>JAZHRO010000054.1:16267500-21267500 GCA_037157565.1 Thalassia testudinum
AGGGGCTATTGCTGATTGGGTAGATTATACCCGCATCCAGCCTCTTAATAATTTCCTTTTTAACGACCTCCCAAATGTTAGGGTTGAGACGTCGCTGCATCTCATGGGAAGGTCGAGCCTCCTCCTCCGTATATATACGGTGAGTGTAGTAGGAGGAGCTAATGCCAGTTAAGTCTGATAAGGACCATCCAATGGTTGCCTTGTGTTCTATAAAGACCTTTGTTAGTTTGCACTCTTGCTCCCTGGCCAATTTTGAACTAATGATTACGGGGAGCGTTTCATTTGGTCCCAAGAAAACATACTTAAGCGTATCAGGCAGCTCTTTCAGCTCGGGAGAGGATGGTGAAAGATCTGGCATTTCTTGGGATGAGAGTGTCCCAACCGGATTAGAAGAAAACAAGGCAGGAGGAAGAAGTTGGCCCTTAGATTGGTTAAGAAGAGGGGCATCTTGAATTGATGGATCCAAAAAGGGATAGCCCCAGTGAGCAGTATGTGGGCTCAAGGTCCCAGTGTGGAGTTGCAATTTCGCCTGATTTGGCGGGAAAGAAAGGGCAATCCTGTCTTCAAGAGTGTGGACCGACGGTGAGTAGCCCGAATATGACTCAAACCACGAGGTATGGGAAGTGGAGAAAACCTCGTCAGAAGTCTAGTCAAGAGAAGGTAGGGTAAAGGGAGGGATGGGGGAACGTCACAATATGTGTCGATCAGGCAATGGTCTGTGTTCAAAGGCAATCCACAGCAGTCAGAATAGGTCCCTATTAGTCCGATACATGCGCTGACGGCCATGTCCTCGTCAGACGTGTCATCCTCGATGTAATCGCAATCAAAGTTCTTGGCTACCTTGAAGATGTTTAGCTTGAGTTTCTCAAAGCCAACAGCAATCTTAATGCAACCCAACTCGCAGTCGATATGGGCACGGGCTGTGGCCAAGAAAAGTCGACCAAGGATGATCGGACAATCAGAAAGTGAGTTAGGAACTTTCATATCCAAAACAAGAAAGTCAACAAGAAAACAGAGACTATTGACCCTAACCACCACGTCTTCCACCACACCCTTCGGTATTTTGACAGAATGATCTACCAGTTGTAACGTGACAGGGGTGGGTTTTAGATTTCCTAAGGCAAATTTCTCGAGCATGATGGTTGGTATAAGATTGATGGAAGATCCTAGGTCAAGCAGAGCATGGTTGAAATTGCAGCCTTGGATGCTACAAGAAATAAGTGGTGTGCCCAGATCTTTCTGCTTCGGTGGTAGATTTGACAGTATAGCACAACTCGCATGAGGTGAGAGAACCACCGATTCTTTGTTTTCTTTGACTGTCGCCTGGGTGTAGTGTAGTCTTTGAAAAATCTGGCGACAGTGGGTATATGGTCGATAGCCTCTAATAGGGGTACCTTGATTTCTACATCCCTGAATAAATTACGCAAGTTATCAAAGGCTTGCGTATCCTTTTTCTCACCTTTTGGCTCCCTCAATAGAGCCTTAGGGAATGGGACTGATTTTTGCACTAGTTTAGGTGTATCGTTCTCACGAGAATGCGGTGCGCATCCCGAATGAGAGGGCAATGAAAAGATGGGCCAGGATCAAGTCGAGGCGAATCGACAGTTTGCTTACTGCTCCTCGTAGTAATCGCATTGGACGTCGTAGGTCCAGTGGGATCATAAGGCGGAGGAGGGTTCGCATTAGGGACATAAGGGTGTGGTGCTGCTGCGGGATTAGCTTGGAATCCTGGAGGAATGCTCGATGCTTGTAGAATCTGATGAACCTGCCTCTTAGAAGGTCATACCTATGGTTGAGGACCACAAGGTACAAAATTTCACGGGTTGGGAACAGGTTGGGCTGGAAGAGTGCCTGAGATCGAGTCGCCATGCGTAATTGACTGATCTCAGCATTCTGCTGCGCCAATTGGTGCTGAAGAGAGGTCATGTTCTCTTCATGGCGCTTAGACATTTCTGTCACCATTCGCATTAGTTTATCAATAGGACTTGATGCGTGTTCTATTTGCGGTAAGCAAGGACCCGATGGCGGATTTGCCACAGGATTAGACTGGGCCCTTGGGATGACGGGAGCGGACGGTCGCATTAGCCCACCTGCGGGGTTTTGGCGCTGCAGGTTATTGGACCATGCGAAGTTAGGATGATTTCGCCACCCTGGGTTGTAAGTGGCAGAGAATGGGTTGTTCCCCAAGGTGCAAGCGTCTTCTAAGCCAGAAGACGAGTCCGCATGTATGTATGCATCCAAGCACATGGAGGCTTGGTCCTCTGTGTCAAAATACTGGCTTGCAGAAGCCAGATCCACATGACTTACCGAATCACTCGACGCGACACTCGGTAAGGAAGATCTCACAGGGTTTTTAGGAATAAGCCTGGCTTTGGAAGGATTAGGGTTGTGACGAAGTGGTGAAGTGAAGGTGTTTGCCATAGAACGGGCAGGATTGGCCAGAAGCTCGTCCAGCTTCTTGTGCACGACGGAACTTCATCCAATTTTTGTGCGATAAGATTAAGATCTGTGGATGAATAGGAGGGTCTCGTGTCAACTTCGTGAACATTACGGGGCAGGCTGGTACGATTAAAGGCGACAATGGAGGCGTTGTTTATTGAATTTTCGCTCATGTTTTCAAATAATTCGAATGCTCCATTCTCGTCTTTATTCATGAAATTCCCTCCGCAGGAAGCGTCTGCAATCTGCTTCAAAGTCTCATTTAGCCCATAATAGAAAATCTGGGCTATATGCTACTTAGGCAGACCGTGGTGCGAGCACTTCCGGAGGAGGTCATTATACCTCTCCCAAGCCTCATGAAACTGCTCGCCGTTTTGTTGCGTGAAGGAAGTTATAGCACGGCGAAGTGCATTGGTTCGCCCGATTGGGAAGAATTTCTTGAGAAATGTTGTTCGCATCTCTTCCCAAGAATGGATGGTTCTTCCAAGGGTGCGTAACTATTGTGACGCTTTATCCCACAACGAAAACAGGAACATTTTCTTGAGGACAATTGATAACCCGATGTTTCTTGGTTTAACTGTTTCAGCCAATCGGGTTAGGTCTTCCAAATGGAGAAAATGATCATCACTTACAAGACCATGGAAGTGAAAGTTAATTAGGCCAATTACATTGGGTTTCTGTTCAAAATCGTCCCTGCCCATGGGGACCCGAATTTTTCCTATGGTCTTTGTAGCAGCGGGATTTTGATAAGAGCTAAAAGACCTAGGCTCCTCCCGTTCGAGAGGGTTCTGCATTTCCTCCAAGGTTTCCCTAATGGCTTCAATCTGTTTATTATACATTTCCATTTGGGCTTGGAGGAAGGTTATGGGGTCCATGGCTCCACCACTTGGTGGGATTTGAGGGGGGCGGTTTCCTCCCTCGGGATTTGGGGGTGGGCGTGCAGCCATGTTTGTGGAGGAAGATGACGAATTGGTTTCTATCCTTCTAGAATTATCAGACAGTTCAAATAATTCATGGTTTTGTGACCTCCTCCCAAACATGCACTACTGCAGGAAGAATTGGGGAGATAAGAGGGGAAACGGGATGAAAGAAATGACACCACAAAGGTACACTTGATGACAAATCAAGGCAATCAAAGTCCTAACCTCTATAATGTGCCCTTAGACCTAAAGATCTAAGTTACCTACTATCACAGCCTACGAAACCAAATGATAGCACTGCGGAACCACCGGGCCAGATTGAAAGGCCGTTTGCCCCAGTCTTAGACACTTGATAACACGTGGGAACCCCCATCAGCACGTAGGCACTACACGTAGGTAGTTAGACCTCAAATCCTTAATAAGGGTCAAGTTGCTACCAGTTTTATTTAGAGGCTTAGGATCAAGTGCTTCAGGAATGTGAAGGGCATTGTATACGGGTAATGCCCAAGTGCGTTGTTTTTAAAAGTGTGTAAACCAAGCTTGCAACATGGAAATCTCCCCGAATTAAAGTTTTAGTTGGTGAATGGTTTTTAGAATTTTCAGCCTTAAGTAGTATGGATTTTAAGATTTCGCTGAGTTACCAATGCAACCAATCTCCGATTTTGAGAAAATACAAGTTCTTCTATGCTTAACAAACCCTTCTTCAATGTGAGTTAGTTAATGCATGATAAAAATGCAATGGGCTTCCCTAGGTGGAAATTTCTATGTGTGGATGCACGAGTCAATTTTAGCTCAATGTGAAAGGAAGTCAAAGCACTTCAATTCAAGTGCTCCCAATCACCAAAAATGATATTCCACACACAAGGCTCAATCACAAGATAATGTAAAGAAAATTAAAATTTTGGGGTTGAAATATTCGGGATCAAATCTTAGGCAGGTGAAAGGTTGTGGTAGGGTTGGAATCAATTCAATTCCAAGCCTCCCCACCAAGAATGTGATCCCAAATTGTGAATAAATGAGGCAAGGAGGGATGACAATCAATCTATTTAATCTTGCTTCAAAGAACACTTCACACGACGAAAGATTTAAGAATCAAGATTCTTGGATCTTCGCTATGCGAAGTTTGGGGGGAAATCCAGGGGCGGTGGGGGTGATAGCAAATAATCAAGCAAGTGATTCTTAATCCACTTACCCCAAGAAATTCCCAAGAAGTGTTTTTAGGTTTTTTTATTTAGTTAACAAGTTAACCTAAGTTGCTAAGAGAGAGAGACTTACCTATTTAACAACGTGGGCGAGGCTCCAGTGCGGCGCCGGCGACTTCACGCTCTCGCTCCAACCTTGAATCTACCCATGTCTCTGACTTCCTCTGCTTGCCTCCTCCTTGCAACTGGTTTACCTGCACACCAGCAAACAAAACACCCGTGAAGAGTAGGGTGTGAGAAGAGAAAATCAAAGAAATGGAGTAGAAACTTACCTCAATGCACACCTCCCCGGCAACAGTGCCAGAAAAAAGAGTGGTAGAACTCGAATAGGTTGTGTTAATATGGTGAAATTATCGTTGAAGTTATTATAGTGGGTTAACCTAAATCGAGTCTAACCATCTTTCACAAAAAAATTTTTAACTTGGCCTACTTGATTTTATCTTGGTCACTTATAGGCCCAGGGTCGATTTCAGGGAGGCGGGAATTAAAGGTCAAGGAGTTTCTACGCCTTTCCTAAAACGTATCTCTTCCATGCGTTTATTATGTTTTTTTAATTTTTCTATTTAAGATTTTTTTGTTGATAATATTATCATTGAGGCACACCCTCAAAATCAAGTTCTTGACTTTGAGCCAAATTATTTTTAGCTGTTAGCCAACTTAGGGTTTCCAAAAAACTGGTCCTGCTATTCGCAAGACCGAGTACCTGTAAGACAAAAATTATCTTTTCTCTTTTACTCTTTTTTTTCTCTTAATAGCAAGAAACAGAAGATAAATAACAACAAGGATACAGGTAGAGAAAGGGATACTTAGCTTAATATATGTATAGATATATAATAGATACAGTATATATATATATATGTATGTATGTATGTATTTATTATATATAGGGGTGGAGGTGGAAGTGGAAATGGAGTGTAGCACAGTGTCAAGTTGGTCCACGTCTAGTAAGATGCAACCAGCAAGACGAAGTGCCGCGTGGAGTGTGGGGCGGATGTGTGGGAGTGTGTGTGGAGGCGTTTGCTTTGCGTGGGTATCGGGGAATATCAGCAACTGGTATAGATATTCCCGCGATATGATGCGCGATGGGGTGACTAGTGCACGAGCATATGGATACGTGTAGGTGGATGTGTATATATATAAATATATATATAGATATATATTTATGTATATATATGAGTGGATATATAAATATATATGTGTGTAGGCGTTGGTTTATAAGGGTGTGTGTGTGTGTACAAGTGTGTGTGAGAGAGTACCAGTGAGTGTGTGTGTGTGCGCACTGGTGAGTGAGTGTGAGAGAGAGGGAGAAGTTAAGTCGTCTGACGGGTGCGAGTGACGTCTGGCAGGCAGGACATGCACAGGCGCACAAAGGCTGCGTGCGAGCACTGGAGGGAGCGTGCGCGGGCGGGTGCGGGAGTGCAGCGCAGCGCACTGCGCTACGAGCGAGTGTGGCCGACCGGCTGGCGCTGGTAGCGGGGTGAGGAGAGAGAGTGTTCTGCCACCGGCTAAGTGAGAAGCGAGCCGGTGGCTACAGTGTTACACAGACCGCGCGCGGTCTGTCGACCGGTAGCAGCCAATTTTGCTTGCGCGGGCGCGCTGGAAAGAGCCTGCGCGCGTGGAAAGAGCTGCGGAGGCCGGCTGGCGTGCGTGCGGTGGCTGGCAACTGCTGCAGGCTGGTGTGCGCACTGCTTGACCTTCTGACCTTGAAGCTCTGGCAATGGCGGTGAGGGTGTTTAGCAATGAAATCAAATGGTGAAACCTCCATGCCCACCAGCTCACGAAAGAGCTGGGCGGTGGTGGAACTCACAGTGGAGGTCGTGGGACCACTGTGAGCTTTCTCCTGCCTGCAGTGTGTCTCTTCAGTGAGAAGAGATACTGCATATGGAGAGGGAGAGGGGAGGAGGTTGGCCTGATGGTGTAGCAAAAAGTGTTTGCAGGTAAGTATGTGTTCAGCCCCCCCTTGCGCAAGGGAGAGGGCAAGGCCTTTTAAAGAAGAAGAAGCATGCCACAACCATGCTACTGGCATTGCATGTCCAGCAATGCTGCTGGTAGAGGAGTGGCGCGAGGAGGCGCATGCCCCATGCCTTGTAGCCACGCGAGAGAGAAGAATTCAAAGTAAAAATAAAAAATGAAAATGGTGAAATTGCAATGCAGCCCTTGATGAAGATGTTAATTAGATGACCAATTATTCGCATTCTCCTCCCCTCTCATTAAATGCATGCATGTGTTTATTTACAAATGCAACTATAGCTACATAAAATGCAGTAGCAATGCTAGGAAATAACACAAGATGACGTAATTACTAGTGTATTTTTGCTATGCAATCAGGAATCGTGCCCTTTCTCCTCTCTCAACACTTAGTTGAGATTTGAGATGCCATTGCACCTCTGTGTTAGTGTATTGTTGCTGTGCCTTAGCTCTTGCTGAGGCTTCTGAAGATAAGGCGTCCAAGCCTTGGTTTTGACATCTAACATTGGTGCTTGTGTTGGTTTTGATATTTGGGATATTTGATTGATACTGTTGAAATATTTGAGATAATTGTATAACTTAAACATTAGGGTTAATTGATGGTTTAAACTACCATTTTAACCTCATCTTTTTGCACTTTGACTCGCTGATTTTATTGAAATATTCTTCTGAGTATTATTTTGGTTTCAATTATATATTTTTCTTAATAGTGTGATTAGTAAATTAATTTGCCCAATTGCTCAATGCGAACGACATCGGACTTAATTTTGTTTCCCGAGTTTTATAAATTTAAGTGTTGTGGCAATTCTTGTCCTATACTGCGATGCGTATTTCTAAAAAATGATTTTCGTGATAAACAGATAGTATAGGTGATTCGAGTGAGATAAGCACCCAAGATATTTTTCTATCTAGTGGGTAGATTCGAATGAGAGCCACTTTGGATCTTCTCGCTGCATCTTGTAGATCCAAGCAGGGGGACACTTGGGCCTCGTTTGGCAACAGGGTTAACTCATGTTAAGGGTTATCCCAAATTTTTTTCAAAATTTTTCCATCATTTCAACACAGATTCTTATATAATAATTTCAAATTATTCCGACTTTTATTATTAAAAAATACTTACTACACCTTCTATTCACACTTTTAATATTAAATAAATATCCACTGACATTCTCCACTCGTACTTATACTATTAAATGAATATTTACTAATATCGTAAATTATTTTAACGATATACTTAACCATCATATTATTTTATCACACAAATAAATATCATTTCCACTTATTTTATTTTAATAACTCTTAACCTCGTTATCAAACAAACCCTTGAAAGACATCCCACCTGATCTTGAACTTTAAACCTACCTTTATCTGAGTAAATGTTTCGTAGATCTTTATCCGATGAATCGAAATTTTCCTCCATTGTCACTTCCCGTCTCTCCACAACCTCCTCTGATGCTGCCTTCCTGCCACTCGTCAGCTCTCTCAAACTCCTCGACGTTCTCCCCTCTATTTGCCTCCCCTCGTCCGATAACAGCATTCTCCGTCCTCCGCCCCTCCACCACACCTTCGTCCTCCGCCCCTCCACCACTCACTAACACCCGCAGCTAGAAAAAAAAAAAAGAAAGAAAGAGAGAGAGAGAGAAGGAAAGGAATGAAGAATTTTGGAATCTAATCCTAAGAAAAAAAGAAAAAACAAAAGAAAGAAAGAAAAATCTCGAAGCTGATGGCTTAAACAATAATTTCAACACGATTGGCCCCAAGATATTAATATCGATGCGGCTCTTGCAGGGAGCACCCAGACCCCTCCCTCACTCCACCGCCGCCTCCCTCTCCCTCTCCCTCTCCCTCTCCCTCTCCTTCTCCCTCTCCCGCTCGCGCCATCTCCATCTCGGGGTACTCCCTGAGCGCGGCGGTGTCTCTCTCCTCCCTCCCACTCTCACCACCACCAACTCCCTCCCTCTCCAGCGCCGGCCTTCCGCGCTTCCCGCCCCTCCACACCGGATCGCCGCCCCTCTCTCTCTCTCTCTCTCTCTCTCTCTCTCTCTCTCTCTCTCCGGTCTCCAGCCACCGTCAAGCATAAGGTCAGCTCCCTCCCACGATCCCCATCGCCTCCTCCCTCTCCTCTCACATTTACCATCGCCCCCCTTGTAGATGTGATAAAATTCTTACCTGCAAAATCTCGTGTGATCTATTTCACTGAGTACTTTTAATTCCATATAAATTTTTTTTTGTTTCTACTTCAGTAAGTATTTACTTCGAGTCAACTTTTACTTCGGTAGGCATTTACTTGTGAGTTGGTTGAGAAATTAGCCTTCCGCCTAAAGAGAAAGGAAATCAAACTATAAGCATAGGAGATGCTCTTCTATGGGCACAGCAATTGGCAGGATAGTCGGACGAGGTTCATCTCGCAATGAGCATGTTTTGTCCAATGGAGGCGACTCGGAGAGTTGTTGAAGGTCTTCTGTTATTTTATCTAAGGCTGCATCTGGGAGCGGGAGATGAGTTATCCTTGGATAAATAGTTGTTTGTTTGAGTGGTGGAATAAGTAACAGGATAAAATGATCGATACGGTGATGTGATGTTAGTGATTGATTTTTAATATAATGATATAGGTGTAAGGAGGTTGATGTGATATAGTGTATTTTAGTAGGTATATTATCCGAGAGTTAGTATATTTTAATACATTATCAGTGTTGACATGTATTGAGATAATTTAATGTTGATGTTGATTTATAAAGTGGAATAAGTTTTTAGATTTTATTACTTTTAACATTATTTTAGTATTCCTTGAGTTATCCCTCTGCCAAATGGAGCCTAAGGCTTCAGGTGTCACGTGTGTTCTGATGACACATACTGTCTTACTCTACAGGATTTTCAAATTAGTCTAAATAGAAGCAGTTTTCTTGGGAAAGATCAGAAAAAAATTAACTGTATTTTTTTTTTCAAAAAAAATCATTGGATTTTGTTCATTCATCTCTTCAGAAGCAACTTTGAATATTTGCTTGCTTGATAATCTTTCTTTTCTTTTCTTTGCTGGAGTATATCTTCGGATCCTTGTCTTTAAGATATTTTGTTGTGAAGGGTGCTGCATCTAATTTCGGGTCAACTTTGCTGAAATTTCTTGGTTTACGTTAAGTTTCGTGTTTATCAAGTTTGGTGCGAATCAGATAGTTCCCTGCTACATCAAGGAGCTTACAGTGTGAGTATGAATTTTTCAGTTCTGCGAGCAGTTATTCTTGAGCTTCTCTAATTCCCTTTTTATCGTGTGCTTTGTTGCTTTTCTCGGGTGATGACTCATTTGGAACCTTGGCTTAACAATCCGTCAATTTTTGTCTTGTTGCAGGCTACAAAAGTCAGTAAAGACCATGTCTTTTGGTAGGTTCTTGAGACATGGTTTGTGGCTTGTGGAGTATCGCTTAGGTACTTTGCTTGAATCCATTGGTTTGCTTCTTATTTTAGCTGTTGTTTGTTGTTCTCATTAAACAGTCCCTTTCTCCTACCTAGTGCCTGGTAACATGGACCGTTTAGCCACCTTAGTTCTTTTCTCATTGCTTGGACAGGCTATGTTGGTTGGTAACATGTTTTTGCCTTTTGGGCTGTCAGCTAGCTATGCACTTTCCTATCTTTTTTGCAGCTGCCGTGTTCAGGAGAAATTCTTATATCTTGTGGCTACTAAGATTTATGGCTGCTAGTCATTTTGCAGTTAGTAGCTATTTTTAGGAAATGTTTTACTGTTCAAGCAAGATTCCTAGCCATGGGTAGCCATTTTGCGCCAACTTAGTTGGCCATGGTACCTGATATCTACATGAAAGAGGAAAAGCTTTTGCTTCTTTAGTTTGACCTTCAGCTTTAATGCTTTACATTTTCTCTTGTATTGTTAGCTTAATTGCAGCTGTTATGATTTCTTGGTTGTGACAGTGGCTTTCGGTGCACAGGTCATTTCCCTGTAGGGAGGGTGACATATTTTCGGAATCATTTCAGCCATTATCTTCGGCCATCGGTAAGTTCTATTTGTTTGACAAGAAAATCAACTATGAAAAACTGGAATGGAACTAAATAAAAATGGAAAATAATAAGCCCAAAATACAATTAAAGTTATTTGTAACAAAATGCTTGGGCAAAACCCTCAACCTCTTCAAAGCATTGTCGAGGAGAGGTCCTTTCAAAGGAGTCCAATTGCCTTTCTCCTCATTAGCTGACCAAGGGTGTCATTAATGCTCTTCAAAACTTTGATGTACTATAGTTGCAAATGAATACCCAATAGGGAAACAGCCACCAACTTCTTTGCCATTGCAGGCACTGAATCGTCATCATTCACTCATAGTTAAAAGGAGAAAACCTCCTTCAAGCAGTCTTAAGGCCTTATGTAACCCCTGCTCAATATGCAACAAGATAGACTTTGGTGGTAGCAGAAAATGGACAATCTCTTCTAGGATGCATTCCTATTATGAAAACTGGTGAGCGAAGCCTGTGCTTTGCCGTGGGAAAAATATATCTTTTTTTTTCTATTGGGAATAAAGATGGGCCATGTGGCACGCAGTAGAGGGCCCATAGGGTTGATGGTTTGGTGGTCCAAGGGACCAAGTTGAGTCATTTGCTTAATTATTAAGTTTGCTATTTTTAGTATGTGGGTTTTAGGAAATATGTTTGGAATTTATTTAGTAATAAAATCTTTCCTAAAGTGATAAGATATTTTGTTTCAAAGTATTGGGATATGTTCTCTCTATATAAATAGAGTCTCCCTTTGTATTTTCCTTTGAGTTATAATAATTTTTCCTATTCGAAGAAACTCCACTCCCTCTCTCTTCTTCCACCAAGGTAGCCTTCACACTTTACCTTGTGCGATTCTCAACATGGTATCAGAGCCATAACGCTCCAGACCATTATTCTCTCCACGTGTGTGAGAAGGAGAAGAGGGAAAGGAAGTCTCTTCTCACGCACAAAGTCTTTTCTGTGACGTGGAGAAAGGAGTGTAGCACTACCGAACTGCAGCAACCTCGACCAAGGTCGAAGTCTTTCTTGACCTTTAAAAGCTAAAATGTTTCCAGGTCCTCAATAAGAATCAAAGTCTTTTCCAATTCAAACTATCTTGGAGGACGATGACAAATTTGGAGATACAAGCTTTCAAAGAGGAGAAGACCGAGAGCACAACTCTCTCGAAGAAGAGTGGTCAGGCATTTAGCCTCACAAGTAGAAGACCAAGTCGTCAGCTTCCCGGCCTTCGACTTGAGGGGGAGTGTTAGGAATAAAGATGGGTCACGTGGCAAGTGCCATGTGGCAGGCAGTAGAGGACCCATAGGCTGGTGGTTTGGTGGTCCAAGAGATCAAGTTGAGTCATTTGCTTAATTGTTAAGTTTGTTATTTTTAGTATGTGGGTTTTAGGAAATATGTTTGGGATTTATTTAGTGATAAAGATTTTTCCTAAAGTGAGAAGATCTTTTATTTCCAAATGCTGAGATATGTTCCCTCTATATAAAGTGAGTTTTTCCTTGTATTTCCCTTTGAGTTATAATAATATTTCTTATTCTAAGAAACTCCACTCTCTCTCTCTCTTCTTTCACCAAGAGAGCCTCCATCCTCCATCTTGTGCGATTCTCAACACTTTCTATTACATTCATGTATTTCTTGTTTCTCCCCATTAAATGACTAAAATAACGTTAACTCCTTTCTAAACACATCATCTTTGTTTTGAGATATTCCTTTTATTCTCTTCACTCATATGTCACTTAAACTAAGACTATAATGAAAGAAATCTGGCATTTGGAGTGAGGTTACACGTAAAAGAGATAAATATATAAAACTTAGAATGGAGAAAAATTGCACTTATAATAGATTGCAAGCATATATCCCCTAATAATGCTATACGAAAATCTTGAAAATAAATAGAACAATGTTTAGAATAAAAAAGAAATCATAAAAAATAATAAATTAGAAAAGAGTAATGTGCAATCTCACAAATAGCTTTACTAAATTTAAATGTTAATATTTTAAAAAATGATTAATAAGTTTCAACTATTAAATTATCAAATCATTTATTTTAGATATTAATGATATTATTATTCTAATTCTAAAGAGTCGTGAAATTGCATGGGTAATACCTAAAGATATATTGATAATGTGTATATTGGAGGATGGGGACAAAAAGAGGAGATATGGGTGAGGGCATCGGTTATAATGAGAGAGAGAGAGAGAGATATTGGTGGTGGGGCATTGTTTTAGTTTTGACCATTTGTCTAGATGGGTTAGTGTGTTGAAGGAAGGCGTGATGTGGGTGGGGTGGCTAAGGGGGTTACATGGAAGGAGGATGGGAGTGGCACCGTTTCAACTACTAAATCACTAAATCATTTATTTTAGATATTAATGATATTATTATTTTAATTCTAAAGTGTCGTGTAATTACATTGGTAATGCCGAAAGATATATTAATAATGTGTATATTAGAAGGAAGGGGGGGAGAGGTAGAGAGAGAGGAGATATGGGTGAGGGCATAAGTTAGAGAGAGAGAGAGAGAGATATATGAGTGGTGGGGCATTGTTTTAGTTTTGATCATTTGTTTGGGTGGTTCACAGATGTGATGTGGGTGGGGTGGTAAGGGGGTTACATGAAAGGATGGGAGTGGCACCCTCCTTTGGTAAATATATAGATAGATAGATATAGATTCATTGTATAAAAAATAACATGAAATTACATTAAAAAATGAAGTTGTAAAAATTTCAATGGAATCGATTTAGATAAAAATAAGCTCAATTGCTATAACAATCAATAAATTAGTGTCTTAAGAAAATTTTCATTATCAGTAACAATATTGCAAAATTAAAAAAGTCATCACAAACAATGGATCTAATACATAAATTAGAGTCTTGCTATGAAGTGTTGCTCAATCATTTGGACATATTAACGTATCATATCCACTAAGTTTTTCCACCAAAGAAATGCTTATTTTATTGGTTATCATCCTCGGCTCCTTGTATATATATTGAATATCATCGAATTATAGAGGATTAGGCATTAATAAGACTAGTATCCAAAGATGCACTAATAATGTATATATTATTTCAAATATATACGCTTCTTTTCCAAATAAAATGTAAGTATTAGCAAAACTAATATCTAAATATATGTTAATAATGCGTATATTATTTATCTTCTTTAACTATACATTTCAAATGTCCCGCTTGATTTTAGAAAGAGATCGGTGGAGGCATTGCTTAAGGGGAAGATTTTATTTATACTATAGATTATAGATAGGTGAGAGGGGGAAGATTTTTGGTGGAGGCTGTGAAATGCAAAAACAGGGAAGAGAGAGAGAGAGATGGGAAGAGACATGGTTGACGTGGCCACGTAGCTGGATGGGGTGCAGTGCACCTCATTTTAGTTATATTATAGATGTGATGACCTTCATAGGCATCCCCACCAGGCAACAACGTAAAAAAAACCTCTCTCATGATGTCCTTGGGCTATCAGGGCTTCAACCAGCAGATGTGGTCCAGATACAACCATAGGAAGGTGGAACTGCTGGTTGTCTTTTCCTAGTTTTCTTGTTTGCAGGCATGTGAATCGATGATGACCTACTCCACCTCAACAGTTCATAGCAGTTGGCAGCCACATGTCAAGACATGAAAACAAAGATAGAGAATTGATTATGAATGAATTGGGTGGTTATCATTTGGATGACCACCCTTCCTTGTTTCAGAAAAAAACAAAGACAGAGAATACAACTGGAAGGTTCTATTTGTGCTGACAGAGCGAGGATTGCTCTTCTCCTTCCTCTCTTGCCTACCATGGCCCCTTCTTTCTCTCATATACTTTGCTCTCATTCCCTAATCACTCCTGTTTGCTTGCATACTAGAATCTAGAAATTAATTTATTGCTTGCATAGTAATTGGCTAGGGGAGAGTTGTAGATGTGGCAGGGTTTTGGGGGGTGTGGTGTGAAGCCTACAACAGCAACAACAACAACCAAGTCTTCTCCCACATTAAGTGGGGTCAACTATCCGAACTTAAATTGAAGTTATTAAGGGTATACTTAATAGTTTCCCTCTAATACTTCTTCGGTCTTCCTTGCCCCCTCCTCGGCTTCAGCCACTAAATGTCCCAGTTAAGAGATGCCATCCCAACATTTTCTCGAATAATCTCACTATTTTTGGTTGTTGAGCAATCTTGAATGATTATTTCTTTATATTAATTGATCAACAAAATCGCGAAGTGGATTGATGGAGGTTTCAGATGGGGTTGTCTCCATTGCCTTAGTCTATCATGGTATAGCCCTACATCCTTTACCGCCCTTGTGTAACATATTGCCATTTTCAGTTGGCTCTTCTCTGCAACTTAGATCTTTGACATTATTTTATGGACATTTTGCCTAAGCCTTTTTTATGTGAGGTTTGGTTACTTGTCTAGCATCATAGGTCCACTCTTCATTCTATGATGAATAAGAGGGAGTTTGTGCATTTGTTTTGGTTCATGCAAATTTGTTAAGGTACATGTTGAATAAAGCATCAAGGTTTTTTTCATTGTTCCTGGTCTTTGTTGATAATGTACCCATATTACTCGGGTGTATTTACTCAAGGAATACTCTGCATCCTCTGTTCTGATAGAAAAAATTCTTTCAAGAAATAATGGGCCTGAATTTGTTAACAGTGCATCACCTGCCTTCATTTTTTCTTTGATTGTGTTACATCAAAATTTTTTGCATGAAACTTCTCAACAAAATAGTGTTGCAGAACATGAATTGTGCCTCTTGATGTAGCACAAATTATTTTGTCTGAGTTTGACATGCATGCCACTTCTTACTCTATGGTCTTGCACATAGTCACTGCTGCTTTTTTTTTTAAAGTGCTTTTCTTATTGTTGGTTTCTTCATTTTTTCTTGATGGTTGGATGCACTTCTATCATTATGCCATGGGAAAGATTTGCAACCCCCTATTGGGAGAATGCTAAGGGATTGGCAGGGTAGGTTGGCTAAGAGCTGGGTGGCCAGCTGTGGAAGTTAGATTTTTTTTGTGGAAGACAGGATATTAGGCTTGTTTCGGTGCAGTACCAAACACAAAAAATGAAGTGTTCTGCTGTTCTTATGCCATGGTGGCAGAAATCAAATTGAATATTAGTGATGGGATATTCATCTATGCGAGGGGCTACAGAGGAGCCCAATTAAGAATAGATGCATGATGGAAGGAAGGAAAGAAACATAATGAGAAATAAATCTCTAACAAGTGGTAATTAGATAGTTTTGCAATTTGAGTTATATTTGCAAAAAGTGAGTAGTTTTGCAATTTGAGTTATATTTGCAAAAAGTGAGTGCTAGTTGTCAATTTAATCTGTTGCATTGGCAATGATGTTCATAAAGAGATAAATTTCTTAGATAGCTTTGCAATATGAGTTATTTGCAAAAAGATGAGTACTCTTTGTCAATTTAATCTGTTGCATGGCAATGATGTTACCGTTATTTCCATAGAGTAGCTGCTCTTTTTCATCTGCTTCTGAGGCTAAGGAAGATGGCGATAAGGAGAGGTTAGTGTACTTTTCTGTCAGCAGTATTTGTTCCTTTGGATATATTGAACAACCGTTATTTCTTACGTTTTCACTTCTTTAATCTATTTTTGCAGTATTGGACTTATAAAGTGTACTGCGTTATTTATTAGCTGTTTCTTGGAGTTCTTTGACTGTGTCATAGAGGATTGTTTGAAGTTAGAAATTTGATAAGTGGAACATGAGGCTACAATTCTTGGGATTAGTTGGATTCTCTCCAATCGCAATGTTATGGGGTGCATACTTTTAATTGCAGCCACTGTGCATTATGAAGATTTGGATGTTGGGTTCTTAACGTTTGTTTGACCCTTAAAATTCTGTTGTTTATGTTCCTTATTCACATTATGTAGAAGAGTAGTTTCACCTTCGAATGTGGTAATTCTTTAAGTAGCTGCCATTTTAATTTTCATGAGTGACACATTTGTTTGGATACTAAACAGAAGGAAATTATTGTTCTTTTACTTTTGCACCGGACCATGGCATGCTTCCAAGATATGGTGGTTTGATTTTGATTTTTTTTTTTAAGGATTCGTACTATCATATATCAAGGTAAGTTATTCCGCCTTAAATGAAAATTGATCAACGATGTTGGACTCTTCTAGCCGTTATTTGTGGAGCATTTCTTGAGGGAAGAAAGACAGCTACCATTTTCTTTGTGGCTTTAACACTGTTTGACATTGCATGTGTTATCCATATTCCTATTCCCAGTTGCCTTATGTGCTTTTTTTCCCTTCTTTCTCTCCTCTACGGTCTATAAATAGAAAAGCCCATAATGAGATTTATTCCATCTTTTATTTTCTCTTGACATGGTAGTAAAGAGGGATAGCTCCTGGGATTTTCATGCTGGACTACTGTTGAAGAACCATCATTTCTTGTTCTTGTTCTTCTTCTTCTTCTTCCATCTTTTATTTCATTTTCTTTTCTCCTTTTCTCCATTAGGGTTCAGCTGAATAAGAAGCTTTTGTTCATGTCTGTTTGGCCACTGGTAGCCAGCCGTGGCCCCTTTCAATTTTTAATGAGGTGCCACCAGCCTGTAGAAGCCATTTTAGGGCAGCAATTAACCTTCAACTGCCATCTTCGGCCACCGCCAACTGTTAGCAGCATCTCTCCTCTCTAGGGGACCCCCTTTTACATCACTGGGGTGCCTAATCCACCACTGCCAGGCATCATTTTGCTGCCTTGGGGTTCGATGTCTTATTTTCAGAGGTTATCTCATTGTTGATTTATTGTTGCAACAACCTAGAATCCTTTGTTCAATGCTTGTTGCCTCTTGAAGGCTCTCCATCGTGTCACCACTTTCATAAGGTCCTTACAGGGGCCTCCTTTCTCTTCAGGATACCCTACATCGCTAATCAGGTGTTCCTTTCATCATTAAAGATTGATTATAACATGTTTATTTGAAGTCTCAAACTCTTGAAATTCTGTTATCACGGCAAAAGGGAAGCCAGATCAACCATTAAGTGTAGGCCCATCTCTAAGAACCTCAAACAACTTATCTTATATTCAGGGCAACACTATCGAGTTGGATGGTACAAAATTTTCTTTATGGGCTTAATCCATCTGCTGGTTTGTGATTTATCAAAGAAAAGCTTCATATTTTTCTTCAAGATGAACTAATGGGAAAGATGCCAATTAATTCTTAGACAATGATGTAATGGGAACTTGGATGGTTAATTACATGCAACCTTCAATCAACCAACAAGTGCACATGGTTGCTTCAGCCAAGAAGATGCAAGAATTTCTAAATGATAGTTATTCCTGTTAGTCTCATATGAGTTGACTTTACCGATTACTAGAAAAGATGTGGAATTTTCATTATGAGGAGATGTTGCTCTCTGAGTATTCTGGAATCTCAAGACTGTGGGATGTGCATGATTTATTTCAGCTGATTCGTACGGATGTCAATGCAAGGAGAAAGCAGAGGTAGGAAATGCATGCCATATAGTTTTCAGCAGGTTTGAATGACAATTATAAGAATGTCCACCGTCAGCTTGGTGTAGGACTTGGAATTCGTTCCTATTTGTTAGCACAGGACATCCCATGTAAAGATGAACCATTCTCAGAATATTGCTAAAGATGCTTCAGCCATAGGACATGCTTGTGGTTCTTCTAGCCATGGACGGAATGCGGTGCACATTGTGAGCATTGTCATCAAACTTATCGTTATTCCAATCATTGTTGGATCAAGTTTGGCAAACCTCTAGCTTGGGTCAGTTAAGTGGCTATTGATGATACTCAGTCAACTACTTCACCTAGACAGGTTGTTATCTCTATTAAAAAAATATGCTAGATTCACCAGTCTCTCCATCAATGATACTCAAGCACCTCAGCCAGGTGCCACAATTAGTTCTTCTCACATGGCAGCTTCTGTAAACAAAGGTACTTCTATAGGATGAATAATTGACTCTGGTACACCTTCTCACATTGCCGGGGGTGCCATTTTATAAGTCATTTTCGCAAATTTCTAATTGCAAAGGTTGCCGATGACTTTCTCTTGTTACTAGAGAGGAATATATTCAGCTTATTCTTGATCACCATATGCACCACAGTTTTAAGCTCATTTTGCTTTCTATCAGTCAAATTTCCAAGAACTAATCTTATGGAGCTATTTTATATGCCACTCTATTTGTTTTATGGGGTTTCTAAATGAACAAGCTGATTGGTGGTCAGGTTACCACTCAATGCGTACTAGTGGCATCTTCATTTGGACATTCAACTCCTACAGTTCTTTGGAAGCTTGATGATTCCTTCAATTGTGGAGCTTGATGGTTTGGGAAAGTCTTTTCCATAGTCTAAGAATAATTGAGAGTGTGGTCCATTTGCACTTGTCCATTTAGACCTATGAGAGCCATGTCCTAATACTAGTTTTGCTGATTTTTGTTTCTTCTTGGTCTTGATTGATGATGATTCTCTTGTATCTTGGGCTTTTATGATGGAAAACTATGGAGAAGTTTGGAACTTCTATCTTAATATAATATTTTATTGCAATAATTAGGACTCGATTTTCCACTGTTGTCAAAATTTTTCGCAGTGACTGTTCTTGATCTTGTGAATCATGATTTGGAGATGAACTGTCCTCTTATATTTTTCTGCAAAGGATGGTCCATCTTATTTTTTGAAGCAAAATGGGATTTGATATTGAACTTCTTGTGTTCATACATCTCAATAGAATAGAATAGCTGAACAGAAGTTATGCCACTTGCTTGATGTATCTCACATCCTCCCATTTTAATCCAAAGTTCCAAAATGTTTTTAGGTTGATGTTGTCCTTACCTCATCCTGTCTAATCATTAACGTGTTTGTCTTCTATTGTAGGTGGAAGACCCCCATGAATTTGCTTCTACCTGTGAAAGACTTATTTCCTCTTATTCTGTGTTTTGATGTATGAATTTTAGGAAAAGATGTATAAAGCAAGTTATTTTCTATATCTATGAAGTGTATTTTTCTTGGTAATGCTCCTAAAGTAAAAGGCCATACACATTTATGCTGTGTATCTCCTACATAATAAGCTCTATGTGACTGCGGATTTTCTTTTTCGAGGATACTCCTTGCTACTTAGAAGCTAGGAATGACCTTGCATTGGATGACAGCCCTGAGAATCTATTCCTTCCTATCCCTACATATCATCCTATAAGTCTATACCAGGAAAAAATGCAATTCTTTTTCAAGGTTACAGTTTCCAGATGCTCAACATACATCACCACCACCCAGTTTTGAAGGAGACCCATGGATTGTTGATAGCCAGATTGATGTGGATCAACCTATTGCCACCGGGAGGAGTAGACGCACTTGTAATCAGTATCCCATTTTTCATCTTCTACATCATAAGAATCTCTCATTCCCTGGTAGTAATGCTGTTAAGATTTGCAGGTCCTAGTGATGAAGCTATGAAGCATCTTGAATATGGAAAAATGTGAGGGAAGAAGAAATGGCTGCCTTTATATCTAGGGACACTTGGGAACTTGTATATCCTCCACTTGATTATATAATTGGATGTCATTGCGGTGTACACTGTGTACAAGGCTGATAGCCCTATAGAATGGAACGAGGCAAGAGTCGTGGGCAAGGGGCATATACGTGGACGTATGGGGTAGATTACTTTGAGACATTCTCCTTGGTTGCACAACTAAATTTTGTCCAAATTGCTTTGTTTTTGGTAACTAATCTAGACTGAAAGGTCATCAACTTGACATAAGAAATCCATTCCTATACAAAGGTCTACTAGAAACTGCATATATGGAAGAACCACCTGATTTGTCATTGAAGGAGAGAAAATATGCCCCTTCACGAAAGCAATACATGATGTCAAAGTCTCCAGCTGTGTTTTGACAAATTCAGCAAATCTTTTGAATCATTTGGTTTTTAGAGATCCTTTTCAGATCAGTTTATTTACTTTGAAAAATTCTTGATGTATTGTGATTTCACATATAGGGAGTGATTCTCATGCTATAGAAGATACTGAGAAATATCTGTAGACTAGGTTTGTTACTAAGCATGCAGGGGATATGCATTACTTCCTTGTTATTGAAGTGACTCGATCTAAAGATGGAATATGATGAAAACTTGTTCCAGATATATTATAGGAGATGGGAGTGATGGATTCGAGCTAGCTAGCATTCCCATTGATTTTAATGTATCCTTCAATAAGATCGTCACTCACTTTCTGATGTTAGATGGTACAGGGCTGTGGTTGGGAAGCTTTTGTACCTTGTTATCACTTTCCGAAATTGCTTTTGGCTGAGTCAGTCAGTTCACGGAGAATCCAGCTGTAAGGCACTGGGAAGTTGTATTGCAGGTATTGAGGTACCTGAAGGCCTTTCCTGGAAATGTAGTTTTATTCAGGAGGAACGGACACTGGAGGGTATTCTGATCTTGACTATTCAAAGTTCTCGAGAAAACAGAGGACTATCACGGGATATTGGACTTTTATTGGAGGAAATTGTTGTCGTTGTGTAGTAAGAAACAAAATGCAGTGTCAAGATCCAGTGTTGAATCAGAATATCAAGTGGTGGCTCGCACTAAATGTGAACTTATGTGCACACATTCACTCCTACAATACTTTGGTCTTCATGTAGAGTTTGCAAGGTGGCCACCTATATCTCTAGTAATGCAATATTTCACTAGAGGAAAAAACATGTGGAAGTTGACTGCATTTTATACAAGATGCAGTTCAGAAGGGCAAATCAATATGTAATATCTTTCTATTTTTTATTAGCTTGATGGTATCTTTACTAAAGAACTTCAAAAGGGTTGTTTTCTTCTACATTCTGGGCAAGTTGAGCATGGTAGATATCCATATTCCAACTTGAGAGATGCTAAAATTGTTCTTTTACATATTTTAGTGGTATTTTTCTTGTTATGTGTTTCTATTCCTGCTCCTATTCCCAGTTGCCTTAAGTACTTTCTTAGGGGAATGCTAAAATGGTTCTTTTATATATTTTAGTAGTATTTTTCTTGTTTTGTATTTCTATTCCTGTTCCTATTCCTAGTTGCCTTAAGTACTTTCATTTCTTAGTTGGCTCTTCTATGATCTAAAGATAGAGGAGAACCTCATCAATGACATTTATTCCATCTTCTAATTTTTCCTTCAACAATATGATTCATACTTGTTCGATATCCAACTTTTACCATTTTCTATCTCAAGCATGTTTTAATAACGTTGACAGTAGAGATGGGTGATTTTGGTTATGACATATTGTACATGTTGCAAACTTGCAGCTGCCAGGCAAATAATGGGTTTCATGGAGTGGAGCATGATTGCATCATATAAACTAACTATTTTCTTTTGACAACTTGATTAATATCTGGTTTGCAGTCTTAAGTTGGGCCACAAATGTTAGTATTTGTTTATCATAAGGACTAATTTGCTTTAGACAGTTTGCCATTCTTGTGAACAGAGGATAATGGTTGTACTGCTTTTTGAACAGGATATTGTGGTGACCTTACTCATTTTGTTAACCAAAATATGCAGAATAACGGTGACATTTGTTGATAAAGATGGCACAGAAAGGGTTGTTAAGGTTCCACTTGGAATGTCAATGCTAGAAGCTGCCCATGAAAATGACATAGAACTTGAAGGCAAGTAGCTGCCTTTCTTTTTTTTGTTTTCCTCGCATTCATATGCTGAAACTATTAAATCTTGCTACTATGAACATTAACCAGTTTAAGTTAAACCTTGAGTGACCCAAGTTGTAGCAATTTCATGAAGTTATGTTTCTTCTTTCTTGTAGCTGATGACCAGGGAACACATAGCTGGTGCTATGAGTTTTAGCTGAAAAAAGTATGTGTTTGTTTGACTTTTTGTAGTGCCTAGACTTTAAAAAGAGGCTGGAGTTATAAGGTCTTAACTTAACCGTGGTTCTCAGTGAAGTTCAGATCCAAACTTAGTCCTGAAGAAAGTTTTTTTTTTTGAAAAGTAGTCCTTAAGAAAGATTGACCGCATGAGTTCTGTCTGCATCTTACTGTCTTGATTGTTGTTGATTTCTGTGTCTTAGCTCATGCAGTAGTCACAAGTTCTGGCTTTAGCAATAGATAATTTGGAATTCCAAAAAATTTCCTGAATTGCACAAATATCTGTTTTGATAGAAATAGTTTTAAGAATATGTCCTTGAAACTGTTCAGGTGTAATAAGTTTAAATGTATGATTAGATCAAAGATTTCTCTGAATGTATTTGTAAAATTACAAAATAACTCGTACCTTTAGGATTAGTTGGGAGTGGTCTACAAATACTCTTCACATAACATTTTTGTAGAGAATTTTTGGGGAAAAATAATTCTTATTACTACTAGAAAGAGAGGCCCTAGCCCTCTTTATATAGAGAGGGGTGAGGGCATACATGGTAATCTACCTAGGATCTAAACATAATAAATGACTAATCAAATATTGAATTTGATTTATTTCTTAACACTCTTATGCAAGTCAAGATGCGGGAGACGAAGACTTAAAACCTTAAGGTAATGGAGATCAACTATTGTCGACATGATGGTCCCTTTTTTGTGTCTTCAACTCTGGGTGTTTACTTGTACGTCCTCATAGAGCAATTCAACGCTTGGTTTCTCTTAAGGTGTGTGAGAGTATTGCCTGAACTTTCACATCTTGAGGCGGCTCTTGTCTTCAACTCTTTTGTCTTCCACAAAACATACAAGGACCCAAACAAAAATAGACCTAAAACTTGAGGGACTACACACAAAGGCCCCAAAAATAAAACACTAAAACATAAACTTGAAGGACCTAAAACGTAAATAACCCTTTTTTTTTAAATGAAAAAGGCTCCTTCAATGCCTTCATCGAAAAGGGTTTCTTTTCTCAACTTCGTTGTCTACTGATGCTCCCATCTTCCTCTCTGTTGAGTGTGAAATTGCAGCAACAACGACAACATGGGGAGAGAAGAGGGGACATCATCGACTCCCTCTTCTCCTTCATCTCCCCCCTCCCCTTTTTTCTGTTGTTGTGGGCGATGTTACTGCAGCAAAGAGGTCGGTGGTGGAGCTCCGGTGAGCTGGAGGAGGTCCGGACCACCTTGGTCCGGTGGCTCAGCTTCCAAGGAGACCAATGGTGCTTCCAGATCTTCTAACGGGCATGATGTGGTGGCCCAAAACTTCGATTCGGAGCTTCCTCCTTAAGGGCAGCGTCGAAGCTTGTTTGGTTCACCGACGCAGTCCGACTGTGCCGGCAAATGGCTGCTGGAGATGGTCGGTGTGATTGGGATGAGGCCTGCAACCACTCCTATGGAGGTCTTTCGTCGGACGAAAGTTGGTGGCGATGCCAGTGATGTTGCCTTCATCGGCGATGAGCAGCAGGAGAGGAAGAACAAAAAAGGAAGAGAGGTTTGGGAGAGGAGAGGCCCTCTTCAATGGCTCACCAGAGGGCCTTCACCCTCTAGGTTTCCTTCTTCTAAATCTTAGACCACCAAGATTGGTGGCTCTGATATCTGTGGAGAAGTTTAGGCGGGAAAATAATTCTTTTTACTATTGAAAAGAGAGGTTATAGCCCTCTTTATATAGAGAGAGACAAGGACATATATGGTAATCTCCTTAGGACCTAAAAATAGTAAATGACTAATTAAATATTTAATTTGATTTATTTCCTAACAATTTTCTATATATTTCATTTGAGCGAAAGTCTCAAATTGAATACTCTACATACCTTCATAATCCAAAAAAAATCTTAGGTCACATAAACCCTAGTTCGAGAACCATAGACAAGCAAATCGTCCAAGTTGCTTTTTATTAACCTAAACTAACGTATTGTGTTGTCTTTTAGAATTTTCATATTATTTTGATACTTTTAGAATAGAGAAAGATAACTAGAATATAAGTCAGGGACTAAAATTCAGAATGGGGACCTAACACAAGGAGTTGGCATGTTGTTTTGATTATATGTTATGTCATCTTGATGGAAATCACCAGTCTAAGCTGCTTAAGCTCTTGGATTGATCACTTGTGAGTCTCTGATCATTTCATAATGAGCTCTTAATGACAACTCCAACTTCTACGCATGTTTAGGGATGCAAGTTTTGGTAAACCCAACTTGAATTTGACTCAACTGACCCAAAAAGAATGGGTGAAACCTGACCCAAACCCAACAGGGTTCAGGTATGAGTTTTATCCAAAAAATCTGACTGGATATAGATATGGGTATAGATCTATACCTGACTACTCGACCCGAGCAACTAAATAAAATCTTCATTTAGCCGAGATATATAAGTCCCTCATTCCTCTAGCTTTAATCTCCCTCATGATTTCCTCCATATTATGAAGGTTAGGAAGGTTTTTAAAGCTTCCATTGAACATTTATTTCTGAGGTGGAGATCTTTTATTTGAAATGTACTTATATTTTGTCTTGCTTTGTATCTTTTGTTTTTGATATATTCCTCTTAAAGTTTTTTTTGTAATAATTTCAATGATCTCTAAAATTGGAGTAGCATGAGCTCTTATGTTTCTGACTTGTTAAAAATAAACAATTGATGAATCGTGTTATAGATTTTTTTTTCCTCTAACTCTAATTTAGGCATAATTTGATTGGAAGATCAATTTATAAATGGGTACCCGATTGGTAGATGGGTATTGGTTTAGATTTTTGTACTCGATGGGCAAACGGGTAGAATATGAATATAAATTTTGTAAATAGATATAGGTATGGATTTAGCTGAACTCGACCCGTTTGCATCCCTAAGCATGTTCGTCGCGTGCCTTTCTGTGGAGATGAAGCTATCATTTCTTTAAAGTTCTGTGCAAATTTAAATCTGTTTGTCGTTTTATGTGTTCCTGTACCAGAAACTTGATGGTTGATAAATGGGCTTTTCGGGTGCTACTGCAGGAGCTTGTGAAGGGTCTCTTGCCTGTTCTACCTGCCATGTGATCGTGATGGTACTTTTGACAATTTCTTGCCCATGATATAGCTTACTTCAGGTTTCAGCGTCATTGAATGCATGGTTTGACTGGGTACTCTTGTTGTCGAAGGATGTCAATTACTACAACAAACTAGAAGATCCAACCGACGAAGAAAACGATATGCTGGATCTCGCATTCGGTCTCACGGAAACGTCAGCTTCTTTTTCAAACAAAATGAGGTTTGTTCTTTCTCCTGATTCTCAGATAGAACTCTCAGATCTTTGGTCGTCTTTCAGGTCTCGCTTGGGATGCCAAATAATTGCTACACCTGAACTCGATGGCCTTCGATTAGCACTACCATCTGCAACCCGGAACTTTGCAGTCGATGGACATGTGCCAAAGCCACACTAACTAATTTTTTTGTTCAAGCGTAGTCCTTCTTTGCTAAAATTCAGAATATTGTACTCGAGGGATTTAAACATGGATGGCTGTATTTAGCATTTCCGTTATTTGCAGATGACATCTGTGTAGTGATGAGCAACTTGTGCCGGTTAATGTGCAGCAGATGGGTAGTTCTTAGGTTTATAGGTTTCACCTCCTGAAGCACAGTTGAGGAAAAGCATTGAACGGCAATAAATTGCACTTTTTTACTCCAGATTTATAGGCAAACATTGTCTCTGCGAGAAGCAAAGATGCCTTTTTGGTTGTAGAACCAACAGTTGAATTCACAAGGAGTTAAACCGTGTCCTGTTTGAAGACGGCTACTCTCTTTGTCGGCTATTGCTCACTTGGTGCATGGATTAGTTTCAGTCAATAAAACCTCTGGAAAGGATTGTCAATTATTATCAGGAGATTCACAAGTTTCATTTCATGATGAGGACTCCAGGAAAAAAACGTAAAAGTACGTCTCTTTTTGTTTGATAATGCGATAATCTTCATTTTTATCGTCTGATGATATGAAGATTTCCGAAGTGCTGGAGTTCACTCTGTTCTGGATACGTATCTGCAGTTGTTTCGAAATAATAAGTGCATTAAGTGAACAAAAGAAGTCATTACGAAGGTCGGTGCATTTAAATTTACATTTTGGAAATAATTATGTAAGCATTAAGCCAACTTAATTTTTTTGATAGGAATTATGTAGGAGATAAATCCAACTTCTCTAAACTTAGATTTAACTTTTGATGCTCTCATTTAAGATTTTTCATGATGCCATCTTTGATCCAGGAATAATGAAGTTACAGGACCTGTTTGTTTTGGCGGCGCAGCGACAGCTGTAGTAGCTTGGCTGCAAGAAAAGGCCGCGACAAGAGTTAGTGTGTTTGTAGCAGCAGTGAGGCCTTAGCCTTTGTTTTAAATGCTTAAACAAAGATTTATCTGAGTGACTGAAACTTGGAGCCATTGTAATTGCAGCTCAATCACCCAAGTAATTGAGCACATGATATTATGATGAGGCATGCCTTGGATCGAAATTGTAGATATCAAAAGAAATTTTTCTAAGCTAGCTATTGATTAGCCCAATCAAGTTCAGAGTTGTTGCAGGATCGATGTACTTGGGATTTAATTGTGATTGGTCTCCTTTTCAAGTATCAATGTTCTAAAAGAATACACTATTATCGACCCTATTTGTAGCTATCTTAGCCAACAAAGTTGGCGATGGTCTTCCTTTTAGGCAAAGGCAAGAGAGTAGTGGTGTTCAAAAACAGTTCGGTTCGATTTTGACACGTAAAAAAATTTAGAACCGAATCAACTTTTTGGTTCTCTAAAAAGTTGAAGCTATAATTGAATCGGTTCTACCTAAATAAACTGGTTTGAAGAAGGTGCAGATGATTTATCATAAATTAAGCTCCATAAAAAATTGTTAGGTTTTTTGTACTTTAAGGTTCTGTAACAAAAATATCTAGTTGACACGGGTGCAAGCAACTACATCGATATTTCCAAGGCTAAGTATTTAATGATATCAATTTCAATGGTCACCGATGAGGAGTAAAAATTGCCTTTGGATTTAAAATTCTACATATAGTCCAATAAAGGACTCAGCTATCCGATCACGTGGCAAACAAGTGGGTCCGATATCACTCGACCTACCTCTGATTAATCAAACTTGGAATTAGATCCCTCTAAATTGCTAAAAGATTCAATGCAATTGAGATCAGGATCATGACGGGATGGAAGTAACCATTTATATCTTGACAACAAATGAATAGTTTGATAAAAAGGATATCAAAGGTCACAAGGTCAGAGTTCTTTCCATGTTATAAATAGGGAGAGAAGCTCTAGAGTGAAGGGGGTCAAAAAGGAGAGAAATTCCTATAATCTCAAAAGTTCTAATATATAGTTGGGAGCATCATCCTCCCTTCATATGTACACCCTTACAGTGGAACTGGAGCATCAAATTTCATTGTTTTCTTTATAATTGCTTGATATTCGTCAAGTTAAGTCCTCTCATTGCCTGGGAGACTCAACTACTTCCTCCTAACAATGGATGCTAATTACTATGTAATACTCTCTACATCTACAAATCTTTTGATGACCACATGATACTTATCGATCATCAATCAAGTTAAAATTTCTTTTATGCGTTTGCCATGCAAAGTAACCAAATTAAAATAAAATAAAAAATGAATCATTGTTCTTTCGTAAAGGCAGCAAAATCTGATATTAAATGGAAAGCATTTTAGTCATACGCATAGACGTATATGTGCATGTAACTAAAGCTGAGTAATGGATACTTAATGATTTTGATTAGACATGGAATTTAATTGATAAAGAAATAATATTCATAATTTAAGAATGATAGAATAATGCTTGAGATAATTTATTGACATATATTTTCCAATTAAAAAATTATGAATTTATTAGTTGAATCAAATAAGATCAATATTTAGCTCTTAACCCTTAATTCAAAATAATCTTGAGTACGGTTTAGAAAATAATATTTTACACACCCTATAAAAAGTAGATGTTATCGGTGATATTTGTTAAATTACATCAATGATATTAAAAAATCAATGGTGATATTTGATATAGAATTAAAATATTATCGGTATAATTTAATTTAAAATTTAAATATCACATGTTCATATTTAAATATCATCGATGCAATATAATTTAAAGAGGAACACATGAATTTTTGTGTGAACTTTCATGTTAGTGCAAATTTATACTAATCCTAATTATAAATAAACTGCGGATTACCTATAAGATTTCAATATAATAATCATGAATAACCTAATCATATATGGATAATTAACTATGGACTACCCTTGATTTATACACCGTAACAACGTAAAGAGCAATGTTACTACACGAAGAAGAAAGTGTTCTTCAATTGGGATGTAATTGTTAGATGATAACATGAGAATTCATGTTAAAATCAATGAAATTTGGAAGAGATTTTTAGTCCCATACTGGAAGTGGATAAACCTCTTGGTGGGTATAAAAGGCTTTCGCTTCCCATAACTTATGTAACAAAGAGTGAAATGTAGGGCTAGGAACCACACATGCACGTGTATGTGCCCTGCCTCGGCTCGAGTGAGAATCAACTTGAAACTTGAAATCTTTTGCTACAGAATTTTAATCTTACAATTTTTACCTGGATTGATCGATCAAAAGATAAAATTAGTCGACTAATTATTTTAGTTGATCAATGAGTTAAGTTTGGTCAATCAATTGGTTTGGTTGACCAAAAATTAAGCTTGCTTGACAAAAAAATAAGTTTGCTCGATCAATTGTCATATTTCCATAAAATGGGAATTTCCATAAATGTCTGGTCGTAGGCTCTATATAAGGGTCACGAGAGGGCTCTCATTTAACACATAACAAGAGTAGAAAAGCTCGCTCCACTCTCTCCCTCCTCTTTCGTTATTATCTCTTTCTTGGTACGTTCGTTCGACGTAAGATTAATAAAAAAATCTCCAATCACTTTTATCGATCTTGCACAAGGAGATTGAGAGATTCATGAGAAGTTTTTTGATTGATCAAATCATTAAATTAGTAGATCAATCGGGAATTTGGTTACAAACAAAATTGCCTCGAATTTGTTCTCTTGAGGTGGTTTTCGAGGACGTCCAAGATCAGAGTGTGCCGAATTTTGGAGGTGGATCATCGTATCTTTAGAATAGTTCGTCAGATCCTGATACATCGATACTGTAGGGGGCAATACCTTCTTTAAGGGAAGTTCTTAATAGGTGCTTCGATCGAAGTAAAATCTAATCCCTTCTTGTTTTATTTATTTATGTTATTACATGTTCTTTGTTTTTTATTTTATTATAGATCTTGCCAAATCATGTTAAACTTATTTGATTTAATATTTTTGATTTATGCAAGAACGTTAAAAATGCATATGTCTTTATTTATTTATTTCTTATATGCATTTTTTCTAAACAATCTTAAAGATGGTATCGCTTAGATCTAAAATATTTGGGATGTCGGAAATGACTTTTAAATCATGTATAGACTTATGTGATATGCCTGAGAAATTTGCTGGGAAAAATTTCAAGCATTGGCAACAACGTATGAGGATTTGGTTGACCACCATTAGTTTAATCTCGGCATTGGAAACCAAATGCCCAGTTTTGGATAAGAAAAAATTCACTCCTGAAGGCTAAAAGGTGGTTGATGTATGAAATGAGTGCAACCGCATTTGTCATAATTATATCTTATTGACTTTATCTAATGTGTTGTTTGATGTGTACAACACATCCACGTCCACTGCGAAAGGGCTATGGGCGGAGTTGGACAAGAAATATAATACTGAGGATCTTGATATTGAAAACTACTTTGTCGCAAAATTCCTTAAATTTCAAATGACTGAGAGTAAATTAATATCGGACCAGGCACACGAATTTATGTTATTGCTCCATAGTTTAGTAGAAGCTGAAATGAAGAAGTTTCAAATCATGTCTATCATTGAGAAATTTCCTAAATCTTGGGAGGACTTCAAAATGACTCTCAAGCATAGGAAGGAAAATATTTCTCTTGATGACTTGATGATAGCCATTGCCATTGACAAAAAGCATAGAAAACAGAAACCTGTAGTCCCTGTGGAGTCTAAGGTAAATGCCATGACATCTAAGGACAAGGAGAATAAAAATAAGAATAATAAAAATAAAATGAAGGCCAAACCTAAGATCCAAAAGAAATCCAAGAACAAATCATGCTGGCACTGTGGATAGGTTGGGCACTGAAAGAAAGAATGTCCTTCTAACAAAGCTTAACAAAAGATCACAAAGGAGAATCCTTAGGTGAATATGATCACCAAGGAAGCCGGCTCTAGCGATGAGTATGTTTCAATAAAATTCGAACTTTATGCTATATACGATCCTACTGAATGGCTCGTGGATACTTGTTACGACTCGATTCCCGAATCCTTACAGGACATGAGAATCGGACTGACTCGACTGATCCCAAGACCTAGTCGTCTAACGAGAAAGTAACCAAAAAGTAGTAAAATAAACAACATTCACCATGCAAGTAATTAACAGTAACAAAAGTACAGCAGTAAAGAAAGTAAACTACTACAGTACACACCACCACAACAGTAGAGAATTAAAAACAGGTACAGAAATATGAAGTTTACAATAAAAGAGTACAAAAGTGTAACAAAATACTCACTATTACAGGAACGGGTACTACACAAGTACAACTACTGGGCTCTACTAGGCCCAGCACTCTCAACAGTCGTTGGCTCTGGCTGCTCAACACCTGATCCTGAAAAAGGTGGTAAGTACGACATGTCAGCGAAACGCTAAGTAGAGTGGCAACCAGCTAGCTAAGAAAAACAGTAAAGGTGAACAAGTAGCTGTTGTTTTTAATTTCTTTCTTTATTTTACTCTTTCTTGGTTTATTTCTCAGGTCTTTCTCTTGATCTCGAATGTTCCTCGTGGGAACGATCTTGATTACAGTCTTTTCCGAAAAGTAGAAGTAGCACGTGGTGCTCTCCTGGTCAGGAGAGTCCCCCGTGGTGGTCCTACCCTCAGTCAACCACCCCAAGGTTGCTGACAAACGTAACGGTGACTACGGCACGCGCGATAAACGCACGTGTAGCTACCCCGCACTGGCACGCGGTCAGTCGTTTCCGTTAACGGGTGCACCCAAAGCACAGCACGGAACCAGTATAGGGCAGAGCCCTCTCAGTAACAGGGGTCCATACCCTCCATAATTACCAAACAGGGATCTTGCCCCTCCACAGTCCGCGCACCCTCGCCTGACTACCCTGGTTTGCCCAGTGGGCCCAACAAGTCGGTGTAGGATGGCTAGCTGAACCCCGAGCCCCGTGGGGTGGCTAGCTCTCTCCTTACACTAGTAGCTCTCCTCGATACCGTGTACGCAAAGGACACAGAGTCGGTACAAAGTGGCCAGTCCTAACCCTGGGTCCCAACCCTAGGGCGGCTGGCTCCGCTCTACACTAAATAGGAGACAGTCACTCTCCTTGGTACTCCATACACAAGGGCCAGCTCACTTCCCCATTCACTTTCCCAGTTCCATTCTATTTATTTCCTGCAGCTCTACTCCTAATTCCCTGTAGGGTTTATGCTCATCTTTCTCAGGCCAAGCCATACTAGGTTTCATCATTTCAGGTTTATTCGCATATAGCACGTGTTTCCAATGTTCAAACTTTTTTTTCCAATATATATACATGCAACTAGTATTTAATTTCAAACAACAGAAATTTCATATAGCAGTTATTAACAATAGTACTCTACATTTCACAGCCAACTATTATCCAGTTACAGGCAGTTATTATTCCATCTACTCATTTCAAGACTGCATTTCAGGCATTTAATACAATCGTTCCAGTGTTTCTAGTCCTAGGATTCATGCCATACCCTAGGATCTATCATTCAATCTAGTTTTCAGGTCCTAGGATTCATGCCATACCCTAGGATCTATCATTTATTCCAAATACGCACTTATGTTTGTAATTAACTAAGGGAAGCCACTCTACCCGCAAAACTGGGAGTAATGGGGGCGTGATCAGCAGGTTCGCGTGCCTCCGCAACCCCCAAGTCCGCAACAGAATGAGATCCTAACACAAGAATCAACCACAAGAAACCACTCAGAATATGATAACAAGCATTCCAACAAGTAGAGAAACTTATACGAAGAAGAACGGAATCTTAAACGTGAAAATCGGACCTCGAACGGACCCTAAACGGGTCAAAAATGACAATTCTGACTCAAATCAGACGTCTGGAACATCTTCCAGATGTCTTAAAAGGAACCCAAAACCATACCTCACTCTGCGCCGCTCCTTAGACGTCCAGGGATCCTGCTGAACCGTCTGGACTTAGCTCCAGACGTCCAACCACCTCTCCGGACGTCTGGAGATGCTCTCCGCCATCTGGTGCCTTGTCCAGACGTCTGAACTGCATGGGAGGGCATGTCCCCGCGCCTTCCCGAAACGAATCCTGCACGCGGGACGAAAACTTCCTCAACACGGCACGTCTCAAAACCTCGGCGGAACTGCCTGCATGGCCATATCCGCAAAAGGAGGTATAGGAGGAAATACGTACCTCTCAGTCGTCTGGAGGTCCCTTCAAACGTCGGCTACATCGTCTGGATGTAGGTCTAGACGTCTGATTCTGGGAAAAATCCCAGAACCAGAACCTCCTTCATCTTCTTCCCGCTGTGCGCGGCCGTGCCGTGCTCGTCCGCTCGCTGCCCAAGCTGCAGCAGCACCGGGGGAAACCTCCTCAGCACAATGCTCCTCCGCGAGCACGTCGGCCGGCCTCGAATTGCTCCAGCGAGCTCTCTCCCTCACGGCACGCGCGCTCTCTCCTCTTCCCTCTCGCTGCACCTCTCCTCTCCGCCACTGCACCCGGTAGCAGCTGCTGCCCTCGCTCTCGCGTTGGAGGAAGGAGGAGACGGGTGGATGTGGTGAGAGAGGGAGAGGGGAGAGGAGTATTTGTAGGCGTGGGGGAGGGCGTCTGCAGGTCGGCGGGGGGGAGAGAAAGAGAAGAGGGCGGCGGGGTTTCAGTCTGTGCGCGGCATGGGCGCAGACTCGCGATCGTATGCACGCAAAAATTATTTTCCAGACGTCTGACCAGACGTCTGGACCAACTCCCAAGTGTCTTAAAGTGTTTTGATGTCACGGGTCTTAATAATAGTGGAACCAATGTACATATTTGTACTGATAATTGTTCTTTTCTTCCTATCAGGCCTACAGTGTGGGATTGTGAAGATGGGAAACGATTCTGCAGCCAAGGTGTTGGGATCCGGATGCATGGACTTGAGATTTTCCTCAGGGCGAATCTGGACAGTACACAAGGTATTGTACATTCCTACTGTGAAAAAGAATGTTCTTTCTGGTTCCTTGTTAGTTAGAGAGGGTTTTGAGCTGAACTTTGAATGTAATAAGGTTGTTATGTTGAGACATGAAACATTCTTTGAAAATAAATATTTAGTAGATTTTGATTTATTATTTAGAGTGAGATGTGATGTAAATGTATCATGTAAAAATGCTTTAAATAATGTTAGTTTTCATTTGATTCAATCTGTTTGTAATAATATTGAATCTTATGATATATGATATGGTAAATTAGGTAATGTAAATTTTAACTCTTTAAAAAAAAAGATAGAATTAAATATGATTCCTGAACATACCATAGATAAAAGTAATAAAATGAGAGATATGTGTAGGCTAAACAAACTAGGAAATCTTTTCACTCTATTACTAGAGATACTGAGGTTTTAGATTTGGTGCACACAGATATCTGCGAGTTTAATCGATCGATTGGTAGAAGTGATGGAATTGCCAAGGATTCGATCAATTGGTTTGGTCGACCAAAAAGTTAAGTTTAATCGATCAATTGACGTAATTGATCGATCAATTGTCATGTTTCCATAAAATAGGAATTTCTATAAATGTCTGGTCGCGGGCTCTACATAAGGACCACAAGGGGGCTCTCATTTGACACACAACAAGAGTAGAAAAGCGCTCTCAACTCTCCCCCCTCTCTCGTTCTTATTTCTCTTTCTTGGTGTATTCGTTCAACGTGAGATTAGTAGAAAAATCTCCAATCACTTTTGTCGATCTTGTACAATGAGATTGAGAGATTTACGAGAAGTTTTTGGTTGATCAAACCATTAAATTGGTAAATCAATCAGGAATTTGGTTGCAAACCAAATTACCTCGGCTTTATTCTCCAGAGGTGGTTTTCGAGGACATCCAAGATCGGAATGCGTCGAATCTTGGAGATGGATCGTCGTCTCTTAGTGGAGTTCATCAAACCTTGATGCACCGGTATTATGGGAGGTAATACCTTGTCTAAGTGAAATCTTTAATAGACACTTCGATTGGATTAAAATACAATCCCTTCTCATTTTATTTATTTATACTATTGTATATTATTTATTATTTATTTTATTTTGAATCTTTTAAAATCATATTTTATTTATTTGATTTAATATTTTTAATTTATATAAAAAAAATAAAATAATATATATCTTTATTTATTTATTTTCTATATGTATCTGTTTCCGACACTTATTACAATTGCAGAGCAACATCTTGCCAATAAGTTTGAAAGTGTAATGTAATTTATGTTGGGATTTTACATAAGGTATGGTTGAGATTTCTACGTATCAAATCAAGGAGGTATAATCTCTAAACTTATGCAATCAGAAAAAGATTTCCTGGTTGACTTAGATCATTCTGAGATCATTTCTCATGTTTTAAAAGTTTTAAATGATCTCCATGGTTTTGTGACACCACTTCCTCTAATGGTAACTATGGAAAAAAAGTATGGAGAGAGCTATCCATTTGAAAGATAGGCATAAGAACGATTTGTTTGGTAGAACGAAATCTCAACATGAACCGTGCTCATGATGCAATTGGGATTGAGTCAGATCACGTAGCTTGAGCTCTGGACCGGGGTTGGAACCTACTGGCCCAATGCTCACCCTTGTCGCCAGGTGGCAGTTGACTTTGACTCGGACAACTAATGGAAATGAATTAAAACTTTTCCATGATCACGAAGTTACCGATTAATCGAAACCTGAGAGTGTATGCAAATGGTAAAAATGCGGTTACAATAAAAAATGCACTCGGACAAAAGAAAGCCAAATGCCTCGTGTGACGTGGGGTTAAAAAGTAACTTGCCATCAGGTATTCACTCCGTTGGGGATAAATAGGCTAAGCTTATTTAATAAATGAATTAACAAATGTGGTTCAACGTCTAACAATCCAAATTGAGACTAATCCCAGAAAAAGAAATAATAAATTAGATTAGCTCATTTATGTATAATGCCAACCTAACTAACGTTCCTCCTCAAAGATAATTTTATATAATTTTTCCTGAATACTAATAGATTGTTACTTGATAGTTTTATGTAAATTAAAAAGATGATTTCTGCAGTAGCATCATCTTTTTGGATTAGTTTACTTGAGAGATTGACTCTCTTTTTGACGGGTTAACCCTTGTTTACTTGAAGGGTTAACTCCTTTTTTGTTAGCACTGATTAAGAGTTCTTAATATTGATTTATCTATTATCGACTATTATTGATGTTAGGTAAATCCGTATTTAAGTCTCACGATTTTGCTATGTCCTCGCAGTCTTTCATTCAAATTCTTAGCATTACTACCAAGTAAACACCACAAGGGTTACACTCCAACTTAACGTAAATTCAAGTAAACACAAATTGATGTTAACAATACTCTGCAAGTAAACATAATTAGAGGTTAACACCAGTTTCACATTTTTTAACACCACTTCCTCAACGCTCCAAGTAAATTAACCCTTAAGGCTTCGTCAATCTCCCATTATTTATTTCACTGATGCTTTAAAGACAATATGTAAATGGGAGTTTCACATTAATAATTATTTTAAAAGTACAAGCAGTAATATAATTTTGTATAGGTAACAGAAATGGACTTATAAAGGATAATTACTATTTTCAATTATGTAAATAACATAATAATATATTTATCTTTTGTATAGATTAAACGATCTTTAAGTTCTCATAGGTGCAGGTGTAACCAAAATGATCTAGGTATTTACATTGCAAATATTTAAGTTAAATATTCTACATATATAACATATGACAAGTCAATCAAATGTAATCAAGTAGTGAAAAATTATAATAAAAATTAAAAGTTTTCATCTTATGTGTTCATATTTAACTTAAACTTAGATTATCGTAATTTCCTATGACAATAAGTCAATGGTTGATATCAAATTTGAACGAGATTGTAGGATCACACAAATTGTAATCGTACAAAGCTTGAGAATTTTAAGGTTTTGTCATGAAAAACTTGCAAGAATAATTTATATTTATTTATTATTTAAAATATGATATATATATATATATATATATATATAGAGAGAGAGAGAGAGAGAGAGAGAGTAATTTAATTAGGTCAACAAGCTGTGAGTTAAATCTTCGGTCAAGTTAATTTTGGACCATCAAAGTCCAAGATCCAACTCATTTAATAAATAAATTATATTTACTACCTTTAAGTCAACTTAAATCAATTTCGAACTTTGGAGGAGCTCAACAGACTTTGCCCGAGTAGACCCAACCGAATTTTCGTTCCTAAACTCATCCCCGCAGGCGTCTAATAGGTGACTCACGTTTACTTTATAGGAAAAGTAAAGGGAAGGTAAGAAAGAAAGAGGCATCCAAAAACCTCCCGCGAGTGCCATAGTTAGTTCCCACTTCTTCTTCACCCCCCGCCCTCTCTCTCTCCCGTTTCTCCTCTCCCTTCCCTCCACACCTCCGGCGACGAGGTACCGACTAGGGTTTTCTAGGTTCTTCCCACTCCCCCTTTAGGTTTCCTCCGAAGCTCATAGGGGTTGGGATCGAACGAGGCAGCGATCGATGGGCGTCTCCTTCAAGATCTCCAAGACCGGGAGGAGGCTCCGCCCAAAGCTGTCCCGCCCTCCGCCTCAGGTGGCCGAGGACGACAAGGGCTCGAATGGCGCGGCCCCCGACGAGAACCCCAAGAAGGTCCATTTCGACCCCCCTCCTCACACGATCGCACTCGTTGTCCGTTGTGCGTGTCCAATTATTGGTCGTGGATGGTTTGCTTTTTTGTTGGGTTTGATGTTGTGTCGAAAGATTGCATCCTTTTGGTGATTTGGTTGGAGATGGAATGTTGTCTGTTTATTCGCAAATTTTGCACCTTTCTTTTTTTCTTTCGGGTAGGAGGTGTTATTTTGGGGTTTTAGGGCTTGTTGGGAAGTGGAATTGGGTTTGTTGCAATTTGACTTGGTTGGATGTGGAAGCGCACGTTTGTGGGCAAATGTCTAGATTTTTCCAGTGTTCCTCAGCTCTTAGTTTCTGGCAGACGCTCCTTTTATCTAATCCATTTGAAATTTTTAGGGTTTAAAAGCAGGATGGATATGTTAGAGACTTGCTGTGAAGCGAGCCTTTGGGACCTCCTTGCGGCCACAGGCGGTCGCAATGAGCTATGCTTCCCTATGCTTGAAGGAGGGGAATCTGCATCCTCAATCAATAACTCAGACACAATACTCAATTTTTCATTACCTTCAAAAGTGGGTTAACACCCTTACATATAGCATCATCCCTTCACATGGAGGGGTCTATCACACCCTGTCAGCCGGTACAAGAGATCTTGACCAAGAACAAAAGTGAAGATTACATTGGTAGAAATCACGGCTGACTTTCCCTTTACTTGCTATATCCCACTGCCCCATACAAAAGAAAATGCAAAAGACCCATTCTACTTCCTGCAAAATGCGCAAATACTGTTGCTGCTAAGTCCAGCAATTTTGACATGGTGTTGGGTGGTATCAACTATCTCCCCTCCCTCGGAGATTGTCCTTCGCACTCAATGGTACGAATCCACTCTGGGAAGGTCTGGCGCATGTAGTTGTATGGTTCCCAAGTTTGGTAGGAGGGGTTGCGGCCCACCCAGGAGACAAGAACTTCATAGATGGCATGGCCACGACAGCAGACCAGTCGTTGGTCAAGTATGGATTGAGGATGAAATTGGAGGGGGTCTCCGGGAGGCCAGTAGGGAGGAAGGTCCGGTGTTGGAGGGGATGTGTCGTGTTGAAGGCAGAGTTGTGAGACATGGAAAATGGGGTGGACATTACATCCTTGAGGCAACTGGAGCTCGTAGGCGACTTCACCAACTTGCCATACGATCTGAAAAGCACCATAGAACTTGGGGTTAAGCTTGCTATGTGGCTTCTTGCGAAGAGTCGCATGGCAGAAGGGTGGTAGCCGCAGATAGACCCACTGGCCAACGGCGTATGTCACCTTGAGGCAACAACGGTTCGCGAAGTCACGCATGCGGTCCTCAGAATGCCCAAGATGCTTCTTAAGAGAAGCTAAGATGTGGTCATGATGCATGGTCTCCTTGGTGACCTCGGTATTGAGGGCAATGCTCGGAATGTAAGATTGAATGGTCGGCAGGGGGCTGCCGTAAATGGCCTGGATGGGGCTCATGCCCGTTGCCGAATGGCAGTTTGTGTTGAACCAGTACTCGACCCAAGGAAGCCACTTCACCCATGAATGGGGGTGGTCTTGATAGAAGCAACGAAGGTATGTGCCTAAGCTACAATTCGCCACCTTGGTTTGGTCGTCGGACTGGGGGTGGTAAGTCGAAGAGAAACACAACTTGGAGCCAGGGGCTCGAAATAGTTCCTGCCAGAAGTTACTTGTGAAGGTCACGTCTCGATCGGACACGATAGTCTTGGGAAAACCATGCAATTTGACCACATTGACAACGAACACGCGAGCTACGTCACTGGGCATGAATGGATGCTGAAGAGTTGCAAGATGGATGTACTTGGATAGCCGATCGACGACGACAAGGATGACCGAGTGGCCATGGTTAGTTGGGAGGGCCTCGACGAAGTCGAGGGAGATGTCTTCCCATATAGCATCAGGGATGGGTAGCGGCTGTAAGAGGCCAGTTGGAGAGAGGGTATCCACCATCGACCTTTAGCAGATGTGGTACTCCTTGATGAAGTGGCTGACCTCGACCTTCATGTGGGTCTAATAGAAATCATGGCGGAGGTGATGGAGGGTCTTCTCGTAATCGGAGTGGCCCCTGGTTGGCATGGTGTTGGCCTCCTCCGTAAAGATGCGGTGGTACGAAGAGTAGGTCGGGACGTAAAGATACCCCTTGTAGCAGAGGAGGTCATCCTACAGGGTCAACCGACCATCCTGATTGGCGCGGGTTTGTGCGACCTGGTAATCTGGATTCTGGGTGCATGTGGCCTTGAAATCGGCCAACCATGTAGGTAGAGGACGGAGATGGGTAGGAGCGTGAGGTCTTCGTGTCTTGAAGGAGCATTTGCAGCCACATTGAGAGAGCCCTGTTTGTATTCAATCTGAAAATCAAATGACGTCAATTTGGCTAACCATTTTTGTTGATATGGAGTAGTACATTTTTGCTGGAGCAAGAAACGGAGGGCACGGTAGTCCATCCGTATGATAAAAGGTTGGTGCAACAGATAATGGCGCCACTTTTGCACTGCAAGTACCAGGGAAAATAATTCGTTGTCATAGATGGAGTAACCACGCTAGGTGCGGGAGAGCGCCTGACTGATGTAGGTGAATGGGTAGCCTTACTGCATGAGAACAGTGCCTACTCCCACGTTCGACGCGTCACACACAATAAGGAATGGTGTAGAGAAGTCAGGCAATCGGAGGACCGGGGTAGTGGTCAAAGCCTGCTTTAGGGTGTTGAATGCATGCGTGTTGCGTTGATCCTAGTGAAATGCATCCTTGGGGAGAAGTTGGTGTAGTGGAGTAGCATTGGAATTGTACCCACATACGTAGCGGCGGTGGTAGCTAGTAAGTCTAAGGAAACCGCTTAAGTTGCGGGAAGTCGACAGAGTCAGCCACTCAAGTATGGCCGCTATCTTTTCCGGATCAACGACCACTTTGTCGGCCGAGACGACATGGACGACATGGCTGAGGTAAGCCAAGGATGCAAATGGGTCGGGTTCGGCTAAACCCATACCTATACCCATTTACAAAATCCATCCCCATACCCTACCCATTTACCCATCGAGTACAAAAATCTAAACCCATATCCCTACCCATCTACCCATTGGGTAGCCATTCACCCATCGGGTACCCGTTTATAAATTGATCTTACAATAAAATCATGTCAAATTAGAGTCAAAGAAGAGGAAAAATATATAACACAATTCATTAATTGTTTCTTTTTAGCAAGCTCTAAACATAGGAGCTCGGGCTATAATTTTATTGATCTCCACTAAAATTATTACCAAAAGAGCATTTCAAGTGGAATACATCAAAAATAAAAATATAAAGAAATACTAAATACAAGTACCTTTCAAACAAAAATCCTCATCTCTGAAATAAATGTTCAATGGAGGCTTCAGAAGTATTCCCAACCTTCAAAATCATGGAGGGAATCATAAAGAAGATTAGGGTTGGGGTAATGAGGGACTTAGCGTAGAACTTATATATCTTGGGTAAATGAGGATTTTATTTGGGTATTCGGGAAGGGTAATCGAGTATAGATTCATACCCATACCCAAATCCGGTTGGGTTTTATAGATAAAGCACATACCCGAACCCGATCGTGTTTGGGTTAAATTTTACCCATTTGGGTTGGGTTTGGTTGGGTCGGATTCAGGTCAGGTTTACCAAAACTTACATCCCTAGTTGCATCGAACTGGCACTTGGAAAATTTTGCAAAGAAGAGGTGGTCCTTCAGGAGCTGCAAAACCTATTGGAGATGTAATAGGTGTTGCTCCCAAGTGAGGCTATAGATAAGAATATCATAAAAAAATGAGAATGAATGTTCGCAAATATGGGCGAAAGATATCGTTCATAATAGCCTGAAATGTAGATAGTGTGTTGGTGAGACTAAAGGGCATGGCGACGAACTTGTAGTGGCCATCATGGATAGGGAAAGCAATCTTGTGAATGTTGGCCTCGTCAACCCAGATTTAATGGTAGCCCGAACGGAGGTTGAGCTTGGAGAAGAAAGAAGCACCATGTAATTCGTCCAAGAGTTCGTCGATGACCAGAATAGGATAGTAGTCCTTAATAGTTCTCTCATTAAGAGTGCAATAATCGACGCAAAAGCTCCACGCTCCATCCTTCTTAACCAGAATGATCGGAGAGGCAAATGGGGAAGTGCTGGGATGAATCCATCCATCCACTAGGAACTCCTATATCTGCCTTTCGATCTCTTTTTTTTTTGGACCCATGCATGCCGATAGGGGGTAGGACAACTGGTGTGGTGGGGTTGCATAAGGGAATGGTGTGGGATCAACCCCTATGCAGGCGGAGTCCCAGTGGTCAGCAAAAATGTGTGAGTACTAGCCTAAGAGGGCAGCAAGGTTGGGAGGAAGTAGTTGCGTGGAGTCATGCTCAACCATTGCAATCTAAACCACAAAGATGGCGTGGTCAAGACGAAGTTCAACGCGTATCGCATGTGGCACTAGGGTGCTCGAAGAGTAAGCATTGATGCCGACAAGCGTGATGGGGTGACCATTGTAGGTGAATGTGAGGGAAGGCTTGTCGAGATTCCAAGTAGTCTCACCTAGTGCACGCCCTAGGATGACATCATATGAGCCCAAGTGTAAGATAAATGTGAAAATAAGGGAGGTATACCCTTGTACTTCCACGCGTAGGTTGTTGATGTGATGCATGGTGGAGAGGTGGCCCACACTGGCGACGGTGGCTCGAAGCGGTCATCGGAGGGTCGTGAGGCGAGCATCCCTCGGCAAGATCTTGGTGTCAACGAAGTTGGCAGAGCTGCTCGTATTCGTGAGTGCAATGGCCCTATGGCTGGCCATGAGGACCCAAAACAGAGCAGGGTCTCTGACGTGAGGCCTGAAACGACATGGGTCGATAGACAAGGATTGGTGGGTTGTTCGTCATCACCGTCATTCGCCTCATGGAACTCGTCGTTGCTGGCATTCTTGGCAACGGATGAGAGGGTGTGTAACTTGCATCGGTGGCTGGCGGTGTCATCGTAGTTATAACATAACTACTCACCAGGGAGAGACGACGGATTGGGAAGGTGGGAGGTGGCTTGGTTGGCCAATTGGCTTCAATCGCGAGGGGCGCTGGAGGGAGTGGAGGTGGGCGTGACAAGGCGGAAGAGGTAGAGAAAAAAAGGTGCACTTCGAAGGGGTAGTGTCGAGGGGGTAAGAGTCGGGGTTGGAGAAGGGTACCCACGGTGCGAGTGTAAATGGTTCACCTTGTCTTCATAGTGCCCCGCTAGACGCATAACTCGAGCCATGGTTTAAGGTTCGAGCATCTCCACCTCCATTCGTATCTCATCCTATAACCTGGAGACAAAGATTCGAGTGAAGGCGGCTTCATTGAAATTAGGAACCCGATCATGCAAAGCTTCAAAACAAACATAGAAATCACTTACGGACATCGATTGTCGCAGGTGGCAGATTTGCACCAGGGGATCCTCGTGCTCTCTGGTGCCAAAACAAGCTTGGAGCTCGTTTTTTAAAGCGTGCCACGATGTCAATCGGGTACTTGCACGGCTCCAACGAAGCTAGTACATGGCCTTCTCTTGGAGGTGCAGGCTGGTGACATGTACTTGTTCTTCTCTCTCCAAGTTGTAGTGGTCACAATATTGCTTCACCATATAAATCCAACAAGTGGGATCCAAAGACCCATCGTATTTGGACAGCTGGAACTTGGTCCGAAGAGGATGGTCTAAGCTCGACCCTCCCCCAGAGTCGAGGTGTCTCTTGTCGTCTTCTCCCTCCCCTTCACTAGGCGGCCTCACCCTTGGCCTCATCTCGCGGATTAGGTCGACCAGTTCCCTCATTGCTAGCTGGCTTCGCTCCACCGATCCTTGAGTTCTCTCCATCCGCTTGGCCATTTCTTGTTGCATGCGTAGCATGGACTCCAATCTCTCATCGCTCATGGCTGATGTATCAAGCATGCAAAGCTCTGATACCAAGTTGTTAGAGACTTGCTGTGAAGTGAGCCTTTGGGACCTCCTCGCGGCCACAAGCAGTTGTGACGAGCTATGCTTCCCTATGCTTGAAGAAGGGAAACCTGCAACCTCAAGCAATAACACACACACATGTTTCTGGACACAATACTCAATTTTTCATTACCTTCAGAAGTGGGTTAACACCCTTACATATAGCATCATCCTTTCACATGGAGGGGTCTATCACACCCTGTCAACCAGTGCAAGAGATCTTGACCAAGAACAAAAGTGAAGATTACATTGGTAGAAATCATGGCTATGACTTTTCCTTTACTCGCTACATCCCAACGCCCCATACAAAAGAAAATGCAAAAGACCCATTCTACTCCCTGCAAAATATATGCAGATCGTTGCTGCTAAGTCCAGCGATTCTGACATGGTGTTGGGTCATATCAGGATTTCACTGTGGACTGTGGAGAGGGGAAAGGCATCTGTGTGGAACAGAACATGCAAGCGAGTTACTTGAGTATATTTGTCTACAGTTGAAAGAGGGAGTTGATGGTTGTTTGAGGTCATGTGTGAGTGTGCCATTTTAATTAAACAAATGGATTTTGGAGGTCGGCGTTGTCGTTATAGTTGATGTGGAAATAATAGGCCATGATGCTCATTATTGTTATTATTCTTATAGAAGGTAGTGTAAAATAATTCTGATTCAAATTTTTCTATGAAAGGTATTTCTAAGTTGTAGTTTGTCTTTGTAGAATTATGGTGGAAAGCTATTGGCATTTGGTTGCTGATATGGTAAAATTGGTTCCAAACAGGAAATGCCCTTCTCGCGATATAGATTCAGGAAGTGTGATAATTTTCATGCGGGTTTCACATAAGATTTATTTGCTTTATTCTTTCTGCTTTTTTATTTATTTTTCTTGTGGATGGGACAGGAAAAGGAGTCAGTAGACTTAAATTTAGGATCTCTAGACTAACTAGAATATATACTGAATATATGAAAATCAAGTGTAAGTGTCATAGACTTGCAGGACACATAGATCGGTCAATGGTGAAGAATGGGGCAGCATTCCATTTTGAAGAAAATGTTTTAGGATATATGGAGTCAATTTTTCAACAAGATGGAGGAGTTGATAGAGTTTTCATACCTAAAATTCACGAAAGTTGGTTGAAGTACAAAGGATCTTCAGCTGTTTACATGCAAATATCACAGAGCAATTTCTGGTTCAAAAAAAATATATAGAGAGAGCAGCACTACAATCTGCCATACCATATAGATCTAAATATTGGACTGTCGGTTGTAGTCACATGCAGAGGATGCTTATAGCAGGAATGAATCCTCTCAGGTAGAGAAGTTATTAGAGAAGGTTGCTATTGCAGTGATGGACTGCAAAATGAAAGTGTCTCATTTAAGGTGGTTAGGATATATGGAGAGAATGCCTTTTTGATTCATCATTTTGAAGGTGTGAGAAATAAGATGTTGAGCCTGGCAAGAGGGTTTAGGGAAGGCTAAAATAGTACCAGAAGTAGTTATCAGATGTGACCTTGCTTGTTTAAATCAAATCATAGAATGACCCAAAATAGATCTTAATTCAGGCAAAAAATCCATGTAGCCAACACCATGTTGAAAAAACTAGGTCATCATTGCTGCTTCTTTTTTCTACTTTCTTTCTTTTATTTATTTATTTTTCTCAAAGCTAATTGCTTTGAACTTCCATGAGAAAAGACTTCTTTTCCTAGAAATCATGTCAAAACATGATTGCTCTTTGCAAATTTTTATGCATTTAGATAACTACTAATCTCCAGCGTCCCACCCTCACCCCCACAAAAAAAGAAAAAAAAAGAAAAAAATGAAAACCATTAGTTTTTAGAAATTTGAAGTACATGTTAGTTCCTAAATATTTGTTTCTTGATTCCCACAGCTTGGTGATTTCAAGACATTAAGCATCTCTAGCATCCTTTCATCCATCAGCAGTGAACAACAAATTTCTCCAGGTGGGCTTTACTTTTAAAGATTCTAAATATGCTCCTGACAACTTATCTCCATGCTTACATGTTCTCATTTTCCTGACTTGGCAGCAGACTATGAAGTTTCATTCACATTGAATCTTTTTCCCGATGGATTCTTTATTGGAAAACCCAACGAGGTTAATGTAGCATCCCTTACACCTAAGGAGTATCTTTTCTTCCTGAATCTCTTTCTAGTAGCATTTTGTGATCCTTTCATTTGGTTTTGCAGCCTGGATAATAAGTCAGCTTGATTGCCTTGATATAGCTAGCCATCCTTTCTCTTATTGAATGCAAGCTACTTTAGCATTTGACCATTTTTCTTGTCATTGGGACTTCACAGGCGGCAAAAATGCAGAATCCCCTTCAAGATGGTCACAGGCTTGTGCATCCTTACAACAGGGCATCAGAAACCCTTTTTTCTGTGAGTATAAAGCTTGTTTTAGATTTTGAAATAAAAAATCTTGTTATAGCCTTTTGTTACTGAAGCCACTGCCTTTCATCCTAATGGTAGTTTTCTATTGTTCTTGTACTGTACCTTTATTTCAAAGTTACACAGACTGAGATATATCTCATGTCTCCCCTGACATGACTTTGTGTGCTTTCAACTCTCTTTGCCAGCATTCTGGACTGTTTTTGTTTCAACAAAAATGTTTTTTTTCCCTTTTCAGAAAAGCAAAAATGGCATTTTGTGTGCATTCAATCAATTATGATATCGATTTTTTTTTTTTTAAATTGAGTTCCGTACATCAATCTTATTTTTTACTTTTGTTTATTGTTGACTGTTTCATTATCATGGCAGGCAATTGAATTGGGATGTCTTCCTGGGGATATTTTAGATGACATGCCAAGCAAATACTACAATGGAGCCATTGTTTGTGAAGTAAGTCACTAGAAATTTTACTCCAAAAATGCAATTTTGAATTATTTTCTCTCATATTGTATGACTTTTTTTGATACACTGATGACTTTTAGCACTACCGGTATGCTAGCATATCTTAGTTGTTTGTGGAGCAAAATAGGTGTATACAACTAGTGATTTTTATCTTCTAGATCGTCAACTTTTCTGATCATGAGGCTATCTAGGCTAAGGTTGAGAAACATAAATTCATGTTCTTTTTCTGGAGATTGAAATCAAACTGTCAGGACAAAGCTTAAGCAGTTAAGCTTAACAGCGAGTATGGATCCTCCTGTCAAAAAAAAAGCTTAGTACAACAAATATTATATTGCATTTGCTTATGCTGAAGTTGATCACCCACACTCTCCTAGTCCTCTTCTTCTCCACAACTTCTTGGGTTGCACATGCGAACCCAGTAGAAATTGAAGTCGATCTTCTTCTTGGATCAAACTTCTCCAACATGAGCTAGAGAAGACTTATCGCCATTCAAACTAGATGTGAGAGAAGACTTATCACGTAGGACATAACTCGAACAGCAAGAGATCGATGACCACTAGCCGTAGCCATGTAGCCATGGTGCTGACAACCCACAGGTGGCGACACATGGCCTGCCGAACAAGCCAGCGGTGGCGCAGCCAGCATCGTCGGTTGATGAGGGGTAAAAAATGCCTTCGGATCCAAAACTTTGCACATGGCCTAATAGAGGATCCGACTACCCGACTACAGGACATACAGGCAGAACTAGCATCACCTGGCCTGCCTAAAACTAATCGGATCCCAACCGGAACCCGCCCAGTCTGACAAAGGATTCAGTGCAGTCAGGGCAGAAGATACAATAAGATGGATCTGACCTCTTAGGCCCTGATAGCAGACAGGTAGTCTGACAGTAGGGATACTAGAGGCTATCAAGTGAAGGTTTTCCCCACGTTATAAATAGAGGGAAGGGCCCCCAATGAAAGACCTTTCCCCTCCTTCGGAGAGGAAGAGAAAATCTTGTAATCTTGAAAATTCTAGTACATAGTTGGAAGCATCATCCTCCCCTCGGAAATACATCCCTTGCAGTGGAATTGGGTCACCAAATCCCTGACTTTCTTTGTGCTTGTTGATTGCTGGTCTATCTTCCTGTGCGATGGATGGTAATGGCTAAGTAGTGCCTCCTACCCATATGAATCTTTTAGGTGGCCTTTTGAGGCCCATCACCGGTCTATCTAGTGGTGGCTGCAACGTCATTGCTGCCTCTCTGGCCAACACTGCTACTGCCAGTGGTGGCGGCGGAAACACGGAAGTCGTTCTCCATTGGATCACTTCCACATTGGTGATCCAATCATGTTTTGGTAAATTTTTTTCGGTGGGATGTCGAAGCATTGGCCTAAGATCACTGCTCCAATATCATGTGAAACTAAAGAAGATATATTGGCGTTCAAAAGAAACCCTAGCCCTCTTTTTATATAAAAGAGAACTAGGGAAATTACATAAGTATCCCACAAGAAATAAATAAATATCAAACACCCAATATGTCTCAGCATTAATAATTAAGATTCATAATCATACTCATGCAATCATGCTGTCCATTTTTTTTTTTTTGAAGAGTCAAAGGGCGGTTATCCAAATGATAACCACCCACATTCATTCCATTCCAAAAAGTAGAACTACATTAGAGGTTACAATACAGATCTCCAGAACACCACCTAGGAAGAAATTGACGAAACAAAATTTTCAACATAGGGTCTCTTACCCGAAAAAACACCCTGTTCCTCCCCAGCCAGACATCCTACAAGATCGCCAAAACCTTGACCCTATCCTTCTTGGATCTAAAGGTGATCCCTTCATTGTGGGCGTTTCCTCTGCGGAACGAGGACTAGAAGTTAGCCGTGTCCCGATGGGTGATTCAGTTGATCCCCACCCTCTACCAAACCTACACCACAAATGGACACTGGAAAAGGTGTTGGATGTCTTCATTCGCTCCCTTATAAAGAGGACATCTCAAATCATCTGTTTGGGCTCATCTTGCTCTCCACTGCTTCATCATAACCCTCCCCCTCATCACCAACTAGGGGAAGATCTTTACCTTTAATAGGTCCGCCATCCAAAGTAGCTTGCAATCTCTCAAGAAATCGATGTCCAAGCTGATCGCGCCATCTCCCAATCTGCAGAAGACCTTTGCCACAAAGAACTCTCCTTTCTAGGAATATGCATCACCACCCTCCTCCAGCACCCAACCCTCCAGCTCCTGTAGTAACTGTTGGAAATTCTCGCACCTCTGGTCAGAGAGGCCCCCCCGAAAAGTCGAGCACCAGGCTTCGTCCCAACAACTTTCCACCGTAGCTGACGAGTCCACAACTCTCCCAAAGAGGTTGGGATATATGTTGCTGAGGGTAGAATCGATCCCCTGCCAGTCGTCTTGCCAGAACTCGAAGGCGTCCTCCCCTAGGGTAGGTGAAAAGAAAGCACGTACCTTTACCGCGACCACCGCCAAGCCCCTAAGGAGGTGGGAGGCCCCGAGAGGAGGGGACTCCAGAGGCCCCCACAAAAGGGAGAGGCCGTAGCAGTACCGCATGACGTCACCAAAGAGTTCTCGCTCCCATCCTACCAACTTGGCAATCCACTTTGCAAGGAGGCTGACGTTCACCTTATCCACATCCCAGGCCCCTTGCCTGTACCAGCCTAAAGACCTCTCAGGCTACCAACCTCGACTCTTTCTTATCAACCCCACATTAGAACAGAAAAAGACCCTTATTAGCTTCGAGATCTTCTCAATTTGGCACGGTAATCTGAACACTGGGAGGAAATAATATGGTATGGATGCCAGAATAGCCTTCACCAGGGTCAACCTCCCTCCTCTAGACAAAAGTCTGGAAGACCACCCTGCCAACTTCCTTTCCATTCTCTTCAGTAAAGGAACCCAATCCTGCATCCTGAGGCGTCGATCTGACAAGGGGAGACCCAAATACACCAGCGGCAAAGAGCCCACATTTGTCCCTAGCGCACCACCCATCGTCTCCACCTCTTTGACTGACAGGTTCACTGGGACAAAGGTCGATTTATAATAATTGATATGCAGCTTTGATGCTTTGCCAAAAAGCTCTAGAAGGATCCTCATCCTCCTAGCCTCCAGACCCACTCCCTTAACTAGAAACAAGGTGTCATCAGCATAATGCAGGACCGCCGTCTCCTTATCCTTATCAGCTAGAAAGCCCCTAATCAGACCCCTAGCATAGGCCCTGTGTGCTGCCCTCGCCAAGGCATCTGTTGTAAGCACAAACAACATAGGTGCAAGAGGGCAACCCTGTCTGACCCCCCTCCTAGGCTGCACCCAACTTCCCATTGGGTTCCCATTGATCAGGACTGAGAAGGATGTCACATACTTCTTCATCCAATCAATCCACATCGTGGAAAAGCCCCTCCTTACCAAGGAAGCCCACAGAAAATCTCATTGCACCGAGTCGTACGCCTTATTGAAGTCGACCTTCCACAGAAAGGCCTGCTTCCACGTGGCCAACACCTCTTTAGCAACGACAAAACCATCTAGGATTCCTCTCCCTGGAATGAAGGCCATCTGAACGGGAGAGATCAAGTCTCCAAGGAGGAGAAGGTTCATGAACCTGTAGGTCAAGACTTTAGCGACTATAAGATATACGGCATTCGACAACACAATCTGTCAGAAGTATTGGATCGCTTCCGCACCTTCCTTCTTAGGCAACAAGAATATGCAATATCTATTCAGCTTGTCGAAGCCTCTGTTCCCGGCTGTGAACTCTTCCATCATCTGCATCACATTCGTCCCCACCAGGGGCCAGAACTCCCTGAAGAAAACAAGGAAACCATCTAGGCCAGGGCACCCCTCCGCATTTAAGCCCCAAACCGCCTGCCTCACCTTGTCTTCTAAAAAGCCAGCCATGAGGCCCTTTGCCTGATCCTCCGTGATACATTGCACATCCTTCCCTCTCCACCTCCAGCATCCCCTGATGCGCCTCCCTGTGAAATCTTTGAAGTAATATGCTGCAGCTCGTCCTACCTCTTTCCTATCAGAGGTCTGTCTGTGTATCAGCATCTTTTCTATCCAGTTTCTCCTCCTCCTGGCAGAGGCCATTTGGTGAAAGAACTTGGTATTAGCATCACCTTCCTTTAGCTACTTCTATCTCGACCTCGTTTTCCACTCCACCTCTGCTTTCCTATTCTCCTCCTACACCACTCGTGTCATCTTCACCCTGAGTTTCCTATCCTCTATCGAGATAGGGGCTTGGTTCTCCTGCCTGTCGATTCTGGTAATCTCTGCCAATGCCTCTTCTTTCCTGCCCCTCCTGGATGCCTTAATCTTCCTCCTGTACATCCTCAATTGGTCCCGCAACACACGCAGATTCTTTGCTAGGCGATGTGGCTGATCCCTCTACCTCTATAGAACTCCACTTCTCCTCCACCATATTCCAGAAGCCTTCCTCCATCAGCTATGATCTGTCAAACTTAAAATAGGTGCCGAGGTGTGTCCCCTCATTAGGCCACCACATAAGAGGTGTATGATCTGAGAAAGGTCTCTCCAAAGGAGACAAAGCCGCTAAAGGGGACACATCCGTCAAAGGGAATGCCTCTTCCATCTCTATATTGGAGAGAAATATGTCAATCTTAGACATTTGACCACCGCTATTCCTCCAAGTATAAGCGCAGGTTGCTGAAATCAAATCTACAAGACCATGCATAGCCACAAACTCTATAAAAAGATCTGATCTAGGATCTTGCCTCCCCCACCCGCCAAGTCTGTCCTCCATTTGTAATGTGCTGTTGAAATCCCCTCCAAACAACCAAGGACTTCCATGGCATTCCACGGCCACTGACGTGATCTCCTCCCACATGACTCCTCTCGCCTGAGTATCTGATGGTTCGTACACTCCCGTGACGGTCATCCTGGCACCTCCCACCATTTTACTAATTTCGCAGAGATGACATGCTCTCCTCTGAAGCAATCTTCCATGGAGAAAACATCTTCTCGGCATCCCAAGATGTACCCTCCTGTGCAGTCAACTACGCCAAGAGACCGAAACCCCTCCATCCAGGGGCCCTTAATCTCCTTCCAAGTCCTAACATTGCAATCAGACAACTTCGTTTCTTGCAGCAACACATTTGCTCTCCACAAGCGAATGTAGGGGCCAGCGACACTCTCCTCGATGGGTTGTTGAGACCTCGCATGTTCCAAGTGAGTGTCCCATTCATCTAGAACTGATGGAGGCCTCCCTTATAGTCGGTTAGAAGTCACACGCCTTTGCATTTTGATGCACCTCGTCATCACCTTGATCTAGTACCATCTCCTGTTGTGAGGGTTGTGGCATCTTGTCGCGACCGTCAACCACCACTCTTGATCCTCGGTCGGTACCTTGAAACCTCCATCTCCGCCTATATCGGAGAACGTCGCCTCGGCCTCCGTTCACCACGCGTGGCCTCCATCCGATCAAGGGGATCTCCTCCCGGTCGTCGGACCGACCTGTTATTTCGAATGTCATGGTGATGCCCCTCGATCGTTGCTACGGTGAAAAACCACCAATCCGATCTTCCGAAACCTATGCTGCCACTCGCATGACCTCAGTCCCTGCCTAATCGACCGGTAGCCCCTCCTATCGTCGTTGTCGCCATCCCGACCATCATCCCATAGCAGGGGGGATGCGATGTCCAGTTCTCTCGAAAGGCCCGCGCACCTCATCAAAAATCATCTTTGCCTTTTCAACTCCCAAAAACCTCGAGCATGCCCCAATCTCAGATTGCGCCAAATCCTCAGACAAGATTTGCGCGGATATCTTGGGGATCGGTTCCACGTCGGTGACCGTTTGCCTCCGCTCTTTTGTCGGACAACACTTCACCTTCCTCTGCGTTGAAGTAGTAGCTTCACCCACAAATGGAGTTTCCTAACGTCCTTCACGAAGCAAGCATGTCACCACCTACAACGAGCCCCTAAGGCGCAACAAGATCTTCTCCATCACCACTGCCTCAACCTTTGGTTCGATCACCGCCACCAATAGACTCTGTGAGAGGCCTATCGCCTTGCACTCCTTGAGCCGAGCAGAAGGGGAGACCACCTCTCCACCACCTCCACAAATCTCAGCCACCAAGGGATCCCTCAATGGTCACCTCGAACGATGACCTCTCTGGTGGGCGCTCTGGGGATGCCCCATCGTGCAGGCAAGGTCGTCTCCACCTCTACCTCCCCAACTCTGATCTGACCTCCATGAAGCAGAGCTCCTCCCTCCTCAAAGTGTGGAGGTTGAGGATCAGGATCTTCCTCCCATCTAGAACCGAGATCCTTACCCCCTCACGCATGGCATCCCAGCCCAACACCTTCACCTTCGTGTGAGTGGTCCAACCCTCCAACATCTCCCCTACCAGCCCGCTCTCAACCTCCACCCACAAGTTCATCACCTCCTTAGACCATGGAGCCTCGACCTCGGCCTGCGGCATCCTCCTTGGCAACGGTGGTGATAGGCCCACATCTCCATGACCACAACCACTATGACAGTGTAGACTTCTGTGTCCGAGGCCATCACATCTCCAACACCTCCAGTGTTCGCGGCAATCCCGAGCCCAATGGTCGCGGCCCAGACACTTGAAGCATCTTCCCCTCCCATCTGTGCCTCCTCCCCAACCGACAACCCCCAGTAGATAGCCCGAGGCCTGACGCGACCTTCTCTTTCTTGCCACCACCAACCAACCGAGCACCTCCTCGGCCTCCTCACCCTCCTGACGCCTCTCCCCTCCTCCGTCTCTATCCCGACGAGACCCCTCCCCCTCCCTCCTCCAATCCTTCTCTCCCACTCTCTCTCAGTTGCTCTCCATATCAGAATAGGAAATTTTGTCTTTCCCTCCTCCCTCCATTATCTTCATGCTGTCTAAAATGTTAGGATTCAGCTGTTGTGTTGTTCCAAAATAAACCATTAAATAATCACACAACCACTTTTCAAAACAATAAAATCACAACGGAAAACAACAGAGTAAATATGAGTTAATGCAATTAAGAGTCTGTTGTGTACAGCAGAATATAATAATTTACCAACAAATATAATTTGTTGTTTCAAAGTCAGCCAATAAATTGGCTGCGCACCACATTTGGGCCAAACTATTTTGTCAGGTTAATTAGTTCTCAAGGCAGACTTAATATGCTAACTAAGCCTTCTTTTTTTTAACAACTATAATTGCTATTCATCATGACATGTGACTTTTTCTTCTTAATAAAATGAAAAACCAAGAGGAGGATAAGAAAAGCATCCTCCTGATGAAAATGAAAGGCATTCTATCTAAAGGACTTAAATGTTAATGGGTTTTCACATGTACAATGTTGGTCTCCATTGTTTTAGGTAATGTTGCATATTTCAATTGAGGGAGAGCCAGGCTTCTATATGTTTCTAAGGCTGGATGTGTAGGTGGATCATCGGATCTTCCAAGTTTTTATAGGGTACCGACAATTAAGCAGGTGCAACTGTCCTTGCTTCGGTTGTTTGTGGCATCCAAAGGTAGTAGACTGGACTTGGTATTGGAAGGAATTGCATAAGAATGCAGGGCTGAAAAAATCCCTGCACATTCTCTGACCAATGGAAACTGTTAGAGTTTGGCACGATCCGGAAGCGTGGAGGCTCTTCCACGAGGGAAGTAGGCAGCAGTAGGTGCTGCTAGCAGCCCCTGTTCTTATGACAGGGAGGAGAGAGGGTGCAGCCGCCGATTGAGAAGAAGAGAGGGAGAGAGAGGGAGTTGTTGGTGTTGGATCTCGTGGAAGCAATAATTCATTCAACTCAAATTAGAATGATTACAAAGGCTCTCTTTTATAAAGAGATATCACAACCCTCTAAAACAAATAACAAACTCAATTCACATATCCTCAATTTAGAAAGAACAAATCTTAATTAATCAAAGTAAATCCTCTAAACAAACTTACCAAAAATCAACATACCAAATAAAACAAAACTTAAAACTAAAGTAATTCCACACAAGACTCAAAACCGGCACCCACTTGGATGCCTAGACTAACTATCACGTGGCACTTTTATTCCCAACAGAAACGAACTCATTATATTGACATTTGAAGATTATTATCTCTAAATAAGACTTAAATGAAAGTGCATGTTTCTGGCTTGAGAGAAAGGATAATCTCGATCTAATTTGGTTGGTTTTTGAAGCTAAGAAGAGGTCCACTCTCTAATCCACAGTTATGGACTTGAATAGGATTGATATCCTTACAACTGGTTTTGCTAGGAAAACCAAGTTCCAGAGGCCTTTTGAAAGCAGCGAGTATGCCATCTCAATTCACAAGACTGTTGCTTCATTATCCTGCTCAAGACTGAATATGGTGGCATCCATGCTACTTTGGGCCTATGTTACTCAGTGTCACTTGGGTAAGGACCTTCACCATATACCAACCAGGATTTGTTAAGGGTGTGGAACCACTGGATACGGTCCCAAAGTACTGGTCTCTCTGTGCGAAACATTACTTTAGCTGACTGTCCAGATCTCTTATACCGTTTGCTTGGTTATATGCCTTGTGCAAATATTACATGCAGTGCCCATGATTATTTGATTATCTTAGTGAATCTATCAGTTATCCTATTGGCAGTCTGATGCCTATTATCTGATTGGATTCTTGACACTTGTTTGTGGGCTTTCTGGATGTTCCACTGGTTTAGTGATCTCTTGCCTAATTCCATTGCATTTCAACTGAAAATCATTTAGGTACGTGATTTTCGCAATTGTATGCCTGAGCAAGGAGCTTCTTCGAATGTTGTTCCATTTGTCAAGAAAGTGCTTCTACGTATGTCCTTGGAGAATATTGTCAGGGACATCCCATCAATCTCCGATGTGTCATGGACATATGGTGATTTAATGGTATGTTAATAGTTTATATTTAGCCTTAATTCTGTTATGAAGATGTGATTTATCTCATAGTAATTTTGCCCCCAGGAAATTGAGTCACGTGTACTGAAGGCTCTTCAACCGAAACTGTGCTTGGACCCCAAACCCAAGCTGGATCGACTTTGTAAAGAACCCACTTGTAACAAAGTAGGTTTCCACATAATTAGAAAGATTTGAATGAGCTACTGCCGGAAAAACATCTTATTATGTGTATAATTTTGCAGCTCAATTTAAGTATTTGTGGTTTTAAGCGAAAAGTTCAACCTGGAGCTGATGTGACTATCACATCCAACATTCAGACTCATGGGAAAAAAGTTTGTATTGACAGGGCCGGAGATGGTGCAAGCCATGAATCAGGTGATTTGGGAATGGTCTCTGGTCACTCGAATATGCAGTTGGTTAATGAAAACCCAAATTTGCAGCACAATTCAAGTGCTACACAAACCTTAAGAACCAAAACTTTGGCATTAGATTGTTCCACGCCAACCTTGCCAGTATCTTCACAATCCCATTGCCACCCATCTGGAGATCAGCCAAGAGTGCATGGCAGTTTGCCAATGGGCTCTCCAGGTCTTTCAGACTTGAGCCCATACACTGACAATTTTGCTGGTGGCATTCATGGGAAGAGAGAAGCTCAAGACATGCAACTAACAAATGTTGCTATCAAGAGGTCAAAGCAGACATTGATTGGGCAAGAGGGCAACCAGCAGCTGTCAGGACTCCAAGTTGATGGGGCACACGGAGAAATCTGGAGGAATACAATGTTGCGACAACAATTGGAGGCCAAAGGAATGCAATACCCTCCTGGTATGACAGGGAAGAGGCCAGCAGTTGTTGGCAATATTCCAAATCCTGAGTCAGGAGGTTCTTTCCACCCTCATCAACAGGACATGAAAATTGGTATGAAGCAGGAGCAGCCTGATACTGACAAGCTCAAACACACACTTCACACAGTTGAAGCTGAAAGTAATCCAGGAATTCCACCACCGCAATTGCGGCATCATCAGCTTGCACAGCAAGCATTCCTTACGCAGTTTACTCAACATCAGTTGAATAATTTGGGACCAGCTGGTGAGAAGGAGGCAAGGAAGGAGGATATTCTTCAAAGACGAAAAGCAGCACAAAGTCATCACATTTCTCCCGCTGCAACATTGGTCCAATCGCCTGTGTCATCTAAATCTGGAGAGTTTTCAGCAGCTTCAGTGTTTGGATCACAAAAAGAGAAGGCAACAGCTATGTCTGCCAATGCAGTTGGAACTCCTTCTTCAGTTTCAAGTCCTAGTGATTCTTTACAGAGAATGCCCCAAGCACCCACTGGAAAAGGAAAAAAAGGTTCGACCTCAAAGGCAGCTCACATGATGAGTGGCGTACCATCTCCTGCAAGTGTCAGCAATATCACTGCTCCATTGGGTGCTAACAGTCCATCATTTGCACCTGCATCTATGCCAACCACTGATCCTGCTATTTTGGAAAGGTTCTCGAAAATTGAAATGATTACCCAGAGGTAATTATTTGTCATGCCATCTGCTTGAATTGGTATGACACATTGTTTTCTTTAGACACCTTCATATACCTACATTAGCTCATTTCTTGGCTTGTATTTTTAAGCAGATCCCGACAAAATAACAAGAAGGCCAAGACTGAAAATTTTAACGTCAAGAAACCAGGAAGCTTTTCAACCAAGGAACTATCGTTCTTCCTGTCCAATCTTGTGTTTGATGACTTTACAAATCCTTCTAGGATGATGTCTGGCTCGATATCTCAAGGTTCCATTAACACTTGTAAGACCAGGTTAATAAAATCTGTGCAGTCCCATGCTTATCAAGGTGTGTTTCTACATTTCGACAAAGTAGATGTTTCCAACATAACAGTACAAAACTAGTTTCTGGGTTGTGGGCCATGAACATTGTCTTTTTCCTTCAGGAACTCCCATGGCTCTTCCACCCGCAGAGAACAAATTACTTATGACCGAGAGGCCTTCTGATGGTTCGGTGGCAATGTTCTATAACGACTCCGCAGATGATCTAGATGTTTCTTCTCATGATTGTTTATTCATATTGCCCAATACTGTAAGTTTTTTTTGGCAAATTTTCTGGCTTGTCTTTTGTCCTGCTCTCACTCATCTCCATATTTACTAATTCCTACTCTTGATCTTTTGCAGCTATATGCTGATTTGCTTGCTGCTCAATATGCTTGCTTGGTAAGCTTTCATTTTGAATTTATTGATGCTGACTTAATGATTTACTGGGTTTTCCTTGATTAGTTTCTGTCTGTGCCATTATTTTATAGATAAGCCGTGAAGGATATCAAGTTATTGATGATAAAGTCCAACCTATTCAAAGTCGCTTTAAACAAGCATGCAGTAATCCGTTTGTCACCATGGCTATGCTTCCAGATAGTGTCCCACATGAAGGACAGCGGTCAGAAGATATTTCTGGTCACCAGCCTAATCTTGCAGCCAATAATGGCATGAATCAACAAAGTTCTTCCCAAAATATTTCAAATAACACAAGATTAACACCTCTTGGAAACAGCCAAGGACTACCAATGTCGCAAGGTTACTTGCAAAGTGGTCAAAATTTTACAACGCCTGCACGGGCACAGCAGTTAGAGCAAAGCCTTCTCCAGCAGCAGCAGAGCCAGCAGCAGCAGCAGCAGCAGCAGCAGTTGCAGTCCCAGATGCAGCAGCAGCAATTGCAAAACCCACCATCACAGATCCAGCAACAACAACCACAAGCACAGATGCAGCTTCAACGATCACAATCAGTACTTCAAATGAACCCTTTATCTCAGTTCATTGGGCAAAATTCTAACATGCAGATAGGTGGTAGCCAGATGGTTAGCAAGACAGCCCCAATACAACTTCACGCATTGCATCAAGCCCAGCAACAGCAGCAAGCACAACTTTCTAAAAAGTCCATGATGGGTATGAGCCTGGGGAACAATATGATGGGACTTGGTGGTTTGGGGAATGTCATGGGCATAGGAGGTGTGCGTGGAATATCCTCTCCCATGTCACCGATGGCAGGCTTAACTAATATAGGTCCTAATCAGATGAATTTGGGATCTGCAGCCAACTTCAATGTCGGTTTTCGTCCTGGCTCAATCCATCCTCATTCTGCAATGCTCGCATCGAAGATGAGAATGGCACATGCTCAAAATCGTGGAAATTTGTTTGGTGCTCAGGCTGGTATGACTGGCCTGCCAGGAAGCGCTGGTATGACTGGCCAGGTCCTTCCAAATACAATGGGTATGTCCATGCTAAGCCAGACTCTTAATCGGCCTAATGTAAATCCTCTCCAACGGACAGTGATGTCAACCATGGGTCCTCCTAAGATTCCAGGTGCAAACATCTACATGACTCCCCAGCAATTACAGATCCAGCAGCAGTTGCAGCATCAGCATCATCTACAGCAAATGCAGCAGCAGGAACAGCAACAGCTGCAACAGCAACCACAGATTAGTTCCCCATTGCAGCAGCAGCAGCAGCCACAAGTGAGCTCTCCTTCAGTAGTTGGATCTCCTCCCATGTCGATGCAACAGCAGATGAGCTCGCAGCAAATGAGCCAGCAGACGGTCAGTCCACAGCAGCTAAGTGCGGGGGCACTGCAACAGATGAATACAAACAGTGCTGCAGGACCAGGACCTGCCAGCCCTCAGCTGAGCTCGCAAACACATGGTTCTATTGGTAGCATATCAAGTTCCCCCATGGAGCAATTGCAGGGGACAAATAAGGCCAGCTCCATGAATACAGGCCAGTAACTCTTTTAGGAGTGCCCTCTGCGATGTGTGCACCTGGACAGATTTCGCTCTCTGAGTCGGTGGTTGAGGGTGGGGGTCACAGGTGGTTCCTAAGTGGTTTTCAATTTATTGCTTTTCTCACCATATTAGGATCTTTTGTAAGATATGTATGTGAATGTATAATGAAGACACTCCATTTGATGCTGTAAATTAGATGGAATGACATTTTTTGTATGCTTTTCAAAATTTGCTATCAAAGTATGTATCGCGGAAGGCGAGGAACAAGGTGCTATTGGTGTATGTTGAAGAGTTTTTCACAAATGAAATTTTAAAGTATCAAGGAAAAACATCCAAGGCTTCACTTTGACTACATCTCGCTCTTTGTGATCCATTTAAGTTATTGCAGGTATAAAGAAGGGAGTTCACTTCCAACGCTAAACCGTGTTAAGTTCCTCCTACCGTTACTTACCGTGTTAGAGAAGGGAGTAATCATTTTTTTGATTTGTTTAAGTAGCAGTCGCTGCAAGGGTACAGAGAGTATAAAAGTTAATTATATAAAAATTTAATATAATTTTTAATCTATACATCTTAATTTTTAATAAATAAAAAATTAACATATTATGTGTTGTAAAATATATTATTCAATATATTTTAAATTTTAATTGATAAAAAATAAACATCAATCGAAAATAAAATTACGTCACATGTAAAATACATTGTTCGGTATAATTTTAATTTTTAATAAATGATATATTATGTTTACATTAAAGATTTTAATTTGATACTTTACTACAGAGAATCGACCCGATCTCATTTGAACAGGTAAAATTTATTTAATTTAATATGTAGGTGTGTTAAGATTTTTAGATGTAAACTCGATCAAATTTGGATTCAGGTACGAGGAAATGAACCTTTGAATAAGCATATTCGATATAAATATATTATATATATTAAATTTTAAAAAATAATTTCAAACGTTTCTAAGACTTTAATCTTTCTATCTTTAAAAATTTTAAATATCTAAAGACTCTCAACTTCCTACGATAAATTGCTCATGCGATCATGAGGTTGAAAAGCAATCACAAGCTTATATCTTTCGAAGCTTCCAAATTCCATCTCAAATAACACAAACATGATGTTTACTATCCTCACGTCCATATGACATCAATTTCATCTCAATGTCAATATATTTAAAAGATTAATATTTATTTATTTATTTTATATATCCTCGTAACAATGATTGAATTTAAAAAATTTTGATATTAAAATATATATATTTTTTTTATGATATTTTAAAATAATGATACAATATATCTCCCTCAATTAAATGAGTACCATTAATTTAACAAATAAGTATCAATTTTCTTGATTATATTTGAGATGATTTAGGGGAATGGATTTATAAATGAAAATAGATTTGATAATAATAAATTTCGACACATTGACTTTTCTAATTTTTATTATCTAATTTTATATATATTATTTCATACTTTTCTATAAATGTATTCAACATTAATCTTTAATGAAAGAGAGAGATAAAACTGATCGCAAAGGTAAATTTCAAAATAAACTTATGCACTAATCAGCGTGCAAGTAAAATGAAAGAGAATAACGGAAAAGCGGTGAAAGAAAGAGAAAGCCCGGTAACTGAAAAAAAATAAACGCATAATACAAAGAAAAAATAAATGCATCGACGTGGCCAGTGGCATAAACAATGTCCAATCCACTTCACTTCATTAGATATAGAGATAGAAAAATTTTAAGGAACGCATTGCTGCAGATAATAATAATGACTATTCAGGGACCACCTCATTTTTCGGTATTTCAATAAGGTAATTTGCCTTTGTAGTATCTCTGACATTTCCAAACAAAACTTTATGCACATCCGGCAATCAAAATTTTTCGTTCAAAATATTACAAAAATCTGAATTTAAAGAAACAATAACAAAACAATTAACCTAACACATTAACTTATAGCTTTAGCAGAAGGAACACCCAAGCAAGCCACCTTATGGTCAGGGCATTCTGTACTGGGAAACCACTCTCTTTTTACCTGTGTTTCTTCTGGCCTCGCTTGCCTTTCTTCTTGAGTTTTAAACCCTTCTGGGAAAGAGCTGCTGAAGAGCTCTTCCCTTCGAGCTTCTTCGTCATTTTAACCACATTTGCCATTCCCTTACGAGCGATTGTCCTGTTTTCTTCTCTTTTATTCAATAGCTTGCGGTCAAGTGGCCAATAAGCATATGGTTCCAGCTTTCTCTTCCTCTTCACGTCCCCACCTGCCTTTTTACTTGTATATTCACTACCCGAGTACGACCACCCAGATTCCATCTTCTGCCTTTTCCTGTGATGTTTCATTGATTTGGACGTGAAATGGCTGAGATTGCTTTGGGTCTCTGTTTCATCGTCTGAATCAACCCTCTTTTCCCTCTTAGTCTTCTTCCCATCCTCTCGTATCACAAGGCGGCCATCAGAATCCACCTCAAAATCATCGTCTTCCTCTTGTCTCCGCTTGTTACCAACTGTAGACGATTTAAGCACTGATCTTGTCTTCTGCCGGTCCAGCAAATCAAGTGGATCATGATCCACTTGATCAGCAAAATCTCCTGGCAGGCTCTTGGAAGCTTTGCGTAGCTGCTTGGATCTATATAATGAACTTACCTCAGCAGATATTCTATGCTATAAGAAAATGAAGACTACGGATTCTAAGTTAACGTGTGCAGGAAATAGTATGTTTGCATCAAAAGACCACATCTAGATCCCATTTAGATCAATGCAACTTAGTATATATATCTCAGAATGTATAAATGGTACTTAAAATAAAACAACAATGCACACCCAAAAATTTTCCTGAACTTGAAACCGACCAATCAATCGTCCAGCATTATCCCCAATGCAAAAGGACAAAACGTATACCTCAATGAACCACTAGTAGAGATGAGAACAGAGGTGTTGCCTCTTGTGCCAGCTTCAACACTTTTCTCCTCCGCATCCTCATCACCAACATCTGAGAAGATTTTTGTATGATTCCATCTACTAGAACAAAAGAATGACAAACAATTAGAGTTCAACATCCAAAATGTGTATCTTAACACCGCTTAGTGAGAAATAGGTAAATCATCGAGAAACTTATATGCATATTTTGAAGATTAATTTGTCACTTTCGTATGTATATAATATCAGCCATCACATGGAAACCGTGAAATGGTCATGCAGATAAAAGGCTGCACAATGATGATAAAAAACATTCCATGTAGCAGAATGACCACCTGCTGGCCTGCAAAATGAGATCAGAGTGGTTATAACAGCCCTTACTAATCCTAAGTTTGCTTGTTCTTCATTGGAGATGAATAAATAAATCTGGAAGCAGCAGCAACGACAACCAAGCCTCTCCCAACACTGAATGAACAAATGTTAGTGTATAGATCCCCAAAAGTGGTCGTGGAAGCATGATTTTATTTTGTTTGGAGCTAAACCCTGAGTGCAACCCTGGAGCATAGATCCCATCCAAGACCCTATAATATCAGATTGATTCTTCTTCAACATGACGTGAACTCTTATCATGCCAAAATGTAGCAGAAATCCAAACAGAGTTGGTGTGTGTCTGTGTTTGGGGGGGGGGGGGTGGGGAGGGGGCCGCGGGCACGGAGGAAACTGGGGGGTCAAGAAGGTGCCCCATGAAGCTGGCGATTTGCACATATATCCCAACCCAGCTTCTCAAAGAGTATGATTTGCCAAACTTAGAAGATAGTTCTCTCCATGGTATCGGTTTGACTCTGAAACTGGCTTTCAAACTCTGATACAAAGTTAGGGGTTCAAATCCGTGATGACTTGGCAATCTACAAGCCCATGGGTTCTCTAAAAACAATAGGCCTCAAGCCAATACAAGTGATGGATCTAAGAAAAACAAAATTTAATGGTTTGATATCAATAGTGGGTATTAAAGGACATGGCCAAGCAAAAATCGAAAAATGAGAATGACAATGATTCATAACTGACTAGCAAGGAGAATCTTTAGGGAGAGGATCATGTTGTATTTGACCCAAAGCAAGGTAAACAACAAAAATATTAAAGCATGCTGAAAACTTTGACAATGCAGGTTGACCTAAAGTAGTATACCTTGAGCCAGTAGATTTTGTAAAAAGAGATCCTGACTTCTTATAGGAGCTTGTTTTGGAATGGAGTGATTCACTTACTCCATCTGACTTGGCCTTCCGCTCTTTCCTCTCTGCCATCTGTAAAAAGTTAAAATTTTGCAATAAGCTGCAAATACACAAGTTCAAAGACACATCTCCCTGATAACTCTAACCTTTCTCCTTTAAAAAAAACACTCTTACCTTTCTTATATTTCTGAGCAGTTTCATGTGCTCTTCAGGAATTACAGCCTTGACAGCATCAAGACCGCATTTCCTCACAAGCATCTCAATAAGCAGCTTGACCTGATATTTAGAAAGCAAGCAGATATCGGAAGTGATGTCTAAGAGAATAGAAGCTTCAGTAGAATCAATCTGATTTTTAAGCATCTGACATTATTAAAGAAGAAAAATAATAACGGAAATCTATTTTTCCCAATCCAATAACAAGGAGTTATGATTTGAATGATTGACCAAAAAAAACAAAAGGAATCAAAGAATAAATCAATTGAAGTCCAGTTGTAAAGCAGAGAAACAAATGCCACCCCTAGTGAACAGAAGTCTATGACACCCATCGACAACAGTGACATGGTCATCGAATACAGGAAAAGCAGAAAAGAACACATGCACAAAAAACCAAATTCACCTTGGATGGTTAGGAGGGGAGGAGTTTATCTGGAGCAACTTCCATGCTTTCAAATTATTCTAGACTATTGTGAAGCCACCCTCAGACACAACAAAGATGACATTTAAAAGAGAAATAATTACCTGAAACAAAACCTCTGAAGAACGACAAACAAAAAAGGTGTGGCAAATATTGCAATAGATATGCCAATAAACACCTCCATTGGTAAGGCATACTAAATTACAGTCACAAATATTGCAATCACGTATTGCTGCTCATTTCCAATCAGACGATGAGGAATTTCGCTGTGCTTGCTTCAGAGGATAGCTTGCAAGGGCTTGCCTCCATAAACCAGTCATTCTTCCCAAAAAATATTTTACCCAACATATTACTAAAATTCTTTTATTGCGGGTAAAGAAATTACATCATCTTTATCAATGCATTTTGTGCACTAAAAAAAGTGTTTTTTCATTCCACAGTATCAAGATCAATAAAGGAAGTGGGTGGGACCAGACACAAGGATAGTGTCACTATCACTATGGCCAACAGATAACTGCAAGCTAAAAATGAAACCGAAAATTTGAAAGAGGTGGATGCCTGTAGGTTGGATATGGAAGAGATGTTTGCTCTTTGAAGTCAATACTGCCAAGAAGATGTTACCACCTTCAACATCTAACTTCATCCTTGGAGAGCAAGTACTGCATGTTGTTCGAAGGCCCTGCATTCTAAACACAAAGGATCTTGCCACATCCTTGTGGCACGACCCTGACCATGGCAATAGAAGGGGGTCCCAGCAGCCACCAATCCTGTCATTAAATTTGAAGGTCCCCACAAAGGTCCCCATTTTGGAAGCCCTCTGATCCTCCCATCAACAACATACCAACTATTCTCACTCAATGGCCAGACACCTCAGAAGATCTGATGCAGTATAAGCAACAATGGATTTTCTTTACTGAAAGAAAGCACCAATCGAAGGGTTAACTATTTCATTTTATTTATGCTTGTATCTTAAATTATTAAGTCGTAAATTTCCAAAAAGGTGCAACCTTTGGAAATAACTTTTGGTTTAAGGATGTATCTTTTAGGTAGGTTCATCATCTAAATAGGACCCCCATATCATTATGCAAGAGATAGTTAATGAAAAAAATAGTATTTTTATCTAATCCCAGTTGTAAATCATTCCATTTCCCCCTATTGGGTGGATTTTGTTTTATCTTGCCTCTTCTTCCTTTGTAATCTAATGGAGTCCAGCATTCTGCTAAACTCTAGCAATGGCTGGCATTCTGTTGCCACTCCTTTCTTGTTTATCTTACTCCCCAGTCCCCACCCCACATCATTTGGTATTAGAGCAGCCCATGTCACTAATTCTGACTCTATTCTAGACAAACATCATAATGATCCTGATTTTGGTGCTATATTTGAGTACATTACCATTTTAAGTCACCCCTAGAATTGAGAGCAATACCATAAAGGGCACCACCCATGTTTGTGAAGATAGAGCTTTCCAACAATACCTTGAATATTGGGAAGGATGCCTGTTTAGGATACATGAGTGTTTAAGTCATTTTTGTTTGAAGATTGTGCATGGATCAATGAGAACATGCTTTAACAAAATGACTGGATCTTCAAAAATTTCAAGAGGCTAACTGTAGCAATTTCAGGCAATTATCTCATAGGTTGGGATTTTTCTCATCTGTTGGGAATTGATCCAAGAGCCTAAAGTTGTTCGCAAGGATTTGCATTTTTTTTTTTTGAAAAGAAAAAGGATGGTTATCACATTCATTACTAAAAATAATTAATTACAACGTCAAGCTCTACAAATTAGACTCCTGAAAAAATAAGCTAGGAGGAAATGGTGGAAACAAAATTCTCTATATAAGGTGTCTCGCCTCTAAACACAACCCCATTCCTACCCAGCCACACTCCCTACAACACTGCAAGCAACTTCGCCTTCTCCTTCTTCAACCTGAAAGTGTTTCCACCTCCTTGAACATTCCCCCTCCGGGTCCAAAACTCGTCCAGAGAATCGAAAGCAATCCAATCAAGCCCCAACGCTCTCCACACTTTGGCAACAAAAGCATACCCAACAAAGTGGTGGTGAATGTCCCCATCTGCCCCAGCGCAAAAAGGACAAGCAACATCTTCCATCGCCACTCACCTAGCCCTCCAAACCTTTGTGAGAACCCTCCATCTCCTCACGAACCAAGCAAAGATTTTGACCTTGAGGGGGCAACTCACCGACCATATCAACCTGCAATCCCATTGGAGGTCCAGGTCCACCATTGGCAGGTTTCCACGCAACCTATGGTAGGCCTTCCTCGCAGAGAAGCTCTCGTCATCCTAGAACAAAGTATCTCTCCCCCCCTCGGGCTCCCACAGTAGTAGGTCCTGCATCAACATCTGAAACTCTGCAAGCCTCTGCTCTGACAAGGCCCCCTAGAATGCGGGGCACCAAGCACCATCCCAGCGACTCCCCATAGATGCCTCCTTGTTCTTGACCCTCGAGAACAGTCGAGGGTACCTGCTACAGAGTGTCCCCTCTCCTTGCTAGTCATCCAGCCAGAATCTAAAAGCGTTCCCATCCCCTACATACGGCATGAAGAAGGTGCGGACCATGGGGACCACCGACGCCAGCCCCCTCATGAAATGTGAGGCCCTTACACCAGGGGATCCGAGGGTCTCCCATGAGGGAAGGGAGCCATATCAGTCTCAAAAATCCTCCCCAAGAAGGCTCTGTTCTTGGCTCACTAGTCTCAATCCACTTCATGAAAAGACTCAAGTTGACACCTTCCACAGCTCTGACATCAGACCCCCCTACTTTGTAGGCTAGCAAACATCCTCCCACGCCACCAATCTCGTCCCCTTCCCCGCTTTCCCAAAGTTCATCCATAAGAAACCTCACATTAGTCCCGTAATCTTCCTCTCCGCCTATCGAGGCAGCCTAAAGATAGATAAAAAGTAGGCCAGTATGAAAGAGAGCACTGCCTTCACCAATGTCAACCTGCCCCCTCAATAGGAGCTTGGAAGCCCAACCTGACAACCTTTTCCCCATTCCCTCTAGCAGCGGAAGCCAATCCTGAAGTCTGAGACGTCTATCTGCCAATGGCAAACCGAGGTAGGATAAGGGCAAGGAGCCTTTACCCGTCCTGAGTGCAACACTGCAACTTGCCCCCTCCTCCATCCTAATGATTTGCATATTTATCAACTAATATTCTTGTCTAGAGACCTATCTATATAATGGTCCATTAATTGTTATTATTGAGAGGCATATGCATAGAAAGCCAAAGAGTTGTTACCTTTGGAGGGGACATGTCCTTGCTTGGAAGAGTCATCTTTTTTTTAATTTAAATGTATTAAACATTCCCATGAAGGGTAATGGACACTGAAAAGGTGAAATAATACACTTTTTATCTCAATCCCCTCCTTCCTCACAACTTTATAGGGGGTTCATACACCTTCCCAATTTCACACCCTCTACCACACCAACAATGGAACCAACTGTGAGTGGCCACCAACTTCCCCTCCAACTACATTGACGATGACAAGGATGCAATATTGTGTTCCCTCCTTGCCCAATGGTCATGGTCAAAAGAGCTCGACACCAACCACTACTCGACAAAGACTACGACGCCAATAAGGGTCTCCACTGGCCTTCTCCTTCCTCTTTCACTGAGGGACCCCAAACACTTTCTCTAGTACCTCCTCAACATTGCCTCCATCTCTACCCACCACACCAACCACCTTCATCAACCAACACCAGTTGCTCTACTACACAATGCTGTGCCACAACCATCTTGACATAATCACCCATGCCACCATCATCTCCAACCACTTTTTACATTCCCCGTCACCTTTTGCAACCAGCTATCACAACTCAGCCCCCATCTGCCACCATGGCCATCCCTCATCTCCTTGCAGTCTACAGCCAACCACTCACCCACATCCATTGCATCCCCTCCAACAGTCGCAGCCATTCCATACATGCCTCTTTCAAAGCCCCAACAAGCTGGCTTTCAAAATTTTCCTCCTGTGGCCTTCTCCGCTGCCAACAAATATCTACTCTCCCTATTGCCAGGTTGGTAAAATAAGCCCTTTCATTTATTTACACCCTTCCAACTTTCACTTGTTTCCTGATTTGACTCAATCAAATCTCATTAGCATTTGATTTTGTGGTTGTGCAACTCTCCTCTTAAACCAACTGCCCAAGCATTATTACATTAATAAAAATGAGCTGTTAATCACTCCATTACGATAAATTAATGGTACCAATTCTTTCCTATGTTCTTCACTTGTGTTCATAGAAATATTTATTTCTCAAAAAAAAAAAAAAAAAAGGAATTTGTCTTTGTATTCCTGCATCCAGTAGCTTACATTACAGTCTGCATTTGGCTGCCATTTTATTTAGCTTGCATTTGGCATCCTTTAATTGCATTTAATTAGTCAGTAGCACTAGTTGAGTTTTGGAACAAAGATCTCAACGCACCCCTAACAAGATGCCCCTGATCCCAATAAAGGAAAAAAAAAAATCTTCGTACATGCATGCATGATCCCCTATTAATTGGCAATGTTGTTTTCTGTTGTATATATGAAAGAAAGAAGCTTCAAATTTCTATGTTTTGGGAAAACAGATATTTAAAATTACAGTCAAGGGTAATGTGGAGCCTATCATGACTACAGAATTTCCAATGCTAATGCCAATACAACTATGACACATCAGTTAAGAGAAATACGACATTCCGATGAGTCCAAGCAATCATTTTACACCTTTGACAAGGATAGCACTTCACAAAAAATGAAGAACTGTACAATGTTAAGCATGAGAACAAGAGATTACTCATAGCTAGTGATGACATTATGACAAAACTAACGAATTGTTTTCATACACATCTCGATGAGAAGCTTTCCTAAGGCGGAAAAGTTGAATCACTTCATCATAGAAAATTAACCACCTCTGAAGCTTATTTTAACTGTTCAAGCTATCAACAGACAAAGTAAAAGAATACACCAAAGAGACAAAACATACGAAGGACATGGGACCTTGTAAGATTCTTATAGACGTCTGGAAAGTCAAAGAGAATTATTTAACCATGGCAAGAGATCAAAAATTTTGTTTCTTATGACAATTCTTTGTAGCAGAGATGTTTACACTCAAGAAAATATGCAGGTCTTACAGAGATGATTAGGGGATTTCAATGAAGGCAACAACAAGCAAGGAAATAGCAAAAGAATGCTGAAAAGGTATTATCATATATTATAGACTTCTATAAATACAAAATAAATAACAAAAGTTGCAACCTGCAGGCTGCAGCTATTGAGTTGCTGGGTTATCAGTATGACTTTTGCAGAGGCAAAGTCTCTGCATAACAAAGAACCGAGTTCATTTTATGCCTAGCAGATATACAATGGAGACCATACACCTGCTGAAACCCATCATGGAAATGTTGAAAACCAACAAAGATCTACATATGGTTTCAACTGATTTCAAGAGCTACTATTCTGTTACCTCAACATAAGATCTATGTTTAATATTTCACTTCTCAGGTGCCAATCCTAGTCCCTCACATACATATTATCCATGCATAAATTCACTCGTCGAATCCCACCAAAAATCAGGCAGAGGCAACAAAATAGAAACAACTGAAAAAAGTAATAGAAACCATATTCAATACGAGGGATATGCATGTCGGCTGAGACGGGCTGGGTAATTGGCATTCAAAACCCAACCACTTACCTGGGAATCCCAGGTATGTGTCCAAGTATATCTCTCTTGGTGCTTCAGAAAGCTGAAAAAGATTACTCATCTGGATAATTAGGCTACTCAGGCTGAGTTTTGCAAGCATAGAATTTAGTACTTAAAAGAAAGCATTTTAACCCCTCGATGATACCAAAGTTGGATTGTTGCCGATTCTTGGGGAAAGGAGGTTCTGAACCAGGAAGGGGGAGCTATTTAATTACTTGGAAGGATGTTTGTACACCCTCCCACGAAGTGGGTTTAGAGATCCGTAGATTACGTATGATGAGTGAGGCTCTCCTTTACTAAATGGTGTGCTTTCATCATGGGAGATGATGCTCGCCTATGTACCAGATTACTACAATCCCTTTAAGAACATGTTCTTGATTGGGAGTGTCAGTCTCTTACTCGTACCAGTGACTCTGCTATTTGGAAAGGCTTGGCATGGCTTTTCTTCCGGTTGGAGGAATGCTTTACCTCGAGGGTGGGAGCTGGGGGAGATTTCCTATTTTGGAGAACTCCTTGGCTACACTCCAATACATTGTCTGAGAATTTCCCACACCTTTTTGGCTTGGTGCAATCTCCTGATGCAACTCTTGCAGAGTGCTGGTCAATCTCTTCCTCTGATATGTGAAATGGCTCTTGGACACCTTCTTTCTGGGGTGGCTTATAAATGGCAAGGGAGCCCAAATTTTTGCATCTCTTGGAGGCTAGCAATCACATAAGCCTCCAGCCAGAAGTTGCAGGTGGTTGGATGTGGTCTAATGGGCCTTTTTCAGTCTGAAAAGCCTATTTTCACTTATGTGGTTTGGTGGCTGATAGGGACGAAGATTTCTTGAAGGATTGCCATATAATTTGGGTGACTAAGGCCCCATTGAAGGTTTCATGTGGGAAATGAGGAGACAGAGACCTGTTACCAAACTTGGAAGAAAATCATGGCTTCATGATGTTTCGGCTGTTTGCACCTTTTGCAATATGGATGATAAAGACAATGAGCACTATGATAAAGACCTGTCCGACACCAGGTCCAAATCAGTTCAGAACTAAGAATGAATGTGTTGCTCCTATGGCCGTTCTACAGATGATTGGCATGAAAGGAATTTCACTACTTTCAAGGGTCAACATCCTTACAAGGAGAGTATTGTGTTGTCGGCAAAATTTTTATTCGGTGTTTGGAACAGCAGCTGTTGCAAGGTTGAAGTAAATTTCTTTTCTCACGTTAATGAATGATGGTAACCCTCCTTTGACCTTTCAAATAAAAAAAACACACACACACAGCTAGCTGCACACCCTAGGTTTTCCAGAAAAGCACTTGCTGCAAAGACCCGCCCCACCAACCCACCATAAAAAACCAAATACACAAGCACATTTTCTAGCAAGCACTTTGTAAACCTTGTCCAAAAACTCTGCTCTCAAGTGGGGACAACAAGCTACTTTCACATGCTTGTCTGAAACATGGAAATCCTTCTTTTTCTTGAAAAGGACTGAATTTCTTTTGAGTACTGAAATTAATCGTTTAAAACTCTGAAAGTAGAATATCATTGATATAGTACTCAAAAGATCTAAAAAAAATCTCAATGTCCATAGCACATGGAAAGCTGAAAAGAAAGGCTTAAAAATGCTTAAAAATAAAGTTAATCTAAATACTATCCGATACATTAACACAGTGATGGCAAGGAATTCAGTTAAGAGAATTACGTTAATAATAAATAAAATATAAACAGCAGAGGAAGACTGACACCTTTGCTTTGAATTGGCTCTTGGTATCATCTTGCCACTTCAGCAATCCTTCAACAATGTTTTTCAAGTGACTATTTAACCAATCAGTCTGGGATTTAGCCACTAGCACCTTTACCAAGCCCAAATTTGCCTGAAAAGATGGATTCCAGATATGAAATTTAAAAGATCTCAAGAAAAAATAATATATTTAGAACCACTGGAAGCTGATCCAGAGCTTTTTTAGGGGCAAGCTTGGAAATATTTATAAAAGATATTATAAGCATGAACATCTGAATACTTTGCATATCTCACGATTCTTGCGTTGTAGTAGTAGAAAAGCAGACGGGAGCAGGTTGTATGCAAGGCTGACAAGATCAGAGAATTCATATGCTAAGCGTGCTAAGCCTTTGACAGCTGCACTAATCATCTGTGGGGTTTCTCCAGCAAGGCCTCCAGCAACCTACATCCAAAAGAGAAAACATGGAAGTTGAAGAGTTATAAAATCTGGGCATAGTATTTAAGTTCATGAAAAAGTAAATAAATACTCATTGCAATGCATTTTGCAATATCCAGGCCCCCACTTATGCTCCACTCATGTACACACGGATGTCAAAAGTTATATGTCCACCATTTGCTCCAAAGAAGCAACCCAAGTATTGTGGGATCCACCACCACTCAAAAAAAGCAACTCGTCATATCACATGTGGAAAAATCAAAACACATCGGTTAAAAATGTTTTCCACCGGTAGAAAATGATTTTCAACCTGAAAAATTAAAACACACCGGTTGATATCTAAACATACTGGTATGTTTTGGTTTTCACCTATAAGTGAAAAATTAAAACACACCGATGTGTTTTGCCTTTCCACCGGTGGGAAATGATTTTTCACCTGGAAAGTGATTCATCTGTCGAAAATCAAAATACACCAGTTGAAACCACCGGTTGGAAAAGGGGTGTTTTTTTTAAGTGCATGGGTCCAACACTTACATGTGGTTCTCTCACTACATACGTGAGTGAGGGCATGAGTGGGGGCCTGCGCGTTGCAAAATGCATTGCAACACCCATTTCCCTACTTGCGTCCTTTAAGTTCCACTCTAGACAAATTATAATGACTAGTATTTTCCAAAAGAGATAAAATTAAAAACAAAAAGAACACATACCATGTTGAAAAATTGCTCCAAATTTTCCTTTCTGCCCCCAAGTTCTTTGTCGCCACATGCATGACCAATATTTACTAGCAAATCATAAGCCCTGTTTCTGGTTTTCTTATTGCCCTAAAACAGATAACCAAGAGACAAACACCAACATAACCAACATGACGATAACTTTGCAAAATGCACAACCTACATTAAGACAACTAGTTACATAGATGATAAAATTTAACAAGAACCCGGCTTAACAAAGATAATAGAATTAGGAATAATTAAGCCAAGAACATGATACTTGGAAAAGAAAGAAAGCTCCTTGCAGGTTAACCACCTATGAAATATGAATAACAACCAAGTGTTTTCCCACACATCAACAACAGCCAAGTGTTTTCCCACATTAAGTGGGATCAATTACATGAATTTTTTGTTTTTATAAAAAGCACTGCACAGATCTTTTACCTGTATTTAAATCTATTCAGGAACATCTTAGGACTTGAAATTTAAAAAACCAAGACAATGTGTGATAGTTTCCATAAAACTTCTTTGATATATGCTTCTTCTCAAACTTAATGTCCAATTTCTCACAACTCCCACACGATGCATCAAAAAGGCCTCATCTATACATGTCTGTACTGCCTCCAGCAAGTCTCTCTCGTTTTATTCTCTAATGTTGCCGCACCAATTTTTACCCTAGCCACATATCATCTTGTCCACCGCATATATTTCCCTTCTGCTGCCTATTGGAGTTTAAAATGGGTATAAAGTGTTAACAACTTTTTGCCCCAATAAAGTCGCATAACCACCCTTATTGGAGGCAAAGTGATGCCGGATCAAAAAACACACTCTTCATAATCAAATAAAAAGGCTCATGATGGTAAGCATGGTTGTGATTCTGGATTCTGTGGGAAAGAGAAATCAGATCCCAATTCTAGGGGATGCAGGAGAGTCCCTTAGCCTGGTAGGTTCAATTTTGGGCTAGTACATCAAGCTTTTTTTTTCAGTAAATCACCTTATGGTGGCCCTCAACCTCACCCTAAGGGGCTCAATTCCAAGAGGGAGGTCCCATTGTAGTATTAGTATCTTCCCACTAAACTATCCAGTTCATTGTCCTCCCTGCTTCAATATATCCATGGCTATAGTGGTTATGAAAGTAATTATGAAAACACAACGCATGACATGCACATCAGTATGGGAATGGTTATCATGGTTTAAAAAAATGAGCCTTGAGGCGAGGCGATCCAAAATAACCTCGAGGCATTAGCCTTGGTTTGCAGGCATGAGGCGTGTGCCTCGCACCGCCTCAGGCTGTTTAAGTTGTCATGTGCTTGTCACATGACACCTTTTAGGGTTTAAAGATAATATCTAATTAATTGATCATTATGACTACTATATTTTCTGAATTTGTTTGTTATACCTCATTAGACAGTAATTCAACGATGTTAGGAAATTTCACAGAAAGCTTGAAGGTGGCAGCAAAATTGAAGAATTGACACTTGAAAAGCAGAGATTTATATAAGATTGAGGTATCAAAGCTACTGGTGTCAGTTCATGGACCCTACATATTACATTTTTTTTCGTGATCTTCTACAGTCCATGTTTATTTAGTTTTTCGAGAGTAACTTTGTTAGAATTCAGAAACACATCAAGTCATTTTATGTTTTAGGCAACATGATAGTACAAGAAGTAAGGTAGGCGATGGTTCTTTACTTGAGATGGAAATTAATGTCTATTTTTTAGGAGCCCTGTTACTAAGGATCTTCTTCATCTCCAAAACTTTTTTGTTGCAGAAGTCTCTTCTGAGGTAGGACTTATGTCAGGGTACTAATATTTACAGGTTATGTTTTCCTAGGAGAGAATTTAACAAGGTAGTAACTAGTAAGCATTAAGACCATCTCTCAATTAAGTACATAATCCAAGTTTATTCGTATATGACTATAGCCAATACTTTATTTAAGCTGCCATGAGTGGAATCATAAATGAGTGATTTGGGTTTTCCAACCTATGCAGATTTTTCCAAGAGTTCATATGAAGATACTTTTTTTAACAATATATATTAACAACCAATAACCAATGTTTCACTAAGTGACTAGAGTTGTACATATGTGGTGGACTACCATTTCATACAATACTTTGGATGGCTACTTTCGACTAGTCCTCTTCTCCTTCAAAAAAGGGAAAAAAAAATGTACGAAACATAATCTTTGAAAGGAAGATTACTACACAACACACACATACTCATTTGGACTTCAACCTTCTCTAATGCTTCTTAGATCATGCTGTCAAATACCATATGACAAGTAGGGTTAATTCTAGCTTGAGAGAGGGGTTGGGAGGGTTATATGCTATAGGGTGCTTACATAAACCATTTTGTAATTTATTTTGAAGGGTTATAACTTGTGATAAAGAAAAAAATGTTATGAAAGTGTTATTTACATTATTATTTTCTTATTAGCACTTAACAAGTATATATCATATCGTGTTTCTATGTTTTTTATGCAAATATTGAGGCTTACGCTTCGCCTCGATGAAGGCAAACCGCCTCAATTCCGCCTTACGTTTTTTAAAACCTTGATAGTTATGATCATATCCTCCTGGATTATTTTTCCTTTGATGGAGTTTATATAGCATCAGCCTATGCTACCACAACTACAACCAATACCGTCATACATGGCCGAAGAACTAGTCCATCTTAACACAAGACAACCAACGGCTTACCTCATCAAGCATACATGCACTTCACGAAACCTTCTCCCATCCATGCAAATGCTTTTATCATTTTCTCAAAACTTCCTCTTAAACTTCTCCATCAGTCGTTCCCCCCTATTGATGGTTTATGGGAAGTTGCCTCCTAGGCTTAATCTGCAGTGACGTCAGATGTTTCCCTCAAAAAAAAAAAAAGTGAAAGTTATCGCAAGCCCAAGACAAAGATACCCCCATGACACTCTAACTTTCCCTCTTTTCCAGGCCACCAACTCTACCTTAGCAACAGTTTAAAATGCTTTCACCTTCCATCAACATCCACATCAACAGTGAATTCCACCCTTGACCATGATAATTTTTTGGACGCCGGTCAATCATTACCAACCACCACTTCCAACACAATAACACTTTGATCTCTAGTTTTCCTGCCATCTATTAACTAGTCTAAGAAATCTGGTAGATCTACAACCTCAAAGTGAACTAAATCTCAAACTTAAATAAGAAGGCTACAATTTAATGCTTGGACCTGCTCACATTCAAGGATATGTTTCAGTTGCAAATAAAGTGACCAATCCTGAACTTAGAATCCTACTTGCGGCAAGGATAGAATAGAATTGCTAATGGTGGGTTTAACCTTGCTCTCTAAGCCATTCTTGCACTCCAAGATAGACTATTGTGATTTCTTGCCTACATTGTTATGGGAATCCTAGACAAGGCTGGCAATGGTGGCCCACTTATTTCCAAATCATGAGTAGGAAAAATGGAGAAGTCCTCATCAAGGGAAAAGTTTTGGTGCTCAATAGCAAGGGAGGAAGATGGTACAGCAGCAAAAGTTGGCATGGCAACTAATTGAAACTAGATCTATGCTTGCAGAACAAATTGGAGAAGAATCAAGACTTAAGGCCTCATTTGGTAGAGGTTTAAACTTTAAGACTAGATAAAGTTTATGAAGTCTTAAGGATGGATAAGTGAATGGGTAGGAGGAATGGTTTATGTGGATGTGATAGTTGAATTGATATGTTATTATTGATTTTTATTTTTATTTGCATTAGGAGTGGGTTAGTGGAAGGTAGATGTGATGGGTGTGAGAGAGTTAGTGGGGGTATATGATTGGCGAGGGGCAGATGTGATGGATGGTGGTAGATGTGATGGGTGAGAAATAAAACTTCTGCACCGTTCATGCACTATAGCGGTTACGACTAACACGTAGAATAAAAACCCTATTTAAAATCATGCCAAACGGGGCCTAAAGGCTTCAATCAAAAGGTGAAGCTCACCTAAGATTGAGTGAAGGAATGAGATTGGGAGTGATGCAACAGTGACTCTGCAGATCCATTCTCTACTGGCTGTGAATCCTTTGGAAAATGTGGTGGAAAAAAACAAAGTTTCAAGCCCAAAGTTGGGAACTTTAAGGTGTATGTCTCACCATCTGGGTCTTCCACTAAACCTCATTGAAATCATCATTAGCAAAAGTGTTCTAAGTAGATAAATTATTTGGGGTAAGAAATTGATGGGATTAAAATTGGAATAAGAGGAGAATAAAATAAGAGACAAGAGACAGAAAAGGGAGAGTGAAAGCTGAAGAAATAAGAACCAAAATTGTTTCTTTTTCTTTCTCAAAAAAAAGAAAGAGAAAAATGTTTTGTAACTCTTTTAATCTCTAGCAAAAAAATAACAGACCATCGACTTTTGTAAGCCTTGTGTAAATGCTTGCCTAAAAGCATAACTTGGGTGCAACAATGCCCAAAACATAACCTAAACAAAATAAGATAAAACTTAGTTCAAAAGAAATGAAATGAGTTATTGCTTGATCTAACCAACCTAATTGACTTAAAAGGGAGTCAATTAATGAAAGAAATTGCAAATTGGGCCCATTTTATTCAAATCCACCAAATTGGCCTGCATCATTGCTCCCCACTTTAGAAACTTGGCTCCTGACAAGATGTCCCAGCTTCATAGCATTTTGAATTCAATTCACGAACCTTGTAGGCCTCTTGTCCAATTATCTTCGGAATCCTCACTAAATTTCTGAAAGGCAAGGATAGCTTGATAATTTCTTTGAAGATTTGGCAACTTTTAGATATAATATTCCCGTTACCCTTGGTACTCCTTTTAAAGAAAAGTGAGGCTTGGTCATCCTTGGAAGAAGTCCCACTTTTCCTGAGAGAGGGATGAAGCCTTTCCTCTACAAGTGGACCCTATAACAGTTCCAAGAAGCTGGCAGAAACAGGCCCATAGCAAGTACTGGCTTAGCTAATGGCTAATCTGAATGTTTTTATTTAATATATATATTTTGTGTGTGTGTGTTGGTGGTGGTGGTGGTGGTGGTGGTGCTTATACTTACAGCTTGGTAATACTTAATAGTTTTCATCATCTGAGTGATCACTGCTATGGTGCTGCAGTGAGGATAGGATTTTCTTCTCCATGCAGATGCAGCAGGAATGGAGGCAAGAGAAGCATAAAGTGATGGTTTGGGTGGCAAATATCAGAGCTTGAGTTAGGATACTCCATCCCGCAGAACCATTTAACCTCAAGCAAACAACTCTGAAGATAATATTGCAATTTCCTTTTCCCCCTTTTTCTTAGTGGGTTTCAAAGCATTTATCATGCAATTGAGGTGTGAGAGGCTGCTCAAAAAAGGCATTTTGCTTAGATGGATGCCTAGTTCAGATTTTGCATGCGCATAATATGATAGTAGGGATGAGGACACTGAGCATCTTTTCCATTTGATTTTGCTAGCCGTGTTTCAAGAACAGCCACAATCTCATGGATTGATTGCATCTCTTCTACGGTGCTTTTTTATAGAAGTCTTGGACAAGGTCGCACATTCTCCGTACACTGCTGTTACACAATGAAAAAAGAGTACCCCTTACAGCATGCCTGTGGACCGAATGACTTGATTTTTGAAGAAGCACGTTGTATGTAGAGAATATGTTCCAAAGGGCTGCTTCCCAATTCCGAATCAGGGTGGAATTGGCATTTAAAGGATGTAAGTGCTTTTGTAAACTTAAAATATTATTTCAATGGATTTAGATGGCTACTAAGCTTGAGTTGCCACCGTTCTACTTCTTAAAAAGAAGTTTGTGATGCAATTGTACTTGTTTTTGACATTTCATTTTTTATTTTGAAAGTCAAGCAACCTATTTGCTTGTGATGAATTCAAGAGCATGGTTTACTCAACATTCAGCATGTATTAAGGCTAAGGACCTCATCTTCTAAGTTCTAAGTTTAACATTACAACAGATATCAGGGCATGTTTTACCAGCTTTATAACCCCTATGCACACAAATTAATGCATCAATTCCCCCACAGTGATAAATTATTGATATAATTAACAGGTATGCATAGTAAGATAATACCTCTTTTAGAGCAAGAATAATTTCAGTAAGGAAGGAACTGATAATTTCAGGTCTCTGCTGATCCTGCAGGTCCTGTATAAAAGCGAAATGACAGATGAGGTTGCTATCTTTCATATCATTTTCCTCAGGCATTCGACAAGAGAAATTCCATCTGACCTTGGAAACATGAACAATTATAAAGTATAGACTGTCAAGTCTGTGCCGTTTAGCCGAGCAATGACAAGAAGGGAGAGCTTCTAGCATGAGATTGAGCAAGTCAGCAATTTTTTTGGAAAGAAAATCACTACGCTCCTGCAATTTATATACAACTTCTGTTATGCCCTAAAATTCCCAAAAACATTGCATAGAAATTCAAAGACATGACGAAGAGACTCTTTATATCAAGACTCAACAGGACCTTCAGGATGAATGATAGGGCCTTGTATGCTTTCTTCTGGATAATTCCTTCTTCATCCTAAAATGTCATAGCATATTAATCACATCGCCAACAAAAGATTTCTATGCAGAGATACTTAAATTCACCATCTCAAAGAGACTAACCTGCACTCCATGCTTTATGCAGCTAAATAACAAATCAATTTCTTCAAAATCCAAACAAGGCAAAAGAGAGACAGCTAAATCCAGCAAAAGTGCCCTGAAAATATAGGACAGCTTCAGCTTCCATGCACTAGGAACCATGAGGATCATTTATGAAGATAATTTTTGAGTATCGAGGGTACTTATGAAAGAAACAATTTGGATGTATCCTTACAACATAATATATATATAAACTGTGGTTTTCGAAATAGCAGGCTACCTTTCTGTGGAAAGTGAATTCTCCTTAGACAAAATTTCTATCTGCATAGAATCCGAGCTTCTAGTCTGCTTAATTCTTGCATCTTCTTTTGTCACTTTCAACAGCTTAAGCATAACTTTTTTGTAGAAACTTTTGACTCCCTCCTTGTCGGATATCAAAGCGATCTCTCTAATTGTATGCTGAATAAGTGCACACATATTATCAAATTGAAGCCCATAAGAGACAAAATTCACAAGCCATGAGCTGTAAAGAACACTATGAATGCACTGCCAATCCAACTAGATAGATAGAGTAGGGGAGGACTACCAAGTTTGTATAAATGAACTTCAATCAATCCAGTGGAATATATGCATAAAGCATATATTGATTTGATAATTAGAAAGACCAGCAAAAGTTTCTGATTATATAAAATAAGCATTTATATTCAAAAAATGTCATGAAAAGAACCTCTTGGAAATACTTTGAGACTAATTATAGAAGCAAAGAATTTGGATGACAATTATCTTTGAGTGATTATCCTCTAAAAAAAATCCAAACTGAATATACTAAATACCTGCAGGCATCCTCCACTATCAACAACAGAATTTAGAAAAATTCTATGCAAGGTTGAGAGGAAATATGTAGCACATGATCGTATTGCACTCAAATTCTTCTCAGCAAGCTGAAATGAATAATGATCCTTTGCTCTCTGCTGAAAAATGTTCATTTTGTCAACACCACCATCATTCCCAGCAACTACTTTCTTGTTCTGCTGAATCAGAGTCTACGCAAGAAAAGTGAAACCCATAAGAGAACAGAAATAACAAATAAACTCTTAAATCTTTTTCCTGCTATATTGTGTTGCATCTGCACCTGCAAACTAGAGCATATCAATCCATGCAAATCAGGCTCTTTGTCAAGTGCATCACATAGTAGCTTGTAAAGACCAATAAAACTGGTGGACGTGTCAACTGGATAATTGCAAAATGATGGCAGGAGAGACCATAGTGAATAGACAATCCCTCGCGAAGTTCGTGCTGATACAAGTAGTCCCTCACTCTCAAACTGCAGTAATGCAGAGCATCATGAATATACAATGCGAAGACTTATCAAGAAACCAATTGCAGATCTACATAACCTTCTGTGCCCTCCGTTTCATACTGAAAATCATATTGAAAATGGATTCTGCAAAAAAACTAAGCTTTGCACCAACGATGTACTGCTTCAATATAGGAAGTAACCAAATGTTAGCTTTAGAGAGTTCTTCACTTTCCAAATTCAGAGGCAATATCTTCAAAAACATTTCAGGTCCCATGGCACCAATGGCAAACCCAACACATTCATGAAGCTGCAAGACAGAGAAAGCCAGTTCAAAATACTTGATTGGCATGACAATATATTGAAAACCTTCACAAGTATGCATAGAAAATAAAAAACATGAAATAGGTCATTAAAAGAGATACAAATAGAAAGAAACAGCTCAGAAACGCCACATACATTAGAAAGTAACAAATATTAGCTCTAATGCTTATTGCAACATAGCATTGGCGTGCCTAAGCCACTCAATCACAATATAAAGTATCATCCGATACAACCCATCATGGTTAATGACCAGCAGGTCAAAAACATCTAAGCTTGGACGGTGGTTTCCAAAATGCCAGTATGTCGACACACCCCAGCCCAAGGTATGAACTGGCCTCATGGGATCAAATGCAATATTTTAACCATAGAGGCTACACTGAACACATACACAATTCGGTTAGTGCCTTCATAAATGTTGATATAGTGCTTTATTACGGGTTATGTGTATTAATTATTCCTCCCATTTTACCATTATCAAGATTCATCACATATTCATTTTGAATATGCATTCAATTTTTGTGAAATATTACAATCACACAATCCGCAATAAAAGTATCAACTGAGGTCTATACCTGCCAGCCATCAGCTACTTAACACAACCCCTCCTTCCTTACCCTAATCAGTGATCTTTTTTTTTTTTTGAGAATTATAGTGACTAGCTTATATGATGAAGCATAGTCTGTAAATCCATGCCTTGAGACCAACAGCAACCAAGACTTTCTGATATTTAATTAGGGAAAGCTGAATGCATTTTTTTGGGGAAAGAGTGAGAATTACTACTAGTTATTCAGAAAATTCAATCATCAGATGAAGCCTGAAGAAAGATCAATTAGAGTACATCTCTGCACATGCCAAAGGTTGCCCTCTAAGTAATTAATGCATGACCAACATAAGGGTGTAACCCTTTGAAAATCACGCCATCCATTTCAAGCGACAAGGCTCACAAAAGCAACATTGGATGGGGATACATGGATTATATGCCTCTCAGATCTATACCAAGGCATTCCCATATTTGGATCCAAACAAGCAAGATTGTGCCTTAGGGTTTCGTTTGTATAGCTATCAAGTGTGGATTTTAATTAAATGGTTTGATAGAAAACAAGTGGGGATTACCATATCTGCACTGCTGTCAAAGGTGCAATGAAGATTGTTAAAGAAACCTAGCAAAGACAAGCATTGGATGCAACACATAATTACCTGCTTTCGATAGACAAGGTCTTCATCAGATAAAGTCTCCAGATCTGCCAAATTCTTCATTGCACCAACCATCAAGCACGAACTATGTCCCCCTAAAGTTGTGGTAAATTATGTATCAGAAGTTAATCATAAGCTAATAACAATAGCTATAACGACAGCTCCACAGGAGCAAAGTATTACTGAGATGAGTAGAAATTATCATCTCTAGAACCCGACAAACCAAATGATCAAATTGGCGTAATAGTTTTGCCACCACTTACAAGAAAAAGGCTTTTCAAAAACAATCACTGTCTATTCTTTCCAGGTGCTTCCAGCAACGCGATTTTCCTAATCCTTGGGTCTAGCTACACCTAAGCCATCAAAATCCTTCTTCAGGAAGCATATCCATGTTCCCACCCTCCACTCACCTAAAAGTAATTGACAGTGCAACACCTCTTATTGACTGTCAAGCACCTTTAGCTTTCTACCCAAATACTCAATGTCACTATTTTTACTTTGTTATAACAGCCTTCATCACAGTTTTGAATCCTCTGAGCGCTCATTTTGAAATTCTACAGCAAAGCATTGACTTGGAAATAATTTATGATAATTTGAAATTCTGGATTCAGATGGATTCTTTCTCACAATCAGGTTTCTAGGTTTATTTACAGATAACTATCAGAAAGTCCAAGACCGTGATGATTGTAATTTACTTTTATATATTAACCAAGAATTTTCTCATTGAAGTCTAATGGGGAAAAGCTTGATTTGTATTTTTGAGTGCAAGTTGCATTTTGTAAATCCTTTATCTTCTGGTCTCAAGTACAATGTGCTGAAGATAACCATGTGCATGTGTGTACTAACTTGAAATGGAAATGTTACCGTATTAACAAATAAGCAAAAGTTCAAGTTGTTTAGCAAGGATTTAAATGTCGCAATATATTAACGCTATATCTCATATCACCACAATGAACCATATCAATACTCAAGTAGTATTGTTTTCCCAGATGTCAAGCAATATTTTGCCCATATTGGGGGGTGTCGACCGATATCAACAAATATCGATGCCTTCGTTGCAATTTTTCACGAATATCGGCGATACACTATCAATATATGTGATATTTGGTTTAAAACTGAAATATTCAAATATCACAAGTAATATTACAAATATCACCAGTGAAATGAGCCATTTTGAGCGATTTCCCTGAAATTCCTAGATGTCGGCAATATATCCCTTTTTGACTTGATACAACATTGATATCGACATTTAAAACATTGCTGTTTAGCATTGTGAATTTTTAAAGAAAATTGGCAGATTGCAAAAGCAAATACATGCACATCAATACTCAAAATCCAAATTTACCATCCTACTAACCATTAAGATCATGTGCATGTGCATGTTCATGTGCGTATAATCAAATCCATTTTCAACTTGATCACATGTGTGTTATTTACATTAACATCACAACACCTGTTTGTAGAAAAGCACATACCTAGTTTCTCAAATATGGCCTGAACAACCTGAAACGATGCATCCCAGACAGCATTGTAATGATAACTCAACAATCCCTCCACAGTTGCACATATCTTTTCAATAATTGTAGGACCTGATCTTCTTGCCAAACCTTCTGGATTCATTGTTATCTGATCCACTCCCTGCTTTATCAACTCATCGTCGATACAAGAGAATACTAGGCCCTTGAGGGCCTCTGCAGCAGCATATACTGCCTCGTCATGTTCACAGGCCAACAGATCTGTCAGAATATAAACAAGAAGACCATTTAAAATTTGTTATGTATGGCAACAAGAAGATGGTTTTCTTTAATTGCATGGGTTTATGACAAGTACCTGCAAGGGTGGTAAAGATTAAAGGCAGCTTTACGACACAGATTGACCTATTTAAGTCATAAACCTTTTTGGTACCAACATGCAGTAAACGAGCTCTTGATGCCATCTCATCACCAGATTTCTCCTTACTGCTAGAAGAGGCCAAGAAGCACAATAGGTCTAACAAAATTTCAGCAGGAATTTCTGCTGTTGAACTACAAGAAAGAGCATAAAGGATCTCTGCAATGGCCCTTGAGACAACAGATTGCTGAAGCTCGAGAAGTGGCTTGCAGTACTTCAGAATCTTAGTTCTATACTTGTATGACATAAGAGGAAGACTTTCCTTCAAAGAATTCAAAGTGAAAAGGACTTCCCAGACTCCTTTTCCTTGAATGGTAGAAGCAGCAGCGGAATTTGAACCACCAGCAAGCAAGAGAAATCTTTCAAACACCGCTGCAATCCCTTCGCTTGCATGCACCAATGCAGGAGTTCCTTGGAAAGTTCCCAAGACTTCACGTACAAAATGATGAGCCTGCACCCTTACCTGCGCCATATCTATTACAAGTTATTCATGTAGTCAAAAAAGAAAAAGAAAAACCCATTCCAGCATTTCATAAGAATGCCACAATACCATATAGAGGTGCTATCACTTCAACCAAGCAAACTACAGCAGCTGATCCTACTTGATGGTGGTTACGTTAGTCAACACTCATGTCTCCCCCTTCTACTTCCAATTAGCAATGTACTGTGTAGTGATCTCTTTAATGCAACCAACAACCAACACTGCATGTGTCGATTGTTGTGTTTGAAAGGTATTTAACTTTAACAAAAAAAGTGCATTGCCTGTGAAAGCTGTGAAGGGATAAAAAGAGAAGGTGACCCCTCCCAATTGTAATCTGCGGCAAAAGTAAATCCTCTTAATTAAAGCACATTCTACCAGTCAGTCGATTTTCCTTGAAGAACATAACAGAAACAACCAATGGGATCAAGGCATAAACGCCAGCCAAAAAAGGTCCATTATTCACAACAAACGAAGAGCAACGAAAATGGTCCAAGGACTATACAAACGTTTCTACACAGCAAGATACGCCCAAGTAAAGGGCGATGCGAACAACTCGTCTCATTCATTGGAGTCAAGTGGGACTTCCATGCCAAGACCAAGCACTTACATCGCTTCAATTGTCAAATTCAAGTTAATCGTGTTCTTCATACTTCAACTAAAGAAAGGAATCGTCGTCTTTGTTCCACAATTGCAATTTAATGCAACTGGAGAATGTGAGGCTCAAAGGCATCTCCTTTACGCTATCGCAATCGAAATCGACCTACATTGGTCCCTCTATGCCTAAGAATTCTCTTTCACTAGACCGTTATCTTGGGGACGGAAGGACGTATCGAGATTCGCGAATTTTCCCGAACCGACGAGACAAGTAAACCTAAGGGGCCGCGTCTCACCTTCTCCCGCGAATCCGTGACGAACCCGAGGAGGGCGCGAAAGAGAGGCCCGAGGCCCTCCCAGTTGCCCTTGTCGCCGTCGATGAGGAGGCGGGCGACGCACTTGAGCCCGGCCTTGAGGACGCCCTCGGACGCGGTGGCGTAGGCGAGGAGCCTGGCGAGGGTATCGGCGAGGGGGCGGGCGCGGAGGACGCCAGGGGGGAGGGCTGGGAGGACCATGGAGAGGAAGGAGAGAAGGGCCTTGAGGGAGGGGTCGCGGCCACGGGAGGGGTCGGAAGCGAGGCGGTCGAGGGAGGAGGAGGCGGCGGCGAAGTAGGAAACGGGTGTGAGAGGGAGGGAGTGGTCCCGGAGCTCCTGCGCGATGGTGCCGACGACGGCGCAGAGGTGGAGGTCACCCTTCCGCTGGGAGTGCTGGAAGCGCGCGAGCACGAGGGCGCCGAGGTCGCCATCGTCGGCTGGGGGGTGGCCTTCCATCTCGATGCCTTCCATGTCCACGGTGACGGCGGTGACGGTGGCGAAGGCGGGGTAGGGTTTCTGGTCCTATAGGGTTTGGAGAAATTTATGGATACCGCCCCCGCTTTTTTTTGTTTTTTTTGTTCTCCCAGAACCCTTATGAGTAAACAGGAGGAAATTGGTTGTCCTACCATATCAATTCCTGGGCAATGCAAGGATATGACTCAAACTTATATCCCCTCTACCGTAATTAGTGATTATCATCTGCTAAGCTAGACCCTAACGGGTCCACCCCAAATGTTAGATGGTATGTCGTTTTTGCTTTCTCATGGAATCATGATATTGTTATTTTTTTTAAAAAAAATTTGATGATCTGGGTAAGTATTCAACAAGGAGCGATCATACATTACATTTAGGTGTAAGAAAACTATCTTGTCATAGAGTAAGATTTACTTTTTCTTTGATAGCTTAGTGTATTTCATGAGTTAATAATTTGAGAGACGATTGATTGATTTTGATTTTTAATAATTAGATAAAAGAATATGTCTTATCTTATTGGATTGTCACTTTAAGACATTAATTTGATGAAATAACTAAGATGATGAGACAAAAGTAGTTAGTTACGATGAATTTTAGGCTTTTTGTTACTTAGCTCTCATTTTTGAGCAAGGCATTCTTTGGATTTTTCCTCTCTCTCTCTTTAAGGTTCTCTTGCAGGGTTATTACCCTACTCTGAGCTCTAGATCATTTTGATGGTTAAGATTCCTCTCTTCTTTCCAATGCTCCATCACTATTGTCCTTGTTTTCCCTTCTCACAATCTCTTCATGATTGTTTATCTCTGTGCTATCCCTCGACCATTGCTCCTCACAACCTAGAGGCTCATCTGACTAGAGAGGTTCTTGTGCATGCATTGGAGATGATCGAGGTTCACCCCCATCCCTGTAGCAAATTTTTGACATTGGAGATGTGTATGCACATTAATCATGTATCCTTCCTTCACATTGTTCTTCTTTTTATTGGCTTGAGATGTGTGTGCATGAATTCTAAGACGTTATTGTTCTTGTTCAAGTTGATGTCTTCAAGAAATTGGTGCTTCGCAACTAGTGATGCGTCACCTCTCTGGAGGTCCCTTGTTAATTCTTCTTAGTATGACTTTACAAGGAATACCTTAGTGATATGCAATGGTGACTCCTCCTACCTATACATCAGGGTGTCTTAACATTCAAGAATTTATTATTCCTTTTATTCTTTGCTATGATTGTAGTGGATCTTTCCTAACCAAGGATTTGTACTCAAACATTCTTCTCTTAATGAAAATCTATGCATCCCTTCCAAAAAAATAAAGGATAATTATAAGACTGATACTTATAGATTATATCATTGGTAGAGAGTAATTGGTTGGATTGAGATCAAACTTACTCCACTGACATAAGAAAATCCTTGGTTTAAGTTGGTAAGCTCAAATTTCCTATCCCATTTACAAAGCTCAAGGTAGATGCTTCATAAAGGCTCTAGAAGGGTCCTTATGAGGAGCTTGTTATGTTTAGCTTGATGATACTTAGCAACCGGGCCATTGAGTATTGTTTTGGAATTTATGAAATGTGAAATTTTCATGCTTCAAAAGTAGGAATTATTGATTTTAGCTAATATAATACATAAAAACTATTAAAAAGGCATCTTCTCTAACTTGCAATATTTGAAACATGATGATTAACATGAGGAGGGAATGGCGTCTGGAATAAAAGCACAATGACAATTGGTTTTTTTCAAAAATGCTGATAATTAAAGCATTGGCAAGTAAAAGCACGTGATTGGTAGGGCCATTACCACCATTTGCGCAAAGCCATGCAAAAACAAAAATAAATAAATTCTTGCGCATGTGGTTGTAACATAAATCGGATTGAAATACCACCTTAACCTATTATTTGTTTGTACACTATAGCTATTTAATCTATAAATCATATTCTAGTCGTACATGTTTGTAATAGCTTAACAACTATGTCTACGCCATGAGTTCTTTATCCACTAGTAATCAAGCTATAACAAAATTATATAGTTATTTAGATAAATAATTACTTGCTAACGAAATACTCACCACCTGAGGATCGGATGGATGAGATAGGCTTAGTGTTTCGGGTGGCTTCAATGGGTAAGTAAGGCAGCTAATTTGGGCGAATTAAGAGGACCACCTGAGGTGTTGATGGTGTGTTTGTGATTGGTGGTGACATGAGCTTTCATGGCTTTGGTGTCAAGCTAACTCTCTTTTCAACCCAATCAAGGCTTATTGGGTCTTGTGAGCCATTTACAGTGATCTTAACTTTTCTTCCCTCATCAAAACCTCATAAAGGGGGCTTTGTGAAAGGGAGGTCCCTTGTGGACCACTCCCTCCTTGCTATGGAGTACATGTAGATATTTCGAAAGCTTATGATACCATCAGCAACGATTTCCTGCATCAACTCTTAAAGAGAGATGGGCTTCCATATGGGGTTGCATGGAAAGGCCCTGCATTGCTCCCATGTTGAATGGGGCCCCGATGGGTATAGTGAGGACGAGTGAGGGACTCTGGCAGAGGGATCCCCTATCGCTACATCTTTTCGCATGAACACCTTGTCTCTAATCTTAGAAGCACAAGTTGAAGTAGTAGGAGATTGGTCGTACCAAAGATACGAGGTATTCTATTTTCGCCAAGGTAGAGAGGAGGTCGACAACGGGTATTAGAAGCAGCCCATGAAGTATTTGGAGATATGGCCAGATTGAGATTAAATAGATGTTAACAAGAGTTGGATTTTTATGTCGTCCGGAGCCACAAGGATGATGGAGATGTGCCTTTTACTGGGAATGCTGTAGGGCAGCTAAGGCATTCAGTCAAGTAGTACCTTGACACTCCATTGCATCTAGGTGCAGGAAGCGAGGACCGTATCTGACGTTGGTCGATGTGGCAATAGAACATATGGTGGGGGGGGTCATGGAGTACTCAAGTCTTGTGTAGAATGGGGAAGGCGTAGCTATTGAAGTGGGTGATTGCAGGCTCGTTCGTTTTTTGGGGTCGGGGTTCGTTGGTTCGACTGGCTTTGTCTGGCGAGGGCCAGGGTGAGATCATGAGAATTGGTCGTTGATCCCCTTTGTGCCCGTAGCGAGGAGGAGGAGGAGAAGGCAGATAATTTGTAATTTTAGGTGCAGGCCAAGCAGTAATCACCGAGGTATCGAGGACGATGCAGATCGAGCATTAATTGCATCGGTGAGTCCCTCGTTCAGGTATTGGAACGTGCAGCTGTCGAGGGTCAAAACAAGACCATGTGCATTAGAGCGGCATGTGCAACCGTGTGGTTTCTGTGGGAAGAGGGGAACAATGCGTATCCACACTCTGACATTGCATCAACGTGGGAGTGGATATGTATTGATTGGAAGGGAATGGTGTTGTGTATGTGTTGAGATGGTCGATGTATACGTGGCCGATGGCCTATTAAACTACTTGAGTAAAGATTACCATTTATTAAAGAAAAACAGTTTAAGCGACCATGGTCGACAACGGAAGGAAAAAGATACTCATCGCCAAACAAGAACTAAATGGTAATAGTACATGTACTCTTTTGCTTTAATTCTAGGTTCCTTCTCTTGCTTCTTGATTCACATGCATGATTTCGTCGGAACGCCTTTTCCCACTACTATGAAACAGTAACTCCATTCCAATTAGGCAGAACCAATTAGCAATTTACCGTTAGCGATAGCTAATTATCTACTTTAAGTGATCATACAAGAGTCCAAACCATCACCGGATCACTGCCGAATCTTTCCACGAACTTTCGACAGAACCAAACACGAGAACAACAGTGGTAAAAACCACCAACAAGCGGTGGCAAGAACCTGCTCCTTTCTTCTTCCCCTTCTTCCCATGGGCTCTACTTCTCCGGTAAACGAAAAGCACTACACTAGCAATGGTGGTGACCTTGTGATGAACAGGGGCCATGATAGAGATCGACTTGAGAACATGACTAGTGATGGGGCTCTTCTTCTTTCCCCGGAGAGTTGGGGCCCAACCCAATCCACGGCTTCCCGTCCTCTGCTCTCATTGGAGGCAGCGGTGGTGGTGGAGCAGAGGAGGTAGACGGTGGGATCATGTCGTGTGGGGTCGGCACTTGGTACGGTGCTTTGGAGCTGATCCTGCGAGAAGAACCAAAAAAAAAAAACACTCACCTTGAGGAATTATTTTTAAGCATTTGTTTTTTTTTTTAAATTTTTGGCTCTATTGCAGAAAATATATATAGCTGTCCCGGCAAAATTATGATTTTCTTTTTTTATTATTATTGCTTGCTCCATCGGGTGTTGGTTGGATATTGTCGATTTAGGGTTGGGTTTGATTAAATCTATATTATATTTATTTATAAAATTCATATATATATCATATTCATTTATTCATTGAATATCTATTTATAAATTAATTTATAATTAAATTGTATCAAATTAAAGTTTAAAAAAAAGAAAAATATATAATATAATTCATTAATTATTTATTTTTAACGAACTCTAATAAAAGTTCAAACTATTCTAATTTTGTTGATCTCCATTAAAACTATTACAAAAAGAATCCATAAAAGAAAATATATCAAAAATAAAAATTAAAAATACAAAGAAAGATTAAATAAAGGTACATTTTAAACAAAAAATCCCTATCTTTAGAAAAAAATGTTCAATGAAAGCTTTGCAAGCATTCCCAACCTTCAAAATCATGAAGGGAATCATGAGGAAAATTAGGGTTGGGTGAATGAGGGACTTAAGATGGAACTTATATATCTTGGGTAAATAAGGATTTTATTAGGATTATCAAGTAAGATAATCGAGTATAGATTCAGACCAATACACATACCCAAACTCAATCAGATTTTTGGATAAAATCCGTACCCGAATCCTATTAGATTTTGATTAGATTTTACTAATTCTTTTCAGGTCGAGTTGAATCGAATTCAGATCAAATTTATCAAAACTTATACCCCTAATTGGATAGGTGAACTCCCATATGCAAGGAAAAGGTAATTCTTATTTGGAAACCAAAAACATGTTCACATCCTTGGTTAAAAAAAACAGGGGGGAAAAAGCATTTACGAGGGACGTAAGGTAAAGACTAATAAGGTCATTTCAGATTGGTGTACACAAAATTGTTGAGGGTATGTTAGAAACCATCTTAAATGTCACTAACGAATTGATAGGGTGAAGAAACCTTGTCAATAGCATCTAAAGGTTACAGGGATCAAAACTCATATCCATCTTATATAGCCTTCTCAAAAGCCAAAAATAAGAAATCACCTTGAGGTATGTGATTATTTGAAAGTTGGTTTTTGCCTCATAAATCTGGGTCCATGAGAATAAATATTTCTCCAGATTTTTTTTTCCTATAAAGATAAGCTTTTCTAAGGTTCCATGATATGACTAAGATTTGGAAAATGTTCCTATGAAGTTGTCATGGATCCGCCAAGTTTTTAATTGAACTTCGGCGTTAAGTTTCATATGTTCATATTTAATATCTTTCCAATGACACGATTTAATCATGCATCATTTAAAATTCAGTTCCATCACTTGCCAAGTATACCCTTGTTAATGGAGTCAACATAAATATATCCAAACCCTACAACAACAACCAGAAAGATATTAGAAGCAATTGTAATTAACTCATCACCAAATAGTGGAATATTCTTCTCACGCATCCTCCTGTCTGAGACCGTCGGACACGTCGACAACCGGCACCTACATGGTTGGCCTACGTGGCAAGGAGGCTTCTAGAGTGAAGATATCTTCTTTGTCGCTACCGTTGTGAATAGGGGTATACACAGATAAGATTGGATAGGATTGACACTTAACCAAAATTTAAGTTATGATTTTCGGGTTAAAATTTTCAGATTGAAAGTTTTTCAACTCAATTTAACTAATAAAAGACAAGTCACGTTAAGTCAAATTAATTAGATGGTTGGTTAGTCAAAAGATTCAAAATTTATAATTACCTCTTATTTATTTTTTATATATTTCATATTTAATAATAAAATATTTTAAATTCATAAATAACTTCCATCTTATAAAAAAATAAATAAAATAAGTAAAAATAAAAAAATGATAATTGTATAACAGTAAAAAAATAAATAAAGATATATTTAATAATATTAAATTTGATAAATATATATAAAAACTCAAGTTTAAACTATCAACAACAAAAAAAAAAACTTACGAGACAAATATAAATTTTTTAATATAAATTTTAGAATATTAGTGTTAATAAAATAAATAAGTAAATTGACTTACTCATTTTTATAAGTAATTGTAAATTTTAAAAAATCCTTCATAAATACAATACACTTAGAATTATGTAAACACTAAACAATCTATAATTTATAACATAACTATAAAGCAAATCCAATGATCCTTGAAATAACAACAAAGAAGAGCTTTAAAGTGTCATATAACCACAAAAAAGTTCCAAAAATTTCAACCACAAAGTAACACAATTAACTAAAGCTAGAAACAAAAATAATAGGAATTACTCTATTTACTTCAAACTCTAATCATTTCTTTCTCCTACAAGACAAAGGAAACAAAACTTAGGGGTGATAAGCTGTGTGGTAATGGTGGTGGGTGGTGGTGGTAATGGCTATAATGAAGGGAGGTAGTGGCTGTTGTTGATGCAGAGGAGAGGAAGAGAGGAGGAAGGAAGATATTAACCTCGAAGGTGACGACGAGAAGGGAGCTGCAAGCTTGTGAATATGTAATGGGGAGGCTGGTAGCGACGATGAGAGAGGGAGCTTAGTTGCTTAGTTAAGACTTGCGAGTTGCGAGCAGAAGAGGAAAAGTGGAAACTGAAAAGTGAAAATTGAAATGAGAAACATGCACTGCAACTTGCGACTTACGAGTGCACACACAATGAAGAAGACGGAAAAGGGAAATGAGTGTTGGTGCTAGAGCACCACGATCATTTGTTTTGATGATAATAAAATACGCGTCATTTAACATTTGCACTTGGAGTCTTAGATTTCAGGATAATTGCAAATGGAGACGTGTTTAGACGGAGTTCGAGCTTGCATCCAGGACGGATTGGAGGAGCTTGATGGAAAACAGAGGAGATTCACGAGGAGCGATAGATTGAAGAAGGAAGGAGATGAAGAATATGATAGATTTCCTTCTCTTGTACTCCTTATATTTTTCGTTTCTTCTGTTGCTCTTTATTTTTGTTACGTAGATTCATGTTAAAGAGCCTCAAAGTACCCTAACAGTAGTCCTAGAAACATCGGCACAACCCTAGGATACTTAGGTTTTCTGTAGAAAACCAATATAGGGTTCAAACAGCCTTTCCAGACGTCTAATTCCAATATCAGACGTCTAATAATGTGTTTTAAGACGTCTGCTTGTTGATTCAGACGTCTGATAACAATTAGCCTGGACATAGAAGTTCTGTCTGATGAAAATCAGACGTCCAGACCTTAGTCCAGATGTCTTAGAAGACGTCTGATGTATTTGCCAGACGTCCAATTAGTGGACCGTTGGCTGGCTTAACAAACACTCAAGGAGATGACCGTTAGAGCCTTATCAGACGTCCTTAAGCCTTTCCAGACGTCTGATAGGTGATCGTTTTGCCTCGGTTGACCCAAAATCTCTTCTCAGAGATTTTCTAACCGTTGCAATGCTTGGAAATCCATTCCCACGAAAAACTAGGTTTCCAGACGTCCAGACATAGTGCCAGACGTCATGTATGTCGTCTGATGGACTTGCACTAGAACCCTGTTTAGATCTGATCCAAGTCAGGAAGAAACTCGCTTAAAATCAGACGTCTGATGTTGTTTCCAGACGTCTTAAAGTGATCTTCCAGACGTCTGATGCCAGGATCAGACGTCTAATAACCCTATCAGTGCAATCATTGTTCCTGATTTCGGCTTGATTCTCTTGGACTTTGCTCCCAACGGCTATGGGAGCTTTCCTAAGCCTTCCAAAGCCTTCCTAAGGCCTCTATAAATAGAGAGGAACCTCTTGCACATTAAGACACACCAAGTAATACATTTTCACACCATTTTATGTCTCTTGATCCTAAGAAGCAAGCTCTTGCTCTCCAAGCTCCAGTTCTTCATCTAGAGAGCATCAAGCATTTACGCACCCGCTCTCCCGCCGTAGTTCACGAGAGCGACGTTGCGCCGTTGCGTGGCTCACGCACCCACGTCATCGATCCGACGCACTCCTTGCAAAGGGGAGTTTCCTAATTCCTATAGAAGCTAGGTTTAAATTACTTTGTTGGCTCTATAGGATTGTTATTTTATCTTTGTTATTTGGTTGGGTATTCGCTTTGCGAATTCCTGTCTCTTTCGAAGGACAAAATCCTTCTCGTGAAGAGAAGGGGTTGAGGAACGTTACCCTCGTACTTGTAGCGTGGTTGTAATTGAGGTTGAATCACCCTCGTTTAAAGTGATTCGTTTATTGGATTTGATCAACTTGGTTGATCGGAAAATCCTAACTCGAAAGGGTTAGGTGGTGGTTTTCACCCGGTTTGGATTTCTATCTAAAAATTATTGTACATTGTGTGTTTATTTATTTTGTGAGATCGATTTTTTTTCCGCATTTTTTACGTCACGCTGATCTCACACCCTCCGAGTAGGGAATTATAATAAGGAGTGGACAATGCATATTGGTATTAATGTGGGATTTTTTTTATCTCCTTTCAAGTTAGGTGACTTTTTATTTTCTTTGAAATTTGAAATGGAATGATTTTTTTTTCCTTTGAAATTTGAATGGATATATATATATATATATTGAATCGAATTACAGATTAAGTTAAATTTATTAGACCTCAAATCCAACTCAACTAATTTTTTATTATATTGAAAAAATTTCAACCCAATTTAACTAATAATCCAACCCATACTAAACTTGATCTGTGTTTATCCTTAATTATGGACATCCCCATGTACTCTTCGTGTAAAAAGGCAAGCAATACGTAAAAAATGAAATTAATTAATAAATAGAAAATAAAAATATTTGAATATAATGCTCATTTTTGTTGTTTCTCGCTTAGTTTCATGTTTTATTTCTTCCAACTTTCTTGTTATTCAACTCAGGTTGTGGTAAGCTACAGTTACGTTAAATGGCTGCAGGAGGTGACGTTGTTGGCTGATTGCAGCACTCTAGTAATTAGTAAGTAAAAAATAAAAATATTTGAGTATAATGCTCAATTTTGTTGTTTCTCGCTTAGTTTCATGTTTTATTTCTTCCGACTTTCTTGTCATTCAACTCAAGTTGTGGTAATACAGTTACGTTATATGGCTGCAGGATGTGACGTTGTTGGCTGATTGCAGCACTCTAGTAGTTGGTAGTAAGTATAATCCCGCTAGATTTTGTTTTCTCTCACTAGTTCCTTCTGTGAATTATGACGAATATAGATGGTATCCTTTTGAAATTATTTTAATTATCAGTCTATTATTTCTTAATTTATTATTTATGTGATGGGGTGCGCTATACATGTATATTATATTGTATATTTATGTATTTGATGATTAGACCTTAAACAACTAACAGTTTCGTCACAAGATTAAACTAAAATAAGGAAACCAAGTACCAAACAAAACAAGAAAAAGCATCTCCTCCGATTACCTGTCCTTTCGCTTCTCCAGGAATCGATTCAGTGACACCCTCCTTGCAATCGGCAGATCTGCTAAAGGGACGCAAGCAAAAATCTAAGACCACATATCCTTCACAAAATCCTAGAAAATTTTCCGTATAAATATAAGTATAAAAAAGGTATTCTTTTATCATCCAAACAAACCCCCTTATGTCATAAATTGGAATTAAGAGATGTAGGATCCTTGCAGGCTACTTTTCCAAGTTAACCCAATGCTGCCAACGACATAGGTTAATACCTATTCAAGATGGCTGTTAGCTCCTACTACAATGTAAATACTAATGGGTTAATTAATAGGATGTGATACAAAAGTGTAAAAGATAACGTGTTATATAAGATAGAGAGGTGAATGTAATTAAAAGGATAAATTTAAAAATGGAGAATTTACGACTACTTCAAAAATTTATCACCACTCCTAATATATAAGTACAAAATCAAAATTTATGTGAATAATAATTTTATATCAATACAAATCATCCAAATACATAACCTTTTTAAATTAATATAAAATTACACAATACACTTCAAAATCTTCTTACAAGAATAAAAAATTATTTTCGAATAATTCATATCGATGCAAAATCCAAAAATATCCCTGTCAACTAACTCACAAAATGTTAACTTTCTTAAGTAAAGTGAGTTTTGTTTTGAGTTTCTTTATATTAACCACCAAGTCTACGAAATGCGTCACTATTTTTACGTTGAAGCGAAAGGTAATTTTTGTTACTCACTGCGCTTCGCCGGTATCAAGCATGGATGCGAACGAGGACGGGTGATTTTTTTTTTTAATATATAACCCTGAACGAAATTTCATATTACAGAAGACCCCTTGAAATATTTAGCGGTGGCCAAAGAGTTCAGAAGATACCTGAGGAAACGGGGACGTGATCGTGGTGGGCCTGTTGCGCGCGAGACGCCGGTGACTCTGCGGCGACTCCGAGTGGGAAGACCTCGAAGGTGGAGCACCGCGAGCTCCGCTCCGTTGCCATCGCCACGAGCTCCTTCGCCTTCTCGGCGGGGAAGTCGTCGAACACGATCACCTCCCCGCCGTAGAATATCGTCATCTGGTCGAGCGGCTTCCTGCGCGCGACGGCGGCGTTGCTGTTGAGGTCGGGCAACGACGCGGCGGAGCCGCCCCCGATGCCGCGCAGGAGCTCCATGGTGGGCTCGTGGGCATTATTGTCGGGGGCGCGCACGGTGATTTCGATGCCGAGGGCGCCCTTCTCCTTGATGTACCGGCTGAGGAGGGTGCAGGTGTGGGAGAATCTGGACCTCGTCATGGGTGGTGGAACGGCGGTGGGCACCAGAGATGTGGGTCGGCGGAGGAAAGGGGAGGTGGTGGTGGAGGTGGGTGGAAATAGGGGAGTGGGGAATAGCACACGTGGAGCATGTGATATGCGGGAGGGGACCCTTCTATATACTTCAAGGAACAGTGGTCGCGGAATAAAGTAATGGCACATCCTTTTCAGCACGTTTTTCTATGAAATGTGCAGCACCACCTAACCGATAGAAATTCAATTTCTACTTTTTCTCTCTCTTTTTTTTTTTCTTATTTTTTTTTAATGGAGTTCTCATCATGCATTTACGATCTATCACGTGGAAGTTCGCACGCTTTAGATGTTTGCATGTGTAGCGTTCGGAATTGGACAGCTTTAAAATGAATTCACAACTTGCGTTTCTACTAGCTTCAGTTGGAAGAGGTGTTACGTAAGATATGATTATTATTTTTTTTTTTCAACTCTCAACGTGTGCCCTACTCTACTTTCGAGTAAATGGCTGATGTCAACCTTTATCTGCAAAGCATACAGAGACAAAAGTTAACCAAATTTGACCCTGTAGAATTTTAGGATTAGTTTACGATATGGGTTAGTTAATTTATCTCAGTAAAGTTACAATAAAGATTAATTTTTATTTTTATTTATTTGTAAATAAAGGTTAATCTTTTTTTTATGTTTATTGAATAAATATTAGAAATAAAAGTTATCCTGTAATGTGACAAAGGATAAGAGAGAGATGAAGGGTTAAGTAGAGGGTCGGATCAACTTCTCTTCAAATCGATGTTAAGATAACATAGGCTAACAATCCAAAGAAAGGTTAAGTTATCCCCTAAGGTAAATGGAGGTTAACCCCTTTCGTAAACTAAGCCTAAATTCTTTGATCCTTTAAGTAAACTAATAACCTTTAGAGTAAATTAGTCTAAAAAAGGATATTAGGTATTTGATCCGAAAGATATAGAAACATAAGCATCATTTTCTATGGCTTCCATTGACGTTGCCATGACCTCACGCAAGGTCCTTAGAGGTTAATATCATTGTTAGATGGAAAATAATGGCATCTTCTTTAACCCTAATGTTATCTTGAATATGGTTTCATGTTAAGGCTTTACATTGATGTTAGATAGACAACAATAATATCTTTGTTAACTCAAGGGTTAACTCGAATGCGGTTTTGATTTGAGCCCTTAAGAAATTTTTATCAAATTTGGGGTAGGGTGAGAATCCAATCAATAGAATCGATAATAATTACACAAATGAACACATGAATTGATAATCTAATTTCACCCTTAGTGGGTGTATGTATGAGGATAGGATCTAACCTTTAAAACTTCTACTAATTATTGTAAAATAGAGAGAGAGAAAGTACGAAAAATATTTTTCTTGTGCACTTTCACTAATCCAACATCGCATATTTATATGTTCATTGCCACTTAAAATCTCCAATAATCATATCTCGTTATTAAGATTTTCAAAGATTATCTTCTGTGACACTTGCATAATATCCTTGCATTATTTTTCTTGTGTAAATCTCATTCAATAAATTTGCATATTAATTTTCACAGGGGATGATGAGGGTCGCATGCATTACATCTATATGTTGCAAAATCTGTCGGTTTCTAATATTTATGTAATTTCACGGTAAAAATAACGAAAGTGAAAAGCACAAATAAATTTTTTTTTCAAAAAAGGAAAAGCAACGTCTGGTTCCACGCAAAAGTCCATGTTCCCTCATTTGAAATAAGGGCACACATCCGAAGGGCCACCATCTAGGAATGGTCACAATGGCTTCGAGTGAGACTTGTTGTAGAAACCGGCCTGCAGAAACGATTGCTCAAAGTTTTATGGGCATACATATTAATTGATCCAGAATCAATATTTCATGAAAAAGCATGACCACATGGTCGAGAATAACTAGACATGCAAGGTGAAACTTCTAAGCTTAGTTTAAGGAGGATAATCCTTATTTTTAGGGGTTATCCTATGTTTATGGTGAGAGAACGATAACTCAACTTTTCTTTTCTTACTAACTTGTGTTATCCCAACTAGTGTTGGAGAAAGGGTTGGGTAATTCATAAGTTAACTCCCATTTATCTCTCTTTCATTGTGCCCTCCCACATGTAACTTTTCCCAACATGTTCCTAAATTCTAATATAAATAATAAAATAGCAATTTACCTACCATCCTAAAGATAAGCATGTCTTTTCCAACTTTATTATCTATTCTAATCCCTATTTCTAAGTAAACACCCTCCTTTCATGTTATAGGTTAACTCCCATTTCTAACCCTTATTTGTTCAATAAACACAAATAGACGTTAATCTCATTCTTAAGTAAACACAAATAAAGATTATTCCTTCTTTGTAAAAAAACTAACCCTTATTGTAAACTGTTTTTTTTTTTTGCAAAGTTGAACGTCATTAAAGGGGACAGAATTCATACAAAATAACGCAACGCAAAATGAGTGAGAGAGTAAAGGAAACCTGACACCCAAAGGCCCTACGTCCATTAGGGGAAATGAATCAAAACAAGACATCAAATTAGAATAAAAAGAAGAAGAAAAGGCATAAAAAAAGAGAAAAGAAAGCATCACAAATTAAGTTTGATTCCATGTAGCAATTAGCTTTCAAACCACTGCATCATGCAACTGGAAAGTGACAGTGCAACTAGTTATAACTCTTGGGGATCAACGCGATTAACGCTAACAAGAGATTGACGGCAACTGAACACTAAAATGATCTGGGCAACTTTTTGGTCGTGTGGGAGTATGGAGTCTCGCATAGTCCCCGAAAACAAACAAGTTGACGAAGCAACCCGTGTTGGTGCAAGGGTATCACGATCATTTATTTTGATACTAACAAAACATTTGGTATTTTACATTTGCTTTTAAGTCGTATATTTCAGGTCGATTGCAAATGTTACAAGTGTAAAGATGGAGTTCGAGCTCGCATCAATTGCAGATTGAAGGAGCTTGATGAAGGAGAAGGAGCTTCGTGAGGAGCGATAACTTAAAGGAAGAAAGAAATGAAGAATATGATAGATTTCCTTTCTTGTTTGTTGTACTTTGTTTTTGTTTCTTTTATTTCTCTTTATTTCTATCTTAGAATATTTGTTAAAGAGTCTCAAAGTTATTTAACAGTAGTCTATGGAATACCTGCACAACCCTAGGATACTTAAGTTTTTCGTATAAGCCTTAGCAAACCAAGATAGGCTTCAGACAACCTTTTTAGACGTCTGAATGCTGAATCAGACATCCAAACCTTTAGAGATGGTCTTAGAACCTTCTATCTATTGAATTCAGATGATCAACCCTTAGTATAAACGTCTTACCAGACGTATGATGACTTTGCCAGACGTCCAATTAGTAGAACGTTGGCTAAAGAATATAATCGTTGAGAAATGACCTTTAAGCTTCTATCAGACATCCATAGAAGACATTAGACGTCTGATAAGTAAACATTAGCTCTCGATTAAGCCAAAATCACTTTTCTTGAGGATTATCCTAAGCCAAAATCGAGAAGAGAAGAGGAAGCCAAGAAGAAAAGAAAAGAAGGAGAGGCTGATTAGTTAAGGCATTTGATTTCTGAATCAGACGTAGGCGAAAAGAAGAAGACAACCGCAGCAAAAAGAAAAGAAGAAGAAGCCAAGAAAAAGAGAGAGACTGCCGCACAAGAAATCAGAAAAGAAAAGAAGAAAAAGGAAGAAGAAGCAGAAAGGGAAGGAAAAGAAACGAAAAGAAGAGCTTGCCTCAGAGAAGAAGAAAGAAAAAAAAGGAAAAGGGAGAAAGAAAGGAGCAATTTTCACTCTCACTCACACTCTCTCTCTCTTTCTTAATTTTTGTAAAACATTGTATTGTGAATTTATACGATTCTGGAATTATAGTTTGCTCCCTGAGTTCGACCTCGGGAAATTTTTTTATTTCTGAATAACAAATTGTATTAAACTGGTGACCGTTTCTTTGCACTATGCTACGACAAAACCCTAGAGAAGGAACGCAGCTGCACCAGTTTTTGGCACTGTTGCCGGGGAGCAACGGCCATTCTAGAAACTATTAATTCACAATTTTGATTTCCTATTGACTAATCTCTTCTCTTTTGTTGTGCAGGCACAAGAAATCAAGAAGAAAACAAGCAGCCGCACAACAACCACACCAATGACAGGTAATTTTCTATCCTCTCATTTAAACCCCTAAATTCTAAAGAGGAAAAAAAAAAAGCGATTTAGGAATAACTTGTCTTTTATATGTAGTGAAACACCAAAGTTGCATGTTTTCAGATTTCAACATACTTTATCTGTACATCCATTAAAGGTACTTAGGGTTAAAACCTTCTTGCTTAAGCCCTAATTACCCAATCTAGAGGCAACTAACTGGACTAATTTGAGCCAATATAGGATTCAAAAGTAAGGTTTTAGAAACACACTTTCTAAGCAAGAATTGAGAATTTCCAAAAGAAGTGTGCCCAAGCCATTGTTTGAAAACACCTATTAAAGAGAAACCCTAAGAAATTTGGCTCTTAAAAACACTTGAACCCTAAAAGACAAGGTCTAATAAGCTCTCAAAGGAATTGGTAGGTGAAGTTGATCCCTTGGGTCAACCAACCTTGAACTTAGGTCACTCTTTGCACTCAAAAGGTTAAAGTTCAAGTGAAAACCTAAGCACCTTGATCCTAACTAAAAGTGGTAAACTTAAGAGGTCAAGGTTTCCATTCTGGTCTACCTGGAATCTCAGTGACAAGAGAGGTTAGGTGGGGAAAACCCTGTAACCTGTGGGGGCGCTCTACCGTGTAGGGGTCTTCACGGGACTCACCCTCTCTGGCTGTCCAGGTAATTCTCAAGTGAACAACCTTTTGATCAAGGGGTCCATCCGCCCCGAACCTTTATAGTCACCCAACATTTTGGGTGTCTTGATTGGGTCCAGCACCTGCTAAACTCATCCTCTCCATTAGTGTATGTTTGGTAGGAGGTCCTTGAAACCTCCTTTAGAAATTCACTCTCCTCGAGGCCGAGCCTCGGTGCCCTTGTTTGTGCAACCAACACTTCACATAGACCTCTCCTCCGATTCCGAACCCAACTCACCTTCTTCTTCTACAATGGCTCAGCCAGTTGAGGAAGAGAACAATCTGGAGCACCAGCTCCAGCGACTCAATGACCTCTTTCAGAACTTCATGCACCCACCGCAGCGTCCCATGATGCGAGATCATTATAATCCCGCTACGGTGGCTATTGAGCCTCGAGTCAGAATCCCGACTGGAGGACCTAATTCTGAACTGAAGCCAACATGATTCATGCCATACCTAAATTCCATGGGCTTAATTCTGAAGACCCCTTCTAGCACATTAAACAGCTAAAGCATCTGGCCCAGACTTTCGGGTCAGATGCGCAAAATCAGGATATTCTCCTCATGAAGATGTTCTCCTTCTCCCTTATGGACAAGGCTGCCCATTGGTACCAAACACAAACCCGGCCGATCAACAATTGGGAGGAACTTCAGTTCGAGTTCTTGAAAAAGTTCTTCCCCGTTGGTCGGACCAATGCCTTGCGCCATCAGATTACCCACTTCACGCAACAGACGGGAGAACCTCTCCATGAGGCATGGGATCGCTTTCAAGATCTCATGGGGAAGTGCCCCCATCACGGAGTTTCTAAATGGGAACAAGTCCAGTCTTTTTACCAGGGACTCCGTGAGGATATTAGGTTGTTCGACAATGCAACTTGCGGAGGGAATATCATGGGTCAGCATGAGGACACCGTGTGGGAGATTCTCGAGAATATGTGCGAGAACTCCATCAATAATGACTCTATGGGATTATTCGACATGACGAATACCCGCTCATCGATGAACCTTAGGGGAGCACACGAGACGTAGGGCCTGTTCGCATCAGTCGACCTGGAATTGATGGCCAATCGATTGGACAAGGTCTTTATTATTGAGAAGAAGGTGGATGAGCTGACTCAGCACTTGCAGCGAACCACCGCTGCGCATAATTCCTTTGCACAGGAGAAGGTCGGTGGAAAATGTTTTGCACAACCTCCTTCCACACAGGAGGCTGTGCAAAACATTTTCCACCGACCTTCTCCTGAGATGGACCCGTATCCACCCCCATCTGACTCTCGGATCGGAGGAATCTCCGACCCTTTCTATACTAGCCTGGGGAATTCCACTCCCCCATTCTCTGACTTTTCTGAGGCTCCTCAGGCCTGCGAGGACCTCAACGCCATCCAGAATGACCCATTTTCTAATACCTACAATCTTAGATGGCGAAACCATCCAAACTTCCAGTGGGGAGGGAATTCCCAGAATCCAAGACCATCCTTTCAGCCCCATCCACAAGCACCTCGTCCTTACCAGCCGCCTCAGCCTCGGCTCAACCCTACTTATCCATCCGGGCCAAACCAAAGCCAAATGTCCCTCATCCTTCAAACTCTGGCTGACATTCAGCAAACGAATGCGGCTATTCAAAAGCAACGTAATGACGAAATCACAGAGGTTCGAAACCAATTGGCTCAGTTGGTGAATTCTCGCCAACCAGGCACACTTCCTTCTCAACCTCTTTTTAACCCTAATAGCGTACCGACCCAGCGGCGCGTTATGAACCCAAGCCCAGGCCAAGCGCACATGGTTTATCAGGCCCCCTCTGTTCCTTCACCTGACGGGATGGAGGCCTCAACTTCTTATACGAGTTATCAGCAGCAACCCATCCTACCAAACCCTAACTAGAACCAGGCAGGGTTGAATTCTGTAACCACCCATAGTGGTAAGAAGACCCAAGATCCACCTTATCCAGACCATTCCAAGCCTGGTAGTGACCCAAACCCTAGGACAATAATCCAGGACGTTCCTATCCCTGTCCCAGATCAAAGACCTGGACCTATCCTAGAGGAACAAACCAATGTTCCATTTCCCGAGGCCTTGACCAAGGGAAAGAAGACAACCAAATCCATGGCTCCTGAGGAGGACCTGGTCAACCTCTTTGAGCAGGTCCAAATAAACATCCCCTTGATGGATGCAATTCGCCACGTACTGGCTTACACACGATTCTTGAAGAATGTGTGTACACCTCAGCATAAGCCGCGAACCAAGAGTGGGAGTCCAATTGTACCGTCAGAGCAAGCCAGCTCTGTAATCCTGAGTAGACTCCCACTCAAGGCAAAAGGCCTAGGCACTCCCCTGATTTGATGCAAGATAGGTGAAACCCAGTTCGACAGAACATTGCTAGACTTGGGTGCTTCCATAAATTTGATACCCACATCCTTACTCAACCACCTAGAAGAATCGGAGTTAAAATCGACTGACGTGACACTACAGTTAGCAGATCGATCCATAAAGTCACCTAAAGGGATTTTTGAGGATGTTATTGTAAGGGTGCGAGATTTATATTTCCCTGTAGACTTCATAGTCTTAGACATGGATGCACCTGAAAACTCACAGGATACACCGATCATTCTGGGGAGACCTTTCTTGGCCACTGCTAGGGCCAACATTAGTTGTGAGGAGGGCCAATAAGAACTAAAATTTGGGAATCAAATTCTCAAAATTGATATCTTTAAGGCCCAACAAGGAATCAATTGCAGTGTCATTAAACAAATCTGTGATATTAGAGCTTTGGTTGATGAAACACAATTTGAGAATAACCTGATTATGCCTCATCAACCACAAGAAGATCTTGAACCGCAATTAGAGGAGCCAGACCCTGATTCAGACAAACCCATAACTCTTATCCTTGAACCTCACACTCACCCTGAACCACCTGCTGCTACTGATAACCCCATTCTTGAACTCAAACCCCTTCCTGATCATTTGAAATATGTCTTTTTGGGTTCTAATCAAACATTTCCTGTAATCATAAATTCCAAGCTCACTCCTGATCACGAATCTCGTCTGATTGCTGTTCTCCAACAACATCGCAGAGCCATTGGTTGGACTCTCGATGACTTGACTGGAATAAGTCCCTCTTATTGCACACACCGTATCTATTCTGAAGAGGGCGCACGACCTTCCCGTGAGATGCAGAGACGTTTGAATCCCAATCTACAGGAGGTCGTGGAAAAGGAGATCATTAAGTGGTTAGATGCAGGGATCATCTACCCGATCTCCGACAGTCGTTAGGTGAGCCCAATCCAGGTTGTGCCTAAGAAAGGCAGGGCTCACCACCATTACGACTGAAACCAGAGAGATCATACCTACATGAATAGCCAACTCGTGGAGAGTCTGCATAGATTACCGAAGACTCAATTCCTCCATGAAGAAGGATCATTTCCCACTACCTTTCATTGATCAGATTCTTGAGAAATTAGCGGGAAATCGATTCTTTTGCTTTCTTGATGGGTACTCCGGTTATAACAAAGTGGCTATTTATCCTGAGGACCAAGAGAAGACCACGTTCACCTGCCCCTTCGGGACATACGCGTTCCGAAGGATGCCTTTTGGTCTCTGCAATGCACCAGCAACTTTTCAGCGGTGCATGCTTGCCATATTCTCTGATATGGTAGGTGATTATCTGGAAGTCTTCATGGATGACTTCTCAGTTTTCGGGGCATCATTTGACGATTGCCTCCGGCACTTGGTTCATATACTCAGGTGTTGCATCGATGTAAATTTGGTTCTTTCCTGGGAAAAGAGCCACTTTATGGTGCCTAAGGGGATCGTCCTAGGTCATCTAATTTCTGAGAAAGGCATCCAAGTGGATCGAGCCAAGGTTGATCTGATTTCTCGACTTCCTATGCCTAGCTCGATCAGGGACATCCGTTCTTTTCTGGGGCACGTTAGTTTTTATCGTCGCTTCATCCCTGATTTCTCAAAAATCGCGCGCCCCCTGACTACTCTTCTCTCCAAGGATGTACCCTTTGAGATTTCCAAGGAATGCACTCAAGCTTTTTAGAACCTTCGTGACCGAGTCACCCAAGCCCCGATCCTACAGTCCCATGATTGGTCTCAACCCTTTGAGATCATGTGTGGTGCATCTGATTTCGCTATAGGAGCGGTTCTAAGGCAGAAAGTTGACGGGAAACTCGTGGTCATCTACTACACTAGCAAGACACTTAACGAGGCTCAGCATAACTATACAGTTACTGACAAAGAGTTGCTAGCCGTAGTATTTGCCCTCGAAAAATTTCGATCCTATCTCCTGGGTTCCCACATCATCATCTACTCGGATCACACAGCTGTGAGGCATCTCCTTGCCAAGAAGGACGCGAAGCCCCGATTAATCCGATGGATCTTACTGTTGTAAGAATTCGACCTCGAAATTTGCGACAAGGCGGGAAGACAAAACATGGTAGCTGACCATTTATCTCGCCTTTCTTCTGAGATCATCAACCCTTCTGGACCCATCACGGAGCATTTTCCTGATGAGCACCTACTGACTATTGGTACTAGGCTTCCATGGTTTACTGATATAGTAAACTACTTGGCATCTCATCAGATCCCGTCTGATTGGCCGAAGGCCAAGAAAGACAAATTGCGCTCCGATGCTAAGTACTACATCTGGGATGACCCGTACCTCTTCCGCATAGGTGCTGACCAAATCGTCCGGCGATGTGTTCCGAAGGGTGAAATCAATGATATTCTCTCCTTCTGCCATGACCAGGCATGCGGTGGTCACTTTTCTAGGCACAAAACCGCATCAAAAATCTTCCAGTGTGGCTTTTATTGGCCCACTTTATTCAAGGACGCATACAATCACTGTAAGGCATGCAGTCGTTGCCAAACCTTGGGCAACATGAGCCATCGCGACATGATGCCTTTGCAGCCGATTCTCGTATGCGAAATCTTTGACATTTGGGGGATTGATTTTATGGGCCCCTTTCCTGTTTCGGACGGCTTCGAGTACATTTTGCTCGTTGTGGACTACGTGTCCAACTGGATCGAAGCCATACCGACTAGTAACCGGTTTTGGCATTCTGTTCGTGTTTATGTTTATTATAGTTTAGTTACATTCGTTATAGTATATAACAGGTCAGCTACCAGATTATAATTAAATTTTTTTACTTGGAACAAGGTTTTCCCGAGGTCGAACTCAGGGAGCAACTATAATTCTAGAAGTATAAAAGTTCTCAATTAGGTTACAAAAATAAGAGAGAGAGAGAGAGAAAGAGAGCTCTCTTGGCTTCTTCTTCTTCTCTCTTCTTTTTCTCTCTTTTCTTCTTTTCTGCTTGTTCGGTTCTCCTCTTCCTCTTCTTCTTCTTTCTTTCTTCTTTAGCGGCAGAGTCTTCTTTTCTTCTTTTCCTTCCTTGCTGGCGGCTGTGCCTTCTTTCTTTCTCTTTTCCTTTTTCTTCTCTTTTCTTCTTCTTCTTCTCTTCCTGCCTTCTTCTTCTATTCTTCTTTTCTTTCTCTCTTTCTGGCGGCTGTGTCTTCTTCCTTCTTTTTCTTCTTGCCTTCTTCTTTCTTCTTTTCCTTCCTGCCTTCTTCTTCTTCTTGGCGGCTGCAAGGGCTTCTTTCTTCTTCTGCGGCTGTAGTGATTTCGACGTCTGATGCAGTGCTCAGACGACTTATCTGTGGCTTTGCTACAGTGCCTCCCTTCTTCTTTCTTCTTATGTTTCTCTCCTTCCTTCCTTCCTCAGTTGCCCCGAGCGGCTAAGGCTTCGGCCGCTTCTCTTCTTCTTCTTTTCCTTCCTGCCTTCTTCTTCTTCTTTTCTTCCTGCACGCTCACACAAAGGTTGGAGCAAAACCTACCCCTACCCCTTCCCCGCATCTCTCTCTTTCTCAGAATTCTCTCTTAGGACTGTTCTCCCAGAGCCGGGTAATCGGGTGCGGGTATCGCTCCTGGGACCAGGCCCACTGGCGTGCGGTGGTGGGCGAGGAGTGCGTGGTTTGGGTAGTTGGATCCTGCCCTGACCCCCAGGGCGTGAGCGCGGGCGAGGGCGAGCGAGCGCGTGGCGCGCTGCTGCGGGAGAGGGACCTAGCCCCTGTGTTCGAAGGTAGTGGGCACTCAGCCACGCACTTAGGAGGTGGAACTAAAGTCCCACCTCCTGATTTGGCGCCCGCAGGCGAGCAATCCGCGGCCAATTGAGGTAGCCCATAAGGCCTGCGACCCAGCTGCGGGCCTGGGTGCCTTCGAGACTACTGCCCGCACAACCTGGGACGTGCGCTTGGGCTGGAGGATGCCTGCAGCTCGTCGACGATGGCGGCGAGAGGGCGCGAACCTGAAATCACAGTGACGGCCTCTCGGCCAAGTCAGAAGATGTGGAAAGCTTTGTCGGAGTGTGGTGAAGCTCATGCGGTGGTCGGCGAGATGCGGGAGTGAGTGCAGAGGCTGACCTAGGTTAGACTGTGGGCGGAAAGGTGGGTTTGTTCGGGGGGTGGTTGGGTGGCGCTTGGCAGTGAATGGAGAGGGGGAATCGGTGGAGTGGAGTGTGAGGGAGTTTCTGGGCTGGTTGGCGAGGTGCGAAAGGGTCAGTGGACGTGGGATGGACTTGCCGGAGAGGGTGATAAGAGGTGGAGAGGATGGGTCTGGATAGTGGCAGTCGGGTGGCTGAAATAGCAGTTTAAAAGGGGGAAAATACAAGGGAAAGAGATAGGAAGCTAATTACCTAATTACTCGACGAATGGGGAGGGAGGAGCTGCCTGCTCGTGCCTGCCGGAGCCAGAGACGAAGACGCCCTGGAGGAGGGTTTCGGCGACGAGGAAGCAGTCGGATGGCGCCAGCAGGTACAGCCTAGCGCGGACGACAGAGCAGGGCAAACCCTGCTGCAGGTAGGGCAATAGAGCGACGAGGAGGAGGAGGAGAGTGTCGTCAGAAGCTTCGGGCTCTTTGACCGGAGGAGGAAGGGATGAAGAGGGGGTGTGTTCTCTGTCAAAGAAAGCTTAAAGGAGCCGGCAAGGTCTGCCGATAATTATAAAGGGCTTGGCGCGTAGAGAGGGGCGAGGTGGCGTCGTGCCAGCCTCGCTGGAGTATGGCCGGAAGGGATACCCATACCTTCCTCGCGTTTGCACGGAAGGTATGGTGGTCGGCAGGGGTCGTGGGTGGGTCCCTGCGACATAGGACGTCGCAGGGAACCCCCCTTCTGTTCTAGAGGACGGCAGCCCTGCCCTGCGCGGTGCCATCCTCCGCGCAAGGTTGCCGGAGGCATGGCGCTGCGCAGAAGTGGCAGGGAGGATCGTTCTGCAAAGAACGAAGAGAAGTTGGGGCCTAAATGCAAGGGTTTCAAAAGATAAGGGTCAAAAAGTAAATAAAGAGGACCAAATTGTAAAGTCAGTCAAGGAGGTCTTTGCTTAGGCTCAAGTTTTTATACCAGACTAAATTGAACATAAGGATTTCAATGGTGAATTTTAATTCCAGGTTAGAACATGTTTGATTGGCCAATTTGCGTAGAAACCCAAATTAAGTTATTAATTGGGCATGGTTCTCTTTTTAGGTCAAAATACGTTTCTAAGGGCAGATTGAAGGTTCTAAATCCTAGAGAATATTTTTCTATGAATTTTAGAGGGTTTAGTTGATTTTTATCCTGCCTCAAACCTCGTGAAATGAAGTGAATTTGTTTTAGGGTTACAAAATGTCATTTAATTCCTAGAAGTTGCTATAACCCTTTTTAGATCAGATCAACCCACTTCCCTCATTGTTAGGCTTGTTTGACCAGTGTTTAGACCCTTAATTACCCTATTTGCAAACTGCATTGGTGAAATTACAGTTTTACCCCTTATGATTTATTTTATTCTTAAACTCAGAATTCTCTAAGTTTAGCTTCTCTTTGGGTCTTGTAGGAGCTTTTTCTCACATATTTGAATTAGATTGTGCTAGTTAGGGTTTATGATGAGGTTTTCATCACCGACTCGAACCTGTGATCATAAAATCGTTATCAAATTCATTCATCACAATATTTTCTTACGGTTCGGGATTCCTCATGCAATCATCTCTGACGAAGGGACCCTTTTCACCAATGCTTTGTTCAGGTCACTTATGACCAAATACAGGGTGTCTCACCGAATCTCTACTCCCTACCACTCCCAGACTAATGATCTAGCTGAACTTTCAAATCGGGAGATCAAGAAAATCCTACAGGTCACTGTTCGGCCTGACAGGAAGGACTAGTCGTCCCGACTTCCGAAAGCTTTGTGGGCTTATTGGACCGCCCACAAAACTCAATTAGGCATGTCTCCTTTTAGACTGGTGTACGGGAAGGCGTGTCACCTTCCCTTTGAACTGGAGCACAAAGCCTTTTGGGCAGTATGGAGCTACAATTTAGATCTTTCTAAACCTGGAACCCACAGAAAGCTTCAGATAAGTGAGATCGATGAATTACGCCTTGATGCGTACGATAACTCGTGAATCTACAAAGAGCGGGTTAAAGTCTTCCATGACAAGCACATATCTAGAAAGATCTTTCATCCTGGTCAGAAGGTCCTACTCTTCGATGCCCGACTTAAACTCTTCCCTGGGAAACTGCGATCCAAGTGGGTCGGACCATATCTTGTTCGACAAGTTTTTGGAAATGGAGCCATAGAAATCAGTCCGCTCAGTCATGATTCCGAACCTTTCATTGTGAACGGTTAGAGACTCAAACCGTTCATCGATGTAACCTCTAGAGATTTGGTTGAGTCATCATTTATCCTTAATTTTCCCTGAGCATATTGCGCCCAGCCGATGGCGTAAAACTCAGCGCTCAACGGGAGGCAGCCCGTCATTTCTTTTTGAAAAAATCTGAAACCTTTTCTGATACATCTTCGCACTTAAGGTTCATCCTTTATGACAGCCTACTCCACCTCAGGTGCTTGCATCTGAGACTAGAAATTGTTCGCAACAGTCACCTCGACCCATCCACTCACCAAAATACCTGTCTATCCTAATGCATGAACCAAGCTAATAAAAATAAAAAAAACCCTTCTAAGTTACATTGAGGACATTGCAAATCTTAGGCATGGAGGGGTATGAAAGTGCAAAACTCATAAGAAAAGGTTTTAAATAAAAAAATTCACATATGTCAAAAACACCATAAAAATTAAAAAAATTTCGAAAAAGAATAATTAAATGAGAGGAGGAAAGAAATTTTTGTGGACTTTACAAAGGAGGAGGAGAAAAAGAACAAAATGATAAAAAGGAGCACAAAATGAAAGAAAAGAGATAGTCATTAGTAAGAAATTGAGGAATTAACCTAAGTTGCAGACCACATTCTGGAAAAGAAATGAAAAGTGCACAGTGAGATTAGTAAGAATGCAAACCTTAGGCATTCTTGGATCGACTCTTAGTACCTATTAAGATCTATATATTCTTCAAGAGGTTGAGGAAAATGAAAAGCTTTAGTGTTAGGTCCAAGTCTTAGGGAGTATTTGGCCTCGTTAACTAACTTTTGGTTTAGGGACTCAGTAACCTAAGCACCCAAATTTCACACACAGCCTGGTTCAGTAAGCATAAAGTATCAAAATTACGCAGAACGTTTAAAAAATTCTGAAAATGTCACTTAGAGTAGGAGTAGCCGATCAACACAAGTTGATTTGGACGAGTTCCCAGCGCGGAGAGGTGGGAAATTCCCCTCGAAGATGGGTACCAAAATATCATCTCCTCGGTGCTTGTCTCTTAGGATATTTACATATCCTACTGGGGGCATGTAAGCACTCTGCTGGTTCAGATTCCATGGATGGCATTATTACGAAGTGTCAATTGCCAAGGTCTGAATTCGGCCACGGAACACCATGGACGGGATTATCTCGAAATCTCGAAAGCCAGGGTTCTGGGGGTTACCATGGGCGGTGCTATCTCGAAGCATCGACTGCTAGGAACCCTTGAGGATTGATGATGGGGACAAGGAATCTGATATAGACCGTGTTGAGAAGTCAATCCTAAGCTAGAATTAAAAAGAAAAAGAGAGAGAAAACTCTTCAAACATATAAATCTATAACCTCTCTCTCTTATAAAATGCACTGTGAACTGAACCAGGGATAAAATTATCTAAAACACGGGTGCTTTAACCACAAAGTCCAATAAACCTTAAGTTAGTTCCCGTAGGCCTTAAAAACCTTTGCTAAGGACTGAGGCTAAATTTAGACAAATCTGGATCTTGGTTGGTACTAGAGTACCTTTTAGGCCTATGGTTGGCATTCTGACCTAATCAAGGTTACAAGAGAAAGAGCGCTTATCTAAAATCGATAAGAAATTCATGGTCTAGAACAAAGGTTAAAATGTTAAAATTTTGCTAAAGGACTAGCAAAAGCTAGGCATGGGGGTATAATGAGAGCCTCATCATGAACCCTAACTAGCACAATTTAATCTAAATAAGTGTGAAGAAACTCCTACAAAACCTAAAGAAAAGCCTAACTCAGAGAAGTCTGAATTGAAGGATAAAACAAGTCATGAGGGTTAAAACTGTAATTTTACCAAGGCAATACACAAACATGGTATCTACGGGTCTAAATATAGGTCAAATAAGCTTAATAAGGAAGGAAGTGAGATGATCTAATCTGAAAAGGGTTATAGCAACTTCTAGGAATTAAATGACATTCTGTAATCCTAAAAATAAACCCACTTTAATTCACGAGGTTCTAGGCAAAATAAAAATCAAATAAACCCTCTAAAAATCATGGAAAAATACTCCCTAGGGTTTAGAACCTTCAATTTGGCCTTTGCAACCTATTTTGAATTGATTTGAGTAATCGGATCCTGCCCAGACCCGCGGGGCTTGAGCGCGGGCGAGGGCGAGCGAGCGCGTGGCGCGCAGCGTGCGGGAGTGGGACCTGACCCTTGTGTTCGAAGGCGAATAGCCTCAGACACTTTTCTAATTTAAGTGCGGGCGCTTGGCCACGCACTTCCAAGGTGGGCCTAAAGTCCCACCTCCCAAATTGGTGCCTGCACTTGAGGAAGCCGCAGGCAATTGCAGCAGCTCGCGAGGTCTTCGCTCTAGCTGCAGACCTGCGATGCTTCGCAGAGGCAACCCGCACAACCTGGGATGCGTGCCTGGGCTGGAAGGCGCCTGCAGCTGCAGGTGAAGGAGCTGCAGTAGCTCAGTAATGGCGGCGAAGGCGCTCTGACCTGAAAACAGGAGTACGGCATCTCGGCCCAGTCAGAAGACGCAGGGAGCTTCGCCGGAGTGCGGCGAAGGCAACGCGGGTGGTGGCGAGGCGCGAGGCCACGTGTGGAGGTAGCCCTAGGTCAGACTGTGTGAGAGAAGATGGGTTTGTTCAGGGGGAGGTCGGGCGGTGGTTGGCAGTGAATGGGAAGGGGGGATCGGTTGAGTGGAGTAAGGGGAAGCTTCTGGGGTAGTCGGTGAGGGGTAAGGAGGTCTGTGGAGGTGGGATGGGCTCGTCGGAGAAGGTGGTCGGAGACAGAGCAGGTGGAGGTGGAAGTCGCGTGCGGTGGAGTAAAAAGGTAAATTGAGAGAGGGAAAATGTAAGGGAGGAGGAGAGGAAGCTATTTGCCTAAGTTTTAGACAAAGGGGGAGGGCAGAGCAGCCTGCTCGTATCTACCAGAGTTGGAGAAGAAGGAGCCCTGGAGGAGGAATGCGGCGACGAGGAAGCAGGCGGAGGGAGCCGGCGGGTACAGCACGGCACGGTCGATGGAGCAAGGAGAACCCTGCTGCAGGTAAGGCAACAGAGCGACGAGGAGGAAGAGGAGGAAGTCGTCGGAAGCTTTGGGCCTTCTGACGGAGGAGGAAGGGATGAAGTAGGGGGTTTTCTCCGTCTAAGAAGAGCTTGAAGGAACCGGCAAGGGGTACTGGTCCTTATAAAGGGGCTGGCGCAGAAAGAGGGGCGGGCTGGCGTCGTGCCAGCCTTGCCGGAGCATGGCCGGAAGGGACACCCATACCTTCCGCACATTCGCACGGATGGTATGGTGGCCGGCAGAGAGAATGGCTGGGTCCCTGCGATGGAGGAAATCATAGGGAACCCCTCTTCTGCTTTGCTGGGCGGTAACTATTCTCTACGCGGCGCCATGCTCCGCGTGTAACAACCCGATTCCCGAGTCCCTACGAGACACGAGAATCGGACCGACTCGACTAATGCCAAGACCTAGTCATCCAACGTGGAAGTAACCAAAAGAGCAGTAAAATAAACCACATTTAGCCTAAATATAACTAGCAGTAACAAAATACAGCAGTAAGAAAAGGAACTACTACAGTATATACCACCACAACAGTAGAACAACAAATATGTATATAACATGAAGCATATAATAAAGAAGTACAAGGAGTAATAAGGAAACTACTCACTATAGTGGAAGAAAAGTACAAAAAGAACTGCGAGTAACTCTACTGGACCCTACTAGGCCCAGCGTCCTTTACAGCCGCTGACCCTAGCTGCTCAACACCTAGTCCTGAAAAGTAACGAGTGTAACACGTCAGCGAAACGCTGAGTAGAGTGGCAACTAAAAGCTAAAGAAGCAGTAGAGTGTACAGTAGCTATTATATTTTTACTTTCTTTATTTACGTCTTTCTATTATTTAACGATTTATTTATTTCTCAGATCCTTCACTTGATCTCGGATGTTCCTCGCGGGAACGATCTTGATTGCAGTCTTTTCCGAAAAGCAGAAGTAACACGTGGTGCTCTCCTGGCCGGGAGAGTCCCCCGTGGTGGTCCTACCCTCAATCAACCACCCCAAGGTCGCTAACAGATGTAACGGTGACTACGGTACGTGCGATAAGCGCACGGGTAGCTACCCCGCACTCGCACGCGGTCAGTCGTTTCCGTTAACGGGTGCGCTCAAAACACAGCACAGAACCAGTATAGGGCAGAGCCCTCTCAGTAACAGGGGTCCAACCCCTCCACAGTCTGCGCACCCTCGCCTGACTACCCTGGTTTGCCCAGTGGGCCTAACAAGTCGGTGTAGGAGGCTAGCAGAACCCCGGGGCCCATGGGGTAGCTAGTGCTCTCCCTACACTAGTAGCTCTCCTCGGTACTACGTACGCGAGGGCCAGCAAGTTGGTGTACAGTGGCCAAACCCACCCCGGTCTCAACCTAAGGGCGGCAAGCTCCCCTCTACACTAAGAGGTAATGTGTGCTCTCTTTGGTATCACGTACCCAAGAGACAACACACTTCCACGTTTCACTTTCTCAGTTCCATTCTATTCTCTTTCCAAGAGTTCTATTCCTTATTCTCCGTAGGGTTCGTATTCTTTTTGTTTCGCCATTGTAGGTTTCACTGTTCCAGTCTTACGTTCATACAACCCATATTCTTAATCATATTTATTCATTCATAACAGGTAGTTATTAATTTCTTTTCCACTTTTCCAAGACTGCAATATATATATTCCACTAGTTTTCCAGTCCTAGGATTCATGCCGTACCCTAGGATCTATCATTCAATCTAGTTTTCCAATCCTAGGATTCATGCAATACCCTAGGATCTATCATTCAATCTAGTTTCTCAGTCCTAGGGTTCATGCAAAACCCTAAACTCTATTAATTGTTCTACAATTGTAACAAATTATGCTAAATAAATTAAAAGCCACTCTACCAGCTACAACGGGAGTACTGGGGGCGTGGTCGGCAATCCCGTGCGCCTCCGCAACCCTCAGGACTGCAATGGTACGGGGTCCTAACACAAGGAGTTTCTCAGAATGGTATACAATTACTGTAAACGAGTAGAGGATTTTATTCTGGAAAGAACGCAACTCGAAACGCGGAAAACAGACTCCGAACGGGCCCTAAACAGGTCGAAAACGATGAAACTGTCCAAAATCAGACCTCTCAAAAGGTGGGTCAGATTGTACCTTCACTCTGTGTAATCCTTCAGATGTCCAGAAGCCTGCTGGAATGTCTGACCCTGGTTCCCAGACGTCCGATGGTCACCCAGGACGTCTACAAGTCCTCTCCGTCGTCTGGCACTGTGGCCAGACGTTCGATTCACGTGGGATGACGAGTCCTCGCGCCCTCCCGAGCAAAACCTGCACGCACCCACACCTGCTCTCAGCACGATGGATCGCAGACGAAGGCGCGGCGGATGGCTGCATGGCCGTACACACGAAAAAGGAAGAAGATAGAAATATCTTACCTGTCAGACGTCTGGACAGTCCTCCAGACGTCTTCACCGTCCTCTGGTTGTAAGCCCAGACGTCTGATTCTGGAAAATTTTCCAGAATCAGAGCCCGACTCGCCCTTCGCCCGCGGCGCACGGCCGCGCCGCACCCTGTTCGCCTACTGCTCGAGCTGCAGCAGCCCCTCCGTGACACTCCACGCCCGCTGCTCCCCCGTCGGCCTGCTCTAGCTGCCCCGGCAAGCTCGAGCCCTCACGGTCGAGCGTCCTCTTCTTCTCGCAACACCCCCTCCCGCACACTCGCCGCGGCCGCTACTGCCGCCGCTCGCTCGCGCTCTCGCTCTGGCAGGGAGAAAGAGAAGAGGAAGGCGGGGGAGATGAGGGTGAGGGAGAGGGCGAGGGCATACTTATATGGCCGCGCGGGGAGAGAGAGAGCTGCGCGCCTGCAAGAGGAGAGAGAGAGAAAAAGAGGGGCGAGAGCGGAGGGTGCAGTCTGCACACGTAGGCATGCTGACGCAACCCCGTACGCCGCAAAAATTGATAACCAGACGTCTGGAAAGGGTTTCAGACGTCTGGCCAGACGTCTGGGACACTTCCCAGACGTCTTAAAAGGTCGTCTGATGACTCGTTCTTAACACCGTGCAAGGTCGTCGGAGTATGATGCAGCATAGAGTTTGCAGGGAGGACCGTTCTGCAAAGGACGATGAAAAGCTGGGGGCCAAAATGCAAGGGTTTCGAAAGATAATGGTCAAAAAGTAAATGAAGAGGACAAAATTGTAAAGTCGGCCAAGGAGGTCTCTTCTTAGGCTCAAGTTTTTATACAAGACTAATATGAACCTAAGTATTTTAATGGTGAATTTTAATTCTAGGTTAGACCAAGTTTGACCGACCAATTTGCGTAAAAACCCAAATTAAGTCATTAATTGGGCATGGTTCTCTTTTTAGGTCAAAATCGATTTCTAAGGCCAGATTGAAGGTTCTAAACCCTAGAGATTATTTTTATATGAATTTTAGAGGGTTTAGTTGATTTTTATCCTACCTCAAACCTCATGAATTTAAGTGGATTTATTTTAGGGTTACAGAATGTCATTAATTTCTTGAAGTTGCTATAACCCTTTTTAGATCAGATCATCCCACTTTTTTTCTTATTAGGCTTGTTTGACCTGTGTTTGGACCCTTCATTACCCTGTTCACCAACTGCATTGGTGAAATTACAGTTTTACCCCTTATGATTTATTTTCTTCTTAAACTCAGAATTCTCTGAGTTAAGCCTTTCTTTGGATCATGTAAGAGCTTTTTCTCACATATCTGGGTTAGATTGTGCTAGTTAGGGTTCATGATGAGGTTCTCATCATACCCCCATGCCTAGCTTTTGCTAGTCCCTTAGCAAAAACTTATGGTTTCATCCCTTGTTCTAGACCATGAAGTTCTTAATGATTTCAGATAAGTGCTTTTTCATTTGAAACCTAGATTAGGTTAGAATGCTAACCATAGGCCTAAAAGGTACTCTAGTACCAACCAAGATCCAGATCTGTCTAGCCTCAGCCTCAGTCTTTAGCAAAGGTTTTTATGGCTTACAAGAACTAACCTAAGGTTTATTGGACTTTGTGGTTAAAGCACCCGTGCTTGAAATGATTTTAGCCCTGGCTCAGTTCGGAGTGCGTTTTGTAAGAAAGAGAGATAGAAGATTTATCTGTTTGGACAGTTTTCTCTCTCTTTTTCCTTTTAATTCTAGCTTAGGATTGGCTTTTTAACACGATCTGTATCAGATTCCTTGTCTCCATCATCAATCCTCAAGGGTTCCTGGCAGTCGATGCTTCAAGATAGCACCGCCCATGGTAACCCCCAGAACCCTAGCTATTGAGATTTCGAGATAATCCCATCCATGGTGTTTCGTGGCCGAATTCAGACCCTGGCAATTGACACTTCGTGATAATGCCATCCATGGAATCTGAACCAGCAGAGTGCTTACATGCTCCCAGTAGGATATGTAAATATCTTAAGAGACAAGCATCGAGGAGATGATATTTTGTTTCGCATCTTCGAGGAGAATTTCCCACCTCTCTGCGCTGGGAACTCGTCCAAATCAACTTGTGTTGATCGGCTGCTCCTACTCTAAGTGTTATTTTCAGAATTTTACGACGCTTCTGCGTGATTTTGATTTTTACTCTTACTGAACCGGGCTGTGTGTGAGGTTAGGGTGCTTAGGTTACTGAGTCTCGTAAACCAAAAGTTAGTTAACGATGCCAAATACTTCCTAAGCCTTTGACCTAATACTTAGGCTTTTCATTTTTCTCAACCTCTTGAGGAATGTCTAGATCTTAATGAGTACTAAGAGTCTATCCAAGAATGCCTAAGGTTCTTTTGCATTCTTACTAATCTCACTGTGCACTTTTCATTTCTTTTTTTGAATGAGGTCTAGAACTTAGGTTACTTCCATAGTTTCTTACTAATGACTATCACTTTTTTCTCTCATTTTTTGTGCTTCTTCTTTTCATTTTGTTTCTTTTTCCTTCCTCTACAAAATTTCTTTCCTTATTTTATTATTCTTTTTCAAAAATTTTTTTAAATTTTTATGGTGTTTTTGTCATATATGAATTTTTTGTTTAAAACATTTTCTTACAAGTTCTGCACTTTCATACCCCCTAGGGGAATTAGGAGTGGAACTCCTAGAAAGAGAAAGGAATGGAACTGAGAAAGAAAGCCATGGTAGTGTGCTGTCTCTTGGGTACGTACTACCAAGGGAAGTACCTGTACCTGTTTAGTGCAGAGTAGAGCCAGCAGCACCAGGGACCCGGGGTTAGGACTGGCCACTTTGTACCGACTTGCTGGCCCTCGTGTACGTAGTACCGAGGAGAGCTACTAGTGTAGGGAGGTACTAACTACCCCACGGGCCCCGGGGTTCTGCTAGCCTCCTACACCGACTTGTTAAGCCCACTGGGCAAACCAGGGTAGTCAGGCGAGGGTGCGCGGACTGTGGAGGGGCAAGGCCCCTGTTTGGTTACTGTGTAGGGGTTGGACCCCTGTTACTGAGAGGGCTCTGCCCTGTACTGGTTCCGTGCTGTGCTTTGGGCGCACCCGTTAACGGAAACGACTGACCGCGTGCCAGTGCGGGTTAGCTACCTGTGTGTTTATCGCGCGTGCTGTAGTCACCGTTACGTCTGTTCGTGACCTTGGGGTGGTTGACTGAGAGTAGGATCACCATGGGGGACCCTCCCGGCCTGGAGAGCACCTCGTGCCACTTCTACTGTTCGGAAAAGATTACAATCAAGATCGTTCCCACGAGGAACATTCGAGATCAACTGAAGGATCTGAGAAATAGATAAATTGTGAGACAATAAAAAGACGTAATTAAAGAAAGTAACAAAACATAACAGCTACTGTACACTCTACTGTTTCTTTTGTTTTAGTTGCCACTCTACTCAGCGTTTTGCTGACGTGTTACACTCGTTACCTTTCTGGACCAGGTGTTTAGCAGCTAGGGTCGGCGGCTGCAGAGGACGCTGGGCCGAGTAGGGTCCAGTAGAGTTACCACTGTTCTCTTGTACCCCTTTTTGTTCTACTGTAGTGAGTAGTTCTTGTTACCACTGTACTTTTCTTTACCTGCAGTTCATATTATGTTATGAATGTTGTTCTACTGTTGTGGTGGTATATACTGCAGTAGTTTCTTTCCTTACTGCTGTATTTTCTTACTGTTAGTTATATTCATGCTGAATGTGGTCTATTTTACTGCTCTTTTGGTTACTTCCTCATTGGACGACCAGGTCTTGGGATTAGTCGAGTCGGTCCGATTCTCGTGTCTCGTAGGGACTCGGGAATCGGGCCGTTACAAGATGGTATCAGAGCAAGGTCGTCCGGAGAAGTGAATCAACTGACTGTAAAATAACCAATTCACATATCTATAACTAGAGTAGTCACCACAACATATCTTTTGACATGAACTCTTAGATGTATTTCGTTTTGTTTCGCGTCTCCTTGTAGGAGATGCCTCGTCGCGGGACTGGTGAGGCGGGCCGCGGGCGCGGTCGAGGACGAGGCCGGCGAGGTGGGCGTACCGTTGCCGACGCCTCAGTGGACCAGCCACTACTCTCGGGCGTCCAGGCCCAGGACCTCGCCCAGCTGATACGGGATATTGTGCGAGATGAGCTCCACCCACCGCCCCGAGCACCTCCCCCTGGGGCTGCGGAGGGGGAGTCCTCTGTGGGACCACCCGATGGACGCGGCGCTGGACACGGGGGAGGGGATGGGCCGCCGCAGCCCCTACCTTCCTCCGATACTTCTGTGCACGAGGCACCGTTGCCTGTAGGTGCATCAGCATCCCTACTGCAACGCCACTCAGAGTTTTTCGGGCAGTTTCAGAAGTTGAAGCCCCCCTCTTTCAAGGGGGATGAGGACCCGACCGAGGCACAGGACTGGCTCAAGCAGCTGGAGAAGATCTTCGTCACCCTTCGCCCCCCGGTGGAGTGCCGCGTAGCCTTTACTACGTACCAGCTGGAGAGTGCGGCACACCGGTGGTGGAGGGCGGTCCGGGGATAGGAGAGGGACGAGCCGACCTGGGATCGGTTCGTCGCCCTGTTCTGCGAGCAGTACTTTCCCCAGACGTGGCAGGACCAGAGGATGCGGGAGTTCCACACTCCCCAGACGTACCGCACGCGTTTCCTGAAGCTGTCCCGCTTTGCAGCGACAGCGGTAGCTACTGAGGTGGAGCACCTTTGGAGGTTCACCGAGGGGCTTCGGCCTGCGATTTGGGGGTATGTCAAACCCCTGAAGCTGCCTACGTTTTCGAGGGTGGTGAGGCAGCCATGACTTACGAGGAGACCAACCCGTCCGCGCGAGACACTGACGGCGGGCGAAAGAGGCCCTTTCAGCCAGACTTTTCACAGGGCCGGCGAGAGAGGAGACACGTGGCGTCCGCAGGAGAGCCTTCACGTTTTACAGGGCCATCAGTGGCCTTTGAGGGCCCTCGACAGGGGCCAGTCGCCGGCACCGGACCCCCGCCCAGCCGACAGCTGGGATCCACTGAGGGCGGGAGTCAGGTTCCCCTCTGTTACCTGTGTGGCCAGCCGGGCCACATCAGGAGGGACTGCTCATCTAGGGCAGGAGGTCAGCAGATACTCCCCGCGCAGAGCACTAGAGGGCGCGCAGGAGGCCGCGGTTCCCAGGCGCGAGGAGGAGGACAGCAGTCACGAGGAGGGTACCGGGCAGCACCTGCCGTCCGACGCAGAGTGTGGCTGCTTCATCCGCACCTAGAGCTGAGGGGCGTATCAATGCCCTGACACACAGGGATGCCAGAGCTTCGGGCTCAGTTGTGGCTGGTATGGTTTCAGTTTCTGGCAGACTCGTTTACACGCTTTTCGATTCCGACGCTACGCACTCGTTTGTCGCAGCCGGTTTCGCAGTTAGTTTGAACCAGGATTATACACTGTTAGAGAATCCGTTCGTAATCAGAGGCCCGAGTGATCAGCTGTTTGTAGCTGAGGAGGTGTACACAGATTGCGAGGTCAGCGTCGGGGGACATAGCCTGCCAGCTGACCTGATTATGATACGGATGGAGGACTTTGGAGTGATTCTGGGGATGGACTGGCTGTCCACTTACCACGCCTTGGTAGACTGTTTTGAGAGGAAGATTGTCTTCTCCATGCTGGAGTTGCCTTCTTTCGAGTTTCACGGACAGCCAGTGGACGGAGGCTTCAGGTGCATTTCGGCACTTCGAGCGGCGAGACTTTTGAGCCAGGGGTGTGAGGGCTTCCTAGCTTGTGTGGTGGCAGAGCCCAGCCCTGTGGCAGACTTCCAGAGTATCCCGGTGGTCAGAGAGTACCCTGACGTGTTTCCAGACGAGTTACCAGGACTACCGCCTGACGTGCCTTCGTGTGTGTGTGTTAAGAGGTGTCGTTATAGTTGCACTTGATACGTCGGTTTTAAAAGAAGTAAACGGAGGTGAGTCCGAGTGTCGATCTCAGGGAGGCATGGAAATCGGATTTTGTTTACCACTTGTTGTCACGAAAAAGGCGGAGTTTTGCTTGCGAAAGAGACGGTTTTGAAAAGCGAGAGATAGAGAGAGAGTTTAGGGTTAGAAAGCTCTTGGTTTTGATCATGCACTTTAAACAGAAATTAAAATGGCAACTAAATGGAAAATAATTTCATTAAACATGCATTCATAGTTCATGGTTTACAACATTAAATACATGCTTCAACAAAAGTAAATGAAAGCTTAAAAGAGAGAGAGAGAGAGGTAGAGAGAGAGTGGAGAGCGACGAGGCAGCCGTGGCGGTGGAGGAGGCTCCGTGGGCGGCTTGTCGTCTCCGGCGATTACAAGAGTGCCTAAGACTAGCTAGGAGAGGAGTGGAGTAGTTACAAGTGGGAGAGGATGCCTTGAATGGTGGTAGAAGGGGGTTTAAATAGAGTTAAGGGCCTCCTAGAAGAAGAATGTGCTTTAGCGACATCCAGAACGTCGCTAAAACCGCTTCCAGATACGTCGGTGAAGGCCTTCTACCGCCGGTCAGCCGCCCGCCCCCTCTCTCTCTCCAAGCGCGATCCGTGGATGATGAACGAGAGCCGTCCGATCGAAGATCGGACGGCTGAGATCCTCCCGCGCCCGTGCTGAGATCGCGCTTCGGGCGCGCGTGCGCTCGGGCGCTGTCATCGCGCCGCGTGGCGCAATCCTGACCGCCCGCTGCTGATCGGGCGGGTCAATTTCGCCGCGCCCTTCGCTCGCGCTTGATTTCCGCTCCGCGCGATTCGAACGCGCGTCGCTGCGACGCGGGCGTGCGCGCTAACCGTTGCGCCACGCTCGCGCTTTGTCGCGGCGACCGCGGGCGAGCGCGCGGATCTCGGCCGTTCGATCGAAGATCAACGACCGAGATTCGTTCTTGGCTGGCTTGAGGGCGAGAGAGTGGCGAGGGCGGGGCGACGTGGCGCGTTCTGGGCCGTTGATCTCCAGATCAACGGTCATGATTTCTTGGGCCCATTGCGGGAGCTCCGGATGTCGGATTTGGCTGATCTTGAGTCCGTTGGACTCCGTTCGTCGTCCTGAATCCATCCGTGCGGTCCGATTGCTCATCTGAGGCCTGCTTTGACAAATACTTTACACAAATGGCCATTAATACGGTTTATAAGCAATCTTGGTACTTGATGCATGCAACGCTCCTATTCTACTTTATGTTGTGCCTTTTATTCTAAATATGGGTCATATTCAACCTAATTACTACCCCCTTGCGTGGTGTTATCATACCCCTATGCTTACTCCTTGATAGTCCCTAGCAAGGTTTATTCTAGCCTTTATTTATTTGGAGAATTCAAGAAGTAATTGCTTCGGCTCTTCGTTACTCGTTAATAAGAGGAAATATACGAAGATCTTAATCTACAAAGACTAAGCAGCGCCCGGGTGTCTTCCAAAATACAAATTGCCCGAATCCTTACTTTGTATATATAACTATACATATGTATACGTATATATCTATATATGTCTTTTTAGAATTTTCTGAATTCAGTGTGGGTTGGTAACTTTTTACGGCTACCCAACCCACCCAAAACTCGATCAAAACCCTAAGTGCTAAGCATCTTGGTGTGAATGTTGTGATAGACTCACTTAACGGTAATTGAGACAGACTTCGAGTTTCTACGCCTCTAAGTGTCCGGAAAAGAAAATAAATTTTTTTGCCTGAAGGTGTATTTGTTCGACTGGTAGCTTTCTCCCTACGTTCATTTTACTTGGGGTCAACACAAGGATTTTCCAGTGTATATCTCCCCAGCTTGAGCTACTTCCCCGCTTCGTCCTTAGGTGTTTTGGTCTTTTTTGTGCAATTATTGAGCTGGGCTCTGGACAACCGACCAATGGGCTGTTACCCACGATCACTTGCCAACCATACTTGTGCGGTGAAGTGTCGTTTATTTTCTTTTCTTCTCTTTTTTTTTTTTTTTTTTTTCGTAGGTGGCTTCCCTAATCTCAAATGTACCCAGAGGCAACGAAAAAGAAATGGCCTGTGGCTGGGTTCTGGACAACTTGCCAATGGGCTGTTACCCACGACAACTTGCCAGCCATACCACCCTAGAGAGTTCATTAGCTACCCAATTTCTGTCAAAATCTCCGAGAAGTGAGTCTGTGCAAAAATGTGTGCAGATGCTTAGACTCAAAGTTTTCCTGAGTTAGAGGGTGAGTTGATAAGTCGTATACTTATTACCTTATTTATTAGGTAGATTAGAATAGCTTAAAGTTGCAAGGATTCGCCGCTAAATCCATATTTTAATGGACACTAGGGCTGATTAAGCCTGAAGGCCTGAAAAGTCTAAGCGTTTAAGTTCTTTTTGTATTATTTTCCACTATTGACAAGTTTCTAATGCCTAAGTTTTCCTTCCTAAATTCAATTTTTTTTTTAATCAATTAATTTATTCATTCAGACTGATTAATTAAGCTCAGGATTATGCAATTTACCATCCCCCCATGCTTAAGTTGGACAATGTCCTCATTGGCAGATGCATGGATGCAAAAGGGTTCAAAAAGATAGTACCTGAGTGACGTAAACTACCAGATCAGTCTGAATCCGCTGGGTTGCCTCCCAGGAAGCGCTGAGTTTAACGCCTCCAGCTGGGCGGTGCACAAACAGGAATGGCTTGGGTCAAGAAGATATGTTCAAAATTAACCAGACCCAATATCAGAAGTCCACAAATGCGAATAAGGTTGTGGTGGAGTCTCGTTCCTAAGGGGCGGGAATTCTGTAACAGATATATCATGCATGCCCGTGTCAGATCCTCTCTTAGTTTGTGGGCATGCAAACAAGTTGCTGTGGATGAACGCACCCCAAATATGACATGCCAAACACTAAAGTTGTAGGTCTTATATTCAGCTTGTATCCCCATAAAATTGTAATCCATCGAAAGTGTATCAATTCTAGTGCATTTGGGTTGCGGGATCTTTATTCTGGTAGGGAAAGTAACAAAGTCCAGAGTTTCATACTGAGCCCTACAACCAAGCATGAGTCTTCTCTTCAAAGACGAATCCATCTCTTTCGCAACTATGGTTTCATTGCTCATTCCCTCCAAGCCTTTGATCTCAAGAATATTTTCTTCAACCTCCTTTGTATCAGATTCACTGTTTGGGGTTGCATTAGAGGTAGGGTCAATTTCATCCTCTAGATCATATTCTTTCTCTCGGCCCTCCTCCAAATTTGTGATGGGGATTCTAACCGATTCATAATCAATTTCTTTGAAATTGTAACTCCATTCTCCATCTCCGACGTTGGCTGCTAATCCCACCGGATTACTTGTCTTGAGTCGATTAGATTCAGATTCCAAGGTCTCTCCCCTCACCTTCTCAGTTTCCTCCTGATGTTTGTTCTCAATGCTCCCTAAATTGTGTTCCAAGGAATCCTTACTTTCCTTATCCACTGAGCTATCCAACTCCTGAGGGGTATTAATGGTGGACTGAACCAAATCAGGATGGCTAGGTGTAGTCTAATTGATCATGGTAGGTCCTTACTTTATGAATTCCATGAATGGCGTTGTATTCAACAGCTTTCTTTGGCCTTCTTCCCCCAATTGTTGGAACAACTCCAACATGGCATGTTGCCCTTTAACCAATTCTTGATTCTGTCTGTGTAGTTCTAACTGGAGGTTATCAAGAATTGACATGGTGTCATTTGGTGTCCTTTGGATTTCCTCCTTGAAATCCAGGTTAAGAGAGTATGGTTGAGGTTGTGGATCAGAATCCATATTGGTGTTTAGGTTCTTGGGTGGGTCCTCTATTCTGTCATGTTCAGGGTCCAGTTCTTCAAGAGGAACCATTCTCTGTTTGGTCCTACTCCAGAATAGTTGAGGTTCTAAGTCCTCCTCCCAGTCAGATTCTTCATCAGGGGACCAAATCAGAGGTTGATGATCCTGGGCTTGCCTAGATTTCTGATCATTTTCTGATTTCCATTTGTCTAGAACTCCTTCTAATCCAAAGGTCAAGTAGGCAAGGTTGTTGAATTCAGATGGCCTTTCTTGGTTATTATCTTGAGATGGGTAGGGTTCTTGGTGTTCTCCTAAAGTGTAGGTCCTATCACAGTAGAGCGGGTCGGACCTAAATGAGGAGGCATCGTGAGGACAATCGAGATATGGAGCCCCATGATTTGAATCGTATCCTTGGGTGGCTATGTTAGTTGTATTCCAATAAGAAGTTGGTGCGGTTTGGTCATAGTTGGGCTAAGAGGGATATTCAAGGTTGTACCCCCAACTTGGTGGTTGGTTAGCCCAAGTAGGCTGCGAGTATGGTCCACTTGGGTTAGCATACGAATCCTGTTGGGGGTAGTTTGGGTAAGATGGATAGGCATTGAAATCCATGGTTTGGAAGAAATGGAGGGATGTGGGAAGAACAGATGCGAGAGTTGTGTCCTCAACCAAGCAAACAAGCCTAGTCCTTATGGTGTATTCCTTAGAAGACCTAGAAATCTCACAAAGGTTGATTAAGTTCGTAAGCACTGGACTCCCCTTTCCGAGGTTAATCTAGCCAGGTTGATTACGAGGGGATTGTAGGGAAGGTTCTTCCTTTGGCTTGCGCCTCCGGTTCCATAGACCCCACAACCGCGGTCGTTTGACACTGCCCCGCAGCCTAGTCACCAGATTCTACCAAGGGAATGAAAGCCAAGTGCCTAGCGAACAAAACCTCACCTTTTGAGACTTAACTCAGTCTGCCTAGGGCACGTCTACTCATTTTTAAAGGGTTAGGATAGTGCTTGTGCTTAGGGTGATGTGATGAGGCGTTGATTGGGGTGGTGCCTCTTAATTTTCCACTTCCAAAGTGTGTGCTTCTAGCAAAACATGGTTTTCAAGCAAGGATTTTTAAGGTGTGGTGTCTTTTAGTATTTTATCCTTACTTTAGTGCTTTTTAGGGTTGACGTGTCTTAATGTTTTCAACCAAGTTTCAGTGGGCACGTCAAGTTCTGCACACAATTTGATGAAAGTAGATTTCCTTTTTCTTCTGTAGAGGCTCTAAAACCCTAGTGTACTCATCCTAATGATCATGCAGCTTCTATTAGATGAGTCAGTTTTAGGGTTGAGTGGTGCGGCCCAGGTCAACTCATGGTGGCTTCACAAACACCACTCAAGAAAGAAAAGAACACTCCAAGAATTTATTCAGCATATTAGAGTGTACATTTTTTTGTAGGGTGATGTGTTAAGAATGTGGGTCAAGCAATCATTCACCACGCCAATTTTTTTAGTTTTTTACAATTTTTTTTTGGCTTTTTCACTCAAGCAAACAATGAGAGACAGGTTACTCACTATCGGTCCTCGAGGCGCCTATTCCCTTGCTACCGTCGTGGAATGCGTCGCTTCGCCATCCATGCGTCGAATTCCTGCAACCGTCAAGTAAAAAGGAAAATAGGGCATTAGACGATGTGAGAATGAGTGTGGAATGGAGGTGATAAAACAAATCCGTTGCCTCCCCGGCAACGGCGCCAAAAACTGACGTGCCTTCGTGCGTGTGTGTTAAGAGGTGTCGTTATAGTTGCACTTGATACGTCGGTTTTAAAAGAAGTAAACGGAGGTGAGTCCGAGTGTCGATCTCAGGGAGGCGTGGAAATCGGATTTTGTTTACCACTTGTCACGAAAAAGGCGGAGTTTTGCTTGCGAAAGAGACGGTTTTGAAAAGCGAGAGATAGAGAGAGAGTTTAGGGTTAGAAAGCTCTTGGTTTTGATCATGCACTTTAAACAGAAATTAAAATGGCAACTAAATGGAAAATAATTTCATTAAACATGCATTCATAGTTCATGGTTTACAACATTAAATACATGCTTCAACAAAAGTAAATGAAAGCTTAAAAGAGAGAGAGAGAGAGGTAGAGAGAGAGTGGAGAGCGACGAGGCAGCCATGGCGGTGGAGGAGGCTCCGTGGGCGGCTTGTCGTCTCCGGCGATTACAAGAGTGCCTAAGACTAGCTAGGAGAGGAGTGGAGTAGTTGCAAGTGGGAGAGGATGCCTTGAATGGTGGTAGAAGGGGGTTTAAATAGAGTTAAGGGCCTCCTAGAAGAAGAATGTGCTTTAGCGACATCCAGAACGTCGCTAAAACCGCTTCCAGATACGTCGGTGAAGGCCTTCTACCGCCGGTCAGCCGCCCGCCCCCTCTCTCTCTCCAAGCGCGATCCGTGGATGATGAACGAGAGCCGTCCGATCGAAGATCGGACGGCTGAGATCCTCCCGCGCCCGTGCTGAGATCGCGCTTCGGGCGCGCGTGCGCGCGCGCGTGGGCGCTCAGGCGCTGTCGTCGCGCCGCGTGGCGCAATCCTGACCGCCCGCTGCTGATCGGGCGGGTCAATTTCGCCGCGCCCTTCGCTCGTGCTTGATTTCCGCTCCGCGCGATTCGAACGCGCGTCGCTGCGACGCGGGCGTGCGCGCTAACCGTTGCGCCATGCCCGCGCTTTGTCGCGACGACCGCGGCCGAGCGTAAGGATCTCGGCCGTTCGATCGAAGATCAACGGCCGAGATTCGTTCTTGGCTGGCTTGAGGGCGAGAGAGCGGCGGGGGCGGGGCGACGTGGCGCGTTCTGGGCCGTTGATCTCCAGATCAACGGTCATGATTTCTTGGGCCCATTGCGGGAGCTCCGGATGTCGGATTTGGATGATCTTGAGTCCGTTGGACTCCGTTCGTCGTCCTGAATCCATCCGTGCGGTCCGATTGCTCATCTGAGGCCTGCTTTGACAAATACTTTACACAAATGGCCATTAATACGGTTTATAAGCAATCTTGGTACTTGATGCATGCAACGCTCCTATTCTACTTTATGTTGTGCCTTTTATTCTAAATATGGGCCATATTCAACCTAATTACTACCCCCTTGCGTGGTGTTATCACCGCCCGAGTGTGAGATCGAGTTTGAGATCTCATTAGTACCAGGGACCAACCCCATCTCCACTGCACCATACAGGATGGCACCGCTTGAGCTAAGAGTGCTCAAGTCTCAGTTGTAGGACCTTTTGGAGAAAGGTTTCGTGAGGCCCAGTGCGTCTCCCTGGGGAGCCCCGGTACTGTTTGTGAAGAAAAAGGATGGTACCCTACGCCTTTGTGTGGACTATCGACAGCTGAATAGGGTCACCATCAAGAACAGATATCCGCTGCCGAGGATCGACGACTTGTTTGACCAATTGCGGGGTGCCACGGTGTTCTCCAAGATCGACTTGAGGTCGGGATACCACCAGTTGAGGATCAGGGAGACCGACGTCTGCAAGACAGCTTTCCGCACCCGGTACGAACACTACGAGTTTTTGGTCATGCCGTTTAGGCTGACCAATGCCCCCGCTGCTTTCATGGATCTAATGAACCGGGTGTTTAGACCGTACTTGGACCAGTTCGTGGTGGTTTTCATAGATGATGTACTCATCTATTCTAGAGATCAGACGCAGCACGGACAACACTTGCGAATGGTTCTGGACACTCTGAGACGATGTAGGCAGTACGCCAAATACAGCAAGTGCGAGTTCTGGTTGAGGGAGGTGACCTTCTTAGGTCATGTGATCTCTGGAGACAGCTTGGCGGTGGACCCAGCCAAAGTCGAGGCAGTACTCAGGTGGGAGAGACCGCGTTCAGTTATTGAGATTCGCAGTTTCCTGGGACTGACAGGCTACTACAGACGATTCATCATAGGTTTTTCACAGATTGCGTATCCTATGACACAGTTGACCCAGAAGGACGTGCCCTTCGCTTGGACAGACGCCTGTGAGGCGTGTTTTCTGAAGCTGAAGGAGAGGTTGACCTCGGCTCCCGTGCTCACCATCCCTGACAGTAGTGGCGGGTTCGTTGTGTACATGGACGCCTCCTTGCAGGGGTTAGGAGGTGTGCTCATGCAGAAGGGTCACGTTGTCGCTTACGCTTCGCGGCAACTGAAGCCCCATGAGCATACCTACCCTACCCACGACCTAGAGTTGGCAGCTGTTGTCTTCGCACTGAAGACCTGGAGGCACTACTTGTACGGTGAGACCTTCGAAATTTTCACAGATCACAAGAGCCTCAGATACCTTTTTGATCAGAAGGAGCTCAACATGAGACAGAGACGTTGGTTGGAGCTCCTGAAGGACTACGACTGCAGCATCTCCTACCACCCGGGAAAGGCCAATGTGGTGGCTAACGCCTATAGCCGTAAGGAGCCCGCACACTTGGCCAGTTTACAGTTACATAGTTGGAGCCTTTTGGAGGAGGTGGGCAGTTGGCGACCCCTGGAGTTACGGGGGCACTATGGGGCAGTGACGGTGACACGACAGACTAGGCCAGAGCTGATAGACTGCATCATCACAGGACAGATGGCCGATCCGTACTTGCAGTCCTTGCGTGACAGAGTACTGTCAGGAGACTCAGGGGACTTCTCTTTCACAGACCAGGTGCTGCGCCTGAGGGGACGGTTGTGCGTTCCCAGAGACGAGGAGCTGTTGAGAGAGCTCCTGACTGAGGCACACGGTTCCAGATTCACCATACATCCCGGAAACACGAAGATGTACCACGACTTGAGAAGCGAGTTTTGGTGGAGGGGGATGAAGCGGGATGTGGGTGAATTTGTGCAGCAGTGCTTAGTGTGCCAACAGGTGAAAACTGAGCATTAGAGGCCTGCAGGGCCGCTACAGCCGCTTCCAGTGCCAGAGTGGAAGTGGGAGAGCATCACCATAGATTTGGTGGTGGGCTTACCTGTTACCTAGCGAGGGCACGACGCTGTCTGGGTAATTGTGGATAGACTGACGAAGACGGCACGATTCCTGCTGATCCGAGTCACTTCGGGACCAGCACAGTTGGCAGAGAGGTATATCCGCGACGTGGTACGACTACACGGAGTTCCGCGGGAGATCGTATCCAACCGGGATACCCGCTTTACGTCCCAGTTTTGGGTTGAGTTTCAGCAGGCCCTGGGGACGCGGTTGAGGTTTAGTACAGCTTACCACCCCCAGACAGACGGACAGTCTGAGCGCACGATACAGACACTTGAGGATCTTTTGCGTGCCGGTGTACTGGACTAGAGGGGCTCTTGGGAGGAGCACCTGCCCCTGGCGGAGTTTCCATACAACAACAGTTATCACTCGAGCATCGGCATGGCTCCCTACTAGGCTCTGTATGGATGGAGGTGTACGGCACCCTTGAGTTGGGTTGAGGTGGGGACCAAGTGGGAGGTTGGCCCCAGGTTGATCCGGCAGAGTCAGGAGGTAGTCGAGCAAATCCACAGGCGACTCTGAACTGTCAGGAGCCGACAGAAGAGCTACGCGGATCGGAAACGCAGAGAGGTACAATTTGAGGTTGGGGACCACGTCTTTCTCCGTGTTTCGCCCATGAAGGGCCTGTAGTGGTTTGGGGCAAGTGGGAAGCTCGCGCCGAGGTTTGTGGGGCCCTTTGAGGTCCTGGAGCGGGTTGGACCCGTTGCTTACAGGCTTGCCCTCCCCCCGCAGCTTTCTGGTGTGCACGACGTGTTCCACGTGTCCAACCTCAGGAAGTACGTAGCCGATCCCAGTCACGTACTGAGTCACGAGAGCGTCAAGGTGGACGACAACCTGACTTACCCCGAGCAGCTAGTGCAGATTCTAGACCGAGCCATCCACAGTTTGAGACGAAAGCAAGTGTCCGTGGTAAAGGTTTTCTGGAGGAGCCAGCGGTATGAGGAGGCGACCTGGGAGCCTGAGGCGGCAATGCGAGAGCGGTACCCAGAGCTTTCGGACCGATTTCGGTCCTCTTTGAGTCTGTTATGGTTACTATGACATTTTTCCCGCACCTTAGTTAGCGCAAGTTTCGAGGACGAAACTTCCTTTGAGTTTGTTATATTGTTACGAACGCGCGAATTCAAACGTCTTTTAAGACGTCTGGGAGGTGGCCCAGACGTCGGACCAGACGTCTGTCGATTTTTTCGACACAAGCGGTTTCGTCTGCGCACCTGAGCACGCAGACTTGCGAGCGCATCTCTCTCTCTTTTTCCCTCTCTCCTGCGGCCGCAGGCTGCGCCCTCTGTCCGCTCTCTCTCCTCCTCGCGCGGCTTTAAAACGCCACGCCCTCTCCCTCACTCTCATCACCTTCGCCCCCTTCCTCTTCTCCTTCCAGCCGGTGCGGGAGAGCGAGTGCGAGTGAGTGGCGGCAGAGACAGCCACGGTGAGCGTGGGAGGAGGTGCTGCGCGAGGGAGGAGGCACTCGGCCGGAGAGCAAGCTTGCTGGGGCTGCTAGGGCCGGCCGGCGAGGGGGAGCAGCAGATGCGGGGTGACGTGGGAGGCTTGCTGCAGCTCGAGCAGCAGGCGGACGACGAGAGCAACTTCCAGACGTCCGGGATAACCGTCGGACGTCTGGGAACTAGGCCAGACGCCCCCGCAGGCTTCTGGACGTCTGAGAGACCACGCAGAGCAAAGGTAACCTCTGATCCACTTTTTAAGACGTCTGGAAGATGTTCCAGACGTCTGATTTTGCACTATTTCGTCGTTTTCGATCCGTTTAAGGCACGTTCGGAGTCCGTTTTCCGCGTTTCAAGTTGCGTGCTTTTCGGAATTAAATCCTCTACCCGTCTACAGTAGCTATATACTGTTTTGAGAAATTCCTTGTGTTTGATCCTTGTGATAGGACCCCGTTCCGTTGCAGTCTCGGGGGTTGCGAAGGCACGCGGGATTCCCGACCACGCCCCCAGTACTCTTGTTGTAACCAGTAGAGTGGCTTTTAAGTTTATTGGTATAATCTGTTAAATTATGGAACCATAAATAGAACCTAGGACATTGCATGAATCCTAGGAATGAGAAATAGATTGAATGATAGATCCTAGGTGTTGCATGAATCCTAAGGCTGGAAACTAGATTGTATGATAGATCCTAGGGTATGGCATGAATCCTAGGATGGGAAGAACTAGTGGAATATATGAATACTGCAGTTTTGGAAAATGTGGAAAGGAAATAATAACTACCTGTAAATTGGTTTAACAGCTGCCTGTTATGAATAAATGAGCATGTCTGAGAATATGGGATGTATGAACGTGAAACTGGAAAGGTGAAACCTGAATGTGCTGAGTCAAAAGAACTGGAACCCTACGGGGAATTAGGAGTGGAACTCCTGGAAAGAGAAAGGAATGGAACTAAGAAAGAAAGACGTGGTAGTGTGCTGTCTCTTGGGTACGTAGTACCAAGGGAAGTACCTGTACCTGTTTAGTGTTGAGCGGAGCCAGCCGCCCCAGGGACCCGGGGTTAGGACTGGCCACTTTGTACCGACTTGCTGGCCCTCGTGTACGTAGTACCAAGGAGAGCTACTAGTGTAGGGAGGTACTAGCTACCCCACGGGCCTCGGGGTTCTACTAGCCTCCTACACCGACTTGTTAGGCCCACTGGGCAAACCAGGGTAGTCAGGCGAGGGTGCGCGAACTGTGGAGGGGCAAGGCCCCTGTTTGGTTACTGTGGAGGGGTTGGACCCCTGTTACTGAGAGGGCTCTGCCTTGTACTGGTTCTGTGCTGTGCTTTGGGCGCACCCGTTAACGGAAACGACTGACCGCGTGCCAGTGTGGGTTAGCTACCTGTGTGTTTATCGCGCGTGCCGTAGTCACCGTTATATCTGTCCGTGACCCTGGGGTGGTTGACTGAGAGTAGGATCACCGCGGGGGACTCTCCCGGCCAGGAGAGCACCACGTGCTACTTCTACTGTTCGGAAAAGACTGCAATCAAGATCGTTCCCACGAGGAACATTCGAGATCAACTGAAGGATCTGAGAAATAGATAAATTGTGAGACAATAGAAAGACGTAATTAAAGAAAGTAATAGAACATAACAGCTACTGTACACTCTACTGTTTCTTTTGTTTTAGTTGCCACTCTACTCAGCGTTTTGCTGACGTGTTACACTCGTTACCTTTCAGGACCAGGTGTTGAGCAGCCAGGGTCGGCGGCTGCAGAGGACGCTGGGCCGAGTAGGGTCCAGTAGAGTTACCACTATTCTGATGTACCTCTTTTTGTTCCACTGTAGTGAGTAGTTTTTGTTACCGATGTACTTTTCTTTACCTGCAGTTCATATTATGTTATGAATGTTGTTCTACTGTTGTGGTGGTATATACTGTAGTAGTTTCTTTCCTTACTGCTCTATTTTCTTACTGTTAGTTATATTCATGCTGAATGTGGTTTATTTTACTGCTCTTTTGATTACTTCCTCGTTGGACGACCAGGTCTTGGGATTAGTCGAGTTGGTTCGATTCTCGTGTCTCGTAGGGACTCGGGAATCGGGTCGTTACAACGATGAAAGGTTCTGAATCATTGCTGAGCGGACTGATCTCGACGGCTCAATTTCCAAAAACTTGTTGGACCAAGTATGGTCCAACCCACTTGGTTCGCAGTTTCTCAAGGAAAAGTTTGAGTCGGGCATCAAAGAGTAGGACTTTCTGACCAGGATGAAAGATCTTTCTAGAGATATGCTTGTCATGGAAGGCTTTAACCCGCTCCTTGTAGATTCACGAGTTCTCGTACGCATCAAGACGTAGCTCATCGATCTTGCTGATTTGAAGCTTTCTGTGGGTTCCAGCCTTAGAAATATCTAGATTACAATTCTGTACTGCACAGTAGGCTTTGTGCTCCAGTTCGACGGGAAGGTGACACGCCTTCCCATACACCAGTCTAAAGGGAAACATGCCTAATTGGGTTTTGTGGGCGGTCCTATAGGCCCACAAGGCTTTTAGAAGTCGGGACGACCTGTCCTTCCTGTTAGGCCGAACAGTGACCTGCAGGATTTTCTTGATCTCCCGATTTGATAGCTCAGTTAGGCTAATAGTCTGGGGGTGATAAGGAGTAGAGATTCGATGAGACACCCCGTATTTGGTCATCAGTGACCTGAACTGAGCATTTGTGAAATGGGTCCCCCGTCTGAGATGATAGCACGAGGAATCCCGAACCGTGAGAAGATATTGTGATGAATGAATTTGAGAACGATTTTATGGTCACAAGTTCGGGTTGGTATGGCTTCGATCCATTTAAACACGTAGTCCACAACTAGCAGAATGTATTCGAAACCATCCGAAATAGGAAAGGGGCCCATAAAATCAATCCCCCAAACATTAAAGATTTCGCATACGAGAATCGACTGCAAAGGCCTCATGTCACGATGGCTCACATTGCCCAATGTTTGGTAACGACTGTATGCCTTGCAGTGATTGTATGCGTCCTTGAATAGAGTGGGCCAATAAAAGCCACACTGGAAGATTTTCGATGAGGTTTTGTGCCTAGAGAAATGGCCACCGCATGCCTGGTCATGGCAGAAGGAAAGAATATCATTGACTTCACCTTCCGAGACACATCTCCGGATGATTTGGTCTGCACCTATGCAGAAGATGTACGGATCTTCCCAAATATAGTACTTGGCATCAGTGCACAATTTGTCTTTCTTGGCCTTCGGCCAATCAGACGGGATTTGATGAGATGCCAAGTAGTTTACTATATCAGTAAATCATGGAAGCCTAGTACCAATAGTCAGTAGGTGCTCATTAGGAAAATGCTCCGTGATGGGTCCAGAAGGGTTGATGATTTCAAAAGAAAGGCGAGACAAATGGTCAGCTACCATGTTTTGTCTTCCCGCCTTGTCGCAAATCTCGAGGTCGAATTCTTGCAACAGCAAAATCCATTAGATTAATCGGGGCTTCGCGTCCTTCTTGGCAAGGAGATGCCTCACAGCCGTGTGATCCAAGTAGATGATGACGTGGGAACCTAGGAGATAGGATCGAAATTTTTTGAGGGCAAATACCATGGCTAGCAACTCTTTGTCCGTAACTGTATAGTTATGCTGAGCCTCGTCAAGTGTCTTGCTAGTGTAGTAGATGACCACGGGTTTCCTGTCAACTTTCTGCCCTAGAACCGCTCCTACAGCGAAATCAGATGCATCGCATATGATCTCAAAGGGTTGAGACCAATCAGGGGACTGTAGGATCGGGGCCTGGGTGACTCAGTCATGATGGTTCTAAAAAGCTTGGGTGCATTCCTTGGAAATCTCAAAGGGTACATCCTTGGAGAGAAGAGTCATCAGGGATTTTTGAGAAATCAGGGATGAAGCGACGATAAAAACGGACGTGCCCCAGAAAAGAACGAATGTCCCTGATCGAGCTAGGCATAGGAAGTCGAGAAATCAGATCAACCTTGGCTCGATCCACTTGGATGCCTTTCTTAGAAATCAGATGTCCTAGGACGATCCCCTTAGGCACCATAAAATGGCTCTTTTCCCAGGAAAGAACCAAATTAACGTCGATGCAGCGCCTTAGTATATGAACCAAGTGCTGGAGGCAATCATCAAACGATGCCCTGAAGACTGAAAAGCCATCCATGAAGACTTTCAGATAATCACCTACCATATCAGAGAATATGGCAAGCATGCACCCCCGAAAGGTCGCAGGTGAATTGCAGAGACCGAACGGCATCCTTCGGAATGCATACGTTCCGAAGGGGCAGGTGAACGTGGTCTTCTCTTGGTCCTCAGAATGAATAGCTACTTGGTTATAACCGGAGTACCCGTCAAAGAAGCAGAAGAATCGATTTTCCGCTAATTTCTCGAGAATTTGAACAATGAAAGGTAGTGGGAAATGATCCTTCTTCGTGGAGGAATTGAGTTGTCGGTAATCTATGCAGACTCTCCACGAGTTGGCTAATTGGGTAGGTATGACTTCTCCGATTTCAGTCGTAATGGTAGTGAGCCCTGCCTTTTTAGGCACAACTTGAATCGGGCTCACCCAACGACTATCGGAGATCGGGTAGATGATCCCTGCATCTAACCACTTGATGATCTCCTTTTTTACGACCTCCTGTAGATTGGGGTTCAAACGTCCCTGCATTTCATGGGAAGGTCGTGCGCCCTCTTCTGAATAAATATGATGTGTACAATAAGAAGGACTTACTCCAGTCAAATCATCGAGAGTCCATCCAATGGCTCTGCGATGTTGCTGGAGAACAGCAATCAGACGGGATTCATGTTCGGGAGTAAGCTTGGAATTTATAATCACAGGAAGGGTTTGATTAGAACCCAGAAAGATGTATTTCAAATGATCGGGAAGGGGTTTCAGTTCAAGGACGGGGTTATCAGCAGCAGCGGGTGGTTCAGGGTAAATGTGAGGTTCAAGGGTAGGAGTTATGGGTCTGTCTAAATCTGGATTTGACTCCCCTGATTGCGGTTCAAGATCTTTCTGTGGTTGATGAGGTATAATCAGGTCATTCTCAAAATGCGTTTCATCAACCAAAGTCCTGATATCATAAATCTGTTTGATGACACCGCAATTGATTCCTTGTTGGGCTTTAAATATATCAATTTTTAGGGTTTGATTTCCAAATTTGAGCTCTATTTGGCCCTCCTCACAACTAATGTTGGCTCTAGCAGTCGCCAAGAAAGGTCTCCCTAGAATTATCGGTGTATCCCTAGGGTTCTCAGGTGCGTCCATGTCGAAGACTATAAAGTATACATGGAAATAGAAATCCTGCACTCTTACAATAACATCCTCGAGAATCCCTTTAGGTGACTTTATAGATCGATCTGCTAATTGTAATGTCACCTCAGTCGGTTTTAGCTCAGATTCTTCTAGGTGGTTAAGGATGTGGGTATCAGATTTATGGAAGCACCCAAGTCTAGGAATGCTCTGTCGAATTGGGTATCACCTATTTCGTAGGAAATCAGGGGAGTACCAGGATCTTTAGCCTTGGGTGGGAGTCTGCTTAGGATTACAGAGCTGGCTTGCTCTAATAGTACAATTAGACTCCCACTCTTGGTTCGTGATGAGAACCTCGTCATAAACCCTAAACTAGCACCATCTAACCCAGATTTGCAAGAAAAAGCTCCTACATAACTATAGAAAGGCTTGACTCAGAGAAATTTTGAGTTTGTGAAGAAAACAGAAACTAAGGGGTAAAAATGCAATTTCACCAACTCAATCTGAAAACATAGTAACTCAGGGTCCAAACATAGGTCAAACCAACCTAATAAGAAGAAAAGTGGGATGAATTGATCCAATAAGGGCTACAACAACTCCAAGGAATTAAATGACATCCTGTAACCCTAAGAACAAACCCACTTCAATTCACGAGGTTCGAGGTAAAGAAAAAATTGACTAAACCCTCTAAAATTCATAGAAAAATAATATCTAGGGTTTATAACTTTTAATTTGACTTTAGGAACCCATGTTGACCTACATTGAGAACCATGCCTAATTAATAACTTAATTTGGATTTTTACGTAAATTGACCAGTCAAACAAGGTCTAATCTAGAAATAAAATTAACCATTAGAATCCTTAGGTCCTAGTTAGTCATGTATAAAAACTTGAGCCTAAGAAGAGACCTTCTTAACCAACTTTACATTTTGGTCCTCACCTATTACTTTTTGGCCCTCAACTTTTGAAACCCTCGCATTTTGTCCCCTAATTCTTCTTCGTTCTTTGCATTTGGGTCCTCCCTGCAAAACCCTGAGCAGCTCCATGCTCCGGCGACTTTGCGCGGAGCATGGCGCTTCGCAGGGTGAGGGAGACCCTCTGCCAAGACAACCGGGGGTTCCCTGCGACGTCTGCTGTCACAGGGACACCTCCATGGTCTCTGCGACTGCCCATACCTCCCGTGCGAACGTACGGAAGGTATGGATCTCCATCTCCGGCGTCCTCTCGCGAGGGAGGCACGTCGCCTCCCTCCGCCCTCCTCTCTGATTCCACCTCTATAAAAGTCGCCCCCGTCCACCGAACTCAACAGCTCGGTTCTGACGGAGAAACTCCCCCCTTCCTCCCTTCCCACTCCGGCAGAGGCCCTCCAGCTCCGGCGATTCTTCCTCCTCCTCCTCTTCGCTCTGCCGCAATACCAGCAGCAGAGCCGCCTTCGCCCGCTCTTCCCGCATCGCGCCGTACCCAGCGCGCGCTCTCTCACTCTCTCCTCGCCGCCGCCCCTTCTCTCTGGGCATCTTCTTCTCCGGCGACAGTCGATACGACTGTCGCCCTACTCCGGCCCCCTTTGTCTCTACAACTAGGTCAGAACTTCTCCCCACTTCCTCCTCTTTCTTTTCCTCACTATTTTACATTCAATTAAGCCCTCGACCGCTCCTCATCACCGTCGCCCCTTTCGTCTCCGGCTACCCTCCGGCGAGGCTCCTCCATCGATCCACAGCCCCGCACTCCTCGCCGACCCTCACAGAACCTCCGCCTCTTCACGCTGAACCACTTCCACCCCTTCACTTCCTGCCCTTTGCTGCCTAAAGACCCCCCAAACAAACCCATTCCCCCGCCACAGTCCGACCTAGGGCAGCCCCTACACTCCGCCTCACGACCTGCCAGACCCCGCACCACCTTCTTCGTGTCACGGCGAAGGTCCCCCGCTTGTCTGATTAGGCCGAGAGGCCGTTTTGCTGTGAACAGATCACCTGCCCTCCGCCGCCATTGCTGAGTAGGTGGAGCTCCTTTCGCCTGTAGCTGCAGCCTCGCCCTGCCCAGCCTCGACTCTACAGGCTGCACGCTTCACCTTACCGCACTTGCCCAGGCCTGCAGCTGGGGCGAGAGCCTCGCGCACAGCCGCGATTGCCTGCAGCTATCTCAGCTACAGGCGCCCAATTGGGGTGGGACATTTAGTCCCACCTCGGAAGATTCTGCAGCCACGCACCCATATAAAGGTAAAAAGTGCTATAGGCTTATCGCCTCAGCACACGGGGTGACGTCCCTCTCACCTGTTCACCCGGCCTCGTCCGCGACCACCCCCCGCGGACCTGGCCCGACCCATTTACCTGACCTACACTCCTCGCCCACCACCGCATGCCGGTGGGCCTGGACCCGGGGGCGACCCGTACCCGAATACTCGGCAGCTCTGGGAGAGCTATCCTACGAGCGAAATCTGAGAGAGAGAGACGCGGGGGAGGGTAGAGTAGGTTTTTGCCTTGACCAAACTGTGAGTGTGCAGGCACAAAAGAGAAAGAAGGCATACCGCAGAGGAAGAAGGAGAAGAGAAAGAAAGGAGCAGCCAGAGCTGTGGCTGCTTGAAGCAAAGCAGAAGAAGAAGAAGAAGAAGAAGAAGGACTGCGAGGAGAAGAAGAAGAAGAAAGCCACAGAAGGAGGACGCACTGTAGCAGAGGCTACTTAAGTCGTCTGATTGAAAAATCAGATGACGCCCTGAAGAAAAAGAAGAAGAAAAGAAGAACAGGCACCGCAAGGAAGAAGACAATGAAGAGAGAAGCAGAACACAAGGAGAAAGAAAGGAAGAAGCTTGGAAGAAGAAAGAGAGAAGAATAGAAGAGAAATAAGAAGAAGAAAGAAGACTGACGAAGAAAAGAGAGGAGAAAAGAAGAAGACAAAGACAAGAGAAAGAGAGAAGAAGAAAAAGCCAACAAGACACATCTCTCTCTCTCTCTCTCTCTTTCATTTTTGTAATAGAAACTTTGTACCTCTAGAATACAGTTTGCTCCCTGAGTTCGACCTCGGGAAAACTTTTATTTCCGAGTAACAAATTATATTAAACTGGTAACCACTCCTCTATATTATACTACAATGAGATATTAGAACCATAGACGAGAGTGCGCCACCAGTTCGCGGCTTACGCTGAGGTGTACACACATTCTTTAAGAATCGTGCGTAAGCCGGTACGTGGCGAATCACATCCATCAAAGGGATGTTTATTTGGACCTGCTCAAATAGCTTGACCAGGTCCTCCTTAGGAGCCACGGGCTTGGTTGTCTTCTTTCCCTTGGTCAAGTCCTCAGGAAACGGAACCTTGGTTGGTTCTTCTAGGATAGGTCTAGGTTTTTGATCTGGGACAGGGATAGGATCGTCCTGGATTTCTGTCCTAGGGTTGGGATTACTACCAAGCTTGGAGTGGTTTGGATAGGGTGGATCTTGGGTTTCCTTACCACTACGGGTTGTTACATAATTCAGTCCTGCCTGGTTTTGGTTAGGGTTGGATAAGATGGGTTGCTGCTGATAGTCCGCATAGGAAGTGGAATCCTCCATCCCGTTGGGTGAAGGAACAGAGGGGGCCTGATAAATCATGTGTGCTTGGCCCGGGTTTGGGTTCATAACGCGCCGCTAGGTCGGCACGTTATTCGGGTTAGGAAGAGGTTGAGAAGGAAGTGTGTCTGGTTGGCGAGAATTTTCTAACTGGGCCAGTTGATTTCGAACCTCTGTAAGTTCGTCCTTGTGTTGTTTCTGGATAGTCGCATTCGTTCTTTGAATGTCAGCCAGTGTTTGAAGGATGAGGGACATTTGGTCCTGATTTGGCCCTGATGAAAAAGTCGGGTTGGGCTGAGGCTACGGCGGTTGGTAAGGACGAGGGGGTTGTGGACGGGGCTAAAAAGGTGGTCTTTGGGTTTGGGAATTTCCCGCCCACTGAAAGTTGGGATGGTTTCGCCATCCAGGGCTGTAGGTGTTGGAGAATGAGTCATTCTGGATGGCGTTGAGGTCCTCGCAGATCTGAGGAACCTCCAAAGAATCAGAGACTGGGGGAATGGAATTCCCCGGGTTGGTATAGAAAGGATCAGAGGGTCCTCCGATCCGAGAATCAGATGGGGGTGGATATAGATCCATCCCAGGAGAAGGTCGATGGAGAATATTTTGCACAGTCTCCCATGTGGAAGGAGGCTATACGAAGGAACTATGCGAAGCGGTGGCTCGCTGTAAGTGCTGAGTCAGCTCGTCCACCTTCTTATCAATGATTGAGACCTTGTCCAACCGACTGGCCATTAATTCCAGGTTGACTGATGCGGACATGCCCTGCGTCTCGTGTGCTCCCCTAAGGTTCGTTGATGCGTGGGTATTCGTCCTGTCGAATAGCCCCATCGAGTCATTGTTGATGGAGTTCTCGCTCATGTTTTCGAGAATCTGCCACACGGTGTCCTCATGTTGACCCATGATATTCCCTCCGCAAGTTGCATTGACGAAAAGCCTGATATCCTCACGGACTCCCTGGTAAAAAGACTGGACTTGTTCCCATTTAGAAACTCCGTGATGGGGGCACTTTCTCATGAGATCCTGAAAGCGATCCCATGGCTCATGGAGAGGTTCTCCTGTTTGCTGAGTGAAGTGGGTAATCTGATGGCGCAAGGCATTGATCCGACTAACGGGAAAGAACTTCTTCAAAAATTCAGAGTGGAGTTCTTCCCAATTGTTGATCGGTCGGGTCTGTGTTTGATACCAATGAGCGGCCTTGTCCATAAGGGAGAAGGAGAACATCTTCATGAGGAGAATGTCCCGATTTTGTGCATCTGACATAAAAGTTTGGGCCAGATGCTTTAGCTGTTTGATGTGCTGGAAGGGGCCTTCAAAATGAAGCCCATGGAATTTAGGTATAGCATGAATCATATTGGGCTTTAATTCAGAATCAAGTCCTCCAGTCAGGATTCTGACTCGAGGCTTAATAGCCACCGCAGTAAGATTATAATGGTCCCGCATCATAGGACGCTGCGATGGGTGCACAAAGTTCTGGAAGAGGTCATTGAGTCACTGGAGCTGGTGGTCCAGATTGTTTTCTTCCTCAACTGGCTGAGCCATTGGGGAAGAAGAAGGTGAGTTGGGTTCGGAGTCAGAGGAGAGGTCGATGTGAAGTGTTGTTTTCTCAAACAAAGGCACTGAGGCTCGGCCTCGAGGGGAGTGAAGTTCTAAAGGAGGTTTCAAGGACCTCCTACCAAACATACACTGTTGGAAGAGTTGAGTTTAGCAGGTGCTGGACCCAATCGAGACACCCAAAATGTTGGGTGACTATAGAGGTGAGGGGCAGATGGACCCCTTTGATCAAAAGATCGACCACCTGAGAATTACCTGGGTAGCCAGAGAGGGTGAGTCCCGGGAAGACCCCTACATGGTAGAGCGTCCCCACGGTTTACAGGGTTTCCCCCACCCGACCTCTCTTGTCATTGAGGTCTAGGTAGACCAGAATGGGGATCTTGACCTCTTAAATCTACCAATTTTAGTTTAAGATCAGGGTGCTTAAGTTTTCACTTGAACTTTTAGCTTTTTGAGTGCGAAGAGTGACCTAAGTTGAAGGTTAATTGACCCAAGGGGTCAACTTTACCTATTGATTCCTTTGAGAACTTCTTAGGTCTTATCTTTTAGGGTTCAAGTGTTTTTAGAGAGCCAATTGCTTAGGGTTTTTCTGAATAGGTATTTTCAATCAATGGCTTAGGCACACTTCTTTTGGATTTTCTCAATTCTTGATTAAGGAGTGTGTCTCTAAAACCCTAATGTTGAGTCTTATGTTAGCTCTACTTGGTCCAGTTAGCTCTTTGTTGGGTAATTAGGGCTCAGGCAAGAAGGTGTTAGCCCTTAAATACCCTTAATAGTGTGTGCAGGAATAGTGGTTTGAAATCGTGTAGCTGTTACTAGATATGAAAGGCAGGTTATACCTATATTGTTTATTCTTTTCTTTTTCTTCCTCTTTAGAATTTAGGGGTTAATAGTGAGAGGATTACCTATCCTTGGAGTGGTTGTTGTGCGGCTGCTTCTTGATTTTCCTGTATCTGCACACAAAAGAGAGAAGAGATTATTAGAAAGTCACAAATAGAGACTTCATAGTTTCTAGAATAGCCGTTGCTCCTCGGCAACGGCGCCAAAAGTAATAGCGGTACCGGTAGCTGTTGAGTTTATGTTATTATGGTTTACAATCGTCGCAGTACAAACCAGCTACCAGATTACTATTACAAATTTTTATTCGAAAACAGTTTTCCCGAGGCCGAACTTAAGGAGCTACTGGAATTCTAGAAATATAAAAGTTCTCTATTAGGTTACAAAAATAAGAGAGAGAGAGAGAGAGTTCTCTTGGCTTCTTCTTCTTCTCTCTTCCTTTTATTTCTATCCTTCTTTTTCTTCCAGCTGATCTCCTCTTCTTTTTCCTGCAGAGTCTTCCTTTCTTCTTAATTCTTTTCTTTTCTTCTTCTGCGGCTTTGGTAATCTTCTTCTTCTTCTTCAGCCTTCTTCTTTCTGCTTCTTCTCTTGCTTGCGGCTGTGTCTTCTTTCTTCTTTCTCTTTTCTTCTTCTTTTTCTTCTCTGCTTCCTTCTTTCTTTTCTTTCCTTACAACTCCTCTTCTTTTCTTTCTTGTTCTAGCCGCTGCCCTTCCGTCGTCTGATGCAGTGGTCAGACGACTTAACTGTGGGTTTGCTACAGTACCTTTCTTCACTTCTTCTGTTTCTCTCCTTCGCTTCTTCAGCTGCCCTGAGCGGCTAAGGCTTCGGCCACCTCCCTTCTTCTTCTTTTCTTTCCTTCCTTCTTCTTTTCTTCTTCTTCTCCTTCTGTTCCTGCACGCTCACACAAGAGTTAGAGCAAAACCTACCCTACCCTTCCCCGCCTCTCTCTTTTTCTCAGATTTCTCTCTTAGGACCACTCTCCCAGAGCCGGGTAATCGGGTGCGGGTATCACGCCCAGGACCAGGCCCACCGGCGTGCGGTGGTGGGCGAGAAAGCGTGGTTTGGGTAATCGGATCTTGCCTAGACCCGCGAGGCGTGAGCGCGGGCGAGGGCGAGCGAGCGCGTGGCGCGCAACGTGCGGGAGAGGGACCTGACCCCTGTGTTCGAAGGCGAATAGCCTTAGACACTTTTCTAATTTAAGTGCGGGCACTTGGCCACGCACTTCCGAGGTGGGACTAAAGTCCCACCTCCCAAATTGGCACCTGCAGCTGAGGAAGCCGCAGGCAATTGCAGCAGCTCGCGAGGTCTTTGCTCCAGCTGCAGACCTGGGATGCTTCGCAGAGGCAACTCCCACGACCTGGGATGCCCGCCTGGGCTGGAAGGCGCCTGCAGCTGCAGGTGAAGGAGCTGCAGTAGCTCAGTAATGGCGGCGAAGGGGCTCCGACCTGAAAACAGGAATACGGCCTCTCGGCCCAGTCAGAAGATGCAGGGAGCTTCGCCGGAGTGCGGCGAATGCAGTGCGGGTGGTGGCGAGGCGCGAGGCTGCGTGTGGGGGTAGCCCTAGGTCGGACTGTGTGCGAGAAGATGGGTTTGTTCGGGGGTAGGTCGGGTGGTGGTTGGCAGTGAATAGGAAGGGGGGATCGGTTGAGTGGAGTGAGGGGAAGCTTCTGGGGTAGTTGGAGAGGGGTGAGGAGGTCTGTGGAGGTGGGATGGGCTCGCCGGAGAAGGTGGTCGGAGACGGAGCAGGCGGAGGTGGAAGTCGCGTGCGGTGGAGTAAAAAGGTAAATTGAGAGAGGGAAAATGTAAGGGAGGAGGAGAGGAAGCTATTTACCTAAGTTTTAGACGAAGGGGGAGGGCAGAGTAGCTAGCTCGTATCTGCCTGAGCTGGAGAAGAAGGAGCCCTGGAGGAGGAATGCGGCACGAGGAAGCAGGCGGAGGGCGCCAGCGGGTACAGCACGGCACGGACGATGGAGCAAGGAGAACCCTGCTGCAAGTAAGGCAGTAGAGCGACGAGGAGGAAGAGGAGGAAGTCACCGCAAGCTTCGGGCCTTCTGACGGAAGAGGAAGGGATGAAGTGGGCGGTTTTCTCTGTCAAAGAAGAGCTTGAAGGAACCGGTAGGGGGTACCAGTCCTTATAAAGGGGCTGGCGTAGAAAGAGGGGCGGGCTGGCGTCGTGCCAACCTCGCCGGAGCATGGCCGGAAGGGACACCCATACCTTTCGCGTGTTCGCACGGAAGGTATGGTAGCCGGCAGAGAGCATGGTTGGGTCCCTACGACGGAGGACATCGTAGGGAACCCCGCTTCCGCTTTGCAGGGCGGTAACCCTTCTCTGCGCGGCGCCATGCTCCGCGCAAGGTCGTCGGAGCATGGTGCTGTGCAAAGTTTGCATGGAGGACCATTCTGCAAAGGACGATGAAAAGTTGGGGGTCAAAATGCAATTGTTTCGAAAGATAATGGTCAAAAAGTAAATGAAGAGGACCAAATTGTAAAGTCGGCCAAGGAGGTCTCTTCGTAGGCTCAAGTTTTTATACAAGACTAATATGGACCTAAGGATTTTAATGGTAAATTTTAATTCTAGGTTAGACCAAGTTTGACCAGCCAATTTGCCTAAAAACCCAAATTAAGTCATTAATTGGGCATGGTTCTCTTTTTAGGTCAAAATAGGTTTCTAAGGCCAAATTGAAGGTTTTAAACCCTAGAGATTATTTTTCTATGAATTTTAGAGGGTTTAGTTGATTTTTATACTGCCTCGAACCTCTTGAATTGAAATGGGTCTATTTTAGGGTTGCAGAATGTCATTTAATTTCTTGAAGTTGCTATAACCTTTTTTAGATCAGATCATCCCACTTTCATTCTTATTAGGCTTGTTTGACCTGTGTTTGGATCCTTCATTACCTTGTTCGCCAACTGCATTGGTGAAATTACAGTTTTACCCCTTATGATTTGTTTTCTTCTTAAACTCAGAATTCTCTGAGTTAAGCCTTTCTTTGGGTCATGTAGGAGCTTTTTCTCACATATCTGGGTTAGATTGTGCTAGTTAGGATTCATGATGAGATTCTCATCAGCTGCCATACCTGCAATACAGCCCACTCTACCTCATCCTCCTGCGCCAGGCCACACCAGTTGGCGCTTTCCTGACCTCTTCCTCGTCGCTGTTACTCACCTCTGGGCTCCTTTGTCAACGACGCCGGCAGGTACGCGTCGAGCGCCACCTTCCTCCCTCTTCGTCAATTAGGTAGGTAAAAACTTTCTCCTCTCTCTCTCTGTTATTTCCCCCTTCCTAATTTACTATTTCAACCCACCGACCACCACTGTCCATCACCACCTTCTCCATCTCCGGCTACCCTCTGGCGAGGCGTACTCGCCACAGCACACCTCCATCCGCCTCGCCAACTACCCCTTAAGCTCCGCACCACCTCATTGACACCGAATCTGCCCTCCATTCACCACCTAACACCTCCAGACCATCCCCCGAACACACCCACTCTCACGCATGCAGAGTGCCCTAGGCGGACGGCCACAGGCATTCTCGCGCCTCGCTGACCCCTGCACCGCACTCGCTGCGCTCTGGCGAACCTCCCTGGACCTTTTTGACGTGGCCGCAAGGTCGTTTGCGTTTTTCAGGTTTCGCCCTCCTCGCCGCCATTAACGAGCAGCAGGAGCTTCTCCGCAGGTAGCTCCAGGTCTCCTCAGCTCCAGGTAACGCGGAAAGGAGTCACACTCACACCCAGAACTTCAATTGGGGTCGCAAGTGTTAGCTACTGCCCCAATTGCTCGAAGTCTTCTCCGCAGGTACCCGAGATCGGAGGTGGGACTTTAGTCCCACCTCCGAAGTGTATGGGCACAAGCCTATACATAAATTGAAAAAGTGCTATCGGTTGGTTGCCTCCGATAGCACTGGGGTGAGGTCCCTCACATACTCACCGGGTCTTGTCCGCGACACGCCCACGCGGATCTGACTCGACCCGACTTCCCACTCCTGTGCACTCCTTGCGCACCACCCACGCCGATGCGCCTGGACCCGGGCACACAACCCGACCCAATTACCCGGCTCTGGGAGAGCTTCCCAAAGAGAGATTCATAGAGAGAGAGAGACACGCAAGGAAGGGGTAGGGGTAGGTTTTGCGCTGACGTTTATGTTTGTGCACAGGAAGGAAGAAAGAAGAAGAGGAGTAGTAGCCGGGACTCAGCAGCGCAGGGAAGAAGGAAGAAGGAGAAGAGAAGAGGAAGCCAAGAAGAAAAGAAAAGAAGGAGAGGCTGATCAGTTAAGGCGTCTGATTTCTGAATCAGACGTTGGCGAAAAGAAGAAGACAGCCGTGGCAAAAAGAAAAGAAGAAGAAGGACCAGAGCAAAGAAAGAAACAAGGAGAAGAGGCAGCAGTAGAAAAGAAAAGAAGAAGCCAAGAAAAAGAGAGAGACTGCCGCACAAGAAATCAGAAAAGAAAAGAAGAAAAAGGAAGAAGAAGCAGAAAGGGAAGGAAAAGAAATGAGAAGAAGAGCTTGCCACAGAGAAGAAGAAAGAAAAAAAATGGAAAAGGGAGAAAGAAAGGAGCAATTTTCACTCTCACTCACTCACACACATTCTCTCTCTTTTTTTTAATTTTTGTAAAACATTGTATTGTGAATTCATACGCTTCTGGAATTATAGTTTGCTCCCTTAGTTCGACCTCGGGAAATTTTTTATTTCCAAGTAACAAATTGTATTAAACTGGTGACCGTTTCTTTGCACTATACTACGACAAAACCCTAGAGAAGGAACGTAGCCGCACCAAGAAGCATACATGTTAGGAGCTACAAGGGAGAGCCATCTCAATGTGCAGGCATCTCCTTTCAACCCTTCCCACAACTGTACGAGAGAGAGAACACCGCCCAAAGTCCTCTTGGGTTTTGATCGGCTATACGAGATCAATCGGAGCCCCTCCCCTCCTCCGGACACTCTATTCTCCTCCTCGAACCTATCCTCTATGGCGTATAAATATGCAAGGCAGATGGTGGCTCGTGGTGCTCGCTTGTCTCCCGTGGCATTCTGGTAGCGAGGCTTCTCGTCAAACTGCTGATGAGCCGTGCAACCAGTGATTGTCATAGGCCGTACTTGCTAAAGTAGGTGGCCGTGGCGGTGAGACCAATAGCCATGTGGTACTCCTTGTCGGCCTAGACTCATCATCAATTGTGTGACCGTCGCAGTGCGTCGTGTGGCTAGGAGCGGATGCGGTCATTGTAGATGGGAGCGGCCGAGATCGGCATCGATGGAAGTGACTGCAACTGAGGTTGCGTGATTGGGTGAGATCATGGTCGATGTCGATGGGGCCATATGGTCCCCCTCGCTGGCACTAGCAGCAGTCTTTCTCTCTATTGACCATAGGCGCTCATCGATGACGACATGAGTGTTGCAAGTTGCTAGCTTATTTAGCGGTTGCAGTTATGGTTTCATGCTTCGGAGAGTTTTAGGTCTTCTTTTTTTGTTTTTTTTAGTGTAGTGTTAAATTTTGTTACGGACCACGCGTGACCTTAGATTTTTTACCTGACTTGAGTCAGTGGTCGATTTCGACCTTTAGGTAGATTTATTCGGCTAACTCGTTAGCACTATCTTCAAGATTTTTCTTATTGACGCTTTGTTGTATGTGCAAGTGTTGGATCACTCTCATTTGAGAGATCATCCGATTCATGATCTTACGACACATTTCTTTTTCTTTTTCTTTTATTTTCTATCTTACTTTTATGTTTTGAATTACCCTATCTCTGTGGAGGCATAATTTCTTTTTCATAGGTAAGGATTTTCAATCTCCCCCTGCTTGTATGGGATTTTTCTCTGTCAATGAAAATATTTAAAACAAAAAAAAAAAAACAAGGGAGAGCCATCTCACGTTAGTGTGCAACCCCCTCATACCCCAAAGGTTTTTCCCTTTACCATAGTTGCAACATTCTTGTCAGGTTTTGCATATATTGAGTGTATTTTGCCATTGTTTACTTGGACGGGGCAAATGACGAAATAATTTTTCTGTAATTTACTAAAAATTCTAAACTTATTTGTATAGGTCATCCTTGAACTTCAAAACAACTATCAGGGTCGTCTCCGGTCCTTAAAAATAAATCGGCATAAGTTTTGTTGCCACTTTATTTTCACCTCAAATTAATATTGGTGTAAATTAAAGGATATATAAATGCATATAACAGGCACCGTGTTCCTTTAACTTTTTACTTTTTTGAGTTGTTTGTCTGTGCTCTCTGTCTCTCGTCCACAGTGTCATCTCTCTCTCACACGCACCCTCTCGTTAATTTTACCTCACAACATTCATTTATTTAAAGAAAAAAATGAGCAATTATTTGTGAGGTTCGTAATTGTGGCAAGGACAAGGAGATGCTAATTGAATTTGAAAATGTGTTTACGGTGTGAAAAGGAAACTATCGAAATAGGTAGTAGTTTAAAGTTTGTAAATTTGATGTTAAGAATAAATATAAGGCAGTGATTCTTGGTATCATTGTGTGTGCAAAGTGGACGTTAGACCTTGACTTCCATTAAAAATGTGTCTGCAACATGAAAAGGGAGCAGTAAGAAACGATTTTTTTTATAAAAATTAAAAAAAATCCCAATAATTGTAAGATTTTAAATTTAACGTTAAGGATATATATATATGGGGTGATGAGTCTTGATATTATTTTATACACTAAAGTAGTGTTCCCTAAAAAGTTTTCTATATATGAAAAGTTTTAGACGTATAAAAAAATGCTTACAAGTAGGGTGGGAGGAGTTGTTCCCAAAAATGTTTTCTACATATAAGTACATGAAAATTATACAAAAATGAACGCCTCAAGTCCACTCTCTTGATTTAATTTTTTTAAACTCAAGTACAAGTTTGGTTGATGTTCATATACCTTGTACTTTCCCTTACCTTTGCACTTGGTATTTTATTCACATATCTAAATAATTGTATCTCATGATTGTTTCTTTGTATTAATGTAAGTATATAACTGATGCAAAATAGCATTGGCTTTTATTTGAAATTTATGGAGATATTATATTTATCTTTATTATTTATATATTATATAAAGGTAAGTCAACAAATGCATGATTTATCTCATTAATTGAGGTATGCTAAGCCATTGATCACACTTGCTTGATGGATGCAAATTAGACATGAACTAAAAAGCAACTCTTTGAGAAATAGGCTTGAGATTTTCCTAATTTTTTTTTGCTTTTGTCTCTTTTTTTTATTTGTGAGAAATTTTGAAAGTTAATTCTTTTTATTTTCTTATCCATTTGTAAATAGATAGAGACGGTGGATTTGAAGAGGAAGCTGATATTATGTTATTTTTATTTTTAGTTTTTTTTTCAATTTTCCTTTTTCTCATTATGGTAGAGTTCGTTGCAAAAATTTGTGGGAGTTCAGTGGATATTACTTTTTTTTTTTTTTAATTTGATTTTGTTAAAAGAATTGATGGACATAAAAAAACTATCAAAGCACATACTGAAATACTCCCCAACAAAATGTGGGTCACCAACTAGTTTTCATGTTATAATATGGTGAAATCAACATGGATATCCATCTAGATTAAGAGGGAATTGGTACAAGAGGATTGATGGAGGTACTTGGACCATGGGCATCTTAACGGGTGAAGATGTTGCAAATGTTTTCGCCGTGGGATGGAGGTACATGGATATATTTCCTTTCTCCCAATATAGAATTTACACACCAAAAACACATTGTCCTGACGTTTTTGGAGGTGTCGGCAGAGCTCATATATTATTGCTGATGTCCCCTCGTTAGGTACGATCATGGAAAGCTGATCTGGAGCTGCAGACACGCTTTTACTCACACCCGACGCCGACAGCTCTTGTGACTAACCCCCAATTACCCTCGGCCCTTTTTTCTTCCCCTTTATGACCCTAGTTCATGGGTGTAATTCCATGGCAACACGCAGAAACCCCCCTCAAGTATATGGCAAGGCGGGACTCGAACAGTGGGATGAATACTAATATAAATAGTATTATGATCATTACTAAAGTGTCACATTAAATTTTTCCATACAACATATGATTTCACTCACTCTATTTTTCAATGAAACAATGATGAAAAAAATGATCCGATGTCAAATAAAAATTAAATAAATTACGACTATCTTTTTTATCTTTAAATTACATCAACTTATAATTTATAATATATCAATTCATTCATCACATCTACCTCCACCATCCAACCGCTTACGCCAACATCATTGAAACATGTTCCATCTTAAATTCTATTCAAAGATAAATTTTATCCGTTGTCCAAATGAAACTTTGGAAAAGATGTATCTCAAAATATGATCCAATGAAATTTGATATTTGTTTTTATATTCAATGGTGGGGTTTAAGGGTACGGCTGGAGGTGAGGAGTGTAGGATAACAATCACTACGTAGAAGGAGTCTATGGTGTTTGCAGTCTATCTAAGGGCCCGTTTGGACGTGGGGGTAGTGAGGCTTTTTCCTCCTCTAGGTTTTTGTTGAAGTTTTCTCCTTTCACTCTAATACAAACTCTACTACAATTACTTCAAATTATTCTAATCAAATTATAATAATATATACTCCCATTTATACTATTAAATAAATACCTTCTACATTCTTTATTTCTACTTTTAATATCAAACAAATATCCATGCATCCTTCACTTTCACTTTTAATATTAACAAATAATCACTAATATCACATCAATGCACTAATCATTTTATCCCACCCCTTAACCATGTACTTATTCTATTACTCAAATAAATATCAATCTCCACTTATTCTATATTAACCTATTTTTATAATATTTTATTTCACATATGAAAAAGTTTTATATATCCTTAAAAATACCCTTTCATGCATCTAATATATATATATATATATATATATATATATATAAAACAAACGGGGAGACAAATCTCACAGGTGGCCACTTACTTCTTTTTTTGTCTTATTTCTCCCATGCAATGATAAAGATCCTTTGGATTGCAATCTCTAGTGGTTTTCAAGGTGGGATAGCCACTGTTTGGCTGTTTTATATACCATATTAGCTCTTGCAAATCTCATGTTTACTGATGTGCCTCTAGAAAATTGCTGTTTACCTATACGGAGCAAATGATAAAACTTCAATCTTTAAAACCACATATTACTTCCTGAGTTTTCAATGTGGCACCATTCTTGGAGTTCTGTTATAACTTTGTTCAATTGAATCCGCAACATACTCGTTTCAATTCATTCCATAAGTTAATCAATCGATTACCATGCATTTTTTGGTGCAAAAATTGGTCATGTGCAACGTCTAATTTCCATATTTCTAGATGATTCATGTCTACGATACCTCTCAAAATAATCACGTCAGGTTCAGATACGTGTAATATGATGTGTTTTACCATGTAAGCATGTGCGAGCAGTAAAAATAAATAAATTTAAAAATAAAAACCACCTCACATATCTTTCTTATGCGTCGATACATCTCGTCCAGAAAAAATTATCACCACATTTAAGTTTATAATAAAATTATTTTACATTTAGAAGTATTTTTTATAATGATCTAAAATAAGATTTTATAGATGTAAAATCACTATAAAAATATTCTACATCGTTATAAAATAAGATTATAAATATATATTTTAGTTCAATGATGGTGGTGATTTTTATAATTATTTTATATTGATGTAAAATAAAATTATATTAATATAAAAATATTTTACATCCATGTATTTTAATTTAAATTAAGTAATGATGACTTTTTTAATTAAGATGAGATCTACCACCTAATAGAATTTATAGTTATCTGGTTAGGATTATATTTGAGCCTTTGAGAGGTAAAACATGAAACTTTTAACATTTTTCTAAGTTTTGACGAAGATAATTCATGCCTATAATCACGGTGCATCAAGGAATACCAACCTTCTAGTTTGTCAGATTTAAATCTAAATTCCTAACGTATCCGGAGCAGCCAACCCAAATGCATGAGCCCAAATTACGAATAGTGGATCTTAACCTTCGTAATCACAACTTAATTTTGGATTGGGATGTGCCGTGGGAAACCCGCCAAGTCTTCAAATAGAACTCCTTGACGGGAAGGAACGGAAGTACACCAACAAAGTAAAAGTAAAACCAAATTCTACTGGGAAGTAAATGGCAAGAATAAAAACATCCCCTAAGTTAAGGAAGAATATGAATCCTGTTAACATTCAACGATCCTAATAATGGCCAATCGCCTCGAACTCGAAATAAACGCCAAAATGCCAATCCACAAGGAAATGTCAAAACCAAGAGTCGTCGGTCAAAGACACCACCTTGTGGAGAGTGAATAGTCGATGAGCGATGATATAGGGATATCACATCTTATGCGATGCAACGTTGACGTGCGGTTGATGTGTTGCGGTAGATGTGACATACTTTTACAAGAAAGATGATATGATACATGACGTGAGATATGCTATGACATTGATATAGCACATGTATATAAAGTTGTATATATTAAAATTTTTACATGATCGATCTCCTTTCCTTTTTAATTGTCTTGTACTTATTCAACTGATTCTAGATTTTCAGCTACGAGTGGTGTTCGGTAAGGAAAATAAGTCGATAGAATAAATAGAAAAATAAAATAATAAAATAAATAAATTAATTTACTTAAATATTTTGATAAGTGAAAGTTAATTCACGGTAGAGATAAAATAACTTTATCTCGAATAAAATTTCCTTCACCCTAAGTCGCAGGCAAGGTTAGTATTTGGCCTCCGTTTAGCATGGCAAGCAAACAATGCCTAATGATTTTCCTTGGGTGAAGACAGAAGAAAAAAAATTTCTGCGAATACTGTTCCACAGCTCATGTAATGCCCACCAATTTGGGAATCGGTATGATAGTTGAGCTGGTGCGTAGCCTTTGCCTGTTTGTGGGAAATGAAGGGTGGGATGAGATGTTTTGAGAAGGTTGTGATGAGATTTCTCTCTTTTATTTTATTTTATTTTTGGTGAGAAGGTAAATATGTTGGACATGGGGATAATCTCATAGTCTCTTAGATGCCAATGAGAAGGAGTTTTATCATTAAGTCAACTCCTTGGTGGTAGTAAGATGGGATTTCTAGCAACCATTATCCAAGAAACAAAGGTGTTACGATTCGGTTCCCAGGTCCCTACTGGACTCAAGGTCGGCTCGCCTCGACTAATCTCAAGATCTAGTCTTCCAACAAGAAATAACTAAAAATAGGAAAATAAATCGCATCCACACATACAATATAATTAAGCAGAAGAAAAGAACGAAGCAGTAAAGAAAGTAAAACAACAGTCTCAACACGTAGTACATGTCACTACAACAACAACAGAAAATGTAAAGGAAACGGAAAGTAATCGGAGTAGTAAGCTATGTGTTCAATACTCACTACAACAATAGAGAAAACGAAAGTGCTGAAAGAACGACTACGGCTGGACTCGGCTGGACTTAGCACACTCTGCAGCCGGAAACTCGGGCTGCTCAACTCCTAGTCCTGAATAGCGTTATGAAAAAATAGAATGAACAAATGCTAAGTAGAGTGATGTTTACATTATTTAAATGCAAGTACAGTAAAAATAACAACATGTTTATTTCTCATTTCTATTTATTTCATTTAAGTGTTTCTGTTTCATATATTTCTCAGAGTGTCCAGGTATTTCCTGATCTTGCATGTTCCTCGTGGGAACGATCTTGATTGCAGTCTTTCCCGTAGAGTAGAAGGTATATATAGTGCTCTCCTGGCTGGGAGAGTCCTCCGTGATAGTCTTACACCAAGTCAACCACCCCGAGGTCACTGTCAAGACGTAGCGGTGACTACGGCACGCGTGATAAGCGCATGTGTAGTTACCTTGCACTGACACGCGGTTAGTCGTTTTTGCTAGCGGGTACACCTAAAATACAGTACAGAACAATATAGGGCCTTACCCTCTCATAACAGAGGTCTTGTCCCTCCACAGTTTGCGTACCCTCGTCCGACTACCCCGGTTTGCCCAGAGGGCCTAACAAAGTCAGTGTAGGGTGGCTAGCTGAACCTCGGACCCCATGGGGTGGCTAGCTCCCTCCCTACACTGGTAGCACACCTCGGTACCGCGTACGCGAGGGCCAGCAGGAGTCGGTGTAGAGTGGTCAATCTTAACCTCGGGTCTCAACCCGACGGAGGCTAGCTCCACTCTATACTAAAAAGGGACAATGGCTCTCCTTGGTACCGCATACACAAGGGCCAGCTTACTTCCCGTCTACATTCTAGATTTTCTTTCATCTACAGGAGTTCTACTCCTAATTCCCTGTAGGGTTCATGCTCATATTCATCTCATTTATCCAGGTCCAGATCTCATGTCTCATAATTCGTTCTTCATCCATATACAGGCAACTCGTGTTTTCATAATTCAATTCTCAAAACATGCAACTTGTGGTTTCACAGTCAATTTCCTAATTACAAACAGGCAGCTCGTATTTTAACATGCATCTTGTAATTATATTAAAAGCATTTGCTAGTAATTTATTTTAACCATGCATTCAAGTAAACAGTACAGCTCAAACAGGCTTATTTATTTTTACCCTAAAGTTCATTCCACATCCTAGAGTTCAATCCGACTATTCCAACCAAGTACATTCTTATTTAAATATTAACAACTGAGTTAGACCACTCTACCGGGTATCACAGGAGGAATAGGGGCCTGTGCCGCAGATCTCGTTGTCTCCGCGGGCCTCGAACATGCCACTGGTTGGCAATCTGTATCAGCGAACAATGTACATTAGATAAGCTCAAAACAGTAGATACTCAACACGAACATGTAGAGGAATTCGAGTAGAAAACAACAGTGCTTCATTTGCGGAAATTCGATTCCGTTTGGGCCTTAAACAAGCCAAAAATGCGATTTCTGATCAAAATCAGACGTTTGGGACTAGTCCCAGACATCTTAAAAGACACCAGAACTCACATTATGTTTCCTGTGGCTGATTCGACGTCCAGACTCCCTCTGCGGCCATCTGAGGGCAGTTCCAGATGTCGGACAAGGTCTCCGGTCATCTGGAAGCACCTCTGGATGTCTGGAGACGTGATCAGACGTTCAAAAGTATTTGGGAAAGTGCACCCCACGCCTTCCCAAAGCCTACACCTACGTACGAACACCTGCAGACGCAACGGTTAGCCGACATCCCCTGCGCTATGATTTGCATGGTGCAAGAAGATACGTACCTCGCGATATCACGCTTTCAGACGTTCGGCCTCAGCTTCGGACGTCCAGGTCCCTCGCCAGTCGTTTGGACGTCACGCCATATGTTTGATACTTGAAAACTTCCAGTACCAAAACCTTCTCGCAGCTCGCCTCGCTTATACCTCAGCCGCAGCGACAGCTCCAGCAGCTACAGGAGCTTGAGCAGCTCCCCACCAGCGTCCTCCTTGCGCGCACGCACTCGCCGTCGGCCATGCGAGCTCCACTGAGCTCCCGAAGGCCCTCCGACCTTCCACGCTCTCTTCCTTCCTCTCTCTCACTCTCCCTCACTTGCCCCCCTCTCGCTACTCACGTTTAGCCAAGCCACAGTCTCACGGGAGGCGTTGGAGGTGGTGGTGACTGGTGGTGAGGGGATGAGGAGGGGAGGGGTTTAAATAGGATGGGAATTAGGGTTTGCAGGGTGAGGGTGCGGGGAGAGAGAAACCTCTGCGTATCGCCAGCTGTTACGAACGCGCGCTTCAGACGTCTTTTAAGACGTCTGGGAGGTGGCCCAGACGTCTGACCAGACGTCTGGAACCACTTCCAGACGTCTGGGAATCGGTTATTGTTGGCACGCGCGATTCGTCTGCGCGCCTGAGCGCGCAGACCTGCGTACGCTCTCCCTCTCTTTTTCCCTTTCTCCTGCGGCCGCAGACCACCCTGTCCCGCTCTCTCTCTCCTCCTCGCGTGGCCTTAAAAGGACACGCCCTCCCCCTCACTCCTGTCACCTCCGCCCCCTTCCTCTTCTCCTTCCAGTCGCTGCGCGAGAGCGAGTGCGAGTGAGTGGCGGCGGCAACAGCCACGGCGGGTGCGGGAGGAGGTGCTGCGCGGGGGAGGAGGCGTCGGCCGTGAGGGCTCGAGCCTGCCGGGGTAGCAGGAGCCGGCCGGCGGGGGCGCAGTAGACGCGGGGTGGTGCGGGAGGCCTGCTGCAACTCGAGCAGCAGGCGGAGCACTCGCACCGCGGCCGTGCGTCGCGAGCAGAGGGCGAGTGGCGCCCTGATTCTGAAAAATTTTCCAGAATCAGACGTCTGTGATTCCAACCAGACGACGGGGAAGACGTCTGAAATGTGAGTTATTTCCGCTTCTTCGTTTTCTTCGACTGACCGTACTAAGAGAGAGAGGAAATGGGTACGCGCAGGTTCTGAGATTTGCATCCAACGCGAATCAGACGTCTGGATACAGTGCCAGATGATGGGAACGACTTCCAGACGTCCGGGGTGACCATCGGATGTCTGGGAACTAGGTCAGACACCCCCGCAGGCTTCTGGACGTCTGAGAGACCACACAGAGCATGGTAACCCCTGATCCACTTTTTAAGACGTCTGGAACTTATTCCAGACGTTTGATTTTGCACTGTTTCGTCGTTTTCGACCCGTTTAGGGCCCGTTCGGAGTCTGTTTTCCGCGTTTCAAGTTGCGTGCTTTTCGGAATTTCATCCTCTACCCCGTCTACAGTAGCTATAGACTATTTTGAGAAACTCCTTTTGTTTGATCCTTGTGATAGGACCCCGTCCGTTGCAGTCTCGGGGGTTGCGGAGACACGCGGGATTCCTGACCATGCCCCCAGTTCACCCGTTGTAACCGGTAGAGTGGCTTTAAGTATAATCTGTTAAATTATGAAATCATAAATAGAACCTAGGACATTGCATGAATCCTAGGAATGAGAAATAGATTGAATGGTAGATCCTAGGGTGTTGCATGAATCCTAGGGCTGGAAAACTAGATTGTATGATAGATCCTAGGATATGGCATGAATCCTAGGATGGGAAAACTAGTGGAATGCATGAATACTGCAGTCTTGGAAAATGTGGAAAGGAAACAATAGCTGCCTGTGAATTGAATTAACAGCTGCCTGTTATGAATAAATGAACATGATTAAGAATATGGGATGTATGAACGTGAAACTGGAAAGGTGAAACCGGAATGCGCTGAGTTAAAGAGCTGGAACCCTACGGGGAATTAGGAGTAGAACTCCTGGAAAGTGAATGGAATAGAATTGGGGAAGTGAGCTGGCCCTTGAGTACGGAATACCAAGGAGAGCGACTGTCCCCCTATTTACTGCAAAGCGGAGCCAGCCGCCCCAGGGACCCAGGGTTAGGACTGGCCACTCTGTACCGACTTGCTGGCCCTCGTGTACGTAGTACCGAGGAGAGCTACCAGTGTAGGGAGGTACTAGCTACCCCAAGGGCCCCGGGGTTCTGCTAGCCTCCTACACCGACTTGTTAGGCCCACTGGGGCAAACCAGGGTAGTCAGGCGAGGGTGCGCGGACTGTGGAGGGGCAAGGCCCCTGTTTGGTTACTGTGGAGGGGTTGGACCCCTGTTACTGAGAGGGCTCTGCCCTGTACTGGTTTCGTGCTGTGCTTTGGGCGCACCCGTTAACAGAAACGACTGACCGCGTGCCAATGCCGGTTAGCTACCTATGCGTTTACCGCGTGCGCCGTAGTCATCGTTACGTCTGTCAGTGACCTTGGGGTGGTTGACTGAGAGTAGGATCACCACGGGAGACTCTCCCGACCAGGAGAGCACCATGTGCTACTTCTATTGTTCGAGAAAGACTGCAATAAAGATCGTTCCCACGAGGAACATTCGAGATCAAGTGAAGGATCTGAGAAATAGATAAATTATGAAACAATAGAAAGACGTAAATAAAGGAAGAAAGAAAATTAAAACAGCTACTGTACACTTTATTGTTTCTTTAGTTTAGCTGCCACTCTACTCTGCGTTTTGCTGACGTGTTACACTCGTTACCTTTCAGGACCACGTGTTGAGCAGCCAGGGTCAGCGGCTGCAGAGGACGCTGGGCCGAGTAGGGTCCAGTAGAGTTACCACTGTTCTCTTGTACCTCTTTTTGGTTCCACTGTAGTGAGTAGTTCTTGTTTCCGCTGTACTTTTCTTTACTTGCAGTTCATATTATGTTATGAATGTTGTTCTACTGTTGTAGTGGTACATACTGTAGTGGTTTCTTTCCTTACTGCTGTATTTTCTTACTGTTAGTTATATTCATGTTGAATGTGGTTTATTTTACTGCTCTTTTGGTTTCTTCCTCGTTGGACGACCAGGTCTTGGGTTTAGTCGAGTCGGTCCAGTTCTCGTGTCTCGTAGGGACTCAGGAATCGGGTCGTTACACTAGCGTGCAGAGCGTGAAGCACAGTATGAACAATCTCACTTTCAGACGTCCGGGCACATGTCCAGACGTCCGGACAGACGTCTTAAATGGCTAAAAATGTAACTGGTCATTACAAAAGGTAACCCAATCTCAAAATCAACCTCGCTTGTCCCTCATAGAGTAATTGTAAGGAACATGGTAAAGAAGAGAGGATGCTAGGGGGATCACAAAGTGATCCCAAACAATTGTGGCAACAATCAGTTCTTTGGACACTGGATATGGTATTGAACATCCTATCCTCACACTATTATCTTTTTAGGAGGTTCTCAAACCAATTTGATTTATTTGCAACATAGTTTCCTAAAGAGAAAGACTTTGTATAAGTCCCTTTCCAAGCTATTCTCCTACCAAAAGAGTGTACACATCTCAAATATTATGTGTTGTTTGGAAGGGCACGTGTGTTATTAATTCAAGGGCCAAGATTGAAGAATTGGAAAAGCTTTTGACTTAACCATTGCTCTTTTCTAAATTGACTAATGATTATGACTAGATTGAACTCGAAGAGAGGAAGAGAAATGATTGTTAGCCACAAAAGCAAAATCATCATGGACAAAAAAAGTTTAGACAACGAAAAGATAAGATGGCCTGCTAAGTTGTCAAGGGTGGAGACCATTATACAAGGGACATGACTAGTGACCTCTTTGGATCTCAAAAGAAGGGTGGAGGGGTTGTTTCATGTTTAGGAAGGGGAACTTAGATCAATGATGACAATTAGAAGTCCAACTACTCAAACACATGGAGGTCAATGGCTTATAAGGGACAAGGAAAACCTAGGACATTGTAGATTAAGGGTAACTATTTAGATTGGATTATTTGAAAGGGAAAATAAGTTGAAAGAAGATGTTTAGTTGAGTAGTGAATTGACTTGTGAATTAAGTGTAAATCAAATGTGATAGGGAAATGAATATCACCAAGGTGATATTATTAGATGAAGAGATAATCATGTATCATGAATGTTACATTCAGGAAAGATAAACACAACCAAATACGATCAGAGGTGACAGCGTGGCATCTTGTCAATGGGCCCCGAACAGACGCAGTTAGGTTGCAGAGGTGACACGTTGTGGGCCTATGAAAGTGTGTAATTAGGGATGTATGTTTAATCGGTTTGGATGGATTTAGATTGTTTGGTTCTAGTCATATTTGATTTGGGTTAATAAAATGATCATTCATAATCTAATCAAATTAGATCAAGTTTGGGTTAAATTTGGATTGCTTTGGGTCAAGTGAAATCCAAAATTTGCATGTATTTGTTAACAGCGGAGGGATTTCTTTCTTTTTGGTGTAATTCTTTGTAACATAAATGCTTCATCTTTCGTATAAAGAATTAAGTAGCATCTATAATTATAAAAAGAAAGCAACTAAAAAAAATGTTAATATTATATACAAATCAATTCACCTATATATTTGGGTTTGAGTCAGATGAATAAATGTGACCAAAGAATCACCTAATTTAATAGTTCAAGTTGTTTGTTTAAGTGGTTCAAGTTACATATGATTAACTTATCAATCAACTCAAAACCCATGTAAGTTTGGGTGTTGTTATAAAAATTGCACAATGTGATGTGTTTTTATAACACAAGCATGTGGTGAAGTGAAAAACATAAATTCAGAAGTGGAGGTTACGTCACACAAAAAAGAAGAAGTAATGCAAGTATTAAGGTCAACCATTATTTAAAATATTCATCACCACTTCTAAATCGATAATGGAATCATTTTCAAAATTATTTCACATTGATACAAAATCACCAAATCATCTTTAGAACTACTTTGCACTGTTGCAAAATGAGATTGCATCGATACAAAATCACTAAAAAATTATTTTATAGTGGTGCTGTAACGACCCGATTCCCGAATCCCTACGAGACACGAGAACCGGACTGACTCGACTAATCCCAAAACCCTGTCGTCCAACGAGAAAGTAACAAAAAGAGCAGTAAAATAAACCACATTCACCATGTATATAACTAGCAGTAACAAAATACAGCAGTAAAGGAAAGAAATACTACAGTATATACCACAACAGCAAAGAAAAAAAAAAAATGTACATAACATAAAGTTTTCGGTAAAGAAAGTACAGGGAGTAACAAAGAAAACTACTCACTACAGTGGAAGAAAAGTACAGAAAGTACTACAGGTAACCCCACTGGACCCTACTAGGTCCAGCGTCCTCTGCAGCCGCTGACTCTGGCTGCTCAACACCTGGTCCTGAATAGGTAACAAGGGTGACACATCAGCGAAACGCTGAGTAGAGTGGCAACTAAAATCTAAAGAAGTAGTAGAGTGTACAGTAGCTGTTATATTTTTACTTTCTTTATTTACGTCTTTCTATTATTTCACTATTGATTTATTTCTCAAATCCTTCTCTTGATCTTGAATGTTCCTCGTGGGAACGATCTTGATTGCAGTCTTTTCCGAAAAGTAGAAGTAACACATGGTGCTCTCCTAGCCGGGAGGGTCCCCCGTGGTGGTCCTACCCTCAGTCAACCACCCTAAGGTCGCTGATAGACGTAACGGTGACTACGGCACGCGCGATAAATGCACGGGTAGTTACCCCGCACTGGCACATGGTTAGTCGTTTTCGTTAACGGGTGCACCCAAAGCACAGCACGGAACCAGTATAGGGCAGAGCCCTCAGTAACAGGGGTCCAACGTCTCCACAGTAACCAAACAGGGGCTTTGCCCCTCCACAGTCCGCGCACCCTCGCCTGACTACCTTGGTTTGCCTAGTAGGCCTAACAAGTAGGTGTAGGAGGGCCAGCAGAACCCCGAGGCCCGTGGGGTAGCTAGTACTCTCCCTACACTAGTAGCTCTCCTTGGTACTGTGTACACGAGGGCCAAAAGTCGGTACAAAGTGGCCAGACCTAACCCCGGGTCCTTGGGGCGGCTAGCTCTGCTCTGCATTAAACAGGGGGACAGTCGCTTTCCTTGGTACTTCGTACTCAAGGGCCAGCTCACTTCCCTAATTCTATTCCATTCCCTTTCCAGGAGTTCTACTCCTAATTCCCCGTAGGGTTCAAGCTCTTTTAACTCAGCCAATTTAGGTTTCACCGTTCCAGCTTTACGTTCATACAACCCATGTTCTCAATCATACGTATTCGTTCATAACAGGCAGTTGTTAACCAATTTACAGGCAGTTATCATTTCCTTTCTACTATTCTAAGACTGTAATATTTATATATTCAACTAGTTTTTCAGTCCTAGGATTCATGCCGTACCCTAGGATCTATCATTCAATCTAATTTTCCAATCATAGGATTCATGCAATACCCTAAGATCTATCATTCAATCTAATTTCTCAGTTCTAGGGTTCTTGCAATGCCCTATACTCTATTAATTGTTTCATAATTGTAAAAAATTTTGTTAAATAGATTAAAAAGCCACTCTACCAGCGAAACCGGGAGTACTGGGGGCGTGGTCGACAATCCCGTGCGCCTCTGCAACCCCTGAGACTGCAACGGAACGAGGTCCTAACATAATGATCAAACACAAGGAGTTTCTTAGAACAGTATACAATTACTGTAAACGGATAGAGGAATTAATTCTGGAAAGAACGCAACTCGGAACGGGGAAAACGGACTCCGAACGGGCCCTAAACGGGTTAAAAATGACGAAACTGTCTAAAATTAGACGTCTGGAACATCTTCTAGACATCTTAAAAGGTGCATTGGCCGTACCTCAGTTCTACGCAGTCCTTCAGACGTCCAGAAGCCCGCTGGAACGTCTGGCCTTGGTTTCCAGACGTCCGATTGTCACCCCGGACGTCTGGAGGTCCTCTCCGTCGTTTGGCACTGCGGCTAGACGTCTGATTCACGTGGGATGGCGAGCCCTCACACCCTCCTAAGCAGGACCTGCACACACATACACCTGCTCTTAGCACGACGAAGTGCAGAAGAAAATGCGGCGGACGGCTGCATGGCCGTACACGCGCAAAAGGAGAAGGTAAGAAATATCTTACTTGTCAGATGTCTGGACCGTCCTTTAGACGTCTTCGGCGTCGTCTGGACGTAAGTCCAGACGTCTGATTCTGGAAAATTTTCCAAAACCAGAACTCGACTCGCTCTCCGCCCGCGATGCACGGCCGCGCCCCGTTTGCCAGCTGCCCGAGCTGCAGCAGCCCCTTCGCGACACCCCACGCCTGCTGAAATAGTGGGCGTATGACTTATGTGACCGACAGTGGCTAGGTCTTTTTTTTTTGTTATAGAAATGTCGTTGAGGTACAAATAGTCATTGCCACTATTACAATTTTACTCGGAAATATTTTTCCTGAGGTCGAACTCAGGGAGCTACTAGAATTCTAGAAGTACAATGCGTTTATTACAAAAATAAGAGAGAGAGAGAGAAAGAGAGAGAGAGGTAGATTAGTCTCTTGGATTTTTCTTCTTCTCTTCTTTCTCTCTTGCCTTGTCTTCTTCTTCTTTCTCTTCTCTTCTTTCTTCTCTTTGCTTGATCTTCCTCAGTTCTTCTTCTTTATCTTCTTTCTCTTTTCTTCTTCTCTTTGCTTTCAGCTGCGGCGCCTGTTCTTCTCTTCTCCTTTACTTTGTCTGCAGAGCTTCTTCCATCGTCTGATTTCTCAATCATACGGCTTAAGTGGCATCTGCTACAGTGCTTCCTTTGTGCTCCTTCTTCTTCTTCTTCTCGTAGTCCTTCTTCTTTCCCTTCTCTTTGAGCGGCCAAGGCTTCAGCCACCTTCTTCCTTCTTCTTCTTCTTCTCTGCCTGCACACTCACACTGCTGGTCAGAGCAAAACCTACCCCTACCCTCCCCCGCGTCTCTCTCTTTCTCAGATTTTTCCCATAGGATCGCTCTCCCAGAGCCGGGTATTCGGGTATGAGTTTCGCGCCCGGGACCAGGCCCACCGGCGTGCGGTGGTGGGCGAGGAGTGCAGGTCGGGTATCCGGATCCAGCCTAGACCCGCGGGGCATGAGCGCGGGCGAGGGCAAGCGCGTGGGGCGCAGCGTGCGTGAGGAACCTGACCCCTGTGTTCGAAGGCGATAAGCCTACAACACTTTTTTCATTTATGCGTAGGCGCTGAGCTGCGCGCTTCCGAGGTGGGACTAAAGTCCCACCTCCAAATGTCGCACCCGCGGTTGAGAGAGCTGCGGTCAATTGCGGCCGTGTGCGAGGCTTTCACCCCAGCTGCAGGCCTGGGATGCTTCGTGGGGGTAAACCGCGCGTCCTGGAGTGCGAGCCTAAGTGAGGGCGAACCTGCAGTTATAGGTGAAGGAGCTTCACCTGCTCAGCAATGGCGGCGAAGAGGGCGTGACCTGAAATCAAGCATACGGCCTCTCGGCCCAGTCAGAGGATGCAGGGAGCTTCGCCAGAGTGCGGCGAAGCCAGTGCGGGTGGTGGCGAGGCGTGAGGCGGCGTATGGTGGCAGCCCTAGGTCGGACTGTGGTCGGAGGAATGGGTTTGTTCGGGGGGTCTTTAGGTAGCGTGTGGCAGGAAATGAGACGGGGGAAGCTGTGGAGTGGAGTGAGGGGAAGCTTCTGAGGTGATTGGCGAGGAGTGAGGGGGTCTGTGGAGGTGGAATGGGCTCGCCGGAGAGGGTGGTCGGAGATGGAGTAGGTGGAGGTTGTGTGTGGGGACGCGAAAATACAAATTGACAGAGGGGGAATTTAGAGGAGGAGGATGAAAGTTTCCCTACTTGGAGGGGTGAGATCAGCGTGACAAAAAATATGCGGGTAAAAAAATATAAAGCAATCTCACAAAAAATCAATCGCACAATGTACACAGGTATTTTTAGGTGGAAACCCAAACCGGGTGAAAACCACCACCTAACCCTCTCGAGTTAGGATTTTCCGATTAACCTAGTTGATCAAATCCACTAAACCGAATCACTTAAAACGAGGGTGATTCAACCTCAATACAACCACGCTACAAGTACGAGGGTAGTGTTCCTCAACCCCTTCTCTCCACGAGAAGGATTTTGTCCCACGAAGGAGACGGGAATTCGCAAAGCGAATACCCAACCAAAATACAAAGATAAAATAAAACAACAGGTCCTATAGAGCCAACAAAGTAATTAAGAACCTAGCTTCTATAGGAATAAGGAAACTCCCCTTTGCAAGGAGTGCGTCGAGGATGACGCGGGTGCGTGAGCCACGCAACGGCGCAATGTCGCTCTCGTGAACAACGGCGGGAGAGCGGGTGCGCGAAGACTTGATGCTCTCAAGAGAATGAAACTAGAGCTTGGAGAGCAAGGGCCTCAATTGGACACAAGAGAGTGGAAGTATGTTGCTTAAGTGTGTCTTGTGTTTTTCTAAGTGTATATCTTGTGTGTTTTTGTGTTGCAAAGGTTCCCCTCTATTTATAGAGGCCTTAGGAAGGCTTTGGAAGGCTTAAGAAAGGTTCTATAGCCGTTGGGTGCAAAGCCCAAGAGAATCAGGCCGAAATCAGGACAATGATTACATTTGACAGGGTTATCAGACGTCTAACTCTGGCATCAGACGTCTGGAAGGCCACTTTAAGACGTCTGATTACAAGGTCAGACGTCTGATTCTATGCGGGTTTCTCCCTGACTTGAATCAGATCTAAACAGGGTTTTTGCGCAAGTCCATCAGACGACATACAGGACGTCTGGCACTATGTCTGGACGTCTGGAAACCTACTTTTACTGTGGGAATTGATTTCCAAACGTTGCAACGGCTAGAAAATCTCTGAGAAGAGATTTTGGGACAGCCGAGGCAAAACGGTCATTTATCAGACGTCTGGAAAGGCCTAAGGACGTCTGATAAGGCTCTAACGGTCATATTCTTGATTGTTGCTAAGCCAGCCAACGGTCCACTAATTGGACGTCTGGCAAATCCATCAGACGTCTTTTAAGACGTCTGGTCTAAGGTCTGGACGTCTGATTTCATCAGACAGAACTAACTATGTCCAGCCTAACAGTTATCAGACGTCTGAAACAACAGTCAGACGTCTTAAAATACTTTATCAGACGTCTGATTTGTGAATTAGACGTCTGGAAAGTCTGTTTTAACCCTATATTGGTTTTCTAAGTGTTCTACAGAAAACCTAAGTATCCTAGGGTTGTGCCGGTGTTCCTAGGACTACTGTTAGGGTACTTTGAGGCTCTTTAACATAATTTTCTAAGGAAAATAAAGAGCAAGAAAGATAAAGATAAAAGTACATGAAAGGATTAAAAAGAATCTATCCTATTCTTCTTGTCTTCTATCTTCAATCTGTCGCTCCACGCGAACCTCCTCTGTTTTCCGTCAAGCTCCTCCAATCCGTCCTGGATGCGAGCTCGAGTTCCGTCTAAACACGTCCACATTTGCAATTGACCTGAAATCTAGGACTCAAATTGCAAATGTTAAATAACACGTGTTTTGTTATCATCAAAACAAATGATCGTGGTGCTCTAGCACCAACAGAGGAGAGGAAGCTTTTACCTAAGTTCTGGACAAAGGGGGAAGGGCGAAGCCACCGGCTCGTGCCTGCCGGAGCTGAGGAAGAAGCAGCCCTGGAAGGGGAGAACGGCGACGAGGAGGCAGGCGGAGGGTGTCGGCGGGTGCAGCGTGACACAGACGAAAGGGTTAGGGGAACGCTGCTGCAGGTAAGGCAACAGAGCGACGAGGAGGAGGAGGAGTTGGTCGCCGGAAGCTGCAAGCCGTTTGTTGGAGCTGGAGAGGAGGAAGTGGGGGGGTATTCTCCGTCAGAGATAGCTTATCCTCTTCTGCTGGCGACGACAGTGTTTATAAAGGCGAAGGCGGAGGGGTGGGTGCAGGGAGGCGACGTGCCTCCCTCGCCGGAGGATGGCTGGAGCAGCAACCCATACCTTCTGCGTGTTCGCACGGAAGGTGTGGGCGATGGTAGAGGTCGTGGAGGTGTCCCTGCGACAGCAGACGTCGCAGGAAACACTCGGTTCAATGGGCAGAGGGCCTCCCTCACCCTGCGCGGCGCCATGCTCCGCGCAAAGTCGCCGGAGCATGGCGCTGCTCAGAGTTTTGCAGGGAGGACCTAAGTGCAAAGAACGACGAAGAACCTAGGGGTCAAAATGTGAGGGTTTCGAAAGTTAAGGGTCAAAAAGTAATAGATGAGGACCAAAATGTAATGTCGGTCAAGAAGGTCTCTTCTTAGGTTCAAGTTTTTATGCATGACTAAATAGGACCTAAGGATTCTAATGGTGAATTTTATTTCTAGATCAGACCTTGTTTGACGGGTCAATTTACGTAAAAACCTAAATTAAATCATTAATTGGGCATGGTTCTCAATATAGGTCAAAATGGGTTCCCAAGGCCAAATTGAAGGTTCTAAATCCTAGAGATTATTTTTCTATGAATTTTAGAGGATTTAGTCGATTTTTACTTTGCCTCGAACCTCGTGAATTGAAGTGGGTTTGATTCAGGATTACAGGATGTTATTTAATTCCCTGGGAGTTGCTGTAGCCCTTGTTGGATCAAATCATCCCACTTTCCTTCTTATTAGGTTAGTTTGACCAATGTTTTGACCCTGAGTTACCCTGTTTACTGATTGTGTTGGTGAAATTGTATTTTTACCCCTTATGACCTGTTTTCTTCACAAACTCAGAGTTATCTGAGTCAAGTCTTTCTATAAGTTATGTAGGAGCTTTTTCTTGCAAATCTAGGTTAGATTGTGCAAGTTAGGGTTTATGATGAGGTTCTCATCACCTGCCGTTCACTTGCTCGCTTGCTCGCGCTCTCGCTGGCAAGAAGAAGGAGAAGAGAAAGGCGGAGGAGATGAGGGTGAGGGCGAGGGTTTATATAAGGCAGCGCGGGGAGAGAGAGAAGAGAGAGACGGCGCGTCTGCAGGAAGAGAGAGGAAAAAGAAGACGAAGGCGGCGGGCGCAGTCTGTGCACGCATGCGCGCAAATGCAACCTGGTACGCCGAAAAAATTTATTACCAGACGTCTGGAAATGGTTCTAGACGTCTGGACAGATGTCTGGATCACTTCCCAGACGTCTTAAAAATCCGTCTGATATCACATTCGTAACAGGTGCAAAATTATTACCAACTATTTTACACTGATATAAAATAAAATTACACCTATATATTTATGTTTAAATTGGTGGGGATGGATTTCTTAACTATTTTACATTTATGCAAATTGAGATTACACACATATATTTTGATTCAAAGTATTGGTAACTTTTGTAAGTGAGGTATAACCCAACACTTAACGAAATTTAAATTTTTTGATATTTTTATATTAAATATCAGTTGGGAAACGAAGGCCACTGTCACACCTGCTTACGTCAACTTACATTTCCGGAAAAATCAAATGACCTATTTTTAAATATTTAAATGAATTATTTAAGTTGGCTCAAATAACGTCCATCCCTAGGAGTGTCTGTACGGATTGCGCAGAAGAGCAACTTTCAGGAACCGTATAATTGCGTGTCATGCATAAGTAACGTTTCTGAGTAACTACATCACAAATAGGAAGGATCCTTGCGAGGTCTGACCATTCCATCTCCGCTGATGGCGAGGGAAGGTGAAATGTTTTCCTCGTTTCCGTTTACGAGAGATATTCGTCCGTTTTGGAGTTCAAAGGACGGAACCATGAGAGTTATTTATAACAAGGACGGCACCATTTTCCATATATACAAGTCAGAATGGATGTCTTTGAGAAGAAGAAATGCAATGCCAAGAATGGAACACGTGCTTCAGGTTGTGAGCCAAAGTCTTTTATCATTGACAATGGGTGGACTTTTTTCGCTGCGACCTTAAATAAATGAGGTGATTTAGTGATAATTATTAGATTGATGATTGTGTTATGAGAGACAACATAACACCTAAACAGGTGGGCTCATTGTAGACATCGGTTCCATGGGCTCACCATGATGGATCGGATCCACAATTCTTTTGAGAAATTCGTCTGATTAAACTCAAACTAACTGCAATACTTAATAGGTGGCAACATGGTAAAGCTATGACTTAATTGGTGGAGAAGCTTGCCCGTACCAAGGAGCCAACTTGGTTCAACGAATTTAACTATATTAATTTTAGTACACCATCGCTAACAATTAAGTTTATGCTATTAAGAAGTATGGAAGCCCAGTATTGCAAAGCAGTAAAAATGATAGTGTTATGTGTTCTTTAATAGTTTCAAAGCCTTGTCTGTCAACATATGCACTTTCAGAAAGCTATAAAACGTGATTTTTCAGTTCATCTATCGACCCTTTTATTTCTATTGCTTTATGCGTGATTTCTACAAATAAAGACCCGAGGGTGGGGCACTCATTCCACCTGTCTGCTTGATTGGCCGAAGAATAACATTTTGAACATCATTAGAGGAAAATTTGTTTGAAGAATTAAGAAGAAATCAGGTAACTAAGATATATAATGCTTTACGCTTCACATGGGCATCAAAATTACAAGCCGCAGTGGTTATGAATAGGAAAATCTAATTCCTAGTTAATTTTAGTTGCAAAAAGAGTTCTAAAATATTAAATTTAGTTTTCATGTCGTATTATTTTGTTAATGTAGCACATAACCTCTCCAAGTTACGTCTCTCCAACAATGTAGTTGAGCATTGGACCCATTTCGATTGCCCCTCTAACGTTTGAAGGGTTAACTTTTGATGATCGAATGGATTTAGAGCATTCAGCTCTTCAAAATAAAGAAAAAAACGGGAGGGATAACTGGATCTTATCACGCAATCCAAACGCTGTCACAGAAGAGCAGATTCAAAGTCAAATTACAATCTCCACTAGAAGGGCAACCTGAAATTACAAAAGTCAAGAGACAAGATATCACATTTTCCAATTCCAGATCGTCACTCCACGTGGCAGAACCAAGACCTCAGACACTACACTAAAGTTGAAGGTCATAGCTTCAAGTTCACGTACTTCAACTGGAGTTATCAAAGGCCCATATACAAACTCAAAAGCCGAAATCCCTTGCCAGCTGCTTTGTATCAATCAGCAGCATGGGAGCAATAAAAAGAAAAGATACAGTCTACATTTTTTTCTGGCAAAGAAAACAAAAACCGATGTCAGGTTCTACTTACATGCTTACAACGTTATGATTATGAGGCATATACCCGTATTGAAGACCGAATGCTCTGCCTGCACAATGGGCATTTGGGGGACAATTCTCGCTCCACCATCATAGCGCAGCGTGGGCAACAAACCAGATGCCCACAAGGAGTGAATGCTGACCTCCTCTGTCTGCAAAGGCAGATAACACAGAGCTGCCCGTCTGGAATGTCCCCAAGCTCTTCGTCGTCGTCATTGCTAGTAACCTCTTCCACATTGATCTCGCTAGATTGTCGAGTATGTCTCCTATGCCTCCATTCTTTCCATCTCCACCAGTTCCTGTGTCACCACCACAAAGGCAAGTGAGCACACATTTCAATATAAAGATCACCGTGAAACTTGACAATTTTGATCATGTCCTCAGAAGCAGCACCAATCTCGTGCAACAACAAAAAAGTTCCTGAGGGATTCAATCCCCAAATTATCCCACTCCCAAGTACGAAGCACCAATGATTCACTCTGGCACTCAGATGGTTAATAATCAGATGCGAACTATTCCCTCCCTAAAGAAACTTTTCGAGCCACTAAAGTATGCATGATAGAAATACTTCATCTTAAACTTGTAATAATGAAAAAATAAAACCACCGTTCACAGTAATTTTAAACCAGCACCTTATCATGGAGTAGCCAACTATCCCGACTGAAAGTGTTCCAAGGACGACACCACTCCAGAAGAGAACACTAGAACTAAAAGCAAGATCTGCTTCAATTTCATTCTTTGACTTATCAGACCTGCAGAGGAAGTGCAAACAGTCCAGACTATTTCAAATGCCCGTGTAGGATAAAATTCTACTAGCAAGCATGTCCTAAGCAAGTTTGACAATTTAAATAAGAAAAACCCATCCTTCAATGATCAATAATAACTTCTTCAATGATCAACAAGAATGAATTAAACCATTAAGAGCACCATTCATCTGCCAACCTCTTAGGTTGGGTGGAAACCCATTTAACTAGAAGAAGAGTGGTAAAAGGAGGTACCCATTTCAGCCATAGAAAGAACTTAGGCCAGCATCCAGTCCAAAAAACGATGACTTTATATGATTTGCCAAGTGTGTTATTTACTAAATCAGGTCACTTTTCTCCAAAAAAACAGCTAATCAAAGTTTCTATAAGCGCATCTTATATGTAGGGTAATGTTTCCACTAACCATCAAAATTATTTATAGGCACTTTTCTATTTTTTGAAAGGTTTATATGCAATTTTCTATGAAAATTTGTATTTGTAATGCTTTCGAAAGAAATCTTATTTACTCAAGGCCCTGATGTTATTTTTTCTAATTTTGCATTTCTCAAGGAAATGGATGTAATTTTTATTTTATTTTATTTTATAAATATGTATGAATATGTTTTCTTTGTTTCTTTTCTTTTCAAAAAAATAAAAAAAACTCAAACTCCTATTATGCAAAAGGTCCTATTAGAGAGACTATTGGAAAAAATTGGGAACTTTAACACCTGGATTTCCCCAGATCATCACCAACCCAGATGGCCAAGGATGGACTACATGGATCCCCATTCAACCAATTATCATGGTAGCCTCCTATTTCAGTTTCATGTATGTCTTGTACCATACTTGGGATCACCGCCTATTGTGCCTGAGATTGGCACCTCTTTTGTGCTTGGGATGGTCTCCAGCGGTCATCAGGACCATGTCCAATCAACTTGCCTATTTACCTTCTTGCATTCCTAAATGCATCCCAAACCATTCATCTCTAATATTTAGGAGCAGGTTTCTTCCCCATGCAAGAAACTAAACATCTATCTGTGAAGTTCAGAGAGATATTTGATTGAGATATAGAGATATACTTGGATCCATTGCAATAAAACTGATTTACCCTTACTATTTGTTGTTTGGTCACTCATTTGTTAGGAGAAGTTTCCTTAAATGTGTACCAGTAAATATGAACTTCCTCACACTACCAAGGAAAGACAAAAAGCAATTGAAACTAAATGTCTCCTTTCCTGGTTTAGTAGATCTGCATATCAAACCCAACACCTTTAAGCGTGTTCTGCTAATACAAACCCCAAGTCATTCTACTCATTGGATGAAGGGCCGGAGTGGTTTCATCAACAATCCACAATGTTTTAGTTGTAGTTGGGAGGCATTCTCAAATCTTAACTAGCTTATTTTCATCTGAACACGTGAGACTAGACTAGATGCTCTGTAACTTCATCCACTTAAAATCCTAATGTCTTTGTCAAGGGTTATATAATTAACCAAGTCAATCACCAGGCACTGGGATCAGCCCAATGTCAACTGTTGAAGCGTAGGCTTGGCCAGAACCCAAGTAGGTGAGCAAGTTGATCAGACCATGAACAGGGAAAGAACTGCTTGCAAGCCACTTTTGCATCCTCTCCTTCACATGATCAAAAGGAAAGGGACAAAAAACCTTTCAAATCTGATGTCTTCCAAATTTCTTTCTTGGAAAGTGAAAATGGTGATGAAAAGTGCTTGAAACTCTTTGAAAATGGTGGTCTTTGGGGAGTCAGTGTGAGTTGTGTAGCATTGTGAATATACATAATCTGAGTTGTGCACCTGCTCCACCTTTTCTCCTCCACTATGCTACCCGCTTCATGTTGTTATCCACGAAAATGATCGACCTACAGGTATGGTTCACCCATCAGTGATGCCAGAAATCACTTTCATATATGATTTTACATGATTTCCACTATATTTATCTTCTTTGATACCTTTTTTTTTGTGAAGAGGAATCTTTGATTTTTTTTGAGAGAAAAGGATGGTTACTGGCCAAGAGGAATCTTTGATCCTGAAGTAACTTTTTTTATTTCCTTATGCAATGCCTCTCAACAAGATTAATCTGTTTGGATTTTGATCCCTAATGGAATTTTTATTGATTTTACTATAGGATTTCTCTATGCATTGAAAAGTATTGTTCTTGGTTGAAAGTGAGCATAAGGGGGTTTCATGGGGAGGGGGGAAAAGGGGCGCAAAGGAGAGAGCAATGACCACTTCTGAGCAATCTGTTAGAGGAAGTTGGACTGGAAGATGAAGAAGGGGGTTGGACGTGACTCTGGGCTCAAGTCACAGCCAGTTTGACTGAGATTAGAGGAGAATCGAAGAAGAATCAGGGAGAGCAGAGGGTAAGTCAGAGAGGAGAAAAGCAGGTAAAGACTGGAAAGGGGGTCGGCATATTCCACACACCCCCAACTGACCTTAGTTATTGGTATTTATACCAGTAGCAGTCTCAGCTGGACTCTGTTACTGTTAGTTATTACAACAGTACAAACAATCACTACCTACCACTTGTTGCAAGAAAAGTAACGACTATCTCTTACACAATCCCAACTCCAAGAAAAGAACAAAAGCCAAATCCTCAGTGAATTGGGAAGAAAGATGGCAAAATCAGTTTCTCAGAAACCAGCCCAAGGCAATGGTAAACCGCAAGCAAGACCCAAGCTCCTCGTTATCCTAAATCATTATATATCATATAAGGGAAGAAAAAAGAAAAGAAATTAGGGAAAAGAGTCATTGAATGAAAGAGGCATCCAAGGGATTACTAGTTAATTAACTGAATGCAGACTCTAACCAACTATTAACATTGGCTGACCTATCAGTTGCAATAGGTCAGTAGCTTGGTTGGAGGGTATGAAACAAGTGCATTATAGTTTAGAATTGAAATTGACACAATATCAAGAAGTGGCAGTCCTAGACCTTGATATTGATCATGTGTGCTTTTACATTCTTTTTTTCTTTTTTGGAAAGGACAAAGGATAGCAACTGGGAGTCTAGAAGCCATCTGCTTCATTCTTCAATCTTCAAGAAAAAAAGTTGCAACAGATTTGACCAATAATCAAACAAGCCCCTAGCTTCTCTTACAACATTGTCCACCTAAGGGTGTTCACTCTTGAAAATTGAACTATTCTATTGCAACCAAATAGCCCATAAAGACGCAGTCGCTTTAACTAAAGCCAAGGTATCAGTCTGTATCCTCCTTGAAGGCCCACCTAGAAATCATCCAAAGAAGCACACCACAAACCAAGCAGTTGCATGTGTGCCCCTATGTCTGGAGCGAAGACACATTTCAAGAAAAGATGCCTTCCATCCTCTTTCCCCTGACCGCAAAGAGAACACTGTGCATCAAAATCTTGGACCAAAAGTCTCTCGTGTGATTTAGCAATCAACCTTCCTCTATGAAGCAACCACAGAAAGATCTTTATCTTGGTAGGAACTTTAAGCTTCCAAAAAGCATAACAATCTACCAGCATCACATTACCCGCTTGAGGCAGCACGCCAAGCAGACTATGATAAATCTTCTGTGCGGAGACCATTCCCAGCTTGTTATCTAAACTATGACAATGCAAAGAATCTGTTAAGCATCTTCAAGGACTCATCTACTGGCTGTTCCATGCATCATCTACAAGTTAAGCACACATCTTTTTTTGTTTTTCTGAAAGAAAGTTAAGCACACATCTTTTAAAATTCTATAATGGTAGATAATGGATTAAAATATATGAAGTGCAGCAATATCATCATATTTTGTTTCTCAAATGAAGATTACGTTAATCTCAAATAGATTGTTCCACCACTACTTTTATGGAGGGCAAGAAGCACATTCTACATCCAGTATTGATCTAAATACCTGACATGGTTCACAAGACATGTGATCAATTAACTGAAATCCTTGTTGGCTTACTGCATGATGATGTAGTAGCACATCTTGACCCTGCCAGCCTATGCATATGATTTTGAGAATATATTGGGTCATGACCTTCTTCCTCTACATGAGACAGACAGCAGCCTTTTAACACATTCCTAGTTCTCAGCAACTTCCCTTGAGAGGTAAGGGGATTTGCATTAACAGGCAGCCCATCCCCCCTCCAATTCCCCCTCAAAAATCACAAAGACAGAGCACAGATCTAAACAAAATAAGTTCTTCATGGCTTTATGTAGTATATGAATAAATATCTCATCAAAAAAATAAATTATGGATAATTAATGGTAGAATAGGGGATGATAAATTCCTTAAGATAAGTCAGCAAAAATCTAAATGTAAGCCATATGTATGTCTTACAAGAAACATGGGAGATCCTTTGATGATGTGATCTCAAGAACTCCATTATCTGATCTACATATTCCAACAGCTGTAACCACTTTTCCAACAGGAAGAATCTTCTCCTCATCCAATATAGCAACCTTTTGAATATGCATCATAAAATTAAATAAAAATAAGCATAATCAAAATTAACTTTGAATGAAAAAGCATCTGAGCACGAATTCATGAAGATCAGGAAAAAGAAAAAAAAAAACCTTGGCTATCCAATAAGTAAATGTGAAATAACAAAAGCACATACCGGAAATCCACTGCCAAAAATGGCATGAAAGAATGATGATGACGAGGCTGGTACAGGAAGCAGCTCGTGAAAGGAAGTTGCCAGTGGTAGTTGGTGAGATGAACCACTGAGTTTTACTTCCATGGAAGCTTGATAAGGCCAGGCTCCTTCAGTTAGGACAAAGGGAACCTAAAAGGGAAGCACAAGGCATGTAAATAAAATAAAATATGGTAATCAATCATGAGAGACAACGAATAGTCAAAACCATTATAGGGTTTGATATTTGCGTAAAACTTCATCAAAACTTATTATTTTGCCTGAATAATTCATCTACCAGCTATCTTTAAAAGAATAAATTTTAGTCTTGCACACAATGCTCATATGCATAATTTTTTCATTGTATATCCAAAGGTGAATCAGTACTAATCACATGTCACTTTATGGTGCCCAGTTGGGAACAAAATAGATTTCACATCTTTTTTTCATTAATTTCACCAAATACAAAACAATACTGTTTGGATTCCATTCTACTTCTAGTCCCAGAGGAAAATAACTAATCCAGATTGGAGTTCTCTGAAACTAGATTTTCCACCAAGAGGAAACATTTGTATGAACCATGAAATATCATAAAATTTTCCAGTTAAGCAGTAGCCTTTTCCTATCAGTCACTCGAGCTAGATTGATTTACAGCATTCTAAATTGTCATCACCTACTTCATTAAAACTCTGGAATGCACCAAAAATCACGAAACAAAGTTCAATTTGAATTTGATAACAAGAAACAATTTGTTTTTCACATATAACATTTCCTTATTCTTCGTTGCCCCATTTTTGGCTACACCCAAGTCCCTCTTAACCAAACCAAAAGCCAACGAACATCAAGCTTGCCAAACAAAGAAACGAAAGACAGGCAACCAGCCATAAGAAGCTTTTACCGATCGAATTGAGAATGATTGCCGCTCTTTCCTCGTCCTTGCAAATAGTGTGTACAGGTCAAAGTTGCAACTGAAGATCCCCCTAAATTCATTATACAGGCACTGCCAAAAAAGAGTGAGCAATGAGCACAATGTTTTGACACCATGACAATCAAACAAAATTCTACCCCCAATAGCATTACAGAAATATATCCTTCCTTGCACAGACACACAAATAGCATTCCTAAAAAAAGTTGGAACAGAACAGCTGGAAGCCTGGAAGGAAAGCCTAGTAGGGATGTGTCAGAAACATGCTACTCTGCAAGAGAATAGACATACGAAAATTATCCATCCATAATGAACCGATAAGCTTCTGTTCCAAACTGTGATGACAAAAAAGCACCTCCATCTGTATTTTCACATATTCAAGTTGGCTAGTCATACAATAGGGGATAAGCTTCATCGTCGAGAGGGAAACAGCCCAGATCAACAGCTAACGCTCCTAAATGACCGCTCAGTGATGAAGGAGGTGAGAGTGCAGAGACAGCCAGGAGGTTTGCCTAGAAGCAACTACCCTTCAAAGAGTGCATAATAGCTTATTGATTGACCGCTCTTGTGCCAACGATGAATGGGGCTAAGTGATTTGCTGAAGCTGTAGGATGTCCAAAAGCATCGGTAGGGGAGCATTCCAACATAGAGGGAAGCACCCGTGCAAGTAGGTATGTGAGTTGGGTTCAAAATGTTGTGAGACAGTTCGAGCCACATCCAGTGTGGGCGTTAGAGAATTGAGAGGACCTTTCTCTGATATGATATGACTGGGAAGGATGCATCTCTAGTGCACAAATTATCATGCCCACGTAAACGGTTTGTAGCCAAGTAAGTGCGGAGGGTATAACTACTGAAAGCAGCTAAGTAGTAAGCCCACCCTAAGATGAGTGCTCTCCTATTCCCGACTTCCCAGGAGCCTCCGTTAGCGCAGTTGAGATGGTGACAGGTTCTCCACCCCTGCAGGGATGAAGCAATAGAACCATTGGAGAATCCAATTAGGTCACCACGAGTTGAGCCGTTTATCACTACAACAGGTGTCAAGTGGAAGTGCAGTGACGTATGCAGCTGAGGCATCTTAACAAACTGAGAAAAAACATGAAAAAAAAGATTGTTTTTTTTTTTTTTTCATACACGACCGGACCCATTTGATCAGTTACTCGCCATGAATCTGAATTGTTCCACAGTTTGACAGCATTAAAAAAATAACCCCAGAAAAAAGCTCTGATCCAATATTCAAGATTTCTTGACAGCATATACGTCCCAACTACGGATGCAATCGCATAAGAATTAATCCATTTCAGTATCCATATAGAAAAACGGAATCCGCATCCCCAATTGAAGAGCAAAAAAAAGATGCAGATTCAGCAAAAAGGAAAAAAAAAAAAAGGAAAAAGATAGCGAGAGAGCAAAAGAAAAAAGGTAAATAAGCTCAACAACGATTGAGGGGCGATCATCGTAAACCCTAAAACCGCGAGATGGAGATCGTCGCAGCGTACCGTCTGCACTCTCTGCACGACGACCGCCTTCTCCCCAGTGCCGTGGGAGAGGAGAGACGGCTGCGACTTCTCCTGGACGGCCCCGCGGATCACGACGAGCAGACCCTCGTCGCCGTCGGAGGGGGTGAGTCGGGAGCGGAGGTCGGAGATGAGGGCGAAGGGGGCGGAGCGGATCCTTTCCAGGGCGCGGGAGGAGAAGAAGTATCTCGACCACGAGTGCGCGGCGAAGGCCGCAAGGGTTAGACCGAGGATGGCGCCGTCCAGGGCCATGGCGAGGCGCGCGAGCGCCGCCGCCGCGGCGTGGTCCCCCGCGGACATCGCCCCTTTTGGTGAAAGGGTGGAGGATGGAGGTCGAGGCGCTCCGTACAAGTCGTACTAATACCATCTATCGGCACGGGTGGGTGAGGAGAGCCTTTGTTTGTGTAGTGGGGAGGGAAAAGCACACCGGAGAGGGGAGCTGTGAGGCCTGTGTTTTTTTTTTTTTTCAAGAATAAAGCATTCTATTAAAGGAAAAAAATTGAACACAACATTATACTACCCCACTCAACGGGAAAGGATGAAAGCAAGACGAATCACCTTCATTGGGAGGGAGAGGTTGCTCTTCTTATTACGAGGGAGCTCACAAAATTATAATAAAATATAAAAATAAGAAAGAGAAAATACATGAGAAATGAAAAAGAAGGTATTCAATGTAACAGTAATTAGCCACACTCCTTCACGTCGTGGAAAGAGTAAGATTCCACACACGTAGATATCGATACCGCTATCAAGGACAAACTCGGCGATCATCGCGATCCACGCAGACGATAAATTCGACAGAAGTTGAAACCCGTACCAAGTCATGCAAAAACTTAGTCGAAGAAGCCTGGAGTTACACGTGGTCCCCATCACTACAAAAGCTCAGCCGTAGATAGGGATGAGTATTAGGTCAGGCCCTTACAGACTGGGCTTGGCCCGACCCAAGCCCATTTAATAAATGAGCTAAAAAGGTAGCCCAAGGCCCAGCCGAAAGTAAATTTTTTTGGCCCAAGCCCGGCCCGCCCTAAAAAATAATAGGCTTGGGTCAAGTTGATGATGGGAACACCATCATGAGCCATAAACTAACTCATTTTAATCCAATTAAGTCAGTAAATGCTCCTACATAACTGCCACAGAGTCATAAGTCACTGTATAATCATTCTGAGGGAAAAATAAGAAACTAGGGTTAAAACTGTAATTTTACAAGTATATCATGAATGCAGTACAACCATAGGTTTTCTCAGCGGTTAAATGAAGGTTAAATGGTTTTAAAAAGATAACAAGTGGGTTAAGACAATCAGAAAAGGGCTTGCACGTGTTCTGAGAATTAAATGACTTTTTATAAACAGACCCGTTTAATTAACTTAGGTTCTGGTTAGGATAAAATTTACCTAAACCCTCTAAATTTCATAAAAAAATATTATCTAAGGTTTGGAACATTCAATTTGACCATCAGAACCCATTTTGACCCAGAATAGAGTCTCAGACAGATATTTACCCTAATTTAGGTTGTTGCATAAATTACTCAGTCAAACGTGGTCAAAATCAAAATCCAACTTCACCATTGGATTCCTTAGGTTTAAATTAGGTTAATACCAAAATTTGGATTCAAGATAAGCTTATCTTGACTCAGTTTGTAACTTGGTCCTGTCTGATTACATTTCTGCCCTTAACTTTCAAAATCTTTTCAAATGGACCCCTAACTTTATCATCATTCACACAAAAAGGTCCCTGCCACCATTAAATCTATTCCTACTTACTCTGACAACCTTAATTTGGAAAGAACTCCCTGATTTCTTGATGAATCCCTTTCAAATTTGAAAGGAAAGTTCGTCAAGAAATTCTCTTCTTTTTGAACCCGATCCCAAGCCCTAAAACTTATCCAATCTCTCATGCGAACGCATGAGAGATTTGGGTATCAAAGAATTCCTAAACTCTGGCGAGCTTTCCAAACTTGAGAAGCTTGCTTCCCAAGCCCAAAACCTCCTCTTAAGGTCTATAAAGAACCTCCTACTCATACCATCCTCCTCATGCTCGAAATCGGTCAAGAGTCCCTACTAATTCCTCTCTCTCTCTCTCTCTCTCTCTCTCTCTCTCTCTCTTTCTCTCTGCCAAAAGCTCCTTGACATCTGACGAGCCCCTCCATCCATCCACGTCCTCTGTTTGCAATACCAATAGTGGAGACATCCTCCTCGATTCTTCCCGCGTCGAGCCATACCAGCTGGCGCCCTAACCTCCCTCTTCCTCGCCGTCTCTCTCTCCGAAGCTATTCTCTTCTCCGGTGCCGGCAACACCATAACCGGCGCCGCCTCTGCCCTACTTCATCCTCTAGCTACCCAGATTGACGCCTCATCTTCCACTCTTCGTTTCCAGACATTCGCAACTTCGTTTCGACCACTGACTCACCCTATTGCCCTCCATCTTCCACCTCGCCGGCGTACCTCTGGCAAGTTCGCACGGCCACTACGCTCCACCAACCTAGCTGCCGTTCATCTCTACACCTTCGCCGTGTCCCAGAGCAAAAGCCCTCTGGTAATCGAGGCTATTAACCTCTCCTTAGTACCATCGAACACACCCACTCTCACGCACACAGTCTGACTCCGCCATGCAAGCACGGACCTTGCCATGCCACACAACCTCCACCGTTGCATTTGCCATGGTTCGACGAAGGTCTTGAGCAAGTTTAATTGGGTTGCGAGGCCGTATTATTGATTTCAGGTATCAGCCCCTCTCTACCATTGACGCACAGCTCCGAAGCAAGCTTCAAAGCTTGTTCTTCACCTGTAGCTCCAAGACTTCGACTCCAGACAGAGCGGACTACCTCCAGGAACGTCCTCACGCAGTCAAATGGAGCCTTTGACCACTCCTTACGTGTGAATTGGGCGAAGGAAGCAGCAGCAGGGTGCGCGAGCGAAGTGGGAGCAGGTATCCCACATCGGAAATAAACAAAGCGGCAGAGCCGCATAAGTTGAATTCCTGCTATAGCCTTAACGCCTCCAAACACAGGGTGAGGTCCCTCTTACCCATGCACAGATGCACCTTGTCCGCAACACATCGCCCGCGAACCTGGTGCACCCGACCCACCTAAGCCTGCACTCCTCAACTGCAGCCCTGGACCCGGGTACGCACCTACTCGATTACCCGACTATATCCTAAGAGGCCCTTGGAGGGCGGAGCCTAAGAGAGAAAGAGAAGGAGAATCTGCGCGGGTAGGGGGGGTTTGCTACAGAGAGAAACAACTGACACTTAGCTGTTTGGACCTTCCCCCTCTGTGTGAAGAAGGAGAACAGAGAAAGGAAGAAGAAGCTTGAGCAGAAGAAGAAGAGAAGGTGCCATAGCTAAACAGGAAGAAAAGAAGAACAAGGAAAGAAGAGAAGAAGAAGCAAAGGAATAAAGACAAAGAAGAGAAGAGAAAGAGAAAAGAAGAAGAAGAAGAGAAAGGAATAAAGACAAAAAGAGCAAAGGAATTAAGCCGTCTGATTTACTAATCAGATGATTGGTTTGGTTGCATTTCATTTCATATATACATTGAGCTCATTAGCTATCATTATAAGGAGTATTTGGTAATTTAAATCATCATTTTACTCCATTATTTTTACATTCTGACACTTGATCCTGGTGCTACTTTATTCTAAAGCAATTTTTATTCACAATTTCATAGCTTTCTTATCTTAAATTGCAAGTCTTGAGAACTGAATTCCATATTGCTCCCTTTGGTCGACCTCGGAACTTTTTCGAGTAATAAATTTATTTATTTAAGTGCTATTTTGGCTATACTACAATGCGACAATTTTAAAATACCAATTTAGCGCGTGAGTAGTCGGGTTGGTCCATTTATTCACGGTTTAATTATTTAGTTCACTTATACCTATAAAATAATATGTAAGTGGGGTTTTGCATCAATAATTATTTTAAAAGTATAAAAAATAATATAATTTTATACAAGTAATAAAAAATGACTTGTAAAAGATAATTATCTTTTTCAATTATGTAAATAATGGGTTATTATATTTACCTTTTGAATATATTAAAAGATCTTTAAGTCCTTGTAGGTATAAGTTCAATCAAAATGATTCAGCTATATGCATTACAAATATTTGTCTTGAATATTCAACATATATAACATACGACAAGCCAACCAAATGTAACCGAGTAAGGGAAAATTATAATAAAAAATAAAAGTACTCATCTTGTGTGTTCATATTTAATTCTAATTTGGATATTCACGCTTTTTTCTATGGTAAGAAGTTAATAGTTTATATCTAGTTCGAACAAGATTGTAGGATTACATTGCACAAGTTATAGTTGCAGAGAGCACGGGGTTTAAAGTTTTGTTGGTAAAAAAATAGTAAGAATAGTTAATGTTTATTTAGTGTTTAATGTATGATGCATATATGATATATATTTTGATAGACAGTATATATATATATATATAATTGGGCCAACAGGCTAGACTTTAAGGTAACCCCATAAATGGGCCAATGGGCTAAGCTTGGTTTGAGCCACCTTGGCCCAAGGTTCAACCTATTTAATAAATGGGCCATATTTATAACCCAAGCCCGACCCAATTTAATTTCAGGCTCGAGCTTGGGTCGACCCAATAGAGTTGGGCATCGACCTAGGATGAGCTGGCCCAACCCAATGCTCATCCTTAACTGCATATGTGAAGGTGGAACTCATAACATTCGATAATACTAAGAGGATGCTACAAGGGGGGCTGAAGGCAACAACCATGGAAGGAAAATAACAATGCACTCCTAAAACGATCAAGCCACAAAGCGGGACCCAACAAGAAGCCACAAGCAGTGAGAAGACAACCTCACCATATTGGGTGCAACAACAACACCATGGGAAAGTCGCAGCGATGCCCACCAACAAATGCCAGCATCGTGAGCCCCAGCGAAGCCTAATCTGAACTCGTAGCAACTTGGGCACAAATCACACTAACCCATAGCACCATCGCGATCGTAGAACCACGACCTGCAGAATTGCCATGGAAGAGATCATCCTCAACTGAGGGACTCCAAGCTCTGTAGGCTAGCCATTGATGACTAATCGAAAGGGGAGGTGAAAAGGAGAGGAAATAGGGAAGAGAGGTGGTAGAGGGGGGGGGGGGGGGGGGGGGGGGGGTCCCTCGACTAGTTGATCGGAGCCAGTCGGGGGCCTGTCGAAGTGGGACTTGCTAGGGCTTGGCTAGATTTAGGGGTTTTTGGAGTGGAGCACGTTATCTCAGCTATGAGGCCTTTGTTGCGCTTTGCTTTGAAGGATCGATTTGGAGATATTAATTTTGTAAGTGGTAAGATTATCGGATAAATTTAGGATTGCAAAAGTTTTATATTTAAAGGAAATATGGGTCAAACACAGGGTATTTGTGAGGATAGGTGTGAGTATTCTCTTACACAATCCAAGGATAAATTCATCCCACCCTCTTCTCCTGGAATTAGATAATCTCGGGATTGAGGGCTCTACCTTGGGATTAAAAGAGTCAAATGTAGCATAAACGGTTCAATCCCTGCAAACAAACAATGCTTCAAGAGGGAAATTGTTTGCTGCACCCACGATCTCACTAAAGATCCCACCTCAAGTGCACCTCAGGCGCGTCTCAACCCTCGGATGAATTGGCACATGTCCTCTCATGTCAATTCATCTCAATTCGATGGTGAGGGACACCCAAGGTGAGATCTTTCGAGAGGATTTGATTTGAATAGGTTCTTGATACCGACCATAATAAGATTCCATTCTTTCGTATTTGACTTGGGTTGGAACAATTAGTAGACTTTTCTTCTTTCTTTTATTTTATGACTCGAAATTCCATTTAAGTAAATTAGAAAAGACTCGATCATCGACCTTTTAGATCATGTAGAGATGGAGATTGAAATTTAAGTCTCTCAACTAATTGATTTCTTGTATTTAATATTTAATCAGTCGAAAATGATCTCAATTTGCTATTGTAAGTGAATTTAAGCATCGGATCTTGATTTTCCGTGTGCAGAAGAAGCAAAGTTGATATAGTGGCTCAATGGCTTGCTGTTTGCTGATAGAAATTTTAGAGTTTCGAGACTTTCTTCATAGTTATGTTTGGTGTATGTCGATATAGATTGGTAATGAATGTTATAACTATCTATCATTTACATACGTGTACCTACATATCCATGCGGATGCATTTAAGTGAAAAGAAAGACGGCTCATTTGATTTCGTGGTGATTAATTAAGCTGGAAGTTTGATTCTCTAAAGATAGTGAAGCGATAATCAAATCGGTTGCTCCATTTGATTCTTGGTAATTTTTGCACAATTGCTGCCTTGGCGGGGATTCTTGGTTCTGATGAGTGGGAGCTTTGCAAGTAGAGTGTTTTGTCGAGAAGCTAAGCTGGAGTCAAGCTCAACGAGGCTGGCAGGACTTTATAAGCCCATGGCTCGACGTCCAATGGACTCGAGTCATTGTCAAATCCGCTACTACTAAATTTGGTTTACAAAGGATGTGAACTTGCACTTTAGCAATAACTAGAACGTCCAGAAACCCACAAGTTTATTGCAGGTACAAGCTAATTAGATCGAGCTCATAAACGAGTTCACTTTATTAAGAATTATTTGTAAGGTAGAAACTCATGTCCAATGATCACTGCAGGCAAGACTTCATGCATTGTGGTATAAATTGTTATTGACAAATATAGGTAGAGTACCGTGTGCTTTTACAAATCACGTATGGTTGACAAAAGTTAACTCACGTTGAGTTCTTAGATGTAAAGGAGAGTGACTAACGCTGCTTAATTAGTGTGAGTATATATGTAAATATGAATTAAGTAGGGGTATACATCTTTGCAAATATAATTAAGGGTATATGGACAAATTGACAAAGTAGGGGTATTAATTCTGAGCCGACGGGTGGTTATTATAGATAGATTGAAGAAATTTTCAAGATTAGCTTCAGATAGACTTATCCTCTTCAAGTGTGAATGGCTTGATATTTTCAAGGAAGGCATCAGGTTTAAGGTTGATAAGAAGTATAAGTATATAAGTCTGAATAATAACCATTGAATTCTTCAAAACACTGAATCGTTCACTTTAGCATGTTAGGTCTCCCAAGTCTTCTACGTGATTGATAATAGCAAAAGTGGATGAGTAATTCCCGTTAGAACAATGCCACGTAGTTATTACGATTCTCAAAAGGAAGAGGAACCTGAAGCATATTAAGAACTTCAACAACCAGATTTAGATTCAAGTGCAACAAATATTGATATATAAGGTATAATTTACAAACCTTTTTTTATAATATAAATTTTCTTATAAATAATTCTAATACTAATATAATAATTTGTTTACTCTTATTATAGGTTGTTGACACAATTCTGTTAATTTTTTTCTTCTACACGGCTAGTATTGTTTAAGGTAACATTACTGATTGCTTTCAGTTATATGCATGTTTTTCTTATGAATTATATATTTATGTATTTTTCTGTCACTAATTGTTTCTTTGTGTTGTGCAGATGGCGAAACTAAAGAAGTGAGCTTTTCGTCGGAGGAGTCTTGACACCACCCCCGATACCCAGGACCCCCGTACCACACAGCCTCCTTCCACGCAGCCACCAACCACATAGCCTCATCGTACACGGCCTCCCGGCACCCAGACCTTCCCTACCCAGCCTACTCCCTCCTAGGACCCTTACACTCTTTCCACCGATACATATTTAGTACCCACTCCCAATTTCGTCCCCTAACGTGCGCTTGTGCGTGTGTGTTAAGAAGTATCATTATAGTCGCACTTGCAACGCTGGTTTTAAAGTAAAGAAACAGAGGTGAGTCCGAGTGTCTGTCTCAGGGAGGTGTGAAAATCGGATTTTTCTTATTACTTGTTGTCACGGAAAGCGCGGAGTTTTGCTTACGAAAGATGTGGTTTGAAAAGCGAGAGAGAGATAGAGAGAGAGATTAGGGTTAGAGTTGTTTCTTACTTGATCATGCAACTTAAATAGAAATTAAAGTAAACAATTGAACAGAAAGTAACTTCATTAATCATGCAACTTTAGTTTACAAATTACAACATTAGATACATGCTCAAACTTAAGTAAAGGAAAGCTTAAAAGAGAGGAAGAGAGAGGGGGGGGAGAGCGGCGAGGTAGCCACGGCGGTGGAGGAGGCTCCGTCGGCGGCTCGTCGTCTCCGGCGATTACAAGAGGGACTAAAGTTAGCTAAGAGAGGGGGAGAGTAGTTGCAAGGGAAGTGAATGCCTTGAATGAGTGGTTGGAAGGGGTTTAAATAGAGAGAAGGGCTTTCTAAAAGAAGAAGGGGCTTTAGCGACGTCTGGGACGTCACTAAAACCATTCCAAAAGCATCGGTGAAGCCCTCCAGCCCGCTGGTCAACCGCCCGCACCGTTCTTCTTCGTGCCCGATCCGCGGCCGCTGCGATCGATCGAATGGCTGAGATCTTCCCTTGGATGCGCTCGGATTGCGCCTTGGGCGCGCGCGTACGCGGGCGTCGTCGCCCGGCGTGTGCGCATGCGTGGGCGCTCGCGATCTGATGGCACGCCGCGTGGCGCGATCTCGGCCGCCCACTGCTGATCGGGCGGCCCAATTTTGCCGCGGGCTCCTTCGTCTTTAATTCTCTGCACTGCGCGGCTCGAACCCGCATTGCGTACATGCGGGGGTGCGCGCTAACTGTTGTGCCACGCCTGCGCTTTGTCGCGGCGGCTGCAGGTTGGGCGCGCGGTTCACGGCCGTCCGATCGAAGATCGACGCCCGAGATTTGATCTCAGCTGAAGGAAGAGTGGCGTGAGGTGCAGCGGGGGCGATGTGCCCAACGAGGGTCGTTGATCACCAGATCAACGGTCAAAACTTCTTAGGCCCATTGTAGGAGCTCCAGATGTTGGATTTGGCTGATCTTAAGTCCGTTGGACTCCATTCGTCGTTCTGAATCCATCCGTGCGGTCCGATTGCTCATCTGAGGCCTGCTTTGACAAGTGCTTACACAAATGGCCATTAATATAGTTTTATAAGCAATCTTAGTATATGATTTATGCAATGCTCCCATTCTACTTATGTTGTGTCTTTTATTCTTAACATGGGCCATATTTAACAGAATTATCACCCTCATGTGCAGTGTTATCATACCCCCATGCTTACTCCTTGCTAGTCCCTAGCAAGGTTTATTGTAGCCTTTATTTTCTTTCAGAATTTAAGAAGTAATTGCTTAAACACTTCGTCACTTGTCAATAGGAAGAAATATACCAAGATCTTAATCTACAAAGACTAAGCAGCGCTCGGGTGTCTGCCAAAATATGAATCACCCGAATCCTTACTTTAATGTATATAACTATAGATATATATATTAGAATTTTTTTCGGAATTCAGTGTGGGTTGGTAACTTTTTACGTCTACCCAACCCACCCAAAACTCGGTCAAAACCCTAAGTGCTAAGCATCTTGGTGTGAAGATTGTGATAGACTCATTTAACAGTAATTCAGACAGACTTCAGGTTTCTACCCCCTAGGTGATCGAAAGAGGAAATATATTTGCCTGAAGGTGTATTTGTTCTATTGGTAGCTTTCTCCCTACGTTTGTTTTAATTGAGGTAAACACAAGGATTTTTCCAGTGTATATCTCCCTTGCTTGTACTACTTCCCTGCTTCTTCCTTAAGTGTTTTAGTTCTTTTTGTGCAGTTATTGAGCTGGGCTTTGGACAACCGGCCAATGGGCTGTTACCCACGATCATTTGCCAGCCATACTCGTGCGGTGAAGTGTGGCTTATTTTCTTTTCTTCTCCCTTTTTTTTTCGTAGGTGGCTTCCCTGATCTCAAATGTACCTAGAGGTAATGAAGAAGAAATAGTCCCGTGGCTGGGTTCTAGACAACCTGCCAATGGGCTGTTACCCACGATAACTTGTCAGCCATACCACCCTAGAGAGTTCATTAGCTATCCAATTTCTGTCAAAATCTCTGAGGAGTGAGTTTGTGCAAAAATGTGTGCAGATGCTTAGACTCAAAGTTTTTATGAGTTAGAGGGTGAGTTGATAAGTCGTATACTTATCACCTTATTTAGTAGGTGGATTAGAATAGCTTAAGGTTATAAGGATTCGAAGCTAAATCCATATTTTAACGGACACCAGGGCTGATTAAGCTTGACGGCCTGAAAAGTCCAAGTGTTTAAGTTCTTTTTGTATTATTTCCCACTATTTATAAGTTTCTAATGCGTAAGTTTTCTTCCTAAATTCAATTTTTTTTTATTTTATTCAAACTGATTAAATGAGCTTAGGATTGTGCAATTTACCACCCCCCCATGCTTAAGCTGGACAATGTCCTCATTGGCAAATACATGGATGCATAAGGGTTTAAAAAGATAGTACCTGAGTGACGTAAAATACCGGATTAGTCCGAATCCTCTGAATTGCCTCCCAGGAAGCACTGAGTTTAATGCCTCTAGTTGGGCGGTGCTTTGTGTCATCCCTCAACGAGGGTGACACTCTCCTTTGGGGGAACCTAGGCCAGGAAGTGCTTCAATCTTTGACCATTAACTGTAAAAGTGTGCCCAGTGTTAGGATCAGCGATTTCAACCGCCTCATTAGAGTAGGGCTTAACCACCCGAAATGGTCCTGTCCATTTGGACCTGAGTTTCCCCGGGAAGAGTTTTAGGTGGGCGTTAAACAGCCAGACTTGCTGGTTAGGCTCAAAGGTTTTTCTATGAATGAGTCGGTCATAGACAGCTTTCATTTTCTCCTTATACAGTCGACTATTGTCAAAGGCATTCTGACGAATTTCTTCGAGCTCATATAATTAGAGCATCCTCTGCGCACCGGCTAACTGGGAATCCATGTTACATTGCATGACAACCTAATAAGCTCGGTGTTCCAATTCGACAGGAAGATGGCAGGCTTTGCCAAAGACCAGGCGATAAGGCGACATGCCTATCGGGGTCTTGAAAGCGGTCCTGTATGCCCACAGGGCATCATCAAGTCGTGTGGACCAGTCTTTCCTGTCAGGTCTCACAGTCTTCTGTAAAATGTTTTTGATTTGTTTATTTGAGACCTCGGTTTGCCCATTTGTTTGCGGATGATATGGGGTAGCAATGCGGTGGTTCACCCCGTATTTTCTAAGTAGGGAACGGAATTGGAAATGGATAAAATGGCTTCCACCATCACTGATCATGGCCTTGGGTATTCTAAATCGGGAAAATATGTTCTTCTTAACAAAGTCCATGACAGTCCTGTGATCACATCGGCGGGTGGCGACGGCTTCAATCCATTTGGAAACATAATCAACTAAGACCAGGATGTACTCGAAGCCGTTGGATGGTGGAAATGGGCTCATAAAATCGATACCTCAAATGTCGAAGATTTCGATAATCAAAATGGGCTGGAGGGGAATCATATCTTTCTTGGTTATGGTCCCCAGTGTTTGGCAGCGTGAGCAAGTCTTGCCAAAGTTGTGTGCATCCTTAAATAGGGACGGCCAGTAAAATCCATACTGTAAAACTTTTGCAGCTGTTTTCTTTCCAGAGAAGTGGCCACCACAAGCCTGGTCATGACAGAAGGAAAGCACACTCTGAACTTCGTCTTCGGGAATACACCTCCTGATGATCTGGTCAGCACAGAGGTGAAACAGCATGGGATCATCCCAGAAATAGTGCTTAGCCTCAGCCAAGAACCTGTCCCGCTGCTGTCTGGACCAGCTATGCGGGGTTTGTCCTACAACTAGGTAATTGACGTAGGCAGCATACCATGGCATTCTCTTGTCTTGCACAGCCAGAATGTGCTCATTAGGGAAGGCGTTAGATAGAGGTAGGGAGGGTCCAATGTGGTCTAGATGAAGTCTAGACAAGTGGTCAGCCACCATATTCTTCGATCCGACCTTGTCTCGGATTTCCAGGTCAAATTCCTGCAAAAGCAGGATCAATCTGATGAGCCTGGGCCTTGCATCCTTCTTGGCCAACAGGTGCCGGATGGTTGAATGGTCAGTGTAAATTGTCACGTGGGATCCCAGTAAGTACAATCGAAACTTTTCAAGTCCAAAGACTACAGCGAGCAACTCTTTCTCTGTGATCGTATAATTTCGTTGGGCTTCGTCCAACGTTTTGCTCACGTAGTAGATCACCACGAGCTTCTTATCTTGCCTTTGTCCCAGGATAGTGCCTATGGCAAAATCTGATGCATCACAGGTCTTGGGACCAGTCTGGGGGTTGAAGTACAGGTGCGGTGGAGACTGAGTCCCGGAGGGTGTGATAAGCCTGAATGCAATCAGAAGACATGTGGAATATAGCGTCGTTGGCTAGAAGGATGGTCAAGGGTTTGGAAATCTTGGAAAATCCTTAATGAACCTTCGGTAGAAGCCAACATGTCCTAGGAATGAGCGAATCTGTCGGATCGAGCTAGATGGAGGAAGTTTGAAAATTAAATCAACCTTAGCCCGATCTACCTCGATGCCCCTATACGATACGATGCGACCGAGGATAATTCTTTCTTGAACCATAAAATGGCTCTTTTCCCAACTTAACACCAGATTAACCTCGATACATCATTTCAGGATTTTCTCCAAGTTGCTCAGACAATGGTCGAATGAATTCCCGAATACAGAGAAATCATCCATAAAGACCTCTAGGTATTCACCCACCATTTTTGAAAAAATGGCTAGCATGCAACGCTGGAAGGTCGCAGGTGCGTTGCATAACCCGAACGGCATTCGACGGAATGCAAATGTGCCACACAGGCAAGTGAATGTGGTCTTTTCTTGATCCTCCGGAGCAATTGTGACTTGGTTATATCCTGAATATCCATCCAGGAGGCAAAAATACTTCTGCCTTGCCAATCTTTCAAGGATTTGGTCAATGAATGGCAAGGGGAAATGATCCTTCTTAGTGGCTTCATTGAGCTTCCTATAATCAATACACACCCGCCATGCGATGGTGGTGCGGGTGGGGATGGATTCGCCATGATCATTGATGACAACGGTGAGCCCAGCTTTCTTGGGAACCACTTGAGTGGGGCTCACCTAGGGGCTATCGGAGATAGGGTAGATGATGTCAGCGTCAAGCCACTTAATAATTTCTTAATGACTTCCCGCATGTTTGGGTTTAAACGTCTCTACATCTGGTGGGAGGGTCGTGCCCCGTCTTCTAGGTAAATCTTATGGGTGCAATAGGTGGGGCTAATTCCTCTTAAGTTAGAAATGGTCCAACCAATGGCGGCCCGATGTTCTGAAAGGGTCGCAGTCAACCTGAGTTCCTGATCCTTGGTTAGATGAGAATTAATAATCACTGGGAAGGTCTGGTCAGGTCCCAGGAAGATATACTTGAGATTCTCAGGCAATGGCTTAAGTTCAGGTGCGGGTGGAACCATAGTTGATGGAAAGGGAAAGGGCGAGAGTTGATCAACATCGATCTCCTCAAATGATGTTGTGTGATGGTACTCACCCTTACAGAGGTCCACGGGTAATGATGGTGACGGGTCAGAACAGTCATTACGGGTTTGGTGGTCTGATACAGAACTAAGGGTGAGGCATTCCTTGATCAGAGTTTTCACGAGATCATGTTCCTCAATGCAATCACAATTAAAAGACTTTGTCGCCCTGAAGATATCCAGTTGCATTTTCCTGTCCCCGAAGGCGATTTCCATACATCCCGTGTCACAATCAATGTTTGCCTTAGCCGTAGCTAAGAAAGGTCTGCCTAAGATTATGGGTGCATTCTGTAATTTTTTAGGGGCTTCCATGTCGAGCACCAAAAAGTCGACCGGGAAATAGAAGTCCTTAACCCGTACAATCACATCCTCGAATACCCCCTTCGGGGTTTTTACAGATCTATCAGCCAGCTGGATGGTGACAGGGGTTGGTGTCAACTCTCCGAAACCAAATTGGTGGTACAGGGTTGTTGGAATCAGATTGATAGAAGCACCTAAGTCCAGGAGTGCTCTATCAAATGTTATGTCCCCGATATTGCAATAAATCAGGGGCACTCCTGGGTCAGTTCGCTTGATCGGAAGGTTTCTTGATATTACGGAACTTGCTTGTTCGGAGAGCACAACCTTCCTAGGTGCTTGAGGTCTTGGCTTACATGTGGGTGTACATGCATCCTTTAAAAACTTGGCGTAAGCCTGGATGTGCTTGACAGCTTCAAGGAGTGGAATATTAATCTGTACTTGCTTAAAGATTTCCAACAGCTCCTCAGTCTCCACAACATTCTTCTTTTTCTTGATTGTTTCTAAGGCCTTAGGGTAGGGTGTCTGAATGTGGATTGGTTCTATTTCTGGGTCCTTGGTTGGTGCCTCTTCTGAGTCGGGTATTTCAGCGGGTGAAGTCTTGGGGAGAGTCGGCCATTTGGGATCCTGGGTTTTGGTGCCGCTTCTCAAGGTCACCGCATTCGCAGAGGCATTGGGGCCATGGGTTGATCCTTGAGAAGACGAGGATGAAGAAACACCAAACCCAAGGGTTATTTGTGGGGCTGCTTGGACCATGTGAGCCTGCCTAGGATTGCCTTGGAACCCTTGCGAATTGGGGCCTCTGTTAATTATGTTTCACGGGTTCAGTTGTGGCTGGGAAGGTAGTGATCCTTGTTGTTTACAGTCCAAGAGTTGGCTTAACTATCCCTTTACCAAGGCCATTTCCTCCTGATGTTTCTGGTTCATGTCAGCCATCATCTTTATTAAGGTGTCCATTTGGTTTTGTGGGGGAGGGGCTACCCTATTCTGACTATATTGGGGTCTAACTGGTGGTTCTTGCTGATAGGGGGCAAGTGTGGCTGCTGGTTTGGCCTAGGCTGGTTTTGGAATTGCGACGGTTTCCAGTTTGTCCAACCAAAGTTGAGGTGGTTACGCCAGCCAGTGTTGTAAGTGTTGGAGAAAAGGTCCGGTTTTGCATAACCTTGGATAGCTTGCACATCTTCGAGGATAGCCGATGTTGATGAAGAGGGAAGAGAGTAATCAAGGGTTGAGGGAGCAAAGGTCCCTCCCTGGAACGTGGTCAGGGGTTGTTCCAGGTTCAATTGGGTTAAGGGCTGGACCAGGTCAACGTTATGTGCTCCCTTTGCTAGGGAGAAGGTTTGTAAGGGGTTACTGGTCAGGTTCAGTAGCTCATCAATCTTTTTGTCCACCAATTCCACTCGATCTAGTTTCTTGGCAATGATGTCCATGTCAACCATTCTAGAATTTGCTTGTACCTCATAAATCCCACCACGGGGTTGACTGGACCTGTTGAACTGGGTCATGGAGGCATTGTTGAGCGAATTCTCGCTCATAGACTCAAAGAGCTCAAATGCGCTCTCCTCGTCCTTGTTCAGGAAGTTCCCCCCGCTTGAGGCATCGACGAAGTTCCGTAGGTTGCTGTCCAGACCGTGGTAGAAGATCTGGGCCAATTGCCACCTTGGTACTTCGTGGTGTGGGCATTTCCTCAAGAGTTCATTAAATCCTTCCCACGCCTCATGAAATTGTTCCCCACCCTGGAGTGTAAAGGTAGTAATAGCTCTTCTGAGGGCAATGGTCTTTCCTATGGGGAAGAATTTCTTTAAAAATACATGTCTCAGTTCTTCCCAGGTGGTGATGGGTCTACCAAGGGTTCTAAGCCAATGAGAAGCCTTGTCTCTTAATGAGAAGGGAAACATCTTGATGAGAACAATGTCAGGCTAATGTTCCTAGGTTTCACAGTTTGCGCTATACAGTCGAGATCCCGTAGATGGTGGAAGGGTTCCTCATTTGAGCTTCCATGAAAGTGGCTCTGGATCAGACTTAAGACATTCTATTTTAGCTCAAAATCATCTCCCCCTTCGGGGATCCTAAGGTGTGGCTCGACTCTAATAGCGGAGTGGTTGCCCTTGTACGCCTTGGAAAGGTGGTGGTGGTTGTTCTTGTGGGTTCTGTAACCGTTGTATGGCTTGCATGATGGTGTGGATTTGTTGTTGCTGAAGCCAGTGGTTTGCATTAATTTGGGCTTGGATGATGCCCATTGCGTCTGGTGGGGGTTGATCCTCAGCCTCATCTACCCTAGGTTCAGCCATGTTCCTAACAGAATCACGTCGCCTAGATTCCTGCCCCAAAACACATAACTCGGGATGCAGTAAGCGTCTCCCGTGCATACACTAAAGAAGAACAGGAAGGGATGCGGAGGGCGACAGATGCGAGAAATGCGTTTCAATCAAGCACACAAGCCTAATCCTTATGGTGTATTCCTTAGGAGACTTAGAAATCTCACAAAGGGTGATTAAGTCCGTAAGCATTGGACTCCCCTTCCCAAGGCTAATCTGGCTAGGTTGATTACGAGGGGATTGCAGGGAAGGTTCTTCCTCCGGCTTGCGCCTCCGGTTCCGTAGACCCCACAACCGTGGTCGTTTGACACTACCTCGCAGCCTAGTCACCATATTCTACCAAGGGAATGAAAGCCATATGCCCAACGAACAAAATCTCGCCTTTCGAGACTTAAATCAGTCCTGCCTAGGGCACGTCTACTCAGTTTTAAAAGGCTAAGATAGTACGTGTGCTAGGGTTATGTGATGAGGCGTTGATTGGGGTGGTGCCTCTTAATTTTCCACTTTGAAAGTGTGTGCTTCTATCAAAACATGATTTTCAAGCAATGATTTTTAAGATGTGGTGTCTTTTAGTGTTTCATCCTTACTTTAGTGCTTTTTAGGGTTGACGTGTCTTAAAGTTTTCAGACAAGTTTCAGTGGGCATGTCAAGTTCTGCACACAATTCGGTGAAAGTAAATTTCCTTTTATTCTGTAGAGGCTCTAAAACCTTAATGTACTCATCCTAATAATCATGCAGCTTATTAGATGAGTCGGTTTTAGGGTTGAGTGGTGCGACCCAGGTCAACTCACGGTGGCTTCGCAAATACCACTCAAAAAAAAGAGAGAAGAACACTCCAAGAATTTATTCAGAATATTAGAGTGTACATTTTTTTTGTGGGGTGATGTGTTAAGGATGTGGGTCAAGCAATCATACACCACGCCAATTTTTTTCAATTTTTACACTTTTTTTTTAGTTTTTCACGCAAGCAAACAATCATAAGTGAAGAATTACTTACCATCGGTCCTTGTTGCACCTACTCCCTTGTTACCGTCGTGGGATGCGTCGCTTCGCCGTCCACGCACCGAATTCCTGCAACCATCAAGTAGAAGGAAAGTAGGGCATTAGACGATGTGAGAATGGATGTGGAATGAAAGTGACAAAATAAATCCATTGCCTCCCTGGCAACGGTGCCAAAAACTGACGTGCGCTTGTGCGTGTGTTTTAAGAAGTGTCGTTATAGTCGCACTTGCAACGCTGTTTTAAAGTAAAGAAACGAAGGTGAGTCCGAGTGTCGGTCTCAGGGAGGTGTGAAAATCAGATTTTTCTTGTCACTTGTTGTCACGGAAAGCGCGGAGTTTTGCTTGCAAAAGGTGAGGTTTGAAAAGCGAGAGAGAGATAGAGAGAGAGAGATTTGGGTTAGAGTTGTTTCTTGCTTGATCATGCAACTTAAACAGAAATTAAAGTAAACAACTGAACAGAAAGTAACTTCATTAATCATGCAACTTTAGTTCACAAATTACAACATTTGATACATGCTCAAACTTAAGGAAAGCTTAAAAGAGAGAAAGAGAGAAAGAGGGGGGGGGAGAGGGCGAGGCAGCCACGGCGGTGGAGGAGGCACCGTCGGCAGCTCGTCGTCTCCGGCGATTACAAGAGGGCCTAAAGTTAGGTAAGAGAGGGGGAGAGTAGTTGCAAGGGAAGTGAATGCTTTGAATGAGTGGTTGGAGGGGGTTTAAATAGAGAGAAGGGCTTTCTAAAAGAAGAAGGGGCTTTAGCGACGTCCGAGACGTCGCTAAAACTATTCCAAAAGCATCGGTGAAGCCCTCCAGCCCACCGGTCAACCGTCCGCACCGTTCTACTTCGCTCCCGATCTGTGGTCGCTGTGTGAGAGCCGTCCGATCGACGATCGGACGGCTGAGATCTTCCCTTGGATGCGCTCGGATCATACCTTGGGCGCGCGTGTGCGCGGGCGTCGTCGCCTGGCGTGCACGTGCGCGTGGGCGCTTGCGATTCTAGGGCACGCCGTGTGGCGCAATCTCGGCCGCCCGCTGCTGATCGGGCGACCCAATTTCGCCGCGCACTCCTTCGTCTTTAATTCTCCGCATCGTGCGGCTCGAACCCGCGTCGCGTGCGTGCAGGTGTGCACGCTAACTGGTGCGCCACGCCTGCGCTTTTTCGCGGCGACTGCGGGTGGGCGCGCGGTTCTCGGCCGCCCGATCGAAGATCGACGGCCGAGATTTGATCTCAGTTGAAGGAAGAGTGGCGGGCGGTTGAGTGGGGGCGACATGGCGCAACGAGGGCCATTGATCACCAGATCAACGGTCAGAACTTCTTGGGCCCATTGTAGGAGCTCCGGATGTCGGATTTGGCCGATCTTGAGTCTGTTGGACTCCATTCGTCGTTCTGAATCCATCCGTGTGGTCCGATTGCTCATCTGAGGTTTGCTTTGATAAGTGCTTACACAAATGGCCATTAATACAGTTTTATAAGCAATCTTGGTATATGATGCATGCAATTCTCCCATTCTACTTATGTTGTGCCTTTTAGTTTTAAGATGGGCCCTATTTAACAGAATTATCACCCCCATGTGCAGTGTTATCATCCCCCCCCCCACCCCCTGTACAGACACATATATCCATCCTGGTACACTTACATAGTCTCCTTTTATAGGGAAGGCGAAGGAGCCAGTCATCCCTAAGTTTGTGATGTTACCCAAGTCTGAGGATGAGGTTGACAGTTATGACCTTGACCAAGACAAGGGGGATGGGAACAACGTACATGACTCCCATGACGACGAGGATGAGGAGGGGGACGAGGGGGAGGATGAGAGGGATGTTGAGGTTTGTCACCCTGAGGCCAACCTAGACCCTGATCAGGCAGGGCCCAGTACTACTGGGAAGTAAATTATTATTTTCTATATTTTGAAAGTTTTTAAATTTCATATTTACCCTTTATTCGTAATACTATTGTTATTAATTTCAGTGAAGAAGAAAGAAAAATGCCCGACGAGAAATAGAGACTTGGAGGCTATACTAAAGGGCATGGGGGTAAATGTGAAGATCACCCCTTGTGGGGAAGATCTCGACCACCCTCCATTTAGCAGCAGGCTCTCCAAAGTTGTGAAGAACATCATCCCCCTCTCTTGTTTTGATTGGTAGATTATCTCAAAGGAGATCAAAAGGGAGATCATTTGTCAGTTAGAAGTAATTAATATATATTCAGGTCTATATACATTTCTTTTAATGTGATTTGATGTATATAAATTCTTAATTTATAAGTGATCTTTGATTGGGGAGACGATTTAGAGGCCTCCAAGTATATCCTTAGCCATGCGTTGAGGCATCATCATGATTGGAGACTTCATATAAAAAAGACGGTAAGTAAAATATTTTTAAATTTCTTTGATATATATATTTTAATTATATAATTTATTTTTTTTGCTATTTAGAATTTTGCAAATAGGTTATATGAGGAGGCCTTAAGGAATGTACCTCCTTCTATACTGCCAGAGATATGGAAGGATTGTTGTCAGCATTGGAGGAAGCCTTAGATGGAGGTAGTTAAATAACATGTTATGCATTAAAATTTAATTATTATTAATTTGTTTACTAATAAAAATATATATAAATAATTTTTACAGGATCAAGCGAAGAAGAACAAGGCCAACAGGGCCAAAGCTCCACCGTAGCTCATGTTTTGGGTCGAATGAGTATTGATAAGCTCAAGACAAGATTTGTAAATACATTTCCTAGTTATTTATATTTCTAATTAACATGCATGTAACTTTAAATTATTAATTATCTTTTATATTTACTTAATTTTAGGTGAATATAGATGACGGTGCCCAATTGGATGTTAGTTTGTAGTAATGTAATATTTATTCCGTATTATATTTATTTTATTAAATGTTATGTGACCGCGTTATTTTAGTTTTAGAAAATATAAATCAAGATCGTTGAAGTACAGAAATCGAGTGGCGAACAACGCAAATCAAAACAAATTAAATAAACTACTCACGACGGGAGCGAGTCGTATCCACAGAGAGGTAATGACCTATTAAAACTCGTTACTATTAAAATCCAATGTTTACTATTTATTTCTCTCAAAAATTGTTTCAAAAACCACGTTAGATATGTGTTTAAGTGAAAGTGTAAGTTGAAATTACATTCATGCCCAACAGGAGGGAGTTCAATGCAATGTTCGCAATAATAAAATATAAATAAAAAGTGGCAATGGCACAAACCTGTTGGTGCTTGTGAGCGGGAGGTGTGGGGAGAGAAGTACGTGCGGCGAGCTGCTGGTGTGTGTGCGCGTGTGATCGTGGTGAGGTAGACGTGCGTGCAGCAGCTGAAGGTGGAGATGGCAGTGCACTGCGTGCGTGCCGCAGCTGAAGGTGGAGAGGGCGGCTTTTGTGGTTCGGTGGCGTGGAGGTTGATGAAGAAGAGGAAGAAGTGAAGATGGTGGTGGTGAGGATGACTGTGAACAAGGGGATTTGGTGTTGGTGGTCAGACGGTGGAGGTGAGGTTGTAGTGGGAAGCTTTGCGATTGGTGATGTGAGTTGTCACCCCATGTTACGACCCGATTCTCGAATCCCTACGAGATATGAGAATCGGACCGACTCGACTGATCCCAAGACCCAGTCGTCCAACGAGAAAGTAACCAAATAAGCAGTAAAATAAACCACATTCACCATGCATATAACTAGCAGTAACAAAAGTACAGCAATAAAGAAAAGAACTACTACAGTACACACCACCGCAACAGTAGAGAATTAAACAGGTACATAAACATGATGCTTACAACAAAAGAGTACAGTTGTAACAGAAAATACTCACTACAACAGAAGAAACGGTACAGTAGGTACAACACAAGTAAAACTACTGGGCTCTCTTAGGCCTAGCATCCTCTGCAACCGCAGGCTCTGGCTGCTCAACACCTGGTCCTGAAAAGGTGACAAAGATGACACATCAGCAAAACACTGAGTAGAGTGGCAACCAACTAGCTAAGAAAAATAGTAAGGTGGACAAGTAGCTATTATTTTTAATTTCTTTCTTTATTTTCTATTCACTCATTCTTGAATTATTTCTCAAATCTTTCTCTTGATCTTGAATGTTCCTCGTGGGAACGATCTTGATTGCAGTCTTTTCCGAAAAGTGGAAGTAGCACGTGGTGCTCTCCGGGCCGGGAGAGTCCCCCGTGGTGGTCCTACCCTCAGTCAACCACCCCAAGGTCACTGACAGAAGTAACGCTGACTATGGCACGCGCGATAAACGCACGGGTAGCTACCTCGCACTGGCACACGGTCAGTCGTTTCCGTTAACGGGTGCGCCCCAAAGTACAGCACGGAACCAGTATAGGGCAGAGCCCTCTCAGTAACAGGGGTCTAGCCCCTCCACAGTAACCAAACAGGGGTCTTGCCCCTCCACAGTATGAGCACACGATATAGACACTTGAGGACCTTTTGCGTGCTTGTGTTCTGGACTGGAGGGGCTCTTGGGAGGAGCACTTGCCCCTGGCGGAGTTTGCATATAATAACAGTTATCACTCGAGCATCGGCATGGCTCCCTACGAGGCTCTGTACGGACGGAGGTGTACGGCACCCTTGAGTTGGGTTGAGGTGGGGACCAAGTGGGAGGTTGGCCCCAGGCTGATCCGGCAGTGTCAGGAGGTAGTCGAGCAGATTCACAGGCGACTCCGCACTATCAGGAGCAGGTAGAAGAGCTATGCAGATTCTCGACAGAGCCGTCCGCACTCTGAGACGGAAGCAAGTACCCTCGGTGAAGGTTTTGTGGAGGAGCTAGCGGTACAAGGAGGCTACCTGGGAGCCTGAGGCGGCGATGCAGGAGCGGTACCTGGAGCTTTTTGAGGGTACGTAGTAACATTGGTTGGCGTGGTTTCGTCTTTTTGTGTTTTTATGTTTATTATGGTTTAGTTACAATCAGTCGTTATAGTATGTGACAAAAAAGTTACCAGATTACTACAAGATTTTTTTACTTGGAACAAGGTTTTCCCGAGATAGAACTCAGGGAACAACTATGTTTCTAGAAGCATACATAAGTTCTCAATTAGGTTACAAAAATAAAAGAGAGAGAGAGTTTTGTTGGCTTCTTCTTCTCTCTTCTTTTTCTTTCTTTTCTTCTTCTCTTTGCTTTCCTTGCTCTTCTTCGGTCTTGCCTTCTCTTTTCTCTTTTTCTTCTTTGCCTTCTTCTTCTGTTCTTTTTTTTCTTTCTTTCTGGCGGTTGTGTCTTCTTCCTTCTTTTTCTTCTTTTCTTCTTCTCTTCTCTTTCTTCTTTTTCTTCCTGCCTTCTTCTTCTTCTTGGTGGCTGCACAGGCTTCTTTCTTCTTCTGCGACTGTAGTGATTCCGACGTCTGATGTAATGCTTAGACGACTTATCTGTGGCTTTGCTACAGTGCCTTCCTTCTTCTTTCTTCTTCTGTTTCTCTCCTTCCTTCCTTCCTTCTTCAGCTGCCCCGAGAGGCTAAGGCTTCGGCCGCTTCTCTTCTTCTTCTTTTCCTTCCTGCCTTCTTCTTCTTCTTTTCTTCCTGCACGCTCACACAAAGGTCAGAGCAAAACCTACCCCTACCCCTTCCCCGCGTCTCTCTCTTTCTCAGAATTCTCTCTTAGGACTGCTCTCCCAGAGCCGGGTAATCAGGTGCGGGTATCGCGCCCGGGACCAGGCCCACCGGCGTGCGGTGGTGGGCGAGGAGTGCGTGGTTCGGGTAGTCAGATCCTGCCCAGACCCGCGGGACGTGAGCGTGGGCAAGGGCGAGCGAGCGTGTGGCGCGCTGCATGCGGGAGAGGGACCTGACCCCTGTGTTCGAAGGCAGTAAGCCCTAAGCACTTTTTCAATTTAAGTGTGGGTGCTCAGCCACGCACTTACGAGGTGGGACTAAAGTCCCACCTCCCGATTTGGTGCCCGCAGGAGAGCAATCCGTAGCCAATTGAGGCAGCCTGTAAGGCCTGCGACCCAGCTGCAGGACTGGGTGCCTTCGCGACTACTGCCCGCACAGCCTGGGACGTGCACCTGGGCTGGAGGATGCCTACAGCTGCAGGTGAAGCTGCTGCAGCTCGTTGACAATGGCGGCGAGAGGGCGCGAACCTGAAATCATAGTGACGGCCTTTCGGCCAAGTCAGAAGACGTGGACAGCTTCGCCGGAGTGTGGCGAAGCTCGTGCGGTGGTCGGTGAGGTGCGGGAGTGCGTGCAGAGGCTGACCTAGGTCAGATTGTGGGTGGAAAGGTGAGTTTGTTCGGGGGGTGGTTGATTGGCACTTGGCAGTGAATGGAGAGGGGGAATTGGTGGTGTGGAGTGTGAGGGAGCTTCTGGGCTGGTCAGCGAGGTGCGAAGGGGTCTGTGGACGTGGGATGGACTCGCCGGAGAGGGTGATCGGAGGTGGAGAGGATGGTCCTGGACAGTGGCAGTCGGGTGGTCGAAATGGCAGTTTAAAAGGGGGAAAATACAAGTGAAAGAGAGAGGAAGCTAATTACCTAATTACTCGATGAAGGGGGAGGGAGGAGCAGCCGGCTCATGCTTGCCGGAGCTGGAGACGAAGACGCCCTGGAGGAGGGTTTCGGCGATGAGGAAGCAGTCGGAGGGCGCCAGCGGGTACAGCCTAGCGCGGACGACAGAGCAGGGTAGACCCTACTGCAGGTACGGCAGCAAAGTGACGAGGAGGAGGAGGAGGAGATCGTAGGAACCTTCGGGCTCTCTGATCGGAGTAGAAAGGGATGAAGAGGGGGTGTTTTCTCCATCATAGGAAGCTTGCAGGAGTCGGCAAGGTCTGCCGCTCCTTATAAAGAGCTTGGCGCGCAGAGAGGGGCGAGGTGGCGTCATGCCAGCCTCACCGGAGTATGGCCGAAAGGGACACCCATACCTTCCGCACGTTCGCACGGAAGGTATGATGGTCGGCAGAGGTCGTGGGCGGGAACCTGCGACAGAGGACGTCACACGGAACCCCCTTCTGTTCTAGAGGGTGGCAGCCCTGCCCTGCGCGGCGCCATCCTCCGTGCAAGGTCGTTGGAGGCATGGAACTGTGCAGAAGTGGCAGGGAGGACCGTTCTGCAAAGAACGATGAAAAGTTGGGGGCCTAAATGCAAGGGTTTCAAAAGATAAGGGTCAGAAAGTAAACAAAGAGAACCAAATTGTAAAGTTGGTCAAAGAGGTCTCTTCTTAGGCTCAAGTTTTTACACTAGAATAATTTGAACCTAAGGATTTTAATGGTGAATTTTAATTCTAGGTTAGACCATGTTTGACCGGTCAATTTTCGTAAAACCTAAATTAAGTTATTAATTGGGCATGTTTCTCTTTTTAGGTCAAAATAAGTTTCTAAGGCCAAATTAAATGTTTTAAACCCTAAAGAATATTTTTATATGAATTTTAGAGGGTTTAGTTAATTTTTATCCTGCCTCGAACCTCGTGAATTGAAGTGGATTTATTTTAGGGTTACAGAATATTATTTAATTCCTAGAAGTTGCTATAACCCTTTTTAGATCAGATCATTCCACTTCCCTTCTTGTTAAGCTTGTTTGACCTGTGTTTAGACCATTAATTTCCATATTTGCAAACTGCATTGGTGAAATTGCAGTTTTACCCCTTATGATTTATTTTATTCTTAAACTCAGAATTCTCTGAGTTAAGCCATTCTTTGGGTCTTGTAGGAGCTTTTTCTCACATATCTGGATTAGACTGTGCTAGTTAGGGTTCATGATGAGGTTCACATCAATACGTCTTTTCGGACCGGCTTCGATCCTCTTTGAGTTTGTTATGCATATATCGTTCTTTTCTGCACCCTAGTTAGTGCAAGTTTCGAGGACGAAACTTCCTTAGAGTTTGTTATGTTGTTAAGACCCTGGCATCAAACATCTTTTAAGATGTTTGGGAGTTGGTCCAGACGTCTGGAAGCCTTCCCAGACGTCTGGAAATTAATTCTTGAGGTGTACGAATTCGCGTTTGCGTGCATGTGCGCGCAGACTGACCCGTTGCCCTCTTTTCTTCTCTCTCTTCCCTCCTCATCCTGCAGGCACATCTTTTCTTCCTCTCTCTCTCCCCACGACGCCTTCAAATACCTTCCCCCCCTCTCCTCTCCCTCACCATCCCTCCACCGTCTCCTCCTTCTTCTTGCTAGTGTGAGAGTGAGAGGGCGAGGGTAGCAGCTGCTACCGGGTGTGCCCGGGGAGGAGGTGCAGCAAGAGGGAGAAGAGGTAGAGCGCGAGTGTGTGAGCTCACCAGAGCAGCCAAGGCTGGCCGACGGGCGCGCAGTGGGAGCGTGGCGCTGGGGAGGTGCTGCTGCAGCTCAGGCAGCAAGCGAGCGCGGTGCGGCACAGCCGTGCGCAGCAGGCGGAGGGCGAGGAGGTCCTGATTCTGGGAAAATTTCCCAAAATCAAATGTCTGGACCTACGTCCAGACGGCGTGGGGGACGTCTAGAGTGAGATCCAGACGTCTGAAAGGTACAATAAATCTTTTCCTTCTCCTTTAGCGTGTACGGCCATGCAGGCTGTTCCGCCGAAGGATCTACTTCCTTGCCGTGCTGAGATCGATTGCGTACACGTGTAGGGTTCGTTCGGGAAGGCGCAAGGGCACGCCCTCCCACACAGGTCGAACGTCTGGGCACTGCACCAGATGGCAGATAGGGTCTCCAGACATCCAGAGTGATAGTCGGACGTCTGGAACTAAGTCTAGACTATTTAGCGGGATTCTGGACGTCTGAAGAACCACGCAGAAATAAGGTATGACCTGAACTATCGTTTAAGATGTCTGGAAGATGTTCCAGATGTCTGATTTGGGGCAGACTGGTTGTTTTTGATCCGTTTAGGATCCGTTTGAAGTCCGTTTTCCGCGTTTCAAATTTCGTTCTTCTCAGAATTAGTTCCTCTACTTGTTTACAGTACTTGTATTCTGTTGTGAGTAGTTCCTTGTGTTTGATCCTTGTGTTAGGACCCCATTCCATTGCAGCTCTAGGGGTTGCAGAGGCACGCAGACCTCTCGATCATGCCCCCAATACTCCTGATTTTGCGGGTAGAGTGGCTCCCTTTAATTGTTTATCAACAATTATGCACTTGTGAGATAATTAATAGATTCTAAGGTATGGCATGAACCCTAGGATTGGAAAACTAGATTGAATGATAGATCCTAGGGTATGGCATGAATCCTAGGACTGGAAAACTAGATTGAATGATAGATCCTAGGGTGTGGCATGAATCCTAGGAACAGAAACACCAAACGAATGTCGTGAATATATGGATGGCAGTCTTGGAAAAGTAGAAAGAAAAATGATAATTGCCTGTAATTGGATAACAGTTGCTTGTTTATAAATGGATATTAACTGTTGAGAATATGGGATATATGAATATAAAGCTGAAATAATGAAACCTAAATTGGTTTAGTTAAAGAAATATGAGCATGAACCCTATGGGGAATTAGGAGTAGAGCTCTTGAGAGGTGAATGGAATGGAATTGGGGAAGTGAGCTGGCCCTTGAGTACGGAGTACCAAGGAGAACTACTGTCCCCCTGTTTAGTGTAGAGCGGAGCTAGCCGCCCCAAGGACCCGGGGTTAGGTTCTGTTCACTTTGTACCGACTTTTGGCCATCGCGTACACAGTATCGGGGAGAGCTACTAGTGTAGGGAGAGCACTAGCTACCCCAAGGGCCCCGGGGTTCTGCTAGCCTTCCTACACCGACTTGTTAGGCCCACTGGGCAAACCAGGGTAGTCAGGCGATGACGCACGGACTGTGGAGGGGCAAGACCCCTGTTTGGTTACTGTGGAGGGATTAGACCCCTGTTACTGAGAGGGCTCTACCCTATACTGGTTTCATTTTGTGCTTTGGGGCGCACCCGTTAACGGAAATGACTGACCGCGTGCCAGTGCGGGGTAGCTACCCGTGCGTTTATCACGCGTGCCGTAGTCACCGTTATGTCAGTGACCTTGAGGTGGTTGACTGAGGGTAGGACCACCATGGGGACTCTCCCGGCCAGGAGAGCACCATGTGCTACTTATACGTTTCGGAAAAGACTGCAATCAAGATTGTTCCCACGAGGAACATTCAAGATCAAGAGAAAGATCTGAGAAATAATTCAAGAATGAGTGAATAGAAAATAAAGAAAGAAATTAAAAATAACAGCTACTTGTCCACCTTACTGTTTTTCCTAGCTAGTTGGTTTCCACTCTACTCAGCGTTTCGCTGACGTATCACCTTTGTCACCTTTTCAAAACCAGGTGTTGAACAGCTAGAGCCTGCGGCTGCAGAGGGTGCTGGGCCTAGTAGAGCCCAGTAGTTTTACTTGTGTTGTACCTACTATACCGTTTCTTCTGCTATAGTGAGTATTTTCTATTACAACTGTACTCTTTTGTTGTAAGCATCATGTTTATGTATCTGTTTAATTCTCTACTGTTGCGGTGGTGTGTACTGTAGTAGTTCTTTTCTTTACCGCTGTACTTTTGTTACTGCTAGTTATATGCATGGTGAATGTGGTTTATTTTACTGCTCTTTTGGTTACTTTCTCGTTGGACGACTGGGTCTTGGGATCAGTTGAGTCGGTCTGATTCTCGTGTCTCGTAGGGATTCGGGAATCGGGTCGTAACAAGATAGTATTAGAGCAAGGTCGTCCTGAAAAGTGAACCAACTAGCTAAGAAAAACAGTAAGGTGGATAAGTAGTTGTTATTTTTAATTTCTTTCTTTATTTTCTATTCACTCATTCTTGAATTATTTCTCAGATCTTTCTCTTGATCTTGAATGTTCCTCGTGGGAACGATCTTGATTGCAGTCTTTTTCGAAAAGTAGAAGTAGCACGTGGTGCTCTCCTGGCCGGGAGAGTCCCCCATGGTGGTCCTACCCTCAGTCAACCACTCCAAGGTCACTGACAGACGTAACAGTGACTACGGCATGCACGATAAACGTACGGGTAGCTACCTCGCACTAGCACGCGGTCAATCGTTTCCGTTAACGGGTGCGCCCCAAAGCACAGCACGGAACTAGTATAGGGCAGAGCCCTCTTAGTAACAGGGGTTTAGCCCCTCCATAGTAACTAAACAGGGGTCTTGCCCCTCCACAGTCCGCGCACCCTCGCCTGACTACCCTGGTTTGCCCAGTGGGCCTAACAAGTCGGTGTAGGAAGGCTAGCAAGACCCCGGGGCCCATGGGGTGGCTAGTGCTCTCCCTACACTAGTAGCTCTCCTCGGTACTGTGTACGCGAGGGCCAAAAGTAGGTACAAAGTGGCCAGACCTAACCCCGGGTCCTTGGGGCTGCTAGCTCCTCTCTGCACTAAACAGAGGGACAGTCGCTCTCCTTGGTACTCCGTACTCAAGGGCCAGCTCACTTCCCCAATTTCATTCCATTCACCTCTCAGGAGCTCTACTCCTAATTCCCCATAGGGTTCATGCTCATATTTCTTTAACTAAGCCAATTTAGGTTTCATCATTTTAGCTTTATATTCATATATCCCATATTCTCAACAGTTAATATCCATTCATAAACAAGCAACTGTTATCCAATTACAGGCAATTATCATTTTTCTTTCTACTTTTACAAGATTGCCATCCATATATTCACGACATTCGTTCAGTGTTTCTGTTCCTAGGATTCATGCCACACCTTAGGATCTATCATTCAATCTAGTTTTCCAGTCCTAGGATTCATGCCATACCCTAGGATCTATCATTCAATCTAGTTTTCTAATCCTAGGGTTCATCCCATACCTTAGAATCTATTAATTATCTCACAAGTGCATAATTGTTGATAAACAATTAAAGTGAGCCACTCTACTCGCAAAATTGGGAGTATTGGGGGCGTGATCGGCAGGTTTGCACGCCTCTGCAACCCCCAGAGCCGCAACGGAATGGGGTCCTAACACAAGGATCAAACACAATGAATTACTCAGAACAGAATACAAGTACTGTAAACAAGTAGAGGAACTAATTCTGAGAAGAAAGAAATTTGAAACGCGGAAAACGGACTTCGAACGGATCCTAAATGAGTCAAAAATAACCAGTTTGCCCCAAATCAGACGTCTGGAACATCTTCCAGATGTCTTAAACGATGGTTCAGGTCATACCTTGTTTCTACGCGGTTCTTCAGACGTCCAGAATCCCGCTGAACCGTCTGGACCTAGTTCCAAACGTCCGATTATCACTCCGGACGTCTGGAGACCCTATCCGTCGTTTGGTGCTGTGTCCAAACGTCCGATCTGTGTGGGAGGACGTGCCCTTGTGCCTTCCCGAATGAACCCTACACGCATACGTAATCGATCTCAGCACAGCAAGGAAGCAGATCCTTCGACGAAACGGCCTGCATGGCCGAACATGAGAAAGGAGAAGGAAAAGATTTATTGCACCTTTCAGACGTCTGGATCTCACTCCAGACGTCCCCCACGCTGTCTGGACGTAGGTCCGAACGTTTGATTTTGGGAAATTTTCCCAGAATCAGGACCTCCTCGCCCTCCGCCTGCTGCACACGGCTATGCTGTGACGCGCTTGCCTGCTACCTGAGTTGCAGCAGCACCTCCCCAGCGCCACTCTCTCGCTGCGCGCCTGCCGGCCGACCCTGGCCGCTCCGGTGAGCTCGCACACTCGCGCTCTACCTCTTCTCCCTCTCGCTGCGCCTCCTCCCTGCACACACCCGGCAGCAGTTGTTGCCCTCGCCCTCTCACTCTCACACTAACAGGAAGAAGGAGGAGACGATGGAGTGATAGTGAGGGAGAGGAGAGGGGGGGAAGGTATTTGAAGGCGCCGTGAGGAGAGAGAGAGGAAGAAAAGATGCGCCTGCAGGACGGGGAGGGAAGAGAGAGAAGAAAAGAGGGCGGCGGGTCAGTCTGCGTGTGCATGCGCGCAGATGCGAATTCGTACGCCACAAGAATTAATTTCCAGACGTCTGGGAAGGCTTCCAGACGTCTGGACCAACTCCCAGACGTCTTAAAAGATGTTTGATGTCGGGGTCTTAACACCCCACATGCCCACGGTGGTGAAGCTTCGTCGCAGTTGAGGCCGGTGGTTATGGAGCGTAGGAGAATCTTGGTTCTCTGCACAGTAGGGAAGGGGGTGAAGGCCTCCGAGCATGGTTGCCTCCTCCTCTCTCTTATAACCGCAGCTGCCTCGACCAGATCCTAATTTCACGGCCATCAAAGCAACAAGTAAAGGGCATCGTCACTGCCGCCGTCGAGGAGAGGAAATAAAAAATGGATAATAAAATAAGAAAAGAAATGATGGCTTATTTATCTACAAACCTTCACATAAAATGTCAATTCTAATACATGCATGTAATGCAACCTAAAGACTAATTATTTCAATGCATGTTATTCTAAATGAATTTGAAATGTATTTAGAAATGAATGCAATGCATGAATATGCAAATAAGTGAATAATTAGACTAATTTATTTACATCTTATTGTATGCTATTTATATATCAATATTAATCTAATGTCTAGGCATTTAAATAACTAATTAGCCCACAAATATGTGGTCATCATTATGTATGTATTATAGGATGCCATGTAGATTAATTTAAATGTTACCTTTCATTACATTGATAAAATCTAATCAATTAAAAAAAATTATATTTGGTGATGGTTATTTGAATAATTGTCGCCAAGGTACTTTTTGCGACAGGTATCAAACTATCACGATAGTCAGCAAACCGACCCGCCCCTCCACACAGCCTATTTTTCGCGACGTTTATACAATTGTCGCTAAATAATATTTAGTGACGGTTATCAAATAACAGTTGCCAATAATGAATTTACAATCGTTATGTAATAACCGTCGCAAAAGTATTTTAACGACGATTATAAGTCATCGCTAGAAAAAGCTAACCACAACAGATAGGGTCAATATTATTAAAGACAGCTAGTATTAATAACCATTGCGAAAGATTATTCGCTTCGTAACTTTCCGCGATGCTAATTTGAGATGATTTCGTTACTTTAATTGGCTGTTTTTAACCGTCGCCAAAAGTAATTTTTCTTGTAATGTACTTACGTCAAGGGAAGGAGGAATGTCCGGACATATGTACCATCCAACGTAAGTTCTGGTAGGATATTGTGGTGTGGTTGAAGGTCGAAGCTTCGGAGAATCTTGACGTTTTTGTACGTTGCTATAGTACTCTGGTTAGCAAGGGGACATTGGGAAGAATCAGAAGATGGGTGGTTAACCTTATCTAGGATGGCAAATCTCATAGTATGGTGTGGTTTGATGTATATGCCTCCCCTTTGAGGAAAGGGGACGTGGACTTTGTGCTTTTGAGGACCTCGCTCCAGTTGCTTCTTGTAATAGGGTTTGGAGGCTCCACAAAGCTTATGATTCCATCTTGAGCCATTGGATGCATGAGTGGCTGCTACAAGGACTACGTACCTCCACCCTCAGAGGAAGTCAGATGACTGTGTAGTCTGGGCCAACATGATTTCACGTAGGGACAGAATTCTTCCTCTCTTCTATGCCACGAATGGATGGGATTGGCCATGCCATGTATCTGGGGGCATTAATAATGCCATGAAGGTGTAACGACCCGATTCCCGAATCCTTACGAGACACGAGAATCGGACCGACTCGACTGATCCCAAGACCCTGTCGTCCAACGAGAAAGTAACCAAAAGAGCAGTAAAATAAACTATATTTACCATGTATATAACTAGCAGTAACAAAATACAGCAGTAAAGAAAGGAAATACTACAGTATACACCACCACAATAGAAGAGAAATAAACATGTACATAACATGAAGCTTACAATAAAGAGAGTACAGGGAGTAACAGAAAACTACTCACTACAGCGGAAAGAAAAGTATATAAGGTACTACAGGTAACACTACTGGGCTCTATTAGGCCCAGCGCCCTCTGCAGCCGCTGACTCTAGCTGCTCAACTCCTGGTCCTGAAAAAGTAACAAGGGTGACACGTCAGCAAAACGCTGAGTAGAGTGGCAACTAAAAGCTAAAAGAAGCAGTAGAGTGTACAGTAGCTGTTATATTTTTACTTTCTTTATTTATATTTTTCCATTTATGACCTGTTGATTTATTTCTCAGATCTTTCTCTTGATCTTGAATGTTCCTCGTGGGAACGATCTTGATTGCAGTCTTTTCCGAAAAGTAGAAGTAACACGTAGTGCTCTTCTGGCTGGGAGAGTCCCCTGTGGTGGTCCTACCCTCAGTCAACCACCCCAAGGTCGCTGACAGACGTAATGGTGACTACGGCACGCGCGATAAACGCACGGGTAGCTACCCCGCACTGGCACGTGGTCAGTCGTTTCCGTTAAGGGGTGCGCCCAAAGTACAGCACGGAACCAGTATAGGGCAGAGCCCTCTCAGTAACAGGGGTCCAGACCCTCCACAGTAACCAAACAGGGGTCTTGCCCCTCCACAGTCCGCGCACCCTCGCCTAATTACCCTAGTTTGCCCAGTGGGACTAACAAGTCGGTGTAGGAGAGCTAGCAGAACCCCGAGGCCCGTGGGTGATGTAAACACATTTACACTACTTAAAATGTCTATATATGCATGTTCTTAAGCATATGATTGCATTTCATAATATAAATATTGCATAACATGCATCATCTTGCATTTAGAGTAGTTTGAATAAAATGGAGGTTAATTGTCTCCTTTTATGTGCTTGGACAGGGCAAACATTTTATCGGGGCCTCGGATCAAAGATCCAACCGTATGGATGTGATCAGGGCGACGATTGGAGTTCAACGACTCCAAGATCGCCCTAATCAGGCATCCGTAGCATCAGATAGAAATCGGGGAACCCTAGAAGATCAAGGGCCAGGATGGTGTAAATCCACACTTCAGATGACAAATCCGACCGCACGGATGAATTCGGATCGACGATCGCAGCCCAACGACACAAAAATCGAGTCAATCCGACATCTGTGGCACCATCTACAACTTCCAGAAGATGGACGGCCAAGATGGCGCCACGTGGCGCCATCTCAGCCGCCCAAACGGCCGCATGTATCTTGTGAAGACCGCGCACCCGTCTCCTCTCCGCCGTTGGATCTCGATCCAACGGCTGTGGCCGCCCGGCGCTTAAAACATGCGCTCGACCATCCGCGCCCCGCAGGTCGAGCGCGCTTACGCGAGCGCGGGGCGCGAGTTCGAGCCGCGGCGAGGGAGCGGAAGGCGCGATTGAGCGGGCGCGGATGAGCGCAGATGAAGATCCAACGGCCGTGCGCGCTCAATCAGGACGATGCGCGATTGGACGCCCGCGTGGACGCACAATCGCACGTGCAGGCGGGCGGGCGGCAGCGGTGAAGGCGCGATTTTAAGCCGTCCGATCTCGCTATCGGACGGTTGAAAATCAATAGAAGCGCGTAGGCGTTACATGCGCGGGCGGCTGAGCGAGCGCGCGTGGGCGCGGAGGCGACGCGCGCGCTGGGGGCTTTAGCGACGGTTTCATCCGTCACTAAAGACCCCTCATTTATTGTTTTGAAGTTGTAATGTCCATTTTGCCCCCACTCCTTGCAACTATAAAAGGAGACCCCCTCCATACGAAATTCTCATCCCTTCCTTCTCTCTACCTCTCCAAAGCTCAAGAGAAGCTTGTCCCACACCCGGGATGCTCCTCGCGAGATAAAGTCTAAATTTTCGTCCTCCTTCGTCCCGCTTCATTCTCCTTCGTCCAGGCGTCGTCCCGTCCGGCTCGTCCTCCAAGCAACCGTCGAGGAGGATTTCTCTCTCCCTATTCTTTTTACCGCTTTCTAGTATAGATTTACTGCTTTCTAGATTAATCTACTCGTCCTCCAAGCAATCGTCGAGGAGGACATTTCTCTCTCCATTCTTTTAATGCTTTCTAGAGTAAATTTATTACTTTCTAGAGTAATTGTTTTATGTTTTGTAGTTGTAATGAACAATCTCTTCAATACAAAAATTCCTTGTTTATTCTACATCTCATTTTGATTTCTCTGTGTAATATTCTCTTTCTCTCTTACTCTCTTTCTCTCTTCTATTTATTGTAAATAATTAGATGATTCTAAATTGAATTATTTTGTAACAAATAAAAAGAAACGCGTAGTTTTTAAATCAAACGTCTGCCTCCCTATGTTCGACCCGGAATTTTTATTTCGGTATAAATTTTATTTGTTGAACACGAATTCTTCGCTTTCGAACTACAACGACAGGTTTTCCAAAACCAATCTCGTTAGCGTAGGTTCGTAATCGTTCAACATTTTGGCGCCGTTGCCGGGGAGGCAACGATCTTTGATTTCTCTTCGCGTTTTGTAACTTACAAATCATTTACCTCACTTTTCTCCTTTCTTATTGTAATTGCAGGTACTCTTTCGAGGCAGGAAAAAGCGGTAGATTGGAGTAAAGTGCTGTAGAAGGTTTTGTGAGTTACCCCCCACCTCCCACCCATTAGATTTCATTTCATCACATAATAACTCAAACATCAATCAACCTAGGTGTTTTTATAAACTCTAAGGTTAGATTATTTGTTGTTTGACACCCATACTCACCCCAACCCCCACATTAAAAAAAAAAAAAAATCTCACAGAGGTACACAACCTCATCTGATTTTCAAACTCAACCGGTAAACCAATCTTAGGAGCCGGTACACACATTTAAACACATAATTGAGTAGAAATCAGATTAGGTAATCATTTGTGTGCCTAATTAAGTGGTGCAACAGGCCAATTGTTTGAGTTGATTGGGCCGCACCACTTCAAATAAAATCAACTCATCAAGTAGCTGCCAATTAGGTTCAACTCTTAGGGATTTACCAGGCACTCCACATTCTTTTTAAACTTTAAAGGAAAACATCTTCACCTGTGCTTGCAAAAACTTGGTGTGCTAATGAAACTTGATTGAAAACACCTAAAGTTGAATCCTAAAAGCTACTAAGCAAGATTTGAACCTTAAAATTCACCACATCAAAAACAATCTTGCTTGAAAACCACTGGTTGTGCACTCACACATGAATCAATCAATCATTAAGGGCACAACCCATTTAAAGGGCCCATCACATTCCAATGCACATTCAAACCTAGCCCTAAATAAAACAGAGTAGACGTTGGCCTTAAGGATTGGACTCGCTCTTCAGAACTCAGAACGAGATTATTTTCGATTAGTCTGTTTCTACTGTTCAATCTGATGTCTAGCTAGGGGAGCAGAGTCAAACGATCGCGGCTGGGGGGTACACTAGGAACCGGAGGCGCAAGCCGAAGGAAGAACCTTCTCCCCAGTCCCTCCTTCTAACTGGTTGGATTGAACAGACGGAAGTAGATCAAATCGTTCCTTTATCTCAAGACGGGTTTTGAGAGTCTGTAGGTCTTTAGGCTAACCTATTTATGGACAGGTTTGATTGTTTGTATTGCAGGGCACCTTTCTTCCTCTCGTGTATGATGAATCCTTCTACATATTTCACACATTCCCGCTCTTTCCCTCCTGTTGTAAATTATCCTCAACATGACGATTATCTCAACTCGTATTGTAATCGACCATTAGTTAGTTGGGATAATTCGGATTGGGGATACAATTCTGGACCCCCGTGTTTAGGGTCTAACTCTGAACACTTTGATTCTGATTTCTATCCTTCTCAGAGTTACATCGATTATAGATCGTCCTCCTTTTATGAACAACCTAATGCGATCTACAATCAAGAAGGATACACTGATCCTTACCCATCCTCTGATTTCACTGCCTTTAGGTCATCACCATCTTTTGAACAATCTAAAATGACCTATTATCAGGATGGGTATAACGAATCTTAATTCGTTAATTCCTCTACATTGATGTCAAACCCGCCCAACCCTGAACCAACTCATTTGGTTCAGGTTAATCAGGTTCAAGATAAGGTTCTGGCTAACTTGAGGAATATCATTCAATCTTTAGAAGTTCAGCCAATACCTTGCATTGAGAGATTGGAGCCCCTGATTGAAATGATTGATGATTTAAACAAGTCTTTGTTGGATTGGCTCCAGGATGTTAAGGATAAGAACCCGGGTGAGTTTCTACTTGGGAAATTAGCGAAATTGAGGATGAGATTCGTGGTTGCTTTGATTCAATCTTGGAATAATTCGCAAGATGAACTCTCTTCAGGAAAGCCAATGACAGAACCCGCTCAGGCACCTGTTGGGGGGGACAAGTGTTATGAGGCTGACCAGATTGAATTAAAGCAACCAATTAAAGATGATCTGATTTCTTCACCTGAGATCCCTAAGCCGGGTTACAAGGAAATGTGTGTCTCCTTGGAACACAAAGTGACAAATGATTTTGGGACATACATTGATACGGATCCTGATGGTGAAGATTCAAGTTGCGAAGTCTCACGCGAGTTTTCTGAACCCGATTTCTGTGAGACAATTGGGCCTGAGGAATCTGATACATCATTTAATAGCCCAATAACTGAGGAAACTGATCTTATTAGGGCACACATTATGGATCCAGAATTGCATTTTCTGGAAGAATCAATTCAATGCCCTGATTATCAGTTACACCCTGTTGAGCTTATTGATGATTCTAATTCTGAGATAATTAGACCCAAGTCAATTTTGATTCTGCCACATCATTTAGACATGGAGATTCCAGACGGGGTGATGAATATACAAGAGGTCTTGGAATTTGATACACTTAATGAGGAGGATAGGAGCGGGGAAGTTCTGATTTGGGAAGTTAATTTTGGAGGAAATGGAAGATTGAGTCGAAGGGTTCCTTTTAAGCTGAAACCATCAAATCAGAACCCTTACAACATTTGTTTCGAGGATGTTCAACTCAAGCACACATTCAACGATTATCCTTTTTAGCTTCAATTTTCTGTAACCCGACTTTTTGGTCTTGGGTTGCATCCTCAGAAATCGCAGGCCCGATCCCGCTTACATTCTGATTTTAGGTTTTGGGTAATTTTTATCCAGAACCTAAGATATTCTCGATTATGGGGTGTGGGTCTGCACCACAATCTGGTCCACATCTGTGGACCTCTGCTGACAGGTCAGAGGATTCTTCTGTTCATTCTAATTCTGACCTGCACTTGTGAATTCTTCATTTCTTTTCTTTGTATAGTGTGCCTAGCTGAAGGTACTAAACTCAGCACTTATACAGTTCTTTTTCGTTTTCATCTTGGAGCGGACCTGATATTCACGCAATTCAGGTGCTTTCTACACTTTTCCACTCTGTTTTATGTCTTTTTAATACAATGAGGACATTGCATTAGATAGGCATGGGGGGGTGGATATTCATCTCTGAATTCATTCGTCAGCTCCGTAGATTTATTTATTTTCTTTTATAAAAAAAAATAAATAAATAAAAATTTCAGAATTAGGAAAGAGAATTTGGGTTTAAGAAAATTTTCAATCTTAGGAAATACTACATTAGGATCTGAACACAAAGACCCCTCAGGTCTTTGGACTTAATTAGCCTGTGTATCCACTAAAATGTGGATTTGTCTTTGAGTCCTCGCCATCTTAATTCTATTATAATTGGAATAAATAAGTTTGGGTGATAAGTACACGACTTATCAACCCGCCCTCTGATTTGAGGGAATTTCGAGTCTTAAGCATCTACACACTTTCTTTGCACTGACTCGTTGTTCGGCGATTTTTACGAAAATTGGATAGCTAATGAACCTTATAGGGTGATATGGCTGGCAAGTTATCGTGGGTAACAGCCCATAGGTAGGTTGTCCAAAGCCCAATCACTGGACCTTTCTCTTTTTGCTGCCTTTAGGTAAATCTTAGACCAGGGAAGTCACCTACTTAAAAAAAAAAAAAAAATCAAAAAGGAGAAAAGAACAAAAAGAAATAAGCCACACTTCGCCGCACGAGTATGGCTGACAAGTTGTCGGTGGTAACAGCTCATCGACCGGTTGTCCAGAACCCAGCTCAGAAAATGCACTAAAAATTCCCAAAACACTTAGGAAGAAGCGGAGAAGTAGAATAAACCGGGGAGATATACACTGGATTCACCCTTGTGTTGACCTCGTTAAAAAATAAAAGTAGGGAGAAAGCTACCGGTTGTAAAGATACACCTTTAGGCAGAATTCTTTTTGAGGTCACCTAGAGGCGTAGAAATCCGAAGTCCGTTCTAATTGCCGGTCAACGAGTCTATCACAATCACAATAAGATGCTTAAAACTTAGGGTTCTCATCAAATCTTGGGTGAGTTGAATGGCCGTAGAAAGCCACTCTTAAACCCTAAAATTTGAAAATCCAAAAAAAAATTAGAAAAGAGTAAAAAGAGAAAAAGAAATGTTTCTTTGAATAAGGCGAGGCTTGAGGCGGTCTGCATTTTGGTTGATACCCGGGCACTGTTGTGTTTTTGAAAGTTCAGTTCCTAAGTAGATAATTTCTTAATGATTGAAAATAACTCAGGTCCAAATAATCTAACTTAATTCTTTTATAAATAGCATATAGTTTTGCTAGGGACTAGCAAAAGGTAGGCATGGGGGTATGATGTAAACACATTTACACTACTTAAAATGTCTATATATGCATGTTCTTAAGCATAGGATTGCATTTCATAATATAAATATTGCATAACATGCATCATCTTGCATTTAGAGTAGTTTGAATAAAATGGAGGTTAATTGTCTCATTTTATGTGCTTGGACAGGGCAAACATTTTATCGGGGCCTCGGATCAAAGATCCAACCGTATGGATGTGATCAGGGCGACGATTGGAGTTCAACGACTCCAAGATCGCCCTAATCAGGCATCCGTAGCATCAGATAGAGACCGGGGAACCCTAGAAGATCAAGGGCCAGGATGGTGTAAATCCACACTTCAGATGGCAAATCCGACCGCACGGATGAATTCAGATCGACGATCGCAGCCCAACGACACAAAAATCGAGTCAATCCGACATCCGTGGCACCATCTACAACTTCCAAAAGATGGACGGCCAAGATGGCACCACGTGGTGCCATCTCAGCCGCCCAAACGGCCGCATGCATCTTGTGAAGACCGCACACCCGTCTCCTCTCCGCCGTTGGATCTCGATCCAACGGCTGTGGCCGCCCGGCACTTAAAACATGCGCTCGACCATCCGCGCCCCGCAGCGTAGCGGTCGAGCGCGCTTACGCGAGCGCGGGGCGCGATTTCGAGTCGCAGCGAGGGAGCGGAAGGCGCGATTGAGCGGGCGCGGATGAGCGTCAGATGGAGATCCAACGGCCGCGCGCGCTCAATCAGGATGACGCGCGATTGGACGCCCGCGTGGACGCACGATCGCACGTGCAGGCGGGCAGGCGGCAGCGGTGAAGGCGTGATTTTAAGCCATCCGATCTCGCGATCGGACGGTTGAAAATCAATAGAAGCGCGTAGGCGTTACACGCACAGGCGGCTGAGCGGGCGCGCATGGGCGCGGAAGCGACGCGCGCGCTGGGGGCTTTAGCGACGGTTTCATCTGTCACTAAAGACCCCTCATTTATTGTTTTGAAGTTGTAATGTCCATTTTCCCCCACTCCTTGCAACTATAAAAGGAGACCCCCTCCATACGAAATTCTCATCCCTTCCTTCTCTCTACCTCTCCAAAGCTCAAGAGAAGCTTGTCCCACACCCGGGATGCTCCTCGCGAGATAAAGTCTAAATTTTCGTCCTCCTTCGGAAGTGGATCCCGCGACGACGACGGCGTGCTGCTTCGTTCCCGTTCTTCTGCTTCGTCCTCCTTCGTCCCGCTTCGTTCTCCTTCGTCCAGGCGTCGTCCCGTCCGGCTCGTCCTCCAAGCAACCATCGAGGAGGATTTCTCTCTCCCTATTCTTTTTACTGCTTTCTAGTATAGATTTACTGCTTTCTAGATTAATCTACTCGTCCTCCAAGCAATCGTCGAGGAGGACATTTCTCTCTCCATTCTTTTAATGCTTTCTAGAGTTAATTTATTGATTTCTAGAGTAATTGTTTTATGCTTTGTAGTTGTAATGAACAATCTCTTCAATACAAAAATTCCTTGTTTATTCTACATCTCATTTTGATTTCTCTGTGTAATATTCTCTTTCTCTCTTACTCTCTTTCTCTCTTCTATTTATTGTAAATAATTAGATGATTCTAAATTGAATTATTTTGTAACAAATAAAAAGAAACGTGAAGTTTTTAAATCAAACATCTGCCTCCCTATGTTCGACCCGGAATTTTAATTTCGGTATAAATTTTATTTGTTGAACACGAATTCTTCGCTTTCGAACTACAACGACAGGTTTTCCAAAACCAATCTCGTTAGCGTAGGTTCGTAATCGTTCAACAGTGGGGTAGTTAGTGCTCTCCTTACACTAGTAGTTCTCCTCGGTACTGTGTACACGAGGGCCAAAAGTAGGTACAAAGTGGCCAAACCAAACCCCGGGTACCTGGGGTGGCTAGCTCTGCTCTGCACTAAACAGCGGGACAGTCGCTCTCCTTGGTACTCCGGACTCAAGGGCCTGCTCACTTCCCCAATTCTATTCCATTCTCTTTCCAGGAGTTCTACTCCTAATTCCCCGTAGGGTTCATGTTCTTTTAGTTCAGACAATTTAGGTTTCACCGTTCCAGCTTCATATTCATATAACCCATGTTCTCAATCGTATTTATTCATTCATAACAGGCAGCTGTTAACCAATTTACAAGTAGTTATCATTTCCTTTCTACTTTTCCAAAACTGCAATGTTTATATATTCAACTAGTTTTCCAGTCCTACGATTCATGTCGTACCTTAGGATTTATCATTCAATCTAGTTTTCCAGTCCTAGGATTCATGCAATGCCCTAGACTCTATTAATTGTTTCATAATTGTACAAATTTTGTTAAATAAATTAAAGGGCCACTCTACCCGCGAAATCGGGGTACTGGGGACGTGGTTGGCAATCCCGCGTGCCTCCGCAACCCCCAAAATCGCAATGGAACGGGGTCCTGACACAAGGAGTTTCTCAGAACAGTATACCATTACTGTAAACAGGTAGAGGAAATAAATCTGGAAAGAATGAAACTTGAAACGCGGAAAACAGACTCCGAACGTACCCTAAACGGGTAAAAAATGACAGGTCTGCCCAAAATCAGACGTCAGGAACCTCTTCCAGACGTCTTAAAAGGTCTATCATGTCATGCCTCGGTCAGCGCAATCCTTCAGATGTCCAGAAGCCTGTTGGATCATCTGGTCTTGGTTTGTAAACGTCCGATTGTCACCCCGGATGTCTGGAGGTCCTCTCCATCGTCTGGTAGTATTGCCAGACGTTTGATCCGTGTGGGATGGCGAAACCTCGCACCCTCCCGATTAGAACCTGCGCACACACACACACCCGCTCTCATCACGAAGAGGCGCAGAAGAACGCGGCGGACGGCTGCATGGCTGTACACGGGTAAAAAGAAGAAGGTAGGAAAATATTGTACCTGTCAGACGTCTGGACCTTCCTCCAGACGTCTTCTGCGTCGTCTGGACGTAAGTCCAGACATCTGATTCTGGGAAATTTTCCCAGAATCAGGACCATATTCGCTCTTCGCCCGCGACGCACGGCCGCGCCGCGCTGCGTCCGCCTGCTACCCGAGCTGCAGCAACCCCTCTGCGACACCCCACGCTCGCTGCTCTCTCGCCGGCCGGCCCTAGTTGCCCTGAAAAGCTCGCACCTTCACGATCAAGCTTTCTTCTTCCTCTCGCAATACTCCTCCTTCCCGCACGCTCGCAGCAGCCGCTGCTGCCGCAATCGCTTACTCGGTCGCTCGTGCTCTCGCTGGCAGGGAGAAGGAGAAGAAGAAGGCGGTGGAGTGAGGGTGAGGGAGTGGGCGGTGGTATTTGAAGGCCGCACGGGGAGAGAGAGAAAGAAGCGGCGTCGTCTGCAGGGAGGGAGAGAAAAGCGAAGAACGAAGGCGGCAGGTTCAGTCTGTGCGCGCACGCGTGCAGACGCGAACCCGTACGCCGAAAAATTTAATACCAGACGTCTGGGAAGGGTTCCAGACGACTGGGCCACTTCCAAGACGTCTTAAACTACGTCTGATGCCCATGTTCGTAACAGAAGGTAAGGGGGCCGAACATATGATTTCTAGAATCTAATTTGGGGTCCTAAACATATCCTCAAATGGAGGTGTTGTACCTAGCTAGCGGCTAAAAACAAGTTATCCATGAGATCTGGATTGAGAGATTGGAGGTTAGAGGTATATGCCCATCCCTACTTTGCGTCCAAGGATTAGACGCCCCATTTGGACCAAGTATACGCCCCGGTTTGGATCGGCTTCCCTAGTTTGAACCTTCACCTTCTCCATCTGAATGCGTTGCTCTCTCTTGCTTATCAGATTGGCAACCCTATCTTTGCTGATCTGCGCACTCTCCGTGGCTATCGTCCAGGTTATCTGCCCGTTTGTGTTGAGATCGACATGCTTTTCCCTAAATCGGATTTTGTTTTCATCTTGAATGGTGCTAACAAGGTTAAGCAATGGGTGGTTTATATAAGACTCCCCCTCTTTTGTTCCCGTTGCTCCCAGTTTGGTCATTCATTGTTGCATTGTTTGGCTTGTAAGCCGTCTAAAATCCCTCTGAGGAGGGGGGTTTGGATTATAATGCTTTGAAGTGCCTTTTCAGGATGCTAGGTCGCAAGCATTGGGTGAAGGCTCCTCCAATGCTGACGCAATGGCTCGACCTCCTGAGGAGTTGGCACCTTCACTCCCTGCTGTGGACCTGACCCTTCCTCAACCTTCCAATTCTTTGATTCAACCTCCTACAGAGGCTACAGACGAGCGTCCTGACTCCTCGGCTCCGAAGGCCTTGAAGGTTCATTGGTGTCGTTGCTGTCGCACCGTCAAGCGACTTCCCGGTCCGGGGAACCAAGTCCTGGAGGAATCTTCCTAGGTTAGTTTGTTCCCTGCTCAGGTGACTTCTAAACCTGTGGTGAATGATCTTATTGTTGTGGATGATGCTGATGATAATCCCCATGATGCTTCTGGTTCTCCTTCGGTTGGGAATGCTTGTACTACACTTGGTTTTCCTATTACTTCTTCTATCTCCTCTCATAAAAAATGGGTCAGGAAGGATTTGATTTCCTCTGTTGTGTGATTGCGTAACAATCATAGGTCTTAATTCACCTAGATTAGGCTAGAACTTAGCATAAGTTAGGGTTATTCATGCATGCATAAGTATTATCTGCATATTTACTACTCTTCTTTAGCTATGCATAAAATAATGTTATAATGTGCTGATTAAGTGCATTATGTCGATTGCAGGCAATAAGCAGATCTAGAGCTGAATCTGGAGCAAGATCTGAAGCTGGATCAAGAATAATGGGAGTTGTAGCAGAGCTGGAGCAGAAAGCTTAGTTTAGATATAGGAACAATAATGTAAAGGGGTTAAAAGTTTGCTATTCTATTAAGTAGGAATAAAGTAGTAAAATGTGAAGAGCTTAGGTCCATCCTAGCCCTAGGATAGCCTAGAGACTTCCCCAAGCCTTAGCCACCCTTAGATTAGGTCATAACACTTTAGGAAGCCCTAAAACCCTAGTTCCAACCCTTATCTGGACGTCCAGATAAGTTATAGGACGTCCAAGACCCTTAGCCATCTCCCGCACACCTCAAACCCACTTCTGCAGTGTTATTGGACGTTCAGACACTTTTTCAAACGTCTAATTTCTGCAAAATATCCAAAACAGAACCCAAAATCCCTCCTGACTCTGATTGGACGTCCAGACAACAACTCTGAACTTCTAATTTTTGAGTATAAGACGTCTGACACTATTATTAGATGTCTGATACTGCTCTCCAGTTCCTATTTCGAGGTTTAAGCCTTGATCTTGGATCTCTAGGTCCCTAAACCCAATTCCAACCCCATAGAAACCTAAATTAAGGTGCCCTAACTCTAGTACATCACCTCTAAACCTCCCTAAGGACCTAATTAGGTCCTCACTAAACCTAATTGACTTGGATCTTAGTCAATTCCATCAGCCTATTCAATTGGACTCATTGAGTCTAATTGAGCCCTGATCTTAGCACACACTGTCCAATTAGACTCAGTGAGAGTCCAATTGACCTAGACCTAAATTAATTGAGTTATTTTACTCTCAATCAAGTTTTCACACACCTAATTAAACTTGTATTAAGTTTAATTACACTTTACCTTAGTGAATTAGGGTTTACAACCCTAATTTGAGACCTACCTTGACTTAAACCCACTAGAACCTAACCTAATCAACCTAGCCACCTAGGTTTCGACCCACACACACCCACACACACCATCCACATGAAAATATCTAGCCAAGAGTTCTCTAGAACTCTCTACCATGTGTTGTTGCCTTGGTTACCAAAATTAGCAACCAAGAGCCATTCAATTTTTAGATCCACATTTGGTGGATCTAAAAACCACCATCCATCCTCTCTCTCTCTCACTCTCCCACGAGCTCCCACCATAGGCCACTCTAGAGAATTCTATAATTCTCTAGAGAGCTTCCATTGGCACCACTCACATCCTTGGCTTCCATTGGCACCACTCACTTCATTAGCTCCATACACGCCCACCTTCACTTAGGTTAGCTACTCCACCTCCACGAGCTCACCACCATCATGGAGGACATCATGTTGGGATGCTGGATCAATCCTCCCTCTCTCCAAGGGTCGGCCTAAGCTACATTGGTCGCCCCTTATTCTCCTCTCGACCACTCTAAGGCCATCGGGGACCACCCCTGAATGCCCTTTATTTTGCTAGATTTAGTTTATGCTCTCCATAATTTTATTGCTTTTATTTACTACTTAGTAGCATAGTCTTACTTCTCCCTCAATGATGCATGCGAAATCCCCCCATTGATTCTTGTATGCAGTCATTTTTTGGTAGCTAGATTTCCATTTTAAGCATTTATTTGCAAGCTTTCCTCTAAATTTCTTGTGCAAACAACTCTCCAATAAATGAATGAAAATGCATATATATATATATATATTTGAAATCACCATGAGCTTACCGTTTGCTATCATATTTACGTGATTTAAGTTACCTACTTTTCATTATCATCTATTGCAACTAAGCATGTCGTATCTAAATACGTAATAATCATAAAACTCCATGCGATTTCTAAACAAAGTAGAGCAGCAGAAAGATCGATTTCAAAAGTAAAGCAACGCCTCCCAGAGACGAACGATCAGGACTCAAAGTCTCATTACCTTTAGAAATCATTTTTTGACGAACGTTTTTACACAGCTATACTACGATTTCTGACGACTTTCAAATGCACGAGAACGCTTTCCGTCATTGTGGCTCCTAGGTCGCATGATTTTTCCTCTGTCTTTCCCAGCGATTTCAAGTTTTATAAATCCCCTTGTTTGGACGGTTTCTCTGACGGCAAGCCCTTTCAGGTTGTTCCTGTGGATGGTGTTAATACTGTGAATGTTGATGCTAATATTTTGGTTGGTAATAACTTAAATGGTGAGCTTTCATGGGGCATTTACCTTCCTCAGCCCACTCCTCCCCCTGATCTTGCCCCTCCCCTTATCACGGAAACTCCTCAGGAGGGTGGGACCAAGGAAGTGAGCTATGATGGCTACAGGAAATTTTCCTCTTCCAAAGCGAGATCTCCTGATCTTTCCAATCCTCTTGTCCCTACGTTGATTACCCATCTTGATTTGGCACATGTGGCACACTCTCCGTCTAGGCTAAGAGGAGTCCGTGGAGCTCATTCATTGATGGGTTCGATTAGGATTACTAGGAATCGATCAAAATCCCAATCTCGCTGTATTTTCCAATGAATTGTCTTTTTTGGAATTGCCGGGGTATTATCAACACCCCAACTTTGAATCGCTTAAAAACTTTGATTTCCTCTAATCGCCTCTAGATCATCTTTTTGCTGGAGCCTTTTGCACTTCCTCGAACATCGATCGTACTTTACATGCTCTTCGATTTGATCATGCTTTATCTCCTCCTGAGTGTCCAAATATTTGGTGCCTTTGGAAAGACTCGGTTTCCATTTCCTCCTTATTCTCCTACTCCCAAGCTTTAACGGTTGAGTGCAGGTTTCTTGTTCATTTCTTCATCTTCTCTGCCATTTACGCCTCTTATGATCCTGATACTAGGCTTAACCTCTGGACTCATCTTTCCATGATTAATACCTTGTTTCCCTCCTCTCTTTGGATCATTGGGGGAGACTTTAATTCGATACTTTCTGCTTCTGAGAAGAGAGGTGCTCGTCCTTTCTCTTCCTCCCCATCACACCCCTTTTAGCGCTTCATTGACAATGCAACCCTTATTGACCTTCCCTTGGGAGGTAATCAAATGTCTTGGTGTAATGGTAGGCAAGGCCACTCTAGGATTTATCAAAAGTTAAATCGTATTCTTCTTAACCATTTTTCTATGGCTCTTGTCCCCACTGGTCGTTCTTTCCCGTCACAATTCGGACCATGCTCCCATTCTTCTTTCTATTGCTTCAGCCTTGGTGGTTCATCCTATGCCTTTCAAGTTTGAGAATATGTGGTTGAGGGATAGGCAACTCAGAGCTTTGGTTGATTCCATTTGTCACTCCTCTAATCTCTCTTGCTCTGATCCTATTTCTAAAATCTATTCTAAGCTTCATATCTTAAAGAAGAGTCTCAAAAGATGGAATAGATCGTCTTTTGGTCATATCCACAGGAAGGTTGAAGATCTTGAATGTCGCTATCCTGAGTTAGACTCCAGGCTCTCCCTTCAATGGGATCCTTCCACTGCTGCTGAGTTCAATGATACTTCCCTTCTCTTTGATATTATCCTAATAAAGCTCAATGACTTTTATCTGCAGAAATCTAAAATCGATCGGCTGAATCATGGTGAAGGTTGCAACAAGTTCTTTTTTACTTCAATCAAAAGGTGCTTTGCTAAACGTGCTAGAACTTCCCTTACCTCTTCTATTGGGGATGGTTCCTGGGATAGGGCAGCCTCTCTTTCCTATGATTACTTCAAAAAGCTGCTCTCATCTCAAGGTAACGTCAGTGTTAACTCCTTTCTTGAATCCATTCCCCCGCTTCTCTCCCTTGATGATTACAACGCTTTAAGTCGTATTCCCTCTGAGTTTGAAATTTTCCACTCCCTTTCGAGCATACCCCGAAACATGACCTTAGGTCCTGATGGTTTTAATGCTAAATTTTTCTCTCACTTTTGGGACCTGGTCAAGCCAATTGTTGTTGAGGCTATCACTTTCATCTCCTTAGTCTCCAAAACTTCGGCTGCCTCGGACCTCTCCCATTATCGTTGGATTAGTCTCTGTAATGTCCTCTGCAAGATTGCTTCTATAATTTTGGCCAATCGTCTCTATCTCCTCCTTCCCAAAATCATTTCCCTGGAGCAGATTGGTTTCATCAAAGATAGACCTATCTACAATCACACTGCTTCTACTTTCGAGCTTTCGCAATGTATTGATTGCAAATCTTTTGGCTCCAATGTCATTGTCCAGCTGGATCTGGAAAAAGCTTTTGATCGGGTTGAGTGGAGCGTCCTCTTTGAAGTTTTTCACTGCTGTGGCTTCTCTTCTGACAATATCTCTCTTATTAAAGCCTTCGTGCAGCACGAAGGCTCCTTTGATTTGGTGGATGGGAGCTCTTCAAAATTTTTCCCCATCACTCGCGGTCTTAGGCAAGGAGATCCTATCTCTTCTTTCCTCTTTGATATTTTCATGGAATCTTTTATTCGTGGGACCAAGGAGCTTGCCTTTTTTGGTAAAATTCATCCCTACTAGATTAAAAGAGGTGTCTCTGCCCCTCCTACCCTTCTTTGTGTAGATGATATTATTTTCTTTACTAATAGTAACCTCTCCTCTATCTGGAATTTGGCTTCCTTCATTAGAGATTTTCAGTCTTCTATGGGACAATCTGTCAGTCTTCCCAAAAGCTTCTGCTTTATGGGTAGGCACTTTCCCCCTTCCCGTAGAGATCGCATTCTCTTTATCTTGGGCTTTAAGTTGGGATCCTTCCCTTTTACTTATCTCGACTATCCTATTTTCTCTGGAAGGACTAATATTTCTTACTTTAATCCCATTGTGGACAAGATCAGAGCCAAACTTGCTGGTTGGAAGGCAAATCTCCTTTCTTCTGCTGCTAGACTCTTCTTATCAAACATGTCTTAACCTCTACTACTATTCATATGCTCTCTGCCATTGAGGTACCCAAGTCTGTTATTCGAAAACTCCATACTATTTTTGCTGACTTTTTCTAGGGTTCCTCTGACCATAGTTCTCACCACCACTAGGCTTCTTAAACCTCTGTTACGCATCCCCTTGCCTTTGGTGGCCTTGCCATTCTTGACTTAAACCTTTTCCTTAAAGCCTTGAGACTAAAGAGAGCTTGGAATATCTTCTTTGTTGACTCTACCCACCACTCTTTTATGAGGGATCTCTTGCTTGGCCATTCCACCTCTGAATCTTCTCTCCCTCTTCGTTCCTGCCTGCTTCTTCAAGCTCATAGGGAACTGAAGCCTTTCATTCCCTGGGAGGTCTATGAGGTCTCCATTGACTTCTTGTATGATTTATGGATTGGTGACGCTCCTCTTCACTCTCTCTTCTGTGAAGGCTCTTCTCCCTCCCGGATCTCCATTCATACAGCGCTTCCTTTGCTCTCTAGTGCTCCTTTTCGCTCTTCCACTCCCTCCAATCTATTTGCTGAGATCTCCAGCCTCCATTTAGATGATCTTAAGGACTTGCCGATCTGGACTCCGGCCCCTTCTGGAATCTTTTTTGTCTCGTCGGCTTATCAGCTGTAGTTCCATCGCTTCCAGAAGGACTCCTTTGTTATTCCCCTTTGGAATCTCAAACTGACTTTTTGAATCTCCCTTTTTGTCTGGAAGCTTTTAAAGGAAGGCTCCCCACCGACGATAACATCAAGAAGTTAGGTATTCCCATTGCCTCTAAATGTCTTGTAACGACCCGATTCCCGAGTCCCTACGAGACACGAGAACCGGACCGACTCGACTAATCCCAAGACCTAGTCGTCCAACGAGGAAGTAACCAAAAGAGCAGTAAAATAAACCACATTCAGCATGAATATAACTAACAGTAAGAAAATACATCAGTAAGAAAAGAATTCACTACAGTATATACCACCACAACAGTAGAACAACATTCGTAACATAATATGAACTGCAGGTAAAGAAAGGTACAGCGGAAACAAGAACTACTCACTACAGTGGAACAAAAAGAGGTACAAGAGAACAGTGGTAACTCTACTGGACCCTACTCGGCCCAGCGTCCTCTGCAGCCGCTGACCCTGGCTGCTCCACACCTGGTCCTGAAAGGTAACGAGTGTAACACGTCAGCAAAATGCTGAGTAGAGTGGCAACTAAAATTAAAGAAAATAGTAGGGTGTACAGTAGCTGTTATGTTCTGTTACTTTTTTTATTTACGTCTTTCAATTTTCTCACGATTTCATTTATTTCTCAGATCCTTTACTTGATCTCGAATGTTCCTCGTGGGAACGATCTTGATTGCAGTATTTTCCAAGAAGTAGAAGTAGCACGTGGTGCTCTCCTGGCCGGGAGAGTCCCCCGCGGTGATCCTACTCTTAGTCAACCACCCCAAGGTCACGGACAGACGTAACGGTGACTACGGCACGCGAGATAAACGCACAGGTAGCTAACCCGCACTGGCACGCGGTCAATCGTTTCCGTTAACGGGTGCGCCCAAAGCACATCACGGAACCAGTCCAGGGCAGAGCCCTCTCAGTAACAGGGGTCCGACCCCTCCACAGTAACCAAACAGGGGCCTTGCCCCTCCACAGTCCGCGCACCCTCGCCTGACTACCCTGGTTTGCCCCAGTGGGCCTAACAAGTCAGTGTAGGAGGCTAGCAGAACCCCGGGGCCTGTGGGGTAGCTAGTACCTCCCTACACTAGTAGCTCTCCTCGGTACTATGTACACGAGGGCCAGCAAGTCGGTACAGAGTGGCCAGTCCTAACCCCGGGTCCCTGGGGCGACTAGCTCCGCTCTGCACTAAACAGGGGGATAGTCGCTCTCCTTGGTACTCCGTACTCAAGGGCCAGCTCACTTCCCCAATTCTATTCCATTCACTTTCCAGGAGTTCTGCTCCTAATTCCCCGTAGGGTTCCAGCTCTTTAACTCAGCGCATTCCGGTTTCACCTTTCCAGTTTCACGTTCATACATCCCATATTCTTACTCATGTTCATTTATTCATAACAGGCAGCTGTTTAAACGAATTTACAGGCAGCTAGTATTTCCTTTCCACATTTTCCAAGACTGCAGTATTCATATATTCCACTAGTTTTCCCTTCCTAGGATTCATGCCGTATCCTAGGATCTATCATACAATCTAATTTTCCAGCCCTAGGATTCGTGCAACACCTAGGATCTATCATTCAATCTATTTCTCATTCCTAGGATTCATGCAATGTCCTAGGTTCTATTTATGGTTCCATGATTTAACATATTATACTTAAAAGTCACTCTACCGGTTACAACAGGCGAACTGGGGGCGTGGTCGGGAATCCCGCGTGCCTCCGCAACCCCCGGGACTGCAACGGAACGGGGTCCTATCACAAGAATCAAACACAAGGAGTGTCTCAAAACAGTGTATAGCTACTGTAGACGGGTAGAGGATTTAATTCCGAAAAGGACGCAACTCGAAATGCGGAAAACGAAACCCGAACGGACCCTAAACGGGTCGAAAACGACAAAACAGTGCAAAATCAGACGTCTGGAACTTCTTCCAGACGTCTTAAAAAGTGGATCAGGAATTACCTTGCTCTGCGTGGGCTCTCAGACATCCAGAAGCCTGCGGGGGCGTCTGGCCTAGTTCCCAGACGTCCGATGGTCACCCCAGACGTCTGGATGTCGCTCCCGTCGTCTGGTACTACAGCCAGACGTCTGATTCGCGTTGGATGGCGAATCACCGAACCTGCGCGTACCCATCTCTCTCTCTCTCTCAATACGGTCAGTGGAAAGGAAGGAAGAAAGACGGAAAAATTCACCTTTCAGACCTCTGGACAGTCTTCCAGACGTCTCCCCCGCCGTCTGGCTATAAGCCCAGACGTCTGATTCTGGAAAAGTTTCCAGAACCAGGGCGTGACTCGCCCTCCGCTCGCGACGCCCGGTCGCGCCGCGCTTCGTGCGACTACTGCTCGAGCCGCAGCAGTCCCCCCCCCCCGTGTCACTCCGCGCCTGCTGCACCCCCCGCCGGCCGGCCCTAGAACTCACGGTCGAGCACCTCTCCCACGCGCAGCACCTCCTCCCACGATCACCACGGCTGTCGCTGCCGCTGCACCCTTGCGCTCGCTCTCGCGCACTGGCTAGAAAGAGAAGAGGAAGGAGACGGAGGTGACGGGAGTGAGGGAGCGCGAGGAGGAGAGAGAGAGCGCGACAGAGGGCGCAGGAGGGAGAGGAAAAAAGAGAGAGGGGGAATTTCCGCAGGTCTGCGCGCTCAGGCGCGCAGACGAAACAATCGTGCCAAAATAATCGATTTCTAGACGTCTGGAAATTATCCCAGACGTCTGATCCGACGTCTGGAAATTATCCCAGACGTCTGGGCCACCTCCCAGACGTCTTAAAAGATGTCTGGAGCGCGCGTTCATAACAATATAACAAACTCAAAGGAAGTTTCGTCCCCGAAACTTGTGCTAACTAGGGTGCGGAAAAGACGTCAAAATAACCATAACAAACTCAAAGAGGACCAAAGTCGGTCCGAAAAGACGTACCCGCGAAAAGCTCCAGGTACCGCTCCCGCATTACCGCTTCAGGCTCCCAGGTAGCCTCCTCGTACCGCTGGCTCCTCCACAAAACCTTTACCAGGGGTACTTGCTTTCGTCTCAAACTGCGGACGGCTCGGTCTAGAATCTGCACTGGCCGCTCAGGGTAGGTCAGGTCGTCGCCCACCTCGACGCTCTCGTGACTCAGTACGTGACTGGAATCGGCTACGTACTTCCTGAGGTTGGACACGTGGAACACGTCGTGCACACCAGAAAGCTGCGGGGGAAGGGTAAGTCTTAAGCAACGGGTCCAACCCGCTCCAGGACCTCAAAGGGACCCACGAACCTCGACGCGAGCTTCCCTCTCACCCCAAACCGTTGTAGGCCCTTCATGGGCGAAACGCGAAGGAAGACGTGGTCCCCAACCTCAAATTGCACCACTCTGCATCTCCGATCCGCGTAGCTCTTCTGTCGACTCCTGACAGTGCGGGGTCGCCTGTGGATCTGCTCGACTACCTCCTGACTCTTCCGGATCAACCTGGGGCCAACCTCCCACTTGGTCCCCCCCTTAACCCAACTCAAGGGTGCCGTACACCTCCGTCCGTACAGAGCCTCGTAGGGAGCCATGCCGATGCTCGAGTGATAATTGTTGTTGTATGCAAACTCCGCCAGGGGCAGGTGCTCCTCCCAAGAGCCCCTCCAGTCCAGTACACAGGCACGTAAAAGGTCCTCAAGTGTCTGTATCGTGCGCTCAGACTGTCCGTCCATCTGGGGGTGGTAAGCCGTACTAAACCTCAACCGCGTCCCCAGGGCCTGCTGAAACTCAACCCAAAACTGGGACGTAAAGCGGGTATCCCGGTCGGATACGATCTCCCGCGGAACTCCGTGTAGTCGTACCACATCACGGATATACCTCTCTGCCAACTGTGCTGGTCCTAAAGTGACTCGGACCGGCAAGAATCGTGCCGTCCTCGTCAGTCTATCCATTAGTACCCAGACTGCGTCGTGTCCTCGTTGGGTAACAGGTAAGCCCACCACTAAGTCCATGGTGATGCTCTCCCACTTCCACTCTGGCACTGGAAGCGGCTGTAGCGGCCCTGCAGGCCTCTGATGCTCGGCTTTCACCTGCTGGCACACTAAGCATTGCTGTACGAATTCACCCACATCCTGCTTCATCTCCCTCCACCAAAACTCACGTCTCAAGTCGTGGTACATCTTCGTGTTTCCGGGATGTATGGTGAACCTGGAACCGTGTGCCTCAGTCAGGAGCTCTCTCAACAACTGATCGTCTCTGGAAATGCACAACCGTCCCCTCAGGCGCAGCACCAGGTCTGTGAAAGAGAAGTCCCCCGGGTCTCCCGACAGTACTCTGTCGCGCAAGGACTACAAGTACGGATCGGCCATCTATCCTGTGATGATGCGGTCTATCAACTCTGGCCTAGTTTGTCGTGTCACAGTCACTGCCCTACAGTACCCACGTAACTCTAGCGGTCACCAACTGCCCACCTCCTCCAAAAGGCTCCAACTCTGTAACCGTAGATTGGCCAAGTGTGCGGGCGCCTTACGGCTCAAGGCGTCAGCCACCACATTGGCCTTCCCCGGGTGATAGGAGATGCTACAATCGTAGTCCTTCAGGAGCTCCAACCAACGTCTCTGTCTCATGTTGGGCTCCTTCTGATCAAAAAGGTATCTTAGGCTCTTGTGATCTGTGAAAATCTCGAAGGTCTCACCGTACAAGTAGTGCCTCCAGGTCTTCAGCGTGAAGACAACAGCTGCCAACTCTAGGTAGTGGGTAGGGTAGGTATGCTCATGGGGCTTCAATTGCCGCGAAGCGTAAGCGACAACGTGACCCCTCTGCATGAGCACACCTCCTAACCCCTGCAAGGAGGCGTCCGTGTACACAACGAATCTGCCACTACTGTCAGGGATGGTGAGCACGGGAGTCGAGGTCAACCTCTCCTTCAGCTCCAGAAAACACGCCTCACAGGCGTCTGTCCAAGCGAAGGGCACTTCCTTCCGGGTCAATTGTGTCATAGGACGCGCAATCTGTGAAAATCCTCTGATGAATCGTCTATAGTAGCCTGCCAGTCCCTGGAAACTGTGAATCTCAGTGACTGAACGCGGTCTCTCCCACCTGAGTACTGCCTCGACCTTGGCTGGGTCCACCGCCAAGCCGTCCCCAGAGATCACATGACCTAAGAAGGGCACCTCCCTCAACTAGAACTCGCACTTGCTGTATTTGGCGTACAGCTTACGCCATCTCAGAGTGTCCAGAACCATCCGCAAGTGCTGTCCGTGCTGCGTCTGATCTCTAGAATAGATGAGTACATCATCTATGAAAACCACCACGAACTGGTCCAAGTACAGTCTAAACACCCGATTCATCAGGTCCACGAAAGCAGCGGGGGCATTGGTCAGCCCAAACGGCATGACCAAAAACTCGTAGTGTCCGTACCAGGTGCGGAAAGCTGTCTTGGAGACGTCGGTCTCCCTGATCCTCAACTGGTGGTATCCAGACCTCAAGTCGATCTTGGAAAACATCGTGGCACCCCGCAACTAGTCAAATAAGTCGTCGATCCTCGGCAGCGGATATCTGTTCTTGATGGTGACCCTATTCAGCTGTCGGATATCAGTGTCTCGCGCGGACGGGTTGGTCTCCTCGTAAGTCATAGCTGCCTCTACCACCCTCGAAAACGTAGGAAGACTCAGGGGTTTGACATACCCCCGGATCGCAGGCCGGAGCCCCTCGGTGAACCTCCAAAGGCGCTCCTCCTCAGTAACTACCGCTGTCACTGCAAAGCGGGACAGCTCCCAGAAACGCGTGCGGTACGCGCTCACAGTCATCGTCCCTTGGCGGAGAGTGTGGAACTCCTGCCTCCTCTGGTCCTGCCACGTCTGGGGAAAGTACTGCTCGCAGAAGAGGGTGACGAACTGGTCCCACGTCGGCTCGTCCCTCTCCTATCCCCAGACCGCCCTCCACCACCTGTGTGCCGCACTCTCCAGCCGGTACGTGGCAAAGGCCACGCGGCACTCCACCGGGGAGCGAAGGGTGTCGAAGATCTTCTCCAGCTGCTCAAGCCAGTTGACGACGGCGTTATGACTAGGTTTTGCTATAGAAATTAGCGTTGTAGTACAGCTAGTTATTGCCATCATTACATATATATAATCTTTTTACTCGAAAATAAAAGAGTTCCCGAGGTCGAACTCAGGGAGCAAGTCGTATTCTAGAAGTACAAATTCTTATTACAAAAATAAAGAGAGAGAGAGAGAGATGAAAATTTGGCTTCTCTTTTTTCTCTTCTTTCTTCTCTGTCTTCTCTTCTCTTCCTCTCGTGCTCTTCTTCTTCTTCTGTTCTTCAGATCTTCCCCTCGTGCTCTTCTTCTGTCTTCTGTTCTTCCTTGTTTTCTTTCTTTCTTTTTCTTCAGATCTTCTTCTTTTTTCTTCTTTCTTGTCTTTCCTCTTCTTTGCCGCGGTCCTGCTTCTTCTTTTCTTCTTCTTCCTTGCCTTCAAGACGTCGTCTGAATTTGCAATCAGACGACTTAAACCGCTGCTGCTACAGTGTCTCCCTTAGCTTCCGTCTTCTTCTTCTTTGTGTTCTCTTCTTCTTCTTTTTCTTCCGCAGTCCTTCTTCTTCTTCTTCACCTGTGCCTGCACACTTCAAGGTTTTCGTCAGAGGGCAAAACCTACTCTACCCTCCCCCCCCCCCCCCCCCGACGTCTCTCTCTCTCAGAATTCGCGCTTAGGAAAGCTCCCAGAGCAACCGGGTAGTCAGGTACGTGCGTCGCGCCCGGGTCCAAATCCACCGACGTGCGGTGGTGGGTGAGGAGTGCAGGTCGGGCCAGGTCCAGGCCCACCGGCGTGCGGTGGTGGGTGAGGAGTGCAGGTCGGGCTAATCGGGTCGGGCCAGGTCCGTGAGGCGTGAGCGCGGACGAGGCCGGGTAGTCGGGCGAGTGAGAGGGACCTCACCCCGTGATCAGGAGGCGAACAGCTTAAGACACTTTTTGCCTTTAAGCGTCCGCGTGCCTCTCAAAGTTTCCGAGGTGGGACTAAATGTCCCACCCCAATTGAGCGCCTGCAGCGGAGGAGGCAGCTGGCAATCGCGGCTTCACGTGAGGCCTTCGCCCTAGCTGCGAGCCTGGGACTCTTCGGGGAGATGCCCCGCGCAGCCTGGGAGTCAGACCTGGGCGAAGCGCACCTGGAGCTACAGGTTGAAGGTGCTTCTTCAGCGCAGCAATGGCGACGGCGGTCGAGATACCTGTCCAAAGAGGAATGGCCTCTCGGCCTAATCAGATATGCGGAGAACCTTCGTCGTGGCACGGCGAAGGTGGTGGGGGGTCTAGCAGGCGGCGGGGCAGAGCATGAGGGCCGCCCTAGGTCAAACTGCAGGAAGAGAAGTGGGTGTGTTCGGTGGATCTGCAGAGGGCGTTTGGTGGGAAGTGGAAGGGCGGAAGAGGATCAGGGTGAGGAGGCGGAGGTTCTGCGGTGGTCGACGAGCCGTGTGGGTTGCTGGAGTGATGGGAGCGGGTCGCCGGAGTGTGGCCAGAGGTGGAGAAGGTGAGGGTGATTAGGCGCGGTCGAGGGGTAATTAGATAAAAATAGCAGGGGAAAGAAAAAGGGGATAGAGAAGACCTATTTCTAACCTAGCTGAAGTGACGAAGGGGACGAAGGGGCTGCCGGCTTGTACCTACCGGAGCTGGAGAAGAAATGCCCAGTGTGGGAGGACGGCGGCGATGACGGGGCAGAGGCAACGTGCGTCGGTATTGCGCGACGCGGAGGAGAATCAGGAAGAAGTCTCTGCTGCTGGTATTGCGGCAGAGCGAAGAGGAGAAGGAGGAGAAGCCGCCGGAGCAAGGGGGCATTTTTCGGAGTGGGAAGAGAGGAAAGTGAGGGGGTATCTCCATCAGATCCGAGCTGGGAAGAACGGCGGGGCGACGGGGGTATTTATAGGGGCAGAATCAGAGAGGAGGGCAGAGGGAGACGACGTGTCTCCCTCGCCGGAGGACGCCGGAGGAAGGATACCCATACCATCCGTGCGTTCGCACGGCCGGTATGGGTGGTTGCAACCAACAGGGGGTGTTCCTGCGACGGCTGACGACGCAGGGCACCCCCATTTGACTTGGCAGGCTCCCTCCCTTACCCTGCGCGGCGCCATGCTCCGCGCAAGGTCGCCGGAGCATGGTGCTGCTCAGGTTTTGCAGGAGGGACCTAAACGCAAAGAATGAAGTAGAGTTAGGGGCCAAAATGTGAGGGTTCAAAAGTTGAGGGCCAGAAAGTAAATGTATGAGGACCAAAGTGTAAAGTTGGTCAAGAAGGTTTCTTCTTAGACTCGAGTTTTTATACATGACTAATTAGGACCTAAGGATTCTGATGGTGAATTTTATTTCTAGATTAAACCTTGTTTGACCGGTCAATTTACGTAAAAATCCAAATTAAGTTGTTAATTGGGCATGGTTCTCAATGTAGGTCAAAATGGGTTCCTAAGGCCAAATTGAAGGTTCTAAACCCTAGAGATTATTTTTATATAAATTTTAGAGGGTTTATTCTATTTTTACTTTGCCTCGAACCTCGTGTATTTAAGTGGGTTTGTTTTTAGGGTTACAGGATGTCATTTAATTCTTCGGAGTTGCTGTAGCCCTTGTTGAGTCATTTCATCCCACTTTTTTTATTATTAGGTTGTTTTGACCTATGTTTGGACCCTAAGTTACCCTGTTTTCAGATTGGATTGGTGAAATTACATTTTTACCCCTCAGTTTATGTTTTCTTTGCAAACTCAGAATCTCTCTGAGCCAAGCCTTTCTAAGGTTATGTAGGAGCTTTTAGTCTCTGTACTAGGTCAAAATGAGCTAGTTATGGCTTATGATGAGGTTCTCATCATACCCCCATGCGTAGCTTTTGCTAATCCCTTAGCAAAAACTTAAGATTTCGACTCTTGTTCTAGACCATGAAGTTCTTAATAGCTTCAGATAAGTGCTTTTTCATTTAAACTTAGATTAGGTTAGAATGCTGACCATAGGCTTAAAAGGTACTCTAATACCAATCAAGATCCAAATCTGTCTAGCCTCAGCCTCAGTCCTTAGCAAAGGTTTTTAAGGCCCACAAGAACTATCCTAAGGTCTATTGGACTTTGTGGTTAAAGCACCTGTGCTTGAAATGATTTTAGCCTTGGTTCAGTTCGCAGTGCGTTTTATAAGAGAGAGATAGAAAGTTTTTCTGTTTGGAGAGTTTTCTCTCTCTTTTTCTTTTTAGTTCTAACCTAGGATTGGCTTTTCAACATGGTCTGTATCAGATTCATTGCTCCCATCATCAATCCTCAAGGGTTCCTGGCGATCGATGCTTCGAGACAGCACCGCCCATGGCAACCCCCGGAACCCTGGCTATTGAGATTTCGAGATAATCCCATCCATGGTGTTCCGTGGCTGAATTCAGACCCTGGCAATTGACACTTCGAGATAATGCCATCCATGAAATCTGAACCAGCAGAGTGCTTACATGCCCCCAGTAGGATATGTAAATATCCTAAGAGACAAGCACCGAGGAGATGATATTTTGTTACGCATCTTCGAGGGGATTTCCCGCCTCTCTGCGCTGGAAACTCGTCCAAATCAACTTGTGTTGATCGGCTGCTCCTACTCTAGGTGTACTTTTCAGAATTTTGTAACGCTTCTGCGTGATTTTGATTTTTACGCTTACTGAACCAAGCTGTGTGTAAGGTTAGGGTACCTAGGTTACTAAGTCCCGTAAACCAAAAATTAGTTAATGAGGCCAAATACTCCCTAAGCCTTAGACCTAATACTTCAGCTTTTCATTTTCCTCAACCTCTTGAGGAGTGTCCAGATCTTAATGGGTACTAAGAGTCTATTCAAGAATGCCTAAGGTTTACGTTCTTACTAATCTCATTATGCACTTTTCAGTTATTTTCTTGAATGAGGTCTAGAACCTAGGTTAATTCCTTAGTTCCTTACTAATGACTATCACTTGTTTCTCATATTTTGTGCTCCTTTTTTCCTTTTGTTTCTTTTTTTTCTTCTCCTTCACAAAATTTTCTTTCTCCTCTTATTCTCTTATTCTTTTTCGAAAAATTTTTAATTTTTATGGTGTTTTTGGCATATGTGAATTTTTTGTTTGAAACCTTTTCTTACACGTTTTGCACTTTCATACCCCCCCATGCCTAAGATTTGCAATGTCCTCATTGTAACTTAGGGGGTTTTTATTCAACTTAGTTCATACATTAGGACAGATGTTTTGATGAGTGAATGGGTCGGGGTGACTGTTGCGGACAATTTTTAATCTCAGATGCAAGCACCTGAGGTGGAGTCAGCTGTCCTAAAGTGTGAATTTCAAGTGCACAAAGTTTTTAGAAAAGGTTTCAGGTTTTTAAAGAGAATGACGGGCTGCCTCCCGTTGAGCGCTAAATTTGATGCCTTCAGCCAAGCAGGAAATGCGATGGAGAGGGGATGGTGAAATCAGCAGAGTTTTGTAATACGAGCACCTTGATTAAGAGCCTGGTTGGTCCAACCAGGTGCTTGTTCAGATCAACAGGCTGATGATGCAGCCCAAACCCAATCAATCTGGTGGGTTGATAGATGTGGATAAAAAGGTGTGGAACCCACCATATACTATGAAGCTCAGATGGATGTGGAAGTGAAAACGCAGGGTTTGGCTGAGTCGAATCAGCCTAGTCAGAGTAAGGACCCGTAGAATAATTAATGAATGACGCGGAAACCCTACAGGGGTGATCAGAGAATGATGGAGCATGATATGTAGTCTGATCAGTGTTCCAAACCCGATGTGGAAATGCAATCGGCTCGGTGAGAGGTGAATCTGAATAGAAATTGAGTCCGGTTGCAGGTCGGGGTTGGGAAGAGGTTTTGATTAGTTCTGTGTGTGCAGACGAGGTGGCAACTGTGTATGAGGGCTCTTCTAGAAAGGAATGACAGGTGATTTTCTGTAAAGAGTCCTCTGGGTAACTATCAAATGCCTGAAGAGTGTCTGTAGGTTGAAAGAAATCTGAATTGAGAAAAGATTTGAATTCTGGGTTGCAATTACTCTTGGCATTTTCTGTTTTTGGTTCCTGAGGATCGGAAAGGAATGATTCTGTGTTATCAGTGATCTCGGGAATCAGGACCTCAGAGTCGGAGTCAAAGTCATGTGAACTGAGGTCGTAGATGGGCCTGGCGTGTTCAGGAAGGAGAATCTCTCCGCAATTATAGTCGGATCTGAAGTTGTCGGAGAGTTTGCAAAAATGAGATTCATGATTATGAATTCCACTGCAGCATAAATCATCAGATGTGGAATCAGCAGCCTGACTGGGGTCTAGTCTATATGTCAATTCTGGGCTCGAAAAGGTATTCTGTCTAGGCTCGAGCTCCAAGCTGGTAGGATAGACCCAATTAAAACCTTGCTCATCCAATTCCTCAGTTTCTGTATCATAAATTGGCATGACTTTCGAAAAATCGATCAAATTTCCTGAGGATGTTGGAGAGGGATATTCATCAAATAGAGGCCCGGAATCATATTCTGTAAAAATTTGATCTTTCTCATAAGGGGCCTCATAATCTTCCCAATAAGTTTCAGATCTAGGTTCTAGGCTTAGGATGTGGGTAGAATTATTAGAACCTAAGTCCGAATAACCTTCGAGGGCCACCTTATCAAAATAAGGGGCGGAATTTATACCCTCAAAAGGTTTAGTTCTGATCTCATTATTGCAGGAGTTTTGGAATTCTAGGCTTGGCAATTCATGGTCTAAGTTTAGCTCATCATTGTGTTCTCCTGCAATATCCCAACCTAATTCAATGTTGTCTTCTATCTGGGTTGGGATTCTACAACCACTTTGTGCCTCAGTCCCGAGATCTGGGAAACTGGATTGTTCCCTACTACTGTTCCAAGATGGTTCATCCTCTGTTTCTGGTATATACGGGTATTTCTGGTTGATAATTTGTTCTAGTGATCTCATCATTTCTACCCGTTTTATAAGGCATCTTGGTGTTGTTCCCAAAGTACAGGATTTGTCAAGCATTGAAGGTATTCAGATTGGTGTAATTTTTCTATCTCAATGTATCCTATCATGAGCATATCTCGGGTTGATCCTTTTGTAACTTCTGTCAATAGAATTTGGGCACAGTTTATGATGAAAGCTATGGTTGTTGGGACATCAACCTGAATGTTTTCTATTGGTGTTGAGGGTTTACATTTGATTTCATAGAATTCAAGGGCATCCTCAATCATCTTATCTTTCATGGATCTCAGATATTCAGGTTTTTTGGATGGTAGTCTTAATTGGTGTGGCTGCATCTTTGAATCAGGTGGTGGAATCAAGATATAGAATCGAAGTTTGAATCAAGATGGAAGAAGGGGATTTTGTTCAAAATCAGAGGAAAGAGGGGCTATGTGAATGATTTCTGCAAAAACAAGGGAGCCGAGGCTTAGCCTCGGGGAGAGTGAATTTCTATAGGAGGTTTCAAGGACCTCCTGCAAAATACTGAAGGACTGGATGAGATAAGCAGGTGCTGGACCCAATCAAGACACCCAAAAATTGTTGGGTGACTATAGAGGTGCGGGGCAGATGGACCCCTTGATCAGAAAGATCGTCCACCTGAGAATTACCTGGGTAGCCAGAGAGGGTGAGTCCCGCGAAGACCCCTACACGGTAGAGCATCCCCACGGGTTACAGGGTTTCCCCCACCCGACCTCTCTTGTCACTGAGATTCCAGGTAGACCAGAATGGGGATCTTGACCTCTTAAGTCTACCAATTTTAGTTTAAGATCAGGGTGCTTAAAGTTACACTTGAACTCTTAGGTATTTTGAGTGAGAAAGTGACCTAATTTTAAGGTTGGTTGACCCAAGGGGTCAACTTTACCTCTTGTTCCTTTGAGAGCTTTTGGGTCCTTTCTTTTTGGGTTCAAGTGTTTAGAGAGCCAATTGTTTAGGGTTTCTCTGAATAAGTATGTTCAATCAATGGTTTAGGCACACTTCTTTTGGATTTTCTCCATTCTTGATTTAAGTAGTGTGTCTCTAAAACCCTAATGTTGAATCTTATGTTGGCTCTACTTGGTCCATTTAACTCCTTGTTTGGGTAATTAGGGCTCAAGCAAGGATGTGTTAGCCCTTAATTACCCTTTTAAAATTGTGTGCAGGAATAGTGGTTCTGAGAACATGCAGCTATTACTATGGAAGACAGGTTACTCCTAGTTTTTCTTTGTTTTTCTCCTAGTTTTTCCTCTTTGAATTTTTAGGGTTTTAATAGGAGGTTACCTGCACATAAGAGAGAGAAAAAGATTAGCAATTGTTAAAAAGAAATTCAAAGCTTCTAGAATAGCCGTTGCTCCCCAGCAACGGCGCCAAAGTGACGACGGCGTTATGACTAGGTTTTGCTATAGAAATTAGCGTTGTAGTACAGCTAGTTATTGCCATCATTACATATATAATCTTTTTACTCGGAAATAAAAGAGTTCCCGAGGTCGAACTCAGGGAGCAAGTCGTATTCTAGAAGTACAAATTCTTATTACAAAAACAAAGAGAGAGAGAGAAATGAAAATTTGGCTTCTCCTTTTTCTCTTCTTTCTTCCTCTGTCTTCTCTTCTCTTCCTCTCATGCTCTTCTTCTTCTTCTGTTCTTCAGATCTTCCCCTCGTGCTCTTCTTCTTCTGTCTTCTGTTCTTCCTTATTTTCTTTCTTTCTTTTTCTTCAGATCTTCTTCTTTTTTCTTCTTTCTTGTCTTTCCTCTTCTTTGTCGCGATCCTGCTTCTTCTTTTCTTCTTCTTCCTTGCCTTCAAGACGTCGTCTGAATTTGCAATCAGACGACTTAAACCGCTGCTGCTACAGTGTCTCCCTTAGCTTCCGTCTTCTTCTTCTTTGTGTTCTCTTCTTCTTCTTCTTTTTCTTCCGCAGTCCTTCTTCTTCTTCTTCACCAGTGCCTGCACACTTCAAGGTTTTCGTCAGAGGGAAAAACCTACTCTACCCTCCCCCCCCGCGTCTCTCTCTCTCAGAATTCGCTCTTAGGAAAGCTCCCAGAGCAACCGGGTAGTCGGGTACGCGGGTCGCGCCCGGGTCCAAGCCCACCGGTGTGCGGTGGTGGGTGAGGAGTGCAGGTCGGGACAATCGGGTCGGGCCAGGTCCGCTGGGCGTGAGCGCGGACGAGGCCGGGTAGTCGGGCGGGTGAGAGGGACCTCACCCCGTGATCAGGAGGCGAACAGCTTAAGGCACTTTTTGCCTTTAAGCGCCCGCGTGCCTCTCAAAGTTTCCAAGGTGGGACTAAATGTCCCACCCCAATTGAGCGCCTGCAGCGGAGGAGGCAGCTGGCAATCGCGGCTTCACGTGAGGCCTTCGCCCCAGCTGCGAGCCTGGGACTCTTCGCGGAGATGCCCCGCGCAGCCTGGGAGTCGGACCTGGGCGAAGCGCACCTGGAGCTGCAGGTTGAAGGTGCTTCTTCAGCGCTGCAATGGCGACGGTGGTCGAGATACCTGTCCACAGAGGAATGGCCTCTCGACCTAATCAGATACGCGAAGAACCTTCGCCGTGGCACGGCGAAGGTGGTGGGGGGTCTAGCAGGCGGCGGGGCGAAGCATGAGGGCCGCCCTAGGTCAAACTGCAGGCGGAGAAGTGGGTGTGTTCGGTGGATCTACAGAGGGCGTTTGGTGGGAAGTGGAAGGGCGGAAGAGGATCAGGGTGAGGAGGCGGAGGTTCTGCAGTGGTCGGCGAGCCGTGTGGGTTGCTGGAGTGATGGGAGCGGGTCGCCGGAGTGTGGCCGGAGGTGGAGAAGGTGAGGGTGATTAGGCGCGGTCGAGGGGTAATTAGATAAAAATAGCAGGGGGAAAGAAAAAGGGGATAGAGAAGACCTATTTCTAACCTAGCTAAAGTGACGAAGGGGACGAAGGGGCTGCCGGCTCGTACCTACCGGAGCTGGAGAAGAAATGCCCAGTGGGGGAGGATGGCAGCGACGACGGGGCAGAGGCAGCTCGCGCCGGTATTGCGCGACGCGGAGGAGAATCAGGAAGAAGTCTCTGCTGCTGGTATTGCGGCAGAGCGAAGAGGAGGAGGAGGAGAAGCCGCCGGAGCAAGGGGGCGTCTGTCGGAGTGGGAAGAGAGGAAAGTGAGGGGGTATCTCCGTCAGATCCGAGCTGGGAAGAACGGCGGGGCGACGGGGGTATTTATAGGGGCAGAATCAGAGAGGAGGGTGGAGGGAGACGACGTGTCTCCCTCGCCGAAGGACGCCGGAGGAAGGATACCCATACCGTCCGTGCGTTCGCACGGCCGGTATGGGTGGTTGCAGCCAACAGGGGGTGTTCCTGCGACGGCTGACGACGCAGGGCACCCCCATTTGACTTGGCAGGCTCCCTCCCTTACCCTGCGCGGCGCCATGCTCCGTGCAAGGTCGCCGGAGCATGGTGCTGCTCAGGTTTTGCAGGAGGGACCTAAACGCAAAGAACGAAGTAGAGTTAGGGGCCAAAATGTGAGGGTTCAAAAGTTGAGGGTCAGAAAGTAAATGTATGAGGACCAAAGTGTAAAGTTGGTCAAGAAGGTTTCTTCTTAGGCTCGAATTTTTATACATGACTAATTAGGACCTAAGGATTCTGATGGTGAATTTTATTTCTAGATTAAACCTTGTTTGACCGATCAATTTGCGCAAAAACCCAAATTAAGTTGTTAATTGGGCATGGTTCTCAATGTAGGTCAAAATGGGTTCCTAAGGCCAAATTGAAGGTTCTAAACGCTAGAGATTATTTTTATATGAATTTTAGAGGATTTATTCTATTTTTAATTTACCTCGAGCCTCGTGTATTCAAGTGGATTTGTTTTTAGGGTTACAGGATGTCATTTAATTCTTCGGAGTTGCTGTAGCCCTTGTTGAGTCATTTCATCCCACTTTTTTCTTATTAGGTTATTTTGACCTATGTTTGGACCTTGAGTCACCCTGTTTTCAGATTGTATTAGTGAAATTGCATTTTTACCCCTCAGTTTATATTTTCTTTGCAAACTCAGAATCTCTCTGAGCCAAGCTGTTCTAAGGTTATGTAGGAGCTTTTAGTCTCTGTATTAGGTCAAAATGAGCTAGTTATGGCTTATGATGAGGTTCTCATCACCAGTGGTGCTGGGCCACCGAGATGTCAACAACAGCACGTCCACCTCGCCGACCTCATCCTCAGCCGTGCCCGCGGCCAGTCTCGCCAGTCCTGCGACGAGGCATCTCCTGCAAGGAGACGCGAAACAAAATGAAAAACGTCAAAACAGATGGTACCTAACGAAACGTCTAAGAGCTCATGTCAAGAGATATGTTGTGGTGGCTACTGTAGTTTTAGACATGTGAATTGGTTATTTTCCAGTCAGTTGATTCACTTCTCGAGACGACCTTGCTCTGATATCATCTTGTAACGACCCGATTCCCGAGTCCCTACGAGACATGAGAATCGGACCGACTCGACTAATCCCAAGACCTTGTCGCCCAACAAGGAAGTAACCAAAAGAGCAGTAAAATAAACCACATTCAGCATGAATATAACTAATAATAAGAAAATACAACAGTAAGAAAAGAAATCACTACAGTATATACCACCACAACAGTAGAACAACATTCGTAACATAATATGAACTGCAGGTAAAGAAAGGTACAGCGGAAACAAGAACTACTCACTACAGTGGAACAAAAAGAGGTACAAGAGAACAGTGGTAACTCTACTGGACCCTACTCGGCCCAGCGTCCTCTGCAGCCGCTGACCTTGGCTCCTCCACACCTGGTCCTGAAAGGTAACGAGTGTAACACGTCAGCAAAACGCTGAGTAGAGTGGCAACTAAAACTAAAGAAAACAGTAGGGTGTACAGTAGCTGTTATGTTCTGTTACTTTCTTTATTTACATCTTTCAATTTTCTCACGATTTCATTTATTTCTCAGATCCTTTACTTGATCTCGAATGTTTCTCGTGAGAACGATCTTGATTGCAGTCTTTTCCAAGAAGTAGAAGTAGCACGTGGTTCTCTCCTGGCCGAGAGAGTCCCCCGCGGTGATCCTACTCTCAGTCAACCACCCCAAGGTCACGGACAGACGTAACGGTGACTACGGCACGCGAGATAAACGCACAGGTAGCTAACCCGCACTGGCACGCGGTCAATCGTTTCCGTTAATGGGTGCACCCAAAGCACATCACGGAACCAGTCCAGGGCAGAGCCCTCTCAGTAACAGGGGTCCAACCCCTCCACAGTAACCAAACAGGGGCCTTGCCCCTCCACAGTCCGCGCACCCTCGCCTGACTACCCTGGTTTGCCCCAATGGGCCTAACAAGTCGGTGTAGGAGGCTAGCAGAACCCCGGGACCCGTGGGGTAGCTAGTACCTCCATACACTAGTAGCTCTTCTCGGTACTACGTACACGAGGGCCAGCAAGTTGGTACAGAGTGGCCAGTCCTAACCCCGGGTCCCTGGGGCGGCTAGCTCAGCTCTGCACTAAACAGGGGGATAGTCGCTCTCCTTGGTACTCCGTACTCAAGGGCCAGCTCACTTCCCCAATTCTATTCCATTCACTTTCCAAGAGTTCTACTCCTAATTCCCCGTAGGGTTCCAGCTCTTTAACTCAGCGCATTCCGGTTTCACCTTTCCAGTTTCACGTTCATACATCCCATATTCTTACTCATGTTCATTTATTCATAACAGGCAGCTGTTTAAGCGAATTTACAGGAAACTATTATTTCCTTTCCACATTTTCCAAGACTGCAGTATTCATATATTCCACTAGTTTTCCCGTCCTAGGATTCATGCCGTATCCTAGGATCTATCATACAATCTAGTTTTCCAGCCCTAGGATTCATGCAACACCTAGGATCTATCATTCAATCTATTTCTCATTCCTAGGATTCATGCAATGTCCTAGGTTCTATTTATGGTTCCATGATTTAACATATTATACTTAAAAGCCACTCTACCAGTTACAACAGGCGAACTGGCGACGTGGTCGGGAATCTCGCGTGCCTACGCAACCCCCGGGACTGCAACGGAACAGGGTCCTATCACAAGAATCAAACACAAGGAGTGTCTCAAAACAGTGTATAGCTACGTTAGACGGGTAGAGGATTTAATTCCGAAAAGGACGCAACTCGAAACGTGGAAAACGGAACCCGAACGGGCCCTAAACGGGTCGAAAACGACGAAACAGTGCAAAATCAGACGTCTCGAACTTCTTCCAGACGTCTTAAAAAGTGAATCAGGAATTACCTTGCTCTGCGTGGGCTCTCAGACGTCCAAAAGCCTGTGGGGGCGTCTGGCCTAGTTCCCAGACGTCCGATGGTCACCCTGGACGTCTGGATGTCTCTCCCGTCATCTGGTACTACGGCCAGACGTCTGATTCGCGTTGGATGGTGAATCACCGAACCTGCGCGTACCCATCTCTCTCTCTCTCTCAGTACGGTCAGTGGAAAGGAAGGAAGAAAGACAGAAAAACTCACCTTTCAGACGTCTGGACAGTCTTCCCAGACGTCTGATTCTGGAAAAGTTTCCAGAACCAGGGCGCAACTCGCCCTCTGCTCGCGACGCTCGGCCGCGCCGCGCCTCGTGCGACTGCTGCTCGAGCCGCAGCAACCCCCCCCCCCCCGCGTCGCTCCGCGCCCGCTACACCCTCCACCGGCTGGCCCTAGCAGCCCCGGCGAGCTCGCCCTCATGGCCGAGCGCCTCTCCCACGCGCAGCACCTTCTCCCACGATCACCGCGGCTGTCGCTGCCGCTGCACCCTCGCGCTCGCTCTCGCGCACTGGCTGGAAGGAGAAGAGGAAGGAGACGGAGGTGACGGAAGTGAGGGAGAGGGCGTGGCCTTTTAAGGCCGCGCGAGGAGGAGAGAGAGAGCGCGACAGAGGGCGCAGGAGGGAGAGGGAAAAAGAGAGAGAGGGAATTTCCGTAGGTCTGCGCACTCAGGCGCGCAGATGAAACAATCGTTCCAAAATAACCGATTTCCAGACGTCTGAAAATTATCCCAGACGTCTGGTCCGACGTCTGGAGGTGATTCCAGACATCTGGTCTGACGTTTGGGCCACCTCCCAGACGTCTTAAAAGACGTCTAGAGCGCGCGTTCATAACATGTCTCTACTGCCCCTCTAATCCTGTGCCTAAAACTCTCCCTCATCTCTTCTCTGAGAGTCACTTGGTTCGTGACATTTCCTCCTAGACCTTTAAGAAGAATTTCCAAAGTGTCAAGGATCCTTCGCTCTTCTTCGACATCAACTCAAACTCTTCCAACGCTCATAGGACCAAGTCTGTTAAGGGTATAATTTGCTTCATCTGGTTCAATGTTTGGTGGATCCGAAATTCTTTGAAACATGATGATTTCAACCCTGCTAAGCTTCACCTTCTGCTCGATAAGCACTGGAGAAATCTTCAAATGGTGAATTAGCTTAAATCCTCCTGACAAAAAGCTATTTTCGCGCATTTGAAAGTCGTTGAAAATCGTAGTATAGTCGCGCAAAAACGGTCGTCAAAAATATTATTTTGTAAAATAACGAGACTGGAGTCCCGGTCGTTCATCTCTGGGAGGCGTGTTTCTATTTTTGAAATCGATCTTAAAGCCGCTCTACTTAGTATTTTGGTGCGCAATATATAGGAGGTTAAAGAACTGGCACTTAAATCACGTAAATAAAATAATCATTCAGCTCATGGTGATTTCAAACACATAAAGAGATATATATATATATAAATGCATTTTTCATTCATTCATTGGGGGAGAGTTGTTTGTACAGGAAATCTAGAGGAAAGCTTATACAAGAATGCTTTAAATTAAACCTAGCTACCAGAAAACGATTGCATACAAGAATCGACGGGGGGATTTCGCATGCATCATTGGGGGAGAAGAGAAACTACTCTACTAAGCAGTAAATGAAAGCAATAAAAATTATGAAGAGCATGATCTAGAGCTAGAAGAATAGAGGGCATTCAGGGGTGGTCCCCGATGGCCTTGGAGTGGTCGAGAGGAGAATGAGGGGCGGCCAATGTAGCTTAGGCCGACCCTTGGAGAGAAGTAGGGTTGATCCAGCATCCCGGCATGGTGTCCTCCATGGTGGTGGTAGTGAGCTCGTGGAGGTGGAGTGACTATGGAGGTGGCGTGAATGGCACCAATGGAGTGCAATTGCCAAGGGAGTGAATGGGTGCAAATGGCCACCCATGGGGTCTTTTTATAGACCCAATGGAAGCTCTCTAGAGAATTATGGAATTCTCTAGAGAGGCCTATGGTGGGAGCTCGTGGGAGAGTGAGAGAGAGAGGGTGGATGGTGGTTTTTAGATCCACAAAATGTGGATCTAAAAATTGAATGGCTCTTGGTTGCTATTTTTGGCAACCAAGGCAACCACACATGGTAGAGAGTTCTAGAGAACTCTAGGCTAGATATTTTCGTGTGGATGGTGTGTGTGGGTGTGTGTGTGTCGAAACTTAGGTGCCTAGGTTGATTAGGTTGGGTTCTAGTGGGTTTAGGTCAAGGTAGGTCTCAAATTAGGGTTATAAACCCTAATTCACTAAGGTAAAGTGCAATTAAACTTAATACAGGTTTAATTGGGTGTGTGGAAACTTAATTGAGAGTAAAACAACTCAATTAAGTCAGGTCTAGGTCAATTGGACTCTCACTGAGTCCAATTGGACAGTGTGTGCTGAGATCAGGGCTCAATTGGACTCAATGAGTCCAATTGAATAGGCTGATGGATTTGACTAAGATCCAAGTCAATTAGGTTTAGTGAGGACCTCATTAGGTCCTTAGGGATGTCTAGAGGTGATGTACTATGGTTAGGGCACCTTAATTTAGGTTCCTATGGGGTTGGAATTGGGTTTAGGGACCTAGAGATCCAAGATCAAGGCTTAAATCTCAAAACAGGAATTGGAGAGCAGTATTAGACGTCTAATTATAGAATCAGACGTCTTATACTCAAAAATCAAAAGTCCAGACTTGTTGTCTGGACGTCCAATCAGAGTCAGGAAGGATTTCGGGTTCTGTTTTGGGTATTCTGCAGAAATTGGACGTCTGACAAAGTGTCTGGACGTCCAATAACACTGCAGAAGTGGGTTTGAAGTGTGCGAGAGTTGGCTAAGGGTCCTGGACGTCTTAAAACTTATCTGGACGTCTAGAGAAGGGTTGGAACTAGGGTTTTAGGGCTTCTTAAGGTGTTTTGACCTAATCTAAGGGTGGCTAAGGCTTGGGAAAGTCTCTAGGCTATCCAAGGGCTAGGATGAACCTATGCTCTTCACATTTTACTGCTTTATTTCTACTTAACAGAATAGCAAAATTTTAACCCCCTTACATTATTATTCCTATATCTAAACTAGGCCTTCTGCTCCAGCTCTGCTACAACTCCCGTTATTCCTGATCCAGCTTCAGATCCAGCTCCTGATCAGCTTATTCCCTGCAATCGACATAATGCACTTAATCAGCACATTATAACATTATTTTATGCATAGCTAAAGGAAAGTAGTAAAGAAGCAGATAATGTGTATGCATGCATGAATAACCCTAACTTATGCTAAGTCCTAACCTAATTTAGGTCAATTAAGACTTATGATTGCTGCGCAATCATCCATCCCACCTCTTTCTCCCTTAGCTGGGTTTGTCCTACTCAGGGCCTTAAGATTTATGTTGCTGCTTCTTTGATTGGGGATCGTTGCAATCTTGGCTGGATTATTAGGAATTCTGAGGGGGATTTCATTATGGTTGCTGCTACTAGTTTTCCTGGTGTTTCCTCTGAAGCGGCTCTCATTAAAGCCATTATCCATGCTATCTCTTATTTTTCTAATGACTCTTTTCAAGTGGAAATGGATTCAATTTCTCTTTTTTATTGGTGGTCCGGTAAGCTTCAGGTTGCGTGGTAGGTCAAAAAGCTCTTTGCTTCTCTCCATGAGTGCTCCTCCAGGATCCATTCCTTCTCCTTCATTCATCCTCTTATCAATGAGGCTGCTTCCAGGATTACGGGTCTTGGTGATTGAAATGACCCTTCCCAAGGGTCAGTAGGCCTTCTCTAGAAACTATTATGGGTTTCGTACAAATTTTAACCCCCTAAGTTTTTGGTGGAAGGATTTGTGTGAGTTTGGGAATGTTGTGGGGCATTCTGTGCAATTTCCTAGGCCCCACACGCACACCACTCCCTCCCCCTAACCCTAACCCTAATCCACACCTATAAAATTACCCCTTTTCTCAGTTCCCGTGCCCCATACTAACACCCTCCCTCTCCTTGTGGCACCATCTCAACCCCCCTTCCTCCCCCTTTCTTCCCGTGTCTCCTTTGCCGTGTAAGGAGCTAAGATGCTGGAGCTCGAGCTCGCATGGAGGATGGTTGTTTAATTCTTCAACATAGTTAATTAAGTTATTTAGACTTAATTAATCTCATAAGAAAGTAACTTAGGTTAACTTGAATTAATATTAATTGTGTAGTATAGGGTCAAGTTTACATAACATTTTAGAGTTTTAATTCTTTTTAACTGGTTGAGTCCAAGTCGTTCACTGGGAGGCATAACTTATCTTAATTCATCATTAATTCATAAACATAAATTACTAATTACTTTATCAATTAGAATTATAATTAAATTATTTTAAGTACATGAATCTTACATAAAAGATATTCACTTAAAAGCATGCAACCTTTCATTAAGAAAGAACATATTTACACATATGATTTTTCATTAGAAATCAAGTAAACATGTTTATTACGCCCATTACAACTAATTATAAAATATTAAGTGGTCGGCTCATCGTTCCCAGTGTTTTAATGATATATTCGTTGTAGTATATTGCAAAAAATGGTCACCAATTTAATTTATTTATTAATCGAGATTTAGATTATCCCGAGGTCGAACTCAGGGAGCACACATTATTCTAGAAACATATAAGCTCACAATACTGTTACAAAAATTTAAGAGAGTGTGTGAGCAAAAATTTCTCTCTTTCTTCTTCTCTCCTTTTTCTTGGCTTCTTCTTCTTCTCTCTTCTCGCACTGTGCTTCTTTTTTTTCAGCAGCTGCGGTTCTTTTCTTTCTCTTTTCTTCTCTTTCCCGTCTCTTCTTTTCTTTTCCTTCTCTTCTTCTCTTTCTTTTCTCTTCCTTTTTTGCCTTTCCCTTTTTTGGATGCCTGATTCTCTGAATCAGATGCCTTAACGGCCGTGTTGCTACAGTGCCTCCTTTCTGCAGCAGCTCCTCCTTGGCTTCTTCTTCTTATCTTCTGTTGTCTTCTCTTCTTCTTTTCTTCTTTCTTCTGCGTCTTCTTCTTTCTTCTTGTTGCGGCTTCTCCTTCACCTTCTTTTTTCTTCTTTACTTTGCAGCTAGTCCTCGCCTTCTTCTTTCTTCTTCTCCTTGCGGCCAAGTCTTCGCTGCTTCCCTTCCTTCTCTTCTTCACCTGCTCCCTGCACACATGCGAATGCAAAACCTACCCCTACCCTTTCCTGCGTCTCTCTCTCTGTATCTCTCTTTGGTACGCTCTCCCAAAGCCAGGTAATCGGGTTGGGTCGCGTGCCCGGGTCAAGGCGCACTGGTGTGAGTGGTGCGTGAGGAGTGCACGGATCAGGGTAATCGAGTCGCAGGTCAGGTCCGCGTGGGCAGTGCCACGAACGAGACCCAGTGAGTGAGGGCGAGGGACCTCACCCCAGTGTTTCGAGGCGATAAGCCAGGAACACTTTTTCAATTTATGGGTGAGCGCACGCCCACACACTTCCAAAGTGGGACTAAACTCCCACCTACTGCTTCGTGCATCTGCAGGCAGGAGGCTCGAGTGATTTGGGGCAGCAGCCGAGGCTTACGACCCCAATTGAAGACCTGGACATGCTCGCGCCTTAATTCTGCGTCGCCTAGTGCTCACGCTTGGAGCGGATGGACTTGAAGAAGCTCGCGAAGCAGCTTCAACTTGCTCGACAATGGCGGCGAGCACCTGGGTCCTGAAAACACTAAAACCGCCTCGCGGCCACATTAAAAGGCTCAGGGAGGTTCGCCAAGGTGTGGCGAGTGTGCAGAGGTGGTCGGCAAGACGTGAGAGTGCCTGTGGCCGTGCGCCTTGGGCACACTGCATGCATGAGAGTGGGTGTGTTCGGGGGTGTTCTGGAGGTATGGCGTGGTGAATGGAGTGCGGATTTAGGGTCAGTGAGGTGTCGTGGTGCTTAAGGGGTAGCTGGCGAGGCGGATGGAGGCGTGGAACGACGGGAATGCCTCGCCGGAGGGCGGCCAGAGATGGAGAAGGTGGCGATGGACAGTAGTGGTCAGTGGGTGGAAACAACAAATTAATAAGGGGGAAATAAAGAAGAGAGTAAGGGGAAGAATGTTTACCTACTTAATTGACAAAAGGGGAGGAGGAGGTGCTCGACGCATGCTTACCGACACCGGAGACGAAGATGCCCAGAGGGGGGTAACAACGACGAGGAGGAGGTCAGGAAGGTGCCAGCTGGTGCGGCCTGGCACGGGAGGACGAGGCGGAGTGAACTCTGCTGTAGGTATGGCAGCAGAGCGACGAAGGGGAGAAGGAAGGGTCACCGGAGCCTGCGGGCGCTTGACCGGAGGAGGAGGAGACGAAGTTTGGGGGTTTTCCTCAGCCAAAACAGGCTTGAGACGACCAGAGAGCCCTGCCGTCCCTTAAATAGCAGCTAGCGAGAAGAGAATCTTGAGGAGAGATCATGGAGAGCTTGCCGGAGTTGGCCGGAAGTGGAGACCCATTCCTCTCGTGCATTCGCACGAGAGGAGTGGGCAATGGCAGGACATGGGAGGGGGTCCCTGCGAAAGAGGATGACGTAGGGAACCCCCCTTTCGTTTCTGAGAGCGGCTCCCATACCCTATGCGGCGCCATCCTCCACGCAAAGTCGCCAGAGGTATGGGCAGCTGCGTGGGGTGGTAGAGGGACCGTTCTGTAAAGAACGAAAGGGAAGTTGGGGGGCAAAATGCAAGGATTCGAAAAAGATAAGGGTCGAAAAGTAATTCAAGAGGACCAATTTGTAAAGTAGGTCAAGATGGCCTTCCCTTAGGTCCAAATTTTGGTATAAACCTAATTTGGATCTAAGGAATCTAATGGTGAAGTTTAATTTTAGGTTTGACCATGTTTGACCAGTCAATTTGCATAAAAATCTAAATTACGTCAAAAATTAGGTATGGTTCTCAATTTAGGTCAAGACTGGTTCCACTGGCCAAATTGAAGGTTCTAAACCCTAAGGGATGTTTTTCCATGAATTTTAAAAGATTTATTTGACTTTTATCTTGCCAGGAACTTCGTGAATTAAAGCGGGTTTGTTTTTAGGGTTCCTAGAAATTGTTATAACCCTTTTCAGATCAAATCATCCCACTTTCTCTCCTGTTAAGTCTATTTGACCTGTGTTTAGACCCTTAAACATCATGTTTGTGTACTGCATTGGTACTCAATGAGTTAGGACTCATGATGAGGCTCTCATCATTAAGGCAAGAAAAAGTTATACAAATGAATACAAATGACTTAATACATCAATTAAGCTCAAAATATTAAAAGGAGACATTATTACATTGAAAATACAAAAGTAAGAAAAAAAATCACAAGTCTCCTTTCTTCTTCTCTTCAGCCCATCCCTCTTCTTTTAATCTCTGTTGTAACTCTCTTTCTCTCTCTTATTCTTATTTTTCTCTTCTTCTTCTTCCTCTAAACCCTCTTTGTTCTCTTTTCTTTAACTCGCTCATTTTAGCTTCTTATATTTCCTATACTGTGCATAATATAATCCACACTTAGCCGATTTCTCTGATCCTTAACCCATTTTTTTAACTCTCATAATGCAAAAATTTGGTTAATGGGCGGCCCGGCCTTTCAAGGATACACAGCGCCCACATGGGGTGGGACCAGACCCTACTCAGGCGGGCCTAGTTCATTTATTAGGTGGATTTTTCATATTTTTTATCTCAATGCACAGTCTCGGCCTTTCGGGCCCACATCCACATCCACGGCCACTCACAGGCCCACGCACACAGACATACACCTGCGCAAGCACGCACACATCTGCACAGGCACGTGCACATGCATGCGCCCGCACCCAAGCAAGTTTCTCTTTGCACCCACCGCTGACGACCGAAACATCGTCGACACAAAATCATAATATACTAAGGCGTGCGTTCACTCGTTCCCGATGTGGGACTATCATTGTCCATTCCAGGATGAACTTCGGCCAATGATTCCTAGCAGCACAGAGCTCCAAATTGAGCAATCAAGGGCTCATTGGAAAGTTCTATAAGTGCTATACAAGAATTGAGCATCAATTTGAGGCTCAGAACATGATTAGTCTATTGATTTGAAGAATGAAAGTGGCAAGTTCACACGGCCATTTGAACCTGTAAAGAAGAGACTCAGGTCAATTGACCTGTAGAGGCTATACAGCTCTCAACTGAAGGCCTGCATGCCTTCAGTGAATCATTTCACATTAAATGAGTAGAGACAAAAAGGTCTGAGAGCTTTAGGGAAGAAGATGAAGCTTCTGATCTTCGCATAGGAGCTTCAGAGCTCCATTTGAACTCTGAAAAGTTTGACAGAGAAAGGAAGACCTCCGGAACATAATCAAACAACCTCAATAGGTTGTAAAGATTCAATCTGGGTGAATTTGGCATCCAAATCTCGCCAAAAACATATTGAAAGCAGTTTAGGTTAAAAAATGACCCAAACTGGACAGTGAAAAGATTTAGCCTAATTCCTCAATAAAACAACTTAAATTTCATTCTAATAACCTCAGAATCATCCTGATCCAACTCATTAATCATCAACTTTACTCAAGAATTCCCTAAATTAGGCCTGAGTTTGACTATAAAGCTTCAGAAATTGACTTTTTGAATTAGAGCTTCTCTGACCTAATTAAGACTTCAGATTAGTTCTATTTATCTTCAGGAATTGATTCAGAGTCTTCAAAAGTAATTTCAGTCAGAAATTCTAGGGTTTAGGACTCATCGCCTGAAATCCTAATTGAGTTTGTTTGGCAGAGCAAACTACAGCTTCTCTAAGTAAATAATCAGCAAAATTAACTTCATCATGCTTCACTCAAGCTTCTAGACCTCTTAGATTGGATTCATTCCTAATGAAGGTGTCTCTCCAACTCCGCCAGAGTTGGAGAAGACAGAAGCCTAAGACGAGCTCCAAGCATCAAAATATCAAATTAATGATCGATACAAAATCCTTAGGTCATTAGTAATCAATCTGGAGCTCTACACAAAGTTTATGGGCTGAAGACAAATTTCGACTCGTCGGAGCTCGCCGGAGCTTCGATAAGTCCAAAACTGACATTATGGAGTTCAAAACTCCATGAAATTACTCAGAAAAAACCTACAAAGACTCCTGAGGTCATAAGGAACCTCAAGAGCTTGCCAATTGACTCGATTAAAAAATTAAAACAGAAGATAGGCTTCGAATTCAAAGAAATTACAATCTGAGTTCGCTGGAACTCAGATTGACTCCTCTCACTCAATTGAGTGAGAAGATTTGCCCGTTAAGATACGACGATGATCTAGATGTGATTAATTAGGTGTTTTAACTCTCTTGAGGTCACCGTGGACAATGAACTCAAGAGTTGAGATGAATTTAGGTGATTTATGAATAGGTGATTAATTCTTTAATAAACACTTCGAACGGGGCCCTTAAGTGGTGTATATGTGATGGAGAGCCCCAATTGGATGTGTTCTACCCTTAGTGACCTCCGCCGTGGATAGCGGAGGTCGTCGGTGAATGTGGCGATGACTCAAGCTGTTACGAACGTGGCAACAGACAAATTTTAAGACATCTGGGAAGTGGCCCAGACGTCTGAAACCCTTCCCAGACGTCTGGTAATAAATTTTTTCGGTGTACCGGGTTGCGTCTGCTCGCGTGCGCGCGCAGACTGCGCCTGCCGCGTTTGTCTTCTTTTTCCTCTCTCTTCCTTCAGACGTGTTGTTTCTCTTCTCTCTCTCTCCACGCTGCCTTATATAAACCCTCGCCCTCTCCCTCACCCTCATCTCCTCCGCCTTTCTCTTCTCCTTCTCCCTGCTAGCTAGAGCGTGAGCGAGCGAGTGAGCGGCAGCGGTAGCAGCGGCCGCGGCGAGCGTATGGGAAGGAGGGTTGCGAGAGGAAGGAAGAAGCTCGACCGCGGGGGTGTGAGCTTGCTGGGGCAGCTAGAGCCGGCCGGTGGGGGAGTGACGCGCGTGGGGTGTCGCAGAGGGGCTGCTGCAGCTCGGCCAGTAGGCGGATGGGGCGCGGCACGGCAGTACGTCACGGGCGGAGAGAGAACCAGGTCCTGATTCTGGGAAAATTTCCCAGAATCAGACGTCTCCCAGAATCAGACGTCTGGACTTACGTCCAGACGACGCCGAAGACATCTGGAGGACGGTCCAGACGTTTGACAGGTACGATATTTCTTATCTTCTCCCTTTTACGCGTGTACGGCCATGCAGCCGTCCGCCGCGTCCTTCTGCACTTCGTCGTGCTGAGAGCAGGTGTGTGTGTGTGTGCAGGTTCTGCTCGGGAGGGTGCGAGGGCTTTCCATTCCACGTGAATTAGACGTCTGGCCACAGTGCCAGACGACGAAGAGAACCTCCAGACGTCCGGGGTGACAATCGGACGTCTGGAAACCAAGGCCAGACGTTTCAGCGGGCTTCTGGACATCTGAAGGACTGCGTAGACTGAGGTACGACCTGATCCACCTTTTAAGACGTCTGGAAGAGGTTCCAGACACCTGATTTTGGACAGATTCGTCGTTTTTGACCCGTTTAGGGCCCGTGAGGAGTCTGTTTTCCGTGTTTCGAGTTGCGTTCTTTCCAGAATTAGTTCCTCTATCCGTTTATAGTAATTGTATATTGTTCTGAGAAACTCCTTATGATTGATCCTTGTGATTAGGACCTTGTTCCGTTGTAGTCTTGGGAGTTGCGGAGGCACGCGGGATTGCCGACCACGCCCCCAATACTCTCGATTTCGCTGGTAGAGTGGCTTTTTAATTTATTTAACAAAATTTGTTATAATTATGAAATAATTAATAGAGTCTAGGGCATTGCATGAACCCTAGGACTAAGAAATTAGATTGAATGATAGATCCTAGGGTATTACATGAATCCTAGGATTGGAAAAGTTGATTTGAATGATAGATCCTAGGGTACGTCATGAATCCTAGGACTGGAAAACTAGTTGAATATATAAATATTGCAGTCTTGGAAAAGTAGAAAGGAAATGATAACTGCCTGTTATGAATGAATAATTACGATTAAAAACATGGGTTATATAAGGATAAAGCTGGAACGGTGAAACTCAAAATGGCCGAATAAAAAGAACATGAACCATACGGGGAATTAGGAGTAGAACTCCTGGAAAGAGAATGGAATGGAACTGAGAAAGTAAAACGTGGAAGTGTGTTATCTCTTGGATACATGGAACCAAAGAGAGCACGTATTACCTCTTGGTGTAGAGGGGAGCTTGCCGCACTCAGGTTGAGACCAGGGTGGGTTTGGCCACTTTACACCGACTTGCTGGCCCTCGCATACGCAGTACCAAAGAGAGCTACTAGTGTAGGGAGAGCACTAGCTGCCCCACGGGCCTCGGGGTTCTGCTAGCTCTCCTACATCGACTTGTTAGGCCCACTGAGCAAATCAGGGTAGTCAGGCGAGGGTGTGCAGACTGTGGAGGGGTTGGACCCCTGTTACTAAAAGGGCTCTGCCCTATACTGGTTCCGTGCTGTTCTTTGGGCGCGCTCGTTAACGGAAACGACTGACTGCATGCCAGTGCGGGGTAGCTACCCGTGCGCTTATCACGCGTGCCGTAGTCACCGTTTCGTCTGTCAGTGACCTTGGGGTGGTTGACCGAGGGTAGGACCACCACGGGGGACTCTCCCGGCCAAGAGAGCACCACGTGTTACTTCTACTTTTCGGAAAAGACTGCAATCAAGATCGTTCCCATGAGGAACATTCAAGATCAAGAGAAGGATCTGAGAAATAAATCAATAGTAAATAAATAGAAAGACATTAATAAAGAAAGTAAAATATAACAACTACTGTACACTCTACTGCTTCTTTAGCTTTTAGTTGCCACTCTACTCAGCGTTTCGCTGACGTGTCACCCTCGTTACTTTTTCAGGACCAAGTGTTGAGCAGCCAGAGTCAGCGGCTGTAGAGGACACTGGGCCTAGTAGGGTCCAGTAGGGGTACCTGTAGTAGTTTCTGTACTTTTCTACCACTGTAGTGAGTAGTTTTTTTTTTTGATACTCCCTGTATTTCTCTATTGAAAACTTTATGTTATGTACATGTATATTTCTCTTCTGTTGTGGTGGTGCATACTGTAGTATTTCCTTTCTTTACTACTGTATTTTGTTACTGCTAGTTATATACATGGTGAATGTGGTTTATTTTACTGTTCTTTTGGTTACTTCCCGTTGGACGTCTGGGTCTTGGGATTAGTCAAGTCGGTCCAATTCTCGTGTCTCGTAGGGATTCGGGAATCGGGTCGTTACACAAGCATAACAGCTGATAAAAAAAATGAGGGAGTACTGCTTTGAATTCATGATGAGAAAATGAAGGTGATTGATGTGTAAAAATAGCAAAAGAGTGCTCCAGACAAGCTCAATGAGCTCACCGGAGGGTATACTTACCTAACTAAGCTACTTAACCTACTGAATTAAAACTATGCTATACTTACCTACCTAACCCTACTATTACCTGGAGAAGGGGGGTAGAAATCTCCGTCAACGGCTCTTAGTGGAGGATGAAACCAGAGGGTCAGGGAAAGAAGTCCGGTAGATGTGTTCGCGGAGTAGAAGCGGAGTCCGGAGTCATCGCTTTGTTCAGAGACTCGGCGGAAGACAGCGGAGCTCAGCAGATGTGGAAGTAATCGGAGAGAATGTGTGGAGGTGAAGGTAGTTCGCCAGAAGAGGGAAGAATAGCCTATTAGTTAGCTACAGTTGGGGGAAGAGGGTAGGGAGCTCACTACTGAAATCGAAGGGTTTAAGGGGTATTTATAGGGTTCGGCAGCTGTGAAGGAGCTCGAATCTAGACAGAATTGTGATTAGATTCAAGGTAACCACCGGCGTCTTCTTCGACGCCGGTGAAATTAACCTTGAGTCCTAAATAGGATTTCAGGTGCATCCAGACCGTGGGATGGAAAGATGACGGTGAGCGTAAGCTCCAGAAGCTTGGAGAGAATGGAATGGCGTTAGATGGAAGGTGATCTGGTGGTAAACGCATCACCGTTCGTCAGCTGTTGAAGCGGCTAAAGAAGAAACGAAGAAGAAAGGTGTTCACAGGGACCTGGGTGTAAGAAAAGTTAAGGACCTATGTGTATGAAAGGGACTCAAAAGCGATGAAATCTAAGGACTAAAACGTAAACTGAGGTTTTCAAGGCTTCTTTTAATTTAATTCTTTCTAAGCTTTTTATATATGATTATAAATTAGATAAATATTATATATATACCTTGAATTTACACTTTTGACCTTTTTAGTTTAATTTATTTAACTGAGTTAAGTTACTTAAGTTATTACATACTTAAATATAAATTACACTTAAGTTAAATTAGATATTAATTAGGTAACTAATTAATAATATTTCGAGTCCATTTATTAATTAAATTATTAATAATGTTAATTGACTTTTAATTAAGCATTTTTAACTTATTTTTAGGTCCTTTATTGGTTTGTCCCTTATTCTATAATTATCCCTTTTATAAACATATTTCTAACTAATTAACTAGGAAAACTAGTTAATTAAGGATAATTAGAAGCCATGATAAGCCTCTCATCAGAGGAGCTGCTGAAGTTTGGCTGCGAGGAGGAGTTTGTGAGGATCAGGGAGCATGTTGGGAGCTAGCTGCTGCTGAAGCTCCTACGCAGGGTGGGAGCGGGTAGGCACAGAGGAAATATGATGTGAGGGGAAAAACCTCGCAGACGATTCTGCGGAATCATTTTTCCACAGAATCAGACATCTGAGAGGAACCTTAGACGTCTTATAAGACGTTCGGAGCTGCATTTAGACATCTGATCCTACATAAAAATCAAAGGTAACACCCTACTCGAGATCTGTACCTTTCGTACCATCTCCCCTTACCCCGTTGTAGACTTGAGTGCATTGAGGGTTGTACATGTGCGGCGCAGGGCAAGGGGAAGAGCCCCCACGAGGGATGGATGGTTCACGAAGGGTTTTGGGAGGAGTTTTCTCCGCATATCAGACGTCTTTATCTCTCAACAAACGTCTGACCAAATGCCCGAAGGTAGCACCAGATGTTCGATAAAGCAGATTCAAACGGTAAGGTCCTATCCACCTGTTTTCTTTTTGTACGTGTTGTCTTCGAGTGAGGAATGTCACTGTGTGCATGTAGAGCCATTGGGAAGGTGCGCAGGTGCGACGTCCCAGACACTTTAGGATGTTTGGACGTCTCTCCAGACGACTAACACCCGTCCCAGACGTTCAAGTACACTTTCGGATGTGTAGAAAGACCCCAGGATGACCGTGAGGGGTTCCAGACGTTTGTCCTTCAGCACAGAAGGCAAGGTGAGCTTCCTGTTGCCGTTTAAGACGTCTGAGACCTCTCCCAAATGTCTGATTTTTGTCTAATTTGATGGATTCAAGCACCAAGAAGCCGGTCCAGCTGGACCGCTTGCTTGGTCCTGTTCAAGTGAATCGGAAAGGGTGTTTGGGTCGGTTCAGGGCTCAAACGAAGTCAATTTTTCGTAAATAAGGTATCGTTGGGTTCCTATTAGAAGTTCTCATGTGATGGAGCCTTGTTCTAGCTATTTTGAACTCTTTTTCCTATCTCGGGAAATATTGAAATGGTTGGTCTGACCGTCCATGTTAATAGGACGCTCGTTCATGGTGTGCATAGTACTCGTAGAGGCTACGCGGTCCGCCACTCGTGCCCCCACACCTCCCAGTTACTTTAGTAGAGTGGTCTTTACTATTCCTTGTGAATTAAATGATGAAAGTGTCTATTATTTAGAACTTATTGGTTGAACCTTAGGATGTACAATGAACCCTTAGGCTGAGATAGAAAATGAATAATTATATATGCCATGAATGTTAAATTGTGGTAATGTTTCTGAATGTACCAAATTACGAGCTGCCTGTCTACATTCGTTGAATCATGGCTTGAACTAAAATACATGTTGTATCATGTTTAGTTTGATTGATGAGATAAGTGTTGAATTGTGAAACTATGAGCTGCCTGTTCTACCCTAAATTTATCATGATATGAATAGAGGCATGTGTACTGTACAGACGTAAGAAATTCCTATGCACGAACCCTACGAGGAACTAGAAGAGGAACTTACGTGTACAGAATAAATATCGGATGTCGATGGAAAGTAGTTGGCCCTCGCATACATGGTACTGAGGAGAGATACTGTACTTAGTGTAGGGGGGGAGCTAGCCGCCCCATGAGGCCTGGGGTTAGGATTGGCCCCCCTACACCGACTCTTGTTAGGTCTACTGGGCAAACTGGGATTATTAGATGAGGGTACGCGGACTGTAGAGGGGCGAGACCTCTGTTCTGAGAGGGCAAGGCCCTATGCTGTTCCGTGTTGTACTTTTGGGTGTACCCACTAGCAGAAACGACTGACTGCGAGCCAGTGTGGGGTAGCTACCCATGCGCTTATCACGCGTGCCATAGTCATCGCTACATCGCGATCGTGACCTCAGAGTGGTAGACTGGGCGTAGGACTACCACGGGGTGCTCTCCCAGTCAGGAGAGTGTCACGTGTACATCCTACATCGCGGGACAACTGCAAATCAAGATCGTTCCCTTAGGGAACAGGAAAATTGAGAGACATTGTAGACCTTTTGCTAGAAATCTGACTCATAAACACTAGTTGTTAAAGTAATTGTTGTTGGATAATTAGATATTACATGTAAGTCTGTGGTTTTTCTTTGTTGCGTAAATGATATAACTGTCGTATATACCACTTTACTCAGCACAAGCTGACTCTTCGTTATATATGACCATGTACAGGTCAGGAAGTCGAGCAGCCAACACCACTGGCTGCAGAGGGTGCTGGGCCTAGTCGAGCCCAAACTTAGTTTTCTGTACTAGTTCTTTTTCAGTCTTTTCTACTGTAGTGAGTGTTTTCATTTCTTGTTGGACTCGATGGTGTGAACGTTTATTACCGTGATGGTTAGTATTGGATTATGTTTAATGTTTTTTTGAGCTTCAGTTACTTTCGCTATTTCCTTTAAATATTTCTAGCTACTTGCATGTGTGGTATGTGTTGGTTTCGTCCATATGGGTTAATTTCTCGTTGGACGACTGGGTCTTAGAGTTTGTTGAGGCAAGCCGTTTCTAAGTCCCCAGAGGGGCCGGATTCAAGTCGTAATAGTGATGTCAACTAACGTTGTTTCTCTTTCTTGGGTCAGCTTCCTCACAAAATTGTGGGTATTATCAAATTGGATAGCATTCATATGTCGTATATTGTTCACCTGTAGCCCCTTTGCTGCCTTGTTTTCTGTATTAAGCCACGAGTCATGATTCTCTTTTCTCTGTAAGGGGTAGGTTTTAGTCCAATTCCCCTACCTCCTGGGAGTGGGAGATGAATAAAATTACTCCTATTATTTTTTTTTTTTTAAGGAAAAAAAAAAGGATTAGACTCCCCATCACTTCTTGTCTTCCTTTGCCCTTATTCCGCTTTGATCTGGTCGAGTATCTGGGGTTTATTCTTGAGAGATATCCCCACTACTCTTTCGCAAATTGAAGCCTGGGTTCAAGTAAAGGAACGCCACTTGCCCATTTGGTGTTTATTGAAGGAAAGGAATGTCATGGTCTATGGGAGATACTCCAACTACCCCCAATTCCGTCGGCAAGGAGATTATTAATCTTCTTTCCCAGAAAAATAACGCCTAAGGGTTTTTTTTTTTTTTTTTTGGCAAAATAAATTTCCATTAAAAGAAACGAAATTGTTGCAATTTACTAAACTCCATGGGACAAGAAAGGGAGAGACATTCCCCTTCGAAACGAGGGAAACAACACCCCTCGAGAGGGTGAAGTATTCCCCCAAATGGAGAACTCCAAAACTACAATAAAATAGAAAAAAATAGAAAACTCAAAAACTAAAAACAAAAACTAGGCAAAGGATGCATCCTTGAAACAAAGGTTGTAGCAACCGGAAAAGCTGCTCCGTGCTTTCATATGACGACAAAACCAGCAAGGGAAACTCCTAAGATCCACTCGATCCACGCCAACGAGAAGAGACGAAACTGATGGTTGAAGCGAAGTCGACCAAATCTTGATCATGTGTACGTGTGAAATTCAGTGTAGTCCCGACCAAAAAACAAAAAAAAACAACAGGGTGGACGATGGAACCCATGCTGTTCAACCTTGTCAACTATCCTTCGACAACGAGTACAATGCAAGAAGATAGCAAGAGGATTGGTCATGGGGGTGGGGAATGATGACGATCGCCATGGCAGGAGGAGTTGACGAAAAAACGATACAACCACCTAGAGAATAGAGGGAGGAGATGGAAGAATGAATGGCTGAGAGGGAGTTCGAACGACCCAAACCCTCCTGATTTCATGTGTGACGTCTATAATTTTTTAATTGCATCATTTTGAACTCGAGGGTATAATTCTAAGTTTTGGTAGTTCCAACACCTCAATGGAATTCCTCCTCATAATTTCTTTGACAGGAGGATAAATTCAACCAATACTTAAACGAAATAATATACCTTAATTCCTCTATTCTTTGTACTTTTAATTTTTTTTTCTTTCTAATAATTTTGCTTGCCAATCAGCAACTAGGAAACTTGGTAGAGGCGATTAGGCTCCGTTTGATTCTCAAGGAACGATACCCCTACAGTGAAATAATGCCAAGTTGAGTCCTGGAGTCCTACAATCATTTGAATCGAATTACAAGCTTCTCCTTAAGGGGGTGTTTGATTAATGGATTAAGTGAGTTCGAGACTGTTTAAGTATTTAATCCCATCACTTAATTCGTCTCCTACTTACATCAAGTTAAGTGGATTTAATCTAAAGTAAAGTTATTCAATCCTCTATGTAGAATAATTTTAACCTACCAAAATATCCAAACAGATTAAGTCACTTATTCTACTTCTTCTTTATTTCTTTATTTATTCCACAAATTTATTCTTCTTACCAAATGAGATCAAAGATTTAAATCTTTGATTTGAGAGTCGTCCCCACTTCATCATTTCTTCATCTCTAATCGTTGGATTTTTGGTTTGTTCAATGCATGTAAGCTGTCCTAACTGCGAATTTTTTCCTTTCTAGTAAAGCACCCTCTACTTGGTTTTTGATTTGTTCATTTTTTATCTTTCTATTCCCTTAATGACGGTAACCGTTTCTTCTGCAAAACTATAATTTATCAATAGACGCACGTGGATGCACGGGGACTTTTGGTTCCAGATTTTTCATGGAGTACTCCTTCTATCCATTTATCATCACAAATTTGAGTTTCCACCCATTCCGTAATACAAGCAAGATGAGGTTTGAATTTTTATCGAGGCCTTCTGCAACTTCGACGAATTTCATCCTATTTTTTATTCTTCATTTAATATCTTCTGGGGATTAAATAAATATCTCATTAATAAAAATCAAATAACTTCTCTGATAAATCCTGTCATATATCGCAAAACGTTCGAATAAATACAATTAAAGTATCTAATCACGACCATAATATACTATATTTTTAACATAGGAAAACCTTAAAAAATATGAGAATAAAAAATCACAAGATCAACCCTCGTAAAAAAACCAAAAAAAAAAAAAACTACAACATCAATGTGATCTAGAACCAATCAGTTCGTTCTCTCTCACTGGGGGCCACAGAAATCACATTTTTTAACAAAAGTAAATCTCAACAAGATAATCACAAAAGTCATATGTGACAAGTGAAATAATATTGTAGAATAATTTTAGCCTTTCCATAAATAATCCATTTGATTCATTTGAATAGATGGAACTTTCAGTTGAGAATTTTCTACGAAACCAGGGAGCCTCTCAATATTTCTCTTTTCCTTGCCAAAAAAAAAAAAAGCCAAGAAATAAAGATGCCTATAATTGCCGATGGGACCACTTTCCTTGTGAATCCACGTTTCTTCGCCAAATATAACTAAATAAAATAATATATATGGAAAACTGCAGCAATGTCCTTGAGAGACTGGCAAAAATGACCACCAAAGATTTTCATGTTATAGTTGGATCTTTAAAATTTCAAAAGTACAGGATGAGTTTCCACATGAAGTGGAAACCAACCAACGCATCTTGCCTGCACTAGGATATGGCTGAATGGTTGAGATTTCTGACTTTGGTTAGAAAAAATTCAAAGTTCAGATCAGACTGCCGTTGCTTCAGAAATTCTCTTGAAAATCTTGTTGAGGAATATGCATGCTCCGTTGACCTCCCTAGATACAATCAAGGACTAAGGATACTGCCAGACGTTGAGGCCATAAAGATTTGATTTACCGGGGTTGCAAAATAAGTTGTGGCAATTGATGCTACATTTTTCAGTTGCTGAGAAGGGGGTTCGAAGGGGACGTTGGAAAATAGTATATTTGGACCTCAAAAGACCTCAAAAGGACCTCTCTACTAATAAACCCCTGATTGCAAAGGGAGTTGGGTGTCAGTTGCTTGGAGCTGCTTTTGTATTTGTTTCAATGGAATGGTTTTTTTTTTTCAAAGAAAAAAAAGAGTATATGAAGACCTTTTTTTTTTTTTTTGTTGCAACCATAAAAGGCAAAGGTTCCAACACTTCCAAACCTACCTCCCAAGGACATCTCTTGGTGCGAAATAAGAAAGGACATAGGTAAACTCATCAAACAATGTTTGCTCTATCAATAGGTGAATATAAAGCATTAGAGGCCTATTGATCCAAGTCATTTCCTATGCTTAAGTGGAAGTGCGAGAGTGTTGTGATAGACCTGATGGTTGGATTGCTGCTCACTTAGAGGGGTTATGATGCAATCTAGGTGATATATTGTCGATAGGTTAGAGTGGTAGCTGTTGTTGTATGTAAATTCTACCAAGATCAAGTAGTCCTCCCATGACACTTGCTACTCTAAGACACAGGATCGTAGTAAATCCAATAGCATCTAAATCATGCTCTTGGACTATCTATCTGTTTGAGGATGATATGCAGTACTAAACTAAGACCTCCTGCAACCCTCTTTAGAACTAAGAGGTAAATCTAGAATCTATGTCTGAAATGATCTCCTTTGGAACCCCATGAAGGTGCACGACCTCCTGGATGTATAAATTGGCTACCTGTAAAGAGTCGTAAGTAACTTAGATCGATAAGAACCATACGTTCTTCATCCACTGCAGAAAAAATGATTTTAGCATAGAATTCATTTAATAATAATTTTAATTTTTGTATATATTTTACCAAATGATAATTATTAGTAATAGTAAATTTATTTGTCGTTATTGGTTTTGATTTAGTTTCAATTGTTACTTATGTCATCATTATTATTTTGTTAAATGACATTAATATTAGTGATAAATATATTTACTACTATAACTTTTGATTTAGTGTCAATTGTTACTTATATATCACTATAATATTATTGTTGAATGACAGTTATTACTAATAACTAATATAGTTGTCGTAATATATATATGTAATAAATTGATATTATTATTTTTTGAAAGATAATTTAGTAACAAAAGATTTTTTGCCACTAAAAATAACTTTTTGGTAGAGGTGGAAAAAAATCACTAGCCCATCTTTAACATTATTTTTTTAGGTACACGAAGAAGAAAAATTAAGATCACAAGATCAAAGTATCAAAAAAATCCTGATAGATAAATTCATCCAACACCCTCAGAAGAACCCTTCGTTTCACCTTCCAAGTCACTTAAATATTGCTGACATCCAACGTCACTTTGATTGGATTGCAATTTTTGGAAAAAAAATCATATCCGTCGGGATATGGATGTAAATATGAAATTGATAATCACATTTATAAATTATCCAACGTTTTCAATGACATTTATTTGAAAAAATTTAAAAATTATCAAAATAAATTTGAAAATGACACCAGCAAATTAGTTATATATATGTCATCAGTCTTGCGCAATTTCTTTGATGGTAAGCATTCTATTTTGGAACAAATCTGCAGATGTGGATCATAAAAAAGGAGGACCAATAATGATATCAAATCCAACGAGCACCCTCGTTTTAAAACAATTTTTTTGATAGGAGCACATCCACCTGCATCGTATTCTTTCTGGTAGTAAAATTCTATTAAAAATAAAATAAAATTCAACGAGCAGGGTTGAGACTAATAATTATATCATCAATGATATTTAAAGTATCATCCATGATTTTTAATTATAGGTGAGAATCTTTAATGACTTCTTGAACTTTGGTTGGTGATGGATCTCCCCCATGTGCACCGGAAAGGATGCGTGACCCTTTTGCGTGAGAATAATAGCTATCACCAGTGACATTTTGAGTCCACCTGTGCATTCTACTTGTGCATCCCACCTCGGTGGAGGGAGTGGCTGCGTGATGGGGGCTCTTTAGTCTTGCCTACGTGTACGCGGCATGTGCTTTTCCTCGAAATTTCAAAATGCCCACCAATTTAAATGAATCTTACCTCCGAAGATATATATATATACCAATCTGGCCCCTTGAGCAAGCTTCTATGTAAGGATCGAGCTCCACTCTTGCTTGCCTTACACCTAAACCCTTGCAGCTAGGTAGCTGTAGGTAGCCAGCCACCTGTGGAGATGGATACCACTGTGACGATTGCCCTCATCTTCATTGGCTACATTTTCCTGATTGGTGCAATCGTTTCGGTCTTCAACACCTGCTATGGCCACAACGGAGGTCACAGTGGAGGAGGAATCAGATTTGGAAGCCATGGAAACCATGGTCACGTCTGGGGAGGAGGAGGCGGTGACTGCGGAGGAGGCGGTGACGGCGGTGGAGGTGGTGACGGGGGTTGCGACGGTGGAGGTGGTGGCGGCGGTGGAGGTGGTGACGGCGGTGGAGGTTGATAGCTAGGGTGTTTGTGTAATTAATTAAATAATGTAAGACAATAACCTTATTTAGGAGATGCCACTGATCATGTAATTTCAAATAGATCTGTGCCTTGTGTTCAGCAAGGTGGTTAAGACCTCTGCTCCTACAGTTCTATAAATACCACCTTCATAATATGATGTCCAACTCCTTCCTTTGCACCTCACAGAGGTGACTGGCGTCGCTCGTGCTATTGTGCTGATGGAAATCATCAATCTTTTTCTTTTTTTATCTACGAGCTAAGTAATTTTGAAGTATTTGCTTTTAAGCGCTGGTACGCATTTGCTTTTAAAAGATATTGTTTACGACAATAAGACGAAAATAAAATTTCTTCAACCGCCAACCAATGCATATCTCTTCCTCGAAATTCCTTACATCAAGAATGATCTCCACTGTGATTGTGACAGTTCGATATCATCGAGAGAAGGTGGCAAGAGGCTACTCGCATCTATACATACAACGTTACACCAGTGCACTTCCGGATCCACGTAAACAAGTCAGATCACTTTCACCCATGCATGCCCGCCCGCACGCACGCGTGAGTCCCTTGAAACATGCTCGTCGATCGATATCGCTCGTCTTCACGAGTCGTGAGCCGCGAGCTTGGCGAGGACGCCGACGGCGAGTGAGTTGATGTAGGTGGTGGGCTCGAGCTTGGAGGAGTCCCACCTCTTGTCGTCGAAGTTGTCGTCGCGGTCGGGGCCGCCGACGATGGCGCCCGTGAGCTCGTTGGGGTTGGGGCGGTCGACGTTGAACCACTTGGTGAAGCTCATGCCGCAGTTGATCACGGTGGCCTGCGACATCGCGGGCACGGAGGCACCGCGGTGGTGCGCCTGGGTCGGGGACTTGCTGCCGAAGCCCACCATGTAGGACTGCCCCAGCGGGTTGTTCCCTAGCAGGTAGTCCATCTGCACAAGTATATATAGAAGGATTCATACTTCAACTGCCTTGCATAATTTAGCAATTTCTAAGAGGGTGCGGGTAAAAAAATAAAAATAAAAATTGATAAATTTTACGATATAATTTAACATTACAAAATACATTGCTTGATACGTACGTCTTTGTAGACTTCCTCCAATTAATTGGACTGCACTTCAAGACAACTCGACTACACATGGGTTGCCAGGAATCCAATTACGCTACGGACTTCCAAACGTGGTAATTATACATCATTAAGCTTCTGGGAGATGGTTTTAGTTGAGTTATGATCAAAGAAGGGACGTCACGGGATCATTCATCTTGCAACGGGAAGGTTATCATCGGGTCATGGGTTAATTTCTTTCTTATATCCCGCGAATTAATTACTTCTTCTCCTGCATCCAGACAGATACTTCTGTCTCGTTTTAAATTTACCGCAACCACTCGTTGAGTTCTCATTTTTAGTAGACTCAATGACGATATCGGATTAAGAACTTCAAGACAATACTTCAAAAATAATTTTTCATGAGAAACTCATAAATTTAAATTGTGAGATATAAAGAATTGATCATTGACAACTTGGTCTAAACATTGCGAATAACCATCTTGAGTTCGTTGGGTTTGATTTAGCCTCAGGTCGTAGACATGATATTTGATCCATGAACCAGCTAAACAATGCGAAACCTGTACATGCAAAACTAAGTGCTACCCTATAAAAAAAAATGGTGGAAGTCGCATCTGAAATCTGTACAAGCCACCTCCAGAACCCCCATTTTCTGTGTAATTGAGTAATTTATTAATGCTATACGGATCCTCATGAGTAGGTGATGATTTCAAGTGAGAGGTAATAGCATGCAGAAAATTCATAAAATTGGACAGTGAAATATAAAAAATTAGAATTACTTATTAACAACTTAACTTTATTATTTTGAGTTGTTACCTTAGATCTATTAAATATGTGCCAAACAAGTCATCAAAACTATTTTTTCTCGATCAAAGTTGGATTTAGCTCTCATCATTATAAATATATTATGACAGTACTGTAAATAATAATCTCACATCTGAAGGTCACTGAATCGAGCAACAGGATATTGAGAATTACTAATTAAGAATTAGAGCTTAAATATTCTGGATGATTGCCTTCAGATCATACCGTATGTGCTCATATCCTGAAATTACCAAGGTTAATTTCTCTCAAGTAGCTAATGCCGGCCGGCTCTTGGATCAGGTGATTAAAATTAGAATCTACTTGTGATCTTAATTATATATGGTCCTTGGTATACGTAAAGACATATACATATATGGATCACCTGTTTCTTTGCGAAATCCAAAAGGCGGGAAGGTTCCACGGTCTGAGTGCCACAAGAGACCTTCTGGTTGTTCTTGGTCAGCATGTCACCGTAGACGCTGAGCAGCAGAGCCGCCCCTGTTACATACTGTGTGTTGGCACCGTCTCTCATGTGGATAAGGCCCCCTTCAACGATCCATATCATTTCCCAACAAAATTAATTAGTAGACACCATTAATCGACGACAAGAAACCACACTTTTTATGCATGGTGTATTAATTAATTAATATTAATTAGAGAAAAAAATAATAATAAATAAAATATATTTTAAAATATATTTTACAATACGTGGATGAGATATGAGAATAATAATTTATGTAAAAAAAATTTTCACCGATAAATTAAAATACATATTTTCATACTTGTGTCATGTTAATTACGTACCAGGAGAGATGTAAATTTGGCTGAAAGGGCTATCCGGCAGCACTGCGCAAACGTAGTTGTCCGCCTGTGTCTTGAAGCGGCTAAGCCTCTGGTCGCCGTTGAAGTGCAACTGTTTTGGAGGCACAGATCGATACGGAGATGTGTATATATATATATATGGTTAATACGAACATGGATTGGTGATCTTAATTAAGGTTTTATTAAGGGGGGGTTGGGGTTGTGATCAAGGTCTAACCCCGGATAAGAGGATTTGGGCACCGGCAAACTTGAGATCCCAGTTGAACTCCGCGACGCTGTTGCTTATTGCTTCCTCAGTGATGTACCTGTAATATTTGATTTTCTTCGACGCTACGTAAAGCCATGTAGCTGCCCACAGTAGCTCGTCCTGCAGGTTGATCACGATCGAGGAATTGCATCATGTGGGCAGATTAATTTATATGTGTGTATAATTATATTGGGATATTTGGGTTAATTTTGTAATATGATGACGTTCACCTATGGTAATACTTGGAAATGTGTGTGTGTGTGTGTGTGTGTGTGTGTGTGATGAGAAATTAAGAGGAGTGCTTACTTGGTAGCCCGAGAAGGAGCAGTAGAAGGGGCACTCTCCATCGTATGTGCCCCTGTAAGTGTCAGCAAAGTCAAAGAGCTGTACGTTGAAGGACCAAAAAGAAGGCAAAAATACTGTTAGTTTCAAATATTGAAGATTCATAAGACCAGAATTTTCATTTGAGATTATTAGACGAAAGTTGAGAGCATTAATTTAATTTCTCTAATTTGAAACGTAGGATTCGGGTCAACTCTTGACAGTTTTCTCTTTTTTTACTTGGTTTGTCGAACTCAAATCTTATCGTTGAGCCTTTATATTCTAACCATCCTCGATCCAAAAATTTATCTTGATCGTGAATATTGTACTTGCACATACATGTTGAACATTTTTTCCATTATGAACGAGGAGTAACGATTTCCATATTTTATACTTATTCAACTGAAAAAAATGCTATAACTTTCAGTGCTACACAAATCCAACGAAAGTGAATTATGTTCTATTTAAATTTTCGATGACAGCCACCATATTCGAAAATCGATTACACGCACGTCCCAGGGATCATTTTGCAATAAATAGCACGATTAATTGCCACTAACCGCTTCAAAGTCACACAACGCGTCCTTGTCTAGTTGCGTGGATCATATATATATATATATATATATATATATATATATATACCACCAAGTTGAAGTCACGGAAGGGCATGAGTTTGTCAATGTGGACAAATAAATATGATTTTTGCAAGATCAAAAGATTCTAAGGACATCAATGTAAATTTCCTTCGCGAGAAATCATGGAATGGGAAACGAGGACAATCTCATCCACTCCTTAAAAAAAGAGGTTAACCCTGAGTGCTTTTAATAGCTAATGTACGATTACTGATGATTCCATACTTAATGCGTGAGAAGCATCACTAGGGATCTCAAGGAAGCGAACTCCTTACCAGCTTAGCCCTGTTGAGGACCCTACGCGCGTATTTCCGGTCACGACCCCTGAATAAGATCGACGCCGCCGCCATCGCAGCTGCGGTCTCGGCGGCGATCTCGGTGCCCGGGATGTTCTTCGCGATTTGATATAGCGTCCTTGGCGTGTTCATGTTCTCTGGGCGTGCCCAGCATTGGTGATCCTTCACCGGATCCCCCACCTAATTAATCCCGTTCAGTACGAAAAAGGAAAGAATATAGTGATGGTTTGATTCTTCGATGCCTTAAATATATATATAAATAGAGAACATGGGAAATGGAAACTTTGGAATTGGAAGCGCGTGTGCATGTGGAACAACACATTTATTTAATGGGCTTTGCATGTTGGTGCACTTTTGAGGATTGCACTCACTTGCACCCATAGATGGTTCTTCCTCTTAGCAGCCTTGATGAAGTAGTCGGTGCCCCACTTGATCGCGTCGAGCGCGTTGTCGAACTCCCCGGTAGCCTCGAGCTCCGAGCGATAGGCGAGGGTGCCCCAGGCGAGCGTGGTGATGGTGAATGCCATAGGGAGGCCAAACTTGACGTTGTCCCCTGCGTCGTAGTACCCTCCTACGAGGTTAACCTGCACCAACATGAACATATATATATATATATATATATATGGCTAATTACAATGAAATGTATAATTTGCATCGTAGGTTAGTTTTAATGTGGATGTGATTAATTGTGTATTGTGGATTAAAAAATTCGGATGAAAATTTCTAGACAGAGAATAATTAAGTGAATTGTTAATTGTCAAGAACGATAACCTTTTGGAAATTAGGAGAAGTGTCATGAACTGTATGTACTGGCAAAAGGTAATATCTCATGGGAAGAAACAGAAGGAATTCAGGAAATTACAGTAAACAGTATTCATCCAATAAGATCGATCGGTAGATGGGAGTATGAAAGCCAACACTCAATTAAGTTTGTTTTTAGAAACAAGGAGCCAAGTGGCTAGTGGGATAAGCCCCACTAATTATTTACTAGTATTTTGGGCTTGAGAGAACCTGGAATAGTTTTCTTCCAGAATTGGGTTGCAGTCTTGGGGTTGGCCATTCCACCCCTCCTCTTGGAACGGCTTCTTCTAATTATCCAGACAAATCCAAATAAAAATGAAATAATTCAAACAAATCCAACTTGTCCTATATATGAAAAGGCATTCAGTGCATCAAAATAAAAAAGTGACATCCAATTCCCTTCGATATGCCATTGCTCTTGGATTTGATGTGCTATAATTAATCAGTATACATAAAGGCAGGACCAACATGTGCAACTTTTTAGCATTTGTAGAATGAAGAATGTATGCATCAACAAAGGAATGGTTTATTATAATTCATTAATGTTCCATTAGAATCCTTGCAACCCAAGCCAAATACGAATCAAACACTTCTCTGGAAATCAACACGGGTTAATGAATCAATCAAAGGCGCAAAAGGGGTAGCGAAAGGGGACTTAATTACATGGGCATATTGGCCATCTTGAAGCCCAGAGTGCCCTCTCCATGGGACCCTATTGTTTGAGGGCAGCTTCCCCGACCTCTGAGCCTCGAGGAACAGGAGCGACTTCGTAAGCGCATCCTTGTAATCGAATCCTCCGGCGGTAGCCACAGGGAAGAACCCATCAGAGAACACCAACCATGATAGAACAATGGTGGTGGCGAGTTGCCTCTGGATAGGGAACCTCATACGTTTGGCTCAAAGGAAGAGGGAACAAAGGAGGTGGGGGGGGGGGGGGGGGGGGGGAAAGAGTGGAGATGAAAGGGGATCTAAAAACGGGGTGTGCTTTTATATGGAGTTTGGTGTGCTGCTGGTTTATCGGTGCCCTCTTAATTTGGCGGGAGAGTTGGAACTAAACGCTGCCGTTGCTCTTTGGTTGGAGGAACGGGAGGTGGAGGGCTTTTGTGGTTGGGATTTTGCTCGTTTTGTAGGTAGGTTTGTGATTTTGGAAGGTTATAAGTGGCAACAGATTGAATGGCTTAAATAGTATGATTGTTGAGCAGTTGGGCATCCCATGAAAAGGGTAGAATTCAAATTTAACCAACGTGATCATAGAAAAAAAAAAAAGAAATGGTAACTAATCTCCATGGTTACTGAAAGTATGTAATTCGATTTACGATTTGAAAGAGTAGCTAACAACTCTATTGCCCGCTTGGACCTTGTCAGCCCTATTGGCTATATTCGTTTGCATTTCATGGTGTGGTAGAACCGGGGGCAACTATTTTTTGAACTTAATTCTTTGGTTTCTTGTTTCACTCCACCCCTACAACTCGCCTTGGGTTATACGACGAGGAAACAACAAACTAGCGTGCAACCATGATCCAGGCATGTGGTGCCTCTTTCGTAGGTTAAAGATTCGTAAGGACATGGTACGAGACTTGCATGATTAATAGAACAGTGTAAGACTCAAATATATATGATGGTATTGTAAGGATCTTACCCAACGTTTTGTGGATTTGATTTGATAAAATCGGCAGAGGAATTGGCAGGGAGGTCATGAAAGGGCAATTAAATCGAAGCCGCCAAATTATCATAAAAGACCACAAGCCGCGTCTGTGCATCGTGGGATAAATAATTCAATTTCTCACGAAGAATAGAAGATAAAGGGCAAAAAAATGTAGAAAACGTCGCCTGAGAGATTCGAACTCTCGCGGGGAAACCCCATGTACTTAGCAGGCACACGCCTTAACCACTCGGCCAAAGCGACAACAATGAAAAGTTGTTTGCCAAATATTTTATTTTATATTTATATCTTTCCATAGCAAATTACCTTACGCATTAACGATGATCCTTTAGAAAGGATAACGAAATGGTGAATCATCTAACCAAGAAAGACATCAAGACACGTGACGTTAACAACATATCTCTGTAGAAGCCAATGACCTAAAACTTCCCTTATGAATGATATGAGTACATGACACTTTTCTTCGTAACAAGTAGAAATGAGAAGCGGAGAAAGAAGAAGACCCAAGAGAGGAGCAAAAGAATCTTCTATTCAGGATGAGATAGAGGAAGTTCTATACAAGTTAGCTTCTTCCACCTTTATATTAATAGGAGGGAGAGATGTATAGGTACATCCAATGGCTGGATCTCATGATCCTGAAGCTTAAATCTATGAGATAAGATTCTTTTATTTACTCGAGGATCAATAAGTAACATAAGTGATACATAGTGGCAACTTCTTGAGGTTTGGTTGCCATTTGACAAGTGCAACATAGGGACCCCACTAAAATGGCAGCGTACAAGCTTTTCAAGGAAATGGACATTGGCAAGTCTAAGTGGTTGGACAATTGGAGATTGTTTGGGTGGAGGAATGAAAAAAAAGAGGAATTTCAAGAGAAATTTGGAGTCAATGAAATTAAAAGAGGAATTAAACCGTTTTTTACTTGAGAATTTAAACACCTTATCATAGATTATTTAACAAGAGTAAAATAATTTCACCTTAAAGGAGGAATTTTTTTTTTCAAAATTAAACACTAAATTCTAGAATAAAATAATTCTAAAATTTAGGTGTCAATTCCTCTATCCAAAAACCCCTTAGGGTGCAACTAGGCAATAGATGCCATCAGATGAATTGATTAAGTAGGTCAAGTGGAGCTTGTCGACAAATAAGGTAGTTGATTGTACGAGGAAGCAAAGGTAGGCAATTAGAAGTAAGAGGTCAACAAGCTAAGCATTGAGGCAAGAAAGGAGAAGTCAATGGAAGAACAATGACAATTGAGTGGCATTATTCATCGTTGAAAATGTAGTATGGCAAGAGAAGCCCTAATTCTCGTACCTCAACTCAAAAAAAAAAAAAAAAAATCTATTAAAAAACCCTTCTTGACATGCATTGTCAAATCATCCTTTAGTTTAAAGAAAGTATTATAGAACTATTGTAAGACCTACCATTTGAAATGATTCTAAGTATTGATTATCAAGTAATTAATACTAGCTCTATCAATAGAACATAAAGAGTTAGGATGGTTAAAAAAGTGTTGGAAGAAAATCATTAAAATTGATTTCATTTACTTTTAATTAAGCCTAGAAATAACTCAAAATATATCTCAATGAAGGCAAAAGTCCACATAAGTAACTTCACTTGATACAGGAAAAGGCTCTGTCGTTGTTCATCAATATCATATTATCTTTGGTCTCTTTAATCGAAATTAAAATAGGCCAATGCCTCTCCATTAATATAGAGGAAAAGAAATCAAATTGCCCCTACTCTACTTTGCACCCATACTTTCTCCCTCAAGTAGAATTTCCTCCTAGAATTCTTGCATATTACATTTACACGCACAACCCTTAGGTATCATCTGTTTTAAGGAATTATCTCCAAACTTCATAATAAACCTCTTGATTTTTTTGATAATTCCACTAGGCACTTATCTCAAAATTCCTATTTTCTCCCTTATCAAAGAACATTCTTACATCATATCAAGGAATCACCATCATTTTATTCTGTTAACTAACCAGTAAGGACATGGAATCAAAGAAATTTCACCTTCTTTTATCAACTAAAATTATTTACTACTTTTTACTCATAACTAATCCCAAGCTAAATCAAATAAGGAATAACCTTATTCCACCAATATACAAATTGTCCCTCGAGAGAAATCGTCATCTTCTAGCACCGAGAATGCTTGAGTGTGAAATGATGGACACAACCTTAAGGTGGGTTGAGCAATACCTTAATATCTATAGCATGTACGTGGCTCTCAATTTCTTAATGCATTTATCCTTTTAACATGAATACGTAAACATCAAACTAAAACTTCTAAGACTCCTTTCGGTGTGACTTCTAGACTAGCATCAAGCATGGACTACTTATCTCTGTTACAATCTAATTTCCGAATCCTTATAGGACACGAGATCAGATCGACTCGATTGATCCCAAGACCTAGTTGTCCAACGAGAAAGTAACTAAAAAGTAGTAAAATAAATTACATTCACCATGTTAGCAACTAACAGTAACAAAAGTATAGCAGTAAAGAAGTAAATTACTACAGTACACACCATCACAACAGTAAGAAAGTAAATGGGTACAGGAATATAATGTGAAGAACGAAAGAGTACAGAATATAAAAGTACAAGAAGTTACTCACTACTATAAACGAGTACAAAAGAACTACAACTACTCAATTCTACTGGGCTCAACACCCTCTGCAGCTGTATGCTCTGGCTGCTCAACACTTGGACCTGAAAAAGGTTATGAGTACAAAACGTCAGCGAATGCTGAGTAGATTGGCAACCAACTACTAAAGCAATAAAGGTTGACAGGTAACTGTTGTTTTTTTCAATTTCTTTCTTTCTTAACTAATTATTTTTTCTTTCATCACTTGATTTAATTATCAGGTCTCTTTCTTGATCTCGAATGTTCCTCGTGGGAACGATCTTGATTACAATCTTTTCCGAAGAGTAGAAGTAGCACGTGGTGCTCTCCTGGCCGGGAGAGTCCCCCGTGGTGGTCCTACACCCAGTCAACCACCCCAAGGTCACGGACAGACGTAACGGTGACTACGGCACGCACGATAAATGCACGGGTAGCTACCCCGCACTGACACGTGGTCAGTCGTTTCTGTTAGTGGGTGCACCCAAAGCACAACACGGAATCAGTATAGGGCATAGCCCTCTCAATAACAGGGGTCTAGCCCCTAAGAATCAAAAAGGGGTTTCGCCCCTCCACAGTCCGCGCACCCTTGCCTGACTACCCTGATTTGCCTAGTGGGCCTAACAAGTCGGTGTAAGAGAGCTAGCTGAACCCCGAGTCCCATGGGGTGGCTAGTTCTCTCCCTACACTAGTAGCTCTCCCCGGTACTGTGTACGCGAGGGCCAAGAAGTCGGTACAGAGTGGCTAATCCTAACCCCGAGTCCCCACCCAAGGGCGGCTAGCTCCGCTCTGCACTAAACAGGGGGACAGTCGCTCTCCTTGGTACTCCGTACTCAAGGGCCAGCTCACTTCCCCACTCACATTCCCAGTTCCATTCCAGTTATTTCTAGGAGCTCTACTCCTAATTCCCCGTAGGGTTCATGTTCATATTTCTCAGGCCAAGCCATACCAGGTTTCATCATTTCTATTTCCATTCTCAAGTTATACACATGCAATTTGTACTCCATTTCATATTCAATTTAATCACAGATAGCTCGTGTTTCCAACATTCACCTTTCCATTTCCAAATTATATACATGCAGCTCATATTACGTCATTTCACGGGTATGACAGAAAGGTTACATTCAACAGTTAACTAACACAAATACTATATATTTTGCAGGCAACTGTTATTCAATTACAGGCAATTGTTATTATTCGATCTACTCATTCAAGACTGCAATTCATTCATTCAATACAGACAATTCAGTATTTCTAGCCCTAGGATTCATGCCATATCCTAGGTTCTAATCATTCATTCCACACATGCAATTAGGTTGTAATTAAATTAAGGGGAAGCCACTCTACTAGTAAACCCAAGAGTAATGGGGGCTTGAACGGCAGACTCACGTGCCTCAGCAAGCTCCGAACCCTCAACGGAAACAAGTTCTATCACAAGAATCAATCACAAAAGAATACTCAGAATAATATAGAAGTATTCCAATAAGTAGAGGAAATCATACGGGAAACATCGATATCTTAATTGCGGAAATCGGACCTCGAACAGATCCTAAACGGGCCAAAAATAGTGATTCTGACTCAAATCAGATGTCTGTAACACCTTCCAAACGTCTTAAAAAAGTCCAGAGCCATACCTCAGTTCTATGCTACTCCTCAGACGTCCAGGAACTCCATTGGACCGTCTGGACCCAGTTCCAGACGTCCGACCACCTCTCCGGACGTCTTAAAACGCTTCCCGTCGTCTGGTGCCTCGCCCAGACATCTGAAGTGCGTGGAAGGGCGTGTCCCACGCCTTCCCGAAGCAACACCTGCGTGAATCAACCAAAATCTTCTCAAAAAGGCAAGGAACGATGTCTCGGCAGAGCGGCCTGCATGGCTGTATCCGCAAAAGAGACGTACCTTCGCGAAGCCTCCTCCTCAGATGTCTGGCACCACCTCCAGACGTTGGCACCATCGTCTGACGGTCACCCTAGACGTCTAATTCTGGGAAAATCCCAAAACCAGAGCCTGCTTCTGCCTTCTCGCGCCGCGCGTGGCCACGCCGCGCACGCTCGCATGCTGCTCCGACTGCACCAGTGTCGGGGAGGATCTCCCTGACGCACTCCTCCACCTTACACACGCGCCGACCGGCCATGAGCTCACCGGCGAGCTCACAAGCCTTCTCTCCTCTCCTCTCCTCTCACACTGCTCCTCTCTACCGTTCGTCGCTCGGCTGCTCTCGTTGGAGGGTAGAGGAAGGTGGCTGGGAAGTGGGTGAAATGAGGGAGAGGAGGGGGGCTTATATAAGGTGTGGGGTTAGTGTTTTTGTTGGGCGAGACGAGAGAGAAGGAGAAGAAAACGAGGGACGTATAATGTCTGGCGCAGCATGCGCGCAGACGCGAGCTCGTACACGAAAATTTCGATTTTCAGACGTCTGGGAAGGAGTCCAGAAGTCATATAAGACGTCTGACCCTCAGTCCAGACGTCTTACCAGACGTCTGACCTAAAGTATGGACGTCTTAAAAAGCTTAATAACACAGGGCTTAACAATCTCTGTATCTTGGAAGGCATATCCATTACAATTATCAAGAATAGAGACTTAGTTATACCCAACTCTACAAAGGCCAAGAATTGAGTGGAATCATAGTAGTTACATATTGCTTGGGCTAGAGACTTTCGTTGCTTTTAATGGTTGGAAAACCTTATATGCACAATGTTGCCTTTAGAAAAAGTGGTTAGAACATTGAATATTTATACCACCAACCCCTAATGCTAGTTCTACAAGAAATCAATTACCTACCAGCTACCTTTCACTAGGCTAACCAATAGGTCGAGCCTCTACCCACATGACTGGGCAATGGATCAAGCTTGGACTCACAACATCGTGCATTGGCCTAGCCAAACTCGATATAGTTCAAGCTTCTTTAGCTTCTTTTTTAATAAGTTGGGTGTGAGACCCTAATTTTATTATACCTAATTAAGGGTTAAATTGAAAGTAAGGGTCTCATTATCTTGCTAATAAAGCAAGAAAAGGGGAATAAGTTAGGATTTTTTAAGGTCCCAACCCTTATAAATGGTAAGTCTACATGATTGAAATCCTTTTATAATTAATGGAGGGACTAAAAGGGAAGGAAATATGGGCTATTGGACCCAAAAACCCAATGAAAAATAACCTTGAGAGACCTAAAAGCAATGATTTAGACCATTGGAAAGGTTGATAGAAGAAGAGACAAAGAGGAGGAAATATTGAAAAATTCTCCAAACTATAAGAAGACACTTGTGGTTGTTAACACCAAACAAACCACTTGTCTTCAACTCCAACTCTTTCCGCTTGTTCTTCCTCTTCTCAACCATTAGAGGAGAAGTGGAGCTCCCCTTTAAGAAAAGGGCCCCCATTTAATTGTTCCTCAAGGTGTTTGGAAGGGAAACAGGTGAACAAACACCTTTACAACTCAGATTGAGGGTAAGATTCCAATTCTCGCTAGGAAAATCTCATCATAATGAGACGATAATATGGGTATATTCCTTGCATGCAAAACCTATAACGGGGGTTACACAATCTAAACTTTTCTATATCAATTTTATTGAAATTTGATGTAATCTCTTACTCTTGTGATCAAGGCACAACAAGGAGCACAGATTAATAGACAAAAAGGTGAATTACAGGGGACTTGGAGTTGCATTGGTGAAAGGAAGGCGATAAAAAGGAGTCCAAGCAAGAACAAGTGAGATAGGGCAATAAACCTTCTCCTACTGCCTCTTGAGATGTTGGTGGATGAAAATGGTGTTAGATTTGGTAATTATATCTTTTAGATGCTTAGATTTTGTGTGAATGCCTAATTGATAGATCTGTATGTTAAAATTTAGTTGAATGTATAACCTAAAATCATACTTGACAAGAGCAAGCCATGGTTGAGAACCAAAAACCTGAAATGTGATTAAATGGACCTTAGAATGGATTAAGAAGGATCTTGGCTGATGGAGTTTTATCCTATCATGTGATTTCAAGTGTTTTGTAACAAGTTATGGGTTTTGATAGTCATAGGTTTCCAAACTTGTTTTCTAAAAATCGCATTTCATCAAGGTTTGATGGATCAAAGTAGCATTTTATCTATCAAAATTATATTGAAATAGTCAATATTTTACTAAATTTTATCAGATTTTTCAAAAGGTGACAAAATCTTTATTTTAATCTATCAAATAATCAGTTAGATAATCAAATATATATTAATTGATCAACCAATATGAGTTAACAACCTTATTTTGAGTTACTTTTAAGGTCCATAGGTTAACTTGAAGTAAGTTCAGGTCATCTAGAATTTCAATAAGTAGAGAGGTTGCTATGCAATATTTTCAAGAAAAAATGATGTGACTTGATTGCAAATGAGGAACCTCATGTAGAGACAAGTAAAGGCTCAAGATATTCATTTAAAAATAAATTTAGATGAGATACTGAAACGATGGAAACTAAAGAATGATGATATAAACCCGATGGAATTGAAATAAATAAATCACAGTTACACGAAGACTCATAAGATTACGTTAGATAGGAACTCAAGACTGAATGTCCAACAAGTTGTGTTCATCAATCGGTAACTAGGATTTATGTTCATCATATATGAATTAATCAACTAAAACTAAGTTAACGAGAGTAAAGCTTACAAATTAATCATATATGAATTAACTTCTACCAAGACTAGGGTTAAGCATGATATTTACATCCATCTAAAGAATATGCAATAAAAATATTAGAAAATGATAAAATGGTAAATTCCTTCGATAAGACATAGATGCTGCAAGAGCTCGAATTTACCATGAACTCATGGTTGAGGTTTTCTCGGAACATTAGAATAAGAGAGAGGAGATAAAATATCTACCACTTTCAACTTTCCCATCGAAACCAGCAGATTTCACATCAGTACTCAATTTTAGAGTTGTTCATGTCAAGGTTACGAATTTTTCAATGCTACATGTCCAAATATAAAAAACTAAGAACAACTCCATAATAGCAATGGATCACAGAGACATTTATGCAAAAAAAAAAAATCTAGAAAAGATGAAAAAGGCCATGGTAACTTCCATGCCTGTAAATTCAAAGCACAGAACCAGGCTATAAATCTGCACTGCAAATCTCGCAGGTCGCAGTCAGTTTCTTTTCCTTCTTTTGTGGAAGGAGCGTGGATTTATAATTTGCTAGACGACCATATATCCAGCAAACTGGCATGCAAAGACATCTCCAATCCCCTTGCTCTTGCAGCCTCCTTGATTTTTCTGTCAAGGACTTAAATTGCTGAATTTTCCCTTGACATTCTTTCATGCCGTTATTTGTCGTGTAACATAATTTGGCCATTTGGTCTTTTCCCAGTGTCAGCTACAAGCAAATCTAATTACAAAACTAACTAAGAGAGAACCAAATAAACATGGGAATACATGTGACATATATTAAGACGATCCAGACGAACATGAACCAAAATTACAGAATCGTCACTATAAGCATTGAACAGGGTAGGCAACCCCACAGAATCATTCTGAACTTGCAAGTCTTGAGCTGTACAGGTGAGGCTTTTCACGTTACCAGGCAATCAGTTTTGTTACATTCTATACATTACATATAGACAACATATACAAGCACATCTACTACTAGTCTTCACCGTGGATTATAAGGCTTTGGCAGAGGATGTCAGCAGTAATCTGCGCTGGAGACCACCGTGCCCTGCTCAAACATTCGTTGAATCTCTTCTCTATACTCGATCAAAGCTTCATCGGGTATAGCAGGTGTGAGCTCAACAACATCACCCATTTTGAGTTTTAGACCAAGGTCCACTGCAGGCTTGCTGTTCACCCTTGGTCTTAGATCTTCTTTCAGAGGAAACTGTGTGGTTCCTGGGTCAACACTTTCCAGTAAATCTGAGAGGGTAGAGCTTGGCGATAACTCTAGCACGGACATCTGAAATCCAATAGCACATATCAGCTCTGAAGGCATGATGGGGACACTTGGTGGGAGCTTAGTACCATGTATTTCCCCCCAAAAAATTAAATGCGAATAACAATTTGTTTGATAAACACACTTTAGACAACTTCATACTATGGAATATTCCAAGTTAGTACACAGGGCAAGCTTAAGAATTTTAGATCATCACAGACATACCTTGATGCAGCCATGATCCCGTTAGGTATTCTAGCCTAAATGTCTATTATAGCTTGTAGGCACCATGAAGAACACCATTTATATTCAATGTGGTGTAAGCAAATTGCAGCAAGCCGATTGAACTATTGAGAATCTCTAAGAGCCAAATTTCCAAAAACTTCTCTTGGCTTTATTATTATTTAAACATGGTCAACCATCAATTTCAACATCTGGTTTCGAATTGAAGATTCTGTAATGTGAAGGAGCCTCACATTAGATACACCTTTCTGTACTCAATGCAAGCATTTCATTAACCATGCTTTCTTGGCCCGACATGACATGGAAAGCTTCCAATCAACGTCAAAATTTATAGACAGGGGAGGTCAGATAAATTTGTCAAGAGAAATGAATTGAACAAAAACGTCAGGATGAAGGGCACTCTACCAGCTCATTTTCCAGCAATATGACAATGATTGGAGCATCTCGGTCATCTTGAGGTCTGTAGTTGTATGGACGGTCTTCTGAATGGAAGGGAAAAGTACAAGATGGCCTGATGGAATCTCTATCATGAAAAGACACATCACAATCTTTCTTCATAGTCTCACATTGCCATGAAAGAACCCATCTAGCCCATTCCACCACTTGCAGCACAAAAGAGGAATGCCTGGAAAGACCCTCTTTATATCTCCAGTGTGCAGCAAATCCATATTCTGCATGCCTATGCATCTCCTTGGTTCTAATTTGTATTTCCAATGGGTGCATATCTTCAGTTTGCACAACTGCATGCAGGGATTGGTACCTGCCAATCGCAAAAAATTAAGAAAATGTCTAGAACTTTAGAGAGAGAGGCTGTACATATGCACCAACAACGTACCCATTGTTTTTGGGATGTGCTATGTAGTCCTTAAGCCTTTCCGGTACATGTGTCCACAACTTATGAACAATATCCAGAGCTCTATAGCAATCATCTTTACTTTCCACTATCAGTCGCAGCCCATTTACGTCATGGATTTCATTTATGTCAACATTTTTTCTGCCCGAGAAGGCAAACAAATCAATGGTTTATCTCTAAGAATTCAATGAACTGGGAAGGAGAGAAGGAGAGCATACTTTAACATCTTGGAGAAAATGCTGTACAAGCTCTTATGCCTTCCATATAATACACGATAGGAAATTCCCCCGGCAACGAGAGCCTCTTCTAGTTTATCTTTGGCGCTCGCAACCATAGCCTCATCAAATGAGTTAGCAAGTTCAGAGGACAACTCCTTGTGCTGTTGTGGGTAAAGGTATTTAAAACAAAGATTTTCCAGTTGCTCTTTCCAGTTAAATACTCCCAAACGATTTGCCAATGGAACAAAAATCTCCAGTGTCTCTTTTGCAAATCTCTGTTGCTTGGTCGGTTGCAAGGCATCCAATGTCATCATGCTGTGCAATCTCTCGGCAAGTTTTATCAAGACTGCCCTTGCATCAGCCATGGCAAGGAACATGGTGTGAAGTCTGCCTGCCTCAACACTCTTGCAAGCAGTGTTGTTCTCACGTGCAAGCTTGCTTAACTGGCTTAGCTTTGCTACCTGCACATTTTCCATGAATAGAGGTTGGTACATACAAATATTTTTTAGGAGAAAAAAAAGAAGCAATTTCGTCACAATCATCGAGGCATTGTTTCAATAGAGTCCCAAGATCATAATCACATTTTTCTACCTAAGTCTATGGCAGGATCTTTTCGTTCCAAGAAAGAAATTTCTTGTAAAGAATATACTAAAAATCATGACAATTACATCTAGATAATAAATCACTAGTCTACCTGACCAGTGTATTAAGATGCAAGTTGCACAACAGAGAGAAGCCTAGAACAATTAACATTACAACAGAAGTCATAGAATAAGAGACACGGTAGAATTAGGACAGTTTCTTGCATGAGATCTACAAAATGCTAGATGCAGAGGCACTGGCAAAATCATCCTAAGGTTATGATTTGCCATGAGAGCACCATACCTACATAGAAGCAATTTCCCTGCAGAAAGAGACAGAGCATGACTTCAAAAAGACAGTGACGACTATATCTCAAAGGCCATGCTAACATTTTATTGTTTGTTTGTGTCATTTATGATGTTGGCCAGATGCTATCACTTTTTCCCTACAGGACATTTCTAGGGCCTCAATTACCCACAGCAATCAATAGAATAAAAAACAATGGAAGGCTCTTCTAAAATACAAAAAATATTTAGAATTCTAGACCTTTTAAGCCAGATATAAACGTCAAAGCTACAGAGTAATCCATGAAATCCTTATATCTAAGCAAAAAACAGGCACAGAGCTTTATTTCAAGAAACAGTTTGATTAACATCAGATGAAAAACAGAATAACAAGATTCATTGCTTTCTATCAGAAGTTAGCATACTAGAATGGTCCAAAAGGTAAACGATTATCTGTATACAACAGGTTACATCCAAAAAACTCTTTGTCACCCTTAAATGCTACAAGTTACTATGCTTAAATAAGCACCTTCAGAGAAAATATAGTAACAAGTCTATGGTATCACAATCATTTTCCTCACCCTTCGGAAAACCTAATCTCTTCCATTTTCTATAAAGGAGTATTCACAAGCAAATAAGATGGTAAAAGTACTAGCATCAGCATTGCATGGCTCTTCCAGCTTTCATCTCGCTATAATATCATCACAACCTTCAACTCACAGAGGATCAATTTGTTAGCTGCTACAAAACATACACTGACCAGCCTTGTTACCCCTTCCCTAGATAATCAGCAACCAAGAGCACTGACAATCCAGTACTCTACTTAAACCTAAACAAGTTTTTTTTCACAAAAAAAAATTCAGAGGATAACTATTCAAATCAGTAATTATCCCCAATATTAGATACTTGAACCTAAAACTCATACACTATTTTAAGGTGGAAAATGGATAAATGGACCAGGGTTAACTGTCAACCACAGAGGTCATACTAGTGAATAGGTGGCAGGGATTTGTGGAAGATGAGCCCCTTAATGGACAGCATGCTAAGGACCTTGATTATTGACACACAGCAATGGCGAGCAATTATGACAAATGCTGGACATGAAAAATAATGCCTTTGAGATGCCAGTTATCCGGGACCTACATAACGCAAAGGGAGAGAAGCTCATGAGAATCTAGAGACTGCCATGGACGGCACAATTTTTGTGACAGTTTGGTCATGGAAGCAGCATGACTCAGGGCATCTGTATGCTGTTGAGAAAAGCCACAATGTAGTAGGATGTGACCTATACGCCCTAGACTAATATTATTCTACTTCCTTCTCTCCAGAAACATATCCGGAAGAAGATCAAATCATCCACATTATCAGAATTACAAAAAAGTTAGAGCACTGTGGAAGATTGTTAAAACATCCAAGCAAAGAATTGCAAGCCAGGCAGTAGTGCAAAATAGATAGCTATAAATACCAGAAAGCCGATATGTTCTCAAAAATACTACGTTGATGGCATCATTTTCTCCATTCCAAGCTCCCAACACACCGCCCTTTGTTGCAAACAGTAAACCCACGCACATTACCGACAGTTTCCTTACATCCTTTCACCTTAAATTCCACTGAACCTACTTTGACCTCAACTTCCACCTTCTCTTCATTGTATGTTTTGCCATCTTACAACATCAGTTAGCGTAATGTTTTCGCACATCCACCAGCTAATAGTATACTCCTTAGAAGCGGAATTACTTGCACAAACACCACCAACTAAAACCAACCAGGACAGGAGGAGCTCACCCCTTCAACCAGCTTCGCAACTCCACCTCCCAACGATCTGAAGATGTCGTTGTAGTTCAGGAAAGAATCGTCCAGGGTATCGTGCAAGAGCCCTGCGGACACAACCATCACGTCTGCACCAATTTCCGCCAGCAGAACAGCCGTCTCCACGCAATGCTGCAAGTATGGGTCCCCACTCACCCTCACCTAACAAGCACAGACAACAAACAAAGACAACATCAAAAAAACACAGTTGACACCACAACCACCAGAAACACCAAAGGATTAGTTTGCTATGGGAGTTGAGAAAATGGTGTTAACTATTAAACTAGTGTTAACTTACAATTGTGTTTACTTACATAGTGATATTAACATCGGTCTATATTTACTTGAATTGATTTTAAGTTATAATATTAACTCTTCTAACGTTTATTTGATAGTTATGTTAGGAATATGAAACATGAAAAGTGTCTAACACCGTGGAAACTGGTGCTATGCAAACCCATGTTAAAGTGGTCAAACCCAAGTTACCATATGAGGGGCTAAGTGATCAACTAAACATGAATTAACCATCCTTTTGAGGGTTAACCTCGCATGTAGTTAACCCTTCTTTTGAGGGTTAACCTCCCATGTAAACTAGGCCTAAAAAGTTGCAATCACCCGTCCACGGTGAGCCTTCTCGGCCTCGCAAAATGCCCGCACCACCAACTCCTCCATGAAGATCCTGTGCTTCGACTGCAACTTCGAGAGCATCTCCGCCGCGTACGGCTCAGGATCCTCCTCCTCCTCCTCCATTTCGAAGCTAAATTCTTCGGGATCACGCGTCCCGCCTTCGTCCCCCGCGGCAGCCGCCACGAACACGCGGTGCACGTCGTAGTCGAGGCAGGATCCGAGGGCGCTGCGCACGAACCCGCGGAACATCCGGTCCCTCCCCCACCGGAACTCCGCGAAATCCCGCGAGACCATCGGGTACGGCGTGGGGCTCACGCAGCAGCTGCTCCCACAGGAGGAAGACGAAGACGAAGACGCCGGGCCCTGGAACACCGAGATGGGACTGGGGCGGTGGTGGTGGTCCCTCCACCTGACGGGGGAGCCGTACGAGTAGGGGCAGCAGCGGCCAATCTCGTCCGCCTTGGCGATCTCGTCGACGGCGGCGAAGTGGGAGGGGGAAGCCGAGGCGTGGACGGCCGAGGGGGAGGAGAAGAGACGGGAGAGCCCCCCGGGTATGGGTCGCTGGGAGGGCGCCGAGGTTGTTCTAGGGATGAAGAGGTCGCAGTCCGGGGAGGAGGGGGCCGCCGATGAGCAGAGGCTGCTCGTGGGGCACGCGTGGAAGGAGATCGCCGGGACCGACATGTCTAAGAGGGAGAATTTGGATGCAAAGATCGAAGCTTAGCCGCTTGGGACCGCTCCTTGCGGGGATTCCGGGTATTAGAAAGATCGCACCTTTGGAGACGATCGCGAACCTGCGAGTGGAATCCGATCGGGATCTGGGGGCTTTGCGGATCCAGTGGTGGGTGGTGATCGGTGGAACGTGGTGGAGTAGGGGTTGATGGGATCGGGGGAGGGAACCCGATTGTTTGTGTGGAGAGCAGAAGGGAGCAGTGGCAGGTGGAGGTGGAGGTGGAGGTGGAGGGAGCAAAAGATCGTATGCGGACAGGGGGGTTTGAGATTTACTTCGGGAGACGAGCTCAGACGACCACAGAAGGTGAATCTTTTTTTGGGGGAATTTGTATGCGTACCCTAGTTGTTTTTACATATTTTCTTTATTCCCGACCTTGTGTTGTGATCGACGTGCAGAACCTTCGTGTGCTTTACGTTTACGCGAATACCCACCTAAGCTGGTGACCTGGAAGGCTGGATGTTGGTTTTTGCAAATTATGTTCTAGATTAACGCCGTTAGGTTGCTAGATGATTGAATTGACCCTAATTACTTCTGACGGAATCAGATTATTCTTTTATGACTCGAAATTTCCTGCAAGTAAATTAGAGAAATTGTTGCTGATTGAAATGAGAAGGCATTGCTACCAAAGAGTTAATTTAATGATAAAATCTTTCACTTGGCATTTATAAATTTCATAACTCACGCATTTATCTTCTTGAAAAAAGATCGGAAGAAATAAAAAGGAAAAAGAGAGAGGCAATTATCAAGAGTGATGGTAATTTTTTTCCTCTCTCCTCCATTTGATGTCGTTAAGCAATTATTGTAACAACAATAGTTGGGGATCTTTTTTCGGAATTGTGAAACTTGAGGAACTTATTTTAAATCTGTACAAAAGATGCAAACCCTATTGACTAATTAACTCGAAGAATAATTACGTGCAAAGTCGTGTGCAAAGGATATGTGTCGCAATAATGACACGAGACACGTGATGCATGGAAATTCGTCCACCTCTTTATATGGAGAAATGACGGTAGTGCCCATGGGGAAAGGTGCTCTGAAGGGTGAACCAGCCCTTCTCTTTTCGCATGTCACCCTCTTCCCTGTTATAATTAAAAAAAAAAAAAAAGGAACGCACATCTTAACCCAAGCTCGCGTTGATAGATTGCTCGGCTTGGTCTTCTTATAAGGAGGAGTGAATTCCCTAAGCTTCAATCCACGTCTTAACCCACACCTTCCCACTTACATCGATCAGGAGACCCGCCACCAGAAGGGGCCATGCATCTTTTTGTGTTTTCGTTAGCTAATCGGACTAAGGACATGGAGGATTGGAAAATGACATCAGATTTAGCATGGGTTAGTTCAAACCATTTGATAAGTCCTTTTATTAATTGGATGTGAGTATCAGAAATGTATATTATAATATAAAATATTTTTATTAGAAAATAATATTTAATATTATAATTAAAAATAAAATATATCTATTGAAAATCAAAATTTACTAACTTAGAGTCCAAATCCATCTTTTGAAAGTAAATATATCGGATGGATATCCAAATATATTAATTGAAATTTAAAATATATCGATTGAAAGTTAAATTATATCGATTTAAAATTAAAATATATCAATTAAAAATAATTTTTATTTAAAAAATAATTTTTTATCTATGTAAAAGTGATTTTCACTTATAAAAAATCAAAATACATCGATTAAGATCATATTCTTTGACTTCACACATTACAAAATATATTACAATACGTATTTCTTTATCTTTCTTTAAAAGAAATAGATGTTTCTTTACCTTTTTAATTTTTAATTTCTAAATCCTATTTTACTTGAGGGCCTGCTGTGTAATTATTTGAAAATGGTTTTTCCTTTTTTGCTGGCATTATCATGTAGCTTAATAGTTGGGTACTATTTATTTTTTTGATGGATGATGTCGGTAGTTTCAATCTTTTTTTAAAGAGTTAATTTACTTAAGGGATTAATCTTTTTTTTAGAAGTTAATCTTTATTTACTTGGAGGGTTAACTCATTTTTTTGTTAATACAGGTTAAGAACTCTTAATACTGATTTATCTATCATCAGTTGTTATTGATGTTAGATAAATTCGTATTTAAATCCCACAATTTTGTTATACTTTTGTGATATTTAATTCAAATTCTTAACACCACTGACAATTAAATACCACAAGGATTAATATTCTAACTTAATATCAATTTAATTAAATATAAATTGATTTCAATACCACCCTACAAATAAATATAATTTAATATTAATATAAATTTTATATTTCTTAACCACACTTTCATAATACTTTAAATAAATTAATCTTTAAAAAATAAGAATATTCTTATCGACAATTATGGCATGCTACTCGATGAACAGCTTAAACGGCATCGTTGTGGAAGGCATGTGTTGTGCTCCAGAAAAAAATGCCTTAGGTGGATACGCTATGCACATCCAGCGGTAATGGATTTTTAGGTAAGATCAATCCCTTCATCGAGACATCCACCTGTATGGTTGGATGGTCGGAATGATCATCAGAAGTATCAAAATAAGGCTTTGTTACGCTTTTCATTGTTATATTTGAATAATGGAGACTCGAGAGGGACCAAAGAAGGCTGACGTGGCATACGTCTGGGTACGTTTTGGGATGAGTAGTGGTAAACTTCCTTCGGTCTCATTTGATAAGTAAAATAAATTTGTGTAATAAATTTAAAAATAAAATAAATAAATTAATATATTTAAATATTTTAGTGAATTAAAATTATTTTACAAAGAATATAAAATAATTTTATCATTGATTAAATTTATTTAATCTAATGTAAATAGAAGATGAATTAAATGATTGATTAAATATTTAATTTTTTTATTTAAATATAATCTCAAAGATCTCGTTAAAAAATTTACTTATAGAACGAGGTTAATAAGATGACAACATGGATGACTTGAATTTTTCGTAAGTAAAATTTTTGGTGAGATCTTTGATATTCTAGATATTTTTCTTCTTTTATTAGGCTCGGGAGGGGGGAAAGGCGTGGAATGAGCGTTTGATGATTATAATTACTTTCTTGACTTTGAAGGATCGGGGATGAGTGGAAAAGTAGTGGTTGCCGGTAAAGCAACGACTTTCGGGGGTCGGTGGTGTAGTTAGGGTCCCAAAAAGAGCATCGGATTCCTGTAAATAAATTCATACGTGATTCTTTTGGATTGCTTTGCTGTTAGCACTAAGGTTGAGTTTGACAGCAGGTTTCGGAAGTTTTGGATTATAATTAGAGCGGGTTAGGTCGAGAAGGAATTTGTCTGCCGGATTCGTAATAAGAGAAATGGTTTACGTCAGTTATCTACGATTTTTTTGACGCGTTACAATCTTGACCATTCGGTCGAGCAGCACATTGGCAGCACGTCGATGTCTGGATCTGTGCCTCACTTTTTAATGAAAGGGGAGTCGAAAGTTACGTCCATTGAAGCGTTGGTAAAACTTTTCTTCGTAATAATAGGTAGGTCTTTAAGGTGAGATACAAGTGATTAGGCATATTATATTGACGTTGATATATCTTTGATATACATTGATGTTGATAAATATATTTTAATATATATTAATATTAGTATTAATGTGATAAAATGGGATGATAATAATTGACGTAGGGTATAAAAATATAAAATCTTCTCATCCTAACCCACCCTAAATCCAACTCCGAACCCTTGACCCACTCCCAAACGGCATTGTACGTAGCGGATTTTCTTTGAAAGGTTTGAAATGTGGTCACAGTTCCATAACAAAGGAATATACCATTCGTAGTTTTTAGTAATTTTGATGAAAAAAGGATGCATGGAAATGAATAAATTCCAGGCATCGTCCACTTTCACGCAGGAATGCTTTCGCAAAAGTGTTCGGAAGTCTCTCATGCAATGTTGAAGTTGCAAGCAATTTAATGGTCCGCTCTTCTTACCTTTCAAGCTTTTTCCCTCTTCCTTTTACTCACCAGAGGCTTCATTGGGATAGATGAGGGGGGTTTTGGCACTCCCCATTACAAAATAATCCCTTGACGTAAAGGGACAATAAAAAAGCCTCCATCCAATGCACCTCTATTACAATAAACATAAACAAATCTGCCTATCATCAATTCGGGTCATCTCAATCCACGAAGGAAGGTGAGATAAGTGCACGACAAAATAATTCAGGGAATTTTTGCCGACTGAAAGCAACCTACAGGAGATAACTAATGTTCCTTACACCCTCTCCTACAATATTTCAAGCAAAAAGGGGCTTTCAAGCCATTGAATTAGGGCCCCTTCATTCGTCAGCCACCAAGCATTGATATCATACATATATCAGCCGCCGACATATGTTTTTTTCCTCCAAAAAATATCAAGAGCTTAGGTTGGATTGGAAAGACATGAGGTGAGAGGATCAGAAGGCCAACCCAACCCTTTTCCTTAGAAAAAAAACTATATTTGATTATGGAGTAGAACAGTAGAGTATAAACTCCTTCGTTTCTCTCTGGAACGTTCGTTCCACACCCCTTTCCCAAACTTACCCTAACTTGCCGTGTTCTCCTACCCCCTATAATATTTCCTTCTGTTATACTTAAGGATTGATATATCGACGATATATCGTCGATATATCGATATCGTCGGATCATCACATATCGATATCAGTCTTAATATCTTTTTTCCGATATATCATCGATATATCACCTATATCACCGATATATGCAATGGTTCTTACTTCCTTATAGTCCATTAAATATGTCAACTTTAGAGCTATATATTCTTTATCTACAATTCAATCATTGCACCTGGTTTTACTTATTAAAAAATAGGAATAATATTCTAAAATATCGGTGAGAAATACATTAGCATCTTCAAACTTCTATAAAAAGATGTATAAAACTAAACACTTTGATAATCCATAGAATATTGAAAGGGTTATCTTGTTACCTTCCTTTGATTAAAAAATGTCATCCATGATGATTCTTCTTTCTTTCCCCCACAACAACTTAGGGTTGACAAGTTCACTTGTTTCAGCATGGCTTATCTAAGTACTTGCCAAGGTTTGACATCGCATATCGATGAATTGGGTGGTATCGATCCACCCAAAGTGTATTTTTCCCGGACAGGATATATCGCTAGTTGGGTGGGAAAAATGATGTTGTGACACTGTTGAAATGGAACGACTGGGTGGGAGGTTGAAAACGGTAGGGCAAGAATTGACGAGAGATTGAGATTAAAAATGGGTAGACACAGACACAGACACACAGGTGGGATTGGACTGGCGCTATTCGGAACCCACACGCACACACATGCATGCATGCAGTCACACGTTTTTTAGCCATTCCTTTATGATATATTAGTTATAAAAATATTAATTTGACATTTTTTATATTTTATGGCTTTTTTAGTAATTTCTTAAAAGTTCATTGATATCAGCAATATATCCTTGATATATCCCCTTTGTAACTTATCGATATCGATATTTTAAACCTTGATCGTACCATGTCATCACCACCCCTTGCCACTCCCCATCTGCTGTGGATTATGCTCGATGACAACAACTTCCTCCTTTTGGTGGTGCTTGCATCGTCCAACAACCTATTATGTCCTTCATTGCTCTGATTTAATTTCTGAGGTGATGCTTCGGGATGCTATTGCCTCTAGCTATCCTACGATCTGTGATCCCTGTCGTGACTTGTAGCGTGCGTGGTGGCAACATCCATCGGGCCCCCTCATGTTAGCCCCTCCCCTTCGTGAGTTCCCAATGCCCGTGATATTGTTGCTATACGATTGATTGAGATCCCCCTGATTGTGCTTCCTCCCGCCACACACCCCCTCCCCCCTCTTCGTTTTTGACGTCCACGATCATTTTGTGTGTTAGTTGTGCTGGTTGTTGTTTTTCTTTCCTTATGTTTGTTCATGTTTCTGAAGTTTCCGGCCCTACCAGGAGGGGGTGACGTAATAATTGCGAAAATAAAATAAACAATCTCACAAAAAGTCAATCACACAAGTACACAAGTATTTTTAGGTGGAAACCCAAACCGGATGAAAACCACCACCTAACCCTCTCGAGTTAGGATTTTCCGATCAACCAAGTTGATCAAAATCCACTAAACCGAATCACTTTAAACGAGGGTGATTCAACCTCAATACAACCACGCTACTTAAACGAAGATAGCGTACCTCAACCCCTTCTCTCTACGAGAAGGATTTTGTCTCACGAAGGAGACGGGAATTCGCAAAGCGAATACCCAACCAAATAACAAAGATAAAAGAAACAACAAGTCCTATAGAGCCAACAAAGTAATTATAAACCTAGCTTCTATAGGAATTAGGAAACTCCCCTTTGCAAGGAGTGTGTCGAGTTGATGACGCGGTGCGTGAGCCACGCGACGGCGCAACTTCGCTCTTGTGAACAACGGCGGGAGAGCGGGTGCGCAACAGCTTGATGCTCTCAAGATGTAGAACTTGAACTTAGAGAGCAAGAGCTATCTAGGACACAAGAGAGTGGAACTATGTTGCTTAAGTGTGTCTTGTGTTTCTCTTAGTGTGTCTTGTGTTTCTCTTAGTGTGTCTTGGTGTTGCAAAGGTTTCCCTCTATTTATAGAGGCCTTAGGAAGGCTTTGGAAGGCTTAGGAAATGTTCTATAGCCATTGGGAACAAAGCCCAAGAGAATTAGCCCGAAATCAGGAACAATCATTATTCTGACAGGCTTATCAGACGTTTAATTCTGGCATCAGACGTCTGGAACTTCACTTTAAGACGTCTAATTACAAGGTCAGACGTCTGATTTTGGGTGGGTCTCTCCCTGACTTGAATCAGATCTAAACAGGGATTTTGCGCAAGTCCATCAGACGACATACAGGACGTCTGGAACTATTTATGGACGTATGGAAACCTACTTTTACTGTGGGAATTGATTTCCAAACGTTGCAACGGCTAGAAAATCTCTGAGAAGAGATTTTGGGTCAGCCGAGGCAAAACGGTCATTTATCAGACGTCTGGAAAGGCCTAGGGACGTCTGATAAGGCTCTAACGGTCATAATCTTGAGTGTTTGCAAAGCGAGCCAACGGTCCACTAATTGGACTTCTGGCAAATCCATCAGACGTCTCCTAAGACGTCTGGTCTAAGGTCTAGACGGCTGATTTCATCAGACAGAACTAACTATGTCCAGCCTAACAGTTATCAGACGTCTGAAACAACAGTCAGACGTCTTAAAATACTTTATCAGACGTCTGATTTGGGAATTAGACGTCTGGAAGTGCTGTTTGAACCCTATATTGGTTTTCTAAGTATTCTACAGAAAACCTAACTATCCTAGGGTTGTGCCGGTGTTCCTAGGACTACTGTTAGGGTTCTTTGAGGCTCTTTAACATAATTTTCTAAGGAAAATAAAAAGAGCAAGAAAATAAAGACAAGAGATACAAGAAAGGATTAAAAAGAATCTATCATATTCTTCTTGTCTTCCATCTTCAATCTGTCGCTCCACGCGAACCTCCTCTGTTTTCCGTCAAGCTCCTCCAATCCGTCCTAGATGCGAGCTCGAACTCCGTCTAAATACGTCTACATTTGCAATTGATTTGAAATCTAGGACTCAAATTGCAAATGTTAAATAACACGTGTTTTGTTATCATCAAAACAAATGATCGTGGTGCTCTAGCACCAACAGTTTCTTGGTCATTATTCCTGTATGTTTTTGTGGTTATGCATCCTTTCATGTTTGCTTCTGCAACTTTTGCCCTTCAAGTTCACTTTGGTAGATCGTGTCTTTGTCGATTGGAGATGTGCACGGTGTGAGCTTTCTAGATGTCTCGGTGACATCACCACTTTGATGCCTCTTGTTTTTAATTTTCATGTATCTTTTGTGGTTTGTACGAAGATTGTTCCATTGGGCTTTGTAACCAAATATTCTCTCCTTAACGAAATTTATCTAGATATCTTGTGCAACAAGGAGGGTGGAAGGGAAAGGTGGCGATGGTGCATGTGTGCAATAGGGAGGAGAGAGTAAGGGGAGGGTGGCAATGGTGGGTGTTGGTTATCTGCAGTAAGGAGGAGAGTGGTGGTTGTCGTCGTATGAAGTGAGGAGTGAGAGGGTGGCGATCTTGGGTGGTGGTAGTGGTCATGTGCAATAAGGAGGAAGGAAGGAGAGGGTGGTAATGGTGATTGGTGGTGGGTGGTGGTGTAGCGAGCAAGGGTAGAGTGGCATTGGTGGTGTGCAACGGAAAAGAGGGAGTAAGCGGAGGGTGGTGATGGTGAGTGGTGGAGATGAGGAGGAGGACTGTGAGGTGGATTGGGGAGAAAAAAGGTGGAAAAGGGGGGGCGATGAAATAAGATATGGAAAGTAGAAAATAAAAAAAATAATAAGTTTTAAAGATAGAAAAATAAATTGTCATTAATTTTATATCTAACAACATTAAAGTTAACGGTGTTAACTAATGGAATGATAATTACAAAAATTACATGACTTTTTCAATGGCATTTAAAGTAATATTGAGAAATATATGGCAACAAAGTAATTCTTAAATATTTCAATGGTATTAATGTAAAAATTCTTTAATTTAAAAAAAGTTTAGTAGGCAGAAAATTAAATTTTTGTTTCTTTTAGATTTAAAATCGTTAAAGTTAGCTGTGATAATTATAAAAATAACATCACTTTTCTAATAATATTTAAGGTAATATTAGAAAGTGAATGACAAGAAAATAATTTTTAAAAATTTAAATAATATTTATATAAAATTTCTTAAAGAAAAATGACTTGGAAACAACTGATGTGAACCTTTCACTTTTTTTTCCTATTAATTTTCTTATTTATCAATTGCTTAATCCCTTACTTCAATTAATCTTAATAGCCAAAAAAGTGATTATTCAAAAACTGGTAAATAAAAAGAAATAACTTTTACAATGCCTTTTTCAACACATATTGTAAAAAATATATGTGATCGCTTACATTTTCTAAATCACGTATTTGGTGATCCTATACCATTATCTACCACCTTAAAATCAAATATCATTAATAATTTTTATATTTAAAATAAATAACACTGATCATTTTTAAAATATTACTAATCAATTTTAATTCTAAAATTAAATATTATCAATGATTTTTTAATTTAAATTAAATATAACAAGTGATTTTTACATTTAAATTAAATATCACTTATAATTTGTAATTATAACTAAAAATCATTAAATACACCGTATAGGATTTATGTTCATGTCACTAATTATTTCGAAGTTAAGATTCCCTACAAAATCTCCCAAAAACAAAGAAAAATATTTATTGGAAGCATTTATTTGGGAGCCCTCCTTCATTATAATAATTTTGGTATGGGTGGTAGAAGGTTATGTTTAGTAATGAAGTTAAGGGAGATTAAAATGGAATAAGTAAAAATAATTTTTATTTAGGTGGTGGAATAGGGAAAGAACTAAGTATATGATTAAAATAATTGGTATATTGATAGTATGTTAGTGGATATTTATTTAATAGTATAAATAGAAGTGAAAAATATTAATAAATATTTATTTAATAATGAAGGTGAGAGTAGAGGATATAGTTGATATTTTTTAATAGTCAAAGTAAGTGAGAATAATTAAAAATTATTATATAAGAATTTGTGTTGAAATAATAAAGAAAAATTCAGGAAGAATTTAAAATGACCCTTAACATGAGATACCCTCGTTACCAAACTAAACCTTAAAGTTGATGTAACAAGAGCAGAGGTTTTGGCGCTAAGTTCCCATTTGCGCAACATTTGTTAAAGGAAGTGTTGTACCCATCACGTAATTAGCATAGTTTCTTAGGCGTAATTTTGTAACCAGATTGTTTGTGAGTCAATGTAATTTAGGTAAAGAACCCAGATTATCTGCTGTTAAATTATCCTAACGGTGAGGAGGTTTCAGGGTATCTTTGGATAATTCCAATCCACAAAAAATCTTTTTCAACGAGAGAAGCATATGTACCACTCCACACATCACCACCGAAGTACACGTTACATCACATATTAACGAATAAAAGATTCCAGCAACCAGTACAATTTATCGCACTATCGAGATAATTTTTAGAATGGCTATAGGCTACGTTGTAAGCAACACGAAACACCGAACAGATTAGTCAGAAGGTGAGGTTAAGGAGCATTGGAGGAGTTGCTTGGGAGCCATTTCGTAAGGTTTGGTTGCCTTGCCATCTACAAGAAGCATGATTTCCAAGGGCGATGTCTTCCCAAACCAATCTCGAACATAGATTTCCCAAATAAGGTGTTAATTGAGGAAAGACTTCCAGTGATCCAGAGAAGAAATTTTGGGAACACTTCCGGCCCCAAACATCTCTGCTTACATATGCTTCCGGATCCATGATATATGTTAGTACAAGTCAACACGAAAATATCATGTTCCCAAGAAATTGTGCGAAAATCTTGTTCTCAAAATAACCTTCTTGTGGTGTACCCATCAACGTTTCCCTTCTAAGCTAGAAAATGTTCAATTCGTAGCCCCTTCTCATTTCTTAGTGAGAGGTGAGTTGCACTAGAAAAATAAAGGAAAATAAAGAAAATGACCAGCAATCTCCCACCATCTTCCAAGTATCTGTACTTTTTTTTTTTTTGAAAAAGTGAGTAATGCATCTACGGGTGGCATCTGCAGGTGGCGTGCACCGACGAGTGCATCTACAGGTCACAATTGTGGGTGGCCTGCACCGACGAACACATCGGTAGGGAACCGAGCAACGTTGTTGAGCCGTTGTCGAGTTGCCTATTACTGTTTGTTCTCATTTTGTACAAGTTGTTTGTTACTATGTTCTATTTTGTATTCTTTTTCTATTTTTTTTGTAGCTATTTTGTTGGGAATCACTGATTCCAAGCTTTTTGACCAAGTTTCCTATCATTTTTCGACATTTTGATCAATTTATTCGACTAACTCGTAGTTACGATCTTTGAGATTCGTCTCACTGACATCTTACCGTTCCACGAGCATAAGATCGTCTTCCTTCGAAAGTTCATCCAATTTCCATTCTTGTGAGACTTTTTTTTTTCTTTTTCCTTTATTTCATATCTAAATTTTTATATTTTCCATCCCCCATTTTTACTAGTCCCCTCCGTGAAAGATGATTTTCCTTTCTTCCAATGCATCCACTTAGGAAGGATTCTTCCTTTTTTTTTTTTTTTTTTTCTTCTCTGGATGAAAATATTTTCCTAGAAGAAAAAAAACGCGACAGCTAGACAAAAAGATTAGCAGTCACAAAGTAGCGGCTTATATCAACCGAAAGTGGCCCTTTCAATCGTCTCCGTCCAGCAGAACCGCACAAGTGAAAATTGAACCAACACCAACAATTTTGTGGTGGAAATCAAACCAGAGGATTACATCGACAACGACGACTTTGCTCAGAAAACAGAAAAAACCCAAAGCAAGAAGAAAACCCCAGTCAACAGAATCCTCTTCCCGCAACATGTGAAGTTGGCAACAAAGATTCTTCTTTACCTCCACTTAAGCTGTGCACACAATGGCGTGCAAAATTGTATCTCTCAAGTGTGTTTCCCTCTCTGATACCGAAAGTAAGAATTACGTAAGAGAAGACCAAGCTGCTCACACAAACACAAACGAAATCTCTAAAATGTAAAAAGTTAAAACGAAATAAGAAATGGCATTTGGATTCAATTTCTGTGGCGACCAACGCGTTAATCTAAACTTTGAAGTGAAAGAACGCCGCTCTCTTGCACGCACGGACGGGCTCTCCAATTTTCAAGTACCTTTGGTCTACTTAACGAGTGACGGTAGAGATGAGACCTGAGGCAGATCATGCTCCCAGAGGTAATTTGGGATGGTGAAGATGCCATGCATGGGTAGGTAACGTAACAAAGGATACCAATCACCGCAAACTGCCACTTTGGTTCAGATATGCAAATCATCTGAAGCATGACAAAGGATATGCCGCAATTCTATGTCGATTATGTAAGTCATTGTATCTGAGAGACGTTGTCTCACAACCTTACATACAAAATATTAACTCATTTATTTCATCAAACCATCACTGCAACAAAACAATAATAGACATCAACCACAGCTTCGTCTCCCCTTGTATCACATCGTTAAAAACTATATCCCATCAAACCCCTAAACACAATTTGCCGCTTCCACAGATTCAGCTAGTGGAAAAATCTAAAACCCGACGGAGAGTTTACAATGACGGTCATTGGTAGAAAAATAGGCACAGCCCAAAAACCAAAAGCAACATCCCATAGGAAAAAGTAAAAAACAAAAAATCATAAAGGGCGATGTTAAGCGAGGAAAATAGATGGGTAAATAAGTAGAAATGTATGAAGAAGAGTAAAATAAAATGTTAGAATAAGTGGATAAACCTATTGAAAGATTTGATAGATTAGGGCTAAAATAACTTAACCGTGTATTAAATCTCCCTTAATGTGACACGAATGATATATGGATTAAATGGGGCCAAACAGAGCCCTTAACCTACCTACCGAACACCAAGCAAAAGATTATGCAAGCAGCATCAAATAAGTTTGATTACGCTATTATTTTTCAAATTAAAATTTTAAATATCGATATTAATATGATATTAACATTCCTATAAAATTTCAGGAGCTCGGAGATAACATCCCATGAAAATATCCACTTATCAATATTAAATTATCAAGATTCTCGATGTTCCAAAAATTTCATTTTTATCAAGGGCAAGCAAAGAGCACATCTACCCATATCCATAAATTCACATAAATAATTAAAATTACAAATAAATTACAAATTATCAGAAGACTAATTTACTTGGAGGATTATCCCCAATTTTGAGTTGTTAACTTTCATTTACTTAACAGATTAAACTCCATAATTATAACACCTATTTTGGGAGGTTAATACATATTTTGCTAACATCAGTTCTAACAGATATTAGCAAAACAAATGTTAAAATTTTAACTCCCTACACTTAAACCCCACTCTCTAAAAATTAATGTTAATATCAGTTCAAGTAAACACCACAAGAATTAGCACTTTAACTTAACACCAGTTTAAGTAAATAAAAATTGACATTAACACCCACCCTACAAGTAAACAGAAATAAAGGTTAATACCAATTTTACTTCTCTTAACATCACTTTCCCAACCCATGAAGTAAATTAACCTTTAAAGTCTAATTTACTTGGAGGCTTAACCCTTCAAAAGCAGAGGAGTTAACCCCCATTTATCTAACTACTTAATCCTTCATTTGATAATTTGAGTTTAGTCATTTTAACACAAATTTATCTAACACCAATTTCAACTAGTGTTAACTAAATCTGTGTTAAAATTATACATCACTTATGTCTCCGACATCCCTCATATTTTACATACCTAATACTATTATTAAGTAAACGTCAAAAAATTTAACACAACTTAATACTAATTTAAGGAAAGACAGACTAATATTATCACCACTCTGCAAATAAATATAATTATATATTAACACTGATTTCACATTTCTTAATATCACTTTTCTAACGTTCAAGTAAGTTAATTTTCTAGCCCTCAAGTAAGTTATAACTCTAAAAAAGTAAGCTAACCCTAAAAAATTATGCAAAAAGGATATACTAGTGAAAATGGACCTTGATCTTATACTTGTTAACAAAACAAATTCCTATACTAGCTTATGTGCATATATGCATTTTTAAAATGAGAAAAAGACTCGTATTGAAATGATAAAATTGCAATATAATAGCTAGAGAGGAGAGTGCACTAGAACTACCACTGACCTCAAAATACGGTAGGCTCTTCAAAAAAAATTGAGCAATTTGTCAATCCTCGGGCAACAAAAACAGAACAAGCACAAACATAGCATATCATGTATATTGTCAAAATGCTCAAAGACATATCCCCTTTTACCAACGTAATCCAGATATGATCAAGATTCATAATTTGTCTAATACAGAAGAATTCTCCCTAAGACTCCCAACTTGTATACTTAGAAAAAATACTACATATTCAACATCGGCATGTGATCTTCCTATACAAGCCCAATATAGATGATGACCCTTCATAAAACATCTTCAAGAACAATCAAATGGTAAATCGACCTTTAAACTTTTTTGACATTTACAATGGCCTTACAATGACCTTTAACGTCCCTTCATATTCAACACGATCTATTCGGTCAGCACAAGCGTTGCCCAAGAGGCCCGCTAATCGCAGACATGCCAACGGCATCTTAAACACTGCTCTAAACCATTGGAACAAAATGACAAAGTAAGACACATAGGACGAGAATGGCATCACATCTGCAAGGCGTTCATAGGCATTTTTGACAATTGCACCATTCTTGTGGGAAGATCTATTACATCAATTGGTCAGTTTGCGTTTTCGCCCCCAGCTACGGAGCACCAACACACGCACAAGAAGGCGCACATGCCACTTACGGAAAGCAATCCATGACATCAATTGATCAGAGAACATCAGGAGACCCTAACCCTACTACTATTCCAACCCACACCCAAAACCATCCATGCAGTAACATTGCTCAATCCTTCTAGCTTTTCCGATGCGATAAGCTACTTTCTGCCTGAAAAGACACCCCACATTTGCCCTCCTCCAGTCTTCCATCCAATGAACACGCACGCGAGCTCCATCAGCCAAGCTAAGACGAGACCGATCGTTCTCTAATATCGGATCCAGACATCAACTTGCATTGCCAAACACTCACAAGACACCTAAAGCCACAATGCAGCCGCCTACCCGTTCAAGATGCAACACCACACCATACCATACCCCCTGCCTATTTAAGTTGACAATGTAATAATCAACGCATGTGGATGACAGCTGGTAGAGTTGTAACAAGCTCGTACGACAAACCCCCATGAGCTCAAGTCATGTTAAACCCCTCGTCTCTCTTTTCCATTTTTCTCTTCTTCTTCTTCATCTGACCCATCAAAACCTACGAATTCATATCTAAGCAATCCAACTCCACTTCCAATGCAACAACGAAGCATCCATATATCAAGAAAAGCAGGTGCGTAAAGGCCCAAAAAGAAAAATCTCCAAACTTAGTGCTTCTAACAAAAGGGAACAGGAGAGCGGTATACGAAAGAGCCGAGACGTCCGTACAAGCACAAGATAATAATAAATGACAACCTCCGATTTATAACATTAACCTAATAGTGGATCAGGCGGTGAGGATGACGGCGCCGCCGGCCTCCTTGATCTTCTTCTCGGCGATCTTGGAGATGAGCTTGGCCTTGACGACGACAGGCTGGGACGGGGGGAGGACGCCCTTGCCAAGGACCTTGAAGTAGCCGAACTGGGTGACGTCGATGAGGGGGGCCTTGCCGGCCTCTCCCTTCTGCTTGAGCTTGTCCTTGACCTCCTGGGGTACGAGGGACCAGAGGCGGTCGATGTTGACGGTGGGGCAGTGGAAGCGGTTGCGGAGCTTGTGGAAGTACCTCATCCCGACCTTACCGAAGTACCCCGGGTGGTACTTGTCGAAGAGGATGCGGTGGTGGTGCAAGCCACCGGCGTTCCCCCGCCCGCCCGGGTGCTTCCGGTGCTTCCCGATGCGGCCGTGGCCGGCGCTCACGTGCCCGCGCTTCTTCCGGTTCTTCTTCAACCGCGTCGTCATGGTCGGAGATGCAGTGGACGACGGGCTGCGGCTGAAGGTGGGGGGTAGGGGTACGGGAAGGGTTATATAGGTAGGGTTTGTAGGAGATTAGGGTTGATGGAGTGTGTGGGGGGGAAGGTGTCGACCGTTGGATCATGGTGGGATGAGATCTGGACTGGATGGGTTTTCTCTTTTCTTTTTTGGTCTTCTTTTCCCTCAAATGGGCCTGGGCCCTGAGGCCCATACAAGTTGGTTTGTTGCATTCTAGGTTTGGACTTCGGTGTCATACCTTGTTCTTTTTGTTCCCGCAGAGAGTGGTGGAGAGGGTAAAAGATACAATACATGTGTGGTGGTATCGTTGGGAAAAATAGAATAGGGCTTGTTGGACCGAACGTGTTGGGGTTATTTTCGCACATCGATTTTGTGGGATGCTAAGAAAAAAGGAATATGAGGCAGTGTTGTTTGTAGACTATGATGTTGTCTGGCTCTGTCTTGTGTGTGTTTGTCTGTTTTTGTCTTCCCTCATGGAGGGCGTGCAAGAGAGAGTGAGGGAGAGAGACAACTGTACATGGTTTGCTTGTTTAGACCATTGTTGCAATTTACTCAAGCTGCATGCACTAGCAGTCCATCTTGTGATTTGAAAGATGGCCTTGTCCCAAGCATGTACCTAGCATGGATCTTCAAGAACACCCTTGGTCGTATCAACTTGCCTTATCTTGAACCCTTACCCGGCTAGACTTTCAACTACATTATCAGAAAAGACAATCAAATATCTCCCCCTCCAAAAGGTCAAAACACTAAAAAGACCTTGTCATTTCCTCTAACTAACAATCCATGAAACCAATATGGCGTGATATGGTGGAAAAACTCTCCTTTTGTTCCTGTCATTACTGATAATGCAACTCTACTTTATTGATCATTCTATTAGGAGGAATTTGTAGCACCCCCACAATCTTGAAGATGTTGCCGATCGTTCCAAATACGCGACTTTTTCTCTATTTCCAAATACGATTCATATGTCTCTTTTCTATATACTAAATGGACGATGCTAGTGTCAGATTTGAGCTGTGATAAATAAATAAATAAACATAAACCAGGTCCATCTATAAGAAGTATCTTCTGCGTTATAACCACCTGATGATAGGCTGCCTGCTATAATTAGTTGATGTTCCAACAACTCTTACAAAATCGACAAGACATGTCCGCGAGTAGAAATTACTGGACACAACTTTCATATCTTGTTTCATCGGACCCCGCTCAATCTTTATAAGCGACAAAGTTTTTTCCTTCTGCCGGTAAGCACAAGAGAAGTCGATGCCTCGTAGCTATGTTCGAGCAAAGATCTGCAAGATTGTTTGCATCTTGATAGTGGCATGCGTTATGGTTTGAAGTAAATTAGACTAGCCCAAACCTCCACTACGATTTGATGCGATCCAGAAAGTATGAAACATCAGCCATTTGGTACTTCATCCTCTCAGCGGGTCCTAAGGCCACCACAAAGAGGACCTTACATGGGAGTTCTAGCAAGCAAGTCCTAGGGATAAAATGCATTATTGAACCTCGGCCATCGACAGATACCTATTCATCGGTTTTCTCCTTCGATTGCATCGTCACACCTCGGACATTTCTCTAAGCATCCCATCTCATGCCTGGTAAAAATCGGTGATGCATAGGCAAATGACTGAATGTCAATGCCATACCAAACTGCATCTCAGCTACGTCCAGTTATGTTTTCTTGCTTCTGCATGACACTTGCACGAAAGCAAATGCCGCGACACAAAGAAGATTGCCGCTTACAAAGAGGAATGCTATTACAAGGAACCTGGAGAAAATTGGATGGAGAAGAGGGAGGAGGGGACTTGAAGGCTGGAACCTTTTCCATGTTCTTTTGGTTTTCAATCATCATAGGCGCGCTTCAAAAGGGAGGAGCATCCTCACATCTGATAAAAAAATTAGCTGCTATTATTTTCGAAGCGGAGAGAATTAGCTGTTTTTCATGTTACTGATCGGTACAAATTGATGCCAATAAAAATTTACAGGCAATGTTGGAAACTATCGTCCACCGTTGAACAGTTCAGCAGCATGCAGAGAGACTGGTGTCTTGTGAATAATGGATGCAAGGGATGCCTTCTATCCACAAGTAAGCCATTATCCTGCAAGGAGTTCTGTTTTTCAGACAAAGAGGACCACGGAAAGTGGATGACAGAAGTTCTGGAGAAAGAAGGGGGAAAACATTCCCAACTACAAGAACTAAGCACGGACAAGTTATCGATCTTCAATCCAGGGATCCCCGATGAGCATATGGAGCATGCTGTATGCAGTCTTGATAGCAAAATACCCATTAACAAAATAAGTGCAATGACAGGATAAAATCTGCCAAATTGGCACAATAAAGTCCATTTGCAAAACAATTCCATTATCCAGATGTAGACTGCCAAGGAATTGGGAAAAGTTGGTTTTCTAATAAAGAGTGCTAAAATCACAAAATTGAAAACCATGAGGAAAGTAGGCATTGGAAACTATCCCAGCTCAACTCCCGCAAAGACCAATTGTATATTTTCACATACCCATGGTCAATACATCTTTACAATGGCTTCAAGATAGGTGTATCAAAGTTTTTCAACAAGAAGAACAAAAACAAAAACAACATCAACACCATGATAATAAAATCAAAATGCATGAAACAATAATACACAATTAAAATGGTATGTTGGGGCATTTCACCTGGATCAGGTGCATTACAGAATTACTGTTTAACAAGGCCCAAGAGAGCACAGGGTCCATGGCTATTTGCTTAGGCTTTCAAGGATGAACAAAAGTTCACAAATCCATTGTAAATAAGGTTAAACTCTTTCAGTGTCATTAATTGAGCATCATCATATTAGTACAAAGAAAAGGCCTAGGAACATAAGTTTGGGAGTTGGCCAAATCAAAGTCATTCATTCTCAAAGTATGCTTGTTACCAATTTCAATATGAAAACCTCTTGGATTTTTCATGGGGGAAATGTTAACATCTTGGAGCTCTGAATCTCATGGTTGCTTGCTCCTGGAATAAGAGTTTTTCTTTCACCCTTTTTCATAAATCTACAAGCTTCTCATTGACAGATTACTTTGTTTTTCTTCATGCAGGCATGTCGGGTCCCAATGGACATTTTTAGGCCACCTTGAGTCCAAGGACCTCAAGGTTTGATTTTTAAGCAATATACAACCATAGATCCATAGGGCATATTTCATTCATTCTAAAGACAAGGACCCACAAGGTCTGCTTTATCTTTTTGATGAGGGAGGAAAATTTCTTCTTATGGGTCCAACTAAAATAGGTCCACAGTAAACCTTTAACCTAATAGCTACTAATAGCTAATCGCCAAAATCTAAGATCCTCGCCAAAACAAGCAAGTTAACTGTCTCATCAAGATAGGTGGATGAACCACCGTATCTAGGCAGATGGACAGACTGCCAAAACTGATCAGGCTGGTCGTCCATATTTAGGCATTCCGCATGTATTTGTTAGCCAGAAGGTCCATCTGCCTAAACATGAGGCAGACCGTTCACCCGATCCGTCTGCCTAAAGACCTTGGCAGATGAATTCCACCAAGTAGTTGGACGGAAGAGGCATACGATTTTGCAAAATAATATTGTCGAAAAGCTGTCCAACGATGACAATGCATTCTTCATAACATGCAACTGTTACAACGATTCACCCCCAACAATCACAGTGTTATGAATTACGACACAAAAATCTCGGCATCTCTCCATATAAAAAGAGAGTATGAGGGTGCGATTTGGGAAGATGCAAAGAAAGAGAATAGTTTTGTACTCTTTTCTCTTACTTACAAAACACTTAGTAAAAACTTCGAGGGTTTGATCCCCTCCACAGACATACATCCCTTTGAGGTGGAACGAGGTTACCAAACCTTTTGTGTTCCTCTATGTTTGTAATTTTTTTGGTTGAATCCACTATCTTCTTGGGATCCAATAGAGTATACTCAAGGACTCTGATCAATTGACACTGTCTATGGGAATATAGTAGCTATAACTATAATTCCCGTCAGTACCGAAAGACTCTCAAAGACCAATGGCTCCAAGCTTAACCCCAATCCGGTGATTAACGAGGAATCATCGCCCAGTCGCACCGCCAACGACAGCCGGAGGGGGGCAACAACCAAGGTTCAAAAAGTCGGTATGCGGTATTCGGTTGGTTGGGTTACCACTGAGTGTCATATACAAGCGAGTATGCAAATAGTAATGCAGTTTTGTATTTTTTAGTCAACTTGCTAAAATTATGTTATACAACCCAAACATATAAAAAGTCAAAGCTAGAACCCAAAAATATACTAATCCTTAATTACCAAATCATTAAGAATATAAAACATAACATCTTGAAAATTTGACCTATTTGAAAATCAAGTGGCTTCTTTACTTCAAGTCTATTTGAAAATCTACCTTATGCTCGGTTGAATATACGTGTAGTTGGATCGAGTAGTCAATTTGGACTGATTATTAGAGTGCCCAATGATATGTTCCCACCTCTACGCATATGCGGCCACATATGCAACCTAGGCACTGATTTTTTGAACGGAGGTGACAACCTCAAGAAAAAGTAGGTTGTCTAGCTTGAAGAGGAACCTCCCCTTCCTCCACTCCACCAAGCCAAGGAGGAGTGAGAGCACCTCAAGTGCGTAGCGGACCTCCAAGCAACGCAAGGAGAAATTATGGGTTACCCCTATGATGTGCGAAAGCGCAAAAGGGTGAGGCCTTACAACAAAACCCTAACTCCTCCCAAGAACAACTAGTTAAGCAAGCACAATGGTACCATGTCGTTGAAAAGGAAAACGCTTGCCTCCGCGAGCAAATTGAATAGCTCAATTGGGATTCAGACAACCAATCCACCTTGTGGGCGCTTCAATCTAACGGTGGCAACTCCCTACCTGAGACTATCCACCAAGTTACACAGGCAATGAGGGAGATTCATCGACAGGCTTACATCACTACCTACCCCTTCAACGAAAAGGTGATGAACATATCCCTCCCAGATAAGTCCAAACACCTGACTCTCCCTCAGTATGACAGAACCACAGACCCCAACAGCTTTGTCAGGAACTACCAACATATGATGTCAGTCCATGATTGTCCTCAATACTATCGAACAGTTGTAAAACATGCCATGATGCATGGTTCTAAATGTTGAGCCGTCAATTATAGGCATGTGTAAAAAATGTCTATGGTAAAAATTAAGATGTTAAGATGGACATATGGTTACACAAGGAAGGGTTGTATTTCAAATGAAATTATTTAAGAAAATGTTAAGGTGACACCGATAGAGAATAAAATAAGAAAGGCACGTCTAAAGCGTGGTTTAGACATTTGCAGAGAAGGCCACTAAATACCCCAGTCAGGAGATGGGAGGAGTTGGACGTTGAACCCGCAAAGAAGGGATAAGGAAGGCCAAAAAAGTATTGAAAGGAAATTATTAAGTATGACATCAATTACTTCTATTTAAGTTAAAAAATGACTCAAAATATATATGAGTGGAGGCAAAGAATCCATATCGCTTACTTCACTTAATGTGGGAGAAGGCTTGGTTGTTGTTGTTGTTGTTATTGTTGTTGTTGTACATATATCAAACAAGTGAAACAAAAATTAACCTTGGAAGTCAGGTTTATATCCTCTATAATACCCCCATCAGCTATTGTCTTTTTTTTATTATTTGGTTGTTAGGGAAGCCTCTATGGATGCAAAGCTTCAACAAGCAAGTAGAAGGAGCTTATTGATCAAGCAAAGGAAGCCTTGATCATTGATTTCACTCCCTCATTATCCTAGGCTGGGTGGCTTATAAACAACGAGCAAGCAACAAGCATGTAGAAAATCAGAAATTCTAATGACATCAGAAATCTACAACTACAACTAAAGATTTGACCATCCAAAGACCACAGGAAAGCTACTAGAGTCCAAAAGATTGGTCAGCAAAAAATCAGCACTTAACCCCTCCCATTATTCACAGGGTTTATATGTGTGAACGCATGCATTTTGAGTGTTAGGATGGTAAGATAATTTTTTTGAAAAGGAGGGATGGTAAGATAATCAGTTGATTATTGCAATACCTAACACAGTATGTCTGAATAGAATCCCATACTTCACAGCTAATGTCCTTGTATGCCTTGAAATTACAAAGAGGCTATCTGCTGTTACATTGAAAAAAGAATTATGAAAAGCCATAATATTCAGTTGCTTGATGTCGATAAAAGATAAAAACATCTTGGAGATATCAAAGCCAGAATATAATTCCTGGATTGTTCTTTGAAAGGGTATAAATCACACCGATTGCTGTGAGGTGCAAACCTTTTTTTTTAACAAGAAAACACCAAAAGATTATCATTGAATATGTAAGCAGTTGATAGGATATAATGCAGAAGATGGATGCTGCAGTGGAGCTCTATGCCTTATGGTCGGTTGATTGATTCAGATGTTAGCCTGATGCTCAACAATAATCACAGATTGGCAGGTGATGCAGGTTGTGAAAACTTGCAGATTGAGGTGTACAGAAAAGTTTGAAGTTACTATTGCCAGGAATTGGGTAGTTTCAGACTGTTTGCTATATTGATTGGGTTCTGCCAACTGGCTGGTTACCATAAGCAGATTAAGACAGATTACTTCAAATAAAAGATTGCTGAATCTTAAGCAGAGACAAATGATTATTTCTGAATGAAGATGAAAGTAGGGTTAAGACAGTTTAAGATGCAGGGCTATATTCAGATGTTGCTGCTTGCTGTTGCTGAAAGGCAAATTCTGTCGAAGTTCAGATGCAATAGATGCTTGGCAAATGTTGCAGATTTTGATGAAAAATGCATAAATAATAAATGAAGAGAACTAGATTGCTGACAGTTTAAAGAGTAATTTTTTGCAACATTTTGAAATTTCTTTTAAAGATAACATATATTTTTGCTTTTACCATGTAGTCTCCCAAGAAGAGCACTGCTTCCTATTCATCGTCGGGTTTCAATACAACGACCTAGACGAGGTCCTACATATCAGGTTTAAATTTAGACTAACAAAGCTAAAAAAACCTAAAATACCATGTTAGCATCACATAATTGTCCTTTGCACATCATAACATAGAATTAAGGGTGTAGAAAAAGCCAGACCCCATACTTGGCCTATTTATTGGACCCGAACCCACATGACACAACCTGGTTTCTCATATAGGTCAAGTTCATGTTCAGGTGATGAACCTGAACCGGTGCCAAGACATTAGACATGTTTAAGATTTCATATGAATGCCTCAAGTTTAAGGTTCCAAACTTCCATTTCACTCGGCTATCAGCCCTCATAACTGCTCCTAGTTGCCTCCCTCAGCCTCAGAACCAGACCCCACCCCCCCAAAAAAAAAAAATCCTCTCCATGCACAGCATGGCACTCCATCCACCTCTCAGAGGCTCAGTGACTCGTAGCCATGCTGTCATAACTCGTAATCCATGACCTCACAGCCTGGGCCATCTCTCCACGCATCATCTTCAGTGCCCTCTCTCCTTCTCCATCCCGAACTCAACGGCTGCATCAGGAACCAGGGCTTCAAGCAATTTCTCCTAGCTTTATATTCACGTTTGAAAGCTCAACGGCTGCTTCAGGAACAAGGGATTCAAGCAATTTCTTCTAGCTTTCTTCTTTTTTTCCTTCTTACATTTACATTCACATTTGAAAGCCATCATTAGCACATATCTGTGTGTGCGTGTTTGTGTGCAAATGTAAAATGGATCATACACTATAAGAGAGTGGTAAGGATAAATTGAGGGGTTAGATCAAAGGGTTGAAGACCAAGTATGGGTCTGGTACAACCAACCATTTCTGTCACTTGACCCACTAAACCCGCATATATACAGATCCTATGGGGCTATATATTTGCTAATGGTGGCCCGGGAGTTGGGTGAGTTAATCAAAACCCATTTACGTCGATGGAACCGAAGCACTGTTTCCAGGGACAGCGTCAACAACGCGACGATAGCAACCACAACAGCAGAACAAATACCCACTTCAAGAACAATGGTTACTGTGACTCCCTCTTCCCACAATTAGATGGATCACATGTCTCGTTACCTTTATCCATCGGACCATTCCAATCAAATAGAAGGACCAAAGTAAAAAGAACCCGAGAGTCGTCGCACCTCTCAAGCCGGACTGGTGCCGCCTCTGGCTGCAGCTTCTCGCTCCTTCCGACGTCTCTCCCTCTGCGAAGGAAAAGGATTCTCAGACATGGACACTGGGATCCGATTTCAACAGCCTTACTCTTTCGTATTAGAGTCAAAGTGTTCGCCTCGAGAAATACGTTGGGGTGGGGTGGGGGGTGGTGGTGTTGGTAGTTCGGAGGTTTACCCTCCTCTCCCAGTAGGGGTGGAAGCAGACGAAGTCGTAGACGGGGGTGATGGTCTGCAGGAGGACGACGTTGACGCTCGTGAAGACGAGAAGCGCCGTCATGGGGCGCGTCTTGTGCGGCATCACCATCGCGGCCGCTAGGGTTTGTTCCGGTGGGGGGAGGAGGCTCCAAAGGTCTGCGGCGGAGGGGTTCGTCGTGCGAAGCGACTGGGAAACCGTCACACAGCCAGGAGAGGGTGTTCTCGTGAGGGAAGGGGATGGAGGGCGGAAACCCCACTGGAGAAACTCGGAGACGTTCGATTATGATCATACCGAGGGGATCCATTTCCTAACCCGTCAAGCCTAATTTGCAATGAGAGAGAGAGAGATTTAGGTGGGATGAGAATTTTTATAAAGATTGTCCTATAATTTTCTATGAAAGTCAAGAGATTTACGTTGAATCAGGTTATGATCATTTATAATGTAATGAGTTAACTTATGATTATTTAGAATATAATATAATGATTTTAAATGTTACTTTATTTATACAGTAAGTCATTGTTTATAGTACGAAATTGATATTATAAAAGATGAGTTATAAAATTGATCAAAATCGTTTAAAAATAAATAATATTTATAATTCAAAAGATCGTCAAGAAAATCTGAGGTCGAACGTAAGGATCAAATGTTGCAATTAATCTCAAAGATCACAATATCACCACAAATATGAGCAAGTAAGAATGATATATATATATATGAAAATCAATATCAATGTATAAAAAAAATGGGGTAAAATGGTAATTTAAATCACCAATTATATTTTACAATTATATCAAATAAATGTACAATATCAACCAAGTAATCCCACGCAAGATAAGTAAGCAATATAGCCTCATAAGCATAATTTGGTAGAATCAGACGTCGGATGCTCAGATCAGATGACTTAAACAACACCCTGCTATAGTGCTCTATAAAGAGCATGTCTCCTTCCTTTCTTCTCTCTTCTTTCCTTTAGCTCTTCCTCAAGTCACGCACAGAGGCAAAGGCCTCTTATCCTCAAGTGTTAGAGAGTTAGAGAGTGAGGTAACCCCCCCCCCCCTCCTTTCTCTTTTTCCTTCTCTTGTTTCTCTCAAAGACCCCGGGGTTAACCGGGTAATCGAATAGGAACAGTAACCAGATCTGGGTGCAGGCCTACGGGCGTGATCGCAGGCAAGCAGTGGGGCTAGGCAGGTTAAACGGGTGAGGGTGAGTGAGGGACTCGACCCCTCATGTACTGAGCAAGGAGTCGGATGCAAAAAAACAAGTTATGCGCTATGGAGAGCTTCCACGTCCTCGATGTGGGACTACCTTGGCTACAGTTTCTCGCGTGCGAGCAGCGACTAAGGGCAAGTCCAATTGAGAGTGAGAGAGCAGTCAATGCTCCTAATTGAGAGCCTAGATCTGCACCTGGGTGAGTTCCGCATCGCCTAAAGGTCTTGCCTGGAGTAGTTGAGGCAGGAACAAAGCTTCGAGCTAGCACGAAGCTCTTTCAATGGCAGCGACCTATGGTGTACCTAAAATAGAGAACACAGCCTTGCGGCCTTGCCAGAAATGTTCAGGAGAAGTGCGCAAGTGCGGCAAAGGTGGTGGTGGTGGTGAAGTGATGTGAATGTAGTCGGAGGTGGCTAGCGAAGACGAAAAACGAAGGCAAAGGTGGTTGTGTTCGATGGAGGGCTCGAGCGAGTAATCCCCTCAATTTCTTGAGGGGTTTTGCTCTCGTGGACACAGCGAAGGTGTGGGAGTTGGTGGCAGGCGGATTGGTGGCATGTAGCGAGTTGTCAAGGTCACCAGAGGTATGCCAGAGAAGGGGGGACGACGGTGGAGCGGGCGAGATTGTGGTCAAAACAAAGATGTAGTGGCACGGAGATGATGAGTGGACAGAGTAGAGTTGATGAGGACAGCTAACGGACGACAAGGGGCAGAGATGACATCGGTTGCGATATGGCCGACGCCGGAGAAGGAAGGTGCTCCGGTAGGGTAGAACGGCGATGATGGAGGGTTAGAGAGCACCTCGCCAGTATTGCGAGGTGTGGAAAGACAGGGGAAGGTGGAACCAACTGCCTATCGTACGTGGTGGTCGGCGAAGAAACCGAAGGAGGGAGGTCGCCGAAGCGAGGTTGAGCGAGCCAGAGGTTGGAGGAAGAAGATGGATTTTTGGCTCTATTTCTCGCTAAGGAAGTAAGGAATGTCATGAGGGGTCTTTTATAAGGCTTAGGAGAGCTTGGAGAACAGGAAACAAGCTTCTTAGCTTGCTTGGGATTCAAGAAGAACCTCACTGATTTCTTGGGTTCGCGGGCATGAATCAGAGGGAGTTAGGAGTCGAAATTGATCCCAATAGGTTTCCTTAGGTGTGAACATTAATCCCACCAAATTTGGTGGGATTTGATTGAAGTTTGAGTAGGATTCTGTTCGGTCAAAGCTCGCCTGGAGGTTGATTGACCTCCAATGGCAACAAGGACTTCTTCGCAAAGAGATGAAGAAGTTAGGGGGCATTTTGTAAAGATTTTAAAAGCTGAGGGGCTATTTGAGAGGACAAGCGTTAGACCCAAATTTTGGTACAAACCTAATCTAGACCCAAGGAATCAAATGGTGAAGTCGGATTTAGGTTTTGACCAAGTTTGACTAGGTAAATTATGTAGAAGCCCAAATTAGGCTAACTTTCTGTCTGTAACTTTGTTTCAGATCAAATGGGTTCTGTTGGTCAAATCAAAGATACAAAACCCTATAGAATATTTTTCTATGAATTTTATAGGGTTTAAGTAAATTTTATCCTGACCAAAACCTTAGTTAATTGAGCAAGTCTGTTTTTAGGGTTTCAGGTGTTCATTAATTCTCATAACGCGTGAAAACTCGTTTCTGTCTGCAAGGACCCTCTTATTGGGCATTAATGACCATTTGACCTTTAATCAATCCCTGGAATTCCCTACGGTTATTCTGTATTTTTGAAATGCAGTTAAAATTGTAGAAATAACCCTTGTTTCTTATCTTCTTCTCAAAACAGAACATTATGCATATATGACCCTCTAATGGTTATGTAGAAGCTTTTATCAACTTTATTAAACCAAATCGAGCTAGTTATAGCTCATGATGATGTTCCCATCAGTCATCCAACATAAATTGGGTGGCATGGTATTCAACTAGATTGCGAAACTTTTTAATATACTAGAAGATGGACTTAATCAGAGTAAGATTTCAATCAAATCGTTCCAATATGTAATTATAAAATTATAATACATACATGTATAACATTGACATATACATATGTTTTTGATTTTTTATTCGATATCTCACCTAACTCAATGACCCAAAGTCTCTATGTATCACATCTTTCCCTATTATCCCAAGTTTCATCCTCATCCATTTTCCTTTCATATATATATATTTACTGATGGGAGAGAGAAAGTCAAACCCACTAGAAATCGACCTATAAAGCAAGCAAACCCAAACGATGCCCAGAAAGAGAGACAACCCAACTCAAAGAAAACATAAGCCCTCTATTGGTTGAGTCAGGGGGCCACTATCTTGAGCAAACTACTTGGAGCTGGTCAACTAATTCACTCGCCTAAAAACACCCAAGAATATTCGACTGGCCTAATTGCTCAATCCTCGAGCGGTAGGAGATTGCTGGGAAAACTAGGGCCCTTTAGTTCACCATTGCGTCGATTCTAACGACGTTGAGGATGAAAGGCACTAGCAATATAGGGGCCAAAGTAGTGGCATGAGAATCGAAGTATCGATGCAAGACCCAAGGTAGCAACGCAAGGAGCGAGGCAACAAAATGGAAGATAAGACAACTCTTAAGGTGATTGCACTCCATGAGGAGCAAATAATTACTAGCCCTAATATGATCAATAATACCTTATAAAAAGGGAAGCAGGTTAGGTTCTGTAACGACCCGATTCCCGAGTCCCTACGAGACACGAGAACCGGACCGACTCGACTAATCCCAAGACCCAGTCGTCCAACGAGGAAGTAACCAAAAGACAGTAAAATAAACCACATTCAGCATGAATATAACTAACAGTAAGAAAGTACAGCAGTAAGGAAAGAAACTACTACAGTAGGCACCACCACAACAGTAAAACAGCATTTATCATATAACAAAAACTGCAGGTAAAGAAGGTACAGCGGAAACAAAACTACTCACTAGAACAGAAACAAAAGAAGGTACAAAGCTGTGGCAACTCTACTGGACCCTACTCGGCCCAGCGTCCTCTGCAGCCGCCGACCCTGGCTGCTCAACACCTGGTCCTGAAAAAGGTAACGAGTGTAACACGTCAGCAAAACGCTGAGTAGAGTGGCAAACTAACTAAAGGCAACAGTAGAGTGTACAGTAGCTGTTATGTTCTATTACTTCCTTTTATTTACATCTTTCAATTTTTCTCACTATTTCATTTACTTCTCAGATCCTTTACTTGATCTCAAATGTCCTCGTGGGACGATCTTGATTGCAGTCTTTTCCAACAGTAGAAGTAGCACGTGGTGCTCTCCTGGCCGGGAGAGTCCCCCGTGGTGATCCTACCCTCAGTCAACCACCCCAAGGTCACTGACAGACGTAACGGTGACTACGGCACGCGCGATAAACGCACAGGTAGCTAGCCCGTACTGGCACGCGGTCAGTCGTTTCCGTTAACGGGTGCGCCCAAAGCACAGCACGGAACCAGAGCAGAGCCCTCTCAGTAACAGGGGTCCAACCCCTCCACAGTAACCAAACCGGGGCCTTGCCCCTCCACAGTCCGCGCACCCTCGCCTGACTACCCTGGTTTGCCCTAGTGGGCCTAACAAGTCGGTGAAGGAGGCTAGCAGAACCCCGGGGCCCGTGGGGTAGCTAGTACTCTCCTAACACTACTAGCTCTCCTCGGTACTACGTACACGAGGGCCAACAAGTCGGTACAGAGCGGCCAAGCCTAACCCCGGGTCCCTGGGGCGGCTGGCCCCACTCTGCACTAAAACAGGTACAGGTACTTCCCTTGGTACTGCGTACCCAAGAGACAGTACAAACTACATCTCAGTTCCATTCCTTTTCTTTCCAGGAGTTCCACTCCTAATTCCCCGTAGGGTTCCAGCTCTTTATCTCAGAACATCATATGTTTCATTTTCCAGATTCTCGTTCTCACATTCCATGATCTCAACATGATTCTTTATGCATAACAGGCAGCTGTTAATTAAATTTACAGGCAGCTTTATATATTCCTTTCCATTTTTCCAAGACTACAGTAATGTACATTCCACTAGTTTTTTCCATCCTAGGATTCATGCCATATCCTAGGATCTATCATACAATCTAGTTTTCCGGCCCTAGGATTCATGCAACACCTAGGAGCTATCATTCCATATATTTCTCATTCCTAGGATTCATGCAATGCCCTAGGTTCTAGTTATGGTTCCATACTTTAACAGATTTTATTAATACTTAAAACCACTCTACCAGGTACAACGGGAGTAATGGGGGCGTGGTCGGGAATCCCGCGCGCCTCCGCGACTCTCAAGACGGCAACCGAACGAGGTCCTATCACAAGGATCAAACACAAGGAGTGTCTCAAAACAGTGTATAGCTACTGTAGGCGGGTAGAGGAATAAATTCTGAAACGAACGCAGCTCGAATCGCGGAAAACGGAGCCCAAACGGGCCCTAACGGGTCGAGAAAGACAATACTGTGCAAAATCAGACGTCTGGAACTCCTTCCAGACGTCTTAAACGGTGGATCAGAGAATTACCTGTTCGGCTTGGTTCCCCGGACGTCCAGAAGTCTGTGGGGACGTCTCTCCTAGATCCCAGACGTCCGATGGTCTCTCCGGACGTCTGGAGGTCACTCCCGCCGTCTGGTACAACTTCCAGACGTCGGATTCGCAAAGGATGACGAATCCGAACACCTGCGCACAGCCAACCCTCCTCCCTCAGTACGGTCAGTAGACAAAAAGAAGGAGAAAGCGGAACTCACCTTTCAGACGTCTGTATGATCTCACAGACGTCGACCTTGTCGTCTGGATATCAGTCCAGACGTCTGATTCTGGAGATTTTTCCAGAATCAGAACCTCGCTCGGCCTCCGCTCGCGACGCCGCCCGCGTCGCACCTCGCGCGTCCGCTGCTCCGCCCGCAGCAGGTCCCTCTCCGCGACGCTCTGCGCCCCCTGCGCCCTCCGCCGGCCGGCCAAGCCGCTCCCGGCGAGCTCGCCCTCACGGCAGAGCCCCGCCCTCGCACGCCGCAGCTCCTCCGCGCCTACTGCGGCCGCCGCTGCCGCTGCGCCCTCGCGTCCGCTCGCTCTCGCGCACAGGCAGGAGAGAAGGAGGAAGATGGTGGAGACGGGAGGGGAGGCGCGCCCCCTCCCCCTTTTAACGCCGCGCGGAGAGGAGGGAGAGACGGTCGCAGTCGCCTACAGCCGCAGAGAAGATGCGGGACCGCAGGTCTGCGCGCACAGGCGCGCAGACGAATATCCCGTGCGAGCATAACTGTTCGCCAGACGTCTGTAAACTATCCCGGACGTCTGGTCAGACGTCCGGATGTGATCCCAGACGTCTTTACAGACGTCTGGGCCACCTCCCAGACATCTTAAAAGACGTCTGGGGCACGCGCTCGTTACAATATAACAAACTCAAAGGAAGTTTCGTCCCCAAAACTTGCGCCAATCTAGGGTGCGGAAAAAGGATGTCCAAATAACCATAACAAACTCAAAGAGGACCGAAGCCGGTCCGAAAAGACGTACCCGCGAAAAGCTCTGGGTACCGCTCCCGCATTGCCGCCTCAGGCTCCCAGGTAGCCTCCTCGTACCGCTGGCTCCTCCACAAAACCTTTACCAGGGGTACTTGCTTTCGTCTCAACCTGCGGACGGCTCGGTCTAGGATCTGCACTGGCCGCTCGGGGTAGGTCAGGTCGTCGCTTACCTCGACGCTCTCGTGACTCAGTACGTGGCTGGGATCGGCTACGTACTTCCTGAGGTTGGACACGTGGAACACGTCGTGCACACCAGAAAGCTGCGGGGGGAGGGCAAGTCTGTAAGCAACGGGTCCAACCCGCTCCAGGACCTCGAAGGGCCCCACGAACCTCGGCGCGAGCTTCCCTCTCACCCCAAACCGCTGTAAGCCTTCATGGGCGAAACACGAAGAAAGACGTGGTCCCCAACCTCGAACTGCACCTCTCTGCGTCTGCGATCTGCGTAGCTCTTCTGTCTGCTCCTGACAGTGCGGAGTCGTCTGTGGATCTGTTCAACTACCTCCTGACTCTGCCGGATCAACCTGGGGCCAACCTCCCACTTGGTCCCCACCTCAACCCAACTCAAGGGTGCCGTGCATTTCCGTCCGTACAGAGCCTCGTAGGGAGCCATGCCGATGCTCGAGTGATAACTGTTGTTGTATGCAAACTCTGCCAGGGGCAGGTGCTCCTCCCAAGAGCCCCTCCAGTCTAGTACACAGGCACGCAAAAGATCCTCAAGTGTCTGTATCGTGCGTTCCGACTGTCCGTCCGTCTGGGGGTGGTAAGCCGTGCTAAACCTCAACCTCGTCCCCAAAGCCTGCTGAAACTCAGCCCAAAACTGGGACGTAAAGCGGGTATCCCGGTCGGATACGATCTCCCGCGGAACTCCGTGTAGTCGCACCACACCACGGATATACCTCTCTGCCAACTGTGCAGGTCCCAAAGTGACTCGGATCGGCAAGAATCGTGCCGTCTTCGTCAACCTATCCACTATTACCCAGACCGCGTCGTGTCCTCGCTGGGTAACAGGTAAGCCCACCACCAAGTCCATGGTGATGCTCTCCCACTTCCACTCTGGCACTGGAAGCGGCTGAAGCGGCCCTGCAGGCCTCTGATGCTCGGCTTTCACCTGCTGGCACACTAAGCACTGCTGCACGAACTCACCCACATCCCGCTTCATCCCTCTCCACCAGAACTCGCGTCTCAAGTCATGGTACATTTTCGTGTTTCCGGGATGTATGGTGAATCTGGAACCGTGTGCCTCCGTCAGGAGCTCTCTCAACAGCTCCTCGTCTCTGGGGACGCACAGCCGTCCCCTCAAGCGTAACACCTGGTCTGTGAAAGAGAAGTCCCCTGGGTCCCCTGACAGTACTCTGTCGCGCAAAGACTGCAAGTACGGATCGGCCATCTGTCCCGTGATGATGCGGTCTATCATCTCTGGTCTGGTCTGCCGTGTCACCGTCACTGCCCCACAGTACCCTCGTAACTCTAGAGGTCGCCAACTGCCCACCTCCTCCAAAAGGCTCCAACTCTGTAACTGTAGACTGGCCAAGCGTGCGGGCGCCTTACGGCTCAAGGCGTCAGCCACCACATTGGCCTTTCCCGGGTGGTAGGAGATGCTGCAGTCGTAGTCCTTCAGGAGCTCCAACCAACGTCTCTGTCTCATGTTGAGCTCCTTCTGGTCAAAAAGATATCTGAGGCTCTTGTGATCTGTAAAAATCTCGAAGGTCTCACCGTACAAGTAGTGCCTCCATGTCTTCAGCGCGAAGACAACAGCTGCCAACTCTAGGTCGTGGGTAGGGTAGGTATGCTCATGGGGCTTCAGTTGCCGCGAAGCGTAAGCGACCACGTGACCCCTCTGCATGAGCACACCTCCTAACCCCTGCAAGGAAGCGTCCGTGTACACAACGAACCCGCCACTACTGTCAGGAATGGTGAGCACGGGAGCCGAGGTCAACCTCTCCTTCAGCTCCAGAAAACACGCCTCACAGGCGTCTGTCCAAGTGAAAGGCACATCCTTCCGAGTCAACTGTGTCATAGGACGTGCAATCTGCGAAAACCCTCTGATGAACCGTCTGTAGTAACCTGCCAGTCCCAGGAAACTGCGAATCTCAGTGACTGAACGCGGTCTCTCCCACCTGAGCACTGCCTCGACCTTGGCGGGATCCACCGCCAGGCCGTCTCCAGAGATCACATGACCCAAAAAGGTCACCTCCCTCAACCAGAACTCGCACTTGCTGTATTTGGCGTACAGCCTGCGTCGTCTCAGAGTGTCCAGAACCATCCGCAAGTGCTGTCCGTGCTGCGTCCGATCTCTAGAATAGATGAGTACATCATCTATGAAAACCACCACAAACTGGTCCAAGTACGGTCTGAACACCCGGTTCATCAGGTCCATGAAAGCAGCGGGGGCATTGTCAGCCCAAACGGCATGACCAAAAACTCGTAGTGTCCGTACCGGGTGCGGAAAGCTGTCTTGGAGACGTCGGTCTCCCTGATCCTCAACTGGTGGTATCCAGACCTCAAGTCGATCTTGGAAAACACCGTGGCACCCCGCAACTGGTCAAACAAATCGTCAATCCTCGGCAGCGGATATCTGTTCTTGATGGTGACCCTATTCAGCTGTCGGTAGTCCACACAAAGGCGTAGGATCCCATCCTTCTTCTTTACAAACAATACCGGGGCTCCCCAGGGAGACGCACTGGGCCTCACGAAACCCTTCTCCAAAAGGTCCTGCAACTGAGACTTGAGCTCTCGCAGCTCAAGCGGTGCCATCCTGTATGGCGTGGTGGAGATGGGGCTGGTCCCTGGTACTAGTGAGATCTCAAACTCGATCTCACGCTCGGGCGGTAGTCCTGGTAACTCGTCTGGAAACACGTCGGGGTACTCTCTGACCACCGGGATGCTCTGGAAGTCTGCCACGGGGCTGTGCTCTGCCACCACACAAGCTAAGAAGCCCTCACACCCCTGGCTCAAAAGTCTCGCCGCCCGAAGTGCCGAAATGCACCTGAAACCTCCGTCCACTGGCTGCCCGTGAAACTCGAAGGAAGGCAACTCCGGAATGGAGAAGACAATCTTCCTCTCAAAGCAGTCAACCAATGCGTGGTAAGCGGACAGCCAATCCATCCCCAGGATCACCCCAAAGTCCTCCATCTGTATCATAATCAGGTCAGCTGGCAGGCTGTGTCCCCCGATGCTGACCCCGCAACCCGTGTACACCTCCTCAGCTACAAACAGCTGACCACTCGGACCTCTGATTACGAACGGGTTCTCTAACAATGTATAATCCTGGTCCAAACTAACTGCGAAACTGTCTGCGACAAACGAGTGCGTAGCGCCGGAATCGAAAAGCGTGTAAACGAGTCTGCCAGAAACTGAAACCATACCTGCTACCACGGATCCCGAAGCTCTGGCGTCCCTGTGTGTTAGGGCGTTGATACGCCCCTCAGCTCTAGGTGCGGACGAAGCAGCCACACTCTGCGTCGGACGGGTAGGTGCTGGCCGGTACCCTCCTCGCGACTGCGGTCCTCCTCCTCGCGCCTGGAAACCGCGGCCTCCTGCGCGCCCTCCAGTGCTCTGCGCGGGAAGTATCTGCTGACCTCCTGCCCTAGATGGGCAGTCCCTCCTGACGTGGCCCGGCTGGCCACACTGGTAGCAGAGGGGAACCCGACTCCCGCCCTCAGTGAGTCCCTGTTGTCGGCTAGGCGGGGGTCCGGTGCTGGCGACTGGCCCCTGTCGAGGGCCCCCAAAGGCCACTGATGGCCCTGCACAACGTGACGGCTCTCCTGCGGACGCCACGTGTCTCCGTTCTCGCCGGCCCTGTGAGAAGTCTGGCTGAAAGGGCCTCTTCCGCCCGCCGTCGATCTCTCGCGCGGACGGGTTGGTCTCCTCGTAAGTCATGGCTGCCTCTACCACTCTCGAAAACGTCGGCAGCTTCAGGGGTTTGACATACCCCCGGATCGCAGGCCGGAGCCCCTCGGTGAACCTCCAAAGGCGCTCCTCCTCAGTGGCTACCGCTGTCGCTGCAAAGCGGGACAGCTCCAAGAAACGCGTGCGGTACGCGCTCACGGTCATCGTCCCTTGGCGGAGAGTGTGGAACTCCCGCCTCCTCTGGTCCTGCCACGTCTGGGGAAAGTACTGCTCGCAGAAGAGGGTGACGAACTGGTCCCACGTCGGCTCGTCCCTCTCCTGTCCCCGGACCGCCCTCCACCACCGGTGTGCCGCACTCTCCAGCTGGTACGTGGCAAAGGCCACGCGGCACTCCACCGGGGGGCGAAGGGTGTCGAAGATCTTCTCCAGCTGCTCAAGCCAGTCCTCTGCCTCGGTCGGGTCCTCATCCCCCTTGAAGGAGGGGGGCTTCAGCTTCCGGAACTGTCCGAAAAAGCTCGAAGTGGTGCTGTAGGGGAGGTGCTGGTGCACCTCCAGGCGAAGGTGTCTCGTGTACAGAAGTGTCGGAGGAAGGTGGGGGCGGCAGGGGCCCATCCCCTCCCTCGTGTCCAGCGCCGCGTCCGTCGCGTGGCCCCACAGAGGACTCCCCCTCTGCAACCCCAGGAGGAGGTGCTCGGGGCGGTGGGTGGAGCTCCTCTCGTACAATATCCCGTATCAGTCTGGCGAGGTCCTGGGCCTGGATGCCAGGGAGTGGTGGCTGGTCCACCGAGACATCCACGACAGCACGTCCACCTCGCCGACCTCGCCCTCGGCCGCGCCCGCGGCCAGTCTCGCCAGTCCCACGACGAGGCATCTCCTGCAAGGAGACGCGAAACAAAACGGAAACGTCAAAACAGACGGTACCTAACAACACTTCTAAGAGCTCAGGTCAAGAGATATGTTGTGGTGGCTACTCTAGCTATAAACATGTGAATTGGTTATTTTCCAGTCAGTTGATTCACTTCTCGGGACGACCTTGCTCTGATACCATCTTGTAACGACCCGATTCCCGAGTCCCTACGAGACACGAGAACCGGACCGACTCGACTAATCCCAAGACCCAGTCGTCCAACGAGGAAGTAACCAAAAGACAGTAAAATAAACCACATTCAGCATGAATATAACTAACAGTAAGAAAGTACAGCAGTAAGGAAAGAAACTACTACAGTAGGCACCACCACAACAGTAAAACAACATTTATCATATAACAAAAACTGCAGGTAAAGAAGGTACAGCGGAAACAAAACTACTCACTAGAACAGAAACAAAAGAAGGTACAAAGCTGTGGCAACTCTACTGGACCCTACTCGGCCCAGCGTCCTCTGCAGCCGCCGACCCTGGCTGCTCAACACCTGGTCCTGAAAAAGGTAACGAGTGTAACACGTCAGCAAAACGCTGAGTAGAGTGGCAAACTAACTAAAGGCAACAGTAGAGTGTACAGTAGCTGTTATGTTCTATTACTTCCTTTTATTTACATCTTGAATTTTTCTCACTATTTCATTTACTTCTCAGATCCTTTACTTGATCTCGAATGTCCTCGTGGGACGATCTTGATTGCAGTCTTTTCCAACAGTAGAACTAGCACGTGGTGCTCTCCTGGCCGGGAGAGTCCCCCGTGGTGATCCTACCCTCAGTCAACCACCCCAAGGTCACTGACAGACGTAACGGTGACTACGGCACGCGCGATAAACGCACAGGTAGCTAGCCCGTACTGGCACGCGGTCAGTCGTTTCCGTTAACGGGTGCGCCCAAAGCACAGCACGGAACCAGGGCAGAGCCCTCTCAGTAACAGGGGTCCAACCCCTCCACAGTAACCAAACCGGGGCCTTGCCCCTCCACAGTCCGCGCACCCTCGCCTGACTACCCTGGTTTGCCCTAGTGGGCCTAACAAGTCGGTGAAGGAGGCTAGCAGAACCCCGGGGCCCGTGGGGTAGCTAGTACTCTCCTAACACTACTAGCTCTCCTCGGTACTACGTACACGAGGGCCAACAAGTCGGTACAGAGCGGCCAAGCCTAACCCCGGTCCCTGGGGCGGCTGGCCCCACTCTGCACTAAAACAGGTACAGGTACTTCCCTTGGTACTGCGTACCCAAGAGACAGTACAAACTACATCTCAGTTCCATTCCTTTTCTTTCCAGGAGTTCCACTCCTAATTCCCCGTAGGGTTCCAGCTCTTTATCTCAGAACATCATATGTTTCATTTTCCAGATTCTCGTTCTCACATTCCATGATCTCAACATGATTCTTTATGCATAACAGGCAGCTGTTAATTAAATTTACAGGCAGCTTTATATATTCCTTTCCATTTTTCCAAGACTGCAGTAATGTACATTCCACTAATTTTTTCCATCCTAGGATTCATGCCATATCCTAGGATCTATCATACAATCTAGTTTTCCCCGGCCCTAGGATTCATGCAACACCTAGGAGCTATCATTCCATATATTTCTCATTCCTAGGATTCATGCAATGCCCTAGGTTCTAGTTATGGTTCCATACTTTAACAGATTTTATTAATACTTAAAACCACTCTACCAGGTACAACGGGAGTAATGGGGGCGTGGTCGGGAATCCCGCGCGCCTCCGCGACTCTCAAGACGGCAACCGAACGAGGTCCTATCACAAGGATCAAACACAAGGAGTGTCTCAAAACAGTGTATAGCTACTGTAGGCGGGTAGAGGAATAAATTCTGAAACGAACGCAGCTCGAATCGCGGAAAACGGAGCCCAAACGGGCCCTAACGGGTCGAGAAAGACAATACTGTGCAAAATCAGACGTCTGGAACTCCTTCCAGACGTCTTAAACGGTGGATCAGAGAATTACCTGTTCGGCTTGGTTCCCCGGACGTCCAGAAGTCTGTGGGGACGTCTCTCCTAGATCCCAGACGTCCGATGGTCTCTCCGGACGTCTGGAGGTCACTCCCGCCGTCTGGTACAACTTCCAGACGTCGGATTCGCAAAGGATGACGAATCCGAACACCTGCGCACAGCCAACCCTCCTCCCTCAGTACGGTCAGTAGACAAAAAGAAGGAGAAAGCGGAACTCACCTTTCAGACGTCTGTATGATCTCACAGACGTCGACCTTGTCGTCTGGATATCAGTCCAGACGTCTGATTCTGGAGATTTTTCCAGAATCAGAACCTCGCTCGGCCTCCGCTCGCGACGCCGCCCGCGTCGCACCTCGCGCGTCCGCTGCTCCGCCCGCAGCAGGTCCCTCTCCGCGACGCTCTGCGCCCCCTGCGCCCTCCGCCGGCCGGCCAAGCCGCTCCCGGCGAGCTCGCCCTCACGGCAGAGCCCCGCCCTCGCACGCCGCAGCTCCTCCGCGCCTACTGCGGCCGCCGCTGCCAGCTGCGCCCCTCGCGTCCGCTCGCTCTCGCGCACAGGCAGGAGAGAAGGAGGAAGATGGTGGAGACGGGAGGGGAGGCGCGCCCCCTCCCCCTTTTAACGCCGCGCGGAGAGGAGGGAGAGACGGTCGCAGTCGCCTGCAGCCGCAGAGAAGATGCGGGACCGCAGGTCTGCGCGCACAGGCGCGCAGACGAATATCCCGTGCGAGCATAACTGTTCGCCAGACGTCTGTAAACTATCCCGGACGTCTGGTCAGACGTCCGGATGTGATCCCAGACGTCTTTACAGACGTCTGGGCCACCTCCCAGACGTCTTAAAAGACGTCTGGGGCACGCGCTCGTTACAGGTTCTTTAAAATCTTAGGGACTTAACAGTAATTAACCCACCTCTGACTTTGGATGGACTTGTACCATAACTTGTCTCAACTAGACTTCATATTGATCTGATACCAGTACTAGTAGACCAGTACCAATATCATATGTACTGAGTACCTGTACCGGTGGATCAATACTGGTATCCTTAAGCCACAGGTAAGAGTTCAGTATTCGAATGAGTACCAGTACTGATGCCAAATATCGGTACACATAGGTTACTTTTAGGAACTCATGTCCGGATGAGTACTTGTCCAGTACTCACAGTGTACCGATACTTGTAATAAGTATCGGTACTCGTAGGGTACTAGAATCCTTCAAGAAAGAACTGATCTTAATGAGTACTAGTACTCACGAAGAGTACTGGTATCTGTTGAGTATTGGACACATTGCCTGTAGCTTACCAGCACCAGTACTAGCCTGTAGCTACCAGTACTGATACTAGTGACTAATACCAGTACTTGCAAGCTACAGGTTCTAGAGACTTCAAGTTCAAAACCTGACTTAGGACTCATGTATATACCAGTACTTGTGATGAGCACTAGTACGTGTAAGTCCCAGTTTTTGGACTTAAGACAACCTAGAGCTAATCTGTGGCTTGCATGTACCAGTACTCTTGAAGAGTACTGCTACTAGCAAGCTACAATACACTTTAGGTCTGAAATTGTAACGGTTGAGTACCGGTACCCGTCTAGAGGTACCGCTACTACTTGTAGTTACGAGATAAGTTTTATGTTTTCTGAGAATGCCAAAAGCTAGATCTAAACATGCACGTGATCTAATGATTCTAAGAAAAAATAACAGGCAAGTATATATGTATATATGCAAACATAATACATGTAAACAAAATACAAATATGTATCACTAATCTATTCATATTCTAAACACTTATTGAATACAAATGGCATACCTAGGTTTAGATTGTTTAACAGTGGATTAGGCTGCGAGTTAGGATCTTCCAAGAGTGTTCTCACCTTTAGATCGAGAGTAAACAGGAGAAAACCTTTTCTCCTACAGTAGTCGCTGCCCAGTTGCTCTTTTCTCTCTTTCTCTCTCAACACTAGATGGGAAAGATGGAGAAGAATGAGGTGAGAAACCCTTGGGGACCAATCATCTCTATATTAGTAAAGAGTTAGATTCTCTCTCTTAGCGTACATTAATTTGGTGGAACTAGATCACCAAATCCATATATTCTTTCTCTCTCTCTCCCTCCATTTTCCTATCAAACTTCTATGGGCTCAATCACTCAATGTTTGCTATAACCTATTGATGAGAACCTCATCATGAACCCTAATTGGCACATTTTAACCTGATAAAGTAAACAAAAGCTCCTACATAACCTAAGGGAAGGCCTAATTCAAGGAATTGTTAATCTGAAAAGAAAACATGATACAAGGGGTAAAACTGTAATTTTACCATTGCAGTGTATGAAAAGGATTTCTAAGGGTCTAGACATAGGTCAAGTGGACTTAATAAGAGAAAAAGTGGGATGGTTTAGTCAGAAAAGGGTTATGACAAAATCTAAGAATTAAATGACATTTTGTAACCCTAAAACAAACCCACTTTAATTCACGAAGTTCCAGGAAAGATAAAAATCAACTAAACCCTCTAAAATTCATGAAAAATATCTCCTAGGATTTAGAACCTTCAATTTGGCCTTTGAAACCTGATTTTACCTAGATTGAGGTTCATACCCAATTTTTGACCTAATTTAGATTTTTACGCAAATTGACCAATCAAGCGTGGTCAAACATAAAATCCAACTTCACCATTGGATTCCTTAGGTCTAAATTAGGTTGATACCAAAATTTGGACCTAAGGGTAGGTCGTCTTGACCTACTTTGCAATTTGGTCCTCAAAATTACTTTCTGACCCTTAACTTTTTTAAACTCTTGCATTTACCCCCCTCATCTTTCTCATCTCCTTCACTCTGGTCCTTTTGCCACCTACTGCGCTGGCCATACTTTTGACGACTTTGCGTGGAGGATGGCGCCACGCATGCATGGGGAGCCAGCCCCAGATTTGAAAGGGGAGCTCCACATCGCATGGCCCAGCCCCCATGTCCTGAAGATCACCATACCTCTCGTGCGAACGCGCAAGAGGTATGGGTCTCCGTCTGCCACAACTCCGGTGAGGTTTTTCCTGTCGCTTTCGCGTGCCTCGCGACCGGCCTTCACCTAGTTAAGGAGCGGCACACTCAACCGCATCCTTCAAGCTCCGTTTGGCCTGATATCCCCCTCTCCTATTCGTCTCCCACCAACTCCGGCCAACTGCCAGAGCTTCCGGCGACTCTCCCTCTCCTCTCTCGTCACCCTGCCATCGTACCAGCGGCAGGGTTAACTTCGCCTTCCTCTGTCGCGCGTGCTGTACCAGCGGGTGCCCTCCAGCCCCTCTTCCTCGTCGCCGTTCTCTCCCCTTGGCACCTTCGTCTCTGGCCACGGCAACACCAACTGCTCGCCACCTCCGCATTCCCCCTTCACTCTGGACTCGTAGTTAAGTTCCTCTTACCCTTCTCTTTATTTCCCCTCTGTCAATTTGTTGTTTCGACCCCTCAACACCATTGTCCACCCTCACCATCTCTAGCTCCAACCACCAACTCCGGCGAGGCCATTTCACCACCACAAACAGCTCCACCCCTCTCCAACCGGTCCCTGAGCTTCACCACCTCCCACTGATCACCTCTCGCCCTTTCACTCACCGTGCCACCCACTGAAACCTTCCCTCGAGCACACCTACCTACACGCACACAGTTTGACCTAGCCACGCACTCACGACCACTGTCATGCCACACCACCACTCTCGTCATGTTCGTCGTGCTCCTGCGATACTCCCTGAACGTCCTAACATGGCCAAGAGGCCATTTTACTGATTTCAGGTGTACGCCCCATCTGCCATTAACAAGCAAGCTTCAAGCTTGCTCGCAGGCTCGCTCCAGGTACCCTTGTCCCAGGTTGAAGTCCCAGGCTGCGTGGAAGAGACTCGCGCATGGTCCCAGGTCCTCAATTAAAGACGTGAGCCTCGCGTCTTGTTGCAATTGGAAGGGCACTCCTTGTTGTGGGCACGCGAGAAAGGAGGGACGCGGATAGTCCCACATCGGAAGCTGTTGAAGCCACGCACCCACATAAATTGAAAAAGTGACTGAGGCTTATCGCTTCAGTCACACAGGGTGAGGTCCAGCCCACCCGCTCACCTGGCCTCGTCCGCGACCACCCCCCCGTGGACCTGGCCCGACCCATTTAGCTAAACCTAGCACACCTCGCCCACCACTGCACGCCGGTGGACCTTGTCCCAGGAGCGTTAACCCAACCCGTATACCTGAGCAGGCTCTGGGAGAGCGAACCCGAGAGTGAAATAGAGAGAGAGATGCGGGGAGGGTAGGGGTTAGGTTTTGCCTAACCATGCCTGTGTAGGGAAGCTGAAGAAGGAGCAGGAGCTGAAGCAGAGGAAGAGGAAGCAGAAGAAGAAGCGGCTGAGGACTTAGCTGCAAATGCAGCTGCAAGGAAGAAGAAGGCACAGGAGCAACAGCAGCATAGGAAAAGAAGAAAGAAGAATCAGAAGAAGAGGAAGAGGAAGAAGCACAGTGCAGAAGCAGGAGCTGAAGAGGGAGAAAGAGCCACAGAAGAAAAGAAGGGAGCTGCAGCCGAAGAGAAGAGAAGAAGAAAAAGCCAAGGAGAAGAGGAAGAGCAGCAGCAGACAAAGGAAGGAAGAAGAAGGCACTGTAGCAAACGCCATTTAAGGCGTTTGATCCATTAAGTCAAACGTCTGAAGATAGAGAGAAGGGAAAGAAGAACAAAGAAGAAAGAGAGAAAAAAAGAAAAGAGGACATTTTATTTCCTCTCTCTAGTTTTTACTTTTTTTTGTAAAATAGTACATTATTGTAATTGTGATTTTATCCTTCTAAAATTAAGCTTGCTCCTTGAGTTCGACCTCGGAGAATTTTTGAAATATTCAAGTAATAAAATCTAATCAAACTCGGTGAGGATCAAAAACCCTCCACCAGTTTTTGGCGCCGTTGCCGGGGAGCAACGGGCATTTTGGAAGCTTCAAAATCACAATTTCTGATTGTATACTGACTTGATCTCTCTTTTGTTGTGCAGGAAAGGAAGGCAAGAAAAAGCAGCCGCACAACAACCACACTAAGGGACAAGTAACCTTCAACCCTCTCTCTTAAGCCCCTTACATTCTAAAGAGGAGAAAAAAAAAATCAATTTAGGGCTACCTATCTTCCATACATAGTAATTCACAGAGTTGCCTATTTTTGAGTTTCAACATATCTTATCTGCATATCCATTTAAGGTAACTAGAGTTAAAACCTTCTTGCTTGAGCCCTATTTACCCATTTATGAGGCAACTAATTGGACCAAGTAGAGCCAACCTAGGATTCTAAGCTAGGGTTTTAGAGACACATCTTCTAAATAAAGAACTGAAAATTCCAAAAGGAGGTGTGCCTAAACCATTGTTTGAAAAGACATATTTAAGAGAAACCCTAAGCAATCTATCTCTTAAGTTACTTGAACATTGAAAGAAAGGACCTAAGAAGCTCTCATAGGAACAAAGAGGTGAAGTTGATCCCTTAGATCAACCAACCTTTAAATTAGGTCACTTTTTGCATACAAAAGGTTTAAAGTTTAAGTGAAACCCTAAGCACCTTGATCTTAATTAAAAGTGGTAGACTTAAGAGGTCAAGGTCCCCATTTTGATCTACTTGGAATCTCAGTGACAAGAGAGGTCGGGTGGGGGAAACCCTGTAACCCACGGGAGCGCTCTACCGTGTAGGGGTCTTCGCAAGACTCACCCTCTCTGGCTGCCCAGGTAATTCTCAGGTGGACGACCTTCTAATCAAGGGGTATCATCCGCCCCGAACCTCTATAGTCACCCAACATATTTTGGGTGTCTTGATTGGGTCTAGTACGTTCTAATCTCATCCAGTCCTTCAGTGTATGTTTGGTAAGAGGTCCTTGAAACCTCCTCTAGAAATCCACTCTCCCCGAGGCCAAGCTTCGGCACCCTTGTTTATGCAACAACCGCTCCACATAGACCTCTCTTCCGATTCTGAACCTAATTTCCCTTCTTCCATCATGGCTCAACCTGTTGAAGAAGAGAATAATCTTGAGCACCAGCTCCAACATCTTAATGACCTTTTCCAGAATTTCATGAACCCACCGCAGCGCCCCATGATGTGAGATCACTATAATCCAGCTGCGGTGGCAATTGAACCTCGAGCCAGAATCCCAACTAGAGGACCTGATTCCGAATTGAAGCCTAATATGATTCATGCCATACTTAAATTCTTTGGGCTTAACTCTGAAGATCCCTTCTAGCATATCAAACAATTTAAGCATTTGGCCCAGACCTTCGAGTCAGATGTGCAAAATCGGGATATCTTACTCATGAAGATGTTCTCTTTCTCCCTTATGGACAAGGCAGCTCATTGGTATCAAACACAGACCCGTCCGATCAACACCTGGGATGAACTTCAGTCTGAGTTTTTGAAGAAGTTCTTTAACGTTGGTCGGACAAACGCGTTGCGCCGTCAGATTACTCACTTCACACAGCAGACGGGAGAACCTCTTCATGAGGCATGGGATCGATTCCAAGATCTCATGAGAAAGTGCCCCCATCATGGAGTTCCTAAATAAGAACAAGTCCAATCTTTTTACCAGGGACTTCGTGAAGATATTAGATTGTTCGTCAATGCAACTTGCGGAGGGAATATCATGGGTTAATATGAGACACCGTGTGGGAGATTCTCGAGAATATGTGCGAGAACTCCATCAACAATGACTCCATGGGATTATTCGACCGGACGAATACCCGTGCAGTGACGAATCTTAGGGGAGCACATGAGACTCAAGGCCTGTCCACATCCGTCGACTTGGAACCAATGGCCAGTCAGTTGAACAAGGTGTCTATTATAGAGAAAAAGGTGGACGAGCTGACTCAGCACTTGCAGCGAGCCACCTCTGCGCAAAACTCCTTCGCATAGCCACCTCCCGCAAGGGAAGCTGTGCAGAACATCTTCCACCGATCTTCTCCTGGGATGGACCCGTATCCACCCCCATCTGACTCCAGGACCGGAGGGACCTCCGATCCTTTCTATTCTTGTCGGGGGAACTCTACTCCCCCATACTCTAATTTTCCTGAGGCTCCTCAGACTTGCGAGGACCTCAACGCCATCCAGAATGACCCCCTTTTTAACACCTACAACCTGGATGGCAAAACCATCCCAATTTCCAGTGGGCGGGAAATTCTCAGACCCAAAGACCACCCTATCAGCCTCGTCCACAAGCCCCCCGTCCTTATCAGCCGCCTCAGCCTCGGCCTAACCCCACCTATCCATCTGGGCCCAACCAAGACCAAATGTCCCTCATCCTTCAAACTCTGGCTGACATTCAAAGAATGAATGTGGCTATTCAAAAACAACATAAGGATGAGATTACAGTGGTCCGCAACCAACTCGCCCAGATGATGAATTCTCTCCAATCGGGTACACTTCCTTCACAACCTCTGCCAAACCCTAATAACATGCCAACTCAGTGGCGCGTTATGAACTCGAACCCAGGCCAAGCACACTTGATCTATCAGGCCCCTTCTGTTCCATCACTTGACGGGATGGAAGCATCAACCTCCTATGCGGGTCATCAACAGTAACAGCCCATCTTACCAACCCCCAACTAGAACCAGGAAGGACTAAATTCTGTGACAACCCGTAGTGGTAAAGCAACCCAAGACCCACCTTATCCAGACCACTCCAAGCCTGGTAGTGACCCAAACCCTAGGATAGCTATCCAGGATGTCCCTATCCCTATACCAGATAAAAAATCTAAACCTATTCTAGAGGAACCAACCAAGGTTCCATTTCCCGAGGCCTTGACCAAGGGAAAGAGGATAACTAAACCCGTGGCTCCTGAGGAGGACCTGATCAAACTCTTTAAGCAGGTCCAAATAAACATCCCTTTGATAGATGCAATCCTCCACGTACCGGCTTACGCACGATTATTGAAAAACGTGTGTACACCCCAACGTAAGTCGTGAACCAAGAGTGGGAGTCCGATTGTACTATCAGAGCAAGCCAGCTTTGTAATCCTGAGTAAACTCCCACCCAAGGCAAAAGACCCAGGAACTCCCCTGATTTCATGTAAGATTGGTGAAACCCAGTTTGATAGAGTTTTGTTAGACCTAGGTGCCTCCAAAAACCTGATACCCACATCCCTGCTTAACCACCTTGAAGAATCCGAGCTGAAACCGACTGAGGTGACATTGTAGTTAGCTGATCGATCCATTAAGTCACCTAAAGGAGTTCTTGATGATGTTATTGTTAGGGTGTGGGATTTCTACTTCCCCGTAGATTTTATAGTTTTAGACATGGACGCACCTGAGAATCCAAGGGATACACCAATTATACTAGGGAGACCTTTTCTGGCCAATGCAAGGGCCAACATAAGTTGTGAGGAGGGCCAAATAGAGCTAAAATTTGGGAATCAAACCCTCAAGATTGATATCTTTAAGGCCTGTTACGAACGCGCGGCTTCAGACGTCTTTTAAGATGTCTGGGATGTGGCCCAGACGTCTGGGATTCGGTTTCGGCGGCATGTGCGGTTGCGTCTGCGCGCCTGCGCGCGCAGACCTGCGAGTGCCTTTTCCCCTCTCTACTGCGGCCGCAGGCTGCGCCCTCTGTTCCGCTCTCTCTCTCCTCCCCGCGCGGCTTTAAAACGCCACGCCCTCTCCCTTACTCTCATCACCTCCGCCCCCTTCCTCTTCTCCTTCCAGCCGGTGCGCGAGTGCGAGCGCGAGTGAGCGGCGACGGCGACAGCTGTGGTGAGCGTGGGAGGAGGTGCTGCGCGAGGGAGGAGGCGCTCGGCTGTGAGGGCGAGCTTGCCGGGGCTGCTAGGGCCGGCCGGCGGGGGGAGCAGTAGACGCGGGGTGACACGGGAGGCCTACTGCAGCTCGAGCAACAGGCGGACGAGACGTGGAGCGACCGTGCATCGCGAGCGGAGGGCGAGTGGTGCCCTGATTCTGGAAATTTTTCCAGAATCAGACGTCTGGGCTTCCAACCAGACGACGAGGAGGACGTCTGGAGGACTGTCCAGACGTCTGAAAGGTGAGTTATTTTTCATCCTTCTTCCTTTTCTTCGGCCGTCCGTACTGAGAGAGAGAAATGGGTACGCGCAGGTTCTGAAATTCGCATCCAACGCGAATCAGACGTCTGGCAGCGGTGCCAGACGACTGGAGGGACTTCCAGACGTCCGGGGTGACCATCGGACGTCTAGGAACTAGGCCAGACGCCCCCGCAGGCTTCTGGACGTCTGAGAGACTATACAGAGCAAAGGTACCATCTGACCCTCATTTTAAGACGTCTGGAAGAGGTTCCAGACGTCTGATTTTGCACTATTTCGTCATTTTCAACCCGTTTAGGGCCCGTTCGAAGTCTGTTTTCCTCGTTTCGAGTTGCGTGCTTTTCGAAATTAAATCCTCTACCCGTCCACAGTAGTTGTATACTGTTTTGAGAAACTCCTTGTGTTTGATCCTTGTGATAGGACCCCGTTCCGTTGCAGTCTCGGGGGTTGCGGAGGCACGCAGGATTCCCGACCACGCCCCCAGTACTCCTATTATAACTGGTAGAGTGGCTTTTAAGTTTATTAGTATAATCTGTTAAATTATGGAACCATAAATAGAACCTAGGACATTGCATGAATCCTAGGAATGAGAAATAGATTGAATGATAGATCCTAAGTGTTGCATGAATCCTAGGGCTGGAAAACTAGATTGTATGGTAGATCCTAGGATATGGCATGAATCCTAGGACGGGGAAAACTAGTGGAATATATGAATACTGCAGTCTTGGAAAAATGGAAAGGAACAAATAGCTGCCTGTAAATTGAATTAACAGCTGCCTGTTATGAATAAATAAACGTGACTGAGAACATGGATTGTAAGAACGTGAAACTGGAAAGTGAAACCTAGATGTTCTGAGTTAAAAGAGCTGGAACCCTACGAGGAATTAGGAGTGGAACTCCTGGAAAGAGAAAAGGAATGGAACTGAGAAAGAAAGACATGGTAGTGTGCTGTCCCTTGGGTACATAGTACCAAGGGAAGTACCTATACCTGTTTAGTGCAGAGCGGAGCCAGCCGCCCCAGGGACCCGGGGTTAGGACTGACCACTTTGTACCGACTTGCTGGCCCTCGTGTACATAGTACCGAGGAGAGCTATTAGTGTAGGGAGGTACTAGCTACCCCACGGGCCCCGGGGTTCTGCTAGCCTCCTACACCGACTTGTTAGGCCCACTGGGGCAAACCAGGGTAGTCAGGCGAGGGTGCGCCGACTGTGGAGGGGCAAGGCCCCTGTTTGGTTACTGTGGAGGGCTTGGACCCCCTGTTACTGAGAGGGCTCCGCCCTGTACTGGTTCCGTGCTGTGCTTTAAGTGCACCCGTTAACGGAAATAACTGACTGCGTGCCAGTGCGGGTTAGCTACCTGTGCGTTTATCGTGTGTGCCGTAGTCACCGTTACGCCTGTCCGTGACCTTGGGGTGGTTGACTGAGAGTAGGATCACCACGGGGGACTCTCCCAGCCAGGAGAGCACCACATGCTACTTCTACTTTTTGGAAAAGACTACAATCAAGATCGTTCCCACGAGGAACATTCGAGATCAAGTAAAGGATCTAAGAAATAAATGAAATCGTGAGACAATTGAAAGACGTAAATAAAGAAAGTAACAGAACATAACAGCTACTGTACACTCTACTGCTTCTTTAGTTTTAGTTGCCACTCTACTCAGCGTTTTGCTGACGTGTTATACTCGTTCCCTTTCAGGACCGGGTGTTGAGCAGCCAGGGTCAGCGGTTGCAGAGGACGCTGGGCCGAGTAGGGTCCAGTAGAGTTACCACTATTCTCTTGTACCTCTTTTTGTACCACTGTAGTGAGTAGTTCTTGTTACCACTGTACTTTTCTTTACCTGCAGTTCATATTATGTTATGAATGTTGTTCTACTGTTGTGGTGGTATATACTGTAGTGGTTTCTTTCCTTACTGCTGTATTTTCTTACTGTTAGTTATATTCATGCTGAATGTGGTTTATTTTACTGCTCTTTTGGTTACTTCCTCGTTGGACGACTAGGTCTTGGGATTAGTTGAGTCGGTCTGGTTCTCGTGTCTCGTAGGGACTCGGGAATCGGGTCGTTACAAGAGGTATCAGAGCAAGGTCGTCCCGAGAAGTGAATCAACTGACTGGAAAATAACCAATTCACATGTCTATAACTAGAGTAGCCACCACAACATATCTTTTGACATGAGCTCTTAGACATTTTCATTAGGTATCGTTCCTTATTGACGTGTTTCGTCTTGTTTCGCGTCTCCTTGCAGGAGATGTCTCGTCGTGGGACTGGTAAGGCGGGCCGCGGGCGCGGCCGAGGACGAGGTCGGTGAGGTAGGCGTGCCGTTGCCGATGCCTCGGTGGGCCAGCCACTACTCCCGGGCGTCTAGGCCCAGGACCTCGCCCAGTTGATACGGGATATTGTGCGAGAGGAGCTCCACCCACCGCCTCGAGCGCCTCACCCTAGGGCTGCGGAGGGGGAGTCCTCTGTGGGACCACCCGACGAACGCGGCGTTGGACACGGGGGAGGGGATGGGCCGCCGCCGCCCCCACCTTCCTCCGACACTTCTGTGCATTAGGCACCTTTGCCTGGAGGTGCACCAGCATCCCCACTGCAGCGCCACTCCGAGCTCTTCGGGCAGTTCCGGAAGCTGAAGCCCCCCTCCTTCAAGGGGGATGAGGACCCAACCGAGGCAAAGGACTGGCTCAAGCAGCTGGAGAAGATTTTCGACACCCTTCGCCCCCGGTGGGTGCCGCGTGGCTTTTGCCACGTACCAGCTGGAGAGTGCGGCACACAGGTGGTGGAGGGCGATCCAGGGACAGGAGAGGGACGAGCCGACCTGGGATTGGTTCGTCGCCCTCTTCTGCGAGCAGTACTTTCCCCAGACGTGGCAGGACTAGAGGAGGCGGGAGTTCCACACTCTCCGCTAAGGGACGATGACCGTGAGCGCGTACCGCACGCGTTTCCTGGAGCTATCCCGCTTTGCAGCGACAGCGGTAGCTACTGAGGAGGAGCGCCTTTGGAGGTTCACTGAGGGGCTCCGGCCTGCGATTCGGGGGTATGTCAAACCCCTGAAGCTGCCTACATTTTCGAGGGTGGTGGAGGCAGCCATGACTTACGAGGAGACCAACCCGTCCGCGCGAGACACTGATGGCGGGTGGAAGAGGCCCTTTCAGCCAAACTTTTCACAGGGCCGGCGAGAGAGGAAGCACGTGGCGTCCGCAGGAGAGCCGTCACGTTTTACAGGGCCATCAGTGGCCTTTGGGGGCCCGCGACAGGGGCCAATCGCCAACATCGGACCCCCGCCCAGCCGACAGCAGGGACCCACTGAGGGCGGGAGTCGAGTTCCCCTCTATTACTAGTGTGGCTAGCCGGGCCACATCAGGAGGGACTGCCCGTCTAGGGAAGGAGGTCAACAGATACTTCCCGTGCAGAGCACTGGAGGGCACGCAGGAGGCCGCGGTTCCCAGGAGCGAGGAGGAGGACAGCAGCCACGAGAAGGGTACCGGCCAGCACCTGCCCGTCCGACGCAGAGTGTGGCTGCTTCGTCCGCACTTAGAGCTGAGGGGCGTATCAACGTCCTGACACACAGGGATGCCAGAGCTTCGGGCTCAGTGGTGGCAGGTATGGTTTCAGTTTCCGGCAGACTCGTTTACACACTTTTCGATTCCGGCACTACGCACTCGTTTGTCGCAGTCAGTTTCGCAGTTAGTTTGGGCCAGGATTATACGTTGTTAGAGAATCCGTTCGTAATCAGAGGTCCGAGTGGTCAGCTGTTTGTAGCTGAGGAGGTGTACACGGATTGCGAGGTCAGCGTCGGGGGACATAGACTGCCAGCTGACCTGATTATGATACAGATGGAGGACTTTGGCATAATTCTGGGGATGGACTGGCTGTCCGCTTACCACGCCTTAGTGGACTGTTTTGAGAGGAAGATTGTCTTCTCCATGCCGAAGTTTCCTTCTTTCGAGTTTCACGGACAGCCAGTGGACGGAGGCTTCAGGTGCATTTCGGCGCTTCGGGCGACGAGACTTTTAAGCCAGGGGTGTGAGGGCTTCCTAGCTTGTGTGGTGGTAGAGCCCAGCCTTTTGGCAGACTTCCAAAGTATCCTAGTGGTCAGAGAGTACCCTGACGTGTTTCCAGACGAGTTACCAGGACTACCGCCCGAGCGTGAGATCGAGTTTGAGATATCACTAGTACTAGGGACCAGCCCCATCTCCACCACGCCATACAGGATGGCTCCGCTTGACCTACGAGAGCTCAAGTCCCAATTGCAGGACCTTTTGGAGAAAGGTTTCGTGAGGCCCAATGCGTCTCCGTGGGGAGCCCCGGTACTGTTTGTGAAGAAGAAGGATGGGACCTTACGCCTTTGTGTGGACTACCGACAGCTGAATAGGGTCACCATCAAAAACAGATATCCGCTGCTGAGGATCGACGACTTGTTTGACCAGTTGCGGGGTGCCATGGTGTTCTCCAAGATCGACTTGAGGTCAGGATACCACCAGTTGAGGATCAGGGAGACCGACGTCTCCAAGACAGCTTTCCGCACCCGGTACGGACACTACGAGTTTTTGGTCATTCCGTTTGGGCTGACCAATGCCCCCGCTGCTTTCATGGATCTGATGAACCGGGTGTTTAGGCAGTACTTGGACCAGTTCGTGGTGGTTTTCATAGATGATGTACTCATCTATTCTCGAGATCAGACGCAGCACGGATAGCACTTGAGGATGGTTTTGGACACACTGAGACAACATAGGCTGTACGTCAAATACAGCAAGTGCGAGTTCTGGTTGAGGGAGGTGACCTTCTTAGGTCATGTGATCTCTGGAGACGGCTTGGCGGTGGACCCAGCCAAGGTTGAGGCAGTACTCAGGTGGGAGAGACCGCGTTCAGTCACTAAGATTCGTAGTTTTCTGGGACTGGCAGGCTACTACAGACGATTCATCAGAGGTTTTTCACAGATTGCGCGTCCTATGACACAGTTGACTCGGAAGGACGTGCCCTTCGCTTGGACAGACGCCTGTGAGGCGTGTTTTCTGGAGTTGAAGGAGAGGTTGACCTCGGCTCCCGTGCTCACCATCCCTGACAGTAGTGGCGGGTTCGTTGTGTACACGGACGCCTCCTTGCAGGGGTTAGGAGGTGTGCTCATGCAGAGGGGTCACGTTGTCGCTTACGCTTCGTGGCAACTGAAGCCCCATGAGCATACCTATCCTACCCACGACCTAGAGTTGGCAGCTATTGTCTTCGCGCTGAAGACCTGGAGGCACTACTTGTACGGTGAGACCTTCGAAATTTTCACAGATCACAAGTGCCTCAGATACCTTTTTGATCAGAAGGAGCTCAACATGAGACAGAGATGTTGGTTGGAGCTCCTGAAGGACTACGACTGCAGCATCTCCTACCACCCGGGAAAGGCCAATGTGGTGGCTGACGCCTTGAGCCGTAAGGCACCCGCACACTTGGCTAGTTTACTGTTATAGAGTTGGAGCCTTTTGGAGGAGGTGGGCAATTGGCGACCTCTAGAGTTACGGGGGTACTGTGGGGCAATGGCTGTGACACGGCAGACTAGGCCAGAGCTGATAGACCGCATCATCACAGGACAGATGGCCGATTTGTACTTGCAATCCTTGCATGACAGAGTACTGTTGGGAGACCCAGGGGACTTCCCTTTTACAGACCAGGTGCTGCGCCTGAAGGGACGGTTGTGCGTCCCCAGAGACGAGGAGCTGTTGAGAGAGCTCCTGACTAAGGTACACAGTTCCAGATTCACCATACATCCCGGAAACACGAAGATGTACCACGACTTGAGACGCGAGTTTTGGTGGAGGGGGATGAAGCGGGATGTGGGTGAATTCGTGCAGCAGTGCTTAGTGTGCCAACAGGTGAAAGCCAAGCATCAGAGGCCTGCAGGGCCGCTACAGCCGCTTCCAGTGCCAGAGTGGAAGTGGGAGAGCATCACCATGGACTTGGTGGTGGACTTACCTATCACCCAGCGAGGACATGACGCAGTCTAGGTAATTGTGGATAGACTGACGAAGACGGCACGATTCTTGCCGATCCGAGTCACTTTGGGACCAGCACAGTTGGCAGAGAGGTATATCTGTGATGTGGTACGACTACACGGAGTTCCGCAGGAGATTGTATCCGACCGGGATACCCGCTTTACGTCCAAATTTTGGGCTGAGTTTCAGTAGGCCCTAGGGACGCGGTTGAGGTTTAGTACAGCTTACCACCCCCAGACGGACGGACAGTCTGAGTGCACTATACAGACACTTGAGGACCTTTTACGTGCCTGTGTACTGGACTGGAGGGGCTCTTGGGAGGAGCACCTGCCCCTAGCGGAGTTTGCATACAACAACAGTTATCACTCGAGCATCGGCATGGCTCCCTACGAGGCTCTGTACGGACGGAGGTGTACGGCACCCTTGAGTTGGGTTGAGGTGGGGACCAAGTGGGAGGTTGGCCCCAGGTTGATCGGGCAGAGTCAGGAGGTAGTCGAGCAGATCCACAGGCGACTCCGCACTGTCAGGAGCAGACAGAAGAGCTACGCGGATCGGAGACGCAGAGAGGTACAGTTTGAGGTTGGGGACCACGTCTTCCTTCGTGTTTCGCCCATGAAGGGCCTACAGCGGTTTGGGGTGAGAGGGAAGCTTGCGCCGAGGTTCGTGGGGCCCTTTGAGGTCCTAGAGCGGGTTGGACCGGTTGCTTACAGACTTGCCCTCTCCCCGCAGCTTTCTGGTGTGCACGGCGTGTTCCACGTGTCCAACCTCAGGAAGTACGTAGCCGATCCCAGTCACGTACTGAGTCACGAGAGTCGTTGAGGTGGGCGACGACCTAACCTACCCCGAGCGGCCAGTGCAGATTCTAGACCGAGCCGTCCGCAGTTTGAGACGAAAGAAAGTACCCCTTGTAAAGGTTTTGTGAAGGAGACAGCGGTACGAGGAGGCTACCTGGGAGCCTGAGGGGGCAATGCGGGAGCGGTACCTGGAGCTCTTCGCGGGTATGTCTTTTCGGACCGGCTTCGGTCCTCTTTGAGTTTGTTATGGTTACTATGACGTTTTTCCCGCACCCTAGTTAGCGCAAGTTTCGGGGACGAAACTTCCTTTGAGTTTGTTATATTTTTACGAACGTGCGACTTCAGACATCTGGGATGTGGCCCATACGTCGGACTAAACGTATGGAACCCCTTCCAGACGTCTGGGATTCGGTTTCTGCGGCACACGCAGTTGCGTCTGCGCACCTGCTCGCGCAGACCTGCGGGTGCCTTTTCCCCTCTCTCCTGCGGCCGCAGGCTGCACCCTCTGTTCCGCTCTCTCTCTCCTCCTCGCGCGGCTTTAAAACGCCACGCCCTCTCCCTCACTCTCATCACCTCCGCCCCCTTCCTCTTCTCCTTCCAGCCGGTGCGCGAGTGCGAGCGCGAGTGAGCGGCGGCAGCGATAGCCGCGGTGAGCGTGGGAGGAGGTGCTGCGCGAGGGAGGAGGCGCTCGGCCGTGAGGGCGAGCTTGCCGGCGCTGCTAGGGTCGGCCGGCGGGGGGAGCAGCAGACGCGGGGTGGCACGGGAGGCCTGCTAGAGCTCGAGCAGCAGGCGGGCGAGACACGGCACGGCCGTGCGTCGCGAGCGGAGGGCGAGTGGCGCCCTGATTCTGAAAATTTTTCCAGAATCAGACGTCTGGGCTTCCAACCAGACAACAGGGAGGACGTCTGGAAGACTGTCCAGACGTCTAAAAGGTGAGTAATTTTTCGTCCTTCTTCCTTTTCTTCGGCCGTCTGTACTGAGAGAGAGAAATGGGTACGCGCAGGTTCTGAGATTCGCATCCAACGCGAATCAGACGTCTGGCAGCGGTGCCAGACGACTGGAGGGACTTCCAGACGTCCGGGGTGACCATCGGACGTCTGGGAACTAAGCCAGACGCCCCCGCAGGCTTCTGGATGTCTGAGAGACTATACAGAGCAAAGGTACCATCTGACCCTCATTTTAAGACGTCTGGAAGAGGTTCCAAACGTCTGATTTTGCATTGTTTCGTCGTTTTCGACCCGTTTAGGGCCCGTTCGGAGTCCGTTTTCCACGTTTCGAGTTGCGTGCTTTTCGGAATTAAATCCTCTACCCGTCTACAGTAGTTGTATACTATTTTGAGAAACTCCTTGTGTTTGATCCTTGTGATAGGACCATGTTCCGTTGCAGTCTCGGGGGTTGCGGAGGCATGCGGGATTCCCGACCACGCCCCCAGTACTCCTATTGTAACTGGTAGAGTGGCTTTTAAGTTTATTAGTATAATCTGTTAAATTATGGAACCATAAATAGAACCTAGGACATTGCATGAATCCTAGGAATGAGAAATAGATTGAATGATAGATCCTAGGTGTTGCATGAATCCTAGGGCTGGAAAACTAGATTGTATGGTAGATCCTAGGATATGGCATGAATCCTAGGACGGGGAAAACTAGTGGAATATATGAATACTGCAGTCTTGGAAAAATGGAAAGGAACAAATAGCTGCCTGTAAATTGAATTAACAGCTGCCTGTTATGAATAAATAAACGTGACTGAGAACATGGATTGTAAGAACGTGAAACTGGAAAGTGAAACCTAGATGTTCTGAGTTAAAAGAGCTGGAACCCTACGAGGAATTAGGAGTGGAACTCCTGGAAAGAGAAAATGAATGGAACTGAGAAAGAAAGACGTGGTAGTGTGCTGTCCCTTGGGTACATAGTACCAAGGGAAGTACCTATACCTGTTTAGTGCAGAGCGGAGCCAGCCGCCCCAGGGACCCGGGGTTAGGACTGACCACTTTGTACCGACTTGCTGGCCCTCGTGTACATAGTACCGAGGAGAGCTATTAGTGTAGGGAGGTACTAGCTACCCCACGGGCCCCGGGGTTCTGCTAGCCTCCTACACCGACTTGTTAGGCCCACTGGGGCAAACCAGGGCAGTCAGGCGAGGGTGCGCGGACTGTGGAGGGGCAAGGCCCCTGTTTGGTTACTGTGGAGGGGTTAGACGCCCCTGTTTCTGAGAGGGCTCTGCCCTGTACTACTTCTGTGCTGTGCTTTAGGCGCACCCGTTAACGGAAATGACTGACCGTGTGCCAGTGCGGGTTAGCTACCTGTGCGTTTATCGTGCGTGCCGTAGTCACCGTTACGCCTGTCCGTGACCTTGGGGTGGTTGACTGAGAGTAGGATCACCACGGGAGACTCTCCCGGCCAGGAGAGCACAACGTGCTACTTCTACTTTTTGGAAAAGACTGCAATCAAGATCGTTCCCACGAGGAACATTCGAGATCAAGTAAAGGATCTAAGAAATAAATGAAATCATGAGACAATTGAAAGACATAAATAAAGAAAGTAACAGAACATAACAGCTACTGTACACTCTACTGTTTCTTTAGTTTTAGTTGCCACTCTACTCAGCGTTTTGCTGACGTGTTATACTCGTTACCTTTCAGGACCAAGTGTTGAGCAGCCAGGGTCAGCGGCTGCAGAGAACGCTGGGCCGAGTAGGGTCCAGTAGAGTTACCACTGTTCTCTTGTACCTCTTTTTGTTCCACTGTAGTGAGTAGTTCTTGCTACCGCTGTACTTTTCTTTACCTGCAGTTCATATTATGTTATGAATGTTGTTCTACTGTTGTGGTGGTATATACTGTAGTGGTTTCTTTCCTTACTGCTGTATTTTCTTACTGTTAGTTATATTCATGCTGAATGTGGTTTATTTTACTGCTCTTTTGGTTACTTCCTCGTTGGACGACTAGGTCTTGGGATTAGTTGAGTCAGTCCGGTTCTCGTGTCTCGTAGGGACTCGGGAATCGGGTCGTTACAAGGCCCAACAAGGGATTAATTGTGGTGTGGTAGAGCAAATTTGTGATATCAAAGCCGTGATTGATGAACCGCAAATTCAGTACAACATGATTATCCTCAATCAACCACAAGAAGATCTAAAACCGCAATTAGAGGAGTCAGAACCCGATCTGGACACACCCCTAACTCCTACCTTTGTTACACCCATTCCGAACCACCCGTTGCTGCTGATAACCCCGTTTTGGAACTCAAACCCCTTCCCGATCATCTGAAATATATCTTTTTGGGTTCCAATCAGACACTTCCTGTGATTATAAACTCCAGACTCACCCCTGATCAGGAATCCCATCTGATTACTGTTCTCCAGCAACATCGTAGAGCCATTAGTTGGACTCTCGATGATTTAACTGGAATAAGTCCCTCTTATTACACACACCACATCTATTCTGAAGAGGGCGCACGACCTTCGCGTGAGATGCAGAGACGTCTGAACCCTAATCTGTAGGAGGTCGTGAAAAAGGAGATCATTAAGTGGTTAGATGTAGGGATCATCTACCCGATCTCCGACAGTCGTTGGGTGAGCCCAATCCAAGTTGTGCCTAAGAAGGCAGGGCTCACCACTATCACGACTGAAATCGGAGAGGTCATACCTGCCCGTATAGCCAACTCATGGAGAGTCTGCATAGATTACCGAAGACTCAATGCCTCCACGAAGAGGGATCATTTCCCACTACCGTTTATTGATCAGGTTCTCGAAAAACTAGCGGGAAATAGATTCTTCTGCTTTCTTGACGGGTACTCCAGTTACAACAAAGTGGCGATTCATCCAGAATACCAAGAAAAGACCACGTCCACTTGCCCCTTCGGGACATATGCATTCCGAAGGATGCCTTTCGGTCTCTGCAATGCACATGCGACTTTTCAACGGTGCATGCTTGCCATATTCTCTTATATGGTAGGTGATTATCTGGAAGTCTTCATAAATGACTTCTCAATTTTTGGGGCATCATTTGACAATTACCTCCAGCACTTGGTTCATATACTCAGGTAATGCATTGACGTAAATCTGGTTCTTTCCTGGGAAAAGAGCCACTTTATGGCGCCTGAGGGGATCATCCTGGGACATTTGATTTTTGAGAGGGGCATCCAAGTAGATCGAGCCAAGGTTAACCTGATTTCCAAACTCCCTATGCCTAGCTCGATCAGGGACATCCGATCTTTTCTAGGGCACGTCGATTTTTACCATCGATTCATCCCTGATTTCTTGAAAATCGCATGCTCCTTGACCACTCTTCTGCCCAATGATGTACCTTTTGAAATTTCCAAGGAATGCACTCAAACTTTTGAGATCCTTCGTGACCGAGTTATCCAAGCCCCGATCCTACAGTCCCTTAATTGGTCTCAACCCTTTGAGATCATGTGCGATGCATCTGACTTTGCTGTAGGAGTGGTTTTGGGGCAAAAGATTGACGGGAAACCCGTGGTCATCTACTACACTAGCAAGACACTTGACGAGGCTCATCGTAACTACACAGTTACGGAGAAAGAGGTGCTAGCTGTAGTATTTACCCTTAAAAATTTAAATCTTATCTCTTGGGTTCCCATGTCATTATCTACTCAGATCACACAGCTGTGAAGCATCTCCTTGCAAAGAAGGATGCGAAACCTCGATTAATCTGATGGATCTTGCTGTTGCAAGAATTTGACTTCGAGATTTGTGACAAAGCGGGAAGACAGAATGTGGTAGCTGACCACTTGTCCCGCCTTCCTTTTGAGATCATTGACCCTTCTAGACCCATCACGAAGCATTTTCCTGATGAGCACCTCTTGACTATTGGTACAGGACTTCCATGGTTTGCTAATATAGTAAACTATTTGGCATCACATCAAATCCCGTCTAATTGGCCGAAGGCCAAGAAAGACAAATTGTGCTCCGATGCCAACTATTATATTTGGGAAGACCCGTACTTATTCCGCATAGGTGCTGACCAAATTATCCGACGATGTGTCCTGGAGGTCGAAATCAGTGACATACTCTCTTTCTATCATGACCAGGCATGCGGTGGTCGTTTTTCTGGGCATAAAACCGCATCGAAAATCCTCCAGTGTGGCTTTTACTGGCCCACTATCTTCAAGGACGCATACAATCACTGTAAGGCATGCAACCATTGCCAAACTTTGGGCAACATGAGCCATCGCGACATGATGCCTTTACAACCAATTCTCATATGAGAGATTTTTGATATTTGGGGATTAATTTTATGGGCCCCTTCCCTATCTCGGATTGCTTCGAGTACATTTCACTCGCTGTTGACTACGTGTCCAAATGAATCGAAGCCATTCCAACCCAAACTAGTGATCACAAGATCATTATCAAATTCATTCACCAGAATATCTTCTCACGGTTCAGGATTCCTCGAGCGATCATTTCTGATGAAGGGACCCATTTCACCAACGCTCAGTTTTGGTCACTGATGACCAAATACAGGGTGTTGCACCGAATCTCAACTCCTTATCACCCCTAGACTAATGGTCTAGCTGAGCTATCAAACCGGGAGTTCAAGAAAATCCTTTAGGTTACTGTTTGACCTGACAGGAAGGACTGGTCATCCCGACTTCCGAAAGCTTTGTGGGCTTATAGGACCGCCCGCAAGACCCAATTAGGCATGTCTCCTTTTAGACTGGTATACGGGAAGGCATGTCACCTTCTTGTCGAACTGGAGCATAAAGTCTATTGGGCAGTACGGAACTGCAACCTAGATCTTTCTAAGGCTGGAACCCACAGAAAGCTTCAGATAAGCGAGATTGATGAATTACGCCTCGATGCGTATGAAAACTCACGAATCTACAAGGGTTAAAGCCTTTCATGACAAGCACATATCTAGAAAGGTCTTTCACCCTGGTTAGAAGGTCCTACTCTTCGATGCCCGACTTAAATTGTTCTCTGGGAAACTGCGATCCAAGTGGATCGGAACATATCTTGTCCAACAGATCTTTCTAAATGGTGCCGTCGAAATCAGTCCACTCAGCCACGATTCCGAACCTTTCGTCCTGAACGGTCAGAGACTCAAACCGTTCATTGACGTGACCAATGCAGATTTGGCTGAGTCATCAATTATCCTCCATTCTCCCAGAGCTCATTGCGCCCAGCCGATGGCGTAAAACTCAACACTTAACGGGAGGCAGCCTGTCATTCTTTTGAAAACCCGAAACCTTTTCTGACATTTCTTTACACTTTAGGTTCATCCTTTAGGATAGCCGACTCCACCTCCGGCACTCGTACCTCAGATTAGATATTGTCTGCAACATTCACCTTGATCCATCCACTCACCAAATACCTGTCCTAATGCATGAACCAAGCTGAATAAAAACCCACCTAATAAACAATGAGGACAATGCAAATCTTAGGCATTGGGGGTATGAAAGTGCAATAAAACTCATAACAAGAAAAGGTTTTAACAAAAAATCACATATGTCAAAAATACTAAAAAAATAAAAAAAATTGAAAAAGAACGAAAAAAAATGGGAGGGAAGAAATTTTTTGCTTTACAAAAGGAGGAGGAAAAGAGCAAAATGCTAAAAAAGAGTACAAAATGAGAAAGAAGAGATAGTCATTAGTAAGAAATTAAGGAATTAACCAAAGTTCTAGACCACATTAAAGAAAAGTAAAGCAAAAGTGCGAAAGAAACACAAGAAGATTAGTAAGAACGCTAACCTTAGGCCTTCTTGGCTAGCCTTTTAGTAGTCATTAAGATCTAGATATTCCTCAAGAGGTTGAGAAAAATGAAAAGCTTAAGTATTAGGTCTAAGGCTTAGGGAGTATTCGGCCTTGTTAACTAACCTTCGATTTACGGGACTCAGTAACTTAAGCACCCCAATTCACACACAGTCTGATTCAGTGAGCATAAATATCAAAATCACGCAGAAGCGTTTTAAATGTTCTGAAAATGTCACCTAGATTAGGTGCGCCGATCAACACAAGTTGATTTAAACGAGTTCCCAGCACGGAGAGGTGGGAAATTTCCCTCGAAGATGCGTAACAACATATAGTCTCCTTGGTGATTGTCTCCTAAGATATTTACATATCCTACTGGGGGCATGTACACACTCTGTTGATTCAGATTCCATGGATGGCATTATCACGAAATGTCAATTGCCAGGGTCTGAATTCGACCACGGAACACCATGGGCGGGATTATCTCGAAATTTCGAAAATCAGGGTTCTGGGGGTTACCATGGGTGGTGCTATCTCAAAGCATCAATTGCTAGGAACCTTTGAGGATTGATGATGGGGACGAGGAATCCGATACAGATCGTGTTATGAAGCCAATCCTAAGCTAGAATTAAAAAGAAAAGAGAGAGAAAACTCTCCAAACAAATAAACCCTCTGTCTCTCTTTTACAAAATGCACTGCAAATTGAACCAAGGATAAAAATGTCTCAAGCACGGGTGCTTTAACCATGGAGTCCAATAAACCTTAGGGTAGTTCCTGCAAACCTTAAAAACCTTTGCTGAGGACTGAGGCTAAAGCTAGACAGATCTGGATCTTGGTTGGTACTAGAGTACCTTTAAGCCCATGGTTGGCATGCTAGCCTGATCAAAGAGATAAGAAAAAGCACTTATCAAAATTAGTTAGGAATTCATGGTCTATAACAGAGGTTAAAACCTTAATATTTTGCTAAGGGACTAGCAAAAGCTAGGCATGGGGGTATAATGAGAACCTCATCATGAACCCTAACTGGTACATTTTAACCTGATAAAGTAAACAAAAGCTCCTACATAACCTAAGGGAAGGCCTAATTCAAGGAATTGTTAATCTGAGAATAAAACAAGACACAAGAGGTAAAACTGTAATTTTACCATTGCAGTGCATGAACGGGATTTCTAAGGGTCTAGACATAGGTCAAGTAGACTTAATAAGAGAAAAAGTGAGATGGTTTGGTCAGAAATGAGTTATGACAAAATCTGGGAATTAAATGACATTCTGTAACCCTAAAACTAACTCACTTTAATCCACGAAGTTTCAAGCAAGATAAAAATCAACTAAACCCTCTAAAATTCATGAAAAAATATCTCCTAGGGTTTAGAACCTTCAATTTGGTCTTTGTAACCTGATTTGACCTAGATTGAGGTCCATACCCAATTTTTGACCTAATTTTGATTTTTACGCAAATTGACCAATCAAACATGGTCAAACCTAAAATCCAACTTCACCATTGGATTCCTTAGGTCCAAATTAGGTTGATACCAAAATTTGGACCTAAGGGTAGGTCGTCTTGACCCACTTTGTAATTTGGTCCTCAAAATTACTTTCTGACTCTTAACTTTTTGAAACTCTTGCGTTTACCCCTCGTCTTTCTCGTCTGCTTCTTCACTCCGGTCCTTCTGCCACCCACAGCGTTGGCCATACCTCCGGCGACTTTGGGCGGAGGATGGGGCCGCGCATGCATGGGGAGCCGGCCCTAGATTTGAAAGGGGAGTCCCTGTGGAGCCCTTTATCGCATAGGCCGACCCCCATGCCCTGAAGATCACCATACCTCTCGTGCGAACGCACGAGAGATATGGGTCTCCGTCTACCACAACTTTGGAGAGGTTTTTCCCACCACTTTCACATGCCTCGTGATCGGCCTTCACCTATTTAAGGAACGGCACACTCAGCCGCATCCTTCATGCTTCGTTTGGCCTGAGATCCCCCCTCCTATTTGTTGAAAGTTTCGCCCTTCGAAGAGGGGTGACGTAATAATATGCGGAAATAATATAAAGCAATAAACAACTACACAGAAAGATAATCGCACAAGCTACACAAAGAATTTTTAGGTGGAAACCCAAACCGAGTGAAAACCACCACCTAACCCTCTCGAGTTAGGATTTTCCGATCAACCTAGTTGATCAAAACCACTAACCGAATCACTTTAAAACGAGGGTGATTCAACCTCAGTACAACCACGCTACAAGTGCGAGGGTAGCGTTCCTCAACCCCTTCTCTCCACGAGAAGGATTTTGTCCCACGAAGGAGACGGGAATTCGCAAAGCCAATACCCAACCAAATAACAAAGATAAAATAAACAACAAACCTATAGAGCCAACAAAGTAATAAACCTAAGCTTCTATAGGATTTAGAAAACTCCCCTTTGCAAGGAGTGCGTCGACGATGACGCGGGTGCGTGAGCCACGCAACGGCGCAATGTCGCTCTCGTGAACAATGGCGGGAGAGCGGGTGCGCGAAGCTTGATGCTCTGAAGATGATGGAGCTTGAGCTTAGAGAGCAAGATCTTTTCTAGACACAAAAGAGTGTGGAAGTGTGTAGCTAAGTGTATCCAAGTGTATGTTGGTGTGTCAAAGGTTCCCCTCTATTTATAGAGGCCTTAGGAAGGCTTTGGAAGGCTTAGGAAAGGTTCTATAGTCGTTGGGAACAAAGCCCAAGAGAATCAGGCCGAAATCAGGACAATGATTACACTTGACAGGGTAATCAGACGTCTAACTCTGGCATCAGACGTCTGGAAGGCCACTTGAAGACGTCTGATTTAAAGGTCAGACGTCTGATTCTATGCGGGTTTCCTCCTGACTTGAATCAGATCTAAACAGGGTTTTTGTTCAAGTCCATCAGACGACATACAGGACGTCTGGCACTATGTCTGGACGTCTGGAAACCTACTTTTTCCGTGGGAATGGATTTCCAAACGTTGCAACGGCTAGAAAATCTCTGAGAAGAGATTTTGGGTCAGCCGAGGCAAAACGGTCAATTATCAGACGTCTGGAAAGGCCTAAGGACGTCTGATAAGGCTCTAACGGTCATATTCTTGAGTGTATGCTAAGCCAGCCAACGGTCCACTAATTGGACGTCTGGAAAATCCATCAGACGTCTCCTAAGACGTCTGGCATAAGGTCTGGACGTCTGATTTCATCAGACAGAACTAGCTATGTCCAGCCTAACAGATATCAGACGTCTGAAACAACAGTCAGACGTCTTAAAATACTTTATCAGACGTCTGATTTGGGAATTAGACGTCTGGAAGTGCTGTTTGAACCCTATATTGGTTTTCTAAGTATTCTACAGAAAACCTACGTATCCTAGGGTTGTGCCGGTGTTCCTAGGACTACTGTTAGGGTTCTTTGAGGCTCTTTAACATAATATTCTAAGGAAAATAAAAAGAGCAAGAAAATAAAGACAAGAGATACAAGAAAGGATTAAAAAGAATCTATCCTATTCTTCTTGTCTTCTATCTTCAACCTGTCGCTCCACGCGAACCTCCTCTGTTTTCCATTAAGCTCCTCCAATCCGTCCTGGATGCGAGCTCGAGTTCCGTCTAAACACGTCAACATTTGCAATTGACCTGAAATCTAGGACTCAAATTGCAAATGTTAAATAACACGTGTTTTGTTATCATCAAAACAAATGATCGTGGTGCTCTAGCACCAACAATCTCCCCCTTTTTGATGATGACAAAACCATAGATAATAATGCAGAAAATCCTCCCCCTTTTTGACATTATCAAAAAGGTTTAATTGATTTTACATTTCATATAACTCCCCCTTAAAACATGCTCTTCTATGAGTTTATTTTGACAAAGGTAATGTCCTCCCCCTTTTTGTAACAATGAGATAGCTATTATTTTTCCCCCTTACTAAAGGAAATTTAGCTACCTTATATCTCCCCCTAAAAAATTGACAATTAGCTCATCATTTTAACTCCCCCTATCTAAATGCTTATAAAAAGATAGGGTTAAGAATTTTTACCTCACCTACCATTGCCAATAAAATGGCCCGAATGGTGGTGGTGGATGCCACATCGGATGGGGCTCCCATCCGTAGCTTGGAGGCCTGGGCATTGGCGCCGGTCTCCAATCTGGTGGTTGACGTGCGGCGGGTCCGTCGTTGGTTCGCCATCTCGTCGGTCTTCTTGTTCTCCTCCTTGGTCTACTACTTGGTTCTCCCAACTCGAGTTGACCAGACTTGAGTTTGTAGGTCCAGTCCTTCGTGTTGTAGTCATCCCTTAACCCTACAAAACAAGATTCTAATTCTTTTTTCGGTATCCAAGTGGGCTTGGATCCGGATCTGTTAGCGGGTCTCCTTGATGGAGATCCTTTCTCAACCTTAGGGCTATAAAAATTATCTACTTTATTGATTAATTTGTTAGAGTTTTCCCTAAGACATGCAATTTCTTTTTCTATAATACCCATCTTAGTCTTTAAGTAAGAAATTTCTATTTTTAGACTAACATTTTCCTCAATCAATTTATTATTTTCATTGATGAGGTTATGATTTTCTAATAATAGGTTATCATTTTTAGGACTAGCTTCTATGTCCTTAAGTTATTTTTCTAACCAATCATTTTCATTTTTAAGAAAACTAAGGTTCTTTTTAATACTTTTGTTTTCTATTTTAAGTGATTTACTAATCTCAAATAGTTCATTAAAAGCTTCTTGTAAATCGAAATTTACCTCGTTGTCGCTGTCGTCGCTTCCGCTTTCGCTGTCGCTGTTGCTTCCTCTGGCCATGAAACCAAAGCAAGCGGTTTCTTCCTTTTCTTCTTCTTCCTCCGAGCTGGAATCGTCCCAAGTGGCTTGGAACGCCTTCTTCTTAGATTTCTTTTCCTTTTCCTTTTTCTTCTCCTTTTTGAGGAGAGGGCACTCTGGTCGTAGGTGCCCTTTCTCGTTGCAGTGGTAGCAACGTCTCGGGCTTTCCTTCTCCTTTTTCTCTTTCTTTAATTCCCTACAAAACTTGGAAAAATTTTTAAGTAAAATTCTAAAGTCTTCGTCGTCGGAACTTACCTCGCTATCCGACGTGGCTCTGAAGGCAAGAGTCTTCTTCAGTTTGGGCTCCGGTGTATCCTTCTTCTTCTGCTTCAACTTTGTCTCGTAAGCCATTAGATTGCCTAGGAGATCTTCCATGTTGAGCTCCTCTACTTCGTTCGCCTCCTCGATGGCAGTGACTTTCTGTTCCCATTCCGGTCCAAGGGAACGAAGAAGCTTCCCTTGAAGCTCCCCCTTGATGAAGGTCTTCCCTAAAGCTTTTAAATTGTTTACTATGAGAGTGAACCTAGTGTTCATCTCACTTAAAGTTTCGTCAGATTTCATAGAAAAAGATTCAAATTCTTGAGAAAGTAAATTAATTTTAGAAGTTTTTACCTTAGAGGTACCTTCGTGAGTTACCTCAAGTGTGTGCTAAATCTCGTATGCGGTGGCGCATTGCGAGATTCTGTTGAACTCCTCCGGGCTGAGCGCGCAATACAACGCGTTCGTTGTTTTCGCGTTGAGCGAGAGTTCCCGAATCTGCTGCTGCGAGTATCCTGCGTCCGGTCGCTCCAGGATCTCGTATGAGGCTTCGCAACGTCCCCATAGAGCGAAGTCCGTGGCTTGAAGCCACATCCTCATCCTCAGATTCCAGTAGCTGTAGTTGTTCCCGTCAAAGTAGGGTGGTCGGACGGTGGACTGCCCTTCGGAGATTCTGATTGCGGCTATGCTTCCCTCCATGATCTAGATCCTCGCCGGTTTGTAACGCCGATTTCGCGAGACCTACTCTAATACCAATTGAAAGTTTCGCCCTTCGAAGAGGGGTGACGTAATAATATGCGGAAATAATATAAAGCAATAAACAATCACACAGAAAGACAATCGCACAAGGTACACAAAGAATTTTTAGGTGGAAACCCAAACCGGGTGAAAACCACCACCTAACCCTCTCGAGTTAGGATTTTCCGATCAACCTAGTTGATCAAAACCACTAACCGAATCACTTTAAAACGAGGGTGATTCAACCTCAGTACAACCACGCTACAAGTACGAGGGTAGCGTTCCTCAACCCCTTCTCTCCACGAGAAGGATTTTGTCCCACGAAGGAGACGGAAATTCGCAAAGCGAATACCCAACCAAATAACAAAGATAAAATAAACAACAAACCTATAGAGCCAACAAAGTAATAAACCTAAGCTTCTATAGGATTTAAGAAACTCCCATTTGCAAGGAGTGCGTCGACGATGATGCGGGTGCGTGAGCCACGCAACGGCGCAATGTCGCTCTCGTGAACAACGGTGGGAGAGCGGGTGCGAAGGCTTGATGCTCTCAAGATGATGGAGCTTGAGCTTAGAGAGCAAGATCTTTTCTGGACACAAAAGAGTGTGGAAGTGTGTAGCTAAGTGTATCCAAGTGTGTGTTGGTGTGTCAAAAGTTCCCCTCTATTTATAGAGGCCTTAGGAAGGCTTTGGAAGGCTTAGGAAAGGTTCTATAGCCGTTGGGAACAAAGCCCAAGAGAATCAGGCCGAAATCAGGACAATGATTACACTTGACAGGGTAATCAGACGTCTAACTCTGGCATCAGACGTCTGGAAGGCCACTTGAAGACGTCTGATTTAAAGGTCAGACGTCTGATTCTATGCGGGTTTCCTCCTGACTTGAATCAGATCTAAACAGGGTTTTTGTTCAAGTCCATCAGACGACATACAGGACGTCTGGCACTATGTCTGGACGTCTGGAAACCTACTTTTTCCGTGGGAATGGATTTCCAAACGTTGCAACGGCTAGAAAATCTCTGAGAAGAGATTTTGGGTCAGCCGAGGCAAAACGGTCAATTATCAGACGTCTGGAAAGGCCTAAGGACGTCTGATAAGGCTCTAACGGTCATATTCTTGAGTGTATGCTAAGCCAGCCAACGGTCCACTAATTGGACGTCTGGAAAATCCATCAGACGTCTCCTAAGACGTCTGGCATAAGGTCTGGACGTCTGATTTCATCAGACAGAACTAGCTATGTCCAGCCTAACAGATATCAGACGTCTGAAACAACAGTCAGACGTCTTAAAATACTTTATCAGACGTCTGATTTGGGAATTAGACGTCTGGAAGTGCTGTTTGAACCCTATATTGGTTTTCTAAGTATTCTACAGAAAACCTACGTATCCTAGGGTTGTGCCGGTGTTCCTAGGACTACTGTTAGGGTTCTTTGAGGCTCTTTAACATAATATTCTAAGGAAAATAAAAAGAGCAAGAAAATAAAGACAAGAGATACAAGAAAGGATTAAAAAGAATCTATCCTATTCTTCTTGTCTTCTATCTTCAACCTGTCGCTCCACGCGAACCTCCTCTGTTTTCCATTAAGCTCCTCCAATCCGTCCTGGATGCGAGCTCGAGTTCCGTCTAAACACGTCAACATTTGCAATTGACCTGAAATCTAGGACTCAAATTGCAAATGTTAAATAACACGTGTTTTGTTATCATCAAAACAAATGATCGTGGTGCTCTAGCACCAACAATCTCCCCCTTTTTGATGATGACAAAACCATAGATAATAATGCAGAAAATCCTCCCCCTTTTTGACATTATCAAAAAGGTTTAATTGATTTTACATTTCATATAACTCCCCCTTAAAACATGCTCTTCTATGAGTTTATTTTGACAAAGGTAATGTCCTCCCCCTTTTTGTAACAATGAGATAGCTATTATTTTTCCCCCTTACTAAAGGAAATTTAGCTACCTTATATCTCCCCCTAAAAAATTGACAATTAGCTCATCATTTTAACTCCCCCTATCTAAATGCTTATAAAAAGATAGGGTTAAGAATTTTTACCTCACCTACCATTGCCAATAAAATGGCCCGAATGGTGGTGGTGGATGCCACATCGGATGGGGCTCCCATCCGTAGCTTGGAGGCCTGGGCATTGGCGCCGGTCTCCAATCTGGTGGTTGACGTGCGGCGGGTCCGTCGTTGGTTCGCCATCTCGTCGGTCTTCTTGTTCTCCTCCTTGGTCTACTACTTGGTTCTCCCAACTCGAGTTGACCAGACTTGAGTTTGTAGGTCCAGTCCTTCGTGTTGTAGTCATCCCTTAACCCTACAAAACAAGATTCTAATTCTTTTTTCGGTATCCAAGTGGGCTTGGATCCGGATCTGTTAGCGGGTCTCCTTGATGGAGATCCTTTCTCAACCTTAGGGCTATAAAAATTATCTACTTTATTGATTAATTTGTTAGAGTTTTCCCTAAGACATGCAATTTCTTTTTCTATAATACCCATCTTAGTCTTTAAGTAAGAAATTTCTATTTTTAGACTAACATTTTCCTCAATCAATTTATTATTTTCATTGATGAGGTTATGATTTTCTAATAATAGGTTATCATTTTTAGGACTAGCTTCTATGTCCTTAAGTTATTTTTCTAACCAATCATTTTCATTTTTAAGAAAACTAAGGTTCTTTTTAATACTTTTGTTTTCTATTTTAAGTGATTTACTAATCTCAAATAGTTCATTAAAAGCTTCTTGTAAATCGAAATTTACCTCGTTGTCGCTGTCGTCGCTTCCGCTTTCGCTGTCGCTGTTGCTTCCTCTGGCCATGAAACCAAAGCAAGCGGTTTCTTCCTTTTCTTCTTCTTCCTCCGAGCTGGAATCGTCCCAAGTGGCTTGGAACGCCTTCTTCTTAGATTTCTTTTCCTTTTCCTTTTTCTTCTCCTTTTTGAGGAGAGGGCACTCTGGTCGTAGGTGCCCTTTCTCGTTGCAGTGGTAGCAACGTCTCGGGCTTTCCTTCTCCTTTTTCTCTTTCTTTAATTCCCTACAAAACTTGGAAAAATTTTTAAGTAAAATTCTAAAGTCTTCGTCGTCGGAACTTACCTCGCTATCCGACGTGGCTCTGAAGGCAAGAGTCTTCTTCAGTTTGGGCTCCGGTGTATCCTTCTTCTTCTGCTTCAACTTTGTCTCGTAAGCCATTAGATTGCCTAGGAGATCTTCCATGTTGAGCTCCTCTACTTCGTTCGCCTCCTCGATGGCAGTGACTTTCTGTTCCCATTCCGGTCCAAGGGAACGAAGAAGCTTCCCTTGAAGCTCCCCCTTGATGAAGGTCTTCCCTAAAGCTTTTAAATTGTTTACTATGAGAGTGAACCTAGTGTTCATCTCACTTAAAGTTTCGTCAGATTTCATAGAAAAAGATTCAAATTCTTGAGAAAGTAAATTAATTTTAGAAGTTTTTACCTTAGAGGTACCTTCGTGAGTTACCTCAAGTGTGTGCTAAATCTCGTATGCGGTGGCGCATTGCGAGATTCTGTTGAACTCCTCCGGGCTGAGCGCGCAATACAACGCGTTCGTTGTTTTCGCGTTGAGCGAGAGTTCCCGAATCTGCTGCTGCGAGTATCCTGCGTCCGGTCGCTCCAGGATCTCGTATGAGGCTTCGCAACGTCCCCATAGAGCGAAGTCCGTGGCTTGAAGCCACATCCTCATCCTCAGATTCCAGTAGCTGTAGTTGTTCCCGTCAAAGTAGGGTGGTCGGACGGTGGACTGCCCTTCGGAGATTCTGATTGCGGCTATGCTTCCCTCCATGATCTAGATCCTCGCCGGTTTGTAACGCCGATTTCGCGAGACCTACTCTAATACCAATTGAAAGTTTCGCCCTTCGAAGAGGGGTGACGTAATAATATGCGGAAATAATATAAAGCAATAAACAATCACACAGAAAGACAATCGCACAAGGTACACAAAGAATTTTTAGGTGGAAACCCAAACCGGGTGAAAACCACCACCTAACCCTCTCGAGTTAGGATTTTCCGATCAACCTAGTTGATCAAAACCACTAACCGAATCACTTTAAAACGAGGGTGATTCAACCTCAGTACAACCACGCTACAAGTACGAGGGTAGCGTTCCTCAACCCCTTCTCTCCACGAGAAGGATTTTGTCCCACGAAGGAGACGGAAATTCGCAAAGCGAATACCCAACCAAATAACAAAGATAAAATAAACAACAAACCTATAGAGCCAACAAAGTAATAAACCTAAGCTTCTATAGGATTTAAGAAACTCCCATTTGCAAGGAGTGCGTCGACGATGATGCGGGTGCGTGAGCCACGCAACGGCGCAATGTCGCTCTCGTGAACAACGGTGGGAGAGCGGGTGCGAAGGCTTGATGCTCTCAAGATGATGGAGCTTGAGCTTAGAGAGCAAGATCTTTTCTGGACACAAAAGAGTGTGGAAGTGTGTAGCTAAGTGTATCCAAGTGTGTGTTGGTGTGTCAAAAGTTCCCCTCTATTTATAGAGGCCTTAGGAAGGCTTTGGAAGGCTTAGGAAAGGTTCTATAGCCGTTGGGAACAAAGCCCAAGAGAATCAGGCCGAAATCAGGACAATGATTACACTTGACAGGGTAATCAGACGTCTAACTCTGGCATCAGACGTCTGGAAGGCCACTTGAAGACGTCTGATTTAAAGGTCAGACGTCTGATTCTATGCGGGTTTCCTCCTGACTTGAATCAGATCTAAACAGGGTTTTTGTTCAAGTCCATCAGACGACATACAGGACGTCTGGCACTATGTCTGGACGTCTGGAAACCTACTTTTTCCGTGGGAATGGATTTCCAAACGTTGCAATGGCTAGAAAATCTCTGAGAAGAGATTTTGGGTCAGCTGAGGCAAAACGGTCAATTATCAGACGTCTGGAAAGGCCTAAAGACGTCTGATAAGGCTCTAACGGTCATATTCTTGAGTGTATGCTAAGCTAGCCAACGATCCACTAATTGGACGTCTGGCAAATCCATCAGACGTCTCCTAAGACGTCTGGCATAAGGTCTGGACGTCTGATTTCATCAGACAGAACTAGCTATGTCCAGCCTAACAAATATCAGACGTCTGAAACAACAGTCAGACGTCTTAAAATACTTTATCAGACGTCTGATTTGGGAATTAGACGTCTGGAAGTGCTGTTTGAACCCTATATTGGTTTTCTAAGTATTCTACAGAAAACCTAAGTATCCTAGGGTTGTGCCGGTGTTCCTAGGACTACTGTTAGGGTTCTTTGAGGCTCTTTAACATAATATTCTAAGGAAAATAAAAAGAGCAAGAAAATAAAGACAAGAGATACAAGAAAGGATTAAAAAGAATCTATCCTATTCTTCTTGTCTTCTATCTTCAATCTGTCGCTCCACGCGAACCTCCTCTGTTTTCCATTAAGCTCCTCCAATCCGTCCTGGATGCGAGCTCGAGTTCCGTCTAAACACGTCCACATTTGCAATTGACCTGAAATCTAGGACTCAAATTGTAAATGTTAAATAACACGCGTTTTGTTATCATCAAAACAAATGATCGTGGTGCTCTAGCACCAACATTTGTCTCCCACCAACTCCGGCCAACTGCCAGAGCTTCCAGCGACTCTCCCTCTCCTCTCTCGTCTCCCTGCCAACGTACCAATGGAAGGGTTAACTCCGCCTTCCTCTGCCGCATGCGCAGTACCAGCAGGCACCCTCCAGCCCCTCTTCCTCGTCGCCGTTCTCTCCCCCTGGCACCTTCGTCTCTAACGACGGCAACACCGACCGCTCGCCACCTCCACATCCCCCCTTCACTCTAGACTCGTAGTTAAGTTCTTCTTACCGTTCTCTTTATTTCCCCTCTGTCAATTTGTTGTTTCGACCTCTCAACACCACTGTCCAACCTCACCATCTCCACCTCCGACCACGAACTTCAGCGAGGCCATTTTACCACCACAGACAGCTCCACCCCTCTCCAACCGGTCCCTGAGCTTCACCACCTCCCACTAATCACCTCTCGCCCTTTCACTCACCGCGCCACCCACTGAAACCTTCCCTCAAACACACCCACCTGCACGCACACAGTTTGACCTAGCCACGCACTCACAGCCACTGTCACGTTCGTCGTGCTCCAGCGATACTCCCTGAACGTCCTAACTTGGCCGAGAGGACGTTTTACTGATTTCAGGTATATGCCCCGTCTGCCATTAACAAGCAAGCTTCAAGCTTGCTCGCAGGCTCGCTCCAGGTACCCTTGTCCCAGGTTGTAGTCCCAAGCTGCAGGGAAGAGCCTCGCGCACGGTCCCAGGTCCTCAATTGAAGATGTGAGCCTCGCGTCTTGCTGCAATTGGAAGGGCACTCCATGCCGCGGGCACGTGAGAAAGGAGGGGCGCGGATAGTCCCACATCGGAAGCTGTTGACGCCATGCACCCACATAAATTGAAAAAGTGGCTGAGGCATATTGCCTCAGTCACACGAGGTGAGGTCCCTCTCACCCGGCCTCGTCTGCGACCACCCCCCGCGGACCTGGCCCGACCCGTTTAGCTAAGCCTAGCACACCTTGCCCACCACCGCACGCCGGTGGGCCTGGTCCCGGGCGGGTTAACCTGACCCGTATACCCGAGCAGGCTCTGGGAGAGCAAACCCGAGAGTGAAATAAAGAGAGAGATGCAGGGAGGGTAGGGGTTAGGTTTTGCCTAACCATGCCTGTGCAGGGAAGCTGAAGAAGAAGAAGTAGCAGGAGCTGAAGCAGAGGAAGAGGAAGCAAAAGAAGAAGCAGCTGAGGACTTAGCCGCGAAAGCAGCTGCAAGGAAGAAGAAGGCGCAGGAGCAGCAGCAGCAGAGGAAAGGAAGAAAGAAGAATTAGAAGAAGAGGAAGAGGAAGAAGCACAGTGCAGAAGCAGGAGCTGAAGAGGGAGAAAGAGCCAGAGAAGAAAAGAAAGGAGCTACAGCCGAAGAGAAGAGAAGAAAAAGCCAAGGAGAAGAGGAAGAGCAGCAGCAGACAAAGGAAGGAAGAAGAAGGCACTGTAGCAGATGCCATTTAAGGCATCTGATCCAATGATTCAGATGTCTAAAGACAGAGAGAAGGGAAAGAAGAACAAAGAAGAAAGAGAGAAGAAAAGAAAAGAGAAGACATTTTATTTCCTCTCTCTAGTTTTTTCTTTTCTTTTTTGTAAAACAATACATTATTGTAATTGTGATTTTTATCCTTCTAAAATCAAGCTTGCTCCTTGAGTTCGACCTTCGAGAATTTTTGAAATATTCGAGTAATAAAATCTAATCAAACTCAGTGAGGATCAAAAACCCTCCACCACCTATGGTAATTAGTGTGAAGAACATTGCGAGCTTTCCTAGTCAATTGATGTTCACTAAACTTGTTAAAATGGTCTTAACTAGCCAAAAAAAGACAAAATTGATCCACTAATTTTTTTGCGTTAAACATTTATTTATCCCTTGTGATTAGAGCTATTGTAATGGTGCAAAATAGCAAATATAACGTCATTCACATATCAGAGAGGAAACTCCAATCTACCACAAGCTTCCTGGTTGTTTAATTCCTCAACACAGTTAATTAAGTTATTTAAACTTAATTAATCACATGAGAAAGTAACTTAGATTAACTTGATGTTATGTCGGTTGTATAGTATAGGGGCAAGTTAACCTAACATTTTAAATTTTAAGTTCTTTTTAGCTGCTTGAGTGAAGGTCGTTTACTGAGAGGCATAACTTAATCCTAATTCACCATTAATTGCTATGGAATAATTAAGATCTAATTAATTAACTAACTATTAAATTAGAATACTTTTAAGCCTATGAACATTGCACACAAATTAATCAAATTAGCACATGCAACATTCCATGAATAGAGAACATATTTACACATGTGATTTGTCATTAAAAATCAAGTAAACATGTTTATTGAAAACTTTACTACTAATTACAAAAGATTAAGGCAAGAAAAAGTTATACAATTGAATACAAATGCCTTATTACATCAGTTAAACTCAGAATATTGAAAAGGAATATAAGAATACACTATGAAAGCAAATCAGATTTCTTCTTTCTATTTCTTCTCTTCATTCTTTCTTCAGCCCTTTTCTTCTTGTTATTTCCTCTCCTCTGTTGTTGCTCTCTCTCTTATTCCCTCTCTTTTCCTTACTCTCTGTCGTTAGCTTAATTTCTTTCTCTTAATCTTTACTGTGCTCTAATGTCCTCACTTAACTAAGTTACAAAAATTTGGTTTTCTAATTGGCAGCTCAGACCGGTCGGGGGTACACAGCACCCACTTCGGGGTAGGACCAGACCCTACTGGGTCCAAGCCTAGTTTTACTTAAGTGTTTTATTTCCAATTCAAGCCCATGCATAGTATCCGGCCTCCCAGGCCCACACATGCCCACTCATGGGTGCACACTCACGGCCACAGGTGCACACACACACATGCACAGGCACGCGCAACGCACACACCCGCATCCCATGCTTGTTTCCTTATGCCCTGCGCTGACAATTGAAGCGTCATGTGCACAAATTTATAATATAGCATGTCAGCGCCTCCAGAACTATCGATGTGGGACTATATTTCCCAGGTTCTGGCCGAACTTCGGCCAATGATTCCGGCCGACTCTGTTCACCAAATCAATCGAGCAAAGGCTCAATTGAGAGCTCTTGATGTGCTATACAAGATATACGCATCAATTTGATGCTTAGATTTCGATTAGTCCTTCGATTTGAAGGACAAACTTGGCTATTTCGCACGGCTGTTAACGCCTGCAGAAGTGAAATTCAGGTCTCTTGACCTGCGGAAGAACTTTAATCTCCAGATGAGATCTAAATCATCTTCAGCTGATGATTCTGCAGCAAATGGTGAAGAAAGAAGGTTCTATATGGCTTCAGGAAGAGGAAGTAGCACATGAGCTTCGTTCTCAATGTTAAGAGCTCGGAATTGAGCTCTAATTCATTCATCAGAGAGAAAACAACTTCAATAGGTGATCTGAACTGATTCAGGAGGCCAAAAACAATTGATCTAAGCAGATTTGGCAATCAAAACTTGCCAAGAACACACTAAACATAGTATTGGGTTCTAAAGAACCCAAACTGTCCGAAACATGATTTGCACTAAATCCTTAATAAACCTGAATTAAATTAACTCTATAACACTCCAAGTCATCTAAGAATTCCATTGCAACATTAATTTCACATAATTAATCAATTAATCCTCGAGTTGAAGCTCGAGTTGACCAAATCAAGCTCGGAGTTGACTTTCTATTCTAGATTTTCTTAGATCAAATTGAGGACTGAGATCGACTTGATTCGACCCCAGGAAGTGATTCAGAGCTTCAATTTTATGTTTTGAATCCTCTAAAGTGATCTCAGGCATCGTCTCCTAAGCACAAAATTAGGTTTGTTTGACAGAACAACCTAGAGGATTTCAACCTCTAAAGGCTTTGCTCAAGCTTTTTGACCAAATTCCATAAGCTTAACCCTAACTGAGTAGCTTCTCCAACTCTGCCGGAGTTGGAGAAGACACAACTCAAATGAGAACTCCAGACAATAAAAGCTAGATTAATTATCGATTTATAATCCTTGCACCCCAAATAGACAATTTGGAGCTCCTTAGAGCTTATCAAGGGATGAAGATCAATTTCAACTTGCCGGAGCTTGTTGAAGCTCTGGTGAGTCCAGGGAATGTCTAGCAATGTACAAAACTCCATTAGACAGACCATTAAAAGTCTTAAGAGCTTCTTGAGGTCACAAGGAACCGCAGGAGCTCATCAATTTATCCAATTAATGATCTAATAAAGTATTGATCAGGGAATTAGAAATCTTAATCTTTGAGTTTATACGAACTTGGAGTCAGCTATCTCACTCAATTGAGTAAGGGCTAAGGTTCAACAGAACCTTGTGATGCTCTATGGGGGATTAATTAGGTGGAATAACTCTCTCGAGCTCTCCATTGACAGAGAACTAGAAAGTTGAAATGGAATTAGTTATTTACATTCTATGAGTTATTTATACTAATTAGGTATAGGATCGAGGCCCTTAGATTGTGAAGAGGTGATGGAGGGCCCCAGCGAGTGTATTCTAATCTCGGAGACCTCCGCCGTGGACAGCAGAGGTCATCGGTGAATGTAAAGATGAACAAGACGATTCAGCTGCTAAGAGTGAGGGGAAAATAGTGCTATGAAATCATGATAAGGTGAAGAAAGTGATTGGTGCGTAAAAATGGCAAAAGAATGGCTTAGACGAGCTCAAAGAGCTCGCCGGAGCTGAAGAAGACGGCATACAACTTAAACAATTAGAACTAACTAATTACCTAATCTACTGAATTAAACTATGTTACACTTACCTAAACTTAATCCTAATGTTACCTGGATGAATGTGTTCATGCTAGAGCATCGCAATCGTTTAATTTGATGATAACAAAACACGTGTCATTTAACATTTTCACTTGAAGTCTTAGATTTCAGGTTAATTGCAAATGGAGACATGGTTAGACAGAGTTCGAGCTCGCATCCATGGCGGATTGGAGGAGCTTGATGGAGAACAGAGGAGCTTCGCGAGGAGCGATAGCTTGAAGAAGGAAGGAGATGAAAAATATGATAGATTTCCTTTCCTTTGTACTATGTATTTTTGTTTCTTTTGTTGCTCTTTATTTTTGTTTCTTAGATTCATGTTAAAGAGCTTCAAAGAACCCTAACAGTAGTCCTAGGAACACTTGTACAACCCTAGGATACTTAGGTTTTCTGTAGAGAACTGAAAAAATCAAAATTGGGTTCAGACAGCCGTATCAGACGTCTAATCTGAAAATCAGACGTCTGATAATGACTTTTAAGACATCCAACTGTTGACACAAATGTCCGATAACATCTAGGTTGGACTTAATAGGTTCTGTCCATTTGAATCAGTCATCCAGACCTTAGCCCAAACGTCTTAGGAGATGTCTGATGCCTTTGATAGACGTCCAATTAGTGGAACGTTGGCTGCCCACACAGATGTTGAGGAATCTGACCGTTACTTATATCAGACGTCCGTAAGTGATCCCAGACATTTGATATGTGACCGTTTTGCCTCAACTGACCCAAAATCTTCCATCAGAGATTTTATAGTCGTTAGATTCGTTGGGAATCCATTTCCAGAGAACAAATAGATTTCCAGACGTCCAAACCTTGTGCCAGACATCCTATGTGTCGTTTGATGGACATGCACTAGAACCCTGTTTAGGTCTGATTCAAGTCAGGAAGGAAACCCGCCTAAAATCAGACGTCTGACTTAGTTCCCAAACATCTGACTTAGTTCTCAGACGTCTTAAACAGGTTTTCCATACGTCTAATGCCAGGACCAGACGTCTGACGACTCTGTCAGAATCATAATTAATTCTGACTATGACCTGATTCTCTTTGGCCTTGCACCCAACGGCTATGGAAGCCTTCGAAGGACTTCCAAAGCCTTCCTAGGGCCTCTATAAATAGAGGACCCCTTAGCTTGTACATACACCCAAGACACACCCTTGTTAGAATATTTCCACTTACTTGTGTCAAAAAGAAGTAGAAGATCAAATAGAAAAAGCTCTAGCTCTACAAGCACTCCATTTACCTAAGAGCTTCATCCTGCTGTGCACCTGCTCTCTCGCCGACGTTACAAGAGCACTGTTGTGCCATAGCGTGGTCACGCATTCGCGTCGTCACATCGACGCACTTCCACCAAAGGGAAGTTTCCTAACTCCTATAGAAGATAGGATTAAATATTTGAGGCTCTATAGGATTGTTGTACTTTATTTCATCTTTGGTTGGATATTCGCTTTGTGAATTCTTGTCTCCTTCGTGAGACAAATTCCTTCTTGTGAAGAGAAGGGATGTTGAGGAACACTACCCTTGGTCTAAGTAGTGTGGTTGTAATTGAGGTTCAGTCAACCTCGTTTAAGTGATTGGGTTTAGTGGATTTGATCGACTAGGTCGATCAGGAAATCCTAACTCGAGAGGTTTAGGTGGTGGTTTTCACCCGGTTTGGGTTTTCAACTAAAATTACTTGTGCCCATTGTGTGATTGTTCATTTTGTGAGATTATCTTTTTAATTCCGCAATTTCTTTTTATTACGTCACACACATCTCATCCCCTCCAAGCAGGAAATTACATTTGGTATCAGAGCAGGTTTCGCATTTTCGACGTTACACACCGGTGAAGATCCGATGGAGGGAAGCATCACTGCCACTAGAATCATCAAAGGGCAATCCACCGTCCGACCGCCTCTTCGATGGAAGCAACTACGGCTACTGGAAGTTACGGATGAAGATGTGGCTTCAAGCCACCAATTTTGCTTTATGGGAACGTTATGAAACCCCATACGAAGTCCCAGAGAAACTAAAGAGAGGCTATTCGTAGTAGCAGACCCGTGAGCTTTCCCTCAATGAGAAAGCTATGAACGCGTTCTATTGTACCCTTAGCGTAGAGGAGTTCAACCGAATATATTAGTGCGTCACTGTATATGAGGTATGGCACACTCTAGAAGGTACACACGAAGGTACAACTAAGGTAAAGACTTCTAAAATAAATTTACTTTCTTAAGAATTTGAATCTTTTTCTATGAAGTCTAACGAATCTCTAAGTGAGATGAACACTAGGTTCACTCTCATTGTAAATAACTTAAAAGCTTTAGGTAAGACCTTCATCAAAGAAGAGCTTCAAGGAAAACTACTCCATTCCCTTGGATCGGAATGGGTGCAGAAGGTCATCGCCATCGAGGAGGCGAATGAGATGGAGCTTAACATGGAAGATCTCCTAGGCAACCTAATGGCCTATGCAACAAAGTTAAAGCAAAAGAAAGACACACTAGAACCAAAGCTTAAGAAGACTCTCGCCTTCAAAGTTGCGTCGAATGGCGAGGTAAGTTCCGACGATGAAGACTTTAAAATCTTACTTAAGAAATTTTCAAAGTTTTGTAGGGAATCAAAGAAAGAAAAGAAGGTCCGAGACATTGCTACCACTGCAACAAGAAAGGGCATCTACGACCAGAGTGTCCTCTTCTAAAAAAGGAGAAGAAGGAAAAGGAGAAGTCTAAGAAGAAAGTGTTCCAAGCAACTTGGGACGACTTGAGCTCAGAGGAAGAAGAAGAGCAGAACCCCAAGGAAGAAATCACTTGCTTTGGTTTCAAGGCCATAGGAGAAAGCGACAGCGAAAGCGGAAACAACTCCGACGACGAGGTAAATTCTGATTTACAGAACACATTTAATGAGCTTTTTGAAGTTAGTAAATCACTTAAGGTAGAAAATAAAAATATTAAAAAGAACCTTAGTTTTCTTAAAAATGAAAATGAAAGGTTAGAAAAATAACTTGAGGATCTAGAAGTTAGTCCTAAAAATGATGACTTATTGTTAGAAAATCATAACCTTATTAATGAAAATAATAAGTTGATTGAGGAAAACACCTGTTTAAAAATTAAAATTTCTAGCTTAAAAATCAAGATGCATACTATTGAAGGTGAACTTGCATGTCTTAGGGAGAAGTCAAACAATTTGATAAATAAGGTAGATAACTTATATAGCCCTAAGGTTGAGAAAGGATCTCCATCAAGGAGACCCACTAACAAATCCGGATCCAAGCTCACTTAGATACCGAATAAAAAATTGGAATCTTGTTTTGTAGGTTTCAAATGTGACTATAATACAAGAGATTGGACCTACAAGCTCAAGAACAATCAACTCGAGTTGGGAGGACCAAAGAGTAGACCAAGAAGAAGGACAAGAAGATCGACGAGACGGCGAACAAATGATGGACCCGCCGCACATTGTCCACCAGATTGGAGATCGGCGCTAATGCCCAGGCCTCCAAACTACGGATGGGAGCCCCATCCGATATGGCATCCACCACTTCCATTTGGGTTATTTTATTGGCCATGGTAAGTGAGGTAAAACCCTTTTACCCTATTCTTTTATCATTTGCATATAGATAGGGGGAGTTAAAATTATAAGCTAACTATCAATCATTAAGGGGGAGATCATATTAAGTTAGCTATATTTCCTTTAGAAAGGGGGAGAAAAAGAATAGCTATCATGTTGTTACAAAAAGGGGGAGGACATTAGTCTTGTTAAAAGAAATTCAACCCAATAATTGAAGAGTATGTTTTAAGGGGGAGTTATAGGAAATTTAAAATCGATTAAACCTTTTTGATAATGTTAAAAAGGGGGAGGATTTATGCATCAATATTTATGGTTTTGTCATCATCAAAAAGGGGGAGATTGTTGATACTAGAGCACTGCGATTGTTTATTTTGATGATAACAAAACACATGTCATTTAATATTTGCACTTGAAGTCTTAGATTTCAGGTTAATTGCAAATGAAGACGTGGTTAAATGGAGTTCGAGCTCGCATCCATGGCGGATTGGAGGAGCTTGATGGAGAACAGATGAGCTTCGTGAGGAGCGATAGCTTGAAGAAGGAAGGAGATGAAGAATATGATAGATTTCCTTTCCTTTGTACTATGTATTTTTGTTTGTTTTGTTGCTCTTTAGTTTTGTTTCTTAGATTCATGTTAAAGAGCCTCAAAGAACCCTAACAGTAGTTCTACGAACACTTGCACAACCCTAGGATACTTAGGTTTTCTGTAGAGAACTTAGAAAACCAAAATAAGGTTCAGACAGCCTTATCAGACGTCTAATCTGAAAATCAGACGTTTGATAATGACTTTTAAGACATCTGACTGTTGACTCAGACGTCCGATAACATCTAGGCTGGATTTAATAGGTTTTGTCCGTTTGAATCAGTCATCCAGACCTTAGCCCAGATGTCTTAGGAGACGTCTGATTCCTTTGACAGATGTCCAATTAGTGGAATGTTGGCTGCCCACACAGACGTTGAAAAATCTAACCATTAACTTATATCAGACGTTATCAGACGTCCGTAAGTGATCCCAGATATCTGATATGTGATCATTTTGCCTCGACTGACCCAAAATCTTCCTTCAGAGATTTTATAGCCGTTAGACTCGTTGGGAATTCATTTCCAGAGAACAAATAGGTTTCCAGACGTCCAGACCTTGTGCCAGACGTCCTGTGTGTCGTCTGATGGACATACACTAGAACCTTGTTTAGGTCTGATTCAAGTCAGGAAGGAAACCTGCCTAAAATCAGACGTTTGACTTAGTTCCCAGACGTCTTAAACGGGTTTTTCAGACGTCTGATGACCCTGTCAGAATCATGATTAATTCTGACTACGGCCTGATTTTCTTTGGCCTTGCACCCAACGGCTATGGAAGCCTTCCAAGTCCTTCCAAAGCCTTCTTAGGGCCTCTATAAATAAAAAAGGACCCCTTGGCTTGTACATACACCCAAGACATGCCCTTGTTAGAATATTTCCACTTACTTGTGTCAAAAAGAAGTAGAAGATCAAATAGAAGAAGCTCTAGCTCTACAAGCACTCCCTTCACCTAAGAGCTTCATCCTGCTGTGCACCTGCTCTCCCGTCGACGTTACAAGAGCGTTGTTGTGCCAAAGCATGGTTCACACATTCGCGTCGTCACATCGACGCACTTCCACCAAAGGGAAGTTTCCTAACTCTTATAGAAGTTAGGATTAAATATTTGAGGCTTTATAGGATTGTTGTACTTTATTTTATCTTTAGTTGGGTATTCGGTTTGTGAATTCCCATCTCCTTCGTGAGACAAATTCTTTTTTGTGATGAGAAAGGGTGTTGAGGAACACTACCCTCGGTCTAAGTAGTGTGGTTATAATTGAGGTTCAGTCACCCTCGTTTAAGTGATTGGGTTTAGTGGATTTGATCGACTAGGTCGATCGGGAAATCCTAACTCGAGAGGGTTTGGTGGTGGTTTTCACTCGATTTGGATTTCCACCTAAAATTACTTGTGCCCATTGTGTGATTGTTCATTTTGTGAGATTGTCTTTTTAATTCCGCAATTTTTTTTTATTACGTCACACACATCTCACCCCCTCTAAGCAGGGAATTACAAAAGGAGGTTGAGGAGTCTCCGTCGAAGGTTCTTAACGGAGGATGAAATCAAAAGGGTGGAGAAAGAACTCCGGCGGGCGATTTCGTGGCGTGGAAGCAAAGTTTGGTGTCGACGCTTTGTCAGAGGACGTAGCGGATGATAGCGAAGATTGGAAGTGAGTGGAGACTATCGGAGGAATAGGATGGAGACGGGAAATGGTCGTCGGAGTAGGAAGAATAGCCTATCAGTTAGCTGCGGTTGGGAAAGAGGCTAGGGAGCTAACCGCTCAAATCAAAGGGATTGGGGGGTATTTATAGGATTCGGCAACGGTTAAAGGGCTTGAATCCGGACGAGTTTACGTCTAGGTACAGCTTAACCTCTGGCGTCGTCTCCGACGCCGGTGTGGTAAACGCTGTGACCTAATTAGGATTTAGGACATATCCAGATTGGTGGATGGATTTGAGGTGGCAAGCGCAAGCTTCAGAAGCTTCGCAAGGGTGGAATGGCGTCAGATGAGCAGTCATTAGAGGCTTACAACACCGTCGAATGTCAGTCGTTCAAGCGGCTAAAGAAGAAATGAAGGAGTTCACAGGGACCTATATGCAAGGAAAGATAAGGACCTAGGTGAAAGGAAAGGACTCAAATGCAATGAATTCCAAGGATCGAAATGCAAACAGAAGCTTTTATGGTTAATTGAAATTATCTTCTTCTCTAACTTTTTATATATATTTATAATTTAGCTAAATATTATATTAAAGCCTTGTATTCACATTTTTTACCCATTTATTTATATTTATTTACTTATTAACTTACTAAGTTATTTAAGACTTAGGTCTTAAGTTATACTAAGTTAAATAAGATATTAATTAGGTAGTTAATTAATGGTATTTCAAGTTCATTTATTAATTAAGTTATTAATAATATTGATTGACTTATAATTTATCATTTTTAACTTATTTTAACGTCCTTTATTGATTTGTCCCTTATTATATAATTAACCCTTATATATACATATTTCTAGCTAATTAATTAGGAAAATTAGTTAATTACGAGTAATTAGAAGTTATGATGAGCCTCTCATCACTTCCCACCTTACATCACAAGCCATATGAAATTGAAATCTCACACCCTCTTGAGGATTCAATGTCCATTAGATCATGTTGCATGGGCTGTGACTCTTGATCTTCGATAAGTTGTTGTTGTGCTAGTTTATTTTCCCTCTCATTGATTTCTGACTATTTTGGTAAGCATCATGATGATTTACCCAATGATGAAAGATCTAAATTACTCTCACCAAAAAAAGTCAACCATTTAACATTTAACACACATCCATTTCAAGTTTATTATAGAATTCAACATTTGCCAAAAGTAAATGATTTGAGCACAATTAAATCAAGATCAATAAAAAATTAGGTCCAATTAATTCTTTCTTATGACAGATGCCACGTACAAGAATAAGTATAACATCACATCACCCTATCTTAACTCAAATCCAATCCATTTTAGTAGTTTATTCCTTATATCTAATGCTAAAAAATGTGTCACAATATCAACACACCCGATAGAGCACCTACCTTGGTTCCTATGCATAATGTCATGCAAGAGGTCAAGGCTCAATTTTGATGGAGTGGCAAGTTACGAAGGAGGCACCATGCATGGTGGACAACTTCTATGTAGGTGGCAACCACCTAATCCTCCCACTCTCTTATGCTATTCACGCACATTTCCAGAATGCTGGACCACCTGGGTAGCACTATTAGACATGCAATGGTTCCCCTTGAAAGTATAAATCCTTCTCAAAAGTGCTCATCAATTTCATATGTTCATTACTAGTGGAATGAGAATGTTCTATTCCACTGTCTAAGAAAGCTAGGATAGGATAGTGGGCATTTTCTAGCAATAAATATTGGGCATTTTGTGGGCAAAGGTCCATCAGGCACCAATTATCTTAGAAGTGCTCAGTGCCTCTTTTTTCTTAAGAAGGGGTTGCACTTTGGGACACTGGATTTCCAACGTACACCCATTAAGTCATGCATGATGATGACGAATAAAGTAGCAAAAGGACATTAGGCAAGGAGACAATGCATCTCATAAAAGGAGAGCATAGTGAAGAAAAGTCACGAGAAATTTAGATAATGTCAGTCCTTTGAAGGTAATGAGAATTCCATTTAAGTCACTATCATTAGTTATTTACCGTCAGTTTCGGAAGCAACAGAAAAAACATTTTTACCTTACTTTTTGATATAAGCAACGACAAATACCACAGTAAATTGAACGCCTAAACCTCGTCCAAAAAATAATATGCAATTAATATTTGCCATCAGATATTATAACAAGCGATGGCAAATGTTAGGTTAAAATTTTGCCCCAAACTTTGGACGCGAGATTTGGGATTAAATTGGACATTTGTCGTTGGTTATTATAATAAGCGACGACAACGTCAGGTTAAAATTTCACCCCAAATTTTGAGTGCGAGATTTGGGATTAAATTAGACATTTGTCGTCTCTTAGTAATTAAACCAACAACAAAGGCCAGACTATCTATACCCATGCACAGTCCTCTCCTCCCCCACACTACGCACAACTCCCCTGTAGAGCTCCTCCTCGTCAGCAGAACTCGTTGTCGCCGCCCCTCCTCCTCCTTGTCAGGTAAGTCCTCGTCTCCCTCATCCTCCTCCTCCTCCGCCCTCTCCTCTTCCTACTACTTTTCCTCGCCGCCCCACCCCCTCCTCCTCTTGCTGCGCCAGCTCCTCCTCCTCGTCTCTTGCTACCCCCTTCCTCCTCCTCCTCCTCCTCCCCCCTCCTCCTTGTCTCCTCCTCCTCAGTATTCAGAACCTCCACCATCACCTCCATATTCCAAACCACAACCTCCTCCCCCTTCTTACTACTATGAATCTCCTCCTTATGGTCCATCCTCTCCTCCTCCTCCTCCTCCAAATACTAGTACTCCTACTGTAACATCTTCCTCTTTGAGTCCATGTGCATCTCCCTCTTCCAATGGTGGTGGTGGTCAAGGAAAGAAATTCTCCACTTCCACAGCTATAGGGGTTGGTATGGCAGCTGTCATACTTTTTGTGCTTTTCTTGGTGATAGCTATTTTGTTGAGGAGGAGGAAGAAGAAAAGCTTCAATGGTTACAACAGTGACTATATTGTTCCAACATCTAATGGATACTCCCAGATCTCAGGTAAATTAGTTGTTATTACATATCCTGTTCTCTTTTATTTCCTTTTCTATTTTATGCTTTGCTGGCATTTCCTTCTATTTTTATGGATTAGACATGCTACATTGCAACCAAACAAGTTGAACATTGATAGTTGAATATGACTAGATTTCATGCCTACTAACATGGCAACCAAACAAGTTGTATTACCCGCTGTGGATAGATCCAAAAGGAGACAAAGAATCCTTCTAGTCCTCTCCACTTGTTGATAGTAAAGAAATGCCTCTTGGCTATGTCCAATAGCATCTTAATTTTCATCAATGAAATCAAAAGAGAAGTAACTGTAATGACCCGATTCCCGAGTCCCTACGAGACACGAGAACCGGACCGACTCGACTAATCCCAAGACCTAGTCGTCCAATGAGGAAGTAACCAAAAAAGCAGTAAAATAAACTACATTCAATATGAAATATAACTAGCAGTAACAAAATACAGCAGTAAGAAAAAGAACTACTACAGCATGTACCACCACAATAGTAGAACAATATTTATAACACAACATGAACTACAAGTAAAGAAAAGTACAGAGAGTAACAAGAACTACTCACTACAGTGGAACAAAAGGGCACAAAAGAACAGTGGTAACACTACTGGACCCTACTCGGCCCAGCGTCCTCTGCAGCCGCTGACCCTGGCTGCTCAATACCTGGTCCTGAAAAGTAACAAGTGTAACACGTCAGCGAAACGCTGGGTAGAGTGGCAGCTAAACTAAAGAAGCAGTAAAGTATACAGTAGCTGTTTTATTTTCTTTCTCCCTTTATTTACGTCTTTCTATTGTTTCACAATTTATCTATTTCTCAGATCCTTCACTTGATCTCGAATGTTCCTCATGGGAACGATCTTGATTGCAGTCCTTTCCGAACAGTAGAAGTAACACGTGGTGCTCTCCTGGCCGGGAGAGTCCCCCGTGGTGATCCTACTCTCAGTCAACCACCCCAAGGTCACTAACAGACGTAACGGTGACTACGGCACGTGCGATAAACGCACGGGTAGCTAACCCGCACTGGCACGCGATCAGTCGTTTCCATTAACGGGTGCACCCAAAGCACAGCACGGAACCAGTATAGGGCAGAGCCCTCTCAGTAATAGGGGTCCAACCCCTCCACAGTAACCAAACAGGGGCCTTGCCCCTCCACAGTTCCCGTACCCTCACCTGACTACCCTGGTTTGCCCAGTGGGCCTAACAAGTCTGTGTAGGTGAGCTAGCAGAACCCCGAGGCCCGTGGGGTAGCTAGTACTCGCCCTACACTAGTAGCTCTCCTCGGTACTGTGTACACGAGGGCCAACAAGTCAGTACAAAGTGGCCAGACCTAACCCCGGGTCCCTGGGGCGGCTGGCTCCGCTCTACACTAAGCAGGTAACAGGTGCTTCCCCTGGCACTACATACCCAAGAGACAACGCACCTCCACATCTTTCCTTCTCAGTTCCATTTCATTCTCTTTCCAGGAGTTCTACTCCTAATTCCCTGTGGGTTTCCAGCTCTTTTAACTCAGCACATTCAGGTTTCACCATTCCAGTTTCACGTTCTTACAACCCATATTCTCAATCATGTTCATTTATTCATAACAGGCAGCTGTTAAGTCAATTTACAGGAAGCTATTATTTCCTTTCCACATTTTCCAAAACTGCAATATCTATATTCATATCACTTGTTTTCCAGTCCTAGGATTCATGCCGTACCCTAGGATCTATCATTCAATCTAGTTTTCCAGTCCTAGGATTCATGCAATACCCTAGGATCTATCATTCAATCTAGTTTCTCATTCCCAGGATTCATGCAATGCCCTAGGTTCTATTAATTGTTCCATAACTGTAACAAATTATGTTAATAAATTCTAAAGCCACTCTACCAGCTACAACAGAAGTACTGGGGGCGTGGTCGGAAATTCCGCGCGCCTCCGCAACCCCCGAGACTGCAATGGAACGGGATCCTAACACAAGGATCAAACGCAAGGCATTTCTCAGAACAGTATATAATTACTGTAGACGAGTAGACGATTTTATTTCAAAAAGAACACAACTTGAAGCGCGGAGAACAGACTCCGAACGGGCCCTAAACGGGTCAAAAACGACGAAACAGTCCAAAATTAGACGTCTGGAACCTCTTCCAGACGTCTTAAAAAGTGGGTCAGATGGTACCTTGGTTTTGCGTAGTCTCTCAGACGTCCAGAAGCCTGCGGGGGCATCTGGCCTAGTTCCCAGACGTCCGATGGTCACCCCGGACGTCTGGAAGTCCTTCCAGTCGTCTGGCACTGCAGCCAGACGTCTGATTCGCATTGGATGCGAATATCAGAGCCTGTACGTACCCACTCCTCGCTCTCAGTACTGACGGTCGCAGAAAAAGGAAGAAGACGAAAATAACTTACTTGTCAGACGTCTGGACAGTCCTCCAGACGTCTTCCCCGTCGTCTGGTTGGAATCCCAGACGTCTGATTCTGGAAAAACTTCCAGAATCAGAGCTCGACTCGCCCTTCGCCCGCGACGCACGGCCGCGCCTCGTCCGCCTGCTGCTAGAGTTGTAGCAGCCCTCCCGCGACACTCCTCGCCCGCCGCTCCCCCGCCGGCCGGCTCCAGCTGCCCCGGCAAGCTCGAGCCCTCACGGTCGAGCGTCTCCTCCCTCGCACAACACCTCCTCCTGCACGCCCACCACGGCTGCCGCTGTCGTCGCTCGCTCACTCTCGCACTGGCTGGAAGAAGAAGAAGAAGGGAGCGGAGGAGATGAGAGTGAGGGAGAGAGCAAGAGAGAGGGGCACAGCCTACGCCCGCAGGAGGAGAGGGAAAAAGAGGGCATCCGCAGGTCTGCGCGCGCAAGCGCGCAAACGAAATCCACTGTGCCGCAGAAATTAAATCCCAGACATCTGGAAGTGGTTCCAAACGTCTGGTCAAACGTCTGGGCCACCTCCCAGACGTCTTAAAAGACGTTTTGAAGCTACTTTCGTAACAGTAACTGTCTAATCAAACATAGATTTTAGGTAATCATCTTCAAGTGAGTTGCATTAGTATTCCTTTTACCAAAATTCATTTGAGATGCCATGTCACAGACTAGCCATACCCCCCCATTGCTTTGGAAGAATGCTGATATGCTTGTGCTGCATACATAGGATGTGGAAGACAAGTTCTAGATTGCCCAACTAGAGTAAAAATCGCAACTGGGGCAACCCGTGGATTAGCATACTTGCATGAAAATTGTGATTATTTCACACTTCATTTTATTTTGCTGTCTTTTTTGGTGAAAAACTTTACCTTCTTTTTTTTCCAAATTCACATTTTCGCTCTATAAGTTACATATTTTATCAGCTCCATATGTGTTGTGCTCATTCCTTGACTCCATACATATTAGGCGAGAAAAGATTAATCAGAGTTACCATTTTGTGATTTTTGGAACCATTATCTAATATCTGTCTCTTTTTTTTTCTAGGCCACCCTCGAATTATTCATTGGGATATTAAATCTTCAAACATTTTGTTAGATAACATATTTGAAGGTCATTACTACCAAATTGATGGAAAATTCGAATGTATTTTCGTTTAGAGTTGTTCTTTTAGGGCTCATTACTGGGAGGAAGCCCGTTGATGTTTCAATAGGAGATGAGAGTCTTGCTAACTGGGTAAGCCAGCATCCACACTGTGACATTGTTGTTGGAAAGTTAGCTGCTAGAGTGAATTTTGGAGGGCTTGTTGCCTAGAGATGGCATGTTTTCCTTTGCTGCTAGATGTTATGGGCCTATATCAATAATTCTCGTATTTCCTATTTCGTTAGTGATAAATTAACAATTGGGTTCTTTATCGAGTTATGTAGTTGTGCAATTTTTGGTAATATATATTTACTATGATTTTTTTTTTTTTTTACTTCATAGGAGCGGAATTCTAAGGTGGTGAAGGCATTACAAGTTTCCAATGGAAAGTGGTACCCTACAGTCACTAACTCCAAGATACCCAACTTGACATTGACACCTGATAAGTGTGGAATCATGAGAAAACCAACTAGGACAAGGCTATTCTCAGGCATGGTGAATCTAAGACTTGCTCAGGTACCTTGGTAATTCTTATTTCTGCTCTTCTAGTGATAGCCATGAAGAAAATGATTTTGACAAAGATTGATAGGATCTATATGAGCATTGGTGATGGGGAAAGGACTTAATCCTTTAATATTTTTCATAAGATTGTTTGCGAGATCTCCTTTCCTTTTCAAAACAAGGATCACTTGCAAGATCTTTCGTAATGGTAATATGAATTCATTATTGATGCTGTGTATGTTATATATAGGGACAAGTTATACTCATATTCATTGACTCCTGCTATATTTTCCTGATGAGAACCTCATCATGAGCCCTAACTAGCATATTTTAATTTGATAGAATGAACAAAAGCTCCTACATAACCTAAAGGAAGGCCTAATTTAGGGAATTACTAATCTGAGAAGAGAACATGACACGAAGGGTAAAACTGCAATTTTACCATTGCAGTGCATCAACGGGATTTCTAAGGGTCTAGACATAAGTCAATTGGACTTAATAAGAGAAAAAGTTGGATGGTTTGGTCAGAAAAGGGTTATGGCGAAATCTATGAATTAAATGACATTGTATAACCTTAAAACGAATTCACTTTAATTCACAAGGTTACAGGAAAGATAAAAATCAAATAAATCCATTAAAATTCATGGAAAAATATTCCTTAGGGTTTAGAACCTTCAATTTAGCATTTGGAACCTGTTTTGACCGAGATTGGGGTCCATGCCCAATATTTGACCTAATTTGGGTTTTTGTGTAAAATGTCCAGTCAAACGTGGTCAAACCTAAAATACAACTTTACCATTGGATTCCTTATATCCAAATTAGGTTTATACCAAAATTTGGACCTAAGGGAAGGTCGTCTTGACCCACTTTGCAAATTGGTCTTCCAAATTACTTTCTGACCCTCAACTTTTTGAAACCCTTGCAATTACTCCCTCAGCTTTCTTGTCTCTTTCTTCATTTCGGTCCCTCTGCCATTTACAGCAGGGACCATACCTCCGGCGACTTCGCGCGGAGGTTTACGCCTCATCTGCATGGGGAGCTGCCCCCAGATTTGAAAGGGGAGCTCCCTGCAGAGCCCCCTACCGCATGGGCAGCTCCTCATGCCCTGAAACCCACCATACCTCTCATGCGAACGCGCGAGAGGTGTGAGTCTCCGACTGGCCTTACCTCCAACGTGGCTTTCCCGCTGCCTCAGCACGCTTCCCGCTCTACCTGCGCTTATTTAAGGAAGCGCAGGCCACGCTGCCTCCTTCAAGCTGAAAATTGGCCAGAGATCTCCCTCAAATTCCTCTCCTCCTCACTTCGGCCAACTGCCCAAAGCATCCGACAACTCCTCCCTCTCTCGTCGCTCTACCACCGTACTAGTGCTAGAGCCAGCTCCGCCGTTCTCCTCCACACCATACTAATGCGCACCCTCCGGCCCTCCTCATAGCCGCTTCTTCCCCTAGGCATCTTCGTCTCTGGTGACGGCAGGCACCCGTCGCTCACCCTCCACCTCCCCCCTTCGTTCTGAACTCCTTAGATAAGTTCCCCTTTCTCCCCTCTTCATTTCCCGCTGATCTATTTCCTAAATCAACTATTGCCACACACTGACCACCATCACCCCCTTCACCTCCGGCAACCAACTCCGGCGAGTTCACTCCACCACCACAGACCGCCTCCCTCCTCGCCGACCGATCCCTAAGCTTCGCCTCACCTGACTAATCATTTCCCCTCACTTCACTCACCGCGCCACCCACTAGACCCTCCCCCCGAACACACCCACCTGCACCTCCACAGTGTGCCCTAGGCACGCGTCCACAGGCGTTCCCACGCCTCGCCAACCATCTCTGCACATTCGCCACACCTTGGCGAAGCTCCCCAAGGTATCTGACAGAGTCGCGAGGCCGTGTTTGTGTTTTTAGGTGCGCTGCCCCTTCCTCCATTGACGCAGAAGCATGGAGCTCGCAAGCTTCACTCCAGGTCACGCGCTCCAAGCATAAGGGTCTCAGGTGACACGCGGGGGCCTCACGCACGCATCCAGCCAGAGAGCAGGCTTAGCAAGCGACTGCAGCAGCAGTGATTGGGCGGAGTCCTCCTGCGGGAATGCAAGCAGAAGCAGGTGGGACATTTAGTCCTACCTCTGAAGTGGAAGGCCGCCTACGCATGCATAAATTGTAAAACTGCATAGGCCTTATCGTCTCCAACTACATGGGGTGAGGTCCCTCACCTGTATACCCGCCACATCCGCGACCCACACTACGTGGACCTGGTTGACCCGTTTACTTTGCACTCCTCGCCCACCACCCACGTCGGTGCGCCTAGACCCGGGCACGCGTAACCCGACCCGATTACCCGGCTGGCTCTGAGAGAGTGAAGAGAGAAATAGAGAGATGCGGGGAGGGTAGGGGGTAGGTTTTGCTTCTTCATAACTGTGCAGGGAAGAAGGAAGAAGAGGAAGCAGCTGCGGGGAAGTGGAAGAGAAGAAGAAGAAGCCAGCTGAAGAAAGAAGAGGAAGCAGCTAAAGACTTAGCCACGCCAAAGAAGAAAGAAGAAGGCAGAGGCAGGAATAGAAGAAGAACTGTAGAGGCAAGGAAGAAGGAGACGCAGTAGCTCAAGAAGAGAAGAAGAAGAAGCCAAAAAGGAAAGAGAGGAAGAAGGAACTGCAGCTGGAGACTTAGCCGCAGAGAAAGAGAACAAGGAGAGGAAGCAGCCAAAGTCAGAGCAGCAGAAGCCAAAGAGAATGAAGGAAGAAGAAGGCATGATACTATAGCAAGAGGCAGTTAAGGCGTCTGATTCAAAGAATCAGACGTCTGAAGACAGAGAAAGAAGAAAAGAGAGAAAGCAAAGAAGAAAGAGAGAAGAGAAGAAAAGAAAAAAAAGAGAATCTATTTCTTTTTGTCCTTAGCATTTATCTTCCTTGAACATATTTGAGAATTGTGATTTTTCTACTTCTAAAGATCGAATTTGCTCCCTGAGTTCGACCTCGGAATATTTACAAATTTCGAGTAATAAATAAATAAAATTGATAATCATTTTTCGCAATATACTACAACGTAGCTATCCTTTTAAAACAAGCAACGAAATTCGAACCATCAAGCATGGAAGTGTATCTCTTTAATGGAATGAAAAATTCTATCTCATTTTGTGGATTTTCAATTAGGTTTTCTGATTATCTGACTTAACATGTGCATTTAGACTTGTTGCAATTGTATTGGCGTACTCCTATTATCTTTTGTAGATTTATGCTCTATTCTCCTTCTCATTACACTTAGGAGTTAGAGTTTACACTTTTAAGAAATTGCCTGTTACATGGGTATTGGACTTGGGAAAATTAGTATAAAGGGATTTGCTGATGGAGAAATATATGTCCATCTTAAGAGATTTGATCACCATTCTAATTATTACAACAGTAGGTATCATGATGGTAGTGAAGGAGGCTTGGCAACTCGTAACAGAGTCAGGAGGCTTGGAGGAATCTGTCACAATATCAACTTAAAAGGCTTGTATTAGTTAAACTAACATTTTCCTACATATTTGTTGTTCATTATCCCATGTCTTGGAAGCTGAGAAGCCAAATGATAGAGTAACTACCATCTAATTATATTAGACTAGTGTTTATGCTGGAATGTGATTTTGATGGCGCATAGGAACTAGTAGCTGCTTCCTAAAATGGTTGTGCAAAGGAAATTTAATATCAGCTATTTGCACAACTTATTTTTGTATGTATTTTTTCCTTTCTAGTGATATTGTAAATAGCAACTACTATTGCTTTATTCTCAGATATATTGATTTTGAAGTATGGGGGCAACGAAGTTGTCTCGTTTTGGATGAAAAAGTTCCATTCAGTTCCTATCTATGCGAGAAGCAGGTAATTCATTTTGCTATTTTGTTCTAAATCCCTTTTGGGGCTGAGAAGTAGGTAATAAAGAGAAGAACCACTTGTTTCTCACTTTTGCATTTGCTCTTTTGTTGAGGTTCTCTTCATTGTTAAGATGAAAAAGAAAAATGTTGGAGAGATGTATAATGGTGTAATTCATCATAAAGGTCCATTATATCCTATTCACAAATGTAACTCATCTATTGGTTACATGGGTGTAAACTATCTAGTGCAGATGTACGATGTAAAAAGGATATGTATCTTCGTAAAATGCTCAAATTGTATTTATAAACAGGCTGTGGGTATAATATGAGGTGTAAACATTGTTTCATAAAAATTTAGGTGTAAATGCAACTGACACCTTAGGTTGCGTTTGGCAGAGGGATAGTACTATACCGGAATAGAACAGGAGTGGAATAAGTGTAGAAGGTGTTTGGTTGGTGGGATTTTAATGATCGGTAGTATTGTTAATGATTGGTATGTTAGTTTTGTGAGAGATGAGAGAGAATTAATGGATTTTGATGTGATAGTTATTATTTTTTTAAATTTAAAAATTAAAAAAATATTTCTCTCTCTCTCTCATGCCGACCCCTCGGTTTCCCCCCTCACCACACCCCCTCGGAAACCACCCAATCCCATCCACTACTTGTACGTTAACCCTAATCCCACCCACTATTTCTAAATCAAATGCTGCCTTAGTTTTCAATTGTTTAGGATATTCGGTGTTGAGAAATTCTGCTTTTGCTTGGGATTAATTTGGATGTTTGAATACTCAAGTAGTGTTTGGGAAATAATGGTATGGATTTTTTAAAATAATTGTAACTTGTTGTATCCATATGAGAGTTAATGTTGATAAATATTTGGGAAGATCTCCCTTCAGTATTCTACATGTCAGCTTATGGAAATTATTTTTTCCTAGATGTTTTGCCATCTAATAGCAAGAATTAGCTTGTGGGTTGTTAAGTATTATCAAAAATTGATTACTAATGGCTGTCTAGTAACACATCATAATGCTCTTTCCTTTCATTAGCATCATCTTCTTCACCTTCATCTGTTATCGTAGCTAGCTGCAATCTGTTAGCACTAGAATCAGCATCTCTTCCTGTAACTTGAGGAACTCTTCTAGGAATAAATACCCCATAATTTGTAGGATTGTTAGGATCATTTGCTTGTATCATTTTTTGTGTATGTTAAGCTTTTTATTGTGTGAATTCTAGAAGGAACCAACCTGTTATAATCAATTACAGTGTTTGATTACTCTTTCAACATGTAATTACATACTGTACTTTTGAGTTCCACGATGTAGTTAAGGTTTGTTACTTCCTTTGAGCTCTTTGCTTTCGTATGTAATTCCTTTATATATGGAATTTTCAGAAAGTCATACTTTTTTTAGCATTGTATAAGGATCCTAATTTTTAGTATTAAAAAAAAATACCCCTATCTTTATCATCGGTTCTTGCAATAACCGGCGGTAGTAAAAGATAATTTTTTTTAACAAAGGTGACTATTTACCATCACTTATTACACAAAGCGACGTCAAAAGTATTTTGCCCATCGATTTTTAAAATAACCAATGACAAAAAAAGGTAAGTTTTTTAGCGAATGAAAGGTTTTTGTTGTCGCTTATTTGAGAAAGCGACGGCACAACTATTTTTACCTAAACGATGACAAAACTCAAAACGGCGTATTAACATGGGAAAAAGTAACGTAAAAATGTCGTCGCTTCTTTTTATAAGCGACGGGAAATTTAATTCCTGTCTATTAAAAAGATCAAATCCATCCACTAGGTGAACAATATTTTGATGTCGGATGTTCTTTATAACCGACGGGAAAAAAAAATGACACTACTTCTGCCGTCGCTTTTTGGTGTCGATTAAAAGGGCTTTGCCGTCGATTTTCAACCGACAGCAAAAGTGGAACTTATTGTAGTGAGTGTTCGTCAATTAATTCTACTAACTTAGAAATTTAGCTTCCCAAACCCCATTTCTTGTAATTTTTCTTCTTTTGTTTCTGTTTTGCTTAGGTATCAGAAACGAAATTTAATTTTCTAACACATGCTTTACTTTGAATATTTGATTAATCAAGTTGTCACAATTTCCAAAATTCTCCAAAACAATGTTCTTTAAACTCCCATTTTCTATTATAGGAAGTGTGCTTGATAAGGGAGGAAATTGTCGTGATTGAACCCGCCTCATTTCAGTCCACTTGACTTAGTTCTCCCAAGAATGCGAAGAGGCATAGGTCCACTCTGCTTTCCTGAATGATTACATGGTCAAGTCCTACTATTTGGATGGTTACACTTCTCCAAAAGTGTAACTGCTTACCTTTTGTATTCGATAGAAGGGTCCCTCGCACACATGGTAGAGGGCACGCTCAATGGGGGCAACCTAAAGGGCCTACAACTCATGTATTATACTATATATAGTGAATGTTGAGAGTTAAATCCTCTCCTTAGACATACACCTACATCTGTATGTGAGGAATTGAGTTAATAATCCCTTATGTTTTGTGAGGATTCATACTTATTTCTATTTTTCCGAGTCATGTTTCATTTCCTAAAATTTACAAATTTTTTGATGGCTATTGATGGCCTCAACAGCAGCCCCCAAGGCTTATCAAATGGCATCGTTTGTAGGAAACATCAACAAAAGTGCCAAGCTCTTCTCATGCATGAGTTGTGATCTCTCCATTAGAGGAGGCCTTCATTCTATTGAAATTGAGCCCCAACTGAGCAGCCTTTTTCTTGTTAGCGAATAGGTAGCTTTCCCTAAGTGATCCATCAAATGGTCCCGTGTGACAGGTCCATCCAAAGGAGCACCTCCAATTGGTTATAGTAGGTTACTTGCTCCCTCCACAATTGCACCTTCAAGAGGGCAACTATTAAAAGGGGAAAATTGCTTGCATGCTTATGGAAACAAACGGTTTACACTCCACCTCCCCACCAGAGCTAGTGCTCCTCCTGCCAGGAGCCTCTTTCAACTGACCTCCATTCCATCAATTGAAAGTTAGTGGGCCGAAACAACCTCCTCAAAGCTTTGCAGCATGCCATGATATGCACATCTGAAGGAGGGCACCAACCCACCCCAACATCGGCTAGCTACCCCCTTCTCCAGCGATGGGTACTGGTTGAGCCCTTCATTGGACAACTGGCCAGTTCACCCATGGAGAAGTCTCATTAAGTTGGGCGTCACCTACCTCTGTACTTGGTTGGCTAGGTCCAAGCTTGATCGAAGTAAGGCACAACCACCTATTGCCTCTGTACTTGGTTGGCTAGGTCCAAGCTTGACTGAAGGAAGGCACAACCACCTGATTTTTAGAGGCCAGTTGATTCGCTATCCTCCAGTAATGGGTGCCAATTGACAATAGCTAGTAGTGGTTGATGAGCGACTCATCATGGCTCTTAAGTACCCCTAATTAACTAGTTCCCTAGTTAATTAGCTAAGAATATATCTAATTAGGGTTTAATTATGATATAAGGGACAAAATACTAAGGACCATTAAAAGAACATAAAAATACTAAATTAAATATCTATTATTCATAATTATAATTTAAATAATAATTTGGACTTGAATTATAAACATTTGGCTACTTAATTAATATTTAATTTAACATTAGTAATATTTAACATTGAGTATGTAATTAAATTAAGTAATTTAATCAATTAAATAAATAAAGCTAAAAAGGTAAAAATGTAAATTCAAGTCATATGTATAATATTTATCTAATTTATATCATTTATAAAAAGTTGAAAAAGAATTAAATTAAATTAAGCTTAAAATGCCTTTGTTTACACTTAGGTCCTTAGGTTCTATTCCAATTGAGTCCTTTTATTCACTTTTAGGTCCTTAAGTTTATTTTCATACGAATCCCTATGAGCACAACTCGTCTTCATCTTCATCGATTTGGACGGCTCACAATGGCCAGTCACCACACCACCCGATCCTCCTCCATCCTACGATTGAACTCCATCGCCTTGGCTACCAACATCACAGTCACCGCCTCCACTTCATCCAACGGTGCGGATTAGCGATAAATCCTAATTAGGCTAGGCATTTAAGTTCACCAGCATCGAAGACGACGCCAGTGGTTATCATGCACCTAGACACGATGCTGTCTAGGTTCAGCCCCTTTCCATCACCGCCACCACCTATAAATACCCTCCTAGCTCCTCTGATTCACGGTTATCGACCCCCTTCCCTCTCTCCGACACTGTGGTTGATCAGTAGGTCTTCTTGACAAGCTCTGACATCTTCGTTCTCCTTCTCGAGCGCTACCGCCGAGGAGCGTTGCCTCCCTCACCCCCTCTTCCTTTCTCTCACCTTGCCAACGGCGATTGAGCATGCCACAACTTTGGATTCTCTCTTCTTCAATCGGCCGGAGTTTCTCTTTTCACCAAAGTCTTGATTTCGATCTCGTTTCCACCCTACCAATGATGGATTCCCTGACCTCCTTCGTCAGGTAAGTAGTTATAGCTCTTAGGAGTAGGATTAGCTAGGTAGTTAGTTAGGAGAAAGAGTAGATAGTTCAAGTTCTTCGTTATCTTCTCAGACTCCGGTGAAGTCAATTTCAACCTCGTTGGACCTTGATTCACCGTTTCTTCCATCTGATCACCTATCTCTACTCGCCACGATCATCTTCCGCTTCTTTCCTCACTGTTTTATCAGCTGACTCACCTAGTCCAACTTCACCTTCACCGGCGACCTCTGTTGTCTACGATGGAGTTCTCCGAGATAATCCACACTCAATTGGGGCCCTCCACCGCCTCTACATCACTTTGAGGGCCCCATTTGACTTATCAATTAGTTAAATAATCATCTAAACAAGAAACGCCCAAATCACCTTAGCCTCCTGAGCTCGCTGTCAATGGCAACTCAGGAGTTTTTCCACCTAATTAGCCACTCATTTACCATTGCCACACACTACTGACCAATTCCCCTCACTCAATTGAGTGAAAGGAGTCAATCTGAGTTCCAACGAACTCAGATTGTGATTTCATCGAATTCGAAGCATATCTTCTAATTTCTTCTTTAATTGTTCCAATTGTTGAGCTCCTGAGGTCCCTTGCGACCTTAGAAATCTTTTGAAACCATCTATGGTCTATTCCACAAAGTTTTGAACTCCAGTGCCTTAATTCTGGACTCACTGGAGCTTCAGCGAGCTTCGGCGAGTCATTTTTAAGCTTCAGCCCTTTAAAGACCATGAAAAGCTCCAGAATGCTCTTATGATGTCTCAGGATCAAGAATCCAAGCTCTTAAGTGTGTTTTATTGATTTGAGCCCTAGTTTGATATATGTCTCCTCCAACTCCAGCGGAGTTGGAGGAGCGAATATGTTAGGGTTTAGACCCTAAGATTAGGTCCAGAAGCATGAGAGGAGTCTGTAGAAGTTGTTCATGATCTTTACATGGTCTAAGAACTCCTGGAATCTTCTACCGAACATAGGCACTTTTCACCTCAGGCAACGATGCCTGAGAACACCTCCAGACTTAACAAAACTTCATTTTGAGGTGTTGAATGAATTCCTGAGGATAAACTAGGTCTATTTAGGCTTTTAATTTTATCTAAAAAGCTAAAAGTCTGAAAGTCAACTTTGAAGGTTTCTAGGTCAAACCTGAGCCATTATAGAAGATTAAATGATTGAAACTCTGAATTTATGAGTTGATTAAGTTTCTGGAGCGGATTTGAGTTCATTTAAAGTGATTTAGTTGTGTTTTATTGAGGATTAATTGAGAATTAGATTTCTGAGCAATTTGAGTTCAAACTGGAACCCAACACTGTTCACAACGGTTTTGTTGATATTCAAACCTAAATCCTGCCCAGATCAATTACTTTTAACCTCCTGAAACCATTCAGACCTCTTTTTAAGATTGATTCCTCTCTGTAGGTTGAATTCAAGCTCAAATCTGAGTTCTGTGCTTCCAACTTGAGCTTCTGCTCCTCTCTGAAGCCTTCCAGACCTTCCTTCTTCCCCCAATAGGTGCGAAACACCTCATTGGAGGCACTCAAGCCTTCAACTGAGAGCAACAACCCCTCTATAGGTCATTTGACCTGTTTTCTTCTCTCTGCATGCGCTAGCAACCATGGCAGATAGCCATGTTACATCTCTGAAATAGGTGGATTAAACATGATCAAAATGCCAAATTGGTGTTACAATTGGGTAGAGCTCATCTATAGCTCTCGATCGAGCCTTTGCTCAACTGATTTGGCCCAGCAAGTCGCTGGGAATCCTTAAGTGAAGATCAACCTGGAGCTACTACAGATAGTCCCACACCGACAACTTTAGAGCGCACGACATAGTATAAATTGATTTGCGCTATGACCCTCTCGGTCGTCAATGCAGGGCGCAAAGAGAACTTATAAGCATTGGTTTCGTAGGTACGTGCATGTGCATTTGCACGTGCCTAGGTGTGTGTGAGCGCAGGTGCATGCATATGGACCTATGTGAGCGTGGATGTGAGTGGGTCTAATTGGGCCCAGTACTGTGCATGATCTGAAATGAACTAAAATTCATGAATTAAATAATTAGGCACCAGCCTAGTAGGGTTTGGTCTCACCTGTGAGGGTGATGTGTATCCTTGAAAAGCCCGTGCTGGCCATTAATAGTGGATGAAAAATTAGCTAAGTGTGGTGAAATAAGAAAGCATAGTAAAGAAAGAAATAGAAAAGAAGAGTTGAGAAGGGAGCTTAAGAAGAAGAAAAGTAGAGAAAAAGATAAAAGAAATAAAAGAGGAAACTAAGTAGCATAAGAAAAGCTAAGGAAAAATTAAGAGAGAGAGAGCTCGTAAGTGTAAAGGAAGAAGAAGAGGTAAAAGATAAGGGCTGAGAAAAGAGAAATGTATAGAAAGATAAGAAATAAGAGAGAATAAATGTATAGAAAAATCAGTTGTCCTCATTACATATCAGAAATCCAATTTATATTTTTAAGTCGACTAATTCTCTTTTCAGATGTCTGATGTCTGATTAAGAGCTGAACCTGCCATATTATATGTTTTTGAGCTTTTAACGTTGTAATGGCCATGATAACTCTTGTAATTACATTTTATGCCTTATGTAATAAGTAAATGTTTCCATTTGATTTTAAATGATAAATCTTTCTTATATACTTGGTTCTTTTCAAATGGAATATTGCATGCTTTTAATTGTTAGTCTCTTGTGTTATATTCATGTGCTTAAAGTATTGTTAATTATAATATGATTAATTAAGTAGTTGTTAATTAATGTTTAGGGATTAATGGTGAATTAAGCTTATGATTATGCCTCTCAGTAAACGACCTAGACTCAACCAGTTAAAAAAGAACTTAAATTTTAAAATGTTAGGTTAACTTGACCCTATACTACAATTCTGATATTAATTCTAGTTAACCTAAGTTACTTTCAATGCAATTAATTAAGTCTAATTAGCTTAATTAACTGTGTTGAGAATTAACGCTTGAGTGGCTGATTGCCAATTGCCCCATTCTTCTCCAACAACAATTGTTGACTAGCAATGGCAACGACCACCTGATTCCTTCTTCTTAGGCACCAACCAAAAGAGTTCATGGTCGATTATGTGGGGGTTAATGACAAAATCAACCCACCTTGATCTTTACGATGGGAACTATAAGCTAACCCAAGTCTGCATACTTAATGTGTCCTATATTCAAGTAGTACCAGTATTCATGTGTGAGTACTAGTACACTTGACTTACAGGTAAATGTCCAGTATTTAAAGTGTACCGGTACTCATGATAAGTATCAATACCTGAAAAGTATTGGAAACTACCCAGTACTCAAGGTGTACCGATACTCATAACAACTACCGGTACTTGAAAGGTACTGGAATCTATTCAGAACTCATCTGATCTCAGCAAGTATCAGTACTCGTCCTGAGTATCAATATTACTTGAGCACTGGCTCTAGGTTATTAAACCTTAATCACCTTGACAGTATCCATACTGTATCGATACCGATGAATAATACCAGTATACATGATGTACTGGACAAGTCGGCTAGGTCAATGATCTTTGACCTATGATATACATATACCAGTACTGATGAATAGTGTCAGTATTTATAACCTATAGTCTTAGATCACTCAGAACCGAGGGTCATACTGTAACCAAAGAGTACCGGTACTAGTGATAAGTACAGGTACTACATTGATACAGTATTAAGTTCTGTATCCATTGAGTACCGGTACCCATAGTTAGTACCGGTATTCATCAATCATCATTCTTGTTATAGGACGTCCTGTAACGTACTGGTACCGGTATTGATGAGCAGTACCAGTATTAGTTGCAATTACAGAAACGTAACTCATATTTTCAGAAGTTCAAGGGTCTAGCATATAACCTAGGTTTATGCCGATCCTAGTAGACTTAATAAAACATGGTCTAACGTACCAAAATATACATACAATCGTATAAATGGATGTTGACAAAATTCCCTACATGTGATGAGGTGAGATATAAGTTGTACCTGTGGTTCCAGCCATTGGGATCAAGGCATAGATAATGGTGATGAAGAAGAGTAGGTCAGAGATGGTCTTCTAACCTCTACACAACCTGAGTCAAGGAGTATAATATCTGATGGCAACCAGCAACCCTGGAAATCCCATCTACCTCCTTTCTCCTTCTCTTGTTTTCCCTTTCTCACTTGGACCCGATGGGGAGGCTCTCATGGAATGTGTGTGTGTAGGGTTAGGGACGACAACTCTTTTTATTAATTGGTAACCACCAATTAATTTCTGGTAAACTTTTATGTAGCCCATCATAAAATAGAAATTATCCCATAGGTTTCTACACAATAACTTTATATCTTAATGATACTTTAATGCTTATTATAATTATAATGTCTCAATTGATCGCTTTTAAATATGGGTCATAACTGACAATCAAAATACATACGTAATTATATACACATTAATCTATATTAGTGGATCAATAAAGTTCAATTGACCCAATAGATTGAACTCCCCTACTTGCTGTGTTGAATGTCACCCAACAGAGTTGGAGGTTGGCTGATCACCTCCCACCCCTCGTGTGATGGGTGTTTCCTGACCTATAAAGTAGTTGGCTCATCCTTGTCACCCTGCTTGAGTGTGTCGACTGGGTAATAGGGCAACTGGTTGCCCAACCTATTCCCAACAGAGCACATGGTCGGCACCTTGAGGAGAGGGGTCAATGTCCACCCCCACCTGGTGCTTCAAGGTGATTCTCATGTGATGCAAAGTGGAGGCATCACCAAAGAAAAATAAAAAAGGGAGAGAGAGGGTGCATGAAACTTATGATACTAATAAACCACCCACAACCAAATTACTTTGCTTCATACATCTTCCCCTCTTATGCAATGGTCAGTCAAATTTTCTATTTCATAAAATAAACATTTGTAGTTGCAGGCTTTCCAATATCTTTATATCACCCATCTTTGCAAAATTACCCAGCTCTGCCACACCCCTCCCCTCCAAAATTCTCTATATTATTGGTGTTTGGTAAGAAAAAAAAAAATGAAAGGAATGTAATGACATAATGAAATAAGTAGGTTAACTTATTTGAAAGATTTGATAGTTAAAATTATTTCACAAAAAGATAAAATAAATTTATCCTAAATTAAATTTCCTTAACCTAACCGATTAAATAGGATCGAACGGAGGTTAACTCCACTTAACCTACAAATCAAAAACCTCCATTGAGTCTTCGCAAACAAAAAAACAAAAAACCCCCGTTGAGTCCAAATTACCTCGTCGCTGCATGAAAAAGCAAAAGCACCGGCACGCGTATGCTGAGTGCCCGTCTCCACTCCCGAGGCGGCACCACCCAAACCGCCTTCGGCAACCTCCAATTTACACCTCCCCACCACTACCACCCCCCCACCCCCCAACCCACGTCTCCTTCTCACGCCCAAAAGTGGCTCCCGCGCAAAAACGTCCAAATCCGATCCTCGCTGCCCAACACAGTCCGCAGGCGCTTTCCCCATCTTGCCCCTCCCTCCTATCCGTTTGTTTAACCCCTGGCAACGGCACCCCACTACTCCCTCCGCCCTTCTTAAACCCTGCACAACCCAACGTCTCTCTTCACTTATATCACCACCATCGCCTCTCCCCCCTCTCCCCCATCACGTAATTCATGTGGGGGGAGTAGCCACAATGGGCGCTTCCACGGTACCGTTCCTCACCTTTCTCTTATGGTGCTCCGTTGCCACCACAAGAATGGTGGACTGCAGGAAGACGTACATCGTCCACATGGACGCCACCCAGAAGCCCTCCGGCCACGCGACCCACCACGAGTGGTACGTCTCCCACCTTGAGTCCCTCTCCATCCCCGCCGACCGCCACCTCCTCTACACCTACACCGACGCCCTCCAAGGCTTCGCTGCCGCCCTCGACCCCGACCACCTCCCCCTCCTCCGCTTCCATCCCTCAGTCCTCCACCTCCACCCCGAACCCCTCCTCAGCCTCCACACCACCCGCACCCCGGAGTTCCTTGGCATCTACCACGAGCGCCGCTCCACCGATGCTGCAGTCGACGCCCTCCTCCACGCTGCCGAGGCCGCCACCCACCGCGTCGTCGTCGGTGTCCTCGACACCGGCGTGTGGCCGGAGGCGCCCAGCTTCGACGACGCCAGACTCCCAGAGCGCCCCTCCGCCATGTGGCGCGGCGGCTGCGAGCCCGGCGCAGACTTCCCCCCCTCCCTCTGCAACAACAAGCTCGTCGGCGCCCGCAGCTTCTCCCGCGGCTTCCGCGCCGCCGCCGGTTCCTTGAGGCCGAGGGAGAGGGTCTCCCCGCGCGACCTCGACGGGCACGGGACCCATACGGCGTCGACCGCCGCGGGGTCCCCGGTGGCCAACGCGAGCCTCCTCGGGTACGCCGCCGGTACCGCCTGCGGGATGGCTCCGGGGGCCCGCGTGGCCATCTACAAGGTCTGTTGGGGCTCCGGCTGCTACGGCTCCGACATCCTCGCCGGCATCGACCGCGCCATCTCTGACGGCGTCGACATCCTCTCCCTCTCCCTCGGCGGCAGTGCCTCCCCATACCACCGAGACACCATCGCGGTGGGGGCCTTCGCCGCGCAGCGGCGGGGAGTCTTCGTCTCGTGCTCCGCGGGCAACAGCGGCCCGCTCCCGGAGTCCCTCGCGAACACCGCGCCGTGGCTTGCAACCGTCGGCGCCGGCACGCTCGACCGGGACTTCCCGGCGTACGTGTCGCTCGGGAACGGCGAGCGGCACGAGGGGGTGTCGCTCTACAGCGGGTGGGGGATGGGGAGGAGCATGGTCCCTTTGGTGTACGTGCGTGGAGGAGGGAACTCGAGCAACCTGTGCCTGCCGGGGACGCTGGAAAAGGCGCAGGTGAGGGGGAAGGTGGTGGTGTGCGACCGGGGGATCAACGCGAGGATGGAGAAGGGTGGGGTGGTGAGGGCGGCGGGAGGGGTCGGGATGATCCTTGCGAACACGGCGGTCAACGGGGAGGAGGTCGTGGCGGACAGCCACGTGCTCCCGGCGCTGGCCGTTGGGAGCAAGGCCGGGGACGCCATCCGGAGGTACGCCGCGTCGCAACGGGGTGGCCCGCGGGCCACGATACGGTTCCGGGGGACCGTGCTGGGGGTGCGGCCGTAGCCCGTGGTCGCGGCGTTCAGCTCGCGGGGGCCCAACGGGGTTGTGCCGCAGGTTCTCAAGCCGGACGTGATTGGACCCGGGGTCAGCATATTGGCCGGGTGGTCGGGGTCGGTGGGCCCCACAGGGTTGGACTCTGACCGGCAGAGGTCCCACTTCAACATCATGTCTGGTGAGTGGTAGTAGTACTGATGGTACTGGGAGTGGCACGTAGGATTGCACGTTGATGACAAATGGGATTGACATCTGAATTTGGTTACATTTATAAGGAAATCCCACGTGCATCATGGAGTCTAAACTACCTACCATGATGGCGACTGGGATCCTCCATGCTCTCCTAACAGCGCCCCATAGTGTGGGATTTTCTAATTTTTAATCTCGTCCTTTTTCGAGATTCAGCCCTGTGAATAGCTCAGATTACTAGCATATCAAAAAAACATATTAATTAGCAATGGATGTTCCTTACAGCCGAACACTAAGGCTGCATTTGATTTAAGAAGAGTGGGTGGGATTAGGGTTAATGTATGGATAGTAGGTGGGATTGGGTGATTTTCGACGCGAAGGGGGGTGGGGGGAATTGAAGGGTGTGCATGCCAGAGGGAGAAATATCTGTTTTAAATTTTTAAACAAAAAAAGTAATAATTATCTCATCAAAATATATGATTCTTTCTTATCATTCACAAAATCAACGTATCAATCATTAACAATATCATCAATTATTATAATTCCATCGATCAAATACCTTTTATATTTATTTCACTCTTATTCTATCCCGATATAACATTATCCCCTGCAAATTTATCATGCACTCAAAATCATCCAAAAATCAATCCTTGTTTATTTGAGATTTGAGTAGTCACGTACGTTAGAATGATCTTATTTTTGATATACAATGAGTAATCCTTCGTCAATCCTGGATCTAAAAAAGTCAAAGATTGAAAGTCATACAATCTCTATGTTGCTTTTTGGGCGCCTCAGGGGATTCCAACTTCCAACCACTGCAACGGTCGATTTCTAGATCCAAATTTACGAATTTGTGCTTCTATTTTGATGCATAATGTGTCCGCGCCGAGGACTCTCCAGTAGTCTCTGTTATCATCCTTCACCCATCGTATCATGCGACCGCGCATTCTTGAAAATTAATTTTTCAAGTGTTTTTCTCGCAAGATTGGGAGCGTTCGGGAGGTGGGGGGTTCAACACAGAGCGTTCAAATTTTGTTTTTTTATTCTTAAGCTAATTACTTCCATACCATCTGAATCTCTGACACGATTATACCACAACTCATGTACACATCTAAAGGTAGAACAAGCAAGTGCACTGCAACGTGACATCTTCACAACTGCAACGTTATTTACAGGCACATCCATGTCATGCCCGCACATAAGCGGCGTGGCCGCTCTCCTCAAAGCGGCGCACCCGGACTGGAGCCCCGCGGCGATCAAGTCCGCCCTCATGACCACCGCCTACACCGTCGACAACACCGGCGCCCCGCTGCGTGACGCCGCGGACGGCTCCACCGCGAGCCCGTACGCCTTCGGCGCGGGCCACGTCCACCCCCAGAAGGCCCTCTCCCCGGGCCTCGTCTACGACATCACCACCGAGGACTACGTCTCCTTCCTCTCCTCCCTTAAGTACACGCCGGTGCAGATCTGCACCATCACCGCCCGCGCCAACGTCTCGTGTGCGGGGCGATTCCGCAACCCAGGCAACCTCAACTACCCGTCGTTCTCGGTGGTGTTCCGTGGGGCGGGCCGTCGGGTGAGGTACGTGCGCGAGCTCACGAACGTCGGGACCGTGTGGTCGGCTTACCGCGTGAGGGTTGAGGGGCCCGCGGGCGTGGACGTGAGGGTGAAGCCGGCGAGGTTGGTGTTCCGGGGAGTGAGACAGAAGCTCAGGTACACCGTTACCTTCGTGCCCAAGAAGGGTGGTGGCAGTCCAGACGTGGAGTTCGGGTGGATAACGTGGAGCAACAAGGAGCATCAGGTGAGGAGCCCGGTGGCTTACAGGTGGACTGCGTAGTTGAGGACTTGGCGGTGGTGGTGGTGCTCCGTGTGGCGGTGTGCGCGTGTGGTTGGTGGCGTAGGGAGGGCGAAGTTAAGAAAAAGTTACGTCTTTTTTTTGTCTTTGGTAAAAGGGGAATTTTACGCAAGATTTAACGTGCCATAGACAGAAACTTTGCTTGAGCAACGTGTGAAGGGCGGGGCTCGGGCTCCCCAACAACAATTATGTATGAAACAAATAAAGTATCACGGAGTAGATAGCAGCCGGAATGAGGAGTGCATATTGGCCAGCACAGCAGTTGTGTTTACGAGGTTGAGGGTGTTTAGGATGTTGGACGAGGCATCTATCGAGTAAGATGTAAACTTATTTAATTTAAGTTATATTTATTAATGTAAACTTATTTAGGGAGAGACCTCAGAAAATCTACTTTAATTAAATCTTACATTATATAATTTTTTAAAAAATTAAAAAGTCAGGAATTACTTCTTCCTGTTCGAAAGTAGCAGAGAAGAGTGTTGTGCCAGTTTGTATATGCGGGCAAATGCCAAGGTTCTGCGTCGGAGGTCGATCTGCACAACGGTTTCACGATTACAGTGAGAAGAATAAGTCGAGATAAGAAAAAGGTAACTTGGTTTGGTGGTTTTTATTTTTGTTTGTCTTTAATGACGTGTGCTGGATCGCGGGATAAAATTTATAATTTAGCCAGTATTTAGTCGTCCGCTGCAAAGGAAAAGCATACATTGCCCACTGTTAGCTACACAATATTCCAGAACAGAAATATTCACCCATTGCAGAACTAAGCTATACTAGACAACAGTTACATCAACCAATACGAACTTTTACCTTAGTCTACTCTCTTAAGCGCATATCAATTTCCGTATTATCCAAAGTTCTAGAGTTTAATTAGGGGTTGTTAATGGTTGAGGATTACGATTAATGGGGCTTTTGCATCTAATTAACTAGATACTATGGTTGTAGTTTAGTGTGGTGACTTTGGTTGGAAGCCCGGAAACGAGATGGGGGTTAGTCCCTCAAAACGAGATGGTTCTATTTAGTAAGGGGAATAAATTTATGAAATAAGTAGAGGAAATGAGAAAGAGGTAGAATAATTGTGTTAATTTGTTTAGAAGTTTTAGTAGGTTAAAGTTATTACACAGAGAATGTGATCTTAATAACCTGGCGTAAGTAGGAGATGAATTAAGTGATCAGTTAAATATTTAATTGGACATAAATTCACTTAACCGACTTGCCAAACATCCCTTAGGGCTACGGTTGGTATCGGTATAGTAGGTGGAATTGAGGCTATGAGGTGAGATTGAAGAGTGTGGACGTGGGTTTCGATGTGGGGATGGGAGGACGGTTGTTGAAGGGATGAGGCGAGAGAGAGGAAATCGATGGAGGAAGGGAGAAAAAAAAAATCTAATATTTTAATTTAAAAGAATATTTAATAATTATCATGTCAAAATCCAGTAACCGCTCTTATCTTTTACAAAATTAACATATCAATCATTACAATTCTATCGATCAAATACTTTCTTAAACTTATTTTACTTAAATTCTATTTTGAAATGTCATTATCCCCTACCAAACTTATTCTAGATAAAATAAACTATCTAGTGTTTAGCGATTAACATAGATTCCATGATGGAAGAGGGATTTATTTATGTTAATTTATGTGAAGAACTATCTTTTCTTTAGCGTGCCATCCTAGCTAACACTTAACATAAACTAATCCCATGTTTGTTTGCAACAATGCTCTCCCACATGAGATTCCTTTATACATGTTTGTAAAGTAACCTACGAAAGCATCATCCTCTATCATTCTTTCTTCTCTTAGGTCATCATTGTCTTCAACATTACTCACCTAAAAAAGCTTCTCCGGACCCTCTTGTAAAGCCCTACAAGTCTACTTAGATGGGAAGAAAGACCCTTTGGTTGGTTCTCTCTTCATCTTACGGTAGATGGCGAATGAGTGGAACTAGCTACGTCCACGGCTGCACCACACCCCAATTGGTCCAATATGCGGCGAAGCATTATTCAGCTCCCAAAAAGATAATAGTTTTATCCCAGATTTCAATTCCCACCGCTTGTATTATCCACTCTTGGGCTTATTTGTTACCTAGGATACAATGATTTATTCATGTTTAACTAGTTTTATCGTGGGATAAAGTAATCCTGGGTAAAAGTTTTAAAATTTAAGATAAATTTATTTCATTAGGGTGGGGGATAAATTTATTCTTCTTCATCTGAGACATTATTTTCAACTATCCCCCTCAAATACTTTAATTTATCCCTATAATTTGACACATATTTCTTCCAAATACTAAAGTCATTTTATCTTAAATTTATCCTTTAATTTTACTACCTATAAAATTTGTGTCGTGAAATAAATAGACCCTTAGAAGGCTACAATCGGATACACTTGTAGTTTTAGATACATTTTAATTCCATTCCTGTTCCTTTTTTTTCGTTCGCCCCTCAGCGTCACTTTTCCCCTTCACTTCGGCCTATTCAAACTTGATTTTAAGTTTCCTAGTTAATCAAATAAATGGCTAATATCACACAGGTATTATAATTTGGTTGAGTTTTAAAAAGAAGTTTCCTATCCAACCTACCTAAATTATTTACCTTTCAATATTTGGCGACCAAGACGAGACTAATGCTATTCAGACCTCATTATCATGTGAGCAAAAACTTATGAGTTTGCAAAACATCTAATCTACTCCTGCAACTCAGCCATTGGTTCTACATGCCCTTATAAACATGTGTCGCTGGTCTCCATAATTGTAATGTGATGAGTTTTGTAATTGGAGGAATTAAGGGATAAATTAATTTTGATATTTGAGAAAGGTATAGGTTAAATTATGAGATAAATATGAGTGTTTAGAGGGATGAGTGACGATAATGTCTCCCAAGGAAGGAGATAAATTTATCTCAGATTTTAAAATCTTCTGTACAGATAATTTTATCTTAGGATAATGTTAGTTAAAAATGAGATAAATCATTATATCCCACGTAAAAAAGAGTGCCTATCACACAGCTAGCCTTGCCTTGCCATTGCTAGTCCTGCTGTGCCACGACAACGGGCTTTTTTGCAACAGGCAAATTGTTGACTTTGTTCCAAATGGTCTGACCCTCCTCCTTACTACATCCCTGCGGCATCGCAGAGGAGGTTTTGAAGGAGGGAGCCTTGTTCATGGTGGTGAGGGTCACGAAGGGGGGGGATAACTCACTGTGAAGGTAGGTGTCCTCCGTGTATTGGTAGAAGGTGGCAACAAGGAGGATTGGGAAAGTTGAGTGAATGGAAATAAATCCCCATTAAATTGGACATGGCAAGAGAAACATATCATCTGCGTTTGACTATTCAGGCACCTGTATGCTTTGTAGTATGGACTGAAACCCAAAAATACATGTAAGGCGGATTGAGGTTGCAATTTGTTGTTATTATATGCCCGTAGAAGAGTATAGCACCCACAGCCGAGATGTGAAAGAATTTGTAATCTGGTACCTCTTGAAAAAAAGATGATGATGCTTATCTTAAGCAGAGAAGATAAATAGTCTGCAAACCTATCCTCTTAAGTTAGCTGGAACTCGAATTGGAGATCTATCGTTTCCACTTAAGTGATATGAGTATGTTCACCAGCTAAGTTACCTGACAGGCTCAATCTAGTACCTCTTGATAAAGTAGCTTGATGAAGGAAGGGCATTAATTATAACGACAACCATTTGGACAGCAAAATGTGAGTAGTTTAAAGGAAGGGACACCCGATGAAGAAGAACAATGTTAGTACTTCAATCATGTGTCATATTTTTTTTTCCCGTCGAGCCATTTGGTTGAGGCATATAGGGAGCCAAAATGAGATGTTGCATAACACGTTGTTTAAACCATTGATGAAGTTTATGATACTTGCCGCCCCAATTGGCTTTAATTCTCTTATGAAGTTGCGTTTTAATGAGTTTGTAGAATTGGATGAAAACCATATAGACATCGGATTTTTGAAAGATGGGATACACTCAAGTCTATTTGGTTTGATCATCAATAAAGATAAACTGCATAGCAATGCCCATCAGTAGATAAAAAAGACATTGTCCAGACATTAGTAACTATCATATCAAAGGTCTCATTGCTAATTGTTAATGCAGAAGGAAATGTATTTTATGTGCTCTGGCATATGCATATACATACGTCACAAGTAGAATAAACTGACGTAGAAGTGGATGAAAGACCAAGTTTATTGATAAGATAATGTAGAACTACAGTTGACATGACCCAAGCATCTATGTCACATATCTAGAGATGCTGAGCGATGCAAGGAAGCGACAACTGCAACACTCCTGTTGGGTCCAGCAGATGAGGAAGCTTGAACGAGTGACGAGGGCAGCCAAAGCTGATAAGGCCCTTTCTTAGCACGCCCTTGGAGTAGCAATCTCTTCGTGAGCATCTCCTTTATAAAGAAATTATTAGGACATAGTTTAAAATAGCAGTGACTTTCTTTAGCAAACATGACAATAGATAATAGATTCTTGTTTGGAGCAGGGACATGGAGGATGTCAATCATAACAAGAGGGTGAGGAGGATGATGAAATAAACTTGTAACCGGTGTGGATAATAGACGCACTTTGCCCATTTGCAAATTTTATGTCATCAGTTCTATCATACTTCATGCCAAGATCAAGATTGGCCATGGGGTTTGTAATGCGGTGGAAAGCACCGCCGCTATCATGATACCAGAGCTCATTACCACCAGAGCTCGTATCCACATGATTAATAGTTGGAACATCGTTATCATAGTCATTACAATAGTGATAAAAACAAGCATCAGTGGAATAATTATTTCATCCACAGATTTGACATCCTCCAATATTTGGACCGAATACTTGTGGAGCACGATCATAAGCAGGGAAGGAGGAGGGAGCTCGTCTTCTGAAGTACGATTCCCCACGGGGGGCACGAGTTCGACCACGGAAAGGATGGACCGTGACCCTGAGAGGTCTGTTCATTGGAAACATCAAGCATGGATTGAGCACGCAGCAAACGCTGTTCATGGGTTAGGAGGAGACCAACAGCTCTCTCAAAGGTCATGGGCTCGACACAGCTTGAGATAGTTGCTGTGATGGGATCACAGTCGCTGCTAAGACCATTAACAAGCACCGAGACCATCTCGTCATCATCAAGTGGTAAACCTGTTGCAGAAGCAACTAATATTAATTGCCAAAGTTTTCACCTTGTTGGCATATGCAGTAATAGACATGTTGCCCCTGTGGAGATGGGTTATTTCGACACGATATTGGAAAAGGTTCGCACAAGCCTGGGCTGCAAAGTAATTTTCAAGATACAGCCATATTTCTCGTGCGGTACGAAAGGGGGCAATGTGAGAGCCTATTTGATCAGAAACAGAGGCAAGGACCCAACTTCGTACAAGATGACCCTTACGTTTCCACACAAGATAGGCATCATTTGGCGCAACAATTCCTCTGTCTTCCTTTTCGTGTGGAGGAACAGAGGAGCTGTCGTCAATATAACTATGGAGATCATAGGTGAAAAAGAAGATGTACCAATTGGGCCTTCCATAGGGTGAAGTTGGTGGTGGTGAGTTTGGCTGAGATTATGTTTTGAATATTTGTAGGAAGAGGCAACCCATGATGAGCTTTCATTGTATTTGAATTAGGGATCTCGCCCATTTCAGTGATGCTGTAGCTCTAATACCACGTAGTGGATTAGAACCTGCAGCAAGCAAGAATTACAGAAAAAAAAAGGTTGTCTGCAGAATGGGGTTGTTATAGAGACAATAGTTGGCATAAAGACCATGCCTAGAGTGGGTACAATTTCAGGTAAAAATTGCGACTCATGGCATTGGATATTTTTGTGGGAGTATATTATACGTATATCGTATATGACTCAACGAGGAACATGAGGGTAAAGGAGTATGCCATGAGTCAAATGAGAGGGTTGCATTAGTGATTTAATGGAAGATCTTTACTATATTGTGAAGATGTTCGGTAGAAAAGGAGGCAAAAGAGGAGGCTTAAAGCTTGTTTATGACATTTTGGATGTCTATTGTGGCTAGTTTACTTCTCGGAGTAACATCTCATGAAGAGAGTTTACTCCTGTTTACTTTTCAACTTAATCCTCATCCGCAAAACTTGGGTTTTGGGTGCGAAAACTTGTATTTTACCAACACTAATTCACATTGGTGTTAAGTGAACATAAGTTAAAAGCATCTCTCGTCCTCGCATCTTTGACATTTGACACACCACTTTACGGTTGCCCCTGATGCCCAAACTGCCATTGCCATGGATGCTAATAGCTAGATGCTCCAAATTGGCACGAATATTCTCCATCCTCACATCCTTTTCTTCCATCGTTGCACTTAATATCTCAATGGGTTCAAATTTCACCGATGATATTTCATTTAGAATTGATATATTCAAACATCACCCCTCATTTCAAACATCATCGATGATGTTTTAAATATCACATGAGATAGTTTATAACTAAAATATTACCGGTACAATCTATTTTAAAAGAGATAAAAAAGTTTTTTTTATATTCCTAACACTACAACGAAGTCAATAGTATATGTGTTAACATTATAACTTAACATCAACTTAAATAAATAGAAACTAATGTAAACACCATTGTGCAAGTAAATATAAATAAAGATTAAAATTATTTTCATATTTCCTAAGATTAGTTTCCTAATGCCTCAGATAAATTAACTTTTAGAGATGAGGGTGCATGTAGGTGTGGATGTGATATGGTTATTTTAGTTAATTTAGGGGTTGTTTGGTTGGTGAAATAGAGGGAAAATTAAGGTCGAATTCTGCGTTTGATAGCTTTTATTTCAACATCGACGGATTTTGGAATTGAGAGGTGGATTCCAGAATAAATGAATTCCACCGAAGAGTTGGAATTCAGTTATTTTGCTGATTTATTCCACCTCTCTCATCTCTCTTTCTCAACTTCACCACATAAATTTTATTTATTTCTCTTACCAAACACCTCAGACGAAATAAATACTTTTAATTTTTTAATGTGACAACGAATACAATTAAACACTTAGGTGAAATAAAAATATCTAATTCTTCATACACTTTTACATCTTTTTTATCCATCCTAATTATTCCTCCAACCAAACAAGCCTTTAGGAAATTTGAGACTAGACGATGGGAACAAGGCTTTGAATTCTCGATGGGTTTAGAAAAATTAGACTTATTTTGTTGGACGATGGATTTCTTTTCTAAAATTTCCCTGTTAGTGGTACATGAGCAAAATCCTAATATCTTGTAGGTGGAGCAAAAGTGCTTTGTGTTTGGTACACGAAATAAATGTTAATTTCATGTCTAATTCTACATTTAGCATCTCTGATTTCGAAAGTAAAGGTGTAATTTTTGAATTATATAATTCTGAAATTATTTAATTCTACCTACTTTTTCTTTTTAACTAATTTTCTTCTATTTCACTAACTTATTCCACCGAACAAATAGAATAAAACTTACTAATTTCTTTCACAAAATAACAAACCTAACCAAATAATTTGGGGAAATAAAATCTCTTAATTTTTTTATTCCTCTTACTTCTAATTTTTATTTCTCCTAATAATTTTACTTACCAAATAACATTGAAACAAGGGGGAAGGATGCTCCCATAGACTCCCTTCAAAATATTGATAAGGTTGCATACAATTTTTTGGATATTTTAAAGTTGAGAAAACCATGTCAACGCATTTGACCATCGAACAACTAGATTTCAATCAATGATTTTGGTTCTTAAAAACCAGTGAAGATTGCATCTGTGACTATGAGGATTGCATTCCAAAGTAGTGACACCATGGGATCACCTACGAATGGCCTCACAAGTGGTGAGTTAGGTATAGATAGCAACTTTAACTTTGGAATTGGATAATTTACAACTTTCCCTTAGTTATGGTATGAGATTCATGTAGGACAAGTATAGACGAGAAAAGAGCGTCATCATTATTTTTCCATGCAACATTCGATACTTGGTCGTGGTCTTGGCGTAATATCGAGACAGTCCCTCTACCCCACCAAGCAAGATGTATTCAACCCAATGTAACTTAATCCACGTAATTCAAAAAAAACATCTAAAAGCTCTCCCTTATCCTCCGTATTATTTTCCAATCGAGGCTTAATTTGAAATGATGGGTAGACTCTCTAGGTTAGGAATTTTTAGAAAAGTTAATTTGAATTTTTGTTTGAAAGTTAAAAAAATTATCCGATGATTGTTTGGAATGAAGTGAAATGATCTTCATGTTATCATTTTCGTGATGTGAGATAACTACAGTTACTCTTATTTTTGCGGATGTGGTGAGGAGAGTTAATTCAAAGAATAACTTATCACTAAATAGGATAAGTCATGATAGGTTAATCTACTGTGACTCGAATTAATCCAATCTAATAATCAAATTAGAGTATCTTTATTTTAAAAGAATAATCTACCAAAAAAAATTAATACTTCTTTTGAACATGAGATTTACCATATTTTCTCTTATTGTAAGATTTTTATTAAGATTTTTTCTTATCATTTCAATATAAATTTTTATATAATTACTTTTAATCATTTAAATGAAGTCATAATAATTTTCACTCTTATATGTACGATTAAATAAATATTTACTACATCATCTATTTTTATTTTTAATATTAAATAAACATCTACTATATCATATACTTTTATTTTTAATGCTAAATAAATATTCATTACATCTTCTTCTTTTACTTTTAATATTAAACAAATACTCACTAACATCACATCAATACACCAGTCATTTTATCTTTTCACTTAACCTCTTATTTATTCTATGCAAAAAAGTTGAGAAACACAGATTCTGACGTAAAAAATGATACGAGATGCTATTTTCGTATTTCACACAGCGTTGAGAATGTAAACTTACTTGATAACTGATATTTAATGTAAAGAAACAAAAGAACGTAAAGTTTGTTATGTAGTGGTCCTCACCATATTAAAAAAAAATCACCACATAATTTTAAACTAAAATGCACAGGTGATAAATAACTTTAAATCAATGATAAATTATTTTAAGGTGTATTTGCATTGGTGCAATCTCATTTTGCACCTGTGATAAATTATTTTAAGGGTAGTTTCACTTTTCGAAAGTGATTTTGTACCTGTATAAAGTGATTTTGACTTATGAGTTCGAGATTTAGGGTTTAGGGTTTAGATTTATAGAAATTGATTTCATGTATGAGAATAAATTTTTTCACTTGAAAGGTGATTTCTCACCTTAGGGTTTAGGGTTTAGTTTAAACCCTAAATTCTAAACCCTAAACCCTAAGGTGAAAAATCACCTTTTACATGTAAAATCACTTGCCATTGGTAAAGAAACACTTGAAATTTAATTTTAAAATAGTACAATCTTACTTTGCAGCTATGCAAAATTATTTTGAAGGTGTAAAGTGGTTTTGCATAGGTGCAAAATAAGATTACACTTGTGCAAAATGATTTTGAAGGTGATTTGAGTGATTTGCACTCGTACTAGAGTGATTTGTTATTAGTTTTAACAATAGTGGACCCCACCATGTGTAGTATCTTTTTTACATCAAAAGAAGGGACATAAGTTGGGATCACGTTTATACTGTTGCGCATGAACTTTTATGTCAAGTTTTATATTTTCCAACCCGTGTCTTTATTCTATTACCTAAATAAGTACTCATCTCCACTTTTTCCATATTAACCTATTCATATATTATTTTATTATGCATTATCATATGAATATGTTAATATGAAATAATTTGATATTTATATTTTGGTGATGAAATAAGTGAAGGGTTAAGTTGTGCGATAAAATAATTGATGTATTAATGTGATATTAGAAGTTATTTATTTAATATTAAAAATTAAAATGAAAGATACGGGGATATTTATTTAATATTAAAATTAAAAGTGATTTTTATGCCATGGTAACATATGCTTCGACGAAGATGCTGTGGGTGTTTATTGGTTTGTACCGGTGGTGGAGTGAAATAATTTGGCTAAGCCGATGCAGTCCCATTTATGCGACGTGAGTGTGCGTGGGATGTGGTGTATACTGTTACTCATTTTACGATACTCACTCAAAAGAGGATGAAGAAAGCAGGAGACGAAAGGGCACGGCCGAGGATAAGATCGGCAGAAGGCTTTTGAGTGCTGCGGACCTCAAATGGGAGATAAACGGTGGGATAACTTATCCCTAACTCTTATCCGGGTTAACCTAACACAGGATAAACTCCACAAAAAGAGATAACTTATTCTGCACCGTAAACGGTGGGAATAACCCCCGCCGTAAACGGGCCCAAAATTGTCCGGGTGTGCAGCCTCCGAAGAATCCGTTCCCCTCCACAGAACCGGACAAGCGACTAAAAAGCAAAGCTCACTCAAAACACAGCAGAACAGTGGCCATTGCCCAGACGCAACTTCTTCTTCTTCCCTCGCCATCGTCGTCATTCCCTATCTCCGTAGCCAACTCCCGCACGTCACCACTCCCCTACATGATATAAGAGCTGCGAGGGATCCGTCCAGGTACATACCCTTCCACTTCACTCCCCACTCACCCCACGCGAAGAAGACGAAGGACGTGAGCGATGGGGTTCCCCGAGGATTACCAGTTCCTCTCTGAGCTCGGCCTCCGTCCCCGCAACCACGGCTGCTACGCCAACGGCTCTTGGCGCGGCAGCGGCTCCGTCGTCACCTCCTACAACCCCGCCAACAACAAGGTACTGCTGTTTGATCGGCGAGATCGCTCGTTGTTGTTCCTCGATTGTGCGACACGCGTGACTGATCTGTCCGATGATCAATCGATGATCGAAGGCGATAGCGGAGGTCGCGGAGGCGTCGGTGGAGGATTACGCCGAGGGCTTGCTGGGATGCGTCGAGGCCTCCAAGATATGGGTGCAGGTTGATTTCCTATCTATTTAATGTGAGATTCAACGAGTTTGCAAAATGGGAATTTCCCGATTAATTGCTTGTTGATGAGCTTATTGGTTTAGCGATTGTCGTATCGTTCTGCTGTGGACTTATCCTAAAGGAGTTTGTGCTCCTAAACGGATGATGGTAACGAATAGATGATGATTATGGATGATTCCTTGTGTTTACTATCCGATGATGGTGGTGCTTGTTTGATGGTTTCGCTGCGGCATTGCCACTTGCTTTGCAAATGGGCTTCTACTCACGCAAGTTTGCAGTTGCTCTATAACTCTGCCAAGCTGCAAGCTACTTTAACAACAAGCATGGATACGAATCCTTTGCCAAGAATCCTGGCCAACTCGAACATCGAAATGGATGCACTTGTGAGTCCATCCAGACCATCCTTGAAAGGTACTCTGGTGACTTGGTGGAAGGGTGAGGTGGTGGTGGTGGTGGGGGGCAAGTGGAGGCCATTGCTCACTTGTCTTTTAAACTTCTTTAAGAGTTATACCCACCATCTTTAAGTCTGGACCTTTATCTTCATATCCGTCCCTCCTAACTTTTAGCTTATTGCTGATAATTATAATCTATTTTGGCTTTGTCTACCCTAACGTAAATTCCTGCCTTCACTTCTCACGTAATTCAGTGCTAGAATGAACTCTAAGAATGCCTATTATTTGTTATGTAATTATTTTATTTTGGTTCTATTTTGTTGTGTTGTAATTGATGTAAAGCATGGGATGCGATATGTAATTTCCCGAACTTTATGACTTGAGAAAAACCAAATTGATTGATTTTACTATGAAATCGTAGGCCTCTATTTATAGAGAGGAGGCCAAGGGGGTCAACTACAAACATGCCCCTCTACTCTATGACAATAACGAAAAATGGTAACATAATAAAATAAAGAAGGTCAAAACTGTAAAAACTCTCAATACTTTCCCTCACCCTGGAGCATAGATGTTAATTTTGTTCAACTTGGAACAACATATGTCGAATGTGGAGCGAGCAAGTGCCTTGGTAAACATATCTGCTGCCTAATCTTCAAACAACACATGCACAGTGCGGGTGTATTCCTTCTGAATCATATCCTGTGTATGATGGCAATCTATTTCCACATGCTTGGTTTGCTCGTAGAAGACTGGATTGTCGATAATGAATAAGGTACCATTGTTGTCACATCTCATTTTCATAGAACGAGCTACTGGAATTTGAAGATCCATAAGTATTGACCATGTCCACATGAGTTTAGTTATGGCTTGGGCCATAACCTTGTATTCCAACTCTGCACTCGACCTAACCATTACGGTCTATTTCATGCTTTGCCATGTGATAAGATTTCCTCCAATGAACATATCAAATCCGGTAGTGGACTTCTTACGGTCACTTAGCATAGTTTGCATCAATGTATGCCATCACCCTCAATGAATCACTTCAGATATCTAAGGAATCATGATTGCCACATCCCTTAGCGATTTGTCCATGAATTGACTCATCTTGCTAATTGCAAGGGAATCACATACAACTTTCCCACGGAACAAAAAATAGAGAAGGATGGAGAGAGGCTGAGAGAGTGCGGGGGGGGAGACGGAGGGTGGAGGGAGGAAGAAGAGGGTGGTGCCTGGTCAGGATGGAGGGGAAGGAGCGGAAGGAAGACGAGAAGGGGTGGAGGCTGACGAGGCGTTGGGTTGGTCGGTGGTGATGAGGAGGGGCTCACGTAGAGCTTGGTCCACAGGGGGCAGTAGGTCAGAGAGACGTTGCGTTAGGGAAGGGGAGATGCTTCAAATGTTTGGGCAACGATCACTGGGCTCGGGACTGCCGGGAGCCGTGGAGGTGTTGAAGCTGCGGTAGCCTTGGACATAGGAGCGGGGGGTGCTGTGGTGGCAGTGCGGGGGGGGGGGGGGGGGGGGGGGGGGGTCTTCCACCTCCACCCTCAAGGAGGGTGCTGTGGGCGGAGGTCGTGGCTCCTTGGTCAGAGGAGGTGAGGGGCTTGCAGGAGGAGTTCGAGAACGGGCTGGTTGGAGATATGGTAGAGGGTTGGACCACTCGGACGGAGGTGGGGAAGGTGCTGGGTTGGGATGCTGCACATGAGGGGGCAAGGGTCTTGATCCTGGACGGAAGGAAGATATTGGTCCTCGGCCTCCTCACTCCGAGGAGGGACGCGCTTTGCTTCAAGGAGGTTGGGTTAAAGATGGGGAGATGGAGATGGCGACGACCTTGCCTTCATGATGGAGCATCTTTGGAGCGACCGTCGGAGAGACCAGTGGTTGAGGTGGCCATTGAGGGTATCCCTTGGTGGTTGAGATTTGTGGAGGTGATGAAGGAGGTGGTATCGCCTTTTGCTCGGCTAGTGGAGTGCAAATTGGTTGGCCTCTCTGAGGGCTTGCTGGTGGCGATGGTTGAGCTAAGGATCGGGGTAGATGTGATGGAGAGGATCTTGCTTCGGCTTGGTAGCTCGTCTTGGGTGGTGTCTTGTTCGCGTCGGGCATCTCCATCGGTGGTCGAAGTCGCTGCGCTGGTGAGAAGGAAGGTGGAGCGACACCTGACGAAGGTGTGGAGGAGGCGAGGGGTCGCCGATGTGTTTTCGAATCCTGATAGATCTCTGCAAATTTCGCGTGAAGATCTGCTGTGCCCCGAGATTACAGCACGCCCGCTGATCGTGGGAGCTGAAGGGGCGGAGAGGTTAATCGCGGAGGATTCGCTGGAGTGCCAATTGGAGACACCTGTGCTACTCAATGAGGTGCGTTCCAATGAGGAGACACATGTGACTTGCCAGCTAGAGCCACCTTTATACCGCGTGGCTGGGGTTGACTCCTCGCAATTCGGATGCGAAAAGGCTATGGACCCGGATCCGAATCAATTTGCTCGATTGTGTCAGCCCCTAGCTCTGAACTCGAAAGAGGCGAAGCCTGAGATGCAGATGCCAGAGGGACTCGCTTTCGAGAAGGATTCATCCCTCCATTCAGCTTCCCATGCGAGGCCTGCTGAAGGAGTTCCTCTGGTGCTTGACGACGTAGGAGGTGAAGTGCGGTCCTCGACTATTATCGACATGGAAGGCCTGCAAGTTCCCACGGCGGCTACCCCACGGTGGGCGGAATCTTTAGGGGTGGCGATGGTGGTTGGTGCACTCTCGATGGGGGATGGAGGTACTGTCGATGACCATGTGGTTGCTGGGGAGGACACCGGGGTCCGGCGGTTGGAGGTGGAAGGAGTTGATGGGTCTTTGCTGCAGCAACGATTGGGGGGCGTGCCCTTGACATCTGATGATTGAGCGGGGATTCCCCTAACCAGATGGAGACCAAGAATGGTGAACGGTGGCTGAGGTGAAGCTCTCCGGTATAAACGGAAATGGCGCTTTCGTGGAACCAGTGGAGGTCTTAGGGTGGTGGTGGATGGTCGTGGCAGGTCACCGTAGCCTGCGCAGCACGTGGAGGTGTTGGATCAGAATGATGAAGAGGTGCGTTAGACTGCGGAGGCGTGTGGTTTTCGACCAACTGTAGGGGAGGCATCCACCTGTTCTAGATGAACGGAATTCTTACGTGGAATGTGCAGGGTCTCAATGACCCATTGACCCATTGAGGAGGGCATCTTTGGGGCACTACGTTTGCCTGTGGAGAGCGGACGTTGTGTTGTTGCAGGAAACAAAGTTGTCTGACTGCGATGTTAGGATGTGGCGAGAGATTGGGGGCTCTTCGATGGAAGGGTTTTGGTCTCTTGGAGCAGTTGGCCACTTAGGAGGGCAAATTTTGGGGTGGCGAGAAGATGTTTTTCCCTTGGAAGATTGCTTCTGTGGAGAGCACTTCATCTCTGTTAGGCTGGTGCGGAAGATAGGAGGTGCCAAAATGACGATCACAGGGGTGTATAGTCCCTCAGATGCACAGGCAAGGGGAGTGATGTGGGAGGAACTCACAACTGTGGCCGTTGAGTGCCATGGGTTTCCTTGGCTAATTAGAGGGGATTTTAACATCACCTTATAGACGGATGACAAATCTGATGGGCGAGGGAGGTAGGATTCCGGATCGAATCTCTTTGCAGAGTTCGTGGCCACGCATGGCCTCATATATTTGATCCCAGCATCATGTGCATACACTTGGAGGAATAACTGTGGTCAAATGTCCAGGATCGATAGATTTCTTTCCAACGTGGAGTTGGCAGAGGCGTTCCCATTGGTGGATGTCTCCTTTGGAGAGACCTTTCTCAGACCATACACCACTTATGTGGCGTCCTAATGAGGGGGCACTCTTTGGCACTTATTTCAAATTTGATAGATCTTGGCTGATCGAGGGGTTTCGGAGTATGGTAGAGGAGAAGTGGAGGTCTATAGAGGTTGAGGGAATAGCTGCACTTTGTCTGACAAGGAAGCTAAATGTGTTGCGAGATCACTTGAAGGCATACAGGAAGGAGGTCAAAGCATCCAGGAGGGGCAGAAAGGAGGAGGTATTGGTAGAGATTACCAAGATTGATAGGCAAGAGGATCAGGCCCCTATCTCACTTGAGGAGAGGGAGACCAGGATGAGGATGACACGAGTGGTACAGGAGGACGGGAAAGCTGAGGTGGAATGGAAATCGAGGTCGAGGCAGAAGTGGCTGAAGGAAGGTGACTCTAATATCAAGTTCTTCCACCAAATGGCATCTGCCAGGAGGAGGAGAAACTGGATAGAGAAGATGTTGGTTCACAGGGAGACCTTCTCTGGCAGGGAGGTAGGACGAACTGTAGTTGATTATTTCAGAATTTTCAAAGGGAGGCGCAACAGGGGATGCTAGAGATGGAGGGGTGAGGATGTGCCACGTATCACTGAGGATCAGGCTGCAAGTCTTACAATTGTCTTCTCAGAGGATGAGGTGCGGCAGGCGGTCTGGGGGCTGAATGCAAAAGGGTATCCTGGACTGGATGGTTTCCCTGTTTTCTGCTTTAGAGAGTTCTGGTCCCTGGTAAGAGCGGATGTGATGCGGATGATCGAAGAGTTCGCAACTGGGAACAGGGGTTTCGACAAGCTAAATAGATATTACATGTTTTTGTTGCCCAAGAAGGAAGGTGTGGAAGCGATTCAAGATTTCCGTCCGATTGCGCTATCAAATTCTGTGTATCTTATTGTTGCTAAGGTTTTAGCAAACAGACTCAGGAGCCTTCTTGGGGACTTGATATCCCATGTTCAGTCAGCCTTTGTTCCAGGAAGATGAATCTTAGACGGTTTTGTCATTGCTAGGGAGGCGCTGGCCGCTTGGAAGAGGGAGAAGAAACAAGCGTTTTTGTGAAAGGTGGACTTCAGCAAGGCTTACAACTTGGTGCAGTGAGACTTCTTGTGGGCTTCCTTGCTGAGGAGGGGCTTTCCTAAAGTACGAGTAGATTTGATGAAGAGCTGTGTAACGACTTCCTTCTCGGTCCTAGTTAATGGGAACCTAACAGGAGGATGGGTGCAACCTAGGAGGGGGGTCAGGTAGGGGTGTCCTCTTGCACCTGTGCTGTTTGTGCTTGTGGTAGATGCTTTGGCGAGGGCAACTTGCAGGGCTTGTGGTAGGGGTTTGATTAGAGGCTTTTCGGGTTGTAGAGGATAGAGAGACGGTGATGCTTCAATATGCTGATGACACCTTGTTTCTGGTTGAAGGAGCGGGTCGGGAGGCTAGAGGATGATGATCATATTGGAACTCTTTAGCACAGCATCAGGATTGCGGATTAACTACAAGAAGTCATCTTTTATTCCAATGAACATGGTAGAGGAGGTGGAGTTGGTGGGTGGTACACTAGGGACAGGTGTCGGTTCCTTGCTGTTGGTGTATTTGGGCCTTCCGCTTTCAGATCGGCGCCTTAGGTTGCAGGATTGGCTTTCTTTGTTGGAGAGGATGAAAAAGAGATTGGCAGGATGGTCATCTAGGCTACTGTCTAGAGGAGGGAGATTGACTATGGTGAAGGTGGTCTTGGCTTCCATACCATCGTATTTTCTCTCAGCTTTTAGGATTCCGCGATAGGTTGAGAAGAAAATCTTCGAGTTGATGAGGGATTTTTTTTGGTCAAATGTAGGGGTAGCAGGAAAGGGGGCGAGACTGGTGACTTGGCAGGAGGTTTATAGGCCGGTGCAGGAGGGGGGCTTGTGGTTTAGAGATGTGGACAATGTGAATATCAGTCTTCTTGCGAAATGGATTGCCAGGTAGGTGGGTTGAGACTAGAGGCTGTTTGGTGACGTCATGCGGAGTTGCTACGGGCTCTTCCTCTCTTGGGGGCCCCTGGAGCTTCCTCCTGGGGCCTCCTTCCTTAGGGCTTCGGCAGAGGTGACGGGGAAGGTGCAAATTTCTTTTCTCCCACTCTGGGGGAAGGGGATGCCTTCCGATTCTAGTAGGATGACTGGCAAGGGGTTGGCTCAACCCTCAGTGCTAGATTTCCTCGTCATTTTGGGAGGGGTGGTGGACCCATCGGCCTCGGTGGGGGACTGTTGGAACGTGGCTTGGTGCTCGATCTTTTTGGGGGGCCTTTTCGACTCGGGGTGTGAGGACTTCCAGCAGCTGCTACAGGAGCTGGAAGGTTGGGAGCTGGAGGAGGGCGATGACTCATACTCCTGGGAAGAGGGAGAATTCTCTGTGGCGAAGGTCCTTCGTAGGTTGGGTATCGACGTGGTCAACCTGGACATTGACTTCTTGAGCGACTGCCGTCTGTTATGGGCAGCAGAGTGCCCGCTGAAGGTAAAGATCTTCGCTTGGTTGGAGAGGAGGGGGAGGATAATGACAAAGCGGTGGAGGGCGAGATGGGCCCAGACAGATGATTTGAGTTACCCCCTTTGTGAAGGAGCGGAGGAAGACATCCAAAATCTTTTCTTTCAGTGCCCGTTTGTGGTGCAGATGTGGCAAAGGATGGAGATCGGTTGGATTGCCTATCAAGACACAGCTAGCTTCTGGTCTTCTTTCCCCAGAGGAAATGGCCAAGATGGAGTGACCTCTTTTAGGTCAAAGAAGGATAGAGCCAGGGTCCTGGCGGTCTTGTGGGGTGTTTGGTTGGGAAGAAATGTAGTCTGTTTTAGGGGGAGAGATCCTATGTAGAAAATTTTGTCTCGTCCATTTCTTCCCAGGTGGAGTTATGGGGATCGTTCTTGTAATCCTGGTGTAATTCTTTTTATGAAATGAAATGAAATGAAATGAATGTGGGTGGTTATCGCTTGGATAACTACCCTTTGATTTTTCAAAAAAAAACTTTCCCACAAGACATCAGGATTGCCTTGCTTGTACCAAAGTAGAGTCATCCTTATATAAATGCACATCAGGGTCCATAGGAATGGAGGTAGATTTAGCACCCAGCATGCTTGTTTGTTGAAGAAAGTCAAGTACATATTTCCTCTAGGAAAGTGTAATGCCTTTTTCATTGCGAGTAACTTTAATGTGAAGGAAATATTTTAGCGAGCTAGATCCTTTGTGACATAATGTTTCGCCAAAAATTCCTTGATAGTGGTGATGCCCCTGATATTATCTTTAGTCAAGTTAATATCATCTGCATAAATCAACATCGCAACTCTCTCTTGTACTATTGTCCTTACGAACAAGGAATGATCTATCGCAGACCACTTCAACTTAATGTGCTTAGATAATTTTTGAAATCATGTGAGTGGGCCCTGTTTAAGGCAATAAATGGCCTTATGTAAGCTGCAAACCTTAGAACACTCCTCTGACTTAAACCCCAAGGGTTGTTGCATATAGACTTCTTAAAGATCCCCATAGAAGAATGCATTTTTAACATTTAACTGATGGAGTTGCTGGTCGAGATGTATTACAACCGAAATGAGGATTTGAACTGTAAGGAGTCTCGCTGTTGGGGAGATGGTATCAAAGTAATTAACCCCATAGGTCTGCGTATAGTTTTTCGTCACCAATCTCATCTTGTCGCATTTCACAATTCCATCAGGCAAGTACTTGACAATGAAGATCCACTTACATCCTACAATGGTAACGTTAGATGGTGAATCAAGAAGGTTCCACATCCCTCGTGAAAATAGTGCTAACATCTCATCTTTCATGGATGCCTGCCACTTTGGATCTCAAGTGCCAGTTGATGCGTAGTAGGAACTTGTATATTGGATAAGGCCAAGGCAAATTTCCTATATTCTAGGGACATGCTGGCCAAAGGCATATGCTTAAACATAGGGTGAAGAGTACATGTGCTAGGTCCCTTCTATATAGAAATCAATAAATTAAGATTAACACCCCCTGGTTATCTGTAGACTTTGTGTCATCCTAAGGTGCTGTAGTATCTTGGATAGTATATGGTATAGTAGTACTAGATGAATTATCAGTACTATCAAAAGAAGGGATATTACCTCAGGAGCGGATGACGGCTCTGGCACCACCATAGGAGGGGGGTCGTATTGCTATTTAAGCCGATGTCAATAAACCAGTTTGAATCTTTTGTCTTGTCCAACCTCATGATCGATCTTTGGTCAACATCAGGAATTGGAATAGGAAAGACTGACTCACTCGTAGGGGTAGAAGCCACAATACAAGAACTCGTCAAGGAATAACATGGAATAGACTCAAGGGAGACATGGGCACTGTCATAGTGGCATCTGGCAACAAGGTCATAACACTTATACCTCTTCTGGGTTCGAGAATATCCCACAAATATGTACTTGATTGCTCTAGGTGACAACTTGTCCTTGTTAGGATCATAAATATGAATAAACGACATGCACCTAAGGACCTTAGGAGGGACCTCAAAAAGTTCTTTGTTAGGGAATAGAATAGAATATGGAACCTCCTTATCAAGAACGGTAGAGGGCATACGGTTTATTAACATGCAATAAGAACAACTCTTCAATAAGAAAGAGGAACACTGATTTGGTTGAGGGTTTTAGTACCATTCAAGATATGGTAATGCTTTCTCTCTGCAACATCATTTTGTTGGAAGGTATATGGACTAGTTTAGTGGTGTTAGGAAATAAAATCAATGAGATATTATTGAGTTGTTTTCCATTTAGGTCTTATTTATTTTTAGTAAGTGTTTAGTTGTGTTTCCATGTATGCCAAGGCTCTCTCTCTATATAAAGAGGGTTATGACCTCTATTTTCTCATCAATAAAGTCTATATTCTTCCCAAAATCCAACATGGTATCAGAGCCACCAATCTCTGTGGCTAAGGTTTAGGAAAAGAAAAACCCTAGGGAGGGGAGGGGACCTCTGGTGTTGTCGTCGGTCTCCGACGAGCCTCAAGGGAATCCCCTCCTCTCCAAGTCATCTCCTTTTCTCCTCTGATTTTCCCTTTTCTCCCCTCTTTGTTCCTTTTCTTAACACTAGAGAAGACTGCTATAAACCCCTGTTGCCGATTGAAGAACAAGACAATTGCCAACGTCGCTGCTCCGATCACCGAAACTTGGGGGGGTGCATCGTCTGCTCGTAGCCAATCGACCACACCCCCTCTGGTGACCATCAGTCGGCGGAGTTGCTGTTAGTGAGCTATTCCGATCCCAGCGCCGTCGGTGACAGGGAGGGCTCGAAACTTTGTTTTGAGTCTTCTCTTCTTGATCTATTGAAGCCCTAGGGGTCTCATTGAAACCCTAGGGAAGTCCTCTTGTGTTTTAGGCAAACCCTAGTGTCAGAGGCTCGTCGGAGCGCCACCTAGAGCTCCTAGCATCGCCAGAGAGGGTTTTGATGGTGTTATTATCATCATGTGTGGCCTTTGGATAGTTGTTGGCAGCCACTAGATCTGAAGATTGCATTGAAGAAGAGATGATTTGCATGATGAGTCTCCTCTCACGCATATCGAGTCTTTGGTGATGAGCCTTCTCTCACTGCTGTCAAAAAATGCCTTGCTTTCCAATATGCCCATGGCAACTTGATGGAAAAGGAAAACACAGATCGATGTTGACATGTAGATGGGGTGCACTCTCACACACCTAAAGCATTTCGGCTGACTCTTAGGGCGTAGGAGCAATGGCAGCGAGTGTGACCTTATGCACTCCCAGAAAAACCAAGCACAATTCATTGGCTTGTGGGGTATAGGAGTAATGGCATCCGTGTGACCTTATGCACACTCAAGAAAACCAAGCCTCGTCATCTTTAGACTTCTGGATGTGGGAGCAGCAACACTCAAGTTTTAGCCATGATCTCTCACGTACTCAACACCCTACGCGGAGCATACAAGTAGAAACATGACAAGTTGATGCAGATGCTGAAGCCGACTATTTTTCTACTATCGTCAAGTATCGTTGATCCAAGTTTTCGCCGTCTCTCGTGTCTCGACTTGCAAGGGAGTGTTATGAAATAAAATCAGTGAGATATTATTTAGTTGTTTTCCATTTAAGTCTTTTCTATTTTTAGTAAGTGTTTAGTTGTGTTTCCATGTATGCCAAGGTCCTCTCTCTATATACAGAGAGTTAAGGCCTCTATTTTCTAATAAATAAAGTCCATATTCTCCCTAAAATCTCAACATGTGGATTATCCCATACCTACAAAACAAGGATTGAAGAGAGTGCATACAAAACTCCAAGGTATTGTCGGTTATGACTATTTTAAAACCTTTGCCTCATACAATCGGAGATCCAACACTTAAAATTAGTAAGGAATCTTCTCTACTAATGCAAAATATTCATTTCTTACTTTGTACAATGCCACATGAAGGGAGAACGAACCATAATAGGCCAACTTCTCTTCTTCTTTGTTAAAAATAGCTTCAGATCAGAGCAAAAATGCTCCGTGGTGGTGCTTCGGCGACTTCTTCAGTGCTCCAACGGTCGTTGATCAGGAGTAGGTGTGAAAGGGGTCTAGGGTGATCCCTATTGAGCCCTAGACGAGTTGCGAGGAGGCCCTGAGGCTTCCCCTCTCACCTATAGGCCCAACAATAGCATGGTAGGGCAAGCCCACCCTATCGACGTCACTGCTGGTGGCGAACGACGGTCGAGAGGGGTCTGACTAGTCGGATGTGGACTAGCCACGCCTCCATTGGTGGATCGGACGTGGTTGCCAATGGTGGCGGTTCTCCTTCCACCTTTCTTGATGGTGCTTCCTAGCGAGCTCTTGGATTGGAGAGAACTAAGAGCACGATTTCCAATGTAGGGGATTCCTTTCTCAATGGATTTAGGATCCAATGCAAGAGAACCCCTAGCCCTTATTTGGTAGGAAAAGAAATGGGATGAGAGATTAAGGGGGTATAGAGCTTCTGTCTAGGACCCCCGACCCCTGCTCTAATATCATATTGAGAAAAATTAATATAATTGATTTCACTATGAAACCCTAGGCCTCTATTGCAGAGAGGAGCCCAAGGGGGAAAACTATAAACATGTCCCTCTACTCTACGATGATAATAAAAAATAGTAATAGAATAAAATAAAGAATGCCAAAATTGCTAAAATTCTCAATAATGACTGATGGGGATATCTCTTGTTTGGCATATGCTCTTTGGGAGGCTTTATTAGCGCATTTAAAAAACTCTCGTGCCCATAGTACGAAAGCTACTATGGGATGTTGAATCAATTGCTTTGATTGTTCTCTCTTCTTATCTATGTGTTGGCCTCTGTTTCTTCTTCTCTCCTCTCTTTTGTGGAGTCCATATTCATATTCCATTCCAGCTCATAATGGAGTTAGGTTGTTAGTCTCCTTTTTTCTGTCATTTTCTAGCTCGTGTTACACGCATTCTCATGTTTCACTTATGGAATTATTGTTTACTTCTTTTCCCACCTGTCTACACTCCACTGTGACTTGGATGCCCATGTCATGACTGTCAATGACCTTTGTTTTTACGAAGTTTTTACATTAGCAGCCTACTTAGTTGTCCTTTTGTGTTTGCTGAGTTGTAAGGGGGTGTTTGATATTTTATTTATCTTGAGGGGGTATCTATGTAATTTGCCCAATTCTCTTTTGTATAAAAAGAGGGCTAGGGTTTCATTTGTTAGTAGTGCATCTTTTAATTCTCCACATGGTATTAGAGCATCGGTGTCTTGATATCCCACCGAAAAATCCACCAAAACATGTTTAGATCACCAACTCAAAGGTGATCTGATGGAGGATGATTTTTGCATTGATCCCACCACCATTGGCGGTAGGTGTGCCGATCAACAATGGATCAGTAGTAGCACTGCACGACCCACCGCAGTCGGTTGGATCGCCCAGTAGACTGCTGACACAGACAGCATCACCCTGCAGGCTGCCTTTGCTGGCGGCGTTGTCGCTGGGTGGTGGTCTGTTGGCTGGTACACACAATCATCGGCAATAAGGGTTGCTACTGTCGGTGATCGCTTTGTTCATGGTCTCTTGTGCGTGATGAGCTTTTTCTCACGCCTCCCATCGATGGCAATGAGCCTTCTCTCACCTAGATTGAAGAAAGTTGATCCAAGTAGATCAACTTTAGATTCTGTTGGGCTAGTGTGTGCAGCCCATGAAGTTGGGATGAGGAAATAGAGGACCAAAAGTGCATGAATAATTGACTCTGGTGCCTCTGTTTATCTTACTGCAGATAGATATCGCCTGAAGAATCTCGTGTCACCACGTGAGATTCATGATGTACGTGTGGCTAATGGACTTCCCCGGTGATGGCTGTTGGATGTGTAGATGCTACATCAAGATGAAGATCGAACATGTATATTATGCTCTTAAGTTTTTCATGAATCTCATGTTATTCAGTAAAATTTGCAGAGATCTTGGATGCCGTGTTATTTTTTATGAAAAGCATTATTATTTTCAAGATTGAATCAAATGGGAGATTATTGGTGGAGGAATAGAAAGAGATGGCCTATATTATTTAGACACACATACCTTGTTTGTTGGGGTTGTGTATTTCTCGTGATCCTTTACTTTGACATTGTAAACTTGGGCACCCTTCCATGAAGAAGATGCATCAGATGTACCCACAACTACCTGATTCCTTGGCCTTGGATTGTGAAGATTGTCAATTGGCATTACAAGAACAGCTACCTCGGGAGAGATGTTGATGCTAGTTTTGTGCCTTTTTCTCTGGTGCATTGTGATCTCTGGGGACCTTTGAGAGTGTCTACTACTAGTCGACATAGATACTTTGCAGTTATGATTGATGACAGTAGCAGGTTAACTTGGATATTTCTGATGAAGGCTAGGAGTGAGATTCCTACTGTTGTTCAGTAGTTTCTGTCAGGGATACAGACAGTACGATACAACTATTCACAACTTCCGCAGTGATAATGCATTGGAGTTTATGCGCAATGATTTGCAGGAAGTGTTTCGTTCCAGGGGAATCATTCACTAGACATCTTGTGCTCATACTTCCCAGCAGAATGGGGTTGTAGAGCGCAAGTTGTGTCACTTGCTTGATATTACTAGAACCTTGATGTCTCATATGAGGGTTTCTGGACAGTTCTAGGGAGATGCCATTATTGTCTGCAGCCTATTTGATTAAGAGAGTACCATTTTCAGTTCTTCATGGTCAGATTCCTTAGCAGGTTTTGCATCTTGAGTGTGAGGGTTTTTGCACTACCTCTACGAGTTTTTAGGTGTGTCTGCTTTGTTTAGAATTATGGTATATAGGATAAGTTTGCTTTATGTGGCACAAAGTGTCTTTTTTGGGTATTCTAGGACCCAAAAGGGCTACAGGTATTATGATCCAGGTCGCAGGAGATTTGTTGTCACTGTACCTTCTTTGAAAAGGTTCCTTACTTCTCAGAGGAAGGTTCATCCATAGAAGCTGCCATACATGACACACAGGTTTATTAAAGGAGATCACAACTATACGACATCACAAATGAGGAGCCAACTCAATTTGTTAACCCCACACATAGGGGTGACTCGGAGAGGAGGAGGCTGTGCAGAGGTGTCATGACACCACGCTTCACCCTATTTCTCGTTATACCACTGTATCTCATCTCTAGGAGGGGGATAGACATTTGCATTTGCCATTACCACAACAGTTGTTCCCAGGGACTTTATTCAGGCTCTCCATGATCCGTGGTGGAAAGCAGCTATGGATGAGGAGATGCATGCACTATAGACCAGGAAAACATGGGATCCTGTTCCATGTCCTGAGGGTGCCACAATTGTTGGTTGCAGATGGGTGTACACCATCACATACAGGTCAGATGGGATGGTGGAGCGATATAAGAGAAGACTTGTTGTGAAGGAATTCACTCAAACATATGGGGTGGATTACCTTGATTCATTTTTGCCTGTTGCTCGTATTACCTATATCAAGATTATTTTGTCTATTGCTGTGGTTAAGGGGTGGCTCCTGCATCAGTTAGATATAAATAATGTCTTTTTGTATGGTGATTTAGCTGAAGAAGTGTACATGAGACAGCCACCAGGTAATGACCGTTGGGGGGAGCTTGTTTGTTGCTTATAGAAGACCACCTATGGCCTGAAGCAAAGCCTACGAGCTTGGTTTGAGAGGTTCAATTTGAAGGTCAAGAAGATTGTGTTTCGGAGATACTACTACTGACCATTCTATATTTGTTAGGAAGACTGAGTATGGTGGAACTTAGAGAGTTGTCATTTTAGCCGTATATGTTGATGATATGATCTTGATAGGTAATGATATTGATGGAATAGTAGAGGCAAAGGCCTTTCTTCAGTCTACCTTTGTCACCAAAGACTTGGGTGATCTTCGCTACTTCCTGAGAATAGAGGTTATTCGTTAGGAGGGTAGCTTATCATTATCACAAAGGTAGTATACCTTATAGATTCTTGAGGAGGTTGAACTTCTTGGGTCCAAACCATCAGGGATACCAGTTGAGGCACCAGCTGATCATACCTTTGATGAGTCAAATCCTTTATTTGAGGATGTTCCCAGGTATCGCAGTACAATTGGTCGTTTGTTATATCTGACCATTACTACACCAGATATTAGCTTTGCAGTCAGCCGTGTTAGTCAGTTAATATAGAATCCCAGGTACAACCATTGGCATGATGTGTCTTATCTTGAGGTACCTGAAGGGAACACCAAGGCGAGGTTTGTACTACAGTGTGTCACTCTTGATTTTATGGCTTACTTTGATGCAGATTATGCAGGATCAGTAGAGGACAGACGATTTATGACAGGTTTTACTGTCTATTTGGGAGGAAATTTGGTTTCGTGGAGGAGCAAGAAACAGAGTGTTGTTGCCCTCTCCAGTGCTGAGGCAGAGTACAGGTCCATGGCACAGGCTGCATGTGAGATCATGTGGATGGTTGGTTTCTTGTGAGATCTAAGCGTGATAATTGATACCTCGATTCCTCTCTACTGTGATAATAAGTCAGCCGCATATATTGTCTCCAACCTTGTCTTCCATGAGAGGACAAAACACATTGAGGTTGATTGCCACTTTATATGGGATGCCACTTTATATGGGATGCAGTCCTGGAGAATAAGATAAGTACCCTTTATATATCTTCTGAACTGCATGTTGCTGATATTCTCAATAAGCCCCTCAAGAAGAAACGTCATGATTTTGTAAGCAATAAGTTGGATCTTATTGATATATACGCCCCAACTTGAGGGAGAGTGTTCAATTGTAAGGGGGTATTTGATATTTTATTTATCTTGAGTGGATACTTATGTAATTTACCTAGTTCTCTTTGGTATAAAAAGAGGGCTAGGATTTCATTTATTAGTAATGCATCTTTTAATTCTCTACAGTGTGTGCCTGTGTTTGTACCTGAGATTATATTTTCAGAGTATTAATGACATGAAGTATCAAGGAAGTATTCATCCTACAGAACTCTCAAATATTGGAATAATAGTGCCGGGTGTACTCGTCGATACAAGTGTGAAAAGATTGAGTCAGTAACTTTTTATCAACAAGATGTTCCCCCTGTTAATTTCAGTTAATTTGACTCTGCGGTGATATAAACAAATTTTCACACGTGGAATCCTCTTTTTCATCGTCATCTTCTCCTTTTGTCTCTTTTCCAAAAAATAAAACACTTCCCTTTTTCATTTGCTGTTTTGATGTCCAGATTTGCTCCGGTAAAAATACTTGTCTTGGAAACTTGATGTTTCATCCTTCATCATTATGGCATTATTTAACTGCTTAGCTTTTACCGTACCAGCTGGCAATAATTACCTTTTATAAGACTGCTAACACTACAGGCACTTTCCTTTTCAGGTCCCGGCACCAAAGAGGGGTGAGATTGTTAGGCAGATAGGAGAGGCATTAAGGGCCAAGTTACATCATCTTGGCAGGCTTGTCTCACTTGAAATGGGGAAAATACTTCCTGAAGGAATAGGAGAGGTTCAAGTAAGTGCTTATGCTTATAACTAACTCCAATGTTTCTCTTTTCCTATGCTTTACTCATGTATAGTATCAATTATTTAGACTTCTTTTGACACATCTAGGATTAGTCTATAGATTAAAATTGTACCTTGATGCTAAACATGACATAGACCAGTAGTTAGCTTGATTGGAAGGTCTTCATGTTGAAGGGGATGTTCTGGAGCAGCATAGATCCTTCAAAAAACTGCAATTATTATCTATAGTATGCTGAAAGATTAACAACGGATACTTGAGCAGAAAAAGCATTCGGGAGCTAAATACTTGGTTCTGTAAATGTAAAGCCAATGCAAGTGCAGGGAATAAGGTAACCGAGCTTATCGAGAATTTTCCATGACAGGAATATGTTCTGATGTGATCCAGCGCATCCACAAAGTTGATAGTGTCAGTTCTGCCATTGCTTCAGCATTCCCTCTGTTTAATTTATCAAAAATTCCACAAACTAGAAATACTTGTAAAATTTCTGATTGAAGTATGGTCATGGATTTGAACTCCCTACTTTGTAATCTCCGCTGCATCTGGCTGATTATGTTTACAATAAATTAGTAGTAATGGCAGATTTCTGGTACTTCAAGTCTGGTATATTCCCATATAGTTTTAGAAATACCAGAAAACTGTCTTAGCACTTATGAAAACAGTAATGCAATTTTCAATAAATCAGTATCAATGGTGGACTTCTGGTACTCCAAGTCTGGTACATCCCAATATAATTTTAGAAATATCAGAAAACTGTCTTAGCACTTATGAAAATAGTAATGCAAAATAAACTAGCAGTGTATTTGCTATTGGTTTGGCCTTCAGTAACCATTAAATACATGTGACCAATGAGCTTATATATTTTTGTGAAGATCCATGAGAAGGTGCCATGTGGTGTGCACACGTGTGTGCGTGTGCATGTGTCTGTGTGTAGGTATGTGTGCGTGAGTTGTTTAGGGTTTGGTTGCTTTGTTTGCAAGTTTTCTTTATTTAGTTTGTTGTGGTGATTGAATTGTTTCATTGTGATTGGTGTCAATAATAGGCTTGGATCCCCTTAAATAGAGATCAAATCCTCTTGTTTATTTTCTTGAGTCCAATAATAAAACTTCTTCATATCCATTGCGACTCCTCTCCTTTCTCCCTCTCCATGCACCATCTCTCTCTCACACCAACTCTCTCTCTTACGTGTGACCTTTCCCTCCTCGTTGTAATTGTAGGCTCTTCCTAAGGGGAAGAGAACATCCTGATTCTTCACGTGGTATCAGAGTTGGTGATTCTGCACGACACCAAAGTTCAGGATCTGTGTGAAGATCCTCATTTGTGGAAAAGAAGCATTAGTGGCCTAAGTTTGAGAGAGGTTTACACCCTTTATCGCTAAGTTTGCGTGGGAAGGATCAGGGTGCCCCCTCGACTCCACGTTGTTACTCGAGAAAGACCATGGTATCCCTTCAACTTTGGGAAGAAAGTTTGTTTTACGTACAAGTTGTACATAGGCCATGGTAGATGCAGAGTCGTCAGTCACAACGAAGACGAAGATTCTTGTTCAAGTCACCACCATCAAGTTGATGGGGGCCTCAAACTATATCCTATGGGCACGTGCCTCCAGAATCTTTGTGGGTAGACAAGATATGCTCCATTACTTATTGACAAGGCTCCTGAAGCACATGATGGAACCAAGGTGAAGAAGTGAGAGAATGAGAATGATATGGTAATGAATTGGCTTATGAACTCAATGGACCATTCTATTATAGTCAATATGTTATATAAAGACACAACCAAGGATATATGGGACGTGCTCGAGAAGAGGTTTTCCAAAAAGACCAATAACACCAAGTTAGTGGATATTTATTGGCATACCTAGAACACAAATCAAGGGGATCTCTCCCTTGATAAGTACTTCACGAAGATGGAAGGCCTCTTTGAAGAACTTGGCATCTACGAGTTGACTTGTTTGGATGAGCAATCTGAATCTTGCGCAAGATGGTAGGCGTGCAAATTTCTAGGGCACTTAAACCCCCGCTATCAATTCACGCAAGATCAGATTCTCTCCTTAGAAGAAAAACTTGATCTTGAAACTATTTATAGTCATCTTGAAATGATCGAGGTAGACAAGTCTAGCATCTTCACACTGGCTCCTCCAGAATCTTCAGCACTAGTCTCTATGCAAGGTGATGCAGGATGTGGACAAGGAAGAGGTCATAGTCGTTGCCAAGTTTACCTCCATGCACACACTACAACCAAACCAATCACATGCTAGACAAGTGTTAGGACAGGCATGGTCAGCTTCCTCTGGCCAACGTGTCATCATCAACTTCTGAGGAGTCTTCGCTTACTTCTGCCGAGTTGGAGTATCCCCGATCTCTTCTTCGAAGTAAGGACAAGTCTACTACTGTTGCGATAGCAACTACTACAAAAGTTGCTAAAAGTTTTTTAGTTATTCCAAGTGGCCCCTCTACAGAAGATCTGGGCCAATTTCTTAACGCGGAAGATGAAGACAATTGGTGGGGTGACTAGTCTCGGAATTCTCTTTAACAAGTCTTTCCTCATCTTTAGGAGTTTGACTTGGAGGGGAGTGTGAAGATCCATGAGAAGGTTCCACGTGACGTGAGCTTGTGTGTGTGTGCATGTGCGCGCGTGTAGGCATGCGTGTGTGTTGTTTAGGGTTTGGTTGCTTTGTTTACAAGTTTTCTTTATTTAGTTAGTTGTGGTGATTGAGTTGTTTTAGGAAAGAGTCACTTAGGTTTAGAATTATCCGGAACCCAAGTTTGTTGGGATTGTGATCGGTGTCAATAATTGGATTAGATCTCTTTAAATAGACACCAAATTCTCTTATTTTTTTCCTTGATTCCAATAATAAAACTTCTTCATATCCATCGTGACTCCTCTCCTTTCTCCCTCTCCATGTGCCATCTCTCTTTCACACCAACTCTCTCCCTCTCACACGTGACCTTCTCCTCGTTGTGCATGCAGACTCTTCCCAAGAGGAAGAGAACTCCATCCCAATTTTTCACAATTTTAAAGTAAATGTTTGTAGCTGATATACTAAAAGTCCGATTCTACATGGCAAGAGAATGTCTCTTCACCATATGAATTTTCCTTTGTCACATAATGCCTTGATACAATCTTTTTCAAAATGTAGCCTTGATCCATTTATTTTATCTTTGTAAAATATTTTTTAAGATGTTTACTCCATTAACGCTGGAATTTGAAGGAGAGAAATTTGCAATAAATTTTTTGAGTATATGGAACTTAATGATATTTTCCAGTTATGTTTTCATCATATGCCTCAGCATAAATTTGATCTGTTCTATACTAAGTTCACAATGTGAAATAATGCTGTATACTTTCCAGTTATTTTGCATCATATTACTCAGCTTAAATTTGATCTGTTTTAAACTATCTAAAATCAGAATGTGGAACGATGCCGGGGCAGTTATTTCCTATCATACACAGTCAGGTTGGAAAAATATTTTCTAATAAAAACCTAGAGGAAACTAACTACAAAATTAACATCAAGCTTTGATGGTTGACTACTGATAGCAAGTTATCTATGGAGGTGCAATTCAACATTTCTAGAAGCGATATGTATAGGGACTTGGAGGATGGAGAGCGAGAGAGAAGGCGATGGGGAGGGCGACTGTGAGAGGGTGGGAGAGGAGGGAGGATTCCTGAGGGGGTGTGAAGGGTGGAGGAGACATGGGGCACCGGGAGGGCGAGGAGGTCGTGGAGGGTCTACGGTGGTCGGTGGTGGCGAGACAGGGGTGGGTAAGTTGAACCTCGGCTGTTCCTTGGGGGTTTGCTCATGGTGGAGGTGGCGCGGAAGGGCGTGGATGGTGCTTCAAGTGCCTTGGCAGTGACCACTGGGTGCGGGACTGTCATGAGCCCTAGCGCACAAGAGTGGTGGAGGGGGCCTATTGCCATCACCGTTGAGGGGGGTGCTGCAGGTAGAGATCAAGGCTCCTTGGTCGGAGGGGGTCTAGAGCTTGAGGAGGGAGGTTGAGGAGGGTCTGGTGGGGGAGGTTTTGGAGGGGTGGGTGACTCGGGCGGTGATAGAAAATGCCTTGGGTGGGTTTGGAGAAGAAAGGGGTTAGGGTTCTGCGACTGGCAGGGGGGAGTTTCTTGGTGCTTGGCCTCCCCGTTGTGAGGAGGGAGGTGCTCCTTTTCTTGGAGATCGTCTCCGAGAAGGGGAGGTGGAGATGGTGGCGCCCTTCCCCGCACGATAAGGCATCCTCGGAGACCCCATCAGAGCAGCTGACACTCGAGGTGGCCATCACGGGGATCCCATGGTGGCTACGATCGATCGAGGTTGTGGAGGTGGTCATGTCTCCTTTCGCTCGGGTTAGAAGTTGTAGGACGATCGGCCTAGCCGAGGGTCCGGTGGTGGAGCAGATCGAGTTGAAGATCGGAGTGGCACTGATGGACAAGATCATGCTACGGCTCGGAGGCTCCTCTTAGGTGGTGTCATGCTTGCCTTGTGGAGGGCGTCGAGGTGCCTCTGCGATAGCTAGAGGTGTTGCTTCAATGCGGTGGAAGGCGAGGCGATATTGATAGGATGTGATCTCCCAAGGAAAGAGATGGGGTGGTTTTAAACTTGCCCACGTGCAAGGCACATGTTGAAGAACATTGTTGCGAAGTAAATGCAGACCTAGATCCGTTTGTGGGAACTGATCTGCTTGTTGCGGTGGACTTGAGCTTCTTTCTTGGGGTTTCTCTCAAGAAGGGTTCCTCTGCCCTTTTGACTTTGTCCTCGAGGTCGACGGAGGGAGGACTGGGAGGCGATGAAGTCGTGGAAGGTGATTGGCCCTAGCTCTCCTTGGCGAGGATGGCGTGAAGTCTACCGCGGCATCCCCCCTACTGAGGGAGGTGGTCAGGTGGCGACGACGGTGAAGGACATGATTCCGAAGACGCCAGGAGAGTTTTTTGGCTACACTCCGGTTGGTGAGGCAGAGGTGGTACTCCTGCGTGGGGCAGGCGAGTTGCCCGAGGCTCAGCTTATTGATTCTCCGCAACTGCAACAGTCGGCTGTCGCCCCCTCGGTGTCGGGTGACCAGGCGGAGGTCCCTTTGACTTGGTGGAGACTACATGTGGTGCGCAGTGGCCGAGGTGGCAATCTCTGCTATAGGAGGAAGTGGAGATTTCATGAAAGTCAGGAGCCAAGGGTGGTGGTAGATGGTCGTGGAAAGACTCCGCAGATTTCACAGTCGAAAGCAGTGCTGGATCGTGACGATGAGGTGTGTAGGACTGCGGAGGCCTGTGGCTTCTGATAGGCTATGAAGGAGGCCCCCAGTTGTTGTAAATGAATGGGGTGCTTACGTGGAATGTGTGGGGTCTCAATGACCCTTGGAGGAGGGTGTCGCTGGGGAAGTATATTCAGAGTTGGAGAACAGGCGTTGTGCTGTTGCAGGAAACAAAATTACCCAATTGTGATGTTCGGATCTGGAAGGAGATTGGAGGTTCTTGGATGGAGGGCTATCGGTCCCTTAGTGCGTCTGGCTGCTCAGGTGGACATTCTCGGATGGCGGGAAGATGTCTTCTCCCTAGAAGATTTCTACTGCGGGGAGCATCTCATCTCTGCGAGGCTGGTTAAGAATATAGGAGGTGTCAGGATGACTGTCATAGGGGTGTATGGTCCATTAGATACCTAAGCGAGAGGTGTCATGTGGGAGTAGCTCATGTCTGTGGCTGCAGATTGCCATGGGAGTCCTTGGTTTTTTGAAGGGGACTTCAACTTCACCTTGCAGATGGAGGACATGCCTGAAGGGCGGGGAAGGCAAGATCTCGAGTTGGATCTTTTTGTAGACTTTGTTGCTACTCATGGCCTCATGGACTTGGAGGAATAACAGTGGCCAGATGTCCATGATTGACAGATTTCTCTCCAATGTGGACTTGGTAGAGGCTTTCCCTGTAGTGGATGTGTTTGCTTTAGAGGGACCTTTCTCGGACCATACACCCTTGATGTGGCGACCTAATGAGGGGACACATTTTGGCACATACTTCAAATTTGACAGATCCTGGCTGTTGGAGGAGGGGTTCAGGAGTATGGTGAAGTAGAACTTGATAGAGGTGGAGGGATCGACAGCATGTTGCTTGGCAAAGAAACTGAGTACACTGCGTGACCACTTAAGGGTGTCCAGGAGGAAGATCGAGCATCCAGGAGGGAGAGGAAGGAAAAGGCTCTGGAAGAGATTACCAAGATTGACATGCAGGAGAACCAAGCCCCTATCTCATCAGAGGATAGGGAGGTCAAGGCGAGGATGGCATGGGTGGTGTAGGAGGACAGGAAGGCAGAGGTGGAATGGAAGACGAAGTTGAGACGGAGGTGGTTGAAGGAAGGCAACTCCAATACTAGGTTCTTCCACCAAATGGCTTCTGCCAGGAGAAGGAACTAGATAGAAAAGATGTTGGTACATGAGGAGTCCTTTTCAAGCAAGGAGGAGGTGAGACAAGTTGTGGCAGATTAGTTTAGAGAGTTCACTGGGAGGCGTTTTAGGGGATGCTAGAGATGGAGGGGGGAGAATGTGCAGTGTATTATGGAGGCTCAGGCAGAGGGACTTACAGCTGGCTTCTCAAAGGACAAGGTGAGATAGGTGGTATGGAGCCTGAATGCGGAGGGGTGTCTTGGCCCGCATGGTTTCCTTATTTTCTTTTTCAGGGAATTTTGTCCCCTGGTGGGGGCAAATGTGATGCGGATGATGGAGTTCGCGGTTGGAAACAGAGGTTTTGATAACTTGAATGGATACTATTTGTTTTTGCTATCTAAGAAGGAAGGGGCGGAAGCGATCCAGGATTTCAGACCGCTTGCTGTCAAATGTTGTGTACCTTATTATTGCTAAGGTCTTGGCCAATAGGCTCACGGACCTTCTTGGAGACCTGATCTCCCCTGTTCAGACAACCTTTGTTCCAGGGAGAGAAATCCTGAATGGTTTTGTGGTTGCATTGGAGGCGTTGGCCTCGTGGAGGAGGGAGAAGTAAGCTTTTATGTGGAAGGTTGATTTCAGCAAGACGTATAACTCAAGACAATGGGATTTTCTATGAGTCTCCTTGTTGAAAAGAGGTTTTCCCATGGTTTAGATTGATTGAATGAAGAGATGTGTGACGACAACATCTTTCTCAGTCTTGATCAATGGGAACCTGGCAGGAGTTTGGGTATAGCCTAGGAGGGGGTCAAACATGGTTGCCCTCTTGCACCTATGTTGTTTGTTCTTGCAACAGATGCTCTGGTGCAGGCAGCGCATAGGGCCTGTGCTAGGAGCCTGATAAGAGGCTTTGGGCTTGGTGAGGACAGGGAGATGGTGGTTCTGCAGTATACTGATGATACACTTTTTCTAGTTGAAGGAACAGATCTGGAGGCTAGGAGGATGAGAATCCTTCTAGAGCTTTTTGGCGAGGCGTCGGGATTGCAAATTAATTGTCAGAAATCAACATTTGTCCCATTTAATTTGTCGGTCATAGAGATGGAGAGGGTGGGTGGTGCTTTGGAGGCAAAGTTGGGCTCTTTGACGTTGGTGTATTTGGGCCTTCTTTTATCGGACCGGCGCCTCAGAATACATGATTGGATTCCTTCTCTAGAGAGGATGGAGGGAAGATTGGCGATGTGGTCTTCCAGGCTCCTATCTAGAGGTGGACGGCTGACCCTAGTGAAGGTAGTTCTGGCATCTATGCCATCGTATTTTCTCTTGGTCTTCAGATTACCGCGTCAGATTGAGAAGAAGATCTCGTGGTTGATGAGGGATTCTTTCTGTTCTAATATAGGATCGACAAGAAGGGGGGCGAGGTTGGTGGCCTAGAGGAGGTGTGTAGACCGTTTCAGGAGGGGGGCCTGGGGGTTAGGGATGTGGACAAGGTGAACATTAACCTCCTTACGAAGTGGATTGCCAGGTTGGTGGGACAGGAGCAAAGGCTTTTTGGTGATGTTATGCGGTGTTGCTACGATAAGTTTTTGTCGTGGGGGTCGCTATTTTCCCCTCATCCCGGAGCCTCTCACTTTCTCAAGGGCTTGGCGGCAGTGGCAGTGAAGGTGCGAGGTTTCTTCTCCCCTGTGCTAGGTGTAGGGGATACTTTTTGTTTCTAGCAGGATGACTGGCAATGGGCTGGCTCTACCCTCGGAGATATGTTCCCCCACCTCTTGGGAAGTGTTGCGGACCCCTCAACCGTGGTAGGAGGTTGTTAGGATGGAGCTTGGTGCCCAATATTGCAGGGGGGCCTCTCTGACCAGAGATGTGAGGATTTCCAGTGGTTGTTGCAGGAGCTAGTAGGTTGGGCACCGGAGGAAGGTCTTGATGCATTCTCCTGGGAGGAAGGAGATTTCTCGGTGGCAAAGGTGTTCCGTAGGTTGGGGAGTGGCACGGTCAGCTCGAACATTGATTTTTTTACGGGATTGCAGATTGCTCTGGATGGCGAAGTGGCTGTTGAAGGTGAAGATTTTCGCTTGGTTGGTGAGAAGGGGAGAATTATGACGAAGCAATGGAGAGCGAGATGGGCCCAATCTGAAGACCTGGCGTGTCCCCTTTGTGGGGGTGCCGATGAGGACATCCAGCACCTTTTCTTTCAGTGTCCGTTTGTGGTGCAGGGTTGGCAGAGGATGGGGATCGACTAGATCGCCCATAGGGATGCAGTTAGCTTCTAGTCTTCGTTCCGCAGAGGAAATGCCTGTGACGGAAGGATCACCTTTTGATCCAAAAGAGATAAGGCCAAGGTTTTGGCGGTACTGTGGGGTGTTTGGCTGGGGAGGAATGGGGTGCTATTTAGGGGAGAGAGATCTTATGTTGAGAATTTTGTTTCTTCCATTTCTTCCTAGATGGGGTTGTGGGGATCTATTTTGTAAACTCTGATGTGATTCGGTTATTTGGAATGGAATGCCCTTTGGCTTTTTAAAAAAAAAAAACATTTCTAGAAGCAAATGGAAGGATTTTGGTTTATCCTGAACCTGGATCCATGCAAAGGCGTCCCCAAAGGCGGCCCCTATGAGAAGTTGCTCCTATCTATGTTTTACTCGTGTCCATTTCTATGGTGTCTGGTTTCTATTCCCTAAAAAACTTCTAAAACTTGTATCCTGGAGTTTCTCACACTCTCATTTAGTATTTGCATATGCACTATGTATTCATGGTGTAGAATTGATAAGAGAAATTGAAACTTATTTAAGAATATATTTCTAGCAATTGACATTGCTATTTTATGCAGGAAATAATTGATATGTGTGATTATGCTGTTGGATTGAGTCGGCAGCTGAATGGATCAATCATACCTTCAGAACGTAAGAGCAGGATATTTCTTATCAATTTTATTCTGTATTATCTAGAAAATGTAACTACAAGGTCCATCATGAACGAGACTTATAGGCAAGATTTATTTTCTCTTCATGGCTAAAAGAGGAATGCATGAATATATTCTCTAGCACCTAGACATTGACATTTTTTTAATCCTAAAAACTTTCTTTCCAGATCCTTGACATGGGCTTAATTTGTTTATGTAATCTTTGTAGGTCCAAATCATATGATGTTGGAGGTGAGGCACATTTGAATGCTGGTTAATTAGGGGTCCAGCTAAGATCCATTCTTTCTGCATCTAGGTTATGTCTGATTTCATTCTTCTTCTTGTGTCTTAAGGTATGGAATCCACTTGGTGTAGTAGGTGTAATTACAGCTTTCAACTTTCCTTGTGCAGTGCTTGGTGAGTCTCTCACCTCTGATTTTTTTTACTACATGGTCCAAAGATAGTCATTTTGTCATAATTGCATTTATAGTCTTCCCATCTAATATTCTCTTGAGGCATCTATCAAGATCAAAAAATTATTGTCAGAACTAGTTTGTTGGCGTGTGCCTATTTGTTTCGAAATCACTGAATTGCTGCAAGTTTTATGTTCTTTAATGATATAAAATTTTCACATCATCTCTTTGAGGTTCTAAATGAATGCCAATGCATGTTTTTCCAATTAAACGTAAGGCTCTGCACAATTCATTATTAGTTTTGGTATGAACTGCGATCTAGAGAATTGTGTGGGAGCAGCTAACCTAAAAACATTAGCTTGAGTGGAGAGGCCCATTAACATGACACCTTTCAGTTTCCACATGTTTGGATGTGGCCCAACATTCATATGACAACTTTCAGTTTCCAAATGTTTAGATGTGGCACTATGTTCTCAGCATGCCTTCTCACATGTGGCCTTTGCCGAGTCCTATACTTGGACAAATTAATGACTGACTAGAAAATAAAGATTAAATCTTGGCTGCTAGACTGGTGTGGCTTTGATTCCTTCCAAGAGCATCCAACTCAAAGCCCATTGGCTTGGGCAGTTGAGCGTAGAGGGTCAACCATGATATGCCCATTTATCAGTTTCCACAAAACTTTATTCCAAATCTCAAAATAGAGTTCATCCCCTTATATAGAGAGGGATCATTCCTACTTCCAATCCTAATTCCTAAAATAGAAACAAATCGCATTGCAAACAAACTAAATCATATCCCTATTTGGAAAGAAATAAAACATAGAAAGAGATAATTATATTTTCCTGATTCTAATTCCTAAATTATCTCTAACACTCCCCCTTAAGTTGGAGCTTATAATGCCCAACTTGTAGGTGTAGTGCACCAACAAGAGATCTCCCCCTATTTGATGTAGTCTAGGACTGGAGCAGGTAGGTAGGCATGCAAGCAGAGAGACATAGAAACTTTGGCATGTGGTCAAATAGATCCTCAAGCATGCAAATAGTTGTCTCTTCACCGGTAAATACCTAACTCCCTTGGAGTTAGAAGTTAGAACAAAAAAACTAACTCGGAGACTTTTACTCGAAAGACAATCCCAAGCATTGAAGCTAATACAAGAGATGATCCCAAGCACGGATAGTCACCTTACACTAGCAAAAATCCTTCACACTAGAAGACAAAAAATTGACATAGGACTTTTACATATGGGGCTAAGCGTGGCTCAGTTACCCCACCACTTATCGATGTCTTCAACATCGATTATGTGGCTTAAGGCTTCAATAGTCCTTTGAGCCAATAGAACTCCTTAATGCAGGTAGTCGGAGGAGCACAGGGTAGTGCAGACTATAACAGTAGTAGCAGTCGTTGTAGCAGTTGCTATAGCAGAGTAGCAATAGGACATGAAAATTGTAGTAGTAGTGGCTACACAATGATCATAGAAGTAGTAGTGACCAAACATGGGAAACATTCCCAAGCAATAGTGTTGGCCACAAGATATGTGGTAACAACAATAGTAGAGTAGGCCTTGCTCCTCAAAAGAGACCACCGACATAGCAATTCCCATGAAAAAGAAAATCAAATTTCAACATTTAGCAGCAACAAGGGATTCTTAACATAACTTCAAGCCACTTGGATCTCATGTCTGGCATACTTGACCCACAGTCATGCAAAGGCAATGCAACAATAGCATCATCAATACCAACAACACCAATAATATCATCATCAAACACCAACACAGATTGAGGTGATGAAGGTGGCTAGACCAATTGTTGAACCGGGCTAAAATTGATATGGTCTTCACATATGGCATTGCCCGGTCGTGTAGCAGCCCTTGCTATATAAGAGGGGCCTACACAACTATGCAGAGACTGCATTGCCCCCCCAATCAATGCTACATCGAAGATAGGTGATGTAGGACAAAATTAAAATTACATTAAATTCAAATATGTAGTTACAATTTTTCCTTTTATTTTATTTCCAACCAAGGGATGCCTTGGTTAAAGGTTATAATTCCAAGAGTCGGGCCTCTTGAATTTTCATAATCCCAAAGGATGCCTTGGTTAAAGGATTGGAATCCTAAGGGTCATGTCTCTTGGGCCTATGTAATCCCTTTATAAAAGGGGTTGGGCTGTATAAAAAAAAAAGAATCAGATTGTAAAATGAATTGAAAACTACTAGTTTACCCCTCCATCCCTACTTATATTTCTCACCTTATTTCTCTCCCTCTTATATCTTTCTTGCCCTGTACAACTCATCTTTCCACCCGTGACTTAGCCCGCTTCACCCCCTCACCTTTCCCTATCTCCTCATCTTCTTCCCTCCACTCCTCACGCCCTTCTTCTCCACCAAAAATAACACCCACCGCCTTCTCCATTGAGAACACAACACCACCACCAAACGCCATCCAACCCACCTTCCTTCACCTCTTCACCCTACCACCAGGCCAACCTTCACTACCCATTGTCCACATGGCCCTACATAAACCAACCATTGCATGGCACCACCTTTGGTCGCCATTGTCGTTGCCACCAACAATTGCTCCGATCCACGGCATTGCTCTTCCTCGCACCATCGCCCAGGCGGTTTCCTTCGGCCTCACCCCTCCGCTTTGTGCGGCCACAACTACCTGTACAACCCTTTGCTAGCCTTAGCTGCAACACCTTCACTACCCTTGCGTGTAGGCATATGCAACCTCCCCCTCCCCCTCCCCTCCTAATGAGGACCTGCGTGCTCTGTGGCTTGATGACCAATAGCCTCAACTCATCATTTGCACATGGTATCATCGTGTTCCTTGCCTTGTTTGTGTCAACACCATCTTCTTCAATGTAGCTGCTTTCGTGAATATATATATATATATATTTGTGTGTGTGTGTGTGTGTGTGAAATTCGAGTTGTGTCAATTGGTATTAGAGTATGGAATTAGGTCATTCCTACAGTCCGACGGTCCAACAGACTAGAAGTTTTTGATATCAAATGATAAAAGATGCACAAAAATTTCAACGGGAGCTTTTTAAAACACAAGAGGCCTTGAAGTTCATGCAAGACGAGCTTTAGGCGTGCAAGGAGGAAATCGCATCTCAGAAAGCTTTACCTTCTCAATCATCTCCACCTAATCAACCAAAAGGTGGAAATCAAGATGAGTCGATAACATTAGTGAAAGCTAAAGATCCTTAGAATGCGCATGAAGTTGTAAAAAAAAAGTGTTTTTATTGACCCCTTGCTGCCACCTATTAAGTTCGACAAGAGCCTACATCAAGATGGGGAGAGCCCAAGTGATGAGTGCTTGATGATAGCTAAGTCTACTTTGGAGATGGACAACCTTTCCACCTCTCCATCGTGCAAGGTCATCATGAATTCAAACTAAGTTGACTCAAAAGATTTTTGGGGTTAACAGTTCCATCGCTGCAGTTGAACTCCGCTCTTGATATGGCCCTGAAATTGTATGGGCACTTGATGTACCTCTATGACCTATGGTGTTGATGTTGGATGCTTTTAATATTCAATATGAAGAGGATGATATAAATTTAATTGGAGCTTAGGAATGCCATTTTGCCTTTCTTTGCCATGACAAGTTATTGATCCCACCCAGAAGCAACACTTACATAATGAAATGTAAGATCCTATTGAAGCTTCTACCTTCAAAGCCACCACCTCCTCTAAATTTGATTTTTTGCAGCAAACTCGCAGGAGCGACGTTTTTCGAAGAGGGGGAGAATTGATGTGGGTCAAAATTATAATTACATGAAACTTAAGTGTGTAATAGCAGATTTTCTTTTCTTTTATTTTATTTCCAACGAAGGCATGCCTTGGTTGAAGGTTGTAATTCCAAGAGTCATGCCTCTAAAATTTTTCTAATCCCAAGGGATGCCTTGGTTGAAGGATTGGAATCCCAAGGATCATGTCTCCTGGGAGGTTGGGCCTATGTAATTCCTTTATGAATGGGGTTGGGGTGTATAAAAGTAAAGAATCAGACTGGAAAATGAATTGAAAACTAGTAGTTACCCCCTTATCCCTACTTCTATTTCTCACCTTACTATTCTTCCTCTCACCTCAATTTCTTTTCTCTCTTTCACCCTATACAACTCAACTTTCCACCCGTGACTAACCCCCCATCACCACCTGACCTTTCCCCATTTGCTCATCTTCTTCCTCCTCCTCCATCGAAAACAACACCTACCACCCTTCACAAAGAAAAACACCCACCACCTTCTCCATCGAGAACACAACACCACCACCAAACACCATCCAACCCACCTCCCTTTGCCTCTTCATCCTACCATTGAGCCAACCATTACTGCTTGTTCTCCACACGGTCCTGCATCAACCAACCACCATGTGCCACCACCTTTGGTCACCATCGTCGTTGCCACCAACAACCACTCCTACCCATTGTGTTGCTCTTCCCTGCGCCACTACCCCGACAATTTCCTTCGGCCTCGCCCCACTGCTTCGTGCTACCACTACTACCTATGCAGCCCTTTGCTATCCACATCTACAACACCTTCGCCACCCTTGTGCGTAGGCGCATGCAACCTCCCCCCTTGACTCCCGCCTTTGGTGAGGCCTTGCGTGTCGCATGGCTTCGTAACCGACAGCCTTAGCTCATCATTTGCACGTGATATCACCGTGTTCCCTACCTTGTTTGCATCAACACCATCTACTATAACGTGTGTGTGTGTGTGTGTGTGTGTGTGTGTGTGTGTGTGTGTGTGTGTGTGAAATTTGAGTTGCATCAATAGGCCAAGCATTAATCGCTTTGGGCAAGATGAAGATTGACACAGAGAGGAGAAGAACTGAGATGAAGTTCTTGATGGTGTTGTAGATAGAAGCCAAGGGGTGGTGGCGCATGCATCCCAAGGTAGATAGGGGTTGGCGGCGCCCCTAGGAAAACCTAGGTCGGGTTCTAGGATGGGCCTACTCTGATACCATGTGGAGATTTCGATGACTAGAAAACTTTATTTCAAATCTCAAAGAAATACATAGAGTTCATCCCTTTATATAGATAGGGATTATTCCTACTTCCAATCCTAATTCCTAAAATAGAAACAAATCACATCTCAAACAAAGTAAATCATATCCCTATTTGGAAAGAAACAAAACATAGCAAGAGATAATTTTACTTTCTTAATTCTAATTCCTAAATTATCTCCAACACACATCTTTCAATGTGGTACTATTTTCTTAACATGTTTCAATGTTTGTTTTGAAATACTAGGACTACACAACTCTCCATTTTGTGCACAAGCATTTGCTAATGACCAAAATGTTAGCAATTTCTAACCTTAGCTTTGATTTGCTGTTATGGTCTCTGTCTCAGACTTGAAGGGACAGAATCGTGGTTTGTTTTTAATTAGCAGATTTCAAACATGGTCTTTTATTGTCCCAGTGAACAGATGCTTTCTTGGAAAGAGAGCATAATAGAGTGGTTTTATTATCTATTTTCCCCTCATTTTCTGCAGTGTGTGTTTCTTTTCTTTTCTTTTCTTTGAAAGACCAGTTACTCATATAGTCGGTGGAAATATGTTTACTACTCAGTATAAACAAATATTTGATACATTTATTAACCGTATAAACTCTCTCTCCTTACTTTGGCAATTAGATTTTTTTTGTTTTTGAGAAGTTGGCGATTATATTATTGACCTTACCAACCTATGTTCTGTATCTTTCAAAAGTTGACCTTTGGTTATTGTACTCTTCTGTCATGTCACACCCAACAAATATTTTATAGTTAAACTGCACCCTTCATCACGAAGTAATGGGGTATAAAGGCATGCTAGGTTATAAAGAAGGATGTTGGATGATCCCTGATCAGAGCATTAGTTCACATGATGAGAAATTAGCCTTGATGGTGTCACAGTGTACTCAGCTTTTTTTTTCCTTTTTACACGGGGGGGTGATGGAGGGATATTTTGTCTCAATTTCTTTGCGTTTGTTTTGCTTTATGCTAATTCAAGTGCCTTTGATGACTCCAATTATTCCTCTGTTGGTCACTGAGTTTGTTCTTCTATTATCTTCACTTGGGTAGAAGGGATGAAAATCCGATCCATTGTGAATCACTCACCGTCTGACAAGTGAGAAGTTGCAATTTCTTGGTTTTTCCCACTCTACCTAAGTCTTAGGAGGTGATGAAACATGTGTCCCATTTCTATTAACAATCAGGTATGTAAGGGATAACCCTTCAGTGTTGGAAATGGTTCTTCCTTTCTTTGATTTTTTTTCTCACAATTTACTGATGTATAGACATTGCGATACAGATATGGAAGCCAAAAGGGGAAGGGATTTGCTAAAGAAAGTGATCAGTAGAGAAAAATAGAGAGCATTCCCCTAGCAATGACTGGAATAAATGACATATTCAATTTACTCTTTTAATTCTTACCGTGTAATGTGGTTTATGATAAGATAAAAAATCCTCAGTGCTTGAGACAAGAGAGGAATGAATAGGATATGTATTGTTATTTTGCAAGGAAAAGATGGCTAAAGAGATGGAATTAAAAAGAGATGTACTCATTCTTGCACAGTTTGAATATCTACACTAGAAAATGTATCGGTGTGACCATATTTTCCAATGATCTAATATCCATCTTTTATTTGGTTGGCTGTGTAGGATGGAATGCTTGCATTGCACTGGTTTGTGGGAATTGTGTTGTTTGGTGAGTATTACATTATCATGCTGATGCCTTTCTAAGTTTCTATGTGTTGATTACCACGACGATGTCTCAATATGAAGTGAAACTCTTGGCTTTACCTTTTTTCCTTAGTCCTTGGTTTTTCTTTTTTCTTTTTTGGTCCTCGTACCTTATGCTAGTAATTTTGTGATCACATCTGAATACCTGTTCAGGAAATGGCTAAGTTGCATCACCATGTACTTGCCCCTTCTCTATGATGTTATTTTGCTTTATCTTACAACATGTATACACTAACCCTAGAAATGCCTTCAGAACTTAATCAACACCCTAGAAATTATTTTTTCTTTCAAATAATACCGAAAACACCTCGTGTGTCATGTTAAGCACAAAATTGATCATGCTCTACCAGGCTTTGACATATTGGTTGTATTCGAAAGCAAAACTAAATGATATCACTGTGGTGCTTATCAATAGGCATCCAGACAGGTCGAAGGCATTTGCGTACTTCAATTTGGATATGAAACGCAACATGAGAAAAGGAATTTCTAATAGTTTTTGTGTTGGAACAGCTAAACTTCTGAATGGGAATGAATTACCCCTTCACTTTTAGGGTCAAGGTAGGCTAAAATGCAATGGTTTTGGGATGGCAGGGATTGGGACTCACCACACCAGGAGATAATTGATAGTAATGCATTTGCATATGCAGATGTTTTTTTTTGTGTTAGTCGTTAATATGTTTTTTATGTTAGTCCCAGGTGTACCAATGGAGTAGTACACTTGTTTTCTCCAATCCTTCATTATATATCCTTTAGCCTTTTTGAAGTTCCCTTTGTAGAGTTTTTGTAGATTCTCATTTTTCCATGTCTATCGGATTTTATGAATTTTACTTGCTAAATAAATAAACTCTTATTTTGCTGGCGTAATGTTGCGATAACCTCCTGAAGAAAAGAAAATAGAGTGATGATCTACCAGGAAAGTGGACCAGGGGGGTTAGGTTGGTTTGTTTCTTTGAAATTCTAGTGCTTGGTCATTTTATACCTTTTTTGCATGACTTTCCATCTACAGTGGTTGCTAGTCAAAAGGCTACTTGATAAGGCTTGTTGCATGTTATCCGAGCTATGTCCTAGAACAATAACTTCACACAATCTGAAACATTTTAGTAGAACCAGCAGTGACCTTTTTCAATCCAACTATCCCCTTTGCCAATAGCTTTTGATTGTAATGATGTAATAGTTGAATGCTCAAAAGCTTCCCAAAATGGTTTCTCAAATTAAGCATCCAGTTCTGAATGCCTTGGAATTACAATTGTTTTATGCAATAAATTGCATTCTATTGAAGAATTCAGGAATAGATTTTATTGGAATGAGATTGAATAACAAAAACAATTCCTGCTTTATATGGAGAGGGAATTAAGAAGGCAATCCTAATCCTGCTAACTAAATTTAGAAGCAAACTCAATCACATCTATGAAGAATAAAGTGCCATGTGGCATGTTTGCGCATGGTTTGCATGCCACCTAAGGGGCTTTGACCCTAAGGGATTTAGTTGGAGTTGCTTAGAGTTCAAGTTTCCTATTTTTAGTATGATTAGGTGTCATAATTAATTTGTTAGGAGTATATATTATTTCCTACTTTTAAAGATTTGATTGATCTTGTTTCCTTATTTAGAGAATAAAAATAACTCTCTATATAAAGAGGGAACCTATGAAATTTTTATTTGAGTTGCATGCATTATATTCCAACATCTCTCTCTTAACTCCTCTCCTACCTCGTCGACTTTATCTCCCGGTCCATGCGTTACCAACCACCACGTGTGGGTTTTTCCACATGTGAATCTCCATGGTAAGAGCCTCCACATTGCACCAAGTTCCACAACATCAAATCCTAATCAAATCAAATCTCTACAAAATGGAAAAAAATAAAAAATAACTAAAATTTGCCTAATTTGACTAATCCTAAAATATCTCTTTTCTAATTCTCTAACACTCCCCCCAAGTTGGAGAGTAATACGCCCAACTTGAAGGAGGTACAACAAAATGAGAACTCCTTAATGCAGACATCCAAAGAAACAGATAGCAATGCTGACTGTAGTAGAAATGCCAGTCACTGTAGAGTACTATATGTTGTAGCATAGTAGTAGAACACAACAATCTTAATTGTAGTGGTGGCCAAACACAATAGAAGTAGGGTTGTAGCAGTAGTAACGACCACACATATAATGGTCGTAGCAGTAGTAGCAGCCATGCATAGGGAGACGCTCCTAAGCACGTAGTGGTAGAGGTGGGAGAGCCTTATTGCTAGATTAGAAGTCCCAACACCTTGGCCTGGAGAAGTAGTAAGGGCAGCAGTAGAAGAGGTCTCGCTCCTCAGGAGAGACTGCATATTTACTAGTTTTGCTGAAGTGAAATTGGAGATAGCACGTTCGTGGCTTGCATGCGAACGAAGAAGACCCACGTGCAGAGGTGCGATGGGAAGATGTCGCACACGTGTGTGTGTGTGTGTGTGTGTGTGTTGTGGGCATAGAAATGAAATGCGGCAATGATGTGTGCTTAAAGGAGAACACGCAGTGGAGACCGTGTGCAGGAGAGAGAGGGTTGGTTGTCCAAGGAATTCCCTAGGACCATTTTTGCTCTGATACCATGTCAAAGAATTTGGAAATAGATTTTATTGGAATGAGATTGAATAACAAGAACAATCTATAACCCGTCTTTATATAGAGAGGAAATTACAAACGCATTTCTAACCCTACTAATTAAATCAATCACATCAAATTCTAATCAAATCAAATCCCTACAAAATTGAAAGATATAAAACAAAACAATTTTTTATTGACTAATCCTAAAATATATCTTTCCTAATTTTCTAACCCATTCAATTTTATCTCTCACTGTTTAGCAAGAAAATTGTAGTTTTTATAACTAGTTATCTTGATTTTGTCCCTTTGTGAAGGGTAAAAGGCTAGTTTTGGGTTTGCAGTTGATAGAGGTAACCATTTCACTATTAAAAGTAGCACTCCTCTCATCCATTAGGTGATGAAGTGTCAACACAGTACCACTTTTTATAGGAAGTATTAATGTATAATCCCTTGACTTGGATTACTACCCTTTGGCTTTTTTTAAAAAAAAAAAAAAAAAACTCCTCAGACTTGCATTTATACATCAACGGTTGCATTGCTTAGAGACATTTTCTAATACTCAATGAAGTGGTTTCATGGTTTATAGAGAATATCAAAAGGCAATCATTTCTAAGTTTTGCACGTGAAAGAAGTGGCATTGCTGTGGTTGATTAAGATTAAGCTTTTCATTTGCTTTTTTCATTTCTTTTCTTTCTTTTTTTTGAAAAAATAAAAAGGAGGATCACTTGAGGTTGTGCTTTTGGTAAGTTATTTTGAAGTTTTGCAATATATACTAAGCATGATTTAGTCTGCAATGCATAGATTTTAAATGGAAATTTAATTATTATGAGCAAAGAATTTCATGGGATTTATATATCTTGGATGCAACTCCTTTTCCTCTCAAGTCAATATTAAACTTTAAAATTTTGGTCCCAACAGGAAGGGTGCACCTACAACTCCTTTGATTACCGTTGCAATAACAGAAATAGTTGCAGAGGTTTTGGAGAAAAACAACTTGCCAGGTGCTATCTTTACATCATTTTGTGGTGGTGCTGAAATCGGTGAGGCAATAGCCCGTGATACACGCATAGCACTAGTGTCATTTACAGGAAGTTCAAAGGTTATTGAACCTTCATTTCCAACTTGAACATGCATCTTATTTGAAAGCTAATCTGTTGCTATTCTGGGATGTTCTGTGATGCTATGCGGATATGAATTTATGTAAAGATTCTAGCACATTGTGTTGAAATACTAATAACAATATTTTAGAAAATGGGTTTGCATTTTCATTAAATCTGAACAAAAATATGAACTTGGATGGATCAGTTTAGTACTCTGATCCAATGTTCATGACCTATCGAGAATGCGAGGTCTCCCTACAAAGCTTTGCAGATTGTTCATAAAGAAAAAGCAAAGTATTCAATGAATTTCAGGATTTCCGAAGTATGTCTGAAAATGAGGGTTTTGGGCATTCGATAATGTGAAATAGGGAGTTTCTTTTGTTAAAATAGATCTTAAAATTATTAGGAACAACATTTTGTTGGGTAAATAATTTTGCAATCACATGGATAGTATGAACTCAAAATTAAGAATAAGATAGGATTCTTGTGGTTCTGGAGGATCCAACTACAGGAAAACCAGGAATGAAGAGCTCTCCCAAACAACCCTAACCCCTTTGCTCTCTTTCCTACCGTTGAATGTCATGCTCTTACTCTTTTCACTAACTTTTTCTGAACATTTTTAGTACCAACAAATCCATTTGCCACTCACATGAGCTTTTTCCATGGGAATGGGTGTAAGAAAAGTAAACTAGGCCTGCTACATTCTTAGGCATGACGTGATAAGCATAAGCATCTCCATCCATGTGTGGCCAGCAATATGGGTGGCACAAAGAAATGAGAAACAAAAGGAGGTAGAACAACGGGAGTATAGGACTACCCTTGAAGGGCTGAGGCACTAGAATCGCGTGTGTTAGAAATATTGCAAATAGAGGCGTCATGAATACATAAATAAGAGAGATGCATGCACATACGTGCATATGCACATGCACAAGTGCACACGTGTGAGCATACACATGCATGCACTGACATTCACACACCTGCACAGGCACAGATGCACCTGTACATTTTAAGAGCTCCAAAGGTATCATATGTTGTAAGGAGGTTCATACCTATTTCTGAAACTTGATGGTTGAAATTTGGTACTTCAATTTTACTTGAGGGATATCTTACCAAGGAATTGAATTGTTGAATATTGCCCAAACTAGAAAGACATGGTTGTCACTCAACTCACTACATGCCGACAATCCGCATATGCATGTGTGTGCTCATTCACAAACTTTATGCATTTCTGCTGTAATACCCTTTATGTCATTTTGTCAGGCAGCCTACCTTCAAAGTTACTATTTATGTGAACCTAGATTGTTTTTGGTTTAGGTGGGGCAATTGGTTCAGCGCATTGTGAATGAAAGGTTTGGCAAATGCCTTCTTGAGCTTAGTGGAAATAATGCTATTATAGTAATGGATGATGCAGACATTCAGCTTGCTGTACGGTCTGTTTTATTTGCTGCCGTTGGTACAGCAGGACAACGTTGCACAACTAGTCGCAGACTGGTAAAAAATTCCCCTTTACTGACAATAGATTTATTTTCAAACTAACAGCTACCATCATCATCATCATATTTGCCTGGTTGCAGCTTCTCCATGAAAGTATATATCAAACAGTACTTGATCAGCTAATTGCAGTGTACAAACAAGTCAAAATTGGAAATCCTTTGGAAGATGGCACCCTATTGGGACCATTGCATACACCTACATCAAAGGAGAATTTCTTAAAAGGCATAGAAGTTATTAAATCTCAGGTATGTTTTCCGATTTTAACATTGTTTTTTATTCAATGTCTTGATGCCTTTGCTGTTACATGCCAAACTTTTCCTACTCTTGACATGTGTGAGTAAATCATGCAAGCTGTTAAATTTTCATGCTCATTCAGGGTGGAAAGATTGTCATTGGGGGCTCTGCTATAGAATTTGAAGGAAACTTTGTGCAACCGACAATAGTTGAAATCTCTCCAGAAGCTCCAGTTGTTCAGGAAGAGTTATTTGGCCCTGTTCTTTATGTAATGAAATTCCAGGTAATGAATTTTCATGTCTTGACAGAATCCTTCTCTGAATTGGCATCCTCTATGCCCTGTTTTTCCAGGTGTGTATTGTCTGGCTTTGGTAAACCTGACTACTAGCATTCACTTCATACAGACATTAAAGGAGGCAATAGATATTCATAATTCTGTCCCGCAAGGTCTAAGCAGCTCAATATTCACCCGAAGGCCTGAAATAATATTCAAGTGGATTGGGTAAGATTAGATTTAGCATGATTATAGTGGATCTCTCATACCTTCATGAACATGCCATGAGCAACTCTTACCATTTCCTCAAAAAAAAAAAAACAAAAAAGTTACCTATTATCTAGTATTTTCAAACTCCTTTTGCCTTCATTTATCAGAATTGTCCTTTTTTTCCATCTAATTGCCAGCAATGCCCACTGGAAAGCATGTATATATTATTTTTCTGATGTTACATGTTATCAACTATTGTTGTACAGGCCACATGGTAGTGACTGTGGCATAGTGAATGTAAATATCCCAACAAACGGTGCAGAGATTGGAGGTGCATTTGGTGGTGAGAAGGCAACAGGAGGTGGTCGAGAAGCAGGAAGTGACTCTTGGAAGCAATACATGCGGCGCTCGACTTGGTGGGTTTCCAGAATTCGATTTAGTTATTTGAAATTTTACACGTCGTCATGATGCAGCACCTATTATTGAATAATCATCATTGTTGCCATGAAGTCAATATAGCATAACTTACATTATTCAATTGGAAACCATGATCATATATGATCTTGTATCCTGCCCCTCATTTAGTTCTCTGTAAGTGCAGCTGTCAACACGTAGTAGCTTTCTCAACAGTAGTTTGAAAAAGGGATCAAACTTGTGCTTCAAATTCAGGTTTGAAAGGTTAAGGAACTAAACATGAAGTTAGGTATATTCATCTGATAAGAGTTTGTATTCAACGTCAAATATTATAGAATATGTGTCTATATGCATTCATTTATGCATACATTTATATGATTATATATGGTATAGGGATTCTTGGAGAAAATCATAGGTTAACCTATTAAAAGCCTAATTTCAAACAATCAATGTCTATTCATTCTTAAACCAGTATGTCATACATGTTTATTTAATAAATTCGCAAACTCTTATCAAGGATGTTCAAAATTGAACTCATACTGAACAGTGAACACGAACATAGGTAAACAAACCTTTATCTAACTGGAAATCGAGCCTAACTCAAACTCCCTTATCAAATGAGTTTGTTCCACCATGCTAGCACTCTTATCTACGAGATGTATAATCTAGATCAAGAAACAATCCTAGATTCAGACTAATGTTTCAGCAACTGATGCTCATCAGAACTGCTACTTGTTTGGTAAGTGCCATGCCCATTCTGCATGCTATTACACGTTCATTTTTTATTGCCCTGACGAGGCATTACCTCAGTGGCAAGTGGCTGTGTTGTTTGTGGAACCCCAAAGCTATGCAGGTTGTGGTTCGCATCCTAGTTTCTAGCTTTATGCCTGGTGGCAATCAGCAGGCTTTGTGTGTCCACAGAGTCATTTTCCCTCCTTTTTAAGCATTGTTGATTCTTGTAGAACATAGCATCTGACATAATGCAAACTGTTTTTCTGCAGTACCATCAATTATGCAAATGAGCTGCCATTAGCACAAGGAATAAACTTCGGTTAGCTGCCCCATGGTTAGTCATGTTTTTGACCTTTATCTGCCACTTATAAACGAGTTCATTTTCATTGGAAAGCATTGTTGAGGTTTGTAATTATTGCTTGCCTGTACAGCTAAGTTGGCTGCACACGGAGATCTCCCATTTAGAGGAGACAGATAAATATAAAATGGGAGACATAGCTTCATATTTCCTTGCAAGATGGCTTGGTTCTGGCTTGGTTCATAGTCTCACTCAAATCTTGGTGTGACCATCTACAACCTCATCTTAGAATGGATATCTGATTATCACATTGGGCACTCCATGGATCGGTCGACTTCGTTCAACCTTCTCTGATTAATAAGAATAAGAATCTTTCCATTTTTATGTCCTTGTGCTTCTCAAGGCCATTTTCCTGAGCTCTTATAGACTTGCTGTTTCCTCTGTATTATCAATAAATACAACATCAATCACATTTTATGAAATCATTAAATGCAGTTATTCAACTAGAAAGTGATTATTCAAGACGGGGACCTGTAAGGGCTATGAGCATGCTCTCGAATATGCTCCGTTTCATGCTTAATTTCATGTTTCATCTCGTACTCATTCTTAACCCACATTTCCCCAATTTAGGAAGAGGGGTATATTAGTACCATTTCGGGGATTCGGCAATTTTTTTGTCTCGTTATAGTTTTCTTTGTGTGCACGCGTGGCTTGCACTCGTAGGGAAATGTGATCTAAGACCTCTACTTGGAATAGGAGACTATAACTAGAGGTATGCCATGCAAGGCACGGAATAAAATATGAAGTTGCTGCGGATAAAATGTGAAGCGTCACCCATTCTATGAAACCCTAGGATCTTTCCTTTGACCACCAAGGATCTAATCATGAATCACCATTTGAGTAAATTATGGTATATGCTCATATTACGTTTATGGTGGAATGAGCTTAGTTTTTCCTCTATCTAGTTGCATTTAATGATCGGTAGCCCTTTGGTAAAAATATCAGCTGAGTTGTGGGTGGCATATGTGTGCAATGATGAAGATCTGAGGAGTTTCTGGTGTATGTGGAATCATCTCATTGTCGCCTAGGAGTTTTAATGGTTTGTTTCCGCTGCTAGTTTCTCACAGTTCGAGGGGGCGGGGGACCAATCTGAGGGAGGTGCTGCCGGAGATAATACAGAAAATAAGGTACGTCAATAACAGGGCTCATTGACTGTATTTCATTTTCTCAAACTAGAAATTAGATGCTAGCTACTATGTTCTAACATACTAGGCTGCATTTGGCAGTTGTATTGGAGGGAGGACAAGGTATTGACGGAAGGTTAGGAGGAGGTGGGTGTAGGATGCACGGAGTTCTTTTCCTATGTATATTTTCTCCTTCTATTGTATCAAAATTCATTAATATTCTCTTTTTTCACATGTAACTTAAAAAAAAAAAGTCTAATAATTATAATCTATCACATCAAAATTTACCAACTTTCTTTCCTTTCTTACAAAATCAACATACCAATCATTACAATCCTAAATGTCTTCTTATTCTTAGGTCACTTTAATTTTATCTCGCTATAACACAGCCTTGACGACGGAAGCTGCTGTATTGGGCTTGTTATTTCAAAATTTTTGTTGGAGATGCAAGCTGTTTAACGTAATTTATAAACCTGGAAGCGGTAGTTCTACGTCGTCAGCTAGAAGTAATAGCTCTACGTCGTTCATCAACAATGTGATTGATGGTTGGATGTGGTTCTTTACCATCACTAATTAGAATTTAAAAAGGCGAGCACAAGCTGGAAGTTGGCATTAACGGAGAAACGTGGAAGGGAATGATGAGTCCGTTCACATTCCGGTTCTCGCTCACGATGCGTAGGTGTGCTGCTGATGCCAATATGTGGCTCCAGCTGGACAGCAGATGTTCACACAAGCCAATCTAATCATATGCTGTTGATCTCGTCGTCATCCAAACGTGGCCACTCAAAAGATGTAGTTCCCGATCGGTTATAAAATGGGTATGGTGACGACACGGCCCTTGATAGTGCGAAACATGATCACCTATTTGGACTAAGTCACAAAATCTGAACACAACATCCGACCATGCAAGCTTTATTATTTTCATTGTTTGCGGCTTTGGAGATTTTTTTGCCCACGCTTTCCATGGCCTAATCAAACTAACATCCGTACATATTTTGGAAGTATTCGCAGATTATATGCCGATGACTCCTTTGTGCGAAGAGATATCCCCCCGAAAGGAGAGTATCACTTTGTTTATGTGGGGGGATATATTTTTTGGCATGGGACATGCGAAGTGTGATCGATTAGGCGATATCTTCCAAAACAAAGATATCCCCTTTAACATCCCTGTGTATCGAGTGAAGGGGATACCCCTCTTTCGAACCAGTTTAGCAAACATGAACAAAGGATGTCTTCTTTTGTTAAATGCAAAAACAGGAAAGCCTCTATTACACATTTGCTTATTCAAGTTTGCTAACCTATGCGATAAACTAAGGTTGCGTTTGATTCAGAGTTAAGAGGTGGAATAGGAAATAACAGGTAGGATGGGATAGAAATAGCACGAATTCTAAAGAATTATTTGTTTCCACATATATTCTATTTTCCCATTACATGAAAATCCACTAATATTTTCTTTTTTCACATATAACTCAAAAAATAATATCTAATAATTACAATCCATCACATTAAAACTTATTAGTTCTTTTTCCTTTTTCACAAAATCAACATATCAATCATTAACAATCCCACCAAACAAATATCTTCTATATTTATTTCACTCTTATTCTATCCCAATATAACACTATCATCTTGCTAACCGCAGCCTAATTTTAAAGTTTCCAAAAACTTGTTGCAATGAGGCATGCCGCCAAGGGTTGCTACAATTATATGTACCATTTTCTCTCATTTATGCATAAGCATATTCCTTGATGTTTGTTTTTTTCCTTGTATTTTTCCATGCAATCAAAGGTCAAAAGGCCTAAATTTTCATTTCCTTCGTGATTTTTCTGATTGTGATCTTAAAGAAAACACCTACCGTATATTGGGGCTTATAGAAGGTCTCTTTCGGAGATGTGTCCACGTTCTTGTTTGCACCCCCATCTTAGCTCACATTTTCATGAATATAATAGTACTAGACGATGCCGACATGGCAGACAATCAACCATCTGTGGGCGTTGTTTGCATTGAAGAAGCGTACAACATGAAATTAATTGTAGCCATCAATCAACAGTTTGCCGGCAACCGAAGTCCAAGTCTACACTGGAACCACGTAAATCTTCTTAGAGAAACCCTTTGTGCGTATTGCACTCTGGTTGTATACCCAAGAACAAAAATTTAGAGAAAGAGTAATAGTGAATTGAAGTCCTGTCATATGCACCACTTATATAAGTGTGTTCTACTTATATAATGTTCCATTAACTCTAGGAGGTTCAAGTTCAAGTATCATCTTCCCAAACAAAGGAAAAAAAGGGGAAACCGTGGGGAGGAGGGGAAGGAAGGCGGGAAGATAAGAGGTAAAGAGGGGATTACAAGAGCAACCAACGTATGGCATTAATGGAGGGGGTTGGGGATCCCAATTTTCACCCCCTTTACGGAAATACGCCTATCATCATCCCTTTTCAATCTTTCACACAAACTCAAGGGGGCCCATTTTCCCTCCCATACAATATATGGGTGAGGACTGATGGGTTTGGGGATGAGAGGGGAGAAAGATTATTATAACCACCGTCTAATATCAATTGGGATCTATACATTTTAGAAATTGGATTGGTAGATGATGGGATAAGAATCTTAACGTCCTTAAAGTTGTGTTTCAATTGGACACTTTACTCCGTCGATCAAAGAAGTCAAATTTGAATTCTCTTCTAAAGATGGTTATTCTCATGATAGATGATACTCGATGGAAAGGAAGTTTACAGTTATTGGAGTCTCGTGGGGTGATGTTAAGGGGTATTGGTCCCATGCGAAGAGAAAATAAATATGCCAACTTTTTACCAAAGAAAAGAAATATGCCAACTGGCCAGCAAGAGCTGTCAATTTTCACAGATTTATAACTCCTTCATAATGGCAATACCAACAACTACTTTTTTGATCCTATCCTAATTATATACCCTGTTGCATACACTCGCTCCCATCTAATTTTATTTTGTTGCAACCCGAAAGCAAATGGCAATAACCACCACCAACGGGTCTATAGTTTAATCCGTGGCTGGATCTCCTGTGAGCACCCCAAACCCAAGTCTTGGTCTTGCATTTATGTGGGAGTTTGATTGGATCGTTTTCAAGAAAAATTGCCAGCCGAGGAGACCCTCTGCTGGCCCCCTCGATGAAGGGGGTTTGGGCCTGCACTCCTCTGAAGCTTTAGAATCTTGCACCTTGTTCCAATGCATTTGGAGACTCTTGAACCACTCCACGGAGATTTGGACTTCCTGGATGGCCCAGAGGTATGGCGAATATTGGACTAGTCTTTGGAGACGTGGTGATTCCCTTTACTGGCAAAAGTTGCTGCTCTGCAGAGACCGATGGAAGAACCTCTTCCATCACAATGGAAGCTGGCAATGTCCCCTCAATGGCAAGGCTGAATTCTCCCTTGCAAAGACTCATGATTTCATCCATGCAAGGGGAGTGAAGGCAGACATATGGAATGCTATTCTGGCAAAAGGTTGTGTACCAAAATGGAGTTGCTGCACGTGGCTCGCGGCACAAGGCATGTTGCTTACTCATGATAGATTGCTTCGATGGGGATTGATTTCACTCGCTGCCTTCTTGCCTCTTGTGCAATGAGGAAACCGAAACTTCTTCTCATCTATTTTTTTAACTGCTCCTATGCTCTGCGTGTCTGGAAGTTTGTGTGTGAGGAGCTGTTGCACATACACTCAATACCTGCATCACCTACCCTTCCACGGGATGTGGCTCAGGAAGCTGGAGAACATATGGAGGCATTCCATCGACTCCTCTCTTCTACGGTCTGGACGCTTTGGAAGGAAAGAAACAATAGGCTGCATGCCGATGACCAAACGCCGACCTATGTCATAGCCAATGACATAAAGAGGAGCACTCTCTGCCTCTTCTAGGCAGCAAGGGATCCCCCCGAGCATTTTCTGTTTTCTTGATTGCATGTATCTCTGCCATTTGAATTGATTGTATTTGGGAACCCCCCCTCCCTGCACTCCGACCGGTTGACCATTTTTGAGTTCACATACTTGCCCAATTACTCAAAAAAAAAAAAAAAAAAACTATATCATCCACAAAAATGCAAACATGAAAGCAAAAGCCATGATATGCATTTCCTTCAAGAAAAGGGAAAAAGTACAGAGAAACTCTTTTGAGTCACTAATACAACAAATTAACTTGAGCTCCACAACTCAATGATCCAACTAATTAGAACCAGCAGTGCCTTCTCGCAACCAAAGACAAACCCACGAAAGAAAAAAAAAAAGCCTTAGTGGGCAAAAACATTGCGGTTTCTCCTGCCATGTCCCAAACTGCAAACAAACGCTACATCCTACCAAGATCCAATCTTTTCCGGGCCTTCCCTCTGGCACCCAATCAACTTGGCTTGCCCAGCCTAGGATTTTCCCACGACTCACCTCACAAGGCAACGATCAACGAAAAGAACACCATGCGCAATCTAGAGAATTCATGCAGCTGATCCCACTCACATGAAAAAAGAGAAGAGAAAAACAAGATTCCGCCTGGTTCTTGTCCTCCTCCTCGACTGCTTTGCCCAGTCGAGGAATGTGATCACTTGCACCTCTGCATAAACGTATTTAGGATGGATGACAAACCAAATAGCACAAATACATTTTGACATTTCCCTAAGCCCAAGTCTCCACCAAAGTAACAAAACCAAAAGTTAAAAAAAAAAAGAAAAGAAAAGAAGAGAAAAGTCGTGTGCAAACATGCTATTCACAGATGTAGTGGCAAATTGGGGATTCCCCCCATGGTCACACCCATCTTTCTGTTTTTGGTATTTCTGTTTTTCTCGAGAGGGTGGAGAAGCAGCTCTCTGACCGCGCGAGAGGGGGGGTGGCCGCGGCCACCCCCTCGTTCTCCCTGCTGGGGCTGTTCGGGGTCGACCGAGGCCCCTGCGGGGACCGGAAGCTCCTCCTTAGGACGCGGCTCACCTCCGATATGAGCCGCACCGCGGGGTTCGCGGGGGGCGGGGAGGAGCGGAAGATCGCGTGGACCTCGAGGGCCTCCTCCGTGGTGAGGAGACGCGCGGATCGCGCGATCTCGTCCTTGATGGCCTCCGTGCACAGCCCACAGATCCACCGCCCGTGGTGGCGCTCACGGACCCCCGCGATGTACTCCAGCGTGCACTCCTCCGTGAGACCGCAGCACTCGCACCTCGCCACGTCCGTCCCCGCCGCCGCCATCTGATTGGAAGGCTCCAGATGGATCTCCTCCTCCTCCTCCTCTTTCCTTCTCTCCTCTCCTTTGGTGGGAGGAGTTTGGGATGTTCGTTTCGGTGGGGGGGGGGGGGGGGGGGGCGCCGAGAGGGGGCGTTATATATGGGCTGCGCATGTTTCCGTGCCACGGCGGTAGCGCCTGACGCGGTTGGGTTGGCGTGTGGGGGAGTTGGGTGGGGTCCACTGAGAGATCCAATCATCACCGACGGATGGGCGGTTTGCGTCGTACCCTACATTTGTCTCGCTCTCGGAGGAAGACAAAGTAGGCGGATTTAAACTCAGAAAAAAAAAAAAAAACTAGGCGGATTGCGCTACGGGTATCGCGAAGGGTGACTTTGTTGTTGGCGTGTGTTGACTTTTTATGGGTAGTAGGAGGCGTTGGGATCCAAGAAATGGTGCTGCGGTTTAAGCCTCTGCTTCGGTCGAGGGGGATATCCTACGTGGAGCGAGTGAGGTCGTTGTTATCACCTTTGCATGGTTCTTCTTAAGCACGAGTTTCGGTGGGGATCCGAGTCGTTAGGGAATATCGTTTACGTGTTGTGATCGCTAAGGATAAAGTTTAACGCACCCCCAAAACTCATCCCCTCCCCTACCCAAAAAGATGACATATGATCCTATGTATAACAAGCAACCCCTTAGTTTTTGTCCCGTGTCAGCTTGTCTGATGGTGCATTTAATCGACCATATCAATCACTAAAGATACTTGATTAACTTAAATTATCAAGTGATAATTCCTGTGGCTTGTAGCATCTTTCATTCTAAGATACTACAGTTGACCTTTTTTTCTCACTTGTTGGATCGATTGATACAATGAATTTGTTAGGCTGTATGGATGTCGACCCATGCATACAGACTTAACCCAAGGGGGGCTCCAATTGTCAATTTTAGGGTGTAATATTTATTTATTTGTGTCAATTTACACGTATATACCATACCACGCAACCAATCGACCCATAACTATCCGTCACGTGGTAGGTCTTAAATAAAGAGGGTGGATACACGAGGAACCTCCTCTCCACCTCAACAATGTTAATGAGCTGCTCTACCTCAAATTTCTAGAAACATCTGTTCGTAAGGCATGTTACACGCACGCCATTTCATGTCATGTCATATTTGATGTTTAGATATGAATTAAAGATTCTCCTTATTTTGGAATTTTGAAGGCACTCCATCAATGGTTGCGTCCGATGGTGTAATTTATAACATATAACAGAAAATTAAATCTCTTTCCACGGTTAAGTCCTTCGTCTTTCACCCTTCACTCAAAAGTCCTAAAATCCCTAGTGCCGCTAGCCTTGACTAGCCTCCCCCTCGCCAGTTGCCAACCCTCACCCCCCTCATTTTCTTCTCTCCCTCCCCTTCTGACCTTCTCTTCTTCCTAGATCTTGACACGTTGGCCTCACCAATCATTAGTTGGCTCGTTGTCGCTCACCCTTGACATTGTCACTTTCCATGTAACATGCTTTGGTGATGTCACTCACTAGAGAGGCATCAGTGGGAGCGACGTCTGCTCATGGATGGACCACTTGTCACTGATCTATTATCACTCACCGTTGTGGTGCATATGGTGGCAGTCGTAGTGTTCATTGCAGAGAGATTGGTGGTCATGCAAGTTATCCGATCTGTGGTACTTGAGTCTCGATCGACGAAGGAGAGGATGGCCTTCCATTTTTGCTACATTGAGACCATGCATGTTCTCGTGCCTAATACGATCGAGATTTCTCGATTCTAATTGGATGTCGTTGTCTATCAATTTTTTCATTAACATGGATTGTGTCAATCGTTGAGATTCTTTTTCAGTAACATTATCATTTCTACAAATGCAACTCTTTTAAATTTTGGAAAAACAAGATTAGTCCTCGTGTTTGGGACACCTATTTTTTTTTATTATTATTATATTTTCTATTTCTTTCTATAATTTTATTTGCTTCCATTTTAATGAGTTCCTTCATTTTTAATGGTGAGCAATCTCTCCTTTTTTTTTTGGGAGAACGATCCAATTTTTCTTTCCTTCCTTGGCCCTTTCGAGTTGCGGTCAATTGTATTAGATTCCTCCTTATTTTAATGGAACGCCTGTCCTCAAAAAATATATATGTATACACAATGGGTAATCGAAAGCATGTGGTTCCAATTGGTTTAATCGAGGAAAGGGGTACGGGCAGCTCTTGAAACCGTGGAGGTAAGATAGCATACTTTTTTTATGCCCATATTTCCAACTCCATGTCGGTGTGTCAAGAGAGCTACGTATCGGTATTAAATGTTGGGGATTTGGACATCAGAAGGTGAGTTGCTCTCACCTCAAATTTATTTCTTCGATGGTCCCCTCCCCCATTTCCCATCCCGTCCTCTTCCAGTAATTTCGTGAATAAAAATCAACAATTATATAAAATGGCCAATAAAAGGAGGGTTGCAGGTCCTTTTAATTGTTAATATAAATCAACCATTTCGTAAAGAGGCGGTTGATTTGGTGCGTGGAATAATTACATCGGCATTACATTGCTTCGTGTAGGTCTAATTCCACATTTGAGGTGGAATAGACCCTCTCCTCTAGCTAATGCCTTGATGTGGACTTCAAATGCAATTATCTTTGCACGCAAATTAACATACATAATTTCTTTCGTCATGATTATTAGTATTTTTTATTTAAATTCAAACCGTTTTAAACTTGTTCCTTAGTCTAACCTTAACCACCACCTAGGAAAAGGCATTAACATGGAACAAATCCTTGTTCCTCATACCATTCCGTAAACCTTATCCCACGTACCAAAGTGCACCTTCTATTACCAACCTAACTTTGATCTACAAGTCGATCCATCTGGAAATTGAAAGGGATGCAGTAGATTGTAACCTTTTTACTCCTACATCAGCAGAATTTAAGCAAGGAGCAAAGGTATAAATAAAGTTATTAAGGCTTAAAATGCCTCAAACTGAACTCAAGCATATAAAAAGTGAAGGCTAATCTAGAGGAATATCTGGAAGATTGATGTACCAATCTCTCTATAGGTTTACCTAAATGAGATTCTCCATTATCAAAAACAAAAAAGAAAGTTATAAACTAATTTAATATACATTAAGTATTGGTTATTAAGTTCTAGTCGAGGTCATTGGAACGAAAACTCACGATTTAAATATGGATCGAAGGAGTTCGGCGCATACAGCAATACTAAAATCAAGAGCTAATTATAAATTATCTAAAATCTAGATTTGACTGGCTTTGTTTAGGGGTGATGTAGTTAAAATACCAACTCTTAGCATGGTCACTTTGAATAGCTGGTCGGGCACGCGCGAGCCAGCAAACGTATGAAATTTGGCAACATTAAGATGAATCATCCACCTCTGATCATCATTATCAAGGGGCATACATATATCTTAATTCACCAAGGATATTCTCAAGGAGATAAGATCCAGAGAGTACCCTTATAAATCGTAGATGTTGGCATGCAAGTAGAGATACTTGATTTCGATGTGGATTTCAGGAAACCAATGAAAATTAAAAGCAATGGTTAAGTTAAGAATTTTTCTAAATTCTTTTTAAAATTTTCAATCTTAACATTTAGATCACCATGTACTATTTAAAATATATATTTTATTTTGATAAGATGAGAGGCTCACATAGGAACTCGACCAAAAACTTATTTAAAACCTTTCCCGTTCTCCGGTGGGAACTGACATCAAGATTTGTTAACCTAACGGCGTTGATTCCAGAAGGGATGCCAGAAGCTCGTGAAACACATGCTAGAGACTTGTACTTGCAGTGTGTACGGCTTCAAGAACTTATAAAATAAAAAATAAAAAAACGAATGGTAAGAAAGAAGAAAATTAATTGATGGCATTCATTGCCATCAAGTAATCAAGCTTGCACATCATCATTTAAGCTCCAGCTTTGACTTCTGTGAGGATCGTTCTTTCCTTGCGTATTCGCTGACGGGAATCACGTATCTACATTAGTTAATGCCATTAAAACGCGCGTCTGCTCGATTATGAGGTCTTCTCCCCTAAGCAAGCGTATTTTAGTATTTAAATATGGTATATTAGGAAGACGGCTACTGCTATTTTAATAAGTGAAATAATTGTGGACATAATAAGAACGACAGGGATGGAAAACATACCCTTTCTCTCCGCGAGCGTTTATTTTTCTTTTTTTTAAGCATCGCATATATACTTGTAAATATCCAAGATTAAATTTAAATTAATTAAAAAATTTGATCTTAATAACCCGTTAAATATGAGTCTAATAGATACGTCCTTCAAAATACTCGATTTCCTAACTTTGTGATATGAACGTTCGCCACAAATCAAGTTGACCTGATTGTACAAGTAGGTGTTGCCTTCACCCCAGCGGGTACTGCGATGGTCTGTCAACTATTAGAAGAAGGTTAATTCGAAGTCCAAGCCAAAAAAAAATCAGCTCCTGAGAAATTCGAACAATCAGAAGCCATGGCTATCCGATTGGATTAGGCATTATCTCGACGTACAACTACCATTCAAATATTGTGAAGATTTGATGAAGTTAGATCACATGGAGATTGACGGCTCGAGATCTATCGTTCACGGTACCACTCGTGTGAACAGTAGTGTAAATAATAATTTACCGTTGATGTGTGAAAATAAGGAGGAGATGAGAGAGGTTTTAAAATAGATAATGTTATTGCAATTAGTTTATATAGTAGGAGATAGTTCATACGGATTAATTTTTTTTGTGACATGGGATAACCTATGTTTCTATTTACTAGATAATAGAGGTTAATTTCCACTGATGTTTAGTGGACAAGAGTTAGTAAACGGATGAGTAAATTTGAAAGGATAATTTAGAGGATAAGTTAATTCTTTAACAAACACGAACTAGCTTATCCCAGGATAAGAATGTCATGAGGGGTTAAATTATCCCGTGACTTAAATGAGGGTTATCCATTAAAAACTGGAGATAATCCCCTCCATAAATTAGTCTTAATAATTCAAGTAGGTATTAGTCTCTATTTAAAGAGGACTAAATCTAAATCTAAACTTAATTCTAATTTTAACAAATTTAGGATTTACATATCCTGAACAAACTTAATCATAATCAATTAACTAATTTCTATTTTGACTCAATCCTAATTTGACCTCTAAAAATTAATTAAAATAACTTACTACATGTGACACAAAATTTTTGATAGGATCTAAATAGATGGTTATGCACACTTAAACAAAATATTAGTAATAGAAAAAAAATTTATACAAATATCAATCCACAGAAAATGCACAAGATGTATAGTGGTTCCCCTTACTTGGGTACTCCACTACCTAAACCTCTCCGCTTAAGGTTTTTAACCAGATTCTCTCAACCTCGAGGAAATCAATTTACTAACTGAGGTAATTCACGGATTACCTCAACCCAATTACAATGGATTTGTTACAACCCAACGAGCAATAAACTCAAATACAAATGAAAGAACAGGTATAAGACAAAAAGAATCTTACAATAAAATACATAAGCCTCTCAACAATAATATAAAATTAATACCAATTTAAGAGCCAAGAATGAACGTGAATGCCTTGACAATGCGTGAAGAAATCACGTCAATATGCTTGTAAAATCGTAGAGAGATTGAGAGCAGCAAACTATACCTTCTCTTGAAATATAGCTCTAGAATTTTTCTTCTCTATTTCTTATGTGCAAACTAAGGGTCTAAGGGTATATTTATAGAGTTATGACGTAGTTGGAACATCTACTAGACGTTGGGGTTTAAATCCCAACATTCATATAGCCAAAATTAATTTTCTAACTGTTCAGTTTTGAGCCAACGGCTACCTGGTACCGATACTAAAGTATGGGTACTGGTACTCGTTGCTTCTAGATTTGGATTTTAAACACTTAAAACAAATCTGTAACCCACTTGTACCGGTATTAATCATGAGTACCGGTACTCGTTGCCTCCAGTGCCGATACTGATCATGAGTATTGGTACTCGCGGAGTACAAGTTTGTTTCTTTGAAAAAATCCAAACCTATAACTCACATGTACCGATACCAAACTTTAGTACCGGTACTTGTGTGTTAACAAATACCTTTTTTAAGGGATTTAATCAATTACGTTCTTTGAAAATGATCGCAATATTAATCCTAATTTATCTTTAATAATTTTTACGATCTAAGTTATATTTCTTTGTTAAGAGGCATACAATCTATAAAATAAAATATCTAAACTAAAAAATAAACGGTCGAAGATGATCTTCTTCTTCTCGATCCTTCCTTGTCATCTTGCCTTCTTCATATCATGATCTTCTTGTTCTCATCATCATGCCTTCATCATTTTCTGTCTGCCTTGATCTTCATCTAAATCTGAAAAGCACTCAATGACAAACATTAATCAACAATTATTTTGTTAATACCAAAATAAGATATGGAAGAAAGTTCCAACAACTTGGCATGTAAGTCAAAATGAACTAAAATCCTAAAAGCCACACAACCACTGACTTACCAACTCAATGTCACATGGACTATTCACGTGACAGTTAATGCGGCATTTATTTCTTCACAAATACAATTTAAAGCAGTGTTTGAATCGAGTGGATACGATATCGGGTAAGTAATAATTTGCATGGAAGAACATATGGCTAGTTGAAGCCTACCGATCGAGCCACTGTTATTAACTTCAACAATCTACTTTTGTTTATGTTTCCTTGTAATTAGTACTAATTCTACTCATATTTTAGCCAAAAGCTTGTAAAAAACCTAAAGGGTTAGCATATACATCATTTATGTTGATTGTCAACCTTATATTGCCAAGACCCTTATTACATCTTCATATATATATATATATACTCTTACAAATAGTAGCGACTCCATCTCATTACATACTATTAGGCCACCCTCGATATGATCCCCCCCCATCCTAGAAAGAAAAATGGAAAATCAAAGTCGATTTTCAAGTAAGATCCCATGCCTCCCCCCTAGCAAAAAAACAAGAGACTAAGAATTGCATTTAATGCGGATAGCATCCGGAAGCACATAGCTCCTATGATGAGTGGGTGTCGAAATGGTCGGCAACGCATCGACGTGGGTGTGCAACTACCTCGTTAGAAAAGAGTTTAACTTTGATATCATTTACAATATTTGACATAGATCAGAGTATGATTGAGAAAAATCTACCTTGGTAATCAATCAACATAGAATCTAATAAATCTCAGGTAATTATCGAAAATATTTAAATCAAAATTATCAAATGGTACATATTCAATCTCCGTTACCTATTACTAAATTTCTTGAGTTTAATTATGACGTAGTACCGTGATTTTAAAATGTTAAAGGGATGTTCGATGTGCACTATTTTTCTTTTTTAAACGATGATGACGTACCACTTTGAATGGACGAGTCGCCAGAGGATTTTTTTAAGATCGATATATATTGCACAAAGTTTGCACTTCTTACTGAAGGTGTCATGAGATTACAACAGAGAGGAAATTTCAACGGAACTACGTCTCCCGGTGAAGTTTGATGCAGAGATAAATTATTTAACTTGTTGGGAAAAAGTTAGGGAGGGGGCATTCGCAGTACTTTCGTATTCGAAATTTAAATTTCAAAAAAATGGCTGCTACTTCCTGCTGCTCGTACGTACGGTATCCTTGCTCTCTTAAAAAATAAGAAATTGCCACGTGTCGAGAGTAGATTATATTATTTAATTTTTATTGTTTAGGATGCCATACGTGGCAATCGAAGAGATCAACGGCATCTGTGTGAGAGGATGCTCCTCTCTCCCCCTTCGTTGCATCCTTATCCTTAGGTCTCACCCTCTTTTCGTTCGTGAGTAATTTTTGTCTGGTAGAGTTCGTGGATGGACCCAATGCAGTTTTTTTTTTTTTTTCCCGATATTTGTCACTGGATTAATGTGAAACGATATTTTCAAAGAGACTTGATGCGCTTTGCCACTATATATAATTAATTTACGTAAATGTCCATGAACAAGAACACTTCAACGGACCCCAAAAATTTGAAATTTCTCAACTTTATCCCTGGATTTTTTGAATCGTATCGCCTCTCTATTGAAATCGAATGTTGATGCTCCGCACGTTAGATGGGGTTGACAATTTTGTACTGTGATTTTCTTCAAATATAACAAAGCGCCTAAATTCCAAAGGGAATTGGATGAAAACCATGAAATGTAGAATGCCCGACGGTTTAGCTATTTAAATGTCCCAATTGTTAATCGGTAGTTGAAACTTATCCAAGTGAACAAAGCTTAAGTCTGACCTTATTCCTGAAAAGGAAAAAAAATAAAATAATCTTAAAAACTAGAGGTAATTGATAATGTAAATATCATGTCGCATGTTTCTCTCTTAGGTAAAAAAATAACATAGGTATGGAAATGTGGTGAGATACATTGTTATTCCATAAAGTTATCATCACTTCTAAATAAAGAATAAAATCATTTTAGACTTATATAAAATTAATTTGCATTGACAAAAAATCACCAAAATCACATTTAGAAATACTTTGTATCGATAAAAAATGATTTTACACACATACAAAACTATCATAATCAACTTCAGAATCATTTTATATCGATGCAAAATAATCAAAATCACTTTTAAAATCATTTCATATCATTGTAAACCAATTTTATACCGATACATATTGATTCAAAATAAAAACTCACAAAGTGGTGGTAACTTCGTTACATGAGGTAGGATCCATTTTCTAACAAAATTTACGATATTTTTTGAATTTATTTACATTAAATATCAATTTTATCATGGGTATCACATTCACCTCTACGATGCAAAACAAGTTATGTAATGCATTTTTGGACATTTTAAACTTAGAAAGCAACTTAAAAAATGGGCTGAAGTTGATAGATTGTGCGGTATCATTATGTTTCAATACTCCTAGATTTTGTTACAGAGTCCTTTAACATCGATATTCCATCCCTTCAACTGACTCTGCGAAACTAGCTTATTAGGAGATCCAATGTTTAATTTGCTCCTCAAATTGTTGAGCAATCCGACATCTTGCCAAATGCTATCTCCATTGCCAAGTTCATGCCACCATGCTCAAAAGATAGCAAAATCAGTCGCTTTCCCTGACAAATGAAGGTTATATGGGGGCAAGATGGGAGAAACTAAACAACAAAATGAACTAAATAGCCATAGCTTCTTGTCCAAGAATCCCTAAAAAAAAATATGGGATCCTGATCAAAAGGGATCCTGAGGAACTTTTTCGTAACATGGTAATGCCTGATCTCATAAAACTGCAATAAATCAATCTTGTCTGAAGTAAAATTGGTCAATTTCTACAAAACTACCAATCTTATACAATTTAATTAACCTCAAAATTTTATTTAATTCTTGTTCTCCTCAGACCCCACCTCCGCGCTGTTACCGCCTCCTCCTCCAGCCTCCACAACCTCTCAAAACAACCTAAGCATGTATATGTCCCTCAACCACCACCACCTCCTCTGCTCCTCCATCCTCCCATGGTTAATTTTTTCTAATCTCTTTGGGAACCGCATGCCATACCCTCTAACTTTAAGTCTTTGTCTCCCCAAATTATATTATGTTCCTATTGGTTATCACAATCTTCCTTGGAGCAAATGATGAGGACGAGGACATGAAGGGCATCGTGGAGGTACGAGGAAGGGTGAGTGCTGCCAAGGGGGTGCAAATACAAGTGGAGGAGGGGTGGTTGGGAGCGCACGAAGGAACGAAGGAAAGAAAAAAAAAAAATCAAATAAAATCACACAATTACCTAAATTGCAAAAAATGGGATGGTCATTTAACATAAGGGCAACAATTCCTATAAACAAGTATGTACACCGATTTACATACACTCTCCTTATTAACGGTTCAGATCCACCCCTAAGGACAGGTCACACCTGTTGATAAAATTTTCCTTAAGCATAAGAATTGACCGATTTCACCCGGGTAAGATTGCTTTTCTACAAGTTATATAAAAATTCGACACTAATCTATTAGGAAAAATTCGCGACGATCAGGAATCCATGGATTGGAATCTTACAGAGATGTCTCGTTTTGCTTTCTTCGTTTTGATTTTTTTTAAAAGAAAAAAGAAAAACTCCTTCTTGGTTTTAGTTTAAACGTTATTTGATGGACCTTGTCCCCTCCCTTCAGGAGAAACGTAGTGTTTGTTCTTCAAAGGCCCATGAGATTGGCACGTACATGGGCCTAAGCATTTCTCGGCCTATTTAGATCATGTGTTTGCCATTTTCCAGATAAAAATCATTGCAATCGCTAGTGGACCACACTACAGGTGGCTCTAAATAAACTTACAATCCCAACGCTATGGGAGGACAATATAGAAAAGAAATAAATCCTCCATCTTGTGATGAGTTTATGACATATTTTGAAAGCAGCCATACATCTCTCAGCTATGTATCACCCTTTTTCTGAACATTTGTTTTGGAAGTTGGCTGAGTAGGCAGATTACGTAATTGCATATTTGATAGCGTCGTCTTCTCTGCATTGAGTATCTTCAGGTGGCTCACTAAATAGGTGAGATCAACCACTCAGGTTAAATATTTAATTAGTCGATCAAGTAAAAGATCAATTTCATAATAAAATATATTTTAAATTTATTTGTTTTAGGAAAAAGATATTTAAAATTTGATTTTATTATAGAATTGAATATTATAACTTTAGTTTTGAATTTAAGTTTCATTTTAATTGCAATTGATATTTATTATTTATATATTATTTATTGAATCATAAATTTTAATAAATAAATTAATTATTTTATAATTTTTAAATAAAAAAATATAAAACTCCTTAATTACGTACATACTCTAGTGATAACGTAACTAGCTATATAACACATATTAACTTCCTGAACCTATCTAATGAGATTTTCATGTACAGAATCCATGCATGCTAACCCATGCGTTCCACTAATTTTCATATTAAAATGGTCATGTCCTACCAAGAAAAATACACCGACAAAGGCGGAAGGCATAATCGACAAACATAGGAATATAACCAAAGTGCACAAGAATAAGAAGAAGGAAATAGTCGATCGAGATGCCTAAAACATGTCATAAATGACATTACGAAATCCACGTTAGAAAGTAAAGTCTCCTAAAATCACAAAATGGCTAGAATCAAAATTTGATGAAGGTAAACCTATTATATCTATCTTTATAAACTAAAGGACGATTTCCCATTTATCATATCGGCCTGGAAAAGGTTGTACCGTAGCCTTAAGCTAACAGACAACAAAGGTGCTCCACCTCTCGTGAGATGAGATGAAAATGGAAACACCTGCAATGCCCTCAAAATCTTGTCCGTAATTTTTTAATATTTCCAAAATAATCCTGCCCGTAAGTTCATCGATGCTTTTATCAACAACTTGGTGGAAGATGGATGCACCGAATTGGATATGCGTTTGAAAGAAGACATCCTTTGTTCAAAGGTGGAGAACAAACAATAACATGATCAGAGAATGGACTGAGCCAAATATAAGTAAGAATGTGACTTTGTCGTCTATGAGTGGATGCTGATAAATAAAAATAAAGTGATGCAGCAGGAATTGAACACGGTCCACTTTCCAAGTAACAACGATGGGGGCTCCGTCATGTCCGGGACGATAATCCTTACCATCTTCAATCATTTTTCATTTCATGTAATAGCAAGGAAAATTATGTGGATTGCAACGGAAGTAATCCTTGACAACTAAAATAAGATATCAATCATGGGCAAATTTAAAAAGAAATGAAAATCTCTGTACTTAAATTATTTATTTTCTTTATATATATATATATATGGATGAACGTAGAGAACGCAGGTTGCGACGTTCAAATCCTCACTGCCGTCGGTACTTTTAGTCAAATGGTTTCAACTGATAATTTTAATTGGCGTGAAAAATTATTTTTTTATATGTAAAAATTCACTTTTCAGATGTGGAAAGTTATTTTTTTACACGTGAAAAGATAATAATTTTTCATCGATGTATTCAAATATAATTTTTATTTTTCAGTTAAAGCTGTAGGTTGATAAATTATAATTGTAATTTTGGATAAAGGAATTTATTTTTCATTTATGAAAAGTTAAAATATTAATATATTTTGATTTTTCATGAATGTAAAATTGCTTTCGAATAAAAAAGTAATTTTTTTTATGTTAAAGTTAAGGATTAGTAATCTATAATTTTACTTTTGAGTGAAGTGGATAGCTATCTTTCACCAGTTAAAAGATGAAATATACTGGTGTATTTTTATAATCAATCATTGTATTTTGATTTTTTATTTGTTGAAAATTAAAATACACCGGTTGAATCATTTTTAGGTAAAAAAAGTTATTTTCCACTGATAGAAAAGTAAAACACAAAATACACTGGTGTGTTTTAATTTTCCACCGATCAAAAATCACTTTCGAATAAAAAATAATTTCTTTTGAGTTAAAGTTAAGGGTTAGCAGCCGACAACTTCACTTTTGGGTGAAGTGAAAGGTATCGGTAAAAATGCAAAACACATCGGAGTATTTTAATAATTAACCGGTATATTTTGATTTCCAATCGATGAAAAATTAAAATATAATAATTAAAAATGAAAGCACACTGGTGTATTTTGATTTTCAATCGGATTTCACCTATACAAGTAATTCTTCAAATATAAAACAAACTTTTTTTGTTAAAATTATAGATTGATAACTTACAACTTCACTCAATACACTGGTGAAAAAGGTAAGCACACTGATGTGTTTTAATGGAAAATCATCTTTGAATAATTAAAGTGTTAGGTTGGCAACCTACAATTTTACCCAGCTACATTTGAATGATCAAAGTTGTAATTTAACAACCTATAACTTCATCCAAAATATACCGATGGAAATTATATTTTGCATTAAGTAAAAATATACCGATGGAAAGTATATTTTACATTAAGTCTAAAAAATTTAGGCTAAATTTGATTATAGGCTAAAATTTAAATGTAATCATTTTTAAATCAATGTTAAGTTGAAAGAAAATGTTGGCTATTGAAATACGTGGTAAATTATATGAAAATTTCAGCATTATATATGTATATATATATATATATATACACATGGATCGGAAAGAAATGAGAGAGAAGGAAAAAGATGAGAAATTTTAAAATTATATATATATAAGGATGCAAGTAAAAAAATATATATTGTAATATATTAATAAAAAAATAAAATACAATAGTTGAAAATTAGAATACAATAATATATTTTTATTTTTAACTTGTGTATTTTTATTTTTAATAGATTTTTTTACCTATGTAAAGTTATTTTTTACTTTTAAATTTAAGATTTAAATTTCCAAAATCCTAAATTTGGATAATCAAAGGGGAGGTCTCCTTCTTCAAGTATTTTCAGGGAGAAGGTCATCTCTTTGGAGAATAAGCTCCACATCCAGGAAAGGAACTCTCCCCCCCCGTGTTGATGGTTTTCTCTTGCTTCCTGAGGCGTAGGAACGCTCTCGCACGTGCATATAAGTGTCGTATTTAAGGATTATTTTGGAATATTTGCTTGAAGATAATTGATTGGCATCATGTTTAGAATCCCTGGAAATGGATTAAGGGAGTTTTGGGATAATGGGAATGGAGTTTAGGGGCAAGAAGAGGACAATTGCAGCCAACTTGCATATTGCAAAAAATATCTTAACATTAGATCTCACGTACTTAATGTTAGATATGCTGAACGACCATAGAATGGGTCACCCAACATGCAAGTAATGGTAGGTTAAAAGTACCTAACTGTAATGATCTATTACACTTTTAGTCATTTAAAACATATGGAGTTTCAGTAAGACGTCTGGACCTGTTCCCAGACGTCTGAAAGTGAAATTTTCGCATTGCGCTTTGCACTTTGCATGTGGGCGACGCGCAGAGGCCGTTCCCCCTCTCTCTCCCTCGCCCCCCGAACCCTAATGGCAAACGGTGGCGACAACTAGGTTTTGTTATAGCGTTGTAGTACAGTAGTTATTGCCAACATTTACAAATATTTGTTACTCGGAAAATAAAGTTCTCCCGAGGTCGAACTCAGGGAGCAAGTCGTATTCTAGGGGTACAAATTCTTATTACAAAAATAAAGAGAGAGAGAGATGAAAATTTGGCTTCTTCTTCTCTTCTTTCTTCCTCTTTGTCTTCTCTTCTCTTTGGCTTTTGGTTTCTTCTTCTTTGTTTATCTCCTTGTGGTCTTCTCTTCTGCCTTCTGCTCTTCCTTGTTTTCTCTTCTTCTTCTTCTGTTCTTCAGATCTTCTTTCTACTTCTTTCTTCTGATCTTCTTCTCGGTTGGACGATCCTGTTCTCTTTTCTGCTCCTTGCAGTCCTGTTTCTTCTTTTCTTCTTCTTCTTCTTTTTCCTTCTCTTCTCTTGCGGTCTGCTTCCTCTTCTTCACCTGTGCCTGCACACTCAAAGTTCGATCAGAGGGCAAAACCTACTCTACCCTCCCCCGTGTCTCTCTCTCTCAAAATTCACTCATGGGATAGCTCTCCCAAAGCTGCCGGATAGTCGGGTACGCGGGTCGCGCCCGGGTCCAGGCCCACCGTCGTGCGGTGGTGGGCGAGGAGTGCACGTCGGGCTAATCGGGTCGGGCCAGGTCCGCGGGGCGTGAGCGCGGACGAGGCCGGATAATCGGGCGGGTGAAGGGGACCTCACCCTGTGATCTGAGGCGAACAGCTTAAGGCACTTTTTGCCTTTAAGCGCCCGTTCGCCTCAGTGGGTTTCCGAGGTGGGACTAAATGTCCCACCCCAATTTGGATGCCTGCGCGGAGGAAGCAGCGGCAGTCGAGGCTTCGTGCGAGGGCTTCACCTCAACTGCAGCCTGGCACTTCGCGAAGACACCCCACGCAGCCTGGGAGCCTGATCTGGGCGTGGCGTGCCTGGAGCAGCAGGTCGAAGGAGCTTCTTCACCTCAGCAATGGCGGCGGCGAGCGAAGTTCCTGTTTACAGAGAAAGGGCCTCTTGGCCTAATTAGATACGCGGAGGACCTTCGCTGTGGCACGGCGAAGGTGGTCGGAGGGTTTGCAGGTGGCGGGGTGGAGCCCAAGGGCCGCCCTAGGTCAAAATGCGGGTTGCGAAATGGGTGTGTTCGGTGGAGTTGTAGAGGGCGATTTGGGGGAAGTGGAAGGGCGGAGGATGATCAGGGTGAGGAGGCGAAGGTTCTGCGGTGGTCGGCGAGCCATGTGGGTTGCTGGAGTGATGGGAGCGGGTCGCCGGAGTGTGGCCGGAGGTGGAGAAGGTGAGGGAGGTTAGGCGCGGTCGAGGGGTAATTAGATAAAAATAGCAGGGGGAAAAGAGAGAGAGAAGGCAGGGAAGTAGTTCTAACCTAACTAAAGGGACGAAGGGGGCGAGGAGGTGGACGGCTGTACCTGCTGTCGCCGAAGAAGAAGGTGCCCAGTGGGGGAGGACGGCGACGACGACGGGGCAGAGGCAGCGCGCGCTGGTATTGCTCGACGCGGAGGAAGATCAGGGAGGTGGCTCTGCTGCTGGTATTGCAGCAGAACGACGAGGAGGAGGAGAAACTGCTGGAGCAAGGGGGCGTCTGTTGGAGTGGGAAGAGAGGAAGTGAGGGGGTATCTCCGTCAGATCCTAGTTGGGAAGAACGGCGGAGCGACGGGGGTATTTATAGGGGCAGAACCAGAGAGGAGGGCGGAGGGAGACGACGTGTCTCCCTCGCCGGAGGACGCCGGAGGAAGGATACCCATACCGTCCGTGCGTTCGCACGGGCGGTATGGGTGGTCGCAGCACTCAGGGGGGTGCTCCTGCGGTGGTTGACGACGCAGGGTACCCCCATTTGACCTGGCAGGCCCTCCCCCTCACCGTGCGCGGCGCCATGCTCCGCGCAAGGTCGTCGGAGCATGGTGCTGGTCAGGTTTTGCAGGAGGGACCTGAACGCAAAGAAAGAAGGAGAGTTCGGGTCAAAATGTGAGGGTTCAAAAGTTGAGGGCCAAAAAGTAAATATATGAGGACCAAAGTGTAAAGTTGGTCAAGAAGGTTTCTTCTTAGGCTCAAATTTTTATGCATGACTAATTAGGACCTAAGGATTCTGATGGTGAATTTTATTTCTAGATTAAACCTTGTTTGACTGGTCAATTTACGCAAAAACCTAAATTAAGTTGTTAATTGGGCATGGTTCTCAGTGTAGGTCAAAATGAGTTTTTAAGGCCAAATTGAAGGTTCTAAACCCTAGAAATTATTTTTCTATGAATTTTAGAGGGTTTAGTTGATTTTTTCTCTGCCTCAAACCTCGTATTTAAGTGGGTTTGTTTTTAGGGTTACAGGATGTCATTTAATTCTTCGGAGTTGCTGTAGCCCTTGTTGAGTCATTTCATCCCACTTTTCTTCTTATTAGGTTGTTTTGACCTATGTTTGGACCCTGAGTTACCCTATTTTCAGATTGGATTGGTGAAATTGCATTTTTACCCCTCAGTTTCTGTTTTCTTTGCAAACTCAGAATCTCTCTTAGCCAAGCCTTTCTAAGGTTATGTAGGAGCTTTTTCTTGCAAATCAGGGTTAAATGGTGCTAGTTTAGGGTTTGTGACGAGGTTCTCATCACCTAACCCTCTCCTATTTATACCCCTCCTTTCTCCTCTCCTCTCCTCACACCACAGCCACCAAGACCTCCAGTTTTCCTGTGCGGCTGCGGCAAGGCCTGTGAGAGCGGCAAGAGGGGGACAAGCGAGGGAGAGCGAGAGGGAGGAAGGAGGAGAGCGTGGAAGGTCGGAGGACCTTTGGGAGCTCGGCGAAGCTCGCATGGCCGGCGGCGGGCGCGTGCGCGAGGAGGAGAGGGCTCGGGGAGGCAGCCTCCCGACCCTCTATAGTGGCTGGAGCTGCTGCGGCGTGTTGCGAGAGAGCGGAGAGAGCTGCGATGAGCTTTTGATAATGGAAGTTTTCCAGTATCAAACGTCTGGAGTGAAGTCCAGACGACTGGCGAGGTAGCTGGGAGTGTGGAGCTAAGGCTATACGTCTGAAAGCACATATATCGTAAGGTATGTATCTTCCTGTGCCATGCATATCGCAGCGTAGGGGTTATTGTCGGCTGACCGTGCCTGCGCTCTCATACGCATTTGCAGCTTTGGGATGGTGCGAGGTACGCTTTCCCACGTACTTTTAAACGTCTGATCATGTCACTAGATGTCCAGAGGTGCTTCGACGATCGGAGACCTTGTCCGATGTCTGGAACTATCCTCAGACGGTCGCAGAGGAGGTCTGGATGTTTGATCAGCCACAGAAGACACAAGGTGAGTTTTGACATCTTTTAAGAATTTTTATCAGAACCCACGTTTTTGGCCTGTTTAAGGCCTAAACGGAATCGGATTTCCGCAAACGAAGTACCGTTGTTTTCTACTCTATTTCCTCTATGTATTCGTGTTGAGTACCTACAGTTTTGAGCTTGTCTAATGTACCTTGGATGCTGATACAGGTTACCAGCCGGTAGCGTGTTCAGGGCCCGTGGAGACGACAAGATCTGCGGCACAAGCCCCGATTCCTCCCGTGATACCCGGTAGAGTGGTTTAATTCAGTTATTAATATTTAAATAAGAATGTGCTTGGTTGAAATAGTTGAATGGAACTCTAGGATGTGGAATGAACCTTAGGGTAGAAAATGGATAAACCTGTTTGAGTTGTACTGTTTACTTGAATGCATGGTTAGGATAAATTGCTAGCAAATGCCTGTATTATAATTATGAGTTGCATGTTAGAATACGAGTTGCCTATATTCAATTAAGAAATTATCCGTGGAAACACCAGTTGCATGTTATTGAGAATTGAACTATGAAAACACAAGCTTCTTGTATATGAATGAGGAATGAATTATGAAACATGAGATCTGGATCTGGATAAATGAGGTGAACATGAGCATGAACCCTACAGGGATTTAGGAGTAGAACTCCTGTGGATAAACGGAATCTAGAATGTCGACGAGAAGTGTGTTGTCCCTTAAGTACGTGGTACTAAGGAGAGTAACTGTCCCCTTTTAGTGTAGAGCGGAGCTAGACTCCCTTAGGTTGAGATCTAGGGTTAGGATTGGCCACTCTACACCGACTCCTGTTGGCCCTTGCGTACGTGGCACCGAGGCGAGCTACTAGTGTAGGGAGGGAGCTAGCCACCCTACGGGGCTCGGGGTTCAGCTAGCCACCCTACATCGACTTTGTTATGCCCTCTGGGCAAATTGGGGTAGTCAGATGAGGGTGCGCGGACTGTGGAGGGGCGAGACCCCTGTTTAGTTCTGAGAGGCGAGACCCCTGTTCTGAGAGGGCAAGGCCCTATACTGTTCCATGCTGTACTTTGGGCGTACCCGCTAGCGGAAACGACTGACTGCTTGTCAGTGCGGGATAGCTACCCGTGCGCTTATCACATTTGTCGTAGTCACCGCTACGTCTTAATAGTGACCTCGGGGTGGTTGACTGGGTGTAGGACTACCATGGGGGACTCTCCCAGCCAGGAGAGCACCATGTGTACCTTCTACTCTACGGAAAAGACTGCAATCAAGATCGTTCCCACGAGGAACATGCATGATCAAGAAATATCTAGATACTTTGAGAAATATATGAAACAAAAACATATAAATGAGATAAATAGAATTGAGAATTAAATATGTTATTTTTACTGTTCTTGTACTTAAATAATACAAACACCATTTTACTCAGCGTTCGCTGACTCTATCTTGTCATAACACTATTCAGGATCAGGAGTTGAGTAGCCCGAGTTTCCGGCTGTAGAGGGTGCTGGGCCTAGTCGAGTCCAGCCGTAGTCTTTCTTCGGCACTTTCTTTTTCTCTACTGTTGTAGTAAGTAATGGACACTTAGTTTACTGTTTCCTCTACTTCTGTTTCCTTTCCGCTTTCAGTTGTTGTTGTTATTGTTGTTGTTGTGGCATGTACTGAGACAGTTGTTTTAGTTTCTTTACTGCTTTGTACTTTTTTTCTGCTTAGTTATATTACATGTGTGAATGTGGTTTATTTTCCTGCTTTTGGTTATTTCTTGTTGAACAACTAGGTCTTGGGATTAGTCGAGGCGAGCCGGTCTCGAGTCCTGTAGGGATCCGAGAACCGGGTCATAACAAGATGATATCAGAGCAAGGCCGTCCCGAGAAATGAACTTTTTGGCTTGAGAATAACCACTCACTTGCATATAACTAGGATAGCCACCACAACGTATCGCTTAGATATTCGTTCCAAGTCCTTTTCTCGATGTAATCCAGTATTGTTGACACTCTTGTTCTATCTTTCGCATCTCCTTGCAGGAGATGCCTCACCGGGGAGTTCTCGATGCAAGCCGTGGTCGCGGCTGTGGACGAGTTCGGAGGGGCGGACATGCCAGACCTGAGGTACCAGTTGACCCACCTCTTCTCCCGGGCGTTCAGGCCCAAAATCTCGCCCAGCTGATCAGAGACATTGTGCGAGAGGAGCTTCACCAGCCTCCATGGGCACCTCTCCCTGAGGACGTGGAGGGGGAGTCCTCGATGGGACAGAGAGATCGTTGCAGTGCCGGACGAGCAGGAGGGGAAGGGGGTGGTCCTCCACCGCCCCCATCGTACTCTGACACTTCATAGCACGAGCCCTCCTTGCGTGGAGGCGTGCCTGTTCCCCTACTGCAGCTGCACCACGAGCTTTTCAAACAGTTCCGGGAGCTGAAGCCCCCCTCCTTCAAGGGGGATGAGGACCCGTCTGAGGCATAGGATTGGCTGGAGCAGATATAGAAGGGATTCGACACTCTTAGCCCTCCCGCGGAGTGCCGCGTGGCCTTTGCTACGTACCAGCTAGAGAATGCAGCACACAGGTGGTGGAGGGCAGTCAGAGGCCAAGAGGGGAGAGCCAACGTGGAACCAATTAGTGGCTCTCTTCTACGAGCGGTACTTTCCGCAGACCTGGCAGGACCAGAGGAGGCCGGAGTTCCACACCCTCCGCAAGGGGACGATGATGATTAGCACGTACCGCACGCATTTTTTGGAGCTGTCACGTTTTGCCTCAACAGCTATGTCTACAGAGGAGGAGCGCCAGTGGATGTTTACTGAGGGGATCCGACCTGCTATTCGGGGGAATGTCAAACCCCTGAAGTTGCCCACTTTCTCCCGTGTGGTTGAGGAAGCCATGACCTACAAGGAGACCAACCCGGTCGCGCGAGACACTGACAGCGGACAGAAGAGGCCCTACCAGCCAAAGTACTCTCAAGGCCGTCGGGAGAGGAGACACACGACACCCGCAAGAGAGCCATCTCGTTTTGCGGGGCCATCAGTGGCCTTTGGGGGTCCCAGACAGGTGCTAGTTGCCAGCACCGGATCCTTGCCCAACCGCTAGCAGGGACCTATGGAGGGAAAAGGTCATGTACCCCTCTGCTACCAGTGTGGCCATCTGGGTTACATCAGGAGGGCTGCCCATCTAGGGCCGGAGCACAGCAGATGCTCCCCGCACCGAGCGCTGGAGGCCGAGTTGGTGGTCGTGGTCACCAGGCACGTGGGGGAAGGCAGCAGTCACGAGGAGGGTACCGACCAACGGCTACTCGCCCATCCCAGATGTAGCTGCTTCGTCTGCACCGAGGGCTGAGGGGCGTATCAATGCCCTCACACACAGAGACGCTAGCGCTTCAAGTTCAGTGGTGGCAGGTATGGTTACTGTTATAGCATATTAGTGTATGTACTTTTTTATTCCGGTGCCACACACTCCTTCGTCGCTACGAGTTTTGCCGTTAGTTTAATGTAGGACAGTGTACTGTTAGAGGATTCGTTTGTGATTAGAGACCCAGGTGGCTAGTTGTTTGTAGCCGATGAGGTCTACACGGACTGCGAGGTCAGTATAAGGGGACACAACCTCCCCACTAACATGATTGTGATACAGATGGAGGATTTTGGCGTGATCCTAGGGATGGACTAGTTGTTTACCTATCACGCCCTGGTAGACTGTTTTAGGAGGAAGATCGTCTTCTCCATACCGAAGTTGCCTCCCTTTGAGTTTCACAGACAGCTGGTGGATGGAGGTTTCAGGTGCATATCTGCACTTTGGGAAGCGAGGCTTTTGAGCCAGGGGTGTGAGGGTTTTTTGGCTTGTGTAGTGGCAGAGCCCAGCCCCGTAGTTGATTTTCAGAGTATCCCGATGGTCTGCGAGTACCCCAATGTTTTTCCAGAGGAGCTGCCAGGACTACCGCCTGAGTGTGAGATTGAGTTTGAGATCTCACTGGTACCGGGGATCAGCCCCATTTCTACTGCACCGTACCAGATGGCACCGCTTGAGTTGCGAGAGCTCAAGTCACAACTACATGACCTGTTAGAGAAGGGCTTTGTGAGGCCCAGTGCATCCCCGTGGGGAGCCCCTGTACTGTTTATAAAGAAGGACGGTACCTTGCGACTTTGTGTCAACTACCAACAACTGAATAGGGTCACCATCAAGAATAAGTATCTACTACCGATGATTGATAACCTCTTCGACCAGTTGCGAGATGCCACAGTGTTCTCCAAGATAGATCTGAGGTCGGGTTACCACCAGTTGGGGATCAGGGAGACCGACGTCTCCAAGACAGCTTTCCGTACCTAGTACGGGCAGTACGAGTTCTTGGTCATGCTGTTTAGGCTGACCAATGCCCCCGTTGCCTTTATGGATTTGATGAATCGGGTTTTCAGGCCGTACTTAGACCAGTTTGTGGTGGTGTTCATCAACGACGTGCTCGTTTACTCGCGGGATCAGGCACAGCATGGACAACATTTATGGATGATCCTGGATACCTTGAGGCGACGCAAGTTGTATGCCAAGTATAGCAAGTGCGAGTTTTGGTTGAGGCAGGTGACTTTCTTGGGCCACATGATTTCAGGGGATGGTTTGGCTGTGGATCCAGCCAAGGTTAAGGCCGTACTCCGGTGGGAGAGGCCACGTACAATGACAGAAATACGCAGCTTTTTGGGACTAGCGGGTTACTATCGGCAATTTATCAGAGGATTCTCTCAGATTGCAAGTCCTATGACCCAGCTGACTCGGAAGAACGTGCCCTTTGCCTAGACAGATGAGTGCAAAGCATATTTTCAAGAGTTGAAGGAGAAACTGACTTCAGCCCCTGTGCTTACCACTCCAGACAGTAGTGGCGGTTTTGTGGTGTACACCGACGCTTCGTTGCAGGGGTTAGGGGGTGTGCTCATGCAGCGAGGTCACGTTGTCGCTTACGCTTCGTGGCAACTGAAGCCCCATGAGCATAGCTACCCTACCCATGACTTTGAGCTGGCAGCTGTTGTCTTCGCGCTGAAGACATGGAGGCACTACCTTTACAGTGAGACTTTCGATATTTTCACATATCATAAGAGCCTTAGGTACTTGTTTGACCAGAAGGAGCTTAACATGAGACAGAGACGTTGGTTAGAGCTCCTGAAAGACTATGACTACAACATCTCCTACCACCTAGGGAAGGCCAATGTGGTGGCTGACGCCTTGAGTTGGAAGGTGCCCGCCCACTTGGCCGATTTATAGGCACAAAGTTGGAGACTTATGGAGGAGTTAGGCAGTTGGCGACCCCGGGAGTCACAGGGGTATTGTGGGACAGGGACAGTGATGCGACAGACACGACCTGAGTTAATAGACCGCATCATCGCAAGGCAGATGACAGATCCGTACTTACAGGCTGCGAGATAGGGTGTTGATAGGGGACCTAGGAAACTTTTCCTTTACAGACTAGATACTGCACATGAGGGGACGCTTATGCGTTCCTAGGGACGAGGAGTTGTTGAGAGAATTCCTGGTTGAGGCGCACGGGGCCAGGTTCACCATACATCTCGGGAACCACCAAGATGTACCATGACTTGCGACACGACTTTTGGTGGAGAGGGATGAAGCAAGATGTTGGTGAGTTTATGCAGCAGTATTTGGTATGCCAGCAGGTGAAGGCCAAACATCAAAGGCCTGCAAGGCCGTTGCAGCCACTCCCTGTGCTGGAGTGGAAGTGGGAGAGCATCACCATGAACTTGGTGGTGGGTCTACCAGTTACCCAGCGAAGACATGACGCAGTCTGGGTGATAGTAGACATGTTGACGAAGACGGCACGTTTCCTACCGATTCGAGTCACCTTTGGACCAGCACAATTAGTAGAGAGATACATTCGAGATGTGGTGTTCCTGCACGGAGTTCCACGTGAGATTGTATCCAATAGGGATACCCATTTTACTTCCCAGTTCTTGGCTGAGTTTCAGCAGGCTTTGGAGACACGTTTGAGGTTCAGTATCGCTTACCACCCCCAGACAGACGGACAGTCAGAGCGCACCATACAGACACTTGAGAACCTTTTGCGTGCCTGTGTGCTAGACTGGAGAGGCTCCTGGGAGGAACATTTTCCCCTAGCAGAGTTTGCATACAATAACAGTTACCACTTGAGCATTAGCATGGCACCTTACGAGGCTCTGTACGGATGGAGGTGTACTACACCCTTGAGTTGGGTTGAGGTGGGGACCAGGTGGGAGGTTGGTCCCAGGCTGATCCGGCAAAATCAAGAGGTGATAAAGCAGATTCACAAATGACTCCGCACTGTCAGGAGCAAGTAGAAGAGTTGCACTGATCGGAAATGCAGAGAGGTGCAGTTCGAGGATGGGGATCACGTCTTCCTCAGTGTTTCGCCCATGAGGGGCCTGTAGTGTTTTGGGGTGAAAGGGAAGCTTGCGTTGAGGTTTGTGGGGCCTTTTGAGGTCCTGGAGTGGGTGGGACCCATTGCTTACCGGCTTGCCCTTCCTCCCCAACTTTTTAGAGTGCATGACGTGTTCGACGTGTCCAATCTCAAGAAGTATGTCGCCGCTCCCGGTCACGTTCTGAGCCACGAGAGCGTCGAGGTGGGTGAGGACCTGACCTACCCCGAGAGACCAGTGCAGATACTAGACAGAGCCGTCCGAAGTCTGAGACGGAAGTAGGTACCACTGGTGAAGGTCCTATGGAGAAGCCAACGGTATGAGAAGGCAACTTGGGAGCCTGAGGCGGCGATGTGAGAGCGGTACCCGGAGCTTTTTAAGGGTACATCTTTTTGGACCTACTTCGGTCCTCTTTAAGTTTATTATGCGCTTTTACGTTCCTTTTTCCGCACCCTAGCTAGCATCAAGTTTCGGGGACGAAACTTCCTTTAAGTTTGTTATGATATAATGACCCGTTACACTTTTAGCCATTTAAGACGTCTGAAGTTTCAGTAAGACGTCTGTCCAGACGTCTAGACCTGTTCCCGGACGTCTGAAAGTGAAATTTTCGTACTGCGCTTTGCGTTCTGCGCGCGGGCAGCGCACAGAGGCCGTTCCCCCCCTCTCCCTTGCCCCCCGAACCCTAACCCTCTCCTATTTATACCCCTCCTTTCTACTCCTTTCCTCACACCACAGCCGCCACCACCTCCAATTTTCCTGTGCGGCTGTGGCAAGGCATGAGAGAGAGGCTAGAGGAGGGCGAGTGAGGGAGAACGAGAGGGAGGAAGGAGGAGAGCGTGGAAGGTTGGAGGACCTTCTGGAGCTCGGCGGAACTTGCACAGCCGACGGCCGGTGCGTGCGCGAGGACGAGAGGGCTCGGGGAGGCGGCCTCCCAGCCCTTTGCAGCGGTTGGAGCTGCTGCGGCGCGTTGCGAGCGAGCTACGAGAATCTTCTGATATTGGAAGTTTTCTAGTATCAAATGTTTGGAGTGAGGTCCAGACGACTGGCGAGGTACCTGGACGTTTGGAGCCAAGGCCAGATGTCTGAAAGCACATATATCACAAGGTACGTGTCTTCCTGCGCCATGCACATCGCAGCGTAGGGGTTGTTGTCGGATGATCGTGCTTGCGCTCTCGTACGCAGGTGCAACTTTGGGAAGGCGTGCGGTACGCTTTCCCACTCACTTTTGGACGTCTGATCATATCACCAGACGTCCAGAGGTGCTTCCAGACGACCGGAGACCTTGTCCGACGTTTGGAACTATCCTCAGACAGACGCAAAGGAGGTCTGGATGTCTGATCAGCCGCAGGAGACACAAGATGAGTTTTGACGTCTTTTAGGACGTCTGGGATTAGTCCCAGACGTCTGATTTTTATCAGAACCCACGTTTTTGGCCTGTTTAAGGCCTAAACAGAATCGAATTTTCGCAAACGAAGTACCATTGTTTTCTACTCAATTTCCTCGACGTATTCATGTTGAGTACCTACAGTTTTGAGCTTGTCTAATGTACCTTGGATGCTGGTACAAGTTACCAGCCGGTGGCGTGTTCGGGGCCCATGGAGACAACAAGATCTGCAGCACAAGCCCCCATTCCTCCCATGATACCCGGTAGAGTGGTTTAATTCAGTTATTAATATTTAAATGAGAATGTGCTTGGTTGAAATAGCCTAATGGAACTCTAGGATGTGGAATGAGCCCTAGGGTAGAAAATGGATGAGCCTGTTTGAGCTGTACTATTTACTTGAATGCATGGTTAGGATAAATTGCTAGCAAATGCCTGTATTATAATTACGAGTTGTATGTTAGAATACGGGCTGCCTGTATTCAATTGAGAAATTACCCGTGAAAACACTAATTGCATGTTATTGAGAATTGAACTATGAAAACACGAGCTTCCTGTATATGGATGAGGAATGAATTATGAAACATGAGATCTGGATCTGGATAAATGAGGTGAACATGAGTATGAACCCTACAGGAAATTAGGAGTAAAACTCCTATGGATAAACGGAATTTGGAATATAGACGGGAAGTGTGCTGACCCTTGAGTACGTGGTACCAATGAGAGCAATTGTCTCATTTTAGTGTAGAGTGGAGCTAGTGTTTGTAACGCTTTTTCTTATTTTAAATTAACCTTGTTGCAGTATAGTTGAAAAAGCGTATGAACAAATAACAATTTTTATTACTCGAAATTCAAAAACTTCCGAGGTCAAACTCAGGGTGCAAATTGGTATTTTAGAAGAAAAATCACAATCTCAAATTTTACTTGAAAGATGTTCAATAATAATGTAATGTAGATAAATGCTAGAGAGAAAAATGTAAAAAGAAAAAAATTCTCTTTTTTTTTTCTTTTCCTCCGTCTTCTCTTCTCTCTTTCTTTTTCTTTGCTTTCTTTCTTCTTTCTCTATCTTTAGCCTTCTTCAGATGTTTGATTCTATGAATCAAACGCCTTAACTGATGACTGCTACAATGCCTGTACTTTGATTCTCTCTTCAGTCAAGCCTTCTTCTTCTTTCTTCCTTCTCCTTGGCTTCTGCTTCTCTGTCTTTGGTCTTCTTCTTCCTTGGCTCCTTTGCTGCTACAGTTTCCTTCCTCCTCTTGCCTTAACTTCCTCTTTCTTCTCTGCAGCTAAGTCCTTCTTGGCGTCTTCTTCTTCTTTCTTCTGCTCCTGCTTCTCTCCTTTGCTTTCTCTCTTCCTTCTCTTCTTCTGCTTCTCTCTGTTGTGCCTCCTCCTTCTTCTTCCCTGTGCACACAGAGGCAAAACCTAACCCCTACCCTCCCCACGTCTCTCTCTCTATTTCGCTCTAAGGACAGCTCTCCCAGAGCCTTCTAGAGTTATCGGGTCGGGTATGCGTGCCCGGGACCAGGCCCATCGGCGTGCTGTGGTGGGCGAGGAGTGCACGGGTAGTCGGGTCAGGCAGCCAAGTCCGCGGAGGTGTGGGTCGCGGATGAGGCATGGTGGGCAAGGGGACATCACCCCGTGTCAGGAGGCAACGGGCCTTTGGCACTTTTTCAATTTATGCTGCGCCTCCCGCCCATCAGCTTCCGAGGTGGGACTAAATGTCCCACCTTCTTCTCGTGCGCACCCGTAACAGGTGACGTGCTCGATTGTAGCAGATGCAAGGGCCTTTTACTCCAATTGAAGGTCTGAGTACATGCGCGAAGATGTTCCGCACGACCTGAGCTAGCAACCTGGGGCTGATGAAGTCTGGAGCAGCTTGCAAGCTTGCTCTAAGCTTTGCTCCAATGGCGGAGGGGGGTCGAACTTGTCCATAAGCAAACAGCCTCACGGCCTCGTTAAATTACACAGAAAGCTTCGCCATGACACGGCGAAGGTGGTTCAGTGGTCGGCATGGTGCAGGGTGGCTTGAGTGTGCGTGCCTAGGTTACCCTGTGGCTGTGCAGGTGGGTGTGTTCGAGGAGCGTGTTGGGAACGTGTGGCGGTGAATGGTGAGGGGGGAAATGATCAGTGGATGGTGGTAGAACTTCTGAGGGTTTGGCGAGGTGGATGGAGGCGTGGAGCGGGGGGCACACCTCGCCGGTGATCAGGTCAGAGGTGGTAATGATGGTGGTGGTAGTGGCAGTCGAGGGGTCAAAAATAGAAATTGATAAGGGGGAAATAAAGAGGGGATAAAGAGGACTTGACTGAGGTATTTGGAGCGAAGGGGGGAGGCAGAGGGCGAGCGGCACGTGTCTGCCATCGCCGGAGACGAAGGCCCTGAGGTGAGGATGTCGGCGACGAGGAAGGGGTCGGAGGGGCGCGTGCTGGTACGGTGCGACGCGGAGGAACACGGCGGAGAGGACTCTACCACTGGTATGGTGGTAGAGTGAAGAAACGAGGGATGGAGAGTCGCCGGGGCCTGCAGGCGGATGGCTGGAGGAGGAGGAGATGAAATTGGGGGGATTTCTTCAGCCAGAACAGGCTTTGAAGAAGCAGCCGGACCTGAGGCTTCTTTAATAGGCACGGGCAGAGGGGGAATCGCAAGGAAGCGGCGAGAACACCTCGCCGGAGGTATGGCCGGATTGAGACTCATATCTCTCTAGCGTTCGCACAAGTGGTATGGGGCGATTCAGGGTATGGGGAGCTGCTCATGCGATAGGAGCCTTCGTAGAGAGCTCCCCTTTCAAATCTAGGAGCACCTTCCCATGGAAACTAGGAGAAATCCCGCTTGCAAAGTCGCCGGTGGTATAGATCCCTGCTGCAGTGGCAGAGGGACCAAAATGAAGAAAGTGACGAAGAAGCTGAGGGGGTCTATGCAAGGATTTTCAAAAGTTAAGGGTCTAAATATAATTTGGTTGACCAATTTGCAAAGTAAGTCAAGTTGACCTTCCCTTAGGTCCAAATTTTGGTATAAACCTAATTTGGACCTAAGGAATCCAATGATGAAGTTGAATTTTAGGTTTGATCGCGTTTGAATGGACATTTTGTACAAAAACCTAAATTAGGTCAAATAGTGGGCATGGACCCCAATCTAGGTCAAAACAGGTTCCAAAGGTCAAATTGAAGGTTCTAAACCCTAGGAGATATTTTTCCATGAATTTTAGAGGGTTTAGTTGATTTTTATCTTTCTCGAAACCTTGTGAATTTAAGTGAGTTTGTTTTAGGGTTAGAGAATGTCATTTAATTCCTAAATTTTACAGTAACCCTTTTCTGACTGAACCATCCCACTTTTTCTTTTATTAAGTCCAATTGACCTATGTCTAGACCCTTAGAAATCCCGTTGATGCACTACAATGGTAAAATTACAGTTTTACCCCTTATTTTATGTTCTCTTCCCAGATTAGTGATCCCTTGAATTAAGTCTTTCTTTTGGTTATGTAGGAGCTCTTGTTCATTTTATTAGGTCAAAATATGCTAGTTAGGGCTCATGATGAGGTTCTCATCATACCCCCATGCCTAGCTTTTGCTAGTCCCTTAGCAAAATTTTAAGGTTTTAACTTCTGTTCTAGACTTTGAATTTCTTTCATCAGTTATGATAAGTGCTTTTTCTTCTTTGATTAGGTCAGAATGCCGACAATGGGCCTAAAGGTACTTTAGTACCAACCAAGATCCGAACCTGTCCAGCTTTAGCCTCGGTTCTCAGCGAAGGTTTTTAAGGCCCGCATGAGCTACCCTAAGGTTTATTGGACTTCATAGTTAAATCACCTATGCTTGAGGCATATTTTAGCCTTGGTTCAGTTTGCAGTGCATTTTTGGAAGAGGGAGACAGATGATTTATTTGTTTAGAGGGTTTTCTCTCTATTTTCTTTTTATTTCTAGCTTTGGATTGGCTTCACAACACGGTTTGTATCGGATTCCTCGTCCCCATCATCAATCCTCAAAGGTCCCTGGCAATCGATGCTTTGTGATAGCACCGCCCATGGTAACCCCCGGAACCCTAGTTTTCGAGATTTTAATATAATCCCGCCCATGGCGTTTCGTGGCTGAATCCAGACCTTGGCGATTGACATTTCATGATAATGCTATCCATGGTATCTGAACCAACAAAGTGCTTACCTCCCCCTGGTAGGATATGTAAATATCCTGAGAGGCAAGCACCGAGGAGACGATATGTTGTTACACATCTTCGAGGGAAATTTCCACCTCTTTGCACCGGGAACTCGTCCAAATCAACTTGTGTTGATCGGTCGCTCCTAATCTAGGCAACATTTTCATAACATCAAAATGCTTTTGCGTGATTTTGATTGTTATGAGTACTGAACCAGACTCTGTGTGAATTGGGGTGCTTAGGTTACCGAGTCCCGCAAATCAAACGTCAGTTAACGAGGCCGAATACTCCCTAAGACTTAGGCCTAATACTTAAGCTTTGCATTTTCCTCAACCTCTTGAGGATCATCCAGATCTTAGCGGGTACTAAGAGTCTGGCCAAAAAGGCCTAAGGTCAGCGTTCCTACTAATCTTTTTGTGTCTCTTTAGCACTTTTCTTTACTTTTCTTAATGTGGTCTAGAACTTCGGTTAATCCCTTAATCTCTTACTAATGACGATCTCTTTCTTTTTCATTTTGTGCTCCTGTTTAACATTTTGTTCTTTTTCTCCTCCTATTTTGTATAGCCCACAAAAATTTTCTCTCCTCTTCTCAGTTTTTTTTTTTTTTGAAACCTTTTCTTGTTATGAGTTTTCATACATTTTGAACTTTCATACCCCCTCATGCCTAAGATTTGCAATGTCCCCATTGTAAATTAGGTGGGTTTGTATTCAGCTTGGTTCATTCATTAGGATAGGTGTTGGGTGAGTGAACGGGTCGAGGTGACTGTTACGGACGATTTCTACACTCAGGTACGAGTACCTGAGGTGGAGTCGATTGTCCTAAAGGGTGAACCCTAAAGTGCAATATGAATTCAGCAAATAAATGTCAGGAAAGGTTTCGGGTTTTTCAAAGAATGACGAGTTGCCTCCCGTTAAGCGCTAAATTTGATGCCTTCAGCCGAGCGGGAAATGGGGTGGAGAGAGAATGGTCAAATCAACGGAGCTTTTTATAACAAGCACCTTGATCAAGAGCCTGGTTGGTCCAACCAGGTGCTTGTTCAGATCAGTAGGCTGATGATGCAGCCCAAACCCAATCAATCTGGTGGGTTGATAAATGTAGATCAAGAGGTGTGGAACCCACCATATACTATGAAGTTCGGATAGATGTGGAAGTGTGGATGCAGGATTTGGCTGAGTCGAATAAGCCTGGTCAGAGTAGGGATCTGTAAAATAATCAGTGAATGTCGCGGAAACCCTATGGGGATGTTCAGAGAATGATGGAGCATGGTCTTCAGTCTGATCAATGTCCGAACCCGATATAGATGTGGAGTTGAATCACCTGCAATCGGCTCAGTGGGAGGTGAATCTGAATAGAAATGGAGTCCTATTGCAGGTCGAGGTTGAGAATGGGTTTTGATCAGTTCTGTATGTGTGGAAGAGGTGGCTTCAATGAGAATATGTATGAGGGCTCTTCTAGAAATGAATGACAGGTGGTCTCCTGTAGAGAGTTCTCTGGGTAACTATCAAATGCCTGAAGAGTGTCTATAGGATGAAACAAATTTGAATCGAAAAAAGATTTGAATTCTGGGTTACAATTACTCTCGGCATTTTCTGGTTTTGGTTCTTGAGGATCGAGAAGAAATGATTCTATGTCATTGGAACCTGAACTTAAATCAGTGATCTCGGGAACCGGGACCTCGGAGTTCGAGTTGGAGAATGAGTCATGTGAATTGAGGTCGTAGATTGGCTTGGTGTGTTCAGGAAGCAGCGTCTCTCCGAAATTATAGTCAGATTTGAAATCGTCGGAGAGTTTGCGAAAATCAAATTCTGAATGAGATTCAAGATCATGAATTTCACCACAGAATAAATCACATGATGTGGATTCAGCAGCCAAACTGGGGTCTAGCCTGTAAGTCAATTTTGAGCTTAAAAAGGTGTTCTTACTAGGCTCAAGTTCCAAGCTGGTAGGACAAACCCAATTGACACCCCACTCGTCCAACTCCTCGGTTTCTGTATCGTAAATTGGCATGACTTTCGGAAAATCGATCTGATTTCCTGAGAAAGTTGGAGAGGGATGTTCATCAAATAGATGCTTGGAATCATACTCTTTATTGAAAATTTGATCTTCATCATATAGGGCCTCGTAATCTTCCCAATAAGTTTCAGATCCAGATTCTAGGCTTAGGATGTGGGTGGAATTACTAGAATCTAAGTCCGAATAACCTTCGAGGGTCACCTTATTAGAATAAGGGGCGATTTTTACACCCTCAAGAGGTTCAGTTCTAATCTCATTATTGCAGGAGTCTTGGAATTCTAAGCTTGGTGATTCATGGTCTAGGGTTGGCTTAACATTGTGTTCTCCTGCAATTTCCCAACCTAATTCAATATTAGGCATGTTGTCTTCTATCTGGGTTGGGAAGCCACAACCACTCTGTGCCTCAATCTCGAGATCTGGGAAACCGGATTGATCCTCAATACTGTTCCAAGATGGTTCATCCTCTGTTTGTGGCATATACGGGTATTTCTGGTCGATAGTTTGTTTCAGTAATCTCATCATCTCTTGTTTTTCAAGAGCATCTTGGTGTTGTTCCCAAAGTACAGGATTTGTTATGCATTGAAGGTATTCAGAATTGTGTAATTTTTCTATCTCAATGTATCCTATTATGAGCATGTCTTGGGTTGATCCTTTTGTGGCTTCTGTCAACAGAATTTGGGTACAGTTTATGATGAAGGTTGTGGTTGTTGGGACATCAACTTGAATGTCTTCTATTGGTGTTGAGGGTTTATATTTAATTTCATAGAACTCAAGGGCGTCCTCAATAATCCTATCTCTCATGGATCTTTGTGATTCAGGTTTCTTGAAGGGTAATCCTAAGTAACTAGGCTGCATATTTAGATTAGGTGGTGGAATCAAGATGTAGAATCAAAATTTTGATGTAGAATCAAGTTGTGCCATGATGGAAGAACTCGATTTTGAACCAGAGGGAAGATCTATGTGGTGGAGTTGCTGCATAAACAAGGGTATCGAGGCTTGGCCTCGGGGAGAGTGGATCTCTAAAGAAGGTTTCAAGGAACTCCTACCAAATATATACCGATGGATTGGATAAGATCAGAATGTGCTGGACCCAATCGAGGCACCCAAAATATGCTGGGTGACTATAGAGGTTCGGGACGGATGATACCCCTGGATCAGAAGGTCGTCCACCTGAGAATTACCTGGGCAGCCAGAGAGGGAGGGTCCTACAAAGACCCCTACACAGTAGAGTGCCCCCACGAGTTACAAGGTTTCCCCCACCCGACCTCTCTTGTCACTAAAATTCCAAGTAGACCAGAAGGGACCTTGACCTCTTAAGTCTACCTCTTTTAGTTAAGATCAAGGTGCTTAGGGTTCCACTTGATCTTTAAGCCTTTTGAGTGCAAAGTGACCTAATTTAAAGGTTGGTTGACCCAAAGGATCAACTTCACCTCCTTATTCCTTTGAGAGCTTTTAGGTCCTTGCTTTTAGAGTTCAAGTAGATTAAGAGCCCGATTTGCTTAGGATTTCTCTTGAATAGGCCTTTTCAAACAAGGCTTAGGCACACCTCTTTTTGAAATTTTTAATTCTTCTCTTAGAAGAAGATGTGTCTCTAAAACCCTACCTTGTAATCCTTAAGTTGGCTCTATTTGGTCCAATTTAGTTGCCTCAGAAATGGGTATCTAGGGTTCAATTAAGAAGGTTTTAGCCCTAGTTACCTTAAGTGGATATGCAATTAGAAATGTGTTAAAATTAAAAATCAGGCAACTTTTGTGAATTACTAAATATAGAAACAGGTAGCCCTAGATTGATTTTTCTTTATTTTTCCTCTTTAGATTTTGAGGGGATTAAGAGAGAGGGCTAATAAGAGTTTACTTGTTCCCTGGTGTGGTTGTTGTGTGGCTGCTTTTCTTTCCTAGGCTTTCCTACAACAAACACAACAAAAGAGAGAAATTAAGTCAGTAATGAATCAAAAATTGTGATTAAAGCTTCTAAAATGCCCATTGCTCCCCGGCAACGGCGTCAAAAATATTTGTAACGCTTTTTTGTATTTTAAATTAACCTTGTTGCAGTATAGTTGAAAAAACGTATAAACAAATAACAATTTTTATTACTTGAAATTCAAAAACTTCTGAGGTCGAACTCATGGAGCAAATTGGTATTTATAAACAAAATCACAATCTCAAATTTTACTTGAAAGATGTTTAACAATAATGTAATGTAGATAAATGCTAGAGAGGAAAATGTAAGAAATAAATTCTCTCTTTTTTATCTTTTCTTTCGTCTTCCCTTCTCTCTTTCTTTTTCTTTGCTTTTTTTCTTCTTTCTCTGCCTTTAGCCTTCTTCAGACGTCTGATTCTATGAATTAGACACCTTAACTGATGACTACTACAGTGCCTTTACTTTGTTTCTCTCTTCAGCCGAGCCTTCTTCTTCTTTCTTCCTTCTCCTTGGCTTCTGCTTCTCTGTCTTTGGTCTTCTTCTTCCTTGGCTCCTTTGCTGCTACAGTTTCCTTCCTCCTTTGGCCTTAGCTTTCTCTTTCTTCTCTGCAGCTAAGTCCTTCTTGGCATCTTCTTCTTCTTTCTTCTGCTCCTGCTTCTCTCCTTTGCTTTCTCTCTTCCTTCTCTTCTTCTACTTCTCTCTGCTGCTGCTCCTCCTCCTTCTTCTTCCCTACGCACACAGAGGCAAAACCTAACCCCTACCCTCCTCGCGTCTCTCTCTCTATTTCGCTCTCAGGATAGCTCTTCCAGAGCCTTCTCAGGTTATCGAATCGGGTATGCGTGCCCGGGACCAGGCCCACCGGCATGCGGTGGTGGGCGAGGAGCGCACGGGTAGTTGGGTCTAGCAGCTAGGTCTGTGGAGGTGTGGGTCGCGGACGAGGCGTGGTGGGCAAGGGGACCTCACCCCGTGTCAGGAGGCAACGGGCCTATGGCACCTTTTCAATTTATGCTGCGCCTCCCGCTCGTCAGCGCGCACTCGCAGCAGGTGACACGCTTGATTGTAGCAGATGCAAGGGCCTTTGACTCCAATCGAAGGTCTGAGTACGTGCGCGAAGATGTTCCGCACGACCTGAGCTAGCAACCTGGGGCTAATGAAGTCTGGAGCAGCTTGCAAGCTTGCTCCAAGCTTTACTCCAATGGCAGAGGGGGGTCGACACCTGTTTACAAAAAAATGGCCTCACGGCCTCGTCAAATTACACAGAAAGCTTTGCCATGACACGACGAAGGTGGCCTGGTGGTCGACGTGGCGCAATGTGGCCTGGGCGTGCGTGCCTAGGTGACCCTGTGGCTGTGCAGGTGGGTGTGTTTAAGGGGCGTGTTGGGAGCATGTGGCGGTGAATGAAGAGGAGGGAAATGATTGGTGGACGGTGGCGGAGCTTTTGAGGGTTTGACGAGGTGGATGGAGGCGTGGAGTGGCGGGCACACTGAAGGTTCTACCCTTGTACTAGGAGGGGTGAGATCAGCGTGACAAAAAAAAATGCGGAATGAAATATATAAAGCAATCTCACAAAAATAAGCAATCACAAAATGTACACAGGAATTTTTAGGTGGAAACCCAAACCGGGTGAAAACCACCACCTAACCCTCTCGAGTTAGGATTTTCCGATCAACCTAGTTGATCAAATCCACTAAACCGAATCACTTTGAAACGAGGGTGATTCAACCTCAATACAACCACGCTACAAGTACGAGGGTAGCGTTCCTCAACCCCTTCTCTCCACGAGAAGGATTTTGTCCCACGAAGGAGACGGGAATTCGCAAAGCGAATACCCAACCAAAAGACAAAGATAAAAGAAACAATAGTCCTATAGAGCCAACAAAATAATTAAACCTAGCTTCTATAGGAAATAGGAAACTCCCCTTTGCAAGGAGTGCGTCGACGATGACGCGGGTGCGTGAGCCACGCGACGGCGCTACGTCGCTCTCGTTAACAACACCGGGAGAGCGGGTGCGCAACGCTTGATGCTCTCAAGAGAATGGAGTTTGAGCTTGGAGAGCAAGAGAGTCTTTTCTTTGGACACAAAAGGTTTGAAAGTGTATTGCAAGGTGTGTGTCTTAGTGTGTATCTCTAAGTGTCTCTTATGTTTCTCTTCTTGTGTTTTTGTGTTGCAAAGGCTCCCCTCTATTTATAGAGGCCTTAGGAAGGCTTTGGAAGGCTTGGAAAAGCTTCCATAGCCGTTGGGTGCAAAGCCCAAGAGAATCAGGCCGAAATCAGGACAATGATTGCATTTGACAGGGTCATCAGACGGCTAATTATGGCATCAGACGTCTGGAAGGCCACTTTAAGACGTCTGATTTCAAGGTCAGACGTCTGATTCTGTGCGGGTTTCCTCCTGACTTGAATCAGATCTAAACAGGGTTCTTGTGCAAGTCGATCAGACGACATACAGGACGTCTGGCACTATGCCTGGACGTCTGGAAACCAACTTTTACTACGCAATGGATTTGCAACGGCTAGAAAATCTCTGAGAAGAGATTTTCGGGTCAGTCGAGGCAAAACGGTCAATTATCAGACGTCTGTAAAGTCCTATGGACGTCTGATAAGGCTCTAACGGTCATAATCTTGAGTGTCTTCTAAGCCAGCCAACGGTCCACTAATTGGACGTCTGGCAAAGTCATCAGACGTCTCCTAAGACGTCTGGTCTAAGGTCTGGACGTCTGATTTCATCAGACAGAACTAACTATGTCCAGCCTAACAGTTATCAGACGTCTGAAACAACAGTCAGACGTCTTAAAATACATTATCAGACGTCTGATTTGTGAATTAGACGTCTGGAAAGTCTGTTTTAACCCTATATTGGTTTTCTAAGTGTTCTACAGAAAACCTAAGTATCCTAGGGTTGTGCCGGTGTTCCTAGGACTACTGTTAGGGTTCTTTGAGGCTCTTTAACATAATTTCTAAGGAAAATAAAGAGCAAGAAAAATAAAGATAAAAGTACATGAAAGGATTAAAAAGAATCTATCCTATTGTTCTTGTCTTCTATCTTCAATCTGTCGCTCCACGCGAACCTCCTCTGTTTTCCGTCAAGCTCCTCCAATCCGTCCTGGATGCGAGCTCGAGTTCCGTCTAAACACGTCTTCATTTGCAATTGACCTGAAATCTAGGACTCAAATTACAAATGTTAAATAACACGTGTTTTGTTATCATCAAAACAAATGATCGTGGTGCTCTAGCACCAACAATCTCCCCCTTTTTGATGATGACAAAACCGTAAATAATAATACAAAAAATCCTCCCCCTTTTTGACATTATCAAAAAGGTTTGATTTTAAATTTCCTATAACTCCCCCTTAAACCATGCTCTTCTATGAGTTTCTTTTGACAGAGGTAATGTCCTCCCCCTTTTTGTAACAATGCGATAGCTGTTATTTTTCTCCCCCTTACTAAAGGAAATTTAGCTACCTTACATCTCCCCCTTAAAAATTGACAATTAGCTCATCATTTTTTTTAACTCCCCCTATCTAAAAGCTTATAAAAAGATAGGGTTAAGAATTTTATCTCACCTACCATGGCCAATAAAATGGCCCGAATGGTGGTGGTGGATGCCACATCGGATGGGGCTCCCATCCGTAGCTTGGAGGCCCGGGCATTGGCGCCGGTCTCCAATCTGGTGGTCGACGTGCGGCAGGTCCGTCGTTTGTTCGCCGTCTTGTCGGTCTTCTTGTTCTCCTCCTTGGTCTACTCCTTGGTTCTCCCAATTCGAGTTGACCAGCCTTGAGTTTGTAGGTCCAGTCCTGTGTATTGTAGTTATCCCTGAATCCTACAAAACAAGATTCCAGATTTTTCTTCGGTATCCAAGTAAGGTTGGATCCGGATTTGTTAGTGGGTCTCCTTGACGGAGATCCTATCTCAACCTTAGGGCTATAAAACTTGTCTACTTTGTTGATTAATTTGTTAGAATTTTCCCTAAGACATGCAATTTCTTTTTCTATAATGTTCATTTTAGTCTTTAAATCTGAAATTTCTAATTTTAGACTAACATTTTCCTCAATCAATTTATTATTTTCATTGATGAGGTTATGATTTTCTAATAATAGGTTATCATTTTTAGGACTAGCTTCTATGTCCTTAAGTTATTTTTCTAACCTATCATTTTCATTTTTAAGAAAACTAAGGTTCTTCTTCATGCTTTTGTTTTCTATTTTTAGTGATTTACTAATCTTGAATAATTCATTAAAAGCTTTTTGTAAATCAAAATTTACCTCGTCGTCGGAGTCGCTTCCGCTTTCACTGTCGCTATTGGTTCCTCTAGCCATGAAACCAAAGCAAGTGGTTTCTTCTTCTTTTTCTTCTTCTTCTTCCTCCGAGCTGGAATCCTCATGAGTGCCTTCCAACCTCCTCCATATCTCGTGGGCGGTGGAGCACTCTTGGATTCGTTCGAATTCCTTCGGACTCAACGCGCAATACAAGGCATTCATTGCCTTTGCGTTGAGGTTGAGATTTCGAACCTGATCTTCTGAGTAACCTCTTGCGGGTTTCTTGGGAATCACAAATGCGGTTTCACATTTTTCCCACACCTGGAAGTCGTTGGCCTGCAACCACATAGTCATACGATTTTTCCAATAAATGAAATCTATACCTGCAAAGTATGGTGGTCGCGAGGTGTCGTGTCCTTCGGTGCACACGAATGCTTTTCCCTCCATATTTAGATCCTCGCCGGTTTGTAACGCCGAAAATGCGAGACCTGCTCCGATACCAATTGAAGGTTCTACCCATGTACTAGGAGGGGTGAGATCAGCGTGGCAAAAAAAAATGCGGAATGAAATATATAAAGCAATCTCACAAAAATAAGCAATCACAAAATGTACACAGGAATTTTTAGGTAGAAACCCAAACCGGGTGAAAACCACCACCTAACCCTCTCGAGTTAGGATTTTCCGATCAACCTAGTTGATCAAATCCACTAAACCGAATCACTTTGAAACGAGGGTGATTCAACCTCAATACAACCACGCTACAAGTACGAGGGTAGCGTTCCTCAACCCCTTCTCTCCACGAGAAGGATTTTGTCCCACGAAGGAGACGGGAATTCGCAAAGCGAATACCCAACCAAAAGACAAAGATAAAAGAAACAATAGTCCTATAGAGCCAACAAAATAATTAAACCTAGCTTCTATAGGAAATAGGAAACTCCCCTTTGCAAGGAGTGCGTCGACGATGACGCGGGTGCGTGAGCCACGCGACGGCGCTACGTCGCTCTCGTTAACAACGCCGGGAGAGCGGGTGCGCAACGCTTGATGCTCTCAAGAGAATGGAGTTTGAGCTTGGAGAGCAAGAGAGTCTTTTCTTTGGACACAAAAGGTTTGAAAGTGTATTGCAAGGTGTGTGTCTTAGTGTGTATCTCTAAGTGTCTCTTATGTTTCTCTTCTTGTGTTTTTGTGTTGCAAAGGCTCCCCTCTATTTATAGAAGCCTTAGGAAGGCTTTGGAAGGCTTGGAAAAGCTTCCATAGCCGTTGGGTGCAAAGCCCAAGAGAATCAGGCCGAAATCAGGACAATGATTGCATTTGACAGGGTCATCAGACGGCTAATTATGGCATCAGACGTCTGGAAGGCCACATTAAGACGTCTGATTTCAAGGTCAGACGTCTGATTCTGTGCGGGTTTCCTCCTGACTTGAATCAGATCTAAACAGGGTTCTTGTGCAAGTCGATCAGACGACATACAGGACGTCTGGCACTATGCCTGGACGTCTGGAAACCAACTTTTACTACGCAATGGATTTGCAACGGCTAGAAAATCTCTGAGAAGAGATTTTCGGGTCAGTCGAGGCAAAACGGTCAATTATCAGACGTCTGTAAAGTCCTATGGACGTCTGATAAGGCTCTAACGGTCATAATCTTGAGTGTCTTCTAAGCCAGCCAACGGTCCACTAATTGGACGTCTGGCAAAGTCATCAGACGTCTCCTAAGACGTCTGGTCTAAGGTCTGGACGTCTGATTTCATCAGACAGAACTAACTATGTCCAGCCTAACAGTTATCAGACGTCTGAAACAACAGTCAGACGTCTTAAAATACATTATCAGACGTCTGATTTGTGAATTAGACGTCTGGAAAGTCTGTTTTAACCCTATATTGGTTTTCTAAGTGTTCTACAGAAAACCTAAGTGATGAGAACCTCATCATGAGCCATAACTAGCTCATTTTGACCTAATACAAAGGATAAAAGCTCCTACATATCTCAAGGAAAGGCTTAACTCAGAGAATTCTGAGTTTAAGAAGAAAACAAGTCATAAGGGGTAAAAATGCAATTTTACCAGTATAATCTGCATTCAGGGCCCAAACATAGGTCAAAGCAACTTAACAAGAATAAAAGTGAGATGAGATGATCTAGCAAGGGCTACAGCAATTCCAAGAAACTAAATGATAATCTGTAACCCTAAAACAACCCACTTCAATTCACGAGGTTCGAGGCAAAGTAAAAATAGAATAAACCCTCTAAAATTCATAGAAAAATCTCTAGGGTTTAGAACCTTCAATTTGGCCTTCAGAACCCATTTTGACCTACATTGAGAACCATGCCCAATTAATAACTTAATCTGGGTTTTCGCATAAATTGACCGGTCAAACAAGGTTTAATATAGAAATGAAATTCACCATCAGATTCCTTAGGTCCTAATTAATCATGTATAAAAACTTGAGCCTAAGAAGAAACCTCCTTGACCGACTTTACACTTTGGTCCTCATATATTTACTTTTTGGCCCTCAACTTTTGAACCCTCGCATTTCAGCCCCTAACTCTCCTTCGTTCTTTGCGTTCAGGTCCCCCCTGCAAAACCTGCCAGCACCATGCTCCGGCGACCTTGCGCGGAGCATGGCGCCGCGCAGGGTGAGGGGGAGAGCCTGGCAAGTAAACCGGGGGTGCCCTGCGTCGTCAGCCGTCGCAGGGACACCCCCCTGGTCGCTGTAACCCCCCATACCAGCCGTGCGAACGCACGGACGGTATGGGTTTCCATCTCCGGCGTCCTCCGGCGAGGGAGACACGACGTCTCCCTCCGCCTTCCTCCCTGATTCGGTCCCTATAAATACCCCCGTCGCTCCACCGTTCTTCCCAGCTCGGATCTGACGGAGAAAACCCCCAACTTTCCTCTCTTCTCTCTCCGGCAGACGCTCACCAGCTCCGGCGGTTCCTCCCCCTCCTCCTCTTCGCTCTGCCGCAATACCAGCAGCAGAGACTTCCTCCCCTGCTCTTCCCGCGCCACGCCGCACCCAGCTGGCGCCTCTCCGGCTCTCTGCTCGCCGCCGCCCCTTTCCCTGAGCATCTTCTTCTCCGGCGACAGTCGATACGACTGTCGCCCTACTGCTCCCCCTTCGTCCCTGCAAGTAAGTTAGAACTACTTCCCTTCCTCTCCTCTTTCTTTCCCCGGTTTCAATTTGTTCAATTAAGCCCTCGACCGACCCTGACCATCGTCACCCCCTTCGTCTCCGGCCACCCTCCGGCGAGATGCTCCCATCGCTCCACAGCCTCACACACCTCACCGACCCTCACCGAACCTCCGCCTCATCACACTGAGCACCCCCCACCCCTCCACTGCCACTCCACACCTCCGTAACGCTCCCCCGAACAAACCCATTCCTCCGGTTGCAGTCCAACCTAGGGCTGCCGCCAGACACCACCTTGCGGCTTGCCGCGCAGCTCCACACCTTCGCCGTGCCACGACGAAGGTTCCCCAGTGGTTTGATCAGGCCGAGAGGCCATATTCGTGTCCGACAGGTTTTGAGGTTCGACCGCCATTAACGCACATTGAAGCAGCTTCTCCCGCGCTCCAGGCTTGAGGACTCCAGGTCTCCAGCTGCTGCGGATTACGGGGAGTCTTGCGAAGGCAGCCAGCCAGCAACCGACGCAAATCGAAGCCGCAGCTGCAGAAGCTAGGCCGCGGTCTCCCAGCAGGCGCACGCGAGGAGAGGCCTCCGTTTAGTCCCACATCGGTAAGCCTCACAACCTTTTCACCGTTTAAATTGATTTTGTGCATTAGCCTTACTGCCTCAGCACACGGGGTGAGGTCCCCTTCACCCGCCCGGTTACCCGGTCTCGTCCGCGCTCACGCCCCGCGGACCTGACCCGACCCGACTTAGACTGACCTGCACTCCTCGCCCACCACGCACGCCGGTGGGCCTGGACCCGGGCGCGACCCGTACCCGATTACCCGGCAGCTCTGGGAGAGCTTTCCCAAGAGTGGTTTCAGAGAGAGAGAGACGCGGGGGGGAGAGGGTAGAGTAGGTTTTGTCCTCTGACGTAAGCTCTGAAGCGTGCAGGCACAGGTGAAGAAGAAGGACCGCGGAAGAAGAAGGAAGCTGAGGGAGACACTGTAGCAACAGGCAGTTTAAGTCGTCTGATTTGGAAATCAGACGACGTCCTGAAGGGAAAAGAAGAAAGAAGGAGGGGCGACGTCCTGACTGGAAAAAGAAAAGAAGAAAGAAGGAGATCTGAAGAACAACAGAAGAAGGCGAGGCAGAGGAGAACACAAAAGAACAAGGGAAGAACTGAAAGAAGAAAAACAAAGAAGAAAGAAGAAGATCTGAAGAAAGACAGAAGAAAAAGGAAGAGCAGGAACAGCTGGAAGAAGAAGAAGAGCATCACCACTGCAGAAGAAGAACATCACCTCTGCAGACAAAGAAGAAGAAGATCTGAGACAAGGAGAAACAAAGAGAAAAGAAGACAACAAATTCTTTCTCTCTTTCTTTATTTTAGTAAAAGAAACATGTATATCTCTAGAATACAACTTGCTCCCTGAGTTCGACCTCGGGAACTCTTTTATTTTCCGAGTAAAAAATTTTATATTTGAAATGTTGGCAATAACTGGCTATACTACAACGCTATAACAATAAAACCCGGTTGCCCACAGCGTTTCACTAAGTATCCTAGGGTTGTGCCGGTGTTCCTAGGACTACTGTTAGGGTTCTTTGAGGCTCTTTAACATAATTTCTAAGGAAAATAAAGAGCAAGAAAAATAAAGATAAAAGTACATGAAAGGATTAAAAAGAATCTATCCTATTCTTCTTGTCTTCTATCTTCAATCTGTCGCTCCACGCGAACCTCCTCTGTTTTCCGTCAAGCTCCTCCAATCCGTCCTGGATGCGAGCTCGAGTTCCGTCTAAACACGTCTTCATTTGCAATTGACCTGAAATCTATGACTCAAATTGCAAATGTTAAATAACACGTGTTTTGTTATCATCAAAACAAATGATCGTGGTGCTCTAGCACCAACACACACCTCACCGGTGATCAAGTCGAAGGTGGTAACGATGGTGGTGCTAGTGGTAGTCAAGGGGTCGAAAATAGAAATTAATAAGGGGAAATAAAGGGAGAAAGAGGACTTAACTGAGGTATTTGGAGCGAAGGGGGGAGGCGGAGGGCGAGCGGCGCGTGTTTGCTATCGCCGGAGACGAAGGCCCTGAGGTGAGGATGATGGCAACGAGGAAGGGGTTGGAGGGGCGCATGCTGGTACTGCGCTGCTTGGAGGAACACAGCGGAGAGGACTCTGCCACTGGTATGGTAGCAGAGTGACAAACGAGGGAGGGAGAGTCACCAAAGCCTGCGGGCGGATGGCCGGAGGAGGAGGAGACGAAATTGGGGGGATTTCTTCGACCAAAACAGGCTTTAAAGAAGCGGTCAGACCTGAGGCTTCTTAAATAGGCATGGGCAGAGGGGGAATCGCAAGGAAGTGGCGGGAACACCTCGTCGGAGGTATGGCTAGATTGAGACCCATACCTCTTGAGCGTTCGCATGAGAGGTATGGGGTGATTCAGGGTATAGGGAGTTGCTCATGTGGTAGGAGGCTTCGCAGAAAGCTCCCCTTTCAAATCTGGGAGCAGCTCCCCATGGAAACGAGAAGTCCCGCTTGCAAAGTACCCAGCGGTATGGGTCCGTGCTGCAGTGGCAGAGGGACCAAAATAAAGAAAGTGACGAAGAAGCTGAGGGGATCTATGCAAGGGTTTCCAAAAGTTAAGGGTCCAAATGTAATTTGGTGGACCAATTTGCAAAGTAGGTCAAGATGACCTTCCCTTTGGTCCAAATTTTGGTATAAACTTAATTTGGACCTAAAGAATCCAATGATAAAGTTGGATTTTAGGTTTGACCGTGTTTGACTGGATATTTTGCATAAAAACCCAAATTAGGTCAAATATTGGGCATGGACCCCAATCTAGGTCAAAACAAGTTCCAAAGGCGAAATTGAAGGTTCTAAATCATAGGAGATATTTTTCCATGAATTTTATAGGGTTTAGTTGATTTTTATCTTTCGTGGAACCTTGTGAATTTAAGTAGGTTTGTTTTAGAGTTATAGAATGTCATTTAATTCCTAAATTTTATAGTAACCCTTTTCTGACTGAACCATCCCACTTTTTCTTTTATTAAGTCCAATTGACCTATGTCTAGACCCTTAGAAATTTCGTTGATGCACTGCAATGGTAAAATTACAGTTTTACCCCTTGTTTTATGTTCTCTTCCCAGATTAGTGATCCCTTAAATTAATCATTTCTCTTGGTTATGTAGGAGCTCTTGTTCACTTTATTAGGTCAAAATATGCTAGTTAGGGCTCATGATGAGGTTCTCATTTGCTAGCCTCCCTTGGGTTGGGACCCGAGGTTAGGATTGGCCACTCTACACCGATCTCCTTGATATAAAGATTGAAGGATGATTGTTGACACGAGGATAGCTATGCTTCCATAGACCACAAGTGATTTAGTTACAATCCTAATGAGTGAACTTGACCTTATTGCATGTTAATAATGGGATTAAACGCTTGATGGGTAATTCAAGCTAAGTCACTTGCTAATGAGTAGTAATACAAGAAACAAAATGGATAACACTGAGCCCTGTCAAGTAACTCAGCTGGTGAGCAGGCTCATACCACTTAACTGGGAATGGTAGATCCCAGTTATAGTCCCGGCTAACCTAGGAGGATAGGTTTACGAGCTATTTATCCCCTCCGTCTAGGATAAGCATCATTATCAAATGGATAACACCCTATCTATTTATTTTTGCTAGACCAGCACATTTTTGCCTTATTGAGCTCGTTGGGTCACCCTATTTTTCTTACCTATGTTTAGTTCAGGACACCAAGGTTCCAGGTCTACATCGTCTGAAGATCAGGGTGCTATAGCATCACGCCCAATGCCTTTATGACCATCTTGAGGTGTCACGTGTCCTGTTACCTGCCCCCATGGAGCATGAGTGCTAGTTATTATCTTGTGAAATGCCTTCTTGGTTATGTATTAACAAGCACTTATTATACTTGTTGTAGCACTAGCGTAGGGTCTCATTTTGAAATTGTATATGTAGACCCTACTCCTTTTGTAATCTCTAGTTTGCTTGTAAATATAAGATTTAGTAAGTTGTGGTTGTATATTATGATATGGTTAGCATGACTTTGAAAGTGTTGATCATGAGGTGTGCCCATTGGTTGCATTAGATATAGACTATGTTAGGACCTGATCCCAGATCCCTACCGGATCCAAGATCGGCTCGCCTCGACTAATTCCAAGATCCAGTCGTCCAACAAGAAATAACCAAAAGTAGAAAATATTCTACAACCACATATGCAATGTAACTAGACAGAAAATATATAAGTAGACAGTAAAGGAAACAGAACAAAATGTCTCACATTATTACGTGTTATCACAACTACAATAGCGGAAAGTAAAGCAAAAATGTAACAGAAACAGTAATACATGCTAGAGTACTCATTACAATAACAGAAGCTCGGAAACAAAAGAAAGGGAACAACAGCTAAGGCTGGGCTCGACTGGGCTCAGCTCCCTCTAGAGCCAGTGGGGCTGGTTGGTCAACTCCCTGACCTCAACAAGATTATAAAATCCGTAGTCAGCTAACGCTGAGCAGAGTGGTGGTTAAGCCATTTATATGCAATTAACATAAGATAAGCAACTTATTAATTATTCAATTCCATTTAGCTCAACTAAGTAGTTCTGATTTGTTTATTCTCTTAAGAATTCGGCCATTTCTTGATCTTGACTGTCCCTCAAGGGAACAATCTTAATTGCAGTCTTTCCCATGATGTAGGATGTACACGTGGCACTCTCGTGGCCGAGAGAGTCCCCTGTGGTAGTTCTACACCCAATCAACCACCCCAAGGTCACAGTCGCGACATAGCGGTGACTATGGCACGTGCAATAAGCACACAAGTAGTACCTCGCACTGACACGCAGTCAGTTGTTTCCACTAGCGAGTACGCCTAAAAGTACAACACGAAATAGCATAGGGCCTTGCCCTCTCAGAACAGGGATCTTGCCCCTCAGAACAAAACAAGGGTCTCGCCCCTCCACAGTCCGCATACCCTCATCCGACTATTCCGATTTGCCTAGTAGGCCTAATAAGAGTCGTTATAGGGGGGCTAGTCCTAACCCCGGGCCCCGTGGGGCAACTAGCTCCCTCCCTACACTAAGTAGCTCACCTCGGTACCACGTATACGAGGCCAAGCAGGAGTCAACGTAGAGTGGCCAAACCCACCTCAGGTCTCAACCCAAGGGGCGGCAAGCTCCCCTTTACTCTAAGTAGCTCACCTAGGTACCACGTATGCGAGGCCAAGCAGGAGTCGGCGTAGAGTAGCCAAACCCACCCCAGGTCTCAACCCAAGGGGCGACAAGCTCCCCTCTAGTCTAAAGGGATAGTTGCTCTCCTTTATATTGTGTACACAAGGGCTAGCTTACTTCCGAACTACTTACAAGGTTCGTTCCGTATATAGGAGTTCTTTTCCTAATTCCCCGTAGGGTTCATGGTTGTATTCCTTTCATTCCATTTCTCAACATTCAGATCTCACCGTTCACATCTCAGGTTTCATTTTTATAACAGGCAACTCATGTTTTAATAACTGAGAAAGTATCACATCAAGTAATTAATACACTTGCTAGCAATTAGGGTTTAACATGCATCTTAAATTAAATAGTGTAGCTCAAGCAATATTCATTTGCTTCTGTCCTAGGGTTCATTTCACATCTAGGGTTCAATCAAGTTATTCTAAACAAGCACTTTATTTATTTAAAACTTAATATTAAATAAACCACTCTACTAGGAAATACGAGAGGAATGGGGGTTGGAGCCGTAGGTCTTGTCATCTCCGCGGGCCCCGAACATGCTACTAGCTGGAGACCTATACCAGTGACTAGGTCACATCAGACGAGTTCAAAACAGTATATAATTGACGCTATCACGTAGAGAAACTTGAGTGGAAAATAATGGTATTTCGTTTGCGTAAATCCGATCTCGTTTTGGCCCTAAACGAGCCAAAAACGTGCATACTGTCTAAAATCAGACGTTTGGGACTAGACCTAGACATTTTAAACGATCTCAGGACCTCACCTTGCTTCCATGCATTGCTGGCGGACGTCTGGAACCTCTTTACAGTCGTCTTAGGTCTTTCCAGACGTCTGTCGATGCGCCCGGACTTCTGATAGGTCTATCAGATGTCTGTGGAGACATCCAAACGTCCTAAAATACCTCGAAGAGTATGCTTACAAGCCTTTCCAAGACCTGTACCTGCGCATGCGTTCAAAATCTTAAAATGACGACACACAGCGCTAACGTACCTCACGTACGTGCATGCAAGCACGTACAAGACGCATACCTTGGCACTCCGCGTATTTTCAAACGTCCGGCTTTAGCTTTGAAAGTCTGTTGCTGCTCTAGACGTCTAATACTGGAAAAATCCATTACCTAGAACTCCTTGCGACTCTCTTCTTCTCACAGAGTTCCGCCTGCAGTGACTGCAGCGACAACCTCAATAGGTGCAGGAGGTTGAGAAGCTTTTCTCCACGAGCTCCTCCTCGTGCGCATCCTCGTTGTAATTCCCTACTTGGAGGGGGTGAGATATGCGTGACGTATAAAATGCGGAATTAAAAAAGATAGCAATCTCACAAAATAAGCAATCGCACAATGCACACAATTATTTTTAGGTGAAAACCCAAACCGGGTGAAAACTACCACCTAACCCTCTTGAGTTAAGATTTTCCGATCAATCTAGTCGATCAAATCCACTAAACCCAGTTGTTGGTGCTAGACCACTGCGTTCGTTTGTTTTGATGATAACAAAACACGTGTTATTTAACATTTACACTTGGAGTCTTAGATTTTAGGTCAATTGCAAATGGAAACGTGATTAGACGGAATTCGAGCTCGCATCCAGGACGGATTGGTGGAGTTTGATGGAGAAAAGGAGGGGATTCGCAAGGAGCGATAGATTGAAGATGGAAGGATAAGAAGAATAGGATAGAATTCCATTTTATTCCTTTCATGTACTTTTGTCGTTATTTTCTTGCTCTTTATTTCCTTGGAACATTATGTTAAAGAGCCTCAAAGTACCCTAACAGTAGTCGTAGGAACACCCGCACAACCCTAGGATACTTAGGTTTTATGTAGAAAACCTAGAAAACCAATATAGGGTTCAAATAGAATTTCCAGACATCTAATTCCCAAATCAGACCTCTGATAATATGTTTTAAGACGTCTGACTATTGATTCAGACGTCTGATAACATTTAGGCTGGACAAAGTTAGTTCTGTTTGATGAAATCAGACGTCCAGACCTTAGATCAGACGTTTTAGGAGACGTCTGATGACCTTGCCAGACGTTTTAGGAGACGTCTGACCATTGGCTGTCTTAGCATACACTCAAGGATATGACCATTAGAGCCTTATCAAACGTCCTTAAGCCTTTCCAGACGTCTAATAATTGACCATTTTGCCTCGACTGACCCGAAAATCTCTTCTCAGAGATTTTCTAGCCGTTGCAAATCCATTCCCACGAAAAAGTAGGTTTCCAGACGTCCAGACATAGTGCCAGACGTCCTGTATGTCGTCTGATGGACTTGCGCTAGAACCCTGTTTAGATCTGATTCAAGTCAGGAAGAGACCCGCTTAAAATCAGATGTCTGATGTTGTTCCCAGACGTCTTAAAGTGGTCTTCCAAACGTCTAATGCCACAAATTAGACGTCTGATTACCCTGTCAATGCAATCATTGTCCCTGATTTCGGCCTGATTCTCTTGGGCTTTACACCCAACGGTTATGGAAGCTTTCCTGAGCCTTCCAAAGTCTTCCTAAGGCCTCTATAAATAGAGGGGAGCCTTTGCACACCAACACACACCCAAGCAACATACTTTCCACTCTTTTGTGTCCAAAAAGAAGCCCTTACTCTCCAAGCTCAAGTTCTTCATCTAGAGAGCATCAAGCTTTTGCGCACCCGCTCTCCCGCCGTAGTTCACGAGAGCGACGTTGCGCCGTCGCGTGGCTCACGCACCCGCGTCATCAATCCGACGCACTCCTTGCAAAGGGGAGTTTCCTAATTCCTATAGAAGCTAGGTTTAAAATTACTTTGTTGGCTCTATAGGATTATTTGTTATCTTTGTTATTGGGTTGGGTATTCGCTTTGCGAATTCCCATCTCCTTCGTGGGACAAAATCCTTCTCGTGAAGAGAAGGGGTTGAGGAACGCTACCCTCGCACTTGTAGCGTGGTTGTAATTGAGGTTGAATCACCCTCGTTTAAAGTGATTCGTTTAGTGGATTTGATCAACTTGGTTGATCGGAAAATCCTAACTCGAGAGGGTTAGGTGGTGGTTTTCACCCGGTTTGGGTTTCCACCTAAAAATATTTGTGTACTCGTGTGATTGAATTTTTTGTGGGATTGTTTATATTCTATTCCGCAATTTATTACGTCACCCCTCCTGGTAGGGAAGAATCTACACCAGTCACTTGAACGAGGGCGACTGACCTCAATTATAACAACACTACTTAGACCAAGGGTAGTGTACCTCAAAACCTCTTCTCTTCACAAGAAGGATTTTGTCTCGCGAAGGAGACGGGAGTTCGCAAAGCGAATACCCAACCAAAGATAATAAAATGTACAACAATCCTATAGAGCCACAAATATTTAAACCTAGCTTCTATAAGAATCAGGAAACTTCCCTTTGGTGGAAGTGCGTCGGCTTGATGACACGAGTGCGTGAACCACGCAGTAGCGCTTTGTTGCTCTCGTAACGCGGAGAGAGAGCGGGTGCGCATTAGGACTGAAGCGCTCTAGATATGGAACAGATGTGATAACCGAGGTAGGCTTGTTTACGTTTGTTATACTTTAAATTACAGTCGTTGTAGTAATAAGGCAGCTACCAGGTTATCATTACAAAATTTTTTACTCGGAAATAGTTTTCCCGAGGTCGAACTCAGGGAGCTACTGGAATTCTAGAAATACAAAGGTTCTCTATTAGATTACAAAAATAAGAGAGAGAGAGAGAGTTTGTCTTGGCTTCTTCTTCTTCTCTTCTCCTTTTCCTTCTTTCTTTTCTTCTTTTCTTTCTTTGTTCTTCTCTTTCTTTCTCTTTCTTCTCTTCTTCTGCGGCTGTGACAATCTTCTTCTTCTCTGACTTCTTCTTTTTCTTCAGCCTTCTTCTTTCTTTCTTTTCTTGCTTTATCTCTTCTGGCCGCTGCTCAACCGTCGTCTGATGCAGTGGTCAGACGACTTAACTGTAGGTTTGCTACAGTGCTTCTCTTCTTCTTCTGTTTCTTCTCTTTCGCTTCTTCTATTTCTTCTCTACCCTGAGCGGCTAAGGCTTCGGCCGCCTTCCTTCTTTTCCTTCCTTCCTTCTTCTCCTTCTGCTCCTGCACACTCACACAAGGATTAAAAAGCAAAACCTACCCCTAACCTCCCCCGCGTCTCTCTCTTTCTCAGATTTCTCTCTTAGGTTCGCTCTCCCAGAGCCGGGTATTCGGGTATGGGCATCGCGCCCGGGACCAGGCCCACCTGCGTGCGGTGGTGGGCGAGGAGTGCGCGGTTTTGGGTAATCGGATCTGGCCCAGACCTGCGGGGCGTGAGTACAGGCGAGGGCGAGCGCGTGACGCGCGGCGTGCGTAAGGGACCTGACCCCTGTGTTCGAAGGCGAACATCCTTGAACCCTTTTCAATTATAAGTGCGGGCACTTGGCCACGTACTTTCAAGGTGGGACTAAAGTCCCACCTCCCAGATTGGCGCCTACAGCTGAGGAAGCTGCAGGCAATTGCAGCAGCACGTGGGGCCTTCGCCTCAGCTACAGACCTGGGATGGTTCGCAGCAGCAACCCATGCGTCTTGGGGTGCAGACTTGGGCGGAACAGCACTTGCAGCTGCAGGAGAAGGAGCTGCAGTAGCTCGGTAATGGCAGCAAGGCGGCTTCGACCTGAAAACAGGAATACGACCTCTCGGCCCAATCAGAAGATGCAGGGAGCTTTGCCGGAGTGCGGCAAAGGCAGTGTGGGTGGTGGTGAGGCGTGAGGATGCGTGTGGAGGTAGCCTTAGGTCGGACTGTGGCCGGAGAGATGGGTCTGTTCGGGGGGTAGTCGGGTGGCGTTTGGCAGTGAATGGAAAGGGGGGATCTGTTGAGTGGAGTGAGGGGAAGCTTTTGGGGTAGTCGGTGAGGGGTGAGGAGGTCTGTGGAGGTGAAATGGGCTCGCCGGAGAAGGTGGTCGAAGGCGGTGCAGGCAGAGGTGGAAGTCGCGTGCGGTAGGGCAAAAAGGTAAACTGATAGAGGGAAAATGTAAGGGAGGAGGAGAGGAAGCTATTTACCTAGGTTTTGGACGAAGGGGGGAGGGTGGAGTCGCCGGCTCGTATCTGCCGGAGCTGGAGAAGAAAGGGCCCTGGAGGAGGAGTGCGGCGACGAGGAAGCAGGCGGAGGGCACCGGCGGGTACAGCCCAACGTAGACGAGAGGGCAAGGAGAACCCTGCTGCAGGTAAGGCGGCAGAGCAACGAGGAGGAAGAGCAGGAGGTCGCCGGAAGCTGCGGGCCTTCTGACGGAGGAGGAAGGGATGAAGTGGGGGGGTGTTCTCCGTCAAAGAAGAGCTTGAAGGAACCGGCAGGGGGTGCTGGTCCTTATAAAGGGGATGGCGTAGAGGGAGGAGCGGGCTGGCGACGTGCCAGCCTCGCCGGAACGTGGTCGGAAGGGCACCCATACCTTCCGCGCGTTCGCACGGAAGGTATGGGGGCCGGCAGAGAGCATGGCCGGGTCCCTGCGATAGCAGACGTCGCAGGGAACCCCACGTCTGCTTTGCAGGGCGGTAACCCCTCTCTACGCGGCGCCATGCTTCGCGCAAAGTCGCCAGAGCAAGGTGCTGCGCAGAGTTTTGCATGAGGGACCATTTTGCAAAGAATGATGAGAAAGTTGGGGGCCAAAATGCAAGGGTTTCGAAAGATAAGGGTGAAAAAGTAAATGAAGAGGACCAAATAGCAAAGTCTGTCAAGGAGGTTTCTTCTTAGGCTCAAGTTTTTATACAAGACTAATTTGAACCTAAGGATTTTAATGGTGAATTTTATTTCTAGGTTGGACCATGTTTGACTGGCCAATTTACGTAAAAATCCAAATTAAGTCATTAATTGGGCATGGTTCTCTTTTTAGGTCAAAATGTGTTTCTAAGGCCAAATTGAAGGTTCTAAACCCTAGAGATTATTTTTCTATGAATTTTAGAGGGTTTAGTTGATTTTTATCTTACCTCGAACCTCATGAATTGAAGTGGATTTGTTTTAGGGTTACAGAATGTCATTTAATTTCCTGAAGTTGCTATAACCCTTTTTAGATCAGATCATCCCACTTTCTTTTTTATTAGGCTTGTTTGACCTGTGTTTGGACTCTTAATTACCCTGTTTGCAAACTGCGTTGGTGAAATTGCAGTTTTACCCCTTATGATTTGTTTTCTTCTTAAACTCAGAATTCTCTGAGTTAAGCCTTTCTTTGGGTTATGTAGGAGCTTTTTCTTACATATCTAGGTTAGATTGTGCTAGTTAGGATTCATGATGAGGTTCTCATCAAGATGCTTGGAGAGCTAGAGCTTCTACTACTTCTCTCGGACACAAAAGATGTGGAAAGTGTGTTGCTAAGTGTGTCTTGGTTGTGTCTTACAAGCCAAGGGGTCCTCCTCTATTTATTGAGGGACTAGGAAGGCTTTGGAAGGCCTTAGAAGGCTTCCATAGCCGTTGGGGTTGAACCCAAGGCAAAACAGGCCGTAATCAGAATCAATCATGGTTCTGACAGGGTCATCAAACGTCTGGTCTGGGCATCTGACGTTTGGAAAACCTGTTTAAGACCTCTGGGAATTAAGTCAGACGTCTAATTCTAAGTGGGTTTCCTTCCTGACTTGAATTAGACCTAAACATGGTTCTAGTGTATGGTTATCAGACGACATATAGGTCATCTGGCACTAGATCTGGACATCTGGAAACCTATTTGTTTTGCGGAAATGGATTCCCAAGAAGGGTAACGCTAGAAAATAGATTTTGGGTCAGTCGAGGTAAAATTGTCATATATCAAACGCCTAGGGTCCTCTACGAACATCTGACATAAGGCTAACGGTCATTTTCCTCAATGGTTACTTAGGCAGCCAACGTTCCATTAATTTAACGTCTGGCAGAAAACACCAGACATCTTCTAAGACATCTGGACTAAGGTTTGGACTACTGATTCTAACAAACAGAACCTATTAAGTCCAACCTAAATGTTTTGGACGTCTAATCAAACAGTCAGACGTCTTAAAAGTCACTATGAGACGTCTGATTTCCAGATTGGACGTCTGATAAGGCTGTCTGAACCCTATTTTGATTTTCTAAGTTCTCTACAGAAAACCTGGGTGTCCTAGGGTAGTGCAGGTGTTCCTAGGACTACTTTAAGGGTTCTCTGAGGCTCTTTAACAGATATTCTAAGAAATTAAAGAGCAAGAATAAAAGGACAAAAGTACATAGAACAAGATAAAAAGAATTATATCCTATTCTTCTTGTCCTTCCATCTTCAAGCTTTCACTCCTCGCGAAGCCCCTCCACCTCTGTCAAGCTCCTCTAATCCGCCATGGATGTGAGCTCGAACTTTGTCTAAACACCTATCTCCATTTGCAATTTGATCTGAAAACTAGGACTCAAAAGCAAATGTTAAAAGACACGTGTTTTGTTATCATCAAAATAAATGATCGTAGTGCTCTAGCACCAACACTCGTCTCCTCCCGCACGAGCTCCCGCAGCTCCTCCCCTTGCAACTCCAGGCGCTTGCTGCTGCACCCGCAGTGAGGGCGCTCCTCGCATGCGAGCTCTCCTGCTCGAGCTCCTCCGGCCGTGCACTCTCAAGCTCCCCAAGCTCTCTCTTCCCCCCCACGCCCTCGCTCTCCCTCTCTCCCACTCCTCCACGCTCTACCATTCTCCTTCCTCTTCGCAACTGCAAGGGGACTGGAAGGGGATGGTGGCTCGTCGGTAGCAAGGGAAGGAGATGGAGGTGGTGGTGTGAAGGGTGTGGAGATGGAGAGGGTGGTGGGGTTTAAGTAGAGGAAGGTTAAGGTTTTGGGGATGAGAGGGGTGGTGAGTGTGTGTGCGTGAGTGAGTGAGTGGCAAGAGAGAGAGAGGAAAAATTGAGGAAATTCCCCCGCTAACCTCTCTTGTTCCCGCAAGGCCCGTACATCCAAATTCATGTGGTCAAAAATTACGTTTACGCCCCTAACTTTTTGGAAAACCCAAAACGGTCCTTGGAAAGGGTCATTTTAGACTATTTCGTACGTGTAGGTTTTGCATGCACACTAATATAGGTACAAGTGTTCATCTACAATAGGTATTGGCAAGTCATGTTGTCACGACCTGTTCCTAGCTCCCTACAGGGCCTGAGAATGGCTCGCCTCGACGAACCCCACGACCCAGTTATCTAACGAGAAACAGCCAAATACATTTTCATTCCATAACCACATGAATAATGTAACTAAGCAGAAAATATATAACTGATAATAAAAGAAAGAGAAAGCAAACCACTAGATTTTTACAATCAATTTTTCAGTACACCGCAGGTATTTTATATCATGGTTTATTAAATGTAGTACAGGCAGCTCATGGTTTACTACTTTCAGGAAGCATCATAGTAATTTAATCATTCATTAAATGTGCATTCATTTCTTCCAGCCCTAGGGTTCATCTTACAACATAGGATTTAATCGAATAAAGCATGCAATTTAATTATTCATTCTAGGATTAGAGAGAACCACTCTACCAGGTTAACCGGGTCGAATGGGGGCTCGTACGGTAGCCCCCGATGTCTCCACAGGTCCCGTATACTCTATGGATTGGAGACCTGCAACATAGACCGACAGGTCAAACGAACTCAAAACTACATAGACACTATATCATTACATAGAGAAACTTGAACGGAAACCAATTGTTGGTGCTAGAGCACCACGATCATTTGTTTTAATGATAACAAAACACGTGTTATTTAACATTTGCAATTTGAGTCCTAGATTTCAGGTCAATTGCAAATGTGGACGTGTTTAGATGGAGTTCGAGCTCGCATCCAGGACGGGTTGGAGGAGCTTGACGGAAAACAGAGGAGGTTCGCGTGGAGCGAAAGATTGAAGATGGAAGGAAATGAAGAATAGGATAGATTTCCTTCTTTTGTACTTGTTGTATTTTTCGTTTCTTTTCTTGCTCTTTATTTTCCTTAGATATTTCATGTTAAAGAGCCTCAAAGAACCCTAACAGTAGTCCTAGGAACACCGGCACAACCCTAGGATACTTAGGTTTTCTGTAGAATACTTAGAAAACCAATATAGGGTTCAAACAGCACTTCAAGACGTCTAATTCCCAAATCAGACGTCTGATAAAGCATTTTAAGACGTCTGACTGTTGTTTCAGATGTCTGATAACTGTTAGGCTGGACATAGTTGGTTCTGTCTGATGAAATCAGACGTCCAGACCTTAGACCAGACGTCTTAGGAGACGTCTGATGGACTTGCCAGACGTCCAGATAGTGGACCGTTGGCTAGCTTAGTAGGCACTGCAGATTATGACCGTTAGAGCCTTATCAGACGTCCATAGGACTTACCAGACGTCTGATAATTGACCGTTTTGCCTCGGCTGACCCAAAATCTCTTCTCAGAGATTTTCTAGCCGTTGCAACTTTTGGAAATCAATTCCCACAGTAAAAGTAGGTTTCCAGACGTCCAAGCATAGTGCCAGACGTCCTATATGTCGTCTGATCGACTTGAACAAAAACCCTGTTTAGATCTGATTCAAGTCAGGAGGAAACCCGCATAGAATCAGACGTCTGACATTGAAATCAGACGTCTTAAAGTGGCCTTCCAGACGTCTGATGCCAGAGTTAGACGTCTGATAACCCTGTCAAATGTAATCATTGTCCTGATTTCGGCCTGATTCTCTTGGACTTTGTTCCCAACGGCTATAGAACCTTTCTTAAGCCTTCCAAAGCCTTCCTAAGGCCTCTATAAATAGAGGGGAGCCTTTACACACCAATATACACCAAGAGAAACACAAGACACACTTAGGCAACATAGTTCCACTCTCTTGTGTCCTAGCTAACTCTTGCTCTCCAAGCTCCAGTTCTACATCTTGAGAGCATCAAACCATTGCGCACCCGCTCTCCCGCCGTTGTCTACGAGAGCAAAGTTGCGCCATCTCGTGGCTCACGCACCCGCGTCATCCTCGACGCACTCCTTGCAAAGGGAAGTTTCCTATTTCCTATAGAAGCTAGGTTTAAATTACTTTGTTGGCTCTATAGGTTTGTTGTTTATTTTTTCTTTGTATTTTGGTTGGGTATTCGCTTTGCGAATTCCCGTCTCCTTCGTGGGACAAAATCCTTCTCGTGGAGAGAAGGGGTTGAGGAACGCTACCCTCGTACTTGTAGCGTGGTTGTACTGAGGTTGAATCATCCTCGTTTTAAAGTGATTCGGTTAGTGGATTTGATCAACTAGGTTGATCGGAAAATCCTAACTCGAGAGGGTTAGGTGGTGATTTTCACCCGGTTTGGGTTTCCACCTAAAAACAATTGTGTACATTGTGTGATTGACTATTTGTGCGATTGCTTTATATTTCGATTACGCATTTTTTACGTCACACTGATCTCACCCCCTCCAAGTAGGGAATTTCACCAATGACATTTCGTTTGCGGAAATCCGTCTCCGTTTGGACCCTGAACTGACCCAAAAACACCAACCTTGACCAAAATCAGACGTTTGGGAAGAGTCCCAGACGTCTTAAACGAACTTAGATACTCACCTTGCTCGGGGTGCCTTTCTTCGGATGTCTGGAACTTTGTGCAGACGTATGAGAGTGTCTTTCGACGTTTGGAGATACTCCCAAACGTATGAAACCGACTCGGTCCTCGCACCGACGCGTCTCCTCAACCTCTGACACATGCATGTGAGGTTAGAATTCGGTAGGGAGAAAATAATTGAAACAAAAATGCTTTATCAGACGTCTGGTATTACCTCTGGATGTGTGGATAGACGTCTGATGGTCTCTCCAAACATCTGATTCTGCGGAAAAATAACTCCGCAGAACCGTTTGCGAGCTCTCTCTCTCGCAGAAGCTGCAGCAACTGCAGCACCTCCCTGTCTCCCTCATGAGCCTATTGCTCTCAGGCCTCCGGTATCCTCTGCTCTCTCCTTCTCCTGCTCCTTCTCGGCGGTGGTGTGGGAACGAATGGAGGAGAAGGGGGGCTCATATGGAGATGGAGGGCGTGGGGAGAGGTAAGGTGGAGGTGGAGGAAATAGGGAGGGTGTCGTGGGTGAGGGATGGGTGGCGTCAGGGGTGAGGTATGGTGGAGTACAGTGGAGGGGTGTGTGTGCGTGGGGTAGGGATGGTGTGGGAAAATTGCTGGGGCACCCCCGTAAGTTCTCCTTTTCCCCAGCACACCCACAAAATAAACCTAGCGGGTTACAATTGCATAAAAACCCCTAAAAATTTTGAAAATGCCAAACAACCCTTAGGAAGGGTCATTTCACATGTGCATCAAGCAATGGACTGACGCCCACTCATTAACCATACTAGTCCTTAAAGCGAGGGTTAATGGGGTGGAACACTATAGGTAAATAAAGAACCTATTTGAAAATCACCAAGGGTGTCCATTCTCCTCCGATATACACCATGGGCCTTGTCCAACATTGCCAATGACGAACCTCCTTATTTGTGCACTCCACACATAATAGGCAAACAACAAAAGAGGAGAAAAGGAATAAAGGACAAAGGAGTAACAACGAAACCTAGCACTTCGGCCTTTAAAATGATGTAGACAAGCTTCAAGAGATTTTATCCAGGCGATAGTTTAAAACTCACCACCTACCACTATAGCTATCTTTGTAGGTGCATGACTAGTTATGCACTACATTATCCTTAATTAATAGTTTTGATGATAACAAATATATCTCAAGTAATTATGATTAAAATTGGATTTGATGCCTGATTCTTGTAAGAATAATGAACGGATCGAACCATGATTTAAAAATATGTGATATTTATGTCATCAAAACATACGCGTAATGAAAGTTCTACTTTTAAATATTTTTACCGACTTTTGTAGTGGTAAGTTAAGTCGATTCACAGGGAGGCAAGGTGGTGATTTGAAAACTTAATGTTTAATACTTTATTTCTTTTTGATATTTTGGTTTTGTGATTTTTTTCTTTTCGATAAAAAAGAATAAAATGCAAATCAAATCTTTTTTTGTTATGAGAAATAATATCAACTAATTTCAACCAACTAACAAAATTAAAGGATATGAAGATAGCTCAGTAATCAAACTCACAAGTATCACGGTGGGTGGCTTGTAACCAACTACCAAACAAATTCACACACTCAACAAAATCAAAGATGAAACAAAAATGTAACTTTCATTGCCATAATATTCTAGGTTCAACAAAAAGATACTTAATCTAGAAAATTTACAAAAGCAAAAGACTATCAACAATCAAAAACATACAAAAAACTAAAGGAAAAGAAATCTTATGAAAAGAGATACTCGAATGATGATAGTGTAGATGGTTATGGTCCTCCTCTCCTTCTCGACATAGAAGAGAGCTTCCCCCAAGAGGGTGACGTGCTCCTCCTTACTCCTCCTTGGTGTGGAAGAAGAAAAACTTTAACCCAATTTCCTCGAAGATGATGGCGTGGGATGATGGTGGTGGAATGAAATGGCGATCAATTGACAATTGGAGGGTGGTGGCGTGACTCCCTCTCAATGCCTAAAATTTGGACTTAGGTAGTCCTTGTAGGTTCTATAGAAGGGGGGTGAGATTTACGTGATACAAAATAAAATGTGGAAGTAAAGTAAACAATCACACAAAAGTTCAATTACATAGGAACATAATGATTTTTAGGTAGAAACCCAAATCTGGGTAAAAATCACCACCTAAACCGAGAGGTTTAGGATTTTCCAATCGACCGAGTCGATCAAATCCACTAACAAGTCACTTAAACAAGGGTAACTTAATATCTTACAATCACACTACTTATAAGAGGGTAGTGTACCTCAAACCCTCCTCTTCACGAGGACTATTTTGTCCTACGAAGGAGACGGGAATTCGCAAAGCTAATACCTAACTAAGAACAAAGAAAATAAACAAGAACCTATAGAGCCACAAGGTAAAGATAATGTTTTGCTACATAGGTAAGGATCTCCCCTTAGTTGGAAGTGCGTAGGCGTGATCTCGGTAGAGTATCGGTGCTCTCGGATTGGAGGCTTTGAAAGCAAGAGCACTTCTTCTTTGATCTTTCTCTTCTAAGACACAAAGGAGTGAAAAGTAGTATAACTTGGTGTATTTAACAAAGGAAGGGTCCTCCTGTATTTATAGGTGGCTTAGGAACCCTTAGGAAGGCTGTGGAAGCCTTAGGTAGCTGTTGGAAATAAATCCAAGGCTAATCAAGCCGGGATCAAGGCTATTAATGATTCTAACAGTGTTATCAAACGTTTAGGATTAAAGTCAGACGTTTGGATCATCGTCTAATTTTATGGTCGAACGTCTGATCTAGAAGGGTGGATCAACTGGACAGTGTTGGATCAGAGCAGACGTCTAGAGATAACTTTTAAGATGTCTGAGATACTAGTTAGACGTCTAATTCTAGACGAGTTCTCTTCCTGCTTTGTCTAGACCTAAATAGGGTTCTAGATCTTGTTGGTTGGACAATAGTTTGGTTGTTTGGCACAAAGTTTGGATGTCTGAAAGTAGGATTTATTGAGGGAATTGATTTCCTAAGGCTCAAACAGCTATAATTACTGACAAAAGTGATTTGGGGATGGATTGAGCCTAATGCTTATTTATCAGACATCTAGGGATCTCTACGGATGTCTGAAAGTGAATGTAGGTCAGATTAAAGGATAATCCTCAACGATTAAGTCTGACAAAGCCAACGGTCCTCTACTTGGACGTCTGGTAAGGTCATTAGACATCTTCGAGGACGTCTAGACTAAGCGTTGGTCATCTGAAATCAACTGATAGAAAGCACTAAATCCAGCCTAAGTGTTTAAACGTTAGATCAAATAGTCAAATGTCTTAAAGTCTAATTTCAGACATCTAATCAGGTTGTCTGATGCCTATTTTGGCTTTCTAAATTCTCTACGAAAAGCCTAAGTATCGTAGGTTTGTGTAGGTATTCCTAGGATTATTGTTTTGTTACTTTGAGGCTCTTTAACATATAATCTAAACAAAATAAAGAGCAAAGAACAAAGACAATAAATACAGAATACAAGACAAAGGAACATCTATCATATTCTTCTTATCTTTAGGCTCTTGCTCCATGCAAAACTCCTCTATCAAGCTCCTCCAATGGATGCGAGCTTGAGCTCCTTCACACTTGTATCCATTTGCAAATATCCTGAGACTCATAAACTCAAATTACAAATGTTAAATGACAAGTGTTTTGTTATCATCAAAATTAAAGATCGTGGTGCCCTTGCACCAACAGTCTTTAGGCCCTCCCTTTCTCCCTTAGTGCTCAAGAGATGGGATAACTAACGATGGTTTGGGAGGATGTAATGGATGCCTTATATAGAGGTGGAGAGGGGTAAAAGGGGATGGAGGGGGGGTGTGCCAACAATTATGGTTATGAGTAGATGTGTTAAGATTAATGACGAGGTCTTGGAATTGAGTTGGGTGGCTATTAATTGGTGGTGGGATCTAGATGTGGTGAAATGTGCATCCATAATTAGGGTGACTTTGTTAGAATTGGAGAAAGGAACTTAAATGTGCGCCCATGGAGGATGTGCAAAGGTGGCTCTAGATGTAGTGGAGATGGAGCTTAATAAATGAAGCGGAGAAGCTCATTTATTATTAATGCAGGATAGTCTTTTTGATTTGTTTAGCTGGAGCGAGGGGTTTGTGAAGCTCCCTCAAATCTCCAACTCAATTTCTTTGTTCTTCTCTCTTTTCCTCAACCAATTCAAGCAAGTGGTCACAAAATATCATTAATCAATGTAGATCATAGAAATTATGCAAAATTGGATGCATGCTTATGTTAAATGCAAAACATGATAAATGTATGTTGTATGATCATGCCTCTAACCTAATTGGCTCACAAACCTAGCAAAGTATATTCATGGGAAATAGAAGATGTGGTTTAATCAAATAACTTTCAGGTTAAAGCCAATTATGATGAGACTCAGAGCAAGAAGAAGGAGGAGATCATGATCATCAAGATGTTTATTAGGCCTCTTTGTAACATAGGAAATTGATTGTAAGCTTACACCTTTTAGAATGTAAGGAAAATCCCAGATAAATTTCATGTTAGTACAAACTTGAGGGTCTAAAATGCAAATTTCACGAAGCACCTCACTTGACCTAAATAGGCTTAATTAATCTCTAAGTCATTAGATGTTAGCATTTTGCTTTAAATAATGTTAGATCTTAAGAAGACCCTAAACACCGCTTGATGGGCACTTGACAACCTATCTAACGTTAGGTAATATATGCCTAATGTTAGGTAAAGAAGCCAAGGTTAGGCAGGTGGAGTCCAGTAGTTAGTGAACTTTGCATATAACTCTCCATCTAACGTTAGACAGTATATCTAATGTTAAATAGATCAATCCCAACGATAGGCATCAAATCTTGCACCAGCCAAGAGTAGATCAGAAGATAGTGAACTTTATACATAACTGAGCATCTAATGTTAGATAGTTAATCTAACGTTAGATCACCTTTACCTAACATTAATGAAAGTGCTTTTTAACCATGCTAATTAGCCGTTAGTAAGGCACGGTTGGGGGATTTTTGAATGTTGAGGAGCGTGTAGTCCTTACATTTTGGAGTCCAAAACACACCCTCATATATATTATTTCTCTCCCACTCATTTTGTACAAGAGAGAACACACATACACCTTATATAAAAGCTTACAAGTTCACATTCACTTCGTACCTTGTTTTGCTACTCTTGGAGGACTTTGGAGCTCTTGTGCCTACTTGATTATAGCTCCACCACTTCACCTCCCAGCTGTGCCACACTCACACACACATCAAGGGAGTTCGTTCTTGCCTCTTAGATAGCTCATTCATATTAATACTTGTACATTTTTTTGGGGCGAAGTAGAAAAATTATTTATTTTAATTCATTCTCCTATCCATCTTACTTGTAATATGAGGGCCTAGGTTGTGAGCTCCTTTCTTTTCAAGTGAGAGGGGTTTGCTTTTAATTGGGTGATCAAGAGGAGTTGTACAAAGGGTTCGGTACCCCAAAAATACCAATTAGTATTTTGAGATTAATTCAAGGAAAAATCTTAGGTTGGAAGATTCGAGTAGTGATTTTTTCCTATTTTGGATTTCCACTATATATTTTGTGTAATGCATTGAGATTTATTTGTTGTTTGATTTGTTTAAATCTGAATTCTAGCTGAAATTTTGAATTAGCATTAATTTACAGCCTTAAGCAGTATTCACCCCCTCTAGTATTGTCATGACTCGATCCCAGATCCCTACAGGACCCGAGATAAGCTCGCCTCGACTAATCCCAAGACCTAGTCGTCCAACGAGAAATAACCAAATAACATGCATCAATTCACAACCACACAAGTAATGTAACTAAACAGAGAGAAATTGGCAACAAAAGGAGAAACAGAACAATAATACTAAAATATTACATGCCTTCAAGAACAGAAATACAGCCATCGCAACCAAAAACTAATACATAGATGATAGAGAATACAACAGAAAAGTACTGGAAAGTGTAATTACAGAAACTCACTAGCAGCAGAAACTACAGCTGGGCTCGACTAGGCCCAGCGTCCTCAGCAGCCGGTGACTTGTGCTGCTCAAATCCCTGACCTGTATAAGGTTATACATATGGAGTCAGCTACTGCTGAGTAGAGTGGTGGCTAAAACATAAAATGCATTTAACAAGTAGCTTAACATATTACTTTCCGATTCCAATATCTTATAACGGTTTGCTGTGTAGAGATCTCTAATCAGGGTCCATTACATTACTTAATCTTCTTGTTCCCTAAAAGAACGATATTGCTTGCAGTTTTCCCATGATGTAGGATGCACATGTGGCACTCTCCTGGCCGGGAGAGTCGCTCCGTAGTAGCCCTACACCCGGTCTACCACCCCAAGGTTATGGTCATGACGTAGCGGTGACTACGACACAAGTGATAAGCGCGCGGGTAGCTACTCTGCACTAGCACGCGGTCAGTCATTTTCGCTAGCGGGTACGCCCAAACGTACAGTACGGAATAGCATAGGGCCTTGCCCTCTCATAACAGAATAGGGGTCTCGTCCCTCCACAGTCCATGTACTCTCGTCCGACTATCCCGGTTTACCCAACGGGCTAACAAGAGTCGGTGTAGGGTGGCTATGCCTAACCCCGGGCCCCCTGGGGCAGCTAGCTCCTCCCTACACTAAGTAGCTCACCTCGGTACCACGTACGCGAGGGCCAATAGAAGTCGACGTAGAGTGGCCAAACTCACCCCGGGTCTCAACCCAAGGGCGGCAAGCTCCCCTCTACACTACAAGGGATAGTTGCTCACTATATACATGAAGGTTAGCTCACTTCCCTTAACGGTCGACCGTGGGCGGCAATTCCAAAACCATCCGGTTCTCCATGCTACGGTATTCTTGTCTCATTCTACATTCCCCATAGGGTTTATACATGAATTTCTCTATATCTGGTTTGATATATACAGAATAGGCAGCTCAATCATAGTACAGGTTTGTTCTTAATGTTGTTCATTCTAGATAATACAGACAGCTCATGATTTACTCAATCATTCACATGCATTTTTTCTCTAGCCCTAGTGTTCATTTCACAACCTAGGGTTCAATTGAATAGATGTATTCTAGAGCATACGTTTATTTCGTCCTAGGATTCATCTCACATCCTAGGTTTTAACTAATTGCATACATTTTATTAACTTGGAGATTTATAGTCAGAACCACTCTACGAAGATAACCGGGTGGAATGGGGGTTCGTACAGCAGCTCCCGACGTCTCCACAGGTCCCATACACTCGACGGATTGGAGACCTAAGACATGGATTGACAGGTCAAAAGGGTTCAAAATGCTACAGACAAGGTACCATTACATGGAGAAAAACATATAGGAAATAAAGACGTTTCATTTACGGAAAACTGACATCACTTGGGCCTTGTACGGGCCTAAAAACACGAGGTCTGATAGAAATCAAACGTCTGGGAGAGGTCCCAGACGTCTTAAACAAACTCGCAGGCATACCTCTCTCGGGGCGCCTCTATCGGACGTCTGGAACGTAGTGCCGATGTCCGAGGGTTCCATCAGACGTCTAGAGATTCTCTCGGACGTCGGAAACTGCTTAGGTCCTCTTGCCGATGCACCTCCTAACCTTTGACACATGTGCGTGCATTGTCAGGACTTGGCAGAGAAATTATGGGAAAATAAATCTCTACCAGACGTCTCATCCCACCTTCGGACGTCCGCGCCGACGTTTGGAGGTCACTCCGGACGTCTGATTCCGCGAAAAAATGACTTCCGTGGAACTGCTCTGGGCTTCCCTCGTCGCAGAAACTGCAGCAGAACAGCATGGCGCCCTTGACTTTCATGCTCAGACCCACGATTTGCTTTCCGCTCTCCGCTCTCCACTCGCTCTCTCCCTCTGTGGCTCGGCTGCGATGGTGTGAGATGAAGAGGAGGGGAGCTTATAAAGGGAGAGGAGCTGAGGGGAAGGGCATGGGCGAGGGAGTGGTGCGGAGTGGGCGTCACAAGGAGGGGAGAGGCGGTGAAGGGAATGGCGTGGCGTGTGTACAATACGTGCGGAAAAGAAAGGCACTTTCAGATGTCTGGCTCTCTCTCCAGACGTCTGGACAGACATCTGGTGAATACTCTAGACGTCTTAAGCTACCAAAAGGTGACAGGTCATTTCAAGTACTTTTAATCTTCCATCTGCAAGCTACTTCAATGGCACAATTTTAAAGCCACGTAAATGAATTAATGGAGTGAAGCTTCAACAAAAGGTGGAGATTCAGAGAAAGGAAAGCATAAGCATCAGGATGACTAGTATAGATCCATAGGAGGAGGAGGAGGAGGTTGGGAGGTAGAATGCCACGACAGTTACAAAAGTGACAGATGGATATTAAGACATTGTGGAGAAGAAGTGTGCTCATTGTGCCCCTCGTTTGATACCTTGTACATAGGCAACAATGAATCAAAATTTGACGCAATCACATCCCTGTGCTGCTTCATAAACCACTCAAACTCACTGCTACCATTCACCTAAACATGGAAATGAATCATAACATGTGACATAGACACGCTTCTAAATGGGTTGTCAGTAGAGAAAATAGGTTTTAAGACATAATAACATGAGGATTACAAAGTGAACAGAGAACACATAAGACATTGCAAAGAAGGCTCTTCATACACCTCATTTGATGCATCCAACATGATAAAATGGAAGAAGATATGACCTCATCCTGATGCTGCTTTGTAAACCTCCCAAACCTGCTCCTATCGTTAAACCAGTTGAGTAGTATGGTGGTTGAGCAAGTGAACTCCTAAAAAAAGAATCATAATTCACATCTTGCCTTATTCAAAAATATGTTCCTTTGATTCACCCATACATAAAGAATGGACCATAACACGTGCCACAAATACGCTTCCATGTGTCTTCTTCACCTTTGTTTGGTTTGGACGAGGGATAACAAACATGACTAGAGGACGTGATGATAATAAAATGAAGTGTCATAAATTATGTTATGAATGGTGCTAAAATGTCACCTTAAATCTTTATATATGACATATTAACTCACCTGTCACATATAACTTTCATTTACTCAAATTTACTACAAAATAATAATAATAAAATAACTCATTATCAAATAAAATTAATAAACTACAACTCTCTATTCTATATTAAAATCACATAAATTTATAATATATTGTACAGACTCGTCCTACTTTTAGCCTTTTAAGACATTTGGAGTGTCGGTCTGACGTCTGGAAATTAAAATTTTGTACGCATCCTGCGTTCTGCGCGCTGGCGGCGCGTAGGACTCTTCTTCTCTTTCTTTCCTCCTCCCTTCCCCCTGCAGAACCCTAATCCTCGGCCTTTATAAAAGGCCACCCTCCCCTTCTCTCCTCTCCACTCCACACACCATCATCTCCACTTTCAGAGCACGGCGGAGCGGCGGGAGGAGGTGAGCGAGGGAGAGTGCGTGAGAGCGAGGAGGAGGGTACGTGAGAAGGAGGAGGAGGTCGAGGTCGGGAGCTTCGTGGAAGCTCGTCGGAGCTCGCACAACCACCGCGACACGTGCGGAGGAGGAGGGGGTCTGGAGCGTCATCCTCGACCACCTGCAGCAGCCAAAGCTACAGTGGAGCGAGGAGAACAGCGTTGGGAGCGGGTCTGATACTGGAATTTTTCCAGTAGCAGACGTCTAGAGTGCAGTCCGGATGACCGACTGGATGTCTGGAGTCAAGACCAGACGATCGAAAGCACCTATATTGCGAAGGTACGTTCTCTTCGCGGTTACGACCATGCAGGCCGCATCGCAGAGGATTTGCTTGTCTAATTTAGGGTGGCTGCTCTGTCGCATGCAGGAGCAGCCTTGGGAAGGTACGTGGAACACCTTTCCACGCACTTTCGGACATCTGGACAACTCACCAGACGATCGGAGGTGCTTCCAGATGACCGAAGGACTGGTCAAATGTCTGGAACTGCTTTCAGGCGGTCGTAGGAGAGTCCTAGACATCTGAGGTCACCGCAGGAGCTTGAGGTGAGACTCTGTAACTTTTAAGACGTCTGGAGTGTAAATCCCTACTTTGAGGAGGGGAGATCAGCGTAATGTAAAAAATGTGGAATTAAAGATATAACAATCTCACAAAATGACAATCACACAATGTTGTAAATCCTTACTTGGAGGGGGTGAGATCAGCGAGACATAATATAAAGTGCGGAATTATAAAAGGAACAATCTCACAAAATAACAATCACACAAAGTACACAATGATTTTAAGGCGAAAACCCAAATCGGGTGAAAACCACCACCTAACCCTCTCGAGTTAGGATTTTCCGATCAACCAAGTTGATCAAATCCACTAACGTACTACTTAAAACGAGGGTAGTACAACCTCAATTACAACCACGCTACAAGTGTGAGGGTAGCGTACCTCAAACCCCTTCTCTTCATGAGAAGGATTTTGTCTTTCGAAGGAGACGGGAATTTGCAAAGCGAATACCCAACCAAATAACAAAGTAAATTACAAACAGTCCGATAGAGCCAACAAAGATAATCTTAACCTAAGCTTCTATAGGAATTAGGATGCTTCCTTTTGCAGAAGTGCGTCAACGACGCGGATGCGTGAACTATGCGACGGCGCAACGATACTCTCATGAACCACGGCAGGAGAGTAAGGGCGCAAGTGATTGATGCTTTCTAGATGTAGAACTTAAGCTTGGAGAGCAAGAGCTTCAGCTACTTCTCTTGGACACAAAAGATGTGGAAATGCTTGTACTTGGTGTGTTTTGGTGTTTATTTGAGTGGCAAAGGTTCCCCTCTATTTATAGAGGCCCTAGGAATGCTTTGGAAGGCCTTGGAAGGCTTCCATAGCCGTTGGGTGCAAGGTCCAAGAAAATCAGGTCGAAATCAGGATTAATCATTACACTGACAGGGTTATCAGATGTCTGATCCTAGCATCGGACGTCTGGAAAACCAGTTTAAGACGTATGGGAACAAAGTCAGACGTCTGATTTTAGGCGGGTTTCCTTCCTGACTTGAATCAGATCTAAACAGGGTTCCAGTGAATTGTCATCAGACAACATACAAGACGTCTGGAATGAAGTCTGGACGTCTGGAAACCTACTTTTCTACGGAAATGGATTCCCAAGAGAGTGTAACGGCTATAAAATCTCTGAGAAGAGATTTTGGGTCAGCCGAGGCAAAACGGTCATATTTCAGACGTCTGATACGAGGCTAATGGTCATATCCTTCATTGTATGTTAAGCCAGCCAACGGTCCACTAATTGGACGACTGGCAAAATCATCAGATGTCTTCTAAGACGTCTGGATTAAGGTCTGGACGTCTGATTTCATTAGACAGAGCTAATTAAGTCCAGCCTAAATATCATCGGATGTCTGAGTCAATAGTCAGACATCTTAAAAGTCATTATCAGACGTCTTATTTTCATATTAGACGTCTAATAAGCCTGTCTGAACCCTATGTTGGTTTTCTAAGTTCTCTACAGAAAACCTAAGTATCCTAGGGTTGTGCAGGTGTTCCTTGGACTATTGTTAGGGTGCTTTGAGGCTCTTTAACATGATATTCTAAGAAACAAAAAGAGCAAGGAAATAAAGACAAAAGTACATAGAAAGAGATGAACAGAATTCTATCATATTCTTCTTGTCCTTCCATCTTTAAGCTATCGCTCCACACGAAGCTCCTCTGTTCTCCATCAAGTTCCTCCAATCTGTCCTAGATGCGAGCTCGAACTCCGTCTAAACACGTCTTTATTTGCAATTAACCTGAAATCTAAGACTTCAATTGCAAATGTTAAATGACACGTGTTTTATTATCATAAAAATAAACGATCGCGATGCTCTAGCACCAACATGGATTTGTTTCCAGACGTCTGATTTTGGTCAGCAGACACGTTTTTGACCCGTTTAGGGTCCGATCGGGATTTGTTTTATGCAAACGAAGTATCTGTAGTTTCCTTGTGAGTTTCTTTATGTATTAGAAACCTTTATACACTGTTCTGAATCCTCTTTTGTGATGTGTTCCTTGGTTTAGGGTTTCGACCGGCTGCGTGTTTGGGACTTGCAGAGGTGCCTGGGTCTGCGGTTCAAGCCCCCAGCACTCCCGGATTGTCTGGTAGAGTGGTCCACCCCTGTTAACCTTATTAAATAAGAATGTATCTATGAAATTAGCCAAGTGGAAACCTAGGATGTGGCATGAACCCTAGGACAGAGAAATGATTGAACCAATTATTCTGCATGACTGTATTTGTATACTTGAATAAGTTGAATTGTTAGCCATTGCCTGTAAATAAGCATGAGCTGCCTGTTGGAATTTGAGCTACCTGAGATAACTGAACAGTTACCTATGAAATCATTTGTTGCATGTATTAAATTGTGGAAATACGAGCTGTCTGTATATAAATGAGAACTAAATTGTGAATGGTGGAATCTGAATTGGGATAATGTGGTAAACCTGAGCATGAACCCTACGGGGAGTTAGAAGTATAACTCCTATGGTTAGATGGAAAATCGGGAATGTGGACGGGAAGTGTGCTGGCTCTTGAGTACGTGGTACCAAGGAGAGCGACTGTCCCCTTTTGTGTAGAGCGAAACTAGCCGCCCTTGGGTTGGGACCCGGGGTTAGGATTGACTACTCTACACCGATTTCTGTTGGCCCTCGTGTACACGGTACCGAGGCGAGCTACTAGTGTAGGGAGGGAGCTAGCCACCCCACGAGGCCCGGGGTTCAGCTAGCCCCCCTACACCGACTTGTTAAGCCCTCTGGGAAAACCGGGGTAGTCAGATGAGGGTGCGCGGACTGTGGAGGGGTGAGACCCCTGTTTGGTTGTTAGGGGCTAGACCCCTATTTCTGAGAGGGCTAGGCCCTATGCTGTTCTGTGCTATACTTGGGCGTACCCGTTAGTGGAAATGACTGACCGCGTGTCAGTGTGGGGTAGCTATCCGTACGTTTATCACGCGTGCTGTAGTCACTGCTACGTCTTGACAGTGACCTCGAGGTGGTTGACTGGGTGTAGGACTAGCACGGGAGACTCTCCCGACCAGGAGAGTACTACGTGTACCTTCTACTCTTCGGAAAAGACTGCAATCAAGATCGTTCCCACGAGGAACATGCGAGATCAAGAAAAATATGAAAGTTGAAAAAAAAGGGGGTGAAAAGGAATTACCTGTAAAATAAAATAACTAGAAAAGATAATTATACATGTTACTTTTACTGCTTTAGATAGTATGGTTACCACTCTACTCAGCTGACTCTGTTTTTCCTTACCACTGTTCAGGACTAGGAGTTGAGCGGCTAGAGCTTCCGTCTGCGGAGGGTGCTGGGCTCAGTCGAACCCAGCCGTAGTTTTCTGCACTCTTTGTTGTACCCTCTTTACTGTAGTAGTGAGTTTTAGACTTTTAGTTGCTGTTCTTGCTACTGTTGCTTTCGTTGTTCCTGTGTTGTGGTGGTATGTACTGGAATAGTAGCTTTTACTTTCCTTTACTGCTTGTACGTTTTTACTGCTTAGTTATATTGCATATGTGAATGTGGTTTATTTTCCTACTTTTTGGTTATTTCTTATTGAACGATTGGGTCTTGGGATTAGTTGAGGCAAGTCGGTCTCGGGTTCTATAGGGATTCGGGAACCGGGTCGTAACATACATCAACTCATTTATTAGATTAATTTTCAATATCTCATCACTTACGCCAATGGAGCTAAAATTTATTCCATCCTAAATTCCACCTGAAAATAAACTTTATCTTATTTCGACTCACCTTGGAACCTGTTAAGACCCGTGCCACCAAACCCTTTTAAGATGTCTGGGAGTTGGTCCAGACGTCTGGTTGGACGTCTAGACACCTTCCCAGACGTCTGGAAATTAATTTTTTTCGTGCGTACGATCGCGAGTCTGCGTGAGTGACGTGCACAGACTGAACCCCAGCCGCCTTCTTCTCTTTCTCTCCCCTCTCCGACTGCAAAACCTTTTCCCCCTCACGGCTACTTATATCCCCACCTCTCCCTCACGCCATCCCACATCCATCCTTCCCCCCCTTCTTCTTCCAGCGAGGGTGAGAGCGAGAGCAGTGAGTTGCTGCAGCCGAGTGCAGCGGTGGAGAGGAGAAGAGCAGTGAGAGGGAAGAGAAGAGAGTGCGCGAGCCATGAGAAAGAGGGAGAGCTCGCCGGAGCAGCTCGAGGCTGACCGGCGTGCGCGGCAGAGTTTGTGTCAGGGAGGTTTCCCCGATGCTGCTGCAGCAGAACGGCGGACGAGTGGCTGTGCGGCAAGGTCGTGCGCAGTAGGAAGAAGACGAAGGAGGTCCTGATTCTGGGATTTTTCCCAAAATCAGACATCTGAACCTACATCCAGACGACGTGGACGACGTCTGGAGGGAGCTCCAGATGACTAAGAGGTACGATGCAAGCCGTTCCGCTGAAACTCTGTAGCATGCCGTGTTTAAGAGTTCTCGCGTGTGCGTGCAGGATTCTCTTCAGGAAGGCGCAGGACACACCCTCCCACGTGGTTCAGACATCTGGGCGAGGCACTAGACGGCAGAGAGCGTCTCTAGACGTCCGGAGGGATAGTCGGACGTCTGGAACTAGGTGCAGATGATTCAGCAGGATCTCTTGACGTCTGAGGAGCAGCACAGAGTGAGGTATGGACCTGGACCCATTTTAAGATGTCTGAAAGATGTTCTAGACGTCTGATTTGAGTCAGAGTTGTCATTTTTGACCCGTTTAGGGTCCATTCGAGGTCTGATTTCCGCATTTAAGATTCCGTTCTTCTCTGAATAAGTTCCTCTACTTGTTTGAAATACTTTTATCTCATTCTGAGTGGTTTCTTGTGGTCGATCCTTGCATTAGGTTCTCGTTCTGTTGCGGACTTGGGGGTTATGGAGGTACGTGGACTTGCCGATCATGCCCCCATTACTCCCGATTTTGCGGGTAGAGTGGCTTCCCTTAGTTAATTACAAACTTAACTGCATGTCTGGAATAAATGATAGATCCTAGGATATGGCATGAATCCTAGGACCAGAAAGACTAGATTGAATGATAGATCCTAGGGTATGGCATGAATCGTAAGACCAGAAAAACTAGATTGAATGATAGAACCTAGGGTATGGCATGAATCCTAGGACCGGAAAAACTAGATTGAATGATAGATCCTAGGGTATGGCATGAATCCTAGGAGTAGAAACCCTGGAACGATTGTATTAAATGCCTGAAATGCAGTCTTGGAATGTGTAGATAATGATTTCCTGTAATTGGATAACAGCTGCCTGTGAAATAAAGAGTACTATTGTTAGTAACTGCTGCATGTAATTTCGGTAGTTTGAAATTAAATACAAGCTGCTTGTATATAAATTGGAAAAGAAAGATTAAATGTTGAAAATACATGCTATATGCGAATAAACCTGAATGATGAAATTTAGTATGGTTTGGCCTGAGGAACATGAGCATGAACCCTACGAGGAATTAGGTGTAGAGCTCCTGGAAATAAATAGAATGGAACTGGAGAAGTGAATGAGAAAGTGTGATGTCCTTTGGGTACGTGGTACCAAGGGAAGCACACGTTACCTCTTAGTGCAGAGTGAAGCCAACTGCCCTAGGGTTGAGACCCGGGGTTAGGTCTGGCCACTTTGTACCGACTCTTGGCCCTCGCGTACATAGTATCGGGGAGAGCTACTAGTGTAGGGAGGGAGCTAGCCACTCCACGGGGCCCAGGGTTCAGCTAGCCGTCCTACACCGACTTGTTAGGCCCACTGGGCAAACCAGGGTAGTCAGGCGAGGGTGCGCGGACTGTGGAGGCGTGAGACCCCTGTTTGGTTACTGTGGAGGGGCTAGACCCCTATTACTGAGAGGGCTCTACCCTATACTGGTTCCGTGCTGTGCTTTGGGCTCACCCGTTAACGGAAACGACTGACCGCGTGCCAGTGCGGGGTAGCTACCCGTGCGTGCCGTAGTTACCGTTACGTCTGTCAGCAACCTTAGGGTGGTTGACTGAGGATAGGACCACCACGGGGGACTCTCCTGGCCAGGAGAGCACCACGTGCTACTTCTACTTTTCGGAAAAGACTGCAATCAAGATCGTTCCCACGAGAAACAGTCGAGATCAAGAAAAAGACCTGATAAATAAATCAAGTGATGAAAGAATGAATAGTTAGTAAAATAAAGAAAGAAATTGAAAACAACAGCTACTTGTCCACCTTTACTATTTCTCTTAGCTAGCTGGTTGCCACTCTACTCAGCGTTTCGTTGACATGTCGTACTTACCACCTTTTACAAGTCTAGGTGTTGAGCAGCCAGAGCCTATGGCTGCGGAGGGTGCTGGGCCTAGTAGAGCCCAGTAATTGTATTTGTGTTGTATCCGTTTTTGTAGTAGTGAGTATTTTATTACACTTTTATACTCTTTTATTGTAAACTTCTTATTTCTATACCTGTTTTTAATTCTCTACTGTCGTGGTGGTATGTACTGTAGTAGTTCCTTTCTTTACTGTTGTACTTTTGTTACTGTTAGTTGCTTGCATGGTGAATGTGGTTTATTTTACTGCTTTTTAGTTACTTTCTCGTTGGACGACTAGGTCTTAGGATCAGTCGAGTCGGTCCGATTCTCGTGTCCTGTAAGGATTTGAGAACCGGATTGTAACAGAACCAATGGTCCTCGGGTCATTTCTACGATCTACTATCTTATACCAGCGCAACACATGGGATAGAGGCAGGGGGAAGCGGTGCGCTATTTCCTTTCTTCACCTCGCTCCCCACCTTAGGATGCGTTTTGCAGTCGTATGTCGACCTAAATAAGAAATTGGAAGGGGTTAGAGGGAGGTGGATGCAGATTTCAAGATACAAGTCACGAGATCCATTAATATCTTCTCTTTTCATATATATATATATATATATATATATATAACTTAAAAAATATTACATAATAATTATAATCCATCTAATCAAAATTCACTCATTTTTTTCTCTTATCTCACAGAATCAACGTACTAATTATTAATAATTATATCAATCATTACAATCCCGACAAAGTCGAGCACATCCTGCCCACTGTCGAACCAAAGGCAAAGCCACACCAACCGCATTGCACTACCCCACATCCACTCCATCTCCTTCCTTCCTTCTTACCTATTCCCCTCAACAGCAGCCAGGGGGAAAGAACCCCCTCTCCTCGGGATCTCCCAAACCCACGTCCGATCGGGCGTTCGCCCTTCCCCGATTCCGGTACCCGTTGGATCGGTGATTAGGGTTTTCTGGGGTAACCGCCCGATCCGATGCCCCGACCGAGGCGGCGATTGGAGTAGAGCATGAGATGGCGACGGCGACGATGGCCACCGCGGCGGGAGCTGCGGCGCTGCTCTACTACACGCTGAGCCGGAGGCTGCAGGTCGCGGAGGAGGTACGCGAGGAGGTGGAGGGGGAGGAGGAGGAGGGGGAGGAGGAGTCCAGCGGGTGGAGCAGGCGGCGGAGGCACCCTCCGAGAGCGGGGTCGGCTTCGAGGAGGCCCGCGCAGGCGCCCGCCACGTGGTTCGAGACGATCTCGACGCTCTCGGAGACGCTGCGGTTCACGTACTCCGAGACCCTCGGGAAATGGCCCATCGGCGATCTCGCCTTCGGGATCAACTTCCTCATGAAGAGGCAGGTGAGGGGCGATTTCAGTTGCTTTAGTTGTTGTCTTCTTGTAGCTTGTGAATTGTCGGTCGAATTTGATTTGCAGTGGTTTGAAGTGCTCGCAAGACTCATAAGAATCGAGATTACAGCTCGTGGCCTTCGGTTGATTGTCTCTGAGTAATTCGGTTTTAGTGTAAATCCACAACTTGATTCCGTAATTCAGTAGGATTTAACTAGAGGGTCTGGAGATGCTATAATTCGGTCATAAGGAGATGTTCTTACTAAATTCAATATTCTCCGACGTGCGAACTGTGCCTCGTGGCAATTGAAAATAGCTTCCGTGGGGTACAATTAGAGTATGGAAATCTGAAGGGGACGTGCTTGTGGCGTTGTGATTCAGTCTTGACGAGCAGCATGGGTGCTTAGCTCTGAACGGGTAAGAATCAAATGCCTTATGGCGTCCTTTGGGGATAAATTTCTGGCTGCTGGCCTTTTTTGGATTTGGAGTTCTCACCCTCCCACTTCTTGGACCTTTGGATCACAACCTTGCGTGCCACCATGAATTGGATTCTAGATGCCTGTTGGACCTGAGTTTCAATGCTTCAAATCACATCCGAGTTTCTGTGAACTTATGCCTACTGAGAATCTCTTCTCATGGCTTTGCATGTTGCAACCGGACTAGTAACAGCACTTTTTATTTAACTTCCACATTATCTAGATTCTTTTTCAAATAAGCATTAGTTTTCATTTTTTTTTTAGTACATACAATTCACAAGAAGACTTACTTTTATAAACAAGGTATTCTTAGGGATGCAAACGGGTTAGGTTTGACTAAATTCATATCCATACTCATATCCTGCTTATTTACCTCTCGGGTACAAAAATTTAAACATATACTCATATTCATCTATCCATCAGGTACCTATATATAAATTGATCTTACAATCAAATTGTATCAAATTAGAGTCAAAAAAGAGGAAAAATCTATAACAAAATTCATTAGTTCTTTATTTTTAGTAAGCTCTAAACATAGGAGCTCGGACTACTCTAATTTTATTAATCTGCACTTAAATTATTACAAAAAGGGCATTTCAAGGGGAATACATCAAAAATAAAAATATAAAAATACAAAGAAAGACTAAATACCTTTCAAACAAAAAATCCCTATCTTCGAAATAAATATTCAATGAAAGCTTCAAAAGCATTGTCAACCTTCAAAATCATGGAGGGAATCGAAGAACATTAGTACTCAGGAGAACCATGAGCGAGGGTGCGAGAAGGTGCGAGCGTAGGGGGGCGAGCGGGTGTGTGTGAGGGGGAGGAAGGATGGTGAGTGAGTTGGGGATGGATGCTGGTTGGAGGGCGGTTGAGGTGGGGGAGGGTGGCGTCGAAGGTGATATGTTTCAAGTGCAGGGGGCAAGGGCATCTGGTGCGGGATTGTAGAGATCTCATGCGGTGTCTCCGATGTGGGAAGTTGGGCCATCGGAGGGCGTCTTGCACAGAGGAGCTAACGAGGAGTGCGATCGTAGGCACGCGGGAGGCAAGGCTCCCACCCTGCTGGAGGGGGCGCCTTTGGTCGAAGTTGAAGCGCGGTGGTCGGAGGACTCTGGGAGGTTTGAGAAGGTCCTCATGTTGGCTTTGGTTGCCGTGGTGATGGAGGGCCAGTGGGGGTTTGGGAGTTGGAGGTGGAGGTCGCTAGGGTCCTCGGAGGCGGGCCTCTGAGGCTGCAGACGGTGGGAGAGGAAAAGTTCCTGCTGATGGGAGCTTCGGCGGTGGTGACAGAGAAGCTTCTCTTCAGCGAGACCTGTTGTGCGGGAGGAGTGGTCTGGTGGCGGTGGGCAGTGAGATTGGATGGCGCGAGAAGGGAACGCCCACTGTGGAAGGTAAAGCTTTCACTAGGCCTGGTGGGGATCCCACTTTTCCTCTGGATCCGACAGGTCGTCGAAGCGATCGTTGCTCCTTTTGCGCAAGTGTAGAGGTGCAGGGGGCTTGGCCTCGGCAGTGAGAACCTTGGTGCGGTGTGGGCCGAGGTGGAGATGCGGCCGTGCGAGGAGCTGAAGGAGAAGGTGATGCTGCGGTTGAGGAGTGCGTCCTGGGTGATCCTCGTCCAGTCGAAGGAGGAAGGACAGAGGTCTTATGCGGAAGTGGTGGCTTGCTCGGCCGGTGGCGATGAAGTGGGGAGAAGGGTTCCGACGAGTAGGGTCGTGTGGAGGCTGAGGGGCGTCGGGAAGGGAGTTGCCTTGTGGGCCGAGTCGATCGTGCTGAAGGGTGGGCCTTTCGAGGCACATTTCTCAAGGATCGCAATGACGCGAGATGAACTGGATCCCAATGAGCAGGCGGGGGAGCGTAAAGCGTCGGGTGGAGATTCCAAGGGCTGCGGCGGGAGGAGGCTGCATCGGTCGTTGGCAGCGCATTGAAGACCCCAAGGTTTCCTGGAGGAGGAAGCGAGGAACGAGAGCGGCACATTGAAGACTCTGAGGGATGTAGGGGAGGGACAAAGGCGACGCAGGGGGTCTTTTGAGGCGGGCGCGAAGTCAGATCAGGGTTCGGATCCGTACCCGGACCCGATACCAGTTCGTGGCTCTTTCTTAAATGGCCCGCAGAGGGTCCTGTTGTGTTGGGGGAGGGGCTGGGGATGGTGCGGACGGGGAGGGCGACGGCGTGGGGAAGGAGGGCGTGGGCGATGGGGTGGGGAATGGGAGCGGGAAGTTTGAGGTTTTGGAGGGAGGGTGGGCTGACGCCTTTGAAGAAGGGGAGCTGGAATGGGTGGCGGAGGGGGCTAGTTTTGGTCGTGTGAGAGGGGGCGATGCACTTGTGTTACGACCCGGTTCCCGAATCCCTACAGGACACGAGACTGGACCGACTCGACTGATCCCAATACTCAGTCGTCCAACGAGGAAGTAACCAAAAAGCAGTAAAAATAAACCACATTCACCATGCAAGCAACTAACAGTAACAAAAGTACAGTAGTAAATAAGTAAACTACTACAGTACACACCACCACAACAGTAGAAAATTTAACAGGTACCGGAATTTAAAGTTTACAACATAAGAGTACAAAAGTGTAACAAAAATACTTACTACAACGGAAACGGGGTACAAACAAAAGGTACAACTTCTGGGCTCTACTGGGCCCAGCACTCTCTGCAGCCGTAGGCTCCGGTTGCTCAACACCTGGACCTGAAAAAAGATTATGAGTACAAAAATGTCAGCGAACGCTGAGTAGAGTGGCAACCAGCTAATTAAACAGTAAAGGGGGACAGGTAGATGTTATTTTCAATTTCTTTCTTTATTTAACTAATTATTCATTCTTTCATCACTTGGTTTATTTATTAGGTCTTTTTATTGATCTCGAATGTTCATCGTAGGAACGATCTTGATTGCAGTTTTTTCTGAAGAGTAGTAGCACGTGGTGCTCTCCTGGTCGGGAGAGTCCCTCGTGGTGGTTCTACACTCAGTCAACCACCCCAAGGTCACTGACAGACGTAACGGAGACTACGACGCGCACGATAAACGCACGGGTAGTTACCCCGCACTGACACGCGGTCAGTCGTTTCCGTTAACGGGTGCACCCAAAGTATAGTACGGAACTAGTATAGGGCAGAGCCCTCTCAGTAACAGGGGTCTAGCCCCTCCACAGTAACCAAATAGGGGTCTTGCCCATCCACAGTCCGCGCACCCTTGCTTGACTACCCTGGTTTGCCTAGTGGGCCTAAAAAGTCGGTGTAGGATGGCTAGCTAAACCTCGGACCCCGTGTGGTGGCTAGCTCTCTCCCTACACTAGTAGCTCTCCCCGGTACTGTGTACGCGAGGGCCAAAAAGTCGGTACAAAGTGGTCAGTCATAACCCCGAGTCCCAACCCTAAGGCGGCTAGCTCCGCTCTGCACTAAACAGGGGGACGGTCGCTCTCCTTGGTACTCCGTACTCAAGGGCCAGCTCACTTTCCCATTCACATTTCCAGTTCCATTCCATTTATTTTCTAGGCACATTTCCAGTTCCATTCCATTTATTTTCTAGGCACATTTCCAGTTCCATTCCATTTATTTTCCAGGAGCTCTACTCCTAATTCCCCGTAGGGTTCATGCTTATGTTTCCTAGGCCATGCTATGCTAGGTTTCATTATTTCCGGTTTATTTCGCAGGTAGCTCGGGTTTCCAACATTTAATCTTTCATTTCCAAATCATATACAGGCAGCTCGTATTTAATTGCAAACAACAGGAATTTACATGTAGCAATTGCTAACGACATTACTTTACATTTTACAGGCAGCCGTTATCCAATTACAAGCAATGGTTATTATTTTATTTATTCGTCAAAGACTGCAATTCATGCGTTCAATACAATTATTACAGTGTTTCTAGTCCTAGGATTCATGCCATATCTAAGATCTAATATTCAATGTAGTGTTTTTTGTCCTAAGATTCATGCCATACCCTAGGATATAATATTCATTCCAGATATGCATTCATATTTGTAATTAACTAAGGGAAATCACTTTACCCGCAAAATCAGGAGTAATGGGAGCTTGATTGGTAGGTCCACGTACCTCCGCAACCCCCAAACCCGCAACGGAACGAGGTCCTAACACAAGGATCAACAACAAGAAACTACTCAGAACATGATAAAAGCATTCCAACAAGTAGAGGAACTTATACGAAGAATAGAATCTTAATTGCGGAAATCGGACCTCAAACGGACCCTAAACGGGTAAAAACGACAATCCTGACTCAAATCAGATGTTTGGAACACATTCCAGACGTCTTAAAAGAGGTTCAGAACCATACCTCACTCTGCGCTACTCCTCAGACGTCCAGGGATCCTGCTGAACCGTCTGGACCTAGTTCCAAACGTCCGACCACCTCTCCGGATGTCTGGAGACGCTTTTCGCCGTCTGGTGCTTCGCCCAGACGTTTGAACTGCGTGGGAGGGCGTATCCGCACCTTCCCGAAACGAATCCTGCACACGCAACGAAAAAACTTTTCAATACGGCACGTAGCAGAGCCTCGGCGGCAGGCCGTATCTGCAAAGGGAGGCATAGGGCGCAGGATTTACCTCTCAGTCGTCTGGAGCCTCCTCCAAATGTCGTCCGCGTCATCTGGATGTATATGCAGACGTCTGATTTTGGGAAAAATCCCAGAACCAGAAGCTCCTTTCTCTTCTTCGTGCTGCGTGCGGTTGCGCCGCGCTCGTTTGCCCGCTGCTCTAGTTGCAGCAGTGTCGGGGAGGACTTCCTCGATACACCTCTTTGCCTTGCGCACGCCGACCTGCCGTGAGCTTCTCCGGCGAGCTCTCTCATGGCTTGCACGCTCTCTTCTCTTCCCTTCTCTCGCTGCTCCTCTCCGTCGCTACACTCGGCTACACTCGCCGCTCTCGCTCTCGCTGTCAGGGAGGACTTCCCCGATACACCTCTTCGCCTTGCGCACGCCGACCTGCCGTGAGCTTCTCCGGCGAGCTCTCTCACGGCTCGCACGCTCTCCTCTCTTCCTGTCTCTCGCTGCTCCTCTCCGCCGCTACACTCAGCTGCACTCGCTGCTCATGCTCTCGCTAGAGGAAGGAGAAGGTGGATGGGAGTGGGGTGGCGTGAGGGAAAGGAGGGGGTATAAGTAGATGCGGGGTGGGGTTCCGTCGGTGAGAGGGGAGAGAAGAAGGCGGCTGTGCACAGTCTGCGTGCGGCACGCGCGCAGACTCGAGGATGCACGCACACAAAAATTGATTTCCAGACGTCTGGGAAGGTGTCCAGACGTCTGACCCAAGTCCCAGGCATCTTGAAGGGCTTTAATGGCACGGTCTTAACAACTTGGGACCCCATGGTGAAGGTCCTCACATGGAACGTGAGGGGCCTTTGCGACCCTACCCGCAGGGGGACGTTGAGGTCACACCTATCTAGATGGAACCCGTATGTGGCTTTTCTTCAGGAGACGACGCTGCAGGAGTGTGACCAGAGAAGGTGGGGAGAGATTAGGGGAAACATGATGCGGGGTTTCTTGGCTCTTGATGCAGTAGGGAGGTCTAGTGGGGTGATTGTTGGCTGGAAGGAGGATCTGTTCTCGGTAGTGGGTTCGGAGGTGGGGATGGGTATGGTCACGGTGCAACTGAGGAGCGACGGGCTCGTGCTGACGTTCTCCTCAGTTTATGGGCCTACAAATGAGATGGGGAGGAGCTCATTATGGGAAAGTCTTCGCAAGGCGGCGAGGAGCTTTCAGGGGAGTCCGTGGCTCATTGGTGGGGACTTCAATGTCACACTGTAGGCAGAAGACAAGCAGGGGGGCTGGGAAGGCAGGGACCAGGACTCGGAAGAGCTCGCTAGCCTCGTTGCAGAGTATGGGTGGTAGGACATACTCCCTACCTCTTGTGCTTTCATGTGGAGAGATTCAGGGGGCCGGATGTCGAGGCTAGATCGCTTCTTTTGCTCGGTGGAGCTGGCTGAGGTATTTCCGATGGCTGGGGCCTGTGCTATGGAGAGGCCTTTCTCGAATCACACCCTGCTGATGTAGGAGTTTGGCGAAGGAACCCGGTGTGGCACATACTTCAAATTTGAGAGGGCATGGCTGTTGGAAGAGGTTTCAGGAGCTTGGTGGAGAACAAATGGAAGGACATGCATCCGGACGGGTCGGCGGCCGCGAAGCTGGAGGAAAAGCTCCTGGAACTGAAGCGGTTTCTGAAGGAGTACAGGAAACAGCTGAAAGAGGAACGAACCAGGTTGTGGGATGAGGTGCTCGTGGAGATTCAGAGATTAGATGGAGTGGAAGACTTGGGATGGATGACGGGCTCGGAGAGGCAGGACAGGGCGGACTGCATGAAAGTCATCCAGGAGGAGGACAGGAAAGCCAAAGTGGAAGGGAGAACCAGATCTAGGCAGAAGTGGGTCAAAGAGGGAGACTCAAACACCAGGTTTTTCCATTTGACAGCTTTAGCCAGGCGTTGGAGGAATTGGATTGAGAAATTGTAGGCGGGCGGGACGGAGTTCTTGGGTAGGGAGTCTGTGGGGAGAGCAGTGGAGGGTTACTTTAGGGGCTTTACAGAGCGGAGGAGAGGAGGGAGGGGGCTGGGGGCTTCAACTATAGGGGCTGAGGAAGCGGAGCAATTGATAGTACCTTTCACAGAAGACGAAGCCCAGGATGTGGTTTGGGGGTTGAATGCCGAGGGGTGTCTGGGGCCGAACAATTTCCTGGTACTCTTCTTCAAAGAATTCTGGTCACTGTTGAAGGAAGAACTCCTGCAGGTCTTGGCAGAATTCAGGGAAGGCAACAGGGGCTTCGACAGATTGAACATGTTCTACATGTTCCTCCTGCCGAAGAGAAAGGGGACGGAGATACCTGATCATAGCGAAGATTCTGGTGAACAAATTCAGGAAGGTAATTGGCAGGGTAGTATCGAAGGTGCAGATCGCTTTCATCCCAGGGAGGTACATTCTGGATGGCTATGTGGCGGCAACGGAGATCCTAGTGCATTGGAGAAGTGGAAGAAAGGCTTTTTTGTGGAAGGTGGACTTCGCGAAAGCCTATGACTCGGTGGAGTGGTCCTTCCTGTGGGCAGCCATAGTTAAGAGGGGCTTTCCACAAATCTGGATTAGATGGATGAAACAATGCATCACCATAGCATCTTTCTCGGTTCTCATTAACGGGAACCCGACAGGAGGTTAGATTCAGCTAAGGAGAGGCGTGAGGCAGGGTTGTCCCCTGGCGCCTTTGCTCTTTGTGTTGGCAGTAGATGCCCTGGCCAGGGCGACTGACAGAGCACGCGCAGTGGAGATGCTATAGGGTTTCCCCTTGGAGGGAGGGGACGGTATCTCGGTCATGCAATACGCAGATGATACCCTCTTCTTTGTTCAGGGGTCGGTGGCAGAGGTGAGATGGTGTCGCATCATTCTAGAAATGTTCTGCGAAGCATCAGGTATGCGGATAAACTATTCTAAATCCTCTTCGATTCACTTCAACATGCAGCCTGGGGAGGCAGGGATATGCTCAGAAGTGCTAGGGACAGGAGAAAGGACCCTTCCGCTCTGGTACCTAGGGTTGCCCCTGATTGATAGGAGGATATCGATGTAGGACTGGATCCCGATGATGGAGAGGATTGAGGGTCGGCTTTCGGGATGGGCGTCCAAGATGTTATCTAGAGGAGGGCGGTTGGTCCTTCTCAAGGCAGTCCTCTCAGCGATACCAGCTTACTTCTCCTCGGTGATCAAAATACCTCGGAAGGTTGAGGACATGATTACTAGCTGTTTGAGGATTTTTTTCTGGACTTTGTGGATGGGGGGAAGGGGGCGAGATTGGTTGCTTGGAACGAGGTTTGTCTGCCGTTCAGGGAGGGGGGTTGGGAGTTATGAAAGTGGGGAGGATGAATGATAACCTTTTGACTAAGTGGATTGACAGGTTGTTGGGGGGAGGTCTCTCTGGTAGGAAGGATTCTGCGTTCTTGCTATGGCAGGCTAGTGAGTTGGGAGCTCCTCACCTCGCCTCCGAGAGGAGCATCTCATTTCCTAAGGAGTTTGTTGCTGGTAGCGCCGAAGGTCCGATCTTTTTTCACCTCGGTACTAGGTTCAGGAGAGGTTTTTAGATTCTAGACAAAAGACTGGATGGGTACTGGGGCGCTGGCAGAGCGTTTCCCTAGGCTTGCAGCATTGGCGGCTGATAGAGGAGCCCCAGTGGTGGATGTGTTGAATGGTGCATGGTGCCCATCTTTTGTGGGTAATCTGTTAGATCAGAGATATGGTGAGATGCAGGTGCTCTTGCAGGATCTCCAGGGTTGGTAGCCTGAAGATGGAATGGATAGATTCAGGTAGGAGGAGGGAGATTTCTCGGTGCGGGATGCGTATAGAAGACTTGGCGGCCCGACCACGATTGGGAACATCGACTTAGTCAGAGATTGCAAGCAACTCTGGGAGGCCTCTTGCTCATTGAAGGTCAGAATCTTCGCTTGGCTCCTCAGGAAAGGACGACTGGTGACCAAGACATGGAGAGTTCGCTGGATGCCAGGCGCAAACAGGTCGTGCCCGCTTTATAGCCAAGCGGAGGAGGATATTGACCATCTTTTCTTCGCTTACCCGTTGGCGATGCGGACATGGGAGCAGATAGGGGACCGGTGGTAGGTGCTTGGTTCCCATGCAGAGTTTTGGCAGTCGTTCAAATGTGGTGGGGTCGACGGGGAGCGTCAGGTGTTCTGGTCGAGGAGAGAACGGGCCAGGCCGTTGGTGGTTCTTTGGGCGCTTTGGCTAGGGAGGAATGCAGTTGTTTTTAGGGGCCAGCACTCGTATGTAGATAATTTTGTTGGGGCTACAAAAGCTTTTGTGTTGAGTTGGAGTGTCGTTCATTGATGTAAATTTTAGCATTTTCTCTTTATGAATTTCTGGGTGGGATTTAAAGGATCACCATCCTTTTTCCTTTAAAAAAAAAATAATGGAGAGAATCATGAAGAAGATTAGGGTTGGGGGAATGAGGGATTTAGGGTAGGACTTGTATATCTCGGGTAAATGGAGATTTTATTCAAGTATTCGGGTTGTGTAATCGGGTATAGATTTATACCCACGCCCATGTAGATTCCCTAAGGTGAGGGGGTGAGATGTGCGTGATACAAAATAATGCGAAAATAGAATAACAGTCACACGAAATAAATAATTTCACAAGTACTCAAGGATTTTTAGGTGGAAACCTAAATCCGGGTAAAATTCACCACCTAAACTTCTTGATTTAGGATTTTCCGATCTACTTAGTAGATCAAATCCACTAATGAACTACTTCAAACGAGAGTAGTTCAATATCTTACAACCGATTCTACTTACACAAGGGTAACGTGCCTCAAACCAACACTATTTTGTACGAGGGTAGTGTACCTCAAACCCTTCCTCTTCACGAGGAGTATTTTGTCTCGCAAGGGAGATAGGAATTCGCAAAGCAAATACCCAAATAAAGATAATTACAAAATATCCTATAGAGCCCAAAATAGGTGTAAATCGAATTGGCTCCTATAGGCAAAAGGAACTTCCTTTAGATGGAAGTGGCGCGACGTGAAGTCGGCAGCGTAAGAACTTCTAGATGATTTTCTTCTTCGCTTGGACACAATATGGTGTAAAAGTAGTTTCTCAAGATGTATTTTACTTAGAAAGGGTGCTCATCTATTTATAGATGTTCTAAGAAGGTTTTGGAAGGTCTTGGAAGGCTCTTGTAGCCATTGGGAACAAGGCTCAAGAGTGTGGTCCAAAATCCCACTGAAATCAGGGTCATTTATGATTCTGACATCAGACATTTGGACTTAAGGTCAGATGTTGGGTCTTCGTCTGATCTAAAGGTTGGTCATCTGATCTAGAAGGGTTGACGATCTAAACTAAGTTAGATCAAGACAGACGTCTAAGAATACTTTTTAAGTCGTCTGGGATAGAAATCAGACGTCTAATTCTAGACAGCTTCCTTTCTGTTTTCATCAGACCTAAATAGGGTTCTAGGATCTAATTGCTCAGACGATAGGTCGGACATCTGGCAAAAGCTCTGGATGACTGGAAATACAATCTTCTGCAGGAATTGATTTCCCGAGACTTAAACAGCTATGAAGTCTAAGAAAAGGTGATTTGTGTCAGATATTAGTCCATCTGGGATGCTCTACGGATGTTTGAAAGTAGATGTAAATATGATTAACACTTAATCCTCTGAGATAAAGGTCTGACAATCCAACGGTCATATTGTTGGATGTCTGGCAAGGTCCTCAGACATCTTGTAAGACGTTTGGACTATGGACTGGACGTCTGAAGGTGGCAGACAGAGAATAGGTTTCAGCTTAAGTGTTTTGGACGGCTGGTCAAAAGGTCAGACATCTTTTTTTTTGAAAAGGCGAAGGGTGATTATCCAAATGATAATCACCCATGATGATTCATTCCACCATAAAAACAATTACATCACGAGTTACAAGATGGATCTCCAGGCCTCAACCTGGGAGGAGAGCGGAAACAAAATTCTCCACATAAGGCCTCTTCCCTTTAAACACCACCCCATTCCTTCCTAGCCACACCCCCCAAAAAATAGCTAGGATCTTGGCCTGATCATGCTTGGAGCGAAATGTGAACACTCTGCTCCCCACATTTCTCCTGCAGAAGGAAGACCAGAAATTGTTAGCGTCCTAGTGGGAGATCCATCCAATCTCCATCTTCTGCCAAATCTGCTTTACAAACGGGCACTGGAGTAAGAGATGCTGCGCATCCTCTACCACCCTCCCACACAAAGGGCACGCTAAGTTGTCGGTGCTGGCCCATCTTGTTCTCCACTGCTTTGTCATGATCCGTCCTCTTCTCACCAACCAGGTAAAGATCTTCACCTTCAGTGGGCACTTCGCCATCCATATTAGTCTGTAATCCTGTATGAGGTCAACGTCTACATTCACCCCTTTAGTCCCCAACCTGCGGTAAACCTTTGCCATCGAGAAAGTCACCTTCCTCCCAATGAAAACCATTAAGGCCTTCGCCCGGCACCCGACCCACCAACTCCTGCAGCAGCCGCTGGTATTCATCACACCTCTGGTCGGAGAGCTCCCCTTGAAGATGGGGCACCAGGATCTGTCCCGGTACTCTCCAACCGTTGCCAAAGAATCCATCACACTGCTCAAGAGGCGATGGAACCTCTCCCCCAGAGTAGATCCATCCCCCTTCCAGTCGTCCTGCTAAAAGCGGAAGAGTCTCCCGCACCAAGTACCGGGTGAAAAAAACCTCGCACACTTCCAGCTACTGTCGCCAGGCCCCTGAGGAAGGGAGACACTGGGGGGGAAGCAGAGGGGTCCCCATGATAGAAAATCTCTGTAGCAGCGCTGCAAAACTGCTCCGAATAGCCCCTGCTCCTGCCCCACCAGCCTCGCAATCCATTTCGTGAGAAGGTTGATGTTAGTCCTGTCCACTTCCTTGACCCCAAGGCCCCCCTCCTGTGTAGGCTTGCACACCTTCCACACTACCAACCTCATCCCCCTACCCGTGGCCCCTATGGTGGACCAGAAGAAGTCTCTCATCAGTCCCCCAACCTGGTGCGGTAGACGGAAGACCGACAAAAGGTAAGACAACATAGAGGCCAGAACCGCCTTTACCAAGGTCAATCGCCCACCTCTAGACAAGAGCCTGGAGGACCACCCAGCCAACCTTCCTTCCATCTTTTCCAGCAATGGGAGCCAGTTCTGTAGTCTCAAGCGATGATCTGACAGAGGAAGACCCAAGTATACCAACGACAGTGAACCCTTCTCTGTCTCTAGAGCAGCACCCACCCTCTTCGTGTCCATAACGGACAGATTCACTGAAACAAAGTTTAATTTTTGGTAGCTAATCTGCAACCCTGATGCCTCACCAAAAAGCTCAAGCAGGATCCTTAATCTCCTTGCCTCAAATCTCGTTCCTTCGACTAGGAAGAGCGTATTATTAGCATACTGTAGGACCACCACCTCCCTGCCTCTGCCAAGGTCAAAGCCTCTAAATAGCCCCCTGCTGTAAACCCTCTATGCTGCCCATGCTAGCGCATTTGTTGCAAGAACAAAAAGCATCGACGTAAGAGGGCACCCCTGTCGACCCCTCTTCGAGGCTGGACCCAACCTCCCGCCGGGTTCCCGTTGATAAGGATTGAAAAGGATGTTGTTGTCACCCATTGCTTCATTCAATCAATCCAGATCGAAGGGAAACCCCTCCTCTGCAAGGACGTCCACACAAAGTCCCACTAAACCGAGTCATATGCTCTGGAGAAGTCCACTTTCCATAAGAAGGCCTGCTTCTTCTCCCTCCTCCATGTCGCCAAGGCCTCCATCGCAACCACAAATCCATCCAGTATGTCCCTCCCTGGAACAAAGGCTCTCTAGACCGGGGAGACCAGATCCCCCAGGAAGCCCCTCAGTCTGTTAGACAAGACTTTGGCCACAATAAAGTAAACCTCATTGGACAGGGCGATTGGCCTAAAGGTCTGGATGTCCTCCGCCTCTTCCTTCTTAGGCAGTAGAAACAAGTAATATTTATTCAATTTATCAAAGACTCTGTTGCCTGATGCAAACTCCTCTAACACCCGCATCACATCTGCGCCCACCAAGGGCCAGAACTCTCTGAAAAAGAAGACATGGAAGCCGTTCGGGCCAGGGCACCCTTTCGCATTGAGGCCCCACACCGCCACCCTCACCTCCTCCTTTGAAAAGCATGCCGTGAGACCCTCCGCCTGGGACTCCGTAATACGCTGCACATCCACCCCCTCCACCTCCATCCTCCCCTTGTACGCTTCCCAGTGAACTCTCTAAAGTACTTCGTCGTCGCCTACCCCACCTCCTCCCTACCCGAGAAAGCGTCCCCGTCAATCACCATCCGGCCTATCCAATTTCTCCGCCTCCTGGCCGAGGCCACTTGGTGGAAGAACTTGGTGTTAGAATTGCCTTCTTTCAGCCATTTTTGCCTGGATTTCACCTTCCATTCTAGCTCCCATCATCTGTCCTCTTCCTGGATCACCTTCAACATCCTCACCCTGATCTCCTTATCCTTCGAGGATATAGGAGCCTGGTCCTCCTGCCTGTCCACTCTGCTAATCTCTGCCAGCGTCGCCTCCTCCTCTTGGATGCCCTTATCTCCTTCCTGACAAGCTTCAGATGGTCGCGCAACATGGAAAGTTTTTTCGCCAGACAGAAAGCCGCCGAGCCTTCCACCCTTAACGCGTTCCACTTCTCCACCAAGGCCCTGAACCCCTCCTCCAGAAGCCATGACCTGTCGAACTTAAAATATGTGCCGAACCGTACCCACTCATTTGGTAGCCACATCAAGGGAGTGTGGTCCGAAAAAGGTCTCTTCAACGCACATGCATTCGCCAACGAGAATGCCTCAACCAGTTCCACATTGGAGAGAAACCTATCAATTCTGGACATCTGGCCACTGTTATTCCTCCATGTGTAAGCGCAGGCTGCGGGGGTCCAGTTCACTAGCCCATGAGCCTCGATGAACTCCACAAAAAGATCCGACCCGGGGTCCTGCCTCCCCCGTCCACCTGGCCTGTCCTCCACCTTCAATGTTACATTGAAGTCCCCCCCAGCAACGAAGGACTTCCAATGCAATCTGTCGCCACTGACGTAAGCTCCTCTCACATTACCCTTCTCGCTTGGGCGTCTCTGGGACCGTATGCCCCAGTAACCCTCAGTCTGGTGCCTCCCACCTTCCTGACCAAGCACAACGAGATGATGTGTTCTCCATATCGGACGTCCTCCAAGGTGAAGACCTCTTCTCTCCAACCCAGGATCTGTCCTCCTGATTTACCATTCGCAGTAAGGGCCTGAAACCCCTCCATTCACGAACTTCCAATCTCTCTCCAAACCTGCACTCTGCAATCAGCCATCTTAGTCTCTTGCAGTAGCACAATATCCGCCCTCCACTGCCTGATGTATCTCCCCAGAGCCGCCCTCCTTGTGGGGTTGTTGAGGCCCCATACGTTCCAGGTGATCACTCCGTTCATCTAGCAGGTGCTGCACTCTCCTGTGTGATCGGCCTGAAGCCACCGACTTCCGCCGTCTTCCGCACCTCCTCATCGTCACTGTCTAGCGCCTCTTTCGTTGGTGGGTGCTGAGGATCTCGTCCACGACCGTCCACTACCACCCTTGGCCTTTGCTTGCCCCGAAACGACCACCTATTCAGATAACGGAGGCCACCACTGCGCCCCCTGCTTACCAACTACGGCGTTCACCCTGTCAAGACAATCTCCATCTGGTTATCCCCCAGGCCCCCATCCAGTTGCTACCTCGAGCGCATCTCTGGGTCCTCCGAGCTGTCTCCTCGATGGTGACCCATCTTGCTTGCCACAGACCCACAAGCGTCCTTCCCCAACTTCACCAGCTGTCGAGTTGGCCCTGACAGGGGCCAGTCCTCATCACCCACTCCTCGCAGCGCCAAGGCTCGGTCCTCTGTCACCCTCTGCCCAGCGTCGTCCCCCTCTGCCGATCTCAGGGGTCGTGAGGACCAACCAGGGGGGCCCATTGCCCTCGAGAATCTGCTCGTGCACCGCTTCTGCAGCCTTGGGCTTGAGAGATGGTCCGCGAGCAACCCCCCCAGATTCGGGTTTGAAGGAGAGCTCACGAACCGGTGTTTCAAATTCGGATCTCTGCCGCTCGACGGTTTGGGTTGCCTCCCAGGGTCCGGACCCCCGCTGCATGGGCTGAAACGTGGCATTGGATCCTGGGGGAGGATCTGAATCCGAACCTTCCTCCTTTCCGCAGCTCCACACCCTAGCACGTGCCCCGCACGTGGTAGGGTTTAAAGGTCCCCTACCTTTGCCTCCGGATCGCCTCTCCACAGACGCAACTCCCAACCTTTCCTCTTCCGGTGCATCCCAAATCCCGCGGATCCCGGTTGTCCTCCGTGAGATCTCCGTGGATCTCTCGAGCGAAGAGCCCTCGTCAGTGGTGCGAACCTCAGTCTTCCTCCACGCAGCCTTCACGGACCCCTCGGGGGCTGCGTTCACGTCAGCAACCCTTCGACTCCTTACAGCATCTGGCTGCCACTGCCCCTTCCCTATCGCCGATCTCGCAGCTCCGACTGTTGAGGCTACACGCTACCATCGTTCTCGCAACAAGCACTCCACCACCCAAGAGGATCCTCGCAGTCGCAGTAGGACCTTCCTCAGTGGCTTCGCCCCAACCTTCAGCTCAACCAGCGTCGTCATCGGTCCCTTCGCTAATCCAAGCGCTCTGCAACTTTTAACCCTCGTGAATGGCACTACGATCGCCTCCACCACCTCCACTGAGCGTAGCCACCACAGGATCTCGGCGATGGCAAGCTCCATCACCGGCCGCTCAGGCGGGCGCTCAGGTAAAGCCCCATCGTGCGGCGATGGGCGTCTCCAATGCCACTTCCCTCCCCCCGCAGTGCACACGGAGAACAACAGCTCCTTCTGCTCCTCAGCTAAGAGCCTACTCGCCACGAACAACCCCTTTGCCATCTGCACCACCGTCTCCCCTCCCCTTCTCGCCGCTTCTCCCAACGAGCCCTCCACCATCACTCTCGCGACCTTCCCTTCCACAACCTCCCCCACCATCCTCCCAATCACATAACCATCCTTAAGGTTATGGGATTGGTCTCCTTCCTAGCAAGCTATGCTAGGAAACAAACGTGCGTACAAAATATTTTCAACCCTAACCCCCTTCGACCAGGGAGCCTCCACCTCCGTCTCCAGCACTACCCTTGGTGGAGGCTGCGGCAACCCCCTCCTCCTCACGCCCTCAGCACCCCCCCGGCACCCACTGCTTCGATGGCCAAGCCCTCCTCACCTCCAGCATCGCCACGTCTCCCGACAATCCTTGATCCAATGATCGTTGCAGAGGCACTTGAAGCACCGGCCCCGCCCGATCCCAGCCTCTCGACCCCTCACAGACCTCCGGTGGATCGTCAAGCCCTGCTCCACCCAGCTTTGACTCACCACCTTCGACCAGCGCAGACCTCCGGCCACGCCTCCAGTGCCCCTCTCCCTCCGAGAGGTTTCCCCTCCACCCTCTGACTCCCTCCTGCCCCTGCCACCGCTCTCTCGCTCACTCTTGCCATCGGATTCATGGTCTCATGAATAATGTCACTCCGTTTCCTTTTCAAAAGGTCAGGCATCTTAAAAGTCAAGATCAGACGTCTGATGTCTAGATTGGACGTCTGATCAAGCTGTTTGATTTCTATATTGATTTTCTGAGTTTGTCAAAGATTGTCTAAGTATTTTACGGTTGTGTAAGTGATCCTAGGGTTACGATATGTTACTTTGGGACTCTTTAACAATTATTTAAGAAATAAAAAGGAAAGAACATAAAAAGACATATATGAACAAGATGTACATTCAAAATAAATTTAAGTCGTATTCTTCTTCTACATCTTCAAGCTTTCGCTCTAAGCGAAGCTCTATCTTCTCTTCTCCATCAAGCTCCTTCAATTCGTCATAGATGCGAGCTTGAGTTCCTTCACACTTGTATCAATTTGTATTTATCCTGAAACTTATAAACTCAAATGCAAATGTTAAATCATAGGTATTTTGCTATCATCAAAATTAATGATCGTGGTGCTCTTTCACTAACAGCCCATATCCAAATCTAGTCGGATTTTTTTGATAAAACCCATACCGAACCCAATCGCGTTCCGGTCGGGTTTTGCCCATTCTTTTTGGGTCGTGTTGGGTTGGGTTCAACTCGGATTTACCGAAACTTGCATCCCTAGGTATGCTCCTGAAAATGGAGGGTGACCTAATTTTGTACATAAAAGCTGGGATGAATCATACTTTTAGAGTATGCATAAGACTTTAAAGCAAGGGCACTTAGAACTTCTGCTTGGCATGTGCTTACTGAAGTGTATGGTGAGCAATGCGGTGCTTGCTTTTTGTATTTTGTTTGACTAAGGTACCGTTTATTTTGAAGGATTGATTTTGAGGGATTAATTTTGTAAGTGGTGGAATTGTGGGATAAACTTGAGATTGTAAAGTTTTTGTGTTTGGGGAAAATATGGGTCAAATCATAAGGTGTTGGGGGGGGGGGGATGGGTAGGAGTGTTCTCTCATACAATCCTGTATTAAGTTCATCCCACCCTCCCCCCTGGAATTGGATAATCTTGGGATTGAGGGTTCTATCCCGGGATTATTATAACCTGAGATTAAAAGATTCAAATGCAGCATAAACCGTTCAATTCCTGCAAACAAATAGTACCTAAATCCTAAATGAATAATGCGTTTGTGCTTTTTGAGATAATAATCCCACATTGAAAGACATGATTATCTAAGGTGCAAGCATTACTGATTGCTTTTGAATTGGATCTCACACTCTCACATAGGGTGCAACTTGATACAAATTATCCACATGCAATCTTGTACTGTATCCATTTCCTGGAGCATGTGGTTATGGTTTATATGACTGCCTTGGATACAGAAATAGATATGAGTTTAAAATCAGAATCACCACATATATTTCCCACTTTTGGATTACACATATTGCTATTGTACATTCCTACTTCAGATATTACAAGCTATTTTGATTTTAAGGTTCTGTAAACAGCTGATTACTGTTATGCTTCTATGATTCATAATTTTTCTATTCACTCATTAGATTACCCAGAGATTGTTCTCATGAAACCCTCGCCTACCCTAAATTCATCATATTTGTTAATGTTATGCTAACAATATGCAAATCTATATATGTGTATCCACATCCATATTTGAAACAGATAGGCATATGGTAATGCCGTATACGTATGTATTCGTCTCCTTGCAGCCTGAGTTGGGAGCCATGTCAGAAGAAGGCCGAGATCTAACTTCCATGTCGCACATTGATATGGCTATGTATTGAACACAAAAGACGCAAATACAATGGGGCATGTTCAGAAAATAGAACCCCGTGAATGAAATTGTGAAGCACTTTTAAAAATGGTTGCCAACAATTTAGTTAAGTTCATTGTTCACATATCCTTCATTTTACACTTTTAAAGTAAAAGTACGTGCTTAGTTAAAATGAGAAGTGCCAATATGTGACAAAGCAACAATCTAAGACTTTGTACTTATGAATTTGATTCTAACTAGATATTTCTGTATCTAGTATAAAATGGAGGTTGTTAATTATTCATCAATTATAATTCATTGATACTCCTTTAAAAAATATATTGATACTGTCCCATATAAAAACAATAAATTGACACTTCTCCCATGTACAAGGGCAAAAATGTCCAGTAACTATTTATCACTCTCACCTCACCCCACAATTGAGCTGCATACTACACCAATCAACTAAGCATTTCATAATAATTTGGTTTCCACACATCCCTTATTATTATTATTATTATTATTATTAGAGTGAAAGGGGATTGAATCAGAACCACATGCTTTGGTCCTAGTTTCCTAGATAAGACCTGTTTTGGGCCCTGTGCAAATTCAAGATTGAGATTTGATATGGCAAGCAATGATATCATACGGGTGATCACAATTCAGAAGTTATACCTTGTCGGGTGAAAGGAGAACCGAGAAATCCTTAAAGCATCTTCATTGACCTAAAACAGGCTTTGCCATGGGGTGAGTATGAAGTGAAGACTACTTTTTTGGAGAGGTAGACTAAATGGAATCTTAAAGGAACAAATTGATTATCTGAATTCTACTAAAAAAAGGATATCAAAGTTTGATCACAAGGGAGCTGCCTGCCCTTGGGCTAGAAAGTTTAGTAGTTCCTCATTGTGTCTGTTGGGCTTGTTTGGAATGGGAGATAAGTTAGAGGAGGTAGTTTTTATGTGGTGGAATGAAACTTGGAAGGCCCTTATTGGTGTTTGGAAGAGGGGATAATTCCAGGTAGGCTGTTCAGAAGAGGGGGTAAATGTAAATATCTGAGGGGCAAAATTCTGCCAGAGGATAAAAGGAGGGATGAAAAGTTCACCTCCCTCCAGGGAATTTTTTTAACATGGGATAAGACACCTAACCTGGGCATCTGGGATTTCCTATCTGATGTAGGACATGATTGAAGAATTATAGATGAGTCCAGCCTGCCTGGATAATAAATATTTTTTGAATCGGGTTTGATAAATAATCAAAATACAGAAAAGTCCAATTTAGAATTAAAAGTCTCTTTATCGCTGAAAGTTGGAGGCTGAGCTGAGTTTGATTTTTGATTTGCGAGGTAGGGATAGGGTGGAGCATTCAGTTGGACCCGATCTGGCCCAAACCCAAAAAGGCCCATATAATTTCTAGGGCCTTGGGCTGGCCCAAATTTTTTACTAAATCAAGGCTCAGACTCAACACAAGGCCCATGTTTATGGGCCTGGGCCGGGTCAGGCTGGACCTGATTTCAGAGTTTGGGTCGAGTTTTTGGTCTGGGTCTAGAAAGTTCGTTAAGGCCCATAAAATTTGTTAGGGCCCATTTTAATAGATTTTTCAATAGGATCTACGAAAACCTACCAAGGCTCATTTTCTATTGTTATCTGGATAAGGCTTAGTCAGACCCGTTAAAATTCAAGTGAGGGAGGGAAGGGAAGGCAATGCTCTAAAGTCTAAAGCCTAAAACATATTATGTGGGGGAGGGGACATATATTTAAATGGGCCCAACAGTCTCTTTAGGGCTTTTTTGGTTTTGGCCAGGCCCGAACCTGAAATTCCTTAAATATCAAGGCTTGGGCCCGACCCATATAAAATTCAGGCTCAAGCTGAGTTGGGTTTTTTACGGGTTAGGTTCGGGTTGGGCCCGGATTGACCTGGGTCCAATGTTTCACCCTAGGTAGGGACCCTTGGCCTTTTGTAAAGTAGAGTAAAACAAATATTCGTGTAATCCGTTAGGAATTGTTTGGTTGTCGGACTTTCTTTCATGGGATAACTCTATTTTGTGGTGGGATAGGGGAATTATCCTTGAATAACATCATTTTTTTATTTGGTTGGCTTATGGGGGATCATGGGATAAGATGCACATATATAATGTTTGGTATGTAGTTGGTGTTTGTTTGCGGGGATTGGGGAAGGGATAACATGGCAGTTATTGGGTGAAATCATGTGAAAGGTAGTTGAAAATGTTGTCTGCGACCATTTAACCCCTCTATTTCTGAGGGCCTCAAAGGGGAAAGTAGGATGTTGGTATTGAAATCATGCAAAAATCCCAAGTGATATTTCAAAAATTGTTGGTGATATTTGATTTAGGTGCAAAAATCATCGGTAATATTTGGTTTAAATGCAAAAATCGCTGGTGATATTTGGTTTAGATGCAAAAATGACTCGTGATATTTGGTTCTAAGGGGGGTGAGCGGCGTTGCAGGGCACACCAAGCTTGTAATTTAGGGAAAGTGGGTGGCCGTGCATCCTTTTTACAACGTGCATCACAAAACGCGTTGCAAAAGGTTTTTCTTTACATATTTGCAAGGCAGAAAGGGGTTGACCAGTGTAGGTACAAAATTCTCACGTGCATGTGGGCCATCATGTATAATGGGGGGTATAGTAATGCACCCTATTACATCATGGGTTGAGTGGGAGAGGTCATGTGGGTGGTAAAGAAAGTGTCTTAGGGTAGGGTTGGGGGGGGGGGGGGGGGGGGTGTGGAGAAGCGAATATACAGAAAGGATTTACGTGGGGTACAGGGGCAACTCAGCTTCTGTTCAACTATTTAGTAATGTCCAATGACATCTCATGCCCCTATTTATAGAGGGGAACCCTTACAAACAACAGCAATAACAACAAACAAGCTTTTTTTTACACTAAGTGGGGTCAACTGTATGGATTCTTTATCTCTACTCAATTTTATTTTGATCTATTTTTAGGCTTAACTTGAAGTGATTGAGATCATGTTTAATAGTTTCCTTCTGACACTTCATTGGTTTTTCTCACCCTTTCCTTGTAGGTTCAGCCTCTAATCCCTCACATCTCCTGATTAGGGCATTTACTGCCCTTTTTTGCAAATGTCTAAATTACTTTAGATGTGTCTCTCCCATTTTATCTTCTCTTGGTGCCCCTTCAACCTTTTATCGGATAATCTTATTTGACCTCACTCCTTCCTTGTCGGTTCAATCTCTAATTCCTCACATCTCCTGATTGGGGCATTTACTGTCCTTTTTTGCAAATGTCTAAACTATCTTAGACGTGTCTCTTTCATTTTGTCTTCTATTGGTACCCCGATTTTGAAATACGATCCTTGTATGACGAGATGTCCATCTTAAGATCTTTATTTTTGCCATGTAATCTTTTGCACATGTCTATGTTTGACGGGCTAAAGGAAGAGGAAAAATTGCTTTTACTCCTAAATTAAATAGGACTAAAAGAAATGAGAGTGGAAATAAAATACCAAATAAATTACAGAAAATGCTGCACCACTATGGCAAGTGTTATCCCTGACCAAATAAGAGTCTTCTGCGGAAGTCTTGCCTCCCAAATGGGTCCATCAAAAATAATGAGATGCCTCCAAGGGATTATAGAAGGAAATGTTTTGTGAGAGTGGATAATGCAGGCAAATCACTTATTGCAAATGCCCTTTCTATTTTGAATTATAATCTAAAAGTTAGTTGTTCTATATTAACAAAGAATCAGGTGGAATATGACCTTTACATTATATTTTATTATGCTTGGTTTGTTAGATTTGATTAGTTTTTGTTAGTTAAGAGATGTGACAAGGAGATTTTAGTTTTCTTCTTATTTTCCTTTTCTGTTTTTTTTCCCAATTTGTCACCTTTTTTCTACAAGAGGCCACTATAGGGTCTTGTGCTTGAATGAATGAATGAATGGTTGTTATTCCCTCCTTGGGTTTACCTCTCCTTCACGTTTATCCTCAACTTTGTGCAACTTCACACCTTCATCTTCCCGAATCATGTGCAGCTTGGCACATTTCTTCTCTCCTCAACATTCTTTACATTGTCTCAACCCTTTATTCTTCTGTCTGCATTAATTGATGTCAGAGATAGTTTTTGGATCTAGATGCAATTTCATGTCTTTCTATTGATCTACTTGTTTGTTTTAGGAAAGCAAGATACGAGACCAATTGGGATATTTCCTTGTTAAATAAAATGAATGAGCGGAAGCATAACATGATATAAAAACATAAACGATAAGAAATACTTGGGTTTACGTGGAAACCCCACTCATGAAGAGCGGGGAGAAAATCATGGGAGAAGGCCCTGACAGGGTGAGATTATACTATTCTTCTTAAGAAACAAATAGGGGTACGATAGCCTATTTATAGGCTTTCACACACACCACACTTCTTCATTCTACTATGTGGTACTAAACGTATTACTACAACACACCCTATTCTTTCAACACTCTCTCTCAAGCTGGAGCATGGAATGCTCAGCTTGCATAAGAGATATTTCCACTCTACAAAGCAAAAACAACAAATAAAAATGATGTTGCGGGGTCATGATTGCCTTGTGTTGCCAGCTTCTTTGCATCTTTACCTTGCTTGTAGACGGGTGTAGGTAGGAGTCCGGAGATGAGCCATAGACAATTGATCTGATGCTGTTGGGAAAATAAGCTCTCACATTCCTTTAGGATGTTGTTAGGGTTTGTTTTACTTTGATTTTGTTCAATTTTGTTTGGTGATTTGGTTAGCCTTTATTTAGGAATTCAGTTAGAGATTTTTTTGTTTATTTTAGATTTTCTATTTTTCTCCACAGGAGCCACTCTCAGGGCATGTCCAAAATTTCAGGGTTGAATTAAATTATTTTGAATCATTTGGCTGTTATCTCTTCTCTCCTTGTACCAGTTTAGCTCCTCCAAGCAATGTTCCCAGATCAGGATTGGGTCTTGACTTGTGAAAATTGACCTGAATTGGTTGAACCAGGTTGGACCTTGGTTCAATGTGGTTGGATTGAATGATGACGTTGCCAATACTTTAACCAGAATTGTGAAGAAAAAGTGGTTGAGCTGCTGCATTGAATCAATTTGAATCAGATACACGTGCTTCATATATATAGATATAGGATGGATGCGCATTGTGCTCATAAAAAGTTATATGAGCACAAGTTCACCAATAGATCATAATATAATGGTTATAAATAAAATCACTGGTTCTAGAGAAAAGTGATTTTTCAATCATGTATTTAATGTAAAAAATATTAAATTAGCAATGACACAATCATGTACGAATTTTCCTTAAAAGAATGAAGGTGCTTGTAGTTGTAAATGAGAAATTGAAACTAATCATGCGTGAAAAATTGAAAACATTTCTTAAAAGAGCACATTGACACCCTACATGATAGAATTGGAGTTGTAATACAATCGTAATACAATTGCATAAAGAGTTATATTACAACTATATAGAAGTCGTAATACGTCAATTAGATAAATCTTTAAATGTGATACTTGTAATACAATTCAGATAATTGTAACGCAATCGCATTACAATCGCATAAAGTGTTGTAATACAACTATATAGAAGTTGTAAATCTGTAATACATTGATTAGATAATTTTTTAATTGTGGTACTTGTAATACAACTTCATTTTGTTTAAAAGTAGAGAGTTGTAATATGATGAAACAGTAATATAATATAGTTATTTTTCAATAATTGATTGTTTATATTCCAAATATGGTTAATGGATATAGTTGTTAAAAAACTTGGCATTTATGTGAAACAATCCTTCCTAATAATTGATTGAGTATATTTCAAAAATGATGGATGATTTTCTAAACTAACTTTTGACATATATGGTAGTTTCTATTAACGACAATAATGATTCAATGGACATGATTGCATGCTCATTTAATATCTTTTGAGTATGGTGCTTAAAAGATATTTTTCCTTTATATATATAGGAGAGAGAGAGAGAGAGAGAGAGAGAAGATTTGATGCTTATAATTTTGGTTAGAGTTACTTTCATGTATGTGACTTTATATAATGCTTACATAAGAGATGTATCTGCCTTCCTCCAAGAGACTAACAAGAAAAAGTGGAGTTCCTCGGATTGTGCATTCTGATGGGAGGAGCAATTATCTTGCAAATTGTTTAGAAAAGGTGATTTTTTTGCAGATTGTTCAGGACAGGAAAATTGAGAAATTAGAGATTAGAGGCTTGATAAGTATATGGAAGGGTGTTGGATCCCACCTGCTGATACTACCCATCTTTGTTTGTTGGCATTAAGCAATGGTAGGAATTGAAAGTGTGCTAGTTTAACTTGGCATGGTAGGAACTGAAGGGACACTGATCCAACCATAGTTGAACTGGTTCAACTAGATAAACGGTTAAACCAGTTGGACCAAAAATGCATCAAACTGAACCAAAATGCCTAGTATTGGGTGCACCGACCACCGTCTGCCCGGTTTGCCAGTTTGATTGGTTGACCTCCTGTCCTGTCCAAGTTTTAGAACACCACCTCCAAGCACAGTTGGCCCCTTCTTGTTCTTTCTCACTGTCCATCCCAATTCATTTATCTATATTAGTGAGTGAGAGGTACTAGGTGGAAGGTGCAGTGCAAAATCCCAAAGGATGTGTGCACATGTTTGTGCCATACATTAATATATCATTCCCCTTCATGTATAACCTCCTTGTTACCTTTTAATTTTACTTATATTTATGTACAAATGCTATTGCACATATAACCTCAAATGTTTTACATTGTTCATGTCTAATGTCCTCTGGGTCTATACTGGAAACATCTTCGAAGTAAGTGCAGTTTTTTTCGTCTTATTCATCCAGCACCTATATATTTGCATCTCTATTGTCCCCTCATCATGGTGTGAGATTCCTGGTTGGCAAAGAAGATTGATGCACTCATCCTGTCTTTCTGGTTTCTGGTCCTCCAAGGACATACCCTCTTTCTATCTTTCTTTCTTTTGTTATAATTCTTGACAATATCTGCATCCCCTCTCTTCCTTGGATGTTTTCAGTTGGTTTATTGTTCTTATCCGAGCAATGTTGTTCAGGTCTTTTCTGATCTAGTAAGGTTCTTTTACTTGCTTTCCGGATTTGATTTCCTTTTATGGGTTGTTGAAGTGGTGATGAACCTATCAAATGTATCTAGTTGGGATGAGTTTGAATGCAAATATTTTGGAGATATAAACAGGTGGTTGGTTATGTGAGTTCATTTGGTTTTAGTTTTATGTGATCAGAGAGGAAAACCGTGTTTATTTCATTTATCGAAGTTGAGATTCTAATCCTGTTACCCAGGTTGCATTTTATTTTCATCTTGTTCCATGGGTGGAACAAGATCTGAGGGTACAGCCGTTGCAGGTCAGAGGACACGTCAATATTTGATAGTTTTGGGCACGTGTTAAGTGGAATCCTCTAGTTCTAATTTCTTTTTTGAGCTAAACTATTCATATTTATAATTGGATAAAAATGAATTGCCACATTTTATTACTTCCAAATTTAATGAGGTGATATTTTTGCCATATTTGTTTTAAATAGAGAAGGTTGGGAATCTGTTGATTGGGATCCTTGAATTTGTACCATTATTGCTCTTGGATAACTATTATCCTTTTGAGTTCTCTCGATGGGCACTGGGCCAGTCCCCTTTTCAGTTGGGGGAGATAGCACATGCCTGTAGGTTCATGTATGCCTGCCAAATTTTAGTCATGGAAGTTTTCTCTTTTATGGTAGTCTTCGGTTCTTGTTTGCACCTAACCCTACTAATATTTATGGTACTTTGTTTGCTTTAATGGTGTTATTCTAATATCTTCTGCAGGGAAACATACCTGTTGCTAGTATATATGCTGGAAAGGAAAGCCTGGAGCTTAAGGGAATTGTGATACTTCACGAGTTAAATTATCTTCTGAGTTTGTTAATTCTCTGTTGGCATTTTTCAAAAAAGCCATTTCCTCTATTTTTAGAAGCAACTGGTTACTCACGAGAAGATGCTCTTCTTCAGGAACCCAAAGCAGGGGTAAGTAGAGAACAAGATACCTTGATTATCTAATTTGTTTTTGTTCTAGTATATGATATGATAACTCTTTGATTTTATTAGCTGTATTTCATAACTGCAAGATCTCTACTTGAGGATGACCCTGATATTGCTCATTTGGATGTAGTATTTTAGGATTTTTCATTCAATGCAATGTTGTGGAAAAAAATGTCTTCTTCCGCAATATTAACCTCTGATGTCCCTTTGACTTACCAGTGCCAAATGTGCATCATGATTTGACATGGTTCCTACCCTTTTCATGCTGGAGTTGGGTAATATCTAGATATCTTTTTGGATCCTGAGTTGTATGCCAAGGTAGATGTGAAAATGCATGCTGTATTTGGTTTTGCTCTTTGAGTACACTATGTTTCTTCCCAAGACATCCAAGCACACAGTCAATCGCACAAGCATCATGCATCCTGATGTCTTGTGCTGACATAATAGACTGATATGGTGAACTCTAGATATTCCCGGACTAAACCATTGTATCGTGAATCTCCATCTTGCTGTATTTTTGGTATGCTTACTACTAAATGTTTGTGCTTTTATGATTAGCTTTGATGGTGTTAAATTTTCCTTGTGAAATCATGATCCTACAGATTCTGAAGCCAGCTTTTACAATTCTCATCAACAAAAACAAAAAGTCCTTCCTTCTTGTGATAAGAGGAACACACAGCATCAAGGATACACTGACAGCTGCTACTGGTGCAGTGGTACCATTCCATCACACTGTGTTACATGGAGGTGGGGTGAGCAATGTGGTTTTAGGATATGCACATTGCGGGATGGTGGCAGCAGCACGCTGGATTGCAAAACTTGCTGTTCCATGCCTACTAAAAGCTGTTAAAGAATACCCTGATTACAGAATCCAGGTATGGAGGGGCTATACATGCTACCAATGTTATGCTTTCACAATGGGATGCTTACAAGTGAGTTTGTAAAAATTTTTTTAGGTTGTTGGGCATTCTCTGGGTGGAGGAACAGCTGCACTTCTAACCTACATGTTGCGAGAGCATCAAGAATTTAGTACTGCTACATGTGTGACTTTTGCTCCAGGTTCTGTCTGCTGGACATCGTTAGTTATACCAAGTTGTCCTAAGCTCATATATCTTTTGGAAAGGGTCTGAGCTCATATATTATGTATCTTTTCAAGACATTCCAACTTTTTCGCTTAATTCCTTTAATGACACATGATATTTGTTGTTAGTTATATCTCAAATGAAATATAAATAACTTAAATTTCTGCACTAGGACACGCTCTTGTGATCGCACCTTAGAGTAATTTTCATTGGTATGTACATAATTAAACTGTTAAGCACTGATAGTTGTGGAAGGTAAGATATATATAGATCGATGATGAATTATGAGAGCATGACATAACTTATCAGGAATCTTGTGCTGTTAACTGGCAAGGGCCTCTTTTGAGCTTTGTAATTGGTGGTTAATTTGGACGATGAGATCAGGGATGAGAAAAGTACTTTAAAAGCCTTAAAAGATGTGGAACATTTCTGGGAACTTCAACTTCTATTTTTTTGCCAATGCATTTTGATCATTATGAAGACACTATGCTTTGTCACGTATTCACTGACTGTATGTTCTTCTCGATCCATGCATTTGTTCATATCTCATACTTTTTAGTTGGGTCATCTCAGTTTTTGCTTAAACTCTGACAATGATATTTTGGTGGACAGCTGCATGCATGACATGGGATTTAGCAGAATCAGGCTCACCATTTGTTACTTCAGTTATCAATGGAGCTGATCTGGTGCCAACATTTTCATGTGCTTCAGTGGATGATCTACGTACTGAGGTAGTACAACCTTTTGGGACATTATTTACTCTGGTTTATTTGAGAGCACGAGCATCGGGAGTTTAGAGTATTTGCGTTTATCTTAAAAGGTTTTATGTAGGTAACAGCTTCTGCATGGTTGAATGAACTGCGGAGTCAAATTGAGCAGACAAAAATTCTGAGTACAGTCTACCGTTCTGCATCTGCCTTGGGATCTCGGCTTCCATCTATTGCCAGTGCAAGAGCAAAGGTGGCTGGTGCTGGTGCAATCCTTCGTCCAGTCTCTAGTGGCACACAGGTTTGAAATGATTTGAAATCCTCTTCATACATTTCCTATTAAAAGAAATATTTACTTTCCTTAGTTTGATTATGTAGTGACCAAAATGAAATGATGACCTTGTGTGGGATCAATAAGGTAATTGTTTCATGCTGTCCTGCTTATTAGAGGATGCAATTTATTATGAATCATTAATTTCTTAGATTTTTTCTTACTCTTCCACTTAGCAGTTCATCTGTTTGCGGAAGTGGCGGTCATGTGTTCTGGCTGGCCGAATCTTGCCTTTGGTAATTCATGGCCAGTTTTCCAATCTTGTAAAACAGACCTTGACAATGTGAAGTTGGACAATGGAGAGGGAAAAGAAGGGAGAAACTCTTAAGAACTATTTTAAGCTGACTTCATAAGCTACCACAAGCGTTGAGATAGGAGAGGCAGCTTAGCAGTTTACACTTGATTTTTCTAATTTTTCGATGAAGCTCACATATCCTTCATGATAATTTATACGTATTTAGGCACTTCATCCTTCATTACATGATGTGCTCAAAGAATGCCACTTATAGGTCAAGGAGAACTTGCTTCTCGTCCCGTCATACCTTGCCCTCAACCTTACTAGCTACTTGTCATCACCACCTTCATCCTCGATCCCATCATTTGGATTCTCACAGCTGCTTTCAATCCTCTCTTCACATGTCCGAAAATGCCAACAGTGACAGTGTTAGCAATGTCAATGGGCCATCTCTGCTTCTTGTTCCAAATCTAGAGGTTTTGCTGCCTGCTGGGGCTTGCCTTTTACTTTATGGGCAATGATAGCTGCTCTGGATATTCATCCAGGAGGAACTTCATAATTCTGTTGTAGTAGGCAATGACATTTTGTGAGAAGAGGATTGAGAGTGATCCATTTGTTTGTAGTATTTGTGGGTGTGGAGGATGATCTCAACCTCCATTGTGGAAAGGAAGTGCTTGCCAGAGAAAGTGATTAGACCACTGGAGCTGGCACAAGTCGATGGATCTTGGGATGGAGGCACTTATAAGTGTCTGCAATGCCCTGTAAGCACCTATACCATGTCCATGTGGTCACTGATTGTCATATTAATTTCTCAGATGAGCTGTTGTGGGAAGTTGAATCTAACTGGGAGGCTTTGAACCAATCTGTAAATTCTGATATGGCAGCTCAAGATATGGCTACTTCAGAAGTGCTGAGGGGACTGCATTTGAGGGTGACCTTGGAGACAGTGTGGTGCCACTAAGGTACTGTTCGATTAGAGGGACATGAAATGATGGATAAATAAGGTATGATAAATAAGTGAGAAATATGTTGCTTATTTCCTTTTGGATCAGCGAAAATGTGAAATTAAACAAGAAACTTCAGATGGTATTTTGTTTATGGGATAAGATGTAATTACGGTTTGGTTGATTGTACTTTATGTCCCATTAGAGAGAAGGTACAGTTCTCAGGGAACAAATAAGAAGATTGAGTTCATTCCAGTTATGAGGTGGAATAACTTTATCCTGGAATACGGATGCCTATTCTGGGTTAACTTTAACTCAGGCTAAGTCTTGCCAGATGGGGGATAGTTCTGCTTGTTTTGCAAAATAAATGATTCCAAAAGATTAAATGAGAGAGACATTTAAGGTACTTGAGGCATTTGTGGAGAAGGCTAGCTGATGTCCCAATTCAAAGGTGTGTGAAGTTAGATGCTGAGTTTTACATGAGGTAGAGAAAGACCCAAGAAGTGATGGAATGAAGCCATTAGGCATCTTATTGTCTTAGAATGGCCTAGAGCTAAGTGGAGTTGAAGAATTTGTCATTGACTCCACTCAATGTGGGAAAAGGCGTGGTTGTTTTAGATGGAGTGTGGAGACAGAAATGAATGCTGAACTGGCTGAAGGGGAGACATCAATCTGTTGTTTTCTTTAATTACTAGGAAAAGCATTAGGGATATATTGAGGTTGTAGATATTTATGAAATGACATGATTTTGCTCTGAGAGAGCATGACTTTCGAGGAGTCAGTGGCCTAAGTTGGAAGCTGAGGTTGTTGGAGCCTTTGATAACTCACGGGGCATGCTTGGCTGGCCTACATAGGTTGTTCTTAGATGATGCTGGAGAGTGGTTGCATAGGATCTTGTTGTGGCAAGGGGGGACCTTTGGGGGAGGGTTGATTTGGAAATGTCACATCATTCATTTTCTTTTTAAATTTATTTGATACCTAATACTAGAGCAATTGCCAAGTATCATTCTGTGTATTCGATCATCTCAAATGGTGCTACACTTTGTTCCCAGTGGCTTGGTAGAACTGACGCAGATGGCATTTGTAGTAGGAAGATGTTGGAAGGTTTCTTTGCAGAAACCTTTAAGTATGAAGCATTTGTTTCGGGGCAGATTTTGCTATGGACTTGAGTTAGGTCATCAACGGAAATGTTTTTTGGCATGTTCAATTGATTCATGAATTTCCACTTCACAGGGTTTTCATTGACTTGGACAAGAGGCTTGTATAGTGTGGACGTATGGACCTTGATCATCTTGCTGATGGACATATACGATGGAATTACTTCAACTTTCCAAAGGAGTTGCTCTGTAGCTTTATTGCTTCTTGTGTTGGTGGCTAATTTGCTTATAAAGAATGGCTATGAGGGGCATATGGAAATGTGCTAGAGGTTTTATAAATTCATTCATTCAGTATGTAGATGATTCTTTTCATCACAATGGAGATGCATGAGCTTTAAAGTTACTATTTGTCCTTTTCTGTGCTTCTGATTCTCATACACATAACATTGGACAATGTGCATTCTGCTTCTTAAAAGGTAGATTTGAGAGTTAAATGGTACCATGTAAGTGACTTATGACCAATCTGTATCATGGTAATCTCCTGATGAATCTGATAAAAGGAGTCATATCATTTTTATTGCTGTACATGTCACATCGAGTCACATTCTCTTCACTGTCTAATAGGACATGTTTTTATCACCTGTGTGAGGTATGATGCTGTTCATAATCCAAGTACTCACCAAAATATCATCCTTCTTCCACATTGCATATTTCTCTGTTTTGACTTGGGGTTGGACTCCAAGGGTATATCTTCTTTATCATGTGCCCTAGGAGACCATCTTGGATAGTTGGGTTCATCCAACTCAAAAGTGGTGCAGAAAGAATGGGTTTCCATGACTCCTAAAATCTGCTGAAGTCTCTGATGTAATGCCAGGGTTATCTGAGCCTATCAATCCTGTAGACGAGGATGACATCTTTCCTGGATCCACAGCCCACAGATAAGATAACAACTGTGGGAGTTTCTTCAAAAGTATCCGATTGGGTATGCAAAAAAACAAAAGGATCTGGTGTGTTGCATCAAATCTGATCGGAGAAGTTCAGGCAAGAGTAAAAGCCTAATTGAAGATCGGGGACTGAGAAAGCCTGATAGGGAACAATCTGGCACCGCCTGATTTGCTGCACAGCAATCAGCTGATCAGGCAAATCAAGCAATCAGGCAAAACAAGTGGAGCCTGATCAGGTGGCAATAACGGTCACGTTGCCAATGGTTGCAGCACAACCACTCTAGAGAGCTGGTGGCCTCTTGGTTGATTGTAGAGAGCCAATGGTGTCCTTTGCGAAGATCAATACAGTGGAAAACAAGTTCTCTGGGTGGTGGAAGAAAAGAGGATGGGAAGGGCGTACAGCTCCTACTACTCAGGACTGTTGCTTTGATACTATATTGAGAGAAATGAGAGACCTAAATTTTGTTGAAAGGTTAGTCCTTAATATGCAGGGATAAATGGAGAAATTACAAGGCGGTTCAACCTAAAATAATAAATATGGTAAAATGCCAAAAGTGGAGACAAAATAATGAAGGATCATTTCTGCCTAAGGCTGTCAAAGGTGAGAGGTGCTAAAAGGAAAGGGGAGGGTCCAAAATGCCTGAGGCACTAGGTGCTTGCCCAAGAAAAATGAGGCGCTAATATACACACAACCAAAATATGGTATGTTATGATTGCATATATATAATATATAAGATATACAAGTGATTAGACAAACAAGCGCAATGTACATACATATGCACATTTATATATATCATAAGTGTGTAAACAATTTCCTACATTTATATATGCACATATGTAAATGTACACATAGTATTTATATGCTATACTTATGCACATGTGTGTGTATGTACATATATATTTGTATGCATAAGTTGACATGTGCATACATACGTACCCAAACATGCAAATATGTGTCTATAAGCACATGTATATGTATATAACTATGCATATGTGCATATATATATATGCATAGGTCTGTTTAACTAAGAGATAGTAGCAATAATTAAGTGATAAGAAATTAAAACCCTTAAAAGTATTTTAAAAAATAAAAAAATTAGCAACCTAGTGCCTTGGCCTAGGCATTCGCCTAGGCAGCACCTTAGGCAAATAAGGCGAGGCGAGCCTTGTTGAGGCGTTAGGGCCTTGCCTCGCCTCAACCTAGCGCCTAGGCACGCCTTGGCGAGTGCTTTGACAGCACTGTTTCTGCCACATGGTTTTGGAGTTGGCTGAGTCCTGTGAATAAACAATTTGAAGGATGAATTGGATGTATTTTAAACAATCCCATGCATATGAACTCTCTTCCCAAGGATATGTTTGAGTTTATTGTAATCAAGCATAAGATTTTAACTAGAAGAGACTGTGAGTTGCAACTGGGGTGGGATGTGTATCGAGTGGGTCAGAAGGGCATGACTTATCCAGCAGGATGAAAATCATCTTGAAACAACCAAAGGTGTTCTAGAACAACGTTCAAGATGTCGATAACCAACATGCATTTTTTTTTTTTTTTGAAAAGCCAAAGGGAGGTTATCCAAGTGATAACCACCCAAATTCATTTTATTCTAAGAAATCGGATTACATCAGGTATTACAAAATAGATCTCCAAAAAACCACTTGGGAGGAAATCGAAGGAACAAAATTCTGAACAGAGGGTCTCTCTCCCCTGAAAATCACCTTATTCCTCCCCAGCCAAACTCCCTTCAGGATTGCTAGAACCTTGGCTCTATCCTTCTTGGATCTGAAAGTGATCCCTTCGTTACATTGCCTCTACAGAACGAGGACCAGAAGGCAGCGACATCCTGATAGGTGATCCAATCGATCCCCGTTCTTTGCCAAACCTGCAACACAAAAGGACATTGGAAAAATAGGTGCTGGATGTCCTTAGCTCCACCACAGAGAGAACAATTCAGGTCATTCGTCTGGCTCCACCTCGCTCTCCATCTCTTGGTCATAATTCTCTCCTTTATCACCAACTAAGCGAAGATCTTCACTTTCTAAGGGCATTCCGCTGTCCAAAGCAATCCACAGTCTCGCAAGAAATCAATGTCCGTGCTGACCGTGCCACTCCCTAATATGCGGAAAATCTTTGCCATCGAAAAGTCTCTTTCCTCCCAGGAGAGAGTATTGTGACCATCCTCCGGTGCCTAACCTTCCAACTCCTGTAACAACCATTGGAACTCCTCACACCTTTGGTTCGAGAGGCTCCCTCGAAAAATCAGGCACCAAGTACCATCCCAACAACTTCCCACCGTGGCTTCCGGGTCCACAACACTCCCAAAGGGGCAGGGAAACCTTCCTTGCCACCGTTGCCAAGCCCCTGAGAAAGTGGGAGGCTCTTGGAGGAGGGGAAACTAGTGGCCCCCATGACAGGAAAGGGCCATAACACTGCCGCATAACATCACCGAAGAGCCCCTATTCTTGTCCCATCAACTTGGTAATCCACTTCATGAGGAGGCTGATGTTTACCATGTCCAATCCCTAACCCCCAGACCCTTTCCTGTATCGGTCTACATACCTCCTCCCAGGCTACCAACCTCGCCTCCCTGCCTATTGACCCCACATTTTCCTAGAAGAAATCTCTCATCAAACCCGAGATTTTCTCAATCTGGTGTGGCAACCTGAAGACTGAAAGGAAATACGACGGTATAGACGCTAGAACCGCCTTCACCAAGGTCAATCTTCCACCTCTAGAAAGGAGTCTAGAAGACCATGCCGCCAACCTCCCATCCATCCTCTCCAGCAGAGAAAGCCAATCCTGTACCTTGAGCCGCCAATCTGATAGCGGAAGTCTCAGATATATCAACGGCAAGGAGCCCAAATATGTCCCTAAAGCCTCACCCACCCTCCCTGCCTCTGCAACCGACAAATTAAAGGGAACGGAAGTTGACTTTTGATAATTTATCTGCAGCCTCGACGCCTCGCCAAAAGCTCCAGAAGGATTCTCATCCTTCTGGCCTCCAGATCTGTATACTCGGCCAGAAACACTATATCATCAACATAATGTAGGACTACTGTCTCCCTGTCCTCTCCAACCACAAAACCTCTGATCAGACCCCTAGTGTAGGCCCTATGCGTTGCTTGCGCTAAAGCATCTGTCGCAAGTATAAAGAGCATAGGTGCCAAAGGGCAACCCTTTTTAACCCCTCTCCTAGGCTGTATCCATCCACCTGTTGAGTTCCCATTAATCAGGACTGAAAAGGATGTCGTCGTCACGCACCTCTTCATCTAATCAATCCAGACTGCGAGAAAACCCCTCCTCAACAAGGAAGCCCATAAGAAATCCCACTGAACCGAGTTGTATGACTTGCTAAAGTCCACCTTCCACAAAAAGGCTCGTTTCTTCTCCCTCCTCCAAGAGGCCAAAGCCTCCAAAGTAACCACAAAACCATCCAAGATCCTTCTTCCTGGGATGAAAGCCATCTGAACCGAGGAAATCAGGTCACCAAGAATATCCTCGAGCCTGTTGGCCAAGACCTTAGCAACAATAAGATAAGCAGCATTTGACAATGCAATTGGTCTAAAATCCTAGATCGCTTTTGCCCCTTCCTTCTTAGGCAGCAGAAACAAATATCTATTTATTTTATCGAAATCTCTGTTCCTAGGTTCCTAGCTGCAAACTCCTCCATCATCTGCATCACATCCGCCCCCACCAAGGGCCAAAAATTCCCTGAAAAAGAAGATCGGGAAACCATTTGGGCCAAGACACCCCTTCTCATTCAAGCTTTAAACTGCCTGTCTCACCTCATCCTCCGAGAAGTCAGTAGTGAGTCTCTCTGCCTGAGCCTCCGTAACACTCTGCACAGCCCTCTCCACTTCCAGCCCCCCTAACACGCCTCCCAATGAAGTCTCTGAAGTAATCTGTCGCTACTCAACCCATTTCCCTACCTGAGGACTCCCCATGTATCAATATCTTCTCAATCCAGTTTCTCTTCCTCCTGGCAGAAGCCATTTGGCGGAAGAACATAGTATTGGAGTCTCCTTCCTTCAATCATCTCTGTCTCGACTTCGTCCTCCACTCCATCTCTGCCTTCTTGGCCTCCTCCTGCACCACCCGTGTCATTCTCGCCCTAGTCTTCCTATCCTCTGAAGAGATAGGGGCTTGCTTCTCCTGCTTGCCAATCCTAGTAATCTCTGTCAAGACTTCCTCCTTCTTGATCCTCCTGGATTCCCTGAGCTCCCTCCTATACACCTTCAAATGATCTCGCAGTGTATTCAGTTTCTTAGCCAGACAACATGTTGCCGACCCCTCCACCTCTATGGACTTCCATTTCTCCTCCACCATACTCTTGAAACCCTCCTCTATCAGCCAAAATCTATCAAATTTGAAATAAGTTTCAAACCATACCCCCATATTTGTCCTTCAGATAAGAGGCGTATGGTCCGAGAAAGGTCTCTCCAAAGTAGCCACATTCGTCACAGGGAAATCCTCCATGAATTCCACGCTGGAAAGGAATCTGTCAATCCTAGACATCTGGCCGCTGTTATTTCTTCAAGTGTAGGCACAAGATGTCAGAGCCCAATCCATGAGACCATGAGTAAAAACAAAGTCCACAAAAAGATCTGACCTGGGGTCCTGCCTTCCCCATCCTCCAGGCTTGTCCTTCACCTTTTATGGCCGACATGCTGTTGATACGGGGGTTTTGGGTGAAGGGCCATATTGACACGTAAAAGGTGTCAATATGTAGGTGTGCCAGCGATATGTTGACTGTATTGACCGTATCAACAATATATTGTGTCGACCATATCGATTGTGTTGCTGTTGTTGCTCTTGCGTGTTGCTGCTGTTGCTCCTGTGGCTACTAGCACCGGCTGGAGATGATTTGGAGCAGTGTTGAGGTGAGTGGTGGTGATGGCAGTGGCCTGTAGGTTCGACGGTGGTGTGGCTTGCGGGGAGGAGGGAGGAGAGGAGGTGGTTATAGTGCGGAAGGAGATGAGGCAAGGAGAGGGAAAAAGATAAAGAGATGGGTGGTTGTTCGGTGGGGAAGGAACATGATAGGTGTGAGTCTTGTTGGAAAGGAAATAAATGAGAAAGAGGTGTTTCTTCATAAAAAATTAATCGTGAAGTTCGTACCGATGGATATGATATGGTAAACTATATGTTGCATATAAATAAGATTAGGATATAACATCCTTATTCTTAGATAAATCTGCTAATGCTTTGGTTTTCTTGAAATTCTAATCATTTTAACTACTTCTGTCATTTTCGTTAGCATGCTCTCGATGTGCCTCCGAAATGAATTTTTGTTTTTTTTGGGCATTGAAATCTAATGTTAGAATACGAATGTTTCTGTGGAGTGCCCTCGGTGTGCCTCTGAAATACGTACTTGGAGATTTATCGAAATGACATTGAAATCGACATTTAAAATCCTAGTCTAGAATTTAGGGAGGTTGATCAGGACTTTCTATTTTTGGATACATGGTGATGTGTCTTTTAGACTGACAGCCCTAGGTGGATGTCTAAGTCAAATAAAGGATATTGGGTCGGAAGAGCGGGACTTGGTCTTGGGGAAGAAATTTCTGTTAGCAAAGAGTTTTCTTATGGTGCAGCTAATGGATGCCCATGGAGAGGTGTTTTATTCCATTTACAGTACTGAAAGATATTTGGAATATGTTTTTGTCATTTTTGTAAAGGAGGATTTCTAAGATCTTTTTGGCAAAGGAGTTTATATGGTGTTTCAGAATATTTTTTGGAAGATGAAGTAATTTTAGGTTCTTGAAGGATGATTTGATGGATAAGAAAGCATTTGGGAATTCATTCAGCATGAGAATCTTCTTGATGCTTGAATTGGGTGGAATCTGGATGCCCTGGTCAAATAGCAAATTTAGACACGTGGGCAAATCAGAGTTGATAGCTTTGTTGAGTACGGTGCAGGTTGCCACATGATTGTGCTAGTTAGGGGCAGCTCTCTGCATGGCTATCTTATGGCTGCTTGTTCTCAGAAATTTTTTAATGAGTCGCTGCTCTAGGAATTACTTGTGTAATCTGCAGCCAGTGTTATCTGATTAAATGAGGGAAGTCATTTGACTGGGCTAGAGTTCTGACTCACGTCAGAAAGTAGAATATCCTTGTGGCTTTTTGGTAGAAAGAGGATCCTTAACAAAGTAGTGTGAGCTAGATGAATAATCTGGGTTTTTTCATCTCTTGCAAGGTATAAGTTACTTACATCACGATATCTTGGTCTTTGTCGTCCTGATTTTGGCTTTTTTATCATGGATATTGCTTTGCGCATTATGGCATTTCCATGCGGGGGGGAAAAACCAATCTTGCACTTATTTTATATTTACAAGGTACCCGCTATGTTAATTTTTGCGTTGATCTTCCTTATATGTGCAAAACTGTATACTGCATGGTCTTCCAAATCTTGCATGATCGATGAAGCTCATTTCCTGGGCACATCTCGTGGTTCGTGTCTTTTGCATCTCTTTGCCCTATCTTCCTGAAAGGTTGATCGACGTTAAGCTTTTCCCCCCAATTAATGTGATGCTACAGGTTGTTGAGTGACATATTGCCTTCAACTTATTCCTTCACATGCATACTGTAGAAGGTGTCTAACCACCTTTTTGTCCAGATTGTAATCAAGAGAGCTCGCAATGTTGCACAAGCTGCGTGGTCTCGTCCAAATCTGTCAGCATGGTCGTGTATGGGGCCCCGCCGTCTGCATGCCAACTTCTCTACGAGTTCAAAGTCTTCCACAGGGAACTGCCCAGAAACCACGGTCTTAACCAGTGAAACATCTGAATCTTCTTTGGTGACCTTGGAGTCATCAACCGGCGAATCTTCTGAAGCGCTAACTGAGAGCTCCTTAACTGTTGAAACAGTTGCACACGACGAGCATGATGAGGATCTGGACGTCAGTAACAATGAACATTGCGAGAGTGATGAGCTTGTGGGCAACGGCCAGCCCGAAGGCAGTATTACTGAAGAGGAGTTGTGGCAGCAGCTTGAGAATGATTTGCGTAGGCGGTCTGAGTGTGAAGCGGACAGCGATTTGGTAAATGAGATCCGAGAGGAGGAAAAGGCAGCCGTTGCTGAAGTTGGCAGGAGCTCGTGCGAGGGCTGTGTCTCTGAATCAATAGAGGCACGGCGTTTTTTCCCTCCTGGGAGGCTTATGCACATAGTGCCCTTCCCCGAGGAGCACGGGGATGCTACTGATATGGAGAGCCATACCACTAGCTCACAACCAGGAACCCGTTTTGGAATATTTTTAACACCGAGGATATTATACGGTAAGATCAGGCTATCTCAGATGATGGTCAATGACCACTATATGCCCATGTATAGGAAAAATATCGAGAAACTAATAACCGACCTCGAGAAAGAAGCTGCTGCAGATTCCAGCAAACCTTCGGAGGGAGAATAGGGAATTACCACAGTTATGTTATAATTAATGGCTGTTGTAGGATTAACTTGGCACGTTTATGTCACCGTACATTGTATAATTGACGTGTCATCCACCATGCTTCTACATCTCTGCTCATTCGGTGGATCTTTGTGAATGAGATGTTGAAGAGACGTGGCTCTTTTCGTGCCTACAGGGTTGGCGAATGTGCAACGTAATATCACATAACATGAGCAAAAGATGCATGTTTTCCATCTTGTATTCTCAACGAGGCGGTGAAATTAACTCTTTCTTTCAAGATGCTTTGCAAATCATTAATAAAACACAACGTGATTGTGGTGATTACGATTGCGAAGCAGTGCATATACACGTATGACGCTTGCAGCTGACCAGCGCTTACGCTAGCGTTTGATACACCGTAACCTACGTAAACACAAATTTCAGCAGACTCATTATTTTAATCACGCCCTCTGATTGGTGTCGTCTATTACAATTTCGTAAAGGTTAGTACCATTTTTGAAGGCAAATACCATTTGTTTCTCTCTGAATCATACGGTACTCACGCATCAGACTAAACCCCTTGCTTGCATGGGGCTATTCTCATTCGTTCCAAGTGGATTCACGGGGTATGGAAGGTTTGCTGTAGCTGAAGACGGTTCCCCTAGATTCATGAAATTGGATTCAAGCTCGAATCACGAGTTCATAAACATTGTTGTTTTCTCCGCTGATCCGCTTCAGCATCTCAAAGCTCTTCCTACTTCCCAGGAAATCTATCCGCTTAAATGGCACAAAACCACAATCTATCGATTCTTTACCGGCGAAAAGGGATCTGAGACGATCCCCATGTCTTGAATCTGTGTGGAGTGCTACAGCTACCTCATCTGCGGTCATGTTTTCCTGAAAAGAGAAATTCACAAGTGCCATAGTTACCACCGTGAAAACCAGACAGTTGCTTCAAATACCTCAATTTTGCACTCCTCACAACCTCAGACACTTGATCATGGTGTGAACGCTCAAGTTGGTATTACAATTCTTTTTTTGAGTAATGCTGACAAAAAAAATCTTACAAGTAACTTCGAAATTTCCTTGATGCTTTTGCTTGACAAAGCTCAGGAACATATTGCACACCTGGTAAAAGTTGTAGATGTGATCTAACAACTGGATGCAGGAAAAGCCGCCCTCCCTGAAGAATGTCCTTGAGGAAGGCCCCAGCTCCCCGAACCGATCAATTGGGAACAATATCGTGAGAAAATGACATCTAAACACTATGTCCAACTTGTCACTGAAAAATAAAAGAGCTCGGAGGCACTGGTGAGACAGCCCACTTAATAGGATCAAATAGACGACAAAACGTAACGTTTAAGAGGTCACCTTTCTTTCAGAGTCCGAACTTGATTTTCAACAGATACCACAGTCTCTATTTCATCAGCCTGATGGCTTGCAGCATCTTCAGGAATACAGGATTCTCTATAAATACCAGCTGAAGTAGTGGGCTCTGATATACACCAGCATATTGAATCCAATAGCTTATTGGGTGTAATTGGAAGGAGTGGCATCTGACAAGACTATATAGATCAAGTGCTGAGTTAATCTCCTTGTGGAAAAGCACTTATCCAGTATGTCTTCTTATGAAAAAAGCATCTCTACTGTTGCTAACTTCCAAATGACGTGAAAGGCAATTTGTGCAAAAAACAAACCAGCGTTCAGAAAATTGTAAAATAAAGTCTGCCTTTTTTATTCCAAGGATGGACCCAGTGCAAGGAAATGTTTCAACTGACTGAACACGAGGGCAAGTACAGAAAAATAATAGGAAATTAATAAAACTGGCACACGAGAGTTGTCTACAAGAAATTGCAGATATAGAAATTCCAGCAGCATAAGAATTGAAATAGAGCCCATACTCGATTTATCTTGGGAGTGATTTTTGCAAGGAAGGTCGATCTTTTGTGTGGATTTGTGGATTTTTCAACAAATTGGGCTTCCATGAATATGTTTTGGTAAAATGGTTTGAATTCCAAACAAGGAAAGGCTAGCTCCATTTCAAATTTGGATCCTCGAAACTCATGTTTGAATATACTGAAAACCAGACATCATTTTATTTATTTATTTGTTTATTTAATACAAATTTCAAAATCTGGGGCTATTTTGAAGTGGCAGACTTTTAAAAAATAGGCTTGAGATGATATTTGAAAAATCAGAATTTCGGAAAATCAGAGTCTCTGGGAACCACTTCTATGCAAAGGCTAAGCATGTATATATGCACAGTTTCCTTCAGATAAATCACAAAATGTGGAAGTTACGAGTTGCAACCCTTTGCAGAAATCACAAAAGAGTACTATGCTATAAGAAACTTCGTTGATATTTTTCCCATTTTGCAGAATGTGAAACCATAAAAGGCACAGAATAAATAGGAAATTCATGGTAGATTACTTACTTGCATACGACGCAAGCGGCGGCTCCGAACACCCATTTTCGCCAAATCAACTGTTTTCCTTCTCTCTTCAACAGTGTCTTGAACATTTCTCTTGATCAGAGGATCTCTAAAATTTGCAGGTGCTTCGTGATTATTCTGCCAATTCATTCAACAAGCTCAGGTAGAAGCGTATAACATTTTAATGAATAATTTCCAAGAAAGATAAACCGGTTTCCAACGAGTATACATTACCAGCTTTGTCATGATAGTCATACCTAATGAGTTTTTCAAATTTTAGCAGAAGATATTTAGTAAAAAGTTTTGGTTCAGAATGCTCATTTAAAGTAACAACAACCTCAATCTCGACCTTTCCAAAAAAAAAACAACCCCAATCTCTAAGTGGGTACTACATACTGGCAAGCAAGAACGATTTTTTTTGTCTTTTTTAACAATCTGAGATCAAAAAACTTCTCCTTGCTAGGCTATAACGTCTTGATGTAGCACTATTGTGAAATTACATGAAGTCAATGAATGATGCCTTCAACAAAATCAAAATGTAGTTAAACGACTATTTGAGAGAATAAAGCAACGTTTTCTTTTTGTTAGAACAAAAAATTAGAAATCAACAGAACTTAAAGAGCAAGCTCCCTGCTTCCTAAACCAAACAGTATCATATAGGGCACTCTGATGATGCTGACTGTCACCACTTCCAGATAACTAACCTTGGCATTTTCAAGGACCACAGCTAGCTCCCTAGCAATATCAATCGACAAATGCATGAGTCTCTGCCGATGCTTCTCCCTTAAACTTTTCAAAATCCATGATGGCTGAAATGCTTAGAACAGTGTCACAGACCACATACAAATCATATTTGAGTAAAAATACAAGGATCACCCATCTATAGGCCTCCCCTTACTAGAGCCCCGGTCTAGAAATGTAAGTAAAATGCTGATGCATGATCCCCAAGAATCATTTAAATGATCCCAATGCCAAATGACTTACGGTTACAATATGGCCAGCATGGCCAACATATTTCTGTACTTGAGATCCTTCACAGACTACATAAGTTGCACAGCAACCAGCGAACCACCAGTCCAAAACTCCTGCACTTTCGCCAACCAGTGCATCTACAATCTAAGGAGAAGCCAAGCTCTTACATAAGCAAATACAGGAAATTCAGCTAATTATGCTATAAATGCCAATTGGATCATGCCTTCCTCCTCAGTTCAGCTGGAACATGTGGATCTACATAGACATAGTCGTTCAGAAAAAAAGGTCCTCTACTCATTGTCCTCGGTTCTCTCCCAGCGAAGTTGACGCTAGATTGCCCACCGGAAGGCCTGCCCTCTTTGTAAAGCGGAGCGGGAAGGCAAGACCTCTCCGCAGCGCTATCATCACCGGCAAGCCTGTTCAGCTCCATCAAAGGCAAAGGGCTCTCCCCATTATGCTTCACACCATAGAGGGATTCATTCATCCTCGCTACAGACAGAAGAGATACATAAGCCAGCCAGCCACACAAACAGATCAAAGGACAAACATGAGACGCCAGTTTCTTTCTTCACAGCTCACTCAGTCTAGACAACAGAAAGAAAGGGAATCGAAAACCAACCTTTCCTCTTCACGCTGTCAAGAAACCATCCCAGGGTAACTACAAAGAGGCCATTTTTAGCCCCATGCTTCAGCGCGTGCTCGAATTTTCGACCTCTGTAACTGTGAATTCCATCCCAGAGTCAAGAAGGCAAATACATTCTTCCTCCTTTCGAGAGACAGATAGTAACTCATATATCATCCATACATATAAACTAGTCAGACAGACAGCTGCTCCGGTCCAAAAGAACAACATAAAATGCTATAGATTGAGGAGACGAGAGGGATCCAAGGGCTAGTTTACTTGAAGGGTAATAAAACTGATGTTAACCCTCATTTCTATTTACTTGCGGAGGGATGTTAACACAAATTTCTGTTTACTTGAATTGGAGTTAAGTTATGGATGCTAACACTAGTTTCTGAGGAGTAGGATGTAGGTGCAGGGAAGTCACAAAGTTAATACCCGTTTCACTAACACCCTTTAGAACTGGTGTTAGCAAAACCAGTGCTAAGGATTCTTAACCCGAGTTTTCACCATACGGATTAACTTCTTAAGTAAACTAGTCCTAAAAGGATATCTGGACGATGAGGTGAGTGCATTGCGGATGCAAGCTCGGGCTGTACTCCCCGCCCAACCTCCGCGTCGCGTCCATAACCTTCTTCCTTGCCTCTGCACAAAGATGGTCACAACTCCTTCAAGTTTCAACAACATAGAATCATAGATGATAGAATCAACTCTAAACCAATCTTTGCAGCCATCATTCAATCACAACACCAACCAACGCGGATAAAGACGCGACCTTTGGAGAGGCCGGTGACGCAGACGACGAGGCCCGCGAAGGGCCGGACCGAGGACTGGGACATGTGGGAGCTGCTCCGGGAGGGGGCCTTCGCGGGGATCCCTACTAGAAGCGTCGAGCAGCCCTTGCTGTCCACCACCTCAACCCTACTACGCTGCCACGACATTGGTCGCGCTCGGGAACCCGCCGCGAGGGCCTTCTCCGCCGCCGATGGACTCCATCAGCGGAGAGCGGCGTGATCTGGTGGAGGTAAGCTCACCGGAGGGGAACTGCACCTTCGAAAGATCACGAGGAGTTGCTTGGTTTCCGAAAAACTTAAAAAGTTGTTAATTATTGAGAAAAACATATGCAATGAGAAGTGCATGAGATCAGAGAGTAAAATGGATTACTTCGGAGAAGAGATCATTTGACGGAATCCCTTTCGGGGAGAAAAGAGAGTGAGGGCGATTTCGAGGGCGGAAGGTTGGCGGTTGCCGCTGTGACGGTGATGGAGGGGAAGAGTTGGAAGCGGCGGTGTGAGAGGAGAGCTCGTGAACGGATGAGAAGGCAGGGGAAGTTGTAGGAAAACTGAGGGGTTTCTAAGATGCCTAAGAGCAGAGAACACGCAAATTCGTATTTTATACGGTGTTAAAAATGTGAGTTAACTTCGTAATTGATATTTAATATAAATAAATAAAAACAATATAAGATTTATTACTTAACGATCACTTTAATCTTTTAAAAAATCACATCACTTTAATATACATATGATAAATAATTTTACATTAGTGATAAATTATTTTATATCGATAATAAATTATTTTAAAGTATTTTTATATCGATGTAATTTTATTTTACATCTGTAATAAATTATTCTAAGGGTAATTTCACTTATCTAAAATGATTTTATACCTGTGTAAAGTGATTTTGACTTATAAATTTAGAATTTAAGGTTTAAATTTATGGAAAGTGATTTCACGTATGAGAATTGATTTTTCACCTTAGAGTTTAGGTTTAGTAAAAAAATCTTAAACTCTAAGGTGAAAAATCATCTTTCAAATATAAAATCACTTCTCATACATGAAGAAATACTTTAAATTTAATTTTACATTGGTACAAAATAGTTCAAAGTAAGAGTGCATTGGTGTAATCTTACTTTACACCTGTGTAAAATTATTTTAAAGGTGCAAGTGATTTTACACAGGTGCAAAATAAGATTACACTCGTGCAAAATGATTCTAAAGGTAATTTAAGTGGTTTGCATTTATACCAAAGTGCTTTGTTAATTTCAACAGTAGTAGACCTCACCATATGTAACATTTTTTTTGCATAAAAAGAAAGGATACAATTTTAGACCATGTTTACGCTATTATATGTCAACTTTTATGTTTTCCAACCTATATCCTTCTACGATAATAAAAGGACATGAAACCCACCATGCTTTAGGATAGATGGGTCTCTTGTGCAAAATGCACAACCTTAATTCTGAGAGCAAAATGCCTTAACATTAAGGTTCTACTGGAATGATTTTTAAGGGGAGATTGTGGTATGGTAAATTTCAATCCCATCTTAACTTTGGTAGCTCATTAATTAAGCCACGAGTGAAAAGCTCAAATCAATGAATAGTTGATGCTATCATCGATGAGAACATTCTGAAGTCCCCACCACTCGACATTTGTGCATAATATACTTAGCGGGATGATAAGTAGCCTTACGTTACTAATATAGAAAAATCTGGATAGAAACATCTGCAACTACGTGGTGCAAAAATACTCCCATGCAGACTCATAAATGTATCCATCCGTCCATCAAAAATAGCACCTAGGAAGATATTTTGAACCTAAAAATATACTATGCTAAATGCCATCAATTGAATGGTTTTAAAAGAGTCACGGCAAAAGGGAGCAGAAACGTGAATAAGAACCGATGGCCGTTTATTGAAACCATTGTAACGTAGATTGGATTTGAAGCAGAAAGGACAGCTAAAGACCCCAAGAAATTAACTAAACAGGGATCTATGCGCTCATGCAAAGGGACAGAGACACGTCGCGGTTTGGTGGCCCAACTTTAACAACAGCGCGTGTACAGGAAGGGTCAACAACCCTCGACCTCGAGAGAAAACTTCCACGCTCAGCCAATGTTTCTGCGTGACTTAATACGTCTCTCGGGTTTCAGCAACTTTGGAATCCGAGTACATATTTGTTGATCGGTTGCCATTTTATATTTGTTTTTTTGTGACTCAAGTTTCTCAACTATTTCATAATCCTTTTGCAGTTGACTCTCATTTTCATTTGGGTGCGGTGCAAAGGTAAAGACGTAAATAGTGATACATTTTGCAACATAAGAAGGTGAAGATAATTAAGAAGAATAAATTAAAAAGTAAAGTTCACTTCATTTATTATTTTTAGATAAAAAAATATAAGTATTACCATGTGGTGAAATCATTACCACTTAAAAAAGATATCATTATTTCTAAACAAAAAATATATATGTATTGATATAAAATCAAAAAACATCGATGAAAAATCAAAATTTATGAATGTAATGATTTTGTAATGATGAAAAATGATGAAAATCACCTTCAAAATCATTTATCTTGATGCAAAATCATGAAAATTATCTTAAAAATATTTTTACATCAATGTAAAATCACTAAAATCATATTCAAAATTATTTTACACTGATATAAAATTATAAAAAATTATGTTCAAAATTATTTTGTAATGATATTAAATCATAAGTTATACTTCAAAATCATTTTCTATAGCTACAAAATTATCAAAAATTACATTTAAAATTATTTTTTATTGATAAAAATAATTTTAAATTATATCTTTACATCGATATATTTTAATTTAAAATAAAAAAATAACTCTACATCAATTAAATCACAAAATAGGGATACCTTATTAAATGCGGTGAGAATTATCATGTAACACAATTTACTTTACTTTTAAATTTTTTTAAATAAAATTTCAGCTCTATCGTGGGAACTACGTATACCACAGTCGTACGTTGTGAAACAAGTCAGATTCTACGTTCTTATACATTTTAACTTTTTTTTCATTTTACGATTGGTACGGATGACAGTCGATAAGATCGTTTCAGAAGAAAAAACTTAGAATTACCCGCGAGTGGGCAATGATACATGTGTACATATATAACTTTGTCCATAGATTTAGACATAAGATCTTATGCGGACTACGACGTGGCATAGCAGATATCCTGTCGTATTGATATGGTGTATACATGATATTGATGTATCATGGTCGACGTGATCCATTATTTTAAAGAAAAAGATATGAAATATGACACGGTAGACAAGTTAAGTGAACGTGGCATGACGTTGGCCGGCATGACATACGAGCTGTATACATAATGATATACAAAGGTGTGTCTCTCAATTATTTTTCTTTATCTAAGGTGTCAAATTCCAACCTCGTGTACCCATAAATATCTAATTACTTTATGGGGATTTTCACTAATAAGCCCTTATGGCTATTTGATTTTAATGTACCTGCCTTATATTTATCTCATTTCTAAGGAAGAATGATTTTATAGGGTTAGTTTACCGTGCGAGTTAGTTAATCTGTGTTACCAAACTTACAATAGGGAACAGGTTAACTTTTGTTTGTGTTTACTGAATGATAGTTAAGAAGTTGGGTTATCCTGTGATGTGACAGGAGGGTGTTTACTTGGGAACAGAGGTTAGAATGGAGGGTAAAGTGACAAAAGACATGTTTATCCTTGGGATGGTAGGTATGTTAGTTGAGATTATTTTATATTTAAATAATAATATTTTAAATAGTAAGGTTAAATGGTAATTAAAAAAGAAAATTAAGTTGTATAAGAGAATTTAACAATAACAAATTAACAAATGAACCAAATAACTTCTAGAAACTGATATCAGAAACAAGCCAAAAGTTAGTAAGCTAATATATGGTGTTGGACTAGAAGCATTACCAAATTAAAAAGGTGGACTCTTTTACCTATTAGCTTTTCAATTTGTACGGTTCTAATGATCATAATTACAATGCTGACAGTAAACCTTTCAACGAGATGTCTTTTAAGTTTTACCATATTGTGATTATTTCAAATAAATATGGGTAGATCAGACCCATATTATCAGTATTTAGGTTCTCTATATATGTAAAAGTTGAAGTATATTAGTAAGCTTCATGCTTCTACCATGACTTCTCGATGTCAGATTTTATTTATGCTATTTCAGCTACCATCTGCTGCTTCTTGATCAGGCTCAATTTTTTATTTACTAAATCTACCTATAAATTCATTAGTAGACTAGTATTACTTAGTTAATGATAGATTTTCCATGCTCCTTCCTGAAATATACTTTACCAGAGCCCATCTCTGGTAACATCATTTTAGTGATTTCCAGAAACCTACATGAGTTGGTTCAATTCCAGCCTAACTAGAATCTAACAGGCATGATAATCCAATTGATGTCATATATGCACTTTCAGAAAGCCCAACAACAGAAACAGGTAGTTTGTCTCGCTATCAGAACCATTTCCATGTTACTATCTTTCATCTTTGGATATCCACTTCTCGGACAGAGTCTCCCAACTATATATATTGAAAAATAGATTTGTTGTCCATAAATACTAGGAAAATATTGATTTTATTCCACTCACAAGTCCCTGATTAAGATATCACCATGTCATCATTCTTCCGGTTATTGGGAAAACTAGTATCTTGAGAATAATCTCCTGCTAGGCATCGGTATCATTACAACAATGCTAAGTCACAAATCAATTGATCACAAGACATCAACTTTCTAAATCGACGTTTAGTACTCAAGCATGAGCATCTTATTCCAAAATCAATACAACTGAGATTAAACACGAAATTGCAGGCTGCCAAAGGTAACAGTTTGGCATGAATAACCAGTTACGGGCCAAAGAAACAATCTTTCCACTCCAGAAACACCAGATTTCGCCAAAACACCAACTGACTCAAATACCCACATCAGAAAATCCATAAAAATTGATAAACACAGAGGACTACTATTTGATAATTTGGGCTTTAACTCCAAAAAAAAACTTGGGCTTAAGCCATGAGGACTTATATCCAATAATTTATCAAGGTAGTTTTCCACAGTTAAGTTAAGGTCTAAACCAGGTCAAATAAACAAACATGAAACAAGCGCAACCATTTTATCTTAAAACAGTACAGTTAATCTTAACCACTAGAGTGGAGGCTGCTAAAGATAACAACTTTAAAGAAAACAACCAAAGGAACGATCTTCCCACTCCAAAAACACCAGAATTCACCAGAGCACCATCCAACTCAAGTACCCGCATCAAAAAAGATCCACAAGAATCCAACATCGATCAAATAAGCACCACCATTTTATTCTAAATCAATGAGGTCAAAATTACCGACTTAATCCTAAGCTTCCAAAGGTAACAACTTTGTCGTGAACAACCCACATAGTACAGGCCAAAGAAACAACCTTTCCACTCCAGAAACACCAGATTTCACCAGATCACCATCTAACTCAAGTACATACATCTAAAAAGATCCATAAGAATCCAACATCGATCAAATAAACCCAACCATTTTACTCCAATTAGTACAGTCGAAATTACCCACTCAATTCAAAGCTTCCAGAGGTGACAACTTTGTCGTGAACAACCAGTTAGTACAGGTCAAAGAAACAACCTATCCACTCCAAAAGCACTAGGTTCCCCCATAACTCCATCCAACACAAGTGCCCTCATCAAGAAAGATCCACAAGAATCGAATGCTGACCGAATAAGCACAACCATTTCATTACCCACTTAATCCTAAGCTTCCAAAGTCGATAACCTTCCCCTGAACAGCCGGTTAGTACAGGCCAAAGAAACGACCTTTCCATTCCAGAAACACCGGATTTCACCCGAATATCAGAAATCACAAGCACCCACATCGAGAAGTCCACCGCCAAAAGGAAAGAAAGAAAGAAAATCGAACAAGAGGTAGACTTGACGGGGGCAACTCACCATCAGCAGCCATGGCGAGAACAGGGGAGGCCTTGTAGGCCCTCTCATCGGAGATGGGCGCCCAGTGCTTTGACCTCAGGCGGAAGCCCCTAAGGAACTCCGACCTCTGGGAGGGGAGTGGGCGGCGGCGGGCTGTGGAGATAGGGAGGTGCCGTGGAGCCTTTCGGAAGGGGAAGGTCGCCCGGAGAGAGGCCGGAGCGGGAACTCTCGATGTGGGTGCTTGTGGCAAATAACTTCCTCGTACCAATCAGAGGAGGGCGGTGACACTCGACGAGGGGGCCATCTTCTCAAGAGTGAATCGCGACGAGACGGGTAGAGAGAGAGAGAGAAAACGAGGGTTAGGATATAACCTGTGAGGTAACCCAAGTTGACTTAACCTCAGATAGGGAGGCCAACCCAGGTCCATCCAATCCCTTAGTAAATAGGAGATAACCTTTGAAAAGAGGAGTTATCCCCTTCCATAAACCACCCCATAAAGTAAATTAGTTTTGTGGTGCGAGGGCATAAAAGTTAAAATTATATCGAAATTTTATTATTAAAAATTAAGAAAAATCATAGAGAGAGAGAGTCCATGGAAAAAATTAATGAATAGTGATATAATTAATATATATAATGTTTATTTAATAACTCTTTATATCATATATGTAAGATATCCTTACTTAATAAATTAAAAATATTAGTATATTTTAATTTTAAATCGATTTATTTTAATTTTACATCAAAATATTCTGATTGAAAATTAAAATACACCAATTGAGATAAATAAATAACTTCACCCAACAAAATATATCGATGTATTTTAATTTTCATTTGTATATTTTCACTTTCTATCAGAGTACACCAATTTGAAATAAAAATATAATGGTATATTTTAGTTCTTTATCGAAATATATCGATTGAAAATTAAAATATATTAATTAAAAAATAAATAAATATTCCAACAAAAAAATATAACAATGAAATTAAAATAAACTATATGTCACAAAATATATTGTCCCATATATTTTAATTTTAAATTTATATCTTAGATTAAATTTACATAAATTAATTATATATATATTATTTCATATTTTTATAAAAATATATTTAATATTAATTTTTAATAAAAAAGTATAAGATAAAGAGAACGAGGATGAAATTTAAAACTAGACATGTGTGATAAACTGGGCGTGAGAAAAATAAAATAAAAGTAGAAAAAAAAAAGAGGTGAGAGAGTGGGAGAGCGGCAGAGGGGAGCGAGGGCATGCACTATACAACAAAGTTGAAAAAAAAAGAAAAAAATCAATAAACAAAGATACGGCCAATTATATATATATAAAGATTCCAGTTTTATTTCCTTACGTTAATATAAGCGTATAAGTTAATCATATATGACTTATCTCATACCAAAGTTAAAGGATGATACATCGATGTAAAGATTGAGATACAATCAAAATACTAAAAAGAATCGCAGTTGAATTTATCATACGTTACAAGAGTCCATGGGAATCAAAGCTGCAATAGAATCGCAGTTGACACATTACAAAGCCAAATTGAAATTAGTTTGGTTATTGGAGATGAATTTAAAGGTAGTTATCTTTCTTTATCCTTTTCAATCAAATGTAGGGAACTCTTTGATGGAGTTTTCTAGTTTTATTTAGAGAAAAAAGGTAAACAAATGTATTTTCTAATGTGTTTTGATATATATGAGTGAGAGTGATGGTTTAATTTAATTGGTGTATTTTAGATTTTTATTGGTGGTAATCATTTTTCACCATGAAAAATTGATTTATAAGTGAAAAAAAACTTTTAATAGATAAAAATTATGTTCTAAATGAAAAATTATTTTTTATCGATGAAATTTTATATTCAATCGATATATTTTGATATATTTTATTTTTAATTGATTAATTTTTATTTTCATCGATTGATTCTCATTTTAAATTGATTAATTTTTCATTATACATCTTTTACAACATACATTTATATATTTGCATCGTTTTATTTATACAAAGGATATCAACTCTCAGCAGAAATACCGACATAAATATAAAAACCTCATGACTTTAGAAGGTAGGAAGTCTGGCATAGCTGACGTTTCTTTAACTAAATATATGACAAACGAGTGGTGGCTGGTGATCCAAGTTAAACATATTATGTATCATTAGTTACACCAGCATGCACATAAAAATTCCCTACTTTCGTTCCCCTTCCGTGGCCATGGAGAACCCACCCGTACTCCAGTACGTGTATGCATGGAAGTTGTATACACCATGCAGATTCTTCGCACGTGAAATTAATTGAATGATAAGGAACCCTTTCCCTAGCTCTGTGAGAGGAAGGGGGACTGGGAAGTTGGGAACCATTAAGAACGCAACACGGTCTCTTTGCACCGTGAGTACAGCAAGGTGAACAGCGTTGTTCCCTTTATTGTCTCCTGCCCACGTAGGAACATTAGGTAAGCCGACGTAAAATGTAGCATAATAAGTAGCTGTAAATATAATCTTTGATTAATAATTAATATTTAATGTAAGTAAATAAAAAAATATAAATTCTATTATGTAATGGGATGCCTCATTCCATTTAAAAAAGTTAATGTCACTCTAAATAAAATGCAGATTATATTTACGTACATCATCTTACGTTGTATTTTATGTTATTTTTTATTTTTTATTTTCGAAAAGCTACTGTAGGGTATTTATTTGGGATCGTGGTTAACTCACTTCATAGATCACCCGTAGTATTTGGAGCACAATGATTCGTAGGATTGGTAAGTAAGCTTTTACGTGAATGTATATTTTAGAGGATTTGAATACTTTTATTTGAAAGATTAAAAAAATAATATTAAAAAATATGAAACTGATATTAATCTGTATTTATATATATATTTGCTATGTAATGTTAATATCAATATGTATTTATCTAAATTAATGTTAAATTATAATATTAATTTTTATGATATTTACTTCATAATAATATTAATTATATAAAATATAAGAGACATTAAAGATAAGAATCACATAAAATTTTAACACTTTATAATTAAAATCATCCAAATAGTTTCCAAGATTAATTTTTTTGAACACAACTTTATGGATTATTTTGTAAGCTGAGTTAAGAGTTATTTTTTTATCTCAAATACATTGTATGGCAAATGCATCTAAATGACCCCTAAAATATACTTAGTGAAGCAAAGATTTATGAACATTTATGAGAAAAAGGTGGCAAAAGTAAATTTGCACAAAACTTCGAAATAATTTGATCATCGTTCCACCCATCCTTCTACCCCGCGCCCCCACACCCCAACCCCCCCCCCCCCCCGCTGGCAGCCGGGTTAGTGTTTCAACTGTTCATTTCCACCAATTGTCAAACAGGACCAATGCGGACGTAAAATCTTGTAGCCCTTACGAGGCATCTTTGTTGATACCATATAACAATCAGATATAAATGCCCCACCTTTAAATGGCATTCCCCGATAGGCGGCTTTTTGTCAAATCAACCGTTGTATACTTTTCCAAAGCTAATGTGCTCGTTATGAGCGCATGTGAATGAAGATGTCAGTAGAGTAGAAGCTCCATTGGATCGGGTTCGATTAAAGTCCCATTTATATCTATTTATATAATTTATCCTTGTATATTATCTATTTGTCAATCAGACATAAAAATTTAAATTTATATCTATACTTATCTGTCATCGGATATTAATTTATTTATTAACCATACAATCAAATTATATTTAAATTAAAATTAAAAAATAATCTATAACATGATTCATCAATTTTTTATTTTTAAGAAATCTAAAATATAAGAATTCACTACTCTAATTTTCATGAATCCCATTGAAATTATTATAAAATAAAACTTCAAGAAAAATATATAAAAAATTAAGGAAATTATGAAGGAGATTTAAGCTAAGATAACAAGAGATTTGGGTGAAACTTTTATATTTTGTGTAAATGGAGATTTTATTTGAATACTTGGATTATGTAATCAGATATAGATCTATACCTATACTTGTACCCATATTCAGTCGGATTTTTTTGAATAAAATCCATACTTAAACCCTATCGGATTTGGATCGAGTTGAGTCAGATTTGAGTCATGTTTACCAAATTTACATCCCTATATGTAAACAATAGAAAATGGTAGACCATATTGGCCTAGGGGCTTGGGACAATACGTTCTTCTATGTCAACAATAGAAAATGGTAGACAATATTGATCTAAGGGCTTTGGGACATTACATTCCTTTTGCCTTGCAAAGATATTGGGGCCACCTCATCAATCCTGCTACCTTTGCTTGAGCCTAATTCTATTAAAGAGTGTTGTCAGTTTGTACATTTCAAAGAATTGGTCGAGCAAAATGATGTTTTAGAAGAATGCCTTCGTACAGAAAAAATCTTTTTGTTCTTTTTTCCTCCACTGAGAAATATCTAGCGTTTCGCCTCCTCCTCCGAGAGCACCTCCTTTCTCCTTTGCTGGGTTGAGCCTCAACTGGCCTTACGACTAGCTGGGGCCCCCGCCTCCCTTTCCTTTCCTTCTGTTCTTACGCTCCACCGCCCTCACTCTCCGCTTCCCTCCATTTTCATCTCTTGCAACGGGTTTACGTCTCAAATCCTTAGGTGGTGAGGGGCAGGTGATCGATGTTGCTGCCAGTGGTCATTGATCGACTGCTTCCTCCATCACGTGGTCGTCGACATATGTGGTAGTGCTGTCTTGCTCTTCCTCGTGGTCGTCGACCTTGGTGGAGGTGTGGGCATCGACCACCTCGTTCCCTTGGAGTTGTTTAGGGCATGGTGCAGTGCAGCTGGGGGAAGCTTAGGTCGAGATGTTTTCGTCAGCACCTCTATTCCGATCACCTATGTCCGCGGCTGATTTTGTGGTTGTTTTTTTTTCGTTTCTTTGATTTTTCTTGTTCGTTCTAGTTAGATGGGATCACACTTGAGATCGTGCACAACATGATCAAGTTTATGACCAATCTTGCTTAGTAATCTTGCGTGTCTCATGCATTATCTTCGTCGTTGCTCGATAACGTAAATCGTTATCCATTACATGGAAAAGTAATGTATCAGATTGGGTCATGCACCATTTTGTTTAATATTTTCAACTTTAGACGAATATCACTCCCTATTTTAGATAGATGAGTTTCTCTCTTAAAGGTGTCGTATCATGATGTAATCCTCTTAGTTTCCATCAACGAAAGTTAACCTTGAGAAAAAAAAAAAGGAGGAGGATGCCTTCGTACGCGGATAACAACATACCTTGCCTATTCCTCAAATTTCGGCTTTTTTTTTAAGGTGGAAAACCGGAACTCATCGTAGAGGGCCTTGGACGATGCTTACTAAACTCCTTTGTTTGTATGCCCCTCGTAAATCCTTGCGGGGGAAATGAAAAAAAAAAAGAAATGGTAAGAGAAATTAAAATAAAATGAAATTAAGAGAAGGATTAGACATTTTTTTGCTTTAGAAAATTGAACATCTCAAATTATACATCTTGCCATTAATTATACGAGAGCAAAATAATTTCACCTTTAAAGTGAAACTACTTTTTTACGGAATGCAACACTAAATTTTAAAATAAAATAATTTCAAAATTTAGGATTCCAAATAAAAGGTTTTGATGGCAATTCCTTGTTTTTTTGACAGCCCCTGGATGAATGACTCGGTCCTTGTTATTTGGTCTGTTTTGGAAGAAATGGAATATTTTTTCTTTACAAGGGAAAATTATTTGTGTGCCACAAGTTTATACTTCTCATTCACCAAAAGAACGTCCAAATTACTGTGTTGACCACAAGGACCTTTAAAAGAAGAAATGATTCCAAAAGACAAACCACAAGAAGCAGTTCTAACCTGGATGAAGCGTCTTTACAAGCCATGAAACACTTGGGCCCAAGACCGATGATTTACATCAGCACTGGTCTGGGCCAATGTCATTAAACTTTTTGGGCACTTTGAAAGTCTCTTCTAGTTGCTCCTTATTCACATGGTCGCTATCTGTTTTTACCATAATAAAGAATAAAATATTTACAATAAAAACATTTCATCAACGTTTTTTTTTTTTGCCAGAAAGAAAAACTTCCATTACTAACCTTCCAAGATACAAGGGAGATTATCACCCTCCCACTGTCCCTGCATATTTTCCTTTAAACAGAACCAAGCTAATTTTTGTGCCTTGGTAACCATGGCTCTGCTGACTTTGTCAAGAGAATATCTCTGATGAGTTTGAAGCATCGATGCACATCACTGCACTATAGATCTAATCTTCCAGGAAGGCTGCGCATGGGCTTTGATTTGATTAACTGGAACAACCGTGTCTAATAAGACCAATACATCTAGCAACCCAAGATGGATGGCCAAGGACAGGTCATAGAAGATTGCCCAGGTTTCTGCGTACCACTACACCTTGACTTCTTTTGCAGATGCCACTACAATTTTCCCATGTTTATCCATACAAATCACTGCATCCATTGACTTGGAATCTCCTACTGCCGCATCAACTACAATTATATGATCACTTTCCTTATGCTACTGCCGCAATTGTAATTTCTGATGACACTCCTTCATTGAGGGTGGTTCGGTGATTCCTTCTCTATTGTAAAATTTCTCCATATTAATAACACTTTCTATAAGAGCCATTGGACCTGCTCTCTTCTCCATGATCACTTGGCATCTATACAACCATAAAGCATGTAAGAGGTAGACTATCAGGTTTTGATTTTCCTCTTAGCAAAAGCAATTCCTCCATTTTGTCAAGGAAGTCTAACCACTCACCCTGATCAGGCAATTTTGTAATTCCCCAGTAGAATCGGATGGCCTTAAAAAATGGGCACTCTTTAAGTAAATGCACCCATTTGACAAAATGGATACTCATTCTTTTCTGGAGGGTTTTTTTCCTCATAGGAAGTGCTTCCACCACAACCCTCCACAAAAAAATTCTAGTTTTAGGCGCAAGATCTTTCTTTTCCCAGATTTTTTTACAGCAACCTATTTGATTATCTGACAACCCAGATATAATTCCTTCTTCTTTTAGTAATGTCATATAGGCTGATCTAGTCGAGAAGCTCCCTTTTGGATGGGGCTTCCAGATAAGAACGTCTTCTCCAATTTGCACAGGTGTGCTGGTAATTCTCTCAGCCATCTGACTGCTGAAGCAACTTCCCACAAGCTCAACCTACTAAGTTTGCAATTCCCCGTCAAGCAACTCAGAAACATTTGATAAATGCAGTGCTTCCTGACCGTTAGGTATAAGAGATAGCCCTTCCTCACCAACCCATGGATCACTCCATATATTAATAGCTTTACCATCCCCTACCAACCACAAAATATGTTTAAGCAGAGTTTCCTTGATAGCAGCCAGCGATTTCATAAAATTTGAATCCATTGACTTTACCATGTATTCTGAAAAAGTTCCTTCAGGGAAATACTTACCTCATATTACTCTTTGCCACAATCCATCCTTTTGAGAGTAGAGCAGCCATCCCATTTTTAAAAGGAAGGCCAAATTGACTAGCCTTATTGATCTAAAACCCAGACCTCCCATGTGTTTCGGCATACAGATCAATTTCCAGGCTTTTAAGTATAACTGTTTTTTTTCTTCCACTACCCCCCACCAAAAGTCCCTTATCATAGCATCCAATTTTGCATATAACTTTTTTGAAAATAGAGTTGTGGCCATTAAGTGACAAGGTATAGCTGATAGCACTGCTTGAATTAATATCACTCTTCCTTCTCGTGAAAGAAGCTTACCTTCTAGCTTGCCAATTTTCCATTAAATTTTTTGAGCACCACCTCCTTCAGTCTACCTTCTCTTGCATCATCTAGAATAGGACTTCCCAGATATACTTCCTTGTTTGACACATGACCCATCTTCATAATTTCCAGAATTTTGCCTTGCTAATCTCCAGATATATCTTTGCTAAAGAAAATTTTGGACTTTTGATAATTTACTCTTTGCCTTGAACATCTTTCATAGTTATCCAGAATACTCTTCAAGTTTTTTGCCTCCCCTTCTTCTGCTTTAACAAACAACATCATGTCATCCGCAAACATGAGATGGGTCAGCGCAGGGAGGAGGGGGGGAAGGAAATTTTTATGTACCTTATATCCTGATATAACACTACCATGCAAAGCTCTATCCAGGCTCCTCGACAGGTACTCCAAGCATAATATGACTATGTATGGCGATAGGGGACATCCCTGTCTGATACCTCTTGTTGGAATAATTTTGTCTGAAGGCTCTCCATTAATCGGTACTTGAAATGATGCTGATTGAATGCAAGACATAATCAAATTGACCAGCAAATGAGGGATATGAATCTGGATCAAACAAAATTGCACAAAATCCCATTCAAGCCTATCAAAGGCTTTCTCCATATCTAGTTTCAAAGTCATTGCTCCTTTATTCCTATATGGAGTTCTCATCCCATGAAGCACTTCTCTTGCAAGCAAAATATTATTAGCTATTTGTCTGCCTGAAAGAAAACCCGTTTGATTTTCTAAGACCAAATGCTTTAAGATAGGTTTTATTCTCTTGGCTGCTATCTTTGCGACCAACTTATACGGAGTATTTGTCAGGCTAATTGGTCTAAAATCTTTTGGTTGAATCGGAGACTGCAATTTGGGGCAAGCACTAGATATGTACGACTCATAGGAGCAGGCATCATTTGCTTAATAAAGCAACTCCGTACAAATCCTATAACTTCTGCTTCCACAACACTCCAACTATTTTGGTAGAAAAAAGCTGGAAGACCATCCAGCCTTGGACGTTTATATTGGTGCATAGAAAGGAGCACATTCTTTATCTCCTCTTCATCAGGGATTTGCATACACCACCTTTCCTCTACTCCTGATGGCCAATCTTGTGGTATAGATCGTTCTTCTGGATTAATTCCAGTCACTTCTGAGGAATATAAGTTTTCATAGAAGTTGAAAAAAACCCCTTTGATCTTTTTGGATCCCCTATTTCCTCTCCATTTGGCATGGCAATTCAATCAATTGAATTTTTTCTTCTTCTATTTGTGTGTATATGTGATAATACCTCGTATTTTCTCCACTTTGAATCCAGTCTTTTCTGGATATTTGGAACCAATAGACTCTCTCTTGACTTAGAATCTCTTCAAATTGCTTTATTAGTTGTCCTTCCTTCTCCCACCCAACTTCATTAATCTCACCATTTTGTATTGCCGCTGACTGGCATTTAATATCCCCTTTCCTCTTCCTCCAGTTTACATCTGGTCTTGCATTCCACTTTCTCAGCTCATTTGCTAATTTTCTCCTCTTTTCCAGATCTGCATCTCAGTTCCTTCATTTTTCCATCCTTGCTCCACCACGGCAGCATACTTGCCTCATACTCCATTCTGCCCCCAATCTCCAAGCCTGCTTGGTTCTGATTTGCTTCCTTACTTGCCTTAACAGTATTGGACTGTGGTTATTGTTAATAACTCCTGCATTTGGAAATTTTGCGAAGCAATTCGTTGCTACAAAGACTTTATCAAGTCTTTCGCTAACAAGGAACTGAGGTCTTCTTTTATTGGACCACGTATAAGCCTGTCCAAAAAACCCCAAGCTTATTAAGCTAAGAGCATTTGCAAAAGAACTAAGATATTGAAACTGTGTTGCAGGAAGTTTCGATCCCCCACTTTTCTCCTCAGCTGAAATTATAGCATTAAAATCTCATATGCAAACCAACTGATTAGCATATTTTTCTAGCAATCTTTCCATTCTGCTCCAGAATTTTTCCTATTTTTCTGTTTTGAGGTACCATCAATACAAGCAAGATACCATGAACATCTTTGATTCATAATATTTCAGAGTATATAACCTTCAGATCTAGCATTTCCCCATACAAAATGCCCAAACCTCTTGACTAATAGGATCGATTTGAGAGCCTAGAATGAACGTAATTCGCTTTGTGAATGCGTGAATAGAACACGTTGAGGAGTTTGCCAAACGTAGAGAGATTTGAGGGTAGCAAACACTTTTCTTCTTCAAATATGGTGGAAAAATGAAATTCAAAGTTCTAGAATTTTCCTTATCTCTCTTATATAAAAACTAAGAGTCCAAGACTCATTTTATAGAGTTAAGATCTTAGTGGGTCGTCTACTAGACGTTGGGGTTTAAATTTCAACGTTCAAATTGCCAAAAATAATTTTTTAGCCATTCAGATTTGAGCCAATGGCTAACTGGTACCGGTACTAAAGTAAGGGTACCGATACTCGTTGCTTCCAGATTTAGGTTTCAAACACTTAACACAAATCTGTAACCCATTTATACTGGTACTGATTATGAGTATCAATACTCATTACCTCTAGTATCGGTACTGATTATGAGTACCAGTACTCGCGAGGTATAGGTTTATTTTTTTGAAAAAATCCAAACCTGTAACTCACATATACCGGTACTAAACTTTAGTATTGATACTTGTCGGTTAACAAGTACCTTTCTAAAGTAAATTAATCAATTATGTTCTTTGAAAATGGTCGTAGTATAAATCATAGTTGATCTTTAATTAATTTTATGATCTAAGTTGATTCTTTGTTAAGAGGTATAAATTCTATAAATTAGAAAAAACTAAACTAATAAACTAAATGACGAAGATGATCTTTTCCTTCTCGATTCTTTCCTATCATCGTGCCTCCTCCATGTCATGATCTTCTCCTTCTCATCATCATGCCTCCATCATTTCTTATTTACCTTGATCTTTACTTAAATCTGAAAGCACTAAATTACAAACATTAATTCATAATAATTTTGTTAATACCAAAATAAGATGTGTAACAGGGTTCCAACAATCTCCCCCTTTTGGTGTTGACAAAACTATCTTGCAAATAGCTAATTATAAAAAAAATATTTTTTAGCAATGTCATATGAAGGAAAATTATTTAATTTAATATCCTCCCTCTCAATATATGATTTTCCTAAAAATATTACTATTTGCTCTTTATTCTTCTTCCCCCTTTTGTCAATCACAAAAAAAAATGAAGGGATAAAGAATATCAAACCATAAAATTTACCAATAGTAGAATGATAAATGTGGGTACCAAGCTCTGTTAGGCCATTGTTCTTAGTCTTCATTCAACCTATAGAAAGGTTGAAGTGTTCCATTGTGTGCTTTGAACACCCACTGATCACTTTAATCTACTCCTGCAAAATAATGTAAAATGTCTTTTCTAAGTACCCATTTTCTTATGAGTCCTTTTGTGTTAGTACCTTTCATGCTTTGATCATGTCAAGTCTGTGGGAAGTATTGCTCATAGAAGAGTGCCACAAATCGGTCCCAAGCCAGTTCTCCCTCCTCCTGTCCTCTGATCGCCCTCCACCACCTGTGAGCTAGACTCTCCAACTGATACGTGGCGAAGGCTACGCGACACTCCGTTGGAGGACAGAAGGTGTCAAAGATCTTCTCCATCTGTTCTAGCCAATCCTCTGCCTCAAACGAGCTCTCCTCCCCCTTGAAAGAGGAGGGCTTTAGCTTCCTGAACTGGCTGAAGACCTCATGGTGTAGCCGCGACAGGGGAATGGGTGCACCTCCAGGCAAGGAGGACTCATGCCCCAAAGTGTTTGAAGGAGGTGGGGGCGGTCGAGGATCACCCCCTCCCCCTCCAGCTCGTCCAGCGTCGTGGCGGCTCGCCTGTCCCATGGAGGACTCCCCCTCTGCATCCCTAGGAAGAGGAGGCTGAGGAGGTGTTATGACCCGATTCCTGGATCCCTTCAGGACCCATGTTAAGACCCGAGGAATCAAAACACTTTAAGACTTCTGGGAGTTGGTCCAGACATCTGGTCAGACGTCTGGAAATAAATTTTTGTTTGCGTACGATCGCGAGTCTGCACGCGTGCTGCGCGCAGACTGAAAACCCGCCGACCAGCAGCACCTTTTTTTCCCCCCATGCCTACTTATACCCTCCTCTCCCCTCTCCCTCATTCACCACATCCACCCATCTCCTTGCTCCAGTGCGAGTGTGAGAGCGAGCCGCCGCTGCTGCCGGGTGCAGTGGCGGAGAGGAGAGGTGCTGCGAGAAGGAAGAGGAGAGAGCACGCGTGCTGTGAGGGAGAGAGCTCGCCGAAGCAGCTCAAGGCCGGCCGGCAGGCACGCGGAGGAGCGTGGTGCTGGGGAGGTTCCCCCGGTGCTGCTGCAGCTCAGGCAGCCGGCGGACGAGCGCGGCGTGGCCGCGCGCAGCGGGAAGAAGACGAAGGAGGTTCTGATTCTGGGAATTTTTCCCAGAATTAGATGTCTAGACCTACATCCAGACGATGTAGGCGACGTCTGGAGGGAGCTCCAGACGACTGAGAGGTACGTATTTCCTCCTATGCCTCCTTTTGCGGATACGGCCATGCAAGCCGTTTCGTCGAGGTTCTGAGACGTGTCGTGTTGAGGAAGTTTTCGTCACACGTGCAGGATTCGTTTCGGGAAGGCGCGGGGACACACCCTCCCACGCAGTTCAGACGTCTGGGCAAGGCACCAAACGGCGGAGAGCGTCTCCAAACGTCCGGAGAGGTGGTCGGACGTCTGGAACTGGGTCCAGACGGTTCAGCAGGATCCCTGGACGTCTGAGCAGTGCAGAGTGAGGTATGACCTAGACCACTTTTTAAGACGTCTGGAAGGTATTCCAGACGTCTAATTTGAGTCAGAGTTGTCATTGTTTACCCGTTTAGGGTCCATTCGAGGTCCGATTTCCTCGTTTAAGATTCCGTTGTTCTCTGAATTAGTTCCTCTATTTGTTTGAAATACTTTTATCTTGTTTTGAGTGGTTCCTTGTGATTGATCCTTGTGTTAGGACCTCGTTCTGTTGCGGCTTTGGAGGTTGCGGAGGCATGTGGACTTGCCAATCACGCCCCCATTACTCCCAATTTTGCGGGTAGAGTGGCTCCCCTTAGTTAATTACAAACATTAATGCATCTCCGAAATAAATGATAGATCCTAGGGTATGGCATGAATCCTAGGACATGGAAACTAGATTGAATGATAGATCCTAGGGTATGGCATAAATCCTAGGACCTGGAAACTAGATTGAATGATAGATCCTAGGACGTGGCATGAATCCTAGGAACAGAAACACTGAAACGAATGTCTTGAATGCCTGAATTGCAGTCTTGGATAAGTAGATAGAATAATGATAATTTCCTGTAATTGGATAACAACTGCCTGTGAAATGTAGAGTACTGTTGCTAGTAACTACTACATGTAATTCCTGTTGTTTGGAAACTAAATTCGAGCTGCTTGTATATAAATTGATTTTAAATGTTGGAAACATGGCTATATACAAATAAAACTGAAATGATGAAACCTAGTATGGCTTGGCCTGAGAAATATGAGCATGAACCCTACGGGGAATTAGGAGTAGAGCTCCTGGAAAATAAATAGAATGGAACTGGGAAAGTGGATGGGGAAGTGAGCTGGCCCTTGAGTACGGAGTACCAAGGAGAGCGACAGTCCCCTTATTTAGTGCAGAGCGGAGCTAGCTGCCCTAGGGACCCGGGGTTAGGTCTGGCCACTTTGTATCGACTTTTGGCCCTTGCGTATACCGTACCGGGGAGAGCTACTAGTGTAGGGAGGGAGCTAGCCACCCCACAGAGCCCGGGGTTTAGCTAGCCATCCTACACCGACTTGTTAGGCTCACTGGGCAAACCAGGGTAGTCCGGCGAGGGTGCGTGAACTGTGGTGGGGCAAGACCCCTGTTTGGTTATTGTGGAGGGGCTGGACCCCTGTTACTGAGAGGGCTCTACACTATACTGGTTCCATGCTGTGCTTTGGGTGCACCCGTTAATGGAAACGATTGACTGCGTGCCAGTACGAGGTAGCTACCCATGCGTTTATCGCACGTGTCGTAGTCACCGTTGTGTCTGTCAGTGACCTTGGGGTGGTTGACTGAGGGTAGGACCACCACGAGGGACTCTCCCGGCCAGGAGAGCACCACGTGCTACTTTTACTTTTCGGAAAAGACTGCAATCAAGATCGTTTTCATGAGGAACATTCGAAATCAAGAGAAAGACCTGAGAAATAAATCAAGAAAGAGTAAATAGAGAAATAAAGAAAGAAATTAAAAACAACAGGTACTTGTCCACCTTTACTGTTTTTCTTAGCTAGCTGGTTGCCACTCTACTCAACGTTTCGCTGACGTGTCATATTTGTCACCTTTTCGGGACTAGGTGTTGAGCAGCCAGAGCCTACGGCTGCGAAGGGTGTTGGGCCTAGTAGAGCCCAGTAGTTGTACTTTTGTTGTACCCATTTTCTGTAGTAGTGAGTATTTTTGTTACACCTTGTACTCTTTTATTGTAAACTTTATATTTCTATACTTATTTTTAATTCTCTACTGTTGTGGTAGTATGTACTGTAGTAGTTCTTTTCCTTACTGCTGTGCTTTTGTTACTGTTAGTTACTTGCATGGTGAATATGATTTATTTTACTACTTTTTGGTTACTTTCTCGTTGGACGACTGGGTCTTGAGATCAGTTGAGTCGGTCCGATTCTTGTGTCCTGTAGGGATTCGGGAACCGGGTCATAACAACCCAAGATCGGCTCGCCTCGACTAATCTCAAGACCTAGTCGTCCAACGAGAAATAACCAAAAGTAGGAAGATAAACCACATTCATACATGCAATGTAACTAAGCAGAAGAAAAGAACAAAGTAGTAAGGAAAGTAGAACATCTGTCTCAAAACATAGTACATGTCACCACAACAACAACAGAAAATGGAAAGGAAACAGAAAGTGACAGGAACAGCAAAATATGTGTCCATTACTCACTACAACAGTAGAAAAATGAAAGAGCTGAAAGAATGACTACGGCTGGGCTCGGTTGGACCCTGCACCCTCTGCAGCAGGGAACTCGGGCTGCTCAACTCCTGGTCCTGAATAGGGTTATGAAAAGACAGAGTCAGTGAACGCTTAGTAGAGTGATGTTTACATTATTTCAGTGCAAGTACAGTAAAACAACAACATGTTTATTTCTCATTTCTATTTATCTCATTTATGTGTTTCTGGTTCATCTATTTCTCAAAGTATCCATGTATTTCTTGATCTTGCATGTTCCTCGTGGGAACGATCTTGATTGCAGTCTCTTTCGAAGAGTAGAAGGTACATGTGGTGCTCTCCTGGCTGGGAGAGTCCCCCGTGGTAGTCCTACACCCATTCAAATACCCCGAGGTCATTGTCGAGACGTAGTGGTGACTACGGCATGCGTGATAAGCGCACGGGTAGCTTCCCTGCACTGACACACAGTCAGTCATTTCCGCTAGCGGGTACGCCCAAAGTACAGCACAGAACAGTATAGGGCCTTGCCCTCTCAGAACAGGGGTCTCGCCCCTCATAACCAAACAAGGGTCTCGCCCCTCCACAGTCAGTGTACCCTCATCTGATACCTCGGTTTGCCTAAAGGGCCTAACAAGGTCGGTGTAGGGTGGCTAGCTGAACCCCGGGCCCCGTGGGGTGGCTAGCTCCCTCCCTACACTAGTAGCACACCTTGGTACCACGTACGCGAGGGCCAATAGGAGTCGGTGTAGAGTGGCCAATCCTAATCCCGGGTCTCTACCCAAGGGAGGCTAGCTTTGCTCTACACTAAAAAGGGGCAGTTGCTCTAGTTGGTACCGCGTACACAAGGGCCAGCATACTTCTCGTCTTCATTCTAGATTCCTTTCATACACAGGAGTTCTACTCATAATTCCCTGTAGGGTTCATGCTCATATTCATTTCATTTGTCCATATCCAGATCTCATGTTTCATAACTCGTTCCTCATCCATATACAGGCAGGTCGTGTTTTCATGATTCAGTTCTCAATCATAAACATGCAACTTGTGGTTTCACAGTTCAATTTCTCATTTACATATAGGCAGCTTGTATTTTAATATGCATATCGTAATTATATTAAAGGCATTTGCTAGCAATTTATTTTAACCATGCATTCAGTTAAATAGGGCAGCTCAAACAGGCTCATTCATTTCTATCCTAGGGTTCATTCCACATCCTAGAATTCAATCCGATTATTTCAACCAATTACATTGTTATTTAAATATAACAACTAAATTAAACCACTCTACCGGGTATCATAGGAAGAATGGGGGCCTGCATCGCAGATCTCGTCATCTCTGCAGGCCCCGAACACGCCATTGGCTGGTAACCTGTACCAGCGACCAATGTACATTAGACGAGCTCAAAATGGTAGATACTCATCACGAACACGTAGAGGAACTCTAGTGGAAAACGGTGGTACTTCGTTTGCGGAAATTCGATTCCGTTTGGATCTTAAACAAGCCAAAAACGCGGTTACTGACCAAAATCATACGTCTGGGACTAGTCCCAGACGTATGATTTTGGTCCCAGACGTCTTAAAAGACGTCAGAACTCACCTTACATTTCCTGTGGCTGCTTCAGACGTCCAGACTCTCTCTGTGACCGTCTGAGGGCAGCTCCAGACGTCGTACAAGGCCTCCGATTGTTTAGAAGTTCCTCCGGACGTCTGGCGATGTGATTAGATGTCCAAAAGTACTTGGGAAAGCGTACCATGTGCCTTCCCAAAGCCTTCAACTGCGTACGATAATGCAGGCACACTTTTAGCCCAACACCTCCTGCGCTGAAATCCTCTACATGGCGGAGAGTAGTGCAGGAAGGTACGTACCCCGCGATATTATGCTTTCATACGTTCGGCCTCTGCTTCGGACGTCCTGGTGCCTCGCTAGTCGTCTGGACGATAACCCAGACGTCTGATACTGGAAAGCTTCCAATACCAGAACCTGCTCTACGACGCTTCTCTCCTTGCACCGTGGCCTGCAGCACGTCGCAACAACTACAGAGGGCCGGGAGGCCGCCTCCCCGAGCCATTCCTTTTTGCGCACATGCCCGCCGTCGGCCGTGCGAGCTTCGCTGAGCTCCCGAAGGTCCTCCGACCTTCCACACTCTCTTCCTTCCTCTCTCTTCCTCTCTCCCTCCAGTCCTCTCTCACTCGTTCTCCCACTGCCGCACAGTGAGGAAGAGTTATAGGTGGTGGTGGTTGGCTGGAGAGTGATGTGAGGGTGGTGAGAAGAGGGAGGGGGGGTGGGTTTAAATAGAGGGGTGTTAGGGTTTAGGGGGTGCGGGTGTGGGGAGAGAGTAGGGCCTCTGCAAGCCGTCCGTGCGCAGAGCGCAGTATGAAAATCTCACTTTTAGACGTCCGAGCACGTGTCCAGACGCCTGAATGAAACTTCAGAAGTCTTATTCGACTAAAAAGGCAACGGGTCGTTTCAGGAGGAGGCTGATGGAACTCCTCTCGTATGAGATCTTGGATCAGCTGGGCAAGGTCTGGGGCCTGAATGCCCGGAAGGAAAGGTGGAGCGGCCTCATCCTCGGCCATCGCTCGCGCTCCCCTGCGACCATGCCCTTGGCTAGGACCACATCTGCGACCCACCTCAAGAGCTCCCTGGCGAGGCATCTCCTTCACGGAGATAAAAAAGAAACGGGATTGTCGGTGACTGTTTGATTACAGAGGAGACGTAAGACTCGGAAATGAGAATCATGATAAAATGTTGTGATGGCTATCCTAGCTACATGCACAAGTGTGGTTATTTCTGAACTATTTGGTTCATTTCTCAGGACGACGTTGCTCTGATACCATCTTGTCACAACACGAACCCAGATCTCTATAGGACCCGAGACCAGCTCGCCTCGACTAATCTCAAGATCCAGTAGTCCAACGAGAAATAACCAAAAAACATGCATCAATCCACAACCACACAAGTACGGTAGCTAAGCAGAAAGAAACTGGCAACAAAAGGGGAAACAGAACAGTAATACTAAAATATTACATGCCTTCAAGAACAGGAATACAGCCATCACAACAAAACTAGTACAGATAGAGAACATAACAGAAATGTACTGAAAATATAACTACAGGAACTCACTACAACTAGTAGTGGAAACTATAGCTGGGCTCGACTAGGCCTAGCATCCTCAGCAGTCGGTGTCTCGGGCTGCTCAAATCCCTGACCTGTACAAAGTTATACATCTGGAGTCAGCTAACGTTGAGTAGAGTGGTGGCTAAAACATAAAATGCATTTAACAAGTAGCTTAACATATTACTTTCCGATGCCAATTATCTTATAACGGTTTGTTGTGTAGAGATCTCTAATCAGGGTCCTTTACATTACTTAATCTTCTTGTTCCCCAAAGGAATGATCTTGCTTGCAGTTTTCTCGTGATGTAGGATGCACACGTGGCACTCTCCTGGCTGGGAGAGTCCCTCCGTGGTAGTCCTACACTCGGTCTACCACCCCGAGGTCATGGTCGTGACGTAGCAGTGACTACGGCACAAGTGATAAGCGCGCGGGTAGCTACCCCGCACTAGCACGCGGTTAGTCGTTTCCGCTAGCGGGTATGCCCAAACGTACAGTATGGAACAGCATAGGGCCTTTCCCTCTTAGAACAGAATGGGGGTCTCGCCGCTTCACAGTCCGCGTACTTTCGTCCGACTATCCCGGTTTGGCCAACAGGCTAATAGGAGTTAGTGTAGGGTGGCCATGCCTAACCCCGGGCCCCGTGGGGCGACTAGCTCCCCCTACACTAAGTAGCTCACCTTGGTACCACGTACGCGAGGGCCAATAGGAGTCGACGTAGAGTGGCCAAACTCACCTCGGGGCTCAACCCAAGGGCGGAAAGCTCCCCTCTACACTACAAAGGATAGTTGCTCTCTTTGGTACTACGTACACGAAGGTCAGCTCACTTCCCTTAACGGCTGCCCGTGGGCGACAATTCCAGAACCATCCGGTTCTCCATGCTATGGTATTCTTGTCTCGTTCCATATTCCCCGTAGGGTTTGTACATGACTTTCCCTTTCTCCAGTTTGATATATATATTGAATAGGCAACTCAATCATAGTACGGGTTTGTTCATAATGTAGTCCATTGCAGATAATACAGACAGCTCACGATTTACTCAATTATTCACATGCATTTTTCTCTAGTCCTAGCGTTCATATCACAACCTAGGGTTCAATTGAATAGCTGTATTCTAGAGCATACGTTTATTTCTTCCTAGGATTCATCTCACATCCTAGGTTTTAACTAATTGCATGCATTTTATTAACTTGGAGAATTATAGTTAGAACCACTCTACCAGGATAACCAGGTGGAATAGGGGCTCGTATAGCAGCTCCCGATATCTCCGTAGGTCCCGTACACTCGACAGATTGGAGACCTAAGACATAGATTGACAGGTCAAAAAGAGTTCAAGTACTACCGACAAGGTACCATTACATGGAGAAAAACGTATGGGAAACAAAGACGTTTTGTTTACGGAAAACTGATATCGTTTGGGCCTTGTACAGGCCTAAAAATATGAGGTCTGACAGAAATCAGACATCTGGGAGAGATCCCAGATGTCTTAAACCAACTTGCAGGCATACCTCTCTTGGGGCGCCTCCATTGGACGTTTGGAATGCAGTGCTGACGTCCGACGGTGTCATTAGACGTTTGGAGATGCTCTTGGATGTTTGCAACTGCCTTGGTCCTTGCTCTATCATGCCTCCCAACCTCTGACACATGCGCATGCATTGTTAGGACTCGGCAGATAAACAACGGAAAAAGTAAATCTCTAGTAGACGTCTCATAATACCTTCGGACGTCTTCCCCGACGTTTGGAGGTCACTCCGGACGTTTGATTTCGTGGAAAAATGACTTCCACGGAACCGCTTTGGGCTCTCCTCGCTGCAGAAGCTGCAACTAGGTAGCATGGCGCCCTTCACTCCCGTGCTCAGACCCGCTCTTCGCTTGCTCTCTCTTCGACTCCTTGCTCTCCTCTTTCTCGGCTGTGATGGTGTGAGATTAAGAGGAGGAGGAGGGGGGGTTTATAAAGGGAGAGGAGGTGAGGGAAAAGGAGTGGGCGTCGTAGGGAGTGGTGTGGGGTGCGGGTGATGGTCGTTGCAGGGGAAGGAGCGATGAGGCGTGAGGCATGGGTGAGGGAGTGGCGTGCGCACGGTACGCACCGAAAAGAAAAAGTATTTTCAGACGTCTGGCTCTCTCTCCAGACGTCAGGACAGATGTCTGGTGAACATTCCAGACATCTTAAGCTACGAAAAAGGCGACGGGTCATTTCATAGAATGATTTATGAGGAAATTTATACTATTAAAAAAAGGTTTGTAAATTATACGTTATATGTCAATGTTTGTTACACTTGAATCTAAATTTGGTTGTTGAAGTTCTTGATATTCTTTAGGTTCTAATTCAAGTTTTTATTCCTTTTGAGAATCATAATAACTACGAGGCATTGTTCTAACTGGAATTACTCATCTACTTTTGCTATTATCAGTCACGTAGAATACTTGAGAGACAAAACAGGCTAAAGTGAATGGTTTAGTGTTCTGAAGAATTTGACGATTATTATTCTGACTTATATACTTGTGCTTCTTATCAACTTTAAACCCGATGCCTTCCTTGGAAATATCAAACCATTTAGACTTGAAGAGGACAAGTTTGTGATCATATCTAAACTAATCTTGAGAATTTCGTTAATCTGTCCATAATAACCATCACACCTGCCAGTTAATTCGTGAGGAACAACAACGCCCACTTACTTTGTAGCCTTTACATCATCAAGACTATATCTGAATCCATTTATGATGTACCTAGAATGGTGATATCCATAACTCAATAAACGATCAGATATTATGTCAAAATCTTCAACCTACCGCGGGTCGTTATTTTCTTTCATTTTAGCAACAAACTGCTTAAACCAATCAGGAAAGAGTAGAGCGCGTGCATTTAGATGTAACGATTGTTTAAATTCATCATAGAAAGGGTCTACTTCAGGAATTTGCTTTAATATGTACAAGTGTGCCAACTGCCGATCTACTTCTGTGTGTAGAATCGACATTCTTAGAATTTCAAAAATGGAAAGATAATCTCTATTTTCTTCATTGTATCCCCCGTCATTATTTCTCTCGAAATGATTGAATTTGTGGTCTGTCTCACCCAGATATATGCTACAGAAGTTTATGAATTCCTTAACTAAATATCTCTTGACAATTGACCCTTCGGCTTAGTTTTATTTAACACGTAATCCTTTAGTTTTTTGAAATACCTTTCTATAGGTGTTGAGGCGCTGGTGAGGAGATTTAAATATGCATTGTAGTATCCTCTAAATCATTCAATGAACAAATACAATTTATTACTTAAATTGAAGTCCGAGGTCGAACACAGGGAGCAAGTTTTGCATTCAAGCACTAATCTCAATAGACAATATAAACAAGCACAATTAATTACTCAAAAACTAATATGTAATGTATAACATGAGTATGAGGAGATAAAGAATTCTAGACAAAATAATGGTGATTTGGATCGCCAATTACTCAATATAGATATATATGCATTAAGTTAAATAATGCTACAGTGTCGTCAATCATCCAACTTAGGTACTTAAATATATCAACAGCACCCACTGCAGTACCCAAGTCAGACGTCGAATTAAGTCAACAGGTGACTTAAATCTTTAGCCTCTATAGTTCTTTTCTTTTCTTCCTCTTCTTGTTCTTCTTTCTTCTTTTGGCTTCTTCTGCCTCTCTTCTTCTTTCTTCTTTATGAACCCTTTCCTTTCTCTCTTCTTTTCTTTCTTTTTTCTTCAACATGCACAGGCCTTCTTCTTTCCTTCTCTCTTGTTAGGCTCTTCTTCAATCTCTTCTTCTCTTCTCCAAGCACAGGGGAAAGGGCTCAAATTTTGGCTAAGTGTTAGCCAATGCATAGAAGAGAAAAACCCCCCTTCCCTCGCTCAATCTCTCTCTCTCTCTCTCTCTCTCTCTCTCTCCTTTCCTTTCTCTTCCGCAAGGGCAACCGAGAATTCGGGTAACCGGGCATAAGCGCACCCGGGTGTGCTTGGGTTAGGCGGGTAATCGGTTCGAGTGAGGGTAATGGGACCTCACCCTGTGTTAGGAGGCAGTAAGGTACAGAGACAAAGTCAATTTATTCTGCCTTGATGCTCCTTCGTTAACGATGTGGGACTAAATGTCCCACATCCTTCTCGAGCTACAGTAGGTGGAGGGTTGGTGCTAGAGCACCACGATCATTTGTTTTGATGATAACAAAACACGTGTCATTTAACATTTGCACTTGGAGTCTTAGATTTCAGGAAAATTGCAAATGGAGACATGACCAGACGGAGTTCGAGCTCGCATCCAGGATGGATTGGAGGAGCTTGATGGAAAACAGAGGAGATTCGCGAGGAGCGATAGATTGAGGAAGGAAGGAGATGAAAAATAGGATAGATTTCCTTCTCTTGTACTCCTTGTATTTTTCGTTTCTTTTGTTTCTCTTTATTTTTGTTACTTAGATTCTTGTTAAAGAGCCTCAAAGTACCCTAACAGTAGTCCTAGGAACACCAGCACAACCCTAGGACACTTAGGTTTTCTGTAGAAAACTTAGAAAACCAATATAGGGTTCAAACAACATTTCCAGAGGTCTAATTCCAAGATCAGACGTCTGATAATGTGTTTTAAGACGTCTGACTGTTGATTCAGACGTCTGATAAACATTTAGGCTAGACTTGGTAGTTCTGTCTGATGAAATCAGACGTCCAGACCTTAGTCCAGACGTCTGATGAATTTTCCACATGTCCGATTAGTGGACCGTTGGCTGGCTTAGCTAACACTTAAGGATATGACTGTTAGAGCCTTATCAGACGTCCATAGGTCTTTCCAGACGTCTGATAATTGACCGTTTTGCCCCGACTGACCCGAAAATCTCTTCTCAGAGATTTTCTAGCCGTTGCAAATCCATTCCGTCGAAAAAGTAGGTTTCCAGACGTCCAGACATAGTGCCAGACGTCTTGCATGTCGTCTGATGGACTTGCAAAAGAACCCTGTTTAGATCTGATTCAAGTCAGGAAGAAACCCGCCTAGAATCAGACGTCTGACCTTGTTTTCAGACGTCTTAAAGTTGTCTTCCAGACGTCTGATGCCATAATTAGACGTCTGATTTCCCTGTCAGTGTAATGATTGTTCCTGATTTCAGGCTAATTCTCTTGGACTTTGCTCCAACGGCTATGGAAGCCTTCCTAAGCCTTCCAAAGCTTTCCTAAGGCCTCTATAAATAGAGGGGAGCCTTTGCCACTCCAAGATACACCAAGAACAAGCATTTCCATTCTTTTGTGTCCAAAAAGAAGCTTTTGCTCTCTAAGCTCTATCTCTACATCTAGAGAGCATCAAGTTGTTGCACACCCGCTCTCCCGCCGTAGTTCACGAGAGCGACGTTGCGCCGTCGCATGGCTCACGCACCCGCGTCATCGATTCGACGCACTCCTTGCAAAGGGGAGTTTCCTAATTCCTATAGAAGCTTAGGTTAAAAATTACTTTGTTGGCTCTATAGGATTATTTATTATTTTATCTTTGTTAGTTGGTTGGGTATTCGCTTTGCGAATTCCCGTCTCCTTCGAGGGACAAAATCCTTCTCGTGAAGAGAAGGGGTTGAGGAACGCCACCCTCGCACTTGTAGCGTGGTTGTAATTGAGGTTGAATCAGCCTCGTTTAAAGTGATTCGTTTAGTGGATTTGATCAACTTGGTTGATCGGAAAATCCTAACTCGAGAGGGTTAGGTGGTGGTTTTCACCTGGTTTGGGTTTCCACCTAAAAATTATTGTGCACATTGAGTGTTTGTCTATTTTGTGAGATTGTTTATATTATATTCTAATGATGGAATATAACTAAATAAAGCTAGATATAGCTGATGACGTTATCATCAATAGGATACATCCATCTATATTGAATTGGCCCTGCAATCCTTGCTTTATTTGCCAAATGTGTTGTTAAATGCACCATTATGTCGAAAAATGCTAAGGGAAAAATCTGCTCCAATTTTCACAATGTGATGACAACTTATTTGTCCCAATAGCGAGCATTTCAACATCTATGGTCTTTTAACAGATAGCTTTGAAATATCGACTCATGTTTGTAAAAACATCTACAATGGCATTACGTAAGACTCCACGTATGGCCAATGGGGAAAACACTTGCATATAAAATGATGAGAGCCTCATCATAAATCCTAACTGGCACAATTTGATCTAAATAAGTGTGAAAAAGCTCATATAAAACCTAAAGAAATGCCTAACTCAGAGAATTCTAAATTGAAGAATAAAATAGGTCATAAGGGGTAAAACTGTAATTTTAGCAATGCAGTAAACAATCAGGGTGACTAAGGGTCTAAACACAGGTCAAATGAGCTTAATAAGCAAGGAAGTGGGATGATCTGATCCGAAAAGGGTTATAACAACTTCTAAGAATTAAATGACATTCTGTAACCCTAAAAACAAACTCACTTTAATTCACGAGATTCTAGGTATAATAAAAATAAAATAAACCCTTTAAAATTTATGGAAAAATACTCCCTAGGGTTTAGAACCTTCATTTTGGCCTTTGCAACCTATCTTGACCTAAATTGAGAACCATGCCCAATTTGTAACCTAATTTGGGTTTTTGCATAAATTGATTGATCAAACGTGGTAAAACCTATAATAAAATTACACCAATGAATTCCTTAGGTTCAAATTAGGTTGGTACAAAAATTTGGGCCGAAGAGAAGACCATCTTGACCGACTTTACAAATTGGTCCTCTTGAATTACTTTTTGACCCTGATCTTTTTAAACCCTTGCATTTATCCCCCTATCTTCTCCTTCGTTCTTTGCAGAACGGTCCTCCCTGCCACCCCATGCAGGCACCATACCTCCGGCAACCTTGCGCGGAGGATGGCACCGCGCAGGGTATGGGGACCACTCTCAGGAACGAACGGGGGGTTCCCTGCGTCGTCCTCTTTCGCAGGGACCCTCCCCTTTGACCTGCGGCTACCTATGCCTCTCGTGTGAACGCACGAGAGGTATGGGTCTCCACCTCCGACCATCTCCGGCGATCCCCCCTCCTCGCTCCCTCGAGATCCTCTCCGCGCCAGCACCTTTATAAGGAGCGGCAGGGGCAGCCGCTTCCTTCAAGTTAGCTTTGGCAGAAGAAAACCCCCCTACTTCGTCTCCTCTCACTGCGGTCAGACAGCCCAAGCTTCCAGCGATCTTTCCTCCTCCTCCTCGTCGCTCTGCTGCCATACCTGCAACAGAGCTCACTCTGCCTCATCTTCCCACGTCAGGCCACACCAGCTGGCGTCTCCAGATCCCCTCCTCGTCGCCGTTACCCCCCCTTCAGGGCACCTTCGTCCCCAGCTCTGGCAGGCACGCGTCGGGCATCTTCCTCTCCTTCTTCGTCAATTAAGTAGGTAAAAACCTTCCCCTTTCTCTCTCTGTTAATTTCCCCTCTTAAATTGGCACTTTAGACCCCTCGACTGCCACTATCACCTCCATTTGCTCCACCTCCGGCCACCATCTCCGTTGAGGTTGCTCCACCTCCACAGGTCATCCCACCCCTCGCCGAAAAGCCCAGAAGCTCCCCCTCACTCCACTCAAGCATTTCCCCTACTCCATTCACCGCCCTTCACCTTCAGACCACCCCTCGAACACACCCACCTGCACCTCTGTAGTGTGCCCTAGGCACACGGCCTCAGCCACTTTCCCACCATGACGACCCCCACACCACCTTCGCAGTCCTCTGGCGAAGCTTCCTGAGCTGTCTGACGTGGTCGTAAGGCCGTTTTCATGCTTTCAGGTCTCGGCCTCCTCGCCGCCATTGACGGACAGTAGGAGCTGCTTGGCGAGTAGCTCCAGGCCCCTTTAGCACCAGGTGAAGGTCCCAGGCAACGCGAGATACTTTCGCGAGTGTGCCCAGGCCTTCAATTGGGGTCACGAGTCTTCGCTGCTGCCTCAATTGCCAGTAGCTTCTCGCCTGCGGGCGCGCGAAGCAGAGGTGGGACTTTAGTCCCACCTCGGAAGTGTATGGGCGCACGCCCACACATAAATTGTAAAAGTGATATTAGTTGGTCGCCTTCGAATACACACGGGGTGAGGTCCCTCACCCATACACCTCCCTCGTCCGTGAGCTCATCACACGGATCAGGCGTGACCCGACCCGACACCCTCCTGTGCACTCCTCGCGCACTACCCACGCCGGTGAGCCTGGACCCTGGCACGCGACCCGACCTGATAACCAGGCTCTGGGAGAGCGTACCCAAGAGAGATTCAGAGAGAGAGAGACGCGGGGAGAGGGTAGGGTAGGTTTTGCGCTGAGCTTGTGTGTGTGTGTGCAGGGAATAGGTGAGGGAGGAAGAAGCAGGGCGCTGCTGAAGAAAGGAAGGAAGGAAGAAAGAAAGAGGAAGAAGAAGAGCAGCGGCTGGGACTTAGCCGCAGAGAAGAAGGAAGGCGAAGGAATGAAGGAGAGAAGCAGGAGAAAAGAAGATAGCAGGGGCACTGTAGAAACAGCGCGGTTAAGGCATCTGATTTCTGAATCAGACGTCGGAAAGAAAGGAAGGAGTGAAGCAGAAGAGAAGAGCAGTGGACAGGCCAGAGAAAAAGAAAGAGAAAAGAGAAGCAGGGAGCCTCTGCAGCAAAGAAGAAGAAGACGCAGAAGAAAGAAGAGAATCAGAGAAGAAGAAGGAAGGAGAAGAAGGACGTAGCAGCTGAAGAAAGAAAGAAAGAGAAAGAGGCAGCTGCAGCAAAGAAAAAAGAAAGAAGAAGAAAGAAGAAGAAAGGCTGAAGAAGAGAACCAGCTGAAAAGAAGAAGAGAGAAGAAGAAAAAGCCAAGAAAAGAATTTTTGCTCTCTCTCTCTCCTTTGTCTTAATTTTTGTAAAACACTATATATTGTGAATTCATATGCTTCTGGAATCATAGTTTGCTCCCTGAGTTCGACCTCGGGAAACTTTTAATTCCGAGTAATAAATTGTAAATTGGTGGTAGCTTTTTGTGATATACTATAATGTCTAGAATTTAAAACTAAAGCGACGAGCTGACTATAAAACATGCGAGTCATGACTTTTTAACCCACTAATTTTTTTTTTAAGATTCATTAACACAGCGCGACAATTGTGATGAGTAGCATCTGGCACCCGTATCTCTTTTAGAAATGAGAATGTTTTCTGAATCTGTTCATGCTTTATGTTGTATATAGCATTTGGGAGCTCAACACTGCCATCATCCTTCTCTATTGTATGTAGCTCTGGATGAATGCCCAAAATCTTCATGTCTTTTATTGTTTTTATTGTGTCTTTTGGATTATCTGTTAAATTTAGGACATCCAACATATTGTCCATGACATTTTTCTCTATGTGCATCACATCCAAGTTATGCCGAACTGTTAGATCTTTCCAATATGGGAGTTTCATGAAGAAAATGATTTTTTTCTTAAAGCTTGAATGCTTTAATGTAGCAAGGTCTTTTTTAAAAAGTTGTCCCAATTTTATGTTTCCAAGTTCTTGCAATTTCTATATTATTGTTACTCTTGACAACATAACAGAATCTGTGCTTAGCTTATTTTTTGGATTCCTAAAGGAATATCGACAAAATTTACCATTAAATCTGCTTTTGAATTGTGGTGTTCGTCATCTGTGGTCAATTGGAAGGAACTTGTGGTGACCCAAGTAACACAACTTGTTGCTTTCAGGTAATCGGAGATGATGTGTGTCATCCGTACAAATTGGACGTGCCAATTTTTCTTTTGTACTCTATTTAGACAAATTTGCATATATATGTTAGAAAGTCATTGATAGTCCACAGCAACATAGCATGCTTCAGAAAGAATTCTTTTTTTCCTTTGTCGTATGTCTGAATGCCATTATCCCACAATCATTTCAATTCATCCACCAATGGTTGCAAGTATATATCTACAGCATCTCCTAGTTGCTTAGGACCTGGGATTAACAATCTCAGCATCATAAACGACGATAGCACACACAACCATGGAGGTAGGTTGTAAGTTACCATCACCACTGGCCATATTGAATATGACGAATATATATTCTTAAATGGATTAAATCCGTTGCTTGCAAGACCTAATGTTACATTACGTGATTCTTGCGCGAATGATATATGTTATCAAATTTTATCCACTCATCAGAATCTACGGGGTGACGAATACGGCCATCTCGTAATATGTTCTGCTCATGCCATTCCATCAATTTCGCAGTCTTACTTGATATAAATAGGCTTTGAAGCCTACGAATCGATGGAAAGTATCATAGGATCTTCTCTGGTTATTTCTTGCCATATGATTCTCAGCCATATGATTCTCATATTTTCCAACCTTATATCTTGACGCACCACACTCCGAACAAGTATCAAAACCAGCATATTCACTTCTGAACAATACGCAATTGTTCGGACAAGAGTCAATTTTTTCGCAATTCAAGCCCAGTACCTTAATATGTTTCTTTGCATCATACCACGACTTCGGATAACTTTTAAGCTTAGATAGGAGCTCTCCGATAAATTCAAGTACCTTGGACATTAATTTAGATGTGACTCTATTCATAACCTTCATCAGAAATAATTTCAATGGAAATGTTAACCTTGACATAGTGCTCACTCCAGGAGCAATTGGTTCATCGGCTACCTTAATAGCATCATAAAAGTTGTTACAACTTCATAACATGTCACTATTGTCTACAATGTTATCTACTACTCTAAGTTGATCTAACATCTCCTCGATCCCGTCACCTTCAGTATTACTGGTAAGCTCCTCATCAACTTTCATTGAATCAGTTTTATAAGTTTCTACGACGAATTCTCCATGAGCAATCCACTTGGTGTAATGTTGCCACCAACAATTATAGATTACGTGCTCTAACATAGTGTTACGATCATGTACTCCATTTAAACACCTTCGACAAAGATTGAAAATCAACTGTAGAAGTTCTGTTCGTCTGAATGATTTTCTATCATCATGAAAATCCCAATCCAAGAACTCCCTCACTCCATTCTTATATTGAATGTAATATGAATTTCTTAAGCTAATCGAAGACTTGTCCATAATGACCTAAATAATTATTAACAGATATAAAGGTCTCAAGTTAATGTCATATTTTAACTATAAACATTTAGAAGAAAAAAAGCTACTCTTACATGTATCTAATTCGCCCACTAATTATGAATAAACATTAACATGTTATATATATGTTTATATTTTGATTATGATTTTCACTTTAATAGTCCATTCTTGAAGATTTGATCACAATGTTGCTTATTTCATGTAATCGATGACTGGAGAAATTTCGGCAGCATCTCCTCGCACTTCTCCAGTATGTCCCCCAAGACTAACTTTAACTACATTCCTAATAACTCCCATTTAAGGGTGCGTTAGGAATGTAGATAAGATCAGTTGGTATGCCAGAGAGGAGCGAAAAGAAACTATTGAAATTCCTCCAGACATTGTTCCATGTAACAAGTAACCCTAAATTGTGATCAAATCTTCAAGGACCCTCCTTTGTTCAGAACTTCTCTGAACAAAGGACGGCGACTCTTATGGTATGTTATAAAGACAAAACATCGTGCATGTAAGTGAGGTATATACACACTTTGCATTGCCCGTATAACATGATCATAAGTACTGTCGACGGGCAAATATCTTGACACAATCATCACCTCCCAAAACCTGTAACTTAGGAGTTAGAATACCTATTGTTTGACCTCAAATGCATCTAGATTTGTGTTAGTGTGTGTACCATTGAGAGTTGATAATCAAATATTTAACACAAGCAAAAAAGGTGAACACAGGTAATTAATAACAAGTAACATGCAATTGATAAAATTAAATAAAATTAACATTTCTAATAAGTGAATAATTATAATTAATTACATGTAAATTTAACAAAATTTATTTCACTAGTAAATTTAAATTCCAAAATTTATTTAACAGGTCAATTTAACAAAATTTTACATGTAATTTTATTTTATAGGTAATTTAATTTCAAAAGTAAATTTATTTTATAGGTAATTTAAATTTTTAAAAAAATAAAAGATAAATAAAAAGAAAGGTACCGGGTGAGGGGGTTGGGGAGGAGGAGGAGGTGGGTTCAAGGGGTAGGGGTGGCAGGGAGGGAGGGCCTAGGGGGTGAGGGGGCGACGACGCATGGAGGAGGAAGGCACGGGTGATAGTGGAATTGGAGTTGCATAAGGATCTCGTAGAGAAGCAACTTCAGGAGTGCCATGAACAAAGTATTAGGCCACACGAGAGGATAGATAAGTTGGAGGTCTTTAGAGTTCAAGGGGTGGAACTCATTCTGCACATGCATCTATCATGGGTGAGATGGGAAATTTGTTTTGCTAGGAATTTTGCTTTGATCGATTCCTCAATTTGCACCAACTTTGCCGTAGGTAGAATTTCGAGTTATATAATTTGCGTAATATTTAGCATGGCTACTTCTAATCTCAGACTTGGGGCAAGTTGGCATGTATTTAAGTATGCTAGATGTTTGTTGCTTAGGACATTGTAGGGTGTGGTGGATTTGACTTCTTTCATTGTTTGGAGTTATTTGCAGGACCTCCCCTTCAGTTGCCTGGGAAATGATGAAACCTTGTTATATGATATCGCGTTCTCTAATGGAGGCCTGCTTGCTTAAATAAATGAAACTATGAAATGAGCTGTTACTCACTTGATTTGGATGGTTGGATATTTTCCACGCAACCCTTTGGAGTTGGTTCTTGATCTGCAAACACGAAATGGATGATACCTTTCATGGTTTTCAACCTTTAATTATTGCGAGGGTCCACTTGATAACATGTGAACCCAATAACTTTTGAGTTTATATTCTACTTTCTAAACCACCTTAACAGGTGTATATTATTTGGATGTAGGTTAGAAAATGTAGACAGTGATGTAAAATTGATATATATAGTAGTTTAAATGTAATCTTTATTTGATATGTCTTTTTTTTATATAAAAAAATACTGATATATGGTGGGATTCATCACTGTTGAAATCAATAACAAATCACTTTTGTACAGGTGCAAACAACTCAAATCATCTTTGGAATTACTTTACACTGTTATAAAATTACTTTGCACTGGTACAATCTTACTTTGCATTGGTGTAAAATTACTTTTTACTTTTAAAATAATTTTGTACGGGTGTAAAGTAAGATTACATCGATTTAATCTTCCTTCGAACTACTTTGCACTAATACAATATTACTTTACACTGGTGTAAAATTAAATTCCAAGTGTTTCTTAATTTGTGACAAGTGATTTTACACTTGAAATGTCAATTGTCCACCTTAGAGTTTATGGTTTAGGTTTTAGGGTTTAGGGAACCTTAAATCCTAAATCCTAAACCTTAAGGTGAAAAATCACATTTTAAATGAAAAATCACTTCTCATACATGAAATCACTTTTTATAAACTTAAATCCTAAACCCTAAATCCTAAACCAATTAGTCAAAATCACTTTGTACCGGTGAAACCACCCTTAGAATAATTTTGCACCAATGCAGAATAATATTGTACTGATGTAAAGAGACTTTAGAATAATTTATCATCAGTGTAAAGTAGTTTATCATCGATGTAAAGTTATTTATTATCTGTACATTTTAAGTTAAAATAATGTGGTGATTTTTTTTAATGTGGTGAAACTCATCATACAATAAATTTTACGTTCGTTTATTTCTCTATGTTAAATATCAATTATCAAATAAATTCACATTCACAACACTATATAAAATAAGAAAATAGGATCCACAGATACCCGTGCTACTTTTTACATCACCATATACATTTTCCTACATTTTGGCATATTATTCCATGGTGACACTATAGTCACAACCGTCCACAAGAACACAAAGTTAGTTAATGCATTAATTCTTTTTATTTGTAATTTTTTTTGGTAATTTTATGAAGAAGATTTTGATATTACTAAAAAAAATGTTACACTTTCTAGGCATATTAGTCATTCATACGACTTTACTTCAATGGGGATTTAAGATCATCATTCGAGGTTTTCTCCTCATGGCTTTTTTTTTTTTTATTCATTTAAGGTAAAGATTATAGAACCCTTCGCTTCTTTCTTTTCTTCCTCGTCGTTTCCATATTAATGCTCACATGGATCATGTCAATGATATTGGCTCCTATCATCCTATATCTGCACTATGCCATCACAAAAAATAAGTGTCATTTTCTCCTTTTTTTTTTCCTTTTAGAATATTATAGACGCTGCTATTAAAAAAAATGATGAAGGTAGGTCTTGATTTTTCTGCTAATTTCTTCTCGGCGAACATTCTAACCTTAGGAGAAATATGTTGTTACTATTTGTTCTCCTAGAGGAGGTTTCTTGGTCAATAGGATTGGAAATTGGATGCACAATTAATTGGTATGTTTACAGTAGCTAGGTGTCTTATCTCCATTCATCTTAGCTTGAAAGGTTTGGTTGTTGTGGACAATATTGAATGGATACTTTTCTACTATTAGATTAAATTAATGCTTTGTGATTGTTTTTCAGGATTCTGTCGAGTGTTAAGAAAATGCATTGTAGTATAATTGAATAATAATTCTCAAATAAATAAAATTTATAAATTCGAAATCAAGAAATAAAGTTCGAGGTCAAACACAGACAGCAAATGTGAAATTCACAACATTAATCTTCAATTAGAATTAATGAGCACAATTAATTTAGCATAAATAGAGATATTCAATGAATAATAATCTACTCAAATGATATTTAATAATAATCAAAAGTATTTCAAATGTTCACTATGATAAAAAGCGATCAAGATAAAATAATGGTGATTTGAATCATCAATTATTAGTCTTAATTAAACATGTATATCAACTACTCACTATACTCAAATATATGAACAGTGTTATTAATTAGATATGTCACATCAGATAAGCAACCAAATGTTTCCATAGTGGCCTTAATCCTTCAAAGCTTCAGAATTCAGACGATAGAGTCAAGTATCAGACGACTTAAAGTGCACAAAGCATAAGGCTTCTCAAAGCCTTTCTACTTTTTACACGAGCCTTCTCTTTCTCCTCCTCTTCTTCTTCTGAGGGCCTTCTCTTTCTTCTTTTTCTCCTTCACAAGCACAAGGTGCCTTCAACGACTAAGTGTTAGCTGCATACACTGAGGAGCAAAACCCTCCCTCGCTCTCTCACAAATTCCCCTCTTCCTCTTCTCTCTCAGATAACCGGGCAGTTAATCGGGTAATTGGGAATCCGGGTGACCAGGGTTACCGGGTGTGGAGGTAGCTGAGGTCTGCGGGTAGAAGTAAGGAGGGACTCAACCCCTTGTATGCTTGGGCGATAAAGCCAAAGAACAAAATCAATTTAAGCGCGTGCGTGTGTCTCTCATCTGCCGATGTGGGACTAATCCCATTGTAGCTCTCCTTCGCATGCAACTATTGCAGAGCCTTCTCCAATTGGCGCTACACTGGTCTTCTCTTGCTCGATCAAGTGCCTGGGCTGCTTCGTTATCTCCTTTAGCAGCACTTGGGAGTGTTATCAAAACCTGAAGTGGTTGGAGGCGGGCGGATGATGTCGGAGATGATGGCAGCGACGGGCGGAGGCGGCGAAGACCTGAAACTCAAAGTATAGCCTCATAGCCACATTAAAACTCCTTAGGATGGCCGCTAGAGTACGACAAAGGTGATGGCGGTGTCCTCGTAGCGTGGGAGTGTGTATGGAGGCCTAGTAAAGTCGAAGGATGTCGTGTGAATGTGGGTTGATCGACAAGGAGTTTGGGTGGACGAAAGGGTGAAATAGGAGAGGGCTTTTGGTCGGAGCCATATGGCGGAGCTTTTGGAGTTGACGGCGAGGCATTTGGTGGATTGTGGAGGTGTGGAGGCCTCGCTGGAGATGTGGCCAGAGAGGAGGAAGATGATGGCGTGTGGCGGCATTGGTGGTCAGATTGAGGGATAAAGGAGATGAAAAGGAAGTAGAGGGAGAAAGGAACCTATCTAACCTAAGCTAATTGGATGAAAGGGAAGGTAGGCGCCAGTTGTGGTATGGCCGGCGTCGGAGACGAGAATACCTCCGGGGGGGGAGAACGACGAGGAAGATGAGGAATATGATGCCTACTAGTATTGAGAGATGAGGAGGAAGGTGAGGAAGAAGAACCGACGACCTATTGTATGTGGTGACTGGCGAAGAATGTGGACGAAGAGCTCATTGGAGCTTGCGGAGGATGCGGTCAGAGAGAAGGGAAGAAGGTTGGAAACTGGCCAAAAACAAGCTAAAGAACGATCGTGCACCAGGGGTCTGTAATAGGGCATTAGGAAGGCATTCCAAGCTTGGAAATCAAGCTTGAAAGCTCAGAACCTTCACGAAGTAGGAAACCCAGATCTTTGAATGGTTCGTATGAGGATTTGGGTACAAATCAGAGCTCAGGATGCGGCTCAAATTGAAGAGGATTCTCTTAGGAGCTCTACTTCCAATTTTGGAAGAGATTGGGCGAGAAATCAGGGAGAACTCCTTGATTGAAGGTCGGCTGCAGGTGCGTTCACATGGCCATGGCAGTAGGGACCCTTTGGTGAAGAGGAAAATGAAGTTAGGGGAGTCATTGTAATAGATTTCGAAAGTTGAGAGGGCTATTTTAAAGAGAAAGAGTTAGACTTTACTAAAATGTAAACTTGGTTAAGATAATCTCTAATTGAGCTCAAATTTTGGTACAAACATAATTTGGACCCTAGGAATTTGATAGTGAAGTCATATTTTGGTTTTGATCAACTTTGACTGGGTAAATTACGTAGAAATCTAAATTAGGGCAACTTCCTATCTGAGACTTTATTTTAGGTCAAAATGGGTTCAAATGGTTAAATCAAGGGTACCAAACCTTATAGAATATTTTTATATGAATGTTAAAAGGTTTAGATAAATTTTATTTTGACCAGAACCTTTGTTATTTAAGTGGGTCTGAAATTAAGGTTTTGGATGTCCATTAATTCTTGAAATGCATGAAAAATTCGTTTGTCTGTACGGATCCTTTTATTAGACATTTATGACCATTTTACCTTTAATTAACCCTTGGGAAAACCTGTGATTACTCTGTATTTAGGATATGATGCTAAAACTGCAGATTTACCCTTAATTTAGTGTATTTCTCTCAGAAAGAATATGCAATGAATTACGAATCTCTGGTGGTTGTGTAAGAGCATTTGTCTTTTGATTCTGACTAGTTAAAGCTATTTATGGCAGATGATGACGTTATCATCAGTAATTGAGCCTAAGAAGCTTGACACGAAGTAAAGGAGATAGGAATGCTACCAATGTGTGAATGAAGAGAAAGAACATAAGGATTTGGTGATCTATAGTTTCACCACATGGGTATACGTCTGCAAAAGGGATCTATCCCTTAATTATCTACGAGAGATTGACCTAATATAGAATTTGGGGGGGGGGGGGGAGGAGTAGAATACATGATCCTTTTTTATAGGGGAATTTTCATCCCTATGAAGGCCAGTGATCATTTATTCTTCATGGAGCATTATCGCCCTGTGGGTTGCCTGGCATTTTGTTCTGTCGCCTTGCTCTTTGCTCTAATACCTTGATTCCCACATTACTGCTTCGATTCTTTTGTCGACCTCATGGTTTCTACATCACTGGTGCCTTTGTTGCCCCAACACTATTAGGATTGGCATAGCGTTGGGCTACAGGGTCTTAGGCTTCCTGGTGGTCCCTTGTTGCCTAAGGATTGGGCGGTCAGGCTAGTTAGTTGCTCTTGGGTGTTTTGAGGTGGGTGAATTTGCTGGTCGACCTTGGGTGGTCTGCTTAAAATAGTGGCATCATGACTACGCTGTCAGAGGGCTTATCTTGTTTTTGAGTTGGGTTGGCTCTCTTCCTACTCTTTGCTTAGGCCTACTTTCCTCATGGTTCAACCTCTAATAGGCTTGACTTTCTTTCCCCCATCACTTTGGTTGTTAATTTTAAAGAAGTTGCTATCATTTTGTTGTTGGGAATTGTTGCAGCTACTCCTTAGATGTTGTTAATGGTGTTCTATACGTAGGACTTATGATGGGGAAACATACAAGTCTGGCTATACTTATCAAATAGCAAGTGTTAAATACTGCAACCAAATATTCTGACTAGTATCACTTCTCCTATGCAATATTTTGCCAACTTTCTTAACCATTGCCTCAATATTGTGTTTGTTACTTCGCAATGTTAATCCTTAAGGTCTTTATCTGTAGTAAAATATAATTTGCGTCATAGAACTTATATGTAGTACTGATTAATATTAGCATTGATCGATGTTGTACCATTACTCATTACCCTTCGTCGCACTTAAATTGATTTACTTCAAATTGTAACCTCTTGTTCCTCCTTTGAGTCAATGTTCTTAATCGAGTTGGCTGCAACTAGGTTGTGATGCAATTTGAGAGCTAAGCTAAACAATGAAAGAAGGCCACGAACTCTCTTCAATTGGAAATTTTTTGAATAATGGATCATGGATTGCATGCCTTAAAAGGTGCATTAATGAAATTTTGTGACTACCTAGTATTACTTCTTCCTCCTATGGAATATTCTTCCACCTTTTATGTCCATAGCCTCATTAATTTTGGTTGTTAGTTTTGAAGGACTTGCTATTGTGTTGCTGTTGGAACTTGTTGTAGCTAATGCTTAGAGGATGTTGTTGGGTTTAAAGTACGGAGATTTTCCAAGATTGAAGTATATGGATTGGTGTTACTTGTAGAGGACACAATTGCTGTTTGAATGCAACTTTTGATGTTCATTTTCGGAAACCTCAATTTCTAGATGAAATGAGTTTTGCAATACATCCTATATATATACCTTAATTTGCACTAATTTTGAAATAGTTGGTTGACACCTTCTTTATGTTATTAGCCGATAGATGCAATACTTCATACCCCGATCGAAAGTTGTGAGACACCACTCGAAAAGGAGAAATAAAAATGACTCCTCAAAGAGGAACTCGAAAAATAAGAAAATAAAAAATAAAATAAAGTAAAAAAAAAAACATCCATGTAATAATTTTACAATAGACTCGAAAATATATTCCACATCATTTAATGTGATCGTGCCATCAAAATACCGAAGATCGCAACAATTTACACGAACAAGTAATAGGAAGCAAAAAATTTACTTTCAAACTCAATTGTGTAGGTCCAATTACAAACGTGATCCCTGACATAAATTAAGAAATGTAAAAAGCAAAACAAAAAGGAAATGAAAAATAAAATAGAAAAATATTAAAATAAAAATCACAATTCCATCTAATATAAATCCAAATATCTACGCCAAGCAACAATACCAAACACATCGATCCAATTCTTCTAACTCGATCGAGAAAAAGAAGCCAACAGGTGCACGTTTTCTTTGTTCCTTACCGAGCCCACAGCATGCCCGCGTACAGTTGGTTTGGACAGTCTCCTGCCAAGCAATAATCCTCTGGCACGACGGCATCTACAGGGATCTTCCGAATCAGAAAGTCTCACTGTGGAATCGTCAGAAGGTGTAGATTGCCATGCATGCAAACGTGGTTCGTCTGTGTGGAATCGCGGGAACTGGAGCCATCTGCTCGTCTTAATGGTGTGTGCTGGCACAGAAAGCTACAGTATCCTTGGAAGCTTTTATGGTTGAGTCCATTTTGGGTTCGTTGAACTTGACTTTGGACGAGCGTGGATGGCCTTGTTCGCCTTTGGGATAAGCATCAATGGATGAGTCGAGTGTCTTCACGCCGAACCTTCCTTCTAAGGCTTAGTTGTGGGTTATTCCAGCTTTAGATTTTTTTTTTTTTGTTTTTGTTAAACTGCCATAGTAGAATATATTACATCATCAGAAAACTAAAATTAAAATTTTAGTACTTTAATATGATTCAGAAAATAGTTACACCGATTAAGATACTTGTCAATAGTAACACTGATACTATATTTGTATATGAGTTAAAATCATAAGTTGGGTGACATGATCGAGATAGGATGAACAACGTCATAAGTTAGGTATGTTTTCTGATAAATGTCATCTCAAAATTTTTATGGATAACATAATATTTAACCTCCATTTATTTTACTTTTTAATAAAATTATAATAAAAAATCTAATATCAAATATAATTAAATAAATTATAATCATCTCTCTCTGTATATATTTAAATTATATCAATATATAACTTATAATACATCGACTTATTTATTATATCCATCCTCTTATTAATTCACTACTTATACCGTAACGTATCTCGTTTTAACTTTTACTTGAGGATAAATGTTAAATAACGTGCAAAGCTCCGCCGCTGTCAAATTTCTGATATTATTAGTGTTGTCACGTCAAAGACTGGATGGGTGGAAAAACCTTGGAATAAGAAATTTTAAAATAGACTTGCTCTTTAGGTTACTTATTTCCATGATTCCACCCATAACTTCAGAGATGAGCACCACAAATTCTAGGGTTTTATCCTTTCCAAACGTAACGTACCGCAACGTTTAATGCATGCTGCTTTTTCTGAAGCACGAATATATTATAGATTAAATTATGTCGATGATATTTAGTTATAAATAAAATTACATTTATCATTTAATTTAAATTATGAATCAAATTATGTCATGGATGTTTTGATTTTAAATTAAATTATATTAGTGATTCCTCAACTATAAATAAAATATTATTACTAATATTTAGATATTATATCTTAATCGATCTTCTTAGTGATAGAAGGTTCCAATTCAACAAAAAAAAAAATGTAATTTCACAGAAAATAGACACGAGAGTTGGTGATTCCACTAGAAGTAATAGGTAATATAGAATCTTTAGTTCTCTCTCTCAAATTACATGCAGATAGGCTCAAAGGGCATCTCTTCCCTATTTATAGTACAAGAAATATCCCAACATTAAATCCCTTATAACGGTCGTGGATTCTCCGGTACGTCTGTTATTTAGCTATTAATAGCGCAGGTGATGCCACCGTTAATGCTGACATGGGCATCAGGGGTATCGTTGTTGCCTCTTCAACTCTGGTCAATCTGGGTCCTTTAGCAGGCCAATCCTATTCGAATTCGCCCAGATGAAGGCAGGTCCAGATCCTTCTGAGTGTAGGCAGGTCGGGTGGAGCCAAATCCACCTGTTTACATGGTATCAGGTGTTGTTCGCTCTGAAACAGGTTTTTAAATTGTCGTATTTTAGTATAGATCGAATCAGCGCGAAAAATAAATAATATTTATTACTCGAATATCAGAAATGAAGCCTGAGGTCGAACACAGGAAGCAAACAATCGCTAATCTTAATTAACAAGTAAATGAGCACAAGAAATAACTCAGAAATGATAATCAATATAAAGCATAAGTTTAACATATGGCAAAAAGAATCTCAAAGCAAAAACAATGGTGATTTAGATCACAAATTATTCAATTTAAGCATATATGCAAATAATGCAACAGTACCATCAACCATCAAACTTAGGTACTTAGATAACCAGATAAAGCCTCAAATCAGACGTTAGGTCTTTTAAACAGACAGCTTAACCAACATATGCTACAGTGCTTCCCTAACACTATTTTTCTTCTTCTCTTTTCTTCTTCTCTTCTCTTCTCCTCTTCTACTGTTATAACCCTGGCATCAAACGTCGTTTAAGACGTCTTGGAATTGGTCCAGACGTCTTGTCAGACGTCTGGAAGCCTTCCCAGACGTCTGGAATTTAATTTTTTCAGCGTACGGGTTCGCATCTGCGCGCATGTGCGCGCAGACTAAACCGCCGCCCTCCTTCTCTTTCTTCCACCCTGTAGGCGCAGCCACCTTTTTCTTTCTCTCCTCACGACAGCCTTCAAATACCCCCCTCTCCTCTCCCTCACCCTCACTCCACCGCCTTCTTCTTCTTCTTCTTCCTGTCAGCGAGAGAGTGAGCGGGTGAGGGCAGCAACAGCTGCTGCTGTGAGTGCGTGGGGAGGAGGGGCTGCTGCGAGAGGGCGAGAGCTAGACCGCGAGGGTGCGAGCTCGCCGGAGCAGCCAGGGCCGACCGGCGGGTACGCAGCGAAAGCGTGGTGTTGGGGAGGAGCTGCTGCAGCTCAGGTAGCAGGCGAGCGCGGCGCGGCACGGCCGTGCGCTGCAGGCGGAGGGCGAGGAGGTCCTGATTCTGAGAAACTTTCCCAGAATCAGACGTCTGGAGGAAGGTCCAGATGTCTGAAAGGTACGATATTTTCCTTCCTTTCTTCTTTCATGTGTACGGCCACGCAGCTGTCCCGCCAAGGAGTTCTACCTCATTTCGTGTTGAGGACGATCGCGTGTGCGTGCAGGTCTCGTTCGGGAAAGCGCAAGGGCATGCCCTCCCACACAGATTGGACGTCTGGGCACAGCACCAGACCGATGGGTGCATAGCGGGATTCTGGACGTCTGAAGGACCGCGCAGGATCAAGGTATGACCTGAGCCACCGTTTAAGACGTCTGGAAGATGTTCCAGACGTCTGATTTTGGGCAGACTTGTCATTTTTGACCCGTTTAGGGTCTGTTCGAAGTCCGTTTTTCACGTTTCAAGTTTCGTTCTTCTCAGATTTAGTTCCTCTACCTGTTACAGTATTTGTATCATGTTCTGAGTAGCCCCTTGTAATTGATCCTTGTGTTAGGACCCCATTTCGTTGCGGCTCTGGGGGTTGTGGAGGAGCACGGGCTTGCCGATCACGCCCCCAGTACTCCCGATTTTGCGGGTAGAGTGGCCCCTTTAATTATTTATCAAAAATTATGTACTTGTGAAATAATTAATAGAATATAAGGTATTGCATGAATCGTAGGACTGGAAAACTAGATTGAATGATAGATCCGAGGGTATTGCATGAATCTTAGGACTGAAAAACTAGATTGAATGATAGATCCTAGGATATGGCATGGATCCTAGGACTGGAAAACTAGATTGAATATATATATTGCAGTCTTGGAAATATAGAAAGGAAAATGATAACTGCCTGTAATTGGTTAACAGTTGCTTGTTTATGAATGGATAATTACTGTTGAGAACATGGGCTATATGAAAATTAAAGCTGAAATGATGAAACCTAAATTGGCTGAGTTAATGAAAAAGGAGCATGAACCCTATGGGGAATTAGGAGTAGAGCTCCTGAGAAGTGAATGGAATAGAATTGGGAAAGTGAGTTGGCCCTTGAGTACAGAGTACCAAGGAGAGCGACTGTCCACTGGTTTAGTGCAGAGCGGAGCTAGCCGCCCTAGGGACCCGGGGTTAGGTCTGGCCACTTTGTACTGACTTTTGGCCCTCGTGTACACAGTACCGAGGTGAGCTACTTGTGTAGGGAGAGCACTAGCCACCCCACGGGCCCCGGGGTTCTACTAGTCCTCCTACACCGACTTGTTAGGCCCACTAGGCAAACCAGGGTAGTCAGGCGAGGGTGGCCAGTGCTCTGTTACTGTGGAGGGGCAAGACCCCTTTTGGTTACTGTGGAGGGGTTGGACCCCTGTTACTGAGAGGGCTCTTCCCTATACTGGTTCCGTACTATGCTTTGGGCGCACCCGTTAACGGAAACGACTGACCGCGTGCCAGTGCGGGGTAGCTACTCGTGCGTTTATCGCGCGTGTTGTAGTCACCGTTACGTTTGTCAGTGACCTTAGGGAGGTTGACTGAAGGTAGGACCACCACAAGGGACTCTCCTGGCCAGGAGAGCATCACGTGTTACTTCTACTTTTGGAAAAGGTTGCAATCAAGATCGTTCCCACGAGGAACATTCAAGATCAAGAGAAAGATCGGAGGAATAATTCAATAATAAGTAAATGGAAAAACAAAGAAAGAGATTAAACATATAACAGCTACTGTCCACCTTACTGTTTTCTTAGCTTTTGGTTGCCACTCTATTCAGCATTCCGCTGACGTGTCACCTTTGTCATCTTTTCAGGACCAGGTGTTGAGCAGCCAGAGCCGACGGCTGCAGAGGGTGCTGGGCCTAGTGGAGCCCAGTAGTCTTACTTGTGTAGTACCCACTGTACCTTTCCTTCTGTTGTTGTGAGTAGTTTCTATTACGACTGTACTCTTTTATTGTAAGCATCATGTTTATGTACCTGTTTATTTCTTTACTGTTGTGGTGGTGTATACTGTAGTAGTTTCTTTTCTTTACCACTGTATTTTGTTACTGCTAGTTATATACATGGTGAATGTGGTTTATTTTACTGCTCTTTTGGTTACTTTCTCGTTGGATGACTGAGTCTTGGGATCAGTCGAGTCGGTCCGATTCTCGTGTCTCGTAGGGATTCGGAAATTGAGTTGTAACATCTACCCTTATTCCTTTCTTCCTCTTCTATCTTCTTAAGTCTTCTCCTCTCCTTCCTTCTTCTAAGCAGGCCTTCTTTCTTTCCTCCTCTTCTGCGAAGGCTTTCGTCTCTTCTTGTTTCTTTCTTCACACACAGAGGGCAGTCATCCCTTTAGATTTGTCTAAGTGTCACACAAGGAAAAACTTTCCCCTACCCGTGCTCTCTTTCTTTCTCACTTCCTCTTAGGTTTCGCCCTCCCAGGGCCATAAGTTAAGATAGTGGATTATCGGGTACACATGCACCCGAGACCAGGGCTGCCGGCCATGAGTGGCAGCTAAGGAGTGCCTAGGTTAGGCGGGTTATCGGATCGTCCAGACTCGTGTGTAAGGTGTCGCGGGTGAGGTGCGTGAGGGGCGCGTGTGGGGACCTCACCCCCTGTGCTTGTTGAGGCGATAATGCTATAGGACAAAAACCATTTATGCGGTGTTGCTTGGTTGTCAGCTTTAGAGGTGGGACAAAAGTCTCACCTTTCCTTTGCATGTGCTACGCTAATGCCTTTCGCTAACTAGAGCACTTCTGCAGCTTGGGGTTTTTAATCCAAGACCTAGAGCAGACCCTGGGACGTAGCCACATCGAGTGAGAGTGGCACCAGGTCGTCTCGATGCTAGAGGAGCTTGGTCGTGGTCAGGGGTGGAGGCGGCAACAGTGGCGAACCGACGAAGACCTGGAACACGAAAATGGGCTCGAAGGCCCTAGTTAAATGGCTCCTTAGCTTCTCCGTAGCACGGCGAAGGTGATGGCGACGGTCTTGTGGAGGATGGTGGCGTGTAGAGTGTGGTTGGTGATGGAGAAGACGGTGTGAAGGTGCGTTGTTTGGTGGTGGTTGTGTGTGGGCGAAAGGTGGAATAACTATGGGGGTTTGGTGCGGGAAGGCGAGGTAGAGGTCGTAGGCTTAGCAGCGAAGTGTTTAGAGCAGTGGAGTGAGCAGATGACTTCGACGGAGTGATCGCCGAAGATAGAGGCGAAGGTGGCTTGCGACGGTGTCGAGGGGTTGAAATGGGGATAGAAGAGGGGAATCTAACCGAAAAGTGGAGAGAAACTAATCTAACATAAGATGATCAGACGAAAGGGGAGGATTCTCCTTACCGGGGGTTCGCCTACTCTGGAGAAGACGAAGGCTCCGGTGAGTGGGAGATGGTGATAAAGACGCATATTGGAGTGGCTGCAGGTATTGCGACGCGTGGAGGAAAAAGAGGAAGGTAGATCCATAGCTGGTATTGCGAACCGATGAGGAATGGAGTTGGAGGAGGACGCCGGACATCGTGGAGCTTCTTGTCCGGAGAGGAGGGAGGAAGGAGGGGTATTCCAGGCCAAGAATGAGCGTGAGAAGTCGACCGAGCCCTGGGCATGCTTATATAGGGCTTAGGAGATCAATTTGTGCTTGGAAGCCAAGCTTCCACTCTATGAATGTTCTCCAGAGTAGGAGACTCATCCCCTTGAAGGATTCGCATGAGAGATTGGGTGAGATCTGGAGCTTGGGAATTGGCACAAAAGGAGGGGAATTCCTTGACAAACTTTCTTTTCAAATTTGAGGGGGATTCGTCAAGGAATCAAGGAGAACTCGCCAAATTTAGGTTGCCGAAGTTTGTAGGAATAGGATTGATTCATGGTGGCGGGGACCTTTTCGTGAAAATGAGATAAGGATCCATGGCGGCAGGGTCATTTGCAAGAAATTAAAAAAGCTAAGGATCTGAATGAGATAAAAAGAGTTTGACTGGACCAAAATGTAAACTTTTTTAAGATGATTTCAGATTGGGCCTAAATTTTGGTACAAACCTAATTTGAACCAAGGAATTAAAATGGTGAAGTTAGATTTAGGTTTTTACCTCGTTTGATTGGGTAATTTAGGGAAAAACCTAACTTAGGGTAAATGTTTGTCTAGGATTCTATTTTGGGTCAAGATGGGTTCTGATGATCAAATTGAAACTTCCAAATCCTAGAGAATATTTTTCTTTGAATTTTAGAAGGTTGAGGTGAATTTTGTCTTGACCAGAACTTCAGTTAATTAACCAGGTCTGTTTTTGGGGATTCAGAAGTTATTTAATTCTCATAACATGCGAAAACTTTTTTCTGTCTGTATTAACCCACTTGTCTGATATTTGAGACCATTTGACCCTTAATTAACCTCTGAAAAAACCCGAGGTTGTACTACATTCAAGATATGATGGTAAAATTACAGTTTTAACCCTATTTTCTTGTCTTTCTTACAGAATGATTATGTAATGAATTAGGGCTCTCTGGCGATTATGTAGGAGTATTTAATGACTTAATCAAATCAAATTGAGTTATTTATGACTCATGATGGTGTTCCCATCATCAGGGTAGCCAGATCCTTCTTCGGGCTTCGTGCGAAGTTTTGAGCCCGAGGGTACATTTTGCCCCTCATCATATACTTCTACTCTTTAGTTAGAGGATGCTGCTGAGGGAGTAGCCAAAGTACTTAAAACCTTGTAGTAGATGATGCTTTCAAATGGTTTCTCGGCTGTCTTTCCGAGATGATAGGCTAGACAGTCTGGTTGTCAAAGGATCCGTACTGGTGGGGGCCCCTAAAGGCCCCGTACCCAGCCGTGCGGCGTTGGCTCATGTGGGCACTTCAAGCAGTGCTCCAAACTTGGAGAGGCAGGTGCTCCAGCACCTACAAGATTCACCATTTTGGGCTACCTCCTAGTAGGGAGGAATGAACTTTAACTATGTGTTTGTCTACTGTTTACGCGTAGTAAGTTTCTCTTTGTTTATTTTTGACTTCTCCTTTGTTAAAAAAATTGGGTCTCACACCTCCGTATGAGACTCTTGGTACTTTCTTTGTCCAACGTGGTGAGGTTTCGTTAGACATTGCTGAATCGATCGTCTCCATCGAGGCAACCGATATGGCCGTCAAATGGGTCGTGACTACTAAGGCGGAGCAGAGGAATTTTACTCATTTGTTGGCAAAGGCCACAACCGCTCGTGAGAGGGTGGAGAAGCCTACTAGGGAGGTTACTTAGGAGCTTCGCTCGCAACTAAAGGCGACCGGCCAGGTGACCCAGCTATAGGAAGAGTTCAAGAAGGCCTGCTAAGGCCTGAGAAGAGCCGGGTATGTAGGCGAGAAGCTGGAGGAAAGTCTCTTCAAGATCCATAGGAGGGATCTTGTGTTGCTGTGAGACTTATCTGAGCGCTTGCAAACCTCCTGTACCAACGTACTTTTACTGAAGGAGGAAGTGTAGGTGCACAAGGTTGAGCACTCCTCGGTCATTGAGGGGTATGAGGTGGCCCTTCAAGAGGAGCGCCTTTGCCTCGGCTCGACCATCAATGAGCTTGCCAACCTAAAGGCAAGCCACGAGAAGGCAGAGGCGACTATGGAAAGCTTGAGAGCCGACCTCGCCAAGACCCAGCAGCTTGCGGAGGACAGGGGCAAGAAGGTGCTGGAGCTGGAGAGTACTACGCAAGAGCTGTGGAGCCTCCTGCTCGGCCAGTTAGCCTACCTCGCACGGTCTCTTCTCCACCCCAGACTCCCATAGCTGATATCTTCGATGACTTGGAGTGAAGCCGCTTTGCTTTTAGGAGTGTTGTTGTTTCTTTTTTCCATTTATTGACTTTTTTTTGTGGGTCCTTTGAGGGAAATGCACAGTATCAACCAAGTAATCCCATGAAAGATAAGCAAGCAATATAGAGTAAGAAGCACAATTTGGTGGAATCAAACGTCGGATGCTCAGGACAGACGACTTAAACAGCCCCCTGCTTCAGTGCTATATAAAGAGCCTTTCTTCTTCTTCAACTCTTCCTCTTCCTTCTCTCTTCTTCCCCTCAGCTCTTCCTCAAGTTATACACAGAGGAAAAGGCCTCTTCTCCTCAAGTGTTAGAGAGTTAGAGGGCTCGGCAAAACCCCCTTCTCTCTCTCTTTCCTTCCCTTCTTTCTCTCAAAGAGTCGTGGTTAACTGGGTAATCGGGTAGGAACAATAGCCAGATTTGAGTGCAGGCCTGCTGGCGTGATCGCAAGCGAGCAGTGGGGCTAGGCAGGTTAAGCGGGTGAGGGTGCGTGAGGGACCTGACCCCTCGTGTACTGGGTGAGAAGTCGGATGCAGAAAAACAACTTATGTGTTGTGGAGAGCTTCCACGTCCCCGATGTGGGACTATCTTGGCTGCAGTTCCTCGCGTGCGAGTAGCGACTAGGGGCTGGTCTAATTGAGAGTGACGGAGTAGTCAACGCTCCTAATTGAGAGCCTAGATTTGCACCTGGGTGAATTCCGCGTCACCTAAAAGTCTTGCTTGGAGCAGTTATGGCAGTAATACGGCTTCAAGGCCTCTTGAAGCTGCTCGTTAATGGCGGCGACTGGCTTCAAACCTAAAATGGAAAACATGGCCTTGCGACCTCATCAGATAAGCTCATGAGATGCGCACAGATGCGACGAAGGTAGCGGTGGCATGCCATGAAGGGGTCGGAAATGGTTGGTGGATGCAAAAAATGAAGGTGGAGGTGGTTGTGTTCGGTGGAAGGTGGTCGTTTAATTCCTTAACACAGTTAATTAAGTTATTTAGACTTAATTAATCGCATGAGAAAGTAACTTAGGTTAACTTGATTTTACATCGGTTGTATAGTATAGGGTCAAATTAACCTAACATTTTAAATTTTAAGGTCTTTTTAACTGGTTGAGTCTAGGTCGTTCACTGGGAGGCATAACTTAATCTTAATTCACCATTAATTGCTAAGGAATAATTGAGATTTAATTAATTAACTAACTATTAAATTAGAATACTTTTAAACCTATGAACATTGCACATAAATTAATCAAATTAGCACATGCAACATTCCATGAATAGAGAACATATTTACACTTGTGATTTGTTATTAAAAATCAAGTAAATATGTTTATTCAAACCTTTACTTCTAATTACAAAAGATTAAGGAAAAAAAAGTTATACAATTGAGTACAAATGCCTTATTACATCAATTAAACTCAGAATTTTGAAAGAGAATATAAGAATACACTATTAAAGCAAATCAGATTTCTTCTTTCTATTTCTTCTCTTCATTCTTTCTTCGGCCTTTTTGTTCTTCTTGTTATTTCCTCTCCTCTGTTGTTGCTCTCTCTCTTATTCCCTCTCTTTTTCGTACTCCCTGTCGTTAACTTAATTTCCTTCTCTTAATCTTTACTGTGCTTTAATGTCCTCACTTAACCAAGTTACAAAAATTTGGTTTCTAATTGGCTGCTCAGACCGATCTGGGATACATAGCACCCCCTTACGGGTGGGACCAGACCCTACTGGGTTTGAGCCTAGTTTTACTAAGGTGTCTTATTTCCAATTAAAGCCCACGCACAGTATCCAGCCTCCCAGGCCCACACATGCCCACTCACGGGCCCACGCTCATGCCCACAGGTGCACACACACACACACATGCGTAGGCACGCGCAACGCATGCACCTGCACCCCATGCTCGTTTCCTTGTGCTCAACGCTGATGACTGAAGCGTCATGTGCACAAAATCATAATATAGCATGTCAGTGCCTCCAGAACTACCGATGTGGGACTATATTTCCTAGGTTCTGGCCAAACTTCAGCCGATGATCTCAGCCGGCTCCGTTCACCAAATCAATCGAGTGAAGGCTCAATCGAGAGCTCTTGATGTGCTCTACAAGATACACGCATCAATTTGATGCTCAGATTTCAATTAGTCCTTTGATTTGAAGGATGAACTTGGCTATTTCGTACGGTTGTTAACGCCTGCAGAAGTGAAATTCAGGTCTCTTGACCTGTGGAAGAGCTTTGACCTCCAGATGAGGTTTGAATCATCTACAGCTGATGATTTCGCAACAAATGGTGAAGAAAGAAAGTTCTATATGGCTTCAGGAAGAGGAAGAAGCTCATGAGCTTCGTTCTCAGTGTTAAGAGCTCAGAATTGAACTCCAATTCATTTATTAGAGAGAAAACAACTTCAACAGGTGATCTGAACTGATTCAGGAGGCTAAAAACAATTGATCTAAGTAGATTTGGAAATCAAAACTTGCTAAGAACACACTAAACAAGTATTGGGTTCTAAAGAACCCAAACTGTCCGAGACATGATTTGCCCTAAATCCTTAATAAACATGAATTAAATCAACTCTAGAACACTACAGGTCATCTAAGAATTCCATTGCAACATTAATTTCATAGAATTAATCATTTAATCCTCGAGTTGGATCCAGAGTTGGCCAAATCAAGCTCGCAGTTGGCTTTCTATTCTAGGTTTTCTTAGATCAAATTGAGGACCTAGATCGACTTGATTCAACTCCAGGAAGTGATTTAGAGTTTCAAATTTATGTTTTGAATCCTCTGAAGTGATCTCAGGCATCGTCGCCTAAGCACAAAATTAGGTTTGTTCAGCAGAACAACCTAGAGGATTTCAAAGCCATCAAAGGTCAAAAATAACCTCTAAAGGTTCTGCTCATGTTTTTTGACATAATTCCAGAAGCCTAACTCTAACTGAGTAACTTCTCCAACTGCACTGAGGTTGGAGAAGACACAGCTCAAATGAGAACTCCAGACAATAAAACCTAGATTTAATCATCGTTTTATAATCCATGCACTCCAAATAGACAATCTGGAGCTCCTTAGAGCTTAACTAGGACTGAAGTGCAATTTTGGTTCGCTAAAGCTTGCCGGAGCTTTGGTGAGTCCAGATAGTGACTAACAGAGTATAAAACTCAATAAAACAAACCATTGAAGGTCTGAAAAGCCTCCTGAGGTCGCAAGGAACCTCGGGAGCCCATCAATTTACTCAGTTGATGATCATAACAGATGATATGCAATAAATTTAGAAAGTACCAGTTCTGAGTTCAGTGGAACTCAAAGAGTATTCCCTCACTCAAGTGAGGGAAAAAGTTCTGTATGGTGAGGTGATACTAATGAGCTATTTAATTAGATGAATAACTTATCTCTGAGCTGCCATTGGAAGTGAGCTAAAAAATGAGGGGGAATTTAGGCGTTTCTAGTATGAAGCTCTATAGGAGCAATTAAAGGGATCGCTGAGGTCTTTAGGGGTTAGGGAGGTGATAGAAGACCTCTGTGGGATGTGGAATTAACTCTAGGCACTTCACCATGGATAGTGAAGTGTCCAGGTGCATGTGATTTGGTGTAGGTGATTAGGTGGACAATTAGGATGGATTTGAAGTTAATTAGGGTCCTAAGGTGATGGTCTGATGATGATGGACCCTGAATGAGTGTGAAACGGCCTCGGAAACCTCCACCATGGATAGTGGAGGTCGTCGGTGACGGTGATGTGGTTTAGGCGGTTTAGGTGATAATAGTGAGTGGAAGGAAGTGGAAATGGATCGTGGAAAGGTAGAGAGAGTGGATCATTACCTGGAAGTAAGAATGAAGGCCCAGCGAGGTTGGACTTGGCCTCGCCAGAGCTGAGGGAGATGAAGCTAAAAGTGCATTAAAACTAAACTAATCCTACTCTTAACTATTGCTAACCTACTAAAAGTTAAAGATACTTACCTGGACGATAGGGGTGAGAATCTCCGTTGATGGCTCGTGACGGAGGACGAAATCAGAGGATGTTGGGAAGAGCTCCAGCGAGAAGTTGAAGGTGGCGAGGGAGAGGAATTGGTGCTCCAAGGTCCTGTCACAACCGTCCAGAGAGGAAGAGGAGGTGAGAGAGACGAGTCCCTCGTTCGGAGGAGGGTCCGAAGGAAAGGTGAGAGGTCACCGGAGGTGAGCGACGGATAGCCTATCATCAGCTACAATGGGGGAGGAGGGAAGGGAGCTGACCCTTGAAATCAGAGGGGTCGAGGGGTATTTATAGGTTGCGGCGGTTGTGGAGATGGCTGAATCTGGACGGAAATGTGTCTAGGTGTAAGGTAACCACCGACGTCTTCTCCAACGTTGGTGAAGTTATCGCCATGCCCTAATTAGGATTTGTAGATCATCTAGACTGTGGGATGAAGGGAAGAGGGTGAGTGCAAGCTCCAGGAGCTTCACGAGGAAGGAAGGACGTCGGATGTAAGGTGATCAAGTGGTGTCTTCACCGTCGCTTGACAGTCGTTGAAGTGACTAAAGAAGAAATGAAGAAGTTGAAGAAAAGTGTCCACAGGGTCCTAGGCGTAAGAAATGTTAAGGACCTATGTGCATGAAAAGGACTCGCATGCATTGAAACCTAAGGACTAAAATGTAAACTGAGGTTTTCAAGGCCTATTTTAATTTAATTCTTTTTTAACTTTTTATATATGATTATAAATTAGATAAATATTATATATATACCTTGAATTTACGTTTTTGACCTTTTTAGCTTAATTTATTTAATTGAGTTAAGTTACTTAAGTTATTACATACTTAAGTATAAATTATGATTAAATTAAGTTAGATATTAATTAGCTAATTAATGATATTTCAAGTCTATTTATTAATTAAATTATTAATAATGCTAATTGACTTTTAATTAATCATTTTTAACTTATTTTTAGGTCTTTTATTGATTTATCCCTTATTACATAATTAACCCTTATATAGATACATATTCATAGCCATTTAACTAGGGAAACTAGTTAATTAGGAGTAATTAGAGGCCATGATGAGCCTCTCATCAAAAGGATAGGGCAAGCAATCCCCTCAATTTCTTGAGGGGTTTTCCTTGTGTGGATGAGGCGGAGCTTTTGGGACCGGCGGGAGGTGGTTTGGTGGAATGAAGCTGACATGCGACCACGCCGGAGGTATGCTAGCCATGGGGAAGATGAAGATGGAGCGGGTACGACAGTGGTTGAAGCGATGGTGTAGTGATGTGGTTGTGATCAGTAGAAGCCAAGGAGTCGATGATGCTAGCTAACGGATGAAGGAGAGCGGAGATGGCGCCGGTTGCAGTATGGCCGACGCCGAAGATGAAGGGTGCTCCGGTGAGAGATATCGATGACGACAGAGGGGTCGAGGGCGCCTTACCGGTATTGCGAGGTGCGGGAAGATTAGGGGAGGTGGAACCGACCGCCTATGGTATGTGGCGGTTGGCGAAGAGGCCGAAGGTAGGGAATCACCGGAGCGAGGTGGAGCGAGCCGATGGTTAAGGAAGGAGAGATGTTTTTTTGGCTCAAATTCTCGCTAAAGTGGTGAGGAATGTCATGAGAGGTCTTTTATCGGGCTTACGAGAGCTTGGAGAACAAGAAACAAGCTCCATAGCTTGCTTGGGATTCAAGAAGAACCCCACTGATTTCGTGGGCTCATACACATGAATCAATGGGAGTTAGGAGTCAAAATTGATCCTAATAGGTTTTCCTAGGTGTGAACATCAATCTCACCAAATTTGGTGGGATATGATTGAGGTTTGAGTAGGATTTTGTTTGGTCAAAGCTCGCCTGGAGGTCGGTTGAGCTTCAATCTCGGAAAGGACTAAAATGCGAAGAAGACGAAGAAGTTGGGGGGCTTTTTGCAAGGTTTTCAAAAGCTGAGGGGCTGATTGAGAGAACAAGAGTTAGACTTGGACCAAAATGCAAACTAGGTCAAAATGATCTCAGATTTGAGCTAAATTTTGTTACAAACCTAATTTTGACCCAAGGAATCTAGTTGTGAAGTTGGATTTTGGTTTTGACCACGTTTAACTAGGAAAATTATGTAGAACTTAAATTAGGGAATCTTTTCGTCTGAGACTCCATTTCAGGTCAAAATGTGTTCTGATGGTCAAATCAAAGATACCAAACCCCATAAAATATTTTTCTATAAATTTTAGAGGGTTTAGGTAAATTATATCCTGACCAGAACGTTAATTAACTAAGCGGGACTATTTTTTTGGATTTTAGATGTCTATTAATTCTTGAAATGTGTGAAACCCGTTTCGTTCTTCATGGACCCACTTATTAGACATTAATGACCAAATGACCTTTAATAAACCCCTTAAATACCTTGTGGTTATTCTGTATTTTTGGAATGCTGTCAATTTTGCAGAAATAACCTTGTATTCTTCTCTTCTTTTCAAAATAGGATAATCTACCCTTAGGATCTTCTGATGGATACGCAGGAGCATCTATCAACCTTTTTAGATCAAAATAAGCTAGTTATGGCTCATGATGGTGTTCCCATCAAACGGCCATGATTTGGATTAAAACTTTGCACGCCTCTCTCCCTTCATTACAGCCGCCCAAGCCCTAATTGCTTAATCGCACCTGCACGATGACCACAATCACTCCATTGGCTACTTAAGTCCCTCCCCAACTCCCTGTGTGCACCATCGACTCCCCATTACATCTCTTGAGCTGATCCTTTCCTCCCTCTCCAACTCTCCTTACCCCTTCACTCGCCACACCTATGATAGAGGCATGGTTTTTCACCTCCAATTCCTCTTCGCCACTAGGGATGATGTATGCATAAGGATGACCTTAGAGCTCCAATTGTGGGCTCTTCATTCATTGGAGATCTCCCCCCTTTCTTCCACCTTAGCCGCCGGCTGTGGATCTAGGCACCCCCATTCCTCCTGTTAGATAGGATTTCCTACATTTTAGAGTAGCTTAGATTAGTAATTAGTGTAATTTAGATCAGTAGGAGCATATTAGAAATCAAATTCAATGATGGTTTAGTGTAGGTTAGGAGTAGATTAACTTAGATTTGCTCCGCCCTCTCTGATCAATTCAGATCAGAGATGTATTTTTCCACCTCCATTTCGACTCATACAACTTTCCCTATACTTCATGATTCATTTCTGATTTCCTCGCATTTTTATTCATTAATCACCCCTTCATCAGGGCCAAATTCAGATCTAGGAATCTTGGTTAGTAGATCTAAAATTAGCGCCTAAAACCCATTTGGGGGGTCACCCATTCACTCCTTAAATTCACAAAGACCCCCTGATCTGATTTGATTGACTTGATTTGCTCGAGTCTCTCAGATTTGGTTTTCACGCCCGATCTCACGATTCAGAGTCAAATTGGTTTTAAACAATTTTAATCAAGTGATTTGAGTTTAGATTTGCTTAATTGGGTGTAATTCAATGAATCCAAGGTTTTGGATTTGGTTTTGAATGTGTGGATGAGCATAAGCCCAATTTGATTGCATTTTGGGTAGTTTTGGCTAAGGAGAATTGGTTGTACTGATTTGAGGCAAAACAATGACCTAGGAGATTTTTATAGAATCATTAGATGACCCTGCACACCAACTAATGGTGTATAGGGTGACCACGTGATCAAATCATCTGAGAATCCAAAGTAACAGGCCAATCTGGGCAACATTTATTTTTCACTTCAAAATGATTTCTGAGTTTAAAAATGGCTTAAATCTGATTTGCAGAAGTTGGTTGAGATTTGGAATGGTTTAATGAAGGTCTAGAAATGGTTTGATGTGATTTTAATGTATATTATGGTCAATTACTTACACACTGTCTAGAGTGGGAAGTAAAGACCATATTAGGGTTTTAACGGTTATCAAACCCTTGATTTGGTTTTGAGAGGATTTCAGACCTTCTTGACTTGTTTTCAAGATGATTTTAACATGAAGATCTTTTTGATTTCAAGTGTGGATTTTGGGCAGTCACATAGCAGTTGCCCCAAGCTGCTAGTTTCAGGTTCTGGGCAGCTGCTGAAGATGGCAGAAATAGTTGCAATTTTGAGTATTTTTGCCAACTGAATTGCTACGCAAACATATGATTTTAGATGGTAGCAGTAGCTGCTCAATTTGGCAGTAGTTATAACAGCAGTAGCTGTTGTTGCTAAATTATAACAGCTACAGTTGCTACAGCCACTGATGGTTTGGACTAAGATTTCAACCTGGATTTGAAGTTCAAATCGAAGCTGACCTGTTATGTAGTGTTAGAACCTAATGTATCAAGCATTCATGTACTGTTATAGTTTAAAATTTGATTTGAATGTCTTCATTTCAAGTTTAAATCTTCATTGTCAGCTGTTTTCATAAATTAACTGTCTAATGATGGGAATTAATGAAATCTGAAGTGGAAATCACGATTAATTTCTTATACGCCTTTCATGTGTTATGTTGGATGATCTTGAATGTCTATATCTCACCTCCAACACTTAGAGTTCACTTTAGGCCTTAGGTTTCACTCCTCCAACACCGTTCGAGGCCTAAAATTGGTTAACTTTGCTTATAAATAAAAATCATAAAAAAATTCCAAAAAAGTAAAATAAAGGTGTCTTGGTTAGGATTAGGAATATTTTTAGGTGTATGTCATGTTTCAAAGCATTCTGGACTTGCAACTTGGTAGAAGATACCAGTCGACGGTTCAATATATCTTGGAACTAAATAAAAGAACAAAACATCAAAAACACCCAAAACAACTCTTCTCTCTCATTTCTTTCTTTCTTTCTCATCCCCTACCTCCTCTAAACCTATAAATCCCACAAAAATCAAAAAAACCCCAAAAATATCAAAAAATATCATGTATATACTTGTATATATTAATTAAACCTAAGTTATAAGTATATAGTATACAATGTACAAAATATCTATATATAACTTATATATGTATTATACATATCAAATTAAGTATTTAGAATAACTTAGTGTATATATACCTTTATTGTATTATTATATATTAAATTATATAACTTAAATGTATGCTAAGCTAAATAATTTTATAAACCTATTTATATGTGCATATTTATACCTAATACGGTACATATGTATTTATATATGTATTATGCACTATATAATACCTGTAATTTAATTTAATTATATATTTACAGTAAATAATTAATTTATTAAGTTAATTAGATAATTTATTAATTTAAAATAGAATAAATTAGTAAATTAAGTTAATACTGAGATAATTTATAGTATGTACTTGTATTATATTATACTAAGTATTTTCAACTTATTTATATCGTATTTATACTATATTATAGCATTTATAGTTCATTTATATGAAAAACTATCTTAAACTAATATTTAATTGTAAATAAATTAAAATAAAGATTTTAAAATATAAAAAAAATCTGTAATAAATAATTTATTATTTATACTAACTCTGTATAAAGTCAATTGTATAAATAATTACCTAATTTATACTTTAATTTACGAATTAAACTCTAATTTAATGTTTATAAACAACAAATTTTACCTAATTTTATTATATAATTAAATAACTTATTTATGTAAATAAATTATATAAATATGTAGACCTATGTAAGGGATTTGAAATGCTATAATATAATTTAAATTTATATTAAGTTATGGCCCTCAAATTGAGGGCCAAAATCGTGTCATTAGGTACGTAGCAATGCACTGCTACAGCACCAATTGGCGCTTAGAATAATGCCACATCGTGCACTGTGGAAGTGTCGATAAGGGATATATTGATTTTATGTTTCTACCCCTTCTATCGTCAGGTGTTGGGTGCCCTTACACACATTGTCCTCTCTCTCGATACCTTTTGCATATGATATGAGCATGAATTTGTACGGTGTACGGCTGGCGCCATGCATTGTGCGAGGGCCTAATTGGGCCCATTAAGGAGCATAAATCCAGATTAATGCACCTAAATAACTAAACTAAGGCGGCCTTTGTAGAGGACTAGTCTCATCCTTTAAAAGGTGCTGTGTATCCCTCGAAAAGGTCACTTGCTAATTAACTAACCTAATTTTTACATAAGTGAACAGCGAATGTGCATTTGTGTGAGGGAGGGTGAGCCCTAAAAATTTGGCTAAGTGTTAAGAGGGAAAAATAGAAGAGAAGAGGAGAGCGAGCTTAGAAATCGATTAAGTGTGGAAACCACCCCCTGTGCCTTAGCGTGTGTTTGTGTGTGTGTGTGTTTGTAGTGTGTAATAAGTATATGTATATAAATAATATAATATAGTGTAAATAAATAAGTATACATATGTATATTATATATATATGTGAGTGTGATTGTGTGTCTATAAGTATAGAGGTAAACTGTTTGAGCTCTTATATATGTATATAAATAACTATAGCTTTAGTGATGAATAAACCCGTCACTGTAGATAAATGTTAGTATAAGTAGTTATTTTACCTTATGTTAGGTGTATAATATTACCAAGATTTTACTAACATATATATCTGTTACTATATGTATAATATATGTTACTAAAGATGTTAGTATATTAATCTAACTTAATATAGTAAGTATTATTAATTATTTTTGTCTGGTATTAACTATATTAATTGTAAATAATTAATATAGGGTAATTTTATATAGTTTTTGATGCTTGATTATGTATAAATATTTTCAAGCATTGTAATGTATTTTTATTAATTCTTTTGTACATAATTAACCAATTTATGTAATTATTTGATTCATTCATTCATTTAGTAAATAGAATCAACATTTTTTGGAATTAAAGAATATTTTTTGACTTAGATAGTGATGTATCTCAATAACTACCTCGCAGTGAACTGCCTCCCATTAAAGAATATTTTTGAAATGTCATCGGTTTGCATTTGTGATATATACTACAACAATAATATCTAAAACACCATTTTTAGTGCAAACCGGTCGTCGACGATCATATTTTTTGGTGTCGTTATTGGGGACAAAAACCTGTTAACAGTGCTTTATTGTGATTGTTTGAATTATGTCGCAGAAAGTCGATTAATGACTAACCTAGATAAATGCCTAAATGCAGCCCGAAAACTCGTTTACGAACTTAAAATCCTAAAAGCTAGATTAGTTTTAGGGTATAAGAATGATGATAGACTAGCGTTTATCATTACTCTCCTTCTTGCTTGCGGACTATGACGACACTAACGACGGACATGGACGCAGCCAGGTATAAGAAGAGGGATTCCCCAGGCTTAAGGGCCATCAAGATGGGGGCTTCTAAGTGCTTCCTTCACTTCCTCTAAAGCCTTTTTTCAATGAGAAGTTCAGTGGGGCGTAGTATAACGTTTGCCCTTTTTTATACACTCAAAGAAGGAAAGGCATTTGTTAGAAGATCAAGACAAGAAACGACCTAAAGAGGCAATCTTACCGATTAATGACTGCATCTCTTTCAGAGTACTTGGCGGTTCCAAGGCCATGATTGCCTGACTCTTTTTGCGATTGGCCTCTATTACTCTATTTGAGATCAAGAACCCCAAGAACTTCCCCGCTGAAACACCAAAAACATTTTCTGGGGTTCAGGCAGAGGTGGGTGTTCCTTAGGACATGGAAAGCCTCTACCAAATACCTAAGTTTGGTAGGAAGTTTGATCCCTTCAGCGACATATCATCAATGTATACCTCAAATGATTTGCCTATTAAATGAGAAAAAATCATATTTACAAGGCGCTGGTAAGTTGCACCAGCATTTTTGAAGCCAAAGGGCATGGCTCTATACTAACTGTGTTGGCCCAACGGTGATTTGGATTAGCAAGAACTGCACTGTCTTCGTTTGTTGGTGCTAGAGCACCACGATCATTTATTTGATGATAACAAAACACGTGTTATTTAACATTTGCATTTAAAGTCTTAGATTTCAGGATATTTGCAAATAGAGACGTGTTTAGACGGAGTTCGAGCTCACATCCATGGTGGATTGGAAGAGTTTGACAGAGGAGGAGATTCGCGAGGAGCGAAAGCTTAAAGAAGGAAGGAGATGAAGAATAGGATAGATTTCCTTCATTGTATTTTTGTACTTTGTTTTTTCTCTTTATTTTTCAGATCTTATGTTAAAGAGCCTCAAAGAACCCTCAAAGTAGTCCTAAGAACACCTGCACTATTCTAGGATACTTAGGTTTTTTGTAGAGAGCTTAGAAAATCAAAATAAGATTTTGACAGCCTAATCAAACGTCTAATTTAGAAATCAGACGTCTGATAGTGACCTTTAAGACGTCTGACTGTTGACTCAGACGTCCATTAACTTATGCTGGACTTAGTAGGTTCTGTCTGTTGAAATTAGACGTCCAGACCTTAGTCTAGATGTCTTAGAATACGTCTGATGTTTATGCTAGATGTCCAATTAGTGGAGCGTTGGCTACCTAAGTAAACATTGAGGAACTGGATTGTTGGGCTTATATTAGATGTCTGTAGAGGACCCCAGACGTTTGATATGTGACCGTTGAGTCTCGTTGTGAGCCAAAGTCACCTTTGTCAGATTTTCTAGCCGTTAACATATCTTAGGAAACCAGTCTCGCTGTACAATAGGTTTCCATACGTCCAGACCTAGTCCCAGACATCCTGTATGTCTTCTGATGACCATGCACTAGAACCCTATTTAGGTCTGAACGAAGTCAGTAAGGAAACTCGCTTAGAATCAGACGTCTAACTTAGTTCCCAGACATCTTAAACAAGTTTTCCAGACGTCTGATACCTGAACCAGACGTCTGATGACCCTGTCAAAATCATAATTGATTATGATTACGGCCTATTTTACCTTGGGTTCAACCCTAACGGCTGTGGAAGCCTTCTAAGGCCTTCCAAAGCTTTCCTAGGCCCTTTATAAATAGAGGAGGACCCTTGCCTTGCAAATACACACCAAGACACACCCAAGCATTAGCATTTCCCCATCTTTTGTGTCCAAGTGAAATAGAAGAAGATCTTGCTCTCCAGTCCACCGTTCCAAATCTAGAGAGCTTCAATCTAGTTGCGCACCCGCTCTCCCTCCGTGATTACGAGAGAGACAAAGCACCACCGCGTGATTCATGCACCCATGTCGTCACATCGACGCACTCCCACCAAGGGGAAGTTCCGTTACCTATAGTAACTAGATTTAATCATTCACTTTGTGGCTTTATAGGTTGAGTTGTAATTTATCTTTGTAATTGTGTTGGGTATTCGTAGTAATGGCTGGCCGTGCGTGTTTTGTCGTTATGGTTACTTATGGTTTACAGTCGTTGTAGTATATGACAAAACAACTACCAGATTACTACAAAATTTATTTACTCGGAATAACAAGTTTTCCCGAGGTCGAACTCAGGGAGCAACTATAATTCTAGAAGTATAAAAGTTCTCAATTGTGTTACAAAAATAACAAGAGAGAGAGAGGGAGCAAAATTTCTCTTGGCTTCTTCTTCTTCTCTCTTTGTCTTCTTTCTTTTCTTTTTCTCTTTCAGCTGATGTTCCTCTTCTTCTCTTTCTCTACTTTCTTCTTTCTTTTCTTTCTTTCTTGCGGCTACAGAGTCTTCTGCCTTCTTTCTCTTTTCTTTCTTTTCTGCTCTACTTCTTTCTTTCTTCTTTTCTTTCTCAGCCTGCCTTGTTCTTGTCTTCTTTCTCTGCTTTGCTTCCTCTTCTTTTCTTCTTTGTCTTTCTTTCTTCTTCTCTGCGCTCTGGCCGCTGCCCTTCCATCGTCTGACTTGATGCTCAGACGACTTAACTATGAGTTTGCTACAGTGCGGCTTCTTCTCTTCTTCTTCAGCTCCTCTCCTTCCTTTCTTCTTCAGCTGCTCAGTGCGGCTAAGGCTTTGGCCGCTCCTCCTCTCTTCTTCTTTCTTTCTTCCCTACGCGGATACACACCCATCAGTGCAAAACTGTAACGACCCGGTTCCCGAGCCCCTACGAGACACAAGAACCGGACCGACTCAACTAATCCCAAGACCTAGTCGTCCAATGAGGAAGTAACCAAAAGAGCAGTAAAATAAACCACATTCAACATGAATATAACTAACAGTAAGAAAATACAGCAGCAAGGAAAGAAACTACTACAGTATATACCACCACAACAGTAGAACAACATTCATAACTAAATATGAACTGTAGGTAAAGAAAAGTACAGCGGAAACAAGAACTACTCACTATAACGGAACAAAAAGAGGTACAAGAAACAGTGGTAACTCTACTGGACCCTACTCAGCCCAGCGTCCTCTGCAGCCGCTGACCCTGGCTGCTCAACACCTGGTCCTGAAAGGTAACGAGTGTAACACGTCAGCAAAACGCTGAGTAGAGTGGCAACTAAAACTAAAGAAACAGTAGAGTGTACAGTAGCTGTTAAGTTCTGTTACTTTCTTTATTTCAGTCTTTCACTTATCTCACGATTTATCTATTTCTCAGACCTTTCACTTGATCTCGAATGTTCCTCGTGGGAACGATCTTGATTGCAGTCTTTTCCGAACAGTAGAAGTAGCACGTGGTGCTCTCCTGGCTGGGAGAGTCCCCCGTGGTGATCCTACTCTCAGTCAACCACCCCAAGGTCATTGACAGACGTAACGGTGACTACGGCACGCGCGGTAAACGCACGGGTAGCTAACCCGCACTGGCACGCGGTCAGTCGTTTCCGTTAACGGGTGCGCCCAAAGCACAGCACGGAACAAGTACAGGGCAGAGCCCTCTCAGTAACAGGGGTCCAACCCCTCCACAGTAACCAAACAGGGGCCTTGTCCCTCCACAGTCCGTGCACCCTCGCCTGACTACCCTGGTTTGCCCCAGTGGGCCTAACAAGTCGGTGTGGGAGGCTAGCAGAACCTCGGGACCCGTGGGGTAGCTAGTACCTCCCTACACTAGTAGCTCTTCTCGGTACTACGTACACGAGGGCCAGCAAGTTGGTACAGAGTGGCCAGTCCTAACCCTGGGTCCCTGGGGCGGCTGGCTCCGCTCTGCACTAAACAGGGGGGACAGTCGCTCTCCTTGGTACTCCGTACTCAAGGGCTAGCTCACTTCCCCAATTCTATTCCATTCACTTTCCAGGAGTTCTACTCCTACTTCCCCGTAGGGTTCCAGCTCAGAACGTCTAAGTTTCACCTTCCAGTTTCACGTTATCACAATCCATGTTCTCAAACACGTTTATTTATTCAACAGGCAGCTGTTAATACAATTACAGGCAGCTATTTGTTCCTCTCCATTTTTCCAAGACTGCAGTATTCATCTGTTCCACTAGTTTTCCCGTCTTAGGATTCATGCCGTATCTTAGAATCTATCATACAATCTAGTTTTCCAGCCCTAGGATTCATGCAACACCTAGGATCTATCATTCAATCTGTTTTTCATTCCTAGGATTCATGCAATGTCCTAGGTTCTATTTATGATTCCACAATTTAACAGGTTATACTTAAAAGCCACTCTACCAGGTACGACGGGAGTAATGGGGGCGTGATCGGGAATCCCGCGTGCCTCCGCGACCCCTAAGACTGCAACGGAATGAGGTCCTATCACAAGGATCAAACACAAGGTGTGTCTCAAACACAGTGTATAGCTACTGTAGACGGGTAGAGGATTTAATTCCGGAAAGAACGCAACTCGAAACGCGAAAATCGGAACCCGAACGGGCCCTCAACGGGTCGAAAACGACGACACTGTGCAAAATCAGACGTCTGGAACTTCTTCCAGACGTCTTAAAAAGTGGATCAGAGAATTACCTTGTTCTGCGTGGTTTCTCAGACGTCCAGAAGCCTGCGGGGACGTCTGGCCTAGTTCCCAGACGTCCGATGGTCACCCCGGACGTCTGGAGGTCTCTCTCGCCGTCTGGTACTACAGCCAGACGTCTGATTCGCGTTGGATGGCGAATCACCGAGCCTGCGCGTACCCAACTCTCTCTCTATCAGTACGGTCAGTCGACAGGAAGGAAGAAGACGGAAGTACTCACCTTTCAGACGTCTGGATGGTCTTCCAGACGTCGCCCCAGCCGTCTGGCTATCAGCACAGACGTCTGATTCTGGAAATGTTTCCATAATTAGGCCGAGACTCGCCCTCCGCTCGCGACGCCGTGCCTCGTCGCACCTCGTGCGCCTGCTGCCCGGACCGCAGTAGTCCCCCCCGCGTCGCCCCGCGCCCGCTGCGCTCCCCGCCGGCCGGCCCTGGCAGCCCCGGCGAGCTCGCCCTCACGGCTGAGCTCCGCTCTCGCACGTAGCACCTCCTCCGCGCTCACTGCGGCCGCCGCTGCCGCTGCAACCTCGCGCTCACTGGCTGAAGGAGAAGAGGAAGGAGGCGGTGGTGACGGAAGAGCGCGTGGCCTTTTAAGGCCGCGCGAAGAGGAGAGAAGGAGCGCTGTAGGGGAATCTGCAGCCGCAGAAAGAATAAGCGAATATGCGGGTCTGCGCGCTCAGGCGCGCAGATGACCCGCGCGTGTCAAAGATAACAGATTTCTAGACGTCTGGCAACGATCTCAGACGTCTGATACGACGTCTGGAAGTGATTCCAGAAGTCTGGTCCGACGTCTGGCCCACCTCCCAGACGTCTTAAAATACGTCTGGGGCACGCGTTCATAACAAAAACCTACCCCTACCCCTTCCCTGCATCTCTCTTTCTCTCTGAATCTCTCTTAGGAATGCTCTCCCAGAGTCGGGTAATCGGGTTCAGGTAGCGTGTACGGGACCAGGCCCACGGCGTGCGGTGGTGGGCGAGGAGTGCTTGGTCGGGTAGTCGGATCCGGCCCAGACCCGCGGGGCGTGAGCGCGGGCGAGGGCGGGCGAGTGCGTGGAGCGCCACGTGCGTGTGGGGGACCTGACCCCTGTGTATCAAAGGCAAACAGCCCGATACACTTTTTCAATTTAAGTGTGGGCGCGCGGCCGCACACTTACGAGGTGGGATTAAAGTCCCACCTCCAGATTGCGCATCTGCAGGCGAGGGAGTTGCTACCTATTGCTACCTATTGAAGGTTCTACTTGTACTAGGAGGAGTGAGATCAGCGTGACAAAAAAAATGCGTAATTGAAATATAAACAATCTCACAAATAGTCAATCACACAAAGTACACAAGTAATTTTAGGTGGAAACCCAAACCGGGTGAAAACCACCACCTAACCCTCTCGAGTTAGGATTTTCCGATCAACCTAGTTGATCAAATCCACTAAACCGAATCACTTAAAACGAGGGTGATTCAACCTCAATACAACCACGCTACAAGTACGAGGGTAGTGTTCCTCAACCCCTTCTCTCCACGAGAAGGATTTTGTCCCACGAAGGAGACGGGAATTCGCAAAGCGAATACCCAACCAAATAACAAAGATAAAATAAACAATAGTCCTATAGAGCCAACAAAATAATTAAACCTAGCTTCTATAGGAAATAGGAAACTCCCCTTTGCAAGGAGTGCGTCGACGATGACGCGGTGCGTGTGCCACGCGATGGCGCTACGTCGCTCTCGTTAACAACGCCGGGAGAGCGGGTGCGCAACGCTTGATGCTCTCAAGAGAATGGAGTTTGAGCTTGGAGAGCAAGAGAGTCTTTTCTTTGGACACAAAAGGTTTGAAAGTGTATTGCAAGGTGTGTGTCTTAGTGTGTATTTGTGTTACAAAGGTTCCCCTCTATTTATAGAGGCCTTAGGAAGGCTTTGGAAGGCTTGGAAAAGCTTCCATAGCCGTTGGGTGCAAAGCCCAAGAGAATCAGGCCGAAATCAGGACAATGATTACATTTGACAGGGTTATCAGACGTCTAACTCTGGCATCAGACGTCTGGAAGGCCACTTTAAGACGTCTGATTTTAAGGTCAGACGTCTGATTCTATGCGGGTTTCTCCCTGACTAGAATCAGATCTAAACAGGGTTTTTGTACAAGTCCATCAGACGACATACAGGACGTCTGGCACTATGTATGGACGTCTGGAAACTTACTTTTACTGTGGGAATTGATTTCCAAACGTTGCAACGGCTAGAAAATCTCTGAGAAGAGATTTTGGGTCAGCTGAGGCAAAACGGTCATTTATCAGACGTCTGGAAAGGCCTAAGGACGTCTAATAAGGCTCTAACGGTCATAATCTTGAGTGCCTGCTAAGCTAGCCAACGGTCCACTAATTGGACGTCTTGCAAAGTCATCAGACGTCTCCTAAGACGTCTGGTCTAAGGTCTGGACGTCTGATTTCATCAGACAGAACTAACTATGTCCAGCCTAACAGTTATCAGACGTCTGAAACAACAGTCAGACGTTTTAAAATGCTTAGGGTTCTTTGAGGCTCTTTAACATAATTTCTAAGGAAAATAAAGAGCAAGAAAAATAAAGATAAAAGTACATGAAAGGATTAAAAAGAATCTATCCTATTCTTCTTGTCTTCTATCTTAAATCTGTCGCTCCACGCGAACCTCCTCTATTTTCCGTCAAGCTCCTCCAATCCGTCCTGGATGCGAGCTCGAGTTCCGTCTAAACACGTCTTCATTTGCAATTGACCTGAAATCTAGGACTCAAATTGCAAATGTTAAATAACACGTGTTTTGTTATCATCAAAACAAATGATCGTGGTGCTCTAGCACCAACAGTCGGATCCGGCCCAGACCCGCGGGGCGTGAGCGCGGGCGAGGGCGGGCGAGTGCGTGGAGCGCCACGTGCGTGTGGGGGACCTGACCCCTGTGTATCAAAGGCAAACAGCCCGATACACTTTTTCAATTTAAGTGTGGGCGCGCGGCCGCACACTTACGAGGTGGGATTAAAGTCCCACCTCCAGATTGCGCGTCTGCAGGCGAGGGAGTTGCTACCTATTGGGGCCGCTGCGAGGCTCGCGACCCAAATCGCAAGCCTGGGCGCCTTTGCAGAGTCAGTCCGCGCTGCCTGGGACTCGCACCTGGGTTGGAGAAGGCCTGGAGCTGCGAGTGAAGGAGCTGCAGCAGCTCAACAATGGCGGCGAGGGGGTGCTGACCTGAAAACACAGAGACGGCCTCTCGGCCAAGTCAGATAATGTGGGAAGCTTTGCCGGAGTGCGGCGAAGGCAGTGCGGTGGTCGGCGAGGCGCGAGAGCGCCTGTGGAGGTGGACCTAGGTCAGATTGTGTGCATGAAGATGGGTTTGTTCGGGGGGTGGTTGGGCAGTGATTGGCAGTGAATGGAGAGGGGGGAACGGTTGAGTGGAGTTAGGGGGAGCCTCTGGGCTGGTCAGTGAGGGAAGAGGTGGTCTGTGGAAGTGGAATGGACTCGCCGGAGAAGGTGATCGGAGATGGAGTAGATGGAGGTGGAAGTGGTGGGCGGTGGAGTAAAAGGGAAAATGTAAGGGAGAGAGAGAGAAAGAGTTCTACCTATTTACTCGACGAAGGGGGAGGGGGAAGCGTCTGGCTCGTGACTGCCGGGGCTGAGGACAAAGATGCCCAGGAGGAGGGTATTGGCGACGAGGAGGCGGTCTGAGGTGCCAGCGGTACGACCTGGCGTGGACGACAGGGCAGAGTAAACTCTGCTGCAGGTAGGGCAGCAGAGTGACGAGGAGGAGAAGATCGCCGGAATCTCGGGCACTCTGACCGGAGAGGGAAGGGATGAAAGGTAGGGTTTTTTTTCCGCCAGATGAAGCTTGAAGGAGACGGCAGACCCTACCGCTCCTTATAAAGTCCTTGGCGAGGAGAGGGGACCGAGGAGGCGACGTGTCTGCCTTGCCGGAGAGTGACCGGAAAGGATACCCATGCCTTTCGTGCATTCGCACGAAAGGCATGGTCGGTTGCAGAGGTCTTGGGCGGGTCCCTGCGACAGAGGACGTCGCAGGGAACCCCCCGTCTATTCTAGAGGACGGCTGCCCTGCCTTGCGCGGCGCCATGCCTCCGTGCAAGGTCGCCGGAGGTATGGCGCTGCGCAGAAATGGCAGGGAGGACCGTTCTGCAAAGAGACTAGAAGTTAGGAGGCTAAACGCAAGGGTTTCAAAAGATAAGGGTCAAAAAGTAAATTAAGAGGACCAATTTGTAAAGTCGGTCAAGATGGTCTTTTCTTAGGCCCAAATTTTTATACCAGATTAATTTGAACCTAAGGATTTTAATGGTGAAATTTTATTTTATGTTGGACCATGTTTGATTGGTCAATTTTCCTAGAAACCCAAATTAAGTCATTAAAATGGCATGGTTCTCATTTTAGGTCAAAATAGGTTTCAAAGGCCAAATTGAAGGTTCTAAACCCTAGAGAATATTTTTATATGAATTTTAGAGGGTTTATTTGATTTTTATCCTGCCTCAAACCTCGTGAATTAAAGTGGATTTATTTTAGGGTTACAGAATGTCATTTTATTCCTAGAAGTTGCTATAACCGTTTTTTAGATCATTCCACTTCCCTTCTTATTAAGCTCATTTGACCTATCTTGGACCCTTAATTACCCTGTTTGCATACTGCATTGGTGAAATTACAGTTTTACCCCTAAAGATTTGTTTTATTCTTTAACTCAGAATTCTTTGAGTTAAGCCTCTCTTTGGATTTTGTAGGAGCTTTTTCACACATATTTAGATTAGATTGTGGTATTTAGGGTTCATGATGAGGTTCTCATCAATTCGCATTGCGAATTCCTGTCTCCTTCCTGAGACAAACTCCTTCTTGCGAAAAGGAGGGGTTGAGGAACATTGCTCTCTGATGAGAACCTCGTCATAAACCCTAAAATAGCACCATATAACCTAGATTTGCAAGAAAATGCTCCTACATAACTTATAGAAAGGCTTGACCCAGAGAATTCTGAGTTTGTGAAGAAAACAAGAACTAAATGGTAAAAATGCAATTTCACTAGCACAATCTGTAAACAGGGTAACTTAGGGTCCAAACATAGGTCAAAATAACCTAATAATAAGGAAAGTGGGATGAGTTGATCCAACTAGGGCTACAACAACTCCAAGGAATTAAATGACATCTTGTTACCCTAAAACAGACCCACTTCAATTCACGAGGTTCGAGGTAAATTAAAAATTGAATAAACCCTCTAAAATTCATAAAAAAATAATCTCTAGGGTTTAGAACATTCAATTTGGCCTTGGGAACCCATTTTGATCTATATTGAGAACCATGCCCAATTAATGATTTATTTTAGTTTTTACGTAAATTGACTGGTCAAACAAGGTCTGATCTAGAAATAAAATTCACCATTAGAATCCTTAGGTCGTATTTAGTCTTGTATAAAAACTTGAGCCTAAGAATAGACCTTCTTGACCGACTTTGCATTTTGGTCCTCATCTATTACTTTTTGACCCTCAACTTTTGAAATCCTTGCATTTTGACCCCTAAGTCTTCATCGTTATTTGCATTTAGGTCCTCCCTGTAAAGCCCTGAGCAGCACCATGCTTCGGCAACTTTGCGCGGAGCATGGCGCCGCGCAGGGTGAGGGAGGCCCTCTGACCTTTCAACGGGGTGTTCCCTGCGACGTCTGCTGTCGCAGGGACACCTCCACGATCTCTGCAGCAGCCCACACCTTCTGTGCGAACGCGCGAAAGGTATGGGTCCCTACTACGGCCGTCCTCCGGCGAGGGAGGCACGTCGCCTCCCTTCGCCTACCTCTCCGCTTTCGCCTCTATAAAAGCCGCCTCCGCCTGCAGAAGAAGGTAGCTCGGTCCTGACGAAGAAACACCCCCATCTTTCCTCTCTTCCCACTCCGGCAGAAGCCCTCCAGCTCCGGAGGTTCTTCCTCCCACTCCTCGTCGCTCTGCTGCAATACCAGCAGCAGAGCCACCCTCGCCCGCTCTTCCCGCGTCGCGCCGTACCCAGCGCGCGCCCTCCCGCTCTCTCCTCGCCGCCGCCCTCTCCCTCTGGGCGTCTTCTTCTCCGGCGACAGTCGATACGACTACCGCCCTGCTTCGGCCCCCTTTGTCCCTACAACTAGGTCAGAACTTCTCCCCACCTCCCCCTCTTTCTTTTCCTCACTATTTTACATTCAATTAAGCCCTCGACCACTTCTGTCCACCGTCACCCCCTTCGTCTCCGGCTACCCTCCGGCGAGACGCCCCCATCGCTCCATAGCCCCACACGCCTCGCCAACCCTCTCAGATGCTTCCCTTCACTCCACTCAACAGCTTCCCCCTTTCCATTCCCTGCCACATGCCACCTAACGACCCCCCGAACAAACCCATTCCTCCGACCACAGTCCGACCTAGGGCTTCCACCATACGCCGCCTCACACCTCGCCACCACCCGCACGAGCTTCGCCGCACTCTGACGAAGCTCCCTGCACCTTCTGACTAGGCCAAGAGGCCATATGCTTGATTTTAGGTCACGCCCTATTCGCCGCCATTGCTGAGCAGGTGAAGCTCTTTCACCTGCAGCTGCAGGTTCGCCCTCGCCCAGGCTTGCACTCCAGGACGCGCGGCTTGCCCCCGCGAAGCTTCCCAGGCCTGCAACTGGGGGGAAAGCCTCGCACACGGCCGCAATTGCCTGCAGCTTCCTTAGCTGCAGGCGTCAATTTGGGTGGGACATTTAGTCCCACCTCGGTAGTTCTGGAAGCCCTGCAGCCAAATAAATGAAAAAAGTGACAGCCGCTTCGCCTCCGAACACGGGGTGAGGTCCCTCTCACCCACTACACCCGGCCTCATCCGCGACCACCCCCCGCGGACCTGGCCCGACCTGTAAACCCGACCTGCACTCCTCGCCCACCACCGCACGCCGGTGGGCTTGGACCCAGGCGCGAACCCGTACCCGAATACCCGGCTCTAGGAGAGCGATCCTACGAGCGAAATCTGAGAGAGAGAGACGCGGGGGAGGGTAGGGTTAGGTTTTTGCTCTGACCAAGCTATGTGAGTGTGCAGGCAGACGAAGAAGAAGGAGAGAGAAGAAGAACAAAAGAGAAAGAAAGAAAGAAAAAAAGAAGGAAGAAGCAGCCAAAGCCTTTGCTGCTCGAAGCAAAGCAGAAGAAGAAGAAGGACTGCAAAAAGAAGAAGAAGAAAGAAGCAGAAGAGGGAGCACCAAGGAAGCACTGTAGCAGATGCTACTTAAGTCGTCTGATCGAGAATTCAGACGACGCTCTGAAGAAAAAGATAAGAAGGAAAGAAGAACAGGCGCCGCAGAAGAAGAAAGAAAGAAAAGAAGAACAGAAGAGAAAGAAAGAAAGAAAAGAAGAAGGAAGAAGACAGAAGAGCTGAAGACGATCAAAGCAAAGAGAAGAGAAGAAAAAGAAGAAGAAGAAAGACTGCAAGAGAGAAAGAAGAGAAGAAGAAAAAGCCAAGAGACCAATCTACCACTCTCTCTCTCTCTTATTTTTGTAACAGAAACATTGTACTTCTAGAATTATAAGTTTGTTCCCTGAGTTCGACCTCGGGAAACCTTTTCTGAGTAAAAATTGAAAATGATGGCGACAACCGTAGCTTATACTATAACAAATATACTATAATAAATACAAAGCACCGCGAGTTGCCTGCCACTCATCTCTCACCCTCGTACACATAGCATGGTTGTAGTTGAAGTTGTACTACCCTCGTTAAAGTAGTACGTTAGTGGATTTGATCGACTTTGTCGATCGGGAAATCTTAGCTCGAAAGGGTTAGGTGGTGGTTTTTACTTGATTTGGGTTTCCAGCTAAAAATTACTTGTGTCTTGTGTGATTGCTTCATTTGTGAGATTATTATCTTTTTGATTTCGCATTTTATACATCATGCATATCATTCCCCCTCCGTAGGGAATTACACAACCAGTCCATAATGTATAAATACCTCTGTTTTGATGTACCAAAATTATGTTATCTACTATACTAATCTTTCAGGACTCTCTAATGGATTCTTCGATAAAAGCAAGAAGATCGTTGATTTCTTCTCAGTGTCTTCTTATTGAGACTAGATTATTTTTTAAGGAACGTCAGATAAGCTTAAAATGATTTTTCGCACTTAATGTAAAATTCAAGTTTTTAGGTTAATTAATCAACGAAATAATAATATTGATTGATCAACCAACTTCACTAATCGATCAAAACAACCTATTTTAGGAAGTTGATAAATACATCTTTGATCTACCATTTATCTTAATTAATTGACCAGGTATTGACTGGCCAAATAACTAGTATAACTGACCAAAGTTCATTATGATCGACCAATTTGACTTTCTTTTCTGGTTGATTTTCTAATATAAATAGAGGTCGCAGATAGCCTTTTCTAAACACACATTCAAGGAGAAATCCATCTAGAATAAGAGCTTGCGTGCTTTTCTTTCAAGAGCTTTCGCGCTTCTGCTTCTACGCTTTTCAAAGCACATCGATTTGAGCCTCTGCAAAAATCCTATTTGACACTCCTTGAGGTTCCATAGGATTGTGCTATTTTTATTCTTCTTATTGCTTTGATTACAGATCCCAAGTTGTTGGGACGATCCCTTGTTGTTGTACCTTTACTTTATTTTATTTTTTTGCGATACTATTCACCACTCCCCTCTAGTATACCATTGAGATTCGTAGGTGTTTAGTGAGCGAAATCGATGTTGTAAATGTTGTGTCGTAGTATAGGTCGAAGTCGCTTGAAAACAAATAAAATTCATACTCGAATGAAAGATCGAGGTCGTCCACTAGGAGCAAATAGGAATTCATGCTAATCTCAATTCCAAATAAAAGATATGAATAATTGCAATCAGAGTTGATTTAAAATAATATAGCAATAATTTCAAGTAGAAATGTGAAAAGAATGGAGTAAAATGGTGATTTGAATCACCAATTACCCCTCACAATAATAGCAAATATCTCAATAGTATCAATCAAAGAAATAAAGCCTCAAATGTATGCAATTAGACGACTAAACAACCAGTTGCTATAGTGCTTCCAAGGGACTCAAGGGTCTGTTCTCTTTAGTTCTCTACAGTTCTTCTTCTTCAGAACTCTATTTCTTCTCTTTGGTTCTTCCTTCTCCTTTGTTTCTTAGCCTCTCTGCCTCACCTCTTCTTTCCTTCTTTGCTTAGCTTTGTCTCTACAGGGGGGCACCTTCGATTTTTGGCTAAGTGTTAGCCAATACACAGGGAAGCAAAACCTCCTTTCCTTACACACTCTCTCCTCTTTCTCTCAGGGTTTCCGCCTTTTTTCCGCCTTCACAAGGCCATGCACAGTACCGGGTAGTCGGGTTTTGGATTTAAGCGCACCTAAGACTAGGGTTACGGGCATGGGTTGAAGCCGAAGTGTGCACAGGTTAGACAGGTCAGGTCGGCGCCAGGTCCGCGTGGTGCGTGTCACGGGCAAGGCAGGTGAAGGGGTGGCGGGGGACCTCTCCCCACCTGTGTGTCGAGGCGAATAGCCACAGGCACAAAATCAATTTAAGTCGCTGCGTCTGGTCTTCAGCAAACAATGTGGGACTAAAGTCCCACACCTTCCTTCATGCATAGCAGGCAAGACTCCTTCCTTCAATTGCTGTAGCTCACGAGGTCCAGGCGTCCAATTGATCACATGGGGCAGTGCCTGAGACGATTCCGCACAGCCTGGGACTTCCACTTGGGGCTATCGAGACCTGGAGCGAGCTTGAAGCTTCCTTGAAGCTCTTCGATAATGGGGGTTGTAGGTCCTATTCTTGAAAACAAAAACACGGCCTTGCAGCCACGTTAGAAGTGCTCCGGAGCTTCGCTGTAGGACATGGAGTGCGTTGGTGGTGGTTGTATGGTGGATGGATGTGTGAGGTGGCTGGACGGAGTCGGGGATGGAACCCAATGATGGGTGTGTTCGGGGGGAGTGTTGGGCGCGTGAATGGAGAGATAATGAGAGGGCTTTTGTGCGGGAAGGTGAGGAGAAGCTTATGGGAGCTTCTGCGAGGTGGATGGAAGGGTGTAGTGGTGAGGATGCCTCGCCGGAGTGGTCACTAGACGTGGAGAAGATGAAGGTGATTCGCGCTGTCAAAGGGTTGTAACTGAGGTTTAAAGGGAAACTAATCTATGATGCTAACAAAACCTAGCTAACTACTCTAACGGACGAAAGGGGGGAGATCCACGCTGGTTTTGGTATGCCGGCGATGGAGAAGACGAACGCTCCGATAGGGGAGGAACAAGGATGAAGACGTGGAAAGGGGCGGCCGTTGGTATTGTGGCATGCGAAAGAATCTGAGGATGAAGAATCCGCTGCTGCTTTTGCTAGAGCAGACGAGGAAGGAGGTCGAAGATATTGCTGGAGCTCTCGGAGCTTTTCGGCCGGAGAGGAGGGAAGAAATTAGGATAATTCTAGTGAAAAACGAGTCTGGGGAACTCGACGAGGTTTGGGGGTCCTTTTATAGGGGTCTAGAGGGCGAGAAGAGGTTCGAAGCCAAGCCTCAAAGCTTGGAAGGTTCACCGGAGTTGGAAACCAAAAGATACTCGAATCTCACATGTGTTTGCATGAGAGATTAGGAAGGTTGTTGGGCTTCAGATCTGATTCATTGGAAAGAGAACTCCTCAAGGAATCTCCCTTCCAATTTTAGAAGGGATTGAGTGAGAAATCAGGGAGATCTTCTAATTTGAAGGTCACCGGAGCTTTAGGATTAGAAGTTGATGGTGGTAGGGACCTATTTGTTAAGAATATGACAAAGCTAGGGGTTATTTGTAAGAAATTCAAAAGTTAGGGGCATGAGTGTGAGATAAAAGAGTCAGACAGGACCTAACTACAAACTAGGTTAAGATAATCTCAGATTGGGCCCAAATTTTGGTACAAACCTAATTTGGACATAAGAAATCCAATGATTAAGTTAGATTTTGGTTTTAACCTAGTTTGCCTGATTAATTTATGCAAAAACCTAAATTAAGGCTAAAGTTTGTCTGTGGCTCTGTTTTGGGTCAAGATGGATTCCAATGGTCAAATCAAGGTTGCCAAAACCTAAAGAATATTTTTTTATGAATTTTAGAGGATTTAGGTGAATTTTATCTTGACCATAACCTCAGTTAATTAAGCAGGCTGATTTTAGGATTTCAGATGTCATTTAATTCCTAAAATCCATGAAAACTGTTTTCTATCTGTACTAATCCACTTATTAGACTCTTAAGACCATTTGACCCTTAATTAACCCTTGAAGAAACCCACAGTTATTCTGCATTCATGATATGATGGTAAAATTGCAGCTTTAACACTGGTTTCTTGTATTTCTCTTAGAAAGGATTTGCAATGAATTACAGTCCTCTAGCGGTTATGTAGGAGCATTTATTCCTTGATGATGATTAATTAAAGCTAGATATGGTTGATGATGACATTATCATCATACCCCCATGCCTAACTTTTGTTAGTCCCTTAGCAAAATCTCATGGAATGAACTCAATTTCTAGACCATACGTTCAAATCTCTGATTAGGTCAGAATGCTGATAGTAGGCTTAGAGGTACTTGAGTACCACCTAAGATTCAGACCTGACCAGCTTTAGCCTCAGTCTGTTGCGAAGATTTCTAAGGCCCACAGGAACTAACCTAAGGTTCAGTTTGCAGTGTGTTTTTTTAAGAGAGAGATAGAAGAAATTTTTTTTTTGCATTTTTGGAGGATTTTCTCCCTCCTTTTCTTTTTTATTTCTAGCTTCGAATTGGCTTTACAACACGGTCTGTATCGGATTGCCTATAGGGTCCTTGGCTTTTGATGCTTCGATGCTTTGAGATTTCGAGATAACCCGCCCATGGCATTCTGTAGCTAAATTCAGGCCCTGGTAATCGACATTTAAGAATAATCTCGCCCATGGCACCTGAATCAGCACAAGGTGCTTACGTGCCCTCGGTAGGATATTTAGATATCCTAGGAGGCAAGCACCAAGGAGACGGTATGTTATTGCACATCTTCGAGGGAAATTTCCCACCTCTCTGCACCGGGAACTCTTCCAAATCAACTTGTGTTGATAAACAACTCCTAATCTAGGTAGCTTTTCAGAATAGAATTAACGCTTTTTGCATGATTTTGATAATTAAACACACTGAACCAGACAGTGTATGGATTAGGGTGCTTAGGTTACCGAGTCTCACAAACCAGAGGTCAGTTAACAAGGCCGAATAATCCCTAAGCCTTACCCCTAATACTTAAGCTTCGAATTTTCCTCAACCTCTTGAGGACTATCCAGATCTTAACGGATACTTGAATTTTTAAGCCTAAAACAAGGCCAAGAGGCCTAAGATCAGCACTCATACTAAACTCTATATCTCTTAGCACTTTTGTCTTTTATTTCTTTCTTTTGATTTGGTCTAAAACTTAAATAAATCCCATAATCTTTTACTAATGTCTATCACTTTTCTTTCAAATTGTTGCTCCTTCTTGACATTTAAATCAATTCCTCTCTCTTCCTCAAGAATGATATGCATTTTGATCTTTCAAAATTTCCTCCCTTCTCCATTTTTTTTCTGTTCTTTTCAATTTTTTATTTTTTTGGTCTTTTTATGGAATATGTATGTTTTTGTGAGAACCCTTTCGAACTTTGAATTTTTATGTGTTAGCACTTTAACACCCCCCTATGCCTAGGTTTTGCAATGTCCGCATTGTAAACGGAGGGTATGAAATAGTTTTAGGTTCAGGAATTAGAACAGGATTATCAGGTGAGCAAACAGGTCGGGATGACTGTTGCAGACGATTTCAAACTCTGATACAAGTACCAGAGGTGGGATCAACTATTCTAAAATCGAACTCAGAGTGTAATAGACGTGAAGTATAGAAAGGATAATCAGAAGGATCTCGATTTTTTTGGATTGACGGGTTGCCTCCCGTTAAGTGCTAAATTCAATGCCTTCAGCTGAGCAGAAAATGGTATGCAGAAGGAGCGGTCAAATCAGACAAATTTTGTAGAACAAGCACCTTGATCAATAGCCTGGCTGGTCCAACCAGGTGCTTGTTCAGGTCAGCAAGCTGATGATACTGCCCAAACCCAATCAATCTAGTAGGTTGATAGATGTGAATCAAGAGATGCGGTGCCCACCAAATGCTTGGGAGCCTAAAAGGATGTGGAAGTGTATAGCTAGGGTTTGGCTGAGTCGAATTAGCCAGATTAGAGTAGGGATCCTCAAATGAAAAAGAATCAATGGAGGATGTAGGAACCCTACGAAAGTAATCAGAGAAGGATGGGTCATGATTAGTACTCTGATCAAAGTCCGAAACCCGATAAAAATGTGAAGAAGAATCATGTGCAACTGGCTCATTGAGAGGAGAATCAGAGTAGAAATTGGGTCTGGTTGTGGGCCAGGGTTGAAAATGTGTTTCGGAAGGTTCTGCATGTGTAGAAGAAGAGGTGTTTTCTTTCAAATCGTTGACCTCAGCGTCAGAATCAAAGGATGGGTTGTAGTTGCTTTGGTTGTAGTTTTTCTTGTAATCATCAGGAAACAACAGTTCTCCGAAATCAGAGTAAGATTCTAAATCGTCGGAGAACTTGCGGGAATTATGTTCTGAATTTGATTCGGGATCAGAGGTTCCACCATAGAATAGATCAAAACATGTGGACTTAGCAACCTGACTTTGATCTAACTTAGTTTTAGAGTCCAAGCTCAAAAAGGTGTCCCTATTAGGAATGGGCTGCGTATCTCTGTCCCTGTGCGTGGTTTCTCCCATCTGAGCATGGCCTCAACCTTGTCCGAATCAACAACTATCCCGTCTCTAGATATCACATGACGCAGAAAGGTAACCTGCCTCAACCAAAACTCGCAGTTGCTATACTTGACGTATAACCTGTGTCGTCTCAAAGTATCTAGAATTTTGTGTAGGAGCCACTCATGCTGGGATTGGTCACAGGAGTAAACTAACACATCGTCAATAAAGACAACTACAAACTGGTCCAAGTAGGGCCTGAAGAAGTGGTTGGTTAGATCCATAAAAGTAGTAGGGGTACCATCCTTCTTCACAAACAGGACTAGAGCCCCCAAGGGGGTTGCATTGGGCCTCACAAAGCCCTTCTCCAACAAGTCCTGTAGCTGAGACTTGACTCCCGTAGCTCAAGTGGTGCCATCCTATATGGTGTGATAGAGAAGGGACTAGTCTCTGGTAACAACGAGATCTCAAGTTCGATCTTATGCTTAGGTGGCAGTCCTGGCATCTCCTCAAGGAAGACTTCAGGATACTCGCAGACCACTGGGATACTCTGTAGGTCAACTCATGGGCTAGGCTCTACCACAATGCATGCTAAGTATTCCCACATCCCTTGCTTAGGAGCCTCGTTGCCCAAAGTGCGGACACGCAGCTAAACCCTCCATCCACTGGCTAACCATAGAACTCAAAAGAAGGCAACTCGAGGATGGAGAAAACAATATTCCTCCCAAAATATTCCACCAAAGTGTGCTATGAGGACAACCAATCCATCCCCAGGATCACGCCAAATTCCTCCATCTGGATCACAGTCAGGTTGACTGGAAGACTATACACTTTTATCGTGACCTCATAGTCGGTAATGACCTCCTCTGCCACAAATAATTGTCCCCCTAGCCTTCTAATCAAGAACGGGTCATCTAGAGTGTATTGGTCTGTCCTCAGCTGATAGAAAAACACGTGGAGGCAAATGAGTATGTGGCACCAGAATCAAAAAATACGTAAACTAATCTACCAAAAACTATAACCATACCTGCCACCACTGAGCTTGAAGCTCTCACATCTCTGTGAGTCAGGGCGTTGACACGCCCCTCAGTCATGGATCCAGAAGAGGCAACCATGCTATAGGTCGGGGGAGTTGTTACTGGCCAATACCCACCCCGTGACTACTATTCTCCTAGAGCCTGGTACGCACAGTTGCTAGCTCGACCTCCTACGCTCAGTGTGGGGAGCATCTAGTATGGTCCTGCCCTAGACGGGCAGTCCCTCCTCAAGTGGCTCGTCTAGCCACAGTGGTAGTAGAGAGGGACACGACCCCGCCCTCGGTCTATCCCTGCTGGTAGTTGGGCTGGGGTCTGGCGCTGGCAGTTGGCCCATGCCTAGGGCCTCTAAAGGTCGCTGGCGACCCAACAGAATAGGTCGCCTCTCCCACTGGTGCAGTGCGCTGGGGAGGAGGGTGCCTCCTCTCCTAACCATCCTAGAAGTGGTCGGACTGGTGGGGCCTCTTTTGACCTCCTCCGTCGGTGTCTCACGTGGTCGGGTTGGTCTCCGCATATGTCATCGCTGCCTCAACCACACAAGAGAAAGTGGGTACCTTCAGGGGTTTCACATACCCCCATATGGAACGATAGAGACGCTCAGTGAACCTCCACAAGGACTCCTCCTCGGTAGCCACTGGAAGCAAGGCGAAGCGAGATAGCTCTAGGAAACACGTGCGGTACACGCTATTTGTCATCACCCCCTAGTAGAGGATATGGAACTCCCGCCTCCACTGGTCCTGACATTCCTGCAAAAATTCTTGCTTATCAAAGAGGGTCAAGAATTGGTCCCAGGATGGCTCACCCCCCTCCTACCCTCGAACCGCTCGCCACTACTTATGGTCGATGCTCTCCAGGTGGTACATGAAAAAGGCCATGCGCCACTCTGCTGGAGGGTGGAGCGTATCAAAGATCTTCTCTATCTGCTCCAGCCAATCCTTTGCCCCAGATGGGCACTCCTCCCCTTTGAAAGAAGGGGGCTTCAGATTCTGAAATTGTGTGAACAGCTCATGGTGAAGTCGCAACAGCAGCACGGGTCCACCCCCAGGTAGGGAGGACTCTTGCTCAGTACTGTCTGAAGGTAGTGGGGGTGGTGGAGGGTCATCACCCCCTCCTTCAACTCGCCTAGCACCAAGGTCACTCCTCTGCCTCACGGAAGATTCCCCCTCCGCGTCCTCAAAAGAGGTGGGAGGTGGAAGTGGAGGTGGTGGTGGTGGGTGCTGAAACTCCACCCGCATAGTCTCTGGAATCAGCTATTCGAGGTCCTGGGCCTGGACACCTAAAGGAGCGGTGGAACAACCCTCGCCTTGGATTCGACATGGCCGCCCCCACGACCATGCCCGCAGCTACATCCTTAGTCGGCCCTGCAAGTTGCACAACGAGGCATCTCCTATAGAGGAGATGGGATAATTATCAAAGATCATTAGCAACATAAAATTGACATGAGACTCAAAGAGAGATCAAGAAGGAGCTTGTGATGGCTATTCTAGCTATACCTGCATGTGTGATACTTCAGGGTCTGTTTTGACCTACTACTCAGGACAACCTTGCTCTGATACCATCTTGTTACGTATCGATCGGACTCCCTGTGGGAACCAGGTTGGACCACATCATTTATCCCATGACCGAGTTGTCCAATGAGAAATAATTCAAAACTAAAACATTATCACACATGCATCATAGCTAAACGGAAAGTTAAACGACAATAAGGAGCAATTAAGTCCAAGCACTGGCATTCATTCCAAGTAAAGAACTAAAGTACTGTCATAGTCATCACAACAAATAGAAAAGCATAGAATCTGGTAAGAAAAAGTAGAAGTTCTGAGAAAATAAACTCACTACTACCAACAAAGGACGTTGCTACAGTAGAAAGAAATTACTAGGCTAAGGTTGAACTCTACTGGGTCCAGCTCCCTCTGTAGTCGGTAGAGCTGGTTGCTTAGTTCCCTGACCTGAGTATAGGAAGAAAAAGTCAGCAAAAACTAAGTACAGTGGTAGAAAACCAATATGCGAACCCACAATAAAAGAAAATAAACTACTACAAACAAAGGTGATGAAATTGCATGCTTTAATGTGATTGTTTCTGGTTCTTTATCTACTTGTTATTTAATTCCCCAGAATTCTAGCACGTGATCATTCTTTCTCTTAATTCACATGTCCTTAGCGGAACAATCTTGTTGTAGTATCCCCGCAATGCAGGACGCACATGTGGCACTCTCTTGGCCAAGAGAGCACCCCGTGTCTATCCTACACTCGGATCACTACCTTGGGGTCATGGTCGCGACGTAGCGGTGACCACGACACACGTGATAAATGCACAAGAGCCTACCCTACACTGGTACACGGTCAGTCGTTTTCGCTAACAGATATGCGCTAAAACGCACAACACATAACAGAACAGTGGTCGTGCCACTCGCTAGTCTGCGTACCCTCGCCCGACCATCCCAATTAGCCCTGTGGACCCCCAACAGGAGTCGGTGTAGGAAGGTCGTGTCTTTCCCCGGCTCCCAACCTGAGGAAGTCTGCTCCTCCCTACATTACGGGGTAGTCAGCTCTCTTCGGTACACGTGTACCCGAGGGCCAGCTCGTCCCCACATCAATTAGTACCAGACGCAAGTCTCAAAGGGCCCCTCATGGGCTCACCTCCCCATTTTCGTCTAGTTAACAATCCCAAGATTTCATTTTACACATGAGGAAAAGGAATATAACATTCGTCACCTTACAGTTCAAAAGACCCCTTAGCCAATTTTTAACATGTCTCTTGAAGTTCAGATTCCCCATGCGACAACAATTGTTCATCCCTTGGGTTCAGACTCATACTAGTCAAATCTTATATTAGTAAGCTCGATGTCGCCAATGCATGAAAATACTCTCATCGTCCTTAGGGTTCATGTCCACCTAATTTATACAAACAAGGATGTCAACAACCACCTAGACTAAGGAGCCTAGACTCAAAATTAGGCACACATTCATACGTCCATACAAGCATGCCCTTAGGTTGTTACACATAGCTATAAATTTGCTGGTCTTAGTTCATGTGGTTGAAACAAAGACAGCATACAAGATTCCACTTGAGAACGACTCACGAAATGACTCAAGTCTTCACGTATTAACCAAAAGAGTGCGAAGAACAAAGACCACTCTACCTAGGTGTACGACAGATATGGGGCATGAGGAATTGATCTGGACGTCCTCACAGGTCCCGCTCGCCTTTTGGAATAAGTCACCTAGTTTCCAATCGATCAAACATGGACAAATAACCTTTAATCAATTTTTCAAAAACTTAAATGTGCACTTATAGAGCCAAAAGTGGTATCAAAATGAAGGAAATTTCATCATCTTTCAAACGGTACCTTATATGCGCTATTTGGAGGTCAAATACCCTTGAACCGGCTCCCGGAAGTGCATTGGTCAACTTGGATTGACTCTGGACCGACTGAAACCCTGATTCGGTTGAACCAATCATGGATCAGCTCCTCCCCACGCTGCCATGTGCCGCACCCTGATAGGCGGGCATGCACGAGTTGCGGATAAGCACCGCACACCCTCAAACATCCGACATGCACCTCAGACATCTTGAACACGCCTCGATGCCCACATAGCACACACTCCTCGAATGTCCGACGCTCGTCTCAGTCGTCAGAGCATAGCTCGTGCGTTGCACGTGCACACTCACCCATGTGAGTGTCTTGATGAGGACCTCATCATGAACCCTAACTAGCACATTTTGACCTAACTAAATGTACAAAAGCTCCTACAAAACCTAAGGGAAAGCCTAAATCAGGGGATTGCAAATCTGAATATAAAACAATTCACAAGGGGTAAAATTGTAATTTTACCATTGCAGTACATAAACGGGATTAAGGGTCTAGAGAAAGGTCAAATGGGCTTAATAAGAGAAAAAGTGGGATGATTCGATTAGGAAAGAGTTATGACAAAATCTGGGAATTAAATGACATTTTGTAACCCTAAAATAAATCCGCTTTAATTCATGAAGTTCTAGGGAAGGTAAAAATCAATTAAACCCTCTAACATTCATGAAAAAATATCCCCTAGGGTTTAGAACCTTCAATTTGGCCATTGGAACCTATCTTGACCTAGATTGAGGACCATACCCAATTTTTTACCTAATCTAAATTTTTGTGCAAAATATCCGGTTAAACATGGTCAAACCTAAAATCCAACCTCACCATTGGATTCCTTAGGTCCATATTAGGGTTATACCAAAATTTCGACCTAAGGAAAGGTCACATTGACCCACTTTACAAAACGGTCCTCAATAATTACCTTTTGACCCTTAGCTTTTTGAACCCTTGCAGAAACCCCCCTATCTTCCTCGTCACTTTCTGCAGATAGGTCCTTCTACCCCCGCACTGTGCAGGCCATACCTCTGGCGACTTTGGGTGGAGGATGGCGCTGCACGGACCTAGGGAGCCGGCCCTAGACTTGAAAGGAGGATCCCCTGCGTTGTCCTCTTCTGCATGGACCGGTTCCCATGCCCTGCCGGCCACCATACCTCTCATGCGAACGTGTAAGAGGCATGGGTCTTTTTCCGACCTTACCTTCGGCGGGGAGCCCACGCTGCCTCCTCGCGTTTCCCTCCCAGCCAGCACCTATTTAAGGAACGACAGGGGCTGCTACTTCCTTCAAGCTTCGTTTGGCCTGAGATCCCCTCTCCTATTCGTCTCCTCCCAACTCCGGCCAACTTCCAGAGCTTCCGGCGACTCTCCTCCTCCTTTCTCGTCGCCCTGCCACCATACCAGTGGCAGGGTTGCCTCTACCATCTTTTTCCACGCTGCACCGTACCAGCGGGCACCCTCAAACTCCTCTTCCTCGTCGCCGTCTCTTCCCCTGGGCGCCTTTGTCTCCAGCGACGGTAGTACCAGCCGCTCGCCACCTCCACTTCCTCCGTTCACTCCTGACCTACCAGCTAAGTCCCTCTTACCCTTCTCTTTATTTCCCCTCTGTCAATTTGATCTTTCGACTCCTGGACTCCACTGTCTACCATCATCACCTCCACCTCCGACCACTAACTCTGGCGAGGCCATTTCACCACCATAGACAGCTCCACCCCACGCCAAGTAGTCCTTGAGCTTCACCACATCCCACTTATCACCTCTCACCCTTTCACTCACCGCGCCACCCACTGAAACCTCCCCCAGAACAAACCCACTCACACAGACTCAGATCTACCTGGGCATGCATGCCTAGGCCGTTCTGAGCCACGCCGACCCCCGCAGTAACTTCGCCGTGCTCTGGTGAAGCCTGCCTAGCATTCTGATAGGGCCGCAAGGCCGTTGTGTGCTTTCAGATCCCGAGCCTTCGCCGCCATTGACGCCGAGCTTGGAGCAAGCTCGCAAGCAGCTCCAGGTCTTTGCAGTCCCAGGTCTCAGCTCCAGGTTGCGCGGAATACCTCCGCGCACAACTCTAGGTCTTCAATTAGCAGCGAAGACCTCAGCTAGCGCTGTAGTTGCTCGTGCCTTTAGCTACAGGCGCATAAGTAGGAGGGTGGGACGTTTAGTCCCACCTTGTAAGTTTTCAAGCGCCCCGCGGTGCATAAATTGAAAAAGTGACCGAGGCTTATCGCCTCCGTCACACGGGGTGAGGTCCCTCTCACCCGCTCACCCAGCCTCGTCTGCGACCACACCCCTGCAGACCTGGTTCGACCTGATAACTCGACCTGCACTCCTCGCTCACCACAACACGCCGGTGAGCCTAGACCCGGGTACGCGCCTGAATCCGATAACCCGATTACCCGTGGCTCTGGGAGAGTGGTGACCTGAGAGAGAAATAGGGAGAGGGATGCGGGGAGGGTAGGGGTAGGTTTTTGCCAACCGTGCCCTATGTAGGAAAGTAGAAGAAGAAGAGAAGAGGAAGTGGCTGAGGACTTAGCCACACCAAGGAGTTGAAGCAGAAGAAGGGGAAGAGCTAAAGCGAACTGAAGAAGAAGAAGGCACAGTGCAGAAAGAAAGGAAGAAAAAGAAGAAGGAGGAGGCGCAGCTCAACAGAGAAGAAGAAGCCAAGAAGGTCAAGCAAGGAAGAAAAGAAGAGAAGAAGAAAAAGCCAAGGAGAAGAAGAAGCAGTTGCAGCCAAAGAGAAAGGAAGAAGAAGGAAACGAGCACTGTAGCAAACGCTACTAAAGACGTCTGATTCCCAGAATCAGACGTCTGAAGATAGAGAGAAAGCAAAGAATGAGAGAAAAGAAGAAAGAGAGTGATTAATTCCACTCTTATTCTGTACAATTCCTTTTTTGTAAAATAGTACATTATGGTGGATTGTGATTTTTATGCCTTTAGAATCAAGATTGCTCCCTGAGTTCGACTTCGGAACATTTTACATTTTGAGTAATAAATTAAATTAAATTGATCATCGTTTTTCGCAACAACGTACCTTTTTGAAAATCGCGAACAAACGACCGTATCAGTTTTTGGCGTCGTTGCCAGGGAGCAACAGGCATTCTAGAAGCTATTAAATCACAATTCCTGATTGACTACTGACTTAATCTCTCTTTTGTTATGCAGGCACAGGAAGGCAAGAAGGAATAAGCAGCCGCACAACAACCACACCAAGGGACAAGTAATCTTCTATCCTCTCTTTTAAGCCCCTTAAATTCTAAAGAGGAAGAAGAAAAAGAAAAATAATCTAGGGTTACCTATCTTTTATACATAGTAATGAGTTGCTTGCATTTTAGTTTCAACACATTCTATCTGCATATCTACTAAAGGTGATTAGGGCTAAAACCTTCTTGCTTGAGCCCTAGTTACCTAATTCTGAGGCAACTAAATGGACCAATTAGAGCCAACCTAGGATTCTAAGCTAGGGTTTTAGAGACACACCTTCTAATCAAGAACTGAAAATTCCCAAAAGAAGTGTACCTAAGCCATTGCTTGAAAAGATCTATTAAGAGAAACCCTAAGCAATCCGGCTCTTAAGTCACTTGAACCATAAAAGAAAGGACCTAATAAGCTCTCACAGGAACTAATAGGTGAAGTTGATCCCTTGGATCAACCAACCTTTAAATTAGGTCACTGTTTGCACACAAAAGGTTAAAGTTCAAGTGAAACCCTAAGCACCTTGATCCTAATTAAAAGTGGTAGACTTAAGAGGTCAAGGTCCCCATTTTTGTCAACTTGGAATCTCAGTGACAAGAGAGGTCAGGTGGGCGAAACCCTGTAACCCGTGGGGGCGCTCTACCATGTAGGGGTCTTCGCAGGACTCACCCTCTCCGGCTGCCCAGGTAATTCTCCAGTGGACGACCTTCTGATTAAGGGGTATCATCCGCCCCGAACCTCTATAGCCACCCGACATTTTGGGTGCCTTGATTGGGTCCAGCACTTGCTAACCTCGTCTAATCCATCAGTGCATGTTCGGTAGGAGGTCCTTGAAACCTCCTCTTGAAATCCACTCTCCCCGAGGCCAAGCCTCGGTACCTTTGTTTGTACAACAACCACTTCACATAGACCTCTCTTCTGACTCTGAACCTAAATTCCCCTTCTTCTTCCACAATGGCTCAGCTCATTGAAGAAGAGAATAATCTTGAGCATCAGCTCCAGCGACTCAATGATCTCTTCCAAAACTTCATGAACCCACCGCAGCACCCCATGATGCGAGATCACTATAATCCCGCTGTAGTGGCAATTGAGCCTCGAGTCAAAATCCTGACTGGAGGACCTGATTCCGAATTAAAGCCCAACATGATTCATACCATACCCAAATTCTATGGGCTTAACTCTAAAGATCCCTTCTAGCATATCAAATAGCTTAAGCATCTGACCCAGACTTTCGGATCAGATGCGCAGAATCGGGATATCTTGCTTATGAAGATATTCTCCTTCTCCCTTATGGACAAGGCGGCTCATTGGTATCAGACACGGACCCGCCCGATCAACACTTGGGAAGAACTTCAGTTCGAGTTTTTGAAGAAGTTCTTCCCTGTCGGTCGGAGAAATGCCTTACGCCATCAGATTACTCACTTTACACAGCAGGTTGGAGAACCTCTTCATGATGCATGGGATCGTTTTTAGGATCTCATGAGAAAGTGTCCCCATCACGGAGTTCCTAAATGGGAACAAGTCCAGTCTTTTTACCAGGAACTCCGTGAAGATATTAGACTGTTCGTCAATGCAACTTGCAAGGGAAATATCATGGGTCAACATGAGGACACCGTATGGGAGATTCTCGAGAATATGCGCGAGAACTCCATCAACAATGACTCCATGCGACTATTCAACCGGACGAATACCCGTGTAGCGACGAACCTTAGAGGGGCACATGAGACACAGGAACTGTTCGCATCAGTCGACCAAGAATTAATGGCCAGTCGATTGGATAAGGTCTCAATCATTGAGAAGAAGGTTGATGAGCTGACTTAGCACTTGCAGCGAACCACCTCTGCGTAGAACTCCTTCGCACAGTCCCCTCCCGTACGGGAAACTATGCAGAACATTTTCCACCGACCTTCTCCTAGGATGGACTCTTATCCACCCCCATCTGACTCCAAGATCGGAGGGACCCCTGATCCTTTCTATCCTTGCCGGGGGGACCCTACTCCCCCATTCTCTGACTTTCCTCAGGCTCCTCAAACCTGCGAGGACCTCAACGCCATCCAGAATGACCCATTTTCCAACACCTACAATCCTAGATGGCGAAACCATCCCAATTTCCAGTGGACGGGAAATTCTCAGAATCCAAGACCACCCTTTCAGCCCTGTCCACAAGCCCCTCGTCCTTATCAGCCGCCTCAGCCTCAGCCCAACCAAGATCAAATCTCCCTTATCCTCCAAACTCTGGCTGACATTCAGAGAACGAATGCGGCTATCCAAAAGCAACATATGGACGAAATCACAGAGGTTCGCAACCAACTTGCCCAGTTGGCAAATTCTCGCCAACCGGTCACACTTCCTTCTCAGCCTCTTCCTAACCCAAATGGCGTGCCGACCCAGCAGTGCGTTATGAACCCAAACCCGGGCCAAACACACTTGATCTATCAGGCACCTTCTGTTCCATCACCTGTCGGGATGGAAGCATCAACCTCCTATGCAGGTTACCAACAGCAGCAGCCCATCCAACCAACCCCCAACCAAAACCAGGCAGGAATAAATTCTGTAAGAACCCGTAGTGGTAAGGTGATGAGAACCTCATCATGAAACCTAACTACCACATTTTGACCTAAATAAGTGTACAAAAGCTCCTACAAAACCTAAGGGAAAGCCTAAATCAGAGAATTACAAATTTTAGTAAAAAAATAATTCACAATTTTACCAATGCAGTACATCAACGGGAATTCTAAGGGTCTAGACAAAAGTCAAGTAAACCTAATAAGAGAAAAAGTGGGGTGATTTGGTCTGAAAAAGGGTTATAGCGACATCTAGGAATTAAATGACATCCTACAACCCTAAAACAAGCCCACTTTAATTCACGAAGTTTCAGATAGGATAAAAATCAATTAAATCCTCTAAATTCATGGAAAAATATCCCCTAGGGTTTAGAACCTTCAATTTGGCCATTGAACCTATCTTGACCTAGATTGAGAATCATACCCAATTTTTGACCTAATTTGAATTTTTGTGCAAAATTTCTAGCCAAACGTGATCAGACCTAAAATCAAACTTCACCATTAGATTTCTTAGGTCCAAATTAGGTTTGTACCAAAATTTGGACCAAAGGGAAGGCCATTTTGACTAACTTTACAAATTGGTCCTCAATAATTACTTTCTAACCCTTAACTTTTTGAACTCTTGCGTTTACCCCCTCAACTTTCCCTTCGTCTTCTGCAAACCGGTTCCTCTGCCACCCGCAGCAGCAGGCCATACCTCGGACGACTTTGCGCGGAGGATGACGCTGCGCAGGGTATGGGAGCCGGCCCAGAAACGAGAGGAGGGTCCCCTGCGTTGTCCTCTTCCGGATGGACCTCCTCCCATGTATTGCCGGCACCCATACTTCTCGTGCGAACGCGCGAGAAGTATGGGTCTCTTTTTCGGCCATGTCTCCGGCGATCTGCCCATGCCTCCTTGTGTTTCCCTCCCTGCCAGCACTTATTTAAGGGAAGGCAGGGGTTGCCGCTTCGGTCATGTTTGTCTTGGCCAGAGTTCTACCCCAAGTTCGTCTTCTTCTCCTCCAACCAAGTGGTCAAGCAAGCTCCGGCGAGCCACCCTCCTCCATCTCGTCGCTCTGCCACAATACCAGTGGCAGAGTTGTCCTTGCCCTCTTCCTCCACTTTGCGCAGCACCCACACGGGCACTTCTCGCCCCGTCGTCGCCGTCGTCTCCCTCTACTGGACATCATCTTCTCCGGCGACAGCAGGTATTGCCAGTCGCTGTCTCTCCCCCTTCGTCCACTTAATCAGGTTAGAAACACTCCTCTCTACCCCCTCTTCAATTTCCCTCAATTTATTTCACAAAAAAAAATACCCCTCGATTCCACTGTCCACCATCGCCATCTCCACCTCTGGCCAGACCTCCAGCGAGGCGTCCCCGCCGCTCCACACCTCCATCCGCCTCGCCAATCGATCCCTAAGCACCACCACCACTCACTGAGCACCCTACGACCCTCCACTGACCGCACAAACCCCTGTCGCCTTTCCCCGACCTAACCCATCCTCACGGATACAGAGCCACCAAAGCATGCACACCTAGGCCGCCCTGCGGCTAGCCAACCCCCGCCTCACCTTCGCCGTGATACAGCGAAGGTTTTCTGATGGTCTGACAGAGCCGTGAGGCAGTGTTCTTGCTTTTAGGTTCTGAGCAATCGCCGCCATTGCTGCCGAGCTTGGAGCAAGCTTACTAGAAGCTCTAGGCCTCCGCAGTACCAGGTTGAAGTCCCAGGCCACACGGAAAGGACTCACGCGCGGTCCCAGGTCCCCAATCGTAGACGCAAGCCTCGCGTGTCGCTGCAATCGAGAGGACTTCAGCTATAGGCGAAGGTGCGGAAGTGGGTGTGACTTTTAATCCCACCTCGGAAGTGTGCGGGTGAGCGCCCTCATATAAATTGTTTTTGTGTTTCTTGCTTACCGCCTCAGAACACGAGGTGAGGTCCCCTTGCCCACTCACCCGCCTCGTCCGCGACCCACGTTATGCGGACCTGGTTGACCCGTTTACCTTGCACTCCTCGTGCACCACCCACGCCGGTGAGCCTGGACCTGGGTGCGCGTAACCCGACCCGAATACCCGATTGGCTGGCTCTGGGAGAGCGAAGAGAGAAATAGACAGAGAGCGTACATGGGGGAGGGTAGGGGTAGGTTTTGCGCTCGTGTGTGCAGGGAATGGCTAAGGAAGAGAAGCTGAAGAAGAAGAAGTTGCGGGAAGGAAGGAAGCCAAGGGAGGGAAGTCGAAGACTTGAGGGCAGAAGCTAAAGAAGAAGGAAAGAAAAAAGAAGAAGGCAGAGGAAGGAACCAAGGAAGAAGAGGAGGCGGTGCAATAGAGAAGATTAGAAGAAGAAGAAGACAAGGCGCCACAAGGAAGAACAGGAGAAGAAGTAGAAAGGTGCTGCAGCCAAAGCTTGAGGAAAGGAAGAAGCTGCAGATGCAAGGCAAAGAAGAAGACAGGAGCAAAAGCTGAAGAAAGAGAGGCCGCAGAGAAGAAGAGAAGAAGAAAAAGCTAAGAGGAAGGAGAACCAGTAGAAGCATTGTAGCAAATGGTAGTTTAAGTTGTCTAACATTGGAGTTAGACGTCTGGAGAAAGAAAGACAGAGGAAGAAGAAAGAGAGAAGAAAAGAAGAGGAGAAATTTTATTCCCTTTCTCTAAATTTTTTGTAAAACAATATATATATCTAGATTGTAAATTGTGATTTTGTACACTTATACAATCTAGTGTTGCTCCCTGGGTTTGACCTCGGAAATTTCTTATTTTTCGAGTAATAAAAACAACTATACTTACTGGTTGCCAACGAGCATACTTGCATAAGGCAACCCAAGATCCACCTTATCCAGACCACTCCATGCCTGGTAGTGACCCAAAACCTAGGATAGTCATCCAGGATGTTCCTATCCCTGTCCCAGATCAAAAACCTAGACCTATCCTAGAGGAACCAACCAAGGTTCCATTTCCCGAGGCCTTGACCAAGGGAAAGCGGATAACTAAACCCGTGGCTCCTGAGGTGGACCTGATCAAGCTCTTTGAGCATGTCCAAATAAACATCCCTTTGATGGATGTGATCCGCCATGTACCAGCTTACGCACGATTCTTGAAGAACGTGTGTACACCTCAGCGTAAGCCGCAAACCAAGAGTGGGAGTCCAATTGAACTATCAGAGCAAGCCAGCTCTGTAATCTTGAGTAGACTCCCACCTAAGGCAAAAGACCCAAGCACTCCCCTAATTTCATGTAAGATCGGTGAGACCCAGTTTGATACAGCATTATTGGACCTAGGTGCCTCCATAAACTTGATGCCCACTTCCCTACTTAACCATCTAGAAGAATCTGAACTGAAACCGACTGAGGTGACATTGTAGTTAGCAGATTGACCTATCAAGTCACCTAAGGGAATTCTTGAGGATGTTATTGTTAGGGTGCAGGATTTCTACTTCCCTGTAGATTTCATAGTTTTAGATATGGACGCACCTGAAAACCCAAGGGATACGCCAATCATACTAGGGAGACCTTTTCTGGCCACTGCAAGGGCCAATATAAGTTGTGAAGAGGGCCAAATAGAGCTGAAATTTGGAAATCAGACTCTCAAGATTGATATCTTCAAGGCCCAACAAGGGATGAATTGTGGTGTCGTTGAACAAATTTGTGACATCAGAGCCGTGGTTGATGAACCACAACTTGAGGACAACATGATTATCCCTCATCAACCACAAGAAAATCTTAAACTGCAATTAGAGGAGTTAGAACCTGATCTAGACAGACCTATAACTCCTGCCCTTATACCCCACACTCACTCTGAACCACCCGCTGCTGCTGATAACCCCATTCTTGAACTCAAACCCCTTCCCGATCATTTGAAATACGTCTTTTTGGGTTCCAATTAGACATTTTCGGTGATTATAAACTCCAAACTCACACCTGACTAGGAATCCCGTCTGATTGTTGTTCTCCAGCAACATCGCAGAGCCATTGGCTGGACTCTCGATGATTTGACTGGAATAAGTCCCTCTTATTGCACACATCGCATCTATTCTGAGGAGGGCGCACGACCTTCAAGTGAGATGCAGAGACGTTTGAATCCCAATCTGCAAGAGGTCGTGAAGAAGGAGATCATTAAGTGGTTAGATGCAGGGATCATCTACTCGATCTCCGACAGTCGTTGGGTGAGCCCAATCCAGGTTGTGCCTAAGAAGGCAGGGCTCACCACCATCATGACTGAAACCAGAGAGGTTATAGGTTATACCTAACCGTATAGCCAACTCGTGGAGAGTCTGCATAGATTACCGAAGACTCAATTCCTCTACGAAGAAGGATCATTTCCCCCTACCGTTCATTGATCAGATTCTCGAGAAACTAGTGGGAAATAGATTCTTCTGCTTTCTTGATGGGTACTCCGGTCATAACCAAGTGGCAATTCATCTAGAGGACCAAGAAAAGACCACGTTCACCTGCCCCTTCGGGACGTAGGCATTCCGAAAGATGCCTTTCAGTCTTTGCAATGCACCCGCGACTTTTCAGCGGTGCATGCTTGCCATATTCTCTGATGTGGTAGGTGATTTATCCGGAAGTCTTCATGGATGACTTCTCAATTTTCGGGGCATCATTTGACGATTGCCTCCAGCACTTGGTTTACATACTCAGGCGTTGCATTGACGTAAATTTGGTTCTTTCCTGGGAAAAGAGCCACTTTATGGTGCCTGAGGGGATCGTCCTGGGACACTTAATTTCTGAGAGAGGCATCCAGGTGGATCAAGCCAAGGTTAATCTAATTTCTAGACTTCCTATGCCTAGCTCGATCAGAGACATCCGATCTTTTTTGGCGCACGTCGATTTTTACCATCGTTTCATCCCTGATTTCTTAAAAATTGTGCGCCCCCTGACTACTCTTTTCTCCAAGGATGTACCCTTTGAGATTTCCATGGAATGAACTCAAGCTTTTGAGATCATTCGTGACTGAGTCACCCAAGCCCCGATCCTACAGTCCCCTGATTGCTCTCAACCCTTTGAGATCATGTGTGATGCATCTGATTTCGCTGTAGGAGCAGTTCTGGGGTAGAAGATTGACGGGAAACCCGTGGTCATTTACTACGCTAGCAAGGCACTTGACGAGGCTCAGCGTAACTACATGGTTACGGAGAAAGAGCTGCTAGCTGTAGTATTTGCCCTCAAAAAATGCAGATCTTATCTCTTGGGTTCCCACGTCATAATCTACTCGGATCACATAGCTGTGAGGCATCTCCTTGCAAAGAAGGATGTGAAGCCTCGATTAATCCGATGGATCTTGCTGTTGCAAGAATTTGACCTCGAGATTCGTGACAAGGCGGGAAGACAAAACGTGGTGGCTGACCACTTGTCTTAACTTCCTTCTGAGATCATCGACCCTTCTGCACCCATCACGGAGCATTTTCCTGATGAGCACCTCTTGACTATTGGTACCAGGCTTCCATGGTTTGCTGATATAGTAAACTACTTAACATCACACCAGACCCCATCTGATTAGTTGAAGGCCAAGGAAGACAAGTTACACTCCGATTCCAAGTACATCTGGGAAGACCCGTACTTATTCCGCATAGGTGCTGACCAAATCATCCGACGATGTGTCCCGAAGGGCGAATTCAATGACATTCTCTCTTTCTGCCATGACCAGTCATGCTGTGGCCATTTCTCTGGGCATAAAACCGCATCAAAAATCCTCTAGTGTGGCTTTTATTGGTCCACTATCTTCAAGGACGCATACAGTCACTGTAAGGCATGCAGCCTTTGCCAAACTTTGGGCAACATGAGCCATCGCGACAGCCGATTATCGTATGTGAGATTTTCGATATTTGGGGGATTGATTTTATGGGTCCCTTCCCTATCTCGGACGGCTTCGAGTACATTTTACTCGCTGTGGACTACGTGTCCAAATGGATCGAAGCCATTCTGACCTGAACCTGTGATCACAAGATCATCATCAAATGCATTCATCAGAATATCTTCTCACGGTTCGGGATTCCTCGTGCAATCATCTCTGATGAAGGGACCCATTTTACCAATGCTCAGTTCAGGTCAATGATGACCAAATACGGGGTGTCTCACTGAATCTCTACTCCTTATCACCCCTAGACTAATGGTTTAGCTGAGCTATCAAATCGAGAGATCAACAAAATCCTGCAGGTTACTGTTCGACCTGACAAGAAGGATTGGTCGTCCCGACTTCCGGAAATCTTGTGGGCCTATAGGACCACCCACAAGACCCAATTAGGCATGTCTCCTTTTAGACTGGTGTACGGAGCTGTAACCTAGATCTTTCTAAGGCTGGAACCCACAGAAAGCTTTAGATAAGAGAGATTGATGAATTACGTCTTGATGTGTATGAGAACTCGCGGATGTACAAAGAGCGGGTTAAAGCCTTTCATGACAAGCACAGATCTAGAAAGATCTTCCACCCTGGTCAGAAGGTCCTACTCTTTGATGCTCGAGTCAAACTCTTCCCTGGGAAACTGCGATCCAAGTGGGTCGGACCATATCTTGTCCGACAAACTTTTGGAACCAGTCATTGACGTAACCAATACAGATTTAGCTGAGTCGTCATTTATCCTCCATTCTCCCTGAGCTTATTGTGCCTAGCCGATGGCGTAAAACTCAGTGCTTAACGGGAGGCAGCCCGTCATTCTTTTTGAAAAACCAAAACCCTTTCTGACATTTCTTTGCACTTTAGGTTCATTCCTTAGGACAACCAACGTCACCTCAGGTACTCGTACCTGAGATTAAAAATCGTCCGCAACAGTCACCTCGACCCATCCACTCACCTAAATATCTGTCCTAATGCTTGAACCTGACCAAATAAAAACCCACATAATGTATAATGAGGATATTGCAAATCTTAGCCATGTGGGGGTATGAAAGTGTAATGAAATAACATAATAAGAAAAGGTTTCAACAAAAAAAACTGCTGGTGATGCCTGTTTGGTCTTTATTGTTATTATAGTCGTTGTGGTGTATGACAAAATAGTTACCAGTTTAATACAAATTTTTTTACTCGGAATGATAAGTTTCCCAAGGTCGAACTCAGGGAGCAACTATAATTCTAGAAACATAAATTCACAATATAAGGTTTTACAAAAATTAAAAGATAGAGAGAGAGAGAGAGCAAAAGTTCTCTTTTTTTGTTGGCTTCTTCTTCCTCTCTCTTCCCCTTCTCTTTTCTTCTTCTCTTGCAGCTATTTCTTCTCTTTCTTCAATCTGCCTTCTTCTCTCCTTTTTTTTTCTGCTGCGACTGTGGTGACCCTTTCTCTTTCATCTTTCTTCCTTTCTGATTTTCTTCTTTCTTTCCTTGCGGCTGCAAAGGCTTCTGCCTTCTCTTCCTCTCAGCTGCTAAGTCTTCCTTTCTTCTTCCTTCTTTTATTCTTCTTCTTCTTTTTCTTTTTCTTCTACTCTGACCGCTGCCCTTCCGTCGTTTGACTCGGTGCTCAGACGACTTAACTATGCGTTTGCTACAGTGCAACTCTTCTTTTCTTCAGCTCCTCTCCTTCCTCTCTTCTTCTTCCTTCGCCTGCTTCTTCTTTTTCCTTCTTCCCTGCATGCACATACAACGATCAGTGTAAAACCTACCCCTACCCCTTCCCTACATCTCTCTCTCTCTGAATCTCTCTTTAGGAAAGCTTACCCAGAAACGGGTAATCGGGTTTGGGTTGCGCGTCCGGGACCAAGCCCACCGGTGTGCGGTGGTGGGCGAGGAGTGCTTGGTCGAGTAGTCGGATTCGGCCCAAACCCGCGAGGCATGAGCGTGGGCGAGGGTGGGTGCGAGCGTGTGGCGTGTGGTGTGTGGGTGAGGGACCTGACCCCTGTGTATCGAAGGCGAACAGCTTAATTCACCTTTTCAATTTAAGTGTGAGCGCGAGGCCACACACTTACGAGGTGGGACTAAAGTCCCACCTCCAGTCTGCGCGCCCGCAGGAGAGAAGGTGCTGGCAATTGGGGCAGCAACGAGCGTTCGCGACCCCAATCGCGAACCTGGGCGCACTTGCGGAAGCAACTTGCGCTGCCTGGGGCTCACACCTGGGCTAGAGGAATCCTGGAGATGCTTGCGAAGGAGCTTCATCAGCTCGTTAATGGCGGCGAGGGGTTGGAGACCTGAAATCACAAGAACAGCCTCTCGGCCACATCATTCAACGCAGGGAGCCTCGCCGGAGTGTGGCGAAGGCTGTGCGCGGGTCGGCGAGGCGTGAGAGCGCCTGTGGAGGTGCACCTAGGGCAGACTGTGTGCATGGAAACGGGTGTGTTTGCGGGGTGGTCGGGAGGTCAAGGGTGGTGAATGGAGTGGGGGAAACGTTTGAGTGGAGTGAGGGGGAGCTTCTGGGCTTGTCGGCGAGGGGTGAGGTGGTCTGTGGAGGTGGCGCGACCTCGCCGGATATGGAGACCAGAGACGGGGAAGGTGGTGATGGACAGTGGCGGTCGGTTAGTCAAAATGTTAAATTAAGAAGGGGAAAATATAAGGGAGAGAGAGGGGAAGATTCCTACCTACTTAGTCGACGAATGGGGAGAGGAAGGCGTCCGGCTCGTGCCTGCCGGAGCTGGGGACGAAGGTGCCCAGGAGGGGGTTATCGGCGACGAGGAGGAGATCTGAGGATGCCAGCTGGTGCGGCCTGGCGTGGGATGACGGAGCAGAGTACGCTCTGCTGCAGGTATGGCAGTAGAGCGACGAGGAGGAGGAGGGAGGATCGCCGGAAGCTCAGGCTGCCTGACCGGAGAGGGGAGAGACGAAATCTAGGGTTTCTCTCGGCCAAAACTAGCTTGAAGGGACGGCAGACCCTGCCGCTCCTTATATAGGCACTGGCGGGGATATGATGAGTGACTACTCATCATGGCTAAAAAGCTGAAATTAAGCTAGACACTAAGCAAAACAATATCAAATTAACAGATAAAAAGGGTTAAGTGTGGGAATTATAGAAAAATACCTAAAACCTTTACTCTATGTTAAAACTTCATAATTAGGTCACAAAAATGAGATATTCTGAAAGCAAAATACAAATGATGATCCATGCATCAATTGAACACATAAATTTGAAAAGCAAAATCAGAAGTATAATCAATGTCTTAAATGTTCAATTAAGCACATATAAAAATTTGAAGGCAATTGGACATCATTTAGGTTTTGAAATAGATAGTTTATACTTAGGTCCTTCATGCATTACACTTTGACCCTTAAAAACTCATTTTTGGACCTGCTTGTAAGCTGCAGGGACCCTTTTGAAAACCTGCAGGGCCCTTCCTGTTGTAGTTCTTCTCACTTATGGGCCTGCATGCAATATTTCTACCCCTTCGTTCAAGGGTCTTCCTGCAATTTTTCCTCATTTCAGAGCGAAGCCTACTGCTCTTCACATGCACTGTAGCGCGCGAAGAACACGGCCAATCCCTGCCATCCGTCGCTCTTTAGATCTTGATCTGCGGTTGGATTCGAATGGAACTTTCATGCAATTCAGTGCGTGCGTTCACCTCTCTCCTCAGATCTCATCTGACGGTCAGATCTTGTGCTCAGCTCACCGTGCGCTCCGCCCCTCACATCCTCGTCGCCGATTGCATCTTGTTTATTCTCACCTGCGCGGTGATCTCAGCCACTGAGCTGCTACTTAAGCACCTCAGTGGTGTCGCGCGCAAGGGATCGCTCCCTCCTACACCTCTTAGCGATCAATTCGTCCACTCCAGTCTCTCCTCCCCATCCAGCCTCTGATTTCACAGCCCCGGCTGTGAAATCATCACCTTCTCTCGACACTCCTCGTCGCTAAGGACTTCGTAGCACCTGAGGACGACCCTGGAGCCCCACTAGCAGACTCTTCCCTCCGCTGGAATCATCTTCCTCCTTTCTTCCTCCTTAGCCACCGGCTAAGGACCCATATATCCCATTCTTCCTATTAGTTTAGGTTTTTAATTCTGCATAATTAGTTTTAGCTGTAGTTAAGTAGTTTAGAGTAGAATTAGCATAATTGTTAGTGTTTAATTTTCGCTGTAGGTTAAAGTAGCTGTAGGAGTAGAATTAGCTTTAATTCCCTTCCCTCACCTCCTCTGATCAGTCCAGATCAGAGGGGAAGAATTCATCAAATCATTTTTCAAATTATCTCCCTCTCCATGTTTTTTCACAATCCAATTCTGATTTCTTTTTAACGACAAGTTTTTCTCATCCTTCACCCACACACCCTGATCCAATTTCAGATCTGGTGGTTTACAACCTCAGATCTGAAATTGGCGTCACAAGCACCTTTGGGGCTTCTCACTCACCCCATATTTGTTCACAAAAGCCCCTTGATTTTGGGTTGAATTCTTCAGTTTGTCAGATTTCTTTTCAACATGGATTTTAAGGATTTTTGCTTTCTGGATTTCATTGCCTGATCTGACAGATTGAAGAGGATTGGAATTTCCTGTTGGCAAGGACTTTGAGAGAATTTATGGTGACATAAACTATCTCAGAAGAGCCATCCATTATCTATTTTGCTATGTTTTGAATGCATTTACAAGTTACTGTGAATTCCCTTAATGAATTCTCAGTACTGTCTTGATAATTCAGAATTGCCATACACTATCTGTTTTGATAATTAATGTGATAATGACTATGGTGATTTGTATGGTGAATTCCTAACCTAAGGACTTCTCAATACTCCTTAAGGTTGCAAGAAACTGGGATTTGATTTTATGGTTTTAATTGGTTGAATTAATTCTTCCTTCATGCTGTCTATAGCATTAGGAAGAGCTAATTCAGTGTTATTTTTGGATTTAATCTGAAATGAGGTTTTTGATGAGGGTGTTTGGGCATTTGAATTGAGACATTTTGTGATTTTCGTTAGAATTTAAACCCTTGTCAAATTTGGGATTCACTTATCTACTTTTTAGTTGGTTTTGATAGCTTTTAATCCCAGTACATAGTAAACTGCTGCATCTTGCAGCTACATATCTTCCTCCTCTCTAAACTCTTCCCTTCTCACCATTTGGATTCATCTCTCTTTTCAAATGGACTAACTGCAGCAGCAGTTAGCCCATTTGACAGTAGCTTAGGCTGCTGAAAGAAACACTGAATTCTTAACACTCTCCCCCTTTCTCCACCCATCTGACAGTGGCTAAAACTGCTGTTAGACAAGAAAATTGAACACAATCAATCCTTCTTTCCTCATCCTCCTATTGAAATCTAACTGTAAATACTTAAATCTAATACTGTATATATACATATACTACTAACTTTAACTATAATGAATATAATAACTCTGTAAGTATATATACATATATACTGTATACTGTATAAAATTGTATATATCTATATATATGTAACTTACAGACATATATACATAAATACTGAATTACTGAATTGAATTTATACATATATAATTAATGAATTGTATATACAAATATAAATAATGAATTTATTCAGTTTATAGCTAGAGTGTTAAGTTAATTTAGCTAAATTAGTAATTTAGGGTTATAACTAAGTTAAGTGAATCTACAGACTTAGGTTAATTTATATTAAGTAACTTAAGCTAGTTAAAGTATATTTATACCCATTTTAGATTACTGTTATTTAGTTTATAAATTAAACAGCCAAAAACTGCTATTTCAATATAAATAAAACATAAATAAATTCGGAAAAATATAATAAAAATATGTATAAAATACTTAAGTATGTAATTTAAATCTGTATAAGGTCAATTAGACCATTTACTAACTAATTTATAAGTAATTAACCAATTAAGCACCTAAACTAGCCTGTACAAACAGCCTACTTTAATTAATTTATTTGTATGGTAAACCTAATTAAAATTCAAAATTAATTAAACAATTATGTAGTTTTATATTAATAATTTATTTTCCATATTTTATTTTATTTTTTTTAATAATTTATGTCCCTCAAATCGAGGGCCAAATTCGCCCCTAGGCGTAGTTGCGCCCGATTTCCAGCACAGATGTGGCGCTAGAATAGTGCCACATCGTGCGCTGCAAATCGCGCGCAGCGCCTTATTAAGAATTTGTGTTTCTTATTGCCCAGTCCTCATGGGCGCCGGGCGCCCGAAATACAGCATATGCACGATCCGGTTACCATCTGAGCATTCTGTCTGTACATTGTGTGTGGGGCCGGGGGCCCGAGTGTGCGTGTGGCGTGGGGCTGAGGCCCTGCGTTGAGTCTGAAAGCGTAATTAAGCCACCTAATCAAGATTAGGACGCGCTTATTAGAGGTCTGGTCCCACCCTCTCGATGCTGTGTATCCCTCGAATGGCGCGCCCGTAAATTAAACACATTTTGAACTGCTTAATAAAAGCTAATGACGACTTAAGTGTATATAACAGAAAAAGATATACATATGTACATGTAGTATAGCCCTATTATTTGTATAAGTAAACTTATATAATTACTAACAGAATAGAATGACACTGTAAACGTTGCTAAAGACCTCAGTTGCTATCTCGAAGCATCGATTGCCAAGGACCTTTGAGGATTGATGATGGGGATGAGGAATCTGATACAGATCGGGTTGTGAAGCCAATCCTAAGCTAGACTTAAAAAGAAAAAGAGAGTGAAAACTCTCCAAACAAATAAACCTTCTTTCTCTCTCTTGCAATACGCACTGCAGACTGAACCAAGGCTAAAAAGAAAAAAAATCTCAAGCACGGGTGCTTTAACCACGGAGTCCAATAAACTTTAGGTTAGTTCCTATAGGCCTTAAAAACCTTTGCTAAAGACTGAGGCTAAAGCTAGACAGATCTGGATCTTAGTTGGTACTAGAGTACCTTTTAGGCCTATGGTTGGCATTCTGACCTAATCAAGGATACAAGAGAAAAAGCACTTATCAAATTTGATGAAAAGAATTCATGGTCTATAATAGATGTTAAAACCTTAAATTTTTGCTAAGGGACTAGCAAAAGCTAAGCATGGGGGCGATCCACGCATACGCGTAGTTTCCCGTGCAACACCTCGCATCGTGCGCCTCCTTACAAGACACCCAACATGCCTCCCAGCAGTTCAATGGTCGCGAGGCTATAGCAGGTCTAGGAGCTTGCGTTCTCGTCTTCCCCATTGATGTAAACATGTTTATATTACATAAAATGTCAATTTATGCATGTTCTTAAGCATAGAATTACATTACATACTACAAATATTGCATAGCATGCATCATCTTGCATTTAGATTAGTTTGAATAAAATGGAGGTTAATTGTCTCCTTTTATGTTCAGAGATAGGGTGACTTTTTATTGGGGCCTCGGATCGAATATCCAACCATACGGATTTGATCAAGGCGACGATTGGAGTACAACGACTCCAAGATCCCCTTATCGGATATCCGTAGCATCAGATAGAGACTGAGGAACCCTACAAGATCAAGGGCCAAGATAGTGTGAATCCACACTTCAGATGACAAATCCGACTGCACGGATGGATTTGGATCGATGATCTCAGCCTAATGGCGCGAAAATCGACTCAATCCGACACCCGTGGCACCATCTACATCATCCAGAAGATGGGCGGCCAAGATGGCGCCACATGGCGCCATCTCAGCCGCCCAACCGGCTGCATGCACCCGTCGCATCTTCTCTTCTTCATATGATCGTCACTTCTCCACCGTTGGATGCTCATCCAACGGCTGAGGGGCGCGCATGCATGGATCAAGCGCACGACCCAAACGCACTTGTAACGCATTGGTCGAATGCTCTTGCGAGAAGGAGAGACGCCCGTTCGAAGCTGCGGGTGCCTCAATTTGGCATGGGCGCAAGCGGGCATGAGGAGCGCACAATCGCGATTGAGGGGCCGCGCGCGCTCGATAGTGCCCATGCGCCATCAGACGTGCGGCGAAGACGCGGGATTGCACGTAGATGCACGCACAGATGAGGTGCGGCAGGGATTCATCTCAGCCGTTCGATCGTGAGATCGAATGGCCGAGATTTGGAGATCGTGGGCATGCTTTTAAAGAGAGGAGGCGAGTGGGTGAGCACGCCGCCCAGTACGCCCACGTTCGAACCTTTAGTGACGGATTTATCAGTCACTAAAGGTCCTGAATTAATGATTTTCAACATAAAAAGGCTAAATTGCCCTCACTCCTTGCAAGTATTAAAGGAGATCCCCTCTATATGAAATTCTCATCCCTTCCTTCTCTTCTCTCCATCTACAAATGTAACGACCCGATTCCCGAATCCCTAAGAGACACGAGAATCGGACCGACTCGACTAATCCCAAGACCTAGTCGTCCAACGAGGAAGTAACCAAAAGAGCAGTGAAATAAACTACATTCGGCATGAATATAACTAGCAGTAACAAAATACAGCAGTAAGAAAAGAAAATACGACAGTATACACCACCACAGCAGAAGGGAAATAAACATGTACATAACATAAAGTTTCGACAAAGAAAGTACAGGGAGTAACAAAGAAACTACTCACTACAGTAGAAGAAAAGTACAAAAAGTACTACAGGTAACTCTGCTAGACCCTACTAGGCCCAGCGTCCTCTGCAGCCGCTGACCCTGGCTGCTCAGCACCTGGTCCTGAAAAGTAACGAGTGTAACACGTCAGCGAAACGGTGAGTAGAGTGGAAACTAAAAGCTAAAGAAGCAGAAGGGTGCACAGTAGTTGGTATATATTTACTTTCGTTATTTACGTCTTTCTATTAAATTACTATTGATTTATTTCTCAAATCCTTCTCTTGATCTCGAATGTTCCTCGTGGGAATGATCTTGATTGCAGTCTTTTTCGAAAAGTAGAAGTAACACGTGGTGCTCCCCTGGCCGGGAGAGTCCCCCGTGGTGGTCCTACCCCAGTCAACCACCCTAAGGTCTCTGACAGACGTAACAGTGATTACGGCACGTGCGATAAGCGCACGGGTATCTACCCCGCACTGGCACGCGGTCAGTCGTTTCCGTTAATGGGTGTGCCCAAAGCACAGCACGGAACCAGTATAGGGCAGAGCCCTCTCAGTAACAGGGGTCCAACCCCTCCACAGTCCGCACACCCTCGCCTGACTACCCAGGTTTGCCCCAGTGGGCCTAACAAGTCGGTGTAGGAGGCTAGCAGAACCCCGGGGCCCGTGGGGTAGCTAGAGCTCTCCCTACAATAGTAGCTCTCCTCGGTAGTGTGTATGCAAGGGCCAGCAAGTTGGTGTACAGTGGCCAAACCCACCCCGGTCTCAACCTGAGGGCAGCAAGCTCCCCTCTACACTAAGAGGTAATGTGTGCTCTCTCTAGTACCACGTACCCAAGAAACAACACACATCCACGTTTCACTTTCTCAGTTCCATTCTGTTCTCTTTCCAAGAGTTCTACTCTTAATTCCCTGTAGGGTTCATGTTCTTTTTGGTTTGGCCATTTTAGGTTTCACCGTTCCAGTTTTACGTTCATACAACCCATGTTCTTCATCATATTTCTTCATTCATAAAAGGCAGCTGTTAAATCAATTTACAGGCAGTTATTATTTCCTTTCCACTTTTCCAAGACTGCTATATTTATATATTCCACTAGTTTTCTAGTCGTAGGATTCATGCCGTACCCTAGGATCTATCATTCAATCTAGTTTTTCAGTCATAAGATTCATGCAATACCCTAGGTTCTGTTACTCAATCTATTTTCTCAATCCTAGGGTTCATGCAATGCCCTAGACTCTATTAATTATTCCACAATTGTAACAAATTTTGTTAAGTAAATTAAAAAGCCACTCTACCAGCGAAAACGGGAGTACTGGGGGCGTGGTCGGCACTCCCGTACACCTCCACAACCCCCAAGACTGCAACGGAACGGGGTCCTAACACAAGGATCAATCACAAAGAGTTTCTCAGAACGGTATACAATTACTGTAAATGGGTAGAGGAATTTATTCTGGAAAGAACGTAACTCGAAACGCAGAAAACAGACTTCAAACGAGCCCTAAACAGGTCAAAAATGACGAAACTGTCCAAGATCAGACGTCTGGAACCTCTTCCAGACGTCTTAAATGGTGGGTCAGGTCATACCTTAGTTCTGCGTAGTCCTTCAGATGTCCAGAAGCCTGCTGGGACGTTTGGCTTGGTTTCCAGACGTCCGATCGTCACCACGGACGTCTGGAGGTTCTCTCCGTCGTCTGGCACTGCGGCCAGACGTTTGATTCAAGTGGGATGGCGACCAGCACGACGGAACGCAGAAGAAGTCGCGGCGGATGGCTGCACGGCCGTACACATGCAAATAGGAAAGGATATGAAATATCTTACCTGTCAGACGTCTGGATAGTCCTCCAGACGTCTTCTACGTCGTCTGGACATAAGTCCAGACGTCTGATTCTGGAAAAATTTCTAGAACCAGGCCCCGATTCGCTCTCCTCCTGCGATGCACGGTCGTGCCGTGCCCCGTCCGCCTGCTGTCCGAGCCGCAGCAGCCCCTCCGTGACACCCCACACCTGCCGCTCCCCCGCCAGCCGGCTCTAGCTCCCCCGGCAAGCTCGCACCTCCGTGGTTGAGCATCTTCTTCCTCTCGCAACACTCCTTCCCGCACGCTCGCCGCGGCCGCTGCTGCTGCTGCTCACTCGCTCGCTCGCGCTCTCACACTGGCATGGAGAAGGAGAAGAGGAAGGCAGAGGAGATGAGGGTGAGGGAGAGGGCGAGGGTGTCTTATAGGGCAGCCGCGGGAAGAGAGAGAAGGAAAGCGGCGCCTGCAGGGAGAGAAAACGAAGGCTGCGGGTTCAGTCTACGCGGGCACGCGCGCAGACGCGAAGCCATACGCCAAAAAAATTTATTACGAGACGTCTGGGAAGGGTTCCAGACGTCTGGGACACTTCCAAGACGTCTTAAACTGCTTTTTACGCCTATGATCGTAACAACAAAGCTCAAGAGAAGCTTGTCCCACACCCGGGATACTTCTCAAGAGATAAAGTCAAAATTTTGCCCCCCATTTCGCAAAAGGATCCCGCGATGACGACGACATGCTGCTTCGTTCTTGTTCTTCTCGCTTCATTCTCCTTTCTGCTCTGTTCCCCGTCTTCCAGGAGTCATCCCATCCGGCTTGTCTTCCAAGCAATCGTTGAGGAGGATATCTCTCTCTCCATTCTTTTTACTGCTTTCTAGAGTAGATTTATTGCTTTCTAGTGTAATCATTTCCCGCTTTTTAGTCGTAATGAGTAGTGTAACGAACAACTTTCTGATAATGAAATCTATGTTTATTCTACATCCCTTTTACTTTTATTTGTAATATTCTCTCTCTCTCTTCTATTTATTATTTGTTAAATAGTTTCCAATTAGTTATTCTGTTTCGTGACAAATAAAACAAATGCATATTTTTAATCAAATGTTCGCCTCCCTGAGTTCGACCCGGGATTTCTATTCCGGTATAAATTTATTTGTTGAACACGAGTTCTTCGCTTTTAAACTACAACGATAGGTTTCCAAAACCAAATACGATAGCATAGTAACCTGTAGCTTCAACACCCATGCACTGATGATGCGAAAATCGTCATAGTTTTCAAAAGTATCACGTCATAGTATAGCGACGAAAATCCAATCGACATTTAAATTTGTAAGTGCTTGAAAAATTGTGTGTTCTGAGGTTGTTCACAGGGAGCAAATATGAAAATTCAATCCACTAATAAAAATGATAAGTAATGAGCACAACAATTAATCACAAATATAATATGCAATGGCTCAATCAACTAAAAAGATATTCAACGATAATTCAAACTGTATCTCAAGAATCAAAGGAGAAAAATATAAAGTGAAGCCTAAAAATGGTGGTTAAATCCACCAATTAAGCCCCACTAATTCTTAGCACAATTCCTAGTGATTTCTCAATTTCTCAACAGTGCTAGAGTTAATTTCCCTCACAAATTAAATGTCAGGCCAAGTCTTCAAATGCCTTAAGTTTCAAGCCTCAAAGCACCTCAAGAATGCCCTAAATGTTAGGCATAAATCCCAATACAGCACAATGCAAATTCCCCCTCCTTACTGTTGGTGGAAGGGCACCATGATCGTTAATTTTGATAATAACAAAACACTTGCAATTTAACATTTGCATTTAAGTTTATGAGTTTCAGGAAAATGCAAATGGAACAAGTGTGAAGGAGCTCAAGCTCACGTCCATGATGGATTGGAGGAGAAGGAGCTTCGCGTGGAGCAAGAGCTTAAAGACAAGAAGAATATGATAGACATTTTGTTATATGCATTTTGTTCTTGTTGTTATGTTCTTTTATTTCTTAGATGATTGTTAAAGAACCCCAAAGTATAAGACCATAGTCCTAGGATCACATATACAACCCTAGGATACTTAGACATCTCATAGAAAACTTAGAAAATCAAAGTAGGCATCAGATAGCCTGATCAAACGTCTAATTTGGGCATCAGACATCTGATCTTAGACTTTAAGATGTCTGACTGTTTGACCAGACATCCAAAACACTTAGGCTGGAAACCCACTCTCTGTCTGCCTCATTCAGACGTCCAGCCCATAGTCAAGACGTTTTAGAAAACGTCTAATGACCTTGCCAGACGTCCAACTAGAGGACCATTGGCTTATCAGACTTAATCATTGAGGATTAACCCTTAATATGATTTACATCGACTTTCAAACGTTCATAGAATATCCCAAACGTTTAATAAATACACGTTAGGCTAATATCTGACCAAAATCACTTCTTGTCAGACCTAATAGCCATTTAGTCTCGGGAAATCCATTCCCGAAGTGATTTGGCTTTCCAGACGTTTAGACATCTTGTCAGACGTTCGACTTGTCATTTGAACAATGATACCCTAAAACCCTATTTAGGTCTGGACAAAACAGAAACACAACCTGTCTAGAATTAAACGTCAGATTACTGCCCTCAATGTCTTAAAAGTGAATCTTAGACGTCCGTTTTGATCTAACCCTAATCAGATCTTTCACCCCTCGAGATCAGATGACAACTCGGACGTCTGATATTTTATCTAGACATTTAATAACACTGTCAGAATCATAAATCATCTTGATTTCGGCCTGATTTGCCATCTATTTGTGTCCAATGGCTATAGAAGTCTTCCAAGACCTTCCTAAGGGTTCCTAAGCCATCTATAAATAGAGGAGGACCCTTCCTTTGTTACACACACCAAGCAATACCGCCTTCCACCACATTTATGTCCTAAAGTAGAAGAAAATCATCGAGAAGAAGTTCTTGCTCTCCAAAGCCTTAGTCTACATCTTCAGGGCATCATCTTCATTGCACACCTGCTCTCCCGTCCTTACATAAAAGAGTGTCATTCGTGCCATTGCGTGGTTCACTCACTCTGCGTCAATAGCTGACGCACCTCCATCAAAGGAAGGTTTCCTTAGACTATAGTAGCTAGATTTACTTATTTACTTTGTCACTCTATAGGACCTATGTTATTGTCTTTGTTTAGGTATTCACATTGCGAATATCCATCTCCCTCGCGAGACAAATACTGATCGTGAAGAGAAGGGGTTTAAGGTGTACTACTGTTACAACTCGATCCTAGCTCCCTACAGGACCCGAGATCGGCTCACCTCGACTAATCCCATGACCTAGTCGTCCAACGAGAAATAATCAAAAGCAGAAAATATACTACAACCACACATGCATTGTAACTAAGCAGAAATAAATAAGAGATAGTAATGGAAAACAGGACGAGAAATCTCAAAAATATTACATGCCAGAAGCGGAAGAGTATTATAACATATATAGCCATCTCAACTAGAATAGAAAGAAATATAATAAGAACATAGCAGGAATAACTAATACATATTAAAGGTACTCACTACTACAAAAGTCTCTGCAAGAGAAAAGAGAAAAACACTATGGCTGGGCTAGGCTGGGCCCAACACCCTCGGCAGCTAGTGGCGCTGGCTGCTCAACTCCCTGACCTGAACATAGTTATATAATCTGTGGTCAGCTAACACTGAGTAGAGTGGTGATTAAGCCATTTACATGCAATTTAACATAAAGAAACAGGCAAAAAACTAATAATTCATTTCCATTTATCTCAACTAGGTGTTTCTGATTCGGTTATTCTACTAAGGATCCACAACATTTCTTAATCCTCTTGTTCCCTAAGGGAACGATTTTGATTGCAGTTTATTCCGCGATGTAGGATGTACACGTGGCACTCACCTGGCCAAGAGAGCGCCCGTGGTAGTCCTACACTCGATCTATCACCCTAAGGTCACGATTGCGACGTAGCGGTGACTGCGGCACGCACGATAAGGGCACGGGTAGCTACCCCGCACTGCAATGCTCTCAGTCGTTTCCACTAGCCGGTATGCCCAAACGTATTGCACAGAACAAAACAGGCCTTGCCCTCTCATAACAGGGGTCTCACCCCTCAACAGTCTGCGTACCCTCGCTTGACTATCCTGGTTTGCTCAGTGGGCCTAGCAAGAGTCGATGTAGGGTGGCCAGTCCTAACCCCGGGCCCCATGGGGCGATTGGCTCTCCCCCTACACTAAAGTAACAAGAGTCGGTGTAGGGGGCCATTCCTAACCTCGAGTCTCAGCCCAAGGGCGGCTAGCTCCCCCCTACACTAAAGTAACGGTAGCTCTCCTCGGTACCACGTACACGAAGGCCAACTCACTTTCCATGCACAAGGGACAGTTACTCTCCTTGGTACCGTATATTCGAGGACCAACTCACTTTCCTCCTATATACGCTATTTGTTTCGTATACGTGTGTTCCTCTTCTAGTTCCCCATAAGGTTCATGCATTGTATTCATTTCATTTCATTTCACGACATGCATGTCTCGTTATTCACAACCTAGTTCTTAATCATGTAACAGGCAGCTCCTGATTTAATAACTGAAAGAAGCATCACGCCATTTAACTATTCATTTGCTAGCATTAAGGGTTCTAACATGCATTTCAGAATAGACTGTGTGGTTCAAGCAATGTTCATTTACTCAATTCTGCCCTAGGGTTCATTTCATATCCTAAGGTTCAATCAATTCATTCTAAGATAGCATGCACTTGATTAATTAATTCATAATATTGTGAAAAACCACTCTACCGGGATACACAGGTGGAATGGGGGCTCGAATCGTAGATTTTGTCGTCTCCGTAGGTGCCGTATACTCTACTGGCTGGAGAGCTATACAACTGACCAAATTACATCAAATGATTTCAAAAGTAGACGAGTGACACAAACACATAGAGAACTCCGAATTGAAACCAATGATACTTCGTTTGTGCAAAACCGACTCTGTTTGGGACCTAAATGGGCCAAAAACGTGTACTCTGAGTAAAATCACACGTCTGGGACTAGACCTAAATGTCTAAAACGACTACAAAGACACCTTATTTTCCTACGGCTTCCTCAGACGTCTGAACCCCTCTGCAGCCGTCTGAGGAAGATCCCAGACATCTGACACTCCTTCCATTAGACTGGGAGTGTAGTTAAATGTCTAGTACTGTCGCCAGACATCTTAAAGCACCTCGAAGGGTGCGCCACGTGCCTTTCCAACGTTCTGTACCTGCGCATGCACGCTGGTTTAAAAACACGACACATATATACGACGTACGTGCATGCAGGCACGTATAAAGCACATACCTTGACACTCTACGTGTTATCAGATGTTCAGCACCAACTTCGGACGTCCTGAGTCTCCTCCAAACATCTGGATTGCGTCCCAGATGTCTGATACTGTGGAAAAATGTTTCTGCAGTTCGCCTCACGAGCCCTCTCCCGGTACGGCTCTCCACCCATAGCACCGCAGCTGCTGCGCTAGGAGTTGCAGGAGATTGCAAAGGTCCTCTCCGCAAGCTCCCTTGGCAGCACCTCCCCTTATGAGGTCCTCGCTCTCCCTCTCCCTCACCCTTGCTCTCCCTCTCTCCTCCACTGTCTCAAGCTCCCCTCCTTCCTCCCTACTCGTGGTTGCAGGGGGGACATGGAAGGAGGTGGCTGCCGGTGGCAATGGTGGTAGGGGAGTGAAGGTGGAGGTGGTGGTGGTCGTGTGGGTATGGAGAGGGTGGAGGGGTGTGGGGTTTTTAAAGAGGAGGGTGTGTGCATGGGTGTGTTGTGTAGGAAGAGAGAGAGAAAAATTATGAGATCTCCCCCCACGAAGTTTCCTCTTTCCCGCAAAGCCCACAAATTTAAACCCAGTGGGTTTAAAATTACACTTACATCCCTACCCTCCTAGGAAAACCTCGAACCCTTGGGAAGGGTCGTTTCAACTACCCTCAGGTTCCAAGAAGTGTTGGTTGTATTGAGGTTGAACTACCCTCTTTTTAAGTAGTTCAGATAGCGAATTTGATGGACTAGGTCGATCGGGAAATCTTAAGTCGGTAGGCTTAGGTGGTGGCTTTTACCTGGGTTTGGGTTTCCACCTAAAAATACTTTGTGTACTTATGATTGGTCATTTTGTGTGATTGATATCTTTTATTTCCGCATTATTTATTTATCATGCAAATCTCACCCCCTCCGTCAGAACCTACACATACCTCAGAATTTCCCTTCCCTCTCTCTCTCTCTCCGAGTTGGGTATACAAGTATTTAGATAAACGGATTCGGATCCAGACCTGGCTGGATGTGGGTGGCGGACGAGGAGTAAGCAGTTGAGAGATTGAGGGGCCTCACCCCATGTCTAAGGAGATAAGCTAACAGACACGATTCAATAAATATCAAAAATTTTTCTTAAATCTTCTGATGTGGGACAAATGCCCCAACTCCTCTCACACACAACAGCTGGGAACTTCGCTTGATTGCTACTAGAAATGCCTTTCCTTCATCTAATTGAAGCAACAAGAGACTTCGTGGATTAGAGTTGCAGCGCTTGGAGGTGGTAACAAGGTCGAAGGTGACTGTGAGGGTGATATACGATGGTGACGAATGAGGTAGCCCGGTGAAATCCTTGAAAAGAAAGAAAATAGCCTTGCGGCACAATTAAAAGGCTTAAGATGATCGCCAAAGCACAACGAGTGCAAAGGTAGTGGTTTGAGGGTGTTTGGTGGTGTGTGGAGGTATGTCGGTGACACTGAGGGCGAGCGGAGGTGGGTTTGTTCAGTAGGAGTGTGGAGTAGATGAAACTCCCAATAGGGAGTGGTGTTGGCCAAGCAAGGCGAACTTTTGGGAGTGGTCACGTTGCGCTTGGTGTAGTGTGTTGGACGAGCGAACTCATCGGAGCTGCACCGGTCGTGGAGAGTAGTGAGTGAGGGTTTGAACTAAGTCCTAAGGGCTTGGAAAGAGTTTAGAGAGGGAGAGGGAGAGGGAGAGGGAGAGGGAGAGTCTAGGGTGCTTAAGGAGATGAGAGAGGGAGAGACCACATCTAGCGTTGACTGACCGGACTTGGGGAAGATGATGTCGATGGCGAAGGAATCGATGACGAAGAAGAGATTGCTGGCGCCCGTGCTTTGGCTGGCAAGGTGAGCGAGAAAGAAGCTGAGCCTTCCAATTTGACGGTTGATTGGCTGAAAGGAGGCAAAGGAGGTTGCCGGAGCTGAAGAAGATAGTGGCAAGAGGCGGAGGGAGTTTTCCGGTCGATTCTTGGTTGAGGAGTATGCTGGGAGATCCTATGACTTTTATAGGTGTTGAATTGGGCCTCAATTGCAGATTTCCTCGCCACTTTCGCAATCAAAACCCACTAAAAACGTGGAGTTTAAATGAGCTCTTAGGTCAATCTCAAATCTCATGGGATGGTTCAAGCGGTAGAGAACCTTCTTGGGAGTTGATGTCGATGATCATCAATTTAACTTTTTTATTACTCAAAAATTAAAAACATTCCGAGGTCGAACTGAGGGAGCAAATTCGATTTTACAAGCAGAAAAATCACAATTCACAATACTGTAATGTTTTACAAAAATGTAGAGACTAAAAGTAGAATTTTTCTTGTCTTTTTTTTTCATCTTTCTCTCCTTTTTTTTCTCTCTCCCTTTTCTTTTCTTTGTCTTCTGACGTCTGATTCTAGGAATCAGATGCCTTAAGTAGCGTTTGCTACAGTGCGCATCTTCTTCTTCTTCTTCCTTTCTTCTCTTTGGCAGCTGCTGCTTCTTCTCCTTGGCTTCTTCTTCTTCTCTTCTTTTCCTCCCTGCTTGGCCTTTCTCTTTGCGGTAGCTCCCTCCTTCTCTTTTCTTCTTTTCCTCTTTGGCTCTGCTTCTGCTCCTTCTTCCTTTTCAGCTCCTACTCTTGCAGCTAAGTCCTCATCCTCTTCCTCTCCTTCAGTTGGCCTCTTCTTCTCCTCTTCCTTTTCTTCTTCTTCCCTGCACAGGTACACGATTAAGCAAAACCTACCCCTACCCTTCCCGCATTTCTCTCTCTCTCCATTTCTCTCTTTGGTTCGCTCTCCTAGAGCCTGCTCGGGTATACGGGTCAGGTTGGCGCGCCTATGACCAGGCCCACCGGCGTGCGGTGGTGGGCGAGGAGTGCAGGGGGTAGTTGGGTCGGATACCAGATCTGCGTAGCATGGGGTCACAGACGAGGCGTGAGTGGGCGAGTGGGACCTCACCCCGTGTCAGGAGGCGATAAGCCCCTAACACTTTTTCAATTTAAGTGCCTGCACCCGCTCGAAAACTCATGAGGTGGGACTAAAGTCCCACCCGCTTCTGCCTACGCTCCTGCAGCAGATGGTGCGAGCAATTGCAGCTGTAGCTAAGGCCTTCGAAGCCAATTGGCTGCCTGGAGCTGTGCGTGAGGGAAGTTCGCGCCTTCTGAACCTGGAGACCTGGGGCGGTGGGACCTACACGAAGCTTCACGCAAGCTTCATGCTTCTGCGCTAATGGCGGAAGAGGTCGCAACCTTGAAATCACAAGAACGGTCTTGCGGCCCTGTCAAAACACTCAGTAGGCTTCGCCGGAGCACGGCGAAGGTTGCTCGGGGGTCAGCGTGGCGTGAAGATGCCTGTGCGTGTGTGCCTAGGGCACACTGTGTGCATGCAGGTGGGTGTGTTCGGGGGGAGGTTCCAGGGGGTGGCACGGTGAGTGGAAGGGTGAAAGGTGATCAGTGGGAGGTAGTGAAGCTCAAGGACCGGTCGGCGAGGGCTGAAGCGGTCTGTGGTGGTGGAATGGCCTCGTCGGAGTTGGTGGTCGGAGGTGGAGAGGGTGATGGTGGACTGTGATGTCGAGGGGTCAAAAGAACGAATTAACAGAGGGGAAATAATGAGGAGATTGAAGGAAGCTTATCTAATCGAGTCCAGAGTGAAGGGGGAAGGCTGATGGCGAGCGGCTGGTACTGCCGTCGCCGAAGATGAAGGTGCAAGGGGGAGAGGATGGAGACAAGGAAGAGGGGTTGGAGGGTGCGTGTTGGTACGGTGCGACGTGGCGGAGGACGACGGAGATAGCTCTGCCACTAGTACTGTGGCAGAGTGACGAGAGAGGAGAGGAGGAGTCACCAGAAGCTCTGGGCAGTCGGCCGGAGTTGGGAGTAGACGAATTGGAGGGGGATCTCAGGCCAAATCGAGCTTGGGGGAAACGGCGTGGTCTACCCTTCCTTAAATAGGCGAAGACCGGGCGACAAGTGCGTGAGGGCGGCAGAGAGGCCACGTCGGAGGTATGGCCGGCTGGATACCCATACCTCTTGCGCATTAGCATGAGAGGTATGGTAGGTTTCAGGGCATGGGGAGTAGCCCATGTGGTAGCGGGTTCCGTAGGGAGCTCCCCTTTCAAGTCTGGGGGCGGCTCCCCATGCAGATGAGGCGCCATCCTCCGCGCAAAGTAGCCAGAGGTATAGCCTTTGCTGCGGATGGCAGAGGGGCCGGAGTGAAGAAGACGAGAAAGATGAGGGGGTAATCGCAAGGGATTTAAAAAGTTAAGGGTCAGAAAGTAATTTTAGAGGACCAAATTGCAAAGTGGGTCAAGACGACCTTCTCTTAGGTCTAAATTTTGGTATAAACCTAATTTATATATAAGGAATAGAATGGTAAAGTTGGATTTTATGTTTGACCACGTTTGACTGGACATTTTGCACAAAAACCCAAATTATGTCAAAAATTGGGTATGGACCCCAATCTAGGTCAAAACAGGTTCCAAAGGCTAAATTGACGGTGGTAAACCCTAAGGGACATTTTTCCATAAATTTTAGAAAGTTTATTTGATTTTTATCTTTCCTGAAACTTTGTGAATTAAAGTGGGTTTGTTTTAGGGTTATAGAATGTCATTTAATTCCTAAATTTCACCATAACTCTTTTCTGACCAAACCATCTCACTTTTTCTCTTATTAAGTTTACTTGGCATATGTCTAGACTCTTAGAAATCCCGTTAATGCATTACAATGGTAAAATTGTAATTTTTTCCCTTGTTTTATGTTTTCTTCTCAGATTAGTAATTCCCTGAATTAGGCCTTACTTTAGGTCATGTAGGAGCTTTTGTTCATTTTATTAGGTCAAAATGTGCTAGTTAGGGTTAATGATGGGGTTCTCATCATACCCCCATGCCTAGTTTTTGCCAGTCCCTTAGCAAAATTTTAAGGTTTTAACCTCTGTTCTAGACCATGAGTTCCTTTCACTAATCTTGATAAGTGCCTTTTCTCCTCTTTTCTCTTTGATTAGGTTAGAATGTCAACAATGGGCCTAAAGGTACTCTACTACCAACCAAGATTCAGACCTGTCTAGCTTTTGCTTCAGTCCTTAGCAAAGGTTTAAGGCCTGCAGGAACTACCCTACGGTTTATTGGACTTCGTGGTTAAAGCACCAGTGCTTAAAACATTTTTAGCCTTGGTTCAGTTTGTAGTGCATTTTGTAAGAGAGTGACAGAGGGTTTATTTGTTTGGAGAGTTTTCTCTCTCTTTTCGTTTTAATTCTAGCTTAGGATTGGCTTCACAACACGCTCTGTATCGGATTCCTCGTCCCCATCATCAATCCTCAAAGGTCCTTGGCAATCGATGCTTTGAGATAGCACTGCCTATGGTAACCCCCAGAACCTTGGTTTTCGGGATTTCGAGATAATTCTACCTATGGCGTTCCGTGGCCAAATTCTGACCCTGGCAATTGACATTTCGTGACAATGCCATCCATGGTCTCTGAACCGGCAGAGTGCTTACTTGCCCCAAGTAGGATATGTAAATATCCTAAGAGACAAACACCAAGGAGACAATATGTTGTTACGCATCTTTGAGGGGAATTTCCCACCTCTCCGCATCGGGAACTCATCCAAATCATCTTGTGTTGATCGGCCGCTCCTAATCTAGGTAACATTTTCACAACATTAAAACGCTTCTGCGTGATTTTGATAGTTATGCTCACTGAACTAGACTATGTGTGAGTTGGGGTGTTTAGGTTACCGAGTCCCGTAAATCGAAGGTCAGTTAACGAGGCCGAATACTCCCTAAGCCTTAGACCTAATACTTAAGCTTTCCATTTTCCTCAACCTTTTGAGGAATATCTAGATCTTAATGGGTACTACGAGTCTAGCTAAAAAGGCCTAAGGTTAGCGTTCTTACTAATCTTTTTATGTTTCTTTAGTACTTTCTCTTTACTTTTCTTAATGTGGTCTATAACTTTGGTTAATCCCTTAATCTCTTACTAATGACTAACACTTTCTTTTTCATTTTGTGCTCCATTTTTGCATTTTGCTCTTTTTCTCCTCCTCCTTTTGATTCTTGTAAGGCCTATAAAAATTTCTTCCCTCCTCTAGGTTTTTTTTGTTCTTTTTCAAAAAATTTTATTTTTTTGGTGTTTTTTCAAAGATTTTAAAATTTTTTGGTGTTTTGTTGAAACACCTTTTTGTGTTTTTTTTTTGGTGTTTTTGTTTTTGACATAAGTGATTTTTTGTTGAAACCTTTTCTTGTTATGAGTTTTCATTGCACTTTCATACCCCCCCATGCCTAAGATTTGCAATGTTCTCATTGTAAATTAGGTGGGTTTTTGTTCAGCTTGGTTCATTCATTAGGACAGGCGTGGGTGAGTGGACGGGTCGAGGTGACTGTTGCGGACGATTTCTAATCTCAGGTATGGGTACCTGAGGTGGAGTCAGCTGTCCTAAAGGATGAACCTTAAAGTGCAAAGAAATGTCAGGAAAGGTTTTGGATTTTTTTTAAAAGAATGATGGGTTGGCTCATGTTAAGCGCTGAGTTGTACACCATCGGCTAGGCACAATGGGCTCAGGGAGAATGGAGGGTAAAGGATGACTCAACCAAATCTGTATTGGTCACGTCAATGAATGGTTTGAGTCTCTGACCATTCACGACGAAGGGTTCAGAATCGTGGCTGAGCAGACTGATCTCAACGTCTCCATTTCTAAAGATTTGTCGGACAAGATATGGTCTGATCCACTTGGATCGCAGTTTTCTAGGGAACAGTTTTAGTCGAGCATCGAAGAGTAGGACCTTCTGACCAGGGTGAAAGATCTTTCTAGATATGTGCTTGTTATGAAAGGCTTTAACCCGCTCTTTGTAGATTCACGAGTTTTCATACGCATCGAGGCGTAATTCATCAATCTTGCTTATCTGAAGCTTTCTGTGGATTCTAGCCTTAGAAGGATCTAGGTTGCAGTTCCGTACTAGCCAATAGGCTTTATGCTCCAGTTCGACGAGGAGGTGACACGCCTTCCTGTACACCAGTCTGAAAGGAGACATGCCTAATTGGATCTTGTGGGCGATCCTATAAGCCCACAAAGTTTCTGGAAGTCGGGATGACCAGTCCTTCCTGTCAGGTCAAACAGTAACCTGAAGGATTTTCTTGATCTCCCGGTTTGATAGCTCAGCTAGACCATTAGTTGAGGGTGGTAAGGAGTAGAGATTCGGTGTGACACCCCATATTTGGTCATCAGTGACCTGAAATGAGCGTTGGTGAAATGGGTCCCTCCATCAGAAATGATTGCTTGCGGAATCCCAAATCGTGAGAAGATATTTTGGAGAATGAATTTGATAACGATCTTGTGATCACTGGTTCGGGTCAGAATGGCTTCGATCCACTTGGACATGTGGTCAACAGCGAGTAAAATGTACTCGAAGCCATCCGAGGTGGGGAAGGGGCCCATAAAACCAATCCCCCAAATATCAAAAATCTTGCATACGAGAATCGGCTGTAAAGGCATCATGTCGCGATGGCTCATGTTGCCCAAAGTTTGGCAACGGTTGCATTTCCTACAGTGATTGTATGCGTCCATGAAGATTGTTGGCCAGTAGAAGCCACACTGGAGGACTTTCGATGCAGTTTTGTGCCCAGAGAAATGGCCACCGCATTCCTAGGCATGGCAAAAAGAGTATGTCATTGATTTCGACCTCCGGAATACATCACCGGATAATTTGGTCAGCACCTATGCGGAATAAGTACGGGTCTTCCCAAATGTAATACTTGGCATTGGAGTGCAATTTGTCTTTCTTGGCCTTCGGCCAATCAGACAGGATTTGATGTGATGCCAAATAATTTACTATATCAGCAAAACATGGAAGCCCTGTACCAATAGTCAGGAGGTGCTCATCAGGAAAATGCTCCGTGATGGGTTTGGAAAGGTCGATGATCTCAGAAGGAAGGTGGGACAAGTGGTCAGCTGCCACATTCTGTCTTCCTGCTTTGTCGTGAATCTCGTGGTCAAATTCTTGCAACAACAAGATCCATCGGATTAATCGAGGCTTCGCGTCCTTCTTTGCAATGAGATGCCTCACACCTGTGTGATCCGTGTAGAAAATAATGTGGGAACCTGGGAGATAAGACCTGAATTTTTCAAGGGAAATACTACAGCTAGCAGCTCTTTCTCCATAATCGTGTAGTTACGCTGAGCCTCGTCAAGTGTCTTGCTAGCGTAGTAGATGATCATATGTTTCCCGTCAATCTTTTGCCCCAGAACTACTCCTACAGCGAAGTCAAATGCGTTGCACATGATCTCAAAGGGTTGAGACCAATCAGGGGACTGTAGGATCGGGGCTTGGGTGACTCGGTCATGAAGGATCTTAAAAGCTTGAGTGCATTCCTTGGAAATCTCAAAAGGTACATCCTTGGAGAGAATAGTGGTCAGGGGGCACGTGATTGTTTAGAAATCAGGGATGAATCAACGGTAAAAACCGACGTGCCCTAGAAAAGATCGGATATCCCTGATCGAGCTAGGCATAGGGAGTTTGGAAATCAGGTTAACCTTGGCTCGATCCACTTGGATGCCCTTCTCAGAAATCAAATGTCCCAAGACGGTCCCCTCAGGCACAATGAAATGGCTCTTTTCCTAAGAAAGAACCAAATTCACGTCAATACAATGCCTGAGTATATGAACTAAGTGCTGGAGGCAATCGTCAAATGATGCCCCAAAAAATAAGAAGTCATCCATGAAGACTTCCAGATAATCACCGACCCTATTAGAGAATATGGCAAGCGTGCACCGTTGAAAAGTCGCAGGTGCATTGCAGAGACCGAAAGGCATCCTTCGGAACACGTATGTCTCGAAGGGGCAGGTGAACATGGTCTTCTCTTGGTATTCTAAATGGATCGCCACTTGGTTGTAACCGGAGTACCCATCCAGAAAGAAGAATCTATTTCCCGCTAGTTTTTCGAGGATCTGATCAATAAATGGTAGTGGGAAATGATCCTTCTTCGTGGAGGAATTTAGTCTTCGGTAATCAATACAGACTCTCCACGAGTTGGTTATACGGGTAGGTATGACCTCTCCGGTTTCAGTCGTGATGGTGGTGAGCCCTGCTTTCTTAGGCACAACCTGGATTGGGCTCACCCAGCGACTGTCTGAGATCAGGTAGATGATCCCTGCATCTAATCACTTAATGATCTCCTTTTTCATGACCTCCTGCAGATTAGGGTTCAAACGTCTCCGCATCTCACACGAAGGTCGTGCACCCTCTTAGGAATAGATGTGGTGAGTGCAATATGAGGGACTTATTCCAGTTAAATCATCAAGAGTCCAAAAAATGGCTCTATGATGTTGTTGGAGAACAGTAATCAGACGGGATTCCTGATCAGGGGTGAGTGTGGAGTTTATAATCAAAGGAAGTGTCTGATTGGAACCCAAAAAGGCAAATTTCAAATGATCGGGAAGGGGCATGAGTTCCAAAATGGGATTATCAGCAGCAGCAGGTGGTTCAGAGTGTGTGTGAGGAATAAGGGTAGGAGCTATGGGTTTGTCTAGATCAGGTTCAGACTCCTCTAATTGAGGGTTTTGCTCTTCTTGTGGTTGATTGGGGATAATCAGGTTATCCTCAAAATGCGGTTCATCAACCATGATTCTGATATCACATATTTGTTCAACCACACTGCAATTAATCCCTTGTTGGGCCTTAAAGATATCAATCTTAAGGGTTTGGTTTCCAAATTTCAGCTCTATTTGGCCCTCCTCACAGCTTATGTTGGCCCTAGCAGTGGCCAGAAAAGGTCTTCCTAGTATAATTTTTGTATCCTTTAGATTCTCAGGTGCATCCATGTCTAGAACTATAAAATCTACTGGGAAGTAGAAATCCCGCACTTTAACAATAACATCCTTGATAACTCCCTTAGGTGACTTAATGGATCTATCAGCTAACTGCAATGTCACCTCAGTTGGTTTAAGTTCGGATTCTTCAAGGTGGTTAAGCAGGGATGTGGGTATCAGGTTTATGGAGGCACCTAGGTCTAATAATGCTCTATCAAACTAGGTTTCACCAATCTTACATGAAATCATGGGAGTGCCTGGGTCTTTTGCCTTGGGTGGGAGTTTACTCAGGATCACAGAGCTGGCTTGCTCTGATAGTACAGTATGACTCCCACTCTTGGTTCGCGGCTTACGCTGGGGTGTACACACATTTTTCAAGAATCGTGCGTAAGCCGGTACGTGGTGAATTACATCCATCAAGGGGATGTTTATTTGGACCTGCTCAAAGAGCTTGATCAGGTCCTCCTCAGGAGCCACGGGTTTAGTTGTCCTCTTTCCCTTGGTCAAGGCTTCGAGAAATGGAACCTTTGTTGGTTCCTCTAGAATAGGTCCAGGTTTTTGATTTGGGATAGGGACATCCTGGATAACTATCCTAGGACTTGAGTCACTACCAGGCTGGGAGTGGTCTGGATAAGGTAGGCCTTGGGTTGCTTTACCACTACGGGTTGTCACCGAGTTTAATCCTACCTGGTTCTGGTTGGGGGTTGGTAAGATGGGTTGCTGCTGTTGATAACTCGCATAGGAGGTTGATGCTTCCATCCCGTCAAGTGATGGAACAGAAGGGGCCTGATAAATCATGTGTGCTTGGCCTGGGTTTGGGTTTGGCACGTTGGGTCGGCACGTTGTTAGGGTTTGGCAGAGGTTGTGAAGGAAGAGTGCCCGATTGGCGAGAATTCACCATCTGGGCGAGTTGGTTACGGACCTCTGTGATCACGTCCTTGTGCCATTTTAGGATAGCCACATTCGATCTCTGAATGTCAGCCAGAGTTTGGAGGATGAGTGACATTTGGTCTTGGTTGGACCCGGATGGATAGGTGGGGTTGGGCTGAGGCTAAGGCGGCTAATAAGGATGAGGTGCTTGTGGACGGGGTTGATAAGGTGGTCTTTAGATCTGAGAATTTCCCGCCACTGGAAATTGGGATGATTTCGCCATCCAGGGTTGTAGGTGTTGGAAAATGGGTCATTCTGGATGGCGTTGAGGTCCTTGCAGGTCTGAGGAGCCTCAGGAAAGTCAGAGTATGGGGAATCAGAGTTCCTCGACAAGAATAGAGAGGATCATAGGTCCCTTCGATCCTGGAGTCAGATGGGGGTGGTTATGGGTCCATCTCTGGAGAAGATCGGTGGAAAATATTTTGCACAGTTTCCCTTGCAGGAGGTGGCTGTGCGAAGGAGTTCTGCGTAGAGGTGGCTCGCTGTAAATGTCAAGTCAGCTCGTCCACCTTCTTCTCGATAATAGAGACCTTGTCCAACCGACTGGCCATTAGTTCCAAGTTGACAGATGCAAACAGGCCCTACGTCTCATGTGCTCCCCGAAGATTCGTCGATGCGCGGGTATTCGTCCGGTCGAATAAACCCATGGAGTCATTGTTGATGGAGTTCTCGCACATATTCTCAGAAATCTCCCACATGGTGTCCTCACGTTGACCCATGATATTTCCTCCGCAAATTGCATTGACGAATAATCTAATGTCTTCATAGAGTCCCTGGTAAAAAGACTGGACTTGTTCCCATTTATGAACTCTGTAATGGGGGCACTTTCTCATGAGATCTAGGAATCGATCCCATGCCTCATGAAGAGGTTCTCTCATCTGCTGGGTGAAGTGAGTAATTTGATGGCGCAAGGCATTTGTCCGACCAACGGGAAAGAACTTCTTCACAAACTCGGATTAAAGTTCATCCCAAGTGTTAATCGGACAGGTCTGTGTCTGATACCAATGAGCCACCTTGTCCATGAGGGAGAAAGAGAACATCTTCATGAGTAAGATATCCTGATTTTGCACATCTGACCCGAAAGTATGGGCCAGATGCTTGAGCTGTTTGATATGCTGGAAGGGATCTTTAGAGTTAAGCCCATAGAATTTAGGTATGTCATGAATCATATTGGGCTTCAATTCAAAATTAGGTCCTCTAGTCAGGATTCGAACTCGAGGCTCAATTGCACCGCAGCGGGATTATAGTTATCTCGCATCATAGGGTGCTGCGGCGGGTTCATAAAATTTTGGAAGAGGTCATTAAGGCGTTGAAGCTGGTGCTCGTGATTATTTTCTTCTTCAACAGGTTGAGCCATGATGGAAGAAGAAGGAGAACTAGGTTCAGAATTGGAAGAAAGGTTTATGTGGAGGGGTTGTTGCACAAACAATGGTGTCGAGGCTTGGCCTCGGGGAGAGTGGATTTCTAGAGGAGGTTTCAAGGACCTCCTACCAAACATGCACTGAAAGACTGGATGAGGTTAGAACATGTTGGACCTAATCAAGACACCCACAATATGTTGGGTGACTATAGAGGTTCGGGGCGGATGATACCCCTTGATCAGAAGGTCGTCCACCTGAGAATTACCTGGGCAGCCAGAGAGGGTGAGTCCAGCGAAGACCCCTACACGGTAGAGCACCCCTACGGGTTACAGGATTTCCTCCACCCGACCTCTCCTGTCACTGAGATTCCAGGTAGACCAGAATGGGGACCTTGACCTCTTAAGTCTACCACTTTTAGTTAAGATCAAGGTGCTTAGGGTTCCACTTGAACATTAGGCCTTTTGTGTGCAAAAAGTGACTTAATTTAAAGGTTGGTTGACCCAAAGGATCAACTTCACCTCTTTGTTCCTGTAAGAGCTTCTTAGGTCCTTTCTTTTAGTGTTCAAGTAGATTAAGAGCTTGATTTGCTTAGGATTTTTCTTGGATAGGTCTTTTCAAACAATGGCTTAGGCACACCTCGTCTGGAATTTTTAATTCTTTGTTTAGAAGAAGATGTGTCTCTAAAAACCCTAGCTTGGAATCCTAGGTTAACTCTAGTTGGTCCAAGTTAGTTGCCTCAAAAATGGGTAACTAGGACTCAATCAAGAAAGTTTTAGCCCAAATTACCTTAAGTGGATATGCAGTTAAGATGTGCTGAAAGGAGAAATCAGGCAACTTTATGAATTACTAAGTATGGAAGACAGGTAGCCCTAGATTGATTTTCTTTTGTTTTTTCCTCTTTAGAATGTGAGGGGCTTAAGAGAGAGGGTTGAAGATTACCTGTCCCCTGGTGTGGTTGTTGTGCGGCTGCTTGTCTTTTCTTGCCCTCCTTTCCTGCACAACAAAAGAGAGATTAAGTCAGTATAAAATCAAAAATTGTTATTTTGAAGCTTCTAAAATGCCCGTTGCTCCTCGGCAACGGCGCCAAAAATTGATGTCGATGATCATCAATTTAACTTGTTTATTACTCGAAAATTGAAAACATTCTGAGGTCGAACTCAGGGAGCAAACTCGATTTTAGAAGCAGAAAAATCACAATTCACAATGCTATAATATTTTACAAAAAATGTAGAGACTAAAAGTAGAATTTTTCTTGTCTTTTTTTCTTCTTTCTCTCCTTTTTTTTGCTCTCTCTCTTTTCTTTTCTTTGTCTACAGACATCTGATTATAGGAATCAGACGCCTTAAGTAGCGTTTGCTACAATGCGCGTCTTCTTCTTCTCCTTCCTTTCTTCTCTTTGGCTGCTGTTGCTGCTGCTTCTTCTCCTTGGCTTCTTCTCCTTGGCTTCTTCTCTTCTTTTCCTCCCTGCGTGGCCTTTCTCTTTGCGGCAGCTCCCTCCTTCTCTTTTCTTCTTTTCCTCTTTGGCTCTACTTCTACTTCAGCTCCTTTTTTAGCTCCTACTCTTGGGGCTAAGTCCTCAGCCTCTTCCTCTCCTTCAGTTGGCCTCTTCTTCTCCTCTTCCTCTTCTTCTTCTTCTTCTTCCCTGCACAGGTACACGGTTAAGCAAAACCTACCCCTACCCTTCCCGCATTTCCCTCTCTCTCTCCATTTCTCTCTTCGGTTCGCTCTCCCAGAGCCTGCTCGGGTATACGGGTCGGGTTGGCACGCCCGTGACCAAGCCCACCTACGTGTGGTGGTGGGCGAGGAGTGCGGGGGGTAGTCGGGTCGGATACCAGGTCCGTGTAGTGTGGGGTCGCAGACGAGGCGTGAGTGGGCGAGTGGGACCTCACCCCGTGTTAGGAGGCGATAAGCCCCTGACACTTTTTCAATTTAAGTTCCTGCACTCGCTCAAAAACTCACGAGGTGGGACTAAAGTCCCACCCGCTTCTGCCTGCGTGCCCGTAGCAAATGGTGCGAGCAATTGCAGTTGCAGCTAAGGCCTTCGAGGCCAGTTGCCTGCCTGGAGCTGTGTGCGAGGGAAGTCCGCGCCTTCTGAACCTGGAGGCCTGGGGCATTGGGACTTGCACGAAGCTTCAAGTAAGCTTCAAGCTTCTGCGCTAATGGCGGAAGAGGTCGCGACCTTGAAATCACAAGAACGGCCTTGCGGCCCTGTTAGAACACTTAGCAGGCTTCGTCGGAGCACAGCAAAGGTTGCTCGAGGGTCAGCGTGGCGTGAAGACACCTGTGTGTGTGTGCTGATGGGTGTGTTCGGGGGGAGGTTCCAGTGGGTGGCGCGGTAAGTGGAAGGGAGAAAGGTGATCAATGGGAGGTAGTGAAGCTCAGGGACCAGTCAGCGAGGGGTGAAACGGCTGTGGTGGTGGAATGGCCTCACCGGAGTTGGTGGTTAGAGGTGGAGAGGGTGATGGTGGACTGTGATGTCGAGGGGTCGAAAGAACGAATTAACAGAGGGGAAATAAAGAGGAGAGTGAAGGAAGCTTATCTAATCGAGTCCAGAGCGAAGGGGGAAGGCTGATGGTGAGCAGCTGGTACTGCCGTCGTTGGAGATGAAGGTGCCAGTGGGAGAGGACGGCGACGAGGAAGAGGGGTTGGAGGGCGCGTGCTGGTACTGCGCGATGTGGCGGAGGACGACGGAGATAGCTCTGCCACTAGTATTGTGGCAGAGCAACGAGAGAGGAGAGGAGGAGTCGCCGGAAGCTCTGGGCAGTCGGCCGGAGTTGGGAGGAGACGAATTGGAGGGGGATCTCAAGCCAAATCGAGCTTGGAGGAAGCGGCGTGGTGTGCCCTTCCTTAAATAGGCGAAGACAGGGTGGGAAGCACACGAGGGCGGTGGAGAGGCCACGTCGGAGGTATGGTCGGCCCTATACCCATACCTCTCGCACGTTCGCACGAGAGGTATGGTGGGTTTCAGGGCATGGGGAGCAGCCCATGCGGTAGGGGGCTCCGCAGGGAGCTCCCCTTTCAAGTTTGGGTGCGGCTCCCCATGCAGATGAGGCGCCATCCTCCGCGCAAAGTTGCCAGAGGTATGGCCTCTACTGCGGATGGCAGAGGGGTCGGAGTGAAGAAGACGAGAAAGCTAAGGAGGCAATCGCAAGGGTTTCATAAAGTTAAGGGTCAGAAAGTAATTTTTGATGACCAAATTGCAAAGTGGGTCAAGACGACCTTCCTTTAGGTCCAAATTTTGGTATAAATCAAATTTGGAACTAAGGAATCCAATGGTGAAGTTGGATTTTAGGTTTGACCACGTTTGACTAGACATTTTGCATAAAAATCCAAATTAGGTCAAAAATTCGGTATGGATCCAAATCCAAGTCAAAATAGGTTCCAAAGGTCAAATTGAAGGTGCTAAACCCTAGGGGTGATTTTTCATGAATTTTAGTGCGTTTAGTTGATTTTTATCTTGCTTGAAACTTTGTGAATTAAAGTGGGTTTGTTTTAGGGTTATAGAATGTCATTTAATTCTTAGATTTCGCCATAACCCTTTTCTGACCAAACCATCCCACTTTTTCCCTTATTAAGTTTACTTGACCTATTTCTAGACTCTTAGAAATCCCGTTGAGGCACTACAATGATAAAATTACAGTTTTACCCCTTATTTCATGTTTTCTTCTCAGATTAGTAATTCCCTGAATTAGGCCTTCTTTTAGGTTATGTAGGAACTTTTGCTCATTTTATTAGGTCAAAATGTGCTAGTTAGGATTCATGATGAGGTTCTCATCAGGAGTAATCTCTCCAAGTTTGGAGAGATTCCACCTTAGATTGGAGGAGAAATCTCCAATCAAAGGTCGACGGTTTGGGTTGAAGGTTCTGTTCAAACTATTCAGGTGGCAAGGACTTAAATGTGAAGGAGATGACAAAGTTAAGGACCTCTTAGTGATAAACTTGAAACTTAGGGGTCTAAGTGTACGAAATCGAATTTTTAGGACTCAAAATGTAAATTAGGTCAATATAGATTTTAATTAGACCCAAATTTTGGTGTTAGTCTAATTTGGATCGAATGAATCTAATGGTGAACTTGGATTTAAGTTTTACCATGTTTGATTATGTCTACCTGATTCACGGTAAAGGGAGTGTACTCTTCATAAAATTCCTGCTTGGACTAGTGGGGTCCCTTATTTCGACCTTTGGTGGACCGATCGCTCCTCTGATCATGGAAGTTAACCTTCTACTTGTTGAAGCAACTCCCTCCACGGATGAACATGGGAACTGACTCTCTCGAATTCCTTTTCTCCTCAATGAGACCAAAATCGTCTCCATACCTATCACCAATCGACTCCAAGGGCCTACTTTTGTCTTTGTTTAATTTTTTTATTTTTTCTGATTTTAATTCGAAGCTTTCTCCAGCCGGATACAAGGACCTACTTTTGTCTTTGTTTAATTTTTTTATTTTATCTGATTTTAATTTGAAACTTTTCCTATCTGGAGCTCCCCGTTCTTTAGGGTATGTTTAATTCTCAGCTACAAGCTGTGATTGTCGTCCAACAGTTACCCTCTGGGTTTTGTATGCTTATTGTCATTTCATAATCGTTCGTGGAGATTTTTTTTTTAAATAAAAGGAAAAGAATCTTACGATTGCGGCGGGTGCAGCATGAGCCCCCTAAACCTTAGCATGGATCCATTTCATTGTAGAAATTCTTATAAATGCAAAACTTCTTTTCCTTTTATTTATTTTTCTAAAATTTTCTTTTATTCTCTATTCTACAAGTAGTTCACACAGTAGCTCATGGTTTACTTTTCTCCGTGGCCACAATAGTTCGATGTAATATTTAATTTTGTTTAATAAATGTTTGCAAACGAAATGTGTTGTATACATTGAAATTAATATGTTTGTATTTTTGTGAATGAATACTTGTGAATAGAATATGAGGTGTGTTCACTAATTTTTTTTCCCACGTATGTGTTCAAAATTTTGTTATTATCTTTATGTAGGATTTGAAAAAATTTTCATGTTATTGAGGAAATTCCGTCAAAATTTGTGTAGACTTGACATTTGATATATTATTTATCCAAAATTTTGATAACTTTATAACTAATTAATTTTTTTTATATAGGATTCAATTGAAGTTTCATGCAACAGATGTCCAAGGAGTCTTTCCAAATGCATATCGTGGCCCAATTTAAGAAATGAAGGGTCTTGTTTATAATTTGCCTTTAAAATTATTTGTAATTTAGACAAGTATTTAGATTTGTTTTTTCTCCTATTTCCATGATATTATCAAAAGTTGCACTGTTTTAAAGCATGTATACATAAAATATTTTATCAAAATCAAAAGAGGATTTCTTATTTTCAAGACCTTGTAAAGTTTAACTTTGGTTTTATGAATGGGAGAGATGACTCATAAAAATTAAAAAGAAAAAAAAAAGACAAGATTAGAAGAAGTGACCTAAATAAGTCATTCAAAAAAGTGAGAGTTTTATTTTTTAAGTATAGATAAATTTGATTATTTAACACAGTATTTGATGCAGAGGTAGATCATCCAAAATGGGGTCATGAAAGCATTAGTAACCCCTTTACTTAGATCTGTTGTCGTCGAGTGGGGCCTCGATCGATCTATGTGTAGGCTAGTCCCTTCCCCCCCTTCATCTGCTTCATTGAGGCCCCCCTTCTCCACCCCCCACCCCTACTGTTGACCTCTTTATTGTCGCATCTCGGCCATGGGGTTGTGCGAGTGGGCTTCCAACTTGTGGGTCATCTTGTTGCGGGAAGCATCTTTGCTTGAGGGCTTTCACCCTTCGATGGTAATGTTGGCCTCTAGTCCCCTTTTTTGGCCTTGGTTGGGGTTCTGAAGTGATTGCTACTACTTCATCCTTGGCAGCATCCTCTGACTCCCTTCAAGTTAGCCACTTCTAATGCTCATGTCCACGATGAAGCTATTGTGGGCAATCCTAGGCTAAGACACTTCCATCATTATCCCAACATCTATTAGCAACTTTCATTGTTTTTATGGTTGCATTTTTTATCTTTTTTCTTTATTTCTGGTTGTTATTCTTTTCATAATGATGGGTCACGCTATAATCTAAGCTTAATATGATCATGTCCTGACCAGTCTTCAATTACTGATTTTCCCTATCTCACACAAATCATTGACATTATTTGTTGGCGCAAATCGTTATCTAAACGTGGAATATGTTTCTAAAGCAGGTTAGGGCAACTACCTTAGTTTATATGCTTATGTGTTTTTGTCCTTCACCTTCTTAAGCGAGTGTTAAGCCCTATCTTAGGAGATGTGTTCCTCACTTTGGAGGAAGTGGATATTGTGTTGTAATATGGTTCTAGTCATCAATGAAGTTCATCCTTGCAGAAAAAATAAAAAAAGATGGAGCAATTACAAAACCCCAATGTTAATACACCAAGTAAATGAGGGTAATTTCTATTTAGTGGAGTTAACTCATAAAGTAAACCAAGTCAAAAAGTTAGGATATATGTAAATAAAAATATTTAATACACCAACGTATCCCCGCCCAAGATGCAATTCATGAGATCTTGGCCATTTCCGAGAAAACTAATGTTTATACGCCTAAGTAAATGAGGGTAATTTCTATTTAATTGAGTCAATTTATAAAGTAAACTAAGACAAAAAAAAAAAGTTCGAATATTTGTAAATAGAAAATATTTAATACATCAATGAATCCTAGATAAGATCTTGACCATTAAAAAGGAAAATGAGAAAAAAAATTTCCCCTATTTATTCTTTTTAACGTCACCAAGTTGGTTCCATATGTAGGCCCAAATTTCAACATGACAAATTGTGAGACAATAACTTGGTATAAAATAATTAAAAATTGCAAAAGGATACGTTCATCAGTATCCGATGTTTTATTAAAGTTCCCACTCGATGAATTTCTAAAGGAATCGTGGGAATCATCATAGATTTGAGTTCGAACTCTATCCTTTGAGTCGTGACGATCACATGCACTAAGGTTTGCAATAGTTCTTTCCCAACTCCAACCTCATCAATGCTTTCATCTGCCACAGCACGTCTGATAAAGTTAATTTCCAACCTATTCGCAAATCCAGAAGGACGTAGGCATAAGACAAAACACGAGAAGGCGAAATAGTGAAGTTGGAAAACGGGAACAACGGGTGGCACTGTTGTGGAGGGACGACGTGCTCGATCGTAGTCGACGACGATGAGGTAGAGGTGGTGCATAGCTTTGGTGTCGGTTAATTTAGTAAGTCAGGGAGAGGGGAACGTCTGGCAGCTAGCGATGAACATGTGGAAAAATGGTGGGATCCACTAAAGAGCAAATAGATCGGAGCCATGAAATCGAAAGATGGATCTTCGCAAGGTAATTTGGCGAACTTTGTTTTAGTTTATAGCACATAGAAGTATGGATCTCTAGAGAAGAAGTAAAAATAAAAAAAAATTATAAAAAACCAAAAACAAAAACAACAGCAGAAGGCAAAAAATTGGATGTTCACCCCAGTGTTTAGAAGTACTCGATCAGGTTAAGATGTATGGTATGGATAGATATAAACTAGGTTAGAAGTAATTTTCTGATACTAAGAGAATTTGTGAAATTTCTCCGGTGAACTTTGATGGAAGTTAAAAGTTAAAATAATTATTAAAAAAAAAAATCATTCAGATAAGAGTCCACCGAAGGATGTTGGTCAAACCCAAATTTTATTTGAAAAATTAAGCACTTCCTCGCAATATAATCTAACTATAGAAGTGACATACATATGAGTAGAACATTGTAATAAAAGAAGAAGCAGCAGTAAATGTGTAGCATCAAAAGATCGACCTTAACCTTGAATCTCAGGAGAGTGATGGAAATGAGAATAACGGTTCCAATGATCATGACATATCAACTGTTATGAATGCCACACCTAGTGAGGGGTCATATGAAACTTTTATACAGAACAACGAAGATGTGGAAAATAACAATGAAGACGACAATAACGATGATTTGGAAAGAGATCCAATGATTCAGCACTTCATGCGCCCAATGATGATGATTGGATAGATCAGATGGTAAATCAAGATGCGACCTCATTTTTTCTGAACAACAACAAAGTGATGACGCTGCTGCAATGGAATGGATGATAAGAAAATAGAAAACCAAGGAAGATTTACAATAATACTTGTGTCAGTGGAGTATACACAAAGGGATGCAATACCAAAAGATTGCATACAAGAAAAAATGGTTAACTATTACTTGTCACTAATAACTGTTAGTGGCATTATATGCATATGTAGACAGGAGTTTTAACGATTGGAAAGTTATCATGAAAAGACCCAAACCCAGATTTTCGAGTCATTTCAAACTAAACGTGTCAAGACAAACCCGCCGATACTTTTTGTATGCACATTGTTGTTTGCACGAATTAAAAACGCATAATCAGATTGAAAAGCCATGTGTTCTTCGTTTTTTTAATCTGAACGTCGGATCGACAATCAGAAAGTATTGTTAACTTTCTGGTGTCGCAAGGATTTATACGATATGTTTTGAGTGGCGATCGTATCTCGGATGTGCGAAACACATGTAAACCGTAAGCAAACACGTGTGCAACCCACTATAAGAATCACGTTGTACAAATGATCTCAATTTGGAAATCCACGAATGTTGTTTGATTCCTTGTTTCGTAACGATTCCGATGGTATGTGCTCAATGGGAATCAGAGTACGTTTGATCATGTTACGAGTAAATTAAAAAAATACTCTTCTTGATCCTGATCCTTTTTCCTATATTATTTCTTTTTCCTAAAACCACACGGCCTCTCCCTCCTCTCTATTTTTCTATAAAACCAAACCCTTTCCCACACGCACAACGAAAGAGAGACAAAGAGATGGAGAGAAAGGGAGAGAGAGCGAAACAAAGAGAGAGATCAAAAGAGAGGAGAAATTGAAAGGAAAGAGGGGAAACGAGAGGAAGAGACGGATGGAAAGAAGGACAAGGAAGGGGAGAAGACGATGACGAGGGGGGTTAGCATTGACCCATTCACGTATGTGCATGGGTTTGCCCGATTACAGAGAGAGAGAGAGAGGGAGGCCATGGAGGGCTCTTTGTGGTTGGCGAGGGGTCGCCGTGACTGGTAAACTGCCATGGCCATGCATGCTTGCATACATGTCAGCGGGCATGGGTGCACGTGAATAGTATCTGCGGGAAGAGAACGAAGTCGCGGGAGGGAAGAAGAAGGCTAGAGGAGGGTCTCCAGAGGAGCTGGGACGTTGGCGAGGTGCGAGGGGCGGAGAGGCGTTGGTGGTCGCAAGTGTGGCCGACGATGGCTGAAGATGACAAGGGGGGACCCTGCGTGATGGGTCGTTGCAGATGCAGATCAAAGAAGCGTAGGAGGAGGAAGAGGATGAAGGGATCGAGGGCCTCCGAGATCTGAATCACGTGATCCAAGACTCAATCTTGTGGTTCTCGAGAGTGTTGGACGCATTCGAACATTCTGACCAGGTGGTTTCCGCTTCAATTTCCAAGGCACAGATTTGGGAAACGCGTGTTGTGTTGGGAGTCTCTAACCTGTTTTTGTGGAGTCGTCGTGACCCCCTGAAGACGTTAGGTAGAGTAGTCTCTATCGTTTCCTATACTGTTTGTCTACACAGTGATTCTCTATATATTACACCGTTTAGCAGGTGTTCTTATCTCTTGTTGGGATTGGATCCGTTTACATATATCTTGCTATTTGGGTACTTAAGTGTTAAATCTTAAAGCTGTGAATTAGATTGGTGGCTAGGAATGTGAAAAATCAATTAGATATAGTTAACTGCAATTAATTGGATAAAGGGGTTAACAACAATTTATTAGACCATGTTCATGAATCAATTGAATTATAATACACTTAGAATATGAGATGTGGTCTTAACATCGTATGAATGAAATGAATTCTATTTTTAGTAAAATGGGTATCATCAGGATAGTTAAATAATAATTTGATTAGAACCATGGTCTGAAATTGAAAATTTCCTGAAAATGGATAAGTTGGAGGATAATGTGAATATTTGTAAATTCTGGAATTTATAATTAAGGATGGTTTGAATGGATGAAAATGAAAGATACAGTTATCTGAAAGGGATTAAATAATCAGAACGACAGATTTGTCGGAAATTAAATGAATTAGATAACTAGTTTTAGTCCCGCTACTCGCCAGATTTTAGATGTATCATTGGTCTTTCCAACCTAATTCAGGGGTTGGTTTAAGAAGTTGCTGACCTGCATTCGACTCTTTGATTTGGCTTAGCGACCAATTGGGATAACAGATTGCAGGGCTCAAGGGTTTGGAGTTGGCTTTTTCTGTTCGATCGGTGAGTGGGTTATTGGTTGTCTATGATTAGGCGTGTGTAGCTATAGCACGTGTTCACGTCATACGATGCAGTCGCCACCCCTTTTTGCAATGACCTAAGGGTGACAGAGAGTAGTGACTTGATAGGTATACGCCGTCTTCCCGACTATGAGGGTTGCTTATATCGGTCTTGCGCTAGAGGAAGTTATACGAAATCGTCTCGTGCCTTGAGACGTGGATTGATAAATTGTGGATTATAATAAATTGAGCTTCCAATATACGAAACGGAATCAGATAATGAGATGCCTAATAAATGAATTGATCAAAGATATAGTACCTATTTTTTGTTGTTCTTGGTTACCATTGCACTTTGTAGTTGTTGCTTCTACTCTACTCAGTTTTTACAGACGTTTTTTTGTTCCATACTCAGGTATACTTGGCAGTACGCAAGGGAATTTCTGTTGTACATCTCCTTGGGGTTATATACTTATGTTCTACGGTAAATCGTCTAGCTATTATTCAATTTATGTTCATTTAATTTATGCGATAAGAATTATTTGCTGGCTATATTTACATTTTATAATTATGTGTTCGGTGAATGCGATCTTGTTGAAGAGTTGTGCTAATTGTTGGCAGTGAGGAGCACAATTGTATAGTAAACACTTTAGGAATTCGTAGATAATGTAACACAAAGTTCATACATCACTGTATATTGTCCCATTTCATTGAAAATCTTAGCCTGTCTCCTATAAAGATCCAAGTCTTAACTAACACAAAAGATGAGGTGAAGATAGGCTATATTAAGGCATAGTACGCTCAGAGGAAGGCTTTAGAACATAAATATGGAAATGTGTTAAGGAATCCTTATTAAATTTGAAACATTTTATGAGAGAATGGTTCGGAGGAATTCAAGTACTATTTTCCATACAATGGATGTACCTTCATCAAAGGCACCATGAAGGTTGGAGTTTCGTCAATTATTTTGGGCTAGCTTTTGGACAATTAATTAGGGGATTCTAGTATTATCGTCCTGTACTTTCTATCAAGGGCACACATTTGTTTGGAGGTTGACTTGGACATTTACTAATTCCAACTGGCATTAATTACTTTCTTATTACTATAGATAATCTGGGATCCGCACACAAATGGCAACAATAGCAATCCAATGATACAAAAATCACATCAATCGAACCCTTGTAGCATCCATTACAAGGAAAAGAAAATAGACGGCTTAGATGGTGCTGTAGATTACCAACTAGGAGGGGGGACGTAATAAAGTGCGAAAAAAATATATAACAATCTCACAAAATATCAATTACACAAATGGCACAGATTTTTAGGTGGAAACCAAAATCGGGTTAAAATCACCACCTAACTCTCTCGAGTTAGGATTTTCCGATCAACCAAGTTGATCAAATCCACTAAACGAATCACTTAAACGAGGGTGATTCAACCTCAATTACAACCACGCTACTTTATACGAAGGTAGCGTCCCTCAAACCCCTTCTCTTCACGAGAAGGATTTTGTCTCACGAAGGAGACGGGAATTCGCAAAATGAATACCCAATCAAATAACAAAGATAAATAACAAATATATAGTCCTATAAAGCCAACAAAGATTTAAACCTATCTTCTATAGGAATTAGGAAACTTTCCTTTGATGGAGGTGCGTCGGCATGACGCGGATGCGTGAACCACACGACGGTGCAACGGTGCTCTCGTGAACTACTATGGGAGAGCGGGTGCGCAAAAGATTGATGCTCTCTAGATGTAGAACTTGAGCTTGGAGAGCAAGTGCTTTTCTTGGACACAAAAGAGTGGAAATGTTTGTACTTGGTGTGTCTAGGTGTGTGTTTGAGTGGCAAAGGTTCCCCTCTATTTATAGAGGCTTTAAGAAGGCTTTGGAAGGCCTTGGAAGGCTTCCATAGCTGTTGGGTGCAAGCTCCAAGAAAATAAGGCCGAAATCAGGATTAATCATTACAGTGACAGGGTTATCAGACGTCTGATCCTGGCATCGAACGTCTGGAAAACCAATTTAAGATGTCTGGGAACAAAGTCAGATGTCTGATTCTAGGCGGGTTTCCTTACTGACTTGAATCGGATCTAAACAGGGTTCTAGTGCAAGTCCATCAAACGACATACAAGACATCTGGAACTAAGTCTGGATGCCTGGAAACCAACTTTTCTTCGAGAATGGATTTCCAAGAGAGTGCAACGGCTATAAAATCTCTGAGAAGAGATTGTGGGTCAGCTGAGGCAAAACGATCATTTATCAGACGTCTGGGGCACTTACGGACGTCTGATAAGGCTTTAACGGTCATTTCCTTCATTGTTTACCAAGGCAGCCAACAGTCTGAAAGTTCTCCGTTCGAAGAGGGGGTGACGTAATAAATGCGTAAATGAAATATAAAGCAATCTCAAAAAGACAATCACACAATGTACACAAAAAGTTTTTAGGTGGAAACCCAAACCGAGTGAAAACCACCACCTAACCCTCTCGAGTTAGGATTTTCCGATCAACCTAGTTGATCAAATCCACTAAACGAATCACTTTAAAACGAGGGTGATTCAACCTCAGTACAACCACGCTACAAGTACGAGGGTAGCGTTCCTCAACCCCTTCTCTCCACGAGAAGGATTTTGTCCCACGAAGGAGACGGGAATTCGCAAAGCGAATACCCAACCAAAAGACAAAGGTAAAATAAACAACAAACCTATAGAGCCAACAAAGTAATAAACCTAAGCTTCTATAGGATTTAGGAAACTCCCCTTTGCAAGGAGTGTGTCGACGATGACGCGGTGCGTGAGCCACGCGACGGCGCAACTTCGCTCTCGTGAACTACGGCGGGAGAGCGGGTGCGCAACAGCTTGATGCTCTCAAGAGAATGGTGCTTGAGCTTGGAGAGCAAGAGCTAGCTAGGACACAAGAGAGTGGAAAGTGTAATACAAATTGTTTCTTGTGTATCTTGGTCTCTCTAGGTGTTTTTTGTGTGTTTTTGTGTTGCAAAGGTTCCCCTCTATTTATACAGGCCTTAGGAAGGCTTTGGAAGGCTTGGAAAAGCTTCCATAGCCGTTGGGTGCAAAGCCCAAGAGAATCAAGCCGAAATCAGGACAATGATTACATTTGACAGGGTTATCAGACGTCTAACTCTGGCATCAGACGTCTGGAAGGCCACTTTAAGACGTCTGATTTCAAGGTCAGACGTCTGATTCTATGCGGGTTTCTCCCTGACTTGAATCAAATCTAAACAGGGTTTTTGTGCAAGTCCATCAGACGACATACAGGACGTCTGGCACTAAGTTTGGACGTCTGGAAACCTACTTTTACTGTGGGAATTGATTTCCAAACGTTGTAACGGCTAGAAAATCTCTGAGAAGAGATTTTGGGTCAGCCGAGGCAAAACAGTCATTTATCAGACGTCTGGAAAGGCCTAAGGACGTCTGATAAGGCTCTAACGGTCATATTCTTGACTGTTTGCTAAGCCAGCCAACGGTCCACTATCTGGACGTCTGGCAACTCCATCAGACGTCTTCTAAGGCGTCTGGACTAAGGTCTGGACGTCTGATTTCATCAGACAGAACTAGCTATGTCCAGCCTAACAGTTATCAGACGTCTGAAACAACAGTCAGACGTCTTACAATACTTTATCAGACGTCTGATTTGGGAATTAGACGTCTGGAAGTGCTGTTTGAGCCCTATATTGGTTTTCTAAGTATTATACAGAAAACCTAAGTATCCTAGGGTTGTGCCGGTGTTCCTAGGACTACTGTTAGGGTTCTTTGAGGCTCTTTAACATGAAATATCTAAGGAAATAAAGAGAAACAAAAGAAACGAAAAATACAACAAGTACAAAAGAAGGAAATCTATCCTATTCTTCATTTCCTTCCATCTTCAATCTTTCGCTCCACGCGAACCTCCTCTATTTTCCGTCAAGCTCCTCCAATCCGTCCTGGATGCGAGCTCGAGTTCCGTCTAAACACGTCCACATTTGCAATTGACCTGAAATCTAGGACTCAAATTGCAAATGTTAAATAACACGTGTTTTGTTATCATCAAAACAAATGATCGTGGTGCTCTAGCACCAACACAGTCCACTAATTGAACGTCTAGCAAAATAATCAGACGTCTGGACTAAGGTCTGGACGTCTGATTTCATCAGAAAGAACTAACTAAGTCCAGCCTAACTATTATCAGACGTCTGAAATTCAGATTAGACATCTGAAAAGGCTATTTGATCCCTATTTTGGTTTTCTAAGTTCTCTACAGAAAACCTAAGTATCCTAGGGTTGTGAAAGTGTTCCTAAGACTATTGTTAGGGTTCTTTGAGGCTCTTTAACATGAATCTATGTAACAAAATAAAGAGCAATAAAAGAAACAAAGATACAAAGATTATAAGGAAAGAAAATCGATCATATTCTTCATCTCCTTCCTTCTTCAAGCCATCGCTTCTGGCGAAGCTCCTTTGTTCTCCGTCAAGCTCCTCTAATCCATCCTGGATGCGAGCTCGAACTTCGTCTAACCACATCTCCATTTGCAATTGACCTGAAATCTAAGACTCCAAGTGCAAATGTTAAATGACACGTGTTTTGTTATCATCAAAATAAACGATCGCGGTGCTTTAGCACCAACAATCTCCCCCTTTTTGATGATGACAAAATCATAAATAATAATGCAAAAAATTCTCCCCCTTTTTGACATTATCAAAAATGTTTAATTGATTTTAAATTACCTATAACTTCCCATTAAAACATGCTCTTCTAAAAATGGGTTGAATTTCCTTTAACAAAAGTAATGTCCTCCCCCTTTTTGTAATAATAAGATAGCTATTATTCTTCTCCCCCTTATTAAAGGAAATATATCTAACTTACATCTCCCTCTTAGTAATTGACAAGTAGCTCATAATTTATAACTCCCCCTATCTATATGCTAATGATAAAGAGATAAGGTAAAGGGTTTTACCTCACCTACCATAGCCAATAAAATGGTCCAAATGGAGGTGGTGGATGCCACATTGGATGGGGCTCCCATCCGTAGCTTAGAGGCTCGGGCATTGGTGACGGTCTCCAATCTGGCAGTCGACGTGCGGCGGGTCCATCATTTGTTCACCGTCTCGTCGGTCTTCTTATCCTTCTTCTTGGTCTACTCCTTGGTCCTCCAAACTCGAGTTAACCGTCTTGGAGCTTGTAGGTCCAGTCTTTTGTGTTGTAGTCACCCTTGAAACCTACAAAACAAGATTCCAATTCTTTCTTCGGTATCCAAGTGAGCTTGGATCTAGATTTGTTAGCAGATCTCCTTGATGGAGATCCTTTCTCAACCTTAGGGCAATAAAAATTATCTACTTTGTTGATTAATTTGTTAGAATTTTCCCTAAGACATGCAATTTCTTTTTCTATAATATGCATCTTAGTCTTTAAATCAGAAATTTCTAATTTTATACTAACATTTTCCTTAATCAATTTAGTATTTTCATTGATTAAATCTTTATTTTCTAATAACAAGTTATTATCCTTAGGACTAGCTTCTAGATCCTTAAGTTATTTTTCTAATATTTCATTTTCATTTTTAAGAAAGCTAAGGTTCTTTTTAATATTTTTATTTTCTATACTAAGTGATTTACTAATTTCAAATAGCTCATTAAAAGCATTTTGTAGATCGGAATTTACCTCGTCCTCAGATTCGCTTCTGCTTTCGTTGTCACTTTCTCCTATAGCCATGAAACCAAAGCACTCGGGCTCCTTCTCCTCGGGATCTTCCTCTGCTTCCTCTAAGCTCGAATTGTCCCCAGTGGCTTGGAATGCCTTCTTCTTAGACTTCTCCTTTTCCTCCTTCTTCTCTTTCTTGAGAAGAGGGCACTCTGGTCGTATGTGTCCTTTCTCGTTGCAGTGGTAGCAACGTCTCGGGCTCTCCTTCTTCTCCTTCTTTTTTGATTCCCTACACAACTTGGAAAACTTTTTAAGTAAAAAACTTGAGGTCTTCATCTTCAGAACTTACCTCGCTATCTGACGCGGCTCTGAATGTGAGGGTCTTCTTCGATTTTGGCTCCGGTGTATCCTTCTTCTTCTGCTTCGACTTTGTCTCGTAGGCCATTAGATTGCCGAGGAGATCCTCCATGTTAAGCTCCTCCACTATGTTCGCCTCCTCGATGGCAGTGACCTTCTGTTCCCACTCCGGTCCGAGGGAACGAAGAAGCATCCCTTGAAGCTCCCCCTTGATGAAGGTCCTTCCTAAGGCTTTCAAATTATTTACAATGAGAGTGACCTAGTGTTCATCTCACTTAAAGATTTGTTAGACTTCATAGAAAAAAATTCAAATTCTTGAGAAAGTAAATTGATTTTGGAAGTCTTTACCTTGGAGGTACCCTCGTGAGTTACCTTAAGTGTGTGCCAGATCTCGTATGCGGTAACGTATTGCGAGATTCGATTGAACTCTTCCGGGCTAAGTGTGCAATATAACGCGTTCATCGTTTTCGTGTTGAGCGAGAGTTCCTGGATCTGCTGCGAATAGCCTGCGGCGGGTCTTTCTGAGATGTCCAAGGGGGCCTCGCAACGGTCCCATATTGTAAAGTCAGTGGCTTGAAGCCACGTCTTCATCCGCAGCTTTCAGTAGGGGTAGTTGTTTCCATCGAAGAACGGCGGACGGATCGTATACTGGCCCTCAGAAATCCTGCTCGCGGACATGCTCCCCTCAATAGATCTTCCTGCTAGTTGTTACGTCGAATTTACAGGAACCTGCTCTGATACCAATTGTACATTGCCTACTAGGAGGGGGCGACGTAATAAAGTGCGAAAAAAATATAGAACAATCTCACAAAATCTCTATCACACAAATGGCATAAAGATTTTTAGGTGAAAACCCAAACCGGCTGAAAACCACCACCTAACCCTCTCGAGTTAGGATTTTTCGATCAACCAAGTTAATCAAATCCACTAAACGAATCACTTAAACGAGGGTGATTCAACATCCATTACAACCACGCTACTTTATAAGAGGGCAACGTACCTCAAGTCCCTTCTCTTCACGAGAAGGATTTTGTCTCACGAAGGAGACGGGAATTCGCAAAACGAATACCCAATCAAATAACAAAGATAAATAACAAATATATAATCCTATAGAGCCAACAAAGATTTAAACCTAGCTTCTATAGGAATTGGGAAACTTCCCTTTGATGGAAGTGCGTCGGCTTGACGCGGATGCGTGAACCACACTACAGCGCAACGGTGCTCTCGTGAACTATGGTGGGAGAGCGGGCGCGTAAAAGATTGATGCTGTCTAAATGTAGAACTTGAGCTTGGAGAGCAAGTGCTTTTCTTGGACACAAAAGAGTGGAAATGTTTGTGCTTGGTGTGTCTAGGTGTGTGTTTGAGTGGCAAAGCTTCCCCTCTATTTATAGAGGCCTTAAGAAGGCTTTGGAAGGCCTTGGAAGGCTTCCATAGCCGTTGGGTGCAAGCTCCAAGAAAATCAAGCTGAAATCAGGATTAATCATTACACTAACAAGGTTATCAGACGTCTGATCCAGGCATCGGACTTCTGGAAAACCAGTTTAAGATGTTTGGGAACAAAGTCAGATGACTGATTCTAGGCGGGTTTCCTTGCTGACTTGAATCAGATTTAAACAGGGTTCTAGTGTAAGTCCATCAGACGACATACAGGACGTCTGGAACTAAGTTTGGATGTTTGGAAACCAACTTTTCTGCGGGAATGGATTTCCAAGAGAGTGCAACGGCTATAAAAACTCTGAGAAGAGATTTTGGGTCAGCCGAGGCAAAACGGTCATTTATCAGACGTCTGGAAACACTTACGGACGTCTGATAAGGCTCTAACGGTCATTTCCTTCATTGTTTACCAAGGCAGCCAACAGTCCACTAATTGGACGTCTGGCAAAATCATCAGACGTCTGGACTAAGGTCTGGACATCTAATTTCATCAGACAGAACTAACTATGTCCAGCCTAACTGTTATCGGACGTCTAAGTCAACAGTCAGACGTCTTAAAAGTTATTATCAGACGTCTGAAATTCAGATTAGACGTCTGAAAAGGCTATTTGATTCCTATTTTGGTTTTCTATGTTCTCTACAGAAAACCTAAGTATCCTAGGGTTGTGCAAGTATTCCTAGGACTATTGTTAGGGCTCTTTGAGACTCTTTAACATGAATCTAAGTAACAAAATAAAGAGCAACAAAAGAAACAAAAATACAAAGATTATAACGAAAGGAAATCTAGCCTATTCTTCATCTCCTTCCTTCTTCAAGCCATCGCTCCTCGCGAAGCTCCTTTGTTCTCCATCAAGCTCCTCCAATCCATCCTGGATGCTAGCTCAAACTCCGTCTAACCACGTCTCTATTTGCAATTGACCAGAAATCTAAGACTCCAAGTACAAATGTTAAATCACAAGTCGTTTGTTATCATCAAAACAAGCGATCGCGGTGCTCTAGCACCAATAGGTGCCACGTCACACCATCAGAGTTGCCCTCAGCCCTATAGGCCCTCCTCAATCACACCTCGCCAATCTCAACCGTTAGATCTCAGTCCAATGGCTGAGATGAGCCTACAATTGCCCCTCCATGTTTCTGGAGAGAATGCACACGCAACGTCAGATCCAATGGTTAACCCCTCACCATGCCACCAATCAACAACACATCATCCTAGTCGTTGGATCTCAATCCAACATCTTGGATACAGCCTTATTGCACCCTTCGCCATCAAAGAGACGTGCTATGCGCAACCGTCGATCATTGGATTACAATCCAACGGTCCACATCCACCCTCAGCTAAAGCAACCCAACGGTGCATACGAACCCTTGTTAAACTCGCGATGCAGGTTCGAGTCATGACGCGTGGTGCGCTCCTCAATGAAATTGGATCACTCGATGACAAGCAGACGACTAAGATTGAGTCGGGTCATCACTTTTGTGCTCTCCATAAACTCAACGTTAGCGAGGCGCAGGTTTAGCGCCACTCAATCCTCATCACGTCATCGCGGTACGACCTCGTGGCGCAACAAATGGCGGGGTACGTGTTACGACCCGATTCCCGAATCCCTACGAGACACGAAAATCGGACCGACTCGACTAATCCCAAGACCCAGTCGTCCAAAGAGAAAGTAACCAAAAGAGCAGTAAAGTAAACCACATTCACCATGTATATAACTAGCAGTAACAAAATACAGCAGTAAAGAAAAAAACTACTACAGTATATACCACCACAACAGTAAGGAAATAGACATGTACATAAATATGATGCTTACAATAAAAGAGTATAGGGGGTACTACACAAGTAACACTACTGGGCTCTACTAGGTCCAGCACCCTCTGCAGCCGCCAACTCTGGCTGCTCAACACCTGGTCCTAAAAAGGTAACAATGGTGACACGTCAGCGAAACGCTGAGTAGAGTGATAACCAAAAGCTAAGAAAAACAGTAAGGTGGATAGTAACCGTTATATTTTTAATTTCTTTCCTTAATTTTTTTTTCCACTTATTCATTACTGAATTATTTCTCAGATCTTTCTCTTGATCTTGAACGTTCCTCATGGAAACGATCTTGATTGCAGTCTTTTCCGAAAAGTAGAAGTAACACGTGGTGCTCTCCTGGTCGGGAGAGTTCCCCGTGGTGGTCCTACCCTCAGTCAACCACCCCAAGGTCACTGACAGACGTAACGGTGACTACGGCACGTGCGATAAACGCACGGGTAGCTACCCCGCACTGGCACGCGGTCAGTCGTTTCCGTTAACGGGTGCACCCCAAAGCACCGCACAAAACCAGTATAGGGCAGAGCCCTCATAGTAACAGGGGTCCAGCCCCTCCACAGTGACCAAACAGGGGTCTTGCCATTCCACAGTCCATGCACCTTCGCCTGACTACCCTGGTTTGCCCAATGGGCCTAACAAGTCGGTGTAGGAGGGCTAGCAGAACCCCGGGGCCCGTGGGGTAGCTAGTGCTCTCCCTACACTAGTAGCTCTCCTCGGTACTGTGTGCACGAGGGCCAAAAGTCAGTATAAAGCTGCCAAACCTAACCCCGGGTCCCTGGGGCGGCTAGCTCCGCTCTGCACTAAACAGGGGGACAGTCGCTCTCCTTGGTACTCCGTACTCAAGGGCCAGCTCACTTCCCCAATTCAATTCCATTCGCTTTCCAGGAGTTCTACTCCTAATGCCCTGTAGGGTTCAGCTCCTTTAACTCAGCCAATTTAAGTTTCATCATTTCAGCAGTATATTCATATAGCCCATGTTCTCAAATGCAATTATTCATTCATAAACTGGCAGCTGTTAACCAATTACAAGAAGTTATCGTTTCCTTTCTACTTTTCCAAGACTACAATGCATATATATTCAATCTAGTTTTCCAGTCCTAGGATCATGCCATACCCTAGGATCTATCATTCAATCTAGTTTTCCAGACCTAGGATTCATGCATTACCCTAGGATCTATCATTCAATCTAGTTTTGTTTTTCAGTCCTAGGGTTCATGCAATACCCTAGACTCTATTAATTATTTCACAAGTGCATAATTTTTGATAAATAATTGAAAGGGCCACTCTACCCTCAAAACCGGTAGTATAGGGTCGTAATCGGCAAGCCCGCACGCCTCCGCAATCCCCAGAGCTGCAACGGAACGGGGTCCTAACACAAGGATCAAATGCAAGGAGCAACTCAGAATAGTATGCAATTACTGTAAATAGGTAGAGAAACTAAATTTGAGAAGAACGAGAATTGAAACGTGGAAAACAGACTTCAAATGGACCCTAAACGGGTCAAAAACGACAAGTCTGCCCAAAATCAGACGTCTGGAACTTCTTCCAGACGTCTTAAATGATAGCTCAGGTCATACCTTGATCTACGCGGTCCTTCAGACGTCCAGAAGCCCGCTGAACCGTCTAGACTTAGTTTCTAGACGTCTGACTGTCACTCTGGACGTCTGGAGACCCTCTCAGTCATATGGTGCTATTCCCAGATGTCCGATTTGTGTGGGATGGCGTGCCCTTGCGCCTTCCCGAACAAGTCCTGCATACACACGCGCCCGTTCTCAACCGCAAAGGATGCAGAAGACTTTGGCTGTACACGCGAAAGAAGAAGAAAGGTAAAATACCGTACCTTTCAGACGTCTGGACCTTCCTCGAGACGTCTCCTGCGTCGTCTGGACGTATGTCCAAACGTATGATTCTGGGAAATTTTCCCACAATCAGGACCTCCTCTCCCTCCGCCCGCAGCGCACAGCCCTATCGCGCCGCGCCCGCCTGCTGCCTGGCACCACACGCTTGTTGCGCACCCGTCGGTCAGCTCTGGCTACTCTGGCAAGCTCGCACCCTCACAGTCGAGCTCCCTCTCCCTCTCGCAATAGCCCCTCCTCCCCACACACTCGCAGCAGCCGCTGCTGCTCTCGCCCGCTTGCTCTCTCGCTGATAGGGAGAAGAAGAAGAAGAAGGCGGTGGAGTGAGGGTGAGGGAGAGAGAGGTGTATTTGAAGGCAGCCGCAGGGAGAGAGAGAGAACAAAGGCTGCATCTGTAGGGAGGGAGGAAAGAAGAGGAGGGTGGCGGGTTCAGTTTGCGCGCACAAGCGTGCAGACGCGAACCCATACGCCGAAAAAAATTTATTTCCAGACGTTTGAGAAGGCTTCCAGACGTCTAACCAGATGTCTGGACCACTTCCCAGACGTCTTAAATGACGCTTTGTAACGACCCGACTCCCGAGTCCCTACGAGACACGAGAACCGGACCGACTCGACTAATCCCAAGACCTAGTCATCCAACGAGGAAGTAACCAAAAGAGCAGTAAAATAAACCACATTCAGCATGAATATAACTAACAGTAAGAAAGTACAGCAGTAAGGAAAGAAACTACTACAGTAGATACCACCACAACAGTAGAACAACATTTATCATATAACATGAACTGCAGGTAAAGAAAGTACAGCGGAAACAAGAACTACTCACTATAACAGAAACAAAAGAGGTACAAAAGACTGTGGTAAACTCTACTGGACCCTACTCGGCCCAGCGTCCTCTGCAACCGCTGACCCTGGCTGCTCAACACCTGGTCCTGAAAAAGGTAACGAGTGTAACACGTCAGCAAAACGCTGAGTAGAGTGGCAACTAAAACTAAAGACAACAGTAGAGTGTACAGTAGCTGTTATGTTCTATTACTTTCTTTATTTACATCTTTCAATTGTCTCACTATTTCATTTATTTCTCAGATCTTTTACTTGATCTCGAATGTTCCTCGTGGGAACGATCTTGATTGCAGTCTTTTCCAAAAAGTAGGAGTAGCACGTGGTGCTCTCCTGGCCGGGAGAGTCCCCCGTGGTGATCCTACCCTCAGTCAGCCACCCCAAGGTCACTGACAGACGTAACGGTGACTACGGCACGCGCGATAAACGCACAGGTAGCTAACCCGTACTAGCACGCTGTCAATCATTTCCGTTAATGGATGCGCCCAAAGCACAACACGGAACCAGTACAGGGCAGAGCCCTCTCAGTAACAGGGGTCCAACCCCTCCACAATAACCAAACCGGGGCCTTGCCCCTCCACAGTCCGCGCACCCTCGCCTGACTACCCTGGTTTGCCCTAGTGGGCCTAACAAGTCGGTGAAGGAGGCTAGCAGAACCCCGGGGCCCGTGGGGTAGCTAGTACTCTCCTAACACTAGTAGCTCTCCTCGGTACTACGTACACGAGGGCCAGCAGGTCGGTACAGAGCGGCCAATCCTAACCTCGGGTCCCTGGGGTGGCTGGCCCCACTCTGCACTAAACAGGTACAGGTACTTCCCTTGGTACTGCGTACCCAAGAGATAGTACAAACTACATCTCAGTTCCATTCCTTTCCCTTTCCAGGAGTTCCACTCCTAATTCCCCGTAGGGTTCCATCCTTTTAACTCAAACATCCAGGTGTCGCTTTCCAGTTTCACGTTCTTACGACCCATGATCTCATTCATGTTTCTTTATTCGTAACAGGCAGCTGTTAATTCAATTTACAGGCAGCTTTATATTCCTTTCCATTTTTTCCAAGACTGCAGTATTATACATTCCACTAGTTTTTCCATCCTAGGATTCATGCCACATCCTAGGATCTAGCATACAACTAGTTTTCCAGCCCTAGGATTCATGCAACACCTAGGAGCTATCATTCCATACATTTCTCATTCCTAGGATTCATGCAATGTCCTACATTCTAGTTATGGTTCCATACTTTAACAGATTTTAATAATAAACTTAAGCCACTCTACCAGGTACAACGGGAGTAATGGGGGCATGATCGGGAATCCCGCGTGCTTCCGCGACTCCCAAGACTACAACTGAACAAGGTCCTATCACAAGGATCAAACACAAGGAGTGTCTCAAAATAGTGTATAGCTACTGTAGACGGGTAGAGGAATTAATTCTGAAAAGAACGCAACTGGAATCGCGGAAAACGGAGCCCGAACGGGCCCTAAACGGGTCGAAAAAGACGATACTGTGCAAAATCAGACGTCTGGAACTTCTTCCAGACGTCTTAAAAACTGGATCAGAGAATTACCTATTCATCGTGGTTTCCCAGACGTCTAGAAGTCTGCGGGGACGTCTGGCCTAGCTCCCAGACGTCCGATGGTCACCCCGGACGTCTGGAGGTCACTCCCGCCGTCTGGTACAACTTCCAGACGTCTGATTCGCAAAGGATGGCGAATCAGCGAGCCTACGCACAGCCAACTCCCTCCCTTAGTACGGCCAGTCGACAGGAAGGAAGAAGAAAGCGAAATACTCACCTTTCAGACATCTGTATGAGCTTCCAGACGTCTCCCTCGCCGTCTGGCTATCAACCCAGACATCTGATTCTGGAAATTTTTCCAGAATCAGGGCGCCACTCAGCCTCCGCTCGCGACGCCGCTCGCGTCGCACCTTGCGCGTCTGCTGCTCAGACCGCAGCTGGTCCCTCTCCGCGTCGTTCCACGCCCCCTCACGGCAGAGCTCCGCCCTCGCACGCCGCTCCTCCTCCGCACTCACTGCGGCCGCCGCTGCCGCCCTCGCGCTCGCTCGCTCTCGCGCACAGGAAGGAGAAGAGGAAGGGGACGGTGGAGACGACGGGAGGGGAGGCATGGCCTTTTAAGGCAGCGCGAGGAGGAGGGAGAGAGTGCGCGGCAGGTCTGCAGCTGCAGAGAGAGGGGGAAAAAGAGAGAGAGGAATCGCGGGTCTGCGCGCACAGGCGCGCAGACGAATCTCTCGTGCAAAAAAAAACTGTTTTCCAGACGTCTGGAAATGATCCCAGACGTCTGGATGTGATCCCAGACATCTGGTCCGACGTCTGGGCCACCTCCCAGACGTCTTAAAGGACGTCTGGGGCACGCGTTCGTAACACACTTGATGCCTTGGTTATAAGAATATAACAAACTCAAAGGAAGTTTTGTCCCCGAAACTTGCGCTAACTAGGGTGCGGGAAAGAACGATATATGCATAACAAACTCAAAGAGGACCGAAGCCGGTCCGAAAACGCGTACCCGCAAAAAGCTCTAGGTACCTCTCTCGCATGGCCGCCTCAGAATCCCAGGTAGCCTCCTCGTACCTCAGGCTCCTCCACAAAACCTTCACCAGGGGTACTTGCTTCCGTCTCAGACTGCGGACGGCTCTATCGAGAATCTGCACTGGCCGCTCGGGGTAGGTCAGGTCATTGCCCACCTCGACGCTCTCGTGACACAAGACGTGACTGGGATCGGTGACGTACTTTCTTAGGTTGGACACGTGGAACACGTCATGCACACCAGAAAGCAGGGGAGGAAGGGCAAGCCTGTAAGCAACGGGTCCAACTCGCTCCAGGACCTCAAAGGGCCCCACGAGCCTCAACGCGAGCTTCCCTCTCACCCCAAACCGCTACAGGCCCTTCATGGGCGAAACACGAAGGAAGATGTGGTCCCCAACTCAAGGGTGCCGTACACCTCCGTCCGTACAGAGCAGCATAGGGTGCCATTCCGATGCTCGAGTGATAACTGTTATTATATGCAAACTCCGCCAGGGGCAAGTGCTCCTCCCAAGAGCCCCTCCAGTCCAGTACACAAGCACACAAAAGGTCCTCAAGTGTCTGTATTGTGCGCTCAGACTGTCCGTCCGTCTGGGGGTGGTAAGCTGTCTTGAACCTCAACCGCGTCCCCAGGGCCTGCTGAAACTCAGCCCAAAACTAGGACGTAAAGCGGGTATCCTGGCCGGATACGATCTTCCGCGGAACTCCATGTAGAAGTACCACGTCACGGATATACCTTTCTGCCAAATGTGCTGGTCCCAAGGTGACTCAGATCGGCAAAAAATGCACCGTCTTCATCAATCTGTCAATGATTACCTAGACTGCGTCGTGTCCTCACTGGGTAACAGGTAAGCCCACCACCAAGTCTATGGCGATGCTCTCCCACTTCCACTCTGGCACTGGAGGTGGCTGTAGCGGCCCTGCAGGTCACTGATGCTCGGCTTTCACCTGCTGGCACACTAAATACTGCTGCACGAATTCGCCCACATCCCGCTTCATCCCCCTCCACCAAAAGTCGTGTCTCAAGTCATTGTACATCTTCGTGTTTCCGGGATGTATGGTGAATCTAGAACCGTGTGCCTTAGTCAGGATCTCTCTCAATAGCTCCTCGCCTCTGGGAACGCACAAACGTCTCCTCATGCGCAGCACCTGGTTGATAAAGGAGAAGTCTCCAGGGTCTCCTGATAGTACTCTGTCACGCAAGGACTACAAGTACGGGTCGGCCATCTGTCCTGTGATGATGCAATCTATCAACTCTGGCCTTGCCTGTCGAGTCACAGTCACTACCCCACAGTGCCCCCGTAACTCTCGGGGTCGCCAATTGCCCATCTCCTCCAAGAGGCTCCAACCCTACGCCTGTAAACTGGCCAAGTGTGCGGGCGCCTTCCGGCTCAAGGCGTCAGCCACCACGTTGGCCTTTCCCAGGTGGTAGGAAATGCTACAGTCATAGTCCTTAAAGAGCTCCAACCAACGTCTCTGTCTCATGTTGAGCTCCTTCTGATCAAATAGGTATCTGAGGCTCTTGTGATCTGTGAAAATCTTGAAGGTCTCTCCGTACAAGTAGTGTCTCCAGGTCTTCAGCACGAAGATGACAGCTGCCTACTCCAGGTCGTGGGTAGGGTAGCTATGCTCATGGGGCTTCAGTTGCCGCGAAGCGTAGGCGACAACGTGACCCCTCTGCATGAGCACACCCCCTAACCCCTGCAAAGAGGCGTCCGTGTATACAACGAACCTGCCACTACTGTCTGGGATGGTGAGCATGGGAGCCGAAGTCAGCCTCTCCTTCAGCTCCTGAAAATACGCCTCATAGGCATCTGTCCAAGTGAAGGGCACGTCCTTCCAGGTTAACTGTGTCATAAGACGTGCAATCTGTGAAAAGCCCCTGATAAACCGCCTGTAGTAGCCTGCCAATCCCAAGAAACTGCGAATCTCAGTAACCGTGTGCGGTCTCTCCCACCTGAGCACTACCTCGACCTTGGCTGGGTCCACAGCCAAGCCATCCCCAGAGATCACATGACCGAAGAAGGTCACCTCCCTCAACCAGAACTCTCACTTGCTGTATTTTTCGTACAGCCTACGTCGTCTCAGTGTGTCCAGAACCATCCGCAAGTGCTGTCCATGCTGCGTCTGATCTCGAGAATAGATGAGCACATCATCAATGAAAACCACCACACCCGGTTCATCAAGTCCATGAAGGTAACGGGGGCATTGGTCAGCCAAAACGGCATGACCAGAAACTCGTAGTGTCCGTACCGGGTGCAGAAAGCTATCTTGGAGACGTCTGCCTCCTTGATCCTCAACTGGTGGCATCCAGACCTCAAGTCGATCTTAGAGAATACCGTGGCACCTCGCAGCTGACCAAACAAGTCATCGATTCTCGGCAGAGGATATCTATTCTTGATGGTGACCCTATTCAGCTGTCGGTAGTCCACACAAAGGCGTAGGGCACCATCCCTCTTCTTTACAAATAGTACCGAGGCTCCCCAGGGAGACGCACTGGGCCTCACAAAGCCTTTCTCCAAAAGATACTGCAACTGAGACTTTAGCTCTCGCAGCTCAAGTGGTGCCATCCTGTATGCTGCTGTGGAGATGGGGATCGTCCCTGGTACTAGTGAGATCTCAAACTCGATCTCACGCTCGGCGGTAGTCCTGGCAACTCATCTAGGAACACGTCGGGGTACTCTCTGACTACCGGGATACTCTGGAAGTCTGCCACAGGGCTGGGCTCTGCCACCACACAAGCTAGGAAGCCCTCACACCCCTGGCTCAAAAGTCTCGCCACCCAAAGTGCAGAACTGCACCTGAATTCTCTGTCCACTGGCTGACCGTGGAACTCGAAAGAAGGCAACTCCAGTATGGAGAAGACGATCTTTCTCTCAAAACAGTCCACCAAGGCATGGTAAGCGGACAGCCAGTCCATCCCCAGAATTATGCCAAAGTCCTCCATCTGTATCATAATCAAGTCAGCGGGAAGGCTGTGTCCCCCAACACTGACCTCGTAACCCGTGTATACCTCCTCAGCTACAAACAGCTGACCACTCGGACCTCTGATCATAAACGGATCCTCTAACAGCATACAATCCTACCCCAAACTAACCGCGAAACTGGCGGCGACAAACGAGTGCGTAGCGCCGGAATCGAAAAGCATGTAAACGAGTCTGCCGGAAACTGAAACCATACCTGCCACTACTGATCCCGAAGCTCTGGCATCCCTGTGTGTCAGGGTGTGGATACGCCCCTCAGCCCTAGGTGCGGACGAAGCAGCCATATTCTATGCCAGACGGGTAGTCGCTGGTCGGTACCCTCCTCGTGACTGTTGTCCTCCTCGTGCCTGAAACCCGCGGCCTCCTGCTCGCCCTCCAGTGCTCGGCGCGGGAAGCATCTGCTGACCTCCTACCCTAGACGGGCAGTCCCTCCTGATGTGGCCCGGCTGGCCACACTGGTAGCAGAGGGGAACCCGACTCCCGCCCCTAGTGGGTCCTCGCTGTCGGCTGGGCGGGGGTCAATTGCTAGCAGCTGGCCCCTGTTGAGGGCAACCAAATGCCACTGATGGCCCTGCAAACATGACGGCTCTCCTGCGGGCGCCACGTGTCTCCTCTCTCGCCGGCCCTGTGAGAAGTCTGGCTGATAGGGCCTCTTTCTCCCGCTGTCAGTACCTCACCCGGACGGGTTGGTCTCTTCGTATGTCATGGCTGCCTCCACCACCCTCGAGAATGTAGCTAGCTTTAGGGCTCTGACATACCCCCGAATCGCACGCCGGAGCCCCTCGGTGAACCTCCAGAGGTGCTCCTCCTCAGTGGCCACTACTGTCACTGCGAAGCGGGATAGCTCCAGAAAACGCGTGCGGTATGTGCTCACGGTCATCATCCCCTGGCGGAGAGTGTGGAACTCCCGCCTCCTCTGGTCCTGCCACGTTTGGGGAAAGTACTGCTCGCAGAAGAGGGTGACGAACCGGTCCCAAGTCGGCTCGTCCCTCTCCTGTCCCCTGACCGCCCTCCACCACCTGTGTGCCGCGCTCTCCAGCTGGTACGTGGCAAAGGCCACGCGGCACTCCATCGAGGGGTGAATGGTGTCAAAAACCTTCTCGATCTGCTCGAACCAGTCCTCCGCTTCAGTCGGGTCCTCATCCCCCTTAAAGGAGGGAGACTTCAGCTTCCGGAACTGTCCGAAAAGCTCAAAGTGACGCTACAGTGGAGATGCTGGTGCATCTCTAGGTAAGGAAGCCTCGTGCACAGAAGTGTCGGAGGAAGGTGGGGGCGGTGGCGGCCCATCCCCGCCCCCGCGCCCAACGCCACGTTCGTCGCGTGGTCCCACAGAGAACTCCCCTTCCGCAGCCCCAGGGAGAGGTGCTCCTGGCGGCGGGTGGAGCTCCTCTCGCACTATCTCCTGTATCAGCTAGGCGAGGTCCTGGGCCTGAATGCCTGGGAGCAGTAGCTGGTCCACTGAGACGTCGACCTCAACACGCCCACCCCTCCGACCTCGTCCTCAGCCGCGCTCACGACCCGCCTCGCTAGTCCCGCGTCAAGGCATCTCCTGCAAGGAGATGCGAAAACAGAACGGAAACACGTCAATATAAAACGATATCTAACGAGGAAGTCTAAGAGCTTATGTCAAAAGAAACGTTGTGATGGATACTCTAGTTACAGACACGTGAATTGGCTATTTTCCAGTCAGTTGGTTCACTTATCGGGACGACCTTGCTCTAATACCATCTTGTTACGACCCGATTGCAGAATCCCTACGAGACACGAGAATCGGACCGACTCGACTAATCCCAAGACCTAGTCGTCCAACGAGAGAGTAACCAAAGGAGCAGTAAAATAAACCACATTCACCATATATATAACTAGCAGTAACAAAATACACTAGTAAAGAAAGGAACTACTACAGTATATACCACCATAACAGTAAGGAAATAAACATGTACATAAATATGATGCTTACAACAAAAGAGTACAGGGGGTACAGCACAAGTAACACTATTGAGCTCTACTAGGCCTAGCACCCTCTACAGCCGCTGACTCTGTCTGCTCAACACCTAGTCCTGAAAAGGCAACAAAGGTGACACGTCAGCGAAATGTTGAGTAGAGTGACAATCAAAAGCTAAGAAAAACAGTAAGGTGGACAGTAGCTGTTATATTTTTAATTTCTTTCTTTAATTTTTTTTTCCACTTATTCATTACTGAATTATTTCTCAAATCTTTCTCTTGATCTTGAACGTTCCTCGTGGAAACGATCTTGATTGCAGTCTTTTCCGAAAAGTAGAAGTAACACGTGGTCCTCTCCTGGTCGGGAGAGTCCCCCGTGGTGGTCCTACCCTTAGTCAACCACCCCAGGGTCACTGACAGACGTAACGGTGACTACGGCACGTGCGATAAACGCACGGGTAGCTACCCCGCACTGGCACGCGGTCAGTCGTTTCCGTTAACGGGTGCACCCCAAAGCACCGCTCGAAACCAGTATAGGGCAGAGCCCTCATAGAAACAGGGGTCCAGCCCCTCCACAGTAACCAAACAGGGGTCTTGCCCCTCCACAGTCCACGCACCCTCGCCTGACTACCCTGGTTTGCCCAGAGGGCCTAACAAGTCGGTGTAGGAGGGCTAGGAGAACCCCGTGGCCCGTGGGGTAGCTAGTGCTCTCCCTACACTAGTAGCTCTCCTCGGTACTATGTACACGAGGGCCAGAAGTCGGTACAAAGTGGCCAGACCTAACCTCGGGTCCCCGAGGTGGCTAGTTCCGCTCTGCACTAAACATGGGGACAGTCGCTCTCCTTGGTACTCCGTACTCAAGGGCCAGCTCACTTCCCCAATTCTATTCCATTCACTTTCCAGGAGTTCTACTCCTAATTCCCCGTAGGGTTCACGCTCCTTTAACTCAGCCAAATTAGGTTTCATCATTTCAGCTTTATATTCATATAGCCCATGTTCTCAACCGTAATTATTCATTCAAAAACAGGCAGCTGTTAACCAATTACAGGCAGTTATCGTTTCCTTTCTACTTTTCCAAGACTGCAATGTATATATATTCAATCTAGTTTTCCAATCCGAGGATCATGCCATACCCTAGGATCTATCATTCAATCTAGTTTTCCAGTCCTAGGATTCATGCATTACTGTTGAGGCGACCGGCTCGATCGTGTTTTAACAGTTATTGCGTCGTAGTATAGGTGATCAAGCGTCGTCAACAAATAAAAGATTTAATTACTCGAAAATTGGAGTATACAAGGTCGAACATAGGGAGCAATTGGAATTTACTACTAATCTCAAATGTAATTGAACACTCTAATTTACTCAAAACTTTAATTAAATATGAATGTATATGGTTAAAAAGTAATTATGACAAAAGAATGAAATTGGACGTCTGAACTTGTGATCAGACGTCTTAAAATGTTTTCCCTTTTTCTTTTGCTTTCTTTCTTCTGTAGTCTTCACTTTGCCTTTCTTCTTCTTTCTCTGCAGTCTCTGTTCCTTCCTTCTCTTCTCTCTTCTGCAAAGGCTTCTTCTTTGGTCTATTCTCTTCGTCCTCTTTTTGTCTGTAGTTCTTCTTCTTGCCTTGATCTTCTTCCTGCCTTTGCTTCTTTTCTTGCAGTCCTTCTTTCTCTTTACAATCCTTCTTTCTTCCTTCTCATCTCTACCTCGCTCAGCCTCTTCTTCTACTTCTTCGCTTCTTCCTTGCGGCTTAGTCTCTTTTCCTCAACGCTCAGCCTGCCTGCACAGAGAGGTGGAAGCAAAACCTACCCTGTCCCTCTACCCGCACGTATCTCTCTCTCTGCAATTCACTCAAAGGACGCCCTCCCAGAGCCGCGGGTAATCGGCTCATATTTCGCACCCGGGACCAGGCGCACCAGCGTGTGGGTGATGCGCGAGTGCTCAGAATGGGTCGGGTCGAAACCCACCAGATCTGCGAGGTGAAACCGCAGACGAGGCGAGCGTGGGTAAGGTGAGGGACCTCACCCCTGTGCGTTCGGAGGCGAATAGATAGTAACATAAAAGCAATTTAAATCAAACCTGCGCTTCGCATTTCGCCGATGTGGGACTATTAGTCCAGCCCTACTCTCGCACGCACCCGCAGAAGATTCTTCTTCGATTGCCAAGGCTGCGGACGTCGCTGCGCTCCTTGCTGGACCCGATGTCTTCGCACTGCTTGCCCGAGTCCGCTACACATGAAGGTTGGAGGTCCTGAAGCCTGGAGCTGCTCCGAAGCTGCTTCAACCGTCAATGGCGGCAGGGGCTGGAATACTGCCAAACACAAAACAAGCCTCTCGGCTTAATCAGACCAGCTGGGGACCTTCGCCGTGGCACGGCGAAGGTCGTGCACGGTGAAGCAGGTCGTGGGACGGCCAAGGCGTGCGTGCCTAGGTCGTCCTGTGACCGGAAGTGTAGGGGTGTTTGGGGGGCTGTCGTGGAGGTGTAGAGGGATGGTGGATGGGCAGAGAGTGTTCCTTGTGGTGAGGTGGAGCTTATGAGACAGTTGGTGAGGCGTGCGGAAGTGTGGAGCGACGGGAGCGACTCATCGGAGGTTGGCCGGAGGGATGGAAGATGGCGGTGGTCAGGCGGTGTCGAGGGGCAATCAATTGAAATAAAATCGGGAAAAGAAAGAGGGGAGGTTGTGGAACAATTCTAACCTACTTACAGGGATGAAGGGGGACAGAGAGGCGGATGGCTGTAGCTGCTGTCACCGGAGAAGAAGCTGCCCAGTGGGGGAGGACGACGGCGACAACGAGGCTGAGGCGGCGTGCGCGGGTATTGCGCGACGCGGAGGAGAATCAGGAAGATGACTCTGCAACTGGTTTTGTGGCAGAGCGAAGAGGGAGGGGAGGAATGGTGGGGGCAACTCGCCGGAGGTCGGCCGGTGACGTGGAAGATGAGGGTGGTCAGGCGGTGTCGAGGGGCAATCAATTGAAATAAAATCGGGAAAAGAAAGAAGGGAGGTTGTGGAACAATTCTAACTTCCTTACAGGAACGAAGGGGGACAGAGAGGCGGACTGCTGTACCTACTGTCGTCGGAGAAGAAGCTGCCCAGTGGAGGAAGACGGCGGCGACGACGGGGCTGAGGCGACGTGCGCGGGTATTGCACGACGCGGAGGAGAATCTGGAAGATGACTCTGCCACTGGTTTTGTGGCCGAGCGAAGAGGGAGGGGAGGGGGGCTCGCCGGAGCTCGATCGACTCTTGGCCGGAGAAGAAAGAGAAGAATTTGAGGTGGAAGTCCAGCCAAGTCAAGCTGAAAAAGAGCGGCCGGGCTTGGGGGTTCTTTTATAGGCATTGGGCCGTGTGTTCAGAGCTTGGAGGGCACGTATCCGTCTCCAACGATTCGTCGGAGAAGGAAAGTACGTGGATACCCAAATCCCTCGTGCGTTCGCACGAGAGATTGGGATCAAATCAGAGATCATGATAGGCCTCAGATGGAAGGAAATTCCTCAGAGAATCTCCCTTCCATTTCTGGGAGGGGATCTCTGATTAATCAGAGAGTATTCCCTCTCTAATCCTCACCGGAGCAGGATTCTGCCCCAACAATGGTGGAAGGACTTGATTGCAAAGGTGGCGAGGAAATTAGGGGGCTCTCTGTAATGATTTTCAAAAGATAGGGACCAAATTATGATTTGGGTGTACTAAATTGCAAAGTAGGTCAAGATGACCTCCCCTTAGGTCCAAACTTTGGTACAAACATAATTTTGACCTAAGGAATCCAATGGTGAAGTTGAATTTTGGGTTTTACCACGTTTTACTATATATTTTGCGTAAAAACCCAAATTAGGTTAATTGAAGAGCTAGGACCCTAATCTAGGTCAAACTGGGTTCCAAAGGCCAAATTAAGTGTTATAAACCCAAGAGGATATTTTTACATGAATTTTAGAGGGTTTACTTGATTTTTATCCTGACCGAAACCTTGTTGAATTAAGCGAGTCTGTTTTAGGGTTACCAAATGTCATTTAATTCCTAGATTGCACATAAACCCATGTCTGATTGAATCAACCCACTTTTTATCTTATTTAGACCATTTGACCTATGTTTTGCCTCTGAGACTCAAATTTATGTACTGCAATGGTAAAATTACAGTTTTAACCTTTATTTCATGTTTTCTTCTCAAAACACTTGTTTCTCCAATTAGTCCTTCTACTAGGTTATGTAGGAGCTTTTATTCTCTTTATTATGTCAAAATGAGCTAGTTATGGCTCATGATGAGGCTCTCATCATACCCCCATGCATAGCTTTTGCTAGTCCCTTAGCAAAATTTCAAGGTTTCAACTTTTGTTCTAGACCCTGAGTGTCTGTGCTTTTCTTTTTCTTTTGTGATTAGGTAGGAATGCCGATAATAGGCCTAGAGGTATTCAAGTACCAACCAAAATCCGGACCTGTTCTGCTTTAGCCTCAGTCCTCCGCAAAGGTTTCTAAGGCCCACAGAAACTAACCTAGGGTTTGTTGGACTCTGCGGTTAAAGCACCCGTGCTTGAGATATTCTTAGCCTAAGTTCTATTTGCAGTGCGTTTTTGTAAGAGAGAGATAGAAGATTTATTTGTTTGGAGAGCTTTTCTCTCTCTTTTCTTTTTATTTCTAGCTTCGGATTAGCTTCTTAACACGGTCTGTATCGGATTCCTCGTCCCCATCATCAATCCTCAAGGGTCCCTGGCTTTCGAGATTTCGAGATAATCCCACCCATGGCGTTCCATGGCTGAATTCAAACCCTAGCGATCAACATTTCGTGATAATGCCACCCATGGTATCTGAACCAGCAGAGTGCTTACATGCCCCCAGTAGGATATTTAAATATCCTAAGAGACAAGCACCAAGGAGACGATATGTTGTTACGCATCTTCAAGGGGAATTTCCCGCCTCTCCGCGCTGGGAACTCATCCAAATCAACTTGTGTTGATTGGCCGCTCCTAATCTAGGTGACTTTTTCAGAACATTAAACGATTTTCCGTGATTTTGATATTTATGTACACTGAACCAGACTGTGTGTGAATTTGGGGTGCTTAGGTTACCGAATCCCGCAAATCGGAGGTCAGTTAACGAGGCCGAATACTTCCTAAGCCTTAGACCTAATACTTAAGCTTCACGTTTTCCCCGACCTCTTGAGGATTATCCAGATTTTAGCGGATACGTGAATTTTTAAGCTAAAGAATCTAGCCCAAGAGGCCTAAGACCAGCATTCCCGCTAATCTCTTATTATGTCTCCTTAGCACTTTTCTTTTATTTCTTTTCTTGATCTGGTTTAGAACTTCAGTTAATTCTTTAATCTTTTACTAATGACTATTTCTTTTTCTTTTTCATTTTGTGCTCCTTTTTTCATTTTTGCTCTTTTTCTCCTCCTTATGTTTATGTGGCTTACAAAATTTCCTCCCTCCCCCATTTTTTTGTTCTTTTTCATAATATTTCAATTTTTTTGTGTTTTTGACATATGTGAATTTTTGTGAGAATCCTTCTGATTTTTTCTTGGTTCTGTATGTATGCACTTTATCACCCCCCCATGCCTAAGTTTTGCAATGTTATCATTGAAAACGGAGGGTGTGAAATAGTGTTGAGGTCAAGGACTTAGAACAGGATACATCGGGTGGGTGAATGGGCCAAAAATGACTGATGCGAATGATTTCAAGCTCTGATACGTGTACCAGATGTGGGATCAACTGTCTAAGGCTGAACTCAAGGTGCAATGGATGTGGAGTACAGATGGATCATCAGACGGGTCTCTGTTTTTGGGATGACGGGTTGCCTCCCGTTAAGCGCTAAATTCAATGCCTTTAGCCGAGCGGAAAATGGGGTGGAGAGGGAGTGGTCAAATCAATGGAGTTTTGGAAAACAAGCACCTTGATTAAGAGCCTGGTTGGTCCAACCAGGTGCTTGTTCAGATCAGTGGGCTGATGATGCAGCCCAAACCCAATAAGTCTGATGGATGTAGATGTAGATCAGGGAGCAATTGGAATTTACTACTAATCTCAAATGTAATTAAACACTCTAATTTACTCAAAACTTTAATTAAATATGAATGTATGTGGCTAAAAAGTAATTATAACAAAAGAATGAAATTGGACGTCTGATCTTGTGATCAGACGTCTTAAAATGTTTTCCCTTTTTCTTTTCCTTTCTTTCTTTTGCAGTCTTCACTTTGCCTTTCTTCTTCTTTCTCTGCAGTCTCTCTTCCTTTCTTCTCTTCTCTCTTCTGCGAAGGCTTCTTCTTTGGTCTCTTCCCTTCTTCCTCTTTTTGTCTGCAGTTCTTCTTCTTGCCTTGATCTTCTTCCTGCCTTTGCTTCTTTTCTTGCAGTCCTTCTTCTTTCTCTCTGCAATCCTTCTTTCTTCCTTCTCTTCTCTGCCTCGCTCAGCCTCTTCTTCTACTTCTTCGCTTCTTCTTCCTTGCGGCTTAGTCTCTTTTCCTTAACGCTCAGCCTGCCTGCACAGAGAGGTGGAAGCAAAACCTACACTGTCCCTCTACCCGCACGTCTCTCTCTCTCTGCAATTCACTCAAAGGATGCTCTCCCAGAGCTGCAGGTAATCGGGTCGGATTTCGCATCCGGGACCAGGCGCACCGGCGTGTGGGTGATGCACGAGGAGTGCTCAGAATGGATCGGGTCGGAACCCACCAGATCCGTGAGGTGAAACCGCGGACGAGGCGAGCGTGGGTAAGGTGAGGAACCTCACCCCTGTGCGTCCGGAGGCGAATAGACAATAACACAAAAGCAATTTAAATCATACCTGCGCTTCGCATTTTGCCGATGTGGGACTATTAGTCCAGCCCTGCTCTCGCGCGCACCCACAGAAGATTCTTCTTCGATTGCCAAGGCTGCGGACGTCGCTGCGCTCCTTGCTGGACCCGATGTCTTCGCACTACTCGCCCGAGTCCGCTACACCTGAAGGCTGGAGGTCTTGAAGCCTGGAGCTGCTCTGAAGCTGCTTCAACCGTCAATGGCGGCAGGGGCTGGAATACTACCAAACACAAAACAAGCCTCTTGGCTTAATCAGACCAGCAGGGGACCTTCGCCGTGGCACGGCGAAGGTCGTGCACGGTGTAGCAGGTCGTGGTATGGCCTAGGCATGCGTGCCTAGGTCATCCTGTGACCGAAATTATGGGGGTGTTCGAGGGGCTGTGGTGGAGGCGTAGAGGGATGGTGGATGGGCGGAGAGTGTTCCTTGTGGTGAGGTGGAGCTTATGAGACGGTTGGCGAGGCGTGCGAAAGTGTGGAGCGACGAGAGCGACTCGCCGGAGGTTGGCCGGAGGGATGGAAGATGGCAGTGGTCAGGTGGTGTCGAGGGGTAATAAATTGAAATAAAATCGGGAAAAGAAAGAGGGGAGGTTGTGGAACAATTCTAACCTACTTACAGCGACGAAGGGGAACGAAGAGGCAGACGGCTGTACCTGCTGTCGCCAGAGAAGAAGCTGCCCAGTGGGGGAGGACGGCGGTGACGACGGGGCTGAGGCGGCGTGCGCGGGTATTGCGCGACGCGGAGGAGAATCAGGAAGATGACTCTACCACTGGTTTTGTGGCAGAGCGAAGAGGGAGGGGAGGAATGGTGGGGGCGACTTGCCGGAGGTCGGCCGGTGACGTGGAAGATGAGGGTGGTCAGGCGGTGTCAAGGGGCAATCAATTGAAATAAAATCGGGAAAAGAAAGAGGGGAGGTTGTGGAATAATTCTAACCTACCTACAGGGACGAAGGGGGACGGAGAGGCGGACAGCTGTACTTGCTATCGCCGGAGAAGAAGCTGCCCAGTGCAGGAAGACGGCGACGACGACGGGGCTGAGGCGACGTGTGCGAGTATTGCACGACGCAGAGGATAATCAGGAAGATGACTCTGCCACTGATTTTGTGGCCGAGCGAAGAGGGAGGGGAGGGGGGCTCGCCGGAGCTCGATGGACCCTTGGCCAGAGAAGAAAGAGAAGAATTTGAGGTGGAAGTCCGGCCAAGTCAAGCTGAAAATGAGCGGCCGAGTTTGGGGGTTCTTTTATAGGCATTGGGCCGTGTGTTCAGAGCTTGGAGGGCACGTATCCGTTTCCAACGGCACGTCGGAGAAGGAAAGTAGGTGGATACCCAAATCCCTCGTGCGTTCGCATGAGAGATTGGGATCAAATCAGAGATCGTGATAGGCCTCAGATGGAAGGAAATTCCTCAGAGAATCTCCCTTCCATTTCTGGGAGGGGATCTCTGATGAATCAGAGAGTATTCCCTCTCTAATCCTCACCGGAGCAAGATTCTGCCCCAACAATGGCGAAAGGACTTGATTGCAAAGGTGGCGAGGAAATTAGGGGGCTCTCTGTAATGATTTTCAAAAGATAGGGACCAAATTGTGATTTAGGTGTACTAAATTGCAAAGTAGGTCAAGATGACCTCCCCATAGGTCCAAATTTTGGTAAAAACCTAATTTTGACCTAAGTAAGCCAATGGTGAAGTTTAATTTTGGGTTTTACCACGTTTGACTGCATATTTTGCATAAAAACCCAAATTAGGTTAATTGAAGAGCTAGGACCCTAATCTAGGTCAAACTGGGTTCCAAAGGTCAAATTAAGTGTTCTAAACCCTAGAGGATATTTTTACATGAATTTTAGAGGGTTTACTTGATTTTTATCCTGACCGGAACCTTGTTAAATTAAGCGGGTCTGTTTTAGGGTTACCAAATGTCATTTAATTCCTAGATTGCACATAAACCCATGTATGATTGAATCAACCCACTTTTTATCTTATTTAGACCATTTGACGTATGTTTTACCTCTAAGAAATCCCATTTATGTACTGCAATGATAAAATTGCAGTTTTAACCTTTATTTCATGTTTTCTTCTCAAAACACTTATTTCTCCAATTAAGCCTTCTACTAGGTGATGAGAACCTCATCATGAGCCATAACTAGCTCATTTTGACCCAATACAAAGGATAAAAGCTCCTACATAACTCAAGGAAAGGCTTAACTCAGAGAATTCTGAGTTTAAGGAGAAAACAAGTCATAAGGGGTAAAAATGCAATTTTACCAGTATAATCTGCATACAGGGTAATTCAGGGTCCAAACATAGGTCAAAGCAACTTAATAATAATAAAAGTGGGATGAGATGATCTAGCAAGGGCTACAGCAATTCCAAGGAACTAAATGATAATCTGTAACCCTAAAACAAACCCACTTCAATTCACGAGGTTCAAGGCAAAGAAAAAATGGAATAAACCCTCTAAAATTCATATAAAAATAATCTCTAGGGTTTAGAATCTTCAATTTGACCTTAGGAACCCATCTTGACCTACATTGAGAACCATACCCAATTAATAACTTAATTTGGGTTTTTGCGTAAATTGACCAGTCAAACAAGGTTTAATCTAGAAATAAAATTCACCATCAGATTCCTTAGGTCCTAATTAGTCATGTATAAAAACTTGAGCCTAAGAAGAAACCTTCTTGACCAACTTTACACTTTGGTCCTCATATATTTACTTTTTGGCCCTCAACTTTTGAACCCTCGCATTTTGGCCCCTAACTCTCCTTCGTTCTTTGCGTTCAGGTCCCCCCTGCAAAACCTGCCAGCACCATGCTCCGGCGACCTTGCGCGGAGCATGGCGCCGCGCAGGGTGAGGGGGAGAGCCTGGCAAGTAAACCGGGGGTGCCCTGCGTCGTCAACCGTCGTAGGGACACCCCTCTGGTCGCTGTAACCCACCATACCGGCCGTGCGAACGCACGGACGGTATGGGTTTCCATCTCCGGCGTCCTCCGGCGAGGGAGACACGTCGTCTCCCTCCGCCTTCCTCCCTGATTCGGTCCCTATAAATACCCCCGTCGCTCCACCGTTCTTCCCAGCTCGGATCTGACGGAGAAAACCCCCAACTTTCCTCTCTTCTCACTCCGGCAGACGCCCACCAGCTCCGGCGGTTCTTCCTCCTCCTCTTCGCTCTGCCGCAATACCAGCAGCAGAGACTTCTTCCCCTGCTCTTCCCGCGCCACGCCGAACCCAGCTGGCGCCTCTCCGGCCCTCTGCTCGCCGCCGCCCCTTCCCCCGGGCATCTTCTTCTCCGGCGACAGTCGATACGACTGTCGCCCGCTCCGGCCCCTCCTCCTCCTGCTAAGTAGGTAGAACTCCTCCTCTTCCTCCCCTCTTCCTTTTCCTCACTTTAAACATCTACTGTCGCCCTCGATTCCGACCCCTCACCCTCACCTTCTCTGCCTCCGGCCATCCTCCGGCGAGCCGCTCCCATCACCCCAGCAACCCACACGGCTCGCCGACCACCGCAGAACCTCCGCCTCCTCACCCTGATCAACCCCCGCCCTTCCACTTCCCCCACATCACCCTCTGCAACCCCACCGAACAAACCCATCTTCCGACCCACAGTCCGACCTAGGGCAGCCCTTGCACGCCGCCCCACGCCTCTCCACCACCCACACGAGCTTCGCCGCACTCTGGCGAAGCTCCCGGCACCTTCTGATTAGGCCGAGAGGCCGTTTTGCTGTGAACAGGTCACCCGACCTCCGCCGCCATTGCCGTGCAGAAGGAGCTGCTTCCGCCTGCAGCTGCAGGCGCGCCACGCCCAGATTCGACTCCCAGGCCGTGCGAGGCATTTCGACAAAGCGTCAGGCTGCAGCTGAAGCGAAGCCCTCGCGCGAAGGCCTCGCGTAACGCCGCGATTACCAGCTGTTTCCTCCGCTCGGGCGCCAACTCGGGGTGGGACATTTAGTCCCACCTCGGAAAACTCTGAAGAGGCGCAGCGGTATAAAGTGAAAAAGTGCTGGAGGCTTATTGCCTCAGCACACGGGGTGAGGTCCCCTTCACCCGCCCGGTTACCCGGTCTCGTCCGCACTCACGCCCCGCGGACCTGACCCGACCCGACTTAGACTGACCTGCACTCCTCGCCCACAACGCACGCCGGTGGGCCTGGACCCGGGCGCGACCCGTACCCGGCTACCCGGCAGCTCTGGGAGAGCTTTCCCAAGAGTGGCTTCTGTGAGAGAGAGACGCGGGGGGAGGGTAGAGATAGGTTTTGCCCCTCTCTGATCAAGCTGTGTAAGTGTGCAGGCACAGGTGAAGAAGAACCGTGGAAGAAGACGAAGGCTGAAGGAAGGAGGATCACCGAGCGGCACTGTAGCAGCGGCGGTTTAAGTCGTCTGATTGGAAAATCAGACGACGTCCTGAAGGCAAGGAAGGAGAAGGAAGGCGAGGCAGAGGAGAACGCAGAGAGGCCAAGACAAGAACTGAAAGAAGAAGAAGAACACGAGAAGAAGAAGGTCTGAAGAAAGGAAAAGAAGAAAGAAAGAAGAAGAAGAAGAACAGGACCACAAGGGAGAAGAAAAAGAAAGAGACGAGCAGAAACAAGAACTGAAAGAAGAAGAAAAGCATCACTACTGCTGCAGATAAAGCAGAAGAGTCAAGCAGAAGAAGATAGGCAAAGAGAAAAGAAGAGAAGAAGAAAGAAGCCAACAAATTCTCTCTCTCTCTCTTTCTTTATTTTTGTAAAAGAAACTTGTACCCCTAGAATACAACTTGCTCCCTGAGTTCGACCTCGGGAACTCTCTTTTATTTTCCGAGTAAAAAATTTATATATTTGAAATGATGGTAATAACTGGCTATACTACAACGCTATAACAATAAAACCCGGTTATCTCTCGAAGCCAACGCTTCATTTGGCGCCGTTGACGGGGAGCAACGGCTATTCTAGAGGTAAACATTCCTGTTTCTCTTTTTAATTTCTGATAATCTCCCCTCTTTTGTGCAGCTACAGGAAATCAAGAAGACAAGCAACCGCACGACAACCACTCCGTGGACAGGTAAATTTTTCCTCTCGCTATTAACCCCTAAACTCTAAAGAGGAAGAAAAGAAAAGAACAAGCAATATAGGGCTAACCTGTCTTCCATACTTAGTAACCATAAAGAGTTGCATGTTTTCAACTCATTAGTCCTGCACACTATTAAGGGTATTTAAGGGCTAACACATTCTTGCTTGAGCCCTAATTACCCAACAAAGAACTAACTGGACCAAGTAGAGCCAACATAAGATTCAACCTTAGGGTTTTAAAGACACTACTTAAATCAAGAATGGAGAAAATCCAAAAGAAGTGTGCCTAAACCATTGATTGAAAATGCCTATTCAAAAGAAAACCTAAAACAATTGGCTCTCTAAACACTTGAACCCTAAAAGACAAGACCTAAAAGCTCTCAAAGAAAACAAGAGGTAAAGTTAACCCCTTGGGTCAACCAACCTTAAATTAGGTCACTCTTTGCACTTAAAAGACTAAAGTTCAAGTGAAACCTTAAGCACCCTGATCTTAAAATCGGTAGACTTAAGAGGTCAAGATCCCCATTCTGGTCTACCTGGAACCGCAGTGACAAGAGAGGTCGGGTGGGGGAAACCCTGTAACCCGTGGGGACGCTCTACCGTGTAGGGGTCTTCGCGGGACTCTCCCTCTCTGGCTGCCCAGGTAATTCCAAGGTGGACGATCTTTCTGATCAAGGGGTCCATCTGCCCCGCACCTCTATAGTCACCTAACACATTTTTGGGTGTCTTGATTGGGTCCAGCACCTTCTAAACTTACCTCTTCCAACAGTGCATGTACGGAAGGAGGTCCTTAAGACCACCCTTAAGACCTCCTTTAGAAATTCGCTCTCGTCAAGGCCAAGCCTCGACGCCCGTGTTTGTGCAGCAACACCCTCACATTATTCTCTCTTCTGATTCAGAACCAAGTTCTTCTTCTTCCCCCATCATGGCTCAGCCAGTTGAGGAAGAAAATAATCTGGAACACCAGCTCCAGCGACCCAATGACCTCTTCCAAAACTTCGTGCACCCACCACAGCGTCCTATGATGCGGGACCACTACAATCCTGCTGCGGTGGCCATTGAGCCTCGAGTCAGAATCCTGACTGGAGGACCTGATTCCGAATTAAAGCCCAACATGATTCATGCTATACCTAAATTCCATGGGCTTAATTCTGAAGATCCCTTCCAGCACATCAAACAGCTAAAGCATCTGGCCCACACTTTTGGATCAGATGCGCAAAATCGGGATATTCTTCTCATGAAGATGTTCTCCTTTTCTCTTATGGACAAGGCCGCCCATTGGTATCAAACTCAGACCCGGCCGATCAACACTTGGGAAGAACTTCAATCCGAGTTTTTGAAAAAGTTTTTTCCCGTTGGTCGGACCAACGCCTTGCGCCATCAGATTACACACTTCACTCAACAATCAGGAGAACCTCTCCATGAGGCATGGGATCGTTTTCAGGATCTCATGAGAAAGTGCCCCCATCACGGAGTTCCTAAATGGGAACAAGTCCAATCTTTTTACCAGGGACTCCGTGAGGACATCCGCCTTTTCGTCAATGCAACTTGCGGAGGAAACATTATGGGTCAACATGAAGACACCGTATGGGAGATTCTCGAAAACATGTGCGAGAACTCCATCAACAATGACTCCATGGGATTATTCGACAGGACGAATACCCGCGCAGCGACGAATCTTAAGGGAGCACATGAGACGCAGGGCCTGTCTACATCAGTCGACCTGGAATTAATGGCCAGTCGATTGGACAAGGTCTCAATCATTGAAAAGAAGGTGGATGAGCTGACTCAGCACTTGCAGCGAGCCACCTCCGCGCGTAAATCCTTTGCACAACCTCCTTCCACACAGGAGACTGTGCAAAACATCCTCCACCGATCTTCCCCTAGGATGGATCCATATCCATCCCCATCTGATTCTTGGATCGGAGGATCATCCGATCCTTTCTACAACAGCCGGGGGAACTCCATTCCCCCTTTCCCTGATTCTCAGGAGGTTCCTCAGACCTGCGAGGACCTCAACGCCATCCAGAACGACCCATTCTCCAACACTTACAACCCTGGATGGAGAAACCATCCCAATTTTCAGTGGGCGGGAAATTCCCAAACCCAAAGACCACCTTTTCAGTCCCGCCCACAGCCCTCTCGACATTACCAGCCGCCTCAGCCTCGGCCCAACCCTACTTATCCATCAGGGCCAAATCAGGATCAAATGTCCCTAATCCTTCAGACTCTGGCTGACATTCAAAAAACGAATGCGGCTATTCAAAAACAGCACAAGGACGAACTTACAGAAGTTAAAACTCAACTGGCCCAGTTGGCAAATTCTCGCCAGCCAGGCACACTCCCTTCCCAACCCCTTCCTAACCCAAATAACGTGCCAACCCAGAAGCGCGTTATGAATCCAAATTTAGGCCACGCACAATGGATTTATCAGGCCCCTACTGCTCCATCTCCAGACGAGATGGAAGCTTCAACTTCTTATGCGGGATTTCAGCGGCAGCCACCCCTCTTACAAAACCCAAACCAAAATCAGGCCGGATTAAATTCTGTAACAACACGTAGTGGTAAAACAACTCAAGACCCGCATTATCCAAACCACTCCAAGCCTGATAACTATGACCCTAGGATAGTTATCCAAGATACCACTGTCCCAGATCCACAACCTGGACCTATCCTAGAAGAACCAACCAAGATCCCGTTTCCCGAGGCCTTGACCAAGGGAAAGAAGACCACCAAACCCGTGGCCCCTGAGGAGGACCTGGTCAAGCTCTTTGAGCAGGTCCACATAAACATCCCCTTGATGGATGCAATCCGCCACGTACCAGCTTACACACGATTTCTAAAGAATATATGTACACCCCAGCGTAAGCCGCGAACCAAGGGAGGGAGCCCAATTGTTCTGTCAGAACAAGCCAGCTCTGTAATCCTCAGTAGACTCCCACCCAAGGCAAAAGATCCTGGTACTCCCCTGATTTCCTGCAAGATAGGTGGTACCCAATTTGATAGAGCATTGTTAGACTTGGGTGCATGCATAAACCTGATACCCACATCCTTACTTGACCATCTAGAAGAATCTGAGCTAAAACCAACCGAGGTGACATTACAATTAGCAGATCGATCTATAAAGTCACCAAAAGGGATTCTCGAGGATGTTATCGTAAGAGTGCGGGATTTCTATTTTCCAGTGGACTTTATAGTCTTAGATATGGATGCACCTGAGAACCCTAGGGATACACCAATCATTCTAGGGAGACCTTTCTTGGCTACTGCTAGAGCCAACATCAGCTGTGAGGAGGGCCAAATAGAGCTTAAGTTTGGAGATCAAACACTGAAAATTGATATATTTAAGGCCCAACAAGGAATTAATTGCGGCGTCATCGGACAAATTTGTGACATCAGGACCTTGGTTGATGAATCACACTTCCAGGATGACGCGATTATGCCTCATCAACCACAGAAGGATCTTGACCCGCAAACAGAGGAGTCGAATCCAGATATGAATAACCCAGTAACTCCCACCCTCGAACCTCACATCTATACTGAACCACCCGCTGCTGCTGATAACCCCATCCTCGAACTAAAACCCTTTCCTGCTCACTTGAAATACATCTTTTTGGGTTCTAATCAGACCCTTCCTGTGATTATCAATTCCAACCGCAGTCCTGAACAGGAATCCCGTCTGATTGTTGTCCTCCAGCAACATCGCAGAGCCATCGGGTGGACTCTCGACGATTTGACTGGAATAAGTCCCTCTTATTGTACTCATCATATCTATTCGGAAGAGGGCACACGACCTTCTCGTGAAATGCAAAGACGCTTAAACCCCAATCTGCAGGAGGTCATGAAAAAGGAGATCATCAAGTGGTTAGATGCTGGAATCATCTACCCGATCTCCGATAGTCGTTGGGTGAGCCCAATTCAGGTCGTGCCCAAGAAGGCAGGACTCACCACTATAACAACTGAGACCGGAGAAATCATTCCTACCCGATTAGCCAACTCGTGGAGAGTCTGTATAGATTACCGCCGACTCAATTCCTCCACGAAGAAGGACCATTTCCCACTACCCTTCATTGATCAAATTCTCGAAAAACTTGCGGGAAATAGGTTCTTCTGCTTTCTTGACGGGTACTCCGGTTATAACCAGGTGGCAATCCATCCTGAGGACCAAGAAAAGACCACGTTCACCTGCCCCTTCGGAACATACGCTTTCCGAAGGATGCCTTTTGGTCTTTGCAATGCACCCGCTACTTTTCAGCGATGCATGCTTGCCATATTCTCAGATATGGTAGGTGATTATCTGGAAGTCTTCATGGATGACTTTTCAGTTTTCGGAGCATCATTCGACGATTGCCTCCAACACTTGGTCCAGATACTCAGGCGGTGCATCGATGTGAATTTGGTTCTTTCCCGGGAAAAGAGCCATTTCATGGTGCCTGAGGGAATTGTCCTGGGACACTCAATTTCGGAGAAAGGTATCCAAGTGGATCGAGCTAAGGTTAATCTGATTTCTCACCTTCCTATGCCTAGCTCGATCAGGGACATCCGTTCCTTTTTAGGGCATGTCGGTTTTTATCGACGATTTATCCCTGATTTTTCAAAAATCGCACGCCCCCTGACCACTCTTCTCTCTAAGGATGTTCCTTTCGAAATTTCCAAGGAATGCACTCAAGCATTTGAAATCCTGCGTAACCGAGTCACCCAAGCCCCGATCCTACAGTCCCCTGATTGGTCTCAACCCTTTGAGATCATGTGCGATGCATCCGACTTCGCTGTAGGAGCGGTTTTGGGGCAGAAAATTGACGGGAAACCTGTGGTCATTTACTACGCCAGCAAAACACTCGATGAGGCTCAGCGTAACTATACGGTTACTGAGAAAGAGCTGCTAGCTGTAGTATTTGCCCTAGAAAAGTTCAGATCGTACCTTCTGGGTTCCCGTGTCATCATATACTCGGATCACACAGCTGTGAGGCATCTCCTTGCAAAGAAGGATGCGAAACCTCGATTAATCCGATGGATCTTGCTGTTGCAAGAGTTTGACCTTGAGATTCGCGACAAAGCGGGAAAGCAAAATGTGGTAGCTGATCACTTGTCCCGTCTTCCTTCTGAAATAATTGACCCTCCCGGACCCATCACTGAGCATTTTCCCGATGAGCACCTGCTGACTATTGGTACTAGCCTTCCATGGTTTGCTAATGTAGTAAATTACTTGGCATCTCATCAGATCCCATCCGATTGGCCGAAGGCCAAGAAAGACAAATTACGCTCCGATGCCAAGTATTACATTTGGGAAGACCCGTACCTCTTCCGCATAGGTGCCGATCAGATCATCCGGAGATGTGTCCCGGAAGGGGAATTCAACAATATCCTCTCTTTCTGCCATGACCAGGCATGCGGTGGCCATTTCGCCGGGCATAAAACCGCATCAAAAGTCCTCCAGTGCGGCTTTTATTGGCCCACACTGTTCAAAGACGCATACAATCACTGCAAGGCATGCAGTCGTTGCCAGGCTTTGGGCAACATGAGCCATCGCGACATGATGCCTATGCAACCGATTCTAGTATGCGAAATCTTTGATGTTTGGGGGATTGATTTTATGGGCCCCTTTCCTGTTTCGGATGGTTTCGAATACATTCTGTTGGCTGTGGACTACGTGTCCAAATGGATCGAAGCCATACCGACCCGAACCTGTGATCACAAAATCGTTCTCAAATTCATTCATCAACACATTTTCTCAAGGTTCGGGATTCCTCGTGCAATAATCTCTGATGGGGGGACCCATTTCACAAATGCTCAGTTTAGGTCACTGATGACCAAATACGGGGTGTCTCACCGAATCTCTACTCCTTACCACCCCCAAACTAATGGTCTAGCTGAGCTGTCTAATCGGGAGATCAAGAAAATCCTGCAAGTCACTGTTCGACCTGACAGGAAGGACTGGTCGTCCCGACTTCCGGAAGCATTGTGGGCCTATAGGACCGCCCACAAGACCCAATTGGGCATGTCTCCCTTTAGACTGGTGTACGGAAAGGCATGCCACCTTCCCGTAGAACTGGAGCATAAAGCCTATTGGGCAGTACGAAACTGTAATCTAGATCTTTCCAAGGCTGGGACCCAGAGAAAACTCCAAATCAGCGAGATCGATGAATTACGCCTAGACGCGTACGAAAACTCGCAAATCTACAAGGAGCGGGTTAAAGCCTTCCACGACAAACACATCTCGAGAAAGATCTTTCATCCTGGTCAAAAGGTCCTACTCTTTGATGCCCGACTAAAACTCTTCCCAGGAAAACTGAGATCCAAGTGGGTCGGACCATATTTAGTCTGACAGGTTTTTGGAAATGGAGCAATCGAAATCAGTCCACTCAGCCACGATTCTTAACCTTTCATCGTGAACGGTCAGAGACTCAAGCCGTTCATTGATGTAACTTCTACTGATTTGGCTGAAGCATCTTATATCCTCCTTTCCCCTTGAGCTTATTGCGCCCAGCCGATGGCGTAAAACTCAGCGCTTAACGGGAGGCAGCCCGTCATTCTCTTTGAAAACCTGAAACTTGTTCTGACACCTTTCTGCACTTGAGGTTCACCCTTGTAGACAGCCGACCCCACCTCAGATGCTTGCATCTGGGATTAGAAATCGTCCGCAAAAATTCAACCCGACCCATCCACTCATCCAAATTTCTGTCTTAAGGAATGAACTAAGTTAAATAAAAACCCCCTAGGTTACAATGAGGACATTGCAAATCTTAGGCATGGGGGGGGTATGAAAGTGCAAAACTTGTAAGAAATGGTTTCAAACAAAAAAATTCACATATGCCAAAAACACCATAAAAATTAAAAATTTTTTCGAAAAAGAATAAAAGGAGAAGGAAATTTTGTGAAGGAGAAGGAGAAGAGAAACAAAATGAAAAAGGAGCACAAAATTATAAGAAAAGGTGATAGTCATTAGTAAGGAACTAAGGAATTAACCTAAGTTCTAGACCTCATTCAAGAAAATAACTGAAAAGAGCATAATGAGATTAGTAAGAACGCAAACCTTAGGCATTCTTGAATAGACTCTTAGTACCCATTAAGATCTAGACACTCCTCAAGAGGTTGAGGAAAATGAAAAGCTGAAGTATTAGGTCTAAGGCTTAGGGAGTATTTGGCCTCGTTAACTAATTTTTGGTTTACGGGACTCAGTAACCTAAACACCCTAACCTCACACACAGCCTGGTTCAGTAAGCGTAAAAATCAAAATCACGCAGAAGCGTCACAAAATTCTGAAAAGAACACCTAGAATAGGAGCGGCCGATCGACACAAGTTGATTTAGACGAGTTCCCAGCGCGGAGAGGCGGGAAATCCCCTCGAAGATGCGTAACAAAATATCATCTCCTCGGTGCCTGTCTCTTAGGATATTTACATATCCTACTAGGGGCATGTAAGCACTCTGCTGATTCAGATTCCATGGATGGCATTATCTCGAAGCGTCAATTGCCAGGGTCTGGATTCGACCACGGAACACCATGGATGGGATTATCTCGAAATCTCAATAGCCAGGGTTCCGGGGGTTGCCATGGGCGGTGCTATCTCGAAGCATCGATTGCCAGGAACCCTTGAGGATTGATGATGGGAGCAAGGAATCTGATACAGACCTGTTGAAAAGCCAATCCTAGGCTAGAACTAAAAAGAAAAAGAGAGAGAAAACTCTCCAAACAGAATAACTTTCTATCTCTCTCTTACAAAACGCACTGCGAACTGAGCCAGGGCTAAAATCATTTCAAGCACGGGTGCTTTAACCACAAAGTCCAATAAACCTTAGGTTAGTTCTTGTGGGCCTTAAAAACCTTTGCTAAAGACTGAGACTAAAGCTAGACAGATTTGGATCTTGATTGGTACTAGAGTACCTTTTAGGCCTATAGTCAGCATTCTAACCTAATCTAAGCTCAAATGAAAAAGCACTTATCTGAAGCTATTAAGAACTTAATGGTCTAGAACAAGGGTTGAAACCTTAAGTTTTTTTGCTAAGGGACTAACAAAAGCTAGGCATGGGGGTATGATGAGAACCTCATCATGAGCCATAACTAGCTCATTTTGACCCAATACAAAGGATAAAAGCTCCTACATAACTCAAGGAAAGGCTTAACTCAGAGAATTCTGAGTTTAAGGAGAAAACAAGTCATAAGGGGTAAAAATGCAATTTTACCAGTATAATCTGCATACAGGGTAATTCAGGGTCCAAACATAGGTCAAAGCAACTTAATAAGAATAAAAGTGGGATGAGATGATCTAGCAAGGGCTACAGCAATTCCAAGGAACTAAATGATAATCTGTAACCCTAAAACAAACCCACTTCAATTCACGAGGTTCAAGGCAAAGCAAAAATGGAATAAACCCTCTAAAATTCATATAAAAATAATCTCTAGGGTTTAGAACCTTCAATTTGACCTTAGGAACCCATCTTGACCTACATTGAGAACCATACCCAATTAATAACTTAATTTGGGTTTTTGCGTAAATTGACCAGTCAAACAAGGTTTAATCTAGAAATAAAATTCACCATCAGATTCCTTAGGTCCTAATTAGTCATGTATAAAAACTTGAGCCTAAGAAGAAACCTTCTTGACCAACTTTACACTTTGGTCCTCATATATTTACTTTTTGGCCCTCAACTTTTGAACCCTCGCATTTTGGCCCCTAACTCTCCTTCGTTCTTTGCGTTCAGGTCCCCCCTGCAAAACCTGCCAGCACCACGCTCCGGCGACCTTGCGCGGAGCATGGCGCCGCGCAGGGTGAGGGGGAGAGCTTGGCAAGTAAACCGGGGGTGCCCTGCGTCGTCAGCCGTCGCAGGGACACCCCTCTGGTCGCTGTAACCCACCATACCGGCCGTGCGAACGCACGGACGGTATGGGTTTCCATCTCCGGCGTCCTCCGGCGAGGGAGACACGTCGTCTCCCTCCGCCTTCCTCCCTGATTCGGTCCCTATAAATACCCCCGTCGCTCCACCGTTCTTCCCAGCTCGGATCTGACGGAGAAAACCCCCAACTTTCCTCTCTTCTCACTCCGGCAGACGCCCACCAGCTCCGGCGGTTCTTCCTCCTCCTCCTCTTCGCTCTGCCGCAATACCAGCAGCAGAGACTTCTTCCCCTGCTCTTCCCGCGCCACGCCGCACCCAGCTGGCGCCTCTCCGGCCCTCTGCTCGCCGCCGCCCCTTCCCCCGGGCATCTTCTTCTCCGGCGACAGTCGATACGACTGTCGCCCGCTCCGGCCCCTCCTCCTCCTGCTAAGTAGGTAGAACTCCTCCTCTTCCTCCCCTCTTCCTTTTCCTCACTTTAAACATCTACTGTCGCCCTCGATTCCGACCCCTCACCCTCACCTTCTCTGCCTCCGGCCATCCTCCGGCGAGCCGCTCCCATCACCCCAGCAACCCACATGGCTCGCCGACCACCGCAGAACCTCCGCCTCCTCACCCTGATCAACCCCCGCCCTTCCACTTCCCCCACATCACCCTCTGCAACCCCACCGAACAAACCCATCTTCCGACCCACAGTCCGACCTAGGGCAGCCCTTGCACGCCGCCCCACGCCTCGCCACCACCCACACTGGCTTCGCCGCACTCTGGCGAAGCTCCCGGCACCTTCTGATTAGGACGAGAGGCCGTTTTGCTGTGAACAGGTCACCCGACCTCCGCCGCCATTGCCGTGCAGGAGGAGCTGCTTCCGCCTGCAGCTGCAAGCGCGCCACGCCCAGATTCGACTCCCAGGCCGTGCGAGGCATTTCGACAAAGCGTCAGGCTGCAGCTGAAGCGAAGCCCTCGCGCGAAGGCCTCGCGTAACGCTGCGATTACCAGCTGTTTCCTCCGCGCGGGCGCCAACTCGGGGTGGGACATTTAGTCCCACCTCGGAAAACTCTGAAGAGGCGCAGCGGTATAAAGTGAAAAAGTGCTGGAGGCTTATTGCCTCAGCACACGGGGTGAGGTCCCCTTCACCCGCCCGGTTACCCGGTCTCGTCCGCACTCACGCCCCGCGGACCTGACCCGACCCGACTTAGACTGACCTGCACTCCTCGCCCACCACGCACGCCGGTGGGCCTGGACCCGGGCGCGACCCGTACCCGGCTACCCGGCAGCTCTGGGAGAGCTTTCCCAAGAGTGGCTTCTGTGAGAGAGAGACGCGGGGGGAGGGTAGAGATAGGTTTTGCCCCTCTCTGATCAAGCTGTGTAAGTGTGCAGGCACAGGCGAAGAATAACCGTGGAAGAAGACGAAGGCTGAAGGAAGGAGGATCACCGAGCGGCACTGTAGCAGCGGCGGTTTAAGTCGTCTGATTGGAAAATCAGACGACGTCCTGAAGGCAAGGAAGGAGAAGGAAGGCGAGGCAGAGGAGAACGCAGAGAGGCCAAGACAAGAACTGAAAGAAGAAGAAGAACACGAGAAGAAGAAGGTCTGAAGAAAGGAAAAGAAGAAAGAAAGAAGAAGAAGAACAGGAGCACAAGGGAGAAGAAAAAGAAAGAGACGAGCAGAAATAAGAACTGAAAGAAGAAGAAAAGCATCACTACTGCTGCAGATAAAGCAGAAGAGTCAAGCAGAAGAAGATAGGCAAAGAGAAAAGAAGAGAAGAAGAAAGAAGCCAACAAATTCTCTCTCTCTCTCTTTCTTTATTTTTGTAAAAGAAACTTGTACCCCTAGAATACAACTTGCTCCCTGAGTTCGACCTCGGGAACTCTCTTTTATTTTCCGAGTAAAAAATTTATATATTTGAAATGATGGCAATAACTGGCTATACTACAACGCTATAACAATAAAACCCGGTTATCTCTCGAAGCCAACGCTTCACTAGGTTATGTAGGAGCTTTTATTCTCTTTATTATGTCAAAATGAGCTAGTTATGGCTTATGATGAGGCTCTCATCAATTATCCTAGGATCTATCATTCAATCTAGTTTTGTTTTTTAGTCCTAGGGTTCATGAAATACCCTAGACTCTATTAATTATTTCACAAGTGCATAATTTTTTATAAATAATTGAAAGGGCCACTCTACCAGCAAAATCGGGAGTATAGGGCCGTAATTGGCAAGCTCGCACGCCTCCGCAACCCCCAGAGCTGCAACGGAATGGGGTCCTAACACAAGGATCAAATGCAAGGAGCTACTCAGAACGGTATGCAATTACTGTAAACAGGTAGAGAAACTAAATTTGAGAAGAACGAGAATTGAAACACGGAAAACGGACTCCGAACGGACCCTAAACGGGTCAAAAACGACAAGTCTACCCAAAATCAGACGTCTGGAACTTCTTCCAGATGTCTTAAATGATAACTCAGGTCATACTTTGATCTGCGCGGTCCTTCAGATGTCCAGAAGCCCGCTGAACCGTCTGGACTTAGTTTCCAGACGTCCGACTGTCACTCCGGACGTCTGGTGCTGTGCCTAGACGTCCGATCTGTGTGAGATGGCGTGCCCTTGCGCCTTCCCGAACAAGTCCTGCACACACACGTGCCCGTTCTCAACCTGAAAGGATGTAGAAGACTTCGGCAGAACGGCTGCATGGCCGTACACGCAAAAGAAGAAGAAAGATAAAATACCGTACCTTTTAGACGTCTGGACCTTCCTCCAGACGTCTCCTGCGTCGTCTGGACGTCTGTGCAAACGTTCGATTCTGGGAAATTTTCCCAGAATCAGGACCTCCTCGCCCTCCGCCCGCAGCGCACGGCCGTACCGCGCCGCGCCCGCCTGCTACCTAAGCTGCAGCAGGTCCTCCGCGGCACCACACGCTTGCTGCGCACCCGCCAGTCGGCTCTGGCTGCTCCAGCAAGCTCGCACCCTCGCAGTCGAGCTCCCTCTCCCTCTCGCAACAGCCCCTCCTCCCCATACACTTGCAGCAGCTGCTGCTGCCACTCTCGTCCGCTCGCTCTCTCGCTGACAGGGAGAAGAAGAAGAAGACGACGGCGGTGGAGTGAGGGTGAGGGAGAGAGAGGTGTATTTGAAGGCTGCCGCGGGGAGAGAGAGAGAAAAAAGGCTGCGTCTACAGGGAGGGAGGAAAGAGAAGGAGGAGGGCGGCAGGTTCAGTCTGCGCGCGCATGCGCACAGACGCGATCCCGTACGCCGAAAAAAAATTAATTCCAGACGTCTGGACCACTTTCCAGACATTTTAAACGACGCTTGATGCCCTGGTTATAACAGTACGTGATCACACATGATTTGATCCCCGCAAAGCAAGGTCTGAGGGGCACGCATGCGCATGATCTTGGCCCTGAAATGTTTATCAAATGGCTCACAATCTTCCAGGTTGCCCTCGCACGATGTGTATGATGTAGGTGCGCAAAGCACGCCTCCAGCGCATGCACGAGCTCCTCGCGCAAGAATTTTTCTTCCTATGCGCACCCTTAGTCGAGAAAATCCATTTCTGCCGCCTATAAAAGCCCTCCTACCCTTCCATTTGTTCCTCATCCCTTCCTCCTCCGTCCTATTCTCCTATAGAGCTAAGAACACAGTTCTAAGCTCAATTCTAATGCTGCCTAGCCCCAATAAGCTCCACTAGATTTAGCAATTAATTTTTGTAATTCCCGCTTCTCACTCTCTCCGTGGAGCTCATGCCAGCCATCCTCTCACCTCATTCAAGGAAGTGGATCACCATAACACCGCCCTACCTCCTATCTTCTTTGTCTAGCTTCGTCCTCTTTCATCCGAGTGCTGTCCATCCCTCAAGAAGTCATCAAGGGAGATTCTTTGTATCTCTTTTTACTTAGTATAGATTCGTTCTTCTCATCATTTATAATGTAACAAATATTATTTTGTTATATACATATTTTATTCCCTTTCTCTCTAATTATTTATTGAATAGATTATTTTTCAATCTGTCATTCTTATTAAAATCCTTAGAAAAGATTACAAAACCTCAAAAGATGAAAAATAAATAGCCTCTAACATGTAAGTTTAAAAATCGTACGTTATCTTCCCATGAACCCAAGATTTACAAAGTTTTGATTATATTTATTTGATGAGAGAAATTCAACATTACTATGATGTAAATTTCTCTTTCTCAAAATTATAATTATTTTTTTTTATCAAATTTTTACCTATCAAAAATATTTCGATGTATTTTATTTTTTCATTGATAAAAAATAATTTTTCATCTTAAAAATAATTTTTTTACCGATTGAAACCGCACCTTATACGATGAAAGAGATGTTACAAAATATACCGTAATGTACATTTTATAAGCTGTATCCATTACTAAATTGACGCAACTCCCGCCCCCTTTGCAAAATGTGCCTCCCGCCAGTGCCACAATTTCTAAATTTCCCGAGGGAGGGCAGACCAGCAAAAGGCTCTGAAAAGAAGTCCAAGCCGGTAAACGTCTGAAGAATTCGTAAGAAATCCCATCTGTGACTGTGAGAGAGAGCGGGGGCGGGTGGGTGGGGGGGTGGGGTTGTGGGTGGTGGCGCCAGCGGGGAGATGAATCGTGACGGGAAGATAGCAGCGCTGATCTTTTAAGAATTAATGAAGGCTCTGCACGTCACAGCATTGATTATCAGATTATTCTTGGGCACCTGAGAGTGGCAAATTCTGCCATACCCAAAAGCCCCCACTTGTTTTGCTTTTTCTTGGAGAATAACAAATAAATGACTTCATTGTGTCGTAGAAATGACCTCATATAACCGTAATATTTGCCCACGTGTCACGTGTCATATCTACCGTTCAAATTTTCCCTAAGCAACGCATTGGTCAACTAAATTATATATTTGGTATCTATCTCTTACCAAATTTATTTGGAGTCGATAGAAAAACGGCAAAATAGCAAGAGCAAAGATCACTCGCTATCTTCTAGATTGTGAAAGTATAGGTGAGCAAATAGCTAAGTAACCCCATTTTGAATGATAGTTAATACTTATTTTTAAGATGAAAATCACAAAGGAATTACTTATAGAATAAGCATCATAAGTTTGGTAGGCTAATGATTGATATACATGTAGAATTGATCCATCAGTTGATATATTGTAAAGGTATTTGATGTTATTAAAATATAAAAGGAATGTTATAATTTATTTATTTATTTTATATCTAATGTTAAATTATTTTTTCATTGTTATACCGTTGAAAAGTGAAGTAATTAAGACTCCAATGTACTTACACGATAGAACCATTCATTTGCCCTTGGATGCGTCACTTACTCCAAAGGATTACCCTTCAACGAAAGGGACCTCTAATGTAATGCCTTATGTTTTGCTTCTTTTCGCTTATTCTTTTGATTTCGAATTAGTGAGGAGATTTGGCACTAAACTTGTGAATTGTGGGAGAAGCACATACAGGGTTCTGTCGTATTGAAGGGAAGATGGGAGATTGGGAGGAGAGATACCCACCGACCTCACCAGAGAGGCCGCACCGAGTGAAACATCGCCTCTGCTGCTGACGTGCGTAGGTACACGAACGCATGTGCTCATGCCACCAAGCCGTACGTTAAATGGTACATCCGATCGAGTACCGTGCTCGTGAACGAGGCCGAAAGCAATGTCCAGCTGTGATCCATAAGGGAGCGGAGTACGTTCCCAAATGACCTTGGGGGTACCGTTCACGAGGGAAACAAGTTTGTGAAATGTAAGAACTTGGATAAAATAAAATAGTAAAATAAATAAATTTTAATATTTAGATGTTTATGCAAATTAAATTTATTTTATAAAAGATGCAAAATAAATTTACACCAAATACAAACGCAAAATGAGTAAATGGTGAGCAAATGCCTATCAAATAGGGTCAGAGAGAATGGTGTATCCGCCGTAAAATGTAACTTCCTTCCTGACTGAAAACTGAACAGGTCCCAGAAAGGCAATTCCCATAATCTAATATCCTCCGGATTTTTCGGGCTGACCCTTGCTTGCTTAGCCAGTTACAATCGTTGCGAGTTTAATTACGCTTGAGTAGTTATCTTTAAAAAAGAAAAAAACTATGCTTGAGTAGTTTACTAGCTTTATTTGTGTAGTAAATTAAATTTACCGCTCAAAAAAATAAATACAAGGAAAAAATGACGATAAATTATACCTGTAGGCAAAACTGTGCTGCCGTGCAGAAGGAATCTTCCATCCGACGCGTGTCCTCCCAAATCTTGCTCAGGGATATGGATCTACTGCTTGCCAATCCTAGATACTGAGCATTTCACATGCAGCAGTAAATCAAAGTCTACATTCACGTAAGAAGGGAATGAGTTTCCAAGTTACCAAGTAAATATATGCATTTTAAGATATCAGTGAAGTGAATTACGCGTGCATCGATTTCTCAACTTAACGCCGGCAGTCAAATATTCCAGCAGGATCCGTTAGCTGGAGGAGGTGAAGCCAAACGCCGAGAAATCAGAGCTAATTAAAGGGTGATAGTATTAGAAGAGTACGATAACATCTTAAACGTATTTTCACGGCTTGGTTAACTGCATGCAAGTACACGGTCGACTACCCTTTTTTCGGCGGAAATAAACATTCCATTAAATATAAAAGGACATACTCCCAGATGAAAAGGGAGAGAAGGAAAAACATAACATCCTCAAAACAGAAAGGTAACGTTCCGTAGAAACGAGGGGAATATCAAAATTATAGAAACAAAAAAATAATAAATAAAAGCAAAATAAAAAAAAAAGTCAAATGCAAGGGATTTAGTCAGGCTCTTCCAAGACTTCAAGGAGAAGCAACTTTATGCTTGTTTATACCGCAGCACTACTGAGATAAAATCATAAAGAATCGTGCTAACGAGAAGATCATATTAATCGGCATCCGACTCACGTCAAAATTATCAGCCGTAATAAGCACAAGGTCACACCTTGTTCCAATAAGAAAACTAAAAATGCAATAAAAATGAATGACAAAACAACTCCATCAAGCGAAATCCAACCCAACCGATCTACCTCACAACCCGTTGTGACACAACCCGTTTTGACACGAGACAAGGTTAACCGACCCCCACAACCACACAGTGGCTATCACAAGAGATCAAGATCGCAACCCCGACGACTGCCAACACCGAATAAGCGAGCACCACGATTGCAGTCCCCATGATCGCCAACGTCGATCAAGCGAGCATGCCACAACAGCAACTGGACCAGAGACCGCCACAACCACGACCACGAACTGGAGATGTGACCGCATGCCACAACCGCTTGATCGTGGACACCCTCAAATACACAAAATTGGGGCCATCACAACCACGTGACTACAACACGCTCCGCCAACCGCCACGACTGCAAACAACAACAAGCCATCATGAGCAGCAAAAGGAAAGCGCATGGTGAGGAGAAGATCCGATAGATGGAGAAGGAACGATCTGGAGCGAGGAGGGGGCCCGATCGACCAAAGGTGGCCAATCGGGACCAACGACAAGTACTAGGGTTAGGCCGAGAGAGTAGGGGAGGAAAGGGGAAACGCGTCCACTTGAGACCTGGGGTCACGGGTCGACCACCTTCTACTCTCTCGTTCCGCCCTCCCTCTCTTGTTTCGAAGCAAGTAAGCCTTAACTTCAGAAGCACCAGAGGAGGGGGGACTCAGTCGACCTTCGGGTAGAGTGGGGCACCCATCGCACCCCCCTTCCCCCACCCGACCTCCTTCCCTCTCCTTTCCATGCCCTCCACCATTGCTTTAGCACCTTTTCGAAGCATCTTGGGCGAGGGATAGCGTGAGATGCCACCAAAGATGTAAGTCATCTTCAAGCAAGAGGGTATGCAACATTGAGGCTTTTGCTCGTGGGCAACAGAGCTATCCCTTGGCAATCTATTATCCCAATTGATGCCTTGATCAGAGTTATGGAGTGGCTGCAATGATCATGGTTCGTTGGCAACTTTAGCTCCTTCTTGTTGGTCGTGGCTAACACTTTGCTTTAAGATTGTTGTTGTAGTAGGAGATCCTAAGTCGAGGCATCTCCACTGTCATCTCCACTTCCATCTCCACTTCCATCGACGACCTTAGCGAATTTTAAGTGGCTGGTTTCTTTTTTTTTTTTGTTTTTTACTACTTTTTTTCCTTTTTTAGTGATGGGGTCATGAAAGGATCCATTCTCAACATGATTAAGTCTTGACCAGTTGCCCATATATCAATTTTTCAAATCTCATACAAATCACCAACGTTGTTTGATGACGTAAATCATCACTTATACATGATTTTAGAAGCAAATTATATCAAACACCTAGGTTTATGTTTATGTATTTTTTTGACGTGTGTCACTCCCTTGGTGGGAGATGTGCTCTCCACTTTGAATGGTGTCGGTACTGTAATTACTTCTTCCCATCAATGGAATGATTTTTTTAATAAAAAGAGTACATCCAAGGACACATGTATCGTAATTTTTGTGGCAAAGAATATAGTTAAGTAAGGGAACCTCAGCTCGTCCCAAGAAAGAGAAAGAGAAAGGTTTTCTCGATTTCCCAATCTCCACACTTCAGTATAACTCCATTCTGTCGCGGGACAAGAGAGTTATCTTGGGATAACGTGATTATTATGCTTGGTTGGCTCACGGGGGGAGTCTTGGGATAAGATGCACAGATTTTACGTTTGGTATGTAATTGACGTTCATTAGCAGGGATTCTAGAAGGGATATATTGATTGTTATTAGTTGAAAATTATCAATAATATTTAATTAAAATATAAAAATAACCTATGATATTTGATTCAAGTGAAAAAGTTATTTATGATATTTAAAAATTTGATTATAAGAAGGTGAGCAGTGGTGTAGAATCTTCAAGTTCATAATTTAATGTACTTATTGTAAAATATATTTCTTTATAATTTTGCATAGCAAAATAAAAGGTCGTGCAATGTATCATATTGAGGGGGTAGGTGGGCGATGTACGTCGGGATGCAACTTTGTTTTTTTTCTATTTTTTTTCGAGACAGAGAGTTTCTTTCCGTAACAAGATTGAATTCATACAAGTGATGCAAGATCAGAGGAAAAGTCTCCAATCATATGGGGAATAAAATTTCGACTAAAGTCTAATAGAAGCAAAAAAGAAGGATCACTAACATGAACTTTAAACAGTAATTGGGAACCGAGTCACCGTAACATGCTCAACGATATGACTGTGTTACTAGAAAAGTTCCAAGCCATTAGCATAAATGGGAAATCCAACCGAAGTTGGAATTGAAACAATGACCGACCAATCCCGATCAAATGACACACAGATTCTAGCATGTCCCCCAAAGAAACACCAATCCCCTAGGGGAAGAACATTCCATCTCCTAAGGGGAAGAAATAGACTAACAACAAAGAAAAAACTAGACAAGCTCTTAAGACCCGTGCTGTTAGAGCCCTTTAAGACGTCTGGACTTGGGTCAAGCGTCTGGTCAGATGTCTGGACACCTTCCCAGACATCTGGAAATCGAAATTTTCGTGTGCGTTCTTGCGACTGCACGCGTGCAGCGCATAGACAGTACGAGACCCCGTTGTCTTCTCTCCTTCTCTCTCCTCTCGTTGACGCAAACCCTAACCCAGCGCCCTATTTAAACCCTTCTCCTCTCCCTCGTTCACCCCACCTCCAGCCACCAATATTCTTCCTCCAACGAGAGCAATGAGAGACGAGTAGCGAGCAGCGGGCATGAGCGGCGTGGGAGGAGAGGAGGAGCAGTGAGGGGAAGGCAGGAGAGCAAGCGCGCGAGCTCATGAAGGAGCTCGCCGGAGAGCTTGTGACCGGTCGACGCGTACACGAGGCGGAGAGGTGCGTCAAGGAGGTCCTCCTCGACATTGCTACAGCCGGAGCAGCAAACGAGCGGGCGCGGCGCCGCCACGCGCGGCGCAAGAAGGCGAAGGCAGTTTCTGATTCTGGGTTTTTCACAGAATCAGACGTCTGGATCGACGACCAGACAACGAGGACGACGTCTGGAGGAGGTTCCAGACGACTGAGAGGTAAGTTTCGCGACATACACCTTCCTTGCGGATACGGCAATGCAGGCCGTTTCGCCGAGGCACTGTTTCGTGCCATATTGAGGAGATTTGTGTCGATGCATGCAGGATTTATTTCGGGAAGGCGCGGGACACGCCCTCCCACGCAGTTCACACGTCTGGGCGAGGCACCAGACGGCAGGAAGCGTCTCCAGACATCCGGAGAGGTGGTCGGACGTCTGGAATTGGGTCCAGACAATTCAGTGGAGTTCCTGGACATCTGAGGAGTAGTGCAGAGTTGAGGTATGGTTCTGGACTCTTTTAAGACGTCTGGACCTTCCAGACGTCTGATATGAATCAGAATTACTATTTTTAACCCATTTATGGTCCATTTAAGGTCTAATTTCCGCAATTAAGATTCCGTCATTCTCCGTATAAATTCCTCTACTTGTTGGAATACTTTTTATCCTGTTCTGAGTAGTCTCTTGTGAATGATCCTTGTGATAGGACCTCGTTCCGTTGCAGGTTTGGGATTTGCTGAGGGACATGGACCTACCGATCAAAACCCCATTACTCCTGGGTTTACTGATAGAGTGGCTTCCCTAGTTTAATTACAAACATGAATGCATATGTGAAATAAATGTTAGATCCTAGGGTATGGCATGAATCCTAGGACTAGAAACACTGGAATATAAGTATGGAACATATGGATTGCAGTCTTCGATGAGTAGATAGAATAACAATTGCCGGTAACAGAATAACAGCTGCCTGTCAAATATAAAGCACTTGTGTTAGCAAACTGTTTCATGTAAATTCATGTTGTCTACGTTAAATGTCATAATATGAGCTGCATGTATATGAACTGGAAATGAAAGATTGAATGTTGGAAACACGAGTTAATTGCGAATAAACCTGGAATGTGAATAATAAAGCTACATGTTACATGTGTAGGACCTGAGAAATGGAAATATAAATGATGAAACCTGGTATGGTTTGGCCTGAGAAACAAGAACATGAACCCTACAGGGAATTAGGAGTAAAGCTCCTGGAAATAAATGGAATGGAACTGGAAATGTGAATGGAGAATTGAGCTGGCCCTTGAGTACGGACTACCAAGGAGAGCGACTGTCCCCCTGTTTAGTGCAGAGCGGAGCTAGCCACCCTAGGGTTGGGACCCGGGGTTAGGATTTGTTACGACCAGGGCATCAAGAGTCGTTTAAGACGTCTGAGAAGTGGCCCAGACGTCTGGAAGCCTTTCCAGACGTCTGGAATTAAATTTTTTCGGCGTACGGGTTGGCGTCTGCGCACATGCGCGCGCAGACTGAACTCGCCGCCCTCCTTCTTCTCTTTCCTCTCCCTTCCTGCAGACGCAGCCTTCCTCTTTCTCTCTCTCCTCGCATTGCCTTCAAATAGCGCCTCTCCCTCTCCCTCACCCTCACTCCACCGCCTTCTTCTTCTCCTTCTCCCTGTCAGTGAGAGAGCGAGAGTGGCAGTAGCGACTGCTGCGGGCGTGTGGGGAGGAGAAGCTGTTGCGAGAGGAAGAAGAAGCTCGACCGCGAGGGTGCGAGCATGCCGGGGGAGCTAGAGCCGGCCGACGGGTGAGCAGCGATCATGTGGTGCCGCAGAGGAGCTGCTACAGCTCAGGCAGCAGGCGGACGCAACGCGACACGGCCGTGCATTGCTGGCGGAGAGCGAAAAGGGTCCTGATTCTGGGAAAATTTCCCAGAATTAGACGTCTGGACTTACGTCCTGATGACGCAGAAGATGTCTAGAGGAAGCTCCAGACGTCTGACAGGTACAATATTTATTATCTTCCCCTTCTTCCGCGTGTACGGCCATGCAGCCGTTCTGCTGAGTTCTTCGGCACCCTTCGTAATGAGAGCGGGCGTGTGTGTGTGCAGGATTTGTTCGGGAGGGCGCGAGGGCTCGCCATCCCACATAGGTCAGACGTCTGGGCACAGCACCAGACGACGGAGAGGGCCTCCAGACGTCAGGGGAGACAATCGGACGTCTGGAAACTAAGTCCTGACGGTCCAGCGAGCTTCTAGACGTTTAAAGGACTGCGCAGACCAAGGTATGACCTGAGCTACCTTTTAAGTCGTCTAGAAGAAGTTCCAGACATCTTAAAAGGTAGCTCAGGTCATACCTTGGTCTATTCCAGACATCTGATTTTGGGCAGACTCGTCGTTTTTGACCCATTTAAGGTCCGTTCGGAGTCTGTTTTCCACGTTTTAACTTTTGTTCCTCCCATATTTATTTCCTCTACCTATTTACAGTAATTGTATACTGTTCTGAGTAACCCCTTGTGTTGATCCTTGTGTTAGGACTCCGTTCCGTTGCGGCTCTGGGGGTTGCGGAGGCACGCAGGATTGCCGATCACGCTTCCAATACTCCCAATCTTGTGGTAGAGTGGCCTTTTCAATTATTTATCAAAAATTATGCAATTGTGAAATAATTAATAGAGTTTAGGGATTGCATGAAGCCTAGGGCTGAAAAATTAGGCTGAATGATAAATCCTAGGGTATTGCATGAATCTTAGGACTGGAAAACTAGATTGAATGATAGATACTAGGGTATGGCATGAATCTTAGGACTGGAAAACTAGTTGAATATATAAACATTGCAGTCTTGGAAAAGTAGAAAGGAAAAGATAACTGCCTATAAATTGGTTAACAGCTGCCTGTTTATGAATGAATAATTACGGTTGAGAACATGGGTTATATGGATATAAAGCTGGAACGGTGAAACCTAAATTGGCTGAGTTAAAAGAGCATGAACCCTATGGGGAATTAGGAGTAGAACGCCTGGAAAGTGAATGGAATAGAATTGGGAAAGTGAGCTGGCTCTTGAGTACAGAGTACCAAGGAGAGCGACTGTCCCCTGTTTAGTGCAGAGCGGAGCTAGCCGCCCCAGGGAACCGGGGTTTGGTCTGGCCAATTTGTACCAACTTTTGGCCCTCGTGTACACAGTACCGAGGAGAGCTACTAGTGTAGGGAGAGCACTAGCTACCCCACAGGTCCCGGGGTTCTGCTAGCCCTCCTACACCGACTTGTTAGGCCCACTGGGCAAACCAGGGTAGTCAGGCGAGGGTGCACGGACTGTGGAGGAGTAAGACCCCTGTTTGGTTACTGTAGAGGAGCTGGACCCCTGTTACTGAGAGGGCTCTGCCCTATACTGGTTCCGTGCTGTGCTTTGGGCGCACCTGTTAACGGAAACGACTGACAGCGTGCCAGTGCGGGGTAGCTACCCGTGCGTTTATCGCACGTGCCGTAGTCACCATTACGTCTGTCAGCGACCTTGGGGTGGTTGACTGAGGGTAGGACCACCACGGGGGACTCTCCCGGCCAGGAGAAAACCACGTGTTACGTTTACTTTTCGGAAAAGACTGCAATGAAGATCGTTCCCACGAGAAACATTCGAGATCAAGAAAAAGATCTGAGAAATAATTCAATAGTAAATAAATGAAAAAATTAAAGCAAGAAATAATAAATATAATAGTTACTATCCACCTTACTATTTCTTTTAGATTTTAGTTGCCACTCTACTCAGCGTTTTGCTGACGTGTCACCCGTGTTACCTTTTCTGGATCAGGTGTTGAGCAACCAGAGTCGGCAACTGCAGAGGGCGCTGGGCCTAGTAGAGCCCAGTAGTGTTACTTGTAGTACCCACTGTACCTTTCTTTCCATTGTAGTGAGTAGTTTCTAATGCCCCTATACTCTTTCTATTGTAGGCTTCATGTTTATGTACATGTTTATTTCTTTACTGCTGTGGTGGTGTATACTGTAGTATTTCTTTTCTTACTGCTGGATTTTGTTACTACTAGTTATATACATGTTGAATGTGGTTTATTTTACTGCCCTTTTGGTTACTTTCTCGTTGGACGACTGGGTCTTGGGATCAGTCGAGTCGGTCCGATTCTCGTGTCTCGTAGGGATTCAGGAATCGGGTCGTTATAAGATGGTATCAGAGTAAGTTTGTCCCGAGAAGTGAACCAACTGACTGGAGAAAAATCAATTCACGTGTCTGTAACTAGAGTAGCCACCACAACGTTTCTTGTGACATAAGCTCTTAGATTTCTTCGTTAGATATCGTTCCATATTGACGTGTTTCCGTTCTATTTTCGCGTCTCCTTATAGGAGATGCCTCGACGCGGGACTAGTGAGGTGGGCCGCGGGCATGGCCGAGGACGAGGTCAGCGAGGTGCGCGTGTTGCGGTCGACGTCTCAGTGGACCAGCCGCTGCTCCGGGCCTTCAGACCCAGGACCTCGCCCAGCTGATACGGGACATAGTGCGAGAGGAGCTCCACCCGTCGCCACGAGCGCCTCTCCCTGGGGCTGCGGAGGGGGAGTCCTCCGTGGGACCACGCGACGAACGTGGAACTAGACGTGGGGGAGGGGATGGGCCGCCACCGCCCCCACCTTCCTCCGACACTTCTGTGCACGAGGCTTCTTTACCTGGAGGTGCACCAGCATCTCCACTGCAGCGCCACTTCGAGCTTATCAGACAGTTCCGGAAGCTGAAGCCCCCCTCCTTCAAGGGGGATGAGGACCCAACCGAGGCGGAGGACTGGCTCGACCAGATCAAGAAGGTTTTTGACACCCTTCGCACCCCGGTGGAATGCCGCGTGGCCTTTGCCACGTACCAGCTGGAGAGCGCGGCACACCGGTGGTAGAGAGAAGTCAGGGTACAGGAGAGGGACGAGCCGACCTGGGACCGGTTCATCACCCTCTTCTCCGAGAAGTACCTTCCCAAGACGTGGCAGGATCAGAGGAGGAGGGAGTTCCACACTCTCCGCTAGGGGACAATGACCGTGAGCGCGTACCGCACGCGTTTTCCAGGAGTTGTCTCGCTTCGCAGCGACAGCAGTAGCCATTGAGGAGGAGCGCCTTTGGAGGTTCACCAAGGGGCTCCGGCCAGCGATTCAGGGGTATGTCAGGTTCACCAAGGGGACTTGAGGTCCGGATACCACCAGTTGAGGATTAGGGAGGCAGTCGTCTCCAAGACAGCTTTTTGCACCCGATACGGACACTATGAGTTTTCGGTCATGCCGTTTGGGCTGACCAATGCCCTCGCTACTTTCATGGACTTGATGAACCGGGTGTTTAGACCGTACTTGGACCAGTTCATGGTGGTATTCATTGATGATGTGCTCATTTATTCTCGAGATCAGACGCAGCACGGACAGCACCTGCGGATGGTTCTGGACACACTGAGATGACGTAGGCTGTACTCCAAATACAGCCAGTGAGAGTTCTGGTTGAGGGAGGTGACCTTCTCAGGTCATGTGATCTCTAGAGATGGCTTGGCAGTGGACCCAGCCAAGGTCGAGGTAGTGCTCAGGTGGGAGAGACCGCGTACGATTACTGAGATTTGCAATTTCTTGGGATTGGCAAGCTACTACAAGAGGTTTATCAGGGGCTTTCCACAGATTGCACGTCCTATGACACTGTTGACCCGGAAGGACGTGCCCTTCACTTGGATAGACTCCTGTGAGGCGTGTTTTCTGGAGCTAAACGAGAGGCTGACTTCGACTCCCGTGCTCACCATCCCAGACTGTAGTGGCGGGTTCATTTTGTACACGGACGCCTCTTTGCAGGGGTTAGGGGGTGTGCTCATGCAGAGGGGTCACGTTGTCGCGTACGCTTCGCGGCAACTGAAATCCCATGAGCACAGCTATCCTACCCACGACCTGGAGTTGGCAGCTGTTGTCTTCGCGCTGAAGACCTAGAGGCACTACTTGTACGGTGAGACCTTCGAGATTTTCACAGATCACAAGAGCCTCATATACCTATTTGATTAGAAGGAGCTCAACAAGAGACAGAGACGTTGGTTGGAGCTCCTGAAGGACTATGACTGCAGCATTTCCTACCACCTGAGAAAGCCCAATGTGGTGGCTGACGCCTTGAGCCAGAAGGCGCCCGCACACTTGGCTAGTTTACAGGTGCAGAGTTGGAGCCTTTTGGAGGAGATGGGCAGTTGGCGACCCCTAGAGTTACAGGGGCACTCTGGGGCAGTGATTGTGACGCAACAGACGAGCAAGAGCTAATAGATCGCATCATCACAGGACAGATGGCTGACCCGTACTTGCAGTCCTTGCTCGACAGAGTACTGTCAGGAGAGTTGGGGGACTTTACTTTCACAGACCAGGTGCTGCGCCTGAGGAGACATTTGTACGTTCCTAGAGACGAGGAGCTGTTGAGAGAGCTCCTGACTGAGGCACACAGCTCCAAATTCACCATACATCCCGAAAATACGAAGATGTACCATGACTTGAGACGCAAGTTTTGGTGGAGGGGGATGAAGCGGGATGTGGGTGAATTCGTACAGCAGTGTTTAGTGTGCTTCGGACGTCCGGGGTGACAATCGGACGTCTGGGAACTAAGTCCAGACGGTCCAGCAGGCTTCTGGACGTCTGAAGGACTGCGCAGACCAAGGTATGACCTGAGCTACCTTTTAAGACGTCTGGAGGAAGCTCCAGACGTCTGATTTTGGGTAGACTCGTCGTTTTTGACCTGTTTAGGATCCGTTCGGAGTTCGTTTTCCGCGTTTCAAGTTTCGTTCTTCCCATATTTATTTCCTCTACCTGTTTACAGTAATTGTATACTATTCTGAGTCACCCCTTGTGTTAGGACCCCGTTCCGTTGCAGCTCTGGGGGTTGCGGAGGCGCACGGGATTCCGATCACGCCCCCAATACTCATGATCTTGCGAGTAGAGTCGCCTTTTCAATTATTTATCAAAAATTATGCAATTGTGAAATAATTAATAGAGTCTAGGGCATTGCATGAACCCTAGGGCTGAAAAATTAGATTTATTGATAGATCCTAGGGTATTGCATGAATCTTAGGACTGGAAAACTAGATTGAATGATAGATCCTAGGGTATGGCATGAATCCTAGGATTGGAAAACTAGTTGAATATATAAACATTGCAGTCTTGGAAAAGTAGAAAGGAAATGATAACTGCCCGTAAATTGGTTAACAGCTGCCTGTTTATGAATGAATAATTACGGTTGAGAACATGGGTTATATGGATATAAAGCTGGAACGGTGAAACCTAAATTAGCTGAGTTAAAAGAGCATGAACCCTACGGGGAATTAGGAGTAGAACTCCTGGAAAGTGAATGGAGTAGAATTGGAGAAGCGAGCTGGCCCTTGAGTACAAAGTACCAAAGAGAGCGATTGTCCCCCTGTTTTGTGCAGAGCGGAGCTAGCCGCCCAAGGGACCGGGGGTTAGGTCTGGCCACTTTATACCGACTTTTGGCCCTCGTGTACACAGTACCAAGGAGAGCTACTAGTGTAGGGAGAGCACTAGCTATCCCACGGGCCTCGGGATTCTGCTTGCCCTCCTACACCGACTTGTTAGGCCCACTGGGCAAACTAGGGTAGTGAGGCGAGGGTGCGCGGACTGTGGAGGGGCAAGACCCCTGTTTGGTTACTGTGGAGGGGCTGGACCCCTGATACTGAGAGGGCTCTGTCCTATACTGGTTCCGTGTTGTGCTTTGGGCGCACCCGTTAACAGAAACGACTGACCGCGTGCCAGTGCGCGGTAGTTACCCATGCGTTTATCGCACATGCCGTAGTCACCGTTACGTCTGTCAGCGACCTTGGGGTGGTTGAGTGAGGGTAGGACCACAACGGGGGACTCTCCCGGCCAGGAGAGCACCATGTGTTACGTCTACTTTTTGGAAAAGACTGCAATCAAGATCGTTCTCATGAGAAACATTCGAGATCAAGCGAAAGATCTGAGAAATAATTTAATGGTGAATAAATGGAATAATTAAAGCATGAAATAATAAATATAATAGCTACTATCTACCTTATTGTTTCTTTTAGCTTTTAGTTGCCACTCTACTCAGCGTTTCGCTGACGTGTCACCCTTGTTACCTTTTCAGGACCAGGTGTTGAGCAGCCAAAGTCGGCGGCTGCAGAGGGCGTTGAGCCTAGTAGAGCCAGTAGTGTTACTTGTAGTACCCACTGTACTTTTCTCTCCGTTGTAGTGAGTAGTTTCTAATGCCCCTGTACTATTTTTATTGTAAGCCTCATGCTTATGTACATGTTTATTTCTCTACTGTTGTGGTGCTGTATACTGTAGTATTTCTTTTCTTACTGCTGTATTTTGTTACTGCTAGTTATATACATGTTAAATGTGGTTTATTTTACTACTCTTTTGGTTACTTTCTCGTTGGACGACTTGGTCTAGGGAGCAGTCGAGTCGGTCCGATTCTTCTTTCTCGTAGGGATTCGGGAATCGGGTCGTTATAGGATTGGCCACCTTGTACCGACATTTTGGCCCTTGCGTATATAGTACCGGGGAGAGCTACTAGTGTAGAGAGAGAGCTAGCCACCCCACGGGGCTTGGGGTTCAGCTAGTCGCCTTACACCGACTTGCTAGGCCCACTGGGCAAACCAAGGTAGTTAGTCGAGGGTGCGCGGACTGTGGAGGGGCGAAACCCCTGTTTGGTTCTTAGGGGCTAGACCCCTGTTACTGAGAGGGCTATGCCCTATATTGGTTCCGTGCTGTGCTTTGGTCGCACCTGTTAACGGAAACGACTAACCGCGTGCCAGTGCGGGGTAGCTACCCGTGTGTTTATCGTGCGAGCCGTTGTCACCATTACATCTGTCAGTGACCTTTGGGTGGTTTACTAAGTGTAGAACCACCACGGGGGACTCTCCCGGCCAAAATAGCACCACGTGCTACTTCTACTCTTCAGAAAAGACTGCAATCAAGATCGTTCCCACGAGGAACATTCAAGATCAAGAAAGAGACCTGATAAATAAACCAAGTGATGAAAGAAAGAATAATTAGTTAAAGAAAGAAATTGAAAAACAACAGCTACCTGTCCACCTTTACTGTTTTAGTTAGCTGGTTGTCACTCTACTCAGCGTTCGCTGACGTTTGTACTCATAACCTTTTCAAGTCTAGGTGTTGAGCAACCAGAGCCTACGAATGCAGAGGGTGCTGGCCCAGTAGAGCTCAGTAGTTGTAGCTTTCTGTTGTACTCCGTTTCCTGTTGTAATGAGCAGTTTGTTACACTTTTCTACTCTTTTACTGTGAACTTTATATTCTTGTAGTAGTTTACTTTCTTACTATTGTGGTAGTGCGTACTGTAGTAGTTTACTTCTTTACCGCTGTACTTTTGTTACTGCTAGTCACTTGCATGGTGAATGTGGTTTATTTTACTATTTTCTGTTTACTTTCTCGTTGGACGACTGAATCTTGAGATCAGTCGAGTCGGACCGGTCTCGTGTCTTGTAGGGATTTGGAAACCAGGTCGTAATACAAACCAATAAGAGAAAATAGACAACATACGCCAAAATGGTCCATCCACCCCTGAAGTCATAATGGGCCAACCAAGCACCTGCCGAGCTCCACACTCTGGCCAAACCACCGACGAGCCGCCGCTTCCGACGAAACGCCACCCCTCCAACCGCACCACTGACGAGTCCCGACTGCTGCACAACCCCATCCAGCCACGATTAGCCGCACACTGCGAACCTAGCCATCTCAAGCTTGACGAAGATCTACCTCAACATTCAGCTGTCGTAGACCCATGTTGCTGCACCTCAGCTCGACCATCGTACGTCGTGCATGTCACCATTGACCACGAGGATGGTGTGAAGGAGGGGAGTAGAGACTTTTGACAAGTGAGTGGGAGCCCGTTCGACCTCAAGAGTCCAATCAGGACCCCAACTGTAGCGTCCAAAGAAAAGAGGAAGGCGTCGGAGAGAAGACTTCCGCAGCTGGATGCACCTTGTGACGTCATAATCTTTCCGATGAAATAAAATAAATGTTGGACAACCACATGATTTTCAAACCTCCTCCAGGATTCGTCTATCCCAAAATAAATGTTGTCGAACACAAAATATCTCCACCCTATTTGGACATCCACATATCGCCAACACGCCCTGTCCCCACCGGCAGGAACAGAATGTCGCCCTGGCCAAGGTTGTTGGGGAACATCATGTCGAACATGGAGGCCTTGGGATAGGACATGACGAGGGAGGTAGTTAATGTGGTTGTCATTGCAGGCAACCTCTCTCTGTTGCTTCCTTCGATTCCCTACTTCGATCATGTTGGCGAGTATTGAACGGTGTGCTGTGCTTTGAAAGATGCACTTAAGGTTTTATTACGATTTTAAGATACTTTTACGAAAAAAAAGCCAAATTCAGTCGAAGGTTGTTTTCGTATTTATATAATCTCGATCAATTATATTTTAGTCTGCCACTTAAGCTTAGTACTAAAAAAAAATGGTCTGGAAACAAGGTTGGAATATTATGAGTCCATTTGCTTTGAAGAAGTTTTTATATCTACATGTGATCGGTACCTTTCTTATATCAGATCCTATTGGACTCAAAATAAAAGAAAAAAAAAAAAAGTGGATCATTCACAGAAAATAATGCAAATCATGAGAGAATTACATTTGATAATCTAACAGGAAAAGTAAGATAATATTTAGAAATTTTACTATAATAATTTTGTTACAAGAACCATTTCTTTTATTCTCAATGCACGTGATTTAACATGGTAGTTATTGTATCCTATTTGTCAGTGATGGATTTGTAATGTTCAAAATCTCGTAGCCGCAAGATTGTGAATCGAAGCTCGATTGTTAGTAGTTAACTACTACATGTGACATGTGAGCCATGTTCAATGGAACTCTTAAATTAGTGTGATTGACATTGTTCAACCAATTGATTATGTGCTCAACCAGGTATGATAGTTGCCTGTTGGTCATGTTTGCCAAACTTACCACCCATCACAACTCAAAGCTACTAGCGAATCAGGCCTGCTAGACCTGGAGGGGGAATGTCGACTATTCATCCCCTTACCACCCGCTTTCATTATTTAAGCGGGTGAGAACTTACTTGTAGTCGGATTTTTATTTGATTAGAAGCTTCCATAGGTTATGTGTTGACTTATTAGGCTTACCGGATATAATCAGAGATTTTTCTTTTTTTTTCAATATATCTTAATCAATTATGATATAATTTGCAATTTAAGCTAGGCACTAGTCTCTTTTCTTTTAGAAGTTTAAATTTACAAATCACATAATGATTTAACTTAAAAACGATTTCTTGTATGTCTATTGATACTAGACACAAATGTAATCCACACAGACGACTATTATATTTTAAATGTTATAATCTATAAAGAAAAACTCGTAATTAGAAAAAGAATTAATCTTGAAGAAACACATTTATAATCTCGATAAGAACCCGCACACATGATTAACGCTAATGGATATGAGATCAAACGCTTACAAGAGAACAGTGTAAAATGCTCAACATGTTTTTCGACCCTTGACCAAGCTTTAAAACATCGGGTGAAACCGACCCGTATCCCTCCCATTCTAAACACCACACCAATCTCGCAGCAAGCATAAACAGTCTAATTCGAGAATAGATATTACCCGACGAAGTCCTTGGATATGTTAGGGTTAAATCAAAATTTTATAAATAAACATTGAGTAGTTCATCCAATCAATCATGTAATATATCACAAAATATACCAACATGGCAAAATATCTAATCACAACTACAATATATATGATTCTTTTAACATGGAAAAACTCTCAAAGATGTGAGTGCAAAAAATTACGAGATTCATTAAAAATTAAAATATATTAGTTGAAAATAAAAATAAATTAATATATTTTAATTTTACATCAATAAAAAAAAATTTTAATTAAAAGATGTAAATGTTTTTTCACCTATTTTTAAGTTTATCATTTAGGATTTAAGATTTAAAATATATGAAAAATAATTTTACTTGTGACAAATAACTTTTCACATAAAAAATAAATTTCCACCTTTAGATTTATGATTTAAAGTGATCATCGAAATGATAGGTGACCAAATTCCTCGATAGAGAGAGGATCCGAATCAGCAATCACACAAGAAAGAGTCGTGAGGTTAGTGACCCAGTTTCACCATGAGAGGAATATGCCAAGGGGGAGATAAGGGTCACAAAAAATCCACTAAAAATAATGGTATTACAATCTCTCGAAGTCTCTCTCTCTCAGATTGCATAAAAGGCCTCTTGTCAACTATACTTTCTATAATTATAGTTACAAAGTGTTACTATAACGTAAAATCTAGCGAAATGTTCTCCCAAGATCTTATCATTCTCTTTGGTACGTCTGCTATCAGGGTATTAATTGCGCGGGTAACCACATGCCTACTGTTGTTGTAGGCATTGTGGCTGGTGTTATTGCCTCTTTGACTTTAGTGGCCTTGTACCCTCTAACGTGGTCAGGCTAGCTCGAGTTCAGGCCTGTTTGGGCGTAGGCAGGCCAGTTGAGCTGGATCTGCCCGTTTGCTTCATTTTCGGGTAACTGGATCCTTTTATGAACCATTTGTGAAGATTTAAGTTTGAAGGCATTTTCTACCCCCATCATATCCCTCACTCTCTAAAGAGTGAATGCTACTAAGAGATTAGAAAGAGCACTTAAACTTTTGCAGTATAAATGATGAGAACCTCATCATAAGCCCTAACTAGCTCTTTTCGACCTAGATAAGAGAACAAAAGCTCCTACAAAACCAAGAGAAAGGCCTAAATCAAGGAATAGATGTTCTAAAAAGAAAACATGAAACAAAGGTTAAACTGCAATTTTACCATTGCAGTACAAAACGGGATTTCTCAGAGGCTAAACACAAGTCAATTGGTCTTAAAAAAATAAAAAGTGAGTTGATTCAGTCAGAATGGGTTCATGTGCAATCTAAAAATTAAATGACATTCTATAACCCTAAAACAAACCTACTTAATTTCACAAGGTTCCAGGCAGGATAAAAATCAACTAAACCCTCTAAAATTCATGGAAAATATCCCCTAGGGTTTAGAACCTTCAATTTGGCCTTTGAAACCTGTTTTGACCTAGATTGGAGTCTAAGCTCAATATTTGACCTAATTTGGATTTTTATGTAAAATATCCAATCAAACGTAGTCAAACTTAAAATCCAACTTCACCATTGGATTCCTTAGGTCCAAGTTAGGTTTGTACAAAAATTTGGACCTAAGAAATTCAATGGTGAAGTTGGATTTTAGGTTTGACCACATTTGACTGGACCTAAGGGAAGGCCATTTTGACCTACTTTGCAAAATAATCCACCCAATTACATTTCAGCCCCTGACTTTTGAAAACCCCTTCGAAGATCCCCTCAACTTCCTTGTCACTTTTCTCATTCAGGACCCTCTGCCATTGCAGCAGAGACCCACACCTCCGACGAGGTTTTGAGGAGGTTTTCTCTTCGCTTCCCCGAGGAGTTGCTCCCAGATTTGAAAGGAGAGTCCTCAGTGAAACCCTCTACCGCCTGAGCAGCTCCCCATGTCCTGAATCGCCCTATACCTCTTATGCGAACTCTCGAGAGGTGTGGGTATCAATTCCGGCCATACCTCTGGCGAGGGATTTTGCTCGCCCTCCAAGCATCTGACCCTCTGTCAGTGCCTATAAGAGAAACTCCAGGTCCAGCCGCTTCTGGCAAGCTCGACTTAGCCGAAGAATTCCTCCAATTTCGTCTCCTCCTCCTCCGGTCAGGAGTCCAGTGAGCTCCGGCGAGCCTTCCTCTTTTTCGTCGCTCTGCCTCAATACCAGTAGCAGAGCAGCCTTCACCACCTTCATCCGCATCGTGCAACACCCGCACGCACGCCTCTAGCCCCGTCGTCGTCGCCGTCACCCCTGCCCTTGACATCTTCGTCTCCAGCGATGGTAGATACCCGCCGTCCGCCCTTCTACCTCCCCTTCGCTCCAAGTATCCCAGATAAGTTCCTCTTCTCCTACTCTCTATTTTCCCTCCTTTTATTTCACAAACCACCCCTCGACCGCCACTGTCAACCCTCATCTTCCTCATCTCCGGCTGACCTCCAGTGAGACGCATCCATCACTCCGCACCTCCACACGTCTCGCCACCTCTGCCATCGACCACTGATCACTTTCCACCCACTCACTGCCCGCCAAACACGCTCAACGCTTCCACCGAACAAACCCACTCACACGATCACAGTCCGACCTAGGCACGCACGCCTAGGCCGTTCTGAGCCACGCCAACCCCTGCCTCATCTTCGCCGTGATACGGCAAAGGTTTTCCTATGGTCTGACAGGGCCGTAAAGCCATATTCGCGGTGACAGGTCTCAGCCCTAGCCGCCAATAGAGATGAACTGAAGCTTGCTTACGAGCTTGCATTAGGTGGCCCCGCTCCAGGAGACCAAGTCCCAAGTGCATGTTTTTTCTCCGCGAACTGCAGCAGCCACCTATCGAGGGCCAAAGCATTCTGCAACTGCTGCAATTAGGAGACATCCCCTGCGGAAGCGTGTGAAGAAGCGGGTGGGACTTTTAGTCCCACCTTGGAAATGCTGGAGTGAGGTATGTAGTTTAGATTGATTTTGTGATTTGTGCTGTTTGCCTCAAGTACACAGGGGTGAGGTCCCTCGCCCTCGCTCAAGCCATGTCCGCAACCTGCTCCCGTGGACCTGGCACCCGACCCGATTACCTAACCTAGCACTCCTCGCGCATCACACCCACACCGATGTGCCTGGACCCGGGCACGCACCCGACCCAATTAGCCGGCTCTGGGAGAGCATACCGAAGAGAGAAATAGAGAGAGAGAGAGAGACGCAGGGAGGGTTGGGGGTAGGTTTTGCTGCATGGTGTTGTGCAGTAAATAAGGAGCTAAGGAGGAGGCACAGCAAAGAGGTGAAGGAAGAAGGTAGCGGCTGAAGAACTTAGCCGCAGAAGAACTAAGAAGGAAGAAGAAGAAGAAGACCAAGGGTAAAGGTAGGAGAAGGCAGGAGCTAAGGAAAGCTAAGTGCAGAAGGAAGAAGGAAGCAGAGGTGTAGCCAAGCAGAGCAGAAGTAGAGAAAGAAAAGGCAAGCACGTAGCGAAGAAGAAGAAGCCAAGGAGAAGGAAGAAAGAAGAAGGCTCGGCTGAAGAGAAAGACAGAGATCAGAGAATCAAAGTTGAAGCACTGTAGCAATCGCAAGTTAAGACATCTGATTCACAAAATCAGACGTCAGACTCACAAGGAAAGAGAAGGCGGAGAATGGAAGAAAAGACGAACATTTTTTATCCAATTCTCAATTTCTCTTTTATTGCTACATGTTAATATTCATAAATTCATGCCTTATATTTTGAACTAGATTTTGAGTAATCCAAGGGTTCAAATTACATATATTGAGGTTAGTATGAATTCTATTTGCTCCTATGTTCGACCTCGGATGCTTAGGTCTTCGATTAATAAATTCTTATTTGTTTTCGAGGCAATTTCGTCTATACTACAACGCAACATTTCTTAAAACATGATCTAGCCTCGTAAAACATTTTGCCTCAACTACCACTGTCCACCCTCATCTTCCCCATCTCTGGCTGACCTCTAGCGAGACGCATCCATCACTCCGCACCCCCACATGTCTCGCCACCAACCTCGTCACCTCCGCCATCAACCACTGATCAATAATATACCCCCAAATGTTGTCCCAGTTGTATCAAAAGCGAGGTGAACATTTGTTATGAAGCGGGAAATTTTAAGGCATTTCACTGGCGAAAGGAGGCGGCTTGCCGGCTTTAAAAGGCAACACCAACGAGGGAATGTGAGAATAGGAGCACAATTTCTTGCCAGATTTAAGGGGCAGCCTCGCCAGCCTTAATGGGCAACAATATCGATTGAACGTGAAAGTAAGAGCTTGATTTCCCACCAGTCTTAAAGGGTGGCTTGGCAAGGCTTAAGAGGCAGCAATATTGAGGGAACGCGAGCATAGGCGCCCGATTTTCTACCAACCTTAAGAGGCGGCTTGCAGCCATAAAAGGTGACATTACTAAGAGAGCATCAGGCGCCTTCGCTTGAGTTCCTGTCGGCCTTTAAGAGGCGGCTTCTGAAGGTTGTAAAGGCATATCGACGCCTGGTCCTTGCAGGCCTTAAGAGGCGGTGTTTCAAGGGAGAGTAGGCATATCGCCACCTAGTCCCCTGCCGAACTTAGGAGAAGGTTATCCAGGTAATGATGTGATGTATGTGCCACCTTCTGGAAGTGATGGCCAATAACTACGGAAATTTGTCATGGGTTTGACAAGACTGGCATTAATTGTTGTTGTGATGAGGTGAAGGCCTCAAATGTCACACCTGTCATTAATGGGATTGCGCTTTCTATGGCGGTGGATACGCGCGCAGGGGGCAATTAATGCTTGCAATGATGGCCAAGGTATCCTCAACGCTTGGCGGTATATTTGGAATCCGCGCAGGAGATGGTGAGATTTGGTTCTTTCAAAACGTGCACCTTGCTAGGGGGAATAACACTCGAGGGGGGTTATAAATAGGGGTAATTGGTCATAGTTAATGCCCTACCTACCATCAATTACCACAGAGAGCACCGTGCTCTTGGTACTTGTCCTTGCCAACGTGCTTTGAGAGAGTCCCCTTTGTTGTAGCACCTTTGTCTCAAGTTTTTAGAGGAATCATCATCATGGCGGGACTTGCGGGCTAGGGTAAGTTCGTTGCTTCCACGTTCGAAATCTCTGCTAAGATGAGGGACAAGTATAGTTTTTCGTCAGACTTTCGTAGCCAGTCTATCATTCGATCTTTTTTGGAGGAGTGTAGAACTGGCGAAGCCTCGTTCCATCCTTTTGGGTCCTAAACATGTCTTTGTTCAGACAAGTCGAAAGATATGTTTATAATTTGTAGATACGTCATAGAGAACTGTCTACGGGTACCCTTAAACCCCTTTTTATCCTCCTCCCTTTACTTTTACCACCCCATCCCTTTCCAACTCAGCCTTAATTGCTGGATTATTTTGAATGCCTTTACCGCCATCAGCTTCCACTTGAGGATTGACCCTTGCCTCATTTTATTCCGCCTGCTTTATGGGCTAATGACCTTGAAAGTGAAGAAGGACAAGCCTCCATCAAGCACTTACACCCTATGCAGTCGGCAGACCGGATATCGAATAGTGGATCTTCCCGATAGTTTGAAGGGGCAAGACCATCATTTCTTTTTTCTTTCTAATATCGAAGACCTTGGAATCCCCTATACTTGGCAAGGCCTGCCTGAGACGAACCAGTCGCCTCGATCCAAGGAGCTTAACCTGTCTACGCGTACGGACGTAGACAAAATAGTTAATTTTAGTTCGATTGGCCAGTCGAAACTCAAGCAGAATGACTTCCGGGAGACTTTGTCATGGGTAGCGGATTCATTGCCCACATCATGTAAGTAGGGGAAGCAATAGCTTTCATATTGCGTATCGCTTCCGTCTGCTAGTTGATAATTCGATTTTTGCTTTTCGGTTGCAGCTTCTAGCGGTTTGCTCGACCGGACACGCCCAGGCGTCGGCAAAGTGGCTCGGCTCGCTGCAAGTCGTACCACCGGGAGGACAGGCCAATGGAGCAAGGGTAGAGGAGATCTGTTACCAGAAGGGGCTGAAGCGGAAGGAGGAGGAGGCAGGACCTGACAAGACTACGGAGGAGGCAGAGATCCTCTTGAAGCGCCTATGATGGGGTCATTTTGAGGGGCTTCCTGGGGAGGAGCCGGCGACATCCTCTCTGCAACGCCCTGTTGGGGTTGAGGCGAAGGGTGTGCCCTCTGCTCCTACCAAGCTGTCAAGGTCGTCTGGATCGCCAAAGGCCATCATCCTAAGCGACTCTCCACCAGAGGCATCTACAGAGGTGATTCGTACGGGGCATACTGTTCTCTTCGCCGAGTTCTGCCGATGCCTTTGCCCTGCTGGCTCAGGAGGTGGCCGTCACCGGCAGCGTTTTCACCCAACTGAACTATAGGTGTAGCGCTATGGGGGCCAGAGTTTTGGTGGATCCCTATAGCTACGGTACTTAGGGATGATCGGCTAGACGGTCGGGTCTACCGCCGGATCCGTGCTGGAGGGGGCTCGCAATGGACTCAGACCTAGTCGGGGGGGAGGGCGGCTCGACAAAGGGGATCAGGTACTACCCCTACCCTAGGGCAGTACCTATTAAGGCACCTGATTGATGCCTCGCTCTAGGAAAGTACGTAGAGAGCGAGTTTTCCTAAAACTAGGGCTAAAGTGAATGGTTACGACCATTCTTTAAGGAATCCTCGGCTGAAGGAGGGTATTGATGTCAAGGTCAGAAATACATCGTCCTATCTGTCTCTTCCAATGCCGTGAGTAGGCACTTCCACCAAATAAGCCACCCAATGTCTCTTACCACCAATCCCTAATAATGCCTCCTCAATAAAGTTCATGAATGTTTGCTAGCTTGTGTTGTGTTGAAAAAAAAAAATATACATAGAAACAAAAAAAGGGGGAAGAAAAAAAATGAATGAAAAGAAAGAAAATTTGAAAAAGAAAAAAAATTAGAAAAAGAAGAAAAAGCAAAGAAAAAGAGTGTGTGAACATTTAAAGTTTATTTCAGTTGCATTGAGGCAATACCTCCAAATAAATTTGGGATCCACCAAATAAGGCCATAACCTATCTTTCTGTGTTTCTGACCACCCGAATACTGGCTGAGGAATTCTGATTTAGTGGTAGGATTTTGGAACTCAATTAAAGTGTTAACGCCAAGTGAGACCACCAAATACAGGTCATATGTGTGAATCTGGTGAGATTGCGAGCTCTAAGAAAAAGAAAGAAAAAAACAAAGAAAAAAAAAGAAAAAGAGAGAATGAATTCAAAGGAACCAAAAGAAAGCATAGTTTTTCTTGTCTTTCTCTGAGTTGAGTTACTTAATAATTTTTGAATTTAGATTCTATAGTACTAATTTCTTTGTAGCACCAAGTGAGAGTGAGCCACCAAATAAACACATCCATTTCCCTTTGACATTCTCTACCTGAGCTTAAAGCCGAGGTGGAACTCAAAAAAATATCTTGGATACCTAGAGGGAAGAAGTCCACCTATCCCGCTAGAATTTTACTAAGGGTCAAGCACAGACTTTAAGAGAGAATCAGGTCTTTCACTCGAATCCATTACGAAAGCTACATAGCTGCACCTTCACATATCTAGATATCAAGATTCTGGATGAAACAAAAGGAAAAAAATCTTTAGTCAAGCTCTTTGATAAAAAGAATAAGCAGTCCTTTAGGAATCGAATTTGTAAATAACTTAGTTATACTTTTACTCTTGCATTTACTAGGGACTAGCAAAGTTTAGACATGGGGGTATGATTGCATAGTGATGGAAACACCATCATGAGTCCTAAGAAGCTCATTTTGACCCAATGAAGAGAATACATGCTCCAACATAACCAACTGAAGGCCATAATTCACTGCATAACCTTTCTGAGATAAAAATAAGAAACTAGGGTTAAAACTGCAATTTCACTAATGCAGTACAACCACGGGTTTTCTCAAGGGCTAAACAAAGGTCAAATAGTCTTAATAAGGTAACAAGTGGGTTGGATTTAACTGAAAAGGATTTGTGTGTGTTCTGTGAATTAAATAACTTCTTGAAACTCTAAAAACAAACCCGCATGATTAACCAAGGTTCTGGTTAGGATAAAATTCACTTAAACCCTCTAAAAACTATAGAAAAATATTATCTTGGATTTAGTACCTTCAATTTGACCAATAGAATCCATTTTGACCTAGAATGGGGTCTCAGAGAGATATTTGCCCTAATTTCGATTTTTGCATAAATTTCCTGGTCAAACGTGGTCAAACACAAATCCAACTTTACCATTGGATTCCTTGGGTCCAAATTACATTTCTACCAAAATTCGGACTTAAGGGGAACTCATCTTGACCTAGTTTGCAAAAAGGTCCTGTCTGATTACATTTCTATCCCTAACTTTCAAAAATCCTTGCAATCAGCCCCCTAACATCCTCATCATCTTCACAAATAGGTCCCCCTGCCACTATCGCTGAGGAATCCTACTCCGACGACCTTTGAAAGGATATTTCTCCTTGATTGCTCAGAGAAACTCCTCCAAAATTGGAAAGCAGATTCTCTGAGAAATTTCCTCCAGTATGAACCCGTCCATAAGCCCTGATTCTCTCCCAATCTCTCATGCGAACGCATGAGAGATTTGGGTCTCTTGAAAGCTTCCATCGCCGGCAAGTTTTCCTTACATGGAAGCTCGGCTTCCAAGCACAAAACCCTCTCTGAAGACCTATTTAAGAAGCCCGAGATCCTCTCGCATTCTCCCAGCTTGAAATTGGGCTGGTTTCCCCTCTATTCCTCTTCCCTCCGGCCACAACCCTCCGCAAGCTCCGACGGCCTTTCCCTGGCTCATTCGTCGCCCAACCATAATACCAGTGGAAGGGTTATCTCCCTCTCCATCCTCCGCGTCGAGCAATACCCGCCAGCGTCGTTCCGACCCCATCTTCGTCGTCGCCTCTTCTACAAAGGTTTTCGTCTTCCCTACGTCCGGCATCCATACCGGCATTGGATTCCTTTCTTTTTCGTCCCATAGAAGTAGGTTTTTAGGCTCTCTCTCTCTCACACACCTTCATTCCCTCTCTCTTTCTCCCAAAATTGACCACGGACGCCACAAACCACCGTCACCTCCTCCATCTCCGGCAACTCCTCCGGCAAGGTGCTCCCGTCGCTACGCACCTCAATCCACCTCGCTGACCACCCAACAGCCGCCACCGCAACTCCCTGATCATTTCCCCTCACTCCATTCACTCCATCGACCACCTAAACACCTCACCGAACACACCCACTCACACACACACAGTACGCCCTAGGCACACACTCACAAGCATTGCCACGCCACTCCACCACTCCAAAAACATCCGCCGTGCTCCAGCAAACCACCCTGAACGATTTGACGTGGCCGCGAGGCCGTTCTTGTGTTTTTAGGTATCGAGCCTTGTCCTCCATTACTGCTGAGCTTGAAGCAAGCTTGAAGCTACGCCCAGGCTCCAGTCCCAGAACGCACGGAAGTTGCCTGTGCACGGTTCCAGGCCCATAATTGCAGTCGAGAGCCTCAACAGTTGAGGCAATTGGGAGAGCCACTCCCAGCTGCAGGTGCGCGGAAGGTAGGTGGGACATTTAGTCCCACTTCGAAAGTGAAAAGTCGCCTACACCCAAACAAACTGAAAAAGTGCAAAAGGTTGTTCGCCTCCAACACTGAGGGTGAAGTCCTCCCCCCATCACCGGACTCGTCCGCGGCACTGCCCATGCGGACCTGGCCGACCCGACTACCCGCCTAACTTCACTCCTCGCTCACCACACATGCCAGTGATCCTGGACCCGAGTATGCAATAGGTCCGATTACCTGACCGGCTAAGGCTATGGGAGAGCGAGACTGAAATAGAAAGAGAGAAGGAGAGAGGAGAGCTACGCAGGGTTAGGGGGGTTTTTGCTCTAAGAGGATTGGCTCCATCACTTAGCCGAATTCTGAGAGAAGAGAGCCAGAGAAGGAAGAAGAGAGGAGGAAGAGGAGGACCATAAGGCTTAAGGTAGAAGGAAGAAAGCCAAAGGGTTAAGGTAGAAGAAAGAAGAAGAAGAAAGCCAAAGGCAAAAGGCAGAGAAAGAGAAGAAGAAGGAAGGAGAAGGCAGAGAAAGGCAAGGAAAGAAGAAGCAGAAGAGAAGAGGCCAAAGGAAGAAGAGAAATCAGGAGAAGGAAAGAAGGAAGAATACTGTAGCACAAGACATTTAAGATGTCTGAATTTATATTTCCTTCTTCAGTCAATTTGAGTAACTACTCTATGACTTCTAATTGGTGATTCAAATCACCATTATTTTGTCTAAAACTCCTTTTACTCTTCATATACTCATATGCTCTACATTCCTATTCGATTTGTGAGTAATATTATGTGTTCAATTTGCATTAATTGCTAAGTTTAGTGTGTAAATTCCATTTGCTCCCTATGTTCGACCTCGGAACATCTTTCAGTAATAAAATTATATATGTTTTGAATGCTATTTTAGCTGTACTACAAAACAACACTTTTTAAACCCCGACTTAGCGCGATTAACACATAGCAATCATGGGTCCTAATCAACCAAAATAATGTCTGAACCTAGCTTAATTTGTGGATATTGCACTCATATCTTGCATATCATACATTAAATCAGTCTATTTAGAGTAAGATGAGATATCCTGCTATTTAATAGTTTTCATTACTATGTAGGTAATAAAGTGATCCACGATGAAGGAGATAGTGGGACAAAGTAATAAAGGAAGAAGAAGGCTGATCCAAATAAGTGGAGTGAGGAGGATAGTCTCATCCCTACCCTTAGAAACCCTAGGATAGCCTTCCCAAACCTAAAACAACCACCATTAGGACACCTTAGCCTCAAAACCCAAACATGGATAGAACTATCCATCTTCTTATCCACCCTATCCCTCTCCCAAACACTTAGGAACCAAAACCCACCTTAGAAAACCCAAAACCCACTCTCCAAAAACTTTTAGGATGCACAGACATCTGGCTAGACGTCTAATTTCAGTAGAATATCAATCCAGGAAGCCAAAACTCATACTGACACAAAATTGGACGTCCAATTAATTGTCCAGACATCCAATTTTGCAGTATAAGACGTCTGACCACTATCCTGGACATCTAATACTTGGTAACTGTGAGGGGCTAGACCCATGTTAGAGAGAAGGCTAGGCCCTATAATGTTCCGTGTTGTTCTTTGGGTGAACCTGTTAGCGGAAACGACTGACAGCGTGCCAGTACGGGTTAGCTACCCGTGCGCTTATCGCTCGTACCGCAGTCACCGTTACGTCTATCCGTGACCTTGGGGTAGTTGACTGGGTGTAGGAACACCACGGGGGACTCTCCCAGCTAGGAGAGCACCACGTGTGCCTTCTACTCTTTGGAAAAGACTGCAATCAAGATCGTTCCCATGAGGAACATTCGAGATCAACAAAGAGACCTGATAAATAAACGAAGTGATGAAAAAGAATAATTAGTTAAAGGAAGTAATTGAAAAACAACAACTACCTGTCCACCTTTACTACAAAGTTAGTTGGTTGCCACTCTACTCAACATTGGCTGACTTCGTGTACTCATAACTCTTTCAGATCCAGGTGTTGAGCAGCCCGAGTCTACGGCTGCGGAGGGTACTAGGCCTAGTACAGCCCAATAGTTGTAGTTTCTCTCGTTGTACTCTTTTGTAGTAGTGAGTAGCCCATTATACCTTTACGGTTGTACTTTTACATGCTACACTTTATATTCTTATACCTGGTTACTTTTCTACTCTCATGGTGGTGGGTACTGTAGTAGTTTTACTTCTTTACAACTGTACTTTTGTTACTGTTAGTTGCTTGCCGTAGTGAATGTGGTTTACTTTCATGCTTCTTGGTTACTTTCTCATTGGACGACTGGGTCTTGGGATCAGTCGAGTCGGTCCGATCTCGTGTCCTGTAGGAATTCGGGAACCGAGTCGTGACAAGATGGTATCAGAGCAAGGTCGTCCCGAGAAATGGACCAACTAGCTTGAGAATAACTAATTAATGTGCTCGTAACTAAAGTAACCACCACAACTTACCGCTTGACATCCGTTCTGAATTTTTTGCTGAAATCCATCAGAGATTGACTTCTTTTGTTTTGTCTTCCGCATCCCCTTGCAGAAGATGCGTCGTAGGAGAATTCCAGAGACAGGCCGTGGACGTGGCCGTGGACGAGGCCGGAGGAGTAGACGTGTCGAGCTTGGACTACGTGCTACCCCTTCTCTTCTCCTGAGCGTACAGTCTCAGGATCTCGTTCAGTTGATCTGAGAGGTCGTTCGAGAAGAATTTCAGTTTTCGCCTACTCTGCCGCCCCCTCATCTCCCTTCCGAGGGTACGGAGGGAGAGTTTTTCGTGGGACGGCAATGTCACCGTAGCACCATGCGAGTCGGAAGAGCTCAAGGGAGGCACGCGGTGCCCGTAGGAGAGCCGTCTCAGTTTGCGGGCCCATTAGTAGCCTCTAGGGGGCCCCAACAGGCGCCAGCCATCAGCACTGGACCCCCGCCCTGCCACCAGCAGGGACCTACCGAGGGAGGGAGTCAAGTCCCCCTCTGCTACCAGTGTGGCCAGCCGGGCCACTTCAGGAGGGACTGCCCGTCTAGGGCTAGAGCACAGCAGACGCCCACCGCACCGAGCACTGGAGGTCGATCGGGTGGTCGTGAGTTCCAGGTGCATGAGGGGGGATAGTCGTCACGGGGAGGATACCATCCAGCTGTCACTCACTCCACCCCGGGCCAGGCTGTTTTGTCTGCTCCCAGGACTGAGGGGTGTCGCGACGTCGTGACTCACAGAAACGTCATAGCCTCAGTTTTTGCAGTAACAGGCATGGTTACAATTTTCGGTCTTTTTGGAGTACGTATTTCTTGCTTCTAGTACGACGTAATTTTTCGTTCCACAAGTTTATCGCTACTTTGGGGCCCGATAGCACTCTATTAGGAGGATCCGCTGTGATCAGAGACCTAGGCGGCCGACTATTTGTAGCTGGGAAGGTTATACAGACTGCGTGGTCATTGTTGGGGGGACACAGCCTCCCCGCTGACCTGGTTGTGATACCAATGGAGGACTTTGGCGTGATTCTGGGGATGGACTGGTTGTCCGCTTTCGACGTGTTGGTGGATGGGTTTGAGAGGAAGATTGTTTTCTTCGCACCGAAGATACCTTCCTTTGAGTTTCACGGACAGCCGGTGGACGGAGGCTTCAGGTGCATTTCTACATTTCAGGCGGCGAGACTTTTGGACCAAGGGTATGAGGGCTTTCTTGCTTGTGTAGTGGCAGAGCCCAACCCGTGGCAGACTTTTAGAGCATTCCGGTGGTCAGAGAGTACCCCAACGTGTTTCCAGAAGAGTTGCCTGGACTACCACCTGAGCGTGAGATTGAGTTGAGATCTCACTGGTACTGGGGACCAGGCCCATTTCTACAACACCTTACAGGATGGCACCACTTGAGCTGCGAGAGCTCAAGTCCCAGTTGCAGGACCTTATGGAAAAGGGCTTTGTAAGGCCCAGTGCATCTCCGTGGGGAGCCCCTGTATTATTTGTGAAGAAGAAGGACGGTACCCTACGCCTTTGTGTGAACTATAGACAGCTGAATGGGGTCACCATCAAGAACAGGTTTCCGTTGCCAACGATTGATGACTTGTTTGACCAGTTGCGAGGTGCCACGGTTTTCTCCAAGATAGACCTAAGGTCTGGCTACCACCAGTTGAGGATCAAGGAGACCGCTGTCTCCAAGACAGCTTTCTGCACCCGATTCGCACATTACAAGTTTTCAGTCATGTCATTTGGGCTGATCAACGCCCCCGCTGCTTTCATGCATTTGATGAATCGGGTGTTCAGACCGTATCTGGATCAGTTTGTGGTAGTCTTTATCGATGATGTGCTCATCTACTCGCAGGATCAAGCGCAACATGGACAACACTTGCGAATTGTTTTGGACACGTCGAGACAACGTAGGCTATATGCCAGGTACAGCAAGTGCGAGGTCAGGATTGAGGCAGGTGACCTTCTTAGGTCATGTGTTTTCAAGGGATGGCCTGGCTGTGGACGTAGCCAAGGTAGAGACAATACTCTGGTGGGAGAGATGACTTACAAAGACAGAGATCTGTAGTTTCTTTGGACTAGCAGGTTACTACCGGCAGTTTCTCAGAGGTTTCTCGTAGATTGTGCGTCCTATGACATAGTTGACCCGGAAAGACGTGCCCTTTTATTGGACAGACGCTTATGAGGCATGTTTTCAGGAGTTGAAGGAGAGGCTGACTTCGACTCCTGTGCTTACCATCCCAGACAGCAGTGGCGGTTTCGTTGTGTACACAGATGCATCGTTACAGGGGTTAGGGGGTGTGCTCATGCAGTGGGGTCACGTTGTCGCTTACGCTTCACGGCAACTGAAGCCCCATGAGCATAGTTACCCTACCCACGATTTAGAGCTGGCAGTTGTCATCTTCGCGCTGAGGACTTGGAGGCACTACCTATAAAATAAGACTTTTGAGGTATTCACGGATCATAAGAGCCTCAGGTATTTGTTTGATCGGAAGGAGCTTAACATGAGACAGAGACATTGGTATTAGCTCCTGAAGGACTGTGATTGCAGCATCCCCTACCATCTAGGAAGGTCAACGTGATGGCTAACGCCTTGAGCCGGAAGGCACCCGCCCACTTGGCCACGTTTACAGGCACAGAGTTGGAGACTCATGGAGGAGATGGGCAGTTGGCGACCCCTAGAGTCGCAGGGACACTGTGGGGCAGTGACTGTGACACGACAGACGAGACCAGAGCTGATAGATAGCATCATTACAGGACAGATGACAAACCCGTATCTGCAGTCGTTGCTCGACAGAGTACTGTCAAGGGATTCAGGAGACTTCTATTTTATAGACGTGGTACTTTGCAAGAGGGAACATTTGTGCGTTCCCAGGGACGAGGAGTTGTTGAGAGAGCTCCTGACTGAGGCACACGATTCCAGGTTCGCCATACATCCCAGGAACACGAAGATGTATCATGATCTGAGACGTGACTTTCGGTGGAGCGGAATGTAGGTGAGTTCGTGCAGCAGTGTTTAGCGTGCCAACAGGTGAAGGCCGAGCATCAGAGGCCTGCAGGGCCGTTGCAGCCACTTTCAGTGCCAGAGTGAAAGTGGGAGAGCATCACCATGGACTTTGTTATGACCTGGTTCCCAAATCCCTACAGGACATGAGAATCGGACTGACTCGACTGAACCAAGACCAAGTCGTTCAACAAGAAAGTAACCAAAAAGCAGTAAAATAACCCATCTTCACCATGCAAGCAACTAACAGTAACAAAGTACAGCAGTAAAGAAATGAACTACTCTAGTACACACCACCACAATAGTAAAGAATTTTAAACAGGTACAAAAATATGAAGTTTACAGTAAAAGAGTACAAAAGTGAAACAAAATACTCACTACTACAGAAACGGGTACAACAAAAGTACAGCTACTGGGCTCTACTAGGCCCAGCACCCTCTGCAGCCATGGGCTCTAGCTGCTCAACACCTGGTCTTGAAAAAGTTGGTAAGTACGACACATCAACGAAACGTTGAGTAGAGTGGCAACCAGCTGAAAACGCCAGAGGCGGCAACCGGGTTTGAGGGTTTTGTTATAACGTTGTAGTAAAGCCGGTTATTACCAACATTTCATATATAAATTTTTTTTTACTCGGAAAATGAAAGAGTTCCCGAGGTCGAACTCAGGGAGCAAGTCGTATTCTAGAGATATACATGTTTCTTTTACAAAAAGAAAGAGAGAGGGAAAGAATTCGTTGTTTTCTCTTTGTTTTGCAGAGGGGGATGCTCTTCTTTCTCTCTTTCTTTAGATCTCCTTCTTTTCTCTGTTCTGCAGAGGTGATATTCTTCTTCTGCAATGGTGATGCTCTTCTTCTTCTTCCTGCTGTTCCTGCGTTGGTGATGTTCTTCTTTCTTCAGAGCTCCTTGTTCTTCTTCTTCTTTGGTTTTCTGCCTTGACCTCTCTTCTTCTTCTTCTGCAATCGTGGTGACCCTTTCTCTTTTCCCTTCTTTTTTTTTTCTTTATGGCTGCAGAGCTTCTGCCTTCAGCTACTAAGTCTTTCTTTCTTCTTCTTCTGCTTCGGCCGTTGCTCTTCCTTCTTCTTCAGCCTGCCTTCTTTCCTGCTCTGGCTGCTGACTTTCCGTCGTCTGACCCGGTGCTTCGACGACTTAACTGAGCATTTGCTACAGTGCAGCTCCTTCTTCTTCGCCTGCACTTCTTCTTCTTTGGCCTGCACACTTCAGAGTTTTTTGTCAAGAGGCAAAACCTACTCTACCCTCCCCCCCCCGCGTTTCTCTTTCTCTCTGAAATCACTCTTCGGAAGCTCTCCCAGAGCTACCGGGTAATCGGGTTCGGGTCAGGCCCGGGTCCAGGCCCACCGGCGTGCGGTGGTGGGCGAGGAGTGCAGGTCGGTTTAATCGGGTCGGGGCCAGGTCCGCGGAGCGTGGTCACGGACGAGGCCGGGTCGGGTGAGAGGGACCTCACCCCGTGGTCAGGAGGCAGACAGCATAAGGCACTTTTTGCCTTTATGCGTTCGCGCGCCTCCGAGAAGTTCCGAGGTGGGACTAAATGTCCCACCCCAATTGAGCGCCCGTCGCGGAGGGAGCAGTGGGCGATCGTGTCTTTACGCGCGGCCTTCGCCCCATCTGCGAGCCTGGGACGTTTCGCGGAGACTCCCCGCGCAACCTGGGAGTCGAACCTGGGCGAAGGCGTGCCTGCACCTGCAGGTGAAGGAGCTCTGCCTGCTCAGTAATGGCGACGGCGGGCGAGTCACCTGGTCACAGAAGAACGGCCTCTCGGCCAAATCAGACAGGCGGGGGACCTTCGCCGTGGCACGGCGAAGGTGGTCAGGGGGTCTGCAGGGGGCGTGATGGAGCCAACAGGTCGTCCTAGGTCAAACTGTGAGCGAAGAAGTGGGTGTGTTCGGTGGATCTGCAGAGGGCGTTTGGTGGGAAGTGGAGGGGCGGAAGAGGATCAGGGTGAGGAGGCAGAGGTTCTGCGGTGGTCGGCGAGCCGTGTGGGTCGCTGAGGTGATGGGCGCGGCTCGCCGGAGGGTGGTCGGAGGCGGAGAGGGTGAGGGTGAACAGGAGCGGTCGAGGGTTTAATTGACTAAATTGAAAGCGGGGAAAGAAAGAGGAGAAGAAGGGGAGTAGTTCTAACTTACTTGCAGGGACGAAGGGGGAGGAACAGGGCGACAGTCGTATCGACTGTCGCCGGAGAAGACGATGCCCAGTGGGGGGAGGACGGCGGTGACGACGGGGCAGAGGCAGCGCGCGCCGGTATTGCGCGACGCGGGAAGAGCAGGGGAAGAAGTCTCTGCTGCTGGTATTGCGGCAGAGCGAAGAGGAGGAGGAGGAAGAACCGCCGGAGCTGGTGGGCGTCTGCCGGAGTGAGAAGAGAGGAAAGTTGGGGGTTTTCTCCGTCAGATCCAGGCTGCCCTGGTCGGTGGAGCAGCGGGGGGTATTTATAGGGATGAAACAGGGAGGAAGGCGGAGGGAGACGACGTGTCTCCCTCGCCGGAGAATGGTCGGAACACGAACCCATACCGTCCGTGCGTTCGCACGGCCGGTATGGTGGGCTACAATGACCAGTGGGGTGCCCCTGCGACGGCTGACGACGCGGGGCACCCCCGGTTTACTTGCCAGGTCCCCCACCTCACCCTGCGCGGCGCCATGCTCCGCGCAAGGTCGCCGGAGCATGGTGCTGGCAGGGTTTTGCAGGAGGGACCTGATTGCAAAGAACGAAGGAGAGTTAGGGGCCAAAATGCGAGGGTTCAAAAGTTGAGGGCCAAAGAGTAAATATATGAGGACCAAAGTGTGAAGTCGGTCAAGGAGGTTTCTTCTTAGGCTCAAGTTTTTATACATGACTAATTAGGACCTAAGGAATCTGATGGTGAATTTCATTTTCATATTAAACCTTGTTTGACCGGTCAATTTGCGCAAAAACCCAAATTAAGTTATTAATTGGGCATGGTTCTCAATGTAGGTCAAAATGGGTTCTAAAGGACAAATTGAAGGTTCTAAACCCTAGAGATTATTTTTCTATGAATTTTAGAGGGTTTATTCTATTTTTACTTTGCCTCGAACCTTGTGAATTGAAGTGGGTTGTTTTAGGGTTACAGATTATCATTTGGTTCCTTGGAAGTGCTGTAGCCCTTACTAGATCATCTCATCCCACTTTTATTCTTATTAAGCTATTTTGACCTGTGTTTGGGCCCTGAATTACCCTGTATGCAGATTATACTGGTAAAATTGCACTTTTACCCCTTATGATTGGTTTTCTTCTCAAACTCAGAATTCTCTGAGTTAAGCCTTTCCTTGAGATATGTAGGAGCTTTTATCCTTTGTATTGGGTCAAAATGAGCTAGTTATGGCTCATGATGAGGTTCTCATCATACCCCCATGCCTAGCTTTTGCTAGTCCCTTAGCAAAAACTTAAGGTTTCAACCCTTGTTCTAGACCATGAAGTTTTTAATGGTTTTAGATAAGTGCCTTTTTTATTTGAGCATAGATTAGGTTAGAATGCTGACCATAGGCCTAAAAGGTACTCTAGTACCAATCAAGATCCAAATCTGTCTAGCCTTAGCCTCAGTCTTTTAGCAAAGGTTTTTAAGGCCCGCAAGAACTAACCTAAGGTTTATTGGACTTCGTGGTTAAAGCACCCGTGCTTGAAATGATTTTAGCCCTGGCTCAGTTCGCAGTGCGTTTTGTAAGAGAGAGATAGAAAGTTTTTCTGTTTGGAGAGTTTTCTCTCTCTTTTTCTTTTTAGTTCTAGCCTAGGATTGGCTTTTCAACACGGTCTGTATCAGATTCCTTGCTCCCATCATCAATCCTCAAGGGTTCCTGGCGATCGATGCTTCGAGATAGCACTGCCCATGGCAACCCCCGGAACCCTGGCTATTGAGATTTCGAGATAATCCCATCCATGGTATTCCGTGGCTGAATCCAGACCCTGGCAATTGACACTTCGAGATAATGCCATCCATGGAATCTGAACCAGCAGAGTGCTTACATGCCCCCCGTAGGATATGTAAATATCCTAAGAGACAAGCACCGAGGAGATGATATTTTGTTACGCATCTTCGAGGGGATTTCCCGCCTCTCTGCGCTGGGAACTCGTCCAAATCAACTTGTGTTGATCGGCCGCTCCTATTCTAGGTGTTCTTTTCAGATTTTTGCGACGCTTCTGCGTGATTCTGATTTTTACGCTTACTGAACCAGGCTGTGTGTGAGATTAGGGTGCTTAGGTTACTGAGTCCCGTAAACCAAAAATTAGTTAACGAGGCCGAATACTCCCTAAGCCTTAGACCTAATACTTCAGCTTTTCATTTTCCTCAACCTCTTGAGGAGTGTCCAGATCTTAATGGGTACTAAGAGTCTATTCAAGAATGCCTAAGGTTTGCATTCTTACTAATCTTATTGTGCACTTTTCAGTTATTTTCTTGAATGAGGTCTAGAACTTGGGTTAATTCCTTAGTTCCTTACTAATGACTATCACTTTTTCTCATAATTTTGTGCTCCTTTTTCATTTTGTTTCTTTTCTCCTTCACAAAATTTTCTTCTCCTCTTTTCCTCTTATTCTTTTTCGAAAATTTTTTTTAATTTTTATGGTGTTTTTGGCATATGTGAATTTTTTGTTTGAAACCTTTTCTTACAAGTTTTTGTACTTTCATACCCCCCCATGCCTAAGATTTGCAATGTCCTCATTGTAACCTAGGGGGTCTTAGTTCATTCCTTAAGACAGAAATTTGGATGAGTGAATGGGTCGGGTTGAATTTTTGCGGACGATTTCAAATCCCAGATGCAAACATCTGAGTTGGAGTCGGCTGTCCTAAAGTGTGAACTTCAAGTGCAAAAGCTGTCAGAACAAGTTTCAGGTTTTCAAAGAGAATGACGGGCTGCCTCCCGTTGAGCGCTAAATTTGATGCCTTCAGCCAAGCGGGAAATGCGATGGAGAGGGGATGGTCAAATCAGCGGAGTTTTGTAAGACAAGCACCTTGATTAAGAGCCTGGTTGGTCCAACCAGGTGCTTGTTCAGATCAACAGGCTGATGATGCAGCCTAAACCCAATCAATCTGGTGGGTTGATAGATGTGGATAAAAAGGTGTGGTGCCCACCATAAACTATGAAGCTCAGATGGATGTGGAAGTGTAAACGCAGGGTTTGGCTGAGCCGAATCAGCCTGGTCAGAGTAGGGACCCGTAGGATAATTAGTGGTTGATGCAGGAACCCTACAGGGGTGATCAGAGAATGATAGAGCATGGTATGTAGTCTGATCAATGTTCGAAACCCGATGTGGAAATGCAATCGGCTCGGTGAGAGGTGAATCTGAATAGAAATTGACTCCGGTTGCGGGTCGGGGTTTGGAAGAGGTTTTGATCCATTCTGTGTGTGCGGACGAGGTGGCCATTGTGTACGAGGGCTCTTCTAGAAACAGATGATAGGTGGTTTTCTGTAGAGAGTCCTCTGGGTAACTATCAAATGCCGGAAGAGTGTTTGTAGGATGAAAGAAATCGGATTCGAGAAAAAATTTGGATTCTTGGTTGCAATCACTCTTGGCATTTTCTGTTTTTGGTTCCTGAGGATCGAAAAGGAATGATTCTGTGTTATCGGTGATCTCGGGAATCAGGACCTCAGAGTCAGAGTCAGAGTCAGAGTCATGTGAACTGAGGTCGTAGATAGGCCTGGCGTGTTCAGGAAGGGGAATCTCTCCGCAATTATAGTCAGATCTGAAATTGTCGGAGAGTTGGCGAAAACGATCATGAATTCCACCACAGCAGAAATCATCAGATGTGGAATCAACAGCCTGACTGGGTTCTAGCCTATATGTCAATTCTGGGCTCAAAAAGATGTTCTGTTCAAGCTCTAAGCTGGTAGGATAGACCCCATTAAAATCTTGCTCATCCAACTCCTCAGTTTCTGTATCATAAATTGGCATGTTTTCTGAAAAATCGATCAGATTTCCTGAGGATGTTGGAGAGGGATATTCATTAAATAGAGGCCCGGAATCATATTCTGTAAAAATTTGATCTTTCTCATAAAGGGCCTCATAATCTTCCCAATAAGTTTCAGATCTAGGTTCTAGGCTTAGGATGTGGGTAGAATTATTAGAACCTAAGTCCGAATAACCTTCGAGGGTCACCTTATCAAAACAAGGGGTGGAATTTATACCCTCCAGAGGTTCAATTCTAATCTTGTCATTGCAGGAGTCTTGGAGTTCTAAGCTTGGTGATTCATGGCCTAGGGTTGGCTCAGCATTGTGTTCTCCTGCAATATCCCAACCTAATTCAACATTGTCTTCTATCTGGGTTGGGATTTTACAACCACTTTGTGCCTCAATCCCGGGATCTGGGAAACTGAATTGTTCCTTAATACTGTTCCAAGATGGTTCATCCTCTGTTTCTGGTATATACGGGTATTTCCGGTTGATAATTTGTTCTACTGATTTCATCATTTCTACCCGTTTTATAAGGGCATCTTGGTGTTGTTCCCAAAGTACAGGATTTGTCAAGCATTGAAGGTATTCAGATTGGTGTAATTTTTCCATCTCAATGTATCCTGTCATGAGCATATCTCGGGTTGATCCTTTTGAAATTCCAGTCAATAGAATTTGGGCACAGTTTATGATGAAGGATGTGGTTGTTGGGACATCAACCTGAATATCTCCTATTGGTGTTGAGGTTTTTTCTTCTTTTTCATAGAATTTTATGGCATCCTCGATCATTTTATCTTTCATAGATCTCCGATATTCAGGTTTCTTGAATGGTAGTCTTGCTAGGTAATTAGGCTGCATAATTGGATCAGGTGGTGGAATAGAATCAAAGTTTGAATCAAGATGGAAGAAGGGGATTTTGTTCAGAATCAGAGGAAAGAGGGGCTATGTGAATGATTTCTGCAAAAACAAAGGAGCCGAGGCTTAGCCTCGGGGAGAGTGAACTTCTATAGGAGGTTTCAAGGACCTCCTGAAAAATACTGAAGGGCTGGATGAGATAAGCAGGTGCTGGACCCAATCAAGACACCCAAAAATTGTTGGGTGACTATAGAGGTTCGGGGCAGATGGACCCCTTGATCAGAAAGATCGTCCACCTGAGAATTACCTGGGCAGCCAGAGAGGGAGAGTCCCGCGAAGACCCCTACACGGTAGAGCGTCCCCACGGGTTACGGGGTTTCCCCCACCCGACCTCTCTTGTCACTGCGGTTCCAGGTAGACCAGAATGGGGATCTTGACCTCTTAAGTCTACCAATTTTAAGATCAGGGTGCTTAAGGTTTTCACTTGAACTTTAGTCTTTTAAGTGCAAAGAGTGACCTAATTTAAGGTTGGTTGACCCAAGGGGTCAACTTTACCTATTGTTTTCCTTAAGAGCTTTTAGGTCCTGTCTTTTAGGGTTCAAGTGTTTAGAGAGAGCCAATTGTTTAGGATTTTTCTTTGTTAATTATTTTCAATCAATGGCTTGGGCACACCTCTTTTGGATTTCCTCAATTCTTGATTAAGGGGTGTGTCTCTACTGAAATCCTAATGTTTGACCTTATGTTGGCTCTACTTGGTCCATTTAACTCTTTGTTGGGCAATTAGGGCTCAAGCAAGAATGTGTTAGCCCTTAAATACCCTTAATAGTGTGCAGGAGTGATGAGTTGAAAACATGCAACTTTTTATGGTTACTAAGTATGGAAGACAGGTTAGCCCTATATTGCTTGTTCTTTTCTTTTCTTCCTCTTTAGAGTGTAGGGGTTAATAGTGAGAGAAAAGATTTACCTGTCTTCGGAGTGGTTGTGTGGTTGCTTGTCTTCTTGAGTTCCTGTAGCTGCACAAAAGAGAGGAGATTATCAGAACTTAAAAGAAACAGGAATGTTTACCTCTAGAATAGCCGTTGCTCCCCGGCAACGGCGCCAAAATGAAAACGTCAGAGGCGGCAACCGGGTTTGAGGGTTTTGTTATAACGTTGTAGTAAAGCCGGTTATTACCAACATTTCATATATAAATTTTTTTTTACTCGGAAAATGAAAGAGTTCCCGAGGTCGAACTCAGGGAGCAAGTCGTATTCTAGAGATATACATGTTTCTTTTAAAAAAGAAAGAGAGAGGGAAAGAATTCGTTGTTTTCTCTTTGTTTTGCAGAGGGGGATGCTCTTCTTTCTCTCTTTCTTTAGATCTCCTTCTTTTCTCTGTTCTGCAGAGGTGATATTCTTCTTCTGCAATGGTGATGCTCTTCTTCTTCTTCCTGTTGTTCCTGCGTTGGTGATGTTCTTCTTTCTTCAGAGCTCCTTGTTCTTCTTCTTCTTTGGTTTTCTGCCTTGACCTCTCTTCTTCTTCTTCTGCAATCGTGGTGACCCTTTCTCTTTTCCCTTCTTTTTTTTTTCTTTATGGCTGCAGAGCTTCTGCCTTCAGCTACTAAGTCTTTCTTTCTTCTTCTTCTGCTTCGGCCGTTGCTCTTCCTTCTTCTTCAGCCTGCCTTCTTTCCTGCTCTGGCTGCTGACTTTCCGTCGTCTGACCCGGTGCTTCGACGACTTAACTGAGCATTTGCTACAGTGCAGCTCCTTCTTCTTCGCCTGCACTTCTTCTTCTTTGGCCTGCACACTTCAGAGTTTTTTGCCAAGAGGCAAAACCTACTCTACCCTCCCCCCCCCCGCGTCTCTCTTTCTCTCTGAAATCACTCTTCGGAAGCTCTCCCAGAGCTACCGGGTAATCGGGTTCGGGTCAGGCCCGGGTCCAGGCCCACCGGCGTGCGGTGGTGGGCGAGGAGTGCAGGTCGGTTTAATCGGGTCGGGGCCAGGTCCGCGGAGCGTGGTCACGGACGAGGCCGGGTCGGGTGAGAGGGACCTCACCCCGTGGTCAGGAGGCAGACAGCATAAGGCACTTTTTGCCTTTATGCGTTCGCGCGCCTCCGAGAAGTTCCGAGGTGGGACTAAATGTCCCACCCCAATTGAGCGCCCGTCGCGGAGGGAGCAGTGGGCGATCGTGTCTTTACGCGCGGCCTTCGCCCCATCTGCGAGCCTGGGACGTTTCGCGGAGACTCCCCGCGCAACCTGGGAGTCGAACCTGGGCGAAGGCGTGCCTGCACCTGCAGGTGAAGGAGCTCTGCCTGCTCAGTAATGGCGACGGCGGGCGAGTCACCTGGTCACAGAAGAACGGCCTCTCGGCCAAATCAGACAGGCGGGGGACCTTCGCCGTGGCACGGCGAAGGTGGTCAGGGGGTCTGCAGGGGGCGTGATGGAGCCAACAGGTCGTCCTAGGTCAAACTGTGAGCGAAGAAGTGGGTGTGTTCGGTGGATCTGCAGAGGGCGTTTGGTGGGAAGTGGAGGGGCGGAAGAGGATCAGGGTGAGGAGGCGGAGGTTCTGCGGTGGTCGGCGAGCCGTGTGGGTTGCTGAGGTGATGGGCGCGGCTCGCCGGAGGGTGGTCGGAGGCGGAGAGGGTGAGGGTGAACAGGAGCGGTCGAGGGTTTAATTGACTAAATTGAAAGCGGGGAAAGAAAGAGGAGAAGAAGGGGAGTAGTTCTAACTTACTTGCAGGGACGAAGGGGGAGGAACAGGGCGACAGTCGTATCGACTGTCGCCGGAGAAGACGATGCCCAGTGGGGGGAGGACGGCGGTGACGACGGGGCAGAGGCAGCGCGCGCCGGTATTGCGCGACGCGGGAAGAGCAGGGGAAGAAGTCTCTGCTGCTGGTATTGCGGCAGAGCGAAGAGGAGGAGGAGGAAGAACCGCCGGAGCTGGTGGGCGTCTGCCGGAGTGAGAAGAGAGGAAAGTTGGGGGTTTTCTCCGTCAGATCCAGGCTGCCCTGGTCGGTGGAGCAGCGGGGGGTATTTATAGGGATGAAACAGGGAGGAAGGCGGAGGGAGACGACGTGTCTCCCTCGCCGGAGAATGGTCGGAACACGAACCCATACCGTCCGTGCGTTCGCACGGCCGGTATGGTGGGCTACAATGACCAGTGGGGTGCCCCTGCGACGGCTGACGACGCGGGGCACCCCCGGTTTACTTGCCAGGTCCCCCACCTCACCCTGCGCGGCGCCATGCTCCGCGCAAGGTCGCCGGAGCATGGTGCTGGCAGGGTTTTGCAGGAGGGACCTGATTGCAAAGAACGAAGGAGAGTTAGGGGCCAAAATGCGAGGGTTCAAAAGTTGAGGGCCAAAGAGTAAATATATGAGGACCAAAGTGTGAAGTCGGTCAAGGAGGTTTCTTCTTAGGCTCAAGTTTTTATACATGACTAATTAGGACCTAAGGAATCTGATGGTGAATTTCATTTTCATATTAAACCTTGTTTGACCGGTCAATTTGCGCAAAAACCCAAATTAAGTTATTAATTGGGCATGGTTCTCAATGTAGGTCAAAATGGGTTCTAAAGGCCAAATTGAAGGTTCTAAACCCTAGAGATTATTTTTCTATGAATTTTAGAGGGTTTATTCTATTTTTACTTTGCCTCGAACCTTGTGAATTGAAGTGGGTTGTTTTAGGGTTACAGATTATCATTTGGTTCCTTGGAAGTGCTGTAGCCCTTACTAGATCATCTCATCCCACTTTTATTCTTATTAAGCTGTTTTGACCTGTGTTTGGGCCCTGAATTACCCTGTATGCAGATTATACTGGTAAAATTGCACTTTTACCCCTTATGACTGGTTTTCTTCTCAAACTCAGAATTCTCTGAGTTAAGCCTTTCCTTGAGATATGTAGGAGCTTTTATCCTTTGTATTGGGTCAAAATGAGCTAGTTATGGCTCATGATGAGGTTCTCATCACCAGCTAACTAAGAGAAACAGTAAAGGTGAACAGGTAGCTGTTGTTTTCAATTTCTTTCTTTATTTAACTAATTATTCTTTCTTTCATCACTTGGTTTATTTATCAGGTCTTTTTCTTAATCTTGAATGTTCCTCATGGGAACGATCTTGATTGCAGTCTTTTCCGAACAGTAGAAGTAGCACTCGGTGCTCTCCTGGCCGGGAGAGTCCCCCATGGTGGTCCTACACTCAGTCAACCACCCCAAGGTCGTTGACAGGCGTAACAGTGACTACGGCACGTGCGATAAACGCACGGGTAGCTACCCCGCACTAGCACTCGGTCAATCATTTCCCTTAACAGGTGCACCCAAAGCTCAGCACGGAACCAGTATAGGGCAGAGCCCTCTCAGTAACAGGGGTCTAGCCCCTCCACAACAACCAAACAGGGGTCTCGCCCCTCCACAGTCCGCGCACCCTCGCCTGACTACCCTGGTTTTCCCAGTGGGACTAACAAGCCGGTGTAGGATGGCTAGCTGAACCTCGGGCCCCGTGGGGTGGCTAGCTCTCTCCCTACACTAGTAGCTCTTCCAGGTACTGTGTACGCGAGGGCCAAAAGTTGGTACAAAGTCGCCAGACCTAACCCCGGGTCTCAACCCTAAGGCGGCTAGCTCTGCTCTGCACTAAGAGGTAACATGTGCTTCCCTTGGTACCACGTACCCAAGAGACAATACACACTTTCCCATTCACTTTTCCAGTTCCATTCTATTTATTTCCAGGAGCTCTACTCTTAATTCCCTGTAGGGGTCATGCTCATGTTTCTCAGGCCAAGCCATATTAGGTTTCATTGTTTCAAGTTTATTCGCATATAGCATGTGTTTCCAACATTCAAGCTTTCTTTTCCAATTTATATACATGCAGCTCGTATTTAATTTCAAACGATAGGAATTACATGTAGCAGTTACTAACAACAGTACTCTACATTTCACAGGCAGCTGTTATCCAATTACAGGCAATTATATTCTATCTACTCATCCAAGACTGCAATTCAGGCATTCAATATAATCGTTCCAGTGTTTCTAGTCCTAAGATTCATGCCATACCCTAGGATCTATCATTCAATCTAGAGTTTCTGGTCCTAGGATTTATGCTATACCCTAAGATCTATCATTTATTCCAAACAAGCATTTATGCGTGTAATTAACTAAAGGGAGCCACTCTACCCGCAAAACTGGGAGTAATGGGGGCGTGATTGGCAGGTCCTCGTGCCTCCACAACCCCAAAATCCACAACAAAATGAGGTCCTAACAAAAGGATCAACCACAAGAAATCACTCAGAACAGGATAAAAGTATTTCAAACAAGAAGAAGAACTTATTCGGAGAAGAACGGAATCTTAAACGTGAAAATCGGACTTCAAACGGACACTAAACGGGTCAAAATGATAACTCTGACTCAAATCAAACGTCTGGAACATTTTCCAGACGTCTTAAAAAGGGGTCCAGATCATACCTCACTCTGTGCTGCTCCTCAGACATCCAGGGATCGTGTTGGACCATCGGGACCGAGTTCTAGACGTTCGACTACCTCTCCGGACGTCTGGAGACGCTCTCCGCCGTCTGGTGACTCGTCTAGACGTTTGAACCGCATGGGAGGGTGTGTCCCACTCCTTCTCGAAGTGAATCCTGCACGTGCATGCAAAATCTCCCAACACGACACTCTACGGAGTTTCGGCGGAACGGCCTGCATGGCCGTATCCGAAAAAAGGAAGGTATAGGCACAGTACGTACCTCTCAATCATCTGGATGTAGGTCCAGATGTCTGATTCTGGGAAAAATCCAAGAATCGGAACCTCCTTCGTCTTCTTCCTGCTGCACGCGACCACGCCATGCAGCCACTCGTCCACTGCTCTACCTACAGCAGCGTCAGGGAAACCTCCCCGACAAACACTCTGCCTCGCGCACATCGGTCGGCCTCAAGCTACTCCGCCGAGCTCTCTCTCTCTCTCACGGCTCGCGCGTTCTCTTCTCCTCTCTGCCGCTGCACTAGGCTGCAGCAGCTGCTCGCTCACTCTCGCTCTCGCGCTGGAGGAAGGAGGAGACGGATGGGGTGGGGTGGCGAGAGGGAGAGGAGGGGAGTATTTGTAGGCACGAGGGAAAAGGTCCTGCAGGTCAACGAGGGAAGAGAAAGAGAAGAGGGCGGCAGGGGTTCAGTCTGCGCGTGGCACGATCACAGACTCGCGGTCGTACGCACGTAAAAATTAATTTCCAGACGTCTGGAAGGTTGTCCAGACGTCTGACAAGATGTCTGGCCCTAGTCTTAGACGTCTTAATGTACTTTGATGGCATGGGTCTTAACAGACTTGGTGGTGGGCTCGCTCGTTACCCAGCGAGGATACGACGTAGTCTGGGTGGTTGGGGACAGATTGACGAAGATGGCACGTTTCTTGCCAATCCGTGTCACCTTGGGACCAGCACAGCTGGCAGAGAGGTATATTCGTGCCGTGGTACGTCTGCTTGGAGTTCCACGCAAGATTATATCCGACCGGGATACCCGTTTTACGTCCCAGTTTTGGGCTGAGTTTCAGCAGGCCTTGGGGACACGGTTGAGGTTCAGCACGACGTACCACCTCCAGACAGATGGACAGTCAGAGCGCACGATATAGACACTTGAGGATCTTTTGCGTGCCTGCATACTAGACTGGAGGGGCTCTTGGGAGGAGCACTTGCCCCTGGCAGAGTTTGCATATAATAACAACTATCATTCGAGTATCGGCATGGTACCATACGAGGCTCTGTACGGATGAAGGTGTACTGCGCCCTTTAGTTGGATTGAGGTGGGGACCAAGTGGGAAATTGGCCCCCGGTTGATCCAGTAGAGTCAGGAGGTGGTTGAGCATATTCACAAACGACTTCGCACAGTCAGGAGCAGACAGAAGAGCTATGCCGATCAAAAGTGCAGAGAGGTGCAATTCGAGGTTGGGGATCATGTCTTTCTACGCATTTTGCCCATGAAGGGCCTGCAGCATTTTGGGGTGAGAGGGAAGATCGCGCCAAGGTTTGTGGGGCCCTTTGAGGTCCTGGAGCGGGTTGGACCCGTTGCTTACAGGGTTGCCCTTCCTCCCCAGCTTTCTAATGTGCACGACGTGTTCCACGTGTCCAACCACAGGAAGTACGTCGCTGATCCCAGTCATGTTCTAAGCCACAAGAGTTTCGAGGTGGGTGACGACCTAACCTACCCCAAGCGACCAGTGCAGATAGTAGACAGAGCCGTCCGGAGTTTGAGACGGAAACGTTAGCGGAAATGACTGACCGCGTGCCAGTGCGGGTTAGCTACCCGTGCACTTATCGCACGTGCCGTAGTCACCGTTATATCTGTCCGTGACCTTAGGATGGTTGACTGGGTGTAGGATCACCACGGGGGACTCTCCCGACCAGGAGAGCACCACGTGTGCCTTCTACTCCTCGAAAAAGACTACAATCAAGATCGTTCCCACGAGGAACACTCGAGATCAAGAAAGAGACCTGATAAATAAACCAAGTGATGAAAAAGAATAATTAGTTAAAGGAAGTAATTGAAAAACAACAGCTACCTATCCACCTTTATTGCTTAGTTAGTTGGTTGCCGCTCTACTCAGCATTCGCTGACTTCGTATACTCATAACCCTTTTTAGGTCCAGGTGTTGAGCAGCCCGAGTCTACAGCTGCGGAGGGTACTGGGCCTAGAAGAGCCCGGTAGTTGTAGTTTCGCTCGTTTTTTGTAGTAGTGAGTAGCCTCATGTACCCTTACGTTTGTACTCTTACATGCTGCACGTTATATTCTTGTACTTGGTTACTTTTCTACTATCGTGGTGCTGGATACTGTAGTAATTTTACTTCTTTACTGCTGTACTTTTGTTACTGTTAGTTGCTTAGCATAGTGAATGTGGTTTACTTTCCTACTTTTTGGTTACTTTCTCGTTGGACGACTGGGTCTTGGGATCAGTCGAGTCGGTCCGATCTCGTGTCCTGTAGGGATTCGGGAACCGGGTCGTAACATCCTCCAAGGCCCCCTCCATGGACAGCTAAAGAAGAAGATCCTCCAAGGCATCTTCATGTGGGCGGCAAGAAGAAGGAGAGAACTAGGGTGTAACACCCTCTTCTCCTCTCTTCACTTGGGCGTGTTCATTCTTCTCCAAAGAGAGGACGCCCCTTCTCTTTCTTCTTCTTCTTAGACGACCATTGAGAAGACCCCCCCTCAAGGTCTTCTCAAGGACGGCCATTGGTAGAGAAAGGGTGCAACACCCTTCTCTCTCCACTTGGGTGCACACACCCATCCTCCTCTCTTTAGTGGACGGCCATGAAGGCTCACCCATCGCCTCTTGTGGCCGGCCATCTCTTGTTGGTAGGAGTGTAGATGGGTTTGTATGCCCATGGTCCAGCCTATACCCTCACACATAGCCGATGGCTTTAGTGTCACTTTCTGGCATGAGGGATTTCCTCTATTTATGCACTTTCTAGTATAGATATTGTGTGTCATTATTTTGAGTATTCTATGCATGAATAATATCATGTGATCATCGCTTCTATAATTGTCCTCACATCTGTTTGCCATCGCTTTTCAAAATAAAAATCAAAAATACAAAAAAAAACGTCAAAAGGCAAAAAGACCAAAAATATTAGGTTAGATTTAGGATAGAAAAGCCAATTCAAATCTTGACTTGTTTTTACGCCTCCCAGAGACGAACGACTAGGACTCAAATTCTAAAAGGAAAAGAAATCTACGTGAGTTTCATTATCAATTAAATATTTTGATCAAAGGTTTAGTGCGACTATACTACGATTTGCAACAATTTCAAAACGCGCGAAAACTCACTTGTCAGCAAACTGGGTGCCATTGTTCGTGACAATGTACTGGGGTATCCCATAGCGAGCTGTAATGCCTTTACGAATGAAGGAAATAACTCTATCAGCTGTTGGGTTGGCCATAGCCTCAGCTACGACCCACTTGGAGAAGTAATAAATCACAACCAGTATGAACTGCTTTTCATCTGAGGCTGGCGAGAAAGGGCCATTAAAGTCCAAGCCCCACTTCGCAGGGGGGATGGGTGACATTATAGGCACTAGCCTTTTACGCAGCAAGTGGTGCAAGGTGGCGAACCGTTGACACTTGCACACGGAATCTTTACAGTATTGCTCCATTTGGGGCCAGAAGTAGCCCCTCTAGAATAGCCGAGTTACGAGTGCCTTGTATCCTTCGTGATTCCCACACAAGCCTCCGTGGACTTCTTGAAGGTCTTGTGTTTCTTCCACTTTTGTTAGGCAACGTAACAAGGGGCGGAATGCCCTTGCTTGTACAGTTGCCCCTCTACTAAGCTATACCTTAAGCCTTTTAAATCGAAAGCCTTGGGCCGTGGTTCTCTTGGGGCAGCTCGCCAGAGTTCAGATAAGTAATGATAGGCTTCATCTATGAGATGAACTGCTTTATCGTGAACATCTTGGGAGCGAGTACAATTGGCTCACTTAGGGTATGGAGGCAGATGTCTTCCTCTTACTCTAGAGTGATAGTAGCAGCGAGTCTGGCAAACGTGTCTGCCAGGGGCTTGTCAGCTCGGGGGGTACCCACCTAATCGAGACGGTCTTGAAATCTGCCAGCTCCTCTCTAAGCATGTCAGCATACAAGGTCATGTTTGCATCCTGGGCATGGTATTCGTCATTTATCTGGTTGGCAACCAGATGGGAGTATGTGTAAATCTCCAACGAGGTGACACCTCTGGACCTGGCCACCCAGGTGCCTGATAGCATGGCCTCATACTCCACCTGCTTATAGGATGCAGGAAAGACTAATTTGACGACATACTTATGAGTAGCGTCGTCTGGGCGATTAAGGCTATCCTAGCCCCACACCCTGTTGTGATGGACGAGCTATCAACGTATAGCTGCTATAACGAACGCGTGCCCCAGACGTCGGACCAGACGTCTGGGATCGTTTCCAGACGTCTGCAAATCCGTTATCTTCCACACGCGCAGGTCGTCTGCGCGCCTGAGCGCGCAGACCTGCATATTCGTTTATTCCCTGCGGCTGCAGACGCAATGCCGCGTCCTCTCTCCTCCTCGCACGACCTTAAAAGGCCACGCCTCCCCTCACTTCCGTCACCACCGTCTCCTCCCTCTTCTCCTTCAGCCAGTGAGCGTGAGCGCGAGGGCGGCAGCGGTGGCCGCAGTGAGCGCGGAGGAGGTGCTACGTGCGAAAGCGGAGCTCGCCGGGGCTGCTAGGGCCGGCCAGCGGAGGGCGCAGGGGGCGCAGAGCCACGCGGAGGGGGGACTGCTGCGGTCTGAGCAGCAGGCGCGCTAGGTGCGACGGGGGCGGCGTCGCGAGCGGAGGTCGAGTGGCGCCCTGATTCTGGAAAAATTTCCAGAATCAGACGTCTGGGTTGATAGCCAGACGGCGAGGGCGACGTCTGGAAGACCATCCAGACATCTGGGTTTTCCGTCTTCTTCTTCCTTCCTGTCGACTGACCGTACTGAGGGAGGGAGATGGGTGTGCGCAGGCTCGGTGATTCGCCATCCATCGCGAATCAGATGTCTGGCAGTAGTACCAGACGGCGAAAGCGACCTCCAGACGTCCGGGGTGACCATCGGACGTCTGGGATCTAGGCCAGACGTCCCCGCAGACTTCTGGACGTCTGGGAAACCACGCTGAATAAGGTAATTCTCTGATCCACTTTTTAAGGCGTCTGGAAGAAGTTCCAGACGTCTGATTTTGCACAGTGTCGTCGTTTTTGACCCGTTTAGGGCCCGTTCGGGTTCCGTTTTCCGCGATTCGAGTTGCGTTCTTTTCAGAATTAATTCCTCTACCCGCCTACAGTAGCTATACACTGTTTGAGACACTCCTTGTGTTTGATCCTTGTGATAGGACCCCGTTCTGTTGCAGTCTCGAGGGTCGCGGAGGCACGCGGGATTCCCGACCACGCCCCCATTTCTCCCGTTGTACCTGGTAGAGTGGCTTTAAGTTATTAATAAAATCTGTTAAATTATGGAACCATAAATAGAACCTAGGACATTGCATGAATCCTAGGAATGAGAAATAGATGGAATGATAGCTCCTAGGTGTTGCATGAATCCTACGGCTGGAAAACTAGATTATATGATAGATCCTAGGATATGGCATGAATCCTAGGATGGGAAAACAAGTGGAATGTATAATACTGCAGTCTTGGAAAATGGAAAGAGATATAAAGCTGCCTGTAATTTGAATTAACAGCTGCCTGTTGTGAATAAATAACGTGGTTGAGAACATGGATTGTAAGAATGTGAAACTGGAAAGTGAAACCTGGATGTTTGAGTAAAAAGGATGGAACCCTACGGGAAAGTAGGAGTAGAACTCCTGGAAAGTGAATGGAATAGTATTGGGGAAGTGAGCTAGCCCTTGAGTATGGAGTACCGAGGAGAGCGACTGTCCCCATGTTTAGTGCAGAGCGGAGCCAGCTGCCCCAGGGACCCGGGGTTAGGACTGGCCACTCTGTACCGACTTGCTGGCCCTCACGTACGTAGTACCGAGGAGAGCTACTAGTGTAGGGATGTACTAGCTACCCCACGGGCCCCAGGGTTCTGCTAGCCTCCCACACCGACTTGTTAGGCCCGCTGGGGCAAACCAGGGTAGTCAGGGGAGGGTGCGCGGACTGTTGAGGGACAAGGCCCCGGTTTGGTTACTGTGGAGGGGTTGGACCCCTGTTACTGAGAGGGCTCTGCCCTGGACTGGTTCCGTGCTGTGCTTTAGGCGCACCCGTTAACGGAAACGACTGACCGCATGCCAGTACTGGTTAGCTACCTGTGCGTTTATCGCGCGTGCCGTGGTCACCGTTAAGTCTGTCAGTGACCTTGAGGTGGTTGACTGAGGGTAGGATCACCACGGGGGACTCTCCCGGCCAGGAGAGCACCACGTGCTACTTCTACTTTTTGGAAAAGACTGCAATCAAGATCGTTCCCACGAGGAACATTCGATATCAAGAAAAAGATCTGGGGAATAAATGAAATAGTGAGACAATTAAAAGATGTGAATAAAGAAAGTAGTCGAACATAACAGCTACTGTACACTCTACTGTTGTCTTTAGTTTAGTTGCCACTCTACTCAGCGTTTTGCTGACGTGTTACACTCATTACCTTTTTCAGGACCAGGTGTTGAGCAGCCAGGGTCAGCGGCTGCAGAGGACGCTGGGCCGAGAAGGGTCCAGTAGAGTTACCACTGTCTCTTGTACCTCTTTTTGTTACGTTGTAGTGAGTAGTTCTTATTTCCGCTGTACTTTCTTTACCTGCAGTTCAAATTATATTATGAATGTTGTTCTACTGTTGTGGTGGTACATACTGTGGTAGTTTCTTTCCTTACTGCTGTACTTTCTTACTGTTAGTTATATTCATGCTGAATGTGGTTTATTTTACTGCTCTTTTGGTTACTTCCTCGTTGGACGACTAGGTCTTGGGATTAGTTGAGTCGGTCCAGTTCTCGTGTCTCGTAGGGACTCGAGAACCGGGTCGTTACAGAGCGTGAGGGTGGCATCCGGGTTAAAGAATTTCTCCATGAAACCTGCCAGGACTTGTGCTTTGATGGCTCCCCACGGTTGGTACTTGACGTCGAACTCTACCAATTCCACAGCACATTTGATCTTTCATGCTGACCCTGCGGGCTTATGTAACATTATTCACAGGGGGCAATTTGACATGACCATTATAATGTGGGTTTGAAAGTATGCGCGCAATTTTCTAGCAGCCGCAACTAAAGCCAACCCTAACTTTTCGACAATCATATAGTTAGCCTCAGCACCTTGATATATTTTGCTGACGAAGTATACAGGTCGATGTGCTCCTTCTTGCTCTCCAACTAAGATGGCACTGATAGCGGAGACGGACGCCACAAGGTATAAGAAAAGGACTTCACCAAGCTTTGGACCCGTCAGGATGGGGGACTTCGGAGTGCTTTTACTTCCTCTAAAGCTTTCTAGAAGCGAGGAGTCAGGTGGGCGACAGTGTGACCTTTGCCCTTCTTATTGCACCCGAAGAAGGGAAGGCATTTGTCGGAAGATCAGGCTTACCGACCAATGACTGCATCCCTTTTAGTGTGCCTGGCGGTCGCAAATCCATGATCACCTGGATCTTGTTGGAGTTGGCCTCGATCCCTCGATTAGAGACTAAGAATCCCAAAAATTTATCAGCTGTGACCCCAAAGGTACACTTGTCGGGGTTCAGGTGGGAGCAGGTGTCCCTTAGAATCTGGAACGCCTCTGCCAAATATTCTAAGTGTTGAGGGAAGTTAGATCCCTTCACAAGAATATCATCTATGTACACTTCAAAAGATTTTCTAATTATTTTTGAGAAAATCATATTTACAAGGCCTTGGTAAGTTGCTCAAGTATTTTTTAAGCCAAAGTGCATGATTCTATACTGGAACAGACCCCTATCAATGATGAAGGAGGTGTGAGGTTTGTCTGCTGGAGCAAGGTTGACCTGGTGTACTCGTTGTAAGCGTTTAGGAAGGACATGTAGGATTGCTCGCTACGGGACTCCACCAGAGCGTCCACCCACAGTAGGAAGAAATTACCCATCAAGCAGGCCTCCTTGAGGTTGGTGAAGTCTATACACATGCGTCATTTGCTAATGGCTTTTTTCACCATTGCCATGTTCGAGAGCCATGTCGGGTACATGGACTCCTCGATGAATCCAGCTTCAAGGAGCTTTTAGACTTCAGCCTCAGCCGCTTTCCATTGTTCGACTGATTTGTGCCTGCATGCTTCTTTGACCGTGCTAGTGCCCGCCAGGATATTCAGGTCTTACTGAATCAAGGATGGGTGAACTACCGACAGGTCGTTGGCTGACCAAGCGAAGATGTCTCCGTTGACCTTGAGTAGGAGTAGTAACTCCTGAACGTCAAAGGGATCAAGGTCCCTTCTGACCTAAATGCGCTTGGTGGCGTGGTAAGAAAAAGGTGTATAGCCATGCTTGAAAAGCCTGGATCTAGTCCCAATGTCGCTGGCGGATCAGCTGGGTTTCCCTCTTACTAGATCGCCTGGACTTGATTTCTCTTCTTTCCCCATTTCTATGGTTTTGGGGGCCTTGGCTCCATAGATCGTTGCAGCTCGATACCTAAGAGCCCATGCTAGGCCATTTGATCCCTATGTATTATTCTTACTCCTTGAGGGGAGTAGAAAAGGATGAATTGGAAATACGAGGAGGGGATTAAGTGGAAGGCTTGGGTTGACAAGCAACCAATGATGCCATCAAACGCTACCGTCAACTCAGTCACTGTGAACGTGGCCATCCAGCTAAGGTGCCAATCCTACTCGCAGACAAACAAGGGAAGGGAAATCCCCCCATTTGGCATTACTTTGTCGTCGCCAAAGCCCATGACTAGGTGGGCCGATGGGGAGAGATGCTCCACTCGGAAGCCCAGCTTAAGCAACGTTCTTATGAACAACACGTCTACTACGCTGCCTTCGTCCACCGGGAGCCTGAGCTGTAGCCGCCTTGCTAGGAGAAGTGTCACCATAAGCAGGTCTGTGTGCTCCGCCAGATCGGGTAGAGAGGTGAACAGCCTGGTCGCCGCTTGCTCAACTGTTCCCCTTTCACCCCACTGAAGAGTGGGGAAGGCGCATGGAAGTGTTGACTCAGAAGGAGTAGCTTGTTGGCCTGGTGCGGCATTAACCCCGAAGATTATCGCAACCTCTGTGCCGATAAGATTAGGCGGCGAGATGTGAGCGTCCTGTGCTAACGCGGGCATTGTTGTTAGGAATTAGCTGTGGTATTCTGTCGACCCGTCTGGCTCCTGGTTTGAGAGGAAGACCATATTGGCTCCTTAGAGCTGCTGGGGCTTCTCCTTATGGAAGTCTTCCAAGCCGTCCATGGGCCTCTCACCATTGTCTTGGCCCTCATTCCATCTGATAAGGTAGGCCAAGTTTCCATGCCAGATCTAGAACTCAATCTAGCTACGCAGATCCCGACAATCTTTCGTGGCATTGATGATAACATCATGATGAGTCATAACTAGCTTTAGTCAGTCATAATCAAGTGACAAATGCTCGTACACAGTTGCCTGAGCGCCATAATTCTATGCATATCCATTATGAGAGCAAAACACTAAATTAGGGTTAACTTTGCGATTTTAACAGCATATTATGAAAGCAGAGTAACCATGGGGTCTTCCAAGGGTTAATCTAGGGCCTAATGAGCGTTGAAGTCTAATAAGTGGGTCCGTACAGACAAAAACAGGGTTTTATGCATTTTAAGAACCAATACAGCACCCAAAACATAAATTTCAGATCCACCTAAATTACAGAGGTTCTGGTCAGGATAAAATTCTTCTAAATCTCCTAAAGATCATAGAAAAATATTCCTTGAGATTTTATAGCTTTGATTTGACCATATGAACCTATTTTGACTTTAAACAGAGTCACAAATAGAATTCTAACCTAATTTAGGTTTATACGTAAATTTCTTAGTCAAACTTGATCAAAACTTAAATCTGACATCACCATCGGATTCCTTAGGTCTAAATTACGTTTGTACCAAAATTTGGGCCCTATTAGAGTTCATCTTCACCTAGTTTACAATCTAGTCCCTTAAAAGGTGGTTCCTAACATCAAAGCCCCTAACTTTCAAAAATCCTTGCATATCAATCCCTAACTTTGTCATATTCCTTGTAAAATAGCCCCTACCACCATTGGAGGTCAATCAACCTCGAGGCCAACTTTGACTAATCCTAAACCAACTCAAATCATCATCAAATCCCACCAAATTTGGTGGGATTAATGTTCACACTATGGGGAATTGATTGGGACAGATCTTGGCTCTTGAATCGCTCAAATTAGGTCATGCGAATGCACGAAAATCATGGGTTCTTCTTGACTCCTAGTGAAGCCAATTAGCACTGTTTTCTTGTATAGAGCTTGCCTAGGAGCTCTATAAAAGCTCTAGCATCTTCTACTGACCATAATTAGCACGATTTGGCCTCAACTGTTCACTAATTCTCCTTCTTCGGCCACCTCCACCGCAACTCCGGCGACCCATCTTCCTTCGACCTCTTCGCCCGCTGCCACATACTATAGGCAACAGGACCGTCTTCCTCACCTTCCTCCCCTTCCCGCCAGTCACAGCAGGTGTGCCCACAACCTCTTCATTGTCACCGTTCCACCACCGGAGAGTTCTCCTACCCCAGCGTCGGCCAATCACAGTCGGCGTCTCTCTTCATCCCCGTCGTCCATTAGTTAGGTCACTCTACTCCTCTCCCTCTCCTAAATCTAGCCAACTTCTATTTCAACCGCCAACACTGCCTCATGCTCACCGTCTTCCTCCGCAACGACCGAACTCCAATGAGGTTGTCCGCCCACCACAAGCCACCAAACTCCATGCAATCGGTCCCACAACCTCCGCCTCGCTTCCACCAACAAAACACCTCTACTTCTTTCACAGATTGACCACTTCAAAGCTCCACCGAACACCACCCTCACTGCACCTCTTCCCCGACTTCGCCAGGCCACTATACGCACTCAAACGCCACGAGAACAACGCCATCATCTTTGCCATCCTTAGGCGGTCCTCCTAAATTTTTTTGACATGGCCACAAGGCCTTATTCTCTGTTTTAGGTGTTCGTTGTCGCTCCGCCACCGGTACCACCTTTTTCGATTCCAGCAACAATCCTTTGGCCAAGTTCTTCGTTGCTACCCCCTCCAAACACTACAGAACATCCCCAGGTTCCCTATTAGGCCGACAATTGCTACTTCCAAGACATGTTCATCTTCAATTTGATGAAGCATCACCTGCAACTGCAAGCAAGCGAAAGATGGGGACGTTTAGTCCCACATCATAAGAATTAGGGTAGGCAAAGTGATACAAAAGGAAAGCGTGAACTGAGCCATTTTCCCAATACACCGGGGGTCAGGTCCCCTCTTCACGTGCCTCCTCGTGCCTTCATGCCGAGCCCTCGATACACGCATGCGGGTCTGGCCACTATTATTGACCCGATTACCCATTACTAAGCCCAATTAAAACCCAGTTCAAAGAAGAGAAAGAGTAGAGGAGAAATTTGTGAGAGGAGGGGGTAGGGTTTTATTGTGTAGCCCTTTTCCTTAGGCATGTGCTGAAGGACGGCTAACAATTAGCCGTGTGCTTATGCTTGAAGGCCTTGATCTTGAAAGGTTTGAAGATGAAGAAGAAAGGCTCTTGAGAGAGCCCTGTGCTGTGCTGAGGTTCTATGCTCCTATTAAGGCGTCTGATACACATGGGCGACGTCTGATTTGGTTCTGGTTGCTATTGGATTATTTAAGTAACTAAGTTAAACGTTGATTAATTGATGGAAGGTACTATTGGGTTATTTGAATAAGTTGAATATGAGTTGCATGCTTAACAAGAGGGATCTAAATCGTGATCTAAATCACCACTTTTTATGTTTTCTCTATTCCTTTTGTCTCATGATCTTTGGATTACATTAAATATTAACTTGACAAGTTGTGTTCATTGCATATCTTTTATTATGCTCAATTTGTTGTGCTTATTTATTCTGAATGAAGATTAATACACGAATTCCACAATTGCTCTCTACAAACGACCTCAAACTCCATTTTTGGAATCTGAGTTTTATAAATTTAAATGTGTAGTGTGATTTAGGAGTGTACTACAACGAACTCATATTTAAACCTCCACTTTTTGCATGAAACACGGGTGACCCCGACCTATATGGTACTTGCAGTAAGGCTCGGAGTCATCGTACCTCTTCATGGGCTTTAGCGGGGGCAGCAAGTCTTTATCCGTGGACTAGACCTCTACCAACAAGTCTGCCTGGTCCACGGCTAAGGGAGTGAATTCTTCAAAGGACTCCCATTCGTGGCTGTGACCCTTGGTGGCCCGGTCGGTCCTTAGGTCGTGGAAGGTGGCCCTTCACTTGTGGAAGCGGCCACTCTAGAGAACGGACGTTGGAGCTGGTTCACCTGTGGCCCTCCTTTCCTTTATGGGACTGGTGTCATTGCCATACCCTTCGATCAGCCGGCTACGAGAGTGGACGGAGTCGTCTTGCTAGAAAAATCTCGTGGCTCTATCCTATAACTCTTCTATGTCTCTAGGCAGGAAATCGTAGATGTCATACCATAACCTTTGAGTTAAGAGGCCGGACTTAAAGTACTGGATGACTATGGTATCGTGGAGCCTCTTGCACTTAAAGTACTGAGAATTGAACTGATCCAGGTAGCATCGAAAAGACTCAGTCTTCCACCATCTAATTTTCGACAGGTTCTCAGGGTTGTCTCTAACCCTTTGTTGCCTAGTAAAATACTGGCAGAACTTGTCCGCTAGGTCTTGGAAGCAGGCAATATATCCGGCTGGCAGGTCGTTAAACCATTCATGGGCCTTACTGGACAAATATGATGGGGATACTCAATAGAGTACTCCATTAAGGAAGACATGCACCAACATCATCTAGCGATAGCTCCCAACGAAACTATTGGGGTCTGCCGTCTCGCCATACGGGGCCATGACTGGCTACTTGAATTTTTCTGGCAAGGGGGTTGTCATCGCCTCCTCGGTGAATGGATAGGTGGTGACGTACGCGAGTGGGCGTAAACCCTCATTGCTCGGGTGACTTGGCAGACGATCTCCGAAACGGAACCCCCACCGCTGATGGATAGGGGTTGAGCGCCCGACTGCTCCCTTGAGAAGGTCGGGAGTGGAGCTTTCAATGATCTAAGGGGAGCTTCGCCTTGCCGGCTACTAAGCTCGCACTTTAGCTTTCCAGGTTGTTCGCGCAGGCGAGCGTTTTCTTTCTCCATCATACGCCACCATTTCAGCTATTCGTTGTCGAGGCTCGAACTCTTCGGCTCCTCTAGCTAGGCCTTTACAAACTCCCGGATCTGTTTGATCTCAAAGAGTTTTTCAGCGATAGACTGTTGCGCTACCTTCAAGGCCACCAACCTAGCTTCATGCTCCTTCTCACTCGCATCTGGATTAAACGGTCTTGCTCAGAGGCCTCAAGCAGCTGGCCAGGTTGTACCGACTTCCTTTTATTGGGATCAGCGTGCTAATAGGGCCTTTTGGACATTGAGACGCTAGATTCTGCTTGAGCCTTCTTGGGGTGGCCGCGACTGCAGTTGCGAGTGGTTGGGGCTATCTCTAGGATTTTCGATCAGGAAAGCATATCAAAGCATGATCGCTTCCCACAGACAGTGCCAATGGATGGGGCTGCTCGGTAGAGGAAGGATCCAAAGCAACAATCACACAAGAAAGAGGTGCGGGGTTGGTGAACCAATTTCATCACAAGAGGTGTACATCTAGGGGGAGTGCAATCCTTCCAAAAAATCCACTAAAAATAGTGGTATTAAAATATCTCGGAATCTCTCTCTCTCTCTCTCTCGGATTGCATGAAAGGCCTCTTGTAAGGTATCCTTCCTCTATTTCTAGTTACAAAGTGTTGCTACAACAGAATGTCTAGCGAGATCTACTTCCATGTTCTTGTCGTACTCCTTTGTATGTCTGCTATCAAGGTATTAATTACGTGGGTAACCCCATGCTTGTTGGTGTTATAGGCATTGCGGGTGGTGTTACACCTCTTTGACTTTGGTGGCACTGGATCCTCTAACATGGTTAGTCCTACCTGAGTCTGTGCCTATTTGACCATAGGTGGATCAGTCAGGTCAGATCGGCTCGTTTGCTTCATTTTTGGGTAATGAGATCTTTTTATGGGTTGCACGTGAAATTTTACCTCGGAAAAAAAAAAAAAAAAAAAAAAAAAACGAAAGTCGCTGATTCTTTTGCCTGATTAAAATATCCTCAAATTGTCCAAATATGCTTCTTTCTATGGTGGTCCCCGAAGCCTCCAAAAATGAGATGGAAAAAGTTTCGATTGATCGAAAAGGCCGTGGCTGACCTCTTTCACTTTTGCTTCTTTCGAATGCACCCAGCCACACCACTAGGCTGCCAACCGCCTATTATCAAATAAAAAATATAAAAATATTACGAGAGTTCATGAGAAGATTATAAGAGAGTCATCCAATAGTCTTCCAAGTTTTTATGTAGATTCTTAAAACTCTTAAATTATAGGTTAAATTTCTACATGGAGGGAGTCTCGATAGTGGCACATCCATGGCTCATAAGATATATTAAAATTGTTGATGTAAATTTTGACTTTCGAAATTAAAATATGTTAATTGATTTCATCAGGTAAAAGGGCCTTGTCGTTTGGGACTTTACGGTGAAAGTTACTTTCCATTCAAATAATATTCCACTAACCTTAGTTCAATCATCAAGCAGAGTTGTGCAAATGTAGTAATCATTAAAAAATGAATCTACGAGATGATTTCTAAGTCTTTCCAAAATCGATGGTGTATTCCTGGGAAAAAGCCTAATTGCTCTGATCTTAAAATATATGGACCAATGAGTCTCCGAAGTCCTCGTCCAGATTATCGATGGTTATCAAAAAAATTTATAATCATATAAAATAAAATATAATCACAAAATGACATTCAAAACAAGGAAGATTGTCGGATTAATTCCGTCTCAAGGGATCCTCATATGGGGAAGAGTTCGAACCCATATTATTCATTATTGATAGAAATGATATGGGGAATTATGACTAGTATGTTCTTTAGATTACCCCCATGAGGTATATCCATAGATCTCACCCCTTCCATATGGAGGTAGGAGTTATTGATGGAGCCTAAGATGTTTATATCTTAAAAAAGTGTAACCACTACCATAACATGGAGTTAATGAGACATAATAGATTATTAATTGAGATAATAAGAAATAATGATGATTATCATATTAACCGATAACCTCTCCGTTGGATGCATCTCTTCGCATTTCTATGTAAATCAAGTTTAAGTGATTTCTTTTAATTTAATCACGAGCTAATTGCACTTTATTCCATGAGAATAATTTTCATCCGCATCATCTTAAGATTGATAACAATGACGATTTCCTTTTTATAGTGATCGATGAATCAGTGATATTTATGTCCCAAGCGTTTCCTCTTACTTTCTCTCACATGAGTTCCATTTTTCATCCATGATGTACGGTTTGGATCGTAAAATGTAGAAATATAAGATAACTCCACCTCCTTCATCGAGATATGTAAAATTGTTGTCCGAGGGATGAGGACAAAATTCGCATCCAGATCTAAAATTTTACACATAGTTCAATAGAGGATCTGTTTATTTGGTTCCAGGGTAAATAGGTGGGTTTAATACCACCCAACCCACCTACTATCGACCGTCCAACTTGCTAAGAGATTTGACGCAGTCGAGGATAGATTTACGACAAAACGGAGGTGACTACCAACAACCTAGCAGAAAATGTACAAAAGATCACTAGGCTATGAAATTTTTTATGCTATAAATAGTGAAGAGAGACCCCCAGCAAAAGGAGGAGACAGACCCTGTAACCTCACTAATACTAGTGCAGACTTGGGAGCATCATCCTTCCCTAGACCTATGCCCCTTGCGGTGGAACTTGGTGATGAGAACCACATCATGAACCCTAGCTAGTACATTTTGACCTAATAAAGTGAACAAAAAACTCCTACATAACCAAGAGAGAGGCTTAATTCAAGGAAATACTAATCTGGGAAGAGAACACAAAATAAGGGGTAAACCTGCAATTTTACCATTGCAGTACATCAACGGGATTTCTAAGGGTCTAGACATATGTCAATTGGACTTAATAAGAGAAAAAGTGGGATGATTCATTCAGAAAAGAGTTGTTGTGAAATCTAGGAATTAAATGACATTCTGTAACCTTAAAACAAACCTACTTTAATTCACAAGGTTCTAGGTAGGATAAAAATCAACTAAACCCTCTAAAATTCATGGAAAAATATCCCTTAGGACTTAGAACCTTCAATTTAGCCTTTAGAACCTATTTTGACCTAGATTGGGATCCATGCTTACTATTTGACCTAATTTGGTTTTTGTGCAAAATGTAAAGTCAAACGTGGTCAAACCTAAAATCTAACTTCACCATTAGATTTCCTAGGTCCAAATTAGATTGATACCAAAATTTGGACCTAAGGGAAGGTCGTCTTGACCCACCTTGCAAATTGGTACTCCCAATTACTTTTAGACACTCAACTTTTTGAAACCCTTACAAATCCACCCCTAACGACTTCGTCTCTTTCTTCATTTCGGTCCCTCTGCCATTTACAGTAGGGGCCATACCTCCGGCGACTTCGCGCGGAGGTTTTCGCCTCATCTACATGGGGAGCCGCCCCCAGATTTGAAAGGGGAGCTCCCTACGAAGCCTTCTACCGCATAGGCAGCTCCCCATGCCTTGAAACCCACCATACCTCTTTTCCGAACGCTCGAGAGGTATGGGTCTCCGACCGGCCTTACCTCCAGCGTGGCTTTCTCGCTACCCCCGCGCACTTCCCGCCTTACTTGTGCCAATTTTAGGAAGGGCAAACCATGCCGCTTCCTCCAAGCTCAAATTGGCTAGAGATCTCCCTCAAATTCGTCTCCTCCCAACTCTAGCCGACTGATCGAAGCCTCCGATGACTCCTCCTCCCTCCTCTCAATACTCTGCCACCATAACAGTGGTAGAGCCAGCTCCGCAGTTCTCCGCTGTGTCGCGCCGTACCAGCATGTGCCCACCGACCCCCATCGTCATCGCTGTCTTCTTCCCCTGGGCACCTTCGTCTCCAGCGACGACAGGCACCAGCCGCTCGCCATCCGCCTCCCCCTTTCACTCCAAACCTGTCAGTTAAGTTCTTCTCACCCCCTCTTCATTTCCCCTCTCTTAATTTGTACTTTCCACCCCTCGACTGCCACTTCCACCACCATCATCTTCACCTCCGACCACCAACTCCGGCAAGGCCACTCCACCTCCACAAGCCGTTTCACCCCTCGCTGACCGGACCCTAAGCTTCACTACCTCCCACTGATCACCTTCCACCCTTCCATCAACCACCACACGCTCCACACACTATCCCCGAACACACCCACCTGCATGCACATAGTGTGCCCTAGGCACACACACATAGACGCCCTCACGCCACTCCGACCACCAGGCCACCTTCGCCACACCTTGGCGAAGCTCCCCAAGGCATCTAACGTGGACGCAAGGCCGTGTCCGTGCTTTCAAGTTCGCCGACCCTTCAGCCATTGTCGCTGAGATTGAAGCAAGCTTCAAGCAGCTCCAGGTCGTGCTCTGCTCCAGGAGTGACCCCCAGGCAACGCGGGTTGAGTGCGCGAACACATCCAACCAAGGGATTGGCTCAGTGAGTGACTGCAGCTGTGGCGATTGAGCGAAGTGCCTCCCTACGGGCGCACGAAGAAGCGAGTGGGACTTTAGTCCCACCTCAGAAGTTCTTAGCGTAGGTGCGTTGCATAAATTGATTTTGTGTTTCCTTCTCTTCACCTCAGAACACAGGGTGAGGTCCCCTCTACCACTCACCCACCTCGTCCGCGCTCACTCCTCCGCGGACCTGACTGATCCGACCCGACTACCCCCGCACTCCTTGCCCACCACACACGCCGGTGGGCCTAGTCACAGGTGCGCCAACCCGACCCGTATACACGAGCAGGCTCTGGGAGAGAAAGCATAAGAGAGAAGAAAGAAAGGAGAGACGCGAGGAGGGTAGGGGTAGGTTTTGCTTAACCATTCCTGTGCAAGGAAGAAGGAGGAAGAGGAAGCAGCTGCAGGGAAGAAGAGAAGAAGGATAAGAAGAAAGCTGAAGGAAGAAGAGGAAGAGAAGAAGAAGAGGCGCAGCACAGTGCAGAAGGAACTGAAGTAGAAGAAGAAGTCAGAGGAAGGAGTAAAAGCAGAAGAAGCGAAGAAGAAGAAGCCAAGGAGACTCAGCCTCAGAGAAAGAGGACTTGGCCAAAGAAGGAAGAAGGAAGAGGAAGAGCAGCTGAAGGAAGGAGCAGCCACAGAGAAAGAAAGAAGAAGAAGAAGTGCGGCCAAGAACCAAGGAGAAGAAGAAAAAGAAGACATTGGTACTGTAGCAAATGCCACTTAAGGCGTCTAATTCATAGAATCAGACGTCTGAAGAAAAAGAAAGAAGAAAAGAGAGAGAGCAAAGGAGAAAAATAAAGAAAGGAGAATTCTATTTCCTTTTGCTCTCTAGATTTTTTGTAAACACTACATTATTGAAAATTGTGATTTTTTGCTTCTAAATACCGAATTTCTCCCTTAGTTCGACCTCGGAATGTTTTCAAATTTTGAGTAATAAATAAATAAAATTGACAATCATTTTTTCGTGATATACTACAACGTAACTATCCTTTTAAAACACCCGACGAAATTTGATTCATCACTTGGTCACCAACCTCTTTGTCTCCCTTGTGATTGCTCGTAGGGCATAGAATCGAAACCTCTGGTCACTTCGGAGGCCCAGCTCCACATCTCTCGTGATGGAATGCTTAAGGCCACGTGATATTCCTTATGTCTATAAATTCTTTAATGGACATTGGTGGCCCCATCGATGGCTTCCGAGCCCATCAAATGGCGCTGTATGTGGGAATGAGAACAAAAGTGTCATACTCTTCCAAGCATCCAGTGGCTAGGAGGTCACGCCTCGCCAGCACCCTGCCTCAACCCTTCCGATAAGGGAAATCTTCGCGATGGTCTTAACCACTCACAACTCCCCCCATGGTCCCTCCCCTATAAGAGGGTCCGATGGGAGTTTGGCATCCCCATATTCCAATGATGTCCTCAACGTGCTGATCCCAATAAAGGGATGCAAGTATAACCCTACCGACTGCTTGAGGCCTTGAAGTGAGACCCCCTCCCAGGGATACGAGCTAGGGCGAGGGAGTATGAAGCTAGGGTCGACGATCTTGACTATACGTCCATGCGAGTTACTCCAGCCCACTTATAAAGGAGGTAGAGACAACCCCTCACTGAAAGGGTTCGAACACCCGGCCATGGCCCTGCATGAACGGATGGCGAACCTCCAACAATCTCATTGGGAACCACTGTCAGGTGATGTTGGTGCATGGCTACTCCGACAAAATACTCCGCCAAGCACTCCCGTTGTGCTTGTCCAACCCAACCCATCAAGGGCCCATCAACTTGCTAGTCGGACCGATTACCAGCTCTAGGCCAATAAGTGCCAGGAGAACTTTGTGGAGCGGTGTAGGGTTAGAAACAACCTTGAGAAGCTGTTGAGAGTCAGACGGCGGATGATTGAGTCCTTCCAATGCTACTTGGATCAGTTCAAGGCTCCATACTTCGAGAGCAAGGGGCCCCGTGAGGTGGCAGCCGTCCAACACTTCAAGTCAGGCCACTTGACTTGAGGGCCTTGGGGCAACGACAATAATTGTGCACCAAAGCACCCAGCAGAGCTCCGAACAAAGCCATAAGGCCCACGAAGCGAACCAACTCCATCCACTCCTGTAGTTGGCTAATCAAGGGCCACAGTGGTAATGCCAACCCTGTTGGAAATAAGGGGGCTTATGGCGAGCATAGCCCAGCGCTCGTCCGCAAAAGTGGTTACTTCCACGAATGAAAGATCATCTTCTTCAAAATAGCAACCGGCCCACTGAAGGTCATGATAACGAACCTCGCTAGGCACGGTAGGAGTCCTTTGGGAAATGTACTTAGCTGTGAACCAAGTGGATGTGCTCGGGGGGATTGGTCCACGAGCAAGGACCGGCTAACGAGTGACTACCAAGTTGCAATAAAAATGATGTTTTAAGAGGCCATTGTTGTAGTAAAGTCGTTACAATGTAAACCGATATCGCGTGATTTTTATTTAATTATAATTTTTACTGGTTATTTCCAAGTCATTCACTGGGAAACAATTATTAATATACATCACTTTCTAAGTCCAAAAATGTTCTTTTATTTCAAAAATGTTAATTTTATTTACAAAATGAACGAATGAATTAAACAATGAATGAATTGGTCAATTATTTACAAAAAGAATCAATTAATATGTATTACAATGCCTTAAACATATGCATAACTAACAAGCATCAAAAAATAGTTAGTACTATACTATGCCAGCTATATACATCTACTCTAAGTAAAACGTAAGTATAGGTACAAAAATAGTTATTTATATCTACTATACTAAATTAACTTAACGTATAAAATCTTTAGTAACATACATTCTATTTACAGTAACATATAGATACGTCACTATAATCTTAGTAACATATAAAAATAGCCTAAGGCAAAAATAGTTATTGTAACGACCCGATTCCCGAATCCCTACAAGACACGAGAATCGGACCGACTCGACTAATCCCAAGACCTAGTTGATGAGAGCCTCATCATGAGCCATAAGTAGCTCATTTTGACCCAATAAAGAAGATAAAAGCTCCTACATAACCTAGAAGAAGGCCTAACTGAAGGAACAAGTGCTCTGAGAAGAAAACATGAAATAAAGGTTAAAACTGTAATTTTACCATTGCAGTACATAAACGGGATTTCTCAGAGGAAAAACATAGGTCAAATGGTCTAAATGAGATAAAAAGTGGGTCGAGTCAATCAGAAATGGGTTCATGTGCAATCTAAGAACTAAATGACACTTGGTAACCCTAAAACAGACCCACTTAAATTAACAAGGTTCCGGTCAGAACAAAAAGCAAGTAAACCATCTAAAAATCATGGAAAAACATCCTCTAGGGTTTAGAACACTTAATTTGTCCTTTGGAACCTAGTTTGACCTAGATTAGGGTCCTAGCTCTTCAATTAACCTAATTTGGGTTTTTACGTAAAATGTCCAGTCAAACGAGGTAAAACCTGAAATCTAACATCGCCAATGGATTCCTTAGGTCCAAATTAGGTTTGTGCCAAAATTTTGACCTAAGGAGGGGTCATCTTGACCTACTTTGCAATTTAGTACACCCAAATCACAAATTGGTCCCTATCTTTTGAATACCGTTGTAGAGAACCCCCTAGGTTCTTCGCCTCCTTTGCAAACCGGTCCTGCCGCCATTGCTAGGGCAGAACCGACCTCCGGCGAGGTTCGGAGAGGGATTGCTCTCTAATCCCTCAGAGATTCCCTCCCAGAAATGGAAGGAGGATTCTCTGAGGAATTCCCTTCCTTATAAAGCCAATTACAATCGCCGGTGTGAACCCAATCTCTCGTGCGAACGCACGAGAGATTTGGGTATCCTAACTCCTTTCCATCTCCGGCGACCAACCTCAGGCAATTACGTGCCCTTCACGCCCTGTACACCCAGTCCAGCGCTTATATAAGAACCCACAACTCCGGCCGAAGAGGCTGAGCTTGATTTGGCCAAGTTTCCCCCTTCAATTCCTCTCCTCCTGCCCGGCCAAATGTCCCAGCTAGCTCCGGCGAGCCCCCCACCCCTCCCTATTCGCTCTGCCACAAAACCAGTGGCAGAGTTAACTTCCTGACCTCCCTCCGCGTCGCGCAGTACCAGCGCACGCCGCCTCAGCCCCGTCGTCGCCGCCGTTCTCCCCCACTGGGCATCATCTTCTCCGGCGACAGCAGGTACTGCTGTCCGCCGTCCGTCCCCTTTCGTCCTTACAATTAGGTTAGAACTCCTCTCCATCCTCTCCTCTCTCTTTTCCCCCTGTTATCTCATCTGATTACCCCTCGACCGACGCTGACCACCCTCATCTTCCACATCACCGACCGACCTCCGACGAGTCGCTTCCACCATTCCAGCACTCCACACGGCTCGCCAACCACCACGTGAGCTTCGCCTCACCACCAGGAACTCGCTCCACCCCACAACTGCCACTCCAGAACTCCATAACCACCCCCCGAACAACCCACCATCACCGGCCACAGGTTGACCTAGGCGCGCACGCCTAGGCCGACCGGCAACCTGCAGCATCACCCACCGCCTTCGCTGTGCTACGGCGAAGGTTTCCAGCTATTCTGATTGGGCCAATAGGCCGTTCTGTGGAGTCTCAGGTGAATGCCCCGGCCGCCATTAACAGCCGAAGCAGCAGGAAGCTTGGAGCAGCAGCAGGCGTCAGGCTTCCCAGGCGGCAAGTGCAGCAGACTCTCGCAAGTGTTGCGAGGTGACTGAGTTCAGCAAGGAGCAGCAGCAGGGCCTTCAGCGTGGGCAATTGCATACGAGAGTCTGCGGGCGCGCGCAAAGGAAGGGCGGAACGTTTAGTCCCACATCGTGGGATTACAAACCTCAGGTACACTATAAATTGGTTTTGTGATATACTGTTGTCGCCTCAGTAAGCACAGGGGTGAGGTCCCTCACTGACCCCACACCCGCCTCGTCCGCGGCTTGACCACGCGGATCTGGTGGATCCGACCCGACCTAGACCTACGCACTCCTCGCGCATCACACCACCTTCCGGTGCGCCTGGTCCCGGGTACGGTCCGACCCGATTAATGCCTGTGGCTCTGGGAGAGCAGCTCTGAGTGAATTGCTTGAGAGAGAGAGACGCGTGGGTAGAGGGAGAAGGGTTAGGTTTTGCTCCTGTGCAGGCCAGGCTGAACGCAGGAGAAGGACTTGGCCGCTACAAAAGAAGAAGGAAAGGCGAGGCGAAGAAGAGAAGAAAGAAGGAGCAAAGACAGAGAAGAAGAAAGAAAGAAAGCCTTCGCACAAGAAGAAGGAAAGCAGAAGAAGAAAGAGCAAGACACAGAGAACAAGAGAGGCAAAGAAAAGATTAGAAGATCAAAAGAAGAAGGCTTCGCAAGATGAGAAGGAGAAATACTTTTAAGACGTCTGATCTTGTGATCAGACGTTCAATTTCATATTTTTGTCCTAATAACTTTTAATTGCATACATTCACATTTGAATTGATATTTTGACTAAATTAGAGTGTTCAATTACATTTTGACTAGTAGTAAATTCCATTTGCTCCCTGTGTTCGACCTCGGATACTCCGGTCTTCGAGTAATAAAAATCTTTATTTGTTTTGAACGCTTTAGCGGCTATACTACAACGCGATATTATCTTTTAACAAACCGCACAAAAGCGCGACGAACATTTTGGCGCCGTTGCCGGGGAGCAATGCGCAATTTACCACCAGTCTCTACATTCTTTTTATCATATTGAACACTAACTTGCCCTACTTTTCTTTGATGTGATCTTGAAGGGTACTTCATGAGAAAATCTCTCCCGCAAGTTAACCACTCCAGGGCAGGCAATTTCTTTTCTTCCTTAATCATCCCCTAATCTTTGAAAGACAAAAGGAAGAAAATCAATTGCCTTCTTTATATAGTAATCACCATCTCTAAGGCAAAACATTTCCTGATTTTGCGAAAATTTCTGCAAATATTCTTGAAGTTGGACAGATTTTTTTTTCCCATCCCACAAATTCTTGTGCCTAATTGAAATAACGCTTAATCTCGGCAGACCACACACTTCTTGTTTATAAGTCCAAAGAGAACTTTTCAAAAAGAAAAAGAGGATTGGAAATAGAACCAAATTAGGGTTTTCACATTAGGGTCTTGAAGCGCTAGTCACACATGCCTGTGTAAAAAGAAATAAACCCTCCCGCATCAGTGTGCTACCCAAGCCCTTGATTGAAGAAAGTTAAATAAGACAAACCCTAAAATTGAGCTCTAAAATCACTTGAATCTTAAAATTTTCTTTTGACCTAATAACCTGGGAGTCAAATCAGGGTGATCTCTAGGCTCCGAGCTTAGAATCATTCTGCCATCTATAGGACAGGTCAGGTGAAGTTGACCCCTTGGGTCAACCAACCTCTAAATTAGGTCACAATACCAAAGACATCTAAAGTTCAAGTGAGAACCCTAAAAGCACCTTTGAAATAAAAAGTGATAGACTTAAGAGGTCCAGGTCCCCATTCTGGTTTACCTGGAATCTCAGTGACAAGAGAGGTCGGGTGGGGGAAACCCTGTAACCCGTAGGGATGCTCTACCGTGTAGGGGTCTTTGCGGGACTCTCCCTCTCTGGCTGCCCAGGTAATTCTCAGGTGGACGATCTTCGGATCCAGGGGTCCATCCGCCCCAAACCTCCATAGTCATCCAAACATCTTTTGGGTGTCTTGATTGGGTCAAGAACATCTCCAGTCCTGCATCTTTTCTCTGTAGAGCACACACACTCATTTTCAGTGGGACTCGTTATTCAGATCTGATCGCTTCATAACACATCTTGAGTCAAACTCTGATCGTGATTCCACCACCTGATCCAAATATGCCGCCGAACCACCTAGGACTACCAGTCGAGAAACCTGAATATCGGAGATCCATGAGAGATAAAATGATTGAGGATGCCATGAGATTTTATGAAAATGAAGAAACCTCAACAACAGTAGGAAACATTCAGGTTGATGTCCCAACAACCACAACCTTTGCCATAACTTGTGCCCAAGTACTATTAGCAGAAGCCAACAAAGGATCAACCCGTGACTTGCTCATTACCGCATACATTGAGATAGAAAAATTGCATAATAGTGAATACCTTCAATGTATGACAAATTCTCGACTTTGGAAGCAACACCAAGATAGTCTTGAAAAATGGGAAGAGATAATGAGATTAATAAAACAAGTGATTGATCAGAAATACCCGTACATACCGCCAACAGAGGATGAACTATCTTGGGACAACATCGAGGATAAATCTGATCTCGGGTTTGGGGCACAAAATGGCTGTGGATTCCCAACCCAGATGGAGTATAATGCACCTGATATTGAAGAAGATTGGGAAGCTCCAAATGCAGGAAAAGACCATGATGAACCCATTTTAGAATCCCAAGACTCCTGCAAGTATGAGAGTAGAACTGAACCTCTCGAGGGTGTAAATTCCATCCCTTATTCTGATAAGGTGGCCCTCGAAGGTTATTCAGACCTAGATTCTAGTAATTCCACCCACATCCTAAGCCTAGAACCTAGATCTGAAACCTATATTGAAGATTTCAAGGCCCCATATGAAGAAGATCAACCTTTTAATGAAGAATATGATTTTGGGCCTCGATTTGATGAATATCCCTCGTCAACCTCCTCAGAGGAACTAATCGAGTTTTCGGAAGTCATGCCAATCTACGATACAGAAACCGAGGAGTTGGACGAGCGGGGTTTCGATTGGGTCTGCCCTACTAGCTTAGAATCTGAGCCTCTACCAGATAGGGACACCTTTGTAAGCTCAGAATTAACATTTAGGCTAGATCCCAGTCAGGCTGCTGAATATACAACATATGATTTATTCTATGGTGGAACTCATGATCTAGAATCTCATTCAAACTTTGATTTTCGCAAACTCTCCGACGATCTCGAATCTGACCATAACATCGGAGAAAATCTGCCTCCTGATTATAACATGTCAATCTTCTTTGAAGCCACCTGCTCCACAGATACAGAACCAATCAAAACCCGTTCCCCACCTCGACCCGCAACCGGACTCAATTTCTATTCTGATTCACCTCTCACTGAGCCGATTGCAGATGATTCAACTCCATATCTATACCGGGTATCGGACACTGATCAGACCACAAATCAGGAGCCTCCATCCTTTGACCGTCCCTGTAGGGATTCCACACCTTACATTGATTATTTTTCGAAACCCTACCCCCACCAGGCTGATTCGACTGAGCCCGAACTCGAGTTTTCACTTCCATATCTATCAGAACATCACTGCATTTGGTGGGTCCCGCATCTGCTAATCTACATCTATCAACCCACCAGACTTATTGGGTTTGGGCTGCATCATCAGCCCACTAATCTGAACAAGTACCTGTTTGGACCAACCAGGCTCTTAATCAAGGTGCTTGTTTTCCAAAACTCCATTGATTTGACCACTCCCTCTCCACCCCATTTTCCGCTCGGCTGAAGGCATTAAATTTAGCGCTTAACAGGAGGCAACCCGTCATCTCAAAAATAGAGACCCGTCTGATTAGCCGTCTGTACTCCACGTCTATTGCACCTTGAGTTCAGCCTTAGACAGTTGATCCCACCTCTGGTACACGTATCAGAGCTTAAAATCGTTCGCATCAGTCATTCCCGACCCATTCGCCCACCCGATATATCCTGTTCTAAGCCCCTGACCTCAACACTAATTCCCACCCTCTGTTTACAATGAGGACATTGCAAAACTTAGGCATGGGGGGGTGATAAAGTGCATACATACAAAACCAAGAAAAAAAATCAGAAGGATTCTCACAAAAAATTCACATATGTCAAAAACACAAAAAATTGAAAAATTACGAAAAAGAACAAAAAAATGGGGAGGGAGGAAATGTTGTGAGCCATATAATCATAAGGAGGAGAAAAAGAGCAAAAATGAAGAAAGGAGCACAAAAGGAAAAGAAAAAGAAAAAGTCATTAGTAAAAGATTAAGGAATTAACTGAAGTTCTAGACCAGATCAAGAAAAGAAACAAAAGAAAAAGTGCTAAGGAAACATAACAAGAGATTAGCGGGAACGCTGGTCTTAGGCCTTTTGGGCTAGTACCTTTAGCTTAAAAATTCACGTATCCATTAAAATCTGGATAATCCTCAAGAGGTTGAGGAAAATGCGAAGCTTGAGTATTAGGTCTAAGGCTTAGGAAGTATTCGGCCTCGTTAACTGACCTCCGGTTTGCGGGATTCGGTAACCTAAGCACCCAAATTCACACACAGTCTGGTTCAGTGCGCATAAACATCCAAATCACGTGAAAAGCGTTTAATGTTCTGAAAAAGTCACCTAAATTAGGAGCGGTCAATCAACACAAATTGATTTGGACGAGTTCCCAGCGCGGAGAGGCGGGAAATTCCCCTCGAAGATGCGTAACAACATATCGTCTCCTCGGTGCTTGTCTCTTGGGATATTTAAATATCCCACCGGGGGCATGTAAGCACTCTGCTGGTTCAGATACCATGGGCGGCATTATCATGAAATGTCGATCGCCAGGGTCTGGATTCGGCCACGGAACGCCATGGGCGGGATTATCTCGAAATCTCGAAAGCCAGGGTTCCGGGGGTTTCCATGGGCGGGATTATCTCGAAATCTCGAAAGCCAGGGACCCTTGAGGATTGATGATGGGGACGAGGAATCCGATACAGACCGTGTTGAGAAGCTAATCCGAAGCTAGAAATAAAAAGAAAAGAGAGAGAAAAGCTCTCCAAACAAATAAATCTTCTATCTCTCTCTTACAAAAAAACGCACTGCAAACTGAACTTAGGCTAAAAATATCTCAAGCACGGGTGCTTTAACCGCGGAGTCCAACAAACCCTAGGTTAGTTTCTGTGTGCCGTAGAAACCTTTGCAGAAGACTGAGGCTAAAGAGGAACAGGTCCGGATTTTGGTTGGTACTTGAGTACCTCTAGGCCTATTATCGGCATTCCCACCTAATCACAAAAGAAAAGGAGAAGCACTTATCATTGTTGACAGACACTCAGGGTCTAGAATGGAAGTTAAAACTTTGAAATTTTGCTAAGGGACTAGCAAAAGCTAGGCATGGGGGTATGATGAGAGCCTCATCATGAGCCATAACTAGCTCATTTTGACCCAATAAAGAAGATAAAAGCTCCTACATAACCTAGAAGAAGGCCTAACTGAAGGAATAAGTGCTCTGAGAAGAAAACATGAAATAAAGGTTAAAACTGTAATTTTACCATTGCAGTACATAAACGGGATTTCTCAGAGGCAAAACATAGGTCAAATGGTCTAAATGAGATAAAAAGTGGGTCGAGTCAATCAGAAATGGGTTCATGTGCAATCTAAGAACTAAATGACACTTGGTAACCCTAAAACAGACCCACTTAAATTAACAAGGTTCCGGTCAGAACAAAAAGCAAGTAAACCATCTAAAAATCATGGAAAAACATCCTCTAGGGTTTAGAACACTTAATTTGGCCTTTGGAACCTAGTTTGACCAAGATTAGGGTCCTAGCTCTTCAATTAACCTAATTTGGGTTTTTACGTAAAATGTCTAGTCAAACGAGGTCAAACCTGAAAAATAACTTCGGCAATGGATTCCTTAGGTCCAAATTAGGTTTGTACCAAAATTTTGACCTAAGGAGGGGTCATCTTGACCTACTTTGCAATTTAGTACACCCAAATCACAAATTGGTCCCTATCTTTTGAATACCGTTGCAGAGAACCCCCTAGGTTCTTCGCCTCCTTTGCAAACCGGTCCTGCCGCCATTGCTAGGGCAGAACCGACCTCCGGCGAGGTTCGGAGAGGGATTGCTCTCTAATCCCTCAAAGATTCCCTCCCAGAAATGGAAGGAGGATTCTCTGAGGAATTCCCTTCCTTATAAAGCCAATTACAATCGCCGGTGTGAACCCAATCTCTCGTGCGAACGCACGAGAGATTTGGGTATCCTAACTCCTTTCCATCTCCGGCGACCAACCTCAGGCAATTACGTGCCCTTCACGCCCTGCACACCCAGTCCAGCGCCTATATAAGAACCTACAACTCCGGCCGAAGAGGCTGAGCTTGATTTGGCCGAGTTTCCCCTTCAATTCCTCTCCTCCTGCCCGACCAAATGTCCCAGCTAGCTCCGGCGAGCCCCCCTCCCCTCCCTCTTCACTCTGCCACAAAACCAGTGGAAGAGTTAGCTTCCTGACCTCCCTCCGCGTCGCGCAGTACCAGTGCACGCCGCCTCAGCCCCGTCGTCGCCGCCGTTCTCCCCCACTGGGCGTCATCTTCTCCTGCGACAGCAGGTACTGCTATCCGCCATCCGTCCCCTTTCGTCCTTACAATTCGGTTAGAACTCCTCTCCATCCTCTCCTCTCTCTTTTCCCCCTGTTATCTCATCTGATTACCCCTCGACCGACGCTGACCACCCTCATCTTCCACATCACCGACCGACCTCCGGCGAGCCGCTTCCACCATTCCAGCACTCCACACGGCTCGCCAACCACCACGTGAGCTTCGCCTCACCACCAGGAACTCTCTCCACCCCACAACTGCCACTCCAGACCTCCATAACCACCCCCCGAACAACCCACCATCACCGGCCACAGGTTGACCTAGGCGCGCACGCCTAGGCCGACCGGCAACCTGCAGCATCACCCACCGCCTTCGTCGTGCTACGGCGAAGGTTTCCAGCTATTCTGATTGGGCCAATAGGCCGTTCTGTGGAGTCTCAGGTGAATGCCCCGGCCGCCATTAACAGCCGAAGCAGCAGGAAGCTTGGAGCAGCAGCAGGCGTCAGGCTTCCCAGGCGGCAGGTGCAGCAGACTCTCGCAAGTGTTGTGAGGTGACTGAGTTCAGCAGGGAGCAACAGCAGGGCCTTCAGCGTGGGCAATTGCATACGAGAGTCTGCGGGCGCGCGCAAAGGAAGGGCGGAACGTTTAGTCCCACATCGTGGGATTACAAACCTCAGGTACACTATAAATTGGTTTTGTGATATAGTGTTGTCGCCTCAGTAAGCTCAGGGGTGAGGTCCCTCACTGACCCCACACCTGCCTCGTCCGCGGCTTGACCACGCGGATCTGGCGGATCCGACCCGACCTAGACCTACGCACTCCTCGCGCATCACACCACCTTCCGGTGCGCCTGGTCCCGGGTACGATCCGACCCGATTAATGCCTGTGGCTCTGGGAGAGCAACTCTGAGTGAATTGCTTGAGAGAGAGAGACGCGTGGGTAGAGGGAGAAGGGTTAGGTTTTGCTCCTGTGCAGGCCAGGCTGAACGCAGGAGAAGGACTTGGCCGCTACAGAAGAAGAAGAAGGAAAGGCGAGGCGAAGAAGAGAAGAAAGAAGGAGCAAAGACAGAGAAGAAGAAAGAAAGAAAGCCTTCGCACGAGAAGAAGGAAAGCAGAAGAAGAAAGAGCAAGACACAGAGAACAAGAGAGGCAAAGAAAAGATTAGAAGATCAAAAGAAGAAGGCTTCGCAAGACGAGAAGGAGAAATACTTTTAAGACGTCTGATCTTGTGATCAGATGTCCAATTTCATATTTTTGTCCTAATAACTTTTAATTGCATACATTCACATTTGAATTGATATTTTGAGTAAATTAGAGTGTTCAATTACATTTTGACTAGTAGTAAATTCCATTTGCTCCCTGTGTTCGACCTCGGATACTCCGGTCTTCGAGTAATAAAAATCTTTATTTGTTTTGAACGCTTTAGCGGCTATACTACAACGCGATATTATCTTTTAACAAACCGCACAAAAGCGCGACGAACACTAGTCGTCTAACGAGAAAGTAACCAAAAGAGCAGAAAAATAAACCACATTCACCATGAATATAACTAGCAGTAACAAAATATAGCAGTAAGAAAAGGAAATACTACAGTATACACCACCACAATAGAAGGGAAATAAACATGTACATTACATAAGTTTTCAATAAAGAAAGTACAGGGAGTAACAAAGGAAACTACTCACAATAGCGGAAGAAAAGTACAGAAAGTACTACAGGTAACCCAGCGTCCTCTGCAGCCACTGACCCTGGCTGCACAACACCTGGTCCTGAAAAGTAACGAGAGTGACACGTCAGCGAAACGCTGAGTAGAGTGGCAACTATAAGCTAGAAGAACAGTAGATTGGACAGTAGTTGTTACATTTTTACTTTCTTTATTTATGTCCTTCTATTTTCACTATTGATTTATTTCTAAAATCCTTCTCTTGATATTGAATGTTCCTCGTGGGAACGATCTTGATTGCAGCCTTTTCCGAAAAGTAGAAGTAACACGTGGTGCTCTCCTGGCCGTGAGAGTCCCCCGTGGTGGTCCGACCCTCAGTCAACCACCCCAAGGTTGCTGATAAACATAACGGTGACTACGGCACGTGAGATAAACGCATGGGTAGCTATCCCGTACTGGCACGCGGTCATTCGTTTCCGTTAACGGGTGCGCCCAAAGCATAGCACAGAACCAGTATAGGGCAGAGCCCTCTCAGTAACAGGGGTCCAACCCCTCCAGAGTAACCAACCAGGGGTCTTGCCCCTCCACAGTCCACGCACCCTCGCCTGACTACCCTGGTTTGCCCAGTGGGCCTAACAAGTCGGTGTAGGAGGGCCAGCAGAACCCCAGGGCCCGTGGGGTAGCTAGTACTCTCCCTACACTAGTAGCTCTCCTTGGTACAATGTATACGAGGGCCAGAAGTCGATACAAAGTGGCCAGACCTAACCCCGAGTCCCTGGGGCGGCTAGCTCCGCTCTGCACTAAACAGGGGGACAGTCGCTTTACTTGGTACTGCGTACTCAAGGACCAGCTCACTTCCACAATTCTATTCCATTCCCTTCCCAGAAGTTCTACTCCTAATTCCCCGTAGGGTTCAAGCTCCTTTAATATAGCCAATTTAAGTTTCACCGTTCCAGCTTTACGTTCATACAATCCATGTTCTCAATCATACTTTTTCATTCATAACATGCAGCTGTTAACCAATTTACAGGCAGTTATCATTTCCTTTCTACTATTCCAAGACTGCAATATTTATATATTCAACTAGTTTTCCAGTCCTAGGATTCATACCGTACCATAGGATCTATCAATCAATCTAGTTTTCCAATCCTAAGATTCATGCAACACCCTAAGATCTATCATTCAATCTAATTTCTCAGTCATATGGTTCTTGCAATGCCATAGACTCTATTAATTGTTTCATAATTGTAACAAATTTTGTTAAATAAATTAAAAAGCCACTCTACCGGCAAAATCGAGAGTACTGGGAGCGTGGTCGGCAATCTCGCACGCCTCCGCAACCCCCAAGACTGCAACGGAACGGGGTCCTAATACAAGGATCAATCACAAGAAGTTTCTCAGAATAGTATACAATTAGTGTAAACGGATAGAGGAAATAATTCTAGAAAGAACGCAACACGAAACGCGGAAAACAGACTCCGAACGGGCCCTAAACGGGTCAAAAAAATCAAATATGTCCAAAATCAGACGTCTGGAACCTCTTCCAGACGTCTTAAAAGGTGGGTCAGGTCGTACCTCAGTTCTGCGCAGTCCTTCAGATGTACAGAAGCCCGCTGGGACATCTGGCCTTGGTTTCCAGACGTCCGATGGTCACCTCGGACGTCTGGAGGTTCTCTCCGTCGTCTGGCACTGCGGCCAAATGTCTGATTCACGTGGGATGGCGAGCCCTCGCGCCCTCTCGAGCAGGACCTACGCACACATACACCGGCTTTCAGCATGACAAAACGCAGAAGAAGTTGTGGCGAACGACTGCTTGGCCGTACACGCGCAAAAAGGAGAAGATAAGAAATATCTTACCTGTCAAACGTCTGGACAATCCTCCAGACGTCTTCGGCGTCGTCTGGACGTAAGTCCAGATGTCTGATTCTGGAAAATTTTCCAGAACCAGGGCCCGATTCGCTCTCCGCCCGCGACGCATGGCCGCGCCGCGCCCCGTCCGCCTGCTGCCCGAGCTGCAGCAGCCCCTCCGCGACACCCCACGCCCGTCGCTCCCCCGCCGACCGGCTCTAGCTGCCCCGGCAAGCTCGCACCCTCACAGTCGAGCTTCTTCCTTCCTCTCGGAACCCTCATTCCCGCACGCTCGACGTGGCCGATGCTGCTGCCGCCGCTCACTCGCTCGCCCACACTCTCGCTGGCAGGGCAAAGGAGAAGAGAAAGGCGGAGGAGATGAGGGTGAGGGAGAGGGCGAGGGTTTATATATAAGGCGACGTGGGGAGAGAGAGAAGAGGGACGGCGTGTCTGCAGGAAGAGAGAGGAAAAAGAAGACGAAGGCGGCGGGCGCAGTCTGCACGCGCACGAGCGCAGGCGCAACTCGGTACGCCGAAAAAATTTATTACCAGACGTCTGGAAAGGGTTCCAGACGTCTTAAAAATCCGACTGCTGCCCACGTTCTTAAAAGTTATCTATACTAATGTATATACATCTATATAGTGACGAATGTGTCTATTGCTAAAGCCCTAGTTTATTTATATTCACATACGACCTCAAACCTAGTTTTACTACTCATACTTATACACATATACAAATTATATACGTATACATATATACTTTATTTATATACATATGTATATTATACATATATGCGCACACACATACAGTACAACACATACACTTCACCGACAACATTTAGTCGAATGAGTGGTTTGCACACACTCTTCTCTTCGCTTTTATTCTCTCTTCTCCACTCTTCATTCTTTCTTTTACAACACTTCGCTCCTCCCTTTCTCACTTAACACACAGACAAAATGTTCATGGGCACAAAATTTTGGTCTAATGGGGAGCCGACCCATATTCATAGCATACGCAGCACCCATATGAGTGAGACCAGACTTTTACTAGTGGGCCAACCCTTCTTTAGATTAGGTGAATTTTTGTGCATTCTCATGCCGGACAGCCCCACACACGCTCATGCATCCACACACCCACACATACATGCGCTTGCAGGCGCACGTGGCATGCACCTCGAGAACCATGATATGCTCATTTGTTTGCGCCTTGCGCTGACGACCGGTGTGGTCGCGACACAAAGGCAAAATATCCAACATTTGCGCTCTTAACACCTATGATGTGGCACCTTTCATGAGCGTCCAATTAGCACAGCATCGCGCTACAGTGCATCCTGATTGAGGTGATTTGGACCTCAATTTAAGGGCCATATTTTAAAATAAATTAAAAATGAATTACATAATTATAAGGCCCTTATATATTGTTAATTTAGAGAATTAAATTATTTAGATATATAATTAAATTAGTTAAAGTTGGCTATTAATATACGTTAAATTAGAGTTTAAATTGTTAATTAAAGTACAAATTAGTTGCTTTATTATACAATTGACCTTATACATAGTTGATTTACATAATAAATTATCTATTACATGTTTTTATTGTATTTTAGAAACTTTATTTTTATTTATTTACATTTAATTTACATTTATGTGAGTTTCACACATAAATAATTTATAAATACTATAATACAATAGAAATACAGTATAAATAAGTTGAAAATACTTAACATAATATTATATAAGTATACATTATAAATTATTTTTGTTTTAACTTAAATTACCAATTTATTTTATTTTAAGTTAATAAATTACTTAATTAACTTAATAACATAATTACCTACCATAATTACCTAATTAAATTAACTTACAAGTATTATACAATATATATTATATAGTTAAATATGTATGTACAATATTAGATACAATTATGTATATATAGATAGGTTTGTATAGTTACATAGGTTATTGTACATTTACTTAATATAATTGATAGATAGTTATACAATAAACTTATATATACAATAAATCATCTGAATATTCAATTTAATATATAGAATATATATATAAGTTAATTATGTACATTATCTATCTATCTATCTATATATATATATATATATATATATAGCTTAGGTTTAAGTTATATTTACAGGTATATATATAATATACAAGGTTTCTTTTAGTATTTTAGGGTTTTTTCAATTTTTATAACTTTTATATATATAAGAGAGGTAAGGGATGAGAGAGAAAGGGGGATGAGAGACAAGAATCATACACGGATCCAACACTCCACACATAGTCCAGCAAAGGACACGTTTACCCGATTACAGGGTAAACAAGTGGGTTCGGTACCACCTATAATCGATCGTCCAACCTACTAAGAGATTCGATGCAGCCAATGACAGAGTCATGACAAGATGGAAGTGACTACATACAACATGACAGAAAATGTACTAAAGATTGCCAGGCTAGAAATCCTTCTATGCTATAAATAATGAGGAGAGACCCGTAGGAAAATGAGGAGAGAGTCCCTTGAACCTCATGAATACTAGTGTAGAGTAGGGAGTATCATCCTTCCCCCAAACGTACACTCCTCGCAGTGGAACTAGATCATCAACTTCTTCGTGTCCCTTATAATTGCTCTAGGGCGTAGAATCAGACCCACCGATCACTTAGGAGGTCCGACTTCACGTCCCTCGTGAGAGAATGCTTGCAACCATGTGATGTTCCTTACGTCTATAAATCCTTTGATAACGATCGATGGCCCCATCAGTCACCCCTGGGGACGTGGTTTCAGCAGGCCCTGGGGACATGGTTGAGATTCAGTACAGCCTACCACCCCCAAACGGACGGACAGTCGGAGCGCACGATACAGACACTTGAGGACCTTTTGCGTGCCTGTGTACTGGACTGGAGGGGCTCTTGGGAGGAGCACCTACCCCTGGCGGAGTTTTCATACAACAACAGCTATCACTCGAGCATCGGTATGGCTCCCTACGAGGCTCTGTACAGACGGAGGTGTACGGCACCCTTGAGTTGGGTTGAGGTGGGGACCAAGTGGGAGGTTGGCCCCAGGTTGATCCGGCAGGGTCAGGAGGTAGTCGAGCAGATCCACAGGCGACTCCGCACTGTCAGGAGCAGGCCGAAGAGCTACGCGGATCGAAGACGCAGAGAGGTGCAGTTTGAGGTTGGGGGACCACGTCTTCCTTCGTGTTTCGCCCATGAAGGGCCTGCAGCGGTTTGGGGTGAGAGGGAAGCTCGCGCCGAGGTTCGTGGGGCCCTTTGAGGTCCTGGAGCGGGTTGGACCCGTTGCTTACAGACTTGCCCTCCCTCCTCAGCTTTCTGGTGTGCCGATGTGTTCCACGTGTCCAACCTGAGGAAGTACGTTGCCGATCCCAGTCACGTCTTGAGTCACAAGAGCGTCGAGATGGACGATGACCTGACCTACCCCGAGCGGCCAGTACAGATTCTTGACAGAGCCGTCCGCAGTTTGAGATGAAATCAAGTAACCCTGGTGAAGGTTTTGTGGAGGAGCCAGCGGTACGAGGAGGCTACCTGGGAGCCTGAGGCGGCAATGCGGGAGCAGTACCCGGAGCTCTTCGCAGGTACATCTTTTCGGACCGACTTTGGTCCCCTTTGAGTTTGTTATGTTTATATATTTTGTTCTTTCCCGCACCCTAGTTAGCGCAAGTTTCGGGGATGAAGCTTCCTTTAAGTATGTTATATTGTTACGAACACAGCATCTGATGCAGTTAAGACGTCTGGAAAGTGGCCCAGACGTCTGCAACCCTTCCCAGACGTCTGGTATTAAATTTTTTCGGCATACGGGTTCGCATCTACGCGCGCAGACTGAACCCGCCGCCTTCGTTCTGCTCCCTCTCTCATTCCCTGCAGACTCGTCGCTTCTCTTTTCTCTCTCCCCGCGTTGCCATTATATAGCACCGCCCTCTCCCTCAACCTCACTCCACCGCCTTCTCCTTCTCTCTGCCCGCGCGAGCGAGCGAGCGAGCGGGTGCGGCAGCCGTGGCTGCAGCAAGCGTGTTGGAGGGAGGAGTGTCGCGGGAGGAAGAAGAAGGCTCGACCGCGAGGTGCGAGCTTGCCGGGGTAGCTAGAGCTGGCCGGCGGAGGAGCAGCGGGCGTGGGTTATCGCGAAGGGGCTGCTGCAGCTCAGACAACAGGCGGACGCGGCGCGGCGCGGCCGTGCGTCGCAGGCGGAGGACGAACCAGGTCCTGATTCTAGGAAAATTTCCCAGAATCAGACATCTGGACTTACGTCCAAACGACGAGTAGGCCGTCTGGAGGAAGATCCATATGTCTGATAGGTACAATATTTCTATCTCCTTCCTTTTTCTCATGTACGGCCATGCAGCCGTCCGCCGCGACTTCGTCTGCGCTTCGTCGTGCTGAGAGTAGGAGTGTGTGTGCACAGGTTGCACTCGGGAGGGCGCGAGGGCTCACCATCCCACGTGAATCAGACGTCTTGCCGCAGTACCAGACGACGTAGAGTTTCTCCAGACGTCCCGGGTGACCATCGGACGTCTGGAAACTGACTTTAGACGATCCAGCGAGCTTCTGGAAGATATGGCAGAAGAAGGTATGGCATGATCGACGTTTTAAGACGTCTGGAAGAGGTTCCAGACGTCTGATTTTGGACAAACTCGTCGTTTTTGGCCCGTTTAGGGTTCGTTCGGAGTCCGTTTTCCGCGTTTCGAGTTATGTTCTTTCCAGAATAAATTCCTCTACCCATTTACTGTAATTGTGTACGGTTCTGAGAAACTCCTTGGGATTGATTCTTGTGTTAGAATCCCATTCCGTTGCAGTCTTAGGGGTTGCGGAGGCGCACAGGATTGCCGACCACGCCCCCAATACTCCCGTTGTAGTTGGTAGAGTGTCTTTTAATTTATTTAACAAAATTTGTTGCAATTATGGAACAATTAATAGAGTCTAGGGCATTTCATGAACCCTAGGACTGAGAAACTAGATTGAATGATAGATCCTAGGGTATTGCATGAAACCTAGGACTGGAAAACTGGATTGAATGATATATCCTAGGGTACGGCATGAATCCTAGGACTGGAAAACTAGTGAAATATATAAATATTGCAGTCTTGGAAAGTAGAGAGGCAATAATAGCTGCCTGTAAATTGATTAACAGCTGCCTGTTATGAATAAATAAATATGATTAAGAACATGGGTTGTATGAACGTAAAACTGGAACGGTGAAACCTAAATGGCCAAACGAAAAGAACATGAACCCTACGGGGAATTAGGAGTAGAACTCCTCGAAAGAGAATAGAATGGAACTAAGAAAGTGAAACGTGGAAGTGTGTTGTCTCTTGGGTACGTGGTACCAAAGAGAGCACACATTACCTCTTAGTGTAGAGGGGAGCTTGCCGCCCTCAGGTTGAGACCAGGGTGGGTTTGGCCACTGTACACCGACTTGCTGGCCCTCGCGTACGCAGTACCGAGGAGTGCTACTAGTGTAGGGAGAGCACTAGTTACCCCACGGGTCCTGGGCTTCTGCTAGCCTCCTACACCGACTTGTTAGGCCCACTGGGCAAACCAGGGTAGTCAGGCGAGGGTGCGCGGACTGTGGAGGGGTTGGACCCCTGTTACTGAGAGAGCTATGCCCTATACTGGTTTCGTGCTGTGTTTTGAGCACACCCGTTAATGGAAACGACTGACCGCGTGCCAGTGCGGGGTAGCTACCCGTGCACTTATCGCGCGTGTCGTAGTCACCGTTACATCTGTCAGCGACCTTGGGGTGGTTGACTGAGGGTAAGACCACCACGGGGGACTCTCCCGGTAGGAGAGCACCACGTGTTACTTCTACTTTTCGGAAAAGACTGCAATCAGGATCGTTCCCACGAGGAACATTCGAAATCGAGTGAAGGATCTGAGAAATAAATAAATCGTGAAATAATAGAAAGACGTAAATAAAGAAAGTAACAATATAACAGCTACTGTACACTCTACTGTTTCTTTAGCTTTTAGTTGCCATTTTACTCAGCGTTTCGCTGACGTGCTACACTCGTTACTTTTCAGGACCAGGTGTTGAACAGCCAGGGTCAGCGGCTGCAGAGGACGCTGAGCCGAGTAGGGTCCAGTAGAGTTACCCGCAGTTCTTTTTGTACTTTTCTTCCACTGTAGTGAGTAGTTTCCTTGTTACTCCTTATACTTCTTTGTTGTAAGCTTCATGTTATGTACATATTTGTTGTTCTACTGTTGTGGTGGTGTATACTGTAGTAGTTCCTTTTCTTACTGCTGTATTTTGTTACTGCTAGTTATATTCATGTTGAATGTGGTTTATCTTACTGCTCTTTTGGTTACTTCCTCGTTGGACGACTAGGTCTTGCTATTAGTCGAGTCGGTCCTATTCTCGTGTCTCGTAGGGAATTGGGAATCGGGTCGTTGCAAGATGGTATCAGAGCAAGGTCGTCTCGAGAAGTGAATCAACTGACTAGAAAATAACCAATTCACGTGTTTGTGACTAGAGTAGCCACCACAACCTTTCTTTTGGCATGAGCGCTTAGACTTTTTCGTTAGATATCTTTACGTATTGACGTGTTTCCACTTTGTTCCACGTCTCCCTGCAGGAGATGCCTCGTCGCGGGACTAGCGAGGCGAGCCGCGGGCGCGGCCGAGGACAAGGTCGGAGAGGTGTGCGTGCTGCTGTCGACGCCTCAGTGAACCAGCCACTGCTCCCGAGCATTCAGGCCCAGGACCTTGCCCAGCTGATACGGGATATTGTGCGAGAGGAGCTCCACCCACCACCCCGAGCGCCTCTCCCTGGGGTTGCGGAGGGGGAGTACTCTGTGGGACCACACGACTGTCGCGGCGCTGGACACGGGGGAGGGGATGGGCCGCCACCGCCCCCACCTTCCTCCAACACCTCTGTACACGAGGAACCTTTGCCTGGAGGTGCACCAGCATCTCCACTGCAGCGCCACTTCAAGCTCTTCGGGCAGTTCCGGAAGCTGAAGCCCCCCTCCTTCAAGGGGGATGAGGACCCGACCGAGGCAGAGGACTGGCTCGAGTAGCTCAAGAAGGTTTTCGACACCCTTCGCCCCCCGGTGGAGTGCCGCGTGGCCTTTGCCACGTACCAGCTGGAGAGTGCGGAACACAGGTGGTGGAGGGCGGTCAGGGGACAGGAAAGGGACGAGCCGACTTGGGACCGGTTCTTCACCCTCTTCTGCCAGCAGTACTTTCCCCAAACATGGTAGGACCAGAGGAGGCTGGAGTTCCACACTCTCCGCCAGGGGACGATGACCGTGAGCGCGTACCGCACGCATTTTCTGGAGCTGTCCCGCTTTGCAACGACAGCGGTCGCCACTGAGGAGGAGCGCCTTTAGAGGTTCACCGAGGGGCTCTGGCCTGCGATTCGGGGGTATGTCAAACCCCTGAAGCTGCCTACGTTTTCAAGGGTGGTGGAGGCAGCTATGACCTACGAGGAGACCAACCCGTCCGCGCGAGACACTGACGGCGAGTGGAAGAGGCCCTTCCAGCCAGACTTTTCACAGGGCCGGCGAGAGAGGAGACACGTGGTGTCCGCAGGAGAGCCGTCACGTTTTGCAGGGCCATCAGTGGCCTTTGGGGGCCCTCGACAGGGGCCATTCGCCAGCACCGGACCCCCGCCCAGCCGACAGCAGGGACCCAATGAGGGCGGGAGTCGGGTTCCCCTCTGCTACCAGTGTGGCCAGTCGGGCCACATCAAGAGGGATTGCCCGTCTAGGGTAGGAGGTCAGCAGATACTTCCCGCGCCGAGCACTGGAGGGCACATAGGAGGCCGCGGTCCCCATGCGCGAGGAGGACAGCAGTCACGAGGAGGGTACCGGCCAACACCTACCCGTCCGACGTAGAGTGTGGCAGCTTCATCTGCACCTAGAGCTAAGGGACGTATCCACGCCCTGACACACAGGGATGCCAGAGCTTCGGGATCGGTGGTGGCAGGTATGGTTTCAGTTTCCGGTAGACTCGTTTACACACTTTTCAATTCCGGAGCTACGCACTCGTTTGTCGCAACTAGTTTCGCAGTTAGTTTGGGCCATGATTATATGCTGTTAGAGAATCCGTTCGTAGTCAGAGGTCCGAGTGGTCAGCTGTTTGTAGATGAGGAGGTGTACACGGGTTGCGAGGTCAGTATCGGGGGACATAGTTTGCCAGCTGACCTAATTATGATACAGATGGAGGACTTTGGCGTAATTCTGGGGATGGACTGGCTGTCCGCTCACCACGCTTTGGTGGACTATTTTGAGAGGAAGATCGTATTCTCCATACCGTAGTTGCCTTCTTTCGAGTTTCACGGACAGCCAGTGGATGGAGGCTTCAGGTGCATTTCGGCACTTCGGGCGGCGAGACTTTTGAGCCAGGGGTGTAAGGGCTACCTAGCTTGTGTGGTGGCAAAGCCCAGCCCTGTGGCAGACTTCCAGAGCATCCCAGTGGTCAGAGAGTACCCTGACGTGTTCCCAGACGAGTTACCAGGACTACCGGCCGAGCGTGAGATCGAGTTTGAGATCTCACTAGTACCAGGGACCAGCCCATCTTCACCGCACCATACAGAATGGCACCGCTTGAGCTGCGAGAGCTCAAGTCTCAGTTGCAGGACCTCTTGGAGAAGGGCTTTGTGATGCTCAGTGCGTCTCCCTGGGGAGCCCTGGTACTGTTTGTGAAGAAGAAGGATGGTACCCTACGCCATTGTGTGGACTACCGACAGCTGAATAGGGTCACCATCAAGAACAGATATCTGCTGCCAAGGATCGACGACTTGTTTGACCAGTTGCGAGGGGTCACGGTGTTCTCCAAGATCGACTTGAGGTCTGGATACCACCAGTTGAGGATCAGGGAGGCAGACGTCTCCAAGACAGCTTTCCGCACCCGGTACGGACACTACGAGTTTTTGGTCATGCCGTTTGGGCTGACCAATGCCCCCGCTACTTTCATGGACCTGATGAACCGGGTGTTTAGACCGTACTTGGACCAGTTCGTGGTGGTATTTATTGATGATGTACTCATCTATCCCCGAGATCAGACGCAGCACGGACAGCACTTGAGGATGGTTTTGGACACACTGAGACGACGTAGGCTGTACGCCAAATACAGCAAGTGCGAGTTCTGGTTGAGGGAGGTGACCTTCTTAGGTCATGTGATCTCTGGGGACGGCTTGGTAGTGGACCCAGCCAAGGTTGAGGCAGTGCTCAAGTGGGAGAGACCGCATTCAGTCACTGAGATTCGCAGTTTCCTGGGACTGGTAGGCTACTACAGACGGTTCATCAGGGGTTTTTCACAGATTGCGCATCCTATGATGCAGTTGACCCGGAAGGACGTGCCCTTCACTTGGACAGACACCTATGGAGCGTGTTCTCAAGAGCTGAAGGAGAGGTTGACTTCGGCTATCATGCTCACCATCCCTGACAGTAGTGGCGGGTTCGTTGTGTACATGGACGCCTCCTTGCAGGGGTTAGGGGGTGTGCTCATGCAGAGGAGTCACGTTGTTGCTTATGCTTCGTGGCAACTGAAGTCCCATGAGCATACCTACCCTACCCACGACCTGGAGCTGGCAACTGTCGTCTTCGCGCTGAAGACCTGGAGCACTACTTGTATGGTGAGACCTTTGAGATTTTCTTAGATCACAAGAGCCTCAGATACCTTTTTGATCAGAAGGAGCTCAACATGAGACAGAGACGTTGGTTGGAGCTCTTGAGGGACTATGACTGCAGCATTTCCTACCACCCAGGAAAGGCCAACGTGGTGGCTGACGCCTTAAGCCAGAAGGCGCCCGCACACTTAGCCAGTTTACAGTTACAGAGTTGGAGTCTTTTGGAGGAGGTGGGCAGTTGGCGACCCCTAGAGTTACGGGGGCAGTGTGGAGCAGTGACTGTGACACAACAGGCTACGCCAAAACTGATAGACCGCATCATCACAGGACAGATGGCCGATCCGTACTTGCAGTCCATGCGCGACAGAGTACTGTCAGGAGACCCAGGTGACAGAAAGCCGTTTTCACGCATTTGAAATTCATCGAAAATCGTAGTATAGTCACGCAAAAACGTTCGTCAAAAATATTATTTTGTAAAATAACGAGACTGGAGTCCCGGTCGTTCGTCTCTGGGAGGCATGTTTCTATTTTTGAAATCGATCTTAAAGCCGCTCTACTTAGTATTCTGGTGCGCAATATATAGACAGTTAAAGAACAGGCACGGAAATCACGCAAATAAAATAATCATTCAGCTCATGGTGATTTCAAACACATAAGGAGAGAGATATATATATATATAAATGCATTTTTCATTCATTCATTGGGGGAGAGTTGTTTGTACAGGAAATCTAGAGGAAAGCTTATACAGGAATGCTTTAAATTAAACCTAGCTACCAGAAAACGATTGCGTACAAGAATCGACGGGGGGATTTCACATGCATCATTGGGGGAGAAGAGAAACTACTCTACTAAGCAGTAAATGAAAGCATTAAAACTTATGAAAAGCATGATCTAGATCTAAAAGAGTAGAGGGCATTCAGGGGTGGTCCCCGATGGCCTTGGAGTGGTTGAGAAGAGAATGAGGGGCGGCCAATGTAGCTTAGGCCGACCCTTGGAGAGAGGTAGGGTTGATCCAGCTTCCCGGCATGGTGTCCTCCATGGTGGTGGTAGTGAGCTCGTGGAAGTGGAGTGAGTGGCTAAGTGGAGGTGGCGTGAATGGCACCAATGGAGAGTAATTGCCAAGGGAGTGAATGGGTGCCAATGGCCACCCATGGGGTCTTTTTATAGACCCAATGGAAGCTTTCTAGAGAATTATGGAATTCTCTAGAGAGGCCTATGGTGGGAGCTCGTGGGAGAGTGAGAGAGAGAGGGTGGATGGTGGTTTTTAGATCCACCAAATGTGGATCTAAAAATTGAATGTTTCTTGGTTGCTATTTTTGGCAACCAAGGCAACCACACATGGTAGAGAGTTCTAGAGAACTCTAGGCTAGATATTTTCGTGTGGATGGTGTGTGTGGGTGTGTGTGGGTGTGTGTGGGTCAAAACTTAGGTGGCTAGGTTGATTAGGTTGGGTTCTAGTGGGTTTAGGTCAAGGTAGGTCTCAAATTAGGGTTATAAACCCTAATTCACTAAGGTAAAGTGCAATTAAACTTAATACAAGTTTAATTAGGTGTGTGGAAACTTAATTGAGAGCAAAAAAACTCAATTAAGTCAGGTTTAGGTCAATTGGACTCTCACTGAGTCCAATTGGACAGTGTGTGCTGAGATTAGGGCTCAATTGGACTCAATGAGTCTAATTGAATAGGCTGATGGAATTAACTAAGATCCAAGTCAATTAGGTTTAGTGAGGACCTAATTAAGTCCTTAGGGAGGTCTAGAGGTGGTGTACTAGGGTTAGGGCACCTTAATTTAGGTTCCTATGGGGTTGGAATTAGGTTTAGGGACCTAGAGATCCAAGATCAAGGCTTAAATCTCAAAACAGGAATTGGAGAGCAGTATCAGACGTCTAATTATATAATCAGACGTCTTATACTCAAAAATCAAAAGTCCAGACTTGTTTGGACGTCCAATCAGAGTCAGGAAGGATTTTGGGTTCTGTTTTGGGTATTCTGCAGAAATTGGACGTCTGACAAAGTGTCTGGACGTCCAATAACACTGCAGAAGTGGGTTTGAAGTGTGCGGGAGTTGGCTAAGGGTCCTGGACATCTTAAAACTTATCTGGACATCCAGAGAAGGGTTGGAACTAGGGTTTTAAGGCTTCCTAGGGTGTTGTGACCTAATATAAGGGTGGCTAAGGCATGGGGAAGTCTCTAGGCTATCTTAGGGCTAGGCTGGACCTAAACTCTTCACATCTTACTGCTTTATTTCTACTTAATAGAATAGAAAACCTTTAACCCCCATACATTATTATTCCTACATCTAAACTAGGCCTTCTGCTCCAGCTCTGCCACAACTCCCGTTATTTCAGATCCAGCTTCAGATCCTGCTCCAGATCTGCTTATTGCCTGCAATCGACATAATAAACTTAATCAGCACATTATAACATTATTTTATGCATAGCTAAAGGTAAGCAGTAAAGATGCAGATAATGCGTATACATGCATAAATAACCCTAACTTATGCTAAGTCTTAGCTTAATTTAGGTCAATTAAGACCTATGATTGCTGCGCAATCATACCCACATGCCTAAATCTTGCTAGTCCCTAGCAAATGCAAGACTAAATTATTTACAGCAAGGGTCCCTAAGGGACTAGTTATTTTATCAAGTGTTTGCATAGAGATTTTTCTCCCTTTTGTTTTTATCCTATGCTCTAGAAATCCAGACAATCGTGAAGGTGCAGTTATGTAGCTTTTGCAACGGATTCGAGTGAAAACTAATACACCTCTAAAGCCTGTACTTAACCCCTAATAAAAATTCTAGCAGAATAGGCGGATTTCTTCCCTCAGGGTATTCAAGATATTTTTTGAATTCCACCCTGGCTTTAGGCTTAGGTAGAGAATCTTTGAGGGAAAGGATTGTATATTTGGTGGCTCATTCTCACTTGGTGCTACATAGAGACTAGTACTACAGAATCCAGATTCCCGAATTACTAAGCAACTCAACTCAGAGAAAGACGAGAAAAACTATGCTCCCTTTTGATTCCCTTGTATTCATTCTCTCTTGCTCTTTTTCTTTCTTTTTCTTAGAGCTCACAACCTCACCAGGTTCACACATAGGATCTGTATTTGGTGGTCTCACTAGGCATTAACACTTTAATTAAGCTCTCATAACCCTAACACTAAGTTGGAATTCCTCAGCCATTATTCGGGCGGTCAGAAACACAAGAAAAATAGGTTAAGGCCATATTTGGTGGAGCTCATTTTTATTTGGTGGTATTGCCTCAATGCAAACTAAATATTCACAAACTCTTTTTCTTCTTCGTCAAAATTTTTTTTTCTTCTTTTTCTTTTTTTTAGTTTTTCTTCCTTTTCATCATTCTTCTTCTTCTTCTTGTTTTTTTTTTTTTTAGCATAACACAACTGGCATACATCCATGAACTTTATTAAGGAGGCATTATTGGGGATTGGTGGTACTCAAGAGATATTGGATGGCTTATTTGGTGGAAGTGCCTACTCATGGCACTGGGAGAGACGGATAGGACGGTGTATTTCTGACCTTGACATTAATACCCTCCTTCAGCCGAGGATTCCGTAAAGAATTGTCGTAACCATCCAACTTAGCCCTAGTTATATGAAAACTCGCTCTCCGCGTATTTGCCTTATTTGGTGGCTCTCAAAATTTCACACAAAAATGTATACGCGGGAACCGAGAGCGAAAACTATGTCTAAACACAGAGTATCATTACCTAATTATCTAGGATTCCAGATTCCTTGCACTAATCTTAGAGCACCAATACACTCTACCTTCTTCTCACACTATTTGGTGGATTTTTTTTGGAGGAAAATCAGCCTGACTCCCAAAACACTGTCCAACGGTTCAGGAAAAGAAGCACTGCTTCTTCTCGACAGACTGAAGACGTTTATCAGCCTTCACCATGAATCCTTTACAAATTCTACGTGTGTGTGAAAAATTGTACTGGATTTCAGATTACAGGAATCAACTAAAGGATAAAATCGCTAGTGCATTCTCTTAATAAAATAATCTTATTCATGAATGCAATATCTATATATGCTATAAACATGTAACCTCATATAATTTGTACTTCGTGAATTTCCCGTATCGGGTTACAATCAGCTTGACCCTAAATTTAGAACAAAAGGTGAGCGGGTGAGTCAGAATTGGTTATTGCGAATGATTTCTAGCTCCAATGCAAGCATTGGAGGTGGAGTCGGTTGTTCTTTTATTTCAGGTCCTAAAGTACATTTTACATGCAGCTCCGAGGTTTTCCTAAGTGTTGGCACAAAAAAAAAAAAAATCAGTTTTTGTTGTATCTACCCCCCCATGCCTAAGTTCTTACATGTCCTCATGCATGAATATAAAAGAAAATAACTCTAACAGAGGATGAGTGGGTAGAAGTCACCTGTAATTGCTCCTGAAGTTATACATTCAGCACCAGCCAACCTGTTAACATGCAATATACAAAAGGGAAATATGCTAAAACAAAAATATGCTATGTATAAAAATGGTTATGTATAGATGATGGTGAAATGGTATTTATATGTGCTGAGTTTAACGCCTCCAGCTGGACGAAAACTCAATCAGATGTGTCATTTCTAGCATAGGAGCCGGCTAAGATTAAGAGAAAGATGTGCTCATATGCTCCTAAGATCAGTGGTCCGGAGATGCGAAACAGCTGATTGTGCACCCCTACTCCAAAAAGTCTAGCTATAAGAAAGTGTGGAGTGGTGGTGGAAAATAGAGGATAATCAGAGGGGGGATAATGATGTTGATTCAGCTAATTTATCATGTCCCACAATTCAGCAGGAAGTTGCTGAGGGAGTAGATCAAAATGTACCTCAGAACCAGAATCTAAGTCGTAGGGATCCTCATAATGATAATTGACATCAAAGATCATTCCCTCTCCAAGCTCTGGGTCATATGGGGGTATCCGTGAAAGTAGAAGATCTGTGGGGAAGTCACTGAAATCCTCGTCAGAAATTACTTCGTCCTCATTAGTATTCATCTCTGATTCATTGGAGGCTGACTCTTCAGGCTCGGGGTCGAGCCATCTATTAAAGTGACTAGGATGATAGGTGCGTCCCCATCTCATTCTGCTCGAAGCTTCACCCTCATATGCATTGGGCTCCTCAGTAATTCCTGCCTCAGGTAGCATATTTATTTCTTCGTTCGAGTTATCCATAGCTACTTCTGGTCTTCGGATGTCAAGATCAGGGATAGCAAGTATCATCTCAGAGTCTCTAGCATCCGAATTAGGGATGTAGATGAAAGAAAAGTGCAGATCAGAAGGTGTTGGCTCTAGCACAGGTTCACCTACAATGGGAAGTGGCTTAGGCTAATCAGTAATGTCGCATGTAATGTCTGCCTTAGGATCCATATCCTCAATTGGATCCACTTCCCTTATTTCGATTGGGTTATCCAACCCAAAAGGTGTCTCCCAGGATTCACGATAATCTGATTGCGGCTCAGTCCTGGAGATATCAGTCCTTTCCTCCTCAATTTTAGATGAACCCATTCGGCATACTTCCTGCTCTTGTCTCATATCCATGCTAGATTCTTTTTCCCTTGAGTGGTCTTCGGGCATCTGCTCCCGAGAATCTTCTGTGTGTTCTTTCGGCGTAGTTGTTTTAGATTCTTCGAGGTCTTTAATGCTATTTTCCACTTGATATCTCAAAGGTAATAGTTCTTGAGTTTCCTGGTTTTGTCCAATTCGCCTTGTTATCTCTGCTGCTTCCTGAAGGAGCTCCATCACAGCTTGTTGATGCGAAATCCGGCTTTGTCTTTGGTTTGGCTCAATGATAGTCAAGATTTCGCGTAGATAGGATGCGGCCTTTTCCTTAGCGCTCGCTATAGCTCTCTGTATTCTATAATGTGGCCACATATGCACCGGTAGCTCTTCAAGGGTTCCAGGGGGTGAATCAGGTCTACCCATGTTCCATGGGTGAGAAGCAGGAGTATGAAATCCATATCCTGGGTTATAAGATGCGATCCTTTGAGGGACCGACTGGTATGGGTCATAATATCCAGGGTTAGGATATGGGTTAACCATTTCGGTAACCCGAGGAGAAGGATCAAGCGAAGCGAAAAGTTATCTTCACCACCTTGGGTTCTGATCCCAAGGTTGAGCTGATTCAGTGACCCGAGCTCTCAGATAAGCTCGTGGGTCCAGCTCTTCTGGATCCTGATTAGGTCCAGATCCAATGTTAGCCATCGTGGCTTAGCAGATAGAAGTGACTCACCTCCTTGGGAGCGGCTCCCAAGGTCTAACCAAGTAAGGTCGAAGTGACCTCCTTTCGTGCATACACCGCCCAACCCCTGGGTTGGTGTAGCCACGTAGGACAAGGCTAAGGCCCTATCAATCAAATGGTCCTTATAGATCAGGTGACCAAATTTTTCGTTAGGGATTTGAATTCCTGAAGATTAGTTCGTCATACAACCGACCCAAAAGTGAATCCCGCCTCTCAAGCTAACCCAGCCAGTCTGGTTACGAGGGGACTAAGGGGAAGGTTCTTCCTTTGGCTTACGCCTCCGGTTCCGTTGACCCCCGAGCCGCGGTCGTTTGACACTACCCCGCAGACTTAGTCACCAGGTTTGGCAAGAGAGATTAAATTCATTCAGTAGTACGACAACGAACTTGGGTTAATTTCGTGTTTTAAAATCAGTTTTTAACCCGTTTTCTTCAGTGGGGTTTGTGGTGAGTGGCCCACAAGGTGACCAAGCTCACCGTCTAACTAGACTTGATTAAGTCTAGGTTAGCCAAAAGTGTGGTCTCTATTTGTAACCCTAAAGGTTCAACCAAAGTTGCATGCAGTTCTAGGGTTTTTCTATATTTCAACAGACCACAAAAATAATTCTCTTATAATAATTGGAATCCAACTAATTTGAAATTTTGTGAGTAGATTCCTTCTTCAATTAGTTTTTCAGAGAATATTTTTTTTATTTTTACTGTTTCAACCGAATTTTCATGAAATTTTAAATATCAGGGGGTCAGATTTGGAATGTTGTCCCCTGGACGGTTTTTCGCATTGAAACAGTATTAAATGATCTTGAAAAGTTTTGGAAAAATATGTAAAATAAATCCAATTAGATCATCTTTCAAACCCCACCATTTTTAATCAAAACAGATACGCGGATTGCTCGGAATTACTTTTGGAACTTTGAAAATTTTTGAATCTGGATCTATCTGACCCCCGTGCACTTCACGAATTTTTAAAAATTTTATGCTTGGAGTTTTTTCAAAGTAATGGTGGCATTTGAAAGATGGTTTGAAAATGAAGGATTTACCTGAGTTTCAGAATTTTTCGCTAACGAATTTTTCGGCAATCGAATTTTTAAGTGAGATTTTTCGGTGGTCGAGCGAGCGGGCGCGGCAGCAGCGGCTGCAGCGAGCGTGTTGGAGGGAGGAGTGTCGCGGGAGGAACAAGACAGCTCGACCGCGAGGTGCGAGCTTGCCGGGGCAGCTAGAGCTGGCCGGCGGAGGAGCAACAGGCGTGGGTTGTCGCGGAGGGGCTACTGGAGCTCGAACAGCAGCCGGACGCGACGCAGCGCGGCCGTGCATCGAGGGCGGAGGACGAACCGGATCCTGATTCTGGGAAAATTTCCCAGAATCAGACATCTAGACATACGTCCAGACGATGAGTAGGATGTCTAGAGGAAGATCTAGACGTCTGACAGGTACAATATTTCTATCTCCTTCCTTTTTCGCGTGTAAGGCCATGCAGCCGTCCGCCGCGACTTCGTCTGCGCTTCATCGTGCTGAGAGCAGGAGTGTCTGTGAGCAGGTTGGACTCGGGAGGGCGCGAGGGCTCGCCATCCCACGTGAATCAGAGGTCTTGCCGCAGCACCAGACGACGTAGAGTTCCTCCAGACGTCCGGGGTGACCATCGGACGTCTGGAAACTGACTTCAGAAGATCCAGCGAGCTTCTGGACGTCTAAAGGACTATGCAGAAGAAGGTATGGCATGATCGACGTTTTAAGACGTCTGGAAGAAGTTCCAGACGTCTAATTTTGGACAGACTCGTCATTTTTGGCCCGTTTAGGGTTCGTTCGGAGTCCGTTTTCCACGTTTCGAGTTGCGTTCTTTCCGATATAAATTCCTCTACCCGTTTACTGTAATTGTATACCATTCTGAGAAACTCCTTGGGATTGATTCTTGTGTTAGGACCCCGTTCCATTGCAGTCTTAGGGGTTGCAGAGGCGCGTGGGATTGCCGACCACGCCCCCAATACTCTCGTTGTCGCTGGTAGAGTGGCTTTTAATTTATTTAAACAAATTTGTTGCAATTGTGGAACAATTAATAGAGTCTAGGGCATTTCATGAACCCTAGGACTGAGAAACTAGATTGAATGATAGATCCTAGGGTATTGCATGAAACCTAGGACTGGAAAATTAGATTGAATGATATATCCTAGGGTACGGCATGAATCCTAGGACTGGAAAACTAGTGAAATATATAAATATTGCAGTCTTGGAAAGTAGAGAGGCAATAATAGCTGCCTGTAAATTGATTAACAGCTGCCTGTTATGAATAAATAAATATGATTAAGAACATGGGTTGTATGAACGTAAAACTGGAACGGTGAAACCCAAATGGCCAAACGAAAAGAACATGAACCCTACGGGGAATTAGGAGTAGAACTCCTCGAAAGAGAATAGAATGGAACTGAGAAAGTGAAACGTGGAAGTGTGTTGTCTCTTGGGTACGTGGTACCAAAGAGAGCACACATTACCTCTTAGTGTAGAGGGGAGCTTGCCGCCCTCAGGTTGAGACCAGGGTGGGTTTGGCCACTGTACACCGACTTGCTGGCCCTCGCGTACGCAGTACCGAGGAGTGCTACTAGTGTAGGGAGAGCACTAGTTACCCCACGGGTCCTGGGCTTCTGCTAGCCTCCTACACCGACTTGTTAGGCCCACTGGGCAAACCAGGGTAGTCAGGTGAGGGTGCGCGGACTGTGGAGGGGTTGGACCCCTGTTACTGAGAGGGCTATGCCCTATACTGGTTTCGTGCTGTGTTTTGAGCGCACCCGTTAACGGAAACGACTGACCGCGTGCCAGTGCGGGGTAGCTACCCGTGCGCTTATCGCGCGTGTCGTAGTCACCGTTACGTCTGTCAGCGACCTTGGGGTGGTTGACTGAGGGTAAGACCACCACGGGGGACTCTCCCGGTAGGAGAGCACCACGTGTTACTTCTACTTTTCGGAAAAGACTGCAATCAGGATCGTTCCCACGAGGAACATTCGAAATCGAGTGAAGGATCTGAGAAATAAATAAATCGTGAAATAATAGAAAGACATAAATAAAGAAAGTAACAATATATTGCGCGTGCCGTAGTCACCGTTACGTCTGTCAGCGACCTCGGGGTGGTTGACTGAGGGTAGGACCACCACGGGGGACTCTCCCGGCCAGGAGAGCACCACGTGTTACTTCTAATTTTCGGAAAAGACTGCAATCAGGATCGTTCCCACGAGGAACATTCGAGATCGAGTGAAGGATCTGAGAAATAAATAAATCGTGAAATAATAAAAAGACGTAAATAAAGAAAGTAACAATATAACAGCACGTTTGTTATGAAGTTGGGCATGGACGACCATATTCCTACAAGCTTTAAGAGGTGGCAAATGTTCGTGGAACCATGAGTTCCTACTGGCTTTAAGAGGCGGCAAAATTTTGAATGGAATGTGGGTATGGGCGCCAGAGCTCCAGTAGACCATAAGAGGCGGGAAAATATTGAATGAAACATAGGCGTGCCAACCTGAGTTCTTCCCAGTCTTAAAGAGGCGGCGAAATATTGAATGGAGCGTGGGTGCACCAGCTTGACAAAATAGGTGATTAATAAAGTATAATTCATAATGGAATTGCAAGAATTTAGTTCAAAACTTCAAAATCGATCTCGACCCATCGTTCCTTCTGGCAAGACTAAAGTACCAAGGCACTCCCTGGGTCCTTAAGAGGTAACCCATAGTAGGATGACAAGGTTTCTTACAAGTTGCTGACACTCGCAGGGGGCCCAACGTTTACTCTAGTTGGGGTACCTGTTAGCAACTTATCCCGTGCGAGTGCCGTGCACTTGTTGGGAACAAGGGGGTTTTTCAGTCCCGACGTGTATTAGTTCATAGGTGGATGGAGAGATAAGTAGTATAAATTTTTTGTAAAAAAAAAATTATCTATTTTATGATATAGAAAAATTTCATTGATCTTTACATAAGAAGAAAGATACTTCAAGCATCATTCGGCTGTTGACAAGCATACTAGCCATCGTTTGGTGCCCACACTTGCATCATATAAAAGGCTTGGTGAAACACCAGGTAGCCAGTAAATTTCAACCAAAACCTCCACCAATAGCTGACCTTTTAGCCAGGCCGTCATGGATAGACGGTTACAAGAAGCGAGACTCTTGTTCCCGACTTTAACTTGGTCTCGACCCCCAGTCTATGCTGACTGGACTTGAGTATCGGGCACTCCTACCAAGGTTCCTTGCACGGAGCCAACACTGGCAGGGAACCTAGGGTCCACTCAAGTTGGGTACCCACTGGCAACCTATCCCGTGCGGGCGGCTCGTGCTTATGGGGAATGCGAGGGGATTTTATTGTCCTGTCCTTTGGTGGGAAATACGGTCGAAGTAGCACCTAGTTGCAAATGAGGTCGCCAACCATGTAAAATTTTCCTTTGGTGGGAGGTTGTTGTCCGATTGTCCTTGTCGCCTGAGATCTTGGCGAAAGGCTAGCCCCAAAGGAGGATCCTCCAGGCATTAATGAGATCTCACAAGCAAGAGGAGGCCTGACAGAGAAAAAATATTGACCGAAAACCTTGATTGACAGAGAAGTTCCCAAGAGATCCCCCCCCCCCCCCCCCCCCCCCCCGTCAAAATGCCTCTAGGGTGGATGGCAATTTGGCATCATACTCTATTTTACCCTTTTTCTTTAAATAGTGGCAGCGCCGATGGAACTACTGGTCACCACTTTCTTTTTCTTTTTTTTTTAAATGGTGACATTTGCTAATGGATCTCCTAACCACCTCTTTCTTCTTTTTTTAGTTTCTAAATTTTGGGTATTGGAATTAGTGGGTGACAATGGCTTGGTGGAGGCCATTCGAAGGTCACCTGAGGGGGACGATTTTCCCAAGCTACGGGAGGAAAAAGCCCCAAGAGTGGAACAAGACAGAAAGGCTCTACATAATGGTTGACTTGACCTCTCTGTCGGTCGACAGATGGGAACTCTTGGTGGAGGTACGTTGTCGAGTTGTCCTCACCGCTTGAGATATTGCCAAGGGGAGATCTCACCCTGTCGACATGCTTGGGCATCTTCGTTTCCCTGTCTCTGCTGCTGTTCACAGGACCGCCTCTCCTCGCTACCGAGTGTGAGCTTGCCATCAATTGTGGAGCCAAGGGAGCTCATTGCCGGGCGGGGAGTCATGGGGAAGCACGCTGCTGGGCTAGGAGAGAGTTGAGGCCGTGGGGTGTTGCCGAGCATGGAGCAGAAGGAACTCGCTGCCCGGTGGGGAATCGGGGGAGGAGTGGGAGGTGCTCACTACCCAGCGTGGAGCCAGAGGAGCCATGGGGTGTTATCGATGCTCGCTACTGGGTTCACAGCCAGGTGAGGAGCTAGTGGAGCTCGCTGCCGAGCGAGGGGGATCGTCTTCTCCAACGCGGCGACATGGCAAGGCTCTCCCCAGGCACCTACCACACGATCGAGGACGTGCCAAGTGAGCTCACAGGAGGCAGGCAGTCTGCCAAGGACCGTGCCATGAGCCGGATACGTGCAGTTGAGGGAGCTCGCTACCGGGCGTGGAGTCGGAGGAGTTGTGCAATGATGCTGGTGCTTGTCGTCGAGCTCACTACCAGGCGAGGAGCTCAAGGAACTCGTTCCAAAGCGTGGAGCCGGAGGAGCACCCTGCCAGGCAATGGGGACCCTCTTCTTCAACACAGCGACGTGGCAAGACTCCTCCCCAAGCGCCTACCACGCGATTGAGTTCATGTTGAGTAAGCGCATGGGAGGCAAGCGATCTGCCCGAGACCACGACATGGGTCGGATACGTGGATTCAGGGGAGCTCGCTTGCCGGGTGTGTCCGATCGCAATAATCGGTAAAGTTGGAAGAAGGAAAGGAGAAAAATCCCTCTACTTCTCTTTTTCCATTTGCTTTCCGGTTTCCTCTTTTTTTTTTTTTTCAATCCTCCTCACCTCTTGATGTGCCCTTAAGAGAGCACATAAGGTGGGGCACCTGACTGCAATGACCATTTCATGGTGACGGGACACCCACTTGCAAAGAAGGGCTGCCTTTACAGTCAATTTTTCCTCTCCTTGTTTCCTTTTTTTGAGGATGCACCCGTGATAGGTGAGAGCAGGTGGTTGCGCCTTCTACTAGGTGGAGAGACCGAGGTGGGATACTGTTACGACCCGATCCCAAATCCCTACAAGACCCGAGATCAACCCGCTTAGACTAATCCCAAGACCTAGTCGTCTAACGAGAAATAACCAAAAGAAATAAATATTTCACAGCCACACATGCAATGTACCTAAGTAGAAAAAATAATCAAGAGATAGTAAAAAATACAGAGCAAACAATCTCACAATATTACAGGCTATCACAACTACAACATCGGAAAGTACAGCAGAAATGTAACTGAAACAGTATTGCATAAAATAAAAATACTCACTACTACAACAGAAGATAGGAAACACAGCTAAGGCTGGGCTCGACAGGGCCTAGCTCCCTCTGCAGCCGGTGGTGCTGGCTACTCAACTCAGTAACTTGGACAAGGTTATAAAATTTCATAGTCAGCTTACACTGAATAGAGTGACAACTAAACCATTTACATGCAATTTATGTTAAGACAGGCAACTAATTATTTTTCAATTTTATTTAGCTCAACCAAGTGGTTCTAATTCGTTCATTCTCTTAGAAACTGGTTATTTCTTGATCTTGACTATTCCTCACGGGGACGATCTTGATTGCAGTCTTTCCTAGGATGTACTCATGGTGTTTTCCTAGCCGGGAGAGTCTCCCGTGGTAGTCCTACACCTAGTCAACTACCACTAGGTCACAGTCGCGACGTAACGGTGACTACGGCACGCATGATAAGCACGCTTGTAGCTATCCTGCACTGGCACATGGTTAGTCGTTTCTGTTAGAGGGTACGCCTAAGGGTACAATACGGAACAGTATAGGGCCTTGCCCTCTCAGAACAGGGGTCTCACCCCTCCACAGTCCGTATACCCTGGTCCGACTATCCTGATTTGCCTAGTGGGCCTAAAAAGAGTCAGTGTAGGGTGGCTAATTCTAACCCTAGGCCCCGTGGAGCGGCTAGCTCCCTCCCTACACTAAGTTTCTCACCTCGGTACCACGTACACGAGAGCCAAAGCAGGAGTCGGTGTAGAGTGACTAGGCCTAATCTTAGGTCACAACCCAGAGGAATGGCTAGTTCCCCTCTACACTAAAGGGATAGTTTCTCTCCTTGGTACCGCATACTCAAGGGTCAGCTCACTTCCCATGTACAGGGATTCTTCTCCTAATTCTTTGTAGGGTTCATGCTGGTATTCCTTTCGTTCTATTTTCCAACATTTCGATCTCCCTATTCACATTACGGGTTTCATTCCTATAACAGGTAGCTCGTGATGTACTAACTAAGAAAACATCATATCAATAAATCAATACATTTGCGAGCATTTAGGGTTTTACATGCATCTTAAGTAAATAGTGTAGCTAAAACCATACTCATTTATTCCTGCTCTAGGGTTCATTTTCATCTTAGGGTTCATTCAAGTTATTCTAAACATGCAGTTTATTTGTTTAAATCATAATATTAACATAAACCACTCTACCGGGAAACATGGGAGGAATGGGGGCTCAGATCGTAGATCTCGTCGCCTCCGCGGGTCCCGCGTACTCAATTGGTTGGAGACCAATACAATTGACCAACCTTATCAAATGAGTCCAAAATCGTATACAAGTGACACTAACTCATAGAGAAACCCAAGCGAGAAACAACAGTACTTCATTTGCGGAAATCCAATTCTGTTTAGGCCCTAAACAGGTCAAAAATAGGCATACTGTCCAAAATCAGACGTCTAGGACCAGTCCCAGACATCTTAAAGGACGTCAGCACTCACCTTGGGTTTTCTTATGGCTTCCTCGGATGTCTGAATCCTTCCGCGATCATCTGAGGAGAGTTTCAGACATCGAACTCTACTTCCGGTCGTCTGGGAGTACAATCAAACGTCTCTCGACGTGTCCAGACATCCAAAAATTCCTCGAAGGGCGCACCCCACCCCTTTCCAATGCTCCGCACCTGCGTACGCATGCGTAGAGCCAAAACGGCTAACTGTCCTGTGGCAGGGTCTACATGGGCGAAAATCGTGCAAAGAAATATGTACCTTGGCACTAACGTGCTTTCAGACGTCTGACTTCAGCTCCGGACATCCCCTTGCTAGTCCAGACGTCTGGGATGTGCTCGAGACGTCTGATTCTGGAAAATATCCAGTATGCAGAACTCTCGTGAGCCTTCTTCTCTGCACGGATCCCTCCGCACGCACCCGTAGCTTCCGGAGGTCACGAAGCTCACCTTCGCGAGCTCCTCCTCCTCGCACGACTCCTCCGGCTGCACAAGCTCTCCCGCCTCGCACCCAAGCTTCCTCCTCTCTCCCACACCCTCGCTTTCCCACGCACAAACACTCTATCCCTCTCTCCTCCTCCTCACTCGAGTGCCTCTCCTCCACGCACGGTTGCAAGTGGTGGAAAGGAGGCCATTGGCGGCTCGCTGACAGACCGGGGAAGGGTGTGGAGGTAGTGGAAATGGTGGTGTAGTGGAGATGGAGTGGGGTGGAGGGGTTTAAATAGAGATGGGTTTGGGTTTGGGTGAGGAAGGAGGGGGGTACGCGTGTCGTGCGAGTGCAGAAAAAGGGAAAAGGGTACGATTTTCCTTACTTTCAGACGTCTGACCATCTATCCAGACGTCTGTCCACGTTTGATGAATAATCCAAACGTCTTATCCAACCCAAATGGCGGCGAGTCATTTCAGGCACTGTGGAGGTGCTGCCCTCCAACAACTAGATGCACGAAAGAGCATTGCATTTTTGTTGTTCCCACATACGGCGTCATTAGATAAGCCCCGAGAGGTCATTAAAGAAGTTGTTGACATAGAAAACATAACGTAGCCATGAAAATATAGAAAGAGACAATCAATCACACTAACACAGAGGATTGTTGACCAAATTCCACCGCAAGAGGTGTACGTCTAGAGAGGGGATTTAACTTTCAATATCCACTATTGTGGAAATGATACAAGATATGATGAGCCGTAGGCTCTTTAACTAGCCCCCATGAGTGCTCAATGGGAAGTCGTCGTCTCTATTTTTCCCAGGTCACGTGAATCTCCCAATCTCGAGGCTCTCTTCGCTATTTATAATATTAGGAGCATCTTATCGCTGTAAGATCTCCTTCAACGATCTTTTTGAACTCCCCATCACATCCGTTATCAAGTTATGAATGGTATTGATAACACCATCGTTACTATCGATGTGGATGTCATGGATTTTTTCTACCACCTTTCTAACATCAATTAAATAGAAACTTATAGCAAATAAGATCTATCTAAATTTACGTAAATGTGGGTGGATCCGAATACTCCCAAAAAAAAAAAAAAAGGGTAGATCAAACACGATCGGAACCACTTGTTGATATCTTATCCGGATAATCAGATGACTTGTTAGATTCCTCGTGAAATTTTAAGTCAAAAGATGTTTTTTCTCCCTCATCACCCTCTTAATAAAAAAAGGTTACGTGGCGTCGTAATCGGAAAACGATTATCAACGCCCGCTGAAATAAATCGGAGCTACTAAACGGCAACAAAAGTGAAGTGGCAAAGTGCAAAATGGACGTTAGGGACGGTGGCAAAGAAGTGAAGGTGCGAAATTAATGCAACTGGATGGCGGAGGAGATGGTGCAGTGGGGTGGGGTTAAGGTTGTGGTCCTTCAAGTGGCGCTTGCTGAGGGATCCACATACCAGTGCAGGCGGAAAGAAAAGAAAACATGCATGCAGCTGAGGCTTTCGTTAGTGCTGCCACATACTCTCCTCTGCACGATTCCTTTTTATCTTCCCATTCTAAATTGATGCATGTTTCAAGTGTCTGTAAAATCCAATGAATCGTAATGAAAAATGCTAAAAGTACTCCCATGTAACTCAATTCCACCCCTCCGCCCCCCACCCTCCTCCATGAATAAGCTACCTTTCAGACGGGAGGTGGAGAGTGAAAGGGCCACCGCTTACAGACAATGGGGGTCGTCGGTTCCCCTCCTCCCATGTACATTACCATTGCTCGAGTTGTAAATGGCGAAGCAAGGTACTATAAAAAGGAGTCAACCTTAGCCCTAGCCAAAGAGCTGGATATCCTGTCACCTCACCTTGCTTGCTCATGTTTATGCTTGGACTTACAAAGGAAATAAGCTAACAGCTTGTTCCGACCCCCATTGTCCATGGGTTGGGCTTAGATTTCATTTCTTTAGCTTGACCCAACCTAACCCAATCAAAGACTAACTAAGCTCCAAAAATACTCTACTCTCATTTCCATATTCCAAATATCTCTCTCCTTTTCTCTCCTCATCAACTCCTCTTCACATTTTTGTTTTCTTTTAAGGAAAACTGATTTTTATTGAAAGGAAAAGGTATATCAAGTATATACTGTATCCAACAAAAAGAATAAGAAGAGAAGAAAACCCAAAACGCCGAACTCCCAAAAAGGTCCACACCACTGACGTAGATGAAGATGTGAGGCATTTGCTCGGTATCAAGGCAGAGTAAACCTCCGAGTCGGCAAGGGAGGGAGCAGGAAGGGGAGGAAATAAATTCCCACCCTTCAAAGGAATTGGCCCGGCTGAGCTCAGAAATTTTCCTTGCCATGAGAATAATATTCCTGTAGACATGAGAGAACGAAAACGACAAAAGCCTCGAGAACCAGACCTTATCATCCGAAGAGATAGGGATCTTTCCAGACCACCAGTCTTAGAGAAGGGAGGTGCTAGTTTCGACGTGAGGGTGATTCCAACGGTCCCCGCATGCTAATGGCAAGTACATGAAAGCCCGGTTGATTGCCCTCTTAATCGCACTTTGCCCTTTTCCATCCATCATCAAGATTCCTAAAATTTTTCTTCTGCAATGCCTATAACAAGCTACTTCTAATAAGCGGAACCAATACGAATAACAAATCACATTGGCAAGTCTTCTCGTTTTCAGATGGATGATTACAATAATAAAATCATATTTTACCTCGTTTGGTTGAGAAAATCAACAAGATGGATACGTTGTATATATTCGATCAACATCACAACAACGTAAATATTGGCCCATGCGTCAGCCCGACCTAGCTCGACCAATAATTGGGTTAGGCTTGGGCCAGCACCACGGCTTGCAGAGCTAGCTAGCTTGGCAGGACTTGCACCAGGGTCTTTCTTATGGTCGACTGGCTTGATCCAAACCCTGAATAGATCTGGTGTCACTCGTTCCCTTGATCACTCCAGTCTCCCTCTACGTACGTAGCAGTGGGGAAAAAAACACCAATAAAAGGGGAAATTTAATAAATTACATACCAAAGAAAAGGAAACGATTAATACACAGTTTGTAACGTCTCATCGTCGGTACAATAACAAAAATATTACGCAAAGAAAAGGACGGATTAGAAATGAACATAGCGGTCCATCGGCCGAACGATCCCTCCAGGACAAGAAACTACCAGGGGGTGATTTTGTCTAGTTTGACCAACCATTAACAAGTAATTCCAATGTGGAGTGCCTAGCGGACGCGACAAGGGTTTCTTATTTCCGATTGACATTATTGAATGGATCTCAAACTTTGAACCCCCTCCTTTTCGATAGACGCCAAGACAATAGCACGTGACGAATCTTCAAAAGGTGGCCCAGGGAAGAAGGTCCTTTATTTTTACATCCGAGTGCGCATAAGGACGAAAACATCTACAATCTTGTTCTAAATAGAATTATTGCAGTTCCAAGGCGAAGCGCAACTTACACTTCTACCTCAATCAAACGTTGTCACCACAAAGTAATTATTCCTTCATCGTTACACCCATGCATCTACGGAAAAAGAAACAAAAAAAAAAGAAAAAAGAGGAAAAAAAATACAAGTCCACTTGAATTAAGCAAAGCAGGAAGAACGAACCCCACCAAGCAACTTGGCTTCAGCAACCTCAATTAGTATCGCCGTTGTTGGCATTGCCACTTCCATCCATCCATTCCTCGGACTCAAGAAGGGAAGCCAAAGAATGCAGGTCGGCGCCAACGTCCATTTGGAGGCCAGAGCAGTCGAGCCCCAACCAGTCCTCCAGCATTGCCTCATCGAACAACATCACATCACTACCTCCGCTATCCTTCCCATCATCGCTATCGACGGCACTGCTGCCTCCTACGGGAGGAAGCGTTTCCTCTACCGGGAACATTGCCGGGTTCTTGACACCTTCTACGTCCATGTCCGTCGTTAGGTAAGTAGCGTTGGGGTCAAGAAGGTTGCCCGGTGGGTCGCAAGTGGGGGGTAGGAACACCTTGGTGCACTTGGAGGCCTTGGTACGTATCGCGGAGGTCGTGGTGTTTGCCGGGGAGGAAGTGGTGCAAGAAGAGTACTCCCCGATGGGCTTCTTTCTCTTGGACTTGGGGGAGGGGGAGGAGTTGTGCTTGCCCGGCGAGTTGGCCGACGCTTGTTGCACCTTCTTGCCCAAGGTGGTGTTCCAGTAGTTCTTGATCTCATTGTCTGTTCGGCCCGGAAGCCGGCCCGCTATAAGCGACCACCTGCGGTGAATGCAAGGAGTGAGGAGAAGAAGAAGAATAGTTAGGTCATTGTGGTCGACATTGGTGTTAATCTGCTTTAATCTGCCATGGTTGGACTGGCATACATAGAACCTTTGTGACTTGTTTCCTGATCTCTTATTAATATATGTCAAAATATAAAGAAATATCAAAAATATCGTAAAATAAAACTTAAAGAGATGTGAATATGATCTCTATTTGATGTATTTTATTTTTATATAAAATTATACTAGCATGGAATTGATTAGATATATTTTTGGATCACTTTTTAAAAAATTTTACGTCATTGTAAAATCAATTGATTGATTAGATATATTTTTTGTACCCTCATCCTTAGTATATTACTTGATGGATTGGATTGGTAGTTGGTATGTTTCTTTCTTTAAGAGTTTTGGCTTTCCCCTTGGATTTTCTACCAGTATTCTTTTGCTACGTGGCCGCACCGGTTGTTTAAAGGAATTAGCTCCAGACTATGGAATAAGGTCCATTTCTTATTCCTCTATTAACTAGTACCTCTGCTCACGATCCCAAACATAAGCTTTCCACGGATGGGAAAGAGGTAATGGACCCCTTCTTGGACGTCCTCCACGGAAAAGCGCTGGTCCTCCGTCCTCCATTACGTAAATTTTAGGTGCATATATATATATATATATATGCTATACAAAATTCGTACACATATTCATGAAAATTTATATACATGCTCACTCCCATTATGAATACATCACATTCTGCTAACTTATATCATGCTATCATCAATCGTGCCATTCGATTATTTTGGTATTTTGTTTGTGTAATTCTTCTACATTCAATTGCACCACCATTTTGGAATTGTGCTATTCCCATTCTGCTATTTATATTGAATATTCAATGCTGTTGTATAAATTGCACTGTTCAATTTGCACCATTTTAGTTGTTTTATTCACAGTGTGCTAGCACCAACTGTGCTAATTTTTTTACTATTTGACTGTATAATACTGTACTCTCAATCATATTACTATTTAGGTTGTGCTACTTGCAGTTATGCTTTTCAGCTGCCACTCAATTCTGATTTTGTTGTTCAACTATACTATTTGGAATATTGTACTATTCAGGTCGTGATACATTTATTATGCTAGTTTGGGTAATTAATTTTAACCAACTTGCTCTGTTCTATTACTGCTACAAAAATGAAGTGGCAAAATACAAAATGGAAGAGAGTAGTGACGTGCGTAAAATGGCAAAACGCAAAATGGAGAGGGAAGAGGGTTAGTGCATGATGGGAGTATAAGCACAACAGAAAAAGAAAAACTAGCAGAAGTGAGAGGGAGCCTTCAAGGGAACGTCAAGTAGAGAGTCCATATACCAGCACCCATTCCAAAATTGGTAATGCCTCCCCTTTTAAACACCATCTTTACGTTATGTAACTCAAGGAATTATTACCATTCTATTCCACCAAGTAATTCCGTCAAGAGGATGGAATCTCTCCACTTCACATGCATTATTAACTAAAAGTTCTTTTTTTTTTTATTTCTCTTTCCTCGGTTGACACCATTCCAAACAAGGAAGTAATACCTATTCCCAACAACCGAATACTACCCAAATTGACTTTGAAGAGTTAAGAAATCAGAGGGAATCAGGTTTTGCTGGTAGCCATAGAGCCAGGACACCGTCGACTAATAAACTCCACTTTGAAAAGCCTGGCCTGGTTCGATCCAGGTTTCCCATTGGTTATCCACTCCAGTACTTGGATATATATTTTCTATCTATACTTTTCCCTCGCATATTCCCATTACATTGTACGGATTAGTTCTAAATGGGTCCGTCACCCCACTCACGACAGAAACAATGGACGGTATCGGAATCGAAGAACAGTGTATGTTTCATCATTTCCTTTTTTGCTTCTCTGGCAAAGGTAACGGTATGGGCAGAATATTTCGCAATGCGCACATTCTACGTACGCAGAAGCACGCATATATAGTCTTTGCAGGGAAAACGATTGAACCTGTTGCCGAGGAGCTTGTGGAGTCTGATGATGAGCTCCTCCTCCTCGTCGGAGATGTTTCCCCTCTTGATGTCAGGCCTCAGGTAGTTGAGCCAACGAAGGCGGCAGCTCTTCCCACACCTCTTCAGACCTGCAGCATGTGCACGTACCATCATCTGATAGGTGTGATAGAACTGAAGACGAGGTAAAGTTGAGCGGACGCACGCCATTAATTAATTAATTACCAGCTCTGGTGGGGAGGCTCCTCCACTTGCCTTCCCCGTGGGTCTTGATGTAGGAGACGAGGATCTTGTCCTCCAGAGCCGTCCACGCCCCCCTGTTGAGGCCTTCCTTGGAGCAGCATGGACTCCTTCCCATCCTTAATTCCCAACACGCACAATATGGAGATCCCTCTTGCAATGACTTGTCGTTGAGTGGCCTGAGCAGTTGCGGGGTGGAATGGTGGTAGGGGGGTGCTTTATATGGAGCTCGTTGGGGATGGGGGGCACTGGGAAGCAAGCAATCATCATCGAAAGCTCTACCACAATTTTTAGTTGAGGCGGTCTCCACATTCCACTCTATTTCGTTTTCCGAAAGGCAACAGTCGATCTCGGCTGCGCATTCATTTGGCGCCTTACGGGGGATGCTATGGGGCCCGGTACAGATGGTTCCTACCCCGTGAGCGCACAGAATGGCATTTGGCCACATCCCCCTATTTTCTATACCCCGACACAAGCCATATTGATATGCGCGCAAATAATCCTCTGTAGTCTTTCTAATACTCTATGACGGTTTATGCCTAGATACTCGTATGCTACAGACGAATATTTATACGAGAGGACCTACGGCCCGTTGGCTACATCAAACCATCAATACACAGTCAAGTAGTTGCAACAATATTTATCATTTACTTGAGGATATATCTGGTGAATTTGAGTCAACTAATTTGCAATATAAACGCTTTAACTGAATTTTGTTCCACACCACAGAAAAAAAAAAAAAAAAAAAAGCCTTGCAAGTCAACGTGTGCATAAATCAATGTTCAAATTCTCCTTGTTTTGAAGCTTTTTCTTAGAGCTTAAAAATTATCCCAGATTATAATATAATTAGACTCTTGGAATTAATACTACTAACCATTACTAAGAAAATTCCTTTCATCCTTTTATTACACACACACACATCAAAGACAATCCCTTGCATGTATTATTAAAGACATTCCTTGAAATATTTTCTTGACTTGTTCATTTTTCTCCTATAGTGCCAGTTGGATGCTAGTAATATTCTTGACTTTTCTTTGCAGCACTTCCTAGACATCTTGATGAATGCAAACAATTTTTCTAGCTAAAGGAACCACCCAATTCTCTATTCATCCATTTAGTCCGGATTAGGCACAGGAATACATATACTTGCATGATGGCTATCACATATATATCGATCGGATGGCACTCCTGTAATTATTGTAATATTCCCTTACCCTTGTATTGCCGAGATCATTTGAGCTAGTTTATTTAACAGGTTAAATCTCGTTTACTTAAAAAGTTAATTCATATAGTGAAAATCTAGATTAAATATCCTTAACATTGATTTTGATAACATTAAAATAGATATTAAATTTGTAATTCACCCACATTTAAATTTTATCTCTCAAGAATTGGTGTTAACGTAAATTTAAATAAACATTGCAAAAATTATCATTTTAACCTAACATAAATTTTAATAAATATAAATTAATATTATCACTATTTTACAAATAAATATAAATAAAAATTAATACCAACTCATATTATATCCGTAAATAGTGGTATAGCCACCTTAATTATCTTACTTAGGCATCACCCCTGTCCCATGGTCTGACACCAGAAGTAGCCCCATATTCCCTAATTGTGCTTGTATTAGACGTATGGCATATAATTTGCATGAGATGGTAGTTATATATATTTCACGGACCATGCACTAATATCATAGCTAGCGCCTCTTACCCGTTCCGATCTACCAGCTGGCAAAACTTGAACGTAGGCCCCACACCTCTTGCTTCCTGCTGCGCAGGGGGTTAGTGTACCTTCGCAAAGTTAATTGTAATTCTCAAACAATTGACACTACTGTTTACATGATCGTATAGTTCCCTATAGCTTCCCATCCTTTTCGACTCCCGGCATGTCAGATGTCTCCACTTAGCGGCCGGATTTGATCTCAGCATAGAATAGGGGTAGATCCCAGTCAGGAACAATGCCTATGGCGTCCTTTGAATGTTAACCGGCGCTCGTCTCCGCCAATGTAGATCTGGATTTACCATATGGATCCGAAAATTTCGAAGCATGACTCTGTGAATTTACTGACGTTCAAATATCTATTTAGCCCCATGTCGGAGAAGATTCTATATTTCCTAACTAAACGGAATTGTAGTTTTTTTGAAAAAAAAATATTTTCATGAAAGGAAAGACGTCAAGGGAGATAGAAAATTTTTCTCCACGAAAGGAGAAATATAGAATCTTGAAGCCAAGAAACGGAAAACCTAAAATGCAAAGTAAAAAGTTAAGAAAAAAGGAGAAAGAAAATGAGACATAAGAATAAAATCAGATGACTTCCTAGAAAAAGGTAATTCTATGTTCGTAGATACGATAAGATATCAATGAAGTTAATTTTGAAAAACATATCAACGAGTTAATCATATAAATCAACTAAAAAATTTAAAATAACTAAAAACTCAAGAGTATAAATTCAAGGTAACGCGTGATCTTCGAATAGATAAAAAATATTAAAAATTTTATATATATGACCAAAACAACTACATCAACATTAAAAGCCTCCAACCACATACAACCAACAACTCGAACTCAAGCCCACATCAACCTTTCCCTGCAAACAATGACGAGCTACCACCATCTCGAGGGTGAGACCATACGCCACCTTCACACGAAGGTCTCCGCCATTGCCACACATTAACAAGAACGAGGGTCGTCGCCACCATACGTCGAGGTTGAGATCGAGCATCGAAGATCGAGGTCGAGCCTGGAGTGCCACACAACAAGATCAAAATGGCACAGCCAATGCCTTGTAACACCACGCACCACACGATCGCAAGCTGGCACAACGCCACCTCTACCAAGGCTCTACACCCAGTGGCTACGCATGTAGGCAAGGAGATTCTACCAAAGAAGTGGAGATTTGGAACATAAGTGTGATGTCAAACAATTTTCTTTTTTTATAATCCCAAACACACGGTATAGAATTCCACGGCAGATTAAAGGAAAAATAACTTCTCCACACTTAGGTTAAGCTCGGTAAAGGAGATAATTTATCAAAATATGAGTTAATCTTATTTGATGGAAATGATATTTTAAATTTGACAAAAGTAATTTAACTCGGGATAAGTTAATTTAGAGTTGACATAGGATAAGTTATTTTTGTTGGTTATCTCATGTATTTTTGCCGGTTAACTGAGAAACATTTCAAATTGCCACGGATTAACCCACCAAAATAATCTTATGACTTTCAAATAAAAATGCATGATAAACTATCTACAAAAAAATTATCCCATAAAATCTATCCCTCCATCCAAACTAACCCTTAGGGTTAGTTTGGGTATAGGGATAGATTTTATCGGCTAACTTTTTTGTAGATGAGTTATCCTGTATTTTTATTTAAAAGTCATAAGGACTATCCTTGTAAGTTAACCTTTGGTTATTTAGAAAGTTTCTAGGTTAACCTACGAAAATAAATGTGATAATCCACAAAAATAACTTATCTCAGGTTAACTCCACTTACTTCAGGTCAAAATATCACTCCTACCAAACAAGATTGACCCTTATTTTGATGAATTATCTCCCTTATCAAACTAAGCATTATAATTTGTTTAGAAGTCAGGTTAAGTGTAATTGCGCTAGATCAATTATTTAACCTTTCACTTAAGTCGATCCTCACTTGAGTAAAGTTAAACTATACTTATCTTGAATTAAAGTTATTCTAATGCCTTTGTGAGATAAACTTTAGCTAAAAAGTGCATAAAGCATGTTCCCAACACGTTTTAGGGGTTTCAACTGTTTTATTTAATTTTTTATCGATAGAAATCACTTTTCATAAAGTAAATATTATTTTTTAAATAAAAAATTATTTTTTATAGATGAAAAATTATATTTTAAGTGAAAAATTTTTTACTACTACGATAAAAGTTAAACACATCAATATATTTTCATCTTCCATCGATATATTTTAATTTTCAACTAATATATTTTAATTTTTTAATATATTAAAAATCATTTCATTTATTATATTTTAATTTATTTAATTTTCAATCAATTAATTTTAATTTTTAACTTATATATTTCAAAATAGATTACGACGTCTATTTTCATACTTGTACCCTGCACTTTAATATTGAGAACATCTAAAAAGATTAATTCACTCCTCTAATCATTTATTTCACTAATTTTATATTTTTTATTTATTTAATAATTTTATTTTCCTTAGCGAACAGAACCCGACTTTTCCGGATGAAGGTCGAATCGCTGCCGAGATAGATCGAAGTTCCCACCATCGCGACAGCACCCTCACGGGCAACAACAACGAAAATTTAGGCGAGACAAATATCAGGTCCGCTTATTGCCCACCACACCTTTGCATAGATTGCAAGGCGCGTGACAGGGATGGAAGTGGCGGTACTCGTGGAGCTGAAGTCCCAATCCCTCCAGTCGCGCGCTTGCCCATTGCGCCGTTGCAGCCAAGCGGGCAAGGGAAGGCACGAAGGAGCCTTAAAGGAAAAAAAAAAAAAAAAAAAAAGGAACGGAGCTAACAGGGATATTTTCGTCATTTCGGTGCTCCGTGCAGGGGGAATCGTGCCTCTGGCTCTCAAAGAAAAAAAGTGGCATGCCAGCACGTGGCTACAGGCGGATTCTTAATTTTGCATTCCTTTTCATCTAGAAAATTATTTTTAAAACCTCCAACCGATAACGTTCCTCTCCACCCCACACAAAATACAGAGAGCTTTGCCACCACAAAATACAGAGAGCTGTGCCGACGGGCAGCCCGATTCACCTTCTTTGTCTTCGAACGGGGAAGGACGGTTGGGGATCTGACTCTCGTGAGATGGGACGTGGGATGCCCCGTGCTTGAACCGCTGCTCATAGTCTTGCAGAGGGAAGGTGTCTCGATAGATTACAAAAGGCTGCGGGTATAAAAATATAGATGATGATGTATTTTAAAACGTGAGAAGGTACGAGTGTCATCTTCAATTGATGTCTCTTCTTTACTTAAAAAGGTAAAACATGTGGTATGCATCGCTATTTAGATTAAAAATGAAATTATTTTATATAAGTGCCGATCATTAAAATCACCATTGTAAAATATTTTATACAAATATAAATTACTAAACCTATATTCATAATTATTTTACATCAACATAAAATCATAATATCATTTTTAAAATCAACTTACATAGATAAAAAATCATTCCAAAACTATCTTACATCGATGTAAAATAAGATTACATCTTTACAAAATTATTTTACACTCTCACCTTTTGATTCAAACTGGTGATGACCTTTTCTAATTGAGTGAAACCTATAGGTTCTGACGGAATGGGATGAGATTTACGTGATAAATAATGCAGAAATAAATATGTGACAATCTCAAAAATATAATTCACAAAAAAATAAAAGAATTTTTAAGTGAAAATCCAAATCGTGTAAAAATCATGACCTAAGCCACTTGACATAGGATTTTTTGATCAACCTAGTCGATCAAATACACATACCGAGTCACTCAAATGAGGGTGACTCAACCACAATATAACCACGTCACTTTATACCCGGGGTAGTATAATCTCAAAACCCCTCTGATTCACGAGGAGTATTTAGTCTCGCAAGAGAAACGGATATTCGCAAAGCAAATATACAACCAAAGACAATAATATAAATATCCTATAAAGCCACAAAGTAAAAAAGTAAATCTAACTACTATAGGCTAAGGAAATCTCCCTTTGGTGGAAGTGCGTCAGCTAACAACGTGGGGTGCGTGTACCATGCGATGACACTATGGCACTATCGTATTCGTAAGTGGGAGAGCGGGTGCACAACAAGGATGACACTCTCAAGAGTGTAGAAAAGTGTTTAGAGAGCAACAACACTTTTAATTGATTCATTTCTTCTTTTGAACACAATATAAGTGGAAGTAGTGTTTCTTAGCGTGTTTAATAAATGAAGAGTGTCCCTCTATCCCTTCTTAGGGCCTTAAAAGGCTTTGGGAAGCTTCTATCGCTGTTGGGAAGAAATCTAAGGTAAAACACATCGACATCAAGGTCATTAATGATTCTGATAAGGTTATCAGACGTCTGGGTCAACGTCTTATCTAGGGATCGGTCATCTGATCTAGAAGGGTAGAAGGTCTGGATTGAGTTAGATCAAGACGAACGTTTAGGATTTAATTATAAGACGTCAGGGTTTATAATCAAACATCTAATCCTAAGAAGATTTCTTTCCTGTTTTCACAAGAACGAAACAGATTTTAGTGATAAGTTGCATAGACAACAGATCAGACGTCTGACAGAAGATCTGAACATCTGGAAACATAAACCTACTTATCAGGCATCTGGGATATTCTATAGACATTTGAAAGTAGATGTAAATCATATTAAGGCTTAATCCTCTAAGATAAGCCAATGGTCCTCTAGTTGGATGTCTGGCAAGGTCTTTAGACGTCTTCTAAGACTCTGGACTAAGGGCTAGACGACTAAAATTGACAAACAAAGAGTGGGTTTCCAGCATAAGCATTCTGGACGTTTGATCAAACAATTAGACTTCCTAAAGTCTAAGATCAGACATCTGATGTCCAGATTGGACGTCTGATCAGGTTGTCTAATGCCTACTTTATTTTTCTTAATTCTCTACCAGAAGTCTAAGCATCCTAAGGTTGTGTGTGTGCTCGTACGACTATCGTTTGTTACTTTGGACTCTTTAACAAATAATCTAAGTAAAATAAAGAGTAAAAAACAACGAAATAAGTATCGTTTGTTACTTTTATCCTATTCTCCATCTCCATACTTCTTCAAGCTCTCGCTTCTACCGAAGTTCCTCCTCATCTATTAAGCTCCTCTAATCTACCATGAATGCAAACTTAAACTCCTTCACACTTATATCCATTTACAATTATTATGAAAACTTAAACTCAATATAAATATTAAATAACAAATATTTTGTTATTATTAAAATTAATGTTCACAATAATTTTACACCAACGAAATCCACTATATAACAATACTTACATTATTTTATTTCTTTACAATAAATATTAATTATCAAATAAAAATTACATTCATAATTACTTACATTACATTTTACGTGACATTCTATATTTTTTTAAGGTTCGGCAATATTGCAAAATTAGACGTGTATATCAATCTCTCACCAGCACAAGCAAAATTTAATAGGAAATTCTTTATGTTTAGCCCGACAGAGATTCTTAAATTCATGCACCAATAGATTGGATATCTGGTTCTTCAGGATACGCGTTGACTCTCTATTTCTACCCATTGATTATTCTATCTCCACGCTAATGCTTACTCAATTTCTCTCGCTCCTTTCTCCCCATTCCAAGTGATGCCGACAAACGCCCAATTACCCATCCAATTGTCACTCTCTTCCGTGCAACCCCCACCCACCCATAATGATTTCTTTACAATGTTATTTCTTTTGATAATACATCAAAAAAAAAAAATGAAAAATTTGATCAATAATAAGCACTCAAGATCATAATAAGCTTCCAATTTCAATCGAAACATTACGCAAAACCGAAAGTTATTTAAGATAAGCCAGTTGCTTTCATTTGAATAATAAACTAATACCTCAATATATTTACTTTATTACCAAGGAGTCACTTGCAAACACCCCTTTAAATTGTTGTCTCAAGTGACACTCCCTAACCTATACACATGTGCGTTACCATCGTCCGACGTGTACGTCCACCTCTTTCTTTAAATCTATGAACATCATTTTTTACGGTAAAGTTATTGCAAAGTAGTTTTCTCCTCCAAATATACAAGTATTATAACTTTATGTAACTTAAAATTTATATATATATTAAGAGATATTTTTTTTCAAGAATATTATAATAATAATTTATTTAAAATAAATATATTTACAATAAAAGATTTTTACATAAATAACATTAATTGTAAACCTAAACTTAATTACATGACATCATATTTTCAACCTTGTTTTTAAAATGATTATAAAAATCACATTATTTTTGTGTTTATCATTCCATTGAGTGACACAATTATGTTTAACGGCTTTGAACCAAAAAAGTGAGAATTTGTTTTTATCCTCGAAACTTTCTTTTTTAATTCCCCAACCATTTACTCATTCCCCTCCTTCACCATCACCTCCTCCCACCAAACCCATCCCTCACCTTGCTTTGGGCCGTGGCACAACAAATGCAGATGTAATGTTCAAAAATCTAATTTCTGAGTTATTTGAAAGAGTTCGGGTCAATTCAAACACAGAAGCCCAGTTAGGGTTCGATGCTAGAGTCGTCACCTCCTTAAATTGTCAAAAAATATGTATTTTAAATCAACCCTCAGTCAAAAATTTTCAAAATGATGTCACCTATGGTACCAATGGATTCCTCTCATCATAAGCTTTCTGATGATGCTTATTTTGTACTATTCCAAGGTGTGTAGCTCTAGTTATAGCTAAAAGAAGTCAACAATGACCTAAACATAAAGTAAACCCAACCATAGGTGTAATTTGGTTAATTCACCCTCCTAAAGCTATTTGCAACAACTTAAGGGCCTATATAAGAACCCCTTTGGGTCCTTGGCTCGCCACCTTTCTCTAATCAAAAAATTTTCTCACAGCAACCTTTTCGGAATTCTAAGAAGTACGGCCTTCCCACCGCAATTTTCACGATGGCGGTGGCGGAGCGACATGAGAAGTCAACGTTTGGCAGCGACGCGAAACCTGGGAGTGACACGTTGCACAAACTTGCACGTGTGTTTTCGCGCAATCGCACAAAGCAGCAAGGTGAGGAGCGGCAGGATTCCGCCAGGTAGCGCAATCGGGATGGCAAGCGATCGCGTAAGGTGAGATCGGGTGGACAAGCAGCGCGTAAGGCGTGATCCGCAGTAGATCGTCCAAGCGAACCGACGAGCGACACATGGCGGGCAGCCGATTCGGTTGAACAAGTAATCCAAGGGTGGTTCTAGGACCCCTCCCACTGTTTCATCTGGATCAAGGCATTCGCAACCTCAAATTTCAACAAACAAGGTACTGTTGAAATCGTATCAATGCCTACAACATGTTGGTATACTTTACTTTCACCTTTGAGTTCTTTTCCTTTAGTTAAAAATCAGAAACGTGAGTAGTTGTTTCTGACCCAATTTTTGTTCTGTGTGACCAGGTCCTACCCCTAGTGAGTGCACGGATCCTGAGGCAAGCGTGAAAACTACCCCTAGGCCCTGTGCGAATGGTTCAGAGTCACATTGACCCTCCGGTGGAATTAAATAGAGTAGTCTACCTTTCTTGCCATTCAATGCGATTTTCGTGTACCTATGGACCAAGCTTATGCGATTTTTCATGTGTACCACCTTGGTTTGAGTGTAATTCTTCCTTTTGCTGAGTTTGGAATCCTCTGATATTTTTCCCTGGTTTATGGCCACGTTAATGAAAATATTGTGGGAAGAATTAGGAATTGATAATCACGTGTACCTTGTTAATGCATGCATGAAATGAACTTTGTTTTTCGTAAAACAAATTATCTTTAGTAATTTCTAAATAATATGAGGTCACTGTCACAAGATTGAAACTATTTGTAAATGAATAAGTTAGAGGATAATATGAATAATTGTTAATCCTGGAATAGTAACAAGAAATTACTAAGGATTTTCTGAATTAACAAAATAAGAGATACTGTTATCTGAAACGTGGTTATATAATACGAAGGATATGTCAGGAAATAAAAGGATTGGATAACTGGTTTCCAGCTCCGCTACTTGCTGGCTTTTGGCTGTAGTTTTAGTCTTTTCAGACCTGGTTCAGGGGCTGCTTTAGGGAGTGGTTAGCCCCCTATGTCTCTTTGGTTTGGCTTACCAGCCAAGTGGGATAGCGGACTGCTGGTCTCGAAGCTTGGAGTGGTTCTTCTCGACTAGTGGGAGGGAGATTGGTTTCCTGTGGTTCAGTGTCCACAGCGCTTGTACGTATTCACGTTACACAACATAGCCACCATCCCTTTTCACAATGACCCCAAAGTGATAGAACGTGACGACTCGATGGGTATAAGTAGTCCTCCTGGCCCGAAGGGTGGCTTATACTGATCTTGCATCGCAGGAAGTTACACGAGATCGTTTCATGTGTGAGCCGTCGGTTGACAGATTGAGAATAATAAGAATATGGACAAATTAAAGAAACAGAACTGGATAAGAAATAAATTGTAAACGAATGAACTCTTAACATAGTGCCCTTTTTCCTGTACTCTATTACTTGGGTTACATGCCTAGTTCTTTTACTCTACTTAGTTTTCATTAGCATTTTATCTCAGGTTCCGTACTCAGGTATTGCTAAGCAGTTGAATGTAGCGGCTGCTGTTGGTTAAACTTCCATAGAGATGGGTCCCACCTAAGGAGATGGTTTGTACTGAGCTAGTGGCTCATAGCAATAGTCTTCTTTTATCTATTAGAATTTTATTTCCTGTCTTCTTAGTAGCTATATGAGACTCTCTTTAATTTTTGCCCTAGGTGAATTTTAATTATATTGTCAGCAATTTAGTTTTTCTTTCATTTAGAGCATCATGAATGAATGTTGGCTATTAATATTTTGTGGCTCTATGTTAGGTGATTGCGATCTTGCAGGTACCCATGCCAAGTTTTTAGTACACGGCGATCTGGGTTTCGTCGGTTGACGAGACTCAGGTTGTCATAGCAGACATGTTATTCAACCTCCTTAACTTTCCCTACGAGCTCCCCATTCCTTGTGAAGCCACCACACCACCTCCTCCATGGCGTGCCACTCCACCATACCCTGCCTCATCCCAACATCATTGATCGGTCGCTCTCCACCTTAACCTCCACAAGTGCTACCCCACACCTCATCATCTCCATGTAGTACCCAATGTACATCCCTTCCATCGCCTCCTCTACCAGCTTCCTCGCCCTCCTCCTCCATTTTAGCAACCTCCCCAACCTTGTTGCAAGTCGCATCAACACCACCATGATCGCTGCCACCCCATATGTTGCGATCATGACCCCAACATTCATCCCCACTAGCGCCACAACAGACTCCCTTGTCATAGGACATAATAGTGGTTTCATGCTAATGGAGGGAATCAATCACCCTGTGAAGGTCCTGAAAGAAGGATTGGATCTTCCCAAGGTCAGATGCGGGAGGTATTTGGAAGGGGTTTGAGTGGTGGTGGAAGGCAAGGAGGACATGGAAGTCGAGGGAGCATTATGAGAGGGAGAGGCGGGGGTCATTGGGAAGCATTGGAAGGAGTGGGGGACTAGTGATGCACAACCCACACTTTGCTTTGGAAGAGAACAAAGAGGAGAGAGTGAGCATCTTGCAGTTGGACAATACGAGGGAGCCGTCGGTGTGGTGTGCCGGCTTGCAACAAGAGTTCCACGGGGTGCGGGAAGAGAGGGTGGTCTATTAAGGAGAGTTTTAGTCAGAGAAGGTCAAAGGGAGTAGAGGACGGAGGAGGTGGAAGAGAGGAGGGAAAGGGGGAATAGGGTGGGGACTAAAAAAAAAGTAAGTTTTGAGGGTAAAAGAATATTTCCTTCCATAGTTTTTGGCCCATAGCCGTAAAATATAACAACACTACTTATTAGAATGTTAAATACAAAAATGATGTAACTTTTTCGATGACATTAAAAACTATATTAGGAATACAATTGCATTTAATTTATTTCAAAGATTTACAATGATATCTATAAAAAAAATCCCTTATCACAAGTTAATTTTGAAAGAATAAGCTTACATTTCTTTAAACAAAGCAATGAACTTTGCTGCCCATTATACATGTTAATTTGTTAATCAATCTGTAGCTATGTTTTAGAAAAATGTCTATATATCCGTAGATGAGTATACATGTTCTAAGAGTGTAGTGGGTGATGCGTGGATTTTAAGAATCAACTATAAATTATAATTGTATTAGATTATAGCTATCCTATAGGGATATTTATTGTGCTAAGCATGGATTCCAAACAACCTACTTTATGGAGGCAATATGGCCTTTTATGATCAGGTTCAAGATCCAAAGGAATCAAATACTATTGCAAATAGGCAAATAAGGACAAAGAAAGGATAGACTATTGGCATTTGTCCACCTTTAGTTAGTTCAATGGAAATGAATCACAATGATTTTCAGCCAAATCTCTTTTTTGACGTGCAGCAGATGCTTGCTAAACTTAAATAACACATGCAATAATTAAATCTCATGATAAAGCATTTTGGATGAGGCTAATCCTTGTCCATCTTTCTTTCTTGCAAACAAGATGTCTAGAACAATTTAAGTAGAATCATACGTGTGTAGATACCTATCATTAGCTACATATTATCATGAGTGATACATTTGTTGATTTGTTCACAATCAAGAGTTTTTACAATGTCTCTTCATAAAAAGGATTTATATGTTGATCTCTTGACTATTGAAATATTTTTGGATTTGTTCCACAATCAAAATATCTCTATGTGTAAATTTTAGAAAGAGGTATTCATCTCTTTGTTATTAGATGTCATGCAAACTAATTATTACACGGACCAAGAGTGATTCGAGTCAATTTATACCTTTCTTCGAGATGAGGGGTAAAATTACTCTCAGATCCAAGACTCCACGAGTAATGTAAAAAGAGACCCAGTTACCCGAATACAGAGTAAACAGGCGGGTTTGGCACCACCCGACTCACTTGAGACTTGCCGAATCAGGGCCTAGACTTATCCAAGCTGCTAGAAGATTTGACGCAACAAAGGCCAGAATCACAATAAGAAGGAAATGACCACCTACAGCCTAACAACAGACATGTAGTCTGACAAATGTACTAAGGATTACCATGCTAGGAATCTTCCAATGCTATAAATAGTGAGGAGCAGCTCCCAAGTGAGGGGTGCCGCGAGGGAGAGAAATCCTATAATCTTACAAGCTCTAGTGCATAATTGAGAGCACCATCCTCCCCGCAGATGTACACCCTTTGTGGAGGAGATTTTTTCCTTTGAATGATAATTACTATAGAAATAAAGCAAGAGGATCCTAATTCATTTGTTTCCTTTTCTCTTTCTCAAGATTAGGAGGTTGATTAGGCAAGACGAGAGATTTTACCTGCCCCTAGACTGGTTCATTGGGCGGAAAATCTTCTCGTGATATACCTCGCAAAATCACAAGCAAAACAGATAGAGAATGTTAGTGCTCAAATCAATCAAGAAAGATATGTTAGTAGTGAATTGTACGTTGCTCCTCGGCAACAGCGCCAAAATGCTTATGCGTTTGAGCCATCTCCTAAGCAATGTATTTGCATTGTAGTACAGTTGACAAATATGCAACAGAACACTTAAACTTATAAAGCTCAAAAATAATGTGAGTCTGAGATCATTCGCAGGTAGCAAATATGAAATTCACATACTAATCGTATACAGAAACAATGAGCACAAGATAAAGATTTGCAATGAATAATCTACTCAAAAATATATTGAAAAATATCTCAAGAAACCATTATGATAAAATTAAAGAGAGAATCAAAACAATGATAATTTAAATCACCACTTAATTCTCTAATTAAGCATGCATCTCATGCATTCAATTTAACTCAAATATTGCTACAATGGTATCAACCACTTATCCACGTCAGCTAAGTCAACAATATCAGAGTTTCAAGCCAAAGCCAAGCACAGAACCTCAGCAAGACGCACAAGGGCGCCTAAGCACAACACAAAGCCATCTCAGAAGCTAATTGTTAACTTTTCTTCAGCACGCACCCTGAGGCAATAGAGCCTGAGGCAAAACCCTCCCCCTTCCTCACAAGTTTCTCCTCTCTCAGATCAGGTCAAACCCGAGTATCCGAGTAAATGGGTCCATCGCTTAGACCCACGTGGTGTGAATCGCAGGCGAGGGCACGTAGAAGGTTTCTAGGGCCCGCAAAAACTGTCCAGAGATTCGTTGAACCAAGCAATTAAAGCATCTTTGCGTTAGATGTAATAAGTCCAGGTTCTATTTGCTAGTACATTTTTGTAAGAGAGAGATAGAGAAAGATTTTTCATTTGGAGAGTTTTCGCTCATTTCTTTTTGTATTTCCCTAAATCTAGCCTCAAATTGGCCCTAAACATAGTCTGTATCGGATTTCTTGTCCCCACCATCAATCCTCGAAGGGTCCTTGGCTTTCGATGCTTCAGGATAGCATCGCCCATGGCAACCCCCAGAACTCCTACCTTTCGACACTTTGAGATAGTGTCTCCCTAGGCGTTCTATTGTTAAATTTAGGCCCTAGCAATCAACATTTCAGGATAATCCCACCCATGACACCTGAACCAACACAAGGTGCTTACATGCCCCTTGTAGGATATTTAGATATCTTAGGAAACAAGCACCAAGGAGACTATATATTAATACGCACCTTCGAGGAAAATTTCCCACCTCTTTGCACTTGGAACTCATCCAATAAACGTGTGTTGTCGAGCTACTCCTAAGCTAAATCTTTGAAACAACTTTTCATAATAGAAGACTTTTGGCATGATTTCTTTATTAAGTGCACTAAACCAGACTAGGGAGTCATTTTTGATGCTTAGGTTACCAAGTCCCGCAAACCAACGAGCTTGCAACCAGGAAGATCTCTGTTTCACCATTTTATATTTTTATTTCTATAGTAGAAGCATTCCACTACTAGCAATTTTGTAAAAAAAATTCTCCATATATCAAAGTTGCCTTTCTGCATCTTTTGTCGCATTTAATTAATTGCTTTTTACTCTAATGCACTCACACCCTCTCTCAGATTACCATAGGTCTTCACATTCCTAGGGTGAGCTTAAAGAGAGGTTGTTCCTGTAACATAGGTTTTAGCAATTAGGCATAGTCTTCCTTTGCTTTTTACATTTTGTTGCATCATTAATTCGAAAATCCAAAAAAATATTATATTTAAAAACTACAAAAAGAAAGTTGATTTCCCGATTTCAAGCGAAAGTGTTTAAAATTGCAAGCCTACCTCCTTGGACGACCCTAGATACCACCGCTAGCTAAGATTACAAATTTAAAAGAGATTGCGAACTTGCATGTTACAACAACTTAAAATCCTAATTTTAAGTGATGATGATAGCCAGAGGTCAAGATAGGCAGGAAGATGTCCAAAGGGGGAGTTCTTGAGGGTGGTTCACGTCCACCCTAGGAGGAAGTTTTGGAGTGGAAATTCTCCACTCTTGGAGGAGCTAGGGTACACCCACCAAGGGCATGCCAACTAGGATAGATCATCTCTGGAGAGCACTTCAAGAAAGGGATTAGGAGAAATCCGTTTCAAGCCCAAGAGCAGCCGAGCTTGAAGCAAGGACTCTCTCCTCTTCTCGACCATCACAAGGAGGATTTTTGTTTCACCATTTTATATTTTTATTTCTATACTAGAAGCATTCCTCTACTAGCAATTTTGTAAAACAATTTTCTCCACAATCAAAGTTGCCTCTCCATATTTTTTTTGTCACATTTTATTGCTTTTTACTCTAGCACACTCACACCCTCTCTCTAATTACCCTAGGTCTGCACGTACCTAGGGTGAGTTTAGGGAGAGGATCTTCTTGTCACTCAGGTTTTAGCAATTAGATGTAGTCTTCCTTCGTATTTCCTTATTCATTTGCCCTTTATTTCAAAACTCCAAAAAAATATTATATTAAAAAAACTACAAAAAGAAACTTGATTTCTCGAATTCCAGCAAGAGTTTTTAAAATTGCAAACTTGCTGATAGCGATTTCACGCGGTTTGTTAAAATACGTCGTTGTAACGCGTAAAATCGATCAACTCTTAAATTTATATTCCTAGATAGGGGAGTATCTAGGGTCGTCCAAGGAGGCAAAAATTGCAATAATGATTCTCTTGCTTGGAATACAATCTCAACTTTCTTTTTAATATTTTTCAATATGTAATTTTTTTGTATTTTGAAAAGACGAGGGCAAACGGCAGATTGTAGCGAAAAGAACTAACACCTACAAATGATTAAAATTCTAAAAGATAGAAATATCTTCTTCCTAAGCTCACTCTAGGCAAGTGTAGGCCTAGGGTAATTAGGAAGAAGAGGTGAAATAAGTGCTAGAACCAAAACAAACAACTGCAATAAAAAGCTTAAAAGAAGGCAATTTTTGACTGAGTAGAATGAGTGTTCTTTTCAAGGACAAGTAGAGGAAAGCTTCTACTAGAATTGAACAATTTAAAAGCAAGAAAAGAAACACAAATCCTCTTGTAACAATGGTGAAGAAGGTTGTCTTCTTGCTCCAAGCCTAGCTGCTCCTTGGCTTGAAAAGAGGGCCTCCTTCTTCTCCTTCCTTGAGAGCTCCTCCAAGGTGGAAGCTACCACCTTTAATGCTCTCTCCAAAGGGGTGGGCGTGCACCACCCTTAAAAACTCCTCCAAGGTGGCGTGACCACCTTCAAGATCTCCTCCAAGATCTTCCTTGCCTGGCTTCTCCTTTGGCTGGCGTGACCCAAGAGAGAAGGGAAGAGGGGAAGGCACCAAGGGGACAGAATATCCCCTTAATCTTCTTCTTCTTCTTCTCTCTTGGACGTGGGATTCTTGGTGGAATATGAGAGTGAAATGGCTAGCCAAGGATGGCTTGAATGGTGGTGGGTAGTGGTCTTTTTATAGGGTAGGATGGGGGGTTAAGGTGCCCCTTGAAATGGAGGGCTAGGATGGAAGAATGGAGGTGGTTGGTGATCCTATGGCTAAGGAGAGTTGGCGCCAACCCAAGAGGTGTTAAAGGGGGTAGTTATGGTGGTGTTGGTGTCTTTTGGTGGTGGAGAGACACCACCATGTTGGCGCCAACATGGGGTCTTCTAGAAGGGGGGTTAGGTGGATGGTGGAGATGGGTTCAAGGGAGATTGTGTGGTGGAGATGAGGGGAGATTTTGGAGGGAAAAGTGGCGCCATTAAGGGGTAGTTATGGGTAGTTTTTGGCGCCACTTTTAGGTGTCTTTTGGAGGTGGTGGGTAGGTTAGGTTGGTGCCAAGTAGGTTAGCTTATGTGGAGCTTAGGTGGAGCTAGTTGGGTAGAGTTGGTAGGTGGGTTTTTGGGGTAGTACAAGCCAAGGAAGTTGGAGCATAGCTAAGTTAAGCTAAGCTAAGCTAAGCTAAGCTAGCTTAGCTAATGGAGGAGTAGAGGAGAAGGTGTTGGAGCTAGGGTTTGGAGGAGGGAGCTGAGGAGAAGAAGTCTGGAGCTGGAGCTGGAGCTGGCTGCTGCTGAAGAGGCTGGCATGGGGCTACTCTAGCTGGCTTAGCTTGCTAGTTCTTTGCTAGTTGCTAAGCCAAGCTAAAGTGAGCTAGCTTCTACCAAAATGAGCTAAGGTGAGCTAGGTCTGGTGCTATCGGGGAGAATCAAGCTGGTTGAGGCAGCTAAGGTAGCTTAGCTCAACTGAGATGAGCTAAGCTGAATCCCCGGGAGCTGGACTTGAGCTTCCTGGGCTGAGATGAATTCTTCTTCAGCTGGCTGGAGTTGAGTGGAGCTGAATGTAGCTGGATCTGAGCTGGGGTGAACTCCTGTCAACTCAGCTGAGCTAGCTAGAGCTCCCTGTGAACTAGTGGGAGCTGAGGTGAGCTAGACTCAGCTAAGTTGAGCTGGATCTGAGCTGACTTGAGCTAGGGTGAGCTAAGGTGAACTCTCTTGAGCTGCCATCCAGCTGAGATTAGCTGAATGGAGCTGGGATGAGCTAACCCTAGTTCAAGTAAGCTAGGTTCCAGCTATGGTGAGCTGGATCAAGCTGGGTTCCAACTAGTCAGGGCTTCTCCTTCACCAATTGCCTTCTTGAGTGCTAGGGTTTTAGGAATCTGTGAATCTGTACATCCCTAACACTCACAAAAATACATTAAAACAATAATAAAAAATGCAATGCATGCCTATCCTAATTTATGCCTAAATGCAGCCCAAAAACCCGTTTGCAGAGTAAAATCCTAAGAGCTAGGTTAGTTTTAAAGCATAAAAATGATGATAAACTGGTGTTTATCACACCCCCATGCTTATCTTTTGCTAGTCTCTTAGCAAAACATTAATTTTTTTTGGAAAACGGAATTTTTGGGAAATCTAATTTTTTTTTTTTTTTTTGACTTTTGAGGAGAAAAAGAGATTAAGGGACCTTGGTAGATTAAAACACAGGAGATACGGGATTTGTTGAAGATAAACATCAGGATTTGTTTTTGGATCCAACCATTAGATAGAACGGGATCAATATATCCTCAGAAAATTCACAAATTAACCCCTTGTTAATTCAGATGACTTGAAATGTTTGTTTTTAGGATTTTTCTGGCTCGTGAATCTGATTCGCAACTTGCAAATTCCTTTAAAACCTTGTGTCTGTGCTTGTGAAAAGCCAACCTTTATAAGGACGTTTTTTTTTTTTTTTTTTTTTTTACCCATGCTTATTTTTAGCTTAGTCTTACAACAGATGTGTCGGTATCATCATTCCCATTACCATTCCTCGAGGGGGCTCTGGCGCCAGTACTTCGGGATAGCACTGTCCATGACACCACCCAGGAGCTCACAACCCCAAAACACGATGCGGTGAAAAGGGGCGCTCCAAGCAAACTCAAGCTCTTGCTCCGACGCTATAGGTAGAGCACCGTCCAAGACACTTGAGCTGCTGAAATGCGCTTTAATGCTCCGTCTAAAGATATGAAATATAGATATAGAGCAGTGCCGAGGCGGTAACATGTTGACATCGCGTCCTCAAAGAAGGTATTTTCCTTCCTCTCGGCAGTGGGAACTCAAACCAATGATCTGCTTCAGACTTTTACTAAATCCAAACAAGGAAGCTTTTCAATTTTTTTTTTTTAGTTGTTTTTAAGTGTTGGCTTGTGTGTAAAAATTGACACAAGAAGTTTCTTGAGACCCGCAAGTTTTTGAATCAGAAACTAAGTCAAATACTTTCCATATTACAAAATAGGATCAAGTCACCTGAACTATCATGAGTTCAAGTGGAATTTTAGAGAAGGATATCTGATCTAGTCTAAAATAGACCCTAAAATTCTAATGATTAGATCCTTATCCTCATCCTTAGTTTATTAAATATTAAATCCCATTGTACCAGAAGTGAATTTTACGACCTTAGTCCTGATTTCAAAATTTTTCCTCAAAAAGTTTTCAACATTTTTTTTTTTTTTTTTTTTTTTGGGTATGCAAGCAGGAAATAAATTAAAGAAAATTGCATGTTTTTAGGTTTTGAACATCCTGAATCGATCATAAAAATTTAAAAACACCCCCCCATGCTTAAGATATGCCATGTCCTCATGCATTAGGAGGGAAAAGGGATCACCTTAGTGATGACGGTCGGGTTTAGGATGATCAAAACCTGGAAAAAGAAGAAAAAAAAAAGAAAGCAAGAAAATGATGGGTTACCTCCCATCCAGTGCTATCTTTTACGCCATTCAGCCGGGCGTGATGTGTACTAGTGATCAAGGGTGGTTGGCTCAGTAAAATTAAAAGATTCAGATGGAATTTTAGGCGTATGGTCAAAATAGGGCTTTAAACGCTGGCCATTGACTTGAAATATCGAATTAGTTTGTGGATCAAAAAGGTCAACAGCGCCGTATGGATATGTTTTATGAACAATAAAGGGGCCGGTCCATTTAGATTTTAATTTGCCAGGAAAAAGACGTAATCTCGCATCGAAAAGCCAAACACGTTGATTAACGTCAAAGTGTTTCCGAACAATATATTTATCATGAAATTTCTTTGTTCGGTCTTTATAAATCCTCGCATTTTCATAGGAAAAATTACGTAATTCTTCCAATTCAGTTAATTGTAATTTTCTATGGTTACCGGCATCAGATAAATCCATATTAAGTTGTTTTATTGCCCAAAAAGCCCTATGTTCTAATTCTACCGGGAGATGGCATGTCTTCCCGAAAATTAGACGGAAGGGAGACATGCCAAGCGGAGTTTTAAAAGCGGTACGGTAGGCCCATAAAGCGTCGTCCAATTTGGTGGACCAGTCTTTACGGTCGGACCTAACCGTTTTTTGTAGAATATTTTTAATTTCCCGGTTAGAAACTTCAGCCTGGCCATTAGTTTGGGGATGATATGGTGTGGAAATTTTATGATTAACCCCGTATTTAGAAAGGAGGTGACGGAAGTGTGAGTGGGTGAAATGTGAGCCTCCATCACTGATAATGGCTTTTGGTATGCCGAATCTTGAGAAAATATTTTTCTTAAGAAATTCGACAACCACACGGTGATCACTAGTGCGGGTGGGTATTGCTTCTATCCATTTAGAAACATAGTCTACTGCGACTAATATATACAAATACCCACCAGAGTTGATGAACGGTCCCATGAAGTCGATGCCCCAAACATCGAAAATTTCAACCTCTAAAATAGGATTAAGGGGCATCATATCCTTTCGAGTCATGTTGCCGATGCTCTGGCAACGCACACAGGACCGAACAAAGTCATGAGCATCTTTGTGCAAGCTGGGCCAATAAAATCCTGCATTAAGGATTTTAGCTGCAGTTTTCTTGCCCGAAAAATGTCCGCCACAAGCCATTGAGTGACAATGTGTTAAGATATCATGGATTTCAGAATCAGGGACACATCGTCGAATAACCTGATCGGCACAAATGCGGAAAAGGTCGGGCTCCTCCCAAAAATAATATTTAATATCAGCAAAGAACTTATCCCGTTTTGTTTTTGGCCAATCAGCGGGGATTTGTTCTGTTGCTAAGTAGTTTGCAATGGGTGCAAACCAAGGGAGGGTTGTAGCAGCTAAAATACTTTCATCAGGGAACTGATCTGGTGGGGTCATTATGTCATTTGTCATAAGACGAGAGAGATGATCGACCACTACATTGTGCAATCCCGCCTTATCCTTGATTTCCAGGTCAAATTCCTGGAGCAGCAGAATCCAACGGATAAGGCGGGGTTTCGCATCTTTCTTAGTCAGCAAATATTTAATTGCTGAGTGGTCGGTATAAACAGTGACACATGACCCCAACAGATAAGATCTAAATTTTTCCAAGGCAAATACAATGGCAAGAAGTTACTTTTCAGTAACCGTGTAATTCCGTTGTGCGTCATCAAGGGTTTTGCTGGCATAATAGATCACAACGGGTTTCTTGCCAATTCTTTGCCCTAGAACGGCCCCTACAGCAAAATCTGAGGCATCTGTCATTAATTCAAAGGGACTATTCCAGTCAGGTCCCTGCAATATTGGTGCCTCAGTAACCTCTTTCTTCAACCTCAAAAAACTCTCCAGGCACTTATTATTAAAATCAAATGGCTGGTCTTTAGTAAGAAGCTGACTTAAAGGCTTGGAGATTTGGGAAAAGTTTTGTATGAATCGACGATAGAAACCCACATGACCCAAAAAGGATCTGATTTGTCTGACAGTAGTGGGCGGTGGGAGCTTAGATATAGCATATATTTTTGCATTATCTACCGCAATTCCTTGTTTAGAAATAACATGGCCCAAGACAATACCTTCTTGGACCATGAAATGGCTTTTTTCCCAGCTGAGGACCAGGTTAACTTCTATGCACTTTTGGAGGGTTCTTTCAAGATTTTTGAGGCAATGATCAAAAGAATCTCCAAAAATAGAGAAGTCATCCATAAAAACTTCTAAACATTCACCTACCAGGTCTGAAAAAATTGCAAGCATGCACCTTTGAAAAGTCGCAGGTGCGTTGCAAAGACCGAAGGGCATTCTTCGGAAAGCAAAGGTTCCAAAGGGGCAGGTGAAAGTTGTTTTATCCTGGTCCTCAGGATGAACCGCTACTTGATTATAGCCAGAATAACCGTCCAAAAAATAGTAAAATTCCCGTCCGGCTAACCGCTCCAAGATTTGATCAATAAAAGGGAGCGGGAAATGATCCTTCTTAGTGGCGGTGTTTAATTTTCGATAATCTATACACACGCGCCAAGAAGAAGCGGTTCGAGTGGCTATATTTTCCCCCTTTTCATTGGTGACAACTGTTAGTCCAGCCTTTTTGGGGACTACTTGAGTTGGACTAACCCAGGAGCTGTCAGAAATGGGGTAGATGATATCAGCATCCAGCCACTTAATAATCTCCTTTTTTACCACCTCCTGCATACTAGGATTCAAGTGCCTTTGTGGTTGGCGGGAGGGGCGAGAATCGTCCTCTAAAAATATACGGTGCGTACAATAGGACGGATGAATGCCTTTAAGATCAGAAAGGGTCCAGCCAATAGCTTTTCGATATTTACTCAAAACCTAGAGAAGTTTGTGCTCTTGTGCCCCGGTGAGTCCAGAATTTATAATCAGGGGCAGGGTCTGATTTGGACCCAGGAAAACATATTTAAGTGAATCGGGCAAAGGTTTTAATTCCAATTGTAAGCCCGGTTCCGAAAGAGTTTCTGCTTTGTGGGTTAGAGGTGAGGTGAGAGTGAAAGGGTCAGCTGGAATGTTAGCTGGTTGTGTAGTTGAGGTGGAAGGGTGAGAAAAAGTAGATTGTTCAGGAACCGTATTTACAGCAAAACAGGAACCTAATTGGGAAATCTGCAATGTTTCCTCCACAATGTTTTCTATTTCTGAATCCGAATCATCAAAGAAATCTGGTTCCTGGAATCGCCTAGAGGCTTGAAAAATGTCTAGGGTTACAGATTCACCGCCACACATGATCTTCATCTTTCCAGAATCACAATCAATATTGGCGCGGGCGGTGGCTAAGAATGGTCTTCCAAGAATAATGGGGGCAAACTTAAGTGCTTCAGGTACCTCTATGTCCAGGACTAAAAAGTCTACAGCGAATAGACAATCTTTGACCCGGACAAGAACATCTTCAACAATTCCCCTTGGTTTAATCGTAGATCGGTCGGCTAATTGGAGAGTAACCTCAACAGGTTTCAATTCACCGATCTTAAATTCCTCAAAAATAATTGTGGGGATAAGATTAATTGAGGCACCAAGATCCAACAGAGCGCGATCAAATGAGGTATCATTAATGATAACTTGGATTAGGGGGGCGCCGGGATCTTTTCTCTTAAGAGGCAGTCGGCTCTGCACAACTGAGCTGACTGTCTCTGGAAGAATCACCTTTCCTAAATTCTTGGGCTGCCTTTTTGGAGTACATAAATCTTTTAAGAATTTTGCATAGGCAGGGATATACTTAATGGCATCTAGGATAGGGATATTAATTTCTACTTGCCCAAATAAATCCATTAATTCCTTCTCAGTGGGCTCAGATTTTGTTTTTTTCTTTTTTGAAGAGTGGAGGGCTTGTGGAAATGGGGCAGGGTTGCCCTGTTTTGCGTGAATTGGTTCCTGAACAATAGGAGGGGAAGAGTTAATCTGTGTGTCATTAGAGCGGGTTTCTTTAACAGGCAGGGTATTTTGAGTGGTTTTCCCATTCCTCAAGGTAACTGCATTTGCAGTCTGGTTGTTTCTAGGGTGAGGACGGGGAGCCTGGCTGTTATTGAAACCCGGCGGATGCTGAGGTGCTGGATGAATAGGTTGACTGTGATATCCACCTTGGAATTGACTCCTTTGATTGTTGGGGTTGGGCATGGGTTGGGATGGTAAATTCCCAATAGGTCGATGATCAGGAGTAACCTTAACTTGTTGTTGTAAATTGGTAACCATGCGGGTTACTTCTGTCATTTGAGTCTGCATTCCTTGCAGAGTTTTCATGACCTGATTATTAATATCATCCTGGGATGGTCCAGGTTGATACAAAGGTTGCCCATAATTCCCACAATAGTTTTGTTTGGGAAGAGAAATCGGATTCGGGTTTTTCCAGGAGTGATTCGGGTTAGTCCTCCAATTTTGATTGGAAATGTTGGAGGAGTTTCTAAATTGCTCCTGGAGAGCATAAATATTTTCCGAGGTGGAATCAACAATATTTTGGTCAAAATTCCCGGTTAAATCTTGCGGGAAATCAGCCGGGAATTGTTGGTCAACAGATGTGGCATCGATATTGTGCAGATTCTCTCTTCGGAGAATGTGTGGGGGGTGAGTGTGTGGAGAGTGGACGTGTGGAGCTTGTTTGTTTGTGAGCTTTTCTTCTATTTTCTTTTGGTGAATTTGCATCTGGTCCAGTCGTTGAGCTAACATATATAAATCATCTTGTGTGACTGGAACAGAGGTGGTTTTGGAGTCAATTTCATGGACTCCATGTCTGGGGTTTTGTGATCTGCCAAAAGTGTCCATTGAAGTCATGTTAAATGAGTTTTCACTCATTTCTTCAAAGAGAAGATAGGCACTTCCGGCGTCTTTGTTAAGAAAATTGCCCCCACATGAGGCATCCACAAATCGTTTTAATTGATCTTCTAATCCATGATAGAAGATCTGCACTAGCTGCCATTGTGGAATTTCATGGTGGGGACAACTTCTTAGAAGTTCCTGAAATCTTTCCCAGGCTTCATGGAGGGGTTCACCAATTTTTTGTTGAAAGGTCGTTATAGATCTTCTTAATGCATTTGTTCGACCGATCGGAAAAAATTTTTTAAGAAAAGCACTTTTTAATTGGGGCCAGGTGGTAATAGGACGCCCAACTGTTCTAAACCAATGTGATGCTTTGTCTTTGAGAGAGAGAGGAAAGAGTCTCATTAACCACATGTCTTCCTGCACCTGGCGGGAACGAGTGGTTTGAGCGAGGACAGTTAATTCCTCGAGATGACAAAAAGGGTCCTCTCTTGGAAGACCATGAAAATGCTTGATAAGGTTTAGAATAGCAGGTTTGATTTCAAAATCCCCTTGTGGTATGACCACCCCTGGTCTTTCCTCATAATTGGAAGGATCATAGAAATCCTTAAGAGGAATGACAGGCTGTTGGCGAGGTGGTGGATTTTGTCCTTGATTAGCTAGGTTCGTGACAGTCCTAGCTAGATCTTCTTGATTTTGTTGTAGTCGAGCCAAATGGTCGACCATTAATGCAAAGGGATTTGTATTATGGGTTATAATTGGAGGGCCACCTGGCCCTGCTGATATTTCTGGTTGCTCCAAGTTAGGAAGGTGAGGGAGGGTGGAGTCAGCTTGTGGGTCGGCTGACGGGTTAGAAGTGGAAGCAGAATTTTTTTGACGGCTTCCTGGGTTTTCCATTTTTCTAGAAGACGAGGGGGAAGAAAACAATGATTTCTTGCTACGGGGGGCGAAATCAGATGGTCCCTCAAGGTGTGGCTTTTGGGACCGTCGCCCGTGCATGCACTACTTGGAAGAAATGGAGGGGAGGAGAAGAGATAGAGATGAGAGAAATGTGCACACAAGCAATCAAATTCTAGACCTAACTTAGTTGTGACTCCCTAAAAAATAAACCTAACTTAGTTGTAGTATAGTGGTGAGTATTCCCGCCTGTCACGCGGGTGACCCGGGTTCGATCCCCGGCAACGGCGCCAAAAAGTGATAGCGATTTCACGCGGTTTGTTAAAATACGTCGTTGTAACGCGTAAAATCGATCAACTCTTAAATTTATATTCCTAGATAGGGGAGTATCTAAGGTCGTCCAAGGAGGCAAAAATTGCAATAATGATTCTCTTGCTTGGAATACAATCTCAACTTTCTTTTTAATATTTTTCAATATGTAATTTTTTTGTATTTTGAAAAGACGAGGGCAAACGGCAGATTGTAGCGAAAAGCACTAACACCTACAAATGATTAAAATTCTAAAAGATAGAAATATCTTCTTCCTAAGCTCACTCTAGGCAAGTGTAGGCCTAGGGTAATTAGGAAGAAGAGGTGAAATAAGTGCTAGAACCAAAACAAACAACTGCAATAAAAAGCTTAAAAGAAGGCAATTTTTGACTGAGTAGAATGAGTGTTCTTTTCAAGGACAAGTAGAGGAAAGCTTCTACTAGAATTGAACAATTTAAAAGCAAGAAAAGAAACACAAATCCTCTTGTAACAATGGTGAAGAAGGTTGTCTTCTTGCTCCAAGCCTAGCTGCTCCTTGGCTTGAAAAGAGGGCCTCCTTCTTCTCCTTCCTTGAGAGCTCCTCCAAGGTGGAAGCTACCACCTTTAATGCTCTCTCCAAAGGGGTGGGCGTGCACCACCCTTAAAAACTCCTCCAAGGTGGCGTGACCACCTTCAAGATCTCCTCCAAGATCTTCCTTGCCTGGCTTCTCCTTTGGCTGGCGTGACCCAAGAGAGAAGGGAAGAGGGGAAGGCACCAAGGGGACAGAATATCCCCTTAATCTTCTTCTTCTTCTTCTCTCTTGGACGTGGGATTCTTGGTGGAATATGAGAGTGAAATGGCTAGCCAAGGATGGCTTGAATGGTGGTGGGTAGTGGTCTTTTTATAGGGTAGGATGGGGGGTTAAGGTGCCCCTTGAAATGGAGGGCTAGGATGGAAGAATGGAGGTGGTTGGTGATCCTATGGCTAAGGAGAGTTGGCGCCAACCCAAGAGGTGTTAAAGGGGGTAGTTATGGTGGTGTTGGTGTCTTTTGGTGGTGGAGAGACACCACCATGTTGGCGCCAACATGGGGTCTTCTAGAAGGGGGGTTAGGTGGATGGTGGAGATGGGTTCAAGGGAGATTGTGTGGTGGAGATGAGGGGAGATTTTGGAGGGAAAAGTGGCGCCATTAAGGGGTAGTTATGGGTAGTTTTTGGCGCCACTTTTAGGTGTCTTTTGGAGGTGGTGGGTAGGTTAGGTTGGTGCCAAGTAGGTTAGCTTATGTGGAGCTTAGGTGGAGCTAGTTGGGTAGAGTTGGTAGGTGGGTTTTTGGGGTAGTACAAGCCAAGGAAGTTGGAGCATAGCTAAGTTAAGCTAAGCTAAGCTAAGCTAAGCTAGCTTAGCTAATGGAGGAGTAGAGGAGAAGGTGTTGGAGCTAGGGTTTGGAGGAGGGAGCTGAGGAGAAGAAGTCTGGAGCTGGAGCTGGAGCTGGCTGCTGCTGAAGAGGCTGGCATGGGGCTACTCTAGCTGGCTTAGCTTGCTAGTTCTTTGCTAGTTGCTAAGCCAAGCTAAAGTGAGCTAGCTTCTACCAAAATGAGCTAAGGTGAGCTAGGTCTGGTGCTATCGGGGAGAATCAAGCTGGTTGAGGCAGCTAAGGTAGCTTAGCTCAACTGAGATGAGCTAAGCTGAATCCCCGGGAGCTGGACTTGAGCTTCCTGAGCTGAGATGAATTCTTCTTCAGCTGGCTGGAGTTGAGTGGAGCTGAATGTAGCTGGATCTGAGCTGGGGTGAACTCCTGTCAACTCAGCTGAGCTAGCTAGAGCTCCCTGTGAACTAGTGGGAGCTGAGGTGAGCTAGACTCAGCTAAGTTGAGCTGGATCTGAGCTGACTTGAGCTAGGGTGAGCTAAGGTGAACTCTCTTGAGCTGCCATCCAGCTGAGATTAGCTGAATGGAGCTGGGATGAGCTAACCCTAGTTCAAGTAAGCTAGGTTCCAGCTATGGTGAGCTGGATCAAGCTGGGTTCCAACTAGTCAGGGCTTCTCCTTCACCAATTGCCTTCTTGAGTGCTAGGGTTTTAGGAATCTGTGAATCTGTACATCCCTAACACTCACAAAAATACATTAAAACAATAATAAAAAATGCAATGCATGCCTATCCTAATTTATGCCTAAATGCAGCCCAAAAACCCGTTTGCAGAGTAAAATCCTAAGAGCTAGGTTAGTTTTAAAGCATAAAAATGATGATAAACTGGTGTTTATCACTTGCCTCCGTGGATGACCCTAGATACCACCATTAACTAGGATTAAAAATTTTAAAGCGCTTGCAAACTTACATGTTACAACGACTTAAAACCCTAATTTTAACAAACCGCACTTTTTCAACATCACTTCCCACAATGCCCTTAGGTGGCACCCCCAGATGTTGTTGGTGCACAACTACCCTAATAGAAGATCCTGCCAAGCACTCTCGATTACTCTTGCTATCACGGCCCACCAATGGTCCATCGACCAGCAGGCCAGCTTGGTTGCTAGCTCCCTAAGGCTGGGTGGGCAAGTCCTAAGGGCATTTTTCCAAGCAGTGAAAGGCTAGAGACTACCCTGAGAGGCCGTTTGAAGTTGGACAGCAGAAGACTAAGTCCTTTTGATCCAACCTAGATTAGTTCAAGGCTCAATACTTTAAGGGTGGTAGGCTCGCAAGGTGACGGATGCACAACACTTCGAGTCAGGCTGTTTGACTAAACCGCCCAGGCACAACGAAAGCAATCACGTGTCCAAGCATACAGCGATACTCCGAGCAAAGCCATCAGGGTTGCGGAAAGAGGCAACTCCTCCCGTACCCACGATCGATTGGCCAAGGGACGTAAAAACAACCCAGCCTCGAAGAAGTCGAGGGCCCTGGGTAGGCATGCCCCAATGCTCGATTGCGGAAGCAGCCGCTTCCCCGAGCGAGGACCCACCTTCCCTAAAATATCAACCGCCCATTGAGGGTCACTAGTACGGACCTCACTAGACAGGAAGGGAGTTCCTTGGTAAATGCACTCCCCTTGCCACGAACTAAGCGAACGTACTTGAGGGCAGCTAGTTCATAAGCGAGGACCTACTGTCCTCGAGCCCCTCAAAAAAAGGAAGCTTGCTCCAGGCCCCACCGTGAGCAACTCAAAGCCCGAAGCCACGTAGCCAAAGAACTATCGGGATCCACACGAGCAACTTGAATCCTAGTTCCGGCATGGGAACCTAGCCCACCCCTTCAGGCGAATTCGCAGTAAGGAAGGTGAGGCAAACCTAGGGAGGGCTCTAAAGACCATCCTAAGGAAAAGCTCTGGCAACAACGGACGGCTAGCACGATCTTCCTTGCAGATCGAGGGCCAGGCTGGTCGACACCCTGCCTGACTAGGCCAGCTATGTCACCCTGGCTACCCTCCCAATGGAGCATCGCCATCAAGTCTTGGTAGCAACACTCGCGTCACTCGAGGCCCTCACCCCCTGTCGACCGAACATATCAGCGCAAGGGTTAAGGAAATCTTCAAGGTTGACGCCGCTTCAGGCCGGCGACCCACTCCTTCCAAGGCAACTCCCCTGAGCACCTTTCCCCAATCTTTGGTAGGGCAAGGAAGGCATAGTCGAACAGGCAGTGCCCTGGTTAATTTCCTCCCCACCGGATACGGTGGAGCACCTAGGCTTACTTCTGTGACACTCCTAACAGGAAACTCCAACCCAAGCCCTTCGAAGAATACACTCCCTTGGCCACGAACCAAATGAAAGTGTCGTAGGAACCGCAAGGCTCATAGACACACCGCCAAGGGATGCCCAGACGGACATGACCGAACCTGGTGTGAAAGCACAGACAGCCTCATCAAGGAAAACAGGGACAAAGGTCGAGGGCTTATCAAAGGCCGAACAAGTTGGCGTGCCCATAAATCCTTCCCCACCCCTTGCTAGGGGGTTAAAGGGACATTGTCAAGAAAGCAAAGTCTTGTTGTTCACCCCTTGTGGAAGAGCACACGGACCCGCTTTTGACAACGCCCCCACTGGCAAGTCAGCTGTAGCCCAGAGGTAACACCCCACCCTCCACCAGCTGTTCCGATCGTGGACCTTTAGCAATCATGGGGAATCGCCAAACGGACAGGTTCACCATCCTCCACCCGACCGCGATGAGAACGAGCACCTCAACCAGATGGCCACACTTACAGTGGCCAGGTAAACGGAAGTACTGGACAACCTCGTTGGCTAACCGCTAACACACACCCACCGCCGCATCCTCTCGGTGCATTCATAATCTCCTCAAAAAGTAAAAATAATGCATAGGAGCAGGGCAACATGGTATGGACTCCTAAGGGTCGAACCGAAGCGACCTGGGATGCCCAGACAAGGGGAAAAAAGGAAACCAAGTCCAAGCAACCGGGCTGACCCACCTGCGACCTCTGAATCCCAGCCAGGCCCTTTAGTCATGGCTATGCATCTTTTTCCACACAACGCTACTTAGCATGTCGAACATAGAGCAACTCTAGATACCCTTCAAACCCTGTGTTCCCTTGCATGGCCACCTTTTAAGGTCGACAGGAACTTAGGAAAACGCACATGGCGTGTAAGATCTAAAAAGCACAGGTACACTACAAGGGGGATTGAATAGTGTGGTAGACAAAAATATGCAAGCAAATCAAACCACAAAAAATAACACCTGCTGTATAGTGGTTCCCCTCACTTGGGTGCCCCACTACCTAAGTCTCCCGACTTAGGATTTTTAACCCAATTCCCTTAACCCAGAGGGAATCAATCTGCTATAAACAAAGGTAATTAACAAGTTACCTCAACCCAATTACAAGATAGAATAAGAGCAAAATGATACAGGTGTAAGCATGCAACAAAAAAGCTTACAACTAAATTCCTAAGTCTCCAACAGGAATTTGCTTTAAAAAATGATTATACACTAATCTAATGAGAGCACACTAAAGTGAAAGATTTTACGATGAAGAACAAAATTGCTTGAAAGAGGTTTATTGCAAAGAGTATCGCCTTGATAAAAGCAACAAATCAACAATCCTTGCAGCTAGAAATGTGTAATCTGGGAATTAGGAGTAAGGAGACAATATTTGCATTTTGTTGTATGCAAATGACACACACAAGGTATTTATATAAGCCACTAAATACCTTCCCTACAATCACTAGCCATTAGGGGCAATTTGGGAAGATTAGATATAGGATTAATTGCAAAAATAGACGTTCAGATTGGTCACAACGGTTAGTTGGCACCGGTACTAAAGTTGTGATACCAGTACTGACTGTTTACAGATGACCAGTAGTCAACCCAACAAAGCCTGGGTATCGGTACTCATCGTAGGTACCAGTACTCAGTGCTTTCAATTGAGTACCAACTAAGTCACTGGGTATCGGTACTCATGATGAGCGCCAGTACTTGTAAGGTCCAAGCACTACATAAGTCTTCAAACAGTGAGCACCTGATACCGATACTCATAATAAGTATCGATACTTGTTGTTCACAGTTTGGGACTAGAACCCAAACCTGTGCCAAGTACAAAAAATGACTTATGATAATTAATCTAAGTGAAATTTGAATGTAAAAACATGATCAATATGACAACGAAACGATGAATTTTTAAGCGAATAGCTGAACGAAAGAATGATTCCTAATTATCTCTATTTTGATTTTAATTCCTAAGTCATTTATCTTGTTAGGAGACATATACAATCTAGATTTCAAAATATAAGAAACAATCTTCAATCTTCATGCCATCATCACTTCTTTCATACATCCTTAGATCCTGTTATTTCCTAAAAATAACACCTCATAAACGCATTAGATTTAAAACGATTTTGTTAACATCAAAACAAAAAAGAGAAGTAGAACTAGATTCCAACATGGCATTCCCTTACATGGCCACCTCTTCAGGCCAGCACGAACTCGGGCAGATGCCCCTGGCATTCCCTTACATTTACCCCTCTTAAGGCAGGCAACCCACCCCGTAAGGTCAGCAAGAAATCAGGCGTATGCGCCTGGTGCTCCATTACCTTGCCACCTCTTAAGGCTGGCAAGTCACCTCTTAAGGTCAACAGGAACTCTGGCAAACGCACTCGACGTTCCCTTACATGGCTGATTGCACAAATTTAATGTAACCAAAATCATCTGAATTAAGCTATATTCTCGCATAACATAGGAATAATGCATTAATATGTATCGTAATTCGCATAATAGCTAGTTTATTAGTCATATAGATAATATCGTCATTTTATGACTTAAAAGAGAGATGATTTTAATCACAGATGATTCAAAGCCACGGATGACAAATCAAACCATACAGATCTGATCAGAACGACGACCGGAGTTCAACGCTTACAAAATCGTCTCGATCAGACAACCAGGGCAGCTTGTGCAGTCCATAAAAGAACAGAGATCATAAAGCCAAAAGACAAAAATCCGAGCCTCAAATGAAAAATCCAACCACACGGATGAATTTGGATCGATGATCGCAATCCAATGGCGGAAAAATCTACCCAATCAGAGGTCTACATCACCAAATACAAGGAAAATAAAATGGAAGGACACGATGGTGCCACATGGCACCATCCTAGCCGCCCCCTCATCGCCACCCCATATGAGAAGGCTACCTCACACGCTGTGGGCCGCTGGATCTTCATCCAACGGCCACGAGCGCACCACGTCGCCCATCCAACTGCACCTCTTCAAAGTAAAGAAGATCTCGACCGTTGGATTTCCATCCAACAGTCGAGAATAAGTTGCCTTCGAACAAAAACTACGACTCAAGCGCGGCCACGATGCAACGGTGAGCGTGCTCGTTCAAGAACCAACTACGTTAGTTTGAGACTCAATCCATGCAAATTCAAGAGAGGCGGTGGGCGAGAGCACTATTGGCCATTAGATCAAAGTCGAAGGGCGAGGATGCACCCACGTGTTGCGACTGGAGGCTCCCGCGAATGAACGTGCAAACAAATGCGCGAGTTACGTGCGATCTCACACACTCTTCAAAAGTTGGTGGCACGCTTGATTTACAATTGGACGACCGAGAGCATTGGGGGTGATTTGAATTCGCATTGGCCGCGATTTGAATTCGTGCAGGTGCGCGAGGAGGGAGAAGCGGCGAGCAGGCGTTGGGTGAGCCCAAGGTGCGAGCGGGGCCGTCAGATTGCAATCTAAGGGACGTGGGTGCACCACGTGTCGGCCAGAGAAGCGATCCGCGCGATTAAGGTGCAAATGAAGGTGTTTTAAGGCGCGATTTGGTCTGTTGATCTCCTGATCATCGGATCTGATTTACCAGGAGTTGTTACAAGAGATTAAGGGCTAAAATACCAATTTTGCCCTCCATAAAAACTATAAAAGAAGGCCCAGGGGCCCCAGTTGAGGAATCTCTCTCCCGTCAACTCTAGATACAACTCTTCCACCTTCTCTGCAACTCTTCGTCCCTCTGCAACTCCGCTCCGACCTTCATCCCAATGCTCTGGATCTGAGACGCTGTCGCATCTCGCACAAGCATCCTACAAGCGACGTGGTCTCTCTGCCACTTTCTATCTCTCTTTATCATCTATCTATTTGATTCTAATAGCATTCTTTATTATGAAACTCGATTTAATTGTAATAAAATTCTAATCTTCTAAATGCATGATATCTGATTCATATACATATATATAGATATAAATATCTGTTTAGAGTAACTTTTATTCAAAAGCTTCTGCAAAAATTGAGATTGTCTCCCTATGAACGACCTGGTACTCATTGAAGTTTTATAAGTTTATTTGTCGACGTGTTTTCGTGCTATACTACAATTAACTTTTAAAATGAGAATTACGTGGTGAACAAGTTGGCGCCGTTGCCGGGGAGGTAACGAAAATTTTCGAAGCTTTCTTTGGTGTGAATTTGAGATTTCTAACTTGCTCTTTTCGTTGATTTCGTGTGTGAATAAAAACAAGGAAATTAGAATAAAACATGATAACGGAAATTGCAGGTTTGAACCTCAGGTAGGTGCCCATAGTTTAGATTATTTCGATTTAGGATTTGCTTAAACCCTAGGATTAGTTAGAATTTGTTTGCTTATTGAAAAAAAAAAATCTCTCTCAGGTAATTTAATTTCATAACTAAATTTATTTCACATGTAATTTAAATTTCAAAAAACTAAAAGATAAATTTAAAAAAATGAGGGGACATAAATCTGGATGAGGGGGGGTGGTTGGGGGTGGGGGATGTGGGGGAGGGTTCATGGGGCAGGTAGTGGCGTGGGCATGAGGGAGGGCGTGGGGGATACAGCGCAGGGAGGAGGGTGCGGGGAGGGGGGCGGCATTGGTTGCGCGAGGATGAGAGTGGTGGGGGCAGCGACGTAGGCTAGAGGACAACGTGGGCAACGTGAGGGCGCAAGGTGGAACGCAGGGGGGGAGGGGGGAGGGATGGTGGTTGCTCACTAAAGCGAGGGAAAGTCGACGTTGTAGGGGGAAACGGCGGCGGCGCAAGGGAGAGTCGACGGTTGCAAGGGAGAAGTGTGCTTGAGAATAGTCGTGCGAGGGGAAGGTTTCTGGGGGAGGGGGAAGAGGGCACGTTCGGAGAGTTATATTTGCAACTAGCAACGGTTGGTCGGATCAACCGTCGCCAAAAAGGGGCTAACAACTTAAACATTCGTGACGGTTATTCTCTAAGAAACCATCGTCAATGAACACAAATTGCCTTTTCAGTTTCCACCCTCGTGTAGATATTTTACGCGGTGATACCCATTGGCAATGGTTAATAATTTACCATCACGAAATGTCCTAAAAATTAACACGCGCAAAATATCTACAAAAGGGCAAGAGTGCATATTGGCAACGGTTAATTCTGGGTCGTCGCAAAATGTCCTAAACCCCCCTCCGCCCGCAGAAAATATTTGGAGAAGGATGGGAGTGCCCTTTCACGACGATTAATCCTTAACCGTCGCTACATGTTTTCAATTGGCGAGTGGCTATTCGTAACTCTCACCAAATTTCTAATAAAATCACGACACATGTTCCCAACTGTAATTAGTGATATTGCAATATATAACCATCTCTAAATATCCACTATTGGCGACGATTACGAGACCGTTGCAAATTAATGGTGGTCAATAATGATTTTTCTTACGGTGAAATCATTAAAATATAATAGAAGGGCATTTATGTGTAATGAGGCAACTTTTTAGAGGTATACATGTAAACTTTAAGTTTATAGGGGTATAGATGAGTGACCGCACAAACCCCTAATAAACACATGTAGGAGATTGAATCGCAAAAAAGCCAAACATTTTTTCTCAATTACTTTTAACTAAATTATAGAATTATGGTCAACATTTAGCAAAACTAAAACACACAATACAAAATAAATTGTGACAAAATAAAGCCATTTAAACCCTAAGAAGGACGTCCACAATCCGTCGCTAAAGAACTAGCACGAAAAAAAATTGAGCATAGATGTTATAAAGAAACATATGGAGTTGACTCATATCCCAGTAGTCTATTCCGGTGATGAAACCCATACACAAGTTGCGGGGGGTGGGTGTGTGTGTGGGTATGGTGGAGGGGAAGCTGAAAGCTCAGTAAAGAATCATTTGGCCAATTATTCTCTATTATGTCCTTTATACGGTCCCAACTAGTTGCCCGATGGCATTGATTTCTTTATACACCTTGTACTTTTATCTTATTTCATCTGGTACATTTCATGACTTCTACCTCAAGGTTTCATAGTCAAATTAGAGTAGAATAGGCTCTCTAGCATTTATCATTCAGATGCAACGAAAGCACACCTCATTATTCGTTATTGAACCAGGTCTACCTATTAGATACACCTAGGTTGACAATTAAGAGACTGTTCACAACAAATATTGCTTCATGGCCACATTTATATCTATGGTCTCCATTTTTATGATCACAATCTCATAGGAGAAAATTTATGAGATACTGCAACAACAGGAATCCCGAATGATCAATCTAGTACGCCAAAATGTTAACAAACTTATACAACCTTCACTCCATTAAACCCAACACTCTACACTAGACGGTAACAATCTGACCAATAAAGTATCTCATTCCTGGAAGGTCTTAGGTTAACAAGTTATGCTTTGTGAAAAAAAAGATTTTCATCCTCACGCTTGATTCACATCCAAATAAAAATAAGATGATCCCTACTCAAATTTAATCATAATCTAGTGATCCCAACTATCTATTGGCGATCTTAGCCCTCTAATTCTATACTTAGTCATAGCCAGTTAAGAACTCTAAACAAGCAACCCAGCACTCAACACATCATGTTGCAAGATAGCTTGTCTAGTTAGAGGATCATGGGTTTATTTACATAATATTAGCCTACGAATATATCTATTTCCGCTTGCATTAGGCAATGAAACTACAATGGTTTGGGTGCCCAAGGCTATATCATCCTTGAATCACATCTATTTAGCCGACTGACTGTAGTTTTGTGCACCCGAACCTGTAACATGTCTAATTTGCACCCTGCCTAAAATTAGATGCAAGAACTTAGCGTTTGAGCAATTAAACCTGTAGCTCAAGCTTTGAGTAGATTGTGCCCAACTTGATTTAATAATCGATTAAATTTGATCTTTGCTCGAATTGGTTCCAAACTTTTTCCAACTGCCGACAAAGGATTTTTACAACATTCTCATAGGTCGAATTTCATCAAAATCTTTGCGATGGATGGAATCATTCATTCAGAGTTGAGTTACTCGGAATTTGCGAAGTCCAATTATTTCAATGTGAATTCCACAACTATTGGAGGCCATTTGGACCCCAAGATCCCCCGTGACAGGAGCTATTTTTGCATGAATTCGAAGAATCTCTTAGATTAATCTATTTTATCGAGACATGAATGTTGGGAGAGAATTGTTCCTTACCGAAATTATTATTCTTTTAATTCCTGATCTTGCTTTTTTCTTCCTTTCTCCCTGACATTAATGTTTCCTTTCATGCTATCGGTTGCATTCAAAGGTCAATAAATTGGTATGTATTACACTTTGTGTCATTTTTCATTAATTAGATTGCAACGGTGCTATCATTAGTTAGATTTTATGATCAATTATATATAGTCAACTCTTATGACTACTTATCCTAGTTTAATGTCATTGTCAGATTAACATTATGAAATTGTAATTGTCAAGTGCAAGTCCATTTTTGTTAGAGTTGGTCTTTTTTTCATAACAAGTACTTAAACATTACCTGTGGTTACCTAATTCATAGTTTGGTTGGCTAAGCTTAAGTTGGTCTTTCCTCCACAATGGATACCCAGACATAACTTGGTTAGTAAAACAATGGTCCTTTTACTTAGATAATAGTTGACCATTTCAGTAGAATAAGCACTTGCGCATTATCTCCTCTTTGATCTAGAGGTGCCCAATTTTTTGTCTTTTCTCTCTCTTTCATCAAAGTAAATAAGACTTTTTTACTTCTGATGATGGGAGAAAAGTTAGGCCCAATATTGGTGGCCCAAAAATCCCACTAAACCCTACCGACCTAAAGGATGGGTCGGTGCAGTGCCAAGGCAAGGCAAGCCCATAGGATCAACCCCAATCACACTTCTTTCACCTTGTCGTCACTTTGGGCAGTCAACCAAAATCCACTCAGGGCAATTATCCCATCCTTTCCACCAGAATCCCCTTGTGATTCGAAACCCAAACCTAATCCCGCACTAAGCATGTTGACACATATGTAGGATCTTGAAGCTACTATAGATGGCGATTAGAGGGCCCAGAAAAGATGTGAATCGCTTTGTAAAAGTGTCAAAGAAGCACGTTGTTGAGTTTTCAAATCCGTAGAGAGATTGAAAGTAGCAAACACAATTTCTTCTCTTGAGAATATGGTGGAAATATGAAAAGTTAGCTCTAAAACTTTTCCTTCTCTTTCTCTTATGCAAACTAAGAGTCCTAGAATCTTTTTATAGTAGTGGGACCTTAGTAAACCGTCAGCTAGACATTGAGGTTTAAATCCCAACATTCATCTTCTCAAAATTAATTTTTCAACTGTTCGGATTTGGACCAAGGACTAGCAGTATTGAAGTACGGGTACCAGTACTAGCTGCTCACAGTTTTTCTGCAGCTAACACACAAGAGTCCTGACACCGGTACTTGTGACTCCTAGGTTTGAGACTCACTAGGCACTGTGACCTACCTATACCGGTACTCATCATAGATACCGATACTTGTAAGGCCTAGGCCCGAACTAAGCCTACAAACTATGACCACCAGATACCGATACTCATGGTTAATACCAGTACTTGTTGCTCACAGTTTAAGACATAGGTTCAAACCTGGTACTTGTGAACAATACCGGTATTGCTTACAAGTATCTTGTTTTACAAAGTTTAACATTTAAGCATGTTCTTTGAAAAAGATCGTAATGTTTATCTAAATTTATCTTTAATTAATTTTACGATCTATCTTATGTTTCTTTGTTAAGAGGCATACATTCTAATAAGATAAAATCCTAATCTAAAAGACAGCAAAAAAATCTCAAGATGGAAGATGATCTTCTATTAGCATCTCCTTCTTGTCATCTTGCCTCCTTGTCATCATGCCTCCTTTACATAATTCTCTGTTTACTTTAATCCTCACCTAAACCTGAAATAACACTCAATTACAAACATTAATCTACAATAATTTTGTTAACACCAAAACAAGATATAGAACAACGCTCCAACAACATACTCATCACCGCTTGTCGGCTGCAAATCGGGTTAGCATAGCCCAAAAAATGAAGAAACACAAGCTTGGTCAACCCTTAGATGAACTTTGCTCGAAGGGTGCCATGTAGGATACCATTGATTTCTTTCGTTGTTACTTTTCTAACAATTCCTATTTCATAGAAATCTGAGTTGTGTAGCAAAAGTTACTTACAAAACATGTTTGACAAAGCCATAGGAGCACATAAACCAAAGTCGAGGGTCCAAGGGTTCACCTTTGTCGAAAGACGAGTTCTAAGTCATTTTATAAGTGATTACAACATTTGAGACCTATTGGTATCCATTGGGTCAAGTCGAGTTCAAATGCTTGGTAAAAAAAGCGTAATTGTAGTCAACCCTCGATTAAACCTTGTCGAGAAGAGGTCGTGTGCGGTTTCATTAGATTCTTTTGATCACAAGCTTTCTAACAATACTTGTTTCGTGAAAAGCTACATAAAAAAATATAATGAATTGAGTGAAGATGTAATTAAACCATAATAGAGGATATTCTTATTTAAGAAGGATTATCCTAAATCAAATTAGGGTTAAGGAAGTCTATAAGTAAGCCTTTGAGGGGCTCAGGGTCATTGTTTACTTAGGTAGCATGCATCTCGAAAAATCAATAGATAGAAGAAGAGAAGAAAATAAAGGAGAGAGGAAGAGGATAGAGAGGCTGCGGTGCATGCATTTGAAGGCAAAGCAACATGCTGGTGTGCATGGGTATGCAATGGCAATGCACATGACACGCGTGCGGGCGAGCACAGCAGTGGGCATGTGATGTGAGTGCGGACCAGGCACGTTATGCGCAAGTGCTTTCATGCGGAGGCACATGCCGCTAGAGGTGCAACCCGTGTGGAGATGTGCAATGCTTGCCAATCTAGTTTCTACTAGCGTATTTGGTCCTGCACTTCGTGGTGAGATCAATGAACAAAGTAAGACGTGGGAATCCAAGTTGGTAATCAAACATGATCAATCATGTGAGCGACGGAATCTACTAAGAATATATGATGTATACAATATGTATAGGAAAATTTTAAAAATGTATTAACAACATTCATGATTATGACTTGAAACTTTATTGAGTAACCTATATGTAAAGTTATAGTTAAAAATGTTTCATGTGATGGTAAAAAAAATGTAATTTAATATATAGATGAACATAAATTTACTTTTTTATAATAATATAAATAAAGGATTAGTAAACAATCTTTAATATTTAAATAAAAGATTAAATATAATTAAATGCTATGAGTAAATATTAAATAAGAATCCTATGCATAAATAATAAGTAGGTATCCTATGAGTCAATACTAAATAGGTATGCTATGCATGAGTAAATTGATTTAAATATAGATTTCTGATTTAGAAATTTGATGAATATGTAAATAAAACATGCATGTTTGGGTATAAAATTTTAAAATAAATATGTAAACTGAACTTAAACTTTGACCTTATTTACATTCATACATATGATGTTATTAATATATGTTGTAAAATACTTTATACAAATCAAATTATTTTAAATAAAAAATTATCATCTTACTTACAAAATAAATACATAAATAAATAATATCTATCAAATATACGGAGTAACATAATTAAATCTATCTTTCAAATACATTAAAATAATTTGTTAAAAAAATCACAAAAAATATATCATTTATAATTTAGGATTATAGTATATATTATTTTAAATATATAAATATCTTTTTTAATATAATTTATTTAATAATATATATATATATTATATGTGTATGAATTTTTTTAATAATACATATATTTTGTGTGTGCGCTGTGTGTTCCACAGTGGAGGGGAGAGAACGGGGCGGCATTTAATAAGAGAGAGGGCGGAGAGAGCGGGGAGCGACGGTAGTAAGATATCGACACGTGATAACTCAAAATCTGATTATAGTATATAGGAATAGATTTGCTCCAAACTGCATGTCGTGGCGTGCCACTGTTCAATCACCAAATCATAATTATTAACAGAATTGGAGCAGTCCTATATAAACCATTATATATCCGAGATCTTACATCAATTTTTTTTTTCGATGTCTTACTCCCTTCTCAAATTTAACTCCCTCGTTAAATTTGAGTAAGACTATTCATTTACTTAAATTATATTTTTTTCATTAACGTATGGATCATCAATAAAAAGAATCCGAAAATAACTAACGCATTTAGTTCCCCCGTACATCAAATATAGCATAATTTGGTTGCATATTACATGTCAAGCTGGACCAAATTAAAGAGAACAAGCATGCAACAATTAAAACTGCAACTACCGGAAACAAAAGATAAAACTGGTTCGACAATTCATCGTTTGTCTTCCTTCCGCCAAGGTTTGACATCGTGACTAGTTTTGTGGCTACGTACCTATCATGCAAAGTTACGAGGTTGCTAACATAAATTCCAGGAAACATTAGGAGCACAATCATAATTAAGCAAAATAATTTAAAGTAAAAGGGTTAGATAATAAAATAATATCTAGATCCAGTTTCTATAAGTAAAAATAAATATACTAAATCCAACTATAATACCAGAACAATTTCAGTATTTATGAGTGAAAAAATAAAATCAAAGAAAGGATATAACTTCTATGATTACTGCAAGGGAACTGAACAATAACCAATGTTAAAATAGATTAGTGGAATAAAATCAATGAGATTATCAAAACATTACAAGAAAATGTTAGGATCTACGTGAAGATCTTTCACCAAAAAAGGGAAGAAAATCACGTAATTATCTTATTAAGTAGATACTATATTTTTTCTCTTTAAAAATAACCAAAGGCACAAGAGCTTACGTATAAACTATCACGCACGCATGCACGTACCTCAAAATTCTACAACTACTATGTGAAACAAAATCAAACAACGTATATCTCCTTGGACAACTTTATATCTTAACTCACACATCCATCGTCTGAGGTCGGAACGATTAACCGGTATCTTATTTAACTTGGTATAAATTTTGATAAAACATATCAAAAGAAAAAAAAGGATAAACAGTGTCATAAACGTGCTAAAATAAAATAATAAACAAAATCAAGAATGCGTAATAAAGCTTATCAAGTAAACGTATCTAAATTTCAAGAGAATATATTTTGCCACGTTCCAATTCACTCTTGAGTTAATCAGTTTAACGGTGCATCAAGGCATCCCAATTCAACTTGCTTTTTCCAGCTCTGAGGAATACTCGACATATCAATTCGTCTCTACTCAGAATATAGCTCAAATTGGACTCATTCAAGGCCGGCATCAGACGTCGAAAGATATCAAGGCCAGTAGCTGCCTCTCAAGCAAACAATTCTCTTTCTTCGGGACTTCTGAGACTATTGTTTGGTGGTAGGATTTGCAAGAGATTTTCCTTATTGTAAAATTTTAATTGAATTTTTTCAATCACTGCAACATAAATTTTAACATAATTATTTCTGATCATTTCACCCAAATCATAAGAATTCTTACTTACACTTTTCCTATTAAGTAAATGTTAACTACATCATTTACTTTTATTTTTAATATTAAATAAATATATACCCAATGATAATCTCCACTTACACTTATACTATTAAATAAATATCTACCAACATCATATTATTACACTAATTATTTTATTTTTTCACATAACCCTTCCTTTATTTCATCACCCAAATAAACACTTATCTCTACTTATTCCATTTTAACCTATCACACTTCCATCTCAACCATCTATCTAGGGGGGGCTCGTTTGGAAGGGAGAAGAGAGAAAAGGGGATAAGTTATGTACATTGAAAATAAAGATGGGAATTCCTTATTTGATGTACAATTAGTTGCATTAAAGTTATGGTGAAGGATGTTTCCTTGATTTACTTTTGTCGCAACCCAAATTCGGTTCCCCCATAAAAACCTAGTCGGTTCACATTAAATATCCTAAGATCCGATTATCCAACGAAAAATAATCAAAAATATTAACATTTCAATTCATGCAATCATAGCAAGAGAAAAAGAAATTAACAACAACAAGAAAAGAACCATGCACCATGCACTAGAGTCCATTCATAGGAAAATAACATAAAGCTAGATGTAGCCATCACAAAAAAAACAACTAAGTGCAAAAGATAGAACTAGCAATTCTAAACGATCTAAGTACTCACTACAGCTAAAAAGAGAAATGTCCAAAAGAGAAAAAGAGACAGGAAAATTAGGGCTGGGCTTGGCTGGGCCCAACTCTCTCTGCAACCGATGGGGCTGGCTGCTCATTCCCCTTACCTAGGTACAAATAGTATGAGTCAGTGAAAGCTAAGTAGAGTGTCACATGAATAATAAACAATCAACATCTACGGAAAAAGCACTAAATTTACAGGCATCTTGTATGTTTCATTTCTTTATTAGCTACAAGTTATCTTCATTTTAGGTATTTTAGCAAAGGTTCCCACCTTTTCTAATTCACATGTTCCCTAACGGAACGATCTTGCTGCAGTACTCTCGTGGTGTAGAACGTGCATGTGGACCTCTCCTGGCCGAGAGACCACCCCGTATTTGCCCTACACCTGGTTTACCACCCCGGCATCACGATCGCGACGAAGCAGTGACCACAACACACGCAATAAACACACAAGGGGCTACCCTGCACTGGCACGTGGTCAATCCTTTCTGCTAACGGATATGCTCTAAGCCGTACAACATAGAACAAAATAGGGTCGTACCCTCACCCAACTAACCCAGTTGGCCCCTTAAGCCTAACAAGAGTTAGTGTAAGAAGGCCATGCCCACCCTAGGTCCCAACCCGAAGGTGGTCAGCTCTCTCCCTATACATAAGTGATTATAGCTCTCCTCGGTACCTATGTACTCAAGGGCCAGCTCACTTTCTACACTAGGGGACTATTAACTCTCCTCGGAACATGCATACTTGTGAGCCAGCTCACTCCCCCACCAACAGTCGTGTCTCACAAATGTACAGATACTTCCATTATTCTCCGAGTTACATCATAGCAGACGATTCTACCATTTGATTTACCCTAAAGTTCATGCACATTCCATATCTAAAATAACTCTGTTTCAGGCAATAACTAAGTAGCAGGCACTACCACAGGTATTTAAATCTTCATTAACAGGCAGATTATTCGAAATTACAACAGGCAACGGTTCTTTATTTTCAACCATAAGTTCGTTTGGTTCTTAAAACAATTATAAAGTCACATCTCATTCATGCTTAGCATTACAAACTTGATAGCACATCTACCATTCAACTATATAGCAAGCATCAATTCATGGATCTAACAGTAGAATCAAAAAAGACCACTCAACCTCAGTACACGGAAGATATGGGGGCACGAGGAACTGACCCAGATGTCCTCGTAAGTTCTACTTGCGCCCTAGACTCAGAGCCTATACCAAATCAAAGGCCAAAAAGGAGTATTAAGTGACTTGAATGAACTTTTAGCATGCCAAAACAGGCTTAAAACAGTGTAAAAACGATCTAGAAAGGTGGGAAAAATCGATAGCTTTCCGATGATACCTGTTGCATAGAAAATGGACACCGTTTAGGCCTTGAATTGACCCAAAAGCCTACCTAGTTCACTCGAGCCAGATTGGGGCAATTTGGTCCATCTAAACCGACCATCTGCCTGTCCAGAACGCACCTGGTTCTCGTATTAGATGTCTGGCATACACTCGAAACATCTTATATCGTCAGTACCCCCCACCTGGACTTCAGGCAACTGTCCTAGCTGCCTGAGACTGGCACCAGACATTTTGTAGCTCTCGCGGATGTCTGCCTGTCCCTCCGTACGTCTGCCCAATTCTTTGGACGTCCTTGCACCTCGAAACCTGCCTACCTACACAGCGTCCAACGCAGCATGTGAGCTCTGATGCCCGTCTACTCCTCACACAGTGTGCCCACGCCGCTATCACCTCAACTGACCACACCTTGGGCCTCATACTCCCCTCAGATGTCCGGAGCTTGTCCTGGATGGCTGAGGGGTGCTTCGGACGTCCGACTCTACTTCTAAATGTCCGATGCACTTCTTCCTCACGTAGTAAATCTATGCTCAACTCTGCCCGATTGCCCCTTCCCACTCACAGCCTGATGGGAACACTATCATGAGCTATAACTAGCTTAATTTAATCATTATCAAGGAATAAATGCTATTACATAATCATCAGAAGGCCATAATTCACTACAAATCCATTCTAAGGGAAATACAAGAAATTAGGGTTAAAACTGTAATTTTACCATCATATCTTGATTGCAGAATAACCGTAGGTTTTTTCAGGGGGTAATTAAAGGTCAAATGGTCTTAAATATCCAACAAGTGGGTTAATACATACATAAAAAGGTTTTCGCGTGTTTTGAGAATTAAATGACTTCTAAAATCCTAAAAACATACCTTCTTAGCTAACTAAGGTTCTGGTCAGGATAAAATTCACCTAAATAATCTAAAATTTATATAAAAATATTCTCTAGGGTTTGGTACCTTCAATTTGACCATTAGAACCAGTCTTGACCCAAAACAGAGTCTCAGATTGACATTTGCCCTAATTTGGGTAATTATGCAAATTACCTAGTCAAACTAGGTCAAAACCAAAATCCAATTTCACCATTGGATTCATTAGGTCCAAATTAGATTTTTACCAATATTTGGACCCAATCTGAGATCATCTTGACCAAGTTTGCATTTTGATCCAGTCAGACTCTTTCTATCTTATTCAAACCCTTAGCTTTTTGAATTCCTTGCAAATAGCCACCCAATTTTGAGGTCGCCCTCACAAAAAGGTCCCTCCTCCATTATCGCCCAAGAATCCTACTCTGACAAGCTTCATTTGGAGAGATCTCCTTGATTGATTGATGAAACCTTCCCAATGTCAAACCAGAGATTCTTTATGAAACCCTCTTTCCAATGGGACCAACCTTGGATCCCAACTCCATCCCAAAAGCTCATGCGAACGCTTTCAAGGAATGGGTATCCTAGTTTTGCATAAGCTCCAAGGTTCCCAAGTTGCTTCCAAGCTTAGAACCCCATCCTAAGCCCTATTCAAGCACACCCAATGCGTGGCTGTGCTCTTCAGCAAGTTTTGGTGCGTCAACCCCTTAAATTCTCCTTCTCCGGCCACAAAAACCCCTGCTCTGGCGACCCTCTTCAATCCTCCTCCGGCCATCCAACGACCAAATTAGTCAGCTTACCCGACTCCTCTCTTCCTCGTGACCCTCCCCAGCCAAAGGGAGGGTGTTTCTCCGTCTGTTTCGTCATCGCCATCTCGCCATTCTCTCTTCCTTCTCCAGCACCGATCAACCAAAACTGGCTGCCTCTACCCCTCTCCCACCTAGCTAAGTCCTTCCATCGCTTTCCCTCTTCCTCTATTTCTTTTTCCCGCACTTACGACACACGCACGACCACCAACCACTCCTCCCGCACTTCATCTTCTTCACAGTCGGTGGAACTCCGGTGAACCCATGTCATCACCAAACCGCATCAAACTTCACACCACCACCTTCAAAACCTCCGCCGCAACTCTAGAAGAAAAATCCCTAACCTAATTAGGACTATTGCCTACGTATTTGTCTCCCCGAGGACACCTACCTCCACGCACCTTCTTTGACCTCACCACGCACATTCACACACACGCACGCCAAATCGACGCCACCGCCGCACTGACAGGTCCTCAAAGATCCTCCTGAGCGCTTTAACTAGGGCTTATAGCCCTTACTCTATCTCAAGTATCTTCATCGGAGCTTCGCTGCCGCACAATCTTCTTCGCCTTCGGTTGTTGCCCTCTAGCCAAGTTCTTCCTCGCTTCCATGCCCAGGTGACGCGGAAGACTCCCAAGTTCATCTCCAAGCAGCCAATTGGAGCCATCAGCCATCCCGTCGATGCCAATCGCAGCCCCAGCTGCTGAAAAGTGCACGCAAAAGAAGCGGGCCTCTTTAGTCCCACATCAGCAATTCTTGAAGCCCACACAGCGGATAAATTGAAAATTTTCCACAACCTATTCGCCTCAGCTCGCATAGGGGGTGAGGTCCCTGCACGCACGTGCATACGCACGCCCACGCTCACGCCTCGCAGGTCTGGGCTTGGTCTGTTTACCCGAATACCTCGGTCTGGTCTAGTTTGCTGGGTCTGAGAGAGGAAGAAGAGAAAGAGAGAGGAGAGGGGGGGTTTTGCTCTACCACCCTCCTCTCAACACTTGTGAGATCTAAAAGAGGCCTTTGCCTTTGTTGGAGTGCTGAGTCCTGTGCTGCGCCTTCTCTAAAGCTGAGGGGAGAAGAGAAGAGAAGAGGAAGAAGAGGGAAGACTACAGGCTTGAAGAGGAAGAGGCCTTTGCCTCTGTCTTACAGAGCATCGGTTAAGGCGTCTAAGCACCTATTCTGTCGTCTAATAGCTGTTGATACCTTGGTTCCGTTCGTTAAATTGAGATTTGCTTGTCTTATATGATTACGTTACTTTGAGTAGCTTACAAAGCTTAACATTGTAGGGTAATTTGGTGATTCAAATCACCATTTTACCCTCTTCTTTTTGCACATTACAATTGGAATTTTTTGCATATCATTTTGAATCAATATTGATTGTAATAACTCATATCTTTTATCTAGAATTGTGATTTTGATATTGAATTGCCACTTGCTCCCAGCGAATGACCTCAGATTTCCTTTGAGTATAAATTTTATATGTTTTTTGCACTGATTCGATCTATACTGCAACGCATTGATTTTAAACCCGATTCAGAGAGTACAACATTTTGGCGCCGTTGCTAGGGAGTAACGCACAATTTAGGTCTCTTGATTGCAATATAAATTTTGGTACTAACTTGCCCTATCTCTTTTGACTTTAATCTATTTCAGGAGATTCGTTGAAGAAAATCAGCCGCACATCAGCCACTCTAGGGGCAGGTAAACTCCATCCACCCTCTTCTAAGCCCCTGATTCTGATAAGCTAAAAAAGGAAAAAATCAATTAGGGCTACTTGCATTTTATTCTTAGACAAATCATCAAGTTTCCTGATTTGATACATTCTAGAGAAACATCCAAACCCTGATTTGTGCACCTACTTAGAGTTTTAAGGTATCTAGGGCTATCACCTTCTTGCTTGAGCTCTGGGTACCACATTTGGATGAATTAAATTTGACCAATCAGAGCCAATTAGGGTTTCTAGTTTAGAGTTTTAGAGACACACCTACTTAATCAAGAATTAACCTTCCAAACAGTGTGTGCCCAAGCCTTAGTTGAATTGATCTATTCAAGTAAACCCTAAAATTAGGCTCTTAATCTCATTTGAACACAAAACGAGGGACCTAAATTTCTCAAAGGATAAAATAGGTGAAGTTGACCCACCTTGTTGGGTTAACCAATCTTCAAATTAAGTCACTTTGCACAAAAACATCTTAAAGTTCATGTGAAATCATAAGCACCTTTGCTCTTAACTTAAAACTGGTAGACTTAAGAGGTCAAGTCACCATTTTAGTCTACCTGGATCCTCAGTGACAAGAGAAGTCAGGTGGGAGAAACCCTGTAACTCGTGGGGGCGCTCTACCATGTAGGGGTCTTCGTAGGACTCTCCCTCTCTAGATGCCCAGGTAATTCTCAGGGGGACGGCTTTCTAACTAAAGGGTATCATCCACCCCAAACCTTTATAGCCATCCAAAATTTTTGGGTGTCTTGATTGGGTCCATCACTTGCTATCCCTCATCTATTCCATCGGTGCATGTTAGGGAGGAGGTCCTTAAGACCATCCTTGAGGCCTCCATTAGATATTCACTCTCGTCGAGGTTGAACCTCAACTTTCGTGTTTGTGCAACAACCTGATCAAATTGACATATCCTCTGATTCAGAACCTACTTCCCCTTCATCAGCTATGGATCACCAAGAAGAACAACCAAATCTTGAGCAACAATTCCATGATTTCCAAAATCAAATCAATGCAATCATCAACCCACCACCTCGTCCTAAAATGTGAGATAACTATAATCTCACAGAGATGGAGATCAAACCTCGAATCGACATTTCCGTTGGAGGACTCGAGGTAGATCTCAAGCCTAGCAAACGTCAAATGACCCCAAAATTTCATGGCTTGAACTCTGAGGATCCTTTTTAGCACATCAAAAACCTAAAACATCTAGCCCACACTTTTAGGGAAAATGTGCAGAATCGCAATGGATTACTCTTAAAGCTCTTCTCATTCTCCCTTGCTGACAAAGCCGCTCGCTGGTTTCAGACTCAAACCGCCTTCCTACAAACATTCTACCCTATTGGTCGTACTAATAGAGTGCTACGATGAGATCGTGGTTTTTATTCGTTGCAGTATAGTTTGAAAACGTCGTATAAACGATTATCAATCTTATTTACTCGAAATTTAAAAACTTCCGAGGTCGAACTCAGGGAGCAATTCGGTATTTTAGAAGCAAAATCACAATTCTCCAATATGATATTTAACAAGGATATAAGTGAAAGTTTATGTATAAGAACACAAAAAGGAAAGTAGCAATGGAAGAGGAAAAATTTTCTTGATGGCTTCTCCCTTCTTCTCTTTCTTGCGTTTCTTTTCTCTTCCTGGCTGCACTCTTTTCCTCTTTCTTTCTCTGTCTTTCTTTTCTCAGATGTCTGATTCTGTGAATTAGACAGCTTATCTTGCATATTGCTACAGTGATTCTTCTCTTTTTTCTTCTTCTTCTTTCCTTTCTGCTACAGTTCCTTCTTCTTTCTTCTTTTCTTTCTCTGCGGCTGCCTTATTGGCTTCTTCTTCTCTTCTTGAGCTGCTGCGCCTCCTCCTTGCCTTCTTTTTCTTCTACGGTTCCTTCTTGTCTTTCTGCATTCTCCTTCCTCTTTCTCTTCTTCTTCTCCGCAGCTGCTGCTTCTTCCTCCTTCATTCATCAGAATATCTTCTCACGATTCGGGATTCCTCGAGCTATCATCTCTGATGGAGGGACTCAATTTACCAATGTTCAGTTCAAGTCACTGATGACCAAGTACGGGGTGTCGCATCAAATCTCTACTCCTTACCACCCCAAAACTAATGGCCTAGCTAAGCTATCAAATCGAGAGATCAAGAAAATCCTGCAGGTTACTGTTCGACCTGATAGGAAGGACTGATCATCCCGATTTCCAGAAGCTTTGTGGGCTTACAGGATCGCTCACAAAATCCAATTAGGCATGTCTCCTTTTAGACTGGTGTACGGGAAGGCATGTCACCTTCCCGTCGAACTGGAGCACAAAGCCTATTGGGCAGTACGGAATTGCAACCAAGATCTTTCTAAGGTTGGAACCCACAGAAAGCTTCAGATAAGCGAGATTGATGAATTACGCCTCGATGCGTATGAAAACTCGCGAATCTACAAAGAGCGGGTTAAAGCCTTTCATGACAAGCAAATATCTAGAAAGATCTTCCACCCTGGTCAGAAGGTCCTACTCTTCAATGCCCGACTTAAATTGTTCCCTGGAAAACTGCGATCCAAGTAGGTCGGACCATATCTTGTCTGACAGATTTTTGGAAATGGAGCCGTCGAGTTCAGTCCGCTCAGCCACGATTCTGAACCTTTCGTCGTGAACAACCAGAGACGCAAACCGTTCATTGACGTAACCAATACAGATTTGGGTGAGTCATCATTTATCCTCCATTCTCCCTGAGCTAATTGCACCCAGCCGATGGCGTAAAACTCAGCGCTTAACGAGAGGCAGCCCGTCATTCTTTTTGAAAATCGAAACCTTTTTCTGACATTTCTTTGCACTTTAGGTTCATTCCTTGAGACAGCCGACATCACCTCAGGTACTCGTACCTGAGGTTAGAAATTGTCCGCAACAAGTCACCTTGACCCATCCACTCACCTAATATCTATCCTAATGCATGAACCAAGCCAAATAAAAACCCACCTAATGTACAATGAGGACATTGCAAACCTTAGGCATGGGGGAGTATGAAAGTACAATGAAAAGTTATAACAAGAAAAGGTTTCAACAAAAAAATTCACATATACACGAAAAAAAGAATGGAGGATGGAAGAAAGTGCTGGTAAGCTTCACAAAAAGAGGAGGAAAAGAATAAAATATTAAAAAGGAGCACAAAATGAAAAAGAAAAGGGATAATCATTAGTAAGAAATTAAGAAATTAACTAAAGTTCTATACCACATTAAGGAAAAGTAAAGCGAAAGTGCACAGCAAGATTAGTAAGAACGCTAACCGTAGGCATTCTTGGCTAGACTTTTGGTACCCGTTAAGATCTAGATATTCCTTAAGAGGTTGAAGAAAGTGAAAAGCTTTAGTATTAGGTCTAAGGCTTAGGGAATATTAGGCCTCGTTAACTAACCTTCGTTTTAAGAGACTCGATAACCTAAGCACCCAAATTCACACACACAGTCAAGTTCAGTGAGCATAAATAGCAAAATCACGGAGAAGCGTTTCAAATGTTCTGAAAATGTCACCTAGATTAGGAGCGGCCGATCAACACAAGTTGATTTGGATAAGTACCCGGTGCGGAGAGGTGGGAAATTTCCCTCGAAGATGCATAGCAACATATCATCTCCTCGGTGCTTGTCTCCTAGGATAATTACATATCCTACTGGGGGCATGTAAGCACCCTGCTGGTTCAGATTCCATGGATGGCATTATCCCAAAATGTCAATTGGCAAGGTCTGAATTCAACCACAGAACACCATGAGCGGGATTATCTTGAAATCTCCAAAGCTAGGGTTCTGGAGGTTACCATGAGTGGTGCTATCTCGAAGCATCAATTGTCAGGAACCTTTGAGGATTGATGATGGGGATGAGGAATCCCATACAGACCGTGTTGTGAAGCCAATCCTAAGCTAGAATTAAAAGAAAAGAGAGAGAAAACTCTCCAAACAAATAAACCCTCTGTCTCTCTCTTACAAAATGCACTGCAAACTGAACCAAGGCTAAAAATGTCTCAAGCATGGGTGCTTTAACCACGGAGTCTAATAAATTTTAGGGTAGTTCCTGTGGACCTTAAAAACCTTTGCTAAAGTTTGAGGCTAAAGCTAGACAGATCTGGATCTTGGTTGGTATTAGATTACCTTCTAGGCTTATGATTGCCATTCTGACCTAATCAAAGAGACAAAGAAAGGCACTTATCAAAATCAGTGAATGAAATTCATGGTCTAGAACGGAGGATAAAACCTTAAAATTTTGCTAAGGGACTAGAAAAAGCTAAGCATGGGGGTATGATGAGAACTTCATCATGAACCCTAACTAGCACATTTTGACATAAGAAATCGAACAAAAAGCTCCTACATAACCTAAAAAAAGGTCTAAATCAAGAAACTGTTGAGCAGAGAATAAAACATTACACAAGGGGTAAAACTATAATTTTATCATTGCAACACATGAACGGGATTTTTAAGGGTCTAGACACAGGTCAAGTGGACTTAATGGGATGGTTTGGTTAAAAAAGGGTTATTACAATATCTGGAAATTAAATGACATTCTGTAACCCTAGAACAAATCCACTTTAATTCACAAAGTTTCAGGAAAGATAAAAATTAATTAAATCCTCTAAAATTCATAAAAAAATATCTCCTAGGGTTTAGAACCTTCAATTTGACCATTGGAACCTATCTTGACCTAAATTGAGAACCATACCCAATTTTTGACCTAATTTGGATTTTTATGCAAAATATCCAGTCAAACATGGTTAAACCTAAAATCCAACCTCACCATTGGATTCCTTAGGTCAAAATTAGGTTTATACCAAAATTTGGATCTAAGGGAAGGTCTCCTTGACCCACTTTACAAAATGATCCTCAACAATTACTTTTTGACTCTTAGCTTTTTGAAACTTTACAACGACCCCCCTACCTTTCCCGTCGTCTTCTTCAAATGGGTCCCTCTACCACCCGCCTCCGTAGGCCATACCTCCGGCGACTTTGCGCGGAGGATGGCGCCACGCATGCATGGGGAGCCGGCCCAATATTTGAAAGGAAGACTCCCTACGTTGTCCCCTACAGCATGAGCCGGCTCCTATGTCCTGTTGGCCGCCATACCACTCGTGCGAACGCTCGAGAGGTATGGGTCTCGTTCCAACCATACCTCCGGCGAGGCATTCTCCTCTCCTCCTCGCATCTCTCTTTCTGCCAACGCCTATTTAAGGAGCAACACCCTCTGCCGCATCCTTCAAGCTCTACTTGGCCGAAGAATTCCCCCAATTTCGTCTCCTCCTCCTCCAGTCAGGAAGTCCAGCGAGCTCCGGTGAGCCCTCCTCCTCTTTTTCATCTCTCTACCACAATACCAGGGGCAGAGCCGCCTTCACCAATTCCTCCGCGTCATGCAACACCCGCACACGCGCCTCTAGCCCCGTCATCATCGCCGTCACCCCTTCCCTGGACATCCTCGTCTCCGACATCAGCAAATACATGCCGACCGCCTCCTCCCTTCTTTTGTCCGTTAAGTAGGTTACAACTCTTCCCCTCTCTCCCCTCTTTATTTCCCCTATCTTTATTGCCATTTTTATCCTCCCGACGCCACAGACCACCGCCTCCTTCCCCACCTCCAGCAGACCACCGGCGAGGTATATCCACCGCTCCACGCATCCACCCACCTCGCCAACCACCTCACAAGCTCTGCCACGACTCACTGAACATAAACCCTCTTCCATTCACCGCCACGTGCTCCCAACACCTCCCCCAAACACACCCATCTTCACAGTCACAAGGTGACCTAAGCACGCACGCCCAAGCCACCCCGCACCACGCCGACCACCGTGACGCCTTCGTCGTGCCAAATCGAAGCTCCCTGTGTGTTCTGACGAGGCCATAAGACCGTGTTGCTTGTGAACAGGGTACAAGTCTCGGCTGCCATTGGAGCGAGCTCGAAGAAGCTTGCAAGCTTCATCCCAGGCGCCAGGCATCAGGCTTCAGGCCCTAGACGCGCGGACCTCCCTCGCACACGTTTCCCGCCCAGCAATTGGAGTCCAAGTCCCCCTCATCTGCGGTAATTGAACGACCACCCACTGTAGAAGCGCCTGCGAGGAAGGTGGGACATTTAGTCCCACATCGGAAGATCAGGAGGGGCGGGGCAGCATAAATTGCAAAAGTGTCAGGGGCTTAGCGCCTCCTGACACGGGGTAAGGTCCCTTCGCCCACCACACCTCGTCCGCGGCACACACCTACGCAGACCTGGTTTCCTACCTGACTACCCGTGCACTCGCGCACCACCTACGCCAGTGTGCTTAGTCCCGGGCACGCATACCCAACTCGATAACCCGAGAAGGCTCTAGGAGAGCTGTCCTGAGAGCGAAATAGAGAGAGAGAGGCGCAGGGAGGGTAGGGGCTAGGTTTTGCCTAACCGTATGATGCCTGTGCTAGGAACAGAAGAGGAAGCAAGGAAGGAGGAGGAGCGGCTGAGGACTGTTCGTACGCTTTTGTGCGGGTTTTAAAGAGAATATGACGTTGTAGTATAGTCGACAAAGCGTTCAAACAAATAGAGAACTTTATTACTCGAAAATCGGAGTATCCGAGGTCGAACACAGGGAGCAAATGGAATTTACTACTAATCAAAATGTAATTGAACACTCTAATTTACTCAAAACTGGAATTCAGAGGTATCTAAAAAAAATAATTCAGGCAAAAGAGTCAAATTGGACGTCTGGTGTTTTCCCTTTTCCTTTTGATTATTCTTCTTCTTCTGATCTTTGCTTTCTTTCTTCTTTTGTAGACTCTTTTTCTTCTTCGTCTTCTGTCTTGGCTTCCCTTCTTCTTTCTCTTCTCTCTTTCTGCTTTGCTTCTTTTCTTGCGAAGGCTTCTTCTTCCTGCCTTTGTTTCTTTTCTCTTGTTTCTTCTCCTGCCTTGTTGCTCTTCCTTCTTTCTTCTTCTGATCTTTGCAGTCTTTCTTCTGCCTTGCCTACCTTCTTCTCCTGCGAAGGCTTCTTTCCTCCTCCTTCTCTTCTCTGCCTTGCCTTCCTTCTCCTTTGGTCCTTCTGTTCTTCCTGCCTTTCCTTCTTCCTTCTTGCGGCCAAGTCTTTCTTCCTTGCCTACACAGAGCAAAACCTATCCCTTTCCCTCTACCCGTGCATCTCTCTCTCAGCAGTTCACTCAGGGACACTCTCCCAGAGCCACACGGATAATCGGGTCGAATCTCGCACCCGGGCCCAGGCGCACCGGCAGGTGGGTGATGCGCGAGGAGTGCGTAAGTTACGGTCGGGTCGGATCCCACCAGATCCGTGAGATGAAACCGCGGACGAGGCGGGCGTGAGGGCAAGTGAGGGACCTCACCCCTGTGCTTTCGGAGGTGGTAAGCATAAAACACAAATTCAACTTATAGCATACCCGCGCCTCGCGATTCCACGATGTGGGACTAAAGGTTCTACCCTGATTTCGCGAGCGCCCGCAGAGCTTTCATCTTGCAATTGCCCCAGCTGCTGGCTTCGCAGCGTGACTTGCTGGCCTCAATCGCTTCACAACACTTGCGTGAACCTGCTGCGCCTGTAGCCTGGGAGCCCTGGCGCCTGAAGCTGCTACGGAGCTTCTTGCTGCTTCGACCGTCAATGGCGGCAGGAGCTGCAACCTGTCATACACAAGAATGGCCTATTGGCCCAATCAGACTAGTTGAGCACCTTTGTCGTGGCACGACGAAGATGATGCGCGGCGCTACAGGCCGCAAAACGGCCTAGGCGTGCGTGGCTAGGTCAACTTGTGGCCGGAGGTGTGGGGTTATTCGGGGGGCTACTGTGGATGTGCGGAATGGCAGTGGAGGGGTGGAATGTGTTCCTGGTGGTGAGGTGATGAGAACCTCATCATGAGCCATAACTAGCTCATTTTGACCTAATACAAAGGATAAAAGCTCCTACATAACTCAAGGGAAGGCTTAACTCAGAGAATTCTGAGTTTGAGAAGAAAATAAGTCATAAGGGGTAAAAATGCAATTTTACCAGTATAATCTGCATACAGGCCCAAACATAGGTCAAACAAATCAAATAAGAAGGAAAGTGGGATGATCTGATAAGGGCTACAGCAATTCCAAGGAACTAAATGATAATCTGTAACCTTAAAATAAACCCACTTCAATTCGCGAGGTTCGAGGCAAAGTAAAAATAGAATAAACCCTCTAAAATTCATAGAAAAATAATCTCTAGGGTTTAGAACCTTCAATTTGGCCTTCGGAACCCTTTTTAACCTACATTGAGAACCATGCCCAATTAATAACTTAATTTGGGTTTTTGCGTAAATTGACTAGCCAAACAAGGTTTAATATAGAAATAAAATTCACCATCATAATCCTTACGTCCCAATTAGTCATGTATAAAAACTTGAGCCTAAGAGGAAACCTTCTTGACCAACTTTACACTTTGGTCCACATTTATTTACTTTTTGGCCCTCAACTTTTGAACCCTCACATTTCTACCCCTAACTCTCCTTTTTTCTTTGCATTCAGGTCCCTCCTGCCAAAACCTGACCAGCACCATGCTCCGGCGACCTTGCGCGGAGCATGGCGCCACGTAGGGTAAGGGGGAGGGTCTGGTAAGACAACCGGGGGTGCCCTGCGTCGTCAGCCGTCGCAGGAACACCCCCTGGTCGCTGCAACCCACCATACCAGCCGTGCGAACGCACGGACGGTATGGGTCTCCATCTCCGGCGTCCTCCGGCGAGGGAGACACGTCGTCTCCCTTCGCCTTCCTCTCTGATTCCGCCTCTATAAATACCCCCGTCGCTCCGCCGTTCTGGGCAACTCAGTCCTGACGGAGAAAGACCCCCACTTCCTCTCTTCCCACTCCGACAGGAAGCCCTCCAGCTCCGGCGGCCTCTCCCCTTCCTCCTCGTTGCTCTGCCGCACTACCAGCTGCAGGGTTGCCCTCCCTCGCTCTTCCCGCGCCACGCCGCACCCAGCTGGCACCTCTCCGGCCCTCTCCTCGCCGCCGCCCCTTCCCCCGGGCATCTTCTTCTCCGGCGACAGTCGATACGACTGCCGCCTTGCTCCAGCCCCTTTCGTCTCCGTAGCTAGGTCAGAACTTCTCCCCATCTCCCCCTCTTTCTTTTCCCCACTGTCTTTTATTTGATTAAACCCTCGACCGCCCCTGTCCACCGTCACCCCCTTCGTCTCCGGCGAGACGCCCCCGTCACTCCACAGCCCCATACGCCTCGCCGACCCTCACAGAACCTCCGCCTCCTCACCCTGATCAACCTCCGCCCTTCCACTTCCCGCCACTCGCCCTCTGCAGACCCCCCGAACAAACCCACCTCTTCGCCCGCAGTTTGACCTAGGGCAACCCTCACGCTCCGCCCCGCCGCCTGCCAGACCCCCCACCACCTTCGCCGTGCCAACGCGAAGGTTCTCCGCGTATCTGATTAGGCCGAGAGGCCGTTCCTCTGTGGACAGGTATCTCGACCGCCGTCGCCATTGCTGCGTGGAAGGAGCACCTTCAACCTGCAGCTCCAGGTGCGATTCGCCCAGGTTCGACTCCAAGGCTGCGCGGGGCATCTCTGCGAAGCGTCCCAGGCTTGCAGCTGGGGCAAAGGCCTCGCGTGCAACCGCGAACTCCTGCAGCGTCTTCAGCTGCGGGCGCCCAATTGGGGTGGGACGTTTAGTCCCACCTCGTAACTTTTCAAAGGAGCGCGCCCGCATAAAGGCAAAAAGTGCCTTAGGTTCGTTGCCTCCTGAGCACGGGGTGAGGTCCCTCTCACATACCCGCTCGACCCGGCCTCGTCCGTGACCACACCCCGCGGACCTGGCCCGACCTGACTAAGCCCGACCTGCACTCCTCGCCCACCACGCACGCCGGTGGGCCTGGACCCGGGCACGACCCGTACCCGAATACCCGGCAGCTCTGGGAGAGCTTTCCTAAGAGCGGCTTCCGTGAGAGAGAAACGCGGGGGAGAGGTTAGAATTAGGTTTTGCCCCTCTGATCAAGCTGTGCAAGTGTGCAGGCAGAGAAGAAGAAGAAAGACGCCCGCTGAACAGAGAAGAAGGCCGACGAAAGCTGAAGGAAGGAGGAGCACCGAGCGGCACTGTAGCAGCGGCGGTTTAAGTCGTCTGATTGGAAAATCAGACGACGTCCTGAAAGCAAAGAAGCAAAGGAAGGCGAGGCAGAGGAGAACACAGAGAGGCCAAGTGAAGACTCTGCAGAAGAAGAAGAGCACGAGAAGAAGATCTGAAGAAAGGAAAAGAAGAAAGAAAGAAGAAGAAGAAGAACAGGACCGCAAGGGAGAAGAAAAAGAAAGAGACGAGCAAAAACAAGAACTGAAAGAAGAAGAAGAACATCACCACTGCTGCAGATAAAGAAGAAGAGCAAAGGAAGAAAGCAGAAGATCCGAGAAAGAAGAGGAGAGGATAAGCAAAGAGAAAAGAAGAGAAGAAGAAAGAAGCCAACAAATTCTCTCTCTCTCTTTCTTTATTTTTGTAAAAGAAACTTGTACCCCTAGAATACAACTTGCTCCCTGAGTTCGACCTCGGGAACTCTTTATTTTCCGAGTAAAAAAAATTATATATTAGCAAATGATGGCAATAACTATCTGTACTACAACGACTTAAGAAAAGCTAGTTGCTGCCACCGGCCTAGGCGTGCGTGGCTAGGTCAACTTGTGGCCAGAGGTGTGGGGTTGTTCGGGGGGCTACTGTGGATGTGCGGAGTGGTAGTGGAGGGGTGGAATGTGTTCCTGGTGGTGAGGCGAACCTTACGAGATGGTTGGCGAGCCGTGTGGAGGGGTGGAATGGTGGGAGCGGCTCGCCGGAGGTCGATCGGTGATGTGGAAGATGAGGGTGGTCGGCGTCGGTCGAGGGTCGATTAGATGAGATAACAGGGGGAAAAGAGAGAGGGGATTACGGGGAATAGTTCTAACCTAATTGTAGGGACGAAGGAGGACGGAGGGCGGACAGCTGCACCTACTGTCGCCAGAGAAGACGCTGCCCAGTGTGGGAGAACGGCGGCGGCGACGACGGGGCTGAGGCGGCGTGCGCGGGTACTGCGCGACGCGGAGGAGAGTCAGGAAGATAACTTTGCCACTCGTTTTGTGGCAGAGCGAAGAGGGAGGGGAGGGGGGCTCGCCGGAGCTTGCTGGGAACTTTGGCCGGGCAGGAGGAGATGAATTGGAGGTGGAAACTCGGCCAAATCAAGCTGAAGATCTGCGGCCGGGCTTAGAGGTTATTTTATAGGCACTGGACCGTGCTGTCAGAGCGTGAGGGCGCGCGATCGCCTGAGGTCGATCGCCGGAGATGGAAAGAGGTTAAGATACCCAAATCTCTCGTGCATTCGCACGAGAGATTGGGTTCACACCAGAGATTGTGATTGGCCGTAGATGGAAGAGAATTCCTCAGAGAATCTCCCTTCCATTTCTGGGAGAGAATCTCTGAGGAATCAGAGAGTAATCCCTCTCTAAGCCTCGTCGGAGCTTGGTTCTGCCCTAACAACGACGGAAGGACCTGATTGCAAAGGTGGCGAGGAACTTAGGGGGCTCTCTGCAAAGATATTCAAAAGATAGGGACCAAATTGTGATTTGGGTGTACTAAATTGCAAAGTAGGCCAAGATGACCTCCCCTTAGGTCCAAATTTTGGTAAAAACCTAATTTGGACCTAAGGAATCCAATGGTGAAGTTGGATTTTAGGTTTGACCTCGTTTGACTGGACATTTTACGTAAAAACCCAAATTATGTTACTTGAAGAGCTAGGATCCTAATCTACGTCAAACTAGGTTCCAAGGGCCAAATTAACTGTTCCAATCCCTAGAGGATGTTTTTCCATGATTTTTAGAGGGTTTACTTGATTCTTAACCTAACCGGAACCTTGTTAATTTAAGCGGGTCTGTTTTAGGGTTACCAAGTCTCATTTAATTCCTATATTGCACATAAACCCATTTCTGATTGACTCAACCCACTTTTTATCTCATTTAGACCATTTGACCTATGTTTTGCCTCTGAGAAATCCCGTTTATGTACTGCAATGGTAAAATTACAGTTTTAACCTTTATTTCATGTTTTCTTCTCAGAGGACTTTTTCCTTCAGTTAAGCCTTCTTCTAGGTTATGTAGGAGCTTTTATCTTCTTTATTGGGTCAAAATGAGCTAGTTATGGCTCATGATGAGGCTCTCATCAAGGACTTAGACGCGAAGGCAGCTGCGGCCAGAGAGAAAAGAAGAAGAAGGGCCTGGTGGCGCAAAGAAGCAAAGGAGGAAGAAGATGGCGCTGTAGCCGCAGAGAAAGTGAGGCAAAAGGAAAAGGAAGAGAGAAGAAAGCAAAAGACGCACAACAGAGAAGAAAGAAGAAGAAGTCAGAAGAGAAGGCAGAGACAGCGAAGAAGAAGAAGCCAAGAAGGCCAAGCAAGGAAGAAAAGAAGAGCAGAAGCCAAAGAGAAAGGAAGAAGAGGAAGGAAACAAGCACTGTAGCAAACGCTACTTAAGACGTCTGATTCCCAGATTCAGATGTCTGAGGACAGAAAGAAAGCAAAGAAGGAGAGAAATGAAGAAAGAGAGATTAATTGTACTCTTACTCTCTATAATTCCTTTTTTTTGTAAAACAATACATTATGGTGGATTCTGATTTTTATGCCTCTAGAATCAAGATTGCTCCCTAAGTTCGAACTCGGAACATTTTAAATTTTGAGTAATAAATTAAGTTGATCATCGTTTTTCGCAACATACTACAACGTACCCTTTTGAAAACCGTGAACAAACGACCGCATCAGTTTTTGGCGCCGTTGTCGGGGAGCAACGGGTATTTTAGAAGCTACAAAATCACAATTTCTGATTGTATACTGACTTGATCTCTCTTTTGTTGTGCAGGAAAGGAAGGCAAGGAAGAACAAAGCCGCCGCACAACAAACACACTAGAGGACAGGTAACCCTAAATCCTCTCTCTTAAAACCCCACATTCTAAAGAGGAGAAAAGAAAAAAAAAAAAGATCAATCTAGGGCTACTTGTCTTCTACACATAATAATTCACAGAGCTGCTTGCTTTCAAATTTCAACACATTTTATCTGCATATTCACTTAAGGTAACTAAGGCTAAAACCTTCTTACTTGAGCCCTAGTTACCCAATTCTGAGGCAACTAATTGGACCAATTAGAGCCAACCTAGGATTTTAGAGGCACATCTTCTAATCAAGAACTGAAAATTCCAAACAAAGGTATGCCTAAACCATTGCTTGAAAAGACCTATTAAGAGAAATCATAAGCAATCCGGCTCTTAATTCACTAGAATCATAAAAGAAAGGACCTAAGAAGCTCTCAAAGGAACAAAATGGTGAAGTTGATCCTTTGGGTCAACCAACCTTTAAATTAGGTCACTCTTGCACAACAAAAGGTTTAAAGTTCAAGTGAATCCCTAAGTACCTTGATCTTAATTAAAAGTGGTAGACTTAAGAGGTCAAGGTCCCCATTCTGGTCTACCTGAAATCTCAGTGACAAGAGAGGTCGGATGGGGGAAACCCTATAACCCGTGGGGGCGCTCTACCGTGTAGGGGTCTTCGCGGGACTCACCCTCTCTGGCTACCAAGGTAATTCTCAAGTGGACGACCTTCTGATCAAGGGGTATCATCTGCCCCGAACCTCTATAGTCACCCACCGTATTTTGGGTGTCTTGATTGGGTCCAACACCTTCGAACCTCATCCAATCCATCAATGCATGTTCGGTAGGAGGTCCTTGAAACCTCCTCTAGAAATCCACTCTCCCCAAGGCTAAGCCTCGATACCCTTGTTTATGCGACAACCACTTCACATAGACCTCTCTTCTGATTTTGAACCTAGTTCCCCATCTTCTTCCATCATGGCTAAGCTTGTTGAAGAAGAGAATAATTTTGAGCACCAGCTCCAGCGTCTTAACGATCTCTTCCAAAATTTCATGAACCCACCACAGCGCCCCATGATACGAGATCACTATAATCTTGCTACGGTGGCAATAGAGCCTCGAGTCAGAATCTTGACTGGAGGACCTGATTCCGAATTGAAGCCCAATATGATTCATGCCATACCTAAGCTCTATGGGTTTAACTTTGAAGATCCTTACAGCATATCAAACAGCTTAAGCATCTAGCCCAGACCTTTGGGTCAGATGCACAAAATCGGGATATCTTACTCATGAAGATGTTCTCTTTCTCCCTTATGGACAAGGCGGCTCATTGGTATCAAACACAGACTCGCCCGATCAAACACTTGGGAAGAACTCCAGTCCAAGTTTTTGAAGAAGTTCTTTTCTATTGGTTGGACAAACACCTTGCGCCATCAGATTACTCACTTCACACAGCAGATGGGAGAACCTCTTCATGAGGCATGGGATCATTTCCAGGATCTCATGAGAAAGTGCTCCCATTACGGAGTTCCTAAATGAGAACAAGTCTAATCTTTTTACCAAGGACTCCGTGAAGATTTTAGATTATTCGTCGATGCAACTAGCGGAGGGAATATCAAGGGTCAACATGAAGACACCAAGTGGGAGATTCTCGAGAATATGTGCGAGAACTACATCAACAATGACTCCATGGGATTATTCGACCGGATGAATACCCGTGCAGCGACGAATCTTAGGGGAGCACATGAAATGCAGGGCATGTCCGCATCAGTCGACCTGGAATTAATGGCCTGTCGGTTGGACAAGATCTCAATTATTAAAAAGAAGGTGGATGAGCTGACTCAGCACTCGCAGCGAGCCACCTCTGCGCAGAACTCCTTCGCACAGCCCCCTCCCGTACGGGAAACTGTGTAAAACATTTTCCACCGACCTTCTCCTAGGATGGACCCGTATCCACCCCCATCTAACTCCAGGACCGGAGGGACCTCCAATCCTTTCTATTCTTGCTAGGGGAACTCTAATCCAACCATTCTCCGACTTTCCTGAGGCTCCTCAGACCTGCAAGGACCTCAACGCCATCCAGAATGACCCATTTTCCAACACCTACAACCCTGGATGGTGAAACCATCCCAATTTCCAGTGGGTAGGAAATTCTCAGAACCCAAGATCACCCTTTCAGCCCCGTCCACAAGCCCCTCATCCTTATCAGCTGCCTCGGCCTCGGCCCAACCCCACTTATCCATCCGGGCCCAACCAAAATCAAATGTCCCTCATCCTCCAAACTCTAGCTAACATTCAAAGAACGAATGCAGTTATCCAGAAGCAACACAAGGACGAAATCACAGAGGTCCGCAACCAACTCGCCCAGTTGGCAAATTCTTAACAGCCAGGCACACTTCCTTCTCAACCTCTGCCTAACCCGAATAACGTGCCGACCCAGTGGTGCGTTATGGACCCAAACCCAGGCCAAGCACACTTGATCTATCAGGCCCCTTCTGTTCCATCACTTGACGGGATGGAAGCATCAACCTCCTATGCGGGTTACCAATAGCAGCAGCCCATCTTACCAACCTCCAACCAGAACCAGGCAGGACTAAATTCGGTAACAACCTGTAGTGGTAAAGCAACTCAAGATCCACCTTATCCAGACCACTCCAAGCCTGGTAGTGACCCAAACCCTAAGATAGTTATCCAGGATGTTCCTATCCTTATCCCAGATCAAAAACCTGGACCTGTCCTAGAGGAACCAACCAAGGTTCCATTTCCCGAGGCCTTGACCAAGGGAAAGAGGACATCTAAACCCGTAGCTCCTGAGAAGGACCTGATCAAGCTCTTTGAGCAGGTCGAAATAAACATCTGCTTGATGGATGCAATCTGCCACATACTGACTTACGCACGATTCTTGAAAAACGTGTGTACACCTCAGCGTAAGCCGCGAACCAAGAGTGGGAGTCCAATTGTACTATCAGAGCAAGCTAGCTCTATGATCTTGAGTAAACTCCCACCCAAGACAAAAGACCTAGGCACTCCCCTGATTTCATGTAAGATTGGTGAGACCCAATTTGATAGAGCATTATTAGACCTAGGTGTCTCCATAAACCTGATACCCACATCCCTGCTTAACCACCTAGAAGAATCCAAACTGAAACCGACTGAGGTAACATTGCAGTTAGCCGATTGATCTATCAGGCCACCTAGGGGAATTCTTGAGGATGTTATTGTTAGGGTACGGGATTTCTACTTCCCTGTAGACTTCATAGTACTAGACATGGATGCACCTGAGAATCCGAGGGATACACCAATCATACTAGGGAGACCTTTTCTGGCCACTGCAAGGGCCAACATAAGCTGTGAAGATGGCCAAATAGAACTGAAATTTGGGAATCAAACTCTCAAGATTGATATCTTTAAGGCCCAACAAGGGATTAATTGCTGAGTGATAGAGCAAATATGTGACATCAGAGTCGTGGTTGATGAACCATAAATTGAGGACAACATGATTATCCCTCATCAACCACAAGAAGATCTAAAATCGCAATTAGAGGAGTCAAAACTTGATCTAGACAAACCCATAACTAATACTCTTGTACCCCACACCCACTCTGAACCACCCGCTGCTGCTGATAACCCCGTTCAAGAACTCAAGCCCCTTCCCGATCATTTGAAATATGCCTTTTTGGGTTCTAATCAGACACTTCCGGTGATTATAAACTCCAAACTTACGCCTGACCAAGAATCCCGTCTGATTGCTGTTCTCCAGCAACATCGCAGAGCCATTGGCTGGACTCTCGATGATTTGATTGGAATAAGTCCCTCTTATTGCACACACCGCATCTATTCCGAAGAGGGCGCACGACCTTCACGTGAAATGCAGAGACGTCTGAACCCCAATCTACAGGAGGTCGTGAAAAAGGAGATCATTAAGTGCTTAGATGCAAGGATCATCTACCCGATCTCCGACAATCGTTGGGTGAGCCCAATCCAAGTTGTGCCTAAGAAGGCAGGGCTCACCACCATCACGACTAAAATCGAAGAGGTCATACCTACCGATATAGCCAACTCATGGAGAGTCTGCATAGATTACCGAAGACTCAATTCCTCCACGAAGAAGGATCATTTCCCACCACCGTTTATTAATCAGATTCTCAAAAAACTAGCAGGAAATAGATTCTTCTGCTTTCTTGACGGGTACTCCAGTTACAACCAAGTGGCGATTCATCCAGAGGACCAAGAGAAGACCACGTTCACCTGTCCCTTCGGGACATATGCGTTCCGAAGGATGCCTTTCGGTCTCTGCAATGCACCCGCGACTTTTTAACGGTGCATGCTTGCCATATTCTCTGATATGGTAGGTGATTATCTGGAAGTCTTCATGGATCACTTCTCAGTTTTTGGGGCATCATTTGATGATTGCCTCCAGCACTTAGTTCACATACTCAGGTGATGCATTGACGAAAATCTGGTTCTTTCCTGAGAAAAGAGCCACTTTATGGTGCCTGAGGGGATCGCCCTGGGACACTTAATTTCTGAGTGGGGCATCCAAGTAGATCAAACCAAAGTTAATCTGATTTCTAAACTTCCTATGCCTAGCTCGATCAGGGACATCCGATCTTTTCCGAGGCATGTCGATTTTTACCATCGTTTCAACCCTGAGTTCTCGAAAATCGTGCACCCCCTGACAGCTCTTCTCTCCAAGGATGTACCCTTTGAAATTTCCAAGGAATGCACTCAAGCTTTTGAGATCCTTCGTGACCGAGTCACCCAAGCCCTGATCCTACAATCCCCTGATTGGTCTCAACCCTTTGAGATCATGTGCGATGCATCTGACTTCGCTGTAGGAGCGGTTCTGGGGCAGAAGATTGACGGGAAACCCGTGGTCATCTACTACGCTAGCAAGACACTTAACGAGACTCAGCGTAACTACACGATTATGGAGAAAGAGCTGCTAGCTGTAGTATTTGCCCTTGAAAAAATCAGATCTTATCTCCTGTGTTCCCATGCTGTAATCTACTCAGATCACACAGTTGTGAGGCATCTCCTTGCGAAGAAGGATGCGGAGCCTCAATTAATCCGATGGAGGTCGGTGGAGGTGTGGAGTGTGTGTGGCCGGCAGTGGAGATGGGGAAAGTGCTCGGTGGATGGTGGCAGAGGTTTTGAGGGATCTGGCAAGGTGGATGGAGGTGTGGAGCGGCAGGAACACCTCGCCGGTGGTAACGATGGTGGTGGTCAGCGGTAGTCAAGGCGCGAAAATAGAAATAAAGTGGGGAAAATGAAACGTAGGGAGAGAGGAGCTTATCTGTGGGACTTGGAGCGAATGGGGGAGGCGGCGACGACTAGGGGCTCAAAGGAGCTCGCGCTGGTACTGCGCAATGCGTAGGAGTGAGGCAGAGATGGCTCTACCACTAGTACAATGGCAGAGCGACGAGAAGAGGGACGAAGAGTCGTTGGAGCCTGTGGGCAGATGGCCGGAGGAGGAGGAGACTAATTTGGGGGGATTTCTTCGGCCCAATCAGGCTTAAAGGATGCAGCGAAGGGTGCCGCTCCTTAAATAGGTGTCGGCCGGCTGCGAAGTGCGCAAAAGAGGTGGGAAAAATCCCACCGGAGACATGGGCAGACGGAGACCCATACCTATCACACGTTCACACGAGAGGTATGGCGGCCGACAGGGCATGGGAGCCAACCCATGCGGTACGGGGCTTCGCAGAGAGCTCCCCTTTCAAATATGGGGCCAGCTCCCCATGCATGCGCAGCGCCATCCTCCGCGCAAAGTCACCGGAGGTATGGCCTGTGAATGCGGGTTGCAGAGGGACCCGTTTGAAGAAGACGACGGGAAAGATAGGGGGATCTTTGCAAGGTTTCAAAAAGCTAAGGGTCAAAACGTAATTATTGAGGATCATTTTGTAAAGTGGGTCAGGATGACCTTCCATTAGGTCCAAATTTTGGTATAACCCTAATTTGGACCTAAGGAATCCAATGGTGAAGTTGGATTTTAGGTTTGACCATGTTTGACCAGACATTTTGCATAAAAACCTAAATTAGGTCAAAAATTGGGTATGGTTCTCAATCTAGGTCAAGATAGGTTCCAACAACCAAATTAAAGGTTCTAAACCCTAGGGGATATTTTTTCATGAATTTTAGAGGATTTAATTGATTTTTATCTTACCTAAAACTTCGTGAATTAAAGTGAATTTGTTTTATAGTTATAGAATGTCATTTAATTTCCAGATTTTGTCATAACGCTTTCCCGACCAAATCATCCCACTTTTTCTCTTATCAAGTCCACTTGACCTGTGTCTAGACCTTTGGAAATTCCGTTCATGTACTGCAATGGTAAAATTACAGTTTTACCCCTTGTGTAATGTTTTATTTTCTGCTCAACAATTCCCTAGTTTAGGCCTCCCCTTAGGTTTTGCAAGAGCTTTTGTTCAATTTATTAGGTCAAAAAGTGCTAGTTAGGGTTCATGATGAGGTTCTCATCACATACCAACACGATGAGACAACAAATCATGCACTTCTCCCAAGGAGCAGGAGAATCTCTACACGAGGCATGAGATCATTTTCTGGATATCATGCGTAAGTACCCCCATCACGGAGCTTCGGAGTGGGAACAAGTCCAATCCTTTTACCACAAACTCCGTGAAGATATCAAGCTCTTTGTCAATGCAACCTGTGGCGGTAGCTTCATGGGTCAACATGAAGACATGATCTGGGAAATTCTCGAGAACATGTGTGAGAACTCCCTGAACAATGAGTCATTGGGTGCATACGACTGGATGTCCACCCGCACATTGACAAATAATCGAGGAATACACGAATCTCGAGGCCTTTCCGCATCCATTGATCTGGAGTTTGTAGCCTGTCAATTGGACAAGGTCTCCATTATCAAGAAAAAGGTGGATGACATCACTCGTCATCTACACAAATCCACCTCTGCACCTCAAAGCACATACGCACACCCGCCCATGGAAAGGGAGGCTACGCACAACATCTACCACTCCCCAGGGATAGATACATATCCACCTCCGTCAGATTATGGCTTCGGAGCCAACTCCGGGTTAGCCCACCTCAGTTGGGGGAACTCTGAACCCTCATACCCTAATTATCTCGGAGCTCCTTAGACCTACGAGGATCTTCACGCAGTTTAAAATAATCCTTTCTCCAACACTTACAACTCTAGATGGCATAATCATCCTAACATCTCGTGGACGAAAAATAACCCGAATCTATGACCTCAATTCCAACCCCGACCACAAGCTCCGCGTCCTTATCAACCCACCCAACTAAGGCCCACTCAATATTTTCAATCTGGACCATGTAAAGAAGATCATACATCTTTGATTCTCTAGACCTTGGTTGACATGAAGAAACAGCACAAAGAAGAGATCTTTGAGTTACGAAATAAATTGGCCTAGCTGGCAAGTGCTCGCCAACCTGGTGCACTTCCTTCTCAGCCTCTTCCAAACCCGAATAACATGCCAAACTAGAGGCGCATTATGAACCCAAATCAGGGCCAAGCTCACTTTATTTATCAGGCCCCTTCTACTCCATCACCTGACGGGATGGATGCTTCAATTTCATACTCAGGATTTCAACAGCAAACACCTATTTTGTCCAACCCAAACCAAAATCAGGCAGGATTAAATTCCGTCACCACCCGTATTGGCAAAGCAACACAAGACCCACCCCTTCCTAGCCACAACATGCCTGAGACTATATACCTTAATCCTAAATTGGTCATCCAGGACACACCCATCCCCGATATAGAGCCTGAGCCAATTCTAGAGGAACCACCTAAGGTTCTATTTCCCGAGGCCTTAACCAAGGGAAAGAAGACAACCAGACCCGTGGCACCTGAGGAGGATCTGGCCAAGCTTTTTTAGCAGGTCCATATAAACATTCCCTTGATGGATGCGACTCGCCACGTACCGGCTTACTCACGATTCTTGAAGATGTGTGGACACCTAAGCGTAAGCCGCAAACCAAAGACGGGAACACAATCGTACCGTTGGAGTAAGCCAACTCCGTCATTTTGAGCAAACTCCCGCCTAAGGTAAAAGACCCAGGCACCCCTCTGATCTCCTGTGCTATCGGTGATATACAGTTCGACCAAGCCTTATTAGACCTAAGAGCTTCCATAAATTTGATACCTACATCCCTACTAGACTATTTCGAGGAATCTGAGCTTAAACCGAAAGAGATGACTTTGCAGTTAGCCGATCAATCTAGTAAGTCACCAAAAGGAATTCTCGAGCATGTCATAGTTAGGATACACGATTTCTATTTTCCCGTGGATTTCAGTGTCTTAGACATGGATGCTCCAGAGAATTTGAAGAATACACCAATCATATTAGGGAGGCAATTTCTGGCCACTGCTAGGGCCAATATTAATTTTGAGGAGGGCCAAATTGAATTAAAATTTGGGAGCAAGACGCTGAAGATCGACATCTTTAAGGCCTAACAAGGAATTAATTGTAGGGTTATAGAAAAAACTTGTAATATCAAGGTCGTGGTTGACGATCTATATATCGAGGAAAACCCTGATCAACCACAAGAAGATCAGAACCCGCAATTAAAGGAGCCTGAACCTAACCTAGACACACCCATAGCTCCTTCCTTTGCTCCTTACACCCACCCTAAATCACCTGCTGCTGCTGATATTCCTGTTACAGAAATGAAACCCCTCCCTGACCATCCCAAATACGTCTTTTTGGGTTCCAGCCAGACGTTTCCTGTGATTATCAACTCCTAACTCACACCTATTCAGGAAACACGACTAATTTCTGTTCTACAACAGCATCGGAAAGCTATTGGATGGACTTTCAATGATCTGACTAACATCAGCTCCTCATACTGCACACATCACATCTATACTGAAGAGGGTTCACAACCATCCCGTGAAATGCAGAGACGCCTAAATCCAAATCTACAGGATGTCGTGAAAAAGAAGATCATCAAGTGGTTAAATGCAAGGATCATCTACCCGATCTTTGGCAGTCGATGGGTGAGTCCAATCCAAGTTGTGCCTAAGAAGGCAGGACTCACCGTGATCACAACTAAAATTGGAGAAACCATACCAACCCATATAGCAAACTCATGGAGAGTCTACATTGATTACAGAAGACTCAATTCCTCCATGAAAAAGGATCATTTCCCACTACCATTCATTGATCAGATACTCGAGAAACTAGCAGGAAATCGATTCTTCTACTTTTTGGACGGGTACCCTAGTTAGAACCAGGTCGCAATCCATCCTAAGGACCAAGAGAAGACAACCTTCAGCTGCCCCTTCAGAACATATGCGCTCCGGAGGATGCCCTTCGGTCTCTGCAATGCACCAGCCACTTTTCAGCGATGCATGCTTGCCATATTCTCAAATATGGCAGGTGAATACCTTGAGGTCTTCATGGATGACTTCTCGGTATTTGGGGAATCTTTTGATGATTCCCTCCTACACTTGGTCCAAATCCTCAGGCGGTGCATCGACCTGAACTTGGTTCTTTCCTGGGAAAAGAGTCACTTAATGGTACCTGAGTGTTACGACCCGGTTCCCGGATCCCTACAGGACCCGAGACCAGCTCGCCTCGACTACTCCCAAGACCTGGTCGTCCAACAAGAAATAACCAAAAGTAGAAAAATAAATCACATTCACACATGCAATACAACTAGGTAGAAGAAAAGTACAAAGCAATAAGGAAAGTAGAACAACTGTCTCAATACATGCCACCATACCAACAATAGAATGCGGAAAGGAAACAGAAGTAGCAAAAATAGTAAACTAGGTATCCATTACTTACTACACTAGTAGAGAAAAAGAAAGTGCTAAAAGAACGACTACGGCTGGGCTCGGCTGGGCCCAGCACCCTCTGCAGCTGGAAACTCGGGCTGCTCAACTCCTGATCCTGAATAGTGTTATGAAAAGACAAAGTCAGCGAATGCTGAGTAGAGTAGTGTTTATATTATTTAAGTACAAGTACAATAAAAACAACAGATTTAATTCTCATTTCTATTTATCTCATTACGTGTTTTTGTTTCATCGATTTCTCAAAGTACCCAGATATTTCTTGATCTTGGATGTTCCTCGTAAGAACAATCTTGATTGCAGTCTTTTCCGTAGAGTAGAAGGTACACGTGGTGCTCTCCTGGCCGGGAGAGTTCCCTGTGGTAGTCCTACGCCCAATCAACCACCCCGAGGTCACTGTCGAGACGTAGCGGTGACTACGGCACGCGTGATAAGTGCACGAGTAGCTACCACGTACTGACATGCGTTTAGTCGTTTCCACTAGCGGGTACGCCCAAAGTATAGCACGAAACAATATAGGGCATTGCCCTCTCAGAGTAGGGATCTCGCCCCTCAGAACCAAACAGGAGTCTCGCCTCTCCACAGTCTGTGCACCCTCGTCTGACTACCCTGGTTTGCCCAGAGGACCTAACAAAGTTGGTATAGGGTCGCTAGCTGAACCTCGGGTCTCGTGGAGTGGCTAGCTCCCCCTACACTAGTAGCACACCTCAGTACCGCATACGCGAGGGCCAACAGGAGTCGGTGTAGAGTGGCCAATCCCAACCCCAGGTCTCAACCCAAGGGAGGCTAGCTCCACTCTACATTAAAAAGGGACAGTGGCCCTCCTTGGTACCGCGTACAAAAGGGCCAGCTCACTTCCCGTCTACATTTCAGATTCCGTTTATCCACAGGAGTTCTACTCCTAATTCCCCGTAGGGTTCATACTCATGTTCACCTCATTTATCTACATCCAGATCTCATGTTTCATATTTTGTTCCTCATCCATAAACAGGCAGCTCGTGTTTCCATAATTCAATTCTCAAAAACATGCAACTGGTGGTTTCACAGATAATTTCTCATTTATATACAGGTAGCTCATATTTTAACATGAATCTCGTAATTATATTAAAGTCACTTACTATCAATTTATCTTAACCATGCATTCAAGTAAATAGTACAGCCCAAACAGGCTCATCCATTTTCTACCCTAGGGTTCATTCCACATCCTAGAGTTCCATTCGGCTATTTCAACCAAGCACATTCTTTTTTAAATATTAATAACTGAGTTAAACCAGTCTCCTAGGTATCATGGGAGGAATAAGGGCCTGTGCCGCAGATCTCGTCGTCTCCGCGGGCCCCGAACACGCCACTGGATGGTAACCTATACTAGCGACTAATGTACATTAGACAACCTCAAAGCAGTAGGTACTCAAGGCGAATACGTAGAGGAACTCGAATAGAAAACAACGGTACTTCATTTGCGGAAATCTGATTCCATTTGGGCCTTAAACAGTCCAAAAACGTGGTTTCTGATCAAAATCAGACGTCTTCAAAGACGTCAAAACTCACATTGTGTCACCTGCAGCTGATCAGATGTCCAGACCTCCTCTACGACCGTCTGAGGATAGTTCCAGATGTCGGATAAGGTTTCCGGTAGTCTGGAGCACCTCTAGACATCTAGTGATGTGATCAAACATCCAAAAGCACGTGGGAAAGCATACCACGCCTTCCCAAAGCATGGTCAGCCAACATCTCCTGTGCTATGATTTGCATGGCGTAGGAAGATACGTACCTCACGATATCCCGCTTTCAGACATCTGGCCTCAACTCCAGACATCCATGTCCCCCGCAAGTCGTCTGGACGTCATGCCAGACGTCTGATACTGGAAAACTTCCAGTACCAGAACCTCTTCACGCTGCTCGCCGCGCTCGTCCTCCGCCGCAGTAGCAACTCCAACAGCTGTAGGAGCTTGAGCAACTCCCCACCAGCATCCTCCACGTGCGCACGCACCCGCCGCCGATCGTGCGAGCTCTGCCGAGCTCCCGAAGGTCCTCCGACCTTCCACTCTCTCCTCCTTCCTCTCTCTCTCACTCTCCCTCGCTCGCCCCCCCTCTCGCCTCTCTCATCCACCCTCGCCACTGCAACACAGAAGGTGCTGGAGGTGGTGGTAACTGTGGTGTGAGGAGAGGAGAGGAGAAGGGAGGGGTATAAATAGGAGGGGAAGTTGGGTTTAGGGTTCGGGGGGTGAGGGAGAGAGAGGGGGGAACGGCCTCTGCACGCAGAGCGCAAAGCGCAGTACGAAAAATTCACTTTCAAGCATCCAGGAACATGTCCAGACGTCTTAAATGGATAAAATGGTATGGGCCATTACACTGAGGGAATTATCCTAGGACATCTCATCTCTAAAAAAGGCATCCAAGTTGATCGAGCCAAGGTGAATCTGATTTCCAAACTCCCCATGCCTAGATCGGTCAAAGACATCCAATCCTTTCTGGGGCACGTTGGTTTTTACCGTCAATTCATTCCCGATTTTTCAAAAATCGCACGCCCCCTGGCTAATCTTCTATCTAAGGATGCCCCCTTTGAAATTTCCGAGGAGTACACTCATGCATTTGAGATCCTATGTGATCTAGTTGCCCAAGCACCTATCCTGCAGTCTCCGGATTGGTCTCAACCCTTTGAGATCATGTGTGATGCATCTGATTATGCTGTAGGTGCGGTACTTGGGCAGAAATAAATGGGAAACTCGTGATCATCTACTACGCAAGTAAAACACTTGACGATGCTCAATGTAACTACACGGTTACTGAGAAATAGCTGCTGGCTGTAGTATTTGGCCTGAAAAAATTCAGATCATATCTTCTGGGCTCCCGTGTCATTATATACTCGGATTACACCGCAGTGAGGCACCTTCTCGCGAAGAACGACGCGAAACCTCAACTAATCCGATGGATCTTGCTATTGAAAGAATTCGATCTCGAGATTCGTGGTAAGGTGGGAAAGCAGAACGTGATAGCTGACATTTGTCCGTCTTCCTTCTTCAGTCATCAACCCGTCTTGTCTGATCACCGAGCATTTTCTAGACGAGCACCTGCTACCATAAAAAGTTGGATCGATTTGGACCTCATTTGCACCTACTTTATATTCTAGTCCTCAAATTTCAGAATCCTTTCAATCTGGTCCAAAAAAATTACTTTTAGATCCTTTTCTTGCATAACAATCCCTAGCTGACGTCACACTATCGTCAGCTCTCTTCCTCCTCGCCTCACCCTTGACCGACATTTCTACCGAGCTTTGCGCTCGATTTGCGGCCACCTCAGCCACCAGCTGACCGTAACTCCTCAAGATAAATTCTTCCTCTCCTCATTCCGCGCCCGCTGGTGGTTGTTTTGCCATCATTAGATGCCTCTACAATTCGTTATCTCTGGTCAACGCAGGCGCAGCTGTTGTGAGTTAGGTCGAGCTTTTCTAGCAACCATAGGCCCTCTGAAGCGTGGAGACTCGCCTATAAAGGCTCGCAAGGTCTTTTCGAAGCTACTCGTCCGGAAATCGTGTCGTTCCTCCCCCTCTCCTTCCTTGGGTGACGCCATTGACGAACCTTGAAGTTTCCCCCAACTCCTCTCTTTGCCGACTTTTGCCCCCAAATAAGGCCACGGCTTGCTTCGAAGGTTCCTCGCTGTGCTCCCTACCATTAAACACAACCATTCCACCTCTTCCTCGGCTTCAATTTCGACCTCGATTCCTCGCCGGAGCTACTTCGTCGTCTTCGGTATCCTCTTCTCCTTTCATCTAATTAGTTTAGGGTTATTGATTTTTTAGTTTAGCTTTAGCTTTAGGGACTCTCGATTTCGTCTTTCAATCAACTATGCCCTCGCCGTCACCGAACACCCACAATTTGGAGCTCCAACGAGCTTCATCGCCACACCTCCATACACGGCCATCCCCCCAATAGAATTAGGGCTTTGCTTCGAGGCTTCACCCTGAAGCTTTTACACCAGACACGAGGTTAAACGACCTTGTTTTCTGTTCGCAAGCCATTACCAGAGCCGCGTTGTCTTCTCCACCTACGACAGGTTCCCACACCTCCATCATTGCCTCAATCTTCAGTCCGCCACTACCATCAAGTCAGTGACTCATCAACGACTATATCACCCCGTTGTCGTCCCCATCCAATAAGCAAATCTTAACTCCAGCGAGTCTCCAGCGTGGATTGTTGGCTATGAAGGAGAAAGGAAGAAGAAAAGGTCCAAGGACCTTCTTATAGAAAAAGGACCTATTGGCAAACATTATTAGGGACCTAACTACAATTTCAGGGACCAAAGTGAAATAGCTCAAGGGCATATTTGAAAATATTATTGATTTCATTTCAAAGTTTGTTTATAAGTGTTTCTAAATGCCTTATCTTGTCAACCATTCTTATTATTGCTCATTTGTGACTAATTAAGTGAATACTTGATCAATATTTAGTTATTAATTTTTATTGAGCATTAAATAATTTTTGTAATAACATTTCTTGCATTTGATTTCATCGCTTTAATTTGTATAGTAAAGTGCCATTGTGAACTTGTTTAATTTTCAAGCTTAACTTCGTATTACGAGTTCACCCAAGTAAATTGTAAATAATTTAGATAATGGTAATTGCATATTTTGTTGCTCCAGGAGACAACCTCAAGATACCTTTAATTCAAGTAATAAATTTTAAATGTTAATTACACTTCTATCAACTATATTACAATGCAGCGATTTTTAAAAGAACACAGTAAAAGCTGTTTAACAATATAGGCTTCATGATCTTCACAAGTCGCATGCACAACCATGTTTCAAGGTGTTGGAGAAATGTTCATAAATATGGTAGGTTCATATATTCTAAATTCATTACAGTCGATTCCCTTGGGGTACTATGTTGATCTAGTCCGAACTTCCGAGGCTGTCTTTGGGAAGCCGTGCGTGCTTTTGCGGAGTTGAATGATATCTATAGGTTCCTCTGGGTGGTTGATTGTGCACTCAAATTGTCGACTAGCACCCTTCTTGAGCTTCGTCACAAATTGTTGATGTGGTTGAGAGTTCGAGATTGGGGAGTACGTGGGCCCTCGCAATGCCAACTCCATTGTCAGGAGGAAGAGTCGATCGGACATATGTTTTTTAATTGTAATTTCACTTCTAATGTGTGGAGTCGTCTTTACCTTAATTTGAAATTAAAGCACCTACCAGGTAGATCATTACCCAAGTTGTCAAATCAACATTGAACCGTGGTGGATGCCTGCCTGAGTCAAATCCGCCAATTGCTTCATGCTACTGTGTGCCAAATCCAGAAGGAATGCAATGTAAGGATATACGTGGGAGTTTGTGGTACAGAGTCTAACGTACATGAATCCATTTTTACATTCATTCCTATGTAAATAATTATATTTGTAATTTGTTTTCCCATCGTGGGATATGTCTGAAGGCTGTTGGGTTATTCTGTGGTAATGTATCCGTTAAATTTCTTTGGATAAATTTATCATTTTTTACTAAAGAAAAAAAGAACCGGAGAAAGCTCCGACGGTAGGAGCGGTAAATGGTGCCGAAGCCGGGGATCGTCGGTGGAAGGTCCAAGATGGAATCTCTCAGCATATCTTTCATTAAATGCATTTCTGTCTTTGCTGGAGCAATTCACCCAGGTACCTCAGTTTCACGTTGCGGAGTTTGTCCCGGGGGGCAGCATTAATTGCTGGATTTGACGCCCCTTTTCTGATTGGCCGGGTGAAGAGCGTAGGTCAAAACTTTGAAAATAGCTTACATTTTCTATCCAATATATCGATTTCCTGCCTCTCGTCGTACGCTCTTGCTCTGCGATAATTGTTAACCATCATGTGGAAAATATGTTAAATTAGCCATCCGTTTACGGGAGGAAAGGAAAATTAAAAAAAAAAAGGAAAGAGAGAAAAAAGAATCTACTTACCCTTAGTTGAACAGTGCATTTACCATATTACCGGTTGTACACTTTGTCTGAAGGATGAAATTAATTGTCACTTGTATGGATAGTCAAGCTGTCACCCTCCAACTCCCCTCCCGTTCCGGCCCATTTGTGGAACAACAGACTTCACCCTTTGACTTACGTGGAGGGAGGGGCCTAAGAGGGCTTGGCTTGGATACGCTGAAGGACGGCAGCTCCCATTTTGATGGCATGACCAAGGATGGAAAGATGGTGAAGCTGAAAGCTACGGTGAGGTGCATATGCATGCATGCATGCGGCAGGGGCATTTCGGTCACTTGATGATGAGTGCCATGAAAAAACTAAGGCAACATTGTGATGTGGATTGGTTGCTGAGTCTAACACATGGCAGACAATATCGTTTCTGGCGTGGCAATATCGCGATGGGAATGATAGCAATTATCGCAACCCCCAAAACAGAAAGATAAAACGTCATAATGGGATATGCCTCAGCTGGCGTAGGGTCACGCAGTTACGTGATAGACAATTTGTAGTGGTGACCTTTAACTATTTTCAAGGAATATTAAAGAAATCACTGCCACCTTTTGTACTTGTCCATTCCTTTCAGTGAACGTCCCCCATGCCTCTTCATCCAATCTCAAACCCAAACATTTTTTCGCGATATCTTTTCATGTGCGTCAAAAATGGGAAATTGAGTAAATCTTTATTTTGTATATGCGAGTCCAAGTATTACGAGGCTTACATGGAGAGGAGAAAAATCAAAATAAGGGAAGAGGAAAGAAAGGAAAGAGACAATTCTACGAACTCCTTGCATGCAATGGATAGAATATAATTGGATACAAAAAAAAAAAAATCTTTTTGTTAATGGATGCGAAGTTGTGAATTATATAGATGCTCAAAATAAATACGTGCTAACAAGTAAAAAAGATGTTCCCCTTGCGGTCTAGGTACATATATTATTTTAGTACAAAACAAGGATGTATATATTTGCTCCCTTTCGTCCCTGAACTGTGATCTCTCTCTCCATGTGGTTGGTTGGCCATTTAGTAGCGAATTCCTGGGCTCTTGAAAAATTATGATCCAGGAAAAAATTAAGGGTGCTGACAGTGTTTTTTTTTTCTTTTAAGAAAAAGACGAAGTCTATGCAATTATCTCTTGAGGAAATTAATCGGCCAGCTCTCTTTGAACTTATTAGGATTCTTATTCCATGTTTATCAAAGAAGATCGCAGCTATCACCTCCGTGATTGGGAATTCATGGGAGAGAGAGAGGAGGAATACCAAGATGATGTTCTTTTTGTAATCATATTTTATTGGTGGGATATATATATATATATATATTGAAAAAAATGCATGCATTCTTACCTACTAAGATTAAATAATAAAAAAATTTTGTGTATATATATATATATATATATATATCGTTTTTCACACTAACAAACCCTCACCTTCCTTCCTCTTCCTTTCCCTCCTCATCCACCTCACCTTTCCCTCTCTTTCTTCTACGACTACCCCTTTCCTCCCCACCACCACCTAAGCCACCTCCGTCTAACTCCTACCACCACTACCTCAATTGCCACTGTAGCTTATTCCAATCCTCCTTCCTCCTCTCCTATCTTCTTCCTCCTCAATCTAGTCCTCCCTCCTCCTCAACTTGCAACCCGACCTCATCGGCTTCCCCTCTAACCTCCTCCAACTTCTTCCTCCCCCTCTACCTTGGGAGGTGTCCCTCCCCCCATCCCTTCACCACTATCCACCTCTTCCTCCTCTCCCCATACCTCCCTTCCTTCCCTTTCCCACTGTCCTCCTCCTCCTCATCCTGACCTCAGACAACCGCTCCAATCCTTGCCACTATCCACCCCCTCCTCATCACCATCCTCCTCCATCTCCTATCCCCATCCCTCCCCTCCTTTTCCCCCGCCAAGGCCATCCACTCCCCCCTTCCTCTCCTTATTCTCCTTTTGTCACACCCCCACTTCCATAGCTCTCCCTCCTACACATGAACAATTCAATCCACATCCCCCCCCCCCCCCCTCCCCGCCTCCCCTACAACCCCTTTGGAAGGGTATATCCATCAAATGATGCAACTTTAGATGAGTATGTATGCAATTGGTAAGTATATGGGGGTGCAAATGTAATTAGTCATGTATTTAGGGGCATCAATGAAAATTTTCCATTATTATTATTATTTTGCAAAGGATGCTGAAAACACTAGATGCTTGTTATTGTAACCCTAGCCACAGGCCTTTGATAGAATGATAATAGCATAACGACGAATAAGAATAATAATACATATACTCTATTTATACTCATAAACTTACCTATATTATGCAGCATTGAATGTTAATACCCTCCTATCCTTGCGCCTCCTACACGCCCCCCCCCCCCCTACAAACCCCACCAATTTCCAAATTTCAAACAATGGCTATAAAAGGAGGTTCTGCCTCAACCATCCACCCCATCCCATTCCACCATCTGGGCCACACCCCACCCCTCACAAGTGACATCACTGGCATGACAAACCCGCTTGGAGACAACAACGTTAGCACGATAATGATATTGCTATGACGATAGAGCTACATCACAACAATGAAGCTGTAGCGAGGTTGCTTCCAGACCAGCAACCCCTCACCCCCAATGGTTAAAAATGGTTGCCGACTACAAGCTCTGGCATGCGGTCCGCAATGGTGAGCTTCCCCATGTGATCATCTCCGATGAGCTTTTCCACCCACCACCACACTCTCTATCACCTCGAGAGGCCCCCTCCATTGTACGGTTGGTGACGACAACAAAAAGGACAGTTTATCAATAACTGTCACCATTATAAGTTAGCGACGGGTATACCACAGTCCTAAACAGCCCTTCCAAGAAACCAAAACCCTAAAGGCTATCAGTGATGGTTTTTAAGTAACTGATGCTACTGTAGCTATCGGCAACAATTTCTAAACTGTCTAAATAGAACCATTCATGTTTTCAAGGATGGTTAACAAGAAAATCATCGACACAATAATTTAACAACCATTCCAAAAATCGTCACCAAATACTATCCACTAGAATGGTTATGACCCACTTAGCAACACTTATTAGCAGCAATTTAAATTAAAATCGTCACTCAAAGTTCCTTTAGCGACAATTAGAAAAATTTACAACCCATTGTCGAAAACCCGTCCCAAAATGCACCTTTTATAGTAGTGCAATGCCTCCCACCATAATCCTCCTCCTAACATCTGCAACTCATGACATCTCCACCACAACCCTCAACAATGACCTCCTCACCAATCACCCCCAATATCTCCGGGTAACATGCATGCTAACACTTTTCGATGAGGAAAAGTTCTTCGAAAGGCCCAACCAAAAAGGGGCCAACAAAGGCCCATAAAGGCCAAAGAATACAAGCCCAACAATGGAATACGAGACTAACGAAAGTAATAAAGGTCGACTGGCCACTTGAGGCAGGTAGACCATCTACCCAACAAAGCTTCCCCAATAGAGGGACCCGACAACAAAAGCCAGATGGGCATCCGATTGAATAGCTTAAAATGCCCATCAAATAGGATGGTCATAGATTCTAACAAAAGGACTAGCCAAAGCCCCAGAATGAAGGTCAAGCGAGAATGCCTTAATGAAAGATAGGGTAGACAACATCTCATCACCATAATCCCTATCAGGCAAGGAGAGCAGGATCAAATGCAGTCATTGCGAGATCCTAGCAACAAACAGATCACACACCAAAAATCTCAGGGTTGTAATTATGGAAGGATAATCCCAAAGATGTTGCACTCTGAGAATATCGAGATTGTTGTAGAAAGATAATCTTGAAGATGTCGCACGGTTACGAAAGGGTAATCCCAAGGATCTCAATAACAAAGCCTAGTTACCGAGAAGTTTGGGGATGACCTCTATAAAAAGGTAACAGTTGCCGATGTAAGGGGCACGCAACTCTATGAGGGAAAATACTTGTACACTTCATTCTCTTTCTTGCACATACTTAATGAAAACTTTAAGGGTTAAATCCCCTTCCAAAATGTACACCCTATGACAAGGGTGGAACTGGGTTACTAATTTCCTGCATGTTTGCGTGTGATTATTTTCCTTCCTTCATCGAATCCATGTCTTATTTCAAACCCGATAAGATGTTAGTAGAGGGCTTCAATCACTTTTAGAGTGCGATGACATCTACAACTCATAGTATAGGTGCCATAGCATCTCCTCATTAGCTTATCATCTCCCGTTCCTTTATTGTGTTTCGTTCCATAGCATCTAAGCATGTGATCATGGCATTATCGAATATCATGCTCTCCCTCTTGTATCTTAGTAAATCCTAATGACATTACAATTCAATACTCATGACACCTCAACCACAAGCACAGTGGCAATAACAGAATTAGCACAAAGAGCAACATCTTCAACGACAACCCTATCATCAAGGCTAGCACCATTAGCCGCAAAATATTTGTACTCTTTTTTTAATGTGACAATGGCATCCCTTTTGTTGGAAAAAATATAATAAACTACAAAATCTCTTACTTTTCCATGTAGTACATGATGTATGTTAAATAAAGATGTTGTAGCATCTTACCATGTTCCTGTAGCATGTAAAATTATTATCTCTATAGGCATTTTTTCTTATTGAATTAATCAATTACTTATGTCCATTTCCACTTGCTCATTGTCTGATTCCATGGCATTTACACTAACAAATTTATGTAGCACAGTTGAAGAACAATTTAAATGTTGACACCATTGTCTGATAGAAGATGATAAAAGCATCCTAACCTCATACATTAATTCCTTGAAAAGTTGCCAATGTGATGCAACTTATGCCAGACTTTAACATAAATGCCACTTGCACATTACGTGATGTCATAGCATCTATTATTAAAAATTGGGCATTTAAAAGTTGACGAACAATTATAAACTTATCACCACCATTTAACCGTAAAGTTGAGACAAACACCTTAGAGAATGTGCATAACATTGAGAACTTGGCAAAATGATGTTAATGACAACATGTAAATGCCACATGCATTCTTTTTAATGCCATGCCATCTATGTTTCAAAATGGTTGGTTAACTTTAAAAACATATTTGAAACTTAACACCACCATCTAACCTTATAGCTAACACCAACACCAGAACCTTGGAAAATGTGCATAGCAATGAAAAGTTACACAATGATCCTACGGATGCCAAGCGAAAGCCACTTGCATCCTCCTTAATGCCATGACAATCGGTTGATGGAATCACCATCATCCTCTATATCTAGCTCAATGTGGCTAAATTCTAAAGCAAATTTCACCTAATTGATACATTAAAGGGTATAATTCAATTAGAGCTTAATGAAGAGGAATTACGGTAAAAGAGGTTAATTCTGCTATTTTAATATACAAATATAAATGCACAATAACTAAGAGATGAACTAACGATTAATTAAAGGTCAAATAAACTTAAACTTCGAAAAAGTGGATTGATATTCAGAAATTTAGGATTACCATTTAAATTGAATGTTAATTCTTAACTAAAAATCCTCATTTTAGCCCCACTTCAATTAAAAGAATTCTGATTGAAATAAATATAATCTAAATCTTCTCAAAATCATTCAAAAATATTTCATATGGTTTAAAGTAATCAATTTGACAAAAGTAACCTATTTTGACTTTAAACAGAGACCTAGGTAGGTATTTGATATATTTTGGGTCAAAATGTAAATTAACCAATCAAAAATCGTCAAAACCTAAAATTGAAGTCACCATTAAATTTCTTAGGTCTAAATTAGTTTACCATAAAAATTTAAGTCCATTTAGACATCATCATCACCTACTTTACGTTTTCCTCCTTTAAACCCAGATTCTTCACAATGACCCCTCTAACTTTTGATTTTTCTTACAAACATGCCCCTTCGACCATCTTATCCACGTATGGTCAGAGCTTCCGTTGTTGGACGCGAAGTTCTTGCGAGTTTGATCAAGCAACTTCACTAAACTTGGATGACCTACTCAACGCGTGATTTCGCATGTGTTGGTGGCCTCCACACGGGAAATCCTTACATCCTTTATCGTCACCATCAACCCCATTGTCGACCTCCAAACCTGGCCAGTTTGTTCCGCAATGGCCACTGCTTTCCTCACACCCTAAGCACCTATAAATACCTGCTGACCTCATCTGGTTCTCCTCGTGAAGTCACAGCACGTCTCCACCTCTTTTTCTTCCTTCTCGATGTTATCGTTGCTGAAGACCTTGCAGGTCCTCAATCCCTTCATCTACTACCTTATCGCTGAAATTGATAAGGAGCTTTGCTTCGTCACCATCTCCAGAAGCTTCCCACAAAGCTTTAGACCTCTCTAACCTCTCCCTCGTTCCAAACTGCATGCCGTACCCTCCTTCTTCATGTTCAGTCGGTCAACATCGCATGCTCTCTAACCTTCTTCATCAACTCCAAGGTATCTGTTAGTTCAACCCCTCATAAATAATATTTTGATGATTTTACAAAATAAAGTAAAAGAAATAAAAACATGAAAATAGCATATTTTTTCTCTCTATCATAACAAAATTGTAGGTCTCGCGAATTTTACAGGACAGATGATCAGGAGCGTGAAGACATATTTTGTCATAGGTCTTAGGCTTTTTATTATATACTTTCAAAATATTGTAATCCTCTTTTTAATTAAGTCTAGAGATGTTGTAAAGAGTCCCCAAAGTTAACATACATATAACCGACTTAGGTTCCCTACACTTAGAAAAAATTAGAAACAAAAATCAATACACAACACACATATTAGTCGTCCAACTGACTTGTTAGACGTTTGATATTCAACTTAAAGTCGTCTGATCATAAAAAAAGACGACCAATTACCTATAGTCTTGCCTTTGCATTTTGAACATTTAGGCTCCAGTCGATGCAACCTTCAATCAGATGTCCATAAGTTTACTCAGATGTCCAATATATGAGTCAAACGTCCTTTAAGCCAACTGTTGAACCCCGGTTACAATTTATTCATCATTCTTTAAGCCCAACGGTCAAATACACTTTTAGATGTCTATACCTGTCTCTAGACATCCAATATTGGACCACTGGTCTTATCCTTGGTGAAGATTTGTCATAAATTAAATCTTGCTTTTTTGATTCCCAAGGGAATATTTTAATCTCTTTCCAGATGTCTAGGCCACTGGATATAGACGTCCATACTGATGTCTGAGCCTTAACATTTAAAACCCTCTTTAGATATGGTCAAAACAGGTCCATAGAATTTTGCTTGGGACTAGAAAAAGCTAGCCATGGAGGTATCATGGCGTAACAGCCCAAAATTTGGACTTTGAGTCATTTCAAAGTGGTTCAGGTCAATTCGAACTCACAAATCCGGTTATGCTTCGATGCTGGTGTCAGCACCTCCTTAATTTACCAAAAGATGTGTATTTCTAGTGAACCCTTGGTCAAAAGTTGTCAAAAGGGTGACATATGTTGTACCATTGGATATCTCTCGTCGCAAGCTTTTCGGCGACGCTTGTTTCGTGTGATTTCGAGGTGTATAGCTCAAGTTATAGCCAAAATAAGTTGAAAAGGACCTAAATGTAAGATGGACCCAACCCTAGGGGCATTTTAGGTATTTCACTCCACTAATCCTAATACCAACAACCCCTAGGCCTATAAAAAGACCCCCTTGGATCCTTAGGGTCTTCATTAGCCTCTAAGCCTCTCAAATTAAGAGAGGAAGAGAGGAGGAAAATCTTGGACTTTCCTTTCAAAAAATAAAAATTTTTTGTTCAAGGACCTTTCCGCTATCAGTCTAGGCTTCCGACCGCAATTTTAGCGGAGGTGGCTGCACGACAAGTGAGCACTGCTCGATCTAGCGATAGGACACGAATGTGTACCACATGGCACGGCGACGGCGAGTGCGAGCACACGCGGGAAGTGCTGATGGGCGACGCGTGACGTCGATCGAATGGCCGATCAGCTTGTGCGCAGCGGTGGTGAATCACGTGGCGACACGTGGCAGCGTGCGAGTGGGGCCAGTACGCGTGAACTGGCTCGATCCAAGGGTGGTACAGGATCTCCTCATGATGTTTCAACTGGTTCGAGGTCGTCCTGACGTCGGATTTCGACAAGTAAGATACCATTGAAATCAAATCGACTCGTACTACACGTTCGTGTGGTTTATTTTCATTTTTGAGTACATAATCCTTAATAAAAAATTAGAAACGTGACTAGGTGTTTCAGCCCCTATTTTTGGTCCGTGTAAACCAGATCCTAACCCCGATGCATGCATGGATCTCAAGGTGGGCATAACAACTGCCCCCAGGTCCTGTGTGCATGGTTCAAAGTCACTTTGACCCTCCAATGACCTTTGGTAGAGTAGCCTCTCTCTTTTTCCGTACAGTTTGTCTAGATCATCACTTTCTTTGTGCATTACACTGTTTAGCGTGAGTTCTTACCTCTTGTTGGAATCGAATCCGTTTGCATATTTCTTGTTACTCTAGGTAATTGAATGTTAAATATTGATGATGAAAATCTGGTTGTCGACTTGGAATGTGAATAACCAAAGTGATATAGTTAACTATTGCATTAAGAGGAGTTAACGATAATTTATTGGATAATTTAATGAAGTAAATGAATTATAAAGTTTTTAAACTTGTTGGATATGCCTTTATCATCTCATGTACAAAAGGAACTCTATTTAGTAAAATTGACATCATTAGGATGGTTAAATAATGATTTGATTGGAACCACGATCAGAAATTTAAAATTTCCTAGAAACGGATAAGCTGGAGGATAATGTGAATATCAATCCTAGAACAAAAACTACAATTGTTGATATGGTTTGATTGGATACCAATAAATGATATAATTATCTGAAAATGATTAAACGGTCAGTACGACAAATTTGTCGAAAAGTAAAGGAATTAGATAACTGGTTTCACCGCTGATCGTCGGATTTTGGCTATAGCTTTAGTTTTTCATATTGGTTCTAGCCTCCCTATGACTCTTTGGTTAGGTTTAGAGATCAACTAGGATAGCGGATTACAGGGCTCATGGGTCGGAGTGGTTTCGTTCTCGATCGGTCGATGGGTCATTGGCTATCTGTGGCTTAGCGTACAAAGCACGTGTACGTGTTCACATCATATGATGTAGCCGCTACCCCTTTTCACAATGACCCCAGGGTGATGAAGAGCAGCAACTCAATGGGTATAAGCACTCTTCCCGACCAAGAGGATGGCTTATACCAATCTTACACTGCAAGAAGTTACACAAAATCGTCTTGTTCCCTGAGATGTCGATTGATAAATTATGGACTATAATAAATTGTGCTTCAAAATATGAAACAGAACCGGATAACAAGATATCTAATAAATGAATTAATCAAAGTTATAGTACCCATTTTCTCTTGTGCTCGGTTACTGTTACACTCTGTTGTTGTTTCTACTCTACTCAGCTTTTATTGACGTGTTTTTGGGTTCTGTACTCAGGTATACTTAGTAGTTCGCAAGGAGATTTCCATTGTACATCTCCTTGGACATATATACTACGATAAATCTTCTGGTTAGCATTCAATTAATGTTCCTTTAATTTTTGTAAAATGAATTTTTTGTTAACTATACCTATATTTTATGATTATGTGTTGAGTAAGTGCAATCTTGGGGGTAAGTTGTGCTGGTTGTTAGCATACGGCGACCTGAGTTTCATTGCTTAACGGGACTCGAGTCGTCATAGATGGTAACACTATCATGGATCCTAACTAGCCACAATTAGATAGATTTAAATGATAAATGCTCCTACTTGATCATATAAGGGTCACAATTCCGTACCAATCTGATTTTGGAAGAAAATAAGAAAATAGGGTTAATTCTGTTGTTTTAACAGCACATCACAAATGCAGATTAACCATGGAGTGACTCTAGGGTTAATTAAAGGTCAATCAAGCATAAAAGTCTAAAAAGGGGGTTCTTACTGATTGAATCAGGGTTTCACGCATTTCATGGGCGAAAACAGTACTACAAACCCTCATTATCAACCCCACTTAAATTGAAAAGGTTATGGTCTGGATAAAATTAATTTAAACCTCCTATAAATCATGGGAAAATATTTTAAGAGGTTTAGTACCTTCACTTTTACCATCTAAACTCATTTGGACCTAGAATATAGTTTCAGACGAGAATTTACCCTAATTTGGGCTGTTGTGCAATTTAAGCAGTCAAACGTGGTCAAAACACAAATCCAAGTTTACCATTATATTTCTTGGGTTCAAATTAGCTTAACACTAAAATTTGAGCCTATTCAGAGTCCATCTTAACCTAGTTTACATTTTATCCCCTCAAAACTCTATTTCTCACTTTTACACCCCTAAGTTTCATGTTTCTTACAAATAGCCCCCTATCTTTGTCATCACTCTCTCAAAAAGGCACCTTCCACCATAGTCGTGTGAACATAGCTCCAAACCCAAAGAACGCCAACTTCAATTAAGGATTCCTCCTTGATTTGTCGGCCAAATCCCTCCAAAATTGGAGGGATTGTTGATTGCAAGATCCCCAACCATCTTAGCACCATCAAAGATCCCAAATCAGACTATACAACTCTAGGGAAGTCACGAAATCATAGGTTCCTTCCTTCAATTGCATGGAATTTGCATGGAATCCATGCAATTGAAGACCTGGAATGCCTTTATGAAAAATTCCCTACATCCCAGTGTGTTCCCCAGCCAAGAATAAATCGAAATAACCTCGCTACTTCCTCCTCCGGCCACCACATCTTCGGCTCTGGCAAGCTCTCTCTGACCTCCTCCTCTGGCCGTCCAACCATCAAATTGGACGACTCTCCATCTTCCCCGCTTCGTCGCAAGTCTTGCTAGCCAAAGCAAGACCACTATCGACTTCTTCCTCGTCGTCGTCTCACCGTTGCCTTCATCTTCTTACCGTCCAACCGGTCAACGCAGAATGCCTACGTCCTCCTCTCACTCTCTAAATCCTCCTAAACTCTCCCTCTCCATCTCCAGATCCTTATTAGGCCCTCACGACCCCGGTTCAGCCACCATACCACCTGCTCCAACTCCGTCTTCTCCACAGCCAGTATGAGCTCCAACGAGCTTGCACCAGCACCACACTGCACCAATTGTCTCGCCACAACTCCCATAACATCCCTCACACCTCACTGACCAAAAGCCCTAACCTTATTGGACTTATTGGTCACTCTCCCACTCTATCGAACACACACACATCCGCAAGTCATCTCTAACCTTGACACAGCACCATACACATGCACACAACAAGTCACTGACACCGTTGCACTTGTCGTGGTCCAACGACACTTCCTAGCTATTCAATGGGGCTGCAAGGTCGTATTCATGAATTGCAGGTGTCACCGAAGGACTGTCGTCGCCACCATCATCCTCAACTTTGTCCACCGCACTCCAACCACCTCCGACCACGAGACGGCGTTCAATAGACGCAACGTAACCCCACTAAGCCATCTACACCATCAATTGAGCGAAAAGGGCAACATCAGCAGCTCTAATTCAAAGCTTCAATTCACGGCTTCATGAGAAGAAGACGGGACCAAATTAATCCCGCATCGGGGAATTTTAAAACAAATCGCGCATATATCATTTTGCAATTGTAGCCGTGTTGCCAACAAACGCACGGGGTAAGGTCCCCTTCCCATGCACGTGCACACCCTCGCCCACCTTCATGCTAGCAGGCCGGCACCCCTCGACTCGATTACCTGGTTACTCTTGCCCGTATACCCTAATCTGGATCAAAGGAAAGAAGGAAATCTAAGGGGGGGAGGGGGAGGTTTTGCGTTGTAGCACATCAGGATGAGTGACAACACCTAGGCAATTCTGAGGGATCTGAGCGTGAAGGTCAAGGCGTTTGATGCACCTTAAAGACGTCTAGTCTGGGTACTATTGAAACATTTAGCTCTTGGGTCTGACATGGATAATCAGTTCTGACGTAGATAAGTGGTTTGGAATTACTGTTGAGACATTTGGCTGTGGTTTGAGATATTGAGTACTATTAGGATTTATGCTTAATTGTATAGCTTAATTGTTGATTTCAACCACCATTTTTACAGTCCTTTATTTATATTCTTCTCCCTAACTCTTGAGATACATTCTTGCTCTTAATTGAATATCATTTTTGTCAATTGATTCACTTGCATTATTTTCTCTGAATATTGTGATTAGTGAATTCATTTATTATACTTACTCCTTGCGAACGACATCAGAACACATGATTTTTCAAGCATTATAAATTTAAATGTCGTATCTATTTACATAGCTATACTACACCACGATATTTTCCTAAATATGACGATTTTCAACCACAACAGCCACCATCACCTCCAACAAGTCTTGGAGAGGCTTCTCGAACTATTGGTTGAGAGTTTCGACGGGATTCTTGCCTCGATGACCACCTGCAGCTGCTACCATCTACACCGCATCCGCCAACCCATCTCCAACACCCTCGAGCTCTGAAGCTTCACAAGCATAAGAGGAGCATATCGCGACTTCAAGCAAGTCATTTCACGCCCTGATGAGCTTCCAACCCTTCACCGTCGATCGCTGCTTTCTCCACCATCGTCCACCATCCTCGCTCGTCTGATCGACCAACCGACGTCGCCATTAGGTCAACGGCGCTCCAGCAACGCTCCTTTGCCGCTCGTCAACAACATCCCATGACTAGCAAGCCACTCCGGCGTCCCTCCGACCAACCTTCGCAGGCATGATGACGAAGGAGCACCTACTCTTTTGAAACTTGGGTGGGGACCTGAACGTGAATACCACATTTCTGTAGGGCCCAATTCACAAGGGTCCAAGGACCTGGTAGAAACATTCTAAGGATTGAATTGCAGTGGTTGCTAATTTGGTTATATTTTGGTTTCAAAGGAATTTTTATTGAAAAATCATGTTCAAATGATATTAATTACCCGACGCCTTACACCCATTTGACATCAAATTCATCTTTATTAATAGGTAGACAAGTGAAGTTTATTTCTCCTAATTGAATTATATAGTCGTGTGATTAATTTCTTCTGAGCTAAATCTCATGTGGATAATTTCAAATTAATAAAATCTAGTTCCTAAGCTTGACATTCTAAATAGTGGTTGTCGTGCACTTTTTACTCCTAGCGAACGACCTCGGACTTCCATTTGAGCTTGTAAAGTTTAAATGTTAATTTCGCTTTAGTCACCTATACTACAATTATGACGCAAGTTCTTCAAACTCGACTTTAGTGTGTTAACATCGATCCTATTTTACTTAGGGGAGATGACACGGGCATTACATAGGATGCAATGGCATCTCCCTGGGTGAGTGTAACTCCTAGCTTCAATAACCTCTTTTTTACTAAGTGGAGAGAAGATGCCACAAGCATCAGATAAGATGTCATGACACCTTGTGAAGAAAGTGCAACTCCCAACTTCTGTGCCCCCTTTTTTAATAGGGGGAGGGGAGATGCCTCGGGCATCATATAGAAGCCATGGCATCTCCTTCAGAAAGTATAACTCCTGGCTTCGGTGTGTTCTTTTTAATTAGGAGGAGATGGCACAAGCATCGTATAGAATTCCAAGGCACCTCTCGAGTAAAATGTCACCCTTTGGCTTTAGTGACCAATTTTTACTAGAAGGGGAAGATGCCATGGGCATCGTAACATGGCACCACCTAGGAAAATATAATTTTCTGCCTTGGTGCCTTCCTTTTCACTAAGGGGAGGGGATCGATGCCATAGGTAACTTTCCACTTTAATGCCCCATTTTTTATTTTGGGGAGAAGCCACGTGTATCATATAGGATATTATGTACCTCCCGAAGAAAGTTTAATTTCAAATTTCAATGCCACCTTTTCACTAAGAAGGGGAGATTCTATGGACATCGTATAGGATGCCATGGTACCTCCCAAAAGTATATTACTTCCAATTTCAATTCCTCCTTTTTTACTATAAGGAGAAGATGACACAAGCATCATATCGGATACGATGTTGGGGATGATGAAGAAGAGGATAGAGCAAATAAATCACCCTGTTGCTCATCCTCCATATGCTTTGATGCAAATGCCATTGCATATCACCTGAATGCCAAATTATATGAAGCAATGCTATTGAAATGTGTAGCAACATAAATGCTATGGGTGACATAAAACACATCCCATTACTTCGACAATACTTATCCAACGAATAGGATTTATAAACATAAATCATGGTCGTAGACAAAAAGAAAAACCTCCAATCTAACGGCATCACTATCATCCTCTGTATCTAATTATATTTGACTAAATTTCAAAGCAAAATTCACCCAATTAATACATTAAATAATAAAATTCAATATAGGATAAATAATGAGAAATTGTTATAAAATAGGTTAATTTTGCAGTTTTAATAGACAAACACAGAGGTAAATTAACCAATGGGTGAACCTACACTTAATTAAAGGTCAAATGAACTTAAAAGTTAATTAAGCAGGCCTGTATTGTCCAATCCTAAGTTTGACAGAATTAACAAGTCATTTAATAATTAATTTTGGCCTAGCTTACATTGATAAGGTTGTAATGGAAATAAATGAAAAATAAACCCTCTAAAAATCATGGAAAATTATTTTATAAGGTTTAGAAAGAACAATTTAACTGAAGGAACCTATTTTGACTAAGAACAAAGACTTAGGTACTCAATTAATATAATTTGGGTTAAAATGTAAATTAACGATCCAAATGTTATCGAAACCCAAAATTTAAGCCACCATTAGATTCCTTAGGTCTTAATTAGGCCACTCTAAAAAGTTGAAATCATTTGGACCCCATTTTTAGCCATTTGCATTTTCACCCTTGAGTTTTCGATTTCTTACATTTGGGTCCATTTTTATCTCATCAATTCCCTAGCTAATGTCAGCCATCTGTCTCCTCAGACCCTCGTTGACAGAGCTCGGAGCAATTCTTGAGGGCAAACTTTGAGCCTAAATTATCGTTGATCCGCTCAATGGCGTGCCACGAAACTCAGAGGACTTGTTCCTCAACCTTCCCTGCATGTTGCCGATGATGATTTCATTGCCAAAGACCTCTTCTAGGGCTCTTTTTCCATGGTCAAAGGCACCGCACTTGACTCGCCTTCGCCGAAACTAATCTCGCAACTACTGGAGCTTTTAAGCTCAACTCTATGGCTATAAAGCCTCTCCAGGTCCCACTGAGTTCCCTTGTCTAGAAAACAAGCATGTTCCACCTCTCCTTCTTCCTTCTAAACGCGCTGCCATTAAGGACCTTGGAGCTCCTTCGCCTCTTCTCTCCATTGTCCATCACCACCAACTTAGGCCACAGCTACCTTCTCCTTCTCCTCGTCGTAGTGCCTACCTCCAAATACGGCCCTAGCCCCTTCGTCAACTCTAATTCGCATCTCACTTTGTCACTGGAGGCCTACCACCGCCACCGGTATCCTCTCCCTTTTCCTTCCAATTAATTTAAGGCTTTTGTTCCTCTCATTCCACTGTAGCATCTAGGCACCATAAATTGCTCGTTCAACCACACTACCACACACATCAACCATCTCCATTGGAAGCTTTGAGGAGCTTCTCCGCTAATACCCCACACACACCCATTCACCCTTAGACCTAGGGATCAGTTTCAAGGCTTCACCCCGAAGCTCTTGGAACTAATTTAGGGTCGAAAGACCCTCTATTTTGTCCACAGGAAGTCACTGGAGTCCTTCGTCATCTTCAGCTTCGGCGAGTGCCTCCGGTCACCTTGCTGCTCCAACCACCGAGCTGACGACACCAGAAGATTGGCAAAGACCCCCTAATCAATCTCCACTGTAACGACTCGATCTCGACTCTCTATAGAACCTGAGATCGGCTCGCTTCGACTAGATCCCAAGACCCAGTCTTCCAACGAGAAATAACCAAATACATAAAATATTCCACAACCACACATACAATATAACTAAGCAAAAATAGATAATAGACAACAATGGAAATATAACAGAACATCTCAAAGATATTATATGCCACAAGCGGAAAAGTACTATTATAAACACAGCCATCACAACTAGAACAAAGAGAAATATAATCGAAACAGGTATTATATGCTAAAGGTAACTCACTACTAACAAAAACCTCTGCAACGGAAAAAGAGAAAGGACTACGGCTGGGTTCGACTGGGCCCAGCGCCATCTACAGCTGGTGCCGCTAGCTGCTCAACTCCCTAACTTGAACATGGTTATATAAATTGTAGTCAGCTAACGTTAAGTAGAGTGGTGGTTAAGTCATTTACATGCAATTAAACATAAAGGAAACAAGCAGCTAACAAACCATCCAATTTCCAATTATGCATTATTATTTGTTTCCGTTTAAACATCTGTGTGTTTCTGATTTAATTTCTAGTAAAGGCCTCAACATCTCTCAAATCAACCTGTCCCTTAGGGAACGATCTTGATGTAGTTTTCCCGCAATGCAGTATATACACGTGGCACTCTCCTGAATGGGAGAGCACCCTATGTTAGTCTTACACTCAATCTACCACCCCGAGGTCATGGCCACGATGTAGCGGTGACTATGGCACACGTGATAAGCGCACGGGTAGCTACCCCGCACTGGCACACAGTTAGTCGTTTCCACTAACGGGTACGCCCAAACGTACAATATAGAACAGAACAGGGGCCACACCCCTCAACAATCTGCGTACCTTCGCCCGGCTATCCCAGTTTACCCAGTAGGCCTAACAAGAGTTGGTGTAGGGGGTCAATCCTAACCTCGGGTCCCAACCCAAGGGGCGACTAGCACCCCCCTACACTAAAGTGACAATAACTCTCTTCGGTACCGCGTACATGAAAGCCAATTCACATTCCATATCCAACTCCATACATCCAACAACATGTTCCATCATACATTCAATATTAGTTTCAGTATACTTGAGTTCCTTTCCTAGTTCCCCATAGGGTTCATGCATCGTATTCATCTCATTTCATATATGGCATATGTCACCTTTCACATTCCGGTTCTCAATCGTATAACAGGTAACTCGTGATTTAATAATTTAAGCAATCACCACATCATTTAACAATTTAGTTGCTGGTAGTAAAAACTTTAACATGCATTTCAGAGTATAACACCGTGGTTCAAGTAATGTACATTCATCCTTTTCTGCCCTAGGGTTTGTTTCATGTCCTAGGGTTCAATCAGATCATTATAATATAGCATGCACTCTAATCATTTAAATCACAATATCAAAGAAGACCACTCGACCAGGATATTCGGGTGGAATGAGGGCTCGTACGGTAGATCCCATCGTCTCTACGAGTCCCGTATACACTGCGGACTGGAGACCTATAAGATTGACCAATCATGTCAAACGAGTTCAAAATAGCATAAGGATGACACTAACACGTAGAGAATTCTGAACGAAAACTATCGAGACTTCATTTATGTAAAACCGACTTTGTTTGGGCCCTGAACCGGCCAAAAACACGCATTCTGACCAAACTCTGACGTCTAGGGCAAATCCTAGATGTCTTGATCGATCACAGAAGCTCACCTTGTTTTCCTGGGTCTTCTTCAGACGTCTGAACCCCTTCACAGCCGTCTGAGGGAGCTTCCAGATGTCTAACATAGGTCCCAGTCATCTGGAAGAGAGGTCAGACGTCTGACGCGATCTCCATACGTCTTAAAGTGCCACGAAGGGTGAACCACACACCTTTCCTACGCCTCGTACCTGTACATGCACGCGCTACTTAAGTGCGACACCTCAAATGCTAACATACATGCATGCTGGCTTGTGCAGGGTACATGCTGTCAAACGTCCGATGTCAGCTCCGATCGTCAAGCGGCTCTGTCAGACATCGGTAGAGCGTTACAGATGTCTGGTACTGGCGAAAAATTACTTCACAGAACTCCTCGCAGAGCTCCGCCTCGTGAGCTCCAACTGCTGCAATCGCAGCAGCTCCACCCTCCTCACGTAGGTCTTCCTCCTACACAGCTTCTCCTCCCTCTCGAGTTCCTTCGACTCCTCCATTCGCACTTTCTTCCCTCGCCTGAGCTCCTCTCCTCTCCTTCTCCTCCTCGCACCTCCTTCCCTCACCTACTCTCTCTCTCTACCTCATCTACATTCTCCCTCTCCTTCATGCTCCTCCCCTCTCCTTCTCCCCCATTCACGGCTGCAAGGGGACGGGAGGAGAAGATGGTCACCGACGGTGAGGTGGTGGAGGAGTGAAGGTGGAGGTGGTGTTGGTGGCCTGGGGAGTGTTACGACCCGGTTCCCGAATCCCTACAAGACATGAGACCGGACCGACTCGACTAATCTCAAGACCCAGTTGTCCAACGAAAAAGTAACCAAAAAGCAGGAAAGTAAACCACATTCGCTATGCTACGCAACTAACAGTAAAAAGGTATAGCAGTAAAGAAGTAAAAACTGCTACAGTACGTATCACCACCAAAATAATAGAAAGTAACAAGATACAGGAATATAAAGTACAGAATGTAAAAGTACAAAACATAAGGGTACAAGAGTCTACTCACTACAACGGAAATAAGTACAATAAAGAAGCTACAACTACTGCGCTCTACTGGGCCCAGCACCCTCTGCAGCGGTAGGCTCTGGCTGCTCAACACCTGGACCTAAAAAGGGGTTATGAGTACACAACGTCAGCGAACACTGAGTAGAGTGGCAACCAACTAACTAAAGCAGTAAAAGTGGACCGGTAGCTGTTGTTCTTCAATTACTTTCTTTAACTAAATATTCTTTTTCACCACTTGGTTTATTTATCTGGTATCTTTCTTGATCTCGAATGTTCCTCGTGGGAACGATCTTGATTGTAGTCTATTCTGAGGAGTAGAAGGCACACGTGGTGCTCTCCTGGCCGGGAGAGTCTCCCGTGATGATCCTACACCCAATCAACCACCCCAAGGTCACGGACAGACGTAACGGTGACTATGGCACGCGCGATAAGCGCACGGGTAGCTACCCTGCACTGGCACGCGGTCAATCGTTTCCGTTAGCGGGTGCACCCAAAGTATAGCACAGAACCAGTATAGGGCCTAGCCCTCTCAGTAACAGGGGTCTAGCCCCTAAGAACCAAACAGAGGTCTCGCCCCTCCATAGTCTACGCACCCTCGCCTGACTACCCTGGTTTGCCCAGTAGGTCTAACAAGTCGGTGTAGGGTAGCTAGCTGAACCCCGGGCCCCGTGGGGTAGCTAGCTCTCTCCCTACACTAGTATCTCTCCCTGGTACAGTGTACACGAGGGCCACCAAGTCAGTGCAAAGTGGCCAAACCCACCCCAGGTCTCAACCTAAAGGCGGCAAGCACCCCTCTACACTAAGAGGTAACATGCGCTCCCCTTGGTACCACGTACTCAAGGGCCAGCACACTTCCCAACACATTTCCAAATCCATTCCATTTATTTCCAGGAGCTCTACTCCTAATTCCCGTAGGGTTCATGCTCATATTCCTCATGTCAAGCCATACTGGGTTTCATCATTTCTATTTCCATTCTCGGTTTATATATATGCAGCTCGTATTGCTATCGTTCACATTTCCATTTACAGGTTATACACAAGTAGCTTGTATTCCCATCATTCACATTTTCATTCTCAATTTATGTACATGCAGCTCATATTATGTCTTTTAATGTGTACAACAGGAAATTTACATGCAACAGTTAGCTAGCACAAGTACTTCATATTTCACAGGCAGCTATTAATTAATTATAGGCAATTATTATTATTTCATCTATTCGTTCAATACTACAATTCAATCATTCAATATAGACTTTTTCAAGTGTTTCTCGTCCTATGATTCATGCTATATCCTAGGTTCTAAGCATTCATTCCACACATGCATTTAGGTTATAATTAAATTAGGGGGAAGCCACTCTACCAGTAAACCTAGGAGTAGTGAGGGCTTGAACGGCAGGCTCACATGCCTCAGCAAGCCCCGAACCCGCAACGGAACGAGGTCCTATCACAAGGATCAATCACAAGAGAATATTTAGAACAGTATAAAAAGTCCTCTAACAAGTAGAGGAAATCATACGGGAAACATCGGTATCTTATCTGCGAAAAACGGATCTCAAACAAACCCTAAATGGGTCAAAAATAACGTTTCTCACTCAAATTAGATGCCTGGAATAACTTTCAGACGTCTTAAAGTGTCCAGTGCCATACCTCAAGCCCTGTGCCAACCCTCAGACGTCCAGGAGCTCTTTTGGACTGTCTAGACCCAGTTCCAGATGTCCGACCACCTCTCCGGACGTCTGGAAGCGCTTCCCGTCATCTAGTATGTCGCCCAGATGTCTGAAATGCGTAGGAGGGCGTGTCCCGTGCCTTCCCGAAGCGAATCCTGCATGCAGACATCCGATCTTCTCAAAACGGCATGGAAAAGGGGTATCGGTGGGGCGGCCTGCATGGCCGCATCCACAAAGGGAAGTACCTTCGCGAGACTTCCTCCTCAGACGTCTGGAACCTCCTCCAAACGTCGATTCCGTCGTCTAGACGTCTCTCCAGACATCTGATTCTGGGAAAAACCTAGAACCAGAACCTGCTTCCGCCCTCTCGCACCGCGCATGGCTGCACCGCGTCCTCTCGCCTGCAGCTCCAGCTATAGCAATGTCGGGGAGGACCTCCCCGACGCACTCCTCTACCTCGCGCACACGCCGCTCTGGCCATGCGCTCACTGGTGAGCTCCCACATGAGCTCGCAAGTTCACCTCCTCTCCTTCTCACGTCGCTCCTCCTCTCCTTCTCACATCACTCCTCGCGCCCTCGCTTGCTTTGCCTCTCTCGCTGGAGTGGAGAAGAAGAGGGGAAGGGGCTGGTGTTGGGAGAACGAGAGAGGGGAGGGGGGGTCATATATAAGGTCGGGCTTAGGGTTTTACTTGGGCGGAGGAGAGAGAAGGAGGGAAAAGATGAGGGGTATTGTTTGCGCGCAGCACGCACGCAGACGCGAGTTCGTACCCATGATTTTCGATTTTCCGACGTCTGGGAATGTGTCCAAACGTCTGACCTGATGTCTGACCCACAGTCCAGACGTCTTACAAGACGTCTGACCTAAAGTCTAGACGTCTTAAAAGACTCAAATAGCACGGGTCATAACAGGGAGAGTGGAGGGGTGACGGGGGTGTTATAAGGGAGAGGGTTTAGGGTTTGTGTGTGTGTGTGCGTGAGTTGTTGTAGGAGAGGAGGGGAAAACTTGCGAGGTTGCCCCCGCAAGGTTTCCTTTTTCCCCGCAGAGCACACAAACTTAAACTTTGGGAGTTGAAAATTACATCTGCACCCCTACGATTCCAAAAAAATCCCGAACGACCCTTAGGAAGGATCATTTCATCCGCCCTTCACCGGAGCAGGAAGCATGCTACAAAACATCTCTACCCGCCCTTCGACGACTCCTACCAGCAATGAAGCAAGGTAGAAGTTGCTCTAGGGACCTGGTTGCAAGAAAATGACCTATTCACAACTATTTCTAGGGATCCAATTGTAAATCTCAGGGATTGATTTGAATATGAGTTGAATGAATTAATTATTAGTCCTTATTATTGGTTGTTGGGGATGTTTATTGAAATATTAAATCTAAACATTAGTGGCTTGACATTTTAATGCTTAATGATATTATTTCTTGATTATTTTTAATTGTGTATTAATTAAAATAAAATTTCTTCAATTGTATCATTTAGTTGAGAGATCTACGTAAATAATTCTGAACTAGATCTTATACGTAGAAAATTCAATTGATTGTCTTAAATTAAATAGGTGTATTTGTGTAATAATTTATTCCTTACGACATCGAAATATTTTTATTTTAAAAATTATGAATTTTAAAGATTGGTTGCGATTTAATCACTTATAGTATGACACAAGTTTTTAAAATGTACTTTAGCGAATCAGCACAGTCCCATTCAATCATTGTATGAAAATAATGTTAGAGTATTTAATGCTCGAACGAATGCACAGTAAAACTCGCATCGATTACGTTTGACATCTCCAACTAACATCCCCAACCAGCAACGCGTGAACGGAGAGGGATACCAGCAAGACAAGCCATGTCAACCAGGTGGATTTGGCGGTGCAAGTTAGAATGGAAAATAATTTTTCCAACAACAAAACTTGGGCATTGGCAGGTTGTGTTAGAATCTAGTGAGTATCCAACGTGCTCGATCGTGCCAGTACGTGCATGTGGTTGTGTTTGCGAAAGAGAGGAGCAATTTGGATGCACATATACCTCCACTAAAAGGTCAATAGCTCAACTTTATAGAAAGCTCCCCGCCTTGAGAGGACAGGTTCAGATGCATACACCTCCGCAAAAGAGCCAAGATAGCTTGACTTTATGAAAGGCATCCCGCCCGGTCACACAATTGTCTGATTTGATCGTATGTAATAATTGGCAGACTATCATATAGGGGTTATTATGAATCTCTAGGCTGCCTTCGGCACAAGAAAATGAAGGTGAAACAAGGATTTGGAGAGGTTGAGGATAGATATTGAATTTTTCTTAAAGTGGTTTACATTTTTTATATTAATTATTATTTTTTATACCAAATTAATATTAATATATACTAAAATTTATTTATTTTAACCTAATATTTTTATTAAAATATATTTATAATATCACATAAATATCAATATATATTAAAATCTATCCATATTAATATAATATATCTACTTACATCTATTATAATATTAATATATCACCCACTTGAATCATCATCATACTAATTATTATAAATTTATTAAATAAATATCTTTTTCAACTTATCCAACTCTAATCCTAACACAAATTTATCAAATCCCTTAAACAAACATAACCTCGAAACCTAAGGTTTCAAGCCTCAGGCTGTTCATATTTTCTCTTATGGGCAATCGTTATAATAATGTGGAAGTTTGTACGATAAATATAAGTAAATGCCAAAGTCTTTTCATGCATTTGGAATCTACGTTTGTTATTAATATTGCAATGTCAGACGTAAATTAATCATCGTTAATTTTAATTATGGTGAAGAAAATGAACCTTCTGACCCGTTGGAAATATAAAAAAGATGGAAAATTGGATACTTGTATGTATTATGATGAATATAAGTCCTCTTAAATATAGGATTCCAAGATCGAAGACAGAACACAATTCAAAAAATAAGCATTATAAAATAGATCTCACACAAAAAAAAAAAAGTAGATAATATAAAATCAAATCAATATTTTCAATTATTTTCAACACTTTCCCTTAAAGTTGGTAAAAATCAACTCAGTTCGCAACTTCATAATTGCAATTATAGAGGTACTAATGTGACTCGGTAGTCACACGATAGAGATGACATGATCATATAGGCAAATAATGGAGAGAGATGGTATACCCCATAACTAATACATGAAGGAGATAATGATTGGATATCAATGGAGATACTTTTTTTTTTAATTTTTGAAAGGAAGAGTAAGCTTTCATTCAATACCAGCCTTATAACGAATAAGGGATAGAATCACTATCTCAAGAACCTACCAAATCATTCCTGATATAGAATTTTGCTAAGATATGAGTTCGATGCACCCCATGCCTACGCACATGAAAAAGCCTGAAGGATTGATTTTCACATAGAATGGATTGACAACGGAGCACAACATGAAGTGATCTCCATAGAGATTGCATTGAGCTAATGATTTGGCTTATGGGGGCTAAGGCATCACTAAAGGCAAGGCCACCAAAGTAAGCTAAGTTCAAGGCAAATTAGATACCTTGAAGGATTGCGAAAGCTTCTGATTCCTTAGAATTAGAGGAGGGAGCCTAACAACTTGAGTGGCTGAAACTTCACCATCAACATTCAATATAATGGCAGTAGCTATAGAACGAGAGAAAGAAACTGCTACATCAACGAGGACAAAGCAGGCTAAGCCACTGAAATCTGACATTTGGATTTGGGGGATGGAAGGAAATACATTAAGGGCAGAAAAATGTTGAGAATTTTCCACTGGAAGGAACCAAAGATAATATTGATAATATTGTCGGGCTGCTAAAATTAGCTGCTAAAGTTCACTGATAAAACTTCCTTCCCCCCCATGCACTACATTACACCTATTTCTCCAAAGGAAATACACTATAAAATAAGGCAAGGAAGGACTGAGTGGAGAGTTTTGCAAAGATAGAGCAATGTTTTTGTAGTGAAGATACCAATCATCAGCAACATCAGATAATCTGTACCTAAATTTGAACCACAATGCTTTAGTAAATGAGCACCTGAGAAAAACATGATCAGTATGTTCAATAGCATAACTACACATAGGACAATAAGCATGTGGAAGGAATTCGCCTAGCCAACAAGGCTTTAGTGTTTAACGCACCAAAGAGAGCCTTCTATAATAACAGCTTGATTCTAGGAGGGACATCCAGCAGCCAGAGTTTCTTAGAATGCTCCACAAAAGAATCATCATGAATAGTATTTCTACCGGCTTGACAAAGAAGAGATTGACAGGCAGATTTTATTGAAAATATACCTCTAAGATGAGCAACCCATATAAATTTGTCATCTTGCCCCCAATGGATAGGAGTAGAGAGTATCTTTTGAGCTAAATCAGGGGGAAAGTTCTCAACAACAAGATTGGCCTTCCACGGATGATTCTCACAATCAATTAATTCATCCACAACATTGATATTAAGAGGTACTGAACCAATAGAAACAAGAATTCCCTGATGATCTCTCACCCAGCCATCACTCCAAAGATTAATATTTGAACCATTACCCACCGTGGATACGGGTTTGGTTGACTTGAGCTTCACCCAACCCAATCCTTGGATTAGGTTAAGTTATAATAGATTAGATTTGGATTTGAGGTTTAACCAATCCAACCTGAAACTCAACTCGATGGAGGGAGGGCAGCGCTCGACCGGGAAGGGGGGCATGGGGGTTTTCCCCCCAGATTCCTTCTTGTAGTTATGAGTTAATAACATAGTTGAGTGAGTGCTACCCTGGCCGGGTAGCACGAGTGAGACAACTAGCATACGCCAATAGGAGAATTTGATATATATATATGAGGGACACCAAGATATAGGTCAAAATTCAAAATCTCATCCCTAGTCTCAACATCTCCTACATATTATTTTATATATTATATATAATATAAGATAATAATATATGACTCAAAAAGACCCTCATATCTCCTGTGATTACCTCCACTAACCTCCAATGGCATCTTTTACCCACCTCACCTCCAAATGCCACTTTAAGCAATACCTCTCCTCAACTCTAAGCTCTAGGTGAAGCCTTCTCCTCTCCCCAATGGCAACAGCATCCCACACTCTTTAGGTAACCCTTAACTTTCTCTCATCCCTTAGCCTCCCAGCCGCCTTCGCCCTAGTCCCCAACAACCCACCTCTCCTCCCTTCCTCCTTGTAGGGAGCCCCACACCATCATCAGGCATTCCACCTCTCTTCGCTTCTTCCCCATAGGGACACCATACCACCATCGAATGATCCACCTCTCCTTTATTCTTCCCATACTGCAGAGATCCCACCACTACCACCAAAGCACCCCCTCTCCTCTCCACTTCTTCCCCGCAGAACACCCCCCTTATCAGGGCCACCACTACCAAACAACCCCTCTCCGACCTGAGATTTAGGAGGCATGTAGAAAATAAACATAAACTTTGACTAGTTAACAATTAACCCGACTCAACCCAACTTGATTTTATGAGTTAGGTTGAGTTAGGTTTGATAGTGTAATGTATTGTTGGATAAGCATCACTGTATTTGAATTTGATAATAATAAAACATACATTTTTTATATTATTCTTGGAGATTTGACATTCCAATAACAAAGAACCAAAATAAGAAAGGAAGGAGAACTTAGTTGATGGACAAGAAGATCTAAGAGCTAGAAGAACAAGATAGTTGTTTAAAGCTTTTATTGTTGTATCTTCATCACGTATTGTTACATTTTTATTTTATCTAAACTTATTGTTAAAGAACCCAGTGTAATAACCTAATCATAAACAACTCTTACATAGATCCTAGACGTTTAGGAAAAACTTAAAATGAAATCAGTAATCTAAAACACAAAAATCATATTGCTCGATCAAATGTTTAACATCTCTGACATCGTTAAAACTCTCGTATCAAATAATCAATTCTATTTTCAAATATCTCCGACAGTGACCATTGGTAGCCTAATATTCAACATTAAATAACTTAAGAATCATATAAAGCACTCAAGGAAAAAAAAAGGGAAATATTCTTTATTCCAACATTGTGTGCTGTAACAGATTTTATTTGTTTAATTAATTATTATAACATGATTAATATCAGTTGATGACTTTTACATGGGAATACACGCAGTTGAGCTATTAGATGACCTCACAGGAAACCCTGAAATCTATCCTATTAAACACGTGCCTGGTACTTAATTTATCTCCTACGTATCGACCCTTCAAACCTACCCCTCAATTCTCCTCGTCACTTTTTTATGTTGAATCAGGTCACGCCCAATTGACTAATATAAGTGAATCATTGTATAAGGTAAAGATATAAAGACGGACAAAATGGAATTTAATTACGACAATCTTTGTTGTTATAATAATCGTATGTTTGTTGTTATATCTAATCCGATCTACACATTGTTCTAACAATAAAAATGGCGCTGACAGTTCAGAAGTATCGCTTGAATGCAATTCAGATTATAATCAATCTCAACCGGCCCTTAATTTAGTGCGGGAAACCCTTCTTATAAGGACTAATCTAATTGCACGACTTTGAGCAACGGAAAATATTGGTAGCCTATGCTCCGTTGTTCTCGCAAATTTATTGAAAAATACTTAGTTAGATAATAAACAAAGAATAGTGATCGCTATCATTATCGCAAACAATATCGACATTCGATGTTACACTAAAGGAAAAAAAAAATAAGTCGAGCAGTTATTTCAAAGAAACTCACTTACATATATGTTAAGGATCGTCCCTAATATATGGCCATAATTAAGGGGTATTACGTCTCTCGAATGCACCTTGATAAATATTTTTTAACAATCGAGAGTAATATTTCAAGGATAGCTCTTGATTTATATTATACGTACCAGACAACCTTTTATCAAGGGCATGAGTCCAGGATAATTCTCGAGAAAAGTACTTTAACATATAAATAGAGGCCTAGATTCTTGACTTGGAGGATTCTTCCCCCTTCCACATGTCACCCTCCCCCGGATCTCCCTCATTCAAAATAACCCATTGCACTTGCTTAAAATAACCTCAATTTTCATCTCAAAATCCCATATGCATGTGATTTCAAAATCTTAAATACACATTTATTTGAGATATATGATATATTTAACACATCATTCCCCGTTCTGCTTTTTCCTCTTCTTTTTATATCACTCAAATTAAATCTCACCTACCAACAAATAAAATATGATAAATCAATTTCCCTTCTTTTAAAAAAAAAATCAAAATAAAAAAAATAAGAACATATCTTCCTCCCATCTTTATCCGGTAGACATAAATGTCATTCACCAATTAAATCTTATCCACCTAACTACTCGCACAAACCCCTCCCTCTTCCTTACAAGAAACAATAAAAGCAAAAAATATAAACATATATCTTCCTTCCTTCTATCTTGAACTCTCAATTACGGAGGTTCTCATAATCTCGAATGCACATTTGCACAGTTGATACGTTATAAATATAATATTTCGTTGATAATAATATTACTTTCATTGGGAAGGGAGAGTCAGCTATCGCTAATATACATTAATATGAGAGGATTTTTTTTGTATTGTTAGCTTTATACCACCAATTAGGTAATATTTTTACGTCTCTCTTATCATTGTTGGATAGATCATGGGATTTTGTAAACCTTCATCTCTTCCGGTGTTCCTTCCTTGAACAGTACTTTGTGGTTGGTGCCACAAACGCGTCTCCAACACAAGTGAATCCAGATGGCCAATAAGGAACAAAGTTGTCATGATACGGATATCAAGAGAACAAATTGAACGTAACGTCATTAAATAGATCACCAGTTACTTATGTCTTCATGCTTTAACATTTTTCTTGACCATATACATGCTCGCAAATCGTTTTCAACAGAAGATGAGGTTCAAAATAATAGTACGTGATTGTGATGGAAGTTAAGATGCTGTCTCTTCAAATCCAGATTAGCTAACTAATTGGAAACGTGCTAAGGATCATCTCCATAATAGCAACACGTGGCCGTGGCATACCATCGCCATGCTTGCTTTATTCTTTGCGAGTGTGTCAACCTTTCTCCCATATAAGGACGCATGGAAGCAAACCTTCAAAGGCAACGAGAGAGAAGGTTCGGTGGCCATGCACGTATGTGGACGGGCGTTTGTTGTTATATCAATCCGATCTAGCTGTCGTTCTACGGATAAAAATGGCGTTGACAGCAAACCTTCTTACAAGGATTAATCTAATTGCACAACCTTGAACGATGGAAAATACTGGTAGCCTATGCTCATTAATTTGTTCTCGTGAAAGTATTGTAAAATAATTAATTAGATAATTGATGAGAAATTTATTCTAAGTACAATAAAAAGACCTCGGAAAGGTACAAGAAAAAGCCCACATATGTCTAACTAATAGAGGATAAAAGCTCATTCGACTGAGCTAAACGAAGAGTCAGGCGGACAATCTCTTGAATAGACGGATCATTGTCGGCAATCCAATTATAGGAAGACATAATTAGTCCAATAACTTAGATGAATACATACATAAATCCGACATATCCAAAATCTCCTTGTCGACGAAAAGGTCTGACGGATAGGTGGATTCTACGTTCTATTGAGCAACCTAGAATGTAGGTGAGTAGACTGACTTAGTGGAAACTCAAGAGTGATACATACATCTATCCTAGGTGAAATTAGATCACTAAACTTGTGACTTGTGTATAATTATTTCTAATTTTGAGTGGACCTTAGGTTCGGATTTCTGACTTATATATCTTAAAATGAGACTTTTTTTTTTATTGTAGCGTTTGCTTTTATGTATATTACCAGCTACGTCATATTTTTACATCTCTATTAACGTTTTCGGATAGATATATCATGGGATTTTGTAAACCCTCATCTCTTCCCGGGTTCCTTCCAGGGATTTTCCCATCATGAATAGTTGCGGTTGGTACTACATACACGTCTACAACACAAGTGAACGCAGATTGCCAGTAAGGAACAAAATTATCATGATCCAAATAACAAGAGAACAGATTGAAAGTAACGTCATTAAATATATCACCAGCTACTTGTGTCTTCACGCTTAACATTTTCCTTTTTCCACGTACGCCCTCAAATCGTTTTCATCAATAGTTGCCATTAGAAATGGTATGTGATTGTGACGGAAGTTAAGGTGCTGTCTCTCCAAATCCAAATAATTAGCTAGTAAGCAATAACTAATTGGAAGCGTGCCAAGGATCATCTCTATGATAGCGACACATGACCTTACCTACCCATTAAGTAGTGGCACCTTCTCAATGCATGTGCTTTATTCTTTGCAAGCGTGTCAACCTCCCACAATCGGCGACGCATGAAAGCAAACGTTCAAAGGCAACGAGAGAGAAGGTTCGGTGGCCATGCACGTACGTAGAAGGGAAGTTGACGGTCATGATGTGAAGACTTGTAGTGTCGACATTATTCTAGGCTTTGTAGTATAATCATTTAATTCGTTCAGTCACACATGTTCATCTTTACATACAGACAACTAGAGGTAGCCCACTGCCATGTGTCCGAAGTGTTGCAAGGTACCTCTACTTGCTTGTCCTTTTCTGGACTTCAGTAACACATTGCGTACGGATTAGAACGCACGTGGTTCGGTATCCTGTGAGTCTGTGACGGTCAGATATGATGCAACAGTTTTCCAAGCGGTCCCCAACCCCTCTCCCTACGGCTGCCCTCCCTCCGTCGCCGATACGTCCCTTTCGCCCCCCGTCCTTGCTTTTGTCTTCGCCGCGGCACCTTCATCCATCTCCGCTCTTCATCTTCACCTCCTTGAGTTGTCCTTTAAGATTTGATTAGAGATGAACTTGAACTAAAAATTTACTTTCTACATCCGTGACTCTAAGGAAGCACGTAAGAGCCCGTACTCAATATGATCGAGATTTATCTGACTTATTTTGATTCTGACATCTACAAGCTTCTCGTTTGCCTAAATAGCATTCTCTCGTGGTGTAGTTGTCAATTTCAACGTGGGGCATTATCGGTTTAAAAGATGCTTATCTTTTCTTTCTTAAATCTTTTCGTTTTCTTTGTTTTTGTCTTGCAAAGTTTCACTTTCTCCCCGTTGGATGTCACCTTTCCCGTGCCATGTGTTTATATTCCCGCTTTGTGGGGGTGCCATTGTCTATTCCTTCTCCCTTGCCTCTCATGGGCTACGGTCCTATCGTATGCAGCTTATTTTCTCATCAGTGAAGTTTTAATTTTACAAAAAAAAAAAAAAAACAAGCAGTTTCCCAAGTGCTTTCCTACAATATGAGCAAATTACTGAAATACTCCCCACAGGGGGGGAAGAGGGGAAAACGGAATGTTAAAATTTAAAGGCCACGAGATACCCGTATACAGCCTTGCAAGTATATTATGAGCAGTGACTCAATCTATTCGGTACATTTTGATTTAGGTACTCATGTTTTAAAATTTATCACTAATTTTCTCGTCAAAAGCACGAAAGTCGAATCGTAAAGAAATACCCTTTCTTCCTTCCTCTTAACTCAACGGTGCAATGGAGCTAGAGGTGTCGATGAGAACCCAATGAAACAAAGAAGAGAACGTGACGGTTGATTTGATAGAATGCTTTGGATTTCACCGGGAAGAAGGTTAGAAGCTCAATGCTGTCCACAACAGCAAGGAAGGATGGGAAGAGGCGGCGGTACTGTACTCTTCCACAGATTAGCCTTTGGCTAGTTCCCTGAGGATTGCGGAGTGGGCTGGACTCGACCTAAATTTATTTAATAAATAAATTAAAATGTGATTTAATTTTAAATTAAAGTAAAATTTTTTATCCAAGTCTAACTCAACTCAAAAGAAAAAAAATAAAATTTAAGTTCATTTATTCATGATTTCGTTATATAATATGTAAGTGAGAGTTAAAAGTATAGATATTAATATAAATTTATAGAATTAAAGGATAATTATTATTTTAGTTATATAAATAATAAGGTTATTATATTTTTTTGATAGATTAGAAGATATTTATAAGTACGTATGCGATCAAAATGATATAATTATTTACATTACAAATATTTGTGTTCAATATTATACATATATATATTATATGATAAGTTAATGAAATATAATTAAGTAAGGAAAAATTATAATAAAAAATAAAAATATTAAACTTGTGTGTTTATATTTAATTTAAATTTAGATATCAATCCTTCTCTATAATAAGAAATTAATGATCCATATCTAATTCGAATGAGATTGTAGTATTGCATTATATAACTTACAGTTGGAGGAAGCATGTGGGTTAAGATTTTATCGATTGAAAAATAGCAAAAGTAATCCATGTATCTAGTATTTAATGTATGATGCATATATAATATATATTGTGATGGATAATATAAATATATATACATATATAATAATATATATTAATGTAATTGTACCAATAAGTTAGGTCCTAGGCCAAGCTCATAAATGAGTTATATGGGCTAAGTTGGATTTGGGTTATCTCAACCCAAGATCTAATCTATTTAATAAATGAATCATATTTACCATTCAAATTCAACTTATGTTAATTTCAAGTTCTGAAACAACCTAATCAAGTTGAGCCTTGGGATGGGTCAAGATAACTCGACCCAATACTCATCGCAAGATCCATCCCATGACAAAGAGTCTAATTGATGGTTAACATAAGAACGCCCAAAATCGTTTCAGCCCAAAAAGCATGAGCTGTCCAGGCTCAAAATTTATATGGGCTGAATTCGGGCCTAGAATTTAGGGCCTGTTTATGTTTATTCCAAACTGGGTTGTTGCTTGGAGAGCCTAAATAAGCCCATAGCTTGATTTTATATTTATGCATGCATGTGCCTGTACGTGTGCATTTATCTACGTATGTATGTATGTATATGCACGTGCATGTGTATATATGCATAGAAGATATTTATAATTAAGTATATTTTACAATTTCTATGCTATCATAAATATTTAAAATATTTTGAACTTGGTTGCTTTGGTCAATTTTTTAAATAAGTTATCTGTGAACAATGGACATGGGCCAAACTGGCCCAGAACGAGGACTAAATTTACAGAGTTCAGGCTGAGCCCAAGCTTTAACTGCCGCAATTTTACGGACTTTTGGCCCGGCTGGCACCTACAAATTAAAAACAAGCCGTGTCGTGTTCTAGCCGGGCCGGGTCAGGCTCAATGGTCCACCCTAAAAGTGGATGCCTTGGAAAATCTCCCACTAGTTAATTACTTCATTGTTACCCAATTTTGGATGGCCAAGACAGCTTTTCGTTCCCTATTTTTTAATTATTTTTTTATCTTTTGTGTAAAGAACACCAAAGGCCGAGAGCCCACCCCTTCGTAGAAAGAAATGGCCCAACGGAAAGACAGTTCTATTGTGCCAACAAAGATTGGGCTATAATTGGCCCAACCCACAAACTGACAAACGAGTAAACGCGAGTAGACTTGAGTGTGCAGCAGCATGGAGTTACAAAGATATGATTCTTGCAAGTAGCGTTGATGCCGTATCACCCATACCACATTAACTTCAATGTCAGTGCTGACGTGGGTAGAGAAATGGCAAATGGCATGCTCATGTAAAGGTGCATGCACATGTGAATTTCTTTCTATTTTTACTTCGGTCACCATTGAGATTTGAACAAAGGTCCTGCAAATACTGCCCAGTACTTTTTACCTATGTTGCTGGGTGTATGCATGCGTTGATTTTCGGAGTTCATATGCATCAATTACGATGAATAAATATGGTGATAACATGAAAAATTTACGTTAAAGTCAAAGAGAAAAAGGTGAAAACTTTGGTGCCTTTGGAAGTGGCAAAATCTAAGTATGATACGTAAGGATTTGATTAGTTTCCGTGACTTATGTAACAAAGCATTATTAAGATAGGAGTTAGGAGCCACACGTGCGTGGCTAGGTCGACTTGGATATTTTTGCTATGGCTTAATTTAATTGGTTTACTCATTTGTTTTAATTGTCTTTGGATTTCCATGAATGTTACAACTCTTCGAGATGTATGCATTCGCCCACTCTCTTCAATTTTCACTCACATCGCATGGACTATTTAAGTCACATGAAGGTTTCTTCATTGGATGTCTCTCTCTCATTCATTTTATTTTGTAATCGCCATCTCTAAGTGCTCTCAACCCTTTCTATTGTTGTTTTGTGAAGTGGTACTCAATGATGTCCACGATCGAAGTGCATCGTTCACAGAGGTGGATTGTCGTATCCTAAAGGAATTATAGGTGTACACCAAACCTGTCATAACAATATCTTATGGGGCACGATGATAGTAAACTCAAAACCTATTTACTTTTGTTTTTATGTGTCGTTGCATGTGGTTTGCTCAATGCGTATTCTGGATTTTGTTGCTTAATACCTATCCAAATTGAGTTGCTTGGTATAATATTTTTGATCTATGTTGTAATGTTGGAATCGCATAATATCTTGATCTATCATGTTTCAGATGAAATTGGTTTTAACGATATGTATCGATTTTTATGTCTGAGTGTATCTAGTTCATGTGGATCACATTTTCGTGTGTTTCAACAATCATAGAGAAGCTATCGCCTATATTAGCCATGTCGAATATGATGATTAAATGATGCATAGATTTGTTTGGTATGCCTTAGAAATTTGGTGGTCAAAATTTTAAGTGTTGGTAATAATATATGCATATCTGGTTGACCACTATGAGACTTATTTCGACGTTAGAGACCAACTACCCAATTGTAGATAAGGAAAATCCAACTTCTGATAGCCAAAAGGCAATGGATGAGTGAAGAAAGTGGGTCATATTTGTCTCTATTCCATCTTAGTGGCATTATTTAATGTGTTGTTTGATGTATACAATACATTCACGTCCACTGCAAAGGTGCTATGAAAATTAAGAGTTAGACATTAAAAAGTATAATACCAAAGATCTCGGTATTGAGAAATACTCTATCTTGAAACTCCTGAAATTCCGAATGGATAAAGTAAAGTCAGCATTAGAGCAAGCGCACGAGTTCCCATTATTGCTCCATGGCTTGGAAGAGGCAGAGGTGAAACTTCCTGAAAAATTTCAAATCATGTCCATCATTGAGAAAATCCTAAAGTCTTGGGAGGACTTCAGAAAAACACTCAAGCATAGAAAGGAAAAGATCTATCTTGGTGACTTGATAGTTGTCATTGCCATAGAAGACAAGCATAGGAAGCAAAAGCCAATGATACTTATAGACATACAATTTAGGGTGAACATGATGGCGTCTAAAGGAAAGGAGAATAAGAACAAGAATAAGAATAATAATAAAAATAAAATGAAGGCCAAAACCAACAACAACAACAACAACCAAGTCTTTTCCCACACTAAGTGGGGTCGACTATATGGATTCTTTGCCTCCACACAGATCGATTTTCAGCTATTTTATGACTTAAATTAAAGTAATTGAGGTCATACTTAATAGTTTCCTTCCAACACTTGTTTGGTCTTCCTCGCCCCCTCTTAGCGGGTTCAGCCTCCAACTTCTCGCATCTCCTAACTGGAGCATCTAGTGGTCTTCTTTGTAAATGTCCAAACCATCTTAGACGGGCCTCTCTCATTTTATCCTTTATCTGTGTCACCCTAACCCTGTTTCTAATAAATTCATTTGAAATACGGTCATTTCTTGTATGACCACACATCCATCTTAACATCTTCATTTCTGCCACAAACATCTTCTGTACATGCCTATAGTTTATAGCCCAGCATTCATAACCGTACAACATGGCTGGCCTTACCACAGCTCGATAGTATTTTCCTTTGACTTTTAAAGGAACCCTCTTGTCACAGAGAACACCAGAAGCACTCCTCCATTTCAACCACCCTGCATTAATTCTATGTGTAACATCTCCATCAATTCCACCATCATGTTGGAAAATGGATCCCAAGTACTTTAAAATATCTTTCATTGGAATGCACTCTTCTCCAATTTTTACATCAATCCCTTCGTTGTTCCCTCTACTACTAAACTTACATTCCAAAACCAAGATCTAGAAAAAATTCAAGAACAAACTATGCGGGTACTATCGGTAGGTTGGCTGTTAAAAGAATGATTATCCTTGTCTTAAGGCTCAGCAGAAGATCATAGATAGGAATCCTCAGGAAATGGTCATTGAGGAGGTTGGGCCCAGTGACAAGTATATCTTTATAAAACTCGAACTCTATAGTATTTATGATCCTAATGAGTGACCTGTAGATACAGGAGACAATATACATATACATATTTCTATTGACAATTGTTCTTGTCTTCTTATCAGACCTACAGTGGTAGGAGTGTGAAGATGGGAAATAACTCTACAACCAAGGTGTTAGAATTTGAACACATAGTCTTAAGGTTCTCCTCAGAGCGAGTTTGGACAGTACATAAGGTGTAACATGTTTCGACTGCGAAAAGAATGTTTGTTCTCATGCACTATTAGTTAAGGAGGCTTTTGAATTAAACTTTAAATGTAATAAAGTTGCCATTTTGAGACATTGGACTTCTTATGAAAAGGGAATTTGTCAATTTTTTATTTATTATTTAGGGTTAAATGTGACATTGTTCATAATGTTTCTTCCGAGGGAATGCACTAAATAATGTTGGTTTTAATTATATTTCTTATGTCGCGAGTAATATTGAATCTTGTGAACTACGATATGGTAGACTAGGTTATATAAATTTCAATTATTTGAAAAGAATGATGAAATTGAATATGATTCCTAAGTATACCATAGATAAAACTAAAAAACGTGAGATATGTGTGCAAACTAAACAATCTAGAAAACTCTTTCACTCTATCTCTAGAGATACTAAAGTTCTAGAATTAGTGCATACAAATATTTGCAAGTTTAATGATATTTTAATTAGGGACAATAAAAAATATTTACTTAAGTTTAAGGATGAGGTATTAAGTAAATTCCTTATCTTTAAGAAAGAAGCTGAAGCACAAACTGGGAAACTCTTAAGAGACTAAAGTCAAATAGAGGAGGAGAATATACGTCCAACATATTTGATGAACAATGCCAAGCCTTTGTTATAGTTCATGGGGTGATGTTAAGACCCGCGCTATTAAAGCCCTCTAAGACGTCTGGGAGTTGGGTCAGACGTCTGGACATCTTCCCCAATGTCTAGAACCAAATTTTTTTGTGCACGTCCTCGAGTCTGCGCGCGTGCTGCATGCAGACTGTACGCAGCCGCATTTCTTCTCTTTCTCTTCCCCTCGCCAAATGCGAAACCCTACCCCGCGCCTACTTAAACCCCTCTCCTCTCCCTCGTTCACCACCCCACTTCCAGCCACCTTCTCCTTCCTCCAGCGAGAGCGAGAGCAGCGAGTGCAGCCGAGTGTAACAGCGAAGAGGAGCAACGTGGGAAGGGAAGAGAGGAGAGCGCGCGAGCTTGCGAGAGAGCTCGCCGGAGAAGCTCGCGGCTGGTCGGGCGTGCGCGAGGCGGAGAGGTGTGTTGGGGAGGTCCTCCCTGACACTACTGCACCTAGAGCAACAGACGAGCGAGTCCGGCGCGGTCGCGTGCAGCACGAAGAAGACGAAGGAAGCTTCTGGTTATGGGATTTTCCCAGAATCAGACGTCTAGATCTATGTCCAGACGACATAGACAACGTCTAGAGGAGGCTCCAGACGACTAAGAGGTAAATCCTGCGCCCTATGCCTCCCTTTGCGGATACGGCCATGCAGGTCGTTCCGCCGAGGCACAATTACGTGCCGTATTGAGAAGATTTGCATCGCGCGTGCAGGATTTGCTTTGGGAAGGTGCGGGGCATGCCTTCCCACGTAGTTCAGACGTCTGGGTGAGACACCAGACGGTGGGAAGCGTCTCCAGACGTCCGGAGAGGTGGTCGGATGTCTGGAACTAGGTTCAGCGGAGTCCCTGGATGTCTGAGAAATAGTGCAGGGTCGAGGTATGATTCTTTTAAGACGTCTGGAAGGTGTTCCAAACGTCTGATACGAGTCATGATTGTCATTTTTGACCCGTTTAAGGTCCGTTTGAGATCTGATTTCCGCAATTAAGATTCCATTCTTCTTGGTATAAGTTCCTCTACTTGTTGGAATGCTTTTATCATGTTTTGAGTGGTTTCTTGTGATTGATCCTTGTGTTAGGACCTCATTCCGTTGCGGATTTGGGGGTTGCGGAGGCACGTAGACCTGCCGATCATGCCTCCATTACTCCTAGTTTTGCTGGTAGAGGGCTTCCCTTAGTTAATTACAAACATGAATGCATATCTGGAATGAATATTAGATCCTAGGGTATGGCATGAATCCTAGGACTAGAAACACTGGATTGAATGTTAGATCCTAGGGTATGGCATGAATCATAGGGCTAGAAACACTGGAATAATTGTATGGATGCATGAATTGCAGTCTTGGATGAATAAATAGAATAATACCAATTGCCTGTAATTGGATAACAACTGCCTGTGAAATGTAAAGTACTGTTGTCAGCAACTATTGTATGTAAATTCCTGTTGTTTGCAATTAAATACGAGCTGCCTGTATATGAATTGGAAATGAAAGATTGAATGTTGGAAACACGAGCTACCTGTGAATAAACCTGAAATGATGAAACCTAGTATGGCTGGCCTGAGAAACGAGCATAAACCATACGGGGAATTAGGAGTAGAGCTCCTGGAAATAAATGGAATGGAACTGGAAATATGAATGGGGAAGTGAGCTGGCCCTTGAGTACGGAGTACCAAGGAGAGCAACTGTCGCCCTGTTTAGTGCAGAGCGGAACTAGCCGCCCTAGGGTTGGGACCTGGGGTTAGGACTGGCCACTTTGTATCGACTTTTTGGCCCTCGAGTACACAGTACCGGGGAGAGCTACTAGTGTAGGGAGAGAGCTAGCCACCCCACAAGGCCCGGGTTCAGCTAGCCATCCTACACCGACTTGTTATGCCTACTGGGCAAACCAGGGTAGTCTGGCGAGAGCGCGCAAATTGTGGAGGGGCGAGACCCCTGTTTAGTTCTTAGGGACTAGACTCCTGTTTGGTTCTTAGGGGCTAGACCCCTGTTACTGAGAGGGCTATGCCCTATATTGGTTCTTAGGGTTAGCTACCTGTGCGTTTATCGCACGTGCCGCAGTCACCGTTACGTCTGTCAGCGACCTTGGGGTGGTTGATTGAGTGTAGGACCACCACGGGAGACCCTTCCGACCAGGAGAGCACCGCGTGTTACTTCTACTCTTCGAAAAAGACTGCAATCAAGATCGTTCCCACGAGGAACATTCGAGATAAAGAAAAAGACCTGATAAATAAACCAAGTGATGAAAGAAAGAATAATTAGTTAAATAAAGAAAGAAATTGAAAACAACAGCTACCTGTCCACCTTTACTGTTTTTAGTTAGCTGGTTGCCACTCTACTTAGCGTTTGCTAATTTCGTGTACTCATAACCTTTTTTAGGTCCAGGTGTTGAGCAGTTAGAGCCTACAGCTGCAGAGAATGCTGGGCCCAGTAGAGCTCAGTAGTTGTACCTTTTGTTGTACCCGTTTCTTGTTGTAGTGAGTAACTTTGTTACACTTATGTACTCTTTATTGTAAACTTTATATTCCAGTACATGTTTAAATTCTCTACTGTTGTGGTGGTGTGTACTGTAGTAGTTTACTTCTTTACTGATGTACTTTTGTTACTGTTAATTGCTTGCATGGTGAATGTGGTTTATTTTTACTGCTTTTTGGTTACTTCCTTGTTGGATGACTGGGTCTTGGGATTAGTCGAGTCGGTCTGGTCTCGTGTCCTGTAGGGATTCAGGAACCGAGTCGTAACAAGATGGTATTAGAGCAAGGTCGTCCCAAGAAGTGAACCAATTAGCTGGAAAATAACAAATTCACATGCTTGTAACTAGAGTAACCACCACAACGTACCTTTTGACATCTGTTCTGAGGTTCTTTTGTTGAATGTCGGTTAGAATTGATTTCTTTTCTGTTCTGTGTTCGCGTCTCTTTGCAGGAGATGGCTCGACAAGGAGGCAGAGAGGCGGGCCGCAGATGCGGCCGAGGACAAGGTCGGAGGGGCAAGCATGTTGAGCCCGACGCCCCAGTGGACTCGCCACTACTTCCGGGTATTCAGGCCCAGGATCTCACCCAGCTGATACGGGAGATCGTACGAGAGGAGCTTCACCTGCCTCCACGAGCGCCTCTCCCTGGGGCTGCCGAGGGGGAGTCCTCTGTAGGACCACGAGACGGATACGGAGCTAGACGTAGGGGAGGGGGTGGGCCTCCACCACCCCCACCTTCCTCCGGCACTTCAAAGCACGAGCCCTCCTTACCTGGAAGCGCACTAGTTTCTCCCCTTCAGCGCCATTACCAGCTTTTCGGACAGTTCCGGAAGCTGAAGCCCCCCTCCTTCAAGGGGGATGAGGACCCGACCGAGGCGGAGGACTGGCTCGAGCAGATTGAGAAGGTGTTTGACACCCTCCACCCCCTGTGGAATGCCGCGTGGCCTTTGCCACATACCAGCTGGAGAGCGTGGCACACAGGTGGGGGAGGGCAGTTAGAGGTCAGGAGAGGGTCGAGCTGACTTGGGACCAGTTTGTCACCCTCTTCTACGAGAAGTACTTCCCTCAGACGTAGCAGGACCAGAGGAGGCGGGAGTTCCACACTCTCTGCCAAGGGACGATGACCGTGAGCACGTATCACACGCGTTTTCTGGAGCTATCTCGTTTCGCCACGACAGCTGTGGCTACCGAGGTGGAGCACCTTTGGAGGTTCACAGAAGGGCTCCGGCCGGCTATTTGGGAGTATGTCAAACCCCTGCAGCTGCCTACGTTCTCGAGGGTGGTGGAGGCAGCCATGATATATGAGGAGACCAACCCGTCCGCATGTGACACTGACAGCGGACGGAAGAGGTCCTATCAGCCAGACTACTCACAGGACCGACGAGAGAGGAGGCATGTGGCGCCCACAGGAGAGCCGGCACGCTTTGCAGGGCTGTCAGTGGCCTTTGGGGGGCCCCGACAGGGGCCAACTGCTAGCACCGGACCCCCGCCCAGCCATCAGCAGTGACCCACTGAGGGCAGGAGTCGAGTTCCCCTTTGCTACCAATGTGGCCAACCGGGCCACATCAGGAGGGACTGCTCGTCAAGGGCTGGAGTTCAGCAGATGCTCCCCGTGCCGAGCACTAGAGGACGAGCAAGAGGCCACGGTTTCCAGACGCGAGGGGGAGGACAGTAGTCGTAGGGATGGTACCGGCCAGCGGCTACCTGTCTGACGTAGAGTGTGGCTGCTTCGTCCGCACCTAGGGCTGAGGGGTGTCTCAACGCCAGAGCTTCAGGTTCAGTGGTGGCAGGTATGGTTACAGTTTCCGGCATAATAGTTTACACGCTTTTTGATTCCGGCACCATGCACTCGTTTATCACTACTAGTTTTGCTGTTAGTTTGGGGCAGGACTGTGTGTTGTTAGAGGATCCGTTTTTTATCAGAGGTTCGGGTGATCAGCTGTTTGTAGCTGAGAAGGTTTACACAGGTTGTGAGGTCAGTGTTGGGAGACACAGCCTTCCCGCTGATCTGATTGTGATACAGATGGAGGAGTTTGGCGTGATTCTGGGGATGGACTGGCTGTCAGCTTACCATGCCTTGGTGGGCTGTTTTGAGAGGAAGATCGTCTTCTCCATACTGGAGTTGCCTTTTTTCAAGTTTCACGGACAGCCAGTGGACGGAGGCTTCAGGTGCATCTCTGCACTTCGGGCAGCGAGACTTTTGGGCCAGGGGTGTGAGGGCTTCCTGGCTTATGTGGTGGCGGAGCCCAGCCCTGTGGCAGACTTTCAGAGTATCCCAGTGGTCAGAGAGTACCCCGACGTGTTCCCAGATGAGTTTCCAGGACTACCGCCCAAGCGTGAGATCGAGTTTGAGATCTCACTGGTACTGGGGACCAGCCCCATTTCTACAGTGCCTTACAGGATTGCACCACTTGAGCTGTGAGAGCTCAAGTCCTAGTTGCAGGAACTTCTGGAGAAGGGCTTTGTGAGGCCCAGTGCATCCCCGTGGGGAGCCCCGGTTTTGTTTGTGAAGAAGAAGGATGGTACCCTACACCTTTGTGTGGACTACAGACAGCTGAATAGAGTTACCATCAAGAACAAGTATCCACTGTCGAGGATTGACGACTTGTTTGACCATTTGCGAGGTGCCACGGTATTCTCCAAGATAGACCAGAGGTCTGGGTACCACCAGTTGAGGATCAAGGAGACAAACGTCTCCAAGACAGCTTTCCGCACTTGGTACGGACACTACGTGTTTTTGGTAATGCCGTTTAGGCTGACCAACGCACCTGCTGCCTTCATGGATTTGATGAACCGGGTGTTCAGACCGTATCTGGATCAGTTCGTGGTGGTATTTATTGATGATGTGCTCATCTACTTTTGAGATCAGGCGCAGCACAAACAGCACTTGCGGATGGTTTTGGACACACTGAGACGATGTAGGCTGTACGCCAAATACAGCAAGTGCAAGTTCTGGTTGAGGGAGGTGACCTTCTTGGGTCATGTGATCTCCGGGGATGGCTTGGCTGTGGACCCAACAAAGGTTGAGGTAGTGCTCTGGTGGGAGAGACCGCGTATAGTTACAGAGATCCGAAGTTTCTTGGAACTGGCAGGCTACTATATGCAGTTTATCAGGGGCTTCTCGCAGATTGCACATCCTATGACACAGCTGACCCGGAAGGACATGCCATTTTCTTGGACAGACGGTTGTGAGGTGATGAGAGCCTCATCATGAGTCCTAACTAACACATTTTGACCTAAATAAGTATACAAAAGCTCCTACAAAACCTAAGGGAAAGTCTAAATAATAGAACTATAAATCTAAATATAAAGCAACACACAAGGGGTGAAACTGTAATTTTACCAATGCATTGCACAAACGGGATGTCTAAGGGTCTAAACACAGGTCAAATGGGCTTAACAAGAAAGAAAGTAGGGTGATTTGATCTAAAAAGGGTTATAGTAATTTGTAGGAATTAAATGACATTCTGTAACCCTAAAAACAAACCCACTTTAATTCACGAAGTTCCTGGCAAGATAAAAGTCAAATAAATCTTCTAAAATTCATGGAAAAACATCCCATAGGGTTTATAACCTTCAATTTGGCCATTGGAACCTGTCTTGACCTAAATTGAGAACCATACCAAATTTTTGACCTAATTTGGATTTTTGTGCAAATTGATCAGTCAAACGTGGTCAAACCCAAAATCAAACTTCACCATTAGATTTCTTAGGTCCAAATTAGGTTTGTACCAAAATTTGGACCTAAGGGAAGGCCATCTTGACCTACTTTACAAATTGGTCCTCATGAATTACTTTTTGACCCTTATCTTTTTAAACCCTTGCACTTTGCCCCCAACTTTCCTTTCGTTCTTTACAGAACGGTCCTTCTGCCACCCCGCGCAGCTGCCCATACCTCCGGCGACTTTGCGCGGAGGATGGCGCTGCGCAGGGTATGGGAGCCGCTCTCAGAAATGAAAGGGAGGTTCCCTACGTCGTCCTCTTCTGCATGGACCCCCTCCCATGTCCTGCCATCGCTCATGCCTCTCGTGCAAACGCACGAGAGGAATGGGTCTCTTCTCCGGCCATTCTCTGGCAAGCTCTCCACGCTCTCTCCTCGAGATCCTCTCCTCGCCAATTGCTATTTAAGGGACGGTAGGGCTCTCCGGTCGTCTTAAGCCTGTTTTGGCCAAGGAATTTCCCTAAACTTCGTCTCTTCCTCCTTCGGCCATTCGCCAGCAGGCTCCGGCGACTCTCTGCTCCCTCTCTCGTTGCCCTGCCACCATACCGGTGGCAGGGTTAGCTCCGCCATTGTTCATCGTGCCTCGCCGTACCAGCAGGCACCCTCTGGTCTATCTTCCTCCTCGTCGTCATCTTCCCCACAAGGCGTCGTCTCCGGCAACGGCAGAATTGAGCCGTCCGCCTCCTGCCCCCCATCATCTGCTTAATTAGGTAAAAGTTCATTTTATCCCCTCTTTATTTCCCCCTCAACAAATTGTAGTATTGGTCCCTCGACTGCCACTACCACTACCATCAGTTCCACCTCTGGCCACCAACTCCGGCGAGATCGCTCCACAGGCCATTCCACCCCTCATCGACAATCCCATAAGCATCCCCTTGATTCACTCAGCATTTCCCCTCACTCACACCACCACTCTACTCACCCAAACACACCCCCGAACAAACCCATCACTCTGGCCATAGAGTGACCTAGGCACGCACGCCTAGGCCGCCCCGCGGCCTGCCGCCTACCGTCTCACCTTCGCCGTGACACGGCGAATGTCCTCCTGTAGTCTGATAGAGCCGCAAGGCCCTTTTTGTGTTAAACAGGGTCCGAGCTCCAACCGCCATTGACGAGCAGGTTGAAGCTTCGCGAGTTGCTCCAGGTCGCCAGGTCCAGCAGCTGCAGAACACCCTCACGCACACACTCAGGCTCGCAATTGGGGTCGAAGGCCTCTGCTGCTGCCCCAATTGGTCAAGCCTTTCTCCTACAGACACACAAAGACGCAGGTGGGACTTTAGTCCCACCTCGGAAGCTGACGCACGCCCTCATCAGTATAAGATGAAAAAGTGACTGAGGCTATTCGTCACAAGTCACACAGGGGTGAGGTCCCTCGCCCTCACTCGATCTCGTCCGCGACACTGCCCACACGGACCTTACCCGACCCAACTTCCCTCCTGAGCACTCCTCGCGCACTACACCCACGCCGATGCGCCTGGACCCGAGCATGCAACCCGACCCGATTACCTGGCTCTGGGAGAGCGTACCAGAGAGAGATTCAGAGAGAGAGAGAGAGACGCGGGGAAGGGTAAGGGTAGGTTTTGCGTTTGCGTGTGTGCAGAAAGTAGGTGAAGAAGAAGAGGAAGAGAAGCGGTGAAGACTTAGCCGCAAGGAGAAGAATAGAAAGAGAAGCGGCGAGGACTTAGCCGCAAAGAGAGAAGAAGAAAGAAGAAGGCGAAGGAGACTCAGCATCAAGAAAGTAAAGAAGAAGAAGCCAAGGAGGAGCTGCTGCAAGGAGAAGCTGAGAAGAAAGAGAAGGAGAAGAGCCGCAGCAAGAGAAGAGAGAAAGAAGAAGAAGAAAAAGCCGCAAAGACAACTGAAAGGAGGAACTGTAGCAATGGGGCCGATAAGGCGTTTGATTCGGACAATCAGACATCCGGAACAGCGAAAGGTAGAAAAAGAAGGAAAATAAAAGAGAAGGAGAGCCGGGAAAGAGAAGAAGAGAAGGGAAAGAAAGAAAGAAGAAAAGGATTTTTTTTATCCTCTCTCTCTCTCTCGACTTTTTGTAATTGTAAATTTGTAAGCTTCTGGAATCAAAGTGTGCTCCCTGAGTTCGACCTCGGGAAATTTTAAATTCCAAGTAATAAATTGTAATAAACTGATGATCGCTTTTCGCAATATACTGCAACGAACATAATTTTTATAACACCGCAAAATGCCAAGAGCCTCACCATGAGGCGTGTTTTCAGGAGCTAAAGGAGAGGCTGACTTCGGCTCCCGTGCTCACCATCCCAGACAGCAGTGGTGGGTTCGTTGTGTACATGGACGCCTCTTTGTAGGGGTTAGGGGGTGTGCTCATGCAGAGGGGTCACGTTGTCGCTTACGCTTCGCGGCAACTGAAGCCCCATGAGCATAGCTACCCTACCCACGACTTGGAGCTGACAGCTGTCGTTTTCGCGCTGAAGACTTGGAGGCACTACCTGTACGGTGAGACTTTTGAGATTTTCACATATCATAAGAGCCTCAGATACTTGTTTGATTAGAAGGAGCTCAACATGAGACAGAGACGTTGGTTAGAGCTCCTGAAGGACTATGACTGCAGCATTTCCTACCTTCCAGGGAAGGCAACGTGGTGGCTGACGCCTTGAGCCAGAAGGCACCCGCCCACTCAGCCAGTTTACAGGCGCAGAGTTGGAGCCTCATGGAGGAGATGGGTAGTTGGTGACCCCTAGAGTTACTGGGGCACTATGGGGCAGTGACTGTGACACGACAGATGAGGCCAAAGCTAATAGACCGCATCATCACAGGACAAATGGTCGACCCGTACTTACAGTCGTTGCGTGACAGAGTATTGTCAGGAGATCCTGGGGACTTCTCCTTTACATACGAGGTGCTGCGCATGAAGGGACGTTTGTGCGTTCCTAGGGATGAGAAGCTGTTGAGAAAGCTCCTGACTAAGGCACACGGTTCCAGGTTCACCATACATCCCGGAAACACAAAGATTTATCATGATTTAAGACACGACTTTTGGTGGAGGGGAATGAAGCAGGATGTAGGTGAATTCGTGCAGCAGTGTTTAGTGTGCCAGCAGGTGAAGGCCAAGCATCAGAGGTCTGTAAGGCCGTTGTAGCCACTTCCCGTGCCAGAGTGGAAGTGGGAGAGCATTACCATGGACTTGGTGGTGGGCTTGCTTGTTACCCAGCGAGGACACGATGCAGTCTGGGTGATCGTAGACAGATTGACGAAGACGACACATTTCTTACCGATCCGAGTCGCTTTAGGACCAGCACAGTTGGCAGAGAGGTATATCCGCGACGTGGTACGTCTGCACGGAGTTCCGTGGGAGATTGTATCCGATTGGGATACCCGCTTTACGTCCCAGTTTTGGGCTAAGTTTCAGCAGGCCTTGGGGACATGGTTGATGTTCAGTACAGCATACCACCCCCAGACGGACGGACAGTCGGAGCGCATGATACAGGTACTTGAGGACCTTTTGCGTGCTTGTGTGTTGGACTGGAGGGGCTCTTGGGAGCACTTGCCCCTGGCGGAGTTTGCATATATTAACAGTTATCACTCGAGCATCGGCATGGCACCCTACGAGGCTCTGTACGGATGGAGGTGTACTGCACCCTTGAGTTGGGTTGAGGTGGGGACCAAAGTGAGAGGTTGGCCCCATGCTGATCCGGCAGAGTCAGGAGGCGATCGAGCAAATTCACAGGCGACTTCGCACTGTCAGGAGCAGACAGAAGAGTTATGCAGATTGAAAACGCAGAGAGGTGTAGTTTGAGGTTGGGGATTACGTCTTCTTTCGTGTTTCGCCCATGAAGGGCCTGCAGCGGTTTGGGGTGAGATGGAAGCTCGCGCTAAGGTTTGTGAGACCCTTTGAGGTCCTGGAGAGGGTTGGACCCATTGCTTACAGGCTTGCCCTTCCTCCCCAGCTTTCTGGTGTGCACGACGTGTTCCACGTGTCCAACCTCAGGAAGTACGTCGCCGATCCCAGTCACGTTCTGAGCCATGAGAGCGTCGAGGTGGGTGACAACCTGACCTACCCCGAGCGGCCAGTGCAAATACTCGATAGAGCCATTCGGAGTCTGAGACGAAAGTAGGTACCCCTGGTGAAGGTCATGTGGAGGAGCCAGCGGTACAAGGAGGCTACCTAGGAGCCTGAGGTGGCGATGCGAGAGCGGTACCCGGAGCTCTTTGAGGGTACATCTTTTCGGATTGGCTTCGGTCCTCTTTGAGTTTGTTATGCGTAAGTTATTTTTTTTCCGCACCCTAGCTAGCGCAAGTTTCGGGGACGAAACTTCCTTTGAGTTTGTTATGTTGTTAAGACCCACGCTATTAAAGCCCTCTAAGACGTCTGGGAGTTAGGTCAGACGTCTGGACATCTTCCCCGACATCTGGAAACCAAATTTTTTTGTGCACGTCCTCGAGTCTGCACGCGTGCCACATGCAAACTGTACGCAGCCGCATTTCTTCTCTCTCTTCCCCTCGCCGAATGCAAAACCCTACCCCGCACCTACTTAAACCCCTCTCCTCTCCCTCATTCACCACCCCACTTCCAGCCACCTTCTCCTTCCTCCAGCGAGAGCTGCAAGTGCAGCCGAGTGTAGCGGCGGAGAGGAGGAGCAGCGTGGGAAGGGAAGAGAGGAGAGTGCGAGAGCTCGCCGGAGAAACTCGCGGCCGGTCGAGTGTGCGCGAGGCGAAGAGGTGTGTCGGGGAGGTCCTCCTCGACACTGCTGCAACTAGAGCAGCGGATGAGCGAGCACGGCGCAGTCGCGTGCAGCACAAAGAAGACGAAGGCAGCTTCTAGTTCTGGGATTTTCCCAGAATTAGATGTTTGGATCTACATCCAGACGACGTAGACGATGTCTGGAGGAGGTTCCAGATGACTGAGAGGTAAATCCTACGCCCTATGCCTCCCTTTGCGGATACGGCCATGCAGGCTGTTCCGTCGAGGCACAGTTACGTGCCGTATTAAGAAGATTTGCATCGTGCGTGCAGGATTCACTTCGGGAAGGCCCGGGCCACACCCTCCCACGCAGTTCAGACGTCTGGGCAAGGCACCAGATGGCGGGAAGCGTCTCTAGACGTCTGTAGAGGTGGTCGGATATCTGGAACTAGGTCCATACGGTTCAACGGAGTCCCTGGACGTCTGAGGAATAGCGCAGGGTTGAGGTATGATTCTGGACTTCTTTTAAGACATCTGGAAGGTGTTCCAAAGTCTGACACGAGTTAGGATTGTCGTTTTTGACCCGTTTAGGGTCCGTTTGAGGTCCGATTTCCGCAATTAAGATTCTGTTCTTCTTCGTATAAGTTCCTCTACTTGTTGGAATGCTTTTATCATGTTCTGAGTGGTTTTTTGTGGTTGATCCTTGTGTTAGGACCTCGTTCCGTTGCAGATTTGGGGTTGTGGAGGCACGTAGACCTGCCGATCAAGTCCCCATTACTCCTGATTTTGCTGGTAGAGTGGCTTCCCCTAGTTAATTACAAACATGAATGCATATTTGGAATGAATATTAGATCCTAGGATATGGCATGAATCCTAGAACTAGAAACACTGGATTGAATGTTAGATCCTAGGGTATGGCATGAATCATAGGACTAGAAACACTAGAATAATTGTATGGAATGCATGAATTGCAGTCTTGGATGAATAAATAGAATAATACCAATTGCCTGTAATTGGATAACAGCTGCCTGTGAAATGTAAAGTACTGTTGTTAGCAACTGTTGCATGTAAATTCCTGTTGTTTGCAATTAAATACGAGCTGCCTGTATATGAATTGGAAATGAAAGATTGAATGTTGGAAACACGAGCTACCTGTAAATAAACCTGAAATGATGAAACCTAGTATGGCTGGCCTGATAAACGAGCATGAACCATACGGGGAATTAGGAGTAGAGCTCCTGGAAAATAAATGGAATGGAACTGGAAATGAGAATGGGGAAGTGAGCTGGTCCTTAAGTACAGAGTACCAAGGAGAGTAACTGTCCCCCTGTTTAGTGTAGAGTGGAGCTAGCCACCCTAGGGTTGGGACCCGGGGTTAGGACTGGCAACTTTGTACCGACTTTTTGGCCCTCGCGTACACAGTACCGGGGAGAGCTACTAGTGTAGGGAGAGAGCTAGCCACCCCACGGGGCCCGGGGTTCAGCTAGCCGTCCTACATCGACTTGTCAGACCCACTGGGCAAACCAGGGTAGTCAGGCAAGGGTGCGCGGACTGTGGAGGGGCGAGACTCTTGTTTGGTTATTAGGGCTAGACCCCTGTTACTGAGAAAGCTATGCCCTATATTGGTTCTGTGCTGTACTTTGGGTGCACTCGTTAACGGAAACGACTGACCGCGTGCCAATGCGGGTTAGCTACCTGTGCGTTTATCGCGCGTGCCGTAATCATCGTTACGTCTGTCAGCAACCTTGGGGTGGTTGACTGAGTGTAAGACCACCATGGGGGACTCTTCCGGCCAGGAGAGCACCACGTGCTACTTCTACTCTTCGGAAAATACTACAATCAAGATCGTTCCCACGAGGAACATTGGAGATAAAGAAAAAGACCTGATAAATAAACCAAGTGATGAAAGAAAGAATAATTAGTTAAATAAAGAAAGAAATTGAAAACAACAGCTACCTGTCCACCTTTACTGTTTTTAGTTAGTTGGTTGCCACTCTACTCAGCGTTCGCTGATTTCATGTACTCATAACCTCTTTTAGGTCCAGGTGTTGAGCAGCTAGAGCCTACGGCTGTAGAGAGTGCTGGGCCCAGTAGAGCCCAGTAGTTGTACCTTTTGTTGTACCCGTTTCTTGTTGTAGTGAGTAACTTTGTTACACTTATGTACTCTTTTATTGTAAACTTTATATTCCGGTACTTGTTTAAATTCTCTACTGTTGTGGTGGTGTGTACTATAGTAGTTTACTTCTTTACTGTTGTACTTTTGTTACCGTTAGTTGCTTGCATAGTGAATGTGGTTTATTTTTACTGCTTTTTGGTTACTTCCTCGTTGGACGACTAGGTCTTGGGATCAGTCGAGTCTATTCGGTCTCGTTTCCTGTAGGGATTCGAGAACCGAGTCGTAACAGGTGACGACCCTATATTCCTTACAATTTAATGAGATAGCAAAGTGAAAGAATCAGATCCTAACTAACATGATCAATGCTTGTTTGCAAAGCTCAAAATCACCTACCTACATGTAGGGGGAGACTCTGAATACAGTGTACCATATTTTGAATAGAGTTCCCCTAGAGCATAAAGGAAGTAGTTCTTTTAAAATTTGGAGAAATAGGAAACCAACTTTAAAATATCACAGAGTAAAGGGCTACCTTGCAAGGTAATTATCCTAGAACACAAGAGAAAGAAGCTTGGTCCTAAGACTAATGACGTGATCTTTCTAGGTTATGTTGAGAACAGCTATGCCTATAGATTTTTAGTTATAAAGTCTGAGATTTCGAGTATAGGTGTCAACATGATCGTCGAGCTTTATGATGCTACATTATTTGAGAATGTCTTTCTTATAAAGATGCCACCACATTTGGTTTCATTCCTGGACAAGATGAAAGTATATCTAATATGAGGGCTAGCTCTTCACATTTTGAATCTAATAAAGTCAAGGAATTTGAATCTAAGAGGAGTAAACAACAACAAATTGTTATCGATTTTGGAAGTGACTTTGTATCTTACCAAATCGAGGGTAATCCCCCACTTATCGTGAAGCTATGGCTTCTTCTGAAGCTAAGCGTTGGAAATAATTAAGAGTGAGATGGATTCAATTATCTCCAATGACACATGGGAGTTAGGAAATCTACCTCCAAGTTACTTTACTATTGAGTGTAAATGAATATTTAAGAGGAAACTCAAGCCTTTCATATCCATAGAAAAATATAAAGTGAAATTTGTTGCCAAAGGATTTAAGCAACTAGAATGTATCAACTATTTCAATATTATTCTCCAATAACTAGGATGATTGCTGCTTGGATGCTCATAGCATTGGCTCCCATCTATGATCTCACTATCCATCAAATGGGTGTGAATATTACCTTTTTTCATAGTGATCTTGATAAAGAGATCTATATGGACCGGATAGAAGGATTTATAACTTCTGGTAATGAGAAAAAGATTTTCAAAGCTTATTAAATATTTATATGATTTTTCACAGAAAAAAATATTTATATGGTTTGAAACAAACATCAAACAATGAAATGAAAAGTTCAATAAGATTATTCAATATTTTGGTTTTGTGGTTCAGAAATCTAACAAGTGTGTTTACTTTAAGGTTAAGGATGATATGAGTATTGTCTTATGACTTTACATTGATGACATATTATCGTTTGCCTCAAACATAAGGTTGTGAATGAAATCAAGTTATTCTTGAGTAGTAGGTTTAAGATGAAGAACATGGGTGTAGCTAATGTAATCTTAGGACTTAAACTAATTCAGTAAGCATACGGAATAATTATTTCTCAATCTCATTATATATGTTGAGAATACTCTTGAGAAATTTGATATTAAGATTGCAAGATTGTTATTTAACCACACTACAATGTTGTATAATTTATCTGACCATTTCTCCTTATTTTTTAGGTATTTTAAAATTTTTATTTTACATAAATAATCTAATTTCTTTAATTTTGATGTAAGATAGAGAAAATAAAGGAAAAACATAATCAATATTAGCCTCAAATAAAATAAGATAATACAAGGAGTTCAATTGCAAAGAAAGACATCAAAATAGATGCTCATGCAAAATGGGAAAAGAGAGAAAATGGGACCAAGGAAAGAAATTGTAAAAAAATATACAATCGAGACACCTGTAATGCTCGTTCACACGCGCAAACGGAATTAGTCCCAAAAATAAAGGATAAAAAAAGAGTCTAATGGTATTTTGAACCAAAAATTAAAAAAAGAAAATTTCATTTCAAATGAAATGTGTAGTTTTCAAAGCCACTCAAAATTATCAAAATTAAGATAAGCGAAGTTAAACAAATTTTGAGATTCAAAGAATCACAAATACACTCTCATGAGCCCCCAACCCCCTCAATTTATTTATTCACATCTCTTATTATTATTCTTGCTCTCTTTCCCCTATCTCTCTTGAGTTTAGGGAACCACTGGCGAAATATCACGTCTTCGCCACTGTAATTGATGTTTACCGCCACCATGTGCTGGTCGTTGCCACTGCACCAAGACTCTCCTTGTGATATTTTATTCTATCTCTCTCTCTCATGTTTTAATTTTAACGTTGTTTTATATTAATAAAATTTTACTTTGACAATTTTTTTTTTTCATTAGTTTTGTGATTAATTTAGTACTTCGTAGTTAATTTGTTTGGTCGTTTCCTATTTTTGTATAATTTTATTTTGTTAATCTTTAAAATTAGGATTATTGTTTTTATTTCATTATAAAGTTTTTTAAAAAATATAAAAATTTCCTAAAAATAAAAAAATAGTTTATATTGATAATTAGTAATTTAGATAATTTTGTTTCGTTGAGGATGACTCAGATTCTAACTATCCTTATTTTTGTCAATTTTGAGAGTTTGAAATTTTTGTAAATAATCATTTTCTCACACATTGTCGCCAAGAGACTACGGGTCTATATATTTTTTTATCCCTGCTTATGCATTTAGTTAGTCTTGCATATTAGGTCACTAATTATTTTGTTTTGCTTGTTTTTAGGGAGACGTTCGCGGAGGAGATAATGGCAACATGGGTGAACCTCGGAGGATATGCTTAAAGGCTTTACATCTTGTGGGATTGAGGGTCTCTTGGATTTCTTTCCCATCATTAACTTTGAGAGAATTTTATTTATGAATTATGGCAACAATATATTTTTTTTATCCCTTTCGAGAAAAAAAAGAATAAAAGAAATTATTCCCTCATGATATAGAGAGGAAGAATTGAGCTTAGAGATAAAGTGCAATTATATTTTAAGATGCGTCAACATCTAATAATGTTTGTCTTATCCTTTAAGCATGTAATTTATTTAAGTTCATATATGAAATTGATGAAGGAGGATGACTATCCAAGAGGCCCTAAGGCTCGCTTAAAGCTACAATGAAGCCATTAAGTAAACCCATCTTTTAAATAGATTCGACGGAATACTCTGATAAGTATCCGTTAGTGGACTTTATCGAGAGTTTGAACAAGACAAATGACTTGGCAGAACCACCAAATTGAGGTTTGCACTCAATAACTTGTTGGTAGGAAAAGAATTGCTTAAGCCATTTCAATCGAAGGTTTCCTACCATCTTGGCAAGCTTGGTTAGGAGAAAGCCTTAGCTAAAGTTGATTGGTATCATAGGTGGAGAAGTTGAAGTGGTGACCTCACATTCGCTTGAAGAATGTCACGTTAACTTTGATCAATTACGATCCTCATAATGAATACAACCTTGATCCTTACAACAAACCTAAAACGACCCCTTTCAAGGGTTGCTTTGATTTTTCCAAATTTTAGGGGCCTTATCATAATTTCTATGCACTAAAAGATTTCTATGCGGAATATCCTAGTCCTTAAGGGGTTTGATGCAAAAACCCCCACCATACCCCATACACATCCCCCTATGCCCCTACACCTCCCCCATGACCCATACACCTCCCCCCATGCCCCATACCTCTCGCCATACCTCCCCACCCTACCCATGCCCATCCCTCATACATCCATAAAACCCCTCCCCCTCCTCCATTTTTCTCCACCACAGCAGCCGAGTGAGGGAGGAGAGGAAGAGTCGAGAACATGAGGAGATCAGAGGAGAGGAGGGTGTGCGGGAGGCAAAGGAGGGTGGCAGGAGGCCCTGAGTGACCATTGTAGGGAGCTGTTGCACTCCAGGCGCAGGAGGAAGGCTCATGAGGCGGTTCTGCAGGCATTATTTCCGTAGATTCATACGTTTGCAACACTTAGTAGATGTTTGGAGAGGTCGTTGGACGTCTGGGACGAACTCAAGACATCTGGTAAGCATGCAAAGTGCTGAGGTGCTAGAGACGTTGGGAAGGTGCGTTGGCATGACGTTCGAGGCACTTTAAGACGTTTAGGAGCATCGTCAGACGTTCGACTGCTCTCCCAAACAACTGGGAGCAGTGCCAAACATCTGGAGACACCCTCAGACCGCTATGAAGTGTTTTAGACGTCTGAAAAAGATGTAGGAGAGCAAGGTGAGCTACTGCGTTCGTTTAAGACATCTAATTTTGGTCAGGGTGCATGTTTTTGGGTCGGTTCAGGACCTAAACGGAGTTGATTTTTTGCAAACAAAGTATCGTTGGTTTTCTTTCAGAATTCTCTACGTGTTAGTATAGTGTCTATACTATTTTGAACTCGTTTAACATATTGGTTAAGGATATAGGTTTCCAGTTCATGGTGTACATGGGACCCACAGAGACATCGGGATCTACTATTCGAGTCCCATACCACCTGTACACCTTGGTAGAGTGGTTCTCTCTACTTCTATAGTTTGAATTAATAAAGTGCATGTTAAATTAGAAATATCTGCTTAAAACATAAGTTATGAGATGAACCCTAGGATAAAGAATGTGAATAGTTTATATTTAGTGCATGAATCTCGTATGTTATAAAATATGAGAATGCATGTTGTTAAACTTCATACCGTGATAACTAGAATATTTAAATGTGAGGTGAACGCTTATCATGTTGATGATGGTTTATCATATTAATTTACGAGCTATCTGTTGTATGAATTAGAAATAAGTATGTGATAGAGATGCATGCCACGAAATGAAACAAGATAAGTACTATGCATAAACTCTACAGGGAGCTAGGAAAGAAACTCAAAGTATACTGAACGAATATCTGATGTATGAGGAAACTTGTTGCCTATGAGCGTGTTGGTTGGTGATTCAGACTTGGATACGGGAAGTGAGCTGGCCCTCGTGTACGTTTTATTGAGATATACTGTCTTTTTAGTGTAGGGGGAGCTAGCCGCCCCTTGAGTTGGGACCCAGGGTTAGGAATGACCACCCTACACCGACTCCTGTTAGGTCCATTAGACAAACTGGGATAGTCGAGTAAGGATATGCAGACTGTTGAGGGGTGAGGCCTTATTATGTTCTGTGCTGTACGTTTGGGTGTATTCGCTAATGGAAAGGACTGACCGCATGTCAGTGCGGGGTAGCTACCCGTACGTTTATCGCGCGTGCCGTAGTCATCGCTACGTCGCGACCATGACCCGGGGTGGTAGACCGGGTGTAAGACTACCATGGGGTGCTCTCCTAGTTAGGAGAGTGCCCGTGTACATCCTGCATAACAAGAAAACTGCATCAAGATCGTTCCCTACCCTTAGGGAACAAGTGGATTAAGAAAGGTTGTAGACCCTTACTATAAATCGAATCAGAAACACATTGATGATTTGAAAGAAAATAGATAATAATACATAACTAGAAATTATATAATTAGTTAGCTGCTTATTCTTTTATGTTTAATTGTATGTAAATGACATGTACACCACTCTACTCAGCGTTAGCTAACCACAGATATATGTAACTTGTTCAGGTCAGGGAGTTGAGCAGCCAACATCGCCCGCTGCAAAGGGTACTGGGCCTAGTCGAGTCCAGCCATAGGTGTACCTTCGTTGTTTTCTGTTTCAGAGGCTTCTTTTTGTTGTTAGTGAGTGTTTTTAACATGTAATGTCTGTCTCTGTTATATCTTTAAATTGTGATGGCTATGTCTGTAATTGTATTTTTACGCTTGTGGCATATAACACCTTGGGATTTCTGTTCTATTTTTCCATTAATGCTTATTATTTATTCTCTACTTAGTTATATTGCATGTGTGGTTGTGGAATGATTTTGCATTTGGTTGTTTCTCATTGGACGATTAGATCTTGAGATTTAGTCAAGGCAATCCATTCTCGAGTTCCGTAAAGAGTCGGGATCGAGTCGTAACAAAACCTTTAATAAAAGGATCAAGGGGTGAAGCCTAAAGATGGAAAGTCTAGAAGAGTTGTGGTCATCAAGAAATTTTGATTAAGGATCTCCAATAAATCTTGTAACAAATTTTCCTTGATTGTCAAAAGAGAATCATAATAGAATTAGGATCATTGGAGCCTATAAAAGAGCAAGTAGAGATGATGTGGAAGATCATCCTAATTATTTTGTAATTTTGTTTAATTTTTAAGAAAAATTATATTAAGAGTGTAGAAAGTAATCCTTCAACTTAAAATTTCTAACTATTTATTTGAAGTTGAGGGTTAGATTCCTTTTATGAATGTATGTCTTAACTAGTGGTAGATTCATTTTATAAACATGTCTTAATTAGTGGAATTGGTAAATAATTCCCATGTGAAGGTTCCCTACTAGGAGGGGTGACGTAATAATATGCGGAAAATCAAATATATAAACAATCTCACAAAATAAGCAATCACAAAATGTACACAAGTAATTTTTAGGTGGAAACCCAAACCGGGTGAAAACCACCACCTAACCCTCTCGAGTTAGGATTTTCCGATCAACCTAGTTGATCAAATCCACTAACCGAATCACTTTGAAACGAGGGTGATTCAACTTCAGTACAACCACGCTACAAGTACGAGGGTAGCGTTCCTCAACCCCTTCTCTCCACGAGAAGGATTTTGTCCCACGAAGGAGACGGGAATTCGCAAAGCGAATACCCAACCAAAATACAAAGATAAAATAAAACAACAGTCCTATAGAGCCAACAAAATTAAACCTAGCTTCTATAGGAAATAGGAAACTCCCCTTTGCAAGGAGTGCGTCGACGATGACGCGGTGCGTGTGCCACGCGATGGCGCTACGTCGCTCTCGTAGACAACGGCGGGAGAGCGGGTGCGCGAAGGGAATGATGCTCTCAAGAGAATGAAACTAGAGCTTGGAGAGCAAGGGCTTCAATTGGACACAAAAGAGTGGAACTAAGTTGCTTAGGTGTGTCTCTTGTTTCTCTTGGTGTGTTTCTTGTGTTGCAAAGGCTCCCCTCTATTTATAGAGGCCTTAGGAAGGCTTTGGAAGGCTTGGAAAAGCTTCCATAGCCGTTGGGTGCAAAGCCCAAGAGAATCAGGCCGAAATCAGGACAATGATTGCATTTGACAGGGTCATCAGACGTCTAACTCTGGCATCAGACGTCTGGAAGGCCACTTTAAGTCGTCTGATTTCAAGGTCAGACGTCTGATTCTATGCGGGTTTCTCCCTGACTTGAATCAGATCTATACAGGGTTTTTGTGCAAGTCCATCAGACGACATACAGGACGTCTGGCACTATGTCTAGACGTCTGGAAACCTACTTTTACTGTGGGAATTGATTTCCAAACGTTGCAACGGCTAGAAAATCTCTGAGAAGAGATTTTGGGTCAGCCGAGGCAAAACGGTCATTTATCAGACGTCTGGAAAGTCCTATGGATGTCTGATAAGGCTCTAACGGTCATAATCTTGAGTGTCTTCTAAGCCAGCCAACGGTCCACTTACTGGACGTCTGGCAAAGTCATCAGACGTCTCCTAAGACGTCTGGTCTAAGGTCTGGACGTCTGATTTCATCAGACAGAACTAACTTGTCCAGCCTAACAGTTATCAGACGTCTGAAACAACAGTCAGACGTCTTAAAATACTTTATCAGACGTCTGATTTTGGGATTAGACGTCTGGAAATGCTGTTTGAGCCCTATATTGGTTTTCTAAGTATTCTACAGAAAACATAAGTATCCTAGGGTTGTGCAGGTGTTCCTAGGACTATTTTTAGGGTACTTTGAGGCTCTTTAACATAATGTTCTAAGGAATCAAAAAGAGCAAGAAAATAAATACAAGAGATACATGAAAGGATAAAAAAGAATCTATCCTATTCTTCTTGTCTTCCATCTCCAATCTTTCGCTCCACGCGAACCTCCTGTGTTTTCCGTCAAGCTCCTCCAATCCGTCCTGGATGCGAGCTTGAACTCTGTCTAAACACGTCCACATTTGCAATTGACCTGAAATCTAGGACTCCAATTGCAAATGTTAAATAACACGTGTTTTGTTATCATCAAAACAAATGATCGTGGTGCTCTGGCACCAACACCATGTTCTAGCTTTCTTGTTGCGATTCAATTATTGAGTTGAGTCCATTCTTCATCCAAACTTAAGAGGAATATTGGACATTGATAAGAAATGATACACAACTTAGATAATATAGTGACATAATGTTCAACTTAGAAGGCAAGCCTCATTTATACATTTAAACTTATGTCTTAAATCAAAACTAATGTTTGCTTATTTTGAAGAAAGAAATATCTAATATTTCAATAGCTTTTTAAATAAGGACGTGGGTTTGAAAACGTAAAAGTTAACGCAAAAATTGACGTGTAGTAGCATGAATGTGGTCCTAACCCGCATCCCTCTTTTTTATGTAAAAAAAGTGCTGACACATAATGGGGTCTACCATTGTTGAAATCAACAACAAACCACATTGATGTAAGTGCAAATCACTTAAATCACCTTTGGAACCAATATGCACGGGTGCAATCTTCTTTTGCACTTGTGTAAAATCACTTTGCACCTTTAAAATAATTTTACATCGGTGTAAAGTAAGATTGCACTGGTGCAAAATTAAATTCCAAGTGTTTCTTAATCTATGACAAGTGATTTTACACTTGAAATGTGATTTTTTCACCTTAGGATTTAGGGTTTAGTCTTTAGTGTTTGGGTTTAGCGAAAACCCTAAACACTAAAGACTAAACCTTAAACTTTAAGATGAAAAATCGCATTTCAAGTGAAAAATTATTTATCATACGTGAAATTACTTTCCATAAGCCTAAACCCTAAATCTTAAACCCATATGTCAAAATTACTTTTTACAATTAAAACTAATCTTGGAATAATTTTGTATCGATGCAAAATGAGATTACATTGGTGCAAAGATACCTTAGAATAATTTATCATCGGTTTAAAATCCTTTTGCACTGGTGCAAAATCACCCAAGATAATTTATTAGCAGTGTAAAGTTATTTATCATCTGTGTATTTTAAGTTAAAGTGGTTGGCGATTTTTTTAAATGTGGTCGGAACTACCATGTAATAAACTTTATATCATTTTATTTTTTACATTAAATATCAATTATCAATTGAATTCACATTCTTAACGTTGTGTGAAGTATAAAAATAACACCTATAAATTTACCCACATTATCTTTTACGTCAATACTTATATTTTCTTACTTTTTAACTTTAAATAATACTTTTAGATAATTTTTTCTTTCCTCGCATTCATTTCATTTTCCAAAAAAAATTCATTGTATACATGTAAAATTAACATAATTTTACATCAATTTTCATTGAAAGTTCTCGCATTCTCTTAATACACCTCTTGGTATTGTTCATCATATTACAATCACAACCGCAATTTATAAATCCTCTTATTTTTTTTCACATGCATCATATATGTACAACGGCATCGTTAATATATAATCCCGTAACATCAGCGCTGCAACACTCACGTACGTAACACTGTTATTATATAAAATCATAACATTAATGTTACAATATGATGTGATATTATCAAATATATGATACATGAGAAATACATGCGTGAGTGTACGCAGTTCTTTACATTTTTGGCTTACGAACAAGGAAACGGATTCCGCTCAACATCCTCTGCACCCATCCCACAATCCCGAAGTGGACGTGAAATATTCAGAAGGGAAGCCAATCCCGCAGGATCCCGGCAGTAGTCTCGTAGTCTCCGTCGGTAGTTCCCGTAACCCCTGTGAACTACCGCCCTCCAAGACCGAAACAAATAAACCAGCCACGAAGGGCAGGGTGGTGGCTGGGGCTGGCAGACGGCAGTGGCGAGGCCGAGGCGAAGCGTTCATGCCCTCCACATCTCCCACACGTCACAAGAAAGTGCCACCACCTCCGCCCCCCACCTCCGCTGTCCTATTCTCTCTCCTCTCCCCCGCAACTCTCTCCTCCCCCACATTCTTTAACCAACGGACGGCCCACGCTTCTCCCTCCCTCTCCGCCACCCTTCCCTCCACCTCCCCCTCCCACTTCCCCCCTCTCTCCTCTCCCTCTCTCCTCTCCCTCTCCACCTCGCCTCCCTCGCCATGATCGTCGCCGATCGGGCTCGCCTTCTCCTGGCGATCGCCTCCGCCTTCCCCGGCGCTCGACCGTCTTTCTGATCGATCGCCCGCGTGATTACATAGGTAGATGGAGGCGCAGCAGCAGCACGGCGCGGAGGGCGTGTCGCAATGCAAGTCGTGCGGCGCCGCCAAGGACGATGGGAGCATATCGGCCGCCGAGGGGCAGGACAAGTTGTCCCACAAGTGCTCCAATTGTCAGGTTAACGATCCTGTCGTCCATCGTCCTTTCTTCGTTTCCAACCGTCCTCATCTCGTTTTTGCTGCTATTGTGATTGTTGGTGTTGCGAAATCCTTCTGAGAAGGTAAATATGATGGGCATGGGATTTGATTCCATGACGTCTTGGATGTCAGTGTGGTGCTCTCTACCACTGAGCCAACCCCTTGGTGGCAGATGTTGTGGAGTCCTCTGGGATCATGTTCATAGTTGAGGTCGTATTCGCATAGGTTTAGTTGGATAGGATGGTTCGACGGAGCGTCCGGAAGTTGGCATGATAGGTTTAGGTGCCGAGTGGTGATATGGATATGCTTTCAATGTGCAGCCATGCAAATGCAAATAACACTATAAAAGTGGAACAATAACTGCTTGTTGGGGATCAGTTGCGAAATTGGCGTATACGTGGAATACAATGAGGACTCTTTATGTGAGGTAGGAAGGACTGGGACCGTTGGGAATGCATTATCAGGAGAAGTATTTGTTTCAGTGAAATGGGTCACGTGAGGTTCAGATGCTAGATATTTGCTTGATGGAGCACTCTGCCTCGCAGTGGAGGTGTTGTCGGGTGCAATCTATCCATGGGGGAGTCTGAGCTATTAACTTGGATGGATTTGCACTCGATGCCTTTTGGCATCCAATGGCAGCTATCTCAGTGATGCTTGAGTTTGAATTTTTGGAAAAAGTTAGTGTGTGAATTGGGAAAAGTGTTTCCTAATTTGGTGAAATTTATTTTAAGGATGCTTCTTTGGGAAAAATTTGCCCATTCATAGGGCTTGGATGCATGTTCGGATGTGCATTAGGGATTGGGCTTGATTGACTTTTGTGTAGATAACTCTGATGGCACTCTTTGGAACTTATTTCTTCTGTTTCTTTGCAGTTATGTACCCTTCACGAGCTGCTCAAACCATCTAAGTCCTAGCCCTTCCTCCCAAGCATTGACAGGACAAAAACCACTCAAATTATAATATGCTTAATTGCTTGTAGTTGAAGAATCAAATGCAGGGTAATCAGACAGAGGTGGTTCTGTGATATACGTCTTGGTCATTATGTATACTACTACCTCATATAGACATTCAACTAGCTGATATATGTCTTGTGGGGTTATTTATCGTAATCTCTAACACATCAATTTGGGATAGAGTATTGGGGATTGCTTGAACTGCATCTGGTGGTTATGCTCACTATGAACTAGTGTATCAGCTAAGATAGGGGCTGGGTGGAAGATGACCAAGTGGGGGACCAGTTGTAGATGAACAGATTGATGGTGCTATTCATGTTTAGAAAAAGAAATGTATGATGATGCTCTTCATGTTTAGAAAAAGAAATGCTTTATATGTTCTTAAAGTAGATTCTTAACTAAGTGGGGGACTAGTTGTAGATGAACAGAGTGATGATGCTATTTATGTTTAGAAAAGAAATGCTATATATGTTCTTACAGTAGATTCTCAAAAAGCACCTTTCTATGGCCTAGTACTTTGCCAAAATGAGAATCCAAATTCTCTCTCTCTCTCAAAAAAAAAAAGAGAATCCAAATTATGGACATAAAATTTGCACTGGATTTGCATTGACATGCAAGTAGCTTGTTTCAACCGAGCATCCTTGACTCCTAGGCTTTGAAATAAGAAATCTTCAACAAAAACAACCAAGCCTTTTCCTACACTAAGTGGGGTCGGCTATATGGATTCTTTGCCTCCATACAGATCGATTTTCAGCCATTTTAGGACTTAAATTAAAGTAATTGAGGTCATACTTAATAGTTTCCTTCCAACACTTGTTTGGTCTTCCTTGCTCCCTTTTAGCAGGTTCAGCCTCCAACTTCTCGCATCTCCTAACTGGAGCATCTAGTGGCTTTCTTTGTAAATGTCCAAACCATCTTAGACGGGTCTCTCTCATTTTATCCTCTATCGGTGCCACCCTAACCCTGTTTCTAATAAATTCATTTGAAATACGGTCATTTCTTGTATGACCACACATCCATCTAAACATCTTCATTTCTGCCACAGTCATCTTCTGTACATGCCTATAGTTTATATCCCAGCATTCATAACCGTACAACATGGCTGGTCTTACCACAGCTCGATAGTATTTTCCTTTGACTTTTAAAGGAACCCTCTTATCACAGAGAACACCAGAAGCACTCCTCCATTTCAACCACCCTGCATGAATTCTATGTGTAACATCTCCATCAATTCCACTATCATGTTAGAAAATGGATCCCAAGTACTTAAAAATATCTTTCATTGGAATGCACACTTCTCCAATTTTTACATCAATCCCTTCATTGAAATAAGAAATCTTCATCTTCACTTTGGAATTTTAGATATGAGGCAACATTCTAGAATTTGTTGATTCTCACAATATCTAGTCATAGGCATGAATATTATCTGAAGGAAATATGGAATATGGCAAGGCAATAAATTATAAGAAGCAGGGACAAAGCACAAAGTTAATTTAATACTTGCACCAACCTCAAGTGCAATCTTATTGTATTACAACAGATTCTTAAAATCAAAACCTCATTTCTGGTATCCCGACCTCCCAATAATTTCTCCATGTTGTAATAATTTTTCTTGAATGCCTCCTTATCATGATAACCGCTTTTAGATTATATGTCCTAAACTAAGCATGGCCAAAACATGAAACAGAAGTTATGTCTAAACCACTCCTAATACAAATAAAACTATGTTTTAGTTGACATTAATAAATCAAGATGTAGCTTATGGCTCATCTTTGAACTGAACCTTTTGGAGTCAGCTGTAATCATGTCTTATGCCAGGGAGTGGTTGATTGAGCACTTTGGAAGGTAGAAGATTATATATGGGTCATGAAGCTTCTCATCCGACACTGTAAATTGCCTTTACTGTTGATGACAGAGTTGATTACGGTCTTGCTCAAAATAAAGTATCAGAAAAGATCTAGAGGCTATGGTCGGAAATGTATACAACTCCATTGGATGTGCATAATGGTCAGGAATGCACTTTTTAATTGCTTGATGGTTTTTCTCCTTGAAGTGATAGAGAGTGCAGTGCTGATCATGAAGTGTGTTTTTAAAGAGATCTTCATAGGTTGTTTCTTCTATAACAAGCAAGGATTTGTAAATCAAATCATCATAATTAAATACTATTGGGCCTGTTTTCTTTGTAAATTTATGGATAGTAAAATAAAAAATTAAAAGAGATGTTTCCTTGCATGGTAGGATTTTTGAGGGAATTGTCGTAGTTAGATATACTCCTCTGGAGAAATATGGGAAACCATGCTATAGACTATTTGCCTGGTAAAATTTGGGGAGACATCCTTTCAAAAGAGAAAAATTGGGGAGACATGTGAAATGTAGTTTGCAGACTGCGACGATTTGTTGAAGTTAGATCATGTTGAAATGAGGTCTGATGGATATTTATTGTTCACTGTTCACGTGAACAGTAGCGTGAGCAGTAGTTATGATTGGCGTGAGAAAATAAGGAAGAGAGGAGGGAGTTTTGGAATAGAAAATATTATTGCAACTCCAATGAACCAAGTAGATGTTGGTCTCTATTTAAAGAGAACCAAAACTAAACCAAAACCTAATTACAATAATAACAAATCATATTCTAAACACACTCAATTACAATTAATTTACTATTCCTATTTTACACACTCAATCACAATCAATTTACTATTCCTATTTTGATTCAATCCTAAATTACACTCTTAACAATTAATTAAAAATAACTTACCACATGTGACACAAAACTTGACATGCAAGTCAACTCCTAAAATTCTAAAACGGCCACATGGCCGTTGACTTGCCGACTAAACTCCACATGGATTGTTCACATCGCATTTATTCCGTCACACTCCCCCTTAAATTGAGGTTGGAGTAGGCTGAAGGCTTAAGCACTTTTGGTAAGGCTAGAGCCCCTACCACTCTTCGTTGTCTTCCATGCTTGAACTTTTTTTGTTTGGATTTTTAATAAATGAATTTCCTGGATCAACCGCTAGTCCTTTTGCAACTTGAGAAGTTATTGCTTTTTTTGCTAACTTTGGAAGACGTTGTGATGACTATGGGTGTTTCTTCTTTAATTTAAGGTAGTGTCTTATTTTCTTACAGTGGTAGAAATACGAGTGATCCCATGCATGATATTTGACACTTTTTCTCTAGGAAAATCTCTTCTTTTGAAGGTGAGTAAAGAATCAAATATGAAGTGTCCATTGGAAAAGCATAAAAATCACCAACTACATCATAACTCGATAGATCTCCTCTTCCATCTTCTGTGCCTTGGCTTTGTCTCACACCTACGTGTTGCCTTGAGCCTTTACTTCCGCCATTATTGTCTTCAAAGAACGAATCTCCCTCTACTTCTACGCTTCGTGTAAGGCACTGGATGCGTGGGAGAAGAGACTTGTCGGGGTTCCCTTCTTGTCTCCTTGGGCCTTGTACAAGGCGCCAAGAGCCTTCAAGGAGTTCTTGAAAGAACTCCTACATTGATTGAGATGCCATGAAGTTGAGGTTCCAATGCATGTGCGTGAACTCTTCTCTCCTCGCTTCTCTTTCCACGTGTGGTGACTAGTGGGCCTAGAATGCCTGCTCTGATACCATATGATAATTTGATGAAGTTGGATAACATGGAAATGAGGGTTGCTGGAGATTTACTGTTCACATTACCATTCACGTGAACAGTAACTTACTGTTGGTGTGAGAAAATATGGAAGAGAGGAGGGAGTTTCGAAATAGAAAATATTATTACAACTTCAATGAAACAAGTAGATGTTGGCCTTTATTTAAAGGGAATCAAGTCTAAACCTAAACCTAATTGCAATAATAACAAATCATATCCTAAACAAATTCAATCACAATCAATTTAGTATTCCTATTTAGACTTAATCTTAAATTAGAGTTTAACAATTAATTCAAAATAGCTTGCTACATGTGACACAAAACTTGGCATGTAAGCCAACTCTTAAAATCCTAGAAAGGCCACATGGCCACTGACTTACTGATTGAATGCCACAGGGCCTGTCCACGTGACAGTCCGCATGGCATTTATTCCTTCACACAAACATTTTCACAGAAATCCGTTTTACTTTCTTTGAAAATAGTAAAGTTTGACATAATTGGTTATTTTGTCAGCAATTTTTTTTTTGAAAAAGAAAGGATGACTATTTACCAATAGTCATCCGGAACTATCATTAATACCGAGGAGGATTACGGATTAGTTCAAAAAACAAGTTCACAGATTGGACAAAAAATAGCCTCCCTACACACATTTTCAACCCACGCCCTTCCCTGCTGAAAAATAATGTCGTTTCTCTCATGCCAAATGCACTAGAGGAGAGCCCCCACAAGATGTCGTTGATGTTGAGTGTTTCCAAGCCATTCCCACAATTCATCCCAAGCTGGGAGGGGCCCCTACACACCTTGGTCCACGCCTCCATCGTGAAAGGACAGACAGAGAACAAATGCTGGATATCATCCTCCTCAAAAGGGCAAAGTGGACACTGTTGAAAGGGAGTGTCCATCAACCTACGCCGCAAGTTCCCCATGACTAATCCACCTCGTCTCGCAAGTCACAAGAAAATCTTGACTTTCAGCGGAACCTGCATCGTCCACAACTTGGAACAAACCCCATCTTCTTCTGAGTTCGGTGGGAGGGTAAGAAGGTTTTTATAGGCCTTTCTTGGAAGGTACAAACTGTGTCGCCAACGAAACCCACTAGGACCATCAGAGAGGTGAAAGCCTTGAAGCGCACTGAGAAGCTGCCCCCGCTCCACTGCAGAATGTAGGGTCCAGGAAGCTTTAGCATTGTCTTAGCAATTTGCCACCACAATGTTCTTGTCGCGGGACAGACCATAGCACGTCGGATAGTGGGAAGCCAACGGTCGCAAACCCGTCCAATCATCCAACCAGAAATGAAAATCCATACCGTTACCCAATGATGGCAAAAAATGCTTCGAGTAATCCCTTAAGGCCACAGTCATGGAGCGCCAAAATGGTGAAGACTTGTTGGGAAGTTGGTTTCCAGACATACGCCCCCCATAAGAATCAAGCATAAGATCTTGCCATAAGTTGCCTTTCCCTCGCATGAATCGAACCACCCATTTGAGGAGGGAATTGCCAAACTCCTTGAGGCTATGAACCCTAAGCCCACCTGCCTTCTTTAGTTTGCATATATTAAGGTCCCACTAGGTAGGCTGCATGAAGTGACCTTCAGAATGAGGCCCCTTCCAAAAGAACCACTTCCAGACCAATTCCACTCTCCTCACCACCATTTTCGTAGGCTTGAACATAGATAGAAAGAAGACTGGAATAGCTGAAAGTATAGAGTTCAAGAGAACAAGTCTACCATCCTTAGAAAGCAGTTGCCCACTCCAACCAGTAAGACGGGAAGAGATCTTCTCAACTAGCTCCATCTAATCTGCACTCCTTATCTTCGCTTGAAGAGGAAGGCCCAACTATTAGACTGGGAGGCTCACCATCGAAGTGTCCAAGGTCATAGACAAGGGTATCTGAGTAGAAGAATCAAGACCAAAGCAAACCAACGACGACTTGGCGCCATTCACTCAAAGCCCAGAGATCTCTCCAAACATATGCATTAGACGGTGGGCTAACTCTACCTAGACCACACTCCCTTCCACAAAGAATACAGTGTCATTAGCAAACTAGAGAAGGGGTGTCAAAGTCCTCTGTCAAGAGGGCATCGTGTAGCCATGTATCAAACCACTCTCCAAGGCTCTGAATTCTAACCTCACTGAAGTATCAATTGCGAGGATAGAAAGTAGAGGAGCCACCGGGTAACCCTGTCGAACACCCTTCTGGGGTTGAATTCAACAACCTGTAGGGCAACCATTCACCAGAGGGGAGGAGGTTGTAACACATCTCTTCACCCATTGGACTTGCTCCGGAAAGCCTCGACGACGTAAAATTTCCCACAAGACCAAGACCAGAGAGTCATAGGCCTTGGAAAAGTCAACCTTCCACATGAGAGCCTTTCACTTGGACCACGTCCATCCTGCCACCATTTCCTGAGCCAAAATAAAGGACTCCTGGAGATATTGACCTTTTAAAAAGGCCGATTGAAGCAGATTGATAAGCTCATGAAGGATCTCTTGTAGATGATTCGCCAAGATTTTCCCAACAATCAAGTAGGAGTTTGAAAGAGCAATTGGTCTAAAGTCCCCTAAACTCTCTCCCTTTGCTTCTTTGGTAATAAGAAGAGGAAAGAGCGGTTATGCCTCTTGAAATTGCAATTCCTGTCCCTAAATTCGGTTAACATTGCCATAAGATCGTCATGAAGAAGCTCCTAGAACTCCTTGTAGAAAAAAAAAATGGAAACCATCGAGCCTCGGGGAGCCCTCTGCCTTCAGGCCTCTCAATGCCTCCAAAACCTCCACCTCAGAGAGCGACCGTGTCAAGATCTTGGTCTCATCCTCCCCTAAACAAGGCATATCAGATGTTGCCAAACGCCACCTGCCCTGCTCCCCAATCCTAGTCACCTAATGGAAATAATTGTTGACCTCCTCATGGACCAACTTTGGTTTGTCCACCACCCGATCCCCGACTTTGATAGAGGAGATGTGATTGAAGCATCTTCTAGAATTGGTAGAGGCGTGGAAAAACCTCGTATTAGCATGGCCCTCCTTCAACCAAAGTTGCCTGGATTTTTCTCACCAATCAATCTCTCTCTTAAGATCCTCCCTCGCTACCATGCTTTGATGTCTCTTCCGATCCTCTAACTTGCTGTCAGTAAGAGGCAAAACCTCCTCCCTAGTATCCAGCAACTGTGCCTCAAGGGCCTCCTCCTTAGTCTTTTCCCTGTTTGCATTGATCCTTTTCTTGCAATCAATCAAACGAAGGCCAAGATTCCGAAGCTTTGAGGCAACGGACCTGGCGGCCGATTCTTCCCCCGAGAAACCTCTCCACCAACCAGCAACCAAGTCTTTGAAACCTTAATCCTGTAGCCAAGACCTCTGGAACTTGAAATAAGAGGAGACCACCAAGCCATCACCACAGTCCCAGAGAATAGGTGTATGATCCGAAAAAGGACAAGGCAAAGCTAAAACACTTGCTAGATGGAACATCTCTAGAAGGCCCACACTGCACAGGAATCAATCAAGGCGAGACATAGTCACATAGATCCAGTCTCGCTCCTCCAAGTATAAGCAACCCTAGACATGGGGAGGTTAGAAAGCTCGAGCTCAGCCACCACATCCTGGAAGCCTAAAATAGGGGAATCCTGCCTTGCATTCGGCCGATCATTGACACTGAGCATGGCATTAAATTCACCACCAACCAACCAGGGCCCCCCTGCACAAACTTAGCAGTCTCCCTGATATTGCTCCATAGGCCGGGCTGATCACTACCAGAACAAGGTCCATAGACACATGAGATGTGGATTGTGGCCTCATCCATAGGCAGAGTAAAGCGACCAGCAATGACATGCGTCCCTCTCTTGGAATCTTCGAGACATAGGTGTCCCTTCCTCCACCAAATAGCGAAACTGCCATATTGCTCCACATAAGGAACAGACCAAAGATTTGCATCAACAGTGGGCCCCATGGGAGACCAACTGCGCACATCCTACATGCATGTGCAGTTGATAGTGATAGTATCTACCATAACAGTGGTGTGAAGTGAATAATGTGTAGGACTAGACGAACTTGGTGTCTTTGTCAATGCCATTCAAAGGAAGACATTTGTAGATCTTTCTTTTTGAAACAAGAAATTTGTAGATCTTACATTTATTTAGAGATGACTTATTCTCTTAGTAATTCTTAGACTTTGATCTTTCTCTGCACCCACAAGGTCCTAGAGCTGTATGCAAAAGGACTTGCAACTTACTCTATTACTTGACATTAATGAAGTCCTTTTCCTTTTTGGGAAAAAGAGACTGATTCACAATAATGAGGACACTATACTGGAAATGGCTGAATGGGATAAATGCTGGTGAACTGAGGCTGGACTGATGCATGCTGTCTTGAGTAACTTGCCTATGTTCTTCTATTACTTAGAGAAGAAAGAAGAAGCTAGGTTTCGATAAAGTGCTTAGAAATATCTGCAAAAGAGATATAGCTGTGATTGGTGGAACTTGGATAGGGCAATGGATGACAGGGCATGACTGGCCATCCACTAAATGAGAAAAGTCCTTTAGACAAAATGGTGAGGCTAGAGTACTTTGGAGTTGAGCAAAGGGGAGCTAAGGAGATGATAGAATTCCATTGACTCTCATACCGGACAATGCAGACAAGGGGAGCAAGAAAATGCGAAGTTATTAATGGGTGGAAGGAAGCAGTAAAATTACTAGAGAACAGGTGGATGATATGGGAAAGAGCAAAGCTGAAATTTATCTAACAAACTTACACTTGGATATAGCTTAACGTTGATGTTGAAGATATAGAAATGAGATCTGATCAAACCCAATAGACATTGTAGACATTATCCCAATTTGGAACCAAACTTCATATCACCAACTTATTAGTTTTTTGAGTGCTTATGAAGTAGCATAGCTTGCACTAAAGACACTAAGGCAGGGAAGGGAGAGTGGACTAGCAACAGTAGAGCAGTGGCAAGATATGTATAGAGCTCTGGGAGGTTGGAAGCCCTAGGGGAGGGGGAGGGGGTGTTGTAGTTGTCATTCTATTTCGAGAATTGGTGCTTGAAAGATTTTGACTTTTGTCAAGAGGGGGAAGGGTTACATAAGAGGTAGAAAGAAGATAAAGGAAATCGATTTTGTCTTTCCTTGCAAGAAGGGCCCCTTTCTTATAACCTTACATTGTAGCCAAACTGTTCTCATCTCCAAAGTGAGATGTCTAATATTTTTTCTTAATCAAGCAAATAAAGAAATGGGTTGGTCTCATGGATGCACCACTCTAAATAAACTGCAATGAGGGAAAGCTGATAGTGTGTTTTCTTGTATCATTAGAAGAGACAATTTGCCTTGTCAAAAAAAATCAATAGAGGATAAATGATCTCAGAATTACGTCCTTGGACTTGTTTTGTTTAATTTTTTTCTTCTTGTGGAAGCTTCTTTCGAAATTAGGACAAATCTTTTTGGTGCCAATAACTCCACATTGTTCCATCCTTTGCTGTGTAATATGATCATTATCTTGCTGTGAATGCAAGGTTCTCATATTTCAAGTTCATTGAACTTGCAGGTTTTCAAGAGTGGACCACTTTGTATTTCATCTAAAGGTGAGGCTTGCACTCCATTTTTTCCCCAAAGGATATTTATTTTCTAGTATATCTACTATTTTGTATTATTTTTTCTCAAAAAGAAAAGTGGATTGGTACTTATCGGCCTACATCCTCTACATAAATTCCCAACTTTAGGGGAGGGAGACCAAGCATGATTTAGGTACAAACGGATTCTGAAGTGGATCCAATTATTCTTGTAGCTCTAAATACATAAATCAGAGCAATAGTTTCTGGACCTTCTGTAAAATTGTTTATTGCCAAATGTCAGTTTAGAATGTCGAGCATTAGCGGTCTGTTTTCCCCCCATACACTTGGTCATGGGATTATCCTCTTATGTACTTATGGTGTCAATGTAAGACTTTCACTTATGGTATATGAGATTTTGATGTTTTATTAGACTTCACATTGTGTAGGAAGGACTTGGTTTACGCTTGTTTTTCCCTATTTTTCCAATAGCTTAAAGATTTCACTTCGATAATTATCAACTAATAGTCCTTTTCAAAAAAAAAAAAAAAAAAAAACTAGTAGTTTTATTTTTTGGCCGAGGGTAATGATCAGCTAATAGTAGAAGATTTTACTACGATTGAGAATAATAAGATAATATGGGCATGCTAAATAAATAAAAACAACCACAATCAAGCCTTTTGTCACATTATGTCAATTACATACAGATATACCTTGAGTTATTCTTAGGCTTAAATCAGAAAATTAACATCATAACTCTTAAGAGTTAATGACCATAATTTGTATTACAGATAATAGATTATAGGCTAAAAGCAAACTTGGGTGAATGTTGAAATATAGTGTAAAGATGGTATGCTGATGCATATTCTCGGCCGGTAACAAAGGAAAATGGACCCATCAACATTTCTGCTATTGAAGGGATTTCGATATGGCATGCAAGGAGAGAAATTGAGTGGCATTACAAGTGATTTAATAGGAGGAATTAGAATCAGCAACCCGTTCACTACCAAGAGGAGCCAATCAATACTTGGTTACTCAAGGAAGGTGAAAGAATGATGACCTCTGCACCAACCTAAAGGTGGTTGTGGTGGTCATGGTTTTAGGAGTGCTAAAAAAATATCACAGTCTCACAAACTCTTCGTTAGGAATCATTCTTTATTATTATTTTGTTATTGTGTTATTTTCTTATGGGGTTGTCATGTACAACCCATCTCTTTATATATTGACAGGTAGGGCTACAGAATAATCTAACTTGATTCATTTCATCCCACTTGGTATTAGAGCAATGATCCTATGTCGGTGCTCGGATATCCCATAAAAAATCCTAGCCTCCAAAACCTTCACCTGAAGCCCTTTTCTCTCTCCTTGGGTGTCGCCGGCCATCCATCTCGCTGCACCACCTATTACGGTGGGGCAACAACCCATCGGTGATAGCTAGCGCCGCCAGTAGTCCTCCTCCTTGCGTTGCCACCTGTTCCGTGCAGGTGGCTCTGAACGTCGCCAGCACCTCCTTGCTAACGATTGGTGACAGTAGCATCATCCTTGGGTGGCTACAACGTTGCCCTTAGGTGATCGGTGGCCACTAGAGGAGGTGCTGGTGACTGGCGATTGGTCTATTGGTAGCTGTAGCGTCTCCCTGGGTTGCTGCAGTGTCGGTGGTTGAGGTTGCAGTGTCGGTGGTTGAGGTTGCAGTGCCATCTCTGGGGTTGCAATGTTGACTTGCAGTCTTTCAATCAAATGAAATTAGTTTTTTGTTTTGATTTCGTGCCACTATGGTCTAAATACCTGTCTCTTGGAAGATCTAAGTTGATCTCATTAGATCCAAGTTGATTGTCCGGCAGATCTGAAGGCTTGATGGTCTGATTCTTTTCTTTCCTGTGTTCATGGAGGTTAGATGGTTCTAATTGAGGTAGATATGACATTAGAAAATGTCCGAGGTGACATCGGAGAGAGCTCTTATTGCTGAGTATGAGTTTCTTTCTCCGACAGGAAGGTCACATGAAACTGTCACCATATCTAGGAGTTAGTATGAGATACTGCATTGTGTATTTAGTTAGCATGGTGTGCCTCGAGCAGGAGTTGTCTGTAAGACTTAAGCAAAGGAAGTAGACTGGTTTATTGACTCAAGTGCGTCTCGACACATTTATGGTTGTGAGGAATAAATGTGCCACTTGGTAGTGCCACGTGGCAGTCCAGTGTGCATCCAAGGGGCACCGACCGAAGGGGATTTTTGGGTTTGCTTTAGGTCTAGGTTTGGTACTTTTTTAGTTGGTATGTTTGGTTTTTTAGGAAGTGATTTTAGATGATTTGTTTCTTTCTAATTTTAGGAGATGTGATTTAGGTTTATTTCTTGCTTTAGAGGATATGTTCCCTCTATAAAAGAGATCCTTCTTGTAATTGATTTCCTGGAGTTAATGCATTACTATTTTTCCAATTAACACCATCGACTCCCTCTCTCTCCCTCTCTTCTTCATCATCGGCTGTGGTCCTCTCTCCTTTCCCTATTGCGTGAATAGGGTGCACCTGCAGTAGCCTGCTACTGCGTATTTCTCTGATGTGGAAGAGTCTACATGCTCCCGTATCATGCAAATCCTCACATGGGAAAGAGCCTGTGATCAAGGCTCTTCCTGGGAGATTTTCTACATGCATAGGAAGGAGGAGAAGAGAAGAAAAGCCACGTTATGCGTGACTTTCTTACTGGTGGACAGCAGCCACGTGCGTGGCCTATCCTCTCGACAGATCACGCACAAGAAGTCCCATCTTGTGGGTGATTCCCATGGGTATCAAGGCCTTGTGTGTCAAGGCATCTTTGTTGACTTGTGAGTTCTCTTGAAGAACTCCTTGAATGACCTTGGTGCCTTATGCAAGGCCCAAAGAGACATGTAGGGGACTCTGGCGGGTGGCTTCCCTCATGCATCTTCTTCCTTATGTGAAGCGTACAAATAGAGGAAGGCTCGCTTCTTGAGGATGGAGATGGCCAAGAGCGAGAATCGGATCAACACCGGGGAAGGCAAGGTTATAGTTCAAGGCACCACGATCAAACTTCAAGGTGCCTTGAATCATATCCTATGGGCTTGACCGTTCAAGATTTTCGTAAGAGGACAAGACAAGTTGCATGTCCATCTCGAAGAGGAGTTCGAGTCCAAGGATGTGACGAAGAAGAAATGGGAGAACTACTTAATGATGAATTAGTTGATGAATCATCCATCGCCTCTAATATGCTCTACAAGAAGTCGGTTCATGAGATATAGGATTCCTTGGAGAAGAGATACTCCAAGAAGTCCAGCAATGCCTGCATCATCGACATCTACACTCGGATTTGGACTACTAGTCAGGGGGATCTTCCCATTGACAAATACTATTCGAAGATGGAGGCGTTCTTTGAAGAATTGGAGACTATGAGCCCGTCTATTGTGACAAGTAGACAACTGTATGAGAAATGTGGTAAGTTGCGAGATTTCTGTTGGGGTTGAATCCTTGATATCAACTGGTATGTGATCAGGTTCTTGCACTGGATGAGAGTTAGATCTTGAGACGATTTATAATCGTCTCAAAAAGCTTGGTGAACTAGATGTGGGTTCCAGTTAAGCGGTTGTGACTGAAAATACTGCCACGACTACTTTCGATGGAGGCATTGAGCGCGGAAGAGGACGTGGTCGAGGCTCAAGTTGAGTCTATCCACCATGTCAACATTATGGACGTACCAACCATCCACAAGATCGTGGTTGGGACAATTTTGGACGACTCGTCGCATGTGGGGCTTTTAGCACCACACGTGTGGAATCTCTCACCACTATGGATCTCGAGAAGATCAAGGCCATGCTGTGAGATGAGAAAGAGAAGAAGACGACAGCAGTTGTGACGACTATTGCGGTTATCATAGAAGTATCCCAAGAGGCTACATCGTCACTTCTACCAAAGAGAAAGTTGAAGATGTGAAGATTGAAGAAGAGTGGTGGGGCTCTAGCCTCATCACAAAGTTCAACAAATCATCGTCCTCTCGGCCTTGACTTGAGAGGGAGTGTGAGGAATAAATGTGCCACGTGGCAATGCTACATGGCAGTCTAGTGTGCACCCAAGGGGCATCAGACCTAAGGGGGATTTTTTGGGTTTGTTTTAGGTCCAAGTTTGGTTTTTTTTTAGTTGGTATGTTTGGTTTTTTAGAAAGTAATTGTAGAGGATTTATTTCTTTCTAATTTTAGAAGATATGATTTGATTTGAGTTTGTTTCTTGTTTTAGAGAACATGCTGTTTATAAAAAAGAGCCTTGTAATTGATTTCCTGGAGTTAATGCATTTCTATTTTCCCAATTAACACCAACAACTCCCTTTCTCCCCCTCTCTTCTTCACCGTTGGTTGCAGCCCTCTCTCTCCTCTCCTTGTCACGTGAACAGGGTGCACCTGCAGCAGCCTGTTGCCGTGTATTTCTCCCACGTGGAAGTCTCCATGCTCTCGTATCGCGTAAATCCTTACAGTGGTGATGTGAGATAATGCTACAGTATTTGTTCAGTTCCATTTGGCAGAATTGTACAGGTCGCTGATGGATGTTGAGTTCCCCCCTGTATCTGGTAAGGGGGAGGTTTGTGTGACTTCACACATAAAGTTGGAGAATGTTCTTCTGGCTCTTAATTTTTCGCTGAGCTTGCTTTCAGTTAACTGGATTACTGAGTTAAAATGTTGTGCAGTCTTTGATGTAGTATCTCTCACATTTGAGGATGTTCTCACTAGACGGACAATTGGGTGTGGTTGTGAGGAAGGCGGTGTCTATCGTCTTCTTGAGTCTCCTTATGCAGGCCATGTCTTTCTCTCATCAGGGGGTGCCTTTAGCTACTTGTGACATCTTCAGTTCAGTCATCTTCCATTGCCAAAACTGCGAAGGATGTTGCCACAAATTCCTCTCACTGCCACCTTTCAATGTGAGGCATGTCAATATGGGAAGCATCATAAGGGTACCTTCCTGAGGAGCTAACATTGGGGGTCTCAAGTTTTGTTCCAGTTGCTTCATATGGATATTTAGGGACCTAGTAGGACTCAAGATCATCTAGGGCACATATATTATCTGCGATTGTGAATGATTTCTCTCGTCTCACTTGAATATTTTTGTTGAAGGTCAAGTCTGAGGCTGGTGGTATGGTACATGCCTTTCTGGTAGAGATATGTAATCAGTATGAGGCAAAGGTGAAGATTATTAGATCGGACAATGCTTTGGAGTTCTGCACCACCCCTCTGCGTGCATTTTATCGGGATTGTGTCATTATTAATTAGATGAGTTATCCCCACACATTTCAATAGAAGGGTGTGGTAGAATGAACGCATTGACACGTTCTCAAGGTTACACGGACACTCTTGATTTAGAATGGTGTGCTAGATAGATATTAGGGAGATGTAGTGCTGATTGCATGCTATCTTATTAATTGAATATCTTTTAAGTTCTTGATGAGCAAGTTTCATATTTCATTCTATTTCTAGATAGTGATCTATTTGGGGTGTCACTACGGGTCTTCGGATGCATTATATTTGTGCATATTCATGGACCCAGTAGGGATAAGCTTGCTCCTCGTACTATTAAGTGCATCTTTCTTGGGTATTTGAGGACATAGAAGGGATACATATGTTATGATCCTATTAGAAGGTGCCACTATATCAGTGCAGATATAGGAGTACGTATTGAATGCAAAAGAGCTCTAGCTAAGTTTGAATTTGGTTTAGGAGATATCAATTAGAATCTAGATGATGGTTTGAGTTTCGTTTAATGATATATATGTTGAGTTATAGGGATGTGTTTAATATTTATTTATTTCTTGTGGGGTACTTATGTAATTTGTCCAGTTCTCTTTTATATAAAAGGAGGGTTGGGGTTTCTTTTGATGGCTAATGCATTCTCTTTAGTCTCACATGGTATCAGAACAGCGGTCCTAATCTGGTGCTCTGATATCCCATTGAAAGAAAACACTACAACATGGTTAGATCACCAACGTGGAGGTGATTCAATTGAGAACAGCTTTCACGTCGCCACCACCACCACCACCATCACCATCGGTAGTGGCAACGCCAACCAAGAGGGTAGCAGTGACCTGCAGCCATCGTCGGACTAACTGACGATGCTGGCTGCACCACCACTTGGTTTTCCGGTAGGCCCAACGTTGTCGCTGGTGGACTGCCACCGTTGGCAGTAGTTGGGGTTGCTGCTGGTGGTCTTTGATCTCCAGTTGCTTGTGTTATGTCTTGCGTGATGAGTTTTTTTTCACGCCTGGATGGCAATGAGTCTTCTCTCGCCCATGATAGAGAAGTTTGATGCTAGAAGATCAACTTCGGTTTCTACTGGGTTCATGTGTGCAGCCTAAGAAGTTGTGGAAAAGAAGAGGACTAGGAGTGCATGGGTGATCAACTCCGACACCTCTATTCATCTCTGTTGAAAGAAACATGTGTAGTAGTTTAGTCCTACATAGTGTAGTGGGACTTTGTTGTGTGTGTGGTGGCCTATACATAGACGTGTATCTCCCAACTATTCTTTTGAGAAGAAAAATAGAGAAACACGCCCATAGGGTACTTCTCCCATGGTTCTCTCCGCTCTTCGTGAGTGGGATTTCCACATAAACCTAAGTGTTTCTATTATTTCATTCTTTGATATTATTGCTTCCGCATTGTTTTAGGTCTATCAACTTGGTATCGGAGAGTCAATTCTTGGGTTTAATTGGTTTTTAGATTATTATTATTATTATTTTGTTATTAGAGTCTTTTTTTGTTCATTTGGAAGAGGAGGAAGATCTGGATGTAAGTTGGCGGCATTGCCATTGGAAAGAGGAGTGATCTATGGCGGTGATCTTGGTGGCAATCGTGCACAAGATTGCAAGACTTGTGCTCGACTCGATGGAGACTGTGGTAGTGCAATAAGCAAGAGTTGAGGCGATGAGCAAGTGGAGCCGAATATGGAAGAGTTGAAGGTAACAACAATTGGAGGAGGAGGTGATGCTGGCGGTGAGAACCGCTTGATCCTCCCCTACAGGGTTTGATATATCGTCGATATATTAGTATTGATGGCTTGGAGTGTATCGATATCACCTGAGGTTTTTTTTTCCATGATATCGGCGATATATCGTCGATACTAAGCACTGCTGGACGGGAAAGCCATCTAGTGATGGGTGGGAAACGAAAGCTATTTACTGGACGAGAAAATCGAAACACACCCACCCACCCACCTTACACATAGATGATATATTAATAATTAAATTGCTAATTTTTATAAAATTTGTACCATTTTCTTACATTTTTGGCCTTTCTGAGTGATTTCCCTGAAATTCACCGATATTAGTGATATATCCTCGATATGCCCCTGATATATCCCTTTTTTGACTTGTCAATTCGATATTGATATCGATATTTAAAACCTTGCTCCCCTAGGACTGTTATTAGAAGGAAGGCGAAGATGAGGGCGATGAGGCTCTCCATTGATGGTGAGGTGGCGATGCTGGGGGTCGAGGGTGCCCCCGATGGCACTGATTGAGGTTGCTTGCTGGACTCGAGGCATGAAACTCTAGATGATGGCGGCAGGATGGGTAGTAGTCACTAAGGGTCGGCTTCACGAGGAACTCCGAGGTCGAGGCTATGCTGGCGTGAGGTGGAGAGTAGGAGCTTCCAGATCAGGAGGAGCTTTGCCCAGAACCCCGCCATCTCCGTGTCCAGGAGGGCCATGTTGTAGAAGATCTCGGTGCTGTGGAGGCAGCACGAGCACCTCCTGCTGGAGGCGGTTGCAGATGTGAAACATGTAGCGCCATTGCCATGCCCTAGTTAGGGAGCGTGGATTTAGGTTCTTTTGAACCCTAAAGGAAGATTTTAGGGTTGTTGCATCTCAAAACAAAAACGAGTAGGAATGGAAGGAAAGGTGAAACAAAAGAAAAGAAAGAAAAGGAAAAAAAATGAAGAGAGAAAAAAAAGGGAAGAGAAAAATAAAAAAAGGGGGAAAAAAGGAAGAGAGAAATGAGAAAAAAAGAATGATAAAAAAGAAAGGAAAATAAAAAAAATTAAAAAAAAAGTTTAAAGAGAAGAGGGGGAGATGCTCTTCTCTAGTTCTATTTTGTCTTCTTGTTTGTTTCTTCTCTCATATGAGTATGAAAGAAATGGGGAGTATGGAAGCCCATTATAGTCACCTTGATTTAGGAGTTCCTTTGCCTTAGTCTTAAGGCACGATGGCATTTGAGGTGACATCGAATATCGCTGCGGACGTTGGGAGTAGCTGATCACTACATAAGAAACCAAACTCTGGGAGGTCCAGAGTTTTGAGGTCTCTAGAGAGAAGGAGATTCATTTTCGAGATCCTTAGAGGAAGGGCCTAGTCGGTTTCTATGTGAGAGATACAACTTTGAGGTCTTCAGATGAAGATCTATTTTAGGATACTGAATGGAGAGGCACTAGCATCAGGTTTCCAGATGAGAGGCCATTGTCAGAGCCAACTACAATAGTTCCTTTAGCAGCTCCAACTTGTGTTCCCGTCTACAAGTAAGAACCTGTTTAGAGTGTTGTTTGTTTTTCTGTGTACAGTGGATTTCTTTGTGTTACAAGTTGAGCATTTCATGCTCCAGCTTGAGGGGGAGTGTTGAGAGAAACATGTGTAGTGGTTTAGTCCAACATAATGTAGTGGGACTTTGTTGTGTGTGTGGTGGCCTATAAATAGGTGTGTACCCCCTACCTATCCCTTGAAAAGAAATACAGAGAAACACGGTCATAGGACACTTCTCCCATGATTCTCCCTACTCTTTGTGAGTGAGGTTTCCACGTAAATCCAAGTGTTTTTGTTATTTCATACTTTGATATTATTGCTTCTGCATTATTTTAGATCTGTCAACTATCTCATTAGAGACAAAGATCGTTTGTGGGACCTCGTAGCTCCACGGGGAATCCGATATGTGCGGGTAGCCAATGGTGCTACTCCAATTATTGCAGTTAGGCATGCAGATGTAACATCCAAGATGAAGATAGAACAATGTTTTAAATATCGATATCGATGTTGTATCGATAAGTCGGAAAAAGGGATATATCGAGAATATATCGCTGATATTGGTGAATTTTGTGGAAATTGCTCAAAAAGGTTCAAAATGTTCCAAATTTGATGAAAATTAACATTTTAATAACTAGTACATAAAGTAGAAATGCCTAAAAGAAGAAATTATAAATTTTGAATGAAAACATAATATATATGTACTAGTCGCATATCAACAATGTCATATATTGAAAAGAAAGTGTACATAACATAATAATTGAAAAATATTTATAGTAATGCTACTTATAAGAAGAAAGGAAATGTCAATAGTGTTAGAGTATCAATAGACCACACTAAGTATGGAAGCACCGGCTAATACCACCAAATCAATACCAGGTTCAGCTTCGACATGTTTGATACCTCTCATCCGATTATCTTCCTCTATTTGTAGCACTCTAACATATTCACAGTATGACTCCCATGCTATGTAGCTGTATCGAGTATTGTATTTATTGATGTATCGTTGATGATCTTCATTACTACAATATAGAAGTATTCCAAGACGTGGATATTGATTGTGACTATTGAACAAGTTGCTTCAGCTTTTAGTTCTAGATCTATCTTAAGTAGGCTCATTTTGATGTCTTCTTGAACTTGTAGACCTGGTAAAACCACCTTTTTTCAATGTAGAACCTGATGATTCACAAGGTTCATGCTGTCTCATCGATGAATTTCATGGTGGTCGAGGAAGCGGTGCAGCAGAGTGGGAAGGTTTATAAGAAAATGGTTGAGGACCTTGAAATGCAAAATACTCAAGGAATATCCCATAACATAGCCATAACTTGCAGATGTAAGATCACTTTTGGGTACTATCACTTTCGTGACGACCATCATACCCATAGGAGGAACCATAATAAGATGATGGGCTGGTGTAGCTGGGGAAGTAATTAAATGAACTTTGTGCCTCATCTTAGGGTTGGTATTGAGGACTAGTATAATGAGTTTTATAACCACCATAGTAACTTGATGGCGATGATCTTGGGTTACCTCCAAAGATTGATTCTACTGCTAGATTTAGGGATCCCACAGATGAATTTAAATCATCGATGGACATCATAGAATGGTCTGAGGTATACCTATACCATGTTCCTGCGTCATAGTCACAAGGTAGACTCACGGGATCTTCATGTATATTTGTATATCTTTGCTTGTATTCATGTTGGGCATCCTCTCTAGTCTCTACTAGAACCTTAATGATGATATTTCTCATCTCCTCCATCACTACTTTCTGCCTGTGGCTCATCAACTATCATTGCATTTATGTATCATCATTATCATTTTGTGTTCCTTTTGAAAGTGGCGAATTATCGATTAATATTTATGGCCTTTTATAATTTAGCCTGTCGAAAAATCATGTGTCCATGTGAGTCACACAGGGTAGGGGAGAAGAAAAAATGGAAAGAATGTGTTGAGAGAATTGGGTTGTTGGTTTAGTGCCACATCGTAAGATGTGGACTTTGTTATGTGTGTGGTGACCTATAAATAAGTGTATACCCCCACTTATTCCTTTGAGAAGAAATAACAGAGAAACACGCTCATAGGGACTTCTCTCGTGATTTTTTCTCCGCTCTTCGTGAGTGGGGTTTTTACGTTCTTTATTTTTATGCCTTGATACCATTCGTTTTTGTTGGTTTATTTTATTCAACTTGGTATCAGAGTGAGTTCTTTCTTGGGTTATTATTTTCAAGGTTATCATGTTTATCGTTATTTTTGGAAGTTTCGATCTCTTGATCTGAAGGAGAATCGAGGAGTATGTGGCAAGGCAATTTGCCCCTTGCTAGGTGGTTTGCATAAGGAGGATCTCGGTGGAGATCAGCTGCAGCAGTAGGGATTCTTCTTGACCCTGAAGGAGGTCGTGCGTGGCCTCTCTCCAGGTTGATCCCGAGCGACGAGCCCTGGTCGCAGCATCTCTCTCCCATGGCCAATCTCCTTCGCCGCTACTGCAGGAAGCACCACTAACAGCAACTTCAACCTTTTTTTTCATCTCAACCACGTTCTCGACACTCTCATCCTAAGATCGGGCAGCCTCGGGCCCCTAAAGTGAAGGGGAGGCTCTTGCTCCCTCGATGGAGGGTCCCCCCCCCCCCCCCCCCCCCCACACACACACACACACACACATTGGATTATCAGCCTTCTCCATCCGTACCATCGCGACGGATGAGAGGCGGCGGCGACAAGGGTAGTGGCATCGATAGTGATGGTGGCGGCGCAGCCGGTGGAGCTGCAACCGCAAAGATGGACAAGGTGGTGGCGCCCGTGGAGGTCGTGAAGGTTGTTCCCGACGATGAGGAGCCGGTGCCAACAATCTTCGGCGAAGATCTCGCACAAGATCGCGAGTTAAGAGGCGAAGCTCGCGACAAGGTGACTATCAGCGGAGATCTCGCAAGGATAACGGTGCCAATCATGCATTTCTTCTTGGGTGCTTTGTTTGTTTGTGTGCCCTCCCTTATTCTTTAATATATCATTTTGTATGATAAAGAGGCAGAGTAAAATAATGAGGAGAGAGAAAAAAAAGGAGGAAAGAAAAAAAGAAAGAGAGAAAATAAGGAAGAAAGGAGAAGAAATATCAAAAGAAAAAAAATAAAGAAAAGAAAAAGAAAAGAAAGAAAGGAAAAAAAGGTAGAGAAGAGAGGAAAGAAAAAGAAAAAATAAAAAAATTTTAAAAAAAGGGTTTAATTGAAAAGAAGAGGTGAAGAAGTCTTCTTTAGTTTTTATTGTTATTTTTTCTTATTGTTATTTTCTTCTCCCATACGAGTATGGGAGAAAGGGAGAGTGTGGAAGCTCGTTGTAGTTACTCCCATTCAGTAGTCTCTTTTGTTCCTGGACTACACATTAGAAACCATAACTCTGAGAGATCAAGAGTATCGAGGTCTCTAAAGAGAGAGAGATCTAGTTTCGTGGTCCTCATAGGAAGGGCCCATTTTAGGTTTCTATGTGGGAGATCCAGTTTCGTAGACTCCAGAAAGGGAGATCCACTCTTCGAGGTCTTCAGAGGAAGACCCTTTTTAGGGATACTGAATGGATAGCCACCTGCACTAGGTCTCCAAAGGAGTGACCATTGCCAGAGCCAGCTACAGCTCGTTCAGCAGCTCCAGCCCGTGTTCCCACCTACAAGCAAGAACCAGTCCAGAGAGTTGTGTTATGTTGTGTACGGTGGATTTCTGTTACAAGCTGAACATTCCATGCTCTAGCTTGAGGGGGGTGTTGAGAGAATTGGGTTGTTGGTTTAGTGCCACATCGTAAGTTATGGACTTTGTTATGTGTGTGGTGGCCTATAAATAGACATATACCCCCACTTATTCCTTTGAGAAGAAATAATAGAGAAATACGCCCATAAGGTGATTCTCCCGTGGTTTTCTCCCTGCTCTTCGTGAGTGGGGTTTCCACGTAAACTCAAGCATTCTTTATTTTTATGCCTTGATATCATTCGTTTTTGTTGGTTTATTTTATTCAACTGAATGTATCTCCATGTGAGTTGCACAAGCAGACAAAGATATGTGACCTACATATCTCCCGTATCGGTCACATATCACCAATTTAACGAAAAAACTTAGCTGTAATCCTTTGATATCGGCGATATATCACCCATATATTGGCGATATCATGAAAAAAATAGATGGCATGTGATATTGATATGGATATTCTTGTCGATATCGATATATCAGCGATATATTGCCGATATGTCAAACCTTGAGATAGAGAAGGTATATTACGCTCCTGAGTTTTTTATGAATTTATTGTTTGTGAGCCGCATTCGCAAGGATCTTGAATGCCTTGTCTTTGATGAGAATCACTGTTACTTCCAAGATCGTTAAATGGGAAAGATAATAGGGGGTGGCATAGAGAGAGATGGGTTGTACTGCTTAGACATGCTCACCTTGTTTGCAGGGCTCGTGTTAATTACTTGTGATTCATTATTGTGGCATCGAAGACTTGGGCTCCCCTCAATGAAGAAGATGCGTCAGATGTACCTAGAGTTATCGGATTCATTAATTTTAAACTGTAAGGATTGCCAACTAGGGAAGCATTACAAGAACAGTTACTTTTGGAGAGATGATGGAGTTAGTACAGTGCCCTTCGCCTTGGTACACTGTGATGTATGGGGACCTTCCAGAGTTGCCACTCCTAGCGGGCACATATATTTTGCAGTGTTTGTTGATGACCATAGTCACCTCACCTGGGTTTTCTGATAAAGGCCCGCAGTGAGATTCCTTTCATTGTCCAGCAGTTCCTTTTCGAGGTTCAGGCACAGTATGACACCACAGTTCGGATCTTCTGTAGTGATAATGTACTTGAGTTTATGCACATAGATTTATAGGTCTTCCATTCTAGAGGGATTATTCATCAAATATCATGCGTGCATATTTTCTAGTAGAATGGGGTTGTTGAGTGCAAGCTGCAACATCTTCATATTTACTCGGACTTTAATGTCCCATATGGTCCTTAGGCAGTTTTGGGGTGATGCCATACTCACAGTAGTATACTTGATCAATTAGGTGTCATTCTCTGTGCTTCATGGTCAGATTCTATACTAGATTATATACCCTAAGTGTAGCAAGTCGTTTCCTTTACCCTTGCGAGTGTTTGGATGCATATGTTTTCTTTAGAATCATGATAGTCAGGATAAGTTTGCCTGTCGTGCGATGAGGTGTGTCTTCTTTAGTTACTCCAAGACATGGAAGGGCTACAGGTGCTACAATCCAGTTTGTAGAAGATATGTTGTTACTGCAGATGTAAACTTCTTTGAGAAGATTTCCTACTTCTCATAAGAAGGATCGTCTATAGAGGATGCCATATAGGAGACACAGATTTATCATACGAGATCACAGTTAGATAGTTTCCAGGAAGATGAACCTATACAACATCTTGCCTCCTCAGATAGGAGTGATTTAGATAGGGATGAGGAGCTTGTGTAGAGAAGATCTACTACCATATTTACCCTTCATTCCATGTCCAAATACACCGTGACTTTCCATCTAAAAGAGGGAGGTAAATAGTTTGCCTAAGTTATTACTACTGATGTTGTTACCAAAGAATTTATTCAAGCCTCTCAGGATCCTAGGTGGAGAGCAGCTATGGATGGGAAGAAGCAGGCTTTGTAGTCTAGAAAAATATGGGATCTTGTTTCATGTCCTGAGGGTGCTACTGTTGTTGACTGTCGATGGGTGTATATTATAAAGTACAGGTTTGATGGGACAATTGATAGATATAAGGTCGGACTTGTTGCAAAGGGATTCACCCAAACATATGGAGTGGATTACCTTGAGACCTTTTCGCCTGTTGCTCATATTACTTCCATCAGGATTATTCTTTCTATTGTAGCGATCTGGAAGTGGCCTTTATACCAGTTTGATATTAAAAATGCTTTCTTATATGAATATTTGGCTGAGGAAGTATACATGAGACAACCACTAGGATATGACATTCAAGGGAAGCTTGTGTGTTGCTTGCGGAAGGCCATTTATGGCCTGAAGCAGAGTCCATTAGTTTGGTTTGAGAGGATCAATTCAGAAATCAAGAAGACAAGGTTTCAGCAGTCTACTATTGACCACTCGATCTTTATCAGGAGGGCAGAATATGGTGGTATGTGGAGAGTTGTCATCTTAGCTGTCTATGTTGATGATATGATCCTGGTGATGATGCAGATGTGATAGTACAGATGAAGGCCTTTGTATAGTCTACCTTTGTCAGCAAGGATTTAGGTGACCTTTGCTATTTCTTGGGGATAGAAGCAGTTCGCCAAAGAACTAGCTTATCCTTATCTCAAAGACATATATCTTGTAGATTCTTGAGGAGGCTGGGCTACTTGGGTCCAAGCCATTAGGGTTACGTGTAGAGTCATCATCTGGCCATAGCATAGATTAGACAGATCCCTTGCTTGAGGATGTTATCAGATACCATAGTACTGTTGGTCGCTTGGTATGTTTGATCATTACATGACATGATATCAGTTTTTTTGTTAGTAGCCAGTTAGTTAATGCAGAATCCAAGATACAATCATTGGTGAGATGTATGTCTCATTTTGAAATACTTGAAGGGCACTCCGGGGAGAGGTTTGTACTATAGAGTGAGTGGTTCTCTTGATCTTCTGGTGTATTCAAACACTGATTATGAGGATCTATAGAGGACAAACGATCTACTTCGAGCTTTATTATTTATCTGGGAGGTAATCTAGTTTCGTGGAGGAGCAAGAAGCAGAATGTAGTGGCTCGCTCTAGTGTAGACACAGAGTATAGATCTATGGCCTAGGCAATTTGTGAGATTATGTGGATGGCTAGCTTCCTAAATGATTTGGGGATGAAGGTTGACATGCCTATCCTATTTTATTGTGACAATAAGTCAGCTACCTGCATTGCATTGAATCTGATCTTCCATGAGAGGACCAAACATATTAAGGTTGACTCTCATTTTATACGAGATGCAATTTTAGAAGGAAAGATAAGTACCTCGTACATCTCCTCCGAGCTTCAACTAGCAGATATTCTTAGCAAGCCATTGAAGAAGCACCATGATTTCCTTAGTAGCAAGTTGGGCCTCACCGATAGATACGCCCCAACTTGAGGGAGAGTGCTGAGTTATAGGGATGTGTTTGATATTTATTTATTTCCTGTGGGATACTTAAGTAATTTGCCTAGTCCTCTTTTCTATAAAAGGAGGGCTGAGGTTTATTTTGATGGTTAATGCATTCTCTTTAGTCTTACAATATATAAAAGGAGGGTGTAGTGGTGCTTTGGCAAGGTCCGTGTCGGTTGCGGCAGTCATCGACGAGCGAGGTGCCGGGCTCTGGTGGAAGAGGCGTTCATGCTTTTGCCAGTTGCTGCGACGTTGTGCTTAGTCGGATTCCGTGCGGCCGCAGTGTGTTGGTCGACGACAGGACGGCCTACCTCGGGTGCTATGGTTGGGTTGTCATTGGAAGCGGTTCGATGTTGGTGGCATGGCTGCCGGGGTGGGCTTCCATTTTGGTCCCAGGTGGATGTTGGACGTACCTCGATCATCATTATTGTCTCATGTCTTGTTCGATTAATTTTGGTTAAGGTTTTTTTATGTTGTTGGTTTTGCTTTACCTTCAAGAGACTAAGTGGGTTGGTGAAAAAACAAAGGAAATTAAGAGAACAGGTTTCAAACTTTGGTATTCAGGAAGGGACAAAGGTAGAAACGACGTGTGTATTATAATTCATAAGGATTTGAAGGAGAGCGTGGTTGAGGTTAAGAGATTGGGTGATCGAATTATTTTGATAAAATTAATCTTAGAAGAAGAGATCTTGAATGTCATTTCAATTTATGTACCTCAAGTTGGTCTAGAGGAAAGAATGAAGAACAAATTTTGGGGAGAGCTTGATATGATAATTCAAGGAATCCCACAGACAGAAATGATTTGCTTGGGTGGAGATTTAAATGGGCATGTGGGAAAAGATGCTTTAGAGTATGCAGGAGTGTATGGAAATCATGGTTTTGGTGTTAGGAATGAAGAAGTGAAGACGTTCCTTGATTTTGCTATGGCTTATGATCTTTTCATAGCAAATACTTTCTTCAAAAAATGGGAAGAGCATTTGATTACCTATAAAAGTAGCTTAACAAGAACGCAGATCGATTACTTTGCTTTGAGAAGAATGGATCGTTTATCTTGTAAAGATTGTAAGATTATTCCAGGGGAGAGTTTAAATGCTCAACATCGTCTTTTGGTGTTGGATGTTCATTTGAAGGAAGCAAAGAAGAGAAAATTAGTGTCTAAGAATTTGAGAATTAAATGGTGGAATCTTAAGAAAGAGCAAGTGAGATTAAAGAGAAGATGATGTAACAAAAGGCTTAGGATCTTGATGGTAGTGCTGATGAAATGTGGTTAAATATGGCAAACTGTATTAGGAAGGTGGCAAAGGAGGTGTTAGGCGTGTCGAGGTGTTCCACGACAAAAGGACGCTTGGTGGTGGAGTGAGGAAGTGCAGGAGAAGCTTAAAATTAAAAGAGCCTGTTTTAAAGCCTTATATCGAGATAAGACCGATGAAAATATGGAAAACTACAAAAGAGCAAAGAAAGAAGTAAAGAAAATAGTTAGTGAAGCAAAAGTAAAAGCTTGGGAGCATTTTTATAAGAAACTTGATTCTAAAGAAGGTGAAAAAGATATTTTCAAGTTAGCTAAAGTAAGAGAACGGAAAGCAAATGACCTTACGCATGTAAGATGCATCAAGGATGAAGAAGGAAGGGTGCTTATAGCTAGTGAGGATATAAAGACAAGATGGAAAAGATATTTTCATAAGCTATTTAATGAAAAACAAAAGAATGATATCATCTTAGGGGAGTTAGTTAACTCAGAAGAGTATGTGAATCGATCATGTTATCGAAGGATACAAAAGAAAGAAATAGATGAGGCTTTGAAGATGATTAAAAGTGGGAGGGTTGTTGGGCCTGATGATATTCTTATAGACGTTTGGAGAATGACGGGAGAACGGGGTATAACTTGGCTCACAAATTTATTTAATATTGTGTGGAGAGGCAAGAAGATGCCAGAGGAATGGAGGAAAAGTTTTGTGGTACCTTTATACAAGAACAATGGTAATATACAAGATTGTTCCAACTATAGAGGTATTAAGTTGATGAGTTATACGATGAAACTTTGGGAAAGAATAATTGAAAGAAGGGTGAGGCAAGTCTCTATGGTAACTGAAAATCAATTTGGCTTTATGCCAGGCAGGTCTACTATTGAGGTAATACATCTCTTGAGACGTATGATGGAGACATATAAAGTGAAGAAAAAGGATTTACATATGATTTTTATTGATTTGGAGAAGGCCTATGATTCTGTCCCAAGAGATATCTTGTGGAGAATTTTGGAGAAGAGACAAGTGCCAATTATATATATCAACCTCATAAAGGATATGTACTATGGAGCTGCAGCTTATGTAAAGACTAAAGATGATTTGACATACTACTTTGATATCACCATTGGTCTGCATCAAGGTTCGACTTTAAGCCCTTATCTTTTTGCCTTGGTTATGGATGAGTTAACGAAGCATATCCAAGTTGAGGTGCCTTGGTGTATGCTTTTTGCTGATGGCATTGTATTGGTTGATGAGACAAGAGATGGAGTGAGCAGAAAACTTGAGCTTTGGAGAGAAGCCCTGGAAGATAAAGGTTTACACATAAGTAGGACGAAGACTGAGTATATGGAATGTAAGTTTAGTAGTAGAGGGAACAACGAAGGGATTGATGTAAAAATTGGAGAAGAGTGCATTCCAATGAAAGATATTTTTAAGTACTTGGGATCCATTTTCCAACATGATGGTGGAATTGATGGAGATGTTACACATAGAATTAATGCAAGGTGGTTGAAATGGAGGGGTGCTTCTGGTGTTTTCTGTGATAAGAGGGTTTCTTTAAAAGTCAAAGGAAAATACTATCGAGTTGTGGTAAGACCAGCCATGTTGTACGGTTCTAAATGCTGGGCTATAAACTATAGGCATGTATAGAAGATGTCTGTGGTAGAAATGAAGATGTTAAGATGGATGTGTGGTCATACAAGAAAGGATCGTATTTCAAATGAATTTATTAGAAACAGGGTTAGGGTGGCACCGATAGAGGATAAAATGAGAGAGGCCCGTCTAAGATGGTTTGAACATTTACAAAGAAGGCTACTAGATGCTCCAGTTAGGAGATGCGAGAAGTTGGAGGCTGAACCTGCTAAGAGAGGGCGAGGAAGACCAAACAAGTGTTGGAAGGAAACTATTAAGTATGACCTCAATTACTTTAATTTAAGTCCTAAAATGGCTGAAAATCGATCTGTGTTGAGGCAAAGAATCCATATAGCTGACCCCACTTAGTGTGGGAAAATGCTTGGTTGTTGTTGTTGTTGGTTTTGCTTTCTCCCTCGGGGATGTGGATGTTCACTCAAGTGGAGGTATTTGTTTGGGGATCATTTTTGTCATCGTGCTTCATATGATTGAGAGTACTCGGATTGTTTTCGGTGCCTGACCTTGTTGTTGGTTTTCTCATTAGTGTTGTGCCTAGGATTTTTTTCTAGTTGCGCTATCGTATCTAAGGGCATGATGCGGTGATTGGTTTGTTGACCACTGCTTATTTTCCATGTTTGTGATGCTTCTGCTCTTGATTTATTTTAGACTTGGGTCGAAGTTTTGTGTTCCCCTTGGGGCTGCAGCGATTCCCTTCCTTGTTCCTTGTATCACTTGTATGGATTACAACTCATATGAATGAAAGCTCCCTTTGCAGCAGCAAAAAAAAAAAAAAAAAATTAAGTATCTAACTCCAAGTTGCTTCAAATTGGAGGAAAAATTTATGCCCACCTATTTGGAGAGATGCAAATTCAAAAGTTACTTTAACATGCTCTTTCCAAAAAAAAAGAATAAAAAAAGAAAGAAAAAGAAGACCTTTTCCGAGTTTGTTCTTTCTTGACTGACTTTTGCATTGACTGACTTTTGCATTACTTCCTCTTGACAGTTTTTGATGCTTTTTTTTTCTAGTTAGACTAGATTTGGGAACTCTAAAATCTGCTTTTGTTAATTTGCAGGGTTAGGATGGACGTCGTGGAAAAAACGATGGTTCATATTGACAAGGACATCGCTAATCTTTTTCAGAAGTGACCCTGTGAGTCTCTTCATTGCTATAGTTTAATACTTTACCCGCACTTCTCATGTTTTGATTATTGGCAATTAGCAGTTCTTAGGCAAGGACCATGCTAATCAATTTCAGAAGCAATCCTGCGAGTTTCTTCATTACTGTTGTTTAGTTCTTCCCCTATATCTCATGTCTTGAATCATGGCAGCTAGCAATTGTTAGACTGGGCAGCTTCTAATTGAATGCTAGTCACTGCTTCTTTTTGTCCTAGGCTAATCAAGTACCTTCCCCTTTGGAATCGTTCGTTTAATCTTGTTGTTTAGATGTCTTCCTCCAGCATTGGCCAATTGTCAGTCCTATACCCCATAAGCATTTGATGAGTTCAACATCGACTGCGATCTCATTCCTGTTTCTAACACTATTTTCCCCAATTCAGAGTGCTTCAACTCAGAAAGGAAATGAAGGAAATCTTACTCTAGGTGGCATTGAACTTAACAATTCTGGAAGGTAGGCATTAAGTGCTTGATGTTGTATAACTTTAATGTTTATTTGCAGCTCTATGCAAAAATATATTTTTCATGCACTTATCAAAATAGTTATTTTAGAAAACATAAGTTTTTGTCTACTGGATGAACTGATGTTAGAATACAATTCAGTGTTGTTGTCAGAGCAGACAAGAAGCTTTTGACAGTTCTATTCCCAGATGGTCGGGATGGCCGGGCATTTACCTTGAAGGTTCTTGTTTTGTTTCACTCAATTTACCTTAATTTTCTGGACGTGTTTTGTTTTGTGATTTTCTGCTTATTCAACAGGCAGAAACATCAGAAGACTTACAGGAATGGAAAACTGCATTGGAGAATGCTTTGGCACAAGCACCCAGTGCTGCCCTTGTATTAGGGCAAAATTCAATATTCAGAAGTGAAAATGTTGATGCAGTCGAAAGTGCTCTTGAACAAGGTTAAGTGCCTTTCCCCATTGCATCATTTTTCAGACGAGTCTTTTCGCGAAGCTATCTCATGGAATACAACCATTTAGCTACATTGAGTTATGTCATGGGTAATGATGGATCTTGAGCTTGGATTCGTTTATCCCATGTTCCTATATGTTGAGCCAACACCCTCCCTTTCCTTTTTTAGTGAAGATAATCTTGGTGGCTAGTTAGCTGTAGGGTATGTACTCCAATGTTCTTCTTTCCCCTATTTGTGGAGGGTTTCCGAACTAAATTTGTGTCTTGTGTGTGATTCTTCTTGTATGCTTGTATCTACATAGTATCAAAGAAATGTTTCCCTGCATTTCTAGGTAGTAGTCATCTTGACAAATGCCTTTTGAACAAACAAAATGGTGAATGCCTTCATGAATACTTGGAGGGAAGACTTCAATATCCATTTGATGCCTGATAGGCAACCATTCAGTTTTCCACTAGTGGTGGTTGGTTCTCTATGCCTAATACATAACGTGATCTCTGGCAGAGGAAAACTTGACCTAGAGTTTGTCAAGAGCACTTCTTGGTTATTTGACAACATAAAAATGATACAAGTGTGTTGTTCCAAGTATTGGCAAAAATATGTGGTCCATGATGTGACTTTCTTTGAGGGCGGGCCATATTTTCCTTTCAAAACTACTTTTCAAGGTGAAGTACAAGTGAAAGATTCTGACATTCTTGGTGCAGGTAATAAGGATCTGGTCACATGTAAAGAGGGCCTTATTATTCTGAAAACAAGTGAAGAGTTTTTTTTGGTGAAATAGATGCAGTTGTTCGTGTGCATGATCCCAACAACTTAGACGGTGATTCAAGACATAATAAATTAGTGAGAAAGAAAAAATTAGAAGGGGTTTTGTTAGAAATGCAAGAAAAAAATAAATCTTTGTTCGAAATGACCAGGCAGCCAAGCTTACTTCCTCTCCAAATATATATCAACCCTGGAGTCATGCTGCTGGTGTAAGTTCCACTAGATGAGATTGATATTTCAAGCCTAAAAGAGGAGAATGACCCCATTGCTTTTTAGAAGGGTGTAAAAGAGTGCAATTGGCATCCTATCAATAGATATGTTGCTTTTTCTTGCTTGAGTTCAAATTATACATGGTTTCCTTCATCTCTTTCTTCATCTTTATTCTAAGATTTGTAGATAAATAATTATTGGATTCAAAGTGGGTTCAAGCCATTCGTATGGAAAACAAATTGTGAGAAGTTGTTGACATCTTTGAGCATACTGCAGCAAAATTAATGTACATGGTTAAGTATAGAACTGATAAGATCATGGACAGATATCAAGAAAGTTCACTTAAGCCCAGTGGGGCATAGGACAGTGGTGGAATGTCACCCTTGGGAGTTGGAGGTCTCAAGTTTGAACCTCCAATATGTAAGAAAAGGGTTCGCTCAAAACTATGGATAGAGCATCTGAGACCTTTGTACTAGTTGCAAAAATAAATTTTGGCATAATTTTCTTGGCCATTCCATTCACTATTCATAGGCAAGGACTATGAGATAGGACCACAACAAGGTGCTACACACATGGCTGATTGATGTCATAATGACTGGGAAGGAAGACCAAAGAGGTAGAGACAGAATGAAGCAAAGTGACTGACATTAGGCAGGCAGGCAACTCTGGTCCTCAAGAAAATGGGACAAAGAAGCTACAAAGCTCTTTTTCAAGGCCTGCTAGTTGACAACTGGAAGGGGTCTTCGGTTGACAAACATTCCTCTCTCCCACAGAATTGTGTTCTGAAGATAACTTATACAAAAGGGTGTCTATATGCCAATTCTCCTGAGGATAAAGTGGAAGTGTTGCAAAAATAAGAAAACTCTTATGCTTCAAGCCATCTCCTCATGCCTGGTTTGTATAGTTGAGAGTGACAATGAGAAATTAAGGTTGAAGACAAGGAAATTGAGATTGCTCCTTATTTACTAGGAAGATTGGGGAACATGTCACTCTTATGCTTGTGTATGTTGATGATATAGTAATTACTAGTGATGACAAAGAGGAGATTGACAGGTTTGAGGGTAGATTAGCATAGGAGTTTGGAGTTACAGATTTTAGGAAGTTGAGGCATTTTCTTGGATTGAAGGTTACTGCTAGATCAGAGGATGCATATGTTTTACTCAAACAAAATTATTTGCTTGATTTGTTACAAGAAATTGTAAGTATTGGGTGAAAAATGCATGGTCATTGCATGTAGTGGGGAGATGAAGGTATAGAAGATGCTAGTCCAAGTTGGCTAGCCCTTGATTGAGGCCTCCTCAAGTGAATTGGGATGCGATGTCTAATCAACCATGTATATGCATTGTTCCAGAAAAAGAAGTGTAGGATAAGGCAGATGACCTGGTAGATGTCTTTGATTTGTCTTATGATGTCACGCCCAGCAAGTAGGTTAACGTGTGAATACATGGTCCTAGTTACTGAGGTGGTTATGGTTAATTAATTGTTTGTTCACAAGCATCACTTTGATTGCCCTTAATTAGACATTAAACTAGGTAGTTATAATTTGCACAAGTAGCATGGCAAAATAAATAATATCCAAAAAAAAGAGCATAAAAGCTACAAAAGCTCAAAATTATCACAGTAACATCAGTCCTAAAAGAGTCATAGTTAACAAGTTTGTGACAAATATTTACAAATCTTGGTAGTGCCCAACCGCAATATTTATAGTAGAGAGTAACAAACTGGGCTACAACACTACTTCCTCTACTAGCATACTAAATAAAAGCACTGTGAAGTCATAAACACTGCTATCTTTCACTATTTAGGTGAAAAATTTGTTGCAAAGATGGCGTGGTGAAGCTAATAGGAAGCCGTGATAAACTCTAAAACTATTTGCCACAATGACTTAGTGGGGGGGTCCATCTGTGACTTTGAAGATCGTGCCTCGACCATCATCATTTTCAGGCGCCACAAAGCTTTGTAGAAGTGTAGCCTCGCCGACTTTAGGAATTTCGAATTAGACATTTTCATTTGAAAGGTGGAACTCCAAGATATCTTATCCTGAAATTAGGTCACAAGTAGGGATGAGTCAAGTCATCCACTATGGACAAAACCACCTGTAAAAATAAGAGATTGAGCAATGTATAGGCGTATAAACTTGGGTTTGAACTAACATCCAAACCCAAAGCTTAACAAATAATCCCATTATTTACTAATCAAGTGATGTACTCACCTTACAGATCAAAATAATCATAAATCATCCCTCCATGTAGGCGGTGATCATTGTTCTGAATGCCCACGATGTGCCCACGACATACCCACGAAATAGCCTTTTTTTGACATGGGGCGATATCAGCATAAATGTAATGTCGAAATGTAGGAGTGTTAGCAATATTTTGTCAAATATGGATAATATGTCGATACGTTCGGAGAAATGGATGGCATTAGGTACAATTCTTAAATCGTTAGCATAGTTTAAGGTGGCCTGGGATGAGGTGTGCTGGCCGGTGCAGGAGGGTAGCCTAGGGGTCCAGGACGTGGGTTGCATGAATAAGAGTTTGCTGACGAAGTGGATAGCCAAGTTACTGAGGACGGATTGAGATCTTTTTGGTGAGGTCATGCAGAGATGCTATTGGTCCTTTGTGGCTTGATCAACCTTGGAGTTGCTTGGGGTCGGGGCCTCCCACTTTCTCAGGGGCTTGGTGGCGGTAGCATCTCAGGTGCGTAGGTTCTTCTCTCTTCTGGCGATAGGTGATGAGTTTTGATTTTGGATGAATGACTGGATGGGGGATGACTCCCTCCGTGATAGATTCCCTAGCTTGTTTTCTAAAGCTGCCCAGAAAGAGGCAATGGTGAGAGACTGTTGGGCAGATGCCTGGTGACTTACCTTTCGGGGGCCCTTTTTCAACTAGAGGATGGATGAGATGCGGGAGCTTCTTTAGTGTTTGCAGGGGTGGGAGTCGGAAGGAGGGGTGGATGGTTTTCACTGGGAGGAGGGAGAATTCTCGGTGAGGAAGGCATATGACAGGATTAGAGGTCCCATGTAGCTGACTGACATCAACTTCCTGCGAGACTGCAGATTGATATGGTCGACAGAATGCCCAATCAAGGTGAACTTTGCATAGTTGTTGAGGAGAGAGAGGTTGGTCACGAAGGTTTGGAGGGCTAGGTGGGCAACTATGGATGATAGGACTTGCTCGATCTACGCGGGGGAGGAGGAAGATATTGAGCATCTCTTCTTCAGATGTGTTTTCACCAACCAGGTTTGGACCAGGTTGGGGATCGACTGAATTGATCATGGCGGCTGCAACGAGTTTTGGGCTTCCTTCGGGAGAGGGGGTAGGGTGGGGAGGCCTAATGTGTTTAGATTGAAAAGAGAAAGGGCAAAGGTGTTGGCGATTCTATGGGGAGTTTGGGTGGGAAGGAATGGGGTGTTTTTTAGAGGGCACAACCCCTATGTTGAGAACGTTATCTCCTCCATATCCTCCTAGGTGGTGTTTTAGGAGTCTTGAATGTAATTTGTAAGTAATTTTTTTCTAATGAAGCTGGCTAGTTATCTAGGGGATAACCACCCTTTCCCCTTTCAAAAAAATTTAGGTGTCTCAATAATTAGTTTCTATCAATTACTATTTTTGTAAGTGATTTATATTTTGATGGTATGCTATTGGTATGTTGTCGAAATAGTTATTTTTGGGGTTAGATCATATCGATATCAAAATATTGTCGAAACATAGGGACTTCGATGAAATGTTATCAAAATTTTGCTAAAATGTCAGCAAGTGACAATGTACTTGACATTTTGACTGACATTTTGACTTGTTGCTACTGCTTCTCACCCTTAGTTCTTCCATTCTTTTCTATTACTGCTACCATTGCTTACACTGTTGCTGCTATTATGTTCTTATTCGAACTAAATCTCCACTGCTGCTACTCCCTTTCATCTCGCTACTCCTCTCCTTCGTCTCTCTTAAGGTTTGATTCCACACTTATTTATAATTATAGAGTAGATCTACATACTAGACTTTAGATTTACTATTATTACAAACATATATGTTTAATCACAATTTAGAATTGAGGAGACATTTGTTCAATTCCTAAAAGAAAATCCTAAGTTTGGGTTAGCATTAGAGAATAAAGAACTTTCATCCATTTATAAGAGAATAAAACCTAAAAATTGCAAACACAAAGGACCCGTTCATGAATTAATCATCATTTACTTTAATGATAATATTTAACCTAGAAACTCATGGTCCCATGTTTGAAGGTGATAACCTGTATTTTTCATATATAAATATGATACAAATAGATTTAAACATGACTCATAAGAGGTGGCATAAATAAAAATGGCTAACACAACACATGTAGTTATGTTAATCTAGATCTATTCAAATTGATTAAGCAATATAGTGAAAGATCTCAAATTAACGGATAAATTAATTTAAGATCAATTGGTTAGATATTTAAATTTTAGCTTTTGATTTTATGCAAACTATATATCTGAATCTTTTATCTTTTTGCATGACTTAATTCAATTCGCATAATAATTATTTGATATTTGATTCTTGAATTTGAATATGGTATAGTAGACTATATGTCGCATATGAATATTAGGATATGACATTGTTGTTCTTACATAAACATGTTTAAGCTTGTGATTTTCATAAAATTTTAGTCATTTTGACTACTGCCATTTTTGTCGGTATATGTTGACACATCGCTGACATGCCCTTGGTGTGCCTTTGACACGAGCTATTTTCAGGGCATCAAAATTGTTGAAATCTGACATCAAAATATGGACATTTCCATGACGTGTCGTCGGTGTGCCTCTGAAATGTACACTTAGAAATTTATTGAAAGGACGTCGAAATCGACATTTCAAACCTTGGCGGTGTTGTGGACATATTCTCCCCTTGGTATCTTATGGTATGAGGAGTCTCTTCTTGATCAAGGGAGAAACTACTCATACTTGTGGTCTTAGAGTAAGGCACGCTCATTCTCAGTTTCATATCCATTTGATCCCTCAATGTAGGCGGTGATCCTAGGTAGCATGTGATAGGCTTGGAGGATGTACAGAGAGACGGAAGGGAGGGGCTGTGGAGGGAGTCCCATGTGTGCACAATCAATACTTTTTGGTATAGTATATTATTTCATGTCGTGAAATTTATATATTCACGTATTTATATGGAATATATATATGTGCCATGCTAAATTTAGAGAGGCTCTCGGCATGAGAGGCTCTGGAAGGGGGACGTGGGGGGAGAAGAGGGGTGTCAGAAGTGGGATCTCGTGTGGCTTATCTACGGAGCTTCATCTGCTTCAAATGTTGGGGATTTAGGCACTTGGCAAGGGATTGTCGCGACCCTTTGATCTGCCTTAGGTGTTGTGGTTGGGGTCACAAAAGGTTTTCTTGTTCGTTGCTACATCGGAATGTGTCTCCTCTGGGGAGTGAGCAATCTCTCCCTCCTCCTCCTTAGAGGGAGACTCCTGCTGAGGGAGTTGAGGCTGCGTGGTCATTCGAGACGCATTTAGATTCGCTGCTGGAGTGCTCGCTCATTGGAGTTCTGCATCATGGCGTCTTAGTGCTTGATGAGGTTAGATCTTTCCTCTCTCGATTTGGTTTGAAATCGAAGTCTTGGAAGATTTCCTTTTTATCGAAGAAGATGGTGCTTCTATTTGGTTTGGATGCTTTGGATGTGGAGCAGCTTAAATTTGAGGAGTCCTTGATTGGAGACTCATTGATTTGGTGGTGTCTCCCAAGCGTTTATGAAGGGGCTTCGGATGAGCGCATTCCGTTGCATCCATTAATTCAGTTTCGTATTTGGGCATTCCACTTCGTTTAAGAACGATTGATAATGTTAAGATGATTTGTTCTTCTTTTGCGAAAGTTCGGAAATGTTTTGGCATCAGTTTATAGGAGGGTGATGTGTCTTTGGTGGTGGTTGACGGTGAATTAATGGTGGGTAAATCCATCCCATCGAAGGAGATTCTTAGATTTGCCGGAAGCGCATGTGTCATCTCCTTTGTTGACTTGGGTGCGGTGTTGAAGAGTGATCTTTCCTATGCATAGGTGGTGGCTGCGGGCGTGGCGCAGCATGCTTTGGGGGGCGTGCCAGATTAGTGAGTGCGAGGACCCAGCATGTACAATGTCGGAGTTTTGATGATTGTCATTGGCAGTAGAGGATTCAGGTGCAGAAAGCAGCAGGAAGATCTCTCGGATCTCACTGGGAGTGGAGGCCATCAGGGAGAATTCGAAATTCAAATTCAAATGTGACATATGGCAGACCAGTTGGTGCTGCTGTTGGAGATCCAAAATTTCAGGAAGATCTTTCTATTTTGGGTAAAACCCAATTGGGGCAGGAACAACTGTTGCTGGATTCATTGGATGGGGTTGCAGCTGGGGATCCAAAATTTCAGGAAGACCTTTCTATTTTGAGTACAGCCCAATTGGTGCAGGAACAGGTGCCGTTGGTTTCATTGGATGGCATTACAGCTGGAGATCCAAAATTTCAGGAAGACCTTTCTATTTTGGGTAAAGCCTAATTGGCACAGGAACAACAGTCGTAGGATCCATTGGTTGGCATTGCAGCTGGATGGCCTTTTTTAGCTGCTGACGTGACTTATTCTGCACGAGATTTTTTGGCTGAGGAAGCTAATAATTTTGGCCCACAACAGGTGGCATCCGGATCCGGATGTGGTAAGTTTTTTGAATCTATTGTTAAACCTTTTGATGTTCTTCACTGTGAGGTGGACAATGGTCCTGCTGGCCACGTTGATTTTTTTCGCAGGACCCATTTTTGTAGGCTGGAATTGTTCTGTCTAGCAAGTATGCTGCAGCTGTGCGTTCAGCAAGGGAGAAGGCTTTGTCTGCTGAGGCTGTTGTGAGGAATAATGCCTATGGGCTGTGCTTCCAGCAGGTGGATACCGGACCCAACTTTGGCAAGTTGGGTCCGGCCATGGTGAGTCCATTTGCTTGGCTTGTGCTCATTGTGAACCAGTGTTTTCTTTTTCTTCTGCATGTTTGGGGCTTGCTGTGGTATCTGATTTGGTGTAGAAAGATTCGTTGCCGGTGGCATATGGCTCCATTTTCAGCAGAGTGTTTGAGGCACGCATGATTCCTGCTTCAAATCATGTGCAGAAGGATGATCGACTTTTGGAGGGTGTTGCATCTCTTGTCGACGATGAGTGTGGTGATACGGGTGTGATGAATAGCGTGCACAAGCCCAACTTCGAACAGGTGGATACTGGACCCAACATTGGGTTCGGTCATGGTGAGTCTGCTTACTTGGCTCGTGCACTTTGTGACCCGATCAATATGAGTTCTCTTTTATTTCCGGGGCTTGCTGTGGTGTCTAATTTGATGCATGAAGAATCGCTGCTGGTGGCTTTGGCTCTATTTTCAATAGCTCAGTTGAGACACACATGGTGTGTGACTCAAGGCATGTGTGGAAGGAAGTTCAGTCGATAGAGGATGCGGCTTCTGACGTCAACAACAAGAACACCTCTTCCAAAAAATCTTCATTGAAGAACAATACCTCTTTAAGGAAGCCATCAACTAGTTCATCTTCTGGGCACTTGAGTACTTTCCCTCGTAGATGCAAGATGTTGTTGAGCACTTGTTACAAGAGGAAGAAATTGGGAAAGAAGGCTGGTGGCGGTGAATCGGCACCAAAGATTGATGATCGGGTTGCTAGTACGGTGGGGGCCAGACAGGTTCACAAGGGGAGTTCCAAACTTGTGATTCATGGTTAGGGTCCTTTCATGGAATGTTCGTGGCCTCTGAGATGAAAAGAGATCTTTTTTGAGGAGTTATTTGGCGGATTAGAAGGTGGAGGTGGCATGCCTTCAGGAATCACATTTAGAGCATCTTACTCTTATGTTGAAGTCACAATTATGTGGTGATATTTACTTAAATTTTATGGAGGTGGAAGCTGGAGGATTACTGATGATGTGGCATGAGAATATGTTCGAATTGATTGTTTGGAACCTATCTACCAGAGTGATGACGGGGATTTTCAATTGAAAATGTGATGGTGCGTCTTTTGCTGTCTCAAATGTATATGGTCCTCATGAGGATGGGTCAAGGATGCTTTTTTGGGAGGAGGTGCAACATGCCGCGACTTTTGTTGAGGGGATGCATTGGTTAATCTGTTTAGATCTTAATGCAACGCTATATGTAGAGGACAGACCGGATGGTAGAGTTGGTGTGGCTATGACTCAGTTTCAGCAGGTGGTGCAGGATTTAGAATTGGTTAATCTACCTACTTTGGGCTCGCACTTCACTTGGAGGAATGGTTTGGGTGCTATGTCTTGTATTGACAAGTTTCTTTGTAATATATCTATGGCTGAATCATTTCAGTTGGCAAATGTTGTGACAGGCTACATCTCTACGTGCAACATATGCTACCTTAATCCGTGCTTTATGCGCAATTGCGTGCATTTGCTAGATTATCATGTGTACTCGTGTGTGAGCACCCTTGTCCCTACACTCATCCATGCCTACGTGCCTGACTATTTAACCACTGGATCTACATCCTACGGGTTAATCTACCTACTTTGGGCTCGCACTTCACTTGGAGGAATGGTTCGGGTGCTATGTCTTGTATTGACAAGTTTCTTTGTAATATATCTATGGCTGAATCGTTTCAGTTGGCAAATGTTGTGATAGGCCACATCTCTGCGTGCAACATATGCTACCTTACTCCGTGCTTTATGCGCAATTGCGTGCATTTGCTAGATTATCATGTGTACTCGTGTGTGAGCACCCTTGTCCCTACACTCATCCATGCCTACGTGCCTGACTATTTAACCACTGGATCTACATCCTACGTGCTTGTGGCACCTTGCACTTGTCTTCTTGTAGCAATCATCATCCTACTCTTCCTCGTGGCATCGATCTAATCGTCCTTGGCCAAAATCAGGGACTCGAAACTTCAATTGGACTTGCGGCTGATCATGCCCTTGAATAAATTCAGGTATGCTCAGCACAGGGCCTAGGCTGTGGTTTCAACATGTTTGACTTGGGATCTAGGTAGCCTGATGTTATGTTCTGAATCCCCTATTGTTGCCTTTCTGTATTGCGAGGGGCTTTGCCCCATGCACCCCTTGTGGAAAGTCCTCGAACACCTTAGATTTTCCCATTGAAAATTGGATTTTTTTTTTCCAATGGGAACTGCAATGTTTGCAGTCTCTCTTAAGGAGCAAGACCTCCTCTATTACTACCATGGCTACAACCCCTATTGCTTCTCCAGACCAAGGTGTTGCGACCTCTGATTCGGCATATGACTTCTTAGCTAAAGTTGATGACTGGTGGGGACTTTGGGCAAGGCTCTCTCACCTTTACTACTATGGGCTTAGGAATGTTTCTTGGTTTGTGGCCGCTACTATTGCTACAACCATTGTGTTCTACTACTCTATTATAGTGTCTAATACTCTTTGGCGACTGTTACGTCTGCTACAGTCTGCACTACTTCCTACTCCTGCGAATGCCTACATTAGGGTAGGAGTTCTTGTTTTGCCGTGCCTCCTGCAAGTTGGACATTGTATGCTCTAACTTGGGGGAGAGTGTTAAAGAATCAGGAAAGAGATATTTTAGGATTAGTTGAATTAGACAAAGTTGTTTTGTTTATCTTTTTCTATTTTGATTATGATTTGATTTGATTGAGTTTGTTTGTAAGATTAGTTAGATTAGGATTGCCTTTGTAATCTCCACTCTATATAAAGAGGGGTTAGGGCTTAAACTTGTCATTCAATCTCATTCAATAAAGTTTATTTCCAAATTCTTTAACCCTATGGGTATCTTTTGGTGTATACGTATACGTATATATGCAAATGTATAACATATGTAACCATATAAATGTAGGTTACACACACAAAATACATATAAGCTACACATATAGTCCATGAATAATATTTATTTGTGGTATATGTACAACATATACGTACCATATATATAATTGTAATAGATATTTGTAAGCATATATATAATACATACATAACACCTATATGTGATACATACTTGCATCTGACATTCACATGTATTAGGTATGTGTATACATGCATTAATATTATATATGCACCTATAGATGTCCTCTATACATGTAAACTTGTCTACACACACACACCATGTACACCCACATGTATATACGTACATGTACATGCATAAGATATCTATATATGTGTATACTATACATACCCACATGTGTGTAAGTGTATATAAGAGAAACATACTTAGGATATTATATATAAGGTATATAGATAACACATGTAAGTTATCATATATATAAGTTACTACATACATGGGTATTACATATGTAATATTCATATGTGTGTGACTTATTGTGTGTGGGGGGTGGGTTTTGCATGTGTGTGAATGTGTTAGCGTGTGTATGGGAGTGGATGGGAGAAAATAGGGGATGGACAAAGAGGAGAGGAGGGAAGGAAGGGGAAGAGGAAGGAGAAAGAAAGGAAGGGGAGGTGGAGGAGAGGAGGTCAAGGGGGATGGGAGCATCCATTGTGGTTGTGTGGTGGCTGTAGGTGGTGGTGGTGATGGGGTGTTGTAGGGGAGAGGTAGGGAAGGGAGAAGAAGTGGGAGGAGGGCTCTCCTGGGGAGGAAAAGAATGTGGTTGTGGCGACTAGGAGGAGGTGGGGCTTATTTGCAATGGCAGGATAGTTACGACCAGCAACCGCCACAGCTACGCATGCCCATGGCGATGGGAAGGGGAATGAGAGATTCGTTTGACTTGCAAGTGGAAGGAGGAAGGTGGCGCAACATTGATAGGGAGGAGGAGTCGGTGGTAGATGATGAGGTAGGATGGAGGTGTTGAAGGTAGATGATGAGGTAAGATAAAGGTGTCGTAGGTGGAGTGGGTTACTAGATGGGAAAAGGTGGAGGTTAGAGGTGGTGGTCTAGGAACTAGGGAGGGGGATGGCTGAGGTCAGTTTTATAGGCGAGGGGGCAGTGGGAAGGGAAATGGGAGGTTTGGGTCGAGGGGTGGTGTGATGTCGATGGTTGGTTGCTAAGGATGGTGTGGTCAGTGTCGGTGTGAGGGGTGGCAAGTCGAGGTGGCAAGTGACACGAGCCTTGAGGTTGTGTTGGTGGTTGCTCGGAGTGGGAAGACTAGTGGCAAGATGGAGGAGAGGGGAAGGAAACGGAGGCTGTGGGATGTTGTAGGTGGGGGGTCGAATGGGTAGAGAAGAAGATGGGGAAGAAGGGAAAAGTAGAGGGGAAAAGATGAGATAAAAAAACACACACATATATATCTCTCTCTCCCCCCTCCTTTTTTTTCCCTTTTGCTATAAGAACCAAAAAAAGAAAATGAATAAAATATCAGGGGCTCATTGCCATTTTTTTTGCTTTATTTCAAGGAATAGATTTAGATTTAAAAAAAAATTAAAGTCTAGGTCTTGTTGACAATGGACCACACCCACATGATTGGAATTTCATGTAAAATCCATTTTGTAATCCTATCAAAATTTTCAGGTTGTTATACCTCTAGCCTATTACTATAACCGAGAACCCTCCAAGTTCCAGCTATTTACTGGTAGCTGCAAGCTATGGGCATCCCTCGGGTATCGAACTTGGCGTGGTGAACTTTCTAGTTCACCAAGGCAGGATGATTAATCCTATTTAATCCCCTTAATTAACTTTCTGCACTCTTTTCTAATTAACCTCCTTATTCATAGCTTTTGTCAGCATTTATGTTGACTCTTATAAAACACGGGTAGGGATTTAATCAATTTCTTGAAGACATTAAAATGGATCTCCAAATTACGAGTAAATCATCAATTTTGGACATTTAGTTCATATCAAACCAAATCATATTGAACTGGCCCAAACCCTACCGAGAAATGTTTTTGAATCACGCAAAACATAGGTGTTAGGATATGAAGCAGTTTTGATTAATCCAAAGTTGGTGTCGATTGATCAAAATCCAGAAACATCATGCTGCTTTAAACAATGAAAGGTGATCGATCAATATGTATTGATTGATTAAAATGGCCCAATTTTACGTATTTTTGAAAATGAATGACTTTCTTTTCCATCCAAACCATCTAAAACGAAATAGAAACTCTTCTAATCACATATGAGCATCTAAAACACCATTAGAAAACCAAATCTAACACAAATTACAGCCTTCAAGCCAAAAACTAGAGAATGGGTTCTGTTACATCAAAACCAACCACACATGTGAACCCAAAATCCTCATAAATCACAAGATTCTAATCCAAAATCTTCAATTTAAACACTTATTAAAGAAATTAGGATTATTCTTAATTTCTTATCACCCTAACTCTGTCAAAATCACATATACATGCTAAATTGATTACCAAAAGGGGAGATAACCCAGAAGGAGATGTAAGTCCCTACTTTATGACCTTGAGTTGAAGATGATGGAGATGATGGTGAGGGAGATGCACTTCTTCCCTTCTCCTCCTCCTCCTCCTCTTGAGCTTCCTTTTCTCCTTAAGCTCCTTGAGTAATCATAGCAACAACAACAACTCCTTCTCTCCTCAAAAGTACCCAACACCCTACAATTTCTTAATAATATATGATCAAAGTATGGGCTCCAATTGGTGGTGGAGGACCTGGAGGTGTTGGGGTAGTAAGGAGGACAGTTAAATGGCAAAAGGAGAGTCTTGGAAGGAGTGGAATTGATGAAGGTGAGGAAGGAGAGATGGTTGTTAATGGAGATGGGGGGAAGAGGAAGAGGATGATGGAGGTGGTGGTGGGGGTTCGATTCATGGAATGCTACCACTTAAGGTTATGAGGGGTATTTATACTCATCACTCTTTTGTAGGGATGCCCCCCTTACCTTGAACTATTAGTTAAAGTTCGGTTCACCAATTTTGTTTCTTAATAGATCAACCCTCAAGTTTGCACATTAATGAAGTATTTGGTCTCCATGTCCATGTTTTTATTGCAAATGGAACCTTGGGCTAGGTAAATAAAAGTTATGTTGGCCTATATTCCTTGTTTAATGGCCAAGCAACTCCCCATAACCAATATTATTATAGAGCAAAGGCATTGTTGACCAAGTTAAACATCAAGATTAGATTGATAACCTGATGATTAAAAATTGAGCCTTTATAGATGACAACACAAAAGCCACTACTGGAAGTGATAGCTTTATCAGAGTTCGAAGGACCTTGACTCCATTTTATACAGTGTACTGTTATCAGCCCTGATAGGTAACATTTACCTAAAGCTTGATCGGGAGATAGGGATGAAATTTCTTTTGTTTAGAGAATCAGATTGATTCTCTCCAAAAAGAGCATTGGTGACGATTCAGGAGAAGGAAGTTGTTGTTGTGAGGGATGAGCTCCCCCCCCGCCACACACACACACACAAAATAGTGACCTTTCTTTCCCTTGTTTCATGTATGCCTCTCTGATATTCATCTCAGAGCAGTGTATAGAGTATTGTGCTACTTAAATTTCATAGTAGAAAAGAATCTCTTATCCATGCTTTCCAAAATGATGAATATTCAGTTCATGTGGCTGTAGGTACTATGGATCCTTCGACTCCCAATCTGGATCTTCCTTGGTCTTGTTGTTCTTGCTGGTAGGTCATGATGTGTATCCTGTATCCCTGCCAATAGGGAATCCACTCTCGGGTTGTTGCTTTGCTATATTTGGCCCATCCTCCAGGCACCTTTAGAAGGTAGGGAGGGTGGCAACTTACATGCTTCCTCGATCCTTCTCATTGGTTCTAGGGTTTGATTGCCTAATTTAAAAAGCCATCTTTTGTACACTAATGCATGAACTTAACATTGAGAGATATACTTGATGTTGATTGGTAGTGTTGTCAAGGCACTCACTTAAGTGCACCTACTGTCAAGGTGACGCTAGGTGCTAGCACTTGGCCAAACCTTGAGTGAGGTGATTTGCCTTGGGCATTGCTTGGATAGGTGTTTGGACCAAGGTACTTGACCTTCTGGGCAAGTGCTTGAGCCAAATATATAAATTTTTTATCTTCTAGACTGCTTTTAGGATTTTTGATTGCTTTTTACTAATTTTCGAGTGCTTTTTCTTGGTTAGAAAAACACACACATGCCTATATATTTTTTTTTGAAAAAGAGAAAAAGAGATTAACAAGAAATGTTAATCCGTGCTCTCATTAAAAGTTAAAACAAAAGTAGGGCTGCTTACAACAAAAGTTACATGAAATATTGAAGTGATGGATAGACTCCCTCAATGGAAAATCTTTCCCAATGGAAGATGGTTCCATTGCACTCTAACCAAATGCCCCATAGCAAGGTAAAAGCCTTCCCCAATGTGTCTCTATCTGTAAGTTTACCATGAATAACGTTCCAAGACTCAGAATCATGACTGATCGACAAAATTTCTCCCATAAAGCTCTAGAGAAAGGGCGGGCAAAGAAGAAGTGATTAGTGTCTAAAACATCTTCTTTGCAAAAAACATAAGTGGCATCAGCATGCGTTTCTCAATGACTCTACTGGCATATATATATGTATTCATATATGTGCATACATTTAAATATACATGTGTATATATACATATTATATACATAAATGCTACTTTGTATGATTGGATAGGTGTATAGGTATATGTTGGGAATCAAAGAAGAGCCACGTGGCACTGCCATGTGGCAGTTATCTAGAAGGCCACTTGGGCCACCGGTTTTAGGTCTATAAAACCAAAAATAGGAATTGGTTTCTTTGTTGGCAATTAGCCTAATTTAGTTTATTTGTTTTACGGAGATTTGTAAAGATTTGGTTGTTCCAAATCTAGAAGATTTGGTTAGTTGAGTCTAGTTTTATAAATAAGAATATTTGTTTACTATTTTTAGGGGATATGTATTCTCTATAAATAGAGAGCCTTCCCATATGTTTTCTTTGAGCAATAATAGAATTCTTCCTATCTATTAAGCTCCTCTCAACTCTCTTCAAATCAAGCCACCGGTCCAAGTGGACCTGCAGCCTTGCTGACTGGCAGCAACCCAGCCACCGGTCTGCCCAGCTACTGGTCTGCTCTACCACCGGTCTGCCCAGGCCGGTTCTCCTCTGAACCAGCCACCCTCCAGTCTGCAGGACAGCCCTCTGGACGGTACATCGGTCTGCACACTGCAGACCGGTTAGGCAAGGACTCGGTCTGCAGCACCTGCAGACCGTCTCTCTCCCTCTGCAGGGGTCCTCCTCAGTTCACAGACTGATTCCTTGGTCTGCCTCCAGTAGATCAGGGACTCGTGCAGCTTCTGCAGGACTTCTCTACTCTCCGGATCGTGTAAATCCCAACAGTATACATGAACATATTCATATATTTGCAATTGTATATGTACACATACATGTGCACATATTCATATATTTGCAATTGTACATGTACACATACATGTATCCATGTGGCATGTGCACATGTACCTCTATTGTGTTTGTTTAAGTACTTATATAGTATATAAATATGCATAATGTATCATATTTTTTAGTGTGTGCATTTATGTGCATCTATGTATGTATCATGAATTTCTTATCATCTTGCTTGTCTCAGGTGAGTGCCTAGATGAGCGTTTAGGTGAGCACTTACGCCTTAGGTGCTTTGGACCCTTGTCACCTTTTGGTGCCTTTCGCTTTTGATGGCACAATTGATTAGGCAAGTTCCAATGATGATAGATTTTTTTTTTCTGGTTATCACTTTTAGCTAGCAGGAAACCTTGTTTCCTAGAGCAGCAAGAACCAATCTATTGTTTTTAAGCCAAAGTGCTAAAACTGAGTATAGAGTTGTTGTATTGGGAATCACTAAAAGGTTTCTAGCTGAAAATTTTCTCTCTGATATTGGTATCAATCAACCAAGAATGCCTATCGTGCTTTATGGTAAATCAACTATCAACCTTGCCAACAACTCAGTAGTTCATGATTACATGAAGCACCTGGGTTTAGAAAGACACTTCATCTAGAAGAAATTGATGCTAGCATACCTGCCATATATAGAGTTCTGTGATTAGGTTATGAACTTCTTCATAAAAGGGCTTGCTCCTCCCATTTTAGGAGATATTCATTTACTTCGCAAGTTCTCATGTTTGAGAGTTATGCCTAACTTAAGGGGGTGTTGAATTGTATTTGAGTAAATAGATCTTGGATGTGGATCCATTTCACTTGTATGCCTGTATATTGTACTTTGGTTCTTTACTTGAGTTGTTTGAGGCTTTGTACTTTGGTTTCTTCAGTTGTTTGATGCTTTGAGAACATCTTTGGTCATCCATGTCGAAGATTCCATCAAGGATTGTAGACTGGTGTGATCGGTGAAAGCCCTATTGAAACTTCGCTTGGGAGTTTTGTAGACAGAATCACTAAGATACTATGGATTTGTCCCCTGCAAAGGTTGCAGAGAGGCAAATATTCCAATCTGTTGTGCAACAGGAAGACAAAAAGAGGGAGATTGATTGGCGACAGAGATCATGACAGCTTTGGCCCAAGGAGGGTGATACAAACACTTGTTTTTTCCATCTGTTTGCCAGCTTTAGACAATGTTTTAATTTGATTACTAGCTTGAAGGTGGGTGAAGAGACCTTTTCAGGTAGGGAATAGATTTCTGAGGCTCTAAGGAGGCCCTTTCAGAAATTCACGAGGAGGCTTTCTCTAGGAAGATGGAAATGGTTTACTGTAGATTTGCCTGTTTTGGGTGAGGAAATGCACCACGGCTTGTCTGAGGAGGAGGTCCTTTTGGTCATCAAGGGTCTTAAGGTGAAGGGGTCCCTTGGTCCGGATGGGATTCAAATTTTTTCTATAGGGAGTTCTGGCAGTTGGTGAAGGTTGATCTGATGGCTTTAATTAGGGAGTTCATGGAGGACAATAGGGGGTTTAAGTAGCTAAATAAGTTTTACTTTTTTCTCCTCCCTAAGAAGTCAGGTGCAGAGTCTATTGATGACTACAAGCTTATCATGTTGTCCAATGGTGCATACTTGATTGTGGGCAAGGGTTTTACAGACAGGCTTCAGGATCTGCTCCCTTCTTTGTTTGGCCCTATGCAGTCTACTTTGGTGTGGTGCAGGTTGCTTGTGGACTCCTTTGTCATGGCTGAGGAGATGGCATTTGCTTGGCAAAGACCTAAGAGGAAAGGTTTTTTGTGGAAGGTTGATTTTTTGAAATCATATGATTCTTTGGCTTTGTCCTACTTGTGGCAGTCTCTCAGACGTTGGGGATTTCTTGATTGGTGGATTTTGTGGATGAAATGATTAGCTACTACTTTTTTTTTCTATGCTAGTTAATGGGAAACTGATTGGGGGATGGGTGCAGCCTTAGAGGGGTGTTCGTTAGGGGTGCCTTCTCACACCCATGCTCTTTATTCTCACTGTGGATACTCTCGCTAGTATGACCTTTAAGAGTGTGGTGGTGGTCTCCTCAGGGGTTTTACTTCGGAGCGGGGCGAGTTGCTCCTTACATCGATTCTATAGTACGCTGATGACTGTTTTCTTTGTGGAAGGGGGAGAGTAGGGGGCGATCAACCTGGCAGTGTTGGTTTGGATATTTGGTGTGATCTCAGGTTGATGGTCAGCCATGCCAAGTATGCTTTTGTTCCTTTTGGCATGGAAGCGGACGTGGTTGATACGGTCTCACAGGCACTTAGCACAACTGTGGGGGGGGTTGCCTTTGATCTACTTGGGTCTTCCCCTTAGGGGGAAGTAGTTGTCTATAGGTGATTAGATACCCTTGGTGGAGAATTGGATAAGAGACTCACTGGTTGGAGAGGTCGGTCACTTTCGAGGGGTGGTTGGTTGGTTCTTCTTGGATTTGTGTTGACTGCCATTCCTATTTTCCACATGTCAGTTTTTGCGTTACCCAAGAAGATTCTTCACTTGATGGATAAGATAAGAAAGAGATTTTTTTGGAAGGGGATAGAATGTGTTGACAGATTCCTACACCTGATTGCTTGGGATGACATCTGCAGGCTTGTGAAGTAGGGAAGCCTTGGGGTTCTAAGGTTTGACTGCTTTAATAAAGCCATGTTGCTAAAGTGGGTAGTTAAGCTCCGCTCTAATGGTGATACACAATGGCATTGTATCCTTAAGGACTCCTATGGCTGTCCTTTGAATGTGGATGCTACTCATTCCTTGTGCCTTTACTTTTTGGCATGGTTTGTTAGCTATTATTCAGTAGTTTTCCCATCTTTTTCATTCAGCCTTAGGTGATGGGAGGACCTTCAGTTTTTGGGAAGACGACTGGACCGGCAAGGGTATTTTTACACATTTCCTGCCAGGTTGTATGCGCTAGTGTTAGACAGGGGGGAAGTGGTTAGAAGTGTGTGGGATGGGATGGTTGATGGGAATGATGGTGCTTGGGTTCTTTGGATTGGGGGACATTTCTCTGAGGCGAGATTGGAGGATTTTCAAAGTCTTCTTTGGTTGGTCGGAGACCTGAAGCCAAGCGGATTTTTGTTGGATTCCTTTGTTTGGGATAAAGGGTAGATTCCCTGTGAAGAAGGCTTACAAGGTCCTTTTTGGGGGCATAGATGTGGGGAATGCTATCCTTGATGGTGATTGCGCCTTCGTTTGGAAGTTGAGTGTGCCACTTAAGTTGAAGATCTTCCTTTGGCTTCTATGGCGACAGTAACTGGTTACTTTGGTTAGAAGGAGATGGGTTCCTAAAGCGGTACCCACCTGTGTCTTGTGTGGTGAGGAGGATGAAGATGATATGCACCTTTTTCTTACTTGGGTTCTCTAGAGTCCTTTGGAGTCACTTCTCTATTCTGGGCACATTTGTTGACTCCCTTGATGCTTTTTGGGCAGCTTTCCAAGTTGCTGTTCAGACAAACTCACTTCTGTGGATGAAGGCTTGCATCGTTCTCTAGTGTACTTGGTTTCAACGGAATGGGGTTGTCTTCCAAGGGGAGAGGGTGCGGCTTGAAAGACGTTCTTAATTTGTTTTCCTTTTGGACCCAGTCTGTGTAACCTCATTACTTTTTAATTAATATATCAGATGGCTACTAACTTGCAGTACTTGTCTTTTAACACCCACATGTAGAGATGACATGTTCCTTATGTGGCGATGTCATGGAGATAAACATCTATTTTGATTGCCAATTTGTCTCATTTATATGGGGCTTGGATAGACTTGACATGGATAGGAAACCCCTCCTTTGCAACTTTTTGGAGTTCTTTCAAAAGGGGCCATTGTACACAGATGTAATACAATTTAGATTAAAAAAGGAAAAGAGCGGTTCCTCTATTTGTTATATATGGGCCATTTGGTTCGAGAGAAATGAGGTGGTTTTTAATGAGGGGAGTGCCTATGCATAGAATGTAATCTTGTGAGCCTAGTGCTCTTTGGGGGGAAGGAGCCATCAATTTTTTAAACATGATGTAAAGCCCATTTCATTTATACTAAAATGGGAAGGCTACATCCCTCATGTGGTCTCCCTTTTACCTTTCAAAGGTGTTAGTGTTGAAATAAAGTGTCCACATGGATAGTCCATGTGTCATCGTGGTCCACAGGAGTCGGCCAAGGTGGCCTTTGGGTTAGGTGTTGAGTTGGCTTGCATGGCAAGTTATTTTGTGCCACGAGTGGCAACTTATTTTTATTAACTGATTGATTCCAAATTAGGATAGATTAATTTTAGTAATAATTGATTGTCATTGAGTTTGTTTAGGATATGCAACTCCTAGATTTGTTACGATTGTAATTAGGTTTGTGATTGGATTTGCTTCTCTTTAAATAGAGATCAAAACTCACTTATTTTCTTTGAGTTGCAATAATATTTTCTATTCCAAATACTCCTCTCCTCTCTCCCATTCTCCACGCCAACACCTCTCTCTCTCTCTCTCTCCACACGTGTGGATTCAAGGTGGAAGAAGAAGGTCCCGCACACGTTCCAAACTCTCACAAAAGGAAACAAAAAGAAAAATAGTCACCCTAGTAGCTATTTGGATGAGGGAACTTCCATGTGCTCACCTTCGGTGTCGGAGAGTTTTTTATGTAAATCTTTTTCTCATGTGCTGTTCTTGCATGCTTGTTTTCTATGAGATGAAAATCAAGATCTCAATGGTATAGAGCATAGCTTCTGTATTATGCTTTCTTAAAATGGAGCTATACTTCTGCCGAAAGCTTTTTCTCTTTTTAGATGGGTATCTAGTTTAAGGGCTTTGTTTCGCTTTCAAGTTTGCGTCAGATTTTGAATTCCCACACCTTGCAGTGTTTTGGGAAGAAATCCCTGAAGTTAGTAGATGACGTGTAGAAAGTTGAGGAAGGCCTAAAAGTACTGCCAAATGGTTGCCCAGATAAGGAAATGACTTTGGTGTCATATGCAGATCTAGGCCACAGATTGTACTAACCCAAATAAATATGACAGAGGAACGATAGACATGCATCAAATTCCTCAAACCATGGATGGTCAGGATTTTCCTACCAAAAAATGTCCTATAGCATATGGTCTTAGCCATTTTCTCAAACTACCTAGGGCTTTTTTCAATTCAGCAATATTCCATAAAAAAAGTTGGTCGCAATGGTTGAAAATCATCATTGATACATGTAATCAATGATCAAGATTTCCACCAAAAGTCACTGAACTTTGCAATTGACCAATATTTTGTCACTATCTAGCCTTTTTCCTTAATGTCATTTGAAAAAAATTCTAGAAATTTCATGTTTCTATGGGATTGGATCTTCTATGGACTATTCATGTTAAAATAGATAATTGTTCCTATACGTTTTGAAGTATTGACGGGCCTTGGGCATCAAATTTGGATATATGTAGACGAGGAAACTTCAAATATGAATTTTTTGACTTTACCTTTACTTGATTTGGTAGATCCCAAATGACCTGTTTTAGTTTTTTCCCAGGAGATTTCTATAAAAATTGAAAAGGTGAAACCTGTTTCTAATTCTAGTTTATTTGATTAGTTCTGTCTGATAGCAAATTCTAGAATTCTAGTTTACTTAATCGTAATTAAAAGTTAAATTTCCTATCATAAAAAACTAAACGTCGAATCAAAAATATCTCAGGTTTAGTAGTTAGCACTAAAATAAAGGCAGACAACTACAGTTGTAACGCTGAGTGTAAAGTTGGGTGGGCAAAGATGATCATTCTTTGACAAATATTGATGACCGATTCCTCTCCCATCTTCTTCTTTATCAATGTAAACCCCCACAGGCACTTTACCTTATTGTGATTGCTAGGCTAGTCATTGGCCTCAGTCAGTGGCCAAGCGTCTTTCCGTGTAGGTAGGTCATCCTCATTCCCTCCTCCCTCTGTTTCTCCTCTTCTTCTTCCTCACCTCCTTTACCTTCTCTCTTTCCATTGCATTTCTTATCCTTCCCCCTTCTACTCCTGCCCTTCTAGGTTCTTCATGCTTTATTCAACTCACTATCTACATCCCTTGTCCATATCCACACCTTTGTATGCTAGGAAATTGACGTGCCTTAGTGGAAATGACCCCCAGCATGTTCACTGCATGTGCTTTTTGCTTGCTGCCTGGCACTCGTGCTTCATAGCTCCTTCCTCTTCCATAACATGCCTACATGAAAACTTCTTTTGCATGAGTACCTAGATTTCTTTCCTTTGCAATATGTAGTGTGCAGGTCCACTTTCATGGTCCTCATATGTCTCTGGCCATTGTATACACATCTTGCCTGCACCAACCAATATGCACCTATCATCAAGAACCTTTCTTGGTTGTTAATGGCATTCAGGTTTTGTATTTCAACCTTTGCTAATGCCTATACGAGGCTTATAATGCTCCTTAGAAGCCTGATCTTTTTTGTATTTGATGGCTCTAGGTTTAATGCCTCTTTGAGGTTTGCATTGCTTCAGTCGTTCTTTTAGCCATTTTTTGAGTATATTTACCTTTCTCAAGAAAAGAGCGATGTGAATTTGCACAACTAATGTGCTAGCATTGTAATAAATGTGGCTTTAGCGAAGAAGATATAAATCATCTCTTTTTCGCTCGTAGCCTGGTGAAGAAGGTTTGTGCAAAGGCAAGTGTGGACTGGATTGGCTCCTCCAATCTTTTCCATAGGTCCTAGGAGTGGACTCGCTTTGCTAGGGCCATCACAATACTGCATAAGAACAGAGAGGGCAGTTCCTGTTGCTTATCTCTGGTGTGTTTGGTTAGAGAAAAGTGAGGTGGTTTTTTTGGGAGCCAGGTCTTATGTTGAAAGTACTGTCGTTAGTGTGGGATCCTTTCTTTCTTGGTGGGGGGGAATGATAAAACCCGACCTGTAATTGTCTTTTATCCTTAATGAAACTTGAATGATTACTGACCTTGAGTAGTTCTTTTACCTTTCAGAAAAGATGGAAATCCATTTTTCCTAGATTTTTGTAGAACAAAGCCTTTGTGCATCTTTTAACTTTCTCGTAGAGGATGTTTTGTGCATTCATTTTTATATTGTTGTAATCTCATCCATCATACTAATGCTTGCAACGAGAAAACTGAACCTTGCTTTCTTTTTCACTCTTCTGGTGAGTTGCGAATTCTTTTTCAAGTCTTAGGTGAGCACTTAGTAACAGCAATTGCAAATAATTGAAGAAAATTAATTTTCTATAATTTTCTATTTCCCTTATACCACAACTTGAATATCTTGAATTGCAGTTTTCTTAAAGTCATGCTTATTAGTTTGTTATAGCTTCTTTCTTGTACCGTGCTGAAAATTGTTCACTTGTCTTTTTTATATGGATAAAGCCATCACATTTCTGAATGTATCTTTGAATTTCATGGAGTTTCAACATATGGAAAATTTCCTTTCTGCTTTTTATTACAGGGAAAGATGAGGAACCTCAACAGTCTACAATTATTGGAAGGCCTGCCTTACTTGCTTTGGAAGATGTTGATGGAAAGCCATCATTCCTGGAGAAGGCCCTTAGGTTTATGGAACAACATGGCAAGTGTTTCTCTTTTCTCAGTGTATGAAAAATCTTCATTCAACAACCTCTAATAGGATAACATCTCAAATAAATGTTGGCTCAAACAGTGATAATTAGAATTTCAAAGCAAGGCGTTAGGCAACTGATAGGTGGCAAGCTCGATCGCCCAAGACAAGAGGTGCCAAAAAGGAGATTGCCTGATTTAGTTGAGGCGACAAGATTTTTTTAATTTTTTTAATATTGAATATGCCTAACTACCCACACAGGAGCATTAACTTTCATAAGAAACTTATGATAACATAAACAATGACCCTACCATATCTAAGTAGCAATAACATATATATATATATATATATATATATATATATATATATATATATATATATATAGGAAAAGGGTGCTACACTCAAGTGTAGGAAAAGTTTTCTACATCCACACTCATATTTTTTTCTATTAATGATATTTGAAATAAAATTTTGGTAATTTAAATCACCTTAAGTGAACTTATCATGTATCAAATTGCAAGGCAATCTGACATTGCTTGGTCTTCCATCAAAAGTAATCATTTTCAAAATTTGATCCATTTGATGAAAGGGTTAGGGGTATCTGGTTTGGATGAAATTTGAAATACATATCATTATTAGTGAATAATTTTGTTCCATAAAGTATCATTTCCAAATATTAAATACAAACAAAGATATAAGCATGAATGTTGGAAAATGTTTCTACATTTAAGTGTAGGCTCCCAAACCTCATATATTTATATTATTGTATAATGTGTACGTGTATATATTAGGGGTTTTGATATAGATGCTCTTGTAATCGTTTAATATTACATGCATACTCTGGGTTATTGGATATTACATAAATACCTGTAAAATCTTCCCTCTGTTTACATGAGATACCCTTGAGTTAACTGGGGTCCCTTTTTTTTAACTCCTAATGGTCCCTTTTTTGAAGCCTATTTTTCCTTGTTCAACCTGCACATTTCACCTCCAAAAAGAAACCACTTGCACATTTCACAACCAAAAAATATCTATAGATTTCATTCATGTTCTTGAAACCACATGTACATTTCATTCCACTATAAGCTCTCAAACAATAGAGGGAGGAAAGAAAAATAACCCAACAATTTAATCAAGTACAAAAGTGCCATGTGCAATTGATTATTATATGTGAAGACTAGATTACAATGTGATTCATCTACATTTTATAATGTGATTATTACAAAGGCAAGATATACAAGTTTGGAAAGGAAAAGAGTAGAAATACAATGAGAGCTCCTAGTGTTGAATGCGGAAAACTACACGATCGAAGTTGGTTTTGAAAAATCCATCGTTGTAGTTCGATTTGCGAAGAAATCCGTCAACAAATAAATTTATATCGAAATTCTAAGAATTTCAGGTCGAACACAGGAAAGTTACGTCGATCTAAAATCTACGATTTATATTTTTTTTTTGTATTTTTATTTGAAAACGAAATAATTACACTGGTATTAATATAAACAATGAGAGAGAGAGAGAGCAATCACTTGATATAATCAGAATATTTTTACAACTATAAAGCGGGAAATGATTACAACTAGACAACAGAAAATTCTATTCTAGAAAGCTATTAAAAAGAACGGAGAGAGATGTTATCTTCCTCGACGAATGCTTGAAGGACGAACCGGATGGAGTGACGCCTGGAAGACGGAGGACAGAGTGGGAAGGAGGAAGCAGGAAGAAGCGGGAACGGGGCAGCATGTCGTCGTCATCACGGGATCCACTTCCGGAACGGGGGCGAGAAAATTGGATTTATCTCTAGAATAGCATCCCGGGTGTGGGACAAGCTTCTCTTGAGCTTTGGAGAGGAAGGGAGGTGAAGGAAGGGATGAAGAAGTGGAGGTCGGGTCTCCATTTATAATTGTAGGAATTGAGGGTAAATTTGTCATTTCAAGCTTAAAACATTAATATCAGGTCTTTAGTGATGGATTTATCCATAACTAAAGGTCTGATCGTAGCCGATGTGCGCGCCCCTCCCCACCTTCCGCGCTCAAAACGCACGTGCACGTCTTTTAAATCTTAGTCGTCCGATTGTGAGATCGGACGGCTTAGATTTCTCCTCGTGCGCCTTTGTCTGTGCCTTCACCGTTCACCCTCGTGCGATCGGGCATGCACGCTGTTGGCTGATTCGTGTCACCCGCAGCCGATCGCACGGTCGCGATTATTCGCCTGCGCACTGTGGATGGCGAGTCAAACGCACGTCGCGCGCTCGCGCAACACTGCTCGACCGTTGTGCTGTGACGCTTACTTTGTCGCGGTTTTGATTTCAGGCGCGCGTGCTCGTGATCGTGCGTTGGAAGTCCTTTGGAGATGTAGCGGCGATCCTAAGGGCCGATTGGGTGGCTGGGATGGCATCACGTGGTGTCATCTTGGCCGTCCATCTTTTGTGTGTTGTACATGGTGTCACAGATGTCGAATTGAGCCGATTTTCACGCTATTAGGCTGCGATCATCGATCCAAACCCATTCGTGCGGTCGGATTTGTTGTCTGAAGTGCAGATTGACACCATCTTGGCTCTTGATCTTTAGGGTTTCTCGATCTCTATCTGATGCTACGGATGTCCAATCAGGGTGATCTTGGAGTCGTTGAACTCCAATCGTCGCCCTGATCAGATTCGTATGGTTGGATTTCGATACGAGGTTTCGATTAAAAATCGCCCTTTTCCTGACCATAAAAGGAGATCATTACTATACAATTTATACAACTTGACATAAATGCATGATTATGCATGTTATGCAATATTTACAATGTATGATGCTAATATGATACTAAGAACATGTTTTAATAGATATTTTTGGCTATTTAGATGTATGCACATCACCTAGTCCTTCACAACCTCTAGCATGCATTGTCATTCTGGCTTAACTTGCAATATCATACTTGCAATCAGATTAAACCTTTAATATCAAACTAAATCGAAAACATTCCATAGGATCATTGCTTTCAGCAGAAACCTCATTAACAACAAACGATTGCCATCCATTGCATGAATGTAATTTTACAAAGAGAAAATCGATTTAATAAGAGAAGAAAGATGTGATGGCAAGTTATCATTTCTACCATCCAAATACATATACGAAAGCAAAATCATAGCCCTTGAATTAATGACCATAAATCAAAACCCAAAAATGAATAACCCCAAACCAAAACCCAAAATCAGTACCAAAACCCTAAATTAATGACCAATAGCATCAAAACCACACAATATTACATCAAAATCCCAAATCGATGGCTTGCGGTGTCACGCCCCGCAACGTCCCAACAAATCGGAAATTAGGTTGAGTGTGAAAGATTAGGTCTTAAGTAACTAGGATGGTGAGGGTTGCAATTTTCTTGATTTAACCTTCTACTTATGACGGGTTACAACATATGGGTCGTATTCAATAATATGTGGCATACAAGACATGGTGTCAAATGAAGGAAAAATAAAATAAGCAATTTACAATGGCCACAGAGCGATAACAAGGCTAAAAGAATGAGCATGAAACATAAACTTAATACAATTCACCACATTGTTCATCATGTCACATAAAAGGAGCTATAAATAGTTCCAAAGCACATTTTTACATCAAAAGGGGGCCCAATTGCAATATTTAAAATCATAAAACAAAATGGGTTATAGAAGATACAACCATACTAACAAAAGTACCATTGAACTGTCCAACTACACTAGACGTCAAACTCTAGGAGTGTAACTTGCTTGGCAGATAACTTGGTGCAACGAACATGAGTGGTAATGAACTCAGATAAAGCCTCCCAAATCCGATCAGTGGGAGTGCCAAATTGCTGCTCTGGATGTGGTCTCTCCCCTATCTCGGCCTCTAAATACCACAGGGCTCAGTAGAAGTGCCTTACTTGCTCGAGGTAGACTTGCTCTGCCTTGTTGATCCTCAAAGTGTTGCCTATGACTTTGGGTCCTGAAATTAGGTCACAAGTAGAGAATGAGCCAAGTGACCTAATAGGGACAATACTACAGGTGTAATAAGAAAGAGCCAATCTACACTATTGGCTAACCAACTAACCCATTTCAAACCCTACAGATATCCCATTGGTTATTATTTATTGTCCTCTTCCTCACCTCATAAGTCATGTCATTTATAATTATCCCTCTTGCTGAACACCACTGTGCCACCCACAGTACACTACGCGGCTGTGCCCTCGGCCCTCTTCCCCACTGTGAGCTGTCAAGCCCACCACCTTCTCTAGACTATCATCCTTGCACACGTGGCACACCAAGTGCAACTTTACAACACCACTAGGACCTGCAAGCAGCAGGGCCATAGCCTACAAGCCTCCTCCTCTCGACTCTCGATGTGAGAGAAGTGAGAACGCACAACACCCTCGATTTGACGATTATCTTGCGAGCAACAAGGAAGGCCCACCACCAGCCACGCTGCCCGCACCACCATTAGGTAGTCGCCATTAGCGACCCACCGTCGGCTATCTTCCTCTGCTTTGATAGGTCGTCGGCGGCCATCTTGCACTGCGCCGTCACCTCCAATGTGAACCTCTCCTCTAGTGGACCTTCTCTTCAATTCCACACCGCCGATCGTCATCACTAGCATGAGCATGAGCACACATGCACCTACGAATTAATCTCTCTTGTTTTTTTTATTGGAAGTTTCTGATAATTTATTTTTACCTTATATTTCATCTATTTTTCTCTCCCTCTCTCTTTGCGCTGAGAGCTACTCGATCCATGAATATTAGGATAAACGATCCATAAAATACGACTACGAGAAAAAATTTCTTATATACCATCATGATTGATGTCATGTTCGTCGCAAGGTGCATCGGTTGTAGCTCCAAGTCACCGCCGGAGGGAGTGTCGATCGAATGAGGGTGGTCACTGGTCATGGTGGTGGCGTGTGTGGCTGGCTGATGTTGCATGCAGGTCGTCTCGTTGAACACATGCTGGTGCTCCAAAATGAAAAATGCAATGCGATAGCTTGTAGGTTAAGGGGAAGGAGACGACGTGGTGAACTATGGAGGACCGGAGGTGGAGTTGTGGAGCCGTGGAGGAGGTGCTACTATTGCTGTGCTGGGACTGGGATCGTGGCCTGTGGGATGTGGTTGTGGCCTAGGGAGAGTTTCTCAGGAGACTTTAATACTTTATTAAAGAATAAAGATAATGCTACGTAACATAAGTCGGTTAGTGTTGCAAAATGTAATCTTTGGCAAGTCGCAAGTTGGCATCCTCCTTGGTGATTGCAATGGTTGACTTGGGAATTTGATGGGAGAATCTATGGGAGAGTTTCCCAATGTGAGATTTGGTTGCAGAGTGACAGAGTTAAAGAGTCTGACAAGGGATATCAAAATTAATATTTTAGGAATTAAAAGAATCTATTGAAAATTTAAATATTTATTTGTGATTGTATTAATATTTGAAATCTTATCGGGTTCAACGGGTTTGCACGGGTCCACAACACCTACCCAAACCCGACCCATTTAATTGGACGGGTTGGGTTGGGTTAGACCCATTTACATTAGTCGGGTTCGGGTCGGTTTATGTGGGTCCTAACGAATTTGACAGCCCTATATGTATCAGTCCTGATTGGTTGATTGGATCTCCTAGTACCCATTAATCATAACTCCCTACAAATATCTCAAAAATGAAAAAATCTCAACAATCAGGCTTAGTGGAAAATCTGTTCAGCTTCTTTCGTTTGGACATTTTCTCATGTCCCCATGTGCAAGGCATGCTGACATATATTTAGAGAGAGCATGTCAGAAGGACAGCAACTTTGGTTGTGAAGTATGGCTCATGAGAGTTAAATTAAGTGGTAGGGGACAATGCTAGATTTGCTGGTTCTGGGTGGTTATAATCTGTTTTCATTAGTTGCTTAAATGATTTATTGTTGTTTTGTTTGGGGTAAAGCTTAACCATAGAGCAAATACAAAAATAGCCCTTCAGTTTAGGGTGGGTTTAACCTTCTGTGAATTAAGTTTGGCCCACTGCTTTCCTTTTCCTATTTGGCCGTATTTAACTTCTTTTTTCTAATTCTAGATGAATTTTCCAAACTATCATTCTTCTTTCCTCTACTCCAACATTGGCTATTGATGTTAGCTGTTGCCTGGCCATCCTTTTCCCAAACAACTTGTTCGACCCAATTCCCATGCTATTGTTGATGCCTGGATCTCTGTCATCATCGACCTCCCCTCCCCTCCAACTTACACACACGCAAAAAAGAAAAAAAATCCACACATGCAAAAAACAAAATGGAAAAAAATCCCAAACCAATCACCACCGCACACTTGTACAAGCACTGACAGCAGAGGGGAGAGAAATTTGCATTGTCCCTTGTGTAGCCACCGTATTTACCCCTTCCTAGACCTTTACTGTCTGCCTCTTTTCTTTTCCACCCTACCATGAGCATGACATGCCGTCCCTTCCTTTTGCCATGGCTCTGTTATACATGTTATGCCATTAGGCCCACCCCTAGTCCTAATCTTAATCCTGTGCAGACTTGCTATATTACTGCCGATTGGGTGGAGGGGAGGCTGCGGGCTTAATGAACTTGGAAATAGTGGTTTTGAGAGTGTGACAAAGAGATGGATTGTTTACACAGTGGTTGCTACCCTTGTTTTGTGTAGGTGTGTGTTGGGGGATTGGGGTGCTTCTAGTAAAAAGAGTAACCATTGGCTGGAGATAATTTCTTTGACGTTTCAATGGTAGGATTGACCAACTCACAGATGAGCTAAATCCAATCTTGCCTTAGATTTCAGGTGGTATTTTCAGCCACTACAATTCTTTAAATATTTCTCATTGTATGCTGTGCAGTAATTGCTTGATATTCATGATTTAAGGATTCTTTTGGTTTTTGAGAATTTTGATGCTTGTACCCACACACACAAACCCTATTTGTTAGCAATGCTCCCTTGAGACTACAGAATATAAATATTACCATGATTATTTTTCCTAAGAATCAAATGACAATTTTTAGAAGTTGATTTGAAAGAATCAAACGAAAGAAGTTGTCTAATGTATGCAATTTTGGCAGGCCGAGATGATGGCATTTCTTTGTCTATTGAGAGTGCACGTTCTTTTTGACAGGAATAAAAACAGAAGGTATCCTACGGCAGTCTGCTGATGTGGAAGAAGTGAACTGTAGGTTCGCGGAATATGAACAAGGTCATTTTCTGCTAGACCATCTGCTGTAAAAAATCTTTGTAGCTGACCTATGTAATTCAGGAAAAGGCTTGATTGTCATTGATTTATCTCTGCTCCAAAGTTGCTTTTATATTTCATAAGCTAATGGAAGTCTGTATTTTTGCTTCAGGCAAAAATGAGTTCTCTCCAGATGAGGATGCTCATCTTATTGCGGACTGCATAAAGGTCGGCCTCTAGTAGCAGCCACAAAGCAATTGTTACGGCCCAGCATATCAAAGACACTAATTGCAATTTTGATTTCTTTTCTTCATTCAACAGTATGTGCTTAGAGAGATGCCTTCATCTCCAGTTCCTGCTTCTTGTTGTGCAGCTCTGTTGGAAGCATTAAGTATGTCGGTTTGTATATTAGCAACTTGGATTTACTAAAATGATAGTAGTTAACTTCCGAAAATGGCATAATTTTCAGTACGGAGTTGGCATGCAAGCTTGTGGTTAGGCCTTTTTTTTGGGAGAAAAACCCTTGTGTTCTATTTCATGCTTATTTTGATGAAACATGATGCTTCTTTTTCGTCTACTGTTGTGTGAACTTCCTCGTTACAGAAAGATGATTATTCTTGCCTTGTTTTTGTATGGCTCAGTCTACATCAATGGGCTTATCTTAAAAAAGAACTTAGAATTAATAGAATTTATTTTCACTGTCATGTTTCTTGTCACTTTAGGAGGAGACCGAGGTGCTAGAGTCAGTCGTATGTACACTGTTATATATGAAATATTTCCAGAGCCTAATCGCCGCTTACTGAAAAGGTACTTATTGAATCTTAGAATATGCACTTGACAAATGTGACAGGTGTTTGGATAATTGTGAATTTACTTCCTCCACCACATAATGGATGATTATTTTGAGGAGGCACATGATGTATGATTTATAGGTTTTTCTTTGATATTTTTACCCAAATAACCTCTCTTGTAATTTATGAATTTGTCAAACTTGATCCTCCTGCATTTTCCTTCATAGAAACTATAGGTCTCTATTGTTGATATTTTTATGTAGTCTTTTTAGATATGTAGTTTTGTGATTCCTGTTGAAGCACAATAATAGGTTAACACGGCTAAGTTCTTTATTTATTCTGGGAATGTTCTAGAATATGGAACTGCTACTCATTTTTAGCCGAGTTCAGGTCCTAAGCTTGTATATCTTATCATTTTCAAACAGTAAGCAAGCAATCTGGGAAGTTGAATTTTTATACAATTGTCAACTAAAAGTAAATGACTTTCAGGACTGTTTTATTATTAGCAATCACTGGCTTTATTTCCTCTTTTTTTTTTTTTTGAAAAGTAAAAAGTAGTCATTCTCTTCATTCCGTTAAAAGTAGGAATTTTCCTTTTGTTTTTATTTTATCTTGTGTCTTGAAATTTCACAGCTACACCAAAGCGCTTGGAAGTTCATAGAGGCTACTTTGCTCCTACACAGACCTTTTTTTCTCCCAATCCTTTTGACCTATGATCTACAAAAAAAAAGTCAACAATTTTCATAAAAATTACCTGTGAAAATACCAAATCCCACATTATAAGAACTTGTGCAGTACTAATTGTTTATACTTTGAGAGTAGTCAATTTTATTAGGCTGTTAGAAATTGTGCTATAGTCATGTTGATACTCAAGATAATCTATGAAGAAATGGATCACCTCAACTTGATGAAGCAATATAATTCTAGCAAGTCATTAAAGAGAGAACTTAGAATCCTGGGAATTTTAATTCTGTATGACTGTCAATAGAATTTAATAAGAGGAGACCATATACTGTAGTTTGATAGTGTATTTCACTTTGTTCCAAGAAATAAAAGTATTGTCATATTTGATTGGCGAAGGAATTGATGAATGGAAAAGGAAGTATATTTCTAGTAAATGTGGCCAGGGAAATGATGGGTCCTGTTTGCTTCATGTTTCTATTGTAATTTCAATACATATGCCTTGTTTGTCTTTCTTCATCACGTTATACAGCCATTTAAAATTTCTGCTTTGACAATTTTGTTTTTATAGGATTCTTGAGATGATGAGGATTGTTGTTTCACATAAATCTGAGAACCGAATGTCTGTATCAGCTGTGGCAGCTTGTATGGCTCCCTTACTTCTTCGCCCACTTCTAGCTGGTGATTGTGAGTTGGGAGATGATTTCACTATGGGTGGAGATGGCTCTCTTCAACTACTGCAAGCTGCTGCAGCTGCTAACCATGCCCAGGCAATTGTTATAATTCTACTTGAGGAATATGACAGGATATTTTCTGTAAGTATCATTATTTTTAAAGGAGTGTAATTATTTTGTTATTCTTATCTGTTTATTTTTTTAACTAATTGCCATTAATCAGTGCAAAATAAAAGTAGCAGTGGAATCAGTTGGTCAATGTGAGTGTATTGAAGCTTTTTATTCCTGCATCGACACCGAGGCTTAAGGGCATGCTGAAGTAAAAAGGATAGATCTTTGGAATTCTGGATAAATCTAGTTCCAATTGGATTGTTATCTCTGGAAAAGGCTAATATCAAGTAATTATTGGAAAAAGAGAGTGGTGATTTTCATTGGAAAGGAACACTGATAGTGGGAAAAGAGATATAGATTATTGCCGAATAGGAAAGTGTTATGCTTCATAGCTCATAAATTGTTCTCTAGAAAGGATCAAAGAGGATCTGGTCAAGAGACAACACTGAGGTGGTTCTGTGAGGTTTGGAAGTTGAGAGGTTGTTAGACATAGATCGGTTCCTTTTGCTATTTTTTGATGAATTCTAGGACTTAGTCAAGGAAGATATATATTTCCATGGTTAGGAAGTCCATAGTTGGGAATGGGGTTGTCAAAGACTCAAAAAAGCTTGAGTTCAATAGGCCTAACTTGGGCTTGATTTGATAAAGTCAAGTCTAGCTTGATAGCTTAACCAGCCAAACTCGAACCTAAAAACTAGGCTTGATATTCGGGCTTGAGCCTAGGCAAGCTTAGCTTGGAAAGGGCTTGACCTTGATAAGGGTGGGCATATATGCATACATCCATGTGTATACCAATAGCAAATCGTAGCACAAGTAGCATAGGAGTTTGAATCCCACTCATGACATAATAATTTCTAATAAAAGTGGACCTGTTAATGTGCTTGGTAAGAGTACTTATAAAATAGATAGAATCACTATTGCTAGTCTGACTCAAATTTGCATCTCAAGGGAATTATAGGGCTCAAGCTTGGGCTTGATGAAGGCTTACAAGCCTAGTTGGTAGCTTAACGGGTCAAGCCCAGGCCCAAAATTCAAAATTCAAGCTCGATAGCTTAACAAGGTGAGCTTGAGCTAGATTGTGCTCGACTCATTAGGCTCAATAGATAACTGTTGTTGGGAATTGTCATTTTAAGACACCAAATGGGGAATTGTCATTTTAAGACACCAAATGGATATTCCTTGTTCCTATTGCCTTAAAGGTTGGTGCTAGGAAGCATTGTCTAATGTTGCTTACCTTAAAGGTGTTGGATAATAGGTTCAAGTTGGAGGTTTCTGGATTTAGTCTAACGTGTGTTAGTTTTAATTTTTTATCATTTTTTTTTGGGGATTGTAAAAAATCAAGAGCGACCACAACCAAACAACAAGAAGAATTGTTAACCCAGTTCGAGAGGCAGTGTGCCTCCCTACGTTTGAGCTTAGGGTTTACAGCTTTTAGTGATTAGAGAGGAGGCCTTAGGATCATTATTTGTAATATATGAGGTTTCTTACAACCTAAGCAAGAGGTTTCTTGCAACCCAAGCAATGTATAATTTACATAACTGACCCACACATTATAAGGTATTTATAGAAAATCCCATGTGGAATATCATTCTATCATCCTCTCACAAACTAAGCATGGGATTGAGAAGTGCTCAATTTGGTCTTCAAAACACAATAGTTTGGTCTTCAAAACACAACAGACTTTAATTGATACAACATTTGTGAGGATGTCAGCAATTTGTTTGTCAGTGGGTATGCGTAGAACGAGAACTTCTCTAGACTGGACCTTTTCTTAGATGAAATGATGGTCAATCTGGGTGTGCTTTGAGTGATCATGGAAAACTTGGTTGATAGCAAGTGCACATGCACTTCAATTATCACAATATGGGCGTACATCTATTCTTAATTCCTAGATCATTGAGAATGGATCGAATCCGAATGATCTCGATGGCATTAGCAACTAAGGCATGGTATTTTGCTTCAATACTAGATCTTGCCACACTACATTGCTTTCTGCTTCTCCATGATATCAGATTATTCCCAAGAAAAATGCAGTTATTTGGATCACCCACCCAATCAACATCCGAATAAGCAAAGAGATTTCCATATCCATGCATCAACTGAGAATTGTTAGTGTAGTGAAGGCTATCTGTGCCTGTCCCCTTTAGGTACCAAAAAATGCGCTTCATAGCTTCAAGGTGATTAATGGTGGAAGGATGCATATATTGAGAAACTTGTTTCACAGCAAAAGTGATGTTTGGATGAGTAATGGTAAGGTATTGAAGGGTGCCCACCTTGCTACAATACTCAACAAGATTAGATATTTGTTGACTATCAGTCTTGAATAGTTTATGTTGTGACGATGCTAGAGTGGAGACAGGTTTGTAATTTGAAAAATTATCCTATTGAAACAAATCAATGGTGTACTTATGTTATGTCATAGTCAATTGAGGGTTGGGATTTGTCAACTTCAATTTGTATGAAATAGCGAAGAGCATCAAGGTCTTCAATGTTGAAGTGATGATTTAATTCCCTTTTTACCTTGGTGAATAGAGAATTTGAATTTCCAATGAGAACGATGTCATCAACATAAAGTAATTGTATGACCATGATTCCTTTGTTCTTATTGATGAAAAGGGAATGATCAACCGGGCATTGTTGAAAACCAAGTTGGGCCAGAACTTTGCAAAAACTAAGGAACCAGGTGTGGGATTCCTGCTTGAGGCCATAGATTGATCTTTGAAGTTTACAAACATAGTGTGATCTGATTCTTCAAAGCCATCAGGATGTTCCATATAGACTTCCTCCTATAAATCATTGTGGAGGAAAGCATTTTAATGTCCAATTGATGTAATTTCCAATCACAACTGAAAGTCAAGTTCATGATGATACGAATGGTGACAACCTTTATCATTGGATTGAAAGTTTCATTGATGTCTTCACCATATTGTTGAGTGAAGCCTTTAGCTACAAGTCGAGCTTTGAACTTGTCGATGGTTCCATTGGGATTGTATTTGATTTTATATACCCACTTGGAACAAACAACATTCTTATGTTGTGGCCAAGGTACAAGAATCCAAGCTCTATTATGCTTCATGGCATCCATCTCTTCTTGCATAGCTTGGACCCAATGGTCATCCTTAAGGGCCTCCTTATGATTGCGTGGTTCCTTGGTGATGAATCCTCGAAAATCAGTACTGAAGGCGGTATAATCTACATAATTAGCGAGTGGATAGTGAATGCCATAATTCTTTCTTGGCCTCAAATTGTATGAGTGCGTTGGTGCTGCCTCATTGTTAACAATATTAAGTGGGGCATTCTCAATGGTTGTGTTAAGAGCTAATGGTGGCGCAGCTTTAGTGTTTGCATGTTGGATGTTTTAAAGTTTTGATGATTTTTGGCTTGGATTATTAGTAGCAAGACACCTGAAGCGCCAATGGTAATAAGTAAGAATTGGCCTTTTAGTTTGTGATACAATTGTCATTCATTGAACTTCTTGATTGTTGATAAGGTTGTGTTGTTGAGCATCAATATGTGCTGACTAGCTAATGTTGGGAATAAGAGCAAATGAAGTATGTTTTTGATGTGGGAAGTTTGTGTTGGAAGATTCTCCATCACCATCTTCATTGAAGGTAACATATTGAGACAAATACATCTTCTGAGTGGCTATATCAAAACATCTGTAGCCTTTTGTTTTTTCATCGTAGCCAACGGAGATACATTTGATAGCTTTGGGATCAAGTTTTCATGTGTGCTTCTATCCACATAAACATAGACGATGCTACCAAATAAATGGAGCATGATATAATCAGGCAATGAAGAATGCAATATTTCATAAGGGGTTTTCCAATCTACTACCTGTGTGGGAATCTAATTGATGATGTACACTGTAGTGTGAAAAGCTTTTGGCCAGTGGCCACAAGTATTTTGGGATAGCTTTAGCATCAATTATGGCAAAGGCAGTCTCGTATATGTGTATGTTTCCTTTTTGCTATCTCATTTTGTCGTGGTGTCCTGCGACAACTTTAGTGAATGAAGCATGGCATTATCGTTCAAAAAACTTCTAAAGGCTTGTGACATATATTCACACCCCCCCTCCCAATCATAAAAAAGACATTTTATTTCACAAAATACTTAAATTTGACAAAGGAATCAAAAGTATCAAATTTTTCCTTAAGAAAGTAGATCCAAGTATATTTGGAAAAATCGTCAATAAAAAGAATGTAATAACGTGACCGAGATAAAGAAGCACAGGGAGTAGGTCCTCAAACATTAGTATGAATAAGCTCAAGGACATGTAAGGTAGTTGTGATGGATAAAGAAAAGGGCAACTGAGTATGTTGGAGAATGTGTGTGGTTGGTTTAGTACCACATCGTGAGATGTGGATTGTGTTGTGTGTGGTGGTCTATAAATAGGCCTGTATCTCATACTTATTTCTTTAAGAAGAAACAATTCAGATCCGAGCCCTATCGGGGCCTTTTCCTGTGGTTTTCTCCTCTATCTTTGTGGGTGGGGTTTCCATGTAAACCTAAGTCTTATTTTATTGTTTATGCTCCTGATATTATGTTTTCACTTATTATGAAATTAAACTTGGTATCGGAGTAAGTTGTTCTTGGGTTACTTTTTATCATTTTTCTAGAGATTATATTTTTTCTTGAAGATCTATTCGATTTTGAAAAAATGTGTTGGAATGGCGTGACATCGACATTGTTCCACAACATAGCAAAATGGGCCTCCATCCAATTCCTTGATAGCCCCCAGATCCAAGATGATGCTAGTCAAGGAGGAGGCACCACCCAATGTCACCTTTAGCTGCCGTTGATTGCAATGGCAAAGAAAAGGGAAAGGGTGAGGAAGATCTTGGCATTGCTAGTGTTCGCATCTGCTGGTCTCCACCCACAAGTGATAGGAATAACGAAGGAAAAGGTGGCAAGGACGACGAGCGTTGCCGATTGCCCTTTGTTGTCAACTTGTCAGAGTTGGACTATTTCGGCCATTGACCCCTTCGCTGAGCGTTGTTGCCCTATTTCAGCCATGGGGCTGCATCGCCTATCCACCTAGGGCTTGGTGCATGTCGCTAGGCCTTGCTGGACCAATCTAGGGTTCGGTAGAGGTGATAGTGTGGTTGTGCCTACTGCTAGTAGCCCCTTTTGGTGTTTCCTGGCAATGCTGCTGCTGCCCAAACCTCTGGTTTGGCGTCGCTATCGATTGTAGCAGTCATCTAGTCTCGTTCATGGTCACAACAGAGATCTCACGAGAAGGAGGTGACAATTGGCAGTGCCGGTGGCCACCCCTTCCAGCAATGAAACCGATGAGGAGGAAGAAGCGGTTGCGGCGAGGATCTCGTGAGAACAAGGTGGCGCGCGCAATTAGCAATGGAGGCAAAGGTCTCGGCGGAGATCTTGCCTTTGATTGCGAAAGCGGCGGGCACCAACGAAGAGATCGCAACATGCAATTTTGGTGATGGCATCGGAGTAGGAAAGATCGTGGCACTGATCTCGCGTGGATGTCAGTGATGATGGTGATGATGGAGCGGGAGAAGTCGCTAGTTGCCCCCCCTTTTTGGTTTCCTTTTATACTTTTGTTTTCGTTTTGTTTTACAAAGGAGACGACAGTGCAGGAAGAAATAAAAGAGGGGAGAAGGAAAATTAAAAAAAAAGAGGGGGATAGAAGGAAGTTGAATAAAAAAGGGGGTGTAGGAAAATCAAGAGAAGGAAAAATGAAACGAGAGAGGGTATCTAAAAAAAAGGAGAAAAGAAAAAACAATAAGCGAATGAATAAAAAAAGGGGATTTTTACATATATACCCTTGTAAACTTTTTATAAGACATATATACCCCTATGTTCTTGATATTTACGTATATACCCATATAAACTTGCTCCGTTAAGGCCGTATGCCCCTGTTTCGTTATACCGAATGGAAAACGTCAAAAAATATAAAAAATAGAAAGATTTATATTTTCATCCCCCTATTTTTTCCCTAAACCCTCACACCTCCTCCTCCTCCCCCTTCCTCTCCTTCTCTGACCTTGGCAAACTCGCTCCTAGACCTACATCCGCTGCCAGCAACTCCACTGCGTAGAACACCACGGTGTTCGTGTGGCCACCTGCCCTACTACAATCCCAAGGCCCATCGCGTATGCGGGGTACGACGGCATCGAGATGGTGAAGATGGCGAGCTTGTCGTAGGTGGCCACGCGGAGGTCATAGTAGGAGAGGTGGTGGCGAAGGCACTGGAGGAGGGGAAGGAGGAGGTGTGAGGGTTTAGGGGGTAAATAAGGGGATGAAAATATAAATTTTTCTATTGTTTATATTTTTTTGACGTTTTCCATTCGTTTTAACAAAGCGGGGGCACACAACCTTAATGGAACAAGTTTATAGGGGTATATACGTAAATATCAAGAACATGGGGGTATATATGTTTTATCGAAAGTTTATAAGCGTATATATGTAAAAACCCCTAAAAAAATTGAAGAGTAAAAAAAAGAAGGAAAAAAAATCAAAGAAAAAAAGGAAAGACTTTGAATTTAAGAGAAGAGGGGGAGAAACACTTCTCTATGCTTGTTTCTTCTTCCATACGAATATGGAAGAAAGGGGGAGTGTGGATGTCATTATAGTCACTCCCATTTGGGAGTTCCTTTGTTGTAGTCCTAAGGCATGATGGCATCCTCTAACAGTTCTGAGGTGACATTAGATATCGTTACGTACGTTGGGAGTACCTGATCATCACATGAGAAACTCAACTCTGGGAGGTCTAGAGTTTTGAGGTCTTTAAAGAGGGAGATCCAGTTTCAAGGTCTTCAAAGGAAGGACCCAGTTAGTTTCCATGTGAGAGACCTAATTTTAAGGTCTTCAAAGGAAGACCCATCATAGGGATACTGAATGGGGAGCCACCAGCACCAATTGAGAGAGTTGTGTTCTGTTGTGTAGAGTGGGATTTCGTTGTTGTACAAGCGAAGCATACCATGCTCTACCTTGAGAGCAAGTGTTGGAGAATGTGTTACTACATCGTGAAATGTGAACGTTATGTTGTGTGTGGTGGCCTATAAATATGTATGTACCCCCTACTTATTTCTTTGAGAAGAAACAATTCAGATACGAGCCCTAGCGGGGCCTTCTCTCATGGTTTTCTCCCCACTTCTCATGAGTGAGGTTTCCACATAAACCCAAGTGTTATTTTATTGTTTATCCTCCTGATATTATGCTTCCGCTTTTATGAAATTCAACTAAGTGTTTGTCGTACCTGCATCCAAAGCAAAAAATAATATCATGAAGGGGGCCTTTAGTTTTTATCAAACCAGAATTAATAAGTTTATTTAAAGCATCAAAATTACAATGGCCTAATTGACCATGCTATTGTTCCAAAGTAACAACAAAGCCTTTATTATTATTGCTAGAACTACAACGGATAGGAAAAGAATAGACTATTAGAAATATAAATTTTGAGCAATTTAGAGACAACCATGTCGATGCCCATTAACGAGGGCCTTGTTGGAATCCACGTTCTTTCATAAAAACATAAGCTTGAGTAAATAAATTGTAAGCATCATTTTCATCAAGAAAATAGGAAATTGAGGCAAAATTTCAGGATGGGAACATAGAGGGCATTAGTAAGTCAAATAAAACCATTAAGAGTACAAAGAACAATATCTCATGGGATGTGTAGTGCTAATGCCTGTGGGTCTATGACAACCCACCCATTTCCATTGTAGAGTTTTAATGAGACAAAGGTACTTTTGCTATTGGAAATATGTTTTCCAGCACCGGTATTTGCTATCCATTCTTAAGTGTCGACGTGAATATCCTCCCTGGTAGTGGATATGGCATTGATGTCATGTTGAGACTTGAGAGCCACTGGTATCTGCAATGTGAGCTCTAGTTTGTCATTGATTGCTATATGGTTAATTGAACCACAAAGTTGACATATGACTCCAGCTTGACTAACGTATCCTCGATCACATTGTCTTTTAGCATTAGATCTGTGCCCATAAGATGGCTGATCACGGCCTGTTTGCACCTACCCATTCTACTGATGTTGGCTTCTACCTCAACATCGGCCACGTCCTTGGTTTCTACCTCGATCAATGTACATAGTACTCACATGTAGTGCTTTGGTACCTGTACTCATCCTCAGAAGTATGTGAGCTGCCAATCTTTAGAATAATATTACCTTGCTGTGTTAGTGAAAACTTTAGTTCCTCAAACGAAGGGAGAGGCCTTGTCATTGTAGTAATGAACATTTTTATATTCTTCTCGAAGTGCAAGGCAATGCATCACTTTATCTGAATCACTGGTGATCACCAAGGCAAGTTCATTACAAATATTCTAAAATTTGTTGCAGAATTCAATTACTCCTTATTTTCCTTTCTTAATTTGTGCCAATTCTCCTTATTCCTTGTCTTAGATTTCAATTGATTGATTTTTGCTTAAGGCATTTGACAATATCCATTACTAAGAATATCCCAAAGCTCCTTTGTGGTTTGAACATGCACGAATGGAGTAACTACCTTCACAGAAAGAGTTGAATTTATTCATTTGATGAGCTGGCAATCAAGAGCAAACCATTCAACACATTTAGGATTAGGGATAAGACAAATCTCCTTTGAAGAGCTACTCTCATCATCCTTGGTTTTATTAGCTAATACATACTTGGGTGGTGCAGAACTTCCATCAATACAATTGGTCAATCGTTGGCTATGAATGAAAGGAAGAATGGGGCTTTTCCATAGCAAATAGTTTCCACTGCTAAGCTTGATTGGTAATACCTGGTTCAACATGTTAGGGAAAGTTCTGACTTCCTTTGTTAGATGCCATAATTGGTTGTCGGGATTGGTGGCTAATTCCAACGAGAGAGTAAAATTATGCAAAATTATGAACGATCACACCTCAATGCCTAGCTTTTGTTAGTCCTCGAGCAAAACAAAAAAATTGAAAAATCTAACTTTTATAAGAATCGTGGTTGCGTTTATCATATGCAACAAGACTTTAAACCCTTAGGTTGCTTTAGTGGAGGACTTGTAGTCTCTTGAAGATTTATAGCTAACACACCCACAAAGTTGAAGACAAAATTGATAATCGACGAGTTCTAGTAGGGTTATATAAGTTAGGAAGTTCAATCATCATCGACCATAGAAAATATATGCGAAATCTAAACACAAAGACTCAACAACACTCAAGTACCAATCAAAATATAAACTACCTATCAGGTTTCAATCAATCTTAGACATGGACCTTAAGTACAGGTTTTTATAGCTCAGAAATCCACCCAAGAGTTTGAATAGAATTGGAAGGATTGAGCATTTGTGCAAGTGATTGCTGGTGTGATAAGTGGGCAATTCATTCTAGAAAATTGAGTTTTCTTCGAGACACATGGCTACCCTTCACTCCTTACAAACCTTGTCTTTGGATTTGCCTTACTACAGACTGGTAGCTTTCTTCCTTCCTTTTTCTATCTTGAGGTCAACATAAGATTGAAATCAGTGTATATCTTCTCAGTTGTGCCATTTGGCATCTTTTACTTTATTTTTGTTTCTTACTATCTCTCTCTTTTTTTAATTTTCTTCTTTCTTTTTTTTGTTTTTTACTCTAGCTCTCTTTTTATTTTCTACTGACTTTTCTAGGGTAGGTGGCTCTTCCGAATTTGGTTCATGAACGCCTTCTAAACAAGAATCCAGAGAAGATCAAGGTGCTAGGTTGGGATCTAAACATCAGACATCCGAGGGGGAATCTAGTGTCACATTCAGCCATGGCTGCTAGGGTTGTAGAATTATATAAGAAATTAAGTTTAATTTTAAAGAATGGACCCTTAGATCTCACACCTCGTAGAAAACCTAGCTTTCTTATTATTGATTTCCCACAAGTTAATTAAATGACTGGAGAAATGATGTTTTTACGGTGAAGGCCTATCCAAGGTTGATTCCTGGTGATGGTGAAAATGATGAGATCAAGAAAGACTCAAAGAAGATTTGGAGATGCATGCTACCTTCAAAGATTAAAATTTTTCTTTGGATGTTCAGGAGAAAGCGGCTGGTGACTAAATGCTTCATGCGAAAGTGGAGGGAAGATATGGATGTCACGTCACGTGTGTTTTATGCCAAGCTGATGAAGAAGATTTGGATCATCTTTTCTTCTATTGCCTGTTCTCCAAGGATATTTGGCAAATTTTATAGCTTCGTACGATTGATGTCTCCAACTTTCCTTCTTTCTAGAGATCATTCCAAGACCATTGTGATCTGGATGTTGTAGGTTGGGTGAAAGGTTTTGCAACTTTATGGTGTTTATGGCTACAGTGGAATGATGTGATTTTTAGAGATGATCATTGCTGGGTGGAAAGTGTTGTAAGGGAGGCTAACTATTTGTCTGATTGTTGGCTCCAAAATTTGTAAGTCCGTTCCTTTTCCTTAATACAATTTTTGGATGATTATCGATCTTCGGTAATCTTTCCTTTCCTTTCTAAAAAAAAAAAAGAAAGTTAGTTAAATGAAATTGTTTCCATTCTCCTTTAAAGAAAAGGTTAGTCATTGATACAGGATTATAGGGAAACCCATCATCACTTGGGAAGAGCTAAGAAGTGCTTCCTTAAAGAAATTTTTCCTCATAGGAAGAACAAACGCCTCGAGAGTAAAAACGACTTTCACACAACTTGAAGACCAATTACATGAAGCTTGGGAGCGATTTATGGACTTAACAAGAAAATGTCTTTACTATGAGGTACCTAAAATGGCACTTAATGCAAATGTTTTATTATGGGTTGATATATTGCCTTTAGATTGATTGGACCATTCAAATGTGTTCATGGAGGCATGATTTAAAGAATTCTTACTCATATTTTTTGTTGAGATTTGGTGCGCACATGCGAAGCGTTTAGGCTTGATTGATGTGGAATGTAGTCTACGATGGGATTGTTTTCACGTGAAAATTAGGGAGGAATCTCCCTGATGAGGTTGCTGCAATTGGCATGAAATGTGGACTGATTCCACGTTGAAAATAGGAAGAGATCTGCCTGATGTGGCTGCTGTAGGTGTGTGGCATGTTTGGGAAGAGATAGCCACCACGTTGGAGAGAGGAGCTTTGATGATTGGAAGAAGTTTTTTCTATTGCTCAACTCCAAATCATAGGAAAGGTTCTCTTTAAATAGAGAGTACATATTCCTATTTGTTAAGAATAGACTTAACTAAATAATCTAATCAAATCTTCTAGATTCGGTAAAAATCAAATCTGACAAAATCTCCTAAACTAAGTAAACCAAATCAAACTTACTTGCCAACCAAGAAAAACAATTCCTATTTGACTCAACTTGGACTCCAAACTGTGGGCCTTATTGACTCTTGGATAGTTGCAACTAGCACAGTGCCATGTGGCCCTTCACTGTTCCCAACACTCCCTCTCAAGTTGAAGGCTGTGAGGCCGACGACTCGGTCTTCCATTGGTGAAGCTAAACGCCCCACCACTCATCTTCTCCGAGGGCGAAGATCTCGGTCAAATCGATGGCGAGTCCTTCTGCGACTTCTGAAGTCGTCGTTTCTGTGGCAACCTGGGTGGTTGTTGCGATGGTTGCTGTAGACTTGTCTTTCCATAGAAGAACTTGAAGCTTCTCCAAATCTTCAGAAGTAAGGGAGTCGATATGCGAGGTGCTAGTAGCCCCACGTGATGGTCTCTCGTACTTCACCTAGCACTTGTCTTGTGGATGATTATTTCGTCCACAGTGTTGGCACTTTGGGTAGACGTGGCTAAATCCACGTCCACACCCTCGTCCTTGTCCTGCACTTGCTTCTGAGATAGCGAGTGCAGAACTCTCGCTTTTTGGCTCGTCTGTCTCCTTAGGAATCTCCATATTGAGTAGATGGCAGAAGATGGTCTCTAGATCCATCTTTTCTTCTGAAGTGAGAATCTGATCACGTGCGGTTCGATAGCAAGAATTTAATCCCAACAAGAACTTTGTGGATTGCCACACCACACGTCTCCCCCTGTTTGTTGCAACTGAGAGGCTCGTAGATCTCCAGTTCCTCGAACATCGCTTCCATCTTCTCATAGTACTTTGTCAAGGAGAGATCTCCTTGATTGGCTGTCTAGATACGGGTGTAAAGCTCGGTGATGCAGGTGTTGCTTGAGGTTCTCTTTTCAAGGGTCATCTAGATCTCGAAGGCACTCTTTTTGTGGAGCATGTTCGAATAAGCCAATTTATGACGACATAATTTTCTTTCTCATACTTCTTGTCGTCTTTGAAGTTTGGTGCCTCTTCAAGGAGAATACATAGTTTCTCCTGTCCTCCAACAAAGATCTTGAAGGTGCGAGCCCACAAGATATAATTGGCTGCTTCGCTAAGCTTGATGGTTGTCCCGGAGATAACCACCTTGCTTTCTTCGAGGCCGAGCGTGGCATCTTCGACCGTTGTGGTTGATTCCACCATCTTCTTCTAGTCTTCTTCTCTACGTAAGGTGCTGGAGTTGTTGAGGAAGGCTTCCTGGATGTGAGAACAACCACCTTGTGGTATGGATGAAGCTCTGCGTGACCCACAGAGACTACATGCACAAGAGAATTTTTTCTCTGATTTAGGCATGCACTCTTCCTTCAAATCACATGCCAATCACACCTAAAAGGCCTGCTCTAATACCATGTTGAGATTTGGTGCGCATGTAGGAAGCATGGAGGCTTGATTGGCGTGGAAAGTAGTCCACAATGGGACTATTTTCACGTGGAAATCAGGGAGGAATCTCCCTGGTGAGGCTGCTGCAATTGACGTGGAATGTGGATTGATTCCAAGTTGGAAATAGGAAGATCTAATGTGGCTGCTGTAGGTGCATGGCCTGTTTGAGAAGAGAGAGCCACCACGTTGGAGAGAGGAGTTTTGATTATTGAAAGAAATTTTTCTATTGCTCAAATCCAAATCATAGGAAAGGCTCTTTAAATAGAGAGTACATATTCCTATTTGCTAAGACTATACTTAACTAAAGAATCTAATCAAATCTTCTAGATTTGGTAAAAATCAAATCTTACAAAACCTCATAAAATAAGTAAACCAAATTAGACTTGTCAACTAAGAAAAACAATTCCTACTTGACTCAACTTGGACTCCAAACCGTGGGCCCTATTGGCCCTTGGATAGCTGCCACGTGACCCTTCACTGATCCCAACATTTTCAAATAATTCAAAAGCGCTATCCTTAAAGAAAATTGCCTTCACATAATGCAATAATAAAATTTCTCAAGTGATCATTCAACCCATGATAAAATATTTGCATTAAGTGCCATTTAAGCACCTCATGGTGGGGGCACTTTTGGACTTTATTCTTAGGAACACAGTTACGGATTGTTCGATCAACACAAAGCTTGAACAATTTAGGGTCCTCCTAGAAATAGTACTTAACCACGTAGTAAAATTTGTCTTTCCTTTGTTTGGATCAATCATCAGGGATTGTCCTATAGCTAAGTAATTTTTCCAGCTAAGGATTAAGTTAACTTTAATACGTCTCTTTAAGATTCTCTCTAAATTCCCCAAACATTCATCAAAAGAATCTTCAAATCTCGAAAAATCATCCATGAAGATTTCAAGATAATCCCCTACCATTTCTAAAAAGATAGCCATTATACAACATTGGAATGTGGCAGGTGCATTATGTAGACTAAAGGGCATCCTATAGAATGCAAAAGTTCCCCCAAGATCTACTATTGACCACCCAATTGCCATTTTATGGTTCCTCAAGACTTCAATCAATTTATCTTGTCCCTTCGCTAACTTAGAACTAATTATCACATGTAAAGTTTGATTTGGTCCTAGAAAAAACATATTTGAGAGAATAGGGGCTTTAATTCTAATTGTGGTGGGGATCGTATTAAGGGCATTAAAGGTTTAGTCTGCGATTTAGGTAACTTTTCTACCTAATGGGTTGGCAGTGCATTCAATAAGCTCTTCACCTCATTGAGGTTAGGATCTTCTTTCAAGCTAGCATTGTGAGATTAAGTCAAGTAGGTTTCTAATGGATCATTTGTAAGGTGGATTTGTGTGTATTCTTCTAAGATCTCCTCTACTTGACTTATCTCCTCTATTTTATAGCATTCATCTTCTTCATGGAAATTCCTTGATGTCTTAAAAATATTTAACCTTAGGAATTAAGACAAATCATTTAGACAAACCCAAAATCGAACCCTTAAGACTAGAAATTATCCAACCTTAGGACCAGCATCTACTCAATTTTAGGGCATAAGCAAATGCAAGTGCTTGGAATGTGATGAACATTTTGATAGGTTGTGCCCTTAAAGATTAAGAGCAACCACAACCAAACAACAAGAAGAATTGTTAACCCAGTTCGAGTAGCATTGTGCCTCTCTATGTCTGGGCTTAGGGTTTACAACTCAATTATTGGGGAGGAGGCCCTAGGATCAGTATTTATAATATGTGAGATTTCTTACAATCCAAGCAAGAGTTTTCTTGTAACTCAAGCAATGTACAATTTACATAACTGACTTACGCACTATAAGGTATTTACAAAAGATCCCATGTTGTGTATAATTTTATCAGAAGGGGGGGGGGGGGGGGGGTGTGTCCTTATAAGAGTCCTCTATTGTGGCTCAGTGGTTAGGTTGTAGAGTCTTTTTGTATAAGGGGGATTTTTTGAAGGCACATGACATTTCTTAATTTCCAAACATCTTGATTAGGTGGATGGAGGTATGTTAACACTACCTTGTTCTTCTCAACGGAAGACCCTTTTCTGGGGTGTATGGATATCTGCTGGCACCAGTAGCATTCGTTGTGACTTATCTTTGTTCTCTAGGTGTCTGAGGTGGGGCCTTTCAGTTTATCTTTGTTTTCTAGGTGTCTGAGGTGGTGCCTTTCAGTTTGGATTAATTTGAGGTCGTGCAACTTTTCCAATACCATAGTACGTTTAATGACACTGTCTTTTTGTTAGTTTCAATAATCTCTCAAAAACCTGTCTTGGGGAATGAGGAACTTTACCGAGGGGTGGATTTAAATCTTTAGTAATGCTGATGATGTTGCTTAAATTTGTTAAGCTTCTGAGTTTTCTGTGTTGTTGATAAATGAGCTTTTCTTTAGAATTTTTATCTTATCTGGTTATTCTAATTTGCTATCTGAAAAATGATTGAAACTTTTAGGTATTATCTTTTGCTTGCTACCTTTCCCCTTCCCTTTGAATAAATTATCATCACTATTAGAGACATGCTAACTGCATTTGGTGCTGCATTTGGTGATGATGAGATGGCTTGAAGTGTCCACGTTGGCATGTTATCTTTTCCATTGATATCATGAGTGTGCTGTCCTTGAGGTTCCCTGAAAATATGCACTGTCATTAAATTTGCAATCTGTTGTCAAAAATGGCATTTTGCTTCTTGTTACTAAAATTGCATGAACTATATGTTTTGGCATAAAATTTTTCAACCTTTTTGTTGCCTGACAAATGTCCTTTAGGGGAATTACCTACAAGAGGACTCATCTTCTGAAGTTTATTCAGACTCGGAGGATGCTTATGATGAGGATGAAGAGGATGATGATGAGTATGATTATGAAGATTCAACAGATAATGAAGCTGAGGATGATGATGAGTACCATGACAGGCACAAGGGCAGTGATGCAGAGTCAGAGGATGATCCTGGGCAAGCATCTAGTGGAGCATCTACTGAAAGCGAAGTAGAAGCTGATTTATACAAGAAGGTTGTGTCTCTGATCTGTATTCCTTGTAAATTGGTTTCCTTATTTAGAGTATGGATCTCTCGCTTTCCTTTAACTAAAGTGCTTGTATGACACTTATGATATCCATGCTGTTTTTCACATTTTAGTCTTTTACTAAATTCTTTTGATTGCCATTCTCTCGTCACTGACATGCAATATCCCTAAACATACTGCCCTCTATCTCGCTAATGTTGTGGGTGATAACCCATCTCCCTTTATCTTGCTAATTTAGTTCCTCTAGCAAATTGAAGACTTTTAGCTGCATTCTTAACAACTTTTGGTTGAAAAATTCTTTCTGATTCGGTATACACTGAGTTGTGGTATTTTAGTTTCTTCTCTTTTGAGTTTTGTTATGATTAGTGTGGGTAGGTCATCCTTTTACCATCAATTCAATTACGTATTTGATTTGTTTTTTTTTTTTGTTTTTGTTTTTGTTCTTGTTGTTCCTTTTCCAGGGTTTTCTACCACTATCTTTCCCCTTAACAGATTAATAAAAAGAAATGTTAATCTTTTTGTGTTTACAGATTCATTGCACTTTAAATTTGCCGACTCTGCCTTTGGTATGGGTTATTCTGTTGCTGATTCTGCTTTTCAAATGTAGGAAAAAGATTGTTACAATTCTGAAACAAGCCCTTCAAAAGCATGCGAAAAGGCTGAGGTTAATAAGAAATCCTTAGATGCCCTACATGAATCACCATTGCAACAAGACATAGGAAAGGATCCATCATGTGAAGATAAAACCAAAATCTCAGAGGCTTCTGTCCATAGTAATGATGAGTTGTTGGAACAAAAGAATGACTCTCCTACGTGTGAAGCCTCTGATACTCATAGGCCTCCAGAGATCAGTGTTACAAGCCATGTGCCAGTGCCTACTAAGCATGCTCCTCCTCACCAGACAGATACACCAACTGAATCGGCATCAAGTACCAGGCGCAGAACTGTCTGGGGACGTACTTCTGTGAGTATTTGTGTATTTGCTATTGGTAGCATGAAACTTTTTCCTGACATTGATTTTGTAGGCGAAAAAGAACCTCTCCATGGAGTCAATAGAGTATGTCAGCGAAGAGGAGTAAGTTCCATGATATTCATACTATAATTGGAAAATTTGCCTTTCTAAGGTTTCCTATCTGATGTGCATGATATCCTCTCATTTACTTATTTGATTTGGAAAAAAAGTTTGTCTTAGAACGGTAACTTTATGAACCTTGAAAATGCTGAAAGAAAATGAGTATTTGGTTGTGAATGTGCAGATACATCATTTTAAGATGCCATGTACCTTTCTGCCTAACATCTGGACACTTTCTGTCAATTTGCAGTCTGAAGATCCTTCTTCTCTTAAGCACCATTGTACAAAGGCTAGCTGAATGTTCTTATAGACACTAACCAAAGTTATAGACTCAGCAATTTCAATATTTTCTGATGCATGTTGACCTCTCCAAAATATTCATTTTGATAACTACCTGTAAATACATTTGATACCTCTGTCCGTATCATTCCGTACTTGAGAACTACCTGCTAACCAAAACGGTTATTGGAATTCTTTTTGTCTTTAAAATTTTCCCAATATGACTTCTGAATGATCTGCTTAAGTTTAACCCCCGATCCAAAAGGAGTGATGCCTTCTATAGGGAGTGTCGACTCCTTTGGAAGGTAAAGATGGCGATGATGATCAAAATATTTGGATGGCTGCCCAAAAGGAGCACGTTAATGATAAAGACATACCGATTGAAGATTGCACCAGCCTTGGATATAAGATCTTCTCCTTGTAGGGAAGGTCAAGACTTGGATCACCTCTTCTTCGTGTGCCTCTCTATGAAGAGTGTGTGAGAGATGTGCAATCAGTTGATGGGCTTCAGCTCTTCAGAGGAATTCTGACAGAGCTTTGGCTGGGGCCTTTTTGTACAGAAGTGGAATGGGCAGCCCCCTTTGTGATCCTTTGGGCAATTTGATTACAACATAATGGGGGTTATTTTCAGGGGAGAGAGGCCTTTTCATGGAGAATGTGTCAGGGTGTGGATTTTTTCAAAGGCTTTTTGGTCTCCTATAGTTGTATTTTGTACCCCTCCTGCTTATGAATGAAGCTGATGATTTTCACTTACTAATTGTTCTTTTTTCCTGAAGGAAAAAAAGAGAAAGATAGATGACCTCCACTTAATGCGGGAAAAAGCTTAGTTTTAGTTTGGGTTTGAAATAGATACCCAGCTTGGTAGTCTTTCCACAGTCCCTGGTATTAATTTTAGTTGTCCCCCTAGGGCTGCATATCTTCCACAAGAGTTTAGTAGTACATGGAATGCTTACAAAGATTCCATCAAATAATTTATAAAGAGTGTGTCTGTCTGCATTGACTGCATGTAAGTTATACTAACCTCTTCAACATTGCATGAGATTGATCTTTCAGAGGAAAAGGGATTGCATGAGATTGGTTAGTGTAAGATCTTCTAGACAGTCGAACAGTTAGATTACTCTGGTTGAACTTCTTATCAGATAAGACATTAATTTCCATAAAGAGAAATGGATGATTTCATCTATCTAATAAAGTCTAGCTCTACCTATATGGAGGAGGCTAATGGGAACACTAGAAGGATACCCTCAAGTAAAGAGATAAGTAAAAAAAGTAAACAGGAATAAAAGTAAAACAGTGATATGAACACATTTCCTCAAGTTGGAGCATGAATATCAACTATGCTCAATTTGGAACAAAGACAGTCAAAAGGAGCACAGGGAAGAGACTTTTGTGAACATGTAAACCTCTTGATCTTCAGAGGATACATGTAAGATGTAAAATAAAGCCTTTTTGTATCATGTCCCAAGCATAGCAACAGGCAACTTCAATATACTATAAAATAGCTGCCCAATTATCATATTTCACCCACATAGGAGATTTCATGGATAAGTAGAGATCACCTGGAACAAGTTGCACTGTTAAGGGTATAATCTTTGCCATGGCACCTAGACTTTGTATTAAATTGGAGAAATTTGGTAAAAAAAAATCCATTTTGAGATTTCCCATGTTTTAGACAATATGTGTTGGCGCATGCGACCACAGAAAGGAATTCGAAGGCTGGAGTAGACTTTAGGTATCTTGAGAATCATCATAGTTGTATCTCAATGCACCTTAGAGGGTATGTCCATGATTTGATTAACTTCACTTACGGTAAGAGCAAAATTGGGACATGTAACAATGATATTGTTACGTTATATTATTGAATTATTTTCTATTTTTATTTTCTTATAGACTTTTTATATTTTCTCTCATATTTCTATATATAAAGAGGTGTAGGGTTGGCTTAGTGAAATAAGAAGATTCATTTTCTTCAACTTGATGTCGGAGTCAAATTGAGGACACCACCAAGAAACCCTAACCCTACCCCCAAGCCCCACCTTCTCTCTCTCTCTCTCTCTCTCCGTTGTTGGCCAGCATCGCCCTCGGCAGTAGCCACCCTAGGTGGCGTTGTCGCCCTCTCTCCTCTCTCATGCTCTCTCTTGCTGCTGGTCCTTGTTCGGCGTCGGGGGGGGGGGGGGGGGGGTTGTACCGCCTAGCGCCACCTGCTGTGGGCCTAAGGGAGGTCCTTGGCTCATGTTTGATGGAGTTCTAAAGCTAAAGGCCTTTCGAAAGGTGTGTTAATGCACCTCTAGTGCTGTGGTATGATACATTCAGGTCTTTGGACTGTTTTTGGGGTGCGTATTCTCTTGTTTCGATAATCTTTTGGGGTGTGTATTCCCCTTTGACGTGTTGACCAAGTTTTGAACCGCGTGTGTGCGGATTATAGGGTGTGTATTCCTCGGATCTCTTGTTTGTTACTGAAAATTTAGATCTGTCTTTGATAATATTTTGTGAAGTTGTTTTTGTTGTAGGTGTATTACGACTTCATCATCAAAGTCAGAGGTTTCTTCAAGCCAAGGTGCACAAAATGGTGCGTATAAAAGTCCATTTTTTGCACCAATTATGAAATTGGATGAGACTAATTATCCCTGTTGGTCTCAAACCTTCCTAGTGATTATGGAAGGACATGAGAAGTAACATATTCTCGTAGAGACACCACCAGAGAAAAAGACAGGAAAATATGTTACTTGGAATAAGGATGATGCAATGGTGAGAGCCTGGATATTAAATAGTGTGATTCCTCGCATTGGAGATGAGATCATATACTACAAGTCAGCCAAACAGATGTGGGATGGCCTGAAAGATGCTTATTCTCATGAGTTGAATTCTACTCAAGTTTTTTAGATACATTATGATTTGTGTCACCTGAAGCAGGAGTCTATGAGCTTATTACAGTACTACTCTAGTATGAAAGGCCTCTTGGAAAAATATAATGCTTGTAGATCCATGTACACATCTACCACATGTAGAGATCACAGGAAGGAGTTTTCTGCCCACATGTTCCTTGCAGGTCTAAATGATTATGTTGTTCGATCTCAGATTCTTACTTTATTCGAGCTTCCTCCTATTAAGGACATTTATAGGAGGCTTAACAGGCTACATGTTCAGTCTACTCATGATGTAGTCTCCACTAATACCTCCTCTGCTTATGCAGCTGTTAGCATTCGTGGTCAATGGGGCAGATCTTTTCGTGGTAGAGGTAAAGGACGTGGTGATGGTGCACGCAGTAAGCCTACATGCACCTATTGTGGGAGGATTGACCATGTTGAGGTCAAGTGCTGGAATAAACTTGGAAGGTCTACTGTGGCCAACCAACTTACTATGACTTCTGCCCCAACGACTACTACTGAGCTAGTTACTCTTGTAGAGGCAGATTATGATACAGTGGTATAACGTCTAGCACAGTTGACACATGATTAGCCTTAGTCTTTAGGCATACCAACTTATGCCTTGGCATCAGGTACGAGTAGTACTTGGTTGATAGATTCTAGCACTTCGGATCATCTTTCTGGGAATCCCCAGTGTTTTGGAGGTATGTAGGATGTTCCACAAGGACGTTCAGTCTAGCTAGAAGATGGTAGGCGTGTCCCCATTTGTGGTAAAGGGGGGGTGTTACTTCTACTTTACATCTTTTAGATGTTTATTATGTACCTGACATGACCATGCAGTTGTTTTCTATTAGTACTATTACAAAGCAATTGAACTGTTGTACTATTTTTGATGTTGTTGGATGTACTTTTCAGGACATGACGGGGAGGATGATCGGTGGCGGACATGAGGGTGTGTATCGGCTAGTGTAGAGTCCAGTTGCTACAGCTTGTCAGATGAGTCCTGCTGGGAGTGCCTTGCAATGGCAAATGACTAGACCATCCATCCGTGGACAAACTACATCGGATCATCTCACATCTCTCGCCAGCTACCAAGATTCAATGTGATGCCTGTCAGTTGAGGATGCACCATAGAGCCAGTTTTCCAGTGTTTATGTAGCCTAGTAGTTCTGCATGTTTTGATTTAGTTCATTGGGATGTTTGGGATCCTAGTCGTGTGTCAAATAGATAGGGTCTTTGTATTACTTATTTCTTGTTGATGATTTTTCTCGCTAATCATGATTATTTTTGATGCATAATAAATCAGTTGTTGGTTTTATCATTCAACAATTTATGGCATTTGTGAAAAATCAATTTAGTGTTTGTATTAAAACCCTCAGGACCGATAATGTGTTGGAGTTTTTGCACCAAACAATTGGCGGTGTTTTATGGCTCTTTTGGTATTGTGCATTATACCTCCTGCCCCCACAAGTCACAGTAGAATGGGGTTGTAAAACGAAAATATAGACACATTTTGGTTATGGCTCGTGCCTTGCTTACTTAGAATAGTGTACCACACATCCATTGGGGAGATGCGGTCCTTACTACCTGTTATCTTATTAACATGCTTCCTTTATGATTCATGAGCAAGTACCAATGGATAGTGTTGTATCTTGATGCAGATCTATTTTTAGTGCCTCCCAGGATGTTTAATTATTTACTTTTGTACATCTGCTTGGACCTGGTAATGACAAACTTTCCCCTAGAGCAGTTAAGTATATATTCCTTGGCTACTGTCGCACTTAGAAGGGGTATAGGTGCTTTGATATTATATATTGGAAGCACTATGTTAGTGTTAAGGTTTTAAATATCGATATCGATGTCGTATCGACAAGTCAAAAAAGGGATATATCGCTGATATCAAATGAAATCGCTCAAGAAGGCCTAAAATGTCCCAAAATGTTACAAGTTTGATGAGAATTAACATTTCAATAACTAGTACATCATGATGAAATGCCTAGAAGACGAAAATCATAAATTTTGAATGAAAACATAATAGAAATGCACTAGTTGCATATCGACAAAGTTATATCTTGAAAAGAAAATGTACATAACATAATAATAATTGAAAAATATTCATATTAATGCTACTCACAAGAAGAAATGAAATATCAATAGTGTCAAAGTATCGGTAGACCACACCAAGCCCAGAAGCATAGGCCAATGCCACCAAATCAATATCAGGTTGAGCTTTGACCTGGCTTGATACCTCTCCTCCGATTATCTTCCTCTATTCGTAGCACTTTAAAATATTCACAATATGACTCCCACGCCATGTAGTTGTATCGAGTATTGTATTCATTGATGTATCGTTGATGGTCTTTATCACTGCAATACAAAAGTATTCCAAGACGTGGATATCAACTGTGATTGTCGAACAAGTTGATTCTGCTTCTAGTTTTAGATCTATCCTAAGTAGACTCATCTCGATGTCCTTGTGAATCTGTGGACCCGGTAGAACAATCTCATTTCAATGTAGAATGTGATGATTCACAAGGTTCACGCTGTCTCATTGATGAATTTCATGGTGGCCGAGGAAGTAGTGCAGTAGAATGGGAAGGTTGACAAGAAAATGGTTGAGGACTTTGAAATGCAAATTACTTAGGGAATATCCCATAGCCATAACTTGCAGATGCAGGATCACTTTGGATACTATCACTTTTGCAGCAACCATCATACCCATAGGAGGAACCATAATAAGATGGAGGGGAGGTGTAGCTGGGTAAATAATTAAATAAACTTTGTGCCTCATCTTGAGGTTGGTATTAAGGGCTAGTGTACTGAGATCTGTAGCCACCATAATAACTTGATGATGATAATCCTGGGCCACCTCCAAAGATTAATTCCATCGATAGATTAAGGGATCCCACTGATGAACTTAAATCATTGATGGACATCATAGAATGGCATGAGGCATACCCATACCCTGTTCCTACGTCATAGTCACGAGGTGGACTTGGCCCGGGGTCTCCATGCATATTTGTATATCTTTGCATGTATTCATGCTGGGCATCCTCTCTAGTCTCTACTAAGACCTTGATGACGATTTCCCTTATTTCCTCCACCACTACTTTTTGCCTGTGGCTTGTCAACCATCAATGCATCATCATCTCCATCATCATCATCATCATCATCATCATCATTTGTGTTCCTCTTGAAGGTGTATCATCGATTAATTCATTGATTATTATTTTGTGACTTTTATAATTTAGTCCGTCGACAAATCATGAGTTCATGTGAGTGTCACACGACAGGAGAGAAGAAAAGAAATGGAAAGAATGCGTGTCCAAATGAGTTGCACAAGCAGATAGAGATATGCGCCGATGTATCTCCCATATCGGTCACATATCACCAATTTAACGGAAACTCATTTGCAGTCCTTCGATATCGGCAATATATCAGTGATATATAGGCGATATCATGAAAACAAGAGAGCATATGATATCGATATGGAGATACCTGTCGATGTTGATATATTGCCGATATGTCAAACCTTGGTGCGGATGTCACATTTCATGAATCGATTCCGTATTTCTCCTTGTTCGCTCATCAGTTACGCGATGTGGAGACTACTGTGCCTGTGCCTATGCCTATGCCTCTTGTATCTATGGATGATTTTGCTAGCAATAGCAGGCTTTCTACTTCTTAATAGTAGCCTATGAGCACATTCAAAGTAGTACCATCAGATGAGAAGACATTTAAGGATACTACGTATCAGCTAACTATCAGTTATAGAGAGAAGCCTACACACGCCCCCTCCCCTTTAGCTCCTATTAAGCCACCATCGTCCTCCGGTTAGGTATGTGTTGAGCCCATTGACAGTGCTTCTCCTATTGATGTTTCTCCAGTACCTGTCTCCATGAGTGTTGATGATAAATTCCTATTGTGATTTGGAAGGCCCCTCGTTCATGTGCCTAGTGCCATGTAGCTGGGAGTGCAGTCTCCACTGACTCTCTTAGTGTTGAGTTTCATGCCTTCACTACTGCTGTCTCTAGTTCCGAGATACTTATTTCATATCAGTAGGCTCTTCTAAATTTACACTGGAAGTCTGCCATGGAGGAGATGTCAACTCTCCATAACAGAGGCATCTGAGAGCTCTCTGTTACCCTATGGTGTGCACCTTGTTAGTGCTAGGTGGGTTTTTGCCTTGAAATATAACCCTAATGGGTCTATTTCTCGGTATAAAGCTCGCCTGTGGCTAAAAGATTCACCAAAACCTACGGGCTAGATTTCTTTAACACCTCACCAGTTGCTTGTCTTTCCACCGTTCGTATCCTTATTTTTGTTGTGGCACACTACGGATGGTCCCTACACCAGCTCTCTATGGCGACCTTTAGGAGGAGATATATATGCAGTAGCTTCCTGGTTTTGAGGTTCAGAGGGAGTGTTCTTGCAGACTGCATAAGGCTATCTATGGCCTTAAGCAGAGCCTCAGAGTGTGGTTTCAGCGCTTATTAGAAGCATTATCAGTTGTTGGGTTGCAGATGTCTTCTTCTGACCATTCCTTGTTTGTGAGGAAGACCAGTAGTGGTGTTGTGGCTTTACTTGTGTATGTTAATGATTTCATACTCACAGGAGATGACCTGGCTGGTATATCTAAGGTGAAAGAATATTTAGCACGACAGTTTATTATGGACTTTGGGAAACTTAGACATTTCTTGGGCATTGAAATGGCCACCAGTAAACAAGGTATTATCATGTCTCAGAGGAAATATGTTTTGGATATTCTTCAGGAGGTCGACATGCTTGGATCTAGAGGTGTGAATATCCCTATGGATCCAAAGGTGCACTTATTTGATCACAAGGCAAGGTTGATGGACAAGAGAGCGTATAGACAGTTGGTGGGATAATTTCTTTATCTGACCATCACTAGGTCAGATATCAGTCTTGCAGTGGGTAAGCTAAGTCAGTTTCTAGATAAATCCACTAATGATCATTGGTAGGCAGTGATGTAAGTCTTGAGATATATAAAGGATGTTCCAGGTAGAGGTCTGCTATTTCAAAAGAAAGCCCCTATGACTGTCGTTGGTTACTTCGATGCAGATTATGTAGGTCATATTGGGGGTAGGAGGTCCACTATAGGTTTCTGTACGTTTATGGCAAGAAATTTGGTGACTTGGAACGCTAAGAAGCAAAGTGTGGTGTCACGCTTTAGTGTCGAGTTAGAATACCGTGCTGTGGTACACAGCTGCTGAAATGATATGGATACGATCTTTGTTGAGACCTTCATGTTACTCTACAACAACCTATGGAGATGTATTGTTACAACATGGCAACTACTTACATTGCTAATAATCCTATGTTCCATGAACAAACCAAGCATGTGGAAGTGGAGGGAGTCTGCTTCGTACTGCTTGCCTAGCCTCTTCAGAATAGACTGCAAATATGTTCACTAAGCCATTATCATTTCCAATGTTTGAGAAGTGTAGGAACAAGTTGAGCATGTTTGATATATATGCTCCAACTTGAGGAGTGTTACGTTATTGTTAGGAAATAAATCAATTAGGTATTTGATTATTATTTACTACTTTTAGGTCTTGGTTGAGTTTTCATGTATGTCCTTTGCTTCTCTATATAAAGAGGGCTAGGGTTTCTCTATTTGACAAATAACAATAATCCCTTTTCCCCTAAAATTCTCTACATGGTATCAGAGTGGGTTTGATCCCATGGGAAAAGAAAAAAGGGAAGAAGAAACCCTAGAGGGGGAGGCCCTCTGGCGAGCCATCGAAGAGTCTCTTTCCTTTCCCACAACCCCTCCTCTTCCTCTTCTATTCTTCCTCTTCCATTACTGGTGCTACTCGTCGCTGGCAAAGAAAGCCTTGCTGGTGCTCCTTCGGCCATTGTTCGGCGAGGAACCATCGGTGGGGTGGTCCCTGGAGCCTTAGCGACTAGACCGACCATCGTCAGTGGTCCTTTGATGAGCCACATGTCGTCGGGAGCCCATCTTTCGTCCGGCACTGCCCTTGAGGAGGAAGCTTCGGGTCGGAGTTTTGGGCCACTAAATCACGCTCGTTCGAAGATCTGGAGGCACCATTAGTCTCCTTGGAGGCTTAACCACCGGACCAAGGTGATTCGGACCTGCTTAGACTCATCGGAGCTCTGCCACTGGCCTCCCTGCTACAGTGGTGCCGCCCACAACGAAAATAAAAAGGGAAGGGGGGAGCGAACAGGATCTTCGAGAAGATGCTGCTGCTATTCCTTTAGCTTGAACAGTTGTTTGATTTAGGGTTTAAAAAAAAAGAAAAAGAAAGGTGGTCATTTGCGTGATTGGTCCAGTTGAGTTTCAAGTTTATGTTTTAATATTTTATTTTGGGGCCTTTGTGTGCAGCCCCCTCAAGTTCTAGATCTATTGTTTGGGTCCTTATATGTTAAGTGGAAGACACAAGAGTTGAAGACAGGAGTCGCCTCAAGATGTCAATCGGGCAGTACTCTCACGTACCTCAAGAGAAGCCAAGCGTTGATTGACTATGTGAGGATGTACAAGAATAGACACCTAGAGTTGAAGATACGAAGAAGGGACTACCACGTCGACAAGAGTTGATCTCCACTACCTTAAGGATCCAAGTCTTCATCGTCTCCCGCGTCTCGACTTGCGGGGGAGTGTTAAGAATAAATCAATTAGGTTATTTGATTATTATTTATTATGTTTAGGTCTCGGTTGAGTTTCCATAAATGTTCTTTGCCTCTCTATATAAAGAGGGCTACAGCCTCTCTATTTGATGAATAACAAGAATTTTTTTCCCCCAAAATTCTCTACAACTATATTGTTGGTGTTAGGACCCAAATGAATTAGTTTATTCAGTGAGACCTTGGGCCTTTATATAGAGAGGCACCAGAGAGGAAATTACAAGTATACCCTTTCATTACACAAAATAATAAAAACACCCACCGTACATAACTCAATACTCCCCCTCAAGCTGGAGTATAAACATTAAACATGCTTAGCTTGGAACAAATATAGTGTAATCTCTTCTTGGGAAGTGCTTTAGTGAAGATATCTGTCAATTGGTCTTCAGTGCAGATGTAGGGTGTAGAAACCTTCTTAGCTAAAATGACCTCTCTATTGAAGTGACAATCCATTTCAATATGCTTGGTTCTCTTATGGAAAACTTGATTATTTGCAATAAAGGTGGCAGCCTTGTTGTCACAGTGCATCGGAATAGGATCAGGTACCTGTACTCCAAAGTCTTCTAGAATGGAACAGACTCAGAGTAACTCACAAGTAGTTTGAGACATGGCTCTGTATTCAGATTCAGCACTAGATCTAGATACCACTGTCTGTTTCTTACTCCTCCATGTAACCAGATTGCCCCCAACAAATGTACAGTATCCTGTAGTGGATTTCCGATCCTTGTGAGCACCTGTATAGTCTGCATCAGAGTATCCGCACACATCCAAGTGCCCATTGTCTTTGAAAATGAGTCCTTTCTCAGGTGCACTTTTCAAGTACCTGAAAATCTGGTAAAAACCATCCCAATGGACTTCTCTTGGCGACTGCATAAACTGGCTCAACCTTCCAATTGCAAAGGCAATGTCAGGATGAGTAACTGTTAGATACAATAGCTTACCAATCACTGCACGATATCTAATGACATCTTGCAACAGGGGGCCATCATCATCTACAATAGGAAATGACACATCCATGGGCACGTATGTTGGTTTGCACCCCAGCATACTCATGTCTCTCAGTGTGTCAAAAACGTACTTGCATTAGGATAACACAAGTTCTCGTCCAGTGTACTATACCTCAATACCAAGGAAATACTTAATGGGGCCTAAATCGTTTGTAACAAATTGTGACTATAACATCTTTCTCGTTTCCTCTATGCCTTATCACTGCCAGTCAAAAATGTCATCCACATAAACAACTAATATGATTGGGCCTATCTTTTTATGCAATGTAAAGACATAATGATCAGCAGAAGATTTGGTAAAGCTATAATCCTGAGCCACCCTGCTGAACCTCTCAAACCAAGCTCTGGGACTTTGTTTCAGTCCATAAATAGCTTTCTTTAGTCTACACATCTTATGACACTCCCCTTGAGCAAGGAAGCCTGGTGGTTGCTCCATGTAGACTTCCTCCTCCAAATCGCTATATGGAAAGATATTTTTGATATCAAGCTGATGGACAGTCCAATGCCTGTTGTTGACAGTAAGAGATAGCAGTATCTAAACAGAATTAAGACGAGCTATCGAGGAAAAGATCTCAAAGTAGTCAATTCCAAACGTCTGAGTATATCCTTTGACCACCAAGTGTACCTTGTACCGTTCCATAGCACCATTGGGATAACATTTGAGGGTAAACACTCATCTACACCTTACAACAGTAGCACCGAGGGGTAGATCAACAAGGTCCTACGTGCCATGGGACTTTAAAGCTGCCATCTCCTCCATTGCCAAGGTCCAGGAAGGATCTCGGAAGGCCTCATGATGATCTCGTGGTACCTGCATTCTGTCAATGGCTAGGGAAAACTGATGTCCAACTGTAAACAAATTGTCAAGGGACATAAACTGAGATACAGAATATCTAGCACAAGAATGTGGATCCTTCCTTTGTGTAATAGCAAGGTCCAAAGTAGTGTCCTTAGTGGTAGGAAGTACCTGGTCCTCAGAGAAATCATCAGCAGCTGGTGGGGACTGAGTAGAAACAATAGACAATGGTTCATCCACCAAAGAAACATCCTGTTTCCTGCGCTGAAAATGCTTAGGAAAAATATATGTACCAGGAATCTTAGGACGATACGGGAAAGGACCCAGATCAGGCTGACTAGCCCTAGATATAGGTGGCTTGGTGGGCTGTGGTGGCTCAGTGGGCATAGGAAGCGGAACCTCATGTGATGGCTTAGTAGGTTGCTCCCCCTATTTTTGGTAACATGGAATCTCCTAAAAAAATGTCACATCAGCAGAACATAAAATCTCCGTGAAACAGGGTCATAGCATCTATACTCTTTCTAGGTCTTGGAGTAGCCCAGAAATATGTACTTCACAGAGCGAGGAGAAATCTTATTCACTTTATACAAATGGACGAAACACACATAGCCAAAGACAACAGGAGTGACTGAAAAAAGGTCATTGCTAGGAAACAACATAGAGCATGGAGTTTTACCCCCTAAGACAGGAACAAACTCGGTTAACTAGATAAGTAGTAATAAGAGCAACATCAGCCTAGAAATGTGATGGAACATTCATTTGAAACATAATAGATCGGGCCACATCAACTAGGTGTCGAAGCTTACGTTTAGCTACCCCATTTTGTTAGGAAGTATGAATGCAAGTGGTCTGGTGAATAATACCAAAGGATTTGAAAAAAATATGTCCTGGCATTCACAAACTCCAATCCGTTGTCACTGCGAAGAATTTTAATGACAGTAGAAAATTGAGTCTTTATTTTCACAATAAAATTTTTGACAATATCAAAGACTTTGGATTTTTCTTTCATCATAAAAACCCAGGACATTCTGGTATGATCATTTACAAGAATAAGAAAATACCGAAATCATGTAACACTCTTGACCCTACAAGGGCCCCAACATCAGCATGAACAAGAGCAAAAATAGACCTCAGCTCTTTTATTATTTGGTGGAAAAGAAGACCTATGGTGCTTGCTCAACTAACAGGTTTCACACCTCAAAACATCAGGAAAAGACAACATAGGAAACTGACATTGCAAAACATGCAAATCGGGATCACCAAGTCTCAAATGCCACTAGAGAGCAGTAGTGGCATAAACAATATTAGCACTAGGAGGTGAGATATGTAGGTAGTAGAGACCGTTCTGCTCAAGTGCACCAATCCACCTGATCGTCTGGAGGTCCTACAAGAAGAAATATTGGTTATGAAACATAGCCCGACATCCCAAATCTTTGGTAATTTGGCTAATAGACATTAAATTAAGCGCAAATTTGGGAGCATGCATGACATTTGAGAGAGGTAGTGTTAGAAATAGAAATATTTTCAAGACTAGGTGATAGGCCTCCATCACCCACTTTAACCTGAAATGGTGTAACACGGTCTTGTAGAGAAGAAAAAAGGGTAGTGTCACTAGTAATGTGGGAAGAGACACCAGAATCCGCAAGCCAGACAGGAGCTTGGGATTTTACTGACATGGTAGAAGCACCTGCACCTCTAAATTAAGGCAGAAGTAGATCCCTGGGAAGTTATAAGATGCTCGTAATCAGCACTGGAAACAGTGATCTAGTTATCATCCTCCTGCATCTGAGAGTTATCTTCTGTTGATACTTGGTGGGCACGTGGATCCATATCCTGTGGATACCCATGCTTGACCTAGTATTGGTTCATAGTGTGTCCATTCCTGTGACAGAACTCACAGAAGAAGGAATTCCGACCACGACCACGTTCACATGTAACACCACCACCACGAGCTCTGCCACCTCTTGCACCCGAATTTGCTCTACCACGACCAACAACAGCCATGGCAGAGGCATCAGAAGTAGAGATGGAATTTTAGGTAGTAAGCCTAGAGAGACGAGCATAGATCTATTCTGGTGAAGGAATCTCATCCAAAGTCATGAATTGATCTTTCACTATTTGTACTTAGGGCGAAGTCCATATAGAAGTTGAATCGAACGAATGGCTTCTCTCTGCTTGGTAATAATAGATGCATTTGTAGAGATAGACTGATATACATCTTGCTCATCGTAAAGATTTTTCATAATGCCATAATGCTCGGATAAGGTTTTGTAGTTGCCTTGGAGGCGTTGGCCACCTGGAGGTGGAAGAAGCAGGCTTTTCTGTGGAAGGTTGACTTCAGTAAGGCTTACGACTCGGTGCAATGGTATTTTCTATGGGTTTCCTTGTTGAAGAGATGTTTTCCCACAGTTTGAATTGATTGGATGAAGAGATGTGTGACGACATCTTTCTCAGATCAATGAGAACCCAGGTGGAGGATGGGTACAGCCTAGGCGGGGGGTCAGACAAGGTTGCCTTGTTGCACCTATGTTATTTGTTCTTGCAGTAGATGCTTTGGTGCGGGCATCGCATAAGGCCTGTGCTAGGGGTCTGATTAGAGGCTTTGTGTTTGGTGATGATAGGGAAATAGTGGTCCTGCAGTATGCTGATGGTACAGTTTTTGGTTGAGGGAATAGATATGGAGGTTAAGAGGATGAGAATTCTTTTAGAGCTTTTTGGCGAGGCGTCGGGGTTGCAAATTAATTATTAGAAATCAACTTTTGTCCCGTTTAATTTGTCGGTCGCAGAGACGGAGAGAGTGGGTGGTGCTTTGGAGACAGAGTTGGGTTCTTTGCCGTTGGTATATCTGAGCCTTCCTCTATCAGACCGGCGCCTCAGATTACAGGATTGGATTCCTCTGCAGAAGAGGATGGAGGGAAGGTTGGCGAGGTGGTTTTCCAAGCTCCTGTCTAGAGGTGGACGACTGACCCTGGTGAAGATGGTTTGGCATCCATTCCATCTTATTTCCTCTTGGTCTTCAGATTACCGCACTAGATTGAGAAGTTCTTGGGATTGATGAGGGATTTCTTTTAGGCTAATATATGGTCGACAGGAAGGGGGCGAGGTTAGTGGCTTAGGAGGAGGTGTGTAGACCGGTTCAAGAGGAGGTCTAGGGGTTAGGATATGGACAAGGTGAACATCAGCCTTTTCACGAAATGGATTGCCAGGTTGGTGGGGTAAGAGCAGGGACTTTTTGGTGATGTCATGCAGTGATGCTACGATCCTTTCCTGTCGTGGGGGCTATTGTTTTCCCCTCCTCCCGGAGCCTCTTACTTTCTCAGGGGCTTGGCGACAATGGCAGTGAAGGTGCGCAGCTTCTCCCCTACGTTGTGTGAAGGGGACACTTTTCGTTTATGGTAGGACGACTGATAGGGGATTGGCTCTTCCCTAGGAGACAGGTTCCCTTGCCTTTTTGTGAGTGTTGTGGACCCATCGGCGACGGTAGGGAGTTGTTGGGATGGAGCGTGGTGTCCAACCATTTGGGGGCGCCTCTCCGACTAGAGATGCGAGTTCCAGCGGTTGTTGTAGGAGCTAGAAGGTTGGGCATCAGAAGAGGGTTTTGATGCATTCTCCTGGGGGGAAGGAGATTTCTCAGTGGCAAAGGTCTTCCACAGATTGGGGAGTGTTACGGTCAGCTTAGACATTGATTTTTTACGGGATTGTAGATTGATCTGGATGGTGGAGTGCCCATTGAAGGTAAAGATTTTCGCCTGGTTGGTAAGAAGGGGGAGAATTATGACGAAGCAATGGAGAGCAAGATGAGCCAAGTCGGAAGACTTGGCGTGTCCCCTTTGTGGCGGAGCCGATGAGAACATCCAGCATCTCTTCTTTCAGTGTCCGTTCGTGATGCAGGTTTGGCAGAGGATGGGAATTGACTGGATCGCCCATAGGGATACGGTTAGCTTCTAGTCTTCGTTCCGCAGAGGAAATGCCTGTGACGGAGGGATCACCTTTAGATCCAAGAAGGATAGGGCCAAGGTTTTGGCAGTACTGTGGGGTGTTTGGCTAGGGAGGAATGGGGTGTTTTTTAGGGGAGAGAGACCCTACGTTGAGAATTTTGTTTCTTCCATTTCTTCCCAGGTGGTATTCTGGGGATCTATTTTGTAAACTCTAATGTAAATCGATTTTTTGGAATGGAATGATGGTGGGTGGTTTTCTTTCAGATAACAACCCTTTGGCTTTTCAAAAAAATACTCGGATAAGACCATGGTGCTTTTCTGAAGGTTGCAGATATCCTCCATGACTCTATACAACCTTGTAATATTGCTTCTATGGGAGTGTATCTCATGCAGTACCTCCCACATCTTCTTGGCTAAGGCATGGGCCATGACTTGCTTGGCAATGGTCTGTGTCACACTGTTAAGAAGGTAAGTGGCCACCCAGTCATTGTCTGCCTCCCAATCTGTAGACTTCACATCAGGCACAACATCGATCAGAATGTACTTCTTTCGATGGGATCCGACAAACTGGGAAAAAGAAGTGAACCAAAGCAGAAAGTTGGATGCATCCAACTTGATAGATGTTCCCTACATGTGAGGGGGAGCGCTCGTAGTAGAAATCTTCCCCATTGAGTTACTCACGGCTTCCTTTTGATCCCCCATGATGTCTGGAGTCAAGATCCACAAAAAGTAGTATCTTCAAGGTCTGAAACTCAGATCATAAGGTTTGAAAACTCTGATTTCAGGCTGAAAATGCCTCCAAATAAACTACATCCAAGTTGCACAAAGGTGATTTTCAGATCATGTATCCTATTGGTACTACAAAGAAATTCGTTTGCACATGCTAGGGCATATGAATGGCCCTAGCGGTGCCTTCCAATCAGCAAAAGTTCCTCTCTTGAGTTGTGTGAAGCCCACGTGTTCCTGATCTAGGCTAACACAACCTCTAGAGGTGACCTAGAGGTCATGTGGACTTGGAGCAAGAATGATGGTGCAAAGGAGGAAAGCCTTGTGGCGGAGGCCCTGCGACGGAGGAGGCCTTGTGAGGGGTAGCGCAGCAGCACAGGTGAGAGAAGAGCTCCTGTGGCAGCGGCGGCAACCCTGTGTGGCCTAGAATGCGGTAGTGCAGGCGAAGGGAAGGCGACCGATGTGGCCTCAGGTGATAGCGGTGGCGTGAGACGACGTGCGGTGACGTGGGGAAGGTCGATGGAGGCTGGTGGAGGGATGGCGCTGCTAGCTCAGGAGACCGACAGCGCTGCTGAGGAGAGAGGGTGGAGGCTAGGGTTTTGGTGGGCGTTAGGAGGCTAGGATTTGGTGGGATACCAAAGGTCCGATCTAAGACTGCTGCTCTGATATCATGTTAGGACCAAAATGAATTAGACTATTCAGAGAAACCTTGGGCCTTTATATAGAGAGGCACCAGAGAGAAAATCACAAGTAGATCCTTTCACTACACAAAACAATAAAAACACCCACCGTACATAACTCAACAGTTGGGTTATTTCCTATTTTTATTTTCTTATTGGACTCTCTTTATATTTTCCCTTACCTCTCTCTATATAAAGAGATGTAGGGTTGGCTTAGTGAAATAAGAAGATTCATTTTCTTCAACCGAGATAGAGGAGCTTTCCTTTTAAGCACCTCTATTGTCTAACATTTGCATGCTTCGAAGTGCTGTCATATGAATGAGCATTGGGATCCATGGGGATAGAAGCTAGTTTGGCATCAAACATGCTTGTTTCTTCTAGCAAGTCTATGGCATACTTCCTTTGGGATGGTACTACACCTTGCTATTATGAAACACATAGTTCCAAAAGTATGAGAGGTACCTAGTCCTTAGTAATCAAATGCCTACTAAGGAACTTTGTGTTACTAATGCCATGTATAGTATAACTAGTTAAGATGCCAACAAGGGGTAGGTACTATTGGGATCATTCCTAATGACCGTGTGGCATCACAGAAGCGTGAAGAACACAAAGAACGTGTACGTGCATTTCAAAAGAATTTTCTCAAATCAAATTGATTCAATGCAAAAAATGATCAAGTAAACGAAATAAAAGATGCTTAAAACGAGAGGAACTAGTTTTTTTTTCCGTTTAGGGATCTCACAAGTTGAGGGATTATACCTTGAGGTAGTGTAGAACAGCGACTCACGTGGTGGTGCCTTTTCAAATAAGTCTCGAAAGAAACCCTTCTTACTCCTCTTCGACGAGTGGATGAGGCCCTCGTGTCATGGAAGATCAACTCCACCAGATGATTTACGAACTCCTTCGTGAATTGAGGTAAAATTTGCCTTAAAAACCAAGAATGGATCTCAGAAACAAGTTCTGAAATCCTACAGCATGCGCTACAGTAGTAGCCGATTGGCGCCCTAAAGTGCTAGTCGACCAGCTACTAAAGGATAGTGAAGGGGGCACTGAACATGAAGGATGCTACAGTCACACCTTTCAGTAGGTGGTCAATTGGTTCAACAACCGATTGACCAGCTACAACGGGAGGCGCCAACCAATATTAGAATTGGTTGGCTGGCTACTATGGCAGTAGGGGTGCTACCCAAGTTCTCCTTGCTCCCGGCTGTGGATGATTGGGTGGATTTCTTGGTGGGCAATCAACAATTGATTGATGGAATGAATGACAATTAAGGTTTCTCCTTTTAGAAAATATTTATAAGGATTCCATCCTAATTCCTAAATCGGTGGGATCCATTGGATCTCCATCCATGTAATCATAATTGATTTTTGCACCTTTAACTTGAAACAAATTTTGGTAAGTTTGGATCAAATATTCTAACTTAAATTAATTGCAATTCAACACTTGTATTTTAATCAGGTGTAATTAATTGTCAAATTAAATGTAATTTAACTTTTTAAGCTACAATTAATTTTCAAATGCTTTGAATACTTCACACTTAGAGAAAAATATTATCTTGAGGTCTAATCCCATTAGACAACTATCATTCCTCCTTGGATAATATTTGTCTTGATGTTTCCTTGTATTATTGGGACGGGAAAGAAGATTAAAACCTTTGTCAAATGTCTATCTTCTCTTCATGCCTTGAGTCTGATCAGGACTTTGCAACCACATATGGAATTTGTCATTCCCAATATACGCAGAGTGAGCTCATGCTTCCAATTTGTTATATACACCTATGTAACAGATTTGTGTGATCCTTTCAAGAGATTATGTCTCCCACCCCTTCCCAAACACACTAGCTTTCTAGTGTCATCACTAAGGTGGGTACATCAACCTGTTGGTCTGCTATAATAGGTCTAAGGATACGCCTTCTCTATAATAGCATTGGAGAAAGACTTTTGCTTTTCCTGTCTCATCAGGTTAACTCCTTAACCCAACCCACATGACAGTTCTCGAATCTCCACTCAAGAACATTAATCAGGCAATGGCCTCTAGAGAAGGTTGTCATCCTAACTCAGACTAGAAACATATGATCGAATCAGATGGTTTCTTGATGTGCTATCAATTTTTTAAATCACTTAGATCTCCAAATCAACACACATTGGGTTATTCGATCTACCCAGGGACCCAAATCATTTAACTGGAAAATAATTAAATTGTTTATTTAGATAAAAATGTAATTATATTACAAAAATCCGAATGGCTCGCTCAAGGCATCCAAACTCTAACAAGTACTATGATAGAGCCACCTTGTCGGCATCTAGAGGTCATGGGATCTCACATGTCTACGATGTTTGCCCTTCTTAAAGAAGTAACCGGTTAAGATAATATTATCAACATTCTCTAGGATTGCAACCATCACATCAGTTGCTCTCTACAGTTGGAGACTTACGAAAGGCCAAAACCAAATTGCTCGATGATCTTAGATAACTCTTGAAACAATGTCTTTCTACTTTGTTTTTTTGTCTACGAATTGCCTTCATTAGTCTGCAAAGACTATCCTTAAGATTAAAACTCAAGGGGCTGTTGCATTTAATCTCTTCTTGTGGATCATCATACAAGAAGATGCTCTTCACATCAAGTTCACAGAGAGGTCAATAAGATGCACTCCTATTAAGATAAGGATCTGGGCATAAAGGAGGCTTTAAAGTAATCAACTATATGTCTAAATGCATCCCTTAGCTGCAATATGGGTCATATATCTCTCTATAATACTATTATGGTTGTATTTGATAGTAAGCAGCCATTGTACCAACAATGGTGTCATTGGAAGTTGGTTCAATTGGTTCCTTGTGCCATGTGATGTAAGAGCAGACCTCTAATTCCCCGTTGCTTTGCATGAATTGTAGGTCAAGAAGAGCTCTGTGTGACATTGGGATAGATATTGCATATAGGGCACTAATAACCTGGCTGAAGATGAGAGTTCAAACTTGCCATTAACACGTGGGGAATTGGATGCTTAGCACATATTTCACTGACTGTTCTGAAAGAATTAAGCATATTGAGGTTACTATTTGAGTCATCATTATGATCACCATTGTCATCATCTTGAACGTGCTTGCTCAGACCCCTTATAAAGCTCTCATGGTAGTATATGTGCCTGGAGTACTTACTACTATGGTGCTATCACAACCATCAATTACGAAAGGAATAGTACTTATGTCAGGAGTTGATGGAAGTGTAGGCAATGGAGGAGGGGAAATCATCTGTTATTGGAGTTGGACGATAAATGTAAATCACTGGTGGATCCTAGAATCTGATGGTAGAACCATTTGAATCTGTACTATTATTCAAAGGTAGAGATTGGATACAAAGACATTATTATCAAGTGGTATCATGGAATAGTGACCTAGTTGTGAAGAGAAACAGGATGGATGCAAATAAGGTGATATTGTTGCTAACTATTGATGTTTATAGACATGGTCATGGTACAAGTACCTTTTTTCAGCCCACAATAGCAAAAAAACAACATTTAATTGCTCAAGTTGACAACTTGTCATGGTTGAACCACTTAGGTGAATAAAGGTGGCACAGCTAAAAATCTGAGAAACAACAAATAATTCACGTTATAGAAATAGACTACGGAGGGAAATATGCTCATTAGTGACTGAGGAGGGTATTGTAGCAAAGAGAGCATTGCTCTAATAGGGAAAAGGTATCTTGCAAACTGACAATATGTCAAGGATATGGTAGTGTTTCACTCAGCCACCATTTTGCTAAGAGGTGCGAACACAACTTATTTGATGAATAATTTCACAATAGTAATAGAAATTGTGTGCTGAGTGCAGATCTCCAAGCATCAATAGATCAAACAATTTTTTTATGGGTGCCAAGTTGTTTCTTTAATCAATGAGTTTTTAATTAGGCTGCCCTCATCAATCTTCGACTTCAAAGAAATACCCATGAGAGAGTAGAAGATTCGTTAAAAGAAACGCTGACAGTCTTTGGTCGTTGTGGGTGGGATGATCTTCCAGGGGGGATAGGGTGGCATGCTTTCTTTGATTTTTGGACAGTTCTTGTCATGCCCTATATACTTTGGTTGAGGTAATAGAGCGGATGGTTACTGACCTTTGATAACCATCTTTTAAAATATCTGTGCTCCTTGACAGTTGAGGACATCTTAGGATCCCAAACATCTAAATGCAATAACTGAAACATCAATTTCGAGCTATGGCTTTGGCTTGGTGGGTAAGAGCTTTGATGATGTTTTCCCTATTGGCTTGCTTGATAGTCAAACATAGCAGTGGGAGGAGTATAAGGAATCATCCAAGGCACTACCTAGACGGAGCCATTGAGGAACGTGACTGGTGACTGAATGTAAGGCACCATGGGTAACTTGAAGAGCTCCCTGATGGGAGGACAACTTGTGGAGTATGCGGATGCTATAGAAGGCATCATGCTCCTCTCCAGAATCACAACAGCAACTACATATGTGGCATAATAATTTGGCTCCATAAATTTTACCAACCCTTGTCAAAAAGTAAATTTACCAATTAATATTAAGTTAAAAGGAGGAGGCTACTAGTCATTTATCGAGGCCCACCTTTACCTGCCCATCTGTGATGGAGAAATGGCTCCCATCAACAATTGAAATCATCTTACCGGACAAAATAGGTCTAAGTCAATTGACTAGCATCACCACATATATGTCTAAAGGCACCTGCATCAACAAGTTAATTGGATCTATAATCAGCAGAATGTACAGAGCAAGTTAAGCCTGGAGGGTGAGCATTAGCAGCAATATTAGAAATGGCAGTAAAGGAACTGGAAGTTGTAGATAAGGAGGTAACTTTAATGTTATGTAAAGTTATCATTCTCCGCCCTGGACATGGTGCCTATGTCTGCAACAGCCTTAGGTGTACCAATGACCTGATGAGTCATAGGTTGCATGCTTGGTCCAAGTAGCATCCTCTGCATGGCCCCACTTCCTATAAGAGTCGCATTGAGGACACCCACAACTGTGACTATTGCTTCTGCCTCCATGCATAGAGGAACCACAGTATCTTCCATGAGAGGCCATCTGTAATATCCTAAACCTTATAGAGTTAATAAAGTGGGAAATGAAACGTGGAAAAGGAGATTAACAAGCTATAGCATTGATCAAAGAAAGTAATGGAGAGATTGATGCTCAAATACATGAACTGATTAATTTTGAATAAAAGATAAATGGAACTTATTTAAGTTATGCGTATTAAATTAAAAGTGTAAATTGGCTAAGTGGGTTTTTTTGGACCATATGGAACCAACATTGGATTAGTCAATATCATGATAATGGAAATCTATTGTAAATAAACCATATGGAAAATGGAAAAGCAAAGGGACGTGTAATTAAATGGAAAACTTTGGAGCATAAGTGGGATAATGGGGCATGAGATGGGGGGAGAGAGAGGACACACCCCCATCCTCCACTTCACTCCACTCTTCTCTGCATTCCAACAACACCTCTTTCATTTCTTACTAGTCTTTCTAAGAACCCCAAGCTCCATCACCTCCTTCTAGCCATTACTTCCCTTTCATGTGAAGATCACAGCCATTTGGAGGTGCCAAACAAGGCACAGGGCTCTGGAGATCAAGGGGAAGAGAAGAAGAGCTAGGCATTGTTAGTAGGTTGTGTGTGATTTGTGTTTCATTGAATTGATTCTTGGGTTCTTCTTCTAACTTAATCCAATGTTAGGACAAATTTTTATTGGTGTTAGGAAGGTAATCACATCAGGAAACTCAAGGGGAATTCAAGGAAGAGCTAAGGGAAGAAGAGAAAGAGAAAGGAAGGGAAGAAATTAACAAAGGTAGGGAGTGTCTTACTCTTCAAAGACCCAAGGGCATAGATGAAAGTTTGGTTGATTCATAGGATCTAAGGGGTTCTAGTGGAAATGTATAATGTTGGTTTTCACTATTTCTTTCTTTCTTCTTCTTCTTCTTCTTGTTATTTTTTAAATGTCAGTTTTCACATGCAAAAGATTTGGACCAAAGCAAACTTGGATTCAGGTCTGAATTCACAAGAGACGGTTGCAGACAACAGCAGCATGGCTGCTAGCCACACACAGCCCATCTGCATGCACATGTGTGTGCACAGATGGTGTATTTATGGATGTGCCATGTGCATGCATGCAGCTATGTGTGAATTTGCATGCATATTTTCACACATATTTTCACATTTTCTTCAGTAATTTTTGATGTTTTTTCAAGATTTTTTAATTGGATATGAAAGTCAGTAAAATGAACATCTTTGGTTATCATAATCCCTTTGAAATTCATGCAAAACTAAAATTGAGGAAATTATATAGTTGTAACTCAGGTTTTGATGAATTGATCCACTTGTTATGTAACGGCCCTTGCATGGGATTTCTTGAAATAACTAAGAATTAATAATGGGATGGTAAACGCTTGGTTCTGGAAGAGAAGATATCTTGTAATGCATGTTTACTCATGTGAAGCATGGATATGGGATTTTATGCATGAAAATCATGAATTCTTGTAGAACTTTCAAAATTTCTTGCACTGTACAGTTATACATGCTTTTCAACGTGATGGTAGATCGTTAAATGACTTTGTAGCTACACATGGTATGAAATATGCATGATTAGCAACCTGTGCTATTATATGATATAGGCATAAGACTTCGAGTGGGACTTACAAGCATGAGGACAATGAACTTGTATAGATATGAGGTTGGTGGCACACTTGATTGCAAACTTTAATTGACCTAAGTGTATAAACCACCATAATAATAGTGCAGTATGGTCACAAAATGTGACTCTTAACCTGTTGAGTACCTAGAGTTGTTCACAACAAGTCATGTTAAGGCTCTAGTGCAAACCCTATGAAGCACAAATCGTCACATAAAGACTCAACCAATGACCTAAGGTATGGAAAGTCTAGGTATCTCAGTATACGAGCCTAGCCTATGAGGTTGATTAAATCTCTCTAGAAGCAAAGTTTTGGCTGAGGGTGGCTGCCTTTAGCATGACTCAGGAGTAACCCTTCAAGTTGAATGCATCATTAGAATAGAGGCTAAGGTTGAGCAAACTAGAATTGTGGTTGATCATAATTCTACGTAGACTAGTTGCATCACCTACTTGTTAGGGCAGCCTTGTGGTTATTCATGGATGTATCAAGTCTTTAGCTTGTGCAAGGTAGGTATGAAAATAAATCGGATGCGGATCAGATGTAGGTACTTTCATATACATTGTTGCACTCTAAGAGCGAATTCGGATATACATTCGAATATTGGTTGGATGGAAGTTTTCATGGCTGTTGAATGAAACACACACATGAGAGACATTATATTACATGGAAAATCTGTTACGGGAAAAATCACGGGGGCATAAGCTCCACAAGGACTCTAATGCCCCTAACAAGTAGAGATCTTTGTTCTTCACTTACAACGACAACTTAAAGAGGTGGGGGATGTGCTACACAATTTATATGAGGATAAGATACATGGACCCACATCCAAGATTCATATACCTATTTACAAGTGTTTTACGCCACCCAACACTCCCCCTCGAGTTGGGTGTAGAGGCCAAACAACCATATAACGAATTGCTACATGATTGTGCGTTACAAGACTACAAAGGAAATGTGTAAAGTACTTTGTCATACATACTCGTAGGATAAGAATGTAGCACACATTTTGCAGCTCCACCATGAGATTGCTCATATGAGGCAAGATGGCAAGCCACTAGCTCAATACTATTCTACATTGAAGTTGTCCTTTGAGAGGTTTGCCACCTATACCCTGTGTGCTCTTATGAGCCATAGAAACTCTACAAGACACATACCATGGTGGGACACTTTCTTGCTAGGTTAGACCCTGCCTATGAGGTAGCGTGATCCTAAATGCTAATGTTGCTTGAGATATCCACTATGGAAGAAGCATATAATCGCCTAGGCAAACTTGCAATGTCCCTTTCATCGTCTACACATATTGAGCACGCCTTTTCTATGGCGGCCTCTCACGAAAGAGGCAAAGGCACTGGACAATTCACTCGAGGCCATGGATGAGGCCAGTGAGGTCAGAGATGTGCTAGGCTTCAATGTTCACACTAAGGGAAACTTCGTCATTTCAAGGATACTTGCTGGACCAAGCATGGGAAACCTATCAGTGCACATCATGTTGTTGCTGGTTTAGAGGCTAGTCTAGAGTCTGCTCCTATCATTAGGGTGGAATACAATGAGTTGATCTAGGGGTTCTCTTATCACGGGTTGTCAACACCTATTGTTGTTGCTTCAAGCTCCTCTTCGGGACTTGGAGATACTGCTATTGTCGTCGAGTCTTCAAGTATATGTCTTGAATTATGATGGGGTTGACAATGCAGATTGGCTGGTTGATTCTGGCACCTCCTGACATATCTGCAAGAAGGCTTAGTAGTTTGCCTGATTATAACTTGACTCATTGGGGAGGACCATGGCAGTGGCAGATGGATGGAATTCCCCTGTCGTGGATCAAGGGGAGGTTCAGATAGCCACTCATATACAACTGCGAAATGTTCTTCATGCCCCAGATTTTCCTTTAAATCTTCTTTCAGTTAATCATATTACAAAAGAATTGAACTATCGGGCCATATTTGACACTGTGTCACTTGTTTTTTAGGACATACTGACAGGGTAGGTAATTGGTTGTGGTTGTTGGGGTAGGGGGGCTTTCGCCTTTTATAGTCATACACAGGCTAGGCTATGGTTTCTGCTAGAGGCTCCTCTAGTTGTCTTTGGCATATGAGATTCGGGTACTGCGACGAGTCATACCGTAGATTTCTCCCATCGCCACTTTCTAGTGTGAGACTTGCTAATTGAGTAAGCACCACAGGAGCTCGTTCCCTAGTCGGTAGTGTTGCAGTGCAGAGTCCTTTTTCCAATTAATTCATTTTGATGTTTGAGGTCTGAGTTGTGCTCTTAATCATATGGGGCCAGGTTTTATCTTGTGGCTGTTAATGATTTCTCTAGCTTGTCTTAGGTGTTCTTGTTGAAATCTAAGTCTGAAGTTGGCAATGTAATCAAGAAATTTTTTACTAAAATAAAGAATCAACTTGGTGTCAATGTAAAAATTGTTAGAATTGATAATGCTTTGGAATTTTGTGCCTATTCTCTTTAGTCTCTCTTCTAGGGGTATGAGATAATCCACCAAACAAGTTGCCCATATGCCTCCAAACAAAATGGCATTGTAGAAAGAAAGCATCACCACATTTTAGATGTCACTAGAACCCTCCTTATCTAGAATGTACCCCTTTCCTATTGGGGAGCTGCAGTGCTCACTACATGTTATTTGATAAATCGAATGCCCTCTACTGTGCTCAATGAGGTTCCTTACTCCCTTCTGTTCCCCAACAAGTAGCTTTTTGGGATGCCTCCTAAGGTCTTTGGGTGCATGTCCTTTGTTCCATCCATGATCCTAGTAGGGACAAGTTGTCATCTGGAGTTGTCAAGTGCATATTTGTGGGATACTCCCGAACCCAAAAGAGGTATAGGTGTTATGATCCTGTTGGAAGATACCACTATGTCAATGCCCATGCCTCCTTTCAGTATGTTCCATATTATTCCTCGGTAGATTCTCATATTGTTACTTTTACCCCTAAGAGTAAGTCAATCCTTCCTATTTCGACTCTTGATGTTGAGCAGGGATCAATGCCTGATGTTAAATTGGACAGGAGATTTAGATTGGTCTATTCTCATTGATCGAGATAGGACCCCTCTCCTACAGTGCTAGGGTCATCATCTACTCATAACGTAATACCTCATTTATGATATTATTGATACTCTGTTTAGTTCTAATGTACCAGACACTGTCCAAGGCAATCCAACACCTTAGGATAACTCTCCACCACCAGAGTTGGTTGAGACAAATGAGTCTGTAAATGACCAAGGGGATGTTGCTCTTAATATGCTGATTGCAAAAGGAGACTAGGACATGCACTATTTACCCTATTTCTAAGCATGTGTCTATGGTCAGCTTGTCTCCATCATACAAGAAGTTTACCATGGCTCTCTCTAGTGTACAGGTACCTATTACACATCAATAGGCACTTGGAGATCCACAGTGACGAAAGTTTGTAGATGAGATGTCAGCACCACTCTTATGTAGGACATGGAGCCTTGTTGACCCACCATCCGATGCTACTATAGTAGGATGGAATTGCAAGTGAGTCTTCACAGTGAAATATTTACCTAATGGTTCTGTGGAGTGCTACAAGGCGAGATTGATGGTGAAAGGCTATACATAAACCTATGGGATCGACTATTTTGACACTTTTTCCCTGGTGGCAAGGTTTTCTACAATTCGGATTCTCATTTTAGTCGCACTTTATCTCGACTGGTAGCTATATCAGTTAGATGTTAAAAATGCCTTCCTCTATGGGGATCTCCAAAAGGATGTTTATATGCAATAGGCCTTGGATTTGAGGTAGAGGGGGAGTGTTTCAAGGCCTGCAAATTATATAAGGTCATTTATGGTCTTAAATAGAGCCTATGTGCAATGCTTCAGAAATTGTTTGAAGTTGTCGAGGACAATTGGATAAAAAGAGTTCAGTTTATTATAGAAAACCTTAGTTTCTCTTATATAGAGAGAGACCAAAGGGTGGAAAGTACAACACTACCCCTCAGGAGCTAAACATCCACAAGCCCATACAAGAAAAGCATAAAACATATAAGAAACACTATATGCTAACACTCCCCCTCAAGCGGGAGCATGAATATTTGTCATTCTCAGCTCGGAACAACATGCCTCAAAGGTAGATCTTGCTAGGGGCTCTGTGAAGACATCTGCAGCCTACTCCTCAGCAGTGACTTGTGGTATGTAATGTCCCACGCTGAATGAGATCTCGAGTATAATGGTAGTCAATCTCTACGGACTTTGTCATCTTGTGAAACATAGGGTCAGTGGCAATGTAGGTCGCTGCTCTATTGTTACACCACATCTCCATAGAGCTATCCAGAGAAACATGAAGATCTAACAAAACTGACTTGACCTAAATCATCTCAGTGGCTGTTTGGGCCATGGCCCTCTACTCTAACTCCACACTGAATCTAAATACAAACCACTTCTTGCTTCTCCAGGTAACTAGGTTGCTTGCAACAAAAGTGCAAAAACTTGTGGTAGATTTTTTGTCCCTAACACGGCCAGCATAATCAGCATTAGAGTATGCTACAATCTCCATGGCGTTCCCTTACGGAACAATAATCCTCGTCCTGGTACTTTCTTTACATACCTACGCACCTGCATTGCTGCCTCCCAGTGCTGCCTAGTTGGCTTATTCATAAATTAGCTAAGCCTACCAACCGACACAGACAAGTCTGAACTAGTGGTGGTGAGGTAAAGAAGCTTACCCACTAGCTGCCTGTATACCCTACTGTCAACCACCTCAGATTTCTCATCATATAAATGGAGCTTGGGATCCATGGGAATATTTGTAGCCTTAGCTGTTGACATGTTAGTCTCTTGAAGAAGATCAAAAGCATACTTCTTCTGCGAGAGCACCACTCCATCTCTGCCACGTGCAACCTCAATGCCCAAGAAATACCTCAATTGTCCCAGATCCTTCATGACAACTTCTTTGATAGGTGCCTCTTGACTTTGTCTATCCCATCTTTGTCATCCCCGGTGATGATAAAATCATCAAAGTATACCAGGAGTGCCACAATCCCCCTGTTAGTCTTCCTAATAAATAAGGAGTGATATGAAGTAGAGTGACTTAGACTAATCTGTCGGAGCATCACTGATAGCTTCTGGAACCATACTCTGGGACTCTGCTTCAATCCATAGATTGCCTTCTTCAATCTGCACACACACTCTCCCTGAACCTCAAAACCTGAGGGCTGCTGCATATAAACCTCCTTCTAAATATCGCCGTAGGGGAAGGCATTCTTTACATCCAGCTAGTATAATGGCCAGTCTCTATGGGCAGCAATAAAAATAAGTATCTGGACAGTAACAAGCCGCGCAACGGGGGAGAAAGTATCAAAGAAGTCCACCCTATATGTCTGAGTGAACCCCTTTACTACTAGCCTAGCCTTATGCCTCGAAATAGACCTATCAGGGTTGTATTTCAAGGCAAAGACCCATCGGGAGCCAACCAGTCGTGTGCCAGTAGGAAGTGAGATGAGATCTCAAGTCTGTCTACTTCTAAGTGTTGCCATTTCATCCTCCATGGCTTGACGTCACTTTGGATCAAACACGGCATGCTGGTAGGTAGACGGAATGTGTGACGCTGTAAGGGCCTGACAGAAGCTGCTAAACTGAGCAAGACCATCAGTAGCCAAACTACTTGCGACCAAGTATCTGGACTCAGGTGCGCGGTGCCCTCCTAATGGCAATAGGGAGATCTGAATCATCTGGTACCTTTGACTGAGTCGCTGCAGAAGGAGCCTGGCCACTATGGTGATCTGCACTGTCTGGGGAGTCAGGTCTAACCAAACTGTCACTAGCAACGGTACCTTCTCAATTACCTGTGAACCATCAGCTATTGGTGAGAGATGAGGCCCATGAAAAGTAATGTGATGTCTGTGATAGATATGTAATGACCCATGCAATCTCTCAAAGTCATCCAGAGAGGAAGAGCTCATCTATCTATCAGCTAGAGGTCTGGACTGAGAAGTAGACACCTGAGTCTTTGTACACGAAATAGGCAGGGGAAGAAAGGCAACATCATCACAAGAGCTTCTCTGTCCAGTGACTAAGAAATATGGTGTATCCTTATGGAAAGTCACATCAGCGCTAACATAATCTGTTCTGCAGAGGATCAAAGCAACGGTACCCCTTCTATGTCCTAGAGTACCCTAAAAATACGTACTTAACAGTGCGAGGAGCCAGCTTGTCATGACCAAGTGACGGCACATGGAAGAATGCAACACATCTAAAGGTCCTGGGAAGCATATGAAATAACTCATCGTTTGGATGCAGATGAAGAACTGGTATCTGCTCGTGAAGAATTGAACTGGGCATCTTGTTGATGAGATAAGTCGTTAGAACTGCGTCCCCGTAGTATCTCTGCGGCACATTGCGATGAATAGTGTATGGGTAACATCCAACAAGTGCCTGTACTTCCGCTCTGCAACCCCATTCTGTTGTGAAGTGTGAGGACAAGTGGTCTGGTGGACAATCCCACGAGTCCTATAGAACTCCTTAAGTCTGGTAGTGCAAAACTCAAGAGCATTATCAGTTCGCACTATCTTCATTGTGGCTGAATACTGTGTGCTAATCTCCAGAAGAAGTCTCTATACATCCTTCAACCTCTACCTTACTCTTCAGCAAGAACACCCATGTGGCTTTAGAGAAATCATCTACAACAACCAGCTAGTACCGGTGTCCCATCCGGTCTGGGACTTTGCTCAGTCCCTATACATCCATATGGAGCAACTGAAATAATGTAGAGTATCCAAGAGAGGTGCTAGCTGGAAAAGAGGATCGATGGTGCTTACCCAATTGGCAAGTATCACACTATATGGTAGTAGCCAGGGAAATATGTTGTATCGCCTTCCTGAGGTGATCTAGTGATAAGTGGCTAAGACGAACATGCCACTGTAGAGCACTTCTGCTACCATATCGAATAACTCCTTTAAATGGCTCTTGTCCTAGGCGGTAAACACCATTATCCTTCGTACCTCTGACAACAGTCCTCCCAATGAGCTTGTCCTGAACAATGCATCTGACATCATCGAAAATCACTCTGCAGTTGAGATCCTTCATGATTTTGCTCACTGACAAAAGACTCAGTGGGAATTCTGGCACATGCAATGCACCAAACAACTACAAACTGGGGGTCACAGACACCTCCCCTTTACCCCTGACTAGGGTGTATTTACCATCATCCACCTGTATAGTTCTTCTTGAGGGAACGAACTGTAGCGAACGAAAATAAGTCTGATCATCGTATAGATGCTGTAACGCACTAGAGTCGATCAGCCACCCTGCTCCATGGTAGCTCCTATAATGCTCTTGATGCACCAGACTCACAGTTTCTGCCATAGGTGTCAAGCATACCATATCCACAGAATATGGGGAATGCATACCCCAAAGATCATGCAATACGGGAAATACACATCCTAAAATAGTCCATATAACTGGAGGAAAAACATACCATTGCTCAGTGAACACCAATAGATCTAGAACAAATCAGATTTAGATCTACATCAATATCAGGAGGCCCTCTTGGACAGGCATTGGCCTAACCCGAGTGCAAGGAGAACACCCGAGATGGCCCCAAGGAGACCTAGCCTCCTTCTCGCAACAATAGGGACTACAGTCCCTAGATCAGGGCAAGATGCCCCTCATGATCACTGCACAGGGATTAGAAACCTCGTGCGTCGCCTATGCTGTCGGTTGCGCTGTTGATCGCTGTTGGTTGCCACTGCGGCGCTGTAGAGGTCTTGGCTACCGATCTAGAGGCTGTCAAACTCGCTACCACCTGCTTAGAGTGTTGCCAAGAGTCCTTGAAGCTGCAGCGCCGTTGCCAGCAGCTGTATCACATCGCTGCGCCGCCACTGGTAGGTTAAACGACCCTCGCCGGAGCGTTGCTGCGGTGGTTCAATGACCCCCGCGTCGTCGTAGTCTCGTAGTGAAGGCTAAAGCGTGCCTCAAGCATGCCTACAGAGCGCCGTCGGGAGCCACTGGGGCTACTGTGTGCGACCAGAGGGTCGCCGGAGGCCATTGTCGCCGCCGAGGAAGAAAGAGAGGAGATCGGGATTCAGTGGTAGGGTTTAGGAGGCCTTGAGGGGTGAGATGCCTAGAGTTATAGTTTAGGACCGGTGCTCTGATACCAAATTGGATAAAAAGAGTTTAGTTTATTATAGAAAACCCTGGTCTCTCTTATATAGAGAGAGAGCAAAGGGTGGAAAGTACAGCACTGCCCCTCAGGAGCTAAACATCCATAAGCCCATACATAAAAAGCATAAAACATATAAGAAACACTATATGCTAACAAGGACATTGGGTTCAAGAGCCCTATGGCAGATCATCCCTTGTCTGTGAGGAAGACTAGAAAGGGCAGAGTTGTGATGCTAGTCTATGTAGATGGCATTATCTTGACTGGAGATGATATTATAGACATTACTACTACCAAGGAATTTCTAACAAAACACTTTGTTGTAAAGGAGCTCTCAATGCAAAGGGAATTGCTCTTTCAGGAGAAAATGTGTACTTGATTTTATTTTCAGGAGACGAGCATGCTTGGAGCCAAGCTAGGCTCCATCCCTATGGACTCGAATGTGCACTTGTATGAGGATGACTCTATTCTGGTGCATGCAAGGTAGTTTAGATGCCTTGTGGGAAAACTGGTGTATGTGATTGTCACACGACTTCACATTACCCTTACGGTTAGCAAGTTAAGCCAGTTCATGGATTCACAATTCTATGATCATTACATCTAGTAGGGATTGCCTCAATCCATTTTGAAACATAGTCCACAACTAGTAAGATATGTTGAAATTCATGAGATGTTGTGAAGGGACCTATAAAGTTTATGCCCCAGATCTCAAAAATCTCGATTATGGAGAATTCATTGGGATGCATGAATTATGATTCTTAGGCATCTAAGGTCTGCACTTGGGAATGGACTATTATTTATCTGAGGTGATTCATTGGGGGTCATGATATATACTGATGCAGACTATGCTAGGTGCCTGAAGAAGTCCACTACTGGGTTCTGTATGTTCGTTAGAGGAAATCTTGTCACATGGTAGGGTAAGAAATAGACTGTAGTGGCCAGTTCGAGTGCGGAGTTTGAATACAGAGCTATGGCCTAAGCTACAACATAACTCGTGGATTCAGTTCGTACTTATGGTTCTTCGTATTCATGTGGCCAATTCTATGGAGATGAGGTGTGACAATAGAGCCGCATTATTCATTGCCAACAATCCAATTTTCCACGAGAGAGCCAAGCACTTCCATAGATTGTCATTATACATTGGATATAATCCAGAAGGAATACATTTGTACTATGCATGTGTTATCTAAAGATTAAGAAGCATATATGTTCACCAAGGCACCCCCTTGCTCCATTTTCGACAGATGTTGTTCCAAGCTGAACATGATAGACATCTATGCTTCAGCTTGAGAGAGAGTGTTGAGAGTTGTCATAATTTTGTCCTTTTCGTATTTGTTTCATTACTTATTCTCTATTGTCTTATTATAGAGGGGTATGTCCATCGTTTTTCCATGGCCTCCTCTGTAAATAGAGGCCTAGCATTTCACAGTGAAATGATTTTGCATCATTTTCTCAACAATATATCATATAATTTTTAGAAAATTCAGATATACAGTTCTGAATTCAGATTTTGTCATTTAGAACTGAATCCCTGTCTATCTGATTATTTTGTAACTATTGTGTCCAAATCCATATCTAGATCCAATAGATTTCCAGATCCGGTTATCCAGATTTGACCATCACTGGATATGGTGGTCGAGTATCTGAACCATATCTAAATTTGTTGTCATTCCTAGTGCAAAGAGAGGTTATATACATTGTGGTATCATTCAAAGTTACATCGAAATTGCCCAATTCGCTGGATGATGATTTCGCATTTTCTCACCAAGGTGAGATACAATCCTATAAGATCCCTAGCAACAAGTGACATGGATAGTTAGGACCTAGCAGGGAGCATAACTACATTAAGCTAAGTTGAACTAAGGGTGTAGGTGATCAGTAAGAGTTCTAGAACTTCAAGTGTGATACTGGGTGAGCTCCGGTGGGAAAAGGATATCCCAACACCTAGAACCATCTTTTGATTTCCTAGTACATATGCTTGTTTACCTTTTCTCCTTACGGAGCCGTTGAGCTCATACCATACTTGTGAGCCAATGTCAGAACAGTATGCCATTCATTCTCAGTTGCTGCATTTGGAAGATTCGTATCCTGCAGCTGAGGGAGAGGCTGGTCGAGGTGTCAGGTATGATTGAAATTGTGCAAAACAAGGTGCTTATGCTAGAGGTTTTAGGGATCCTGTTATTTCATGTGAGCATGATTCAAGGGCACCTAAGTTGCATTGCAGATGCAATAGAGTGTACTGTTGGTTCATCAGGGTTGTCTCTGTATAGGGGGTGCTTCAGTGACTATGTTGCCGATCCTGGGTTGATCATGGCTGACTTGGTAATTTGGTTTTTTGTTGGTTCATGGTTGCTGGGATATTGGCATAACTTCTTTTCTTTTTAGTTGGGAAGGGTACCGTGCAATTTTATTTCATGATATCTAGATAGGACTGGTGCTAACATCATGTATAACAAGATTGCAAAGTTGTGGGACAATCTCCATAATTGCATTGGGGAGAATCAAGGCAGTTATTGAGCTTAGGACCACCTCCAATATCATGTAGCAGGGAATGGAAGGCTTCATCTACTCAATGAGTCCTGGCTCTCCTTTTACAGAGGAGGCCACAGGGAAAACTACGTATACCATCATGTAAATAAGAAACATGGTAAAAGAACCACAAAAGTAAAATACCAATTTTCCACCAAGAGAAGGGTTAGTATAACTCCAACCCTTTGTAGCTTTGAACTCTTGCCTCATTGCAAAACCTCGGTGGAGAAACTTGGGTGGAAAGGAATCTTTTCTGCCGGTTTCTGATAGACCAGATTTCAGTCTACAGGATGGTGACAAAATTCACAACTTTCAGAAATACTGTGAGAAGAGGATTTTTTCTTGCCAGATGGAGCAGAATTTTGATGCCTCTAGAATTCTATTGCATTTTTTAATTACCCATCTTTATATCTGAGATAGCTCATGATCACAATCTCTGATGTGCTTGCTGATCTTTCTTTCATAATGCCAAGCAGAGCTGCTATTCAGAAGCTCGAGAATACCAAATTAAACTTGCAAAGAAAATTAACAGAAGAGGTAATTAATGCACATTTATCTCAACTATCTTCAATATAATGATAGCATGACAAGTCTGATTTTCCCCTTCAGGTAAAAGAAAATGAATGCCTGCAAGCTAGCTTGGAGAAAAGAAAGCAAGTCCTGCGAGAGCGTCGGATGGCTCTTCAGCGTGATGTATGTATTGTGCCTATAGATTTGCAAGTTGCTATAAGTAGTAGTGAATGCGATCTTAACATTGGGAGTCATCTGCAAATTCTGGGGAATTGTTTAAGCTTATGTGTCTCTTATGTGTTTCAAAGATCATATCATGCTAATGAAAAGATTGGAGATATGGTTTACTGGTTTCTAAATTTATCCATGCAGTTGTCTAATCTTGCAATTTGCTGCATCTCTTTGAGATGTAAAAATTCCAGGACAGATGAGATGCACATTTAATATACTTGTGGTACATGCAGAAATTTCTACATTTCATCTACAAGTGGACCTGAGCCTATATCAACAACTATGATGAAAGCAATTCTTTGTCACACATTCATGGGATCTAGAATATTAGGGGTCTTCAGTTAAAGCCTCAACCAAGAACTTTTTCTGTATAAAAAGAAACGAAGGGAAAAAAAAAAAGGCTCTGCCTATCTGTCGATTTGTCCATGACCTTGTCCACAATTAAGATTTTCTTGGAAGACTATTAAAGCCGTTGATGTTGGTCAAGTCAAGAAGTATATTTTAGTCTTGAAGATTGTCACTATACGGAGAAAAGAAAGACAATTGGAAGGGCATTCTCATGAGGGGTTTTAGGTCTCAAGATTTTGCAGTGAAGGATGCCTTTTTTTAAAGATGTTTTGTTTACAAAACATCCTCAAGTAGACCATGTTGCTATAGTTTGAAGGTTTGTTGTTTCAATATAGTGTGGAAAATACTAATGACTACAGACAATTACAAAAGACACCTTTGGATGACTGATAACTGTGATTGTTCATCAAGTATCCTCTAAAATGGCATACCATCAAATGTGGTTCATTATGGATCAACCATCCTGTTCTTTAACTCATCATTAGAAAGGGAGAACGCAAGAATATCTATACATATCCCAATATATGATTTTTATTTTTTTGCCCCGAAAGGGTAACGGATGACTGTTGGAGATCAGTAGTCATCCACCTTCCATTAAACCTTCTCAATAGTAGATTACAGCAAGTGATTCCAGGCAGTACAGAAAATGTTGCTTCCCTGCACTCTCCTCTAAACACCACACATTCTGCTGTAGCCAAATCAACCATAGTTCTACAAGCATTTTTGATACATGAACTGAGTCCATGCACACATCCTTACACAGCTCAAATCAGAAGTTTGACATGGAGTCCATATTCAAAACTTGCTACACAAACTTGCAGCATGTGAATAGGTGGATTGCATCTTCCTTCTTCTGCAGTGGCTCATAATGGACAAGACATTCTCATCCTGCACCTCTCATCTTCGAAATAATTTCGTGATTCCATGCCTAAGTAACTAGGCAAAAATTTTAACTTTCAATGGGGCCTTCACTCCTACATTCCCTCTGCACCCCTCAACAACTTATAAGCCCTCTTCACAAAAGAGTTCCACTATTTCAAGACATGGAATTATGCACACAAGACATAGGCCATTAGCCATCAACCTTAGCTAGCAAAGCTTAAAGATCGTCCAAGCTAGCCTTAGAAAGAGCATTGCTCACTTTGGGACCCAAGCCTTAGCATTCCTCCTGAAAGGACCCTCCCAACATGGTAGCCACGAGTGCCTTTGTCATCTCAAGAGCATAAAGTCTAGGGATCATCTTGGACAACTCCCCACTACCGATCCAATTATCCAGTCACAACCTGAATGTCCTTCCATCACCTAGGATGAGCTTAAAGAAGTTTTTCACCTTATTAGAGATCTTACACAAAACCCTCCAGATGCACTGCACACGACAGGGAGCTGTAAAAATAGTTCTCTAGTCTAAAGATTTACCATAGCAACCATGCATCATCGAATGTTGTGGGCCTTCTACTCATTTTGCAAAAGTTTCACAACCCACTTTGTTAACTGTTGAGTTATTTTTTGTATGTCTTTTATTTTTAGTGTTATGTTAAGTGGGGTATACTTGTAACTCTAGCCTTTGATTCCCTCTTTATATAAAGACACTAAGGCTTTCTAATAGAACTAATTGGCATTTCAACTTAACATGGTATAAGAGCAATGATCCCAGACAGGTGTTCGGGTATCTTACCTTGAAACCTAGCCACCAAAACCTTCCACCCGATCCCTCTCCCTCTCTTGGGCATCGCTGGCCCCTTTCCACCTCCAATCAGCCCTCCCATCGGTAGTAGTAGCATCACCACCATCAGGAGGGCCCCAGCGGCCCCAGCGCCGTCACCAGGGCCATCGGAGCCCTCCAGCACCACCCACAGGAGGCCAATGGCAGCAGCGTCGTCGCCAAGGTCACCGGAGCCCCCCCAACGTCACCGCAGGAGGCCAACGACGCTCCCAGTGGTAGCAACACCACTACTAGGGCCGCCTGAGCCCTTTGTAGCAGTGTAGCAATAGCAGAGCAAGGTGTTGCAGCGTCGCAAAGGCCTTGGGTGGTCACCTATGATTTGATTTTGCGTCTATTCGTAGATCTATGAAGTTTTTAGACCCTGCATGGTCTGATTTTTTACTAAAATCTCTCAATCGTTGGTTCCGACAGGTCGAGTGATATGGAAGACAAAAAGGATGCTTATGGTGACTCGGCGGGTAAGACATCTACCCCAAGTGCACCTTCCTTTATTCAAGGAACCTCTATCAAGTTGAATGGCACCAACTTCCTTCAGTGATCTACCTCCTTTCCTATTTTGTAGGATTACATTGAAAGAAATATATCCTGACGCAAGATGAACCTACTATCAAGTCTGTTGATTGGGAGACAGACAATGATTAGGTGTAAACTTGCATGTTGAATAGCACAAGGAGCCTATCGTAAAGCATGTTATGTCATATGCATTTGCAAAGAAGATGCGGGACGTTCTTCATGAGATACATTTTCATAAGAGCAACATTAGTCACCTCTAGAGGGTGTTTGAGTTACATTCCTTTCGGAAGGGAGCTATGCCTCTGTCGAATATTATGGCTCTAAGAAGAACTTATGGGATGAGTAGGATACTTATTAGTTGGTCTCCACAGATGTCACTGTTATTGCAAGGCAACGCGAGGCCTTTTATTCTGCTCAGTTGCTTGCAAGTCTTGGTCTTGAGTTCAAGTCTATTAAGGATCAACTTATGACACCTGAGGAGATCCCTACACCTGCGTAGATCTATGCTTGCCTATCCAGACTTGAGATTTCTGACCTTCTCAGTCGTCGATTCCTCAGCAATGGCAGCTACTGGCTGTGGCAATGGAATCCCAGGAGGAAGGGGGAGAGGATGTAGAACGAGAGCAGGAGGCCATGGTAGAAGATGTGGTTTGTTCTGTGACCATTGTCACAAGTTGATAGGTGCTGGATAAGGCACGAGTTTCCCCAGGGCCATTAGGCCAATCAAGTTACTTATGGTGAAGATGAGAGTTTGCTTTATCAAGAGGAAGAGCAAGTCAGTCCTTAGGTCACTATCTCCAAGGAGGAATATGACGAACTTGTTTCTATTCAAACTACTTTTACTGCAGGTGCTTCTGTGACTCAGAGGACAGGACTGCTGCTAGCGCCAGAGATGTTCGTAAGCCATCTTGGCTTGCAGACTCAGGTGCATCTTCCCACATAACAGGAAATGTTACCCTTTTTACTTCTGTTAGACCACTGACTACTCCAGTACATGTCAGAGTAGCTGATGGTACCTTGTCCGCTGTGACAGGCTTGGGTGACATTTCTTTATCCATTGCTTTACCTCTTTCTGGTGTCATGCATACACCCAAATTTGTCTTGGATTTAATGTCTATTAGTTAGATAACTAAGGCATTAAATTGTAAAGTAGTTTTTCATGACCACTTTTTCTTTCTGTAGGACCTCTTGATGAAATAGATTAGTGGATTTAAGCAGGACAACCTCTACTATCTTGACCTTCCACCAGAGCATCATTCCATAGCTGCTGCTTCCTCCACTTCTGCTTTACAGTGGCATTTGAGATTGGGACATCCTAACGTGTCTGTCCTTCGCTGTCAGTTTCCTGATATGCAATTTTCAAATTCTTTTGCTTGCGATGCTTGTTAGCTTGGCAAGCATCATAGAATTTCCTTTCTTAATAATAATACAAGAACTGAGCCTGCTTTCTCTCTTATTCATGTTGATCTGTGGGGCCTATGTTGGGTTAGGAGTCTTAGGGGTTTTCGGTGTTTTCTTGTTCTTATGGATGATTGTACCCATGTCTGTTGGGTCTTTATGATGAAAGAAAAATCCAAAACTCCTGTACTGATTAAAAATTTAGTGAATGAAATAAAGACTCATTTTTCTACTACTATTCCTATGTTTCAAAATGATAATAGACATGAGTTTGTGAATTCTACTTTGACTTAGTTTATCAGTCCCATGGTATTAGACATTAGACATCTTGTGTTCATATATCCCAATAGAATGGGGTGGCTGAACACAAGTTGAGACATCTTCTTGACTTTGCCTGCACTATTATGTTCCAGATGCATGTTTCTGCTACCTTCTGGTCAAATGCTGTGCTTACGGTTGCTATTTTGATTAATCGAGTATCGTCTTCTGTATTTGGTGGGAAATTTACCTACTTTGTTTTATTTCTTGATCGTAAGCTGTTTTCTTTACCTCCTAAGGTGTTTAGATGTGTGTGCTTTGTTCATTTATTTAAAGTGGCAAGTTTACTCCTAGATTTGTCAAGTGTATTTTTGTGGGTTATTCTAGAACCCAAAAAGGGTATAGATATTTTGACCTTCTCTCACATCAGTTTTATATAAGGATGTGACTTTTTTTGAGGATATGCCCTATTATTCTACTATAGGACAGTCTCCTAGTGTCTCGCAGGAGGTTCTATTGCCTATGCCTGCTGCTGCACCTCCAGGTCACTCCGAGCCACCTCCACCTCATGATGTCCCTCCTATTGCCTATCCTAGACATCCTGAGGTGCCTATTACAGATATCTTCCCTTAGCATTTTCAGCGCTGACCTCCTTCTGCCACTTTACAGGCGAAGGAACCACTTTCTACTATTCCTCTTTAGTCCTCTGCTAATACTGTTGATTCAGATGGAGGTCCAAATTTGACACTACCAGAGGTATCTGATGTGGATCTTCCTATTGCTCAGAGCAAGGTTCAAAATGTCGATTTCGACGTCATGCCGATGAAATTTTAAGTGTACATTTCGTAGGCATGTCGAGGGCACACTGTGGAAATGCCCATTTTTCGATGGGCATGTCGATGAGCATGCCTAGGGCACGTCGTGGAAATGCCGAGGGCATGCCGATGCATGCTGACAAAAATGATAAAAGTAGTCAAAAAAACCAGCAGCAGCTTCAGCGTGACCATCGATTTCGTTGGCATGCCGACGATATCCTTGCATTTCGACACTTTTACCATGTCGGCATGGGCTTTTCCCAAAAAAGGTCTTGCCGACGGCATTTAAATCACTAGCTCAGAAGAAGCCACAAAGATCTTGTGCTAAATATTTTGTTTCCAATTATCACTTGATCATTTACCTGCAGGGAGGCTTCTATCTCTTGCAGTTAATAGCAAAAATATTCCCAGAAATCATGTTGAGACATCTTAAGACCTTTCCTGGACCTTGGCCATGGAGGAGGAGATGGCTGCTCTTCAGTCTAGGGGTACCTGAGAACTTGTTGACTTACTCCTGGGTGTTACTGTTGTGGGGTATAGGTGAGTGTTTACCCTGAAATGCCGCCCAGATGGTACAGTAGAAAGATATAAAGCACATCTGGTTGCCAAAGGTTACACACAAACCTTTGGAATTAACTATTTTGAGACCTTTTCTCTGGTAGCCAAGCTCAATTTAGTGAGGATACTTCTATCTATGGCAGTCAACAGTGGATGGTCAGTTTTACAGCTTGATATTAAAAATGTTTTCCTCTATGGTGATTTAGAAGAAGAGGTCTACATGCACCAACCCCCTGGTTTCGTGGTTGAGCGGGAGCATCAGAAAGTCTGCAGGTTGAAGAAGGCAATCATGGCCTTAAGCAGAGCCCTCACCCCTTTCCTATATAAGAGGGTGTAGGGCTACTTTCTAATGCAACTTTTCTATTCACATCAATTCTAACTTGGCATCGGAGCCAAGTTGGAGACACCACCAAATAAAATCCTAACCCCACCTTCAAGCTTTCTCGCCGCCGACGTCGCTTGCCAGCCAGCAATGTTGGCAGCCAGCACCACCACCATCTAGCAGTGTCGATGCTGTTGTTTCCTCTCTACCCTCTCTCTCTCGATGCCTCTCCCTATTCAGCGACGGGGGAAGGATAGCACTGCTTGTTGCGAGTTCTAAGGAGGTCCTTGGCGTTCGTTTGTGATGTGTTTCTAAAGCCAAGGGCCTTCCAGAAGATGTGTTGAAGGGCAACTAGCATTGCGGTATGACAAAATCAGACTCAAAATTAGACTTTTGATTCAGTTTGGGGTGTGTATTCCCTTGTTTTGATGAATCTTTGGGGTGTGTATTCCCCATTGGTGTTTAAAGACAACGAACTGTGTGTATGTAGACTAAGGGGTGTGTATTCCCTTGTTTATCATCTAAAATCAGATCTACAGGTGTTGAAAAAGGTGGAAATCAGATCTGGGTATTATGATTTTATGCCCAAGGAGTAATTCAGGTGGCCTGAGTTTGTGTGGAGAGACATCTTATCGTGTTGTTTACATTGCACTTATGGACATGGTAACTTCTTAGTCAGAGAGTGTGTTGGGAACTGTTGTCTGTGCCTCTTCTCTAACCACTGGTGTGTCGTGGTTGATTGACTTAGGTGCCTCTCATCAACTATCTAGTAATTAGCAGTATTTTGGACAGATCTAATCTATTTCACAAGGCTGCATTGTGCCGGTAGTTGATGAGCGACATGCCCATATTGATGGTCAGGGGGTAGTGACAGTTACCCCATTTATGCAGCTCAACTATGTCTTCTTTGTTTTAGAATTGTCTATGAATTTACTTTCGTTAGTCAAATCACCAAGTAAATGAATTGTCGTGTCATCTTTGATGATCTTGGATGCTCCTTCCAAGATCATATAATAGGGAAGATTATTGGTAGTGGGCATGAAGGAGGCGCTTACCGACTTGTTTAAGATCCCATTGCAGCAGCTTGTTAGATCAGCTCTGCCTTAGGAAGTGCTTTACAGTGGCATAGATGGTTGGGTCACCCATCTTTGGATAAACTATGCAGACTTATTTCATATTTGTTCCCAACCACACAGCTTTCTTGTGATGCATGTCAACTTGGGAAACACCATAGATCCTCCTTTACAGCTACTACTGGACCATGCACGTTTTCATCTTTTCAGTTGATGCATTTTGATGTCTAGGGTCCTAGCAAGATTCCTGATAGACAAGGGCATCGCTATTATTTGATTGTGGTTGATGATTTCTCCTGATTGTCTTGGTTAGTCCTCATGAAGAATAAGTCTGAAGTGGGTTCTCTTATTGAGAAGTTTGTGTTGATGATAAAGAATCAGTTTGGTGTCTGCATCAAGACAGTCAAATCTAATAATACATTGGAGTTTTGTACCCACTGGTTGGCAGATTTCCATGGTTTGCATGCTATCATTCATCAAACTTCTTATACCCACACCTCTTAGTAGAATGGGGTTGCAGAGAGGAAGCACAGACATATTCTTAATATGTCTAAGACTCTTCTTATTCAGAACAGTGTGCCACATATTTACTTGGGCGATGTAGTTCTCACAGCTTGCTATCTCATTAATAGATTGCCCTCAGTTATTCATGAGTAGATACCATGGCTAGTGTTATATCTAGATACCAAGTTATTTGGTGTTCCACCCAAGACATTTGGATGTGTGGCTTCTGTTCATCTTCTTGGACCTGGTTGAAATAAATTAGCACATCGAGCAGTTAATTGTGTGTTTCTTGGCTACTCTCATACTTAGAAGGGGTACTAGTGTTTTGATCCTCTACACCAGAAATATTACATTAGTGCGGATATTACCTTTCATGAAGTAGTCCCTTACTTTTTAGTTGCTGCTAAACAATTGTAGAGTGTGGCAAAGTATGCTCATTTGCCAATTGCTTCTATGCCATTTGGCGTCTTCTCAGATGGTAATAATTCTCATCCTTCTACAGAACCATCTACCAACTCATTTGAGACTGTACCAGCAGATGAGACAACGTTCAAGGGTCACACTTATCAGTTGGTAGTTTCTTACAGGGTGAGACCACCCTCTTCCTTTATTCCACAGTCTTCTCCTAGTCCGGTTAGTGTTGAGAACCCGGAGGCTCCTTCTTGTCAGGATATTCCTACAGGTATAGAGCCTCACACAGAGGATGTTCTTTTAAGTACAGTGTCTGATACCGTGGATGTCCCTTTCGGTACAGTGTCAACTGAAGTGGAGGATCCTTCTCGTTAGGATATTCCTACAGGTATAGAGTCTCACACAGAGGACATTCCTTTAGGTACAGTGTCTGATACCGTGGATGTCTATTCCGGTATAGTGTCAACTGAAGTGGAGGATGATGTTTCCATTGCTATTCAGAAGGCCCCCCATTCTTATGCTCATTACAATGTGGCAGGGAGTTTTATCTCCACTACCCAGGTTGGGTCGTCTTTACATGCCTTTACTGTTGCTGTCTCTGCTACCAAGATCCCAGCCACCTACCAGGAGGCTTTACTCGATCCAAAATGGCGTGTTGCCATGGATGATGAGATGGTTGCCCTTCGTGATAGGGGACCTAGGAGTTGGCACCACTCCTTTCTGGAGCACATCTTGTTGGAGCTCGTTGGATCTTTGCCTTGAAATACAACTCTAATGGATCTATTTTACGATATAAGGCTAGGCTACTTGCAAAGGGATTTACCCAAGCTTATAGAGTGGATTCTTTTGTCACTCTCTCTGGTGGTTTCTCTCCACAGTCAAAATCTTAGCCTCTGTTACAGCACATCATGGTTGACCTCTTTATTAGCTTGATTTTAAGAATGCCTTTTTGTATGGTGACCTCTAAGAAGAAGTTTACATGCAGCAGCCCCCAGGTTTTGAGGTTCAGGAGGAGTGTGTATGTGGGTTGAGAAAGACTAGTTATGGCCTAAAGTAGAGTCCCTGTGCCTAGTTCTAGTGACTGTCAAAGGCTTTAGCTACTATTGGGATGCAAAGGTCATCTTCCAATCATTCTCTCTTTGTGAGGAGGATGTGTCATGGTGTGGTGGTGCTACTTGTGTGTGTGGATGATCTAATTGTCACAGGGGATGATGAGTTGGGTGTTTCTGAAGTGGAGTTCCTTGCTCAGCAGTTTGTGATGAGGGACCTAGGAAGGCTCCCCTATTTCTTGGGAATTGAGGTTGCTATAGTAAGAAGGGTATTGTGATGTCTCAGAGGAAATATGCCCTTGATACACTCCAGGAGGCAGGGATGCTAGGATCCAAGGGAGCAAATATCCCTATGGATCCAAAGGTACATCTTTTTGATAGTGCAAAAAAGATTGTTGGTAGCAAGGCGTATAGACAATTGGTAGGTAAACTTCTATACCTGACTATCACACGACTTGACATTAGTTTAGCAATTGGGAAGTTGAGCCAGTTTTTAGACAGGGCCACAGATGCATATTGGTATGCAGTGATGCAGGTACTTAGGTACCTCAAGAGAGCTCCTGGACGTGGTCTTGTGTTTCAGAGATGAGCCCCTATGACAGTTATGGGCTATTCTGATGCTGACTATTCTGGTGATCTTGACGATAGGATGTCTACCACTAGCTTCTGTATATTTGTTGCAGGCAATCTTGTTACCTGGTGAAGTGAGAAGTAAAGTGTGGTCTTCCATTCTAGTGTAGAGTCTGAATATCGAGCTATGGCACAAATGGCAGCAAAAATGATATGGGTTAGATCCTTGTTGCAAGATCTTCATGTTCAGATTGAGGAGCCTATAGAAATGCATTGTAATAATGAAGTTGTCACATACATTGTTAATAACCTTATGCTCCATGAGAGGACTAAGCATGTGGAAGTGGACTGTCACTTTACCAAGAGTCTCATTCAGAAGGGTCTTCTACGCACTACTCATGTCACCTCTGCAGATCAGACTGTCAATATGTTTACAAAGCCTCTGCTGTAGTCCACCTTTGATTTGTGTTGTAGCAAGCTTAGCATGATTGATGTCTATGCTCTAGCTTGAGGGAGAGTGTTAGACTTACTCTAGCTTTTTATTTTCTGTTGAGATATGTGTCTAGGTACATTGTATGTGTCCAAGTACATTATACCTATTATTCTTTTCCCTCACCCCTTTCTTGTATAAGAGGGTGTAGGGCTACTTTCTAATGCAAGTTTTCTATTCTCATCAATTCTAACTAAGATAAAATGCAAGCATCCAAAACATTTTTGGGATTGTCATGTGTAGAGTTTTGTCTGGACATGTACAAAGATAGAGGATGTCATCTTGATCCCAGAACATGAGATTTTATCCTTTTATAAGATAAGTAATCGAGTTAGCATCTGAAAAAAATATTTGGAATGCCGGTTCTGGAAAGAAGCAAGCTTGCCACCTCCAACAGGTCACAATTCTTTCTTTATACATCCTTTTTCCTCAGGCTAAGCACAAGATTCTCCATGTATCATCCAACTTTTTTAAAGAAGCTTTTCACTAAGGCCTCCTTAAGCATGGTCAAACTGAAACATACCAATATGCTTTTCATATTGTTAGGGTTCTATGTTATTTTCTATTTCTATGTCCTTTTTGCTATTTTTTATTATTTCTTGAGGACTCTAAAGGTAATTCTTCTAACTTTACTTTCTATTTAAGAGAAGCTAGGGTTTGTTTTTGAAATATAAGACATTTGATTTCCTGCTTTCCTCCAACATAGTATCAGTGTGGTGGTCCTAAACCGGTGTTCCGATATCCACCCAAATGCCATCAAATATCGGGTTCTTTATGCTCTAGATCCTTGATCTAGAGGATCTCTGGTGAACTTTGGCAACTCCACCAGCTCCAGCAGCACTCAGAGCTGCCAGAACCACAGGCAGTAGCCTCTGCTGGGCCAGCGGCAGTCCTGCATGACCATCGGCGAGCCTTTGCAGTGCCCAGTGCCACTGGATCTCCAGGCGGCAGTCTCTGCAGGGCCAGCGGTGGCCACTCCCCATTGCCAATCAGCGTCAGACCTCCCTCTGCTGGTCTGATTGGCTCCTGCACCTCTTCTGCAGGTGTGATCTGGGTGGCATAGGAATTTCCCCTGCTGTCCAGATCCACCCCTGGCCTGATCAGAGCCTTGGTTTCTGTGCCAAGTATTTATTCCTGCACTAAGATGTTCTAGGCACTCAGGCCTAGTTTGGTAGGAGAGATAACCCATCAAAATGGGAGTTAACCTCCATTTCAAAAAAAAAATGGGAGTTAACCTTATTTGGTGGGAATGATATTTTGACCCGGGTTAAGAGGGCTTAACCTGAGATAGCTTATTCTAGAGTTGATGTAGGATAAGCTAATTTTGTCGGCTATCCCATGTATTTTTGCAGGTTAACCCAGAAACTTTCCAAACAGCCATAGGTTAACCCACCAGGATAATCCCCATGACTTCTAAACAAAAATGCAGGATAACCTATTTGCAAAAAAATTATCCCATAAAATCTATCCCTCCATCCAAACTAGCCCTCATTGTCTTGCTTGTTTTGTGTGCCCTATCATGATTCGTGAACATGCTATAGTGCTCCTGTTTGTATGCATTTTTTTATTGTAGTGTGATTTATGTCTGAAGATTGCCATCTCGGTTCCCCATGGCTGACGAGAGTGCCTCGATTATTGCCTCAGAGGCTAAGGTCTTTGCTTCTACCCTTGTTCAAGGGTCCACCGTAAAATTGGCAAGGTCCCAAAATTTTGTTTTATGGTCAACAGCATTCCGTATCTTTGTTGGGGGACACGAGAGGTTGCATGCTCTGACAGGTGCGGCCCCTGATTCTAAGGATAAGAAGTTTAGGAAGTAGAAGGATAACTATCTTGTTATGAATTTGCTCATGAACAATATTGATCCAAAGATTGCAATGAATATGTTGTACAAGTAGACAACTAAGGAAATGTGGCAAATCCTGGAGCGTAGGTACTTTATGTAGACTAGTAGTTCACGCTAAGCAAATATCTACAGGAGGATATGGAGTACAAACCAAGGTGACAAGGTGATATGTCCCTGGTCAACTACTTTACTACCCTTGAGGGGCTATTTGAGGAGACAACGGTTTTCAGTCTGCCTGTTGTGGCAAGCAGGTTACTGAATGACCTGAATGGTAGACCTATCAATTTCTTGATGGACTTAATATTCGATACCAATCAACACATGACTAGATTCTGTCTGTTGAGTCTATTCTCAATCCGGAGACAATCTATGGATGATTTTATAAGCTTGATATTGAGCACCACCTCCACTTTGTACAGTTTCTGAGACAACTACCGTGGCTGCATTTGGGGGGAGAGATGGTTGCTCTAGAGGATGTGAACATGGACATGGTCATGATAAGGGCCATGGTCGGTGCACTTACCCTTATCCCCTTTGCATTCACTAGCAGAAGACAAATCATACCTCAGATAGATTTTAGGAGAAGTTTGGTTGACCACCCTGGACCAAGCAAACCTCTATATCCGAGGTCCCTCCTACTCCAGAAGCTACTTCAGATCAATCCAGTTTTCCCTTTACTACCGATGAACTAGATCATCTACGACTTTTGCTGAGGAGTGAGTCTACCTCATCTATTATTGCCCTTGCCACAGGTATTGCAGCGAATGTTGCTTATGTTGGTACTTCAGTCTGGATCATTGATTCTGGAGCCTCTACTCACCTCACAAGCAATCCCTTGACTATTACATCAATTAGATTGGCCAATGGGAGTAAGTCTCCTATTACCTCTATTGGCATCATGGAATTTTCTCCCAAATTATAGCTTTTCGATGTTTATTAGGCTTCTGAGTTTTCCCTTAGCCTTTTATCTATTAGTCAGATTTATAAACAATTGAAGTGTCGTATTTTTTATGAGGATCATTGTTATTTTTAGGACATCCGGATGAAACATATGATTGATGGGGGATTTAAGCGAGGTGGGCTATACTACCTCGCCCTATCCCCTGTTTTTGCTAGAGCGTAATCCATCTCTTCTGACCCTCTATTATGACACTTCTGACTTGGTCATCCGTTTGTATCCAAACTAAGGTAGATGTTCCCTAATCTTTCCTGTTCCACCACCTTTGAACATGGGCATTGTTCTGAATGCCTATGGCTTGCCCACAGTATATCCACGAAATGGCCTTTTTCTAACATAGGCGGTATCGGCACATGTAATGTCAAAATGTAGGATTGTCAGCTATATTTTGCCAAATATGGATAATATGTTAATTTCAAAGAAATAGGTGGCATTAGGTATAATTCTTAAATCGTTATCATATTTTAAGGTCAATCTAGGTGTGTCTCAATAACCAGTTTTTATGTATTCCTATTTTTGTAAATGATTTCAATTAACGGCATGTTGTCGAAATGGCTATTTTTGAGATTATGCCATATTGACATCAATATAATGTCGAAACACGGGAATTTTGACGAAATGTCATCGAAATTTTGCCAAAATGACAAGTGACGAAATGCACTTGGCATTTCGACTTACTACTACTGCTCACTCTCAGTTCTCTCATTCTTTACTACTACTATTGTTGCTCATGCTGTTGTTGCTACTCTGTTAACCAAATCGAATCTTCGTTGCTGCTGCTTCCCCTCGTCTTGTACCCCTCTCTTCCAACCCTCTTAAAGTTTGATTTCACACCTATCCATAATTATAAAGTAGATCCACATACTAGACTCTATATCTACTATTATTACGAACATATAAGTCTGATCATAATTTAGAATTGAGGAAACATTTGTTTAATTCAAAAAAATAAAATATTAAGTTTGGATTAGCATTAGAGAATAAAGAATTTACATCCATCTATAAGAGAATAAAACTTGAAAATTGCAAATACTAAGGACCTATTTACTTCATTAATTAATCATCATTTACTTTAAAGATAACATCCAACTTAGAAAATCACGATCCCATGTTTAAAGGTGACAACATATATTTTTCATGCATAAATATATAACTAGATTTAAATGTGACTCATAAGGGGTGATAAATAAAAATAGCAACACAACACACAATTATGTTAATTTAGATATATTCAAATTGGTTATTCTGTCAACATATTGAAAGACCTCAAATTAACCGATAAATTAATTTCAGAGCAATTGATTAGATACTTAAATTTTAGCATTTATATTTTTAGTTTAGTTTTCTGCAAACTATATTTGAATCTTTTATCTTTGTATGACTTAATTCAATTTGCTCAATAATTATTTGATATTTGATTCTTGAACTTGAACATGATATAATAGACTATAGGTTGCATATGAATATTAGGATATAACATTATTATTCTTACATGAATATGTTTAAACTTGTGATTTCCTTAAAATTCTAATTATTTTGACTACTTATGTCATTTTTGTCGATATATGTCAACATGCCTCCGAAATGAACTATTTTTACGGCATCGAAATCATCGAAATCTGACGTCGAAATACGGGCATTTCCATGGCGTGCCTATGAAATGCACACTTAGAAATTTATCGAAATGACTTCGAAAACAGCATTTCAAACCTTGACTATTAGGCGTGTCAACTTGGGAAACACCACCAGTGCTTATCTTGTTTGGAGCGACGAAGTCAAGGTGTCCTTGATTTTGTCCATTGTAATGTGTGGGGTCCTTGTCCTATTCATTTTATGTCTGGTCATAAATATTTTGTTATTGTTGATGATTTTAATCGAGCATCTTAGGTGTTTCTTGTGAAAGACAAGTCTAAACTCTTTTCGATTTAAATTCTTTTCTATAATGAAGTTTAAAATTTTTATTCTACAAAGATAAAGTGTTTTAGGTTTGATAATGTGGTTGAATTTGTTCAATTTTCTCTTCAGTCCTTTCTTAAGGATAATGGGATTGTTTATCAGATCTCATGCCCCTATACTTCACAATAGAATGGGGTGGTAAAGAGAAAAATCCATCATATTCTTGACATTGCTTGAACTCTTCTTGTTTCTATGGGTGTACCTAAACTTTTCTAGGGGAATGCAATTTTAACTGTTATTTATCTTATAAACCATGTGCCATTATTTGTTGTTGGGGGTGACACACCGTTTAGTTTGCTTCTTCCGAACAAGGGCCTCTTCCCCTTCCTCTGCACACCTTTGGGTGTGTGTGTTTTGACCACAATTTTAATAACCTTGATAACATGTCTTTTTAGGCTACTAAATGTGTCTTCTTGGGTTCTCTTGCACTAAGAAGGGGTGCAGATGTTATGATGAAGTTGGTTGACATCATCATACTAGTGCCAATGTTACCTTCTTTGAGAAAGTTCCCTATTTCTTTATTAAGGGATGTGTGACCTAGTTCCAATCTCAAATATATTGCTGGTGTAACAATCTACCAAATATGCCAATTTCGATTCCTATTCCTATACCTCCCTACTATTGTTACAAGTGATAGGCCACCAAGCGTGATGTTGCCCCCAACACCTACTTTGGATGTTCCTCCCCTACATGTAGAGAGCCATGTTAGGGATGATGATCACCCTATTGTACTACGGAAGACAGGGAGATCATGCACTTTTCATCTTATTTCTAACTATACTTGTACGGAATTCCTCTGTGCAACAATTCTCACGAGCCTTATGCAGTACAATTGTGCCATGCAACTATCATACAGCCTCTTAGGATCCAAAGTGTGTGGTTGTTATGGATGTAGAGATGGAGGTGCTTACGACCTGTGATACTTGGGATCTCGTGCCCATGCCCCTGGAAGCAAAAATTGTGGATTGCAAGTAAGTATACATTGTTAAGTATCTTGCAGATGGTAGGATCGATAAATTTAAAGCAAGGGTAGTTGTAAAAGGGTTTGCACATACCTTACGAGGTGGACTACTTTGAGACATTCTCCCCTATTGCCAAAGTAGCTCCATTCATGCAATTCTTTATGTTGCTATCAATTAGAGTTGGCCACTCTTTTAGTTAGATATTAAAAATACCTTCCTATATGGTAATCTTCTTGAAGAAGTTTATATGAGGCAACCTCTTGGTTATGAGGTTGAGGGAGAGTTCATATGCAAGTTGAATAAGGCGATCTATGGTATGAAATAGAGTTCTCGAGCATGGTTTGACAGGCTGAGCACTAAGGTAATGAAGATTGGTTTCAAGAGATCTACTTCTGGTCACTCCATCTTTATCAAAAGGACAACCACTAGCATGGTTGTACTAGCAATATATGTGGATGACATGATATTGACATGAGATGATATAACTAGGATCCATGAAATCAAGGTCTTTCTGTGGAAACCTTTGTTATAAAGGACCTTGTGACTTACATTATTTTATGGGCATTGAGGTTGTTAGAGAGAAGAATGGGATGGCACTTTCTCAAAGGAAATACACCCTAGAAATTTTTGAGGATGCAGGTCTCCTTGGCACGAAGCCTTCTACTATTCCAATTGAGCAGAAAGGCAAGCATATGTATACTAAGGATGCCCTCTTTGAAGACCCTCACATATATAGAAGCATTATGGGAAAATTACTATACTTGACTATTACTCGCCCTGACATCAGTTTTGCAGTGAGTAGAGCTAGTCAGCATATGAAGAGGCCATGTTATAGCCGTTGGAATGATACATACCTGATTTTGAAGTACTTGAAAGGATCTCTAGTAAAAGGTTGTATTACAAAAAGAATGACCATCTAGAGTTGTGCTCGTACTCTAATGCAGATTATGTTGGGTCTATTTGAGGATAGAAAATCCATTGCTGGATTTGCTATCTTCTTTGGAGGCAACTTGATGTCTTGGCGCAACAAGAAACAAACGATTGTGGCTAGATCTAGTGCAGAGGTAGAGTACAAAGGCATGGCGCACATTACTTGTGAAGTGATGTGGATCACTTCATTATTGACAAACCTTGATTTTTCAATGAAGAGTCCTACTCCCATGTTCTCTGCTAATAAGTTAGTCACCTACATTACTTTTAGTCCCATTTTCCATGAGAGGACGAAGCACATAGTGGTGAACTATCACTTCATACAAAATGCAGTCATGGAAGGGAAAATTACAGCACCATACATATCATTTGAACTTCAAATATTTACAAAAGGATGCAGCATTCATTTTTCTGTGGCAAGTTGGGCTTGTGGGATATCTACACTCTAATTTGAGGGGGTGTGTTAGAGTTCTTATGTTATTTTCTCTTCCTATGTCCTTTTTATTGTTTTTTATTATTTCTTGAGGACTCTTCATGAAATTTGTCCAACCCTACTCTCTATTTAAGAAAAGCTAGGATTTCTTTTGAGGTACAGGAGATTTGATTTCCTCCTAACACATATGTATAAGTAAAATTCAATTATAGAATTCATGTCCTCATCTTGAGTTCTGATCATATCAGGCAGAGTACACTACGATAATAGTTAGTAAATGAAATACTTGTCATTGGACTGAGTAGCTCAAGATTAGACATGAAATATTGATTGAACCAGGCAAGACTCGTCATATTGAAATGGGTGTTCATCCACAAACTTATCAAGAGACAAATGTATCTAGGATGCATGTACTGCAGACAGGCATGTGGTATATAAGCCTCTTCACGGTCTTGAAGTTCATCAGGCTACTTTTCCAAGCCTCTGCATATCGTATGATATAATTAAGACCTCCCTTCACAATCACATGAACACTTTGAATCATCTGTCTTGCCCTCAACTCCCGAAAGTAGTAGTAAACAACAATCCTCATAAAAGATACTCTATAGTTCAGTGAATTTGCTAATAATAACAAATTTAGTGGCATGCTAGGAACAAGGAAAACACTATCCAGTGCAACTTAAATGTTGCATGCAGGACCAGTTAAAGCAGTTTGACTGAAGATCTCCTAGTAGTCTTTCTTGGAGACTCAAGGGCATAATATTTAAGAAGCCCCCAAAATCACCAATTATGTAATATGAAGTGCCTATGTAGTCCTTGAGTCTAGGAGGTTGGTATTGGCAGAAAGTTTGGTGCTTTAGGCATCTGTAATCTTCTAGAGTGCTTATGCTTTTTTCAGGCCTTGTGGCAGGTTTTTGAAAGCAAAAGGTCTCTTTAGAATACGATATGTGTGTTCTTTATTGATGGGTAGGATCAAACTGTGTGATACAAACCATTCATAATCGTGCTGGTATAACTGGTTGTTTATCTGAGTATCTTTCATGATGCTGAGTTTTGTATATGGGTGCTGATCAATTAATTATTGTGTCTGATGCTTAATACAGCTGGGTTCACTGATCCCAGTCAATCAGACTACATTTGATGCACCTTCTCCACATTTCCAAAACTGTGAATGCATTCCTCAGAGTATCAAGAGCTTGCATAGAAAATGAAGAAATAAAGGAATCTGCACATAAATGTCGTCATAATGCCCTTCCTGCTTGGTTGAAGTAATGGAGCAGATGGTTACCAACCTCCAGTGACCATACTTTTACCTTTCAGAAATAAATGCCGTCATAAAGTTTTGATATCACATACTTGCCATTACATACTTTATATTAATATAGATGCCACCTTAAAGTTGATTATCTTTACAAAAATGCCACTTGATTTAAGTTCTATCAATATGATTTTCTATATTCAACTAAAAATGTTAAGAAATGGTTGCATTCCCTAGATTGCATCATAAAACCCGAAAAATGCCATCCCACTGCTGTTATCCATCCTTGCTCCTCTATTCACCTCTCTATCACTCATTCATGTTATTGCTCCCTTCAACTTGTCATGAGAGACCAAAAAACTCATCTAACACCCTCAAAGAAAACTCTTGGCCATCATTTTGCCCCACATCGTCTTATTTGTGGTTAATGTCTAACCTTACATTAATTGAATGCCATTGTCAATTTTGGAGATGTTTGCAGTGGGATACATTTAGATGTGAAGTTCATAGTGGAATTTGTGTTACATCAAAATTTTTTCGATAGCATTGAAAAATCCAAAACGTAAATAAATAACCAATACTAGTTAAGACTCTCGTGTGATTGCTTTGCTGCTGCCTTGATGTTATTAACCAAGAAATAAGCTATTAAAATTTTGCAATGACAAAAAAGGTGCTGCCTTCTACCTGGTCATGAGGTTTTTCTGTTTTATGACTACTGTTTCAGCATACCATCCAAGGCAACGGCTGCTTGGTGGTTTCGGGAATTGTGTTTGTTTTCTCACATGAAAAATTGAACTCATCTTCGATGACCAGTGTCTGCTCATAAGTAGATCCCTTTTTGGCACATGTTAGCATTGCCACCTCCATCTTATTACTGGTGGAAACCTCATGTATGATTGTTCACTTTAGACATATGAATATATTAGGTCCGCTTCAGGTGATTAGTATGGACTAGTTCCAGTAAGTATTAAGCCACTAAGCTTTTGGGACTTGGCTAACAGGTGGAAAGATTACAAGAGCAATTACAGAAAGAGAGAGATTTTAGGGCAGCTTTAGAGGTTGGGCTGGTGAACATGCAGCATGGATTGCCTATTTCATCCTCTCTGGACCAGAAAGTGAGCTTCTAACTTGTTTCATTGTGTATGCTGATGTTTTTCTTAAACTTCTTTGACTAGACCTATAACTTGTGGTGGGTTGTGAAAGACAAGGGCGGATCTTGAAGAAATTGCTCTTGTCAAAGCAGATATAAGCAATTTGAACAAAAAAGTTGCTGATCTGAAAGATCAGCTTAATGACAATCACCAGAGTGCCCATGTTTTGCCATGTGAATCGAGTTGTCAGCAGCACATTGTTACTAAGTAAGACCTCTATGCCAAACAAATTTTGTGCCTCTGCATGGACACCTTTTTAATTTATGTTAATCACTCAGCAAGTTCTCCAACTCTGGCAAGATTCTCTACTGTGCTTCTCTACTGTACCAAAAATTTATTTTGCTATGGAGTGATATATAGGATTTAAAAAAAAAAAAATTAAAGGTAGTAACTTGCTGGAAAGTCTGTCTTCCTGTTTAAGAACTCTTTCACCTTTGAATGTTATTGCATACGTGATGAAAAGCTATCCCTCATCACATAGTCTACTTGATTGCTATTAGAATCAATTCTGGTTTGATCAATGAAAATATGCATAAGAAATGTGTTTGAGAATACTGAATTCATAGCCCCTCTATTTAAAGGGGACAAATCTCCAAAAACTGCATATTTTTCACACTGTCTAATGGCTAGGATTAGCAGGATGGGTTAGGGGGTAGAATTGAGAGGAGAAAACCAGTTATTATTTGAACATACCTTTTTGTGGAGTTTTTGGAACCAACATGAAACATACAAGTGAAGAAATCACTTTATTAAGTGTCTTTTGCGAGTTTTAGTTCTTCCTGTGCAAATTCTGGAATTCAAATATCAGCGAAACAAACTTTTGAATTAGTAAAATCCATTCAAGGAATATGTCTCATTAAATTCTCTAAAAAATGACCAAGTTATTCATTATAAGCTGCTGGATTCTGAAATTGAAGCATTTTGTATGTGGGATCTTCAGGAAACTATTGAGTTGGTTAGACAAAGAAAGGAGTTGCAGTCTGATAACAGGAGCTGGGGCAAAGTTTTCCTCTTTTTTTTTTAAGAAAAAGAAACTTCTCCATTTTCAGAGTATAATATGGTTGAATCTTTTAGTTTTATAGTATTGTTCCTACTTTTAATATATATGCATGTGGGCACATGTCCAAACAATTTCTAATATCAATTTGGTTGCAATTAATTCAGCTGTTCAGATCCTTTGCAACTAGGTGCTGCCTAGGAGTGATAGTGGCCTGCGATCCCCAATCCTGGACAGGGATCCATTAGGATATGGTTGCATCTCACTGGATCGGGGCAAGCCTATGGGGGATCTATTTTCAAAAAAAAAAGAAAAAGATATATAGAGGATCAGGTGATCCTATTCAGATTTCTGACAGAAGCTTCCTGATCTCACCAGTTCTTTCAGGCTTGGGAGTTTATAATTTGTCAGATTTCGGATGCTATCAGAGTTTAGTTATATGACATTATTTGATTTAAAATGCATGTGTAGGCATCTAAATCGATGAAACACTTCTCCCTTCACATGGAGAATAAAAGGTTAGTTAGTTAGATAAATAACTGTAGCAATTGTACAAGATTGCCCATGCAAACAATAAAGAACATATAAAAATAATGATAAGAAATATTAGAAAGGGAATAAATTGGAAGCGGAACAAAAATTGGGTTGTAGGAAGCAGTGAACCAGGATGATTAATTGCCTATAATTGCTATTAATTTTTTATACTAGCTGCCCTTGGTACATATTGCATTAGCATAGCTGTTATCGAGTTGGAAATTATGCCTATTAGTGAATTTTCCTATAGTCTGATATTTGTTTCCTTCTGGTTTTTTGAGCAAGATATTTTGTTTCTTCTTGAAATATTATGTAATATTTAGATAGAACTAGCATCAAGAACTTTTCATACCGGTGGAGTATTTATGGGCAGTACCGCTAAACATGTACAAGCTTTCTATAGTGTGTCTTGCTTTGTCAATTATATTTGGTAGTGCCATTCATTTCTATCTTCTTTCTGACTTGAACATTAAAGAACTTTGTTTCTTTCCTTCTTGTGCACTTAGTTCAAGAATATTTGCATTATTTGTTAGAAAAATGCTTTCCTTGTAGTTTCATTAATAATTTGGAAGGCCAGCTAATCTCTGTTTGATATTGCCCTTGCTTAAACTTTGAAAATGGAATATAACCAATATGTAATGCAGAAGTAAAGAACATGGAGAATGTGCTACAGCTTCTATCCAACATAATTCAGGCTCACCTACAAGTAAGGTAAAATCTCTCATTGATTACTCTTTGCCAACACCTTTGTCGTGACTCTTCATATATTTCTGGATTTCAACTGAAATAAGAGATTATGTAGCACTCTTATTCCATCATGAAGTTTGTATTCCATAGAGATTTATGTTTATGTAATTTCAGTATTTCTGAATTTTCACTTTTTTAATAACTCCAGGAACAAGAAAACAAGATTCTGAGGAAGCCAAAAAAATGATCCCGATTCTTTTTCCCCTTTTTCAGAAGCTTGATTTTAACTGGATTTCTCAATCTTAGGCTTGCGAAAAGAATTTCAAATATAAGTCATGATCATTGTTTTTTACTTATGAAAAAAACTGATAAATGGAAGTTATATTTTATAATTAATTCCCATCCTCAGGTTAATTAACATGAACTAGTTTATATGAGGGTACACAATGGATTGGGCCTATCCACCAGCCGTTTTAATCAGGTAATACTGTTCAGGGACTCAGAGTTCTAAGGTAGTCTTTCATGAATAGGATTGATGTGGTCTATTTGCTATCCACCAAAGAAGCAGTTTGTATAGGGCTGAAATTTCAAATAAATGCAAGTCAATTTGTTCTTTGTCTAATATCCATAGCTAACTTTTTAATTCATATTCCTAATCTATTTCTACTTGAGTTAAATACAATATTACCTTAGAAGTTAACTTTTTATGGCTGTGTGCATATAATCTGTTTCTACATAAAATCAAAATAGTCCATGCATTCTAGATGTACTCTTATTGATTTAATTATTTATATAACAATTTTCTCCTTTTCAGTTTTTATTTTTGAATTCTGCTAGATTTTCATATTTACATGTTTTGTACATGTGAAGATGCATTGTACAAGAACATCCAACTCAACCAATTAGCATTAGTGGAGATGCCCAACCATTATTAATCACTCCTCAATATTAGCAACTCTCAACATCATTCATCATTTGCTGATTCTCCTTGGTGCAAGTTATTTTATGGCTGGTAGCAAACAAATTGTAAATTTATCATTTTAAAATTCTATGATAGCTGATCCTATGTGAAATTGCATGGTCTAGTTTGAGTTTTTAAGGTGGGTTGATATGGCTAGTTTCATATTTGATATAAATACTTTACGGTGTGTTTAGATGTGCTCATAATCCATCCTATCTTTATGTACTTGTAGTTTAATAAACAGTTATCCTTAACGTTTGAGGAGGCATGCCAACAATTCCATTTGGAGGGTTTGTGTCCAGGTCGTGTGGATACTTCCTAGGAATAACTAAGTGAAAGACATTTTTATTTTTCTAACAATATTACCTTTCAATAAAATTTCCTAACATGACAGGCTACCTTTTAACACGCATCAATTTAGTGCTAATATCATTGGTCTTATAAAAGTACCATACAGGTATATTTATTGTAATCAAATTACCTATTTATCATCGATGGTGTGTGCCTTTGTATTGATGGGAACATTAAATAGAAGTCTAAACCTAAAAACATGACATAAAGGTTCTTACAAATCAAAGTTTACAGACACGGAGGGTGTTCTGTAATCTTGATGTATCCCTTGCCTTCATCCACGCATATGTTATTCCGAAAGTCCTTATTTATTTTAATTTTACCTGGTCATCTCAATACTTAGAAGATGGACCATATGCAACCTGTTCTACAAGGCAGAATGCCTGGACATTTCTCATGTGGGTGACATAAGGAAACTAGGTCTTAGCTATGATGCCAATTAACTGTATCTTTCTCTGTTGAAGTGGATTTTATGTCATTAGGATTTTGCCTAAAGTTCAGCCTGAATTTTGTCTGCTTTCTGAACTTTGGAAATCTATTTTACCCTTGATTATTAGCAGTTATCAACTAAAATTTATTCTGTTTTACCTTTTTAAATTACAATAAAAGACACGGTATCCCTGCCCAGTGCATCTTTTTATCGAAGGTGTCAGATACTTTTTCTCCTCTTTTGACACGATTGTGTACCACTATTATCATCAATGCCATTCAATATCGCCACCCATAATCGAGATTCATCTCTTGTAAGGCTTCTGGGAAAGCAACTTTATACAATTAGCAATTCACAATTTATATAATTAGCAATTTATATAATTAAAGTGCATATTGTTCAATAAAATATGGCAACCTTGTATGTTCATTTTTCCTCATCTCAAATCTTCAGACTTAGAAGACTTTCTTTTACCATGATTCTACTTTGGAATTAACAATTTAACTGTGTTTCATCCACAAAAGCAGTATTTTTATCAAATGACATGTACATGGTGAAACATATTAAAAGTTTGTGTACATTTAATTGTTAATCATGGCAGAGAGGTGATAACTTCAGGAAAAGTGGGGTGACTCAATTGGTGTTATGCCATGCAGAAGATTAAAATTCCAAGTGAACTAGAGATCTTTTTCTTGAAATTAAATAATGACAGAGAAATCATATCCACATGATTTCTTAATAATAGGTAGCATGTCCTTTACTTCCACAAAAAAAGGAAAAGAAAAGAAAAAAGGAAAATAGGATGCAGCATGTGTGGTTTGTTCCACACTGTCTGACACTGATGCCGTGTATTCTCCCAACAGGATGTTCTCTTAGAAGCACCATCAAGGAATGAGACACTCCAAGTACCAGATATGCCCTCATCAAGCCAGATGCCGCAAGAACTGGGGATTTCAACCAATGATGCGAACATCAAGTCCAGCGAGGAATCGTCTTTGACAAAGGCTAATGCCACCTCCAAACTGCAGAATTCAATGAATGATAGGAGCACCAGGTCCAGAGAGGATCTGTCCTCGACAAAGGCTAATGCCACCTCCAAAAGATTAAGCAAGGGGGAGGTAAGCTTTCTTGTCACATACTTCTACTCCTGAAAAAACTATTTTAGTTCTTGCCCTCAGTGAATGTGGTGCTTGAAATCATCAGCATTTTCTTTGAACAGGATGTTTTGTCAGGGGAGACATCTAGGGATGAGAACCAAGCACAATTGCATGGCTTGAAATCTCAACAAAGTGGGGAGTCTGTTCAGATGCAACTTCATCAATCAAGTAATCAGAATGACACCAGAAGCAGAGGTGTAGGCAGCAGTTCACTGACAGAGTCATCTCCTACGGAAGTTAAGATGGTTTCCCCAATTTGCCCCAAGGATGAGGTATTTGTATGCCATGTAGATTTTGGGATTATAGACTTCCTTTCATCTCATTATGTTTCAAATTTTTTCATTTAGTATAATAATAGTTTTATGTAAAGTAAACATGCCTTGTGTTTAACAGAATGCTTCACTGGGAACAACTGCTGGACTCGACAGTATGCAATTTAAAAGCTCATCTTCTCTACCCAATAAACCACACAAACAGAATCCCACTTTGTCCAGTCAGAAAAGTAGAACCCCAGCAGGAAAAAGTGGCTGTTCCTCGATGGAGGAACCGCATGCAAGTGGGGAAATTTCCATTTCTAATAATTCCAATAAGAGGGAGGTAATCTGTTATCAGCTTGTGCATCTTTTTGGCGCATTCCAAGCCGTGTAAGTTCTTTTCCTCTGGAGTACCTATAACCCTGCTTATGATTTCATGTGCAGAAAATGCTTGCAGGGGCAGCCTCCAAGAATAGCAAACCACAGGTCCAAGAATTAGCAGCTTTCCAACCTCAAAGTGGGCAACCTCCTCAAAAACAGCTTGATAAAGCTGTGAGTCAAGATAGTGTGAAGACCTTAGCTCTCAACAGCAGTCCAAATGAGAAAATATCTCTTTCTCGCCCTGATGCACTTTCTCAGAAGCTTAATGTATGTCTGCTCATTTCATTTTATTCTCTCAAATGATTGCCTTATTAGATCTGCAAGTCTAAAAAATCAACTTATTTCATATCTCGATTAGATCTGCAAGTCTAAAAAATCAACTTCATATCTCGATTGTGCATGGTGTGGTGAATAACAGAATGTGGTGTCGGCAACAAATTTCAACAACTTAAAAAACCAACAAATTCCTGGGTCACCTCCTCTCAGACGCAGGCAACCAGCTCGGAAGACACTCTCCCGCATGGGTAATCCAACCACAACTGTATCTTTGGTCCCCAGTACAAGTAGTTTGCCTCCTGAGGATGCAGTAGATGGTGCAGTCAGTGCCTCAAAGAGGTCTGCTACTCAGGTAGAGGTAATAGTATGATGACTTACATTTCATCATGTATAACAAAAATGAAGCACTAAATTCTCCTGATATTTCTGACAAATGCTTTCAGCAGTAATCAATAGATAGAAAGCAAATGATATTAATCTGAATTCCTTGCATTTTTATGTTAGGAGCCAGCTACTTCGACGTCTGCTCTGAACAGGCTGACAAATCGTCTCAACTTCTTGAAGGAACGTCGCATGCAACTTGCAAGTGAGCTTCAAGCTATGGACCTCGGCAGACTTAAAACTTCTGAAGGCCCTGCACCATCAAAAAGCAACCCCAGATGATGGCCATTGTGCTCCAAGAAAATCTGAAAGATTGCATTGCTTTCCAACTTGGCCTACTGCCTATTTTGGTCTGAAACAGAAGCATTCTGACGAGTCCTGCTCTCGTGTTACTCACCATGATGGTTCTCAGTGCATGGTTTCCACGTGTTCTTCAAAGTTCAGCTTTGTCACCGGTGTTTTGGGGCTTGCTAGGTGTCTTCTGGCAGACTGGAAGTAAATTTGCCCATGGAAGAAGGCCTTTGCAATGCCTTTCTAATTTTCTGTTTATATGGCCATTTTGCTCGTGTAAAATATTGGTGTTGTTTTCGTATTTTTGGTTTTCCTGTGTCTGACAATCATTGATGATTTGAGCAGGCAATAACTAACTGGCTAGATTGGGATGTTGATTTTGTATAGGCGAAAGCTGCCAAGTTTGTGAAAATTATTGTCATTATTGGTTAGAGATGAAATGAACGTATGAAAAACATGTAAAAATTTGTGGTTATACTTTTTACTGATATTGGGGAATCAGTTGGTTGAAAAAAATATAATTAATTAGAAGCATAAATTAAAGTAATAAAATAATTATGGAATGTTTGGATTTATGTAGAAATCTTATTTACGAAGAGTGAAGTGAAAATTATGGGAGAAGGTTTCAATAGGATATTGATTTGTATTTCTTCTTTTCAAAGGAATATGGGAGGAGTATATGTCTATTTATAAGTTACCATTCACACACAAAGCTCACATTTTTCGATGTGACACTAAATCGATAACCCAAATCTCTCAACACTCACTCTCAAGTTGGAGTATGAAATGCTTAATTTGTAATACAAAAAAATTCACTTTACATAAGTGAGAACATGGGTTAGAGTTGCTAAAGAAACTATGGCTATCTCTAACAATAGCTTCTCCTCTGAAAATCTGGTACTGATGGTTCCCAATTTAGTATCTCTATAAAAGAGGTCTTCTTCTGAAGGTCTCGAAAGTGGATCTCTCTTTCTAGAGTTTATAAAATTGGATCTTCCACATAGAAACCTGAAATTGACCTTTCCTTGAGGATCTCAAAATTGGATCTCTTTATCTAGAGATTTTAAAACTTTGGACTTCTCAGAGTTGAGTTTCTCATGTGTAGTCCATGAATAAAAGAGACTCTCAAATGAGGGATGATTACAATAGGTTTTCATACTCTTCCTTTCTCCCATACTCATATAATAAAAAAAATAACAAGAGAAGAAATAAAATAATAAAACTAAAGAAGATTTCTTCACATCTTCTCTTTAACATAAGTCTTATCATTTTTTTTCTTTATCTTTCTTTTTTCGTTTTCTCCTTTTTTTTTTCTTTCCTTATCTGTCTTTCATTTTTTTTTATGCCTTCTTTTTATTTTTGTTGCCTCTTCTTCCTTTTTTTTTAAAGGAAACAACAGGAGATAAATACCTAAATCAAACCTTAGGGTTCGGAGAACCTAACAACGAAGAGGTTGGTGACTCCTTTTGCTGCCAACCACAGTTGCCACCTCTGACCTCGTTTGCTCCGGTTGCCAACGCCACGTGATGCAGCCTTGCAGATTGCTGCATCGCCACTGCATGCACCTCATCGCAATGTCCAACCCATGTTCGTCACGTGCCTAAGCTCCTCCTCCAACTTCAACATCCCGGATGGCCCATCGATTTTCACCGTCACGTCATAGGTCCCTGTCGAGTGCCACGCGATGCGTAGCATGATGGGGGCACGGTTCTTCGTGATGAGGTTGCGAAGCTTCCTCTTGCACTTCTGAATAACAGCCTCGTACTCGGGGCTCACCTTTGGGTAGCATTTCGCCATTGCGCCAACAAAAAGGGAGGAGGTGTAAGGAATGCTTCCCCATCGGCGATGTCTGATCTACATCAGCAATAGCCGCAGTAGGGCATCAATTGGCTCCACCTTGCTCTTCTCCTCGCGTAGAGTTGCCCTTGACTGCTAATCTGCATGATGGGGTTGGGGATCTCGATCTGCCTTCCTCGGGGCGTTCGCAGCGATCTCCATTGACATCGGTCACGATGCATGATCCCATATCACCAAAGCTTGATCTTGCCTTCGATCTCGAAGGCACAAAAAGAACCCTAGTAACAAGTGGAATTGTATATGGACAAGATAAAATCCAAGAGTGACTTGTTCTAATACCAAGTTAAAAAATATAATTAAGCGAAAGCATAAATCAAAGCAATAAATAATCATGGAATGTTTGAGTTTATGTAGAAACCCCACTCACGAAAAGCGGGGAGAAAAACATGGGAGAAGGCTCCCATAGGGCACTGATTTGTATTTCTTCTCAAACGAATGTGGGAGAAGTACACATCTATTTATAGGCTACCACTCACACACAGTCCACATCTTCCGATGTGACACTAAACCGACAACTTAATTCTCTCAACATAGTCATTCCTATCCGTTGGTCTTAGTTCGTAAAAATGCATTTTCTTGTACCTAGTCTTCATGGAGCTACAGGTTCCGGTTGTTGCAACTTGAATACATTTTCGTTAGTATCACTTAAGCTTGTAAAATTGAATTAGACCAGCCAGTCAAGCAGCTAAACCAGGAACAAAGTTGTGGTAGTCAAAGACTTAATTACAAATAATCCTGTTTAAATCCTAAACAGTAAGAAAAGATAGTATGTGAACATTAAATGAGAATTTCCTTTAAAAATTGACTAAAATGTAAGCTAGCTAAAAAGGTAAAAAGCCTAGCTCACTAGAGTTCTAATCACCTTCCTAATTGATATTTTACATTGTTGCCAGCTATGCCAATCACTGTGTGCTAGAGGTTGCTGGTTTTCCCTCTCAAAACTTGTGTTGTGAGTCATTAATCTTGACCAACAATTACATTTCTGCTAGCATTACCACCTTATGTTGAGAGTGGATTAGAGCTTGGATAGATAGGTTTGGATTGGTGGACGTTGTATGGGTATCATTCTTCACACCACCACCCACAGTCATTGCCGATGATTTGACTTCTATTCTCGCAATTTTGACCATCATATGAATTGGGTCTTAAATAATCTGAGTGAGAAGAGTGTAATAACGCCATATCCATTTTAGGAGATTTGAAGAGATTGAAGGGAACACATCAAAAATCTCTCTTCAAGTGAAGGATGTAGGGATGGATATTAAGTCAAATGAGTCAAGTTAGACTTAGCTTGAACTTGAACTTGATAGGTCACCTTGGACTTGAACTCAAACTCAATCTAGTTCATACAAATCAACTAGAGCTCAACTCATCAAGTTTTGAGTCAACTCACAAGTTAATTTGATAACCAGCTGCTCCTCTCTCCTTTGTTTGCTGCTGCTACCTAAGGATGCAAGTTTTGGTAAATCCAACTTGAACCCAACTCAACCTGACCCAAAAAGAATGAGTAAAACCTAACTAGGTATGTGTATGGATATAGACCTATATTCGATTATTCAACCCAAGTACTTCAATAAAATCCTTATTTACCCAAAACATATAATTCTCTTCCTAAGTCCCTCATCCCCCAACCTTAATCTCCCTCATGATTCCTTCCATGATTTTGAAGGTTGAGAGTATTTCTAAAACTTCTATTAAACATTTATTTTGGAGATGGAATTTTCTATTTCAAATGTATTTATATTTTGTCTTTCTTTGTATTTTTATTTTTCATTTTTGATATATTCTCCTTGAATAGCTCTTTTTGTAGTAATTTTAATGGGGATCAATAAAATTGGAGTAGCTTGAGCCCATCTATTTCAAGTTTATTAAAAATAAACATTTGATGAATCATTGTATAGATTTTTTTCTTTGACTCTAATTTAGGTATGATTTGATTGTAAAATCAATTTATAAATGGATATCTGATAGATAGATGGGTATGGATATGAGTTTAATTTTTGTATTCAATGGGTAAATTGGTAGGATATAGGTATAGATTTAGCCAAACCCAACCTGTTTGCATCCCTACTTCTACCTGACCCGTTTCCTACGTCCCTCTTCCTCAAACTCCAAGAACTACTCATTGTACTTGAACATAGGACCATGGTGGAAAGGGATGAGGAGAAGACATACCCACATGGGAGTTATGTAGAGCAATGGATCTTGAAGAGTAGCTGCTACACAGGATGGTGAGGAGGATGAGTGTCATCGACTCCTCGATTATGGTGCTCAAAGGAAAGGTGCAAGGGAACTAGCAGCTTTAGGGTCAGGGATTTTGAGTTCCTTTATAAATTGAACTATGATGGGAAGGGCAAGTGTGTGGAGGGTATTTTGCATTGGGGTGTTTTTCTTTGTAGGGTTTAGTCCTAAGTAATATTTATATACATATACAAAGAAAAAAGGAGCTACATTCAAGTGTAGGAAAAGTTTCCTACATTCATACTTATATCTTTGTCTACAAATTATATTTTAAAATGAAATTTAGGGATTTAAATATACTTAAATAAACATTTTTTGATTATTTTAAATGATTTAAACATCATCAAAATTTAATCCATTCGATTATAGGGTTAGGGTATCCATTTTGGATGAAATTTAAAAAACATATCATTGTTAGTATATAATTTTGTTCGGCAAAGTATCATTCCAAAATATTAAATATAAACAAAGTTATGAGTGTCAATGTAAAAAAAAATTTTCACTTAAGTGTAGGTTTCTGGTTCCTGAATCTCTACAAGACCCGAAACAAGCTTGATTCGACTAATCCCAAGACCCAGTCATCCAATAAGAAATAACCGGAAAGTAGAAAAATAAACCACATTCACTATGCCATGTAACTAACAGTAAAAGAGTACAAGCAGTAAGGAAGTAAAAGCTGCTAAACAATACATACCACCACAATAATAGGAAAGTAGAAACAAAAGTACAGTAACAGAAATGGTGACAACAGTCTAAAACTCACAAGTAGAACAAAGAGTACAACTAAAATAGGAAACTACTGTTAGGCTCGACTGGGCCCAGCACCCTCTGCAGTCGGCAACGCGAGCTGCTCAACTCTTGGACCTGTAAAGGGTTATGAGTAAAACGGAGTCAGCGAATGCTGAGTAGAGTGGTAACCAAACTAACTAAAACAGTAAAAGCTAACAGGTAAATTTATCTTTTCCGATTATTTTATTTTTCAAGTCATTCCTTTTCACCCATTGATTTACTTTCAGATTTCTTTCTTGATCTTGCATGTTCTCAGTGGGAACGATCTTGATTGTAGTCTTTTTTGAAGAGTAGAAGGTACATGTGGTGCTTTGCTGGCCGGGAGAGTCCCCCGTGATAATCCTACACCCAGTCAACCACCCCAAGGTCGCAGACAGACGTAGCAGTGACTACGGCACGTGTGATAAGCGTATGGGTAGTGATGATCGGCCGATAACTAGCTTTTGTTATAGAAATAGTGTTGTAGTACAGCTAGTTATTGCCATCATTACAGATATATTTTTTACTCGAAAAATAAAAGAGTTCCCGAGGTCGAACTCAGGGAGCAAGTTGTATTCTAGAAGTACAATATTTCTTATTACAAAAATAGAGAGAGAGAGATGAAAATTTGGCTTCTTCTCTTCTTTCTTCCTCTTTGTCTTCTCTTCTCTTTGGCTCTTGATTTGTTCTTCTTTGTCTATTTCCTCGTGGTCTTCTCTTCTGCCTTCTGTTCTTCCTTGTTTTCTCTTCTTCTTCTGTTCTTCAGATCTTCCTCTCGTGCTCTTCTTCTTCTTTTCTTTTGCTTTCAGGACGTCGTCTCTCCTTTCTTCTTTTCTTCTTCTTCTTCTTTTTCTTCCGCAGTCCTTCTTCTTCTTCACCTGTGCCTGCACACTTCACGGTTTACACGTCAGAGGGCAAAACCTACTGTACCCTCCCCCCCGCGTCTCTCTCTCTCAGAATTCACTCTTAGTAATGCTCTCCCAGAGCAACCGGGTAATCGGGTACGCGGGTCGCGCCCGGGTCTAGGCCCACCGGCGTGCGGTGGTGGGCGAGGAGTGCAGGTCGGGCTAATCGAGTCGGGCCAGGTCCGCGGGACGTGAGCGCGGACGAGGCCGGGTAATCGGGCGGGTGAAGGGGACCTCACCCCGTGATCTGAGGCGAACAGGTTAAGGCACTTTTTGCCTTTAAGCGCCCGTTCGCCTCAGTGGGTTTCCGAGGTGGGACTATGTAACGAATGCGTGCCCCAGACGTCTTTTAAGACGTCTGGGAGGTGGCCCAGACGTCGGACCAGACGTCTGGGATCACATCCAGATGTCTGACCAGACGTCTGGGATCGTTTCCAGACGTCTGGAAAACAGTTATTTTCGCACGAAAGATTCGTCTGCGCGCCTGTGCGCGCAGACCCGCGATTCCTCTCTCTCTCTCTTTTTCCCTCTCTCTCTCTGCGGCTCCAGGCGACCTGCCACGCTCCTCTCTCCTCCTCGCGCGGCCTTAAAAGGCACGCCTCCCCTCCCGTCTCCACTTTCCCCTCCTTCTCCTTCCTGTGCGCGAGTGCGAGCGAGCGCGAGGGCGGCAGCGGCGGTTGCAGTGAGCGCGAAGGAGGTGCGGCGTGTGAGGGCGGAGCTCTGCCGTGAGGGCGAGCTCGCCGGAGCGGCTTGGCCGGCCGGCGGAGGGCGCAGGGGGCGCAGAGCGACGCGGAGAGGGACTTGCTGCGGTCTGAGCAGCCGACGCGCGAGGTGTGACGCGGGCGGCGTCGCGAGCGGAGGCCGAGTAGCGGCCTGATTCTGGAAAAATTTCCAGAATCAGACGTCTGGGTTGATAGTCAGATGGCGAGAGCGACGTCTGTAAGATCATACAGACGTTTGAAAGGTGAGTTTTCCGCCTTCTTCTTCCTTCCTGTCGACTGACCGTACTGAGGGAGGGAGTTGGCTGTGCGCAGGTTCGCTGATTCGCCATCCTTTGCAAATCGAACGTCTGGAAGTTGTACCAGACGGCGGGAGTGACCTCCAGACGTCCGGGGTGACCATCGGACGTCTGGGAGCTAGGACAGACGTCCCTGCAGACTTCTAGACGTCTGGGAAACTACACTGAACAGGTAATTCCCTGATCCACTGTTTAAGACGTCTGGAAGAAGTTCCAGACGTCTGATTTTGCACAGTATCGTCTTTTTCGACCCGTTTAGGGCACGTTCGGGCTCCGTTTTCCGCGATTCGAGTTGCGTTCTTTTCAGAATTAATTCCTCTACCCGTCTACAGTAGCTATACATTGTTTTGAGACACTCCTTGTGTTTGATCCTTGTGATAGGACCTCGTTCAGTTGCAGTCTTGAGAGTCGCGGAGGCACGTGTGATTCCCGATCACGCCCCCATTACTCCCGTTGTACCTGGTAGAGTGGCTTAAGTTTATTATTAAAATCTGTTAAAGTATGGAACCATAACTAGAATCTAGGACATTGCATGAATCCTAGGAATGAGAAATGTATGGAATGATAGCTCCTATGTGATGCATGAATCCTAGGGCTGGAAAACTAGTTGTATGCTAAATCCTAGGATGTGGCATGAAACCTAGGATGGAAAAACTAGTGGAATATATAATACTGCAGTCTTGGAAAAATGGAAAGGAATATAAAGCTGCCTGTAAATTGAATTAACAGCTGCCTGTTATGAATAAAGAAACATGATTGAGATCATGGATTGTGAGAACGTGAAACTGGAAAGTGAAACATATGATGTTCTGAGATAAAGAGCTGGAACCCTACGGGGAATTAGGAGTGGAACTCCTGGAAAGAAAAAGGAATGGAACTGAGATGTAGTTTGTACTGTCTCTTGGGTACGCAGTACCAAGGGAAGTACCTGTACCTGTTTAGTGCAGAGTGGGGCCAGCCGCCCCAGGGACCCGGGGTTAGGATTGGCCGCTCTGTACCGACTTGTTGGCCATCGTGTACGTAGTACCGAGGAGAGCTACTAGTGTTAGGAGAGTACTAGCTACCCCACGGGCCCCAGGGTTCTGCTAGCCTCCTTCACCGACTTGTTAGGCCCACTAGGGCAAACCAGGGTAGTCAGGCGAGGGTGCGCGGACTGTGGAGGGGCAAGGCCCCGGTTTGGTTACTGTGGAGGGGTTGGACCCCTGTTACTGAGAGGGCTCTGCCCTGGTTCCGTGCTGTGCTTTGGGCACACCCGTTAACGGAAACGACTGACCGCGTGCCAGTGCGGGCTAGCTACCTGTGCGTTTATCGTGCGTGCCGTAGTCACCGTTACGTCTGTCAGTGACCTTGGGGTGGTTGACTGAGGGTAGGATCACCACGGGGGACTCTCCCGGCCAGGAGAGCACCACGTGCTACTTCTACTTTTGGAAAAGACTGCAATCAAGATCGTTCCCACGAGGACATTCGAGATCAAGTAAATGATCTGAGAAATAAATGAAATAGTGAGAAAATTGAAAGATGTAAATAAAGGAAGTGATAGAACATAATAGCTACTGTACACTCTACTGTTGCCTTTAGTTTGTTTGCCACTCTACTCAGCGTTTTGCTGATGTGTTACACTCGTTACCTTTTTCAGGACCAGGTGTTGTGCAGCCAGGGTCGGCGGCTGCAGAGGACGCTGGGCCGAGTAGGGTCTAGTAGAGTTTATCACAGTCTTTTGTACCGCTTTTGTTTCTGTTCTAGTGAGTAGTTTTTGTTTCTGCTGTACTTTCTTTACCTGCAGTTCTTGTTATATGATAAATGTTGTTCTACTGTTGTGGTGGTATCTACTGTAGTAGTTTCTTTCCTTACTGCTGTACTTCCTTACTGTTAGTTATATTCATGCTAAATGTGGTTTATTTTACTGCTCTTTTGATTACTTCCTCGTTGGACGACTAGGTCTTGGTATTAGTCGAGTCGGTCCGGTTCTTGTGTCTCGTAGGGACTCGGGAACCGGGTCGTTACAGACTAAATGTCCCACCTCAATTGGACGCCCGCGCGGAGGAGGCGGCGGGCAGTCGAGGCTTCACGCGAGGGCTTCGCCTCAACTGCAGCCTGGCACTTCGCGAAGACACCCCACGTAGCCTGGGAGCCTGATCTGGGCGTGGCGTGCCTGGAGCAGCAGGTCGAAGGAGCTTCTTCACCTCAGCAATGGCGGCGGCGAGCGAAGTTCCTGTTTATAGAGAAAGGGCCTCTCGGCCTAATTAGATACGCAGAGGACCTTCGCCGTGGCACGGCGAAGGTGGTCGGAGGGTCTGCAGGTGGTGGGGCGGAGCCTAAGGGCTGCCCTAGGTCAAACTGCGGGTTGGGAAATGGGTGTGTTCGGTGGAGTTGCAGAGGGCGATTTGGGGGAAGTGGAAGGGCGGAGGTTGATTAGGGTGAGGAGGCGAAGGTTCTGCGGTGGTCGGCAAGCCATGTGGGTTGCTGGAGTGATGGGAGCGGGTCGCCGAAGTGTGGCCGGAGGTGGAGAAGGTGAGGGTGATTGGTCGAAATCGGGGACGACAGTAAAGGTTTAAAGTGAGGAAAAGGAAGAGGGGAGGAAGAGAAGTTATACCTACTTAGCAGGACGAGGAGGGGCCGGAGCAGGCGATAGCCGTATCAACTGTCGCCAGAGAAGAAACTGCCCAGAGGAAGGGGCGACGGCGAGGAGAGGGCCGGAGAAGCGCACGCTGGGTGCGGCGCGGCTCGGGAAGAGCGAGGGAAGGCAATGCTGTTGCTGGTAGTGTGGTAGGGCGACGAGGAGGAGGAGGAGAAGCCGCCGGAGCAAGGGGGCGTCTGTCGGAGTGGGAAGAGAGGAAGTGAGGGGTTATCTCCGTCGGATCCGAGCTGGGAAGAACGGCGGAGCGACAGGGGTATTTATAGGGGCAGAATCAGAGAGGAGGGCGGAGGGAGACGACGTGTCTCCCTCGCCGGAGGACGCCGGAGGAAGGAGGCCCATACCGTCCGTGCGTTTGCACGGGCGGTATGGGTGGTCGCAGCACTCAGGGGGGTGCTCCTGCGGTGGCTGACGACGCAGGGCACCCTCATTTGACTTGGGAAGCCCCCCTTTACCCTACGCGGCGCCATGCTTCGCGCAAGGTCGCCGGAGCATGGTGCTGCTCAGGTTTTGCAGGAGGGACCTAAATGCAAAGAACGAAGGAGAGTTAAGGGTCAAAATGTGAGGGTTCAAAAGTTGAGGGCCAGAAAGTAAATATATGAGGACCAAAGTGTAAAGTTGGTCAAGAAGGTTTCTTCTTAGGCTCAAGTTTTTATACATGACTAATTAGGACCTAAGGATTTGGATGGTGAATTTTATTTCTAGATTAAACCTTGTTTGATTGGTCAAATTATGCAAAAACCTAAATTAAGTTGTTAATTGGGCATGGTTCTCAATGTAGGTCAAAATGGGTTTCTAAGGCCAAATTGAAGGTTCTAAACCCTAGAGATTATTTTTATATGAATTTTAGAGGGTTTGGTTGATTTTTTCTCTGCCTCGAACCTCGTGTATTTAAGTGGGTTTCTTTTTAGGGTTACAGGATGTCATTTAATTCTCCGGAGTTGCTGTAGCCCTTGTTGAGTCATTTCATCCCACTTTTCTTCTTATTAGGTTGTTTTAACCTATGTTTGGACCCTGAGTTACCCTGTTTTTAGATTGGATTGGTGAAATTACATTTTTACCCCTCAGTTTCTATTTTCTTTGCAAACTCAGAATCTCTCTGAGCCAAGCCTTTCTAAGGTTATGTAGGAGCTTTTTCTTGCAAATCAGGGTTAAATGGTGCTAGTTTAGGGCTAATGATGAGGTTCTCATCAGGTAGCTACCCCGCACTGGCACGCAGTCAGTCGTTTCCGCTAGCAGGTACGCCCAAAGTACAGCACGGAACAGTATAGGGCCTTACCCTCTCAGCAACAAGGGTTTAGTCCCTCAAAACCAAACAGAGGTCTCGTCCCTCCACAATCCGCATACTATCGTCTGACTACCCCGATTTGCCCAGTGGGCCTAACAAGTCGGTGTAGGGTGGCTAGCTCTCTCCTTACACTAATTGCTCTCCCTGGTACAATGTACGTGAGGGCCAACAAAGTTGGTGTAGAGTGGTCAATCCTAACCCCAGGTCCCAACGCAAGGGCAACTAGCTCCGCTCTACACTAATTAGAGGACAGTCGCTCTCCTTGGTACCACGTACTCAAGGACCAGCACACTTCCAACTCACATTTCCAGGTCCTTTTCATTCATCCACAGGAGCTCTACTCCTAATTCCTTGTAGGGTGCATGCTCATATCCACCATATTATTCCATACCAGGTTTCATTATTCACAATTCCATTCTCGTATTATACATATGCAGCTCGTATTTTTACAATTAACAAATGCAACAATGATATCACAAGTAACTGTTTAACTGGCACAGGCATTTCATATTCCAACAGGTAGCTCATATTTATTAACAGGTAATTGTTTACAATTCTACTCATTCATTTATTACTGCAATCTCAAACATGCAAACAGTGCAACTGTTTCTCGTCCTAGGATTCATGTCACATCTTAGGTTTTTAGTTATCTAATTAAAACATGGGGAAACCACTTTACCAGACAATCCGGGAGTGCTGAAACTCGAACGGCAGACTCACGTGCCTCTGCAAGTCCCGAACACGCAACAGATCGAAATCTTATACCAAGGAACAGACCACAATGGAACGTTCAGAACAGTATATAAGGATTTCTAACATGTAGAGGAACTCACAAGGAAACTATAGATATTTCGTTTGTGTAAAACGGATCCCAAATGGACCCTAAACGGGTCAAAAATAGAACTGCAGAACCAAATCAAACGTCTGGCACAAGGTCCAGACGTCTTCAAAGTCACCAGGGTCTCACCTCAAGTTCCTGCGTTAACCTCAGATGTCCAAGACCCCTACTTGACCTTCTGGACTCAGTTCTAGAAGTCCAACCACTCCTCCAGTTGTCTGGTAAGCTGTCCAGACGTCTGAAATGCATGGGAGGACATGCTGCGCGCCTTCCTAAAGCTGCTCCTAAGCACAACAGAGCAGGAAAACTCCTTTTACCCAAACAAATAGGCTCTGCGGTGCGGCCTGCATGGCTGTAACCGTAAGAAGAACGTACCTTCGCGAAACCTTGCTTTCAGACATCCGGTGTTGTCACCATACGTCCGACCCGTCGTCTCGAAAGCACTCTAGAGTTCTGATACTGGAAAAATCCCTGTACCAGAGTGAACTCTCGCTCCTCTCGTCCCGCGCAGCCATGGCTCCTCCCTCTCGTCTGCAGCTCCGATTGCAGCAGGAAGTCGGGGACGGCTCCCCCGACGCACTCCTCCTCTTTCCTCGCTCCTCGCTCTCGCTCCCTCTCTCTCGCTCGTCCCTCTCATGACAGTGGAGAGGAAGGAAGGTGGTGGTGGAGTGGAGAAGAGAGGAAGGGGGGAAGAGGGCTCTTATATAGGGAGTGGGGTTAGGGTTCGATGAGGAAGGAGAAAAGAAGAGGAGAGAGAGAAGGAAGGTTGTCTGCTCGCAGCCAGCGCGCAGACTCGACTCTGAATATAATTTTTTTAATTTCCAGACGTCTGGGAAGGGGTCCAGTCGTCTGACCAGTCGTCTAACTGACAGTCCAAACATCTTAAAAGGTTCAAAACAGAATGGATCTTTACAATATACATAGCCTTTCATCAAAAATGATCATTTTCAATTATTTTGAATGATTTAAGCATTGTCAAAATGTGATCCATTTAATGAGAGGTTAGGGATATCATTTTGGATGAAATTTGAAATACATATCATTCCTAGTAAAAACTTCATTCCCCAAAGTATCATATCTGTTACGAACGCGCGCTTCAGACGTCTGGGAGGTGGCCCAGATGACTGACCAGATGTCTGGAACCACTTTCGGACGTCTGGGAATCGGTTATTTTTGGCACGCGTGTTTCGTCTGCGCTCTCAGCGTATGCTCTCTCTCCCTCTCTTTTTCCCTCTCGCTTGCGGCCGCAGACCCACCCTCTGCCGCGCTCTCTCTCCTCCTCGTGCGGCCTTAAAAGGCCACGCCCCCTCCCTCACTCCCGTCACCTCCGCCCCCTTCCTCTTCTCCTTCCAGCCAGTGCGCGAGAGCGAGCGCGAGTGAGGCGGCGGCCGTGACAGCCGCGGTGAGCGTGGGAGGAGGTGTTGCGTGTGGGAAGAAGCGCTCGGCCGTGAGGGCGAGCTTGCCGGGGCTGCTAGGGCCGGCCGGCGGGGGCCGCAGCGGGCGCGGAGCGATGCGAGAGGACTGTCGCGGCTCGAGCAGCAGGAGGACGAGGCGCGGCACGGCCGGGCGTCGCGAGCGGAGGGCAAGTCACTCCCTGGTTCTGGAAACTTTTCCAGAATCAGACGTCTGGGCTTCTAGCCAGACGACTGGCACGACGTCTGGAAGACTGTCCAGACGTCTGAAAGGTGAGTTATTTCCGTCTTCTTCCTTTTCTTCGACTGACCGTACTGAGAGAGAGAGTGATGGGCACATGCAGTTTCGGTGATTCGCCACCCAACACGAATCAGACGTCTGGCTGTAGTACCTGACTACGGGAGCGACATCCAGACGTCCGGGGTGACCATCGGACATTTGGGAACTAGGCCAGACGCCTCCGCAGGCTTCTGGACGTCTGAGAGCCCATGCAGAGCAAGGTAATCCCTGATCCACCTTTTTAAGACGTCTGGAAGAAGTTCCAGACGTCTGATTTTGCACTGTTTCGTCATTTTCGACCCGTTTAGGGCCCGTTCGGGTTTCGTTTTCCGCATTTCGAGTTGCGTTCTTTTCAGAATTAACTCCTCTACCCGTCTACAGTAGCTATATACTATTTTGAGAAACTCCTTGTGTTTGATCCTTGTGATAGGACCCCATTTCGTTGCAGTCTCGGGGGTTGCGGAGGCACGCGGGATTCCCGACCACACCCCCAGTACTCCTGTTGTAACCGGTAGAGTGGCTTTAAGTATAATCTGTTAAATTATGGAACCATAAGTAGAACCTAGGACATTGCATGAATCCTAGGAATGAGAAATAAATTGAATGATAGATCCTAGGTGTTGCATGAATCCTAGGGCTGGAAAACTAGATTGTATGATAGATCCTAGGATATGGCATGAATCCTGGGACGGGAAAACTAGTGGAATGTATGATTACTGCAGTCTTGGAAAATGTGAAAAGGAATTAATAGCTGCCTGTGAATTGAATTAACAGCTGCCTGCTATGAATAAATAAACGCGATTGAGAACATGGATTGTATGAACGTGAAACTGGAAAGGTGAAACCTGAATGTGCTGAGTTAAAAGAGCTGGAACCCTACAAGGAATTAGGAGTGGAACTCCTGGAAAGAGAAAGGAATGGAACTGAGAAAGAAAGACGTAGTAGTGTGCTGTCTCTTGAGTACATAGTACCAAGGGAAGTACCTGTACCTGTTTAGTGCAGAGCGGAGCCAGCCGCCCCAGGGACCCGGTGTAACGACCCGGTTCCCGGGTCCCTACGAGACACGAGAACCGGACCGACTCGACTAATCCCAAGACCTAGTCATCCAACGAGGAAGTAACCAAAAGACAGTAAAATAAACCACATTCAGCATGAATATAACTAACAGTAAGAAAGTACAGCAGTAAGGAAAGAAACTACTACAGTAGGTACCACCACAACAGTAAAACAGCATGTATCATATGACAAGAACTGCAGGTAAAGAAAGTACAGCGGAAACAAAACTACTCACTAGAACAGGAACAAAAGAGGTACAAAAGGCTGTGGTAACTCTACTGGACCCTACTCGGCCCAGCGTCCTCTGCAGCCGCCGACCCTAGCTGCTCAACACCTGGTCCTGAAAAAGGTAACGAGTGTAACACGTCAGCAAAATGCTGAGTAGAGTGGCAAACTAACTAAAGGAAACAGTAGAGTGTACAGTAGCTGTTATGCTCTATTACTTCCTTTATTCACATCTTTCAATTTTTCTCACTATTTCATTTATTTCTCAGATCCTTTACTTGATCTCGAATGTCCTCGTGGGAACGATCTTGATTGCAGTCTTTTCCAAAAGTAGAAGTAGCACGTGGTGCTCTCCTGGCCGGGAGAGTCCCCCGTGGTGATCCTACCCTCAGTCAACCACCCCAAGGTCACTGACAGACGTAACGGTGACTACGGCACGCGCGATAAACGCACAGGTAGCTAGCCCGCACTGGCACGCGGTCAGTCGTTTCCATTAACGGGTGCGCCCAAAGCACAGCACGGAACCAGGGCAGAGCCCTCTCAGTAACAGGGGTCCAACCCCTCCACAGTAACCAAACCGGGGCCTTGCCCCTCCACAGTCCGCGCACCCTCGCCTGACTACCCTGGTTTGCCCTAATGGGCCTAACAAGTCGGTGAAGGAGGCTAGCAGAACCCCGGGGCCCGTGGGGTAGCTAGTACTCTCCTAACACTACTAGCTCTCCTCGGTACTACGTACACGAGGGCCAACAAGTCGGTACAGAGCGGCCAATCCTAACCCCGGGTCCCTGGGGCGGCTGGCCCCACTCTGCACTACACAGGTACAGGTACTTCCCTTGGTACTGCGTACCCAAGAGACAGTACGAACATCTCAGTTCCATTCCTTTTTCCTTCCAGGAGTTCCACTCCTAATTCCCCGTAGGGTTCCATCCTTTAATCTCAGAACATCATATGTTTCACTTTCCAGATTCACGTTCTCAAAATCCATGATCTCAAACATGTTTCTTTATTCATAACAGGCAGCTGTTAATTAAATTTACAGGCAGCTTTATATATTCCTTTCCATTTTTCCAAGACTGCAGTAATATACATTCCACTAGTTTTTCCATCCTAGGATTCATGCCATATCCTAGGATCTATCATACAATCTAGTTTTCCGGCCCTAGGATTCATGCAACACCTAGGAGCTATCATTCCATATATTTCTCATTCCTAGGATTCATGCAATGCCCTAGGTTCTAGTTATGGTTCCATACTTTAACAGATATTATTAATACTTAAAGCCACTCTACCAGGTACAACGGGAGTAATGGGGGTGTGATCGGGAATCCCGCGCGCCTCCGCGACTCTCAAGACTGCAACCGAACGAGGTCCTATCACAAGGAGTGTCTCAAAACAGTGTATAGCTACTGAAGACGAGTAGAGGAATTAATTCTGAAAAGAACGCAACTCGAATCGCGGAAAACGGAGCCCAAACGGGCCCAAAACGGGTCGACAAGGACAATACTGTGCAAAATCAGACGTCTGGAACTCCTTCCAGACGTCTTAAACGGTGGATCAGAGAATTACCTGTTCAGCTTGGCTCCCCGGACGTCCAGAAGTCTGCGGGGACGTCTGCCCTAGATCCCAGACGTTCGATGGTCCCTCAGGACGTCTGGAGGTCACTCCCGCCGTCTGGTACAACTTCCAGACGTCTGATTCGCAAAGGATGACGAATCAGCGAACCTGCGCACAGCCAACCCCCCTCCCTCAGTACGGTCAGTCGACAAGAAGGAAGGAGAAAGCGGAAACTCACCTTTTAGACGTCTGTATGATCTTACAGACGTCGACCTTGCCGTCTGGATATCAACCCAGACGTCTGATTCTGGAAATTTTTCCAGAATCAGAACCCTGCTCGGCCTCCGCTCGCGACGCCGCCCGCGTCGCACCTCGCGCGTCTGCTGCTCAGCCCGCAGCAGGTCCCTCTCTGCGTCGCTCCGCGCCCCCTGCGCCCTCCGCCGGCCGGCCAAGTCGCTCCGGCGAGCTCGCCCTCACGGCAGAGCCCCGCCCTCGCACGCCGCACCTCCTCCACGCTCACTGCAGCTGCCGCTGCCGCCCTCGCGTCCGCTCGCTCTCGCGCACAGGAAGGAGAAGAAGGAGGAGACGGGAGGGGAGGCGCGCCCTTTTAAGGCCGCGCGAGGAGGAGAGAGAAGGCGGTCGCAGCGCGCCTGAAGCCGCAGAGAGAGAGAGAGAGGAATCGCAGGTCTGCGCGCACAGGCGCGCAGACGAATCTCCCGTGCGAACATAACTGTTCTCCAGACGTCTGTAAACGATCTCGGACGTCTTGGCAGACGTCTGGATGTGATCCCAGACGTCTTGTCCGACGTCTGGGACACCTCCCAGACGTCTTAAAAGGCGTCTGGGGCACGCGTTCGTTACAATATAACAAACTCAAAGGAAGTTTCGTCCCCGAAACTTGCGCCAACTAGGGTGCGGGAAAAAGATGTCCAAATAACCATAACAAACTCAAAGAGGACCGAAGCCGGTCCGAAAAGCTCCGGGTACCGCTCCCGCATTGCCGCCTCAGGCTCCCAGGTAGCCTCCTCGTACCGCTGGCTCCTCCACAAAACCTTTACCAGGGGTACTTGCTTTTGTCTCAACCTGCGGACGGCTCGGTCTAGGATCTGCACTGGCCGCTCGGGGTAGGTCAGGTCGTCGCTCACCTCGACGCTCTCGTGACTCAGTACGTGGCTGGGATCGGCTACGTACTTCCTGAGGTTGGACACGTGGAACACGTCGTGCACACCAGAAAGCTGCGGGGGAAGGGCAAGTCTGTAAGCAACGGGTCCAACCCGCTCCAGGACCTCAAAGGGCCCCACGAACCTCGGCGCGAGCTTCCCTCTCACCCCAAACCGCTGTAAGCCCTTCATGGGCAAAACACGAAGGAAGACGTGATCCCCAACCTCGAACTGCACCTCTCTGCGTCTGCGATCTGCGTAGCCCTTCTGTCTGCTCCTGACAGTGCGGAGTCGTCTGTGGATCTGCTCAACTACCTCCTGACTCTGCCGGATCAACCTGGGGCCAACCTCCCACTTGGTCCCCACCTCAACCCAACTCAAGGGTGCCGTGCATTTCCGTCCGTACAGAGCCTCGTAGGGAGCCATGCCGATGCTCGAGTGATAACTGTTGTTGTATGCAAACTCCGCCAGGGGCAGGTGCTCCTCCCAAGAGCCCCTCCAGTCTAGTACACAGGCACGCAAAATGTCCTCAAGTGTCTGTATCGTGCGTTCCGACTGTCCGTCCGTCTGGGGGTGGTAAGCCGTGCTAAACCTCAACCTCGTCCCCAAAGCCTGCTGAAACTCAGCCCAAAACTGGGACGTAAAGCGGGTATCCCTGTCGGATACGATCTCCCGCGGAACTCCGTGTAGCCGCACCACATCACGGATATACCTCTCTGCCAACTGTGCTGGTCCCAAAGTGACTCGGATCGGCAAGAATCATGCCGTCTTCGTCAATCTATCCACTATTACCCAGACTGCGTCGTGTCCTCGCTGGGTAACAGGTAAGCCCACCACCAAGTCCATGGTGATGCTCTCCCGCTTCCACTCTGGCACTGGAAGAGGCTGAAGCGGCCCTGCAGGCCTCTGATGCTCGGCTTTCACCTGCTGGACGAACTCACCCACATCCCGCTTCATCCCTCTCCACCAGAACTCGCGTCTCAAGTCATGGTACATTTTCGTGTTTCCGGGATGTATGGTGAATCTAGAACCGTGTGCCTCAGTCAGGAGTTCTCTCAACAGCTCATCGTCTCTGGGGACGCACAACCATCCCCTCAAGCGTAACACCTGGTCTGTGAAAGAGAAGTCCCCTGGGTCCCCTGATAGTACTCTGTCGCGCAAAGACTGCAAGTACGGATCGACCATCTGTCCCGCGATGATGCAGTCTATCAACTCTGGCCTGGTCTGCCGTGTCACCGTCACTGCCCCACAGTACCCTCGTAACTCTAGAGGTCGCCAACTGCCCACCTCCTCCAAAAGGCTCCAACTCTGTAACTGTAGACTGGCCAAGCGTGCGGGCGCCTTACGGCTCAAGGCGTCAGCCACCACATTGGCCTTTCCCGGGTGGTAGGAGATGCTGCAGTCGTAGTCCTTCAGGAGCTCCAACCAACGTCTCTGTCTCATGTTGAGCTCCTTCTGGTCAAAAAGATATCTGAGGCTCTTGTGATCTGTAAAAATCTCGAAGGTCTCACTGTACAAGTAGTGCCTCCATGTCTTCAGCGCGAAGACAACAGCTGCCAACTCTAGATCGTGGGTAGGGTAGGTATGCTCATGGGGCTTCAGTTGCCGCGAAGCGTAAGCGACCACGTGGCCCCTCTGCATGAGCACACCTCTTAACCCCTGCAAGGAAGCGTCCGTGTACACAACGAACCCGCCACTACTGTCAGGGATGGTGAGCACGGGAGCCGAGGTCAACCTCTCCTTCAGCTCCAGAAAACACGCCTCACAGGCGTCTGTCCAAGCGAAAGGCACATCCTTCCGGGTCAACTGTGTCATAGGACGTGCAATCTATGAAAACCCTCTGATGAACCGTCTGTAGTAACCTGCCAGTCCCAGGAAACTGCGAATCTCAGTGACTGAACGCGGTCTCTCCCACCTGAGCACTGCCTCGACCTTGGCGGGATCCACCGCCAGGCCGTCTCCAGAGATCACATGACCCAAAAAGGTCACCTCCCTCAACCAGAACTCGCACTTGCTGTATTTGGCGTACAGCCTGCGTCGTCTCAGAGTGTCCAGAACCATCCGCAAGTGCTGTCCGTGCTGCGTCCGATCTCTAGAATAGATGAGTACATCATCTATGAAAACCACCACAAACTGGTCCAAGTACGGTCTAAACACCCGGTTCATCAGGTCCATGAAAGCAGCAGGGGCATTGGTCAGCCCAAACGGCATGACCAAAAACTCGTAGTGTCCGTAGCGGGTGCGGAAAGCTGTCTTGGAGACGTCGGTCTCCCTGATCCTCAACTGGTGGTATCCAGACCTCAAGTCGATCTTGGAAAACACCGTGGCACCCCGCAACTGGTCAAACAAATCGTCAATCCTCGGCAGCGAATATCTATTCTTGATGGTGACCCTATTCAGCTGTCGGTAGTCCACACAAAGGCGTAGGGTCCCATCCTTCTTCTTCACAAACAGTACCGGGGCTCCCCAGGGAGACGCACTGGGCCTCACGAAACCTTTCTCCAAAAGGTCCTGCAACTGAGACTTGAGCTCTCGCAGCTCAAGCGGTGCCATCCTGTATGGCGCGGTGGAGATGGGGCTGGTCCCTGGTACTAGTGAGATCTCAAACTCGATCTCACGCTCGGGCGGTAGTCCTGGTAACTCGTCTGGAAACACGTCGGGGTACTCTCTGACCACCGGGATGCTCTGGAAGTCTGCCACGGGGCTGTGCTCTGCCACCACACAAGCTAGGAAGCCCTCACACCCCTGGCTCAAAAGTCTCGCCGCCCGAAGTGCCGAAATGCACCTGAAACCTCCATCCACTGGCTGCCCGTGAAACTCGAAGGAAGGCAACTCCGAAATGGAGAAGACAATCTTCCTCTCAAAACAGTCTACCAAGGCGTGGTAAGCGGACAGCCAATCCATCCCCAGAATCACTCCAAAGTCCTCCATCTGTATCATAATCAGGTCAGCTGGCAGGCTGTGTCCCCCGATGCTGACCCCGCAACCCGTGTACACCTCCTCAGCTACAAACAGCTGACCACTCGGACCTCTGATTACGAACGGATTCTCTAACAGTGTATAATCCTGGTCCAAACTAACCGCGAAACTGGCTGCAACAAACGAGTGCGTGGCGCCGGAATCGAAAAGCGTGTAAACGAGTCTGCCAGAAACTGAAACCATACCTGCTACCACGGATCCCGAAGCTCTGGCGTCCCTGTATGTTAGGGCGTTGATACGCCCCTCAGCTCTAGGTACGGACGAAGCAGCCACACTCTGCGTCGGACTGGTAGGTGCTGGCCGGTACCCTCCTCGCGACTGCGGTCCTCCTCCTCGCGCCTGGGAACCGCGGCCTCCTGTGCGCCCTCCAGTGCCCTGCGCGGGAAGTATCTGCTGACCTCCTGCCCTAGATGTGCAGTCCCTCCTGACGTGGCCCGGCTGGCCACACTGGTAGCAGAGGGGAACCCGACTCCCGCCCTCAGTGAGTCCCTGCTGTCGGCTAGGCGGGGGTCCGGTGCTGGCGACTGGCCCCTGTCGAGGGCCCCCAAAGGCCACGATGGCCCTGCACAACGTGACGGCTCTCCTGCGGACGCCACGTGTCTCCGTTCTCGCCGGCCCTGTGAGAAGTCTTGCTGAAAGGGCCTCTTCCGCCCGCCGTCGATCTCTCGCGCGGACGGGTTGGTCTCCTCGTAAGTCATAGCTGCCTCTACCACCCTCGAAAACGTCGGCAGCTTCAGGGGTTTGACATACCCCCGGATCGCAGGCCGGAGCCCCTCGGTGAACCTCCAAAGGCACTCCTCCTCAGTGGCTACCGCTGTCGCTGCAAAGCGGGACAGCTCCAAGAAATGCGTGCGGTACGCGCTCACGGTCATCGTCCCTTGGCGGAGAGTGTGGAACTCCCGCCTCCTCTGGTCCTGCCACGTCTGGGGAAAGTACTGCTCGCAGAAGAGGGTGACGAACTGGTCCCACGTCGGCTCGTCCCTCTCCTGTCCCCGGACCGCCCTCCACCACCGGTGTGCCGCACACTCCAGCTGGTACGTGGCAAAGGCCACGTGGCACTCCACCGGGGGGCGAAGGGTGTCGAAGATCTTCTCCAGCTGCTCAAGCCAGTCCTCTGCCTCGGTCGGATCCTCATCCCCCTTGAAGGAGGGAGGCTTCAGCTTCCGGAACTGTCCGAAAAGCTCGAAGTGGCGCTGTAGGGGAGGTGCTGGTGCACCTCCAGGCGAAGGTGCCTCGTGTACAGAAGTGTCGGAGGAAGGTGGGGGCGGCAGGGGCCCATCCCCTCCCTCGTGTCCAGCGCCGCGTCCGTCGCGGGGTCCCACAGAGGACTCCCCCTCTGCAACCCCAGGAGGAGGTGCTCGGGGCGGTGGGTGGAGCTCCTCTCGTACAATATCCCGTATCAGTCTGGCGAGGTCCTGGGCCTGGATGCCAGGGAGTGGTGGCTGGTCCACCGAGACGTCAACGACAGCACGACCACCTCGCCGACCTCGCCCTCGACCGCGCCCGCGGCCAGTCTCGCCAGTCCCACGACGAGGCATCTCCTACAAGGAGACGCGAAACAAAACGGAAACGTCAAAACAAACGGTACCTAACAGAACTTCTAAGAGCTCATGTCAAGAGATATGTTGTGGTGGCTACTCTAGCTATAAACATGTGAATTGGTTATTTTCCAGTCAGTTGATTCACTTCTCGGGACGACCTTGCTCTGATACCATCTTGTAACGACCCGGTTCCCAGGTCCCTACGAGACACGAGAACCGGACCGACTCGACTAATCCCAAGACCTAGTCGTCCAACGAGGAAGTAACCAAAAGACAGTAAAATAAACCACATTCAGCATGAATATAACTAACAGTAAGAAAGTACAGCAGTAAGGAAAGAAACTACTATAGTAGGTACCACCACAACAGTAAAACAGCATGTATCATATGACAAGAACTGCAGGTAAAGAAAGTACAGCGGAAACAAAACTACTCACTAGAACAGGAACAAAAGAGGTACAAAAGGCTGTGGTAACTCTACTGGACCCTACTCGGCCCAGCGTCCTCTGCAGCCGCCGACCCTAGCTGCTCAACACCTGGTCCTGAAAAAGGTAACGAGTGTAACACGTCAGCAAAACGCTGAGTAGAGTGGCAAACTAACTAAAGGAAACAGTAGAGTGTACAGTAGCTGTTATGTTCTATTACTTCCTTTATTCACATCTTTCAATTTTTCTCACTATTTCATTTATTTCTCAGATCCTTTACTTGATCTCGAATGTCCTCGTGGGAACGATCTTGATTGCAGTCTTTTCCAAAAGTAGAAGTAGCACGTGGTGCTCTCCTGGTCGGGAGAGTCCCCCGTGGTGATCCTACCCTCAGTCAACCACCCCAAGGTCACTGACAGACGTAACGGTGACTACGGCACGCGCGATAAACGCACAGGTAGCTAGCCCGCACTGGCACGCGGTCAGTCGTTTCCATTAACGGGTGCGCCCAAAGCACAGCACGGAACCAGGGCAGAGCCCTCTCAATAACAGGGGTCCAACCCCTCCACAGTAACCAAACCGGGGCCTTGCCCCTCCACAGTCCGCGCACCCTCGCCTGACTACCCTGGTTTGCCCTAATGGGCCTAACAAGTCGGTGAAGGAGGCTAGCAGAACCCCGGAGCCCGTGGGGTAGCTAGTACTCTCCTAACACTACTAGCTCTCCTCGGTACTACGTACACGAGGGCCAACAAGTCGGTACAGAGCGGCCAATCCTAACCCCGAGTCCCTGAGGCGGCTGGCCCCACTCTGCACTAAACAGGTACAGGTACTTCCCTTGGTACTGCGTACCCAAGAGAGAGTACGAACAACATCTCAGTTCCATTCCTTTTTCCTTCCAGGAGTTCCACTCCTAATTCCCCGTAGGGTTCCATCCTTTAATCTCAGAACATCATATGTTTTACTTTCCAGATTCACGTTCTCAAAATCCATGATCTCAAACATGTTTCTTTATTCATAACAGGCAGCTGTTAATTAAATTTACAGGCAGCTTTATATATTCCTTTCCATTTTTCCAAGACTGCAGTAATATACATTCCACTACTTTTTCCATCCGAGGATCCATGCCATATCCTAGGATCTATCATACAATCTAGTTTTCCGGCCCTAGGATTCATGCAACACCTAGGAGCTATCATTCCATATATTTCTCATTCCTAGGATTCATGCAATGCCCTAGGTTCTAGTTATGGTTCCATACTTTAACAGATTTTATTAATACTTAAAGCCACTCTACCAGGTACAACGGGAGTAATGGGGGCGTGATCGGGAATCCCGCGCGCCTCCGCGACTCTCAAGACTGCAACCGAACGAGGTCCTATCACAAGGATCAAACACAAGGAGTGTCTCAAAATAGTGTATAGCTACTGAAGACGAGTAGAGGAATTAATTCTGAAAAGAACGCAACTCGAATCACGGAAAACGGAGCCCAAACGGGCCCTAAACGGGTCGAAAAAGACGATACTGTGCAAAATCAGACGTCTGGAACTCCTTCCAGACGTCTTAAATGGTGGATCAGAGAATTACCTGTTCAGCTTGGCTCCCCGGACGTCCAGAAGTCTGCGGGGACGTCTGCCCTAGATCCCAGACGTCCGATGGTCCCTCAGGACGTCTGGAGGTCACTCCCGCCGTCTGGTACAACTTCCAGACGTCTGATTCGCAAAGGATGACGAATCAGCGAACCTGCGCACAGCCAACCCCCCTCCCTCAGTACGGTCAGTCGACAAGAAGGAAGGAGAAAGCGGAAACTCACCTTTCAGACGTCTGTATGATCTTACAGATGTCTGATTCTGGAAATTTTTCCAGAATCAGAACCCTGCTCGGCCTCCGCTCGCGACGCCGCCCGCAGCAGGTCCCTCTCCGCGTCGCTCCGCGCCCCCTGCGCCCTCCGCCGGCCGGCCAAGCCGCTCCGGCGAGCTCGCCCTCACGGCAGAGCCCCGCCCTCGCACGCCGCACCTCCTCCGCGCTCACTGCGGCTGCCGCTGCCGCCCTCGCGTCCGCTCGCTCTCGCGCACAGGAAGGAGAAGGAGGAGACGGTGGAGACGGGAGGGGAGGCGCGCCCTTTTACGGCCGCGCGAGGAGGAGAGAGAAGGCGGTCGCAGCGCACCTGCAGCCGCAGAGAGAGAGAGAGAGGAATCGCAGGTCTGCGCGCACAGGCGCGCAGACGAATCTCCCGTGCGAACATAACTGTTCTCCAGACGTCTGTAAACGATCTCGGACGTCTTGTCAGACGTCTGGATGTGATCCCAGACGTCTTGTCCGACGTCTGGGACACCTCCCAGACGTCTTAAAAGGCGTCTGGGGCACGCGTTCGTTACACCCGGGGATAGGACTGGCCACTTTGTACCGACTTGCTAGCCCTCGTGTACGTAGTACTGAGGAGAGCTACTAGTGTAGGGAGGTATTAGCTACCCCACGGGCCCCGGGGTTCTGCTAGCCTCCCACACCGACTTGTTAGGCCCACTGAGCAAATCAGGGTAGTCAGGCGAGGGTGCGCGGACTTTGGAGGGGTTGGACCCCTGCTACTGAAAGGGCTCTGCCCTGTACTGGTTCCGTGCTGTGCTTTGGGCACACCCGTTAACGGAAACGACTGACCGCGTGCCAGTGCGGGATAGCTACCTGTGCATTTATCGCGCGTGTCGTAGTCACCGTTACGCCTGTCTGTGACCTTGGGGTGGTTGACTGAGAGTAGGATCATCAAGGGGGACTCTCCCGGCCAGGAGAGTACCACGTGCTACTTCTACTGTTCGGAAAAGACTGCAATCAAGATCGTTCCCACGAGGAACATTTGAGATCAAGTGAAGGATCTGAGAAATAGATAAATTTTGAAACAATAGAAAGACGTAAATAAAGGAAGAAAGAAAATTAAAACAGCTACTGTACACTTTACTGTTTCTTTAGTTTAGCTGCCACTATATTCAGCGTTTTGGTGACGTGTTACACTCGTTACCTTTCAGGACCAGGTGTTGAGCAACCAGGGTCAGCGGCTGCAGAGGACGTTGGGCCGAGTAGGGTCCAGTAGAGTTACCACTGTTCTCTTGTACCCCTTTTTGGTTCCACTGTAGTGAGTAGTTCTTGTTTCCGCTGTACTTTTCTTTACCTGAAGTTCATATTATGTTATGAATGTTGTTCTACTGTTGTGGTGGTATATACTGTAGTGGTTTCTTTCCTTACTGCTGTATTTTCTTACTGTTAGTTATATTCATGCTGAATGTAGTTTATTTTATGCTCTTTTGGTTACTTCCTCGTTGGACGACCAGGTTTTGGGATTAGTCGAGTCGGTCCAGTTTTCGTATCTCGCAGGGACTCGGGAATCGGGTCATTACAATATCTAAATATTAAACATAAACAAAGATATAAGTGTGAATGTAGGAAATTTTTTTTACACTTGAGAGAGAGAGAGAGAGAGAGAGAGAGATGTTAAATTATGAACAAGTTATCAAGTGGAGTTGACAAGTTAAGGCCAACTCCAACTTGACTCAATAGAAAAACTAGTCAAGGTCTTTAACTTGAACTCAACTCGAAAACACAAGTTGAACTCACAGGTCTTTATCAAGTCGAGTTGAAGTTTGACTCATCGAGTTCAAAGTGGATGGCCACCCCTAATGGGACATGTAAGGGGAGGAGGCTACACAAGGGAAGAGGCAAAGAGGGGCTTTGCTCCTTTTCAAGGTAGAGGGACTCCAAAGAGAGCTTGTTGCGTGGATGGCGATGAGAGGAACTTGATGAATACCTACTTCAACAGCTATCATGAATATAGTTACTTCTAGTTTGAGCCTTAACTTGAATCACTCAAAAACTTGTTAATTTTGCAGTCTTACTTGATTTCCTAATGAACTCTTTCATGAAATTCCAAATAGTTTAATTGGATTTTGAATGACCTCTAGAATACTCATTAAACCCATATGTGCTCATTCAATCTTTTTCATTGGTTGCAAAGCTAACTTGAGAATCCTATATTTATCTAACTCAAATATTTCCAATTTTAGTTACATTGGGTCTAGCCGATGCTCGAATTTGAGCTTTTGATGGTTCGTACACAACCTAAGGTACCGTTTAATTTGAGGAATAAAATGTCTTATTTCTTATATGGATGACTTTATTTTTGAAGACATTTACTCTAGCTTTTTCCTTGTAATTTCATAACATACTTATTCCACTCATGAGTGGAAAAAGTTTAACCCTTTGAACTTATTCCTTGAAATGACCTAATCTAGACAGCTCATGACATGACCAAAGGAATAGTTTATTATACTAATACCATATTTTATTCTTTTAAGTAAAATATACATCCAAAGTCATCCCTTAATATGATCACAACCTATTATCAAACAAAAAAGTAACTTACTCTGAAATGATTTCCTATTCCTTTAGCTATCCCTCTTTGCAAGTTTTTTTACCCAACCAAGAAACCTAGTGGAGAAGATTTGAGATAGTGACCTATAAACAAATGGTTTATCATAGTTTTAAGCTTTAGAAGTGTTCTCGTTAGCCTAGTTGTTTGAAGAAGATAAGCTTGGAACCTCCCTTGTCCTTAATCGAAAGAAAATCATTTAGCTGGCTAGTTAATTATTTAGGTTCCTTAGAATGGGAGTTACAAATAAGAAGTGACCTCTAAAGGGGAACATGTCTAGGCAGCTAAGCAAAAAACCTAGCCAACTAGTGATTTATTGTATCTTTTATAACTCTAAGGAAGCCCTCAGAGTAGAAGAGACCAAGATGAGGTTCCAAAAGCCCATACATGGAAAAAAATATATGCACGGTCGACTCATTTGAAGGTTGTGGCCTTTTTCAGGGTCAAGTACAGGTAGAAAGCTCTAACTTCAGGTTGATATAGGCATGCCATCTTGGTAAACAATTGGCACTAGAATGACTTTCACCCGATCCTAAGAGAGGATCAAGGTCTTGTCAAAAGCTCAAGTAGGGATGTAAATAGACCAAATATAAATTCAAATATCCAACCATTGAATATGACCTGATTCGGATGCTTGAATTTACATAATTGTGAGATTTAGATATAAATTTGGATATTGAATTTAGAGTTTTGTCAAATAGGAATTGGGATATGATATACATAAATTTGGATCGGATCCAAATTTTTATGCGTTTTAATCACTCATATGTACTTTATTCTTTTAGATATTGTAAAATTTAAATAAATGTTAATGTTTTAATTTAAATTATTGTATATTTAAATTTAAAAGGTTACTTTAACCGTTAAATATATTTATAGATAACATATACACAATTTTATCCATTACTTATCTGTGTTAATTACACCTTATGTTTATGTCTGATATATATTCGTGTCCGGTTGTTTTAAGAAACTGAATTTGTATTCAATTTTCTTAAAAGATAAATAGTATATAAAAATAATTATATTTGATCCGTACATGATCCGATTTCATCACTACACTTAAGCACGAGGTGTAGGTAGAAACAATGGAGACAAGTAAGGGTAGTGCTGCGGAGAAAGCCGGGGCACTTCTTTCCGTGCCAACTTTTTTAATTCTTTAAGAGTTATATACTACGACATTTAAATTTAATCATTCATTTAATGTTTCACCTTTCCTGGCAGTTAACGATTTTATCGGTAAATATGACCTTTTTCAACGTCACTTTTTTTTAAATAAATATTTTATTAAAAAAGAAAGTATATGATACAAGATGTTACATCTCCGATCAGGAGATGGAGAGTCCTAACCTTCGAAAAAAAAAAAAAAAGGAAGAAATGTATCTCGTAAAGCTGAGTAAGAGATGAAAAATAAAAAAATAAATATGTCGAAATCAGAAATCCAAGTAACTTTTAAAATAACAAAATATCAACAAAATAAAAATTTCTAAAATCCCGTGAACCAAAAATCAAATAAATCGACTCACCGATTTACATCAGAAAATTCGACCGTGACAAATATGGAATCACACGTGATCTCCTACGTAATTAAAAAAATATTAAAAGAAAATTTGAAAAAAAAAAGGCCAATCTTCTCCGACTACACGAGCCCACCACAGGCCATCGCAGCACCCATGACGCCTGTAGTCGGCCACCGCCGCACCACCGACCGGCGACGACGCCCGCAACCAACCAACGTCGCACCTCCGACCGTCGACGACGCCGCAGCACTTCGACCACCGGGCGGCAACGCGGCGACCACGCAACGACCCCAGCGCCCGGCGTCCGCAGCAACGCACGCACACCGCGAATGCCCCCGACATGCGCTGCCGCGTTCGCCGGTGTCGTGACCTCCACAGACGCACGGGACGACCGAGAAGCCGAGACGATGGCTTCATACGAAAGGGCAAGCGGAGCATAATTAGATAGAACTCTTTTGTTAGTCATGTATTCTTTGTTTTTTTTTTTTTTTGTATTTTTTATTTTTTTATTTTTCATTTTGTTGTCATTTTCTCTTCTTATTCTGGGAGTGAGTTTGTTTTTTTTTTTTCTTTCTTTTTTTTATTGGGTTGCATCCTTCTATATTTGATTCTTCTTTATTAATAAAATAATTATTTAAATAAATTTTAAAAAAATTCCGAATAGCCACCATCGCATTCCACCAGTTAATCCACGGAAGGTGTGGAATTCGGGTTATTCCACTCGTTTCACTTCCTCTGTGTCACGACATTATTAACTAAAATACTTTATTTCTTATTCCTCTCAGGCAATCCCACGTTACATCAAAAGACCAATACGCTTATCCCCATTAAAACATCCGAATGGCACGCCAAGGATTGATTTTGTTTTATTTTCGACTCAAATTTTTTTTAAGAAGTTATTGCACTTGAAACTCGACCCACAGAGAAACCTCACGCTGAACTGTAGGCTTAGCTTTTGCTCGTGGAAGGGGCAAGGGTATTCCCAAGCAAACGGCCGCCACGTCATGCCACGGCAGGTGGGCATATGGTGAGGCCCATAAAGGTCGGCCTTAACAGTGGCTGTCGGCTTGGGTGGTGCCCTTTCGACCTTTTTGGGCAGCAGAAACGGCGTGTAACGATGAGACTCGCTGCAAAAATCGTACTACGGATCCCACCACCCAAAACCAGACTTCTCGACTAGTACTCATTCACGTACACGTCCATATCGGCCTCTACTTTTCCATTCTCAAGCCAGGGAGGGCGCGGGGCAGTGATCTTGACTTCTTAATATTTAAAAAATCTATCCTTTTCCTTTCCGAGATATTCGTTAAAGGAAACGAAGAACACAACAAAAATACAGCGTGACACAGCACTTCCGAAGAGGGGAATTGAAAACACCCCAATCAGTAGGACTCTTAAACTGAAACAACAAAAATTAGCAAACAAATAAGAAGAGAAATCATTTCTTGTAAAAGTTTTATTCGGTCACAAAGAGCTACACTATGCTGAGGAATGACAACAATGTCACCAAAACAAAGCCTCGACGATAGGACCGATCCGTGTTAACGTGTAACCTAGGAGTTGAAAGATGAAGTAAATCGTCCATTACTTGGTCGTGTGAAGGTACGATTGCAAGAGAAGTCCCAAGACAAAAGGAAATACCACAAGGGTGGGATGGTGTCACTAAGGCCAGATGAAGAAACTAGAAGTGATGACTGCGAGGACGACGATCACCATCACCAAGTATGGTAGGAACAGTGGTGGTGACACCAAAGATGATCATGGGCGAGGAAGGGCGAAGGTGGAAGAAGGCACTATCATCGAATCTTCAAGGAGCGATGGGGGAATGGGTAAAGATGGTCAACGGAAAAAAGGCAAAGGGGGAGGGGCCTTTGACCAACCAACGTCAATCATGGGCTCAATCGAAGCCAAGAGTGGCAGGTGGAGTTGGGGAAGAAACCCTAGGTTTCTACCCTTCTCTCTCTAGAAACCAAGGGATAAGTTTTATGGATATATATATACACACACACATACACTAAAACTTATAATTTTAAAGGTTTTAATATGTATGCCATTGGAAATTATCGAAATTACCTTTTTACCACTATATTACAAATATTGCTATTAATGGCAATAAAAAGTATGACCTTTTGGTAGAAATGCCACTTGGATTAACGTCTGTCTAATTTAGGTTAATGGATGTTAAGTCCTGCTTTTTCCTTCTTCCTCCCACTCCTCATCCACCCTCTCGATACCATGAGCACTACCACCACAAAAGCAACATCAGCAACACCAACAAAAACAACAGCAGCAACAACACCAACAAAAACAATAGCAGCAATATCAACAATGACAACAGCAACAACAACATGGAGGTGTCCTTTACAGCCTTCATTTGGCATTACATTCGACATTGACGACGTCCTCCACAGCCACACCCCCATCGATTGGTGGGAGGAGGAGTTAAGGACATAGAGGTGGGAGCCCACGTAGAAGGACGATGCGGGAGGGTGCAGGTGGGTGAAGGATTCAAAGGATGACCTTAAAGGGGAGTCGAAGGAGAAGAAGTCGTTGTAGCTATGGAGTTGATAAGAGGGAGGGAGATTTGGGTGGGTGGTGTTGGTGGTGGCCATGGACTGGTAGGAGGAAGGGGAGGAGGTCTAAAGGTGGGAGGAGCAAGTTGAAGTTGGAGTAGGTCGGAGGTGGAGGAAGATGTCAAGAGCAAGAGTAGGACGAGGTGGAGGAAGAGGAAGGGGGAGAAGCAGATCAAAGGTGAAGGTGGTGGAAGAGGAAGGAGGACCAGGTTGGAGGTAGAGTAGGTTAGAAGGAAGAGTTACGGTCTGTAAAACCTTGGGGGCTTAATTGAAATTAACCCACCTCTAATTTAAGATGGACCTAAATAATAATTAACCCCACCTGAGCTTATCTATGAATGAGTACTAATACTGGTATACCAGTACCGGTATTCCATATAAGGGGTACTAGTACTGGTTGACCAGTACCGGTATCCAAGCTATACTGTTTTGAGTTCCATATCCAAAGAAGTACTAATACTCATAGGGTATTGGTATCCTCCAAAAGAGAACTGATCTCAACGAGTTTCGGTACTTATGAAGAGTACTGGTACTTGTTGAGTACCGAATACATTGCCTATAGCCTACCAGTACCGGTACTAGTGACTAGCACTGATACTCGTAAGCTACAAGTTCGAGTGACTTTAAGTCCAGAACCTGACCTAAGACTCATGTGTACCAGTACTTATGATGAGTACCGGTACATGTAAGTCTCAATTTTGGACTTAAGATGACCAAGAGCTGATATGTAACTTGCATGCATTGGTATTCATAAAAAATACCGATACTAGCAATCTACAATACACATAAGGGTCCAAAACAGTAACGCTTGAGTACCAATATCCATCTAAAGAGTACGGGTACTACCTGCAGTTACGAGATGTGTTTTATGTTTTCTGAGAATGCCAAATCTAAACATACACATGATCTAATGATTCTATGACGAAATAACAGGCAAGTATATATGGATATATACAACCATGATTCATGTATACAAAATACAAATGTACATCACTAGTCTATATATATTCTAAACACACTTATTGAATACAAATAACATACCTGGGTTTATATTGTTTAACAAAGGATTGGGCTGCAAGTTAGGATCTTCCAAGAGTATTCTCACCTTCCTTTGATCGAGAGTAATCAAGAGAAAACCTTTTCTCCTGTAGTAGCCGCTGCCCTTTTCTCTCTTTCTCCTTCAGCACTCGATGGGGAAGATGGAGGAATTGAGGTAAAAAGCTCTTAGGGACCTAACCTCTCCATATTAGTAATCAGACAAAACTAATTTCTATTAGCAATTTACAATTCTGCCCATCGAGGAATTGTAATTGTAAAAGGGTCTCTGCACATACATAAACATAACCATACTAATCCTTTTGCATTGTAGCCCATATAAAACAAATAACCCTATTTGATCACTTTAAATTATGATCTTAAATGACAGTTACAACACTTATTGTTATTTGATTATATCTATATACTTATTTACATATACTAATCCATATGATAGATTTTAATCAAACAGGAAGAAGAGCAGGTTAGAGATGGAGGTGGAGGAAAAAGGAGCTGATGCTCAGAGGTGGTGGTGGTCAAAGGTGGAGATCGAGTGGAAGGACAAGGTGATTGACAAGGAGGAGGAGTTTGACATCGTCATTGGGGAAGGAGAAGGCTTAGACAGTAAACTTTTGGGATTGGAGGACGCTAGTGACGGAGAGGTCAAGAGAAAGGATGAAAAAAAATCCCAATCGTCTAATCAATCTACAAATATTGATTGAATCATTACCGCTTATTTCCCTTAGAGACGAGCACCTTTAACTCAACTTGAGTCAATGTTTCTCTAACCTGATTAGTGGACTAACGGAGAGATAACAAAATAACATTTACATTAACAACAAATTTTCTCAGTGTCATTAATAACAATAAGTTCAACTTGACAATAAAAAAATAATTTTGATAATTTTCAATAACATACACATAAAAATCCCTTAATTTTATTAGATATTCCCATGTTTTGCTCCGTAGATGTACTTTGATAAATATGAATTTTCTTGGCCTCGCCCCTCCCAAACTTAATTCCCAACTCCAACCCAGTTCTCAAGCATTTCGCTCAAGTAACGTGAAAAGGAATTACGATTGGTCATCCCCCTATATTTATGAGCAATGTTTGACCCATGCACAAATCCACGACGAATTTATTAGCCATTGTATTTATCAAATTTCTGTGATTGACTGGGACAGGAGGAAGGATGAGCCAACCTTTGAGGATGCGGAGCATGAAAGAATCAAACCGTTGGCAAATTTCACAAGCACGTCTCGTCTGAATATCATGGTTTGTATTCGAATGGCGAGATTAGCAGCAGGCTCTAAGTGGAAAAAGCTTTCACCCGCATCACAACCATGTTTTCTTTGTCTGTCCTCTCCCTTCACCACTTGCTACATACCAATCTCTTATCCTCACTTCCATCGCAAATACCCACCCTTTTGTTAAAGATTAAACATCCACCCTTTCGCGGCAAGATCGAACATTCGCCAGTTGGGGGAGCATTGCATCATCGCCGTCACATTGGTGAAAGACACGAGCACACACTGTCTCTCTTGGTTTTTGATTTAACATGACAAATGAACCAATGAACATGGGAATATAATCCGAATTCCTGAGAAGTGCTTAATTGGGATTCCTTACAACTTTTACCGAACGATTGAAATGGAAAGGGAAAAGGCCTCTCAAGTTCATCTAAGAAGATGGCTTTGTTTTTCTTCCCTTCGGGAGAGTTAATTGTTTCCGTCTTTTCTTTCTTACATTCTTTTCCTTTTCAATGAAAGTTAATTTTCAGAAAATAATAAATATAATTTTGTTTATACACGGAATCCTACGAAAATGTTCCTAATGGTTTACCCATGGTTCAAGCCGATTAGAAATGTGTAGCACTTAATTTCAACTCCATATTGTAATGTTAATCCGAAATAAAGATGCCAAATGTGCATCTAATTCAAATGAGTTCCAAGATATCTTGTAACAAGAAGGAAGAGACATTCAACTCGTCAGTCCATATTCCTTGATATGTGTACGATGTAATTAACAAGTGATATTAAACATAAAATGTTAGGCATTAAGTTTTCAACACAAGGTGGTGAGTTGTTGGGTGTGGAGGGAAAAAGGAAAATTAAAATGGGGCGTCCATATGGGACTCCAATTAATTATTTGGGACTCCTCCTCTCTATGGAACCTTCCTTCAACAATGGGAGCGGCATGCATGGGGTGTAGTGATTAGGCGCAGGCGAGGCAACAACGGACACAACGACGATCGACTAGTGCAAGTTGCAACGCATGCTGTGGCTAATCCGGGTGCAAGGTGGCATGCAGCGATTGGGGCTGCACGGCAATGTACATGAAGGCATGCGGTAGTGAAGGACTTGATTCTACGTCAACGTCATTGTTGCATGATATTGGTTTGTCTCATTTTATGTATAGGTCATAGCGATACTTTTGATTGTTATTGCTCAATTGTTGTTGATTTGTTCCTTTATTTTTTCTTTTTTTTTTTTATTCTGTTGCATATTTTATTGAAAATTACGTGTGAACTTAAATTTTTACAATCGAATTTCTAACTTTATTAAATATCGATTTCAAATTTTTAGTCGAAGTAATCAACTAAAGGATTTGTATTTATGAATATGAGATCTTCCTACTTCAAAAGATTAATCGATACCGACGTCAAGGTGTATTTTTTTTCTTTTTTTATTTCTTTATCTTCTTCTTATATTTTTACTTTCCCCATTCCACGGGACGTAAATTTCTCCTCATTGAAGGCATCGGAATTCTTTATCTCTTTCTTTTTCTATGAAACGCGTTCTCTTATATCATATTCTTTTCTTTACAAAAAGTAATTTAAAAAGAAATAACGAAAAAGAAAAAAGAGATACCATAATATGTGCCAACAAAGGATAGGAAAGATGGAAGTACTCCTTCACAAGGGCCACATCCATTCATCCTGTCTTTCACACCCCGGTCCTTTCATAGAGGGCCTGTCTGGTTCATGTTCAAAAGGGATCAGTGGGTAGTTGCAGGAATTCACGTAGGACCAACAGGGAACTGATAGGTGCCCACATGGGTGCTGGCAAAATCCATGTTCTCAGGTTTTTGGTCCTATTCTGCTTTTTATCCCACCAAGAAGTAAGTCTGAGTGGATATTTTTCTCTTTCTTCTTTCTTAATTAAATCAAAAGGAAAATTTGTAGACATCGAGCAGCGTCTGGGCACAGGGAATTTGAAAAGATGAATAATTCAGACATCAATTGTTTAAAAGTACGCTCCAGTTACGAGAACCCAAAAATGAAGAATAAACAGTGAAATTAGAGAATAGTAACTTCACAGGTTATGTCAAGAAAATAAGACGGCTTGAGAAAAATACAGATCGACAATATTACCAATACCATATATCCTTAAATCAAATATTCAAACAAATACATTAAATTGAGGAAATATAATTAAGGACAACCAAAAGACTTGGTAAAATAAGCAAATTAAAGATTGTACCCGAAATAAAGGAAGGAGGAAAAATAAATAAATTTATTTTGCAACATATTTTGTATTATATAGATGAAAGTAATGATTTTAATTGATGTATTTTATTTTTTCATCTTATTTTTTTATTGATTAAATATTATTTTTAAAGTAAAAATTTTATCATAAATAAAAAATCATGTTATAAATAAAAAATTATTTTTCCTCGATAAGATAAAAATATATTGATAAAATACATTAATATATTTTATCAATATATTTTAATTTTCAATTAATTAAAACTAATTTTCAATTGATAAATTTTAATCTACTTAATTTTTAACTGATTAATTTTACTTTAAATCGATTAATTTTTAAGCACACTTCTAAAATAGGTTGTAATGTATATTTCGATACTTGCATCCCTAAAAGGAAGATGGAGTATCGTCATCCAAACTTTGGACAAATACAGCAACCCGTAAAAGGAAATAGAACAAGTGGCTAATTCTAAGATGAGAACGTGACTCTCTCAAATGTGGCTCCCATGGAGCAATAAATTTGAAAAAACTCCAATTCCACCATAGATACGTAATGGAAAATTTATGAAACGTAAGGACTTATTCCTTCGTTGGACATGTCAATTCTAGAATAAGGGATTCGATGGATTAAGTCGTTTCTTCCTATTTGGTCATAGGTTCTTATCAAATCAAAGAATAAAATTAGATGATCGGTATATTCGAGAGATAAAATTTGATAATAATGTAAATATACCTTACATCATATCATGGATGATTTGAATTCAGATTTAAGTATTCTAGGTAGCGAAACGGATTAAAGTTATCGTGCTTTAAAGTTAGAATAAGTTTGTTTCATAATCAAAAGCAAAATTGAAATAAACTTATTCTCAAGTAAAGTTGATCAACCAGGGAATAAAAGGGCTTTAACACCCCTAGAGGAAGTTCATCCTTCTACTATCCTGTAAAATTTCTACGGTCTAGGGATTTCTTTCTTAAGTTTAAATAAAGATGAAAATAGAGTAAAATATCTTGTTATCCGTTAATCTTTATACATATAGATATATAATGTAGGCGTGCGTATGTTCCTGTAGCCATGAGCTTGACTATCAATTTTTTTCAATGTGGATTCGAAAATGTAAAAGTAGATGCAAAATTGACATACAACGTAAATATGATCTCAACCCACGTTCTTTCTTTTTATGTAAGAAAAGTGTTATATATATGATGTAATTTACTACTGTTGAAATTAACAAATCATCTTTGATACAGAGATGTAAAGTCACTTTCACAAATACAATCTTATTTTACACCTATGTAAAATCACTTTACATCTTCAAAATAATTTTACAATGATATAAAGTAAAATAATACTAATATAATATTACTTTATACCGATACAATCTTATTTTCAACCAGTGTAAACTAAAATTTCATTAATATAAAATTAAATTATAAATATTTTTTAAAATATGAGAAATAATTTTACTTAAAAAATAATTTTCCACCTTAAAATTTAATATTTAATCTTTAATATTTAAGATTTAATTTCACTAAATTCTAACCTTAAATCCTAAATCTTATATACTAAAGTAAAACTTTACATTTTAAATGAAAAATTATCTTTTATATGTAAAATCATCTTTTGCAGATCATAATCACTTTATACTAATATAAAATAAAATTATAATAATATAAAAATATTTTAAAATAATTTATCAATATAAATTTATTATCCATATAAAATTATTTATCATAAATACATTTTAAATCATAATAATATAATAAAATTTTTAAATATGATGAAAACTATTACATAACTAATCTCATATCCTTTTATTTTTTTATATTAAATATTAATTATTAAATAAACCCACATTCTCAACTGACTCTTTCTTTTTTTACTTTATATTTTTTAAATACATCTTTCGTTAATTTTCTCGTCACACACTTTTTCCTTATAGATTAATATTAAATATATTTTTAAAAAATATAAAATAATAATATATAAAATAATATAATATAAGCACAATCTAAAGTAATATATTTTTACAAAATAAATTAAATAATACATTTTACAATATATCATATTTTTTTAATTAAATTATTTATTTACCTTTCCAATAGACATATTTTAATGAACTCTCGCACTAAAATATGAACTCAAAACTAGTAATATATTATAGATTAGACTAAGTAGGTATCTTCCTATCTTTTATCAAAAAGCTCCCAACTTGTAAGTGTCCATCTGCAAAACATACCATGCTATGGTGTCTTGTAGGAAAAGTCATTAATTGACATATCCAAAGTTTCAATCCAATAGATTGGAGGTCGGAAACTAAAGCAATACATCGTCATTTAACTTTCCCACGGTGTGCATTGGCGTTTCCAACTCCAAAGAAGGAAAGTTCATCCAATACAGAAAGGCAGAAAGATGTGCAATAAGAAGTACAAGTCCGTGGATACCCTCGATTCAAAAAGATCACCCGCAAGAAAAATAATAACCCAAAAAGGAGAAAATCAAAGTTAAAATTGCAAGAGAACCCTCACGGAAAGCTAAGAACAAAAGAAGCCCCCGTCCTGCTCTTCAATCTTCGGGATCTCTGGTTCCGTCCCAAACAGAAGCCCTTCAACTACAAATCTCATCTTCTGCATCGCAGCAACAAAAGCAGATCAAAATCATCATAACCGCAAAAATAAAAATACTATCGTACACCGCATGCGCGCAGTTGCAATCATTTGCAATCCCACAAATAGCTCCGACTTTTCGAAATTTTGCCAAAAAAATCGAAATTTGGAAACTGCTCCACTTCAGAGCATATCCTCCACCTTCAAATATTCCGTCTAAATTAAAGGAGTTGAAATTCAAAATACGGCTATTTCATGACCAGCATGCCACAGTCCAATTCCGTTTTATTTTAGAAAATAGGGGAGATAGGCCACTTTTCATGGTTTTGAATGCAACAACAACTTACTTTTCAGTTTAGCTCATTTAATCTCGACAAAGTATTTGACAAAAAAAAAAAAACACTCCAAAAGTATAAGTATTCACCTACAGAATAACTAAGTCAAGGAAAATTTTTCTTTTCAATCTTTTCATAGGAGCACACTTTGCACAATCACCAGACCATTCAACGGAGTTGCGTCAAAGATATATCTGATATTTGTGTGTTCGCAAATGATAAGAGAAAAATATATACATATGAATCCGAAGACAATGAATAAAGAGAAGAATAACGAACGAAAAGCAGAAACATTAACAAGATAACAAGAAAAAGGCATCACATTGCATACCAACGAAGAGACAAGTGATGGCAAGAAGCCAATGGCGTGGAGATGGAGAGCTGATTCCTGGACGAAGAAGATGACCTCTCTTCCTCCTCCGCCTCCTCCACCTCCCCCTCCTTCATTAATGGCCACTCGTCGAAGAAACGCCTTAGGGTCCTCGGGCACTCCCCGTCCTCCTCCCTCTGCGAGTGCTTCACGAGGTCCGCTCCAAGCACAAAGCAGTGCTCCGTTTCCTTTCCATCACCACCACCTTCACCCTTCCGCGAATCCGAGCACAACCCAAGTGGCGTGAAGCCGCACCTGCTCCAGGTCCACAGAGCTCGATCTCAACTTTGGTGAGGTACCCACAAGAGAAGAATAAGGTAAAAAGACACGAACGAAGTATACGTAGAGCTCACCTCAAGTCCACGTTGGTCGGGGAGGGCTGGGGCTGTGGGCTAAAGTGGGCGGGTTTGTATTGGTAGGGGTGATGTGGGATGGGATCGGAGGCCAACATGGGGAAGCTTGCGGTGTTGTTGGTGGTGGTCTTTGTGGTTGCTTCCACGTGCTTTCTTGAACGGTTCTTCCCCCTGTGCATATGCCTCTCGCAGTACTTGGAGTCCGGGTGGGCCTCTTTGGAGCACCTCCACTTCTTGCCATCTGTCCTCCTGCACCTCCCTGGCTCCGGGTCTTCTGCTCTGCTCTTACCATAGCCCATCTGGAAGCACCCCCACCCAACTGCACAAAAAGATATATATATGGTCATATGGTGCAAGTGAGGAGAAAACACTTGGGTGTGTTTCGATGAGGACATAGGAGCTTACTGTTGGGTTGATGGTGGGGGAAGATGGAGGGGGTGGGGGAATCCACCATGAAGGTGGGAGTGACCCTCTTGAAGGGGAGGAGGAGGTCGGGAGGGACGGGTCTGCCAGAGGCCATGTACTTGAAGATGAGAGCTTGGTGTTCGAGCTCTTGCCACTGGGAAGGTGTGAAGGGACACCTCATCAGGTTGAAGGTGGCGGTGTCGTTCATCATGGTTTGAGGTGGGGAGGGTAGAGAAGGGGAGGCCAGAGAGGTGAACATGGAAGTGGCATCTTCTACTTAATTATATATACATGGCCAGAGGGATCTCAGAGCAGAAATAAAAAGAGGGAAAAGTGGATGTAAAGGTGATGACGAGTTATCATTATTCAAAGGAGTTTGATTCTTCTTTTCATGACAGGTTAAATAAAAGTAACTGACGGTGCATGATGTTGGTTTGGTTGCTATCTCATGGCACTGCTCCATGCATGGGATGTGCATAGGAAAGGTCAGTTGAATAAGGGCCGCAGAATCTTCTTAAGTTGTGTTTCTTGCGTCATGACATCCAAACTTTCACCCCAGTTTTCGTGCGGTCCCTGGACTTGTTAGGGAAATCACAAATCATCCCTCATTTGTAAAAATAATAACTAGAATTTTTTTCTTAATAGAAGACAAGAGGCGCCAAATTTCATTCGATCTATGACGTAGAGGTAGACAGTCCAATGATGCATGGGATGACTTTCGCGAGAGTTGGCCCAAAATTTTTAAGAGCACCCAAAAGGAGGTAAAGTTCAGGTAATTAGGAGGAAATTGATCATCTCTATGACGCAAAAATTTTATTCTATTCTACTAATATTAGAACTTTTCAATATTTGATCAATCGGATCATTGAAAAGAAAGGAAGGGGATGAAGTAAATTAAGGCTTTGATTAGCCCACACAAGTGAAAGTCCACGCTACTAGAAAAATAAATTTTGACGATATTTATTTAATCAAAATTTATTTAGTGATGAATTTAATTAAAATCATCATCTATAGCAGAATATAAACACGACGATTTGAATATTAACTTTCCATGCTCCTTCCTATGTAAGGAGGTTCCTGCATTGACATAGATAATGGTTTTATTAACGACGGATTTGAATTAGAACTGTTGTCTATGGCAACATCTATAGACCACCATTCTCACACTGTCTTATTTGTTACCGCATTGACATATACGACAATTTTCTATGAGAACCGTCGTGTATGTCATCAAAAATAATTTTCCTTGGGTGCGAAAACTCGCACCCTAACCTAACTTGAGACGACGGTTTTGGGAGAACCGTCCTATGAGGTCCAATATTTAGCCCGACTTTGCAAACTCCCCAAAACCCTACACCCTTTCAATATCCTTTCCCCGACCTCGACAACAACCTCCGACAGCACATCTGCCTCATCCTCGGTAAGCGTGACTCTCCTCCTCTGACCTCCTCCAGCCCCCTCCCCTCATTGTCCTCCTCCACAAGGACCTCCCACCTCCGCCACCGCGCAACCTACAACCTCCTCCCAGCCAAGCAAGTGGTCCTCCCACCTTTGCTGCACATCTACCTATCCGTCCTCCTCCTCCCAGCCACAATTGCCCCCTCCCACCTTCTCCTCCTAGCCGCGACCGACCCCACCCACATCCTCCTCCACCTCCTCCCAGCAAGCCGACCCCCACTCCCCCTCCTCCTCTCAGTCGCGCCCCCAACCCCCCCCTCCCCCCCTATCGAGCTCCCCCCTTCCCCTTGCCACCTCTTCCTCTCAATCAAATTCGCCCCTCCTCCTCTAGCCGAAACCCCCCACCATGCCCTTGGTAGTAACTCCCCCTCCCAACATTTTGATTTTTAGGTTAACTAAAAAAATATGTAGTACATTAATTAAATGTAAGATGTGTTCAAATTTATGTAATTTTTTTTAATCTTTTGCTTATAAAATTTTATAATTTGGTTTAGGTACCTTGCGTCGATCATCAGACACCAATTTTCAATTCACACACTGTGTTGAGGTAGATCAATTTAAGTTAATTAATTTGTGAATGAATGTGGGGTATGCCAACTTAATTATGTTTAGAATGTGGGGTGTGCCCACTTGATGATATTACAAAGTGTGAATGTTTTTATGAATATGGGGTGTGCCCACTTGATGCTTATTGTATGTCTTATGTGAAATTTTTTAAGAATTTAAGAAGTTTGGAAGAAGTAATGAGAGAAGAGGGAAAGTGAAAGGAGATGGAGTAGGAGAGGAAGAGGAGGGAAAGAGATGAATAAAGAAGAATATGAATTAATGAAGGGAAGGATGAGAGAAAGGATAGGGAGAAGAGAGGAAAGAGATGATAAATAAATAGACAGGACATGAAGAATAGGGAGAGAGATGCATAGAGAAGAATATAAAGGAAGGGAAGGATGGAGGCACCATGCCTTCGGAGCATGGAGGCTTCGTTCATAATGGGGGGAGAAGTCAAACAATCACCAGCTAGTATGTGCGAAAGGGGTCAGCAACAGTAGCCGTTGTCCAACAAATGCAGACACAGCTCCATGATATCAACCTAAAGCTCCATGATGTCACCTCACAGTTTAACCAGCAAACTCAAGCTTGGCAAGTGAAATGACCCTTCCCAAGGGTCATTGGACCATTTTGGGAGATTCGGGAGGGGTTTGTTGCAGTTTGCAACTACCTGGAACTTGTCTTGGGTCCTGCGGGTAAAATAGGACTGGTGGAGGGGGGGGTATTTTTACAATTTACCCTGGCCCCACACCCTTCCAACGCACACCTTAAACCCTAACCCTAGGCTAAAACCTCCCCCCTCCCTTGGAACTCAAGCCCTACCTCTCCCCACGTTTCCCCCCTGCGGCTCCACCTTCCTCCCCCTTCCTCCCCTATCTCCTTTGCCGTGCAAGGAGCTGAGCTGCTGAAGCTTGACCGCGAGGAGTTCATGAGGAGCTGGGAGCATGTTGGGAGCAAGCTGCTATTGAAGCTCCTGCGCGAGCTGGGAGCAGGTAGGCACAGAGGGAGTCTGCTGCAAGGGGAAAAAACCTAACAGACGATTCTGCGGAATCATTTTTCCGCAGAATCGGATGTCTGAGAGGAACCTCAGACGTCTTATAGGACGTCCGGAGTTGCATCCAGACGTTTGATCCTACGCAAAAATCAAAGGTAACACCCTACTCGAGGACTGTACTTTTCATACCGTCTCCCCTTACCCCGCTGTAGACCTAAGTGCATTGAGGGTTGTGCATGTGCGGCGCAAGGCATGGGGAAGACCCCTCGTGAGGGAAGGAGGGTTTGCGGAGGGCCTTGGGAGAGTTTTCTACGCAGATCAGACGTCTGACCGGACAACTGGAGGTAGCACCCGATGTCCGATAAAGCAGATTCAAACAGTAAGGTCCTGACCGCCTGTTCCTTTTCGTACATATTGTCTGCGAGTGACTGAACGTCATTGAGCACATGCAGAGCCATTGGGAAGGTGCGCAAGCGCGACGTCCCAAGCACTTTAGGATGTCTAGACGACTGACACCCGTCCCGGACATCCGAGTACGCTACCAGATGTCTGGAGAAATCCCAGGACGACCATGAGGGGTTCCAGACATTCGGCCTTCAACACAGAACACAAGGTGACCTTCCTGTTACCGTTTAAGACATCTGGGACCTCTCCCAGATGTCTATTGTTAGTCTGATTTGATGGATTCAGGAACCAGGCGACCGGTTAAACTAGACCCGCTTGCCTGGTCTGGTTCAAGTGAACTAGGAAGGGTGTTTGGGTCAATTCAGGGCCCAAACAAAGTCAATTTTTTCGTAAATAAGGTACCGTTGGGTTCCTATTGGAAGTTACCATGTGATGGAACCTTGTTCTAACTATTTTGAATTCTTTTTCCTGTCTCGAGAAATATTGAAATGGTTGGTTTGACCGTCTATGTTAATAGGACGCCATTCGTGGTGTGCATAGGACCCGCAATGGGTACACGGTCCGTCGTTCATGCCCCCATACCTCCCGGTTACTCTAGTAGAGTGGTCTTTACTACCCCTTGTGAATTAAAGGATGAAAGTGCATGTTATTTAGAACTAATTAATTGAATCCTATGATGTACAATGAACCTTAGGGTTGAGATAAAAAATGAATAATTATACATGCTGTGAATGTTAAATTGTGGTAATGCTTCTGAACATGCAAAATTATGAGCTACCTGTCTACATTCGTTGAATCATGGCTTGAACTAAAATACATGTTATATCCTATTTAGCTTGATTGATGAGATAAATTTTGAATTGTGAAACTATGAGCTACCTGTTATACCCTAAATTTATCATGATATGAATAGAGGCATGTGTACGGTACGGACGTAAGAAATTCCTATGCATTAACCCTACGAAGAAAAAGAAGAGGAGCTCACGTGTGCGAAATAACTATCGAATGTCGATGGAAAGTAGCAGGCCCTCGTGTACATGGTATCGAAGGGAGCTACGGTACTTAGTGTAGGGGGGAGCTTGCCGCCCCACAGGCCCCGGGGTTAGGACTGGCCCTCCTACACCAACTCTTGTTAGGCCCACTGGGTAAACCGAGATAGTTAGATGAGGCTATGTAGACTGTGGAGGGGCGAGACCCTTGTTCTGAGAGGGCAAGGCCCTGTGCTGTTCTGTGTTGTACTTTTGGGTATACCTGCTAGCGTAAACGACTAACTACGTGCCAGTGCAAGGTAGCTACCTGGGTGCTTATCGCGCGTGCCATAGTTATCGATACATCGCAACCATGGCTTCGAGGGTGGTAGATCGGGCGTAGGGCTACCACGGGGTGCTCTCTCAACCAGGAGAGTACCACGTGTACATCCTACATCGCAGGAAAATTGCAATCAAGATCGTTCCCCTAGGGAACAGGAAGACTGAGAGACATTGTGGACCTCTTGCTAGGAATCTGACGTGTAAACACTAGTTGTTAAATTAACTGTTGTTTGGATAATTAGATATTACATGTAAACCTGTGGTTTTCCTTGTTACGTAAATGATATAACTATTCTATATGCCACTCTACTCAACGTAAGCTAACTCTACATTATATATAACCATGTATAGGTCAGGGAGTTGAGTAGCCAGCACCACCGGCTGTGGAAGGTGCTGGGTCCAGTCGAGCGCAGCCTTAGTTTTCAATATAAGTTCTCTTTCAGCCATTTTTTTTACTATAGTGAGTGCTCTATTTCATGTTGGACTCGATGTGTGAACTTTTACTGTCGTGATAGCTAGTTTTAGCTTATGTTTATTGTATTTTTCAGCTTTAATTACTTTCGCTGCTTCCTTTGATTTTCCTAGCTACTTGCATGGTGATTTGTGTTGGTTTCGTGCATATGGGTTAGCTTCTCGTTGGACGATTGGGTCGTGGGTTAGTCGAGGCGAGCCGTTTTCTAGGTTCCCAGAGGGGTCGGATTCAGGTCGTAACAAGATAGTATCAGAGCAAAGTCGTCCCGAGAGATAACCCAATGGATTGGAAGTAGACACACATGTGCGTGTAGCTAGGATAGCCATCACAACGTGCCTTCTTGAATTACACATCTGAGTCTTATTTTCGAGCTTCTGTCTTTGACAATCTTTGTTCGTTTCTCTTCCATCTCCGTATAGGAGATGCCTCGCACAGAGTTCGTGGAATCGGTCGTGGGCATGGCCGTGGACGCGGTCGCGATGGCGGACGTGCAGGGCTTGGGGCAGGGGCCGATCCACCCCTTCTTCTGGGCATCCAGGTTGAGGACCTCGCCCAGCTGATCCATGACATCGTCCGGGTGGAGTTCCTGTAGCCTCCTCCTCAACCACCTCCTCCTGTGGATGGGGAGGGAGAGTCCTCTGTGCGGTAAGGGAGTCACCGTAGCGCTGGACGAACTGGAGGGGGAGGGGGTGATCCTCCATCACCCCCACCACCCTCAGATACTTCTGAGCACGAGTCCTCCCTACCAGGAGGCGTACTTGTACCCGTTTTACGGCTCCACCACGACCTGTTCACTTCGTTCCGGAAGCTGAAGCCCTCCTCCTTCAAGGGGGAGGCGAGCCCGTCTGAGGCTGAGGACTGGCTGGAGCAGATGGAGAAAATATTCGACACGCTTCACCCTCCTACAGAAGTCACGTGGCCTTCGCCAAGTATCAGCTGTAGAGTGTAGCTAACAGGTGGTGGAGAGCGGTCAGTGGCCAGGAGGGAGGAGAGCTGACGTGAGACCGATTTGCGATGCTCTTCTATGAGCTGTACTTTCCACAAACCTGATAGGACTAGAAGAGACGGAAGTTAATTTTTATGATATTATTACTTGTAAATTAATGTTAAATAGTAACATTTATTTTTATGATATTTATTTAAATTGATTTTTAATATCAATTTTTTTAGAAGTAGAACCTTAATGCAAGGTAATTACAAAATTGACGTTGACAAAATTAATATTAAGGAATCTTACTTAATACTCTAAGTAAATGAAAATTTGCCTTCCTTTTTTATAAGATGAACTCGCCCAGCAAACAAACCGTCGAAGAAAATCTACTTTTGATAAGAGTTTTATTTGTCTAATATCACGAACGAGTGGATTTGAGGCGAATTGCATCGTTTTTTCAAGGGGTTTTTATAAGTAGATATTTAGATATGACGTATATATCTATATGTATTTATTGTTTATGTATATATCTCTATAAAATTAATTCATCAAGGTCATATGGGCTTGGTCTCTTAAATTAATAAAAAATATCATAAAAAATTTTAAAAATAAAAAAATTTATATACGCCTTCTTATATTTATCTTTTTATTTATTTATGCCGGTGTGGGCGCAAAGGAGGGCCTTGGAGATGACGAGGTCCCTGTGGGGCATTTCATCGAACACCTTGCGGGTGAGGTGGACGAGGTCGAGCTTGCCGTATGTGTAGAGGGGGACATTGGACACATGGAGGGAGGTGAGGTGGCCAGAATGGAGGGCGTGAGAGTGGAGCTTGGTGGCGTGGGAGGAGGAGGCACAGGAGGTGACGAAAGAGGGGTAGGTAAAGGGTGAGGAGGCAGAGGAGGGTAGCGTCGATCTGCTTCAAGAGGAGGAGATGGCATCAGTCAAGGCTAAAGATGTTGGTTGGTGATGTGGAACTTGTTACCGAGGAAGATGAAACTAATGTTTATTTCCTAAGGAGGGGGGTGAGATCGAGCGTGATAAGTAATAATGCGGAATAGAATAACAATTACATGAAATAAACAATCTCACAAGTACACAAGTACTTTTATGTGAAAACTCAAACCCAGATAAAAACTATCACCTAAACCTCTTGATTTAGGATTTCCCGATCTACCTAGTAGATTAAATCCACTAACGAACTACTTCAAATTAGGGTAGTTCAACCACTTACAATTGATGCTACTTACATGAGGGTAGCGTACCTCAAACCGACACTACTTTTTATGAGGGTAGTGTATCTCAAACCCTCCTTTTCACAAGGAGTATTTTGTCTCGCAAGAGACGCAAATACCCAAACAAAGATAATTACAAAATATCCTATAATGCCCAAAAAGTAAGCGTAAAGCAAGAAAGTATCTATAAGCAAACGGATTTCCCTTAGATGGAAGTGGTGCGACGTGAAGTTGGTAGCCTAACGGTGCTCTCAGATGGATGCTACAAGGCTTAAAGGGCAAGAACTTCTTCTAAATAATTTTCTTCTTCACTAGGACACAATATGGTGTGGAAGTAATTTCTTAATGTGTACTTAGTTTAGGAAGAGTACTCCTCTATTTATAGAGGTCCTAAAAAAGCTTTCGAAAGCTTTGGAAGCCTCTTGTAGTCGTTGGGAACAAGGCTCAAGAGAGTGCTCCAAAATCCCACCAAAATCATGATCATTTATGATTCTAACAGGGTGTCTAGCTTTATGGTCAGACGTCTACGTCATCGTCTAATCTAAGGTTTGGTCATCTGATCTAGAAGGGTGGATGATCTAAAAGGGTGGATGATTTGATCAACGTTGGATCAAAATGGATGTTTAATTATCACTTTTAAAATTGGAAAGAGATATGTTAGTGGATGTTGATGGATTGTCATCTGCTCACAGGAACTGTGACAGTGGGTGCCGTGGAAGGCAGCAGGTTGAGGTGCAACCTGGCGAGCAGAGCAGTCGGGCATTATTGTGATGACTGGTGCTGCTGCTTCTGCTGCTGCATGAGGAGATGAGAGATGGGGCGTGTCAGAGAGAGAAAGAGAGGGGAGCTCGCAGTCGGAGAAGCGAAGCACCTCCCAAACCCAACTCCCCCTTTCACCCTCACTCACTTGGCCAACACCTGTTCCTCTCTCTGCACCCTTTCTGTTGTTGCTGTCTCTTCCTGGGAATAATCCAAAATCAAAGGGGACCATGTCATCGCAAGATTAGCAATGCTTTTGATGATTGAGGTTCTGTTGGATTAAGTCAACTTAATTAACTTCCATTCAGATGAGTTTAGGCCAACACACATATAATTCGAGTTAAGGTTATTTAATTTAGTGTAAATTTGTTTAGAGATAAAGTTTAACCAATCTATAGTTTACGTTAGATAAAAATTTACAAATAAAAGACATTTCATATTGATGCTTATATGTAATCTAAGATAATTTTGTGAAGGTATTTATGTGAATTGGATATAAAGTGAAAATAAGTTAAAGATAAAAAATTAGGATGTTTACCTAAAAATAAGGAATAGAGGTAGGGATAAGTTATCTAAAGATCATTGTACCTCTAGATTATGTTGGTTAATAGAATTTTTTTTTTTATAAGAGTAAAAGAAGGAGAGAATAAATATGGAAGGAATACAAAATATTCGGGAGAGGATAGTAAAGGATTGGAAGATTAGATAACTCAGTTCTCATCCGTGCATAAATGTAAGAAAACCTAAACTTAGAGCAAAACAAAAATTTGCTTATCTCCTATAATATCATGGGAAAACGTAAAATATCCCGCACCACACAGATCCTAAGTATCAAAATTTATCTGTTCTTTTTATTAATATTTTATTCTTCTTCAATTGCTATATTTATTACACAAATTTATTATTCTTACCGAATATCGTACGAGTGAAATTTATTCCCCAGTTTTAAATAGTCTCTTTTTAACCGGTTAAAATTATTTCACTTGTGTGTGTGCTGATGTAATGCGAACAACACCTTTTTTTTTTTCCCCCACCGATTACTTAAACCCAGAAATGTGAGCGATTGGATCGAGGACGAAACGAGTGCAGAAGAGCTGAACCCGTGCCCTTTTTCATTGTCGAAGTTAGCTTTGAGAACAGAGACAAGATCACATTAAACATTTCCTTCATGTAAATTGTGGGACTAAAAGTGCTGATAGCTGCTAGTTTTACTTTTGCTACGAAGTAACTTTGCTGTGGTGTTTCCCTATTTTTAACCCTCTGTTACGAAGGGGAGGTGAGTACCAATTTCGACCTTTTGCTTAAATCCAAGGGTAGCTAAGGTAGGTTCATGCGCGGAGGAATGGAAGGGAACATGCCTAATTAAATTTTTTAAGTGATCGAATGGATCGATTCAATAATTTAAATAATCATACAAAGATAAGCGAATTGGTAATTCAATTTCATCACGAAAGGGTGTATATTTGGAAAGAAGGCGATGCTCTTAAATATTTACTAGTAAGGAATAAGAATATAATCTCTTTTTTTCTCTTAGATTGCTTGAGAGAAGGCTTCAAGGGCCTCTATCAGCTATTTATTGTGCTGAGATCACTTCTTTTTGTGAGATCTTCTGATTGGATACAACCGTTGCCAAAGTATATATATTGTCAGGTTATTAATTGTAACGGCTATGCCATCATTTATTTATGGCATAGTCACATTGGACATTTTCCGCCATCCTCTTGTTACTGATTAGCGTCGGATGCCTAGGCGAGTCAGATCCCCCAAATCCGCCTGTATCCCGGCCTTTCTACGTGTAGGCGAGTTGAATTCTCGGACCTGCCTGTATTTGGGCCTTTGTGGATGTAGGTAAGTTGGATCCTCGGACTTGCCTGTAGTCAGGTCCTTTCGGGTGTAGGCAAGTCGAATCCTCAGATTCGCCTATATCCGAGTCTTTCTGGGTTGGACCCCTCTTGTTCGCCTTTTCACGGAGTTGAGCCAATGGGCAGTTTTTGCCCCTTATCCAAATTGCACGGTCTCCCTGTTGCTTGCTTTTTGGACTTATGCCCCTCATGGTCAAGAAGGGGAAACCCCCATCCAGTACCTATACACTGTACAGCTGTATAGTTGATATGCCCGATAGTTTGAAGGGGCAGGACAGCCATTTTTTTTTTCCTTGTAGAGGGTCACGACGTCTTATATACCTAGCATGGTCTGTTTGATAAGGACTTACCACCTAGGCCTCAAGAGCTTGACCTGGCTGCTCAGGTGAACGCCGATAGGATTGTTGAATTTGGGCCAATTGCCCGCTTGAAGCTCAAGCGGGAAAAAATCCGATGGCTTTGTGGTGGGTTGTGGATTCCTATCCCACGTCATGTAAGTAGGGAGGAGGTGGCAGCTCTAGAACGCGTACCCCACTTTGCACGTTACTTAATGGATTGATAATTTTGTTGTTTGTTTGCAGCCTTTGGCCGGTTTGCTCGACCAGAGACTCCCAGGTGTCGATGCAGCGGTTCCTCTCAACACCGGTTGCACCACGTAGAGAAGAGGCCCGTGGAGCAAAGTGAGGGAAGCCAGTCCTCTTGCTCCAAGGAGCCCAAGAGGAAAGAGACGAGAGAGAGCGAGGAGAAGGTGGTGACCCCTCTCAAGTGCCCAAAGAGGGATCTAGGGAGTGTTCAATTGTCACCGTCCACTCGTAAGAGTTCGAGCGGGGCTGAAGCAGCGGATGCCTTAGTGGATTCACCTGCTCCCTTAGGCCCACCTGGACCCACAGAGGGGCGTGTTATTCTTGACTCTCTGCTTGCTGCTTCAGCGGAGAAGGCTCAGTCATGCGGAGCGAGTGCGTCTAGCGCCCGTTCGAACCAGCCGGTGCCTTCTCTCAGCTGGCATAGGAGGTGGTCGTGACCAGGGGTTTCTTTAGTGGAAGTATTTTTGCGTAGCCACAGTATAGGCGGAGCTCGATGGGGGCAAGGGTGTTGGTGGATCCTTCGAGCAGAGGGGGGTTAGATATGATAGGGCGGACGGTCATATCTACTAATGGATCCATTTTGGAAGCTGCTAGTGCAGGGCCCATACCTGGTCGAGTAGTCCTAATCCCGGCAGGTAGCTTAAGGGGGTCAAGCGATTCAGGCGGGGGGCTTACCGTGGAGAGGCAGCTCATTCAGCATCTGAAGGATGCCATATCTTAGGCGACCTCCTGGTCGAGAGGCATGCACCTGAACCATGTGTTCTACTACTGCCTTCGAGTGGTAAGGCTTGTCTCATTCTACCCTTTACTTATTCTTTGGGAAGGATTTTTTATGTCTACCCATGGTTCTAAGCAGATGGAGCTTCTGGGCACAACTTTTGTTCCCCATAGCAGTGCTCCTACCGGTGCTGCCGAGCCTAGCAAGTCATCAAGGGTGGTTCAGATGATCGCGAAGTGGGTCGTGGCGACCAAGGCGGAGCAGTGCAACTTTGCCCATCGCATGGAGGCATCTACCTCCAGAGAGAAGGCAGAGAAGAGAGCAGAAGATGCCCTTCTCAAGCTGCAATCGCAGCAGTATGTGGCCCGCCAAGTCTCCTGCCTGGAGGAGCTGAGAAGGCTTGCCCAGCTTTTAGGTAGATTGCCTCCACGAGCGAGAGGCTGGATGAGTCATATTGGAGCACACAAGACTGAAGTTGTGGCTCTACAAGGCTTATCCGAGCACTTGCAGGCTGCCTGCACCAACGTCCTTTCCCTGAAGGAGGAGGTGCAGGTGTTAAGGGTCGATTACTCCTTGGTCGTGGAGGGCTATGAGGAGACTCTTTAGGAATAGCGTCTTCGCTTGGATGTGGCTATCAACAAACTTGTCAACATGTCAACATGAGAGGAGGCACTGAAAGCCGACCTTGGCAAGGCTCAGTAGCGTGCAGAGGACCAAGGTAAGTCGGTGCTTGAGCTGGAGAAGACTAGCCTGGCGAAGCTCGATCTTGACATGGTGGGGTTCTTCGCTACCGACCCTTTCATGAAGGAAAATCGAGAGGCTTTGTTGAAGGAGGTGGCTAAGCACACCTTGGCGGCAGTGCAGGCCCTACTGGAAGGAAAGCACACCTCTGTGGATGAGCTGTGCAGTTGGTCTATGGACTAGTTCTTGTCCGAGTATGACTGTCAAAAAGCTGAGTGTCACGTCGTGGACAAAGTATAGGTGCATAAGCAATTAGACACCACATTAGCCTTTAATAATGATTTTAATGATAATAAATATCTCAAGTAATTGATATGAGAATTGGATCATATGCATATATATTACAATATTGATTTTCAGGTTGAAGCTCTCTTGACGAAATCATGAACCAAGGAAAAAGAGGAGATCAAAGTTAGGTCTCTTTGTATTTTAGGAATTAGGTTGTAATTTTATATTCTTTAGAATGTAAGGAAAGCCTCAAATTAGATTAGCATCAATTTACATGTTTAAGACATCACTTGCATAAGTCTAATTTAGTAGAAATATGATAAAACATATCCTTAGGTGTTAACATATCATCCTAGAACCCCATAGGATCATCAAGACCCATTTGGACAATTGGAGGACCTTTTACAGTCCACCTAACATTAGGTAGTAAGTAACTAATGTTAAGTAGTAAGGCTAAGGCCACCTTGAGACATCTAAGGAATAACAAACTTTGCAATGAACTTTGTACCTAACATTAGGTAGTTGACCTAACATTAGATATGGGTTACCTAATGTTAGATAGGCCATTTTGGATAAAAGTAAGCAACCCTAGGAGATAGAAAACTTTGCACTTAACTGAGTACCTAATGTTAGACAGTGGTGCGTTCCTTTCGCGGTGTTTTAAGGTTATGTTTGTTGCAGTATATTGCGAAAAGCGATTACTAGCTTATTTTAATTTATTACTCGGAATTTAAAATATTCCGAGGTCGAACTCAGGGAGCACACTTTGATTCTAGTGCATACAAATTCACATTTATGAAATACAAAAATTTAAGAGAGAGAACAAAAGAATCCTTTTCTTCTCTTCTTTCTTTCTTCTCTTTCCCTTCTCTTATTTTTCTGCCTTTCCTTTTTCGGATGTCTGATTCTCTGAATCAGACGCCTTATCGACCCCAGTTCTACAGTGCCTCCTTCTTCTTTCTTCAGTTGTCTTCTCGGCCTTCCTGTCTTCTTCTTTCTCCTTCGGCTGCTGCGGCTCTTCTCCTTCTCTTTCTTTTCTTTGCAGCTTTCCTCCTTCCTGGCTTCAGCTCCTTCCTTCTTCTTCTCAGCTCCTTCTCCTGCTGCAACTCCTCCTTGGCTTCTTCTTCTTTTCTTCTTGAGCTGCTGCGTCTCCTCTGCCTTCTTCTTTCTTTTTCTCTGCTACGGGTACTTTGCGGCTGAGTCCTTGCCGCTCCTCTTCTTCTTCTCCACCTTTTCCCTGCACACACGAGCACAAAACCTACCCCTACCCTTCCCCGCGTGTGCTCTCTCTCTATTTCTCTCTTCGCCCTCCCAGAGCTAGCCAATCGGGTATTCGGGTCGGGTTACACGCACCCGAGTCTAGGCGCGGAGTGCACAGGCAAGCTATTCGGGTCGCAGGCCAGGTCCGCGTGGGCAGTGCCACGGACGAGACCGAGTGAGGGTGAGGGAGCTCACCCCTATGTGACTTGAGGCAAATAGCATAAGTCACTTTTTCCTTTTCCGAGGTGGGACTAAAGTCCCACCTGCTTCTTCGTGCGCCTGCAGGAGGAGGGCGCAAGCAATTAGGGCAGCAGCCAAGGCCTTCGACTCTAATTGAGGGCCTGAGTGCATGCGTAAGAGTGTTCCGCACCTGCTGGACCTGGGGACTTGGAGAGCTACAGCCTGGAGGGGCAGCAGCCGAGGCCTTCGACTCTAATTGAGGGCCTGAGTGCGTGCGTGAGAGTGTTCCGCACCTGCTGGACCTGGGGACCTGGAGCGCTACGGCCTGGAGAAGCTTGCAAAGCAGCTTCCACCTGCTCGTCAATGGCGGCGAGCTGCTCTGTCCCTGAAAACACGAACACGGCCTCGCGGCCCTATCAGATGCCTTGGGGAGCTTTGCCAAGGTGTGGTGAATGTGCAGAGGTGGTCGGCGTGGTGCGAGGGCGCCTGCGTGAGCGTGCCTAGGGCACACTGTGTGCGTATGTGTGGGTGTGTTTGGGTGAGCGGAGTGGTGGTGTGAGTGAGTGGAAATGTTGAGTGGAGTGAGGGGATGCTTATGGACTTGTTGGCGAGGGGTGGGATGGCCTGTGGAGGTGGAGCGGCCTTGCCGGAGTTGGTGGCCAGAGGTGGAGTTGATGGTGGTGGTAGTGGCAGCTGAGGGATCGAAACTAAAAATTGTTAAGGGGGAAATAAAGAGGGGAGAAAATGGAAGAGCTTTTACCTAGCTAAGTAGACGAAGGGGGGCAGGATGCGGACGGCTCAATTCTGCCGTCGCCGGAGACAATGCCCTGTGGGGAAGATGACGATGACAAGGAAGAGAGACTGGAGGGTGCCTGCTGGTACGGCAGGGCATGATGAACGACAGTGGAGCCTTCTTTGCTATCGGTATGGTAACAGGACGACGAGGGAGGAGGAGAAGGGTCGCCAGAGCCTGCGGGCGAATGGCCGGAGGAGGAGGGGATGAAGTTTGGGGATTTTCTTCAACCAAAACAGGCTTACCCCAACCGGCAGCCCCAGCCGCTTCTTAAATAGATGCTGGCGAAGAGAAGATCTCGAGGAGGAAGCGTGGGCAGCTTGCCGGAGAATGGCCGGAGAAGAGACCCATTCCTCTCGCGCATTCACACGAGAGTCATGGGCAATGGAAGGGCATGGGAGGGGGTCCATGCGGAAGAGGACGACGCAGGAGACCCCCTCTCATTTCTGGGGCTGGTCTCCATACCCTGCGCGGCGCCATCCTCCGTGCAAAGTCGCCGGAGGTATGGGCAGCTGCGTGGGGTGGCAAAGGGGCCATTTTGAAAAGAACGAAAGGAAAGATGGGGGGCAAAGTGCAAGGGTTAAAAAAGTTAAGGGTCAAAAAGTAATTGATGACGACCAATTTGTAAAGTAGGTCAAAATGGCCTTCCCTTAGGTCCAAATTTTGAAACAAATCTAATTTTGACCTAAGGAATCTAATGGTGAAGTTTGATTTTAGGTTTGACCACGTTTGACCGATCAATTTGCACAAAAACCCAAATTAGGTCAAAAATTGGGTATGGTTCTCAATCTTGGTCAAGATAGGTTCCAATGGCCAAATTGAAGGTTCTAAATCCTATGGGATATTTTTTCATGAATTTCAGAGTATTTAATTAATTTTTATCTTTCCTGAAACTTCGTGAATTAAAGCGGGTTTGTTTTAGGGTTACAGAATGTCATTTAATTCCTAAAAATTGCTATGACCCTTTTCAGATCAAATCATTCCACTTTCTTTCTTGTTAAGCGCATTTGACCTGTGTTTAGACCCTTAGACATCCCGTTTGTGTACTGCATTGGTAAAATTGTAGTTTTGCCCCTTGTGAGTTGCTTTATGCTCAGATTTATAGTTCTTTTATTTAGGCTTTCCCTTAGGTTTTGTAGGAGCTTTTGTATTCTTATTTAGGTCAAAATGTGCTAGTTAGGATTCATGATGAGGCTCTCATCATACCCCCATGCCTAGCATTTGCTAGTCCCTTAGCAAAGATTTAAGGTTTTAACCTTTGTTCTAGACCACGAATTTCTTCCATCAAGTTTTGATAAGTGTTTTTCCTCTTGTATCCTTGATTAGGTCAGAATGCCAATCATAGGCCTAAGAGGTACTCTAGTACCAACCAAGATCTCGATCTGTCTAGCTTTAGCCTCAATCTTTATGAAAGGCTTTTAAGGCCTACAGGAACTAACCTAAAATTTATTGGACTCTGTGGTTAAAGCACCCGTGCCTAAGATATTTTTAGCCTTGATTCAGTTTGCAGTGCGTTTTGTAAGAGGGAGAGACAAAAGATTTATTTGTTTGGAGAGTTTTCTCTCCCTTTTCTTTTTAATTCTTCTGTATCGGATTCTTTGTCCCCATCATCAATCCTCAAGGGTCCTTGGCAGTCGATGTTACGAGATAGCACCGCCCATGGTAACCCCCAGAACCCTGGCTTTCGAGATTTCGAGATAATCCCGTCCATGGTGTTCCGTTGCTGAATTCAGACCCTGGCAATTGACACTTCGAGATAATGTCATCCATGGAATCTGAACCAGCAGAGTGCTTATATGCCCCCAGTAAGATATGTAAATATCCTAAGAGACAAACACCGAGGGGATGATATGTTGTTACGCATCTTCAAGGGGAATTTCCCACCTCTCCGCGCCGGGAACTCATCTAAATCCACTTGTGTTGATCTACTTCTCCTAATCTAGGTGACTTTTTCAGAATATTTGAAACGCTTCTGCGTGATTTTGATACTTATGCTCACTGAACCAGACTGTGTGTGAATTTGGGTGCTTAGGTTACTGAGTCCCGTAAACCGAAAGTCAGTTGATGAGGCCGAAAACTCTATAAGCCTTGGGCCTAATACTTAAGCTTTTCATTTTCCTCAACCTCTTGAGGAATATTTAAATCTTAATGGGTACTAAGAGTCTATCCAAGAATGCCTAAGGTTTGCGTTCTTAAGAATCTTGTTGTGCACTTTCCTTTTTCTTTTTCTTAATGTGGTCTAGAACTTAGGTTAATTCCTTAATTTTTTACTAATGACTATCCCTTTTCTCTTTCATTTTGTGCTCCTTTTTATCATTCTGCTCTTTTTCTCCTCCTATAAAGTTTACCGGCACTCTTTTTCTCCTTCAAAGTTTTTTTTTTTTTTGTATATGCCGATTTTTTTGTTGAAATCTTTTCTTGTTATGTCATTTCATTGCACTTTCATACCCCCCCATGCCCAATATTTGCAATGTCCTCATTGTACATTAGGTGGGTTTTTATTTAGCTTGGTTCATACATTAGGACAGGTATTTGGTGAGTGGATGGGTCGAGGGGATTGTTGCGGATGATTTCTATTCTCAAGTACGGGTACCTGAGGTGGAGTTGGCTGTCTTAAAGGATAAACCTAAAGTGCAAAGAAATGTCAGAAAAGGTTTCGGGTTTTTCAAAAAGAATGATGGGCTACCTCCCATTAAGCGCTGAGTTTTGCGCCATCGGCTGGGCGCAATAAGCTCAAGGAGAATGGAGGATAAATGATGACTCAGCCAAATCTGTACTGGTTACGTCAATGAACAGTTTGAGTCTCTGAACGTTCACAATGAAAGGTTCGGAATCGTGGCTGAGAGGGCTAATTTCGACGGCTCTATCTCCAAGAATCTATTGGACGAGATATGGTCCGACCCACTTGGATCACAGTTTCCCAGGGAAGAGTTTGAGTCGGGCATCGAAGAGTAGGACCTTTTGACCAGGGTGGAAGATCTTTATAGATATGTGCTTGTCATGAAAGGCTTTAACCCGCTCTTTGTAGATTCGTGAGTTCTCATACGCATCAAGACGTAGTTCATCAATCTCACTTATCTGAAGTTTCTGTGGGTTCTAGTCTTAGAAAGATCTAAGTTGCAATTCCATACTGCCCAATAGGCTTTGTTCTCCAGTTCGACGAGAAGGTGACATGCCTTCCCGTACACCAGTCTAAAAGGAGACATGCCCACAAAGCTTCCGGAAGTCGGGATGACCAGTCCTTCCTGTCAGGTCGAACAGTAACCTGTAGGATTTTCTTGATCTCCCGATTTGATAGCTTAGCTAGACCATTAGTCTGGAGGTGGCAAGGAGTAGAGATTCAGTGAGAAACCCCGTATTTGGTCATCAGTGACGTGAACTGAGCATTGGTAAAATGGGTCCCTCCATCAGAGATGATTGCACGAGGAATCCCGAACCGTGAGAAGATATTCTGATGAATGAATTTGATGACGATCGTGTGATCACAGGTTCGGGTTGGAATAGCTTCGATCCGTTTGGACACGTAGTCTACAGTAAGTAAAATGTACTCGAAGCTGTCCGAAACAGGAAAGGGGCCCATAAAATCAATCCCCCAAATATCGAAGATCTTGCATACGAGAATCGACTGCAAATGCATCATGTTGCCCAAAGTTTGGCAATGACTGCATGCCTTATAGTGATTGTATGCATCCATGAAGATAGTGGGCCAGTAAAAGCCATACTGGAGGATTTTTGATGCGATTTTGTGCCTAGAGAAGTGGCCATCGCATGCATGGTCATGGCAGAAGGAGAGAATGTTATTGATTTCGCCTTCCGGGATACATCGTCGGATTACTTGGTCAGCACCCATGCGGAAAAGTACGGGTCTTGCTAGATGTAATACTTGGCATCGGAGTGCAACTTGTCGTTCTTGTCCTTTGGCCAATCAGATGGGATCTGATAAGATGCCAAGTAGTTTACTATATCAACAAACCATGGAAGCCTAATACTAATAGTTAATAGGTGCTCATCAGGAAAATGCTCCGTGATGGGTCCAGAAGGGTTGATGATCTTAGAAGGAAGGCGAGACAAGTGGTCAGCTACCGCGTTCTGTCTTCCCACGTTGTCGCGAATCTCGAGGTCGAATTCTTGCAATAGCAAGATCCATCGGATTAATCGAGGCTTCGTGTCCTTCTTAGCAAGGAGATGCCTCGCAGCAGTGTGATCCGAGTAGATTATGACGTGGGAACCCAGGAGATAAGATCAGAATTTTTAGAGGGCAAATACTACGGCTAGCAACTCTTTCTCCGTAACCATGTAGTTACGTTGAGCCTCGTCAAGTGTCTTGCTAGCGTAGTAGATGACCACGGGTTTCCCGTCAATCTTCTGCCCCAGAACCGCTCCTACAGCGAAGTTAGATGCATCGCACATGATCTGAAAGGGTTGAGACCAATCAGGGGATTGTAGGATCGGGGCTTGGGTGACTCGGTCACGAAGGTTCTCAAAAGCTTGAGTGCATTCCTTGGGAATCTCAAAGGGTACATCCTTGGAGAGAAGAGTAGTCTGGGGGGGGGCGATTTTCGAGAAATCAAGGATGAAACGATGATAAAAATGGACGTGCCTCAGAAAAGATCGGATGTCCCTGATCGAGCTAGGCATAGGAAGTCTAGAAATTGAATCAACCTTGGCTCGATCCACTTGGATGCCCTTCTCAGAAATTAAATGTCCTTGGACGATCCCCTCAGGCGCCATAAAGTGGCTCTTTTCCCAGGAAAGAACCAGATTTACGTCAATGCAACGCCTGAGTATATGAACCAAGTTCTGGTGGCAATCATCAAATGATGCCCCGAAAACTGAGAAGTCATCCATGAAGACTTCCAGATAATCACTTACCATATTAGAGAATTTGGCAAGCATGCACCGCTGAAAAGTCGCGGGTGCATTGCAGAGACCGAAAGGCATCCTTCGGAACGTGTATGTCCCGAAGGGGCAGGTGAATGTTGTCTTCTCTTGGTCCTCTAGATGAATCACCACTTGGTTATAATCGGAGTACCCGTCAAGAAAGCAGAAGAATCTATTTCCCGCTAATTTCTCAAGAATCTGATTAATGAATGGTAGTGGGAAATGGTCCTTCTTCGTGGAGGAATTGAGACTTCGGTAATCTATGCAGATACTCCACGAGTTGGCTATACGGGTAGGTATGACCTCTCCGATTTCAGTCGTAATGGTGGTGAGCCCTGCCTTTTTAGGCACAACTTGGATTGGGCTCACCCAACGACTGTCGGAGATTGGGTAGATGATCCCTGCATCTAACCACTTAATGATATCCTTTTTCACGACCTTTTGCAGATTGGGATTCAAATGTCTCTGCATTTCACGGGAAGGTCGTGTGCCCTCTTCAGAATAGAAATGGTGTGTGTAATAAGAGGGACTTATTCCAGTCAAATCATTGAGAGTCCAACCAAGGACTCTGCGATGTTGCTGGAGAACAGTAATCAGACGGGATTCCTGATCAGGTATGAGTTTGGAATTTATAATCACAGGAAATGTCTGATTAGAACCTAAAAAGACATATTTTAAATGGTCGGGAAGGGGTTTGAGTTCAAGAATGGGGTTATCATCAGCAGCGGGTGGTTCAAAGTGAGTGTGAGGTACAAGGGTAGGAGTTATAGGTTTGTCTATCTCAAGGTCTGTCTCCTCTAATTGCGGTTCAAGATCGTCTTGTGGTTGATGAGAAATGATCATGTTGTCCTCAAGTTGTGGTTCATCAACCACAGCTCTAATATCACAGATTTGTTCAATGACACCGCAATTAATTCCTTGTTGGGCCTTAAAGATATCAATTTCGAGAGTCTAGTTCCTAAATTTCAGTTCTATTTTGCCCTCCTCACAACATATATTGGCCCTTGCAGTGGCCAGAAAAGGTCTCCCTAGAATGATTGGTGTATCCCTTGGGTTCTCAGGTGCGTCCATATCTAACACTATGAAATTTACAGGGAAGTAGAAATCCCGCACCCTTACAATAACATCCTCAAGAATCCCTTTTGGTGACTTGATAGATCGATCTGCTAACTATAATGTCACCTCGATCGGTTTTAGCTCAGATTCTTCTAGATGGTTAAGTAATGATGTGGGTATTAAGTTTATGGAGGTACCTAAGTCCAATAATGCTCTGTTGAACTGGGTTTCACCGATCTTACATGAAATCAGGGGAGTGTCTAGGTCTTTTGCCTTGGGTGGGAGTCTGCTCAGGATTACAAAGCTGGCTTGCTCTGACAGTACAATTGGACTCCCACTCTTGGTTCTCGGCTTACACTGAGGTGTACACACATTCTTCAAAAATCATGTGTAAGCCGGTACGTGGCGGATCGCATCCATCAAGGGGATGTTTATTTGGACCTGCTCAAAGAGCTTGAACAGGTCTTCCTCAGGGGCCACGGGTTTGGTTGTCTTCTTTCCCTTGGTCAAGGCCTCGGGAAATGGAGCCTTGGTTGGTTCCTCTAGGATATGTCCAGGTTTTTGGTCTGGGACAGGGATAGGAACATCCTGAATGACTGCCCTAGGATTTGGGTCACTACCAGGCTCGGAGTGATCTAGATAAGGTGGATCTTGGGTCGCCTTACCACTACGGGTTGTTACAGAATTTAGCCCTGCCTGGTTCTGGTTATGGGTTGGTACAATGGGCTGCTACTGTAGATAACCCACATAGAAAGTTGAAGCTTCCATCCCGTCAGGTGGAGGAATAGAAGGGGCCTGATAGACCATGTGTGCTTGGCCCGGGTTTGGGTTCGTAACGCTCTGCTAGGTCGGCACGCTATTAGGGTTAGGTAGAGGCTGAGAAGGAAGTGTGCCTGGTTGGCAAGAATTTGCCAACTGGGCAAGTTGATTTCGGACCTCTGTGATTTCGTCCTTGTGTTGCTTTTGAATATCCGCATTTGTTTCTGAATGTTAGCCAAAGTCTAGAGGATAAGGGACATTTGATCTTGGTTTTGCCTGGATGAATAAGTGGGGTTGGGCCGAGGCTGAAGCGGCTGATAAGGACGAGGTGCTTGTGGACGGGGCTAAAAGGGTGGTCTTCGATTCTGGGAATTTCCCGCCCAATGGAAATTGGGATGGTTCCGCCATCTAGGATTGTAGGTGTTGGAAAAAGGGTCATTCTGGATGGTGTTGAGGTCCTCGCAGATCTGAGGAGCCTCAGAAAAGTCAGAGAATGGGGGAGTGGAGTTCCCCCGACAAGAATAGAAAGGATCGGAGGTTCCTTTAGTCCTAGAGTCAGATGGGGGTGGATACGAGTCCATCCCTGGAGAAGGTCAGTGGAAAATGTGCTGCACAGTTTCCCGTGTGGGAGGGGGCTGTGCGAAGGAGTTCTGCATAGAGGTGGCTCGCTGCAAATGCTGAGTCAGCTCATCCACCTTCTTCTCAATAATAGAGACCTTGTCCAATCGACTGGCCATTAATTCCAAGTCAACTGATGCAGATAGGCCCTACGTCTCATGTGCTCCCCTAAGGTTCGTCGTTGCGCGGGTATTCGTCCTGTCGAATAGTCTCATGGAGCCATTGTTGATGGAGTTCTCGCACATATTCTCGAGAATCTCCCACACGGTATCTTCATGTTGACCCATGATATTCCCTCCGCAAGTTGCATTAACGAACAGTCTAACATCCTCTCGGAGTCTCAGGTAAAAAGATGGACTTGTTCCCATTTAGGAACTTCGTGATGCGGGCACTTTCTCATGAGATCCTGAAAACGATCCCATGCCTCATGAAGAGGTTCTCCCGTTTGTTGCGTGAAGTGAGTAATCTGATGACGCAAGGCATTGGTCTGACCAACGGGGAAGAACTTTTACAAGAACTCGGACTGAAGTTCCTCCCAAGTGTTGATTGGACGGGTCTGGGTCTGATACCAATAGGCTGCCTTGTCCATGAGGGAGAAAAAGAACATCTTCATAAGTAGGATATCCCGATTCTGTGCATCTGACCTGAAGGTCTGGGCCAGATGCTTAAGCTGTTTGATGTGCTGGAAGGGGTCTTCAGAGTTAAGCCTATAGAATTTAGGTATGGCGTGGATCATGTTGGGCTTTAACTCGGAATCAGGTCCTCCAGTCGGGATTCTGACTGGAGGCTCAATTGCCACCGCAGCGGGATTATCGTGATCTCGCATCATGGGACGCTATAGTGGGTTCATAAAGTTTTGGAAGAGATCATTGAGTCGCTGGAGTTGGTGCTCGAGATTATTCTCTTCCTCAACAGGCTGAAACATTGTGGAAGAAGAAGGTGAAGTGGGTTCAGATCTAGAAGAGAGGTCTATGTGAAGTTGTTGCCCAAACAAGGGTACCGAGGCTTGGCATCGGGGAGAGTGAATTTCTAGAGGAGGTTTCAAGGACCTCCTATCAAACATACACTAATAGATTAGATGAGGTTAGCAGGTGCTGGACCCAATCAAGACACTAAAAATGTTGGGTGACTATAGAGGTTCGGGGCGGATGATGCCCCTAAATCAGAAGGTCGTCCACTTGAGAATTACCTAGGCAGCCAGAGAGGGTGAGTGCCGCGAAGACCCCTACACGGTAGAGCACCCCCACGGGTTACAGGGTTTCCCCCACCCGACCTCGCTTGTCACTGAGATTCCAGGTAGACCAGAATGGGGACCTTGACCTCTTAAGTCTACCACTTTTAATTAGGATCAAGGTGCTTAGGGTTTCACTTGAACTTTTATCCTTTTCGGTGCAAAGAGTGACCTAATTTAAAGGTTGGTTGATCAAGGGATCAACTTCACCTATTAGTTCCTATGAGAGTGGTGTTGACGTTTCCCAATCGCGGCTAGTCTTTGTTTGTTTTAATGCTTATTACAGTAATGTCGTTGTGGTATAAAATAAGACAGCTACTGTTGTCGTTACCATTAAAATTTTACTCGGAAATAGTTTCCCGAGGTCGAACTCAGGGAGCTACTGGAATTCTAGAAGTACAATGTTTCTTTATTACAAAAATAAGAGAGAGAGAGAGGGAGAAATAGATTTCTGCCTTTTGGCTTTTTCTTCTTCTCTTCTTTCTCTCTTTGCTTGTCTTCTTCTTCTCTTCTTTCTCTTTTCTTTATCTTTACGGGTCTTCTTCCTTGGCTCTGATTGCCTTCAGTTCCTCTTCTTCTTCTGCTTGTCTTCTAGTTCTTTTCTTCTTCAGTTCTTCTTCTTTTTCTTGTCGTTATCTTCTTTCTTCCTTCTTCTCTTTTCTTTCTCTTCAGCTGCGGAGCCTTTTCTTTTCTTTTTCTTCTTCTCTGCTTTATCTCCTCTGAAGCTTCATTCGTCGTCTGATATCACAGTCAAATGACTTAAACGGCGGTCTGCTACAGTGCTTCCCCTCTTTTCTTCCGTTGCTGCTTCTTCTTCTTCTTCTCTTCTTCTTCCCGCTTCTTCTTCCTTGGTCTTCTGCCTTGCTCAGCTGCAGAACCTTTTCAGAGTTTCTTCTTCCGTTCCTCTTCTTCTTCCTGCGGCCAAGTGGTGAACCTTCTTCCTTCATGCCCTGTTCCTGCACAAGGCACAGCAAAACCTAGCCCTTCCCTCTACCCGCACGTCCCTCTCTCTCTTTGTAAACCGCTCATAGGAAGCTCTCCCAGAGCTGGGTTATCGGGTCGGGTAGCATACCCGTGACCAGGCGCACCGGCGTGGGTGGTGCGCGAGGAGTGCAGGGTAAACAGGTCAACCAGGTCCGCGTGGCGTGGGTCGCGGACGAGGAGGGCGAGGGGACCTCACCCCGTGTTCTGAGGCGCTTAGGTAAAAACACAAAATCAATTCAAATGGGTGTGGCACTTCGAAATCTTACGATGTGGGACTAACTTCGTCCCTTCTCGCGCGCGCCCGCAGGAAGAATCGCGACCTTGCCTCAGCAGCTGTGTCCTCGCTTCCCTTCACGTGCCAGCTGCCTGCCTTCACCTGGGTCTCTCCAATTCACCTCGGCTGGAGTCCTGCTGCTTCGAGGCCTAGAGCTCGCTTGGAAGCTCCTTGCTTCGTCGCCAATGGCGGCCGAGGCTGAAAATCTACCTAACACAAACAAGGCCTCTCGGCCTAATCAGACCACAGGGAAACCTTCGCCGTGGCACGGCGAAGGTAGTGCGGGGTGCAGCAGGTTGCGTGGTGGTGTCTGGCGGCAGCCCTAGGTCGGACTGCCACCGGAAAAATGAGTTTGATCGGGGGAGTGTTGTGGAGGTGTGGAGTGGCAGTGGAGGGGTGGGGGGTGTTGGGTAGGGTGAGGCGGAGCTTTTGGGACAGTTTGTGAGTTGTGTGGAGCGGTGGATCGATGGGGGCAACTCGCCGGAGGGTTGCCGGAGGGATGGAAGATGATGGTGGTCGGGCGCAGTCGAGGGGTAATCAACTGAAAGGCAGTGGGGAAAAGAAAGAGGGGACAATGGGAAATAACAGTAACCTACCTACAGGGACGAAGGGGGCCGGAGCAGGGCTGCAGTCGTATCGACCGTCGCTAGAGAATAAACACCCAGAGGGAGAGGGCGGCGCTGAGGAAGAGGGCAGGGAGGCGCACGCTTGGTGCGGCGCGACGCAGGGAGATCAGGCGAAGGTGGCTCTGCTGCTGATATTGCAGCAGAGCGATGAGACGAAGGAGGAGGAGCCGCCGGAGTTGGTGGGTTCCTGTCGGAGTGGGGAGAGAGGAAGGGTTGGGGTTTTCTCCGTCAAGACCAAGCTGCCCCAACCGGCTGGCGACGTTGGTCTTTATAAAGGCGGTGGCGGAGGGGTGGACGCAAGGAGACGACGTGCCTCCCTCGCCGGGGAATGGCCAGAGGTGTGACCCATACCTTCCGTGCATTCACACGGAAGGTGTGGGCGTCGTCAGGTGGCATGGCGGTGTCCCTGTGACAGCAGACGTCGCAGGGAACACTAAGTTCAATTTGCAGGACATCCCCCTCACCCTGCGCGGCGTCATGCTCCGCGCAAAGTCGCCGGAGCATGGCGCCGCGCAGAGACTCGCAGGAGGGACCTAAACGCAAAGAATGAAGAGGAAACTAGGGGCCAAAATGCAAGGGTTTCGAAAGTTGAGGGTCAAAAAGTAATAGATGAGGACCAAATTGCAAAGTCGGTCAAGAAGGTCTCTTCTTAGGCTCAAGATTTTATGAATGAATAAATTTGACCTAAGGATTTTAATGGTGAATTTTGTTTCTAGGTCAGACCTTGTTTGACCTACCAATTTACGTAAAAATCTAAATTAAATCATTAATTGGGCATGGTTCTTAATGTTGGTCAAAATGGGTTTCTAAGGCCAAATTGAAGGTTTTAAGCCCTAGAGATTATTTTTCTATGAATTTTAGAGGGTTTAGTCGATTTTTACCCTACCTCGGACCTCGTGAATTGAAGTGGGTTTGTTTTAGGGTTACAGAATATCATTTAATTCCTTGGAGTTGCTGTAGCCCTTGTTGGATCAGATCATCCCACTTTCCTTCTTATTAGGTTAGTTTGACCTATGTTTGGACCCTGAGTTACCCTGTTTGCAGATTGTGTTGGTGAAATTGCATTTTTACCCCTTATGACTTGTTTTCTTCTTAAACTCAGAATTCTCTGAGTCAAGCCTTTCTTTGAGTTGTGTAGGAGCTTTTTCTCGCATATCTAGGTTAAATTGTTCTAGTTAGGGTTCATGATGAGGTTCTTATCAGAGAGCTTATTAGGACTTAAAAGACGAATTGCCTAGGGTTTCTCTTAAAAGATGTTTTCAAGCAATGGCTTAGACACACTTCTTTTGGGAATTTTCAATTCTTGATTAGAAAGTGTGTCTCTAAAACCCTAGCTTTTGAGTCTTAGGTTGGCTCTAATTGGTCCAGTTAGTTGCCTCAAGATTAGGTAATTAGGGCTCAAGCAAGGAGGTTTTAGCCCTAAATACCTTTAGTGGATGTACAGATAGAATGTGTTTAAAATCGAAAAATAGGCAACTTTTGCGATTTACTATGTATGAAAGACAGGTTATTCCTAAATTGCTTTTTCTTAGGGGCTCAAAAGAGATGATAGAAAATTACCTGTCCCTTGGTGTGGTTGTTGTGCGGTTGCTTTCTCCTTCTTGATTTCCTGTGCCTGCACAACAAAAGAGAAGAGATTAAACCAATAGTAAATCAGAAATTGTTAATTGATAGCTTCTAGAATGCTCGTTGCTCCCAGGCAACGGCGCCAAAAACTGGTGCGTTCGTTTCGCGGTGTTTAAGGTTATGTTCGTTGCAGTATATTGCGAAAAGTGATTACCGGTTTATTTTAATTTATTTCTCAAAATTTAAAATATCCCGAGGTCGAACTCAGGGAGCACACTTTGATTCTAGAGCATACAAATTCACATTTATGAAGTACAAAAATTTAAGAGAGAGAGAATAAAAGAATCCTTTTCTTCTCTTGTTTCTTTCTTTTCTTTCCCTTCCCTTCTTTTTCTGCCTTTCCTTTTTCGGACGTCTGATTCTCTGAATCAGACGCCTTATTGGCCCCGTTTCTACAGTGCCTCCTTCTTTCTTCAGTTGTCTTCTCGGCCTTCCTGTCTTCTTCTTTCTCCTTCGGCTGCTGCGACTCTTCTCCTTCTCTTTCTTTTCTCTGCAGCTTTCCTCCTTCCTAGCTTCAGCTCCTTCCTTCTTCTTCTCAGCTCCTTCTTCTACTGCAGCTCCTCCTTGGCTTCTTCTTCTTTTCTTCTTGAGCTGCTGCATCTCCTCCACCTTCTTCTTTCTTTTTCTCTGCTGTAGGGACTTTGCGGCTGAGTCCGCGCCGCTCCTCTTCTTCTTCTCCACTTGTTCCCCGCTGTTGAACGATTACGAGTCCACGCTAACGCGTTCGGTTTTGGAAAACCTGTCGTTGTAGTTCGAAAGCGAAGGATTCGTGTTCAACAAATAAAATTTATACCGAAATTAAAATTCCGGGTCGAACACAGGGAGGCGGATGTTTGATTTAAAAACTTCGCGTTTCATTTTTATTTTGTCACGAAGAAATTCAATTTAAACTATCTAAGTATCTACAATAAAATAGAAGAGAGACAGAGAGTAAGAGAGAGGGAGAATACTACACATGGAAATCAAAATGAGATGTACAATAGACAAGGAATTTATCATAAAATAGATCGTTCGTTACAACTAGAAAGCATAAAGCGATTACTCTAGAAAGCAGTAAAAAGAGTAGGGAGAGGGAATCCTCCTCGACGGTCGCTTGGAGGACGAGCCGGACGGGACGACGCCTGGACGAAGGAGAACGAAGCGGGACGAAGGAGGACGAAGCAGAAGAACGGGAATGAAGAAGCACGCCGTCGTCGTCGCGGGATCCACTTCCGAAGGGGGACGAAAATTTGGACTTTATCTCGCGCGAAGCATCCCGGGTGTGGGACAAGCTTCTCTTGAGCTTTGGAGAGGTAGAGAGGAGAAGGAAGGGATGAAAATTTCGTATGGAGGGGGTCTCCTTTTATAGTTGCAAGGAGTGGGGGCAAAATGGACATTACATCTTCAAAATAATAAATAAGGGGTCTTTAGTGACGGATAAAACCGTCGCTAAAGCCCCGACATCGCCGTCGCCGCCGCGCCCACGCACGCCCGCTCGGCTGCCCGCGAGCGTAACGCCTACGCACGTTCGCGTAGTCTCAGCCGTCCGATCGCGAGATCGGACGGCTTAGATCCCGTCCGCGCCCGCTGCATAGCGCGCCGCCCGCGTGCGATCACGCGTTACGCCCGGCGTCCAATCGCGCGTCGTCCTGATTAAGCGCGCGCAGCCGTTGGATCTTCATCTGACGCTCGTCCGCGCCCGCTCGCCCGCGCCTTCCACCCCCTCACCGCGGCTCGAACCTGCGACCTCCGCTTCGCCCGCAGCTGCGTCGCCGCTGCGCTACGCGGACGAAATGGACGCGCGAACGCTTTTAAGCGCGAGCAACCGCAGCCGTTGGATCGAGATCAAACGGCGGAGAGGAGACGGTGCGCGGTCTTCACAAGGCGCATGCGGCTGATTGGGCGGTTGAGATGGCGCCACGTGGCGCCATCTTGGCCGTCCATCTTCTGGAAGTTGTAGATGGTGCCACGGATGTCGGATTGACTCGATTTTTGTGTCGTTGGGCTGCGATCGTAGATCCGAATTCATCCGTGTGGTCAGATTTGCCATCTGAAGTGCAGATTTACACCATCCTGGCCCTTGATCTTCTAGGGTTCCCCAATCTCTATCTGATGCTACGGATGCCTGATTAGGGCGATCTTGGAGTCGTTGAACTCCAATCGTCGCCCTGATCAGATCCATACGGTTGGATCTTTGATACGAGGCCCCGATAAAATATTTGCCCTGTCCAAGTACATAAAAGGAGACAATTAACCTCCATTTTATTCAAACTACTCTAAATGCAAGATGATGCATGTAATGCAATATTTATATCATGAAATGCAATCCTATGCTTAAGAACATGCATAAATAGACATTTTAAGTAGTGTAAATGTGTTTACATCATACCCCCATGCCTATCTTTTGCTAGTCCCTAGCAAAAACTATATGCTATTTATAAAAGAATTAGGTTAGATTATTTGGACCTGAGTCACTTTCAATCATTAAGAAATTATCTACTTAGGAACTGAACTTTCAAAGACACAACAGTGCCCGGTTATCAGCCAAAATGCAGACCGCCTCAAGCCTCGCCTTATTCAAAGAAAAATTTCTTTTTCTCTTTTTACTCTTTTCTAATTTTTCTTTTTTTGGATTTTCAAATTTTAGGGTTTAAGAGTGGCTTTCTACGGCCATTCAACTCACCCAAGATTTGATGAGAATCCTAAGTTTTAAGCATCTTATTGTGATTGTGATAGACTCGTTGACCGGCAATTAGAACGGACTTCTGATTTCTACGCCTCTAGGTGACCTCAAAAAGAATTCTGCCTAAAGGTGTATCTTTACAACCGGTAGCTTTCTCCCTACTTTTATTTTTTAACGGGGTCAACACAAGGGTGAATCCAATGTATATCTCCCCAGTTTATTCTACTTCTCCGCTTCTTCCTGAGTGTTTTGGGAATTTTTAGTGCATTTTCTGAGCTGGGTTCTGGACAACCGGTCGATGAGCTGTTACCACCGACAACTTGCCAGCCATACTCGTGCGGCGAAGTGTGGATTATTTCTTTTTGTTCTTTTCTCCTATTCTCAGTTTTTTTTTTTTTTTTTTTAAGTAGGTGGCTTCCCTGGTCTAAGATTTACCTAAAGGCGGCAAAAAGAGAAAAGTCCAGTGACTGGGCTCTGGACAACCTAACTATGGGCTGTTACCCACGATAACTTGCCAGCCATATCACCCTAGAAGGTTCATTAGCTACCCAATTTCCGTTAGAATCGCCGAGCAACGAGTCAGTGCAAAGAAAGTGTGTAGATGCTTAAAACTCAAAATTCCCTTAAATCAGAGGGTGGGTTGACAAGTCGTGTACTTATCACCCAAACTTATTTATTCCAATTATAATAGAATTAAGATGGTGAGAACTCAAAGACAAATCCACATTTTAGTAGATACACAGGCTAATTAAGTCCAAAGACCTGACGGGTCTTTGTGTTCAACTAATCCTTCCTAATTTTTTTTTTTTTTTTTTTTTTAGAAAGAGAGCAATTTATATGGATTTCACAAAGCTGACCAACTAATTCAAAAATGAATCCACCCCCCCATGCCTAGCTGATGCAATGTCCTCATTGAAAAAGAGACATGAAAGAAAGGGTAGAATATGAAAGATGTCACTTTGATATGAAGCTCGTATCAGCCTTGTGTTATATGTACAACTGCTGAGTTTAATGACGTCAGCTAGGCGAAGTCCAGCCAAAGAAGTCACAGAATGGCTAGAGCAACAGAGTCTGAAACGGGTTCTGGAAGATTACGGTCAACAACAGGCTTCAGACGTTGACCGTTGACTTTAAAGGTGTTACCCGTCTTTGGGTCAGAAATCTGAACGACACCATTTAGAAAAATCTGATCAATTATGAATGGGCCACTCCATTTAGATCTAAGTTTACCAGGAAAGAGCTTAAGTTTAGAATCGAATAACCAGACCTTCTGGTTTGGCTCAAATCTCTTTCGGGAAATCATTTGATCATGTAGAGCTTTGGTCCGAGCCTTGTAGATCTTGGCATTCTCATAAGCATCATTTCTAAGCTCCTCCAACTCAGATAGTTGGAGTTTCCTGGTCTTCCCAGCTAGATTTAGATCTAGATTGCATTGTTTGATTGCCCAGAATGCCCTGTGTTCAATCTCTACGGGTAGATGACACGCCTTTCCATACACCAGACGGAATGGAGACATGCCGATGGGTGTTTTATACGCCGTACAGTAGGCCCAAAGAGCGTCCTCAAGCTTTTGAGTCCAATCCTTGCGATCGGGCCTAACCATTTTTTGCAGAATGTTCTTAATCTCTCGATTAGAGATCTCGGCTTGTCCATTCGTTTGGGGATGGTAAGGTGTGGAAATTCGATGATTAACCCCGTATTTGGCCAATAAACTCCGGAATTGGGCATTAGTAAAATGAGTGCCACCATCACTGATGATAGCCCTCGGAATCCCGAATCTACTGAAGATATTTTTCTTGACAAAGTTGATGACCACCTTGTGGTCATTGGTTCGGGTGGGAATTGCCTCAATCCATTTAGACACATAATCAACAGCGACAAGAATGTACTGATGTCCAAATGAAGGGATAAAGGGTCCCATGAAATCAATGCCCCAAACATCGAAAATTTCGACAGGAAGAATAGGGTTTAAGGGCATCATGTCTCTCTTAGTTATGCTCCCGAGTGCCTGGCATCGAGGGCATGGCCGTGAGAAATCCTAGGCATCCTTGAATAAAGACGGCCAATAGAAGCCAGATTGCAAAATTTTTGCAGCCGTCTTTTTCCCGGAGAAATGTCCACCACACCCAGATGCATGGCAGAACTCAAGTATACTGTTGAATTCATTCTCCGGTATGCATCGGCGAATAATCTGATCAGAGCCGATGCGATACAGTTCAGGATCCTCCCAAAAGTAGTATTTGGCCTCAGATTTGAGTCTATCCCGTTGTTGCTTAGTCCAATCCTGGGGGATTTGACCAACGGCCAAATAGTTAACAATGTCAGCAAACCATGGGGTGTGGACACCTAAAACTGCAAGAATGGTTTCGTCCGGAAAAGTGTCAGCAATCGGAATGTCCGGACAAGAAGAATCACCTAGGAGTCTCGACAAATGATCCGCCACCACATTTTGTACCCCGGTTTTATCCTTGATTTCAAGATCAAATTCTTGAAGAAGAAGAATTCAACGAATAAGCCGGGGTTTAGCATCCTTTTTAGCCAAGAGATGTCTCAAGGCCGAGTGGTCGGTATAAACAATAACATGAGACCCCAAGAGATAAGCCCTGAATTTTTCCAACGCAAATACTACAGCTAGTAATTCCTTTTCAGTAACAGTGTAATTCCTCTGGGCTTCATCCAAAGTTTTACTAGCGTAGTAAATGACAAAGGGCTTTCGGTCAATTTTCTTACCCAGGACAGCCCCGACCGCGTAATCAGAAGCATCGGTCATGATCTCAAATGGGGCTGTCCAAATAGGTGGTTGCAAAATTGGAGCACAGGTGACTGCCGTTTTTAGGAAATCAAATGCCTTTTGGCATGATTCGTCAAAAACAAATGGCGTTTCTTTGGCAAGAAGATTGTTCAAAGGGCGGGCAACCTTCGAGAAGTCCTTGATGAATCTTCGATAAAATCCCACATGGCCAAGAAATGATCTGATTTGTTTAACTGATGTGGGAGGAGGAAGTTTAGCGATAGCATCAACCTTAGCTTTGTCCACTTCAATTCCCTTTCAGAGATTACATGACCCAAAACGATGCCCTCTTGGGTCATGAAATGACTCTTTTCCCAGCTAAGGACCAATCGTGTCTTGATACATCGCTTAAGAATCATTTCCAAATTAGCCAAACAAGAGTCAAATGATTCTCCGAAAATGGAGAAATCATCCATGAAGACTTCCATAAACTCTCCCACCATGTCGGAAAATATGGCTAGCATACACCTTTGAAAAGTCGCAGGTGCATTGCATAACCCGAAAGGCATCCTACGAAAAGCAAAGGTTCCGTAGGGACAGGTGAAAGTAGTTTTTTCCTGATCCTCGGGATGGATAGGAACTTGGTTGTATCCCGAGTAGCCATCAAGAAAACAGAAGTACTTCTGCCCGGCTAATTTTTCCAAGATTTGATCAATGAAGGGCAGGGGAAAATGATCCTTTTTAGTGGCAGTGTTCAGCTTCCTGTAATCAATACAAACTCTCCAAGAAGAAGCTGAACGAGTTGTGACAGATTCTCCTTTCTCATTAGTCACAACAGTAATCCCGGCTTTCTTTGGAACAATCTGAACGGGACTTACCCAGGGACTGTCAGAGATTGGATAAATAATTCCTGCATCGAGCCACTTGATGATTTCTTTTTTGACCACTTCTCGCATATTTGGATTCAATCTCCTCTGCATCTGGCGAGAAGGGCGGGATCCATCTTCCAAGAATATTCTATGATTACAGTAAGATGGCTCGATCCCCCTAAGGTCATGAATGGTCCAACCAATTGCCTCCTTATGTTCCTTTAGGACCTTAATCAATTTAATCTCTTGCTCCTTTGTCAATTTAGCACTGATAATCACAGGGAGCGTATTCTGAGGTCCTAAAAATTGATATTTCAAATTCTCGGGCAATGGTTTCAATTCGAGCTGGGGTGGGGTGATGATTGATGGTCGGGTAGATGCTGAAGATTCAACAAGAGGGAGAGGTTGTGAGTGGACAAAATCAGTAACCTCTTCCGAAGATGTTAAGTCAGAGGGTTGCGGGTCAAATTCATCAACCAAAGAGGAACTTTCAATTGAAGAAACTGTTAAATAAGTTTCAATATTAACATTATCCTCATCAAGTTCCTCAATAACTCCACAATCCTCAAATTTATTGATCGCCTTAAAAATATCTAATTTCATACGTTGGTCCCCAAAGGCGATTTCCATGCTACCGCTTTCACAATTAATGTTGGCCTTTGCGGTAGCCAGGAACGGACGCCCCAGAATGATGGGCGTGTTCCTCAGATTATCTGGTACATCCATGTCAAGGACAAGGAAATCTACAGAAAAATAGAAATCCTTGACCTTAACAATAACATCTTCAATAACGCCTCGCGGGTTTGTGACCGAACGATCTGCTAACTGTAGCGTTACTGAAGTTGGCCGAAGTTCGCCTAACCCAAACTTCTCGTAAAGAGAAGTCGGAATTAGGTTGATGGATGCACCGAGATCCAAAAGTGCTCTATCAAATGTGTAATCTCCGATAACGCAAGAAATCAAAGGAGCACCAGGATCTCTCTTTTTCTGAGGGAGGTAGTGCAGGATAACAGAACTAGCCTGCTCGGAGAGTACCACCTTCCTCGGAATAGATTCTCTCGACTTACGCTTTTGTGTACATAATTCCTTTAAAAATCTTTCGTAAGTCGGTATGTGCTTGATAGCATCAAGGAGCGGGATATTGATCTCAACATTCTTAAATAAATTCAGAAGCTCCTCATTGCTATCAACAGACTTCTTCTTCTTTGCTTTGGTTAAGGCTTCAGGAAAAGGAACACGAGTCAGATCTTTGGAATCGGATTCCTGAGCCTTGATTTCTCCTTTAGAATTCTCTTCTCTCTCCTCAGATTCTTCAGGATTCAAAAGATTAGAATAATGTGGTTGTGGATCCTGAGTCTTCTTACCACTTCTCAAAGTGACAGAATTTGCAGAAGCGTAAGAATTTGGGTCTTGGGGAGGGTTAGGAAAGATTGGAGGGGCTTGATTGACCATGAATTGTTGATTTACAGAAGAAGAAGATGAGGAACCCTGCTCAACCACCTGAGCATGCGCGTGTGGGTCCCTCTGATTTCCGTACCCTTGGGCTTGATTGCCCAAATTCGTAATGTTTCGTGGGTTGGGTACGGGTTGGGATGGTAGAGATCCGGGTTGACGAGAGTTAGCAATGAGCCCGGATTGCAAGTTGTCCAGTGAGTTTTTCATTTGCTGCATTAGCTGGAGCATAGATCCTTGCATCTCTACCATTTGATGGTTCAAATCAGCCTGCCCTGCGGGTTGACGGGCATTCCAAGCTGGCTGATTGACCTGATTCGGAGGCAACTGAGTATATACTTGACCCTGACCCATTGGTCGTTGCGGAGCATAATTGCTGGGTCGGAATTGGGTCTGTTGCCCCGGATTTTTCCAAGAGAAGTTAGGGTGGTTTCTCCAACCTGGATTATAGGCATTCGAGTAGGGGTTGGATCTAACATTCTCTTGTACAGCACAGACATCCTCATAAAGTGAGGATGGAGAGAAAGAAAAGGAAGGATTAGAAAAACTGGGATCAAAGGCCCCAATTGGGAACCCATGGGGTTTCGAAAAATGCTGACTCATAGGTTGAGTCGCATCGAGTTGATTCACGAACTCCCGTCCAGAAAGAGCTCGTGAAGAATGGAATCCTGAATTTTGGGATTGAGTAGATTGAGAGTTGTTCATAGAATTGCCAGCCATCCACTCTTCCATTCTTTTAGCAACCAAGTCCACTTTGTCAAGTTTATTACAAATCAATTCCATATCAAATGAATGAGAGTCATGGACTTCATTGACATTTGATCTGGGTTGTTGGGACCGGTTAAAAGTATCCATGGAGGCATGATTAATTGAATTCTCACTCATTTCCTCAAATAAATCATGTGCACTATCTGCATCTTTATTAAGGAAATTTCCTCCGCAAGAAGCATCCACATGGTTTCTGAGTTGCTCAGTCAACCCATGATAAAAAATCTGCACGAGTTGCCATTTCGGCACCTCGTGGTGTGGACACCTCCGCAATAAGTCCTGGAATCGCTCCCAGGCCACATGAAACTGCTCCCCCGGCCGCTGGGTAAAAGTAGTGATTGCCCGTCTCAAAGCATTGGTACGACCGACTGGGAAAAATTTCTTCAGAAAGGCCGATTTCAACTCATTCCAAGTTGTAATTGGTCTTCCTATTGTCCTATACCAATGCGCGGCCTTATCCCTAAGAGAGTGGGGGAAGAGCCTCATGATCATTTGCTCCTCGTTTACGTTTCGAGACTTGGTGGTCTGGACCAAAGTGGTCAAGTCCTCCAAGTGTTGAAACGGATCTTCGGAGCCAAGCCCATGATAATGTTTAATCAGGCTTAACACCTGGGGCTTGATTTCTACGTCACCGGCTGGAATCTGGACGCCGGGACGTTCCCCGTAATTTGAAGGATCATAAAAATCCTTCAAGGGCTGAGCGCCCTGCATTCTCTGGAACCATTCTTGCATTCTCTGCATTTGTTCCAGCTGCCTTCGAAATTCTTCCTGTGGATTTCCAGGCAGAAGAGGCTGTTGTTCGGCCATGGGATCAAATTGACCAAAATCTAACTTGCGCCTCCTAGAATGTTCTAATAGTCCTTCCAATCGGGGATTCAATGACCGTCTTCCCAGCATAAACTAAGAGTAGGTCGGAAGGACCGGGGATAGGGACCCTGCAGTACAACAAAACAAGGCTGTCCTTAAGTGAGGTAGCCTAAGGATCTACTGACTCCCAACACCAGCCTTAAGACTGTAACTGATTTACTCTACTTGCGTCTGTATAATCCAACCAGTTAGAAGGAGGGACTGGGGAGAAGGTTCTTCCTTTGGCTTTCGCCTCCGGTTCCTAGTGTACCCCCCAGCCGCGGTCGTTTGACGCTACTCCCCTAGCTAGACATCAGATTAATCAGTACAAGTAGGTTAATCAAAAACAATCTCAGACTAGGCCTTGAAGAGCGAATCAAACCTTAGGGCCAACGTCTACTCAATTTTATTACGGCCTGGGATTGTGGTGCTTATGGAATGTGATGTGCCCTTACAATGGGTTGTGCCCTTAATGATTGATTGAAATTTGTGTAAGTGCGTGCACAACCAGGGTTTTCAAGCAAGATTATTTATAATGTGTGAATTTTAATGTTCAAATCCTGCTTAAGTAGCTTTTAGGGTTTCAAATTAGGTGAATTGCAATCAAATTTCTAGGCAAACCAAGTTGTAAAACACGGGTGAAGATAGTTTTCCTTTAAAATCAGAAAGAAAGCGGAGTGCCTAGAATATACCTAGATTGAAAACCCTAAGGAGGAGCTACTTGATGAGTTGGTTTTAAATAAAGTGGTGCGGCCCAAACAACTCAAACAATTGGCCACAATTGCACCACTAAGTTAGGCACTCAAAGATGGTTAACCTAGAATGATTTCTACTCTGTTATGTGTTGCTCTGTGTGTACCGGTTCCACAGATCAGAACCCGGTTGAGTAGAAAACAAATCAAGTTAATCAAGTGCCTTGAATGTGGGTGTGTGTTGTGTGTTTGTTGAAAGTTACCCCACAAAATTATCTTTTTGTTATTATTTCTTTTTTTATGAATGAGGGTGAAATGAGTGTGAGTAGAAATCCAAACAACCAAACTATACCTAGGATTTATGCAAACACCTAGGTTAATTGAAATTTGGATTTAATGTGCCGAATGAAATCTATGGAGGGGGAAAGAATGGGGGAGCACTTACAGTTGTCTTCAACTGCACTTTACTCCAATCTACCGCTTGTTGATTCCTTGATGGAGGTCTCTGTAGAACAATAGACACAAGAGAAAGCTAGTTAGAAAACAAATAAAGTGCAAGAAATGCGAAGAAAAGATTGGAAATCATTGCCTCCCCGGCAACGGCGCCAAAATGTTGAACTATTACGAAGCTACGCTAACGTGTTCGGTTTTGGAAAACCTGTCGTTGTAGTTCGAAAGCGAAGGATTCGTGTTCAACAAATAAAATTTATACCGAAATTAAAATTCCGGGTCGAACACAGGGAGGCGGACGTTTGATTTAAAAACTTCGCGTTTCGTTTTTATTTTGTCACGAAGAAATTCAATTTAAACTATCTAAGTATCTACAACAAAATAGAAGAGAGAGAGAGAGTAAGAGAGAGAGAGAATACTACACATGGAAATCAAAATGAGATGTAGAATAGACAAGGAATTTATCATAAAATAGATCGTTCGTTACAACTAGAAAGCATAAAGCGATTACTCTAGAAAGCAGTAAATCTATATTAGAAAGCAGTAAAAAGAGTAGGGAGAGAGAATCCTCCTCGACGGTCGCTTGGAGGACGAGCCGGACGGGACGACGCCTGGACGAAGGAGAACGAAGCGGGACGAAGGAGGACGAAGCAGAAGAACGGGAACGAAGCAGCACACCGTCGTCGTCGTGGGATCCACTTCCGAAGGGGGACGAAAATTTGGACTTTATCTCGCGAGAAGCATCCCGGGTGTGGGACAAGCTTCTCTTGAGCTTTGGAGAGGTAGAGAGGAGAAGGAAAGGATGAAAATTTCGTATGGAGGGGGTCTCCTTTTATAGTTGCAAGGAGTGGGGGCAAAATGGACATTACATCTTCAAAATAATAAATAAGGGGTCTTTAGTGACGGATAAAACCGTCGCTAAAGCCCCGACGTCGCCGTCGCCGCCGCGCCCACGCGCGCCCGCTCGGCTGCCCGCGCGCATAACGCCTACGCACGTCCGCGTAGTCTCAGCCGTCCGATCGCGAGATCGGACGGCTTAGATCGCGTCCGCGCCCACTACGTAGCGCGCCGCCCGCGTGCGATCGCGCGTTACGCCCGGAGTCCAATCGCGCGTCGTCCTGATTGAGCGCGCGCAGCCGTTGGATCTTCATCTGACGCTCGTCCGCGCCCGCTCGCCCGCGCCTTCCACTCCCTCACCGTGGCTCGAACCCGCGACCTCCGCTTCGCCCGCAGCTGCGTCGCCGCTGCGCTACGCGGACGAAATGGTCGCGCGGACGCTTTTAAGTGCGAGCGACCGCAGCCGTTGGATCGAGATCCAACGGCGGAGAAGAGACGGTGCGCGGTCTTCACACGACTCCTGCGGCCGATTGGGCGGCTGGGATGGCGCCACGTGGCGCTATCTTGGCCGTCCATCTTCTGGAAGTTGTAGATGGTGCCACGGATGTCGGATTGACTCGATTTTTGTGTCGTTCGGCTGCGATCGTCGATCCGAATTCATCCGTGTGGTCGGATTTGCCATCTGAAGTGCGGATTTACACCATCCTGGCCCTTGATCTTCTAGGGTTCCCCGGTCTCTATCTGATGCTACGGATGCCTGATTAGGGCGATCTTGGAGTCGTTGAACTCCAATCGTCGCCCTGATCATATCCATACGGTTGGATCTTTGATCCGAGGCCCCGATAAAATATTTGCCCTGTCCAAGCACATAAAAGGAGACAATTAACCTCCATTTTATTCAAACTACTCTAAATGCAAGATTATGCATGTAATGCAATATTTATATCATGAAATGCAATCCTATGCTTAAGAACATGCATAAATAGACATTTTAAGTAGTGTAAATGTGTTTACATCACCCGCACACACGAGCGCAAAACCTACCCCTACCCTTCCTCGCGTGTGTTCTCTCTCTATTTCTCTCTTTGCTCTCCTAGAGCCAGCCAATCGGGTATTCAGGTCGGGTTACGCACACCCGGGTCCAGGCGCACCGACGTGGGTGGTGCGTGAGGAGTGCACAGGCAAGCTATTCGGGTTGCGGGCCAGGTCCGTGTGGGCAGTGCCACGGACGAGACCAAGTGAGGGCGAGGGACCTCTCCCCTGTGTGACTTGAGGCGAATAGCCTAAGTCACCTTTTCCTCTTACGCAGGTGCGGGCGTGCCTCCACTTCCGAGGTGGGACTAAAGTCCCACCTGCTTCTTCGTGCACCTGCAGGAGGAAGGCGCGAGCAATTGGGGTAGCAGCCGAGGCCTTCGACTCCAATTGAGGGCCTGAGTGCGTGCATGAGAGTGTTCCGCACCTGCTGGACCTGGGGACCTGGAGCACTGCGGCCTGGAGAAGCTTGCAAAGCAGCTTCCACCTGCTCGTCAATGGCGGCCAGCTGCACTATCCCTGAAAACACGAACACGGCCTTGCAGCCCTGTCAGATGCCTTAGGGAGCTTTGCCAAGCTGTGGTGAATGTGCAGAGGTGGTCGGCGAGGTGCGAGGGTGCCTACGTGAGCGTGCCTAGGGCACACTGTGTGAGTATGTGTGGGTGTGTGTTTGGGTGAGTGGAGTGGTAGTGTGAGTGAGGGGAAATGTTGAGTGGAGTGAGGGGATGCTTATGGACTTGTCGGTGATGGGTGGGATGGCTTGTGGAGGTGGATTGACCTCGCCGGAGTTGGTGGCCGGAGGTAGAGCTGATGGTGGTGGTGGTGGCAGTCGAGGGATCGAGACTAAAAATTGTTAAGGGGGAAATAAAGAGGGGAGAAAACGGAAGAGCTTTTACCTAGCTAAGCGGACGAAGGGGGGCAGGAGGCGGACGGCTCAATTCTGCCGTCGCCGAAGATGACGCCCTGTGGGGAAGATGACGATGACGAGGATGAGAGACTGGAGGGTACTTGCTGGTACAGCAGGACACGACGAATGACGGCGGAGCTATCCCTGCCATTGGTATGGTGGCAGGACGATGAGAGCGGAGGAGAAGGGTCGCCGGAGCCTGCAGGCGAATGGTCGGAGGAGAAGGGGACGAAGTTTGGGGATTTTCTTCAGGCAAAACAGGCTTACCCCAACCGGCAGGCCCAGCCGCTTCTTAAATAGATGCTGGCAAGGAGAAGATCTCAAGTAGGAAGCATGGGCAGCTTGCCGGAGAATGGTCGGAGAAGCGACCCATTCCTCTCGCGCATTCGCACGAGAGGCATGGGCATTGGCAGGGCGTGGGTGGGGGCCCATGCGGAAGAGGACGACGCAGGGGACCCCCCACTCATTTCTGGGGCTGGTCCCCATACCCTGCGCGGTGCCATCCTCCGCACAAAGTAGCCGGAGGCATGGGCAGCTGCGTGGGGTGGCAGAGGGGCCGTTTCGCAAAGAACGAAGGGAAAGCTGGGGGGCAAAGTGCAAGGGTTCAAAAAGTTAAGAGTCAAAAAGTAATTCATGACGACGAATTTGTAAAGTAGGTCAAAAGGACCTTCCCTTAGGTCCAAATTTTGGTAAAAACCTAATTTGGACCTAAGGAATCTAATGGTGAAGTTTGATTTTAGGTTTGACCATGTTTGGTCAGTCAATTTGCACAAAAACCCAAATTAGGTCAAAAATTGGGTATGGTTCTCAATCTAAGTCAAGACAGGTTCCAATGGCCAAATTGAAGGTTCTAAACCCTAGGAGATATTTTTTCATGAATTTTAGAGGGTTTAATTGATTTTTTATCTTGCCTGAAACTTTGTGAATTAAAGCGGGTTTGTTTTAGGGTTACAGAATGTCATTTAATTCCTAGAAATTGCTATAACCCTTTTCAGATCAAATCATCCCACTTTCTTTCTTGTTAATCCCATTTGACCTGTGTTTAGATCCTTAGACATCCCGTTTGTGTACTGGCGCTTCCATTGTTCGTATGTTGCGTTTCTTGCTCTTAATGATTAATTCGTTCTAGTATATTTCAAATAACGGTCACCAGTTTATAATTTATTACTCGGAATTACAACTTTCCAGAGGTCAAACTCTGGGAGCACACATCATTCTTGTATATAAAGGCTCACAATTTTGTTACAAAAGGAGTAAGAGGGAGAGAGAGAGAGAGTGGTCAAAAGTTTGGCTTCTTCTTCTTCTCTCTTCTTCTTCTCTTTTAGCCGATTCTTCTCTTCTTAAGTCTGCCTTCTTCTTTCTTTTTCTTTTCTTTACAGTGGCTGCCTCTTCTCTTCTCTTCTTTTTCTCTGCTGCTACCTCTTCTTCTCTTTTTTTTTTTCTTTCGTCTGCGTCTTCTTCTTTTTTTCAGCAGCTTCTCACTTCTTCTTCTTTCTTCTTTTCTTTTTCTTCTCTTCTTCTTCCTTTTCCCTGATTCGGACGTCTGAGTCTTCGAGTCGGACGCCTTATCAGCGTTGTTGCTACAGTGCCTCCTTCTTCTCTGCTTCTCTTTTCTTCTTCAGCTTCTTCCTCTTCTTCTCTGGCCCTTTTGGTTTCTTCTGTGCGGTAGAGGCTCCCTCCTTCTCCTTTCCTTTCTTTTTCTCTGGCCCTTCCTGTTGGTGCTAGAGCACCACGATCATTTGTTTTGATGATAACAAAACACGTGTTATTTAACATTTGCACTTGGAGTCTTAGATTTCAGGTCAATTGCAAATGTAGACGTGACCAAACGGAGTTCGAACTCGCATCCAGGATGGATTGGAGGAGCTTGATGGAAAACAGAGGAGATTCGCAAGGAGCGATAGATTGAAGAAGGAAGGAGATGAAGAATATGATAGATTTCCTTCTCTTGTACTCCTTATACTTTTCATTTCTTCTGTTGCTCTTTATTTTTGTTACTTAGATTCATGTTAAAGAGCCTCAAAGTACCCTAACAGTAGTCTTATGAACATCGGCACAATCCTAGGATACATAAGTTTTCTGTAGAGAACTTAGAAAACCAATTGAGGGTTCAAACAGCATTTCCAGACGTCTAATTACAAAATCAGACATCTGATAATGTGTTTTAAAACGTCTGACTGTTAATTCAGACGTCTGATAACGTTTAGGCTGGACACAGTTAGTTCTGTCTGATGAAATCAGACGTCCAGACCTTAAACCAGACGACTTAGGAGACGTCTGATGACTTTGCAAGACATCCAATTAGTGGACCGTTGGCTCTCCTAGCATACACTCAAGGATATGACCGTTAGAGCCTTATCAGATGTCCTTAAGCCCTTCCAGACGTCTGCTAATTGACCGTTTTGCCTCGACTGACCCGAAAATATCCTCTCAGAGATTTTCTAGCCGTTGCAAATCCATTCCCATGAAAAAGTAGATTTTCAGACGTCCAGACATAGTGCTAGACATCCTGTATGTCGTCTGATGGACTTGCGCTAGAACCCTATTTAGATCTGATTCAAGTCAGGAAGAGACCCGCCCAAAATCAGACGTCTGACCTTATTTTCAGACGTCTTAAAGTGGTCTTCCAGACGTCTGATGCCAGAATTAGACTTCTGATAACCCTGTTAGTGCAATGATTGTTCCTGATTTCGAGTTGATTCACTTGGGCTTTGCACCCAACGGCTATGGAGCCTTTCCTAAGCCATCCAAAGGCTTCCTAAGGCCTCTATAAATAGAGGGGAACCTCTTGCACACCAACACACACCTAAGAAACACAAGACACACACCCTGCAATACACTTTTAAACCATTTTGTGTCTCTCTTGCTCTCTAAGCTCTAGTTCTACATCTAGAGAGCATCAAGCTGTTTTGCGCACCCGCTCTCCCGCCGTAGTTCACGAGAGCGACGTAGCGCCGTCGTGTTGTTCACGCATCCGCGTCGCCGACGCACTCCTTTCAAAGGGAAGCATCCTAATTCCTATAGAAGCCTAGGTTTAATATTACTTTGTTGGCTCTACGGGATTATTGTTATTTTATCTTTGTTATTTGGTTGGGTATTCGCTTTGCGAATTCCCGTCTCCTTCGTGGGACAAAATCCTTCTCGTGGAGAGAAGAGGTTGAGAAACACTTCCCTCGCACTTGTAGCGTGGTTGTAATTGAGGTTGAATCACCCTCGTTTAAAGTGATTCATTTAGTGGATTTTGATCAACTTGGTTGATCGGAAAATCCTGACTCGAGAGGGTTAGGTGATGGTTTTCACCCGGTTTGGGTTTCCACCTAAAAATCTTTGTGTACTTTGTGTGATTGTATTTTGTGAGATTGTTTATATTTTATTTCCGCAATTATTACATCACCCCTCCTGCTAGGGAGGAATCTACACTTCCTTCTCCTTCAGCTCCTTTCTTCAATAGCTCCTTCCTTCTTCCTTCTTCTTCTTCTCTGCTGCTGCTTCTTTGCGGCTAAGTCCTCGCCGCCCCTCTTCTTTCCAACCTGTTCCCTGCACACACACACAAAGCAAAACCTACCCCTACCCTTCCCGCGCAGCTCTCTCTCTCTCTGAATCTCTCTTTGGTACGCTCTCCCAGAGCTGGGTTATCGGGTCGGTCGCGCGCCCAGGTCCAAGCACACCGACGTGGGTGTGGTGCGCGAGGAGTGCACAGGAGTGAGGGCTAATCGGATCGCGGGTCAAATCCGCGTGGGCAGTGCCGCGGACGAGACCCGGTGAATAGGTGAGGGACCTCACCTTAGTGTTATCGGAGGCAACCGGTGTATAACACCTTTTCAATTTATGTGTGGGTGTGCGCCCACACACTTCCGAGGTGGGACTAAAGTCCCACCTTCTGCTTCGCGCACCTGCAGGTAGGAAGAGTCGTCCATTTGGGGCTACCGCAGAGGCTTGTGACCCCAATTGAAGACCTGGCCACACTCGCGGAAGTCTTCCGCGTCGCCTGGGGCTTACGCCTGGTGCTGGAGAGGCTTAGAGCAGCGTACGAGCTTGCTCCAAGCTTTTCGTCAATAGCGGCGAGGGGGCGCGACCTGAAAACACTAAAACGACCTCGCGGCCACGTCAGAAAGCTTAGGGAACTTCGCTAGAGCACAGCGAAGGCGATACAGGGGTCGGCGTGGCGTGAGGAGGCTGGAATGTGCGTGCCTAGGGCACACTGTGTGCGTGAGAGTGGGTGTGTGGAGTGGTGGTGTGAGGGGGGTGGGGGAATGTAGAGTGGAGAGGGGAAACTTGTGGGCTTGTCGGCGAGGGGTGGAGTGACCTGTGGAGGTGGAGTGGCCTCGCCGGAGTTGGTGGTCGGAGGTGGTACAGGTGGTGGTGGTAGTGGCAGTCGAGGGGTTGAAAGTGACAATTGAAGAGGGGGAAATTAAAAGGAGAGTAAGGGGAAGAGTTTCGTAACGACCCGATTCCCGAGTCCCTACGAGACATGTGAACCGGACCGACTCGACTAATCCCAAGACCTAGTCGTCTAACGAGGAGGTAACCAAAAGAGCAGTAAAATAAACCACATTCAGCATGAATATAACTAACAGTAAGGAAATACAGCAGTAAGGAAAGAAGCCACTACAGTATATACCACCACAACAGTAGAACAACATTTATGACATAATATGAACTGCATGTAAAGAAAAGTACAGCGGTAACAAGAACTACTCACTACAGTGGAACAAAAAGAGGTACAAGAGAACAGTGGTAACTCTACAGGACCCTACTCGGCCCAACGTCCTCTGCAGTCGTCGACCCTGGCTGCTCAACACTTGATCCTGAAAGGTAACGAGTGTAACACGTCAGCAAAACGCTGAGTAGAGTGGCAACTAAAACAAAAGAAACAGTAGAGTGTACAGTAGCTGTTATGTTCTGTCACTTTCTTTAATTACGTCTTTCTATTGTCTCACAATTTATCTATTTCTCAGATCCTTCACTTGATCTCGAATGTTCATCGTGGGAACGATCTTGATTGCAGTCTTTTCCGAACAGTAGAAGTAGCACGTGGTGCTCTCCTGGCCGGGAGAGTCCCCCGTTGTGATCCTACTCTCAGTCAACCACCCCAGGGTCACGGATAGACGTAACGGTGACTACGGCACGCGCGATAAACGCATAGGTAGGTAACCCGCACCGGCACGCGGTCAGTCGTTTCCGTTAACGGGTGCGCCCAAAGCACAGCACGGAACCAGTACAGGGCAGAGCCCTCTCAGTAACAGGGGTCCAACCCCTCCACAGTAACCAAACAGGGGCCTTGCCCCTCCACAGTCCGCGCACCCTCGCCTGACTACCCTGGTTTGCCCAGTGGGCCTGACAAGTCAGTGTAGGAGGCTAGCAGAACCCCGGGGCCCGTGGGGTAGCTAGTGCCCTCCCTACACTAGTAGCTCTCCTCGATACTACGTACGCGAGGGCCAGCAAGTCGGTACAAAGTGGCCAGTCCTAACCCCGGGTCCTTGGGGCGGCTGGCTCCGCTCTGCACTAAACAGGTATGGGTACTTCCCTTGGTACTACGTACCCAAGAGACAGCACACTACCATGTCTTTCTCTCTCAGTTCCATTCCTTTCTCTTTCCAGGAGTTCCACTCCTAATTCCCCGTAGGGTTCCAGCTCTTTTAACTCAGAACATCTAGGTTTCACTTTCCAGTTTTACGTTCTTACAATCCATGTTCTCAATCACATTTATTTATTCATAGCAGGTAGCTGTTAATTCAATTCACAGGCAGCTATTATTTCCTTTCCACATTTTCCAAGACTGCAGTATTCATATATTCCACTAGTTCATCCCATCCTAGGATTCAATCCATACCCTAGGATCTATCATACAATCTAGTTTTCCAGCCCTAGGATTCATGCAACACCCTAGGATCTACCATTCATTCTAGTTTCTCATTCCTAGGATTCATGCAATATCCTAGGTGCTATTTATGGTTCCATAATTTAACATATTATACCAATAAACTTAAAAGCCACTCTACCGGTTACAACAGGAGTACTGGGGGCGTGGTCGGGAATCCCGCGTGCCTCCGCAACGCCCGAGACTGCAACGGAACGGGGTCTATCACAAGGATCAAACACAAGGAGTTTCTCAAAACAGTATATAGCTACTGTAGACGGGTAGAGGATTTAATTCCGAAAACCACGCAACTCGAAACGCGGAAAACGGACTCCGAACGGGCCCTAAACGGGTCGAAAACGACGAAACAGTGCAAAATCAGACGTCTGGAACCTCTTCCAAACGTCTTAAAAAGTGGATTAGAGGTTACCTTTGCTCTGCGTGGTCTCTTAGACGTCCAGAAGCCTGCGGGGGCATCTGGCCTAGTTCCCAGACGTCCGATGGTTAGCCCGAACGTCTGGAAGTCGCTCCCGTCGTCTGGCACTGAAGCCAAACGTCTGATTTGCGCTGGATGGCGAATCCGAACCTGCGCGTACCCATTTCCTCTCTCTCTTAGTACGGTCAGTCGAAGAAGAGGAAGAAAGACGAAAATAACTCACCTTTCAAAATCTGGACAGTCCTCCCAGCCGTCTGGTTGGAAGCCCAGACGTCTGATTCTGGAGAAAATTCCAGAATCAGGGGGCGACTCGCCCTCCGCTCGCGACGCTCGGCTGCGCCGCGACTCGTCCGCCTGTTGCTCGAGCTGCAACAGGCCTCCCGCGTCACCCCGCGTCTGCAGCTCCCCCTCGCCGGCCGGCCGTAGCAGCCCCGGCAAGCTCGCCCTCCGGCCGAGCGCCTCCTCCCTCGCGCAGCACCTCCTCCCACGCTCATCGCGGCTATCGCTGCCGCCGCTCACTCGCGCTTGCTCTCGCGCACCGGCTGGAAGGAGAAGAGGAAGGGGGCGGAGGTGATGAGAGTGAGGGAGAGGGCGTGGCGTTTTAAAGCCGCACGGGGAGGAGAGAGAGCAGACAGAGGGCGCAGCCTGCGGCCGCAGGAGAGAGGGAAAAAGAGAGAGAGAGAGAGATGCGCTCGCAGGTCTACGCTCTCAGGCGCGCAGACGAAACCGCCCGTGTCAAAAAAACCGAATCCCAGACGTCTGGAAGGGGTTCCAGACGTCTGGTCCGACGTCTGGGCCACCTCCCAGACGTCTTAAAAGACGTCTGAAGCCGCGCGTTCGTAACAAGTTTGACCTATTTTTCTGACGAAAGGGGGGAAGGGGGCGCTCGGCACATGCCTACCGACGCCGAAGACGAAGGTGCCCAGAGGGGGGTAACGGCGACGAGGAAGGGATCGGGAAAGCGCCAGCTGGTGCGGCCTGGCGCGGGAAAACGAGGCGGAGTGAGCTCTACTGCAGGTAGGGCTGCAGAGCGATGAAAGGAGGAGGAATGGTCGCCGGAGCCTGTGGGCGCTTGATCGGAGGACGAGGAGACGAAGATTAGGGGTTTCCTTCGGCTAAAACAGGCTTGTCCTGACTGGAGAGCCCTTCCATTCTTTTTATAGCAGCTGGCAGGAGGAGATTCTCGAGGATAGATCATGGAGAGCACGTCGGAGAATGGCCGGAAAGCAGACTCATTCCTTTCGTGCATTCGCACGAGAGGCATGGGTAGCTGCAGGTCAAAGGGGAGGGTCCCTACGAAAGAGGACGACGTAGGGAACCCCCCTTTCGTTCCTAAGAGCGGCCCCCATACCCTGCGCGGCGCCATCCTCCACGCAAGGTCGCCGAAGGTATGGGCGCCTGCGTGGGGTGGTAGAGGGGCCATTCTGCAAAGAACGAAAGAGAAGATGGGGGGCTTACTACATGGGTTCAAAAAGATAAGGGTCAAAAAGTAATTCAAGAGGACCAATTTGTAAAGTCGTTCAAAATGGTCTTCTCTTAAGCCCAAAATTTTGTACCAACCTAATTTGGTCATAAGGAATTCAATGGTGTAATTTGATTTTAGGTTTTCCCATGTTTGACTGGTCTATTTGCACAAAAACCCAAGTTAGGTCAAAATTTGGGTAAGATTTTCAATTTAAGTCAAAACAGGTTCTACTGGCCAAATTGAAGGCTCTAAACCCTAGAGGATGTTTTTCCATGATTTTTAGAGGGTTTATTTGACTTTTATCATGCCCGGAACATTGTGAATTGAACCGGGTTTGTTTTTAGGATTACAGGATGTCATTTAATTCCTAGAAGTTACTATAACCCTTTTCGGATTAGGTTATCCCACTTTCTTTCTTTTTAAGCCCATTTGACCTGTATTCTGACCCTTAGACACCCTGATTGTGTACTGCATTGGTAAAATTACAATTTTACCCCTTATGAATTATTTTATTCTTAAATTTAGAATTCTCTGAGTTAAGCTTTTCCTTAGGACTTGTAGGAGCTTTTGCACACTTATTTAGATCAAATTGTGCTAGTTAGGATTCATGATGAGGCTCTCATCATGTACTGCATTGGTAAAATTACAGTTTTACCCCTTGTGAGTTGCTTTATACTCTGATTTATAATTCTTTTATTTAGGCTTTCCCTTAGGTTTTGTAGGAGATTTATATACTTATTTAGGCCAAAATGTGTTAGTTAGGATTCATGATGAGGCTCTCATCGGACAACTTACCTAACAATATATAACTTTTAACTAACGGTAGGTAAAGAACATTTTTACCAACTCAATTAGCCGTTGGCAAATCAAATTGGGAAACAATTGAGCTGTTGAATAGAGGTCTCTTGCACATCTAAAATAGTCCAAACACCCCTCTATATATATGTGATGGTTTCCCACTCTTAATAGGTTATAGAGCACCTTATAAGTCACTCTAGAGCACATTCAAGGCTACGTTTAACAAAAGTTTACACTTAGTGTTCATTGGAGGTGACTTGAGTTCTTGTTCTTAAAGACCACCTTCCTTGGAGTTCAACCACCTCAACTCCAAGTTGTGTCACCTTCATACACTCACTAAGGGAGTTCACTCTAGTCTCCTAGATAGTTATTTAATACAAATTGATTGCATATTCTTTTTGGGGCTATCCATAAGAGTAAATTTATGTTTAATTAAATGTTATTCCCTTATGTACTTGTAATCTGAGGGTTCGGGTTGTGGGTTCCTCTCCTTTTAAGTAAGAGGGGCTTGCTCTTGATTTGGATATTAAGAGGGCTTGTAAAATGGTTTGGTACCCCATAAGTACCTGTTAGTTTTCCGAGTTTGACTCGAGGCAAAATCCTAGATTCGGAGATCTAGGTAGTGGTTTTGACCTGAATTTGGGTTTCCACTATAAATGCCTATGTTGTAATTGATGTTATATTTGTGGATTGCATGAATACATCTTAAATCTACATTAATCTCAACTAGCAAATTTATTTACCACCTTTAGTACTAATCACCCTCTCTCCAGTACTTTCATTTGGTATCGGAGCTTAGGTTTGTGTACTTTAGACTAACTTCATCGCACCGACGATAATGGCGTAATCAAGCAACATGAGAACCAAGGGGTTATTGACCCACAGACCCCCTTACTTTAGTGGAAATAACAACACACATTGGAAGAGGAAGATGACAATCTACCTCAAATTAGCCACCGGAGATCTCTCACTAGAATACTCGCTTGATTGCCCGATTATAGATCCGGTTAGCCCCAGGTTTGAGAGAAAGGGGAGAAATAGAGGGGGGGTTTGCTTTACAAAGAAGGAATTCTGCATTTAGCCATTGTGAGAAGCCCCCTAGTGTGTAAGGAACTAAGTAGGAAAGAAAGAAGAAGAGAAGGAGAAGAAGCAGAGTACATTGCCTTTGCACTGTAGTAAAGAGGAGTTTAAGCATCTGATCTAAAGCCTTGTCGTCTGATATCACTGATAGTGTACAGTGCACTTGGCTTACGTGGATTAAACTTGCTTGATACCATTCATTTATTTGTGTTAATTGCATAAGGGTAATTGGTGATTCAACTCACCATTTTACCCTGATCTTTTTTGCACTATTGACATTTGCTATTATATATACATCATTGTTGCTTGAATTTCTCATTAAATATTGTTATCTTGTGCTTAAATTGTGATCTTGAGATTAATTGCAACACTTGCTCCCTGTGTTCGACTTCGGACATATATTTGAGTTATAAATATTATTTGTTTTCAAGCTATTTCGACCTATACTGCAACGCATCTTTTAAAACATTGATTTTGTGCGGTAAACACTTTCCCTCTAAGGTTCTCCTCAAATGAATTGGGAAGCCTTTCAGGTTCCCTTTAGCTCATAGCCTCGACAAGGTGTCCAATTTGGGATTTCATCCCATTGATTGCCTTGTCATGAGATTGGATGATCATGCTTTGATTCTCCCGCATGGCCTTCAGCATGGCCTTAAGCCCATCCATCTAAGAAGTCTTGGCCAGTTGGGAGGGGATAGGAGGTTGATTATACTATTGAGTCTGAAAGGGTTGGGGTCTATAATTCCCTGAATTTTTTGACATTCCCCTGTCTCCATGAAAAATTGGGGTGGTTCCTCCAACCCTCATTATAAGTGTTGGAAAAAGGGTCATTACGAGATCTGGAACGGAACCCTTAAGCGACATTCAGGTCCGCCTGTACAAGGTCAGGGAATTGGGAGTCCAAGTGGCAATCCATTGTAACGTGCGTATTGCCTTTGCAAATGGAGCATTCAGAAGCTTGGGAAGTAGAGGCATTTGCATGTGTTGGTTAGGGTTTGACATAAGTCTTTCCATTTTTTGGTTGAACAATTGAATTTGGAAGGCTAAATTCTAGGTATCCCTAGCCTCATTTGCCTCAATTTTTCGTTGCATAAGAGTGGGTTTCTTATGCAAATAGGCAGAATTTAGGTGGATAGAATTCTCACTCAAAGTCTTAAAAAGCTCCCAAGCCTCATCTTCAGTTTTTGTGAGAAAGGTTCCTGCGCAAACACCATCCATCGGTTGCCTGTGCTTATCATTTAATCCATTATAGAACCTTTCTACAAGTTTCCATCTTGACACTTGATAATAGGGACATAAGTGTAACAAATCTTTGAAATGCTCTCACGCATCATGAAATTGCTCTCCATCTTGTTGAGTAAAACCTATGATTTCTCTCCTATAATGATTAGTTTTGCTCATGGGGAAGTATTTTTTCAAAAACTCTCCCTACAAAGCATCCCAAGTATCCACTCTACCATCTAGAGTGTGATACCAATGCTTCGCCTTATCCTTGAGGGAGAGAGGAAAGAGGGTTCACATTTGGGTATCATCAGTAACACCCTGCAATCTCACCATGGAACTGACCTCGTGAATTCCTCCAAATGCCTGTAGGGATCCTCCCTAGAAGTATCATAGAATGAGGGCAACAGAGATATGGTACTGCTCTTGATTTCATAAGGATTGTTCCCCCGATGTCTTCTCAATGTATAGCCAGGTTGGTTGTTAGGGATAAAATAGTCTCTCAAAGATTTTTGATTTTCCACAATTCTATTTTCTCCTTCCTCGACCATTTCTCTTCTCTCTTGGTTGGCTTTCCTAAGGATTTTTCACGTTTTGGATTAAACACGAGTTGTCTCCTCATAAATCGCCTACCAAGCATACACCAACAGTACAAACACAATTCAAAAGGACTTTTTATCTCTTTAATCAATTAAGGCCTTTGAGATTTTAGTCCAGTTGTATGTGACAATACAAATTGCCCAATTATTTACGTGCCTATTGTCAACTTACGAAATACCTTAATGAAGACCTAGTTGGATCTTAGGTGCTCTGCTCTAAAGTTCAAACGGTAAAGTACTCCAAGGACAGAAGATTGAGGGATGCAAGTAGGCCTAAGCCTTCTTTTGAACTGTATTTTCGCGGTGCTTCTTAACTACCCTTAAAAATCCGTGACAGGGTATCCCCTCCTTGGAGTTACAAAACCTTTGATCTTAAGTTTCAAGCACTTTGGTATCCAACTGTAGGAGAGTACTTTCCTAGCAAGTCAAAAACTTAGGAGTGTCTATATGCGTGCTTTAGTGCGTAGTCATGCACGTCTGCATTCACCATAAAATTTTAAATTTGAATTTTGAACCGCAACACAATGTCTCAAATCAACTCCTTGGATTTTATTGTTTTCCTCCTTAGTCCTTTTCAGAAATTTGATGTGATCACTTGTTAGATCGTTTCAAGACAAATTATGTGGTCTAAGAATTAAGTCCAAATGCAAATGCGTGATCAAGATATTGATGCAAAATAAGAAAATGCATACCTTGCTTCCAGCAACCGGCAATGCGAGAATGTACGCAATGCAGAAAATAAAGTCTAGATGGTGCTCATACAATCTTATATGGTCGTCCTAAAGCATGCAGCTTCTAGGCACGTAGCTCGTATTTTGTTGTTTTTATTTTTTTACTTATGCACAAATAATGGAAAATCAATCCACGAAAGAAAATAAAAACCTAAATCTAAAGAAAAGGGAACATGCCCCTGAAAAATTACCCAACAAGGGCCTAAAAGAAAGTCGGGGAAAAAACCCCTAAAATATAGCCTAGAACAAGGGTCTCAAATAACGAAGACTAAGTTTATCTAAATGATAAAGATGATTTTTTTTTTTGTCAAAATTTTTCTCTCCAAGTTGGTGGAATCAAGGTCCACCAAGATGTGAAACTCCCCCTCGTAGATGAGGAGCTCAGTCTACTTTGACAATGGTGTAGTGGATGAGAAGCTCCTAGTCACATGTGTGGCCCAAGGTCCTGATAACAGGGCATATGGGGGTGATAATTCTGCTAAATAGGGCCCATCTTAAGAATAAAAGACACAACATAAGTAGAATGGGAGCATTGCATGCATCATATGCCAAGATTGCTTATAAAACAGTATTAATGGCCATTTGTATACGCACTTGTCGAAGCAGACCTTAGATGAGCAATCGGACTGCAGGGATGGATTCAGAATGACTAACGGAGTTCAACGAATTCAAAATCGGCCAAATCCAACATCCGGAGCTCCCACAATGGGCCCAAGAAGTTCTGACCGTCGATCTGATGATCAACAGCCCTTGATGCGCCACGTGGTGCCCGCTCACCGCGCGCCGCTTCCTCCTTCAGCCGAAGATCAAATCCGAGAACCGCGTGCACGCCCGCTCACCGTGACAAAGCAGCAGGCGTGGCACAACGATTAACGCGCTCGCCCGCGCCCACGCGGCGCGGGTTCGAGCCGCGCGGTGCGGAAATCAAAGATAGCTTGGCGTGCGGACGAAATTGAGCTGCCCAATCAGCAGCGGGTGGCCGAGATAGCGCCACGTGGCGCACCCTCACGCCAGATGGCAATGCCCGCGCGCACGCACGCTCAAGGCGCAATCCAAGCGCACCGAGGCGAACATCTCAGCGATCTGATCTTCGATCAGACGGCTCTCATGCCGTGCCCACGGATCGAGCGCGAGGAAGAACAGCGCGGGGGTGCGACTGGCGGGCTGGGGACTTCACCACGGTTTTGGATGGGTTTTAGCGACGTCCCGGACGTCGCTAAAGCCCCTTCTTCATTTGGAAAGCCTTCTCCCTATTTAAACCCCTTCCAACCACTCATTCATGGCATTCACTTCCCTTGCAACTACTCTACCCCTTTCTTAGCTAGCTTTAGGCCCTCTTGTAAACACCGGTGACAACAAGCTGCCGACGGAGCCTTCTCCACCACCGTGGCTGCCTCGCCGCCCTCCCTCTCTCTTTCTTCCTCTCTTTTAAGCTTTACTTTACTTATGTTTAAGCATGTATCTAATGCTGTAATTTGTGAACTAAAGCTGTATGATTAATGAAGTTATTTTCCATTCAGTTGTCTACTTTATTTCCTATCCAAATTGCATGTTAAAGAAAGAGACGACTCTAACCCTAATCTCTCTCTCTCTATCTCTCTCTCACTCTCGCTTTTCTCCCGCACCTTTTCGTAAGAAAAACTCCGCGATTTTCGTGATAATAACTGACAAGAAAAATTCGATTTTCACGCCTCCCTGAGATCGACACTCGGACTCACATTCGTTTCTTTACTTTAAAACCGACGTTGCAAGTGCGAACTATAACGACACTTCTTAACACACACACACACACGAAAGCACGTCAATTTTTGGTGCCGTTGCTGGGGAGGCGACGGATTTGTTTTGTCACTTCCATTCCACATCCATCCTCACATCGTCTAATGCCTTGTTTCCTTTTTACTTGTTGGTTGCAGGAATTCGACGCTTGGACGGCGAAGTGACGCATCCCATGATGGTAACAAGGGAGTAGGCGTAACAAGGACCGGTAGTGAGTAATCTTTCACTCATGACTGTTTGCTTGCGTGAAAAACTAAAAAAAAATTGTAAAAATTAAAAAAATTTGGCGTGGTGTATGATTACTTGACCCACATCCTTAACACATCACCTAACAAAAAATGTACACTCTAACATTCTGAATAAATTCTTGGAGTGTTCTTTTCTCTTTTTGAGTAATGTTTGCGAAGCCACCGTGGATTGACTTAGGCCACACCACTCAACCTTAAAAATGACTCATCTAATAGAAGTTGCATGATCATTAGAATGAGTACATTAGGGTTTTAGAGCCTCTACACAATAAAAGGAAATCTACTTTCACCAAATTTTGTGCAAAACTTGATGTGCCCACTGAAACTTGTCTGAAAACACTATGACATGTCAACCCTAAAAGACACTAAAGTAAGGATGAAACACTAAAAGACACCACATCTTAAAAATCCTTGCTTGAAAACCATGTTTTGATAGAAGCACACACAAGGAAAGTGGAAAATTAAGAGGCACCACCCCAATCAACGCCTCATCACATAACCCTAGCACAAGCACTATCCTAGCCCTTTTAAAATTGAGTAGACATGCCCTAGGCAGGACTGAGTTAAGTCTCGAAAGGCGAGGTTTTGTTCGCTGGGCACTTGGCTTTCATTCTCTTGGTAGAATCTAGTGACTAGGTTGCGGGGCAGTGTCAAACAACCGCGGCTGTGGGGTCTACGGAACCGGAGGCGCAAGTCAAAGGAAGTACCTTCCCTACAATCCCCTCGTAATCAACCTGGCTAGATTAGCCTTGGGAAGGTTAGTCCAGTGCTTACAAACTTAATCACCCTTTTTGAGATTTTTAGGTCTCCTAAGGAAATACTCCATAAGGACTAGGCTTGTTTGCTTGATTGAACACATTTCTCGCATCTGTCGCTCTTCGCATCCCCTCCTGTTCTTCTCTAAGTGTATGCACGAGAGACGCTTACTGCATCCCGAGTTGTTTGTTTTGGGATGGGAATCTAGGCAACGTGATTCTATTAGAAACATGGTTGAACCTAGGGTAGATGAGGCTGAGGAACAACCCCCACCAGACACAATGGCCAATATCCAAGCCCAAATTAATGCAAACCACCGGCTTCAGCAACAACAAATCCACACCATCATGCAGGCCATACACCGATTACAGAACCCACAAGGGCAACCACCACCACCTTTCCAAGGCCCACAAGGGCAACCGCCACTTGATGTACCACCATTTCAGGATCAACCGAGGCCCCTCCGCAATTTCTATAACCCTTCTGCTATTAGAGTCAAGCCGCACCTTAGCATCCTTGAAGGGGGAGATGATTTTGAGCTAAAACCAAATGTCTTAAGTCTGATCCAGATCCACTTCCATGGAAGCTCAAATGAGGACCCCTTTCCAGTATCTAGAGGATCTCGACCGCATAGCACGAACTGTGAAACCTAAGAACATTAGCCTTGACATTGTTCTAATTAAGATGTTTCCCTTCTCGTTAAGAGACAAGGCTTTTCACTGGCTTAGAACCCTAGGTAGACCCATCACCACTTGGGAAGAACTGAGGCATGCATTTCTAAAGAAATTCTTCCCCATAGGAAAGGCCAATGCCCTCAGAAGAGCTATTACTACCTTCACACTCCAGGGTGGGGAACAATTCCATGAGGCATGGGAAAGATTTAATGAACTTTTGAGGAAATGCCCACACCACAAAGTACCAAGGTGGCAATTGGCCTGGATTTTCTACCACGGTCTGGACAGCAACTTACGGAACTTCATCGATGCCTCATGCGGGGGGAACTTCCTTAACAAGGACGAGGAGAGCGCGTTTGAGCTCTTTGAGTCCATGAGCGAAAATTCGCTCAACAATGCCTCCATGACCCAGTTTAACAGATCCAGTCAACCTCGTGGTGGGATCTATGAGGTACAAGCAAATTCTGGAATGGTTGACATGGACATCAATACCAAGAAACTAGATCGAGTGGAATTGGTGGACAAAAAGATTTATGAGCTACTGAACCAGACCGGGAACCTGTTACAGACCATCTCCTTAGCAAAGGGAGCACATAATGTTGACCTAGTCTAGCCCTTAACCCAATTGAACCTGGAACAACCCTTGACCACGTTTCACGGAGGGACCTTTGCTCCCTCAACCCTTGATTACTCTCTTCCCTCTCCATCGACATCGGCTATCCTTGAAGATGTACAAGTTGTCTAAGGTTATGCTAAACCTGACCCTTTCTCCAACACTTACAACATTGGCTGGCGTGACCACCCCAACTTTGGTTGGACAAACAAGAAACCATCGCAATTCCAAAACCAGCCCAGGCCAAATCAGCAGCCACACTTGCCCCCTATCAACAAGGACCGCCAGTTAGACCCCCATATAATCAAAATAGGGCGGCCCCTCCCCCACAAAACCAAATGGACACCCTAATAAAGATGATGGCTGACATGAACCAGAAACATCAGGAGGAAATGGCCTTGGTAAAGGGACAATTAAGCCAACTCTTGGACTGTAAACAACAAGGATCCCTACCTTCCCAACCACTACCAAACCCGTGAAACATAATTAACAGAGGCCCCAATTCGCAAGGGTTCCAAGGCAATCCCGGGCAGGCTCACATGGTCCAGCCAGCCCCGCAAACACCCCCTGGGTTTGGTGCGTCTTCGTCCTCATCTTCTCAAGGATCAACCCATGGTCCCAATGCCTCTGCGAATGCGGTGACCTTGAGAAGCGACACCAAAACCAAGGATCCCAAATGGCCGACTCTCCCCGAGACTTCACCCGCTGAAATACGAGACTCAGAAGAGGCACCAGAAAAACCCAAGGACCTAGAAATAGATCCGATCCACATCTAGACACCCTACCCTGAGGCCTTGGAAACAATCAAGAAAAAGAAGAATGTTATGGAAACTGAGGAGCTTTTGGAGATCTTTAAGCGAGTATAGATTAATTTTCCGCTCCTCGAAACCGTTGAGCATATCCCGGCTTACGCCAAGTTTTTAAAGGATGCATGTACACCCAAACGTAAGCCACGACCTTAAGCACCTAGGAAGGTTGTACTCTCTGAACAAGCAAATTCCATAATATCAAGCAACCTTCCAATTAAGTGAACTGACCCAGGAGCATCCCTGATTTCTTGCAATATCGGGGACATGACATTTGATAGAGCGCTCCTGGACTTAGGTGCTTCTATCAATCTGATTCCAACAACCCTGTACCACCAATTTGGTTTCAGAGAGTTGACACCCACACCTGTCACCATCCAGCTAGCTGATAGATCAGTGAAAACCCCGAAGGGGTTGTCGAGGATGTAATCGTACGGGTCAAGCACTTCTATTTCCCGGTCAACTTCTTGGTGCTTGACATGGAAGTCCCTAAGAAATTACAAAATGCACCCATAATCTTAGGCAGACCTTTCTTAGCTACGGCTAAGGCAAACATTGATTGTGACACGGGATGTATGGAAATCGCCTTCGGAGACTGGAAAATGCAATTGGATATCCTCCGAGCGACAAAGTCTTTTGATTGCGATTGTGTTGAGGAACATGATCCCATGGAAACTCTGGTCGAGGAATGCCTCACCCTTAGTTCGTTGCAGACCAACAAACCTGTCATGACTGTTCTGACCCGTCACTACCCATGGACCTCTGTAAGGCTGATTACCATCACACAACACCATTTGAGGAGATCGATGTTGATCAACTGCCGCCTTTTCCCTTTCCGTCAACTGTGGTTCCACTCGCACCCGTGCTAGTGCTAGAGCACCATGATCATTTGTTTTGATGATAACAAAACATGTGTCATTTAATATTTGCACTTGGAGTCTTAGATTTCAGGCAAATTGCAAATGGAGACGTGACTAGACGGAGTTCGAGCTCGCATCCAAGACGGATTGGAGGAGCTTGATGGAGAACAGAGAAGATTCGCGAGGAGCGATAGATTGAAGATGGAAGGACAAGAAGAATAGGATAGAATTCTGTTTATTTCTTTCATGTACTTTTCCTTGCTCTTTTTGTTCCTTAGAATATCATGTTAAAGATTCTCAAAGTACCCTAATAGTAGTCCTAGGAACACCTGCACAACCCTAGGACACTTAGGTTTTCTATGGAGAACTTAGAAAACCAATATAGGGTTCAAACAGCATTTTCAGACGTCTAATAATGTATTTTAAGACGTCTGACTATTGATTCAGACGTCTGATAATATTTAGGCTGGACATAGTTAGCTCTGTCTGATAAAATCAGACGTCCAGACCTTAGTCCAGACGTCTTAGAAGGCGTCTGATGACTTTTCCAGATGTCCAAATAGTGGACCGTTGGCTGGCTTAACAACCACTGAAGGATATGACCGTTAGAGCCTTATCAGACGTCCTTAAGCCTTTCCAGACATCTGATATATGACCGTTTTGCCTCGGCTGACCCAAAATCTCTTCTCAGAGATTTTCTAGCCGTTGCACTCTCTTGGAAATCCATTCCCATGAAAAAGTAGGTTTTCAGACGTCCAGACATAGTGCCAGACGTCCTGTATGTCGTCTGATGGACTTGCACTAGAACCTTGTTTAGATCTGATCCAAGTCAGGAAGAAACCCACCTAAAATCAGACGTCTGATATTTTTCCCAGACGTCTTAAAGTGATCTTCCAGATGTCTGATGCCAGGATCAGACGTCTGATAAGCCTGTCAGTGCAATCATTGTTCCTGATTTTGGCCTAATTCTCTTGGGCTTTGCACCCAACGGCTATGGAAGCTTTCCAAAGCCTTCCAAAGCTTTCCTAAGGCCTCTATAAATAGAGAGGAACCTCTTGCACACAAACACACACCTAGACACACCAAGAATAAGCATTTCCACTCTTTTGTGTCCAAAAAGAATCTCTTACTCTCCAAGCTCAAGTTCTACATCTTGAGAGCATCAAGCCTTTGCGCACCCGCTCTCCCGCCGTAGTTCACGAGAGCGACGTTGCGCCGTCGTGTAGCTCACGCACCCGCGTCATCAATTCGACGCACTCCTTGCAAAGGGAAGCATCTTAATTCCTATAGAAGCTTAGGTTAAATATTACTTTATTGGCTCTATAGGATTGTTGTTTATTTTATCTTTGTTATTTGGTTAGGTATTCGCTTTGCGAATTCTCATCTCCATCGTAGGACAAAATCCTTCTCATGAAGAGAAGGGGTTGAGGAACGCTACCCTCGCACTTGTAGCGTGGTTATAATTGAGGTTGAATCACCCTCGTTTAAGTATTCGTTTAGTGAATTTGATCAACTTGGTTGATCGGAAAATCCTAACTCGAGAGGGTTAGGTGGTGGTTTTCACCCGATTTGGGTTTCCACCTAAAAATTATTGTGTACATTATGTGATTGATTTTTTGTGAGATTGTTTATTATCTTTTCCGCAATTTATTACGTCACCCCTCCTGGTAGGGCGAATTCTACAACCTGAACTTAAGCCACTACCTGAAAATCTCAAGTATGTCTTTCTAGGACCTGACCAGACCTTCCCTGTGATTATTAATTCTCATCTAACCAAGGATCAGGAGCTCAGGTTGACTGCGACCCTTTCAGAACATCGGGCCGCCATTGGTTGGACCATTTCTGACTTGAGAGGAATTAGCCCCACCTATTGACCCATAAGATTTACCTGGAAGACGGGGCACGACCCTCCCGCCAGATGCAAAGACGTCTAAACCCAAACATGAGGGAAGTCGTTAAGAAAGAAATTATCAAGTGGCTTGATGCCGACATCTTCTATCCTATCTCCGATAACCCCTGGGTGAGCCCCGCTCAAGTGGTTCTAAAGAAAGTCGGGCTCACCGTTGTCACCAATGATCTTGGTGAATCCATCCCCACCCGCACCACCACCGCATGGCGGGTGTGTATTGATTACAGGAAGCTCAATGAAGCCACTAAGAAGGATCATTTTCCCTCGCCATTCATTGACCAAATCCCTGAAAGATTGGCAGGACAAAAGTATTTTTGCTTCCTGGATGGATATTCAGGATATAACCAAGTCGCAATTGCCCCAGAGGATCAAGAAAAGACCACATTCACTTGCCTGTACGGCACATTTGCATTCCGTCGAATGCCATTCGGGCTATGCAACGCACCTCTACCTTCCAACGTTGCATGCCAGCCATCTTTTCAGAAATGGTGGGTGTTGAACGATTTTTTTACGAAGCTACGCTAACGTGTTTGGTTTTGGAAAACCCGTCGTTGTAGTTCGAAAGCGAAGGATTCGTGTTCAACAAATAAAATTTATACCGAAATAAGAATTCCGGGTCGAACACAGGGAGGCGAACGTTTGATTTAAAAACTTCGCGTTTCTTTTTATTTTGTCACGAAGAAATTCAATTTAAACTATCTAAGTATCTACAACAAATAAAAGAGAGAGAGGGAGTAAGAGAGAGAGAAAGAATACTATACATGGAAATCAAAATGAGATGTAGAATAGACAAGGAATTTATCATAAAAGAGTTTGTTTGTTACAACTACAAAACATAAAACAATTACTCCAGAAAGCATTAAAAGAATGGAGGGAGAAATGTCCTCCTCGACGATCGCTCGGAGGACGAATAGACTACTCTAGAAAGCAGTAAATCTATACTAGAAAGCAGTAAAAAGAATAGGGAGAGAGAAATCCTCCTCGACGGTCGCTTGGAGGACGAGCCGGACGGGACGCCGCCTGGACGAAGGAGAACGAAGCGGGACGAAGGAGGACGAAGCAGAAGAACGGGAACGAAGCAGCACGCCGTCGTCGTCGCGGGATCCACTTCCGAAGGGGGACGAAAATTTGGACTTTATCTCGCGAGAAGCATCCCGGGTGTGGGACAAGCTTCTCTTGAGCTTTGGAGAGGTAGAGAGGAGAAGGAAGGGATGCAAATTTCGTATGGAGGGGGTCTCCTTTTATAGTTGCAAGGAGTGGGGGCAAAATGGACATTACATCTTCAAAATAATAAATAAGGGGTCTTTAGTGACGGATAAAACCGTCGCTAAAGCCCCGCCGTCGCCGTCGCCGCCGCGCCCACGCGCGCCCGCTCGGCCGGCCTGCGCGCGTAACGCATACGCACGTCCGCGTCGTCTCAGCCGTCCGATCGCGAGATCGGACGGCTTAAAACGCGTCTGCGCCCGCTGCGTAGCGCACCGCCCGCGTGTGATCGCGCGCCCACCAGAGCGTCCAATTGCGCGTCGGCGCTATCGGGCGCGCGCGGCCGTTGGATCTTCATCTGACGCTCGTGCGCGCCCGCTCGCCCGCGCCTTCGACCCCCTCACCGCGGCTCGAACCCGCGACCTCCGCTTCGCCCGCAGCTGCGTCGCCGCTGCGCTACGCGGGCGAAATGGTCGCGCGGACGTTTTTAAACGCGAGCGACCGCAGCCGTTGGATCGAGATCCAACGGCGGAGAGGAGACGGTGCGCGGTCTTCACAGGACTCCTGCGGCCGATTGGGCGGCTGGGATGGCGCCACGTGGTGCTATCTTGGCCGTCCATCTTATGGAAGTTGTAGATGGTGCCACGGATGTCGGATTGACTCGATTTTTGTGTCGTTCGGCTGCGATCGTCGATCCGAATTCATCCGTGTGGTCGGATTTGCCATCTGAAGTGCGGATTTACACCATCCTGGCCCTTGATCTTCTAGGGTTCCCCGGTCTCTATCTGATGCTACGGATGCCTGATTAGGGCGATCTTGGAGTCGTTGAACTCCAATCGTCGCCCTGATCATATCCATACGGTTGGATCTTTGATCCGAGGCCCCGATAAAATATTTGCCCTGTCCAAGCACATAAAAGGAGACAATTAACCTCCATTTTATTCAAACTACTCTAAATGCAAGATGATGCATGTAATGCAATATTTATATCATGAAATGCAATCCTATGCTTAAGAACATGCATAAATAGACATTTTAAGTAGTGTAAATGTGTTTACATCAGTGGGTGAATACCTAGAGGTCTTTATGGATGATTTCTCTGTATTTGGGAATTCATTCGACCATTGTTTGAGCAACTTGGAGAAAATGCTGAAACGATGTATCGAGGTTAATCTGGTGTTAAGTTGGGAAAAGAGCCATTTTATTGTTCAAAAAGGAATCGTCCTCGGTCACATCGTATCACATAGGGGCATCGAGGTAGATCGGGCTAAGGTTGATTTGATTTCCAAACTTCCTCCACCTAGCTCGATCTGACAGATTCGCTCATTTCTGGGACATGTTGGCTTCTACCGAAGGTTCATTAAAGACTTTTCCAAGCCTTCCAAACCCCTAACCGACCTTCTGACCAATGACGTCATATTCCGCATGTCTTCTGATTGCATCCAGGCTTATCACACCCTATGGGACTTAATCTCCACAGCACCTGTACTTCAGCCCCCAAACTGGTCCCAAGACTTTGAGATTATGTGGGATGCATCAGATTTTTCCATAGGGGTTGTCCTGGGACAAAGGCAAGATAAGAAGCCCGTGGTGATCTACTACGCGAGCAAAACATTGGACGAGGCCCAACGAAATTATACGGTCACAGAAAAAGAATTGCTCGCTGTAGTCTTTGGACTTGAGAAGTTCCGATCGTACTTGCTAGGATCCCACGTGACCATCTATACTGACCATTCAGCCATCCGGCACCTGTTAGCTAAGAAGGACGCAAAGCCTAGGCTCATTAGATGGATCCTGCTTTTGCAGGAATTTGACTTAGAAATCCGCGACAAGGCCGGATCGAAGAATGTGGTGGCTAACCACTTGTCTAGACTCCACCCAGACCACATTGGTCCCTCCCTACCTCTATCTGACGCCTTCCCCGACGAACACATTCTGGCTGTACAAGACAAGAGAGTGCCGTGGTATGCTGACTACGTCAACTACCTAGTTGTAGAACAAACCCACACAACTAGTCCAGACAGTAGCGGGACAGGTTCTTGGCTGAGGCCAAGAACTATTTCTGGGATGATCCCATGCTATTTCGCCTCTGTGCTGACCAGATCATCAGGATGTGCATCCTCGAGAACGAAGTTCAGAGTGTGCTTTCCTTCTGTCACAACCAGGCTTGTGGTGGCCACTTCTCTGGAAAGAAAACGGCTGAAAAGTTTCTGCAGTCTTGATTTTACTAGCTGTCCCTATTTAAGGATGCACACAACTTTGCCAAGACTTGCTCACACTGCCAAATGCTGGTGACCATGACCAAGAAAGATATGATGCCCCTCCAACCCATTTTGATTGTCGAAATCTTCGACGTTTGAGGTATCGATTTTATGGGCCCCTTTCCACTATCCAACGGCTTCGAGTACGTCTTAGTCTTGGTAGACTATGTTTCTAAATGGATTGAAGCCGTCGCCACCCGCCGATGCGATCACAGGACTGTCATGGACTTTGTTAAGCAAAACATCTTTTCCCGATTTGGAATATCAAAGGCCATGATCGGTGATGGTGCAAGTCATTTTATCCACTCCCAATTCCGTGCCCTACTTAGAAAATATTGGGTTAACCACCGCATTGCTACCCCGTATCATCCGCAAACAAATGGGCAGACCGAGGTCTCAAATAGACAAATCAAGAACATTTTACAAAAGACTGTGAGACCTGACAGGAAAGACTGGTCCACACGACTAGATGATGCCCTGTGGGCATATAGGACCGCCTTCAAGACCCCGATAGGCAAGTTGCCTTATCGCCTGGTCATTGGCAAAGCCTGCCATCTTCCTGTCGAATAGGAACATTGGGCTTACTGGGCTGTTAAGCAATGTAACATGGATTCCTAGTTAGCCGGTGTGTAGAGGACGCTCCAATTATCTGAGCTCGAAGAAAACCATCGGGGTGCCTTTGAGAATAGTCAACTGTATAAGGAGAAAATGAAAGCCATCCACAACTGACTCATCCATAGAAAAACCTTTGAGCCTAACCAGCAAGTCTGGCTGTTCGACGCCTGCCTAAAACTCTTTCCAGGAAAACTCAGGTCCAAATGAACAGGACCATTTCGGGTGGTTAAGCCTTACTCTAATGGGGCGGTTGAAATCGCTGATCCAAACACTGGGCACACTTTTACAGTTAATGTTCAAAGATTGAAACACTTCCTTGCCCAGGTTCCCCCAAAGGAGAGTGTCACCTTCATTGAGGGATGACACGAAGCACCGCCCAGCTGGAGGCATTAAACTCAGTGCTTCCTGGGAGGCAACCCAGAGGATTCAGACTGATCCGGTATTTCACGTCACTCAGGTACTATCTCTTTGAACCCCCGTAGCATCCATATATTTGCCAATGAGGACATTGTCCAACTTAAGCATGGGGGGTGGTAAATTGCATGATCCTGAGCTCAGTTAATCAGTCTGAATAAAATAAAATAAAAAAAATTGAATTTAAGAAGAAACTTAGGCATTAGAAACTTGTCAATAGTGGAAAATAATACAAAAGGAACTTAAACACTTAGGCTTTTCAGGCCTTCAGGCTTAATCAGCCTTGGTGTTCGTTAAAATATGGATTTAGCTTCGAATCCTCACAATCTTAAGCTATTCTAATCCACCTACTAAATAAGGTAATAAGTATACGACTTATCAACTCACCTTCTAACTCAGAAGAACTTTGAGTCTAAGCATCTTCACACATTTTTGCATAGACTCACTCCTCGGAGATTTTGACAGAAATTGGGTAGCTAATGAACTCTCTAGGGTGGTATGGCTGGCAAGTTGTCGTGCGTAACAGCCTATTAGCAGGTTGTCTAGAACTCAGCCACGGGACCACTTCTTCTTCATTGCCTCTAGGTACATTTGAGATCAGGGAAGCCACCTACAAAAAAAAAAAAAAATAAGAAAAGAAAATAAAATAAACCACACTTCACCGCACAAGTATGGCTAGCAAGTGATCGTGGGTAACAGCTCATTGGTTGATTGTCTAGAGCCCAGCTCAGTAATTGCACAAAAAAGAACCAAAACACTTAAGGAAGAAGCGGGGAAGTAGTACAAGCCGGGGAGATATACACTGGAAAATCCTTGTGTTGACCCAAATTAAAACAAACGTAGGGAGAAAGCTACCAATCGAACAAATACACCTTCAGGCAAATATATTTCCTCTTCCGGTCACCTAGGGGCGTAGAAACCGAAGTCTGTCTGAATTACCGTTGAGTGAGTCTATCACAATCTTCACACCAAGATGCTTAGCACTTAGGGTTTTGACCGAGTTTTGGGTGGGTTGGGTAGCCGTAAAAAGTTACCAACCCACTTTGAATTCCAAAAAAAATTTCTAAAAAAATATATATATACATATGTATATTTACATACATTAAAGCAAGGATTCGGGTGATACGTATTTTGGCAGACACCCGGGTGGTGCTTAGTCTTTGTAGATTAAGATCTTAGTATATTTCCTCCTATTGACAAGTTACGAAGTGTCTAAGAAATTACTTCTTAAATTCTGACAAAAAATAAAGGCTAGAATAAACCTTGCTAGGGACTAGCAAGGAGTAAGCATGGGGGTATGATAACACTCCATATGGGGGTGAAAATTCTGTTAAATAAGGCCCATCTTAAGAATAAAAGACACAACATAAGTAGAATGGGAGCATTGCATGCATCATATGCCAAGATTGCCTATAAAACAGTATTAATGGCCATTTGTATAAGCACCTGTCAAAGCAGGTCTCAGATGAGCAATCGGACTGCACTGATGGTTTCAGAACGACGAACGGAGTCCAACGGACTCAAAATCGGCCAAATCTGACATTCGGAGCTCCCACAATGGGTCCAAGAAGTTATGACCGTTGATCTGATGAGCCCGATCAGCAGTGGGCAGCCGAGAAGTGCCACGCGGCACGCCCTCAGGTAGCGATCGGCCACGTGCGTGCGCACGCCAGACGGCAACACCAGTGCGCACGCGCGGTCAAGGCGCGATCCAAGCGCACCCAGGTGAAGATCTCAGTCGTCCGATCTTCGATCAAAAGGCTCTCATGCCGTGCCCACGGATCAAGCGCGAGGAAGAACAGCGTGGGCGTGCAACCGGCGGGCTGAGGATTTCACCGACGCTTTTGGAAGGGTTTTAGCGACGTCCCGGACGTCGCTAAAGCCCCATCTTCATTCGGAAAGCCCTTCTCCCTATTTAAAGCCCTTCCAACCATTCATTCAAGTCATTCACTTCCCTTGCAACTACTCTACCCCTCTATTAGCTGGCTTTAGGCCCTTTTGTAATCGTCGGAGACGACGAGCCGTCGACGGAGCCTTCTCCACCACCGTGCTGCCTCACCGCCCTCCCTCTCTCTCTCTTTCTTCCTCTCTTTTAAGCTGTACTTTACTTATGTTTAAGCATGTGTCTAATGTTTTAATTTGTGAACTAAAGCTGCATGATTAATGAAGTTATTTTCCATTCAGTTGTTTACTTTATTTCCTATCCAAATTGCATGTTAAAGAAAGAGACGACTCTAACCCTAATCTCTCTATCTCTCTCTCGCTCTCGCTTTTCTCCTCATCTTTTCACAAGCAAAACTCCGCGATTTCCGTGACAATAAGTGACACGAAAATTCCGATTTTCATGCCTCCCTTAGACCGACACTCGGACTCACATCCGTTTCTTTACTTTAAAATTGACGTTGCAAGTGCGAACTATAATGACACTTCTTAACACACACGCATGAAAGCACGTCAAGTCCACAATGCGAAGATGCCGAGGCAGGTGCGGCGATTCTCCCAAAAGGTACCTCGCACAACCAGATAGAACAGATTAAATATGCCATAAATAAAATATGAATAAATGGTTAAATGCAAGTTTAACAAGTCTGTTGCCTCCCCGGCAATAGTGCCATTTGAAATGACGATTTTCACTTTCGAAGTAATTTCGCACATAAAATGATGCGTTGTAGTATGCAAGTGGTGAAAAATCACTATTCAAAGCATTTAAAATTAACCACTCAAAAGAGAGCAGGTCATGTCACAAAGAGGCAATGGCCAATTAAAACTCACACAGGTTAAAAACAGATGTTTACAATTGATTTCCTTAAAAAATCAACCCAAAATCCCCCTTAAACTAGGCTAATCAATGGCATGATATGCTGAAAACGTATTTTTGTATAAAGACGAGGATGTTATCATAAAATCACCATAATAAAATTATTCTTTACATTATACAATGGGAAGTTGGCAAGGGCAAGACATGTAAATTTTAATATCGGCTAAAACAGGGGATTTCGTTTGTGGGCTTTCATGCACGATGGAGGGGACGACTGGCAGCATGGTGTTCATCAGAGGTGGGCGAGGCCAGCTCGAATTCGGCGATGGCGACTGCGAGGTGTGTCGTGATCGAAGCTGGCTGGACGAAGTGCAGAGGAGCAGCGGCGATGGTCTGCTGTTTCTGCTATTGGAGTCGAGGGAGAGGTGGAGGTGGTTGCGTGCTGCTACAGGAGCGCACGTACGTGAGGAGGGTGTCAGCGAGGAGGTGAGGCCAGCAGCGGGTGACATGCATGGGTATGCGCAAGCAGGTAGTGCACGTGAGCGCTGCTGGGCGTGGAGCACGAGAAGGCGCGGGGAGAGCAGTGCGCCGAGGGGAGCTGCTTGAGGTGGCTGCGCGATCTGCTGTGCGAGCGAGCGCGTTGCTGCACGCGGGCGGAGGCATGACGAGGGGCGATGCACGCGTACTGCTGTGAGCGTGCTGCTATGCATGGGCGAAACCGCAACGAGGGGCGGTGGAGGTGGGTTGTTGTTTGGGTTCGTTTTGGTGGAGGAAAAACAGAGGATGGGGAGGAAGGTGAATAGCGGTGATGAGAGTTGGTGAAGGGGCTTTAGACGTTTGGGAAACTTCCCGGACGACTTAACCGCACGAGGATGGCTGCTGGCCTATGGTTGCTGTGGTGGTGATGGTGGTGGTGCACGCTGTTGTTGCGGCGTGGAGGGATATGCATGCTGAGGTGCTCACGGTAATGCAGCAGCTCTGATTTGCCAGTGCTTCCTGTCATGACGCATGCCCACAGTGGTGGAGCAGACTGCCATAGTCGAGGTCGGTGGTGGTGGAGTGAATGAGAAGCTGAGTTCTCTACACAATAGGGAATGGGGTGGAGGCGTGCTGCTCTCTATCGTTGGAGGTCTTTCTTATGCTGACTGCAAGAAGGTGGAGAGGGAGATGGAGCTTCAAGCAACGTGTGCAACAAAGATCCGCCTTTGTCACCCATGTTGTTGCTCTTCAATGGCCACAACTCCTGCAGCAGTTAAGAAGAAGAGAATAATAAAAAAAATGAAAAATAAATGATGGGTTATTTATGTGCAAACCCTTAACTTCTATTCTAAATCCAAAATAATATATAATGCACTTAATTGATTAACTAATCAAATGCATGTCATTCTAACTCAATTCAAAATGCTTTTAATTATGAATGTAATGCATGAATTATGCAGTCAAGTCAAAAATATAAACTAATATATGTACATCCTAATGCATGCTAAATAAATGTTAAAGATAACTTAATATCTAGGTATTGAAACACCTAAATAGCCCACAAATATGGGCTCATCAGGGGGGCTTCGACTCCATGAACTGTTCTAGGTCAATCCTTAGGAGCTCATGTTCGGTCGTTTGATCCCCGTGTATTACTCCTACTCTGCAAGGAGATTGGAAAAACACGAATTGAAAGTACGAAGAGGGGATTAGGCAGAAAGCATGAGTAGTTGGGTGGCTGCGGATGTCGTCGAATGCCGCCATCAATCTGGTCACTATGAATGTGGCTGTCTGATTGAGGTGCCTTTCCTGGTTGCAGACAGACAAGGGGAGACTGATCTCTGCTCTTGGCATCACCTTGTGGTTGCCAAACCCTACAACCGGGTGAGTTGACGAGGTGAGGTGGTTTTCTTTGAAACATAACTAAAGTAGTGTTCTAGCGAAGAGGTTGTCAATGACACTGCCTTCGTCGACGTGGAGTCGGGGTTGCTGTTGTTCCGCTAATAGAAGTAACACTAACAGCGGGTCAGTGTATTCTGTTGAATTCGGTACAGAAGCAAACAATCTGGAGGCCGCCTGCTTCACAAGGCCTCTTTCGCCCCATTGAAGAGTGGGGAATGCACTATGGGCTATTTGCCCAAAGGGGTGAGTTGTTGTTCCAGGCCAACATTGACCTTGAAAATTACTTCAACCTCAATGCCCGTGAAGGGTGGAAAGTGAGTTTTTTGGGGTAATCCAGGCATAGTCGCCAGGACCTGGTAATGATACTTAGCCAATGAGAGTAGGGGGGACACCGCTTGTTTGAGGTAGCAGGCTAAGGCGTTGTCGGGCTCGCAGCCCTCAACAAGGACCATGTTGACTCCGCGAAACTGCTGAAGCTTTTCCTTGTGGTAGTCTTTTGGACCCTCCATGGGCCCATTGCCTTTACCTTGGCCCTCACTCCGCCTGACGAAGTGGGCTAGGTTCCTATCCCGGATCTGAGACTCGATCTGGTCCTGCAGATTATGATAGTCTTTAATGGTGTGCGTCGGGCCTTGAGATATTTGTGATAGGGCTCGAAGTCGGCCTTCTTTTTCATCCACATGGGTAGGCGTAGCAGATCTTTGTCTGTAGACCATACTTCCACCAGAATATCCGTCTGGTTCACAACTAAGGGGTGTATTCATAGAAGCAATCCCGCCTAGGCTGGTGGGTCCACTGTTTCATTCCTCTGCTCTAGGAAGCTAGCTTTGCACTTTTTGAAGTAGCTGCCTGCGCAGATGCAAATGGGGGCAGAATCTCCCAGGACAGGCCTCTCCTCAACCGGGCTGCCATCGTCCCTGTAATCTTTTGCCTACCGGCTGCGGGAACGGAACGAATCGTCCTACTCCATGAACCTTATGGCTCTGTCCCAGAGCTCAGCCATATCTCTAAGCGGGAAATCGTCGATGTCATACCAAAACCTCTAAGTCAGGAATCCTAACTTGAAGTATTGGAATACAATGGCTTTGTGAGGGTGCTTACATCTGAAATACTAGGCCTTAAACCGGTCTAGGTAGGACTGGAAAGATTTGCTCTTCCATTGCCAGATCTTCGACAATCTTTCAAGGTTGTCTCTTACTGTAAAGACCCATTTTTTTCTAAGCCCTTTAAGACGTTTGGACTGTCGGTCAGACGTCTGGTAAGACGTCTGATAATTGAAAATTTGTATGTAGCTTCGCGTCTACGTGCTGGATGCCCGCATGCTGCCCCTTCTTTCTTTCTCTCTCTTCTCTCCCCTACCAGAACCCTAGCGCACTCCCTATATAAGACCCCTCTCCCCCTTCCTCTCTTCCCCACTCCACCATAGCCACCTTCCTTCCTTCCTCTCCACTGTAGCGAGAGGGGCAACTGCGAGAGAGGGCGCGAGAGCGAGCAACGAGGAGGAGAGGCGGCATGAAGAGAGGAGGAAGAGCTTGAGCTCACAAGCTCGTAGGAGCTCACTGGAGGACGCACGGTCGGAGCAGCGCGTGCGGGAGGAGGAGCGCGTCGAGGGAGACGACCCTGACATTTTGCTGCAGCCGGAGCTACAGGCGATGAGGAGCAGCCATGGCTGTGCGCGGCGAGGAGGAGCAGGAGGTCATTCTGGTTCTGGGATTTTCCCAGAATCAAATGTTTGGCGTGGCATCCCTACGACGGGTTGGACTTCTGGTGATGACACCGGACGTCTGAAAGCAATGTTCTGCGAAGGTACGTTCCTCTTATAGTTACGGCCATGCAGGCTGCATTGCAGCTTCGATCTGCATGGCTAAAAGTGGATGATTCGCCTGTCGGATGTAGAGATAGCTTCGGGAAGGTGCAGGGCACGACCTCCCACGCATCTCGGACGTCTGGACAGCTTACCAAACGATCGGAAGTACTCCTAAACAACTAGAGGAGAGGTCAGACGTCTGGAGTTGGGTCCAAACGGTCAAGTAGGGGTTCAGACGTCTGAAGTCGACGCAGGAGCCAAAGGTGAGACTCTGGTTACTTTTAAGACGTCTGGACCTTGTGCCAGACGTCTGATTTAGGTCTGCAGCCCTGTTTTTGACCAGTTTAGGATCCATTTGAGGTCTGTTTTACGCAAACAAGATATCGATGGTTTCTTTGTGAGTTCCTCTATTTGTTAGAAATCCTTATATATTGTTCTGAATGTTCCATTGTGATATGTTCCGTGGTATAGGACTTCGACCGGTTGCGGGTTCGTGACTTGTTGAGGCAGGTGAGCCTGCCGTTTGAGCCCCAGTACTCCCGGGTTGTCTGGTAAAATTGTTTCCCCTTTACTTAATTATTAAAAATGAATGCTTATGTGAAATTAGATTACTACAAACCTAGGATGTGGCATGAATCCTAGGACAAGACGTACTTGCATTGTTTGTATGTGTGTTTGAGATTACAGTCTTAAATGAATGAATAGAAATATGAACATTTGCCTGTTAATAAACAAGAGTTGCCTGTGAAATATGAAATGCCTGTGCTAATTAGACAGATACCTGTAACATTTCTTGTTGTATATGCAAATTATGGAAATAAGAGCTGCATGTGTAAAAGTTGAGAATGGAACAGTGAATGACGAAACCTGGTATGGAATAACATGGGGAATACGAGGATGAACCCTACGAGGAATTAGGAGTAGAGCTCCTGTGGATAAATGGAATGGATTTGGAAATGTGAGTGGGAAGTGTGCTGACCCTTGAGTACGTGGTACTAAGGAAAGCGATTGTCCCCTATTTAGTGTAGAGCAGAGCTAGCCGCCCTTGGGTTGGGATCCAGGGTTAGGATTGGCCACTCTACACCGACTTCTTTGGCCCTCGCGTACACTGTACCAGGGAGAGCTATTAGAGTAGGGAAAGAGCTAGCCATCCCACGAGGCTCAGGCTTCAGCTAGCCACCCTACACCGACTTGTTAGGCCCACTGGGTAAACCAGGGTAATCAGATGAGAGTGTGCGGACTGTGGAGGGGCGAGACCCCTATTTGGTTCTGAGGGGCTAGACCCCTGTTACTGAGAGGGCTATGCCCTATACTATTCCGTGTTGTACTTTGGGTGTACCCGCTATCAGAAACGACTAACCACGTGCCAGTGCAAGGTAGCTACCCGTGCGCTTATCGTGCGTGCTATAGTCACTGCTATGTCTGTCCGTGACCTCGGAGTGGTTGACTGGGTGTAAGATCACCACGGGAGACTCTCCCGGCCAGGAGAGCACTACGTGTGCCTTCTACTCTTCGAGAAAGACTACAATCAAGATCGTTCCCATGAGGAACATTCGATATCAAGAAAGATATCTGAAAGTAAACAAATGGGTAAAAAGGAAATGACTAGTAAAATAAAATAATTGGAAAATATAAATTTACTTTTTAGCTTTTACTGCTTTAGTTAGTTTGGTTACCACTCTACTCAGCGTTTGTTGACTCCGTTTACTCATAACCCCTTTCAGGTCCAGGAGTTGAGCAGCCCGAGTCACCGATTGCAGAGGATGCTTGGCCCAATCGCGCCCAGTAGTAGTCTTCCTGTTGTTGTACTTTCTTTTTGTTAGTGAATTCAAACTCTTGTTACCGTTATGTTTCTGTACCTTGTTTCCGCTTTACTGTTGTCATGGTTATATGTACTGTTAGCAGCTTTTACTTCATTTACTGCTGTACTCTTTTACTGTTAGTTACTTAGCATAGTGAATGTGATTTACTTTCCTACATTTTGGTTATTTCTTGTTGGACGACTGGGTTTGGGATTAGTCGAGTCGAGCCGGTCTCGTGTCCTATAGGAATTCGGGAACCGGGTCGTAACACTTACCCTCTACTGCACGACAAAGTATTCGCAAAACTTGTCCACAAATTCTTGAAAGCATGTGATCTGTTCGGCCAGGAGTTCATTGAACCACTCGTGGGCCATCCCGAATAGGTAAAATGGAAATACTTAGCAGAGTACTTCATTAGGGCAGCCATGGTCCAGCGTCATTTGATGATAACTCCCAGTGAAGCTATTCTGGTCTACCGTCTAATCATATCGGGCAATGACGAGCTGCTTGAATTTTTTTGGCAAGGGGCCGTCATCATCTACTCGGTGAATGGGTAGGTAGTGACATAAGCCGAGGGGCATATACCTCGCATCACCCTAGTGACCTTGCAGACGATCTCAGGGATTGAGCTTCCACTGCTGATCGCTAGGGGTTGAGCCCCTGAGTGCTTTTTCGATGAAGGCAGGCGGGGAACCTCAGGCGGATTAGGCGGAGCCTCCCCTTTCTGGCTACTAAGCTTTCGTTTTAGCTTTTTGAGTTGTTCATACAGGTAAGCATTCTCGTCCTCCGCTGTACGACGCCATCTTTGCTGCTCAACTGGCGGGGCTCCTTAAGAGGGATTTTGCTGAGCTCCCAGATCTGTTTGATCTCTAGGATTTTCTCGGCGACTGAAAGCTCTTCAAACCTAGAGCCCTCAACCTAGCCTAATATTGTTCTTCACTCGCCTAAATTTCCAGGAGAGGGTTTTGCTCAGGGTCCTCCGGTAGTCAGCCGGGAACTCCCTGCTTCTCCTTTCTTAGCCCAGCCGACTGAGGGTGTTTCTTAAACACCGAGACATTGGATTTTGCCTGGGTCAACACTTTCTTGGGGGTGGCGCGGGAGGAGTTGCAAGTCGTGGGGGCCATTAAAAGGACTCGAGAGCTGAGAAACGTTATCAACTAATAATCGTTCCCATAGATGGCGCCACTTAATCAGACCTCATAAGTGATCGGTGGGTCCAACTCAACAATCTAAGAAATCACACAAAGATAGGGGGATTGATAACCCAGTTCCATCAAAAAGGGGTGTATGTCTGGGGGGAGGGCGATACTCTCAAATATTCATTAGTAAGGAACAATAATACAATCTCTCTTTTTCTCTCAAATTGTTAGAGTGCTATTTGTATTGTTGGGATCAGTCATTTTTGCAAGATTTCTGACTGGATACACCCATTGTGAGAGTATGTATGTTGTCAGGTTATTAATTGCGATGATCATACCATCATTTTTTGATGGCATGGTCACGTTGGACTTTTTCCGTCGTCCTCTTGTTACTAGTTGGCGTCAGATGCTTAGGTTGATCGGATCCCTTGGATCCACCTTTATGCGAGCCTTTCCACGTGTAGACAGGTCGGATCCATGAACCCTCCTATTCGAATCTTTCCGGATGTAAACGGATCGAACTCTCGATCTTACCTATATCCGAATCTTTTTGTTCAACTTTTCACAAAATTTTAAATTAAACGACAATCTTTTGTCCTCCAACAATTTCTAAGAATTCATTCCGGTTCAATGTGTTCAACAAAAGCGAACCTGCAAAAGGATCGCCATGCGCCAATTCCAACGTCGAAGGAAGGCAAGCTCTTGCATGGTGTCGAATGTACCATGAAAAGTCTTTGCTTGCTTGCTTATGAAGTGATCCTTTTTTCATGAACGCCCGCTCAAAGATACCATGCAATAACTTGTCCCGAATCCGTTCTGAGGCCTGGCGTATTTTCCCCGGTCGTGGCACATGTTTAAAGAGCATCGTCATTATCGAATCCGAAGGTCGACCATGCACCAGATTGCAAATTGGAATGTAAGATGGGATGCTTCTTGTAAGATGTCCTTTGTTATCCATCTCTCTCCCTCTGTCTCCCTTGATGTGTGTGCTTCTTTCCCTTGTGGAATCCCAGAGGCATGCAACACCAGCTGTAGTTTGAGTTGGTTGAGTCAGACAGACTCGTAGATTGAGGTAGAGAGAGAGAGAGAGAGAGAGATAATGACGTACTGACAGTGTCAGAACATACAACAGTCTGACACTCTGAGCATGCATCCACTATCCGTCTGTCACCGGACACATGCTCTTCACACGCACCGACCCACACAACACTACTTTCCCCCAACCAAATCCCCTCATGCAAACGGTCGGGTATGGTTTGGGTTTAATTATTATATCCATTTAGGAAATTAATACCCATATCTTGTTTATTTATATGTCAAAAAAAAATATTTACGTCATATATCTATATTCATTTTCCTGTCAAGGTACCTATTTATACATATCAAATTTATTTATCCATTTATAAATAAAATTTACAACCAAATCATGAACTAAAAAATAAATATTAAATAGGAACTAAAAAAATGTTCAATGGTGGTCATAAGCTTGCATGATCAATCTTACACCAATCATGTATATCTCAAATATGCAGCATTCATTCATTGGGAAATTCTTTGGTTGATGAAAAAGATATAAAAATAGAATTGAATTTTATATTTGATAATTTTTATTTTAGTATCAATAGATTTTGAAATTGAAGTGTAAATTTTAAAATAAATAAATTTCATTCAAAAAAAAATTTTATTTATTCCATTAATTTATTTCATTTCTCTCATTTCCTTCTCTTAATTTTGTTACATAAAATTCATTTATTCCTCTTACTAAATATTTTAAGTAAAATAAATGTTTCTAATTTTTTGATATAGTAATAAACACAATCAAACATTTAGATAAAATAAAAATTCTTAATTCCTCTTATTCTTTTACATCTTTTTTATCCATCCTAATTATTCTACCAACCATATAAATCCTAATAAAATATCTCAAACATCATGCATACACTCATACCATTTTTCAAACAAATATGTTTATTATAATATCATATCATCTATAATTCTTATATCGTTCCATCTGCAAACAAGCAATCAATTAGCCATGTTTTAATTTGACGAACACCATTTCCTCACAAGAAGAAAAAATCGTAACGTCTGAGGCGATCTTGATTGTAATGAACACACACAATACTTTCCTCCTCTTCGTCCCCACACCACGCCGCTTCCCGTGGAGCACGTGGCCCCATAACTAATAAGTCTCGAGGAGATAAAATATACCGAGAGAAACTTTGAGAAGTTGGCATGAGCAAAAATGAAAATCAATGAAATAATTAGCCATAGGACTGCATACATGGAATGTATATATTATATAGATTAAGTGCGTTCATTTCCTTTTAAGAATAATACGTCAAAATTGACTACAAATATTGAGCACTGGTTGGACATAGAAATTTATAAGCAAAAGTAGCTAATGGCAATCAAGGATCAAGCACAAAAAAAAGGTGTTCAACTGAACTTACTCACCGCAAGTAAGAGTAGTTGAAAGTAAGATTGACCGACTGGAGGCAAGCGAGGATGGTCAATCGAGGTGAGCAAGTGAGGTCTAAGGTAGGAGAAGACAAGCAAGGTCACAAAGGTGGCTAGCTAGCCGGAGGCAATTACAAGGGTCAGCTAGGGTGAGGTCGTGTGGGTGCCTGGTGGTGGCCTCACGAGGGCAGGTGACCCAAGCGAGGTCATGAGGGTGCAAGTGGTTGGCTGCACACCACATGCGAAGGCGTCGAAGTGGTTGATTGGAACATTACGATGGTGACAAGCAGTGCCGATGTCAAAAAAGAAGGTGAGGACTGAGGAGAAAAAGGGCTTCGCCGCAATGTAAGAGGGGGCAGCGATGGTGAGTTGAGGCTTGGCATCATTCGCTTACATATCTTCATTTTAAAGATATCATTCTTTCATTTTTGCATCTGTTTAATGTTAGTTTTAATGCTAGTATTCACCTTCTACGATGGATATGGATGTGATATCGCCGATCCATATCCGTATCGGTGAAAGACCACTTGCATATATATTTGGAGTGACGTGAGATTGATTGCTGTAGTATTGTGATGGTCATGGGTGAGGGTGTGTTAATACGGTAATCACACAAGAATTTCGACCGAGATGTCCTTCGATCTTGATGCAGAAAGATGTGATTAGGTTGGGTGGTAATGTCAAGATCATTTTGCAGTGCTTTGATCTCGTTTCATTGCAACTAAACGCTTATGATAGGATAACTCCTGGAGTAGCATAAGTTTGACAAAAACAAAGGCACTCGATTGAACGTGATAAATAAATTGATGTACCACAAAAGGGATTAAAAGTGATTTTTTATTTTGTTTGTTTTTAATGGCTTATTCTCATGTTTGGTTGATTAGTAGAATAAATTATGTGATTGGATTCGTGCCAGAGGTAAGGGAGTAACTTTCCTAGCTAGTTTGTGTTGTATTGGGATTTCTCGTTGTTTACAAGCTATAGTGCATTGAAATGCATGATGATCCACTAATCATTTCGGTTAGCTATTGAAACTATAGTTGACAACCTGAAGAGAGGATTATCTTTTTGTCAAACGTGGCTTGTGATTTAAAGATGTGGATGTACGCGCCCTCTTATATAGTGCGTTGCCATCGGAAACGATCACACGAAGATGGATTTCAATTGATCAAATGCCAAGTGCTTAGGTCAAGCTGCAATGGTCACAAAACGGCGACTTAGCCGTGAGGAAACGTCGCGATCGTGGAAGGAGCAAATTAAAATTACATCAGCAATGACAGGTTGACGTGAAGGGGTGGGAAGTTAACATCAATTTACTAACACTCCTTTAAATTGATACCAGAAAAACTGATGTTGAGAATCTTAAAATCTAAATTATGATCATACAGGTTAACCTTTTAGAAAAATAGTGAAGGTTAACTTAATAAAGATAAAAGAAGGTTAACTTTTTAAGTGAATTAATCCTAAAAATAAAAGAAGCTCCAATTTTACGTTCCGATTTAGATTTGCCCATTTTAATGATCACGCTCATCAGAACGACCACGTGGTAGGCTCACAGTTACGTAGCCAAAATGTAGGTTCAGGAATTTGGTAAAATAATACCATTGCTTGTAACTATGCTTTTGATTCTCTTTTTCCTTTTGGAAGCACGCGTAAAAGAAAGTTGTGTTAGATAGCCGACGCCAACATAAATTTTGTCCGATCTTTTAAATATGGATTCAAGTGATTCAAATATTTTTCAAAGTAAAAAACAAAATCACCATCGGTTGGGCCTTCCGTCCTGGCAAGTCGGCCTTATGTTCCACCGGTAAATAATTAAAATGAATTAAGAAAGGTGAATTAGTTGGGCCTGGGCCTACACGGTGGCCTAAGGTTATAACAAAAAGCTAAGCAGTCCATCCGGAATTAGAGAAACAGAATCCCCTCTGGAAGTGTCTTCAGCCGGTTTTCCTGCAAGAAGGCATGGTCGTTAGATAGCAAAAACAATTTTAATAAATTAAATATTATAATTTTTCATTTGTTTTTACCAATTGATTTTATTTGTTCCACACATGCTTATTTTATCTAAGATTTTTTTTTTTCCTTTTTTTGGGAAACAAATATGCCTAAGGGAAAATTAATGTTAAACTTTAATTATATTTATTTATAAAATAACGTTAATATTAATTTATATTTATTTGAATTAGTGTTAAATCATGATATTAATTTTTATGATGTTTACTTGGTATTAATGTTAATGAGAGAGGGAGGCGACCGGTGTCAAAGAGAATGGATTAATATGTGACTTTAATATGGATTTAACTAACATTAATGACAACTAATGTTACAAGGGAAAAATCAATATTAAGTAAAGAAAGGTTAAGTAGTAAAGTAAACGAAAGTTAACCCACTTTTGAGGGATTAATCTCCTAAGTAAATTAAGCCTAAGGAAAAACTCTTATTTTCAAAGGGAAGGAAGAGGCAATTGTAACACAAAGTTTGCCAAACAGCCATGTATCGGGTTCCGTTTAACAAATAGCTATGCATCAGGTTCCGTTTAACAAATAGCTATGCATCAGGTTCCGTTTGCCAAATAGCTAAAATAAGCTAAGCTACAATCCACTTCATTACGCTTCTCAGGTCAAGAACCTGTTCTAACACCATTCTGCTATGAGAATTAAATCATCCTTTTTAAGTAAATAAAATTATGTCAGCCAATGTACTCAGTCTCATTTGTCAAAAACCTAAGAACATGCATGTGCTCAATGCCCAAATCCACTTCACTAGGCCCTGCTTTAGGGAACAAAACGTCTATGACTTTGTTGTGAAACTTCACATTATAGCGCAGACTGGTGTCTCCTTATAATCGATGCTCGACCTAGAGAGCCAATTCTAAATGCATATCAAAGATGTAGTGCGTACCTTCTCGACAAAAGGGATTATTATAGATCACTCTTGTGGTCACGTCGCCACGGGAACCTACAATGCTATGCAAATCAGGTTTGGGATGTCATGGCAGCAAAGTAGTATGCCAAGTCCAATCACGGGATGTAAAAATTATCACCTTCTGTAACTCGGTCAAAATTTGTTCTCCCGTAGGGCTAATTAAATTGCCATTTACATTGTAAAATTAATTCCATTAAAAGCTCAACCTGGTTTCCAAAAAAGCAAAGAAGAATAAGAGGGATCTCAACCTCCAAGGACAGCATCTTTCATTTGTACTTCCAGGCACAGGGTTTTTCTGCTTTCGTGAAGGGCCGATCGGTTTCTTTCTTTCCCAACATAAAACCTCAATATCTACACGAAAGGAAAATTGTGCAACCACCTTTGGGGCAAGGCACTAGCACATTGGTAGAGAGGCATGGGAACAATAGGAGGGGAACCGGAGTCAAGAGATGCAATAGGGGTGGGGTGTCAACACAGAAGTTGGAATATTTCTTTAAATTTATGTGACTGTTACGACAAGTAAACTCTCGTAGTCGTATTTATATAACCCTTCAAGGTGAAAACAACACAGCAATATGATCAAAAAGTCAGATGGTGGACAAATTAAGTATGCTACCATGAAAACTACAATGCCTGGACCTAATAAGATCCTCAGTAAATTTAACTTTCTAAGCTGATCTGAGAATGAGTTTAATAATCTCCCTTGCAACATCTGAAACCCAAATTCCCGATCAATCCTCTGAGTAACAAGTCAGCATTAAATTAGGTGTTTAGGAGAAAAGGGTATCCTTTACTAAAATTATAAGAGATGAAAACGTAACATGCCATGTCACACGGTCGCCAGCAAAAGGAGAAGACAGGACAAAGAAAAATAATTCCGGTATATATAGAATCAAACCGATCAAAAGTGGAACCCCATTGCCAGCCCATGTGTAGTAGATGTGAGGATCAAAGTAACCCCAAGCTAAAGTCAAACCAAAACAATGAACAGTACGCCCTCACTAATCAAGCAAAGAGGCCTTCCAAATTGGACAAACTAACAGGAAACCCTCAACAAATTCCTGCTATGAAAGCCTCAACCAACAGAATCTATCTAAAGATGCACCAGGGCAGGGAAGCCCAGTGGAAAACTTCCGGAGATAGTCAACACACCCACCCACCAACCAACCAACAATAAAAACAAACAAATAATTGTCAATGCAAACAATCTTTCTTCTGCTAACTTCTCCAGAACCCAAACCATGCAACAAAATAACGTATGCATACCTAACGTGGTGCAACTCCAATACAGTTGTCTACACCTCCGCCCACCGCCCCCGCTGCCACCACTTTGACGACCTTACTTCTGCAGATGGGGCAGATGGCGGACCGTTTCGTGAGCCACTCGTCGATGCAGTGCCGGTGGAACACGTGGCCGCACCACAGGAGGCGTAGGTGCTCGCCGCTCCCATAGTCCTCGAGGCAAATGGAGCAGCCAGCGGCGGTCGCCCTCGCGACGCACCAGTGTGGGAACGAAACAACCGGCAGAATCTCGAGGTCGCGCCTGCTGCAGGGCGCGACGGGAGGTGGCGGGACCAGGGACGGAACGGCGGCGGTAGGAGCGGCTCGACGCCGGCGATGCTCGCGGATGCAGCAGTGAATGCCCAAGCAGAGTGTGCATAGGGTGCTGCAGAGTGCTACCACGTGCACGATAACGTCCAGGGGTACGTAAAGACCCATTGGAAAGACGGAGGAAGGGAGGGGTGGTGGGGGTGGGGGTCGGGTTAGGGTTTATGGTTAGGGTTTAATGCTTATGTGATGCGCGCCCCCAATGTGTTTATATATAAGGTGCAAGGGGTAGCCGAGGACGGGGACGGGAAGAGAGAAGCCGAGTGGAGAGGAGTTGCCGCAGAGCGAGGTCGGCGGAGGGATTACGTTGAAGGCAGAGAGAGAGAGAGAGAGACAGACAGAGATCCGTGAATAAAAAAAAGAGTAATGGTAATAGCACATGAGATCTCACCTGGGTATTTCTCACCGTCGGATGAGGATTACATCACATCAGGGATGAGATCTTTGATGCCTTTACCATTTCTCATTAAATAAAATAAAAAAAGGGAGAAGGACACGTAAATCACGGGACAGACGAGGGAGAGATGAAGGGTAAAAGAAACAAGTCGTTTGAAGAAGGGTCGGAAGAAACTGTATTTCGTTCCGCGTAATCTGCCTGTCGCTTGCATCTTGTTAACAGACATTTAATTTGAGGTAAAGCTTTTTTATTATTTGTTTTTACTTTAAGTTAAAGTTATTGAACCGTCTGTATAAAATAAATTTAACCCCGCAAATATCATAAATTTTAAAATTCTCGCATTCCACCGTTCTATTTCACTATTTTTCTATTTCTCAACCAATTCCATGAACATATTCATTTTTTTTACCTAGCATCACCTAAAAATGTAATACATAAAGTATGTTGCTTGGACTCAAAATGATGGGAAAGGAGCAACCTAAGCTTACGTAAATATTTTCTTACATACGCAAGTTTGAAGAATCAATAGTTTAAATTTTAAAAATAATTGATTGAAAATAAAAATTAATTGATTATAAATAAAATTTAATCGATTGAAAATCAAGTTAAATAGATTAAAATATATCAATTAAAAATTAAAATGTATCAAAAATAAAAATACGTTAATGTATTTTTATTTTTTATTAAAGAAAAATAATTTTTCACTTGAAACATGATTTTTTACCTATAAAAATTGATTTTTCATTTATGAAAAATGATTTCCACCGGTGAAAACTCAAAATACACTGGTTGCAACTACCACTCTCATATATGTATTGTAAAATATGTTACAACGTACGTTTGTTTACTTTCCTCTTTTCTCATACATGTATGTCCTATTTATTATCGAGTTAAATAGAATTGCATGAGATTAAATACTTAACTCGTCACTTTAACTAACCCACACTTACATTAAATTAAGTCTCATTTAACTCAAGTTAAAAGTCCACTTCTATCTCAATAAAATAATTTTAATTTACTAAAATATTCAAATAAATATATTAATTTATTTTATTATTTATTTCACTCTTCCCCGTCTATTTTAAAAATTTATTCCACTTATAAAGTAGGCCCTTTTAAATATATTCTTATACATGTAGTACCAGGGATGGAGGAGGGACAAATTAAACGAGTGCAAATTTGGAAGGAGAGGACGGGAATCAGAGGATCCTCAATTTACCCCCGAATTAAACTTGTAAACGTAATGATTTGGTTGTTGAACATTTCATAAATACAATATCCATGCAAACCTGATAAATGAAGTTTCACTGTTATTTATGATTTTTGAGCATTCTATAAATACGATATCCGTACAGTTTACGGTTTTGAGTATTAACCTCTTTTATCAACCGAATTAAATAAATAAATATTTATAAAAAATATAAATTAATGTTAACATCATTTTAACTAATATTAATCTAACTAGTTCGTGTAACATGAGTTCCCAACAGGGGTTAATCCCCTTTGCAAATAAACACCAACCGGTTAATTATTTTTTCCAAGTAAACATAAACTAAGAGTCAAATCTTGTTTTCAAGTTGCACAGATGTCTTCAACTTAAAAGCTCGCGTGTTTCCTCTTTATGATATTTAGCTATACATCTAATATTATTGATGATATTATATATATTAATATAAAAATTTTATATGAAATTTTAAAATTTTTTTTATATATTTAAATATCATCAATGATATATTATTTTTTAAACAACAAGCGAAAAAACTTCTGAACATTCATGCGAGTTAACTGCAATTCTTTGGAGTTTGCCAAAAGTAAACTAAGCCTGAAGACCAGCTTAGTTGAGATTTCTAAACGCCTGGATATTCATTTGCGATGGTAGTGTTAACCTATTATTTATTTTGTAGAAGTGTTCGTCTCGAAATTGACACTTTATTCCATCTACTTGAAACAGGTGCAGACATGCAATGTTAAGTTACCAAAGGTAAAAGTACAAGGAGTTAATGCCAATTGGAACTTCACATCCCCTCGATAACCAAATTCTACAGGATTTTACAATTTAGATCAGTACGTACTTGGGTAAGAGTTGACACTTCTAATGGCTAATTTACTTAAGTACTAGAAAATCCAAATTTTTAAATACAAAAATTATATCGATCGGTTTCTTGTTTAATTCATAAGAATCTTACTTAGTGAATATTATATGTTTTTATTTACATAAAATTATTGAATTTTAACTCAACGTATGATTGATATATACATTATGTATATATATAATTAATTAATATATAAAGATCCTATGTTATCATGTTAATGTCCATAACTTGAAGTGATTAAATTAAATTTTTATGTAAATATGGATATAAAATACAAAAAGATTAGTGTAGACATACAAATCACCTAGACAATTAACATGCATAATTGTCATTTACATGTAGCTATGGTCCGCAATTAGACCCCTCTAAAATTTTGAGAGAGATACCCATCATGACTCTTGGAAGTAGAAAACCTAAAGAAGCTCCAAGTAGAGTTATGGCCAGATGGAGAAGACCATGTAAAGGTTAAGGGGATCTATAGGAAGACCTCTACTACAACTCCTTTCATTTATATTCAAAGATGAATGCATGTATGTCCTTCCGTTTCTTGTTCTCTTGTATATATATGTTATTTTATTCACAAATAATAGGTTTAGCATAACTTGTGATTAAAGTGATTGTTCATATTTTCAGAAAACACAAAACCTCACTCCTAGCTATCGCCAGTATCGATATCTCTTCATGGGTACTGATACTCACATGTTATAAAATTAGGAACTACAGTCTATATATATCGGTACTAATCATGAATACGGATACTAGTGAACTATAGATAAGGTATAAGGCTTCAGGTGCATTGACTGTGATTCACTAGTATCGGTATTCATCACGAATATCGGTACATGTTAGTTACAAATCAGATTCTAAATTCTCTAAACCCAAAATCTGTGACTCATGTATACTAACACTCATCACATGAGATACATATCAGGCTTTGAGTTTGAAGTAATTAAGACCTACAGCCTACCTACACCAGTACTTAGCTTTAGTACCAGCACCTATAGGCTGCAAACATAGTAACTAGTATTCAACAAGTATTAGTATCAATCATAAGTGCTGGTACTCATTGAGATCAATCCAAACCTAGAGTGATACCCATACTCAATGAGTACTGGTACTTATTCCTAATATCGATACATAATAAGTATTGGACAAATACTCATCTTAATATTAATTCTAAATTGAAACCTATGAGTACTAATACTTGACATCAGTGTCGGTACTCATTTAGATATAAAACTTATATTATAAGTTAAGTATATCGACATGAGTTCACCAATATCGTACTCAATATATGAAATGAATCAATACCGATATCCATTCCGTATCAAATTAAAATAAATTAAATTATTATTCAGACCCATTTTAAATTGAAAATTGATTATTTAATCGATGAAATGAAACCCAACGGAAACAACTAAAATAGAAGGGTAGTAACAACTTTAGACTAACACCACCACATACCATGGTTTTATTAAACCCACTTTACATTGAAAAACAAGCTTTCATAGCCCAATTCCACGTTAAGTAGGGATGGCAGGTTTAAATAAGCAGGTCGAGTAACGAGAATGGGTTCTTAAGAATCAAATTGACGTATCTACATGTATCTATAATCTATCTTATATCTAGGAGAAGGTGCATTGCACCTCATCCGACCACGTGGCCCGAATTTCTCCCACGCTCTTCCTATTTCTTTCTCTCTCTTTTCAATTAGTGATTGCGCCCCCACCTTTTTTTTTTTTAATTTATTAAAGGAAAAATATCCGCTACAAGAGACTTAATGGAAAGATGAAGAAACCTACCACTTAAACAGAGGAAGAAAAATATCCAATAGAGGAACCTTAAATGTTAAAAAAATAAGATAAAAATTAAAAGAAAAGAAAAAATATATTGTCTCAAAAGTCAAGTGATTTTTCAAAAGAGGTTGATCCCATATTCATAGAATGATAAGTATCAACGAGAAATTCTTGAAGAATCATGTTGGTCATGTTATGTATTAGATCACACGTGATCTTTAACAAAATAACTTAAATTAAAATCAAGAAAAAGAAATATCACACCACTAACAACAAACAACTGCTACGATAGGCGAACGAAGTGCAAATCAAAAACCCACGTCAGACGACAGTCGTCACACACGTAGAAGCTCCCTTCGGCCACCGCAGACACCGCTACATACTGCGATGAAACCTATCTGAGCTCCCCTTCCCGTGCCACTTGGCAATCGGAAGAGCACCCGACCGTCGCACAAACACCCACAACTCTCTTCCCGATCCTCGCTGTACACAGTGCACGACGAGTAGAGAATCACCTTGCAACTGCAGCTCGCACTAACCGAGGACACCTCGACCGCAACACCGCCTGGCGACCAGAGGACACATCTGCTACTACACCCCTACGACCTCGATCACGTTCGACCACAATAGATCACAAGTAGCCACGCATGTCAAGAATGAGGATGATGGTGAGATCTGGAGGGAGGAGAAGGTGTTCCATCAAGAGGAGGGGGGGATGGAGGCGATCGAACCCAAATGACCAATTGGGACCCACACTATAGCAACACCTGTCTGCAAGGAAAAAGAAGGGGAGGGGGTCGGGGAAGGGTGCCGTGTACGACAGCGACCCTCCGCCCCCCACCTCTTTTTTCCGGCCCAGATTCCTCCCGCCCTCTTCCGATTTGTCTCTCTCCCTCTCTAATGAAATTTTCCACGGCACTTCTTCCATCCAGGTTCTGTTTCCCGTTATTTGTCTCATCTTTTTGGGATCGAATGGGTTGATTAGAAAATAAAAAAATATTATCACATTATTTTATCTTTTCAAATATTCATTTAACTAATTTTTTAACAAATTTTATATTATCATTAAATGCTCAATAAAAATTGACAAGAAGTATCTTATTCACAATTTTATTATATCACATATTTATTATTTTAATAAAATATGTAACAAATATATTTTATTTTCTACGAAGTAAAATTTGAATCTTAGCCACCTAAAAAATATAAAAAAATCTTTGTCGGTGCTCTTATGTTTCTGGCTATTGGTTGTAAGTTTGAACCTCTGTATTGTTGGATGATTATAGAAATAAATTTATATAATAAATTACAAAGTGTCGGATGATGGTTTAATATCACGTCTTTTATATAAATTTTATTCTTCAATATTTGCCTCACATGTTTGAGATCAAATGAGTTGGTTAGAAAATAGACAAGGTTATCCAACCATTTTCTTCTTTTAAATACTCATCCAACTAATTATTTAATAGATTTTAGGTTAAACTATGGCCATTAAATGCTCAATAAAAGTTGATAAGGAATAGTTTATTTACAATTTACTACACCACATATTTATTAATATAATAAAGTAGTAACAAACTTATTTTATTTTCTTTAAAGTAGAATTTGATTCTTAGCCACCTAAAAAATATGGGAAATTTTTGATAGGTGCTTTTAAATTTCTAGTCATTGTTTGTAAGTCTACACCTATGTCATGTTGGATGATGGTGTAAATAAATCTATATAATAAATTATAAAATATTGGATGATAGTTTAAATAAATCTTATATGAAATTAAACTCAACAATACATTATATAAGAAATTTTTTGTTATAAGTACGTGGATTAAATTTTTTAACTATTTAAAAAATTTTATCGCAACACAATAAAAAAATTTCATGAAAAAATTTATTTCCCCTCAAAACAAATCTCACTAAAAAAATCCTCACTTTTCCACTACCTTTTAAAAAGTTTTACCTACAACATCCAAAAAAAAATCCCACAAAAGAAATTCATTTCCCCTAAAACAAATCCCATGAAAAATTCCCTACTTACCCTTCAAAACAAATCCCATAAAAAGCTCCACTGTTATATGTTTTTACTTTAAAATAAACTAGATAATTATTAATTGAGGAAAATCATGTAGAACTATTTCTATATTTTTGATAAAATTTTGATAATAGCTCTATAGTTTACATTATTATTAATCATCAAATTCAATGTAAACAAATATTTAATTATATATTAAATTTTAATAGAATGAACTTTTTAGATATTTAATCAAATCATATATCATAGTTAGATATATAAAAATTTTACGAACTCCCACAAAAAAGTACGAATAACATCTCTAGTATAAGTAAAAGAGAATGCATTCACCCTCCTTTGATAACATGAGCACCTCCTAGTCACACCTACCATTTAAAAAAGAGGAAGAATAAACAAATGTATTATGAAATGTATTTTGTAACATACAGATAAAAGTCACTTCTTACCAATAATTAACATCATGGAATGTAGTTTCAATCGTTATATTTTAAATTTTCGTCGATGTCACTTTTTATCAATAAAAAATTACTTCTTATAAGTGAAAAATTACATTTCAAATGAAAAATAAATTTCCACATATGAAAAATTAAAAACTACCTATATATTTTAATTTTTAACTATTTAAAAATTATTTTTACCAATATATTTTGATTTATTTAAATTTTAATTAATTAATTTTTTTATTTTTAATCAATTAATTCTTATTTTCAATCGATTAATTTTTAATCACGTACCAAGACCCACGTTTCCATACTGGCATCCAGAAAAAAGAACCACAAATAACACCCCGCTCTTCACGTTGCATCACTCTCTATTTCCCAACGTTTTTTCTCATCCCCATTCTCAACTTGATGACAATATCATCGACACAACACCACACAACCTCTCCACCGCCCCCCCAACCTCCCCGGTTAATTTTCCCACACCACCCCTTTTATTCGGCCCGAATAACAATTAATTTTCCAGCACAATACAGATTTTGTTCTCTATTATTTGTCTCATCATTTTAGGATTGATTAGAAAATAAATAAAGATTATCATATCACTTTCCTTTTCTGAAATACTCATCCAACTAATTGTTTAATAAATTTTAGGTTGGAACATTATCCTAAAATGGTCAATAAAAGTTAATGAGAAGTATTTCATTCACAATTTATTACATCACATAGTTATTAATATAATAAAGTACGTAACAAACGTATTTTGTTTTCTTTAAGATAGAATTTGGATCTTAGCCACGTAGAAACAATAGGAAATTTTACGTAAGTGCTCTTAAATTTCTAATCAAAGATTCTAAGTATGAATCTATGTATTGTTGGATAATGATGGAAATAAATTTACATAATAAATTATAAAGTATTGGGTGATGTTTAAACAAATCTTATATAAAATTAAATCCAACAATAAATTTTACTGAAAACCTTTTATTACAAGTACGTAGATTATATTTTCTTTTGTTTAAAAAATTTTATCTGTAGCACCAAAAAAAGTTTTGCAAAAATAGCTTTTTCACCTGAAATAAATCTCATAGAAAAATCCCTACTTTTCCTACTATTTAAAAAATTTTACCCACAATGTCAAAAAACGATCCCACAAAAAAATTCATTTTCCTACGAAACAAATCCTACGCAAAAAAAACCCCACCTTACCTTCAAAACAAATCCCACACAAGGCTTTACTATTATGTATTTCTTCTCCAAAATAAATGGGACGGTTGATGATTAAGGAAAATCATGTGAGGCTCCTTCTACATTTTTGATAAAATTTTGACAATAATCTTATAATTTTTATTATTATTAATCGTCAAATTCAATGTAAATAATAGTTGATCGTAGATTAAATTTTATTAGAATGAACTTTTTAGATTGTTAGTCAAATTATATTTTATAATTAGATATATCAAAATTTCACAAACTCACGCAATGAAGTGTGAGTACTATCACTAGTATATACTAAAATAAGGTGCTAAGCGTCGTAATGTTACACCTAACCCTACCTTCCCATCCCCACACATATATAGATAGCCCATCTAGCAACAACCAGAATCCAACGATCCTCTTCCTCTCCCCTCTTCTTCTTTCTGTTCTCTTCCCTCCCCACTGCGAGTTCGGTAAGTCAAAGTAAGGAATGAAGGGACTCGTGAGGTCCTATGAGGAGCGAGTGCTCTCATCCTTCCATGTCAACAACCAAGACCCCCCACACACACACACGCGCGCTCTCTCAAACCTACAACCACCCCCTCAGCCCTATCCATGTCCTCCTTGACCTCCACCTATGACCACCACCCCTCTTCGACCTTACCTTCCTTCTCCTCAACCTCCACCTCTGACCATCACCACCACCACCCCACTTTCACACCCCCTCCCTATTCATCTCCTCCTCCTCCAATCTAGACCTCCCTCTACACCAACCAACAACCCCCCACCCCCCCCAACTCGATAGGGGTGGAACCAACATTAGGACAGGGGAGACCAAAAATAAGTATAAGAATAAAAAATTGTTAAAACCCGAGGCATCAAAACACTTTAAGACGTCTGAGAGTTGGTCCAGACGTCTAGAAATTAATTTTTGCGTGCGTACGATCGCGAGTTTGCGCGCGTGCCGCACGCAGACTGAAGCCCTCTGCCCTCCTCTTTTTCTCTCCCCTCACCAACCTACATAAAACTTCCCCCAACGCCTACAAATACTCCTCTCCCCTCTCCCTCGTTCACCACCCCACCCGTCTTCTCCTTCCTCCAGCGTGAGCACGAGAGCGAGAGCGCAGGCAGTAGCTGCTGCCAGGTGCAGTGGCAGAGAGGAGAGGTGTAGCGAGAGGGAAGAGGAGAGAGCGCGTGATGAGAGCCTCATCATGAACCCTAACTAACACAATTTAATCTAAATAAGTGTGAAGAAGCTCCTACAAAACCTAAAGAGAAGCTTAACACAGAGAATTCTGAATTAAAGAATAAGACAAATCAAAAAGGGTAAAACTACAATTTTACCAATGCAGTACACAAATAGGGTAATTAAGCGTTTAAACACAGGTCAAATAAGCTTAATAAGGAAGGAAGTGGGATGATCTGATCTGAAAAGGGTTATAGTAACTTCTAGGAATTAAATGACATTCTGTAACCCTAAAATAAACCCACTTTAATTCACGAGGTTCGAGATAGGATAAAAATCAAATAAACCCTCTAAAATTCATGGAAAAATATTCCCTAGGATTTAGAACCTTCAATTTATCCTTTGCAATCTATTTTGACTTAAAATGAGAATCATGCCCAATTTATGACCTAATTTGGGTTTTTGTGCAAATTAACCCGTCAAACATGGTCAAACCTAAAATCAAATTTCACCATTAAAATCCTTAGGTTCAAATTAGGTTGGTATAAAAATTTGGGCCTAAGAAAAGACCATCTTGACCGACTTTACAAATTGCTCCTCTTGAATTACTTTTTGATCATTATCTTTTGAAACCCTTGTTGGTGCCAGAGCACCAAGATCATTTGTTTTGATGATAACAAAACACGTGTCATTTAACATTTGCACTTGGAGTCTTAGATTTCAGGCAAATTGCAAATGGAGACGTGACCAAATGGAGTTCGAGCTCGCATCCAGGATGGATTGGAGGAGCTTGATGGAAAACAGAGGAGATTCCCGAGGAGCAATAGATTGAAGAAGGAAGGAGATGAAGAATATGATAGATTTCCTTCTCTTGTACTTCTTGTATTTTTCGTTTCTTTTGTTGCTCTTTATTTTTGTTACTTAGATTCTTGTTAAAGAGCCTCAAAGTATCCTAATAGTAGTCCTAGGAACACCGGCACAACCCTAGGATACTTAGATTTTCTATAGAAAACTTAGAAAACCAATATAGGGTTCAAACAACATTTCCAGACGTTTAATTCCAAAATCAGACGTCTGATAATGTGTTTTAAGACGTCGACTGTTGATTCAGACGTCTGATAACAATTAGCCTGGACGAGAAGTTCTGTCTGATGAAAATCAGACGTCCAGACCTTAGACCAGACGACTTAGAAGACGTCTGATGACTTTGCCAGACGTCCAAGTAGTGGACCGTTGGCTGGCTCAGCAAACACGCAAGGATATGACCGTTAGAGCCTTATCAGACGTCCTTCGGCCTTTCCAGACGTCTGATAAATGACCGTTTTGCCTCGGCTGACCCAAATCTCTTCTCAGAGATTTCCTAGCTGTTTCACTCTCTTGGAAATCCATTCCCATGAAAAAGTAGGTTTCCAGACGTCCTGTATGTCGTCTGATGGACTTGCGCTAGAACCCTGTTTAGATATGATTCAAGTCAGGAAGAGACCCGCCCAAAATCAGACGTCTGACCTTATTTTCAGACATCTTAAAGTGATCTTCCAGATGTCTGGTGCCAGGATCAGACGTCTGATAACCCTGTAAGTGCAATCATTGTTCTTGATTTCGGCCTGATTCTCTTGGACTTTGCTCCCAACGGCTATGGAAGTCTCCTAAGCCTTCCAAAGCCTTCCTAAGGCCTCTATAAATAGAGAGGAACCTCTTGCACATCAAGATACACCAAGAGACACTTAGACACACCAAGCAACATACTTTCCACTCTTTTGTGTCCAAAAAGCAAGCTCTTGCTCTCCAAGCTCAAGTTCTTCGTCTAGAGAGCATCAAGCTGTTGCACACCCGCTCTCCTGCCGTAGTTCACGAGAGCGACGTTGCGCCATCGCGTGGCTCACGCACCCGCGTCATCGATTCGACGCACTGCTTGCAAAGGGGAGTTTTCCTAATTCCTATAGAAGCTTAGGTTAAAAATTACTTTGTTAGCTCTATAGGATTATTTGTTATTTTATCTTTGTTATTTGGTTGGGTATTTGCTTTGCGAATTCCCGTCTCCTTCGAGGGACAAAATCCTTCTCGTGAAGAGAAGGGGTTGAGGAACGCTACCCTCGCACTTGTAGCGTTGTTGTAATTGAGGTTGAATCACCCTCGTTTAAAGTGATTCATTTAGTAGATTTGATCAACTTGGTTGATCGGAAATTCCTAACTCGAGAGGGTTAGGTAGTGGTTTTTACCCGGTTTGGGTTTCCACCTAAAAATTATTGTGTACATTGTGCGATTGACTTTTTGTGAGATTGGTTTACATTATATTCCGCATTTTTTACGTCACGCTGATCTCACCCCCTCCAAGTAGTGAATTACAACCCTTACACATTGCCCCCTATCTTTCTCGTCGTTCTTTGCAGAACGGTCCTCCTTGCCATTCTGAGCAGGCGCCAATCCTCCGGCGACCTTGTGCGGAGGATGGCGCCACGCAGGGCATGGCGCCCGTTCTCAAGAACAAACGGGGGTTCCCTGCGTCATCCTCTATCGCAGGGACCCTCCCCTGTGTCTTGCAACCGCCCATGCCTCTCGTGCGAACGCACGAAAGGCATGGGTCTCCATCACCGGCCATCACCAGCGAGCTTCGCACGTCACTCCCTCGGGCCACTCTCCGCGCTAGCGCCTTTATAAGGAGCAGCAGGGGCTGTCGTCCACTCCAAGCTACTTCTAGCGGAGAAAACCCCTCTATTTCGTCTCCCCTCTCTCCGGTCAGATTGCCCTAACTTTCAGCGAACTCTCCTCCTCCTCCTCGTCGCTCTGCTGCCATACCTGCAGTAGAGCCCACTCTGCCTCGTCGTCTCACGCCAGGCCGCACCAGCTCGCGTCCTCAGATCTCTTCCTCGTCGCCGTCACTCCTCCCCTGGGCACCTTCGTCCTCAACTCCAGCCCTCACCAGTGCCTTTATAAGGAGCGGCAGGGGCTATCGTCCACTCCAAGCTACTTCTGGCGGAGAAACCCCTCTATTTCATCTCCCCTCTCTCCGGTCAGATTGCCCTAGCTTCCGATGAACTCTCCTCCTCCTCCTCGTCGCTCTGCTGCCATACCTGCAGCAGAGCCCACTCTGCCTCATCGTCCCACACCAGGCCGCACCAGCTGGTGTCCTCAGATCTCTTCCTCGTCGCCGTCACTCCGCCCCTGGGCACCTTCGTCCTCAGCTCCGGCAAGCACGCACCGGCCAGTCTCCCTCTCCCTCTTCATCGACTAAGTAGGTAGGAATTTTCTCCTTACTCTCCTCTCACTTTTCCCTTCTTGAATTAGTCTTTTAAACCCCTCGACTGCCATGACCACCTTCATCTGCTCCGTCTCCGGCCACCATCTCCGGCGAGATCGCCCCACTTCCACAGACCTTTCCATCCCTCGCTAACAAGCCTAGAAGCTCCCCCTCACTCCACTTTAGTGATTCCCCTACTCCATGCATCACCCTGCACACTCTGAGCACCCCCCGAACACACCCACTTCCGCGCACGCAGTTTGCCCTAGGTGCACGCCCACAGGCACTCTCACCACACGCCGCCCCTCGCACCGCCTTCGGCACACTCCGGCGAAGCTCCCTGTGTTATCTGACGTGGCCGGGAGGCTGTCTTCGTGATTTCAGGGTTCACCCTCCTCGCCGCCATGATGAGTTGCTGGAGCTTCTTCGCAGGCAACTCCAGTTCTCTTTGATGCCAGGAGAGGGCTCCAGGCAATGTAAGGCAAGTCCGCGAAGGCGCCCAGGTTCTCAACTGGGAGCGCGAAGCCTTCGCTGCTGCCTAGTTGACAGCTGCTTCTCGCCTGCGGGAGAGCGGAATGGAGGTGGGAATTTAGTCCCACCTCGTAAGTGTAGGAGCGAGCGCCACCACTTAAATTGAAAAAGTGGTATAGGCTCTTCGCCTCCGATTACACACGGGGTGACGTCCCTCACCTATCACTGGGTCTCATCCGCGGTTCACCCACGCTGATCTGACCTGACCCGACACCCTCTTGTGCACTCCTCTCACACCACCCACGCTGGTGCGCCTGGACACGGGCACACGACCCGACACGATTACCCAGCTTTGGGAGAGCTTCCCAAAGAGAGATTCAGAGAGAGAGAGAGAGAGAGACGCGGGGAAGGGGTAGGGGTAGGTTTTTGCGCTGACGTTTGCACGTGTGCGTAGGAAAGAAGAAAGAAGAAGGAAGAAGCAGGCAAAAGAATAAGACAGGAAGGAAAGAAGCTGAAGGAAAGAAGAGGAGGTGCACTGTAGCAACCGAGTAGTTAAGTCGTCTGAGCACTAAATTAGACGTCGGTGAAAAAGGAGAGTCAGTAGCAAGAAAGGAAAGAAGGAGGGCCAGCGCAGGAAGGAAGAAGAAGAAAGAGGAACCGCAGCTGCTGAAGAATAAGAAAGAAGAAGGAAGGCTGAAGAAAAAGAAAGGAGAAGACGAAGAAAGAGGAACCACAGGCTGAAGAAAGAAGAAAGAAGAAGAAAGAGGAACTGCAGCTGCTGAAGAAGAAGAAAGAAGAAGGCGGGTTGAAGAAGAAGAAAAGAAGAAAGAAGCAAAGAAGAAGAAGAAGAAGAATACAAGTTGAAGAGAAGAGTAGCTGAAGAAAGAGTAGAAGAAAAAGTCAATTACCCTCTTTCTCTTTCTTTCTCTCCGTCTCTCTTAATTTTTGTAAAACCTTAATTTTGGTTTGCTTCCTGAGTTCGACCTCGGGAAACTCTTCATTCCGAGTAATAAATTGTATTAGACTGGTAACCGTTTTTGTTATATACCACAACGACTATAATAACTATAAAGACGAACAAAGCGGCAACCAGTTTTTGGCACCGTTGCCGGGGAGCAACGACTATTCTAGAAGCTATTAATTCACAATTTTTGAGTTTCTATTGATTAATCTCTTCTCTTTTGTTGTGCAGGCACAGGAAATCAAGAGGACAACAAGCAGCCGCACAATAACCACACCTAGGACAGGTAATTTCCTATCCTCTCATTTTAACCCCTAAATTCTAAAGAGGAAGAAAAAGAAAGAAAAACCAATTTAGGAATAACCTGTCTTCCACACTTAATAAATCACCAAAGATGCCTGTTTTCTATTTCAACACAATATATTTGTACATCCATTAAAGGTGGTTAGGGCTTAAACCTTCTTGCTTGAACCCTAATTACCCAATCTAGAGGCAACTAACTGGATCAATTAGAGCCAATATAAGATTCAAAATTAGGATTTTAGAGACACACTTTCTAAGCAAGAATTGAGAATTCCCAAAAGAAGTGTGCCCAAGCCATTGTTTGAAAACACCTATTTAGAGAAACCCTAAGAAATTTGGCTCTTAAAAACACTTGAACCCTAAAAGACAAAGACCTAATAAGCTCTCAAAGGAACTAGTAGGTGAAGTTGACCCCTTGGGTCAACCAACCTTGAACTTAGGTTACTCTTCGCACTCAAAAGGCTAAAGTTCAAGTGAAAACCTAAGCACCTTGATCCTAACTAAAAGTGGTAGACTTAAGAGGCCAAGGTTCCCATTCTGGTCAACCTGGAATCTCATTGACAAGAGAGGTCGGGTGGGGGAAACCCTGTAACCCGTGGGGGCGCTCTACCGTGTAGGGGTCTTCGCGGGACTCACCCTCTATGGCTGCCCAGGTAATTCTCAGGTGGACAATCTTTTGATCAAGGGGTCCATCCGCCCCGAACCTTTATAGTCACCCAACATTCTGGGTGTCTTGATTGGGTCCAGCACCTGCTAAACTCACCATCTCCATCAGTGTATGTTTAGTAGGAGGTCCTTGAAACCTCCTTTAGAAATTCACTCTCCTCGAGGTCGAGCTTCGGTGCCTTTGTTTGTGCAACCAACACTTCACATAGACCTCTCCTCCGATTCCGAACCCAACTCACCTTCTTCTTCCACAATGGCTCAGCCAGTTGAGGAAGAGAACAATCTGGAGCACCAGCTCCAGCGACTCAACGATCTCTTCTAGAACTTCATGCACCCACCGCAGCGTCCCATGATGCGGGATCACTATAATCCTGCTGCGGTGGCTATTGAGCCTCAAGTCAGAATCCCGACTGGAGGACCTGATTCTGAACTGAAGCCCAACATGATTCATGCCATACCTAAATTCCATGGGCTTAATTCTGAAGACCCCTTCTAGCACATTAAACAGCTAAAGCATCTGGCCCAGACTTTCGGGTCAGATGCGCAAAATCGGGATATTCTCCTCATGAAGATGTTCTCCTTCTCCCTTATGGACAAGGCCGCCCATTGGTACCAAACACAGACCCGGCCGATCAACAATTGAGAGGAACTTCAGTCCGAGTTCTTGAAGAAGTTCTTCCTCGTTGGTCGGACCAATGCCTTGCTCCATCAGATTACCCACTTCACGCAACAGACGGGAGAACCTCTCCATGAGGCATCGGATCGCTTTCAGGATCTCATGAGGAAGTGCCCCCATCACGGAGTTCCTAAATTAGAACAAGTCCAGTCTTTTTACCAAGGACTCCGTGAGGATATTAGGCTTTTCGTCAATGCAACTTGCGGAGGGAATATCATGGGTCAGCATGAAGACACTGTGTAGGAGATTCTCGAAAATATGTGCGAGAACTCCATCAATAATGACTCCATGGGATTATTCGACAGGACGAATACCCGCACATCAACGAACCTTAGGGGAGCACACGAGACGCAGGGCCTGTCCGCATCAGTCGATCTGGAATTGATGGCCAATCGATTGGACAAGGTCTCTATTATTGAGAAGAAGGTGGATGAGCTGACTCAGCACTTGTAGCGAGCCACCTCTGCGCATAATTCCTTTGCACAGCCTCCTTCCACACGAGAGACTGTGCAAAACATTTTCCACCGACCTTCTCCTGGGATGGAACCATATCCACCCCCATCTGACTCTCGGATTGGAGGATCCTCCGACCCTTTCTATACTAGCCGGGGGAATTCCACTCTCCCATTCTCTGACTCTTCGGAGGCTCCTCAAACCTGCGAGAACCTCAACGCCATCCAGAATGACCCATTTTCCAATACCTATAATCCTGGATGGCGAAACCATCCCAACTTCCAGTGGGCGGGAAATTCCTAAACTCAAAGACCATCTTTTCAGCCCCGTCCACAACCACCTCGTCCTTACCAGCCGCCTCAACCTCGGCCTAACCCTACTTATCCATCCGGGCCAAACCAAGACCAAATGTCCCTCATCCTTCAGACTCCGGCTGACATTCAGAGAACGAATGCGGCTATTCAGAAGCAACACAAGGATGAAATCACAGAGGTTCGAAACCAACTGGCCCAGTTGGCAAATTCTCGCCAACCAGGCACACTTCCTTCTCAACCTCTTCCTAACCCTAATAACGTGCCAACCCAGCGGTGCGTTATGAACCCAAACCTGGGCCAAGCACACATGGTTTATCAGGCCCCCTCTATTCCTTCACCTGACGAGATGGAGGCCTCAACTTCTTATGTGAGTTATCAGCAGCAACCCATCCTATCAAACCCTAACCAGAACCAAGCAAGACTGAATTCTTTGACCACCCGCAGTGGTAAGGAGACCCAAGATCCACCTTATCCAGACCACTCCAAGCTCGATAGTGACCCAAAACCTAGGATAGTAATCCAGGACGTTCCAATCCCTGTCCCAAATCAAAGACCTGGACCAATCCTAGAAGAACCAACCAAGGTTCCATTTCCCGAGGCCTTGACCAAGGGAAAGAAGACAACCAAATTCGTGGCTCCTAAGGAGGACCTGGTCAAGCTCGTTGAGCAGGTCCAAATAAACATCCCCTTGATGGATGTGATTCGCCACGTACCGGCTTACGCACGATTCTTGAAGAATGTGTGTACACCTCAGCATAAGCCGCGAACCAAAAGTGGGAGTCCAATTGTACTGTCAGAGGAAGCTAGCTCTGTAATCCTGAGCAGACTCCCACCCAAGGAAAAAGTCCCAGGTACTCCCCTGATTTCATGCAAAATAGGTGAAACCCAGTTCGACAGAGCATTGCTAGACTTGAGTGCTTCCATAAATTTGATACCCACATCCTTACTTAACCACCTAAAAGAATCTGAGCTAAAACCAACTGAGGTGACACTACAGTTAGTAGATCAATCTATAAAGTCACCTAAAGGAATTCTTGAGGATGTTATTGTAAGAGTACGGGATTTCTATTTCCCTGTAGACTTCATAGTCTTAGATATGGACGCACTTGAAAACCCTAAGGATACACCGATCATTCTAGGGAGACCTTTCTTGGCCACTGCTAGGGCCAACATTAGTTGTGAGGAGGGCCAAATAGAACTGAAATTTGTGAATCAAACCCTCAAAATTGATATCTTTAAGGCCCAACAAGGAATCAGTTGCGGTGTTATTGAACAAATCTGTGATATTAGAGCTTTGGTTGATGAAACACAATTTGAGAATAACCTGATTATGCCTCATCAACCACAAAAAGATCTTGAACCGCAATTAGAGGAGTCAGACCCTGATTCAGACAAACCCATAAGTCCTATCCTTGAACCTCACACTTACCCTAAACCACCTGCTGCTGCTGATAACCCCATTCTTGAACTAAAACCCCTTCCCGATCATTTGAAATACATCCTTTTGGGTTCTAATCAGACTTTTCCTATGATTATAAATTCTAAGCTCACTTCTGATCAGGAATCCCATCTGATAGCTGTTCTCCAGTAACATCGCAGAGCCATTAGTTGGACTCTCAATAACTTGATTGAAATAAGTCCCTCTTATTGCACACACCATATCTATTCTGAAGAGGGTGCACGACCTTCCCGTGAGATGCAGAGATGTTTGAATCCCAATCTGCAAGAGGTCGAGAAAAAGGAGATCATTAAGTGGTTAGATGCAGAGATCATCTACCCGATCTTCGACAGTCGTTGGGTGAGCCCAATCCAGGTTGTGCCTAAAAAGGCAAGGCTCACCACCATTACGACTGAAAATGGAGAGATCATACCTACCCGAATAGCCAACTCGTGGAGAATCTACATAGATTACCGAAGAATCAATTCCTCCACGAAGAAGGATCATTTCCCACTTCCTTTCATTGATCAAATTCTTGAGAAACTAGCAAGAAATCGATTCTTCTACCTTCTTGACGGGTACTCCGGTTATAACCAAGTGGCTATTCATCCTGAGGACCAAGAAAAGACCACGTTCACCTGCCCCTTCAGGACATACGCGTTCCGAAGGATGCCTTTCGGTCTCTGCAATGCACCGCGACTTTTCAGCAGTGCATGCTTGCCATATTCTCTGATATGGTAGGTGATTATCTGGAAGTCTTCATGGATGACTTCTCAGTTTTCGGGGCATCGTTTGATGATTGCCTCCAACACTTGGTTCATTTACTCAGGCATTGCACCGATGTAAATTTGGTTCTTTCCTGGGAAAAGAGCTACTTTATGGGGCCTGAGGGGATCGTCCTAGGACATTTGATTTCTAAGAAAGGCATCCAAGTGGATCGAGCCAAGGTTGATCTAATTTCTCGGATTCCTATGCCTAGCTCGATCAGGGACATCCGTTCTTTTCTAGGTCACGTCGATTTTTACCGTCGTTTCATTCCTGATTTTTCGAAAATCGCATGCCCCCTGACTACTCCTCTCTAAGGATGTACCCTTTGAGATCTCTAAGGAATGCACTCAAGCCTTTGAGAACCTTCGTGACCGAGTCACCCAGGCCCCGATCCTACAGTCCCCTTATTTGGTCTCAACCCTTTGAGATCATGTGCGATGCATCTGATTTCGCTGTAGGAGCGGTTCTGGGGTAGAAAGTTGACGGGAAACCCGTGGTCATCTACTACGCTAGCAAGATACTTGACGAGATTCAGCGTAACTACACAGTTATAGAAAAAGAGCTGCTAGCCGTAGTATTTGCCCTCGAAAAATTCCGATCCTATCTCCTGGGTTCCCACGTCATCATCTACTCGGATCACACAGCTGTGAAGCATCTCCTTGCCAAGAAGGACGCGAAGCTCCGACTAATCCAATGGATCTTGCTGTTGCAGGAATTCGACCTCAAGATTCGCGACAAGGTGGAAAGACAAAACGTGATAGTTGACCATTTATCTCACCTTTCTTCTGAGATCATCAACCCTTCTGGACCCATCACGGAGCATTTTCCAGATGAGCACCTACTGACTATTGGTACTAGGCTTCCATGGTTTGCTCATATAGTAAACTACTCGGCATCTCATCAGATCCCGTTTGATTGGCCGAAGGCCAAGAAAGACAAATTGCGCTCTGATGCCAAGTACTACATCTGCGAAGACCCATACCTCTTCCGCATAGGTGCTGACCAAATCATTCGGCGATGTGTCCCAGAGGGTGAAATCAATGATATTCTCTCCTTCTGCCGTGACCAGGAATGCGGTGGCCACTTCTCTGGGCATAAAACCGCATCAAAAATCCTCCAGTGCGGCTTTCATTGGCCCACTTTATTCAAGGACGCATATAATCACTGCAAGGCATGCAGTCGTTGCCAAACTTTGGGCAACATGAGCCATCGCGACATGATGCCTTTGCAGCCGATTCTCGTATGCGAAATCTTCGATATTTGGGGGATTGATTTTATGGGCCCCTTTCCTGTTTCGGACGGCTTTGAGTACATTCTACTAGATGTGGACTACATGTCCAAATGGATCGAAGCCATACCGACCTGAACCTGTGATCATAAAATTGTTATCAAATTCATTCATCACAATATCTTCTCACGGTTCGGGATTCCTCGTGCAATCATCTCTCACGGGGGGACCCATTTTACATATGCTCAGTTCAGGTCATTGATGACCAAATACGGGGTGTCTCACCGAATCTCAACTCCTTACCACCCCAGACTAATGGTCTAGCTGAGCTATCAAATCGGGAGATCAAGAAAATCCTGCAGGTCACTGTTCGGCCTGACAGGAAGGACTGGTTGTCCCGACTTCCGGAAGCTTTGTGGGCTTATAGGATCGCCCACAAAACCCAATTAGGCATGTCTCCTTTTAGACTGGTGTATGGGAAGGCGTGTCACCTTCTCGTCGAACTGGAGCACAAAGTATATTGGGCAGTACGGTGCTGTAATTTAGATCTTTCTAAGGCTGGAACCCACAGAAAGCTTCAGATAAGCGAGATCGATGAATTACACCTTGATGCGTACGAGAACTCGCGAATCTACAAAGAGTGGGTTAAAGCCTTCCATGACAAGCACATATCTAGAAAGATCTTTCATCCTAGTCAAAAGGTCCTACTCTTCGATGCCCGACTCAAACTCTTCCCTGGGGAATTACGATCCAAGTGGGTCAGACCATACCTTGTCCGATAAGTTTTTGGAAATGGAGCCATCGAAATCAATCCGCTCAGCCATGATTCCGAACCTTTCATCGTAAACGGTCAGAGACTCAAACCATTCATCGATGTAACCTCTACTGATTTGGCTGAGTCATCATTTATCCTCCATTTTCCTTGAGCATATTGCGCCTAGCCGATGGCGTAAAACTCAGCGTTCAACGGGAGGCAGCCCGTCATTCTTTTTGAAAAAACCCGAAACCTTTTCTGACACCTCTTCGCACTTAAGGTTCACCCTTTAGGATAGCTGACTCCACTTCAGGTGCTTGCATCTGAGATTAGAAATCGACCGCAACAGTCACCCCGACCCATTCCCTCATCAAAACATTTGTCCTAATGTATGAACTAAGTTAAATAAAAACCCTCCTAAGTTACAATGAGGATATTGCAAATCTTAGGCATGGGGGGGACATGAAAGTACAAAACTCACAAGAAAAGGTTTTAACAAAAAAAATTCACATATGCCAAAAACACCATAAAAATTAAAAAAAAAATCAAAGAAATAATAAAATGAGAGGAGGAAAGAAATTTTGTAGACTCTACAATGGAGGAGGAGAAAAAGAACAAAATGATAAAAAGGAGCACAAAATGAAAGAAAAGAGATAGTTATTGGTAAGAAATTAAGGAGTTAACCTAAGTTCTAGACCTCATTCAGGAAAAGAAATGGAAAGTGCACAGTGAGATTAGTAAGAACGCAATCCTTAGGCAGTCTTAGATAGACTCTTAGTACCCATTAAGATTTAGATATTCCTCAAGAGGTTGAGGAAAATGAAAAGCTTAAGTATTAGGTCCAAGGCTTAGGGAGTATTTGGCCTCGTTAACTAACTTTTGGTTTACGGGACTCAGTAACCTAAGCACCCAAATTTCACACAGCCTGGTTCAGTAAGCATAAAAATCAAAATCACGTATAAGCGTTGCAAAAATTCTGAAAATGACACCTAAAGTAGGAGCAGCCAATCAACATAGGTTGATTTGGACGAGTTCCCAGTGTGGAGAGGTGGGAAATTCCCCTCGAAGATGCGTAACAAAATATCATCTCCTCAGTGCTCGTCTCTTAGGATATCTACATATCCTACTAGGGGCATGTAAGCACTCTGCTGGTTCAGATTCTATGGATGGCATTATCACGAAGTGTCAATTGCCAAGGTCTGAATTCGGCCACGGAACACCATGGACGGGATTATCTCAAAATCTCGAAAGTCAGGGTTCTGGGGGTTACCATGGGCGGTACTATCTCGAAGCATTGACTGCCAGGAACCCTTGAGGATTGATGATGGGGACAAGGAATCTGATACAGACCGTGTTGAAAAGCCAATCCTAAGCTAGAATTAAAAAGAAAAAGAGAGAGAAAACTCTCCAAACATATAAATCTTCTACCTCTCTTACAAAATGCACTGCGAACTGAACCAGGGCTAAAATTATCCCAAGCACGGGTGCTTTAACCACAAAGTCCAATAAGCCTTAGGTTAGCTCCTGTAGGCCTTAAAAACCTTTGCTAAGGACTGAGGCTAAGGCTAGACAGATCTGAATCTTGGTTGGTACTAGAGTACCTTTTAGGCTTATGGATGACATTCTGACCTAATCAAGGTTATGAAAGAAAAAACACTTATCTAAACTCAATAAGAACTTCATGGTCTAGAATAAGGGTTGAAACCTTAAAATTTTGCTAAGGAACTAGCAAAAGCTAGGCATGGGGATATGATGAGAGCCACATCATGAACCCTAACTAGCACAATTTAATCTAAATAAGTGTGAAGAAGCTCCTACAAAACCTAAAGAGAAGCTTAACACAGAGAATTCTGAATTAAAGAATAAGACAAATCATAACGGGTAAAACTGCAATTTTACCAATGCAATACACAAATAGGGTAATTAAGGGTCTAAACACAGGTCAAATAAGCTTAATAAGGAGAGAAGTAGGATGATCTGATCTGAAAAGGGTTATAGTAACTTCTAGGAATTAAATAACATTCTGTAACCCTAAAACAAACCTACTTTAATTCACTAGGTTCGAGATAAGATAAAAGTCAAATAAACCCTTTAAAATTCATGGAAAAATATTTCCTAGGATTTAGAACCTTCAATTTAGCCTTTGCAACCTATTCGACCTTGGGAAACTCCTCATTCCGAGTAATAAATTGTATTAGACCAGTAACTGTTTTTGTTATATACCACAACGACTATAGTAACTATAAAGACGAACAAAGCTGCAACCAGCGTGCATGTCGTGAGGGAGAGAAAGCTCGCCGGAGTAGTTAGAGGCCGGCCGACGCGCGCGTGGAGGAGTGTTGTGCTGGGGAGGGTTCCCCCGGCACTACTGCAACTCGGGCAGCGGGTGGACGAGCGCGGCGAGGCCATGCGCAGTGGGAGGAAGGCGAAGGAGGTTCTGATTCTGGAAATTTTTCCAGAATCAGACGTCTAGACCTACATCCAGACGACACGTACGACATCTGGAGGGAGATCCAGACGACTGATAGGTATGTAATGTGACTATACCTTTCTTTTTATGGATATGGCCATGCAGGCCGTTCCGCTAAATCTCTGTCGCGTGCCTTGCTGAGGGATTTTTGCGTACGCGTGCAGGATTTGCTTCGGGAAGGCACGGGACATGCCCTCCCACGTGGTTCAGACGTCTGGGCAAGGCACCAGACGGAGGAGAGCGTCTCCAGACATCCGGAGAGGTGGTCGGACGTCTGGAACTAGGTCCAGACGGTTCAGCAGGATCCCTGGACGTCTGAGGAGCAGCGCAGAGTGAGGTATGGTTTTGGGTTCCTTTTAAGACGTCTGGAAGATGTTCCAGACGTTTGATTTGAGTTAGAGTTATCGTTTTTGACCCGTTTAGGGTCCGTTCGAGGTCCGATTCCCGCGTTTAAGATTTCGTTTGTCTTCATACAAGATCCTTTCCTTGTTTGAAATACTTTTACCCTGTTCTGAGTAGTTCCTTGTGGTTGATTCTTGTGTTAGGACCTCGTTCTGTTACAGACTTGGGGGTTGCGGACGCACGCGGACCTGCCAATCACGCCCCCATTACTCCCGATTTTACGGGTAGAGTGGCTTCCCTTAGTTAATTACAAACATTAATGCATATCTGAAATAAATGATAGATCCTAAGATATGGCATGAATCCTAGGACCTAGAAACTAGATTGAATGATAGATCCTAGGGTATGGCATGAATCCTACGACCTGAAAACTAAATTGAATAATAGATCCTAGCGTGTGGCATGAATCCTAGGAACAAGAACACTGAAATGAATGTCTTGAATGGCTGAATTGCAGTCTTGGATAAGTAGATAGAATAATGATAATTGCCTGCAATTGGATAACAGCTGCCTGTGAAATGTAGAGTACTGTTGCTACTAACTGTTACATGTAATTTTTTGTTGGTTGAAATTAAATACAAGCTGCTTGTATATAAATTGGAAAGGAAAAGAAGTTTGAATATTGGAAACACGTACTATATGCGAATAAACCTGAAATGATGAAACCTAGTATGGCTTGGCCTGATCAACATGAGAATTAACCCTACGAAAAATTAGGAGTAGAACTCCTGGAAATAAATGAAATGGAACTGGGAAAGTGAATGGGGAAGTGAGCTAGCCCTTGAGTACGGAGTACCAAAGAGAGCGACTGTCCCCCTGTTTAGTGCAAAGCAGAGCTAGCCGCCCTAGGGTTGGGACCCGGGGTTAGGTATGGCCACTTTGTACCGACTTTTGACCCTCACGTACACCGTACCAGGGAGAGCTACTAGTGTAGGGAGGGAGCTAGCCACCCCACGGGGCCCGGGATTCAGCTAGCCGTCATACACCGACTTGTTAGGCCCACTGGGTAAACCAGGGTAGTCAGGCGAGGGTGCGTAGACTGTGGAGGGGCAAGACCCCTATTTGCTTACTGTGGAGGGGCTGGACCCCTGTTACTGAGAGGGCTCTGCCCTATTCTGGTTCCGTGCTGTACTTTGACCGCACCCGTTAACGGAAACGACTAACCGCGTGCCAGTGCGGGGTAGCTACCCATGCGTTTATCACGCGTATCGTAGTCACCGTTACGTCTGTCAGCGACCTTAGGGTGGTTGACTGAGGGTAGGACCACCACGGGGGACTCTCCCGGCCAGGAGAGCACCACGTACTACTTCTACTTTTCGGAAAAGACTGCAATCAAGATCGTTTCCATGAGGAACATTCGAGATCAAGAGAAAAACCTGAGAAATAAACCAAGAAAGAGTAAATAGATAAATAAAGAAAGAAATTAAAAACAACAGCTACTTGTCCACCTTTACTATTTTTCCTTAGCTAGCTAGTTGCCACTCTACTCAGCGTTTCGCTGACGTGTCATACTTGTCACCTTTTTCAGGACAAGGTGTTGAGCAACCAGAGCCTACGGCTGCGGAGAGTGCTAGGCCTAGTAGAGCCCAGTAGTTGTACTTTTGTTGTACCCATTTTTCTATAGTAGTGAGTATTCTATTACACCTTTGTACTCTTTTATTGTAAACTTCATATTTCTGTACCTATTTTTAATTCTCTACTGTTGTGTTGGTGTGTACTGTAGTAGTTCTTTTCTTTACTGCTGTACTTTTGTTACTGTTAGTTACTTGCATGGTGAATGTGATTTATTTTACTACTTTTTGGTTACTTTCTCGTTGGACAACTGGGTCTTGGGATCAGTCGAGTCGATCCGATTCTCGTGTCTCGTAGGGATTCGGGAATCGGGTCGTAACAAGATGGTATCAGAGCAAGGTCGTCCCGAGAAGTGAACCAACAGGCTGAAAAATAACGAAATTCACGTGCTTGTAACTAGAGTAGCCACCACAACGTACCTTTTGACATTTGTTTTAAGGTTCCTTCATTGAATATCGATTAGTATTGACGTCCTTTCTATTCCAAGTTCGCGTCTCCTTGCAGGAGATGCCTCGACGAGGAAGTAGCAAGGAGGGCCGCGAATGCGACCGAGGACGAGGTCGAAGGGGCAGGCGCGTTGAGCCTGACACCTCAGTGGACCAACCTTTGCTCCCGGGCATTCAGGCCTAGGACCTCGCCCAGCTGACATGGGATATCGTGCGAGAGGAGCTTCACCCGCTGCCACGAACGCCTCTCCCTGGGGCTGCGGAGGGGGAGTCCTCTGTGGGACCACAAGACAGACACGGTGCTGGACGTGGGGGAGGGGGTGTCCCTCCACCACCCCCACCTACTTCCGGCACTTCAGTGCACGAGGCCTCCTTATCAGGAGGCGTACCAGCTTCTCCACTTCAGCGGCACTATGAGCTTTTCGGGTAATTCCGAAAGCTGAAGCCCCCCTCTTTCAAGGGGGATGAGGACCCAACCGAGGCGGAGGACTGGCTCGAGCAGATCGAGAAGGTGTTTGACACCCTTCGCCCCCTGTGGAGTACCGCATGGCCTTTGCCACATACCAGTTGGAGAGTGCGGCACACAGGTGGAGGAGGGCGGTCAGAGGTCAGGAGAGGGACGAGCCGACTTGGGACCAGTTTGTCACCCTCTTCTGCGAGCAGTACTTCCCCCAGACGTGGCAGGACCAGAGGAGGCGGGAGTTCCACACTCTCCGCCAGGGGACAATGACCGTGAGCACGTACCACACGTGTTTCCTGGAGCTGTCTCATTTCGCAACAACAGCTGTGACTACCGAGGAGGAGCGCCTTTAGAGGTTCACCGAGGGTCTCCAACCTGCTATTCGGGGGTATGTCAAACCTCTGAAGCTGCCTATGTTTTCGAGGGTGGTGGAGGCAGCCATGACGTATGAGGAAACCAACCCGTTCACACGTGACACTGATAGTGGGCGGAAGCAGCCCTACCAGCCAGACTTCTCACAGGACCGACGACAGAGGAGGCACGTGGTGCCTGCAGGAGAGTCGTCTTGCTTTGCAAGGCCGTCAGTGGCCTTTGGGGCCCTCGACAGGGGCCAGCTGCCAGCACTGGACCCCCGCCCAGTCGTCAGCAGGGATCCACTGAGGGTGGGAGTCGAGTACCCCTTTACTACCAGTGTGGCCAGCCGGGCCACATCAGGAGAGACTGCCCGTCTAGGGCTGGAGGTCAGCAGATGCTTCCCGCGCCGAGCACTGGAGGATGAGCAGGAGGCAGTGGTTTCCAAGCGCGAGGCGGAGGAGAGTAGTCGCGGGGAGGATACTGATCAGTGGCTACCCGTCCGACTCAGAGTGTGGCTGCTTCGTCCGCACCTAGAGCTGAGGGGCGTATCAATGCCCTGACACACAGGGATGCCAGAGCTTCAGGATCAGTGGTGGCAGGTATGGTTTCTGTTTCCGACAGACTTGTTTACACGCTTTTCGATTCCGGCGCCACGCACTCATTTGTCGCTGCCAGTTTTACAGTTAGTCTGGGGCAGGACTGTGTGTTGTTAGAGGATCCGTTCGTGATCAGAGGTCCGGGTGGTCATCTGTCTGTAGTTGAGGGGTGTACACGGGTTGTGAGGTCAGTGTTGGAAGACACAGCCTTCCCGCTGACCTAATCATGATACAGATGGAGGACTTTGGCGTGATTCTGGGGATGGACTGGCTGTTCGCTTACCACGCCTTGGTGGACTGCTTTGAGAGGAAGATCGTCTTCTCCATACCGGAGTTGCCTTCTTTTGAGTTCCACGAGAAGCCAATGGACGGAGGCTTCAGGTGCATTTCTGCACTTCGGGCGGCGAGACTTTTAGGCCAGGGGTGTGTGGGCTTCCTAGCTTGTGTGGTGGCGGAGCCCAGCCCTGTGGCAGACTTCCAGAGTATCCCGGCGGTCAGAGAATACCCCGACGTGTTCCCAGATGAGTTGCAGGACTACCGCCCGAGTGTGAGATCGAGTTTGAGATCTCACTGGTACTGGGGACCAGCGCCATCTCTACAGCATCGTACAGGATGGCACCACTTGAGCTGCGAGAGCTCAACTCTCAGTTGCAGGACCTTCTGGAGAAGGGCTTTGTGAGGCCCAGTGTGTATCCGTGGGGAGCTCCGGTATTGTTTGTGAAGAAGAAGGATGGTACCCTACGCCTTTGTGTGGACTACCGACAGCTGAATAGGGTTACCATCAAGAACAGGTATCCGCTGCCGAGGATTGACAACTTGTTTACCAGCTATGAGGTGCCACGGTATTCTCCGAGATAGACTTGAGGTATAGGTACCACCAGTTGAGGATCAAGGAGGCAGACGTCTCCAAGACAGCTTTCCGCACCCGGTACGGACACTACGAGTTTTTGGTCATGCCATTTGGGCTGACCAACGCCCCCGCTGCCTTCATAGATTTGATAAATCGGGTGTTCAGACCGTACATGGACCAGTTCGTGTTGGTATTCATTGATGATGTGCTCATCTACTCTCGAGATCAGGTGCAGCACAGACAGCACTTGCGGATGGTTTTGGACACACTGAGACGACGTATGCTGTACGCCAAATACAGCAAGTGCGAGTTCTGGTTGAGGGAGGTGACCTTCTTGGGCCATGTGATCTCCGGGGATAGCTTGGCTATGGACCCAACCAAGGTTGAGGCAGTGCTCAGGTGGGAGAGAGCACGTACAGTTACTGAGATCCGCAATTTCTTGGGACTGACAGGCTACTACAGGCGGTTTATCAAGGGCTTCTCGCAGATTGCACGTCCTATGACACAGCTGACCCAGAAGGACGTGCCCTTTTCTTGGGCAGACGCTTGTGAGGCGTATTTTCAGGAGCTAAAGGAGAGGCTGACTTCGACTCCTGTGCTCACCATCCCAGACAGTAGTGGCAGGTTCCTTATGTACACGGACGCCTCTTTGCAGGGGTTAGGGGGTGTGCTCATACAGAGGGGTCACGTTGTCTCTTACGCTTCGCAGCAATTGAAACCCCATGAGCATAGCTACCCCACCCACGACCTAGAGCTGGCAGCTGTCGTCTTCGCGCTGAAGACTTGGAAGCACTACTTGTACGGTGAGACCTTTGAGATTTTCACAGATCATAAGAGCTTCAGATACTTGTTTGATCAGAAGGAGCTCAACATGAGATAGAGACGTTAGTTGGAGCTCCTAAAGGACTATGACTGCAGCATCTCCTACTACCCGAGGAAGGCCAACGTGGTGGTTGATGCCTTGAGCCGAAAGGTGCCCGCCCACTTGGCCAGTTTACAGGCACGGAGTTGGAGTCTCATGGAGGAGATGGGCAGTTGGCGACCCCTAGAGTTACAGGGGCGCTGTGAGGTAGTGACTGTGACACGACAGATGAGGCCAGAGCTGAGAAACCACATCATCACAAGACAGATGGTCGACCCGTACTTGCAGTCATTGCGTGACAGAGTGCTGTCAGGAGACCCTAGGGACTTCTCTTTTACAGACCAGGTACTGCGCATGAGGGGACGTTTGTGTGTTCCCAGGGACGAGGAGCTGTTGAGAGAGCTCATGACAGAGGCACACGGTTCCAGGTTCACCATACATCCCGGAAACACAAAGATGTACCATGATTTGAGACACGACTTTTGGTAGAGGGGAATGAAACGGGATGTAGGTGAATTCGTACAACAGTGTTTAGTGTGCCAGCAGGTGAAGGCCGAGCATCATAGGCCTGCAGGGCCATTGCAGCCACTTCCAATGCTAGAGTGGTAGTGGGAGAGCATCACCATGGACATGGTGGTGGGCTTGCCCGTTACCCAGCGAGGACACGACGCAGTCTGGGTGATCGTGGATAGATTGACGAAGATGGCACGTTTCTTGCCGATCCGAGTCACCTTGGGACCAGCACAGTTGGCAGAGAGGTATATCCGCGACGTGGTACGTCTACACGGAGTTCCGCGGGAGATCATATCCGATTGGTATACCCATTTTACGTCCCAGTTTTGGGCTGAGTTTCAGCAAGCCCTGTGGACACGGTTGAGGTTCAGTACGGCATACCACCCCCAGACGAGCGGACAGTCTGAACGCACGATACAGACACTAGAGGACCTTTTGCGTGCTTGTATATTGGATGGGAGGGGCTCTTGTGGAGGAGCCAGCAGTATGAGGAGGCTACCTGGGAGCCTGAGGCGGTGATGAAGGAGCGGTACCCGGAGCTCTTTGAGGATACGTCTTTTCGGACTGGCTTTGGTCCTCTTTGAGTTTGCTATGCGTATATTGTTCTTTTTCCGCACCCTAGTTAGCACAAGTTTCGGGGACGAAACTTCCTTTGAGTTTGTTATGTTGTTAAGACCCGAGGCATCAAAATGCTTTAAGACGTCTGGGAGTTGGTCCAGACGTCCGGTCAGACGTCTGGACGCCTTCCCAGACGTTTGGAAATTAATTTTTTCATGCATACGATCGCGAGTCTACGCGTGTGCCGTGCGCAGACTGAAACCCGCCGCCCTCTTCTTTTTCTCTCCCCTCGCCGACTTGCAGAAAACTTCCCCCAACGCCTACAAATACTCCTCTCCCCTCTCCCTCGTTCACCACCCCACCCGTCTTCTCCTTCCTCCAGCGTGAGCGCGAGAGCGAGAGCGCGGGCAGCAGCTGCTGCTGGGTGCAGTAGCGGAGAGGAGAGGTGTAGTGAGAGGGAAGAGGAGAAAGCGCGCGTGTCGTGAGGGAGAGAGAACTCGCCGGAGTAGTTCGAGGTCGGCCGGCGTGCGCGCGGAGCGTTGTGCTGGGGAGGGTTCCCCCGGTGCTGCTGCAACTCGGGCAGCGGGCGGACGAGCGTGGCAAGGCCACGCACAGCGGAAGGAAGGCGAAGGAGGTTCTAATTCTGGAAATTTTTCCAGAATTAGACGTCTGGACCTACATCCAGACGACGCAAACGACGTCTGGAGGGAGATCCAGACGACTGATAGGTACGTAATGTGCCTATACCTTTCTTTTTGCGGATACAGCCATGCAGGCCGTTCCACTAAAGCTCTGTCGCATACCTTGCCGAGGGATTTTTGAGTACGCGTGCAGGATTCGCTTTAGGAAGGTGCGGGGCACACCCTCCCACACGGTTCAGACATTTGGGCAAGGCACCAGACGGCAGAGAGCGTCTCCAGATGTTCGGAGAGGTGGTTGGACGTCTGGAACTAGGTCTAGACGGTTCAGCAGGATCCCTGGACGTCTGTGGAGCAGCGCAGAGTGAGGTATGATTTTGGGTTCCTTTTAAGACGTCTAGAAGATGTTCCAGACGTCTGATTTGACTCAGAGTTGTCGTTTTTGACCCATTTAGGGTCCGTTCGAGGTCCAATTCCCGTGTTTAAGATTCCGTTTGTCTTCGTACAAGTTCCTTTACTTGTTTGAAATACTTTTACCCTGTTCTGAGTAGTTCCTTGTGGTTGATTCTTGTGTTAGGACCTCGTTCTGTTACAGACTTGGGGGTTGCGGAGGCACGCGGACCTGCCAATCACGCCCCCATTACTCCCGATTTTACGAGTAGAGTGGCTTCCCTTAGTTAATTACAAACATTAATGCATATCTGAAATAAATGATAGATCCTAGGGTATGGCATGAATCCTAGGACCTGGAAACTAGATTGAATGAGAGATCCTAGGGTATGGCATGAATCCTACGACCTGAAAACTAGATTGAATAATAGATCCTATGGTGTGGCATGAATCCTAGGAACAGAAATACTGAAACGAATGTCTTGAATGGCTGAATTGCAGTCTTGGATAAGTAGATAGAATAATGATAATTGCCTGCAATTGGATAACAGCTACCTGTGAAATGTAGAGTACTGTTGCTAGTAACTGTTACATGTAATTTTTGTTGGTTGAAATTAAATACAAGCTGCTTGTATATAAATTGGAAAAGAAAAGAAGTTTGAATGTTGGAAACACGTATTATATGCGAATAAACCTGAAATGATGAAACCTAGTATGGCTTGGCCTGAGAAACATGAGCATTAACCCTACGAAAAATTAGGAGAACTCCTGGAAATAAATGAAATGGAACTGGGAAAGTGAATGGGGAAGTAAGCTAGCCCTTGAGTACGGAGTACCAAAGAGAGCGACTGTCCCCCTGTTTAATGTAGAGCAGAGCTAACCACCTCAGGGTTGGGACCCAGGGTTAGGTCTGGCCACTTTGTACCGACTTTTGACTCCCGCCTACACCGTACCGGGGAGAGCTACTAGTGTAGGGAGGGAGCTAGCCACCCCACGGGGCCCGGGGTTCAGCTAGCCGTCATACACCGACTTGTTAGGCCCACTGGGCAAACCAGGGTAGTCAGGTGAGGGTGCGCGGGCTGTGGAGGCACAAGACCCCTGTTTGGTTACTATGGAGGGGCTGGACCCCTGTTACTGAGAGGACTCTGCCCTATTCTGGTTTCGTGTTGTGCTTTGGGCGCACTCGTTAACGGAAACGACTGACCGCATGCCAGTGTGGGGTAGCTACCCGTACGTTTATCATGCGTGCCGTAGTCACCGTTACGTCTGTCAGCGACCTTAGGGTGGTTGACTGAGGGTGGGACCACCACGGGAGACTCTCCCGTCCAGGAGAGCACCACGTGCTACTTCTACTTTTCAGAAAAGACTGCAATCAAGATCGTTCCTACGATGAACATTGGAGATTAAGAGAAAGACCTAAGAAATAAACCAAGAGTAAATAGATAAATAAAGAAAGAAATTAAAAACAACAGCTACTTGTCCACCTTTACTATTTTTCCTTAGCTAGCTGGTTGCCACTCTACTTAGCGTTTCGTTGACGTGTCATACTTGTCACCTTTTTCAGGACCAGGTGTTGAGCAGCCAGAGCCTACGGCTGTGGAGGGTGCTGGGCCTAGTAGAGCCCAGTAGTTGTACTTTTGTTGTACCCATTTTTCTATAGTAGTGAGTATTCTATTACACCTTTATACTCTTTTATTATAAACTTCATATTTCTGTACTGTTTTTAATTCTCTACTGTTATGTACTATAATAGTTCTTTTCTTTACTGCTGTACTTTTGTTACTGTTAGTTATTTGCATGGTGAATGTGGTTTATTTTACTGCTTTTTGGTTACTTTCTCGTTGGACGACTGGGTCTTGGGATCAGTCGAGTCGGTCCGATTCTCGTGTCTCGTAGGGATTCGGGAATCGGGTTGTAACAAAAATTAAAAAAAAAGAACCCTAAAGTAAACTCAACATGGGGAACCAATGGCCTCCAATCCTTGTCATTCGTTCTCCCTATTATTCCCCTACATTCCCTTTCTCCTGCAGCTTGTTATTCAATTCAACTTGTTCTTGTCCCCCTGTTCTTCCTTTTCTCTGCTTCCTCCTTGCTGTGTCCTAGGGATTCCACCCCTTCTCTGGAGTGCCCTCTCATTCTCTCCTCGGCCTTGAAGGGGAGTTGAGAGGCTCTACTCCATGGCTTTCTCTCCTTGAGGAGGCCTGCGGGGCTGGAACCATTGGCTGGCGGTGAGGTTTTTCACTGTTTTGCTGTTTCCCTTCGCGAGGCTTCTACGTCTTTGCTTACCATTCGCCAGTTGCCATTTTTTTTTTTCACTGCCTCTCATTTTGTTTTATTTCAACTTGGTTCTCGTACCAAGTTGGCCTGTGCCATTGATGGCTTCTCCGGAGCCTGTCTCTGCTCTAGTGGGGTTAGATCCTCGATCTCCATCTTTCCAAAAGCCTTCTTTCGCTTCTGTGGTGGCTGATTGTGGATCCGCTGAGACCCTACCTTTTCAGGAGCTTGCGATGCTAGTTCGCCTCCCGATCTTTCATGAGGGTTCCTTATGTACATCCTTTTCTTCCTCAGAGATTGCAGATCTTTCCAAGTCTCTTGAACCTTCGTTGATCATTAGAGCGATGGATCGTCCCAAGCTTCCATTCCAGGTGGTGAAGGACTTCCTTTCCCTTAAGGTTAAGATCGCTAACTTCTTGCTTGTCTCGCTTGACATGCATCATTGGTTAGTCCGTTGCTGTTTGTATCTCAATTTTTGTAGGCTTTGCTCGTTGGGTTTCACCTTTTTGGGTTTATCTGTTGGACCTCTGGTTTTCGTACAAATTCGCTGGTGACTTTTTCTCCCGTTTGGGTTGGTTTCCTTGGCCTAAATCTGCATCTTGTGCATCCCAATGCTTTATTGTCATTGGCTTACCAACTGGGTTTCCTAGTTTGTGTGGATCATCGGACGGTGCAAGGTTTTCACCCAGGTTTCCCGAGGGCTTGTGTTGAAGTTGACCTTTTGGCTGATCGGCCTAACATTGTTCAGATTTTGAATAGCAATGTCCTGATTAAACAACAGGTCATCTCCGAACGGGTTCCTCTTTGTTCTGCTAAATGCCTTAAAATCGGTCACTCTCTGTTGTCTTGTTCTTCCATTCCTTTTCCAGGTCCTCTTGGAAATGTTGATGCATCTCGTCTTGATGCTGCTAAGGAAGCAGGTCTCGTCGGTGCATCTACAGAGGGTATCTATACTTCGGAGGATCGTGGCTGCAGTCATGCCTTGAATGAAGCCTCGACCCGTTCACCACCGGAGGTCCAGGGGGGGGGGGCTTGTATTCCGCACTATATAACTCCCTCTTCTTCTTTGGGGGGGACTCATTGTTTTGTTGAGCCACAAGTGGTGAAAAGGAAAAAGAAGAAAAAGAAGCTTGTTCGCCTCAACTCCAAAAAACCCAAATCGCCTCTATTTGTTGCAGATCTTGGGGTGGAGGTCCTAATGACCCTGTCGCCGAGTTCCTCTAACTGCACGTAGGTATATAAACCTCCTACTTACTCTTTTACTTCTGGTAACTGTTTGGTTGATGATGAGATGGTTTTACCTACCGACGTTCATGTTTCTGATTCTGTCGTTAATCCTTCTTCCTTGTCCGGTGGTCGTCTGTATGATTTTGAGATGCTTTCTCCTACGATTGAGAAAGTTTCGGTTTCTGATGGCATTCCCTCCTTTACGCCTGTTGCTTGGTCGAATGATTATGGAATGGTTTTCTCTAAGGCTGCGAGCATTTTTGCTTCTAATGTTAATCCTTCATATGCTTGTTTTGACGCTCAATCTAATCGTTTTATTCCTCATGAGAGCTAGGCTTTGGGTAGATATTTTTTAGATAAATCTGATAAAAGGATTGTCGATTTGAGAGAACAGAGATTAATCGTTTCCAATTGGAGGTTTTCTGATGATCAGGTCTCGAATAACTCTAAATATTTTTTTGATCACGTTCCCCTCAGTACTCAATCCTTGCCTTTGATTCAGGGTATCTCTTTTAGCATCTCTAGGTCTCTCCCCGTGCCCCAACCTAAGAACGACATTAAATCTATCTCTTATTCCAGTGCTGATGGGTTTATGTCTTGGGCCATTTAGCTTCCCCTCCCCCACTCCTCCCCTGATCCTGATCCCGATCCCCCTAAGATTACCGAATTAAATGATCATGAAGGCCTCTCTCTAGTGAGTGATGATGTTAAACCTGGTTCTGACAAACCTCTTTCGGATTCTCAAGGTTCCCTAGATTACTTAGCTCCTGATTCCCTCCCTTCTTACGTTGTTGCATACGAGGCACACTTTGTTTCTAAATCTAGAGGAGTTCGAGGAGGTGACTATGTGAGAGACGTTGGTAGGATGACTAGGAGTTGCTATAAATCGCTATACAGATCTCGTTCCAATGAAGGGCCTGTTTTGGAATTGTAGGGGCGTCATGAACCTCCCTACCGTCAATCGTCTCAAATATCTAATTCATGCATATTCTCTCGACTTTCTGTTCCTGTTTGAACCCTTTGCTGACAAATCATTAGCTCCCATCCTTAAGGATACCATTGGGTTCAATCATGTGTTGGTTAGTGGTCTTGCCCCCAATATCTAGTGTCTCTGGAAACACTCTATTACTCTTTCTCTTCTTCATGCCATGCTGTAATCAACCACCGTCACTTGCGGATTTCTTAACTCCTCGGTCTGCATTTCTGGGGTCTATGCCGCATGCTCTGCGGACACTAGGATGGCCCTTTAGTTCTATCTGGATGACATTCATGCCAACCTTCCGTGTCCTTGGATGATTGGGGGGGATTTCAACTGCATCTTAAGGGCGTCTGAGAAAATGGGTGGGAACCCTTTCCATGACTCCCAGGCTGCTACCTTTCATTCCTGGAAGGACGCCCTTGGTCTGCTTGAGCTTCCTTTGGGTGGCAACCAGCTATCTTAGTGTAATGGCAGAAGTGGGAGTGCTAGAATTTACCAGAAGTTAGACCGCATCTTTGTCTCCACTACCTATTGTGACCTTTCTCCTAAAGCTACTTTCTTATTTAGAAGGAATTCTGACCAAGATCCCATACTTTTCTCCTTCAAAAACCTTCCCAAATCTTACCCCCGCCCTTTTTGTTTTGAAAATATGTGGATGCGTCATCTGGGATTTATGAATCTAGTTTCCAATGTCTAGTCCTTCTCTAGCCATGGCTCTTCCACAAATCCTATTGAGACTCTCTACTTCAAACTCTACTCCTTGAAAAAGGCCCTTCAAAAGTGGAACAGATCCTCTTTTGGTGACATTCACTCTTTGGTTGGGAATCATGAGGCTAGACATGATGATCTTGAGGCCAAACTTGAGTCCCATTGGAGCATTGAAACTGCTGATGAGCTCGTGGATATTACTATCCAACTAGATGACGCCCTCACCAAGCTCTCGGATTTCTTTGCCCAAAAGGCGAAAGTTTCTTGGCTCCACCGTGGGGAAGGGAACAATGCATTCTTTTTTGCTACCATCAAGAAATGCTTTGCGAAACATAGGAACAACTCCCTTACCTCCTCTATTGGGAATGGTTCTTGGGACCTGGCATGTCTAAGGCCACCTCCTATTTCCAAAACCTCCTGACCTCTGATGGAATTGGTGATCTTGCAAGCCATTTGCTCATTATTCCTCCCTTCCTTTCCCCCTTGAACTCCAACCATCTTATCCAAATGCCTTCTGAAAGTGAAAATTTTGAGATCCTTTCCCAAATGTTGTTTAACAGTACTCCGGGCCCTGATGGCTTTAATGTGGAATTCTACCTTACTTCCTGGGACATTGTCAAAGACAATGTTGTGAGAGTCATTTGCCATTTCTACTCTGGCAATGCTGCACCGCGTTCCTTCAACTCAAATTGTATCGCTCTCATTCCTAAAAAACCTAATGCCAATGACCTCTCTGATTTTAGGCCCATTAGCTTGTGTAATGTGGCCTACAAGATCGCATTTGCCATCCTGGCTAAAAGACTGGCCCCCCTTATGTCTACAATCATCTCTCCTGAACAAGCGGGTTTGATTCATGGTCATTCTGTATTTGATCATATCTCCACCACCTTTGATCTTGCACAAAGATTGAACCACAAGATTCATGGTTCAAACATCATCCTACAATTAAACCTGAAGAAAGCCTTTGATCGGGTGGAGTGGGAAACCCTCTTTCGTCTCCTTGCTAAATTTGGCCTCTCTAGGTAGGTCATCAACCTCATCAAGAGTTTTGTCTGTCATGAAGGTTCCTTCATTTTAGTGGATGGAAGCTCCTCGTCCTTCTTCAAAGTTTCGCATGGTTTAAGGCGAGGTGACCTCCTGTCACCTTTTCTTTTTGACATTTTCATGGAGCCTTTCCTCTGGGGCATTAAAGGATTGGGCTTCCAATGCCACATATATCCCTTCTCTATAGAAAGAGGCGTTGGCCCTCCTTTGGCCTTACTTTATGCTGATGATATCATCCTCTTTCCTAATGGAAACCTTAGATCTAACGCCTATATTATGACTTTCATCCATGACTTTGAATCAAACTTTGGACAACGTCTCAATCTGTCCAAAAGTTTATGCTTTGTTGGGAAACACTTCCCCCTTGGAAGACTCACCCAGGTTCTTGAAATCACGGGCTTCCAATTGGGTACTTTCCCTTTCTCCTAGTTGGGGTGTCCTATCTTCACTAGTCGTGCTAAAATTGCTTACTTCCATGATATGATTCACAAAATCCATTCCAAGCTTTCTAGTTGGAAAGCTAACCTTCTTTCTAGCATGGCTAGGCTCTTGCTCATCAAACATGTTCTTACCTCTATCCCTATCCATATTCTGTCTGTGATTGAGATCCCAAAGGTGGTTATTAGAAGAGTTGAGTTTACCCTTGCTAACTTCTACTGGGGATCCAGCTTGGAGGCTAAGCTTTATCATTGGATTGCTTGGAGCCAAATCGGCCAGCCTACGGCCTGTGGTGGGCTTGGTGTTAGAAACCTTTCCTTGGTCATCAAGGCCTTTAGAATGAAGCGCATCTGCAGTATCCTTTTTGGTGATTCCCCCTTCTCAGACTTAATAAGAAACCTCTATGGTCATGTCAGTTCCTTCCTATGCTCTCTCTCTTCTAGGTTCAGGCCTAGGGCCAATGCTTATCTTGACATGAAACCTTTCATGAGTTGGGATGTGAAAGAGGGCAACATTGATTTCTAGTTGGATCTCTGTATTGGGGACTCTACTCTTAAAGACTTTCTACCCTTGGAGGTTTCCCCCTCTTCTGTCTTAGCTAAAGATGTTATCTTGAATCATTCGCAGGCTCAACTCCTTCACTTCATCCCTGACTGTATTCGTTATCAAATCCCGAATACCTCTTTGGAAGCTGCTAAGGATGCGCCTATCTGGTATCCTTCGCCCCTTGGCAACTTCTTCATCTCTTCTGCCTACCTCTCGAACTTCAGAGACTCCATCAATCAGCCTGTTTTCAAAGATTTATGGAGTCACAAGCTTCTGTTGCATTTGACCCTCCTTGCTTGGAGAATCATCTACAACAGACTCCCAACTGATGACCTGATTCAAGGTCGTGGCATCTCCCTTACCTCCAAATGTCACTGTTGCCCCAACTACCCTCATAGTGAATCCCTACCTCATTTGTTATCCTTCAGTGAAGTCTCCTCTATTATCTTTTCTTGGACCTTTAAATAGGCACTTCTCAACGCTCTCCCTCTGAACATTCTTCAGAACATTCTACTTAACTCTAGTCCTCCCCACCACTACAATAAGCTTAAAGGTCTCATCATTTTCATTTGGTATCATATTTGGTGGGTTAGGAACAAAATTAAGAATGACAGGTTCAGCTTCAACCAAATTCCTCATTTTCTGGAATGCAACTAGAGGTGTTACAATATGGCCTTGTGGTTTCACCTTATGTAGTCCAAACCCGTTGCACTCTCTTGGGTCCGACCTAACTTGGGGTTTAAAGCCCATTTCTCTGCCTCTCGGAGCAATGATAACTCTCTTCTGGCTTGGGTGGTGAGAGATACCTGTGGTAACTTCGTGAGGGCTATTGCTGCAAAGATTCGTCTACTCAATAATGATTTAGCTCTCCTAAATGCTATGCATCATTTCCTTACTAATTGGCATCATAGGGGCCTTCCTATCATTCTTGAGGTGGATTCTACCATGATCTACTTCTGGTGGAAAGGAAAATTGCAAGTGCCATGGAGAACTAAATGGCACTCTAGTCAGGTCAAGACTCTGCTTGAGGACAGCATCACATTGCAATATATCCACCCGGTGGCAAAATCATCTTGCAAATCTCATTGCCTCCTCTATGGCGGGTCCTTGGACCTTCTTCCAGTCTGATCATCTTCTTAGAGCAAGGTGTTGCGGTCCAATCAAGCTAGACAAGATTCACTTTCCCTACATCATTAGTTGAAGCAGCTTCTGCTTCTCTTTTTGCTTTTCCTGTTGTTGTTTTCTATTTTTATTTTTGTACTAGGCCACAAGTCGTGGTCCCCTTTTCTTGTACTGGCCAGGTTTTGGTCTAATCCCCCTTCCCTCTTCTTTGTTTGGCCTCTAGGGAGTGGGGGATGAATAATAGTAGCTCCCAATTCTGCAAAAAAAAAAAAACTTGTTCCTCTCCCTACCAGTCGTCACAACACAATCCATAGCATTCGTTTTTCCTCTTCCTGTTGCACCAATACTACAGCATTCATTTTTTCCTAACTTTTAGTATGAGTTATTATCTATATTTTTTCTCTATTGCTTAGTCAATCGCTCTCTTCCTACAAATGAGAAACGGTTATCCTATACTCATTCTGGGATGCTATCATGTTATTTTTAGAGGAAGTGGGAGTAGGATAAGGACGTAGATAGAAATTAAATATGGGGAGTTGATATATTTTGTTGGAGACCATCAGGGAATGTTTGCGAGAAACAAAGGTCGCGTTACAATTCTTTGCCGAAAGTTTGGGAAAGTGGAAATTCACTTTTAATTTATATAAGGAATTAGTTGGAAATTCTCATAGGTCTTTGTTCCGGTATTTTAGCTTAGATATTTTCTTGACAAAAGTTTTGCTTTTTCACGAGGGTTGCAAAAGGCATAAGATTTAATTAGAAGGCTTAGATTTTGATTTTATTTTTTGCAACGTAGTTCCCTATATGATTCATTACTCAAAGGATAATAATCTCAATGCAAAATAAATGTAGAAATAATCATGCAATTAAAAATAAAATTTTTTTAAAGTATCGTAGTATTAACTTTTTTTTTAATAATTAGTTATTAGCGACTCCCCTGTCACCAATTTTCTACTTCTACCCTACCTTCAGACCTTTTCCATGCCCTCCCCTCTTCTCGTCCTCCGTCACCACCACCATCACCCATCGACCTCCACTACTCACCCTCCGGACCACAAACAAGTCCCTTCTCAAAATGGCTTGCATCAAATCTTCTTTGGGTAAAAATCTTGGGGTGCCAGTAACCGATCCTCCGATTACTATTTCAAGGAACAACCTTGCCATTATTGCAAGGGAGAATACACCACCACCTCAAGTTAAACTCCATTGTGACAAACTCCCAATGTTGGTGGCGGCAAGGCCACCAAGCCCTAAGCTTGAGGCCAAGTCAGAATGGCCTCCTAAAGGTTGGCGTGCGGAGGTTAGGACTAGAACAACTCCAAGAACATGAAAGGAAAAGATATAATAAGGAAAAATTATCCACTTTCACATAAGGGTCCATTCTTATGTAATATAATTCAACTATAGTTGAATGTACTAAATGGCAAAGTTCATGAATTTTGTTTTTTTGCAGGTAAAAGAACCATAGATTAAGCAGCCATCAGTTTACAAGGAAATTTTGGAGCATTCCAAATTTCCTATAGATTGTGACATAAACGGAATCTAGCAAGGAGATAGATACACAGGCTTAACAAAGGATCTATCAACTTTACGAATAGAAAAACTATCATTACCATTAACGATGGAGGAGCATTGCTGGACCAGCCCATGCGCTTCCCAGTCCAACTGCCGAAGGGCATAAACTTGTCTTATCAGGTTGATGGCATCTGAAGTAATAACCACCTCTTATAAGCCAACAATTAAGGCCAATTTCAAACATTTGAGAATCGCTCTCGTCTCCACCACAACAGAGTTAATAGAATTAATAACCTTTGCTGAACATAACTTTATATTCCCATCAACATCCAAGAAAATCGCAATAGCAACAAAGTAATTCTCTCCCACTGCAGCATCAACCAGCATTCTGCTACTTTGAATTTCCCCATCTTTTATATTCAATGTATTCTGACCAAAGGGGTCATTCCCAGCTTCCTGATTTGAATTGAAAGAACTATAGAAAGCAACAAAGTTCCTTGTCATCTGAATTATCACATCAGCTGAAGGTATTTCCCCCTTCATGACAACATTACACCTATGTAACCACATTGCATGTAATGCAAAGTATAGTAGATTCTAAGACAGTCCATGCAATTTCAATTGCTGAGAAAGTATCATAATATCCACCCACCAATTCTTTGCCAAAGGAGAACACACAATCCCCCAATAGAACCAAATCACTCTCATGAGATCACATTCCCCAATAAGATGGCCCCAACTCTCCTCTGGTCTCAAACAGAAAGGACACTATTTGTCATCTATTTTCAATCTTCTTGCAAGAATAGCCTTAAAGGAAGAGCACTAATCACAACCCTCCATAACAATAACTTAGTTCGAGGAGGAATTTTTTTGAGATTCCAAATTTTCCTACAGATAAGGACAATTTCATCATTTTGGTGTTCCACACAACCGTAGTCCTTCAATAATGTGAGATAAGCTGTCCTGACTGAAAAAACCCCCTTGGGGTGAGGCTTCCAAATCAAAGCATTTGCTCCTTCATGAATAGGTGTAGATAAAATATCTTGCACAATGTCTTCTTGAAAGATTGTATACAACCATTGTCTATTCCAAATGCTCTGACCAGGCATTAATAACTCAAACACTTTGGCAATGTTATAACTAACATATCCTAGGCCACACAAATCGATTGCCCTAGTTCACCCAAGTATCAGACCAAATATTGATATCCAGACTATTCCCTACTAGCCATGAGGAGTTTCTGAATGTACATTCCAAAATCTGCATAATAGCTTTCATAAAATCAGAATCCCCTGCTCTCGATATATATTCCTTTAAAGATCCCCACGGGAAATATTTGCTTTTCAAATGCATTTGCCAAAATCTATTCAGATTTGAATATAGTTCCCAGCCCATCTTCATGATCGATGCCAAATTCAAAAACCTTATCAATCTGAAGCCAAGTCCCCACATATGCTTTGGTAAACAAATATCCTTCCAAGATCTCAAATAAAGATGTCTTCTCCCATCTGAAAAACCCCACAAAAAATCTCTGACTAATTTATCTAATTGCTTACCTAACTTCTTAGAGAACAAAGTGGTGGCCATGAAATAATTTGGAATAGAGGAAAGTGTACTCTGTATCAACACCCCTCTGCCAGCTTGAGATAGTGAATTCATCTTCCAACCCGCCAGCCTTCTCAAGTATTTTGTAACTACCAATTCCTTCAATTTAGTTTGGTTCCCACCATCCATTAACAAAGTCCCTAAGTAGAGTTCATCTTTTGCCATATCTGCCACCTTTAGTATATCAAAGATTCTCCTATTTTCCAAGGGATCCTCTTTGCTAAAGAAGATCTTGGATTTAGAATAATTAACTTTCTGCCCTGAATTTCCTTCATAGTCCTAAAGCAATTTTGTAATCATTAATGCTTCATCAGGTGATGCCTTTCCAAAAGCAACAGTATCATCAGCATACATTAAATGGGTAATTGGTTGACTATTACCACTAATAGAAAATCCAAATATATTTCCATCATGCAAAGCCATATCAAGAACCCTAAACAAATATTCTGAGCATAAAATAAAAATATAGGAAGATAGAGGACATCCCTATCTGATTCCCCGAGTGGGAGTAATCACTTTAGAAGGTGACCCATTTACTAAGACTTGAAATGTAGCTGAGGAGACGCATGACATTAAAATATTAATCAGCGATGAGGGAATATTCAACTGAGATAGGCAATAAAAGATAAAAGGCCATTCCAACCTATCGAATGCTTTATCCATGTTGTTAAGACCCGTGTTGTTTGAGCCTTTTAAGATGTCTGGACCGTCGGTCAGACGTCTAGTAAGACATCTGGACACCTTCCCACATGTCTGGAAATAAAAAATTTTGAGTACGAGCTCGCGTCTGCACGCGGGTTACAGGCAGACAGTACTCTCTCTTTTTCCTCCTATCTCTTTTCCCCCTCCAGCGAACCCTAACCCTCACCCTTATAAAACCCCCTTCCTCCTCTCTCGTTCACCCCACTCCAGCCGCTTCTTCCCTTCCTCTTAACCCCAGCGCGAGAGCGGCGACGAGGAGGAGCGGCGTGAGGAGAGGAGGAGTTGTGCTCTCGAGCTCGTGTGGGAGCTCACCGAAGAGCGCACGGCCGGAGCGGCGCATGCACGAAGAGGGGTGCGTCGGGGGAGTCCTCCCCGACACTACTGCAGCCGGAGCTGCAGGCGAGGGGGCGAGGCGCGGCCACGCGTGGTGAGAGTAAGCGAGAGCAGGTTCTGGTTCTGGGTTTTCTCCCATAATCAGACGTCTGAAGTGACGTCCAGACGACGGAGCGGACGTCTAGAGGCGGTTCCAGACGTCTGAGGAGAGTTTCGCGAAGATACGTTCTCTTTGCGGATACGGCCATGCAGGCCGCTCCGTAGGTACCCTTTTGCATACCTATTTTGAGAAGATTTGGTGGATGCGTGCAGGATTTGCTTCGAGAAGGCACGGGACACGCCCTCCCACGCATTTTAGACGTCTGAGGAGCTTACCAGACGACTGGAAGCACATCCAGACGTCCAGAGAGGTGGTCGGACGTCTGGAGCTGGGTCCAGACGATCCAGAAGAGTTCTTGGATGTCTGAGGATGACGCAGAGACTGAGGTGCATTTCTGGACACTTTTAAGACGTCTGGAAGTTATTCCAGACGTCTGATTTTGCGTCAGTAACCCTGTTTTGACCCGTTTAGGGTCCGTTTGAGATCCGTTTTACGCGAATGAGATACCGACGTTTTCCTTGTGAGTTCCTCTACCTGTTAGAAGGCTTTCCATACTATTCTGATAGTTCCCTTGTGATTGCTCCTTATTATAGGACTTCGTTCCGTTACGGGTTCGGGGCTTGCTGAGGCACGTGAATCTGTCGTTCGAGCCCCCAATACTCCTAGGTTGACTGGTAGAATGGCTTCCCCTAATTTAAATACAAACTTAAATGCATGTGTGGAATGAATGATTAGAATCTAGGATATGGCATGAATCCTAAGACGAGAAATACTTGAATATTTGTATTGTGTGATTGAATTGCAGTCTTGAATGAGTAGACAAAAATGTTAAACAGCTGCTTGTAAATGAACCAAAGTTGCTTGTGAATTATGAAAACCTGTGCTAGTTAGCAGTTGCATGTGACCTTCCTGTTGTATATGTTAAATGATTTAATACGAGCTGCATGTGTATAAAGCTAAGAATGGTAATGTGAATGATAGAAATATGAATTACCTGTGTATAACCTGAGTATGGAAATGTGAACGATAGAAATACAAGTTGCACGTATATAACTTGAGAATGGAAATGGAAATGATGAAACCTGGTATGGAATGGCATGAGGCATATGAGTATAAACCCTAAGGGGGAATAGGAGTAGAGCTCCTAGAAATAAATGGAATGGATCTGGAAATGCGTTGGGAAGTGTGCTGGCCCTTGAGTACGTGGTACCAAGGGGAGCGTATGTTACCTCTTAGTGTAGAGGGGAGCTTGCCGCCCTTCGGGTTGAGACTCGGGGTGAGTTTGGCCACTTTGCACCGACTCTGTGCCCCTCGTGTACACTGTATCGGGGAGAGCTACTAGTGTAGGGAGAGAGCTAGCCACCCCACGGGACCCGGGGTTCATCTAGCCGCCCTACACCGACTTGTTAGGCCCACTGGGTAAACCAGGGTAGTCAGGCGAGGGTGCGCGGACTGTGGAAGGGCGAGACCTCTGTTTTGTTCTTAGGGGCTAAACCCCTGTTACTGAGAGGGCTAGGCCCTATACTGTTCTGTGCTATACTTTGGACGCACCCGTTAGCGGAAACGACTGACCGCGTGCCAGTGCGGGGTAGCTACCCGTGCGTTTATCGCGCGTGCCGTACTCACCATTACGTCTAACCGTGACCTTGGGGTAGTTGACTGGGTGTAGGATCACCACGAGGGACTCTCCTAGCCAGGAGAGCACCACGTGTGCCTTCTACTCTTCGTAAAAGACTGCAATCAAGATCGTTCATACGAGGAATATTCGAGATCAAGAAAGAGATCTGATAAATAAACTATGTGGTAAAAAAGAATAATTAGTTAAAGAAAGTAATTGAAAAATGACAGCTACCTGTCCACTTTTACTGCTTTAGTTAGTTGGTTGCCACTCTATTCAACGTTCGCTGACATTGTGTACTCATAACCCCTTTTCAGATCCAGGTGTTGAGCAGCCAGAGTCTACGGCTGCAGAGGGTGCTGGGCCAAGTAGAGCCCAGTAGCAGTAGTTGTTTTGCTGTACCTTTTTGTAGTAGTGAGTTCAGACTCTTATACTTTTACATTTTGTACATTTAGTTGTCTGTACTTTTATGTTCCTGTACTTTGTTGCTTTTCTACTGTTGTGGTGGTGATATATACTGTAGCAGTTTTTACTTTTTTACTATTGTACCTTTTTACTGTTAGTTGCATAGCATAGTGAATGTGGTTTACCTTCCTGCTTTTTTGGTTATTTCTCGTTGGACGACTGGGTCTTGTGATCAGTCGAGTCGGTCCGATCTCGTGTCCTATAGGGATTCAGGAACTAAGTCGTAACAATGTTCAGCTTGATAATCATTAAACCACCTTTTCTTTTGGACTTTTTAGACACGTTAACCACCTCCTTTGCCATAACCAGATTATCGGCAATTTGCCTACCCAATAAAAAAAACCAGCCTGATTTTTTGATATAACTCTACTTAAGATGGATTTGAGCCTCTTTGCAGCCAACTTTGCCACCACATTATAGAGTGTATTTGTGAGACTGATTGGCCAATAGTCCTTTGGCTCTTTGGGGGATGTATTTTTTGGAGCAAGTGTAAGATATGTCTCACTCATGGGCCTTGGCATCCTTTGTTTCTTAAAACATCATTGAACAAAAGAGATGATTTCATTACTTAACAAACTCCAACTATATTGATAAAAAAGAGCTGGAAATCCATCTGGACCAGACTCCTTCCATGATGCATTGCAAAGATAGTATTTTGAATTTCCTCCCCCGTAGGAATTTGTGCACACCATCTACTTTCAATATTTGACAACCAGTCTCTTTCATTAAATAATTTCCTTAGAGACCCATTACTACCTTGTGAGGAATAAAGTTTAATATAAAAATCGAACAAACTTTATTTGATTTTCTCCTAATTCCCCCTCTCTTCTCCATTTGGCAAAATCAACCATTCAATAGAATTTTTCGTCTTTCTATTTTGAGCATATAAATGATAAAATTTTGTATTACGATCGCTACTTTGTATCCAATCATGTCTAGATCTTTGGCACAAGTATGTCTCTTCTTGAAGAAGAACATCCTCATATTGCATCTGCAAATTCTTTTCTGCTACCATATCACTCGCTTTAGGTTTTTTGCTTTGCAAATATGCCATTTCAGATTTTATGTTCATCTTCCTTCTTTAACCATTCACTTCCAAGTTTGAATGTCATTTATTAAAATCCTTTGCCACCATTTGACCCTTTTCCCATATAGGAATGTTCCCATCTGAATATCTTTTCTAGCTACCTTCCAACATACTTCCATAATCGTTTGAAACTATCCATTCAGCCCCCCATCTCCACACCCTGTTACAATTTGCCTTTTTTTTGTTACGATGCAACAGGATCGGACTATGATCGCTACTTAAAGCAGGCAAATGAAGAACACCCACATTAGGAAAATGACTGAGCCAATTGCCAAAAACAAAAGCTCTATCAAGACGCTCCCTAATGAGATAGGAAGAATAGCGTTTATTACACCACGTATATGCTTGGCCAGCATATCCCAGGTCCAACAGGCCTAAGCTTGTAATAAAAGATTGCAAATGATAATGCTCCTTGATAGGAACCGAATTACCTCACTTTGTCTGCAATCGACAAAATCGCATTGTAATCCCCAATGCAAATTAGATTTTCAGCATATCTTCCCAACAACCTAATCATTCTGTTCCAAAACACTTTCCTACAATTTAATTTAGGCGTACCATATATACAAGCCAAAAACCAGACATAAGAATCCATACTAACTTCCATCAAAATGTAGTTTTGTCGAACATAACAAATATTAACATTCATCTCAGTAGAAAATAGCAAACCTAGCGCCCCAGACCTTCCTTGAGCACTAACAGCAAAAGAGGAAAACCCAAAACATTTTCTTACAATCTTATCAAACTTTTTGCTAGAAACATGTGTTTTAGATATAAAGATTACCTTGGCATTAGTAGCTTTGATAAGGGATTTTAGATGATGAACTGCTGAGGGTGATCCCAAACCTTTGCAGTTCTAAGCCAGAATAGTCATTTTCCTCTTGGCTATTGGTGAGGCTTGATTACCCAAAGCCCATCCTCCTCCTCCCAACATATTCCCTTGGTCCCCTTGAAGTCTTCATCAGCAGATGTTCTTTTGAATATCTTTGGCAATCGCATAGCTTTCAGTAGCAATCCTTTTCATATTTCTTCTTCTTGTTTGTTTTCTACTACCATCTTCAACAGGAACCATCTCCTCTACATTAGCATTAACTATCACATCAACATCAATAGGAGCCGCTAATCCATATCGTTCAAAGTACAGAGGAGCCCGACAATCAACCTCCTTTAATTCGATCCCAAACTGGTCAGAATGAGAGGCTACCGATATTTGAGGACTTACAGGAGTGATAGCCCAATTTGGAGAGTCCTTTATCTAATCTCAAACCATCTGTCTGCTTGAAGCCCCTTTAAAGTCAGGCCTACCCACCGATGCTTCACCAATTACAAGCGGCAGAGTTCATGAATTTGAACATCGATCGTGGTAGTTGTTCAAAACTATTCCTAACGAAAGCAAACATTATGAAAATGCTATCACACATCTAAAGATGCATAAAATTTTCACTATATATATATATATATATAAAATGTATCCAGAGAGTATAATACTACAAAATAACAAAAAAAGTATCAATTTTTTACCGCACGATCCTCTCTTTACTTGATGAAACCACTACGTCTGATTTGATTTCTAATTTTGTTAATTAGTATATTTTCATGATATTTTTATTGTTAAGTGTTATTTAGCAACCACCTTCCATTATCATACAACAATCTCGGGCAATTTGTTTTGGAGTTACACCCATCATCTCATGGATGCTCCCATCACTGCATATAATCACAGTTGTATTACAACTTTAACTACATCGTATTATCCGTAATACACATTAACTACAATATACAGTAAATAATCACCTGACTAATTACATAGATTGTATTACAATATAATTTACTCTTATAATGTTACGACTCGTATATGTATTTATTAAAACTTTGTTGATTCTATTACATCATTAAGTTATTTGATTACAAATAAAATCAACTTATATTAGAATGGATCATCTAAGTTATTATAAAGTTTTGTTGGTGTTATTTGCTTACGTTACATCATTTGTATAAATTAAATCATGTAATTTGATTAGAATCTACTATGACATACATTTATTGTATAATCTCAATTGTATTACAACTCTAAACATGTTATATTATCAGTAATACATCATTAAATACATACATAATGAATTATCGCACAACTAATTTCATATTTTGTATTACAACATTATTTAATTTGATAATGTTACACCTTGCTCATATATTTATTATAATATATACTTTTTCTATTACAATGGTAAAATTTATTTATTACAATCATATTCATTTGTAATTACAAATTATATACCAGGCTGTTACAATACTTTTTTATTATTTTTATATATACCTTAGTTACGTTTGAGCACGAATTTGTGTCATGCATGATTAATTTAATGAAAGGAATTGTGTTCACTTTTTATTTATAGTATATATTAATATTAATTTATTTGATTCGTTGCATCTTAAGAATGGATTTTATTAAGGTATGAAAAATAAATTTTATTTTTGATAATATCCATGCAATCGAACTCGATATAAAATCATTAATGAATTAATTTGTGGTATTTATGTCACCCTCAAGGTTAAAATGAAATGGTGATTATATAGTACCTTTTATTTATATTTTTTAACACAGCATTATATATATATATATATATATATATATATATATATATGTATTGATTTGACTTCTTTATTTAAGGCTATTAATCTTGACTTAGATGCTTTCTCGTGCTATCGGAGTCATAACGGTCTAATATTAGTTGAGATTAAATTACAATAATTTATCAATATGTCCATGTGTTGAACTCAAAGAAGGATGCACACCATATATTAATGACTGACCCTCTCCACTTGAGCCGATTAATTTTGAGTTCTCAATCTTATATCAATCAGCCTCTTTTCTTAATTAGAATGACATTTTATTTTAATTACCTATAATTGTATCAAAACGACGTAATCAACTCGAGAATCCTCACATTGCCAGCATAGGTCGAGCGCGGAGTGACCTAGCGAGCATAGAGTGACTGGACAAATGGCCACCACGATGGCCATGGATAGAAACGCCAACCTGACCCCGGTGTCCGTGTCCATGAGAGGCACGTCGACTGCGCACGTGAGCTGCGGAGCAAGCCAGAGCAACACCTTGAGGGCCCTTTGAGGGGCCCACGTAGCATGGCGACGAGCCACGTGAGGAGAGAGCGATGGAAGTGACGAAGGGCCCGTGCCACAGTGCCGGTGCCTGGGGTGGACGTGGCGATCCCCTGCCGCCAAAACGTGGATGACAAAGGAACTGATGACGACTTCGACGGCAACGAGGTGCGCGAGGAATAGACCTAGTCACGGATCGGATTAAGTGGATTATGGGTTAAGTTAATCAAGTCAAATCTTCAAAAATATTTGATTGAAGCCGTAGTCGAGTAGATCCATGGATCTAATAACTTGACCAAAGTATTATTTTTTTGAGTTGGGTCGAGCCTAGGTTAACTCATAGATTAAATATAAAGGATTTTAAAGTTTTAAACATATATATAGACACAAATACAATATGAATGGTTGAAAAATTAAAATATAGCTATACTAAAAAGAGTCATAAGGGAAAGGAACAATAAAAATCAAGTTAAAACATCATAAATATCATAGAGGTTGATCATTTTGCCAACAGCCATCATCTAACTCTACTTACTACAAATAGAGTTGCCAACAGTCGGATAGATGCTTTTTTTATCATGACCAACAACCTCCAACAATAGGCAAAGTTTCCAATAGCGTTGAGCTTTTCGTACCTCAGGTTAAATAGATGGTTTGTCATTCTCTATGTTAGATGGTTGCTGTCGAACCTCTTGTATGGTATCTGCAAGGGTGGAGATTTTAGGAAAGCGAGATAATAGCCAAATAGATAGAAAAATTGGCATTCGGTGGATGGAATTAAAAATGTTGGAGTTTTAACTTGGGACTGTTAGAGTTCTTGACTTTAAATATTAATGATTTGTGGGTCGAATAAGGCCGAGTCAAGTTGTAAATTAGAGACTTAAGCTCACCCATTTTCAATTAGGCCAATTAGAGAGTCGGGTCGGGTCATGGTAAAAAAATCAAAGTTCAAGCCCATCCATTTTACAAGTCAGGTGGATCGGGTTGATGGAAACCCTAGCACATGGTTAGGTCTACTGAGGAAGACTATGGTCCATAGCTTGTCGGAGTGTAGCACTAGGCTTGGTTTTGAAATAGTTGTTGTCGGACGTAGTAGACAAGCCTTGCGAAGTATAGACCCTAGAACAAAAGTGAGGCATATCTAGGATTGAGCATCAGGCCGAGCTACCCTAACCTAACCTTGGGTCGAACCCGCTAGCCTCAACTTAGGCCCAAGCCCATAACTTAAAGGGTCGAGCTTGTGTTAAGATTTTTGCCTATTAATCAAATGGACTCAGGTCAGGACTTAGGTTAACCCAAAGCCAACCCAGCTTGAGACCCAACCCATTTAGGGCCCTTATATATATTATACATATATGTATTATGTATATACATAAATTAATATATTAAAACTTAAAAATAAAAAATAATAAAACTCTCCCCTCATTCATTAACATCTTGCCCATTCTTGTGACACACACCTTGTGGCATACCCACTCCTAATTAAGTTATGCAAACTTTTTAAATTATTTTGAGAATTTTTATTTAGTATATTGCACATTTTATCTTTCATTTTAGATAATAAATAGGTCCAACCTATTCAGATTCTAACCCATTTACTTACGGTCAAATTTGGGTTTAGGTCATGATTTTATAAATTAGGCTTAGTTAAATAGACTTAAGCCAAGCCTAAGTTGACCGTGAAGGATAAGGCCATTGCTCAACCTTAGAATATGTATAAAAAGAAAAAGAAAAAGTTGAAGTTGAGTAGTAAGACAGTGAATTCTTGATTAGCAGCCTACTTCCGATCATCTGTCATTCCGTTCATCCACAACCAATAATATGAGTAGCGAAGTCCAACAGAGTTACCTTTGGCGTATGGATTTCTCTCTGTCTGGTGCAAAGCAGCTGAAATTGTGCATGACAGACAAAAGCCTTGGAGTTGACAAGATTGACCAGAACTTGGCTCACATTAAGGGCTTACGAGTTTAAGTAGTATTTATCAATAGACCTATAGGTCATGACGAATCTTTGGTCTGTTTCCTTGAATAAGGAGATATGCTCAGGCTATGTGTGTCGCCGTGCACGTGTACGTAAAGGCAAAGGCAAAGGCAAAGGCTATATATATACAAACTTATAATTTTTTTAAGTTTAGAAAATTTACGTGTTTCTCCTGATATGACTAATGAATCCACTTACTAATATCCTCAACTACAGCATTACTGTGGGTGACCTCATAGATATCCATCCTACTCATTTCCACCACATCATGTGTAGCAGACTAAAAATATAAAAATGATACAATTATATTAAGATAACTTAAAAATTAACCAATATTCAACTGAAAAGTAGTTTCAACACTTACATAACGGCTCTTGACCGTCTCGATACTCATTCAACCCAAACAATGGGTCTATGGTGGAGCTTTAGCCCTATTAACCTTATTTTCTTTGTTTGCTCCTGAAGATATACATAATAGTATTTTTTATAAATTTAAGATATATGAAATTAATAGAATAATTTTTAATCATTTACTAACCTCTGTCTTTGAATCCAGCCAATGCTCGCATGCCTTCTTCCAATTGTCAAGCATAACATTAGGAGGTTAATTCTCTATTGCCTCCTTAGGTGAACTGCAGTTCGAGAAAAACTAAATATCAAATATAAATTGTTAAAAATAATAAATGAAATTATGTATATAATAAAAATGTAAATGTTTAAAAATTATTACATTTCTCTTGATCACCGTCCTCCAATCTCTGCGGATTTTGGCGACGTGCTTAAGGATATATCGGGAGGAATTGGGGCCGTCACCCCAATCATAATTTGTCAACATTAATTCTTAAAAAAAATGTCAATCTTACTTTATAATAATTTTAAGATAAAGTTATAAAAGAAATAACTTTGATGAATGAAATTACCTCGAACTGACGGAGTAATTGCCTCTTCAACTGTACAGCCACCTTCCTCTAGTCGAAGTAGCAAATGGGGATAATGGATTTAACAGTTGTGCCCACTCAACTGATGACGCCTAGGTAATTCTCCACCTCCCCTATAGTTCTCAACCTGATCGTTATTCTTAAGCCCTAGGAACACGCTGGAGGTCTAAATTCTTTGTCTTCCCCCATCCTTTTCTTATTTTACCTGCGTAAACATTAATCATATTCATTATATATTTCTGAAGTTATAATAAACTTTAATATATATATATGTAATTTACGACTTAAAGATATATGAGTTCTTACTAAAACTTGTGCATGCCGCTAAGGGTGCACATGAATTGGGGATATATCTCATCCTCTGCCTCCTCCCTCTCCTCTCCTGCCTCCTCCCCCTCCTCCTCATCTGATGCTCCATAATCTAGATCATCCTTTACAAGCTCTGGTAAGGTCTGAGCAATCTCCTTCTCCTTTCCCTTCCCCCTGCATGTAGTAAATGTGTCATTTCCCTAAGTCGTACGAAACGTGATTGGCGGGGAGCTTGGTGCCAGGTGGGTGGCTGACCTTACTATTGCGGGGTGGGGGGGCTAGTTAAATATTATGACCATGCAAGAAACCATTCAAACATCTTCTGCATGGGTAGAAGATATTATTAAGTTAACCTCATCACCTAAATATCTCCCTATCATCATCAAAGGCTCAATCAAGGAATGAATTACTCTATCTTTATATCTAGTGTAATTTAAACCCCGCAATCTAATCAAAGATTTATCTATTATAACCTAACATTTAATGTAAACAAATCACTTATTAGGAAGGGAAATGACTAAATGATGTGTATCTTGATTAAGATTTTCACTTTATAGCCCATCCTCAAATATTTGATCACAATTTAGGTTTGCTCGATACATGTAACCTTAGTGCGGTGAAATTTCAGTAGCATCTCCCTGCACTTCTCCAGTATACCTCTCAATAATAACCTTAGCTAGATTTCCTTTAACACCCAATTAAGGGCATCGCAGGAAACTAGATAAGATTAGTTTGTATACCAGAAAAGAGCAGGAAGAACCGAAATTCACCACAGAAGGTTACATGTAACGAGTAAAATTAAGTTGTTATCAAATCTTTAAGGACCTTCTTTAGTTCGGTACTTCACCAAACTAAAGTCGATCGAATTTTATGGTATGCTACAAAGATAACACATCATGCATGTAAATGAAGTATACATACACTTCCTACATTATCCGTATAACATGATCATAAGCCTCAACATGTGAGTAATTTGGACACAGTTTGACTCTGAGGACTTTTATCCTAGGAATTATAATACCTAATGTTTAACCTCACATACATATATCTTTTTTAGCAAATGTGTGTATCTAAATAATAACTAATTTGAACATTAAAGAAATTCACCAAAAAACTAAAATATCATTCAATTAAATTAAAAATATTAAATGTATATATACATTCAACTACTCAAGCCTCCGAGTGTACCCGACACTGATAACCTACAATTTTAAAACCAAAATTAATTAAAAACATATTATAATCTTAAATGTTATAAGAGATAAGGAGGGGAGGGGGGCGAAGGCTGATGCCATGGTTAGGGTTTTGGAGGATAAGTGTGGGAGTGGTGTTGGAACGAGGGGAAGTGGAGTGGGTAAGGGGACGAGGGGGTTTTAACAAGAGGAGGAGAGGATGTGGAGGGGCACTGTGGTTGTGACACATGGCAGGTAGCGGGTTCTAGAAAGATCCAAGGCAACGGAAGGGTGTTTGGTATACTCCATGGCAAATAGTACCGTCACGCTCGTATCCTGGAACTTCCTATAGTCCCTCCAATTCCCCAACACTCCCATCCTCCCCGACCCCCACATGCTAGCTGACCAAATACACCCTTCCCATATCCACCACATTCTTCCCACCGTACGCCCTCCACATCCAGTCCCCAATCTCCCTCACCCTCCTCACACACTCCAACCCCTCTGGCCTCCAAAACACCTTCTCTGCTCCCCCCATGTGCTCCCCCGACAACCCCAACCTAAACCCCCTCACAACCCCACTGCCACTCTCCTAACACTCGACCTTGATCTCCATGTCCCTCCTCCCATCCATCGACCTCTAGTTCAAGTTGGCCGATCCCACCACCACATACTCATCATCCACGATCATCAATTTTGAATGCACGTATATCATGAACCCTCTGTTCCTCTAAGCTCGCCCGTAGTTGCTTTATCACTTGGGCGAGCTAGCGAGGATCATCTCCTTGCCTCTGTCTGCCTCGCTGTTCGTGATGCAGAAAAAGTTCAAGTAGTCCCTCGAGTGGGAGCATTGGTGGACGTTGCTCAATGCCTCCACTATCAGCCTGTACATCATGGACATGGTGAGCCTCCTCCAGAGCAACATCTCCTACATCGCATTAATCTACCACTTATGGGACCACAATTCCACTTTATTAGTCATACTAGCTTATTCTCATTCATACATATACATATAAGTAGCTATACTACCTAGGTTTTAAATCCTAGATTCTAACTACGTTCTATGGTGTCCCTTGGCTCCTTAGAACCTATGATTGTAATTCAAAGATTTTCCAACATTATGGTTTAGAAATCACATTCCTAAATCGTTGGTTCATCTAAGCTCCATTTAACTTAATAGAAGGTCATTGAAACCATCATGAGCATTGAAATTTGAAACACACTTTGATTTTTTTCCTAAACATATGATCCCCATCATAAAAAGTCATTTCATGCCTTCAACATTTGCACATTTCTTTAGGTTAATACTTAGGCTTTTATGCAATTTTGACATTTGAGATGATATCCATATGCCTTTCAATACCCTCCCAAAACTCCCAAATTCATGCCATCATCCATACCACGAACGGAGAAGACATCCCTCGCATACGCTGACCAACCCACCGCTAGGCCCGCCTTCGCCCCGCCCATGTCTAGCACTCCATGCATGTCACTATCATTTTTAAAAGGAAAGTTCCCAAGGGAGGAGAGATAAGCCGATAGGAAGGGGGCTCCGATCAGCCACAATCGATCGATCGGAGTCCCATAGATACGTCACGGTGGTTTTCGCAAGCGGAAGAAGAAAGGAAGGTGCTCTTCACGAGGTAACATTTGTAATACTCGATCCCACCAACAATCGTAACCACCCACCGCCGCCCCCACATGTTAAATATGGGTTCACTTTTGACCACTCTCTTATCCCCTTTCACCAATCCAACTGGCTCACACGGGATTCCTTGTGTTGTTTCGTGCAGGCATCGTGAAGCAAATAGGTTAAAATATTCCAACCAACAAAAAAATATAATCTACAGCCATCCCGAGAAGGAACGCAATTAAAAATTCGAAAACAAGGTACAATACCACAGTAATATTCCTTTGATGCTCCCCATCCTACTCAATGCTCAAGTGTTCTTCTCTCAACGATTATCTTACCACCAATCAATCCACTTTAATCAATTGGGCCTATAAATAATTAACTACGGTTCGCCCTTTTATGATATTACTCGCCCTATAAATGGCAAACCATCTCCGACTTCCACACATCAACTCACCCCTCTTGCCTCCTACCCACCCCCACCCTCTTCTCTAATTTCTTGCTTCTACTTCGACCTCTTCGTAGTATATGGGATCTATCATCAAACAGAGACGCAACTCGCACGGCCAGGATTCCTCTTATTTCCTAGGATGGCAGGTGTACGAGGAAAACCCATACCATCCCATCACTAATCCCAATGGGATCATCCAGATGGGCCTTGCAGAGAACCAGGTGAATACATTTAATCGACTCAATTAAACCCTTTTTTTTAAAGAGCATGCATGCATGCCTCTCAAAATCTTCTTCGATTTTATTCATGAAATAATATTCTTCTTCGATTGATATCGGCTATCTCGAAAGAATTAAAAGGCACCTTCGCATAATGTTAGCTGATATATATATTTATAACGGGTGTAATTCTTTCAGCTCTCTCTTGACCTCCTTGAGTCGTGGCTCGACGCAAACCCTGGGTCGGTCGGTTTCAAGAGGCACGGTGACTCAATTTTCCGAGATCTGGCACTCTTCCAGGACTACAACGGCTTGCCAGCCTTCAAGAAAGTGAGTGATAACTTACTGATCATATGGGAAAGATTTAGACAGACCGTAATCCTGGCTTTACAGATCATGCATGCATGCCTCGTATCTCCAGTTATTATATATATCTTAATCAGGATGCATAGCTAGCTCTGGTTAACTATGCAATATTGTCAAACAAGCCTAAGTTTAACTACTTGGAGAGCCTGTTCTAGGTTTATCTTGCCCGCCCTTGTTCCCAATCCTGAATGTTTGGCTCTTCCTTCCTTTACCAATTACTACGGTCATAGCTGAGCCCTCATTACTCCCAAATATACCATTAAGTAAAACGATGTATATACGTAAAGAATTAGTTTTGATCCTGTACCTTATCATGGGATTATAAAAATTAAAATTCTATCAAAATTTTATTATTAAAAAATTATTTTAACATGAGTGGAAGAGACAGAATCTGGATGGAGAAAAAAAAAAAAATCGATTACATGGGTAATACACACAATGATTATTTAACAACTCTTTATATTACACCCTAAATGCTAACTTAATTATATCAATATATTTTAAATTTTAATCATTGTATTTTACTTTTCCACCAAAATATATCAGTTAAAAAATAAAATATATCGATTGAAATAAGAAAACATCTCATTCGATAAAATATATCAATATATTTTAATTTTCAATCGATTTATTTTTATTTTCTATTGGAACACATCGATTTAAAATAAAGATGCATTATATTTTTATTTTCAACAATTATATTTGAAATTAAAATACATCACATATTACAAATGTATTAACTGATATATTTTGATTTTCAATCAATGTCTTAGATTAAATTAATTTACAAAAGCTGATTTTATATTTATGTTATTTTATAAATACTCATGTAGAAATATACTCAATATTAATCTCTGATTAAAAAATATAAGATAAGAAAATCAATAATAAAAATAAAATTGAAAATATATTATGATAAATAGTATGTAAAGAAAATGAAATAAGAAGAAAAAAAAAAAAGATAGAGAGAGAGAGTAAAAAGAAATACAGAAAATGTTTACCGTGATAAACAAAAATTATAAAAATAAATGAATAAATAATATTTAAACTAATAATTACAATACCATCTCAACCGTCAGTTATATATAAAAAAGATTGGGTGACCGATGGGTGCAGGCCTTGGCCAGATTCATGGGGGAAATTGGAGGGAACAGGATCAACTTCGAGCCCAACAACCTCGTTCTCACAGCAGGTGCAACCTCCGCGAATGAGATCCTCATGTTCTGCATTGCGAAACCCGGAGACGCCTTTCTCCTTCCCACTCCATACTACCCGGGGTAAGTACATGCACGCGTATTTACCATATATATGTATAGAAATTTATTATTTCCATCATTTGAAAAGTTTTTTTTTTTTCTCAAAACACGGGAGTTAACATTCATCCTCCACTCCCTCAAGGTACAAAACCGGTAGGTAAGAAAATTAGATCAAAACTTATCTCGTATAGGAAACGGATGACCACGACTTATAGCCTAACACAAAAAGCAAGAGATCAAATAACATTGCAACAAAATCTAACCTAAGCAAAAAGAATCGGCCAATAACATAGGAAACTGAATCTAATCCAATCTAAGCATCCTGCAACATCTGGAAGGGAGAAGCACCGACGAAATGATAGTGTCACGGACCATCAGCGTAGGAAGCAAACATCCGTGTGAAATTGTTGGCCACAGGATGAATATAATTCAGGTAAATGAGATGATAGCTGGAATTCTTGGCAACCTGAAGCTGATTACGCATGTCCCATGCCACCACACTGATTGTCCCAAAGGACCCAAGCTATAGAAGGGGAACCGTTGAGACTAGTAGCCGTAAAATTGACCTTATAACCACTAGTCGGGTATACCCAAGAGACAACAAAGACATTGGGGTGTTGATTTTTAATCAAGTTACACATGTTAAAAGACCTCCAATTACGATCTAGAAAATGACTAATGTGAGAAAAATTGAAGTTGTCATGCTTAATCTTATTGTGGATCCACCAGATGTTGTGCCAAATAAACACAGTAATCCCCTTGATCCTCTTAGAATAGGAAGTCGTGACGTTAAGGAAATTATGGTAAAGACTATCTAGAGAAATGGGGTTAAGGCAACTATTCCAGAAAGTCCAGTTGGAGACATAGAAAGCAAGTTCGCTGTGGCAAAAAAGGTGGGAGCTCATTCCAACATACGGAAGAGTAGGGCAACAAACACGTTTGGAAGGCATATGAAAGACAAGCTTTTAGACATTATCGTCAGAAGGGATCCTATGAAGAATAAATCTCCAAGTAGTAAGGCTCATTCTAAGGAGAAGCTTAAGATTACAGAGTCTTTGAAGAACAGTATTCGTGGGGAAGTGAATGAAGCTATTATTGTAGGCGGGAGATATAAAGAAATCACCCTCTTAAGAGGGGGTCCAGATGGGCACATCTTTGGTGTTAAGAATGACAGTTTGGAAGATTTTGTCTAATACTGTTGAAGCGATCTATCAAGGGTTTATATTATCGTCGTCGTAGTTCAACTCCTCAATCAATCGAATAACAAATACAATTTATAATTCGAACATAAGTCCAAAGTCGAACATAGGGAGTAAGTACGAATTCAAACACTAATCTTTAATTAAAGTCAATGAACATAATTAATTGGGCATTAAAAATAGATATTCAATAAATAATGTGTCACATTATTTATTCAATATATCTAGAAATTGCATAGAATAAAAAAGAGGAGAATAAAAAATAATGGTGATTTAGATCACCACTAATTTTCTTAATTAAGAATGTATGTAATTATTCAATTAGAACTCAAATGTAAACTATAGTACTTAAATTATTCAATAGTAATTCAAATAATACCACAGTGTTCTCAACTTAACAGAACCTAAAAGCCTCTCTCTCTCTTTCTTTCTTCTCCTTCCTTCCATCTTTTTTCACAGCACACATAGCAGCTCTTCTTTTCTTCTCAAGCTTTCTCTTCTCTTCACGCACAAGGTAAACAACCTCTTCTACGGCTAAGTGTCACACAAGGACAATTCCTCAGAGAGCAAAAACCCCCTCCCCCGCATACTCTCTCTCTTTCTTTCTTCTCCTCTTTCTCTCTCAGATGGCCAGGTAATCAGATCACACACACCCGTGTCCAGGCTCACCGACAGTGGTGATGAGAGAGGAGTGAATAGGATAAGTTGGATCGGGTCGTGCGGGTAAGCGGGAGAGTGGGGACCTCACCCCCGATGTCGAGGCGAATAATCGGTGTGACAAAAACAATTTAAGCGCTCTCAAGCACTCTTCTGTGCCCGATGTGGGGACTAAATCCCACAGGGCCTCTCCTCACGGAGCTGCTGTGAAGATGCCTTTAATTGGAGTAGCAGCGGATGGTGTGGTGCCCAATTGACCACCTGAGCATGTACGTTGAAGCCTTCCACACAGCATCGAGGTGTCACCTGGGGAGTGTGTGACCTGGAGCTTGAAGAATAGGGTCAAAGTCAATGGCAGTGACAACGGTGGACAGCATTGACCTGAAACATGAAATAGGTCCATGCGACCACGTTAAAATAGCGCAAGATGATCGCCTGAGGGTGGCGAGGGTGGTCGTGGTGGTTTCATGGAGAATTGGGGTGTGTGGTGGCTGGCGGAAGTCAACGAAGGTGGACGACAATAGCTTTGTTCGGTGGAGAGCTAGGGCGAACGATGGAGCAAAATAGGAGAGGGCTTTTGATGGAGGGAGTACGAAGGTGCTTTTGGGAGTTGTGGTGAGACGAATGGTGATCTGTGGTGGTGGTGCGGGCTCACCGAAGCCCTTGTTGGAGCAAGAGAAGATGATGGGGGAGAGTGGGAACAATGGTCAAAATTGGAGTTTAAAGAGAGGGAAATAAAGTGGAGAGGATGAGGAAGCTATAGGATCTAACTGTGGACGAATGGGATGAAGGTTTGGCATCGGCTTTGGTTGGCTAGTGCCGGAGAAGGAGAACGCTCCGTGAGGGTGATGGTGAGGAAGGGGTCTAAGGGCCTTCACTTTGGCCGACAAGAGGCGAAGGAAGATGAGGAGTGAGGACAGGCCAATTTGGCCATTGGCCGTCCGTAGGACGACGAAGAGTGAGGTCGCCAGAGCTTTGGTTGGAGTTAGAGAAGGGAAAGGAAGACTTGTAGCTCAAAACCTAACTAAGGAGCACGACCTAACATTAGGCGTACTTTTATAGGGCTTAGGATGAAGTTTCAAACTTGTAAACAAGCTTGGAAACTTCGGGTTTCTTGAACATATAGGATACCCACATCTCCCATGCATTCGCATGGGAGATTGGAAAAGAATTGGAGTTCAAGGACAGGCTTGAATGAAAAAGAATTCCTCGATTAATCTCTTGTTCAAATCTGGGACTAATTGATTGAGAATTGAACGAGAAATCCTCACTCGAAACTCTACGGTGAAGGTCAGACCTTCCAAAAATGATGCAAGGACCTTTTTGCAAAGAATGATGATAAAGTCAAGGACCCATTTGAAATTATTTCAAATGCTAGGAGCATATGTGTGAGAGAAAAGAGTCAGACAGGACTGAAATGTAAACTAGATCAAAATGATCTCTGATTGAATCCAAATTTTGGTAAAAATCTAATTTAAACCAAGGAATCTGATAGTAAAGTCGAATTTAGATTTTAACCAAGTTTGACTGAATAAATTGAGTAGAAATCTAAATTAAAGTAACTGTCTATCTGAAATTCTATTTTAAATCAAAATGGACTTTGATGGTCAAATTAAAGATATCAAATGCTAGATAATATTTTTTTATTATTTTTAGAGGATTTAGGTGAATTTTTAGTGAATTAAGCGGATCTATTTTTAGGATTTTAAATGTCATTTAATTCTCGTAACGCCTGAAAATCAGTTTTTATCTACACGGACCCTTTTGTTAGACTTTAATGCACATTTGACCTTTAGTAAACCCTTGAGAAAATATGTGATTATTCTGCATTCATTATATGATGGTAAAATTACAATTTTAACCCTAATTTCATGTTTAACTCTTAGAAAGGATGTGCAGTAAATTACGATCCGTTGACGGTTATGTAGGAGCATTTATTAATAGATTATAACTAATTAAAGCTAGATATGACTGATAATGACGTTATCATCAAATACAGAGAGGGATGTGGCGGAGATAGTTAATCAAATTAGGAGAGGCTACAGCATCCTTGATCTTCAACAAGGGAGGGTTAAAATCTTGAGGGAGGAAATCCTTAAAAGGAGAGTTGCCAATCAAAATATCCATCCAAAAAAGAAGGTTACCCTCCTTAACCTCCCAGCAGATGAACGACATCATCTCCTTGTAAATGGTGATGAGGGAATTAAGCCTATAGGAGTTATTACAAATAGTGTTATAAGATATGTTGTGAAGATTTTGCATCATAGAAGCATAGAGCGAATCTCCAAACATAATGTTCCAAAGCCTTTTCATCTTAAACGCTCTAATGACGATGGTAAGATCCCTGATACCAAGCCCACCAAGGGAAAGAGGCTGCAAATAGAGGGCTTAGAGATTCAATGAAGGTGACGATCGTTTCCTGTGGAATTCTAGAAGAAGTTGGCGAAAGTAGATTCAAGGTTGCGAATGATGGCTCTGAGGTCATTAATGACAAACAACACATGGATAGGTATGGAAGAAAGGACATGTTTGATAAGAAGCATCCTAGCAACAGAAGATAGGAGTTTGGCTTTCCACCTTGAAAGTTTAGATTGAATTTTGTCAACCAAGCCATGAAAATACGAGATCTTAGCTCTGCCCATAAAGATCGGGCAACCAAGGTAGTTGAAAGGAAAGCTCACAAGTTGAAACCATGTAATAGTGAGAATGTGAGACAATCTATCCAGGGGGAATTGCTTTCCAACACAGCAAAAACTCTTGAGAGAGTTTAAACGCTACCCAAAGTTGGATTCAAAATCATGAATGAAGGTCATAATATTAGTAATAGATTTCAAGCTACCAATGAAGAAAAGAATAATATCGTCAACATAAAGGAGGGAAATCGGAAGAGATATCCCACGTTTAATAGAAAAGGTGGCTAACTACCCCAAATGAGCCATCTCCTTGATACCTCGAACAAAGGGCTCCATAAAGATGTCGAAAAGGAAAGGCAACAGCAAGTCCCCTTGTCTGAGACCACGAGAGACTCTAAAGAAAGTCCTAGAACTTCCATCAACTAAGATAGAGAATCCCTCATGTTTCACAAAGCCTTTGATAAGATCAATAGCTTTAGAAGAGAACCCGAATTTAAGCAAAACTCTGTAGAGAGCTTCCCATTCAACCCTATCATAGGCCTTTTGGAGATCAATCTGAAAGATAACATTATATCCAAAGACATACGATTAAGCCTTTGAGAAAGCTCAAAAGTGGCAAAGATGTGGTCATGGATTGTTCTACGTTTGATAAAACCAACCTACTCAGGAGATATGATTTTAGGCAACAAGGTGGCCAGGTGATTCTCAAGGATACCAGAGGCGATCTTGAAAGACACATTACAAAGGCTGAAAGGGTAGAAGTCAGAAAGCTCCTTAGCGTTGAGTTTCTTAGGGAGAAGGGAAATAAAGGTGGAGTTGAACGATCTAGGAGCTAATTGAGTGGAGAGAAAATGAGAAATGGCATTAATACCCTCCAACCTAACAATATCCCAACAACTACAATAAAACTCGATGTTGAAGCAATCGAGACCTGCAGGGCTATTAGTCGACATAGCTATAATGGTTTCCAAAATCTCTATCTTGGTAGGAATGGCAGTCAACATGGAAGAGTCTTCAAGGGAAAGAATAAGAGGAATGACATCTAAGAATTTGTCAATGTTCCCATCCCCATTATAAGAAAGAAGGTTTTGAAAGTAGCTGATCAATTTGGAAGCCGCTTCATCCTAGGAATTGTTACCAATGGAAGAGGATAAAGAGTTACGATTGTGCTTAACGAATCTTTTCTTGATGGTGGTAAAAAAGAAAGAATTATTCGATTCTCCTGGATTCATCCAAGAAATTTTAGCTTTTTGCGCCAGAAAATCATAGTACTTAAAGAGGACATCTTCTACTTAGATACAAATATCCGCTAGTTCAAAAGAAGTCTGATCATCCCAGCAAGATGTCAATTTTGCCTCCAAATCATCATGGCACATCTCCAGATCCTTGACAATCCTCTGAATGTCACCAAAATACCATTTATTCTAAGATTGAAGGGTTCTTTTGAGATTGGTAAGTTTAGAGTAGAGAATATCAATGGGGTTGTAGGTGGGGTTAGAGCAAGGTTGGTTCCAAATTGTACTAACCACATTCCTGAAAGTATGGTCCCTGAACCACATGTTTTGGACCCTAAACAGACGAGGCCTAAGAGGCTTAGAAATGCAAAGAGAAAGAACCATGGGAGCATGGTCCGAGTTACATCTAGAAAGGTAGGAAGCCTCTAGCATAAGAGTCATGGCAGACAACATGACGAAGATGTGATCCAACTTTTAATAAATCCTAGCATTACCACATCTCACATTGCACCAAGAGAATTGATTGCCAACCATCGGAATTTCCAAAAGACCATTAGAGTCCTTCCAGAAGCGGAAGTCAACAGCTTGGGACATCTAAAAAGGAAGTCCTCCACCCTTCTCTGAGGATTGTAAGATATAATTAAAGTCGCCTCCAATAATCTAAGAATCAAAATTGGAGTTATTAAAATCAAGTGGTTCCACAAGGCCTGGTGGGACTCAGCATTACACGAAGCATAAACCCCCGAAACAAAACAAATGGAATTACGAAGAGCACATTTGATAGTAATAACTTGAGGCATAACCCGAAATAAGGAGGCATTGACCGAAATCTTAGAAAAACACCAAATGTTAGAAGCTTCGACGGAGATATGCATATGATGGTAAGCAATCAAATCCATAAAAACCACAGCCAAGGTAGTATCAGCAAAAGAAACAAAAAGGAAGATAAAGTCGAAATGGTGTTCATGAATCAAGTATCTTAAACAATTGGAAGTAGGTAAATTAAGAACCCCTCTACAATTCCAAAAGAGCCCTTTCCTTGGTAACGAATCTTGGTAAGCGATTTACTGCAACTACGAGTAATCGTCCCATTTCCTGTTAAGGGGACACCCCCACGGACTCCTCTAGACCTATCAGTAGAGTGTGCCTCCTATGCGTCCCTATGATCAAGGGGGGAATCCAAAGCAAGATCATCAAGGGAATTCTGGATGCGAATCAAATCTAGAAGATTTAGGAGAATCATCATTGCTCACTAGAAGGGGTTCCTCATTAGCACCAATTTCAATAACCCAAGGAGGGTCAGGATCGAGTAGGACCGGAGAAGGGAGGGGAAGATAAATGCCCCAAGATAATGAGCCATCCCTACAGTAAAGATTTTTCACAATAGAGTTTGGATTACTTTGATTATTAACAAGCATCAACTGGGATTCATTCTCATTATCCTGATTATCTATAAGCCTGGAGTTCAGATAATTACTCCGATTAACCATGTCAAAGTCAGAAGCCATATTATGGAGAGCATTTAAACAAGGAATGAACTTAATGAGACAGTTATCATAATCAATAGAAATCTCATGAGAGTGATTGCTATGATATAAAACCAATTTAGAAGAATCGTATAATGTGTTATCAGATTCGGAAAGGTGTTGATAGGAATTAGATTTTGTCGCTGAATTGACTGAGTTTTCAACAAAATCGTCAGAAACCATTTTATCTACAGAAGCAAGCAAATCAACAGTCAAGGAATTATCAGAAGGGGATGAATATACCTGCTGGGAATGGGGAAGCTTAGATGGATCAGACACCTTAGCCTCCATCCCCAGGTCGTCAATGTGCAAAGGTCTCGATCTCTTTTTGGATTTCTTTTTAGAGCTCAATTTCGCCCTGCGTTTCTTCTTAATCACCACCGGAGGACCACCTAAAGAGCTATTCCCACCCAGAGAAGAATGAGAAGTTATACAACCCAGATTAATATTTCCCCCAAGGTCCTTCGAGTGGGAACAAGTAAGGATAGCTTCATCAGCAAGAGGAGCAACATCTAGACGAGATGGCAAAGGAGCATTTTCCTTCATAGACTCAGGGGACGACTGAACAACATGCGAGGAAGGGGAAGAAACTGAAGCTCCACCAGGACAGGCAGTGGGAGGATAGATCGCTTCATCAGCCTAAGGAGAGTCATTCGAGCAAGATGCTGGGAAGGAATCAGTTCTCGTCCAATCGGAGGATGGCTGAGCCGCATTCGAAGAAGGGGAGGGGCCAGAGGCTCCACTAGGACCTGAAATACCAGCAGTAGCACAAGACGACAAAGTATGACCGAGCTTCAGAGCATATGAGCAGCACAAGGGCAACCACTCTTAAACCACCTTCTATTGAATCATAGCCCCATCGTTGGAAATACGAACAAAGGAAGGGTGCTCCTTCAGAAGGTCCATCTCAACACAAACCAAGGGATAACCCAAATCTTAAACCTTGCAAAGTCTTAGGACCCACAAAAACTAGGTTACCCAGTTGATATGCCAACGAAAGTAGCACATTTGGATGACAAAGATGCAAGTTTAATCCCGGGAATCCAACCCAAATAGGCACCGAAGTGGCCGAAGCGTCAGTATGAAAAGATGGCATCCAACGAATGAACTGAAGATGCGTCTTGTTCAAAACAGCATAGCCGAGGGAGAAGAGTCTAGAAAAATCATGGTAAGACGAGCATCTAACAAACCAATGCCTCATATCAAGCACGGTAAGCGAAAAGTCAAACAAGCAAACCTTGTGCGAAAGGAAGCCCTTAACCAGATGAAAAGGAGGTTTAGGTCCCATAGCACAGATGACAACCGAAGAGGCCAAACCCTTAGCGAGTTTAGAAACTTCGGAAGAAGAGAACGAGGTGCACAGGAGGCCATCAACCTCAAAAGGCAAGCGAATCGGCATGAGAAGCTCAACGTAGGTGAGGGGCTCTGAAGCTCGATATATGCTCGACCGTCACAAAGGCATAGGAAGGCCTTTGCGGTGACGCTAATCGAGGATCGAGAGTAGTAGGGTCCGAAGGAGAAGCCGTGACCCCACAGCGAACCACCCATGAAAACCACATGCCAAAAAGCTAAGCCAATGAGAAACACCAAGAAAAGCAAAAGAACCACCAAAAAACCAAAGCACCAAACAACGCACAAGCAGAGGAGCAAAACCCACAAAATCCCAAAGCAAAAGTGGAAAAAGCCAAGTCGAAAGAAGCAGAACCACAAAAAAGCAACCAGGCAATCACCCCGAGGGTGCCACCCACAGCTCCTAGAGGGGAGGAGCTGCCATGGCGGGGAGCAACCCGACTCCCCTCCAAAGGAAGGGGAGGAAGAGGGGCCTCACCAGAACGACAGGAGGCGGAAACCCAAGGGAGGGAAAGAACACAAAAGGGAGGTGCAATGGGAGAGGCAAGGGGAAAAGGGGGAGGGAAAGGCCGCTCTCTCTCCAGTGGGCACTCTCTCACCCTCACTCGATAAGGTCTTCAGAAATTGACTCCAGCTTTAACTTTTTAATTTCAACTGTATAAAATATTGTAGAAAACTTCATCCGCTTTAAGGAAAATTATCGCTTTGACGACGACTTACGATGACGAAGCTATAATGATGTTTATGATGATGTTTATTTAACGTAGACATATCTATGATGACATTTATCACCATAGGTTTTATTTTTCTTCTGTAGTGTTGTTCAAAGAGACATGTTTGACGTAAAAAGAAAAAGGTCATGAAAAGGTTTATCACTCTTAAGTTGGTTTTGGAAGTTTAATTATATTAATTAGGATATAATTGATATACATGATGTAAAGAATTTATGTTAAAAATTAATGAGATTTGATAGAAGTTTTTAGTCTTTCATTAGAAGTGGATAAATCTTTCGACGTGTGTGAAAGTTTTCTACCTCTCATAGTTTCTGTAATAAAGAATGAGAGGTGTGGATGAGGATCATACACACACCCTAATTCGATCTTCAATAAGAATAAATTTGAAACTTAGACTCTTTTGCAATGACTTTTTTAATCTCATTAATTTGTCATTAATTGATCGATCAAGAGATTAAATTGGTTGATCAATTATTTTGATCAATCGATGAGTTAAATTTGATAGATCAATTGGTTTTGTCGACCAATAAGTCAGGTTTAATCAATTAATTGATTTGATCCATCAATGGAACTAAATTGATTGATCAAGTAATGAATTTCTATAAATGTTAATTTCTATAAACATCGAGTCATGAATTCTATATAAAGTGCAAAAGAGGGTTTTCAATTTGACACACAACAAGAGTGAAGAAACTCTCTACTCTCCCTCCCTCTCACATTCTCATCGCTTTTTTTCTAAGTGAGTTCGTTAAACGTAAGATTGGTATATCAATCTCCAATGAAATTTGTCGATCTCGTGAAAGATGCTTAAGGGTGATTCACAAGAAGTGATTGTTTAATCAACCAATCAAATTAATCGATCAACCAAATTGATCGATTAAATTATCTCGGCTTTGTTCTTCTAAGGTGATTTTCGAAATCACCCAAGTTCTAAGTATGTCGAATCTTGGAGATGGATCTTCATATGTTGGGAGTAGCTTGTTAAACCCTGTTACGGCCCAGTTCCTGAATCCTTATCGGACACGAGAATTGGACCGACTCGACTGATCCCAAGACTCAGTCGTCCAACGAGAAAGTAACCAAAAAACAGTAAAATAAACCACATTCACCATGCAAGTAACTAACAGTAACAAAAGTACAGCAGTAAAGAAAAGAACTACTACAGTACATACCACCACAACAGTAGAGAATTAAAAATAAGTACAGAAGTATGAAGATTGCAATAAAAGAGTACAAGGTGAAACAGAAATACTCACTACTACAGAAAAACGGTACAACAAGTACAACTACTGGACTCTACTAGGCCCAGCACCCTCCGCAGCCGTAGGCTCTGGCTGCTCAACACCTGGTCATAAAAAAGGTGACAAATGTGACACGTCAGTGAAACGCTAAGTAGAGTGGCAACTAGCTAGCTAAGAAAACAGTAAAGGTGGACAAGTAGCTGTTGTTTTTAATTTCTTTCTTTATTCCTCTATTTACTCTTTCTTGAATTATTTCTCAAAACTTTCTCTTGATCTCGAATGTTCCTCGTGGGAACGATCTTGATTGCAGTCTTTTCCGAAAAGTAGAAGTAGCACGTGGTGCTCTCCTGGCCGGAAGAGTCCTTCGTGGTGGTCCTACCCTCAGTCAACCACCCCAAGGTCACTGACAGACATAACGGTAACTACGGCACGAGCGATAAACACACGGGTAGCTACCCCACACTGCCACGCAACCAGTCGTTTCCGTTAACGGGTGCGCCCAAAGCACAGCACGGAACCAGTATAGGGTAGAGCCCTCTCAGTAACAAGGGTCCAATCCCTCCACAGTAACCAAACAGGGGTCTTTCCCCTCTACAGTCCGTGCACCCTCGCCTGACAACACTGGTTTGTCCAGTGGGCCTAACAAGTCGATGTAGGACGACTAGCTGAACCCCGGGACCCGTGGGGTGGCTAGCTCTCTCCCTGCACTAGTTGCTCTCCCCGGTATTGTGTACGCGAGGGCCAAAAGTCGGTACAAAGTGGCCAGACCTAAACCCGGGTCCTTAGGGCAGCTAGCTCCGCTCTGCACTAAACAGGGGGACTGTCGCTCTCCTTGGTACTCCGTACTCAAGGGCCAGCTCACTTCCCCATTCATTTTTCCAATTCCATTCTATTTACTTTCTACGAGTTCTACTCCTAATTTCCCGTAGGGTTCATACTCATTTTTCTCAGGCCAAGCCATACTAGGTTTCATCATTTCAATTTCATTCATATTTAGCCCATGTTTCCAACATTTAATATCAATTTATATACAAGCAGCTCAAAGTTTAATTTCCAAACAACAGGAAATACATGTAACAGTAAGCAGCAGTACTCTACATTTCACAGGCAGCTGTTATTCATTTACAGGCAATTATCATTATTCTGTCTAAGACTGCAATTCAGGTATTCAAGACACTCGTTTCAATGTTTCTGTTCCTAAGATTCATGCCACACCCCAGAATCTATCATTCAATCTAGTTTACAAGTCCTAGGATTCATGCCATACCCTAGGATCTATCATTCAATCTAGTTTTCAGGTCCTACGATTCATGTCATACCCGAGGATCTATCATTCTTTTCAGAGATGCATTAATGTTTGTAAATAACTAAGGGGAGCCACTCTACCTGCAAAATCGGGAGTAATGGGGACGTGATCGGCAGGTCCACGTGCCTCCGCAACCCCCAAAGCTGCAATAGAACGAGGTCCTAACACAAGGATAAATCGCAAGGAACCACTTAGAACAGGATACAAGTATTTTAACAAGTAGAGGAACTAATTCTGAGAAGAACAAAATTTCAAACGCGAAAATCGGACTTCGAACGGACCCTAAACGGGCCAAAAATGACAACTCTGACCCAAATCAGACGTCTGGAACACCTTCCAGACGTCTCAAAAAGTGGTCCAGGTCATACCTCCCTCTGCGTTGCTCCTCAAGCATCCAAGGATCCTGCTGAATCGTCTGGACCCAGTTCCAGACGTCCGACCACCTCTCCAGACATCTGGAGATGCTCTCCACCGTCTCGTACTGTGCCCAGACGTCTGATCTACGTGGGAGAGCGTGTCCTCGCACTTTCTCGAAACGAAACCTGCACGCGCGACGTAAGCCTCCTCATCGCAACACGTCTCAGCACTTCGGCAGATCGGCTTGCATGGCCGTATCCGCAAAAAGGAGGGAGTGGAAAAATTTCATACCTCTCAGATGTCTAGAGCTCCCTCCAGATGTCGCACGCGTCGTCTGAATGTAGGTCCAGACGTCTGATTCTAGGAAAATTTCCCAAAATCAAAACCTCCTCGTCTTCTTCCCTCTGCGCTCGGCCGCGCCGCGCTCGTCCGCCTACTGTCTGAGCAGCAGTAGCATCGGGGTAACCTTCCCAGCACCACGCTCTTCTGTGCGCCCGTCGGTCGGCCCCGAGCTACTCCGGCGAGCTTGCTCTCTCTTTCTGGCGCACTCTCCCTCTTCTTCCCTCTCGCTGCACCTCTTCCTCTCCACACCGCACCCGGCAGCAGCTGCTGCCCACTCTCACGCTCTCACTGGAGGAAGGGGAAGACGGTGGGGTGGTAAACGAGGGAGAGGGGAGAGGGGTATTTGAAGGCGTGGGGGGGAGAAAAAGCGTCTACAGGTCGACGGGTTCCAGACGTTTGGGAAGGCATCCAGATGTCTAGACCAACTCCCAGATGTCTTAAAAGTGTTTGATGTCTCGGATCTTAACAGATCCTAAAGTACCAATATTATGGAGAGTAATATCTTCTCTAAGGGAAGTCCTTGATAAGTACTTCAATTAGAATAACATCTAATAATCTATTTTCATTTTATTTATTTATCTTATTATATGTTATTTATTTTTTATTTTATTCTTGATCTTGTCATATCATATATAAATTAATTGATTTAATATTTTTGATATACCAGTAATATTTTTAAAATATGCAAAATCTTTGGATATGCATGTGATTTTATTTATTTATCATATAGATGCATTGTTTTCAACAACTTCCCTGACAAAAATAAGGTGACAAACCTCCATGGTTGTACTTTGCCTCACTCTTTTTCTTATTCTTTCCATCTGATGGCCACATCCCATGGGTAAGATGTTGGGTGGGAGATTTTACGTGAGAAATGGCACCGTTGTTAAATGCAACAGTAGAAAATGGTATAACATTGAGGTAAAACAATGTTGAACCAAGGGCTATAATCCCATGACAAACATCATAATCCATCCTAATCACCCATTCTTCTCTTAGATATTATTTGGATGACATGAGATTTACTTATCCACTAAATGGGTCGATAGGGGATAAGCTCGTCCCACTCAACAACTTCGATTTATTTTGATTTGACGTAGAGAGGAGGAGATGAACTTATCTTAACCCCTTGGGTGGAATTATTTAGAGAAATTGTCCAATGATTTGACATGTTACCGTGTGCGACAATGAAAATCGCAAGTTTAGATTTGTTTGAAATTTACATGGAATTAGAGAGATAATTTAAAGGGATAAATAAAGTCGTTGATCCCAACATAAAGTATCCTGCAAAACAAACAAACTGTCCCTCCGAGGAGTGCAGTAAATTATAAAATATCATCATCAACCTATCGCTTTATTCTCTCGTTATAAACCCTAGACAACACAATGTCGTATGAAGATCACCTTACGTCATCGATTTCGATTTCATTCCATGAACAGCTTCGACAGGGACCTGAAATGGAGGACGAGTGTGGAGATCGTACCCGTCGATTGCACGAGCTCCAACGGATTCAAGCTCACCCTCCATGCACTCGAGCAAGCCTACAACCTCGCTAGCAATCGTGGCCTCCGTGTGAGAGGCATTCTCATAACCAACCCCTCGAACCCTCTCGGCACCTCTACCACCATCGCCGAGCTCGAGACCCTCCTCGCCTTTGTTGAGTCCAAGCGCATTCATCTCATTAGTGATGAGATCTACTCCGGCACCGTGTTCGCACCACCAAGCTTCGTCAGCATATTGGAAGTGGTCGCTCTCCACTACCACACCCTCTTCGAGCGTGTCCACATGGTCTACAGCCTCTCCAAGGACCTCGGCCTCCCCGGCTTCCGTGTTGGCGCCATATACTCCAACAACCCCGCCGTCATCACCAATGCAACAAAGATGTCAAGCTTCGGGCTTATATCGTCCCAGACACAGCACCTCCTTTCGGAGGTGCTCAGCGACAAGGGGTTCACGAAGGAATACGCAGCGGAGAACCAGCGAAGGCTGAAGGAGAGGCATGACATGCTTGTAGAAGGGCTGAGAGGCTCAGGTATAACGTGCTTGGAGAGCAATGCGGGCCTCTTCTGCTGGGTGGACATGACGCACTTGCTAAGATGCAACACGTTTGATGGGGAGATGGACCTGTGGAAGGAGATGTTATATGATGTGGGTCTCAATGTGTCTCCGGGATCGTCATGCCATTGCGTGGAACCAGGGTGGTTTAGGGTTTGCTTCGCAAACATGGAGGAGGAAACCCTAACCCTAGCCATGGAGAGGATGAGGGAGTTTGTGAGGAGGGATAGGGGAGGTGCATGGGGAAGTGGAGAAGAAGAGAAGGAGGGATAAAGTTTATGTCTAACAAATCGGTTCCTCGACTTGTCACCTCAATGTCAGGATCCAATTCTCTCTAATAACTAGAGAGGGATCTGCGAAGGGAATTTGTGCAAGGTAATAGTTGGAAGAGCTGAGGGCCCAAACCTAACATTTAATGAGCTTAGTGAGGCTTGTAGTAATATACCAGTCGGTTAAACTCAGGCCCCACTATGGGATACGTCTTATAGTTCCCTTGTTTTTCAAATTTAATATAATTTGTACTAATTTATCACAGAGGAAGATACTCCAAATAATCTCTTGTTTTCATTATATTTTAAATGCGTATCTTTTGAACTTATGTAAAAAATGGAATGTCTTGAACTTCAAGAAGGTTTTTGCACAATTTGATAAAATCATAAGTTCACTAGTAAAAAGTTTATTTTTATAATCATTTTTCTGTAAAGAATGAAAGGACTCTGATACCATCAACGGTTGTCACTCCCAATAGTCCACTCCTGACCCGTTAGGAGGACTATTGGGTAGGACAACTAAAACATTGCCCAAGTTGGAGACTCGAGACAATGTGATAGCCAAAGGGTACCAAGGATCTACCTTAGAACTTGAAGAGTTCCCGAGTATGGTGATAAGCCATAAGCCATCATTGAATTAGGACGGGAAGGAGAACATTTCTAAGGCAACATGGGCACTGGTATCGGCACTTATCTTTGATATTGATATTGGGCACTTACGACTTAGAGTTCCAAATTTCACACTAGTATTGGTACTGGGCACATTCTACCTGGAATCACCAAAAGGCACCAATACTAGTACTCATCTTAGGTACTGGTGCTAGGCACCTTCTACCACGAGCCCAAGATTTATGCCAGTACCGATATTGATCGTGGGTATCAGTACAGGGCACGTTCTGTTCTTTTTATCGTGATCAAGGGCCTTGGAACCCAACCAATACGTATCGGTACTAGATACCAGTGCCCAATACCGACACTACACATCAGTACCAGTTCTGAGTGGTTTCAAGTCCCGAACCTGAGCAATTTTAGGTTCTCGTGCCACCCATAAACCCTCTTTATACCCCCAGTAACTCAAATCTATAATCCCCATATTACCAAGTGTAGGTAGGGTGTATTTACACTAGAAAATTCATCATGAAACACTCGTGGAAATATCACCCTACCCTACTCTAAACCCCTATAAGTGTCTGTGTGTAAAAATGAGCAGGCATCAGCAAACACACATCTTACCACCATTAAGATATTTAAGGGAGTCTATACTTTCAAGAGGGAAGTCCTTACCTGCCCCTAGAGCAGCCAACTACCCTGAGATGAATGAAGGAAAGTGCACCTTTCCCTTCTCCTCCTTCTCTGCCTCTAACATCCCCCAGAAGTAGCAGCAGCAACCAACACAGCAACAACGTACAGCTACAGCGCCAACAATGGTAGCAGCAGCAAGAAAGATGGGGACGAGAGGGGTGGCATTGAGGATAGGACAGGGAGGAGCAGTCGGAGGAGGTGGAGGTGTTGTTCTCATCTTCTCACTCTTCTCTACGTTGAAGCGCGAGGGAGGGTAGGTAGCTTCTCTAGCAAGAAATTTACCCGTTAAATAGGTTAGGGAAAATCGCTTAAGATGCCCCTCCACTCAAAACTTGAGTGCCAAGCAAGTCCATAAACTCCGCCTTCTTTTCCAGAAAGCCCCTTACAACCCTTATGAAAGTTATAAATGGAATAAGTTTTGAATGGATATAGGTTCTCTGTGCCTTCACTTCCCATCTTATTTTGGACATTTTCAGGTGTCTTTGAAGATCATCTGTGCTTGACGACCAACAAGGTATATTGTATTGTTAAGTGGTACAGCAAGGCAGCATCACTTTATCTCCATCATATCCATCGCCAACCTCTATGTCAACCGCACAACTTTGACATGATACTACATTGACTGTAGCAACTTTAACATGATACTATCATGGAAGTTGAGGTTCCCTTTGGTGCATTGATAGAGAAGGAAGGCAATCAATGGTGACAAGGATCGTGATGCAGGTCCACAACCAACAGGAGGAGGGGGTGGGGAAGATGTTACCACAAATGCCTAAGGGGGGATGTCGACAAGGGCAATCGTGCTTAACAAGATCATGTTCTTTACAAGGGTGTCCACCATGATCATCAAGGCCAAGGGACTGACATCTAAAAATTTTTTTAGTGATTTAACAGGATAGTATTGGCGTAGTCTTCAAAGCAATCTGAAATTTTTTTCTTCCTGTTTCATGGTTGCACAAACCATCTTGAAATATCATGTTAATTTTCTCTTAAAGGTGTTTATGTTAATTTTCATTTCATGTTTGTTGATATATATATGATACTTAATATTTTGGAAAAACAAAGCACCATGTTCACCACCTGGTCTTCGAAAGCGAAAAGTAGAGACTCCTTCAAGTTTTATTGTTATCACAAGTAGAGGGAACTCTTATGGTTATAAAATATTTCTTTAACGACATCTATTACCAACTCTAGGAATTCTTTAATAAACATGAATATATGAACAAGGGCCAAATAAGTAATCTGTTGAGAGAAGTCATTTAGTTGATCATTGTCTAGGAATTCTTTAATAAACATGAAGATATGAACAAGAGCCAAATAAGTAATCTGTTGAGAGAAGTCATTTAGTTGATCATTGTAAATAGTCTTTATTTGTTTATATTTAGGCATTATTATGTGTAAATCACATAATTTAGCTAATTATTTTGTTTTGATTTTGGGAAGAACTAAACACCAATCAAGAGTATTAAAGTAAGACCTTGTGAATGGATTTATTAATATCAATAGTGCTCCTCTAATCTTTTACTAATGTCAAGAGAGATTGAAAGTTTTTAATAAAAAACAAGTGGCTTCTTGAGATCCTATTATTTATTTCAAAGGAAATCAAATTCTCACAACATTAAAACTTTAATGACCTATGTTAATTCCCCTAAAGGATGTTTTCTATTCATTCTCTCTAACAGAAAATATCAATTTTAACTACATTGCAAAGCCAAACTTCCCGCCATGAAGCGCGAGTCAAATTGCCTAGTACTTTCTAAAATGTAGGCATAAAATTTATGGAATTCTTGACCAAGATGGATACAAAAAGTACAAATAAGTCGATGAGTAGCTACTAGCTACACGATATGCTACACTTTGACAATGACTCCATACAGGGTTAGGGGGAGAAAATCCAAGTTGGTTCACATTTGAAGTCTTGCAATTTTAGCATGATACGAAGAAAGGTTTCTTAGCTTGCTTATGCCTAACTATCTTAACTAACTAAATCATGCGTCACCCTTAGGTGATTGATCAGGGTAGGCATTGACCTTCACAAAAGGCCTTCAAATTTGGTGTTGCTCCAAATATGATGTGAATTCGATTACGAGTTGCAAGTCGACTTGGCCCACAAATATTGCGATTCAAGTTTAACAACCTCTCCGCAAATTCAATTTCAATGCTAAAGATCTAATGACTTATTTTAAGGATTGAGGAAGATAGGAGAGTTGGCGATGGTGTAGATTTTCTTTTTTGAGTTTGGTCATTTGCCCAACACGTAAAGCACATTAGGGCATTGTTTGATTGCAGGAAATAAAAATGTCGAATTAATGATAGAATTGAGGGATGCGAGGAATTGTCAAGGAATGCATAGGTTTTTTTGTGTGTAGGGAATTAAAGATCAAATCAAGAAATTAAATATTCTATCATAAAACATTTGAGAGGAGTAAAATCATTACATCCCATCCCTTAGCTCAAATTATCTTATTTGACAATTAAGAAGCTAACTCCCTAATAAATGAATTCCAAAGTCAAAACAACTAGATAATTTTGAAGCATTAATTTTGATTCTCAAATGATGCCCAAGAGTCTCCGAATTAGAGAAGGGCCAAGTGCGATCTATGCTTCTTCATGATCAACGAAGTTTCTCTATTCCTATTTTTTTTTGGTAGACCTTGGTAGGAAACGTATTTTGTAATATAAGATGTAACATAAAAGTGAAGATCATGTCAAACATCTCCGTCTTGTGTTTAGGAATGTACCTAGATGCATTTAAAATATCACCAATAATATCTATTATTATTACATAAAAGATCATACATCCCTTACAATTTAAGTGTTGGGATCCATCATCTAACAAAGATAAGAAATCATTAATAATTTTTAATAATAACTAAACTATCACCAATGGCATTTTCTTCAACTACAAAAATTACTAAAAATATTTTATTTAAAATTAAAAATCATCAATAATATTTGATTCTTAAATACTAAGTCAAGTTACAAAATAATTTTTTTACATTTCTCTTTTTTTTATATTATTTAAATACAAAAGAGCAATTAAATGAAAACGTAGAGAAACTCAGTTCCCACAAAATGCGACGCATCCCCTTCGTTAAGTGATCTAAATTACATCGTTGACATTAGCCATAACATAGATTGTAAAGATAAGTCTCTTGCGAGCGTCTCAATTGATGATTATCTACTCATACCACCATAGTGAAAATAATGGCATCGATTCAAGATTTGTCAACGTAAAATTTACTTGAAAGTCATGAGTTAAAATACTTGCAACTTTCCAAGATTTACTTCACAAGAGGATTCCTCCTTACAAAAAAAATCATTCAAATGATTTTTAGCTATAAATCAAATTACACTTGAGTTATTTTAATTTTAAACTAAATTTTATCGATAATTTTTTAATTATAAACTAAATTGCATATGTGATGTTCAATTATAAATTAAATGATATTTTATAGTATTTAATTTTAAATCAAAAGTCACCCACTGTAATAAATATTAGCAATGATATCCCTATTTGGAAAGACACATCGCATTTCACTTTGCGTTAATGTATAACCTTTTTCTAGTAACTGTGTCCTTTTCCTTCCCATCGCGTCTCTAACCCATGAAACAAACGGAACCTATAATCGTCACAAGGCAACACATCTCGACAAGGCGGCAACTTTCACCGTCTTGGCAAGTTTACAAAATTACTCGCACAAACCTAAAATTTCGAGGTGGATAATCATCAATAAATTCATTCGCTATGAAGAGTGAAATTTGCTCTTATAGAGTAAATTCTTTGGATCTAGTGAACTGGGTATTGTATAGAACGGGAGGAGAAGAATAAATCTTTATCCATCAGCCATATTGCTCATAAAATACATGTGTGGATCGATTTCTCATAAGATATCAACTCACGGAGAATCATAATCATTTATGAATTTTCAGTGTAATCCCTAATGTTTAAATGCCATCCATGAACTTTTCAGTCTTTTCAAGAAGTCTTGATAGGCTAACTAATAAATTATCTATGTGACAAAATAAGTCCTATGATTTCCACTTGCACCATATGGACCCTGAAAAGCTTCCTAATTGAGAAGTTCCTAATTGAGAAGTTCTCCAAGAAGCTCCAGGGATGGAAAGCGATACACCTTTCCATTCCCTCCGGAATAAATCTATTCAACAGCTCCTTAATCCCCTCTGGCTGTCTATGCTTTGTTCCCGCCTCAGAATACCGGATAAAATCACGAGGGCCATTAAAAATATAAGGGAAACTTCTTCTGGCGGGGGAATATTAATTATTCAACAACACAAAGTCCACTTAGTGCGTTAGGGAGCAATTTGCAAATCAAGGAGAAATAATGTCTCGGGGTTGATCAATCTACAATATTTCAACAAGGTAATGTTGATTAAAACCTTCTTTAGGATCCTTAATAATAAATTGCACCTTCTTTCAAGAATGACATCGGGGAAATATTTCAGGGATAAACCTATTCCCCCTTCCTAAAAGGCATGGCTCCCTTGTCGCGGTACGTCTTGGATACCACCATCCAATAACGTAGATTTCTTCCAAATTGGTAGATAAAATGTACGCGGCTGATGATGGAAAAACACCTATTTATGGAAAGATAAAATCTTCGACCAACAATCTTAAGCACTCTACCTCAACCTCTTCATATTAGCTAGCAACAAGAACCCAACCATTCGTGAGGCTAAGAGAATCTCAAGATAGAAAACAATTTGCTTAAGGCTCTTATTAATTGGGATGCCAGTAAAGAAATGTGTAAAACACAACGTACAACTTACGATTGCACAAGGACTTCAAAACTTAATTATTAAATGTAAAAAAAATCATAATGTATATATTCATTTCAAAACCAAATGGTGACATATCACCCCCCCCCCCCTCTTCGACTCTATCCAATTGTCTTTTTTTGAAACATTCGCTCATCTCCTACCAAGTATTAGCAACGAATGACAACTTTAACAACTTCCAAATGCTTCTTGAAGATAATAATAGAGGAAAGCAGCGAAGTGAAGTTGATGGAGAAAAAGACTACATCAACATATGCATTTACAAGCTGAATTTTATATCATCAATGGGTGTATTAAGAACTTCTACCGATGGATTCCTCGGGAAACTAAAAAAAAATGACATGCTTAACTTTACTAGCTTTTAAGGGAGAATCCAACAATGGAAAATAAGAATTTACCGATAGATCCCTCAAAAAACTAAAAAAATGACATGGGCTTAGATTTAGTAGGTTTTAAGCAAGAATATACCGGTAGAAAATAAGAATCCACCAATGGATTCCAGATTCCTCGAGAAAATTAAAAAAAATAGCATGGGATTAGGTTTAGTAGGTTTTAACTGAGAATCCACAAGTGGAAAATAAGAATCCACCAATGCATTCCTCGAGAAAATAAAAGAAATAGCATGGGCTTAGGTTAGTAAGTTTTAAGCTAGAATCCACCGATGAAAAACGAGGATCCATTGATGGATTACGGATTCCTCTTGAGAATAAAAAAAAAAATTAACATGGGCTTAAGTTTAATGTGTTTTAAGGGAGAATCCATTGGTGGATTCCTAGAGAAACTAAAGAAAAAATGTCATGGGCTTATGTTTAGTAGGTTTTAAGCAAAAATCCACCTATGGAAAACAAGAATCCACCAATGGATTCCTCGGGAAAATAAAAAAAAAGTAGCATGTGCTTAGGTTGAATTAGTATAATGTAAGGGAGCATCCGCTAGTAGAAAATGAGAATCCACCAGTGGATTCCTCAAGAAAATAAAAAAAAATAGCATGGGTTTAGGTTTAATAGGTTTTAAGCAAGAATATCTCGATGGAAAATGAGAATCCACCAGCGGATTCTTTGAGAAAATTAAGAAAAAATAGCATGAGCTTAAGCTTAGTAGATTTTAAGCGAGAATCCACCAGTGCAAAATAAGAATCCAATAGTGTATTCCTTGAGAGAATAAAAAATAATAGCATGGGCTTAGGCTTAGTAGGTTTGAAGGGAGAATCCACTGGTGAAAAATGAGAATCCACCGGTGGATTCCTAGAGAAACTAAAAAAAAATGGCATGGGCTTAGATTTTGTAGGTTTTAACCAAGAATCCACCAGTGGAACATGAGAATCAACTGGTTGAAAAGCAATAATCAGTCGGTTGAAGGAATTAAAAAAAACTCTTTCATTAGACAATCCAAAACAAGAATCAACCGGTTGAAACCAATATTCAAACAATTGAAAACGAAAATCCGTCGGTTAATTCTCTCGTTTTAACACATCTGCTCTCCTTTTGCAGGGAAATTGACCACAAGTAGTGCACCTTGCTTTCCATCAAAAAAGCACCGAAGCTCGTGCAACTAGATGTAAAAGGGGAGTTTCAGAAGACAACATTTGCTCAAATTGTTAATGAGGAAAAACTCTACCCACTGCTCAACGACAAGGAATAATATGGCAGCTTGTAAGTGCATACAATGCTAAGATAAAGGAGTTTGAGCTTGGAGAATTAAAGCTCAAATTAACAGCTAATCATATAGAGAAAATGATTGGACCGGGGAATCAAGAAAGGAAACTCATATTAATTGATGGAAAAAAGAATCCAAAGTGACAGACGTAGCATTTGGAGTGAAAACTTCAAAACAATGAAGCCAAAGGCCAGACATATAGCGGAGAAATTGCAACACTTCAACAAGGAAAAGGAGAAGGGAAAGGGAAAGAAAAAAGAAAGCATTGAGGATGAAGGAATCAAATTGAAAAGGAAACCAAATTGCTAGTCCTCATAATAATTTTATCATTCCTACTACCATATGGAGATCAAGCGATCATAACATTGCTATTTGATACCGTAGAGGATCCTGAGTCAATAAACTCTTACAATTGGGCTGATGTTGCAAATGTCTTCCTACATGAAGGGCTAAAGGATGCAAATGAAAGAGAACAAGCCCAGCACATAGAAGGATGCGCCATCCTATGAACCCTATGGGCAACGGATATGTTCAATGTGAGAGAGCTCACAAATACGAAGGTGCAAATAGTAGTTGAAAGATACAATAACGACAAAGCATTCATAGCCCAAAAGAAATTGGCCTACGTTTGGAGAAACAACAAGAAAGTTTATGAGAGAGAAAATCATTTGGCAAAGAACAAAGAGAAGAAAGAGAAATGAAGAGAAAAATAAAGGAGAGCTAAGGAAGCTCAGAGGTACCCCCACCAAAAAGAAAGAAGAAACAGGAGAAAGAAGAAAGAAATGAAATGATAATGGTAAAAAAAAATTATATGAAGAAAATGAAATTTGATTTGAGGAAGTTGAAGAAAAACAATAAAATGTTAAGGTGCATGTTGAGAAGGAAAAATGAAGAAATACAATAGATATAAGAAAGCATTGGTGCATTCGTCAGACAATCTCAAATAACCCAAGAAGCATCAGTGCATTCCTCAGACAATCTCAAATAACCCAAGCAGACACTTAACCAAGCAAGGAAGAAGAAAAACACCAGAAGGTTAGTAAATTAATCTATTTACATTTAAAACTTCCTTCTTTCAACCGATTGAATCTCTCCTTTCTAATTCATATGAATCATTTTCAATCGGTGTAGTTCCATTCTCAACCGATTGATTCTCTCCTTTCTAATATATGTGAATCATTTTCAACTAGTTGATCCTCTCCTTTCTAATTTATGTAAATCATTCTCAACCGATTGATTCTCTCCCTTCCAATTGCTACCAATGTTTCTCATGCTTTCCACCGATGTATTCCATTCCAGGAGCAGATCCAAGGAGAAGAGTCACTCAAAGGAGAGGAGTAGCTACACAAAGAAGAGGGACATGGAAAAGACATTTTACACCATGAAGGGGAGATGCCACAAGATGAAATGGAGCAAGAACACAAAGAGGAGGTGCACCACGATGAAAAACATAAAGAAAATCACCTTAATGAAGAAGAAAACCATGAAGAACAACACCAAGAGGAGCACTATCCCCAAGGAGAGGAGGTCAACCGAGGAGAGGAGGTGCACCAAGAGCAGGAGATGAAATATAAAAACAATCAGGTATATTCTATATTCAATTTCCAACCACTATATTTCAAGTATAAATATGTTCATTTGTAAATTTCAACCAATGGATTATGCAGCAAAGTGATTTTCAACCGTTGTATTTCCACTTTGAATATTTTCAATTTCAACCAATGGGCTCCTTACATAAGTTGCATAAATGGTAATTTTCAACCGGTGAATTTTTATTTTCAACTGATGGATTTCTATTATTTTTCAATTCCACTTTGAATATCTTCATTTTTCAATTTCAATAGGTGGATTCCTCACATAATATGCATAAGGGATAATTTTCAATCGGTGAATTTTTATTTTAAATTGATATATTTTTGTTTTCAAATGATAGATTTCTATTAATTTTCAATTTCAATTAGTGGATGTTTGTATCATCAAGGGTAATTTTCAACCGGTGGATTTATCTTATATTTTAATTTCAACCGGTGGAATTTTCTTTCTAACAAGTGAATTAGCATAATCTGACAATTTTTTACATCATTAGCATATGGATGTTGCTCGTATAGATTTAAATGAAGAACTCAAGGTAGCAGAATATCCCTAAAGATGATAGTAAGTAGAAGTTTTATATTAATTTAGTTGAGTGATAATTAAAAAGTAATAACTCAAATTTGTACACACAGGATGAATGGATTGTTAGACCAATACAAGAGGAAGAAGAAGAAAAGCAAGAAGAAAAAAAGAAAGAAGAACAAGAGACAAGGAGGAGTGCGATTCCACGACAAAGAAGGAAACAACAAGCACATAGGCCTCCACCAAAATCAAGGCAATGGCCATACAAGAGAATAATAACCTTGGATAGGAAGGCAACGAAATGCTTAACACCTTCGAAGAGAAACATTTTTGACAAAATAACGGAAGGAAAGAAAATTTTGATGTGTTGTTGAGGATGGGGGACTACTTGGTAGGAAGGAAGTCCATGCATGATGTTATAACTAAAAGTGGCATCATGGATAACCATGTAAGTATAGAAAATATTTTCTAAAGCATTGAATTACAACAAAATGTCTCCTTAACATTCTAAATTACATCAATTGCAGATCATAGATGTCATTATACAAATAACCAAAGATGCTCTTGTACAACAACAGTAAGAAACAAATACAGTGGCCCTAGGTACAAATTTTTTTGTGTATGTAAGTTACAAAATATCCAACAAGTAAATGCCTTCATGGGTCTTAAGGGAGAATTTTTTCAAAGATGTAAATACATAGCAAGGATGTATCGCATTGGACACTCGTGGTCATCAACATAAATGCAAAGAAAATAACCCAATATGACAGTGCCATGCATTACTACCTCAACAAGTCACACAGAGATGGTCAAATGCTTGTAAGTATATCTTTCAATACATTTTTTTGTGTCATATATATATATAATAAATAACCATACAAAACCTTTCAATTTCAGTTTGATGTCATGAAAATCATACTCTTACAAAGAAGAGGATTGGACAAAGACACATGGCAAGAGCACCATTACATAGATGCGCCACAGCAAGGGGGTACAACCAATGATTGCGGCATCTTCATAGCTTGATGGATAAAGTGCATGCTACGATGTCCTAATCCGATGAAGTATACAAAAGACACTGATGTACATAAGTATAGTGTAATATATGTTAGAAATATTCTTCTACATAGATGCACATATAGCGAGAAGATATAGGCTATATGGATTTAGACTTCATATTCTCGTTACATGTATGTATAGACTTCGTATTCTCGTTACATGTATGTATATATACTTTGTTTTAGATTCAAAGATATTCTCAGAATTCATGTGTAACGAATGCTTTATTGGCAGGTTGAAATATGTTTTTCATCAACATACACATCCAAAGGAGGAAAATACACCGGTGTAAAGACAAGAATCAACCGATTGAAAATATCAAATACATCAGTTGATTGCCATTTTCAACCAGTAGAACCAAGTTAAAACACATAGGGATAGATATAAAATGAGAATACACCGGTTGGGTTTCATTTTCAACTGGTGGAATATGAGATTGCATCAAAATACACTAAAATGATAACCAATAGGTTGATTAATCTTTAAAATAGGTACATAATAAGAAATACATTTATTGAGTTTCATTTTTAACTGGTGGAATATGAGATTGCGCTAAAATAGCCTAAAATGATAATCAATTGGTGGAATATGAGAATACACTAGATGATTGTCAATTTCAACTGATGGAATGAAGTTAAAACACAAAATGACAGATATAAAATGAGAATCAACCAATGGATATGAGAATACATCAGTTAAGTTTCATTTTCAAACGATGGAATATGAAAATACACCGATTGATCAATGTTAAGAATAGATGCATAATAAGAAATACACCGGTTGATTATCATTTTCAACCGGTGGAATAAAATTAAAATAGAAAATGATAGATATAAAATGATATTCAACTTGTGCAATACAATAATAGACTAGTGTAAAATGAAATCAACCTCACATAATAAAATTCTAAACAACTCTCTTACACTAAAAGCCAATGTTTTGAAAGAACATAATTTAACAAAAAAAGAATATTTGAACATACATGAATACAATATAAAAAAAAATTTAAAAATTAAGAATCAAAATTAGAGCTCAATATTGATGCTCCACCTTCTATCACCTTCTTCTTCTTCCTCTTCACAAGTGACACCTCACATGATTTTTTGAATATCTTCTCACAAAATCCACCAGGACGCCTCACTTTCTTGGGATCACCAATGCTCTGATAATTCAAACCATCCTAAAAAATAAAAAAGGAAAGAAAAATGAAACATTTATAACAAAAACAAAAAAAATAAAATAACCAATTATACCTGCAAATCAACCTTCGTTAACGACACTAAATGCTTTAACGCATCATCAAAAACCCTCAAGCAAATCTCATAATTCGAAGATAATAATGCACCAAAATAAGCAAACTTAAGCTTCCTTGAGCATATGTCTTCATATATATCCGTAGTATCATCAAGTCATAGGTAAGCCTTTAAATTACTCAAAAAAGAAGGAAGCTTGACATCTCTTTTCCAACGATCAATAATATACCGATTTGGAAGCTCATACATACCAAAATCAATCAAAACAAATATGAATGTCTGCAAAGAATCCCTTCGATCTCAAACATAGAGTGCACACATGACGCTGATCTTGTGTCCTCAAATGTCACAGAAACAATCAAAGAACAAGGAGAACCAAACTCCTCAACCAAAATTGAATGGTTGCTTTCAATTCCATGATCAAATGATAACGATTTCTTCAAACAAACAACATTTTGCAACTCAAATTGAAAAAACTTCGTCACTATATATGCATCCCTAACCTGAGCCTCCATAAGAAATTTTAAATACAAAGTAGGAGATTTGAATTGTGAACCAAAGGTAGCCTTCAGAGTTTTCTCGAATCTGGCTTGGGGGCTAAGCTCATACTACATCACAAATTGCTTCAAAGTGGTTTTTGAATCAACATACCCATCAAAGAATACATTTATACCCTCGCTTCATTAAGTACTTAACATGCCAACCCAAAATATATCATTGAAGAAGCATGGGATCCATATATGCCGAATCGCAAAATGAGAAAGCCGTTTATTATCCTCCAAATTTCTATCTCTAATCATAGCAACCCACCTATCTTCAAACTCTTTTTTGCACCTTTACTTATGAACAACTTCATTAAAAGCATCCCTAGTAACTTCATTCTTGAGAAACTTTTCAGAAAGCTTATCTTTAATATGCCATATACACAAACGATGTTGAGTACTACGAGAAACAGTTGAAATAATATTAATAATTGCTTAGCATTGATCTGTAATAATACCCTTCGATTCCATATTATACATGCATGACAAGAAAGTCGAAAATAACCATTTGAAATTCTCTGTCATCTCAACTCCAAGTAAAGCACAACCATTGAAATTCAAAAGTGCGGGGAGGGCACACACATTGTCTAGTCGGTATGGGAGGAAAGGTGCCGTCTCATCTAGTGTCGTCGATTGGTTGCATCAAAAGATCGACACACTACAGAGATGAGAGGAGGAGAGGCAAAAGAGAGAGGCAGAGAGGGATAAAAAGATGAATGCCATTGATTAGAAGCTTCAGACTCTTCTACCCATTCTTCTTAAGAAGGGATAGTTAGAGTATCCATCTTCATTAGATCCCAGCATCTACAGATGAGACGACGACGACGACATAGGTGGTGCAGGTGGAACTGGTGGCATCGAGACAACAACATTTTGATTTTTATCCATTTTCTTTTGTTATATTTTTCATTTTACCATTTTTATATTAATATTTCATTTTCAAACTTTTTATGTATTCGACTTTATATTTATGAAATATAAACATCTCTTCATTTTCATTAGTTATTCTTACACAAAAATAAGTCTTTTAAGTAGATTTAGTAAGTAGTTTCCATCATTTTAAATTTTTTTTTAAAATAAAAAAAAACCCATACATTTGACATCAGTTCTCGTGATAAGCGATGGCATATAAGGTTCTAGAAAATCACACCTCCTCTTTTATGTCGCCGCTTATTAGAACAAGTGGCGGCAAGAACTTTTTTGCCATTGCATCTATACCGTCGCTTATTTATATAAGAGACGGCAAAAAATAGGATTTCTTTAGAGCCTTATATGTCATCGCTGATAAGGACAAGGGACAACAAAAATATTTTTGTCGTCGCTTATATAAGTGTTGACGAGGCGAAATCGTGTTTTAAAAGATGTTACGTTGTAATATAGATGAAATCGCCGCGAAAACAAATAAGAATTTATAACTCAAAAATCAAGGTATCCGAAGTCGACCACATTGAGCAATTAGGTATTTAAAAACTTAAGAGCACAACTCTTAATTTAACAAAAAGTAATAACCAATCCAATCAAAATTGAGAAATAATGTCAATGTAGAAACAAGCTAAAAAATTGGATGTCTGATGTAAAATCAGACATCTTAAAAGTGTCTGCTACAGTGCTTGATGTGTCTTTTTCTTTCTGATTTTTGCCTTCTCTTTCTCTCTTCCTTCTCTTTCTCTGCAATTATGCTTCTTCTGCCTTCAGTCTTCTTTCTTCTTTTCTTCTGTCTATCCTTGTCTTCTTCTTCTTCTTCTTCTTCTGCTTGGGTACTCCTGCTCCTTTCTTTCTTCAGCTCTTGCCTTCTTTGGCTTCTTCTTCTTCTTTTTTCTTCCTCTTCTTTCTTCTTTTGCGGTTAAGTCCCTACTTGGCTTTGGCTTCCTTTACCTTCAGCAGCTACCTCCTTCTTCTCTTCCTCTTCTGCTTGGCTGCTCCTACTCCCTCAGCTTCCTCTTCTTCTTGCCTTCAGATTCTTCTTCCTTTCCTGCACAGCACAACGGAGCAAAACCTACCCCTACCCCTCCCCGCGTCTCTCTCTCTATTTCGCTCTTAGGTACACTCTACCAGAGCCGGGTAATCGGGTCGGGTTTCGCGTGCCCGGGTCCAGGCGCACCAGCGTGGTGTAGTGCACGAGGAGTGCTAGGTCTAGGTAATTGGGTCGGGTGCCAGGTCTGCGGACGAGGCGTGAGCGAGAGAGGGCAAGGGACCTCACCCCTATGTTACTTAAGGCAACCAACCGAAAGTACAAAATCAATATAAGTCACGCCACTCACCCCCGAGTTTACGAGGTGGGACTAAATATCCCACCTGCATCTGCTAGCGCCCGCAAGAGGGAACTTCACCCAATTGGAGCAGCTAGGAGTCTCACGAGGTCAACTCTTAGGCTGGAGATGCTCGCATACTCAACGCGCGTCGTCTGGAGCCCTTATGCCTGGAGCGCGCAGCCTGGAACTCTGAAGCCAGCAAGCATGCTTTTGTGTTAATGGCGGAAGGAGGCTCAGACCTGCATGACACAAAGATGGCCTTGTGGCCCTATCAAACAATAGCGAAAGATTCGCCTTATCACGGCGAAGGTGAGGCGGGAGTCGGCGTGGAGCAGAATGGCCTAGGCGTGCGTGCCTAGGTCGGACTGTGACCGTGCGTGTGGGTTTATTTGGTGGAAGTGTGGGGAGTGTGTGACGGTCAGTGAATGGGCGATGTTAAGACCCATGCCATCAAAGTTCTTTAAGATGTCTGGGACTTAGGCCAGACATCTGGTCAAACGTCTGGACACCTTCCTAGACGTCTGGAAATTATTTTTTTGTATGCATACGACCGCGAGTCTGCACGCGTGCCGCGCGCAACTGAGCCCCAGCCTCCTTCTTCTCTTTCTTCTTCCCTCACCGACTTGCAAAGCCATTCCCCCCCACGCCTACATATTTCCCCCCCACGCCTACATATATCCCCTCCTCTCCCTCACGCCACCCCACATCCATCCGTCTTCTCCTTCCTCTAGTGCGAGAGCGAGAGCAGCACCTGCAGCCGAGTGCAGCGGCGGAGAGGAGCGGCGAGAGGGAAGAGAGGAGAGCGCATGAGCCGTGGGAGAGCTCGCCAGAGCAACTCGAGGCCGGTCGGGCGTGCGCGATGTAGAGGTGTGTGCCGGGGAGGTTTCCCCCGACACTGCTGCAGCTAGAGTAGCGGACGAGCGGCTGCGCGGCATGGTCGCGTGCAGCAGAAAGAAGACGAAGGAGGTTCTAATTCTGGGATTTTTCCCCAGAATCATACCTCTGGACCCACATCTAGACGACGTGGACGACGTCTGGAAGAAACTCCAGACGACTAAGAGGTACGTACTGCGTCCTATACTCCCTTTTTGCGAATACGACCATGCAGGCCCTTCCGCCGAGGCTCTGATACGTGCCGTGTTAAGAGATTTTGCGTGCGCGTGCAGGATTCACTTCGGGAAGGCGCGGAATACGCCCTCCCACGTGTTACGACCGCAGCTTCAAAACGTCTTTTAAGACGTCTGGGAGCTGGCCCAGACGTCTGACCAGACGTCTGGGTCCCCTTCCTGTCGTCTGGGATTTAATTTCCGCGGCACGGAGGATTTCGTCTGCGCGCCTGTGCGCGCAGACCAGCAGATGCGCCTCTTTTTCCCTCTCACCTCCGCAGGCGCTGCTCTCTCTCTCTCTCCCCGCGCGGCTTTAAAAATCAACGTTGTTACGAACGCGTGCCCCGGACGTCTCTTAAGACGTCTAGGAGGTGGCCCAGACGTCTAACCAGACGTCTGGGATCACATCCAGACGTCTTTCCAGACGTCTGGGATGGTTTCCAGACGTCTGAAAAACCGTTATCTTCCACACGCGCGAGTCGTCTGCGCGCCTGAGCGCGCAGACCGCATATTCGTTATTCCCTCTTTTTTTTCTTCTGCGACTGCAGACGCCTACCGCGCCCTCTCTCCTCATCGCGCGGCTTTAAAAGGCCACACCTCCCCTCACTCCGTCACCACCGTCTCCTTCCCCTTCTCCTTCAGCCAGTGCACGAGAGTGAGCGCGAGAGTGAGCGAGAGGGCGGTAGCGGCGGCCGCAGTGAGCGCGGAGGAGGTGCTGCGTGCGAGAGCGGAGCTCTGCCGTGCGGGCGAGCTCGCCGGGGCTGCTAGGGACGGCTGGCGGAGGGCGCAGGGGGGCGCGGAACGACGCGAGAGGGACTACTGCGGTCTGAGCAGCAGGCGCTCGAGGTGCGACGCGGGCGGCGTCGCGAGCGGAGGCCGAGTGGCGCCCTGATTCTTAAAAAATTTCCAGAATCAGACATCTGGGTAGATAGACAGATGATGTAAACACATTTACACTACATAAAATGTCTATTTATGCATGTTCTTAAGCATAGGATTGCATTTCATGATATAAATATTGCATTACATGCATCATCTTGCATTTAGAGTAGTTTGAATAAAATGGAGGTTAATTGTCTCCTTTTATGTGCTTGGACAGGGCAAATATTTTATCGGGGCCTCGGATCAAAGATCCAACCGTATGGATATGATCAGGACGACGATTGGAGTTCAACGACTCCAAGATCGTCCTAATCAGGCATTCGTAGCATCAATAGAGACCGGGGAACCCTAGAAGATCAAGGGCCAGGATGGTGTAAATCCGCACTTCAGATGGCAAATCCGACCACACGGATGAATTCGGATCGACGATCGCAGCCCAACGACACAAAAATCGAGTCAATCCGACATCCGTGGCACCATCTACAACTTCCAGAAGATGGACGGCCAAGATGGCGCCACGTGGCGCCATCTCAGCCGCCCAATCGGCCGCATACGTCTTGTGAAGACCGCGCACCGTCTCCTCTCCGCCGTTGGATCTCGATCCAACGGCTGCGGTCGCTCGCGCTTAAAAGCGTCCGCGCGACCATTTCGCCCGCGTAGTGCAGCGGCGACGCAGCTGCGGGCGAAGCGGAGGTCGCGGGTTCGAGCCGCGGTGAGGGGGTGGAAGGCGCGGGCGAGCGGGCGCGCACGAGCGTCAGATGAAGATCCAACGGCTGCGCGCGCTCAATCAGGACGACGCGCGATTGCACGCCGGGCGTAACGCGCGATCGCACGCGGGCGGGCGCGCTACGCAGCGGGCGCGGACGCAATCTAAGCCGTCCGATCTCGCGATCGGACGGCTGAAAATCAAGCGACGTGCGTAGGCGTTACGCGCGGGCAGCCGAGCGGGCGCGCGTGGGCGCGGCGGCTACGCCCATGTTGAGGGCTTTAGCGACGGTTTTATCCGTCACTAAAGACCCCTTATTTATTATTTTGAAGATGTAATGTCCATTTTGCCCCCACTCCTTGCAACTATAAAAGGAGGCCCCCTCCATACGAAATTTTCATCCCTTCCTTCTCCTCTCTACCTCTCCAAAGCTCAAGAGAAGCTTGTCCCACACCTGGGATGCTTCTCGCGAGATAAAGTCCAAATTTTCGTCCCCCTTCGGAAGTGGATCTCGCGACGACGACGGCGTGCTGCTTCGTTCCCGTTCTTCTGCTTCGTCCTCCTTCGTCCCGCTTCGTTCTCCTTCGTCCAGGCGTCGTCCCGTCCGGCTCGTCCTCCAAGCGACCGTCGAGGAGGATTCTCTCTCCCTATTCTTTTTACTGCTTTCTAGTATAGATTTACTGCTTTCTAGAGTAGTCTATTCGTCCTCCGAGCGATCATAAAAGAGTTCTTTCGTTACAAATAGAAAACATAAAACAATTACTCTAGAAAGCATTAAAAGAATGGAGGGAGAAATGTCCTCCTCGACGATCGCTCGGAGGGCGAATAGACTACTCTAGAAAGCAGTAAATCTATACTAGAAAGCAGTAAAAAGAATAGGGAGAGAGAATCCTCCTCGACGGTCGCTTGGAGGACGAGCCGGACGGGACGACGCCTGGACGAAGGAGAACGAAGCGGGACGAAGGAGGACGAAGCAGAAGAACGGGAACGAAGCAGCACGCCGTCGTCGTCGCAGGATCCACTTCCGAAGGGGGACGAAAATTTGGACTTTATCTCGCGAGAAGCATCCCGGGTGTGGGACAAGCTTCTCTTGAGCTTTGGAGAGGTAGAGAGGAGAAGGAAGGGATGAAAATTTCGTATGGAGGGGGTCTCCTTTTATAGTTGCAAGGAGTGGGGGCAAAATGGACATTACATCTTCAAAATAATAAATAAGGGGTCTTTAGTGACGGATAAAACCGTCGCTAAAGCCCTCAACGTGGGCGTAGCCGCCGCGCCCACGCGCGCCCGCTCGGCTGCCCGCGCGTAACGCCTACGCACGTCGCTTGATTTTCAGCCGTCCGATCGCGAGATCGGACGGCTTAGATTGCGTCCGCGCCCGCTGCGTAGCGCGCCCGCCCGCGTGCGATCGCGCGTTACGCCCGGCGTGCAATCGCGCGTCGTCCTGATTGAGCGCGCGCAACCGTTGGATCTTCATCTGACGCTCGTGCGCACCCGCTCGCCCGCGCCTTCCACCCCCTCACCGCGGCTCGAACCCGCGACCTCCGCTTCGCCCGCAGCTGCGTCGCCGCTGCACTACGCGGGCGAAATGGTCGCGCGGACGCTTTTAAGCGCGAGCGACCGCAGCCGTTGGATCGAGATCCAACGGCGGAGAGGAGACGGTGCGCGGTCTTCACAAGATGCATGCGGCCGATTGGGCGGCTGAGATGGTGCCACGTGGCGCCATCTTGGCCGTCCATCTTCTGGAAGTTGTAGATGGTGCCACGGATGTCGGATTGACTCGATTTTTGTGTCATTGGGCTGCGATCGTCGATCCGAATTCATCCGTGTGGTCGGATTTGCCATCTAAAGTGTGGATTTACACCATCCTGACCCTTGATCTTCTAGGGTTCCCCGGTCTCTATTGATGCTACGGATGCCTGATTAGGGCGATCTTGGAGTCATTGAACTCCAATCGTCGCCCTGATCATATCCATACGGTTGGATCTTTTATCCGAGGCCCCGATAAAATATTTGCCCTGTCCAAGCACATAAAAGGAGACAATTAACCTCCATTTTATTCAAACTACTCTAAATGCAAGATGATGCATGTAATGCAATATTTATATCATGAAATGCAATCCTACGCTTAAGAACATGCATAAATAGACATTTTAAGTAGTGTAAATGTGTTTACATCATACCCCCATGCCTATCTTTTGCTAGTACCTAGCAAAAACTATATGCTATTTATAAAAGAATTAGGTTAGATTATTTGGACCTGAGTTATTTTCAATCATTAAGAAATTGTCAACTTAAGAACTGAACTTTCAAAGACACAACAGTGCCCGGGTATTAGCCAAAATGCAGACTGCCTCAAGCCTCGCCTTATTTAAAGAAAATTTTCTTTTTCTGTTTTTACTCTCTTTTTTTTTTTATTTTCAAATTTTAGGGTTTAAGAGTGGCTTTCTACGACCATTCAACTCACCCAAGATTTGATGAGAACCCTAAGTTTTAAGCATCTTATTGTGATTGTGATAGACTCGTTGACCGGCAATTAGAACGGACTTCGGATTTCTACGCCTATAGGTGACCTCAAAAAGAATTCTGCCTAAAGGTGTATCTTTACAACCGGTAGCTTTCTCCCTACTTTTTTTTTTTTTTTTTTCTTAACGAGGTCAACACAAGGGTGAATCCAGTGTATATCTCCCCGGTTTATTCTACTTCTCCGCTTCTTCCTAAGTGTTTTGGGAATTTTTAGTGCATTTTCTGAGCTGGGTTCTGGACAACCGGTCGATGAGCTGTTACCACCGACAACTTGCCAACCATACTCGTGCGGCGAAGTGTGGCTTATTTCTTTTTGTTCTTTTCTCCTTTTTGATTTTTTTTTTTTTTTAAGTAGGTGGCTTCCCTGGTCTAAGATTTACCTAAAGGCAGCAAAAAGAGAAAGGTCCAGTGACTGGGCTCTGGACAACCTACCTATGGGCTGTTACCCACGATAACTTGCCAGCCATATCACCCTAGAAGGTTCATTAGCTACCCAATTTCCATTAAAATCGCCAAACAACGAGTCAGTGCAAAGAAAGTGTATAGATGCTTAAAACTCAAAATTCCCTTAAATCAGAGGGCGGGTTGACAAGTCGTGTACTTATCACCCAAACTTATTTATTCCAATTATAATAAAATTCAGGTTGGCGAGAACTCGAAAAACAAATCCACATTTTAGTGGATACACAGGCTAATTAAGTCCAAAGACCTGAGGGGTCTTTGTGTTCAGATCCTAATGTAAAATTTCTTAGGATTGAAAAGTCCTAATGTCCAACTAATCCTTCCTTTTTTTTTTTTTTTTTAGAAAGAGAGCAATTTATATGGATTTCACAAAGCTGACCAACTAATTCAAAAATGAATCCACCCCCCCATGCCTAGCTGATGCAATGTCTTCATTGAAAAAGAGACATGAAAGAAAGGGTAGAATATGAAAGATGTCACCTGGATATGAAGCTCGTATCAGCCTTGTGTTATATGTACAACTGCTGAGTTTAATGCCGTCAGCTAGGCGAAGTCCAGCCAAAGAAGTCACAGAATGGCTAGAGCAACAGAGTCTGAAACGGGTTCTAGAAGATTATGGTCAACAACAGGCTTCAGACGTTGACCGTTGACTTTAAAGGTGTTACCCGTCTTTGGGTCAGAAATCTGAACGACACCTTTTAAAAAAATCTGATCAATTATGAATGGGCCACTCCATTTAGATCTAAGTTTACCAGGAAAGAGCTTAAGTTTAGAATCGAATAACCAGACCTTCTGGTTTGGCTCAAAGCTCTTGCGGGAAATCATTTGATCATGTAGAGCTTTGGTCCGAGCCTTGTAGATCTTGGCATTCTCATAAGCATCATTTCTAAGCTCCTCCAACTCAGATAGTTGGAGTTTCCTGGTCTTCCCAGCTAGATTTAGATCTAGATTGCATTGTTTGATTGCCCAGAATGCCCTGTGTTCAATCTCCACGGGTAGATGACACGCCTTTCCATACACCAGACGGAATGGAGACATGCCGATAGGTGTTTTATACGCCGTACGGTAGGCCCAAAGAGCGTCCTCAAGCTTTTGAGTCCAATCCTTGCGATCGGGCCTAACCGTTTTTTGCAGAATGTTCTTGATCTCTCGATTAGAGATCTCGGCTTGTCCATTCGTTTGGGGATGGTAAGGTGTGGAAATTCGATGATTAACCCCGTATTTGGCCAATAAACTCCGGAATTGGGCATTAGTAAAATGAGTGCCACCATCACTGATGATAGCCCTAGGAATCCCGAATCTACTGAAGATATTTTTCTTGACAAAGTTGATGACCACCTTGTGGTCATTGGTTCGGGTGGGAATTGCCTCAATCCATTTAGACACATAATCAACAGCGACAAGAATGTACTGATGTCCAAATGAAGGGATAAAGGGTCCCATGAAATCAATGCCCCAAACATCGAAAATTTCGACAGGAAGAATAGGGTTTAAGGGCATCATGTCTCTCTTAGTTATGCTCCCGAGTGCCTGGCATCGAGGGCATGACCGTGAGAAATCCTGGGCATCCTTGAATAAAGACGGCCAATAGAAGCCAGATTGCAAAATTTTTGCAGCCGTCTTTTTCCCGGAGAAATGTCCACCACACCCAGATGCATGGCAGAACTCAAGTATACTGTTGAATTCATTCTCCGGTATGCATCGGCGAATAATCTGATCAGAGCCGATGCGATACAGTTCAGGGTCCTCCCAAAAGTAGTATTTGGCCTCAGATTTGAGTCTATCCCGTTGTTGCTTGGTCCAATCCTGGGGGATTTGACCAACGGCCAAATAGTTAACAATGTCAGCAAACCATGGGGTGTGGACACCTAAAACTGTAAGAATGGTTTCGTCCGGAAAGGTGCCAGCAATCGGAATGTCCGGACAAGAAGAATCACCTAGGAGTCTCGACAAATGATCCGCCACCACATTTTGTACCCCGATTTTATCCTTGATTTCAAGATCAAATTCTTGAAGAAGAAGAATCCAACGAATAAGCCGGGGTTTAGCATCCTTTTTAGCCAAGAGATGTCTCAAGGCCGAGTGGTCGGTATAAACAATAACATGAGACCCCAAGAGATAAGCCCTGAATTTTTCCAACGCAAATACTACAGCTAGTAATTCCTTTTCAGTAACAGTGTAATTCCTCTGGGCTTCATCCAAAGTTTTACTAGCGTAGTAAATGACAAAGGGCTTTCGGTCAATTTTCTGACCCAGGACAGCCCCGACCGCGTAATCAGAAGCATCGGTCATGATCTCAAATGGGGTTGTCCAAATAGGTGGTTGCAAAATTGGCGCACAGGTGACTGCCGTTTTTAGGAAATCAAATGCCTTTTGGAATGATTCGTCAAAAACAAACGGTGTTTCTTTGGCAAGAAGATTGCTCAAAGGGCGGGCAACCTTCGAGAAGTCCTTGATGAATCTTCGATAAAATCCCACATGGCCAAGAAATGATCTGATTTGTTTAACTGATGTGGGAGGAGGAAGTTTAGCGATAGCATCAACCTTAGCTTTGTCCACTTCAATTCCCCGTTCAGAGATTACATGACCCAAAACGATGCCCTCTTGGGTCATGAAATGACTCTTTTCCCAGCTAAGGACCAATCGTGTCTTGATACATCGCTTAAGAATCATTTCCAAATTAACCAAACAAGAGTCAAATGATTCTCCGAAAATGGATAAATCATCCATGAAGACTTCCATAAACTCTCCCATCATGTCGGAAAATATGGCTAGCATACACCTTTGAAAAGTCGCAGGTGCATTGCATAACCCGAAAGGCATCCTACGAAAAGCAAAGGTTCCGTAGGGACAGGTGAAAGTAGTTTTTTCCTGATCCTCGGGATGGATAGGAACTTGGTTGTATCCCGAGTAGCCATCAAGAAAACAGAAGTACTTCTGCCCGGCTAATTTTTCCAGGATTTGATCAATGAAGGGCAGGGGAAAATGATCCTTTTTAGTGGCAGTGTTCAGCTTCCTGTAATCAATACAAACTCTCCAAGATAAAGCTGAACGAGTTGTGACAGATTCTCCTTTCTCATTAGTCACAACAGTAATCCCGGCTTTCTTTGGAACAATCTGAACGGGACTTACCCAGGGACTGTCAGAGATTGGATAAATAATTCCTGCATCGAGCCACTTGATGATTTCCTTTTTGACCACTTCTAGCATATTTGGATTCAATCTCCTCTGCATCTGGCGAGAAGGGCGGGATCCATCTTCCAAGAATATTCTATGATTGCAGTAAGATGGCTCGATCCCCCTAAGGTCATGAATGGTCCAACCAATTGCCTCCTTATGTTCCTTTAGGACCTTAATCAATTTAATCTCTTGCTCCTTTGTCAATTTAGCACTGATAATCACAGGGAGCGTATTCTGAGGTCCTAAAAATTGATATTTCAAATTCTCAGGCAATGGTTTCAATTCGAGCTGGGGTGGGGTGATGATTGATGGTCGGGTAGATGCTGAAGATTCAACAAGAGGGAGAGGTTGTGAGTGGACAAAATCAGAAACCTCTTCCGAAGATGTTAAGTCAGAGGGTTGCGGGTCAAATTCATCAACCAAAGAGGAACTTTCAATTGAAGAAACTGTCAAACAAGTTTCATTATCCTCATCAAGTTCCTCAATAACTCCACAATCCTCAAATTTATTGATCGCCTTAAAAATATCTAATTTCATACGTTGGTCCCCAAAGGCGATTTCCATGCTACCGCTTTCACAATTAATGTTGGCCTTTGCGGTAGCCAGGAACGGACGCCCCAGAATGATGGGCGTGTTCCTCAGATTATCTGGTACATCCATGTCAAGGACAAGGAAATCTACAGGAAAATAGAAATCCTTGACCTTAACTATAACATCTTCAATAACGCCTCGCGGGTTTGTGACCGAACGATCCGCTAACTGTAGCGTTACTGAAGTTGGCCGAAGTTCGCCTAACCCAAACTCCTCGTAAAGAGAAGTCGGAATTAGGTTGATGGATGCACCGAGATCCAAAAGTGCTCTATCAAATGTGTAATCTCCGATAACGCAAGAAATCAAAGGAGCACCAGGATCTCTCTTTTTCTGAGGGAGGTAGTGCAGAATAACAGAACTAGCCTGCTCGGAGAGTACCACCTTCCTCGGAACAGATTCTCTCGACTTACGCTTTTGTGTACATAATTCCTTTAAAAATCTTGCGTAAGTCGGTATGTGCTTGATAGCATCAAGGAGCGGGATATTGATCTCAACATTCTTAAATAAATTCAGAAGCTCCTCATTGCTATCAACAGACTTCTTCTTCTTTGCTTTGGTTAAGGCTTCAGGAAAAGGTACACGAGTCAGATCTTTGGAATCGGATTCCTGAGCCTTGATTTCTCCTTTAGAATTCTCTTCTCTCTCCTCAGATTCTTCAGGATTCAAAAGATTAGAATAATGTGGTTGTGGATCCTGAGTCTTCTTACCACTTCTCAAAGTGACAGAATTTGCAGAAGCGTAAGAATTTGGGTCTTGGGGAGGGTTAGGAAAGATTGGAGGGGCTTGATTGACCATGAATTGTTGATTTACAGAAGAAGAAGACGAGGAACCCTGCTCAACCACCTGAGCATGCGCGTGTGGGTCCCTCTGATTTCCGTACCCTTGGGCTTGATTGCCCGAATTCGTAATGTTTCGTGGGTTGGGTACGGGTTGGGATGGTAGAGATCCGGGTTGGCGAGAGTTAGCAATGAGCCCGGATTGCAAGTTGTCCAGTGAGTTTTTCATTTGCTGCATGAGCTGGAGCATAGATCCTTGCATCTCTACTATTTGATGGTTCAAATCAGCCTGCCCTGCGGGTTGACGGGCATTCCAAGCTGGCTGATTGACCTGATTCGGAGGCAACTGAGTATATACTTGACCCTGACCCATTGGTCGTTGCGGAGCATAATTGCTGGGTCGGAATTGGGTCTGTTGCCCCGGATTTTTCCAAGAGAAGTTAGGGTGGTTTCTCCAACCTGGATTATAGGCATTCGAGTAGGGGTTGGATCTAACATTCTCTTGTACAGCACAGACATCCTCATAAAGTGAGGATGGAGAGAAAGAAAAGGAAGGATTAGAAAAACTGGGATCAAAGGCCCCAGTTGGGAACCCATGGGGTTCCGAAAAATGCTGACTCATAGGTTGAGTCGCATCGAGTTGATTCACGAACTCCCGTCCAGAAAGAGCTCGTGAAGAATGGAATCCCGAATTTTGGGATTGAGTGGATTGAGAGTTGTTCATAGAATTGCCAGCCATCCACTCTTCCATTCTTTTAGCAACCAAGTCCACTTTGTCAAGTTTATTACAAATCAATTCCATATCAAATGAATGAGAGTCATGGACTCCATTGACATTTGATCTGGGTTGTTGGGACCGGTTAAAAGTATCCATGGAGGCATGATTTATTGAATTCTCACTCATTTCCTCAAATAAATCATGTGCACTATCTGCATCTTTATTAAGGAAATTGCCTCCGCAAGAAGCATCCACATGGTTTCTGAGTTGCTCAGTCAACCCATGATAAAAAATCTGCACGAGTTGCTATTTCGGCACCTCGTGGTGTGGACACCTCCGCAATAAGTCCTGGAATCGCTCCCAGGCCACATGAAACTGCTCCCCCGGCCGCTGGGTAAAAGTAGTGATTGCCCGTCTCAAAGCATTGGTACGACCGACTGGGAAAAATTTCTTCAGAAAGGCCGATTTCAACTCATTCCAAGTTGTAATTGGTCTTCCTATTGTCCTATACCAATGCGCGGCCTTATCCCTAAGAGAGTGAGGGAAGAGCCTCATGATCATTTGCTCCTCGTTTACGTTTCGAGACTTGGTGGTCTGGACCAAAGTGGTCAAGTCCTCCAAGTGTTGAAACGGATCTTCGGAGCCAAGCCCATGATAATGTTTAATCAGGCTTAACACTTGGGGCTTGATTTCTACGTCACCGGCTGGAATCTGGACGCCGGGACGTTCCCCGTAATTTGAAGGATCATAAAAATCCTTCAAGGGCTGAACGCCCTGCATTCTCTGGAACCATTCTTGCATTCTCTGCATTTGTTCCAGCTGCCTTCGAAATTCTTCCTGTGGATTTCCAGGCAGAAGAGGCTGTTGTTCGGCCATAGGATCAAATTGACCAAAATCTAACTTGCGCCTCCTAGAATGTTCTAATGGTCCTTCTAATCGGGGATTCAATGACCGTCTTCCCAGCATAAACTAGGAGTAGGTCGGAAGGACCGGGGATAGGGACCCTGCAGTACAACAAAACAAGGCTGTCCTTAAGTGAGGTAGCCTAAGGATCTACTGACTCCCAACACCAGCCTTAAGACTGTAACTGATTTACTCTACTTGCGTCTGTATAATCCAACCAGTTAGAAGGAGGGACTGGGGAGAAGGTTCTTCCTTTGGCTTTCGCCTCCGGTTCCTAGTGTACCCCCCAGCCGCGGTCGTTTGACGCTACTCCCTTAGCTAGACATCAGATTAATCAGTACAAGTAGGTTAATCAAAAACAATCTCAGACTAGGCCTTGAAGAGCGAATCAAACCTTAGGGCCAATGTCTACTCAATTTTATTACGGCCTGGGATTGTGGTGCTTATGGAATGTGATGGGCCCTTACAATGGGTTGTGCCCTTAATGATTGATTGAAATTTGTGTAAGTGCGTGCACAACCAGGGTTTTCAAGCAAGATTATTTATAATGTGTGAATTTTAATGTTCAAATCCTGCTTAAGTAGCTTTTAGGGTTTCAAATTAGGTGAATTGCAATCAAATTTCTAGGCAAACCAAGTTGTAAAACACGGGTGAAGATAGTTTTCCTTTAAAATCAGAAAGAAAGCGGAGTGCCTAGAATATACCTAGATTGAAAATCCTAAGGAGGAGCTACTTGATGAGTTGGTTTTAAATAAAGTGGTGCGGCCCAAACAACTCAAACAATTGGCCACAATTGCACCACTAAGTTAGGCACTCAAAGATGGTTAACCTAGAATGATTTCTACTCTGTTATGTGTTGCTCTGTGTGTACCGGTTCCACAGATCAGAACCCGGTTGAGTAGAAAACAAATCAAGTTAATCAAGTGCCTTGAATGTGGGTGTGTGTTGTGTGTTTGTTGAAAGTTACCCCACAAAATTATCTTTTTGTTATTATTTCTTTTTTTATGAATGAGGGTGAAATGAGTGTGAGTAGAAATCCAAACAACCAAACTATACCTAGGATTTATGCAAACACCTAGGTTAATTGAAATTTGGATTTAATGTGCCGAATGAAATCTATGGAGGGGGAAAGAATGGGGGAGCACTTACAGTTGTCTTCAACTGCACTTTACTCCAGTCTACCGCTTGTTGATTCCTTGATGGAGGTCTCTGTAGAACAATAGACACAAGAGAAAGCTTAGTTAGAAAACAAATAAAGTGGAAGAAATGCGAAGAAAAATCGGAAATCGTTGCCTCCCCGGCAACGGCGCCAAAATGTTGAACGCGTTACGAACCTACGCTAACGTGTTCGGTTTTGGAAAACCTGTCGTTGTAGTTCGAAAGCGAAGGATTCGTGTTCAACAAATAAAATTTATACCGAAATCAAAATTCCGGGTCGAACACAGGGAGGTGAACGTTTGATTTAAAAACTTCGCGTTTCTTTTTATTTTGTCACAAAGAAATTCAATTTAAACTATCTAAGTATCTACAACAAATAAAAGAGAGAGAGGGAGTAAGAGAGAGAGAAGGAATACTATACATGGAAATCAAAATGAGATGTAGAATAGACAAGGAATTTATCATAAAAGAGTTCTTTCGTTACAACTAGAAAACATAAAACAATTACTCTAGAAAGCATTAAAAGAATGGAGGGAGAAATGTCCTCCTCGACGATCGCTCGGAGGACGAATAGACTACTCTAGAAAGCAGTAAATCTATACTAGAAAGCAGTAAAAAGAATAGGGAGAGAGAATCCTCCTCGACGGTCGCTTGGAGGACGAGCCGGACGGGACGACGCCTGGACGAAGGAGAACGAAGCGGGATGAAGGAGGATGAAGCAGAAGAACGGGAACGAAGCAGCACGCCGTCGTCGTCGCGGGATCCACTTCCGAAGGGGGACGAAAATTTGGACTTTATCTCGCGAGAAGCATCCCGGGTGTGGGACAAGCTTCTCTTGAACTTTGGAGAGGTAGAGAGGAGAAGGAAGGGATGAAAATTTCGTATGGAGGGGGTCTCCTTTTATAGTTGCAAGGAGTGGGGGCAAAATGGACATTACATCTTCAAAATAATAAATAAGGGGTCTTTAGTGACGGATAAAACCGTCGCTAAAGCCCTCAACGTGGGCGTAGCCGCCGCGCCCACGCGCGCCCGCTCGGCTGCCCGCGCGTAACGCCTACGCACGTCGCTTGATTTTCAGCCGTCCGATCGCGAGATCGGACGGCTTAGATTGCGTCCGCGCCCGCTGCGTAGCGCGCCCGCCCGCGTGCGATCGCGCGTTACGCCCGGCGTGCAATCGCGCGTCGTCCTGATTGAGCGCGCGCAGCCGTTGGATCTTCATCTGACGCTCGTGCGCGCCCGCTCGCCCGCGCCTTCCACCCCCTCACCGCGGCTCGAACCCGCGACCTCCGCTTCGACCGCAGCTGCGTCGCCGCTGCACTACGCGGGCGAAATGGTCGCGCGGACGCTTTTAAGCGCGAGCGACCGCAGCCGTTGGATCGAGATCCAACGGCGGAGAGGAGACGGTGCGCGGTCTTCACAAGACGCATGCGGCCGATTGGGCGGCTGAGATGGCGCCACGTGGCGCCATCTTGGCCGTCCATCTTCTGGAAGTTGTAGATGGTGCCACGGATGTCGGATTGACTCGATTTTTGTGTCGTTGGGCTGCGATCGTCGATCCGAATTCATCCGTGTGGTCGGATTTGCCATCTGAAGTGCGGATTTACACCATCCTGGCCCTTGATCTTCTAGGGTTCCCCGGTCTCTATTGATGCTACGGATGCCTGATTAGGGCGATCTTGGAGTCGTTGAACTCCAATCGTCGCCCTGATCATATCCATACGGTTGGATCTTTGATCCGAGGCCCCGATAAAATATTTACCCTGTCCAAGCACATAAAAGGAGACAATTAACCTCCATTTTATTCAAACTACTCTAAATGCAAGATGATGCATGTAATGCAATATTTATATCATGAAATGCAATCCTATGCTTAAGAACATGCATAAATAGACATTTTAAGTAGTGTAAATGTGTTTACATCAACAGATGGCGAGGGAGACGTCTGGAGGACCATAAAGACGTCTGAAAGGTGAGTATTCCGCTTTCTTCTTCCTTCCTGTCGACTGACCGTACTGAGGGAGGGAGTTGGCTGTGCGCAGGCTCGCTGATTCGCCATCCTTTGCGAATCAGACGTCTGGAAGTTGTACCAGACGGCGGGACTGACTTCCAGACGTCCTGGGTGACCATCGGACGTCTGGGAGCTAGGCCAGACGTCCCCGCAGACTTCTGGACGTCTGGGAAACCACGCTGAACAGGTAATTCTCTGATCCACTTTTTAAGACGTCTGGAAGAAGTTCCAGACGTCTGATTTTGCACAGTATTGTCTTTTTCGACCCGTTTAGGGCCCGTTCGAGCTCCGTTTTCCGCGATTCGAGTTGCGTTCTTTTCAGAATTAATTCCTCTACCCGTCTACAGTAACTATACACTGTTTTGAGACACTCCTTGTGTTTGATCCTTGTGATAGGACCTCGTTCAGTTGCAGTCTTGGGAGTCACGGAGGCACACGGGATTCCCGATCACGCCCCCATTACTCCCGTTGTACCTGGTAGAGTGGCTTTAAGTTATTAAAATCTGTTAAATTATGAAACCATAAATAGAACCTAAGACATTGCATGAACCCTAGGAATGAGAAATAGATGGAATGATAGCTCCTAGGTGTTGCATGAATCCTAGGACTAGAAAACTAGATTGTATGATAGATCCTAGGATATGGCATGAATCCTAGGATGGGAAAACTAGTTAAATGTATAATACTGCAGTCTTGGAAAATGGAAAGAGATATAAAGCTTCCTGTAATTTGAATTAACAGCTGCCTGTTGTGAATAGATAACGTGGTTGAGAACATGGATTGTAAGAATGTGAAACTGGAAAGTGAAACCTGGATCTTTGAGTAAAAAGGATGGAACCCTACGGGGAAGTAGGAGTAGAACTCCTGGAAAGTGAATGGAATAGTTTTGGGGAAGTGAGCTGGCCCTTGAGTATGGAGTACCAAGGAGAGCGACTGTCCCCCTGTTTAGTGCAGAGCGGAGCTAGCCGCCCCAGGGACCCGGGGTTAGGACTGGCCACTCTGTACCGACTTGCTGGCCCTCGCGTACGTAGTACCGAGGAGAGCTACTAGTGTAGGGAGGTACTAGCTACCCCACAGGCCCCGGGGTTCTGCTAGCCTCCCACACCGACTTGTTAGGCCCGCTGGGGCAAACCAGGGTAGTCAGGCGAGGGTGCGCGGACTATGGAGGGGCAAGGCCCCGGTTTGGTTACTGTGGAGGGGTTGGACCCCTGTTACTGAGAGGGCTCTGCCCTGGACTGGTTCCGTGCTGTGCTTTGGGCGCACCCGTTAACGGAAACGACTGACCGCGTGCCAGTACGGGTTAGCTACCTGTGCGTTTATCGCGCGTGCCGTAGTCACCGTTACGTCTGTCAGTGACCTTGGGGTGGTTGACTGAGGGTAGGATCACCACGGGGGACTCTCCCGGCCAGGGGAGCACCACGTGCTACTTCTACTTTTTGGAAAAGACTGCAATCAAGATCGTTCCCACGAGGAACATTCGAGATCAAGTAAAGGATCTGAGAAATAAATGAATTAGTGAGAAAATTGAAAGATGTGAATAAAGAAAGTAATAGAACATAACAGCTACTGTACACTCTATTGTTGTCTTAGTTTAGTTTGCCACTCTACTCAGCGTTTTGCTGACGTGTTACATTCGTTACCTTTTAGGGCCAGGTGTTGAGCAGCCAGGGTCAGCGGCTGCAGAGGACGCTGGGCCAAGTAGGGTCCAGTAGAGTTACCACTGTCTTTTGTACCTCTTTTGTTTCTGTTATAGTGAGTAGTTCTTGTTTCCACTGTACTTTCTTTACCTGCAGTTCATGTTATATGATAAATGTTGTTATACTGCTGTGGTGGTATCTACTGTAGTAGTTTCTTTCCTTACTGCTGTGCTTTCTTACTGTTAGTTATATTCATGCTGAATGTGGTTTATTTTACTGCTCTTTTGGTTACTTCCTCGTTGGACGACTGGGTCTTGGGATTAGTTGAGTCGGCCCGGTTCTCGAGTCTCGTAGGGGCTCGGGAAACGGGTCGTTACAAACGCCCTCTCCCTCACTCTCATCACCTCCGCTCCCTTCCTCTTCTCCTTCCAGCCGGTGCGCGAGTGCGAGTGTGAGCGAGCGGCAACAGCGACAGCCGCGGTGGGTGCGAGAGGAGGTGCTGCGCGAGGGAGGAGGCGTCGGCCTTGAGCGCTCGAGCCTGCCGGGACAGCGAGAGCCGGCCGACGGGGGCGCAGCGGGCGCGGAGTGACGCGGGAGGCCTGCTGCAGCTCGAGCAGCAGGCGGACGAGGCGCGGCCGTGCGTCGCGAGCGGAGGGCGAGTCGCGCTCTGATTCTGGAAGTTTTTCCATAATCAGACGTCTGGGCTTCCAACCAGACGACGATTAAGACGTCTGGAGGACTATCCAGATGTCTGGTAAGTAAGTTATTTTTCTGTACTTCCTCCTTCTCTTCGACCGATCGTACTGAGAGCGAGGAATGGGTACGCGCAGGTTCTGAGATTCGCATCCAACACGAATCAGACGTCTGGCAGCGGTGCCAGATGACTGGAGGGACTTCCAGACGTCCGGGGTGACCATCGGACGTCTGGGAACTAGGCCAGACGCCCCCGCAGGCTTCTGGACGTCTGAGAGACTACGCAGGATAAGGTACCATCTGATCTCCATTTTTAAGACGTCTGGAAGAAGTTACAGACGTCTGATTTTGCACTGTTTCGTCGTTTTCGACCCGTTTAGGGCCCGTTCGGAGTCCGTTTTCCGCGTTTCGAGTTGCGTTCTTTTCGGAATTAAATCCTCTACCCGTCTACAGTGATTAGATACTGTTTTGAGAAACTCCTTGTGTTTGATCCTTGTGATAGGACCCCGTTCCATTGCAGTCTCGGGGGTTGCGGAGGCAGCGGGATTCCCGATCACGCCCTCAGTACTTCCGTTGTAACTGGTAGAGTGACTTTTAAGTTTATTAGTATAATTTGTTAAATTATGGAACCATAAATAGAACCTAGGACATTGCATGAATCCTAGGAATAAGAAACTACAATGAATCGTAGATCCTAGGGTGTGCATGAATCCTAGGGCTGGAAAACTAGATTGTATGATAGATCTTAGGGTATGGCATGAATCCTTGGATGAGAAAACTAGTGGAATATATGAATACTGCAGTCTTGGAAAATGTGGAAAGGAAATAATAGCTACCTGTAAATTGGTTTAACAGCTACCTGTTATGAATAAATGAACATGATTGAGAATATGGGATGTATGAACGTAAAACTGGAAAGGTGAAACCTGAATGTGCTGAGTTAAAAGAGCTGGAACCCTACGGCGAATTATGAGTAGAACTCCTGGAAAGTGAATGGAATAGAATTGGGGAAGTGAGCTGGCCTTTGAGTACGGAGTACCAAGGAGAGCGACTGTCCCCCTATTTAGTGCAGAGCGGAGCCAGCCGCCCCAAGGACCCGGGGTTAGGTCTGGCCACTTTGTACCGACTTGCTAGCCCTCGTGTACGCAGTACCGAGGAGAGCTACTAGTGTAGGGCGAGTACTAGCTACCCCACGGGCCCCGGGGTTCTGCTAGCTCACCTACACCGACTTGTTAGGCCCACTGGGCAAACCAGGGTAGTCAGGCGAGGGTGCGCGGACTGTAGAGGGGCAAGGCCCCTGTTTGGTGACTATCGACGGGTTGGACCCCTGTTACTGAGAGGGCTCTGCCCTATACTGGTTCCGTGCTGTGCTTTGGGCGCACCCGTTAACGGAAACGACTGACCGCGTGCCAATGCGGGTTAGCTACCTGTGCGTTTATCGCGTGTGCCGTAGTCACCGTTACGTCTGTCCGTGACCTTGGGGTGGTTGACTGAGAGTAGGATCACCACGGGGGACTCTCCCGGCCAGGAGAGCACCACGTGCTACTTCTACTGTTCGGAAAAGACTGCAATCAAGATCGTTCCCACGAGGAACATTCGAGATCAAGTGAAGGATCTGAGAAATAGATAAATTGTGAAACAATAGAAAGACGTAAATAAAGGAAGAAAGAAAATAAAACAGCTACTGTACACTTTACTGTTTCTTTAGTTTAGCTGCCACTCTACTCAGCGTTTCGCTGACGTGTTACACTCGTTACTTTTCAGGACCAGGTGTTGAGCAGCCAGGGTCAGCGGCTGCAGAGGACGCTGGGCCGAGTAGGGTCCAGTAGAGTTACCACTGCTCTTTTGTACCCCTTTTGTTTCCGCTGTAGTGAGTAGTTTTTGTTACTCTCTGTACTTTTCTTTACTCGTAGTTCTTGTTATGTTATAAATGTTGTTCTACTGTTGTGGTGGTACATGCTGTAGTAGTTCTTTTTCTTACTGCAGTATTTTGTTACTGCTAGTTGTATTTCATGTTGAATGTGATTTATTTTACTGCTCTTTTGGTTACTTCCTTGTTGGATGACTAGGTCTTGGGATTAGTCGAGTCGGTCCGGTTCTCGTGTCCTGTAGGGACTCGGGAATCGGGTCGTTACACCACGCAACTCAGACATCTGGATGAGTCACCAGACGGCGGAGAGCGTCTTCAAACGTCCGGAGAGGTGATCGAACGTCTGGAACTAGGTCCAGACGGTTTAGCAGAATCCTTGGATGTCTGAGGAGCAGCACAGAGTAAGGTATGGATCTGGACCCCTTTTAAGACGTTGGAAGGTATTCCAGACGTCTGATTTGAGTCTAGATTGTCGTTTTTGACCCGTTTAAGTCTGTTTGAGGTCTGATTTCCTCGTTTAAGATTCCATTCTTCTTCGTATAAGTTCCTCTTCCTATTTGAAATGCTTTTATCCTGTTTTGAGTGGTTCCTTGTGGTAGATCCTTGTGTTAGGACCTCGTTCTGTTGCGGATTTGGGGGTTGCGGAGGCACGTGGACCTGCCGATCAAGCCCCCATTACTCCCGATTTTGCGGGTAGAGTGGCTTCCCTTAGTTAATTACAAACATAAATGCATATCTGGAATAAATGATAGATCCTAGGGTATGGCATAAATCCTAAGATCAGAAACACTAGATTGAATGATAGATCCTAGGGTATGGCATGAATCCTAAGACTAGAAACACTGGAACAGTTGTATTGAATGCCTAAATTGCAGTCATTGATGAGTAGGTAGAATAATAATAATTGCCGGTAATTGGATAACAGCTGCCTGCGAAATGTAGAGTACTGTTGTTAGTAATTGTTACATGTAATTCCTATTGTTTGAAATCAAATACGAGCTGCATGTATATAATTGGAAAGGAAAAGATTGAATGTTGGAAACACGAGTTACCTGCAAATAAACCTGAAATGATGAAACCTAGTATGGCTTGGCCTGAGAAACATGAGCATGAACCCTATGGGGAATTAGGAGTAGAGCTCCTGGAAATAAATAGAATGGAACTGGAAAGGTGAATGGGGAAGTGAGCTGGCCCTTGAGTACGGAATACCAAGGAGAGCAACTGTCCCCCTGTTTAGTGCAGAGCAGAGCTAACCGCCCTAGGGTTGGGACCCGGGGTTAGGACTGGCCACTTTGTACTGACTTGTTTGCCCTCGCGTACACAGTATCGGGGAGAACTACTAGTGTAAGGAGAGAGCTAGCCACCCCACAGGGCCAGGGTTCAGCTAGCCATCATACACCGACTTGTTAGGACCGCTGGGCAAACCTATACTGGTTCCGCGCTGTGCTTTGGGCACACCCGTTAACGGAAACTACTGACCACGTGCCAGTGCGGGGCAGCTACTCATGCGTTTATCGTACATGACATAGTCACCGTTGCGTCTGGCAGCGACCTTGGGGTGGTTGACTGAGTGTAGGACCACCACGGGGGACTCTCCCAGCCAGGAGAGCACCACATGCTACTTCTACTCTTCGGAAAAGACTGCAATCAAGATCGTTCCCACGAGGAACATTCGAGATCAAGAAAAAGACCTGATAAATAAACCAAGTGATGAAAGAAAAGAATAATTAGTTAAATAAAGAAAGAAATTGAAACAACAGCTACCTGTCCACCTTTACTGTTTCTCTTAGTTAGCTGGTTGCCACTCTACTCAGCGTTTCGCTGACATGTTGTACTTACAACCTTTTTCAGATCCAGGTGTTGAGCAGCCAGAGTCTACGGCTGCAGAGGGTGCTAGGCCCAGTAGAGCCCAGTAGTTGTACTTTTGTTGTACCCCATTTTCTGTAGAAGTGAGTATTTTGTTACACTTTTGTACTCTTGTATTGTAACTTCATATTCCTGTACTTGTTTAAAATTCTCTACTATTGTGGTGGTATGTACTGTATTACTTTCCTTCTTTATTGCTGTACTTTTGTTACTGCTAGTTGCTTGCATGGTGAATGTGGTTTATTTTACTGCTTTTTGGTTACTTTCTCGTTGGATGACTGGGTCTTGGGATCAGTCAAGTCGGTCCGATTCTCGTGTCCTGTAGGGATTCGGGAACTGGGTCGTAACAGGCGGAGAGTAATCAGTGGGTGATGACGAAGGTGATGAGGTTGGTGGTGAGGCATGTGGAGGTGCAGAGCGATGGATGCGTCTCGTCAGAGGTCAGCCGGAGATGGAGAAGATGGAGGTGGACAGTGGCAGTCAAGGGGTGGTTTATGAAATAAATGTGATTTTCCTACTTGGAGGGGGTGAGATTAGCGTAACGTAAAAAATGCGGAATTGAAATATAAAGCAATCTCACAAAAAATCAATCGCACAAGTACACAACTGTTTTTAGGTGGAAACCCAAAACGGGTGAAAACCACCACCTAACCCTCTCGAGTTAGGATTTTCCGATCAACCTAGTTGATCAAATCCACTAACCGAATCACTTTAAAACGAGGGTGATTCAACCTCAGTACAACCACGCTACAAGTACGAGGGTAGCGTTCCTCAACCCCTTCTCTCCACGAGAAGGATTTTGTCCCACGAAGGAGACGGGAATTCGCAAAACGAATACCCAACCAAAAGACAAAGATAAAATAAACAACAAACCTATAGAGCCAACAAAGTAATAAACCTAAGCTTCTATAGGATTTAGGAAACTCTCCTTTGCAAGGAGTGCGTCGACGATGACGCGGATGCGTGAGCCACGCAACGGCGCAATGTCGCTCTCGTAGACAACGGCGGGAGAGCGGGTGCGCGAAGGGAATGATGCTCTCAAGATGATGGAGCTTGAGCTTAGAGAGCAAGAGCTTCTTGGACACAAGAGAGTGGAAATACTTGATCTTACTGTATCTTGGTCTCTCTAGGTGTGTATCTTGTATATTTCTTAGTGTGTCTTTGTGTTGCAAAGGCTCCCCTCTATTTATAGAGGCCTTAGGAAGGCTTTGGAAGGCTTGGAAAAGCTTCCATAGCCGTTGGGTGCAAAGCCCAAGAGAATCAGGCCGAAATCAAGACAATGTTTGCATTTGACAGAGTTATCAGACGTCTAACTCTGGCATCAGACGTCTGGAAGGCCACTTTAAGACGTCTGATTTAAAGGTCAAACGTCTGATTATATGCGGGTTTCTCCCTGACTTGAATCAGATCTAAACAGGGTTTTTACGCAAGTCCATCAGACGACATACAGGACGTCTGGCACTATGTCTGGACGTCTGGAAACCTACTTTTACTGTGGGAATTGATTTCCAAACGTTGCAACGGCTAGAAAATCTCTGAGAAGAGATTTTGGGTCAGCCGAGGCAAAACGGTCATTTATCAGACGTCTGGACAGTCCTATGGATGTCTGATAAGGCTCTAACGGTCATATCTGGAGTGTTTGCGAAGCCAGCCAACGGTCCACTAATTGGACGTCTGGCAAAGTCATCAGACATCTCCTAAGACGTCTGGTCTAAGGTCTGGACGTCTGATTTCATCAGACAGAACTAACTATGTCCAGCCTAACAGTTATCAGACGTCTGAAACAACAGTCAGACGTCTTAAAATACATTATCAGACGTCTGATTTGGGAATTAGACGTCTGGAAAGTCTGTTTGAACCCTATATTGGTTTTCTAAGTATTGTACAGAAAACCTAAGTATCCTAGGGTTGTGCCGGTGTTCCTAGGACTACTGTTAGGGTTCTTTGAGGCTCTTTAACATGAAATATCTAAGGAAATAAAGAGCAACAAAAGAAACGAAAAATACAACAAGTACAAAAGAAGGAAATCTATCATATTCTTCATTTCCTTCCATCTTCAATCTTTCGCTCCACGTGAACCTCCTCTGTTTTCCGTCAAGCTCCTCCAATCCGTCCTGGATGCGAGCTCAAACTCCGTCTAAACACGTCCACATTTGCAATTGACCTGAAATCTAGGACTCAAATTGCAAATGTTAAATAACACGTGTTTTGTTATCATCAAAACAAATGATCGTGGTGCTCTAGCACCAACAATAAAATGAGGGAAAATGAAGAGTGGGAGGAGAGGAACTTATCTGTGGTTATTGGGACGAAGGGGAGGCAGAGGAGACGAGCGGCACGTATGTACCGTGGTCGGGGAAGAAAACCCTGAGGTAAGGATGACAACGACGAGGAAGGGGTCGAAGAGGCGCACGCGGGTATGGCGCGACGCGGAGGAGCACGGCAGAGAAGACTCTGCCACTGGTATGGTGGCAAAGCTATGAGAGGAGGGAGGAGAGATCCCCGGAGCCTGTGGGCAGTTCGCCGGAGACGAGGGAGGACGAAATTCAGGGGATATCTTGGACCAATCCAGGCTTGGGGGATGCATCAAGGAGCGAAGGTCCTTTTATAACTGCTAGCAGGGGTCCTTGTGCTCGGAAGGCAAGCCTCCGAGCACAAGAACCTCGCCGGAGGACGCAGCGGACACCATACCCTATCGTTTGCACGTTCGCACAAGGGTTATGGTGCAAACCAAGTCATGGGAGCATGCTCAGACGGTAGGAGATTCCTCAGAGGATCCTCCTGCCAAATCTGAGAGGTCTCTGGGGAAATGGGGAGAAATCCTCCTCGAAACCTCGTCGGAGGTATGGCTCCTCTGCTGAAATGGTAGAGGGACCGAAATGAAAAAAGTGATGAGGAAGTTGGTGGGGTCTGCGCAAGGGTTTTCAAAAGTTAAGGGTCAGAATGTAACTGGGTGGACTATTTTGCAAAGTAGGTCAAGATGACCTTCCCTTATGTCTAAATTTTGGTGCAACCCTAATTTGGACCTAAGGAATCCAATGGTGAATTTAGATTTTAGGTTTGACCACGTTTCACTGGTCATTTTGCATGAAAACCCAAATTAGGTCAAATATTGAGCAATGACCACAATCTAGGTCAAAATATGTTCCAAAGGCCAAATTGAAGGTTCTAAACCCTAGGGGATATTTTTCCATGAATTTTAGAGGATTTATTTGATTTTTATCCTGACCAGAACCTTGTGAAATTAAGTGGATTTCTTTTAGGTTTATAGAATGTCATTTAATTCTTAAATCTCACAATAACCCTTTTCTGACTGAACCATCCCATTTTTCCTCTTATTAAGTCCAATTGACCTATGTCTAGACCCTGAGAAATCCCATTGATGTACTGCAATGGTAAAATTACAGTTTTACCCTTTATTTCATGTTTTCTTCCCAGAATAGCAATCCCTTGAATTAGGATTTCCTTTAGGTTATGTAGGAACTTTTGTTCACTTTCTTAGGTCAAAATAGGCTAATTAGGACTCATGATGAGGTTCTTATCAACAAGCGACGGTGTATTTGTTGGTGCTAGAGTACCACGATCATTTGTTTTGATGATAACAAAACACGCGTCATTTAACATTTGCACTTGGAGTCTTAGATTTCAGGCCAATTGCAAATGGATACGTGATTAGACGGAGTTCGAGCTCGCATCCAGGACGGATTGGAGGAGCTTGATAGAGAACAGAGGAGATTCGTGAGAGCGATAGATTGAAGATGGAAGGACAAGAAGAATATGATAGAATTCTATTTATTTCTTTCATGTACTCTTGTCTTTATTTTTCTTGCTCTTTATTTCCTTAGAACATTATGTTAAAGAGCCTCAAAGTACCCTAACAGTAGTCCTAGGAACACCGGCACAACCCTAGGATACTTAGGTTTTCTGTAGAGAACTTAGAAAACCAATATAGGGTTCAAATATCATTTCTAGACGTCTAATTCCAATATCAGACATCTGATAATGTGTTTTAAGACGTTTGACTGTTGATTCAGACGTCTGATAACAATTATGCTGGACTTAGGTAATTCTGTCTGATGCAATCAGACGTCCAGACCTTAGTCCAGACGTCTTATAAGACGTCTGATGGACTTGCCAGACGTCCAATTAGTGGACCGTTGGCTTACTAAGCAAGCACTGCAGAACATGACCGTTAGAGCCTTATCAAACGTCCTTAGGCCTTTCTAGACGTCTGATAAATGACCGTTTTGCCTCGGCTGACCCAAAATCTCTTCTCAGAGATTTTCTAGCCATTGCAACATTTGGAAATCCATTCCCACGAAAAAGTAGGTTTCCAGACGTCCAGACATAGTTCCAGACGTCATGTATGTCGTCTGATAGACTTGCACTAGAACCCTGTTTAGATTTGATTCAAGTCAGGAAGAGACCCGCCCAAAATCAGATGTCTGACCTTGATTTCAGACGTCTTAAAGTGATCTTCCAGACGTCTGATGCCAGAATTAGACGTCTGATAACCCTGTCAGTGCAACGATTGTTCCTGATTTCGAGCTGATTCACTTGGGCTTTATACCCAACGGCTATGGAAGCCTTTCTAAGCCTTCCAAAGCCTTCCTCTGGCCTCTATAAATAGAGGGGAGCCTTTACACACCAAGACACACCTAGAGACACAACAAACACTTTGTAATACACTTTCTACTCTTTTGTGTCCTAGAAAAGCTCTTGCTCTCCAAGCTCAAGTTCTACATCTTGAGAGCATCAAGCCCTTTGCGCACCCGCTCTCCCGCCGTAGTTCACGAGAGCGACATTGCGTCGTCGCGTGGCTCACGCACCCGCGTCATCGACTCGATGCACTCCTTGCAAAAGGGAGTTTCCTAATTCCTATAGAGGCTAGGTTTATTACTTTGTTGGCTCTATAGGATTGTTATTTATTTTATCTTTGTTATTTGGTTGGGTATTCGCTTTGCGAATTCCCGTCTCCTTCGTGGGACAAAATCCTTCTCGTGAAGAGAAGGGGTTGAGGAACGCTACCCTCGCACTTGTAGCGTAGTTGTAACTGAGGTTGAATCACCCTCGTTTAAAGTGATTCGTTTAGTGGATTTGATCAACTTGGTTGATCGGAAAATCCTAACTCGAGAGGGTTAGGCGGTAGTTTTCACCCGGTTTGGGTTTCCACCTAAAAATAATTGTGTACCTTGTGCAATTGATTTTTGTGAAATTGCTTTACTTTTTATTTCCGCATTTTATTACGTCACCCCCTCTTGGTAGGGAACCTATAGTATTTATATAAGCGATAGCAAAACTTAAGAAAGGGCTCGTAAAGGCGAGAAAAAGTAACACACTACAAAAAAATAGCATTTAGCGACAAATTAGATAGTGGCGTATATTGCATTTGCCACTAATTCCTTTGATTTAATAGCAAAGTTTTTATACATGCCACTATAACATTTTGTCAAATGACAATTACGATTAGTGACAAATATAGTTGCTACTATTTCCTTTGAGTTAGCAGCAATTGTTACTTATCTCACTATAATATTTTTATCAAATGACAATTAACATTAGTGACAAATATAATTGTCATTATAACTTTTGATTTAGCGTCAATTGTTACTTATGCCAAATATAATATTTTTGTCAAATGATAATTAATATTAGTGGCAAATATAATTACCATTATAACATTTGATTTAGCGGTAATTGTTACTTATGCCACTATAATATTTTTATCAATGAAAAATTAATATTAATTTCGAATATAGTTGACGTAATATGTATATGATAAATTGATATTAATAATTTCTAAAGGATAATTTAGCGAAAAAAATTTTCATGCCACTAAAGATCTTTTGTTAAGCATTGGTTAAAATTTTTTGATGAAAATAAAAGGAGATCACTGATTCATCTTAAATATTTTTTTAGTAACATAAAGAGAAAAGAATTGCATTTGAATGTATCTCTTTACATAAACATAAATAAAAATTATTATTTAAAATATGTTATCGAAACATATTTACTTATGAAAATAAAAAAGTGATGGATAATAAAAAAATTATACTTAAAAATAATTATTATTTTTTAAATAGATAATTAATTTCTAAATTTTGATCATCATATAGATACTTAAAATTATACTTTCCTTCCCTTATTTCCTCTAAAAAGAATTTGGTGCGTCCCTGTACATAGCATGACCGAGGACCCTTTTTGTTTTTTTTTAATGTAAATGAAGTAGCAATGAAGTGCCCTCATCTCCCAGGGCACAAAATCGGTTGCCCATTCTCCCCATCCTTCGACTCTCCTCCAGCGGCTGCCTCTGCTGCCTCCGTCGACCTCCGTCCGCCACCATCTCCTCCTACCTACGTCGACCACTTCTTCCCCCCAGGAAGACGCCCCCTCCTCTGCCGCTCCCTTCGGGGTTGACGAGCTAGTGTCACCCGCTCGCAATCGCCCTCGTCTGCGACAAGGCGGAGGCCCTGGAGGAGCTCCAGCCTGGAGAAAGGGTTGCTACTGCTGCTTCCGTGGCGACGGTGGTCACTGAGGAGGAGGGCAGAGAGGATTTCTGGGTCTGGATCAGGGTGGTCATCGGAGGAGGGGCAGCGGCAGGTGGATGCACCGACGATGTTGAAGAGGATGGGGGCCTAGAGGGAGAGGACATGGTCGAGGTCGAGGTCGAGGTCGAGCTGCGACAAGCGGTCGTTGTTGTTTGGGTCGTCCTCGCGGACCTCCATCTACTCCAGGAAGCCGTTGCCGCAGTTGGGGTACTTGATCCCCATCGATGGCTCTAATTTCTACCATCGAATGGTCTTCGACTCAAGAAAGATGCACCAAGGTGGTGGCAAAAGGAAAAGTGCATCTTCGACTGTTGATCATTATAGTCGTTCGGGCCATCCGCCAGGTACCAGGTTTATTTTTGGCCTCTGTATTTGGCATTGAATATCGAGGGAATTGGCAGTTTCGCAATCCTGTATAGGTGAATTAGGTCATTAACATAGCCTTTCCACTTATTGAGACAGCATACCACTACTTCAATGACAACTAACAATTTCTTTTACACATCTTGTTTGGAGAGATTTCTTCTTTGAGACTATCCAAAATCAGAATATCTCATCAAAGAAACCACTTGAAATGTTTGAAGTTAGTCATGCGCTATTTGGTGTATTGTTGCAAATAGTAGTCATGATTACAAGTCTCATGTAGAAGATGTTCCCAGAGATAGCGTAGATATCTGTTGCAGTTTCCATTCTTGCAACAACAACAATAGAGAACAAAATATTGCTAGTACATTTCTTTTGCTGATCTTATATGTTCTTTTGTTGATCTTATTTGTCTTGTATACACTTGTCTGTTCAGCTCTAAATATCATATATAGAGAATCTTTACTACCTTCAGGGCTTGAATATATCTATTTTATCAAGCATTGTTCTAGCAGGAAATGCTACAAAGATGCATTCTTGGATATCTTAGTGGGGGCAATCAGTGTTGATGGATGGAAAAAGGGACCCATAGCTGGAAATGGGAAGGCTAGTATGGAATTGGGAGTCTTTTTGGTTATTGGAGATTTAAGGAGGCGGCCTCCTTGCAGAGGATTTAGAGGTGATGATAGGACCTTTTTGTTTAAAATACTGCATAGATTTCCCACTCATGTGTTCTTAAAATGAGCAGAACAAGAGTTCTTTTTGTTTGTTGTAGATGAAATGAGTTGGTTTAATCATAGATGACTGCATAGGCATTCGAAAAATATCCCAAATAGATATAGGTGGAGTTGGTAATGCTCTATTTCATGGATGTTTATGAGGTGTTTAGCTCTTATTGAAAAAGAGGTATTTTTTTGGGTGGAATAGATCAAGGTTATTGCTGACTGATTTTAACATATAGAGGATGATGAGTTATGTGATGGTAACGATGCAACTTTCATTAGCATGTCTCGGCAAAATAGCTTATGGGCCATGGAAGCTTTTTTTTTAGTTTAATGGGATGGGAGGAGAGAAATCAAGGACAAGGCTCAGGCGAAGGAAACATGAATTGATAATGTGGATTTTCCACTTTTGGGTTAGTGCTACCTCTTAGTTAGTTGTATTAGCCTTTAGGTTTCGGTCACCATATTAGCCTTAGCTAGGGTATCATGCCTGTCTACCTCACTTCCATTTATCCAAAAGATACTGGAAGACCCTCTACAACCTATCATGGGAGGTTCCCTAACTTTCTAAATCATAGAGAGAATTTTTTAACAGGAGGTTACACCGGAAGTTAAAAGAATACATGTAAATATAAAGTTAGGATATGAAATAGATCATGGATTACATTCCAATTTAATTTTCATATAATTTACATTTTTTTAATAAAAATTTATTTTTCATATATGTGTAGTATTAACTCTGTCAGGGAATTAGTCAATGGTCAAATAGAACATAGAGGGATTCAGTCCATAGGGGTTTGTTGTCCCTATTTGGCTGAGATCTTCCCTATAAGGCCCCATTTAATTTAAGAATAGAAGTTAATTCAATGAAAACATTTGTTACAAGCTTATCAAGTTGCATTTGGCAGGTTTTTTCCAGGCAGGGTTAGTTTTACAAAAATAAGTATTCTTTTATTGAAATATTTTATATGATTCATATTAACCTGGAATTTTCTCCCAATAATCTAGGCACCCGTGTCCGACCAAAATGACCAACTAAGACAATCCTTGTCAGATTTTGATATAATAATTATCAAAATTATGTGCATTATCATCCAACTTCATAAGTTTACAATTTCAGTTGATGCTTATGGAGGGTTTGGACTTCAGAGCTGAATTAATGGAGTTTATTGGTATTTTTACTTTTGTTTGAGAACTGAATGTTGATGGCAAATGGAAGGAAGGTCAACGAAAATACAGAGCTCGATTGACACAAAGGCATGCATGACACTTGGAAAGGGACTCAGCTATATTTACGACATCATTCAAGAACTTGCATTATTTGTCAAGAAACTAAGTGCCAAGCCTCTACTTGATACTACAAACTGCAAGACTCAAGAACCTTCCTAGGAGATAAAAGCCATCATTTTTCATCTTTAACTCTAAACATTGTTATGAACCAAGACACCTATGCGATCTGTAGTTTCCTTTTGACCTCCTAGAGTGACAAGATTAGAATTAACAATTGCCATACACATAATGGGCAGAATGCTTCTTCCATGTCTGGCACTTTGCAACTTGCGAAGGTGGAAGAATGGAATAGTGCTAGTATTTTGAATGTCTCGAATCTGGATTGTTTTCTAATTTATTTGCTGCATCTTTTTCTTGAGAATATGTTTATTACGCAAAGGAAAAACATCATACCCTTAGACTGCCAATGGCAGGCCAATCAGCAGCAGATGCATCTGGACTCCTTTCTCATTTCTGCTTGTTGATAGCTCATAGATTTTACTTCAACAAAGTGCTGGTGGAGCTAGAGAATTTGGTTGCTGGTGTTCCATGTGTTCAACATTTGACTCATCCTACTTGGCATTCTCGAATCTCATCATGATCTCTATCCATTGTAGTTCCACAATCGCCTATTCATGCTGGTCAACATTTTTTAGTTGACATGAAAGGGAACAAGAATGAGGCAAGTTTGAATTTTCACACAAAGGTCGTTGTGACTGATGAAAGTATTAGTATAGCCGGAGAAGGTGCACCAAATGTTATTAATTCTTATGGGGAAATCCCAATGGATCTACACTCATCGAACTGTTTTGGGTGTGACATGGCAGAGTTGGAGAATGAATGGTTTGTTTAAAATAATCTCCAAGAATGGAATTGCAGTTCAAAGTTGGCTAATGGATGAATTGGCAAGGGCAAATTGATTATATGTATATGGACACCATTCCGCTAGAACCCTCCACTAACTAGATGTAAAAGCTGGTTGCTATGGTCTAAATTGGAATAGCTTTTAAAAGTTTCCAACTCTCTCCATACTTATCTGCTTTGACAATGGGTATTTTCTTGAGTTTTGCTCACTTAAGAAGACACCAGTCATCTGCTTTGGATAATTTGCATCATGCTATTACTGATCCAAGATTCATAACCATGATCTCCTATTGATCCTTGGCACTTCACTCAATCCATGGAACCACCTGGGATCTTCTGTTGAAACAGGTAGGATCCCAAGAAATCAAACAAGACTGATGATTAGAGGTAGCAGTGGGATCGATGGTAGATTTTGATACATTAGACTCTCAGGTGCCACACAAACAATCTTGGCTAGCAACAAGGTATAACAATATATTCAACTAAGGTTTTTTTTCTTACTTCTCAAAAAAAGGTTTTTTTCTTATAAGAACCCACAGACATGTTAGATATTAATATTTGCACTTTTTAAGATATGACACCCTTTTATGCTTGCCTGTACAGTCAGGATTCCTTTTCGTAAATAAATAATTAGGTGGTTATCATAATAATTGGCAACCAGGTTCTTTTTATCTTTTGGATTAGTAATTTTTCAATCTTGTATTATCATAATTCTAAGCTTTCATCTGGGTGGTTATCAACTGGATAACCACCCTTTCTCTTTTCCAAAAAAAAAAAATTCTAAGCTTTCAAGAAGGAAAAAAAAAAGATATTATTGTTGAGATTTGAGATGTAAGTTGACACTCACTTCTAGATCATGAAAAGACTTTTCTTAACTTGTTTATTATGTACTAGGATTAGATATTCATCCATCTTGTCCTCTTTCTAGAGGACTTGCAAGATTTTCAGGCAAGAAAGTTGCCTTCTTGTAATTGAAATTAGGAAATGTGATGGATGATAAGGTCCTGCAGCAATGCCTTTTGTCTGGTTAATACTACTATTTTGTGCAGAAAGGGGGACAAAGTGTTCAGAGAAAGGAATATAAAGCTAGGCTTAACGGATTTGCAGAGTTTGTTGTCACCTTGGAAACTCTACTCTCAGGAACGGGTATGTTTATGCCTTGTTTTGACCTTTTGTGATTACACAGTGAAGTTGGTTTGCTCATTTGACAATCTTTTAATGAAGACTTTATGGATGACTGTAAATGACTTTTGTTCCACAAAAGCGCATATTACACCTCTGAACAATTGGGTGATCCATGCACAAAATGGCACATTATATTGCATGCATGACAGCTCCACTTAGTGCACTGATAAGTTGGAAAGCTAGTAGGCTAGCCAAGAAGAAGAGTTAACCATTTGGGTTCTTGGCCAAGTAAATCCAATCACAATTTAATTTATATTAATGAGCTTGAATCAAACCTGAATCCTGAAAAATGCTTATTGAATTGAACCAAGCAGATGTAGATTCTCTTAGGTTCAATTTAGACACTCCTACATCAAGGGTGTGTGAGGGTTGGTGTGTAGGCAAGTGGTGGAGATTCAATGAACGTGTGAGCATGCTGAACATGGCAGGCTAGACCAAGCGATCCAATCAAACGCTTAGAATAGTATACGATGGAATGGCTCGGTTGCCAATTGAAGGATTTTTTCTTGAATCACCTGCAATGCATCAATTGCAATAAGAACATTTTGGTAACCGGGACTAATATACCATGCAGCTTGACCTTAGATTTTTCATTGAGTTTTGACTTAGTGTTGGGACTGTGTAGGCCCACCCTGGCTTTTTTCTTTCTTTTAGTAACTTTTGCATTTTTTGGAGGGTACAATATCCTTAGCTTTAAGAATCACAATCAGTTGATTTAGTTTTTTATAAATGAAAGTGGAAATTCACCTTTGTTTTTAGAGAGAAATTTTAGTCCATGTATTCTATTTTGAGAAAAATGATGTTTTTACGTTGAAATACTGTAATTTTCTAATATTTTCCATATTTTAACACAGGAACATGATGGTCATTTCTTGTATTGTGTAAGGCTATGTGTTTATGTGCATATCGTGGCTGGTGTGGGTTTAGAGTTGGAGAATGAGCACATGGAGCGAGTAAAGAATCCTTGGGAACAATGATTGTTATGAGTTGACCGACTGATGCTTTGATTTGTATTTATGCAATTGAAATCCAAATAGATCCTTCATCACTTGTTTGTCCATTGAAATTTTGTTCAACATTTCTTAAACTCCCAGACATCATGCTTTAGACATATGCATTAGGCAAGGTATAAATCTCCATGCTTGATCAAGTTCAATTATTCCACAGCTCTAGTTCAATTAATGATGAAAAGAAAAAAATTAGAATAGTCAAGTTGAAAATGCATATTAACAAAAATAGAATAGTCAGTTGTATTATCAATTTATTCTTATTTTTTCAAGAGATCTGAGGTAACTGTTGTAGTGTAGGTATGAGTATTAGTTGGTTAATCTTTCTTATATTATTTGGCCTTTCAAGACCATGATGCCTACATACAAGATGATCTGTTCAGTTCTATAGTTTGTGATGAAGGCCATTAGCGATTCTCTATTGTTTTCACATAGCACCTATATTTCTTTTCACATGGTTTTGGCTTGAGAAGTCTGGATTCTAGCTATCATAATGCTCTACTACGGGCTTCTACTTGAGTGTTTTTTGTTTGGAAAATCTCAAGTTATGTGGCAATAGGTAGTCTTGCAAGCTTTGTGTATGAATTATCTTGCTTTTACCTGACAGCTGAGACGTCCTCTCTATAACATTTGAAGCTAAGTATTTTATTTCGTTATCAGGGAAGATACTAAAGAACTTCAGTTAAAAGCACCATAAATGGAAAAAGTGCCCAACTTTAGAGATGTGCCCAGACGTACAAAAAGGTAAGGAAACCATTTGCTTGCAATCAATTTGATTTCTTTATTAAAGTCAAGATAAGACCATGTGATTGTTTTGAATTTTATTTGTGAAATCGTTCTTCTGTAGCATGTACTTATTTGAATTTTACAAGGAATGCACAATTTTTACCCTTTCTAAAATTAGAGGGAGTGCTGGATTATTCGTTTATGCTAGTTTTGCCCTTCTTTCCACTTCACCTTGGGTATCCATGTACAATATACTATTAGTTTTGAGTAGGTCTGAGTTTACAGTTCCTTATTCATATGTTTTATCCCTTAAATAAAGAATAAGAAAACAAGAAACCTTGCTAAAATATTGTCCGATTTTAATGTAGCTGCTAAATCTTGAAATATGGTCCTAGTTCCTACATTTAAAAAAGAGAGGTCACTAGTTCCTATAAATAAAAATAGACAGGCCTATCGAAGACAAAAAAAAACACCATAAACATAGATACTTACAACCATAGCTGCCATCCTTTTACACATTCTGCAGCCTTTGGATCTGTGTATTGCCAAAAGTTGAAACTTATCACATTAGACATTCAAGTTGCCCATACAGAACTAGGCACTATTAATTTCAACAGATTACACATGTAGGTGTACCAGTGGCGATACCTGTTTGGAGAGCAATATGAACAAATAGTGGACCCAAGAAGCTTCCACCAATTTCAGCAGCTACAACATATTTTAATGCCTTCCCGGTCACTCCAACCTGCATATGAAGTACATTTCAGATTTTAGGTCTATGGAATTAAAAGATAGGATGACTATATCAGTTATGCAGCCACTTATTTTACCCATGAACCACTTCTGAAATTTCCTGAAAAATCTTAAGGGTGGATCTTAATGTTGTGAAGACGATGCATTTAATTTAAGTTTCAGATATACCATTTTAACTTTTGTGTCTGAGGTCATTTCACATTTGATTTATCCATTTAGATGGCAGGTAAGCTTTCTCTTATGATTTTCCTTAATTTTTTGGCTTAGTTGATTTGCTGAGCACATTTGCTAGCCTCCTAAAAAATGAAGTACAAAGACCCCTCTCAAATAAATAGTCATTCTTCAATAGGGACTACACTAATACAATTGGAAAGATCATATATGACATTCACATGGTTTAAAATTCAAGAACTAATTCAAATTCAACCTTTCTTTTGTAATTTGCTTTTTTTATTGGATTTTCTCTCTGCGGGGATGCTTTCCTACAATAGCTTGTCATGAACTTGGAGCACCGATTGCGGTAAGCAGACATGGTATTCATTTTATTTTTGATAAGTTTCATAAGAAAATGCATCATGATTGTGGTTAGGTTTTACTATTAACTACTCGCAGGAAAGAGTTCTAATAGCTTTAGAGAATGTTAGACTATTTAATTCTACCAGCCTGGATAAGGTATATCATTTGTTTTCTTGTCCTTTCGCAAAAAAAAAGAAAAAATATTTTCTCAGCACGGTATGCATTATATTTAATTTGATTTAGTGAAGCATACTCTACAATAATTTACGCTGAACTAATCATGGGCTATTTTCTCATTTGTAGCTAAATGTTGCAATAACTATGATGGATCAGAGTTGCTAAAAATTTCAACAGATATTCATTGTTGTGAGGAGTTGAGCTGTTGTTGCTGGATTGGACAGTAAATGCCAGTGCTACTATTGCTGATATTTTGAAAAAGGTTAAAGCTGCAGATGATTCCAATTGGGATGAATGTTGATGAAGTGCTTCAGATTTCAGTCAAATTTGCTGGACTTGATCTTCATTTTGTTTATTTTTTTCTTGTATTTTTTTCTTTTCTCTTATATTACCCTTAAGAGGAGAATATGTACTTTGATGATTTGAGAAGTCAATAAAAAGGATTCATTATCTTTATGATTTAAGGATCAATAAATGTGGGATTACTTGGGTCCTTAGGTTTTGAGCTTGTTAAAAAAATTTATTTCTTAGTAAAGAATATAATGAAGTGGTATAATAAGGCATTTTTCAAGTGAATCAATAGTAACAATTATGTGACAAAAGTGCCATTAGAGTAAATCATTAGTAACAATTTAGTGACATAAGAAAGCATCATTAAAATAAATTAATAGTAGTGATTTAGAGACAAAAAATCATTACTAAATAATATCATTAGTGGCAATTAAATGAAAAAATAAAGTGTCACTAAAGTAAATTAATAGTGGCGATGTTAATTGTGACAATTTAAATGACATTAAATGAAATATATAACGATATTAATAGCGTCAATTAAATTGCTACTATTATAATTCAACAGTGGCAAAATAGTGATAAATAAATTATCATTAAAGAAGATCATTAGCGACGGTAATTGTGGTAATTAAAGTATCATTAATATCAATGATTTAGCGACAATTATACAAGTGCCGCTAACCTTTTAGTAACGCCAACAAATGTGGCAATTGAGTGGCATATATTTTAAGTGTCGCTAATTACTTATAATGGCAAATAAAAGACTTATAGTGACAAATATTAAATATCTCTAAATGATTTCTTTTTTGTAGTGCATATAAGTGTCGTCGATTAACCCCTGTACCCCGATCCAAAGGGGAGGACCGACCTCAAGGGAGGAACAAAATACCTAGCAAGCAAGCCTTTTACTCTGTCTTCTCCTGTTTTATAGTATTTATAACTGACGGCAAATACAATTGTCGTCGATTTTAAAACAACATCGAAATATCCAATCTGTCTGGTGGTCGAACAATATTTTGACGTCGGATGTGCCCTTTAATCGATAAGAAAATGAAACAACGACGCTAATAATGGCGTCGCTTAGTGGCATCATTTATATGGGCTTTGCCATCGGTTTCCAACCAATGGCAAAGGAAGAGATGTTGTAGTGTTAGTAAAATAACATTATACGACCTCAGCATCACACAATCCAAGCTTTAAATTTCTCATTCTACGAAGTGCATTCCTTGCATCTTGGTCAGCAAAGGTCAAATTCTCAAATCCCATATCTTCAATAGCAAAAGAAGAAACCAACTTTAACAAACGAATACCAACTTGATCATTAAGCATCATACGTCACTTCCTTCCCAAAGGAATGTTTTTCTTATATCAAAGATACTTCATCACTTCATATTCATAAAACTCATGGTTATAATCATTTAAGAATGAAACAACAACAAATTTCCTTGATCCATTACAATAACTAAATCATACATGAGTCTCACATCCAATCTTAGATGTCAACCTCTTGGAATAATAAGGATTTGATGATTTTCAACTTGGTGCACCACCCCTTAAACACATAAGTTTTCCTCTACGCAATAAAGTCTTATCATCTTTATCATAATTTGTGCTCTTTATAGAATATTCAAAATCACTTCAATGAGCAAAATCTTGAAAATAATCAATAAAATCTTCGAAAGAGTTGAATTCCATACCAACTTCAATATTTTGATATACATAAAAATATTAAAAATAAAAAAATAAAGCAAAATACATAGGTGCAAAATAAAAATACAAAAGTCATATAAGAAAAGCAACTAGTTGGTAATGGAATCAACTTGTTGAAAACATATAATAATATACCGATTGATTTTCATTCATTTATATTATCAACCAGTTGATTTCGATTCATTTCCATTATCAACCGATTGATTTCCATGCATTTTTATTATCAACCGGTTGATTTTCATTCATTTCCATTATCAACCAATTGAGCTTGATCTCTATCCCATTGCAGCTACTAAAACTACTATAATTGCACCAATGGAAAGTTACAACACAAGAAAAAATTAGAACTAACCTTTATCTCTACCTGCACCTTTAATAACTTCATTGTTAACACCTGAGGATGAAGAAACTAAAGAATCTTCTAGTGCAACAAGGTGATGATGAAGATCAGAGGAAGAACGAGCAATTGATGATTCGTGCCCAATTTGATCAACACAATCATCAGAAGAACCCAAAACATAAGGTTGAGATCCATATAGAGATTACTCAACAACACACGATCCATATAAAACACATTAATAAAATAAAAAACCAAAGAAATAATAAAAATTGATAGATAAGATCTTACAAAGAGAAGATGAAGAGAGGAGGAATAACAATCACCAGCGAGACGACCACCACTGGAGACGAAAAAGGTAAATTCAAAAGCCAAAATGTGCGAATGAAAAATATGAAGATAAGTACCTTATATATGAGAAGGGACGCATAGGTGGGTCCCACAAAACCCACCTGCCTCGCTCATTGCATAACGCATTGAAAATGTCATTTCTTAACTTTTTGGAAAGACAAAATCTTCGACCAACAACTTTAAGCACTCTGCCTAAACCTCTACATATTAACTACCAACAAGAACGCAACCTTTCATGAGGCCAAAAGAATCTTGAGTGCAAAAAACAATTGGGTTAAGGCTCTAATTAATCAAGCTTCAAACTTTTATCCAGAAGAAATTAATAAAATTCGATCAACTTCTATTAATATTAATCTTGTCCAAAACCAGGTCAAAGCTATGCTTCGGCCTTCAATTTACTCCTAAAACTACTTAACGCCCTTTGAATAATGGTGGGACGAGAACTCCTATTTGTTGGTGCAAGGACACCACAATCGGTAATTTTGATGATAACAAAACATTTGTATTTAAATTTACATTTGAAGTCTAAAATTTCAGGTTATCTACAAATGGATACAAGTTTGAAGGAGAAGTGTGAAGAGCTCACATCCATGGTGGATTGGAGAGCTCGGTGGAGGACGAGCTTCGCTTGGAGTGAGAGTTACAAGACAAGAAGAATAGGATAGATTTCTTTTTGTCTTGTTTTATGTACTTAGTCCTTGTATCTTTTGTTATTTACTCTTTTTTTCTTAGAGTATTTGTTAAAGAGCCTCAAAGTAATAATACAGTAGTCCTAGGAACACTTACACAACTCTAGGACACTTAGACAACTCTTAGAGAACTTAGAAAACCAAAGTAGGCATCAAACAGCCTGATCACATGTCCAATCTAGAAATCAAACATCTGATCTTGACTTTTAAAACGTTTGACTCTTTTATCAGATGTCCAAAAATACTTAGGCTGAGAACCACTTACTGTCTGCCAGATTTAGATGTCCAACCCTTAGTCCAGACATCTTAGCAGACGTCTGATGACATTGCCAGACATTTAATTAGTGGAACGTTAGCTTAGAAATATAATCGTTGAGAATTGACCCTTAATCTTCTATCAGACGTCTATATAGGACCTCAAACGTCTGATAAATAGACGTTAGCTCTCAATTAAGCCAAAATCACTTATCTTTAGTAATCTAGCCATTTGTACCTTGAGAAATACATTCCCGCGGTAATTTAGGTTTCCAGACATCTAGACCTGGTGTCAGACGTCCAACCTGTTGTCTAACTCACTTACACTAGAACTCTATTTAGGTCTAACTAAATTAGTAAGGGAACCCATCTAATATTAGACGTCTAATTTGATTATCAAACGTCTTATACTTATTTTCCAGATATCTAATATTAGATTCAGACATTTGATAACCATGTCAAAATAATTAATGACCCTGATTCTGGCCCAATCTACCTTGGGTTTGTTCCAAAAGGCTATAAAAGCTTTCTAAGGCCTTCAAAAGCCTTCCTAAGCCATCTATAAATAGGAGAGGCCCCTTCCTTTGTTAGACGCACCAAACAATACTATTTTCACATCCTTTTGTGTCCAAGAGAAGTCAGAATCAAAGGAGAAGAGCTCAAGCATTAGTCTACATCTTGAGAGCATCTTCCCAACTGTGCACCCGCTTTCCTGCCTTCGTATACGAGAGCGTCATCGTGCCATCGCGTGGATCGCGCACTCCACTTCCATCTCAGGGAAGTACCCGTTACCTATAGAAGCTAAGTTTAAGTCTATACTTTGTGGCTCTATAAGACTGTTTTATTTGTTTTTGGTTGAGAATTCATTTTGCAAATTTCCTTCTCCTTTGTCGGACAAAATACTCCTCATGAAGATGAGGGGTTTGAGGTACACTACCCTCATATAAAGTAGTGTGGTTGTAAGAGGTTGAACTACCCTTGTTTGAAGTAGTTCCTTAGTGGATTTAATCGACTCAGTCGATCGGAAAATTCTAAGTCGAGAGATTTAGGTGGTGGTTTTTACCCATGTTTAGGTTTTCACCTAAAAATATTTGTGTACATGTGATTGCATGTTTTTGTGAGATCGTTCATTATATTTTCCGCATTATTTTTCCTGTCATGCATATCTCATCCCCTCCCGTAGTTGGGAGTCTACATTTGGCATCAGAGTAGGTCTTACGAATCGACTTTACAACCCGACAAGATCCATGGAGGGAAGCATCACCACCACAAGAAACGTCGAGGGGCAATCCACTACCTATCCTCCCTATTTCAACGAGAGCAACTACGGGTATTGGAAGCTGAGGATGAAGACATGGCTTCAAGTCAATGAATTCACCATTTGGGCAAGATGCAAGACCCCGTTCGATATCCTGGAGAGACCCGCGGGAGGCTACTCACAGTAGCAAATCCGGGAGCTCTCTCTCAACGCAAAGACAATAAACGCATTGTATTGTGCGTTAAGCCCAGAAGAATTCAACCGAATCTCACAATGCGCCAACGCATATGAGATTTGGCATACTCTTGAGATAACTCACGAGGATACCTCTAAGGTAGCGTCTTCTAAATTTAATTTACTTAGTCAAGATTTTGAATCTTTTTCTATGAAAACTAATGAAACCTTGAGTGAGATGAACACTAGGTTCACTCTCATAGTAAATAATTTGAAAGCTTTAGGTAAGACCTTCATCAAGGGGAAGCTTCAAGGGAAGCTTCTTCGTTCCCTTGGACCAGAATGAGAACAAAAAGTCACCACCATTGAGGAGGTGAACGACGTAGATGAATTCAACATGGAAGACCTCTTTGGCATCTCATGGCCAACGAGATGAAGATGAAGAAGGACACACCGAAGCCAAGGACAAGAAAGAGTTTGGCCTTCAAAGCTGCTTCAGACACCGAGGTAAATTCCGACGATGAAGACCTCAAGGTTTTACTAAAGAAATTTTCCAAGTTTTGTAGGGATTCTAAGAGAGAAAAGAAAGAGAAGAAGGAAAAGAAGGAGAAGGTAGCCCGAGATGTTGCTACCATTGCAACGAGAAAGGGCACCTTCGACCCGAGTGTCCACTTCTCAGGAAGGAGAAGAAGGAGAAGGAGAAGAAATACAAGAAGAAGGTGTTTCAAGCTACTTGGGACGACTTGAGCTCGAAAGAAGAAAATCCCAAAAAAGAAATCGCTTGCATGGGCTTCATGGCCATGGCGAGTGATAGCGAAAGCAACGACGGCAATGATGAGGTAAATTCTGAATTACAAGATGGCTTTAATGAATTGTATGAGCTTAGTAAATCACTAAAAATAGAAAACAATAGCATGAAAAAGAATCATAGTTTTCTTAAATTTGAAAATGATATATTAGAAATTAAAGTTAGGGATTTAGAAATTAGTCCTAACATTTCTAAAAGAGATGACTTATTGTTACAGAATAATAATTTAACAAATGAAAATAGTAAATTGATTAAGGAGAATACTTGTTTAAAAATTGAAATCTCTAGTTTAAAAATCAAGAGATATGCTATAGAAAAAGAACTTGCTTGTCTTAGAGAAAATTCCAATAATTTGATCAACAAATTAGATAATTTCTCTAGTCCTAAGGTTGAGAAAGGATCTCCATCAAGGAAACCCACTAACAAAATCGTATTCAAGCCAACTTGAATATCGAAAGATCAATTAGACTCTTGTTTTGTAGGTTTCAAGGGAGACTACAACGTCAAAGATTGGACCTACAAGAAGGAAAATGGTCTACTCAAGCTAGGTAGACCAACATCAAAACCAAAGAGGAAAATGAGAAGATCGACGAGAAGATCAGTGAGTGATCAAACTGTCGCACATCGACCGCCTGATTGGAGATCAACGCCGATGCCTGGACCTCTAAGCTTTGGATGGGAGCCCCATCCATTTTGTTAACCTCTATTTGGGCTATGCTATTGGTCTTGGTAAGTAAGGTACATTCTCAACCCTATCCTTTTCATCAATAGCACTTAGATAAGGGGAGTTAAAATTTGATGAGCTAATTGTCCATCTTAAAGAGGGAGGTTTAAAAATAACATAGCTATATTGCCTTTAGAAGGAGGGAGATAATAACATAGCTATCATGTTCTATGATAAAGATGAAATTAGAAGAGTATGTCTTAAGGGGAAATATAGGATAAACTGTTGGTGCTAGAGCACCAAGATCATTTGTTTTGATGATAACAAAACACGTGTTATTTAACATTTGTACTTGGAGTCTTAGATTTCAGGTCAATTAGAAATGTAGACGTGATTAGACGGAATTCGAGCTCGCATCCAGGACGGATTGGAGGAGCTTGATGGAGAACAGAGGGGATTCGCGAGGAGCGATAGATTGAAGATGGAAGGACAAGAAGAATAGAATAGAATTCCATTTTATTCCTTTCATGTACTTTTGTCTTTATTTATTGCTCTTTATTTCCTTAGAAAATTATGTTAAAGAGCCTCAAAGTACCCTAACAGTAGTCCTAGGAACACCAGCACAACCCTAGGATACTTAGGTTTTCTGTAGAGAACTTAGAAAACCAATGTAGGGTTCAAACTGAGTTTTCAGACGTCTCATTCCCAAATCAGACGTCTGATAAAGTGTTTTAAGACGTCTGACTGTTGATTCAAACGTCTGATAACATTTAGGCTGAACAAGTTAGTTCTGTCTGATGAAATCAGACGTCTTAGGAGACGTCTGATGACTTTGCCAGACGTCCAATTAGTGGACCGTTGGCTCTCTTAGCATACACTGAAAGATATGACCATTAGAGCCTTATCAGACGTCCTTAAGCCCTTCCAGACGTCTGATAATTGACTGTTTTGCCTCGATTGACCCGAAAATCTCTTCTCAGAGATTTTCTAGCCGTTACAAATCCATTCCCACGAAAAAGTAGGTTTCCAGACGTCCAGACATAATGCCAGACGTCCTGTATGTCGTCTGATGGACTTGCACAAGAACCCTGTTTAGATCTGATTCAAGTCAGGAAGGAACCCACACGAAATCAGACGTCTGACCTTGAAATCAGACGTGTTAAAGTGGTCTTCCAAACGTCTGATTCCAGAATTAGACGTCTGATTAGCCTGTAGTGTAATGATTGTTCCTGATTTCGGGCTGATTCTCTTGGGCTTTGTACCCAACGGCTATGGAACATTTCCTAAGCCTTCCAAAGCCTTCCTAAGGCCTCTATAAATAGAGGGGAACCTTTGCAACACAAACACACACCTAGCTACACACTTTCACACTCTTTTATGTCCAAAAAGACTCTCTTGCTCTCCAAGCTCTAATTTTTCATCTTGAGAGCATCAAGCTTTGCGCACCCGCTCTCCCGCCGTAGTTCACGAGAGAGACGTAGCGCCGTCGTGTTGTTCACGCATCCGCGTCGCCGACGCACTCCTTTCAAAGGGGAGTTTCCTAATTCCTATAGAAGCTAGATTTAAAATTACTTTGTTGGCTTTATAGGATTATTGTTCTTTTATCTTGGTTATTTGGTTGGGCATTCGCGTTGCGAATTCCCGTCTCCTTCGAGGGACAAAATCCTTCTTGTGAAGAGAAGGGGTTGAGGAACGCTACCCTCGCACTTGTAGCGTGGTTATATTTGAGGTTGAATCACCCTCGTTTAAAGTGATTCGTTTAGTGGATTTTGATCAACTTGGTTGATCGGAAAATCCTAACTCGAGAGGGTTAGGTGGTGGTTTTCACCCGGTCTGGGTTTCCACCTAAAAATACTTGTTACTTGTGGGATTATCAATTTTGTGAGATTATTTATATTTATTTCCGCAATTATTACGTCACCCTCTCCTTGTAGGGAATTTCATAAACGACTAAAAGCTATTAAACCTTTTTGATAATGTCAAAAAGGGGGAGATTTTTTGAAATTATATTTATGATTTTGTCATCATCAAAAAGGGGGATATTGTTGGTGCAAGGGCACCACGATCGGTAATTTTGATGATAACAAAATCTTGTATTTAATATTTGTATTTGAAGTCTAAAATTTCAGATTATGTGCAAATGGATACAAGTTTAAAGGAGAAGTATGAAGAGCTCGCGTCCCTGGTAGATTGGAGGAGCTTAGTGGAGGAGAAGGAGCTTCGCTTGGAGCGAAAGCTAGAAGACAAGAAGAATATGATAAATTTCCTTTTATCTTGTTTTATGTACTTAGTCTTTGTATCTTTTGTTATTTGCTCTTTTTTTCGTAGAGTATTTAAAGAGCCTCAAAGTAACAATACAGTAGTCTTAGGAACACTTATACAACCCTAGAACAGTTACACAACTCCTAGAGAACTTAGAAAATCAAAGTAGGCATCAGACAGCCAGATCAGACGTCCAATCTGGAAATCAAACATCTGATCTTGACTTTTAAGACGTCTGACTGTTTTATCAGACATCCAAAAACACTTAGGCTAAGAAGCACTTACTGTCTGCCAAATTTAGACGTCCAACCCTTAGTCTAGACATCTTAGCAGACGTCTGATGACATTGCCGGATGTCTAATTAGTGGAACGTTAGCGTAGCAATATAATCGTTGAGGATTAACCCTTAATCTTCTATCAGACGTCCATAGAAAACCTCAGATGTCTGATAAATAGACGTCAACCCTCGATTAAGCAAAATCACTTATCTTCAGTAATCTAGCCGTTTGTGCCTTGGGAAATCCATTCCCGCAATAATTTAGGTTTCTAAACGTCTAGATCTAGTGCCAGACGTCTAACCTATCATCTGACCCACTTACACTAGAACCCTGTTTAGGCCTAACTAAATCAGTAAAGGAACCCATCTAGTATTAGACATCTAATTTGATTATCAAACGTCTTATACTTGTTTTCCAGACATCTGATATTAGATCCAGACATCTGATAACCTTATCAAAATAATTAATGACCTTGATTCCGGCCCAATCTGCCTTGGGTTTGTTTCCAATGGCTATGGAAGCCTTCCAAAGCCTTCTATAAATAGGAGAGGCACGTTCTTTTGTTAGACACACCAAGCAATATTATTTCCACATCCTTTTGTGTCCAAGAGAAGTTAGAATAAAAGAAGAAGTGCCTAAGTTTTAGTCTACATCTTGAAAGCATCTTCCCAACTGTGCAGCCGCTCTCCCGCCTATGTACACGAGAGCATCGTCGTGGCATCGCGTGAATCGCGTACTCTACTTCCATCATAGGGAAGTACCCGTTACCTATGGAAGCTAAGTTTAAGTATATACTTTGTGGCTCTATAAGACTATTGTTTTATTTCTTTTTGGTTAGGTATTCACTTTGTGAATTCCCGTCTCATTCGTAGGATAAAATACTCATAAAGAGGAGGGGTTTGAGGTACACTAACCTCGTAAAAAGTAGTGTGGTTGTAAGAGGTTGAACTACTCTCGTTTGAAGTAGTTCGTTAGTGGATTTAATCGACTCAATCGATCGAAAAATCCTAAGTCGAGAGACTTACGTGGTGATTTTTACCCGGGTTTGGGTTTCCACCTAAAAATATTTGTGTACTTGTGATTGCATGTTTTTGTGAGATTTTTCATTATATTTTCCGCATTATTTTTCCTATTATGCATATCTCACCCCTTCTCGTAGTAAGAAATCTACACTAGTCTAAGAGAAAATCTGGACCCCCACCTTTCAACCAAGAACAACCTACTTATCTAGTGGGCCAAATATGATAAATTTCCTACACCAGATTACCTTCAAATAAGAGGGTGCAACCTAGTGTCGATCTATTTCATGTGTAACCGTGTAACCAACATTTAGAAACGACCAACCATCCACACCCAAATTGCTCTTCTAAACTTTCTAATTAGGTGATAATTTACATCTGGGAAATAAACTCGTGGAAGGAATCACATTTTTTTTTTGCAAAGTAACATTCGATTAACATAGGAACAAAATCGTATAACAAAACACGACCTAGAAGGAAGGAGAAAGGAGACACCTATGATGACCTGAGTCCCGTCAAGTGACAAAACCTGGGTCGTCATGTGCTAACAACCAGCACAACTTACCCACAAAATCGCAGTCACCCAATAAATAATTATAAAATATAAACATAGCCAATAAATAATTTATATTGCGTAAATTAAAGGAGCATAAATTGAATACTGACCAAAGATTTACTGAAAAATATAAGCTAAAGAGATGTACAACGAAAATCATCTTGCGAACTGCAACATATACCTGAGTATGTGAAATGACCCTTCCTAAGGGTTGTTCGAGACCAGAAGGATAGGGGTTGTTGAACGTCGAAGGACTACGCTATCGGAATTTGTTTTGAAAACCTGTCGACGTATTTCGAATAACAAAGAACTTAGGTTCAACAAAAAAAATTTATACCAGAACATAAATACTGGGTGGAACTTAGGGAGGCTACGTCGATCAAAACTCGCAATTATATTTTTTTGTGTTTTTGTTTAAAGAGCGGAATAATCACAATGAAATGAAATAACTATAGACAATAAGAGAAAGAGAGAGAGAGAGAGAAAGCATCCACTTGAAGTTGCAAAATGTTTGTACAACTAAGAATGCGAGAAAAGATTACACTAGAAAGTAAGAAATTATTACACTAGAAAGCAGGAAAAATTCTACTCTAGAAAGTAGGAAAAAGGAATGGGAGAGAGAAGTTATCCTCCTCGACGATCGCTTGGAGGACGAGCCGGATGAGACAATGCCTGGAAGACGAGGAACGGAGCAGGAAGAAGGAGGTCGAAGCAGGAGGAACGGGAACGAGGCAGCACGTCGTCATCGTCGTGGAATCCGCTTCCAGAATGGGGGCGAAAAACTAATTTTATCTCTTGACGAGTATCCCGGGTGTGGAACAAACTTCTCTTGAGCTTTGGAGAGGGAGAGAAGAGAAGGAAGGGATCAGAAATTCATATGGAGGGGGCCTCTTTTAATAGTTGCAAGGAGTGGGGGCATTATAGACAATATAATTTAAAAAATATTAATTCAGGACCTTTAATGACGGATAAATCCGTCACTAAAGGCCTGAACGTGGCCTTCATGCCGGCCGCTCGCGCGCCTCCTCGCCTCCGCATCCTTCAACGCACTCGCAATTCCGCGCGCTCACAACCGTCCGATCAAGAGATCGGGCGGCTTAAGATCGCCTACACTTGCGCCGCACGCCCGCGTGCGATCACGAGTCAGCGCCGCACGTCTGATCGCTCATGGGCGCTATCGCTTGCTCAGCGCCGTCCGATCCTCACCACGCGGCCACACTCACTCGCACGCCCCCTCGCCCACTCTTCAATTTGAGGAACAGCAGGCTCGAACGAGCGCTCGCTCTTCTCTTGAAGGTGCTCGACCAACGCGCTGTGGGCAACTGTGTCGCGCAATTGTTTCATGCGCACGGGCCTACAGCTGTTGGATGAGCATCCAACTGTGGAGAATCGTCAATCGGATGAAGAGGAAAGGCAGAGGCGGGTTCTTGGGGCCGGTTGGGCGGTTGAGATGATGCCACATGGTGCTATCTTGGCTGTCCATCTTTTGAGTATTGTAGACGGTGCCACGGGTGTCGGATTGGACTGATTTTCACATCGTTAGGCTACGATTATCGATCTAAATCCATCCGTGCGGTCAGATTTGTCATCTGAGGTGCGGATTAACACCATCTTTGCCCTTGATCTTTAGGATTCCTCGGTCTCTATCTAGTGCTACAGATGTCCGATTAGAGCGATCTTAGAGTCGTTGAACTCCAATCGTCGCCCTGATCAGATCCGTACGGTTGGATCTTCAATCTGAGGTCCCGATAAAAAGTCACGTTATCCCTGACCATAAAAAGGAGACAATTAGTATACAATTTATACAACTTGATCTAAATGCATGATTATGCATGTTATGCATTATTTACAATGTATGATGCTAATGTGACACTAAGAACATGCATTAATAAACATTTTAGGTTAATCAGATGTATGCACATCAGGGGTGTAAGTGTAATTTTAAACCCCCTGAGCTTAAGTTTGTGGGCTTTGCGAGAAAGAGGAAACTTCACAGGGGAGATCTCATGATTTTTCTCTCTCTTCCCACACAACACACACACGCACATACCCCCTAACGTGCGCGTGACGCGTTTGTTTAGAAGAATCGTTATAGCTTGCGCTTGCAATGTCGATTTTAAAATAAAGAAACGGGCGTAAGTCCGAGTGTCGATCTCAGGGAGGCGTGGAAATCGGATTTCTCTTATCACTTAATGTCATGAAAATAATGGGTTTTTGCTTGCGAAAAGTCGTGGGTGAAAAGTGAGTGAAAGAGAGAGAGAGAAGAGAGAGAGAGATTAGGGTTAGAATTATTTCATTCGCAACATGCAACTTGAACATAAAATACAGCAAGCAATTAAATAGAAAACAACTTCATTTAACATGCAACTTTAGTTTATAATTACAACACCCGATAAATGCTTTAACATAAGTAAAGCTTAAAAGAAGGAAAGAGAGAGAGAGAGGGGACGGCGAGGCAGCCACGGTGGTGGAGGGGGCTCCGTCGACGGCTCGTCGTCTCTGGCGATTACAAAAGGGCTTAAGGGTAGCTAGGAGGGAGATAGAACAGTTGCAAGTGGAGTCAATGCCTTCCATGGGTGGTTGGAAGGGGTTTAAATAGGAAGAAGGGCTTTCCAAATGAAGAAGGGGTTATAGCGACGTCTGGGACGTCGCTAAAACCCTTCCCAAAAAGTTGGTGAAGGCCCCTGCCTGCCGGTCGCTCACGCACGCTTTGTGCTTCTTCGCACCTGATCCGTATGCGCGTGTTGTAAGCCGTCTGATCAAAGATCAGACTGCTATGATTCCGTGCGGGGCATGCGCCCGGATCACCCCCACGTCATCGCTCATGTCTGGTCAAGGCGCATCTGCGGGCTCCACGTCTCGCAATCACGCCCGTCCGCTGCTGATCGGGCGGTCCAATTTCGCCCGAGCATGCCTTCGCCTAGCAATTTCCGCGCAGCGCGCTTCGAACCGTGTCGCGTGAGCGTGGGTGAGCGCTTCGACCGCTGCGCTGCGCCCGCCACTTTGTCGCGGCGAAGGCGGGCGCGTGAGCAGCTCTCAACCGTTCGATCGAAGATCGACTGCTGAGATTCGTCCTCCGGGTGAAGGCGAGATTGGTCGGTGGTCTAGATGCAACGAGCAAGTGCCACGTGGCGCTCCGTGGGTCATTGATCATTAGATCAACGGTCAGAACTTCTTGGGCCCATTGCGAGAGCTCCGGATGTTGGATTTGGCCGATTTCGAGTCCGTTGGACTCCGTTCGTGACTCTGAATCCATCCGTGCAGTCCGATTGCTCATCTAAGGCCTGCTTTGACAAGTACTTATACAAATGGCCATTAATGTTGTTTTATAAGCAATCTTAATGTATGATGCATGCAATACTCTTGTTTTATTTATGATGTGTTATCTGTGCATTTTGTTCTTAAGATGGACCTCATTTAATAGAATTATCACCCCAAGATGCAGTGTTATTATACCTCCATTGCTTACTCCTTGCTAGTCCCTAGCAAGGTTTATTCTAGCCTTTATTTCCAGTCAGAATTTAAGAAGTAACTACTTAGACATTTTGTCACTTGTCAATAGGAGGAAATATACTAAGATCTTAATCTACAAAGACTAAACAGCGCCCGGGTGTCCGCCAAAATACGAATCTCCTGAATCCTTGCTTTAATGTATGTAAATATATATTTTTTTTCTTACTTTTAAATTTTTTGGAATTAAGAGTGGGTTGGTAACTTTTTACGGCTACCCAACCCACCTAAAACTCGGACAAAACTCTAAGTGCTAAGCATCTTGGTGTGAAGATCGTGATAGACTCACTCAACGGTAATTTAGACAGACTCCAGGTTTCTACGCCCCTAGGTGACCGGAAGAGGAAGTGTTTTGCCTGAAAGTGTATTTGTTCTATCGATAGCCTTCTCCCTACGTTTGTTTTAATTAGGGTCAACACAAGGATTTTTCCAGTGTATATCTACCCGGCTTGTACTACTTCCCCGCTTCTTCCTTAATTGTTTTGGTTTTCTTTGTGCAATTACTGAGCTGGGCTCTGGACAACCGACCAATGGGATGTTACCCACGATCACTTGCCAGCCATACTCGTGCGGTGAAGTATGGTTTATTTTGTTCTCCCTTTTTTTCTCTTTTTTTTAATTTGGTAGGTGGCTTCCCTAATTTCAAATTTACCTAGAGGCAATAAAGAAGAGGTGGTCCCGTGGCTAATTTCTAGACAACTTACCAATGGGCTATTACAGACGACAACTTGCCAACCATACTACCCTAGAGAGTTCATTAGCTACCCAATTTCTGTCAGAATCTCCGAGGAGTGAGTCTATGCAAAAATGTGTGCAGATGCTTAGACTAAAAGTCCTTCTGAGTTAGAGGGTGACTTGATAAGTCGTATACTTATCACCTTATTTAGTTAGTGGATTAAAGTAGCTTATGGTTGCAAGGATTTGAAGCTAAATTTATATTTTAACGGACACCAGGGCTGATTAAGCCTGAAGGCCTGAAAAGTCTAAGTGTTCAAGTTCTTTCAGTATTATTTCCCACCATTGACAAATTTCTAATGCTTAAGTTTTTCTTCCTAAATTTATATTTTTTTAATTTAATTTTATTCTATTCAGACTGATTAAATGAGCTCAGGATCATACAATTTACCACCCTCCCCCATGCTTAAGTTGGACAATGTCCTCATTGGCAAATACATGAATGCAATAGGGGTTTGAAAAGAGATTACCTGAGTGACGTAGAATACTGGATCAGTCTGAATCCTCTGGGTTGCCTCCCAGGAAGCGCTGAGTTTAACGCTTCCAATTGGGCGGTGCTTCGTGTCATCCCTCAATGAGGGTGACACTCTCCTTTGAGGGAACCTGGGCTAGGAAGTGTTTCAATCTTTGGTCATTGACTGTAAAAGTGTGTCTAGTGTTCATATCAGCGATTTCAACCGTCCCATTGGAGTGAGGCTTGACCACCCTAAATGGTCCTGTCCACTTGGACCTGAGTTTCCTTGGAAAGAGTTTTAGGCGGGCATCGAAAAGCCAGACTTGCTGGTTATGCTATAAGGTCTTTCTATGGATGAGTCGGTCGTAGACAGCTTTCATTTTCTCCTTATACAGTCGACTGTTCTCAAAGGCGTCTCGACGAATTTCTTCGAGCTCAGAAAGTTGGAGCGTCCTCTGCGCACCGGCTAACTAGTAATCCATGTTACACTACTTGACGGCCCAATAAGCCCGGTGTTCCAATTAGACAGGAAGGTGGCAAGCTTTGCCAAAGACCAGGCGATACGGCGACATGCCTATCGAGGTCTTGAAAGAGGTTCTGTATACCCACAGGGCATCATTCAGTCGTGTGGACCAGTCTTTCCTGTCAGGTCTCACAGTTTTCTGTAGAATGTTCTTGATTTGTCTATTTGAGACCTCGGTCTGCCCATTTGCTTGCGGATGATACGGGGTAGCAATGCAGTAGTTAACCCCGTATTTTCTAAGTAGGGCATGGAATTGGGAGTGAATAAAATGACTTCCACCGTCACTAATCATGGCCTTTGGTATTCCAAACTGGGAAAAGATGTTCTGCTTAACAAAGTCCATGACAGTCTTATGATCGCATCGTCGGGTGGTGACGGCTTCAATCCATTTAGAAACAGTCTACCGAGACTATGATGTACTCAAAGCCGTTGGATGGTGGAAAGGGGCCCATAAAATCAATACCCCAAACGTCAAGGATTTCGATAATCAAAATTGGTTGGAGGGGCATCATATCTTTTCTGGTCATGGTCCCCAGTGTTTGGCAGCGCAAGCAAGTCTTGGCAAAGTTGTGTGCATCTTTAAATAGGGAAGGCTAATAAAATCCAAACTGCAGGACCTTCGCAGCCGTTTTCTTTCCGGAAAAGTGGCCACCACAAGCTTGGTCATGACAAAAAGATAGCACACTTTGAACTCTGTTCTCGGGGATGCACCTCCTGATGATCTGATCGGCACAGAGGCAAAACAACATGGGATCATCCCAAAAATAGTGCTTGGCCTCGGCCAAGAACCTATCCCGTTGCTGTCTGAACCAGCTGTGCGGGGTCTATCCTACAACTAGGTAGTTGACATAGTCAGCATACTAAGAGAGTTCCTTGTCTTGCACAGCCAGAATGTGTTCATCGGGGAAGGTGTCAGATAAAGGCAGGGAGGGTCCAATGTGGTCTGGGTGAAGTCTAGACAAGTGGTCAGCCACCACATTGTTTGATCCGACTTTGTTGCGGATTTTCAGGTCAAATTCCTACAAGAGCATGATCCATCTGATGAACCTGGGCTTCGTGTCCTGTTTAACCAACAAGTGCCGGATGGCTAAATGGTCAGTATAGATGGTCACGTGGGATCCCAGCAGGTCAGGTCGGAACTTCTCAAGTCCGAAAACTATAGCGAGCAATTATTTTTCTGTGACTGTATAATTTCGTTGGACCTCGTCCAACGTCTTGCTCGCGTAGTAAATCACCACGGGTTTCTTGTCTTGCCTTTGTCCCAGGACAGCGCATATAGCAAACCCTGATGCATCACACATAATCTCAAAGTCCTAGGACCAATCCAGGGGCTGAAGTATAAGTGTTGTGGAAACTAAGTCCCGGAGGGTGTGATAAGCCTGGATGCAATCAGAGGTCATGTGGAATATGGCGTCGTTGGCCAGAAGGTCGGTTAAGGGATTTGAAAGCTTGGAGAAGTCTTTGATGAACCTTCAGTAGAAGCCAACATGTCCCAGGAATGAGCGGATCTGCTGGACCGAACTAGGTGGAGGAAGTTTGGAAATCAAATCAACCTTAGCCCAATCCACCTCAATGCCCCTATGCGATACGATGTGACCGAGGACGGTTCCTTCTTGAACCATAAAATGGCTCTTTTCTCAACATAACACCAAATTAACTTCGATACATCATTTCAGGATTTTCTCCAAATTGCTCAAACAGTGGTCAAATGAATTCACAAATACAGAGAAATCATCCATAAAGACCTCCAGGTGTTCACCCACCATTTCTGAAAAAATGGCTAGCATGCAACGCTGAAAGGTAGCGGTGCATTTCATAACCCGAACGGCAACTGACGGAATGCAAACGTGCCGTACAAGCAAGTGAATGTGGTCTTCTCTTGATCTTCAGGAGCAATTGCGACTTGGTTATATCCTAAATATCCATCCAGGAAGCAAAAATACTTTTGCCCTGCCAATCTTTCAAGGATCTGGTCAATGAATGGCAAGGGGAAATGATCTTTCTTGGTTGCTTCATTGAGCTTCCTGTAATCAATACACACCCGCCATGAGGTGGTGGTGCGGGTGGGGATGGATTCGCCATGCTCATTGGAAACAACGGTGAGCCCGGCTTTCTTTGGAACCACTTGAGTGGGGCTCACCCAGGGGCTATCAAAGATGGGATAGATGATGTCGATGTCAAGCCACTTGAGAATTTCTTTCTTAACGACCTCCCGCATGTTTGAGTTTAATCGTCTCTGCATCTGGTGGGAGGGTCGTGCCCCATTTTCCAGGTAAATCTTATGAGTGCAATAGGCGGGGCTAATTCCTCTCTAGTCTGAAATGGTCCATCCAATGGCGGCCCGATGTTCTAAAAGGGTCGCGGTCAACCTGAGTTCCTGATCCTTGGTTAGATGAGAGTTAATAATCACAGGGAAAGTCTGGTCAGGTCCCAGGAAGAAATAGTTGAGATTCTCAGGTAGTGGCTTTAGTTCGCATGTGGGTGGAACAACAGTCGAAGGGAAAGGGAAAGGCGGGAGTTAATCAACATCAATCTCCTCAAATGGTGTTGTTTGACAGTAATCAGCCCTACAGAGGTCTATGGGCAGCGATGGTGATAGGTCAGAATAGTTGTTACAGGATTGGTGGTTTGAGATAGAACTAAGGGTGAGGCATTCCTCGACCAAAGGTTCCACGGGATCATGTTCCTCAACACAATCGCAATCAAAAGACTTGGTCGCCTGGAATATATCCAACTGCATTTTCTTGTCTCCGAAGGCAATTTCCATACATCCCATGTCACAATCGATGTTCGCCTTAGCCGTAGCTAAGAAAGGACTGCCTAAGATTATGGGTGCGTTCTGTAGTTTTTCAGGGACTTTCATGTCGAGCACCAAGAAGTCGACCGGAAAATATAAGTCCTTGACCCGCACAATCACGTCATCGACAACCCCCTTCGAGGTCTTCACAGACCTATCAGCCAGTTGGATGGTGACAGGTGTGGGTGTCAACTCTCCGAAACCAAATTGGTGGTACAGGGTTATAGGAATCAGATTGATGGAAGCATCTAAATCCAAGAGCGCTCTATCAAATGTCATGTCCCCGATATTGCAGGATATCAGGGGTGCTCCTGGGTCAGTTCGCTTGAGTGAAAGGTTGCTTGATATTACAGAACTAACTTGCTCGAAGAGTACAACCTTCCTAGGTGCTTGAGGTCTTGGCTTATGTTTGGGTGTACAGGCATCCTTTAAAAACTTAGCGTAAGCCGGGATGTGCTTAACGGCTTCAAGGAGAGGAAAATTAATCTGAACCTGCTTAAAGATCTCCAAAAGATCCTCAGTTTCTACAATACTTTTCTTCTTCTTGATTGTTTCCAAGGCCTTGGGATAGGGTGACTGAACATAGATAGGGTCTATTTCTGGGTCCTTGGGTTTTTCCAGTGCCTCTTCTGAGTCGGGTGTTTCAGCTGGTGAAGTCTCAGGAAGAGTTGGCCACTTGGGATCCTAGGTTTTGGTCCCGCGTCTTAAGGTTACTCCATTCGCAGAGGCATTAGGACCATGGGTTGATCCTTGAGAAGATGAGGACGAAGAAGCACCAAACCCAGGGGGTGTTTGTGGGGCTGGCTGGACCATGTGAGCCTGCCCGGGATTGCCCTAGAACCCTTGCGAATTGGGGCCTCTGTTAATCACGTTTCACGAGTTTGGTTGTGGCTGGGAAGGTAGGGATCCTTGTTGTTTACAGTCCAAAAGTTGGCTTAACTGTCCCTTTACTAAGGCCATTTCCTCCTAATGTTTCTGGTTCATTTCAGCCATCATCTTTATCAGGGTGTCCATTTGGTTCTACGGGGGAGGGGTCACCCTGTTCTAATTGTATGGGGGTCTAACTGGTGGTCCTTGCTGATAAGGGGGCAAGTTTGGCTGCTGATTTGGCCTGGGCTAGTTCTGGAATTGAGGTGGTTTCTGGTTTGTCCAACCAAAGTTGGGGTGATTATGCCAGCCAGTGTTGTAAGTGTTGGAGAAAGGGTCAGGTTTAGCATAACCTTGGACAGCTTGCACAACTTCAAGGATAGCAGATGTCGATGGGGAGGGAAGAGAGTAATCAAGGGTTAAGGAAGCAAAGGTCCCTCCCTGGAACATAGTCAAGGGTTGTTCCAAGTTCAGTTGGCTTAAGGGCTGGACCAAGTCAACATTATGTGCTCCCTTTGCTAGGGAGAAGGTCTGTAACGGATTCCTGTTCCAGTTCAGTAGCTCGTCAATCTTTTTATCCACCAATTCCACTCGATCTAGTTTCTTGGCAATGATGTCCATGTCAACCATTCCAGAATTTGCTTGTACCTCATAAATCCCGCCACGGGGTTGACTGGATCGGTTAAACTGGGTCATGGAGGCATTGTTGAGCGAATTTTCGCTCATAGACTTAAAGAGCTCAAACGCGCTCTCCTCGTCTTTGTTCAGGAAGTTCCCCCCGCATGAGGCATCGACGAAGTTCCATAGGTTGCTGTCCAGACCGTGGTAGAAGATCTGGGCCACTTGCCACCTTGGTACTTCGTGGTGTGGGCATTTCCTCAAGAGTTCATTAAATCTTTCCCACGCCTCATGGAACTGTTCCCCACCCTAGAGTGTAAAGGTAGTAATGGCTCTTCTGAGAGCATTTTTCTTTCCTATGGGGAAGAATTTCTTTAAGAATGCATGCCTCAGTTCTTCCCAGGTGGTGATGGTCTACCTAGGGTTCTAAGCCAGTGAGATGCCTTATCTCTCAACGATAAGGGAAACATCTTAATCAAAACAATGTCAAGGCTAATGTTTCTAGATTTCACATTTCGGGCTATCCGGTCAAGATCCTCTAGGTGCTGGAAGGGGTCTTCATTTGAGCTTCCGTGGAAGTGGCTCTGAATCAAACTCAAGACATTTGTTTTTAGCTCAAAATCACCTCCCCCTTCGGGGATCCTAAGGTGCGGCTCGACTCTAATAGCGGAAGGATTGTAGAATCGTGGAGGGGCCTCGGTTGGTCCTGGAATGGTGGTAGATCTGGTGGCAGTTGCCCTTGTGAGCCTTAGAAAGGTGGTGGTGGTTGCCCTTGTGGGTTCTGCAACCGGAGAATGGCTTGCATGATAGTGTTGATCTGTTGCTGCTGAAGCCGGTGGTTTGCGTTAATCTGGACTTAGATGATGGCCATTGTGTCAGCTGGAGGTTGGTCCTCAACCTCATCTATCCTAGGTTCAGCTATGTTTCTAGTAGAATCAAGTCGCCTGGATTCCCGTCCCAGAACAAACAACTCAGGATGCAATGAGCGTCTCCCGTGCATACACTAGAGAAGACACAGGAGGGGATGCGGAGAGCGACAAATGCGAGAAGTATGTGTTCAATCAAGCAAACGAGCCTAGTCCTTATGGTATATTCCTTAGGAGACCTAGAAATCTCCAAAAGGGTGATTAAGTCCGTAAGCACTGAACTCCCTTCCCAAAGCTAATCTAGCCAGGTTGATTACAAGGGGATTGCAGGGAAGGTTCTTCCTTTGGCTTGCACCGCCGGTTCCATAGACCCCACAACCGCGGTCGTTTGACACTGCCCCGCAGCCTAGTCACTAGATTCTATCAAGGGAATGAAAGCCAAGTGCCCAACGAACAAAACCCCGCCTCTCGAGACTTAACCCAGTACTGCCTAAGGCACGTCTACTCTATTTTAAAAGGGCTAGGACAGTGTTTGTGCTAGGGTTATGTGATGAGGTATTAATTGGGGTAGTGCCTCTTAGTTTTCCACTTTCAGTATGTGTGCTCCTATCAAAACATGATTTTCAAGCAAGGATTTTTTAGATGTGGTGTCTTTTAATGTTTTATCACTACTTTAGTGTCTTTTAGGATTGTCATGTCTTAATATTTTCAGACAAGTTTCAGTGAGCACGTCAAGTTTTTCACATAATTCGATGAAAGTAGATTTCCTTTTGTTGTGTAGAGGTTCTAAAACCCTAATGTACTCATCATAGTAATCATGCAGCTTCAATTGGTTGAGTCGATTTTAGGGTTGAGTGGTGCGGCCCAAGTTGATTCAAGGTGGCTTCGCAAACACCATTCAAAAAGAAAAAAGAACACTCCAAGAATTTATTCAGAATGTTAGAGTGTAATTTTTTTGTTGAGTGATGTGTTAAGGATGTGGGTCAGGCAATCATACACCACGCCAATTTTTTCTCAGTTTTACAATTTTTTTAGATTTTCAAGCAGGCAAACAACCATGAGTGAAGGAATACTCACAACCAGTCCTTGTTGCGCTTACTCCCTCGTTACCGTCACGAGTTGCGCTGCTTCGCCGTCCAAGCGCCAAATTCCAACAACCATCAAGTAGGAGACAAGGCGTTAGACAATGTGAGCATAGATGTAAAATAGAAGTGACAAAATAAATCCGGCGCCAAAAACTGACGTGCGCGTGACGTGTGTGTTTAAAAGAGTCACTATAGCTTGCGTTCGCAACGTCGATTTTAAAATAAAGAAACGGACGTGAGTCCGAGTGTCGATCTCAAGGAGGCATGAAAATCGGATTTCTCTTGTCACTTAATGTCATGAAAATAATGAGTTTTTGCTTGCGAAAAGTCGTGGGTGAAAAGTGAGTGAAAGAGAGAGAGAGAAGAGAGAGAGAGATTAGGGTTAGAATTATTTCATTCGCAACATGCAACTTGAACATAAAATAGAGCAAGCAATTGAATAGAAAACAACTTCACTTAACATGCAACTTTAGTTCATAATTACAACACTCGATAAATGCTTGAACATAAGTAAAGTAAAGCCTAAAAGAAGGAAAGAGAGAGAGTGAGGGGACGGCGAGGCAGCCACGGTGGTGGAGGGGGGCTCCGTCGGCGGCTCGTCATCTCCGGCGATTACAGAAGGGCTTAAGGGTAGCTAGGAGGGAGATAGAACAGTTGCAAGTGGAGTCAATGCCTTCCATGGGTGGTTGGAAGGGGTTTAAATAGGAAGAAGGGCTTTCCAAATGAAGAAGGGGTTTTAGCGACGTCCGGGACGTTGCTAAAACCCTTCCCAAAACGTCAATGGAGGCCCCTGCCTGCCGGTCGCTCACACACACCTTGTGCTTCACACCTGATCCGTGTGCGTGCATCGTAAGCCGTCCGATCTTCGCTGAGATTCCATGCGGGGCGCGCGCCTGGATCACGCCCACGCCCCCACGTCATCGCGCACGTCTGGTCAAGGCGCATCTGCGAGAACCACGTCTCGCAATCGCGCCTGTCCGCTGCTGAGCGGGCGGTCCAATTTCGCCCACGCGCACCTTCACCTCACAATTTCTGCGTAGTGCACTTTGAACCCACATCGTGTTAGCGTGAGTGAGCACTTCGACCGCTGCGCTGCGTCCGCTGCTTTGTCGTGGTGAAGGCGGGCGCGCAAGCGGATCTTAGCTGTTCGATCGAAGATCAACTGCTGAGATTCGTCCTCCGAGTGAAGGCGAGATCGGTCGACGGTCTGGATGCAGCGAGCGAGCGCCACGTGATGTGCCGTGGGCCGTTGATCATCAGATCAACGGTCAGAACTTCTTAGGCCCATTACGGGAGCTCCAGATGTCGGATTTGGCCGATTTCGAGTCCGTTGGACTCCGTTCGTCGCTCTAAATCCATCCGTGTAATCCGATTGCTCATCTGAGGTCTGCTTTGACAAGTACTTATACAAATGGCCATTAATACTATTTTATAAGCAATCTTGATGTATGCAATGCTTCCATTCTATTTATGATGTATTATCTGTGTATTTTGTTCTTAAGATGGACCCCATTTAACAGAATTATCACCCCAAGATGCAGTGTTATCACCCCCTCATAAACCCTCACCCTCTCCCTATTTAACACCACCACCCACTCCATCTCCACACCACCACCTCCACCTTCACTCCACCACCATTGCCATCGGCAACCTCCCATCCTCTTCCCCGTCCCCTTACAGCCACAAGTAGGGGAAGGAGGGGAGCTCGAGACGGAGGAGGAGAGAGCGAGAGCGTGGGCAATGGAGAGGGAGAGCGAGGAGCTCGGAGGAGCTCGGGAGAGGAGGTGCGGTCGAGGGAACTCGTGGAGAGGAGCCACGCGACCTCCTGCAGCTACTGGAGGAGTAGTTGCGGTTCTACGAGCGAAGGGCCGCGTGGGGAGAAGGCTCGCGAGGCGTTCCACGAAATCATTTTTCTGTAGTATCAGACGTCTAGGACGCTATCTAGACGTCTGGAGGAGCCTTGACAGCATGCAGAGTGCCGAGGTATGTGCTTTGTACGTGCCTGCATGCACGTACATAATTTCTTTACGTGTCACATTTAAACCTGCACGCACATGTGCAGGTACAGGACGTTGGAAAGGTTCGTGCGGAAGACACCCAGTGTTAGCTCCAGATGTCCTGTGGCTGCGTCAGATATCTGTAGAGCGTTACAGAGTCTGATACTATGGAAAAATGACTACACAGAAGACCTCGCGAAGCTCCTCCTCGCGAGCTCCAGCTGCTGCAACTGTAGCAGTGTCGCCCTCCTTGCGTAGGTCTTCCTCCTACGCAGCTTCTCCTTTCTCTCAAGTTCCTCTCCTCGTGTGCACCACCCCTCTCCCAAGCTCCTCCGAGCTCCTCTCCTCTCCTCACTCCTCCTGCTCCCCTCCCCCACTCTCTCTCTATCTCCCTCTCCTCCGTGTTCCGCCTCTCTCCTTCTTCCCTACTCAAGGCTACAAGGGGACGGGGGAGGAGATGGTCGCCAACGGCAAGGTGGTGAAGTGAAGGTGGAGGTGGAGAGGGTGGAGGGGATGTGGGGGTTATAAAGGGAAGGGTTAGGGTTTAGGTAGGTGTGTGCGTGCGTGAGTTGTGGTGGGAGTGAGAGGGAAAATTACGGGGTTGCCCCACAAGATTTTCTTTTTCCCCACATAGCCCACAACTTAAACCTAGGGGGTTTAAAATTACGTCTACACCCTTAAAATTGTAAAAAATTTCCGAACAACCCTTAGGAAGGATCATTTCAACAGACAAAAAGAAAAGAATGCATCTAAAGTAATATAGCTTAATAACAGACTATGCTACTCCAAGCCAAGGATGACAACACCACCAAAGGCATCCCGTAGCAATCGATTCAATATGCGCTAACGAGTATCCAATGATACAGAAAGCCGAAACAAGTAGGCTAACAACTCAATCATGTTGAGGTCCAGATTCCATCGTAGTCCCAACGAGAAAGGCGATGCAGTGGCATGAGAACCCACCCACTCCCCTTCTTGGAAGGAACCACTTATTACAAACTTCATAAACAAAAGGAACCTCACCCCTCTTGGTAGAGGGGAGGGTGGAGTCTCGTATACACAAGAGTGTCTATATAGAATCACCTTAAAGAAAATATCCGCAACCTCTAAAACCTTGAACTCTACCATTCAAGGAGCCTTCTTAGCTTCTTATCAAGACTTGGTGGAAAAGGATTTTCAAAAACTTTTGCAGTACATCACAAGTGTAGATTTAGCTAAGCACAAATCGGTGTATACTCGAAGTGTACACCTTTTACTACTCAATTCACAACCTATATTTCCTTTTTGACAAGCAGTTGACGTGCTCTATAAGATCCTTTTGTGTTTTTTTCCTTGCTGATTTTAACCAATGAATCTTCCTTGCTTAGTTTTGGTTGTATATTTTGTAAAACTCTCTATCCATGGTCGTATATGAGGACTGAACCTAGGCTGTAATTCAATTCTTTTGGATCAACGGAAGTGATCTTTTTGGGCTTGCTTTAAAAATTTAAAAAAGAAAAATAAATCCATGTAAGAAACGGACTTGCCTTTACGGGTACAATGAAGGACCATCACTTTGCCTTGAGGAAAGATGAGTCAACAAGCTCATCTATCCGTCCACACGCGCAAACCGCGGACATCGAACTAGTTTGTACTTAATCAATGTTGCATCGACCACGTAACAGAGTATTCCATCTGCATATTTATCCATAATGGCAGATTTCTCATATCAAGGATGGCAAATGAGATGGTCCTCAGCACAAGTGGAGCAATCTAGAGACTAAAACCAGCTAAACAGCTATGGATAAATGCTTTTCAAAGATGGTGCTCGCGTGCTAACCTCAGGTCACGGATGAACAAGACACATCAATGAGACATGCAGAATGGAGAATCCCATGCAAACAAAGTCTGTCGTCCAATTCACATTGGCAAAGGGGATTTAATGGGAAACATAACTATTTTATATCCGCATACAATGGTACTACTACCACAAAAGCGATAAATTGATGATTTGCTTATCCTCCACGGGAAGTCAAAAAGTAAATAAATATATATTTATTAAATTTTTTACAACGTATAAAGAGATGTGATGATTTTAATTAATATATTTTAACTTTTTATCAGTAAAAATCAAATTTTATAGATAAAAAATTACTTTATAATTAAAAAAATTATTTTTTATAGATAAAAAATTACATTCTAAATAAAAAATAATTTACCTTCAATAAAAAATAAAATACATTAATATATTTTCATTTTCAATTAATTAAAAATTATTTTTAAGTGATATATTTTGATTTTTAATCAATTAAAAATTATTTTTATCGATATATTTTAATTAAATTATTTTTAATTTATATACTTTCATTTTCAACCAATATATTTTAATTTACTTAATTTTTATCCAATTAATTCTAATTTTTACCTAACTGATACTAACCATACATTACACGATATATTGTAACGTAACTTTCCGTACTCATGTCATTATCGAAATGTCACTGGTTGGCCAGTTGCACCTATTGTGAAACAAACACTAATAAAGTTTCGTCAAGGAGCACAATGGCAGACAGAAATTAATTAGACCGGTTTAGCCCAACATGCTTTGGTTCCCATCACTTATTGATCCATCCCACCTTTAGATCTCATCCTTTTTTTCTGTTAGTAATAAATATGTTGCCATTGAAGATAACCAACTCAGAGATTCTTGACGCATCCGTGAAAGACTAAGGTATGTAACATGCCATTTCAAAAGATCGCCACCACCAAGGGAAGACCAGGAAAAAAGCACTACTTCTGAGATCACCAAGATCCAAGGTCACCACCACCACCGGAAAAGATCGGTCAATTGCCAGTCGATCTTCTAAAATGAAGATTCAGAGACTGTAGAAGGAAAGCAGGGAGCTGGTGATGTAAGAGAGAATGCTTCAATGGAAAGGGGGGTACATAAGCAAAATAAATGTAGCAGAAAAGAACCCAAAGAAAGAGAAATCGCCTCGAGAAATGTAAGGGCCAAATTAGAGGTCCTGCAAATGCAGAGAGCTGGAAGGGCTAGAGGATGAGAAACAATCTTTCTCCTTTAAGAGCACTTCCAATCTTGACTGCATGTGAGGTCAGAAATTGATTGGTGATAGCTAAATTCTAAATCTTGATGCCACGGCACCATCCTGCAAAGCTGTCCAGGAGAAAATCAGCAAGAAGCAGTAGCACAATCATTGAGAAACTAATAGCGTCCTCCCATGCTCAGAAATAATCTCTAGCTTCAACTTCTCAATGCCAGTATTCTAGAAAATGAAGAGAAAAGATGAGAAAATATGGAATAACCAAATATAAACGATTAATATGGCAACAAGTTAATGAAGCATCCGAGATGGAAGACAAATGATAGGATTCTACCATTTTGCAGTCATAACCTTGTCCAACAAATCAGTGGAATCCAATCGCCTGCTTATTGAGTACAAAATGTGAGGACGAGAGCAAACCCAACCTGAAGTTAGATCAATCCAACGATGAGTACATACTCATCAATCAAGCAAAGGGGCCTTCCGAATGTACAAGCAACATGAAAACCTCAACATGGCAAGAGCTAGAACTTTCTGCTGTGAAAGCCTCACCCTACAAGATCTATCTAAAGGTGCAACAGGGAAGTGACGCCCAATGGAAAACTTCCGGGAGATGGTCAAGGTGGATCCCCCAGCTTCGATCGAAATTCCATGCGACTTCTCATCGTGCGAAAGGTGCACCCATCAGCCGTTAGGCTCCAAACCAAACAGTCCATTCCAAGCTCTAAGTGGAAGATCCGAAACAAATCAAATGCGCAGGGGACACAATTTCTCTCCACCACAGCCCTCCTTCACAGAATAGGACTAACCGGAGGGAGAGAGACGCACGCAGATCAGCCTAACGGTGGAGAAACCGCATCACTCCTCGATGCTACAACATATGTCCAATTGCAAAGTCCACAATTTTGCTAGTGCAACATACACCAATCAGCAAACAAACCAAAGAAAACTAAACCCAACCTAACAAGCACGCAGTTTGCGATACACATAGACCAGCAGGCAAAATCCATCACAACAAACTGAAGCTCTCAGTTAGTTATTTCGACAAATTGTACATACAGAGGACATCTCGACGACCACCGAGAGGGCGTGAGTGGAGACACAGGCCCGTAATCTCTACACACGACAACAGCAACAGATACAACAAGCAGCAATTATGAAACATCCCTAATCCATCTTAGACACATCACAATAGTTTGGGGAAGGATCGGAACCTAGAGATTCTTAACCCTCCCCAACACACACAAGAATTATAACGATCTCACCTCTCCTTCGCCTCCCTCAGGCTCCTCCAGAGGTACCTCCCGCTCGCCATGTCCACCAACACCCAGAAACCATCACCAATCACCTGCACAAAACCCCAAATCCATCAGAAACCCTGCGGACACAAACCCCGAGAGACCGACTAGGGGCCCAAGAACTCACCTTTCCGAAACCGGCGACCCCGTTCTTCCTTGGGGGGTCGACGGCGGGGCTCCTCGGATCGCGGACGTCGTCGCCGTCGAGGGGGGAGACGCCGGAAGAACTAACGCTCTTCCACGCGAAGTACCCCGCGAGGGTCGCCGAGAGGAACACGAGGATTATGCGCAGAGGGCACATCTTACGAGATCTCCAGATCTCACCGGTGCGCTCTTCTAGGTCGATTGGATGGATTCAAGGTTTGCGGGGTCGATGGGCGGAGATCGGAGGGCTCGCGGAGCTCGGTCGGAAGGGAATGGCCCGGCGACGAGGGGAAGGGGAAGGGGGGTTCCCTTTGTGGTACGTATCGCACCGACAGGGTTCCGACCCTCTCGCTTTTCTATTCTGGCGCCGTGGAGGGGAGGTCAGCGTAACAGATGGTCAAGTTACCTTACCTAACCTTCCCTGAGTGGGTTGAACTTTGATCTGATCCAATCCAAACTATGCGAGGGCTCGTCCGTCATCTCGGGAGTGTTTTTACGTGGTGGCCCTTAAAAAGATATTTAATTGCCTAATGCCTAGATTTCCGGACAGGAAACGCGGTGATCCTCAAATTTGACCGGTGAACTCTCGGATGGTGATGAGGAGACTTTTAACGGTACCGATCCCTCCACATATGCTGCAGATGCCTTGCCCAGGGGAAAAGTGCCCTTATCTCTTGCATTCTCACAGACTTGCATGCTTGTTTGGTGTACAGATGTAAGTTTTCCTTCATTTTTTGTCCAAAAACGTTGGTTGACGTTTTTGTCGAACGTAGGATTTATGGTGTAAATAGAGGGATCTTTATGAAAAAATACGATTTTTTTAGAGGGGTTTATAAAGTTACAAGTGCTTCAGGGGATAAACGTTTAAACTATTTTTCCCTCCAATTTCATCGCAGAAAAAACACATGCAATAACGTAGAAGTGAGGCTCAAGTGGATGGGGTTACTTGTCTTGGCCCACTAGATTTAAACCTAAGCAAGATACAGTCGTGGAGATTTTTCTGATGTTATCTTATCTTGTTCTTTTCTCTGGGATATGTCCTTGTTGTTATTCTCGATTATTTATCTACTATGCCATCTCCACCGTTTTATAACTTAAATATAAGTAGTAGACTTGTAATTAGACTACATAAGTAAGCCTTAACATTAGTTTGAGATGAAGGATAGAATTTTCTGGGATAGTAATTTTTAAAATAGTTATGTTATGTTTCTATTTGGAAGTCAAAAAGATTAAGGGTTATTTTAATTTGTTGTGTTAACTTATGACTATTTAAAATGTAATGGGATATCTTATTTGTATAATAAAATTGTAACATCCCAAAATTCAAATTCTGAGTCATATCAAAGTGATTCGAGTCAATTTGAATTTAGAAACTCGATTGTGATTCGATATTGGTGTCAGCACCTCCTTAAATTATCAAAAAATACGTACTTTGAGTCAACCCTTGGTCAAAAGATGTCAAAAGGGTGTCATATATGACACTATTAGATTCCTCCCATCGCCAGCTTTCCAGCGATGCTTATTTCATGAGACTCCAAGGTATATAGCTCAAGTTATGGCTAAAACAAGTCGAAAAGAACCTAAATGTAAAATGAATCCAACCCTAGCGATATTTTAGGTATTTCACCTTTCTAATCATTTACCCAACCGCCCCTAAGGCCTATAAAAGGACCCCTTTGGGTCCTTGGGCCGTCAGTAGCCTCTAAGCCTCTTAATTTAGAGAGGAAAAGAGGAGGAAAATCTTGAATTTTCCATTTAAAATTAATTTTTTTTCGTTCAGGGACCCTTTCGCAATAGCAAAAAGTTAGGCTTCCCACCAAAATTTTCGCAGAGGCAGCGATGGCAATGGTTGGGCACCGTTGGATCTGGCGGCGAGGTGCAGATGCGCGCCACGTGTCACGTAGTGGGCACACCTGAACTCGCGCGAGAACGCGTGCAGGCGAGCGCTGCGACGTGCATAGATCGCAACATGTGGCGTGATCAACGGCTGCAGCGAGGCGCGAGTGAATCTAGGCACAACACGTGGCACATATGCGACACGTTGAGCAGCACATGTGAGGGCAGTCTGATCTGGCTCTAGACCCCTTTGCGTTGTTTCGACTAAGTCTGAGGCCTTCCCGACCTCGGATTTCAACAAATAAAGTGTCGTTGGAATCGTATTGACGCGTATTACGCGTTGGTATGATTTATTTCCACTTTTGAGTTCTTTATCCTTATTAAAAAATTAGAATTAGGTATTTTCGACCCTATTTTTAATCCGTTCGAATCAGGTCTGGCCCCGATGCATGCACGGATTTTGAGGCAGACATGGATATTACCCGCAGGCTTTATGCACATGGTTGGGAGTCATCGTGACGTATTGCACTGTTTAGTGTACATTATTACCTCTTGCCAGGATCGAACCCGTTTGTGTATTTCTTGTTGCTCTGGGTATTGGAATATTAAATATTAACAATGAAAATCAAGTTGTTGACTTAGAATGTGAATAACCTAAGGAATATAGCTAACTACCGGATTAAAAGAAGTTAACGACCAATTATTTGAAAAGCTTATAAAGTAAATGTATCATAAAGTAATTAAGTTTGTTGGATATGGCTTATCATCGCATATATAAAAGGAACTCTATTTTTAATAAAACTGTCATCATCAAGATAGTTAAATAATGATTTGATTGGAACGACGATTAGAAATTGAAATATTCCTAAAAATGGATAAGTTTAAGGATAATGTAAATATTTAATTCTGAAATTTAAAGGTGCAATTGTTGATGTGGTTTGATTAGATATCAATAAATGATACAGTTATCTGAAAATGATTAAATAATTAGTACGAAGTAATTGTCAAAAATTAAAGGAATTAGGTTACTGGTTCTAGTCCCGCTACTCGTCGGATTTGGCTGTAGCTTTGATCTTTTAAATCAATTTTAGGATTGGTTTAGGGAGTTCTTAGCCTTCCTACGACTCTTTAGTTAAGCTTAGCGGTCAACTGGAATAGCGGATTTGCAAGGCTCGAGATTTGAAGTAGTTCTTTCGATCAGTGCGTGTAACGACCCGGTTCCCGAGTCCCTACGAGACACAAGAACCGGACCGACTCGACTAATCCTAAGACCTAGTCGTCCAACGAGGAAGTAACCAAAAGAGCAGTAAAATAAACCACATTCAGCATGAATATAACTAACAGTAAGGAAGTACATCAGTAAGGAAAGAAACTACTACGGTAGATACCACCACAACAGTAGAACAACATTTATCATATAACAAGAACTGCAGCTAAAGAAAGTACAGCGGAAACAAAAACTACTCACTAGAACAGAAACAAAAGAGGTACAAAAGACTGTGGTAAACTCTACTGGACCCTACTCGGCCCAGCGTCCTCTGCAGCCGCCGACCCTGGCTGCTCAACACCTGGTCCTGAAAAAGGTAACGAGTGTAACACGTCAGCAAAACGCTGAGTAGAGTGGCAAACTAACTAAAGGCAACAGTAGAGTGTACAGCAGCTGTTATGTTCTATTACTTCCTTTACTCACATCTTTCAATTTATTCACTATTTCATTTATTTCTCAGATCCTTTACTTGATCTCGAATGTCCTCGTGGGAACGATCTTGATTGCAGTCTTTTCCAAAAGTAGAAGTAGCACGTGGTGCTCTCCTGGCCGGGAGAGTCCCCCGTGGTGATCCTACCCTCAGTCAACCACCCCAAGGTCACTGACAGACGTAACGGTGACTACGGCACGTGCGATAAACGCACAGGTAGCTAGCCCGCACTGGCACGCGGTCAGTCGTTTCCGTTAACGGGTGCGCCCAAAGCACAGCACGGAACCAGGGCAGAGCCCTCTCACTAACAGGGGTCCAACCCCTCCACACGGGGCCTGGCCCCTCCACAGTCCGCGCACCCTCGCCTGACTACCCTGGTTTGCCCTAGTGGGCCTAACAAGTCGGTGAAGGAGGCTAGCAGAACCCCGGGGCCCGTGGGGTAGCTAGTACTCTCCTAACACTAGTAGCTCTCCTCGGTACTACGTACACGAGGGCCAACAAGTCGGTACAGAGCGGCCAATCCTAACCCCGGGTCCCTGGGGTGGCTGGCCCCACTCTGCACTAAACAGGTACAGGTACTTCCCTTGGTACTGCGTACCCAAGAGACAGTACAAACTACATCTCAGTTCCATTCCTTTTTCTTTCCAGGAGTTCCACTCCTAATTCCCCGTAGGGTTCCAGCTCTTTATCTCAGAACATCATATGTTTCACTTTCCAGTTTCACGTTCTCACAATCCAGGATCTCAATCATGTTTCTTTATTCGTAACAGGCAGCTGTTAATTCAATTTACATGCAGCTTTATATTCCTTTCCATTTTTCCAAGACTGCAGTATTATGCATTCGACTAGTTTTTCCATCCTAGGATTCATGTCACATCCTAGGATCTAGCATACAACTAGTTTTCCAGCCCTAGGATTCATGCATCACCTAGGAGCTATCATTCCATACATTTCTCATTCCTATGATTCATGCAATGTCCTAGATTCTAGTTATGGTTCCATACTTTAACAGATTTTAATAATAAACTTAAGCCACTCTACCAGGTACAACGGGAGTAATGGGGGCGTGATCGGGAATCCCGCGTGCCTCCGCGACTCTCAAGACTGGAACTGAACGAGGTCCTATCACAAGGATCAAACACAAGGAGTGCCTCAAAACAGTGTATAGCTACTGTAGACGGGTAGAGGAATTAATTATGAAAAGAACGCAACTCGAATCGCGGAAAACGAAGCCCGAACGGGTCCTAAACGGGTTGAAAAAGACGATACTGTGCAAAATCAGACGTCTGGAACTTATTCCAGACGTCTTAAACAGTGGATCAGGGAACTACCTGTCCAGCGTGGTTTCCCAGACGTCCAGAAGTATGCGGGGACGTCTGTCCTATCTCCCAGACGTCCGATGGTCACCCCGGACGTCTGGAGGTCACTCCCGCCGTCTGGTACAATTTCCAGACGTCTGATTCGCAAAGGATGGCGAATCAGCGAACCTGCGCACAGCCAACTGCCTCCCTCAGTACGGTCGGTCGACAGGAAGGAAGAAGAAAGCGGAATACACACCTTTCAGACGTCTGTATGAGCTACCAGACGTCGTCCTCGCCGTCTGCCTATCAACCCAGACGTCTAATTCTGGAAATTTTTCCAGAATCAGGGCGCTACTCGGCCTCCGCTCGCGACGCCGCCCGCGTCGCACCTCGCGCGCCTGCTGCTCAGACTGCAGCAGGTCCCTCTCCGCGTCGTTCCGCGCCCCCTGCGCCCTCCGCTGGCCGGCCAAGCCACTCCGGCGAGCTCGCCCTCACGGCAGAGCTCCGCTCTCGCACGCCGCACCTCCTCCGCGCTCACTGTGGCCGCCGCTGCCGTCCTCGCGCTCGCGCTCACGCTCTGGCTGAAGGAGAAGGGAAAGGAGACGGTGGTGACGGAGTGAGGGGAGGCGTGCCCTTTTAAGGCCACGCGAGGAGGAGGGAGAGACGCGGCAGAGCGTCTACAGCCGCAGAGAATATCGGATATTCGCGGGTCTGCGCGCTGAGGCGCGCAGACGAAGACTCGTGCCAGAAAAACTGATTTCCAGACGTCTGGAAACGATCCCAGACGTCTGGTAAGACGTCTGACCCACCTCCCAGACGTCTTAAAAGACGTCTGGGGCACGCGCTCGTTACAGTGCGTAAGTCATTGGTTATCTGTGGTTCAGCATACAAAGCTGGTGTACGTGTTCACACCATACAATTTAGCCGCCACCCCTTTCCGCAATGACCCTAGGGCGATGGAAAGTAGCGACTTGATGGGTATAAGCAGTCCTCTCAACCATGAGGGTGGCTTATACCAGTCTTGCAATGCAGGAAGTTACACAAAATCGTCTCGTACATCGATTAATAATTTGTGAACTATAATAAATTGGGGTTCAAATAGACGAAACAAAACTAGATAACGAGATGCTTAATAAATTAATTAATAGTACCCATTCTCTCTTGTGCTTGGCTACTGTTGCACCCTACTATTGTTGTTTCTACTCTACTCAGTTTTTACTGACGTGTTTTGGATTCCATACTCAAGTGTACTTGGTAGTTCACCAAGAGATTTCCGTTGTACATCTCCTTGAACTTGTATACTACGGTAAATCTTCAGGTTAGTATTCAAGTTATGTTCCTTTAAATTTGTAATATAAATTATTTGTTGGTTATGTTTATATTTTATGATTATATGTTAGGTGACTGCGATCTTATAGGTGCTTGTGCTAGTATTAGCACACGACGACTTGAGTTTCGTGGGACTCCAGTCGTCACAAAGATAACCACAACTTACTTTTGCTTCCATGAAATGAGATGGTAAGTGTTAGCCTGTGAGATAAATTAGCGCATTAAGTCTATAATAAGTAATCATAGGTTAATCTTTTGTAACCTGAGTGAATCCAACGTAGCAGTCATATTGAGTTATCCCCATTTTAAAGGAATAACTCGCCACACAAACTAGGCCTTCTTGTTTGGGTTCAAGTTATCAGCTGACTATTATGTGTAAACCTTACTCTCACAAGATTGAAAGTTTTGAAACATGACAACCTTTGGTGAAAGTGCATGTGTTGAAACATGACAAGCACCGATACTCTAGCAAAAATTAAATGAAGTAGTCGATGGCCAATCAGACACGAACTTATTCTTAAGGATCCAATCTACAAACCTCAAAGGAGCATTCTCCAAAAGCTCGAACATCAGCATGAGGTTTTGTAATCTCATGTTATATGATAACAGCTTGTTGTCGTAGTAACATCCTGACCATCTATGATTTGAATGGCTAAAAGTATTTCAAGGGATTATGGAATCATGTGTTGGCACAATTGGAATTGGTGGTTAGGGTCTTGTAACGACCCGGTTCCCTAGTCCCTACGAGACACGAGAACCGGACCGACTCGACTAATCCCAAGACCTAGTCGTCCAACGAGGAAGTAACCAAAAGACAGTAAAATAAACCACATTCAGCATGAATATAACTAACAGTAAGAAAGTATAGCAGTAAGGAAAGAAACTACTACAGTAGGTACCACCACAACAGTAAAACAACATTTATCATATAACAAGAACTGCAGGTAAAGAAGGTACAGCAGAAACAAAAACTACTCACTAGAACAGAAACAAAAGAGGTACAAAAGACTGTGGTAACTCTACTGGACCCTACTCGGCCCAGCGTCCTCTGCAGCCGCCGACCCTGGCTGCTCAACACTTGGTCCTGAAAAAGGTAACGAGTGTAACACGTCAGCAAAACGCTGAGTAGAGTGGCAAACTAACTAAAGGCAACAGTAGAGTGTACAGTAGCTGTTACGTTCTATTACTTCCTTTATTCGCATCTTTCAATTTTTCTCACTATTTCATTTGTTTCTCAGATCCTTTACTTGATCTCGAATGTCCTCGTGGGAACGATCTTGATTGCAGTCTTTTCCAAAAGTAGAAGTAGCACGTGGTGCTCTCCTGGCCGGGAGAGTCCCCCGTGGTGATCCTACCCTCAGTCAACCACCCCAAGGTCACTGACAGACGTAACGGTGACTACGGCACGCGCGATAAACGCACAGGTAGCTAGCCCGCACTGGCACGCGGTCAGTCGTTTCCGTTAACGGGTGCGCCCAAAGCACAGCACGGAACCAGGGCAGAGCCCTCTCAATAACAGGGGTCCAACCCCTCCACAGTAACCAAACAGGGGCCTTGCCCCTCCACAGTCCGCGCACCCTCGCCTGACTACCCTGGTTTGCCCTAGTGGGCCTAACAAGTCGGTGAAGGAGGCTAGCAAAACCCCGGGGCCCGTGGGGTAGCTAGTACTCTCCTAACACTACTAGCTCTCCTCGGTACTACGTACACGAGGGCCAACAAGTCGGTACAGAGTGGCCAGTCCTAACCCCCGGGTCCCTGGGGCGGCTAGCTCAGCTCTGCACTAAACAGGGGGACAGTCGCTCTCCTTGGTACTCCGTACTCAAGGGCCAGCTCACTTCCCCAATTCTATTCCATTCGCTTTCCAGGAGTTCTACTCCTACTTCCCCGTAGGGTTCCAGAACATCTTATGTCTTACTTTCCAGTTTCACATTCCTACAAACCATGATCTCAATCATGTTTCTTTATTTATAACAGGCAGCTTTATATTCCTTCCCATTTTTTCAAGACTGCAGTATTATACATTCCACTAGTTTTTCCATCCTAAGATTCATGCCACATCCTAGGATCTAGCATACAACTAGTTTTCCAGCCCTAGGATTCATGCATCACCTAGGAGCTATCATTCCATACATTTCTCATTCCTAGGATTCATGCAATGTCCTAGATTCTAGTTATGGTTCCATACTTTAACAGATTTTAAACTTAAGCCACTCTACCAGGTACAACGGGAGTAATGGGGGCGTGATCGGGAATCCCGCATGCCTCCGCGACTCTCAAGACTGCAATTGAACGAGATCCTATCACAAGGATCAAACACAAGGAGTGTCTCAAAACAGTGTATAGCTATTGTAGACGGGTAGAGGAATTAATTCTGAAAAGAATGCAACTCGAATCGCGAAAAACGGAGCCCGAACGGGCCCTAAACGGGTCGAAAAAGACGATACTGTGCAAAATCAGACGTCTGGAACTTCTTCCAGACATCTTAAACAGTGGATCAGAGAATTACCTGTTCAGTGTGGTTTCCCAGACGTCCAGAAGTCTGCGGGGACGTCTGTCCTAGCTCCCAGACGTCCGATGGTCACCCCGGACGTCTGGAGATCACTCCCGCCGTCTGGTACAACTTCCAGACGTCTGATTCGCAAAGGATGGCGAATCAGCGGACCTGCGCACAGCCAACTCCCTCCCTTAGTAAGGTCGGTCGACAGGAAGGAAGAAGAAAGCGGAAACACACCTTTCAGACGTCGGTATGAGCTACCAGACGTCGTCCTAGTCGTCTGCCTATCAACCCAGACGTCTGATTCTGGAAATTTTTCCAGAATCAGGACGCGACCCGGACTATGCTCGCGACGCCGCCCGCGTCGCACCTCGCGCTCCTGCTGCTCAGACTGCAGCAGGTCCCTCTCCGCGTCGTTCCGCGCCCCCTGCGCCCTCCGCCGGCCGGCCAAGCCGCTCCGGCGAGCTCGCCCTCACGGTAGAGCTCCGCCCTCGCACGCCGCGCCTCCTCCGCGCTCACTGCGGCCAAAGCTGCAGCCCTCGCGCTCGCTCGCTCTCATGCACAGGAAGGAGAAGAAGAAGGAGACGGTGGAGACGGGAGGGGAGGCGCGGCCCTTTTAAGGCCGCGCGGAGAGGAGAGAGAGAAGGCGCGGCAGGCGTCTGCAGCCTCAGAAGAAAAAGAGGGAATAACGAATATGCGGTCTGCGCGCGCAGACGCGCAGACGACTCGCGGGTGTGGACGATAACGGTTTTTCAGACGTCTGTAAACCATCCCAGACGTCTGGCAAGACGTCTGGATGTGATCCAAGACGTCTGGTAAGACGTCTGGGCCACCTCCCAGACGTCTGGTAAGACGTCTGGGCCACCTCCCAGACGTCTTAAAATACGTCCGGGGCACGCGTTCGTAACAGGTCTACACACCACAAACCATCATATATGTAGCGCACGACATATAGCAATGCTACAAGCAAACCCCATCTTATGTAACAGGTGAAGAGGGCAAAGAAACTTTAGGATCATGATGCAATAGTTTAGCGTCAAACTCATATCCAATATTGGAGTGAAGCACTTAAGGTTTGTTATTTTCAACGGTATAGCCACGATGTAACGAATGTGTGCCCCAGACGTATTTTAAGACGTCTGGGAGGTGTCTCAGACGTCGGACAAGACGTCTGGGATCACAACCAGACGTCTGATAAGACGTATGGGATAGTTTCAAGACGTCTGGAAATCCGTTATTTTCGACACACGCGAGTCGCCTGCGCGCCTGACCGCGCAGACCGCATATTCCCTCTTTTCTCTGCGGCTGCAGGCGGCCTGCCGCCTTCTCTCTCTCCTCTCCGCGCGGCGTTAAAAGGGGCGCGCCTCCCCTCCCGTCTCCACTGTCTCCTTCTTCTTCTCCTTCCTGTGCGCGAGAGCGAGCGGACGCGAGGGCGGCAGCAGTGAGCGCGGAGGTGCGGCGTGCGAGGGCGGAGCTCTGCCGTGAGGGCGAGCTCGCCGAAGCGGCTTGGCCGGCCGACGGAGGGCGCAGGGGGCGCGGAGCAACGCGGAGAGGGACCTGCTGCGGGCTGAGCAGCAGATGCGCGAGGTTCGACGCGGGCGGCGTCGCGAGCGGAGGCCGAGCAGGGCCCTGATTCTGGAAAAAATTTCCAGAATCAGACGTCTGGGTTGATATCCAGACGGCAAGGTCGACGTCTGTAAGATCATACAGACGTCTGAAAGGTGAGTTTTCCGCCTTCTCCTTCCTTCTTGACGACTGACCGTACTAAGGAGGGGGGGTTGGCTGTGCGCAGGTTCGCTGATTCGCCATCTTTTGCGAATCAGACGTCTGAGAGTTGTACCAGACGGCGGGAGTGACCTCCAGACGTCCGGAGTGACCATCGGACGTCTGGGATCTAGGCAGACGTCCCCGCAGACTTCTGGACGTCTGGGAAACCACGCTGAACAGGTAATTCTCTGATCCACTTTTTAAGACGTCTGGAAGGAGTTCCAGACGTCTGATTTTGCACAGTATCGTCTTTTTCGACCCGTTTAGAGCCCGTTCGGGCTCCGTTTTCCGCGATTCGAGTTGCGTTCTCTTCAGAATTAATTCCTCTACTCATCTACAGTAGCTATACACTGTTTTGAGACACTCCTTGTGTTTGATCCTTGTGACAGGATCTCGTTCAGTTGCAGTCTTGAGAGTCGCGGAGGCACGCGGGATTCCCGATCACGCCCCCATTACTCCCGTTGTACCTGGTAGAGTGGCTTAAGTTATTAATAAAATCTGTTAAAGTATGAAACCATAACTAGAATCTAGGACATTGCATGAATCCTAGGAATGAGAAATGTATGGAATGATAGCTCCTAGGTGATGCATGAATCCTAGGGCTGGAAAACTAGTTGTATGCTAGATCCTAGGATGTGGCATGAATCTTAGGATGGAAAAACTAGTGGAATGTATAATGCTGCAGTCTTGGAAAAATGGAAAGGAATATAAAGCTGCCTGTAATTTGAATTAACAGCTGCCTGTTATGAATAAAGAAACATGTTTGAGATCATGGATTTTGAGAACGTGAATCTGGAAAGTGAAACATATGATGTTCTGAGATAAAGAGCTGGAACCCTACGGGGAATTAGGAGTGGAACTCCTAGAAAGAAAAAGGAATGGAACTGAGATGTAGTTTGTACTGTCTCTTGGGTACGCAGTACCAAGGGAAGTACCTGTACCTGTTTAGTGCAGAGTGGGGCCAGCCGCCCCAGGGACCCGGGGTTAGGATTGGCCGCTCTGTACCGACTTGTTGGCCCTCGTGTACGTAGTACCGAGGAGAGCTAGTAGTGTTAGGAGAGTACTAGCTACCCCACGGGCCCCGGGGTTCTGCTAGCCTCCTTCACCGACTTGTTAGGCCCACTAGGGCAAACCAGGGTAGTCAGGCGAGGGTGCGCGGACTGTGGAGGGGCAAGGCCCCGGTTTGGTTACTGTGGAGGGGTTGGACCCCTGTTACTGAGAGGGCTCTGCCCTGGTTCCGTGCTGTGCTTTGGGCGCACCCGTTAACGGAAACGACTGACCGCGTGCCAGTGCGGGCTAGCTACCTGTGCGTTTATCGCGCGTGCCGTAGTCACCGTTACGTCTGTCAGTGACCTTGGGGTGGTTGACTGAGGGTAGGATCACCACGGGGGACTCTCCCGGCCAGGAGAGCACCACGTGCTACTTCTACTTTTGGAAAAGACTGCAATCAAGATCGTTCCCACGAGGACATTCGAGATCAAGTAAAGGACCTGAGAAATAAATGAAATAGTGAGAAAAATTGAAAGATGTGAATAAAGGAAGTAATAGAACATAACAGCTACTGTACACTCTACTGTTGCCTTTAGTTAGTTTGCCACTGTACTCAGCGTTTTGCTGAATTGTTACACTCGTTACCTTTTTCAGGACCAGGTGTTGAGCAGCCAGGGTCGGCGGCTGCAGAGGACGCTGGGCCGAGTAGAGTCCAGTAGAGTTACCACAGCCTTTTGTACCCCTTTTGTTTCTGTTCTAGTGAGTAGTTTTTGTTTCCGCTGTACCTTCTTTACCTGCAGTTCTTGTTATATGATAAATGCTGTTTTACTGTTGTGGTGGTACCTACTGTAGTAGTTTCTTTCCTTACTGCTGTACTTTCTTACTGTTAGTTATATTCATGCTGAATGTGGTTTATTTTACTGTTTTTTGGTTACTTCCTCGTTGGACGACTAGGTCTTGGGATTAGTCGAGTCGGTCCGGTTCTCGTGTCTCGTAGGGACTCGGGAACCGGATCGTTACACACGATAACCATTGAACAGTGGCTTTACCATGAGGAATGAACAGCTAGAGCGACAACAATAGGGTTCGATCATTCTTTTATTAGATGTTTAACCAACAGATTAAGATACTTAATCCTTATTTATTTACTATCTAACTTGCCACTCATTTGGATCGGATTAAGAGAAAATAACCTAACACTTATTACATCACCTATGTGAAATAAATTTAACCTTCCTAAACTTTCAAATATCAAAATATATTCATCCTAATATTTTATTTTATTCTTTCCTTATTTATCTAATTAAGCTACAAATATATTTTTCTTATCAAATATCACCTGAACAAATATCCATTTGAACGGCTTTGGCTTAAAATCACTGTCTTGCTGCTCAAAAGCGTAAACGAAGAGGCCCTTGGTCGGAGATGTGTCCCAAATTAGAGGATATCGTACAGGGTGTCAAGCAATCTCGAAGTGTTGCCTAAGATCTTCGAATTAAGTTTCTGGAAGTTGGTTCTATTTAAGCTTGGGCTGACTCAGTTTTGTAAAAAGCAGAAAAGTTCAAACAATCGTCATGTGCGAGTACCGAGATTGCTGAGGATGATTGCATGTTTCTTTATAGTTATTTAGAAAGACCATGTTCGCAGACGACTTACATTAAATTAATCCTTTAATCATGAGTCCAACCAACTTTCTCCCCGTTACTATTGTCACGCATGCCACATGGTTGTCGATGTTTGATTTTGGTTCAATTTTGATCTCTGTATTAGTGGAGTTTTTACGTAAAAAACATTAAACTTTGTATTTACATACGTCGCCGTCAACCTGTCACTTCCTGCGACAATGCCATCAAGGTTCGATTTGGTCGGAGATTTGAAGGTGAGAAGAGGATACAATTCAAGATTAAATTTACTGTAGTAATCAAAATTAAAATAAATTGACAGTGGAATCAAAAGAGGAATCCGTCATTAACTATTAATCATTATTATCATATGAAAAATATTTACTTTTAAAAAAATTATTAAATAAATATCAACTAACAACCTATCATATTATCAATCATTTTATCTAAATATTTATTTTCATATTATCAATCAATAACTCAAAATTTATCCCATAATATTTTATCCCAAGACACACCTTATCCTCCTCTTACCGAATATCGCCTAAATTAATATAAGGTAAGAGTTTAGTCGCATTCAAGTAATTAAAATTGAAATGATAAAAAAGATAAAATAAAAAATAATGAAAAAGGATCTTTTCTGAGAATCACCCGTTTATCAAGGTATCGGAATATCTCGAAGGGAGCACCAATAAAGTAAGTGTCACAATCAGAGGAGTGTGAAAAAGAATATAGAACGAAGAGGCAATGAGATTCCTTGAACGTAAGCAGAAAATTTTACGTTACAGCATATTTTATAATGTCTATCTCCGCTCAATAAAGTATATCAAAATATTTTAATTTTTAATTAATATATTTTAATTTTTTATCGACTGAAAATAAAAATATATAAGTTAAATGTGAAAATACATCATACATTTTAATTTTCAACATATTTTTTTATTACACAAAATAATTCTTTATCCATAAAAAATTAATTTTTATAGTTAAAATCACTTTTTATTAATCCAAAACCTACATGTAAAAAGTTATTTTTCACTTGTTAAGTAAAAATTAATTTACTACCAATAAAAAATTAAAATATGATATTGTCTTTATTTTTAATTAATATATTTTTATTTTAAATTGATGAAAAATCAATATATACTTAAAATTTAAAATATATCATATTTTATTCAACAAGAATTACATATTTTAAAATACACTGCAATATATGTTCTTTACCTTTTCACTTTCATCTTCTGGAGGTTTATAATAATGATCCTTTCTTGATATCTTTGATCGATAATGATAGATAAAATCTAATTAAAGTGATACTTTTCTAAAGATAATTAACCTTGTGATACACTAAAATTACAATGATAATTATGTAATTTCATAAATTTATGGTGAGTTAAGGTTAAAACCCTAGTTATATACTAGCTAAGCACATAGTAGATAACTATAGCCGTGGATGCTATTAATTCAACTAACTAAAAGTTGTGAATTTATCATGCTATAGAAGATAAAAGTAAATGAAAAATTTAAAGCAGGTATGAATATGGATTCCTTGACTGAAATAATCTATTTGCAATTTAGATGTGTCTAAACTAAACGATGGTACTTGAAAACCTCTGACCAACACAAGATCGAAGGATGTATTTATCAATTTCATAATTAAAATAGCGCGTCTTTGGAAAGTGAAAGCTAGCGTATAGTTTTACCTTGAATGCTATCAGTTAAATTAATTAAATTTTTTTTCTTTTATGAATGTTACTAAAATTTTCTAAATTACTTAAATATTATTTAATTTATTATATTTACAGAGATGTTATTAAAAAAGTATCGTAGTATTTGTCATTCCATCAAACATAATTGTTAAATTTAATGATTTTAGATTGAAATATAATAAAAATTTATTTTTTAGTTTTTGATTTTTTTATCATTAAATTTTAGTTTTTTAATTTTCACCCCCTTCCTCCTCTAGTCAGTTCACCTCCCTTCCTCCTCTAGTCAGTTCACCTCCCTTCCTCTTCATCTCTGATTCCGACCTCTAATCACCTCCTTCGCCCCCTCACACAGGAGTCACATAGTAGACTTTTAAACATCCAAGGGTTATAATTTTTATGTGTTTTTTATAGTGTCTCGTTGTTTCAAATAATTCTCTAAAGTCTGAAGCGTATTCCTATAATTTTCACTCATTGTCCAACCCACATAGGGACCCCACCTATTTTCTCTACTCTCGCAAGGGAGTTGGGCACAAGTTTCTATTCTCGTAGTTATATTCGATAAGAAATGAGGTGGTGGTTAGATAACTGGCGAAGGAGGTGATCGAAAGTTAGAAGGTGGGGGTAGAAGAGGTTGTTGGAAGTGAAAAAAAATAAAGATGAATCGGCAAGAGAAAGGGAGGGGTGAATATTTAAAAAATGAATTGACAAAAAAAAATAAATTATAAATTATAAGAATTAAAAAATTATTAAATTTTAATTTAAAAATGTTAAATTTAACTATTATAACTAACGAAATGATAAATACGAAAATGATAGTATTTTTTTAATGATATATCTTTAAATCTAATGAATCAAATAATATTTAATTAATTTTAAAAGATTTCATTCACATTCATATAAAAATTTAAATTTTTAGATTTATCTTGTTAAAAAAGATAAAAATAAATTTAAAACATGAATATAGATTTATTCACTGAAATAATCTATTTACGATTTAGACGTGCCTAAACTAAGCGAAAATACCTGAAAACTCGTGGTCACCAAAAGATCAAAGGATTTATTTACCAATTCCACGGTTAAAACAGCGTGCCTTTGGAAAGTGGAAAGCTATGGTAGACTTCTGTCGCGGAAGCTATTAGTTCAAGTAAATAAAATATTTCAATTTATCTCGTTACATAAGACAAAAGTAAATGAAAAACTTAAAATGTGAATTTAGTTTCGTTCATTGAAATAATCTATTTGCAGTTTAGACGTGTCTAAACTAAACTATGATACTTGAAAACTCGTGGTCATCACAGAAGTGATGGATGTATTTACCAATTCCACGATTAAGAAAGAAAAAGCTATGGCAGACCTCTGCCATGGGTGCTATTAATTCAGCAAATTAAAATTTTCAAATTTATCTCGTTGTAGAAGATAAAAATAAATGAAAAGTTTAAAACATGACGTTAGATTCGTTCATTGAAATAATCCACGGGCGATTTACACGCGCCCAAACTAAACTATAATACTTGAAAACTTGTGGTCACCACAAGATGAAAGGATGTATTTAGCAATTCCACAGTTAAAATAGTGCATCTTTGAAAAGTGAAACCTATCGTAGACTTCTGCTATGGATGGTATTAATTCTAACTAACTAAAATTTACAAATTTATCTCGTTATAGGAGACAAAAACAAATGAAAATCTTAAAACATAAATTTAGATTTTTCATTGAAATAATCTATTTGCAACTTAGACACGACTAAACTAAACGATAATACTTGAAAATTCGTAGTCACCACAAGATCGAAGAATGTATTTACCAGCTCTACGATTAAAATAGTGCATCTTTGAAAAGTGGATGTTATGGTAGACTTCTACCTTGGATACCATTAGTTAAACTAACTAAAATTTTCAAATCTATCTCATCATAGAAGATAAAAATAAATGAAAAACTTAAAACATAAATTTAGATTCGTTCATTGAAATAATTATTTGCAATTGAGACGCGCCTAAGCTAAACGACAACACTTGAAAATTCGTGGTTACCTTGAGATCGAAGGATGGATTTACCAATTCCACGATTAAAATAGCACGTCTTTGGAAAGTGAAAACTATCGTAGACTTCTATCATGGGTGCTATTAGTTCAATTAACTAAAATTTTTAAATTTATCTCATTATAGAAGATAAAAATAAATGAAAAACTTAAAATATGAATTTAGATTTATTCTTTGAAATAATATATTTGCGATTTAAACATGCTTGATTTAAACAAAAATACTTGAAAACTCATAATCACTACAAGATCGAAGGATGTATTTGACAGTTTTACAATTAAAATAGCACATCTTTGAAAAGTGGAAGCTATTAGTTCAACTAATCAAAATTTTTAAATTTATCTTATTATAGAAGACAAAAATTAATGAAAAACTTAAAATATAAATCTAGATTCGTTCATTGAAATAATCCATTTGCGATTTAGACGTGACTAAACTAAACTATGATACATGAAAACTCGTGGTCACCGCAAGATCAAAGGAGGTCGTTTTTAAAAATTCCACAATTAAAATAATAGCGTGTCTTTGGAAAGTGGAAGCTATCGTAGACTTCTCCCGTCGAGCTGTGGTTGGAAAGAAAGGGCAAAGGAAGAAACCAATCGTTGGGAAGCACTTCCGAACCTGCATATGTCACTTGTCAAATTTGCCACCTGCTCCTATTAAAGGCAAACCAAAGAATTAGGTGATCTCTGTCGAGTCGATTTCCGACTTTTTCCCGCAGAAATTAGGTTTGCAGAATTCTATAATCGACGTAAAAGGTCTCCACACCTGATGCTCTACTAACTAATAAATTCGGGAAAGCATATAAATTCTGAGGTGGTTGATCTGAATTGTAGATGTAAACCTACGTGGGTACTTAATTTGGCTATTTATTTTCCAACTCCCTTCTTGTCTTCGAGAGAGCAACGAAATTACAGATGCCATGTTGCTTTCCCCTTGCATCATTTGTCAATCTTTAATGGAGCAAAGTGGAAAAAGATTGATGTGGAGCATCATCGTGTGTCGATATTGTGAAAGTCAACATCCATGCTCATCCGTCGGTCCAACCTGCAGCTAAGTCAATAATTTATCTTAACTTCTTAGGTTTATCACATGGACATAGATGTTCCACTGAAGTCGTGTATTTTCACACTTGCTCCCCTCAATCAATATAAGCTTAGAAATTAAAGTATTATAAATTAACGTACACTAAGATTATGGATAAGTAAGATCTTAGTTCCCATCTAAAGTTTGATATTCAACCAAAATATTAAAAAAACGAAAAAAAAGGAAAAAGAGATTGTTATTTATATAGGATAACGCAGGAGCTTGAGGTCACGGAATGTTCACCATGGAAGATAAAGAATAAAATAAATTGAAATATCAAGGTATACGGTAGAGGAGAATTTCTTTTCAAAGCTTAATTATGGGTACCTGTGCGAAGGTATCCATAATTACAAAAAACTCATGAGTCCACGGTGTGGTACGAACAATACAAAAAATTTACATGGCTGTGCATAAGCTGATCTCGTAAAACAAATCAAAAGTATCGAATCAGAGGAAGTAAAAAAATAAAGAGGTCATCCCGGATGGCCAATTGAAACGGTCGTGGTCAGACAGAAATCCATTTTCATGGATATGGCTCTTTGTCTTGTTCTTAAAAGTTAAAAAGGAGTAAATATATGGGTCTGGGCTGCGAGAACAGGGGTGCTTCAAGATTAAACTCCTTAATTGGCCGGCCCATTCTAAACATTCTAAATCAGTCCGATTTCATCCCAGTCCGAAGTTGCCAAAAGTAAATGGGCTTGGGCTTTACGTTGATTGACATTTAGGGGCCCGTCTTTGCCGCGGGAAGGCACCTCCCCTCTAACGCTGTAGTAGATCCCCATGTTGCGCCGCGCGGTCAAACTAACCCCTCCTAACCTTCTATATTATTATCTTGGCAGGCATTGTTTAGGAAAGAATATTAGGAAAGAGAAATAAATATGAAATAAGAAATAATAAATGATTTGGATGCTTTTTCCTTTCTTTTTTTTTTTTTCCTTCCTTCTCTGGGGAAGGCTTTAATGCAAACTTTGGTGGCATTCATTTACCTTCATATCTGGAAGCTCTGGAATTGCTTTAAACTTGTATTTGGCAAATAATAACGTAATATTACAAAGTACCCTATAATGCATCAAACTGAGACAGAAACACAAGAAATAAATTTATTGTACTTTTACGAGCATAATAAGTTTACGCCGGAGACAGCCACTAAAAATCGGGATAAACGTAAATAAGAAAAATGCATACTTATTCTGGTGCACGATGCACAGGGCCCCGCAGATGGGATGCGTAATGTTGACTTGCCTGATCGCAGGTGTACTTCAAATCTTATTTTATGTACGCACAAGTTTTCGTCACATGGGCTCGTTTGAAGCAATGGGATCAACAGAATTTAGTATTACTGATAGATTTGAGGTGTAAAAAGTGCCGTTTAATTTCAAGATTGGGACAACAGTTACAACTGATAGGTGTTTTCTATGATAGCAACATCAATTTGTTATAGATTTGGATTGAGATTTTATGACATTTTAGGCTATTGCAACTATGGATGTCTATTGCAATCAACCTGGTCCAAATCCAACCATATCCTACCTTAAAATAATAGATAAAATTTGGCATGTTTGTATTCAAATTTAAATTTAAGTTTCATCAGAGAAAAAATTCAACCGAATTTGAATATAAATATGGATCCAAGTCCCTATCTATTAACTTAATCAATACACCCGATTTATATTATATCAGCATTCTCAATGTCTTATATTAAGTATGGCATGTTGCTATTCTTTTTTTATTTGTAAAAATACTTATATGTTCCATGTATATTATATGAATGGTGTGACTATATATATCATTTAAATTTCGTTGTAAATTAATAATAAATTATATTATCATTTTTTTTATCATTTGATTTAATTATAGGTTAAATTTATATTATGCCTGAATACGAGCAAATGAGTACTCAACCCGTTGATAGATATGAGTATCAAAGACTTAAACTCGTCCATACAATGCGTAATTAAGTAAGATATTAGTATAGATTTATAAAAGAAATATGAGTATGAGTGTAGCGCCGACACGTCGACGTCGCGTTTTCTTCGCTGGAGATAAAACAACGAATCCATCCAGCATACAGATTACAGACGGCACCGTACGCTTTCCCTCTGTATCCACCGAAATAATGCCAACCCCACAGCCAGCGATCGAGCGAGTTCGTCCAATCGCCTCTCTTCTCACCATTCTCCTCGTTGTCAGATTACGTGGACGCCCATGCAAGATGCCCCACACACATGATTCCTCCCATTGGATCCACACAAATCTCTTATACGTACATACGTACATACATAGAGCAACTTAACACAATCTCACAGCCTCACATATGTATGGCCTATATCCCTTCTCGACTTCCATTAGCCTTCAACAGAAGACGTCCTCAACATTCTAACTCCAATTCCGTGGAAACGAAGATGTTGATCGCCGCACCACCGGGGGCGCCGGTTGCTCCCTCGCGCGTCTCCGGCTTCCCGTGGCCGACACGGGGAGCCACACGGCATGCGTTGGTTGTGAGCATGTGAGTCACTTTAGTTGGCTTTTCAAATTAGTTAAGGATTGGAGGGTGGAATGGTGTGGATATGTGCTGAAGGGTTCGACCACGTACGTTCTTTGGGATGTGCCTGCAGGAGCAATTCGGCAACGAGGAAGAGAGGAGAAGGGAGCAGAGGAGTAGTATTAATCCATGATGTGGAGCAAAGGCACATTCCACTGCTCGAGTCTTCTCCGTCGTCCGCGACATCGAGTGGTCTACGCTTGGACAAGCTTCACGCGAGGGAACACGTTCGTGGCTGCGCGTGGAAGAGGGAGTTTGGGCACTTCCTGACGAGGGACGCAATGCTTGACGAGGAGCTGTGGGTGAGCGAATATTTGGGCATTTTCTATTTTTCTTTCCTTTTTTTTCACTTTATTGGCATTCCACGGTAGAGCATTCCAATATCGAAATATTACAATGAATGCAGGATTTTTGAAATATTGTGTTTTACATGGATGGCCGTGCAAGCATCCCACATTTTATGGGTTTCTAATTCTCAAAGCGTGGGTTTGTTTGTGTGGTAAAAAAAAATGATGGGATAAGATGATTTATATCATGATATAATATTAGTATCATGATAAGGTGATATATTTTATATATTAGTATTGTTTACATGTAATTGTATAATTTGATATTGATTTTCACGAATGAAGTGAAATAAATTATATTTTTAATTTTATATTTTATTTTTAAAATATTGATTTTGGTACTTTTTTAATTGAAAGGTTAAAATATATAAAATTACATTATGTAATGTGTATTTTGCAACATGTTGATATTATATAACTATGTAAATTGATTCTACACTCGTGAAAATTGATATGTGGATGATTTTATATTAATAAAAAATAATTATTGATGATTTTACACTAACATACCACTTTAATATGTTGTAAAATGAGTCAACTTCTATGCTTTTATAACCGTATCCAACTAAAAGATAACTCTTCAATTATCTTCTACCAAATAAAGCCTAAAACTTGGTACATTTACGCGATAGGAAAAGTTTAACGTAGCCCCTACCCCAGCAAATGCACCCCGGTCACAACTAGAACCAACACTCTTTGGTCCGTTTGTTTCGCAGGATTGAGCTTTCCATCCTGCATTTGGCTTCCACAATCCCAGGAGTAGGCCATTCTGGGATTAAGCCCACTAACCTGGGATTCTTCAATCTGGGGGAGAGGGGTGTGATTGTGCAATCATTTGGTTTCATCCCTCTCAGGATTGAACCTTCTCCACACTATCCCACCAATAAATATTATAACTATCCAAACGGAGAATTAATTCCTCCAATCCCTTGACTTAATGTAAAAGTGTAAATAAACACAAAACAACCATAATCCCATGATTACCTCACAATCTTATCTACACAATTTACAATCCTTCAAACTTAATTCCTACAAACAAACAATGCCTCTGTGGATGAATCTTGTTTCTACATAGTTGCATACAAAATTTCCACCTATCGATGCACCAAAAATCCCTTTATTGTACCTTTACATGCATTCATCAATTAAGAGAGGGTAATTTCGCTCGCAAATGTTACAAAAACTCCTCTTTTTCTTGAGGTGGAGCTTATACTCTTGATTAGGGTTTGCCATTCAGCGATCTAAAGTTAACCTATTTGGCTATGTACCAAAATTCAACACAACTTATTTACAATCAGGTCAGACTTCATCCGCCTGCTGTTAAGAACTTCCAAATGTCTAACTCACGTACATTCACACACCCTACTTAAAAATCCAACCAACCAAGACTAAGTCACGCATTTATGTTGTCCTAAGAACCACACCTCGCCGCATGATTGATCGTCCAGGTCCTCGTTTTCCTTCAACGATTATTTCATCGACAATGTAAATAGCAAGTCATTATCTAGATGGAAATATGATTTTGGAGACCTAGATGAAAAATTCCGAAGGCTGGAAAATTAAACCAAAACTTGTCCTTCGGTTGGGATCTCAGCATGTAACTTTGACTTTATATCAGAGAATATCTATTTGTGGGTTTTATAAAATACAATTTTTGTAATCGGAATTTGAATTTTATTTGTAATCGGACTTTGAATTTTATTTTGGTTGCGTGACTTTTTTTTTGCTGGTAGGCGGCAGCGTGGCTAAGGGCTGAGAGCAATTGGGAGGATAGACCCAGTGAAAGGTTGGAGCTTGCTTTTGGTAGGATGTGGTGAGAGAGCTACGATTGCCGCTGGGGTTTGTGGCGATTGATTCAGGTGGTTTTATTGTGTAGATACGTGGACACCTACAAGAGGAAATTTGCTGAGCAGGTAAGGCTCTGCTGCGTAAAAATTTCGAAAGCAAATACATTAAATGTACGTGGACATCAAAACAGATGGAAAAATAAATAAATTAATAAATAAAGGGATATTGTAATATATTTTTTTTAATATATGATAATTTCAATCGATGTATTTTAATACATCAGTTGAATATTAATATACATATATATATATATATTTTAACTTTTATAGGTGAAAAATGAATTTTCACTTATAGACCAAAAGGTAATTTTTTACCTATAAAAATTATTTTTCACTCACCCTTGAATTTCAAGGGAAAAGTTACTTTACATAAATAAAAAATTGATTAAATATCAAAATATATAAATATATTTTATTGAACGATGGACACGCATTGCAAGATATGTTGCGATGCACATTTATTGATATGGATCCAACAAAAGTTAGACAATTAGTCTTACTATTTAAATACACAAATGAATATGAATACAAAATTTTACACACATACCCTTTCTAAAATTAAATTACGTCGATGATATCTAAGTATAAACGAGTGTTATTGAAGTTTTTAATTAACCTACATCGATAATATTTTAATTTTAAAAAAAATATCATCCATAATATTTAAAATTATCATCCTTAATATTTAAATATTTTTACTTTTAAATAAAATATTATTGATGATATTTAAAATATCACCGATAAATTTTAAATATCAATAACATAATATAACAAATAGTACCAATGTACCCATTTTTTAAAATATGCACAAATTTTTACTTAAAATGTTAAATTTCTAAACCACATTCCTACTTAAAATTTTCAAATCCACACCAATTGAATATGGCCTCTATCATCTTCGACTCACAACCAACCATCCACGTAACAAATTAAGAAAAGTAACGGCCACCGATTCAAATTATGTTTCACCTTTCGTTACGGTCGGCCACCTCTCCATTCTTGTCATTATTGGCATTTTGAAGATTTGTTGATATGCGTACCACCACGATGTCATGCAACTAGTCGCACGACAACGGAGCTTCATGTGTTTACCACTTCAAAGTTAAAGATAAATTTTAACGTTCCTAATATTCTTGGATTTCATTGAGTAGAGAATTTAAAATATGCAAACAAAGATAAATAAATAATATTACGATGTAAGTGTGCTTTAAATAAAAATAAAAATTTATTTCTCAATTTACAACATAATAATTCACCTATCATATCTTATCTCACTTACTTTACTTCACAACAAAATAATAATAACAAACAACTCAATATCAGTATAAGATAAATAAATTATAGCTCCCTCTCTATGACAAAATCGAATCAACGTACAACTTATACCAGATAACTTACATCACGTCGATTTTATTGCTAACTCACATTCATACCATTATCTTTATAACTTATTCATTTCTAATTTTTACATGAATATAAATATTAATCCTCAACAGGACGCAACCTCATGATAGATCGTTGATGTGCTCACAATTATAGTCTCGATATGGTGAGACCTAACCAAAGAACGCACTTTCGATAAGTAGGAGTACATAATAATTAATAGCGTAATTAGCGGATAATAATAAGAAGAAGAAGATATCGTCAAGTTCCTTGAAGACAGACGTATGGCAATTCAAGAGAGCTCTACAGGTGTTGACAAACAGCCGAAAAAAGGTTATATGCGCATTAGAACATGACCAAAAGGTACGTGAGTGTCTAAATTTTGTCCATATATACGCAAGCGTTGGAGGGCTCCATTTAGGGACATAATATCCCCAACCAATAATGAAAACATTGAAAAGTTAAAAAAAAAACATATAATTGCAAAAGGAGAACCTGTTATCCATTTCATCTCATCAACATGGTACATATCTTAAGCGGAAAATGTTTTATCTCGCTGGCAGGAATTTGCTGCGTTGAAAGGCCGAATCAGATCACAACATGCCGAGAGATGCACATGCATTGTTGCGGTAATTAAGATAGAGAGAGGAATTCTTTCATATTTCTTTACCTAATTGACTAAGCATGTACTATATATGGCCATACGCTTGGAATTGATCATGAAAATTAACTCTTAATTAAACAAAAGAAATCAACATTTTCCTTACATTTTTTATTGGATCCTTTGAAAACTTTCTTTTGGTAGGATTGCTAATTATGCAAAAAAAATTTAGGGTACCAGTATATTCCTTCTTGCAGTCATAAGGTAGCCATAGTTTTCATGGTCATCATGCATGTATACCCTGGAACAATGTAATTTACTTGGTACTTTAGGACTTTGTATGGTGGTGAGATCTTGGGCTTTTGCGGCCCAAACATTTAATTAAGTAGGCTGACGCCAAAGTCTAACAATTTTGCAAGTTGTTGACCTAAGCCCAAGCTTGATCCAAGATAAATGGGCCTCGGCTACGTGGATCAACTCGTTTACACTTCCGATTTCTTATATTGATAAATTGGATTTACTTTAAGAACGACAGTACTTCAAACCATGCCCTCAAAAATTTGAATAGAAAATGAAATACGATACTCTGTTACTTTCCCATCAAACACAAGTATAAAACCAAGTTTAAACGGTCACCAACCAATGTCATACACATGTTAAATAAATAAATAAATTTGCTCATAGCTTGTCCTTCGAGACCGGGGTACGTCACCGAGGAAGAACAAAGAGAGCTACCCGCCCATTGGATCATGGTTAACTTGGAAGTTATCAAATCATGCTGCATATGTCATTCTTTGACTATTATCACGTCGTTTGCGTTATAATTGAGCATGTGGGTTGAGCTTACAAGGTTGTCGCAATCATGATCTCGAAGTAGCAGCCTCCCGGGTCCAAGCACTCCTGGGTTTATCTTTGTCAAGTCTCAATAATAACACTTCACATTTTACCACCTTTGTAGGTGAATAAAGAAAGGAATAGTGTTAAGCAGACGGTACTAAAGAGCGTCGTCGGAACGCTGGACATCAGCATACGTTATTTCTTGCATGGAGAAACGACCCCTGGGGTATGAACATTAATTCAGGTTAATTTAATTAATCCATCAGGCAGTAGAGATCGGATGCATAAGTCTCATTTTTAATTTATGTTAAATCCTCAGGAGAGAATTAGGAAACCTCCACCTGGTTTCAACATCTACAGAGCCGACCGACCAAGATATGGATACATAGGAAATCTATGCGTTGCCAAGTTTGCACGGCGTCAAGGGATTGCCATCAACATGATGTCTCTGGCAATTGACATTGCCAAATCATACGGTAATTATTCGTACTTAATACTTGTGACGAAAAAAGGAAAAAAAAAAAAAAATGGAACGTGAGATTTACTTTTACGATATTTCTGTCCAGTTCGTTCGTGATACTTAAGTTAACATTCATGTTTTCAAAATTGTAGGAGTGGATCAGATATTTGTACATGTTAACAAAGACAACAATCTGGCACAGAGACTATATGAGAAATTGGGATTCCACGTAATAGATCTCATACAATCTCCTCTCTCTCTCTCTCTCTCTCTCTGGTTGCTGTAAAGGTTTACACGTGATTCTTTTATGCTGACTGAAGATCCCGCTTTTCCCAGATGGTCGAAACAAATACAACCAATTCGATGGAGGACTGCAATCATCTTTTGTGCCTAAGGACTTGATCCTTCCTCATGTTTTTTTGTTTCTTTTCTCCTTCCTGAAGATCCCGCTAATGCGGTTCTTCTTAACTTACTAGCATGTAATCCTCACTTAATCGCCATTCCAATCTTCATCGATTTTTTCTGCCATCTATCAGCCCCTAGCTAGGCCAATTCTTGCAATTATTATATGTAACCGAAACGATGGAATTCTTCGCAATATTACTTAAATTATCATACATGACATTCGGGTGGGCTAAAGATTCAACTCTTTTATCAACCAACGTTGTAGATGCCGGTGCTTTACTTACGCCTATTTGATTTCCTCCTTCAGCGCAAGTATCTTATTCTGATTGAACGGGATTCCAACAAATGAACGAAGAAGCATTCCCATCAAATCTCAGAGCCATATATAAATCGTGCATTGATTTTTTCATGCAGCTCTCCACGCCGCTTTCGACGACTGTGCATCTCTACCGTTGCCTCCACCTCCCGACGTATCCATTCAACTATTGAATTCGTGCCCCCTCTTTTAGATAAAGGAGGGCGTCAAACAAATCTTGAAAAAAAAAGGCATAGATGAATTGTTTCTCTTTTGTATATCCACATATTGGGAGCCATCTTTTTCTCCTTCTTAGTGGTTAGGTCATGTACTTTTTTTATGATTAGGTAATGTATAATTCGAGGAGAATCCCCCAGGCTCTGCGTCTGATAACCAACGACGCTTTGCCCCCACTTAATCTTTCTTACTTTACAAATTATTAGCCGATTCACAAATCAAGCACGTTTCGTTGGTCTATCGAGTACGAAGAACGTTGCCCATAAGTATGCAGAAGATTGGGCTTTTTTCTTAGTCAATGCTAAATGATCGATAATGGTTGATGTGTGCAGATATTTATTGCAAGTGTAGAGAGATACGAAGGGGTGAGATAAGAGCTTGTTTTGTACAAGGAGTTAAAAAAGAGGGGCAGATCCTACGAAGATCCACCGGACGTTAATCCTTGAAATTTTCCCCCTTTCTAATAGGTAGCGGTGGTTTTTAGTTGTTGGAGTTCATTCATCCTGCACCGTTTGATCTGAAGGATTAGGACAATGGTCTCTTTTGTTTGGTAAATTTTACCTTAGGTTCATCTTGGGATAGGGAGAGTAATCCCAAGATTATCCCATCCCACACCCTCACCCCACTCGTAGAATTAAATAGTCTCCCCTCTTGTGAGAAAATAATTATACCCATCTCTCCAAACAATCCATGAGTTGACCTATATTTTTTCCTAATACAAAATTTTCACAACCTCAAATTTATTTTACAATCGTATAATTAATAAAATTAACCGTTAAAAATAAAGCTCTCACAATAAAGATACCTCGAAAAGATTGAGGTTAAAAAACAATTAAACCCAAGACTAGGCGATAATCAAACAACATTCGTTGATTCAGTCGATACCATATGAATTGCCAAACACGCCTATGATCTACTCTTTAGCAATCAAGTACTCTTGCACATCCAACTAATAATTATGGACTTCCATCGGAAAAAGGAAGGGAGGAAAAAAACTCAATACCTTGAAACAAGAAAAGAGAAGAGAAACGAAATATATATATATATATATATATATATATATCAACTCCTATATTTGGATTATGAAGGCCCTTTTTGATATATCACACCCAATCAGTTTACACCTACAGTCCACGTTTAGTCCACAAGATCTGTTAATTATTCTCCGCCCTCTCATTCATGTCCTTTCATCGACGACTCTCCAGTCTCCGATCCCTCCGGGAGCATCGCGACACCCTTAGGTGCGTCGAGGGCCCTTTCTTCGTCGATCCATTTTAATACGCGTTAAAAATATATGTTGTTTTCATTGGTGGGTCACTCCCATTAATTTGCTGCGCAAATTCTGTGGTTTTTCCTCAAATTCCCATCTTTCTCCTCAAAGTCTCTTGTTCTGCTCGACCTATTTGTGTTTTCGTGTTTAATGTTCTTCTGATTACCGTGGGATTCTGATATTATGATCCTCCATCATCACCAACATGTTGGATACGTTCTTTTTTTTCTTTCCTTTTTTTCTTTTTTTAGGGAGAGAATACTATCCGTGAAATCAAAGTTGTCTCTTTCTTCTTGCCTTTTGATCCATGTCAAAAACCAGTGACCAAATCGGAGAATATGCCTTGCTTCCTCGTGTCACAAAGTTGCGAAAATTGCAACGTTGCCATTCCACCTAAGTCTACCTGTCCTCCTCGTGCGAAAATTTCACTCGACATTTTTTGCATCCAAACGTTTGGAAACGAAGAAAACTAACGAGATGAACCAGCTATATACATGTACCCTGGAAAGAAAATAAACTTTTTGCTCCTTTTTGGGCTTTCTCATATGGATGATATTATCACCTTTTTGGCTTGCTCCAATAAATTTAAATAAAAATAAAAATGCATCCCAAAAAATTCTCATTTAAACTTGATGTCATTGGGTGAGCAATCTATTCATTTGAACATTTCTTTGAAGTAAAATTAAACCAATAAATTCCAATTTAAAATTTGTAGCGATATTCCCCACTCGAGACATCTTTAAATCCCAAAATTACTTAGCAATTGAATCACAGGGCAAAGAACTTCTAGGAATCCAATCACATCATTGCATTCCAAACTATTCTCTTGGAAAAAAATACAATGAAATGAACTTTTTTTTCCATTAGTGTATCCTGTTCATCACCATCAATAAGTTTCTCACCACCCCTTTGATCCCCTCTATAGGACATTCTTACCATATTCAAATGGATGACTTCAAATGCTTCTTGGGCCTCTTTGAAGGCCTCAAAGAGGACAATAAGGCAATCCATACACTCCGCATCAGCTTCCAACAAGTCCAACACATATTAAACCAGAACCATTTGCTCACCAACGAGATCAACTAGAACCACCAGTCCAAGATCGCAGACAACCTCACCCGCAACGTGGGCCTCATCAAGGAGCTCAACACCAACATGAGTAAGGTGGTTGACCTCTATCAAGAACTCTCCTACTTCTGTGACAAGTCCTTGGAAGAATCCTCCGAGGTTGACTCTGACATGAGGTCAGGAGGTAAGAGGATTGTCCAACTAGATAGATAGATATATACAAGTGACTCTTTTTAAGTCCATTTCATATTTTTTTTGGAAGGATACTACTGACATGCATTAGTTACCAAGGGTAATAAGATTTTTAGAATTTGTATGGAGAATTCCATGTTTTTATGTTTTCTGTGGTTGGCAAAGTCATCTTTCAAGATTACACATTCTTGCTTCTTATTTTTGTGCATGTGTTTCATTTGCAGTACTCCTTGTATATAATTTTCAATCATTGATGTTCGATTTATGTCTGTGCCTGTGGAGTATATAGTCACTTGGGATGAAAACCTATAAAAGATTCAAAAATTTTCATTCGTTACTCGCAGTAGATTTGCATCGCATGTAGTTGGAATCTGAAATTATGATCATGATTGATTCTGTTCAATAGGTTTCATTGGTGTTATTAACCTATGAAGAAGGATGCATATTAAATTTGGTGTATGATGGATGATTAACAAATACGTACAATTCAATGTAGGAGGAACAGAAGACGTCATTCTTCTTTGAAATGAAATCGACTATTTGTACGGAGGTTAAAACATGTTCTAGGAGCAGATAAATAACCTTTCTAGTTTAACGAACTATTTTTAAGAAAATGAAAAAGAAAGAAGGAAAAAGTTTCGATTTTTTCAACTGAATTAGCTATACGATAGAGTATCTTATCGACATTCAAGAGGTCATAGAATCAAATCACATGTTTAACATATTTACCTTTTTAGAAAAAAATCTTCTGGGCTTTAGTATGGGGACAATAATATATGTACATCGATTTGTACATCTACTTACAGATCATATGACACCGTCTGAGTACATGACCCCGCCTTTTAATAAAAGAGAGAGTCATGCATGTACATTTCTTTATACACAAAATATTTTCCCTAGAATAGACCATGTGCAAATGCACTCCATTTAATTCAAGTGCTAACAATAATAAATACATTAAGGATTTTTGGCCATTTACTCTTTACAATAATTAATAGCTTGCACATGTTGTTGTAAGAGAATTAATCATTTACCTTTCATTTTTACCTAACACTTCATTCACTACTTCTGAATATCTGATATAACCTCACAGAACTTTAAGGTATACATTATGGCCCATGATAGACTGAATCTATGATAGTGGATAGCCAAAAATAAAGGTATTTTCCAACTATATTAATGAAGGGTTCGATTTTTTGTTCCTTGCAATCTAAGGGTAAGTGCATGTCAAGTAATTACTTTTTAGAACTTACATCGTGCAAAGCAATATCTTCCCTCTTGGACAATTTGTGAGTCATTTGCATTAGGTGTGCATGTAGATTAGAAAAATTTACAATCCAATCCTTTTTTTGACCCAATTGGACTCTAATTTAAATTAAATCTTTTTACATCTATGAATTACATTAGATTAGGAATTTATTCATTTATTAGAAATTGAATTAGATCGAGTTGTGAACGTAATCCAATCCCATCTAATCTCAGTAACCATTTAATACTAATATTTATGTGTGTGTATATATATATTTTTCATTACAAAAATAGATTTTAATATTTATAAGGAAATAAACTTCCCTCCGATTCCCAATTTTTGCCTCGTGTATCATTTTCCTCTTTCTAAACTCGACCCCATTTCGTTGTTGAATGATCTCCATTTCCAACTTCAAGTCAATAATTTTGTATATATTTTAGTATTTACTCTTTTAATTTGAAGGCAAATAATTTGTCATTAGCAATGGAAATTAAATAATAAATCATAATTTTTAATTTTATAATCTTATTCTTTGAAACTTTTCATTGGCAAATAGAAAAATATGTACAAAATCATATACTATTTGAAAATAAATATGATCCAATATAAACTACTCAAAATTTTTATGAATTCAATTGAATTAAATTGGATCATATTGAAAGAAATCTCCTTCTAATAAGGGTATATTAAATAATGGATTTAATAAAATATAATTTAATATAATCCATGTGCATATGCATGGCAATCTTTGGTAGTGCAATCCATGCTTATTACTAAATTTCATTCTAAACTCAATGAGTCCTTATAGCAAGCTTCCTTAAAAGATAAGATTTATACTTTATTTTTGGGCAAACTCATCTTGTAAGTTAGAAATCTTTGAACCTTCTTCTCAATTTGTCAAATAAAATCTTATACTTGATTTCATGGTGATAAGTAAGTCGTTTAACTTCTATAGAACCAATGAGGATTCACATTCCACTATAAATTGTAATGGTGCAAGTGTTTATTTTGGTTAATGAACTCCTTTTATCAATAACTTTTTTTGAGTTTAGTGAGGTTATATGCATATTTTTCTTTTCCTTTGAGTAAAATCATATAAGTATAAAATTGCCTCGAAATATTCATCATTTCCATCATACCAAGGGTAGGGCAAAAGTTGTAATTATGGGTAAATATTAGGTTGAGTTAACAAGATCCAACTTAAGTCTAACCCATATATTCTAATCCAAGTTCAAGTCCGCAATAATCTCATGACAAACTTGTGATGAAATTCCAATCTATTTAATAAATGGGTTGCATCCAAATCAAGGTAGGTTAAAGCTTGATCGAGGCACAAGTCCTATCACAATGTAGATGACATAAAATGTAAAAATTATTGCATTGTCAAAGAAATAACATATGTTTAACATGATTTCACATTTTGAGAGTTAAACTTTTTACTAAACTCCATCCAATGATTAACTTACATGTAAGTGGCTCTCCTTATTCTTACTCAATTATCTTTTAACCTTGAAGGGCCTACTAAAATTAATTTTATTTAACAAATATATGATACTAATCAGTGATTATTCAAACTCATTTTTTATATTTATGTTTGATAGGAAAGTAAAAGAATATTAAGTTTCATTTTCTATCTATGTTTCGGGAATACAGTTCAAATTCTTTTCATTTCAAAACTAAATATAGACAGTAAACTAAAGCAATCATGTATGTAAATTTGTCGATTTGACCTATTTATTGTAGGTTGGGCTTAAGTTTGTTGTGACTAATTGCAAACTTTTCGGACGTTAGTTTATCCTACTAAATTGCTTAACTAAATGGGCTTAGGTCAAGCCTTGTTTGATCCGCAAAAATCAAGTTGTTACTCGCCTAGGGTTGCAACTGACTGGAATGGGAGAAAAAAAGGGAGTTTAAGAAAATAGACCATTGTATTCTTCTCTTATTTCTCTATAGCAGTTTATATAAAACACAAACTCGAGGAAGGAAAAGGAATAAAAACATTACTTTTTTCACTTATTTTAGTGATGAGAAAAACATCGTACCCCGTCTCACTACATAAAGTGGACCATCAACAAATACTTACGTACGAAACAAATGTAACAATCGTAGCATTGAAGTTTATGTGTATATCAACATGATAATTATAGACCATAAGTACGAATTATGTTTTAGGTAAGAAAAAGTGATAAATAATGAAAAATTGAAAGTTTTCATACATGCGTAAGAATATATATATATATCATCAATGCATCAGTCATTGTATGAACAGGGGAATTACGATACCACCAAAACGAATACATAAATCAACCATGAAGAGAAGTGAAAAAGCAAAATAACAGAGGAGAGGTAGAACTTGATGTAGTCAAACAAGAAAACATGCCTCAGAGAACATTCCAGAAATAATAATGTGATGGGACTGGTGAGTTTCGATAGGATACAAAGGATGATGCATCACATAGGATGAAGAAAAATGATAAATGTATGGCAAAATCTTCCATCGATTCCACAGCTCCCTCCTTTAGCAAAAGAGCAATAATTAAGGTAAGTTAAAATTTAAGTTATATTCCAAATCCTATATCTTAATTTTTTGGATTTACACATGTACTTTTCCAAATGGTTTATATGTTTTTTGGAATGTGTATCCTGTTTTTGTAAGGAAAGACTTGAAAAACAACTTAAAAAAACTTTTATGCAAAACCCAAATGAGAGAAACGTATTCCTTTGTTGCTACCACTGAAGATGCAAGGAACGAGATGGTTCTGATTGCATTGCATGGGATTGGCAACAGATTTAGCCATACATCCCCCAATTGTCTGTGATGAATGCACTTTAACTTTTCAGTTACCATTAAAGATTATTTTAGAAAATCGAAGCAGGGTTAGTGTTCTCAGCAAGCTGTAATTCACACGTTTACTAAAAAGAGGATGGAACATAGGAAGATGGAGGTGGTTGCATATTATGTTTTTGCTATATATCCTTTATTATGTGCATATGCGTATAGAGCTTGTTACGAAGAGGCATGGGGATGATAAAATATGGATTCAACGTGGGAGGTGATTCCGACGTTATGAAACCATTATAAACAAAATTCAAGCATTAATTTGGAAACATGGCAAATGATAAATTTATGATTCGACGTCAATATTCATTAATTTGGATGCAGGGAAAAAGTAAGTGTGAGATCAACAAGAAAATTATCGGGAGGATTTTCACATGATATCCCTGTAGTGTAGAACCAATCCCTTGTAATCATATGTAACTTTCCATTGATAATGTGATAAATAGTACACGCTAACATGTTGAAAGTTCTTTTCCTCTGTAAGTCCTTACCCTCTATCGTTGTATGGATGGGAAATAGAAGAACCACAAGATTAATGGTGAAGTTATGGATATGGTGACAATTATAGCCACCAATAGGATCCATAGGATACCAAGTTTGAAATTGATCATAGTGGATAGTTGGAAAGAGGTATGAGTGGTGTCGCTAAAAATATGGATATGTTTCATTGTATTCAACCCCACCGGGAGAAGAGGAAGGCACTATAGATATATTAGTGGTGATATGAAAGGATAACCTTGGACTTTTGTATACAAAAATGACCATGGATTATGATTAAGAAAGGGAGGGCGGCAATGTTAGGTGGCAATACCTATAAGAAATTATACATAAGCAACTTTTGTTTGGGATGAGCCTATATAAAAAGGAGAGAAAGGACTAGTTGGATTTAACTGACATTTTATACTTATGATATAATTTTAACAAACTAACAAATTGTTAACCTTTGCCACTTGAATCTAAAAATCGAAAGAAGAATTATGTTATGCTATTACAACAATCATCCTCTATACCATTGGCTTCACCATTGTGTTAAGGTGAGATTGATTTAATTTAGAAGCTCAAATATCATATTATATTGTTAGCTAAAAAGACATTTAAAAACTCTAAGGAGTTTGGAGAATGATAATTCCTTTACATGACATATTCTAGGCCATAGGATTAAGTCCTTTAAGCCAATATGCTTGTGGTCGTCAAAAAAGATAAAAGAAATCGATCCTCTATAAGGAAAATAAAAAGAGAATATAATTTTGTTGCACCATTTGATCCTTGTTCAGAGTATTCGGTCATTAATCAACATGTTTTTTGTCATTTTTTAGGATTTTAACCATCCCAACATACATCTATGTCCCTATCCATAGTTATTTGTGTGTATATCCTCAATAAATTGCATCTATGCCCTTATCCTACATTTGGACAAAAAATATCCCTAATCTTTCCCTCCCCAACATTTCAACTTCTTACTTAGAAGTACAAACCATACGCAAGCACTACTTCTTGTCATTTAATATGTCGTCACCATCATCTATAATTACTATACAACTTTGGTAGACTCCATATTATGCACCTTATGCCTTTACATCACCATGTTGTGAGAACCCACTCTTCTATGAGTCCCCTCACCTTATAGCTGAGCAATGGTGGGTGCATACAATTGAAGATTTGAAATGAAGGAACATAAAAGGAAGAAAATAAAACTTTTGGGGTTATTATTAAAAAGAAATCATTACTATTAGATCCAAGTAAAGGGGCATAGATGTAATTCATTAGGACTACATATGTAAATAATTATTATAAAGATATGACATAATTTTTGATAATTTACGAGAATATCTTTATAATAAGTCTATTTTTTTCATGGCATAACACATAATTAGACAAATCCGAGAGGAAATAGATATCACCCACGTAATAATAATTCTTTAGGAAATACAGGAATAGAGACTGATCTGTCCTGTTAAAGTCAGGAATTTCCATCCAATGCAAGGACGATACCGTGTGGGCAGAAAACCCCCTCCTTTTGTTTTTTGTTCTCAACGAAATCACAGGAATTTAGGACACGTTGCCGTTCCGCAGACGCCAGCAAATATACCATAGACGTTGTTATCCCGATCTCACCAAAATAAACCCCCAACTCCCCTACAGGTAATTTCCCCGTGCGTCGCCACGAGTCCTCCCACCGCGATCTCAGATCCTCCTCCTCTCTCGCGCCTCCAAACCTTCCCACTGCCCGCTCCCTTCCTCCCACCGATTTCCCCCAAATCGTAAAACCCTAGATTTCGCACCCCCTTCTCTCCCACACTATCTCCCGCGCCCTCGATCCCCCTCCCGCCGTTCTCCGATCGACAAGAAAGCGAGGGCGCGACACAGCCAATCATCGAGGTATCTATCTTCCGGGTCGATCTCTCCTTCTCTAAATCTATTCCCATCTCGCCCCGAATGCTCCGTTCTCTGTAGAACCCGGTAGTTGTTCTCGAAAATATTCACACAAGACCACCAGAAAGCCGTGATGCTGTTGAGATCAGTTCGTTTTCCACTTGCGATCGTCGGTGGGTTCTAGTGATCCGAGAAATTCTTTAGCTCGATCGGAGTGGATGCGTGTTGCGCTTTTCTGTGATCCGGCTATGGTGTAAATGACGAGTAAACGAGTTGCTTCGGTAAATGTGGGGTTCGACGTTTAGCGGAGTAGGTGGTCGGCGTGTTACGAGTAATGGTTGGATCCGATGGGAGATTCTCTTGATGAACTCGTGCACGTCTGTTTTCGTTAAGTGATTGCTATCCATCTGGATGGCTTTAAGGATGCTAGTTTTAGACTCGCCAGAGTGAATCGTTGAGGGGATGGGGATAGAGTAAATGCTTACGTAAGCGTTGGGAATGGCTTTGCTTATAGTGTTCTGCAAAAGAAACTTTCTTTGTTGTGGAGATGAAATACGAGGAAGAAAGAAAGTTGGCTACATCGATGGTATAACCTGATGCCTGCTTACTCGATGTGGGATGGAGGTCAATTTTTAAATAATAGAGGGGCTTTTTGAAGATTTTATCATTTGTTTTACTCCATTTTGTTTGTGAAAGGGAATCATTCGCTTATGTATAGATGCTTACCTTTGCTTTCGATTAGACTGGAAGATAATCCAGAGAGTTTGATTGATAGAGCTAGTTGATTGATTTGACATAGTGCAGGCTTTTGTTGGTTCGTAATTGTTAACTTTGTTGTTATAAACCCCATCTGGGGACAATCAATATTGACATTTTGTTTAGAACTTTTCCCATTTATCCTGTTTCGGCTTCACCTCGCTTCCTTTGTGTTTAGCATTTCTTCTTCTTAGTTCCTTTAAGGTCTGGTTAAGTTCTCACCTACAAGCCTGCGCTCTGCTATCATGACTAAGAATGTGATGCACTTGCTCAAGTAACTAGAAAGACGGTGGGTCATGGAAACAATTGTCATCGTCTATGGTTGTAATAATCTGAATAATTTTCTGTGTGGTCATGGTTGTGTTATTAGAAAGTTTCCTTACTGCAAATCACTTTTTACTTGAGCGAGTAGTTACATTTTCTTTTCTCAAATAAGACCTAAAATCAATACGCTAGCAAACCTCCAAGCTTACAGAATGCTGTTGACTTGTAACTAAAATGGATATTATCAATGTTTTTAGGAGTTTTTACATGTATACCCCTGTAAAACTTTCGATAAGACGTATATATCCTCATGTTCTTGATATTTACGTATATACCCTTATAAATTTACTCCGTTAAGGTTGTATGCTCCTGCTCTGTTAAACCTAGCTGAAAACATCAAAAAATATAAAAAATAGGAAAAATTATATTTTCATCTCCAAATATATCTCTCCCCTATTTTTCCCGTAAACCCTCACACCTCCTCCTCCTCCTCCTCCCCCTTCCTCCCCCTTCCTCTCCTCCCTTTGCTTTGGCCGCCAGGGCGAGCGCAGGCCTCGAGGATGAGGACGCGGAGGCCGAAGTTGTGGAGCTGCGCCACGTTGAGTTCCTCAACGCGGTGCTCGGTGGAGACGAAGACGAGGGTTTGCTGGTCGGAGGCGATGTGCTCGCGGATGAGGTAGAGGAGGGTGGTGAACTTCTCGTGCCTCATGGTGAAGAAGGCGAGGGTGAACTTCTATGCCAATCTCCTCTACGAGGCCGCCACCAACGGCAAGGGCTACGCGGGCGTCGTCTAGTAGTGCAACCGCGCCCTTGCCATCCCCAACCCCTCCGATCCCGCCCGCAACTCCCTCAAGGATGAGTGCCAGCATAAGATCACCACCCCTGAGGACCGCATTGCCTATGTCCAGCAGGAGCTCCACTCCCTCATCCAGAAGTCCAACTTTGCCTCGATCTAGATGAAGAACCTCGGCAACGGTGTCGAGGAAAAGTTTTGTGTGATTCCCATGCATCGCCTCTCTGAGGACCCCATGGAGGTCCGCCTCGTCTAGGTCGCTTGCAGGCCCAACGAGATCAAGAAGGCCACCAAGACCCCCGAGGAGCGTAGGAAGGAGATTGAGGTCCGTGTCGTCGCAGCATGCCTCCTCCAACAGAAGCCCCCCGACGCCTCCTCGCAACAGCAGCACGCGCAACAGGACAATGACCTTGGTGCTCCCCCTCCCCACCCTCGTCGTCCGGCTCACAGCACAGGCTCGCGGAGCGGTGGAAGTAGATGAACGTGAGGAAGCTCATGACGTCGGCCGACCAGATGGGGTAGGCTAGGAGCTACTGGAACTTGATGAGCGTGGAGAGGATGCGTGGGCTCCTCGAGGTTGGCGTCGAGGAGCTCAGGGCGCACCTCCTATCATTGAAGGACAACTAGGCGCTGGATTGCCTGTCGGAGGCGTTGTTGTTCGCGGATGCGAACTGGACATGGAAGTTCTGGTTGTGCTTCAAGTGCGGGGAGAAATTCGTGGATGCGAGGAGGAGGTGTGAGGGTTTATGGGAAAAAATAGGGGAGAGATATATTTGGAGATGAAAATATAAATTTTCCTATTTTTTAATTTTTTTGATCTTTTTGGTTAGTTTTAACGGAGCAGGGGCATACAGCTTTAACAGAGTAAGTTTATAGGAGTATATACGTAAATATTAATAACATGGGGGTTATACGTCTTATCAAAAGTTTACAGGGACATATATGTAAAAACCCCATGTTTTTATGTATTGGGAAATAATTTTTTAATTGATTAAATGATATGTATTTTTTTAAGTGAAAGAAGGATGGCTAATGGAGGTTGGTAGATGTGTAGAAATTGTATTGATTAGTTAGTCAGGCAAACTTTCCAGTTGTGTTTGCCAAAAACTTGAGAAATGCACCATGTGCATCACTACATCCTCTACCGTGTACTCTCACTCTTGTAAACAACATCGATGGTTTGCTTCTGCAAGGACCATAAAGCAGCCAAAGACTTCATCCTTTGTGCCACCTATGTATTCTCCTTTTCTGAACTACTCCCAAAGAGTACCCAAGTGATATACTAGTGAGGGAGTTGCCACCAATCTTTTCCTCACTTCTTGAGATAGTAACTAAATAGTTGATCAATGTCTTCATTTAATAAGGAAAACTCACTTTAGCATTCATAGCCCACTTTTTTTTGCAAGTCTTAGTCATAAGTCTTCTCATTCTGAGCAGCGATGCAAAGAATTCGACTCAGTTGCTCTTTGGTGATGTGGACTTGACCTGCTCCTACTCACCTCAGAGCACAATAGCATGCTGGATGTGACAGCTCCCATTGGTTGGGGCCATGTTGCCATGTGATCAAAACAAAGTTGAGGTGGATGATTGCAAAAGCTATATGCATGGGAGGGATCCTGGTTAGTGAGTAAAGGAAGTCCTAGACAATGTCTTGCATATAGGTAGCAATAAGGCACTTATGCCCTAATGATGGGGCCTTATGGGGAAGTGCCCAGCTACCCCCCCACCACACAAAAAAAAAAAAAAAAAAAAATCTGGGCACACCTCTATATTGGATGAATCACTCTATCTTTGAGTGAAATCAGTGTAACCAGTGAACTGCACAAGCTGTTTTGATGCACAGGGCAGAGGGCCTGTAGTACTCTCATCACTTCGTTCTGAGAAAAGGGGGTTCTGGACTGCACAATATATCCTTCTTTTTTAAGGGGTCAGGCAATGGAGAAACATAGGAATAAACACTTTGTTGCTACTGGCTAAAGGGATATTCTTATGAAAACCATTGGGAAAGCATTATCAAATACAGTGCATATTTTTAATGGCACTTCAGGAGATCAAAGCAGCTAACGGTACATCCCTTTTCTGAGTTCATTCCCCTTAAGTTGCAAGTAGGCCTGCTTTACAGAGAATCCTCCTGAAACCCTTTGTGGCATCTAACACTTCCTCAACCAGAAATGATTGGTCATGGAAAGCATATGTTGTAAGTCCGCTGGCCTAGCATCAGACAACCTTTTACATACCTATGATGTCCACACACAGCCTCTAAGAATTCGGTATATCCCAATAAGAAGAAAAATGTAGCACCCTTCTCCATTGCAAGGCTATATAATTTAGGAAGTATTTTTACCATTGCTCCCACCATTGGACCAATCACCAGTGAAAAATATGAAGATGTCAGAAAATGTGCAAGGCTGGTGCAAAAAGAAACCCTTTCTAGAAGTGCAATGCTCCCTTCAGAGCAGAAGACATTGTATCCTAACATAAAAATGCACTGTGAGAATAGTGCATCAGGCCATCAGCTGACTAAAGAGATTCTTCTCATACTCCATCATTTTCATACACCTCTTCATTAACATTGCCCCCATTAATGCCCTGAATGGCTGTGCTCTCTGAACAGCTGTTTTGCGCACGCCATCCGGAGCAACAAGATGCATAAAAGATCCCTCACATGGAGCACCTTTCCAAAGAATCCCTTTCTGATCACACCGGTTTTCATCTCCACCTTCTTCAGCATCTTGAAAATTGATAAATTAAAGACCGGAACGGCAGACAAGATAAATGTCATGAAGCCAACCGTCCTCTACCAGAAGATGCTTCAAATTCTGTTTATCCAAACTCATCTCCCAACTTTTTCAGTTATGCTTTCCATCCTCTGCAGCCTCTTAACCATTGATGGCGATGCTAAATAAGTCATAGACAGGAGTTGATGGGTGTGTGCCTATGCCCATCCCTCTTCAACATACATTGCAAAAGGAAAGAAAGTGATTTTTGCATGATTTATGTTCAAATTATAAGTTTCCAAATAGGCATGCAATAAGAAAATCAGCATTATACAATGTCATAGGCCAACAATCTATTCCACACCCAACTTGTTAGCAGTGTTGTAAAAGTCGGTAGTTGGTATTCAGTTGGCAAGTCACTGAATAAGGAGTATACGGTATGCGGGGGAGTAGTCAGGGAGTACTCGGTCGGGCATTTTATATGTGTGTGTGTGTGTGTGTATGTGTGAAGTAAAATATATCACTGCATAAAAGTAAACATATTCAAGTTCAAGGCTATACAATAAGCTACAAAGTACAAACAATATCAAATTTATTACAAATTTAATAACTAAACCAAGGTATAAGCCATTACAAATACATTACCAATGACAGAGTAACATAAATCAAGAATTAATATATGCTTGAATCAGATGCATTACAATATATGCTTCGGCGATGGAAGGTTTTTGCTTGGTTGAAGAGGAGTCTCGAGTGAAAATAAATGATTTTGGGGGAGTGGTCGAGGGAGAGGGGTTGGGTGGGTTTTCATTTGACCTAAAAAAATTAATATACCTACATATCTATTTTCCCCTTTATGCAAAAATCGACCTACTACTCGGCTGACTACACCAACTACTTGGCTGAGTAGTCGGTGTCGCCGAGTATAGGCCCGACTATGGGTTATTCAGTCGGTAAGGCACCGCATAGGATTACTCAGCCGATTATTGGGTCAAGTAGGTCGATTTTTTATAACACTACTTGTTAGATAGCATAAATTTAAAAAATCTGTAAAGAATATTAAATCACGGTTTCCACTAGAAATTCCCTAGTCATGGCTGTGACATTCTCCTTAATTGGATTCCCACACTAAAAAAAAAACGAAAAAAAAAAGCAAAGCCATCTAGCCCCAACAACCCCTTGGCCTTCAAACCAAGGCTGTCAAAGGTGAGAGGGGTCCAAAATGCTCGAGGCGTTAGGTGCTCGCTCGAGAAAAATAAGGTACTAATACACACCCAAACATGCAACCATACATATACACACATTAACCAAAATATGGTATGTTTTGATTGCATGTATATAATATACAAGATATATAAATGATTAGACAAACAAGCGCAATGCACATACATATGCACATTGATACATATCATAAGTTGGCATACAATTTTGTACATTTACATATAACATATAAATATAATGTGTACATTTACGTATACACATGTAAATGTATACATTATATTTATATGTTATGCACATGCACACGTGTATGTACATATATATTTGTATCTATAAGTTGACATATATGTACATACATATACAAACATACAAACTATGTGTGTGTGTAAGCGCGCACACACACACAGACATATATATATATATATAGGTGTGTGTTTAATTAAGAGCAATTACCCAATAGTTAGGTGAAAAGAAATTAAAATCCTTAAAAGTATTTTAAAAAATGAACAATCAGCAAACTTGGTTCAGAAGTTCACCCGGGGCGCCTAGCGCCTTGGCCTAGGCACTCGCTAGATAGTGCCTCAGGCAAATCAAGCGAGGCGAGCCTTGTCGAGGCGCTAGGGCCTCGCCTCGCCTCAACTTGGCGCCTAGGTGAGCGCCTTGATAGCACTGCTTCAAACCCCACATTGCAACAAACACCTCAGTGGTCAGTCCTTTGGTAGTTCTTCTTTCATCTTTTACGAAAGAATAAACCCTTATCTGTCCACTCCTGATGGCTGCCTATTTGTAAACTGCTGTCTCCCTATGATTACATGATTACATCCTTAGTGGGCCAATCAATGCAGTTTGTCCTTGTTCTAGTTGTCAAGTGGAATAATTTAGTGTTGGAGTCGCCCTTCTTTAGCCACACTTGTTTGGATCTTGCCTCCACTATATCCTTTTTAAGATCTTCACACTGCACTGCACTCTACATCCTTGTCTTATGCTGCCTTTTTACCCTTTACATAGGTAAGAGATCCTTGGAATTTCGTAGTCTGTTGAGTGTGGACTCTGGCGATCCTGTCCAAAGCTTCACAGCTAACTTGTTCTTATCGCTCCTTAGCCTCCTTCAATCCCACCATGATTTGCTTAATGCTACATTGGATGAGGGTTAAGATGGCTGGTTAGGTGACATGATAAGGCTAAGATGAATAGCACCATGGGATAGGTGTAGCTTTCGGGAAACATCATATGGTACAAACTTTTTTCTTTTTTTGAAAAGAGAAATGGTGATTATCTAGTTGATAACTATCCGGAAATTATATTAAACAAAGGCTAAAAACAAGTAGAATACAAGTTGGAAGCCCAAAAAATGGCCAAAGAAGAGATACAAGCAGCAAAGTTCTCAGTGTAAGGATTTTGGCCCTTGAAGATAGTGGCGTTCCTTCCAAGCCAGATGCCCCAGACTATTGCTAACTCCTTTGCCTTCTCCTTCTTTGTCCTAAACACATTCTGCCAACCACTTTGGTTCTTGTTTTTGAATGACCTCTAGAAATTAGCAAAGCTTGCATGAGACAACCACTCAAAGTAGAATTGACTATAGATCTGTGTGGTAAAAGAGCATCCAAAAAACAAATGATTGACATCTTCATCTGCCGTGAGGCAAAGCGGGAGACCTTCTCTGCCTCCAGCACCCATTTAGCCCTTTAAACTCTCGTCATGAGTTTACCTCTCCTAAGCAACCAAGCAAAAATTTTGACCTTCAACGGACAAGAAGTTGACTAGTTCTGGCTGCAGTCACTAATGAAATCTAAGTTTGTCACTGGTCCACCACTGCCCAACCTTTTATACACCTCCTTTACAGAGAACTCACCTTCTTCCTACATGAAGGCATCATTACCATCTTCTGGTCTGAAGGCCTCCAGCTCCTACAACAATATTTGGAGCTTATCAATCCTTTGATTAGACAAATTTTCCATAAAGGGCTCTACGACACCTCCCAACAATCAACCACTTTGAGTTCCTTACAAGTAGCCAATGCAAATAATCTCGGGAATCATTCTCTTAGCCTTCCTTGCCCAATCCAATCATCCAACCAGAAGCAAAATGTATCACCCGTCCCAATAAACGATACAAAGAATTCTACACTTTTGGTATCACCAACGATAAGCCCTTACATGAATGGGAAGAGCCACTCTGAGGAGATGTCAAAACATATTAGATCATGGACTTCCCATAGCAAGTCTATATGATTTTTTCCTAGAAAATCCCTTATACGCTCCAAGAATATTTTGATCCATTTAGTCAAAAGACTATCATTCATTCTCTCCATCTCCCTCACCCCCAAACCTTCTTTCCTCATCGGGCTACAAACCTCCTCCCAAACCATCATTCTCGCTTCCGTATTGGTCGAACCATAGTACGACCCAGAAAAATCCCTTATTAAGCCGAAGATCTTCCTTTCAACCTTCTACGGCTTCTTCAAGACATATGTGAAGTAGGATTGCATAGAGGCCAGGACTGCTTTTAGGAGCACCAGGAACACCAACCTTTCTTCTTTGGAAAGGACCTTGGAGGCCACTTTGCCAACCTACTCTCCAGCCTATTAACCAAAGGGACCCATTCTTGTATTGGGACCCTCTAGTCAGATAAAGGAAGCCCAAGGTAAGAAATGGGCTAGTGGCCCTTCGTCGTATGCATCTCCATGCTACACTCGCAAACCTCCTCAGGCGACATCTTGATTGGGACAAAAGCACATTTGGAGAAATTAATTTGTAGATCGAAAGCCTTACCAAACAATTCTAGAAGAATACACATTCTTCATGCTTCAACCTTTGATCCTTCCACAAAGAAAAGAGTATCGTCAGTACATTGAAGCACCGATATTTGTATTCCATTCCCTATTGAGAATCCTTTAAGCAGATTCCTTTTAGAGACCTTAACAATGGATCTTGCCAGTGCATTTGTCACCAGAACAAAAAGCATAGGTGCCAAAGGACACTCTCGTTTAACCCCTCTCCTCAGTTGTATCCATCCACCTATCGGGTTTCGATTAATAAGAATGGAAAAGGATGTCGTCGTCATACACATCTTCATCCAATCCACTCACCAAGTAGGAAAGCTCCCCTTCACTAGAGATGCCCAAATAAACGACCAGTGGACCGAATCGTAGGTCTCGCTTAAATCAACCTTCCATAAGAATGCCTTCATCTTCTCTCCCCTCTAGAAGGCTAAAATCTTTGAGGCAATAACAAACCCATCCAAGATATTATGGCTCAGCACAAAACCTGTTTGCACTAGTGACACAATGCCATCCAAGACCCCCCTCAACCTGTTAACAAGAACCTTGGCGATGATGAGATAGATGGCATTGGAAAGCAAAATTGGTCTGAACTCTTCGATATCCTCTGCCCCATCCTTCTTGGAAGTAGGAACATATAAAACCTATTAAGTCTATCGAAGCCTTGGTTGCCATTCACAAACTTGGACACAACTTGCATGAGATCCTCCTTATCTAAGGTGCAGAACTCCTTATAAAAGTGCACTAGGAATCCATCAGGGCTTGGGCAACCATCTGCATTCAACCCCCAAATTGCCCTTTGGACCTCATCCTTGTTGAAAGGCAAAATATGACCATCTGCTTGCTCCATTGTTATACCCAACATCTTTGTCCTTAACCATCTCCACCTTCAACTCATCTTGCTTGTGAAATTTCTGTAGTACTTTCTAGTTGCAGCACCTGCATCTTCCCTGCCCAAGAACTCCGTTCTCTTCATCTGTAGCTTCTTTATCCAATTCTGACTTCGTTTCCTGAAGCTGCCATGTGGAAGTATTTAGTATTAGAGTCTTCCTCCTTCTTCACTTATGTTCGACTTGGTCTTCCATTCCACTTTTGCCTTATGGTCCTCCACATGTATCATAAGTGCACGACTCTAGTCGCATGATCTGCCTCAGACAAATTCCCCAAATCCTCCTTATCCAGCCTCGCAATCTCTGTAAACTCTTCATCCTTCCTCATATTCTGCTCTCTAATTTGCTTCCTGCATGCCTTCAAAAACATTGTCTTGCAACTTGGCCTCCATTCTTGCTACTGTTGAGCCCGTTGGCTAGGACGGCTGCCACTACCCTTCCTCCTGAATCTCTCCTTGAAAAGCCAGGATTTATCAAGTTTGAAATGTCCCAAAATGTCTTTCGGGGTTATGGTTTGAAAACGACCTCTCTAGGGATTGAACATTTGCTAAAAGGGAAAGCTTTTGCCACTTTCACATTTGAAAGAAACTTGTTAATCCGAGACATCTAGCTTGCCAAACTCCTCTAGGTATCGGCACACAAGCTCAGGAGCACATCAAGGAGGCCATGTGTAGAAATGAATTCCGCAAACGTGTCCGAACCGTGAGCTCTTCTCCTTACCACTAGGCCTATCCTTTGGAAGTAGAGTAACATGGAGGTCCCCCCCCCCCGGAGAAAAAAAAATCAGCCATGGGCATCTAAGACTCTCTTAGCCACCTGATTCAAATCCACCCATAACTGTGGTCGTGTTGCCTTGTCATAGGGCCCATACACCACCAAGATGGCTAGCTTAAGGCCATATTGACACCTCCTCAGCTGCACTATCACAAAAAAGAGTCCAAAAAAGAATCTTCCACAGTAAACGTATCCTCTTTCCATCCTACAATAACACCTCTAAATCTCCCAACAACATCTAAAGCGACAAAATTATCCACCCAGGTTCCCCTAATCTCCCTCCAGGCTTGTTGGTCACAATGCCCAAGCTTAGTTTCCTGCAATAACACCACCTCAAGGCCCCAAGAATGGATTTATTCTTTAAGTGCCGTCCTCCTTGAGGGGTCATTTAATCCCCTCACATTCTAGGAAAGTACCTTTGTCATAAAGCACCTAAGGTACCTCCCCTGGACACGCGTTTGAACCCTTCTGCATTTGCAACTTTTTGTTGTTCTTCCAAGTTTGCCTCCCCCTTATTCATCGTGACATGCTGCTGTTGGCTGCCACCTCCAGTAGCACTTTGCTCAATCTCCGCTGCTTCCTCCTCTAGGCCTCTATCTTTGCAAATCACAAACTGCCTCATTGCTTCGGCATTGCCATCATCACCATCAACTGCCGCTGCACCTTCGACAGGGGCCCTTGACGTCGACCCTCATTCTCCCCTTCTCGTGACCTTGCCCCCTCTCATCCTCAAAGCCACTCGGTCGACCACCCTCAGTCACATCTAACGTACTTATCATATCAAATCATATATCACATCTAACCCCCACTCTCCCACTTGCTTGCTTTCTTTTTTTTTTTTGAAGGAGAAAAATATTTAGCACCTGCTCCACTTTCTAACAAGCAATAATGAAAAGCAACCCAATATCAAATACAAAACAAATGAATTACAACCCTCTCTATTTAAATCACACAAATTGTATATCACATTATATCCCACTATTTATTTCACCAGGAAACCTAACACTATTTACAATTTAACCTTTCCTAAAATTTACCCCAGATTAGAAACTAGACTGCGTCTAAATGCAGCTAAGATCTTTAAGCTTGTAAGCCAATGTGCATGCAACAGATGTACTACAGGCATCTCCTGCCATTTCTTTTGAAGCCTATTCCCAGCAGTCATGACTTCTTGAATTTAAAGTATGTGGATGGAAAAACTCCATTAGTCCTCCACATCAACGGCATGCTGTTTGAAAATGGTTGATCAAACCTGAATTGATATTGATATCCCTTTGCCATTTCCAACCATCTATCAGTCTTGGATCTTGAACCTGCCGAACTTGTCTACGTGATTGATAATCCACCAGCAAACCTAGCTCCAGCACCAAATTTGCTAAGTACTCCACCACACAATCATGTGAGCAACTCCCTATTTCATGTCATCAACTGAAAGCATAGCATTAAAGCCACTATCAACTAGCCATGGCCTACCATATGCAAAATTGATGCCTACCTGATCTCCTATTGTATATCTATCTCAACTATCATCACATGGTCATAGATCATGAAAATAACAATTGGTTCTCATCAATCCTCCTTGGTGAAAATCCCTGTCAAGACATATTTCCCTTTTGATCGCAAGTGCAGGGCCTGCAGGCCAAGAAAATTACCCTTCAAGCAAGAACATGTCCCCCTTACCACAGCAAGCAAAGTTTGAAGTAAATAACCACCCACTTCCTTCACATGCACACGTCTAATCTCTTTGGCTTCGTTTGGATGTGGGGTAAATTTTACTCTACGTTGATAGGATAACTTGCGGGATTGGGGAGATTTATCCCACACACACAGATTCCCATACAGTTTGATTTGACTCCTTGTGTTGGCAACGTTCACTATACTGACATCCATGCGACCATCACTTTCATTTTCCTCGTATATATCATAACTCACTAGAAGCATGATCTCATCACTATTCATCGTACTATCCATCTTACCTATGAAACTTCAGCTATCCCACCTACTTACCCCACATCCAAATGAAACCTTTAATTTTAACTCCTGCATTATGGCAACATCTGCATTCCGAACTTCCGGTCAAGCAAGTGTTCTTCAATATTTCTCATCCTGCAACCCTGTAGATTTTAGAGCCTTGAGCATGAAAGATGGCACTACTTCTACCGATTGCTGCATAAACGTGGAAGTTTAACTGTGACCTGTGAATGAGCTTCTGTAGGCAAGGCACTACCATCTTAGCCTCACTCTGTCTTTTGTTATAACAGGCTGCATGTGTAGCTGTGAATGAGGCCTCCTGTTGGTTGACACCTTCAACGGACCTTTGGGCAAAACTGCACATCTCTATTGCAGCAGCTGGGAGTTAGAGACACCCATCCCACTTTGCTGGCAGGGTATTTCCTCGCTCTCGCTCACCATCAACTACCCTTGCACACCTGCAGAAGCCTCTGGCACTGCACTAAATCCATGCTTGTGGCTATGTAGTAACCTCTGCTGCACACAGGCAATGGTAATTGTCTACCCCTCCTTCAACACTCAGCAATAGAAGCCGTTGACTCTCCTTCCAATCACTATCCTAGAGATCAACTCTTCTCTGGCTGTTAGAGAGGATTTTCTTCTGTCCTGAACCCGTTGCACCTTCCACTGCCATTGGAAGAGTAGTGTCATGCACCCTGTTTCAATGAATGAAGAAGGTTCCCCATTTCGCGTAAATCGTTCTCTCTTTCCAGCATCCAGTCTCTGAAGCACCTCCGGTTCTGGAACTGAAATCTGAATATGAACCACTTGACTGCAAGACTCAGTTAGCACCACCAAGCGACAGCTTGGCTTCCAATTTTGAATCTGGATCCCAGAGGGATGGTGATATATGGGGGATTGAAACTCCAATGCTAGAGGTTGTTCTTCTTGGGAATAATCCCAACCTGATTGCCCCTGTTTTTCCTTCAACTACCTAAATACACAACTGCACACCTCAATCTTCTAGATTCCTCAAACAATGAAACCCTCTGTGGTGAATTACCACCATGCACCTTCCCCACCACCACATGGGAAATCATCTCCTTCCTCCAAAGCTTTCATGTTTTTTTGCCACTCCTTCCGTTCATCGAGCCTCCTGCAGCCAACTATTGCATTAAGTCCATCTTCCTCAGTAAACCCACTGCTAATGGTATAATGTTGATCATCTGAGTAGTCCTTTATTGATGTTGGTGATGAAATGCTATGTCCACTTTCTGGCCTGTTTGATGCAAATTGCCTGGTCTTTTTTTTTTTTGAGGAAGAAAAGGGTCCTTGAATTTCTTGCTTGCCATGGAGCACCTCCGTGATCATAGCCACGGCCACTCTCCGGCGCCGAGTCAGGAATGGCTGGACATAGTCTGTCACCACACACCACACCACCACAAGCCTATGTGCATATGGGCAAGTCCAGGGGATTCGAACCCGGCACCCCGCACAGGGAGGATTTTATGGGGACAGGCAGCACCAGCTATGCTGCCCTATTAACCCCAATTGCCTGGTCTTTGTTTCGGTGCAGATTTGGCCATTTTAGCTGCCACTGTGTCAAATATTGATTCTAATTTGTTTCATTTGCATATTATTGTCTACAAACCCTCTTCAGATCTATTCAACTGTTAATTTTATTATTCTGTACTTTAGTAAATCTATGCTTGCATGCTATTATTTATCTTATGTCAAAAAACACCAGTTGATTTGTCACTAGATTGCAAAATCGAAGAATTGGCTCGGAGCATCTTTGAGAATGAATTTGCAACCTCCTAGATTGCCTGTTAATGGACAGCTAGTTGATCAGGAGAGAAGGGGGCAGCTGGAGAGTAAGATGCAGTTTGGGAAATCACACTCTACTCCGAGTAAGATCTTCTAAATGACATTTCAATTTTTTCTCCTCACATTATTTAATATTTGATTCCCTTTGTTGCAGTGTTTCGTACCAAAGCAGGAGTCACCGAAAGTTCCTCACGTGATCGCTTGATATATATGTCAGCGTGTCTAATTGGTCTTAATGTGGAAGTCCATGTTAAAAATGGATCAATTTATTCTGGAATATTTCATTCAACAAATACCGAAAAAGATTTTGGTATGCTCTCATATTGTGTTCTATTATCTGTTTTAAATGTAGGATAGATTATTGCCTTTCCTTCATCCTTACTGTTTTCATTTTTAACTGTTTTATGTAGGTATTGTCTTGAAGATGGCACAGATAGTCAGAGATGGCTCCCAGAAAGAACAGAAGCACATCTCTGCAGCTGCCAAAAGGCCACAGACTGTTATCATAACCTCCAGGGAGCTTGTCCAAATTATAGCAAAGGTTACATTGTTAATGACCATTAATTAAACCTTATTATGTCATGTTTATATACTAAAAATGGCTCAACAGTTTTTATCAATGTCTTTCCTTCGCTGTGATTTTTGCATTATCTTAAGCCAGAGATAAATTGTCCAATTTTTGTGTTTTTGCTGTGTTACTGATGCACATGTTTTTTTTTATCTCTACAGGATATGCCATTAACTGGGGAGGAATTTTCTAATGGAAATGTGCATGAGAAACGACACGATATTCTGATAGATTCTGCAATATCACGTTCAAATTTTATGGAGGAGAGGGAGCTTGAGCGTTGGATCCCAGATGATGATGATCTGCACTGCCAAGGATTAGAAGATATTTTTGATGGCACTCATAACAGGTACTTTATACCCTTGTTTAATGAAATTTGGATGTCTGCTCTTACCTAAGGTAGCCTTCTAGGGTCTTCCGCATTCTAAGTTACAAAATCACTGGACAAGGACAGCTCTCTTATTAATATTGGGTCCTGATATGTAATTTTGAGTCACTTTCACACTTGACCATACTCTGTTGCTACTCTCTCTTTGTTATGGACTTTTGTGAAAGATTAGGATCAATTTTTACGCCTTTTGACACCAATATTAATGGTTTAAAATCAATATTATGCCTGTGAATAGGAGGAAGATGCTTTTTCGTTTAGAGTAGCTTAGCTACTTTTATAGCATCCTCTAGTGAACCCGGATGAGATCTTCCTGAAGGATTTTAGGTTTCTTTGGATTGCAAGGGCACCTCTGAAGCTGCAGTTATTCATGTCGAAGTTGTGAAGGGAATGGTTGGTAACTAAAATTTTCTGCTGGAACGGTACCTCATGCATCATCTAGTTGCACCTTATGTTGTGAAGATCATGAGAGCATTGAGCACCTATTTTTTTCTTTCATCTTTCCCACGTAAGGGGTATGGACTTTGGGGACTATTTCATGTGCTTTTATTATCAATCCTTCGTCCTTTGATTCTGTTTGGTAAAGCTTTTAGGATAGGTGGTACACAGTTGGAACTATTCAGTTCAGATCCCGGAAGGAGATGGCTTGCCAATAGCTTTTCTTTGGGCCTTGTGAATCTCTCAAGGTGTTTGGCGATTGTAAGGTGAGAAGCTCCTTAATTGCCTGAGGTGAGAGGTGACAAAAAGGTGATCGCCCTATTAAATCGAGGCGACAAGTTTTTTTTTTTAAATATTGCCTATGCATAACTAACTCATATGGAAGTATCGAATTTCATTGGAAACATATGATAACATTATTCAAGTGAAAGAAAAAAAATAATGATCCCATCATACTTAAGTAACAATAACATATATATATATATATATATATATATATATATTTATTTCTTTAAAAAAAGCACATATAGTTGTAATTACTAGTCAAAATCAACAACTTAAACATATATTAAATGTATCTATTAAAACAAGATAGTGGCATATATCATAATATACTATATTTATAGTACAATGAAGACTTTATACCAAGTTATATTGTTATCTGTATATATCATTAAAGTAACTATATATCACAATTATCATTACATACTTAAATAATGTATATGTATAACTTATACATATATGTTATAACGAACCAATAGTGTTCTAAGTTAAGAAAATATATCAGGGCAAAAGGCAAACTTGGGACTATAAAAGCTATTAATAACCTATATGTATGTATGTATGTACAACAATATATATACTAACATACATATCATATTTATAATTTAAGATTAAAAATGTCTCTACGATCTTATCTAGAGTGAATTGGGAATAGGGCGATGAGGTGCAAGGTTGCCCAAGCGATGAAGAAGTTGATCAGGCGATAGCATGGATGAAGCTCCTAGCTTGAAATAGCTCTAAGGTGACCTCTGTCTTTCTTGCTTAGCCTGGTAGCTTGAGGTGATAGCCTTAACAATCGTTTTCACCCTTCTCTTTTTCTTTCTCTCTCTTTGAAGAGGCTTTGGAGCTTGTTTTTGGAAAGGAGCGATGCCATGTGTAAGGGATGTACACATTATAGGGAGAGTGTGGTTCAAAGGGATTTTTCTTACATTGATTCTTGAGGGTGAACTCATGGTGGCTATAGGATCTGAAATCTAAGCACACACTAGAAAGGGGGTTGAATAGTGTGCAATAAAAATAAAATTCTCACTAGATAGAAATTCAAACTATGAAATAGGCACAAGATATATAGTGGTTTCCCACTATGTGCACTCCATTACCTAAGCTTCTCAGCTTAGGACTTTTAAATCCGATTCCCTCACCTTGAGAAAATCAAATTTACTAAACAAGAGATAATTAACAAGTTATCTCAATCAAATTATAAGATATATATGTTAGATATAATGGAACTCTTACAACAGTAATCCTAAGCCTCCCAACAAAAAATAAGTAAAAGATACCAATTTGAGGGCCTAGGGAATTAGGCACGTAGTAGAGCAATGAATAGGAAGTGAATCCAAGCATGCACATGATCTAGCCTCGAAGAGAATTTGAAAGGCAAAGTAGGAACACAACAATGGGCTTCTTAATTTAAGAGAAAAAGGTGTAGAGAAGCTTTTTAGAGCACTAGAAGTGATTCTTATTTTTGTGGTTTGAAATGATGTTTGGGACATTTATAGAGGAAGGAGTCCAAGAATTCAAGTACTAGCTGATGGACACAAATAATGGTTGATTAATGCCTTAGATCCACATTTTTAGCAAGGTAGATTTGATCCAACGGATAGCTAGTATCGGTACTAAACAAAGTGTACCAGTACAACTATACAAGGTGCTCAGAGATTTGTTTTTGGCTTACAATGACCTTGACCTGTAATTGGAAGGTATCGACACTAAGCTTTAGTACTGGAATTTGTTACTTACAAGTTTAAGACATTAAAAAAGAGATGTTTTAAGCTTCTCGCAACCCTTAGTACCAATATTTGTTACTCATAGGTCTTTGTCGAACCAAACGTGTCACCCAAATGTACCAGTACTAAAACTTAGTATTGGTACTTGTTGGGTACATGTTTGAAACTCAATTTAGTTATTGCTAGGTCCAAATCTGTAACTTGTACTGAATTGTAGTACCAATACTTTGTAAGTTATTTATGAGTACCTTTAGATGAATTTTCGTAAGTATTGAAATACAATACTATTGATAATGTATAAATTTGAAAAATGAATTTTTCTTAGTTGAATCATATTTGATGTGCCATAATTTTATTTCAAAAGCCATTCATCTTTGAAGTTCGATTTTAGAATGCTTGAGAAACATCAAAACGAGTTTAACATACATTATCTCTAGATTACTTTTACACAATTTGATTATATGTTGTTTGTTAGGAGGCTCACAATCTACTAGAGTAATAACTAATAATAAAAAAAAACTTCTTCTTGATTCATCTTTGCATTTGCTTGACTTGCTCATCTTTTCACTTATCATCCTTTTGCTCATCATTAATGTTTTTGCTCATCAACTCTTCTTTGCAACAAAGCTTATTTATGACAATTAAATTGAGAGTATTTTGTTAACACCAATGCTTAGGATAGTCTTGAACATAGTTCCAACAGTGGTATACTAGTTGGAATATTTAGATTTGTCATGAGATTGCCTGTCTTAGGAAGAAGGGCAAGTTTCTCTTCCCCAGAAGGCCAGAACAATGTGGCTATCAAGGTTGCATTTTAGAAGTTCATTCCCTAGTGGTCGGTGTGTACATGTACTGCCTACAAGACATTTGTCTTGACCTTGATTCTTGAAGTGACCATCATGGAAGCACCTCGTCCATATACCAGTGGTATGCATCTCATTTATTGACTCAAAAAGAATCCATGGATGTGGTTCCAGAAACAGTTTGAAGTGGTTGATGCACTTGGAATTTGCCAATTGTGGGTTAACCATTTCCTGTTTGTGCAGAGGATTGTCGAAGGGACAATGATGATGCTGATCTTTGTGGGTGACATCATCTTGTCTCGACCGGGGATGATACTTGGGGCATTAATGATGCTAAGAGATATTTAGCAAATAGTTTTCTTACTAAAATCTTGTCCTTTATTTCCAAGGTATCGAAGTTGCCTGTAGTGAACATGGTGTTGTTGGAGACTGGTATACCGGGTTACACCAACATCTATTCATTCCTATAGAATCCAAGATACATCTGCTCAGTGGTAGTTCTGGGCCTGTGGATGCTTGATGGTTCAAAGGATTGCAAGGGAAATTGCTTTATGTGATCATCACTTGTCTTTATGTTTTCCTTGTTCTTGGGAAGATCGATCAATTAAAATCCAGCTAAGTATGCTGGGGGCAACCACATAATACCTATGTGGCAGGTACTTGAAATGCTTATGAGTGAAAGGTTTTCTGTTTACAAAAGGAAAATCCCTGGATATGGTATCCTACATTGATGGGCTATGTGGGACTTTCTAAGCATAGAAGGTCCATCATCAGTCAAAGAAGCTGGAAGTCTGCTGGTCCTCTTGTGAAGTGCAGAATCTGCATAATATCAAGCTGTCTTAAACAATCTTTTGGGTTTATGTGGATATGCTCTGTGCTACATGATTGCGAACTGGCTATAACATCCCTATGGAGATGAGATATGTGGAACATGCAGCTTTCATTGTTGCTAATATGCCAATATTTTGTGAGATAGCCAAACATATGGAAGTTGGTTGTCAGTGTATCTGGAATGTGTCTTAGAAGGGTATTCTCTAGAAAACTCATGTATCTTCTGACCACTAGACATCTATCCTAAATAGTGAAAGAGGGTGTTGAGCTTCTCAGTCCTACATGTGTTCCTCTTGTGGGATTTTAATTTTACCAATCTCTTTACCCTTTTACTTTTATTTTTTTTATTTATTTTTATGTGGTATATGATATATCTTTTCTTCAGCCACTGAAAAGGCTTTTCTCTGAAAAAGAAGGTGCTGAGCTCGTCATTCTTACATGTATTTTCCTCATGGGGTTTTAGTTTTACCCATCTTTCTTTCCATTTTTTTCATTATTGATTTACTTTTATATGGTACATGATAAATCTTTTTCCAAAATATTTTTCTGTAAAAAAAAGTGTTGGGATCCTAATTTCTACACATGTTTTCCTTATGGGATTAAAATTTTTCCCCTATCTTTTTTCTTTTAATTTTTGATTTACTTTGACATGGCACATGATGTCCTTTTTGTCAGCTATGCAAAAAATTTGTCTAAAAATATCAATTCATGTTTCATTAGCGAGGAATGATGCATGATAAACCTTTGATGTATGGTTATTTTTTGATAAAATGAATTCTTGCTTTTATATATATATATATATGAAACATATAATTTAACTGAAAGTAAAGTTATAACGATATTAACAAAGATGTTAATATTTTTTTGAAAAGTAAACAGGACAACTGCTGAGGTCAATAGTTGTCCACTTCATTTCATTAAGTCACCCAATAGATTGCATCCATGACATCCACATGTTGGACAATACACACGCCTCATTCACAACATTTTCCACCCATCTCCTCTCCCCATAAAAATAGTAGCATCATGTTGAATTTAAATGGACCATAGTTGTCATCGTAGACACCTACGTAATAGTGTTAGTCTACAACCCACCACAGAAAGATCTCTAAAAACCATTCTCGGAAGTAACGACCCCAAAAAGGTTCAAAACCTCCTAAACTACAAGAAGAATCGACACTACCAAAAATGCTAAGGAATGTCTTCATCTTCGTAACCAAATAAAGAGCAAGTAATATCACAATTCTGCACTTATTTTTGCTTTTCTTGTAACAAGACCACTCCTTTGCAAGAGCCAGAGGAAAATTTTAACCTTCAGTGGGATCTTCATGCGCTGAAGAAGTCTACAATCTTTCTATCAACTCACTAGCATTCGAGACACTCCCCTTCGACACTTTATAGGCATGTGCAACTGTGAACCTATCGTGACCCCATAGAAGATGATCATTAGAAGGTGGGCTAGACGAAAGTCATGTAGAATAGATAACAGAAACTGCAAATCTTGCACGAGAGCCTCAGAAAGTTCCTTACCAAAAGTGAGTGACAGAGAGTTAGCAACACCATCCCAGACATCTTCCACCTTGCACCTTTTATCCTTCACAAGCCCAAAAAGTCTAGGAACTAGCTATGCAAAATGACTAGTTTCCATCAAGTCATCCAACCAAAGCATGATGCAACCTTTATGAGTTCGGGTGCTTGTTTGCAATTTTTTTTAATTTATTTGATTCTTGAATGGTGTTTTTGAAATTTGTCAAGGTGTCCCTTCCCAAGAGATGCCGCAAAGAGTTGTGTTTTATTTTATTTTGAGTTCTGTCTCTTATAAAGAAGGTTGTACCCAAATGAAAGGACATGTATGGAATAAATTGATAAGAAAATTGGTTCTCTCATGTTCTCCCCTCATCTCTATTTCTCTCTCATCCCTCTTTCCCCAATAAATCCACCCTCTCTCCCATCTCCCCTTCCCCCAACGAGTTTCATCACTTATCTCTCTCTCTCTCTCATCCCTGTACAACACCTATTCCCTATCTCACCACCGTTCTCTCTTCTTACCCCTCACCCACCTGTGATACACTTCTCTCCCTCGATCGTTTCTTTTTCTCTCCTCACTCTCCCTCAACTCCATTGAAGACCGCTTCCACTGGACTCTCCCCTACCTTGGTTTCTTCCTCTCCCTTCGCTTCTCCTCGCTCACCTCTCATATCTTTCCCATTGCAACCCACCACCAGTGCTTAAATCTCATCTTCTGCTTCACCATTACCCATCAACAACACCACCACTTAACCCGCCTACTCCACCTCTTAACCTTGCAGATCACCTTCGCCACTACTTGACCACTTGATGCCACCACATCACCTCTCGCAGAGCCACCTCCTCCGCCAAACTTGCCATTGTTGACCCCCCCTCCCCCTAACCACCCCCAGCTTGCAAGTGGCGACCTCGACTAGGTTGCTTCCCCTCGTCGTCGACTACCTGCCCCAACCTCTGACAAAATCTCTTGTAGCCACCTTTGGCCAACACTACCACCTGCTCTGGTGACGAGGTCAACCTTCGTAACCTTACCCTTTGCCTCTGCGAGCCTCGTTGTGGAAGCATGGCCCTAGTGACCTCATTGTTGCCGAAGCCTCCTGCCATTGCCTCCTTCTTGCATCAATGCATCTCTACTCCACATAGATCCCATTCCCATATGCTTTCCTGCACCTAATGAGACCTCGTTTGGTAAGGGAAATAAGTTTGTGGAATAAGTAGAGGAATATGGAAGAAATGGAATAAATGGTGGAATAAGTGAGTTAACTTGTTTGAATGTTAGGCGTGTTAAGTGGCGTGTTAAAGTTATTTCACAGTGGGGTGGAATAAGTTCCAGGCGTGTTTAACTTGTTTCTGGGCGTGTTAAGTGACGTGTTAAACACTTAACACGCGAAACAAATGGGCCTGAGATTCCTCTGGCTTTGACATAGTTGTTTCGTGAAAATATTATTTTCTTAAATTTATTTTTGAATTTTAGGTTGCGTTACAACCTAAAGGATCTTCCATCCCCTAGGCTCGGGTGGAAGAAAGAAGATACTCTTCGCATGATCGGAGCGAAAGAACACTAAAACGTTGATGCACCACAAGGAACGATGGCCCGTATCGGCACGTCCAAAGTCGAACCATACCCATTATGCGGAAGTTGTGGCCAAAGACAATTGTCACCCCCAAATAGCCTAACAACCCACTTAAGGAGCAAAGCATCATAGAAAATGGTGAGGTCAAGGACTCCAAAACCACCATCCCTTCAAGGAGAACAAACCATGTCCCACTCTACGGGCTTGTAAAATTGCCCTTCATGATCCCCCTTCCAAAAAAATTGCATAATATCATCCAAAGCACGAAACACGTTTTTTGCTGGCTTGAAAATGGACAAATAGAAAATTGGAATAGCTGACATAACTGCCTTATGCAAGATCAATCAACCTCCCCTTAATAATACCCTCCTACTCCAAGTGCGCCACCTCTTCCTTATATGCTCCAATAAAGGCTCCCACTCACGTGAAGTAAGCCATTTACCTTTCAAGGGCAAACCTAAATAAAGAAGAGGCAAGCGACCCTTGTCCATGCCAAGGGCTTGCGAAGTGGCCAAAACTTCACCTTTCATTGTGTTGAAAGGAACAAAAGCAGACTTGTTGTGGTTTAACCCTTAAACAAGAAATTTCATGGAAAATAGTAACTAATGTAGCAACAATCTCAACCTCCTCACCTCGCCTTCCACCAAAATAAGGTGTTGTATTGGCGTCAAAAGTAACACATCTTGTAACGTGAAACTAGAAAAGAGAGGCCCCTATGATAAGCCTTGAAAGCCATCATCGTTAGTGTGTTGATTGCAACATTGAACAGAAGTAGTACCAAAGGATAGCCTTGTTGAAGTCCATGCGGCCATTGGACCCATGTACCTTCAGGCTTACCTTTAATCAGCACAAAGACTAAAGTTGTCGCAATACATTGTTTCATCCACTGAATTCATTTTTTCAGGTAATTCCCTATCGTATAAGAATTTCCCACGAATACATCCAAGAGATGGAATCACACATCTTAGAGAAATCTACCTTCCATAGAAAAGAAGTCTTCTTAGACCTTTGCCATGACACCACAATTTCCTTTGCCACAATAAAATATTTTTGCAATTATCTCCCACAACTGAAAGTAGATTGCACTGGACCAATCACCTTTGAAAAAACATCCATCAGTCGATTAGCTAAGGCCTTGACAATAATCAAGTAAGCCGCATTTGATAAAGCAATAGGTCTAGGTGTGTAATCATCTATCTCTTTTGCACCAGGCCTTTTCGGAAGTAGGAAGGAAAAAAAACTTATTCAGTCTCTTGAAACCCCTAATATCTACTAGAAGCATATGTAGCATTGCCATGAAGTCATCACCAACTACGTTCCATCACTACTTGTGAAAAAGAACCTAGAAGCCATCCCCCATGCATGGCAATGACCACCTCCTGCGTGGAGGCATCGATAGTGAAGGACTCCTGCATATCATTGTCGAGCGTAGTGAAATCAGACCCTGACAATTTTGACCTCTTTGTCAATCTCTTCCTAGTAAATTGGCAAAAGTGCATGTTAAGCACCTTCGCAATTTGTCTCTTATCAATGACCACATCCTCCCCAAGATGTAGTGAGGTAATAAGATTTGTCCTTCGTCTAGCATTGGCTGACAAATGGAAGTAGCAGGTGTTTGCATCTTCCTCCTTCAACCAGAGCTTCCTAGACTTATGTCTCCAGTTGGTCTCAATCTTATGATCCTTTTCCTGTATGACACCATGCAAATGCTGTCTCTCTTTCAGCACAATGCTACAAAGAGGCTTGGTGTCTTGCAACCTATTCAACTAAGAAACATGCTCTAGTGCTTCCACATGTGTGCACCCCCTCCTTGCCTTAAACTCCTTTTTATAAAGAATGAGGGTTACTCTAAGGTGTGGACTCCTTGCAAGGAAAGTACGAGTGGCTAAAGATGAAGGAGATACCTCTCCCCATTTTTGCCGCACAAAATCTTGAAAATCAAACTCATGCAACTAAGACTTGTGAAATTTGAAATAAGACGTAGCAAGGTTCCATCATTTGAGTTCTAGACCAAAGGAGTGTGATAAGAGAAAGGCTTATTTTTAGCAGAGACATCATCCATTTGATAACGCTCTGCCAACCCTCTCGAATAGAGGAACCTATCGATCCTTGAGGTGAAACAAGAGTTGTTTCTTCAAGTGAAAGACATACCTGAGATCGAGAAAGTATACAATTCCAATTCATCCACCAACCTGACAAAGGCAATCATAGCGTTATTCGTCCTTCCATCCAATTTGTCATTTGGTGACAACGTAGCATTAAAGTCCCCACCAAGTAGCCATGGTCTCTTATTTGCAAAAGTTGCAACCTTTCTAAGCTCCTCTTGCAACTCTTGCCTATGTTTTTCATCATAGGGTCCATAAATCAAGGTCAAGACGACACAGGTACCATAAGAAGCGTAAGTGAAAGCAGTTGGGACTATCCAACGACCCTTCATTGAGTTAATCATCTTAAAAGAAGTTTTATTCCAAGCAAGTAAAATACCACTCGATCTCCCATTAGTGTCTACAACCATTGATTCAGTAAGAAGGTCATCATTGACCTCCCTCAACACCCTTGCATCAAAAGACTCCAAATGCGTCCCCCCTCACATTCAATGTCAAGACCCTAACCATGAGAGGTTGCGTGCCTACCTAAGTCCTGGTCACATTGATTTCTTCTAGATTCCACTACCTGAGTTACCCTTGCTTCGCTTCGTAAGTCATACATATCGATTCCCTATTAATAGAATTCAGATGCTTCTTCTTTCTAATTCTCTTCCTCTTGTACAATGAGTTGTAAACCATCTTTTGTTGCTAAAAGATGGGCTTTCGCCCAACGGAGCCACTATAGGCACGTCTCTCCCCCCTACGTGGGTTTCAAAACTTGCCCCGAACCAACCACAATTGCCCTATCCACCACCCTTGCAATAGCATGCTTGCAAAATTGAGACTCCAAATTTGCCCCCATCACCCTCCATCGGGACAACAACCTCCATTGTCTTCGACCTCGCCAACTGTGTAGCCTCCTCCACCCCAAAGCCTCCACGACACAGGGGAGGTATCACATCACGACCTCTACCATCCAGTGAACATACCACCTCCATCTACTTTGTTGAGGGTACTGCATTAGACCTAGCTGCGCTGTTGTAGAGGGTGAAGGCGGCTTTGCAGATGGGTGAAGGGTCCTTCGCACACTCCGACTGACCCATCTCTAGCAAAGCAACATCGGTAGTGTTGGGTTGGTCTTGATGAGGTGAAAGCGGAAGCCCCAACCTGACCAACTGATGGGCCTCAGAAGGCTTATCAAAAGATTTACTTGCATAGGAGGCGTTACTTAGTTGTTAATCATTCGTCGTATAGGGAGATAGAGTGAAAACCAGGCACACATAGAGGGAGACAGAGGTTTGGTGACCTAGTTCCACCGCAAGGTGTGTATGTCTGGGGGGAGGATATGACTCCCAACTATGCACTAGAACTCATGGAGTTTGAATTACATGGTCTCACTCCCTTTCCTGGGGAGGAGTCCCCTTCTACTGGGGGCCTCCCTCTCTATTTATAACATGGGGGGACTCTCACTGATGGACTCTAGTACCTCTATCCGTCAAGCTACGCGGTAGCTACCAGGGTGTAGGTGGTCAGGCCCATCATATCGTATCTTCTGCCCTTACTGCGTAGGATCTTTTGGTATACTGGGCTGATGTTGACTGGGATCCGGCAGGTCTCAGGCAGGATGGGGTGTCGGTTCCACCTTTATACCTTGGGTTCAGGTAGCTGGATCCTTTGTTTAGTCGGGAGCGGAGTTTTAGATCCAAGGGCATTTTTTTACCTCTCATCACTCACCCTATGCCACTTAAATCAATGACACGGATCCTCAGCCTTCACATCAGCTCGTTTAATGAATCTGGATTCGAAAATAGGTCAAAAGTCGTCCTCTACGTTAGCGCTCTTATTTGAACCCCCCTCAACCTTCTAAGTTGAAGATGAAAGTTCTGAGTTCGAATGTAATGCTATTGTTGAAGCTGCACTATGATTTGTAGCATGATTGTCAAGGAGCCCTGTATCTCCTGCCTTAGCCTTAGGTTTCCAAATCCAACGCTGACTCCCTCCCTCCTTACGAGCCAGCTCCTTTGTTGCCTTACTGTCACTTGGAGTTGGAGTCGACGAAATAGCCTTTGCATAATTCTTCCCTTTTGCTTCCTTCACCTCAGCCACCTCGTTCTCCACCTTCACAACCCACGAGTGCCCTCCCCGCTTGAGCAAGAGCCTTGAGGGAATGGTAAACACTTTGAGGACCTCCGACATCACTTGAAACCACCTAAGGTCCTTCACCTCTAGCCCTACATCTTGACATAGCTTCAAGCATGAGAATCCTGAAGTGAGGGCCTCCACCACCTCTGCCATCCACAAATGCAAGGGGAACCCACAACGATGAGCATGGACAACAATTCGCTCTGGTGGTTGATTCTTGCATGCCCTATCAAAGATTGAGGGTCATGCCTCCGCACCTTGCCATCTTCAATAATCACCAATCAAAATCGAAGAGCCTCCATCTCTTCCAAACTTCACTTGAGAAGGAGAAACCTCTTTGCATCAACTATTGCAACCTTGAATCTAATAAGACGAGGGTAGAATAGCAGCAAACCCTCCACACTGCTTACAGACTTGGATTCCAGTCACCACATCTCCAACCAGCGCACCATAAGCATGCTCTTAAGAGATTGCACAAATGGGGACCATGGTGCGAGAATCAGAGGTGGAAGGGGATGATCCTTAGCCACAACAACCATTGGTACCCCAGAAACCTGATCGTGACTTTGAACCATTGGCCTTCAACCATGTAGGCACTCCCATTGGTTATGATTGTTCCCTTGACATCGAACGCACATGATTGGGCCTTGTCAAAACTTCACAAAGTGTCCCCAACCACGAAACCTAAAGCATCGAAGATTGGACATTCCTGGCACTCCTTCGCCACTGCCTTTGCACGACCGACGATCCGTCTCCCCCTTGGTCATTACCTCCACCACCACCCCCTGTCGCCTCTCATCACCTCCACATGAGCAAATTTTATAAGTTGGTAAATGTGGGCCATGTTGATATTATCTATAGTTTTGATGGGTTGTTTCTTGAGCAAATAGCATTACATTTTTTGATGTTTGTTTTTGTAATCAAAATATTGTGGTTAATAAATTGAGGTAAATTAGAGTAATCTAACCTACATAGAGCCCCACTCTCCTCTACTTAAAACCTTAAGGCATCCATTAAGAAGAATAGATGTCATAGATGCTATTATTATCAAAATATATATGAAAATAAAATCTTGATGTTACTTATCCTAACTTCATCTATATTACCATCTAGACTTTTAAATTAGAATTTTGTAGATATGGTTTTCTTTGCTAAAAAATTAAGATGTTGAATAATTTGATTTCACTCTCTCAATTATTTCCTACTAAAAAAAATGCATTAAGATTCTTTCAACCCTTTAAAGAAACTAGATCCAAATGCTCTATTCCTACAACTAGTACTCACTAAGGTGCTCCTTTGTAACCTTGTTGATTGATGCTATTCCAAGATAGCATGGTTGACATTTAAGCTCCAACTCGAAGGGGGAATATTGAGATTTATTATCTTTATTTTTCTCTATCGTGTGCCTGCCTACTTTTATGGGGGCATGCACATACATTTTCACCATTGATTTTCTATAACAATGAGAGTTGCGGTTTCTCAATAACAAACTGATCTAAACATTATCCCTTGGGAAAATGGAGTGATTCCTTTTGAGTGTTGAATTTCGGTCTTGGACTGTGGGATCTGGTCTTTCCTCTCTCCAAGGTTCAACGTGTTGATTTCAATGCCATTTCGATGATTTCAAAAGCATGCATTTTGGAGGCATGTCGGAGCTATATGATGAGGAAATGGATGCAAATTGACATTGCTATTTTGATGATTTCAGCAATCGAAGATGGGAGCATGTTGAGGCATGCTGATTGAATTGTAGCAAAATAGGAAAGTTGCTAAAAAAAAGCAAAAACTTGATTTGTTTGTGGCCACATAAATAACATGCTAGCACTTAATTAATACTTCCTAACAAACTTTATTATTCCAATTATCATGTGTAATATAAAGTGGACATTACTAATTCCCCAAACTAAGAATTAACTATTTGGCAATTAATGTCAAACTACTTATTTATCGACTACTTATATAATTACTAATTCCATGGTTTATAGTAGTTACCTAATACTTAGTAGAAATTAGTACTAGTAGTTAGTTCCAATATTTGGTAATTATGACTATGCAGAATGGACAGCATTTAAAATGTTTATGTGAATATACAACAACAATTCTCAGTGCTTCTACTTTATTTTAACTGCTATTACCAACTAAATTAAGCTGAGAGTGGATACCTTGATTTTAGTTAAATGAGACCTCCTAAGCTTCTCTTCTATGCTTTAACACTATATGATGAAAATAAGGAATCTCCATGCCTTTTATAGGCCAAAACCTATGAACAATTACAAATATCCACAAGGACAATTTAACATTGACAATGTGTCAACATTAGAGTCCATCTCAGCAAAATTTTGCTAATATATCTTGATTTTGATGATTTAACATCATATCAATAAAACTTTGCTAGTATGCAACTTATTCAAAATTGCAAATACCGGAGCCATGCCTCTGGCCTGAGATTTCATGCCTCGCATCCTCAAAGTTTCTCCACTACTCTGGCCTTTGGAGAATCTGATAATATTGCTCCCTAATTCCTGTACAATGTGGTCTTCTTATATTATTAAAAAACTTCAATCAAGCCAAACCACCATTGAACAACTCTCAAGACTCCACATCGAACAATCCCAACCTGGTTTCTTTAAGAGATGAACTAGCCAAATCCACATTGTACATGCATCAAGCCTAGCTTTCGTTGTTTTTACAGGAGATGGAGTGCCCACTCTTCTCTGCACCCATTATATTGCTAGTGACAGATAATGTTGAGATTCAGGAAATGTTGATTCTCTGGGCTCAACGGACTTTCAGAAAATGACTAGACTCTTAGCCCAAAAGATTAAAAAATTAAACAAACATATCCAGATTATTTTCTGAGATAGTTTATAAGTAGTCAAACTCCCAACACTTGTAAGTGGTCCTCTTTCCTTTTTGAAGTAATATAGTAGATGGCTACCGGTATTTAGTTGGTCAGGTCATTAACTAAGGAGTATATGGTATGCAGAGCAGTAGTCGGGGAGTAATCGGTCAGGTATTTTTTAAATATTTAAATAAATAAATATGTATATAAATATCAACAAGTAAAATATATTATTACATAAAAGTAAATTATTTTTAAGCTTAAGATTGTAAAATAAGTTACAAACCATTAGTCCAATGAAATAAAAGTACAAGTTCAAATTGATGCGATCGGAGTGGTGATCGAAGCAGTAGCATGGTCGGGTGATCTGAGTAGCAGTAGCAGGGTTAGAGTTTGGCGATCGTCAGAGTAGCAACAACACCGAGGGCGGTCGGTCAAAGGAGCAGCAATGACATTGGCGGTCAACACTGTATGGGGAAATTGGGGGTATAGTCGGTCGAGTAGTCAGGCCCATTGAGTATGTGCCTGAGTATGGCTTGTTCGGTTGATTAGGGGTCCAACTAAGGGTAGTTGGGTCGACTCGGCCAATTTTTACAATAGAGCTACCGACCTTTGGTAATTGATGAGGGGCAAAAGTTACCTTCGGATCCAAAACTCCACACGACCCGATAGAGGATCCAGCTGTCCGACTACAGGGTGTACAGGTGGAATCGGCTCAGCCTGCCCCGCCTCAGACTAGTCGGATCCCAATCGGAACCTGCCCAGACTGCCAAAAGATTCAGCATAGCATTGGCAGAATATATGATAAGATGGGTTTGACCACCTACACCCTGATAGCTACCATATAGCTTGGTAACTAGGGGTACTAGAGCCATCGAGTGAGGGTCCCCCCCCCCCCCCCCCCCCCCCCCCCAGATTATAAATAGAGAGGGAGGCCCTTAGAAGAAGGGACCTCTTCTCCTAGAGAGAGGGAGCGAAATCATGTAATATCATGTATCCTTAAAATTATAGTGCATAGTTAGGAGTTCTGTCATCCCCCCAGATGTACACCTCTTGTGGTGGAACTGAGTCACCAAACCCTCATTTTCCTTTGTGTATGCTTGCGGATTGCTGCTCTATCCTCCTACACGATGGATGGTTTATGGTTAAGTAGTGCCTCTTACGCTAACAAATCTTTTAGTGGCCTTTCGAGACTCATCAGGAACCATCCTTCCCCTTTAAAAAAAAAAAAAAGCAAAGAAGAAGTCAAACTCCCACAAATAAAGGGACAAGTGGCAACTCGTATTTTTTTAGCTGATGTAACAACAAAATAAGTCTTTCTGATGAAGGCAACCAAATCCTACCTGAATACAAAGCCAGGTAAGATTGTTTCACTTGTGTATAAATACCCTTAAGTGTATAAACTTTGTCTTGAAGATATCAAATTTATGCTTCAAATCAAGTTCAACTGAAGGCTGCTGTATCAATTAATTGTGTTGTTTTCTTCATTGATTGAAACATGGCAAGTAATATGACATTTCGGTGGGAAGCAAGCGGTCAGGGTTCAAGGTTGTTGTTACAAAATCGAAAGGGACATCCATCATGCTTGTTTCCCCTACTTCAATCCCTATCGTGCAAATGAGTCATTTATGTATCCTTTAATTACATAGACTTCAGCTTGAAATTTTAAGCCACAAAAGGAAAAGATAACATTGAACGTGGCCCTTCTCTAACAAAAGAATGTGAATTGCTGTATGTAACAGACTTCAGGATTACATGATAAATAAGCAACTTGAAATTTAACTACTGTTTTCTTATTTTAAATGGTCTTTGAAAGTTTCCTTTTGCTTAATATCTATTCAGAAAGTGGGATCAATTTGAAACAAATGAAGTATTATTTGGAGTGAAGACTACCTTTAGCGAGGAACTGTATACCACGAAGCTGGAGAGGGGACCTCAAACCAGGGAACTTGAAAAAGAAGCTTTAAGAATAGCTAGGGAAATTGAGCGGGAGGATACTCATGATCTTCATTTAGCTGAGGTAAACTTACTGCATGCTTTGGGTAATTGAATTTGTCTTTTGCTTTCCTTGACACTAATTTTTGCCATTTCTTGCAGGAAAGAGGTATTGATTTGGATGAAGAGTTTGACCTCGATGACGAGTCCAGGTATTCAGCTGTTGATAGAGGAGCTGATTGTGCTCCTCTTAACTGGCATGAGAATATTCAGGTAGGTTTCCACAGTGAGGAAAGTTTTGGACAAATGGATGGATTAGACAGAAAAGAATCAAGTGATATTTCTGAAAGGAAAAGTTGTGATACACAACCAGCACTTGCCAGCTGTTTGCAGATGGTAGGTTGATCTACTTCTACTTTCTCGAGTATTAATGAATTCAGTTTGCACCATGTGATTGAGTAATTGAGTAGGTTTCTCGCTGTAAGAATCATTTCCAAGATTTATTGTGCTTGATGCCTGCGTATTGTTACATGTAGCATGTTTCGTTGCTAATGTGTTCAAGCATTTGTTCTCTCTCTCTACAGGATACCCTTGATGCAGACATGCAGAATGCACACTAGAGAAGATGATAAGAAAATGTGATAATATTTAGTACTATAGAGTAATATCTTGTTTGTGTTAAATCTTAAACTAAATTTTTACCAGTGTTTGCATGTAAATGCAATTTTATTAAATGATTACTTTGGTAATTATCTTCTCCCTTTTCTAGATGTATTCTTTATTTCTAACTTTATCACTTCATCAATGGGTTTTCTGCTTTGGATATGTATTTAAAATTTTTGTTAAGGATCCACCGTTTCACTTCTCTGTTCTTGGGAGGTAGTAACATTTTTTTGCATTCAAAGTTTTGACCTAAAATTTTCTCCAAAGAGAAAAAAGGTTTGCCTTCTCACTGGCATTCGTACTTTGTGTTGGCAGGATGAGACCCATTCTCGTAGTTCTACGAAAATGCCTGCCCATGGCTCTAGTTATTTTAATCAGGATAGACAATTGGGTCGTGAGAGTGTTTTGGTGGATGGTCGTTCACCAACTGATGAGAGCAGGTGTATAGATGTTATACTGGGAATTTTATAATTATCATTCCCCGTGGGTGTAGTAATTTTCATTTTCTAAACTTGAGGGCCTTGCCTGATCTTAGGTTTTTGGAGCCTAGTATTCAAACTTTAGATGGAGGAAACAATTTCGATGAGCAGATGAACAAGACGGTATGTTGGCAGTGATGCCATGAATCATTTTTTGTGTATATAGCTAGGCATTTCCTGTCTGAAATAATTTAAGTTATCCTAATTTCAATCATTTCTAAAAAAACTTTTCTCTGGTCCTGTAGGTTTTGAATGAAAATCCAGTGTCGGCAGGTTCGTAACTTCTTCATTACTTGTTTTCAATTTTGCAGTATTTACATGAATTGCTCATCTAACGTGCCAATAAATTGAATTATAAATTAACGTCTGTGTATTCCTTAAGGTGGTAAGATGCTAGTGAAAGAAAATCTCTTCTATATACTTGATAGGAAAAAATAAGTGATTCATACAGGGAGGTAGATAGGTAAATAACATAACACACCTCTATAAAAAGAAATAAACAGGAATATGTCCTTCAATATAACTTAACACTTTCCTTTAAATTGGAACATAAGCATCAAATATGTTCAACTTAGAACATAGAACCTCAAGTCATTTTCTGGGGAGTGTTTTTGTGAAGATGTTTGCAAGTTAATCTTCAGTACAGATGTAGAGTGTGTATATCTTCTTATGTACAATGATCTCTCTGATGAAGTGACAATAAACTTCAATATGCTTTGTTTGCTCGTGGAAAATAGGATTATTAGTGATGAAAGTGGCAGTCTTATTGTCACAGTACATAGGAATCGGTCTGGAGATATGGACTCCAAAGACCTGCAGAATAGATCGAACCCACAATAGTTTACAAGTAATTTCAGCCATAGCTCTATATTCTGATTCAGCACACGACCTAGAGATCACTGCCTGCGTTTTGCTTAACTAGATTGCCTCCTACATAGGTGCAATATTCGATAGTAAATCTCTTGTTACGATCTGGTTCTCGAATCCTTACAGAACCTGCGACCGGTTCGACTCGACTAATCCCAAGACCCAGTCGTTCAACAAGAAATAACCGGAAAGAAGGAAAATAAATCACATTCACTATGTAATGTAACTAACAGTAAAAGCGTACAAGCAGTAAAGGAAGTAAAAGCTACTAGTCAGTACATATCATAACATGAAAGAACAAAAGTACAATAAAAGGAACAATAAATAAAGTCTGAAACTCACTAGCAGAAAAGATAGTATAACAGTAAGAAAATTACTGCTGGACTTGACTAGGTCCAGCATCCTCTGCAGTTGGTAACTCGGGTTGCTCAACTTTTGGACCTGTAAAGGGTTATAAGAAAACGGAGTCAGCGAACGCTGAGTAGAGTCGTAATCAGATTATTTAGAGTGGTAAAAGTTAGCAGGTAAATTTATCTTTTCCAATTATTTTATTTTACAAGTAATTCCTTTTCACCCCATTTGTTTACTTCCAGATTTCTTTCTTGATTTCGCATGTTCATCGTGGGAACGATCTTGATTGCAGTCTTTTCCGAAAAATAGAAAGTACACGTGATGCTCTCTTGGCTGGGAGAGTCTTCCGTGGTAGTCCTACACTCAGTCAACTACTCCGAGGTCACAGAGAGACGTAGCGGTGACTACGGTACGTGCGATAAACGCACGGGTAGCTACCTCGCACTAGCACGCGATCAGTTGTTTTCCCTAGTGGGTACGCCTAAAGTACAGCACGGAACAGTATATGGCCTAACCCTCTCAGAAACAGGGGTTTTGCCCCTCCACAGTCCGTGTACTCTCGCCTGACTACCCCGGTTTGCCCAGTGGGCCTAACAAGTCGATGTAGGGTGGCTAGCTGAACTCCGGGCTTCGTGGGATGACTAGCTCCCTCTCTACACTGGTAGCTTTCCCCGGTACTGTGTACGCGAGGGTCAACAGAAGTCGGTGTAGAGTGGCAAATCCTAACTTCGGATCCTGACCCAAGGGCGGCTAGTTCCGCTCTACACTAAAAAGGGGATAGTCGCTCTCCTTGGTACCACGTACTTAATGGCCAGCACACTTCCCATCCACATTTTCAGGCCTTTCCATTCATCCGCAGGAGCTCTACTCCTAACTCCCCGTAGGGTTTATGCTCATATTCACTATATTATTCCATACCAGATTTCATCATTCACAATTCCATTCTTGTGTTATACACGTGCAGCTCGTATTTCCACAATTTAACACATGCACAAACGATATAACAGGTAGCTGTTTAGTTATCTCAGGCATTTCATATTCTAACAGACAGCTCATATTATTAACAGGCAGTTGCTAATAATTCAGCTCATTCATTTATGAATACAATCTCAATCACACATACAAACAGTGCAATTATTTCTCGTCCTACGATTCATGTCACATCTTAGGTTTCTAGTTATTTAATTTTTCATGGTTGCATTCATGTTTTATAAATAGAACAGGGGGAAATCACTTTACCAGACAATCCGGGAGTACTGGAGGCTTGAATTGCAGGCCCACATGCCTCTGCAAGCCCCAGACGTGCAACAGATTGAAGTCCTATACCAAGGAACACATCACAACAGAACATTCAGAACAGTATATAAAGATTTCTAACATGTAGAGGAATTCACAAGGAAACCACAGATATTTCGTTTATGTAAAACAGATCTCGATTATACCCTAGACAGGTCAAAAACGTGTTTGCAGACCCAAATCAGACGTCTGGAAATAAGTCTAGACGTCTTAAAAGTCATCAGAGTCTCACCTCAAGTCCTGCGGTGATCTCAGACATCCAGGACTCCTCGACCGTCTGGACTCAGCTCCAGACGTCTGACTAGTCCTTCGGTCGTCTGGGAATGCCTTCGGTCGTCTGATAAGCTGTTCAAACGTCCGAAAAGCATGGGAGGGTGTGCCGTGCACCTTCCCAAAGCTGTTCCTGCGCACGACAGAGCATCACTTCTCTTTTTAGCCAAGCAAATTTCCTCTGCGGTGCGGCCTGCATGGCCATAACCGCTAGGAAGACGTATCTTCGCGAAACACCCACTTTTAGACGTCTGGTGTTGTCGCCAGACGTCCAGCCCGACGTCCGGAAGGCACTCCGGACGTCTGATATTGGAAAAACTCCAGTATTAGACCACTCTCCCGCTTCTCTCGCTGCGCTCTGCTGCGGCTCCTCCTGCTCCGCTACAGCTTCAATTGCTGCAGGAAGTCGGGGACGACGCCCCGACGCTCTCTTCCTCCCACACGCGCCGCGGTGGTCGTGCAAACCTCCGGCGAACTCCCAGGAAGCTCGCGAGCTCGACCTTCTCCTCCTCACTCTCCTCGCTCTCGCTCTTGCTCTCGCTCTCTCGCGCGTCTCTGCTCACGGCAGTGGAGTGGGGAGGTGTGGTGGAGTGGAGAGGAGAGGTAAGGGGGCCTCTTATAGGCGAGGGGTTTAGGGTTTCACCGGGGAAAAAGGAGAAGGGAGAGAGAGAGAGGTCTGCGCGCTGAACCGACTGCGCGTACAGATTTTTAAATTTTCAGATGTCTGGGAAGGAGTCCAGACGTCTGACTGACAATCCAAACATCTTAAAAGGTTCAAAACAGAACGGGTCTTTATACTTGTCCTCCTGTACTCTAACATAATTAGCATTAGAGTATCCACTTGCTTACACATGTCCATGATCCTGGAAATGAAGTTCCTTCCTAAGGGCATGCTTCAGGTATCTAAGTACGTGACAAATTTCATCCTAGTGGATTTCTCTAGGTGCCTACATAAATTGGCTCAGTCTTCCAATTGCAAAGGTAATTGTAGGTCGAGTAACTGTCAGATATAACAATTTGCCAACCATGGCATGATATCTAGTCACATCCTGCAATAAGGGGATATTACCATTTGCAAGAGGTAAAGAAGTATCCATAGGAACATGTGTTGGTTTGCATACCAGTGTCCTTAAACATGTCAAGATCATACTTACGCTGAGATAGTACGTCCTTTTGTCTGTTGTACTTCAATACCAAGAAAATAATTGATAGGGCTTAGATCCTTGGTAATAAATTGCGACTGTAGCAATACTTTAGTATCGTTTATGCCTTTCTTGTCACTGTCAGTCAAAAGTATATCATCAACATAAATAATAAGAATAACAGAGCCTGCCTTCCCATGCAATGTAAAAATAGAGTGATCTACAGAAGATCTAGCAAAGCCGTGTTCCTGTACAATATTGCTAAATCTTTTAAACCATGCCCTTTGACTTTGTTTTAGGTCATAAATGGCCTTCTTTAGTGTGCATACTTTTTGACACTCTCCCTGACTTATGAATCCTGGTGGTTGTATGTAGACTTCCTCTTCCAAATCACTATAAAGGAAAGTATTCTTGATGTCTAACTGGTGGATAGTCCACTGCTTTTTGACCACCACTGAAAGTACGATTCTGACAGAGTTGAGGTGAGTCACTGAGGAGAATATCTCAAAGTAATTGACCCCAAATGACTATGTATAGGCTTTAGCAACAAGGGGGACCTTGTATCGCTCTACAGTACCATTAGGACGACATTTAAGGGTGAACACCCACCTACACCCCACAATTGTAGCTCCTAGGGGTAGTTCAACCAATCCCTATGTCCTACGAGACTGCAAGGCTGCCATTTCTTCTTCCATAGCTAGAATCCAAGATGGATCTTGGAATGCATCCTGATGATCGTATGTTACCTGATGATTATCAATAGATAAAGAAAGTTGTCTTCTGTTACAGGTAAATTGTCAAACGACATAAATTGTGAAACAAAATACTTAGCACCAGAGTGTTGAGCCTTCCATTGTGCTATGGAAAGGTCTAGGGCAGTGTTCTCAGGAACAGAATGTACTTGGTCCTTAGACGAGTCATCGACAGTTGGAGAGGATTGAGAAGGAATGGTAGATAAAGTTTCATCTACTTGAGGAGTATACACAAACATATGCTGAAAATGCTTAGGAAAGGTGTTGGCAACTTCAGGATGATGTGGAAAAGTATCAGGATCAGACAGGTCCGCCTTCTGTATAGGAGGCTTAGAGGGTTGTGGTGGTTCATAAAGGATAGGAAGGGGAATTTCCTGAGGAATGACATGTGTGGAAGGCTTCCATTTCTTTTGGTAGTAAAGGATCTCCTTAAAAAAAGTCACATCTGTCGAAACATAAAAATGTTGAGATGTAGGGTCATAGCATCCGTATCCTTTGTGTCCTAGAATAGTCCAAAAAAATACACTTGATTGACCGAGGCGATATTTTGTCCACCTTGAATGGATGAACAAAACACACACAACAAAAAACAAGAGTGGTAGAAAAGAAGTCTTTACTAGGAAACATAATAGAATGTGGAGTTTTACCGCCCAATACAGAGGAAGAAACACGATTCACCAGATATGTAGCAGTCAAAATTGCATCAACCCGAAAAGAGGAGAGAGCATTCATCTGAAGACTGAAACATAATGGTACGCGCAACATCCAACAAATTACGAAGTTTGCGTTCAGTCACTTTATTTTGTTGAGAGGTGTGAACGCAAGATGTCTGATGAACAATCCTAAGAGATTGAAAAATTGAGTGAGCCTGGCATTCATAAATTCTAAACCATTATCACACCAAAATTTTTATAATAGTAGAAAATTGAGTCTTTATTTCTTGAACAAAATTCTGAATGAGAGAAACTTTGGACTTCTCTTTCATCATAAAAACCTAGGATATCCTGGTACAATCATCAATAAGCATGAGAATGTACTGAAAATCTCTAAGATTATGGACTCTACATGGGCCTTACACATTAGCATGAACTAATTCGAAAACAGACTCAACATGCTTATTTTGGGAAGGAAAAGATGACCTATGGTGTTTGCCAAGCTGGCAAACCTTACAGTGAAATGATTTTGGAACGGATAGCTTTGGAAACTGATGATGTAGTATATATTAAGGTGACCAAGAAGGAGGTGCCATTGAATGGCAGTAGTAGCACAGAAAGCATCAACAATAGTAAGTGGTGGAATATGGAGGTAGTAAAGGTCATTCTGCTAAAGTCTTTCACCAATCTACCTCATCGTTTGGAGGTTTTGCAAGAAAAAATATTGGTCATTAAATACTGGTCTGCACTGTAGGTCTCTAGTAATCTGACTGATAGGCATCAAATTAAGAGGTATGCATAACATTAGATATTGGCAGAATGGGAGAGAGGGAAATATTCCCCAGTCCAGTAATAGGTGGCAAGCCACCATCCGCTACCTTAACTTGGAAGGGGTAGCTAAATCTTGAAGAGAAGAAAACAATATAGTATCGCCAATGATATGCGAAGAAGCACTTGAGTTAGCGATCTAGGCAGGAGCCTGGGATCTAACAGACATGGCTGATATACCTGTAATTTTCTGTAGATTTTTGCATTGTCCCAGTTGAGGAGGAGGCCTGAGAAGCTATAGACCGCTCATCCTCTGCCCAGGATATAAAGATTTGACCATTATCTTCATGTGCCTGAACAGAATCCTCTGTAGAAACCTAGTGAGCACGTGGATCCATGCCCCTAAGGATATCCATGCTTGACCCAACAACGATCCATAGTGTGACAATTCTTGTGACAGTACTCACAGAAAATGGAGCTGCATCCACGACCACCATCACTTAATGGATCGAAACGTGATTTAGGAATATGTGATTTTTATGTCGTTGGAACACGTAATGAAAGTAAACTTTTAAATAATTTTACCGCCTTTGTGTAGTGGTAAGTCGAGTTGATTCATGAGGAGACAAGGTATTGATTTGAAAATCCAATGTTTAATGCCTTGTTTCTTTTTGATATTTTGGTTTTGTGATTTTTATCTTTTTCGATAAGAAAATAAAATACAAATCAATTTTTTTGGTCACAAGAGATAATATCAACTATTTTCAACCAACTAATGAAGTTAAAGAATATGAAGATGGCTTGGCAGTCAAACTCATAAGCACTACGTTTGGTGGCTTGTAATCAACTACCAAGCAAATTCATGTGCCCAACAAAATCAAAGATGAAACAAAAATGTAACTTTTATTACCATAATATTCCAAGTTCAACAAAAAGATGCTTACAAAAGTAAAAGACTGCCAACTATCAAAACCATACAAGAAACTAAAGAAAGCTTATGAAAGGAGATGCTTGGATGATGGTGTAGATGATGATGGTCCTCTCCTCGGCATAGAAGCGAGCTTCCTCCAAGAGGGTGACGTGCTCCTCCCTACTCCTCCTTGGTATGGATGAAGAACTCTAGCCCAATTTCCTTTAAGATGGTGGCGTGGGATGATGGTGGTGGAATGAAATGGCGGTGGATTGGAAGTTGAAGGGTGGTCGAGTGACTTTCTCTCAATGCCTAAAATTTGGACTTAGGTAGTCCTTAGGCCCTCCTTTTCTCCCTTAGTGCTCAAGAGATGAGATTGTCAAAGATGTTTGGAAGGATTGAATTGATGGCTTTATATAGAGGTGGAGAGGGGTAAAAAGGGAAGGAGGGAGGGGTGTGTCAACAATTATGGTTATGGGTAGATATGTTAAGATTAATGATGAAGTCTTGGAATTAGGTTGGGTAGCTATTAATTGTTGGTGGGATCTAGGTGGTGAAATGTGCATCCGTAATAAGGGTGGCTTTGTTGAAATTAGGGAGAGGGACTTAAATGTGCCATGGAGGATGTGCAAAGGTGGCTCTAGGTGAAGTGGGGCTGAAGCTTAATAAATGAAGTGGAGCCTGGGGTTTATGAAGCTTTTGAGTTCAAATCTGTAGCTTAATTTCTTCAATTCTTCTTTATTTTCTTTTTTTCTTAACTTTCAATCTTATGGTCACAAAATATCATTAATTAGTGTAGTTCACAGAAATTATGTACAATTGGATGCATGCCTATTTAAAATGTAAAACATGTTAAATGTATGTTATATGATCATACTTCTAACCTAATTGGCTCAAAAATCTAAGTATATACATGGGCAATAGAAAATGTGGTTTGGTCAATCACCTTGTACACCACCATGGCCACGACCACCTCTGCTCCTAGGATTTCATCGACCATGACCAACAACAACCATGGCAGAGGAATCAGATATAGGAACAAGATCAAAGGTCTCAAGTTTCGACAGACTAGCGTAGATTTGAGTAGGATTGGGAATCTCATCCATTGTCATAAATTGATCCTTAACTATCTTGTACTCAAAACTATGGCTAGACAAAAGCTGATGGAACAGATGGCTTGGCTATAATGGTTGCATCAATAGATATAGGTTGGTATACATCTTGCACATCCTACAAATTTTTCATCATGCCATGGTATTTTGTTAAAGCCGTAGAGGCCTTCCTAGGTGTATATATGTCTTCCACGACATTATATAGTCGAGTGATGTTACTCTTGTGGGAATGTATTTCATGTAACACCTTCTACAGTATTTTGTTGGCTAACAATGGGTTGGAGATAGCTCGGAGAGGCTGTCGGAGGTGCAACAGCGAAAGAATGAATTTGTTTGTTCTTACTTTGACAGATTCAAGTGCAAGAGGCTTTATGATGTTATAGCTATCCAGTACTTTAAATTAGAACTCCTGATCCAGAGGCTCTGGTACAACATTGATGATTTTCCACCTTGGGATATGGCAGTACTCTGGGATAGAGCCACGAGATTTTTAGAGTAGAATAACTCTTTCCACTCTCGAGGTCGCCTAGCGGATAACTATACAGAGGATCAACATCACTCCCTCGAAGAGAAGAGGGCAGCCAGAGAGGCGCCTGCTAATTGCGCTGGCAACTGTTTCAATAAGCAAAAGGGGAACTTCCAAGATCAAAGGGGTGGCCGACAGAATCATGGCTGCAATAATGGTTCCTAACAACCTAGGTGGGGTTGCTATGAAGAATACCCCCTTAGTTGTAAACTAGGCTGATATGCTATAATAGAGGTCTGGTCAACTAATTAGGACCTTCTTTCGCCCCCTCGTCCAATGAGGAAGTGGATACCGGTCCCTAGTGTAAGAATCACCAGGCCCGGAGACATTCCATCGAGAATTGCTGGGATCTCGAGATCAGATTGAGTGCACTATTTAAGTTTTCAATTTATCCTGTTTCTTATCTCTTCCATGAGTACGAAGTCATCTACAAGTCATGCACCATGGTAGACAATGTTGGATGTGTATGTGAAATCATCCATAAGTTGAACAATGGTGCAGATCTATGTAGTGTCAGAACATCTGAGTCCTTGTACATGTTATAGCTCCACTATACATATCACTTATTGATATGCAAAATCATTGTCCCTCTCCATTCTGAAATTTTCTGGTAATGACATTCCTCCAAGTAAACATAAACCATATGTGGATCCTTCAACATGGCTTTGATGCTCTCCATCATACGCCGCAATAGGTGTATTGCTTCAGTCATAAACCTACCAAAAATGAAGTCCAGTTGATTTTCACTAACAGTGGAGACTTCTATTAGCCTCCTTTCAATTATTTTTCACCTTTTGTCTTTGGAAGAAAAGTCCCATGGAAAGCATTCAAGGCATACTTATAATATCATGTGCATTTTTTTTTGAATCTGCAAAACTGAGTATCCATTTCTTTGGCCTTTCAAGTTTCAACTGCTGGTGTTTGCTTGAAATTTGAAAATAATGAACATCTGAAGCCTCAAATAAATCTCTCAGTGCTAATTTTTAGTTACTTTGCGGACAGTAATGTATGTTTTTGTCAATATTCTGTGCTTAATTGATGGGCTTACGCTTGGTTAAAATTAACTTATCTTCTCTCCTCGACCATATCTCATTTTTGCATTGTCAATATTAGATTAGAACTCCTTTTCAAAAAAAGATTGGATTAGAACTAGGTTTTGACTCGATTGGCAGCTATCACCAAGATTTGGCTGCTTCATCTTTTTTAAGATTGTAACTGGTCCCTTCCCCTCCCAGAAAACTGTATGTGGTTGGTACATTTTTTCTTTTCAAATCATTTATTGTGCTTCAACATTGTCACGTTGTTGATATTTTCCATTGTTTGTTGACCCTATGTCAAAGATAATTGCCTTAGCATACAAAGGATGTTGGTTACAGATGTGAGGGTGGGCTGGGTGCTGTGATTTGATTCTCTTGCTTTTATCTCTTTCATTTCATATCTACTTGTATTTTGTAATATTCCGCCTTCTTCAGTCAGTTACTTCTCACGAAAAATCACTTTTGTAGGAATCCAAACATCGTCAATTTCCTCGCAATCTCAAAGTGATAAAGAAAGCGTGCCATCTGCTGCTGCTGCTCCATCCTTTGTCCTGGAAAGTAAAGAGTCTGCTGAATCAACATCCTCTGTTGGACTTCCTGTTTCAGCTCCACCTGTAACATCAAATTCAAGGCCTGGTAGCTCGAGATCTTCCTCATCCGAGCATGTGGCTAGCAGCTCTGCCTCAAGTGGTCCAGGGATGTCACCTAGCTCATCTTTGACTTCAGAAAAATCGAAATTGAATCCGTATGCCAAGGTTTGGAACCCATGAACATAGATATTTTTCCATCTTCATCCAATCTGAAGAATTTTATAGTTCACTTCATGGCTTTTACTGATTTGTAGTTCTTTCCACGTTTAAATAGGAGTTTAAGCTAAATCCTAATGCAAAGAGTTTTACTCCGTCATCGAGTATGAGGCCCCAATCTCCAGCTTCTGAAGGTTCTTTCTATTATCCAACTAATGTCTCTGCAGTCCCACAGGCACCTGGTCTTCCGGTAGGAGTTGGGGTAATCTCAAATACCAATTCATTGTTTCTTGTGTTGGCCAGAATTGTTTTTGATGTCTGAGGAGAATAAGCTAATGCCTCGAATCTGTCATGTTTTTCTTATCTTCATATTGTTTCATCACGAGAGTAGACATGAATTTGGTAATCTCTAGATTTCCTTGGTAACTAATAACCGGAATAGTTCATTATTGCCATATTCCCTGAAATGGATAACAGATTGAGATGCTCTCTTTGTTCCCTTCTTATGTCTTTCTATGGATTTATAAAAGTAGATTTTCAATAGCTCATTAGGCTTATAAGGTAGGAATACCTTCCAATAATTGGTTGAAACTTGATCATACCACCAACAGTTGTGCATGTCTGTCCATATGTTCTAGCAATCAATAAGGCTAACTGTTGAGTTATGTGGCCTAGTTTTATTATTTCTTAACGTATGAATGTGCTCTTGTAAATTTTTTTTTTTGTGTCTCTCTATATAAAGGTACTTAGGGTTTTCAAGAGAATAGATTGCTCCTTTGTCCTATCATGATATCAGAGTAGCGGTTCTAGACTGGTGCTTGGGTATCCCACCAACCCTACTCTCCTCACACCTCCACCGAAAACCCCTCTTCTCTCTCTTCTTGAGTGCTGCTGGCCTTGGTCATCATCACTGCCAGCTCCTAATTGCCGCTGCCAGCCCAACCCAGGCAGCAGCACCCCCCAGCACCACTGCCAAGGCTAGCAGCGGCGACAGCTGGGGCCATTGCTGCCGCCAGGGGCTGCTGGGGCGATTCCAGCAGTCTTCTGGAATGCTGTAGCACCATCTTGGTGCATTTGTCGACTGCAGCAGCATTGCTGTTGCCATGTTCCTCACGCCAGCCCATCTATAGGGTGAGGGGGGCTTCTTTGGGTAGGGGCAGCATGGTTGTCACCCTCCTTTCTCCTTTAACAGCACTAGAGAAAGACCTAGGAGGAAGAGGCAACCCTACTACTGGGGCATCTTTTAGCCTTGGTAGGCTGTTGCTACGCTTGATTCAAAATTTTGCGACTCTATATGTCCTAAATCGGTTTGATTTCAGATCTGGCATTGTTTTTCAGCAGCAGCTATATGATTTGATCTCTTATTTGAGTACTTGATTATTTGGTTCTTACAAATCGGGTGCTATGGAAGACAAAAAGTATTTCTCTAGCGACTCGATGGGGAAAATCTCTACCACAAACATATCTTCCTTTATGCAGGGGACCTCTATTAAGTTGGATGGCACCAACTTTCTTCTTTGGTCCACGTCTTTTTCTCGATTTGTGGGTTCACATGGCAAAAGGTACATTTTCACCCAGGATGATCTCATAGTCAAGATAATAGATTGGGAAGCAGATAATGACTGGGTAGTCACTTGCATGCTGAATAGTATGAAAGAATCAATTGCCAACAAGTCATGTCCTATGCTTTTGTCAAGAAGATGTGGAAAGTCCTACATAAGATACATTCCCACACACGAGCAATATTAGCCGTCTATATCGGGTTATTGAGGAGCTTCACTCTTTGCGGAAGGGAACCATGTCTCTTGCCAAATATTATGGTTTGATGAAGAAGCTATTGGATGAGTAGGATACTTATCAGCCCATATCATCTAATGTTGCCGTCATTGCCAAGCAAAGAGAGGTATTCAGATATGTTCAGTTGCTTGCTGGATTAGGTCCTGAGTACAAAGCAGTGAAGGACTAGTTGATGACTTTAGAGAAGATTCTCACACTTGCTCAGATATATGCTCAACTCTCACTACTGGAGATTTCTGATCCTATTCCACCTTCAGATTCTTCTGCAATGGTATCTATTGGTCATGGTAAGGGAACATTTGGAGGCAAGGGGAGAGGACATGGTGTGAGAGTAGGGGACCGTGGCAGAGATCGTGTTGGTTTGTTTTGTGAACATTGTCACAAGACAAATTATACAGTTGATAGATGTTGGATAAAACATGGCTTTCCATAGGGTTATCAAGCCAATCAGGTGGCGTATGGCAGAGAAGGAAGTTAGTACTTTCAGGAGGTGGACCAAGCTAGCGCCTGGATGACCATTGCCAAAGAAGAGTATGATGGGCTTGTGTCGTCTCAAGCTACTTCTACTGCTGGTGCCTCCATGACTCATTAGGCATGTATTGCTACTAGTGCTGGAGGTGTTTGTACACCGTCATGGCTTGCTGATTCAGGTGCCTCCTCTCACACTACAGGATATGCTACATTGTGTTCCCTCTTTAAGACCTTTGACTACCCCAGTCCATGTCAGGGTTGTAGATGGTGTCTTGTCTCCTGTGACAAGTTTGGGTAACATTTTTTTGTCTTCTACTTGACCTCCTGATGTTATGCATGCACCCAAAATTTCCTCATCTAATGTCTATAAGTTAGATTACAAAGGCGTTAAATTGCAAAGCCATTTTTCATGATCATTTTTCCTTCTTGCAGGAGCTCTAGATGCTGAAGTAGATTGGTGGACTTGAATAGGATGGTCTCTATTACTTGCATCTTTCACTTGAGAATCATTCCTTTGCTGCCGCTTGTACCACATCTGCTCTTCAATGGCACCTTAGATTGGAATATCTTAGTGCTTTTGTTCTTCGTCGTCATTCTCTAGACGTGTAATTTCCAGATTCTTTTTCATGTGAGGCTTGTCAAGTTGGTTCATGTTGACCTTATTCATGTTGATCTGAGTCTCCTTTATGTCTTATTCATGTTGATCTTTGGGGCTCGTGTTGGGTCAAGAGCCTTAGAGGTTTTCATTATTTTTTTGTTCTTGTGGATGATTATACCAGTGTCTGTTGGACATTTATGATAAAGGAAAAATCAGAAACTCCTATATTGATCAAAAAATTTGTTAATGAGATAAATACTCAATTTTCTATTCTTATTCATATGTTTCACACTGATAATGGACTTGAATTTGTGAATGCTACTTTGGTTCAGTTCTTTTTGTTCTTGGGTATTGTTCATTAGACTTCTTGTGTTCATATATCACAACAAAATGGGGTGGCTGAGTGTAAGTTGAGACATTTGCTTGATGTTGCTCGTACTCTTATGTATCAGATGCATGTTTCCACTACTTTTTGAGTTGATACAGTTCTCACAATAACATTCTTAATCAATCGTGCTTCATCTGTTTTGGGTGGAAAGACACCTTTCTCTATTTTGTTTCCTAATCAAGACTTGTTTTCTCTACCACCAAAAACCTTCGGATGTGCTTGTTTTGTTCACTTGTTTAAGGTGGGCAAACTTTCTCCTCAGTTAATTAAATGTATTTTTGTGGGCTATTCGAGAACCTAGAAAGGATAAAAGTGTTTTGACCCATTGGCTCATCGGGTTATGTTAGTAAGGATGTCACCTTTTTTAGGAGATCCTATATTGCTTTGCTACTGGAAGTCTTCCACTGTGTCACAAAATGTTCCACTTCCCATGACTACTGTTGCGCCTCTAGTGCCTTTTGAGCTTGTTGTACCTCAGACAGATGCCCCTTCTATACTTTTCCTAGATGTCCTAAGGTTATAGACACCTTCCCTAAACACTTATAGTGCAGGCCTGCCTCCATCACATCTCCAGTAGATGAGCTCCTTTCTATTATACCTGTTCAATCCTCTATCGATTGTGTGGATTCTATTGGAGATCCAAAGTGTACAATACCTATGGTAAATGATGTAGATCTTCCTATTGCTTAGAGGAAGCCATGTGTACTAAGTATTCAGTTTCAAATTATATCATTTGATCATTTGCTTGCAGCAGGGAGACTTCTATATCTTGTAGTGGACAACCAGTATATTCCTAGGAGTCATATAGAGGCCTTCCAGGATCCTTCCTGGACCTTGACTATGGAGGAGGAGATGGCAGCTCTCCAATCCATAGGGACTCAGGAACTTGTTAACTTATCTGCTGGTGCTATTGTAGTAGGGTGTAGGTGGGTATTTAATCTCAAGTGCTATCCAGATGATTCAGTTGAAAGGTTCAAAGCCCAGTTAATTGCTAAGGGTTATACACAAAACTTTGGTGTTGATTATTTTGAGACTTTTTTGCCTGTGGCTTGTCTCAATTCAATACGGATTCTACTCTCTATGGTAGTATATAATGATTGGCCGATTTTTCAGGTGGACATTAAAAATGCATTCCTCTATGGTGATATTGAGGAAGAAGGATATATGCAGCAACCCTCAGGCTTTGTGATTATGGTGATCTCAAGGAAGATGTATATATGTAGCAACTCCTAGGCTTTGTGATTAAGAGGGAATTTTAGAAGGTATGCAGATTAAGAAGACTATTTATGGTCTTAATAGAGTCCATAGGTTTGGTTTAAGGGGTTTAGTAATGCTGTTCAAGAATATGGCTTTACTACATCTACAGTTGATCACTCATTTTTTACCATGCATAGAGTTACTGGTTCAGTCATTCTTATTGGCTACCAAGAACTTCTTACGTTCAGTTTGTGACTAAGGATCTGGGGCTGATAAATTATTTTCTCGGCGTTGAAGTGTAACACATGGATGATGTTGTCTTGTCTAAAGCTATCAAGGCGTTAGGCAACTTCAAAGCGACGAACTCCTTAATTGCTTGAGGCAAGAGACGATAAAAAGGCAATTGCCCGATTGAATTGAAGTGACAAATCTTTTTATTTCTTAAAATATTGAATATGCCTAATAAACTCGTATGGTAACATTGATTTTTATAACAAACATATGATAATACTATTCAAGTGAATGAAAAAATAATGATCATATTATATTGGAGTAACAATAACATATATATTTATATTATCATACAATGTGTAAACATATACATTACATTTATAATTATAGGCCAAAACAAACAACCAAAATATATATCATATGTACCTACCAAAATAACATAGTGACATGCACTTGTTTTGAAGAAAAAGAAAAGGGCTAACAATGGATGTTAACCCTCCATTGCCTTAATAAAAGGAGCTAATTACACCAAAAAATTACAAGGAGCATTATAATGATAAAGTACTCTCTCTATTGAGACACCTTATGAAAAATCACTTAATTGTGTCTGAGTCAAATGCACCACAATAAAGTGAAGGTCTTTTTCAAGGTAGAGGCATCCACAAATGGCTCCCAAATGCTAGCTCAAAAGGTTGTCTTTGAGTTGTATTCAAGACAATAACATGTATTATAATATGTTATATTTATAATACAATACAGACTTAATATCATAACTGTTACGATTCGACCCAAACTCACATGAGAACCGGGCAAGACTACGTCAAATATCTCAAGACTTGGTCATCCAGCAAATAATAAACTAAAACAATAACATCTTCCACATATGCACCATAACAAGAGAGATAATTTAAAACAATGGAAAACAGCAAGATAACCATGAACTACCAACAGTACATGAGGAACTAACAAAAATTTACACTATAACCATCACAACTAATGATGAAAGGAGCTAGAGCAGAAACTAAAATTAGTTTCAAAGATAAGTACTCACGATCATAGAAAAAGAAAGTAAAGGTTAAAACTACGGCTGGGCGTGGCTGGTCCAGTTCTCTCTCTCGGCAACCCGTGGAACTGGCTGCTCACTCCCCTGACTTGAATACAGATAGTAAATGTCAGTGAAACGCTGAGTAGAGTGGTGAAGTACGGTAAACGTGAACAAGGCTGAAAAGAATTAAGACAATGGTTCTGTAGGCATTTAATATATTTTAACAGTTTGTTTAATGCTTGTTATCTTATTTCCAATACATACTAACATAAGGTCGTACTCTCTTTATTCACGTCCCCTATCAGAATGATCTTGTTGCGGCATCTCCGTGATGCAGCGTGGGCATGTGGCACTCCCTTGGTCGGGGGGTCACCCCGTATTTGCCCTACATCTAGTCTGCCACCCCGAGGTCATGGTCGCATCGTAGTTGTGACTACGGCGCACGTAATAAACACACAGGGAGTTATCCCACACTGACATGCGATCAGTTATTTCCGCTAATGGATACGTTCTAAGCCGTACAACACAGAATAGAGCAGGGGCCACGTCCCTCACCAGTTTGCGTATCCTCGCCTGACTATCCCTGTTGGTCCTATGGGCCTAACAGAAGTTGGTGTAGGAAGGTCATAGTTACCTGGGTCCCAACTCGAGGGGGTCAGTTCTCTCCTTACACAAAGGGACGGTTGGCTCTCCTCGGTACGTGCGTACCCGAGGGCCAACTTACTCCCTACACAGAAATGGTTGGCTCTCCTTAGTACGTGCGTACCCGAAGGTCAACTCATTCCCTAAACAAAAGGGATGATCAGTTCTCCTCGGAACGTGCATACCTAAGGGCCAGTTCATCCCCACACTAGTACCAACACACTAGTATTCACGTGGGCGGTCACAGCCTCAGATTCTCATTCCCGTTTTATCATCAACCCAAGACTCGATCCCACACTTATCATTTCAATATTTCTCTTCCTTTAGCTAAGGAAAATGTTTGACACACCTGGATGTGCACCCGCATCTGCACCCGGGTGCATCTCCACCACACATCTTGTGAATGAGACAAAAATGCAACAGTGTTTTTGTCCCATTCACTGTGGATGTGCGGTGGAGATGCACCCGGGTGCATTTGCGGGTGCAAATCCGGGTGCACTTACCAGCATCCTTTAGCTAACAATGTGTTGACTTCTCCAGCGACATCTAAAAGTAGATAATCTGGCATATACCGCCGTGAGGATGCACCAGGAAGGAATTTGAACAAAGAGATACCACAATAATTAAAAGCTTGATACAAAAGCCATGAACACGAATGCTTCTATTTATGATGGTTCTATTGGTGAACGATCTTAGGTTCCTGACTTTGACCAACTTTTGTAGAAAATCTAAAATTTTCATTAGTATCATTATTGTTTCATGTTGACAGAAGAGCCATTCATCAAGCCAATCAAAATCAAAAGGGTTCTTTTTCATTTGTTACATCTGTAGGCGGGAAATTAGACAAAATGGACAAAGCTACAACTGACTGAAATAACGCCTGTAGCTGTCCAAGAATGTGAGAGCGGATGGAAAGCCACTAAAAATCTCATCAAAATATACTCAAGATCAATTAAAGTAGACAATGGTTCTCAATTGTTTCGTTAAATATAAACATGTAACCCTAGCTCCCAATCCTTTGGTTAATTGGCAATATGCATCTTATAGGAGGTGCAGAGTCCTCTTCTTATATATATATATATATATATATATATATATATATAGTAAGACACATACATAGATGAGATCCATCATGTGGTAAGCATCTAGACCAACACACAACGTAAGAAAAATAAATGTGCATGTGAGGACAAACAATGCGAGACCAGCAACATAAAATAAAGGAGGTGCAGTCAAAATGCAACACTATAATGTCATGATCTAATCAGGTGGGTGGGATCTTCACCCCTACACTTAATGTATTTCAAACGTATGAAATAGTTATACAAAGAAATCTTTTCCTTTTGGCCTGTGACGAGACTTCATCCAACTATCATAAACCAATATCACATTGGACAAGCTCGGCAAACATCCCACCTGAATGATAAACTTACAATTTGCATGGTTAAATCTAGCACTCATGGTTTGTAGAAACTGTAAATCGTACTCCGACATCTCCACCGATGCAAACGTGGACATGTATGCATTCATCAATTGAATGGTGCTAACAAAAAAAAGCATTGAAAGCTTGCAAATATTTAGGTGGCAAAATTGGCTTACTTAACCTATAGCATTCACTTAATTACTCAAGAAGGAATAGTGGAAGACGATCACTCTACCTCGACTCTATGGGAAGGAAAATAGGGAGTGCTGGCGGTCTACTCGTGTCTCCTGCACTTCACATACGTTTCCACGAGCACATTGTCAATGCAAACATTGGCAACGTTGAGCCCCTTCTTCAGGCTTAAAACGTGGACGAACTTAGCCATTACAAGCACTCTGAAATTAAAAACCGCAGGTGCAACCGCAAGTACTGTTACCTCGGTTGGGCTCACCCCTTGCACCAACATTTCGCAAAAGAGAACCAGAGCTTCCACGGGCCTGGAAGCGTGAGTGTACCCATCAACCATCCCCGTCCGAGACACCACATTTCTCTCGGGCATTCTATCAAACACCAGCCTTGCACGCCCGACCTTTCCCCATTTGGTCAGGCCTATTACCACGACATTCCAGGTTATCAAGTTCCTATTGGGCATCTCATCGAACACCTTAAGTGTGTCCCAGACGGATCCACATTCCAAGTACATGTTCACCAGCGCTGTCTGCACGTAGACATGCGAGCCGCACCCCTTCTTCGCAACCACGCCATGGACCTGAGCTCCTTCGTTGAGTCCAACCATGTTAGCGTAGGAGGGAGAGGAGGAAGCCCTCATCAACCTTGCTCCCTTCTTCCATCACCACCTCTAATGTCAACTCCAGCTCCTCCCTGGCTTCCCCTGTTGATCTTCACAGCCCTCCATTTCCAGCCACCAACGACCACCTTCCTAAGGATCTGGATGTACTCTAGCATTCTCAGGAGCTTTAGGAAGTTGTAATCGGAAGCGGGCAACAAGAGGTATACGCCGATGAGCCCCGCCCCCAAGGATGCCCTCAAAGTCCCCTGTTTACCCTTCAAGGACGAGGAGAACGCACTAAACTCGACGATGGAAGGGGCTGGAACTGTCTTCCCCATGCTTCTTCCTTAACGCCCACATGTCCGATTACTATGTCACTTCGTCAGCTGTGCCTGCAAGCCCTATGCATCCCCACGAGCATGCAAGAACGAGAAATGGGGGGCGGGGTGGGGGCTGCGATCGCATCCCTCTCTCTCTCTTCGCTCCCTCCTCAGGACAAAGGTGCGTCGCTTTGCTCAATGCTGGAACAACGAGTAGGGGGCTCAAAGAAAAACAAGGAGGCAGGGGGTATTTAAGGGTCGATTTCCTTAGGATTTTAGGCTCAGGGGGGGCCAGAAAAATTGAGTTAGGCCCCACAGTCCTAACTTTTCACGTGTGGTCCTCAAAACAAAACTTAGGGCTGTAATAATTGCGGAAACTATGTCGGAAAGTTTGGAATTTACGTAGTAGTCCTCAGGGTCATTTCAAGAACTTATTCATATATTGTTATATATCATTAGTGAGTTGTAGACAATAACAAATATATACATATACACATCATTAAATTGTAATATATCATAATTATATCATTACAGATATACGATGTATATGTATAACTTATACACATCTTAACAGACAGACAATAGTCTAAGTTAGAAAGAGAAGGCAAAATTGAGCACATAAAAGCTGTCAATAACATATATGTATGTATGTATTATGTATAATAATATATAACACAAATATATCTATAATATATGTAACTTAAGACTAAATAATAGTCTTATGGTTTTACCTAAAGTGAATTAGGAGTAAGGTGACGAGGTGCAAGGCGACAAAGAAGGTGACTAAGAGATAACCCAAATGAAGCCCTAGTCTGCAATAGCTCCAAGGTGACCTTTGGCTTTCTCACCTGGCCCGGTAGTCCGGTAGCCTAAGGCGATAGCCTTGACAATATTGATCTTGTCATAGAGGAAATGTGGCGGATATGTTGAAAGAGATGGGAATGCTTGGCTGCAAGCTTGCTAGTGTCTTAATGGATCCATCTAAACCACTTGTAGATTCAAAGTGTCCTGTACTTGAGGATGTTATCAGGTACCGTGCTATTGTGGGAAAGCTGCTATATATGACAGTTATTAGACTAGATATTTCCTTTGTTGTTGGGAGACTCAGCCAATTTATGCAGTCTTTTAAAGAGATACACTGGGATGGTGTGTACTAGGTGCTGAGGTACCTCAAATAGGCTCCTAGAAAAGGGCTTTCCTTAAGAAGATATTGTTATCTTGATATATGGGGCTACTCTGATGCTGATTATGCTGGAGCACATGAGGATAGGAGATTTACTATAGGGTATTGCACCTATGTTGGTGGCAATCTTGTCACCTGTAGGAGTAAGAAGCATAATATAGTCTGTAGATCAAATGTTGAGTCTGAGTATGGTGTAATGCCCCATACTATTTGTGAGTTGCTTTGGGTGAGATCTATCTTGCAGGATTTAGGAGTGCCTATCTCGGGTACTACTCCCATTTATTATGATAACAAAGTAGCTTTTTTATTGCAAATAATCCATCATTTCAAGAGCGATCTAATCATATAGAAGTTGACTTCCATTTCATTAGAGTTGCTATTATAGCAGGCAAGATTTCTACACCTTATGTTGCCATTAGAGATCAGATTGCTGATATTTTAACCAAAACATTCTCCAAGAAGCATCTTGAGTTGTGTTTCAAGTTGAGCATGTTTGATGTGTATGCTCAAACTTGTGGGGGAGTGTTAAATTATGTGTCTTATGTTCATTATCTCTTAATGTACGAGTGTGTGCTTGTAATTTTTCCTTTTGTGCTTCTCTATATAAAGGCACTTAGGGTTTCTCAAAAGAATAGATTGCTCATTTGTCTTATCTCTAACAATATAATCTGTCATGCCTTTTCAAGGGAAATAACGGCATTCCACTCATTCATTTAGGAGTTAGAACATTATAGGTCATTCAATCAAGGGAACTAGCACTTATTCCATATATACACAATAACAACAAAGTCTCTTCCTACACCAAGTAGGGTCGGCTACATGGAATATTTGCGTCCACTTGGATCTATTTTGAGTCATTTTAGGTATAAATTAAAGTCTATTTTTTTGATGTATGGTGGGTATATGCGTCATGGATAATGCATTGCAAAAATGTATGAAGGTTAAGTCACACCATCGATATTTGCTTGAAATAGGATGCATAGTGTAATTGCGGGCCTTTCCTCAGGGTTATTGGCAGATCCAGATCAACTGGATTATCATCACATATCAACTCTTATGCTGCTCTTTCATCCACTAGATGGAAACTTGAATCGTCACTAACCACATATCAATGTGCAAAGAATTGATGCTTACCTTGGGTGACGATGTTTGTGTAGGCTTGGAGAGGGGAGTATGATATCTATAGACAAGAGGCAGATCCTGATACTGAGAAGGATCAGAAACATGAATATTCTTTAAGGGGGTGTTTGGTTGGCAGGTTAAGTGGATTTGCGCTGGGTTAACTATTTAACTCGCTACTTAACCCGCCCCCTATTTACGTCAGGTTTAGTAGACTTAACCTGGGGTAAAGTTATTCCAACCTCTCTGTGGAATAACTTTAATCCGCTAAAGCATCCAAACGGGTTAACTCACTTATTTCACCATTTATTCCACTTCTTCCCTATTCCTTTACTTATTCTCCTTACCAAACGGGACTTAAAGGAATAAGAGGAATAGGCAGGGGTGTAGCATCAAGATGCCATTCCCACTCGTGACCTTGCAATTGAGAACTATGGAACTAAGTCAACTGACTCAAAGAAGGTTACATTAGCATTGACATAGGGATGTCGAGTAGAGGATTATAAGATCTACACCCCTTTTGTGATTTGGAATATCACATGAAAATGCTTCATCTCTCCAGAAGCCTACTTATCCCAACCAAGATCCAAAAGATGGAAAAAGGTGACACATCCAAATACCAAAGGATGAACATGAAATAGCTCTCTATTAAGGTACAATAGCTATAAAGGGATCTACTCATGAAGAACAGAGGATGGCATACAGTTGATAAGTTGTTAAGACCGTCACCCAGTAAATGAAAGGCACACTATTGTGAATCAATGGTGTCCAAGCAATGTCCAAAATGTGTTGATATTTGCATCCAGCGACACTAAATTGCTGCAAAGTTTAAGGACATGTACTCTGATGTGTAATGCCTTGTGATTTATAAAAATAAAATGAAAATTGAGTACGAAACTCCAAACCATTATCAGAATGGACAATTTTGAAAGTAACATTGAACTTCATCTTTATTTTCAAAATGAAATTTTTAATAATATGACCATCATCAAACTTTTGTTTGAAAAGAAATAACCAAGTCAACCGTGAAATATCAAATGAAACAAAACAATACCAATGTGTCCCAGCCTATCTAGAGTACGACTACGACCCCAAACATCCATATGAAGTAACTTAGACAATGACTATGGCCTTGAACTCTGACTAGGAGAATAAAAACTTTGGTGATGCTAACTCGATTGGCATGCATCTCAATTGATGTTCGTAGCAAGAGAAATTTAAGGAATCACCAGATGGAGCTTTCCAATAGGAAGATGACCTAGATGTGGATGCCGATGAAAGGTAGATGCAAAGGTAGTAGGGGCAACAAGATTAGTAGCAGTGCAAGGAGATTGAAGTATATAATCCCTCTTCATGGTCTCCACCAATCATCTTCCTTGTCAAGATATCGTGATATATACAAGTTACAATGTCAAAGATGGCTTGTCAATTTAATTCTTTTGTAATTTTGCTGATGGAAAGTAAACTAATAGGAAAATATGGGACTAGTGGAATGCCTATCGATCACATTGTGGGTATAACCACCTTTCTTTGACCAGTGATAGAAGCATATCTCCCCTCAGCCACCCAAATTGTACAACCAAGAGGCACTGAATGGAGATGATGGGAATGCTGTTGATCTCCACATAAATGGTGAGATGCTCCATAGCCTATGAGCTAGTCTGAGTTACATATCATTTGTTTGTGTTGAGAGAGTAGCTCGCATAGATCAAGGTTTGAAATATCGGTGATATATCGGTGATATATCGATATCAACAAGTTGAAACATATCGATATTATGTACCATACCCTTTTCCATGATATCGAGGATATATAGCTGATATCAAGGGATATCGGTGATATATTTCTAAAAATGAAGAACTGCAATTTAATTTTTCCCTTAAAGTAGTGATATGTGACTGATATAGGGGATATATCGGTCACATATCTTTGTCTGCTTGTGCAACTCACATAGATTCTTTTCATTTCTTTTCTTCTCCCCTACCTTGTGCGACTTACATGGACACAACTCACATGGACACATGATTTGCCACCTTCAAGAGGAACACAAATGATGATGATATAGTGATTGTTGAGGAGCCACAGGCAAAAAGTAGTGGAGGAGGAGATGGGAGATATTATCATCAAGGTCCTAGTAGAGAAGATGGCCAACATGAATACACGTAAAAATATACAAATATAGGTGGAGACCCTGTTCCAAGTCCACCTTGTGACTATGAAGCAAGGAAGGTTTGATATATCGCCGATATATCGGCACACACACACGAACAGTGCTTGACGTGGTCAATTGATACTCTGACACTATTTATATTTCAATTTTTTTTTGAGTAGTATTACTATGAACATTTTTCAATTATCATGTTATGTACACTTTCTTTTCAATACATGACTTTGTCGATATGCGACTAGTGCATTTCTATTATGTTTTCATTCAAAATTTATGATTTTCATCTTCTAGCATTTCTTCATGATGTATTAGTTATTAAAATATTAATTTTTATAAAATTTGTGACATTCTGGGACATTTTGGGCCTTTTAAAGCGATTTCCTTAAAATTCACCAATATCAGCGATATATCCCTGATATATTCCTTTTTTGACTTGTCGATACAATATCGATATTGATATTTAAAACCTTGATATAGATGAGGTAGATATGGTAGCTTTGTCAAAGGTAACAATGGGTGTAGAGGTAGTTGTAGGTGTAAGTTGTGTGAGGCCTTGCAAAAGCTCATTACAATCTATGTGGGGCACGGTGACGTTTTTTCCTTGGATGGGTCTTCTATAGTAAGGGCATCATATGCAGATGGTGGCTAACCATGTTTAGTCTAGCTTGTATTTTCAATATGGCCCAACTTCCCACAATAGGTATAGGTAGGGCATTGTTTACTCGAGCATGATGACCCCCCTTATGTCCTCGTGTAGAGTGTACACCACATCCACGACTTTAATGGGCAACCAAGGTTGAGGAGTCGGACACATCAATAGTGAATGGGATAACTATATGACTCATCCTACTATATGCCTCCTAGAGAGTAGGAAGCTTGGCCATAGTAAGCATTTGAAAGCGAGATCAAGTATCAAACTTGCAAGAAACTATATAACAATATCTTTGCGATATGCCTTTTAAGTATCACAAGTATAAATTGGATGGTAGGCATTGTACTTCTCAAATAGAGCCTTAAGAGTCGGGTATTACTCTTTTCAAAAAAAAGAAAAATAGTTGATTATTACTGTCATAAAGATCGACCCTCCTAACAATGATGTCATCTTGCAGTAGATCTAAAATACTCTATTCTAGTTCTTTTCGTGTGAATGTCTTTTAGGTTGTTGCACTTCTCATTGGTAGTCTTGTAATACATGATCCCATCCCCAATCCTAGGGATGACGGGATCATGGTGTTGTCTTTTCATGGGACATTCTTGCCACTCTTTTCTACGATCTATAATTGGATCTAGATGTGCTCCTTGTTGTGACCTTACACCATCATCAGGTAGGTTTTTAACCATCAAGTATAGTTGGTCTTATCCAACTTTCCTATCGGATTGAAGAACTGGCTCTTATAAATCCTCATCTCTGTCTGTCCGATGCCACCACTAAGGCATCTTATGAAGCTATCTTGACTCCAATTAGGGCCCAAATGGACTGAAGGCTGGTGACAATAGTGGTGGCGGCGATCCGGTGAGTTAAAGTTCCTTTGGCCTTCAAGTCTTCAACTTAGGGTTAGGATTTTTTTTGGAAAGAAGAAAAGGGACATGAAAATCAATGAGGATATCAAATACTGGCCGAGGACCACTACTTTGACATGAAGTCAAGGAAAATGAAGTAACTTAATTCATAGCGTGGCCCTAGTCCTTAGTATATAGAGGATTTAGGTAAACTACATATGGACCCTCAGCCCGTACGAAATGGCAACAAATAAAAATAGATGGACAAATAGAATGCATATCTCAACATATATAAATAGTTGTAGGCACTGATAAAAATGATAGTGTACCACCCACCTTTGCAAGAATATAAAAATCTAAATCCAATGAGTATTTAAGTCCATCAAGTCAAAGGATTACGTTTACTACGATTGTGGTTGAGAACCCTGCAATCAGTTCATGCTTCTTGACTTTACCTCCTTGATCTCTAGGGGCAACTTAGATAGAGATCTCTTGCAGTTTTATTTCCAGCTTCCTCTTGTAATTTGAATTGTGTCCATTGGACGTGGAAGGAATGGATCTCCAACATTTTCTTTTTATGCCAAAAACCAACAGCTGCCTATTTATCCTTTAAGGAAATGTTTCCCCCATTCAATTAAGCAGTCTTAACATCATTCTTAAAAACCACAATCGATTTCCTTTCTCATTTTAAATATAAATTTGCTATGTTGACTGTGCTCTGGAGAAAAATTTTGTTTTATAGTACAATTTGTAAGCTTTTTCTTATTGATACATTAGTCCTATATTCTTTGTGGTTAGTAGAAACAAGCAAGCTGTTTTGTTTTGAATCCCCAAAGGACATCCTGGGAAATGCCTTGGTAAATACTTGTGTTGTTTGTCCCTTTAATGAGACGAGCAATGTGAATGGTCCCCTTTTGAATCAAATATTCGGTGTAGACATAATCCACCTCTACATGTTTGGTCATCTCATGAAACATAGGGTTATTTGCAACATATGAAACTAGGACAGTTGTTTGTGAGACGAGATGTTAAGATATCCACTACAATATCCCAAGATTTACATGAGGTAGTTTACATGCAACCAGTGATTGAAATGCCGATCGTCGATAAGGGCCTCTTTGGAAAACCTCCTTGCCGACATGCACTATGTTGAAACGTAGGGATGTCGATGGCATGCCGACCATTTCGTCAACATGCCGACAGTACGGTCGGCATGCCACCAGGTGCCAACGAGTCTGGTGAGTTTTTGTGCTGGCCGAGTAAGGTTCGAGGTGTGGGTTTGATGGGTAAGGGTCTACAGGTCTGGGTAAGGGCACGCACGCATGCATGCACACGATTTTGGGCTCCGAACTAACTCGTCGTAACCTTGGGTATGATGAGTATTCTTGGGCTCTTATTGATACACAATTAGTATTTTTTGAAATTGATATCATTTTGAGTACTGTGATTTTTTGTTGGCATGACCTCGGCATTTCCACGACATGCCCATCAGCATGGCCATCGAAAAATGGGCATTTTCATGTCGTGCCCTCGGCATACCCACGAAATGCACACTTCGAATTTCATCGGCATGGTGTCGAAATCGGCATTTCGAACCTTGCATGCAACTACTATCAGGATTTGATATTTAGGGGGAGTGTTCCAAGGTATATAGATTGAGGAAGGCGATATATGGGCTTAAGCAGAGTCTTCGAGCTTGGTTCTAGAAGCTTTCTGAGCTTGTTGATACCCTTGGATTCCGTAGGTCCTCAATCGATCATTCCTTGTTTGTGCAATAGACTTCTCGGGATATTGTGGTGATACTTGCTTATGCCGATGATATCATCCTTATTGGGGATGATGTCAAAGGACTTTGCGACTTGAAGAAATGCATGGCAGCGAACTTTGTGATCAAGGATTTAGGTCCTCTTTGATATTTTCTTGGGATCAAGGTTGCTTGAAGTAAATGAAATGTGGTGTTATCCCAAAGGACATATGCGATGGACTTGTTTCATGAAATTGGTATGTTGGGGGCAAAACCTTGCGTCTATTCCCATGGATCCAATGGTCCATCTATATGAGGAGCGTTCAGCTTTAGTTGAGAGCTTGCTAGCTTAGGGCTTTGGTGGGACTGCTCTTATATCTGAGTATTACTTGTCCTGATATTTCTTCATACTCTTTGGCTATTTGGAAAGCTCAATCAATTCATGCACAAGCCAACTAAGGTGTATTGGGATGCAGCTATGATGATACTCAGGTACCTAAAGTTTTCATTGAGAAAGGGGCTCTTTTTTACAAAAGGCACACCCTACGATATTGTAGGCTATACAAATGCAGATTATGTTTGGTGTCTTGAGGACAAAAAGTTTACAACAAGCTTCTATACTTATGTAGCCAGGAACCTTGTGACTTGGAGAAGCAAGAAGGAGTTGTCTCCAGGTCGAGTGCTGAGTCAAAATATCGGGCCATGGTGCAAATTGCAACAGAAATTATGTGGATACGTTCTACATATTTCTATCGACTCCCCTATAGAGATGCGTTGTGACAAGGTGGTAACTTTCATTGCCAATAATCCATTGTTTTATGAACAAATGAAACATGTGGAAGTAGATTGTCATTACATCGGAGATCTCAAATTAGAAGGGACTTATCAGAACCACACATGTTCCTTTTGAGGATCAGACGACGAACATCTTCACCAAGGCTCTCCCAAAGTCTCCTTTTGACATATGCTCTAAGCTGAATATGATGGACATCTATGCTTCACCTTGAGGGGGAGTATTGAGATTAGCTCTTTTTTTCTATTTTATGTTATTGTTTTTCTCTTTTGTTAATTTAATGAGGGCTTCTTATGTAATTTTTCCTTTCTAATCCTCTATACAATGAGGATTAGGGTTTCTCATAGATCAAGCTTCTCATTTCTCTCAACATTGTTAGCAGACAAAACCTTTGTATTCACCTTCAGTATGACTGCTGGATAGACTCTGAAGATGGGAAAGTGATGATGATACATTGCAAGAAGATCCATGTTGCTAAGTGAGTGACAGGAGGTTGAAATAAGAATATCTTTAAGAGCAACATGGGTATAGGCATAGGAGCATTATCTGACACCATGCTTACTCTAGATCCCCTTTTTGATGATTAGGGCATGGAGTTAAACGAATGTGATATCAGCAACTGATATAGTTATAACAGTGAACTGTGTGACGACGTCAATATCCCTTTTGAGTTGTAGCGTAACCAAGAAAAGCAAGACTTAACAGCTGTTGATGCCGATTTAGCCCCATCAGGACTAGCTGTGGATAAAACAACACATCCAAATAGCCAAGGCCCAAGGATGAAGATGAAGTAGTTCGCTATTCAGGGATAAGATTTGATGAGGATCTGTTAATAATAGAGGATGGCATGCACCACCAAGGGGTCAATAGGGTGGTAAAGATTCTCTATTGACATCTAGAGGTCAGGGGATCGAATCTCGTGGCCATCATATTTATCCTTCTAAAAAAGGAGGATGGAATGCGATTATTATGGCAACAAGCAAACAAAACATTTCTTAGTATAAAGAAGGAACTCTATTTTGTATGAGTAGTGTTTGGGCACCTAGGATATGTTGATGTTTGTGTTTTGCACTATGATTCCTTGAGATTTATACAAGTCCTGAAACAATTGATCACAAAATAATTTTCAGGAATGCAACTATGAAGCTCTTGGAGAGTGCAATCCGGGCTCAAGATGAATGTTGGCAGCATGCTTAACACATGCAAGTCAAATGGGAACTGCTGTTATATAGGATTGAGTTAAATAATCCTATGGCAAGCTGTTTTGGTGATTTCGGAGGATGGTTGAATGTTGGTGAATTCTCAATTATAGTTGCAAATGTTGCAGCTATACAGCTGTAGTTTTCTTAGTGGTTCCAACCAAAAGTGCTCCAAGTCCTCCATGGACCTCTAATATAACAGGAACCTCATATACTCTGGCTTGTCCTTTCATAACAGTAACCATAACTGATTGCTTAGAAATAATTTATGTAGGTTATTGTCTACCAACCTCCAATAGGTGTCCTCTTCTTTTGTTAAAAAAAGATTGTCATTGCCCTTTTTTCACCATCATAGGAAATTTCACTAGCTGTACGTACTCCATCTATATACCACTTAATTTATCATACATTGGAAAATGATTTATTTTTATTGCTTTTGTTTATTATTCCTTTTTTTCCCCCTTTTATATGCAGATTGGGCCACCATATGGCATGAGTCAACCCATTGTCTACAATCCACAGGCTGTTCAAATGCAAGCGCCTCAGGCATATATGCATCCTGGTGGGCCGGTAATATAAATTTTATTCTGTTCTTACCTTCATTTCTAGCGTTGGAAATTTAAGATATCCTTATGAATCTCCAATTATTCTCAATAGTTGATATAGCACCTTCATATTCCATTTAGGTCAGTCTATCACATGAATATTTTGACAGTATTTCACTTGGCAGTTATTTGACCATCAATTAGAGTCATTCTTCCATCCTTATTTACCTCTTCTATCCATGTGATTTGTGGCTTATCTTTATTCATTTTTGCTATGCCCACAGTAATCTCTCCACGAGCATTCATGGTTATATAGTCCAAGGAGCTCTATAGTGGTCCTCCCAAAATTATCTTTAGTTGGTTTCATGCCTATTCACACCAAACATGGAATAAAAAGTACCAGGACTTTCCAGCTAATCCAGTGTGAAGTATTTTGTATGTTTGCCCATCAACCCAGGAAGCATCGCGGTTTGCCACGAATTCTGGTTGCAAATCCCAAATTATATGGCACTTTAATGTGCAAGTGAATTCTTTCTCATGCTGGCTGAAGGATATATGAGATACTAGGTGGAATGACAATAGAAAGAGTTGCCTAAGATGAGAGTTGTTTGGTAAGGGAGGCCCTTCTAACTTCTTTACAGGATAAGATATTAGAGGCCTTGATGCTACTTGGATATTTGTATGGGGTTTTAAAGATCAGGTAACAGGTACTCCCTGCTGGGATGATTTGGGAGGCTAGTAATGGTGTGGGATCCTTTGTCATGTGCAACTAACAATCTGCAACTTGGACAGTTCTGTCAGGATTTTGCTTTGGCAGGTATTGATGGATACTTTTGTGATTCTGAGTCAATCAAGCAGCCAAATGGAACCTTAAGGGGGCAAATTTCGGATGTAGCATCAAATGGCAGAATGGAGCTTTTAATGTTTCATTGCTTTTTGAATTTTGACTGACAATGTTTATCAGTTTGGTAGTTGCTGGGCACATGTAAGGGGGAAACTTCTGCCTCTATGGAATGGCTTTCTCTATAGCAGCCAATAAACCTTCCATCTTGAGAACTGCCAGAAGGAAGGGGTTCTTGTCTCCAAAAGATCCAGGATTCTCATTAGAATTGTACCTTCTAGTTCTTGGAATTGCAGTCAGGTTTTGACTCTTGCAGCATTATCTCTCTTATCCATGAGGGGATTGTAACCAAGGACTCCATTCATTTGCAGAGGAAGCCGAGAAACAAGAAATTGAATGGCGGCAAAGGTCAAGACGGTTATGATTGAATGGAAGCAATGATAAGATATGTTCTTTGGCATACATACAAAGGTGTGATGAATTTCTATTTCTTTGATGTGTTTGCAAACTGTAACACCCCAGAGATGGTGCAACACTGTAAAGTTAGGAAATTGAGTAATGGGTTTTAAAGATTGAGGATTGCTGACTGGGAGTTTACTCAACTCACATTTCATCCTCGTCTTAATCTAGCATCCCTTTCTCTTCTGCCCAGGAGAGGAATGCATATGTTAGAAGAGCCGCATTTCCTCTAGTAGAAGGGAAATGGCTACCTACAAGATTGAGCCTCTACTAGTTAAGAAAAACTTACAGGAAAATGCTCCCAAGAAGTGAATTGTCATTATTATGGGGTACAGTGAAAATGAGTAGGGGTGGTACCCCAAACATAAACTTCGGCAAATGACTGGTTGGTCATAAGGATTGGGCTTGAGCATTCTGTGTGGTTGATTAATGATTTAAGTCTGGGCCAAATGCAGCAAATTGTCGAGGCTGGCTTTCTCAATTATGCTCGGGCACAAACGACCATTGTTAGAAGAGTTAATTGCCATCTACCATGGATCTTATAAGGATCCACGGTCAATATTGTCGTTGGTGATTTCATCATGCATTTCTGGTGACATAAGGAAGTTTGTTTCTCTGTGTGATGATAATGGACTGAAGCAAACACAGCTTTCTTAGGCATAGGTCGACGCCCTTGCATGGTTGATCGAGGAATAGGAGATTTGAAAAGCCATTTACTTTGTAAGGAGTTTTGAACCATCGTTGACAATATGTTTATGTTTTTTTTTCTTTTTCTTTTGTAAATAAGCCATCTGTTGATGGGGAAGGAGCTGAGTGCATTGGGATGCAACCCTTGAAAGGGTAAAAAAGAGAACACCGCGACCATATGAAAGGGGGAACTCATAATGCCTTGAGTTGGGGAAACATGACACCCCCGAGGAGGAACACAAAATTGCAAGTCACACAAAACCAAAAAAGAAAAAAAAAGAAATGATACAAATGACCTCCCAGCCATGCTCCATGCTCTGATGAGAATTCATGCCACCAAATTGATGCTAATGCGATGATCTGCATGAGCAGGTAGAGATTGTCATTTAACCCGATTATTTGTGCTTGGTTTCTGGCATGGTCTCATAGAATGACGATGACAAGGTTTGGTCGCGATTGTGCACGTGGAAACTCAAGCACATCTGGATAGCCGTCTTCTCCTCAAGAACTTGAATGGGCCCAAGTCTTTAACATTGGAGCTGGGAACAAGGGCCCTCAAGCTGAACTAGACTTTGCCAAGGCCAACTTCCTAGCCAAGGAAGACCAACATTGACCACCACTTGTCCAACCTTTTTCATGTACATGTGGAAAGGATGTTGAATCAATGGCTCAACAATGTAGGTATTGAACAATGAGATTTTTTTGATTGCTCCCACTGAAAACACCCATAGGATTGGTGTACCAAAGGATAGCTCCATGTGCCCAGCCTTGGACTATCCTTCCACTGATGGCCCGTTGCCTCACATGTTGCAAAAAAAAAAGACGTTGACAAAGACGCTCCAAGGTGAGCCACCAGACAAGTTGGAAAGATCTTCTTGAAGAGGACAAGTTGGGGCTGACGCAAGGAAAAGCTGGCCAGCTGATGGAGGATGCTAGTAGCTTCATATCATAATGGCAACAACTTGGATCTTTGAGGTAGAAAGGTGACTGGCAGGGGTGTTTAGATGTGCGTGGGGGTGGTATTAATTTGCAACCTTGGAAAATGATGCGAGAGGTGGAGCCTCCCTGCCGAAGAAAGGAGGGGAGAAACGAAGAGTTGGCGTGGCGGTGGGAGGGGTCCTTGGTCGACGTGCGGTGGCTGGCCAAGGGCTAGGTTGCGATTGCTTAGGGGCAAACTTGAGAGTAGTGCTGCCAGAGATGGAGTAACTGGTATGGAGGATGTGGGTGAGGTTGTGGGGGAGCTCAACGATGGGCAATTGCCAGGAGAAGGTTGAAATGTAATGGTTGGAAGGGTGTATTGTGTTATGTATTAAGCATACGAGGAAAGTTGTTGGATGTTGAAACAATAAGGGATGAGTTGAATTCAAGTCATATCCTAGGGGGAAATGGTTTTTCCTCCAAACCAAATCCCATGCCATTTAACTCCAAGATGATGTTTAACAAAGTCATTTTATAATTTATACGGTAGTAATCCCAAGCACAACTTAAATGTCTTCAATCCTATAAATTTACTTAAATACAAAATTGTCACCTTCTCAACAAAGACTTACTAAAAATTCCAATTACAAAGCAATACCTAATCCAGAAACATAGGTAGCATAAATGAAGGATGGGAATCTCAGATACAAATCAGACATTTTAACATCTTAAAGATACCTAATTTTAAAGGTCAAAACACAGTTACATCCTAACAAAAGGGGGCAATACACATAAAGAGGAGATGTCCTTCCAAGTGGAGGTGTTGGATGCTGCATGATGGAGGCAAACAGGTTTGTTGTAGTGATGAGAAAGCGATGCGACAGCTATCTGGTGAAGACTACGAGGGTGGAAGAACTATGGTAATAGGACTTAAAAGGAGGCTAAAGGATAAGGAACTGAGGGTTTCTTTGGCTTAAGTGTGACTCAACATGATCTTAACCTGAGGTGGTACCTTGCCACAGCCTCGCGCCTTGCAGATGACTGAAGCAGCAGCTGCCTCAAGGTGGAATTTGCCTGCTTATAGTGGCTTTGACATGAATAAGCGATGTATTGATCTAATACAATATGCAGATTGATGTGCTTTAACTAATTGTGCAGAGGTCACAAGAGGCCGAGGTGTTTCCAATAGATTGTCTTATTTCTTAATGAAAGGAAATCTTACATTTATACTCTGGGTTGAGGCCAGGGATTTACAAGTTGGGTAGGGACTCCAACTTGGGACTTCCCTAGGGTTGAGCGTGACTAGAAAGAGATTGAGTGGGGAACTGGTCATGGCGGAGATGACAATGTGATCTGTTGGTTAGAAAGGTGAGTTCTTTCTAGTGAAGCTCCCATTTGGTCGACTCTAACCAGAAAGAAATGATTGGGAACCAATTCTGCTTCTGTCTCAAACTTTGCCAGTTTACTGTCAAATGTTTGTATGCAAGATTCTGAAAACAATCAGATCTTTTATATCAAGATTTTCCAGTAGGCTCAATAATTTCCGCGTGATGGAGAGAAGAATCACAGGTTCAAGGGCCAATAGGATTCTCATGGTAATATCAGAACCAAATCTACATTTTCTATTCCTCATTGATCTTACTTTTGCTGAAATAAGGCAAGTGTTTTTGGATGAGGACTGATCGATTCTAACGTGGCAAGTAGAAGACTAAATTGACTCCGTTGCTATGGTGTATAGTTGATGATCCAGACTCGGACCTAATTGAGAAAAACTACCTTGATAACCTGTTGTATGTAGGGATCATTGAATCCAAGGCAATCGTCTAAAATGCTCAAGTCCATTATCAAGTAGTACAATCCTTGGTAATCCACTACTCAATTTCTTGAGTTTATGATGCAGCATTGAATTTCAAGTGTTGTAACTTGAGTTCGATATCACAAGGTCAAAAACTATGTGGACCTTGGCAGTGCTTTTCCTGCATGCACAATATGTGCTTAATGGGAGTATGGGTTGGCCACTGTGAGCAATATTCTGTTGTCCTTTGGTCAAAGATAGGTAGAGCAGGGATGTTTGTGATTTTTCCTGGGATGTTCTAGGTTAGGAAACAGCTCATTGCTGTGTGCACGCATGCATGTGTCATCATCAAGGATCCATGAGATGCTCATTCAATTCTGTTGTGTGGTGGAGAAATATCATTCACATAGGGTGCATCTCAAACTTACTTGATTTCCTTATGTGTAAGGTTGCAGTCACTTATTTTGGTGGCTAAAATGGAAGGTCTTAATATGGCATGCTACATTCACTGGGTTTAGGTGAATTTTTGATAAATATCCCATGTCTTACCTCGATTTAAGCGGAATGTCATTAAGTATCAAATCATAAAAGAAAGCCACCATTGTCCTTGTGAATGATCCACATTCCATAAGTGTAATTAAATTTTGCTAAAGTCTTTTGTTACTCAAGTACCTTGCACCCTGAAAAAAATTGAAAAAGAAAGAAAAAATACTTAAGTACCATGCAGGCTCTAGACCTCATAGACCTTGGATCTCACTAGATCGTTATTATAAGCACGCATGTATACTCATGCGCACACATAAGCACCCATTTTCAGATGTGCACACAGAGACACACAGGCACATCAATACAAGTGTGCCTATGCGACATGCGTCCATCCTCCCACATGCTCCCATGTACATCCTCCCATCCACACGCAAACTCATGTGCATGTCCATAACCCACACAAATATGCATTATAAGAAAATTTTCAAATAATTTTTTTCAGTCTTTGGGCCATTACAGCTGCACTCTTCCTTTTTAACGAAAATTTAGAAATTATTTTGCTAGGCTGTATTAAACTATTGCAGGCAATGTCTTTTTATGAATGTTATTGAAATTTTTACAAACTAATGTTATGACTTTCTTTATTTTATTGATCCTTGTTGATCACTGCTGATTGTCACATGTAGCTGAAATGGATTATTTGCAGAAATATTTAAATGGCACAATAAAAGATGCATTGCTTTGTAACATTAATATATAGCATGTTAAAGGGATATGTGTGCCTTTTTCAATAGAAAAAAAAAAGGATATACATATGTCTAAACGATATAAGTTCGGCCTGAACATGGAGCAACCTATTTGAAACACCTGTGGAGGCATGGAGGTTTTTCTGCAAGTTAACCGCTGACACCATGTTCTCCACAGGGTCAAACAGGGATGAGGGAGATAAGCAGATCAGGAAGAGGGATAGGGGGTAGCATGTCAGAGGCATGGTGGTCATGGTGATGGAGCTGAGGAAGGGGGAAGGAAGAAGTTGGTAATAGAAGGGGGACTGAGGGTTTATGCGATTGGATATGTAACCCAAGATAAATTCCATAAACAATGGGTGGTTTTATCTTCAAAAAAAGGGTAGTTTTATTTGCCAAAGAGGGGCATTATGTATGCTAGTGATCTAGTAAGATCTGGGGCACATAAAATATTTGATGTACAAATGAATTTGCAGGGATGAAAAGCATTGCTGAGATAGGATGTGTCACTAGCACATCCTTTTTGAGTAACTTTGTTTGACCATTGAAATAGAAGTTGCTCAAAAAGCCTTGCTACACTGAAATCAAGTATTTTTCTATACACACACAGTCTGAATCATGCTCTTTCCATCCATCTGTTTAGTTAATTCAATAGAATAAATTAATGAATTCCTCACAAGAACTTGTGGAGCCTAGACTACACGTGTGTGTCTTTGTTTTCTTTGTGCACCTACATATTGCTGATTATTGCATAAGAATTGTGTATCCTGGTTTGCAGTATGGACAGCAGATGTACTTTGCTCAACCTCGTCCAGTTTTGTACATGCAATCTTATCCACCTGTAAGTTAAAGGGATCTATGTTTTCTCTCATGAATTTTCAGCTCATGTAACTATATCTTGGATTGTGATGCAAAGTCTATGTTCTGTAACAGGAAATGCCATACAAAGGGAGGGATTTCTAAATCTGTCCCAGAAAGGACTAATGTTTTTACTTTCCAAATTCTTGCTGCCATAACATCACATACGATAGAGTTCCATGTGACTAAGCTAGTGTGCAAGTACAGCGGGCTCTATTCTGGATTCAGACAAAGGGAGCGGATCTGTGACTTTGGTATTTGTTTCTATAAACACGAGGGATGGAGATGACGACGACGGCGTTGACAGTTACACGGTCCGGTTACCATCATTCCATGTGTTTTTCATCTTGTAAATTATTATGATGGTCTCTGTGAGTTGGAATATCTGTGTGGATATTATGACGGTGCGCCCTGATAATCTTCACTTGTTTCCTGTCAATTGTGCTAGCTTTACAACTGCTATGTTTGGAGGCAAATTTATGAACTAAGGGGGCTTGTTATTTATACACAGGCTTGAACCTGTCGCTGGTTAGAAGCTACCAATGATTTTCAAGTTATTTACTCTTGAAGTAGATTTCTTTTCTTGAAATACCAGGGATGCAGATGGTTTAAATGTGTTCTTCGGCTAGAAATGTATCCCTTACCACAATTGGCACACTAATTAGCAGTAGCTAAAGAAGAGTGCCCATCAAATGGTAGTTAACTGCAGCATTCTTGATAAATCCAATTTGAGGACATGCGGTGATATATTGTATTGATGAAAATGCTATAAGTTGTCAGGAAAAAGGAAAAAAATCTTTAGGATTAGTTTATTTGAGGTGTTGTAAAGTTTGGGTTTACAAAATTATGAGGGGTGTGGACTTTTTCTGTTTACTCTACAGGAGAAGTTAATATCTGTTTTGTTCACTTAAACAGGTGTTAACCAATGGTATCAGGAAAGAGGTAAAAAAAGGAGGGTTAATATTAGGTTCATCTTATCCGCAGTTTGAACTTGAGTTTTGCAAAAGTTTTAAAGGGTGGTGTTAACCTACGAAATAGATGGTGGTTAACGCTCGTTTACTTGTGTTAGTCCTTAAAAGCGAACTGGATAGTAGTGAATGTTGGATTTCTGATTTAAATTGTGGATTAGCAAATCTAGATGTATATAGGTTTGACCATGCGTTTATTGCATTAAAGTCAACTTTTAGGAGAGTAAAGGAGGATAAATTGTGCATTGTGAAAGGGAAGGCAGCTTGGAGTTGATAAGATCTCTATTTAGAAATGTGGGAGAAGGTTTGGCGTCAATGTCTTGAGGGAAAAACTTACAAGGTGGGGTTCAAAGGGGGGCTCAAGGGAATATGTGAGGCTACTTTGGTAAGTTCCCCTTGTTTTGTGATCGAGAGTAGAAAGGGTGAGATCATAATAACATAATGCAAGACTCAAAGGTGGTACATATACTTTCCATAAGAGCCCTTACTAGATTCTTTGTGGAGTCAGAAAGTTCATAATCAGTCCATTGCATCGATTGTTCACCCTTCTGGATTCTATTCTAGCTTCAAAGGTACAGTACCATCTGCTAAAAGGCTGCTTGTACCCGGTCACCACTTCTACATTTCTATTAAGCAAAGTAACAACTAACACAAGCAGGCCTGTCATAGAAGGTGTTGCCTTCTATGTTAACCCTTCTAGCAAAGAGGGGATCCCCTCTATTGCAAGGTAGCCCTGGCGGTGGTTATTTCATTGGGTGGAGGGGAACGTAGAAAAGAGGTGTTGCATGTTTTACAATTTTTGCTGTAGATGAATGTGTTCATAGATGCTAATCACCTTCAAAAGTATGAGCCGAAAATGTATAAATCCGCCTATGTTCTGAAGAAACAGAACCAAGCTGATATTCACATTAGAAACATTGAAGCACAACCACTTTGAAACCAACATGTTAGCAAGTTGGCGTTGTATTTGCACGAAGATTTGCTTGGCACAGATTTTTACTTTATGGGCCTTAAATATGGGACGGTGCTATTTCATTTAGTTACCTAACCTAATCATTAAGGCACTGTTTATTTTGCAGGATTAGGTGGCTTATCCGCATTTGGGTGGCCGTAATCGATTGCTCAGCCTTTTCCACAATTTTCTAATTTCGCATTTCCCACGGAATGAAGATCGTGGTATAGCTTCTTTCACCATCCTCTCACAAATTTTGTCCTCTCCCACATCCTCAACAAACGTTATATGAGATAATTCCAACTTATCCTATAAAATGATATTCTCTGAATTGAAGTAGAAAAAGTGCCCCCATCCTTACATTTTTAACTTCTCCCGTAATCCAACAAAACTTTTCCTACATTTCCAATCCCATCTACCAAATGTTACCTAAGCGGCCTACTTTTCCATTTCTTGCTTTAGCAGATGATCTGCAGCGGTACGTTTCACTTGAAAATTTGGTAGCCAAAAATGAAGGGTCATTAGTGTTTCTTTCTCGTATCTCCTCACGTCTTTAAACACAAGTACCCACCACTGGCTCATGCTCTACTTTCGCCATCTGTCTAGTCCATGCCAACAATCTCTCATCTTACATGTAATTGCACGTTACCCACACATACACCGGCAATTCTCGAGGATAAAAGATTTGTTCTGCACAAAATCCAAAAGCCCGTACAACTGAATCCATGCATCCCCATGCCTAGTCCACTAAGCAATGGAAAAAATCTGCCAATTTGCAGACTGCGTGCAATATGTTTAGAATGGGCAGAGATTCCATTCCGAATACTAACTTCAGTTACATTCTCGTAACAACTTAAGACCATTCTGCAACAACTGACCTCTGGGTGTGAAAAATGATCAATTTTCCTTGCTATAGCTTCCGGCAGGTTCTCATACTCATCGCAATTTCTCCAGGGTCTTGGTATACTCTTTTTTCTTCTCCCTTCTACCTAATGCATGTCTGGCTATGCAACCAACTTTTCAAATTAACAAAACTTGTGCTGTGATTAGTGGCAATGAAGCTATTGTCACCTGATGCTCAAAGCTGCAAGATGATCTTGCGGTGCAAGAACTGTGACTGCCACAAGTGTGTGCAGCAGTGTTTCTTGGAGAGGCATGGCGATGGGGATTTGCTTCAATGACCAATGTGTTTGCACTTACGACTGCTGAGACTTGAAAAGGAGGACTGGCATCTGCTACTTTCTTCTACCTTTTGCCTCCCTGTTTTCATGCACAATAAAATGGATCATGATGGGCATGTGTTTCCAATGGAGCTTTGCCCCACCACCTTGTGCTTTCATGGTTACTGTCATTCCAAACAGAAAATTAGTTAGAATCAAAATGTAACTAGTTCTAGATAAAATGCCATTTTCCGGTTCACAATAACATGAAAAGGGGAGGAAGTGCGATGAGTGCCACCAAATATGGGGAGAGAGTGCGTGAGGGAGATGGAGGTCGGGGTTGGACTCTGGTGGTGAGGAAGAAGGTGGCGCCAGAGGTGCTTTGTTTCAAGTGTAGAGGGGTGGGGCATATGGCGTACGACTGCAGAGACCCGGTGCATTTGCCTCCGGTGCGGGGAGTTGGGTCATCGGAGGTCGTCTTGTGCGAAGGACCGTGCCCCCACCCCCGCCAGAGGAGGCGCCATCGGTCGAGGTGGAGGCCCCATGGTCGGAGGAGGCTGGGAGGCTCGAAAGTGCCCTTGCAATGGCCTTGGTCGGAGTGGTGACGGAGGGCCACGTCGAGCCGGGCGCTCTTAAGGACGGGGTGAAGAGGGCGCAGGGGGGCGAGGCGAAGGGCCCGAACTTGAAGGTGGCGGGGGAGGGGAAGTTCTTGCTTGTGGGGGCGTCGTTGGAGGTGGCGGAGCGACTCCTTTTCAAGGACCTTCCATGCCTGGGTGGAGTGGTCAGGTGGAAGTGGCCGGTGAGATCGGATGGCGCACTCCGAGAGCGGCCGCCGCGGAGGGTGGAGATGGTGGTGGACCTGGAGGGTGTGCCGTTATTTCTTCGCACGAGGCAGGTTGTGGAGGCGGTGGTCGACCACTTCGCGAGGGTGCGATGGTGCAGGGGCCTTGGCCTCGGTGGAGGGGATCTTGAGTTGATGCGGGCTTCGGTGGAGATGCGGCCGGGCAAGATGCTCCCAAGGAAGGTGGCGTTGTGCTTGGGGAGTGCGTCGTGGGTCGTATTGGTTAAGCCGGTTAAGGGAGGATGCGATCCTTTGTGGAGGTGGTGGAGCTGCCGGCCGGAGGTCTCGCGTCAGGGGGAGGCGCTCCGGCGCGTGGGGCAGTGTAGAAGCCAAAGGTCGCCGACGGGAGAGGCGCCTCGTGGGCTGAGTCAGCAGCATGTAACTCGGAGCTGGGTGTACGCCCTCCCATCGAGGCACCGCGCCCGAGGTACCTTGGTGGCTGGTGACGGACCGGTGGTCGAGGAGAGGGCGACCAACGTGGGGAAGGGCCTGGCGGGCTGCATGTGGGTCTTTCGGGGAAGACGAGGGGTCGTTCGGAGCCGTCGAGGTGCTGCGACGAGGGGAGCGGGAGGGCATCGCGAGGGACTTCGGTGCATTGAAGGAGACGCGTTTCTTGGGAGAGGAAAAGGCACGATGTTCGAAGACCTTTAAGGAGAGGGGGCGAGGTGGGATCCGGGTCCAGATCTGCGCTCGAACCCGATAACCCCTCGTACTCTTTCCTTTAGTTGCCCACGAAGGGTCCCCTCGGGGCAGACTTGCAGCGCACCGGATCTCGGAGGGCCGGGAGGCGCAGAGCGCGGGTGTCTGGCGGAGATGGCCGTCCCCAGCGGCAGCGGAGGCGAGAGGAGCGAGGAGATCAGGGCGACCAAGCTCCTCCATCAGAGGATGGAGAAGCTTTGGGCGGCGACGCAAGGGCTCCCCACGGCACGAGGGGTCCCGGCCGGGGCCTCTTCGACATCGGCGGCCCCGCTTACGTGCAGAGGAGGTTCGGGGGGGCGATGTGGGGCTTCACCAAGGGGCTGATGGTGGTAATGGCGACATCGCCCCCAGCGGCAACGGTGTCTGGCCTGCTTCAGAGGGCGTGTGGGGTCCTCTGTGGCGGAGGGTCTCCCTGGGGTTTCGATGGAGGAGCCGGTGCCATTGGAGGAGGAGGGGGTTATTGAGGCTGTGGGGGGAGGGTGCGGTTGGTAGGCGGTGAGCGGGTTGGGTCGTTGTAAAGGGGAAGAGGTGGCAGGGGGGGGTGCTTGGGGTGGCCGGTCTGATGGTTATGGGGGTGGGGGAAGTGGAGCAGTTGGGTGAGGGGGTCGGGTTCGGTCACTCGGGGGGGGGGGGGTGCTGTTGGTGTCCCATGTTGAAGGTGTTAATTGTGATCCTTCACGTAGAGGGATGATGATGTTGTACCTGCATAAGTGGAGTCTGGATGTGGTGTTTCTCCAGGAGATAAAGTTGCAGGGATGTGATCAGATGGTATGGAGAGTGATTGGGGGTGGCCTACTGGGAGGTTTTGAGGCTTTGGATGCAGCTGGGAAGTCGAGGGGGTGGTCGTCGGTTGGAAGGACTTGTTCTCCTTGGTGGATTCGGAGGTGGGGGCGGGAACGGTCTCAGTGCAGTTGAAGAGGAGCGATAGGTTCATGATGGTGTTCTCATCTGTGTATGGACTAGTTGATGACTTCGAGAGGAGCTCTCTTTGGGAGAGGCTGCACTAGGTCGTCGGGAGATTTCAGGGGAGCCCGTGGCTCATTGGAGGGGATTTCAATGTTACCCTCTTGGAGGAGGGTAGGCTAAGGGGAGAGGAGGTAGGGATCGGGGCTAGGTGGACTTCGCAAGGTTCATTGTCGAACACGGGTTGTAGGATATACCTCTCGTTTCCTATGCGTACACATGGAGGAGCTCTAGAGGTCTGATGTCCAGACTGGATCGCTTTCTGTACTCGGTGGAGTTGGCAGGGGTATTCCCGCGGGTAGGGGACCATGCTTTGGAGAGGCCATTCTCAAACCACACCCATTTGTTGTGGGAGTCTGGTGAGGGGTTTCAATGCGGTACGTATTTCAAGTTTAATGGGGCGTGGTTGCTGGAGGAAGGCTTCAAGTGTATGGTAGAGGACAAATGAAGGGTTATGAACCTAGATGGCTCGGCTATTGTGAGGCTAGAGGCAAAGCTTCAGGAGCTGAGAGAGTTTCTGAAAGACTATAGGAAGCAGGTAAAAGAAGAGTGGGACAGGAAGTGGGACGAGGCACTCAAAGAGATTCAGAGGCTGGACAAAGTGGAGGATCAGGGCTTGTTGACGGTGGAGGAGAGACAGAGCAAGGTGGACCACATGAAGACCATCCAGGAGGAGGACTAGAAAATAGAAATGGAGTGGAGGATGAGATTCAAACAGAAATTGATCAAGGAAGGAGACTCGAATACCAAATTCTTTCATATGATGGCATCAGCTAGGCGTAGGAGGGATTGGATCGATAAGCTCCACGTGGGTAAGGCGAAGTGCTCTGGCAGGGAGTTTGTGGGTAAGGTAGTGGCGGACTACTTTAGGGAGTTTACTGGGAGGAGGGGCGGGAGGTGGAGGGGTCTGGGAGCTCTAGCGGTGGACTCGATAGAGGCAGAGGGGTTGATGGCACCTTTCACGGAGGATGAAGCTCGTAGGGCGGTCTGGGGTCTAAATGCAGACAGGTGTCTGGGTTCAGACGGATTCCCGATCCTATTTTTCAAGGAATTTTGGTTGTTGCTGAAGGTTGAGATCTTGCAAATCCTGACGGAGTTCAGGGAGGACAACAGGGGATTTAACAAACTCAACAAGTTCTATATGTTCCTGCTACCTAAGAAAGAGAGGGCAGAGGCAATTGATGATTACAGACCAATTGCTCTCTCAAATGCAGCATATTTGATCGTGGCAAAAATACTAGCGAACAGGCTCAGGAGGGTGATTGGTGGAGTTGTGTTGGAGGCGTAGACAGCATTTGTGCCAGGGAGATGCATCGTGGACGGGTATGTTGCAGCGACAGGGATCCTTGCACACTGGAGGAGGGAGAGAAGGAAGGCTTTTCTGTGGAAGGTTGATTTCAAGAAGACTTACGACTCAGTATAGTGGTCCTTCTTGTGGGCAGCTATGGCCAAGAGGGGTTTCCCGTCGGTCTGGATTAGATGGATGAAGCAGTGCATCGTCACAACATTGTTCTTAGTCCTCATCAACGGAAACCCGACAGGGGGTTGGATTCAGCCGAGGAGGGGCATACGAGAGGGGTTCCCCCTAGCACCTATGTTGGTGGCGGATGCTTTAGCAAGGGCATCAGACAGAGCGTGTGCGGCAGGTCTGGTGCTGGGCTTCCCTTTGGAGGGAAGGGAGGGTATATCGATGTTGCAGTACACGGATGATACTCTCTTCTTTGTGGAAGGGGTGGTGGTGGAAGCGAGGCGATGCCGTATTCTCCTAAAGTTGTTTTGTGAAGCATCGAGTATGCAGATTAATTACTCAAAATCTTCTTTTGTCCAATTCGGTATGAATACTGAGGAGGCCAGGGCATGTTTAGAGGCCTTGGGTACGGAGGCTGGGACTCTGCCCCTCCGGTATCTAGGCCTACCCTTGACGGACGGGAGGGTCTCGATACAGGATTGGGTTCCTTTGCTTGAGAGGATCGAAGACCGGTTTGCAAGGTGGGCGTCCAAGTTGTTGTCGAGAGGAGGGTGGTTGGTCCTCCTTAAGGCAGTTTTGTCGATGATGTCAGCGTACTTTACTTCAGTTGTAAAGATGTCGCGAAGAAGACGATGTCAGGATGGGGCTTTGCTTGAGAAGAAGACCTCCGCCTCTTTGTTCTCGCCTTCGAGGATGGCGGAGGGAGGGTCGGAGCGTGGAGACGGCATGGGAGGAGACTGACCCTCAACCTGCCTCGATGCAGGTGACATGCAATCCCCCTTAGCATCTGTAACGACCCGATTCCCAAGTCCCTGCGAGATACGAGAACCGGACCGACTCGACTAATCTCAAGACCTAGTCATCCAACGAGGAAGTAACCAAAAGAGCAGTAAAATAAACCACATTCAACATGAATATAACTAACAGTAAGAAAATACAGCAGCAAGGAAATGAACTACTACAGTATATACCACCACAACGGTAGAACAACATTCATAACTAAATATGAACTGCAGGTAAAGAAAAGTACAGCGAAAACAAAAACTACTCACTATACGGAACAAAAAGAGGTACAAGAAACCGTGGTAACTCTACTGGACCCTACTCGGCCCAGCGTCTTCTGCAGCCATTGACCCTGGCTGCTCAACACCTGGTCCTGAAAAAGGTAACGAGTGTAACACGTCAGCAAATCGTTGAGTAGAGTGGCAACTAAACTAAAGACAACAGTAGAGTGTACAGTAGCTGTTATGTTCGATTACTTTCTTTATTCACATCTTTCAATTGTCTCACTATTTCATTTATTCCTCAGATTTTTTACTTGATCTCGAATGTTCCTCGTAACGGTGACTACGGCACGCGTGATAAACGCACAGGTAGCTAACCCGTACTGGCACGTGGTCAGTCGTTTCCGTTAACGGGTGCACCCAAAGCACAGCACGGAACCAGTCCAGGGCAGAGCCCTCTCAGTAACAGGGGTCCAACCCCTCCACAGTAACCAAACCGGGGCCTTGCCCCTCCACAGTCCGCGCACCCTCGCCTGACTACCCTGGTTTGCCCCAGCGGGCTTAACAAGTCGGTGTTGGAGGCTAGCAGAACCCCGGGGCCCGTGGGGTAGCTAGTACCTCTCTACACTAGTAGCTCTCCTTGGTACTACGTACACGAGGGACAGCAAGTCGGTACGGAGTGGCCAGTCCTAACCCCGGGTCCCTGGGGCGGCTGACTCCGCTCTGCACTAAATAGGGGGACAGTCGCTCTCCTTAGTACTCCGTACTCAAGGGCCAGCTCACTTCCCCAATTCTATTCCATTCACTTTCCAGGAGTTCTACTCCTAATTCCCCGTATAGTTCCAGCTCTTTAACTCAGAACATTCCAGTTTCACCATTCCAGTTTCACGTTCATACATCCCATATTCTTAATCATGTTCATTTATTCATAATAGGCAGCTGTTAATTTAATTCACAGGCAGCTATTATTTCTTTTCCACATTTTCCAAAACTGCAGTATTCATACATTCCACTGTTTTCCCGTCCTAGAATTCATGCCATATCCTATGATATATCATACAATCTAGTTTTCCAGCCCTAGAATTCATGCAACACCCTAGGAATCTACCATTCAATCTATTTCTCATTCTTAGGATTCATGCAATGTCCTAGGTTCTAATTATGGTTTCATAATTTAACAGATTATACTTAAAGCCACTCTACCAGGTATGACGGGAGTAATGGGGGCGTGATCGGGAATCCCGCGTGCCTCCGTGACCCTCAAGACTGCAACGGAACGAGGTCCTATCACAAGGAGTGTCTCAAAATAGTGTATAGCTACTGTAGACGGGTAGAGGATTTAATTCCAGAAAGAATGCAACTTGAAATGCGGAAAACGGAACCCGAACAGGCCCTCAACAGGTCGAAAACGACGACACTGTGCAAAATCAGACGTCTGGAACTTCTTCCAGACGTCTTAAAAAGTGGATCAGAGAATTACCTTGTTCAGCGTGGTTTCCCAGACGTCCAGAAGTCTGCGGGGACGTCTGGCCTAGCTCCCAGACGTCCGATGGTCACCCCGGACGTCTGGAGGTCGCTCCCGCTGTCTGGTACTACAGCCAGACGTCTGATAAGCGTTGGATGGCGAATCACCGAGCCTGCACACACCCATCTCTCTCCCTCAGTACGGTCAGTCGACAGGAAGGAAGAAGAAGACGGAAAACTCACCTTTCAGACGTCTGGACAGTCTTCCAGACGTCGACCCCGCCGTCTGGCTATCAGCACAGACGTCTGATTCTGGAAATTTTTTCAGAATCAGGGCGCAACTCGCCCTTCGCTCGCGACGCCGCCCGCGTCGCACCTCGTGCGCCTGCTACTCGAGCCGCAGCAGGCCTCCCGCGTCGTTCCACGCCCGCTGCGCTCCCCGTCGGCCGGCCCTGGCAGCCTCGGCGAGCTCGCCCTCACGACTGAGCGCCGCTCTCGCACGCAGCACCCCCTCCGCGCTCACTGCGGCCGTCGCCGCCGCAGCAACCCCGCGCCCGCTCTCGCGCTCGCTCTCGCGCACTGGAAGGAGAAGAGGAAAGGGGTGGAGGCGACGGGAGAGAGCGCGTGGCCTTTTAAGGCCGCGCGAGGAGGAGAGAGACTGCAGCGGCGAGAATCTGCAGCCGCAGGAGCGAATATGCGGTCTGCGCGCTCAGGCGCGCAGACGACCCACGCGTGTCGAAAATAATCGATTTCCAGACGTCTGGAAACGATCCCAGACGTCTGGTAAGACGTCTGGAAGTGACCCCAGACGTCTGGTCCGACGTCTGGGCCACCTCCCAGACGTCTTAAAATACGTCTGGGGCGTGCGTTCGTTACAGCATCTCCCTTGCTAGGAGAGGAGGGGAGAGAGGCAGCGACGATGACAGACATGGTTGTGGCAATTTTGGGAGGTCTCTCCGGTTGCCCTCCAGCCGACGAGGCTAAGAGGAGGCCCACGCTTGATGAGAACTCGATCACCAAGAACCAACTTGAGGCTTCCTCGCAGTTGCAGCGGTTGGATGGAGGCGACATGGTAGAGGTCCCTTTGACCGTGTGGAGGCCACACTTAGTGCATGAGGGTCGAGGGGGCTCCCTCCGGTATAGTAGGACGTGGAGTTTCCGTGGAAGACAGAGGTCGAGGGTGGTGGTGGATGGCCATGGAAGGACGCCACAGGGCTCACAACAAATAATGACATTGAATTATGACGATGAGGAGGTGCGTAAGACAGCGGGGGCAGGTGGCTTTCGACAGGCAGTGAAGGTGACGCCCAATGTTTGTAAATGAATGGCGTGCTTACATGGAATGTGCGGGGTCTCAATGACCCTTTGAGGAGAGTAGCTTTGGGGTAGTATATTAGGAGATGAAGAGTGGATGTCGTGTTGTTGCAGGAAACAAAGCTGTCCGGTTGTGATGCCAAGGTATGGAAGGAGGTAGGGGGTTCTTTGATAGAAGGTTTTTGGTCCCTTGATGCATCTGGCTACTCAGGTGGACAGATCCTTGGATGATGGGAAGATGTTTTTTCCCTGGAAGACTGCTATTGTGGAGAACATGTAATCTCTATGAGGTTGGTTATGAAGGTGGGAGGGGCCAGCGTGACTGCCACAGGGGTGTATGGGCCAGCATATGCGCAGGCGAGGGGAGTCATGTGGGAGGAACTCACTTCTGTGGCTACAGCATGCCATGGAAACCCTTTGTTGATGGAGGTGATTTCAACATTACCCTGCAGATGGAGGATAGGCTTGGAGGTCGGGGGAGACAAGATCTCGGGTCGGATAATTTTGTGGACTTTATTTCTACTCATGGTCTCGTGGATTGGGCTCCAACATCCCATGCTTACACATGGAGGAATAGAGGTGGTCTAATGTTTATGATTTTGACAGATTCCTCTCCAACATGGAGTTGGCAGATGCCTTCCCTGTGGCGGATGTGTCTGCTCTGGAGAGACCTTTCTCGGATCATATGCCACTCATCTGGAGGCCAAATATGGGGGTACATTTTGGCACTTATTTCAAATTTGACAGATCCTGGCTGATGGAAGGATTCAAGAGTATGGTGGAGAAATGGAAATCGAGTTGGAGAGTTCGATAGCATGTTGCCTGGTGAAAAAATTGAGTGTGCTGCGAGACCACTTGAGAGTGTACAAGAGAGAAATCAAGGTGTCCAGGAGGGGCAGGAAGGAGGAAGCTCTGATAGAGATTACCAGGATTGATAGACAGGAGGAGCAGGCCTCTATCTCGACGGAGGATAGGGAGGTTCGGGGGAGGATGGCATAGATAGTAAAGGAGGACAAAAAGGAAGAGGTGGAGTGGAAGACGAAGTCATGACAGAAATGGTTGAAAGAAGGTGACTCCAACATCAGATTCTTCCACCAAATGGCTTCAGCCAGGAGGAGGAGAAATTGGATAGAGAAGTTGATGATACATGGGGATTGTTTCGTGGGCAGGGAGGAGATGGGTCGGGCAGTGGCGGATTACTTCAGAGACTTTGCAGGGAGGCGTGTCAGGGGGTGCTGGAGGTGGAGAGGGGGGAATGTACAGCGTATCACGAAGGCTCAGGTGGAGGGTCTCACTACTGGTTTCTCAGAGGGTGAGCTGAGACAGGTGGTTTGGAGACTGAACACGGAAGGGTGTCCTGGCCAAATGATTTTCCAGTCTTCTTTTTTAGGGAGTTTTGGCCCCTTGTGGGGGCGAAGGTGATGCAGATGATAGAGGAGTTTGCAGCTAGAAACAGAGGTTTCGATAAATTAAATAGATATTATTTGTTCTTGCTACCCAAGAAGGAAGAGGCGGAGGCGATTCAGGATTTTAGACCGATTGCGCTGTTAAATGCTATATACCTTATTGTTGCTAAGCTCCTAGCCAATAAACTTAAGGATCTTCTTGGTAACTTGATATCCTCGGTGTAGACTGCCTTCAATCTAGGGAGAAGAATTTTGGATGGTTTGTGGTTGCTTTAGAGGCTCTAGCAGCTTGGAAGAGGGAAAAAAGACAGGCTTTTCTATGGAAGGTGGACTTTAGCAAGGCATACGATTCAATACAATGGAATTTTCTATGGGCTTCCTTGTTGAGGAGAGATTTTCCCATGGTTTGGATTGATTGGATGAAGAGGTGTGTGACGATGACATCCTTTTTGGTTTTGATCAATGGGAAACCGGCAGGAGGATGGATACAACCAAGGATGAGGGTCAAACAGGGTTACCCCCTAGTGCCTATGTTATTTGTCCTTACAACAGATGCTTTGGCACAGGCAACACATAGGGCCTGTGATAGGGGTCTAATCAGAGGTTTTATGGTTGGTGAAGACAGGGAGACAACGGTCTTGCAATATGCTGATGATACACTATTTCTAGTTGAGGGTACGGTGCTGGAGGCTAGAAGGATGAGAGTTCTTCTAGAACCTTTTGGTGAGGCGTTCGGGCTACAAATAAACTATCGAAAGTCAAGTTTTATCCCATTTAACTTGTTAGCCACAGAAACAGAGAGAGTGGGCGATGCCTTGGGGATAGATTTGGGTTCGTTGCCGTTGGTGTATTTGGGCCCTCCTTTATCAAATCGGTGGCTCAGGATGCAGGATTGGCTTCCTCTGTTGGAGAGGATGGAGGGGAGGTTGGCGGGGTGGTCTTCTAGGCTCCTTTCTAGAGGTAGAAGACTGACCTTAGTGAAAGCAGTTCTGGCATCCACGCTGTCGTACTTCCTCTCGGTATTCAGACTACTACGCCAAATTGAGAGGAAGATCTCGGGATTGATGAGACATTTCTTCTGGGCTAATGTGGGGTCGACAGGTAGGGGGCGAGATTGGTGGCCTAGGAGGAGGTCTGTAGACCAGTGCAGGATGGGGGTTTGGGGGTTAGAGACGTGGGCAAGGTGAACATTAGCCTCTTAATGAAGTGGATAGCCAGATTGGTAGGGCAGGAGTAGGGGTTGTTCGGTGATGTTATGCGATGATGGTATGGACCCTTTTTGTCGTGGGGGCCGCTGGACTCCCCTCCCTCAGGAGCTTTTCACTTTCTCAAAGGTCTGACGATGGTGACGGGAGGTACGTGGTTTTTTTTCTCCCACTTTGGGGGAGGGGGATACATTTTATTTCTGGCAGGACGATCGGCAAGGGGCTGGCTATACCCTTGGTGACAGGTTCCCCCACCTTTTTGGGAGTGTTGTCGACCCGTCAACCACAGTGGGAAGTTGCTGGGATGGAGCTTGGTGTCCTACTTTTAGGGGAGGCTCTCGGACCAGAGATGTGAGGAGTTTCAGCAGATGTTGTAGGAGTTGGAAGGTTGGGCACCAGAGGATGGCCAAGATGCTTTCTCCTGGGAAGAAGGAGACTTTTCAATGGCAAAGGTCTTCTGCAGATTGAGGGGTGACACGACCAATTCAAACGTCGATCTCTTGCGAGACTGCAGGTTGCTCTGGGCAACAAAGTGCCCTTTGAAGGTGAAAATCTTTGCATGGTTGGTGAGAAGGGGGAGAATCATGACGAAGCAATGGAGAGCGAGATGGAACCACACGAATGACCTGACGTGTCCTCTTTGTCATGAAGCCGACGAGGACATCCAACACCTCTTCTTCCAATGCCCTTTTGTGGTACAGGTTTGGCAAAGCTTGGGGATCGATTGGATCACTTATCGGGATGAGGCTACCTTTTGGTCCTCATTCCGCAGAGGTAATGTACATGACGAAGGGATCACCTTTAGATCCAAAAAGGATAAGACCAAGATTCTGGTGGTCCTGTGGGGTGTTTGGTTGGGGAGGAATGGTGTGCTTTTTAGGGGAGAGAGATCCTATGTTTTTTGAACTTTATTTCTTCGATTTCCTCCCTAGTGGTGTTCTGGAGATCTATCATGATGTAACTTTGGCTCTTCAAAGAAAAAAAAAAAAAAGGAGCAAATGGATATTGACGTGTACTTCTAACCAATATTGCACAATGTGTCCAGGCAGATGTGGGTAGACTTGTCCGTATAGATCGTTGGGAGTCTTGGTGGTCAGCAACCATAGTTTTAAGAACGAAATAACCTTTTGCAATGCAACTAGCTATGGTAACTCATAGGTGTGGTCGTTGTGATTTCTTGCATAAAGAACCAAGTCGATCCTATCATAGAATATAACCCCAGCACTTAAGAAATCAAAAATTCGTATGATTGATTGCACTCTTCAGTAAAGAACAAGTATGCTATAATTCTCCTTTGTAACGAATCACAACCTTTTTGCTTGAGATACAATGCTGTCCTTAAGTCGGATGCAAAACTTTTTTAGTTATTCCATTACCCAACTTCATCTCTATAAATGCCATCTCCCAGGATCAGCTAAACTGCAGTTGCATTTTATTGGTGGTGGACTTAAGTAGGAGTGCACGTTGTTAAATGTAAGCTGCTAGCTTACTTTTGGCAAATCAGCCATACAGGTTATACCTTATGCATGAGACTATATGGAATAGTTTATACATCTTGAGTAATTAGCAAAGATTTGAAAAGGATGCATCTGCTGGTAGTTCTTCTAGTTCAATCAGTCTAATAATTGAAGGATGAAAAACACATATACAACAAATGAAACAACGCTCCAAAAAAAATTCGTATGCTTGTAATAAACCAATTAAACTAACCCAAAACATGGCTACTCTTGGAGTAATGCTCTCATGAACTTTGAGGCTGCTCCATGCACAACTTGTCCAAAATGTCCTCTTTGCTGTCGAGGCTCCCAATACATGCAAGATAAGTATTCTCGTCTGGGGCAATGCCCTTCTCCTCCATCTCTTGAAGGAGCTCCTGCGCATGATCGAAATCTCCGTTCTCCGACAGCCCTCGAATGAGGGCATTATAAGTCAGGATGGTTGGATTGAAACCATGTCGAAGCATCTCATCTCTAGTAGCCAGAGCATCCTTGACACAGCCGATCCTCCTATACCCACTGATAAGAGTATTGTAAGTAAAATGATCCGGAGTTATACCCTTCCGCCTCATCTCTTCTATGAGCTTCCGGGCCTCCTCGACCTTCCCAAGCAAGCAAAGGCCCTTCATCAAAGTATTGTAGGTCACGTCATCAGCAACAACCTTCTTCCCAGCCATATCCTTGAGAAGTGCAAACGCACGCTCCATATTCCCGATCCTACAGTTACCATCAATCAACGCATTGAACATTGCCGTATCCGGACCTACACCCTTGTTAACAGCTTCCCTGAACAGCTTCTCCGCATCAGCAACCCTATTCTTCCTGCATAACACAAAAATCAATGGCGTGTACGTCACACAAGTTGGTTCAACTCCCTTCCCACGCATCTCCTCGAACAACCCGAAGCACTTCTTCACATCTCCAACTTGAGAAGACCCATTGATCAGCACGTTGTAAGTTATGGCATCCGTTGTGATCCCCCTCCCCTCCATCTCTGCCAGCAACCCGCCCGTCTCCGAATTCCTCCCTTCCATGAACAAGGCATGAAGAAGCACATTGTATGTGGCAGCAGTTGGCATGATTCCGCGTTTCTCCATCTCCTCCTTATGCCTAAACGCAGAGTCCACCTTCCCTCGGTTGCAATACCCGTCGATCACTGCAGTGTACGCAACAGCCATCACTGGCACCGAGCCTTCCCCCGCCATCCTTTCAAGCATCCCCGAGGCCTCCTCCAACCTCCCCTCCTTGGAGAGCCCCGAGACGACCGTCCCGTAGGTGTAGCCGTCGGGCTCAACCGCGCTCGCCCTCATCTTGTCCAGCACCCCGAGGGCCGCATCCGCCTTCCCATTGGAGAAGTACCCGCGGATTACCGTGTTGTACGTGGAGGCAGTGGGCCTGAATTGATTTATCTCCATATACTCAACGAACTCCTCGGCCTTCCTCACCTTCCCTGCCTTGCAGAGCAAGTTGACCATGATGTTGTAGGTGACGACGTTGGACCGGATCCTCCTCCTGCGCATTTCGTCGAACAGGTTCCAGGCGTCGCCTGCACGGCCCGACCGCGAGAGAGAGGCGAGAAGGGCGTTGCAGGACTCGATCCTCGGCGCGACGCGGAGCTCCCACGTGAGGCGGAAGGCGTCCAGGGCGCGGTCGGGGGAGCCGGAGTCGGAGCAAACCTTGAGGAGGAGGTCGAGGATGGAGACCCGGTGGAGGTGGGGCCAGCGGGCGAGCTGGGCGGCGGCGAGGTCGCGGAAGAGGGGGAGGGAGGGGGGGAAGGAGTCGGTGGCGAAGAGGGCGCGGTGGAGGAAGCGGAGGAGAGGGGAGGGGGAGGGGATGGTGGCAAGGAGGGCGGCGGAGGCCGAGAAGGTGGAGGCGTCGAGGCGGCGGAGGAGGGGGAGGGGGTCGGCTTCGGTGACGTGGAGGAGGAGGGAGGAGACGAGGGACGGGTCGGGGTCGGAGTTGGGGTCCTCGAGGGTGTGGAGGATGGAGTCCACCACGTGGTCGAGAGGCGGAGGAAGAGGAGGAGGAAGGGAGGATTGTGAACTCGTGGTAAGAGACCTCCGGTAGAGGTGGTGGAGGCACCGGCGTGTGGCGGTCGTGAGCGCTTCCATGGAGAAGATGGTGGGTTGGTCTAGTGCCTCAACCGGTGACGGGTACCGGTTGTTGCCTTTCCTTCTGCTTCCCTCTTGTAGTGCCAACCGGAAAACTCTTCGATTGCTACGGCGGTGTTGAAGAATTATTTTCTTGAGCAGCGGTATCGAGAAATGCTCGTTATCTTGCAATAACCTGGGGTTAAAAGTTTATCTAAGATAAAGAAAAGAGAGAGGGATTTAAATTTGCTTTAAATTTTAACCCAGAGGAAGAAAATTATACGATATTAAAATATTAAAGAATTGGGTTAGAGGTTTAATTTTAAAGGTGGAAGATTGAGTAATGTATTTGATAAGTATGGGTATGAGTCTATCTTTTTAGTTAATTAAGGTTGGAAGTTAGATGTCTAAACTTAATGGATGCTGTAATCGTCTAATGGATAATATCAATGAAAGCTACACCATTGGACCATTGCTTCTAGCCAAACCTTAATCAAGAATTTAAAGGGATGGGACTTATATATATCAATGAAATATACAACAAGGGGAACCCATGATCAAAGATAAGAAAGAGAAACTTGTGAAGAAAGGAAAGGATGAAGGGGGAGTTGAATGGAGGGAAAGGAGCTTAGGTGACATAAGGGGCTTCTACACAAACCTTTGATAAGCTTTTCTATTAATGAGTGTGCAAAGGATGGCATAATATGGAAGTTCAAGGAGCTATGTATCAAATTTGCATGTGCATGGAGTAAATATTGTAAGGGAATTAACTGCTCTATAGATTAGAAGTAGATAGAAAATAGATGTGTAAAGTAGGATTTGGTTGGCGAAGGGTGACATAGGTACTCAATCCACATGGTTGGTAAAGCAAGTCTCTTTCTTGACCTAGAACTTGCATCGGCAGTGATTATAAGTATATGATCTAAAATTGTGCACTAGAAGGGAGATGATTAGCCCAGTATAATTGTTACGACCCGATTCTGGCTCCCTACAGGACCTGAGACCGGCTCACCTCGACTAGATCCCAAGATTCAGTCGTCCAACGAGAAATAACCAAAGGTAGAAAATATTCCACAACTATACATGTAATGTAACTAAGCGGAAATAAACAAGAGACAGTAAAGGAAAAACAGAACGAAAAGTTTTACAGTATTACATGCCATCACAACTACAACAGAAAGATAACGAAAATAGTAATACATGCTAGAGTACTCACTACAATAACAGAAAACTTGGAAACAGAAAGAAAACAACAGCTAAGGCTGGGCTTGACTGGGCCCAACTGCCTCTGCAGTCGGTGGCACTAGTTGCTCAACTTCCTGACCTGAATAAGGTTATACAATTCATGGTCAGCGAACATTGAGTAGAGTGGTGGTTAAGCTTTTTACATAAGACAAGTAACTAATTAATTATCAATTTCCATTTATCTCAACTAAGTTGTTCTGATTTATTTATTCTATTAAGGATTTATTCATTTCTTGATCTTGCTTGTCTCTCACGGAAACGATCTTGATTGCAGTCTTTCCCGTGATGTAGGATGTACACATGGTGCTCTCTTGATCTGGAGAGTCCCTCGTGGTAGTCCTACACTCGGTCTACCACCTCGAGGTCATGGTCGTGACGTAGCGGTAACTACGACAAGCCGATAAGCGCATGGGTAGCTACCATGCACTGGCACGCGGTTAGTCATTTTCGCTAGTGGGTACGCCCAAAAGTACAATACGGAACAACATTGAGCCTTGCCCTCTCAGAACAGGGGTCTCATCCCTCAAAACAGAACAGGGGTCTTACCCCTCTACAATCCGCGTACCCTCGTTTGACTATCTCGGTTTGCCCAGTGGGCCTAAGAAGAGTTGGTGTAGGGTGCCTAGTTTTAACCTCAGGCCTCGTGAGGTGGCTATCTCCCTCCCTACACTAAATAGCTCACCCCGGTGCCACGTACGCGAGGGCCAATAGGAGTCAGTGTAGAGTGACTAGTCTTAACCCCGGGTCTCAACCTAAAGGGCAGCTAGCTCCCCTCTACACTACAGGGACAGCTGCTCTCCTTGGTACCGTGTACACAAGAACCAGCTCACTTCTCTTCTATATGCAAAACTCTTTCCGTGTACAGGAGTTCTTCTCTTAGTTTCCCATAGGGTTCATGTTTGTATTCATTTCATTTCATTGCTCAACACGCATATCTCGTTGTTCACATTCTGATTCTCATTCATATAACAGGCAGCTCATGTTTTAATAACTGAAGAAGTATCACATCATGTATCTACACACTTGCTAGCAATTAGGGTTTTAACATGCATCTAAAAGTAAGCAGTGTAGCTTAGGCGATGTTCATTTGTTTCTGCCCTAGGGTTCATTTCACATCCCAGGGTTCAATCAAGTTATTCTAAGCATGCATTTTACATAATTAAATCTTAGTATGAAGGTAAACCTCTCTACCAGAAAACACGGGACGAATGGGGCTAGAACCACAGATCCCATCGTCTCCACGGGTCTCGAACACGCTACTGGCTAGAAACCTACACCAATGACTAAATCACATCAGACGAGTTCAGAACAATATACAATTGACACTAACACATAGAGAAACTCGAGCGGAAAATAACGGTACTTCGTTTGCGTAAATCTAACCCTGTTTGGGCCTTGAACTAGCCAAAAACGCACGTACTAACTAAAATCAAACTTTTGGGACTAGGCCCAAACGTCTTAAACGACATCAGTAACTTACCTTGTGTTCTTGCGTTGTTGGCGGATGTCTGGAACTCCTTACAACCGTCTTGGGGTTCTTCCAGACATCTGATCAAATGTCTGTAGAGTCGTCTAGAAGTCCTAAAGCACCTCGAAGAGCGTGCTTACATGCCTTTCCAAGGCCTTTACCTGCACATGCGTTCGCAAGTTTAAAACGACGACAGCACAACGTTAACGTACTTCACGTACACGCATGGAGAAGCGTACATAATTATACCTCGGTACTCCGCGTGTTTTCAGACGTTCGGCTTCAGCTCAGGACATCCCGTTACTGCTTTAGATGTTTGGTAGATGCTCCAGACAGCTGATACTGGAAAATCCAGTACACAGAGCTCCCTCACGGTGTTTTTCTTCTCGCGAGCTTCGCCCACAGCAGCTGCTCCAGTAGCTGCAAGAGGTTGCGGATCCTCCACCTATAGCCTCCTCTCCTCTCACACGAGCGCCCTTGGCTCTCTTGGCAGCAGCTCTGGTCGCGGCACCTCCCCTCGCACCTCCAAGTGCTTGCTACTGCAACTGCAGCAAGGGCAGCTCCCTCGCGCGAGCTCTCCTTCTCGATGATGTGTGCCTCATCATGAGTCCTAACTAGCACATTTTGATCTAAATAAGTATACAAAAGTTCCTACAAAACCTAAGGGAAAGCCTAAATAAAAGAACTATAAATCTAAATATGAAGCAACTCACAAGGGGTAAAACTGTAATTTTACCAATGTAGTACACAAACGGGATGTCTAAGGGTTTAAACACAGGATAAATGAGCTTAACAAGAAAGAAAATGGGATGATTTGATCTAAAAAGGGTTATAGCAATTTTTAGGAATTAAATGACATTTAGTAATCCTAAAACAAATCAGCTTTAATTCATGAAGTTCCAGGAAAGATAAAAGTCAATTATACCCTCTAAAATTCATGGAAAAACATCCCCTAGGGTTTAGAACCTTCAATTTGGCCATTGGAACTTGTCTTGACCTAAATTGAGAACAATACCCAATTTTTTACCTAATTTAGGTTTTTGTGCAAATTGACTAGTCAAACGTAGTCAAACCAAAAATCAAACTTCACCATTAGATTCCTTAGGTCTAAATTAGGTTTGTACCAAAATTTGGACCTAAGGGAAGGCCATCTTAATCTACTTTACAAATTTGTCCTCATGAATTACTTTTTGACCCTTAACTTTTTGAACCCTTGGACTTTGCCCCCCAGCTTTCCTTTCGTTCTTTACAGAACGGTCCTTCTACCACCCTGAGCAGCTGCCCATACCTTCGATGACTTTGCGCGGAGGATGGCGCCGAGCAGGGTATGGGAACCGCTCTCAGAAATGAAAGTGGGGTTCCTTGCATAGTTCTCTTCCGCCTGATCCTCCTCCCAAGCCCTGCCATTGCCCATGCCTCTCGTGCGAACGCACGAAAGGAATGGGTCTCTTCTCCGGCCATTCTCCGGCAAGCTGCCCACGCTCTCTCGAGATCTTCTCCTCGCCAACGGCTATTTAAGGAACGGCAGGGGCCGCCGGTCACTCCAAGCCTGTTTTGGCCAAGGAAAAATCCCCAAACTTCGTCTCCTCCTCCTCCGGCCATTCGCCCGCAAGCTCCGGCGACTCTTCGCTTCCTCTCTCGTCGCCCTGCCACCATACTAGTGGCAGGGTTAGCTCTGCCATCGTTCGTCGTGCCTCGCCATACCAGCAGGCACCCTCCGGTCTATCTTCCTCGTCGTCGTCATCTCCCCACAGGGCGTTGTCCTCGACAACAGCACCAAAAACTGGTCGCATCCCTTTTCGCGGTGGATTAAAATTATGTTTGTTGCAGTATATTGTGAAAAGCGATCACCAGTTTATTACAATTTATTACTCGAAATTTAAAGTTTCCCGAGTTCGAACTCAGGGAGCACACTTTGATTCCAGACGCTTACAAATTCACAATTATGAATTACAAAAATTTAAGAGAGAGGGACAAAAGAGCCTTTTCTTCTTTTCTTTCTTTCTTCTCTTTCCCTTCTCTTCTTTCTCTTTTCCTTCTCTTCTTTCTCTGCCTTTCCCTTCTTCGGACGTCTGATTCTCTGAATCAGATGCCTTATTGGTCTTGTTGCTACAGTGCATCCTTCTTCTTCTTTTTCCTTCGGCTGATGCGGCTCTTCTCCTTCTCTTTCTTTCCTCTGCAGCTTTCTTCCTTCCTGGCTTCAGCTCCTTCTCAGCTCCTTCTGCAGCAGCTCCTTCTTGGCTTCTTCTTCTTTTCTTCCTTAGTGCTGTGTCTTTTCTCAGCCTGCTTCTTTCTTCTCTTAGCGACTGAGCCCTCGTCGCTTCTCTTTCTCTTCTTCTCCACCTGTTCCCTGCACACACGAACGCAAAACCTACCCCTAGGCTTCCCCGCATCTCTCTCTCTCTGAATCTCTCTTTGGTACGCTCTTCCAGAGCCGGGTAATCGGGTCGGGTCGCGTGACCGGGCCCAGGCACACCGACATGGGTGTAGTGCGTGAGGAGTGCTCAGGAGGGTAGTCGAGTCGTGGGTCAGGTCCACGTGGGCAGAGCCGCGGATGAGACCTAGTGAGGGTGAGGGACCTCACCCCAGTGTAACTTGAGGCAAATAGCCTCATGATTAGAGCCTCATCATGAACCCTAACTAGCACAATTTGATCTAAATAAGTGTGAAAAAGCTCCTACAAAACCCAAAGAAAAGCCTAACTCAGAGAATTCTAAATTGAAGAATAAAATAAGTCATAAGGGGTAAAACTGTAATTTTACCAATGCAGTGCACAATCAGGGTGTCTAAGGATCTGAATACAGGTCAAATGCGCTTAATAAGAAAGAAAGTGGGATAGCCTGAGCCGAAAAGGGTTATAGCAACTTCTAGGAATCAAACGACATTCTGTAACCCTAAAAATAAACCTGCTTTAATTCACAAGGTTCTAGGCAAGATAAGAATCAACTAAACCCTCTAAAATTCATGGAAAAATATTTCCTAGGATTTAGAACCTTCAATTTGACCTTTGCAACCTATCTTGACCTAAATTGAGAACTATGCCCAAATTTTGACTTAACTTGGGTTTTTGTGCAAATTGACCGGTCATACGTGGTCAAACCTAAAATCAAATTACATCATTGAATTCCTTAGGTCAAAATTAGGTTGTTACAAAAATTTGGGCCTAAGAGAAGATCATTTTGACCAACTTTACAAATTGATCCTCTTGAATTACTTTTTGACCCTTATCTTTTTGAACCCTTGCATTTAGCCTCCTATCTTCTCTTTCGTTCTTTGCAGAACGGTCCCTCTGCCACCCCACGTAGGCGCCCATACCTCCGGCGACCCTGCACGGAGGATGGCACCGCGCAGGGTATGGGGGCCACTATCAGGAATGAAAGGGGGGTTCCCTGCATTGTCCTCTTTCCCTCTTCGTCAATTAAGTAGGTAAAAACCTTCCCCTTTCTCTCTCTGTTATTCCCCCCTTCTTAATTTGCTATTTCCACCCACCGACCACCACTGTCCATCACCACTTTCTCCATCTCCGGCCGCCCTCCGGCGAGGCGTTTCCGCCGCCCCACGCCTCCATCTGCCTCGCCAATCACCCCTAAAGCACTATGACACCTCGCTGACACCAAATCCACCCTCCATTCACCACCTCGCTCCTCCATACCACCCCTCGAACACACCCACCTGCTCCTCTGCAGTGTGCCCTAGGCACACAGCCACAGGCACTTTCCCGTCACGCCGACCCCCGCACCATCTTCGCCGTACTTTGGGGAATCTTCCTGAGCTTTCTGACGTGGCCGTGAGGCCGCTTTAGTGTTTTCAGGTCTTGCCCCCCCTCGCCGCCATTGACGAACAGCAAGAGCTGCTCAGCGAGCAGCTCCAGGCCTCTTCAACTCCAGGTTTGCAGCTGAGAGCGCGCGGAGAGTATTCGCGCACACACTCAGGACCTCAATTGGGGTCGAAGGCCTCTGCCTCCACCCCAAATTGGTCGAGCTTTCCTGCCTGCAGGTGCACGGAGCGGAGGTGGGACTTTAGTCCCACCTCGGAAGTGTTAGGCGCACGCCCACACATAAATTGAAAAAGTCACAGAGGCATTTCGCCTTGAATCACTGGGGTGAGGTCCCTCCTCACCTATCACCCGGATCTCGTTCGTGGCTCTTCCCACATGGACCTGACCCGACCCGACTACCCCCACTCTGTGTACTCCTCGCGCACCACCCACGCTGGTGCGCTTAGACCTGGGCATGCGACCCGACCCGACCCGATTACTCGGCTCTAGGAGAGCATACCAAAGAGAGATTCAGAGAGAGAGACGCGAGAAAGGGGTAGGGTAGGTGTTTTGCGCTGAGCTTGTGTGTGTGTGCAGGGAACAGGTGAGGAAGGAAGAAGAAAGGAGAAGGAAGGAAGGAGAGGAGCAGAAGAAGCCAGAGAAGCCAAGAGGAAAGAAAAGAAGGTGAGGCTGATCAGATATGGCGTCTAATTTCTGAATCAGATGTCGAAAAGAAAGGAAGGAGCGGAGCAGAAGAGAAGAGAGGAGGATGGGCCAGAGAAAAAGAAAGAGAAAAGAGGAGGGAGCCTCTGCAGCAAAGAAGAAGACGCAAAAGAAAGAAGAAAGGAGAAGAGAAGGAAAAGAAAAGAAGCAATTTTTGCTCTCTCTCTCCTTTGTCTTAATTTTTGTAAAACAATATATATTGTAAATTCATATGCTTCTGAAATCATAGTTTGCTCCTTGAGTTTGACCTCGGGAAACTTTTAATTCCAAGTAATAAATTGTAAACTGGTGATAGCTTTTCGTGATATACTACAACGCCTAGGACTTTAAAATAACATGACGAAACCCTAGCGCGACCAGTTTTTGGCGCCGTTGCTGGGGAGCAACGGCCATTGCAGAAGTTATTGATTCACAATTTTTGATTTCCTATTGACTAATCTCTTCTCTTTTGTTGTGCAAGAAAAGAAGAAATCAAGAGGAAAACAAGCAGCCGCACAACAACCACACCAAGGACAGATAATTTTCTATCCTCTCGTTTAAACCCCTAAATTCTAAAGAGGAAGAAAAAGAAAAAAGCAATTTAGGAATAACCTGTCTTTCATACGTAGTAAAACACCAAAGTTGCCTGTTTTCAAATTTCAACATACTTTATTTGTACATCCATTAAAGGTAGTTAGGGCTAAAACCTTCTTACTTGAGCCTTAATTACCTAATCTAGAGGCAACTAACTGGACCAATTAGAGTCAATATAAGATTCAAAGCTAGGGTTTTAGAGACACTTTTCTAAGAAAGAATGGAAAATTCCCAAAAAAAGTGTGCCCAAGCCATTGCTTGAAGACAACTATTAAGAGAAACCCTAAATAATCTGACTCTTAAGTCACTTGAACCCTAAAAGACAAGACCTAATAAGCTCTCAAAAGGAACTAACAGATGAAGTTGATCCCTTGGATCAACCAACTTTTAAATTCGATCACTCTTTGCACTCAAAAGGTTAAAGTTCAAGTGAAAACCTTAAGCACCTTGATCCTAATTAAAAGTGGTAGACATAAGAGGTCAAGGTCCCCATTCTGGTCTACCTGGAATCTCAGTGACAAGAGAGGTCGGGTTGGGGAAACCCTGTAACCCGTGGGGGCACTATACCGTGTAGGGGTCTTCGCGGGACTCACCCTCTCTGGCTGCCCAGGTAATTCTCAGGTGAACGACCTTCTGATTAAGGGGTCCATCCGCCCCGAACCTCTATAGTCACCCAACATTTTGGGTGTCTTGATTGGGTCCAGCACCTGCTAAACTCGTCTAATCCATCAGTGCATGTTTGGTAGAAGGTCCTTGAAACCTCCTTTAGAAATCCACTCTCCCCGAGGCCGAGCCTCGATACCCTTGTTTGTGCAACCAACTCTTCACATAGACCTCTCCTCTTATTCCGAACCCAACTCACCTTCTTCTTCCACAATGGCTCAGCCAATTGAGGAAGAGAACAATCTGGAGCACCAGCTTCAGCGACTCAATGACCTCTTCCAGAACTTCATGAACCCACTACAGCATCCCATGATGCGAGATCACTATAATCCCGCTGCGGTGGCTATTGAGCCTCGAGTCAGAATCCCGACTGGAGGACCTGATTCTGAACTGAAGCCCAACATGATTCATGCCATACCTAAATTCCATGGGCTTAATTCTGAAGACCCCTTCCAGCACATTAAATAACTAAAGCATCTGGCCTAGACTTTTGGGTCAGATGCGCAAAATCGGGATATTCTCCTTATGAAGATGTTCTCTTTCTCCCTTATGGACAAGGCAACCCATTGGTATCAGACCCAGACCCGTCCAATCAACACTTGGGAGGAACTTCAGTCCAAGTTCCTGCAGAAGTTCTTCCCCGTTGGTCGGACCAATGCCTTGCGCCATCAGATTACTCACTTCTCGTAACAAACGGGAAAACCTCTTCATGAGGCATGGGATCGTTTTCAGGATCTCATGAGAAAGTGCCCCCATCACGGAGTTCCTAAATGGGAACAAGTCTAGTCTTTTTACAAGGGACTCCGTGAGGATATTAGATTGTTCGTCAATGTAACTTGCGGAGGGAATATCACGGGTCAGCATGAAGACACCGTATGGGAGATTCTCGAGAATATGTGCGAGAACTCCATCAATAATGACTCCATGGGACTATTCGACAGGACGAATACCCGCGCATCGGTGAACCTCAGGGGAGCACATGAAACGCAGGGCCTGTACGCATCAGTCGACCTGGAATTGATGGCCAGTCGATTTGACAAGGTCTCCATTATTGAGAAGAAGGTGGATGAGCTGACTCAGCATTTGCAGCAAGCCACCTCTGCATAGAATTCCTTCGCACAGCCTCCTCCCACAAGGGAGACTATGCAACACATTTTCCATCGACTTTCTCCTGGGGTAGACTCGTATCCACCCCCATCTGACTCTCAGATCGGAGGAACCTCCGACCCTTTCTATTCTAGTCGGGGGAATTCTACTCCCCCATTCTCTGACTTCTCTGAGGCTCCTCAGACCTGTAAGGACCTCAACGCTATCCAGAATGACCCATTTTCCAATACCTACAATCCTGGATGGCTAAACCATCCCAACTTTCAGTGGGAGGGGAATTTCCAGAATCCAAGACCACCCTTTCAGCCCCATCCACAAGCAACTCGTCCTTACCAGCTGCCTCAGCTTTGGCCCAACCCTACTTATCCATCCGGGCCAAACCAAGATCAAATGTCCCTCATCCTTCAGACTTTGGCTGACATTCAAAGAATGAATGCGGCTATTCAAAAGCAACACAAGGACGAAATCACAGAGGTTCAAAACCAACTGGCCCAGTTGGCAAATTCTCGCCAACCAGGCACACTTTTTTCTTAGACTCTTCCTAACCCTAATAACGTGCCGACCCAGCGGCACGTTATGAACCCAAACCCGGGCCAAGCACATATGGTTTATCAGGCCCCCTTTATTCCTTCACCTGACGGGATGTAGGCTTCAACTTCCTATGCGGGTTACCAGCAGCAGCAACCCATCCTACCAACCCCTAACCAGAACCAGGCAGGGCTAAATTCTGTAACCACCCGTAGTGGTAAGGAGACCCAAGATCCACCTTATCTAGATCACTCCAAGCTTGGTAGTGACCCAAACCCTAGGACAGTAATCCAGGATGCTCCTATCCCTGTCCCAGATCAAAGGCCTGGACCTATCCTAGATGAACTAACCAAGGTTCCATTTCCCGAGGCCTTGACCAAGGGAAAGAGGACAACAAAATCCGTCGCTCCTGAGGAGGACCTGGTCAAGCTCTTTGAGCAGGTCCAAATAAACATCTCCTTGATGGATGCAATCCGCCACGTACCAGCTTACGCATGATTCCTGAAGAATGTGTGTACACCTCAGCGTAAGCCGCGAACCAAGAGTGGGAGTCCAATTGTACTATCAGAGCAAGCCGGCTCTGTATTCCTGAGTAGACTTCCACCCAAGGCAAAAGACCCAGGCACTCCCTTGATTTCATGTAAGATCGATGAAACCCAGTTTGATAGAGCATTATTGGATTTGGGTGCCTCAATCAACTTGATACCCACATCCCTACTCAATCATCTAGAAGAATCCGAGCTAAAATCGACTGAGGTGACATTGCAGTTAGCAGACCGATCTATCAAGTCACCCAAAGGAATTCTTGAGGATGTTATTGTTAGGGTGAGGGATTTCTATTTCCCTGTAGACTTCATAGTCTTAGACATGGACGCACCTGAAAACCCAAGGGATACACCGATCATACTAGGGAGACATTTTCTAGCCACTGCAAGGGCCACATTAGTTGTGAGGAGGGCCAAATAGAACTAAAATTTGGAAATCAAACCCTAATAATTGATATCTTTAAGGCCCAACAAGGGATTAATTGTGGTGTCATTTAACAAATCTGTGACGTCAGAGCTTTGGTTGATGAAACACAATTTGAGAATAACCTGATTATACCTCATCAACCACAAGAAGATCTTGAGCCATAATTAGAGGAGTCAGACCTTGATTCAGACAAACCTATAACTCCTACCCTTGTACCTTACAATCACTCTGAACCACCCGCTAATGCTGATAACCCCATCCTTAAACTCAAACCCCTTCCCGATCATTTAAAGTACATCTTTTTGGGTTCTAATCAGACATTTCCTGTGATTATAAATTCCAAGCGCACTCCTGATCAGGAATCCCGTCTGATTGCTGTTGTCCAACAACATCGCAGAGCCATTGGTTGGACTTTCGATGACTTAACTGGAATAAGTCCCTCTTATTGCACCCACCGTATCTATTCTGAAGAGGGCGCACGACCTTCCCGTGAGATGCAGAGACGTTTGGATCCCAATCTGTAGGAGGTCATGAAAAAGGAGATCATTAAGTGGTTAGATGCAAGGATCATTTACCCGATCTCCGACATTCGTTGGGTGAGTCCAATCCAGGTTGTGCCTAAAAAGGCAGGGCTCACCACCATTACGACTGAAATCGGAGAGGTGATACCTACCCGAATAGCCAACTCGTGGAGAGTCTGCATAGATTACCGAAGACTCAATTCCTCCACAAAGAATGATCATTTCCCACTCCCATTCATTGATCAGATTCTCGAGAAGTTAGCGGGAAATACATTCTTCTGCTTTCTTGGCGGGTACTCCGGTTATAACCAAGTGGAGATTCATCTTGAGGACCAAGAGAAGACCATGTTCACCTACCCCTACGGGACGTACGTGTTCCGAAGGATGCCTTTCGGTCTCTGCAATGCACCTGCGACTTTTCAGCGGTGCATGCTTGCCATATTCTCTGATATGGTAGGTGATTATCTGGAAGTCTTCATAGATGACTTCTCAGTTTTCAGGGCATCATTTGATGATTGCCTCCAGCACTTGATTCATATACTTAGGAGTTGCATCGACGTAAACCTGGTTCTTTCCTGGGAAAAGAGCCACTTTATGGTGCCTGAGGGGATCGTCCTAGGTCACTTAATTTCGGAGAAAGGCATCAAAGTGGATCGAGCCAAGGTTGATCTGATTTCTCGACTTCCTATGCCTAGCTCGATCAAGGACATCCGTTCTTTTCTGGGGCACGTTGATTTTTACCGTCGTTTCATCCTTGATTTCTCGAAAATCGCACGTCCCCTGACTACTCTTCTCTCCAAGGATGTACCCTTTGAGATTTCCAAGGAATGCACTCAAGCTTTTAAGAACCTTCGTGACCGAGTCACCTAGGCCCCGATCCGACAGTCCCCTGATTGGTCTCAACCCTTTGAGATCATGTGCGATGCGTCTGACTTCGCTGTAGGAGCGGTTCTGGGGCAGAAGATTGACGGGAAACCCGTGGTTATCTACTACGCTAACAAGACACTTGACGAGGCTCATCGTCACTATATGGTTACGGAGAAAGAGCTACTAATCGTAGTATTTGCCCTCGAAAAATTCTGATTTTATCTCCTAGGTTCCCATGTCGTCATCTACTTGGATCACACTGCTGTGAGGCACTCATTGCTAAGAAGGATGCGAAGCCTCGTTTAATCCGATGGATCTTGTTGTTGCAAGAATTCGACCTCGAGATTCGTGACAAGGCGGGAAGACAGAATGTGGTAGCTGACCACTTGTCTCGCCTTCCTTCTGAGATCATCAACTCTTCTGGACCCATCATGGAGCATTTTCCTGATGAGCACCTACTGACTATTGGTACTAGGCTTCCATGGTTTGCTGATATAGTAAACTACTTGGCATCTAATCAGATTCCGTCTGATTGGTCGAAGGCCAAGAAAGACAAGTTGCGCTCTGATGCCAAGTACTACATCTGGGAAGACCCGTACCTTTTCCGTATAGGTGCTGACCAAATTATCTGAAGATGTGTCCTAGAGGGCGAAATCAATGATATTCTCTCTTTCTGCCATGACCAGGCATGCGGTGGCCACTTCTCTGGGCACAAAATCGCATAAAAAATCCTCCAGTGTGGCTTTTATTGGCCCACTTTATTGAAGGACACATACAGTCACTGCAAGACATGCAGTCGTTACCAAACTTTGGGCAACATGAGCCATTGTGACATGATGCCTTTGCAGCCAATTCTCGTATGTGAAATCTTCGATATTTAGGGGATTGATTTTATGGGTCCCTTCCCTATTTTGGACGGCTTCGAGTACATTCTGCTTGCTGTGGACTACGTGTCCAAATAGATCGAAGCCATTCCGACCTGAATCTGTGATCATAAAATCGTTATTAAATTCATTCATCAGAATATCTTCTCACGGTTTGGGATTCCTCGTGCAATCATCTCTGACGGAGGGACCCATTTCACCAATGCTCAGTTTAGGTCACTAATGACCAAGTATAGGGTGTCTCACCAAATCTCTACTCCTTACCACCCCCAGACTAATGGTCTAGCTGAGCTATCAAATCGGGAGATCAAGAAAATCCTGCAGGTCATTGTTCGACCTGATAGGAAAGACTGGTCGTCTCGACTTCTGGAAGCTTTGTGGACTTATAGGACCGCCCACAAGACCCAATTAGGCATGTCTCCTTTTAGACTGGTGTACGAGAAGGCATGTCACCTTCCCGTCGAATTGGAGCACAAAGCCTATTGGGTAGTACGGAGCTGTAATTTAGATCTTTCTAAGGTTGGAACCCACAGAAAGCTTCGGATAAGCGAGATCGATGAATTACGCCTTGATGCGTACGAGAACTCGCGAATCTACAAAGAGCGCGTTAAAGCCTTCCATGACAAGCACATATCTAGAAAGATCTTTCATCCTGGTCAGAGGGTCCTACTCTTCGATGCCCGACTCAAACTCTTCCCTGGGAAACTATGATCCAAGTGGGTCGGACCATATCTTGTCCGACAGGTTTTTGGAAATGGAGCCGTCGAAATCAATCTGCTCAGCCACGATTCCGAACCTTTCATCGTGAACGGTTAGTGACTTAAACCGTTCGTCGATGTAACCTCTACAGATTTGGCTGAGTCATCATTTATCCTCCATTCTCCCTGAGCATATTGCGCCCAGCCGATGGTGTAAAACTCAGCGCTCAACGGGAGATAGCTCGTCATTCTTTTTGAAAAAATCCGAAACCTTTTCTGACACCTCTTCGCACTTAAGGTTCATCCTTTAGGATAGCCGACTCTACCTCAGGAGCTTGCATCTGAGATTAGAAATCGTCCGCAACAGTCACCCCGAACCATCCACTCACCAAAATACCTATCCTAATGTATGAACTAAGCTAAATAAAAACCCTCCTAAGTTACAATGAGGACATTGCAAATCTTAGGCATGGGGGGTATGAAAGTGCAAAACTCATAAGAAAATGTTTTAAATAAAAAAATTCACATATGCCAAAAACACCATAAAAATAAGAAAAAAATTTGAAAAAGAATAAAATGAGAGGAGGAAAGAAATTTTTGTGGACTTTACAAAGGAGGAGGAGAAAAAGAACAAAAAAAAAAAGGGAGCACAAAATGAAACAAAGTGACAGTCATTAGCAAGAAATTAAGGAATTAACCTAAGTTCTAGACTACATTAAGAAAAGAAAAAGGAAAGTGCACAACAAGATTAGTAAGAACGCAAACCTTAGGCATTCTTGGATAGACTCTTAGTTCCCATTAAGATCTAGATATTCCTCAAGAGGTTGAGGAGAATGAAAAGCTTAAGTATTAGGTCCAAGGCTTAGGGAGTATTTGGCCTCGGTAACTGACTTTGGTTTACGGGACTCTGTAACATAAGCACCCAATTTCACACACAGCCTGGTTCAGTAAGCATAAGTATCAAAATCATGCAGAAGCGTTTCAAAAATTCTAAAAATGTCACCTAGAGTAGGAGCAGCCGATCAACACAAGTTGATTTGGACGAGTTCCCAACGCGGAGAGGTGGGAAATTCCCCTTGAAGATGAGTAACAAAATATCATCTCCTCGGTGCTTGTCTCTTAGGATATTTACATATCCTACTGGGGGCATGTAAGCACTCTGCTGGTTCAGATTCTATGGATGGCATTATCACGAAGTGTCAATTGCCAGGGTCTGAATTCGGCCACGGAACATCATGGATGGGATTATCTCGAAATCTCGAAAGCCAGGGTTCTGGGGGTTACCATGGGCGGTGCTATCTCGAAGCATCGACTGTCAGGGACCCTTGAGGATTGATGATGGGGACAAGGAATCCGATACAGACCGTGTTGAGAAGTCAATCTTAAGCTAGAATTAAAAAGAAAAAGAGAGAGAAAACTCTCCAAACAAATAAATCTTCTACCTCTCTCTCTTACAAAACTAATTGCGAGCTGAACCAAGGCTAAAAATATCTCAAGCACAGGTGCTTTAACCACGAAGTCCAAGAAACCTTAAGTTAGTTCCTGTAGGCCTTAAAAACCTGTGCTAAAGACTGAGGCTAAAACTAGACAGATATGGATTTTAGTTGGTACTAGAGTACCTTTTAGGCCTATGATTGGCATTCTGACCTAATCAATGATACAAGAGAAAAAACACTTATCTAAACTTGATAGGAAATTCATGGTCTAGAACAAAGGTTAAAACCTTAAAATTTTTCTAAGGGACTAGCAAAAGCTAGGCATTGGGGTATGATGAGAGCCTCATCATGAACCCTAACTAGCATAATTTGATCTAAATAAGTGTGAAAAAGCTCCTACAAAACCTAAAGAAAAGCCTAACTCAGAGAATTCTAAATCGAAGAATAAAACAAGTCATAAGGGGTAAAACTGTAATTTTACCAATGCAGTGCACAATCAGGGTGTCTAAGGGTCTGAATACAGGTCAAATGGGCTTAATAAAAAAGAAAGTGGGATAGCTTGAGCCGAAAAGAGTTATAGTAACTTCTAGGAATCAAATGACATTCTATAACCCTAAAAACAAATTCGCTTTAATTCACAAGGTTCTAGGTAGGATAAAAATCAACCAAACCCTTTAAAATTCATGAAAAAATATTCCTCAGGGTTTAGAACCTTCAATTTATCTTTTACAACATATCTTGACCTAAATTGAGAACCACGCCCAAATTTTGACCTAACTTGGGTTTTTGTGCAAATTGATCGATCAAATGTGGTCAAACCTAAAATAAAATTGCACCATTGAATTCCTTAGGTCCAAATTAGGTTGGTACAAAAATTTAGGCCTAAGAGAAGACCATTTTGATCGACTTTACAAATTGGTCCTCTTGAATTACTTTTTGACCCTTATCTTTTTGAACCCTTGCATTTAGCCCCCTATCTTCTCTTTCTTTCTTTTCAGAATGTTCCCTCTGCCACCCTACGCAGGCGCCCATACCTCTGGTGACTTTGCGCGGAGGATGGCGCCGCGCAGGGTATGGAGGCCGCTCTCAGGAACGAAAGGGGGGTTCCCTGCGTTGTCCTCTTTCGCAGGAACCCCCTGCCATGGCCTGCTAGTGCCCATGCCTCTCGTGCGAACACACGAGAGGAATGGGTCTCCATCTCCGGCCAACTCCAGCATGCTCTCCACGATAGATTCTCGAGAATCTCCTCCCGCCAGTTGCTATAAAACGAGCGGCAGGGTCCTCCGGTCAGGATAAGATCGTTTTGGCCGAAGAACACCCCCATACTTCGTCTCCTCTCACTCCGGTCAGACAGCCCAACACTTCCGGCGATCTTTTCTCCTCTTCAATGCTCTGCTGCCACACCTGCAGCAGAGTCTACTCGTCCTCGTCTTCCCACGCTAGGCCGCACCAGCTGGTGCCTCCAGATCCCCTCCTCGTCGCCGTTACCCCCCTTCTGGGCACCTTCATCCCCAGCGCTGGTAGTCGAGGAGAGAGCATGGGCAGCTTGCCTTCTGCCCCCCTTCGTCCGCTTAGTTAGGTAAAAGCTCTTCAGTTTTCTCCCCTCTTTATTTCCCCCTCAACAATTTTTGGTTTCAATCCCTCGACTGCCACTACCACCACCATCAGTTCCACCATTCGGCCACCCTCCGGCGAGCCGCCTCCGTCACTCTGCTACCCCACACGTCTCGCCACCCACAGCACAACCTCCACCACACTCCACTGAATGCCATCCACTCGTCCACAGACCACCTACACCACCACAATCTTCCCCCCACCTAACCCATCACTTCGGCCACAGAGCGACCTAGGCATGCACGCCTAGGCCACCCCGCGGCCTGCCACCTACCGACTCACCTTTGCCGTGACACGGTGAAGGTCCTCCTGTAGTCTGATAGAGCGCAAGGCCCTTTTTGTGTCAGGCAGGGTCTGAGCTCCAGCCGCCATTAGCGAGCAGGTTGAAGCTGCTTCGCGAGTTGCTCCAGGCTGCAGCGCTCCAGGTCCCCAGGCCAGCAGGTGCGGAACATCCTCACGCACACACTCAGGCTCGTAATTGGGGTCGAAGGCCTCGGCCGCTGCCCCAATTGGTCGAGCCTTTCTCCTGCAGACGCACGAAGACACAGGTGGGACTTTAGTCCCACCTCGGAAGCTGACGCGCGCCCACACCTACATAAGAAGAAAAAGTGACTGAGGCTATTCGCCTCAAGTCACACAGGGGTGAGGTCCCTCGCCCTCACTCGATCTTGTCCGCGGCACTGCCCACGCAGACTTGACTCGCGACCCGACTACCCTCCTGAGCACTCCTCGCGCACTACACCCACGCCGGTGCGCTTGGACCCGGGCACGTGACCCGACCCGATTACCCGTGCTCTGGGAGAGCGTACCAAAGAGAGATTCAGAGAGAGAGAGAGATTTGGGGAAGCCTAGGGCTAGGTTTTGCGTTCGTGTGTGCAGGGAACAGGTGGAGAAGAAGAGAAAGAGAAGCGGCGAGGACTTAGCTGCAAAGAGAAGAAGAAAGAAGAAGGCGGAGAAGAGACGCAGCAGCAAGAAAGAAAGGAAGAAGAAGCCAAGAAGGAGTTGCTGCAGAAGAAGGAGCTGAGAAGAAGAAGGAAGGAGCTGAAGCCAGGAAGGAAGAAAGCTACAGAGGAAAGAAAGAGAAGGAGAAGAGCCACATCAGTCGAAGGAAATAGAAGAAGATGGAGGCACTGCAGCAACAAGGCCGATAAGGCGTCTGATTCAGAGAATCAGACGCCCGAAGAAGGGAAAGGCAGAAAAAGAAGAGAAGGAAAAGAGAAAGAAGAGAAGGGAAAGAGAAGAAAGAAAGAAGAGAAGAAAAGCCTCTTTTGTCCCTCTCTCTTAAATTTTTGTAATTCATAATTGTGAATTTGTAAGCTTCTGGAATCAAAATGTGCTCCCTGAGTTCGACCTCAAGAAACTTTAAATTCCAAGTAATAAATTGTAATAAACTGGTGATCGCTTTCCACAATATACTGCAACGAACATAATTTTAATACACCGCGAAAAGGGATGCGACCAGTTTTTGGTGTCGTTGCCAGGGAGCAACGAGCATTGTAGAAGTTATTAATTCACAATTTCTTATTTATTGGATTAATTTCTTCTCTTTTGTTGTGCAGGCACAGGAAATCAAAGAAGGAGCAAGCAGTCGCACAACAACCACACCAAGGGACAGGTAATTTTCTATCCTCTCTTTTGAGCCCCTAAAATTCTAAAAGAGGAAAAAAAAGAAAAAGCAATTTAGGAATAACCTGTCTTTCATACATAGTAAATCGTAAAAGTTGCCTGTTTTTTTTTTTTAATTCAAACACACTCTATCTGTACGTCCACTAAAGGTATTTAGGGCTAAAACCTTCTTGCTTGAGCCCTAATCACCTAATCTTGAGGCAACTAACTAAACCAATTAGAGCTAACTTAAGACTCAAAGCTAGGGTTTTAGAGATACACTTTCTAATCAAGAATTGAGAATTCCCAAAAGAAGTGTGCCTAAGCCATTGCTTGAAAACATCTTTTAAGAGAAACCCTAAGCAATCCGGCTCTTAAGTCACTTGAACCTTAAAAGACGCGACCTAATAAGCTTTCACACGAACTAATAGGTGAAGTTGATCCCTTAGATCAACCAACCTTTAAATTAGGTCACTCCTTGCACTCAAAAGGATAAAGTTCAAGTGAAACCCTAAGCACCTTGATCCTAATTAAAAGTGGTAGACTTAAGAGGTCAAGGTTCCCATTCTGGTCTACCTGGAATCTCTGTGACAAGAGAGGTCGGGTGGGGGAAACCATGTGTTACGAACGTGGCATCAGACGGATTTTTAAGACGTATGGGAAGTGGCCCAGACATTTGTCCAGACGTCTGGAACCCTTTCCAGACGTTTGGTAATAAATTTTTTCGGCGTACCGGGTTGCGTCTGCGTGCATGTGCGCGCAGACTGCACCCGCCGCCTTCGTCTTCTTTTTCCTCTCTCTTCCTGCAGATGCGCTGTCTCTCTTCTCTCTCTCCCCGCGCTGCCTTATATAAACCCTCGCCCTCTCCCTCACCCTCATCTCCTCCGCCTTTCTCTTCTCCTTCTCCCTGCCAGCGAGAGCGCGAGTGAGCGCCGGGCGAGGGGTGTCGCGGAGGGGCTACTGCAGCTTGGGCAGCAGGCGGACGAGGCGCGGCGCGGCCGTGCGTCGCAGGCGAAGAGCGAGTCGGGTTCTGATTTTGGAAAATTTTCTAGAATCAGACGTCTGGACTTACGTCCAGACAACGCCAAAGACGTCTGAAGGACGGTCCAGACGTCTAACAAGTAAGATATTTCTTACCTTCTCCTTTTGAGCGTGTACGGCCATGCAGCCGTCCTCGGTGTTTTCTTCTGCACTTCGTCGTGCTGAGAGCAGGTGTATGTGTGCACAGGTCCTGCTCGGGAGGGTGCGAGGGCTTGCCATCCCACGTGAATTAGACGTCTGGCCGCAGTGCCAGACGATGGAGAGGACCTCCAGACGTCCGGGGTGACAATCGGACGTCTAGAAACCAAGGCCAGACGTTCCAGCGGGCTTCTGGACGTCTGAAGGACTACGCAGAACTAAGGTACGGCCGATCCACCTTTTAAGACGTCTGGAAGATGTTCCAGACGTCTGATTTTGGACAGTTTCGTCGTTTTTAACCCGTTTAGGGCCCATTCGGAGTTCGTTTTCCGCGTTTCGAGTTGCGTTCTTTCCAGAATTAATTCCTCTATCCGTTTACAGTAATTGTATACTGTTCTGAGAAACTCCTTGTGTTTGATCTTTGTGTTAGGACCCCGTTCCGTTGCAGTCTCAGGGGTTGCAGAGGCGCGCGGGATTGCCGACCACGCCCCCAGTACTCCCGATTTCCCTGGTAGAGTGGCTTTTAATCTATTTAACAAAATTTGTTACAATTATGAAACAATTAATAGAGTTTAGGGCATTGCAAGAACCATAGGATTGAGAAATTAGATTGAATGATAGATCTTAGGGTATTGCATGAATCCTTGGATTGGAAAACTAGATTGAATGATAGATCCTAGGGTACGGCTTGAATCCTAGGACTGGAAAACTAGTTGAATATATAAATATTGCAGTCTTGGAATAGTAGAAAGGAAATGATAACTGCCTGTAAATTGGTTAACAGCTGCCTGTTATGAATGAATACGTATGATTGAGAACATGGGTTGTATGAACGTAAAGCTGGAATGATGAAACCTAAATTGGCTAAGTTAAAAGAGCTTGAACCCTACGGGGGATTTGGTGTAGAACTCCTGGAAAGGGAATGGAATAGAATTGGGGAAGTGAGCTGGCCCTTGAGTACGGAGTACCAAGGAAAGTGACTGTCCCCCTGTTTAGTGCAGAGAGGAGCTAGCCACCCCAGGGACCCGGGGTTAGGTCTGGCCACTTTGTACCGACTTTTGGCCCTCGTGTACACAGTACCGAGGAGAGCTACTAGTGTAGGGAGAGTACTAGCTACCCCATGGTCCCCGGGGTTCTGCTGGCCCTCCTACACCTATTTGTTAGGCCCACTGGGCAAACCAAGGTAGTCAGGCGAGGGTGCGTGGACTGTGAAGGGGCAAGGCCCCTGTTTGGTTACTGTGGAGGGGTTGGACCCCTGTTACTGAGAGGGCTCTGCCCTATACTGGTTCCGTGCTATGCTTTGGGCGCACCCGTTAACGGAAACGACTGACCGCGTGCCAGTGCGGGGTAGCTACCCGTACATTTATCGCACGTGCCGTAGTCACCGTTTCGTCTGTCAGCGACCTTGGGGTGGTTGACTGAGGGTAGGACCACCACGGGGGACTCTCCCGGCCAGGAGAGCACCACGTGTTACTTCTACTTTTCGGAAAAGACTGCAATCAAGATCGTTCCCATGAGGAACATTCAAGATCAAGAGAAGGATCTGACAAATAAATCAATAGTGAAATAATAGAAAGACGTAAATAAAGAAAGTAAAAATATAACAACTACTGTACACTCTACTGCTTCTTTAGCTTTTAGTTGCCACTCTACTCAGCGTTTCGTTGACGTGTCACCCTTATTACCTTTTTAGGACCAGGTGTTGAGCAGCCAGAGTCAGCGACTGCAGAGGACGCTGGGCCTAGTAGGGTCCAGTAGAGTTACCTGTAGTACTTTCTGTACTTTTCTTCCACTGTGGTGAGTAGTTTTCTTTGTTACTCCCTGTACTTTCTTTATCGAAAACTTTATGTTATGTACATATTTTTTTCTCTGCTTTTGTGGTGGTATATACTGTAATATTTCTTTCCTTTACTGTTGTATTTTGTTACTGCTAGTTATATACATGGTGAATGTGGTTTATTTTATTGCTCTTTTGGTTACTTTCTCGTTGGACGACTGGGTCTTGGGATTAGTCGAGTCGGTCCGGTTCTCGTGTCTCGTAGGGATTCGGGAATCGGGTCGTTACACCCTGTAACCCGTGGGGGCGCTCTACCGTGTAGGGGTCTTCGCGGGACTCACCCTCTCTGGCTGCCCAGGTAATTCTCAAGTGGACGACCTTCTGATTTAGGGTTATCATCCGCCCCGAACCTCTATAGTCACCCAACATTTTGGGTGTCTTGATTGGGTCCATCACCTGCTCACCCTATCCAATCCATCAGTGTATGTTTGGTAGGGGGTCCTTGAAACCACCTCTAGAAATTCACTCTCCCCGAGGCCAAGTCCCGGTACCCTTGTTTAGGCAACAACCCCTTCACATAGACCTTTCTTCTGATTCTGAACCCACTTCACCTTCTTCTTCCACAATGGCTCAACCTGTTGAGGAAGAGAATAATCTCGAGCACCAGCTCCAACGACTTAACGATCTCTTCCAGAACTTCATGAGCCCACCATAGCGTCCCATGATGCGAGATCACTATAATCCCGCTGCGGTGGCAATTGAGCCTCGAGTCAGAATCCCGACTGGAGGACCTGATTTCGAGTTAAAGCCCAACATGATCCACGCATACCTAAATTCTATGGGCTTAACTCCGAAGACCCCTTCCCGCACATCAAACAGCTTAAGTATCTGACCCAGATCTTCGGGTCAGATGCGCAAAATCGGGATATCCTACTTATGAAGATGTTCTCCTTCTCCCTTATGAACAAGGCAGCCCATTGGTATCAGATCCAGACCCGTCCGATCAACACTTGGGAGGATCTTTAGTCCGAGTTCTTGAAAAAGTTCTTCCCTGTTGGTCGGACTAATGCCTTGCGCCATCAAATTACTCACTTCACGCAACAGACGGGAGAACCTCTTCATGAGGCATGGGATCGTTTTTAGGATCTCATGAGAAAGTACCCCCATAACGGAGTTCCTAAATGGGAACAAGTCCAGTCTTTTTACCAGGGACTCCGTGAGGATATTAGACTATTCGTCAATGCAACTTGCGGAGGGAATATCATCGGTCAACATAAAGACACTGTGTGAGAGATTCTTGAGAATATGTGCGAGAACTCCATCAACAATGACTCCATGGGATTATTTGACAGGACGAATACCCACACAGCGACGAACCTTAGGGGAGCACATGAGATGCAGGGCTTGTCCGCATCAGTCAATCTGGAATTCATGGCCAGTCGATTGGACAAGGTCTCTATTATTGAGAAGAAGGTGGATGAGCTAACTCAGCATTTGCAGTGAGCCACCTCTGCGCAGAACTCCTTCTCACATCCCCCTCCTGCATGGGAAACTGTGCAACACATTTTCCACCGACCTTCTCAAGGGATGGACTTGTATCCACCCCCATCTGACTCTAGGACCGGAGGAACCTCTGATCCTTTCTATTCTTGTCGGGGGAACTCTACTCCCCCATTCTCTGACTTTTTTGAGGCTCCCTAGACCTGCAAGGACCTCAACGCCATCCAGAATGACCCTTTTTCCAGCACCTACAATCTTGGATGGCGGAACCATCCCAATTTCCAGTGGGTGGGAAATTCCCAGAATCCCAGACCACACTTTTAGCCCTGTCCACAAGCACCTCGTCTTTATCAGCCGCCTTAGCCTCGACCCAACCCCAATTATTCACCCAGGCCTAACCAAGATCAAATGTCCCTTATCCTCTAGACTTTGGCTAACATTCAGAGAACGAATGCGGCTATTCAAAAGCAACACAAGGACAAAATCACAGAGGTCCGAAATCAACTTGCCCAATTGGCAAATTCTCACCAACCAGGCATGCTTCCTTCTCAGCCTCTACCTAACCCTAATAGCGTGCTGACCCAGCGGTGCATTATGAACCCAAACCCGGGCCAAGCACACATGGTTTATCAGGCTCCTTCTATTCCCTCACCTGATGGGATGGAAGCTTGAACTTCCTATGCGGGTTATCAACAGCAACAGCCCATTCTACCAACCCCTAACCAGAACCAGGCAGGACTTAATTCTGTAACAACCCGTAGTGGTAAGGCGACCCAAGATTCACCTTATCCAGACCACTCCAAGCCCGGTAGTGACCCAAATCCTAGGACAGTCATCCAGGATGTTCCTATCCCTGTCCCAGATCAAAAACCTGGACCTATCCTAGAAGAACCAACCAAGGTTCTATTTCCCGAGGCCTTGACCAAGGGAAAGAAGACAACCAAACCCGTGGCTCCTGAGGAGGACCTGGTCCAGCTCTTTGAGCAGGTCCAAATAAACATCCCCTTGATGGATGCAATCCGCTACGTATCGGCTTATGCATGATTTTTGAAGAACGTGTGTACACCTCAACGAAAGCCGAGAACCAAGAGTGGGAGTCCAATTATACTGTCAGAGCAAGCCAACTCTGTAATCCTGAGTAGACTGCCACCCAAGGCAAAAGACCCAGGCACTCCCTTGATTTCATGTAAGATCGGTGAAATCAAGTTCGACAGAGCATTATTGGACTTAGGTGCCTCCATAAACTTGATACTGTTGGTTCCAGCCCTACCAGGAGGGGGTGACATAATAATTGCGGAAATAAAATAAACAATCTTCACAAAATGCAATCACACAAAGTACACAATAATTTATAGGTGGAAACCCAAATCGGGTGAAAACCACCACCTAACCCTCTCGAGTTAGGATTTTCCGATCAACCAAGTTGATCAAAATCCACTAAACCGAATCACTTTAAACGAGGGTGATTCAACCTCAATACAACCACGCTACTTAAACGAGGGTAGCGTACCTCAACCCCTTCTCTCCACAAGAAGGATTTTGTCTCGCGAAGGAGACGGGAATTCGCAAAGCGAATACCCAACCAAATAACAAAGATAAAATAAACAACAAGTCCTATAGAGCCAACAAAGTAATTTTAAACCTAGCTTCTATAGGAATTAGGAAACTCCCTTTGAAAGGAGTGCGTCGACGACGCGGATGCATGTACCATGCGACGGCGCAACTTCGCTCTCGTGGACTACGGCGGGGGAGCGGGTGCGCAACAGCTTGATGCTCTCAAGAGAATGGAGCTTGAGCTTGGAGAGCAAGAGCTATCTAGGACACAAGAGAGTGGAACTATGTTGCTTAAGTGTGTCTTGTGTTTCTCTTAGTGTGTGTTTGTGTTGCAAAGGTTCCCCTCTATTTATAGAGGCCTTAGGAAGGCTTTGGAAGGCTTAGGAAAGGTTCTACAGCCGTTGGGAACAAAGCCCAAGAGAATCAGCCCGAAATCAGGAACAATCATTGTTCTGACAGGCTTATCAGACGTCTAATTATGGAATCAGACGTCTGGAAGACCACTTTAAGACGACTGATTTCAAGGTCAGACGTCTGATTTTGGGCGGATCTCTTCCTGACTTGAATCAGATCTAAACAGGGTTCTAGCGTAAGTCCATCAGAGGACATATAGGACGTCTGACACTATGTATGGACGTCTGGAAACCTACTTTTACTGTGGGAATGGATTTTCCAAACGTTGCAACGGCTAGAAAATCTCTGAGAAGAGATTTTGGGTCAGCCGAGGCAAAACGGTCAATTATCAGACGTTTGGATAGTCATATGGACGTCTGATAAGGCTCTAACGGTCATATTCCTGAGTGTTTGCTAAGCCAGCCAACGGTCCATTAATTGGACGTCTGACAAATCCATCAGACGTCTCCTAAGACGTCTGGTCTAAGGTCTGGACGTTTGATTTCATCAGACAGAACTAACTATGTCCAGCCTAACAGTTATCAGACGTCTGAAGTAACAGTCAGACGTCTTAAAATACTTTATCAGACGTCTGATTTAGGAATTAGACGTCTGAAAACTCTGTTTGAACCCTATATTGGTTTTCTAAGTGTTCTACAGAAAACCTAAGTATCCTAGGGTTGTGCCGGTGTTCCTAGGACTACTGTTAGGATACTTTGAGGCTCTTTAACATAATTTTCTAAGAAAATAAAGAACAAGAAAATAAGGACAAGAGATACATGAAAGGATTAAAAAGAATCTATCATATTCTTCTTGTCTTCTATCTTCATTCTATCGCTCCACGCGAACCTCCTCTGTTTTCCGTCAAGCTCCTCCAATCCGTCCTGGATGCGAGCTCGAACTCCGTTTAAGCACGCATACATTTGCAATTGACCTGAAATCTGGGACTCAAAGTACAAATGTTAAATGACACGTGTTTTGTTATCATCAAAACAAATGATCGTGGTGCTCTAGCACCAACAGATACCCACATCCCTACTTAATCATCTGGAAGAATCTGAGCTAAAACTGACCGAGGTAACATTACAGTTAGTAGATCGATCTATCAAGTCACCAAAAGGGTTTCTTAAGGATGTTATTGTAAGGGTGTGGGATTTCTACTTTCCTGTAGATTTCATAATTTTAGAGATGGATGCACCTAAGAACCCAAGGGATACACCAATCATTCTAGGGAGACCTTTTCTGGCCACTGCAAGGGCCAATATAAGTTGTGAGGAGGGCCAAATAGAACTGAAATTTGGGAACCAGACTCTCAAAATTGATATCTTTAAGGCCCAACAAGGAATTAATTGCGGTGTCATTGAACAAATCTGTGATATTAGAGCCATGGTTAATGAACCACAATTTGAGGACAACATGATCATTCCTCATCAACCACAAGAGGATCTTGAACCGCAATTAAAGGAGTCAGACCTGGAGATAGACAAACCCATAACTCCTACCCTTGTACCTCACACTCACGTTGAATCACCTGCTGCTGTTGATAACCCCATTCTTGAACTCAAACCCCTTCCCGACCATTTAAAATATGTCTTCTTGGGTTCTAGTCAGACATTTCCTGTGATTATAAACTCCAAAGTCACACCTGATCAGGAATCCCGTCTGATTGCTGTTCTCCAGCAACATTGCAGAGCCATTGGTTGGACTCTCGATGAGTTGACTGGAATAAATCCCTCTTATTGCACACACCGTATCTATTCTGAAGAGGGCGCACGACCTTCCCGTGAAATGCAAAGACGTTTGAATCCCAATCTGCAGGAGGTCGTGAGAAAGGAGATCATTAAGTGGTTAGATGAAGGGATCATCTACCCGATCTCCGACAGTCGATGGGTGAGCCCAATCCAGGTTGTGCCTAAAAAGGCAGGGCTCATTACTATCACCACTGAAATTGGAGAAGTCATATCTACCCGTATAGCCAACACGTGGAGAGTTCACATAAATTACCGATGACTCAATTCCTCCACGAAGAAGGATCATTTCCCACTACCATTCATTGATCAGATTCTCGAGAAATTAGCGGGAAATAGATTCTTCTGCTTTCTTGACGGGTACTCCGATTATAACCAAGTGGCGATTCATCCAGAGGACCAAGAGAATACCACATTCACCTACCCTTTCGGGATGTACGTGTTCCAAAGGATGCCTTTCGGTCTTTGCAATGCACCCGCGACTTTTCAGCGGTGCATGCTTGCCATATTCTCTGATATGGTAGGTGATTATCTGGAAGTCTTCATGGATGACTTCTCAGTTTTCGAGGCATCATTTGATGATTGCCTCCAGCACTTGGTTCATATACTCAGGCGTTGCATTGACGTAAACTTGGTTCTTTCCTGGGAAAAGAGCCATTTTATGGTGCTTGAGGGGATCATCCTACGACATTTAATTTCTGAAGGAGGCATCCAAGTGGATTGAGCCAAGGTTGATTTGATTTCTAGACTTCCTATGCCTAGCTTGATCAGGGACATTCGATCTTTTTTGGGACACGTCGGTTTTTACCATCATTTCATCCCTGATTTCTCAAAAATCACGTGCCCCCTCACTACTCTTCTCTCCAAGGATGTACCCTTCGAGATTTCCAAGGAATGCACTCAAGCTTTTGAGAACCTTCATGACCGAGTCACTCAAGCCCCGATCCTAGAGTCCCCTGATTGGTCTCAACCCTTTGAGATCATGTGCGATGCATCTGACTTTGCTGTAGGAGTGGTTCTGGGGCAGAAGATTGACGGGAAACCCGTGGTCATCTACTACGCTATCAAGACACTTGACGAGGCTCAGCGTAACTACATGATTATAGAGAAAGAGCTGCTAGCAGTAGTATTTGCCATCAAAAAATTTCGATCTTATCTCCTGGGTTCCCACGTCATAATCTACTCGGATCACACTACTGTGAGGCATCTCCTTACTAAGAAGGACACGAAGCCTCGATTAATCCGATGGATCTTGCTACTGCAAGAATTTGACTTCGAGATTCGCGACAAGGCATGAAGACAGAACATGGTAGCTGACCACTTGTCTCACCTTCCTTCTGAGATCATCAACCCTTCTGGACCCATCACGAAGCATTTTCCTGATGAGCACCTATTGACTATTGGTACTAGGCTTCCATGGTTTGTTGATATAGTAAACTACTTGGTGTCTCATCAGATCTCGTCTGATTGGCCAAAGGCCAAGAAAGACAAGTTGTGCTCCGATGCCAAGTACTACATCTGGGAAGATCCGTACCTTTTCCTCATAGGTGCTAACCAAGTAATCCGGCGATGTGTCCCGGAGGGTGAAATCAACAACATTCTCTCCTTCTGCCATGACCAGGCATGCGGTGGCCACTTCTCTAGGCATAAAATCGCATAAAAAATCCTCCAGTGTGGCTTTTACTGGCCCACTATCTTCAAGGATGCATACAGTCACTGTAAGGCATGCAGTCGTTGCCAAACTTTAGGCAACATGAGCCACCGCGACATGATGCCTTTGCAGTTGATTCTCGTATGCGAGATCTTCGATATTTGGGAGATTGATTTTATGGGTCCCTTTCCTATTTCAGATGGCTTCGAGTGCATTTTACTCGCGGTAGACTACGTGTCCAAATGGATCGAAGCTATTTCGACCCGAACCTGTGATTACAAGATCGTTATCAAATTCATTCATCAGAATATCTTCTCATGGTTCGGAATTCCTCATGCAATCATCTCTGATGGAGGGACCCATTTTAACAACGCTCAGTTCAGGTCACTGATGACCAAATACGGGGTGTCTCACCGAATCTCTACTCCTTACCACCCCCAGACTAATGGTCTAGTTGAGTTATCAAATCGGGAGATCAAGAAAATCCTACAGGTTACTGTTCGACCTGATAGGAAGGATTGGTCGTCCCGTCTTCCGGAAGCTTTGTGGGCTTATAGGATCGCCCACAAGACCCAACTAGGCATGTCTCCTTTCAGACTGGTGTACGGGAAGGCATGTCACCTTCCCGTCGAATTGGAGCACAAAGCCTATTGGGAAGTACGGAACTGCAACTTAGATCTTTCTAAGGCTGGAACCCACAGAAAGCTTCAGATAAGCGAGATTGATGAACTACGCCTTGATGCATATGAGAACTCGCCAATCTACAAAGAGCGGGTTAAAGTCTTTCATGACAAGCACATATCTAGAAAGATCTTCCACCCTGGTCAGAAGGTCCTACTCTTCGATGCCCGACTTAAACTCTTCCTTGGGAAACTGCAATCCAAATGGGTCGGACCATATCTCGTCCGACAGATTTTTGGAAATGGAGCCATCGAAATCAGTCCTCTCAGCCACGATTCCGAACCTTTGTCGTAAACGGTCAGAGACTCAAACCGTTCATTGACGTAATCAGTACAGATTTGGCTAAGCCATCATTTATCCTCCATTCTCCTTGAGCTTATTACGCCCAGCCGATGGCGTAAAATTCAGCGCTTAACAGGAGGCAACCCGTCATTCTTGAAAAACCCAAAACCTTTTCTGACATTTCTTTGCACTTTAGGTTCATCCTTTAGGACAGCCAACTTCACCTCAAGTACTCGTACCTGAGATTAAAAATCGTCCGCAACAATCACCTCCACCCATCCACTCACCAAATACCTATCCTAATCCATGAACCAAGCTAAATAAAAACCCACCTAATGTATAATGAGGACATTGCAAATCTTAGGCATGAGGGGGGGTAAAAGTGCAATTAAATAACAAGGAAAAGGTTTCAAAAAAATCCGCATACAAGAAAAAAAAACAAAAAAAACTTTATAGAAGGAGAAAAAGAGCAGAATGATAAAAGGAGCACAAAATGAAAGAAAAAAGGGATAGTCATTAGTAAGAAATTAAGGAATTTAACCTAAGTTCTAGACCACATTAAGGAAAAAAAAAGGAAAGTGCACAACAAGATTAGTAAAAACGCAAACCTTAGGCATTCTTGGATAGACTCTTAGTACCCGTTAAGATCTAGATATTCCTCAAGAGGTTGAGGAAAATGAAAAGCTTAAGTATTAGGTCAAAGGCTTAAGGAGTATTCGGCCTCATTGATTAACTTTTGATTTACGGGACTCAGTAACCTAAGCACCCAAATTCACACACACAGTCTGGTTCAGTGAGCATAAGTATCGAAATCACGTAGAAGCGTTTCAAATGTTTTGAAAAAGTCACCTAGATTAGGAGCAGTCGATCAACACAAGTTGATTTGGACGAGTTCCCGGCGCGGAGAGGTGGGAAATTCCCCTCAAAGATGTGTAACAACATATCATCTCCTCGGTGCTTGTCTCTTAGGATATTTACATATCCTACTGGGGGCATGTAAGTACTCTGCTGGTTCAGATTCCATGTATGGCATTATCACGAAGTGTCAATCGCCAGGGTCTGAATTCGACCACGGAACACCATGGGCGGGATTATCCCAAAATCTTGAAAGCCAGGGTTCTGGGGGTTGCCATGGGTGGTGCTATCTCGAAGCATCGACTGCCAGGGACCCTTGAGGATTGATGATAGGGACAAAGAATTCGATACATACCGTGTTGTGAAACCAATCCTAACCTAGAATTAAAAAGAAAAGAGAGAGAAAACTCTCCAAACAAATAAATCTTCTGTCTCTCTCTCTTACAAAATGCACTGCAAACTGAACTAAGGCTAAAAATATCTCAGGCACGAGTGCTTTAATCACAGAGTCTAATAAACTTTAGGTTAGTTCCTGTAGACCTTAAAACCTTTGCTAAAGACTGAAGCTAAAGCTAGACAGATCTAGATCTTGGTTGGTACTAGAGTACCTTTTAGGCCTATGATTGACATTCTGACCTAATCAGGGATACAAGAGGAAAAACACTTATCAAAACTTGATGGAAGAAATTCATGGTCTAGAACAAAGGTTAAAACCTTAAATGTTTGCTAAGGGACTAGTAAAAGCTAGGCGTGGGGGTATGATGAGAGCCTCATCATGAGTCTTAACTAGCACATTTTGACCTAAATAAGTATACAGAAGCTCCTACAAAACCTAAGGGAAAGTCTAAATAAAATAACTATAAATCTAAATATGAAGCAACTCACAAGGGGTAAAACTGTAATTTTACCAATGTAGTACACAAATGGGATGTCTAAGGGTCTAAACACAGGACAGATGGGCTTAAGAAGAAAGAAAGTGGGATGATTTCATCTAAAAAGAGTTATAGCAATTTCTAGGAATTAAATGACATTTAGTAACCCTAAAACAAATCCACTTTAATTCACGAAGTTCCAGGAAAGATAAAAGTCAATTAAACCCTCTAAAATTCATGTAAAAACATCCCCTAGGATTTAGAACCTTCAATTTGGCCACTGGAACTTGTCTTGACAAAAATTGAGAACCATACCCAATTCTTGACCTAATTTGAATTTTTATGCAAATTTACTGGTCAAACGTGGTCAAAAATAAAATCAAGCTTCACCATTAGATTCCTTAGGTCCAAATTAGGTTTGTACCAAAATTTGGACCTAAGGGAAGGCCATCTTGACCTACTTTACAAATTGATCCTCATGAATTACTTTTTGACCCTTAACTTTTTGAACCCTTGCACTTTGCCCCCCAGCTTTCCTTTCATTCTTTATAGAATGGTCTTTCTGCCACGCCGCGTAGCTGCCCATACCTCCGGCGACTTTGCGCGGAGGATGGCGCCACGCATGGTATGGGAACCGCTCTCAGAAATGAAAGGAGGGTTCCCTGCATCGTCCTCTTCCGCCTGATCCTCCTCCCATGCCCTGCCATTGCCTATGCCTCTCGTGCGAACGCACGAAAGGAATGGGTCTCTTATCCGGCCATTCTCAGGCAAGCTACCCACTCTCTCTCCTCGAGATCTTCTCCTCGCCAACGGCTATTTAAGGAACGGCAGGGACCGCCGGTCACTCCAAGCCTGTTTTGGCCAAGGAAAATCCCCAAACTTCATCTCCTCCTCCGGCCATTCGCCCGCAGGCTCCAGCGACTCTCCGCTTCCTCTCTCTTCGCCCTGCCACCATACCAGTGGCAGGGTTAGCTCCGCCATCATTCATCGTGCCTTGCCATATCAGCAAGCAGCCTCTGGTCTATCTTCCTCGTCATTGTCATCTTCCCCACAAGGCGTCGTCTCCGGCGACGATAGAATTGCGTCGTCCTCCTCCTACCCCCCTTCATCCGCTTAGTTAGGTAAAAGCTCTTCAGTTTTCTCCCTTCTTTATTTCCCCCTCAACAATTTTTGGTTTCAATCCCTCGACTGCCACTACCACCACCATCAGTTCCACCATCCGGCCACCCTCCGGCGAGATGCCTCCGTCACTCCGCTACCCCACACGTCTCGCCATCCACCGCACAACCTTCGCCACACTCCACTAAACACCGTTCACCCGTCCACAGACCACCTACACCACCACAACCGCCCCCGACCTAACCCATCACTCCGACCACAGAGTGACCTAGGCACGCATGCCTAGGCCACCTCGCGGCCTGCTGCCTACCGCCTCACCTTCGCCGTGACACGGTGAAGGTCCTCCTATAGTCTGATAGAGCCGCAAGGCCCTTTTGTGTCAAGCATGGTCTGAGCCCCAGCCACCATTAGCGAGCAGGTTGAAGCTACTTCGCGAGCTACTCCAGGCTACAGCGCTCCAGGTCCCCAGGCCAGAAGGTGCGGAACACCCTCATGCACACACTCAGGTTGAAAAATTGGGGTCGAAGGCCTTGGTCGCTGCCCCAATTGGTCGAGCCTTTCTCCTGCAGACGCACGAAGACGCAGGTGGGACTTTAGTCCCACCTCGGAAGCTAATGCTCGCCCGCACCTGCATAAGAAGAAAAAGTGACTGAGGCTATTCGCCTCAAGTCGCACAGGGGTGATGTCCCTCGCCCTTACTCGGTCTCGTCCGCGGCACTGCCCACGCGGACCTGACCCGCGACCCGACTACCCTCCTGAGCACTCCTCGCGCACTACACCCACGCCGGTGCACTTGAACCCGGGCACGTGCCCGACCCGATTACCCAGCTCTGGGAGAGCGTACCAAAGAGAGATTCAGAGAGAGAGACGCGGGGAAGCCTAGGGGTAGGTTTTGCATTCGTGTGTGCAGGGAACAGGTGGAGAAGAAGAGAAAGAGAAGCGGCGAGGACCCAGCCGCAAAGAGAAGAAGAAAGAAGAAGGTAGAGAAGAGACGCAGCAGCAAGGAAGAAAAGAAGAAGCCAAGAAGGAGCTGCTGCAGAAGAAGGAGCTGAGAAGAAGAAGGAAGGAGCTGAAGCCAAGAAGGAAGAAAGCTGTAGATGAAAGAAAGAGAAGGAGAAGAGCCACAGCTGCCAAAGGAAAAAGGAGGCACTGTAGCAACGAGACCGATAAGGCATCTGATTAAGAGAATGAGACGTCCAAAGAAGGGAAAGGCAGAAAAAGAAGAGAAGGAAAAGAGAAAGAAGAGAAGGGAAAGAGAAGAAAGAAGAGAAGAAAAGGCTTTTGTCCCTCTCTCTTAAATTTTTGTAATTCATAATTGTGAATTTGTAAGCTTCTGGAATCAAAGTATGCTCCCTGAGTTCGACCTCGGGAAACTTTAAATTCTGAGTAATGAATTGTAACAAACTGGTGATCGCTTTTCACAATATACTGCAACGAACATAATTTTAATACACCGCAAAAAGGGATGCGACCACTTGAGCTCCTACGGTCGCACATGCTCGAGCTCCCTCGAGCTCTCTCCTCTTTCCCACGCTCTCCCCTTTCTTGCTCACACTCTCTCCCTCTCCTCCGCTCGCAAGCTCCTCTCCTCCACTCGTGACTGCAAGGGATGGGGAGGAGCGGATGCTAAGGGGTGAAGGTGGAGCTGTGGTGATGGAGAGGGAGGAGGGGGGTTGGGTTTAAATAGAAGTGGGTTTAGGGTTTTGGTGAGGAAGGAGAAGTGTGTGTGCGTGAGTGTGTGTGTGGGTGTGTGAGTGGGAAGAGAGAAAGGAAGGAAAAAATTGTTGGATACCCCCTCGAAATTTTCTCTTTTCCCGTAAACCCCAGACGCTTAAACCTAAGGGACATAGAATTTCGCTCACACCCCTAACTTTCTAGAAAACTTCAAATGATCTTTAGAAAGGGTCATTTCAATAATGATATAAATATAAAATGCAAGCATAAGAAATTTCTCAACAAGAGACAACAAAGTTTTGATGGAAAATCCCTTAGATAAAAAGAACCACCTAAGACTCGTCCACTTATGATTTTTTTTTTATTAGTTGAACTGATCAAAATCTTCTAAAGCACACCACTTGGAATTGAGGGTGTTGTAATCTTTAGTGTAAATATACTCTCTAGTCTCTATTAAAGAGTATTTTATCTTCCCTTTTTGGGAAGAGAAAGAAACACGACAAGTTAATTACCTAGTAAAATGATATAACAAAAGGAAATGAAATATAACAACCCTTAGAGATCAAAGATAAAGAGGCAAAGAACTAACCTATAGGATTAAGGAACTTTCCTTAAAATGACACTTGAAGTGCTTGAGTAGAAAAGAAGAGTACTCTAAAGATGTAGCATTGTAATCGAAGTTGAATAGTTGTCAGTGTAGCAGGACACTTGAGGGGCCTTGCAATTTGATCTTCAATTGAGGTAGAAAATATTAGGGAGTATTGTACCATAAGTTGTATATGGTAAGGGAACCTATCATGGAATTTATAGGCATCTCAGAAAGTGTTTAGATGGGTTTAGGAAAACTACAAAGTCATTGGAGATCATTGGATTAAGTGAATGATGGATGGAAATTGGAAACCAAAAGGTCATTTAGAATACAGTACATATAAGGCGTTTGATGAAGTCATTAATTGCTTGATTAATCATAAGATCGAATCGATGCTAAAATTCAATTGAGAAACAAAAACATAAATAAGATATCTTAAATCAGAGCCATATGAGAGGGACTATTTCCCTTACATTTTGGGGTCTCATGAATATAAAGATTTTGTACCATCACAGGTGGTGTCTTAGAACACCCACGTGTGGCATTTCCTAGAATAAGTCTCAACAATTCCCTGAACTCCCTCTCCACAACGGGCGAATGAGACCCTTCGAGTTGTGGAGAGAGGGTCCCAGATGAGATTCGTAATGCTGGAGCGATCCCTCACTTTGCTCCTTGAGTGCATGCCAAAAAGCCCTTCAAATGGACTCGAAAGACTCCCCATAGTACAAGCCAATCAACCAATCAAAAAGATAGGTTGACTAGCTATAACGACAATCCCCTTAAACAATCGACCCACACTAGATTTAGGTTAGTAAAGCAGTGCTAGGAGTACTTAATTTGCAAAGAATCCCTGAAATTCGAAGAGTAAGAGATAATGGGATAAAATCTCATGTCCATCAAATTTACCTTCTACAGAAAAAAAAAAAAAAAAAAAAAAACACTAAATAAATAAAAATAAAAATAAAGACAATTAGAAAGAGGACGTGATTATTAAATCATGATACTGTAGGGTTGTACTTCAAAATAGCATACTTGTGGGAGCATGCAAGCAAACAGGGAAGCCCAGAAAAAATATCCGTAGTCTTTATCTGCGCTTTTCCTGCTTGAGTCAAAAGAGGAACCCAACAGATATCACATTCTCCTCATCATCAGCAGCAGAGCATCAAGAAGGAAGGGAAGAAGAGGAGGAAGAAGGACGAGGAGGTAACCAGAAATAAGCGAATAAATAAATAATAATGGAAACGAGAGAGGCGTACGAGGAGGAGAGAATGGACGAGACCGCCTTTTCCCGCTGCCCCCGCTGCCTCTCCCTCATCAACCCTAACTCTGTAAGATATATCATATACACACCCTTCCTTTTCATTAATTAATCCTTTGGGTTTTTTTTTTTTCATTTATGTGTTTCTACCCCGTTTTTGATTTGGTCGCGTGACAGAGAAGGGGGGAGTAGACGGTGAACTCCGCCATCGGCGATGCCGCCGGCGCGGTGAGTGAGAGTGATCGTCTTAATTTTTTGTTCCTTTTTGCTGTTTGATGCTGCGGTATTTTTAATTTTAATGTTTGGTCCTGGATTCCGGATTTGTTTGATGTTGGATCGGTTATTGGGACTGCAGGTGGGCAGTGGAGCGGGTGCAATGCTTGGGGCGGTAAATGGGTTCAGTAGAGGTGAAGCACCATGGGCTGGATTTGGATTGGCTCGAGTATTGCTATTTGTCATGTTTTATAGATTGTTTTATTTATTTATTTATTTTTTTTTTTGATCTTTGGTGGGTATAATGTTCGCAGGGCTGCCGTTGATTCAGAAGCACGTGAGAGGGCCCGTGTGGCTGCCCTTGTTGATTGGGGTATGTTGTTGTTGTTGTTGTTGTTGTTGTTGTTGTGGATTGCATTGTTTGTGACGTTTGCTTTCCTATGCAACTGGTGGAAATTTGTCTTCGAGACTTGTGGTAGTTGTTTGGATACATTGTACCTTGATGATGGACTTATTTGCAGATTTTTTTATTTTCATTTCTTTTCTCTGTCTTTTTTCCCCCTTTCTCAAGGAGGTTTTGGATGGTGTCACGGGATAAGTGGTCTTGCTCTTATTAGTTGAATTGTTGTTGTATGAAATATTGAAACAAGAAGCACACTTGGATCCCATTTGAATGGTCTGGTAGTTGGCTAGTTTCTGTACCTGAGAGCACAGATCATTTACAGTATACAACCCTGGAACTTGCCTCAATTGTATGGTATTTTGGTGGCGTTTGATCTTGAAACCTTGCCTTGAAAACCAATGATAACAATGTAAGCAGATTTTCGCGAGATATAATCCTGGAAGCTGCTTGAAAAGTCAGTAGTTAGCACTAATCAGGCTTAAAATTCAGCAGAACGGGGGGGAGACAGTCTGCTTACGAGGTATAACCTTGGAGCCTGCTTGAATGGTCTGGTAGTAGGGCCCTGATCAGGCTTGAAATACCTTCTGGAAAAAGGGAGGGGTAGAGCCAGGAATTTAGATTTTGGGAGGAGAAGTCAAAAGAGGTTATGTTTATCAATATGAACCTAATGTTTAGGGTGGTAAGACATGAACTAATTGACCAAACACCAGAGGTTGTGGTATATGATTTGAAAAATTAAAAAGTGGGGATGTAAACCATTGTCTAATATGGGGTATTTTTATTCACTTTAAGAAAAAAAGAAGAAAAAAACAAATACTCTTAAACTGACCAGCGAATAGCAAACAATAAAGCAGCCATAGCAGATGCTTGCTTCGATCTAGTTTGGAAAGTGATGGCTTCTGGCCAATAGCTGTCCTCTCACATAGTTCGCAAAGAATCCTTTCAAGTGTGGTGGATTCACTCAGAGTTTGTCTTGTTAACAAAATGATAAGTGAAGAGACAATGCTTGGCGAATGGAAGCTTCAACCAATATTTGAGGCCTGCCTTATCCTAGTAATTTAGTGATAATAGAAAAGGTGACTGCTTTCTCACTTGGAAGGTTTTGATTCTTGTAGTTGGAAATGCATCCATAATTCGGAGTTCCACCACATAAAAAAGGGAAAGACTAAAACCGATTCCAATTATGTATGACCTCAAGGAATTGAGCTTCATGTGAAAGGAAAATAAGGGCAACAAAACTTATTCCTACCGGGCATATAAACTCTTTTCAGATTTTGTTTTGACTTAATGGTTGCTTCGTACAATCCTTGATTATGATTTCAAGATATCTATCCATCGATCTACCTGTCTTTATGAATTGGATCATTGTATCAACTTGGACATCCGTTCCTGTTAGAGTACTTATTAGGTGTCCTTATGTGATATCCAGTTTTAACATACTTCATTGATGGACTGTCTCTGCATATTCTAGAGTGATGCACTTCCTTGCAATATATGTTGATCTTTTCTACTCTTATTTGTTCTATATGCATCATTTTATCCTTGGACAGGTCCCACCATTGCTCTTTTTTTCTGGACAAAGCGCCACATTTGGAGGTAACCTGCATCCATCTAAATTTTGAATGTGCTTTTCTTCATTTACTAAGCATTCATCATGTTTACCATCGTGTATGCAGATTTTCCCATCTTCTTGTTTAGAAGCACCTCTTTTGTACTTTAGTTATCTGCATAAGGCTTTTCTTTTGTCAACTTGTTTAACAATTCTTAAAATCAACCGAAAAAAAAAAAAGAAAGGACTTTGACAGAATTCCTCCGTTCCAACATGATATTCACTTACTTCCTAGTTCCTCTTTCTGCTTGTATGTCTATAGTATTTATGTTTCTTGTTACTGAATCATCAGTGTGACAAATCTTATGTGGTGTTCACAACAATTTGCCGAAATCATCTGTGGAGTTACCTTAAGGACTAACTAGGCGGTGATTCGTCTCCTTTTTCTTTCAAAAGGAATTTTGTAGTTCTTGTTAAACTTTCATATGTATTTCATTCTTGCATGCTTCATATAAAACCTTCATGAATCATGAACTGCATAAATCTTGCCCTTTCTACTGGATATGCAGTTCCAAAATTCTGTCAGATCTCCGTGACGTCTTATTATGCAGCTTTGAGTGCTTCACATTATGCAATATCACAGGTCACCAGACATGTTGAAGAGACCTATTCTCATGATCTTCAGGAGAAATCCATTTGAAATTTTTTCTTTTGCTTGATGCCATACTTCAGAGGATATACGCCACTTTGAGATGTATGTAAGCTGAGCATGCCAAGATTTCTAGGTTTATTTTTCCTTAGTCGTTCCACAGCACTCATAGATTTCGACAGCACTGGTTAGTTTGCTTTGATTGCTTGTTCATATAACAATGTTGAACTACCTTTTGTTATGTCCTACAAAATGATGCCATTGCCAGCCCACTTGATATCCATTATTGTTGAGGTCCTTAACTTACCCTGATTTCTATCAAATCCTCTATGTGGTAACTCTCTTTTTTTATTGTGCCTGTAGGAACTAATTTGCTCCGTGAATAGGTTAGGTGCGCTTTTTTATCCAAAATCAGAAATCAGGGAATTGTGGGCTGACAAAAGTATTCAATGAAAATCTCATGGTGGCACCGTGCGTATTGAATTTTGATCGTGGACGTAGTTTAAACAAAATGGAAATTTGCAAGTGCTGTTGGAATACTGATTTATGAAGTAAAACACGTGTTTTTATTGTTGCATCTCCATACCTTGAACGCACAACTCCAGATCCCTTCCCTTCTATGTCTAGGTAAGTCTTCATGCCTTCTAAGTTGCTCCTTTCCCAGGGAGAGCCCAAACTCCACACAAAATGGCACGTATCCAGCGCCTTAGGAGTCGTTTGGCTAGAGGGATAAGAACATGAGAGGCACGTGGATTGAGAGGAATCAGTGAAAGAATAAGTTAAAGATAATATTTTGTTTAAAAGATAAGATGTAATTATGATTCGGTTGCTGGGATCCTATGATCCATCACAGAGTATAAAAATATAGTCAATCACATCACAGCTGGATGCTTATTCCAGGAGAATTCTAATTCGACTTTAGTCGTGGAATATGTTTATTTAAAATGCATTGGTTGATCAATTTTTTTTTTTTTTTTTTTTGTTAAAATGCATTGGTTGAAATCTATCACCTATATCATATCATATTCTCTCACTCCATGTATTGTAAAATGTCTTGGAATATATGTTTCTTTAGTGTTTGGTAAAATACTCTAATCCAACCCTCGGTCGGCCCGTTCATAGACCAAAATTCATGGATCAAACCCAATCTACTAAGCCTAGGCTGCGTCGGGGCAGCCCATGTAACCATATTTGCCTCTGATCGTATGATGATACTGTGAAACTTCTAAACTAAATGTACCTAACATTTAATAATAATATCATATTTTATGGGCCTGATCTTGGCATATATTATCTCTTGATTTAGATATATATATTTATGACTTAATATAAACATATGCTTTTGGCTAAAATCATAGAGAAATTGGGTCAGACCAAGCAATAAAGGCCTGTTAAATAACGGAGCAAGCAAAATCATGTGCTATGTCGATGTATGATTTTGTAAACCCAAGCCTGATTTGTTGATGAGTGGGGGCACGATCCATTTTCCAGAAATAACGACAGCAACAAAATCAACAATAATAATTATCATTTTGAAGAATCAAGCAGCCTGTCATTCAGCACTAGATTTAAGAGAGGATGTTACAAGTGAGATCAGCTCGTTCCTCAGAAATCAAGGAATCTTGCCCACTTCCACTGCAGCCCTTGCAGACCAGATTCCTTGCGTTGTCAGATATCTGCCACGTCCATATATGTGCTCAAAATCGTGAGATGCACCACAAAAGGAAAAAACAAAGACGGAAAGGCATCGGCAGGTGCAAGTTTATTCCCTGTTTACCTTTGGAACCACGTGATACCATTTGAATCACCCAACTGGGGATGCGATCCTTTCACCTAGAGGAGTTTTTATCTGAAGCGCCCTCCCAACTTAACACAGATTAAACTCTCTGGCACGTTTGTTTGTTGCCAAAAGTAACAAGAGATAAGTTGAGGAATAAGTACTAGCGATCAGATTTTCATATAACATTTCAGCCTCATGTAGGATGCAAGGAAGGATATCTCTTGATTGATGCATGGTGTAAATAACATGTGGTCACTATTGTATCAAGTAGGAGAGATTTTTCAAAGCCTCGAGACCTATCAGCTGCGAGGGAGACCTATCTTATACATCCATCCCTTCTTTTATTAATGTGTAAGAAGATGTGTATTTGCTCACCGAAGAGAGGTAAAAGTAAAGGAACGTAGGCTACAATACATTTGACAATGAATAGATTGAAGTGAGAGAAGGTAATGGGTCATTGTAGGTAATGATTTTAATCAATATATTTTAATTTTCATCGGTAGAAATTATTTTGAAGAAAAATTATTTTTAATGATATATTTTAATTTGTAAATAATAGAAAATTATTTTTTCAAGTATAAAATAAATTTTCATTATTATATTTTTCACTTTCAATTTTCTTGTTTTTTATCAAGTGGAGACACGATGGGAGGTCACCTCTCATATTGTAACATGTATTTGGAAGCTCGCATAGCCCCGAAAACCCCGGGACAATCGGGGCATTAGATGTCTGTCACGTGAACCACGGCTTGTCCATGGCCCAACTGCGATGAGGACTACGCGGATTCGTCTGTATCTCCTTTTACGCCGTGCGATCCAGATCGGTTGCAGCCGTTTTGAAGGGGCTCGTGTTGACGTGGATAGCGCCGTCCCTGTTGTGGAGCCGCACCTTTCCGGCCGCTCGCTTTCCGGGGAGTAGATTCCCCACCGCAACTTTTGCCGGTCCCGGTGGGTATGGTCGGTGGCACGTGGCGATCTCCCATTGGGAGGAAGCGCGAGTGGCCTCCTTCGTGGTTCTCTTGGCAGCATTCCCCGCCCACCTGCCAGTTGGTCGTCAAACACAAAGAGGAATTCCCCCCTCGGCAAGTAAAGCTCACATCCCTCTCCACTGTTTCCCACCACAACAACTAAACACTAGTTTTATTCTGATTTGAGTTCCAATAAAGACAGTACTTTTCAATGAGAAAAGTTTCCATGGATGCACTGCCGCAGGTTTATCAATCAACAAACGGGTTTGATTAATTGCATGCAGAGGATATCAATGGAGGAAAGAAACGAGCAGAGGTAGAACCCGCATGCCCCTATCCTCGATAAAAAGAAAGGGTAGCATTCAAACCTCTGACCACTCAAGATCAAGTCTATTAGGACAGCTCGAAGAATTGCAGTTTAGGCTGGATCCGAGACAAGCCTATCTAATAAATGGCATTGAAAAGATAACCTAAGACTCAGTTGGGTCCGATCCAAAAAAAAAATAATGGACTTGGACTGATCGATTTATTTATTCATAATTTAATTAATGTAAATAGAATTTTACATCAATAATTATTTAAAAATATAAAAAATAATATGATTTTATACCAATAAGAAAAAATAATTTGTAAAGGATAATTATTTTTTTTAATTATATAAATGATGAAATTATTATATTTACATTTTGTATATATTAAAGGATTTTTAAGTACTCATAAATACACGTCCAACTAAAATGATATAGTTACTTGCATTACAAATGTTTGACTTGGATATTCAACATGTATAGCATATTATAAGCCAACGAAATGTAATAATGTAGGGAAAAATTAAAATAAAAAATAAAAGTATCCATCTTGTGTGTTTATATTTAGTTCAAATCTAGATATTCATGATTTCTCTGTGATGAGAAGTCAATGGTTCATATTTAATTTGAACAAGATTGTAAAATTACATAGTACAATTTACAGTTGTATGGAGCATGAGACTTAAGGCTTTGTTGATTAAAAAATAACAAGAGTAGTCAATATTTATTTACTATTTAATGTATGATGTATATATGATATATATTTTGGTAGACAACACACATATATATAATTGGGGCAGCAAGCAAAGCCTTAAGATGACCTTATAAATGGGTCAATGGGTCAAGTTGGATTTAGGTCACCTCGGCTCAAGATCCAACCAATTTAATAAATGGGTTATATTAATTTATAACCCAAGTTTAACCCAAGTTAATTTTAAATTCGAACTTAGGTCAACTCAATCAAGTTGGGTCAGGCTAAGCCGATTCAATGCTCATCTCTAAGTGTTGGGTAAAAATCTAAAGAGCAAATCCACTCATATAGTGTGGTGATCGAAAACATGAACTCTCAACAAAAATATAAGGGTTCAAATCTTACATTTCTATAAAAAAGAAAAAAAAAAAAGGAGAGAAAACATGTAAACACAAACAAGTTTCATAGTTTCCAAAATTTGAGCATTCTCTACGCTGCTTCCTGCCTCATTCTACAAAATTTGACATCGTGGCATCGAAAAATCTCACACTACCAAAGATAACTTGGTGCAGTCACACTTAATCCAAGATACTACAAAAGAGTTTTACCCTAAACATAAAATGTGGTTTGAACCCATTTTGAGCAGTACATTTATTGTTCAAGTGCCTCAGGTGCTCAATTTGCAACCAACACTTTTGTCACACAAGTTTGCCATGAGTTAACAACATCAGCCGGATGGCAACCATTCCATCACGCATAAAATCCATTTAGCCCAATAGGTCATGGTAAAGGCAAATTGTTAACCCAAACATTGGCCGCATTCTTTGGTCCCACTTTCTAGAGAGTAGTGAAGCTTTCTATGGCCTAGGCTTCGCCAAGCTCCTCTCGACACAACCACGGTCTTGTAAGAGGAGAGTCTAATTCATTAAGGTTGTGTTTGTAGTGGATAAAAGTTATTCCAGATAAAGAATTGTAGGGATTATAAATAAAGTAAGATATTTGTTTGGGTTTTGAAATAAATAATGAGATAAAATAATTAATATATAAATATATACGATGTCAAGGGATAATTTTTATCATGAAAAGGCAAACGCTCACACAAACGTGTCCCAACTAAGTGCTCCAATGCCACTGGCTTTACGAGGTACAATTAGCCAAAGAGAGAGAGAAAAAATCTGACAATTGTGGTTCACAGAAGAAGGAACTTTGCCTATATAAAGGCCCCCAACTCCGCTCTTCCTCTTCCTAACCGCCCTCACCCTTCTTCCTTCGAGAAGCATTCCATCCAAAAAGGACGACGACGTACGATCCCATGGCAAGCGAGCAGTATTACTACTACTACTACCACAACCAAAGACCACCTTACAACCACCACTACCACTACTACGACTACAGCTCATCAGACGACGACTACTACAGGCGCCAAAGCGGCGGCCACGAGCAGCCTCACCAGCAGCCGCTGCCACTCCACCTGTGCTTCTTCCTCGCCATCCTCTTCCTCTTCCTCACCTTCTCGTGGTACCTCAGCTACGAGTCCGCCGTCGAGAGCCTCTTCGACGGCGTGAAGCTCGCCCTCATGCTGCTGCCGGTGCTCTTCCTCCTCGTCCTCCACTGCCTCTCGGGCGTCGACCGCGGCTGGGCCTCCCTCCTCGTGCCGCTGGGGGAGGGCGGTGAGGGGCCCCACGGCCACGGCGGCTCCCCGTGGGGCGTCGCGTGCGTGCTGCTGCTCCTCATCTTCATGGCGGCTTACCGCTCGACCTTCCGGGACGGGTGGTTCCTTCTTGGTAGCAGGTGAAGTACGTGGGACTGACTAGGAGGAGGAACACTTTAATTTTTGAGCGGCGACGGCGACGGCACCGGATGGATCGTTAGGGTGGTAATTGCTTGATGGTGGTTTGGCTAATGACGTGATTAGTGAGGTGATTACATATTGTAATACAAAAGGTGGCGTGGTTGTGCATTATTTAGTAGTGAACTGCATGCTATTTTGAATGAATATATATGGCTTCGCCATTTGGATGAAATAAATTTGAAATAAAGTATAACTTCTGACTTGACTTACGATGCAATCCGATTCGATCTTTATATATATATATATATATATATAAAACTCAGAATTTATTGCGGATAACTTCGAGAAGATATGCCTCCTGAATAATTGCATGCATGACTCGAACAGTATGAATCGGTCTTGTGCAGATTTTAAAAATGTTGCTAATTATAAAATTAGGGAGCTGTGCTGAGTTAGTGATTAGGGAGTATTTATCAAGCATAAGGTAACAAAAGTCACGATCCATAACTTTCCAAGCATCTAAAACGTTGCGATTGAAGCTATCTGAACAGTGCAATAGATGATCTCTAGAGATGATTCATCATATGGGATCTTCCGAGGATTACTTGGCGGGATGGATCTGAAGTTTTTTTTAAAAGAACGCAATTCTCCATTCCAGGCGGGATTTTTGGAGTGAAGTAATTCCTTAGATTCCTGCCACGTGCTCGTTCGCATAAGTGTAGAGTTTCTTTGGAAATATGGGAAAAAAATTACAAATTTATCGAGCAGTGATCGAGGACAGACCGCTTCGTTGATGGAGAGGTAAATGACATGACGTTGCATGACCACGTTGCAAGCACCGCATGCAGGATAAGAAAGTGGTTTGTAGCGATTATTAATTGCATCAATTGGTTTCGACTGGAATGTTCTCGCATGATGTTAGACCTTCAATGGCCTCAAAGTCACCAAGTGATATCGAAATATGTGGGATCATTGTGGACACGGTTGAAAAATATTTGAAGATAGGTAACTTTTCCGTTGAGTTCCAGGTTAATTTAGAATGATTGATCGCGAATAAATGGAAACCAATTGATGAGTTAAAGGCACGAAGAGGATGGGATTGGAAATTGTCTCCCACAGATTCTCCAAGAGAACCCCAAAATCTCCTGAATACTCTCTGTTACTCTATTTGGTCCAAACATCGATCCATGTCACCCATTAATTTGTCTCGGTGTAAGATACAGAAAAAAAAAAAAAGATCACAAAGACGGTTGCTTTAGTAAAAAAAAGAAAATCTTTCTGATAATAGTTGTACTTCTCCACTCAAGCCAATCGATTCTCAATTAATTTCTTTCCCAAGGTATGATCCATGGTATTGGAGGATGTGTGCAGCAACTCATTAATTAAGTGTGGAGTTTATAAAACAGATAAACTCGATGGTACGAAAACGAGAGGCATATTATGTTTGATCGAACATTGGCACGCAACTAAAGACTAAAATGTTTCGTAATATTCCACGATGTATTAGAAAGTAATAGGTGAAAAAGATTTGGCTTTTCCAAAGTAAAATCACGATTAAAGTTTCATACGGTATCTTAAACAAAAAGAAGACCGAGCAATAAAGCATGAGTAGCAAAAAGCGGGGTCCGTTTTGCTTAGGTCCTAAGAATTCTTGACTAGCAACCGAGTTGAAGGACGTATAAGTAGGGCATCTGAATAAAGAAGAAACTAATTATATTTGGAATTGGAACTCCTTATTCCTCATTTGAGTTAGGTTATTAAAGAACCAATTGTTCCCAAAATTTTGTGACAAGTAAGTTTGCCTCCTGGGTGGAATAAGTTTACTCCTCCGTCATACCTCCTAACTTATCGTAAAATATGTCTAAAATATTTTTTATTACTACTACTTCAGTGTTTCTCACTGCTTAAATCAGATACACATTAAAATTAATTCTTTTGCTTGACCTTAACCCCAATCCAAGCAAAAAAGAAAGTGCTGCAGCATGCATCTTCCAAAACGTTGATTACATCAATGACATTTTTCATATCGTGTAGATGATAGTAAAAAAGATGTGACTTGAAAAATTTAAAAATTAATGTATAATCGTAAATGTGATTCCTTCTTTTTGTTAATGTAAAAGAAGTATTGATATCTGGTGTAATTTATAATAATAAATTATTTTCGTAGGGGTGATTAGTTATGTAAAATTATTTTATATCTTTAAAAAAATTTTACAGAGGTGTAAAGTAAGATTACACTAGTGTAATGCTACTAATCTTATTTTGAATTATTTTACACCGATGTAATATTTTTTTGTATGGATGTAATATTTTTTTGCACATGTGAAAAGTAAGATTGTACCTTACTTTGAACTACTTTACATGGATGTAAAGTAAGATTACACCTTACTTTGAACTAATTTGCACTAGTGTAATATTGTTTTGCTCAGGTGAAAAATTAAATTCCAGGAGTTTCTTCATGTATAACAAGTGATTTTTCACCTTAAGGTTTAGGGTTTAGTATTTAGTGTTTAGGGCCCTAAACCTTAAGGTGAAAAATCACTTCTCATACGTGAACTCACTATCCATAAACCTAAACCCTAAATCCTAAACTCATAAGTCAAAATCACTTTGGACAGGTGTAAAATCACTTTAGACAGGTGAAACTATCCTTGGAATAATTTATCTCCGATGCAAAGTAGTTTAACATCGGTACAAAATTTTTTACCACGTACGTATTTTTTATGTTAAAGTGATGTGGTAATTTTTTTAAATGTGATAGGAACTACCACGTAACAAGCCTTAAGTTCTTTTATTTCTTTACATTAAATATCAATTATCAAGTGACCCAATATTCTCAATATTGTGTAAAATACGAAAACGATATCCAACGTCACGATCTACATTTTTCTACTTTTTAATTATTAAAAAATTATCGATGAAATTTTAAATATTTAATGATATTTGATTCAAAATAAAGATATTTAGATGTCAACATTAATATTTAATTTTAAATTGAAATATCATATATGTAATTTAACATTTCGAACCTCAAATATCATTTATTTCTCAATTCGATTTAAGGCAGTATTCACGTTAACGTATATTTATACAAAAAGAAATACCCAATTGCAAAATAAGCTCCTATTCTTTGGTTTTTTTTCTCTTCTTTAATTCTCTTCTGAAAACACTATCCAAAAGAGCTTAGGTCATCGTAATGACTTTCATACATAGACATACACAGACTTGATCTTATCTTCAATAAATAAGCCATCAAGAGATATCAATCATTTTCACTTTTTTCTTTTTTTTTTTTTCTTGTGCCTTCTGTTTTCTCGACGGGGCTCCAACTGAGGGATAAGAAGGCAAGCTGCACTACAATTAACTGGGGATATAAACTAGGCACAAGTGGTCGACTTGCATCACCATGATAGATGGAAACAGGTCACAAGAGAGCAACCTTAAGCATCATCTTTTATGGTGATGGAATGTCCACAGATGAAAAGAAGCAGACGGGATTCAAGAATCTATCTTGCTTTCTGATTGAACCCTCGAAAAGGCCTCCTCTTTTCACCGTGTGTCCTATACAAACTCATCTTGATAACGTCCATTGGCATATCCCACTTCGATCCGGCCCTATCATGCAACCACGAAAACCACACGCACGTTATCATCCCGGGGGGCCTTTGTTTACGCGCTATCAACAATCCACATAATTGTCAAACAGGTAAGTTTGTTTACGGGAAAGTGAAGAAAGTGGCAAGCACGAGGCTAAATAGATTTCACAAAGTTGCTGCTTTGAAAACTAATCTTTTTTAGTGGGCCCATGGAATGATTAGAATTTCCTTGGCTCACCCCCCACCGGATTGGCAAGGAGAATAAATTCATGAAGTAAGTAGAGAAATAAGAGATGAGCGTGAGTTAATTCGTTTGGTATTTTAATGTGTTAAAGTTATTTTATAGAAAGAATGGAATAATTTTATCTCGGGTTAAGCAAGACTTAATCTGACTCAAGTATGGATTAGGTTAAGCATTTAATCTGACGTAACTCCACTTAACCTGTCAATCAAACAGGACCTGGACTAGACGTTTGGGAGTGAGATAAGAGTTGTGTTAGGATAAAGTGTTGTGGGCATAAGTGGAGAAGAATGTTTGGTTAGGTGTTGGAATAAATGGTGGAATAAAATGATTGATGTTGTGATATAATGTTAGTGAATATTTATCTGAGAGAGACTTTGCACAAGCCCCTTCCCAAGACTCTTTCGAAACCCCTCCCCTTATTAAAGGAGAGCACACATCCCAAATAGCATAAGTATTATCCAAAACAACACGTGTTGTTGATCCAAGGATCAAAATGTTAGTGAATATTTATCTGAGAGAGACTTTGCACGAGCCCCTTCCCAAGACTCTTTCGAAACCCCTCCCCTTATTAAAAGAGAGCACACATCCCAAATAGCATAAGTATTATCCAAAACAACACGTGTTTTTGATCCAAGGATCAAAATGTTAGTGAATATTTATCTAAGAGAGACTTTGCAGGAGCCCCTTCCCAAGACTCTTTCGAAACCCCTCCCCTTATTAAAAGAGAGCACACATCCCAAATAGCACAAGTATTATCCAAAACAACACGTGTTGTTGATCCAAGGATCAAAATTGAAGGCCGAGAAAAGAATTTGGAAAAAGTCCTAGTTTAACCATTGCTCTATTCATTTCATACTATACATGATATGAGCGTGAGTGAATTTATGTGATATAATAATATATTTTAATAGATATATTATATTGATGTGCATGTAATTTAATATATATTGATATTGATATCATTTAATGTGTTAATTTGGATGTTGATTAATAAAATAAAGTAAATTGTGTCATAATTCATTTAACATTCTTTTATTATCCTTCGAAAGATAATCCCCTACTTGGACTGCTGCCAAATGCAGCCTCAGGCAAAGTAGCATAAAGAGCATTAAATGGAGGGTTCAACCCTATTTATGTATGGGGAGGAGAAGTCAATAGATGTTGGAAGATGTAAAATTAAGGTGCTCCACATAGGAGAAGCTTTAATTTGTATTTGGGCCCGGTTCTGATCGTAATCACTTCTTGCACGGGATACCCTCGGCACGCAGTTGGCAAGGGTTAATTAGGGTTGGTCCTACAGTGCGGAGAGGATACCCTTGCAAGGTCATGATGTGACCTTATAAGAATGTCAATGTAGGGAGAGTCCAGACAATTTATGACAAAGCTTTAAGACAATTTATGGCAAAGCTATCTTACATAAAAAAAAAAGGGTATTTGTTACTTCTCAACTTACCTAACTTAACATTTTTGCTTTGGATCTTAGATAATAAGTTCTCTTCATGATAGACAACTTTTGTCAGGCTATATATTTCGCGTATTTAAGAGAGTTTCGATCTTTGTATGGAACTAAATTGACCCTTTCTTGTATGATAAAATACCCAGCTACATGTACATATGCCTTTCGATCGCAAAGAGGTACTCAACATGTGACACTTTATAAGAAAGCATGATGACTTCTGCCTGCATTTTAACGCTAAACTCGAACAACCTGACTGTAAATATGAGGACATGGTATATCAATGGAAAATTCGAATGTAACTACCAGATAGACAATCGGAGCAATCTACTGATGCCTAGGTTCTGTGACTTTAAAGTTGCTTCACACTCTTTATTTCAAGAATTTTTTTCTATTTTCCATTCTACTACATATGCACTTATCAGGTCTAACCTACAATCCAACCTAACTAAACTTGATATTGGATGGAGTTTAGTTGGATAGAGAGTCATAATGTGGATCATATCAGGTTGCATGTTAGGATTTTTCCTTTCCAATATAAAATGGGTTAGGTTAGAGATTCAACTAATTCAATCCAACCCGGAATGTGATATATATATATATATTGTCACGATCTGATTTCAGATTCCTACAGAATCTAAGATTAGTTCGTCTTGATTAATCCCAAGATCTAATTGTCCAACAAGACATAACTAAATAACATTTAACAAATCACAACCATATAAGTATAGTAGCTAAGCAGAAATAAATTTAACAACAAGGGTAAAGGAACAGTAATATTATATGTCATAATACAGTTATCACAATAAAAACGAGTACATATAGCAGAAACAAAGCTATAGAAACTCACTACACCCAACAATAAAACTAAAGCTAGGCTCAATTAGGTCTAACGTCCTCAGCAGCCAGTAGCTCAAGTTGCTCAAATCCCTGACCTGTACAAAATTATTTAACTGGAATCAGCTAACGCTGAGTAGAGTGGTGACTAAGAAGTAACATACATTTAACAAGTAGTTTAACATCTAATTTTTCGTTTCCAATTATATTATACATGTTGGTACGTAGAGATCTCTAATTAGAATTCATCACATTAATTAATCTTCTTGTTCGCTACAGGAACGATTTTGCTTGCAGCTTCCTGTGATGTAAGATGCCCACGTGGCACTCTCCTGGCCGGGAGAGTCCCTCCGTGGTAGTCCTACACTCGGTCTATCACCTCGAGGTCACTGTCGTGACGTAGCGGTAACTATGGCACACGTGATAAGCGCGGGGTAACTACCTCACACTGGCATGCGGTCAGTCATTTCCGCTAGCAGGTACGCCTTAACGTATAGTGTGGAACAGCATAGGGCCTTGCCCTCTCAGAACAGAACAAAATAGGGCTCTCGCCCCTCCTCAGTCTGCGTACCCTTGTCCGACTATCTCGGTTTGCCTAACGGGCTAACAAGAGTCGGTGTAGGGTGGCCATACCTAGCCCCGGACCCCCTAGGGCTACTAGCTTCCCCCTACACTAAATAGCTCACCTCGGTACCACGTATACGAGGGCCAGGAAGAGTCGACGTAGAGTGGCCAAACCCACCCCAGGTTCAACCCAAGGGCGGTAAGCTCCCCTCTACGCTACAAGGGATAGTTGCTCTCTTCGGTACCATGTACACGAAGGTCAGCTCACTTCCCTTAACAGCTGCCCGTGGGCGACAATTTCCGAAACCATCCGGTTCTCCGTATTACAGTATTCTTGTCTACATTCCCCGTAGGGTTTGTACATGAGTTTTTCCACATCCAAGTTGGAATATACAGAACAAGCAGTTCAATTTCCACGTTTATCGCATTATGTGATCCATTCCAGATAATACAGGTAGCTTTTGATTACTCAATCATTCACATGCATTTTCCTCTAGCCCTAGTGTTCATGCCATGACCTGGGTTCAAGAATATATTCTAGAGTATTACTTCTTCCTAGGGTTCATCTCAAGTCCTAGGATTACTTACTTGCATGTGTTAATTTAGAGATTTGTAGTTATAACCACTTTACCTGGGTAACTGGGTGGAATGGGGGCTCATACAGTAGCTCCCGACATCTTCGCAAGTCTCGTACACCCAACGGATTGAAGACCTAAAACATGGATCGATAGGTCAAAAGGTTCAGAATGATACAAATGAGGTATCATTACATAGAGAAACTCGTATGAAAAATAGAAACGTTTTGTTTGCGGAAAAATGATAACATTAGGGCCTTATACAGGCCCAAAAACTCGCAGCCAGACAGAAGTCAGACATCTGGGAAAGGTTCCAGACATCTTAAAAAAGTTCTTAGGGATACCTTTCTCAGTGTTCCTCTATCAGACGTCTGGACTTAGTGCCGACGTCTAAGGCTTCCATCAGACGTTTGGATGTGCTTTCGGACGTTTGAAACTGCCTCGGTCCGCCTTCCAACTTCTGACACATAAACGTACACTGTTAGGACTATGGCAGAGAAGGAATACGGAAAGTAAATTTCTACCAGACTTCTATTATTACCTTCGGATGTCCGGTAAGACGTCTGGATGTATCTCTGGACGTCTGATTCAACGAAAGAATGACTTCCGCGGAACCGCTCTGGCTTCCCTCACCTGCAGGCACTGCAACAGAGCAACGCAGCACCCTCCGCTATCGTGCTCAGACTCGCTCTGGCTCCCTGCTCTTACTCGCTCTCGCTACTAGGTGTGCAACGAAGAGGAGGAGAGGTTATAAAGGGAGAGGAGGTGAGGGGTCGAGATGGCGAGGGATGGTGCGGAGTGGCGTCGCAGGGGAAAGTGCGGGGAGGTGCAGGTGAGGGAGAAGGCATGATATACATATGGTACGCGCTGAAGAGAAAAGTATTTTCAGACGTCCGTTGATCTTTCTAGATGTTTGAATAGACGTCTGGTAAACTTTTCAGACGTCTTAAATGATAAAAGGGTGATTGGTCGTTTCATATATATATATATATATATATTATAGTTGGGGTGAGAAATAAGAGAAGGTTCAATTGCGTATTTTCATCTGACTCCTAACCCCACTTTCTCTCATTTTGATCAAATAAAATCAAACCCTACCATTTTCCCAAGCACCTTATCACCTCCATCGCCACCATCTCGTTTACCAGTTGTTGATGCCACTCATCAATGGACACCTCTCCTCCTCACAAGATACTCCTCCCCTTTGTCAATATCTCACCACTAGCTCCTCCCTTGCCCCAAACCTCCACTATCTCTTCCTCAGCCACTCGTCACCTTGCTCTACGACCTCTAGCCCACACTGACCCTTGGCCACCCCGCTCCACCTCTACCCTATGCACCCCCACCTTGGCAACCCCCACTTTGCCCCTCCCCTAATAGCCTGCCACCTCTTCCAAACCCCTACTATTCCTTTCCCAATCCCCCTAGTTGTTAATAGAAGAAAAATTACAATTACAGGTTCTTTAAATGCTATACATCCTACTTTTTTCCTCTATAAAATTAAACCTTTTTAAGAAAAGAAAAAGTTTTATTAAATTGAAAATTTTATTTACACGTTTAATTGTTTTTATTAGATAAGGAAGATATATAGGGAATGTGTAAGAATAATTAAATACAACCACTGACCAGTTAACAATCTCGTCAATCCAATCAAATTTCATGGATTGAGTTCACTAATATAGTTGAGTTTGAGAGAAATCTCAACCTATAAATTGTGGATTAAATTTATATAAGTAACAATCAAGTCCGTGTACACCCCTGTTCGTCTCCTTCAAATATGTTCTGCGTTCCCATATCATGTCGACTCGATATTTCCAGTATGGCATCATACTTTACGTACTTGGATTTCTTGTTGACCTAATTAACCAAGCAGCTACTTAGCTAGTTTGTACTAATGGAAATAGGTAAGTTACTATTACGGCACCTTCATCTATGTTCAGTGGTAATACTAGCGTAACGCTTGTATTTATATTTGTTTTTGTACCAACGTGTACATGTATAAGACTTCTGAAGGAAAAGTACAGGTACAACATTTACAACTCGTTTAAGCTGCTTTGAAACATTACCTATGTTTCCTCGAGTTGATTTCTCTAATGGCAAAGATATCTTTGAAAGCAACTATAGGTTACAACAATTAGAGTTCAAAAAATAATAAGGCATGCTTTTGGTAGACACATGCCAATCCCACGTCAGATTCCAGCATATCTTGCAAAATTGGCATCAATCCACAATCATTAACCAGAAGAAACTAAAGAACATTTCACGATCTTGAATATACTCACATGGTAAGATGAAATTGGATTGGAATATATTGTTACTACATAACTTCGAACCTTTTCCCCGCGAGTGAAAATGCATTAGACATATGCCTTGTCTAGTTTCTAAATCATTTATCACAAATTAAAAACTTACAAGATCAAACATTATTGATTCACAGATCCCTTCATGACAGTATTTCAAACCTATACTTCATCATCATATACAGATTTGTACTTCTACATCAAGAAAAGCTAGAGAATTTTCATATAACTGACGCTATAGATACAAAAGGCAGGAAATTATTACAAAGATTGAAAAAAGAAATTACAAGATTGATGATGTCCAGGATGTGGATGGTCAGGAAACAATCAATAAAATGTCACACGAAAAAAGACTACGAGGATCCACAAAACTCTAGGACAGCAAGATAAAAAGAAGGCTCATCAACAAAATCGATGATCTTGAAGAAATGATCAGTTGCTGCCTTATCCAGAAGATCTCTGGTGGGCAAGTCTGCGGTTACCATATCAGGGCGCTCTTTTCGGTGGAGAGCAACAGACTGTTTTCCCTGGTCAAAGCTGATAACAACCCTTGCCCCTACATGAAAAAGGACTCAAACTTTCAGTAACGCTGTTCAGGTTTCAATCTGCTTCAAGCCATTTACGAGGCTTAAATTGAAGTAAATGTCATGTTTAATAATTTTTTTCCAAAACTTCTTTAGTCTTCCCATTGCCTCCAAGAACTTTCAAATCCTCACGTCTCCTGAATGAGACTTTAATTGACTTCCCCTGCAAATATTCAAATCACCTTAGCTATATCTCCCTCACTTTATACTTTATTAGCGCCACCTCAACATTTCGAGGAAAAAAATTTTGGTTGCCAGGACTAGACCCAGGTCCCGTGAGGGATCGCCGAATTTCCTAACTAGACAAGCTTTCACATATATCTCCATAAAATTAACTACCTCTTCCTAGACACGGTAGGTGGTATCTATTCTGAAAAAAAGAGGTTCAGCTAAAATGATCGCTGATTATTTTTTGTGCAGAATCAACATTAAATCAATCATTACATCCAATTTTATAGCTTTCATAATAAGAGGAATTGAAAAATATGTTTGATTGGAAAAATACGATAATCAATGAGATAAAAAATATTAATATGATAATGCAATGTTAATAAATAATTTTTTAATATTTGATATAAAGGTAAGTAAATTGATTGGATACAATGAATGTACATATATTATGTTGAAGTAAATTATATTTTAATATAAATTAATATTAAGGGGATATAATAAGATAATTTTAAAGCAATATATTTGAAGATGCATTAAAATTAAGGAGATATAATAGGATAATTTTAAAGCAATATATTTTAATTAGATGTTAATTTAATGCTGTGAAAAAAGTTGAATCCTTTAGTGTAAAGACTTAAGCTTTGAAGATGCTTTTGACTTTTGCGATAGTATTTGAGTTATTCTGCTGTCAAACAGGACAACATTTAACTACTATGGTTTACAATTTGGAGTATAACTGACACCAGAACAGCTCAAACAGCAATCTGATCCAAAATCCAACGATATTGAAATCTGAAACGAAAAGTAAACAAATGCCAACGGATTGGTCGATTTGGATCAATTGAAAATCAGACTGGATGAGAGCGAAGGTATAAGTCATCCTCACCAAATACGTACGTACCCTGTTGCATGTAAGTTTAATACGAACAGTTCCTGCTGAGTGGTTCATTAGCAACAGAAAACTGTGTGTGGTGTCAAAATTATATGCTGAATAACGAAGAGGGCCGTGTTGCATCCGCTTTTCATAAGAAAATCGTAAAAGTCCGCCCACACAAACACATTGCAAAGACTGAATCAATGGCGATAAAAGATTTTTTCTAAAAAAAATAGCCTTGGAAACGAAGACCGCGGAAAAGAGGCCTTATAGGGAGAAAATCCTACAAATGGACAAGTGGAGATAAAAACATCGAGATGATGGAGATAACAGAAAACTAGTGATAGGACCAAAATGAAAAATTATAATGGAGAAGTGGAGATGACCGAAATTTATCGATGTAGGAACTTCTGAATACAGCTAGACATCCCTCTTGAACATCTAAAATGCGGAGGCCTGCATTGGATCAGAAATTCTAATTGACTTGCATTTGCTAACCCCACAAATTAAACACACCAAAAACAGCAAATCAAATACAAAATTCCTTCTGGAAATAAATAAACAAACAATTCCATCACAAATGCCTGGCATCAGGAACATTTGCATCAAAGAAAGCGTCAAGAACGCCAATCTCAGAAGAAGAGGATCAATGTGAAAGTCAAAGTAAAAAAGTAAATACGACCGAAAAGTGAAGGAAAAAAAAGTAAAGAGGAAACTGATAACGAGTATATAAATACATATAGGACAAAAACCATGGAAAACCTAAGCACACCCTTAGGCTTGGCATTTAAAATCACAGAGCCACATCCAAAATCAAATACAAAGGGACAATATCAAAAGAACATCATGTATAAGATGAGATACCACAAAAACAATAGATGTACGAGCATCTGAATGCAAAAGCCACATAAAGAAGTGGCAACTGCCAGAATCTGTGTCTCCTGACATCCCTCTCGGCAACGTAAAGCACTGAAGGCACCACTGGCATCAAGGCACATCAGAGACTCTAATTGATTGCCTTTCTACCCCACAAATCAAGCACATCCAATAAACCGAATCAACATCGAAAACCTTTCTTAAACTAAACAAACAAACTCTTGGCCTCAGGAACATTAGGAACATTTGCATCAACGCAGGCACGAAACGCCCATCTCAGGTGAAAAGGACAATATGGAACATCAGTGGCCAAGAGAACGATCATTTGGAAGTACAAGCAAAAGCAAATGTAACACATATAGTGTAGAGTGGAAGAATGAAGAGCGATATCATCACAAAAACATGTCCGAAAGCAAATGACAAGGCAAAAGTGAAAAACATAATCCAAGAGTCATCAATGTAGGAGCATCTGAATGCAAAAGCCACACAAGGAAGTGGCAACTACCAGAATCTGTACAACTCCGGGCATCCATTTCGGCAACGTAAAGCGCTGAAGGCGCCATTGAGATCAAGGTGCATCAGAGACTCTAATTGATTGCCTTTCTACTCCAAATATCAAAAATAGTCTATAAACCAAATCGACAACAAAACACTTCTTGAATAAATAAACTAATAAATCACATATTCCTTGCCTCAAAACTATTTAGAAGATTCGCATTAAGGAAACGTGCGAGATATACTGATTTCAAACACAAAAAGGGTCAATCCAAAAGTAAAATGAAGAACAGAAATCAAAATAACCATAACGGAGAACAGAAGTAGGAAGGCAAGTTGTGGCTTGGCGTATGAATGATGGGTATATATATGTAGAGGAAAAGGACCGTCGAAGCCCTGAGCACACCGCTAATTTGTGAAAAAAATACAAATTCTCCGTCTAGGTAATTTATATAAGCGTGCAATGTTTCTGAAAAAGAAGCAACCCCTATCAACATTAAGCATTGTTACTGTATAAGTAGAAGTGAACTAACAACGTAATAGAAATGTACATCTGAACCAAAATCTAACACTATTGGGTTCGTCTGAACCAGATTATGAACAAACCGCCATCAATTTTGGACGGATTTAGCAATCCATTGAAAAGCAGATTGAATGAGGTTGAGCGGATGAGCCATTTTTTCTCAAATATGCACTCTTCTGTATGTCGGATAAGTTTACAACATAGCACTCGTGTTTAGTGGTATACTTGATGTTTTATCTTCCGTAGAGATCTGTTCCCTAAGCACATTCTTTGATTCATACAATTATAAAGATATCTAACATGCATGCTTTGAGTGGGAAGAACAACATAACGATCTCCTTTCTAAGGGAGACGCTTCAACATTCAACAGTGTATTAATTGATATTTGTTCGTTTTAAAAGCTTAACTCAATCAATTTTATAGAGGGCTTGTCATGTCAACTTATCGAGCCAAACACGATTTCAATGCATATTTTCTTTTTTCTTTTTTTCCTTTTTAAGGCACCGTTTCGTTGCATGATTTTTTTTGAAGGGATAAGTTTTGTTAGTATTGGAATTGAGGGATAACCCGGACTCTTGTCATCGGATATCCAACAGTTATACTATATTACCACATTTGGATTTGACTCAATTTGTTTTTAGGATTAATTGGTGTGATAAGTTGTTCATCAAAGATCAATAAATCACCAATCCTTTAAAATCATTCGGTGATATACGATTCAAAAGGAAAAATCATAGGTGATACTATAAAAATCACCAATAATATTTGATTCAAATGCAAGGGAAGTAAAGGGATAAATGCGAGGGGCGGGATGGGGTTGACAGGAATTAAGGTGGAATATTTGCAATTCCAACCACACAGTAAGGAATTTAATACTGGATTTTCCTCCCCTATCCCTGTATATCTCCATCCCAAGATTTCCACTACCAGGCGAGAAATAAATGCCTCTATGCCTGCAACCAAACAGCGCTTAAAACGGCCATAGTTTCGAGACGGATGGATCGAGATGTTGTTCGTCACCTTTGGACAAGCGGGGAGCCGAATCCCGGAGGAGGGCGTCGAGGGGGACGCCCATCACGGGGAAGCCGCAGAAGACGAGCGAATCGAACGACGAGAACTTCTCCGGGAGCTCGGCGAGGGGCCCCTGCCAGCACCTGACCTCGTCGTGGCTCTCCTTGATGGCGGCGAGGGCGAGGAGGGACTCGTGGACGGCGAGGACGAGATCGCAGGTGATGTACCCCGTGCCCTCCTCGAGGACCTCCACCAGCCTCTCCACGAGCCTGGCGCAGGGGAAGGAGAGGAGGACGCGCGAGCCCTCCCGGATCGACGCGGCGGAGATGACCCGGCGGGCCTTGGGGGCCCACTCGCCCTCCGGGGAGGTCGGATCGAGGAAGGACCAGTCCTTCTCCACGATCTCCTCTAGGTAGATGGCGTCGCTGGGGATGGGGGAGATGGGGGTCGAGCGTGGGGGGAGGTGGAGGGGAGTTGGGGCCCTTTGTAGGGGGCGGAGGGGGAGGAGGAGAGGGGGTTTGGGAAGGTGAGGGGTTAGGGTTAGGGTTAGGGTTTTGGGGAGGAGGGTGGAAGGGCAGGTGTAGAGAGTGGAAGCCATGGGCCCGAATTTGGAGGGAGTGTATGGAGCGGAGGGAAAAGGGGGAGCGAGTGCGGCGGGGTGGATAGATTCGGGTTTAGGGTTTAGGGTGGTCAGTTTGAAAAAGAGGAAATTACGTAAATGCCCCTTATTAAATATTAGGCATTTGTTATTTGTCAGACATTTTTTGTGATTACGTCTCTGCATGAGGTTCTGATAATGACCATATAAACATTGGGTAAATTAATATCCTGACGACGAGGGGAGTAAAATTTTGATTCCAGTACAATTGAAAACGAGCTTTTGAGGTTAAAGATCAAAAAAGAATTCAAACAAAGGCTAATTAAGGTTCAATAAAGTAAAATCCTAACAAAACCCCTCTTAAAGGAATAATTGGCCAATCTACGTAGAAGATCCTAATAGATTACAATTGAATTCTCATTAATCAATCGAAATTATATGGACTCTTCGTTTGACAAAAGAGATTAGGCGATATATCCTTGCCTAATGAGTTAGTCAAGTCAAGTAAATCTCGTTTGATGAATTGTCAACCTACACTAATAAATGGTCTGGTAAGTTAGGCAGACAGTCTGTCTTGTCCAGTACATGAATAGGTAAGATAATCTCTCTTCATCACCTCTTGGATGACGTTTACTACTCGTAAAGCTCATGATCCCACCTTCCGTAAGATCAGCAAAGGTGGGATGATGGATGTTACTATTATTTTAGCTAATCAATAACAAGTGTCTCCTAGCATGAAGGGACACTCACGCATTGAGAGAAATTTCATTGTACTTTTTATTCAACTACGAACTTAGCAATAATTAAGTGTACTCATACTCTTCCTAGACACATATCATTTCAAGTAGAATTGGCTAATCAAATTTTTTCTCTATGGTATAATCGTTTGATTGGACAATCCTACCCCTTTTTAGAACTCGAATATGATCAATCTATGTAGGCTTCAATTACTTGGATTCTCTCCCATTGGTCATATCCATCTAGGATTAGAAAAATTTAATGAAAATGGATATCTCCTCACTAAGAAAAAGACTTCACAAGTTCTCGAACCCGTGATACAGTTGTGGTGAGTGTAATGGAATGAAAAAATTGTAGTTAATTTCCACACTGAATTATCAAGGAGGGTAATAGAAACCCCGATTTAACACCCCATTGAGAGGATTTCTTGATCTCTCGTGCCACTTTACTAGAAATCCTAGACTTGCCACCATCCTAGGTCTTGATCATGCCAATTAGGACCCCTTCCCCTTCTCTGCTCATCGTCCACCCCCTTCCTCTCTCCATCACATATCCCCTCCATCCCTGTCTCAATGTGGTTTGAAGAGGGTCCTTGATTGGTAGAAAAATTGTTAATTCTATGTAGATCATCCAAATCATGAAAATTTTCACTTGAGCCATTGTAACCTCTAAGCAACTAATCAAATTTCTTTAGCATATAATGTACTAATCAACTTCTCACTTCCCTTTCTCTCCCTCCAAGAGTTTCAGCATATGATCTTTCCCTCTTGGAGGGTCCCTTTTCCTCCACCACTACTTTCCAACATCGATCCTTAACTATGTTCTCTAACCATTTGCACCTCCATGTCCCCCTCTTCGACCCTTAGTCCCTTTATTCCTTGGACCCTCCAAAGTAATGGGAGCATTCGTCACCTAGTGGCGAAAAAGGTCGATATAAATTTAATTTACAATTAAATATTATAGTTACAATTTGTTTTATAATTAGATATTACTAAAGTAATATAATTCGGGGGCACATGTGCATCGGGTGCAGGGTGCATCCAGCGGGTGCATGGCAAGATTGTCGAGGCTCGACACCACCTGGACCTCCTTCTCAATGCAACTCCACAAGCCCCACCAAGTCTATGCCTTCTCCTACTACCTCATCCCTTTGGATAGTTAGAAAAAAAATTTTAAAAAATCACTGTCAGGTTTTTGGAATGGTCTTGACATTCTTGATTGAGTCTTCAGGGATCGAAGGGTTCGACTCAACAACTCAAACGATCAGACCTCCTATGTAAACAGAGGGTCCAACCCAAAAGCTCAAGCAATCACACGAGAGGTAAAGAGTTTGGTGACCCACTAAAAGGGGTGTACATTTGGGGGAGAAGAATGCTCCCAAGTATGCACTAATAAGAAAATTGGATTATAATCTCTCTTCTTCTCTCCAATTGCCTAGAAGAGAGCCTCGAGGGTCTCTCTCTGTTATTTATAGTACTAGGATTGGACCTTTTGCAAAACCTTCTAACCAGATAAGCCACCTGACAAAGTACATATCTTGTCAGATTATCAATTGCGGTTGCCATGCTAGCATTTATTCGGGCATAGCCATGCTGTACTTTTCTGATCGTATCTTCTAATGGATTGGGTCCTTTGAGTTTAACTATATCTAGTCCTTCCCTTGTGTAGGCGAGTTGGACTCCTGGACCTATCTATATCCAAGTCTTTTTGGATGTAGACGGGCCAGCTTCCTAGACCCATCTGTGTGCAAGACTTTTGTTGGATGTAGGTGGGTCGGATCCCCGAGCCTGCGTATATCTAAGTCTTTCTAGGTCAGATCCTTCTTTTCATGCTTTTGGCAGAGTTTCGAGTTCAAGGGCATTTTTTGCCCCTCATCATATTCCCCTTACTTTCGAGGTAGCGAATGTTTGTTGAGAGAGTAACATTTGAAGTAGACACTCCACAATAGGTAATGCCCTCAAATGTTGTGTTACGACCCGGTTCTCGAATCCCTACAGGCCACGAGATCAGACCGACTCGACTGATCCCAAGACCCAGTCGTCCAACGAGAAATAACCAAAAAGCAGGAAAGTAAACCACATTCACTATGTTATGCAACTAATAGTAAAAAGGTACAGCAGTAAAGAAGTAAAAACTACTACAGTACATATTACCACCACAACAGTAGAAAGTAACAAGGTACAGGAACATAAAGTACAGAACGTAAAAGTACAAAACATAAAGGTACAAGAGTCTACTCACTACTACAAAAGGAGTACAACAAAGAACTACAGCTACTGGGCTCTACTGGGCCCAGCACCCTCTGCAGCCGTAGACTCGGGTTTCTTAACACCTGGACCTGAAAAGGGTTGTGAGTACACAAAGTCAGCGAACGCTAAGTAGAGTTGCAACCAACTAAAACAGTAAAAGTGGACAGGTAGCTGTTGTTTTTCAATTACTTTCTTTAACTAATTATTCCTTTTCACCACTTGGTTTATTTATAAGATCTCTTTCTTGATCTCGAATGTTCCTCGTGGGAACAATCTTGATTGCAGTCTTTTCCGAAGAGTAGAAGGCACATGTGGTGCTCTCCTGGCCAGGAGAGTCCCCCGTGGTGATCCTACACCCAGTCAACTACCCCAAGGTCACGGATAAACGTAGCGGTGACTATGGCACGCGCGATAAGCGCACGGGTAGCTATCCTGCACTGGCATGTGGTCAGTCGTTTCCACTAACGGGTGCGCCCAAAGTACAGCACGGAACAGTATAGGGCCTAGCCCTCTCAGTAACAGAGGTCTAGCCCCTAAGAACCAAACAGGGGTCTCGCTCCTCCACAATCCGCGCACCCTCTCCTGACTACCTTGGTTTGCCCAGTGGGCCTAACAAGTTCGTGTAGGGCGGCTAGCTGAACCCCGGGTCCCATGGGGTGGCTAGCTCTCTCCCTACACTAGTAGCTCTCCCTGGTACCGTGTACACGATGGCCATAGAGTTGGTGCAAAGTGGCCAAACCCACCTCGGGTCAACCCGAAGGGAGGCAAGCTCCCCTCTACGCTAAGAGGTAGCATGCGCTCCCCTTAGTACCATGTACTCAAGGGCCATCACACTTCCCAATGCATTTCCAGATCCATTCCATGTATTTCCAGGAGCTCTACTCCTATTCCCTCTTAGGGTTCATGCTCATATGCCTCATGCCATTCCATACCAGGTTTCATCATTTCCATTTTCATTCTCAAGTTATACACATGCAACTTGTATTTCTATCGTTCACATTTCCATACTCAAGTTATACACAAGTAATTCATATTTATATCATTCACATTATCATTCTCAGCTTTATATACATGCAGCTCGTATTAAATCATTTAACTTATACAACAGGAAGGTCACATGCAACTGTTAACTAGTACATGTAATTCATATTTCACAGGCAGCTTTTATTCATTTACAGGCAGTTGTTAACATTTCTATTTACTCATTCATGACTGTAATTCAATCACGCATGCAGACATTTCAAGTATTTCTCATCCTAGGATTCATGCCACATCGTAGGTTCTAATCATTCATTCCACACATGCATTTAGGTTTATAATTAAATTAAGGGAAGCCACTCTACCAGTAAACCCAGGAGTATTAGGGGCTTGAATGGCAGGCTCATGTGAATCAGCAAGCCCCGGACCTGCAATGGAACGAAGACCTATAGCAAGGAACAATCACAAGAGAATTATCAGAACAATATAGAAAGCTTTCTAACAAGTAGAGGAACTCACAAGGAAAATGTTGGTATCTCATTTGAGTAAATGGACCTCAAACAGACCCTAAACGGGTCAAAACAGGGTTACTGACGCAAAATTAGACGTTTGGAACATCTTCCAGACGTCTTAAAAGTATCCAATATCGTACCTCAATCTCTGTGTCCACCCCAGATGTCCAGGAGCTCTTCTGGACTGTCTGGACCTAGCTCCAGTCGTCCGACCACCTCTCCGGACGTCTGGAAGTGCTTCCAGCTGTCTGGTACGTCACCCAGACGTCTGAAATGCATGAGAGGACGTGTCCCGCGCCTTCCCAAAGCAAATCCTACATGAAATCCACCAAATCTCCTCAAAATAGGTACGCAAAAGGGTGCCTGCGGAGCAACCTGCATGGCCGTATTTGCAAAGAGGACGCACCTTCGCGATGCTCTCTCCTCAGACGTCTGAAACCGCCTCTAGACGTCGCTCCAAACGTCTGATTCTGGGAAAAACCCAGAACCAAAACCTGCTCCCACTCGCTCTCACAGTGCGTGGCCGCGCCTCGCACCCTTGCTTACAGCTCCAGCTACAGCAGTGTCGGGGAGGACTCCCCCGACACACTCCTCTTCGCGCGTGCGCCGCTCCGGCCGTGTGCTCCCGGTGAGCTCCCACGCGAGCTTGAGAACTCGCTCTCCTCCTCCTCTCCTCACATCGCTCCTCCTCGACGCCGCTTTCACGCTCTCGCTCGCGCTGGCTCTCTCGATGAAGTGGAGAAGAAGAGAGGAAGATGGCTGGTGTGGGGAGAACGAGAGAGGGGGAAGGGGTTTATAAAGTTGGGGGTTTAGGGTTTGCTGGAGGCGGGGAGAGAGAAGGGAAGGAAAATGGGAGTACTGACTGCGTGCAGCTTGTGCGCAAACGCGAGCTCGTACTCAAAATTTTTGATTTTCAGACATATGGGAAGGTGTCCAAACATTTAACCCACAGTCCAGATGTCTTAAAAAGCTCAAACAGCACGAGTCTTAACATGTTGCCTCGACTGTTTATTTAAGTAGGGGAGCATTTGTCATGTAGCAGGGTTTTAAGGGCGAATGCTTGTGGTTATACCAACCTTAAGAGGTAGTATGAGGCACATGGGCTTACTGTATCACCGGCCTTAAGAGGCGGCATGAGGCAGGTGCGCCTGTTCCACTTCCGCGAGTAATGGCTAATTACATCAGGACTGATATTTTGCCTTGTTATTTGAGAAGGTCAGCATTAATTGCCGTTATGATAAGCCGAAGGCCTCGAATGTCACGCCTGTCATTGATGGGACTACCTTATCTGCGATGATGGATATGCGTGCAAGGGGTATTAAATGTTCGTAATAATGGCCAAGGTTTTCTTCGCACTTAGCGGTATATTTGGAATCCATGCTAGATACGGTGGGATTTGATTTTTTAGAAAGTTACACCCTGCAAGGGGGGAATCGCACTCCGTGGGGGCTATATAAAGGGGTACTGGGTCATAGTTAATGGCCCACCTACCTCGGAGAGCATTGTGTGAGGAGTTTACTTTTGGCAAAGCACTGTGAGGAGGCGTCCTTCCCGGGGGCATGACTATGTCGAGGTCTTTTAAAGGAAGGACCATCATGTCGAGTTTACCGAGTAAGGGTAACTCCGTTGCTTCTTCTTCCAGAGTCTCTGCCGAGACTAGGGCTTTATATAGTTTCTTGTCAGACTTTCGTAGTCAGTCCATGATTTTGTCTTTCTTGGAGGAATACGAACTCGGTGGAGTGTCGTTTCACGCTTGTGGGTACAAGACCCGTTTGTGTTCAAACGGGATGAAGGACATGTTTATCATCTGTAGATACGCCACAAGGAACAACCTACAGGGACCTTTGAACCCTTTTTTGTCTTCCTTTCCTTTTACAACCTCTCCCCTTCTCAACTCAGCATTAATTGCTACCTGGTTTTGAACGCTTTTACCACCCTCTGCCTTTATCTGGGGGTTACCCCTCACCTTCTTTTGTTCTTCCTACTTTTTGGGATAATGCCCCTGAAGATAAAGGGCAAGTCTCCATCAGGCACTTACACTCTGTACAACTGGTAGACTGAATACTGAATAGTGTTTCTCCCCAATAGTTCAAAGAGGCAAGATCGCCATTTCTTTTTCCTTTCCAATATCAAAGAGCTCGGAGTCCCTTACACATGGCAAGGTCCTCCTGAGAGGGACCAACCGCCCCAATTCGAGGAGCTTGACCCATCTACACAAGTGAACGCAAAAAAGATAATTAAGTTTGGTCCGAGTACTCGATCGAACCTCAGGCAGAAGGACGTCCAAGAGGCCTTGTGTTATGACCCCGACATCAAACGTCGTTTAAGACGTCTGGGAATTGGTCCAGACGTCTGGAAATTAATTTTTTCGGCGTACGGTTTCATATCTGCGCGCATGCGTGCGCAGACTGAACCGCCGCCCTCCTTTTCTTCTCTTTCTTTTCCTCCTGCAGGCGCAGCCATCTTTCTCTCTCCCCACGGCACCTTCAAATACTCCCCCTCTCCTCTCCCTCACCCTCACTCCACCGCCTTCATCTTCTTCTTCCTGTTAGCGTGAAAGTGAGCGGGCGAGGGCCGCAGCTGCTTCTGCCATGAGTGCGCGGGGAGGAGGGGTTGCAGTGAGAGGGAGAAGGGTTAGAGCGCGAGGGTGCGAGCTCGCCAGAGTAGCCAGGGCCGGCCCTGGGGAGGAGCTGCTGCAGCTCAGGCAGCAGGCGAGCACGGCACGGCACGGCCGTGCGCAGCAGGCGGAGGGCGAGGAGGTCCTGATTCTGGGAAAATTTCCCAGAATCAGACGCCTGGACCTACGTCTAGACGACGCGGGAGACGTCTGGAGGAAGATCCAGATGTTTGAAAGGTACGATATTTTGTTCCATTCCTTCTTCTTTCGCGTGTACGGCCATGCAGGTCGTTCCGCCGAAGGGTCTGCCTCATTTTTGTGTTGAGGACGGTTGTGTACACGTGCAGGTTTCATTCGGGAAGGCACAAGGGCACGTCCTCCCACATATATCGGACGTCTGGGCACAGCACCAAACGGCGGAGAGGGTCTCCAGACGTCCGGAGTGACAGTCAGACGTCTGGAACTAAGTCCAGACGGTCCAGCGGGATTCCGGACGTCTGAGGAACCGCGCAGAAAGAAGGTATGACCTGAACCAACGTTTAAGATGTCTGGAAGATGTTCCAGACGTCTGATTTTGGGCAGACTTGTCATTTTTGACCCGTTTTGGGTTTGTTCGAAGTCTGTTTTCCGCGTTTCAAGTTTTGTTCTTCTTAGAATTAGTCCATCTACCTGTTTACAGTATTTATATCCTGTTTTGAGTAGTTCCTTGTGTTTGATCCTTGTGTTAGGACCCCATTCCATTGCGACTTTGAGGGTTGCGGAGGCACGTGGACCTGCCGATTACGCCCCCATTACTCCCAGTTTTGTGGGTAGAGTGGCTTCCCTTAGTTAATTTCAAACATTAATGCATATCTGAATTAAATGATAGATCCTAGGATATAGCATGAATCCTAGGACCTGAAAATTAGATTGAATGATAGATCCTAGGGTGTGGCATGAATCCTAGGAACAAAAAACATTGAAACAAATGTCTTGAATGCCTAAATTGCAGTCTTGGATAAGTGGATAAAATAATGATAATTGTCTGTAATTGGATAGCAGCTGCATGTGAAATGTAGAATACTGTTACTAGTAACTGTTGCATGTAAATTCTATTGGTTGATATTAAATACGAGCTGCATATATATAAATTGGAAAGGAAAAGAAGTTGAATGTTGGAACACGTACTATATGCGAATAAACCTGAAATGATGAAACCTAGTATGGCTTGGCCTAAGAAACATGAGCATGAACCCTACGGGGAATTAGGAGTAGAACTCCTGAAAATAAATGGGATGGAACTGGAAAAAGTGAATGGGAAAGTTTGTTATCTCTTAGGTATGTAGTACCAAAGAAAGCACACATTACCTCTTAGTGCAGAGGGGAGCCAACCGCCCCAGGGACCTGGGGTTAGGTCTGGCCACTTTGTACCGACTTTGGCCCTCGTGTACACAGTACCGGGGAGAGCTACTAGTGTAGGGAGAGAACTAGCCACCCCACGGGCCCCGGGGTTCTGCTAGCCTTCCTACACCGACTTGTTAGGCCCACTGGGCAAACCAGGGTAGTCAGGCGAGGGTGCGCGGACTGTGGAGGGGCAAGACCCCTGTTTGGTTACTGTGGAGGGGCTAGACCCCTGTTACTGAGAGGGCTCTACCCTATACTGGTTCCGTGCTGTGCTTTGGGGCGCACCCGTTAACGGAAACAACTGATAGCGTGCCTGTGCGGGGTAGCTACCCGTGCGTTTATCGCGCGTGCTGTAGTCACCGTTACGTCTGTCAGTGACCTTGGTGTGGTTGACTGAGGGTAGAACCACCACGGGGGACTCTCCCAGCCAGGAGAGCACCACGTGCTACTTCTACTTTTCGGGAAAGACTGCAATCAAGATCGTTCCCATGAGGAACATTCGAGATCAAGAGAAAGATCTGAGAAATAATTCGAGAACGAGTAAATAGAGGAATAAAGAAAGAAAAAAAAAAAAGCTACTTGTCCACCTTTACTGTTTTCTTAGCTAGCTGGTTGCCACTCTACTCAGCGTTTCGCTGACGTGTCACCTTTGTCACCTTTTCAGGACCAGGTGTTGAGCAGCCAGAGCCTGCGGCTGCAGAGGGCACTGGGCCTAGTAGAGCCCAGTAGTTTTACTTGTGTTGTACCTACTGTACCGTTTCTTCTGTTATAGTGAGTATTTTCTGTTACGATTGTACTCTTTTATTGTAAGCATCATGTTTATATACCTGTTTAATTCTCTACTGTTGTGGTGGTGTATACTGTAGTAGTTCTTTTCTTTACTGCTGTACTTTTGTTACTGCTAGTTATATGCATGGTGAATGTGGTTTATTTTACTGCTCTTTTGGTTACTTTCCTGTTGGACGACTGGGTCTTGGGATCAGTCGAGTCGGTCCGATTCTCGCGTCTCATAGGGATTCGGAAATCGGGTCGTAACACCTTGTCATGGGTGACGGACTTGTTGCCCACTCCATGTAAGTGTGTTTGCATGTGTGTGTGTGTGTGTGTGAGGGGGTGGGGGGGTAAGTAGCTTTCAAGTCGCATATTGTACCCGTTAATTTTTTATTAATTTGGAAATTTTTTGTTGTTGTGGGTGCAACTTTTGATGGGTTTGTTCAGCTGATTGTGCCCAAGCATCGAGGCGGTAGCTCGGCTCGCCGTGGGTTGCAACAGGGCACGAAGGGGCCCGTGGAGCAGGGGGAGGGGAGTTGGCCTGTTTATCGGAAAGGGCTGAAGTGGAAGGAGGAGGAGGCCCTTGAAGCTGTCGCGGAGGAGCTAGAGGTCCCCTTAAGGTAGGCCAAGAAAGGTCATTGCGTGGAGCTTCTGCAGGAGGAGTTGACGTCCTCTCCGTGGATCCCTGATGAGGTTGCGGGGGAAGGTGTGCCTTCCGCCCTCCTGGAGCCGTCCGAGCCACCTGAGGTGATTACTCGGAGCGACTCTTCTCCAGAGGCATCCCTAGAGGTGGCTCATACAAGGGGTACTTTTGGGTTTTTAGTTTCGTTGACTGCTCTGGGAGCGTTCACCTTGTTGGCATAAGAGGCAGCTATCATCGGCTGCATTTTTGGTTAGCCGTACTACCGGCGAAGCTCTACAGGTGCCCGGGTTTTGGTGGATCCCCTTGGCCAGGGGGCTCAAGGATAATCCTTCTAATAGTCGGGTCCATTGCTAGATTCATATTGGAGGGTGCCCCTAATGGGTCTGCAGCTGGGCTTGTGGTGTTGGTGCAGTTAAGGGCGTCAAGCAATGCCCCCAACCTAGAACGATAGGTGTTAAAGCACTTGAATGATGTCGTGTCTTGAGCCACCTCTGGGTTTGGGGGCATGAATTTTAACCACGTTTTCTTCTACTACATGCATGTGGTAAGCTCATGGGGCTTGTCTTTCATTGACTGACTTTTTCTTAGCCCGAGTTGTTTGTATTCTAACGCGCTTGTGGTTTACAGGCAAAGACGCTTGGGTTGTCCTTTATTTCACATGGTGACACTCCTCCAGGCCTCCCTAACTCTGTCGGTCATGTTGACGCAGCGGACCTGGCTACCCAATGGGCCATTATGGCCAAGGCAGAGCATCGTCGGTTGCTTTGCCAAGTGGTGGAGGCCGTTGCCGCCCAAGAGAAGGCAGAGAAGGAGGTGGAGGAGATCGAGTGGAAGCTCCTCTCCCAACAACAGGCAGCCAACGATGTGGGCCTGTGATGAGAGACTCATCATGGTTCCTAATTATCATTAATTAGCTATTTTTCCTAGCTAATTAACTAAGAATACATTAAATATAGGGTTAATTATATTGTAGGGGTAAAAATACTAAGGACCTGCGAAATAAGTTAAAAATATAAAATTAAAGATCAATTAATATAAATAATAATTTAATTAATAATTTTGACTCAATTAATAATCATTTAGCTAGATATTTAGTATTTAAACTAACTTAATTAATTTTAAGACTTAAGTACTTATTTAACCTATTTAATTATATCATTTAAATAAATATAACTAAAAAGGGTGAAAACTTAATTTCAATGAATAAATACAATATTTACCTAATTTATAATAACATATAAAATTTTGAAAAAGAAATAAATTAAAATAAGCCTTAAAACTCACTGTTTACGATTAGGTCCTTAACTTTCATTTCAGTTGAGTCCTTTTTATTTTTAATATGGTCCTTTTATTGCATTTATACCCCTGTGGACATCTTATTTATCGTCTTCTTCATCTTCTTCTTCATCGTGGATGGCTAAGGACAGTCGGTGTCCGTATCCATTGATCACCATTCATCTGACATCTGAACCTCGCTGCAACTACCACCGATCACCTCTCCATCTTCATCCAACGGACTAGATAAACCTCTAATCCTATTTGACCTAGGCGACTAACCTCACTGATGTCGGAGATGACATCGGAGGTTACAATAAAGCTAGACCTCTACTAGTCCTGATACAACCCCCTAACTATCTCTTCCGCCTATAAATACCGCCTCACACCTTCAATTTCAGGTGTTGCTCACTACCCTCTTCCCCCAACTAAGCTAACAATAGGCTATTCCTCCTACACTCCGACGACCTCTCACCTCTCCTTTGGAGCACCTCCGGCGGAAACGCTCGCCTTTCTCACCTCCTCTTCCTCTCCAACGGTTGTGATAGAGCCTAAGAGCGCCATCTCCTCCATCCTGATGCTTTCCTTTCTCGCAGGAATTTGCTTCGACTTCGTCAGAATTCTTCCTCCGTCACTAGCCATCAACGGAGAGCCTCTTCCCCATTTTGTACAGGTAGAATTTTGTGTAATTTAGTTTAAGCTACTTAGTTGGTTCATTAGTGTAGTATAGTGTTCTATTTGCAAGTTGTCTTCCTTGACTCCAACGAGCTCCTTGAGCTTGTCTAGAGCTTCTTTTGTCTATTGAACACATCAATCACCTTCTCTACTTCACCATGAATCCATTTCATCTTCTCACACGGTAATTTGATCACCTATACGCCTAATTCACTCGACCTTCACCAGAGTATCTCTATTGTCTATGGCAGAGGACTCTGGCTATCTACACACACATTTGGGGCTCTCCATCTCCTAATCATCACACAAGGGCCCCAATCTCACTCTTAATTAGACCTATAACACATCCATATAGAAACGCATAAACACATACCAATCTTCTGAGCTCATTTTTAGTCGGATAAGATGTCTGGAGTTTCAGTCGGAGGTTTGTCCAAACGTTTGGACAAGTGCCCGGATGTCTAAAAGGGAGATTTTCGTACTGCGCTTTGCGCTCTGCACACGAGCAGCGCACAGAGGCTGCTCTCTCTCTCTCTCCTTCACCCCCCGAACCCTAACTTCCCTCTATATAAACGCCCTCCCTTCTCCTCTCCCCTCCTCACACCACAGGCACCGCCACCTCCACCTTCTCCTGCGACAGCCACGCTTCCCTCCGTCTCTGCTATAGCCGTGACAAGGAAGGAGAGCCACCGGCGAAGGGAGAGCAGGGAGGAGCGAGAGCGAGAGAGTGCGAGGGAGGAGGGAGCCAACCGCGGGAGCTTGGTGGAGCTCAAGGAGGTGCTCGTGGGAGATAGGAGGAGCTGGTGAGGAGCTACTTGCAATGACCCGTCACACTTTTAGCTTTTTAAGACATCTGGAGTTTTAGTCAGACGTCTGTCTAGACGTCTGGACCCGTTCCCGAACGTTTGAAAGTGGAATTTTTGTACTGCACTTTGCGTTTCTCTCTCCCTTCCTCATTCTTCCCCAAACCCTATACCCCACATCTCTTATTTAAACCCCCCTTCCTATCTCCTCTCCACTCCACACACTAGCCACCACCACCTTCAGTGCTTCTGCAGGAGCAGTGAGACGGGGGGCGAGCGAGGAGGAGAGTGCAAGAGGAAGGAGGAGAGCACGGGAGGAGGAGGAGCTCTAAGGTCAGAGGAGCTTCGGTGGAAGCTCGGCAGAGCTCGCACAGCCATGGCGGATGCGTGTAGGAGGAGGAGAGGGCTCGGGGAGAAGACCTCTCGGCCCTCTGCAGCAGCTGGAGCTGCTGCAGCGTAAGGCGGAGCGAGAGGAGAGAGCTGCGAGGAGTTCCTGGTACTGCAAGTTTTCCAGTATCAGACGTCTGAAGTGGAGTCTAGATGACTGGTGGGGTACCTGGACGTCTAGAGCTAAGGCCAAACGTCTGAAAGCACATTTATCGCAAGGCATGTATCTCCCTGCACCATGCGTATCGCAATGTAGGGGTTATTATCGGCTGACCGCGCCTGCAACTTCATACGCAAGTGCAGCTTTGGGAAGGAGTGCGGAACGCTTTCCCATGCGCTTTTGGAATTTTGAACACATCACCAGACGTCCAGAGGTGCGTCTAGACGACCAGAGGCATTTTCTGACTTCTGGAACTGCCTTCAAACGATCACAGAGAAGGTCTGGATGTTTGAGGATACTGCAGGGACTTAAGGTAAGATCTGGCGCCTTTTAAGACGTCTGGGATTATTCCCAGATGTCTGATTTTGAACAGTAGGCACGTTTTTAACCCGTTTAAGGTCCAATCGGGGTCCGTTTTACATAAACGAAATACCTGTACTTTTCTTGCGAGTTCCTCTACGTACTAGAGTCTATTGTACACTGTTTTGAACTCTTCTTTTGTGATGTATTCCCTGGTATAGGGTTTCAGCCTGCTGCATGTTTGGGGCTTGCAGAGACACCTTGGTCTGTGGTTCGAGCCCCCATTACTCCCGTGTTGCCTAGTAGAGTGGTTTAATTTCGTTAATAATATTTAAATAAGAATGTGCTTGTGGAAATAGCCGAATGGAACCCTAGGATGTGGCATGAACCCTAGGGTAGAGAAATGAATGAACCGTTTGTGCTGTATGATGTATTGGCATGCATGATTGAGATAAACTACTAGCAATTGCCTGTAATATAATTGTGAATTGCCTGTTAGAATATGAGTTGCCTGTATTTAATGAACAATTATCTGTGAAATCACCAGTTGCATGTATTAAATTATGGAAACACGAGTTGCCTGTATACGGATGAGAAATGAATTGTGAAAGGTGAAATTTGGATCGGAATAAATGAGGTGAACATGAGCATGAACCCTACGGGAATTAGGAGTAGAACTCCTGTGGATAGACGAAAATTTGGAATGTGGACGGGAAGTGTGCTGGCCCTTGAGTATGTGGTACCAAGGAGAGCAACTGCCCCCTTTTGTGTAGAGCGAAGCTAGCCTCCCTTGGGTTGAGACCCAGGGTTTGGATTGACCACTCTACACTAACTCCTGTTGGCCCTCGTGTATGTGGTACCGAGGTGAGCTACTAGTGTAGGGAGGGAGCTAGCCATCTCACGGGGCCCAGGGTTCAGCTAGCCACCCTACATCGACTTGTTAGGCCCTCTGGGCAAACCGGGGTAGTCAGACGAGGGTACATGGACTGTGGAGGGGTGAGACCCCTATTTGGTTTTGAGGGGCGAGACCCCTATTCTGAGAGGGCAAGGCCCTATACTGTTCCATGCTGTACTTTGGGCGTACCTGCTAGTGGAAACAATTGATCTTGTGTCAGTAAGGGGTAGCTACTCGTGCACTTATCACGCATGCCGTAGTCACCGCTATGCCTTGACAGTGACCTCGGGGTGGTTGACTTGGTGTAAGACTACCACGGAGGACTCTCCTGGCCAGGAGAGCACCACGTGTACCTTCTACTCTACGGAAAAGACTGCAATCAAGATCGTTCCCACGAGGAACATGCAAGATCAAGAATATCTGGATGCTTGAGAGAAATGGGTGAAACGGAAATATATATAAAATAGATAAATAGAAATGAGAAATAAACCTATTTCTTTTACAGTTCATACATAGATAATATAGATACCACTCTACTCAGTGTTTGCTGTCTCTATCTTTTCATAACACTGTTCAGGACCAGGAGTTGAGCAGCTCGAGCTTCTGGCTGCGGAGGGTGCTGAGCCTAGTAGAGCCCAGCCGTAGTTTACTTCAGCACTTCCTTTTCTTTTCTCTACCATTGTAGTAAGTAATGGACTTTTAGTTACTGTTCTACTATTACTGTTTACTTTCCACTTTCCGTTGTCATTGTTGTTGTGGTGGTATGTACTGAAACAACAAATTTATTTTCCTTTACTATTTTGTACATTTCTTCTACTTAGTTATATTGCATATGTGAATGTGGTTTACTTTCCTACTTTTGGTTATTTCTTGTTAGACGACTAGTTCTTGCGATTAGTCGAGGTGAGCCGGTCTCGGGTCCTGTAGGGATCTGGGAATCAGGTCGTAACACTGGTCAAGCTCCTACAGCTCCTGGAGCTGCTGCTGCAGGCGGAGGGTGAGCGGGGCGACTGGCGTGAAGAAGTTCTGATATTGGAAGTTTCCAGTATCAGACGTCTGGAGTGAAGTCCAGACGACTGGTGAGGCACCAGGACGTCCGGAGTTGAGGCCATACGTTTGAAAGCACGTATCGCGCGAAGTACGTACGTTCCTGCGCTGATTTCTGCCATGCAGAAGATCTCAGCGCAGGAGTTGTTGGGCTAAAGTCGTGCCTGCATTTACGTACGCAGGGTAGGCTTTGGGAAGGCACGTGGTGCGCTTTCCCAAGTACTTTTGGACGTTTGATTATGTCGCCAGATGTTCGAAGGTGCTTCCAGATGATCGGAGACCTTGTCCGATGTCTAGAGCTACCCCCAGACAGTTGCAGAGGGAGTCTGGACGTCTGATCAGCCGCAGGAAACACAAGGTGAGTTCTGACGTCTTTTAAGACATCTGGGATTAGTCCCAGACGTTTGATTTTGATCAGTAATCGCGTTTTTGGCCTGTTTAAAGTCCAAACGGAATCGGATTTCCGCAAACGAAGTACCGTTGTTTTACAATCAAGTTTCTCTACGTATTCGTGTTGAGTATCTACTGTTTGAGCTCATCTAATGTACATTGGTCGCTGGTACAGGTTACCAGCCAGTGACGTGTTTAGGACCCTCGGAGACGACGAGATCTGCGGCACAGGCTCCCATTCCTCCCGTGATATCCAGTAGGGTGGTTTAACTCAGTTGTTAATATTTAAATAATAATGTACTTGGTTGGAATAGTCGGATTAAACTCTAAGATATGGAATGAACCTTAGGGCAAAAATGAATGTGCTTGTTTGAGCTGTATTGTTTACTTGAATGCATGGTTAAGGTAAATTGCTAGCAAATGCCTTTAATATAATTACGAGATGCATGTTAAAATATGAGCTGCCTGTATGTAATTGAGAAATTGCCTGTGAAACCATAAGTTGCATGTTTTTGAGAATTTTATTATGAAAACACGAGCTGCTTGTATATGGATGAGGAACGAATTATGAAGCATGAGATCCAAACCTAGATAAATGTAATGAATATGAGCATAAAAAATACAAGGAATTAGAAGTAGAACTCCTTTGGATGCAAGGAAATCTAGAATGTAGACGGGAAGTGAACTGGCCCTTGTGTATGCGGTACCAAGGAGAGCAACTGTCCCTTTTTAGTGTAGAGTGGAGCTAACGTCCCTTGGGTTAAGACCCGGGGTTAGGATTTACCACTCTACACCGAATCCTGTTGGCCCTCGCGTACGCGGTATCGAGGTGTGCTACTAGTGTAGGGAGGCAGCTAGCCACCCCACGGGGCCTGGGGTTCAACTAGCCACCCTACACCGACTTTGTTAGGCCCTTTGTGCAAACCGGGGTAGTCGGACAAGGGTACGCGGACTGTGGAGGGGCGAGACCCCTATTCTGAGAGAGCAAGGCCCTATACTGTTCCGTGTTGTACTTTGGGCGTACCCGCTAGCGGAAACGACTAACTGTGTGTCAGTGAGGGGTAGCTACCCGTGCGCTTATCACGCATGCTGTAGTCACCGCTACGTCTCGACAGTGACCTCGGGGTGGTTCACTGGGTGTAGGACTACCACGGGGGACTCTCCCAGCCAGGAGAGCACCTTGTGTACCTTCTACTCTAAGGAAAAGACTACAATCAAGATCGTTCCTACAAGGAACATTCAAGATCAAGAAATACCAGAATACTTAAGAAATAAATGAACTGAAAACACATAAATGAGATAAATAAAAATGAGAGATAAACCTGTTGTTGTTTTACTGTACTTACACTTAAATAATGTAAACAATACTCTACTCAGCGTTCACTGACTCTGTCTTTTCGTAACCCTGTTCAGGACCAGGAGTTGAGCAGCCGAGTTTCCGACTGTAGAGGGTGCTGGGCCCAACTGAGCCCAGCCGTAGTCATTTTTCAGCTCTTTCATTTTCTACTGTTGTAGTGAGTAATGGACACATGCTTAACTATTCCTGTTACTTCCTGTTCCTTTACACTTTCTGTTGTTGTTATGGTGGCATGTACTATGTTTTGAGACAGTTGTTCTACTTTCTTTACTGCTTTGTACTTTTCTTCTGCTTAGTTATATTGCATGTGTGAATGTGGTTTATTTTTCTACTTTTGATTATTTTTTGTTGGACGACTAGGTCTTGGGATTAGTCGAGGCGAGTCGGTCTCGGGTCCTGTAGGGATCTGGGAATCGGGCCGTAATATGACTCAACTTAATTCTTTACACACACACCATCGCCATGCCTATCTGAACATTTCCCTTCACTCAATTGAGTGAGAGGGCAACCCTTGAGTTCAAGTGAACTCAAGGTGAAATTTTATTAAAAATTTGGAATAATTCATGTTCATTATCATAATTTGACTTAATTGTTGAATTCTTGAGGTTCTTTGCAATCTCAGGAAGCTTTTAAGACCTTCCACGATCTATTTCAAGGAGATTTTATCTCCATCAATCAAAATCAGTGTTCACCGTAGCTCTGACGAGCTCCGACAAACCAAATTTGAGCTTCAACCTTCCAAATAGCTTGTAAGGCTCCAGATCAATTCTTTATGAGATGAGGATTAGGTTTCACCTATTAGATCAGTGTTTTGATATTTGAATCATTCTGATGGTCATCATCTTCCTTAATTCCGGTGGAGTTGAGGAGAAATATTCATTAAGGATTAGAGTCGGATAAAGGTTCATAAGCATAATATGAACATCTAGGTTCTATTCTAGGTGTCAATTAAGTCATAGAACCTCTGGAATGATCTAACGAACATACCACCTTCAGAGCCCAGACACACTATAGATGCTCTCAAAACTCGATTTGAAATGCTGAATAGATTCCTAGGGTTGATGTAAGTCTAATTAGATCTTTAATTTGATCAGAAAAGCTCTGATTTTGAAAGTCAAATCTCGAGCTTTGTAGGTCAACCTTGGGTCGGCTATGAGGTCTAAGGATTTGAATATATGATTTTTAGGTTGAAATAAGTTCCTGGGTTGATTTTGAATTGTTTGGAACTGATTTGAATGAAATTTGTTGAGATTTGAGGAAGATTTCGGATTCTATGTAGTTTAGGTTCAAACTGGAACCCAACATTATTCAGTGATCTAATGACAAAAATTGAAGCTAAATTTTGCCTAAATCAGTCCCATTTGACCTCTTTATTCGATCCAAACCCTTTCCATCTATCCTAACGTATCTACTACGCTAATTTAACTCTGAATCAGAGCTCTGAACCTCAAGTTCGAAGTTGATGGGAACACCATCATGAGCCATAAACTAACTCAATTTGATCTGATTAAGTCTTTAGATGCTCCTACATAACTGCTAGAGAGTCATAATTCACTGCAAATCCATTCTGAGGGAAAGATAAGAAGATAGGGTTAAAACTGTAATTTTACCATCATAGCATGAATGCAGTACAATCGCGGGTTTTTTCAGGGGTTAATTAAGGGTCAAATGGCTTTAAAGGGATAACAAGTGGGTTAGAACAGACAAAAAAGGGTTTGCACGTGTTTTGAGAATTAAATGACTTTTGAAATCTTAAAAACATACCCGCTTAATTAACTAAGGTTCTGGTCAGGATAAAGTTCACCTAAACCCCCTAAAATTAATATAAAAATATTCTCTAGGGTTTGGTATCTTCAATTTGACTATCAGAACCCTTCTTGACCTAAAATAGGCTTAGACTGACAATTACCCTAATTTGGATTTTTGCATAAATTACCCAGTCAATATTGGTCAAAACCTAAATTTAATTTCACCATTAGATTCATTGGGTCAAAATTAGGTTTTTACCAAAACTGGGCCCAATATGAGATCGTCTTGACCAAGTTTGCATTTTGGTCCAGTTAGGCTCTTTCTATCTCATTCAGACCCCTAACTTTCAAATTCCTTACAAAAAAGCCCCTATCTTTATCGTCACTCTTTGCAAATAGGTTCCTCCGCCATTATCGTGGAGGAATCCTTCTCCGACAACTTTTGATTGAAGAGAACTCCTCTGATCAACGAATCCCTTCCAAAATTGGAATGAAGATTCCTTGAGGAGTGCTCTTTTCAACGCAGCTGATTTCAACCTCCATAACCTTCCCAATCTCTCATGTGAACGCATGAGAGATTTGGGTTTCCTACTCTGAAAAACCTTCCATGGTTGAAAGCTTGGATTCCAAGCTTCAACCGCCCTCTACTACCTATATAAAGAACCACTAGACCTCGCCAAGTTGGGGAAGACTTGATTCCAGCCATGAAAACCCCTTTTCCTCCTTCCAATCATGAAGTTCCACAAGCCCCGACGACTCCTCCTGACCTCTCTCATCGTCTGACCACAAAACTAATGGCCGGACTCTCTTTCTCTCCCTCGTCTGCTCATGACCATACTAGCATGTGCCCCTCTAACTTGGTCATCGTCGCCGTCCCCATCCCCGAAGTACCTTCTTCCCCAGCGCCAGCCTACCAACGTCGGTGCTGTTCTTCCCCTTTCATCCATTTAGATTAGGCTAGAATAGGTAGTTTAGCCCTTAGGTTTAGTTTGGTACCTAAAAATACCCTTCGACACCGCCACTCACCTCTGTCTTCCTCGTCTCCGACTGCTCCTCTAGCGAGGTGACTGCACTACTACACAACTCCATCTATCTCGTCGAAACTTTCACAAGCTCTGCCATTCCACCACGAACAAAAGCCCTCTCCTATTTCTCCTTTTCTCCTACCCAAACCACCTATTGGACAACCCACCTTTGCACCAGCTTTTTCGTCATCATCCGGCCACCATAGCCACTCGCATACAATGCCACCACCACCATTACATTCCACAACGTCTGACGATCCACCTGAACTTGTTTGATAGGGCCAATAGGCCATTTTTGTGTTTTCAAGTCTCCAGGTTCACTTCGCCATTGAAGAGCGAGTTTGAGCTCGCTTGAAGCATTCTCCAGCGGCTGCAAGTTCTAGGTTTCCGCGTCAGGCAACTCGGAACAGATCCAGCTTCAAGTTTGACCCAATAATTGGGTCATTGACTGACCTCATCGCACGAATTCAATGAGAGCTGCTATTACTGCTTGGAGCGAAGACGGTGGGACATTTAGTCCCACCTCTAAAACTAGTGGCACCGCAGCAGCGCATAAATTGCGAAAGTGATATGGGTTGTTTGCCTAGTACACAAGGGGGGTGAGGTCCCCTGCACATCCCACTGCCTCGCTTGTGACACTGCTCACACGGGTCTAGCATCCGACCCGACTACCTGCCTAAGCTCACTCCTCGGGTATGCGGATCCTCCGATTACCCGATAACCCGATGTGCATGGCTCTGGGAGAGCGGAACCTAGAGAGAGAAAAGAAGAGAGTGCACGAGGTAGGGGAGGGTTTTGTTTTTTTGTGCATTGGCTAAAACTTAGCCAAAATCCGAGCCCTTTCCCCTATGCTTAAAGAAGAAGGAAGAAGACAGGCAGAAAAAGAAGTCTTGAAAGAGAAAGAAAGAAGCGGAAGAAAGGAAGGAGGCATGTGCGTGAAGAGAAAGTAGGGAAGGAAAGAAAGGAAGAAGAAGAAGAAAGAAGAAGAGAAGAAGAGCCACAGCAGAAGAAGGAAAGAGAGAAAGCAGAGAAAGAAGAAGGCACTATAGCAGTTGAACATTTAAGGTGTCTGATCTCTAAAGGAGACGTCTGATTACTGTAGCATTCAAGCTACTATGCCGATATTTGATTGCTTTGATCCTGATTACTGTGGCATTATTGATTACCTTAGTATATGTTTAACGTGCTAAATCGGTGTTTTAAAAGGTGTCGCGTTGCAGTATAGCCGAAATAGCATTCAAATAAATACAATTTTTATTAATCGAAAAGATTCCGAGGTTGAACACAATAAGCAATATGGAATTCAGAAATCAAGATCACAATTTAAGCTAAAATAATTTGCAATAATATCAGCTATCAATCTGCAAAAAGATGGGAGTAAAATGGTGATTTAAATGGGAGTAAAATGGTGATTTAAATCACCTACAATATTAACTAAGGAACTCAATGTATATGTATGAAATGAAACTCAAATCTATCGTTTGATTTGTAAATCAGACGACTTAAAGTCGTCTGCTGATGTGCTACAACTCTTCTTCTTCTTCCTATCTTTGACTCTGTCTTTCCTCCTCAGCTTCTTCTCTTTCTTCAGCTACGGCTTTCTTCTTCTTTTTCTTCTCTATCTCTGCTTTGCTCCTTCTTCTTCTACTCTTCTGCTCAGGCCTTCACCTCTTCTTTTCTTCTTCCTTCTCTGGCTTTCCTCTTCTGAATCCGGCTAAGTGTCAGCCTGATTTCCTGAGAGCAAAACCCCCTGCCCCCGCGTAGCTCTCTTCCTTTCTCTCTTAGGATCCGCTCTCCCAGAGCCATGGATATAATCGGGTTATCGGATCGTACGCACCTAGGTCCAGGGCTACCGACCGTGAGTGGCAGCCGAGGAGTGAGACAGATTAGGCAGGTAATCGAGTCACGTGCACCAGGTCCATGGGGTAGTGATGTAAACACATTTACACTACTTAAAATATCTATTTATACATGTTCTTAAGCATAGGATTGCATTTCATGATATAAATATTGCATAACATGCATCATCTTGCATTTACAGTAGTTTGAATAAAATGGAGGTTAATTGTCTCCTTTTATGTTCTTGGACAGGACAAACATTTTATCGGGGCCTCGGATCAAAGATCCAACCGTATGGATGTGATCAGGGCAACGATTGGAGTTCAACGACTCCAAGATCACCCTAATCAGGCATCCGTAACATCAGATAGTGACCCGGGAACCCTAGAAGATCAAGGGCCAGGATGGTGTAAATTCGCACTTCAGATGATAAATCCGACCGCACGGATGAATTCGGATAGACGATCGCAGCCCAACGACACAAAAATCGAGTCAATCTGACATCTGTGGCACCATCTACAACTTCCAGAAGATGGACGGCCAAGATAGTGCCACGTGGCACCATCTCAGCTGCCCAAACGGCCGCTTGCATCTTGTGAAGGCCCCGCACCCGATCGCTCTCCGCCGTTGGATCTTAATCCAACGGTTGTGGTCGCTCGTGCTTAAAAGTGTCCGCTCGACCATCTGCGCCCCATAGCGCAGTGGTCGAGCGCGCTTTCGCGAGAGGCAGGCGCAGGATCGAGCCGCGGCGAGGGGCTGGAGCGGGAGATTGGGCGTGAGTGGAGCGTCAGATGGAGATCGGAAGGCCGCGCGCGCCCGATAGCGTCCACGCGCAATTGAACGCGCGGCACGGACGCGCGATTGCACGCGGGCGGGCGCGCAACGCAGCGGGCGGAGACGCATTTTAAGCCGTCCGATCTCGCGATCGGACGGCTGAAAAGCGATGAACGTGCGCAAGCCGTTGAGCGCGCGAGCAGGCGAGGAGGCGCGTGCGATCCGCCCACGACGCCCACGTTGAGGGCTTTAGTGACGGATTTATCCGTCACTAAAGACCCCTCTTTTATTATTTTGAAGTTGTAATGTCCATTTTGCCCCCACTCCTTGCAACTATAAAAGGAGGCCCCCTCCATACGAAATTCTCATCCCTTCTTTCTCCTCTCTACCCCTCCAAAGCTCAAGAGAAGCTTGTCCCACACCTGGGAGTCTTCTCGCGAGATAAAGTCCAATTTTCGTTCCCCTTCAGAAGTGGATCCCGCGACGACGACGGCGTGCTGCTCCGTTCCCGTTCTTCTGCTTCGTCCTGCTTCGTTCTCCTTCGTCCAAGCGTCGTCCCATCTGGCTCGTCCTCCAAGCAATCGTCGAGGAGGATAACTTCTCTCTCCCATTCTTATTTACAGCTTTTCTAGTGTAGAATTTTCCTGCTTTATAGTGTAATTGATTTTCCGCTTTCTAGTGTAACTTTTATTTAATTTGATTATATAAACAATTGGAATATTGAATGCATGTTCTCTTTCTCTCTCTCTCTCTCTGTCTCTCTCTCTCTCTCTGTTTCTTTTAGTCTGATAGCTCCATTGTAATTATATCGCCTTGCTTATCAAAAGAAAAATCCTAAAAAAAATATAATTGCGAATATAGATCAACGTAGCCTCCCTATGTTCGACCCGGAATTATTTTCGGTATAAATTTTATTTGTTGAACACGAATTCTTCGCTTTCGAACTACAACGACAGGTTTTCCAAAACCAAACACGTAAGCGTAGCGATTCGCAAAACGTTTCAACATTTTGGCGCCGTTGCCGGGGAGGAAACGATTTCCGATCTTTTCTTCGCATTTCTTGCACTTTATTTGTTTTCTAACTATCTTTCTCTTGTGTCTATTGTTTTGCAGAAACCTCCATCAAGGAATCAACAAGCGATAGACTGGAGTAAAGTGCAGTTGAAGACAACTGTAAGTGCTCCCCCATTCTTTCCCCCTCCATAGATTTCATTCGCCACATTAAATCCAAATCCCAATTAACGTAGGTGTTTGCATAAATCCTAGGAATAGTTTGGTTGTTTGGATTTTCACTCACATTCATTCCACCCTCATTCATAAAAAAATAACAAAAAGATAATCTTGTGTGGTAATTTTCAACAAACACACAACACACACCCACATTCAAGGCACTTGATCAACTTGATTTGTTTTCTACTCAACCGGGTTCTGATCTGTGGAACCGGTACACACAAAGCAACATATAACAGAGTAGAAATTATTCTAGGTTAACCATTTTTGAGTGCCTAACTTAGTGGTGCATTTGTGGCTAATTGTTTGAGTTGTTTGGGCCGCACCACTTTATTTTAAAACCAACTCATTAAGTAGCTCCTCCTTAGGGTTTTTAATCTAGGTATATTCTAGGCACTCCACTTTCTTTCTGATTTTAAAGGAAACCAATCTTCACCCGTGTTTTACAACTTGGTTTGCCTAGAAACTTTATTGTAATTCACCTAATTTGAAACCCTAAAAGCTACTTAAGCAAGATTTGAACACTAAAATTCACACATTATCAATAATCTTGCTTGAAAACCCTGGTTGTGCACGCACTTACACAAATCTCAATCAATCATTAAGGGCACAACCCATTGTAAGGGCCCATCACAATCCATAAGCACCACAATCCCAGGCCTTAATAAAATTGAGTAGACGTTGGCCTTAAGGTTTGATTCGCTCTTCAAGACCTAGACTGAGATTATTTTTGATTAACCTACTTATACTGATTAATCTGATGTCTAGCTAGGGGAGTAGCGTCAAACGACCGCGGCTGGGGGGTACACTAGGAACCAGAGGCGAAAGCCAAAGGAAGAACCTTCTCCCCAGTCCCTCCTTCTGACTGGTTGGATTAAATAGACGTAAGTAGAGTAAATCACTTACAATCTTAAGGCTAGGTTTTGGGAGTCAGTAGATCCTTAGGCTACCCCACTTAAGGACAGCCTTGTTTTGTTATGCTGCAGGGTCCCTATCCCCAGTCCTTCTGACCTTCTCCTAGTTTATGCTGGGAAGACGGTCATTGAATCCCCGATTGGAAGGACCATTAGAACATTCTAGGAGGCGCAAGTTAGATTTTGGTTAATTTGATCCCATGGCCGAACAATAGCCTCTGCTTGAAAATCCACAGGAAGAATTTCGAAGGCAGCTGGAACAAATGCAGAGAATACAGGAATGGTTCCAAAGAATGCAGGGCGCTCAGCCCTTGAAGGATTTTTATGATCCTTCAAATTACGGGGAACGTCCCGACGTTCAGATTCCAGCCGGTGACGTAGAAATTAAGCCCCAAGTGTTAAGCCTGATTAAACATTATCATGGGCTTAGCTCCAAAGATCCGTTTCAGCACTTGGAAGATTTGACCACTTTGGTCCAGACCACTAAGGCTCGAAACGTTAACGAGGAGCAAATGATCATGAGGCTCTTCCCCCACTCTCTTAGGGATAAAGCCACGCATTAGTATAGGACAATAGGAAGACCAATTACAATTTGGAATGAGTTGAAATCGGCCTTTCTGAAGAAATTCTTCCCAGTCGGTCGTACCAATGCTTTGAGACGGGCAGTCACTACCTTTACCCAACGGCCGGGGGAGCAGCTTCATGTGGCCTGGGAGCGATTCCAGGACTTGTTGCAGAGGTATCCACACCACGAGGTGCCGAAATGGCAACTCGTGCAGATCTTCTATCATGGGTTGAATGAGCAACTCAGAAACCATGTGGATGCTTCTTGCGGAGGCAATTTCCTCAATAAAGATGCCGATAGTGCACATGATTTATTTGAGGAAATGAGTGAGAATTCAATTAATCATGCCTCCATGGATACTTTTAACCAGTCCCAACAACCCAGATCAAATGTCAATGAAGTCCATGACTCTCATTCATTTGATATGGAATTGATTTGTAATAAACTTGATAAGATGGACTTGGTTGCTAAAAGAATGGAAGAGTGGATGGCTGGCAATTCTATGAACAACTCTCAATACACTCAATCCCAAAATTCGGGATTCCATTCCTCACGAGCTCCTCCTGGACAGGAGTTCGTGAATCAACTCGATGAGACTCAACCTATGAGTCAGCATTTCTCGAAACCCCATGGGTTCCCAACTGGGGCCTTTCATCCCGGTTTTTCTGATCCTTCCCTTTCTTTCTCTCCATCCTCATCCTATGAGGATGTCTGTGCTGTACAAGAGAATGTTAGATCCAACCCCTACTCGAATGCCTATAATCTAGGTTGGAGAAACCACCCTAACTTCTCTTGGAAAAATCCGGGGCAACAGACCCAATTCCGATCCAGCAACTATGCTCCGCAACGGCCAATTGGTTAGGATCAAGTATATACTCAGTTGCCTTCGAATCAGGTCAATCAGCCAGCTTGGAATGCCCATCAACTCGTAGGGCAGGCTGATTTGAACCGTCAAATGGTAGAGATGCAAGGATCTATGCTCCAGCTCATGTAGCAAATGAAAAACTCGCTGGACAACTTGCAATCCCGGCTCATTGCTAACTCTCGTCAACCCAGATCTCTACCATCCCAACCCGTACCCAACCCGCGAAACATTATAAATTCGGGCAATCAAGCCCAAGGGTACGGAAATCAGAGGGACCCGCACGCACATGCTCAGGTGGTTGAGCAGGGTTCCTCATCTTCTTCTTCTGCTAATCAACAATTCATGGTCAATCAAGCCCCTCCAATCTTTCCTAACCCTCCCCAAGACCCAAATTCTTACGTTTCTGCAAATTCTGTCACTTTGAGGAGTGGTAAGAAGACTCAGGATCCACAACCACACTATTCTGATCTTTTGAATCCTGAAGAATCTGAGGAGAGAGAGGAGAATTCTAGAGGAGAAATCACGGCTCAGGAACCTGATTCCAAAAATCTAACTCATGTTCCTTTTCTTAAAGCCTTAGCCAAAGCAAAGAAGCAGTCTGTTGATATGAGGAGCTTCTGAATTTATTTAAGAATGTTGAGATCAATATTCCGCTCCTTGATGCTATCAAGCACATACCGGCTTACGCAAAATTTTTAAAGGAATTATGTACACAAAAGCGTAAGTCGAGAGAATCTGTTCTGAGGAAGGTGGTACTCTCCGAGCATGCTAGCTCTGTTATCCTGTACTACCTCCCTCAGAAAAAGAGAGATCCTAGTGCTCCTTTGATTTCTTGCGTTATCAGAGATTACACATTTGATAGAGCACTTTTGGATCTCGATGCATCCATCAACCTAATTCCGACTTCTCTTTATGAGAAGTTTGGGTTAGGTGAACTTCGGCCAACTTCAGTAACGCTACAGTTAGCGGACCATTCGGTCACAAACCCGCGAGGCGTTATTGAAGATGTTATAGTTAAGGTCAAGGATTTCTATTTTCCTGTAGATTTCCTTGTCCTTGACATGGATGTACCAGATAATCTGAGGAACACACCCATCATTCTGGGGCGTCCGTTCCTGGCTACCGCAAAGGCCAACATTAATTGTGAATGCGGTAGCATGGAAATCTCCTTTGGGGATCAACGAATGAAATTGGATATTTTTAAGGCGATCAACAAATTTGAGGATTGTGAATTTATTGAGGAACTTGATGAGGATAATGTTAATATTGAAACTTGTTTGACAGTTTCTTCAATTGAAAGTTTCTCTTTGGTTGATGAATTTGACCCACAACCTTCTGACCTGACATCTTCAGAAGAGGTTACTGATTTTGTTCACTCAAAACCTCTTTCTCTTGTTGAATCTTCAGCATCTACTGTTATGAACGCGCGGCTTCAGACGTCTTTTAAGACGTTTGGGAGGTGGCCCAGACGTCGGACCAGACGTCTGGAACCCCTTCCAGACGTCTGGGATTCGGTTTCGGCGGCACGCGCAGTTGCGTCTGCGCGCCTGCGCGCGCAGACTTGCGGTCGCTTTTTCCCTCTCTCCTGTCGGTGTAGGCTGCCTCTGTCTCGCTCTCTCTCTCTCCCCGCGTGGCTTTAAAAAGCCTCGCCCTCTCCCTCACTCTCATCGCCTCCGCCCCTTCCTCTTCTCCTTCCAGCCAGTGCGAGAGTGAGCGAGCGGCGGCGGTGGCAGACGCGGCGAGTGCGGGAGGAGGTGCTGCGCGAGAAGAGGAGGCACTCGGCCGTGAGGGCGAGCTTGCCGGGGTTGCTAGAGCCGGCCGGCGGGGGAGCAGCAGACGCGGGGTGACGCAGGAGGCCTGCTGCAGCTCGAGCAGCAGGCGGACGAGGCGCGGCACGGCCGTACGTCGTGGGGGAGGGCGAGTCGCGCTCTGATTCTGGAAGTTTTTCCAGAATCAGATGTCTGGGTTTCCAACCAGACGACGGGTAAGACGTCTGGAGGACGGTCCAGACGTATGAAAGGTAAGTTATTTTCGTACCTTCTTCCTTTCCTTCGACCGTCCGTACTGAGCACGAGGAAAGGGTACGCGCAGGTTCTGAGATTCGCATCCAACGCGAATCAGACGTTTGGCAGTGGTGCCCGACGACTAGAGGGACTTCCAGACGTCCGGGGTGACCATCGGACGTCTGGGAACTAGGCCAGAAGCCCCCGCAGGCTTCTAGACGTCTGAGAGTCCACGCAGGACAAGGTACCATCTGATCCCCATTTTTAAGACGTCTGGAACTTCCAGACGTCTGATTTTGCACTGTTTCGTCATTTTCGACCCGTTTAGGGCCCGTTCGGAGTCCGTTTTCCGCATTTCGAGTTGCGTGCTTTTCGGAATTAAATCCTCTACCCGTCTACAGTAGTTGTATACTGTTTTGAGAAACTCCTTGTGTTTGATCCTTGTGATAGGACCCCGTTCCGTTGCAGTCTCAGGGGTTGCGAAGGTACGCGGGATTCCCGACCACGCCCCCAGTACGCCTGTTGTAACCGGTAGAGTGGCTTTTAAGTTTATTAGTATAATCTGTTAAATTATGGAACCATAAATAGAACCTAGGACATTGCATGAATCCTAGGAATGAGAAACTAGATTGAATGGTAGATCCTAGGGTGTTGCATGAATCCTAGGGCTGAAAAACTAGATTGTATGATAGGTCCTAGGGTATGGCATGAATCCTAGGATGGGAGGAACTAGTGGAATATATGAATACTGCAGTCTTGGAAAATGTGGAAAGGAAATAATAGCTACCTGTAAATTGGTTTAACAGCTGCCTGTTATAAATAAATGAGCATGTTTGAGAATATGGGATGTATGAACGTGAAACTGGAAAGGTGAAACCTGAATGTGCTGAGTTAAAAGAGCTGGAACCTTACGGGGAATTAGGAGTAGATCTCCTGGAAGGTGAATGGAATAGAATTGGGGAAGTAAGCTAGCCCTTGAGTACGGAGTACCAAGGAGAGCGACTGTCCCCCTGTTTAGCGCAGAGCGGAGCCAACCGCCCCAGGGACCCGGGGTTAGGTCTGGCCACTTTCTACCGACTTGCTGGCCCTCGTGTACACAGTACCGAGGAGAGCTATTAGTGTAGGGCGAGTACTAGCTACCCCACGGGCCCCGGGGTTCTGCTAGCTCACCTACACCGACTTGTTAGGCCCACTGGGCAAACCAGGGTAGTCAGGCGAGGGTGCGCGGACTGTGGAGGGGCAAGGACCCTGTTTGGTTACTGTGGAGGGGTTCGACCCCTGTTACTGAGAGGGCTCTGGCCTGTACTGGTTCCGTGCTGTGCTTTGGGGCGCACCCGTTAACGGAAACGACTGACCGCATGCCAGTGCGGGTTAGCTACCTGTGCGTTTATCGCGCGTACCGTAGTCACCGTTACGTCTGTCCATGACCTTGGGGTGGTTGACTGAGAGTAGGATCACCACGGGGGACTCTCCCGGCCAGGAGAGCACCACGTGCTACTTCTACTTTTTGGAAAAGACTGCAATCAAGATCGTTCCCACGAGGAACATTCGAGATCAAGTAAAGGATCTAAGAAATAAATGAAATCGTGAGACAATTGAAAGACGTAAATAAAGAAAGTAACAGAACATAACAACTACTGTACACTCTACTGTTTCTTTAGTTTTAGTTGCCACTCTACTCAGCGTTTTGCTGACGTGTTACACTCGTTACCTTTCAGGACCAGGTGTTGGGCAGCTAGGGTCAGCGGCTGCAGAGGACGCTGGGCCGAGTAGGGTCCAGTAGAGTTACCACTGTTCTCTTGTACCTCTTTTTGTTCCACTGTAGTGAGTAGTTCTTGTTACCGCTGTACTTTTCTTTACCTGCAGTTCATATTATGTTATGAATGTTGTTCTACTGTTGTGGTGGTATATACTATAGTGGTTTCTTTCCTTACTGCTGTATTTTCTTACTGTTAGTTATATTTATGCTGAATGTGGTTTATTTTACTGCTCTTTTGGTTACTTCCTCGTTGGACGACTAGGTCTTGGGATTTGTCGAGTCGGTCCGGTTCTCATGTCTCGTAGGGACTCGGGAATCGGGTCGTTACAAGATGGTATCAGAGCAAGGTCGTCCCGAGAAGTGAATCAATTGACTGGAAAATAACCAATTCACATGTCTATAACTAGAGTAGCCACCACAACATATCTTTTGACATGAGCTCTTAGACGTTTCCGTTAGGTATCGTTTCGTAGTGACGTGTTTTGTTTCGCGTCTCCTTGCAGGAGATGCCTCGTCACGGGACTGGTGAGGCGGGCCGCGAGCGCGGCTGAGGACGAGGTCGGCGAGGTGGGCGTGCCGTTGCCGACGCCTCAGTGGACCAGCCACTACTCCCGAGCGTCTAGGCCCAGGACCTCGCCTAGTTGATACGGGATATTGTGCGAGAGGAGCTCCACCCACCGCCCCAAGCGCCTCCCCCTGGGACTACGGAGGGGGAGTCCTCTGTGGGACTACCCGATGGACGTGGCGCTGGACGCGGGGGAGGGGATGGGCCACCGCAGCCCCCACCTTCCTCCGACACTTCTGTGCACGAGGCACCTTTGCCTAGAGGTGCACCAGCATCCCCACTGCAACGCCACTCCGAGCTCTTTGGGTAGTTCCGGAAGCTGAAGCCCCCCCCCTTCAAGGGGGATGAGGACTCGACTGAGGCAGAGGACTGGCTCGAGTAGCTAGAGAAGATTTTCGACACCCTTCGCCCCCCGGTGGAGTGTGGCGTGGCCTTTGCCACGTACCAGCTGGAGAGTGCGGCACACAGGTGGTGGAGGGCGGTCCGGGGACAGGAGAGGGACAAGCCGACCTGGGATCGGTTCGTCGCCCTCTTCTGCGAGCAGTACTTTCCCCAGACGTGGCAGGACCAGAGGAGGTGGGAGTTCCACACTCTCCGCCAAGGGACGATGACCGTGAGTGCGTACCACACGCGTTTCCTGGAGCTGTCCCGCTTTGTAGCGACAGCGGTAGCCACTGAGGAGGAGTGCCTTTGGAGGTTCACCGAGGGGCTCCGACCTGCGATCCGGGGGTATGTCAAATCCCTGAAGCTGCCTACGTTTTCGAGGGTGGTGGAGGCAGCCATGACTTACGAGGAGACCAACCCGTCCGCGCGAGACACTGACGGCGGGCGGAAGAGGCCCTTTCAGCCAGACTTTTCACAGGGCAGGCGAGAGAGGAGACACGTGGCGTCCGCAGGAGAGCCGTCACGTTTTACAGGGCCATCAGTGGCCATTGGGGACCCTCGATAGGGGCCAGTCGCCAGCACCGGACCCCCGCCCAGCCGACAGCAGGGACCCACTGAGGGCGGGAGTCGGGTTCCCCTCTGTTACCAGTGTGGCCATCCGGGCCACATCAAGAGGGACTGCCCGTATAGGGCAGGAGGTCAGTAGATACTTCCCGCGCAGAGCACTGGAGGGCGCGCAGGCGGCCACGGTTCCCAGGCGCGAGGAGGAGGACAACTGCCACGAGGAGGGTACCGGCCAGCACCTGCCCGTCCGACGCAGAGTGTGGCTGCTTCGTCCGCACCTAGAGCTGAGGGGCGTATCAACGCCCTGACACACAGGGATGCCAGAGCTTCGGGCTCGATAGTGGCAGGTATGGTTTCAGTTTCCGGCAGACTCGTTTACACGCTTTTCGATTCCGGCGCTATGCACTCGTTTGTCGCAGCCAGTTTTGCAGTTAGTTTGGACCAGGATTATACAATGTTAGAGAATCCATTCGTAATCAGAGGTCCGAGTGGTCAGTTGTTTGTAGCTGAAGAGGTGTACACGGATTGCGAGGTCAGCGTCGGGGACATAGCTTGCCAGCTGACCTGATTATGATACAGATGGAGGACTTTGGCGTAATTCTGGGGATGGACTGGTTGTTCGCTTACCACGCCTTGGTAGACTGTTTTGAGAGGAAAATTGTCTTCTCCATGCCGGAGTTGCCTTCTTTCGAGTTTCACGGACAGCTAGTGGACGGAGGCTTCAGGTGCATTTCGGCACTTCGGGCGGCGAGACTTTTGAGCCAGGGGTGTGAGGGCTTCCTTGCTTGTGTGGTGGCAGAGCCCAGCCCTGTGGCAGACTTCCAGAGCATCCTGGTGGTCAGAGAGTACCCTGACGTGTTTCCAGACGAGTTACCAGGACTACCGCCCAAGAGAGAGGTCGAGTTTGAGATCTCGCTAGTACCAGGGACCAGCCCCATCTCCACCGCGCCATACAGGATGGCACCGCTTGAGCTGCGAGAGCTCAAGTCTCAGTTACAGGACCTTTTGGAGAAAGGTTTCGTGAGGCCCAGTGCGTCTCCCTGGGGAGCCCCGGTACTGTTTGTGAAGAAGAAGGATGGTACCCTACGCCTTTGTGTGGACTATCGACAGTTGAATAGGGTCACCATCAAGAACAGATATCCGCTGCCGAGGATTGATGACTTGTTTGACCAATTGCGGGGTGCCACGGTGTTCTCCAAGATCGACTTGAGGTCGAGATACCACCAGTTGAGAATCAGGGAGACTGACGTCTCCAAGACAGCTTTCCGCACCCGGTACGGACACTACGAGTTTTTGGTCATGCCGTTTGGGCTGACTATTGCCCCCGCTGCTTTCATGGATCTGATGAACCGGGTGTTTAGACCGTACTTGGACCAGTTCGTGGTGGTATTCATTGATGATGTACTCATCTTTTCTAGAGATCAGACGCAGCACGAGCAGCACTTGCGGATGGTTCTGGACACTCTGGGACGACGTAGGCTGTACGCCAAATACAGCAAGTGCGAGTTTTGGTTGAGGGAGGTGACCTTCTTAGGTCATGTGACCTCTGGAGACGGCTTGGCGGTGTGCCCAGCCAAGGTTGAGGCAGTGCTCAGGTGGGAGAGACCACGTTCAGTCACTGAGATTCGCAGTTTCCTGGGACTGGCAAGCTACTACAGACGTTTCATCAGAGGCTTTACATAGATCGCGCGTCCTATGACACAGTTGACCCGGAAGGACGTGCCATTCACTTGGATAAACGCCTATGAGGCGTGTTTTCAGGAGCTGAAGGAGAGGTTGACCTCGGCTCCCGTGCTCACCATCCCTGACAGTAGTGGTGGGTTCGTTGTGTACACGGACGCCTCCTTGCAGGGGTTAGGAGGTGTGCTCATGCAGAGGGGCCACGTTGTCGCTTACGCTTCGCGGCAACTGAAGCCCCATGAGCATACCTACCCTACCCACGACCTAGAGTTGGCAGCTGTTGTCTTCGCGCTGAAGACCTGGAGGCACTACTTGTACGGTGAGACCTTCGAAATTTTCACAGATCACAAGAGCCTCAGATACCTTTTTGATCAGAAGGAGCTCAACATGAGACAGAGACGGTTGGAGCTCCTGAAGGACTACGACTACAGCATCTCCTACCACCCGGGAAAGGCCAATGTGGTGGCTGACGCCTTGAGCCGTAAGGCGCCTGCACACTTGGCCAGTTTACAGTTACAGAGTTGGAGCCTTTTTGGAGGAGGTGGGCAGTTGGCAACCCCTGGAGTTACGGGGGCACTGTGGGGCAGTGACGGTGACACGACAGACTAGGCCAGAGCTGATAGACCGCATCATCACAGGACAAATGGCCGATCCGTACTTGCAGTCCTTACGCGACAGAGTACTGTCAGGAGACCCAGGGGACTTCTCTTTCACAGACCAGGTGCTGCGCCTGAGGGGACGGTTGTGCGTTCCTAGAGACGAGGAGCTATTGAGAGAGCTCCTGACTGAGGCACACGGTTCCAGATTCACCATACATCCCGGAAACACGAAGATGTACCACGACTTGAGACGCGAGTTTTGGTGGAGGGGGATGAAGCGGGATGTGGGTGAATTCGTGCAGCAGTGCTTAGTGTGCCAGTAGGTGAAAGCCGAGCATCAGAGGCCTGCAGGGCCGCTACAGCCGCTTCCAGTGCCAGAGTGGAAGTGGGAGAGCATCACCATGGACTTGGTGGTGGGCTTACCTGTTACCCAGCGAGGACACGACGCTGTCTGGGTAATTGTGGATAGACTGACGAAGACGGCACGATTCTTGCCGACCCGAGTCACTTTGGGACCAGCACAATTGGCAGAGAGGTATATCCGCGACGTGGTACGACTACACGGAGTTCCGCGGGAGATCGTATCCGACAGGGATACCCGCTTTACGTCCCAGTTTTGGGCTGAGTTTCAGCAAGCCCTGGGGACGTGGTTGAGGTTTAGTACAGCTTACCACCCCAGACGGACGGACAGTCCGAGCGCACGATACAGACACTTGAGGACCTTTTGCGTGCCTATGTACTGGACTGGAGGGGCTTTTGGGAGGAGAACCTGCCCCTGGCAGAGTTTGCATACAACAGTTATCACTCGAGCATCGGCATGGCTCCCTACGAGGCTCTGTACGGACGGAGGTTTACGGCACCCTTGAGTTGGGTTGAGGTGGGGACCAAGTGGGAGGTTGGCCCCAGGTCGATCCAGCAGAGTCAGGAGGTAGTCGAGCAGATCCACAGGTGACTCCGCACTGTCAGGAGTAGACAGAAGAGCTACGCGGATCGGAGACGCAGAAAGGTGCAGTTTGAGGTTGGGGACCACATCTTTCTTCATGTTTCGCCCATGAAGGGCCTGCAGTGGTTTGGAGTGAGAGGGAAGCTCGCGCCGAGGTTTGTGGGCCCTTTGAGGTCCTGAAGCGGGTTGGACCCGCTGCTTACAGGCTTGCCCTCCCTCCCCAGCTTTCTAGTGTGCACGATGTGTTCCACGTGTCCAACCTCAAGAAGTATGTAGCCGATCCCAGTCACGTACTGAGTCACGAGAGCGTTGAGGTGGGCGACGACCTGACCTACCCTAAGCAGCCAGTGCAGATTCTAGACCGAGCCGTCCGCAATTTGAGACGAAAGCAAGTACCCCTGGTAAAGGTTTTGTGGAGGAGCTAGCGGTACGAGGAGGCTACCTGGGAGCCTGAGGCGGCAATGCGGGAGCGGTACCCGGAGCTCTTCGCGGGTACGTCTTTTCGGACTGGCTTCGGTCCTCTTTGAGTTTGTTATGGTTACTATGACGTTTTTCCCGCACCCTAGTTAGTGCAAGTTTCGGGGACGAAACTTCCTTTGAGTTTGTTATATTGTTACGAACGCGCGGCTTCAGACGTCTGGGAGGTGGCCCAGACGTCGGACCAAACATCTGGAACCCCTTCTAGACATCTGGGATTCGGTTTCGGCGACACACGCGGTTGCGTCTGCGCGCCTGCGCGCACAGACCTGCGGTAGCTTTTTTCCTTCTCTCCTGCGGCTACAGGCTGCCTCTGTCTCGCTCTCTCTCTCTCTCCCCATGTGGCTTTAAAAAGCCTCGCCCTCTCCCTCACTCTTATCGCCTCCGCCCCTTCCTCTTCTCCTTCCAGCCAGTGTGAGAGTGAGCGAGCGGCGGCGGTGGCAGCCGCGGCAAGTGCGGGGAGGAGGTGCTGCGCGAGAAGAGGAACCGCTCAGCCGTGAGGGCGAGCTTGCCGGGGCTACTAGAGCCGGCCGGTGGGGGAGCAGCAGACGGGGGAGGCCTGCTGCAGCTCTTGCAGCAGGCGGACAAGGCGCGGCACGGCCGTGCGTCGCGGGTGGAGGGCGAGTCACGCTCTGATTCTGGAAGTTTTTCCAGAATCAGACGTCTGGGTTTCCAACCAGACGACGGGTAAGACGTCTGGAGGACGGTCCAGACGTCTGAAAGGTAAGTTATTTTCGTACCTTCTTCCTTTCCTTCGACCGTCCGTACTGAGCACAAGGAATGGGGTACGCGCAGGTTCTGAGATTCGCATCCAATGCAAATCAGAAGTTTGGTAGTGGTGCCAGACGACTGGAGGGACTTCCAGAACGTCCGGGGTGACCATCGGACGTCTGGGAACTAAGCCAGACGCCCCCGCAGGCTTCTGGACGTCTGAGAGACCACGCAAGACAAGGTACCATCTGATCCCCATTTTTAAGACGTCTGGAAGAAGTTCCAGACGTCTGATTTTGCACTGTTTCATCGTTTTCGACCCTTTTAGGACCCGTTCGGAGTCCGTTTTCCGCATTTCGAGTTGCGTGCTTTTCGAAATTAAATCCTCTACCCGTCTACAGTAGGTTGTATACTATTTTGAGAAACTCCTTGTGTTTCATCCTTGTGATAGGACCTCGTTCCGTTGCAGTCTCGGGGGTTGCGGAGGTACGCGGGATTCCCGACCACGCCCCTAGTATGCCTGTTGTATCCGGTAGAGTGGCTTTTAAGTTTATTAGTATAATCTGTTAAATTATGGAACCATAAATAGTAAACCTAGGACATTTGCATGTATCCTAGGAATGAGAAACTAGAATGAATGGTAGATCCTAGGGTGTTGCGTGAATCCTAGGGCTGGAAAACTAGATTGTATGATAGATCCTAGGGTATGGCATGAATCCTAGGATGGGAGAAACTAGTGGAATATATGAATACTGCAGTCTTGGAAAATGTGGAAAAGAAATAATAGCTACCTGTAAATTGATTTAACAGCTGCCTGTTATGAATAAATGAGCATGTTTGAGAATATGGGATGTATGAACGTGAAACTGGAAAGGTGAAACCTGAATGTGCTGAGTTAAAAGAGCTAGAACCCTACGGGGAATTAGGAGTAGAACTCCTGGAAGGTGAATGGAATAAAATTGGGGAAGTAAGATGGCCCTTGAGTACGGAGTACCAAGGAGAGCGACTGTCCCCCTGTTTAGTGCAGAGCGGAGCCAGTTGCCCCAGGGACCCGGGGTTAGGTCTGGCCACTTTGTACCGACTTACTGGCCCTCGTGTACGCAGTACCGAGGAGAGCTACTAGTGTAGGGCGAGTACTAGCTATCCCACGGGCCCCGTGGTTCTGCTAGCTCACCTACACCGACTTGTTAGGCCCACTGGGCAAACTAGGGTAGTCAGGCGAGGGTGCGCGGACTGTGGAGGGGCAAGGCCCCTGTTTGGTTACTGTGGAGGGGTTCGACCCCTGTTACTGAGAGGGCTCTGCCCTGTACTGGTTCCGTACTGTGCTTTGGGGCGCACCCGTTAACGGAAACGACTGACCGCGTGCCAGTGCGGGTTAGCTACCTGTGTGTTTATCGCGCGTGCCGTAGTCACCGTTACGTCTGTTCGTGACCTTGGGGTTGTTGACTGAGAGTAGGATCACCACGGGGGACTCTCCCGGTCAGGAGAGCACCACGTGCTACTTCTACTGTTCGGAAAAGACTGCAATCAAGATCGTTCCCACGAGGAATATTCGAGATCAAGTAAAGGATCTAAGAAATAAATGAAATCGTGAGACAATTGAAAGACGTAAATAAAGAAAGTAACAGAACATAACAGCTACTGTACACTCTACTGTTTCTTTAGTTTTAGTTGCCACTTTACTCAGCGTTTTGCTGACGTGTTACACTCGTTACCCTTCCGGACCAGGTGTTGGTCAGCCAGGGTCAGCGGCTGCAGAGGACGCTGGGCCGAGTAGGGTCCAGTAGAGTTACCACTGTTCTCTTGTACCTCTTTTTGTTCCACTGTAGTGAGTAGTTCTTGTTACCGCTGTACTTTTCTTTACCTGCAGTTCATATTATGTTATGAATATTGTTATACTGTTGTGGTGGTATATACTGTAGTGGTTTCTTTCCTTACTGCTGTATTTTCTTACTGTTAGTTATATTCATGCTGAATGTGGTTTATTTTACTGCTCTTTTGGTTACTTCCTCGTTGGACGACTAGGTCTTGGGATTAGTCGAGTCGGTCCGGTTCTCGTGTCTCGTAGGGACTCGGGAATCGGGTCGTTACATCTACCCTACCATCAATCATTACCCCACCCCAGCTTGAATTGAAACCATTGCCTGAGAATTTAAAATATCAATTTTTAGAACCGCAGAATACGCTCCCTGTGATTATTAGTGCTAAATTGACAAAGGAGCAAGTGATTAAATTAATTAAGGTCCTAAAGGAACATAAGGAGGCAATTGGTTGGATCATTCATGACCTCAGGGGGATTGAGCCATCTTACTGTAATCATAGAATATTTTTGGAAGATGGATCCTGCCCTTCTCGCCAGATGCAGAGGAGATTGAATCCAAATATGCGAGAAGTGGTCAAAAAGGAAATCATCAAGTGGCTCGATGCAGGAATTATTTATCCAATCTCTGACAGTCCCTGGGTAAGTCCCGTTCAGATTGTTCCAAAGAAAGCTGGGATTACTGTTGTAACTAATGAGAGAGGTGAATCTGTCACAACTCGTTCAGCTTCATCTTGGAGAGTTTGTATTGATTAGAGGAAGCTGAACACAGCCACTAAAAATGATCATTTTTTCCTACCTTTCATTGATCAAATCTTGGAAAAATTAGCTGGGCAGAAGTACTTCTGTTTTCTTGATGGCTACTCGGGATACAACCAAGTTCCTATCCATCCCGAGGATCAGGAAAAAACTACTTTCACCTGTCCCTACGGAACTTTTGCTTTTCATAGGATGCCTTTTGGGTTATGCAATGCACCTGCAACTTTTCAAAGGTGTATGCTAGCCATATTTTCCGACATGGTGGGAGAGTTTATGGAAGCCTTCATGGATGATTTCTCTGTTTTCGGAGAATCATTTGACTCTTGTTTGGCGAATTTAGAAGTGATTCTTAAGCGATGTATCAAGACACGACTGGTCCTTAGCTGGGAAAAGAGTCATTTCATAACCCAAGAAGGCATCGTTTTGGGTAATGTAATCTTTGAACGGGGAATTGAAGTAGACAAAGCTAAGGTTGATGCTATCGCTAAACTTCCTCCTCCCACATCTGTTAAACAAATCAGATCATTTCTTGGCCATATGGGATTTTATCGAAGATTCATCAAGGATTTCTCGATGGTTGCTCGTCCTTTAAGCAATCTTCTTGCCAAAGAAACACCGTTTGTTTTTGATGAATCATGCCGAAAGGCATTTGATTTTCTGAAAACGGCAGTCACCTGTGCTCCAATTTTGCAACCACCAATTTGGACAGCCCCATTTGAGATCATGGCCGACGCTTCTGATTACGCGGTCGGGGTTGTCCTGGGTCAGAAAATTGACCGAAAGCCCTCTGTCATTTACTACGCTAGTAAAACTCTGGATGAAGCCCAGAGGAATTATACTGTTACTGAAAAGGAATTACTAGCTGTAGTATTTGCGTTGGAAAAATTCAAGGCTTATCTCTTGGGGTCTCATGTTATTGTTTATACCGACCACTCAGCCTTGAGACATCTCTTGGCTAAAAAGGATGCTAAACCTCGGCTTATTCGTTGGATTCTTCTTCTTCAAGAATTTGATCTTGAAATCAAGGATAAAGTCGGGGTGCAAAATGTGGTAGCGGATCATTTGTCAAGACTCCTAGGTGATTCTTCTTGTCTGGACATTCCGATTGCTGACACTTTTCCGGACGAAACCATTCTTACAGTTTTAGGTGTCCACTCCCCATGGTTTGCTAACATTGTTAACTATTTGGCCGTTGGTCAAATCCCCCAGGATTGGACCAAGCAACAACGAGATAGACTAAAATCTGAGGCCAAATACTACTTTTGGGAGGACCCTGAACTGTATCACATCGGCTCTGATCAGATTATTCGCCGATGCATACCGGAGAATGAATTCAATAGTATACTCAAGTTCTACCATGCATCTGGGTGTGGTGGACATTTCTCCGGGAGAAAGACGGCTGCAAAAATCTTGCAATCTGGCTTCTATTGGTCGTCTTTATTCAAGGATGCCCAGGACTTCTCAAGGTCATGTTCTCGATGTCAGTCACTCGGGAACATAACTAAGAGAGACATGATGCCCTTAAACCCTATTCTTCCTGTAGAAATTTTTGATGTTTAGGGCATCGATTTCATGGGACCCTTTATCCCTTCATTTGGACATCAGTACATTCTTGTTGCTGTTGATTATGTATCCAAATGGATTGAGGCAATTCCCACCCGAACCAATGACCACAAGGTGGTCATCAATTTTGTCAAGAAAAATATCTTCAGTAGGTTCGGGATTCCGAGGGCTATCATCAGTGATGGTGGCACTCATTTTACTAGTGCCCAATTCCGGAACTTATTGGCCAAATACGGGGTTAACCATCAAATTTCCACACCTTACCATCCCCAAACGAATGGACAAGCCGAGATCTCCAATCGAGAGATCAAGAACATTCTGCAAAAAACGGTTAGGCCTAATCGCAAGGATTGGACTCAAAAGCTTGAGGACGCTCTTTGGGCCTACCGTACGGCGTATAAAACGCCCATCGGCATGTCTCCATTCCGTTTGGTGTATGGAAAGGCGTGCCATCTACCCGTAGAGATTGAACACAGGGCATTCTAGGCAATCAAACAATGCAATTTAGATCTGAATCTAGCTGGAAAGACCAGGAAACTCCAACTATCTGAGTTGGAGGAGCTTAGAAATGATGCTTATGAGAATGCCAAGATCTACAAGGCTCGGACCAAACCTCTACATGATCAATTGATTTTCCGCAAGAGCTTTGAGCCAAACCAGAAGGTCTGGTTATTTGATTCTAAACTTAAGCTCTTTTCTGGTAAACTTAGATCTAAATGGAATGGCCCATTCATAATTGATCAGATTTTTCCTAATGGTGCCGTTCAAATTTCTGACCCAAAGACGGGTAACACCTTTAAAGTCAACGGTCAACGTTTGAAGCCTGTTGTTGACCGTAATCTTCCAGAACCCGTCTCAGACTCTGTTGCTCTAGCCATTCTGTGACTTCTTTGGCTGGACTTCGCCTAGCTGACGGCATTAAACTCAGCAGTTGTACATATGACACAAGGCTGATACGAGCTTCATATCCAGGTGACATCTTTCATATTCTACCTTTTCTTTCATGTCTCTTTTTCAATGAGGACATTACATCAGCTAGGCATGGGGGGGTGGATTCATTCTTGAATTATTTGGTCAGCTTTGTGAAATCCATATAAATTGTCTCTCTTCTTATTTAAAAAAAAATTAGGAAGGATTAGTTGGACATTAGGACTTTTCAATCCTAAGAAATTTTACATTAGGATCTGAACACAAAGACCCCTCAGGTCTTTGGACTTAATCAGCCTGGGTATCCACTAAAATGTGGATTTATTTTTGAGTCCTCGCCATCTTAATTCTATTATAATTGGAATAAATAAGTTTGGGTGATAAGTACACGACTTATCAACCCGCCCTCTGATTTGAGGGAATTTTGAGTTTTAAGCATCTACACACTTTCTTTGCACTGACTCGTTGTTCGGCGATTCTAACGGAAATTGGGTAGCTAATGAACCTTCTAGGGTGATATGGCTGGCAAGTTATCGTGGGTAACAGCCCATAGGTAGGTTGTCCAGAGCCCAGTCACTGGACCTTTCATAGTTTGCTGCCTTTAAGTAAATCCTAGACCAAGGAAGTCACCTACTTAAAAAAAAAAAAAAGAAAAGAAAAAAAAATCAAAAAGAAAAGGAGAAAATAACAAAAGGAAAATAAGCCACACTTCGCCACACAAGTATGGCTAGCAAGTTGTCGGTGGTAACAGCTCATCGACCGGTTGTCCAGAACCCAGCTCAGAAAATGCACTAAAAATTTCCAAAACACTTAGGAAGAAGCGGAGAAGTAAAATAAACCGGGGAGATATACATTGGATTCACCCTTGTGTTGACCCCGTAAAAAAATAAAAGTAGGGAGAAAGCTACCGGTTGTAAAGATACACCTTTAGGAAGAATTCTTGTTAGGTCACCTAGAGGCGTAGAAATCCGAAGTTCATGTTAATTGCCGGTCAACGAATCTATCACAATCACAATAAGATGCTTAAAGCTTAGGGTTCTCATCAAATTTTGGGTGAGTTGAATGGCCGTAGAAAGCTACTCTTAAACCCGAAAATTTGAAAATCCAAAAAATTAGAAAAGAGAAAAAGAAAATTTTCTTTTAATAAGGCGAGGGCTTGAGGCAGTCTGCATTTTGGCTGATACCCGGACACTGTTGTGTCTTTGAAAGTTCAGTTCCTAAGTAGAAAATTTCTTAATGATTGAAAATAACTCAAGTCAAAATAATCCAACCTAATTCTTTTATAAATAGCATATAATTTTTGCTAGGGACTAACAAAAGATAGGCATGGGGGTATGATGTAAACACATTTACACTACTTAAAATGTCTATTTATGCATGTTCTTAAGCATAGGATTGCATTTCATGATATAAATATTGCATAACATGCATCATCTTGCATTTAGAGTAGTTTGAATAAAATGGAGGTTAATTGTCTCCTTTTATGTGCTTGGACAGGGTAAACATTTTATCGGGGCCTCGGATCAAAGATCCAACCGTATGGATGTGATCAGGGCGACGATTGGAGTTCAACGACTCTAAGATCGCCCTAATCAGGCATCCGTAGCATCAGATAGTGACCTGGGAACCATAGAAGATCAAGGGCCAGGATGGTGTAAATCCTCACTTCAGATGATAATCCGACCGCACGGATGAATTCGGATCGACGATTGCAGCCCAACGACACAAAAATCGAGTCAATCCGATATCCATGGCACCATCTACAACTTCCAGAAGATGGACGGCCAAGATAGCGCCACGTGGCGCCATCTCAACCGCCCAAATGGCCGCTTGCATCTTGTGAAGGCCCCGCGCCTGATCGCTCTCCGCCGTTGGATCTTAATCCAACGACTGTGGTCGCTCGCGCTTAAAAGCGTCCGCTTGACCATCCGCGCCCCATAAAGCAGTGGTCGAGCGCGCTTTCGCGAGAGGCAGGCGCAGGATCGAGCCGCGGCGAGGGGTGGAGCAGGCGATTGGGCGCGGGGGGAGTGTCAGATGGAGATTGGACGGCCGCGCGCGCCCGATAGCATCCACGCGCAATTGAACGCACAACGTGGATGTGCGATCGCACACGGGCAGGCGCGCAACGCAGCGGGCGGAGACGAGAAGGCGCGAGCGAGCCGCCCACAACGTCCACGTTGAGGGCTCTTTTATTATTTTGAAGTTGTAATGTCAATTTTGCCCCCACTCCTTGCAACTATAAAAGGAGACCCCCTCCATACGAAATTCTCATCCCTTCTTTCTCCTCTCTACCCCTCCAAAGCTCAAGAGAAGCTTGTCCCACACCTGGGATGCTTCTCGCGAGATAAAGTCCAATTTTCACTCCCCTTCGAAAGTGGATCCCACGACGACGACGGCGTGCTGCTCCGTTCCCGTTCTTCTGCTACGTCCTCCTTTGTCATGCTTCGTTCTCCTTCGTCCAGGCGTCGTCCCGTTCGGCTCGTCCTCCAAGCAATCGTCGAGGAGGATAACTTCTCTCTCCCATTCTTATTTACAGCTTTTCTAGTGTAGAATTTTCCTGCTTTATAGTGTAATTGATTTTCTGCTTTCTAGTGTAACTTTTATTTAGTTTGATTATATAAACAATTGGAATATTGAATGCATGTTCTCTTTCTCTCTCTCTCTCTCTTTCTCTCTCTCTCTCTCTTTCTTTTAGTCTGATAGCTCCATTGTAATTATATCGCCTTGCTTATCAAAAAAAAAAATCCTAAAAAAAATATAATTGCGAATATAGATCAACGTAGCCTCCCTGTGTTCGACCCGGAATTCTTTTCGGTATAAATTTTATTTGTTGAACACGAATTCTTCGCTTTCGAACTACAACGATAGGTTTTCCAAAACCAAACACGTAAGCGTAGCGATTAGCAAAACGTTTCAACAGGTAGATGTCACGGACGAGGAGCATGTGGGGTGTGAGGGACCTCACCCGTTAAGTGTTGAGGCGATAAGCCCTCAATACTTTTGCATCTTATATCACTGCAACCGCTCTGTAGTCCACGATGTGGGACTATCAGTCCCTGACGTTTCGCACAACAGGTCACAGCAACTACTTCGTTCAATTGCTATCCAAGGAGCAGTTAGTGGTTCCAATTGGAAGTCCAGGGCTGATCCTGATGCAAGTTCGCAGTGCCTGGGACTTCACTTGGGGCATATAGTACCCTGAGTAAGGCTTCGAGCTTGCGTCGAAGCTTCGCTAATGGCGATGATAACCTACCACCTGTGAATAAAAAATAAGGTCGTTCGACCGTGTTAAAACTCTCAGGAGGTGTCTCCAAACGACGACGAGCGCAACTGTGATGGTGCCGAGGCGATTGGTGGTGTGAGGAGGTCTGACGACCTCGGACTGTTGGTGCGATAGTGGGTTTGTTCGGGAGATGGTTTGGGTGAGTGATGGAGTGAAATAAGAGAGGGATTTGGTTGGTGGAAGGACGGCGGAGCCTTTAAGGTAGGTGGAAAGGTTTTTGGTGCGGTGTAGCAGACGGAGAGCCTCGCCGGAGATGTTGACAGAGGTGGAGAAGACGAAGGTAAAGGTCGGTGTCAAGGGGTTGTTTTTGGGGTTTTTGAGTATAAAACAAAACTAAAAGAGCTATGGAACTAATCTAGCTATTCTAAGTGGACAAAAGGAGGGAGATCAGCACCAGCACCGGCATTGGTAGGCCGACACTGGGGAAGAAGGTACTCCGGTGATGGGGACGGTGACGATGACGGAGGTAGAAGGGCTCCTACTAGTATAGCCAAGAGCAGACGAAAGAGAGGAAGGCAAATCTGCCACTGGTTTTGTGGCCAGACGACGAGAGGAGTCGGAGGAAGTCGTCGGAGCTTGAGGAGCTTTCCAGCAGGTCAAGGAGGGAGGAAAGGAGGGTTACACGGCCCAAAATCAAGTCTAAGGAGATCGATGAGCTCTGAGGGTCCTTATAAAGGGCTCTAGAGAGAATTTTGAGCTTGGAAGCTTGGAATGCTCACCGGAGTAGGATTTTGAAAGATACCCAAATCTCTCATGCATTTGCATAAGAGATTGGGAAGGTTATGGAACTCATGGACTGAAAGACGTCGGTTCTGTTATAACGTTGTAGTAAAGCCGGTTGTTACCAACGTTTCATATAAAAATTTTTTTACTCGGAAAAATAAAAGAGTTCCCGAGGTCGAACTCAGGGAGCAAGTTGTATTCTAGAGATATACAAGTTCTATTACAAAAATAAAGAGAGAGAGAGAGAGAGAGAGAGAGATGAAAATTTGGCTTCTTCTTCTTCTCTTCTTTCTTCCTCTTTGTCTTATCTCCTCTTTGGCTTTTGTTCTTCCTGTTCTTCTTCTTCTTCTTCTGCTTTCTTCAGATCTTCCCCTCGTGCTCTTCTTCTTCTGCCTTCTGTTCTTCCTTGTTTTCTTTCTTTCTTTTTCTTCAGATCTTCTTCTTCTTTTCTTGCTTCTTGCTTCTCTTCATTTCTTCTTCTTCTTTGTCTTCACCTGCCTTGACCTCTCTTCTTCTTCTTTCGCGTTGGCCGTTGCTCTTCCTTCTTCTTCAGCCTGTCTTCTTTCCTGCTCTGGCTGCTGACCTTCCGTCGTCTGCCCCGGTGCTGAGACGACTTAACGATGCCTTTGCTACAGTGCAGCAGCTCCTTCTTCTTCAGCGGGTCTGCTTCTTCTTCTTTGGCCTGCACACTTCAGAGTTTTTTCGTCAAGAGGCAAAAACCTACTCTACCCCCCTCCCCCGCGTATCTCTCTCTCTGAAATCACTCTTCGGAAGCTCTCCCAGAGCGCTACCGGGTAATCGGGTTCGGGTCCAGGCCCACCGGCGTGCGTGGTGGGCGAGGAGTGCAGGTCAGTCTAATCGGGTCGGGCCAGGTCCGCGGAGCGTGGTCACGGACGAGGCCGGGTCGGGTCGGGTGAGAGGGACCTCACCCCGTGGTAACTGAGGCAAACAGATGGTGGCACTTTTGCAATTTATGTGGGTGTGTGGCTTCAGAAATTCCCGAGGTGGGACTATCCGCGCACCCCTTTTCTCTCACGCCTGCAGTAGGGATGGTGCTTCCAATTGCAACAGCTGTTGAGGCTCGCAACTCCAATTGAGGGCCAGGGTGTGTGCGCAAGACTCTTTCGCGCAGCCTAGGTCTTCAACCTGGGATATCTAGGCTTGGAGCAACCTCAAGCAAGCTTCGAGCTTCCTCGCCAATGGCGGTCAAGGCCTGGAACCTGAAATCAATAGAACGGCCTCTCGGCCAAATCAGACAGGCGGGGGACCTTCGCCGTGGCACGGCGAAGGTGGTCAGGGGGTCTGCAGGGGGCGAGGTTGAGCTAACAGGTCGTCCTAGGTCAAACTGTGAGCGAGGAAGTGGGTGTGTTCGGTGGATCTGCAGAGGGTGTTTGGTGGGAAGTGGAGGGGCGGAAGAGGATCAGGGTGAGGAGGCGGAGGTTCTGCGGTGGTCGGCGAGCCGTGTGGGTCGCTGAGGTGATGGGAGCGGCTCGCCGGAGGGTGGTCGGAGGCGGAGAGGATGAGGGTGAACAGGAGCGGTCGCCGGAGGGTGGTCGGAGGCGGAGAGGATGAGGGTGAACAGGAGCGGTCGAGGGTTTAATTGACTAAATTGGAAGCGGGGAAAGAAAGAGGAGAAGAAGGGGAGTAGGTCTAACTTACTTGCAGGGACGAAGGGGGAGGAACAGGGCGACAGTCGTATCGACTGTCGCCGGAGAAGACGATGCCCAGTGGGGGGAGGACGGCGGTGACGACGGGGCAGAGGCAGCGCGCGCCGGTATTGCGCGACGCGGGAAGAGCAGGGGAAGAAATCTCTGCTGCTGGTATTGCGGCAGAGCGAAGAGGAGGAGGAGGAAGAACCGCCGGAGCTGGTGGGCGTCTGCCGGAGTGAGAAGAGAGGAAAGTTGGGGGTTTTCTCCGTCAGATCCAAGCTGCCCTGGTCGGTGGAGCAGCGGGGGGTATTTATAGGGATGAGACAGGGAGGAAGGCGGAGGGAGACGACGTGTCTCCCTCGCCGGAGGATGGTCGGAACATGAACCCATACCGTCCGTGCGTTCGCACGGCCGGTATGGGGGGCTACAATGACCATGGGGGTGCTCCTGCGACGGCTGACGACGCAGGGCACCCCCGGTATACTTGCCAGGTCCCCCACCTCACCCTGCGCGGCGCCATGCTCCGCGCAAGGTCGCCGGAGCATGGTGCTGGCAGGGTTTTGCAGGAGGGACCTGATTGCAAAGAACGAAGGAGAGTTAGGGGCCAAAATGCGAGGGTTCAAAAGTTGAGGGCCAAAGAGTAAATATATGAGGACCAAAGTGTGAAGTCGGTCAAGGAGGTTTCTTCTTAGGCTCAAGTTTTTATACATGACTAATTAGGACCTAAGGAATCTGATGGTGAATTTTATTTTCATATTAAACCTTGTTTGACCGGTCAATTTGCGCAAAAACCCAAATTAAGTTATTAATTGGGCATGGTTCTCAATGTAGGTCAAAATGGGTTCTAAAGGCCAAATTGAAGGTTCTAAACCCTAGAGATTATTTTTCTATGAATTTTAGAGGGTTTATTCTATTTTTACTTTGCCTCGAACCTTGTGAATTGAAGTGGGTTGTTTTAGGGTTACAGATTATCATTTGGTTCCTTGGAAGTGCTGTAGCCCTTGCTAGATCATCTCATCCCACTTTTATTCTTATTAAGCTGTTTTGACCTATGTTTGGGCCCTGAATTACCCTGTATGCAGATTATACTGGTAAAATTGCACTTTTACCCCTTATGACTTGTTTTCTTCTCAAACTCAGAATTCTCTGAGTTAAGCTTTTCCTTGAGATATGTAGGAGCTTTTATCCTTTGTATTGGGTCAAAATGAGCTAGTTATGGCTCATGATGAGGTTCTCATCATACCCCCATGCCTAGCTTTTGCTAGTCCCTTAGCAAAAACTTAAGGTTTCAACCCTTGTTCTAGACCATGAAGTTTTCAATAGTTTTAGATAAGTGCCTTCATAGATTAGGTTAGAATGCTGATCATAGGCCTAAAAGGTACTCTAGTGCCAATCAAGATCCAAATCTGTCTAGCCTTAGCCTCAGTCTTTTAGCAAAGGTTTTTAAGGCCCACAAGAACTAACCTAAGGTTTATTGGACTTCGTGGTTAAAGCACCCGTGCTTGAAATGATTTTAGCCCTGGATCAGTTCGCAGTGCGTTTTGTAAGAGAGAGATAGAAAGTTTTTCTGTTTGGAGAGTTTTTTCTCTCTTTTTCTTTTTAGTTCTAGCCTAGGATTGGCTTTTCAACACGGTCTGTATCAGATTCCTTGCTCCCATCATCAATCCTCAAGGGTTCCTGGCGATCGATGCTTCGAGATAGCACCGCCCATGGCAACCCCCGGAACCCTGGCTATTGAGATTTCGAGATAATCCCATCCATGGTATTCCGTGGCCGAATCCAGACCCTGGCAATTGACATTTCGAGATAATGCCATCCATGGAATCTGAACCAGCAGAGTGCTTATATGCCCCCCGTAGGATATGTAAATATCCTAAGAGACAAGCACCGAGGAGATGATATTTTGTTACGCATCTTCGAGGGGATTTCCCGCCTCTCCGCGCTGGGAACTCGTCCAAATCAACTTGTGTTGATCGGCCGCTCCTATTCTAGATGTTCTTTTCAGATTTTTGTGACGCTTCTGCGTGATTCTGATTTTTACGCTTACTGAACCAGGCTGTGTGTGAGATTAGGGTGCTTAGGTTACTGAGTCCCGTAAACCAAAAATTAGTTAACGAGGCCGAATACTCCCTAAGCCTTAGACCTAATACTTCAGCTTTTCATTTTCCTCAACCTCTTGAGGAGTGTCCAGATCTTAATGGGTACTAAGAGTCTATTCAAGAATTCCTAAGGTTTGCATTCTTTACTAATCTTATTGTGCACTTTTCTTGAATGAGGTCTAGAGCTTAGGTTAATTCCTTAGTTCCTTACTAATGACTATCACTTTTTCTCATAATTTTGTGCTCCTTTTTCATTTTGTTTCTTTTCTCCTTCACAAAATTTTCCTTCTCCTCTTTTCCTCTTATTCTTTTTCGAAAATTTTTTTTTAATTTTTATGGTATTTTTGGCATATGTGAATTTTTTGTTTGAAACCTTTTCTTACGAGTTTTTGCACTTTCATACCCCCCCATGCCTAAGATTTGCAATGTCCTCATTGTAACCTAGGGGTTTTTATTCAACTAAGTTCATACATTAGGATAGCTGTTTTGATGAGTGAATGGGTCGGGGTGACTGTTGCGGACGATTTCTAATCTCAGATGCAAGCACCTGAGGTGGAGTCGGTTGTCCTAAAGTGTGAACTTCAAGTGCAAAAAGCTGTCAGAACAAGTTTCAGGTTTTCAAAGAGAATGACGGGCTGCCTCCCGTTGAGCGCTAAATTTGATGCCTTCAGCCAAGCGGGAAATGTGATGGAGAGGGGATGGTCAAATCAGCAGAGTTTTGTAAGACAAGCACCTTGATTAAGAGCCTGGTTGGTCCAACCAGGTGCTTGTTCAGATCAACAGGCTGATGATGCAGCCCAAACCCAATCAATCTAGTGGGTTGATAGATGTGGATAAAAAAGTGTGGAACCCACCATAAACTATGAGGCTCAGATGGATGTGGAAGTGTAAACGCAGGGTTTGGCTGTGCCGAATCAGCCTGGTCAGAGTAGGGACCCGTAGGATAATCAGTGGTTGATGCAGGAACCCTACAGGGGTGATCAGAGAATGATAGAGCATGGCATGTAGTCTGATCAATGTTCGAAACCCGATGTGGAAATGCAATCGGCTCGGTGAGAGGTGGATCAGCATAGAAATTGAGTCCGGTTGCGGGTCGGGGTTTGGGAGAGGTTTTGATCTGTTCTGTGTGTGCGGATGAGGTGGCCATTGTGTACGAGGGCTCTTCTAGAGACAGACGATAGGTGATTTTCTGTAGAGAGTCCTCTGGGTAACTATCAAATGCCGGAAGAGTGTTTGTAGGGTGAAAGAAATCGGATTCGAGAAAAAATTTGGATTCTTGGTTGCAATTACTCTTGGCATTTTCTGTTTTTGGTTCCTGAGGATCGAAAAGGAATGATTCTGTGTTATCAGTGATCTCGGGAATCAGGACCTCAGAGTCAGAGTCATGTGAACTGAGGTCGTGGATAGGCCTGGTGTGTTCAGGAAGGGGAATCTCTCCGCAATTATAGTCAGATCTGAAATTGTCGGAGAGTTGGCGAAAATGATCATGAATTCCACCACAGCACAAATCATCAGATGTGGAATCAGCAGCCTGACTGGGTTCTAGTCTATATGTCACTTCCGGGCTCAAAAAGATGTTCTGTTCAAGCTCTAAGCTGGTAGGATAGATCCCATTAAAACCTTGCTCATCCAACTCCTCAGTTTCTGTATCATAAATTGGCATGTTTTCTGAAAAATCAATCAGATTTCCTGAGGGTGTTGGAAAAGGACATTCATCAAATAAAGGCCCGGAATCATATTCTGTAAAAATTTGATCTTTCTCATAAGGGGCCTCATAATCTTCCCAATAAGTTTCAGATCTAGGTTCTAGGCTTAGGATGTGGGTAGAATTATTAGAACCTAAGTCTGAATAACCTTCGAGGGTTACCTTATCAAAACAAGGGGCGGAATTTATACCCTCCAGAGGTTCAATTCTAATCTTGTTATTGCAGGAGTCTTGGAGTTCTAAGCTTGGTGATTTACGGCCTAGGGTTGGCTCAGCATTGTGTTCTCCTGCAACTTCCCAACCTATTTTAATGCTATCTTTTATTTGGGTTGGAATTTTACAACCACTTTGTGCCTCAATCCCGAGATCTGGGAAACTGAATTGTTCCTTAATACTGTTCCAAGATGGTTCATCCTCTGTTTCTGGTTTATACGGGTATTTCTGGTTGATAATTTGTTCTACTGATTTCATCATTTCTACCCGTTTTATAAGGGCATCTTGGTGTTGTTCCCAAAGTACAGGATTTGTTAAGCATTGAAGGTATTCAGATTGGTGTAATTTTTCCATCTCAATGTATCCTGTCATGAGCATGTCTCGGGTTGATCCTTTTGAAATTCCAGTCAATAGAATTTGGGCACAGTTTATGATGAAGGATGTGGTTGTTGGGACATCAACCTGAATATCTCCTATTGGTGTTGAGGTTTTTTCTTCTTTTTCATAGAATTTTATGGCATCCTCGATCATTTTATCTTTCATAGATCTCCGATATTCAGGTTTCTTGAATGGTAGTCTTGCTAGGTAATTAGGCTGCATAATTGGATCAGGTGGTGGAATAGAATCAAAGTTTGAATCAAGATGGAAGAAGGGGATTTTGTTCAGAATCAGAGGAAAGAGGGGCTATGTGAATGATTTCTGCAAAAACAAAGGAGCCGAGGCTTAGCCTCGGGGAGAGTGAATTTCTATAGGAGGTTTCAAGGACCTCCTGAAAAATACTGAAGGGCTGGATGAGATAAGCAGGTGCTGGACCCAATCAAGACACCCAAAAATTGTTGGGTGACTATAGAGGTTCGGGGCAGATGGACCCCTTGATCAGAAAGATCGTCCACCTGAGAATTACCTGGGCAGCCAGAGAGGGAGAGTCCCGCGAAGACCCCTACACGGTAGAGCGTCCCCACGGGTTACAGGGTTTCCCCCACCCGACCTCTCTTGTCACTGCGGTTCCAGGTAGACCAGAATGGGGATCTTGACCTCTTAAGTCTACCAATTTTAAGATCAGGGTGCTTAAGGTTTTCACTTGAACTTTAGTCTTTTAAGTGCAAAGAGTGACCTAATTTAAGGTTGGTTGACCCAAGGGGTCAACTTTACCTCTTGTTTTCTTTGAGAGCTTTTAGGTCCTGTCTTTTAGGGTTCAAGTGTTTAGAGAGCCAATTGTTTTAGATTTTCTTTGAATAGGTATTTTCAGACAAGGGCTTGGGCACACTTCATTTGGTTTTCTCAATTCTTGCTTAAGGAGTGTGTCTCTAAATCCCTAGTGTTGGATCCTAGGTTGGCTCTACTTGGTCCAGTTAATTCTTTGTTGGGTAATTAGGGCTCAAGCAAGAATGTGTTAGCCCTTAAATACCCTTAATAGTGTGCAGAAATAATGAGTTGAAAACATGCAACTTTTATGGTTACTAAATATGGAAGACAGGTTAGCCCTATATTGCTTGTTCTTTTCTTTTCTTCCTCTTTAGAGCTTAGGGGTTAATAGTGAGAGGAAAAATTTACCTGTCTTTGGTGTGGTTGCTTGTCTTCTTGAGTTCCTGTAGCTGCACAAAAGAGAGGAGATTATCAGAAATAAAAAAAAGTACAGGAATGTTTACCTCTAGAATAGCCGTTGCTCCCCGGCAACGGCGCCAAAATGAAAGACGTCGGTTCTGTTATAACGTTGTAGTAAAGCCGGTTGTTACCAACGTTTCATATAAAAATTTTTTTACTCGGAAAAATAAAAGAGTTCCCGAGGTCGAACTCAGGGAGCAAGTTGTATTCTAGAGATATACAAGTTCTATTACAAAAATAAAGAGAGAGAGAGAGAGAGAGAGAGAGAGATGAAAATTTGGCTTCTTCTTCTTCTCTTCTTTCTTCCTCTTTGTCTTATCTCCTCTTTGGCTTTTGTTCTTCCTGTTCTTCTTCTTCTTCTTCTGCTTTCTTCAGATCTTCCCCTCGTGCTCTTCTTCTTCTGTCTTCTGTTCTTCCTTGTTTTCTTTCTTTCTTTTTCTTCAGATCTTCTTCTTCTTTTCTTGCTTCTTGCTTCTCTTCATTTCTTCTTCTTCTTTGTCTTCACCTGCCTTGACCTCTCTTCTTCTTCTTTCGCGTTGGCCGTTGCTCTTCCTTCTTCTTCAGCCTGTCTTCTTTCCTGCTCTGGCTGCTGACCTTCCGTCGTCTGCCCCGGTGCTGAGACGACTTAACGATGCCTTTGCTACAGTGCAGCAGCTCCTTCTTCTTCAGCGGGTCTGCTTCTTCTTCTTTGGCCTGCACACTTCAGAGTTTTTTCGTCAAGAGGCAAAAACCTACTCTACCCCCCTCCCCCGCGTATCTCTCTCTCTGAAATCACTCTTCGGAAGCTCTCCCAGAGCGCTACCGGGTAATCGGGTTCGGGTCCAGGCCCACCGGCGTGCGTGGTGGGCGAGGAGTGCAGGTCAGTCTAATCGGGTCGGGCCAGGTCCGCGGAGCGTGGTCACGGACGAGGCCGGGTCGGGTCGGGTGAGAGGGACCTCACCCCGTGGTAACTGAGGCAAACAGATGGTGGCACTTTTGCAATTTATGTGGGTGTGTGGCTTCAGAAATTCCCGAGGTGGGACTATCCGCGCACCCCTTTTCTCTCACGCCTGCAGTAGGGATGGTGCTTCCAATTGCAACAGCTGTTGAGGCTCGCAACTCCAATTGAGGGCCAGGGTGTGTGCGCAAGACTCTTTCGCGCAGCCTAGGTCTTCAACCTGGGATATCTAGGCTTGGAGCAACCTCAAGCAAGCTTCGAGCTTCCTCGCCAATGGCGGTCAAGGCCTGGAACCTGAAATCAATAGAACGGCCTCTCGGCCAAATCAGACAGGCGGGGGACCTTCGCCGTGGCACGGCGAAGGTGGTCAGGGGGTCTGCAGGGGGCGAGGTTGAGCTAACAGGTCGTCCTAGGTCAAACTGTGAGCGAGGAAGTGGGTGTGTTCGGTGGATCTGCAGAGGGTGTTTGGTGGGAAGTGGAGGGGCGGAAGAGGATCAGGGTGAGGAGGCGGAGGTTCTGCGGTGGTCGGCGAGCCGTGTGGGTCGCTGAGGTGATGGGAGCGGCTCGCCGGAGGGTGGTCGGAGGCGGAGAGGATGAGGGTGAACAGGAGCGGTCGCCGGAGGGTGGTCGGAGGCGGAGAGGATGAGGGTGAACAGGAGCGGTCGAGGGTTTAATTGACTAAATTGGAAGCGGGGAAAGAAAGAGGAGAAGAAGGGGAGTAGGTCTAACTTACTTGCAGGGACGAAGGGGGAGGAACAGGGCGACAGTCGTATCGACTGTCGCCGGAGAAGACGATGCCCAGTGGGGGGAGGACGGCGGTGACGACGGGGCAGAGGCAGCGCGCGTCGGTATTGCGCGACGCGGGAAGAGCAGGGGAAGAAATCTCTGCTGCTGGTATTGCGGCAGAGCGAAGAGGAGGAGGAGGAAGAACCGCCGGAGCTGGTGGGCGTCTGCCGGAGTGAGAAGAGAGGAAAGTTGGGGGTTTTCTCCGTCAGATCCAAGCTGCCCTGGTCGGTGGAGCAGCGGGGGGTATTTATAGGGATGAGACAGGGAGGAAGGCGGAGGGAGACGACTTTTGATTGAAGAGAACTTTTGATTGAAGAGAACTCCTCTGATCAACGAATCCCTTCCAAAATTGGAATGAAGATTCCTTGAGGAGTGCTCTTTTCAACGCAGCTGATTTCAACCTCCATAACCTTCCCAATCTCTCATGTGAACGCATGAGAGATTTGGGTTTCCTACTCTGAAAAACCTTCCATGGTTGAAAGCTTGGATTCCAAGCTTCAACCGCCCTCTACTACCTATATAAAGAACCACTAGACCTCGCCAAGTTGGGGAAGACTTGATTCCAGCCATGAAAACCCCTTTTCCTCCTTCCAATCATGAAGTTCCACAAGCCCCGACGACTCCTCCTGACCTCTCTCATCGTCTGACCACAAAACTAATGGCCGGACTCTCTTTCTCTCCCTCGTCTGCTCATGACCATACTAGCATGTGCCCCTCTAACTTGGTCATCGTCGCCGTCCCCATCCCCGAAGTACCTTCTTCCCCAGCGCCAGCCTACCAACGTCGGTGCTGTTCTTCCCCTTTCATCCATTTAGATTAGGCTAGAATAGGTAGTTTAGCCCTTAGGTTTAGTTTGGTACCTAAAAATACCCTTCGACACCGCCACTCACCTCTGTCTTCCTCGTCTCCGACTGCTCCTCTAGCGAGGTGACTGCACTACTACACAACTCCATCTATCTCGTCGAAACTTTCACAAGCTCTGCCATTCCACCACGAACAAAAGCCCTCTCCTATTTCTCCTTTTCTCCTACCCAAACCACCTATTGGACAACCCACCTTTGCACCAGCTTTTTCGTCATCATCCGGCCACCATAGCCACTCGCATACAATGCCACCACCACCATTACATTCCACAACGTCTGACGATCCACCTGAACTTGTTTGATAGGGCCAATAGGCCATTTTTGTGTTTTCAAGTCTCCAGGTTCACTTCGCCATTGAAGAGCGAGTTTGAGCTCGCTTGAAGCATTCTCCAGCGGCTGCAAGTTCTAGGTTTCCGCGTCAGGCAACTCGGAACAGATCCAGCTTCAAGTTTGACCCAATAATTGGGTCATTGACTGACCTCATCGCACGAATTCAATGAGAGCTGCTATTACTGCTTGGAGCGAAGACGGTGGGACATTTAGTCCCACCTCTAAAACTAGTGGCACCGCAGCAGCGCATAAATTGCGAAAGTGATATGGGTTGTTTGCCTAGTACACAAGGGGGGTGAGGTCCCCTGCACATCCCACTGCCTCGCTTGTGACACTGCTCACACGGGTCTAGCATCCGACCCGACTACCTGCCTAAGCTCACTCCTCGGGTATGCGGATCCTCCGATTACCCGATAACCCGATGTGCATGGCTCTGGGAGAGCGGAACCTAGAGAGAGAAAAGAAGAGAGTGCACGAGGTAGGGGAGGGTTTTGTTTTTTTGTGCATTGGCTAAAACTTAGCCAAAATCCGAGCCCTTTCCCCTATGCTTAAAGAAGAAGGAAGAAGACAGGCAGAAAAAGAAGTCTTGAAAGAGAAAGAAAGAAGCGGAAGAAAGGAAGGAGGCATGTGCGTGAAGAGAAAGCAGGGAAGGAAAGAAAGGAAGAAGAAGAAGAAAGAAGAAGAGAAGAAGAGCCACAACAGAAGAAGGAAAGAGAGAAAGCAGAGAAAGAAGAAGGCACTATAGCAGTTGAACATTTAAGGTGTCTGATCTCTAAAGGAGACGTCTGATTACTGTAGCATTCAAGCTACTATGCCGATATTTGATTGCTTTGATCCTGATTACTGTGGCATTATTGATTACCTTAGTATATGTTTAACGTGCTAAATCGGTGTTTTAAAAGGTGTCGCGTTGCAGTATAGCCGAAATAGCATTCAAATAAATACAATTTTTATTAATCGAAAAGATTCCGAGGTTGAACACAATAAGCAATATGGAATTCAGAAATCAAGATCACAATTTAAGCTAAAATAATTTGCAATAATATCAGCTATCAATCTGCAAAAAGATGGGAGTAAAATGGTGATTTAAATGGGAGTAAAATGGTGATTTAAATCACCTACAATATTAACTAAGGAACTCAATGTATATGTATGAAATGAAACTCAAATCTATCGTTTGATTTGTAAATCAGACGACTTAAAGTCGTCTGCTGATGTGCTACAACTCTTCTTCTTCTTCCTATCTTTGACTCTGTCTTTCCTCCTCAGCTTCTTCTCTTTCTTCAGCTACGGCTTTCTTCTTCTTTTTCTTCTCTATCTCTGCTTTGCTCCTTCTTCTTCTACTCTTCTGCTCAGGCCTTCACCTCTTCTTTTCTTCTTCCTTCTCTGGCTTTCCTCTTCTGAATCCGGCTAAGTGTCAGCCTGATTTCCTGAGAGCAAAACCCCCTGCCCCCGCGTAGCTCTCTTCCTTTCTCTCTTAGGATCCGCTCTCCCAGAGCCATGGATATAATCGGGTTATCGGATCGTACGCACCTAGGTCCAGGGCTACCGACCGTGAGTGGAAGCCGAGGAGTGAGACAGATTAGGCAGGTAATCGAGTCACGTGCACCAGGTCCATGGGGTAGTGATGTAAACACATTTACACTACTTAAAATATCTATTTATACATGTTCTTAAGCATAGGATTGCATTTCATGATATAAATATTGCATAACATGCATCATCTTGCATTTACAGTAGTTTGAATAAAATGGAGGTTAATTGTCTCCTTTTATGTTCTTGGACAGGGCAAACATTTTATCGGGGCCTCGGATCAAAGATCCAACCGTATGGATGTGATCAGGGCAACGATTGGAGTTCAACGACTCCAAGATCACCCTAATCAGGCATCCGTAACATCAGATAGTGACCCGGGAACCCTAGAAGATCAAGGGCCAGGATGGTGTAAATTCGCACTTCAGATGATAAATCCGACCGCACGGATGAATTCGGATAGACGATCGCAGCCCAACGACACAAAAATCGAGTCAATCTGACATCTGTGGCACCATCTACAACTTCCAGAAGATGGACGGCCAAGATAGTGCCACGTGGCACCATCTCAGCTGCCCAAACGGCCGCTTGCATCTTGTGAAGGCCCCGCACCCGATCGCTCTCCGCCGTTGGATCTTAATCCAACGGTTGTGGTCGCTCGTGCTTAAAAGTGTCCGCTCGACCATCTGCGCCCCATAGCGCAGTGGTCGAGCGCGCTTTCGCGAGAGGCAGGCGCAGGATCGAGCCGCGGCGAGGGGCTGGAGCGGGAGATTGGGCGTGAGTGGAGCGTCAGATGGAGATCGGAAGGCCGCGCGCGCCCGATAGCGTCCACGCGCAATTGAACGCGCGGCACGGACGCGCGATTGCACGCGGGCGGGCGCGCAACGCAGCGGGCGGAGACGCATTTTAAGCCGTCCGATCTCGCGATCGGACGGCTGAAAAGCGATGAACGTGCGCAAGCCGTTGAGCGCGCGAGCAGGCGAGGAGGCGCGTGCGATCCGCCCACGACGCCCACGTTGAGGGCTTTAGTGACGGATTTATCCGTCACTAAAGACCCCTCTTTTATTATTTTGAAGTTGTAATGTCCATTTTGCCCCCACTCCTTGCAACTATAAAAGGAGGCCCCCTCCATACGAAATTCTCATCCCTTCTTTCTCCTCTCTACCCCTCCAAAGCTCAAGAGAAGCTTGTCCCACACCTGGGAGTCTTCTCGCGAGATAAAGTCCAATTTTCGTTCCCCTTCAGAAGTGGATCCCGCGACGACGACGGCGTGCTGCTCCGTTCCCGTTCTTCTGCTTCGTCCTGCTTCGTTCTCCTTCGTCCAAGCGTCGTCCCATCTGGCTCGTCCTCCAAGCAATCGTCGAGGAGGATAACTTCTCTCTCCCATTCTTATTTACAGCTTTTCTAGTGTAGAATTTTCCTGCTTTATAGTGTAATTGATTTTCCGCTTTCTAGTGTAACTTTTATTTAATTTGATTATATAAACAATTGGAATATTGAATGCATGTTCTCTTTCTCTCTCTCTCTCTCTGTCTCTCTCTCTCTCTCTGTTTCTTTTAGTCTGATAGCTCCATTGTAATTATATCGCCTTGCTTATCAAAAGAAAAATCCTAAAAAAAATATAATTGCGAATATAGATCAACGTAGCCTCCCTATGTTCGACCCGGAATTATTTTCGGTATAAATTTTATTTGTTGAACACGAATTCTTCGCTTTCGAACTACAACGACAGGTTTTCCAAAACCAAACACGTAAGCGTAGCGATTCGCAAAACGTTTCAACATTTTGGCGCCGTTGCCGGGGAGGAAACGATTTCCGATCTTTTCTTCGCATTTCTTGCACTTTATTTGTTTTCTAACTAGCTTTCTCTTGTGTCTATTGTTTTGCAGAAACCTCCATCAAGGAATCAACAAGCGATAGACTGGAGTAAAGTGCAGTTGAAGACAACTGTAAGTGCTCCCCCATTCTTTCCCCCTCCATAGATTTCATTCGCCACATTAAATCCAAATCCCAATTAACGTAGGTGTTTGCATAAATCCTAGGAATAGTTTGGTTGTTTGGATTTTCACTCACATTCATTCCACCCTCATTCATAAAAAAATAACAAAAAGATAATCTTGTGTGGTAATTTTCAACAAACACACAACACACACCCACATTCAAGGCACTTGATCAACTTGATTTGTTTTCTACTCAACCGGGTTCTGATCTGTGGAACCGGTACACACAAAGCAACATATAACAGAGTAGAAATTATTCTAGGTTAACCATTTTTGAGTGCCTAACTTAGTGGTGCATTTGTGGCTAATTGTTTGAGTTGTTTGGGCCGCACCACTTTATTTTAAAACCAACTCATTAAGTAGCTCCTCCTTAGGGTTTTTAATCTAGGTATATTCTAGGCACTCCACTTTCTTTCTGATTTTAAAGGAAACCAATCTTCACCCGTGTTTTACAACTTGGTTTGCCTAGAAACTTTATTGTAATTCACCTAATTTGAAACCCTAAAAGCTACTTAAGCAAGATTTGAACACTAAAATTCACACATTATCAATAATCTTGCTTGAAAACCCTGGTTGTGCACGCACTTACACAAATCTCAATCAATCATTAAGGGCACAACCCATTGTAAGGGCCCATCACAATCCATAAGCACCACAATCCCAGGCCTTAATAAAATTGAGTAGACGTTGGCCTTAAGGTTTGATTCGCTCTTCAAGACCTAGACTGAGATTATTTTTGATTAACCTACTTATACTGATTAATCTGATGTCTAGCTAGGGGAGTAGCGTCAAACGACCGCGGCTGGGGGGTACACTAGGAACCAGAGGCGAAAGCCAAAGGAAGAACCTTCTCCCCAGTCCCTCCTTCTGACTGGTTGGATTAAATAGACGTAAGTAGAGTAAATCACTTACAATCTTAAGGCTAGGTTTTGGGAGTCAGTAGATCCTTAGGCTACCCCACTTAAGGACAGCCTTGTTTTGTTATGCTGCAGGGTCCCTATCCCCAGTCCTTCTGACCTTCTCCTAGTTTATGCTGGGAAGACGGTCATTGAATCCCCGATTGGAAGGACCATTAGAACATTCTAGGAGGCGCAAGTTAGATTTTGGTTAATTTGATCCCATGGCCGAACAATAGCCTCTGCTTGAAAATCCACAGGAAGAATTTCGAAGGCAGCTGGAACAAATGCAGAGAATACAGGAATGGTTCCAGAGAATGCAGGGCGCTCAGCCCTTGAAGGATTTTTATGATCCTTCAAATTACGGGGAACGTCCCGACGTTCAGATTCCAGCCGGTGACGTAGAAATTAAGCCCCAAGTGTTAAGCCTGATTAAACATTATCATGGGCTTAGCTCCAAAGATCCGTTTCAGCACTTGGAAGATTTGACCACTTTGGTCCAGACCACTAAGGCTCGAAACGTTAACGAGGAGCAAATGATCATGAGGCTCTTCCCCCACTCTCTTAGGGATAAAGCCACGCATTAGTATAGGACAATAGGAAGACCAATTACAATTTGGAATGAGTTGAAATCGGCCTTTCTGAAGAAATTCTTCCCAGTCGGTCGTACCAATGCTTTGAGACGGGCAGTCACTACCTTTACCCAACGGCCGGGGGAGCAGCTTCATGTGGCCTGGGAGCGATTCCAGGACTTGTTGCAGAGGTATCCACACCACGAGGTGCCGAAATGGCAACTCGTGCAGATCTTCTATCATGGGTTGAATGAGCAACTCAGAAACCATGTGGATGCTTCTTGCGGAGGCAATTTCCTCAATAAAGATGCCGATAGTGCACATGATTTATTTGAGGAAATGAGTGAGAATTCAATTAATCATGCCTCCATGGATACTTTTAACCAGTCCCAACAACCCAGATCAAATGTCAATGAAGTCCATGACTCTCATTCATTTGATATGGAATTGATTTGTAATAAACTTGATAAGATGAACTTGGTTGCTAAAAGAATGGAAGAGTGGATGGCTGGCAATTCTATGAACAACTCTCAATACACTCAATCCCAAAATTCGGGATTCCATTCCTCACGAGCTCCTCCTGGACAGGAGTTCGTGAATCAACTCGATGAGACTCAACCTATGAGTCAGCATTTCTCGAAACCCCATGGGTTCCCAACTGGGGCCTTTCATCCCGGTTTTTCTGATCCTTCCCTTTCTTTCTCTCCATCCTCATCCTATGAGGATGTCTGTGCTGTACAAGAGAATGTTAGATCCAACCCCTACTCGAATGCCTATAATCTAGGTTGGAGAAACCACCCTAACTTCTCTTGGAAAAATCCGGGGCAACAGACCCAATTCCGATCCAGCAACTATGCTCCGCAACGGCCAATTGGTTAGGATCAAGTATATACTCAGTTGCCTTCGAATCAGGTCAATCAGCCAGCTTGGAATGCCCATCAACTCGTAGGGCAGGCTGATTTGAACCGTCAAATGGTAGAGATGCAAGGATCTATGCTCCAGCTCATGTAGCAAATGAAAAACTCGCTGGACAACTTGCAATCCCGGCTCATTGCTAACTCTCGTCAACCCAGATCTCTACCATCCCAACCCGTACCCAACCCGCGAAACATTATAAATTCGGGCAATCAAGCCCAAGGGTACGGAAATCAGAGGGACCCGCACGCACATGCTCAGGTGGTTGAGCAGGGTTCCTCATCTTCTTCTTCTGCTAATCAACAATTCATGGTCAATCAAGCCCCTCCAATCTTTCCTAACCCTCCCCAAGACCCAAATTCTTACGTTTCTGCAAATTCTGTCACTTTGAGGAGTGGTAAGAAGACTCAGGATCCACAACCACACTATTCTGATCTTTTGAATCCTGAAGAATCTGAGGAGAGAGAGGAGAATTCTAGAGGAGAAATCACGGCTCAGGAACCTGATTCCAAAAATCTAACTCATGTTCCTTTTCTTAAAGCCTTAGCCAAAGCAAAGAAGCAGTCTGTTGATATGAGGAGCTTCTGAATTTATTTAAGAATGTTGAGATCAATATTCCGCTCCTTGATGCTATCAAGCACATACCGGCTTACGCAAAATTTTTAAAGGAATTATGTACACAAAAGCGTAAGTCGAGAGAATCTGTTCTGAGGAAGGTGGTACTCTCCGAGCATGCTAGCTCTGTTATCCTGTACTACCTCCCTCAGAAAAAGAGAGATCCTAGTGCTCCTTTGATTTCTTGCGTTATCAGAGATTACACATTTGATAGAGCACTTTTGGATCTCGATGCATCCATCAACCTAATTCCGACTTCTCTTTATGAGAAGTTTGGGTTAGGTGAACTTCGGCCAACTTCAGTAACGCTACAGTTAGCGGACCATTCGGTCACAAACCCGCGAGGCGTTATTGAAGATGTTATAGTTAAGGTCAAGGATTTCTATTTTCCTTGAGATTTCCTTGTCCTTGACATGGATGTACCAGATAATCTGAGGAACACACCCATCATTCTGGGGCGTCCGTTCCTGGCTACCGCAAAGGCCAACATTAATTGTGAATGCGGTAGCATGGAAATCTCCTTTGGGGATCAACGAATGAAATTGGATATTTTTAAGGCGATCAACAAATTTGAGGATTGTGAATTTATTGAGGAACTTGATGAGGATAATGTTAATATTGAAACTTGTTTGACAGTTTCTTCAATTGAAAGTTTCTCTTTGGTTGATGAATTTGACCCACAACCTTCTGACCTGACATCTTCAGAAGAGGTTACTGATTTTGTTCACTCAAAACCTCTTTCTCTTGTTGAATCTTCAGCATCTACTGTTATGAACGCGCGGCTTCAGACGTCTTTTAAGACGTTTGGGAGGTGGCCCAGACGTCGGACCAGACGTCTGGAACCCCTTCCAGACGTCTGGGATTCGGTTTCGGCGGCACGCGCAGTTGCGTCTGCGCGCCTGCGCGCGCAGACTTGCGGTCGCTTTTTCCCTCTCTCCTGTCGGTGTAGGCTGCCTCTGTCTCGCTCTCTCTCTCTCCCCGCGTGGCTTTAAAAAGCCTCGCCCTCTCCCTCACTCTCATCGCCTCCGCCCCTTCCTCTTCTCCTTCCAGCCAGTGCGAGAGTGAGCGAGCGGCGGCGGTGGCAGACGCGGCGAGTGCGGGAGGAGGTGCTGCGCGAGAAGAGGAGGCACTCGGCCGTGAGGGCGAGCTTGCCGGGGTTGCTAGAGCCGGCCGGCGGGGGAGCAGCAGACGCGGGGTGACGCAGGAGGCCTGCTGCAGCTCGAGCAGCAGGCGGACGAGGCGCGGCACGGCCGTACGTCGTGGGGGAGGGCGAGTCGCGCTCTGATTCTGGAAGTTTTTCCAGAATCAGATGTCTGGGTTTCCAACCAGACGACGGGTAAGACGTCTGGAGGACGGTCCAGACGTATGAAAGGTAAGTTATTTTCGTACCTTCTTCCTTTCCTTCGACCGTCCGTACTGAGCACGAGGAAAGGGTACGCGCAGGTTCTGAGATTCGCATCCAACGCGAATCAGACGTTTGGCAGTGGTGCCCGACGACTAGAGGGACTTCCAGACGTCCGGGGTGACCATCGGACGTCTGGGAACTAGGCCAGAAGCCCCCGCAGGCTTCTAGACGTCTGAGAGTCCACGCAGGACAAGGTACCATCTGATCCCCATTTTTAAGACGTCTGGAACTTCCAGACGTCTGATTTTGCACTGTTTCGTCATTTTCGACCCGTTTAGGGCCCGTTCGGAGTCCGTTTTCCGCATTTCGAGTTGCGTGCTTTTCGGAATTAAATCCTCTACCCGTCTACAGTAGTTGTATACTGTTTTGAGAAACTCCTTGTGTTTGATCCTTGTGATAGGACCCCGTTCCGTTGCAGTCTCAGGGGTTGCGAAGGTACGCGGGATTCCCGACCACGCCCCCAGTACGCCTGTTGTAACCGGTAGAGTGGCTTTTAAGTTTATTAGTATAATCTGTTAAATTATGGAACCATAAATAGAACCTAGGACATTGCATGAATCCTAGGAATGAGAAACTAGATTGAATGGTAGATCCTAGGGTGTTGCATGAATCCTAGGGCTGAAAAACTAGATTGTATGATAGATCCTAGGGTATGGCATGAATCCTAGGATGGGAGGAACTAGTGGAATATATGAATACTGCAGTCTTGGAAAATGTGGAAAGGAAATAATAGCTACCTGTAAATTGGTTTAACAGCTGCCTGTTATAAATAAATGAGCATGTTTGAGAATATGGGATGTATGAACGTGAAACTGGAAAGGTGAAACCTGAATGTGCTGAGTTAAAAGAGCTGGAACCTTACGGGGAATTAGGAGTAGATCTCCTGGAAGGTGAATGGAATAGAATTGGAGAAGTAAGCTAGCCCTTGAGTACGGAGTACCAAGGAGAGCGACTGTCCCCCTGTTTAGCGCAGAGCGGAGCCAACCGCCCCAGGGACCCGGGGTTAGGTCTGGCCACTTTCTACCGACTTGCTGGCCCTCGTGTACACAGTACCGAGGAGAGCTATTAGTGTAGGGCGAGTACTAGCTACCCCACGGGCCCCGGGGTTCTGCTAGCTCACCTACACCGACTTGTTAGGCCCACTGGGCAAACCAGGGTAGTCAGGCGAGGGTGCGCGGACTGTGGAGGGGCAAGGACCCTGTTTGGTTACTGTGGAGGGGTTCGACCCCTGTTACTGAGAGGGCTCTGGCCTGTACTGGTTCCGTGCTGTGCTTTGGGGCGCACCCGTTAACGGAAACGACTGACCGCATGCCAGTGCGGGTTAGCTACCTGTGCGTTTATCGCGCGTACCGTAGTCACCGTTACGTCTGTCCATGACCTTGGGGTGGTTGACTGAGAGTAGGATCACCACGGGGGACTCTCCCGGCCAGGAGAGCACCACGTGCTACTTCTACTTTTTGGAAAAGACTGCAATCAAGATCGTTCCCACGAGGAACATTCGAGATCAAGTAAAGGATCTAAGAAATAAATGAAATCGTGAGACAATTGAAAGACGTAAATAAAGAAAGTAACAGAACATAACAACTACTGTACACTCTACTGTTTCTTTAGTTTTAGTTGCCACTCTACTCAGCGTTTTGCTGACGTGTTACACTCGTTACCTTTCAGGACCAGGTGTTGGGCAGCTAGGGTCAGCGGCTGCAGAGGACGCTGGGCCGAGTAGGGTCCAGTAGAGTTACCACTGTTCTCTTGTACCTCTTTTTGTTCCACTGTAGTGAGTAGTTCTTGTTACCGCTGTACTTTTCTTTACCTGCAGTTCATATTATGTTATGAATGTTGTTCTACTGTTGTGGTGGTATATACTATAGTGGTTTCTTTCCTTACTGCTGTATTTTCTTACTGTTAGTTATATTTATGCTGAATGTGGTTTATTTTACTGCTCTTTTGGTTACTTCCTCGTTGGACGACTAGGTCTTGGGATTTGTCGAGTCGGTCCGGTTCTCATGTCTCGTAGGGACTCGGGAATCGGGTCGTTACAAGATGGTATCAGAGCAAGGTCGTCCCGAGAAGTGAATCAATTGACTGGAAAATAACCAATTCACATGTCTATAACTAGAGTAGCCACCACAACATATCTTTTGACATGAGCTCTTAGACGTTTCCGTTAGGTATCGTTTCGTAGTGACGTGTTTTGTTTCGCGTCTCCTTGCAGGAGATGCCTCGTCACGGGACTGGTGAGGCGGGCCGCGAGCGCGGCTGAGGACGAGGTCGGCGAGGTGGGCGTGCCGTTGCCGACGCCTCAGTGGACCAGCCACTACTCCCGAGCGTCTAGGCCCAGGACCTCGCCTAGTTGATACGGGATATTGTGCGAGAGGAGCTCCACCCACCGCCCCAAGCGCCTCCCCCTGGGACTACGGAGGGGGAGTCCTCTGTGGGACTACCCGATGGACGTGGCGCTGGACGCGGGGGAGGGGATGGGCCACCGCAGCCCCCACCTTCCTCCGACACTTCTGTGCACGAGGCACCTTTGCCTAGAGGTGCACCAGCATCCCCACTGCAACGCCACTCCGAGCTCTTTGGGTAGTTCCGGAAGCTGAAGCCCCCCCCCTTCAAGGGGGATGAGGACTCGACTGAGGCAGAGGACTGGCTCGAGTAGCTAGAGAAGATTTTCGACACCCTTCGCCCCCCGGTGGAGTGCGGCGTGGCCTTTGCCACGTACCAGCTGGAGAGTGCGGCACACAGGTGGTGGAGGGCGGTCCGGGGACAGGAGAGGGACAAGCCGACCTGGGATCGGTTCGTCGCCCTCTTCTGCGAGCAGTACTTTCCCCAGACGTGGCAGGACCAGAGGAGGTGGGAGTTCCACACTCTCCGCCAAGGGACGATGACCGTGAGTGCGTACCACACGCGTTTCCTGGAGCTGTCCCGCTTTGTAGCGACAGCGGTAGCCACTGAGGAGGAGTGCCTTTGGAGGTTCACCGAGGGGCTCCGACCTGCGATCCGGGGGTATGTCAAATCCCTGAAGCTGCCTACGTTTTCGAGGGTGGTGGAGGCAGCCATGACTTACGAGGAGACCAACCCGTCCGCGCGAGACACTGACGGCGGGCGGAAGAGGCCCTTTCAGCCAGACTTTTCACAGGGCAGGCGAGAGAGGAGACACGTGGCGTCCGCAGGAGAGCCGTCACGTTTTACAGGGCCATCAGTGGCCATTGGGGACCCTCGATAGGGGCCAGTCGCCAGCACCGGACCCCCGCCCAGCCGACAGCAGGGACCCACTGAGGGCGGGAGTCGGGTTCCCCTCTGTTACCAGTGTGGCCATCCGGGCCACATCAAGAGGGACTGCCCGTATAGGGCAGGAGGTCAGTAGATACTTCCCGCGCAGAGCACTGGAGGGCGCGCAGGCGGCCACGGTTCCCAGGCGCGAGGAGGAGGACAACTGCCACGAGGAGGGTACCGGCCAGCACCTGCCCGTCCGACGCAGAGTGTGGCTGCTTCGTCCGCACCTAGAGCTGAGGGGCGTATCAACGCCCTGACACACAGGGATGCCAGAGCTTCGGGCTCGATAGTGGCAGGTATGGTTTCAGTTTCCGGCAGACTCGTTTACACGCTTTTCGATTCCGGCGCTATGCACTCGTTTGTCGCAGCCAGTTTTGCAGTTAGTTTGGACCAGGATTATACAATGTTAGAGAATCCATTCGTAATCAGAGGTCCGAGTGGTCAGTTGTTTGTAGCTGAAGAGGTGTACACGGATTGCGAGGTCAGCGTCGGGGACATAGCTTGCCAGCTGACCTGATTATGATACAGATGGAGGACTTTGGCGTAATTCTGGGGATGGACTGGTTGTTCGCTTACCACGCCTTGGTAGACTGTTTTGAGAGGAAAATTGTCTTCTCCATGCCGGAGTTGCCTTCTTTCGAGTTTCACGGACAGCTAGTGGACGGAGGCTTCAGGTGCATTTTGGCACTTCGGGCGGCGAGACTTTTGAGCCAGGGGTGTGAGGGCTTCCTTGCTTGTGTGGTGGCAGAGCCCAGCCCTGTGGCAGACTTCCAGAGCATCCTGGTGGTCAGAGAGTACCCTGACGTGTTTCCAGACGAGTTACCAGGACTACCGCCCAAGAGAGAGGTCGAGTTTGAGATCTCGCTAGTACCAGGGACCAGCCCCATCTCCACCGCGCCATACAGGATGGCACCGCTTGAGCTGCGAGAGCTCAAGTCTCAGTTACAGGACCTTTTGGAGAAAGGTTTCGTGAGGCCCAGTGCGTCTCCCTGGGGAGCCCCGGTACTGTTTGTGAAGAAGAAGGATGGTACCCTACGCCTTTGTGTGGACTATCGACAGTTGAATAGGGTCACCATCAAGAACAGATATCCGCTGCCGAGGATTGATGACTTGTTTGACCAATTGCGGGGTGCCACGGTGTTCTCCAAGATCGACTTGAGGTCGAGATACCACCAGTTGAGAATCAGGGAGACTGACGTCTCCAAGACAGCTTTCCGCACCCGGTACGGACACTACGAGTTTTTGGTCATGCCGTTTGGGCTGACTATTGCCCCCGCTGCTTTCATGGATCTGATGAACCGGGTGTTTAGACCGTACTTGGACCAGTTCGTGGTGGTATTCATTGATGATGTACTCATCTTTTCTAGAGATCAGACGCAGCACGAGCAGCACTTGCGGATGGTTCTGGACACTCTGGGACGACGTAGGCTGTACGCCAAATACAGCAAGTGCGAGTTTTGGTTGAGGGAGGTGACCTTCTTAGGTCATGTGACCTCTGGAGACGGCTTGGCGGTGTGCCCAGCCAAGGTTGAGGCAGTGCTCAGGTGGGAGAGACCACGTTCAGTCACTGAGATTCGCAGTTTCCTGGGACTGGCAAGCTACTACAGACGTTTCATCAGAGGCTTTACATAGATCGCGCGTCCTATGACACAGTTGACCCGGAAGGACGTGCCATTCACTTGGATAAACGCCTATGAGGCGTGTTTTCAGGAGCTGAAGGAGAGGTTGACCTCGGCTCCCGTGCTCACCATCCCTGACAGTAGTGGTGGGTTCGTTGTGTACACGGACGCCTCCTTGCAGGGGTTAGGAGGTGTGCTCATGCAGAGGGGCCACGTTGTCGCTTACGCTTCGCGGCAACTGAAGCCCCATGAGCATACCTACCCTACCCACGACCTAGAGTTGGCAGCTGTTGTCTTCGCGCTGAAGACCTGGAGGCACTACTTGTACGGTGAGACCTTCGAAATTTTCACAGATCACAAGAGCCTCAGATACCTTTTTGATCAGAAGGAGCTCAACATGAGACAGAGACGGTTGGAGCTCCTGAAGGACTACGACTACAGCATCTCCTACCACCCGGGAAAGGCCAATGTGGTGGCTGACGCCTTGAGCCGTAAGGCGCCTGCACACTTGGCCAGTTTACAGTTACAGAGTTGGAGCCTTTTTGGAGGAGGTGGGCAGTTGGCAACCCCTGGAGTTACGGGGGCACTGTGGGGCAGTGACGGTGACACGACAGACTAGGCCAGAGCTGATAGACCGCATCATCACAGGACAAATGGCCGATCCGTACTTGCAGTCCTTACGCGACAGAGTACTGTCAGGAGACCCAGGGGACTTCTCTTTCACAGACCAGGTGCTGCGCCTGAGGGGACGGTTGTGCGTTCCTAGAGACGAGGAGCTGTTGAGAGAGCTCCTGACTGAGGCACACGGTTCCAGATTCACCATACATCCCGGAAACACGAAGATGTACCACGACTTGAGACGCGAGTTTTGGTGGAGGGGGATGAAGCGGGATGTGGGTGAATTCGTGCAGCAGTGCTTAGTGTGCCAGTAGGTGAAAGCCGAGCATCAGAGGCCTGCAGGGCCGCTACAGCCGCTTCCAGTGCCAGAGTGGAAGTGGGAGAGCATCACCATGGACTTGGTGGTGGGCTTACCTGTTACCCAGCGAGGACACGACGCTGTCTGGGTAATTGTGGATAGACTGACGAAGACGGCACGATTCTTGCCGATCCGAGTCACTTTGGGACCAGCACAATTGGCAGAGAGGTATATCCGCGACGTGGTACGACTACACGGAGTTCCGCGGGAGATCGTATCCGACAGGGATACCCGCTTTACGTCCCAGTTTTGGGCTGAGTTTCAGCAAGCCCTGGGGACGTGGTTGAGGTTTAGTACAGCTTACCACCCCCAGACGGACGGACAGTCCGAGCGCACGATACAGACACTTGAGGACCTTTTGCGTGCCTATGTACTGGACTGGAGGGGCTTTTGGGAGGAGAACCTGCCCCTGGCAGAGTTTGCATACAACAGTTATCACTCGAGCATCGGCATGGCTCCCTACGAGGCTCTGTACGGACGGAGGTTTACGGCACCCTTGAGTTGGGTTGAGGTGGGGACCAAGTGGGAGGTTGGCCCCAGGTCGATCCAGCAGAGTCAGGAGGTAGTCGAGCAGATCCACAGGTGACTCCGCACTGTCAGGAGTAGACAGAAGAGCTACGCGGATCGGAGACGCAGAAAGGTGCAGTTTGAGGTTGGGGACCACATCTTTCTTCATGTTTCGCCCATGAAGGGCCTGCAGCGGTTTGGAGTGAGAGGGAAGCTCGCGCCGAGGTTTGTGGGCCCTTTGAGGTCCTGAAGCGGGTTGGACCCGCTGCTTACAGGCTTGCCCTCCCTCCCCAGCTTTCTAGTGTGCACGATGTGTTCCACGTGTCCAACCTCAAGAAGTATGTAGCCGATCCCAGTCACGTACTGAGTCACGAGAGCGTTGAGGTGGGCGACGACCTGACCTACCCTAAGCAGCCAGTGCAGATTCTAGACCGAGCCGTCCGCAATTTGAGACGAAAGCAAGTACCCCTGGTAAAGGTTTTGTGGAGGAGCTAGCGGTACGAGGAGGCTACCTGGGAGCCTGAGGCGGCAATGCGGGAGCGGTACCCGGAGCTCTTCGCGGGTACGTCTTTTCGGACTGGCTTCGGTCCTCTTTGAGTTTGTTATGGTTACTATGACGTTTTTCCCGCACCCTAGTTAGTGCAAGTTTCGGGGACGAAACTTCCTTTGAGTTTGTTATATTGTTACGAACGCGCGGCTTCAGACGTCTGGGAGGTGGCCCAGACGTCGGACCAAACATCTGGAACCCCTTCTAGACATCTGGGATTCGGTTTCGGCGACACACGCGGTTGCGTCTGCGCGCCTGCGCGCACAGACCTGCGGTCGCTTTTTCCTTCTCTCCTGCGGCTACAGGCTGCCTCTGTCTCGCTCTCTCTCTCTCTCTCCCCATGTGGCTTTAAAAAGCCTCGCCCTCTCCCTCACTCTTATCGCCTCCGCCCCTTCCTCTTCTCCTTCCAGCCAGTGTGAGAGTGAGCGAGCGGCGGCGGTGGCAGCCGCGGCAAGTGCAGGAGGAGGTGCTGCGCGAGAAGAGGAACCGCTCAGCCGTGAGGGCGAGCTTGCCGGGGCTACTAGAGCCGGCCGGTGGGGGAGCAGCAGACGGGGGAGGCCTGCTGCAGCTCTTGCAGCAGGCGGACAAGGCGCGGCACGGCCGTGCGTCGCGGGTGGAGGGCGAGTCACGCTCTGATTCTGGAAGTTTTTCCAGAATCAGACGTCTGGGTTTCCAACCAGACGACGGGTAAGACGTCTGGAGGACGGTCCAGACGTCTGAAAGGTAAGTTATTTTCGTACCTTCTTCCTTTCCTTCGACCGTCCGTACTGAGCACAAGGAATGGGTACGCGCAGGTTCTGAGATTCGCATCCAATGCAAATCAGAAGTTTGGTAGTGGTGCCAGACGACTGGAGGGACTTCCAGACGTCCGGGGTGACCATCGGACGTCTGGGAACTAGGCCAGACGCCCCCGCAGGCTTCTGGACGTCTGAGAGACCACGCAAGACAAGGTACCATCTGATCCCCATTTTTAAGACGTCTGGAAGAAGTTCCAGACGTCTGATTTTGCACTGTTTCATCGTTTTCGACCCTTTTAGGACCCGTTCGGAGTCCGTTTTCCGCATTTCGAGTTGCGTGCTTTTCGAAATTAAATCCTCTACCCGTCTACAGTAGTTGTATACTATTTTGAGAAACTCCTTGTGTTTCATCCTTGTGATAGGACCTCGTTCCGTTGCAGTCTCGGGGGTTGCGGAGGTACGCGGGATTCCCGACCACGCCCCTAGTATGCCTGTTGTAACCGGTAGAGTGGCTTTTAAGTTTATTAGTATAATCTGTTAAATTATGGAACCATAAATAGAACCTAGGACATTGCATGAATCCTAGGAATGAGAAACTAGAATGAATGGTAGATCCTAGGGTGTTGCGTGAATCCTAGGGCTGGAAAACTAGATTGTATGATAGATCCTAGGGTATGGCATGAATCCTAGGATGGGAAGAACTAGTGGAATATATGAATACTGCAGTCTTGGAAAATGTGGAAAAGAAATAATAGCTACCTGTAAATTGATTTAACAGCTGCCTGTTATGAATAAATGAGCATGTTTGAGAATATGGGATGTATGAACGTGAAACTGGAAAGGTGAAACCTGAATGTGCTGAGTTAAAAGAGCTAGAACCCTACGGGGAATTAGGAGTAGAACTCCTGGAAGGTGAATGGAATAAAATTGGGGAAGTAAGATGGCCCTTGAGTACGGAGTACCAAGGAGAGCGACTGTCCCCCTGTTTAGTGCAGAGCGGAGCCAGTTGCCCCAGGGACCCGGGGTTAGGTCTGGCCACTTTGTACCGACTTACTGGCCCTCGTGTACGCAGTACCGAGGAGAGCTACTAGTGTAGGGCGAGTACTAGCTATCCCACGGGCCCCGTGGTTCTGCTAGCTCACCTACACCGACTTGTTAGGCCCACTGGGCAAACTAGGGTAGTCAGGCGAGGGTGCGCGGACTGTGGAGGGGCAAGGCCCCTGTTTGGTTACTGTGGAGGGGTTCGACCCCTGTTACTGAGAGGGCTCTGCCCTGTACTGGTTCCGTACTGTGCTTTGGGGCGCACCCGTTAACGGAAACGACTGACCGCGTGCCAGTGCGGGTTAGCTACCTGTGTGTTTATCGCGCGTGCCGTAGTCACCGTTACGTCTGTTCGTGACCTTGGGGTTGTTGACTGAGAGTAGGATCACCACGGGGGACTCTCCCGGTCAGGAGAGCACCACGTGCTACTTCTACTGTTCGGAAAAGACTGCAATCAAGATCGTTCCCACGAGGAACATTCGAGATCAAGTAAAGGATCTAAGAAATAAATGAAATCGTGAGACAATTGAAAGACGTAAATAAAGAAAGTAACAGAACATAACAGCTACTGTACACTCTACTGTTTCTTTAGTTTTAGTTGCCACTTTACTCAGCGTTTTGCTGACGTGTTACACTCGTTACCCTTCCGGACCAGGTGTTGGTCAGCCAGGGTCAGCGGCTGCAGAGGACGCTGGGCCGAGTAGGGTCCAGTAGAGTTACCACTGTTCTCTTGTACCTCTTTTTGTTCCACTGTAGTGAGTAGTTCTTGTTACCGCTGTACTTTTCTTTACCTGCAGTTCATATTATGTTATGAATATTGTTATACTGTTGTGGTGGTATATACTGTAGTGGTTTCTTTCCTTACTGCTGTATTTTCTTACTGTTAGTTATATTCATGCTGAATGTGGTTTATTTTACTTCTCTTTTGGTTACTTCCTCGTTGGACGACTAGGTCTTGGGATTAGTCGAGTCGGTCCGGTTCTCGTGTCTCGTAGGGACTCGGGAATCGGGTCGTTACATCTACCCTACCATCAATCATTACCCCACCCCAGCTTGAATTGAAACCATTGCCTGAGAATTTAAAATATCAATTTTTAGAACCGCAGAATACGCTCCCTGTGATTATTAGTGCTAAATTGACAAAGGAGCAAGTGATTAAATTAATTAAGGTCCTAAAGGAACATAAGGAGGCAATTGGTTGGATCATTCATGACCTCAGGGGGATTGAGCCATCTTACTGTAATCATAGAATATTTTTGGAAGATGGATCCTGCCCTTCTCGCCAGATGCAGAGGAGATTGAATCCAAATATGCGAGAAGTGGTCAAAAAGGAAATCATCAAGTGGCTCGATGCAGGAATTATTTATCCAATCTCTGACAGTCCCTGGGTAAGTCCCGTTCAGATTGTTCCAAAGAAAGCTGGGATTACTGTTGTAACTAATGAGAGAGGTGAATCTGTCACAACTCGTTCAGCTTCATCTTGGAGAGTTTGTATTGATTAGAGGAAGCTGAACACAGCCACTAAAAATGATCATTTTTTCCTACCTTTCATTGATCAAATCTTGGAAAAATTAGCTGGGCAGAAGTACTTCTGTTTTCTTGATGGCTACTCGGGATACAACCAAGTTCCTATCCATCCCGAGGATCAGGAAAAAACTACTTTCACCTGTCCCTACGGAACTTTTGCTTTTCATAGGATGCCTTTTGGGTTATGCAATGCACCTGCAACTTTTCAAAGGTGTATGCTAGCCATATTTTCCGACATGGTGGGAGAGTTTATGGAAGCCTTCATGGATGATTTCTCTATTTTCGGAGAATCATTTGACTCTTGTTTGGCGAATTTAGAAGTGATTCTTAAGCGATGTATCAAGACACGACTGGTCCTTAGCTGGGAAAAGAGTCATTTCATAACCCAAGAAGGCATCGTTTTGGGTAATGTAATCTTTGAACGGGGAATTGAAGTAGACAAAGCTAAGGTTGATGCTATCGCTAAACTTCCTCCTCCCACATCTGTTAAACAAATCAGATCATTTCTTGGCCATATGGGATTTTATCGAAGATTCATCAAGGATTTCTCGATGGTTGCTCGTCCTTTAAGCAATCTTCTTGCCAAAGAAACACCGTTTGTTTTTGATGAATCATGCCGAAAGGCATTTGATTTTCTGAAAACGGCAGTCACCTGTGCTCCAATTTTGCAACCACCAATTTGGACAGCCCCATTTGAGATCATGGCCGACGCTTCTGATTACGCGGTCGGGGTTGTCCTGGGTCAGAAAATTGACCGAAAGCCCTCTGTCATTTACTACGCTAGTAAAACTCTGGATGAAGCCCAGAGGAATTATACTGTTACTGAAAAGGAATTACTAGCTGTAGTATTTGCGTTGGAAAAATTCAAGGCTTATCTCTTGGGGTCTCATGTTATTGTTTATACCGACCACTCAGCCTTGAGACATCTCTTGGCTAAAAAGGATGCTAAACCTCGGCTTATTCGTTGGATTCTTCTTCTTCAAGAATTTGATCTTGAAATCAAGGATAAAGTCGGGGTGCAAAATGTGGTAGCGGATCATTTGTCAAGACTCCTAGGTGATTCTTCTTGTCTGGACATTCCGATTGCTGACACTTTTCCGGACGAAACCATTCTTACAGTTTTAGGTGTCCACTCCCCATGGTTTGCTAACATTGTTAACTATTTGGCCGTTGGTCAAATCCCCCAGGATTGGACCAAGCAACAACGAGATAGACTAAAATCTGAGGCCAAATACTACTTTTGGGAGGACCCTGAACTGTATCACATCGGCTCTGATCAGATTATTCGCCGATGCATACCGGAGAATGAATTCAATAGTATACTCAAGTTCTACCATGCATCTGGGTGTGGTGGACATTTCTCCGGGAGAAAGACGGCTGCAAAAATCTTGCAATCTGGCTTCTATTGGTCGTCTTTATTCAAGGATGCCCAGGACTTCTCAAGGTCATGTTCTCGATGTCAGTCACTCGGGAACATAACTAAGAGAGACATGATGCCCTTAAACCCTATTCTTCCTGTAGAAATTTTTGATGTTTAGGGCATCGATTTCATGGGACCCTTTATCCCTTCATTTGGACATCAGTACATTCTTGTTGCTGTTGATTATGTATCCAAATGGATTGAGGCAATTCCCACCCGAACCAATGACCACAAGGTGGTCATCAATTTTGTCAAGAAAAATATCTTCAGTAGGTTCGGGATTCCGAGGGCTATCATCAGTGATGGTGGCACTCATTTTACTAGTGCCCAATTCCGGAACTTATTGGCCAAATACGGGGTTAACCATCAAATTTCCACACCTTACCATCCCCAAACGAATGGACAAGCCGAGATCTCCAATCGAGAGATCAAGAACATTCTGCAAAAAACGGTTAGGCCTAATCGCAAGGATTGGACTCAAAAGCTTGAGGACGCTCTTTGGGCCTACCGTACGGCGTATAAAACGCCCATCGGCATGTCTCCATTCCGTTTGGTGTATGGAAAGGCGTGCCATCTACCCGTAGAGATTGAACACAGGGCATTCTAGGCAATCAAACAATGCAATTTAGATCTGAATCTAGCTGGAAAGACCAGGAAACTCCAACTATCTGAGTTGGAGGAGCTTAGAAATGATGCTTATGAGAATGCCAAGATCTACAAGGCTCGGACCAAACCTCTACATGATCAATTGATTTTCCGCAAGAGCTTTGAGCCAAACCAGAAGGTCTGGTTATTTGATTCTAAACTTAAGCTCTTTTCTGGTAAACTTAGATCTAAATGGAATGGCCCATTCATAATTGATCAGATTTTTCCTAATGGTGCCGTTCAAATTTCTGACCCAAAGACGGGTAACACCTTTAAAGTCAACGGTCAACGTTTGAAGCCTGTTGTTGACCGTAATCTTCCAGAACCCGTCTCAGACTCTGTTGCTCTAGCCATTCTGTGACTTCTTTGGCTGGACTTCGCCTAGCTGACGGCATTAAACTCAGCAGTTGTACATATGACACAAGGCTGATACGAGCTTCATATCCAGGTGACATCTTTCATATTCTACCTTTTCTTTCATGTCTCTTTTTCAATGAGGACATTACATCAGCTAGGCATGGGGGGGTGGATTCATTCTTGAATTATTTGGTCAGCTTTGTGAAATCCATATAAATTGTCTCTCTTCTTATTTAAAAAAAAATTAGGAAGGATTAGTTGGACATTAGGACTTTTCAATCCTAAGAAATTTTACATTAGGATCTGAACACAAAGACCCCTCAGGTCTTTGGACTTAATCAGCCTGGGTATCCACTAAAATGTGGATTTATTTTTGAGTCCTCGCCATCTTAATTCTATTATAATTGGAATAAATAAGTTTGGGTGATAAGTACACGACTTATCAACCCGCCCTCTGATTTGAGGGAATTTTGAGTTTTAAGCATCTACACACTTTCTTTGCACTGACTCGTTGTTCGGCGATTCTAACGGAAATTGGGTAGCTAATGAACCTTCTAGGGTGATATGGCTGGCAAGTTATCGTGGGTAACAGCCCATAGGTAGGTTGTCCAGAGCCCAGTCACTGGACCTTTCATAGTTTGCTGCCTTTAAGTAAATCCTAGACCAAGGAAGTCACCTACTTAAAAAAAAAAAAAAGAAAAGAAAAAAAAATCAAAAAGAAAAGGAGAAAATAACAAAAGGAAAATAAGCCACACTTCGCCACACAAGTATGGCTAGCAAGTTGTCGGTGGTAACAGCTCATCGACCGGTTGTCCAGAACCCAGCTCAGAAAATGCACTAAAAATTTCCAAAACACTTAGGAAGAAGCGGAGAAGTAAAATAAACCGGGGAGATATACATTGGATTCACCCTTGTGTTGACCCCGTAAAAAAATAAAAGTAGGGAGAAAGCTACCGGTTGTAAAGATACACCTTTAGGAAGAATTCTTGTTAGGTCACCTAGAGGCGTAGAAATCCGAAGTTCATGTTAATTGCCGGTCAACGAATCTATCACAATCACAATAAGATGCTTAAAGCTTAGGGTTCTCATCAAATTTTGGGTGAGTTGAATGGCCGTAGAAAGCTACTCTTAAACCCGAAAATTTGAAAATCCAAAAAATTAGAAAAGAGAAAAAGAAAATTTTCTTTTAATAAGGCGAGGGCTTGAGGCAGTCTGCATTTTGGCTGATACCCGGACACTGTTGTGTCTTTGAAAGTTCAGTTCCTAAGTAGAAAATTTCTTAATGATTGAAAATAACTCAAGTCAAAATAATCCAACCTAATTCTTTTATAAATAGCATATAATTTTTGCTAGGGACTAACAAAAGATAGGCATGGGGGTATGATGTAAACACATTTACACTACTTAAAATGTCTATTTATGCATGTTCTTAAGCATAGGATTGCATTTCATGATATAAATATTGCATAACATGCATCATCTTGCATTTAGAGTAGTTTGAATAAAATGGAGGTTAATTGTCTCCTTTTATGTGCTTGGACAGGGTAAACATTTTATCGGGGCCTCGGATCAAAGATCCAACCGTATGGATGTGATCAGGGCGACGATTGGAGTTCAACGACTCTAAGATCGCCCTAATCAGGCATCCGTAGCATCAGATAGTGACCTGGGAACCATAGAAGATCAAGGGCCAGGATGGTGTAAATCCTCACTTCAGATGATAATCCGACCGCACGGATGAATTCGGATCGACGATTGCAGCCCAACGACACAAAAATCGAGTCAATCCGATATCCATGGCACCATCTACAACTTCCAGAAGATGGACGGCCAAGATAGCGCCACGTGGCGCCATCTCAACCGCCCAAATGGCCGCTTGCATCTTGTGAAGGCCCCGCGCCTGATCGCTCTCCGCCGTTGGATCTTAATCCAACGACTGTGGTCGCTCGCGCTTAAAAGCGTCCGCTTGACCATCCGCGCCCCATAAAGCAGTGGTCGAGCGCGCTTTCGCGAGAGGCAGGCGCAGGATCGAGCCGCGGCGAGGGGTGGAGCAGGCGATTGGGCGCGGGGGGAGTGTCAGATGGAGATTGGACGGCCGCGCGCGCCCGATAGCATCCACGCGCAATTGAACGCACAACGTGGATGTGCGATCGCACACGGGCAGGCGCGCAACGCAGCGGGCGGAGACGAGAAGGCGCGAGCGAGCCGCCCACAACGTCCACGTTGAGGGCTCTTTTATTATTTTGAAGTTGTAATGTCAATTTTGCCCCCACTCCTTGCAACTATAAAAGGAGACCCCCTCCATACGAAATTCTCATCCCTTCTTTCTCCTCTCTACCCCTCCAAAGCTCAAGAGAAGCTTGTCCCACACCTGGGATGCTTCTCGCGAGATAAAGTCCAATTTTCACTCCCCTTCGAAAGTGGATCCCACGACGACGACGGCGTGCTGCTCCGTTCCCGTTCTTCTGCTACGTCCTCCTTTGTCATGCTTCGTTCTCCTTCGTCCAGGCGTCGTCCCGTTCGGCTCGTCCTCCAAGCAATCGTCGAGGAGGATAACTTCTCTCTCCCATTCTTATTTACAGCTTTTCTAGTGTAGAATTTTCCTGCTTTATAGTGTAATTGATTTTCTGCTTTCTAGTGTAACTTTTATTTAGTTTGATTATATAAACAATTGGAATATTGAATGCATGTTCTCTTTCTCTCTCTCTCTCTCTTTCTCTCTCTCTCTCTCTTTCTTTTAGTCTGATAGCTCCATTGTAATTATATCGCCTTGCTTATCAAAAAAAAAAATCCTAAAAAAAATATAATTGCGAATATAGATCAACGTAGCCTCCCTGTGTTCGACCCGGAATTCTTTTCGGTATAAATTTTATTTGTTGAACACGAATTCTTCGCTTTCGAACTACAACGATAGGTTTTCCAAAACCAAACACGTAAGCGTAGCGATTAGCAAAACGTTTCAACAGGTAGATGTCACGGACGAGGAGCATGTGGGGTGTGAGGGACCTCACCCGTTAAGTGTTGAGGCGATAAGCCCTCAATACTTTTGCATCTTATATCACTGCAACCGCTCTGTAGTCCACGATGTGGGACTATCAGTCCCTGACGTTTCGCACAACAGGTCACAGCAACTACTTCGTTCAATTGCTATCCAAGGAGCAGTTAGTGGTTCCAATTGGAAGTCCAGGGCTGATCCTGATGCAAGTTCGCAGTGCCTGGGACTTCACTTGGGGCATATAGTACCCTGAGTAAGGCTTCGAGCTTGCGTCGAAGCTTCGCTAATGGCGATGATAACCTACCACCTGTGAATAAAAAATAAGGTCGTTCGACCGTGTTAAAACTCTCAGGAGGTGTCTCCAAACGACGACGAGCGCAACTGTGATGGTGCCGAGGCGATTGGTGGTGTGAGGAGGTCTGACGACCTCGGACTGTTGGTGCGATAGTGGGTTTGTTCGGGAGATGGTTTGGGTGAGTGATGGAGTGAAATAAGAGAGGGATTTGGTTGGTGGAAGGACGGCGGAGCCTTTAAGGTAGGTGGAAAGGTTTTTGGTGCGGTGTAGCAGACGGAGAGCCTCGCCGGAGATGTTGACAGAGGTGGAGAAGACGAAGGTAAAGGTCGGTGTCAAGGGGTTGTTTTTGGGGTTTTTGAGTATAAAACAAAACTAAAAGAGCTATGGAACTAATCTAGCTATTCTAAGTGGACAAAAGGAGGGAGATCAGCACCAGCACCGGCATTGGTAGGCCGACACTGGGGAAGAAGGTACTCCGGTGATGGGGACGGTGACGATGACGGAGGTAGAAGGGCTCCTACTAGTATAGCCAAGAGCAGACGAAAGAGAGGAAGGCAAATCTGCCACTGGTTTTGTGGCCAGACGACGAGAGGAGTCGGAGGAAGTCGTCGGAGCTTGAGGAGCTTTCCAGCAGGTCAAGGAGGGAGGAAAGGAGGGTTACACGGCCCAAAATCAAGTCTAAGGAGATCGATGAGCTCTGAGGGTCCTTATAAAGGGCTCTAGAGAGAATTTTGAGCTTGGAAGCTTGGAATGCTCACCGGAGTAGGATTTTGAAAGATACCCAAATCTCTCATGCATTTGCATAAGAGATTGGGAAGGTTATGGAACTCATGGACTGAAAGACGTCGGTTCTGTTATAACGTTGTAGTAAAGCCGGTTGTTACCAACGTTTCATATAAAAATTTTTTTACTCGGAAAAATAAAAGAGTTCCCGAGGTCGAACTCAGGGAGCAAGTTGTATTCTAGAGATATACAAGTTCTATTACAAAAATAAAGAGAGAGAGAGAGAGAGAGAGAGAGATGAAAATTTGGCTTCTTCTTCTTCTCTTCTTTCTTCCTCTTTGGCTTTTGTTCTTCCTGTTCTTCTTCTTCTTCTTCTTCTGCTTTCTTCAGATCTTCCCCTCGTGCTCTTCTTCTTCTGTCTTCTGTTCTTCCTTGTTTTCTTTCTTTCTTTTTCTTCAGATCTTCTTCTTCTTTTCTTGCTTCTTGCTTCTCTTCATTTCTTCTTCTTCTTTGTCTTCACCTGCCTTGACCTCTCTTCTTCTTCTTTCGCGTTGGCCGTTGCTCTTCCTTCTTCTTCAGCCTGTCTTCTTTCCTGCTCTGGCTGCTGACCTTCCGTCGTCTGCCCCGGTGCTGAGACGACTTAACGATGCCTTTGCTACAGTGCAGCAGCTCCTTCTTCTTCAGCGGGTCTGCTTCTTCTTCTTTGGCCTGCACACTTCAGAGTTTTTTCGTCAAGAGGCAAAAACCTACTCTACCCCCCTCCCCCGCGTATCTCTCTCTCTGAAATCACTCTTCGGAAGCTCTCCCAGAGCGCTACCGGGTAATCGGGTTCGGGTCCAGGCCCACCGGCGTGCGTGGTGGGCGAGGAGTGCAGGTCAGTCTAATCGGGTCGGGCCAGGTCCGCGGAGCGTGGTCACGGACGAGGCCGGGTCGGGTCGGGTGAGAGGGACCTCACCCCGTGGTAACTGAGGCAAACAGATGGTGGCACTTTTGCAATTTATGTGGGTGTGTGGCTTCAGAAATTCCCGAGGTGGGACTATCCGCGCACCCCTTTTCTCTCACGCCTGCAGTAGGGATGGTGCTTCCAATTGCAACAGCTGTTGAGGCTCGCAACTCCAATTGAGGGCCAGGGTGTGTGCGCAAGACTCTTTCGCGCAGCCTAGGTCTTCAACCTGGGATATCTAGGCTTGGAGCAACCTCAAGCAAGCTTCGAGCTTCCTCGCCAATGGCGGTCAAGGCCTGGAACCTGAAATCAATAGAACGGCCTCTCGGCCAAATCAGACAGGCGGGGGACCTTCGCCGTGGCACGGCGAAGGTGGTCAGGGGGTCTGCAGGGGGCGAGGTTGAGCTAACAGGTCGTCCTAGGTCAAACTGTGAGCGAGGAAGTGGGTGTGTTCGGTGGATCTGCAGAGGGTGTTTGGTGGGAAGTGGAGGGGCGGAAGAGGATCAGGGTGAGGAGGCGGAGGTTCTGCGGTGGTCGGCGAGCCGTGTGGGTCGCTGAGGTGATGGGAGCGGCTCGCCGGAGGGTGGTCGGAGGCGGAGAGGATGAGGGTGAACAGGAGCGGTCGCCGGAGGGTGGTCGGAGGCGGAGAGGATGAGGGTGAACAGGAGCGGTCGAGGGTTTAATTGACTAAATTGGAAGCGGGGAAAGAAAGAGGAGAAGAAGGGGAGTAGGTCTAACTTACTTGCAGGGACGAAGGGGGAGGAACAGGGCGACAGTCGTATCGACTGTCGCCGGAGAAGACGATGCCCAGTGGGGGGAGGACGGCGGTGACGACGGGGCAGAGGCAGCGCGCGCCGGTATTGCGCGACGCGGGAAGAGCAGGGGAAGAAATCTCTGCTGCTGGTATTGCGGCAGAGCGAAGAGGAGGAGGAGGAAGAACCGCCGGAGCTGGTGGGCGTCTGCCGGAGTGAGAAGAGAGGAAAGTTGGGGGTTTTCTCCGTCAGATCCAAGCTGCCCTGGTCGGTGGAGCAGCGGGGGGTATTTATAGGGATGAGACAGGGAGGAAGGCGGAGGGAGACGACGTGTCTCCCTCGCCGGAGGATGGTCGGAACATGAACCCATACCGTCCGTGCGTTCGCACGGCCGGTATGGGGGGCTACAATGACCATGGGGGTGCTCCTGCGACGGCTGACGACGCAGGGCACCCCCGGTATACTTGCCAGGTCCCCCACCTCACCCTGCGCGGCGCCATGCTCCGCGCAAGGTCGCCGGAGCATGGTGCTGGCAGGGTTTTGCAGGAGGGACCTGATTGCAAAGAACGAAGGAGAGTTAGGGGCCAAAATGCGAGGGTTCAAAAGTTGAGGGCCAAAGAGTAAATATATGAGGACCAAAGTGTGAAGTCGGTCAAGGAGGTTTCTTCTTAGGCTCAAGTTTTTATACATGACTAATTAGGACCTAAGGAATCTGATGGTGAATTTTATTTTCATATTAAACCTTGTTTGACCGGTCAATTTGCGCAAAAACCCAAATTAAGTTATTAATTGGGCATGGTTCTCAATGTAGGTCAAAATGGGTTCTAAAGGCCAAATTGAAGGTTCTAAACCCTAGAGATTATTTTTCTATGAATTTTAGAGGGTTTATTCTATTTTTACTTTGCCTCGAACCTTGTGAATTGAAGTGGGTTGTTTTAGGGTTACAGATTATCATTTGGTTCCTTGGAAGTGCTGTAGCCCTTGCTAGATCATCTCATCCCACTTTTATTCTTATTAAGCTGTTTTGACCTATGTTTGGGCCCTGAATTACCCTGTATGCAGATTATACTGGTAAAATTGCACTTTTACCCCTTATGACTTGTTTTCTTCTCAAACTCAGAATTCTCTGAGTTAAGCTTTTCCTTGAGATATGTAGGAGCTTTTATCCTTTGTATTGGGTCAAAATGAGCTAGTTATGGCTCATGATGAGGTTCTCATCATACCCCCATGCCTAGCTTTTGCTAGTCCCTTAGCAAAAACTTAAGGTTTCAACCCTTGTTCTAGACCATGAAGTTTTCAATAGTTTTAGATAAGTGCCTTCATAGATTAGGTTAGAATGCTGATCATAGGCCTAAAAGGTACTCTAGTGCCAATCAAGATCCAAATCTGTCTAGCCTTAGCCTCAGTCTTTTAGCAAAGGTTTTTAAGGCCCACAAGAACTAACCTAAGGTTTATTGGACTTCGTGGTTAAAGCACCCGTGCTTGAAATGATTTTAGCCCTGGATCAGTTCGCAGTGCGTTTTGTAAGAGAGAGATAGAAAGTTTTTCTGTTTGGAGAGTTTTTTCTCTCTTTTTCTTTTTAGTTCTAGCCTAGGATTGGCTTTTCAACACGGTCTGTATCAGATTCCTTGCTCCCATCATCAATCCTCAAGGGTTCCTGGCGATCGATGCTTCGAGATAGCACCGCCCATGGCAACCCCCGGAACCCTGGCTATTGAGATTTCGAGATAATCCCATCCATGGTATTCCGTGGCCGAATCCAGACCCTGGCAATTGACATTTCGAGATAATGCCATCCATGGAATCTGAACCAGCAGAGTGCTTATATGCCCCCCGTAGGATATGTAAATATCCTAAGAGACAAGCACCGAGGAGATGATATTTTGTTACGCATCTTCGAGGGGATTTCCCGCCTCTCCGCGCTGGGAACTCGTCCAAATCAACTTGTGTTGATCGGCCGCTCCTATTCTAGATGTTCTTTTCAGATTTTTGTGACGCTTCTGCGTGATTCTGATTTTTACGCTTACTGAACCAGGCTGTGTGTGAGATTAGGGTGCTTAGGTTACTGAGTCCCGTAAACCAAAAATTAGTTAACGAGGCCGAATACTCCCTAAGCCTTAGACCTAATACTTCAGCTTTTCATTTTCCTCAACCTCTTGAGGAGTGTCCAGATCTTAATGGGTACTAAGAGTCTATTCAAGAATTCCTAAGGTTTGCATTCTTTACTAATCTTATTGTGCACTTTTCTTGAATGAGGTCTAGAGCTTAGGTTAATTCCTTAGTTCCTTACTAATGACTATCACTTTTTCTCATAATTTTGTGCTCCTTTTTCATTTTGTTTCTTTTCTCCTTCACAAAATTTTCCTTCTCCTCTTTTCCTCTTATTCTTTTTCGAAAATTTTTTTTTAATTTTTATGGTATTTTTGGCATATGTGAATTTTTTGTTTGAAACCTTTTCTTACGAGTTTTTGCACTTTCATACCCCCCCATGCCTAAGATTTGCAATGTCCTCATTGTAACCTAGGGGTTTTTATTCAACTAAGTTCATACATTAGGATAGCTGTTTTGATGAGTGAATGGGTCGGGGTGACTGTTGCGGACGATTTCTAATCTCAGATGCAAGCACCTGAGGTGGAGTCGGTTGTCCTAAAGTGTGAACTTCAAGTGCAAAAAGCTGTCAGAACAAGTTTCAGGTTTTCAAAGAGAATGACGGGCTGCCTCCCGTTGAGCGCTAAATTTGATGCCTTCAGCCAAGCGGGAAATGTGATGGAGAGGGGATGGTCAAATCAGCAGAGTTTTGTAAGACAAGCACCTTGATTAAGAGCCTGGTTGGTCCAACCAGGTGCTTGTTCAGATCAACAGGCTGATGATGCAGCCCAAACCCAATCAATCTAGTGGGTTGATAGATGTGGATAAAAAAGTGTGGAACCCACCATAAACTATGAGGCTCAGATGGATGTGGAAGTGTAAACGCAGGGTTTGGCTGTGCCGAATCAGCCTGGTCAGAGTAGGGACCCGTAGGATAATCAGTGGTTGATGCAGGAACCCTACAGGGGTGATCAGAGAATGATAGAGCATGGCATGTAGTCTGATCAATGTTCGAAACCCGATGTGGAAATGCAATCGGCTCGGTGAGAGGTGGATCAGCATAGAAATTGAGTCCGGTTGCGGGTCGGGGTTTGGGAGAGGTTTTGATCTGTTCTGTGTGTGCGGATGAGGTGGCCATTGTGTACGAGGGCTCTTCTAGAGACAGACGATAGGTGATTTTCTGTAGAGAGTCCTCTGGGTAACTATCAAATGCCGGAAGAGTGTTTGTAGGGTGAAAGAAATCGGATTCGAGAAAAAATTTGGATTCTTGGTTGCAATTACTCTTGGCATTTTCTGTTTTTGGTTCCTGAGGATCGAAAAGGAATGATTCTGTGTTATCAGTGATCTCGGGAATCAGGACCTCAGAGTCAGAGTCATGTGAACTGAGGTCGTGGATAGGCCTGGTGTGTTCAGGAAGGGGAATCTCTCCGCAATTATAGTCAGATCTGAAATTGTCGGAGAGTTGGCGAAAATGATCATGAATTCCACCACAGCACAAATCATCAGATGTGGAATCAGCAGCCTGACTGGGTTCTAGTCTATATGTCACTTCCGGGCTCAAAAAGATGTTCTGTTCAAGCTCTAAGCTGGTAGGATAGATCCCATTAAAACCTTGCTCATCCAACTCCTCAGTTTCTGTATCATAAATTGGCATGTTTTCTGAAAAATCAATCAGATTTCCTGAGGGTGTTGGAAAAGGACATTCATCAAATAAAGGCCCGGAATCATATTCTGTAAAAATTTGATCTTTCTCATAAGGGGCCTCATAATCTTCCCAATAAGTTTCAGATCTAGGTTCTAGGCTTAGGATGTGGGTAGAATTATTAGAACCTAAGTCTGAATAACCTTCGAGGGTTACCTTATCAAAACAAGGGGCGGAATTTATACCCTCCAGAGGTTCAATTCTAATCTTGTTATTGCAGGAGTCTTGGAGTTCTAAGCTTGGTGATTTACGGCCTAGGGTTGGCTCAGCATTGTGTTCTCCTGCAACTTCCCAACCTATTTTAATGCTATCTTTTATTTGGGTTGGAATTTTACAACCACTTTGTGCCTCAATCCCGAGATCTGGGAAACTGAATTGTTCCTTAATACTGTTCCAAGATGGTTCATCCTCTGTTTCTGGTTTATACGGGTATTTCTGGTTGATAATTTGTTCTACTGATTTCATCATTTCTACCCGTTTTATAAGGGCATCTTGGTGTTGTTCCCAAAGTACAGGATTTGTTAAGCATTGAAGGTATTCAGATTGGTGTAATTTTTCCATCTCAATGTATCCTGTCATGAGCATGTCTCGGGTTGATCCTTTTGAAATTCCAGTCAATAGAATTTGGGCACAGTTTATGATGAAGGATGTGGTTGTTGGGACATCAACCTGAATATCTCCTATTGGTGTTGAGGTTTTTTCTTCTTTTTCATAGAATTTTATGGCATCCTCGATCATTTTATCTTTCATAGATCTCCGATATTCAGGTTTCTTGAATGGTAGTCTTGCTAGGTAATTAGGCTGCATAATTGGATCAGGTGGTGGAATAGAATCAAAGTTTGAATCAAGATGGAAGAAGGGGATTTTGTTCAGAATCAGAGGAAAGAGGGGCTATGTGAATGATTTCTGCAAAAACAAAGGAGCCGAGGCTTAGCCTCGGGGAGAGTGAATTTCTATAGGAGGTTTCAAGGACCTCCTGAAAAATACTGAAGGGCTGGATGAGATAAGCAGGTGCTGGACCCAATCAAGACACCCAAAAATTGTTGGGTGACTATAGAGGTTCGGGGCAGATGGACCCCTTGATCAGAAAGATCGTCCACCTGAGAATTACCTGGGCAGCCAGAGAGGGAGAGTCCCGCGAAGACCCCTACACGGTAGAGCGTCCCCACGGGTTACAGGGTTTCCCCCACCCGACCTCTCTTGTCACTGCGGTTCCAGGTAGACCAGAATGGGGATCTTGACCTCTTAAGTCTACCAATTTTAAGATCAGGGTGCTTAAGGTTTTCACTTGAACTTTAGTCTTTTAAGTGCAAAGAGTGACCTAATTTAAGGTTGGTTGACCCAAGGGGTCAACTTTACCTCTTGTTTTCTTTGAGAGCTTTTAGGTCCTGTCTTTTAGGGTTCAAGTGTTTAGAGAGCCAATTGTTTTAGATTTTCTTTGAATAGGTATTTTCAGACAAGGGCTTGGGCACACTTCATTTGGTTTTCTCAATTCTTGCTTAAGGAGTGTGTCTCTAAATCCCTAGTGTTGGATCCTAGGTTGGCTCTACTTGGTCCAGTTAATTCTTTGTTGGGTAATTAGGGCTCAAGCAAGAATGTGTTAGCCCTTAAATACCCTTAATAGTGTGCAGAAATAATGAGTTGAAAACATGCAACTTTTATGGTTACTAAATATGGAAGACAGGTTAGCCCTATATTGCTTGTTCTTTTCTTTTCTTCCTCTTTAGAGCTTAGGGGTTAATAGTGAGAGGAAAAATTTACCTGTCTTTGGTGTGGTTGCTTGTCTTCTTGAGTTCCTGTAGCTGCACAAAAGAGAGGAGATTATCAGAAATAAAAAAAAGTACAGGAATGTTTACCTCTAGAATAGCCGTTGCTCCCCGGCAACGGCGCCAAAATGAAAGACGTCGGTTCTGTTATAACGTTGTAGTAAAGCCGGTTGTTACCAACGTTTCATATAAAAATTTTTTTACTCGGAAAAATAAAAGAGTTCCCGAGGTCGAACTCAGGGAGCAAGTTGTATTCTAGAGATATACAAGTTCTATTACAAAAATAAAGAGAGAGAGAGAGAGAGAGAGAGAGAGATGAAAATTTGGCTTCTTCTTCTTCTCTTCTTTCTTCCTCTTTGGCTTTTGTTCTTCCTGTTCTTCTTCTTCTTCTTCTGCTTTCTTCAGATCTTCCCCTCGTGCTCTTCTTCTTCTGTCTTCTGTTCTTCCTTGTTTTCTTTCTTTCTTTTTCTTCAGATCTTCTTCTTCTTTTCTTGCTTCTTGCTTCTCTTCATTTCTTCTTCTTCTTTGTCTTCACCTGCCTTGACCTCTCTTCTTCTTCTTTCGCGTTGGCCGTTGCTCTTCCTTCTTCTTCAGCCTGTCTTCTTTCCTGCTCTGGCTGCTGACCTTCCGTCGTCTGCCCCGGTGCTGAGACGACTTAACGATGCCTTTGCTACAGTGCAGCAGCTCCTTCTTCTTCAGCGGGTCTGCTTCTTCTTCTTTGGCCTGCACACTTCAGAGTTTTTTCGTCAAGAGGCAAAAACCTACTCTACCCCCCTCCCCCGCGTATCTCTCTCTCTGAAATCACTCTTCGGAAGCTCTCCCAGAGCGCTACCGGGTAATCGGGTTCGGGTCCAGGCCCACCGGCGTGCGTGGTGGGCGAGGAGTGCAGGTCAGTCTAATCGGGTCGGGCCAGGTCCGCGGAGCGTGGTCACGGACGAGGCCGGGTCGGGTCGGGTGAGAGGGACCTCACCCCGTGGTAACTGAGGCAAACAGATGGTGGCACTTTTGCAATTTATGTGGGTGTGTGGCTTCAGAAATTCCCGAGGTGGGACTATCCGCGCACCCCTTTTCTCTCACGCCTGCAGTAGGGATGGTGCTTCCAATTGCAACAGCTGTTGAGGCTCGCAACTCCAATTGAGGGCCAGGGTGTGTGCGCAAGACTCTTTCGCGCAGCCTAGGTCTTCAACCTGGGATATCTAGGCTTGGAGCAACCTCAAGCAAGCTTCGAGCTTCCTCGCCAATGGCGGTCAAGGCCTGGAACCTGAAATCAATAGAACGGCCTCTCGGCCAAATCAGACAGGCGGGGGACCTTCGCCGTGGCACGGCGAAGGTGGTCAGGGGGTCTGCAGGGGGCGAGGTTGAGCTAACAGGTCGTCCTAGGTCAAACTGTGAGCGAGGAAGTGGGTGTGTTCGGTGGATCTGCAGAGGGTGTTTGGTGGGAAGTGGAGGGGCGGAAGAGGATCAGGGTGAGGAGGCGGAGGTTCTGCGGTGGTCGGCGAGCCGTGTGGGTCGCTGAGGTGATGGGAGCGGCTCGCCGGAGGGTGGTCGGAGGCGGAGAGGATGAGGGTGAACAGGAGCGGTCGCCGGAGGGTGGTCGGAGGCGGAGAGGATGAGGGTGAACAGGAGCGGTCGAGGGTTTAATTGACTAAATTGGAAGCGGGGAAAGAAAGAGGAGAAGAAGGGGAGTAGGTCTAACTTACTTGCAGGGACGAAGGGGGAGGAACAGGGCGACAGTCGTATCGACTGTCGCCGGAGAAGACGATGCCCAGTGGGGGGAGGACGGCGGTGACGACGGGGCAGAGGCAGCGCGCGTCGGTATTGCGCGACGCGGGAAGAGCAGGGGAAGAAATCTCTGCTGCTGGTATTGCGGCAGAGCGAAGAGGAGGAGGAGGAAGAACCGCCGGAGCTGGTGGGCGTCTGCCGGAGTGAGAAGAGAGGAAAGTTGGGGGTTTTCTCCGTCAGATCCAAGCTGCCCTGGTCGGTGGAGCAGCGGGGGGTATTTATAGGGATGAGACAGGGAGGAAGGCGGAGGGAGACGACTTTTGATTGAAGAGAACTTTTGATTGAAGAGAACTCCTCTGATCAACGAATCCCTTCCAAAATTGGAATGAAGATTCCTTGAGGAGTGCTCTTTTCAACGCAGCTGATTTCAACCTCCATAACCTTCCCAATCTCTCATGTGAACGCATGAGAGATTTGGGTTTCCTACTCTGAAAAACCTTCCATGGTTGAAAGCTTGGATTCCAAGCTTCAACCGCCCTCTACTACCTATATAAAGAACCACTAGACCTCGCCAAGTTGGGGAAGACTTGATTCCAGCCATGAAAACCCCTTTTCCTCCTTCCAATCATGAAGTTCCACAAGCCCCGACGACTCCTCCTGACCTCTCTCATCGTCTGACCACAAAACTAATGGCCGGACTCTCTTTCTCTCCCTCGTCTGCTCATGACCATACTAGCATGTGCCCCTCTAACTTGGTCATCGTCGCCGTCCCCATCCCCGAAGTACCTTCTTCCCCAGCGCCAGCCTACCAACGTCGGTGCTGTTCTTCCCCTTTCATCCATTTAGATTAGGCTAGAATAGGTAGTTTAGCCCTTAGGTTTAGTTTGGTACCTAAAAATACCCTTCGACACCGCCACTCACCTCTGTCTTCCTCGTCTCCGACTGCTCCTCTAGCGAGGTGACTGCACTACTACACAACTCCATCTATCTCGTCGAAACTTTCACAAGCTCTGCCATTCCACCACGAACAAAAGCCCTCTCCTATTTCTCCTTTTCTCCTACCCAAACCACCTATTGGACAACCCACCTTTGCACCAGCTTTTTCGTCATCATCCGGCCACCATAGCCACTCGCATACAATGCCACCACCACCATTACATTCCACAACGTCTGACGATCCACCTGAACTTGTTTGATAGGGCCAATAGGCCATTTTTGTGTTTTCAAGTCTCCAGGTTCACTTCGCCATTGAAGAGCGAGTTTGAGCTCGCTTGAAGCATTCTCCAGCGGCTGCAAGTTCTAGGTTTCCGCGTCAGGCAACTCGGAACAGATCCAGCTTCAAGTTTGACCCAATAATTGGGTCATTGACTGACCTCATCGCACGAATTCAATGAGAGCTGCTATTACTGCTTGGAGCGAAGACGGTGGGACATTTAGTCCCACCTCTAAAACTAGTGGCACCGCAGCAGCGCATAAATTGCGAAAGTGATATGGGTTGTTTGCCTAGTACACAAGGGGGGTGAGGTCCCCTGCACATCCCACTGCCTCGCTTGTGACACTGCTCACACGGGTCTAGCATCCGACCCGACTACCTGCCTAAGCTCACTCCTCGGGTATGCGGATCCTCCGATTACCCGATAACCCGATGTGCATGGCTCTGGGAGAGCGGAACCTAGAGAGAGAAAAGAAGAGAGTGCACGAGGTAGGGGAGGGTTTTGTTTTTTTGTGCATTGGCTAAAACTTAGCCAAAATCCGAGCCCTTTCCCCTATGCTTAAAGAAGAAGGAAGAAGACAGGCAGAAAAAGAAGTCTTGAAAGAGAAAGAAAGAAGCGGAAGAAAGGAAGGAGGCATGTGCGTGAAGAGAAAGCAGGGAAGGAAAGAAAGGAAGAAGAAGAAGAAAGAAGAAGAGAAGAAGAGCCACAACAGAAGAAGGAAAGAGAGAAAGCAGAGAAAGAAGAAGGCACTATAGCAGTTGAACATTTAAGGTGTCTGATCTCTAAAGGAGACGTCTGATTACTGTAGCATTCAAGCTACTATGCCGATATTTGATTGCTTTGATCCTGATTACTGTGGCATTATTGATTACCTTAGTATATGTTTAACGTGCTAAATCGGTGTTTTAAAAGGTGTCGCGTTGCAGTATAGCCGAAATAGCATTCAAATAAATACAATTTTTATTAATCGAAAAGATTCCGAGGTTGAACACAATAAGCAATATGGAATTCAGAAATCAAGATCACAATTTAAGCTAAAATAATTTGCAATAATATCAGCTATCAATCTGCAAAAAGATGGGAGTAAAATGGTGATTTAAATGGGAGTAAAATGGTGATTTAAATCACCTACAATATTAACTAAGGAACTCAATGTATATGTATGAAATGAAACTCAAATCTATCGTTTGATTTGTAAATCAGACGACTTAAAGTCGTCTGCTGATGTGCTACAACTCTTCTTCTTCTTCCTATCTTTGACTCTGTCTTTCCTCCTCAGCTTCTTCTCTTTCTTCAGCTACGGCTTTCTTCTTCTTTTTCTTCTCTATCTCTGCTTTGCTCCTTCTTCTTCTACTCTTCTGCTCAGGCCTTCACCTCTTCTTTTCTTCTTCCTTCTCTGGCTTTCCTCTTCTGAATCCGGCTAAGTGTCAGCCTGATTTCCTGAGAGCAAAACCCCCTGCCCCCGCGTAGCTCTCTTCCTTTCTCTCTTAGGATCCGCTCTCCCAGAGCCATGGATATAATCGGGTTATCGGATCGTACGCACCTAGGTCCAGGGCTACCGACCGTGAGTGGAAGCCGAGGAGTGAGACAGATTAGGCAGGTAATCGAGTCACGTGCACCAGGTCCATGGGGTAGTGATGTAAACACATTTACACTACTTAAAATATCTATTTATACATGTTCTTAAGCATAGGATTGCATTTCATGATATAAATATTGCATAACATGCATCATCTTGCATTTACAGTAGTTTGAATAAAATGGAGGTTAATTGTCTCCTTTTATGTTCTTGGACAGGGCAAACATTTTATCGGGGCCTCGGATCAAAGATCCAACCGTATGGATGTGATCAGGGCAACGATTGGAGTTCAACGACTCCAAGATCACCCTAATCAGGCATCCGTAACATCAGATAGTGACCCGGGAACCCTAGAAGATCAAGGGCCAGGATGGTGTAAATTCGCACTTCAGATGATAAATCCGACCGCACGGATGAATTCGGATAGACGATCGCAGCCCAACGACACAAAAATCGAGTCAATCTGACATCTGTGGCACCATCTACAACTTCCAGAAGATGGACGGCCAAGATAGTGCCACGTGGCACCATCTCAGCTGCCCAAACGGCCGCTTGCATCTTGTGAAGGCCCCGCACCCGATCGCTCTCCGCCGTTGGATCTTAATCCAACGGTTGTGGTCGCTCGTGCTTAAAAGTGTCCGCTCGACCATCTGCGCCCCATAGCGCAGTGGTCGAGCGCGCTTTCGCGAGAGGCAGGCGCAGGATCGAGCCGCGGCGAGGGGCTGGAGCGGGAGATTGGGCGTGAGTGGAGCGTTAGATGGAGATCGGAAGGCCGCGCGCGCCCGATAGCGTCCACGCGCAATTGAACGCGCGGCACGGACGCGCGATTGCACGCGGGCGGGCGCGCAACGCAGCGGGCGGAGACGCATTTTAAGCCGTCCGATCTCGCGATCGGACGGCTGAAAAGCGATGAACGTGCGCAAGCCGTTGAGCGCGCGAGCAGGCGAGGAGGCGCGTGCGATCCGCCCACGACGCCCACGTTGAGGGCTTTAGTGACGGATTTATCCGTCACTAAAGACCCCTCTTTTATTATTTTGAAGTTGTAATGTCCATTTTGCCCCCACTCCTTGCAACTATAAAAGGAGGCCCCCTCCATACGAAATTCTCATCCCTTCTTTCTCCTCTCTACCCCTCCAAAGCTCAAGAGAAGCTTGTCCCACACCTGGGAGTCTTCTCGCGAGATAAAGTCCAATTTTCGTTCCCCTTCAGAAGTGGATCCCGCGACGACGACGGCGTGCTGCTCCGTTCCCGTTCTTCTGCTTCGTCCTGCTTCGTTCTCCTTCGTCCAAGCGTCGTCCCATCTGGCTCGTCCTCCAAGCAATCGTCGAGGAGGATAACTTCTCTCTCCCATTCTTATTTACAGCTTTTCTAGTGTAGAATTTTCCTGCTTTATAGTGTAATTGATTTTCCGCTTTCTAGTGTAACTTTTATTTAATTTGATTATATAAACAATTGGAATATTGAATGCATGTTCTCTTTCTCTCTCTCTCTCTCTGTCTCTCTCTCTCTCTCTGTTTCTTTTAGTCTGATAGCTCCATTGTAATTATATCGCCTTGCTTATCAAAAGAAAAATCCTAAAAAAAATATAATTGCGAATATAGATCAACGTAGCCTCCCTATGTTCGACCCGGAATTATTTTCGGTATAAATTTTATTTGTTGAACACGAATTCTTCGCTTTCGAACTACAACGACAGGTTTTCCAAAACCAAACACGTAAGCGTAGCGATTCGCAAAACGTTTCAACATTTTGGCGCCGTTGCCGGGGAGGAAACGATTTCCGATCTTTTCTTCGCATTTCTTGCACTTTATTTGTTTTCTAACTAGCTTTCTCTTGTGTCTATTGTTTTGCAGAAACCTCCATCAAGGAATCAACAAGCGATAGACTGGAGTAAAGTGCAGTTGAAGACAACTGTAAGTGCTCCCCCATTCTTTCCCCCTCCATAGATTTCATTCGCCACATTAAATCCAAATCCCAATTAACGTAGGTGTTTGCATAAATCCTAGGAATAGTTTGGTTGTTTGGATTTTCACTCACATTCATTCCACCCTCATTCATAAAAAAATAACAAAAAGATAATCTTGTGTGGTAATTTTCAACAAACACACAACACACACCCACATTCAAGGCACTTGATCAACTTGATTTGTTTTCTACTCAACCGGGTTCTGATCTGTGGAACCGGTACACACAAAGCAACATATAACAGAGTAGAAATTATTCTAGGTTAACCATTTTTGAGTGCCTAACTTAGTGGTGCATTTGTGGCTAATTGTTTGAGTTGTTTGGGCCGCACCACTTTATTTTAAAACCAACTCATTAAGTAGCTCCTCCTTAGGGTTTTTAATCTAGGTATATTCTAGGCACTCCACTTTCTTTCTGATTTTAAAGGAAACCAATCTTCACCCGTGTTTTACAACTTGGTTTGCCTAGAAACTTTATTGTAATTCACCTAATTTGAAACCCTAAAAGCTACTTAAGCAAGATTTGAACACTAAAATTCACACATTATCAATAATCTTGCTTGAAAACCCTGGTTGTGCACGCACTTACACAAATCTCAATCAATCATTAAGGGCACAACCCATTGTAAGGGCCCATCACAATCCATAAGCACCACAATCCCAGGCCTTAATAAAATTGAGTAGACGTTGGCCTTAAGGTTTGATTCGCTCTTCAAGACCTAGACTGAGATTATTTTTGATTAACCTACTTATACTGATTAATCTGATGTCTAGCTAGGGGAGTAGCGTCAAACGACCGCGGCTGGGGGGTACACTAGGAACCAGAGGCGAAAGCCAAAGGAAGAACCTTCTCCCCAGTCCCTCCTTCTGACTGGTTGGATTAAATAGACGTAAGTAGAGTAAATCACTTACAATCTTAAGGCTAGGTTTTGGGAGTCAGTAGATCCTTAGGCTACCCCACTTAAGGACAGCCTTGTTTTGTTATGCTGCAGGGTCCCTATCCCCAGTCCTTCTGACCTTCTCCTAGTTTATGCTGGGAAGACGGTCATTGAATCCCCGATTGGAAGGACCATTAGAACATTCTAGGAGGCGCAAGTTAGATTTTGGTTAATTTGATCCCATGGCCGAACAATAGCCTCTGCTTGAAAATCCACAGGAAGAATTTCGAAGGCAGCTGGAACAAATGCAGAGAATACAGGAATGGTTCCAGAGAATGCAGGGCGCTCAGCCCTTGAAGGATTTTTATGATCCTTCAAATTACGGGGAACGTCCCGACGTTCAGATTCCAGCCGGTGACGTAGAAATTAAGCCCCAAGTGTTAAGCCTGATTAAACATTATCATGGGCTTAGCTCCAAAGATCCGTTTCAGCACTTGGAAGATTTGACCACTTTGGTCCAGACCACTAAGGCTCGAAACGTTAACGAGGAGCAAATGATCATGAGGCTCTTCCCCCACTCTCTTAGGGATAAAGCCACGCATTAGTATAGGACAATAGGAAGACCAATTACAATTTGGAATGAGTTGAAATCGGCCTTTCTGAAGAAATTCTTCCCAGTCGGTCGTACCAATGCTTTGAGACGGGCAGTCACTACCTTTACCCAACGGCCGGGGGAGCAGCTTCATGTGGCCTGGGAGCGATTCCAGGACTTGTTGCAGAGGTATCCACACCACGAGGTGCCGAAATGGCAACTCGTGCAGATCTTCTATCATGGGTTGAATGAGCAACTCAGAAACCATGTGGATGCTTCTTGCGGAGGCAATTTCCTCAATAAAGATGCCGATAGTGCACATGATTTATTTGAGGAAATGAGTGAGAATTCAATTAATCATGCCTCCATGGATACTTTTAACCAGTCCCAACAACCCAGATCAAATGTCAATGAAGTCCATGACTCTCATTCATTTGATATGGAATTGATTTGTAATAAACTTGATAAGATGGACTTGGTTGCTAAAAGAATGGAAGAGTGGATGGCTGGCAATTCTATGAACAACTCTCAATACACTCAATCCCAAAATTCGGGATTCCATTCCTCACGAGCTCCTCCTGGACAGGAGTTCGTGAATCAACTCGATGAGACTCAACCTATGAGTCAGCATTTCTCGAAACCCCATGGGTTCCCAACTGGGGCCTTTCATCCCGGTTTTTCTGATCCTTCCCTTTCTTTCTCTCCATCCTCATCCTATGAGGATGTCTGTGCTGTACAAGAGAATGTTAGATCCAACCCCTACTCGAATGCCTATAATCTAGGTTGGAGAAACCACCCTAACTTCTCTTGGAAAAATCCGGGGCAACAGACCCAATTCCGATCCAGCAACTATGCTCCGCAACGGCCAATTGGTTAGGATCAAGTATATACTCAGTTGCCTTCGAATCAGGTCAATCAGCCAGCTTGGAATGCCCATCAACTCGTAGGGCAGGCTGATTTGAACCGTCAAATGGTAGAGATGCAAGGATCTATGCTCCAGCTCATGTAGCAAATGAAAAACTCGCTGGACAACTTGCAATCCCGGCTCATTGCTAACTCTCGTCAACCCAGATCTCTACCATCCCAACCCGTACCCAACCCGCGAAACATTATAAATTCGGGCAATCAAGCCCAAGGGTACGGAAATCAGAGGGACCCGCACGCACATGCTCAGGTGGTTGAGCAGGGTTCCTCATCTTCTTCTTCTGCTAATCAACAATTCATGGTCAATCAAGCCCCTCCAATCTTTCCTAACCCTCCCCAAGACCCAAATTCTTACGTTTCTGCAAATTCTGTCACTTTGAGGAGTGGTAAGAAGACTCAGGATCCACAACCACACTATTCTGATCTTTTGAATCCTGAAGAATCTGAGGAGAGAGAGGAGAATTCTAGAGGAGAAATCACGGCTCAGGAACCTGATTCCAAAAATCTAACTCATGTTCCTTTTCTTAAAGCCTTAGCCAAAGCAAAGAAGCAGTCTGTTGATATGAGGAGCTTCTGAATTTATTTAAGAATGTTGAGATCAATATTCCGCTCCTTGATGCTATCAAGCACATACCGGCTTACGCAAAATTTTTAAAGGAATTATGTACACAAAAGCGTAAGTCGAGAGAATCTGTTCTGAGGAAGGTGGTACTCTCCGAGCATGCTAGCTCTGTTATCCTGTACTACCTCCCTCAGAAAAAGAGAGATCCTAGTGCTCCTTTGATTTCTTGCGTTATCAGAGATTACACATTTGATAGAGCACTTTTGGATCTCGATGCATCCATCAACCTAATTCCGACTTCTCTTTATGAGAAGTTTGGGTTAGGTGAACTTCGGCCAACTTCAGTAACGCTACAGTTAGCGGACCATTCGGTCACAAACCCGCGAGGCGTTATTGAAGATGTTATAGTTAAGGTCAAGGATTTCTATTTTCCTGTAGATTTCCTTGTCCTTGACATGGATGTACCAGATAATCTGAGGAACACACCCATCATTCTGGGGCGTCCGTTCCTGGCTACCGCAAAGGCCAACATTAATTGTGAATGCGGTAGCATGGAAATCTCCTTTGGGGATCAACGAATGAAATTGGATATTTTTAAGGCGATCAACAAATTTGAGGATTGTGAATTTATTGAGGAACTTGATGAGGATAATGTTAATATTGAAACTTGTTTGACAGTTTCTTCAATTGAAAGTTTCTCTTTGGTTGATGAATTTGACCCACAACCTTCTGACCTGACATCTTCAGAAGAGGTTACTAATTTTGTTCACTCAAAACCTCTTTCTCTTGTTGAATCTTCAGCATCTACTGTTATGAACGCGCGGCTTCAGACGTCTTTTAAGACGTTTGGGAGGTGGCCCAGACGTCGGACCAGACGTCTGGAACCCCTTCCAGACGTCTGGGATTCGGTTTCGGCGGCACGCGCAGTTGCGTCTGCGCGCCTGCGCGCGCAGACTTGCGGTCGCTTTTTCCCTCTCTCCTGTCGGTGTAGGCTGCCTCTGTCTCGCTCTCTCTCTCTCCCCGCGTGGCTTTAAAAAGCCTCGCCCTCTCCCTCACTCTCATCGCCTCCGCCCCTTCCTCTTCTCCTTCCAGCCAGTGCGAGAGTGAGCGAGCGGCGGCGGTGGCAGACGCGGCGAGTGCGGGAGGAGGTGCTGCGCGAGAAGAGGAGGCACTCGGCCGTGAGGGCGAGCTTGCCGGGGTTGCTAGAGCCGGCCGGCGGGGGAGCAGCAGACGCGGGGTGACGCAGGAGGCCTGCTGCAGCTCGAGCAGCAGGCGGACGAGGCGCGGCACGGCCGTACGTCGTGGGGGAGGGCGAGTCGCGCTCTGATTCTGGAAGTTTTTCCAGAATCAGATGTCTGGGTTTCCAACCAGACGACGGGTAAGACGTCTGGAGGACGGTCCAGACGTATGAAAGGTAAGTTATTTTCGTACCTTCTTCCTTTCCTTCGACCGTCCGTACTGAGCACGAGGAAAGGGTACGCGCAGGTTCTGAGATTCGCATCCAACGCGAATCAGACGTTTGGCAGTGGTGCCCGACGACTAGAGGGACTTCCAGACGTCCGGGGTGACCATCGGACGTCTGGGAACTAGGCCAGAAGCCCCCGCAGGCTTCTAGACGTCTGAGAGTCCACGCAGGACAAGGTACCATCTGATCCCCATTTTTAAGACGTCTGGAACTTCCAGACGTCTGATTTTGCACTGTTTCGTCATTTTCGACCCGTTTAGGGCCCGTTCGGAGTCCGTTTTCCGCATTTCGAGTTGCGTGCTTTTCGGAATTAAATCCTCTACCCGTCTACAGTAGTTGTATACTGTTTTGAGAAACTCCTTGTGTTTGATCCTTGTGATAGGACCCCGTTCCGTTGCAGTCTCAGGGGTTGCGAAGGTACGCGGGATTCCCGACCACGCCCCCAGTACGCCTGTTGTAACCGGTAGAGTGGCTTTTAAGTTTATTAGTATAATCTGTTAAATTATGGAACCATAAATAGAACCTAGGACATTGCATGAATCCTAGGAATGAGAAACTAGATTGAATGGTAGATCCTAGGGTGTTGCATGAATCCTAGGGCTGAAAAACTAGATTGTATGATAGATCCTAGGGTATGGCATGAATCCTAGGATGGGAGGAACTAGTGGAATATATGAATACTGCAGTCTTGGAAAATGTGGAAAGGAAATAATAGCTACCTGTAAATTGGTTTAACAGCTGCCTGTTATAAATAAATGAGCATGTTTGAGAATATGGGATGTATGAACGTGAAACTGGAAAGGTGAAACCTGAATGTGCTGAGTTAAAAGAGCTGGAACCTTACGGGGAATTAGGAGTAGATCTCCTGGAAGGTGAATGGAATAGAATTGGGGAAGTAAGCTAGCCCTTGAGTACGGAGTACCAAGGAGAGCGACTGTCCCCCTGTTTAGCGCAGAGCGGAGCCAACCGCCCCAGGGACCCGGGGTTAGGTCTGGCCACTTTCTACCGACTTGCTGGCCCTCGTGTACACAGTACCGAGGAGAGCTATTAGTGTAGGGCGAGTACTAGCTACCCCACGGGCCCCGGGGTTCTGCTAGCTCACCTACACCGACTTGTTAGGCCCACTGGGCAAACCAGGGTAGTCAGGCGAGGGTGCGCGGACTGTGGAGGGGCAAGGACCCTGTTTGGTTACTGTGGAGGGGTTCGACCCCTGTTACTGAGAGGGCTCTGGCCTGTACTGGTTCCGTGCTGTGCTTTGGGGCGCACCCGTTAACGGAAACGACTGACCGCATGCCAGTGCGGGTTAGCTACCTGTGCGTTTATCGCGCGTACCGTAGTCACCGTTACGTCTGTCCATGACCTTGGGGTGGTTGACTGAGAGTAGGATCACCACGGGGGACTCTCCCGGCCAGGAGAGCACCACGTGCTACTTCTACTTTTTGGAAAAGACTGCAATCAAGATCGTTCCCACGAGGAACATTCGAGATCAAGTAAAGGATCTAAGAAATAAATGAAATCGTGAGACAATTGAAAGACGTAAATAAAGAAAGTAACAGAACATAACAACTACTGTACACTCTACTGTTTCTTTAGTTTTAGTTGCCACTCTACTCAGCGTTTTGCTGACGTGTTACACTCGTTACCTTTCAGGACCAGGTGTTGGGCAGCTAGGGTCAGCGGCTGCAGAGGACGCTGGGCCGAGTAGGGTCCAGTAGAGTTACCACTGTTCTCTTGTACCTCTTTTTGTTCCACTGTAGTGAGTAGTTCTTGTTACCGCTGTACTTTTCTTTACCTGCAGTTCATATTATGTTATGAATGTTGTTCTACTGTTGTGGTGGTATATACTATAGTGGTTTCTTTCCTTACTGCTGTATTTTCTTACTGTTAGTTATATTTATGCTGAATGTGGTTTATTTTACTGCTCTTTTGGTTACTTCCTCGTTGGACGACTAGGTCTTGGGATTTGTCGAGTCGGTCCGGTTCTCATGTCTCGTAGGGACTCGGGAATCGGGTCGTTACAAGATGGTATCAGAGCAAGGTCGTCCCGAGAAGTGAATCAATTGACTGGAAAATAACCAATTCACATGTCTATAACTAGAGTAGCCACCACAACATATCTTTTGACATGAGCTCTTAGACGTTTCCGTTAGGTATCGTTTCGTAGTGACGTGTTTTGTTTCGCGTCTCCTTGCAGGAGATGCCTCGTCACGGGACTGGTGAGGCGGGCCGCGAGCGCGGCTGAGGACGAGGTCGGCGAGGTGGGCGTGCCGTTGCCGACGCCTCAGTGGACCAGCCACTACTCCCGAGCGTCTAGGCCCAGGACCTCGCCTAGTTGATACGGGATATTGTGCGAGAGGAGCTCCACCCACCGCCCCAAGCGCCTCCCCCTGGGACTACGGAGGGGGAGTCCTCTGTGGGACTACCCGATGGACGTGGCGCTGGACGCGGGGGAGGGGATGGGCCACCGCAGCCCCCACCTTCCTCCGACACTTCTGTGCACGAGGCACCTTTGCCTAGAGGTGCACTAGCATCCCCACTGCAACGCCACTCCGAGCTCTTTGGGTAGTTCCGGAAGCTGAAGCCCCCCCCCTTCAAGGGGGATGAGGACTCGACTGAGGCAGAGGACTGGCTCGAGTAGCTAGAGAAGATTTTCGACACCCTTCGCCCCCCGGTGGAGTGCGGCGTGGCCTTTGCCACGTACCAGCTGGAGAGTGCGGCACACAGGTGGTGGAGGGCGGTCCGGGGACAGGAGAGGGACAAGCCGACCTGGGATCGGTTCGTCGCCCTCTTCTGCGAGCAGTACTTTCCCCAGACGTGGCAGGACCAGAGGAGGTGGGAGTTCCACACTCTCCGCCAAGGGACGATGACCGTGAGTGCGTACCACACGCGTTTCCTGGAGCTGTCCCGCTTTGTAGCGACAGCGGTAGCCACTGAGGAGGAGTGCCTTTGGAGGTTCACCGAGGGGCTCCGACCTGCGATCCGGGGGTATGTCAAATCCCTGAAGCTGCCTACGTTTTCGAGGGTGGTGGAGGCAGCCATGACTTACGAGGAGACCAACCCGTCCGCGCGAGACACTGACGGCGGGCGGAAGAGGCCCTTTCAGCCAGACTTTTCACAGGGCAGGCGAGAGAGGAGACACGTGGCGTCCGCAGGAGAGCCGTCACGTTTTACAGGGCCATCAGTGGCCATTGGGGACCCTCGATAGGGGCCAGTCGCCAGCACCGGACCCCCGCCCAGCCGACAGCAGGGACCCACTGAGGGCGGGAGTCGGGTTCCCCTCTGTTACCAGTGTGGCCATCCGGGCCACATCAAGAGGGACTGCCCGTATAGGGCAGGAGGTCAGTAGATACTTCCCGCGCAGAGCACTGGAGGGCGCGCAGGCGGCCACGGTTCCCAGGCGCGAGGAGGAGGACAACTGCCACGAGGAGGGTACCGGCCAGCACCTGCCCGTCCGACGCAGAGTGTGGCTGCTTCGTCCGCACCTAGAGCTGAGGGGCGTATCAACACCCTGACACACAGGGATGCCAGAGCTTCGGGCTCGATAGTGGCAGGTATGGTTTCAGTTTCCGGCAGACTCGTTTACACGCTTTTCGATTCCGGCGCTATGCACTCGTTTGTCGCAGCCAGTTTTGCAGTTAGTTTGGACCAGGATTATACAATGTTAGAGAATCCATTCGTAATCAGAGGTCCGAGTGGTCAGTTGTTTGTAGCTGAAGAGGTGTACACGGATTGCGAGGTCAGCGTCGGGGACATAGCTTGCCAGCTGACCTGATTATGATACAGATGGAGGACTTTGGCGTAATTCTGGGGATGGACTGGTTGTTCGCTTACCACGCCTTGGTAGACTGTTTTGAGAGGAAAATTGTCTTCTCCATGCCGGAGTTGCCTTCTTTCGAGTTTCACGGACAGCTAGTGGACGGAGGCTTCAGGTGCATTTCGGCACTTCGGGCGGCGAGACTTTTGAGCCAGGGGTGTGAGGGCTTCCTTGCTTGTGTGGTGGCAGAGCCCAGCCCTGTGGCAGACTTCCAGAGCATCCTGGTGGTCAGAGAGTACCCTGACGTGTTTCCAGACGAGTTACCAGGACTACCGCCCAAGAGAGAGGTCGAGTTTGAGATCTCGCTAGTACCAGGGACCAGCCCCATCTCCACCGCGCCATACAGGATGGCACCGCTTGAGCTGCGAGAGCTCAAGTCTCAGTTACAGGACCTTTTGGAGAAAGGTTTCGTGAGGCCCAGTGCGTCTCCCTGGGGAGCCCCGGTACTGTTTGTGAAGAAGAAGGATGGTACCCTACGCCTTTGTGTGGACTATCGACAGTTGAATAGGGTCACCATCAAGAACAGATATCCGCTGCCGAGGATTGATGACTTGTTTGACCAATTGCGGGGTGCCACGGTGTTCTCCAAGATCGACTTGAGGTCGAGATACCACCAGTTGAGAATCAGGGAGACTGACGTCTCCAAGACAGCTTTCCGCACCCGGTACGGACACTACGAGTTTTTGGTCATGCCGTTTGGGCTGACTATTGCCCCCGCTGCTTTCATGGATCTGATGAACCGGGTGTTTAGACCGTACTTGGACCAGTTCGTGGTGGTATTCATTGATGATGTACTCATCTTTTCTAGAGATCAGACGCAGCACGAGCAGCACTTGCAGATGGTTCTGGACACTCTGGGACGACGTAGGCTGTACGCCAAATACAGCAAGTGCGAGTTTTGGTTGAGGGAGGTGACCTTCTTAGGTCATGTGACCTCTGGAGACGGCTTGGCGGTGTGCCCAGCCAAGGTTGAGGCAGTGCTCAGGTGGGAGAGACCACGTTCAGTCACTGAGATTCGCAGTTTCCTGGGACTGGCAAGCTACTACAGACGTTTCATCAGAGGCTTTACATAGATCGCGCGTCCTATGACACAGTTGACCCGGAAGGACGTGCCATTCACTTGGATAAACGCCTATGAGGCGTGTTTTCAGGAGCTGAAGGAGAGGTTGACCTCGGCTCCCGTGCTCACCATCCCTGACAGTAGTGGTGGGTTCGTTGTGTACACGGACGCCTCCTTGCAGGGGTTAGGAGGTGTGCTCATGCAGAGGGGCCACGTTGTCGCTTACGCTTCGCGGCAACTGAAGCCCCATGAGCATACCTACCCTACCCACGACCTAGAGTTGGCAGCTGTTGTCTTCGCGCTGAAGACCTGGAGGCACTACTTGTACGGTGAGACCTTCGAAATTTTCACAGATCACAAGAGCCTCAGATACCTTTTTGATCAGAAGGAGCTCAACATGAGACAGAGACGGTTGGAGCTCCTGAAGGACTACGACTACAGCATCTCCTACCACCCGGGAAAGGCCAATGTGGTGGCTGACGCCTTGAGCCGTAAGGCGCCTGCACACTTGGCCAGTTTACAGTTACAGAGTTGGAGCCTTTTTGGAGGAGGTGGGCAGTTGGCAACCCCTGGAGTTACGGGGGCACTGTGGGGCAGTGACGGTGACACGACAGACTAGGCCAGAGCTGATAGACCGCATCATCACAGGACAAATGGCCGATCCGTACTTGCAGTCCTTACGCGACAGAGTACTGTCAGGAGACCCAGGGGACTTCTCTTTCACAGACCAGGTGCTGCGCCTGAGGGGACGGTTGTGCGTTCCTAGAGACGAGGAGCTGTTGAGAGAGCTCCTGACTGAGGCACACGGTTCCAGATTCACCATACATCCCGGAAACACGAAGATGTACCACGACTTGAGACGCGAGTTTTGGTGGAGGGGGATGAAGCGGGATGTGGGTGAATTCGTGCAGCAGTGCTTAGTGTGCCAGTAGGTGAAAGCCGAGCATCAGAGGCCTGCAGGGCCGCTACAGCCGCTTCCAGTGCCAGAGTGGAAGTGGGAGAGCATCACCATGGACTTGGTGGTGGGCTTACCTGTTACCCAGCGAGGACACGACGCTGTCTGGGTAATTGTGGATAGACTGACGAAGACGGCACGATTCTTGCCGATCCGAGTCACTTTGGGACCAGCACAATTGGCAGAGAGGTATATCCGCGACGTGGTACGACTACACGGAGTTCCGCGGGAGATCGTATCCGACAGGGATACCCGCTTTACGTCCCAGTTTTGGGCTGAGTTTCAGCAAGCCCTGGGGACGTGGTTGAGGTTTAGTACAGCTTACCACCCCCAGACGGACGGACAGTCCGAGCGCACGATACAGACACTTGAGGACCTTTTGCGTGCCTATGTACTGGACTGGAGGGGCTTTTGGGAGGAGAACCTGCCCCTGGCAGAGTTTGCATACAACAGTTATCACTCGAGCATCGGCATGGCTCCCTACGAGGCTCTGTACGGACGGAGGTTTACGGCACCCTTGAGTTGGGTTGAGGTGGGGACCAAGTGGGAGGTTGGCCCCAGGTCGATCCAGCAGAGTCAGGAGGTAGTCGAGCAGATCCACAGGTGACTCCGCACTGTCAGGAGTTAGACAGAAGAGCTACGCGGATCGGAGACGCAGAAAGGTGCAGTTTGAGGTTGGGGACCACATCTTTCTTCATGTTTCGCCCATGAAGGGCCTGCAGCGGTTTGGAGTGAGAGGGAAGCTCGCGCCGAGGTTTGTGGGCCCTTTGAGGTCCTGAAGCGGGTTGGACCCGCTGCTTACAGGCTTGCCCTCCCTCCCCAGCTTTCTAGTGTGCACGATGTGTTCCACGTGTCCAACCTCAAGAAGTATGTAGCCGATCCCAGTCACGTACTGAGTCACGAGAGCGTTGAGGTGGGCGACGACCTGACCTACCCTAAGCAGCCAGTGCAGATTCTAGACCGAGCCGTCCGCAATTTGAGACGAAAGCAAGTACCCCTGGTAAAGGTTTTGTGGAGGAGCTAGCGGTACGAGGAGGCTACCTGGGAGCCTGAGGCGGCAATGCGGGAGCGGTACCCGGAGCTCTTCGCGGGTACGTCTTTTCGGACTGGCTTCGGTCCTCTTTGAGTTTGTTATGGTTACTATGACGTTTTTCCCGCACCCTAGTTAGTGCAAGTTTCGGGGACGAAACTTCCTTTGAGTTTGTTATATTGTTACGAACGCGCGGCTTCAGACGTCTGGGAGGTGGCCCAGACGTCGGACCAAACATCTGGAACCCCTTCTAGACATCTGGGATTCGGTTTCGGCGACACACGCGGTTGCGTCTGCGCGCCTGCGCGCACAGACCTGCGGTCGCTTTTTCCTTCTCTCCTGCGGCTACAGGCTGCCTCTGTCTCGCTCTCTCTCTCTCTCTCCCCATGTGGCTTTAAAAAGCCTCGCCCTCTCCCTCACTCTTATCGCCTCCGCCCCTTCCTCTTCTCCTTCCAGCCAGTGTGAGAGTGAGCGAGCGGCGGCGGTGGCAGCCGCGGCAAGTGCGGGAGGAGGTGCTGCGCGAGAAGAGGAACCGCTCAGCCGTGAGGGCGAGCTTGCCGGGGCTACTAGAGCCGGCCGGTGGGGGGAGCAGCAGACGGGGGAGGCCTGCTGCAGCTCTTGCAGCAGGCGGACAAGGCGCGGCACGGCCGTGCGTCGCGGGTGGAGGGCGAGTCACGCTCTGATTCTGGAAGTTTTTCCAGAATCAGACGTCTGGGTTTCCAACCAGACGACGGGTAAGACGTCTGGAGGACGGTCCAGACGTCTGAAAGGTAAGTTATTTTCGTACCTTCTTCCTTTCCTTCGACCGTCCGTACTGAGCACAAGGAATGGGTACGCGCAGGTTCTGAGATTCGCATCCAATGCAAATCAGAAGTTTGGTAGTGGTGCCAGACGACTGGAGGGACTTCCAGACGTCCGGGGTGACCATCGGACGTCTGGGAACTAGGCCAGACGCCCCCGCAGGCTTCTGGACGTCTGAGAGACCACGCAAGACAAGGTACCATCTGATCCCCATTTTTAAGACGTCTGGAAGAAGTTCCAGACGTCTGATTTTGCACTGTTTCATCGTTTTCGACCCTTTTAGGACCCGTTCGGAGTCCGTTTTCCGCATTTCGAGTTGCGTGCTTTTCGAAATTAAATCCTCTACCCGTCTACAGTAGTTGTATACTATTTTGAGAAACTCCTTGTGTTTCATCCTTGTGATAGGACCTCGTTCCGTTGCAGTCTCGGGGGTTGCGGAGGTACGCGGGATTCCCGACCACGCCCCTAGTATGCCTGTTGTAACCGGTAGAGTGGCTTTTAAGTTTATTAGTATAATCTGTTAAATTATGGAACCATAAATAGAACCTAGGACATTGCATGAATCCTAGGAATGAGAAACTAGAATGAATGGTAGATCCTAGGGTGTTGCGTGAATCCTAGGGCTGGAAAACTAGATTGTATGATAGATCCTAGGGTATGGCATGAATCCTAGGATGGGAAGAACTAGTGGAATATATGAATACTGCAGTCTTGGAAAATGTGGAAAAGAAATAATAGCTACCTGTAAATTGATTTAACAGCTGCCTGTTATGAATAAATGAGCATGTTTGAGAATATGGGATGTATGAACGTGAAACTGGAAAGGTGAAACCTGAATGTGCTGAGTTAAAAGAGCTAGAACCCTACGGGGAATTAGGAGTAGAACTCCTGGAAGGTGAATGGAATAAAATTGGGGAAGTAAGATGGCCCTTGAGTACGGAGTACCAAGGAGAGCGACTGTCCCCCTGTTTAGTGCAGAGCGGAGCCAGTTGCCCCAGGGACCCGGGGTTAGGTCTGGCCACTTTGTACCGACTTACTGGCCCTCGTGTACGCAGTACCGAGGAGAGCTACTAGTGTAGGGCGAGTACTAGCTATCCCACGGGCCCCGTGGTTCTGCTAGCTCACCTACACCGACTTGTTAGGCCCACTGGGCAAACTAGGGTAGTCAGGCGAGGGTGCGCGGACTGTGGAGGGGCAAGGCCCCTGTTTGGTTACTGTGGAGGGGTTCGACCCCTGTTACTGAGAGGGCTCTGCCCTGTACTGGTTCCGTACTGTGCTTTGGGGCGCACCCGTTAACGGAAACGACTGACCGCGTGCCAGTGCGGGTTAGCTACCTGTGTGTTTATCGCGCGTGCCGTAGTCACCGTTACGTCTGTTCGTGACCTTGGGGTTGTTGACTGAGAGTAGGATCACCACGGGGGACTCTCCCGGTCAGGAGAGCACCACGTGCTACTTCTACTGTTCGGAAAAGACTGCAATCAAGATCGTTCCCACGAGGAACATTCGAGATCAAGTAAAGGATCTAAGAAATAAATGAAATCGTGAGACAATTGAAAGACGTAAATAAAGAAAGTAACAGAACATAACAGCTACTGTACACTCTACTGTTTCTTTAGTTTTAGTTGCCACTTTACTCAGCGTTTTGCTGACGTGTTACACTCGTTACCCTTCCGGACCAGGTGTTGGTCAGCCAGGGTCAGCGGCTGCAGAGGACGCTGGGCCGAGTAGGGTCCAGTAGAGTTACCACTGTTCTCTTGTACCTCTTTTTGTTCCACTGTAGTGAGTAGTTCTTGTTACCGCTGTACTTTTCTTTACCTGCAGTTCATATTATGTTATGAATATTGTTATACTGTTGTGGTGGTATATACTGTAGTGGTTTCTTTCCTTACTGCTGTATTTTCTTACTGTTAGTTATATTCATGCTGAATGTGGTTTATTTTACTTCTCTTTTGGTTACTTCCTCGTTGGACGACTAGGTCTTGGGATTAGTCGAGTCGGTCCGGTTCTCGTGTCTCGTAGGGACTCGGGAATCGGGTCGTTACATCTACCCTACCATCAATCATTACCCCACCCCAGCTTGAATTGAAACCATTGCCTGAGAATTTAAAATATCAATTTTTAGAACCGCAGAATACGCTCCCTGTGATTATTAGTGCTAAATTGACAAAGGAGCAAGTGATTAAATTAATTAAGGTCCTAAAGGAACATAAGGAGGCAATTGGTTGGATCATTCATGACCTCAGGGGGATTGAGCCATCTTACTGTAATCATAGAATATTTTTGGAAGATGGATCCTGCCCTTCTCGCCAGATGCAGAGGAGATTGAATCCAAATATGCGAGAAGTGGTCAAAAAGGAAATCATCAAGTGGCTCGATGCAGGAATTATTTATCCAATCTCTGACAGTCCCTGGGTAAGTCCCGTTCAGATTGTTCCAAAGAAAGCTGGGATTACTGTTGTAACTAATGAGAGAGGTGAATCTGTCACAACTCGTTCAGCTTCATCTTGGAGAGTTTGTATTGATTAGAGGAAGCTGAACACAGCCACTAAAAATGATCATTTTTTCCTACCTTTCATTGATCAAATCTTGGAAAAATTAGCTGGGCAGAAGTACTTCTGTTTTCTTGATGGCTACTCGGGATACAACCAAGTTCCTATCCATCCCGAGGATCAGGAAAAAACTACTTTCACCTGTCCCTACGGAACTTTTGCTTTTCATAGGATGCCTTTTGGGTTATGCAATGCACCTGCAACTTTTCAAAGGTGTATGCTAGCCATATTTTCCGACATGGTGGGAGAGTTTATGGAAGCCTTCATGGATGATTTCTCTGTTTTCGGAGAATCATTTGACTCTTGTTTGGCGAATTTAGAAGTGATTCTTAAGCGATGTATCAAGACACGACTGGTCCTTAGCTGGGAAAAGAGTCATTTCATAACCCAAGAAGGCATCGTTTTGGGTAATGTAATCTTTGAACGGGGAATTGAAGTAGACAAAGCTAAGGTTGATGCTATCGCTAAACTTCCTCCTCCCACATCTGTTAAACAAATCAGATCATTTCTTGGCCATATGGGATTTTATCGAAGATTCATCAAGGATTTCTCGATGGTTGCTCGTCCTTTAAGCAATCTTCTTGCCAAAGAAACACCGTTTGTTTTTGATGAATCATGCCGAAAGGCATTTGATTTTCTGAAAACGGCAGTCACCTGTGCTCCAATTTTGCAACCACCAATTTGGACAGCCCCATTTGAGATCATGGCCGACGCTTCTGATTACGCGGTCGGGGTTGTCCTGGGTCAGAAAATTGACCGAAAGCCCTCTGTCATTTACTACGCTAGTAAAACTCTGGATGAAGCCCAGAGGAATTATACTGTTACTGAAAAGGAATTACTAGCTGTAGTATTTGCGTTGGAAAAATTCAAGGCTTATCTCTTGGGGTCTCATGTTATTGTTTATACCGACCACTCAGCCTTGAGACATCTCTTGGCTAAAAAGGATGCTAAACCTCGGCTTATTCGTTGGATTCTTCTTCTTCAAGAATTTGATCTTGAAATCAAGGATAAAGTCGGGGTGCAAAATGTGGTAGCGGATCATTTGTCAAGACTCCTAGGTGATTCTTCTTGTCTGGACATTCCGATTGCTGACACTTTTCCGGACGAAACCATTCTTACAGTTTTAGGTGTCCACTCCCCATGGTTTGCTAACATTGTTAACTATTTGGCCGTTGGTCAAATCCCCCAGGATTGGACCAAGCAACAACGAGATAGACTAAAATCTGAGGCCAAATACTACTTTTGGGAGGACCCTGAACTGTATCACATCGGCTCTGATCAGATTATTCGCCGATGCATACCGGAGAATGAATTCAATAGTATACTCAAGTTCTACCATGCATCTGGGTGTGGTGGACATTTCTCCGGGAGAAAGACGGCTGCAAAAATCTTGCAATCTGGCTTCTATTGGTCGTCTTTATTCAAGGATGCCCAGGACTTCTCAAGGTCATGTTCTCGATGTCAGTCACTCGGGAACATAACTAAGAGAGACATGATGCCCTTAAACCCTATTCTTCCTGTAGAAATTTTTGATGTTTAGGGCATCGATTTCATGGGACCCTTTATCCCTTCATTTGGACATCAGTACATTCTTGTTGCTGTTGATTATGTATCCAAATGGATTGAGGCAATTCCCACCCGAACCAATGACCACAAGGTGGTCATCAATTTTGTCAAGAAAAATATCTTCAGTAGGTTCGGGATTCCGAGGGCTATCATCAGTGATGGTGGCACTCATTTTACTAGTGCCCAATTCCGGAACTTATTGGCCAAATACGGGGTTAACCATCAAATTTCCACACCTTACCATCCCCAAACGAATGGACAAGCCGAGATCTCCAATCGAGAGATCAAGAACATTCTGCAAAAAACGGTTAGGCCTAATCGCAAGGATTGGACTCAAAAGCTTGAGGACGCTCTTTGGGCCTACCGTACGGCGTATAAAACGCCCATCGGCATGTCTCCATTCCGTTTGGTGTATGGAAAGGCGTGCCATCTACCCGTAGAGATTGAACACAGGGCATTCTAGGCAATCAAACAATGCAATTTAGATCTGAATCTAGCTGGAAAGACCAGGAAACTCCAACTATCTGAGTTGGAGGAGCTTAGAAATGATGCTTATGAGAATGCCAAGATCTACAAGGCTCGGACCAAACCTCTACATGATCAATTGATTTTCCGCAAGAGCTTTGAGCCAAACCAGAAGGTCTGGTTATTTGATTCTAAACTTAAGCTCTTTTCTGGTAAACTTAGATCTAAATGGAATGGCCCATTCATAATTGATCAGATTTTTCCTAATGGTGCCGTTCAAATTTCTGACCCAAAGACGGGTAACACCTTTAAAGTCAACGGTCAACGTTTGAAGCCTGTTGTTGACCGTAATCTTCCAGAACCCGTCTCAGACTCTGTTGCTCTAGCCATTCTGTGACTTCTTTGGCTGGACTTCGCCTAGCTGACGGCATTAAACTCAGCAGTTGTACATATGACACAAGGCTGATACGAGCTTCATATCCAGGTGACATCTTTCATATTCTACCTTTTCTTTCATGTCTCTTTTTCAATGAGGACATTACATCAGCTAGGCATGGGGGGGTGGATTCATTCTTGAATTATTTGGTCAGCTTTGTGAAATCCATATAAATTGTCTCTCTTCTTATTTAAAAAAAAATTAGGAAGGATTAGTTGGACATTAGGACTTTTCAATCCTAAGAAATTTTACATTAGGATCTGAACACAAAGACCCCTCAGGTCTTTGGACTTAATCAGCCTGGGTATCCACTAAAATGTGGATTTATTTTTGAGTCCTCGCCATCTTAATTCTATTATAATTGGAATAAATAAGTTTGGGTGATAAGTACACGACTTATCAACCCGCCCTCTGATTTGAGGGAATTTTGAGTTTTAAGCATCTACACACTTTCTTTGCACTGACTCGTTGTTCGGCGATTCTAACGGAAATTGGGTAGCTAATGAACCTTCTAGGGTGATATGGCTGGCAAGTTATCGTGGGTAACAGCCCATAGGTAGGTTGTCCAGAGCCCAGTCACTGGACCTTTCATAGTTTGCTGCCTTTAAGTAAATCCTAGACCAAGGAAGTCACCTACTTAAAAAAAAAAAGAAAAGAAAAAAAAATCAAAAAGAAAAGGAGAAAAGAACAAAAGGAAAATAAGCCACACTTCGCCACACAAGTATGGCTAGCAAGTTGTCGGTGGTAACAGCTCATCGACCGGTTGTCCAGAACCCAGCTCAGAAAATGCACTAAAAATTTTCAAAACACTTAGGAAGAAGCGGAGAAGTAAAATAAACCGGGGAGATATACATTGGATTCACCCTTGTGTTGACCCCGTAAAAAAATAAAAGTAGGGAGAAAGCTACCGGTTGTAAAGATACACCTTTAGGAAGAATTCTTGTTAGGTCACCTAGAGGCGTAGAAATCCGAAGTTCATGTTAATTGCCGGTCAACGAATCTATCACAATCACAATAAGATGCTTAAAGCTTAGGGTTCTCATCAAATTTTGGGTGAGTTGAATGGCCGTAGAAAGCTACTCTTAAACCCGAAAATTTGAAAATCCAAAAAATTAGAAAAGAGAAAAAGAAAATTTTCTTTTAATAAGGCGAGGGCTTGAGGCAGTCTGCATTTTGGCTGATACCCGGACACTGTTGTGTCTTTGAAAGTTCAGTTCCTAAGTAGAAAATTTCTTAATGATTGAAAATAACTCAAGTCAAAATAATCCAACCTAATTCTTTTATAAATAGCATATAATTTTTGCTAGGGACTAACAAAAGATAGGCATGGGGGTATGATGTAAACACATTTACACTACTTAAAATGTCTATTTATGCATGTTCTTAAGCATAGGATTGCATTTCATGATATAAATATTGCATAACATGCATCATCTTGCATTTAGAGTAGTTTGAATAAAATGGAGGTTAATTGTCTCCTTTTATGTGCTTGGACAGGGTAAACATTTTATCGGGGCCTCGGATCAAAGATCCAACCGTATGGATGTGATCAGGGCGACGATTGGAGTTCAACGACTCTAAGATCGCCCTAATCAGGCATCCGTAGCATCAGATAGTGACCTGGGAACCATAGAAGATCAAGGGCCAGGATGGTGTAAATCCTCACTTCAGATGATAATCCGACCGCACGGATGAATTCGGATCGACGATTGCAGCCCAACGACACAAAAATCGAGTCAATCCGATATCCATGGCACCATCTACAACTTCCAGAAGATGGACGGCCAAGATAGCGCCACGTGGCGCCATCTCAACCGCCCAAATGGCCGCTTGCATCTTGTGAAGGCCCCGCGCCTGATCGCTCTCCGCCGTTGGATCTTAATCCAACGACTGTGGTCGCTCGCGCTTAAAAGCGTCCGCTTGACCATCCGCGCCCCATAAAGCAGTGGTCGAGCGCGCTTTCGCGAGAGGCAGGCGCAGGATCGAGCCGCGGCGAGGGGTGGAGCAGGCGATTGGGCGCGGGGGGAGTGTCAGATGGAGATTGGACGGCCGCGCGCGCCCGATAGCATCCACGCGCAATTGAACGCACAACGTGGATGTGCGATCGCACACGGGCAGGCGCGCAACGCAGCGGGCGGAGACGAGAAGGCGCGAGCGAGCCGCCCACAACGTCCACGTTGAGGGCTCTTTTATTATTTTGAAGTTGTAATGTCAATTTTGCCCCCACTCCTTGCAACTATAAAAGGAGACCCCCTCCATACGAAATTCTCATCCCTTCTTTCTCCTCTCTACCCCTCCAAAGCTCAAGAGAAGCTTGTCCCACACCTGGGATGCTTCTCGCGAGATAAAGTCCAATTTTCACTCCCCTTCGAAAGTGGATCCCACGACGACGACGGCGTGCTGCTCCGTTCCCGTTCTTCTGCTACGTCCTCCTTTGTCATGCTTCGTTCTCCTTCGTCCAGGCGTCGTCCCGTTCGGCTCGTCCTCCAAGCAATCGTCGAGGAGGATAACTTCTCTCTCCCATTCTTATTTACAGCTTTTCTAGTGTAGAATTTTCCTGCTTTATAGTGTAATTGATTTTCTGCTTTCTAGTGTAACTTTTATTTAGTTTGATTATATAAACAATTGGAATATTGAATGCATGTTCTCTTTCTCTCTCTCTCTCTCTTTCTCTCTCTCTCTCTCTTTCTTTTAGTCTGATAGCTCCATTGTAATTATATCGCCTTGCTTATCAAAAAAAAAAATCCTAAAAAAAATATAATTGCGAATATAGATCAACGTAGCCTCCCTGTGTTCGACCCGGAATTCTTTTCGGTATAAATTTTATTTGTTGAACACGAATTCTTCGCTTTCGAACTACAACGATAGGTTTTCCAAAACCAAACACGTAAGCGTAGCGATTAGCAAAACGTTTCAACAGGTAGATGTCACGGACGAGGAGCATGTGGGGTGTGAGGGACCTCACCCGTTAAGTGTTGAGGCGATAAGCCCTCAATACTTTTGCATCTTATATCACTGCAACCGCTCTGTAGTCCACGATGTGGGACTATCAGTCCCTGACGTTTCGCACAACAGGTCACAGCAACTACTTCGTTCAATTGCTATCCAAGGAGCAGTTAGTGGTTCCAATTGGAAGTCCAGGGCTGATCCTGATGCAAGTTCGCAGTGCCTGGGACTTCACTTGGGGCATATAGTACCCTGAGTAAGGCTTCGAGCTTGCGTCGAAGCTTCGCTAATGGCGATGATAACCTACCACCTGTGAATAAAAAATAAGGTCGTTCGACCGTGTTAAAACTCTCAGGAGGTGTCTCCAAACGACGACGAGCGCAACTGTGATGGTGCCGAGGCGATTGGTGGTGTGAGGAGGTCTGACGACCTCGGACTGTTGGTGCGATAGTGGGTTTGTTCGGGAGATGGTTTGGGTGAGTGATGGAGTGAAATAAGAGAGGGATTTGGTTGGTGGAAGGACGGCGGAGCCTTTAAGGTAGGTGGAAAGGTTTTTGGTGCGGTGTAGCAGACGGAGAGCCTCGCCGGAGATGTTGACAGAGGTGGAGAAGACGAAGGTAAAGGTCGGTGTCAAGGGGTTGTTTTTGGGGTTTTTGAGTATAAAACAAAACTAAAAGAGCTATGGAACTAATCTAGCTATTCTAAGTGGACAAAAGGAGGGAGATCAGCACCAGCACCGGCATTGGTAGGCCGACACTGGGGAAGAAGGTACTCCGATGATGGGGACGGTGACGATGACGGAGGTAGAAGGGCTCCTACTAGTATAGCCAAGAGCAGACGAAAGAGAGGAAGGCAAATCTGCCACTGGTTTTGTGGCCAGACGACGAGAGGAGTCGGAGGAAGTCGTCGGAGCTTGAGGAGCTTTCCAGCAGGTCAAGGAGGGAGGAAAGGAGGGTTACACGGCCCAAAATCAAGTCTAAGGAGATCGATGAGCTCTGAGGGTCCTTATAAAGGGCTCTAGAGAGAATTTTGAGCTTGGAAGCTTGGAATGCTCACCGGAGTAGGATTTTGAAAGATACCCAAATCTCTCATGCATTTGCATAAGAGATTGGGAAGGTTATGGAACTCATGGACTGAAAGACGTCGGTTCTGTTATAACGTTGTAGTAAAGCCGGTTGTTACCAACGTTTCATATAAAAATTTTTTTACTCGGAAAAATAAAAGAGTTCCCGAGGTCGAACTCAGGGAGCAAGTTGTATTCTAGAGATATACAAGTTCTATTACAAAAATAAAGAGAGAGAGAGAGAGAGAGAGAGAGATGAAAATTTGGCTTCTTCTTCTTCTCTTCTTTCTTCCTCTTTGTCTTATCTCCTCTTTGGCTTTTGTTCTTCCTGTTCTTCTTCTTCTTCTTCTGCTTTCTTCAGATCTTCCCCTCGTGCTCTTCTTCTTCTGTCTTCTGTTCTTCCTTGTTTTCTTTCTTTCTTTTTCTTCAGATCTTCTTCTTCTTTTCTTGCTTCTTGCTTCTCTTCATTTCTTCTTCTTCTTTGTCTTCACCTGCCTTGACCTCTCTTCTTCTTCTTTCGCGTTGGCCGTTGCTCTTCCTTCTTCTTCAGCCTGTCTTCTTTCCTGCTCTGGCTGCTGACCTTCCGTCGTCTGCCCCGGTGCTGAGACGACTTAACGATGCCTTTGCTACAGTGCAGCAGCTCCTTCTTCTTCAGCGGGTCTGCTTCTTCTTCTTTGGCCTGCACACTTCAGAGTTTTTTCGTCAAGAGGCAAAAACCTACTCTACCCCCCTCCCCCGCGTATCTCTCTCTCTGAAATCACTCTTCGGAAGCTCTCCCAGAGCGCTACCGGGTAATCGGGTTCGGGTCCAGGCCCACCGGCGTGCGTGGTGGGCGAGGAGTGCAGGTCAGTCTAATCGGGTCGGGCCAGGTCCGCGGAGCGTGGTCACGGACGAGGCCGGGTCGGGTCGGGTGAGAGGGACCTCACCCCGTGGTAACTGAGGCAAACAGATGGTGGCACTTTTGCAATTTATGTGGGTGTGTGGCTTCAGAAATTCCCGAGGTGGGACTATCCGCGCACCCCTTTTCTCTCACGCCTGCAGTAGGGATGGTGCTTCCAATTGCAACAGCTGTTGAGGCTCGCAACTCCAATTGAGGGCCAGGGTGTGTGCGCAAGACTCTTTCGCGCAGCCTAGGTCTTCAACCTGGGATATCTAGGCTTGGAGCAACCTCAAGCAAGCTTCGAGCTTCCTCGCCAATGGCGGTCAAGGCCTGGAACCTGAAATCAATAGAACGGCCTCTCGGCCAAATCAGACAGGCGGGGGACCTTCGCCGTGGCACGGCGAAGGTGGTCAGGGGGTCTGCAGGGGGCGAGGTTGAGCTAACAGGTCGTCCTAGGTCAAACTGTGAGCGAGGAAGTGGGTGTGTTCGGTGGATCTGCAGAGGGTGTTTGGTGGGAAGTGGAGGGGCGGAAGAGGATCAGGGTGAGGAGGCGGAGGTTCTGCGGTGGTCGGCGAGCCGTGTGGGTCGCTGAGGTGATGGGAGCGGCTCGCCGGAGGGTGGTCGGAGGCGGAGAGGATGAGGGTGAACAGGAGCGGTCGCCGGAGGGTGGTCGGAGGCGGAGAGGATGAGGGTGAACAGGAGCGGTCGAGGGTTTAATTGACTAAATTGGAAGCGGGGAAAGAAAGAGGAGAAGAAGGGGAGTAGGTCTAACTTACTTGCAGGGACGAAGGGGGAGGAACAGGGCGACAGTCGTATCGACTGTCGCCGGAGAAGACGATGCCCAGTGGGGGGAGGACGGCGGTGACGACGGGGCAGAGGCAGCGCGCGCCGGTATTGCGCGACGCGGGAAGAGCAGGGGAAGAAATCTCTGCTGCTGGTATTGCGGCAGAGCGAAGAGGAGGAGGAGGAAGAACCGCCGGAGCTGGTGGGCGTCTGCCGGAGTGAGAAGAGAGGAAAGTTGGGGGTTTTCTCCGTCAGATCCAAGCTGCCCTGGTCGGTGGAGCAGCGGGGGGTATTTATAGGGATGAGACAGGGAGGATGGCGGAGGGAGACGACGTGTCTCCCTCGCCGGAGGATGGTCGGAACATGAACCCATACCGTCCGTGCGTTCGCACGGCCGGTATGGGGGGCTACAATGACCATGGGGGTGCTCCTGCGACGGCTGACGACGCAGGGCACCCCCGGTATACTTGCCAGGTCCCCCACCTCACCCTGCGCGGCGCCATGCTCCGCGCAAGGTCGCCGGAGCATGGTGCTGGCAGGGTTTTGCAGGAGGGACCTGATTGCAAAGAACGAAGGAGAGTTAGGGGCCAAAATGCGAGGGTTCAAAAGTTGAGGGCCAAAGAGTAAATATATGAGGACCAAAGTGTGAAGTCGGTCAAGGAGGTTTCTTCTTAGGCTCAAGTTTTTATACATGACTAATTAGGACCTAAGGAATCTGATGGTGAATTTTATTTTCATATTAAACCTTGTTTGACCGGTCAATTTGCGCAAAAACCCAAATTAAGTTATTAATTGGGCATGGTTCTCAATGTAGGTCAAAATGGGTTCTAAAGGCCAAATTGAAGGTTCTAAACCCTAGAGATTATTTTTCTATGAATTTTAGAGGGTTTATTCTATTTTTACTTTGCCTCGAACCTTGTGAATTGAAGTGGGTTGTTTTAGGGTTACAGATTATCATTTGGTTCCTTGGAAGTGCTGTAGCCCTTGCTAGATCATCTCATCCCACTTTTATTCTTATTAAGCTGTTTTGACCTATGTTTGGGCCCTGAATTACCCTGTATGCAGATTATACTGGTAAAATTGCACTTTTACCCCTTATGACTTGTTTTCTTCTCAAACTCAGAATTCTCTGAGTTAAGCTTTTCCTTGAGATATGTAGGAGCTTTTATCCTTTGTATTGGGTCAAAATGAGCTAGTTATGGCTCATGATGAGGTTCTCATCATACCCCCATGCCTAGCTTTTGCTAGTCCCTTAGCAAAAACTTAAGGTTTCAACCCTTGTTCTAGACCATGAAGTTTTCAATAGTTTTAGATAAGTGCCTTCATAGATTAGGTTAGAATGCTGATCATAGGCCTAAAAGGTACTCTAGTGCCAATCAAGATCCAAATCTGTCTAGCCTTAGCCTCAGTCTTTTAGCAAAGGTTTTTAAGGCCCACAAGAACTAACCTAAGGTTTATTGGACTTCGTGGTTAAAGCACCCGTGCTTGAAATGATTTTAGCCCTGGCTCAGTTCGCAGTGCGTTTTGTAAGAGAGAGATAGAAAGTTTTTCTGTTTGGAGAGTTTTTTCTCTCTTTTTCTTTTTAGTTCTAGCCTAGGATTGGCTTTTCAACACGGTCTGTATCAGATTCCTTGCTCCCATCATCAATCCTCAAGGGTTCCTGGCGATCGATGCTTCGAGATAGCACCGCCCATGGCAACCCCCGGAACCCTGGCTATTGAGATTTCGAGATAATCCCATCCATGGTATTCCGTGGCCGAATCCAGACCCTGGCAATTGACATTTCGAGATAATGCCATCCATGGAATCTGAACCAGCAGAGTGCTTATATGCCCCCCGTAGGATATGTAAATATCCTAAGAGACAAGCACCGAGGAGATGATATTTTGTTACGCATCTTCGAGGGGATTTCCCGCCTCTCCGCGCTGGGAACTCGTCCAAATCAACTTGTGTTGATCGGCCGCTCCTATTCTAGATGTTCTTTTCAGATTTTTGTGACGCTTCTGCGTGATTCTGATTTTTACGCTTACTGAACCAGGCTGTGTGTGAGATTAGGGTGCTTAGGTTACTGAGTCCCGTAAACCAAAAATTAGTTAACGAGGCCGAATACTCCCTAAGCCTTAGACCTAATACTTCAGCTTTTCATTTTCCTCAACCTCTTGAGGAGTGTCCAGATCTTAATGGGTACTAAGAGTCTATTCAAGAATTCCTAAGGTTTGCATTCTTTACTAATCTTATTGTGCACTTTTCTTGAATGAGGTCTAGAGCTTAGGTTAATTCCTTAGTTCCTTACTAATGACTATCACTTTTTCTCATAATTTTGTGCTCCTTTTTCATTTTGTTTCTTTTCTCCTTCACAAAATTTTCCTTCTCCTCTTTTCCTCTTATTCTTTTTCGAAAATTTTTTTTTAATTTTTATGGTATTTTTGGCATATGTGAATTTTTTGTTTGAAACCTTTTCTTACGAGTTTTTGCACTTTCATACCCCCCCATGCCTAAGATTTGCAATGTCCTCATTGTAACCTAGGGGTTTTTATTCAACTAAGTTCATACATTAGGATAGCTGTTTTGATGAGTGAATGGGTCGGGGTGACTGTTGCGGACGATTTCTAATCTCAGATGCAAGCACCTGAGGTGGAGTCGGTTGTCCTAAAGTGTGAACTTCAAGTGCAAAAAGCTGTCAGAACAAGTTTCAGGTTTTCAAAGAGAATGACGGGCTGCCTCCCGTTGAGCGCTAAATTTGATGCCTTCAGCCAAGCGGGAAATGTGATGGAGAGGGGATGGTCAAATCAGCAGAGTTTTGTAAGACAAGCACCTTGATTAAGAGCCTGGTTGGTCCAACCAGGTGCTTGTTCAGATCAACAGGCTGATGATGCAGCCCAAACCCAATCAATCTAGTGGGTTGATAGATGTGGATAAAAAAGTGTGGAACCCACCATAAACTATGAGGCTCAGATGGATGTGGAAGTGTAAACGCAGGGTTTGGCTGTGCCGAATCAGCCTGGTCAGAGTAGGGACCCGTAGGATAATCAGTGGTTGATGCAGGAACCCTACAGGGGTGATCAGAGAATGATAGAGCATGGCATGTAGTCTGATCAATGTTCGAAACCCGATGTGGAAATGCAATCGGCTCGGTGAGAGGTGGATCAGCATAGAAATTGAGTCCGGTTGCGGGTCGGGGTTTGGGAGAGGTTTTGATCTGTTCTGTGTGTGCGGATGAGGTGGCCATTGTGTACGAGGGCTCTTCTAGAGACAGACGATAGGTGATTTTCTGTAGAGAGTCCTCTGGGTAACTATCAAATGCCGGAAGAGTGTTTGTAGGGTGAAAGAAATCGGATTCGAGAAAAAATTTGGATTCTTGGTTGCAATTACTCTTGGCATTTTCTGTTTTTGGTTCCTGAGGATCGAAAAGGAATGATTCTGTGTTATCAGTGATCTCAGGAATCAGGACCTCAGAGTCAGAGTCATGTGAACTGAGGTCGTGGATAGGCCTGGTGTGTTCAGGAAGGGGAATCTCTCCGCAATTATAGTCAGATCTGAAATTGTCGGAGAGTTGGCGAAAATGATCATGAATTCCACCACAGCACAAATCATCAGATGTGGAATCAGCAGCCTGACTGGGTTCTAGTCTATATGTCACTTCCGGGCTCAAAAAGATGTTCTGTTCAAGCTCTAAGCTGGTAGGATAGATCCCATTAAAACCTTGCTCATCCAACTCCTCAGTTTCTGTATCATAAATTGGCATGTTTTCTGAAAAATCAATCAGATTTCCTGAGGGTGTTGGAAAAGGACATTCATCAAATAAAGGCCCGGAATCATATTCTGTAAAAATTTGATCTTTCTCATAAGGGGCCTCATAATCTTCCCAATAAGTTTCAGATCTAGGTTCTAGGCTTAGGATGTGGGTAGAATTATTAGAACCTAAGTCTGAATAACCTTCGAGGGTTACCTTATCAAAACAAGGGGCGGAATTTATACCCTCCAGAGGTTCAATTCTAATCTTGTTATTGCAGGAGTCTTGGAGTTCTAAGCTTGGTGATTTACGGCCTAGGGTTGGCTCAGCATTGTGTTCTCCTGCAACTTCCCAACCTATTTTAATGCTATCTTCTATTTGGGTTGGAATTTTACAACCACTTTGTGCCTCAATCCCGAGATCTGGGAAACTGAATTGTTCCTTAATACTGTTCCAAGATGGTTCATCCTCTGTTTCTGGTTTATACGGGTATTTCTGGTTGATAATTTGTTCTACTGATTTCATCATTTCTACCCGTTTTATAAGGGCATCTTGGTGTTGTTCCCAAAGTACAGGATTTGTTAAGCATTGAAGGTATTCAGATTGGTGTAATTTTTCCATCTCAATGTATCCTGTCATGAGCATGTCTCGGGTTGATCCTTTTGAAATTCCAGTCAATAGAATTTGGGCACAGTTTATGATGAAGGATGTGGTTGTTGGGACATCAACCTGAATATCTCCTATTGGTGTTGAGGTTTTTTCTTCTTTTTCATAGAATTTTATGGCATCCTCGATCATTTTATCTTTCATAGATCTCCGATATTCAGGTTTCTTGAATGGTAGTCTTGCTAGGTAATTAGGCTGCATAATTGGATCAGGTGGTGGAATAGAATCAAAGTTTGAATCAAGATGGAAGAAGGGGATTTTGTTCAGAATCAGAGGAAAGAGGGGCTATGTGAATGATTTCTGCAAAAACAAAGGAGCCGAGGCTTAGCCTCGGGGAGAGTGAATTTCTATAGGAGGTTTCAAGGACCTCCTGAAAAATACTGAAGGGCTGGATGAGATAAGCAGGTGCTGGACCCAATCAAGACACCCAAAAATTGTTGGGTGACTATAGAGGTTCGGGGCAGATGGACCCCTTGATCAGAAAGATCGTCCACCTGAGAATTACCTGGGCAGCCAGAGAGGGAGAGTCCCGCGAAGACCCCTACACGGTAGAGCGTCCCCACGGGTTACAGGGTTTCCCCCACCCGACCTCTCTTGTCACTGCGGTTCCAGGTAGACCAGAATGGGGATCTTGACCTCTTAAGTCTACCAATTTTAAGATCAGGGTGCTTAAGGTTTTCACTTGAACTTTAGTCTTTTAAGTGCAAAGAGTGACCTAATTTAAGGTTGGTTGACCCAAGGGGTCAACTTTACCTCTTGTTTTCTTTGAGAGCTTTTAGGTCCTGTCTTTTAGGGTTCAAGTGTTTAGAGAGCCAATTGTTTTAGATTTTCTTTGAATAGGTATTTTCAGACAAGGGCTTGGGCACACTTCATTTGGTTTTCTCAATTCTTGCTTAAGGAGTGTGTCTCTAAATCCCTAGTGTTGGATCCTAGGTTGGCTCTACTTGGTCCAGTTAATTCTTTGTTGGGTAATTAGGGCTCAAGCAAGAATGTGTTAGCCCTTAAATACCCTTAATAGTGTGCAGAAATAATGAGTTGAAAACATGCAACTTTTATGGTTACTAAATATGGAAGACAGGTTAGCCCTATATTGCTTGTTCTTTTCTTTTCTTCCTCTTTAGAGCTTAGGGGTTAATAGTGAGAGGAAAAATTTACCTGTCTTTGGTGTGGTTGCTTGTCTTCTTGAGTTCCTGTAGCTGCACAAAAGAGAGGAGATTATCAGAAATAAAAAAAAGTACAGGAATGTTTACCTCTAGAATAGCCGTTGCTCCCCGGCAACGGCGCCAAAATGAAAGACGTCGGTTCTGTTATAACGTTGTAGTAAAGCCGGTTGTTACCAACGTTTCATATAAAAATTTTTTTACTCGGAAAAATAAAAGAGTTCCCGAGGTCGAACTCAGGGAGCAAGTTGTATTCTAGAGATATACAAGTTCTATTACAAAAATAAAGAGAGAGAGAGAGAGAGAGAGAGAGATGAAAATTTGGCTTCTTCTTCTTCTCTTCTTTCTTCCTCTTTGTCTTATCTCCTCTTTGGCTTTTGTTCTTCCTGTTCTTCTTCTTCTTCTTCTGCTTTCTTCAGATCTTCCCCTCGTGCTCTTCTTCTTCTGTCTTCTGTTCTTCCTTGTTTTCTTTCTTTCTTTTTCTTCAGATCTTCTTCTTCTTTTCTTGCTTCTTGCTTCTCTTCATTTCTTCTTCTTCTTTGTCTTCACCTGCCTTGACCTCTCTTCTTCTTCTTTCGCGTTGGCCGTTGCTCTTCCTTCTTCTTCAGCCTGTCTTCTTTCCTGCTCTGGCTGCTGACCTTCCGTCGTCTGCCCCGGTGCTGAGACGACTTAACGATGCCTTTGCTACAGTGCAGCAGCTCCTTCTTCTTCAGCGGGTCTGCTTCTTCTTCTTTGGCCTGCACACTTCAGAGTTTTTTCGTCAAGAGGCAAAAACCTACTCTACCCCCCTCCCCCGCGTATCTCTCTCTCTGAAATCACTCTTCGGAAGCTCTCCCAGAGCGCTACCGGGTAATCGGGTTCGGGTCCAGGCCCACCGGCGTGCGTGGTGGGCGAGGAGTGCAGGTCAGTCTAATCGGGTCGGGCCAGGTCCGCGGAGCGTGGTCACGGACGAGGCCGGGTCGGGTCGGGTGAGAGGGACCTCACCCCGTGGTAACTGAGGCAAACAGATGGTGGCACTTTTGCAATTTATGTGGGTGTGTGGCTTCAGAAATTCCCGAGGTGGGACTATCCGCGCACCCCTTTTCTCTCACGCCTGCAGTAGGGATGGTGCTTCCAATTGCAACAGCTGTTGAGGCTCGCAACTCCAATTGAGGGCCAGGGTGTGTGCGCAAGACTCTTTCGCGCAGCCTAGGTCTTCAACCTGGGATATCTAGGCTTGGAGCAACCTCAAGCAAGCTTCGAGCTTCCTCGCCAATGGCGGTCAAGGCCTGGAACCTGAAATCAATAGAACGGCCTCTCGGCCAAATCAGACAGGCGGGGGACCTTCGCCGTGGCACGGCGAAGGTGGTCAGGGGGTCTGCAGGGGGCGAGGTTGAGCTAACAGGTCGTCCTAGGTCAAACTGTGAGCGAGGAAGTGGGTGTGTTCGGTGGATCTGCAGAGGGTGTTTGGTGGGAAGTGGAGGGGCGGAAGAGGATCAGGGTGAGGAGGCGGAGGTTCTGCGGTGGTCGGCGAGCCGTGTGGGTCGCTGAGGTGATGGGAGCGGCTCGCCGGAGGGTGGTCGGAGGCGGAGAGGATGAGGGTGAACAGGAGCGGTCGCCGGAGGGTGGTCGGAGGCGGAGAGGATGAGGGTGAACAGGAGCGGTCGAGGGTTTAATTGACTAAATTGGAAGCGGGGAAAGAAAGAGGAGAAGAAGGGGAGTAGGTCTAACTTACTTGCAGGGACGAAGGGGGAGGAACAGGGCGACAGTCGTATCGACTGTCGCCGGAGAAGACGATGCCCAGTGGGGGGAGGACGGCGGTGACGACGGGGCAGAGGCAGCGCGCGTCGGTATTGCGCGACGCGGGAAGAGCAGGGGAAGAAATCTCTGCTGCTGGTATTGCGGCAGAGCGAAGAGGAGGAGGAGGAAGAACCGCCGGAGCTGGTGGGCGTCTGCCGGAGTGAGAAGAGAGGAAAGTTGGGGGTTTTCTCCGTCAGATCCAAGCTGCCCTGGTCGGTGGAGCAGCGGGGGGTATTTATAGGGATGAGACAGGGAGGAAGGCGTAGGGAGACGACGTGTCTCCCTCGCCGGAGGATGGTCGGAACATGAACCCATACCGTCCGTGCGTTCGCACGGCCGGTATGGGGGGCTACAATGACCATGGGGGTGCTCCTGCGACGGCTGACGACGCAGGGCACCTCCGGTATACTTGCCAGGTCCCCCACCTCACCCTGCGCGGCGCCATGCTCCGCGCAAGGTCGCCGGAGCATGGTGCTGGCAGGGTTTTGCAGGAGGGACCTGATTGCAAAGAACGAAGGAGAGTTAGGGGCCAAAATGCGAGGGTTCAAAAGTTGAGGGCCAAAGAGTAAATATATGAGGACCAAAGTGTGAAGTCGGTCAAGGAGGTTTCTTCTTAGGCTCAAGTTTTTATACATGACTAATTAGGACCTAAGGAATCTGATGGTGAATTTTATTTTCATATTAAACCTTGTTTGACCGGTCAATTTGCGCAAAAACCCAAATTAAGTTATTAATTGGGCATGGTTCTCAATGTAGGTCAAAATGGGTTCTAAAGGCCAAATTGAAGGTTCTAAACCCTAGAGATTATTTTTCTATGAATTTTAGAGGGTTTATTCTATTTTTACTTTGCCTCGAACCTTGTGAATTGAAGTGGGTTGTTTTAGGGTTACAGATTATCATTTGGTTCCTTGGAAGTGCTGTAGCCCTTGCTAGATCATCTCATCCCACTTTTATTCTTATTAAGCTGTTTTGACCTATGTTTGGGCCCTGAATTACCCTGTATGCAGATTATACTGGTAAAATTGCACTTTTACCCCTTATGACTTGTTTTCTTCTCAAACTCAGAATTCTCTGAGTTAAGCTTTTCCTTGAGATATGTAGGAGCTTTTATCCTTTGTATTGGGTCAAAATGAGCTAGTTATGGCTCATGATGAGGTTCTCATCATGGACGAATTTAGAAGAAAGAGGATTCCTCAAAGAATCTCCCTTCCAATTTTGGAAGGGATTGATTGAATAGAGAAGTTCTCTTCAATCAAAGGTCGCTGGAGAAGGATTTCTCCGTGATAATGGAGAAGGGACCTAATTATGAAGACAACGACAAAGTTAGGGGCCAGTTTGAAAGGATTTAGAAAGTTAAGGGCAGAAATGAAATTAGACAGAACCAATTTGCAAACTAGGTTAAGACAAACTCATTTTGTGTCCAAATTTTGGTACAAACCTAATTTGGACCTAAGAAATCCAATGGTGAAGTTGGATTTTGGTTTTGCCCATGTTTGACACTGTAATTAATCAAAAACCTAAATTAGAGTAAATGTCTGTATGTGATTCTGTTTTGGGTTAAAACGGGTTCTGATGGTCAAATTTAAGGTTCCGAACCCTAGAGAATATTTTTATATAAATTTTAGAGGATTTAAATAAATTTTATCGTAACCAGAACCTCAGTTAATTAAGCAGGTCTGTTTTTAGGGTTTCAGAAGTCATTTAATTCTCAAAACATACGCAAACCCATTTCTGATTGTTCTAACCCACTTGTTGACCTTTTATGACTATTTGACCCTTAATGAACCCCTGGAAAAACCTGTGATTATACTGCATTCATGATTTGATGGTAAAATTATAGTTTTAACCCTAATTTCTTATCTTTCGCTCATAATGCTTATGTAATGAAATATGACCTTCAGTTGTTTATGTAGGAGCATTTAGAGACTTAATCACATCAAATTAAGCTAGTTATAGTTCATGATGGTGTTTCCTTCAGTACACATATAACTATACTAAATAATTGGTGATCTAAATCACCATTATTTTGTTATAGATATCTTTTTGTCATATCAAATTCTTGCTATACTCATGTTCTACATTGATTATCATTTTTGTGTAATTTATTTGGCTTAAATTTTGTGCTCAATTACATTTGAGATTAGTGTGTGAATTCCTATTTGCTCCCTGTGTTTGACCTCGGACTTTCATTCGAGTAATAAAATTATTTGTTTGAGTGTTATTTTGGCTATATTACAATGAAGCTGTTTTAAAAGACCGATTTATCCCTCCAACAGAAGCTCTCAATCTTCTGAGCTTTTTGAAGCTTCTCTATACTTCAAATCTTCTCTAAATCATGCGGAATGCATTCTCAAGTCTTTTTGGACTCTCAAATGACAGGTATTTCCTCTTTTCAGGTCATTTGACCTGAAATCCAGCTGAAAGTCTTGTTTCCAGGCATGGCAATAGTGCCATGTTCTTCCTACGAATCTGCAAATCAATAGTGATACAATCACCAAATTGGTGATAAAATTGGAAAGCTGACTCTTACAACTTTCGATCGAGCTATTATGTGCTCAATTTGGTCCTTTGAGCCAGCTAAAATCATTGTTTGATGTTAACGCTGGCAAGCGTTATGTGAAGGAGGAGCTGCTGGATTAAGTCCCACATCGGGAGAAGAAGTGCGCCTTCATGGGTATAAAATGTTAAGTGCGAAGAGCCTGACTGGTCATCAGTGCAAGGCGCGCTTATGAGCATAACTAATCCTTGAGCTCATGCGTGCACGTACGTATGCGTGTGTGTGAGTGCCTGTGTGCGCGTGGGCCTGGGTGGGCATGAGCATTTCGTAGGCTTGATTGGGCCCGTTACTGTGCAAACTAAAATGGTTAAAATCCACACTTAAATGAACCAGGACTGGGCCTCGAGTAGCGTTGATCTAGCCCTCGTGGACTGTGTATCCTCGAAAAGGGATCAATCCGTCCATTAAATAATTTTTGTTAAGTTTTAAAAGGCGTGGGTTAAGGACTTAAATCGACTAAGTGTGGAGGTTGAATGCACAATAAGAGTGAAATAGAAAAGAGTGAAGAAAGAGAGGAAAAGAGAGATGTGAGTGCTTGGTGACAAGCTATGTGTTGAGGTTTAAAAGAGGAGTGAAGGCTGAAGATAGTTATGTGTTGAAGAATTTATTGTAAAGAGAAGGCATCTACTTGTATTGTGAAATCTTTTATGCTTTATATTTGTAACACTAGTGATAAACATTTATTTTCTTTTGCTATTCATTGTAAAATCTTTCATGTACATTTCCTTTTATAATGGACTAATTGTAAGTTTTAATTGTTGAATTTGATGAGTAATTGTTCATGCGCTTAACATATTACTTAGTTATAGACTTAATTAATCAATTTATTAGTTAATTATGCATTAGAATAAAAATGGTGAAATAATTAAGTTTATACCTCCTAATCGAATGCTACAATGAGATCGTGGTTTTTATTCGTTGTAGTATGGTTTGAAAACGTCGTATAAACGATTATCAATTTTACTCGAAATTTAAAAAACTTCCGAGGTTGAACTTAGGGAGCAATTCGGTATTTTAGAAGCAAAATCACAATTCTCACAATAGGATATTTAACAAGGATATAAATGAAAGTTTATGTACAAGAACACTAAAAAGAAAATAGCAATGGAAGAGGAAATATTTTCTTGATGGCTTCTCCCTTCCTCTCTTTCTTGCTTTTCTTTTCTCTTCTTGGCCGCACCTTTTTCCCTCTTTCTTTCTCTGTCTTTCTTTTCTCAGACGTCTGATTCTGTGAATCAGACGGCTTATCTTGCAGATTGCTACAGTGATTCTTCTCTTTTATCTTCTTCTTCTTCTTTCCTTTCTACTGCAGTTCCTTCTTCTTTCTTCTCTTTCTCTGCACCTCCTCCTTGCCTTCTTTTTCTTTCGTGTCCCCTTCTTCCTTGTCTTTTTGCTGCTAAGTCTTCAGCTCCTTCCTTGGCCTCTACAGTCTCCTTCTTTCTCTTCTTCTTCGCAGATGCTTCTCCTTCCTCTGCGGCTTCTTCTTCTCTTCAGCTGCTTCCTCTTCCTCCTTCTTCCCTACACAGCACAGAGAAGCAAAACCTACCCCCTACCCTCCCTGCATCTCTCCCTCTCTCTGTTTCACTCCAAGGTACGCTCTCCCAGAGCCTTCTCAGGTTATCGGGTCGGGTATGCGTGCCCAGGACCAGGCGCACTGGCGTGGGTGGTGCGTGAGGAGTGCACGGGTAGTCGGGTCAGGCAACTAGGTCCGCGGAGGCAAGTCGCGGACGAGGCGTGAGCGAGTGAGGGTGAGGGACCTCACCCCTATGTTCTGAGGCAACCTAAAGAAAACACAAAAACAATAAAAGGTGCTCACCTACGCTGGGCGTTTCCGAGATGGGATTAAAGTCCCATCCGCTTCTGCTGGCACTCGCAGGGGGAAGGTCTACGCAATTGGCGCAACTGGGGTCGATTGTAGCCCTGATTGCCAGGTGCGTAAGACTTGTAGAGGGATTCCGCGCACCTGGAATGCATTTGCCTGGAGGGGGTTGTCCTGGAGCGAGCGAGGGAGCATCTTCACACCTTCACTAATGGCGGCGGAGGCGTGAACCTGAAATGCACGAATACGGCCTCGCGGTCCTGTCAGACCATAGGAAAACACGGCAAAGGTGAGGCGGGGGTTGGCTGGCCATAGGGCGACCTAAGCGTGCGTGCCTAGGTCACTCTGTGGCCGTGAAGGTGGGTTAGGTCGGTGGAGGTGTGGAGTGTGTGTGGTGGGCAGTGGAGATGGGGAAAGTTCTCAATGGATGGTGGCGGAGGTTTTGAGGGGTCTGGCGAGGTGGATGGAGGCGTGGAGCGGCGGGAACACCTCGCCGGTGATCTAGTCGGAGGTGGGAATGATGGTGGTGGTCAATGGCAGTCGAGGGGTCGAAAGTGTGAATTAAAAGAGGGGAAATGAAGAGGGGGAGATGAGGAACTTATCTGTGGGTCTCTGGACGAGGGGGGGAGGTGGAGGGCGAGCGACGCGTATTAGCTGTAGCCGGAGACGAAGGCCCTGAGGTGAGGATGACGGCGATGAGGAAGGGGTCAGAGGGGCGCGCGCGGGTACGGCGCGGTGAGGAGGAGCACGGCGGAGATGACTCTGCCACTGGTATGGTGATAGAGTGACGAGAGGAGGAAAAGGAAGTCGCCGGAGCTTGCGGGTAGACGGCCGGAGATGAGGAAGACGAAATTAAGGGGGATTCTCAGGCCAAAACAAGCTTGAAGGGTGTGGCAGAGGGTGCCGCTCCTTAAATAGGCATCGGTCGGAGGTAGAGCGCACAAAAGCGGCGGGAAAAATCCCGCCGGAGATGTGGGCAAACAGAGACCCATACCTCTCGCGCGTTCGCACGAGAGGTATGGCGGCTGACGTGCGGTTGTGCGTGTGTTAAGAAGTGTCGTTATAGTCGCACTTACAACGTCGATTTTAAAATAAGTAAACGAAGGTGAGTCTAAGTGTCGGTCTCAGGGAGGCATGAAAATCAGATTTTGCTTATCACTTGTTGTCACGGAAAGTGAAGAGTTTTGCTTGCGAAAGGTGTGGTTTTGAAAAGCGAGAGAGAGATAGAGAGAGAGAGATATTAGGGTTAGAATGTTCCTTGTTTGATCATGCAATTTAAACGGAAATTAAAGTGACAACTGAACGGAAAATAACTTCATTAATCATGCACTCTTAGTTCATATCTTACAACATTAAATACATGCTTCAAAAAAAAGCAATGGAAAGCTTAAAAGAGAGAGAGAGAGAGGGTGGAGAGCGACGAGGCAGCCACGGCGGTGGAGGAGGCTTCGTCGGCGGCTTGTCTTCTCCGACGATTACAAAAGGGCCTAAAGCTAGCTAAGAGAGGGGTGTAGTTGCAAGGGAAGTGAATGCCTTGAATGAGTAGTTGGAGGGGGTTTAAACAGGGTAAAGGGCTTTCTAAAAGAAGAATGGGCTTTAGCGACGTCCAGAACGTCGCTAAAACCACTCCAAAAGCGTCGGTGAAGCCCTCCAGTCCGCCGGTCAACCGCGCACGCTGTTTCTTCTTCACGCTCAATCCGCAGCCGCTGCATGAGAGCCGTCCGATCGAAGATCGGACGGCTGAGATCTCTCCTCGACTGTGCTTGGATCGTGCCTCGGGCGCGCGTGTGCGCGGGCATCATTGCCCGACGTGCGCTCGCGCGTGGGCGCTCGCGAGCTGTGGGCGCACCGCGTGGCGAAATCTCGGTCGCCCGCTGTTGATTGGGTGGCCCAATTTCACTGCGCGCAATCTTCGTCTTCGAATTCACGCTCCGCGCAGTTTAAACCTGCATCGCGTGCGTGTGGGTGTGCGCGCTAACCGTTGCGCCACGCCCGCACTTTGTTGCAGCGATTGCGGGCGGGCGCACGAGTCTCGGTCGTCCGATCGAAGATCGATGGTTGAGATCTGATCTCGGCTGGATGAAGAGGTGGCATGAGGTGGAGCGAGGGTGACGTGGCACAATGAGGGTCGTTGATCTCCAGATCAACGGTCAGAACTTCTTGGGCCCATTGTAGGAGCTCCAGATGTCAAATTTGGTTGATCTTGAGTTCGTTGGCCTTCTTTCGTCGTTCTGAATCCATCCGTGTGGTCCGATTGCTCATCTGAGGCCTGCTTTGACAGGTGCTTACACAAATGGCCATTGATACAGTTTTATAAGCAATCTTAGTACATGATGCATGCAATGCTCCCATTCTACTTATGTTGTGCCTTTTATTCTTAAGATAGGCCATATTCAACATAATTATCACTCCCTTGTGCAGTGTTATCATACCCCCATGCTTACTCCTTGCTAGTCCCGAGCAAGGTTTATTCTAGCCTTTATTTCCTTTCAGAATTTAAGAAGTAACTGCTTAGACACTTCGTCACTTGTCAATAGGAGGAAATATACCAAGATCTTAATCTACAAAGACTAAGCAGCGCTCGGGTGTCTGCCAAAATACGAATCGCCAAATCCTTGCTTTAATGTATATAACTATACATATGAATATGTATATATATATATATATTTTAGAATTTTTTTCAGAATTCAGTGTGGGTTGGTAACTTTTTACGGCTACCCAACCCACCCAAAACTCGGTCACAACCCTAAGTGCTAATCATCTTGGTGTGAATGTTGTGATAGACTCACTTAACGGTAATTTAGACAGACTTCAGGTTTTTACGCCCCTAGGTGACCGGAAAAGGAAATAAATTTGCCTGAAGGTGTATTTGTTCGATTGGTAGCTTTCTCCCTACGTTTATTTTAATTGGGGTTAACACAAGGATTTTTCCAGTGTATATCTCCCCGACTTGTACTACTTCCCCTGCTTCTTCCTTAAGTGTTTTGGTTCTTTCTGTGCAGTTATTAAGCTGGGCTCTGGATAACCGACCAATGGGCTGTTACCCACGATCACCTGCCAGCCATACTTGTGCGGTGGAGTGTGGTTTATTTTCTTTTCTTCTCCTTTTTTTTTCGTAGGTGGCTTCCCTGATCTCAAATGTACCTAGAGGCAATGAAGAAGAAATGGTCTGTGGCTGGGTTCTGGACAACCTGCCAATGGGTTGTTACCCACGACAACTTGCCAGCCATACCACCCTAGAGAGTTCATTAGCTACCCAATTTATGTCAAAATCTCCGAGAAGTGAGTCTGTGCAAAAATGTGTGCAGATGCTTAGACTCAAAGTTTTTCTGAGTTAGAGGGTCAGTTGATAAGTCGCATACTTATCACCTTATTTAGTAGGTGGATTAGAATGGCTTAAGGTTGCAAGGATTCGAAGCTAAATCCATATTTTAATGGACACCAGGGCTGATTAAGCCTGAAGGTCTGAAAAGTCTAAGTGTTTAAGTTCTTTTTGTTTTATTTTTCACTATTGACAAGTTTCTAATGCCTAAGTTTTCTTCCTAAATTCAATTTTTTTTTATTTTATTCAGACTAATTAAATGAGCTCAGGATTATGCAATTTACCACCACCCATGCTTAAGTTGGACAATGTCCTCATTGGCAAGTACATGGATGCATAAGGGTTCAAAAAGATGGTACCTAAGTGACGTAAAATACTGGATCAGTCTGAATCCTCTGGGTTGCCTTCTAGGAAGTACTGAGTTTAACGCCTCCAGCTGGGCGGTGCATAAACAGGAATGGCTTGGGTCAAGGAGGTATGTACAAAATCAACCAGACCCAAAATCAGAAGTCCACAGATGCGAACAAGGTTGTGGTGGAGTCCCGTTCCTGAGGGGCAGGAATTCTGTATCATGCATGCCCGTGTCAAATCCTCTCTTAGTCTGCGGGCATGCAAACAAGTTGATGTGGACGAACTCACCCCAAATACGACATGCCAGACACTAAAGATGTAGGTTTTATACTCAGCTTGTATCCCCATAAAATTGTAATCTATCAAAAGTGTATCAATTCCAGTGCATTCGGGTTGAGGGATCTTTGTTCTGGTAGGGCAGGTAATAAAGTCAAGAGTTTCATAATGAGCCCTACAATCAAGCATGAGGCCTCTCTCCAAAGACGAATCTATCTCTTCCGCAACTATGGTTTCATTGCTCATTCCCTCCAAGCCCTCGATCTCAAGAATATTTTCTTCAACCTCCTTTGTATCAGATTCACTGTTTGGGGTTGCATTAGAGGTAGGGTCAATTTCATCCTCTAGATCATATTCTTTCTCTCGACCCTCCTCCAAATTTGTGATGAGGATTCCAACCGATTCATAATTGATTTCTTTGAAATTGTAACTCCATTCCCCATCCTCGATGTTGGCTGCTGTTCCCACCGGATTGCTTCTCTTGGGCCGATTAGATTCGGATTCTAAGGCATCTCCCCTCACATTCTTAGTTTCCTCCTGATGTTTGTCCTCAATGCTCCCCAAATTGTGTTCCGAGGAATCCTTACTGTCCTTATCCACTGAGCTGTCCAACTCCTGAGGGGTATCAATGGTGGACTGAACCAAAGCAGGGTGACTGGGTGTAGTCCAATTGATCATGGTAGGTCCTTGCTTTATGAATTCCATGAATGGCGTTGTGTGCAACAGCTTTCTCTGGCCTTCTTTCCCCAATTGTTGGAACAAATCCAACATGACCTGTTGCCCTTTAACCAATTCTTGATTTTGTCTATGTAGTTCTAACCGGAGGTTATTAAGAATTGACATGGTGTCATTTGGTGTCCTTCGGATTTCCTCCTTGAAATCCAGGTTAAGAGAGTATGGTTGAGGTTGTGGATTAGAATCCATACTGGTGTTTAGGTTCTTGGGTGGGTCCTCTATTCTATCATGTTCAGGGTCCAGTTCTTCAAGAGGAACCATTCTCTGTTTGGTCCTACTCCAGAATAGTTGAGGTTCTAAGTTCTCCCAGTCAGATTCTTCATCAGGGGACCAAATCAAAGGTTGATGATCATGGGCTTGCCTAGATTTCTAATCATTTTCTGATTTCCATTTGTCTAGAACTCCTTCTAATCCAAAGGTCAAGTAGGAAAGGTTGTTGAATTCAAATGACCTTTCTTGGTTATTATCCTGAGAAGGGTAGGGTTCTTGGTGTTCTCCTAAAGTGTAGGTCCTATCATAGTAGAGCGGGTAGGACCTAAATGAGGAGGTGTCGTGAGGAGAATCGAGATATGGAGCCCTACGATTTGAATCGTACCCTTGGGTGGATATGTTGGGTGTATTCCAATAAGAGGTTGGTGCGGTTTGGTCATAGTTAGGCTAAGAGGGATATTCAAGGTTGTATCCCCAACTTAGTGGTTGGTTAGCCCAAGTAGGCTGTGGATATGGTCTACTTGGGTTAGTATACAAATTCTGTTAGGGGTAGTTTGGGTAAGATGGATAGGCATTGAAATCCATGGTTTGGAAGAAATGGAGGGATGCGGGAAGAACAGATGAGAGAGAGTTGTGTACTCAACCAAGCAAACAAGCCTAGTCCTTATGATGTGTTCCTTAGGAGACCTAGAAATCTCACAAAGGGTGATTAAGTCCATAAGCACTGGACTCCCCTTCCCAAGGCTAATCTGGCCAGGTTGATTACGAGGGGATTGCAGGGAAGGTTCTTCCTTTGGCTTGCGCCTTCGGTTCCGTAGACCCCACAACCACGGTCATTTGATACTGCCCGCAGCGTAGTCACCAGATTCTACCAAGGGAATGAAAGCCAAATGCCCAGCGAACAAAATCTCGCCTTTCGAGACTTAACTCAGTCCTGTCTAGGGCACGTCTACTCAGTTTTAAAGGGCTAGGATAATGCTTGTGCTTAGGGTTATGTGATGAGCCGTTGATTGGGGTGGTGCCTCTTAATTTTCTAATTTCAAAATGTGTGCTTCTATCAAAACATGATTTTCAAGCAAGGATTTTTAAGATATGGTATCTTTTAGTGTTTCATCCTTACTTTAGTACTTTTTAGGGTTGACGAGCCTTAATGTTTTCAGACAAGTTTTAGTAGGCACGTCAAGTTCTGCACACAATTCGGTGAAAGTAGATTTCCTTTTATTCTGTAGAGGCTCTAAAACCCTAATGTACTCATCCTAATGATCATGCAGCTTCTATTAGATGAGTCGATTTTAGGGTTGAGTGGTGCGACCCAAGTCAACTCACAGTGGCCTCGCAAACACTACTCAAAAGAAAAAGAAAAGAACACTCCAATAATTTATTCCGGATGTTAGAGTGTACATTTTTTTGTGGGGTGATGTGTTAAGAATGTGGGTCAAGCAATCGTACACCACGCAAATTTTTTTCAATTTTTTCAATTTTTTTAGTTTTTTCACGCAAGCAAATAATCATGAGAGAACAATTACTTACTATCGGTCCTTGTTGCGCCTATTCCCTTGTTACCGTCTTAGGATGCGTCGCTTCGCCGTCCACGCGTCAAATTCCTACAACCATCAAGTAAAAAGGAAAATAGGGCATTAGACGATGTAAGAATGAATGTGGAATGGAGGTGACAAAACAAATCCTTTGCCTCCCCAGCAATGGCGCCAAAAACTGACGTGCGGTTGTGCGTGTGTGTTAAGAAGTGTCGTTATAGTCGCACTTGCAACGTCGATTTTAAAATAAGTAAACGGAGGTGAGTCTGAGTGTTGGTCTCAGGGAGGGGTGAAAATCGGATTTTGCTTATCCCTTGTTGTCACGGAAAGTGCGGAGTTTTGCTTGCGAAAGGTGCGGTTTTGAAAAGAGAGAGAGAGAGAGAGAGAGATTAGGGTTAGAATGTTCCTTATTTGATCATGTAACTTAAACGGAAATTAAAGTGACAACTGAACGGAAAATAACTTCATTAATCATGCACTCTTAGTTCATATCTCACAACATTAAATACATGCTTCAAACAAAAGTAATGGAAAGCTTAAAAGAGAGAGAGAGGGGGTGGAGAGCGACGAGGCAGCCACGGCGGTGGAGGAGGCTCCGTCGGTGGCTTGTCGTCTTCGGCGATTACAAGAGGGCCTAAAGCTAGCTAAGAGAGGGGTGGAGTAGTTGCAAGGGAAGTGAATGCCTTGAATGAGTGGTTGGAGGGGGTTTAAATAGGGTTAAGGGCTTTCTAAAAGAAGAAGGGGTTTTAGCGACGTCCAGAACGTCGCTAAAACCACTCCAAAAGCGTCGGTGAAGCCCTCCAGCCTGCCGGTCAACCGCGCGCGCTGTTTCTTCTTCACGCTCGATCCGCGGCCGCTGCGTGAGAGCCGTCCGATCGAAGATCAAACGACTGAGATCTCTCCTCGGCTGTGCTTGGATCGCGCCTCGGGCATGTGTGTGCACGAGCGTCATCGCCCGGCGTGCGCGCACGCTCGCGAGCTGTGGGTGCACCGCGTGGCGAAATCACGGCCGCCCGCTGCTGATCGGGCGGCCCAATTCGGCCGCGCACAATCTTCGTCTTCGAATTCACGCTCCGCGCGGCTCGAACCCGTGTCGCGTGGGTGTGGCGTGCGTGCTAATCGTTGCGCCACGCCCGCGCTTTGTCGCGGCGATTGCGGGCACGCGAGTCTCGGCCGTCCGATCAAAGATCGACGACTGAGATCTGATTTCGGCTAGATGAAGAGGTGGCATGCGGTGGAGTGGGGGTGACGTGGTGCAATGAAGGCCGGTCAGAACTTCCTAGGCCCATTGTAGGAGCTCCAGATATCGGATTTGACCAATCTTGAGTCCGTTGGACTCCGTTCGTCGTTCTGAATTCATCCGTGCGGTCCGATTGCTCATCTGAGGCATGCTTTGAGAAGTGCTTACACAAATGGCCATTAATACAGTTTTATAAGCAATCTTGGTACATGATGCATGCAATGCTCCCATTCTACTTATGTTGTGCCTTTTATTCTTAAGATGGGTCATATTCAACATAATTATCACCCCCTTGTGCAGTGTTATCAGCGGCCGACAGGGCATGGGAGCCAACCCATGCAACAAGGGACAACGCAGTGAGTCTCCCTTTCAAATCTGCGGCCGACTCCCCATGCAAGCATGGCACCATCCTCCGCGCAAATTCACCAGAGGTATAGCCTATGCATGCCAGTGGCAGAGGGACCCGATTGAAGAAGACGACGGGAAAGGTAGGGGCATCTTTGCAAGATTTTAAAAAGCTAAGGGTCAAAAAGTAATTATTGACGATCATTTTGTAAAGTGGGTCAAGACGACCTTTCCTTAGGTTAAAATTTTGGTATAAACCTAATTTGGATCTAGGAAATCTAATGATGAAGTTGGATTTTAGGTTTGACCATGTTTGACCGGTCATTTTGCATAAAAATCCAAATTAGGTCAAAAATTGGGTATGGTTCTCAATCTAGGTCAAAAGAAGTTCCAACGGCCAAATTGAAGATTCTAAACCCTAAAGGATATTTTTATATGATTTTTAGAGGGTTATTTGATTTTTATCTTGCCTGAAACTTTGTAAATTAAAGTGGGTTTGTTTTAGGGTTACAGAATGCTATTTAATTCCCAGATTTTTTTATAACCCTTTTCTGACCAAACCATCTCACTTTTTCTCTTATTAAGTCCACTTTACCTGTGTCTAGACCCTTAGAAATCCCATTCATGTACTGCAATGGTAAAATTACAGTTTTACCCCTTGTGTAATGTTTCATTCTCTGCTCAACAATTCCTTGTTTTAGGCCTTCCCTTAAATTTTGTAGGAGCTTTTGTTCAATTTATTAGGTCAAAATGTGCTAATTAAGGTTCATGATGAGGTTCTCATCACCTCCCAATGAATGACCTGGACTCAACCAGTTAAATAAATTAAAATCTAAAATGTTAGGTTTACTTGACCCTATACTACAATCAACGACAACTATTTAACAAATCATGTTAATTAACCTAAGTCCAATCTTTATGCGATTAATTAAGACTAATAACCTTAATTAACTGTGTTGAGAATTGTACTAACAGCCAGCTGGAGGGGGAGCTGAAAAAAGCCCGTTCTACTCTAAGTGGGACCTCTTGTGCTGGCGAGGAGATGGAGGAGATGCTCATGAGGGCGCATAGTGCCCATCTGGGGGCTCTGGGGGACTTTTCTGAGCGCCTCTCGGGTGCCTACACCAGCATCCTTTCTTTGAAGGAGGAGGTGCAAGTGCTTAGGGTTGAACACCCCTCATCCATGGAGGGGTATGAGAGAGCTCTTGAGGAAGAGCGTGTCCGCCTGAGCGTGTACTTAGCTTTAATGACTGTGTACTTAGCTTCCACGCCTTAATAGGTTTTATTGACGAAGTACACGGGTCTTTGAATTCCTCCCCAGTCGCCAACTAAGACGACACTAACATCGGAGACAGAGGCAGCTAAATATAGCGAAAGAACTTCCCCGGGTTGGGGGGCCGTTAGAATGGGGGGACTTTGGAGTGCATCTTTGACTTTCTCTAAGGCCTTCTGGCAATGAGGAGTCTAGTGGGCGACATTATAGCCTTTGCCCTTCTTTATGTACTCAAAGAAATGAAGACATTTGTCGGAGGATCGAGACAAGAATTGTCCTAATGAGGCTATCTTGCAGACTAATGACTACATCCCTTTCAATGTGCCTGGCGGTTGTAGGTCTACAATTGCCTGGATCTTGTCTAGGTTGGCTTCAATTCCTCGGTTAGAGACCAGGAACTTTAGAAATTTGCCGGCTGAGACCCCAAAGGTACACTTGTCAGGGTTCAAGTGGAGGCGGGTGTTCCTTAGAATCTGGAACACCTCTATCAAGTACTCTTGGTGTTGTGGGAAATTAGACCCCTTCACGAGCATATCGTCAATATACACTTTAAATGATTTTCCTATTATTTTTTAGAAAACCATATTTCAAGGCCCTGTTAAGTTGCCCCAGTGTTTTCCAAGCCGAAGGGCATGACTATATATTGAAACAGACCCCTATTAGTGATTGTTTTTCGAGCTTTCGAGGAGTTTTAAGTCGCTTCGTTATAGTAAAGTCTCCTAAATTGCTCAATCAACAGATAAAATTTATCACTCGAAATTTAAATTGAAGTCCGAGGTCAAACATAGGAAACAAATATGAAATTCAGGTGCTAATCTTTAATTGCATATAAATGAGCACCATAATCGAAGCAGAAAAGAGATATTCAATGAATAATATCTACTCAAATTGATACTCAATTATAAGCATGAGTATTTCAATAGATAACAATGATAAAAAGAAATCTAAAATAAAATAATGGTGATTTAGATCACCAATTATTAGCCTTAATTAAGCATGCATATCAGACATCTCATAATTAATTTAATTAAATGTTAACTTAATGCTTAAATCATTCAACAATGTCAGAACTTAAGATCAGACGACAGATATGGTAATCAGATGACTTAAAGTGCACAAGGCTTCTCAAAGCCTTCTTCTGCTTTCCTTCCTTTCCTTCTCTTCTTCTTCTGCTTTCTACACGAGCCCTCTCCTTCTTCTCTTCTTCTTCACAGGGCCTTCCCTTTCTTCTTTTTCTCCGTCACAAGCACGAGGGGCCTTCAGCAACTAAGTGTTAGCCACATACACAGAGGAGCAAAACCCTCCCCCGCTCTCTCATAATTTCCCCTCTTCCTCTTCTCTCTCAGATAACCGGGCAGCTAATCGGGTAATCGGGGATCCGAATTAAGCAGCATCGGATCCAGGCCTGCGTGCGTGGGCTCGCAAACAAGGAGTGAAAGGCTATGTGTATGGGGACCCGACTCCCTATGCTTAGGTGAATAGCCTAAGGAACAAAAACAATATATGCACACTCAAGCGCTCTTCCATGCTTGATGTGGGACAAAATCCACTCTTCCTTTCTTTGCGCAAGACCACAACAGCTGCTGAAGAGGTGCCTTTAATTGACGTAGCTGCTGCAACTGGGATCTCTGATTGAGGATCTGGGAGTGAACCTAGAGTCAAACTACGCGACCTAGAGGTGGAGATTTGGTTGAAGACGGTCGGAGTACTGCGTTTGTGGTCGGAGACAATGGCAGCGGCGGAGGGCGACGGCGAGCACCTAAAACACTGAATAAGGCCTTACGACCACATTAGAATACCTCTGGAGCTTCGCCAAAGCACGACGAAGGTGGTGGGTGTTGGTGCTAGAGCACCACGATCATTTGTTTTGATGATAACAAAACACGTGTTATTTAACATTTACAATTTGAGTCCTAAATTTCAGGTCAATTGCAAATGTGGACGTGTTTAGACGGAGTTCGAGCTCGCATCCAGGACGGATTGGAGGAGCTTGACGGAAAACAGAGGAGGTTCGCGTGGAGCAGCAGATTGAAGATAGAAGACAAGAAGAATAGGATAGATTCTTTTTAATCCTTTCTTGTATCTCTTGTCTTTATTTTCTTGCTCTTTTTATTTTCCATAGAAAATTATGTTAAAGAGCCTCAAAGAACCCTAACAGTAGTCCTAGGAACACCGGCACAACCCTAGGATACTTAGGTTTTCTGTAGAATACTTAGAAAACCAATATAGGGTTCAAACAACACTTCCAGATGTCTAATTCCCAAATCAAACGTCTGATAAAGTATTTTAAGACGTCTGACTGTTGTTTCAGACGTCTGATAACTGTTAGGCTGGACATAGCTAATTCTGTCTGATGAAATCAGACGTCCATACCTTATACCAGACGTCTTAGGAGACGTCTGATGGACTTGCCAGACGTCCAGATAGTGGACCGTTGGCTAGCTTAGCAGGCACTCAGGAATATGACCGTTAGAGCCTTATCAGACGTCCATAGGCCTTTCCAGACGTCTGATAAATGACCGTTTTGCCTCGGCTGACCCAAAATCTCTTCTCAGAGATTTTCCAGCCGTTGCAACGTTTGGAAATCAATTCCCACAGTAAAAGTAGGTTTCCAGACGTCCAGATATAGTGCCAGACGTCCTGTATGTCGTCTGATGGACTTGCACAAAAACCCTGTTTAGATCTGATTCAAGTCAGGGAGAAACCCGCATAGAATCAGACATCTGACCTTGAAATCAGACGTCTTAAAGTGGCCTTCCAGACGTCTGATGACAGAGTTAGACGTCTGATAACCCTGTCAAATGTAATCATTGTCCTGATTTCGGCCTGATTCTCTTGGACTTTGTTCCCAACGGCTATAGAACCCTTTCTAAGCCTTCCAAAGACTTCCTAAGGCCTCTATAAATAGAGGGGAGCCTTTACACACCTACATACACAAGATATACACCAAGAGACACCTTGTAATACACTCTCACACTCTTGTGTCCAAGAAGCTCTTGCTCTCTAAGCTCAAGTTCTACATCTTGAGAGCATCAAACCGTTGCGCACCCGCTCTCCCGCCGTTGTCTACGAGAGCGAAGTTGTGCCGTCGCGTGGCTCACGCACCGCGTCATCGTCGACGCACTCTTTGCAAAGGGGAGTTTCCTAAATCCTATAGAAGCTTAGGTTTATTACTTTGTTGGCTCTATAGGTTTGTTGTTTTATTTTACCTTTGTCTTTTGATTGGGTATTCGCTTTGCGAATTCCCGTCTCCTTCGTGGGACAAAATCCTTCTCGTGGAGAGAAGGGGTTGAGGAACGCTACCCTCGTACTTGTAGCGTGGTTGTACTGAGGTTGAATCACCCTCGTTTTAAAGTGATTCGGTTTAGTGGATTTGATCAACTAGGTTGATCGGAAAATCCTAACTCGAGAGGGTTAGGTGGTGGTTTTCACCCGGTTTGGGTTTCCACCTAAAATTACTTGTGTACATTTTGTGATTGCTTATTTTTGTGAGATTGTTTATATTTTCAATTTCGCATTTTTTTCGTCACACTGATCTCACCCCTCCAAGTAGGAAATTACAGTGGGTGCCTCACGGCTTGTGAGTGCGTGTGGCAATGTGTCGAAGTCAGAGAGGGTGACGGACGATGGGCATGTTCGGTGGAGGTCGTGAGTGGATGAAATGGTGAATTATGATGGGGGTTTGGTTCGAGTGGATGAGGCGGAGGTTATGGACTCGGTGGCGAGTTGTTTGGTGGATTGTGGAGGTGTGGCGGACTCGCCGAAGGTGCTACTGGAGATGAAGATGAAGGTGGCATATGGTGGAGTCGAGGGGTCGAAGCAAGGTTTAAAAGAGAGGGAAGGAGAGTAGAGGGAAAGGGGAACCTAACTAGCCTAATCTAATTGAATGAAAGGGGAGGAAGGGCGCCGGGTATGGTATGGCCGACGCCATGGAAGGCGAACTCTCCGGTGGGCGAAGCGGCGATGACGAGGGGAGGTAGGCAATGCTTGCTGGTATTGCGAGACGCGGAAGAGCGAGAGGAAGGAGAACCTACCGGCTATTGTCTGTGACGGCGAGAAAAGAAGGTGGTTGAAGGGGGTTGCCGGAGTTGGTGGAGATGGCAGTCGGGGAGAAGGGAAGAAGGGGATTCCAACCTCCGAACCGAGCTAAGAAGCACGAAAATGCAATGTGTGTCCTTCTATAGGGTTCAGGGGGTCGTTCCAGGCTTGGAAACCAAGCTTCGAAGCTTGGAGCTTTCGTGAAATAAGAAAACCTTGATTTCAAAGGGTTTGCATGAGGATTTGAGTAAGAATTAGAGCCCAAGATGTGGCTCAGATGGAAGATGATTCTCTTAGGAGTTCTTCTAATTTTGGAAGAGATTAAGCAAGAAATCATGGAGAACTCCTTGATTGAAGGTTGGCTGCTTGATGTGTTCACATGGCAATGGTGGCAGGGACCTGTTGGTGAAGAAGACAACAAAGTTAGGGGGTCTTTGCAATAGATTTCAAAAGCTGAGGGGCTATTTTAAATAAAAAGATTCAGACTGGACTAAAATGCAAATCAGGTCAAGATGATCTTTGATTAGGCCCAAATTTTGGTACAAACCTATTTGGACCCAAGGAATCTAATGGTGAAGTCATATTTTAGTTTTGACCAACTTTAACTGGGTAATTTACGCAGAAACCAACATTAGGGCAATTATCCATCTAAGACTTTATTTTAGGTCAAAATGGGTTCTAATGGTCAAATCAAGGATACCTGTTAAGACCCGAGGCATCAAAACACTTTAACACGTCTGGGAGTTGGTCTAGACATCTGGTCAGACGTCTGGAAATTAATTTTTTGCGTGTGCACGATCACAGACTGAAACCCGCCACCCTCTTCTTTTTCTCTCCCCTTGCTGACTTGCAGAAACCATCTCCCAACACCTACAAATACCCTCCTCCTCTCCCTCACGCCACCCACATCTCCCCTTGTCTTCTTCCTCCAATGCGAGAGCGAGAGTGAGAGCGAGCCGCCGCTGCTGCTAGGTGTAGTGGCAAAGAGGAGAGGTGCAGCGAGAGGGAAGAGGAGAGAGCGCGCGAGCAGTGAGAGAGAGAGAGCTCGCCGGAGCAGTTCGAGGCCGGCCGACGTGTGCGCGGAGGAGCGTTGTGTTGGGGAGGGTTCCCCTGGTGCTGCTGTAGCTTGGGCAGCGGGCGGACAAGCACGGCGCAGCCGCGCACAGTGGGAAGAAGATGAAGGAGGTTCTGATTCTGGGAATTTTTCCCAGAATCAAACGTCTGGACCTACATCCAGATGACGCGGGCGACGCCTGGAGGAAGCTCCAGACGACTGAGAGGTATGTATTTTCCTCCTTTGCTTGCTTTTGCAGATACGGCCATGCAAGCCGTTCCACCGAAGCTCTGTCGCATGCCATGCTGAGGAATTTTTGCATATGCATGCAGAATTCGCTTCGGGAAGGCACGGGACACGCGCTCCCATGCGGTTCAGATGTTTGGGCAAGGCACCAGACGGCGGAGAGAGTCTCCAGAGGTTCAGCAGGATCCCTGGATGTTTGAGGAGCAGCGCAGAGTGAGGTATGGTTTTGGGTTCCTTTTAAGACGTCTAGAAGATGTTTCAGACGTCTGATTTGAGTCAGGGTTGTCGTTTTTGACCTGTTTTCGTTCGAGGTCCGATTTCTGCATTTAAGATTCCGTTCTTCTCAGAATAAGTTCCTCTACTTGTTTGAAATACTTTTATCCTGTTCTGAGAGGTTCATTGTAATTAATCCTTGTGTTAAGACCTCGTTCTGTTGCAGCCTTAGGGGTTACGGAGGCACGAGGACCTGCCGATCGAGCCCCCATTACTCCTGATTTTGCGGGTAGAGTGGCTTTCCTTAGTTACTTATAAATATAAATGCATATCTGAAATAAATGATAGATCCTAGGGTATGGCATGAATCCTAGGACCTGAAAACTAGATTGAATTATAGATCCTAGGGTATGACATGAATCCTAGGACCTGAAAACTAGATTGAATGATAGATCCTAGGGCATGGCATGAATTCTAGGACTAGAAACTCTGGAACGATTGTATTAAATGCCTGAACTGTAGTCTTGGATGAGTAGATAGAGTAATAATAATTTCCTGTAATTGGATAACAACTGCTTGTTTGAATAATGTAGAGTACTGTTACATGTAATTCCTGTTGTTTGCAAATAAATACTAGCTGCCTGTATATAAATTGGAAAAGAAAGTTTGAACATTGGAAACATGTGCTATATGTAATAAACCTGAAATGATGAAACCTAGTATGGCTTGGCCTCAGAAATATGAGCACGAACCCTACGGGGAATTGGGAGCAGAGCTCCTGGAAAACAAATAGAATAGAACTGGGAAAGTGAGCTGGCCCTTGAGTACGGAGTACCAAGGAGAGCAACTGTCCCCCTATTTAGTGCAGAGCGGAGCTAACCGTCCTAGGGTTGGGACCTGGGGTTAGGGTTGGCCACTTTGTACCGACTCTGTGGCCCTCGCGTACACAGTACCGCGGAGAGCTACTAGTGTAGGGAGAGAGCTAAACACCCCACAGGACCCGGGGTTCAGCTAGCCGTCCTACACCGACTTGTTAGGCCCACTGAGCAAACCAGGGTAGTCAGGCGAGGGTGCATGGACTATGGAGGGGTAAGACCCCTGTTTGGTTACTGTGTAGGGGCTGGACCCCCGTTATTAAGAGGGCTCTGCCCTATACTGATTCCGTGCTGTGCTTTGGGTGCACCCGTTAACGGGAACGACTGACCGTGTACCAGTGCGAGGTAGCTACCCATGAGTTTATCGCGCATGCCGTAGTCACTGTTACGTCTGTCAGCGACCTTGGGGTGGTTGACTGAGGGTAGGACCACCATGGGGGACTCTCCCCGCCAGGAGAGCACCACGCGCTACTTCTACTTTTCGGAAAAGACCGCAATCAAGATCGTTCCCACGAGGAACATTCGAGATCAAGAAAAAGGACCTAATAAATAAACCAAGTGATGAAAGAAAGAATAATTAGTTATATAAAGAAAGAAATTGAAAACAACAGCTACCTGTCCACCTTTACTGCTTTTCTTAGCTAGCTGGTTGCCACTCTACTCAGCGTTTCACTAACGTGTCGTTTTTACCACCTTTTTCAAGACCAGGTGTTGAGCAGCCAGAGCCTACGGCTGCGGAGGGTGCTGGGCCTAGTAGAGCCCAGTAATTGTACTTTTGTTGTACCCTTCTTCTGTAGTAGTGAGTATTCTGTTACACCTTTGTACTCTTTTATTGTAAACTTCATATTTCTATACCTGTTTTGAATTCTCTACTGTTGTAGTGGTGTGTACTGTAGTAGTTCCTTTCTTTACTGCTGTACTTTTGTTACTATTATTTGCTTGCATGGTGAATGTGATTTAGTTTATTGCTTTTTGGTTACTTTCTCGTTGGGCGACTGGGTCTTGGGATCAGTCGAGTTGGTCCGAATCTCGTGTCCTGTAGGGATTTGGGAATCGGGTCGTAACAATACCAAACCTTATATAATATTTTTATATGAATTTTAGAAGGTTTAGGTGAATTTTATCCAGACCAGAACCTCTATTAATTAAGCGGGTTTGAAATTATGGTTTCGGGTGTCCGTTAATTCTCAAAATGCGTGAAAACTCATTTCTGTCTGCATGAACCCTCTTGTTAGTCATTAATGCTCATTTGACATTAATTTAACTCCTAGGAAATCCCATGGTTACTCTGCATTTAGGATATCCTGTTAAAATTGCATATTTACCCCTTATTTAATGTATTTTTCTAAGAAAGAATTTGCAATGAATTACGACTCTCCGACGGCTATGTAGTAGTATTTGTATTTTGATTCTGACTAATTAAAGCTAGTTATGGCTCCTGATGACGTTATCATCGGTGATAAAGGTGTGTGGCCTGTTCGCTAGGGCAAGACTGATTTGGTGGTACCCGCTGTAGGTGTCCAGGAAGGACATGTGGGATTTTCCGCTAAAGAAGTCCACCAGGGAATCCACCCTTGGTAGGGGGAACTCATCCTTTGGGCAAGCTTCATTCAGGTTGGTGAAGTCGACTTACATGTGCCACTAACCATTAGCCTTCTCCACCATTACTATGTTCGAGAGCCATGAAAACTACAGGGATTCTTCGATGCATCTTGCTTCCAGGAGTTTCTGGACTTCAACCTCAAGAACCTGCCATTGTTCGGCCGACTTATGCTTACGAGCTTACTTGACTGCGTGGGTGCCTGCTTGAATGTTCAGGTGATGCTGAATCAGGGATGGGTCTACCCCGAGCAGGTCGTTCACGGAATAAGCGAAAACATCTACGTTGGCCTGGAGTAGAAGTAGCAACTCCTATACCTCAGTGGGCGCAAGGTCCGCTCCGACTCAGACGAGTTTAGTAGCATTCTCAGGATACATTTGTATAGCCATGGTTGAAGAGCCTGACTATAGTTAGAAATCGTCGGCAGCATAGCTGGGATCAGTTCTTGCTGGATTGCCTGGACTTGGTCTCCTTTTTTCCCCCATTTTCGTGACTTGGGGAAGTTTGGTTCCAGGGAGTGCTCCAGCTCGATCCTGAGGAGCTCGCACCCGACTAACTGATCCCCGTGCACGATTCCTACTCTGTGTGGAGATTGGAAAAGGTATGAATTGGAAGTATGATGAAGGGATTAGTCAAAAAACATGGGTGGTGGGGTGGCCGAGGATGTCTTCGAATACAATCGTCAACTCGGCCACTATGAATGTGGCCATCCGGTTGAGGTGCCTGTCCCATCACAGATGGACGAGGGGAGGCTAATCTCTCCTTTCGCCATCACCTTGTGATTACCGAATCTTTCAACTGGGTGAACCGAAGGGGAGAGGTGTTCCTCTGTGAAACCCAAGTGGCGTAAGGTTTTGAGGAAGAGGACGTCCACGACACTTCATTCACGAGGAGCTGGGGCTGTTGTCGCCCTTCTAGTAGGAGCGTTACCAACAGTAGGACGGTATGCTCCACCAAACTTGGGAGGGAGGTGAACAATCGGGATGTTGCCTGCTTGATGAGATCTCTCTCGCCCCACTTGAGGGTGGGGAAAGCCCTATGAGTCGGTCGCCTGGAAGGGCTGGATTGCCGACTTAGAGTAGCATTGATGCCGAAAAGTACTTCAACCTACGCTCCCACGGGGGAAGGTAGTGAATGTGCTTGGGCACTCCAGGCATAGCCACCAGGACCTGTTGGTATTCAGTCGGCAAAAGTTGAGAGGATACCGCCTGCTCAAGGTGGTGGGCCATGGCGTCATTGGGCTCTGAACCTTCAACGAGTACCATGTTGATCCCACAAAGATGCTAAAGCCTCTCCTTGTGGTAGTCCTCCAAGCCCTCCACGGGCCCCTTGCCCTTATCCTGGCTATCGCTTCGCCTGATGAAGTGAGCCAAATTCATGTGCCAAATCTGAGAGTCGATCTAGTCCCGCAGGTCCCGGCAATCTTTAGTGGCGTGATCCCAAGCCTTGTGATACTTGCAATAGGGCCCAGAGTCAACCTTCTTCTTCATTGGCTTAGGTGGGGGTAGCAGGTCTTTGTCTATAGACCATACCTTCGCCAACACGTTCGCCTAGTACATGGCCAGGGGAGTGTGCTCTTCGAAATAATCTCGCCTGGGTTGGTAGGGTCCATTGTTTCGTCCCTTGCTTGGCCGATCATTCCTCCGCTCTGAGAAGCTAGCCTTGCGCTTATTTAAGCTGCTGCCTCCATGGATGGAGTTGGGGGCAGATTCACCCGGTGTCCACCTTTCCCGGACTGGGCTCGCGTTGTATTCAGAACCATCTGCTAGCCGGTTGTGGGAGTAGAAAGAGTCATTTTGCTTCACGAACCTTGTGGCTCTGTCCCAGAGCTCTACCATATCCCTAGGCGGGAAGTCAACGATATCATATCAAAACCTCTTATTAGGAGCCCTGACTTGAAGTATTGGATGGCGATGGCACCGTGAGTCGGCTTACACTTGAAGCACTAGGCCTTAAACCGATCTAAGTACGACTGGAAAGATTCATTCTACTGCTGGACTTCCGACAGCCTCTCGAGGTTGTCTCTAACCCTCTGCTGTCCGGTAACATATTGGCAGAACTTGTCTGCCAATTCCTGAAAGCATGCGATCTGCCCGATTGGTAGTTCCTTGAACCACTCATGGGCCATTGCAAATAGACAGGAAGGGAATACTCGACATAATACTCCATCGGGGTAGCCGTGCACCAACATCATCTGGTGATAACTCCCAAAGAAGCTGTTGGGGTCCACTACCCTGTTATATAGGGCCATGATGCGCTGCTTGAATCTCTCAGGCAGGGGGGCCGTCATCACCTTCTCGGTGAAGGGGTAGGTGGTGACGTAGGCCCGAGAGCATATGCCCTGCATTACCTTAGTAACCTGACGGACGATCTCAGGGATCGATCCCCCACTACCTGTCATGACAGGTTAAGCCTCCGAGATTTCTTCTGATGATGGTAGGCGAGGAACTTTTGGTGGGTCAGGAGGAGCTTCCCCTTTCTAGCTACTACACTCTTGCTTTAGCTTCTCAAGCTGTTCATGCAAACAGGCATTCACATCCTCCACAGTTTGACGACACCTTTGTTGCTCTTCTTCAAGGCTTGGATGGTGGGGCTCCCCCTACTGGGGTTCGCCAAACTAATAGATTTGTTTGATCTCGAGAAGTTTCTTTGTGACTGAAATTTCTTCAGCCTTGAGAGTCACTAGCTTAGCCCGAAACTACTCTTCCCCAGAGCTCATGCTCATGGTCTTTCAGCGGTTGGTCGGAGACTCCCTACTTCTTCTTGCTTGGCTTAGTTGGTGAGGGGCGTCTCTTGGACACTGACACACTAGACTCGGCTTGAGATGACGCTTTATCGAGGTCATCACAAGAGGAGTTGCGGGTCATGGGAGCCATCGAAAGGACTTCAAGAGCTAAGAGACGGTATTAAGTGATAATCATTTCCACAGACGGCACCAATTGATCAAGTCTCTAGGGATCAGGGGGCCGGACTCAACAACTCAAACAATCGGACCTCTTATGTGAATGGAGGGTCCGACCTAAAGGCTCAAGGAATCACACAAGAGGTAAAGAGTTTGGTAACCCAGTTCCACCGCAAGGGGTGTACGTTTGGGGGAGGTGAATGCTCTCAAGTATTCACTAGTAAGAAAATTGGATTACAATCTCTCTTCTTCTCTCCAGTTGCCTAGGAGAGGGCCTTGAGGGCCTCTCTCCACTCTTTCTAGTGTTGGAATTGGGCCTTTCGCAAGATCTTCTAACCAGATACGTCGCCTGACAAGGTACGCATCTTTTCAGATTATTAATTGCGGTGGCCATGTCAGCATTTATTGGGGCATGGCCGTGCTGTACTTTTGTGGCCGTCTCTTCTAATGGATAGGGTCATTTGGATCCGACTGTATCTGGTCCTTCTTGGGTGTAGGCAGGTTGGACTCCTGGACCTATCCGTATTCGAGTCTTTTTGGATGTAGACGGGCCAACATCCCAGACTCGTCTGTGTGAGAGACTTTTCTTAGGTGTAGGTATTGTTAAAATGTTTATAATTATATTTTTGATAATGACAAATAAGCTATTTCCTTGGAAAAGATTAACATATTACAGAAAAGATTTACAGAAAAGGATCGAGGAAAAGGAAGGACAAAAGAACTTTTTTTATAGTTTATTTTATTTGTTTAGAATGTAAGAAAGCCTTGAATTATCCGTAGGATGTCTTTAGAATCTTCCTATACTTATTCGTATCCTTAAATTTGTAAAGATTTACTTTTATTGATTTTTTAGACGTCTCATTTTCCCTTCAGACATCTGAGAATGATTTATAAGACGTCTAATTTACTTCACCATATGTCTAAGATCTTATCTAGAGCCTAGATTCATAACCATTCTCTTTGACCACTGTCACCTAGGTTTTTCAGACGTCTGTTCTCTACTTCAGATGTCTACTAGTGTCTTTCATACACCTCCTTGAGCTTTTGATATCTCTTTAACTTCAATAGAACAATAGTCATAATCTTAGTTATTGTTCAGATGTCTGTTGTCTTATTGAGACGTCTGAAAATGTTCAACGTTCACTTTCTATCAAACGTTAAAATTGATCGCAATTGATTATTTCAGTTACACTTTGATTTTGGAATGTTGTCGACCCTCAGACGTCTTCATATTTTGTTGGATGTCTAATCATTCATTTTAAGATGTCTCCACTTTTTACCAGACGTCTAGTAAGATGTCTGATCATATGTTTTTAAATCCTTATTTGGATTCAACTTCATTCCAGTAACAATTAATTTGACCCTGAAGCTTTTTTAGACATCTAATTTTATTTTCAGACGTCTGAAACTAGCTGTTTATTTGGGATGTTTGAAATAGTCTTTTCAGACGTCTGTCATGATTTTTCGGACGTCTGATACAGTTAGACTGAGTAAATGCATTGTAGTTGTTTTACCTTAATTTATTTCATTTCAATTTAAATTTCAACGACTACCTAGACCTAAATCAGCCCCTATACACCTATATATACCCCTATAGGTAGGCTTAAGCATACACAACAAAGAAAAATACATTCTACTCATTTGAAAAGCTCTTGATGTCATATGTGCTCTCTTGTACTCCACTTGTGCTGTTGCTTCTTGAGAGCAAACTTTCTTCCCGTTGCTCATAAACTTTGATGACCCAGTTTTTTCAAAGAAAAGTATACGTCTGTCGGGAGGATAATGCTTCCAATTTTTACTAGTAGTTGAATGGTGTAAACTCTCTGTATATCTCTCCTTGATTGTGTCAACCCTAAAAGCTAGTCTACCCTCGGTATTTATAGGGTTGACTTCCATCAGTTACGAGTCTCTTTTTTTTTTTCCATAATCTCAAGTTTCTGTTATAAACAACATGTTACGTAGTAATCGACAGGTAATCATAAGTCGGTGCCATACTTTTCATAATTCCTTTTTGATGGTGACAGCAAGCCTGTCAATTGATTGTTACCTGGACCTTGAGCGACCTATCATTTTGCCGGATACACGAACCCAGGTAAATGGGTTCACCCTGATGTGTCAGATTTTCACTATTTATCGGATAATCATATCCTCTACGTGACCCAACTCGTGAGATAATTTTTCTCTCCCTCATCTCCGATAAGTAACAATAGGCAAAAGGAAAGGAACTCATAGTTTTAGTACTGAGTTAATACAAGGTACTATATCAAGCAGAAGAGTAGCTAATGCAGAAGAAATTTGACTAAAATACTGTGGGGGAAATAAAAAAACTAGACAAGATCTATCCAAAGCTATTACCGAAATTCAAGGGAAGGAACCAAGGCAAAGAAGTTATACTAAACAAGATCTAACCTACTGCTTCAAAGAATAAACTAAAAAAGAAGTGAAGAGATTTTCAATATGGCAAATATATATAATGTGGACTTTGCAAAAAGTGGTAGAATTGTGGTATGCCAAGTTAAAATCGTAGGGTTGTGTTGGGGCGAACATGAGACATGCGGGTGATTTGGCCTCTCTGGGTGAAGTTGCCCAACTGTCAGTTCTCTTCAACTTTGCTGCCTGGATGCAAAGCTCCTTCCAACAAATCACCACTCTCAGTCCGTGCCTAGGGCTTAGCGTTTAACCAAGCGGTCCTTAGCTAAGTTGTTTCACTTAACCTGAGTGTGATCTTTGGCAATGCTCTTCGTGATCTTTGTGCCGCCTTGCCTAAAGTTTGCTCATCGGTAGGTATTTTGTTTAGAGCTCCCGTTAGTCTTCCACGTCAGGGATTTGCCTTCAAGTTTAAGGATTAGTTTGGGATAAGAAGTAGAATTATATTAGATAGGGATTTTTAAAAGGATTATCCTACTCCTATGATTATTTGGAATGCAGTGAAATAACACAAAGGATTTTGTTACCGTTGGTTGAATTTAAAGTGTTTTTAGACCAAGTAGGTTTTGCTTGCATGTACAATGTTTATGCTGGTCAAATTCGCACTCGTTGGTCGCAATGTTGGTTGAGAAGTTTATTTGTTACTCTTCTTGTATGCAAACCACATCAAGGGTTCGCGGCCCTTTTCCCCTTATTCCATTTAGACGATTCCACACATGCAGAAAAGGGCGATCTCATGCAAATCTCCGACAAAAGAAAGGCCAAGCAAAGCATACAGGATAAAAGCATGAAAATCTTCCTCACTCAAAAATACCGTGTCATCGTATAACTATTACACAACCCGTAGACTTCCCCCCATGCATCTATATGTAAATTTGACCTACTTCTTTTCCTCCCATGTCCTAAACATTACCATTTAGGCAGCAATGGCCCAAACATCCCTCCTCCTCCCTGCTAGGTACGTAAACAAGTCGAATTTGGACAGGGATATAATTAAATTCATAACTATATTTATTTACAAAATTTATATCTATACCTTACTCGTTTATTCATCAAATATAAAATTTTTAACTTATATTCATATCTATCTACCTATTAAATATTTATTTAACTATTAGATACTTATTTATAAATTTATCTTATAATTAAATCGTGATCAAATTAGAATCAAATAAAAATGAGCATAAAAAATAATTAATTTATTATTTATTTTTAATGGACTCGAAACATTCATATAATTTAGGTTATTTTAATTTTATTGATATTCATTAAAATTATTATAAAAAAAATCTTTCAAGAAGAATTACATTAAAAAAAAATAATATAAATAAAGGTAAAATACAAATATATTTTTAATAAAAAAATTTATTTCTTCTAAATAAATATTTAATAGAAGATTAAAAACACTCCGAACCTCTAACATCATGAATAGAATCATAAGGGTGATTAGAATTGAAAAAATGAGGAACTTAAAGTTGAATTTATATATCTTAGATGAATAAAAAATTTATTTGAATAATCAGACCATATAATTAAATATGTACCCAAAATCGAATCCGATCGTATTTTTGGGATAAAATCCCCACACTTTAAAAAATATCCTCTTACACTTTGGAAGACTCTGCCCCAACGTTCTGCTGCTCCCTCTAGAAAAAGTTGGATGATTACCATTCCCACAGTATCTCTTCTTTCCCTTTCCTTTCCCCACTCTCTCATGAAAAAGTTGGATAAAATCCCCACAGTATACCTCTCAATGTTTGAAGATTTCGTCAGATCTGGGAAGTGATGGAGGGTGTGTTAAATATTTTGGCTTTTTCTCGTAACAAGTTCAGGTTTGGATTCCTTTGTATTGATATTACATGCATAGATGTCATTTCGATTTTGATATTCATCCCATGAAAATGTATAAAGACTTAAAAACGATGATGATTAATGGACGTGATTCTTTTTGCACGTGTTATTATTTAATATATAATTTGTTAAGTAGGTTCCACACCAAAGAAAAATAACGTAAGTATCATCGAGTGTTGAAATAACTGTCATTACTTGTGAATAAAGGAATCACAGGTAATTTTTTATTTTAAATAAAAATATATGGTATATTTTGATTTTGAATGTAAATGTATAGATGATTTTGGTTATCAATCAAAGTGCATTGGTAATCATTAGTTCTGCACCTGTATAATTGGATCTTGAGTTAAGTTATATAAGTGTAATTTAATTTTCAATCGATACATTTTGATTTTATATCGATGCGATCTGATTCAGAAGTAGTGGTGACTTTTTGGATTTAGATCATGGTGGATCTTACCACATTACAATAATTACACAACTATTGCCTTTTGTGTTTATATTTTTAGGACATTTTGAATATACCAATGTATTCCCTTAATGGATCTCACCAAGATGAAGGAAATATTTACATGAGCACAAACACGTGCTGTGATCCTCACTTATATATTATATTTTGCATTACAAGATAAGAACATTTTTGAAATCATATCCATTTATGCCTATGTGCTATTGGAAATATACATGTGATGTAATCTCTCAGCATTTACGTTATGAGAATTCAAGTACGAGTCTCTATTCTTACGTTACTCACAGAATTTTAGAAGAGGAAATTAACACCACTGCCGTTATTGCGCAAACTTTGATACACGTGTGCAACCTTCCACAACATAAGCTCAACCATGGTACACAATTATTGCCGTGACAAAAGGGTTAAAATAGGCTGCCTATGTCATCTTGATCGGAAGAATGACATTAGAGAAGGGATGCAAATAATGCTTTGACTCCAACGTAAATGTCAATATGCATAATATGATTATTCTCAAGTATTTTTGCAATAACCAAGCATAGAATAAACAACTATAATATACTTAATCGAGAGGGCCCTCAATTGAGCAAATCCTCTACCTAAGTGTTTCAAGACGATGGCTGGATCTTTGTTTCCTGAGAGCAAGGAACTTGGCGTTGACGTGGCATCTGCAGGTGGGTGAACTTGAGGTTGGAGCCAGGGAGAGGTTCTCCGTTTCTCCATAGTGAGCCACCAAGGGGTAATTAATGTTGCTTCGCATCAATTATTCGACATGCATCATAAATTAGCTTCATGTTCGATCTTGGACACTGATGATGGCTGGAAATAAGGTTTTCCAAGAGTTTCATAAATAATTCGTGTTTTCAGTAGAGTTGGATTGAGGATTCTGTTTAACTTGGAGGGAATCGTGAAAGTGGGAACAACAAACTTGTGCCCACGTAAGTAAGTAGGTATTCTGGTTGGATCGGAGCCCATAAGTTTTTTGTAACTTGGTCTCGAGCGCAGCCCATCATGTTTGCATTGGGTTCGAGCTCGGGCCTGGCGAAGCCCGTTTAAATTTGTTGTAGGCACGTGCAATGCTATGCATATTCGTATATATGTTTTGTATATTACAGATGTATAAAATCATGGACGTCACCCTCGGAAGGGAAAGGATAGCAGTACACAATCAATGCAATCAATGCACGAGATGCGTCGGTACGTACTCTATTTTGGATTCTCTTTCGTACAGGATACATACTTGCATTCCAAATCTAATTCACCTATCTCAAAAGGTACGCACATAGGTAAGTATATTAAAACTGGAAACCTTGTAAAGGCACATCAAAGCTAATCGTTCCTTTCTACTGAACGATGTGAAATCATTCTAAGTGTACTCATGCTTACTAAAATCAAGTTCTATGGACTGGTCTAGAGATTTTTGATGTCTCCTCTAATATGAATTCCCATTCATTCTTTGGTTACGGACATCCAGCTTGTTAAGAAAACGACGTACGTGCAGGTACAAAGTTGGCTGACTTGCATTAAGTGCAACGTAGAATCGTAGCCCGGGTGACGCCTAACCCGTTTATCTAACTGGATGCGAGAGCCCTATTGCGAACTCCGACGTGACTTTATTAATACGACTTCCTAAATGAAAAATTTTAGTTTGTGTTTGTTTTCGGAATATCTCGTAGAATAAAAAATCTTCTTCGGAAGACATGCACGAAGATACATGAACATTGACTAGTGACAGAAACGAAGTGTCGAATTAGTAATGTTGGGCTACGTCCCTGAGAACCCCGCTTAGCCATGCATGTACGAGGACCAAATTGGATTTTGACTTTGCCATGTTCAACGTGAATCTAAGTCTCCCGTACTTACAAAAGTGAAGTAATTGTCATGTGCCACTCTTGGCATTGGTTTGCAAGTTGGTTGGCTGATGGTTAATTAGAAGAGGCATATTATTTAATCACCGAATGCTGAGGCGAACCTGAAGTCAAGATCTGATCAGTCACTTCCTCAGATTTGGTTAAGATTCTACGTTCTTATTCCCACCCATGGATACGTTGAAGGATCCTATATTGTTTGCGGTGTAATCAGTTGTCCTTCTCAGTCGAAATTAGATCCCTCGTGAGTTTAAGGGGTGGTTCAGGGAGAGCGATAACCTCTCTTTTGAGGGTTATTTTCTCTTTATCTCATGGGTAAGTGCTTAAACGAATCGAATCTAATCAAACTTATTTTGTTTAGGTTCGATCTATTTATATAAATGAGCATAAAATTAAGTTTAGGTTCGATTCGTTTATTCATGAATCGAATTTAAATCAAATTTTTGATGAGTCGAACCTAAACGAATATCGAACCTAAAAAATTTTTGACAACTCTAATGGGGAGTGGAGAGGTCGATCATATAGGTAGGAATAGGAGAGGAAGGTGATGGCCTTGGTGGGGACGAGAGGCATTGTTACGATCCGATTCCCGAATCCCTACAGGATATAAGACCGACCCGACTCGATTGATCCCAAGATTCAGTCGTCCAACAAGAAATAATCAAAAAATAGGAAAGTAAACCATATTCACTATGCTAACCAACAGTAAAAAGATACAGCAGTAAAGAAGTAAAAGATGCTACAGTACGTATCACCACTACAACAATAGAAAAGTAACAAGGTATAGGAACATAAAAGTATAGAAACGTAAAGATATAGAACATAAAGGTACAAGAATCTAAACTCACTACTACAAAAGAAGTACAACAAAAAAAGCTACTGCTACTGAGCTCTACTGGGCCCAACACCCTCTGCAGCTGTAGACTCGGGTTGCTCAACACCTGGACCTGAAAAGGGTTATGAGTACACAAAGTCAGCGAACGTTGAGTAAAGTGGCAACCAACTAACTAAAGCAGTAAGCTAAAAGGTAACTAGATATTCCAATTTCTTTAATTTACAAGTTATTCCTTTTTCACCCATTGGTTTATCTCTTTCTTGATCTCGAATATTCCCCGTGGGAACGATCTTGATTGCAGTCTTTTCCGAAGAGTAAAAGGCACACGAGGTGCTCTCTTAGCCGAGAGAGTCTCCTGTGGTGATCCTACACCTAATCAACCACCCCAAGGTCACGAACAGACGTAACGGTGACTACAGTAAGTGTAACGACCCGATTCCCGAGTCCCTACGAGACACGAGAACCGGACCGACTCGACTAATCCCAAGACCTAGCCGTCCAACGAGGAAGTAACCAAAAGAGCAGTAAAATAAACCACATTCAACATGAAATATAACTAGCAGTAACAAAAATACAGCAGTAAGAAAAGGAACTACTACAGCATGTACCACCACAATAGTAGAACAACATTTAAACATAACAAGAACTGCGAGTAAAGAAAAGTACAGAGAGTAACAAAAACTATTCACTACAGTGGAACAAAAAGGGCACAAAAGAACAGTGGTAACTCTACTGGACCCTACTCGGCCCAGCGTCCTCTGCAGCCGCTGACCCTGGCTGTTCAACACCTGGTCCTGAAAAGTAACGAGTGTAACACGTCAGCGAAATGCTGAGTAGAGTGGCAGCTAAAACTAAAGAAGCAGTAAAGTGTACAGTAACTGTTTTATTTTCTTTCTTCCTTTACTTACGTCTTTCTATTGTCTTACAATTTATCTATTTCTCAGATCCTTCACTTGATCTCGAATGTTCCTCGTGAGAACGATCTTGATTGCAGTCTTTTCCGAACAGTAGAAGTAACACGTGGTGCTCTCCTGGCCGGGAGAGTCCCTGGTGGTGATCCTACTCTCAGTCAACCACCCCAAGGTCACTGACAGACGTAACGGTGACTACAGCAAGCGCGGTAAACGCACGGGTAGCTACCCTGCACTGGCACGCTGTCAGTCGTTTCCGTTAACGGGTGCGCCCAAAGCACAGCACGGAACCAGTATAGGGCAGAGCCCTCTCAGGGGTCCAACCCCTCCACAGTAACCAAACAGGGGCCTTGCCCCTCCACAGTCCACGCACCCTCGCCTGACTACCCTGGTTTGCCCAATGGGCCTAGCAAGTCGGTATAGGTGAGCTAGCAGAACCCTGGAACCCATGGGGTAGCTAGTACTCGCCCTACACTAGTAGCTCTCCTCGGTACTATGTACACGAGGGCCAACAAGTTGGTACAAAGTGGCCAGACCTAACCCCGAGTCCCTGGGGCGGCTGACTCTGCTCTGCACCCAAGAGACAACGCGCCTCCACATCTTTCTTTCTCAGTTCCATTTCATTCTCTTTCCACGAGTTCTACTCCTAATTCCCCGTAAGGTTCCAGCTCTTTTAACTCAGCACATTCAGGTTTCACTTTTCTAGTTTCACATTCATACAACCTATATTCTCAATCATGTTCATTTATTCATAATAAGCAGCTGTTAAACCAATTTACAGGCAGCTATTATTTCCTTTCCACATTTTCCAAGACTGCAATATGTATGTTCATTTTGCTAGTTTTCCAGTCCTAGGATTCATGCCGTACCCTAGGATCTATCATTCAATCTAGTTTTCCAGCCCTAGGATTAATGCAATACCCTAGGATCTATTATTTAATCTGGTTTCTCATTCCTAAGATTCATGCAATACCCTAGGATCTATCATTCAATCTAGTTTCTCATTCCTAGGATTCATGCAATGCCCTAGGTTCTATTAATTGTTCCATAATTGTAACAAATTATGTTAATAATTTCTAAAACCACTCTACCAGCTACAACGGGAGTACTAGGGGGGTGGTCGGAAACCCCGCGCGCCTCCGCAACCCCCGAGACTGCAATGGAATGGGGTCCTAACACAAGGATCAAACACAAGGAGTTTCTCAAAAAAGTATATAATTACTGGAAACGGGTAGAGGATCTTATTCCGGAAAGAATGCAAATCGAAACGCGGAAAACGGACTCCAAACGGACCTTAAACGGGTCGAAAACGACGAAACAGACCAAAATCAGACGTCTGAAACCTCTTCTAGACGTCTTAAAAAGTGGATCAGATGGTACCTTTGTCCTGCGTAGTCTCTCAGATGTCTAGAAGCCTGCGGGGGAGTCTGGCCTAGTTCCCAGACATTCGATGGTCACCCAGGACGTCTGGAAGTCGTTCCAGTCGTCTGGCACCGCTGCCAGACGTCTGATACACGTTGGATGCGAATCTCAGAACATGCACGTACCCACTCATCGTTCTCAGTACGGACAGTCGCAGAAAAGGAAGAAGGACGAAAAATAACTTACTTGCCAGACGTCTGGATAGTCCTCCAGACGTCTTAACCATCGTCTGGTTGGAAGACCAGACGTCTGATTCTGGAAAAACTTCCAGAATCAGCCCTCGACGTGCTCTCCGCCCGCGACGGACGGCCGCGTCACGCCTCGTCCGCCTGCTGCTCGAGCTGCAGCAGCCCTCCCACGTCACTCCGCGCCCGCTGCTCCCCCGCCGGCCGGCTCTCGCTGCCCCGGCAAGCTCGAGCCCTCACGGCCGAGCGTCTCCTCCCTCGCGCAACGCCTCCTCCCGCACACCTACCGCGGCTGCCGCTACCGCCGCTCGCTCACTCTCGCATTGGCTGGAAGAAGAAGAAGGGAGCGGAGGAGATGAGAGCGAGCGAGAGGGCAAGGGCCCTTTTAAAGCCGCGCGGGGAGAGAGAGAGAGGGGGGCAGTGCTGCGCCTGCGGAGGAGAGAGGGGAAAAAGGGGTGTCGCAGGTCTGTGCTCGTAGGCGCGCAGACGAAAACCACCCTGCCGCAGAAAATTAAATCCCAGACGTCTGGAAGGGGTTCCAGACGTCTGGTCAAACGTCTGGGCCAGCTCCCAAACGTCTTAAAATACGTTTTGAAGCTGCGTTCGTAACAGCAAGCGCGATAAGCGCACGGGTAACTACCCCGCACTTGCAGGCGGTCAGTCGTTTCCGCTAACGGGTGCGCCCAAGTACAGCACGAAACAGTATAGGGCTTAGCTTTCTCAGTAACAAGGGTCAAGCCCCTAAGAACCAAATAGGGGTCTCGCCCCTCTACAGTCCACGCACTCTCGCCTGACTACCCCGGTTTGCCTAGTGGGCCTAACAAGTCGATGTAGGGTGGCTAGCTGAACCCGGTGCCCCGTGAGGTGGCTAGCTCTCTCCCTACACTAGTAGCTTTCCCCAGTACAGTATACACCAAGACTAAGAAGTTGGTGCAGAGTGGCCAATCCTAACCTCAGGTTCCAACCCAAGGGTGGCTAGCTCCGCTATACACTAGATAGGGGACAGTCATTTTCCTTGGTACTACGTACTCAAGGGTCAGCACACTTTCTTATATTTCCAGATCCATTCCATATATTTCCAAGAGCTCTACTCCTAATTTCCTGTAGGGTTCATCCTCATATTCCTCATGCCATTACGTACCGGGTTTCATCATCCACATTTCCAATCTCAGGTTATATGTGTGCAACTTGTATTTCTATTATTCATGTTTCCATTTTCAGGATATACACATGCAGCTCGTATTTCTATTATTCACGTTTCCATTCTCAGGTTATACACATGCAGCTCGTATTATATCATTTAACGTATACCACAGGAAGGTCGCATGCAACTGTTAACTAGCACAGGTAATCCGTATTTCACAGGCAGCTTTTCTTCATTTACAGACAGTGGTTAACATTTCTATCTACTCATTCAAGACTGCAATTCAATCACACAATACAGACATTTCAAGTATTTCTCGTCCTAGGATTCATGCCACATCCTAGATTCTAATCATTCATTCCACACATGCATTTAGGTTTATAATTAAATTAGGGGAAGCCACTCTACCAGTCAACCCAGGAGTATTGGGACTCGAATGGCAGGCTTACGTGCCTTAGCAAGCCCCGAACCTGCAACAGAATGAAGTCCTATAACAAGGAACAATCACAATGGAACCTTCAGAACAACATAGAAAGTCTTCTAACAAGTAGAGAAACTCACAAGGAAAACATCGGTATCTTATTTGCGTAAAACGAACCTCAAACAAACCCTAAACGGGTCAAAAATAGGGCTACTAACTTAAATCAGACGTCTGGAAAAACTTCCAGACTTCTTAAAAGTGTCCAGAAACGCACCTCAAGCTCTGCGTCCACCCCAGACATCCAAGAACTCTTCTAGACCGTCTGAACCCAGTTCTTATCGTCCGACCTCCTCTCCGGACGTCTGGAAGTGCTTCCAGCCGTCTAGTAAGCCGCCCAGACGTCTGAACTGCGTGGGAGAGCATGTCCCACGTCTTCCCAAAGCAAATCCTACATGCCACTACAAAATCTCCTCAAAATAGGCACGCAAAGTGTTCCTGCGAAGCGGCCTGCATGGTCGTATCCGTAAAGGGAACGTACCTTCGCAAAGCTCTCTCCTCAGACGTCTAGAACCGACTCCAGACTTCCGCTCCGTCGTTTAGACATTACTCCAGACGTCTGATTTTGGGAAAAACCCAGAACTAGAACTTGCTCCTGCTCGCTCTTGCCGCGCGTGGCCGTGGCTCGCCTCCTCGCCTGCAGCTCCGGCTGCAATGTCGGGGAGGACTCCCCCGACTCACTCCTCTTCTTCCTGCACATGCCGCTCCAACCGTGCGCTCTCTGGTAAGCTCCCACATGAGCTCGCGAGCTCAACTCCTCCTCCTCTCCTCACACTGCTCCTTGTCGCCGCTCTCGCGCTCTCTCGTTCACGCTAGCTCTCGCGCTGGGTGAAGAGGAAGGGGAGAAGTGGCTAGTGGCTGTGAAGTGAGGAGAACGAGAGAGGAGGAAGGGGGTTTTATAAGGATGGGGTGTTAGGGTTTTGTTGGAGGAGGGGAGAGAGAAGGGGAGAAAATGAGAGGGTACTGTCTACGTGCAGCCCGCGCGCAGACGCAAGCTCGTACTCAAAAATTTTGATTTCCAGACGTCTGGGAAGGTGTTCAGATGTCTGAACAGACATCTGACCGACAGTCCAGACGTCTTAAAGGCTCAGAACAGCACGGGTCTTTACAGGCATGAGGTGATCAGAGGGTCCGATGGCCATTGGAGATGGGCGTCGAGGGGGAGGTGCCGTAAGTGTGAGGTTAAGTGAGGAGCACTGCCACGTTGTTTTGGGGGAGAGAATGGAGAAGATCATGTTGAGGGTGGAGGTGAGATATATCGTAACCTTGGAGGTTGAAGATTTGAAGGTGAGATAATCATTGCAAGTGCACCGTAACACCGGTGACTCTCCACTGGCGGTGAGCTGTGAACATTGCAAGCTTGCAGCAGCCAACAGGGATCAAGTTGGGACACTGGGGGTGATGTTGCCTTATCGTTGTTGGGGGCAGAACGAGAGGAGTGCTTTATATATCTATGAAGTGCTCCAAGGGAGAGATCGACGGACACTTATGGGTAGGAATTGAAAACAACATATCTCATGCTAACATATATATATATATTAATAAATTTTTATCGAATCAAATCTAGTCGAACATACCATATTTGAATTCAATTTATTTATCTAAATAAGTCTATAATTAAGTTTAGCTTTAATTTATTTATTAACGAATCAAATTTAAATTTAATTTTTGTAATAAATCTAAACTAAACAAATATCAAATCAACAAAATTTTTGACAACCATACTCGTAAGTTAACTCAACTTCTTTTTGGATGTTTATTTCGAGTTATCTCAACATCAGTTTGTACGGGAGCAGACTCAACCTGCATTCTGACCCTTGTTTTCTCTCTATCTGCTGCCTGCCCTCTCGTTAGCCAATTTTACCGAAGAAGCCCCTCTTTCCATTATCGAGTTAGCTCCGGCACCTGCGTCACCGCGCTGTTGCTTCATGAGCTCCTGTGGCAAGAACACGCCGTGGCTGGACACGAGGACATCCACGGGACCAGAGTCCTCGAGGGCTCGTCGAATCGCCTCTTCGTCCTGGACGTCAACGTTCTATATATATATGTCGCCCCGTCGATTCTCGTGGCGAGACGGATCGAGTGGTGGGTTAATTATTGCGAGGCTAATATCGCTGGAGCCTCCGACGATGAGAATATGGTGATTGGCAATTAGGATTTTCGGAGGGTGAGGACAGGTGAGGAAGAAGAGGGAGAGGAGGAGGAGTGGGAGGAGGAGGAAGAACAAAGGCGAAGAAGCCATTAGGGAGGAACAGCGTGGAATGGAGCTTTTGTTACGTCAGCAAGAAAATTTTATCGCTTTTTCATTAGATTTATCTTTTTTAAATTTTATGTCGCGACATTATTTCCGAAGGTTAAACTGAAAAAATCATTTAAAGTAGTGGTTCACACCTAAAATCTCACGCAATAGCTCATGGTTGTCGGATGGGGGGACCAAGGTAAGTACACGGGAAGCGACCGCTTACGAGGAAGAAAATGTAAAGAAATTTATGGTTGGATAAGCAGCATTCAACATTCTACGAATGTAATTAATGTTGATAATATAAAATATTTTCTTATTCAACCTTGCATATTATCTTATTTTAATTTAAATAAAAGAAAAATAACAATAAACTTACCTAAAATATATTTTTTTTCATCTTATCACCACTCTTTCACGTCATAGAATAACTTTATTTATAATCTCCATTCAACAGATACAAATAAGAGTTAAGTTACATTTGCAAGTAAAGAAATGTATAGGTTAACTTTTATTGCAACTTAACTAACGTACATCGTACCATGAAGAGTTTTGTGTGACGGAAAAAAAAGAAAGAAGAGGGAGGTAATAAAAAACAAAAAAAAGGTAAGGCTTACAGTTCGCTTTGGACATCTTTTATTCACATGGAGGGCATTTACATGGAACCCTCTCTACTAGAAATTGGCCATGGGGTACGTACGAAGTCGAATCCGGCCGTATCCAAATTTTGTCAACATCTATTGATTGGATGGCGGGGCATGCACCGGTCGGTTGCGGTAGGAGTGGCGATTGGTGGAGTATGTCAGCCATTTTACGCTGAAGAACTGTGGAGTCTTAGTTGGTGGGGCACACATCACAAGAAGCAAAGCAGAAGATCCTGGCAAACAAATCGAAGCAGAGTAATAACATACAGAAGTATGCTATATATCTTGGCGGTTGTATTAAGCTGGCTGCATTTAGTACTGAGATAAGTTGATAGATGCGATGCCACAAATGGGTTTAAGGTGTTAGACGACTATGCGATGGAAGAAGTGATCAATGCATGGGTTAGATGAGGAAAAGCTATATATGGAGGCTATGGCCCTCAACCAAATGCAACCACGAGGAAGACTGGGGCTAATACACATTCATGTTTTTGCACTCGCTCCCCTCTCATGCATCTTCGTCGGTTTGCATACATAGTTCAGAGACTCCAACCGTCTATATACATGGAGGCACTCACCAAGGCAGGACTTGAATACCAAACTATTAAATCTGAAGCATATATATATAAGCCAATCTGTTCGTACGTACCAACCAATGAAGGAGTCCTAAGATCTAATTAGAATTTGGGGATCCCAAATTGGTGCACCTTCTCTTCACGTAGAGAATATATACGATGGTACGGACGTTACTTTTGTCCCCCAAATCCGTCGTAGGATCTATGTTAGAATCAGAGATCCTGTAAAGAACACCATCGCGAAACAGAGCGAAGAAGGAATGAAACGAAAAGCAAATGTTGCATTCTGTTTTGCACGCTGTTACAGCTCAACTGGTTGTCTTTTATAGGCATGTGACATTGATAGACATACCCTTAAGGTATATATTTTAACGATTCTGCAGAATAAATCTACAGTCTATACATCATTACAATCTATAACACCCCACACCTTAAAGGCAGGTGTACGTTATGGTATTCAAATCTTCTTCATTACTGTAGCATAATAATGCTTCTTAACCCCTACGGATCATCCTCTTATTGTTGCCACATTACGGTTTATCATGCTCGATCGGCCCAGTTTATTCCAACCGAGATATTGTTATGTTTTACGTGACGCCTTTAATTGTTCCAGAGAGAGTTATATGCACACATTATATATAATTGTATCAACGTCGATCGAGACCCCGTCAGTCACCAGCCAGGACCCATAATTTGCATCGGGGATTCTTGAAAGTGCACCCATCGAGAACTATCGAATGATGGCCCCCGGTGAGTAGCCTCTACACACAACAGTTAGGATGAGCCACGTCATGGGCTAACCTGATATGGCATCAGGTTACGGTGTCTTGTCCCTTTTATGCCGAAAGCTTCGAGGGGCATCGACCAAATATATGCTTCTGTCCCCGGCCCGGACGATTAGTTTTGCCGATCATTTTGCTTCGATATATAAGGGGCGACAATAAATGTGACGTTTCCATGGGCGAAGGTGCCTAAGACAGTTCCATGGACGTAGACTGCACTCTATGTAACATGAGAAATCGGTAATCGAGGACAACAATTAACGTCCGTTATTACGTCTCCCTCCCTACTAGAAATCGAGGTCCACAGCACACGCCACCGCGCTCAGCAACTACGTTAAGAGGCGGGCGTGGTTATTTCGCGTAGCACCGGATGTGGATGAACGGCTCCTCGTGTAACATGATCCAAATCTTAGAATCGATGTATGATTAATTCGAGGATGATCGATCGATTCGCAGGTTCCTCCTCCCTCGCATCTTCCAAATTTTAAGGGATCCAAATGCTGAAAACAAAAGAGGTAACTGGTCACAACCAAAAGGGTGCTTGTCAAGTAGCTAGACGATTTAGATTTTTCTTACTGAGACGACTCAAGGGAGAAGATTGTAGAACGATACGTAAGAACTTGGATTCGAGCCCTCAGCGATCGATATGAATCATGCATTGAACATACAGCAATACTTTTGGATGCACACAACATCGTGTGAAGCACAAGGTGCATAAGAGAATTAATATCCCATTCGTTGAAAAGAATGGACAAGCTATTGTTCCGATTTGATGCTCGAGTTAGCAAGAGAAGCAAAAGGAGATGGGCTGCGCTACCATGCATATTATTAATTGCACCTACATGAATGATCAACGTACGTCCTCTTTGAGATCTCTTAGCATGGAATTCGTGGTTGTTGGTCGTTGGAATTTTATCCGTGTTTTAATTTTAGAAAAGTCCTGTTTTAAATTGAATGCTTGAATGCAACCCAATTATGTTTCCGAATTAAATTTCTGGTTCAGATAGGTTAAAGATCCTAACGAACTTATGTTTAAAAAGAATAACTGTGAAAGCACGTGGATGAACATACATATTGGCACTTGCATGCGTAACACCTAGTGTAGGATTAATCATTAGGCTCACTAAATATCATCTTAGCTGGCGTTTGGCAGTGGAATATTATTATTCTAGGATAAAATTAAAATTAAATAAGTATAAATAATATTTAGTTGTTAAAATTATAATAATTGATAGGACCGTTAATGATTGTATATTGATTTTACGAGAAAGTTGAGAAAATTATTTTATTTTGATGTGATAAATTATAATTATTAGATAATTTTTTTAAATTATATGTGATAAAAAAATTATTAATAGATTTTATTGTGATAAGAAAAAAAAATATATGTAAAAAAAAGAAAAAATCCTTATACCTTATGCACCTGCACCCTTAACTTATTCCTAACCCCCTACTATTCCCCATTCCACCACCTGTCCCCCAAGCAAAGCTGCCTGATCTTTTCCGAGAAATAGTCAACTTGCAGGTGGGGTTTCCGCAATTTATTGTTTGCTGGTACATGTGCGTCTCTCCGTGTCACTCTCTTTTTTATTTTATTTTATTTTATTTATTAAAATGTAAGGAAATGCGTAGATGATGTAAAATATAATGCAAGAACGTGTAAATTGATATTTAATATAAAAAATTTTAAAAAATATAAGTAATTTTATGTGATGGATCCACCTAATTTTTAAAAATCACAGTCACTTTGCATTAAAATATAATAGTGTAAAGTAATTTCATACGTATATAATTTTATTTTGTAGAGGTATAAAATAATTATGAAAGTCACAAATATAAATTTAAATCAAAATATATAAATATAATTTTATTTTGTATCAGTGTAAAATAATTTTTGAGTGATTTTATATCTGTATAAAATAATTTTGAGATAATTTTATAATAATGTAAATTGATTATAAAGGTAATTTAATGATTTTTAACGTAAATGATTTTGAAGGTAATTTAATTAATTTAATTTGATGTAAAATAATTTTAAAAGTAATTTTAAATATTTACACTAGCATAAAATAATTTAAATATTAATTTAAGTAGTGATAAATTTCAACCGTTACATTATAAAATGTCACATTTTATATTTTTATATCCACATCTTTTTTTATTATTTCTGAGATATGTGGAACTATTTCCTTTTACATGTTTGGTGTTGAATCAAACGGTGGAAAATTTTTTTTCAGATTCGGATTTAAAATTCTTTCGCCGGAACAAATCGACTAATATCCGATCCTCATATATTTATGGATCCAAACTAAGCGTAATCAGAAAGATATTTTCCATCTTCAGGTTGCACCACCACTACAGCGCACACCTAACGGACCATGCGGGGTATGGGTTTTCTTTTTTTTTTTTTTTTTCTTTTCAAAGGAGATTTTTTCGTTGATGGAGTAAAAATGATAAATTTAGTCCAACCGGACAAGGGGAAAGACAACCTTAACATTTCTGAGAGAGGGGAAAAAAAGACGCTCGCTCATGAGGAAGGAAATCTAAAATCAGGAAATAGGAAACAAAGTAAAAAAATAAAAAATATATATAAAAGAAACATCCCATACATTAAATTCAATGTACGATGACCTACACCACATACTGTATACAACAAGCGTCGTCGATGTTGTCAAAAAAAAATCATACTAACAAGAGATAGGGTCAAATCAAACCCAACCAGCTGCTTAATCATGATAAATTCAACTTTAATGCTATTTCAACTTTAAAAGTAGACCACCAACACCTTCGAAGATCCGAACTCTTGGACACTAGCCGAAGATACTCCAACCATCGTTACCGCAGCGGGCACAACCACCACCTCCATGTAAACAACAAAGAAGGTAGGGACAACCCCCTGTGAGGGCACCCCAACCAACAATCATACCGCACCAGCGAGCAGAACAAATCGACAACCTACCAGCAACAAACGCATCAGGGACGCCGTTCCAGCAAGGCTGACGCAGCCCTCGTCGACGGCACGAGCACAGCTACGATCTGGGCGAGAGGCAAAAGCGAGACGGCGAGAGATCCCAACGAGCACGAATCGAGGAAGACCAGCAGAAGATAAGAGAGGCAAGGAAGGAGGAAACGGGGGAGTGGGGGGCGATCGATGATACAAGGGCGGACGGGCCCCAACAGCGGTGATCTAGGGAAGAGGAAGCCCGCTGGGGCACGGGAGCGCTCAGTCGCTAACTCTTCCCATGTTGCTCGAAAAACACACGGAATTTTACGCTTTCTTGGACCCATACACCAAACGTGAGAGGTTCTCAAATAGCGAATTTCAAAGGATCATTTTGATATCATTTCCAAATAAACAAGATTTTTTTCAAGTATTTTGTTCCATGGTGCAATGCCAATTCAAAGCCCACATATACATGCACCTCCCATGAATAAATCACTGTCACATTGACGCAGGACACCATCTATCCAGAAGATAGTCGTCAAAAAAAGATTATAGTCAACAAAAAATTTACGTAGAGGCAAAATCACAGCGTCATCGTGGAATATGGACCATAAATAGTTAAAGTCCAAATTGGATTATTCGGAAGGCCGTGGGCAGGGGCGTAAACGGATCAGATTTTGTTATATTTATATTTATATTTATATTTATTTATAAAGTTTATACTTATATCTTATCTTTTTTTTATTAGGTATAAAAATTTAAATTAAATAATAAATAAATATACATTACAACATATTTTTGAACGTAAGAAATGAAAGTGGTAATTTTAACTGATGTATTTTAATTTTTTATCGATTAAGATTGATTTTTATATATAAAAAATTACTTTATTAATGAAAAATCACTTTTCATAAGTTAAAAATTATGTTTAAAGTGAAAAATTATTTAACACAAATAAAAAGGTAAAATATATTAATATATTTTGATTTTCAACTGATGTATTTTGATCTTCAATAATTTGAAAATCATTTTCAATGGATGTATTTTAATTTTGAGTCGATCTGCTTGATTTTTAACTAGTAGATTTTTATTTTTAATCGTTAATTTTCATCTTCAACTCGTTAATTTCGATTTTCTAACTGGTTAATTCTGATTTTCGATAGACGTATTTTAATTTTTTCTTTAAACGAAAATATGTGTGGGAACCGCACGTTGCAACATGCTCATAGTCGCATTCAAAATTTAAATATATACTTATATCCATATATTCATAGGATATCCATTTACTTATTAGATATTTATTTATAAATTATTTTACAATCAAATTATGCATGAGAGTTAAAAAGAAAAAAAATCTATAACATAATTCATTAAATATTTATTTTTAATAACATTAAAATATAAGAATCTAAGTTACTTCAATTTTATTGATTTTCACTAAAAACTATTACAAAAAAAGTTTTTAAGGGAGAATACATCAAAATAAAATATAAAAAATATATATAAAACATACAAATACGTTTCAAATAAAAGATCATCATACTCAAAATAAATATTAAATAAAAGTTTTATAATCACTCTCAACTTTTAAAATCACAGAGTAAATCATAAAAAAAAATTAAGATTGAAAAAATAAGAAATTTGTGGTAAAATTTATATATCTCAACTAGATAGATATTTTATTTAAATATTCCAATCAGATAATTAAATGTAGACTTATAACTATAATCATACCTAAATCTGTTCGAACCTTTTAAATAATACTCATACCAAATTAGGTTCAGATTTTATCCATTATTTCGGAGTCTAATTGAGTCGAATTCACGAAAACTTCATCCCTAGAATCAGGTGAACATCCGGAAACGTCCTTGGGCGTACGTGGGCGACGCACTCAACCGAAAGGAAGCGAAGGACCAACCGGCTATAGCCAGTTCTGCCAGCTAGACGGCCACGTGGTTGGACCGTTGTCCCAGACCTGTACGCGCCCAAGACCGCCCAGAGCAGTAACCGGACCCGAGATATTTAAAGTTAGGTGCAATTTTTGGAAAGGGCCTTGATTTTGGAGCGTGTTTGGTTATGATGCAAAATGTTCAAATCTTTTCCGTTTAGGTTGAGGTTGTGACGACAGACTTTGGAGAAAAAGGACAATTATAGGATGGGAAGAATTGCACAAGTATGGTTTGATCCTAATTTTTACTAATTGATGAGTTGCATAGACCCGATGTGGGCAATCATTTGCAATACTGTTAGCAATAATCCGTACATTAAGAACTTGAAGTGCGTGAGTTACTCTGAGTATTGCTACAAATGCGATCATCCTTGTATAGAGAAGCCATTGTGGTGTAAATTGACTGTTTGAAAGCAACGATTCAATATTGCATCAATATATATATGCTGGTAATGGGTTTATCAAAATTCAGTATTGAATCAACCGATGGTGTTAACAAGTTGATCAAACCACATCTGGTATACATGTGGATACAAGGGTAGAATGATCCATTCTTGAGTGCACAAGGAAGTATTGGTCCCAAACTGGAAATATAAGCGAAGTTGGATTTCTTGGGCTATGAGTTCCCTATGATAGATGTTGCACGCAACTTATGGTTGGTTTACAAAGGGGGTTGTCTTGAGAGATAACTTCCGTTTATCTCATGGAATAACTTAGCCTCTTATGACCTTCTTATCTCATGATAAGATAACTTAGGTTTGTTAGGAGGTTAATCTATTCACCCAAATTTACTCATGCCTCTTGTTGCATCTTAGGATAACCTCCTTATGTAATTATTCAGTAAATAGAAATAGGGGTTATCCTTTGTTGTAAAGAAATTAACACATGTTAGCTATCTCCTACCGTAAATGAGCCCATACCCATACCCATACACATGCTCATACCATGTTGGAAATGGGTTGAGTTCAAGTTAAATTTGACTAAACTCAAACTCATACCAATTTATAAAATCCACATTTATATCCCACTCACTTAGCCATCGACTACAAAAATCTAAATCCGTATCCAAACTCATCGACCCATTTAGTATTCATTTATTCATCGGATATCTATTTATAAGTTAATCTTACAATAAATTCATGCATAAGAGTTAATGAAAAAAAAATTCTATAACATTATTTATTAATTATTTATTTTTAATAATCTTAAAAAAGAAGCACTTGGGGTTACTAAAATTTTTTGATCCCAATAAAATTATTATAAAAAGAGTTCTTCAAGAAAAATATATTAAAAATGAAAAATCAAAAATATAAAAAAAATAAGATATAAATATATTTTAAACAAAAGATCTCTATCTCTCACATAAATGTTAAATGGAAGCTTTAAAAGTATTTCCAACCTTTAAAATCATAGAGAAAATCATAAGGAGATTAGGGTTAGGGAAATGAGAGGCTTAAGGTGGAACTTATATATTTCAAGTAAATAGGTATTTTATTTTGATATTTGGATTGAATACGAGTTTATATAAATTCATACTCATATCTACACCCAAACCCAATTAGATTTTATCCATTCTTTTCAAGTTAAGTTGGGTCATGTTCGAGGCAAGTTTACCAAAATTTACATCCTTATTTAAAATTGTGATTTTATCAAATTCAATGTTTGAAAAATTAGAATTAATGTGAAGAAAAATAAACTTAGCTAGAATTACATTGGAAAAATTAGTTTCTTTCCATTTTGGGGTCCATACCAATAATAAAATATCTTGAGCGTTGTAGCCATAAGTCTCCTATAATAATGATAAGTGAAAATTTATGATTTATAAAAGATTGAAAACTCGTTGTCATAGCATAAAAAAATTTATACCAAATACAATTTATAAAATCTGGATGGTGAGCCTAAGGTCATTCACAAGGAGGTGATACAAAGGCATGAAAAATCTCATCTTTTCACGTTATTTCATTTTTTAACCTTTTTTATATAGCAAAAATATATAATCCAAAAGTGAGAATGAAAAATAACTCAAAATATCTTACAAAACATGAGTCTATTGCAAACAAAAGAGGGGAAGTACAACTAAGGAGAAGACACATAGAAACAAGGGTAGAGAGTGAGAGAGAGAGTCAAAGAAATCTTCACTAGATGATCACTTGAAGGGAGGATGCAGAGATGGGGTTGTTGAGTCCGTCGGTGGTTGACCATGTTGCCAGGAGTGTCGAGAAGGAGAGGGGGAAGTTGGAGAGGTGGAAGAAGAAGAAGAATAGAGGTGTACAAGGGGATAGAGAAGAGAGAGAATGGGGGTAGAGAGAGAGGGACGTTTGTTGAGGAAGAGAATGGAGGGAGAGAGAGCTTGAGGTAGGAGGAAGAGGATGGCAAAGAATGGCTTTGGAATAATGAAGGGAAGCAGTTTAAATAGGTGGAAGAAGGCCTCTCCACTCACACTGGGTGCATGGAGTGCGAGCGGAGATGGCATTGGGCATGTAGAGTGCGCGTCGTGTCATGTGAGGTGTGGGTGGCGACTAAGGTAGGGGAGGGGTGCACGTATCGCGTGCGTCATGTGCAGACTTGCTGGAGTGAAAGTGCGGGCGGTGGATGCACATGGAGAGAGTGTGCAGACGACTGGGCTGTCGCACGTGAGTTGGAATGGGCTAGGCGGCTCTCCCCGCTTGCAAGCGCGAGCCTGGTGCATGCGAGGCATGTGGTTGGCACGCGATTGGCATGCGCTAAGTTGGAAATTCAACCCATGTTGTCTCTTCTTGTTTAAATTTTGCAAAGATGTTTGGAGAGACTTGAATTTTCTTCAAGATCAAGGGGTTGAAGTATTGATGGACAAATTATGCCTTAGTCCTCATAGTTTAGTAAAATTGCATTTTGCCTCCATAAAATGTTTCTTCTCTTTAATTCTTCTCTGCAGCCTTCCATTCTGATGTTCGACTCTCGCATTTATTCCTGTGCAAATTAAAATTATTATAATATATATAAATTATTTCTAAATGCAATTATGTGCCTAACATGCCTAGCATACATCGGATGCACCTTTTAAAAAAAAGTATAGATCTGATGCACTATTTACAATCTAAATATAATGTATTTACCTAGAAATTAGCCCAATTCAAATATATTAAACGCACTAACTATGTAGTTATCACAACTCCATACCTATTTTTTGTTAGTCCCTTAATAAAACATAGATGAGTGCAAACTCTCCACCAAGGTGTGCGAAATGACTCAATTCCTATTAGCCGATCTATGTTAAGGAAAGTTATAAGAGTTGTTAATCCATAAAGGCTCAACAATACTAGAGAAACAAACCTAGTACCAGGTTTTTAACTAAACCTTTTAGTTTCCTCTCGACATTAGTTTCTAGTCGCGAAGGTAGATTTTTTAGGCTGGAGAGGGGTCCACACAAGGTTTGTAAAATTGCGAGTTTAAAGCGTCTGTGTTTAGTGTGATAAACTCGATTTGCGAGCATCCAAGGTTAAGAAAATCCAAATTTCCTAAGCCAAAATTATCCCTAATTCTCCTAAGTCTCACGTTCGATTATGCTTTATTAAGATTTGACAACTTTCTTCTCAACATTTTCTATCTCGAAGTCAACTTCAAAGACATATCTCCTTAGTTGAACCTTTTGACCCTTATTAATATCTCACTCTTTTTATGTTTTTATTATGCATACTTTTCTTTTATTTGAAAACTTTTTCTTTTTTTGTCTTCTCTTCTTCTACTAATTTTTTTTTTTCTTTATTTTCTCTTTTTTTTCTCTCATATTTTTACGTGAGTAACTCTCCTGCATCTACTCAAGAATATCGCCTAGGCCAAACTCAGGTGATTTCAAGATGCTAGGTGGGATTATGAGGACTTGACATTAGGGAGACTCTCCTAATGTATTGTGACAGCCATACCTGCAAGGACCTTTACGAGTTCTAATATAAATCAAGTCCGATTAATAGTAAAAGAAAAAAAACACCAAAATGTAACTCGTGAAATAATCAGGAACCTTTCCGCAATTCCTCTTGACAGTATATAATACACCAACAACATCACAGAAGGATAAAAAAAAAAAAAGTAACCTGTAATTGCCCAAAAAAAAGTATCATCCTGCAAAATCCCCCTCCAAAAAGGACGAGTTTACAGAAATTTTATACACATATACACACACAATAATAATATATAATATGACATGTATACGTAGAATAATATTAAAGTTATTAAGAGGCTTCTAAGTCCTCACGCCCTCCAACTCTTGCACTCATCTCTCCTCCCACATCCACCATCCACAACTCTCCTTCCCCCACCCCACCTCTCTTCCCCCTCTCCCCATCTCACCCGATCTCATCCCCATCTTCCCCCACCCCCCCCGCTCTCTCTCTCCCTCAAACACACCAAACCCTCCACCGCCCACATGAGGATCCGGAGGAGGCCGCAGCCGACTCCTCCGCTGTCAGATCTGCTCCCACCGGCCCCTCCCCGGCACGACGCCCCTCCCCTCTCCGCCGCGCCCCCCTCAACCTTCCCCCCAAGGGCCGTGCTCACCCCTCCCTCGTTGCACCCCAAGAAGGTAACACCTCCTCCACCTCTTAAAGCCCTTCCGCGCTTCTCCTATTTGGAGGGTCAGGAGAAAGGATACGATGCCCCTCGTAAAAAAGAAAAGAAAAAAAAACTCGTGCTTTTCGTTTCGATGTGTGGTAGGGAGATGCACAATGGCATGGGTGGGTGTGCATTATGATGGGTGGTGGTTTCCCCCATGTGGTGTTGCATCCACCGTATGCGTCCGCCCCCGCCCCCATCTCTCCCCCTCTCTCGCTCGCTCGCTTTGGGATGGGGGTGCAATCCGCTGGATCTGTCGATGCTCTCTTTCCCCAGTGATGGGTCACTTCACTGAGGTTGTTTCGATTGTTGGTTTGGTTATTAATATTACGCAGGACGAGGAGGAGGAGGAGGAGGATCGGGAAGGGAGGCCTCCTCCTTTGGCTCAGGTGATGAGGGGAAAGCAGCAGCAAGAGGAAGTGGGTGGTGCACACAAGACAGGGAATATTGGTGGTGATCACAGTACCTCTGGCATCGGCAGGTAAAATCTCTTTATCCTTCCCCCTTTTTTTTTATTATTCGGTTTTTGGGGGAGAGGAGGGGGTTCTCCTCTCTACTCCTTTTTCATCTCTCGACCTCCGTATAAAAAAAAAAAAAAAAGAAGGATGAAGAATTAGTCGGAAAAAAGCATGTATAATATATTGTTCTTTGTTGTGTGTATGTGTATTCGTATGTATGTATAGATGGTTGGACTCGACTCTCTCTCTCTCTCTCTCTCTCTCTCCCCATATATATATGTGTGTGTGTGTGTGTCTTCACCTTGCACCACATCTGAGCACCATCTGCACCTATATGTGGGAGGTAGTTAAAGCTCCAAAGCCTAACAGTAATTACGCTAGGGTCGGAGAAAAAGGGTGCGGTGGTTTGGGCCTTATAACTTAGTGGGTTGATTTGTTGGTTCCCATTACCACCACCACCACCACCAGAAACCAACTTGTTATTAGCAGTACACATGAGCCCAAAAGGTGGCTAAGCTATTGCAGTGACCATCTTTGTTAGCTTTGCACCACTTTGGTGCTCCTTCTCCTCCTCTCGCAGCTCGGAAGCGAAGGTCGAAGACGATGGCGGCATCAGCGACGAAGGGGACGACGAGAAGAAGGCGGGGGTGTTTAACGGCGCCGGCGGTGGGGGCAGGAAGAGGCGGCGGAGGCCGGCGGCGCTGATGGAGGGCTCGCGGTGCAGCCGCGTGAACGGGAGGGGGTGGAGGTGCCGCCAGCAGACCCTCGTGGGGTACTCCCTCTGCGAGCACCACCTTGGCAAGGGGCGGCTGCGGAGCGTGAGCAGCGTGCGGTGCAACGGCGCCGGCAGGAGGAAGGGCGGGCGGGATGCTGGCGGGGAACCGCCAAAGCCGAGGCAGAGGGGAAGGAAGCTGGGGATGGTGAAGGCCCGGTCGATCAGCAGCCTTCTCCACCAGACCGACCAGGCCGCCGATGCGGACAACACGGAGCCCGCGGCGGTGGCCAGCGGTCAAGGGGAGGGTATCGGTGCAACGGTGTGAACGGGTGCATGTGGTGTGGGCTTCTTCTTCTTGGGTTATTGGTGCAAACGTGTGTGTTCGACCGTAGGTGCAATGCTGCTGCTCATGATCGATCGACCGATCTATCTCTCTCTATATCTCTATTTATAGATCCTCTTTTGTGGATGGACCCTATGATGTCTCTCTCCTTTGTGTGGAATTAGAAGTAGAATTGGGTGCAAGTGGGGCGGCACATATATATGTTCTCTATTACCTGAAACTGCATATATGCTTCTATTGGCGTGGCGTGGCGTGGTGTGGTGTGGTGTGGTGCAATTGATCGAACTGGAGCTACGGTAGATTAATGTACAGGATGGTGCACTGTGATTAAGATTGCTGATATGCATATCATCATAAGCAGCTGAGATGATTACTTACTTAGATGTCACATTGCAGGACGTTGGAGTGGTGCATATTAGAAGCCCTGTTGGATATGCATATATGATTATCTCAACCTCTAATTTTGGTCGTTATATAGGACGATGGGCATGCACATTCTGCTGTTGATTAATGGTTTGTGCGTGGCACGGTGGAGGGTTGAATCGATGAAGTTGGGCTCGAGATGGAGCTCGATCGAACGAGATGATCGAGTTCGATTAAGTAATTAATTAAGTAAAGTTGCTGCAGCAATTTCCACTGGATCGTGATATATGGACGTCACAGATCAATCGACGCTGTTGAGTTCAGCTCGTTCTTGGGGGCTTATTTGTCTCTCGCGGTATGTGCGTCTGTTAAATATAGATGGTAACTTTTGATGTATGTATGGTCGTGGGGTTGTGGTTGCCTGAAGCATCATTAAGTATGGTTTACTACGTTTAGTTGATTGAGCGTCACAGTTTGCTGGAAAGAGCTCATTAATTAACAACTACACTGTGAGTCACGATCCTTTCTTTTCTTTTCTCGGTGGTGCTTACCGCACTAATAACGACGAATGATCTCAGTCAGAATAGGTCCGTTGAGTGGTCATAATTTGGGTTGATTTACAGTTTACTAGACAACGTCGTGGATAGCGGATTTAGTCTGGTCACCTGAGAGATCTTAGACCGTTTCAAGTATTGCCAGATCGCCTTCAACGTAAATTATATATATATATATATATAAAACGAAATGTCGCATCTTCTAGTTTCTGCTGATTATTCACGAAAATCCACGTCCCTTCGACGTTCATGTTGTTGAAGATATGTCGATCTCCGTTAAGTAGCTGCAGCAAAAGAAGCAACAAGTCGAATGACGAGAACATCTAAGTTTGACAGGAGAGATCTATATTTGAGTCTTCAAACGCCGCATTATTTGGAGGATTGATGTGTGGGAGTTAACTAATTTCTTTGCAGTTTGCACAATTGAGTTTCGGGTTGTCAATAAAAAGTCAGAAACAATGTCTTGCACCAGCAATTAATGGTCAGTATGGTATGAAACAATCATGAAAGGTGCTTATATGACCGCGGTGCAAATTAAGTACAATGAAATATTACACTAATAAAACAAGAGATGATAGAAAAGTGTTCAGCAACGTAGAGATTTATGAGTAAAAATTACGGTATGCTGAGATGAAAGGGTGGAACTAATCATTCACCCAAATGGAAAATGCAACTGGTGGTGTATCTGACCTAATATTTTTTACAAAGGAAAGAACTTTTGTCTCACGTAATCCTTGGGAAGAAAAGGACTATTTTGCACATATAATAGCTCTCGGCTCCAGAGCAAACCTGGAAAGAAGACAAAAACATATAATAAATTGACTTTGATCAATGCGACGGGGACCTGGGTCGACGTTAAGGTTAGACGCAAAGATCTGACTAAAATTAAGGGTGTAACGTAAATTTCATTAATGATAAATGTGACAGATGACATTTATTCTTTCTTATCGGATTTAACACTGAGGAGAAGTAGTTATTTATTTCTTTTAAAGATGTCTCTTTTAGTTGGCCTGCAAATATTTCCATTTCATTGCTTCCTACCTGGTTTAGCGGACCATTATGCTTTTGGAGGTGATAATTTGTCGTATTTGAGAATTTGGATCGTTTGCTCGATTTGACTAAGGATGCACCAAGGACAAATGACCATTAATACACAATTTTAAGAAAGATAAGTCATGCATGTATGCTACGTATAAATAGCTAAAGCTAGCTTTTCTACAGGTGTCTAAATGGTTTAACGCTTATATCTTGAAGTGGGGAATGGCATCTATTTGAGGTGTTAAGTGCAGTGAGTTAACTTAAAAATTATAGTATGAGATCATTGCAGTTTCCAACGATGTACCCAACTCGTTGGGGTTCCTTGTCATGAAAAGGAAATATAGCTAAAGCTTTGGATCCCTTCGTATGAGCACCATCGGATGCACGTTGTACTTCAATATTTAGGGACTCCTCAAAATTAACTCATTTTTTCCAGAGAAATCTCCAGATCACTAACAAGGAGATTGCATGTATATATGATCCAAGACCATATGAAGAGGAAATTAGGAAGAAAAGACGCACCTCCATTTCGTAAATCTTAATCTCTTCTAGAAGAGTGCAGAAGTTATATATTGACACGCCCAGTGATCCCGTCTTGAACTTCTCTGTGCAGAAGGAAATCGTGGAACGGCAGCGCATACGTAAAGAGATCAATCAAAGTTTAAATCTAAGTTCTCAATAACATTTTTCGCATACTTCATATTCTTAGCTCACCGTATTGTATGCACAGCACCAAATATTAATATTTGATCAGTACTATACTTATTTACATTGAGTAATTACTTCTGGCTAGAATGATTTTTACCTTGTTAAACAACTAAATCAATATCAAGAAGTACTAATACATCATCTAGATAGACGAATAGGATTCCACGAAGATCAGATTTCATCGTGGAAGCACTTATCGAACTACACCAGACAAATTAATCAGGTTTTCTCCCAACCGAAACAAATGGAAAGGGGCACTCCATTTGTGAAGTTCAAAACTTAGATAATTAGACAGGCTCTTCTAGCCACTCAGAATTAAATAAGCTTGTTAAGGAGTGATCGGATCTCCTAAATGATCGGAGGATCTGATTTAATGATTTAAAGAAAAGCAATCACAAAGAGATATGATGGTTGATGATTCAATTTCACCATGAAAGGATGTATATTTGGGGGAAAAGCGATGCTCTTAGATATTTAATAGCTAGAAATGATAATACAATCTCTCTTTTCTCTCAAATTACCTGAGAAAAGACCTCAATGATCTCTCTTAGCTATTTATAGTGCTGAGATTGGTCTTCTTATAAGATCTTCTGATCGGATACACCCATTGCTAAGATATGTATATTGTCAGGTTATTAATAGCTGCAGTCATGTCATTATTTATTGATGGTATGGTCGTGTTCGACTTTTTCCACCATCTACTTGTCACCGGTTGCCATCGGATCCTTAGGCAGGTTGGATTTCCCAAACTTTTCCATATTTGAGCTTTTCCGAGTGTAGGTGGGTCGAATCTACCTACCTTTTCTACTTTTGGATGGTTGGACCTCTTGTTAAACTTTTTAAGAAATTTTAAGTCCAATAACACTTTTTATCCCTCATCAAAGAATGTCAACTTGTCATATTTCAAGTGATTGAGAAATGGCAAGAAACTCATAAGCACATGTATATACATACACTTATACAATCTTATCTTTCACACCCACCTTGACGTCATAAGTGATCTACTTGCATGCTTTGTGTGTGTACCAAAGAGCGGGTCCAATAACACTCTCAATATACCACTTTTGGGATCGATGTAATATTAGCACCCATGTTATAGTAGAAGTATCATATCAATTGTGACGTTATAATTAACCGACATATATCATACCATGGGATTGATTGAGATTAATTACAATATGATGTCATAAAATTAGTACTAGTAGACCTTCAATGCTATAAGATTGAGTACTAAAAGCACGCTGTCTTCTACCTCCATCAAATGGTTTCGAAAAAATCAAAAAATTCGTCTCCACCCTCCTTTTATCGCTGTCCTAAGTCGATTATGGCCTTCCTTCCAATTTCCTCTGACACAAAAGTATCCTTAGTAGCATATCCTCTTTCCTATTATCTTCTTCAACTATTTCCGGCTGTACTTCATATCCATTTTATGTACTTGGAAAACGGATATAGAAAATTCGGTAAACAATCTCTTTTGAACAAGTTGTGCCCCTACGCAGCTCACGTCGCTACTCCGAGGGGCGTAAAAGAGCAAAATGTAGGCACTGGACACCCACCATACTAATCAATGCTCCCCATTTGATTTTCGCCACGTTGGCATAATACTAACAAAACAGGCCTCTTTCTCTTATGTGCATAATAAAGATTTTGGTCTCTTACCCCCATCAATTTTCTTTCTACGGGAGAACTTAGCTTTTTTATCTCCTTACCCTTTTTTGCAACGAGGGATAAAAAATATATTAATAAAGAACTTTTTTTTTTTTCTTTTTCTTCCTCCCTCGAGTGACATTATCAAGTCAAAGTTGCCGTCCACAGGTACTGTTCGACCTTTTTCAGGAGGTATCTGGTGGGCCCTTCTATTTTGATGCAAGTCGGGTTGGACATTATTGGCTCGAGGAATCGCAAAAAAAAAGGTAGTACCACCAACTACCTCCGAAAAAAAAAAAAAAAGGAGTATCGAGATGTACATTTTCTTCCACTCCTCGATAGGCACTTAACCTGGATCTTATGATATACGATAAAGTTAAAACGTATAAGTATGATGGACCACATGAGCAGAAACATGAAAAATAACAATTCAACAGATGGATACCATTTAGAAACAAGTTTCGAGTCTTTCATCTTCTTCAACTTTTTTTGATTTTAGGTTGCGAGATAAAATGAGAAATACAGCAGGAGTGAGAAAATGCTGTCATTTTTTTAAATTCAAATCTAAATTCAAAAATGTAGATATACTCAAAAGAAAAATATTTAACACATCCTAAAATATACCTCCTTTCTTATGAAAAAAGAGACCCAAAATCTCATGAGTTACACTCACCTCTTATATTTTATCCCATTCCTCCCCGATGGGTGACTAAGATCTCGTGGTGAGATCTTAGGTGAAAAAAATGGATTCCTCTACCACTACCGTCGAATAAATGCAGATAAGCTCACATACGGAAAGCATTGGCAAAGTGCTGTAAATCAGCTCATGTGCCCTTTCCTTTTTCCCCTCAAATCTTTTATTTGTATAAAATAAGATATGCACGTACGTCTGCCTTGATTGGAGATTTTTGTGTTCTAAAAGAATGCGTTACATACGAGTAGAGCAAAATATAAGTGGTCCTTTAAGGGACATGCATATACTACCACTGCGTGATTCAGATTATCTGAAAAATAATTTGCGTATCCGTCTTTATTTTCCATAGATAGTCGATAAATGAAAGTTAATGAACATAAAGAAAAGGGGGTATCTATTTTTTTTTCCTTCTTTCTTTTTTGAAACAGGGAACCATTAGAGGAAGAAAGTGCCTATGTATTTAGGTGCCAATTAATGTTACGTGAACCATTTTATCACGTATAAAATCTATACGTAAACGCCCGAAATCCGTTGGTATATGTCATTCGTCGTAGGAGGACTCACGCAATAATATTAGAAGTTCTATCGCCATTAAGGGTGTAATGATATGCATGGAAGAGAGAGGGAAGCAAAGATCAAGTTACTAGGAAAGTGAGTAAGAATTGACCCTCCACTTCCTCCAACTTGCCATAAACAAGGAGGAAAAATGATGACAGAATAGCCAACAAAATATCTCCATAACATTAGCAAAGGCTTCTCCCTCTTAGGCTCTCTCACACCCAGATGACCCACGCAGCTGCTTGAGACCTTGAGTTCATCCCTCCTAACCACGGGTCCCCTGTTCTACTCACTGTCGATGATGTGGTGGAAGGGCTCAAGCGTTGGGAACACTTACTGATCGTTTATTTCTTAAGGAAATGGCATTTGTATAGCACCCTTAAGAACTTCATATCTACTTTCTTGAAGCCTAAAGGGGACTTCTTTCTTTACTGCAAAGAAACTGGTATGTTTATTGTTGAGTTCTTTAACAAAGAAGATTGTTATAGTGTGTTGGAGAAGAGTGGACCACTGATGCCCCCCCAACTAGGATGGAACCTTCCTCTACCAAGACTGGTATGGGTATGATTCCTTGATCTAGATCTACATCTTTGATCAGGGAAAGCTATAAGCAAGCTAGCCAGCACTATAGGTGCTCCCCTTGGTTGTGGCCAGAGGACGGTGGCCCGTAACTACTTGGATCACGTCAAGGTTTGCATCAATGTCAATGCAAATGCTGCGCTACTGAAGAAGGTGGAGTACTCCTATGATGGAGCGAACACCAGAGAGGTTAGGATTCATTATAACTGGGTTCCACCTAGATGTGAATTTTGCAAGGTGTTCGAACAATGATCTTACGCCTGCCCAAAGTCGTCGTCCATGGCGAAGACTGAGGAGGCTACGATGCCATAGAATTGTCTACACTCGATCGAGCGAAAGCACTCAAAAAGTTACAGCCATTCGAAAAGGTGGAGGAAGAGTCATAGGAGTCCAACCATCGTGCATGTCGAGGACCCAACGGGCGTGCACGAAGAGGCATGGGACCCAAGAATTCTCATGAGGCACGTGATTTTCAAGAACATGGATATGCCAACGAATGATCACATCCCCTCCTCAGGAAATGGGACCCACCGCAATTCCATGGAGATGCATACAAAGTGTCACAATCCGATCCCAAATTCCTACAGGACCTGAGATCGGCTCACCTCGACTAATCTCAAGACCCAGTCGCCTAACGAGAAATAACCAAATAATATTTATCAAACCACAATCACACATGTACGTAACTAAATAGGAAGAAATTGACAGCAACAGGGGAAACAAAATAGTAATATTACATGTCATAATACAGCCATCACAACAAAAAAATGAGTACATATAACAAAAACAAGGATATAGAAACTCACCACACTAATGAGTAAATATGTTTATATTACATAAAATGTCTATTTATGTGTGTTCTTAAGCATAGAATTGCATTACATACTATAAATATTGCATAACATGCATCATCTTACATTTAGATTAGTCTGAATAAAATGCAGGTTAATTGTCTCCTTTTTATGGTCAGGGACAAAACGACATTTTATCAGGGTATCGGATCGAAGATCCAAACCATACGGATCTGATCAGAGTGACGATTGAAGTTCAACGACTCCAAAATCACCCTAATCGGATATCTGTAGCATCAGATAGAGACTGAGGAACCCTAGAAGATCAAGGGCCAAAATAGTGTTAATCTGCACCTCAGACGACAAATCCAACCTCACGGATGAGTTCGGATCAACGATCGCAGCCTAAAGGTGCTAAAATTGATCCAATCCGATACCTGTGGCACCATCTACATCACTCAGAAGATGGACGGCCAAGATGACACCATCTTAGTCGCCCAACTGATCGCACACCTGCCTAAGCTCATCTGGCCAGCGCTTCTCCACCGTTGGACCAAGATCCAACAGCTGCGGGGTGCGCGCGCTTGAGTTGAGCGCTCAACACAAACGCGCCCGTAGTGCATTGGTCGAGCGCCCCATCGAGACGAGGTGGCGTGGGTTCGAGCCCCCGCACGCCTCAAATTAAAGCGGACACGCAGGCACGATCAGGCACGCGATCAAGATCCAACAGCGCCGCACGGCCGATAGCGTCCACGCGCTATCTGATGCCCACGCGTGACACGGGATCTCATGTGCAAGGTGCGCGATTGAGGTGTGGCGAGGAGAGATCTTAGCCGTCCGATCTCACAATTGGACGACCAAGATTTGAAGGACGAGGAGCGCGCGTTTGAGGTGCGGAAGGCGAGCGGGCGTGCGAGCGCTGCCTACGAAGGCCACATTCAGGCCTTTAGTGATGGATTTATCCGTCACTAAAGGTCCTGAATTAATGTTGTTCAAAATATAATGACCAAAATGCCCTCACTCCTTGCAACTATAAAAGAAGACCCCCTCTATACGAATTTCTCATCCCTTCCTTCTCTTCTCTCCCTCTCCAAAGCTCAAGAGAAGCTTGTCCCACACCCGAGAGGCTCCTTGGTGAGAACCTCGTCATAAACAATAAACTGGCACCATCTAACCTTGATTTGCAAGAAAAAGCTACTACATAACTCATAGAAAGGCTTGACTCAGAGAATTCTGAGTTTGTGAAGAAAATAGGAACTAAGGGGTAAAAATGCAATTTCACCAACATAATCTGTAAACAGGGTAACTTAGGGTCCAAACGTAGGTCAAACTGACTTAATAAGAAGGAAAGTGGGATCAGTTGATCTAACTAGGGCTACAGCAACTCCAAGGAATTAAATGACATCCTGTAACCCTAAAACAAATCCACTTCAATTCACGAGGTTCGAGGTAAAGAAAAAATTGAATAAACCCTCTAAAATTCATATAAAAATAATCTCTAGGGTTTAGAACATTCAATTTGGCCTTGGGAACCCACATTCACCTACATTGAGAACCATGCCCAATTAATGATTTAATTTGGATTTTTATGTAAATTGACCAGTCAAACAAGGTCTGAACAAGAAATAAATTTCACCATTAGAATCCTTATGTCACATTTAGTCATGCATAAAAACTTGAGCCTAAGAAGAGACCTTCTTGACTGACTTTGCATTTTGGTCCTCATCTATTACTTTTTGACCCTCAACTTTTGAAATCCTCGCATTTTGGCCCCTAAATCTTCTTCGTTCTTTGCATTTAGGTCCTCCCTGCAAAACCCTGAGCAGCGCTATGCTCCGGCGACTTTGCGCGAAGAATGGCGCCACGCAGGGTGAGAGAGGACCTCTACCCTTTCAACGGGGTGTTCCCTGCGACGTCTGCTGTCGCAGGGACACCTCCATGGTCTCTGCAGCAGCCCATACCTTCCGTGCGAACGCACGGAAGGTATGGGTCCTTACTCCAACTGCCCTCCGGCGAGGGAGGCACGTCGCCTCCCTCCGCCCACCTCTTCGCTTTCGCCTCTATAAAAGCCACCTCCGCCTGCAGAAGAGAGCGAGCTGTCTCTGACGGAGAATAACCCCCCCATTTCATCCTCTCCAGCTCCAACAGATGGCCTGCAGCTTCCGGCGACCATCTCCTCCTTCTCCTCGTTGCTCTGCTGCCATACCTGCAGCAGGGCTCCCCTAACCCTTTCGTTTGTGTCGCGCTGCACCCGCCGACACCCTCCACCTGCCTCCTCGTCGCAGATCTCCCCTTCCAGGGCCTCTTCTTCCTCAACTCCGGCAGGTACGAGCCGGTGCCTCTGCCTTTCCCCCTTCGTCCAGAGCTTAGGTAAAAGCTTCCTCTTCTCCTCCTCTCAACTTCCCCCCTATCAATTTGTATTTTCGCACCCCCACACGCAACTTCCACCTCCACCTGCTCCATCTCCGACCACCCTCTCCGGCGAGCCCATTCCACTGCCACAACCCCCTTACTCCTCGCCAATCACCTCAGAAGCTTCCCCTCACTCCACTCCACAGCTTCGCCCTCTTCATTTCCTGCCACACGCCACCTGAAGACCCCCCGAACAGACCCATTCTCTCGGCCACAGCCCGACCTAGGGCTGCCACCGTACTCCGCCCCACGCCTTGCCACCACCCGCACGAGCTTCGCCGCACTCCGGCGAAGCTCCCTGCACCTTCTGACTAGGCCGAGAGGCTGTATTCCGTGATCAGGTCACCCCTCCTCCGCCGCCATTGCTGAGCAGGTGGAGCTTCTTCGCCTGCAGCTGCAACCTCGATCTCGCCCAGGCGTTGGTCCTAGGACGCGCAGCTTGCCCCCACAAAGTTTCCGAGGCCTGCAGCTGGGGTGAACACCTCGCACACGGCCGCAATTGACCGCGGCTTCCTCATTCGCGGGTGCGAGATTTGGGGGTGGGACTTTAGTCCCACCTCGGGTGCGCACGAAGCCGCGTACCTGCATAAATTGTAAAAGTGACTAAGGCTTATCGCCTCAGTCACACGGGATGAGGTCCCTCTCACCCGCTTCACCCGGCCTCGTCCGCGACCACCCCCCGCGGACCTGGCCCGACCTGTATACCCGACCTGCACTCCTCGCCCACCACCGCACGCCGGTGGGCCTGGACCCGGGCGCAACCCGTACTCGAATACCCGGCTCTGGGAGAGTGATCCTACGAGCGAAATCTGAGAGAGAGAGATGTGGGGGAGGGTAGGGTTAGGTTTTTGCCCTGACCAAGCTGTGTGAGTGTGCAGGCAGAGAAGAAGAAGAAGAAGGGAAAGAAGACCGCAGAAGAAGAAGGAGAAGAAAAAGAAGGAAGAAGCAGCCAAAGCCTTGGCTGCTCGAAGCAAACCGTAAGAAGAAGACGGACTGCAGGAAGAAGAAGAAGAGAAAGAAGACCGCAGAAGAGGAAGCACTGTAGCAGATGCTACTTAAGTCGTCTGGTTGAGAAATCAGACGACGCTCTGAAGAAAAAAAGAAAAGAAGAAGGAAAGAAGAACAGGCGCCGCAGAAGAAGAAACAAAGAAGAAGAAGAACAGAAGAGAAAGAAGAAAAAGAAGAAGACAAAGACGAGAGAGAAGAGAAGAAGAAAAAGCCAAGAGACCAATCTACCTCTATCTCTCTCTCTCATTTTTGTAATAGAAACATTGTACTTCTAAAATTATAGTTTGCTCCTTGAGTTCGACCTCGGGAAAACCTTTTGTTTCCGAGTAAAATTGTAATAGTCGCAATGACTATCTGCACTACAACGCCATTTCTGTAACAAACAACAAAACCTAGTCATACCTGCCGCTATTTCATTAGCGCCGTTGCCGTGGAGCAACGACTATTCTAGAAGTTATAAAATTTCTAAGTTTCTAATAATCTCTCTCTTTTGTGCAGGTACAGAGAAAAAAAGACGTAGCCGCACCACAGCCACTCCAAGGACAGGTAACTCCCTATTAAACCCTAAAATTTTTAAAGAGGAAAAAGAAAGAAAAAAATAGGTATAACTTGTCTTTTATACATAGTAATAGCTGCATATTCTCAAAAACTATTATTCCTGCACACAATATTAAAGGTAATTAAGGGCTAACACTTTCTTGCCTGACCCCTAATTACCCAGCAAAGAATTAACTGGACCAAGTAGAGCCAACATAAGGTCAAACATTAGGATTTCAGAGACACACCCCTTAATCAAGAATTGAGGAAATCCAAAAGAGGTGTGCCCAAGCCATTGATTGAAAATACCTAACAAGAAAAACCCTAAACAAATTGGCTCTCTAAACACTTGAACCCTAAAAAGAAACAAGGCCTAAATTCTCAAGGGACCCACTAGGTGAAGTTGACCCCTAGGGTCAACCAACCTTCAAATTAGGCCACCTTGTTCACAAAAACACCTAAGAGTTCAAGTGAAACCTTAAGCACCTTGATCTTAAAGAAAAAGAGGTAGACTTAAGAGGTCAAGATCCCCATTCTGGTCTACCTGGAACCGCAGTGACAAGAGAGGTCGGGTGGGGGAAACCCTGTAACCCGTGGGGACACTCTACCGTGTAGGGGTCTTCGCGGGACTCACCCTCTCTGGCTGCCCAAGTAATTCTCAGGTGGACGATCTTTCTGATCAAGGGGTCCATCTGCCCCGCACCTCTATAGTCACCCAACACATTTTTGGCTGTCTTAATTGGGTCCAGCACCTGCTAAACTCACCTGTTCCAACAGTGCATGAACGATAGGAGATCCTTAAGACCACCCTTAAGATCTCCTTTAGGAATTCACTCTCGTCAAGGCCAAGCCTCGACGCCCGTGTTTGAGCAGCAACCCTACCCCATCATTCTCTCATCTGATTCTGAACCAAGCTCTTCTTCTTCCCCCATCATGGCTCAGCCAGTTGAGGAAGAAAACAATCTGAAGCACCAGCTCCAGCGACTCAATGACCTCTTCCAAAACTTTGTGCACCCACCGCAATGTCCTATGATGCGGGACCAATATAATCCTGCTACGGTGGCCATCGAGCCTCGAGTCAGCATCCCGATTGGAGGACCTGATTCCGAATTGAAGCCCAACATGATTCATGCTATACCTAAATTCCATGGGCTTAATTCCGAAGATCCCTTCCAGCACATCAAACAGTTAAAGCATCTGGCCCAAACTTTTGGGTCAGATGCACAAAATTGGGATATTCTTCTCATGAAGATGTTCTCCTTTTCTCTTATGGACAAGGCCGCCCATTGGTATCAAACTCAGACCCGGCCGATCAACACTTGGTAAGAACTTCAGTCCGAGTTTTTGAAAAAGTTCTTTCCCGTTGGTTGGACCAACGCCTTGCGCCATTAGATTACGCACTTCACTCAACAAACAGGGGAACCTCTCCATGAGGCATGGGATCGTTTTCAGGATCTCATGAGAAAGTACCCCCATCACGGAGTTCCTAAATGGGAACAAGTACAATCTTTTTACCAGGGACTCCGTGAGGACATCCGTCTTTTCGTCAATGCAACCTGCGGAGGAAATATCATGGGTCAACATGAGGATACCGTATGGGAGATTCTCGAAAACATGTGCGAGAACTCCATCAACAATGACTCCATGGGATTATTCGACAGGACGAATACCCACGCATCGACGAATCTTAGGGGAGCACATGAGACGCAGGGCCTGTCCGCATCAATCGACCTGGAATTAATGGCCAGTCGATTGGACAAGGTCTCGATCATTGAAAAGAAGGTGGATGAGCTGACTCAGCACCTGCAGCGAGCCACCTCTACGCATAACCCCTTCACACAACCTCCTTCCACAAGGGAAACTGTGCAAAACATTCTCCATCGATCTTCTCCTAGGATGGATCCGTATCCGCTGTCTAATTCTCTGACCAGAGGTCCATCCGATCCTTTCTTCCCCAGCCCGGGGAATTCCATTCCCCCTTTCTCTGACTCTCTGGAGGTTCCTCAGACCTGCGAGGACCTCAACGCCATCCAGAACGATCCGTTCTCCAACACCTATAACCCTGGATGGTGAAACCATCCCAACTTTCAGTGGGCGGGAAATTCCTAAACCCAAAGACCACCCTTTCAGCCCCGCCCACAACCCACTCATCCTTACCAGCCGCCTCAGCCTCCGCCCAACCCCACTTATCCATCAGGGCCAAATCAAGATCAAATGTCCCTTATCCTTCAGACTTTGGCTGACATACAGAGAACGAATGCGGCTATCCAAAAACAACACAAGGACAAGCTTACTGAGGTCCGAAATCAATTGGCCCAGTTGGCAAACTCTCGCCAACCAGGCACTCTTCCTTCCCAACCTCTTCCTAACCCGAATAACGTGCCAACCCAGCGGCGCGTTATGAACCCAAACCCGGGCCAAGCCCATATGATTTATCAGGCCCCCTCTGTTCCATCACCCGACGGGATGGAGGCCTCCACTTCTTTTGCAGGCTACCAGCAGCAACCCATCTTACCCAATCCCAACCAAAACCAGGCAGGACTTAATTCCATGACAACCTGCAGTGGTAAGGAAACCCAAGATCCACCTCATCCAAACCACTCCAAGCCTGGTAGTGATCCCAAGCCTAGGACGGTAATCCAGGACGTTCCTACCCCTATCCCAGATCCAAGAACTGGACCTATCCTAGAAGAACCAACCAAGATCCTGTTTCCCGAGGCCTTGACCAAGGGAAAGAAGACTACCAAGCCTGTGGCACCTGAGGAGGACCTGGTCAAGCTCTTTGAGCAGGTCCACATAAACATCCCCTTGATGGATGTAATCCTCCACGTACCAGCCTACGCACGATTCTTAAAAAATGTGTGTACACCCCAGCGTAAGCCGCGAACCAAGAGTGGGAGTCCAATTGTTCTGTCAGAGCAAGCCAGCTCTGTAATCCTAAGCAGACTCCCACCCAAGGCTAAAGATCCTGGTACTCCCCTGATTTCCTGCAAGATACGTGATACCCAATTTGATAGAGCCTTGCTAGACTTGGGTGCATCCATAAATCTGATACCAACATCCTTACTTGACCATCTAGAAGAATCTGAGCTAAAACCAACCGAGGTGACATTACAATTAGAAGATCGATCTATAAAGTCACCAAAAGGGATTCTCGAGGATGTTATTGTAAGGATACGGGATTTCTACTTTCCTGTAGACTTCATAGTCTTAGACATGGACGTACCTGAAAACCCTAGGGATACACCAATCATTTTAGGGAGACCTTTCTTGGCTACTGCTAGAGCCAACATTAGCTGTGAGGAGGGCCAAATAGAACTCAAATTTGGGAATCAAACCCTGAAAATTGATATATTTAAGGCCCAACAAAGAATCAATTGCGGTGTCATCGAACAGATTTGTGACATTAGGGCTTTGGTTGATGAAACACACTTCCAGAATGACCTGATTATACCCCATCAACCACAGAAAGATCTTGACCCGCAAACAGAGGAGTCGAATCCAGATATAAACAACCCAGTAACTTCTACCCTTGAACCTCACATCTATACTGAACCACCCATCGCTGCTGATAACCTTATCCTCGAGTTGAAGCCCCTTCCTGTTCACTTGAAATACATCTTTTTGGCTTCTAATCAGACCCGTCCTGTGATCATCAATTCCAACCTCAATCCCGAACAGGAATCCCGTCTGATTACTGTCCTCCAGCAACATCGCAGAGCCATCGGGTGGACTCTCGATGATTTGACTGGAATAAGTCTCTCTTATTGTACTCATCATATCTATTCAGAAAAGGGCGCACGACCTTCTCGTGAAATGCAGAGACGCTTGAACCCTAATCTGCAGGAGGTCGTGAAAAAGGAGATCATCAAGTGGTTAGATGCCGGAATTACCTACCCGATCTCCGATAGTCGTTGGGTGAGCCCGATTCAGGTTGTGCCTAAGAAGGCAGGACTCACCACTATAACGACTGTAACCGAAGAAATCATTCCCACCCGATTAGCCAACGCGTGGAGAGTCTGTATAGATTATCGCCGACCCAATTCCTCCACAAAGAAGGATCACTTCCCACTACCTTTCATTGATCAAATTCTCGAGAAACTAGCGGGAAATAGGTTCTTCTGCTTTCTTGACAGGTACTTGAAACGGTCGGCGACAACTATGACTAGGTTTTGCTATAGCGTTGTAGTATAGCTAGCTATTGCCATCATTTCAAATATATATTTTTTTTACTCGGAAATAACAATTCTCCCGAGATCGAATTCAGGGAGCAAGTCGTATTCTAGAGATATACATGTTCTATTACAAAAATAAAGAGAGAGAGAGAGAGAGATGAAAGTTTGGCTTCTTCTTCTTCTCTTCTTTCTTCCTCTTTGGCTTTTGTTCTTCCTGTTCTTCTTCTTCTTCTTTTCTTGCTTCCTCTATTTCTTGGTTGGACGATCATGTCTTTTTCTTCTTTTTATTTTCTTTATTTCTTTTTTTTCTTGCTTCAGATCTTCCTCCTGTGCTCTTCTTCTTCTTTTCTTCTTGCTTCTTGCTGCTCTTCTTCTTTTCTTCTTCTTCTTTGTCTTCACCTGTCTTCAGGACGTCGTCTGATTTTCCAATCAGACGACTTAACCCACGGATGCTACAGTGTCGCTTCAGTTCTTCTTCTTCTGCAGTCCTTCTTCTTCTTCACCTGTGCCTGCACACTCAAGAGTTCAGCATCAGAGGGCAAAAACCTACTCTACCCCCCCCCCCCCCCCCCCCGCGTCTCTCTCTCTCAGAATTCGCTCTTAGGACAGCTCTCCCAGAGCAACCGGGTAATCGGGTACGCGGGTCGCGCCCGGGTCCAGGCCCACCGGCGTGCGGTAGTGGGCGAGGAGTGCAGGTCGGGCTTAGTCGGGTCGGGCCAGATCCGCGAGGCGTGAGCGCGGACGGGGCCGGGTAATCGGGCGGGTGAAGGGGACCTCACCCCGTGAACTGAGGCGAATAGGTTATGTCACTTTTCCAATTTATCTCACGGCGCTCGCTCACAATCTTCCGAGGTGGGACTAAATGTCCCACCCCAATGTGAGCGCCCGTGCAGAGAAGGCAGCGAGCAGTAGAGGGCCAATGCGAGGGCTTCGCGCGAGGACTTCGCCTCAGCTGCAGCCTGGCACTTCGCGAAGACACCCCACGCAGCCTAGGAGCCTGATCTGGGCGTGGCGCGCCTGGAGCAGCAGGTCGACGGAGCTTCTTCACTCGTCAATGGCGGCGGAGAGCACAGACCCTGTTTACAACAACACGGCCTCTCGGCCTAATCAGATATGCGAAGGACCTTCGTCGTGGCACGGCAAAGGTGGTCGGGGGGTCTGCAGGGGGCGTGGTGGAGCAAAAGGGTCGCCCTAGGTCAAACTGCGGGCGGAGAAGTGGGTGTGTTCGGTGGATCTGCAGAGGGCGTTTGGTGGGAAGTGGAAGGGCGGAAGAGGATCAGGGTGAGGAGGCGGAGGTTATGCACGGGTCGGCGAGCCGTGTGGGGTGCTGGAGCGCTGGGAGCGGTTCGTCGGAGTTTGGCCGGAGGTGGAGAAGGTGAGGGTGATCGGTGGGAAATTGGTGGCGACAGTAAGGGCTTTCAGTATGGAAAAGAAAGAGGGGAGGAAGAGGAGAAGTTATACCTACTTAGCAGGACGAGGAGGGGTCGGAGCAGGCGACAATCGTATCGACTGTAGCCGGAGAAGAAGCTGCCCAGGGGAAGGAGCGACGGCGAGGAAAGGGCCGGAGAAGCGCGCGCTGGGTGCGGCGCGGCGCGGGAAGAGCGAGGGAAGCCAACCCTACTGCTGGTAGTGCGGTAGGGCGACGAGGAGGAGGAGGAGAAGCCACTGGAGCAAGGGGGCGTCTGTCGGAGTGGGAAGAGAGGAAGTGAGGGGGTATCTCCGTCAGATCCGAGCTGGGAAGAACGGCGAAGCGACGAGAGTATTTATAGGGGCAGAACCAAAGAGGAGGGCGGAGGGAGACGACGTGTCTCCCTCGCCGGAGGACGCCGGAGGAAGGATACCCATACCATCCGTGCGTTCGCACGGCCGGTATGGGTGGTTGCAGCCATCAGGGGGGTGTTCCTGCGACGGCTGACGACGCAGGGCACCCCCATTTGACTTGGCAGGTTCCCTCCCTTACCCTGCGCGACGCCATGCTCCGCGCAAGGTCGCCGGAGCATGGTGCTGCTCAGGTTTTGTAGCAGGGACCTAAATGCAAAGAACGAAGGCGAGTTAGGGGTCAAAATGTGAGGGTTCAAAAGTTGAGGGTCAGAAAGTAAATGTATGAGGACCAAAGTGTAAAGTTGGTCAAGAAGATTTCTTCTTAGGCTCAAGTTTTTATACATGACTAATTAGGACCTAAGGATTCTGATGGTGAATTTTATTTCTAGATTAAACCTTGTTTGACCGGTCAATTTACGTAAAAACCCAAATTAAGTTGTTAATTGGTCATGGTTCTCAATGTAGGTCAAAATGGGTTCCTAAGGCCAAATTGAAGGTTCGAAATCCTAGACATTATTTTTCTATGAATTTTAGAGGGTTTATTCTATTTTTACTTTGCTTCGAACCTCGTGTATTTAAGTGAATTTGTTTTTAGGGTTACAGGATGTCATTTAATTCTTCGTAGTTGCTGTAGCCCTTGTTGAGTCATTTCATCCCACTTTTCTTCTTATTAGGTTGTTTTGACCTATGTTTGGACCCTGAGTTACCCTTTTTTCAGATTGGATTGGTGAAATTACATTTTTACCCCTCAGTTTATGTTTTCTTTGCAAACTCAGAATCTCTCTAAGCCAAGCCTTTCTAAGGTTATGTAGGAGCTTTTATTCTCTGTATTAGGTCAAAATGAGCTAGTTATGGCTTATGATGAGGTTCTCATCAGTACTCCGGTTACAACCAGGTGGCAATCCATCCTAAGGACCAAGAAAAGACCACGTTCACCTGCCCCTTCGAAACATACGCTTTCCGAAGGATGCCTTTCGATCTTTGCAATGCATCCGCTACCTTTCAGCGGTGCATGCTTGCCATATTCTCAGATATGGTAGGTGACTATCTGGAAGTCTTCATGGATGACTTTTCAGTTTTTGGAGAATCATTTGACGATTGCCTCCAACACTTGGTCCAAATACTCAGGCGATGCATCGAGGTGAATTTGGTTCTTTCCTGGGAAAAGAGCCATTTCATGGTGCCTGAGGGAATTGTCCTGGGACACTTAATTTCAGAAAAAGGCATCCAAGTGGATCGAGCTAAGGTTGATCTGATCTCTCGACTTCCTATGCCTAGCTCGATTAGGGGCATCCGTTCTTTTCCGGGGCACGTCGATTTTTACTGTCATTTCATTCCGGATTTCTCGAAAATCGTGCTCCCCTTGACTTCTCTCCTCTTTAAGGATGTGCCCTTTGAAATCTCCAAGGAATGCACACTAGCCTTTGAAAACCTGCGTGACCGAGTCACCCAGGCACCTATCCTACAATCCCCTGACTAGTCTCAACCCTTTGAGATCATGTGCGATGCATCTAATTTCACTGTAGGAGCAGTCCTGGGGCAGAAAGCTGACGGGAAACCCGTGGTCATCTACTACGCTAGCAAGACACTTGACGAGGCTTAGCGTAACTATACGGTTACGGAGAAAGAGCTGCTAGCCGTAGTATTTGCCCTTGAAAAGTTACGATCACATCTCCTGGGTTCCCATGTCATCATTTACTTGGATCACACGGCTGTAAGGCATCTCCTTGACAAGAAGGACGTGAAGCCCCGACTAGTTCGTTGGATCTTGCTGTTGCAAGAATTCAATCTTGAAATTCGCAACAAGGCGGGAAGGCAGAATGTGGTAGCCAACCATCTGTCCCGTCTTCCTTCTGAGATTATCAACCCTTCCGGACCCATCATAGAATACTTTCCTGATGAGCACCTACTGACTATCGGTACTAGACTTCCATGGTTTGCTGATATAGTAAACTACTTGGTATCTCATCAGATCCCGTTTGATTGGCCGAAGGCCAAGAAAGACAAATTGCATTCTGATGCCAAGTATTACATCTGGGAAGACCCGTACCTTTTCCGCATAGGTGCTGATCAAGTCATCCGGAGATGTGTCCCGGAGGAGGAAATCAGCAATATCCTCTCTTTCTGCCATGACCAGGCATGCTGTGGCCATTTCTCTAAGCATAAAATCGCATCAAAAGTCCTCCAGTGTGGCTTTTACTGGCCCACGTTGTTCAATGACGCATACAGTCACTGCAAGGCATGCAGTCGTTGCCAGACTTTGGGCAACATGAGCCGTTGCGACATGATGCCTTTGCAGCTAATTCTCGTATGCGAAATCTTTGATGTTTGGGGGATTGATTTTATGGGCCCCTTTCCTGCTTCAGATGGTTTCGAATACATTCTGCTTGCTGTGAACTACGTGTCCAAATGGATCGAAGCCATACCGACCGAACCTATGATCACAAAATTGTTCTCAAATTCATTCATCAAAACATTTTCTCAAGGTTCGGGATTCCCCGTGCTATAATCTCTGATGGGGGGACCCATTTCACAAACGCTCAGTTTAGGTCACTGATGACCAAATACGGGGTGTCTCACCGAATCTCCACACCTTACCACCCCCAAACTAATGGTCTAGCTGAGCTGTCAAATCGAGAGATCAAGAAAATCCTGCAGGTCACTGTTCGGCCTGACAGGAAGGACTGGTCGTCCCGACTTCTGGAAGCATTGTAGGCCTATAGAACCGCCCACAAAACCCAATTAGGCATGTCTCCCTTTAGACTGGTGTACGGAAAGGCGTGTCACCTTCTCGTAGAATTGGAGCATAAAGCCTATTGGGCAGTACGGAATTGTAATCTAGATCTTTCGAAGGCTGGAACCCACAGAAAACTCCAAATCAGCGAGATCGATGAATTACGCCTAGACACGTATGAGAACTAGCGAATCTACAAGGAGCGGGTTAAAGCCTTCCATGACAAGCATATCTCGAGAAAGATCTTTCATCCTGGTCAGAAGGTCCTACTCTTTGATGCCCGACTCAAACTTTTCCCGAGAAAGCTGCGATCCAAGTGGGTCGGACCATATTTAGTCCGACAGGTTTTTGGAAATGGAGCTATCGAAATCAGTCCGCTCAGCCACGATTCCGAACCTTTCATCGTGAACGGTCAGAGACTCAAGCGGTTCATTGATGTGACTTCTATTGATTTGGCTGAATCATCTTATATTCTCCATTCCCCTTGAGCTTATTACGCCCAGCCGATGGCGTAAAACTCAGCGCTTAACGGGAGGCAGCCCGTCATTTCCTAAAAATCTAAAACCTTTCTCACACTTTTGTGCACTTAAGGTTCGCCCTTATAGACAGCCGACCCCACCTCATATTCTTGCATCTGGGATTAGAAATCGTCCGCAACAACCACCCCGACCCATTCACTCACCAAAACATCTGTCCTAAGGAACGAACTAAGTTGAATAAAAACCCCTAAGTCACAATGAGGACATTGCAAATCTTAGGCATTGGGGGGTATGAAAGTGCAAAACTTGTAAGAAAAGGTTTTAAACAAAAAAATTCACATATGCCAAAAACACCATAAAAAAAGAATAAAAAGAAAAGAAAAGAATAAGAGAATAAGAGGAGATTTTGTGGGAGAAGGGAAAAGAAACAAAATGAAGAAAAAAGGAGCATAAATTGAAAGAAAAGAGTGATAGTCATTAGTAAGAAACTAAGGAATTGACCTAAGTTCTAGACCTTATTCAAGAAAAGAAATGAAAAGTGCATGGTGAGATTAGTAAGAACGTAAACTTTAGGCATTCTTGGATACACTTTTAGTACCCATTAAGATCTAGACATTCCTCAAGAGGTTGAGGAAAATGAAAAGCTTAAGTATTAGGTCCAAAGCATAGGTCCATGAAGGTATGGGTCCTTACTCCGGCTGTCCTCCGGCGAGGGAGGCACGTCGCCTCCCTCCGCCCACCTCTCTGCTTTCGCCTCTATAAAAGCCGCCTCCACCTGCAGAAGAGAGCAAGCTGTCTCTGACGGAGAATAACCCCTCCATTTCATCCTCTCCAGCTCCGACAGACAGCCTGCAGCTTCCGGTGACCATCTCCTCCTTCTCCTCGTTGCTCTGCTGCCTTACCTGCAGCAGGGCTCCCCTAACCCTTTCGTCTGTGTCGCGCTGCACCCGCCGACACCCTCCACCTGCCTCCTCGTCGCCGATCTCCCCTTCCAGGGCCTCTTCTTCCTCAACTCCGGCAAGTACGAGCCGGTGCCTCTGCCTTTCCCCCTTCGTCCAGAGCTTAGGTAAAAGCTTCCTCTTCTCCTCTCAACTTCCCCCCTATCAATTTGTATTTTCGCACCCCCACACGTAACTTCCACCTCCACCTGCTCCATCTCCGACCACCCTCTCCGGCGAGCCCATTCCACTGCCACAACCCCCTTACTCCTCGCCAATCACCTCAGAAGCTTCCCCTCACTCCACTCCACAGCTTCGCCCTCTTCATTTCCTGCCACACGCCACCTGAAGACCCCCCGAACAGACCCATTCTCTCGGCCACAGCCCAACCTAGGGCTGCCACCGTACTCCGCCCCACGCCTTGCCACCACCCGCACGAGCTTCGCCGCACTCCGGCGAAGCTCCCTGCACCTTCTGACTAGGCCGAGAGGCTGTATTTCCGTGATCAGGTCACCCCTCCTCCGCCGCCATTGCTGAGCAGGTGGAGCTTCTTCGCCTGCAACTGCAGCCTCAATCTCGCCCAAGCGTTGGTCCCAGGACGTGCAGCTTGCCCCCGCGAAGTTTCCCAGGCCCACAGCTGGGGTGAACACCTCGCACACGGCCGCAATTGATCGCGGCTCCCTCAGTCGCAGGTGCGAGATTTGGGGGTGGGACTTTAGTCCCACCTCGGGTGCGCGCGAAGCCGCACACCTGCATAAATTGTAAAAGTGACTAAGGCTTATCGCCTCAGTCACACGGGGTGAGGTCCCTCTCACCCACTTCACCCGGCCTCATCCGCGACCACCCCCCGCGAACCTGCCCCGACCGGTATACCCGACCTGCACTCCTCGCCCACCACCGCACGCCGGTGGGCCTGGACCCGGGCGCGACCCGTACTCGAATACCCGACTCTAGGAGAGAGATCCTACGAGCGAAATCTGAGAGAGAGGGACGTGGGGGAGGGTAGGGTTAGGTTTTTGCCCTGACCAAGCTGTGTGAGTGTGCAGGCAGAGAAGAAGAAGGGAAAGAAGACCGCAGAAGAAGGAAAAGAAAAAGAAGGAAGAAGCAGCCAAAGCCTTGGCTGCTCGAAGCAAAGCAAAAGAAGAAGACGGACTGCAGGAAGAAGAAGAAGAAGAGAAAGAAGACCACAGAAGAGGAAGCACTGTAGCAGATGCTACTTAAGTCGTCTGGTTGAGAAATCAGACGACGCTCTGAAGAAAAAAAGAAAAGAAGAAGGAAAGAAGAACAGGCACCGCAGAAGAAGAAACAAAGAAGAACAGAAGAGAAAGAAGAAGAAAAAGAAGAAGACAAAGATGAGAGAAAGAAGAGAAGAAGAAAAAGCCAAGAGACCAATCTACCACTATCTCTCTCTCTCATTTTTGTAAAAGAAACATTATACTTCTAGAATTATAGTTTGCTCCCTGAGTTCAACCTCGAGAAAACCTTTTGTTTCCGAGTAAAATTGTAATAGTGGCAATGACTATCTATACTACAATGCCATTTCTGTAACAAACAACAAAACCTAGTCATACCTGTTGCTATTTCACTCCTCAAGAGATAAAGTCAATTTTTTGCCCCCATTTTCTGAAGCGGATCCCGCGATGATGACGACGTGCTACCTCGTTCCCGTTATTCCTGCCTCGACCTCCTTCTTCCCACTCCACTCTTTGTCTTCCAGGCATCGTCTCATTCGGCTCGTCCTCCAAGCTATTGTCGAGGAGGATAACTTCTCTCTCCCATTCCTTTTTCCTGCTTTCTAGAGTAAAATTTTCTTACTTTCTAGCGTAATTTCTCACTTAGTTGTATAAATATTTTGAAGTACTAAGTGGATGTTTTCTCTCTCTCTCTTTCTCTGATTGTTTATAGTGCTTCATTTCATTGTAATTACTCTGCTTTTTAACAAAAACACAAAAAAATATATAATTGAGAATTTGGATCGACGTAGCCTCCCTGAGTTAGACCCGGGAATTCTATTCCAGTATAAATTTTATTTGTTCAACCCAAGTTATTCGCTATTCAAACTACAATGACAGGTTTTCAAAACCAAATTTGATAGCAGAGTACTTCGCCATTTCAACAACCAAACAATAGAACTAAAGCTAGGCTCTACTAGGCCCAGCGTCCTCAGCAGCCGGTAGCTTGGGCTACTCAAATTCCTGACCTGTACAAAGATATACATCTGCAGTCAGCTAACGCTGAATAGAGTGATGGCTAAGAAGTAACATGCATTTAAGTAGTTTAACATAAAATTTTTCGTTTCCAACTATCTTGTACATGTTGGTTCTTAGAGATCCCTAATTAGGATTCATCACATTAATTAATCTTCTTGTTCAATACAGGAACGAATTTTCTTGCAGCTTCCCGTGATGTAAGATGCCCATGTGACACTCTCCTAGCCAGGGGAGTCCCTCCGTGGAAGCCCTACACCCGATCTACCACCCCAAAGTCACGGTCGTGACGTAGCGGTGACTACGGCACACGTGATAAGCCCGCGGGTAGCTACCCCACACTGGTACACGGTCTGTTGTTTCCGCTAGCGAGTATGCCTCAACGTATAGTGCGGAACAGTATAGGGCCTTGCCCTCTCAGAACAAAACAGGAGTCTCACCCCTCCTCAGTCCGCGTACTCTCGTCCGACTATCCCGATTTGCCCAACGGGCTAACAAGAGTTGGTGTAGGGTGGCCAAACCTAGCCCCGGGTCCCCTGGGGTGGCTAGCTCCCCCCTACACTAAGTAGCTCACCTCAGTACCACGTACACGAGGGCCAGTAAGAGTCGACGTAGAGTGGCCTAACCAACCCTGGGTCTCAACCCAAGGGTGGCAAGCTCCCCTCTACACTACAAGGGATAGTTGCTATCTTCAGTACCATGTACACGAAGGTCAGCTCACTTCCCTTAACAGCTGCCCATGGGCAACAATTTCCAGAACCATCCGGTTCTCCGAATTACGGTATTCTTGTCTACATTCCCCGTAGGGTTCGTACATGAGTTTTTCTACATCCGGGTTGGAATGTACGGAACAAGCAGTTCAATTTCCATTTTTATCACAGTATGGGTCCATTTTAGATAATACAGGCAGCTTTTGATTACTCAATCATTCACATGTATTTTCCTTTAGCCCTATTATTCATACTCAAACCTAGGGTTCAAGAATATATTCTAGAGTATGCGTTTACTTCCTCTTAGCGTTCATCTCAAGTCCTAGGATTAATTACTTTCATGTATTAATTTAGAGATTTACTATTATAACCACTCTACCAGGGTAACCGAGTGGAATGGGGGCTCGTACAGTAGCTCTCGACATCTCCACAAGCCCCGTACACCCGACGGACTGGAGACTTAAAACATGGATCGATGGTCCAAAAAGGTTCAGAATGATACAGACAAGGTATCTTTACATAGAGAAACTCGTATGGAAAATAAATGTTTTGTTGCGAAAAATCGACAAGATTAAGGCCTTGCACAAGCCCAAAAACTCGTGGTCAGACAGAAGTCAGACGTCTGGGAAAGGTCGCAGACGTCTTAAAATACTTATCAGGGATACCTCTCTTGGTGTTCCTCTATCAGATGTCTGGAACTCAGTGCCGACGTCCAAGGGTTCCGTAAGAAGTCTGGAGGTGCTTCCGGACGTCTGAAACTGCCTCGATCCGCCTTCCAACTTCTGACACATATACGTACACTGTAAGACTCTGGTAGAGAAGGAATACGGAAAGTAGATCTCTACCAAATGTCTCTCGTTACCTTCGGACGTCCGGTAAAACGTCTGGATATAGCTCCGGACATCTGATTTCGCGAAAAAATGACTTCCTCGGAACCACTCTGGCTTCCCTCGCCTGCATGCGCTGCAACAGAGCTGCGCAGCACCCTCCACTCTCGCGCTCAGACTCACGATCGACTCTCCGTTCTCCGTTCGTTCTCGCTCTGGCTCCCCTCTCTCTCTTTCGCCTGGCTGTGGATGTGAGGCGAAGAAGGGGAGGAGGGTTTATAAAGAGAGAAAAGGAGAGGGGAAAGGTATGGGCGAGGTGTGGCGCGGAGCGACGTCGCAGGAGAAGTTGTGGTGAGGTGCGGGTGAGGGAGAAGGCATGGCGTACATACGGTACGTGCCGAAGAGAAAAAGTATTTTTAGATGTCCGTTGATCTTTCCAGACGTCTGGACAGATATCTGGTGAACTTCTCAGATGTCTTAAATGAGAAAAGGGTGACGAGTCATTTCAATATAACAAATTTAAAGAAAGTTTCGTTTACGAAACTTGAACTAACTAGGAAAATAAAGTAACAGCGTATAACAAACTTAAAGAGGACCGAAGTAGGTCCGAAGAGACATACCTTTGAAAAGTTCCGGGTACCACTCTTGCATTGCCGACTCAGGCTCCCAAGTTGCCTCCTCATACCGCTGGCTTCTCCACAGGACTTTCATTAGGGGTACCTCCTTCCGCATCAAACTCTGAATGGCTCGGTCTAGTATCTGTACCGGCCTCTCGAGATAGGTCAGGTCATCTCCCACCTCAATGCTCTCGTGGCTAAGGACATGGCTGGGGTCGACGATGTATCTTCTGAGGTTAGACACATGAAATACGTCGTGCACTCCAGAGAGCTGGGGAGGAAGGGCAAGCCAGTAAGCGACAGGTCCCACCCGTTCTAAGACCTCAAAGGGTCCCACAAATCTTGGTGAAAGCTTTCCTCTCACCCCAAACCGCTGTAAGCCTTTCATTGGCGAACCACACAGGAAAACGTGATCTGTAACCTCAAATTGTACCTCCCTACGCTTTATATCAACGTAGCTCTTCTGTCTACTCTGGATAGTACGCAGTCGTCGATGGATCTGCTCGATCACTTCATGACTCTGGTGTATCAGCCGGGGACCAACCTCCCACTTGGTCCCCACCTCAACCCAACTCAAAGGAGCCGTACACTTTCTCTCATACAAAGCCTCATATGGTGCCATGTCGATGCTCGAGTGGTAACTGTTGTTGTATGCGAACTCTGCCAGGGGCAAATGCTCCTCCCAGGAGCCTCTCCAGTCCAGTATGCAAGCGCGTAGAAGGTCCTCAAGGGTTTAAATGGTGCGCTTCGACTGTCCTTCTATCTGGGGGTGATGAGCTGTACTGAACCTAAGACGAGTCCCTAAAGCCCGTTGAAACTCCGCCCAAAACTGAGAAGTGAAACGAGTGTCTCTGTCTGAAATAATCTTGCGGGGAACCTCGTGAAGGCGCACCACATCTCTGATGTGTCTCTCTGCCAACTGTGCTGGTCCAAGAGTGACTCGGATTGGCAAAAATCGTGCCGTCTTTGTCAACTTATCTACAATCACCCAGACTGCATCATGTCCCCTCTGTGTCACAGGTAACCCCACTACCATGTCCATAGTGACACTCTCCCACTTCCATTCTGGAACGGGAAGTGGCTGCAATGGCCCCGCAAGACTCTGCTGCTCAGCCTTCACTTGCTGACATATCAGACACTGCTCAACGAAAAGACCAACATCCCGCTTCATGCCCCTCCACCAAAAATAACGGCGTAGGTCGTGATACATTTTCGCGCTCCCGGGATGTATGGTAAATCTGGATCCGTGTGCCTCAGTCAAGAGCTCCCTCAACAGCTCCTTATCTCTAGGAACGTACAAGTGTCCCCTCATATGCAGGACTCCGTCAATGAATGAGAACTCTCCTGGGTTCCCTGCAAATATTCAGTCTCGCTGCGCCCGTAGATATGGGTCCGTCATCTATCCAATCTTGATGCGATCCATCAGCTCTGGTCGTGTCTGTCTCGCCACTGTCACTGCCCCGCAATACCCTTATGACTCCTGGGGTCGCCAGCTGCTCAACTCTTCCATGAGTCTCCAACTCTGTGCTCGTAAACAAGCCAAGTGGGCGGGCGCCTTCCAGCTTAAGGCGTCAGCCACCACATTAGCCTTCCTTGAGTGGTACGAGATGCTACAATCGTAATCCTTCAGGAGCTCTAGCCAGTGTCTCTGTCTCATATTAAGCTCTTTCTGATCAAACACATATCTGAGGCTCTTATGGTCAGTGAAAATCTCGAAAGTCTCTCCGTACAAGTAGTGTCTCCAGGTCTTCAGTGCGAGGACAACCGCTGCAAACTCCAAGTCGTCTGTGGGGTAGTTATGCTCGTGGGGCTTCAGTTGCCGTGAGGCGTATGCGACAACGTGACCACACTGCATGAGCACACCCCCCCAATCCCTACAACAAGGCATTTGTGTAGACGACAAATCCGCCACCGCTGTCAGGGATGGTGAGTACAGGGGCTTAGGTCAACCTTTTCCTCAGCTCCCGAAAGCAAGACTCACACTCATCTATCCAGGTGAAGGGTACGTCCTTCCAAGTCAACTGAGTTAGAGGACGTGCAATCTGCAAGAATCCTCGGATAAATCATCAGTAGTAACCAGCTAGCCCCAGGAAACTGCGAATCTCTGTCACCGAACGCGGCCTCTCCCACCTGAGTACTGCCTCTACCTTGGTCGGGTCCACAGCTAAACCATCCTCTGAGATTACATGGCTTAAGAAGGTGACCTATCTCAACCAGAATTCGCACTTGCTGCATTTAGCATACAGCCTGTGCCATCTCAAGGTATCTAAGACCATGTGAAGGTGCTGCTCATGCTGTGCCTGATCTCGAGAGTAAATGAGTACGTCGTCAATGAAAACCACCACAAACTGATCCAGATACGGCTAGAAGACGCACTTCATCAGGCCCATGAAAGTCGCAGGGGCGTTGGTTAGCCCAAACGACATGACCAAGAACTCGTAGTGGCCGTACCGCGTGCGAAAGGCTGTCTTGGAAACATCGATCTCCCTAATCCTCAGCTAATGGTAGCCTGACCTTAGATCCATCTTGGAGAATATCGTGGCATCCCTTAGCTGGTTGAAGAGGTCATCTATGCGTGGCAACGGGTACTTGTTCTTGACGGTGACCCGGTTCAGCTGTCTGTAATCAATACACAGCCGAAGAGTACCGTCCTTTTTCACAAACAAGATGGGGGCCCCCCACGGGGAGGCACTGGGCCTCACGAAGCCCTTCTCTAGCAAGTCCTGTAGCTGTGACTTAAGCTCTCGCAGCTCGAGCAATGCCATCCAATATGGTGCTGTAGAAATAGGGCCGATCCCCTATACCAGTGAGATCTCGGACTCGATCTCACGCTTAGGTGACAGTCCTGGCAGCTCCTCTGGAAAGACGTCGGGGTACTCACAGACCACCGGAATACTCTGTATACTAACCACGAGGCTGGGCTCTACTAGGACGCAAACAAGGAAGCCCTCACACCCGTGGCTTAGTAGCTTCGCTGCTCGAACTGCGGAGATACACCTAAATCCTCCATCTACTGGCTAGCCGTGGAACTCGAAGGGAGGTAACCGTGGTATGGAGAAAACAATCTTCCTCCCAAAACAGTCTACAAGGGCATGGTATGCGGCCAACCAATCCATCCCCAAGATCACACCAAAGTCCTCCATCGGGATCATGATCAAGTCTATCGGAAGACGGTGTCCCCCTATCGTGGCCTCACAGTTAGTGAAAACCTCCTCGGCAATAAACACCTGTCCACCTGAGCCCCTAATCAAGAAGGCCTCCTCCAGAAGCACACTGCTCATCCCCGTGCAGACAACAAAACTAGTAGAAACAAACGAATGTGTGGCTCCAAAATCAAAATGCGTGTAAACGAGCCGGCCGAAAACAGTAACCATACCTACCACTATGGAACCTGAAGCTCTAGCATCTCCGTGAATCAGGGTGTTGACACACCCCTCAGCCCTCAGTACAGAAGAAGAAGCCGTGCTCTGGGTCGGGCGGTACCCTCCTCGCGACTATTGTCCTCCTCCTCGGGCCTGGTAACCGCGGCCACCAGATCGACCTCCAATGCTCGGTGCTGGGAGCGTCGGCTGCACTCCGGTCCTAGATGGATAATTCCTCCATATGTGGCTCAGCTAGCCACACTAATAGCAGAGGGGTATGCGACCTCCCTCTGTCTGCTGTCCCTGCTGGTGACTGGGCGGGGGTCGGCTGCAATCAGATGATCCCTGTCGGGGACCCCCAAAGGTCCCCGGTGAACCCACAGAACAGGAAAGCTCCCTTGTTGATGCCGGGTGCCCCCTCTCCCAACAACCCTGAGAGTGCTCCTACAGGTAGGGCCTCTTCCGTCCTCCTCCATCAATGTCTTGCACGGACAGGTTGGTCTCCTCGTAGGTCATGGTAGCCTCGACTACGCGGGAGAAGGTAGGTAGCTTCAGGGGTTTTACATACCCCGGATGACAGGTCGGAGGCCCTCGATGAACCTCCACAGGCGCTCCTCCTTGGTGGATGCGGCTGTCGGAGCAAATCGGTACACCTCCAGGAAATGCGTACGGTATGCACTAACTGTGATGGCCCCCTGGTGGAGAGTGTGGAACTCCCGCCTCCTCTAATCCCTCCAAGTATGTGGGAAGTACTGCTCACAGAAGAGCGCCACAAACCGGTCCCACGTCAGCTCTCCCTCTTCCTGTCCTCTAACCACCCTCCACCACCTGTGAGCTACACACTCCAGCTGATACGTGGCGAAGGCCACACGACATTCTGCAGGAGGACAGAGGGTGTCAAAGATCTTCTCCATCTGCTCTAGCCAATCCTCTGCCTCAGACGGGCTTTCCTCCCCCTGGAAAGAGGGGGGTTTCAGCTTCCTGAACTGGCTAAAGACCTCATGGTGTAGTCACAACGGAGGAAGGGGTGCACCTCCAAGCAAGGAGGACTCGTGCCCCGAAGTGTCTAAAGGAGGTGGGGGCGATGGAGGATCACCCCCTCCAGCTTGTCCAGCGCCGTGGCAGCTCGCCTGCCCCACAGAGGATTCCCCCTCTACATCCTCAGGAAAGGGACGCTGAGGAGGAGGCTGATGGAGTTCCTCCCGTATGAGATCCCGGATCAGCTGGGCGAGGTCCGGGGCCTGTATGCCCGGAAGGAGAGGTGGAGCGACTCCATCCTCAGCCATCGCTCACCCTCCCCTGCAACCACGCCCTCGGCCACGACTACGTCCACGACCCGCCTTAAGAGCTCCCTGGCGACGCATCCCCTACACAGAGATCGAGCAGGAATAGGATTATCGGTGACTGTTTGATTATAGAGAGGATGTAAGACTCGGAAATGATAATCAAAAGAGAACGTTGTGATGGCATCTCAGTTACATGTACAAGTGTGGTGATTTTTTGAATTACTCGGTTCATTTCTCGGGACGACCTTACTCTGATACCATCTTGTCACGACCCGATCCCAGATCCCTACAAGACCCAGGATCGGCTCGCCTGAACTCCCAAGACCCAGTCGTCCAATGAGAAATAACCAAATAACATTCATCAAACCACAATCACACAAGTACAATAACTAAACAGGAAGAAATTGACAGCAACAGGGGAAACAAAACAGTAATATTACATGTCATAATACAGCCATCACAATAAAAAATGAGTACATATAATAGAGATAAGGCTATAGAAACTCACTACACGAAACAGTAGAACTAAAGCTAGGCTTGACTAGGCCCAGCGTCCTCAGTAGCCGATAGCTCGGGCTGCTCAAATTCCTGACCTGTACAAAGATATACATCTAGAGTCAACTAACGCTGAGTAGAGTAGTGGCTAAGAAGTAACATGCATTTAAGTAGTTTAACATAAAATTTTCTGTTTCCAACTATCTTGTCCATGTTGGTGCGTAGAGATCTCTAATTAGGATTCATCACATTAATTAATATTCTTGTTCCTTACAGGAACGATTTTGCGTGCAGCTTCCTGTGATGTAGGATGCCCACGTGACACTGTCCTGGCTGGGGGAGTCCCTCCGTGGAAGTCCTACACTCGGTCTACCACCCCGAGGTCATAGTCGTGATGTAGCGATGACTTCGACACACGTGATAAGCACGCGGGTAGCTACCCCGCACTGGCACGCGGTCAGTTGTTTCCGCTAGTGGGCACGCCTCAACGTACAGTGCGAAACAGTATAGGACCTTGCCCTCTTAGAACAGAACAGGGGTCTCACCCCTCATTCCGCGTACCCTCGTCCGACTATCCCGGTTTGCCCAACAAGCTAATAAGAGTCGATGTAGGGTGGCCAAACCTAGCCCCAGGCCCCCTGGGGTGGCTAGCTCCCCCATACACTAAGTAGCTCACCTTGGTACCACGTACACGAGGGCCAGCAAGAGTCGACGTAGAGTGGCCAAACCCACCCTGGGTCTCAACCCAAGGGCGGCAAGCTCCCCTCTACACTACAAGGGATAGTTGCTCTCTTCGGTATCATGTACACGAAAGTCAACTTACTTCCCTTAACAGCTACCCATGGGCGGCAATTTCCATAACCATCCGGTTCTCCGTATTACGGCATTCTTGTCTACATTCCCTATAGGGTTTGTACATGAGTTTTTCTACATCCGGATTAGAATGTACGAAACAAGCAGTTCAATTTCCATTTTTATCACAGTATGGGTCTATTTTAGATAATACAGGCAACTTTTGATTACTCAATTATTCACATGTATTTTCCTCTAGCCCTAGTGTTCACGCCATAACCTAGGGTTCAAGAATATATTCTAGAGAATGCGTTTACTTCTTCCTAGGGTTCATCTTAAGTCCTAGGATTAATTACTTGCATGTATTAATTTAGAGATTTACGGTTATAACCACTTTACCAGGGTAACTGGGTGGAATGGAGGCTCGTACAGTAGCTCCCGACATCTCCGCAAGTCTCGTACACCCGATGAACTGGAGACCTAAAATATGGATCGATCGGCCAAAAAGGTTCAAAATGATACAGACAAGGTATCTTTACATAGAGAAACTCGTAAGGAAAATAGAGACATTTTGCTTGCGAAAAACTGACAACATTAGGGCCTTGTACGAGCCCAAAAACTCGTAATCAGACAGAAGACAAACGTTTGGGAAAGGTCGCAGACGTCTTAAAATAGTTCTCAGGGATACCTCTCTCGATGTTCCTCTATCAGATGTCTGGAACTCAGTGCCGACGTCTAAGGGTTCTGTCAGGCATTTGGAGGTGCTCCCGGACGTCTGAAACTACCTTGGTCCGCCTTCCAACTTCTGACACATATACCTACACTATCAGGACTCTGGCAGAGAAGGAATACGGAAAGTAGATCTCTACCAGACGTCTCTCGTTACCTTCGGACGTCCGGTAAGACGTCTGGATATAGCTCTGGACGTCTGATTCCGCGAAAAAATGACTTCCGCGGAACCGCTCTGGCTTCCCTCACCTGCAAGCGCTGCAGCAGAGCAGCACAGCACCATCCGCTCTCGCGCTCACACTAGCGATCGGCTCTCCGCTCTCCATTCGCTCTCGCTCTGGCTCCCCTCTCTCTCTCTCTTTTGCCCAGCTGTGGATGTGAGGCGAAGAAGGGGAGGAGGGTTTATAAATAGAGAAAAGGAGAGGGGAAAGGTATGGGCAAGGTGTGGCGTGGAGCAACGTCACAGGGGAAGGTGCGGTGAGGCACAAGTGAGGGAGAAGGCATGGCGTACATACGGTACATGCCAAAGAGAAAAAGTATTTTCAGATGTCCGTTGATCTTTCCAGACATCTGGACAAACGTTTGGTGAACTTCTCAGACATCTTAAATGACGAAAGGGTGACGGGTTATTTCACAAAGGAACCCACCTCCTCCTATGGCAGCCCTTCCCATGAAGGCAGGAATTAGAAGCTCCATGCATACGCTAAAATTGACCGAACCACGATAAACTTAACCACCTCTCCTAGGGCATCCACCGCATCTACTTCTGTCAGGATGGGTCCTTCAATGTTCCAAAATTTTTCCACTGTTGTCTAGAGTACCCTCGGTGAAGGATTAGACTTGGACGATGGAGAATGGAGAGAACCTAAGAAGAAAAAGAGCAAGAAGAAATCAAAGGTCATGTCTGGCGATCCAACTAGGGGGCATCGGTCAATAACAACCACATCGAATGTCACTAGCAGCATGGAACACCCAAGGTCTTAATGACCTGGGGAAATTGAAGGAGGTTACCTCTCTCGGCAATTTGATGTTCAACTTGCATCCTTCTTGGAGACCAAGATCGCCGCTAATCATTGGGGACGTTTTGAGAAACGTGTCCCTACGAGATGGAGAGTTACTAACAATCTCCACCATGTGTGCAATGGGTGCATTGTTCTTATGTGGAAACAAAATGCTTGGAACGTGCATGTGCTTCATTCTTTATATCAAACTCTCCTCGTTAGATGCCAGAACCAAGGGGGACTGACCATTTTTCTCTCGCTGGTATATAATAGAAACTCCGCATCCCAGCATTCATCTCTTTGGGCAAATCTTCACTCGCACCCTCTAATGGTCAATGGACCATGGCCTATGCTTGGAGACTTTAATGCTCTCAGATTCAATAATGAAAAAAGAGGTGGCGACCCCCCTTCCCAGTTAAGTATGGAAAGTTTCAATAATTGTCTAGCGGACTGTGATCTCCATGAGCTAGCTAGTAATGGAAACCCATTATCTTGGACAAACGTGAGATCTAGTGAAGGGTGTATAGCTTGTAAATTGGATCGTGCTCTTGCTAACCTTGAATGGAGCAACATCTTTCCGTTAGTTCGCACCCAGTATGTACCTTCAAATCGTAGTGACCATGTGGCTATGATACTGAGCCTAGCCCCTTCCAAGACAAAAGAAGGCCATTTAGATTCTTCAATTATTGGGCAGATCTTGATGGCTTCCTTGAACTTGTCAAGAGCATGTGGGATTCTCGTGTTGAGGGGAACCCCCTTTTCATATGTGTCTGGAAGTTGAAGTATGCCAAAGAGAGGTTAACGAAGTAGGAAGTGGAGGATCGATTCAGAGTGGCAGAATTGGCATCTCTTCAATCTGAGTTGGAATTCGTCCATGAAAAGATTGCCCTTGAGCTGGATAGCATTCCACTACAGGAGGAGGACTCACAGGTAAGGCTTTAACTCCAATGGCTAAGGCTTGATGAAGAGACGTATTGGAGGCAAAGAAGCATATTCAACTAGCTTGAAAAGGGGGACAGAAATACCAAGTTCTTTGAAAGGACTACGAAAATTCGTTCAAATACAAACACCCTCACCATTTTACTAAATGAGAAGAGAGGGGTAATTGACAAGGAAAATGAAATCTCTAAAGAAGCAGCCTCCTTCTATGCTAAACTATTCGCTCGAGAACCATCTCCACTCCTACCAAGGACGGCTTCTTGGATTGTTCCCACTCAGCTCTCCCATGAGAATGGTCTGGCCCTCACGACTACCCCTACGGAGGAGGAAATCAAAGATGCTTTCTGGAGTTTTGGACCAGACAAAGCCCTAGGTCCTAACGGCTTTAATGCCAACTTCTTTTCGCAAAGCCTGACCTATCATCAAAGATGATATTACCTGTTACGACCCGGTTCCCGAATCCCTACAGGACACGAGAATCGGACTGACTCGACTGATCCCAAGACCCAGTCGTCCAACGAGAAAGTAACCAAAAAGTAGTAAAAAAAACCACATTCAGCATGCATGTAACTAACAGTAACAAAAGTACAGCAGTAAAGAAAAGAACTACTACAGTACATACCACCACAACAGTAGAGAATTAAAATAGGCACAGAAATACGATGTTTACAATAAAGAGTACAAGGTGAAACAGAAATACTCACTACTACAGAAATACGGTACAACAAAAGTGCAACTACTGGGCTCTACTAGGCCCAGCACCCTCCGCAGCCGCAAGCTCTGGCTGCTCAACACCTGGTCCTGAAAGGGTGACAAAAGTGACACATCAGCGAAACGCTGAGTAAAGTGGCAACCAGCTAGCTAAGAAAACAGTAAAGGTGAACAAGTAGCTGTTTTTTTTAATCTCCTTCTTTATTTCTCTATTTACTATTTCTTGATTCATTTCTCAAGTCCTTCTCTTGATCTCGAATGTTCCTCGTGGGAACGATCTTGATTGCAGTCTTTTTCGAAAAGTAGAAGTAGCACGTGGCGCTCTCCTGGCCGAGAGAGTCCCCCGTGGTGGTCCTACCCTCAGTCAACCACCCCAAGGTCGCTGACAGGCATAACAGTGACTACAGCACGCGCGATAAACGCACGGATAGCTACCCCACACTGGCACGCGGTCAGTCATTTCCGTTAACGGGTGCACCCAAAGCACAACATGGAACCAGTATAGGGCAGAGCCCTCTCAGTAACAGGGGTCTAGCCCCTCCACAGTAACCAAACAGGGGTCTTGCCCCTCCACAGTTCGCGCACCCTCGCCTGACTACCCTGATTTGCCCAGTGGGCCTAACAAGTCTGTGTAGGACGACTAGCAGAACCTCGGGGCCCGTGGGGTGGCTAGCTCTCTCCCTACACTAGTAGCTCTCCCCGGTACTATGTACACGAGGGCCAAAAGTCGGTACAAAGTGGCCAGACCTAACCCTGAGTCCCTGGGGTGGCTAGCTCCGCTTTGCACTAAACAGGGGGACAGTCGCTCTCCTTGGTACTCTGTATTCAAGGGCCAGCTCACTTCCCCAATTCCATTCTATTTATCTTCCAGGAGCTCTATTCCTCATTCCCCGTAAGGTTCATGCTCATATGTCTCTGGCCAAGCCATTTTAGGTTTTATCATTTCAGTTTTATTCTCATATAGCCCGTGTTTCCAACATTTAATATCAATTTATATGCAAGCAGCTCAAATTTAGTTTTCAACAACAGGAATCACATGTAGCAATTACTAGCAACAGTACTCTATATTTCACAGGCAGTTGTTATCCAATATCAGACAATTATCATTATTCTATCTACTTTTCCAAGATTGCAATTCATGTATTCACGACATTCGTTTCAGTGTTTCTGTTCCTAGGATTCATGCCACACCCTAGGATCTATCATTCAATCTAGTTTTCCAGTCTTAGGATTCATGCCATACCCTAGGATTTATCATTCAATCTAGTTTTCGGGTCCTAGGATTCATGCCATACCTTATGATCTATCATTCATCTCAGAGATGCATTAATGTTGGTAAATAACTAAGGGGAGCCACTCTACCCGGAAAATCAGGAGTAATGGGGGCGTGATCGGCAGGTCCACGTGCCTTCGCAACCCCCAAAGCCGCAACAGAACGAGGTCCTAACACAAGGATAAGTCACAATAAACCACTCAGAATAGGATACAAGTACTTTAAACAAGTAGAGGAACTAATTCTGAGAAGAACGAAATTTTAAACGCGGAGATCGGACCCTAAACGGGTCAAAAACGACAACTCTGACCCAAATCAGACGTCTAGAACACCTTCCAGATGTCTTAAAAAAATGGTCCAGGTCATACCTCACTTCTGTGCTGCTCTTCAGACGTCCAGGATCCCGCTGAAGCTCTAGACCTAGTTCCGGACGTCTGACTATCACTCCAGACGTCTGGAGACGCTCTCCGCCATCTGGTGGTGTGCCCAGACATCTGATCTGCGTGGGAGGGCGTGTCCTCGCACGTTCCCGAAGAGAAACCTGCATGCGTACGCAACACTCCTCAACACGACACGTCTCAGAACTTCGACGGATCGGCCTACATGGCCACATCTGCAAAAGGAGGAAAATGAGAAATATCGTACCTTTCAGACATCTGGATCTCTCTACAGACGTCGCCCGCGTAGTCTGGACGTAGGTCCAGACATTTGATTCTGGGAAATTTCCCAGAATCAGGACCTCCTCACCTTTTTCCTGTTGCGCATGGCCGCGCCGCGCTCGCCCACCTGTTGCCTAAGCTGCAGCAGCACCAGGATAACCTCCCCAACACCACGCTCCCGAAGCGCGCTCGTCGGACGGCCCTGGGCTGCTCCGGCGAGCTCGCTCTCTCTTCCTCACACGCTCTCCTCTTCTCCCCTCTCGCTGCACCTCCTCCTCTCCACACGCAACCGACAGCAGCTATTGCCCGCTCTCACGCTCGCACTGGAGGAAGGGGAAGACGGTAGGGTGGTGACGAGAGAGAGGGGAGAGGCAAGGGGGGTATTTGAAGGCGTGGGGGGGGAAGGTGTCCGCAAGACGGTGAGGGAAGAGAGAGAAGAAAAGAGGGCGGTGGGTTCAGTCTGCGCGCGCACGCACGCAGACTCGCAATCGTACGCACGCAAAAATTTATTTCCAGACGTCTGGACTAACTCCCAGACGTCTTAAAAGGTGTTTGATGTTTCGGTTTTAACAACATAACAAACTCAAATGAAGTTTCGTCCCCAAAACTTGTGCTAACTAGGGTGCAGAAAAAGAACAATATATGCATAACTCGAAGAGGACCGAAGCCAGTTCGAAAAGACATACCCTCAAAGAGTTCCGGGTACCCAAGGAATGTGATTTATTTTACTGCTTTTTGGTTACTTTCTCGTTGAATGACTGGGTCTTGGGATCAATTGAGTCGGTCCGATTCTCGTGTCATGTAGGGATTCGAGAATTGGGTCGTAACATTACCTAAGAAATAGGTACTTCAAGGATGAAGGAGGCTTGGTACGTGAACTAAATCACTCGTTTCTTGCATTAATTCCAACGCCTTCTTCTGTCTCTTCCCTCAGAGATTTCAGACCTATTGCTTGCTGCAATACTCTCTACAAAGCTATTTGAAAAGTGCATGCACATTGACTATGCAATGTGATGCTAAAGCTAGTGAACCTTTGCCAAGGTGCTTTCATCAAAGGAAGGAGTATCTCGGATTGCTCGCTTCTTACACAAGAATTTCTGATGGGTTTTCACGCGGCTGGAGCCTCCTCTAGGATGTGCATCAAAGATCAACATATCCAAAGCTTTTGGTTATGTCTGGAGGGACTTCATACTCATGATTTTCCTGGGATTTGGTTAAAGTGGATTTCAATGTGTATTTGGGATCCTTCTTACTCTCCACTTGTTAATGGCCATCCATCTAGCTTCTTTATTTCAGGGAGAGGTTTGAGGCAAGGGGATCCCTTATCCCCTCTTCTTTTTGCTCTTGCCATGAATGTGTTGTCCATATTTATTGACCATCAAGTAAGCACAGAAAGATTGCATCCAGCTTAGTTAGGGGTACCCCTTTCCCCACTCATCTTTTCTTTGCAGATGAGATATTGCCTTGTTGTAAAGTGAACTTGGACTCTACAAGAGCAATCCACAATTCTCTCAATGCATTTGCTCGTCTCGGGCTTGAAGCTTAATGGTGCAAAATGTCGAGTATATCTTCCCAAAAGATGCAGGAACAGATTGCCCATTTGTCTTCTTCTAAGTGATTTTGAGGGTTGTTTTCCTTGTCCCTACCTGGGAATCCAACTAGTTGTAGGATGCGAGGGTAACCCGTATGCAACATTGGAAGATAAAATCCAAGACTTCCTACAAGGATGGAGAAAAAATAATCTCTCTAGATTAGGGCGTGTATGCAACGTTAAATGGGTTGTTGAAGGGCACCTACGAGTTTAGCTATCTAATACCTTTGTAAAGAAATCTACCATCCAGAAAATCAAATGCTAGGTAGCAAATTTTATATGGCATGGGAAGAACCATCCTGTTGCATGGAGAGAGACATATGTAAACCCAAGGAGGAAGGGGGGCCTGGATAATGTGACCATGAAAAACTTCAAACATTAGCTTATGTGAAAATGACACACAGGATCTGCACCTCCAATTCATTATGGGTAGATCCGATGCGGCAAAGTTACGGTGATCTTCGATCCTTGGTGAGATCGGCCAATCACTCCAAAATATGGTCTACTCTTGTTACTACAAGACCATAGATAATGGATTTATTCCACATTAACAATAATTGGGCGTGGCCACTCTGCCTGAGAGGAGGCCTTTGTCGGCACTCTTACAAAGGGGTTAAGCACCCTAAGTGGAAGGTTGAATGGTCAAACTCCATACCCCCCAAATGGAGTTGCTACCTATGGTTATGCCTCAAGGGTAGGCTCTTCACAGCATCTAAACTTGCTGAGCGGCGAATTTCTACAGACTCTACTTGTGCATTATGCTCGAATGACGATGAAACTACTGAACACATCCTCTGCCATTACACTTACATGCTGAGCGTATGGACTAAGGTTTGGGCTACAATCTCAGCAGGCATCCGGCTGCCTCCTATGGTCACCTTCAACTGGACTGATCACCATTATGATCAAGCTCACCCACTCTACCCGAAAATAGTTGCTGCAGTAAGTTGGAACGCATGGAAAGAGCGAAATCAGCGGAAGCAGGGCGAGGACTCTTCCCCGCCGTTTGCCTTGGCAACCTACATTTCCAGATTTTGTGTGATGTAACTCTCTTTTGAGTACCTTGTATGGTACTCTAATTGTATTGTCTTTTTACCTCACGTACTGTTTGTAACTGGGCCAGTGGATCTTTTGAGTAATATATTACCCCTTACTCCAAAAAAAAACAAAAAAAGTAACTAAGAGATTAAAAGGAGTAAGATAATCAAGACCAGCAACAATCATAGAGGTAACAATGCTGTCGACTGTTATTTTTTATCGGCTATATTCTAAACATCATGAGCAACGAAGAGAGGTGTATATTTGTTTGATGGAGTAAAAGTTCACGCGAAATGTTATATATACTTTAAAGGTGTATATTATCGGTGATATTTTTTATATTATATGGATAATATTTAATTTAAAATTAAATATCACGAATTTTAAAAAATAAGGAAGATAAATAACATATAAATTTATCCCTTAAATTAGTGGAGACTTGAATTTGAAATCTATCATGCCTACTCAAGTGATATGAATCTACTCACTAACTATGCAACCTGACAAATTCAAATATCACAAATTTAATTACTAAATATTACCGATAATATTTGATCACAATAGAAAAATTATCAATGTAATATAATTTAAAATTAAAATATGATTAATATAATTTAATTTATAATTAAAAATCACCGATATTATCTATTTTACGCCTAAATATCATTGATGCAACGAGGGAGGCATAAGGGGAAGGGTGCATGAACGTTTGGGTAAACTTTCATATATATTAACGTAGATTTGTACGTATATGTGCACCACCGTTCTTTTTTCCGAGAAAGCACAAATCTTTCGTGGGTCATAAGTTCGCTGCTCTGCCTTTGATAGCTCGATGGACGGCTGCGCATCACTTAACAAAACTATCCTCTTTAGAACATGTTATAATTCATGCTGATATTTTTATGTTGTCTGCATCATTCTTCTTAAATCTTTTACCATTCAATACAGAAATTACAGAAAATTGCCAAGGGTTGCCTGCGAGATCAGAAAATAAGGATATCCGGTCGGCAAGATTTAATAAATTGATCTTTTTTTGGAAAATATAAGAGATGAGAAATAATCTTATAGATGGAAAGTTTAACTGCTTAACAACGAGACACACATTGTAAGTGGGTCCAAAAAAAAAAAAACAAAGTTTGATGCATAAAATCAAACTTTGTTTTAAAGCTTTCATTACTTTTCTAGGTGTCTTTCTGTTCAATGCAGCATCTCAGAGGGTGATGTAAACGATTCTGTTTAATTTCCATCATTTGCTTTTCTGTCCCCACACGCGCGCGCGCGCATGCACAAGCACAGTTAATTAGGTGAAGGAGATGCTATAAAGGTCCTTAATCTGCATTTCAATTCCAAGGCAGTACGTACTATTCTTTTTAAGTAACCAAGCAGGTAATTTTACTTGATATTCATCGGGGCTTGAGCAAAAATACAAAAATTCACACCACAGTGAGAAAGCCAGAACAAATAACTCACATTGCATCTTGGTATCGCACATCAAATATTATACATATCAGCTACAGAGCATCGGCACTCCCACATTCTTGGTGAATGTATACTCTTGTTATATTCTTTACAAGATTTACTATGTACTCACGAAATATTATGTATAATTTATATAGACGCCATAAAGTGACCAAAAGTACTCGTTTCTAAGTTCCCCTTGAATGTATATACTCGCTGTTCCATCGCCATCTGACAAATATATCAGGGATTGTAACTGATATACTATGGGAATAGCTCTGATTACGATAATGATACATAGGGTATTCAAAACTCCACCCTATTTCCTACCCACAATCTTGTTATACAGTGCGAAGGGTCAAATTTTGACCCTCTCTCTCTCTCTCAATTAAATAAAAAAAAAAAAGACGGGGAGGGTTTGAGGGTAAAGAGGGGGGTATAAAAATAACTTTCTTTAACTAATTACGACGGAGGTCCAAAGTTAAAGATTATCCGTGGAAAAGGATATTTTTTATTTTAATAACTTAGAATTTCTTTCAAGTAAATTGAATAAGGCACACCCTTCCCAAAATATGTCTCTCAGATAATTATGAGGTTGGATGCAAACAGATATTCCCTCCTGCTGAAGTCAGAAAATGCGAAACACCACCTTTCGAGTATACCCTCATGTACCGAAGGTTAAAGCCTCCAATCACTGATCTATTTGCTTTAATTTATGAGGCTAATCTTCTGATGAATCCAAACCTTCCTCACAATAAGCGATATAAAGAAAAGGTTGACTCCAGGTGTGTGAACTCGCACGGAACTCAAACCCATGTAACTGGACGTCAATGTTGCGAATTACATTATTTACTCTTTAGTTCTGGATTTAAGTTGATTTTAACTAGCTACCCCCAAGACCATCACAACGAGGATACGGGAAAATGTTTCAAATTTCGACACAAATGAAAAAAAAAAAACTCAAGTTGATCAGCTTAGCAATCCTTATAATTAAATTATATCTTAAAGATGCATGCATGCTTTTCGACAATTCATGAGCGGATTACACTCCCTAGCTAACTAGGCTTCAAGCAAGAGCCAACAATAATTTAGTTTTATATATATATATTTCATCTCCTTTCCCATGAATTCATGTCACATCAATTACAATCCCTCATCAATTTGTTAATTCTTTTATGTAGCATTTATCTTCAGACATTAATTTTATAAGTGATAAAATTGTATGATAAATATGAAATTTTAAAGATTTTATTTTTACAAGAAATACCAGTTAAATCATAAGATATTTAAAAGAGATAGATATAAATTTTCTATCACACAACTTTGAAATAAATTTATCTCACTCTTCCTCCTTGAAGTGGATAATCTTAAAATTAAAAATTTTATCATGAGATTGTTGTAACTTAGAATTAAAATTTTCAAACACAACATAAATGATACAAACAAACAGTGCCTCTAGGGAACAACTCGATCTACCACTCTGCACGAGACACTGGATTGGGCTGATCCTGTTGGTGGCCTGTCGGGGGATATCCTTTCAAATTAATTAATCTTAGTTCCTTGCAAAAAAAAAAAATTAATCTTAGTTGCCCCCGAGTAGTACTCCCAACTGCGCTCAATAGTGGCTGCCTTGGAAATTTGTCTATAGTAGCTGCTGCACGGCTTGCGTATGGTCTATCAATTACTGTTTCGGCTGTATAATTTCGTCCTCATCAAAGAAGGGACGTATACGTTGCTGTAAATTATTGGAGTTTTCTTGTCAGTCGAATTAACTTATTTTTGTGTAAATTATTGAAATTTTCCTGTCGATCGAATCAACTTATTTTCATATAATTTATTTTAAGATAAAATTTAAGCTTAGGATTAGTTTCGGGTTAGATTCTTGCTCTAGAAAATTACCGTAGATTTGTTAAACAGAGGAGAGTGAGAAAGTTAATTCTAGCCCAAAGCCTAAACCTTCAAAATAACCAACAAGCTTCCTATGCCTTAAGCATTTTTATGATATAATTAATCCTGCATTCATTCACCTGTAGTTTACCTTTTATTACTCGAATTTTGTTTTCTTCATTAAAAATTCATATCTGATTTCAAGTAAAAAGGGAAAATATTAATTTCTTATATCTCCAAAGAAAAGAAATGAATAACTTAATCAAGAAACATCATCACTACCCAACTCACCCTATCATTCATTTCATCTTACTTAAGTTGATTTTCAAACTCAACAACACACACCATCAAACATCGACCATCTACCCTCCTTCCTTCCCAGGTCAGCTGCCCCCCTCCTTCCCTCAACACCCGTCCTCCCCAACTCGCAACCTCCTGTTCCTTCCTCCCCTTATGTGCACCCCCTACCCCACCACACACACACAGCCCAACCTCCTTCTTCCCCAGACTAAAGCTCATCAAGGGAGTAGATGTGTGTGCATGTGTGTTACTCTCTCCCTTACCTCTTTTCTCTCGCACACAGGTGAGGGAAGAGAGAGAGTTTAGATTTTTTGTTTTTTTGAGGATACCATTGATATGGTTGTAATTATTAATTTTTTTATGATCATGGATGTAGATACTTTTTGGCTGCACATGGCGAGGAGTTACACAATAACCGTAATGAGACACAGGTCATATATGAGAGACACCTCTCTAGCAATAAAACAGTTTCAGCTCTGCCATTTCTTTCACAGGCCCCCCAGACCACCAAGCCACAGCAGCCAACACTCTTCCCAAAAAAGCCCCATTTGTTATCCCCGTCGCCCTTCGCCAAATCGCACACTTTCCTGGGACGAGTCGGTAGGACGTCCCCCGCTGCAATTTCTCTATACACCAATTAATTCCATCAACGGGTTGGAAATAGGCCAACTCTACTTCTCTCTACACCACATACCGTTTGTTCCTACTCTTGTTTTGAAAAACTTAATCTTCCTCGTAGGAAGACTGGAACAAATAAAAGAAAGATTAAGAACTTGAGAAAATTGGGTATATTTAAGGATATGAGCAGTTCTAATCGAGGGATTTCACCTTGCATGTGACGAAACGTGGTGCTCCTCTTTACCTAGTTTGGTTAGGTGTAAGACCAAAGCTAGTCTTATAATGCTGCGCTCCACTGCAGAAGAAAGAAGTCAACTTAGGCAAAATAAAATGTATATATCGCTGAAATATTGACTTATACTAAAGAAAGAGCCACTTACACATCCAATAAATTCAAATCAACGATGATGTTGCTCTTTCACAAAAAACAAGGATATTCCTCCTTCATATAACCCAACTTCATTTGGTCACAAAACCAATTGTGTAACTTAAAAGACTTGTCGCTAAATGAAAGCATAAACGTAGTACATACCATTGAAAAGTTATAACGAACAAATTCATAAAGAGCAAAAGATAAGTGTAGATGGCAGATGCTCATAATCGGTATAGTCTCACAAACAAAATCAGGGTCAATATATTACCGCAGAAGCAAACACTTCAAAACTACTCCATATACCACCATGTTAACAATCATGTTTAGAATGCAGGAAACTCCAACAAGTTCTGAAAATATCATTAGCCTGTTTAGCGGTAACACGTGACTTGTTTTCCAATCAGCAAGAACTACAAATAACTACATGAAAGATTAAAGAGATAGAACAAAAGTGCGTCGAGGTTGGGCCTTAGATCATGAAGAATCAGAGTCCACAGATATGATCCATATTCCAGTCCCTCGCCAAGTGATTACTTCTTAAAGCTAAAACATTTGAAATCAAATCACGAAAGAAACAAGTTAAATCCCATCACATACGTGGCCAGCGGGAACGTGTTATTATAAAAAATGAGTAACCATGAAATATACCTCTGAGACCTAACATCAAGATGGAGTACAATCATCAATGCACACTTCAATAAGAACATTAGAGTGCTTCATGCAAAGGGTAACCTATCTTTTGCTCTACATTTATTGCACACACACTAACTTCGACATGGAAAATTTTTACAAAGCCACTTAATCTAATATATCCATGAAGAATAAAATTACAGATAGATCAACAAAACCCCAAACAGGAGGGGAACATGTAAAGAAGCACATCACCTATAAGACAGCAGGGCACGCCAAAGAATCTAGAACCTCCAACAGGAGAAAACAATCATCCACCCTTTTCACAGCAAGCTCGACCCGTTCCGCCAGCCCTGCATCGCTTCTCTCTAATATCCATGCAACTGATCCTCTGCGACCAAGAACTGCAAGGGCCAAGTGCATTCTTTGGGAAACTTGAGGAAAAATACACGGTTACATATTGCATCCGCTTGTGACTTCATAGAAGCCCAGCAAGCATTGCACCGGGGTCATTTGGTGCAGCTGCAACTGCTACAGGAGACTGAGGTTGCTGAGGTGCATGCGGCATAGCTACAGGTGCTGCTGGGATGACAATTAGTTGCTCCTTCAGGAACTCCTTCAACCTACAGGAAGAATCGAGCGTCCATTGGTTAATGTTAATATCTAGCAGTTGATTAGGGATGAGCAGGTCCCCATTTATCTATGATCTTCTTGAGGAAATATGAGATCAGAGCTTTCCAAACCTGCTATCATGCAGAATGGAAACACCAATAGATATCATTTACCAATACAAGGATGTTGCAACCACAACTTACTCAAGTGTCAAGGCTGGATCTCCTGATGCAACCGTCATCCTGAGCTGGGTTCTATCTGAAGGATCAGTCTCTATTCTTATCTGCAAATAGCAGAAACAAGATTGTCGAATGACAAGGCCAGATCATGATACCACAAATTTTCATTGCAAGCAAAATTACCAGCAGTAAAACAAGAGATTCAAATTGATCAAATTTCAAATTTCCCTATGGCAAAATGTCAAAGAAAAAAAAGGCTCACAAGTTTCCCACTTGCATTGCTCAGTAGTAAACAAGTTGTGTGGAGTTATAAACCAAATCAGCGGCCAAAAGACTTTTCCAAAATAATGAAACGAATATTAGTTTTGTAAAATCAATGCTCATATTTGAAAAACATTTTCTAAAAAAAGAACCACAACTTGTGGCCTTTTGCGTGTGCATCTCATGTCAATTGTTGAGGTGCATGAAATGTTTTCCCCTAAATCCCTTCGAAACTGCATATTTGAAACGTACCAGACATATCATTGCTCGTGTGCTTTCTGAATAGAATGTAGTGCTTGCCACCAAATTATTAGGATTTGTATCCTGAAAGGAAACACTAGATTGCTTAGTTGTGAAACAAAAATTGGTACAAGAAAAACTAGAGTGGAAGCAGCACATGACATCGGTAGTTTGGGAAAGAGGATCTTACTAGGCCTGGGGTAATGCCTAAGTGAAGACTGGTGAATAGACTGGCCATTTCAGGTAGCGACAATGGCCTTACACCCCTAACCTGCAGGAATATGAAATATCAGAAAGACAGTCAGCCAGACCTTGCAAAGTAAAATGTCTATAAAATTTAAGTACACAAACTGATTTTTAATATTGAAACCAGACATCACCAAATTATATCAGTGAAGAAAACAAAAATAATTACATAATGGGGGGAAAAGAAAAGCATAGCAATGGCACAGTTACATTAAATCAAGCAACAGTACAGGGTAAGTACGATTCAGACGAAGCACACTAATCGACTAATAGTTGTTTCATTTATCAGACGGTAGTTTTCGAGTTTTTTTTTGGTCATGTGACGACAATTTTCTAATAAAGCCACCAACCTTACCAATGACAACTTAACTAGAGGAGCATGAAGGTCAGCAATATAGTCAGCTATTGATCCTATCCATCATAGTGTAATCAACAAAATGTGGATCCCAAGCATATACTGGATCACGAAGTTCAACAATGGGATTTTATCCAGGAAATAATGCCCAAGATATATGCTTGAATTCCATTATCAACAATTTTGAAACTTGAACTGGCTACATTATCCCACCCATTGTTTTAAAAGGTGCACCTCGAAGCGAGGTGCTAGGAAATTGCCCCGAAGCTATAGCCTCAAGGCTGCAACATGAGACAGCGCCTCAGTTGGTCAAAGCAGTGTCGAGAAACTGAAGCGAAGGCGAGGCTATAGCCTCAATTGAAAGACCCTTTTAGATGGTTATATGACTTACACATGATCTTTTCCCACAAATAAATCCCCGTAAAGCCCTAATTCAAGCCCTCTTTCAAAACCTAAAACCCATTACCCAAAACCCCAAGAAGTCCATCGTTGTCATGGATCACCAAAGGTCGTAGAACCCTTTGTCACCACATCACCAAAGGTCTACTGTTGCCAACTTCAATGCCTGGTCTTCACATCTCCACATTGTCTCACTAGTAAACAGCAAGTTTAGGTTTTGTTTAGATTTTATTTAGATCTTTTTTTAGGTTATTTTATTATATATTTTATTTAGCTACGATAATATGCTCCTTTATTATATATGTTATTTATAGATTTTGTTTAGATTTCATTTCAATTTGTTATGTTATATTTGTCACTTATAAGTTATTTAATAGTATAAGAGTGATGGAGATACCATATATTTATCATATTTTATAGAATGTCAATAATACCATATGTAGAGTCAATATAATTCATTATATTTATTTGGTTTACTTGTGATAATCCTCAGCATATGATTAACTCATTTGAGAGTTTAGATAAATTCAATTTCTAATTTTCTAGAATGTTTGATGGTTTACCTTTTATTTAAATGTCATCCCATCTAATTTTACTCTTTAAATGTTGTGATAGAGCAAAAATAGCATGGATGTGTGTTTTTTACTTTTTTTTTTTTCATTATTAGTACTTAATAAATATGTATTTATGTCATTTTTTTCTTATTTTCCATCCAAAACCCAAGACTTACGCCTCGACCGCCTTGAAACTTGCACATCGCCTCAATGAAGGCAAACCACCTCAACTGCCTCACATTTTTTAAAACCTTGATCTCACCCACACAAAGGCACAATTTTTTGCTCAATCCATCCAACAATCTGATATGAAACACGAGTTAACTAACCACTTCTTGAATCTTTAAGGGTGGTCCAGAGAGTGATTTCCATTGAGGAAAGAACTCTTCAGCTGAAACCGTTATTGGTTGCAGAAATTTATTGAGAACAGCTGGAAGGTGCAATTTGACATTGACCTGGAAGCAGAAGTTCAAACTAGCTCAATAAGAAACCACAGAAATTAAACCAGACATTCACATTTACATCATGTATCAGGTTGAATACCATGGAATTTCCAAACTTATAGGAAAAGTCTAGAACAGCAATATCTCTGCTTGCACGGAAATTCATAACTTCAAGTGGGCATTGCACCTAAAGAAACCCAAGAAGGGTGAGTTGAGGTTAAATGAAAATAAGATGAACAAAATCATGTGGTAAGCAATTCAACCTGTGCTCTAGGTGGAATAGTTTCAGGCACCAAGGAGAGTTCCATTTTCAAGTGGGATGGAGGCAAAATCAAAGCTCGAACTGATCCAAGGGGAGATGTGTTTTTGTTTCCCAGAAAAAGAACAAGACGTCCATGATATGCTCTCCACTCTGCTTTTACACCAATCTAAAGTACAAAAGGAGCAGAAAAAGATCAAGATAGTTCTTTTTCAAGTTTAAGCATCATTGGCTGATGCCGATTGACATAATATTGACCAAAATGTCACACTTAAATCTGCAATTACACAAACCTGAACATAGGGATCCTCATATAATACTCCACTATCTTTCACGCACAATGCAGCGAATCTTTCTGGGATATTGACAATTGGCTGTAAAAAAAGATGTCAATTAACAAAGTACGGAAGAATATTGTCTGGAAAGTAGACACCAATGGGGGAATGTCGTCTCAGAAGTAGACACCATCAACATCTCTCTATGAGTAAAAGAATTCCATTTCTGACTCTAAGAAGGTAACAACGTTGTTTTTCCCAAAAAAGTCATAAATGCTGCAGATGGCATGCGCCGGTAATAAAAACCATGTTTGAGAGCTGTGAAACCGCATCAGACTCATAGGGAAAAAATAAAACTTATGACAGAGTAAACCTATTAACAGAGACATACCTGAACAGAATTTGGCTGATCATCCACAGTGGCAAGTGCTAATGCTCCTGCGAGGTCATTAATAGGATCCGGAGGCACAGTTTGCTTAACTGGAGCTGAACCAGGATGACCTTCATCAGACATTGGACCCAAAAGATCACCAAGAAGATCTGCTGATGGAGAAGGACCAGAATCTACTTTGACTAAAGCTCCATTGCTCTGGACCACTTCAGGCTCTGTGGTACTAGCATCCTGCATATTTGCCCAGTTACCTTAATATTAATGATGATTTAATATAGGCAAAGTCCATAATCAAACAGTATACATTGAAGCATCACTCACAACATTTTGGCTAGGGACCTTCACCACACTGAGCTGGGTAGCATTTATAGCACCATTGACAGGCCGTTTATCTGTTACAACCAGAGCATTGGATACTTGCTGCTGAGTTCGTACTTTTATTGCACTTTGCTCAGCCGTATCAATTTCCGTATCTTCAGCTTTTTTCAGCAAGGCAGACTACATTTAAAGCAACGAAACCAATAGACCTCAAAACAGAAGCAACATAACCTACTCAAACTTTTCAAAAGAGAAGACAGGTGGTTTCATGTATAAAATTGCAATATCACATGTTTCAACAGAGACATTTTCCTGGATCACATGGAAATGTCAGCTAGGCAGTCATAGCAAACCAGAAAAAAATTTTTTGGAAACCTGTCTTTCTGGGAACTTGGGCATTTCAGCTAGTACATCCATCAAAGCAGCACCTTTCTTGCTTAGTGCAAAATATTCCACGGCCCTTTGCTGTATCTCAGCGTCAACATAACCTTCATATCTGAACAAAGACAGAATATGGAGAAAAGCACATAACAACTAGAAAAAGCACTTGAACGGTATGAGCTACTTAATTTAACCAATAGAGTGAAAAGAACCCACTTTTTAAATATAGCCCAGACTTGATCCTGCAATTCGGGATCTGGAGGCTGAGTGTGCATCAATATCTTGGCATACGTAGACAGAAGAATGGCAATAGTAGCTGTCCTGAACAAAATTAAGCAGTCTCAATGATTTAAGAGAGTGCAGAAATTCTAACCAGGACAGAAGACAGAAAAATTGATATAAAAATCTTGAACACAAAAATTACAGAAAAGGACTTACGATACAGTTGGAAGCTTCTCATTTATGATGGAAAATATTTCTTTAGGGCTACAACCAGGTCTTCTAGCCAAAAGGTGGCCAAACTCACCAAGAACATAAGCACTGACCTGTTATATGTATTCAGGAATTATTACAAATAACCTCTTCAGAAAAAGAATAATTATTAATAAAAAGCAAATCACACTCTAACAATGATGCAACACCAAATAACAAAAAACCCAGAACAACCAAAATGCATGTTTTTTTAAGCAAATTCTGGCTCAACATGTTCAAAGAAAGAATAAGCAAATCAGGACACCAAACTAAACACCACTATTAGGATAAAACAAGTTCCTCAATAAAAGAAAAAACAAGCATAAGGATATTAAACTGAAAATTCATGGTCAAATTTCTGTAAATATCAGTGTCATTTAGCAAATGTAGGACAGTCTCAGTTGAACCAAGTATTTCAGTTACTCCAATCAAATTTTGCTCTACAAACAAACAAGAAAAACACAAGTTTTGGTCCAACAAGTTGGAGAACTAAACTAAATCTGCCCATGAATTGTGAAAGAATAAAAAGAAAAGCTAGATTATCTTGATTTCAGATGCTGCAAAAGTTCCAACATATAACATATACCGTATCTTAGAACGTTATGCAAAGTAAATGATCAAGCTCGATAAGTGCCTATGCCCCTCCATCAATATCAACATTGGACCAAGAATGCCATTTCAAAAATGAATTTCCTCAAGATATTTATCAAAGATCCAAATACAGTCTATTTTCCAATGTAATAAAGATTTTATGATGAACAAATTGTAAAATCAGCATGCAGCATGTCTTAGCTGCAAAGGATCATAACGACCTAAAACAAAACATATAAATTGACAACAAAAGAAATCCATAAGTAACACCTCATGATCCACCAAAGATAGCATCCTAAAAATGTCCTGGGTAATTGATTTTATGCTTTATTTTTTTTCCCTATTTAGATAGGCACGGTTGTACTTTCTCCCTTCTAATCCTCTATATATTGAGGATTGGGGTTTCAGTATCTCTCTTTCCTTTTTTTTTGTTGTGTGTGTGGGTGGAATTTGGAAAGTCATTCCATTCAACAATACATGCTTCTAGCAAGTGAAACACCATGCAGGTTTATATTTACATTAAAAATATGCAATGTTTCTTTTATCAGAAAATAATCACTCTAGTGCCCAAATGAGCCATAACATTCATAGGTTATGCATACATGCCAGTATTTTCATTGCATTGAAACAAGATATGCTTGTGGCAAGGAGAATATTATAAGACATGCAAATAGGCAAAAGAATTTTACCTTGACCATAGTCTCGTGTAATGCTGGCTTGTCAAGATACTCTCTTGCCTTTGCCGCCGCATAAGGCTATCAGTAACAACAATAAGAAAAAGAAAATTATAAACTCTCCAAAGTCAGCAAGAAAAAAAGAAAGAAAAAGAAATTAAGAATAAAACCTGCAAGTCCTCATTATTTGTAACAAATTGCACAACACGATACCAAATGTCATCACTGACAAAATCCCCAGCTTTATCTATCAGTTGAAGAATCACATCCACATACCTAGAAAGAGAAAGGAAAACAATAACTTGTTGAAAATGCCTCAGTGAAAATTCGAACAAAAAAAAAATCTGATGCTGAGGTCCCAATGGCCTTGAAATGAGTATTAAGGCAGAATTCATCAATGACAGAATGGTTGTTAAATGGACTAGTAGCATAAATCACAGCAATTAACAAGTAGTGCATCAAACATCAGGCATGCATCATGTAGTGGCCATTTATGGAAGAGAGAGGTAGCAATATCCTGAGTTGATGGTATAAGGTGGTGTGCTATTGAACTAAACCCTTGCAGTTGGGTTAACTACTGGGATAATAAAAGGTAAACAACTAATTTCACATTTGAAATCCTTGGATTGTAGGAGCAACCACCGATACTTCAAAAACAATTCACAGATGCCAAAAAGCAGAGACGAGGAAGACCAGAGTGAATGATGCACCTCAAACATGAGTTGGGTTGTTTTCATATTTCTCTCTTTTTCCTGAACAGGTTCTTCTCTCTCTTTTTCTTTGTTTTTATGTGTGTGTTTCATTGGGCTGGAGGGGGGTGTGGGCTGGGTGATCAGAGCCCCCCGAGACCTCTACTGTGTTCCAGGCAAAGAGTGGATCTGACCAATTGTTTAACAAATCAGCATTCACATGAAACATGGGCAATTGGTAACCCAATTCTACCACAAGAGGGGTAAGTCTAGCGAGAGGATCCAACCCTCCAAATTTCCGGTAAGTGTTAGTAGAGAGAGAGAGAGTACAAAGAGCCTGATTTTTTTCCCATGGCCTTTTCTGCTTCTTGCAGGCCCCCTTTTATAGTACAGTGCATATGCACATATCAAGAAAATCATTACCAAAATTCAAGTCCCATAATCATAGGTGTGACCTTCGTAACAGACTCCTCTCGCATGTTACACCATGCATAGGTCGCACATCCCCACTAACTCCATTATGCTCAGAGTAGATTGTAGCAGATACTTCCGACTGCTATTCGTCACGTAACCGTCCATCTTCCTGGCCGTCTCTCTCCCTCGGCCACCTCCCTGGTGGAGCTCGGCTGATTGGATCTTTTGGCAAGCTTTCTCCGCCAACAACCCCCCGTCCAGGTGTTTCTTCAACCAGATGATTCGTCTAAGATGTATCACTTGGGTTGCTGCCAAGGTGAATTCTTCTGGGAGTCAGGTGGTCTGCCTGGATAGGCAGGTCGGGCGAATCCTTCTAGTAGTTAGGCAGTCTGCCTACATAATCAGATCAAGCACTGTGGACACATGTTCTTGGACTCTGCAAGTTGAAGTAGTCTTTATGGGCCTTTTGGGCTGGGCCAATTTTAGGGATATTTTCTCCCTAAATAGGTGGGGTTTGGTCGGTGGATCGGTGGGCTGGCAAGCCTTTAAGAAGGTCTCATCTAGTTACAAATTTCCATGGACACATCAAGACATTGCATCATCAATGACAGTAATAAAAGGCAAGAAACGAACAAAGCCCTTAGTTATTCCTATTTCTAACGTAAAATTCCACCTTTCTTTTTTGACTTAAAATTTCAATGGAAGTTCCCTTGATAGATGCCACTACCAAAATACCAAAATAAGAGAATTTTCTCTTGTACCTCTCTAAATTCATTACTAAAATGTCAAAAACACCATCTCATTGTCATTAAATACATTTGTTGAGTTATGTTTTCTGTAGTAATGGTGTTTCGTCAATTTTAATTTTTGTAGTGGGCTTATGATGTAACTTTTCCCTCACCAATATAGAGGTGTAGGGACTGCTTGGTAATGTAAGAAAGATTATTTTCTTCAATTTGGTATCAGAGCACCAGATTGAGAACTCCACCAAACAACAAACCCTAATCCTACCTCAAGCCTCCTACCACCGACCGCCACCGCCACTCCCGGCGGCAGTGCTGGCACCCTGCCACCGCTGCAGTAGCAACCTCACTAGTTGTCATTGCTGCAGCCACAACCAACCGTAGATCTGTAGCCCACCGTTGCCGCTGCTATGTAACGCACCACGGTAGATCTGCAGAGTAGCACGCCACCACCACTGTTCTGTAGCGTGCTGCAGGTTGCTACCATCCTATAAACCATTGTAGCCGCTCCAAAGCAGCACGCCACTGTCGCGTCCAACGCTACTGTAGAGCAACTTGCCGTTAACCACCTCCTACCAGCCATCTTCTCTTCAAGTCGCCACCCAAGCCACCGGAAAGCAGGTTGCTGGCCTTCAGATTGTTGTAGGGAGGTTCTTGAGTGTTGTGGAGATAGGGTTTTGAATCAAGAACCTTCCTACATGTGGTATGATTTGCTGTGATCTTGCGGTCTAATTTTTTGGGGTGCGTATTCCCCTTTGTTGCAAGTTTTTGGGATGTGTATTCCCCTTGAGTATTGACCAGTGTAAGCAAAGATTTTTGAGGTGTGTATTCCCCATTTGGTGCATTTGTTGGCATGTGTATTCCCCAATTTCTATCAGGTTTCAGATCTGAATGTGAAGGAGTTTAAGGGTGTGTACCCTTTTCTGTGGTGCATTGAAATCAGTTTGTGGCAATGTGTTTCAGTGAACAAGGCAATATTCTAGTCAAAGTGTGCTAGGAACTGTCGTGGGTGATACTCTTTCAACTACTGGTGTGAGATAGTTGATTGACTCAGGTGCCTTCAATCATCTATCCAGTAATCTGCAATGTTTTGGGTAGATTCAACCAATTTCTCGAGGTCGCACAGTACAGGTAGCTGATAAGCGGCTTGCTCCTATTAATGGTCAGGGGGAAATTAATGTTACCCCTTTTATGCAGCTTAATCGTGTCCAGTTTGTTTCAAATTTATCCATGAATTTGCTCTCTATCAGTGAAATTACTAAGCAGATAAATTGTCATGTCATCTTTGATGAGCGTGGATGTATTTTCCAAGATCGAATGACAGGAAAGACTATTGGTAGTGGATATGGAGATGTTTACCGACTTCAATAGGGTCGTATGGCTGTAGCATGTCAGGTTAGTACGTCATGGGGTGCTCTATAGTGGCATAGACGGTTAAGCCATCCTTCTTTGGAGAAATTACGCAGGCTTATTCCTCATGTATCCCCAACTACACAACTCACCTGCGATGCATGTCAACTTAGGAAACACCATAGATCTTCCTTTTCAGCTGCTACTGGACCACGTTCGTCTTCGCATTTTCAGTTAGTGCATCTTGATATTTGGGGTCCCAGTAGGACTCCTGATAGAGCAAAACATCAGTACTATTTGATTATGGTTGATGATTTTCTCTTATTGTCCTAATTATTTCTCATGAAGAATAAGTCTAAAGTGGGTCAACTGATTAAGAAGTTTGCATTGATGATAAAGAATCAATTTGGCGTCTGCATACTCTTAGATCTGATAATGCATTGGAGTTTTGCACTCGTCGACTGGCAAAATTTTATGGTTTACACAGCATAACTCATTAAACCTCGTGTCCTCACACCTCTCAGCAAAATGGAGTTGCAGAGAGGAAGCACATACATATCCTTGATATGACCAGAGTCCTTATCCATAATAATGTGCCATAAAACTACTGGGGAGATGCAGTTCTCACAGCTTGCTATCTTATTAATAGATTACCCTCCTCTGTGATTCACGAGCAGATACCATGATAGGTGCTCTATCCAGATGACAAGTTGTTTAATCTTCCACCCAAAACATTTGGGTGCGTGGCTTTTGTACAACTTCTTAGACCTGGGCAACATAAATTAGCACCTAAAGCAATCAAGTGTGTGTTTCTTGACTACTCTCATACTCAGAAGGGGTATCGGTGTTTTGATCCCCTGCACCAGAGTCATTACATCAGTGCAGATGTCACATGTCATGAAGCTGTACCCTATTTTCCTGTTGCTGCCAGGCAGGTGCAAGTGTGCCGAAGTGTGCTCCTGTACCAGTTGCTCCTATACCATTTGGTGTATTCGCAGATAATAGTAGCTCCTCTCAGGCTACTGACCCATCTACCAACACATTCAGGCCAATACCAGCAAATGATAGAACCTTCAAGGGTCACACATATCAGTTGCCAGTTGTCTATAGGGCAAAGCCCCCTCCATTTATTCCACAGACTCCTCAGATTAGTATTGATAACCTAGAGGTTATTCTACTCAGGAGGCTTATTCATATACAATGTCAACAGGTGTAGAGGTTGAGAGTCCGCCACCTGTGGATGTTTCCCCAGGTCCTAATTCCATGAGTACTAATAAGGATATCCCTATTGCTATCAGAAAGGCTCCACGATCTTGTGCATAGTATCGTGTTGCTAGGAGTGTTGTTTCCACTGATTCTTCAAGTTCAGAGTTTCATACATTCACAGCTGTTGTATCCAGTGCAGAGTTACCTATCTCGTACCAGCAGGCTCTACTATATCCACACTGGAAGATAGCTATGGAGAAGGAAATGTCTGCACTTACTACCAGAAGTACCTAGGAGCTGTCAACTCTACCGTTTGGCGCGCACCTTGTTGGAGCCAAATGGATCTTTGCCTTGAAAGACAACCCAGATAGGTCTATGTCAAGGTATAAGGCCCGACTTATGGCCAAAGAATTCACATAGACCTATGGGGTAAATTTCTTTGACACGTTCTGCCCTGTTGCACACCTCTCCACTGTCTGCATTCTTATCTCTGTTGCAACTCATTATGGATGATAGTTATATCAGCTGGATGTCAAAAATGTATTTCTGTACGGAGACTTGGAGAAATAGATCTATATGCAGCAGCTGCCCGACTTTGAGGTTTAAGGGGAGTGTGTATGCAGGCTTCGTAAGGCCATTTATGGTCTTAAGCAGAGCCCCGACCTGGGTTTCAATGCCTATCTAAGGTGTTGTCTGTTATTAGGATGCAAGGATCTTCATCTGACCATTCACTATTTATAAGGAAGACCAGCAGGGGTACAGTGGCTTTACTTGTGTATGTGAACGACCTTATTCTCACAAGTGATGATGCAGAGGGTATATCTCAGGAGAAGTACTTGGCACGCTAGTTTGTCATGAAAGATCTTGAGAAGCTAAGATACTTTTTGGGCATTGAGTTTGCCACAAGGGACAATTATGTCGCAAAGGAAGTATGCCCTTGATATTCTTCAAAAGACGGACATGCTAGGATCCAAAGATGATAATATTCCTATGAATCATAAAATTCACCTCTTTGATGATACTGTGAAACTAAAAGACAAGAAGGCATATCGACAGCTAGTGAGAAAACTGTTATATCTGACCATCACTAGGCTAGGTATTAGCCTTGCCGTGGGTAAACTAAGTCAGTTCTTAGATAAGCTCACTGATGTCCATTGGTAGGCTATGATGCAGGTATTGAGGTACATTAAGGGATATCCAGGTAGAGGCATTCTTTTTCAAAGGAAGGCACCTATGTCTGTTGTCTATTCAGATGTAAATTATGCAGGTGATGTTAGTGACAGGCGGTCTACTACTGGTTTATGTACCTTTGTAGCTGGAAACTTGGTGACCTGGAGGAGCAAGAAACAGAGTGTTGTTTCACGCTTTAATGTTGCGTCTGAATACAAGGCCATGGTACATACTGTAACTAAGATGATATGAATCAGGTCTCTATTATGGGGATCTTCATGTTAATGTTCAAGAGCCTATGGAGATGTACTGTGACAACCGGGCTGCCGCCTACATGGCAAACAATTCTATGTTCCACAAGAGAACAAAACATGTGAAAGTGGATTGCCATTACACCAAAAGTTTGATTCAACAAGATCTGCTTCATACTACTTATCTTGCCTCCTCAAACTAGACTGCTAACATGTTTACCAAGCCGTTGTCTTGCCCCCAGTTTAAGAAATGTAGAAACAAGCTGAGCATGATGAATATGTATATTCCAGCTTAAGGGAGAGTGTCGAGTTATATTTTCTGTAGTAAGGGCATTTCGTTAATTTTATTTCTTATAGTGGATTTATGATATAACTTTTCCCTCACCTACATAGAGATGTAGGGATTACTTGGTAATGTAAGAAAGATTCTTTTCTTCTAACTATATTCTTATATTTTTTAAAGACTTGTTGGAAGATTAAACGGGATCAAACCTAACAGTTCAATTCCAGCCATTGTTGGAGCCTCAACAGCTACTGCTGATAAGACATCTCCAAGCATGCATTACCGAAGCAGGAGTTCTTCGATCCATGCTATTTACACTTATTTTGTGTCTGCTGGATGCACATGCAGTGGATTCGCATGGAATTTTTGGATTTCCAAGAGACACAATTGGACTACTCAACTGTCAACTCCAGAAGAACATATCAAGGACTGATTCTCCAATTGATGATTTCATACACACATTTTGAGGAAGCCATGTAAAGGGAGGCGGTGTGGAAAGGGTTGCAGAAGTGCCAGGACTATTTACATGTCCAAGAGTGCCAAGGAAGAAGGATAAACAAGGAAAATAGGTTTTGACTTTATTTTATTTTGGGTTTTTACTTGGTTTACCAAGGGATGTGAAATAGCTTTATGTTGAGGGGATTTCTTTTATTATGAGTTTGCTGATCAGGTGTGGTGTATTTTTAGCTGTTTCTCATCTTGCAAAACTTTGACACAGTGGCTGGCTTTTTGCAATAAAATTTTGAATGGATACCTTTGACTGATCACCCTTCTTCCTCTTGAAAAAAAAAATCTTGTTAAAAGATGTATCTTCCAGAATGATGAAATCAAAATAGTGATTTCTTTCACCAGAAAACAATGTAAGTAATTTACAAAGTCCCACACCGTGATTTCAATGGAGTTCCTGAAATTCAAAACACATCATTGTAATCGTATCAATGTAGTCTCCTCTTTTACACCCACTCCAATGGCATTACCATTTACTAACATCTGACATCGATCTAAACAACATATAAAATTTTTAAGTTGGTCTAAACTCAAATCATTATCATGAATGCTAGCAAATAATAACGCTTACTAGAATAGATAGTGAAAGGGGGCACTACAAGAAAAATCTGGGATGACATTGATGTGCTTTGAAAGACTACATTTTAGTCTTAGTATAAGTAAAAGAACATCTGTGTAAATTACTTGAGAATATACTATAACCCTTGAATTCAGATGAGGCATATACGCTGTATGCAGTTTTGCCGTAATGTACATTACATGCCGTACAAATATTTAATTAGTCAAATTACTGTTCAAAATACTCGATGTATGTTAGAAGTGGGACCAATGAAAAAGGTACCTGAGGGGGTAAAATGGATTGCAACGAGGAAAAGTTTCCCATTTAATAAGTTTTCACTTTTAAGACAAGCTCGAAAGCACCTTAGAAAGAGGCGCCCAATTAGGATATATTGTCTTTTGTTGAGGGTTGTCTAATGAGTCCTTATTTATATTTTCTTTATTTCCTATGGGCCCCTCCGTACTTTACCCACATCCTCTACATATTGGGGTATAAGGTTCCATAATAATCAAGTTGCTCATTTTTCTTGACATGATATTAGAACAACAATCCTAGACCAGTGTTTTGTAACCTCCTTGATTCCTATAACCCATTCTTCCTTCCACGAAAAATAACCCTACCCCTTGTGTTGGAGAGGGAGATCCACCGATGCTACAACCACTGCCACTAGCCTCACAACTAGTTGATGGCCTCTCCGGCAACCAACAACCACCTTGCCACCTTACCATCGACAGGCTCTCCCCTCCTCTAACAACACATGGCCCAAGTGAGAGCCCAGATCACTGTCACAGCGTGATCTGGAGCCTCTCATGCCACTATCGACCACTACGCCTCTGTTGCGCCCTCCTCTTTTGCCATTGATGCTTCCTCACTGTGGCCTAAGCGCCGCCAAGCCAACTCACAACTTTGGCAGCCCTCAAGAGTGTCGCCCAGGCCCTAGCCACAGCGACGCCCAGCAACACCGCCCCTACTTCCTTGGGTGCCGCTAGGTTCTTCTTTGGATCCTGCAGCGCTGCCCCTACTTCGCAAGTCAATCCTTAGGGCTTTGGCAAGCATCAACAATGTCGCCCCAACCTCAACGCCATCTAGGAGCACCGCCACGACTTGTTTGTGGCTGATTTGAACTGGTTTGAAGAACAAAAAGGAGGTGTTAGCCCTGTTTTAGGTTGTTTTCCATTCATATACTGCAAACTGAGTAGGAAGTGATTTCTATGCACTAATAGTGAAGATTTCTTGCTAATTTTAAGTGGTGGGACTTCAATTTTATGTGAGATGGCCTCTCAGACAATTCATTTGCCCAATCTGGAAGACGAGAAAGAAGGGGAGTGTCAAAAACCCCTATTTAACTCGAGTGTGGAGCTCAAAGGGTCCACTTATGTGTCACGGTTACAATTATTTTCTCACGAAGTTGGGAAATGTGGAAACGATCACATCCACGTTAAATCGAAGTCCAAGAAGAAGTGTGTTGTCGCTATCAAGCATCAATCCTTTGCCGCACCAAGATTGGCATTCTACCATAGCATGCAGTAAACATTATGAGACTGTCCTTGTTCTTCATAAATTTCCTTGCCTTCACTTGAACAATAGAGTATGATTAAAAGCCCTCACATGCAAAACCCCAAACCTCCAAGCCAATTGAACAACATTCGATTTCTACTTCATGCAAAGGAATCCCAACAAGAATAGAGCAATCACCCTAAAGGGAACTCCTTGAATCAATTGAACTCGTTCTTCCACTTTCTTAGGCATTCTGAAAACAAGCAAATGGAAACAAGGACAGGCAACAAGGCAAACACCCAAACCTAGAACATCTCCCTTTTCTGCATATTTACCAATAACAAGGTAGGTAGTCACTCCTTCCCCTGCTAAAAAAGAATTGGAAGCAACTAGGACCACTCTGTTTTCCCCAGCTAAGAAGAATTGAATGGATCACTACCAAGCATTCAACAGTACAATTCACCCCACTTTGCTCATTTTAATAGGTATTCTTTCAATAGAGTGCCGTTTGCCCACTTTTGGTGCAATAGAGCCTGTACCGGAAATGAATATTAGAAGAAAATAGAAAAAGAAAAAGAAAAACATCTGATCAATTCCCGGCCCTGTCTGCCCTTTGTTCAGTGGGACATATTTCTTCTTCAAAAGGCTACCTGCCCCATTCCGAGGGAAATCGTTACTTTTGCATGGGCCTAGAAGTATTCATAGTCCGGCACTCAATATTGCAAATGAAATGTTTTTTCAACTGAATCCACAAGGTAAGACCATGGGGACCTAATGCTTGTTCATGTCCTTTTCATATCATATCTAAAGACTCTTAGGAAAAAACTTCTATGCTTATGAAGCCTTTTCATACCTTTCTAGTGGTAGGAAGGAGGAGAAAGAGCTCTTCTTGTTATTTGTAGCTATTGAATCCATCGCTGGATTCACTTGATTCCCACTAGAAGGATCAAGACTTAGCTTGGAATCAAGTTAAGTAGATTCCATAGCCTTAAAAAAAAATAAAAATAATGGATGTTAGTAACTATCTACTTCAATAACTTCTTAAAACAATAACATTATAGATTTTGACTCCAGAGATGTAAGATGTTTTCCTCGCTACATTTTCCACCCAAGGATGTTTCATCAGTTTGCATACCTCTTCTCAACGCATCGAATGTAAGAAACAACCCTCATGATTAACACCCTTCACCTTTTCCCAATTTTGTCAATCCTCTTTATGACCTTCTTTGATGATTTGAAAAAGGGGAGAGAAAAGTGAAATTACCAAGAGAACTGATTTTGGCATCACAAGGCGTCCCACCCTCTAGACAAGAGTCTCCCTCTCCCCACCCAAAAAGCCTTTTCTCCACCTTATCAATTAGTGGTCTGCAGTCACCCACTCTTGTATGCTTGCCTTTCAAAGACAAACCTGGATAAATAAAGGATGAACTCCGATAAACCATCCCAAGCAAATGACAGCAATCACCAAGCACTTCTTGCTCCACACCAAAAGGTATGAAAATGAAATTTTCATGGCTGACTATTAGGCCAAAGATATCCCAAAAATCTAACCAAAAGCCACCAAGTTCCCAGCTTCCCACCCTCCACCTCCCATAAAAAAGAGTGTCATCAACCTACTAAAGAACTGATGTCAAATGAGATCCATCTTGTAGGGAGAACCCAGATAAGATGCTCTCAGCACACAAAAAGCCATCGATGCCAAGACATCGGCCATCAAGGTAAACAAGAGACCCTAAGGCTAGCCTATTTGAACCCACCATGTAGTTGTCTCCACCCATACGTTGGATTGACATTAACCAAATGGAGAAGGTCATCATCAGGATACATCTCTTAACCTAAGCTATCCACAAGTCTGAAAAGTTCCTTCTTCCAAAAACTTGCAAAGAAAAGGCAAACCTGCAAAGTCATAAGCCTTAAAAAAGTCCACCTTTCATAGGAAACTCATCCTCCCCCCCCACCCGTTAACCACCATAACAACTGCCAAGATAAAAGATTCTTGAGTTGATCTTCCTCCAACAAAGTAAGATTTTTTTTTTTCAATGTAAAAAAAGAGGTTAACAAAGGATGCTAACCACTCACCCACCCCCCAATTCATTAATACGGAGACCTAATACTTCCAAGAGAGATTCAAAATTTGTAAACCATTGGACACTAACCACCGACACCAAAGCAAAATGGAAGCTCTCCCGAAACAATCTCGAGAATCTATCCCAAATCTCTTCAAAAAAAGAATCTACCCCTAAATCGCCATGAAAGCTTATCCAAGATGCATCACGAGTCCAGTAACCAACCAACAACAACATGGCAAAAGAGAAGGTGGAAGAGATGATACATATCTTCAAAGGGCACAAGCCATGTCAACCTCTAAAACCCAACCTGCCTGAATTCCCATGTGACAATTCTCCTTCTCAATAACCACAGGAAGAACTAGACCTTCAAAAGTAACTGGGCCTTCCAATTCCTTGTGCAGTCATCCCTTAATAATATGATCAACCTAACTTAGTCTCCATTAATGCATTCTTTGCCACAAAATGTGATGAGTCATCTCAACCTATTCTCAGGTCACGAGCCTCTAAGGCTGCATTTGGATGTTGGGTAAAGTTTATCCTTGGTTAGACTTTATGGTGGGATAAGTTTTAGTGGTGTTTGATGCAAATAGTGGGATACTGGGAATGAATGTGATAGGTGAATTGATATATTATTAATTGTAAGTTAATATGATATAAATATAGAGGAGAGAGTTGTAGTTTATTTATTTTATATTTGATATTAGGTTGTTTTATTATTGTTTTGTTGGAAAATGGAGTGTAAGTTAGATGTGATAGGTGAGTTAATATGTTGTATATGGACATTTGAGGTGACATTTTAGCATCGTTCATGCTAACCCCACCATGTCACCTAGTCACGACCGTTATCCAACATCCAAACAATTGCACTCTTTTTTATTGGCCCATATCCATATGAAAGCCTCCCTTTCATCACTCCCTAGTAGGCCTATCAAAGCCCATTACTCTCTCTATCAACTCAGAGCCCCTCCCCAATTCCGCAACATTCTTCTTTCAAATAAACGATGGCAATCATGGGCATCATCAAAGACCAAACGCTCTACATTCTAGGTCTACAACTACTAATCCCACCCACTTCTTACCAAAGAAAAAAGCCATTCCCTTCTTTAAATTCTCTTCAATAAATTCCAGACAGCATGCTTCCAAGAATCAAGTCAAAGTACCAAAATTTCTTCAATTTTCATGTTTCATTTTTATGTCATTCACATAAAAAATGAGCTATATTGTGTCATTGAGGACATTTATCGATTTATTTGAATTAGGATTAAGAGTTTTAGTCTATTTTTTATGCATGTTTGCATTTTCTATTTTGTTAGGACTACTTTACAATTATTCCACCCTAGCTCTTTATATAAAGAGACTAGGGGGACTTTATTTTCAATAAGATGAATCATTATTTCTTCCACATGGCATCGAAGCAGGAAAAACTCTAACCTTGGGTCTCTCTCTCTCTCTCTCCTTGAATAGGGAGGCATGCCACCACCCCTCCCTACCCTACCTACGTGACACCGTCGACCCCTCCCACTTCTCTATCTCACCACCACCCTCCTTTCTCTCTCTTCCTCTCATGCGTGTTGCATAGAGGAGAATGGGCCACCACCACCTTCTTTCTCTCTCTCTCTTCCACTCACATGTGCTACAAAGAGAAGGGGCTTGCATTCAGTCCTCCTTCCCTCTTCACTAGTGCATGTTGCATAGGGGAAGGCACTAGCATCGCCCTACTCATTCCCACACATGCCACCACCACATGCATGGATTCTACCACCGCACGCGTAGGACCTCGCTCTTGCCCGCAAGCCACTATGCAAGCTCGTACGTAATCTCGTGAAGCGTAGAGATCTCCTCATGATGGTTGACAAGAGAACGATTGAATATTTCTTTTGTAATGGGAACCGTGGACTCTATTGAGGAGCGAACCATCCTCTATTGTTAATGTTGCAACTACTGATGTTGCATCGGGATTCATTGCCTACCCTACTCCGACTTCTACATCCTCTAATCCCTTTAAGGATGCTGATGACGATGATGACTGGTAAGGGAATTGAGCACCATGCTCATCTCCTACTCCAGACTACCAACCATTACCTTGCTAATTTTTTCACCTCAAGAGTGTTTCGTCGTGGCTAAGCCCTACCTACTATCTCCTACCTGGCTCCCGCCTGGTAGCCATCCATGGCTTGAATGCCTCTACCCATTTTTTTTCTCTTCTCCAAGAGAGAAGGGTTTGCATTGGCTGCTTGCCTGCTCCTCTAGCCTAGCGATTACGTCCTTAGGGGGGAATCCTAGTTTTGGTATACCTCCTGCAAGTTGGGCATTGCATGCACCAACTTGGGAGGGAGTGTTAAAGTTATAGAATTTAGTTAGTTATAGTTTGTTTAAATTAGAATTAAGGGTTTTAGTTTGTTTTCTATTCTTATTTGCCTTTTTTATTTTGTTTGGACTACTTTATAATTATTCCACCTTGACTCTCTATATAAAGGGGTTAGGGGGATTTCATTTTCAATAAGACGAATCGTTATTTCTTCCGCAATCACTACATAGCTCATTTTTTATGCATATAACATAAAAATGAAACATGAAAATTGCTAAAGATGAATAGACGATAGTTACCAAGACAAGTCCGGGGCAAATTTTTCTGCAAGGATGGCAGCCTTTAGGGCAAGTTCTTCGCGCATAGCAAAATCTGCTGTGCTCATATACTAGAAAAAATCGTAAAGATCACCCCTGTTGAGTGCCAAGATCACCCAAAAACTATTAACTTGAACTAAGAATAGTCTCTTATCATACCTGCAGCAGTTCTTCAACTATGTCCTTTGCATTTGTAACATCACACATCCCATAAAGTAGATCAAGTGCACGCCTTCTAATACTGCAAAGGTATTAAGAATTGTCTCAGCATCCCCAAGAATATGCCTATTCATTTAGCATTTTTTTCTGTAAGGAAGGAGGTCAGTAGTCTGTGTTATTGCAAAGCTTTTAGCAAGCACAATCCTCATTAAACAACTGTAATACACCTAACTTGCACTGCAACTTTAAGCCATGAAATCTGATGTTAATTAATTTATCTGCAAACTACTTAAAAACAATCAATTGAATTACTGGAATGTATTTTCTTTCATGCTTTTATGAGAATAGAAAGATTTGAATCCTCATTTATTGAAGAAAAGCCATTAATGGACCAGTGACTTGACCATTTGTGAGAGTCACAATTCTCAGTTCTGATCCATGTAAAAAATGCACTGTAGCATCGCCTACATGATTAAATCTGTCATTAAATGCTAGCAACAGGTCTTTTTGCTGCCCAGAGGGAAAAAAAAATGTGAAACCTACATCGTTCAGATGTTCAAATCTCGAGTCTATAAAAGATCCATTAAAAAAAGGTGAAAGGATGACTACCGCTCATAATACTAGTCATCCAAATTTATAGAAGCAAAAGTGGTAATTACCGGGCTACCAATCCAGAAGAAGAGTTCCCAAATATTAAAATAATTAAAGTATAGCTGCACTGAAATACCTGATGTCTGGATCTTTCAAAGACGTAATGATCTGCCCTTGATGTCTTTTAATAATATCCTGAACATCCGTTACCAATAACATTCTGGTCATATTTTCCTACAGGAAAATAATAATAATATTGAGTTCCAGTAATCTTGTCAAGCTAATATGGAGTAATTAGCAATAACAGCTACAGATTCTCCAATATGAAGTGAACGAATTTCCTCGAGGACAAGGAAATAGAGAAGGACAAAGCATCTTTAAAATCAACCTTATTTCACCTGCGAGCAAAAAACACTCACAGATACTGCATACATCCAAAGGCAGCAAAGATATCAGGACTTACTAGGCCAAGATATCGGATATTTGGTTCGCGGACTGCAAGGAACTTCCCAAGTAGTGCAACAGATTGGGTCATCATTTCCTTTTCAGCATCAAGATGCATTACCTATGATATGGTTGAGTAGAGATTGAAGATCATATCATGATCTAACATATTATTTGATAAAAATAAGTAAAGATACAACAGCGGGAGAGGAAAAAGTAAATCACCACACCATAGGCATGAGAACAAGATCAAACGGATAAAATTTTGCATGACACCAGAAAAATATAAGTAGTAATCATAAAGTTTCTTGAAATATAATCAAAGGTAAAACAAAAAACCTCATCTCCTTTCTCACATCGTAGGACTAGCTTAGTAGAATGGTTTTAAATGCCACGATATATCGTCAATATATCGCATATCGCCAAGTCAAGGGATATTGATATGCTGGTAGTGTCGTTTGTCCATTATATCAGGCCATGTGCCACCCGTGTCAATGGATATCACCGATATATGAAGATTTCGGTAGCCCTTCATAATTTTTCCATTGTTTCACCAATATCAGGTGATATTAGATAATATGACGACAGATCTCCCAACAGTGTCACTCATTTGCTCTCATTTGCAAGTTACCCTGGTGTTTTCCCTTTCCATTGCATTTCTTGACTCCTCCCCACAATATCTTCTTCTTCCTCTTCCCTTATGTGGGACTCTTCTCTTGATGCTTTGTAGTCAACTTTCAGCTCTCCACAAGGTAATCACCCTCAAGTAATCTTATTTTCTTCATTTCCTTTGTATTTAAATCACCAAGTTCAATTGATGGTTACCATTCATTCTAAACTTAATCTTTAGATCTACTCAATTATCGACTAGATTAATGTTCTTTATACGTAAACTTACCAAGTTCATGAATTAAACACCAATTTGGTCATGATTTCATGGCCTAAATCTCATCTTAAATCCATAATTAATGTTTATTCCAAACTTGAATTTTTAGATCTACTCAATTATTGGCTAGACTAATGCTCTCTACACATTACCTTACCAAGTTCAAGAATTTAACTACAATTTGGTGATAGTTTCATGGCCTAAATCTCATCTTAAAGCCACTATTCTGTTCATTCCAAACTTCAATCTTTAAATCCACTCGATTATTGACTATATTAATATTTTCTACACATTACATTATTAACATCACAAATTAATCTCCAATTTGGTCATGATTACATAGCCTAAATCTCATCTTAAAGCCCCAATTACTATTCACCCCAAGTTAGTCAACTTAAATTGTTAATAGATCTCTTGCCGGACCATAATTAATAGCTTGAAATGTTGATCTCTATCTTGTAGTTGTTCAATCATGTCATGAAAAGAAAGAGACTAAAAGGATGAGGATATTGGAGAAGTTGATTGGAATTATGACTCCCATAAATGGAGACAAAGGAAACCACAACGTAACTTCTGTAGTAAAAAGATGATGGAGGAGATATCACAAGGTTAAAGCAGCATTTACTAGGTGAATACAAGAATGTAGTTAAGTGCCTTAGTGTTCCTAAGGAAGACAAGTGTTATTGGTGCTAGCAAATTTCGAATGAAAGAAAATGATGTGGAGAAGTTAAGGAGAAATGAGATATCCATGAGAGAATGTGAGAAAAAGAACATGTTGGTGTAGATGACTTTGATGATGATTTTGATAGTCAATACCATACGAGCATATGGGAATGCTATTATAGTATCTAAGAAGTGAACATAAGAGGTGGGAAGAGGAGGAATTTGCCCGTGGAAGATTGTTTCATGAGAGAGGAAGCGGAGGTGGTGCTCATGCCACCGTCTCCAAACATCTTGCAAAAAAAACAAGGGGGGTAGGGAGGGCAAAAGTTAGCAAAACAACCAGTATGAGATATGTGCCAAGCACAAACAAGAAACAGAAGACCATTAAAGATGTGTTGGGAAAAGAAAGTCTCTCTTTTGAAAAGAAACCCTAACCTCTCTTTTATACTGTAGAGGTTCTTGGGAAATTTCAATGATACCCAACAAAATAATAAAATAGACAAGGAATGCCCTATGCGCTATGCGCTCAACACTCTCCCTTAAGTTGGGGCATAAATATCCACAAGACCTAACTTGCTGCATAAGAAGTTCAGGCGCTTCTTTCTAAGGGCCTTGGTAAACATATCAGCCAGCTGAAGCTCGAAGGAAACATATGGGGTACTAATATTCCCACTAAGAACAGCATCACGGACAAAGTGGCAGTCGACCTCAATGTGCTTAGTCCCTTCATGAAAGACTGGTTTTGAAGTAATATAGGTGGCAGATCTACTATCACGGAATAGGGGAATAGGTATAGCAATCTGAACACCAAGATCCTGTAGGAAAGAGACAATCCGCATAACCTCGCAAGCAGCTTTAGCCATGGCTCTATACTCTGCCTCAGCACTCGAGCGGGCCACCATACTCTGCTTCTTGCTCCTCCAAGAGACAAGATTTCCCCCAATATAGACTGCAAAGCATGAGGTAGATCGACAATCCTCTACAAAACCAGCATAATCAACATCAGAATAAGCGAGTATGTCAAGATTGCCACTATCTCTGTAATACAATCCTCTGCCCGATGTCCCTTTGAGGTATCTCAAGATGAGATAAACCTCACACCAGTGGCTATAACATGGAGTCTACATATGTTGGCTAGCTCTACTAACTGCAAAATCAATATCTAGTCTCATGATGGTAAGGTAGAGCAAACGACCCATTGTACTGCGGTGTTGGGTGACATGCTCATATAGAGGATCTTCCTTATCAGAATGTCGTGCAGGAGGTGAATCAATGGATATACCAGAGGACTTAGCTCCAAGCAATCCAGCTTCCTGAAGAATCTGAAGCGTATATTGTCTCTGTGACAAGGATAGGCCCAACTCTTGCCGTACAGCTTCAATACCCAAGTATCCCAATTCACCCAAGTCCTTGGTGACAAAAGTGGCCTGTAGGAAGAACTTGGTCTAGATGATGCCATCATCATCATCCCCTATAAGAATCATATCATCCACATACACAGCTAAAATAACATGTGTATGTTGTTCATGCACTGTCTTCTTAATGAAGACTGAATGATCTGACACAGATCTCTGGAATCCAACCTTCCCAATATCAGTACTAAGCCTCTCAAACCAAGCACGAGAACTCTATTTCAGTCCATAAATAGCTTTCCTCATACGACAAACCTGTTCCCCCTAAGTACTGTAACCTGGTGGGCTGGCACATATACACCTTCTCAGATAAGTCACCATGTAAAAAGGCATTCTTGATGTCAAGCTAATGTAGAGGCCACTTCCTAGTCACTACAACAGATATAATAATTCTGACAGAGATAATACATGTCATAGGAGAAAACGTCTCAAAGTAATCTACTCCATATGTCTGTGTAAAGCCTTTGGCAACAAGCCTAGCTTTATACCTATCTATTGTCCCATCAAGTCTATACTTGATAGTATAGACCCACCTACAGTCAACCACAGTAGCACCCTCAGGACATGGTACTAACTCCCAAGTCTGGTGTGACTGCAGAGCCTGTATCTCCTCATGCATGGTCGCCTGCCATCTCGGATCACATGAAACCTGGATAAAATCTCTAGGGTTGACACTATCAGTGATGGCGATGCAAACTGGCGGACACCTTCCTCAAGATGAGCAATGCCTGTGTACTAAGATAGAGGATGAAGAGTACCATCCCTACTGGGACTCCTCAAGAGTACCTGCTCTTCTTTGTCTGAACTACTCTCATCCGTTGACTCTAAACCAGTCCTCTAGTCAAGCAAAGTGGATGGTCTTCGATGATACACCTAAGTTTCCTCCAAGGCAACCTGTATAGAGGTTCCCTCTTCTGAGTAATAGGAAATCCTTTCAAAAAAGGTAACATCTGCAGTGACAATATATCTCCTGCGACTAGAGTCGTAACACTGGTATCCCTTCTGGGTTCTAGAGTACCCAAGAAAGACACATTTAGTCACCCTTGGAGAGAACTTGTCCTCGTTACCATATGCCTTAACAAAACATGTACATCCAAATACTCGCAGAGGTAAAGAAAATGGTCTATCATACTCTGGATGAATCACCTAATAAAGAATCCGTCCTTAAAGAACTAACGAGAGCACCTTAGCAATGAGGATTGCATCTCCCCAGAATTGCTTAAGAACCTTCATGTGGATCATTAGGGTCCTAGCAATGTCTAGGAGATGATGCAGCATGCGCTCAGCCACACCATTCTGCTGAGATGTGTGAGCACAATATGTTTGATGAATGATGCCGCGAGAAGAAAAGAGATCATGCACCTCTCGCTGCACAAACTCCAAGGCATTATCGCTACGGAAGACTCTAACAGTACCACCACACTGTGTTTGAACCTCTACCAAGAACTGGTGAAGAATCTGTGGGAACTCTACACGAGTCTTCATCAAGAAAACCCAGGTAAGCCGACTATGGTTATCTACGATTGCAGCGTAATACCAATGTCCTCCTAGAATAGGCACCCTGGATGGTCCCTATACATCACAATGTACCAAAGCGAATGGGGTAGCACTCACCCCAACGTCCCTCTGTGTTTATGTACTTCTATGGTGCTTCTCAAGCTAACAATCTTCACACTATAACATCAAGGAGTCTGACAAGTCGGGGTACATCTAGTGCATTTTCTTGCATGAGGGATGCCCAAGTCTCCTGTGCCACATCTATGGATCAGAGGCTATAGATGCGGCTCCAGCAAATAGTGTGGGTGTGTCAAGATAATAAAGTCCATCCCGCTCTATACCCCCACCAACAATGTCTCCTATCTGCCTGTCCTAGAAGTAGTAGTGGCCCTCATCAAATATAACGCGGCATCTTAATTCCTTGCAAATGTGTCTAAGAAGCACATTGAACCCCTATCAACATCTTCTGAGAAGCACGTACCTACCCCACTACAGTAATAAGTGATGTGCTTCCATTGGCCACCCAAACCTCCTTAATTCCAAATGAAGGCTTGGGCTCTTCAAGGTGTCGCATATCTCCTGTGAGATGTACAAAGGTGCTAGAATCAATGATCCAACACCCTTTGACCTTCTTCTGTCGTGTATTACCTTGGGTTGCCATGGCAAAACCCTTTCCTGACGAATTTCTTGGAAAATCCATCACCTTCCAATTTTGCGAGAGAAGACTCATCGCTTCTTAAGTCCTTGTCAGACCCACATTGGATTTGCAAGAGGATGGAGAGGAACCAACGGCTCGCTGCCCTAGTGCGGCAGTGCCAACGGTGATCCTATTGTGGGCGGCAGTGGCCTGACGATCACCGAGCAACTTGTAGTGGTGAAGAACCCACATCTACAGATTGTAGCCATTGCAACCACGAACGGGGTTCTACCGGCCATTGTTGCCCTCCATGCACAGAGCTGGGGCGCCATCGCTACCCTTGTACCAAGGCCCAGACCCGCAACAGAGGTGCAATCGAGAACAGCAACATCGACGAGGACATGACATCGCAAGGATGCAGAGGCAATGTGATGACGCGACGACACAAAGGCGGCACAGCAGCGTAGCGATGCAAGGACGACAACGATGGAGAAGCAGTGCACGCTACCGCTGCCGCTACTCTCCATCGACAATCCCGGAGTTCGAATCTTCATAGATTTGAAGATTCAATCATTTGGGAGGGGAATATTTGGTGGGATATCACAACACCGGTCTAGGATCGTTGCTCTGATACTATGCTAAGAAAAGAAAGTCTCTATTGAGAAAAGAAACGCGAGCCTATCTTTTATACTGGAGAGGTTCTTGGGAAAATTACAATGATACCTAACAAAATAATAAAATAGACAAGGAAGGCCCTATGCGCTTAGCACTCAACAGTATGTTTGGAAATGTTAGGGCACAGGCCCCAAAGGAGAAAATCGGAAGAACTCTTCTCTTGATTGATCTAGGATCCCAATGCAAGAATTGATTTTATTTGATGGAGAAAGAAGAAGATAAGAGATGAAGATATAAAGCTCCAACTTAGAACCACCGCTCTGATACTGTATGAAAAGAAAATTTATTTGCACATTTTCCAAAAGAAACCCTAGATCTCAATATATAGAGAAAGGCTAGGGAATAATTACAACTATCTTCAAGAAAAAACAAACAAAAAGCACAATAATAAATTGTAAATAACAAGTACTAATATATTTCATTTCTGATGAGTATTATTATGAACACCTTAAGTTATTATCATGTTATGTGCTTTTTCTTTATAATGTTATGACTTACGATGATTTATATTTTGTTTTCATTTAAAAATTATGATGTTGGTCTTCTGAGCATTTCTTCATGCATATAGTGATTATTAAAATGTTAATTTCATCAAATTTATGATATTCCAAAATTCCCAGATATCAACAATATATCCCCTTTTTGATTTGTCAATACGACATAGACATCTACATTTAAAACCTTGCTTGGTAGTTCATAGACACCAATGCCATGTGTACTAAGTCATGCTTACACCACTCTAGAAATAATGAAAGTTATCTGACCATTTTCCAAAAAGGGGATAAGTCATGTGACCTAGCATTTCTCTATCCTTCCTCAACTTATCTGTCATTTGCCAAACTGTAAGAGGGGATCTGCACCTATTTAGGAGGGTTATGCAAATGTGTAATGGATCTTTTCTATCACGCTCAACCTTGGGGTCACCTATGGCTGGAGCCTTCCTTTTCTTCAAGTGGCTAACTTTGGTGGCCCCGCTAATGCGTGACTTCTTCTCCCCCCCTCTTCTGGGGATGGGCGAGGCCTTTAGATTATGGACGGATGACTATATGGATGCTAGACCTCTGAGTGACAGATTCCCTACTCTCGTCGCCATGGCTACCTGTAGGGACGTGACAATAAGGAGCTGCTAGGATTGTGTGTGGTGCCTTGCTTTTCAGGAGGCATTCTCCGACCAGCAGCTGGCAGAGTTGGAGGATCTCCTATGATGCTTGTAGAGGTGGGAACCGAAAGATGGGTTGGACGGATTTCACCAGGAGGAGGGAGATTTCTTGGTGAAGAAGGCTTACACCAGGTTACGGGGGTCTGCGTAGGCGACAAATGTGGACTTCCTCCAAGACTGTAGGATGATATGGTCGACGAATTATTCGCTAAAGGTGAAGATTTTTGGGTGGCTACTACGAAGAGAAAGACTTGTCACAAAGGCTTGGCGAGTAAGATGGGCATCGGTGGACAATAGGATTTGCTTGCTATGTGCCATGGGTGAGGAAGATGTTGAGCACTTGTTTTTCAAGTGTACATTTGTGGACCAGGTCTGGAGGAGGCTGGGGATAAATTGGATTGATTATGGCAATTTGCATGGATTTTGGACGTCTTTCAGGAGGGGTGGGAGGAAGGGGATGCCTAACGCCTTCAAATCGAAGATGGAGAAGGCCAAATTGTTAGCAGCTCTTTAGGGTATTTGGTTGGGGATAAATGGAGTGATTTTTAGGGGGTAAAATCCTTATGTAGAAAATTTTGTTTCCTCCATCTCTTCCAAGGTGGTGTTCTAGGAGAACTCTATACAATTGACTGTTTGTGATCTATTTCATGATTAATGAATGATTTTGGGTGGTTATTATTTGGATAACCACCCTTCCTCCTTCCCAAAAAAAATCACTTCCTTGACCTTCTCAATCAAATTCTATCAGATTATTTTTGAGGTGTCTAAAAAACGTTTGTCAGGTCTACCTAGTTTATTCTCTTATTTGAGCCAAACCAATCATGCACTAAATATCTCATTACAAACCCAATCACTTGCTGTGCAGTCACACATTACCACCTCAATATCATTTCAGCCATACTGTCTAGTAATGTGTCTTTATGGACTAAAATACATCAAAGCAAGACAGAAAACATAGGCAGAAGAAATGAAATACCAAGGACAAGTGGACAAAACATTGGAGAAGAAGGGCATCTTAAAAAGAAGGCAAACCAGAAAGATTTTCCCCGAATTAGATGCAAAGCCGAAGTCTACCTGTGTATGCGACTATTCATAATAGCTAAACATGGCAAGCAAGGCCCATAAATAAGGTGCCCCCAATGGGTGGGCTTGTTAATCGTTATGATCTTTGCAACGGTAAAACCTATTTTTGTAAATAGTGGTAAATAGCTGCTCTGTGGGCGGGCCAGACCAGAATCAAAGACCCATCAAATAGAACAAACATTTAGCTACTAAAACATGTTATTGGCTAGAATAATAGTTTGACCGAATCCAGCTATAATTTCAAGTTATTTTTACAAGCAACAAAGTATTGAACAGCATACCAAGATTAGATTTTGAGAAACAGGCAATAAGACACCAATCCAAGATTAAGATCTTGACTGCCGCAACCTCAGCTTTGACTGGGGTACCAGCACCTCTAGTTAGAAGCTCAGTACTCTCTCTTTTTTGAGGGGGGAGAGGTAAGGTACTTGAGGTCAGCAGCCCTCCACATTCTTTAAACTTCATAAATCAATACAATGAGATTTAAATCATACAACAGCCCTACTCCTTAAATCCAAGACTTGGCCCAGGAGATGATGTTCTCTTCTTTTAGGAAAAAGGTAAAGCCAACTACTCAAGATCACCAGCAGCAGTATGCATTGAATAAAATATGAACTGAAACTATGAGGTTTCAATTTTGTTTAGATATAAACTCATTTATATTATGATGTTTTAATCTCTAAAAAAGTTTTAAGTGCAAAGCCAGAAACCTTGAAAGCATTAGATAAAAAATCCTCTTTCAACCATGAACTTACCAGACCAAGGGCTTCAAAAAGAACAGAATGTGATGCATTATTTTTATTGACATTTTTCACAACATCAGTACCCATCAAGATGCGTTGTAGAACCTGAAAGCAAAGTAAATTCATCAAAACATCACAAGGCCCAGGTGCTAGATCAACTCCTTAAAGGCCCATAGAAGCATTACATCAAACAAGGTTCTCCTCGTATTTGGATCTTCAATAGTTGGAAAATACTGAAGAGCCCTCATTGTCTTCACCTATACCAGATAAGAAAAGAGATTAACATGACAACCGTACATAATTACTGGCATTTCCCAAAACTCAACACAAGTGCTTCTTGAACAGAATGGGGAAAGGGGATAAGAATACAGACAAAATGTAACAAAGTGCAAAAATTGTCTGGAGAGAAGCATTTTTAAAATAGAGATGAAACAAGGGAAAAGTGGTGGACAAACAAGAACTATATCTAAATGAAAATATTTTATATATAGAGAACCTAAAAGTTAGGAAGTAACAAGGAAAAACTCAATTGTTGGATTTTGTTAAAAAACAGCTTTCTAAGTCAAGAATAGATATGCAATGCATTGCACAGAATAAGTGGTAGCGCTCCAGCTTTTCAATTGTTAAATCTTAACAAAACAACATAAATCTTCATTTGCCATCTTGTCTAATGGAATACGACCATTCCCTTTTTTGTTGCATCTAAAAGAAGCCATGGGAAATGATACTGGATCGAGGGCAAATTTACTCAACTCAAGAACAGTGCAAGTATCATGAAGCATTAGAGTCCAAAGAACTGGTGCATGTGAATGCCTCACATGCTGCCCTTACACTACCTAAAACTTTCTTTCCATCAAGGAGCTCAAAATCTTATAATTAGAGTGCCTATAAAAGGAGTTCATACGGACGATGCAGTTCTTCATGGAGAGATTGGTAGATGAGGCATGTCGCTACACGTGGCTGTTGGAATTCTTTATGCAGCTTGCGGATTATGTATCAACTTCAGGTAGTCCACCTTCATTCTGTTTGGAATAGATGGTGTGGAAGCAGGTAGCTTTGCTCAATGGTGTTGCTTGGAACAGACAGAGGTTCTTTGCCAATCATGTACCTCAGCAGTCTTCTATCGGACAAGCCAAGCAACTCGAGGGATTGGATGCACCACATGAGAAAATGGAGAAAAGACTGAAAGGGTGAGCCTCAAGAGTGCTTCTGAGGAAAAGGTGCACAGTCTTTGCCAATCGATCTCCAGTAGTCATCCTCTACACTTTCGACTGGAAAAAGGCTCTGCAATAAGAGATAGGGTTCAAGGGAAACATAATTCCAAATCTGAAACAGCTCCAACAGTAATTCCTTGATGACTGACATGGACTTCAACGCTAGATCTATTTCTGATATTTGAATAGTTATTTAACTTTTCAATCTAGGAGAAATCTAGAGATAGAATAATCTGTTCGGAATCTGTTCGTGTGAAAAGGTGATGATAAGCAAGTACATTTCCCTGGTGTAACAATCAGAAGAGTTCATACCAACACCAAGTGCATCTCATGTTTTTTCAGAACACATAAGACATGCATAACCTATTCCTTCCCTATGAAACCAAGAGACTGGCAGAAGCCTAGGCAAAGCTATTGGAAACCAAGAAGGAATTCTTAATATGCGTATCCAATGGGGAAGAGACACTAGTGAATCAGAGCTTCTTCCCTCTTCCTGCGGTTCAGCCAAGCTTCACTTTCCTGCCTTTGCCCTGAAAAGTGAGAAAGGGAGGGGGGCATATATATAATCATCTATATCTTGTCTAGTACGATAAAGCCAATCAGGAGAATGTCAAGCTATCCACACAAGATCTACACTAGATATTTAGTTTCATAAAGTTCCTAAGCTTCCTGCATCACACCACCTTATAGACGGTCATATCATATAATCCAACAATTTGGATTTCCTTTTTTTTCTTGAAGATTCAACACAAACTCATGTGTAATTGAGCCTTCCTAATTTTGGGCATCAAGTCTCGGCAAATGTACCAAAACTAGTAGGAAGCAAAGTGAATCCATCTCCTAGATGAAAGACAACTTTCTTTTCACGATACACAGACAATTCATATAGTTATGCTTCTTCATCAATACTTTGACCAAGTACTTGTTTCCATGTCTGGTCTTTCTAACCCTACTTCATTCCGCAAGTTACATGCCACACTTTCTTCAAAAAAAAAAAAAAGTTATGTGTCGCACCATGAAATCATCATTCAACATTCTGAAAATAGATAGCACTGAGCCCATGTTTGACTGCTGTTTGATCCTGCAAACATCATTTTGTGACTCCTGTCCTTGGAATATGGATCCATTCCTCACAAAAGAAACATGACGAGGAGAAGGCCATGGGGTTGCACGGATCATGTAGCAAGAAGGAGAATATAAACAGTGCTAAGGAGTTGAGGACTAGAGGAATGGTGCAAAGATGGAAGTCTTTGTCATCATCACTGTCCTCCCATAAGGGGCTGTTGCTGATTGAGTGAATGTAGGAGAACGTCTAAGTAGGACATGTTTTCACTGCAAGTATAAGTGTGGAAATGAATTTGCTCTATTCAGAAGACAAATACCAATGTTTTTTTAAAAGGAGAAGGGGTGGTTATCCAAATTAACCACCCAGCATCATTCATTAATGAAAATAATTACAAAAGGTCAATTTCAGAGAGTTCTCCCAAAATACCATCTAAGACAAGATGGAGTGTACAAAGTTTTCCACACAAGGGGTCAGTCCCTTAAAAATCACTCCATTTCTCCCCAACCAGATACCTTAAAGCACAGCCAACACATTGGCCTTTTCCGACTTCGATCTAAAAGCATTAGGCCTCCCCTGTCTCCTGCCCCTCCTGAAAGACGCCCAGAAACCATACAAACTGTCAACGTCAATCTAATCTATCCCCAACCTCCTCCAGACCTACTCTACAAAAGTACACTTAAAGAACGGGTGTTCAACATCCTACTCTCCCCTGGCACAAAGCGAGCACGTCCTATCATCCACCGATGCCCATCTTGCCTACCAAGCCTTCGTGACCAATCTCTCCCTTCAGAATAGCCACCCAAAAATCTTCACCTTCAACGGGTATCTTGCCAACCAGACGATCCTGCAATCTCGGAGGAGGTCCACATTTGTCGTCTGCGTTGGTCCCTGTAACCTAGTATAGGCCTTTATAACTGAGAAATCACCCTCCTCCAAGTGGAAGCCGTCCACCACAACCTCCAGCTCCCACCGCAGAAAGCATTGCTGGAGATCCTCCCACTTCATCCGCTGCCGATCAAAGAATGCCCCTCAAAAAGCTAGGAACTACGCACTATCCCAGCATCCCCTCATCGTTGGGTCCCTAAGGGTAGCCTTGGCATAGAGAGTAGGGAATCTGTCACACATAGGGCCAACACCCATCCAGTCATTCATCCAAAATCTAAAGGCCTCTCCTGTCCCTAGAATGGGGGAGAAGAAACCACACACCAGCGAGGCCGCTGACACCAACCCCTTGAGGAACAGGGAGACCATAGCCGCAAGCGACCCCAAAGTCGGCCAAGACAAAAAGGAACCGTAGCATATCTACATAACTCTACCAAACACGTTCGGATCTCCCCTCAACAGTCTGGCAATCCACTTCGTCAACAGGCTCATATTCATGCACCCCACGTCCCGAACCCCAAGGCCTCCCTCCTTCACTAGACGGCACACCTCCTCCCATGTCACTAACCTAGTACCTTTCCCTGCATCTCCATAGTTCGCCTAGAAGAAATCTCGCATCAAACCAGTGATCTTTTCTATCTTCTTCAACACCCTGAACACTGAAAGGAAGTAGTTCGACATAGAAGACAACACAGCCTTGACTAACGTCATTCTTCCCCCTTGATAAAAGTCTAGATGCCCACCTGACCAACCTCCCTTCCATCAACTAAAGCAAGGGCATCCAATCCTGAAGTCTCAGGCATCCATCAACTAACGAGAGTCCCAAATAAGGCAGCAGCAAGGCACTGGCCCCCGTTTGAAGCAGCCCGTAAGACGCACACACCTCCTCCAAAAGGTAAAAAGGTACAAAGTTGGACTTCCCATATAATTCACAACCAAGACGTCTCACCGAACAACTCCAGCAAAGCATGCAAACGCACCACCTCCCTTGACAAGCCCTTCACCAAAAAAAGAGTGTCATCTGCATACTGAAGAACTAGGATCTAAACATCACCACCTGCCGAAAATCCTCTGAAGAGATCACCCAAAACTGCCCAAGTCGCAGCCCTAGCCAAGGCATCAGCTTCTAGAACAAACAACAAAGGGGCAAGTGGGCACCCTTGCCAAACACCCCTCCTAGGCTACACCCACCCCCCGGCTAAGTTACCATTAATGAGAACTAAGAAAGATGTCATCGTGACGCGCCTCTTTACCCAATCAATCCACCTCTGTGAAAAGCCCCTCTTGGCCAAGCTAGCCCACAAAAACGAACACCGCACCTAGTCATAGGCCTTATTGAAATCCACCTTCCAAAGGAAAGTTTTCGTCTCTCCTTTTCCACGCCGCCAGGCCTCCAAAGCCACCACAAAACCATCAAGAATACCCTTCCCTAGGACAAACGTCGTCTGCACCTCAGAGATCACGTCTCGCAACACACCCCTTAATCCGTTCACCAAGACATTCACCACTATCAGGTAGATTGCATTTGAGAGCACGATCAGCCTGAAGTCTTCAATCGCCTCTACGTCATCCCTCTTTAGCAACAAGAAAATATAAAATTTGTTGAGCCTCTAGAAGTCCCTGTTTCCCTCAACAAATTCCTCAATCACCAACATCACCTCGTCCATGACGAGCGACCAAAACTCTCTGTAAAAGTGAACCAAAAAATCATCTGGTCCTGGGCACCCATCTGCATTGAGCCCCCATAGACAAGTACCAATGTTAAGAATTCTTCATCCTAGAGAAAATTAATTCAATCTTGTCCTTTAGATTTGACATAAGAACCCCAAGTGCCCATCATTCTTGGAAAAAGGCTAATCATTGGCTAATGTGTGAATAAGAATATATCCAACATATGAAGATTAATAGCGGTCAGTTGGCAGGAGATCACCTCTATTCTTGTCTTCTAAAGGGTCATCAAATAAAACACACAACTGGCACTAAATCTTAAAACAAATAAAAGGTTATTTGAAAAGTCAAATAGATAAAGTTTTTCTTGAGTGGGTAAAGGGAAAAGGATGACTACTAGAGGTCAGTAGTCATCCAATCTATTAACCACCAAAAAGCTTACCTTAATCAAATAGAAAAAGTATTGTCATCTAAATATACAAATAAAGAACTTAAATTTTGAAACCAAGTGGTATGCAAGCACAAGTAACACCAACAAAGGTCGGAGGTGGAATAATTTCTCACATAACTGAATCGAAAGTGCTAAAACAAATCAAAATGGTATACCTGAAGCCATGGAGATGGAATCCCATAGTAGGTATAATCTTGTGGAATATCTTGGTTTCTAGCTAACCTCTCTAAAATTTTGACACACTTGGGAACACAGTTCCAATAAGCTTCTGTGTTGTTTGAAACTAGAGCAACTAGAAGGCTCATGGCAGATGTCAAAACTCCTAAATCACGCTCATCAAGAAGCTGTGCCATTCGATCTGACCTGGAAAATAAAAATGGGCAAGAGAAAAGTAGAAAAGATAGAACACATAATGCATAATAAGAACAAAAGGAATGAATGGATCATTAGAACTGAAACTCACCATCCATCTACGTTGACAACATCGGGATTTTTTCTATACAGACGAAGAAGGCATAGAGCAGCCTTTTTCCTTACTAGAGGTCTGCAGCTACTAGAAACCTGACAACAAAGGAAACAAATAATATTGCTTCTCCAACTCCATACTTACAAAGTGAATAAAACAATACGAAACTTACAAGTAATCTTTGAACATCGGGTGCCAATGACTCAGCAAATTCCCTTCCACCAATATTTCCCACCTAAAATGAATGTGAGCATGGAACATTAAAAGTCAATGGCATTTCAGTGCCTAAAATGAACAAGGTCCAGACTCTGAAGCAAACTCTCTAGGATGAAGACAGGGTGAATTAGATTCTGCAGTGGAGCCAAAGTAACTGTTACAAGTACTACCACTAGGCAATAATGCAAACAAGAAATAAAGAGAAAAGGCAACACCGAAGATCTACCAAACTCATCAATAAGAATGAAACCACCACTCCAGCACTTCTGCTAGACCCCAGCCAAGGATGGCCAAGCCTCTCCCACCTTTGTGCCACTTGCTTCTCCATGGAGCTTAACAGATCAGTTCATAACAGGAAAGCCAGTTTCATGGCCTCCCAACCAACCAGCAATCCCTCTCACACCTGCACTCCTAAGGAAAAGCAACTGCAGCCTGTATCTTGGCCTGATAGGTTTATGATCCTCAATTGCCTTCCACTCATGGAAAATCAACAACCCTTGCTATTATCAGTTCGAACAGATTTGTCTAAGTATCCATTTACACATGTCCTGTAAATATGCGCTACATGGAGCCATAATTTAAGCCATGCCCAGTCACGTAGTTGCAAACCCAACAACTCAAATATTCATGGTTCAAATCCTCATAATAAAGTGTTACAGGAGTCCTGAATTCTTGGAGAAATATTCTTTATATTTGTATTATCTGGGGCTCTACATTGCAGGTCTGTCACATTACCATTTGTCAAGGAGTACTGCCAACCTTATATCGTTTGTCTTTCTCAACATCCCTTTCCTCTCAAATCTCGTTGGGAGTCCTTATTTTCTGTTCCAGTTGTCTTTCAGTCTCAACTATTTTGCCTTATTTTTTAAAAAATAAGTTATTTTGCTTTAATGGTCCCATCATATTGCATTGCATGCCATCTCGTAACTCGTATCACCCTCACCTTATGAATGAAATAGAGCCTTGAGCTCCTTACAGAGAAAATAAATGAAACATCTAATACAGGAGAGTTGATGTTTTGACTAAAAGGTTATCTAGATGAAAGCTTAACCAGTAAACTTCCTCTTTCCAAGTAGCATGCAGAAGTTACAACTAAGGACAGCATGAAATATGGGCCACCTTTCCATATAATATTTTCCTTCCAGAACACCTCATCATCTGATGACACCTTAATTTCAAGATTCCCATTTGACTAAGCACAACCACTACCACATAAATCAGTACTTAAAAAATAGCCATTATACAAGCCTACAATTTATTCCCCATGGCGATCTTATAACAAGAACAAATATCAATCATTTTATTACCGCTTTCATCCAAACAATAATAACCAAGGCCAAACACTGGCATCTGTCTTATTGTCCAGTAAACAACAATCAGTACGCTACCAACACCATTCTTTAGCATGTGCAAATGGACTACAGATTCTTTTGCTAATACCATAGATACCTGATTCATAGACATGAAGCAAAAACAAACAGGTATCCTTTCTAATGAAATATTGAATACTGCTTCTTCTTCTTTTTTAAGTACGCTGTTATTGCATTCCGTTGAATTATCCTAACATACAAGTCTCTCGGTGACATAAAATTTGCACGCTTTTTTTTGAAAAGTCATAAAATTTGCGACCTGAGATCGACCTGAGATCAAGTCAACAACAGACTGCCCATCCCTCAAAAAACAACTGCATACATCGCTTGTTCAAGCAAATTATGAAATTCATGAAGTTCAATCAACTAGATTGACACTATGCAGAAACTAAGTGTGATACAAGGAAGATAAAACCAGTTGTTCGCAAAACAACAATGAACCCTGAACCCAGAAAGAAGCCATCATACCATTGTGAGAGCCAAGCACTGGAAGGTCTCATTCCGTCCAATTATGTCATTTCTAACACTATTGATCACCATCCTGAGGAAGTCATGGTTTTCATTGAGTAAACATGATGTCACTATGTAACCAACCTGCAGTATGAACATGTGTGAATAAAATATAAACACAATTAAGCAAGTTACAATTAATTCAGAGAGCTAATTGGCACGATACTTTTTTTCGCAAGTGTGATGGAATTAATTGTAATGGTGAAAGACTAATGAATAACTCCGACAGAAATACAATTTTAAAAAAAAAATGATAGCATGTATCATCTTTTTTTTAAGGTACCAAAAGATGATATTGGGCAGAGCAATGTTTTAAATGCTGCCTGCATGCCGTCGATATAGGTCTTTTTGGGGAATCACCATATCAACACGTAATTTGTGTCGAAATCTCAGTGTATTGGAAAAATATCACCATATGCTGATGCTATGCCAACAATACCAACTCATACCAAAGGTCATCTTCATAAATTGCACACCACTTAGCCAATATTTATCGGCACAGTAGCAGTATGCATCCCCATCTCAACAATTGCTCTCTGAGTTGATGCTCTCCGATGTTTCAAATGCTTCCTGCTGTCGCCGGTACTACTTCTTGCTGCTGCCACTGCTAGTTGCTACTGCTGCTTCCTCGCGCTCCAACTCCAAATCTCCAAGCCATACTCCATTCATATCTCCAACTCCATTTGCTTCTTGAGTTTATCCATACATAGGGAAGGTATATTATCATCTTCTCTTCCTCTATTGTATATATTTTTGTTGTGTATAGATGTATTTAGGTATGTATTAGGTGTATTATATAATTTAGATGTAATTTTAAGTATGTATTAGATGTCTAGATATATTTAGGTATGTATTTAAGTATGTATTAGATGTATAGATATATTAATTGCATATGTATTAGATGTTTAGGTATGTATTTATGTAATTTATATTTTATAGTGTGAAAATAATTTGTATTTCCTACATGAAAAATAAAAAACGAAATTAAATGTAACTTAAATGTAATTTGTAATGTAAATTAAAAATGAAATTAATAGTTTTGATCCTTACGAGTTAGGACTTGCTAGTTGGTACATAATAGTTAGTAGGTAATAACTTTGTAACTTAGTTAGTGTTGGTAGTAAGACATGTAAATGTAAATTAAGTTATTACATGTAAATAAAATTAGTAATTTATAATTTACTTGCAATTTTAATCATTTAAGTGAATTTGTCAACATGAGTCAACACACCCTTGATGCAGAGAATTTTCAGGGCATCAAGAATGTCAATACACCAACATTTCCACAGCGTGCCCTTGATGTGCTTCCGATACATGCACTTGAAAATATATTGGCACAGTGTTGATATCGGCACTTAAAACCTTAGAGTGGAGGATAACAAGTTCTCCGGATGAGAATAAAACTTGCTGGCCTTAATTGCTGAAGCTACAGAGTGTTGACGCACTGGCAAACTAAATTCATTAAAGCAAAGGGAATATTGGCAGGCAGCTAGTTATATTTTCAGTCTCCCTGTCATCTATTTTGATGTGGTGTTATCAAATCTGGGTTCTGTAAAATTCTCAGGCAAAGGTAATAATTCTCAAAAACTGCAGTTTGAAGTTCTCTTCTGAATTTGACTTTTAATTACTAGGGCGATGAAAGGGCTCCATTTTACAAAAGAAGCAGTTATCATATCCTCAAAAAAATAGTTTTGGTGAGGTGCCAGGAGGTTTACAAGTCAACATTCATCAAAAAGTCCATTCCATGTGCTTTGAAAGACCCACTACATCAAGAGTTGATTATCTCTGTGATCTCAACAAAGAATGCTATCATATGATTATTAACTGACGGTAGAAATCTCTATGTTCCTGTCAACTTCAAAACCATCACAAAAATGATGGGAAAAGTTAGCAAGCTCCCATTACAGAGGGATGATTGTTTCATAAATGGAGTGGCCGCAAGTCTTCACTGGACTCTGTTAGTTCTGAGAAGAACATTTGGCAGTGGTCTAGAGGCATCTCTATGCAGATGACATAAAGATTACTGGGAGGAGGGTTTGTGGATAATGAGGTGGAATTCCTTGGGAATTGCCATCTAATTAGAAATTTAAGTCTCCAATGAAGATTTACATTTTTCTATGGTGCTGCATCATCCACAGCAGGTGGTCACAAAAGGTCCTCGAAGCCAATGGGACCAGTACATGGATACTGCATTTAATTTTTTTTTTTTTTTTTTGAAAATATACTGCATTTAACTTTTGTGGCTAGCCTCCAGAATATGTGGATCATCTCTGCTCAGTTCATCCCTCCTGGAATATCAGATGGGAAATTTGCCTCCTCTTTGTGCTTCCTTCTGGCATAATCTTAATGAGGGTTGTTTTTTTATGGCCCTACCACCTTTCTGTGGCAGCCATTTTGATTTCATGGCCACAAAGGAATGCTGAAGTTTTCTTGGGAAGCCATTATGTGGATAACATCGTGCAGGATGCCCAGCAATACTTGGATGCCTATACCTTTCAAAAAGAAAAAGGCTTTTGCATGCTTATGTGGTAGATGATTGTCTATAACGCTTTGTACCTATTATTAATCTAGTATGTTGAGATTACTGCAGATCTTGAGTAGTCAGCCTTTTACCCTCAAAAAATAAATAAAGCACCAAAGAGTTCAGGTCCCTTATTAGGATCCAATAACCCATCTAACTCTAAATACATAACTATTGACAATGGGAAAAAAAATAAATCAGAATGAATAAAGAGATAGTAAATCCAGACAAAATTTTGATAATATGAAGATGTTTTGGAAGAAAGAAATCAATACAATTACTTGGCATTTGCACATATCCCCTAATTCCCAAGGAAAAACAACAAAGGAAAAAGGAAAATGGTGTGTTTAAAATATAAAACTTTTCATTTAGACAGTGCATTCCAAAATGTCCATAGAAAGTCAATCCAGCCAAGAACCACAGATAACAATGAGTTCCATGAGTAGATCTGAATTCTCTACTTATTTCATTCAACTAACTTATTAATGGGATGAATAGTGAAGCAATGCAGATGATCTCTTTATCCTTCCTCCCCTCAACCAGAAGAATCAACATTTCTCTTAGGAATCAAAGCCCATAAACAAGTGCAAAGTGCATCTGATTGGCATGTCAAAGAACCGTATGAGAAAAGTGTATCATCAAATACCCGAAGTGTTAAAGTTTCCAAAACTATAATGACAAAGAAGTTATACCTGCTTCTCTGGATACTTCGGAGCTGATATTAAGGAAAGTGCTTCCATATGGCCAAAATCCACATCATAACCCAGCATATAGATGTATAGCATCTTCCATACATACTTCTTTTTCTCGTAGGGGGTTAGACCCTGCCAAGAGACATTAAATGGAAACATTACCACTCAAAGGAACCTAATCGAAAGATAAGTTAGCTGCAGATTCTTCTGAATGGGATTTTTCTTCCGAGAGGAGACAACTAGAGTCTAAAGCATCAAAAACGACCACTGCCCCAAACAACAACTATTCCTTCAATTTCATTCCAAAAAAAAGGAACTTCGAAATCCCTCTACATGTTGCATCCATTCCTCTCCTCCATCAGAGTCTTGCATTGTCCAGAAATCCGTATCTCATGCAAATTCAGCCACTTGGACACCGCGCTATTCGGCGAAAATTAAACACGCAATCGACGCTTAAGCCGCCGCACCCCGCTCGCATCACCAGGTGTTCCCGCATGAAAATTGCCGCCCACCGAATGACGTGCAGTATTCTGCATACGCTTCTATAGTATCCCCTACACGAGACAAAAACAACGACCCTTTCTTTCTGTTCCCCTCCCCTAATCCGCTAACAACTCCAACATCTAGCGAATTTCCACACCCCCTCGCAGCGGACCACGCGAATCACCGGAAAGATCGCAACTTTTGACGGCTCAGACGGCTTTGTTTTTCGTCGCGAACCCTTGCCAGCTACAGGGAAGGCGTTCCACGGGCGTTTACCTTCTCGTTCTTGAAGCGCGTACGGATGTGTCCAAGCTCCTTGTCGACACGGAGCCTCTCCTGCTCCTTGTTCTGGCAGTTGCGGATGTCGCTGATGAAAACGGAGAGGCCGCGCATCCCGGACAGCGCCATTCGAGCAGATCCGCCAATTCCCCCAAGAGATCTACCGGGGGGTGGCGGCGGCGACGAGCCCTAGAGGAGTGGGTGGAGGAGATCGAGGTGGAGGGGGAGAAGGAAGATGTGGAAAAATGGGGTTTCCCTCTTCTTTCTTTTTTCTTTTTTGTGGAGGGAGGCGTCGACGGGGTGAGGGGCGCCTGCAGGCAGGAGCCGAGGGGGGTGGGGGACGACGACTTCTCGCCCCTCTGTCCTTCTACACCCTCTTATCTTTCTCTCCTGTTTCCACCACAGCTTGGAAAATTAACTCACAAGAACCACAGCTCCGACAGAATAACATTCCAAGGGAGAATAGGCACAGCTTGGAAGAATAATTTCTCGATTGTTTTATTTTATTATTAATCTGCGTGCTTTTACGTATGCATAACTGAAACTGTATGCAATTACATATGTACGCAAATTTTCCTTCTGCTTACCACAGGTACGCCCTAAACTGCTGCTGCTTTCGTAGCATGACTATTTTGTCTTCATGGTCTCATAATGTCTAAGGACCCAATTGAAAGGGAGAACTCCCTAAATCTCACATGTTTACGTGGGGACAACCTAAACGGCTCCTGCTGAATAAAGTTTATCCCCTCTTCGAAGTTTCAAATAAGGGATTTTCATATTTTTACTCTACCATAGAAAATTTATCTCATCTAACTTCCACAACCAACACCCCCCACCACACACAAACTGGGTCTCAAGTTTGATATCGTCATGGAAGAAGACTTATTATATGAGAGTCCATTTGCCAGGGGAAACTAAATTAAAAAAAAAATTATATAATGAATTATGAGTCTTTGAAATAAATAAAAAAATTAGGTGTTTTTCTTTTTTTTGTACTTGAATGGCATGTCATAATTAAAATAGGTGTTTGAAAAAAACTAAAACAAAATGAGGTTAATTAGCCAATAAAAGGTAAAAATTAAGCAATTTAATCCTCAAGCTAAAATTACTTTATTGTAGAATAAGAGATCCAATTTCTAACTTTATTTACTTACGAAATTCCTTATCCAAGGAATAACGCAGATTATTCTGGTAACCAAACGGGCACGAGGGATTCGAACGTGAAAAGGCCTTATTTTTCCTTCAGCACGGTTGGTTTTACTGAACAAATCATAAAATGGATCAACTTTTAGAGGCATATTATAAATAATTTCTATGGTATATATATATATATATATATATATATATATATATATATATATATATGTAAAGATCCGTTTATTTGTTTATGGCTTGAAGTTTGGTGAGGTATCGGTGGAACGATATGGTTGTTGGATTGGTGGAGGGTATGGATGGGGTGATTCCATGGGAAGGCACTTTGGGCCCCCTTGCAGAGGGGGATCTTGGGGAAGCCTGGTTGAGGACAGTGTGGCTTCTCCGGTGGACCCTGGTTGAGCCTTCTCCCTCTCTCTCGCCTTTTAATTTGGATTTGGCTAGACAGGAGACTCCCAATGCTTGAAACATGGGTCAGTGTCAAGGAAGTGATGGGTCTAAATAATTTTCTCGATTTTCGGATCCATCGATTAAGATGCTTAGTTTTTTTTTTTTTTTTTTGATAAAAGAATGGGTTGAGTCCTTGAGAAACCAAAAAAAGGATGGTGAGTTTCACCTGTGCGTACTTGGATCCTTTCCAAAGGAAAGAGTTTGACCTTTTTACTTGATTAAAGGAATAAGTGAAGTAGATTTTTATTGGGACGTGGTTATAAAAATGTAAAAGGTGGTGTATTTTGATACATGAGAAGGTGAAGACAGCCAAGAAAGTAAATTTGGGATCCTATCACATGTTTTTTATTCATGTAAAAAAATAATATAAATAATATCATGTGGTGGAACCCACCACCACTTAAAAAAAAAAACACCATCATCATCAATTCTAAATAAAAAATATAATCATTATGTATCAATATAAAATTATCAAAATCACCTTTACAATTAATTATTTTATATCGATATAAAATAAATTTGAACTAATACAAAACCATAAAATCACTTTGAGAACCATTTTATGCCAGTACAGAATTATTTTGCACTAATGTAAAGGCACCTTCAGAGCTATTTTTGCACCGGTGTCTTTTGATTCAAAACCAAAAATCACATTTTTCTCTAACTCATAAACTAGTAATATCTTTTTTAAATGAGGCGGGGTCAATGATGTAACAAAACTTACATTACTTTTCTAATTCGTTATATTAAATATTAATTATACAGTAGAGATCACGTTCATCACATCCATACGTTGCAAAATGCGTCACACTATGCATTTTTGTACATTTTAACTATTATTAAGACTATAAGGGAATGAGTGAAAGAAATCATACAAGGTGATTATCTGTTGGATTTAAGAGCCTAATTGCATCAATAAGGATATAATGATCATATAATGACATGGGAATTCATATTGAAATCTGTGAAATTTGGGAGAGGTGCCGCAACCTACTCTCAGTTTCCTACAGGACCCAAGAACGACTCGTCTCGATGAACCTCAAGACCCAGTCGTCCAATGAGAAAGAACCAAATGCCATAATCATTCCACAACCACATGAGTAATGTAACCAAGCAGAAAAATATACCACTGAAAATAACGGAAGAAAACAGCGAACCATTAATATCTCACAGTATACAACGAAAAGTATAAGTATAAAACATAACCATCGCAACTAGTACTGATAGAAAATACAATTGAATACAACTATGAGCTACAGGTACTTACTACTAATAAAAACTCTGTAAAAGAAACGGCAGGAAACTACAGCTCGGCGCGACTGGGCCCAGCGCCCTCAGCAGCCGGTGGCTCTTGCTACTCAAATCCCTAACCTGAACAAGGTTATAAAATTCTGTGGTCAGCTAACGCTGAGTAGAGTGGTGATTAAAACATATAATTTAAACAGGCAGCTAACATGCATTTAACAGTTTATTTATTATCATCTGTTCCCAATTATCGTCTTTCTAATTCAAGTATTCCAATCAAGTTCCATAATATTTCTCAATCTTCTTGTTCCCTAAGGGAACGATCTTGCTTGCAGTTTTCTTGCAATACAAGATGTACTCGTGGTACTCTTCTGGCCGGAAGAGTCCCATACGGTAGTCCTGCACTCGATCTACTACCCCGAGGTCATGGTGGCGACGTAGCGGTGACTACGGCACGCGTGATAAGCGCACGGGTAGCTACCCCACATTGGCACGCGATCAGTTATTTCCTCTAACGAGTACACCCAAACGTACAACACGGAACAGCACAGAGCCTTGCCCTCTCAAATTCGGGGTCTTGCCCCTTACACTCTGCGTACCCTCGTCCGACTACCCGGTTTGTCCAACGGGCTAACAAGAGTCGATGTAGGGTGGTCATACCTGATCGGGTGCCCCATGGGGCGGCTAGCTCCCCCCTACACTAAGTAGCTCTCCTCAGTACCACATACGTCAGGGCCAAACAGGAGTCGATGTAGAGTGGCCAAACTCACACCGGGTCTCAACCCAAGGAGCGGCAAGCTCCCCTCTACTCTAAAGGGATAGTTGCTCTCCTCGATACCACGAACACGAGGGTCAGCTCACTTCCCCTAGCCAAATTTGAACAGTCGCCCATAGGTGACATATTCCAAAACCCGCAGGCTTTCCGTACTACTATATTCCTGGTTTCTTTCTAACTTCCCCGTAGGGTTCGTACATGAACTTTCTTATTTCCATATCTGGTTCGTTGTACGTAAGACAGGCAACTCAAATTCCATCATCAATTACTTAGTACAAGTATGTATTTCCATTCATGATGTAGTTCATTTCATGCAACTCATGATTTCATCATAGTGATCCAATCATATATTAATTACGCATGCATTTCTTCCAGCCGTAATGTTCATGTCACAACCTACGATTCGATCGACTATATTGTATGGCAGTGTGCATTTATCTCTCCCTAGGGTTCATCTCACATCCTAGGTTCAATTTAATTCTACGCATGCAATTTATTAATTCTGAGATTTTGGTGAGAATCACTCTACCAGGATAACTGGGATATGTGGGGGCACAGTTGACGGAGCTTGCAATCCCCGCGAGTTCCGTGCACACCACGAACGAATAACCTATCACATTGACCCATATGTCAAAATGAGCTCAGAATGGCAAGGACAATGTATCATTACATAGAGAAACTCGAACGGAAACCAATGACGTTTCATTTGCGGAAAATCGACATCGTTCGGGCCTTGAACGGGCCCAAAAATACCAATCCTGACCAAAATCAGACGTCTGGGAAAAGTCCCAGACATCTTAAACAAACTCGTAGGCATACCTTACTTAGGTCACCTTTCTCTGGACAACTGGAACTCCATGCTGATGTTTGAGGGTGGCTTCAGACGTCTGGAGGCAATTCCGGACGTCTGAAATTGCCTCGGTCATCGCACTAGCGCGCTTCCCCACCCTCTGACACACGTACGTGCATGGTCAGAATTTGGTAGGAAAATAAAAAAATACGCACTATCAAACGTCTGGGATTTACCTTTGGACGTCCGACCCAACGTCTGTAGGTCACTCCGGACATCTGATTCTGTGGAAAAATGATTTTGCAGAACCATTTTCGACCCTTTTTCTCTCCACAGCTTTCCCACCCTTTCTCCTCTTGCTCACTGCAGGCTCCTACAGCAGCTCCACTCCTCTGGATCCTCCTGCTGCTCCCACTCTCCTTCGCCTCCCCCTCTTGGCTATGGTGTAGGGAGAATGGAGGATGTAATTCTCTACTTGGAGGGGGTGAGATATGTGTGACGTAATATAAAGTGCGAAATTAAATTAGACAATCTCACAAAAATAAGCAATCACACAATAGCAGAAGTATTTTTAGGTGGAAACCCAAACCGGGTGAAAACCGCCACCTAACCTTCTCGAGTTAGGATTTCCCGATTGACCTAGTCTATCAAATCCATTAAACCCAGTCACTTGAACGAGGGTGACTGAACCTCAATTACAACCACACTACTTATACTGAGGGTAGTGTACCTCAAAACCCCTTCTCTTCACAAGAAGGATTTTGTCTCGCGAAGGAGACGAGAATTCGCAAAGCGGATACCCAACCAAAGACAATAAAATGTACAACAATCCTATAGAGCCATAAATATTTAAACCTAGCTTTTATAGGAGTTGGGAAACTTCCCTTTGGTGAAAGTGCGTCGATGTGATGATGCAGGTGCGTGAACCACGCGACTGCGCTTTGTCGCTCTAGTAATCGCAAAGGGAGAGCAGGTGCACAAATTGGATGAGGCACTTGGGTGTGGAACAAGCCTTTGAGAGCAAGTGCTTCTTCTACTTCAATTTGACACAAAATGAGTGGAAATATTCTTGCATGGTATATATTAGAGTGGCAAGGGTTCTCCTCTATTTATAGAGGGCCTAGGAAGGCTTTGGAAGGCCTTAGAAGGTTTCCATAGCCGTTGGGTGCAAATCCAAGACAAATCAGGACGTAGTCAGAATTAATCATAATTCTGACAGGGTCATCAAATGTCTGTTCCTGGCATCAGACATCTGCGAAACCTGTTTAAGACATCTGGGAACTAAGTCAGACGTCTGATTCTAGGCGGGTTTCCTTCCTGACTTGAATCAGACCTAAATAGGGTTCTAGTGTATGGCCATCAAACAACATACAGGACGTCTGGCACTAGGTCTGGACGTCTAGAAATCTATTGTTCTACGGAAATGGATTCCCAAGGAAGTACAATGGCTAGAAAATCTCTGAAAGGAGATTTTGGGTCAGTCGACGTAAACATGTCATATATCAGACATCTGGGGTCCTCTACGGACGTCTGATACAAGGCTAACAGTCATTTCCTCAATGTTTACGAAGGCAGCCAACGTTCCACTAATTGGACATCTAGTAAAGGCATCAGACGTCTCCTAAGACGTCTGGACTAAGGTCTGGACGACAGATTCTAACTGATAGAACCTACTAAGTCCAGCCTAAATGTTTTGGACGTCTGATCAAACAGTCCAGCATCTTAAAAGTCAATATCAGACATCTGATTTCCATATTGGACGTCTGATAAGGCTGTCTGAACCCTATTTTGATTTTCTAGGTTCTTTACAGAAAACCTAAGTATTCTAGGGTAGTGCAGGAGTTCCTAGGACTACTTTAAGGATTCTTTGAGGCTCTTTAACATAAGATCTAAGACAGAAATAAAGATCAAAACAAAGAAACAAAATTACCTATAACAAGATAAAAGGAAATCTATCATATTCTTCATCTCCTTCCTTCTTCAAGCTTTCGCTCCTCGCGAAGCTCCTCCTCCTCTGCCCAGCTCCTCTAATCCGCCATGGATGCGAGCTCGATCCCCTTCTAAACACTTGTCACCATTTGCAATTTGACCTAAAAACTAGGTCTCAAAAGCAAATGTTAAAAGACACGTGTTTTGTTATCATCCAAATAAATGATCGTGGTACTCTAGCACCAATAGAGGAGGGGGTATATAAGGAGATGGGAAGGATGAGGAGTGGTATGGAGGGGAGATGGCTTCGTGGGGATGGAGTGGCGTAGGGGTGAGGTGGTGAGGTTGCCGTAGGAGGGGGGGAAGAGGTGTGGTGTGTGTACAGTCGAGTGGTGGTGGGGAAAAATTGCGGGGATGCCCCTGCAATTTTTCCTCCCCCCTCAAAACCCCAAAATAAAACCTAAGGGGTTTAGAATTACACAAAAAATCCTATGAAATCCGAAAACGCTAAATGACCCTGGGAGAGGGTCATTTCAAGAGGTGTTTAATCCCATACTAGAAGTGGACAAACCTCTTGCTGGGTATAAAAGGCCTTTGCCTCCCATGGCTTATGTATCAAAGAGTGAGAGGTAGGGCTGGGGACCACGCGCGTGCCACGCCCCGCCCCACCCCGGCTTAAGATTGGGCTCGGGTGAGAATCAATTTGAAACTTAGAACTTGGATCTCTTTTACTATGGATTTTAATCTCATGATTTTGACCTGGATTGATCGACCAGATTGTAAATTAGTCGACCAATTACTTTGGTCGATCAATATATTTACCTTGGTCGATCAATTGGTTTGGTCGATCAATCAGTAAAACTTGATCGACCAAATGGTTTTGGTCGATCAATGGACTTAATTGGTCAACCAGATGGTTTTGATCGATCAATGAACTTAATTGGTCCATAAATTGTCGTGTTCCCATAAAACAAAAATTTCCTTAAACATCTGGTCATGGGCTCTATATAAGGGCTACGAGGGGGCTCTCATTTGACACACAACAAGAGCAAAAAATTCTCTCTACTCTCCCCCCCTCTCTCTCGTTCTTGCCTCTCTTGGTGTGTTCGTTCAACGTAAGATTGGTAGAAAAAATCTCCAATCACTTTTGTTGATCTTACAAAAGATTAAGAGGTCCATGAGAAGTTTTTGGTTAATCAAACCATTTGGTTGGTAAATCAATCAGGAATTTGGTTGAAAATCAAATTGCCTCTACTTCGTTCTCTTGAGGTGGTTTTCGAGGACGTCTAAGATTGTAGTGCGCTGAATCTTGGAAGTGGATCATCGTATCTGAGGAGGAGTTTGTCAAACCCCAACGCACCGGTATTGTGGGGGGCGATACTTTTGTTGGTGCTAAAGCACCACGATCATTTGTTTTGATGATAACAAAACACGTGTTATTTAACATTTGCAATTTGAGTCATAGATTTCAGGTCAATTGCAAATGTGGACGTGTTTAGACAGAGTTCGAGCTCGCATCCAGGACGGATTGGAGGAGCTTGACGGAAAACAGAGGAGGTTCGCGTGGAGCGAAAGATTGAAGATGGAAGGAAATGAAGAATAGGATAGATTTCCTTCTTTTGTACTTGTTGTATTTTTTCGTTTCTTTTGTTGCTCTTTATTTCCTTAGATATTTCATGTTAAAGAGCCTCAAAGAACCCTAACAAAGTCCTAGGAACACCGGCACAACCCTAGGATACTTAGGTTTTCTGTAGAATACTTAGAAAACCAATATAGGGTTCAAACAGCACTTCCAGACGTCTAATTCCCAAATCAGACGTCTGATAAAGCATTTTAAGACGTCTGACTGTTGTTTCAGACGTCTGATAACTGTTAGGCTGGAGTTAGTTTTCTGTCTGATGAAATCAGACGTCCATAACTTAGTCCAGACGTCGTAGAAGACGTCTGATGACTTTGCCAGACGTTCAATTAGTGGACCGTTGGCTGGCTTAGCAAACAGTCAAGAATATGACCGTTAGAGCCTTATCAGACGTCCTTAGGTCTTTCCAGACATCTGATAAATGACCGTTTTGCCTCGGCTGACCCAAAATCTCTTCTCAGAGATTTTCTAGCCGTTGCAACGTTTGGAAATCAATTCCCACAGTAAAAGTAGGTTTCCAGACGTCCATACTTAGTGCCAGACGTCCTGTATGTCGTCTGATGGACTTGCACAAAAACCCTGTTTAGATCTGATTCAAGTCAGGGAGAAACCCGCATAAAATCAGACGTCTGACCTTGAAATCAGACGTCTTAAAGTGGCCTTCCAGACGTCTGATGCCAAAGTTAGACGTCTGATAACCCTGTCAAATGTAATCATTGTCCTGATTTCGGCCTGATTCTCTTGGACTTTGTTCCCAACGGCTATGGAAGCTTTTCTAAGCCTTCCAAAGCCTTCCTAAGGCCTCTATAAATAGAGGGGAGCCTTTTCACACCTAGATACACAAGAAAAACACTTAGAGAGACCAAGATACACAAGAAACAATTTGTATTACACTTTCCACTCTCTTGTGTCCTAGCTAGCTCTTGCTCTCCAAGCTCAAGCACCATTCTCTTGAGAGCATCAAGCTGTTGCGCACCCGCTCTCCCGCCGTAGTTCACGAGAGCGAAGTTGCACCGTTGCGTGGCTCACGCACCCGCGTCATCGTCGACGCACTCCTTGCAAAGGGGAGTTTCCTTATTCCTATAGAAGCTAGGTTTATAATTACTTTGTTGGCTCTATAGGACTTGTTGTTTCTTTTATCTTTGTTATTTTGTTGGGTATTCGCTTTGCGAATTCCCGTCTCCTTCGTGGGACAAAATCCTTCTCGTGGAGAGAAGGGGTTGAGGAACGCTACCCTCGTACTTGTAGCGTGGTTGTACTGAGGTTGAATCACCCTCGTTTTAAAGTGATTCAGTTAATGGATTTGATCAACTAGGTTGATCGGAAAATCCTAACTCGAGAGGGTTAGGTGGTGGTTTTCACTCGGTTTGGGTTTCCACCTAAAAATTACTTGTGTACTTGTGCGATTGATTTTTTGTGAGATTGCTTTATATATTATTTCCGCAATTATTACGTCACCCCTCTTCGTAGGGCCAGACCTACAACTTTCTCTAAGGGCAGTCCTTAATGGGTGCTTCGATCGAAGTAAAATCTAATCCCTTCTCATTTTGTTTATTTGTGCTATTGCATGTTCTTTGTTCTTTATTTTATTCTGAATCTTGCCCAATCATGTTTAATTTGCTTGATTTAATATTTTTTATCTATGCAAATACGTTGAAAATGCATGTGTTTTTATTTATTTATTTCCTATATGTGTTTGTTTCACCATTATCATCCATCAAAATTGCATAATAGGTGTGATAATGTACTTTCTATAAGAGCTATACTAAGAAAGAGCCCTACCAAGGGAAGCTTAGCTAATAAAACATCAAAATCACCTTAACGAGAGATGTAAGTTTGAATCTCTAGACATTACATAACAATGTACGAAGAAACAGACAATTCTCTTTCCGTTAAAATTAGGGTTATCACCAAAATACCACTCTTATCACGACAAATATCGGGTCGTTGAATGTGCACAACTGACTAGAACAGTAAGGCCATTATTTACCTACAAAAGTTACAACATGCTTAGTTGCTTACCATTGTAGGAAAGCCAAGTGCCAAGTGACAAATTAATAGGCTTGTCTATCAATTGAAAAGGAGGAGGTCAACTGAAAAATCACTTATCATTAGTAAAATCACTTTTTATAAACCTAAACCTTAAACCCTAAATCCTAAATCCTAAACTCATAGGTCAAAATCACTTTGCACCGATACAAAACCACCATATCACCTTTGGAATAATTTTGCACCCGTGCATAATGAGATTGCACCGATACAAAAACACCTCCTCAGAATAATTTATCACCAATGGAAAATCATGTTGCATTGGTGCAAAATCACCCAGAATAATTTATCACCGGTGCAAATTTATTTATCACCTATGCGTGTGGTAGTTTTTTTTAATGTAGTGAGACCTACCACATAACAAATCTTTAATTTTATTTCTTTACATTAAATATCAAGTGGGGACCAAGTTCACACCATCTTACTTCACCAAACACGTCACATCATGCGTTTCCATACATTTTAGCTTATACATTTCCCTTTGTTCTTGAAATCCCTATAGTTGGTAGCTGTTACGACCTGATCCCAATTCTCTATAGGACTCGAGATCGGCTCGCCTCGACTAATCCCAAGACCAATTCGTCCAACGAGAAATAACCTAAAAGCAAAAAATATTACACAACCACATATGCAATGTAACTAAGCAAAAATAAATAAGTGACAGTAATGGAAATCAGAATGAAAGCCTCAAATATATTACATGCCACAAGCGGAAGAGTACTATAACATACATAGCCATCACAACTATAACAGAATGAAATATAACATGAACAGAAATGTAGCTGAACAGCTAATACATACTAAAAGTATTCACTACTACAAAAGAGCCCTGGAACAGAAAAAGGAACAACACTATGGCTGGACTCGATTAGACTCAACACCCTCAGCAGTCGGTGGCACTGGCTACTCAACTCCATGACCTGAACATGGTTATACAATCCATAGTCAGCTAACACTTAGTAAAATGGTGGTTAAGTCATTTACATGAAATTTAACTTAATGAAACAAGTAAGTAACTAATCATTCATTTTCATTTATCTTAACTAGGTGTTTCTGTTTCGATTATTCTAATAAGGATCAACAACATTTCTTAATCCTCTTGTTCCCTTAGGGAACGATCTTGATTGCAGTTTATTCCGCGATGTAGGATGTACACGTGATACTCTCCTAGCCGGGAGAGCCCCCGTGGTAGACCTACACCCGGTCTACAACCCCGAGGTCATGGTCGCGACGTAGCGGTGACTACGACACGCGTGATAAGTGGCACTTTGTTTGTCTATATAGTTATTATAATCGTTGTGGTATATAACAAAACAGTTACCATTTTAATATAATTTTACTCGGAATGATAAGTTTCCCGAGGTTAAACTCAGGGAGCAGACTATAATTCTAGAAGCCTATAAATTCACAATATAAGGTTTTACAAAAATTAAGAGAGAGAGAGAGAGAAAGAATTGGCTTTTTCTTCTTCTCTTTCTTTCTTCTTCTTTCTTTTCTTCTTACTGTCTTCTTCTTTGCTTTCTTCTTTCTTTCTCTTCTGCAGCGGTTCCTCTTTCTTCTTTTCTTCTCTCTGATTTTCTTCAGCTGCTAAGTCTTTCTCCTTTCTTCATCTCTGGTTTTCTTCTTCTTTTTTTGCATCTTCTTTCTTCTTCTTCAGCAGCTGCAGTTTTTCTTTGCTCTGGCTACTGACCCTCCGACGTCTGATTCGACGCTCAGACGGCTTAACTGTGCATTTGCTACAGTGCAGCTCCTCTTTTCTTCCTTCGGCTCCTTTCCTTCCTTTCTTCTTCCTTCGCCTACTCCTTCCTTCTATCTTGCGCACACATACAAAGATCGGTGCAAAACCTACTCCTACCCCTTTCCCGTGTCTCTCTCTCTGGATCTCTCTTTGGAAAGCTCTCCCAAAGCCGGGTAATCGGGTCGGGTCGCGTGCCCGGGTCCAGGCGCACCGGCGTGGGTGGTGCGCGAGGAGTGCACAAGCAGGATAGTCGAGTCGAGTCGAGTCACCAGGTCTGTGTGGGCAGTGCCGCAGACGAGGCGCGTGAACAGGTGAGGGACCTCACCCCTGTGTGACTTGAGGCAAACAGTTAATGTCACCTTTTCAATTTATGTGTGGGCGTGCGCCCACACACTTTCGAGGTGGGACTAAAGTTCCACCTCTGCTCTGCGCGCCCGCAGGTGAGAAGCAGCTGTCGATTTGGGCAGCAGCGAAGGTTTCGTGCCCCCAATCGAGAACCTGGGCGCCTTCGCTAGCTTGCCCCGCATCACTTGGAGCTCACTCCTGGAGAGGAGGAGACCTGGAGCTGCCTGTGAAGAAGCTCCAGCAACTCGTCAATGGCGGCGAGGAGGTTGAACCTTGCAATCATGAAGACGACCTCCCGACCATGTTAGACAACACAGGGAGCTTCGCCGGAGTGTGGCGAAGGCGGTGCGAGGGTAGGCGAGGCGCAAGAGCGCATATGTTCGTGTGCCTAGGGTAGACTGCGTGTGCGGAAGTGGGTGTGTTCGAGGGGTGGTCTGGAGGTGAAGGGCGGTGAATGGAGTAGGGGAAACACTTGAGTGGAGTGAGGGGGAGCTTTTGGGCTTGCCGGCGAGGGGTGAAATGGCCTATGGAGGCGGAACGACCTCGCCGGAGATGGCGGCCGGAGGTGAAGCAAATGGAGGTGGTAGTGGCAGTCGAGGGGTCTAAATTGCCAATTTAAGAGGGGAAAAGTAAGAGGGGAGTAAGGGGAAGGTTCCCACCTACTTAGTTGACGAAGAGGGCGAGGAAGACGTCCGGCTCGTGCCTGCCGGAGTTGGGGACGAAGGTGCCCAAAAGAGGAGTAACGGCGACGAGGAGGGGATCCGGAGACGCCAGCTGGTGCGGCCTGGAGTGGGAAGACGGGGCAGAGTGGGCTCTGCTGCAGGTATGGCAGCAGAGCGACGAGGAGGAGGAAAAATCGCCGGAAGCTTGGGTTGTCTGACCAGAGAGGGGAGAGACGAAATCAAGGGTTTTTCTCGGCCAAAACTAGCTTGCCTTGGACGGACGCCCCTGCCGCTCCTTATAAAGGCGTTGGCGAGGAGAGCGGCCCGAGGGAAAGACATGCAGCGCACGCCGGAGATGGCCGGAGAAGGAGACCCATGCCTTTCGTGTGTTCGCACGAGAGGCATGGCCGATTGCAGGACACAGGGGAGGGTCCCTGTGACAGAGGATGACACAGGGAACCTCACGTTTGTTCCTGAGAACGGGCGCCATGCCCTGTGCGGTGCCATCCTCCGTGCAAGGTCGCCGGAGGTATGGCGCTGCTTAGAATGGCAGTGAGGACCGTTATGCAAAGAACGAAGAGAAAGATAGGGGGCCATTTGCAAGGGTTTTAAAAGATAATGGTCAAAAAGTAATTCAAGAGGATCAATTTGTAAAGTCGGTCAAGATGGTCTTTTCTTTGGCTCAAGCTTTTATACCAGCCTAATTTGAACCTGAGAATTTTAATGGTGAAATTTGATTTTAGGTTGGACCATGTTTGATCGGTCAATTTACACAAAAACCCAAATTAGGTCATGAATTGGGCGTGGTTCTCATTTTAGGTCAAAATAGGTTGCAAAGGCTAAATTGAAGGTTTTCAACCCCAGGGAATATTTTCCCATGAATTTTAGAGGGTTTAGTTGATTTTTATCCTTCTTAGAACCTCGTGAATTAAAGTGGATTTATTTTAGGGTTATAGAATGTCATTTAATTCCTAGAAGTTACTATAACCCTTTTCAGATCAGATCATCCCACTTCCCTCCTTATTAGGCTTATTTATCCTGTGTTTAGACCCTTAATTATCCTGTTTGCGTACTGCATTGGTGAAATTACAGTTTTACCCCTTATGATTTGTCTTATTCTTTAATTCAGAATTTTCTGAGTTAAGCTTCTCTTTAGATTTTGTAGGAGCTTCTTTACACTTATTTAGATTAATTTGTACTAGTTAGGGTTCATGATGAGGCTCTCATCAATAAGTGCACGGATAGCTATTTTGCACTTACACGCGGTCAGTCGTTTCCGCTAGCGGATACGCCCAAACATACAGCACAGAACAGAACAGGGGTCTCGCCCCTCAATAGTCTGTGTATCATCGCCCGACTATCTCAATTTGCCTAGTGGCCCTAATAAGAGTCGGTGTAGAAAATACACGTGATGCTCTCTTTGCCGGAAGAGTCCCTCGCGGAAGTCCTACACCTAGTCAACTGTTGAGACGTAGCGGTGATTACGGTATGCGTGATAAGCGCACGAGTAGCTACCCCGCACTAGCACGCAGTTAGTCATTTTCACTAGCGGGTACCCCCAAAGTACAGCACGGAACAGTATAGGGTCTTGCCATCTTAGAACAAGGGTCTCGCCCCTCAGAACCAAACAGGGGTCTCGCCCCTCCACAGTCCGCGTACCCTTGTCCGACTATCCCGGTTTGCCCAGCGGGCCTAACAAAGTCGGTGTAGGGTGGCTAGCTTAACCCTTGGCCCCATGGGGTGGCTAGCCCCCTCCCTACACTAGTAGCTTACCTTGGTACCGTGTACGTGAAGGCCAACAGGAATTAGTGTAGAGCGTCTAGTCCTACCCTGGGTCTCAAGCCAAGAGGTGGCTGATTCCCCCACTACACTAAAAGGGATAGTTGCTCTCTTTAGTTCCGTGTACACAAGGGTTAGCTCACTTCCCGTCTACATTCTAGATTCCTTTCATACACAGGAGCTCTACTCCTAATTCCCCATAGGGTTCATGCTCACTATTCATCTCATTTGTTTATATTCAGATCTCATGTTCCATAACTCGTTCCTCATCCATATACAGGCAGCTCGTGTTTTCATAATTTAATTCCCAATCATTTACATGCAACTTGTGGTTTCACCGTTCTCTTTCTCATTCACATACAGGCAACTCGTATTTTAACATGCATCTCATAATTACACTAATACCATTTGCCAGCAATTTATTTTAAACAAACACTCAAGTAAACAGTATAGCTCAAAACAGGTTCATACATTTCTACCCGAGGGTTCATTCCACATCCTAGAGTTCGATCCGATTATTTCAACAAAGTACATTCTTATTTACATATTAACAACTGAATTAAACCACTCTATCAGGTATCACAGGAGGAATAGGGGCCTACACTGCAAATCTCGTCGTCTCCGCGAGCCTCGAACATGCCACCAGCTTGTAACCTGTACTAGCGACTAATTTACATCAGACGAGCTCAAAACAATAGATACTCAACATGAACACGTTGAGAAACTTCAGCGGAACATAGCGGTACTTCATTTGCGAAAATCTGATTCTGTTTGGGCCCTAAACGAGCCAAAAATGCAGTTACTGACCAAAATCAGACGTCTGGGACTAATCCCAGACGTATTCAAAGACGTTAGATCTCACCTTGCACTTCCTGCAGCTGCTTCAGACGTCCAGACTCCCTCCGCGACCGTCTGGGAGCAGCTCCAGACATCGGACAAGGCCTCTGATCGTCTGGAAGTACCTCCAAATGTCTGGCGACGTTATCAAACATCAACAGTACTTGGGAAAGCGCATCGCACATGATGAGAACCTCGTCATAAACCCTAAACTAGCACCATTTAACCCTGATTTGCAAGAAAAAGCTCCTACATAACTCTAGAAAGGCTTGGCTCAGAGAAATTCTAAGTTTGTAAAGAAAACGGAAATTAAGGGGTAAAAATGTAATTTCACCAATTCAATCTGAAAACAGGGTAACTCAGGATCCAAACATAGGTCAAAATAACCTAATAAGAAGAAAAGTGGGATGAGATGACTCAATGAGGGCTACAGCAACTCCAAGGAATTAAATGACATCCTGTAACCCTAAAAACAAACCCACTTCAATTCACGAGGTTTGAGGCAATGAAAAAATTGACTAAACCCTCTAAAATTCATATAAAAATAATCTCTAGGGTTTAGAACCTCCAATTTGGCCTTAGGAACCCATTTTGACCTACATTGAGAACCATGCCCAAATAATAACTTAATTTGGATTTTTACGTAAATTTATCGATCAAACAAGGTTTACTCTAAAAATAAAATTCACCATCAGAATCCTTAGGCCCTAATTAGTCATGTATAAAAACTTGAGCCTAAGAAGAAACCTTCTTGACCAACTTTACATTTTGGTCCTCATCCATTACTTTTTGGCACTCAACTTTTGAAACCCTCACATTTTGGCCCCTAACTCTTCATCGTTCCTTGCATTTGGGTCCTCCCTGCAAAACCCTGAGCAGCACCATGCTCCGGCGACCTTGCACGAGGCATGGCACCGCACAGGGTAAGGGGAACCCCCTGCCAAGTCAACCGGGGGTTCCCTGCGACGTCAGCCGTCGCAGGAACACCCCCCTGATCGCTGCAATCGCCCATACCGCCCGTGCAAACGCACGGACGGTATGGGTCTCCATCTCCGACGTCCTCCGGCGAGGGAGGCACGTCGTCTCCCTCCGCCCTCCTCTCTGTTTCTGCCTCTATAAAAACCCACGACGCTCTGCCGCTCTCTCCAGCTCGGATCTGATGGAGAAACCCCCCCCCCTTTTCCTCTCTTCCCACTCCGGCAAAAGCCCTCCAGCTCTGGCGGTTCTTCCTCCTCCTCGTCGCTCTGCTGCAATACCAGCAGCAGAGCCACCTTCCTGATCTTCCTCCGCGTCGCGCAATACCAGCGCGCGCTGCCTCTACCCCGTCGTCGCCGCCGTCCTCCCCCACTGGGCACCTTCTTCTCCGGCTACAGCAGGTACAGCCGTCCGCCTCCTCTCCCCCTTCGTCCCTTTAGTTAGGTTAGAACTACTTCCCTGCCTCCTCTCTCTCTTTTCCCCCTGCTATTTTTATCTAATTACCCCTCGACCGCGCCTAATCACCCTCACCTTCTCCATCTCCGGCCAAACTCCGGTGACCCGCTCCCGTCACTCCAGCACCCCACACGGCTCGCCGACCCTCACAGAACCTCCACCTCCTCACCCTGATCAACCTCCGCCTTTCCACTTCCCACCAATCGCCCTCTGCAGACCCACAGACCAAACCCATCTCCCAACCTGCAGTTTGACCTAGGGTGGCCCTTAGGCTCCGCCCCACCACCTGCAGACCCCCCGACCACCTTCGTCGTGCTATGGCGAAGGTCCTCCGCGTATCTGATTAGGCCGAGAGGCCGTTTCTCTGTGAGCAGGTACTTCGCCCGCTGCCGCCATTACTGAGTGAAGCAGCTTCTTCGACCTGCTCCTCCAGGCACGCCACGCCCAGGTCAGACTCCCAGGCTGCGCGGGGCATCTCCACAAAGAAGTCCCAGGCTGCAGTTGGGGCAAAGCCTTCGCGTGGAGCCTCGATTGTGCGCTGCCTCCTCCGCGAGGCGAGCGGGCGCTTAAAGGCAAAACGTGCCTTAAGCTGTTCGCCTCAGATCACGGGGTGAGGTCCCCTTCACCCGCCCGATTACCCGGCCTCATCCGCGCTCACGCCCCGCGGACCTGGCCCGACCCGATTAGCCCGACCTGCACTCCTCGCCCACCACCGCACGCCGGTGGGCCTAGACCCAGGCGCGACCCGCGTACCCGATTAACCGGTTGCTGTGGGAGAGCTTTCCTAAGAGCGAATTCTGAGAGAGAGAGACGCAGGGGGAGGGTAGAGTAGGTTTTGCCCTCTGATCGAACTTTGAGTGTGTAGGCACAGGTGAAGAAGAAGAAGAGAAGGCAGGAAGAAGAAGAAGAAAGCCACAGAGGAAAGAAGAAAAGACGCACTGTAGCAGCAGCTACTTAAGTCGTCTGATTGAGAAATCAGACGACGCTCTGAAGGCAAAGAAGGAGAAGAAAAGAGAACAGGACCGCAAGGAAGAAGAAAAAGAAAGAGACGGACAGAAAGAAGAAGAACAGAAGGAAGAAGACAAAGAAGAGAAGCAGAAGACGAACAGAAAGAAGAATGCACTTGGCCGAGAAAAGAAAGAGCAGAAGAAGAGGAAGCAGACCGCAAGAGAAGAGAAGGAAAAAGAAGAAGAAGAAGGCCAAGAAAGAAGGACTGCGAGAAGAAGAAAGAAGAAGAAAAAAAAGAGAAGAGAAAAGAAGACAGACGAGAAAGAAGGAGAAGCCAACAAATTCTCTCTCTCTCTCTCTCTTTATTTTTGTAATAAAAATACTATACTTCTATAATACAACTTGCTCCCTGAGTTCGACCTCGGGAGAACTTTATTTTTCGAGTAAAAAAAATATCTGTAATGATGGCAATAACTAGCTGTACTACAACGCTATTTCTTTAACAAAACCTAGTCATAAGTTATCGCCCACTCATCAGCACACCTTCTCAAAGCCTTCACCTGCATACGAAAACGCAAGCACAACTTCAGCCCGACATTTCCTGCACTACAACATGCATGGAAGAAGGTAGCGCAGGAAGATACGTACCTTGAGATATCTTGTGCTTTCAGACATCCAGCTTTGGCTCCGGACGTCCTGATGTCTAACCAGACGTTTGGTCGATGCTCCAGATGTTTGATACTGGAAACTTCCAGTATCGCAACTCCTCCACGCAACTCGCCCCGCTCGCGCCTCTACCCTCAGACGACGCAGCGATAGCTCCAATAACTGCAGGAGCTTGAGAAGCTCCCCACCGGCGTCCTCCTCTCTCCCACGAACTCCTCCTCGAGCTCCACCGAGCTCCCGCGACCGTCACCCTCCTCCCCCACTCTCACTCCCTCGCACTCTCTCGCTCTCGCTCGTCCCCGTTCTCCCTCGCCAGCTCCTCTCCTTCCTCGCCACGGTTGCAGCAGAGACAGGAGGCTGGAGGCCGTGGCCATCGTAAGGAGAAGGTGGAGGTGGCGGTCGCTTAAGTGGTGAGGGGGTGAGAAGAAGAGAAGGGGGGTTTAAATGGAGTGGGAGCTGGGTTTAGGGGTGGGGGTGCGGAGGAGAGAGAAGCCTTTGCGTGCCGCTTGCTCGCAGAGTGTAAAGGGACGTACAAAATTTCCCACTTTCAAATGTTCAGGCATGTGTCCAGACGTCTGGACAAACGTCTGACTGAAACTCCAGACGGCTTATCCGACTGAAAAGGTAATAGGTCATTTCAAATGCATACAGGAAACTCAAGATTTCATAATCGATTATTCAGTACACCGCAGATATTTTCATTCATGTCATAGTTCATTAAATGTGGTATAGGAAGCTCATGGTTTCCTACTTCCAGTAAGCATCACAGCAATTTAATCATTCAATACATGTGCATTCATCTTTTTCAGCCCTAGGGTTCAATCAAATATTTCTAAAGCATGAAATTTAATTATTAATTCTAGGATTAGAGAGAGAACCACTCTACCGGAATACACGGGTGGAATGGGGGCTCGAATCGCAAATCTCATCGTTTTCGTGGGCCCCGTGTACTTAATTGGATGGAGACCTATACAATTGACCAACACATTAAACATGTTCAAAACAGTATACGAGTGACACTAACACGTGAGAAACTCGAACGAAAACCAATGATACTTCATTTGTGCAAAATCGACTCCGTTTTGGCCCTAAACGGGAGAAACACGTGCACACTTACTACAATCACATGTTTGGGACTAGACCTAAATGTCTTAAACGACCTCAGAATCTCACATTACTTTCCTGTGGCTTCCTCAGACATCTGAACCCCTTCGCAACCGTCTGAGGGAGATCCCAGACATCTGACACTCCCTCCGGTCGTCTAGGAGTGGAGTCAGACGTCCTAAAGCACCTTGAAGGACGCGCCACATGCCTTTTCCACTCCTGTACCTGCGCATGCCACATGTTTAAAAACACGACAAGTAAAAAGTTAAGTACGCACATGCATGCGCGTACAAAGGATATACCTCAGCACTCTGCGTGTTGTCAGATGTCTGGCGCCAGCTCCAAACTTCCTAAGGCTCCTCCAGATGTCTGGATGGAGTTCCAGACATCTGATATTGCGGCAAAATGTTTCCACAGTACACCCTGCGAACCTTCTCCTCACGCTCCTCTCCACCTATAGTGACCACTGCAGCTCCTCCAGCGATTGCAGGAGGTCCGGAGCTCCTCTCCACGAGCTCCCTCGACTACACCTCCGGCTGTACCTCCTCTTTGTTGCTCCTCCGACCGACTCCTCTCCCATGCTCTCCCTCTCCTTCGCCCACACTCTCCCTCTCTCCTTCTCTGTCTCGAGCTCCTCTCCTTCCCCAATCGTGGCTGCAAGGGGAACAGGAATGAGGTGGTTGCTGGCAGGTGGGTGGTGGAGTGAAGGTGAAGGTGGTGGAGATGGAGAGGAAATGGAGAAGGTGGAGGGGGTTTTAAAGAGAAGAGGGTGTGTGCGTGGGTGTGTACGTAAGTGTGTGTTGTGTGGGAAGAGAGAGTGTGTGAAAATTACATAATCTCCCCCGCAAAACCTTTTTCTTCCCGTAAGGCCCACACATCTAAACCAAGGGGATTTAAAATTATACTTACACCCCCACTTTTTCGGAAAACTACGAACGGTCTTTAGGAAGGGTCATTTCAGTAACGAGTGCAACCATGATGAATTTGAAATGGTTATTTCAACTGTGCTTCAATTGAGGAATTATGTACTCTTATTCGTGTCCAAAAACACGCCCCTCCTTCCTACAAGAAAAAGGGAACCCACTCAGTCCCATAACCACCCTGGTCTTTTGATCTCTTCCCCTTCATTACAAATTAGGTTAGGAATTAGAATGGATATGACAACAAAGTTGATAGCATGAGAATTCCATGTTTAAGATGTCAAGCAAGAGGAAAGATGCTTACTTTCCCATGCCATCCAAGAGAGACTTGTCACTCCTCTACACTAACATTACATAAGAATGTACGGAGAAACAGACACTTCACTTCTTTCCCTTAAAATGAGGGTTATCATCAAAATACCACTCTCATCACGACAAATATCGGGTCATTGCATGCGCACAACTGACTAGAACAGCAAGGCCTTTATTTACCTGCCAAAGTTACAAGATACTTAGTTACTTACCATTGTAGGAAAGCCAAATGCCAAATGACCAATTAATAGGCTTGTTTATCAATTGAAAAGGAGGAGGTTAACTGTTTAAAATTATTTTTCAACTGAAAAATCACTTCTCATTGGTAAAATCATTTTCTATAAACCTAAATCTTAAACCCTAAATTCTAAACTCATAGGTCAAAATCACTTTTCACTAATACAAAACCATTAGATTACCTTTGGAATAACTTTGCACCCGTGCATAATGAGATTGCACCGGTACAAAGACACATCTTCAAAATAATTTATCACCAATGTAAAATCATGTTGTACTGGTATAAAATCACACAGAATAATTTATCACCGATGTAAATTTATTTATCACTTGTGCATGTGGTAATTTTTTTAAATGTGATGGGACCTACCACATAACGAATCTTTAATTTTTTTATTTCTTTACATTAAATATCAATTGAGAACCACATTCACACTATCTTACTTCACAAAACACGTCACATCATATATTTTCATACATTTTAGCTTATACATTTCCCTTTGTTCTTGAAATCCCTATAGTTGGTAACCAGTGCACCCATGATGAAAAAGGGAACCCACTCAATTCAATAACCACCCTAGTCTTTTGATCTCTTCCCCCTCATTACAAATTAGGTTAGGAATTGGAATGGATATAAGAACAAAGTTGATAGCATGAGAATTCCATGTTTAAGAAATGTCAAGAAAGAGGAAAGATGCTTACTTTCCCATGCCATCCATCCAAGAGAGACTTGTCGCTCCTCTACACCTACCACCACCCCACCCCCCACACACACACACAACAATAACGTGTATTTGATTATCCCAATGAAAACAAGGTGTAATCAGGTACCCTACTTGTGATCTACTTCTAATATGAGAACAATTGATCATTATAAATTGCATTGCTTGATTTACTAAGCTTTTCCTTTCAGCACCATTTGCACTTTTCACCTCGGGGTTTTCCCTTTTTACTTTTTGCTAGGATAATGTCTAACCCCAACACTCTGTGGTCACCCATTTTGGTGCCGAAGTCCTCCTTTCTTTGTCCCCTTAACCTTTCCTAGGTCAGTCTTTTTTAATCAATCATGTACTACTGCATTTTTCTTAATGCAATTATTTAGATCCAACCTATCCTTGAATTCTACAACACGTAAAGGTTGATCGACCACCCTCATTCCAATTCAGTGAATGTAGTGAACTTGCCTGGCCTACCGAGTGCTTACCTACATGTGGTCACAACATATACCAACATATTTTCAATTCAAAGACCCCCATCGAGTTCCTTGTTGCTCCATTCCACTTAATCTATGGCTCAGAAATCCATCTTGCTGAGCTGAAGGGTATCGACGCATTTGGTCGTCGTTCATGGCCAATCTTGAATAATCAGTGCGCGGGGGTGTGTGTGTGTGTATGTGTGTGGAAGGGGGAAAGGGGGAGATCTTAGAAGCCATTTGGCTAATGCAACAGAAAATACTTGAATAGGCTTTCTTTGCTGCAAATTTAAATTCCTACATTTTTACATAAATTCTTTCTGCAACCTAGATTAAGAAGGGATTATGTAGGTAGTTAATTAAGGAAATTTCCTCAACCTGGTACGAGAGTCACGAAGCATTTGTTAGATGAGGATGAGAAAGTTTTTATGCGCATTGTTAGGTTTATTTTAATGCTTAAAAGTTGAACCAACCAATTGATTCGGTCAATTAGACGTAGGATTATTCTAGCACCAGTTGGCTCAAATAGCACGCTAGTTTAGAAAGAATGTTATCATGGATGGAATGAATTACTAGTTGGACCAATTCAACTACTCTAGTTTTATCCCCCCTGGGTAATCGATTAGGAGAGTTTGCTCAAGTCACATGTAGAACCATCGATTCCTCTATCATTCTATCAAAATATTTTTAAATGAAACTTAAACTTTAGGATTAAATACTTTTTTTTATGGGATTACCTTAAATGTTTGATGTAGCTTGTATAGTAGTTATGTTACTTGCATGATTGTTAGTTACATAATAGATGTATGTGACTTAGAGTACCATATGTGTACTAAATGTTATCATATTTGAATTTACTTGGTTCAAAATTCTAATATGAATGATCCAATTGTTTTGAAGTAAGTGGTTGTTTTTTTTCCTTGAGCTACATGAATGATGATGCCATCCCCAATCTAAATGGTCCAAATCTTTGGTACAATTACATTAAACTTGAACTCATTTTTGTCTTAATTGTTTATCTAATTTCTTAAACCTTGTTTCATTCAACAAAGGATTCCACTCGTCACTTTCACTTTATCCAAAACCCCATGCAAGTCTTTCCTCTTCTAGGCTTAATTGATTTACAGGTTATTTATCCTCCCATTCAAAATGAGCGTTATCATCTTAATTGCTATCCTTTAATGTATTGTGAGTTTTTTTTCCTCCAATCATTAATGTCATTGTAGTTAGAAATTTAAACTCCCACGGATGTCTTAATTGATCTGGAAAGTATGTTTTAATATGTAATAAATGAAGAAGCCATATGCATTTTCAACTTTAATTCAATGCCGTACTTTTTTCCATTTCTTTCAAGTCCTTTTTGCATTGTTGTATGCACCTAAAATACTCTTAAATCTATGGAATCTATCCCTTAAGATATGATTAAATGGTGAAGACTTCTAATTTTGAAAACTCATAACTTTGGTAAAAGTAACTCAAGTTCAAATTCATCTCTCTTCGTTGCCTAGAAGATAACTAATTTCTCCCCAACTTGTTCAAATGAAATTCTAGGCCATCAAAAGTATCCATGGAATATTCCTATGTGGAGCTTGTATCTTACGCTTGTCAATTTGAAAATGCTTAACACAACGGCAACACTGTTTTCTCTCTTTTGAATTACTATGCAGCTACCTTAAAAAGGTTATTATGATTAAATCTAAGGATCAAGATCAAAAAAACTTACATTTAAGGGATGACAAGTAAATTAAAGGTTCAACTTTTCGAAGATTATGACTATGAAAAAAATGTAATTTAGATGATATGTACCTTATAATTTCAAGAAGTTACATTTCACGTTGAACTCGTACAACTTTGAAGTTAGGTGTAGAATATGATTTTTTAGTGTATATAACAATGAGTTATCTGTCTTGTTGAGAAATTTTATTTTTATTTACGTCACTTAACTTTTGCAATAAAGTGCTATAAGAAGCTTATAAATCAGATAAAAAAGGATAAATAAATCCTCTTTACATGAAATGTCTATTTTCATGAGTCCAAGCTTTGACATAAATTTCATATACTGAAAACTCACGTAGTATCTCATTCGAATTATTTAACTTGAGGAGGGACTTAATATAATTTTTATATCTTTACTTTTCATTTTCTTAACCCCACGTAAATCACTCTAAGAACTTAGAATGTTTCTGTAAATTTTCTCCTACCTCACCTCACACTTGCGGGGACCAAAACCTTACCCCTTAACCCCCATAAAAACCCTCCCCTTGATTCTCGCACCCCCCCCCCCCCCCCCCATTTCCCCCACCTCAACGACGCTTGTCATCTACCTCCAGCAAGAGAGAGTGGTGAACAAGAGAGGTAGAGAGCAAGGGATTGAGGGGGGGGTGGGGGATGCACTGGGTGCAGCAGCCGCAGCATGCAGGCGGAGTTCAAGGTGCATACCAGACATCCAAGAGATTGTGCGGATGGTCGGGAGGCGCTGCGGATGACCAGGGCAAGCTTCGGATGTCCGAAGACGCATGGGGCACGAGGTGTGGCCTGCCCGACGTGTTTGCGCCACATATGGGCTTGAAGCATGAGCTTGTGTGGGGAAGTAGCGCTCGCGTCGGGGAAGTTGCAAGGGGAAGCGCATGTGCATGGCACCCAAGCCATTTCTGGACGCCTGAGGGTCGTGTCAGACGTCCGAGTAGAGTCTCAGATGGCTGGGACTGGCAGCAGATGACGGTAGAGGAGCACAGACATTAGGCGAGGTTTTGCATAAGTTTAAGATGTCTGGGACTCACTCTAAATGTTTGATAGTGGCAATGGTGCACGCTTGCTACAGACGGGCAGTCGATCCAGCCAGATCAACCTGAATCACCCGGTTCAAGCAAACCAGGAAGGGTTTTCGGGCTGGTTAAGGCCCAAACGAGATCGGAATTGCGCAATCAAGGTATTGTTGGAAAGCTCTTGAATTTTCCTACATTTTAAAGTTGTTTCTACACCGTTTTGAACTAATTTTGCATACTGAAATTTCGGTCAACGTGTTTGATGTCCCGTTTGACCATTAAATTAGTGTAGGCCCCAAGTCCGTGGTGCGTATAGGACCTGCAGAGGTGTCGGGGTCCGCCACTCGTGCCCCCATATCTCCCGTACCCCTAGGTAGAGTAGTCTTCCTCTACTCTTCTTCTTTGGTTTGATTAAGTGAATGTTCAAAATTAGAGAATTCCGTTTTGAAACCTAAGTTATGAAACACAAGTTTGAAGTCAATTATGCCCCATATTATTTTTACGGAATTGATGACCGTCACCCTAATCGTATGGGTCTGGTATTAAGTTAAAAATTTAGTCCAGGGTTGTTTGCTAAATGTGTATGATATCATAGAACTTGCTTGATATTGAATAAACCTTAAGTATGTGAATGATGCATGTTATCCTCAATACATGGATCTTGTTTGATGTAACAAAAATGAGAATGATGCATGTTTATCTTAATACATGGATTTTGCTTGATATAACATAAACGTGAATAATGTTTGTTTCTCTAAATGGATGGAACTACCATTGAATGAGTTTAGTAATAATAATAGTTAAGACGTACTTGAACACTAAGGTGTACTAGAAGAATAATTTATCTACTATGGTACGAAACTTGGATAATGATGGAATAACTCGCCTACAGTGTGGTATGACTGTTGCTTTGACTCTAGTTTGAGGGCGAGCTGGCCCTCGTGTACGTACTTATTGAAAAGAGCTATTCACTCCTTGTGTAGGGAGAGAGCTTGCCTTTCGTTAGGTTGGGACTAAGGGTAGGAATGGCCTCCCTACACTTACTTCTGTTAGGCCCACGGGGTCAATCGAGATAGTCGGGTGAAGGTACGTGTTCAGTTTAGTTTCTCAACACAGTTAAATGAGTTATTTAGGCTTAATTAAGTGCAAGAGAAAGTAACTTAAGTTAACTTGATTTAATGTCAGTTGCGTACTATAGGGTCAAGCTAACCTAACATTTTATATTTTAATTCTTTTTTAACTGGTTGAGTCCAGGTTGTTCACTGGGGGCATAACTTAACTTAATTCATCATTAAATTCTAAACATAATTTACTAATTACTTAATCAATTAGAATTATAATTAGATTACTTTAAGAATATGAATCTTACACAAAGGATATTCAATTAAAAGATATACAACATTCCATAAGAAAAATATATTTACACATATGATTGGTTATTAAAAGCAAGTAAATATGTTTATTTCACTAATTTCATTTTATTTACAAAAGACTAAGGCAAGAAAAAGAAATTCAAATAAATACAAGTGCCTTATTACATCATTTAAGCTAAAAAAGAAAATTTATTGAAGCAACATACAAAATCAGACATCTTAAAAATAAACATTAATTTTTCAAACATCTAAAACTCCTTAATTTTTTTCTTCTTCTTTAATCTTCAGCCCTAATTCTTCTTCTCTTCTTCTGCCATCTCTTTCTCTTTCCTTTACTCTTTCTTTACCTCTTTGTTGAGCTCTTCTTTAATTTCATCTTTTCTTAAATCTCTTTCCTTTAAGCTCTTCTTCACCTCTCTCTTAATTCTCTTAACCCTCCTCTCTTCTCTTTTTCCTTCAACTCTTTAACTGTGCAGGTTAACCACACTTGAACTGTTACGAATGTGAGCTTCAGAAGGATTTTAAGACGTCTGGGAAGTGGCTCAGACGTCTGTCCAGACATCTGGAACCCTTCCCAGATGTCTGGTAATAAATTTTTTCGGCATACGCGATTGCATCTGCACGCGTGCGTGCGCAGACTGCACCCACCGCCTTCGTTCTTCTTTTTCCTCTCCCTCCCTGCAGACGCGCCGTTTCTCTTCTCTCTCTCCCCGCGCTGCCTTTATATACCCTCTCCCTCACCCTCACTCCTTCGCCTTCCTCTTCTCTTCTCCCTGCCAGCGAGAGCGCGAGTGAGCGAGTGAGTAGCTGCGACAGCTGCGGCCGCGACGCGTGCGGGAAGGAGTGTTGCGAGAGGAAGGAAGAAGCTCGACTGCGAGGGTGCGAGCTTGCCGGGGCAGCTAGAGCCGCCCGGTGGGGGAGCAGCGGGCGTGGGGTGTCGCGGAGAGGCTGCTGCAGCTCGGGCAGCAGGCAGACGGGGCGCGACGCGACCGTGCGTCGCGGGCGGAGAGCGAACCAGGCCCTGATTCTGGGAAAATTTCCCATAATCAGACGTCTGTACTTGCGTCCAGACGACGCCGAAGACGTCTGGAGGACAGTCCAGACGTCTGACAGGTACGATATTTCTTATCTTCTCCTTTTTACGCGTGTACGGCCATGCAGCTGTCCGTCGCGTTCTTCTGCGCTTTTTTCGTGCTGAGAGCAGGTGTGTGTGTGCGCAGGTTCTGCTCAGGAGGGCGCGAGGGCTCGCCATCCCACGTGAATTAGACGTCTGGAAACCAAGGCCAAACGTTCCAGCGGGCTTCTGGACGTCTGAAGGACTGCGCAGACTGAGGTACGACCTGATCCACCTTTTAAGACGTCTGGAAGAGGTTCCAGACATCTGATTTTGGAGAGATTCGTCGTTTTTGACCCGTTTAGGGCCCGTTCGGAGTCCGTTTTCCGCGTTTCGAGTAGCGTTCTTTCCAGAATTAATTCATCTATCCGTTTACAGTAATTATATATTGTTCTGAGAAACTCCTTGTGATTGATCCTTATGTTAGGACCCCATTCTATTGCAGTCTTGGGGGTTGCGGAGGCACGCGGGATTGCCGACCACGCCCCCAGTACTCCCGGTTTCGCCGGTAGAGTGGCTTTTTAATTTATTTAACAAAATTTGTTACAATTATGAAACAATTAATAGAGTCTAGGACATTGCAAGAACCCTAGGACTGAGAAATTAGATTGAATGATAGATCTTAGGGTACTGCAAGAATCCTAAGATTGGACAACTAGATTGAATGATAGATCCTAGGGTACGGCATGAATCCTAGGACTAGAAAACTAGTTGAATATATAGATATTGCAGTCTTGGAAAAGTAGAAAAGAAATGATAACTGCCTGTAAATTGGTTAAAAGCTGCCTGTTATGAATGAATAAGTATGATTGAGAACATGGTTGTATGAACATAAAGCTGGAACGGTGAAACCTAAATTGGCTGAGTTAAAAGTGCTTGAACCCTACGGGGAATTAGGAGTAGAACTCCTGGAAAGGGAATGGAATAGAATTGGGGAAGTGAGTTGGCCCTTGAGTACGGAGTACTAAGGAAAGCAACTGTCCCCCTATTTAGTGCAGAGCGGAGCTAGCCGCCCCAGGGACCCGAGGTTAGGTCTGGCCACTTTGTACCGACTTTTAGCCGTCGTGTACACAGTACCGAGGAGAGCTACTAGTGTAGGGAGAGTACTAGCTACCCCACTGGCCCCGAGGTTCTGCTGGCCCTCCTACACCGACTTGTTAGGCCCACTAGGCAAACCAGGGTAGTCAGGCGAGGGTGCGCGGACTGTGGAGGGGCAAGACCCCTGTTTGGTTACTGTGGAGGGGTTGGACCCCTGTTACTGAGAGGGCTCTACCCTATACTGGTTCCGTGCTGTGCTTTGGGCGCACCCGTTAACGGAAACGATTGACTGCGAGCCAGTGCGAGGTAGCTACCCATGCGTTTATCGCGCGTGCCGTAGTCATCGTTACGTCTGTCAGCGACCTTGGGGTGGTTGACTGAGGGTAGGACCACCACGGGGGACTCTCCCGGCCAGGAGAGCAGGAGAGCACCACGTGTTACTTCTACTTTTCGGAAAAGACTGCAATCAAGATTGTTCCCACGAGGAACATTCAAGATCATGAGAAGGATTTGAGAAATAAATCAATAGTGAAAATAGAAAGACATAAATAAAGAAAGTAAAAATATAACAGCTACTGTGTACTCTACTGCTTCTTTTTGTTTTAGTTGCCACTCTACTCAGCGTTTCGCTGATGTGTCACCCTTGTTACCTTTTCAGGACCAGGTGTTGAGTAGCCAGAGTCAGCGGCTGCAGAGGGCGCTGGGCCTAGTAGAGTCCAGTAGTGTTACCTGTAGTACCTTCTGTACTTTTCTTTCCGCTGTAGTGAGTAGTTTTCTGTTACTCCCTGTACTCTCTTCGTTGTAAGCTTTATGTTATGTACATGTTTATTTCTCTACTATTGTGGTGATATTTACTGTAGTATTTCTTTCCTTTACTGCTGTATTTTGTTACTGCTAGTTATATACATGGTGAATGTGGTTTATTGTACTGCTCTTTTGGCTACTTTCTCGTTGGACGACTGGGTCTTAGGATCAGTCAAGTCGGTCCGGTTCTCGTATCTCGTAGGGATTCGGGAATCGGGTCGTTACATGAACAAAAAATTTGGTTTTATGATGGGCGGCTCGAACGATGGGGATACACAACACTTTTCTCAGGGTGGACTAAACCCTACTGGGTCTAAGCCTAGTTTGTATTAGGTGGTTTATTTTCGATTCACATTTCATCATGCACAGTCTCCGGCCTCTCAGGCCCACAAACACGCCCACTCACGGGCCCACGCTCGTGCCCACAGGCGCACACACACCCAGGCACGTGCACCGCTAATGAGTGGCTACTCATCATAGTTAAAAAGCTAAAGTTAAGCTAGAAACTGGGTTAAACAATATCAAATTAACACATAAGAACGGGCTAAGTGTGGGAATCAAAGAAAAAGACCTAAAACCTTAATTCTGTATTAAAATTGCATAATTAGGTCATAAAACGAGATATTCTTGAGAAAAAGGTCAAATGGTGATCCACGTGTTAATTAAACACATAAACAAGTTTAAAAGTCCAAATCAAAAGTATAATTAACTTCTCAAATGTTCAATTAAGTACATATAAAAACTTGAAGGCATTTGGACATCATTAAGGCCTTGAAACTTAGAATTTACATTTAGATCCTTTATGCATCACATTTCCTTCTTTAGAAAACTTTCCCGTATCTATTTGTAACCCGCAAGGACTTCTTTGAAAGACCTTAGGGTCTGTTCAGCTATCATTTTTAAACACTTTTGGGCCTACCTATAAATGTTCTACCCCTTCACGGAAGGGCCTCCCTGCAATTTTCTCTTTAGAAGCTGGCTACCTGGAGCCTCTTCGCATGCACTGTGAGTGCAAAGAACTCGCGGCATCTCGACCGTCCATTCTCCTTCGATCTTGATCTGCGGCTCGATCTGAATCGAAGCTTTCCACGAAGCGGCGCGTGTGCTCACCCAACCACCCAGATCCTATCCTACGGTCAGATTTCAATTTAGCAGCCCGCGCATTCCTCTCCTCTCATCCTTGCCGCCGGTGCCCTTGACGTCTATCCTCACCCCCACGGTGATCTGAGCCACTGAGATTGCTATTTAAGCACCTCAGTGGTCGCGCACGCAAGGGATCGTTCTCTCCTACTTTCTTAGCGATCATGCCTCCACTGCAGTTCTCCCTCCTCACCAAATCTTTGATTTCACAGCCACCGACTGTGAAATCCTCGACTTCTCTCCGACTCTCCTTGTCGCTAAGGACCACATAACACCTGAGGACGACCATGAAGTCTCACTAGCAGGCTTTTCACTCCGATGGAGCTCACCTCCCTCCCTTCTTCCTCCTTAGCCACCAGCTAGGACCCATAGGTCTCATTCTTCCTGTTAGAATAGTTTTAATGTTTTCTAAATTTGCTGTAGCATTAGATAGATAAATTAGAATAGATCAGAGTAGAATTAGATGTAGAAATAGTAGTCAATTTTCTGTTCTAATTAGCTTAGAGTTAGGAGTAGTTTTAGCATAGCAATGTTTCCCCCTTACCTCCTCTGATCATCTCATATCAGAGGGGAAGAAATTCACTTAATCACTGTTCATTTTGTTCTTTCTCTCCATGTTTCCATTTCATTTCTGATTCCCTCAATTTTTTTTTCGCAATCCACCCACTCATTAGACCTAATTTCAGATCTGAGTGGTTTCTAACCTCAGATCTGAAATTAGCATCAAAATTCATTTTAAGGGGCTTCCCATTTATCTCATATTTTGTCACAAAAGCCCCTGATTTGAGCTTAAATTGAAACCGGTTTGCCAAATTTCTTTTATAAATTCATATTTCAAGGATTTAGATTTATGTGAGCTTTGAATTCTTTGATCTAGCAAACTGAGTTATTGTTTATTCTATTCATTGTTTGGCTAGGAATCTAAGGTGATTCTGAAGTTAGAATTCACCTCAGATGTGCCATAATCTGATTTGGATTTTCATGAGGATTTCAATGCTTTGAATGCATGGTAGAGCTAAGGAAAATCACTTTGGTGATTTGAGGTTCTATCCTGCATTCATGAGTTGTTTGCTAATAGAATTCTGATTTTCAACCTAAGGAGTTCTCAATACTCCTTCAGGTTTGAGATATCTAGGATTTAAGTTTATATTTTAAACAGACTGATCTAACTCCTGCATGCTGTCTATAGCATTAGAAAGAGCTAGATCAGATCTCTTTCAGCTTTGATTAATGAGATTTTATTGACAAGGGATCTTGAGTTTGAGTTGTTTTCATGAGTGATTTTTATGAGAATTTAAACCCTTGTTAGAGTTTGTCTTTAGAGTGATTTCTATTTTTGTTTTTAAATCACATATTTATAGCAAACTGCTGTAGAAGTAGCTACATTCCCCTCCTTAATTCCAGCCAAGTGCTCTCTGGATTAAATATTTTAAATCCCTGGCTAGGCTATCCATAATCTGATCTAGGATATAAGGGGTTAAATCAGGAGATACATGTTGGAATTAACCCCCTTTTCCTACTGCAAACCTGTTCCTCTTTAGATGAGTTAACTGCCGCAGCAGTTAAGACATCTGAAAAAGGATTTGGTTTGATAATTGGGTCAAGTTCAATAGCTTCTACTGATATCTGCTGTTGCTGCTGTTGTTAGCTTGTTTCTACTGTTTCAACAGAAGTCCTATGTCTGAATAAACCCTATGAACAATAGCTTAGGTTTTAAATAGCTGCCTGATGTATAATGTTGTGTTTAATTGGTATACAAGCTTTCTTGTATAACTAAATGAATTTTTGACATCCTTTGAATGCTTGTATTTTTAGTTTTAAATCTTCTGTCAGCTAGATTATAAAACCTAATTGTCCATCAACTCAATTAATTGAAATCCATGTTGATTTGCATGCTAAATTGTTTGTATCTTGTCCATATATTGTGTTGAGACTATTGAGGCAATTGATTGCTTTTTAGACCCCCTTAAGTTTCATCCTAAGCCTTTAGGACTCATTAGAAACCGTTTGAAAGGCCTAGGATGAATGTGATTTAGAATTCAATAAAAATTAGAAAAAAATTTAAAAAAATAAAATAAATCTATCTGATTTTAGATTAAGTATTTCTTTAAATGTACACCAAGTTTCATGGTAACCCGAACCCCCAACTTGGTAGAATTTATCAGTCGACAGTTTTGTATACCATAAAACTTAGTAAAATGAACTAAACTTGAAAAGGGCAAAAACATTTCTTTCTCCTCATCTATTTCCTTATTTCTCATCTCCTATCTCAAACACATATATAAAACCCATAAAAAGTGGAAAAATTTTAAAAATACTAAAAATCCCTTGTATAATATGTATATAAGTATATATTTAAGCTATATAGTAAGCCTACTTATCTATAATGTAAAGTATACATATTTATAAGATAAATAACTTATGTATATATTGTATTATGTAAAGTAAATATTTAAGTTAGATTATACTATATATATCTTAATTATATAACTAATTATTAATTAAACTAATGTATATGTACAAATAAGCTATATAAAGTAGTAAACATTATAAACAACCATATTAAGTTATAATACTATATATACGTATTTATACGTATACAATAAACATAATAAACCCAGTACCTTAATTTAATTATATATCTAGAATAAATAATTAATTTATTAAGTTAATAGATAAGTTAATAGATTAAATTAAAATAAATTCGTAGATTAAGTTAAAACCAAGTTAATCTATAATGTACATTTACACTAATGTATTTTAAGTAAGTTAAGCTAATTTAAGTCATTTATAATGTATAATAGTAAGTAAACTGAATTTATACATAAAATAGTCTGAAATTGAATTATTTAAATGTAAATAAAATAGAAATAAAGATTGTAAAATACAATAAAAATATATATTAAATACTTTAACATATTTACTAACTCTGTATAAGGTCAATTAGACCATATATTAAATAGTTTATATGTAATTAAGGAATAAAAGCTATAATTCTGTTTGTATAAATTGTATACTTTATTGAATTTATTTATACAGTAAATATAATTAAAAATCTAAATTAATTGTACAATCAAGAAGTAATATGTAAATACTTTCTTATCCCATAATTTATTTTTATTTTATAATAAATTATAACTCTCGAATTGAGAGCCAAAATCACAAATTTATACACAGCCGCTGGATTTCTAGCATTGCGTAGGCGATAGAATAGCGCTACATAGTTTGCTGAGAAGCACTCTTAGCGCTTTATAATGAATTTTTTGTTTAAAACTATCAGTCGTCACGGGCGCCGGGCGCCCGAACAACCGAACCTCTTACCATCTTACTGAGCACACTGAGTTATCTGAGCTTCGTGTGTGAGCCGAGAGCCGATGTGTACTATGTAAGGGCTTGGTTAAGCCCAAATCTGTGCCAAAATCATACTTAAGTAGCCTAATTATGAAATTATAGTGCGCTTAGTAGAGACCTGGTCCCATTTGATCCTTGAGTGCTGTATATCCCTTAAAGGACGTGCCCGCAAATTAAACAAAGGACCCTAATGACTCTCTAAACACAGAGAAGAGGAGAGTAAGCTGAAGAACACTTAAGTGTTAGCCGTAGAGAAAGCTAAGAAGAGAAGAAGAACACAGAGGAGATTTGAGAAGTTAGAGAAGAAGAAGATATGTGTATGTTTAATATATAACGTATATCTGTATGGATAATATATGTAAATAAATAAGTATAAGGTAAATAATAAGTATATGTATAACCGTATAGCTATTTATATATATGTATAACTACGTATCATTACTGACAGAATAAAATATCACTAAAGGTAAAATAAATGTCGCTACAGACCCTAGTTTCTACTTTAGAGTTTGTATATAGTTTTTCTGGGGTCCAGCGACGTTTATATCTGTCGCTGTAGCTACTATATATGTTTACTATATACGTTAGTATATTAAGTTAAGTAAGTATGGTATGTATTATTAGTAAGTATTGTATATATATGTAGGTATTAGTAATATAACTTATAAGTAGATAATATAGAGTATGTCTATGAAGTGTTTGATGCTTGTTTGTAATTAGTATTTGTAAGCATTTTAATTGATTATTTTTTTACATAATTAAACAATGCTTTCATTCATTCATTCTTTATTGGACATAAAACTTCTCTTTTTGGAAATTAAAGAATAATCTTGCATTTAGAGAGTGATGTATATCAGTAACTGCCTCCCAGTGAACGACCTGGAATAAACCAGTAAAAATTAGGTAAATAAATAAAATCGACGCTATAACAGTTTGTATTTGCGACACATACTACAACAACGACATTTTTTTTTTTATATATGAACCGTGGTCAAACGTTACAACCGCACACACCCACACACCCATGCATATGCTCATTGTGCGCCTAGCGCTGACGACCGATAAAGCCCCTTCACTTTTTCCGTTTATTCTAAGGTGCGCACTCATATTTTGCCAATGTGGGACTATGTTAGTCCCCTCCAAGCTAAACTTTGGCTGGAGACTCTGGCCGGCTCAGAGCTTTAAATTGAGCAAACAAGGGCTCGTTGAAAAGCTCTAAAGGTGTACTACAAGATTGCAGCATCAATTTGATGCTCAAAATAGAACTTGCCCTTCTATTTGAAGGGTGAAAGTGGACAGTTGTCACAACCAATTTAGCCAGTAGAAATGCTAGACAGGTCTAAGGACCTGCAGTAAAGCTGTTGACCTCCAGATGAGGTCCTGAATCATCTCAGAAGATGATTCCGCACCTAATGGTGAAGGGAAGACGTGCTAAGAAGCTTCAGGAAGAAGAAGCTCAAAAGCTTCTTACAGGAGCTTCAGAGTTCTAAATTGAATTCCGATTAGCTCGATAGACAGTTAAAGGACAGTTAAACCCAATCAAATAACCTCTAAAGGTTGTAAAGAATCCAGTTGGGCAGCATCTGCATCTGAATCCCATCAGAAATACACTGAAGTCAGTTTTGGGTTCAAATGAACCCAAACTTAACAGAACTTGAATTTACATGAAATCCTAAATTAAACTTATTCAAATCAAATCTAAATCATCTCAAATCATCCCAGGAATCATTTTTAACCATAAATTAACCTAATTGATGTCTCAATCATCCAATCAGACCTGAGTTTGACCATTTAGCCTCAAATTTTGACTTTCTTCATTTGCATATCTCAGATGAAATTAAAATCGTAGATCAACTCTATTTAACCTCAGGAACAGATTTGGGGTCTCAAGAAGAGATTTCAATAAAGAATTCTAGGGTTTTAGGTCTGTCGCCTGAGATCCTAAATGAGTTTGTTCGTCAGAACTACAGCTTTTCTAAGTGATTGATCAACAGGACTAACCTCAGAACATCTTCCTGATGCTTCTAGACCTATTAAATCAAGTTAAACCGTAACAAACAATCTTCTCCAACTTTGCCGAAGTTGGAGAAGATAGAGGCCTATATGGAGCTCCAGACTTCGAATCATCAAAATAAACACCAAATCAAAATCCTTAGACCTCAATTAAACAATATGGAGCTTCTCAGGAAGTTTTATGGGCTGAAGACTATTTTTGACTCGTCGGAGCTTGCCGAAGCTTCGGTGAGTCCAGACAATGGCTAAAAGTGTGTATAAATCATTAAAATAGGCCATTAAAGATCTGAAAAGTCTCTTGAGGTCACAAGGAACCTCAGGAATTCAATAATTCACTCAACTGTTGACTAAAATGAAAGATATGCAATGAATTGATAGAGAGTGTGATCTGAGTTCGCTGGAACTCAGGTCAAGCTCTCTCACTCAATTGAATAGAGAGAACAAGTTAGTGGGATGTGGCAATGGTGTACAGGTGATTAATTAGGTGGAGAAACTCCTCTTGAGCCTCCATTAACAGCAAGCTCAGGAGGTTGAGTGAAATTTAGGCGTTTTAGATATAGATGATTTTTAGTCAAATTAATATGAAGATCGGGGCCCGTAGATGATGACTAGGTGATGGAGGGCCCAAGTGCATGTGAATCACCCTCAGTTACCTTCGCCATGGACAACGGAAGCAACCGATGAAGGTGGAGGTGGATTAGGTGTATAAGTGTTATATCAAGAAATTAATGCGCCAGAGATGATCATGGAAGGTTATAGAAGGTGATCAGTGATTTAAAGAAAACAAAAAGATGCACCAGTCAAGCTCAAAGAGCTTGCTGGAGCTGAGGAAGACGACGGAAAGATCTAACATTAATCCTAATTAAACTACCTAATTAACTACTCTAATTACTCTAACTTACCTAACCTACTGTTACCTGGATGAAGGGGGCAGAGGGTCTTCGTCGATGGTCCTTAATAGAGGAAGAAATAAGAGGGGTGGAGGAAGAAGTCCAGTAGGTGTTGGCGAGAAACAGAGATGAAGTCTGACGTCGGCACTTCGTCAGAAGACTCAGCGGACGACGACAGAGATCAAAGATGAGTGGAGATGATCGGAGGAAGACAGTGGAAGCGGGAGCAGGTCGCCAGATTTGGAGTGAATAGCCCATCTGTTAGCTCAGTAGGGGGAAGAGGGAAGGGAGCTAACCTCTCGAAATCGGAGAGGTGGAGGGGTATTCATAGGTTGTGGCGGCTGAGAAGGAGGATGAATCTAGACGGTGTAGAGTCTAGGTGTGAGGTAGCCACCGTCATCTTCTCCGATGCCGATGAGGTTATCTTCAAACCCTAATTAGGATTGCAACTTCATCTAGATCGATGGATGAAAAGGAGGTAGTAAGCGCAAGCTCCAGGAGCTTGGCAGATGTGAACAAGAGTCAGATGAACTATGATCGGCGGGTGAAAGCACCTCCTGTCGTCAGTCGTTGAAATGGTTGAAGAAGAAATGGAGAAGATGTATATAGGGACTTGAATGCAAGGAAAGATAAGGACCTAAGTGAAGGAAAAGGACTCGATTGAAATAAAACTTAAGGACTAAAATGTAAACTAAAGTTTTCAAGGCTTATTTTAATTTAAATCTTTTTCAACTTTTTATATATGATTATAAATTAGACAATAATTATATTTCAACCTTGGATTTACGTTTTTGACCTTTTTAGCTTAATTTATTTAATTAAGTAAAGTTACTTAAGTTATTACATACTTAGGTATAAATTATGCTTAAATTAATTAACACATTAATTAGTTAAATAATTAATGATATTTCGAGTCCATTTTTTAATTAAATTAATAATAATAATTGGCTAATAATTTATCATTTTAAACTTATTTAAGGTCCTTTAATGGTTTATCCCTTATTCTATAATTAACTCATATATATACATATTCCTAGCTAATTAACGAGGAAGGCTAGTTAATTAGGGGTAATTAGAAGCTATGATGAGCCTTTCATCAGTACGCAGACTGGTGAGGGGCGTAACCCCTATTTCGTTCTGTGCTGTATTACTTAGAGTGTACTCGTTGGCGGAAAGGACTGACCGCGTGCTAGTATGGGATAGCTTCCCGTGTGTTTATTGCGCGTGCCGTAGTCACCGCTACATCGCAACCATGACCCCAGGGTGGTAGACCGGGTGTAGGATAAACACGGGTGTTCTCTCAGCTAGGAGAGTACAACGTGCATGTCCTGCATCGCAGGGAAAACTGCAGCAATATTGTTCTGTTTGGGAACATGTGAACCAAGAAATAACGAGATCCTTTGTTAGAATTTTCGAAACACTAAACAGATAGTACCTAGAAATGGAAACAAAACATGAAATTATGTGAAACGTTTAGAATTACCTGAAATGTTTACTGTTTTAAAATTCAATTGCATTAGTTATTTTTCTACTTACCACTCTATTCAGCTTTTGCTGACGACTACTACTTATGTTCAGGTCATGAAGGTGAGCAGCTAGTACGACCAGGTGTAGAGGGTGCTGGGCCTAGTCGAGCCTAGCCTTAATCCGTTTCCATTTCTACTGTAGTTAGACTTTTCCTATTACTGTCGTGAGTACTCTGGATTATAACCATTAATTTTGTTTCCATTTTCATTTATGGTTGTAATGGCTATGTTAAGGATCTTTCTTTTTCTCGTGGTACTGTTTACGAGTTTACTTATAGATTCCTATCATTTATTTGAAGTTCTAGCTATGTTACATGTGTGGATTTCGTTCCTTTGTGATGTTATCTCTCGTTGGACGACTAGGTCTTAGGTTAATCAAGGCGCTCCGACTCCGGCGTCCACATGAAGCTAGGTTCGAGTCATAACATTATATGTACACACGTCTTACGTAAGCCTCTCTTTCCTTAGCAACAAAGTAAATATCTTCACCTTTTAGGACTTCTTCGCTTTCCAAATATGCATACTTACCTTCATAAAGTCAAATCAGATTGTTATAGCATCTATAATAAATTTCAATAAGACTCGTTAACTCAACATCTTTCATTCTCAATAACCCATCGATCAATCTCCCTTTTCGAGTGGCTTATAAGGTACTAAAATCTGCCAATAAGGAGAGCAAATCATCCACCCTTTGATCCAAAAGGTAGCAAAAAAAAAATGGTGGCAAGCTCCTCTGATTACCATCAGTTGGTGAACTACAATAAGATGCCATCAAAGCCTTTAGATCTATAGAAAGAGCAAAAACTATAGGATACGAGATAGCATACCCAAGCCAATTTAATCATCAAACTAAAATTGGAGGTCTTGTTGGTTCCCTCAAAACAAACGATCATTGCCTTGAAAAATGATATAATTAAAATGACACGAATCAATCCTTTCTAAGAGGGTGAAGCACTACATGCAAACATCATTCTCTCAACTAATGCATCTCCCATAGGAGGCAAACAAAACCTTCGTCAAATGGGAATCATCCTACCCCATCACCTTTGTCACCCACATCACTAATAAAGCCTAGTTCATTAGGTATTAATCAAGCACATAGAGGCCCCCTTTAGTAATTGGAAGATGTCACTGTTTTTGTCTGTATAGTTATTATAGTCGTTGTGGTATATAACAAAATAGTTAGCAGTTTAGTACAATTTATTATTCGGAACGATAAGTTTCCCGAGGTCAAATTCAGGGAGCAAACTATAATTCTAGAAGCTTATAAATTCATAATATAAGGTTTTACAAAAATTAAGAGAGAGAGAGAGAAAGAATTGGCTTTTTCTTCTCTTTCTTTCTTCTTTTTTTCTCTTCTTCCAGTTCTTTCCTTCTTCTTTCTTTCTCTTCTGCAGCGGTTCCTCTTCTTTCTGTCTTCTTTCTGATTTTCTTCAGCTGCTAAGTCTTTCTCCTTTCTTCATCTCTGGTTTTCTTCTTTCTTCTTTTCTTCTTCTTCTTTTCTGTCTTCTTCTGCATTTTCTTTCTTCTTCTTCAGCAGCTACTCCTCTTTCTTCTTTTCTTCTACTCTGGCTCTTCCTCATCCTTCTTTCTTCTTCAGCAGCTGCAGTTTTCCTTTGCTTTGGCTGCTGACCCTCCGACGTCTGATTCAGCGCTCAGACGGCTTAACTGTGCGGTTGCTACAGTGCGGCTCCTCTTTTCTTCCTTCGGCTCCTTTCCTTCCTTTCTTCTTCCTTCGCCTGCTTCTTCCTTCTATCCTGTGCACACATACACAGATCAATGCAAAACCTACCCCTACCCTATCCCCGCGTCTCTCTCTAAATCTCTCTTTGGAAAGCTCTCCCAAAGCCAGGTGATCGGGTCAGGTTGCGCACCCGGGTCCAGGCGCACCGGTGTGGGTGGTGCGCGAGGAGTGCACAGGCAGGATAGTCGGGTCAGGTCACCAGGTCCACGTAGGCAGTGCTGCGGATGAGGCGCATGAATAGGTGAGGGACCTCACCCCTGTGTGACTGGAGGCAAATGGCTAATGTCACTTTTTCAACTTAAGTGTGGGAGCGAGGCCACACACTTACGAGGTGGGACTAAAGTCCCACCTCTGCTCCGCGCGCCCGCAGGTGAGTAGTAGTTGTCGATTTGGGCAGCAGCGAAGGTTTCGCGCTCCCAATTGAGAACCTGGGCACCTTCACAGGCTTGCCCTGCATCACCTGGAGCTCACACCTGAAGAGGAGGAGACCTGGAGCTGCCTGCGAAGAAGCTCCAGCAGCTCGTCAATGGCAGTGAGGAGGTTGAACCCTAAAATCACGAAGACGACCTCTCGGCCATGTTAGACAACACGGGGAGCTTCTCCGGAGTGTGGCGAAGGCAGTGCGAGGGTCGGCGAGGCGCAAGAGCACCTGTGTCCGTGTGCCTAGGGTAGACTGTGTGTGCGGAAGTGGGTGTGTTCGGGGGGTGATCTGGAGGTGAAGAGCGGTGAATGGAGTGGGGGAAACACTTGAGTGGAGTGAGGGGGAGCTTCTAGGCTTGTCGGCGAGGGGTGAAATGGCCTGTGGAGGTGGAGCGACCTCGCTGGAGATGGCGACCAGAGGTGAAGCAAATGGGGGTGGTAGTGGCAGTCGAAGGGTCTGAAATGCTAATTGAATAAGGGAAAAGTGAGAGGAGGGTAAGGGGAAGGTTCCTACCTACTTAGTCGACGAAGAGGGAGAGAAAGACGTCCGGCTTGTGCCTGCCGGAGCTGGGGACGAAGGTGCCCAGAAGAGGAGTAACGACGACGAGGAGGGGATCCGGAGATGCCAGCTGGTGCGGCCTGGCATGGGAAGACGGGGCAGAGTGGGCTCTGCTGCAGGTATGGCAGCAGAGCGACGAGGAGGAGGAGGGAGGATCGCCAGAAGCTTGGGCTGTCTAACCGAAGAGGGGAGAGACGAAATCGATGGTTTCTCTCCACCAAAACTAGCTTGCCTTTGTCGGACGCCCTTGCCGCTCCTTATAAATGCGCTGGCGAGGAGAGCGGCCCGAGGGAAAGACGTGCAGCGCACGTCGGAGATGGCTGGAGAAGGAGACCCATTCCTTTCATGCGTTCGCACGAGAGGCATGGCCGGTTGCAGGGGTCAGGGGAGGGTCCCTGCGACAGAGGACGATGCAGGGAACCTCCCGTTCGTTCCTGAGAACGGGCGCCATGCCCTGCGCGGCGCCATCCTCCACGCAAGGTCGCCGGAGGTATGGTGCTGCTCAGAATGGCAGGGAGGACCATTCTGCATAGAACGACGAGAAAGATAGGGGGTCATTTGCAAGGGTTTCAAAAGATAAGGGTCAAAAAGTAATTCAAGAGGACCAATTGGTAAAGTCGGTCAAGATGGTCTTTTCTTAGGATCAAATTTTTATACCAGGCTATTTTGAACCTAAGGATTTTAATGGTGAAATTTGATTTTAGGTTGGACCATGTTTGACCAGTCAATTTGCACAAAAACCCAAATTAGGTCATAAATTGGGCGTGGTTCTCAATTTAGGTCAAAATAGGTTGCAAATGCCAAATTGAATGTTCTAAACCCTACGGAATATTTTTCCATGAATTTTAGAGGTTTCAGTTGATTTTTATCCTGCCTCGAACCTCGTGAATTAAAGTGAACTTATTTTGGGGTTGCAGAATGTCATTTAATTCATAGAAGTTACTATAACCCTTTTCAGATCAGACCATCCCACTTCCCTCCTTATTAAACTCATTTGACTTGTGTTTAGATCCTTAATCACCCTGTTTGCACGCTACATTGGTAAAATTACAGTTTTACCCCTTACGATTTGTCTTATTCTTTAACTCAGAATTCTCTGAGTTAAGCCTCTCTTTAGGTTTTGTAGGAGCTTCTTCACACTTATTTAAATTAATTTGTGCTAGTTAGGGTTCATGATGATGCTCTCATCAGAAGACAAAACACCCTTTCAATTCACAAGATGCATGTGAAAGCCCGCAAATCAAATTCTAGAGCTATTTTGGATTTAAGTGTGTCAACACAAAACCATCGTCGCTTGTAGGCGTGAATCAGGTCAGTATAGCCCTAAAATAAGGAAAATGTTTGCCTTGGTCAAATTTTGTCAACTTTTAATAAAACTTGACTGGAATTTTTTTATATTTTGTTACGTTGGTTTTCTATCATCACAAGATTTCTAATTGTTCTTGTTTTGCGAAAATCTAAAATTCATTGCAAAAGCTACGTGAAAAAAATGAGAAACAAACATGATGTGTAAACCCTATTTTGGGGGAATTTCGACCAACCCGAGTTTTTCCTAAACCTAGCTAATCCAAGTTGGTGGACCTATAAATAGATTGTTTAGGGTTCTAAGGCCATCATTATTGTCTCTGGCAACGCTAATCTTGAGAGAGAGAAGAGAAGAAGAGAATAAGGAGAAGAGAAGGTGGAGAGAGAAGTGGGAGAGAACAAGAGAGAGATAGAGTTATTTGTTATCTGTGACTGCGGTAGGCCCCACACTGGGTCAACAAGGCAAGGCAGTAGGCATTGTACAAGCACGTGCAACAAAGCGAGAAGCAATAGAGTCAACGCAGAAGGAAGAGAGCAACACACATGCAAGGGCTTTCCCATTCGTGTGAGATCACGTGTAGGCAATCTTGAGGCAACACATGGCATAATCCAGTGGCAGAGAGGGGGTTGAGTGAGATCTAGGAGTAAGTGTGCAGACTAACCATTTGCTTCATTGTGTTCTATGGGCCTACGGGCGTGAACCAAGTGCCACCAAATTGATTCAGGCCTCGTTTTGTCTTTTGGGACGGTTAAGGGGACAAACGACCTCCGATTCACCCACTCCAAGTATCATCAAAATTGTCTCGATACATACTACGAATTGGTAAACCCAAACCTTTTTTTGGATATTGTTTTACACGTGAAATTTAGGAAACCCATTATGTTGTATTTATGAACTAATTCCTTGATGTATTGACCAAGTGATTAATTCCCAAATGTTACGACCCGGTTTCCGGATCGCTACAAGACCCGAGACTGACTCACCTCGACTAATCTCAAGACCTAGTCGTCTAACAAGAAATAACCAAAAGCAAGAAAATAAACCACATTCACACATGCAATATAACTAAGCAGAAGAAAAGTATAAAGTAGTAAAGAAAGTAGAACAACTGTCTCAGTACATACCACCGCAACAACAACAGAAAGCGAAAAGGAAGCAGAAGTAGCAGGTACAGTAAACTAGGTATCCATTACTCACTACGACAGTATGGTAAACAAAAGTGCTGAAAGAACAATACGGCTGGGCTCGACTGGGCCCAGCACCCTCTGTAGCCGGAATCTCGGGCTGCTCAACTCCTAGTCCTGAACAGTGTTCTGAAAAGACAAAGTCAGCGAACACTGAGTAGAGTGGTGTTTACATTATTTAAGTATAAGTATAGTAAAAACAACAACAGATTTATTTCTCATTTCTATTTATTTCATTTATGTGTTTCTGTTTCATCTATTTCTCAAAGTATCAAGGTATTTCTTGATCTTGCATGTTCCTCATGAAAATGATATTGATTGCAATCTTTTCAGTGGAGTAGAAGGCACACGTGGTGCTCTCTTGGCTGGGAGAGTCCCCCGTGGTAGCCCTACATCTAGTTAATCACCCTGAGGTCACTATCGAGACGTAGCGGTGACTACGGCACGCGTAATAAGCGCACTAGTAGCTACCTTGCACTGACACGCGGTCAGTCATTTCCGCTAGCGGGTATGCCTAAAGTACAGCACGGAACAGTATAGGGTCTTGCCCTCTTAGAACAAGGGTCTCGTCCCTCCACAGTCTGCGCACCCTCGTCTAATTACCCCGGTTTGCCCAGATGGCCTAACAAAGTCGGTGTAGGGTGGCCAGTTGAATCCCGGGTCCCGTGGGGTGACTAGCTCCCTTCCTACACTAGTAGCTTGCCTCGGTACCACGTATGCGATAGCCAACAGGAGTCAGTGTAGTGGCCAATCCTAACCCTGAGTCTCAACCCAAGGGAGGCTACCTCCGCTCTACACTAAAAAAGGACAGTTGCTCTCTTTGGTACCGCGTACACAAGGGTCAGCACACTTCTCGTCTACGTTCCATATTTCCTTTCATCCACAGGAGTTTTACTCCTAATTCCCCGTAGGGTTCATGCTTATGTTCACCTCATTTATCCAGATCCAGATCACATGTTTCATAATTCGTTCCTCATCTATATACAGGCAGCTCGTGTTTTCATAATTTCATTCTCAAAAACATGTAACCGGTGGTTTCACAGGCAATTTCTCAATTATATACAGGCATCTCGTATTTTAACATGCATCTCGTAATTATATCAAAGGCATTTGCTAGCAATTTATCTTAACCATTCATTCAAGTAAACAGTACAGCTCAAACATGCTCATTCATTTCTACCCTAGGATTCATTCCATGTCCTAGAGTTCAATCCGACTATTCCAACCAAATACATTCTTATTTAAATATTAACAACTGAGTTAAACCACTCTACCAGGTATCATAGGAGGAATGGGGGCGTGTGCCGCAGATCTCGTCGTCTTCGCGGACCCCGAACACACCACCAGCTGGTAACCTGTACCAGCAACTAATGTGCATTAGACAAGCTCAAGATAGTAGGTACTCAACACAAATACGTAGAGGAACTCGAGTAGAAAACAACGGTTCTTCGTTTGTGGAAATCCGATTCCATTTGGGCCTTAAACAGGCCAAAACACGATTTCTGATCAAAATCAGACGTCTGAAACTAATCCCAGATACCTTAAAAGATGTCAAAAACTCACCTTGTGTTTCCTGCAGCTGATCAGACGTCCAGACCTCCTCTGCGACCGTCTAGGAATAGTTCCAGACCTCGGATAAGATCTTCGGTCATCTAGAAACACCTCCGGATGTCTGGTGATGTGATCAGACGTCCAAAAGTGCTTAGGAAAGTGCACCCCGCACCTTCCCAAAGCCTGCCTTGCATACAAAAGCACAGGCACGGTTTCAACCCAACAACTATGCTGAGATCTTCTGCATGGTAAAAATCATTGCAGGAATGTACGTACCTAGCGCGATACGTGCTCTCAGACGTCCGGCCTTAGCTCCGGACGTCCACGTGCCTCTCAAGTTGTCTGGACCTCACTTCAGACATCTGATACTGGAAAAATTCCAGTATCAGAACCTCTTCATGCCGCTCGCTGCGCTCGTCCTCTACCCGCAGTGGCAACTCCAACACCTGCAGGAGCTCGAGCAGCTCCTCGCTGACGCCCTCCTCTCTCCTGCGGCTCCTCCTTGAGCTCCACCGAGCTCTCGCGGTTGCCTTCCTCCTCCCCCGCTCTCACTCCCTCGCACTCTCTCTCTCTCTCTCGCTCCTCCCTGCTCCCCTCGCCGGTGGATCTCCTTCCTTGCCGCGACTGCAGCAGAGGCAGAGGGGAACGTGGCTGGCAGGAGAAGGTGGAGGTGGCGGTGGCTGAGTAGTGTGAGGAGGAGAGGAGAGGAGAAGGGAGGGGGTTTATATAGGAGAGGGGTTAGGGTTCGAGGGGTGAGGGAGAGAGAGGGGGAGTGGCCTCCGCGTGCCGCTCGCGTGCAAAGCGCAAAGCACAGTGCGAAAAACTCACATTCAAACGTTTGGGAACGTGTCCAGACATCTGAACAGACGTCTGATTGAAACTCCAGACGCCTTAAATGACTAAAAATGTAACGGGTCATTACACCAGAGCATGTACAGAGCATGAAGGTCCCCTTGATAGTAGCGAGAGATTTTTGACATGATTACGAAGTCGTCGTAACCCATTGACAACATTAGGTAAATTAGTCAACTTCCTTGCCAGTGTAAGTTATGATTATGCCATCTCTCGTTGATTTCGTCATTTCACGTGCATATCTCTTTTATTGTAAGTGTATGTTGGAGTTTGTTTATGACTATTCTGGAGTTATTCTCATTCTTTGCGTGACAAATGTTAATTAACATTTCTCGTAATAGGCCAATTATAGAGGTTTTATGATTAATTAACAACGCAATTGTTGGAATGTGAATACATGATTACCATGCATGTATAAAATATGATATTAATAAGCAATAAGTCCAAATGTGACTTCTCGCTCTTTATATCACCTTATGCCCTAATAAATGAGGATTTATACTTATATTGGTGACTTGAGCTTATTTTCATGTGGAAATAGGTTAAATGTGGAATTCTTACTTGTAAATCTATATGAAGTTGTAATTATCAAATTCAATTTCTAATATTTCTGTTATTGTTGCTAAACACTTCATTAAATGATCTAATTATAGTTGAATATTATCTATGAGCAAGAGATTAATAATGGCACGAAATGATACGAATTAAGATGACATCCTAAGTAAAAGTTTGTAATAATGCAATTATCTCATAAATATATTGAACAATGTGATTTATGATGAAATATTGAGGTAAATCGGATAACAAGATGGTTCAAAAAACATATCGGTCTATATTAAGATTGGCTGGATAAATTAAGGAGTGAGCTAGCCTCCATATAAATCTATGACAGGTCTATGGCCAACCAAGTAGCGAGATAGGAGTACACAAGTGAATATAAATACTATTATATTGGGATATATACCTAAATTGTGGAGTGTAACGACCCGGTTCCCGAGTCCCTACGAGACACGAGAACCGGACCGACTCGACTAATCCCAAGACCCAGTCGTCCAACGAGGAAGTAACCAAAAGACAGTAAAATAAACCACATTCAGCATGAATATAACTAACAGTAAAAAGTACAGCAGTAAGGAAAGAAACTACTACAGTAGGCACCACCACAACAGTAAAACAACATTTATCATATAACAAAAACTGCAGGTAAAGAAGGTACAGCGGAAACAAAACTACTCACTAGAACAGAAACACAAGAAGGTACAAAACTGTGGCAACTCTACTGGACCCTACTCGGCCCAGCGTCCTCTGCAGCCGCCGACCCTGGCTGCTCAACACTTGGTCCTGAAAAAGGTAACGAGTGTAACACGTCAGCAAAACGCTGAGTAGAGTGGCAAACTAACTAAAGGCAACAGTAGAGTGTACAGTAGCTGTTATGTTCTATTACTTCCTTTATTTACATCTTTCAATTTTTCTCACTATTTCATTTACTTCTCAGATCCTTTACTTGATCTCGAATGTCCTCGTGGGACGATCTTGATTGCAGTCTTTTCCAACAGTAGAAGTAGCACGTGGTGCTCTCCTGGCCGGGAGAGTCCCCCGTGGTGATCCTACCCTCAGTCAACCACCCCAAGGTCACTGACAGACGTAACGGTGACTACGGCACGCGCGATAAACGCACAGGTAGCTAGCCCGTACTGGCACGCGGTCAGTCGTTTCCGTTAACGGGTGCGCCCAAAGCACAGCACGGAACCAGGGCAGAGCCCTCTCAGTAACAGGGGTCCAACCCCTCCACAGTAACCAAACCGGGGCCTTGCCCCTCCACAGTCCGCGCACCCTCGTCTGACTACCCTGGTTTGCCCTAGTGGGCCTAACAAGTCGGTGAAGGAGGCTAGCAGAACCCCGGGGCCCGTGGGGTAGCTAGTACTCTCCTAACACTACTAGCTCTCCTCGGTACTACGTACACGAGGGCCAACAAGTCGGTACAGAGCGGCCAAGCCTAACCCCGGGTCCCTGGGGCGGCTGGCCCCACTCTGCACTAAACAGGTACAGGTACTTCCCTTGGTACTGCGTACCCAAGAGACAGTACAACTACATCTCAGTTCCATTCCTTTTCTTTCCAGGAGTTCCACTCCTAATTCCCCGTAGGGTTCCAGCCCTTTATCTCAGAACATCATATGTTTCACTTTCCAGATTCACGTTCTCAATTTCCATGATCTCAAACATGTTTCTTTGTTCATAACAGGCAGCTATTAATTAATTTCACAGGCAGCTTATATATTCCTTTCCATTTTTCCAAGACTGCAGTAATATACATTCCACTAGTTTTTCCATCCTAGGATTCATGCCATATCCTAGGATCTAACATACAATCTAGTTTTCCGGCCCTAGGATTCATGCAACACCTAGGAGCTATCATTCCATACATTTCTCATTCCTAGGGTTCATGCAATGCCCTAGGTTCTAGTTATGGTTCCATACTTTAACATATTTTATTAATGCTTAAAACCACTCTACCAGGTACAACGGAAGTAATGGGGGCGTGGTCGGGAATCCCGCGTGCCTCCGCGACTCTCAAGACGGCAACCGAACGAGGTCCTATCACAAGGATCAAACACAAGGAGTGTCTCAAAACAGTGTATAGCTACTGTAGGCGGGTAGAGGAATAAATTCTGAAACGAACGCAACTCGAATCGCGGAAAACGGAGCCCAAACGGGCCCTAAACGGGTCGAGAAAGACAATACTGTGCAAAATCAGACGTCTGGAACTCCTTCCAGACGTCTTAAACGGTGGATCAGAGAATTACCTCTTCGGCTTGGTTCCCCGGACGTCCAGAAGTCTGTGGCGACGTCTCTCCTAGATCCCAGACGTCCGATGGTCTCTCCGGACGTCTGGAGGTCACTCCCGCCGTCTGGTACAACTTCCAGACGTCGGATTCGCAAAGGATGACGAATCCGAACACCTGCGCACAGCCAACCCTCCTCCTTCAGTACGGTCAGTCGACAAAAGAAGAAGGAGAAAGCGGAACTCACCTTTCAGACGTCTGTATGATCACACAGACGTCGACCTTGCCGTCTGGATATCAGTCCAGACGTCTGATTCTGGAGATTTTTCCAGAACCAGAACCTCGCTCGGCCTCCGCTCGCGACGCCGCCCGCGTCGCACCTCGCGCGTCCGCTGCTCCGCCCGCAGCAGGTCCCTCTTCGCGACGCTCTGCGCCCCCCTGCGCCCTCCGCCGGCCGGCCAAGCCGCTCCCGGCGAGCTCGCCCTCACGGCAGAGTCCCGCCCTCGCACGCCGCAGCTCCTCCGCGCCTTCGCTGCGCCGCTGCCGCTGCGCCCTCGCGTCCGCTCGCTCCGCCCGCAGCAGGAGAGGAGGAAGATGGTGGAGACGGGAGGGGAGGCGCGCCCCCTCCCCCTTTTAACGCCGCGCGGAGAGGAGGAGAGAGACGGCCGCAGTCGCCTGCAGCCGCAGAGAAGATGCGAATCGCAGGTCTGCGCGCACAGGCGCGCAGACGAATATCCCGTGCGAGTATAACTGTTCGTCAGACGTCTGTAAACTATCCCGGACGTCTGGTCAGACGTCTGGATGTGATCCCAGACGTCTCGACAGACGTCTGGGCCACCTCCCAGACGTCTTAAAAGACGTCTGGGGGTACGCGCTCGTTACAATATAACAAACTCAAAGGAAGTTTCGTCCCCGAAACTTGCGCCAACTAGGGTGCGGAAAAAGGATGTCCAAATAACCATAACAAACTCAAAGAGGACCGAAGCCGGTCCGAAAAGACGTACCCGCGAAAAGCTCTGGGTACCGCTCCCGCATTGCCGCCTCAGGCTCCCAGGTAGCCTCCTCGTACCGCTGGCTCCTCCACAAAACCTTTACCAGGGGTACTTGCTTTCGTCTCAACCTGCGGACGGCTCGGTCTAGGATCTGCACTGGCCGCTCGGGGTAGGTCAGGTCGTCGCTCACCTCGACGCTCTCGTGACTCAGTACGTGGCTGGGATCGGCTACGTACTTCCTGAGGTTGGACACGTGGAACACGTCGTGCACACCAGAAAGCTGCGGGGGAAGGGCAAGTCTGTAAGCAACGGGTCCAACCCGCTCCAGGACCTCGAAGGGCCCCACGAACCTCGGCGCGAGCTTCCCTCTCACCCCAAACCGCTGTAAGCCCTTCATGGGCGAAACACGAAGAAAGACGTGGTCCCCAACCTCGAACTGCACCTCTCTGCGTCTGCGATCTGCGTAGCTCTTCTGTCTGCTCCTGACAGTGCGGAGTCGTCTGTGGATCTGTTCAACTACCTCCTGACTCTGCCGGATCAACCTGGGGCCAACCTCCCACTTGGTCCCCACCTCAACCCAACTCAAGGGTGCCGTGCATTTCCGTCCGTACAGAGCCTCGTAGGGAGCCATGCCGATGCTCGAGTGATAACTGTTGTTGTATGCAAACTCTGCCAGGGGCAGGTGTTCCTCCCAAGAGCCCCTCCAGTCTAGTACACAGGCACGCAAAAGATCCTCAAGTGTCTGTATCGTGCGTTCCGACTGTCCGTCCGTCTGGGGGTGGTAAGCCGTGCTAAACCTCAACCTCGTCCCCAAAGCCTGCTGAAACTCAGCCCGAAACTGGGACGTAAAGCGGGTATCCCGGTCGGATACGATCTCCCGCGGAACTCCGTGTAGTCGCACCACATCACGGATATACCTCTCTGCCAACTGTGCTGGTCCCAAAGTGACTCGGATCGGCAAGAATCGTGCCGTCTTCGTCAACCTATCCACTATTACCCAGACCGCGTCGTGTCCTCGCTGGGTAACAGGTAAACCCACCACCAAGTCCATGGTGATGCTCTCCCACTTCCACTCTGGCACTGGAAGCGGCTGAAGCGGCCCTGCAGGCCTCTGATGCTCGGCTTTCACCTGCTGGCACACTAAGCACTGCTGCACGAACTCACCCACATCCCGCTTCATCCCTCTCCACCAGAACTCGCGTCTCAAGTCATGGTACATTTTCGTGTTTCCGGGATGTATGGTGAATCTGGAACCGTGTGCCTCAGTCAGGAGCTCTCTCAACAGCTCCTCGTCTCTGGGGACGCACAGCCGTCCCCTCAAGCGTAACACCTGGTCTGTGAAAGAGAAGTCCCCTGGGTCCCCTGACAGTACTCTGTCGCGCAAAGACTGCAAGTACGGATCGGCCATCTGTCCCGTGATGATGCGGTCTATCAACTCTGGTCTGGTCTGCCGTGTCACCGTCACTGCCCCACAGTATCCTCGTAACTCTAGAGGTCGCCAACTGCCCACCTCCTCCAAAAGGCTCCAACTTTGTAACTGTAGACTGGCCAAGCGTGCGGGCGCCTTACGGCTCAAGGCGTCAGCCACCACATTAGCCTTTCCCGGGTGGTAGGAGATGCTGCAGTCGTAGTCCTTCAGGAGCTCCAACCAACGTCTCTGTCTCATGTTGAGCTCCTTCTGGTCAAAAAGATATCTGAGGCTCTTGTGATCTGTAAAAATCTCGAAGGTCTCACCGTACAAGTAGTGCCTCCATGTCTTCAGCGCGAAGACAACAGCTGCCAACTCTAGGTCATGGGTGGGGTAGGTATGCTCATGGGGCTTCAGTTGCCGCGAAGCGTAAGCGACCACGTGACCCCTCTGCATGAGCACACCTCCTAACCCCTGCAAGGAAGCGTCCGTGTACACGACGAACCCGCCACTACTGTCAGGAATGGTGAGCACAGGAGCCGAGGTCAACCTCTCCTTCAGCTCCAGAAAACACGCCTCACAGGCGTCTGTCCAAGTGAAAGGCACATCCTTCCGAGTCAACTGTGTCATAGGACGTGCAATCTGCGAAAACCCTCTGATGAACCGTCTGTAGTAACCTGCCAGTCCCAGGAAACTGCGAATCTCAGTGACTGAACGCGGTCTCTCCCACCTGAGCACTGCCTCGACCTTGGCGGGATCCACCGCCAGGCCGTCTCCAGAGATCACATGACCCAAAAAGGTCACCTCCCTCAACCAGAACTCGCACTTGCTGTATTTGGCGTACAGCCTGCGTCGTCTCAGAGTGTCCAGAACCATCCGCAAGTGCTGTCCGTGCTGCGTCCGATCTCTAGAATAGATGAGTACATCATCTATGAAAACCACCACAAACTGGTCCAAGTACGGTCTGAACACCCGGTTCATCAGGTCCATGAAAGCAGCGGGGGCATTGGTCAGCCCAAACGGCATGACCAAAAACTCGTAGTGTCCGTACCGGGTGCGGAAAGCTGTCTTGGAGACGTCGGTCTCCCTGATCCTCAACTGGTGGTATCCAGACCTCAAGTCGATCTTGGAAAACACCGTGGCACCCCGCAACTGGTCAAACAAATCGTCAATCCTCGGCAGCGGATATCGGTTCTTGATGGTGACCCTATTCAGCTGTCTGTAGTCCACACAAAGGCGTAGGGTCCCATCCTTCTTCTTCACAAACAGTACCGGGGCTCCCCAGGGAGACGCACTGGGCCTCACGAAACCTTTCTCCAAAAGGTCCTGCAACTGAGACTTGAGCTCTCGCAGCTCAAGCGGTGCCATCCTGTATGGCGCGGTGGAGATGGGGTTGGTCCCTGGTACTAGTGAGATCTCAAACTCGATCTCACGCTCGGGCGGTAGTCCTGGTAACTCGTCTGGAAACACGTCGGGGTACTCTCTGACCACCGGGATGCTCTGGAAGTCTGCCACGGGGCTGTGCTCTGCCACCACACAAGCTAAGAAGCCCTCACACCCCTGGCTCAAAAGTCTCGCCGCCCGAAGTGCCGAAATGCACCTGAAACCTCCGTCCACTGGCTGCCCGTGAAACTCGAAGGAAGGCAACTCCGGAATGGAGAAGACAATCTTCCTCTCAAAGCAGTCTACCAATGCGTGGTAAGCGGACAGCCAATCCATCCCCAGGATCACCCCAAAGTCCTCCATCTGTATCATAATCAGGTCAGCTGGCAGGCTGTGTCCCCCGATCTGACCCCGCAACCCGTGTACACCTCCTCAGCTACAAACAGCTGACCACTCGGACCTCTGATTACGAACGGGTTCTCTAACAATGTATAATCCTGGTCCAAACTAACTGCGAAACTGTCTGCGACAACGAGTGCGTAGCGCCGGAATCGAAAAGTGTGTAAACGAGTCTGCCAGAAACTGAAACCATACCTGCTACCACGGATCCCGAAGCTCTGGCGTCCCTGTGTGTTAGGGCGTTGATACGCCCCTCAGCTCTAGGTGCGGACGAAGCAGCCACACTCTGCGTCGGACGGGTAGGTGCTGGCCGGTACCCTCCTTGCGACTGCCGTCCTCCTCCTCGCGCCTGGAAATCGCGGCCTCCTGCGCGCCCTCCAGTGCTCTGCGCGGGAAGTATCTGCTGACCTCCTGCCCTAGATGGGCAGTCCCTCCTGACGTGGCCCGGCTGGCCACACTGGTAGCAGAGGGGAACCCGACTCCCGCCCTCAGTGAGTCCCTGCTGTCGGCTAGGCGGGGGTCCGGTGCTGGCGACTGGCCCCTGTCGAGGGCCCCCAAAGGCCACTGATGGCCCCGCACAACGTGACGGCTCTCCTGCGGACGCCACGTGCCTCCGTTGAATTCTCCTAACACGCCTGGTGTGGCGGCGGAAATCTCGTTCCACCACTAACTCCCCTGTCGTACGCTCGGAAGGGGGAGGGGGTGGCGACGTGGGTGGAAGCTGAAATTCTTCTCGAACCACCTCTCGAATCAGTTGGACGAGGTCCCGAGACGGTATACTCAGGAGAAGAGGAGGGGTAGTATGTATTCCAAGCCCGACATATCTGTCCCCCGAGCCCTGACCTCGGCCGCGCCTGCGGCTCACCCTCCTAGCTCCACGACGCGGCATCTCCTACAATGGAGACGCGAAACAAAACGGAAACGTCAAAACAGACGGTACCTAACAACACTTCTAAGAGCTCATGTCAAGAGATATGTTGTGGTGGCTACTCTAGCTATAAACATGTGAATTGGTTATTTTCCAGTCAGTTGATTCACTTCTCGGGACGACCTTGCTCTGATACCATCTTGTAACGACCCGGTTCCCGAGTCCCTACGAGACACGAGAACCGGACCGACTCGACTAATCCCAAGACCCAGTCGTCCAACGAGGAAGTAACCAAAAGACAGTAAAATAAACCACATTCAGCATGAATATAACTAACAGTAAAAAGTACAGCAGTAAGGAAAGAAACTACTACAGTAGGCACCACCACAACAGTAAAACAACATTTATCATATAACAAAAACTGCAGGTAAAGAAGGTACAGCGGAAACAAAACTACTCACTAGAACAGAAACACAAGAAGGTACAAAACTGTGGCAACTCTACTGGACCCTACTCGGCCCAGCGTCCTCTGCAGCCGCCGACCCTGGCTGCTCAACACCTGGTCCTGAAAAAGGTAACGAGTGTAACACGTCAGCAAAACGCTGAGTAGAGTGGCAAACTAACTAAAGGCAACAGTAGAGTGTACAGTAGCTGTTATGTTCTATTACTTCCTTTATTTACATCTTTCAATTTTTCTCACTATTTCATTTACTTCTCAGATCCTTTACTTGATCTCGAATGTCCTCGTGGGACGATCTTGATTGCAGTCTTTTCCAACAGTAGAAGTAGCACGTGGTGCTCTCCTGGCCGGGAGAGTCCCCCGTGGTGATCCTACCCTCAGTCAACCACCCCAAGGTCACTGACAGACGTAACGGTGACTACGGCACGCGCGATAAACGCACAGGTAGCTAGCCCGTACTGGCACGCGGTCAGTCGTTTCCGTTAACGGGTGCGCCCAAAGCACAGCACGGAACCAGGGCAGAGCCCTCTCAGTAACAGGGGTCCAACCCCTCCACAGTAACCAAACCGGGGCCTTGCCCCTCCACAGTCCGCGCACCCTCGTCTGACTACCCTGGTTTGCCCTAGTGGGCCTAACAAGTCGGTGAAGGAGGCTAGCAGAACCCCGGGGCCCGTGGGGTAGCTAGTACTCTCCTAACACTACTAGCTCTCCTCGGTACTACGTACACGAGGGCCAACAAGTCGGTACAGAGCGGCCAAGCCTAACCCCGGGTCCCTGGGGCGGCTGGCCCCACTCTGCACTAAACAGGTACAGGTACTTCCCTTGGTACTGCGTACCCAAGAGACAGTACAACTACATCTCAGTTCCATTCCTTTTCTTTCCAGGAGTTCCACTCCTAATTCCCCGTAGGGTTCCAGCCCTTTATCTCAGAACATCATATGTTTCACTTTCCAGATTCACGTTCTCAATTTCCATGATCTCAAACATGTTTCTTTGTTCATAACAGGCAGCTATTAATTAATTTCACAGGCAGCTTATATATTCCTTTCCATTTTTCCAAGACTGCAGTAATATACATTCCACTAGTTTTTCCATCCTAGGATTCATGCCATATCCTAGGATCTAACATACAATCTAGTTTTCCGGCCCTAGGATTCATGCAACACCTAGGAGCTATCATTCCATACATTTCTCATTCCTAGGGTTCATGCAATGCCCTAGGTTCTAGTTATGGTTCCATACTTTAACATATTTTATTAATGCTTAAAACCACTCTACCAGGTACAACGGAAGTAATGGGGGCGTGGTCGGGAATCCCGCGTGCCTCCGCGACTCTCAAGACGGCAACCGAACGAGGTCCTATCACAAGGATCAAACACAAGGAGTGTCTCAAAACAGTGTATAGCTACTGTAGGCGGGTAGAGGAATAAATTCTGAAACGAACGCAACTCGAATCGCGGAAAACGGAGCCCAAACGGGCCCTAAACGGGTCGAGAAAGACAATACTGTGCAAAATCAGACGTCTGGAACTCCTTCCAGACGTCTTAAACGGTGGATCAGAGAATTACCTCTTCGGCTTGGTTCCCCGGACGTCCAGAAGTCTGTGGCGACGTCTCTCCTAGATCCCAGACGTCCGATGGTCTCTCCGGACGTCTGGAGGTCACTCCCGCCGTCTGGTACAACTTCCAGACGTCGGATTCGCAAAGGATGACGAATCCGAACACCTGCGCACAGCCAACCCTCCTCCTTCAGTACGGTCAGTCGACAAAAGAAGAAGGAGAAAGCGGAACTCACCTTTCAGACGTCTGTATGATCACACAGACGTCGACCTTGCCGTCTGGATATCAGTCCAGACGTCTGATTCTGGAGATTTTTCCAGAACCAGAACCTCGCTCGGCCTCCGCTCGCGACGCCGCCCGCGTCGCACCTCGCGCGTCCGCTGCTCCGCCCGCAGCAGGTCCCTCTTCGCGACGCTCTGCGCCCCCCTGCGCCCTCCGCCGGCCGGCCAAGCCGCTCCCGGCGAGCTCGCCCTCACGGCAGAGTCCCGCCCTCGCACGCCGCAGCTCCTCCGCGCCTTCGCTGCGCCGCTGCCGCTGCGCCCTCGCGTCCGCTCGCTCCGCCCGCAGCAGGAGAGGAGGAAGATGGTGGAGACGGGAGGGGAGGCGCGCCCCCTCCCCCTTTTAACGCCGCGCGGAGAGGAGGAGAGAGACGGCCGCAGTCGCCTGCAGCCGCAGAGAAGATGCGAATCGCAGGTCTGCGCGCACAGGCGCGCAGACGAATATCCCGTGCGAGTATAACTGTTCGTCAGACGTCTGTAAACTATCCCGGACGTCTGGTCAGACGTCTGGATGTGATCCCAGACGTCTCGACAGACGTCTGGGCCACCTCCCAGACGTCTTAAAAGACGTCTGGGGGTACGCGCTCGTTACATGGAGAGAGCTATTTACGAATCAGTGTAGGTCGTGCTTGTACGTTTAGTTTATAGCATGTACTTATCACACCATCTATGCTGGGACCTCAAGGTGATGGAACGAGTTGTAAGGCAAGTGCCGAGTTTCCTAGTTTCCTCCTAGTCAAGAGGACACCTCGTACTTGTCATACTTTTCGGGATATTGCGGTGAGATCTCGTATTTTCCGAGGAACTGATTAATAATGAGTGTAACACACATTGTGATGATTTAGAAATAAAGAATAATGAATTATGGAGTAATGATCGAATTAATTAATTCTTACCCAAATCTTTATTTCGCATTTTTGTTTACACTACTCTACTTAGAGTCAGATAGCATGTCCTTAAACTCTGTATTCATGTATAGCTGAGCAATCAGGAGTGGTTGCATTCAGAGTGACTAGCGTAGAACCTAACTCAACACCAACAAATGGTCCGTGATCCTAGGAGTCCCTTGTTTTAGTTTCTTTGTTCTCTTTCTTGTTTTCTTGTAGTTGTACTCAAATGTTTAGAGAGGTCTCTTTCCTTTTAGTCTTTTAGACTTGTGAAGTCGATTACTTTTGTCAGCATTTACTTTCCTTTTTTGTTTAATGCTTTATAAATGATTTTGTTTAACTATATTTATATTTTATGATTATATGCTGGATGACTTTGATCCTGTTTGAACTTGCTAATTGTATTTGGCTTCTTGGATCTTATCGGATTTGATCGATTGGTGGGATCCAAGTTATCACAATGCATCCCTTTAGATGTTTCTATCATTCCTTCTCAAAAGAATCATCACATCTCCTTGCTTAGTAAATCTTCAACTTTCTTTGACAAAGCAAACATCGACATGAAAAAGGATCCCCAATGTTAGAATAGCAACAAGCTTCCATCTCCTCCGTCAAGAATGGAAACAAAAGATGTTTTCTCTTAACTAATACCTAACTCAAAGAATGACATAGCAACCTTGCCACCTTCTACGGATCCCTCCACAAAGAAGTGTATAATTTGCATACTATCATTTAGGTGTTCAACATATGCACTACTCTTAGTACAAACCATGAAACAAGATCATTGAACAAGCCCATTCAAGCAAAACATGTGCAACCAAGACAAAGAGAAGGAGCCAAGAGGGTATCCTTGCTTAAACCCTAGTTGAGGTTGTAATGTTATGTCTGCAAACAAGACCAAAAGCCTTGTTATTTGTTCAAATGACTCCAATCTAACCATGTGAGTGTACAAAGACAGCAAAATTATTCATTTGTATCTTTATTGAAGGTTATATGCATGTATGTAGGACAATTTTCCAATTAAAGTAAAACTTGACAAAATAATTACTTAATTCACATACTCTTCTTTCAAGAGCTTTTTTTATTCTCACAAACCTTACAAAGCATTTTACAAAGCCTACTAAGCATACATTTTCAGGTGCCTTTTAGGTTTTTACAAGAAATGTTTTGATAATTTTTGCCTTAAGACGTGCATCATTATATGTTTCTGCCGTTAATAAAATTTCTTTGGTCAGCAATGCTCTATATCCATACGATTGAACTTTTCATGAAAGTTTCAGAATAATCCCCCCTACCGCCACAAAAGAAAATAAAAATCAATTTGTTTAACTCATTTAATTAGTCTAGACTCAGGACAATTTGTTTGCATATATATATATATATATATATATATATATATATATATATATATATATATATATATGTACGTGAGTACTTACCATTATTTACATTTGGCCATGGTTATTGATTCAAATTAATTATTAACGATCGATACAATGCTGACGAACGTTAGTGGGAAATGTGGTGGTCAAACTAAGCTAAAAAACATATATGCATGCCTACAGAGAGTTTAGTAGGGTCGTACATGCAAAAAAAATTCAAATTAATAAATGGTTTGAGACATTTAGATGGTCACATTATTGCTCGATCCTGCAAACACCAATCCAAAGTGAGCCAATGTTGAAGCTCCTTTGGTAGACTAAATTAGAATTCAGGCCATACATGTACAGCATCTAACAAGCACTGGCAGTCTTGAACATGACTACATACTTTCATTTGCTATCAGACAGGACATGAGAGCCAGCTAAATAGACTGAAAATTCTTCATTAATGTATCGAGAAATATGTTTATAAGCCCAACACAATACTGTAGAGCTAATTGTCCTTGACACTGGCATCTCTCTACCTTCTCCGAAGTATTTTTTTCGAGATCGATTGGTGCGTTGGCAAGGAGTTAAAAACAAGATTCACAAAGGGAAGACCATGAACTTGAAAAAAGTCTTTTTCTACTGAAAACAAACATACACGTTTGTATGCCCATGAACATTTTTTACACGCATACTGACTGAGTCGTAGAAATCATGTACAAACTCCAGCAAAATAAAAGAGAGACAGAGAGAAAAATCAAACAGCTCAGCTCATGCTTACCTACTTTGAAGCATAAGTTGGGCATGAGTTGGCTCGTTTTCTTATCTGGACGGTAACAAATGGACGTTAAAACTCACGAAGAACAATGGGTTGCCTGTTCAGAAGTCGGATAGATGTGGAGATTGGAGATGCCCTGTCAGGAAAGCAATGCGCAATTGCTGATGGAAGTTGTTTGTAGAAGAATCAAGAATGTACTACAATTTTTCCTATATAATAATAACCTATAACTTGTTTTTCACAAATTTCGGTGACCTCGTTCTGGTTATTTATATACTTATATTCTCAAAGGACAACAGTTCTCTGCATCAAATAGAACCGCAAGATGTGCAAATCCCATGTCAAGGACTTATTTCACAGAAGTGAGCACGTTTAGGACAAGGAGATTGGACTCAGAAAAGTATTCAAGCACACAACAAGGAAATTCAAATCACTTTTTTTTTTTTTAAATGGAAAGTTAAATGCAACAATAGTACGTATCTTGGCCATGATTGTGACAACCAAGTCTAAATGTCAACCTCAGTGGTGAAAAGATAACCCTGATATTGGTTGGGTTTAGTGTAAGTGAACCAAGGATAACCACCCTAAATGCTTTAGCTTAAGTTATCAAAAAAGTAATCTCCATCCCTTATCAACTCCTCATTTCCGAGATCTCTGAGGGTACTACAATCTCCTTTAATGATACCTGTCCCTGGTAACATACTCCTCATTTATTAGTCCCCTTCCTCTATTAGAGGAAGTTTAGCTAAATTATTGTCTATAACGACTCAGATCAAAGGTTCCAAGCCTGTAAAAAAAGCATTAGGCTTCAAGTCTACTAGACTGAAAGCAACCATCCAAAACACATAAATCCAAGTTATTAAGTAATTATTATCGCCACTTATCACCTGCTTCTCATTTTTGCAGTTTCCATTGTGACTGTTTATAGAAGGTTAAAACTTACAAAGAGTACCCACAACCGACAGTTTTCCCTAAAAATAACAACTGTAACTGTATTGGAATTCCAAACAAAGAGTAAGATCAAATAATTCAAGAGCAAAATGAAAGTTATGGGACCACCTGATACCTATTATATCTGAAGAGTGGGGGGACTTGCTGTAAAGGTCGGCTTTCTCACTAAAATAAACCTGATATTACTATTTGAATCTCAATTTACGTAAATACTCCTACATCCATCTTCCACTTCACCACTCTCCAACAAGATCATTTGAGGTTTAGTTTCACAAGACTAACTGTCCTATGTGTTTTCATCATCATCATTTACCTCTCTTTCTTCCAATGCATTTGCTTCAATCTTACATTTTCATGTATTCCCTCTCATCCATCATCACACTGTGATAGCATACTTTCTACAGTATATCGTACAAGCACACAATGAAATAAAGCAATCGACTGATTTATACCATCAAAATGGATGTTTCCAATAATTAAATGGACGAGACACAGTTTCCTGCATGTTTAACTACCCTTAGCTTTCTAAGCACCAGCTTATCCAACTTCATCCCAGAAGAGGAGAATCCAGATTAGGTTCCTTGCCATTCAAACTGGATATGCTTGGGGTCAATGGAATAAAAACTTTCAAGAGAAGGTGCCAAGATAAGCTTCAAGTGCAAGACCGTTGACACTGTTAAAAGAATAGGTTGAAAAAAAACTTCACATTTCGGAAAAAAATCAGTATGCATTGTTGAAACAAACTGAATCCTAGCTTTGCTTTCACCGTGATTGCAACAGACTTACATCAGTGGAGTTTGGCGTAACCCTGAACAGAGTGAAGAACGAAGGAAGGCAAAGAAGAACAAGCTCACAGTGACCTGGGAGTCTTCTCCAGCAGAGCAGAGAGGTAAACCTCATCCTTCGACTTTGGTGTGACAACCCATTTGTGCTTCTTGTATCTGAGCTGTAGAAACATGTACACATAATCCTCCAGGTCCTTCTTGTTGCAAAAGAACTTGTCAATCCAGAGAAGCCCACCAGGACGCAGCACGCGATCCCAATCGTAGATGACGAAGTCCAGGAGCTGCAGATCGATCCAGCCATCCAAGAACACAGTTGTGTGGATCAGATCCATGGTGTTATCGAAGAATGGCAGGCGCTGGTTTAGAGTCACATACAAAGGAACAAGACCCCTCAGTGCAATCATCTCACTGAAAGGAGCACCAACATTCAAAGCCGTTGAAACGATGGTCACATTCCACTCCCTCATCCTTGCCGCGAATGTCCCTGTCCCAACGCTGGCGTCCAGACCGATCCTTATCTCACCCGGCTTGACGACCATCACGTCCCTGATGTGGAAGTCTGCGCGGAGGGAGCTGTTGGCCACCCACCTCAGCTTCTCCTTCTCGAGGTCGAAGCACCCAGTGCACTTGTTGAAGCCCCTCCCTGTGCCATTGCCTGCGAGGCATGCGAAGCTCCTGCACCTGCACGGGTAGAGCCAGGAATTTAAGTGGGGAATTGAAGCCAAAAGAAGTTATATTTATTAACAAAACATGCAACAATAGAAAAATATTACCCAATTAGAGTCGCATAGTTTCTATTTGCAGTGTGGTAAATTCTCCATTTATAATGGAGCATGTGCCACTTCTCAACACTTCGCTTAGTTGGTCAATTCTCCTTCGCAAACAGAGAATTCACTCCACTTTTTAATAAAAATCATGCAACCCCAATTAAGTAATAGTTTTCTATCTTTGCATCATTTACTCTTGTGTATTTAACTAGTGAAGCCTTCTAGTATGGAAGGGGCAAAAAATGAGATGGTCGATGAAAATTAAAGGGTGTATACTGAGGATAAACACAATTAGTGCTCAACTAATCCTTCATATATTTCCAGAAGGTTGAGCAGTAAAGGCCCTTGTGGTTGTGTGTGTGCAATGGTCCCTTTCACCTTTTTCCAGTTGCACCTACAGATATTATTCCCTTTGCATGATTATAAATAAAACACCAATGCTGAGATCCTGCTGTGTGCTTAGCCATTTTCTCCTCTCCATGTTTCTAAAGCCTACAATGGGCTACCTGCTCATCTAGAAATTCTGCTCTCACTGAGAGCTTTGATCCTCCAATGCCCACCATGGGCATCTTTGCTCTTCCACCTTCTAACATACACCAATGTGTTCCCTTCAAACTGTTTTATACAAACTATACACTTTAGAAGGCCGAACTTCTATCAATTTTGTCTGCACATGATTTAGATGGCATTGCTGATGGCACTAAGAAGGCTCTTGAGAAATATCTCAAGAATGATGATGGCACCATCAGAGGTGTCAATGAGGCTTATCAAAAGTGGAGGCACAAGGACAAATCCGTTCTGAGTTGGCTAATTTCTTCAGTGAATGAACATATTAGCCTTCAAATTGCCAACATTCCCACGACAGGGGAGGCATGGCTATTTCTTGAATAATACTTTGCCACACAATTTCGTTGTAAGATTCATCATTATAGATCTGAACTCTGTAAACTTGGACACAATGATCTTAGTGTTACTGATTATGTGAACAAGGCACGTGAGCTTGTAACTAATCTGACTACCTGTGGGAAACCGATCGATGATTGATTAGTCAATCTCTATCTTATTACGTGGCCTCGGTATTGACTTTGATCCTATAGTAGCTATTATTATTGGGAAAGAATGTTGTTCCTATAATAAAGCTATTGGGCTTTTACTTAGCTATGAACAATGCCTCAAAGCATAGCAACGTATTGAGATAATCCAGGCTTTGCATTCCTTCAAAGGCAGCGGAGGGCATGCCATATATAAAAATTGGGGAGGTCGTGTTAATTGAGCTCCTCGTGGTGCTTATTCAAACAATGCTTCTTCTGGCCATAGCATGAATACTAATTCCAATTGAGGTAGAGGATACAATTCATCGCCAAATATTGCTTGTCAAATTTATGGAAAGTTTGATCACATTGCTATTTTCATTATGATTCTCTTGATACTTCATCTTCTCCTCAAGCTAACAACAAAGAGGCTTCATCAAGTCAACTTTAGCATTCTGATTTAGGTGCCACCCATCATCTCACGAACTCCCTTGCTAGTTTAGATCTCTCGCAAGAGTATGATAGCATCAATCAATACTGCTCACTTTGGGAATGGTCAAGGTTCATTGACATCCCACATTGGCCAAAAATGGTTTCCCTCTCCTGCTCGCTTCCTTTATTTAAATGATGTGCTATAAATTCCTAATGCCAGAAATTTATTATCAATTTATCGTTTCACTACCGATAATGCTTGCCATTTTAAGATCTATCCACAACATTTTGTGCTCAAGGATCTAAAAACAAAGAAGCAGCTCCTTAATGGCCAAGCAGGGCGATGCTTATATCAATTATTGATGCCCTCTTCTGCAACTATTTCATCTGCCTCCACCTCTACCTCATCTCCTGCAGTTTACCTCTTTGAAGGAACAAAATGGATGGCATTGTCGTTTAGGCCACACCAACAATAAAGTTATTCTGCATATTATCACTAAGTTTCACCTTCCAGTGAGTCATGTTGCTAAGATTACTTCTCCGTGTTCTGCTTGTTAAGAAACAAAATGTCATCGACAACATCTTCCTCTAACTAATACAGTTAATAATCCTCCTTTTGAGATTATTTTCTCTGATGTGTGGACATCCCCTGTGGAGTCCTTTCAAGGACACAAATAATGCATTGCTGTTAGAGATTAATTTAGAAATAGTATTTAGGAAATTACAAATTATCTCTTTTCATATTTTAAGAACAACCTTTCCATGTTTTATCTCTTTTCAAATTATAGGAGATTTATTTTAGTTTGTTTAATATATCTGATTTATTTCCATGTTTGGAATTGGAATTGGACTTAGGATTGATCCCTCTTTATATAAGGGATGAACTCTTTTTTTTTTTTTTTTTGAGATCGAGATTAATGAATTTCAGTTACAAAAATCTCTACAATTACCTTTGTCGATGACTACAGTAAATACATATGGCTCTTTCCTCTTGGTAGCAAGACTAAAGCATTTGATGTCTTCTTACATTATCAGGCTTATGTTAAAACACAATTTAACAAAACTATCAAGTCCATGCGCACTAATGGAGGAACTGAGTACTTAAAAATTCATCAATGGTGTAAAACCCATGGCATTGTATCTCGAATCATTGCCCCCTGCACCCCTGAACAGAATGGCACAACTGAACGTAAAAATTACCATCTCACTGAAGTTGCTTTGGCTATGATGAACTATGCTGGGTGCGTTTGAAATTTTGGTCCATGGCATTCTCACTGCAGCTACTACTATTAATTATCTTCCAGGCTCTATCACCAACAATATCTCTCCATATATGTTGCTCTTTTCCAAGGAACTAGACTACAAATTTCTTATTTGGGTGTGCCTATTACCGGTTACTACACCCATATAATTGGCACAAATTGCAACCTCGATCACAATTGCACATCTTTCTTGGTTATAATCAGCAACATAAAACATATTATTGTTAGCACACCCATCACACAAAAAGTTATTGCTCTCCCGACATGTTAATTTTGATGAGTCCCACTTCCCCTTTAAATCAACTCCTCTTATTCTTAATGTATCCCCCAAAGAAGAACAGCTCTCCTTCCTATATCACCTGACACAGCCTCATTCCCTTTGAATCCACCTCCTATAAATCCCATTCCACTACCTCGACAACTAATTGCTATACCTGCCCCTCCATCACCCCAATCACCACATCCACCCCCTCCACCTCTACCTACATCTAGGACTCATCAAATGCAAACACACTCAACACATGGCATTGTGAAAACGTTTATGCTGCCACCCACCTCTTGCCATCTCATCGACAGAGCTTATACAATGATTGGAAACCTAGTTCTTTTACTCAAGCATGCAAAGATCCCAACTGGCATGTTGCCATGTCATAAGAGTTTAATGCCTTGCAAAGAAATGACACATGGTTTCTTGTACCACATAATCCATCCACGAACATTGTTGGTTGTAAATGGGTCTTCAAAATTGAAAAAAAAAGCAGATTGTTATAAGGCACACTTATTGCATCCAATGCTTAATTGATCTGGATGGTCTCAAACCAATCAGTTTAATTTTGAAATAAAGTGGAAGTGAGATATCAAAAGCAATAAAACAATAAGAACACTTTGGTTTCATGGAAACCCCCTCACAAAAAGTGGGGAGAAAACCACGGGAGAAGACATCGATAGGACTCTGATTTCTATATTTCTTCTCAAAGGAATATGGGAGTACACACCTATTTATAGGCCATCACTCACACACAAAGCTCACATCTTCCAATGTGGCACTAAACTAACTACTCAATTCTCTTAACACTCCCTTTCAAGCTGGAGCATGGAATGCTCAGCTTGTAATACAAAGAAATCCCTCTACACAGAAGAACAAACAACACTCTCAATAGGTACAACTGACTCTCCTCTGCAAACGACAATTGCACTCTTATTCATGCTTATAGGTAGGTATGTTGATGACAACACATCAGACCGACTGGAGTTTGACGACAAATTGTTGTAGTTGGTTCTAACAAGGGCTTATCCTCTGGAGACCTCAACTGGTGCTGGTGGCTCTCCATTCAGTATCCTTGAAGAGGATCTTCCTTTGAAGACCTCAAAAGTGGATCACCTACTTTGGAGTCCATAAAACTGGATCTCCCACGTAGAAACCTAAAATGAGTCCTTCCTCTTAGGACCTCGAAACTGGATCTCATTCTCTAAAGATCTCGAAACTCTGGAATTCCCAAAGTTATATTTCTCATGTAGAGTCTATGACCAAAAAAGACTCCCAAATAGAAGATGACTACAACAGACTTCCACACTCCCCCTTCTCTTCCATATTCGTATACAAGAAAAAATAACAATAGAAGAAATAAAATAATAAAAAATTAGAAAAGACTTATCCAACTCTTTTCTTCAACCTCATCATTTTTGTTCTTTTTTTTTTTTCCTCTCATTCTTTCGTCTTTATCTTCTTTTTTTTTTTTTTCATCTTTTTAAACTCCCCCCCTTAGGTCCAGGAGAACCCAATGACACACCAACTTCCTCGGCTTTGTCTCTCTCCACAGGGTTTGGAAGAACCCAACAACACCGCCAGCTCCCAATCCTGCGTCACCTCTGCGGCCTTCGTGTTGCTGCGTCGCATGATGCGGCCTTGCAGATCGCCGCATTGTCGCTACACACGCCCCACCGCGTGCTGCCGTCAACATCGCCAAGTCCATGCCGAGATCATCGCTCCTCTGACCTCTCAACCTTGCATCGCCCCAGCGGTCTGTTGGACGCGATGGTGCTCCTCCTCTTTGCGGCAGTGGTCGCTTCTGCAGCCTCCAATGTGCCACCGCTCCGCCTATGAGGCAGGAATAGCGCCGCCACGCCACTCTTCTTCTTCCTCCTTTTTCTGATCGCCACCGACATAGTTGGTGCAAGGTACTCACGCGAGGTCATTGCCACAATCTCGAGAATTAATTATAGTGTGGCTTAAGAATTCCACAAATTGACCAAATGTTTGATTTGTGGAATAAGCCACACTATAATTAATTGCCACAATCTCGCGAGGATTCTTGGAATAAGATTTAGTGGATTTATACATGGAATTGGCATTTTTATGGAATAAGTGGATGAATAAGATTTTTTTTATTATTTGGGTCTAACTTTTGACCTTGAGGAAGATAGAAGGATCAGTGTTCCACGTTTGGAGGAATAAAAGGAGCAAAATACATTTATTCCAAGAGTCCTCCTGGAAAAAATTTTATGCCAACGTGAGTGAGCCTAATTCGGTGTAAGTCCTACTTGATTCTCGTAAACAAACGGGCCTCAAAGAAATTAAAAGTCAAGCGTGGCGACTTGCACCTGTAATTGCTCCATCTGACGTTCCTATCCTCCGGCATCCGCCACAGCGACTCGTTGATGGGGAGCGGCCTGAGGTACACCTTGGACGCGCGGGCGAGGCACCTCCTCCGCGGGAGGGGGTCGCACCCGGCGAGCATCAGCTTCTGGCCCAGGAGCCAGTCGTCCCTGCAGTAGGACCCGATGTCGTAGCTCATGTACTCCTCAAGCTCCTTCTGCATCAGCACGCACGCGTGGCCGATGGTGTTGCGCGTCTTGTTGCACCCGTACACGCCGGGCTTCCCGAGCCGGTTCTGCTTGGCGGTTATGTACTTCCGGATCTCCTCCACCTTGATGAAGAAGTTGATCAGAGGGTCCTCTCGAGCTACACCGACGGCGGAACTGTTGACGTCGGGAATCGGGATCCTCACGAGCCCGAGGGCAATGTGAGCCTCATATAAAGGCTGGATCACCTCCTCGTCTAGGAACCTCCGGAGCTCCGACCGGGGGACGCGCTCCTCCCTGAGGGTCTTGTTCCGGTCCAACCTCAGCACCTCGGACTCGAGCTTCTCCTGCAGCTTGACGAGCCTTTCCAGCACGTCCTCCACGCGGTCCGAGAGCGCCTTCGCGTCGAAATTCGCGTACCCGTCAACCCCCGGGGAAAGAAGCCTCCCCTCGTGGAGGTGGAGCCACCTGCAAGAGGAGTCCTCGTTGTAGACGAACAGGCCGACGTAGTAGAGGCTGGCAACGGAGGAGACGACGAGGAGCACGCCCAGCGCCACATGGAGAGCGGCCATTAGCTTGGGCTTGCTGCAACAGGACCGCGTCGTCTTGGCGGATCGAGCCATGTTTTGGCGTCGAGGGGATGATGCGACGAGTCGGGACAGGGTGGGGGTCTACCTACATCACTGTGCAGTGCGCGAGATCGGCGGGCTGGCACTTTGGAGTGGGGCGTTCGGAGATGTGGAAGTAGTAGTGACCGGGTGGTGTGGATCTGGAGGCGTTGCGGGGGTGTCGAGGAAGAGGGACACGGCGGGATTGGAGGGTGATTGGTCGCGGTGGGACAACGGGCGGTGTTCAGGAGGTGACGTCGAACGGGTGTCTACGCGTGTCTTGAGAGAACGCTTTGCTGCGTCGTCACTCCTCGTTTTGACTTGTGAGGTACGGAGATGGTGTGGACTTTTGCGTAGGCATATGTTTCCCTTTGTTTAATGGCTCCTTTTTATATGTTTGGGTGTAAAGGGGAGTTGACCAAGACCCCGGAGACCTACCAAAGCGGAGCTAACGAGGAGAAGCGATCGTGGACGGCCGACGACGTTGTTGTTGTGGCCGAGGAAGTCGTTAGTTGTCGAGTTCTACTGGTACCAACGTTAAAAAGTAAAGAACAAGATGCGCGCGCACAAGAAGATTGTATCGATGGCTGACGGAAGGGGAATAGTTGGAATCCACTGGATTTTTTTTTCTTTTAAGATAACCAAAATATCCCTTCTTTTTTTAATTAGCCAAGTCTGCTTATTACAATCCAAGAAGTCACAGCCTGAAGCAGAGAGATACTCCCATGGGTAGCATGTGCCCTTTGAGAACTTAACTACTTCTATTGACAATGATGACAAAGAAAGACAATTATGAAAGTTTAAAATAAATAAAAAATATTTAATAACTTTTTCTCTCGAGGAGTTGACAGTAGTTGATAGCTCTCCACGGTAAAAAAATATTGAGTTTTGTATTGATTCCATCTTACGGTGAAAGATCTCGTCTCGGGATCCACTTAAATAAGTTAGGCACAGTTTGTTTTGAGAAATTTATTTTGATCAATTAAATTTGTAAGTTATGAGATTATGAGATAAATCTGGAATCGTGAAGTTTTTATATCTTGAACAAATATGGGTCAAATTATGAAGTATTCGAGAGGATAAGTGTGGGTGTTCTCTCACATAATCTCCAGTTGTGTTCATCTCACCTTTCTCTTCAGAATTAGATAATCTCGAGATTGAGAGCTCTATCTTAAAATTAAAGGATCCAAATACACCATAAACAATTCAATCGCTGTAAACAAATAGGCTCTTAGTGATTGGTTTAGCTTCTTTGGGTAGAACATTAGCATCACAATTTATCAATTGTTATCATGCTTTTATTGCCACATTGTTCAATTTCAAGCTTGCTTATGTTTAGTTTCCTCTACTTAGAAAAATCAAGAAGATCTTCATAAGGATGCGAAATGAATTACTTGAGTTGAACCATTGTACTTGTGCTTTCGAAACTTGTGTGGAATGACTCGTCTTCGATCAAATTGCCACCGCATGATTTGTTAAGGCCATATTAGTTTCTTTTGGAATATTAATGTCTTTGATCATGCTCAACTCGTTTTAAAGAGTGAGAAGTTCATTAAGATCTTTGTTGGGAGTGAGAACAAACTCTTCTAAATGATGCAATGGATCTTGACATTGATTTTCATCTTAGCATTTGAATGATCTCTCTTGTTGTCTTACTTTTGCTTTAGTGGTAAAAAGTTATTTTTTGTCATTTCTAATTCCTTGTGTATCTCAAAAAGAAGTTCATGCATCTCCAACTTAATTTATCATCAAGTTTACAATTTTCAACTTGTCAGGATTCTCATGTCAATATATCTTTCTCAATAGATACATGCTTTCCAACCTTTTTTCAAGAAAAGTGGATTTGGTTCCCTTTGCAAAATATCCATTCTCTTTTTGTAGATGAGACCCATTTGTTTCCCCCTTCCTTTAAGCTTGAGAACCCATTTGGAATTCCTTCACCTATAGATTGCAGCAACTGCAATGAATTGGAAGGAGTGGTAGCGTGCAAGTAACCTGAGCATAGTGAAGCTGGAGTTGATGGCATGTGCGTTGGTGGCCTTCAAAAAGACAACATGGCTTGGCAGTGAGGATGATATATGTTGATGCAAGGAGGCTATGATGGCACTAGTCAAGGATGGCCATGTTCATTGATAGTGGTGTACCTTGGTAAGAAGAGTACACGATGGATTGTATGCCAAGGGTTAAGGATGGTGGTGGCTAATGTATGGTGCTAATTACGGAATGGTGTGTTTACAAGGGAATAAATTTGAACTTGAGAAAAATTCGCAAATGGTAGTATTTTTTTACCATCTGAATTTGTTAATAAGGGAGGAAATTGTAGTAGGGAAAAAAGGCTTTTGAGATTTGGGTAATTATAGAAATAAAATTAATTTTATTGAATCATAAGATCAAGTAGAATATTTTGACTCTAATATCGAATTAACGTGGCATGAGAAGCGAGAAAGGAGGAGAGTGATTAGGTAGGTCCATCGAAATTGAGGATGAGGCTCACCAGGGCATGGTCAGACGGTTGGAACTCTTGACATTGGCAGTAAAAGCCAAAGATCAAGTCCCCATCTCTACATTTACTTGGAGGATTGGGGTGTGGGGGATGGCTAATTCTCCCTGGCTTACCCAAATGGGATTTTGAGTCATCCAAGAAAAAAAAGTTAATCCCCTATCCAATCCTCCCTCACCACCCTTAATTGCCCTTACTTGCTTCACACCTTCCTACCCTATAGCCAATCTCCATGCTGAAAAGAGACACCAAGCCTCTCCTTTTGGATGAGCACAACCCATGGAAATAGAGGCCTTCACTTTTGACCTTGTCTCTATGCCTCTCACTCAGCTCTATCATGCGAGCTCCGTGTCACACCATTCTATTCTACTTCTACAAAAAAGATACTTCATTCCTCCAACTCATAGCTTCACACCCTTCCACTCCTTCGCTTCTAAAGTACTACTTTCATGATTTTGCCCCGCTTCATCAAAAAAGTTTGCGATGGGCTATTGGTCCTTTCACTAGTGTTGACATAAAGGCAGATGAGAAAGATATATGAGGCAAAACAAGCATCTCAAATTTTGAGGGTCAAACTTCTCATTCTTAATGACCATTGTCTTCAAACCCATCAATCATTATTTTGGATTGATCAATCCTACCCTCTCAAAATGGGGGTCCAAGTGCATAGAAGGAATCGAGAGGAGGGGATTTGTTCATTGAGGAAATGTTCCTACCATTATGATATGTGGAAAGAGATTTCTTTTGTTTAGCACATCACATTTTCTATCTATCTCAAAAGTCAAATTGTACTAACCAACTCTTAAGGGCTCGAGGGGTTGAAAGTGTGATTGCCAAGTCAGAAGATGCCTTGATGGGCATGATTGACAAAGTTGGAGCAACAAAAGAATGGATGCAAGAAACAAATCTACTTAGTACAAATGAATGGGGTTTGTACAAATAACCAACTCAATTATGAGATACTCCAAAGGATTACACGTGTCCTTTAGGATCTTAGTAGCTTACACTAATAGGAATAAAAAAGAAGACAACTACAAAAATTTGAAGTAATTAAATAAGGCTACGTAATAAAATTACATTACATAAAGTGTCACTAGTTTTTAACCTATGTTTTACCGTGAGAGCGAGAATAAACTTAGGAATCTTGGAAGAAAAGGGTGTAATGAACAAACGCTAAGAATAATAATAAAATTATTATGGTAATGAGAGAAATGAGCAATTGAAGATAGTAATCTAAGGAAAATTCGATGGAACATCCCTTGTTTTATCAAGGTTTTATTGATATAATTTTGAGAAACCTACAACATTTAAGGGGTGCAATGCAAAAATTATTGATTGATGTCATGTATGGATATGTACCTTAATCATATATTTAGTCTTGTAAAGGGAAATAGAAAAAAGGTCTCCCAATCATGTTGTTTGAACAATAATTACAAGCAGAGTTATATGGTGATAGATACTTACAATATACTTAGAAGTGAGTTCCATGCTGGGAGGAACCTTTGTCATTTTCATTTCATTCAATGAGCTTCTTGCAATTTTGATTGAAAAAAAATTAAAAGAATGAGGTGATATAAGGTCTTATTTATAATTTTTAGCACTTATGAGGGTTTGGATGTAATTTTTCACATTAAATGCACTTGCAATAGCTGTTATAGTGCATAAGGACCTCTGTGTTATTTTTATTTCATTCAAGGAGCTTCCTACAATTTCTATCAAAAGAAACTTTTAAAAAGGAAGAGATACATGGTCATATTTGTAGTTTTTAGCACTTATGAGGCCTTGGGTTCAATTTACAATGCATAAGGGTGTCTATGCTATTTTCATTTTATTCAAGGAACTTCCTATAATTTCAATTGGAAAAAAAAAAAGAAGAGACATAGGGTCTTATTTGCAATTTGTAGCACTTGAGGGCTTAGATCTAATTTTTACAATAGCTATTGTAGTGTATAGGGACCTCTATGTTATTTTCATTTTATTTAATGAGCTTCCTACAATTGCGATTGGAAAAAGAATTTACAAAGGAAGAGATGTAGGTTTTATTTATAATTTTTAGCACTTATGAGGACTTAGATGTAAATTTTCACATAAATAGTTGCTACAATTTATATGAAACTTTGTGTCATTTTCATTTCATTTAAGGAGTTTCTTCCAATTTTGATCGGAAAAAAGAAATAAAAATTAAAAAATATAGGGACTTATTTGTAATTTTTAGCATAAATCAGGGCTTGGATACAATTTGCTTAGGGACCTTTTTTTTATTTTCATCTCATCCAAGGAGCTTCCTGCAATTTTGATATGGAAAAATTTTAAAAAAGAAAATACATAGAAGGTTATTTGCAATTTCTAAAGCTTAGGAGGACTTGATGAAATATTCATATCAAATACATAACTTATAACCTCTATCTTATTTTCATTTCAGTAAAGAAGTATCCTATAACTTTGATCTCATTTTCCTACAATTTTCATCGGAAGCAAATTTAAAAAAGAAGAGACCTTTATATGATTTTCATTTCATTAAAAAAATATCTTATAATTTTGATTGTGAAGAAGTTTAAAAAGGTAATTTAGGAGCTTATATGTAATTTTTAAAATTTATAAAAATTTACATGCAATTTTTACATCAAAGTAATAGTTACTAAAGCGATTCAATGATATTACTAATTTTTAACCTATAGTAGGAGTGTAATTAACTAGTTGAATCCTTCTAAAAACATATATGTTATGTGTAAATGTTACCGGGAATAATTATTTAATATTTTTATTTAATTAAAAGTTTATGTTTATTTATTACTCCATTGTACACTCACACTATTTTTGTGTATTAAACACTAATTTGAAGTGTTTTTATGGAATCCAAACTTGATAGGAAAGTCACGTAATTTTTAACTTTCCATACTCTTTTAAATATCAATCAAACACGTAAGAGTCATTAATTATTGCACTTTATTCCTTTACAATTTTCATTTGCAATTACAAATATCTATCATCCCAATCAAGTCGAATCAATTCACAACTCTAAATCTTGGTATTTTTTCTTCTTTTTTTTCTTTACAGGATAATAACATGAATGGCATGTATGCTTATTGAGTGTAGTTTAAACTTTGATGACTCGATTACCATCTATATATAATGATCACGCAATGTGGGTTTATATGTATTACTTTTTTGTTTGTAATAAAACCTCCTCCTTTGCCCATCATTATTCCCTCTTCCATGCTAATCGGCTTACTCTTCAGGTTCGAATGTGAGATTACTTTTGCGATTTAAATTCATGCACATGAGGACGATTCACTACAATTTTGTATATTGTTTGGGTTAATTTAAGCTTTTATGGGAGCAAAAAATCTATCTCCAATATGTTTGCAACCATAACGAAATAAAAATTAGTAATAAATCAGAGCTAATCCTTCATCAAACATCTTCGATGTTCTTCATTCTACAACCAAGAAAACTCATACAATTGGTGTTAAATTTAGCAAACTTTGGTGGGTTTAATTAAAGTTAAGATTAGTATAGGTTATCACGAGGGAAAAGAAAGAGGTACACATGAATCATGACGTGCTCAACAATGTCCACATGGAGGTAGTTGGCCACCTCTTGTGACCATCAAAGTGAAACCCACCAAAGATTGTAGCTTTTTGTTCATCGGGTTTCGGCTTACCGAAGGAGGCCTTGGGCTTGATGCAAGCTCTTGGTAAGCTGAGCCATATTAGACCCTTAGGCGTGCGCGTGCACGCGCGTGCATGTGTGTGTGTGGGGGGGGGGGGTGTAGGAGGAGGAGGGAGGTGTGGTGTCGGTGCCCTTGATGCACTTCTGCATGAGAGAATCCATGGTTCTCCTTTGAGGTATCTTTGATTACTCTTCCATATCCATGGGGATGATCAATCATATTCGACAAATCCTTCCTCAGGGAAGGGGGCCCTTGCTGCACTTCTACACGAGCATCCTGCTGCGGTGGACCTCCCATGGGTCCTCCACTTGTTGAGGTGGTGAACCACCTGTTGGCAGCAACGAGCTGTTTATCTTGACGGAGTCGAGGATCCACGGTTCTCCTTTGAAATGACCCTTCCCAAGGGTTATTTGGGCTTTTCTGAAATCTTAGGGGCCTTTTCGTAATTTTTTGTACACCAAAAGGACCCCGTGCGTAGTATTTTGTCTTTTGGAGTGGTTTAGTGTAATTTTAACACTCCCAGGAATTGTCCTGTGGGGTCGAGTGTAATTTTTCCAGACCCCACAACACTCCATGCAACCTCCCCTCCCCCCCAAACCCTATTTCCACCCCTATAAACCCTCCCCCGCCACTTTGTCCTGATCAAGCAGCCACCCACCTCCTTCCCTCATTTCCCTTGTAACCATGAGTGAGGGAGAAGAAGAGTGAGAGTAGTAGGAGGAGCTCGGAAGAGAGAGAGTGTGTGGGAGAGAGCGAGCAGGGCTACTGTAGTAGTCGTTGCTGTAGTTGCAGCAACATGCAGAGAAGGGGAGCTATTGCGAGGAAGGCCCTGCATGCAAAGGTGAGCCGTAAATCTTGTGATTATCAGACGTCTGCAACTTTTGACAGATGACTGGAGGGATTGTCGAACGTCCAGAGAGAGCTTAGGACGTTTGGAAGCATGTAGAGTACTAAGGTAATCTCTGCCCGATGTGTGTGCATGATGTGTGCAGGCACGGAAACCAAGTTTTCGCTGCCCCGGTGTTGTGAGTATGGTCTTAGGTGCATATATCAGCGCAGGTGCGAGAGGCGTTGAGAAGGCGTGCTGGTGTGACATTTGAGGCCCTTTCGGACGTTTGGAGGTAGTGTCAGACATCCAACTGCCTTCCCAGACGACCAGGTGTAGTGTCAGACGTTTGGTAACACCCTCGGACAGTTGTAAGGGGTAGCAAACAACTGGAACAGAAGCAGGACCGCAATGTGAGATTTTTGTGCACGTTTAAGACGTACAGGACTCACCCCAGACGTTTGATGTCGGTCTGAGTGCACTATTATGGCCACCAGGCGGCCGGTCCAGCCAGACCAACCTACCTGATCCAGTTCAAGTGAATTGGGAGGAGTGTTTAAGCCGGTTCAGGGCCCAAACGAAGTTGAATTTGCACAATTAAAGTACCATTGGTTTCCTTTCTTAATTTACTACATGTTCTAAATGTTTCCAGACTGTTTTTAGCCTAATTGACGTACTTAAATATTGTTCAACGATATTAATGTCAAGTTTAACCAATTGTTTAGAATATGTCTTGTTACGACCCGATTCCCGAATCCCTACTGGACCTGAGACCGGCACGTCTCGATTAATCCCAAGACCCAGTCGTCCAATAAGAAAATAACCAAAAAGCAGGAAAATAAATCACATTCACATATGCAATATAACTAAGCAATAAAAATGTACAAGCAGTAAATGAAAGTAAAAGTTACTATTCCAGTACATACCACCACCACAACAGGAACAACGGAAACGAAAGCGACAGTAATAACAACAGTAACTAAAAAGTCTGAAACTCATAGCAACAGTAAATAGAGTACAACAAAGAGTGCAGAAAATTATGGCAGGGCTCGATTGGGCCCAGCACCCTCCACAGCCTGAAGCTCGGGCTACTCAACTCCTGGACCTGAACAGTGTTATGAAAAAGATAAAATTAGCGAATGCTGAGTAGAGTAGTATCCATGCTATCTAAAGCAGTAAAAGTAGCAGGTATATTTATCCTTTTCAAGTTATTTTATTTTACAGGTAATTTCTTTTCACCCTTCTTTGTCAACTTTCAGATTTTTCTTGATCTTGCATGTTCCTCGTTGGAACAATCTTGATTGCAGTCTTTTCCGAAGAGTAGAAGGTACACGTGGTACTCTCTAAGCCGGGAGAGTCCCCCGTGGTAGTCCTACACCCAATCAACCACCCCGAGGTCACTGACAGACGTAGCGGTGACTACGGCACGTGCGATAAGCACACGGGTAGCTACCTCGCACTGACATGCGGACAGCTGTTCCCACTAGCGGGTATGCCCAAAGTATAGCACGGAACAATATAGGACCTAGCCCTCTCAGAAACAAGGGTCTATCCCCTCAAAACTAAACAGGGGTCTCGCCCCTCCACAGTCCGCACACCCTCGTCTGACTACCCCGATTTGCCCAGAGGGCCTAACAAGTCGGTGTAGGGTGGCTATCTGAACCCCAGGCCCTGTGGGGTGGCTAGCTCCCTCCCTACACTAGTAGCTCGCCTCAATACCGTGTACACGAGAGCCAACATAAGTCGGTGTAGAGTGGCCAATCCTAACCCCGGGTCCCAACCCAAGGGCGGCTAGCTCCGCTCTACACTAAAAGGGGGTAGTCACTCTCTTTGGTACCACGTACTCAAGGGCCAGCACACTCCCCGTCCACATTCCAGACTTTTCCATCTATCCACAGGAGTTCTACTCCTTACTCCCCGTAGGGTTCATGCTCATGTTCATCATATTATTCCAATCCAGGTTTCATCATTTATAATTCAGTTCTTATTTATACACAGGTAGCTCGTATTTCCACATTTTAATCCGTGCAACAAGTGATATCACAGGTAACTGTTTAGTTATCTCAGACAGCTCATATTCTAACAGACAGCTCATACTTATTTACAGCCAGTGGCTAACAATTTAGTTCATTCACACATATATGCAATTACAATTACGCAGAACAATTGGTTCAACCATTTCTCTGTCCTAGGGTTCATGCCACATCATAGGTTTCTAGTTGACTAATTTTCATAGATGCATTAATAGTTAAGAAGTATAGTAGGGGTGGACCACTCTACCATACAATCGGGAAGTACTGGGGGCTCGAATTGTAGACCCAGGCACCTCTGCGAGGGCCCGACATGCAGCAAATCGAAGTTCTATATCAAGGAACACATCACAATGGAAGGTTCAGAACAGTGTATAAAGGTTTCTAATACGTAGAGAAACTCACAAGGAAACCACAGATATTTCGTTTGCGTAAAACGGATCCCGATCGGACCCCAAACGGGTCAAAAACGTGTCTGCAGACCAAAATCAGACGTCTTGAAACAAGTCCAGACGTCTTAAAAGTCACATAGACTCACCTCAAGCTTTTGTAGTGACCTCAAACCTCCAGGACTCCCCCTGCAACCGTCTGAAAATAATTCCAAACGTCTGACCAGTCCTCCGGTCGTCTGGAAATGCCTTCGGTCATCTGATAAGCTGTCCAGTCGTCCGAAAGTGTGTGGAAAGGTGTTCCGTGCACCTTCCCAAGGTTGCTCCTGTGCACGACAGAGCAGCAACCCACTTTAGCCTAAACCAAATCGCCTGCAGTGCGACCTGCATGGTTGTAACTGTGAAGAAGACGTACCTTCGTGATACAGATGCTTTCAGACGTCTGGTGTTGATGCTAAATGTCCAGCCAGTCATTCGAAAGACACTTCAGATGTCTAATACTGGAAAAATTCCAACATCAGACCGAGCTCCTGCGCTTCTCGCCGTGCTACGTCGCGTCTCCTCTCGCTCCACCGTAGGTCCAGCTGTTGCAAGTGGTTGAGGACGATGCTCTAACGACCTCCTCCCGCACGCATCGCAGTGGCCGTACGAGCTTCCGACGAGCTTGCATGATGCTCTCGACCTCGGCCTTCTCCTTCTCATGCACCCTCCTCACTCTCACGCTCTGTTAAGAGCAGTGCCATCAAAGTTCTTTAAGACGTCTAGGACTAGGGCCAGACGTCTAGTTAGACGTCTGGAAATTAATTTTTGCGTGCGTACGACCGCGAGTCTGCGCACGCGTGCCGCACGCAGACTGAACCTCAGCCGCCTTCTTCTCTTTCTCTTCCCTCGCCGACCTACAGGACCTTTTCCCCTTGCGCCTACAAATACTCCCCTCCTCTCCCTCACGCCACCCCACCCCATCCGTCTCCTTCCTCCAGCGCGAGAGTGAGAGCGAGCAGCAGCTGCAGCCGAGTGCAGTGGCGGAGAGGAGAAGAGCAGCGAGAGGGAAGAGAAGAGAGCATGCGAGCCGTGAGAGAGAGAGAGCTCGCCGGAGCAGCTCGGGGCAGGCCAGCGTGCGCGAGGTGGAGTGTGTGTCAAGGAGGTTTCCCCGACGCTGCTGTAGCTAGAGCAGCGGACGAGCGGCTGCACGGCGTGGTCACGCGCAACAGGAAGAAGATGAAGGAAGTTCTAATTATGGGATTTTTCCCAGAATCAGACGTCTGGACCTACATCCAGACGACGTGGACGACATCTGGAGGGAACTCCAGAAGACTGAGAGGTACGTACTACGTCCTATGCTTCCTTTTGCGGATACGGCCATGCAGGCCGTTCTGCCGAAGCTCTGTTGCGTGCCGTGTTGAGAGATTTTGCATGCACGTGCAGGATTCACTTCGGGAAGGCATGGGGCAGGCCCTCCCACGCGGTTCAGACATCTGGACGAGTCACCAGACAGCGGAGAGAGTCTCCAGACGTCCGGAGAGATAGTCTGGCATCTGGAACTAGGTCCAGACGGTTCAGCAGGATCCCTGGACGTCTGAGAAGTAGCACAGAGCTTGGTATGGATCTGGACCCCTTTTAAGACGTTTGGAAGGTGTTCCAGACGTCTGATTTGAGTCAGAATCGTCGTTTTTGACCCGTTTAGGGTCTGTTTGAGGTCCGATTTCCGCATTTAAGATTCTGTTCTTCTTCGTATAAGTTCCTCTACTTGTTGGAATGCTTATTATCATGTTCTGAGTGGTTTCTTGTGGTTAATCCTTGTGTTAGGATCTCGTTCTATTGTGGATTTGGGGGTTGCAGAGGCACATGGACTTGCCGATCACGCCCCCATTACTCCCGATTTTGCGGGTAGAGTGGCTTTCCTTAGTTAATTACAACCATAAATGCATATCTGAAATAAATGATAGATCCTAGGGTATGGCATGAATCCTAGGATCAGAAACGCTATATTGAATGATAGATCCCAGGGTATGGCATGAATCCTAGGACTAGAAACACTGGAACGATTGTATTGAATACCGGAATTGCTGTCTTGGATGAGTCGATGGAATAATAATAAATGCCTGTAATTGGATAATAGCAGCCTGTGAAATGTAGAGTACTGTTGTTAGTGACTGCTACATAAAATTCCTGTTGTTGAAATTAAATACGAGCTGCTTGTATATAAATTGGAAAAGAAGGATTGAATGTTGGAAACACGTATTATATACGAATAAACCTGAAATAATGAAACATAGTATGGCCTTGCCTAAGAAACATGAGCATGAACCCTACGCGGAATTAGGAGTAGAACTCCTGGAAAATAAATGGAATGGAACTGGAAATGTGAATGGGGAAGTGGGCTAGCCCTTGAGTACAGTGTACCAAGGAGAGCGACTGTCCCCCTGTTTAGTGCAGAGCGGAGCTAGCCGCCCTAGGGTTGGGACCCGGGGTTAGGACTGGCCACTTTGTACCGACTCTGTGGCCCTCGCGTACACAATACCGGGGAGAGCTACTAGTATAGGGAAAGAGCTAGCCACCCCACGGGGCCCAAGGTTCAGCTAGCCATCCTATACTGACTTGTTAGGCCCACTGGGCAAACCAGGGTAGTCAGGCGAGAGTACGCAGACTGTGGAGGGTCGAGAACCCTGTTTGGTTCTTAGCGGCTAGACCCTGTTACTGAGAGGGCTCTGCCCTATACTGGTTTCATGATGTGCTTTGGGAGCACCCGTTAACGAAAACGACAGACCTTGTGCTAGTGCGGGGTAGCTACCTAAGCGTTTATCGCGCGTGTCGTAGTCACCGTTACGTCTGTCAACGACCTTTGGGTGGTTGACTGAGGGTAGGACCACCACGGGGGACTCTCCCGGCCAGGAGAGCACCACGTGCTACTTCTCCTTTTCGGAAAAGACTACAATCAAGATCGTTCCCACGAGGAACATTCGAGATCAAGAAAAAGGACCTGTTAAATAAACCAAGTGAAGAAAGAAAGAATACTTAGTTAAATAAAGAAAGAAATTGAAACAACAGCTACCTGTCCACCTTTACTGTTTTAGTTAGCTGGTTGCCACTCTACTCAGCGTTTCGCTGACGTGTCGTACTTACCACCTTTTTCAGGTCCAGGTGTTGAGCAGCAAGAGCCTACGGCTGCAGAGGGTGCTGGGTCCAGTAGAGCCCAGTAGTTGTACTTTTGTTGTACCCGTTTTCTGTAGTAGTGAGTATTTTGTTACACTTTTGTACTCTTTTATTGTAAACTTCATATTTCTATACCTGTTTAAAATTCTCTACTGTTGTGGTGGTGTGTACTGTAGTAGTTCTTTTCTTTACTGCTGTACTTTTATTATTGTTAGTTGCTTGCATGGTGAATGTGGGTTATTTTACTGCTTTTGGTTACTTTCTCGTTGGATGACTGGGTCTTGGGATCAGTCGAGTCGGTCCGATTCTCGTGTCCTGTAGGGATTAGGGAATCGGGTCGTAACACGCTCTCTCTTGCGTGCCCTTGCTCATGGCAGTGGAGTGAGGTGTGGTGGTAGCGGTGGAGTGGAGAGGAGAGGAAGGGGGTGGCCTTTTGTAAGGTCGCGGCTAGGGTTTTGCAGGGTGGAGGGAGGAGGAAAAAGAGAGAGAGAGAGAGAAGAGTTCTGTGCATCGCCCGTGCGTAGAACGCATACAAAAATTTAATTTCCAGAAGTCTGACTGACACTCCAGACATCTTAAAAGGCTAAAAACAGGACGAGTCTTTACAGGTCTCCAGTCCAAAGTGCGCACGGGACCTGCGGAGACATTGGGATCCACCGTTCGTGCCCCCATATCACCCGTACCTTTTGGTAGAGTGGTCTACTCTACTCCTGTTAAATTAAATTATTAAGTGCATGCCACGTATTAGAATGAAACGAGTATTATGCATGAATCCTACTTTGAATTAGGAAAGTTATAAAAGTACAGTGACATGGATACTTGATGTATGATAGAACACCTCGTCTATACAGGCATGTTGGTTCGTTGTTTGGGCTTGGGTACAGAAAGTGAGCTGGCCCTAATGTACGTGGTACCGAAGAGAGCTATCGTTACTTTTGTGTAGGGAGAGAGCTAGCCTCCCCTTGGGTTGGGACCTGAGGCTAGGAATGGCCTCCCTACACCCACTCTTGTTGGGCCCACTGGGCAAACCGGGATAGTTAGGCGAGGGTACGCAGACTGTTGAGGGGTGTGGCCCTTGTTCTATTTTGTGCTATACATTAGAGTGTACCAGCTAACGGAAAGGACTAATCGTTTGCCAGTGCGAGGTAGCTATCCGTGCGCTTATCGTATGTGCCATAGTCACCGCTACGTCGCGACCATGACCCCAGAGAGGTGACCACATGTAGAACTACCACGGGGTACTCTCCCGGCCAGGAGAGTGCCACATGGGCATTCTGCATTGCGGGAAAACTGCATCAAGATCGTTCCCTTAGGGAACATGTGGATTAAATACTGATGTGGACCATTACTAGAATAATTGAATCTTAACACGTGGTGATTATGCATGGAACCAAATGATAACTGTTTAAATAATTGAAACATGTATGAATAGTTTACTGCTTTCTTTTTATTTATTGCATTAGATGTTCTTATGTTGCCACTCTACTCAGCGTTTAGCTAATAATAGCTGTATATGTTCAAGTCAGGGAGCTGAGCAGGCAGTACTACCGACTGCAGAGGGTGCTGGCCCAGTCGAACCTAGCAGTAGCCCATTTCCTTTTCGTTCTGCTTTTGAGATACTTTCACTGTAGCGAGTACTTTTAGTATTTTGAAACTTATATCGTTGCTTTACGTCTTCTTATAGTTATTGTGATGAGTAGCTAGCAAACTTTCCTTTTTGTCTGTGGTGTGTTGTTTTTCGAATTACTGTTATGTTTTATGGTTGCCTTTTATTCTAATGCTTGGCTACATTGCACGTGTGGATTATTGTATGATTTCTTGCATTTAGCTAATTTCTCGATGGACGATTAGGTCTTAGGATTAGTCAAGACGAGTCTTTCTTGGGTTCTATGAGGGGTCGGGTTCGGGTCGTAACATCCTCTGAAGTACGTCTTGTTACTTCCCCATGTTCGTGGGGATGGTCGATCTTCGCTCGAGAAATCCTTCCTCGGGGCTTCCTCCATTCAATGATAATGTGACGGCGTGGCCGTCAATCCATGTCACCGGAGAAGGTGATGGAAGTGGCATGGAGGCAATCGTAAGGATAAAAAAGGGAAGGGGAGGGTCTGGTGGAGAGGGTCTAAGAGAGGGCTTCGGTGGTGGCGTGAGGGTTGAGATTTGTGTGTAGTGGAGAGAGAGAGAGAGGGTTGGCAAAAGATGACAATGAAGGTAAGTTGGTAGTGCATTTCGCAAAAGAGGCAGAAAGATGGGCAAATCGATGCAATGTACAGTACCAAGCAACACCATCTTAGGTTGAACGAAAGCTACAACGCGGCCGAAACATGGATGAAATATTGCGATAGTGGTAGGAACAGTATCTATCTGATGAGAGCCTCATCATAAGTCCTAATTAGCACATTTTGACCTAAATAAGTATACAAAAGCTCTTACAAGCCCTAAGGGAAAGCCTAAATAAAAGAACTATAAATATGAATATGAAGCAACTCGTAAGGGGTAAAACTGCAATTTTACCAATGCAGTACACAAACGGGATGTCGAAGGATCTAAACACAAGTCAAATGGACCTAACAAGAAAGAAAGTGGGATGATTTGATCTGAAAATGGTTATAGCAATTTCTAGGAATTAAATAACATTCTGTAACCCTAAAACAAATCCTCTTTATTTCACGAAGTTCCAGACAAGATAAAAGTCAATTAAACCCTCTAAAATTCATGACAAAACATCCCCTAGGATTTAGAACCTTCAATTTGGCCATTGGAACCTGTCTTAACCTAGATTGAGACCATACCCAATTTTTGACCTAATTTTGATTTTTGTGCAAATTGACCGATCAAACGTGGTCAAACCTAAAATCAAACTTCATTATATTCTTTAGGACCAAATTAGGTTTGTACCAAAATTTACACTTAAGGGAATACCATTTTGACCTACTTTACAAATTAGTCCTCATGAATTGCTTTTTTAACCCTTAACTTTTTGAACCCTTACGCTTTGCCCCACATCCTTCCTATCGTTCTTTGCAAAACGGTCCTTCTGCCACCCCGCATAGCTATCCATACTCTCTCCTCGAGATCTTCTCCTCACCAGTGGCTATTTAAGGAACGGCAGGGGCTGCGAGTTGCTTTAAGCCTATTCTGGCCGAGGAAAATCCCCAGACTTCGTCTCCTCCTCCTCCGATCATTCGCCCGCAGGCTCCGACAACTCTCCGCTTCCTCTCTCGTCGCCCTGCCACCATACTAGTGGCAGGGTTAGCTCTGCCATCGTTCGTCGTACCTCGCCATACCAGCAGGCACCCTCCAGTCTATCTTCCTCGTCGTCGTCATCTTCCCCACAGGGCGTCGTCTCCGGCGACGGCAGAATTAAGCCGTCCGCCTCTTGCCCCCTTCGTCTGCTTAGCTAGGTAAAAGTTCTTCCATTTTCTCCCCTCTTTATTTCCCCCTCAACAAATTTTAGTTTTGGTCCCTCGACTGCCACTACCACCACCATCAGTTCCACCTCCGGCCACCAACTCCGGCGAGGCCGCTCCACTTCCACAGGCCATTCCACCCCTCGCCGACAAGTCCACAAGCATCCCCTCGCTTCACTTAACATTTACCCTCACTCACGCCACCACTCCACTCACCAAACACACCGCTGAACACACCCACACATACGCACACAGTGTGCCCTGGGTACACTCACGTAGCCCCCGCACCACGCTGACTACCTCTGCACTTTTGCCACACCTTGGCAAAGCCCCCCAAGGTATCTAACAGGGCCGCGAGGCCGTGTTCGTGTTTTCAGGGACAGAGCAGCTTGCCGCCATTGACGAGTAGGTTGAAGTTGCTTTGCAAGCTGATCTAGGCTGCAACGCTCCAGGCCTCTAGGTCCAGCAGGTGCGGAATACCCTCACGCATGCACTCAGGCTCTCAATTGGAGTCGAAGGCCTAGGATGCTGCTCCAATTGATCGCGCCTTCCTCCTGCAGGCGCACGAAGAAGCAAGTGGGACTTTAGTCCCACCTCAGAAGCTGAGGTGTGCCCGCACCTGCATAAGAGGAAAAAGTGACTGAGACTATTCACCTCAAGTCACACAGGGGTGAGGTCCCTCGCCCTCACTCGATCTTGTCCGCGGCACTACCCACGCGGACCTGACCCGCGACCCGAATATCCTGCCTGTGCACCCCTTGTGCACCACCCACGTCGGTGCGCCTGGACCGGGGCACGCGACCCGACTCGATTACCCAGCTCTGGAAGAGCGTACTAAAGAGAGATTCAGAGAGAGAGATGCGGGGAAGGGTAGGGGTAGGTTTTGCGTTCGTGTGTGCAGGGAACAGGTGAAGAAGAGGAAGAGAAGCGGCAAGGACTCAGTGATGAGAACCTCATCATGAACCCTTACTAGCACAATTTAATCCAAATGAGTATGAAAAAGCTCCTACAAAACCCAAAGAGAGGCGTAACTCAGAAAATTCTTAGTTAAAGAATAAAACAAATCATAAGGGGTAAAACTGCAATTTCATCAGTACAATATGTAAACAGGGTAATTAAGGATCCAAACACAGGTCAAATGAGCTTAATAAGAAGGGAAGTGTGATGATCTGATCTGAAAAGAGATATAGCAACTTCTAGGAATTAAATGACATTTTGTAACCCTAAAACAAATCCACTTTAATTCATGAGGTTCGAGGCAGCATAAAAATTAACTAAACCCTCTAAAAATCATAGAAAAACATTCCTTAGGGTTTAAAACCTTCAATTTGGCCTTTGCAACCTATTTTGACCTAAAATGAGAACCATGCCCAATTAATGATTTAATTTGGGTTTTTGCGTAAATTGAACTGTCAAACATGGTCCAACCTCAAATCAAATTTCATCATTAAAATCCTTAGGTTCAAATTAGTCTGGTATAAAAATTTGGGCCTAAGAAAAGACCATCTTGACCAACTTTATAAATTTATCCTCTTAATTTATTTTTTGACCCTTATCTTTTGAAACCCTTGCGTTCAGTCTCCTAACTTCTTGTCGTTCTTTGCAGAACGGTCCGCCCTGCCATTTCTGCGCAGCGCCATACCTCCGGCGACCTTGCGCGGAGGATGGCACCGCGCAGGGCAGGGCGGCCGTCCTCTAGAATAGACGGGGGGTTCCCTGCGACGTCCTCTGTCGCAGGGAGCCTCCCCTACCCTCTGCAACCGACCATGCCTCTCGTGCGAACGCACGACAAGCATGGGTATCCTTTCCAATCACTCTCCGACGAGGTAGGCATGTCGCCTCCTCTGTCCCCTTTCCTCTCCAAGGCCTTTATAAGGAGCGGCAAGGTCTGCAGACTCCTTCAAGCTTCCTCTGGTGGAGAAAAACCCTACTTTTCATCTCTTCCCTCTCCGGTCAGAACGCCCGAGCTTCTGGCGATCTCCTCCTCCTCCTCGCTCTGCTGCCCTACCTGCAGCAGAGTCTACTCCGCCCCATCTTCCCCACGCTAAGCCGTACCAGCTGGCGTCCTCAATCCCTTCCTCGTAGCCGGTAACCTCCTCATGGGCATCTTCGTCCTCAGATCCGGCAGGCACGAGCCGGACGCTTCCCTCTCCCCCTACGTCGATTAAATAAGTAGGACTCTTCCTCTCTCTCTCTCCCTTACATTTTCCCTTTCCTGATTTACCCTTTTACTCCACCGACCGCCACTTCCACCTCTATCTGCTCCGTCTCCGATCACCTTCTCCGACGAGGCCATTTCACTTCCACAGACCACCTCAACCCTCGCCGACAAGCCGAAAAGCTCCCCCTCACTCCACTCGACCATTTCCCCCACTCCATACACCGCCATTCACCGCCCGACCACCCCCCGAACATACCCATTCCCGCGCACACAGTCTGACCTAGGTCCACCACCATAGGCGCTCTCACGCCTCGCCGACCCCCACACTGCCTTCGCCACACTCCGGCGAAGCTTCCCACGTTATCTGATGTCGCCGAGAGGCCGTTCTTGTGTTTTCAGGTCAGCGCCCCCCTCGCTGCCATTGTTGAGCTCTTGCAGCTCCTTCACTCACAGCTCCAGGCCGTCTCCAGCCCAGGTGCACGCTCCAGGCGCGGACTGATTCCGCGAAGGCGCCCAGGCTTGCGATCTGGGTTGCAAGCCTCGCCGCTGCCCCAATTGCCAGCGGCTTCCTCAACTGCGGGTGTGAAATCTGGAGGTGGGACTTTAGTCCCACCTCGTAAGTGTGCGGCCGTGCGCCCACACTTAAATTGCAAAAGTGTATCGGGCTGTTTGCCTTCGATACACAGGGTTCAGGTCCCTTACACGCACGCAACGCGCCACGCGCTCGCTAGCCCTCGCCCGCGCTCACGACTCGCTGGTCTGGGCCAGATCCGACTTCTCGACCAAGCACTCCTCGCGCAGCACCATACGCCGATGGGCCTAGTCCCGGGCGCGCTACCTGAACCCAATTACCCGGCTCTGGGAGAGCATTCCTAAGAGAGATTCAGAGAGAAAGAGAGACGCGGGGAAGGAGTAGGGGTAGGTTTTGCACTGATGGGTGTGTATCGGTGCAGGGAAGAAAGAAAGAAAGAAGAAGAGGAGGAGCGGTCGAAGCCTTAGCCGCACTGAGCAGCTAAAGAAAAAAGAAAGGAGAGGAGCTAAAGAAAAAGAGAAGAAGCCACACTGTAGCAAACCCATAGTTAAGTCGTCTAAGCACCAAGTCAGACGACGGAAGGGCAGCAGCCAGAGCGCAGAAAAGAAGAAAGAAAGAGAAGACGGAAGCAGAGCAAAGAAAGAAGAAAAGAAGAAGGCAGGCTGTGAAGAAAAGAAGCAAAACAGAAGAGAAAGAAAAGAGAAAGAAGAAGAAGGTCAACACAGTCGCAGGCTAAAGAAGAAAGAAGAAGGCAGGAAGAAAAGAAGAAAGAAGGAGAAGAAAGGAAGACTCTGCAGCTGAAAGAAAAGAAAGAAGAAGAAGAGGAACAGCCAAAGCAGAAAGAAGAAGAAAAGAGAGAAGTGGAAGAGAGAAGAAGAAGCCAACAAAACTTTAGCTCTCTCTCTCTCTCTTATTATTTTTGTAACATGATTGTAAATATTTATGCTTCTAGAATCATAGTTGCTCCCTGACTTCGACCACGGGAAAACTTGTTATTCCGAGTAAAAAAATTTTGTAATCTGGTAGCTGTTTTGTCATATACTACAACGAATATAAATAACCATAATGACGAACCAAGCCACCAGCATTTTGGCGCCGTTGCCGGGGAGCAACGGCCATTCTAGAAGCCATAAATTCTCTATTTTTGAGTTTCTACTAATCTCTTCTCTTTTGTGTGCAGGTACAGGAAATCAAGAGGATAACAAGCAGCGACACAACAACCACACCAAGGACAGGTAATTTTCTATCCTCTCATTTTAACCCCTAAATTATAAAGAGGAAGAAAAAGAAAAAAACAAGCAATATAGGTATAACCTGTCTTCCATACCTAGTAAATCATCAAAGTGCATGTTTTCAATTTCAACCCACCATTTCTGCACACACTATTAAGGGTATTTAGGGCTAACACCTTCTTGCCTGAGCCCTAATTACCCAATCAAAAGGAAGCTAACTGGACCAAGTAGAGCCAACATAAGATTCAAAATTAGGGTTTTAGAGACACACTTCTTAAGCAAAAATTAAGAATCCCCAAAAGAAGTGTGCCCAAGCCATTGTCTGAAAATACCTATTCAAAGAAACCCTAAGAAATTTGGCTCTTAAAAACACTTAAACCCTAAAAGACAAGACCTAATAAGCTCTCAAAGGAACTAACAGGTGAAGTTGACCCCTTGGGTCAACCAACCTTCAACTTAGGTCACTCTTTGCACTTAAAAGGCTAAAGTTCAAGTGAAAACCTAAGCACCTTGATCTTAACTAAAAGTGGTAGACTTAAGAGGTCAAGGTCTCCATACTGGTTACTTGGAATCTCAGTGACAAGAGAGGTTGGGTGGGGGAAACCCTGTAACCCGTGGGGACGCTCTACCGTGTAGGGGTCTTCGCGGGACTCACCCTCTCTGGCTGCCCACGTAATTCTCAGGTGGACGATCTTTTGATTAAGGGGTCCATCTGCCCCAAACCTCTATAGTCACCCAACATTCTGGGTGTCTTAATTGGGTCCAGCACCTGCTAAACTCATCTTCTCCATCAGTGTATGTTTGGTAGGAGGTCCTTGAAACCTCCTTTAGAAGTTCACTCTCCTCGAGGCTGAGCCTCAGTGCCCTTGTTTGAGCAAACAACACTGCACATAGACCTCTCCTCCAACTCCGAACCCAACTCACCTTCTTCTTCCACAATAGCTCAGCCAGTTGAGGAAGAGAACAATCGGAGCACCAGCTCCAGCGACTCAATGACCTCTTCCAGAACTTCATGCACCCACCGCAGCGTCCTATGATGTGGGACCATTATAATCCTGCTGCCCTGGCTATTGAACCTCGAGTTAGAATCCCGACTAGAGGACCTGATTCTGAACTAATGCCCAATATGATTCATGCCATACCTAAATTTCATGGGCTTAATTCTGAATACCCCTTCCAACACATAAAATAGCTAAAACATCTGGCCCAGACTTTTGAGTCAGATGCACAAAATTGGGATATTCTCCTCATGAAGATGATGTCCTTCTCCCTTATGGACAGGGCTGCCCATTGCTACCAAACACAGACCCCGCCGATCAACAATTGGGAGGAACTTTAGTCCGAGTTCTTGAAGAAGTTCTTTCCCGTTGGTCGGACTAATGCCTTGCGCCATCAGATTTCCCACTTCACGCAACAAACGGGAGAACCTCTCCGTGAGGCATGGGATCGCTTTTAGGATCTCATGAGAAAGTGCCCCCATCACGGAGTTCCTAAATGGGAACAAGTCCAGTCTTTTTACCAGGGACTCCGTGAAGATATTAGGCTTTCGTCAATGCAACGTGCGGAGGGAATATCATGAGTTAGCATGAGGACACTGTGTGGGACATTCTCGAAAACATGTGCGAGAACTCCATCAATAATGACTCCATGGGATTATTCAACAGGACGAATACCCGCGCATCGACTAACCTTAGGGGAGCACATGAGACGCAGGGCCTGTCCGCATCAATCGACCTGGAATTGATGGCCAGTCGATTGGATAAGGTCTCTATCATTGAGAAGAAGGTGGATGAGCTGACTCAGCACTTACAGCGAGCCACCTCTGCGCATAATTCCTTTGCATAGCCTCCTTCCACACAGGAGACTATGCAAAACATTATCCACCGACCTTCTCCTGGGATGGATCCGTATCCACCCCCATATGATTCTCGGATCGGAGGATCCTCCGATCCTTTCGATACTAACCAGGGGAATTCCACTCCCCCATTCTCTGACTCTTTGGAGGTTCCTCAGACCTGCGAGGACCTCAACGCCATCCATAATTATCCATTTTCCAATACCTACAATCTTGGATGAAGAAACCATCCCAACTTCCAGTGGGCGGGAAATTCCCAAACCGAAAGACCACCCTTTCAGCCCCGAACACAACCACCTCGTCCTTACCAGCAGCCTCAGCCTCGGCCCAACCCTACTTATCCATCAAGGCCAAACCAAGACCAAATGTCCTTCACCCTTCAGACTCTGGCTGACATTCAAAGAACGAATGCGGCTATTCAGAAGAAACACAAGGACGAACTTACAGAGGTTTGAAACCAACTGGCCCAGTTGGCAAATTCTCGCCAACCAGGCACACTTCCTTCTCAACCTCTTCCTAACCCTAATAACGTGTCGACCCAGCGGCGCGTTATGAACCCAAACCCAGGCCAGGCACACATGATTTATCAGGCCCCCTCTGTTCCTTCACCTGACGGGATGGAGGCTTCCACTTCTTATGCGGGTTATCAGCAGCAACCCATCCTATCAAACCCTAGCCAAAACCAGGCAGGACTAAATTCTGTAACCACCCGTAGTGGTAAGGAGACCCAAGATCGACCTTATCCAGACCACTCCAAGCTTGGTAGTGATCCAAACCCTAGGACAGTAATACAGGACATTCCTATCCCTGTCCCAGATCAAAAACCTGGACCTATCCTAGAAGAACCAACCAAGGTTCCATTTCCCGAGGCCTTGACCAAGGGAAAGAAGACAACCAAACCTGTGGCTCCTGAGGAGGACCTGGTCAAGCTCTTTGAGCAGGTCCAAATAAACATCCCCTTGATGGATGCGATTCGCCACGTACCGGCTTACGCACGATTCTTGAAGAATGTATGTACACCTCAGCGTAAACTGCGAACCAAGAGTAGGAGTCCAATTGTACTGTCAGAGCAAGCCAGCTCTGTAATCCTCAGCAGACTCCCACCCAAGGCAAAAGATCCAGGTACTCCCCTGATTTCTTGCAAGATAGGTGAAACCAGGTTTGACAGAGCATTGCTAGACTTGGGTGCTTCCATAAATCTGATACCTACATCCTTATTTAACCACATAGAAGAATCTGAGCTAAAACCAACTGAGGTGACACTACAATTAACAGATCGATCTATAAAATCACCTAAAGAGATTCTTGAGGATGTTATTGTAAGAGTGCGGGATTTCTATTTCCCTGTAGACTTTATAGTCTTAGACATGGATGCACCTGAAAACCCTAGGGATACACCGATCATTCTAGGGAGACCTTTCCTGGCTACTGCTAGAGCCAACATCAGTTGTGAGGAGGGCCAAATAGAGCTGAAATTTGGGAATCAAACCGTCAAAATTGATATCTTTAAGGCCCAACAAGGAATCAATTGCGGTGTCATCGAACAAATCTGTGATATTAGGGCTTTGGTTAATGAAATGCATTTTGAGAATAACCTGATTATACCTCATCAACCCCAGAAAGATCTTGAACCGCAATTAGAGGAGTCAGACCCTGATTTAGACAAACCCATAACTCCTATCCTTGAACCTCACACTTACCCTGAACCATCCGTTGTTGCTGATAACCCCATCCTTGAACTAAAACCCCTTCCCGATCATTTGAAATACATCTTTTTAGGTTCTAATCAGACTTTTCTTGTGATTATAAATTCCAAACTCACTCCTGATCAGGAATCCCGTCTGATTGCTGTTCTCCAACAACATCATGGAGCCATTGGTTGGACTCTCGATGACTTGACTGGAATAAGTTCCTCTTATTGCACACACCACATTTACTCAGAAGAGGGCGCACGACCTTCCCGTGAGATGCAGAGACGTTTGAACCCCAATCTGCAGGAGATCGTGAAAAAGGAGATCATTAAGTGGTTAGATACAGGGATCATCTACCCGATCTCCGACAGTCGTTGGGTGAGCCCAATTTAGGTCGTGCCTAAAAAGGCAGGACTCACCACCATTATGACTGAAACTGGAGAAGTTATACCTACCCGATTAGCCAACTCGTGGAGAGTCTGCATAGATTATCGACGACTCAATTCCTCCACGAAGAATGATCATTTCCCACTGCCTTTCATTGATCAAATTCTCGAGAAATTAGCGGGAAATCGATTCTTCTGCTTTCCTGACGGGTACTCCGGTTATAACCAAGTGGCTATTCATCCTGTGGACCAAGAGAAGACCACGTTCACTTGCCCCTTCGGAACCTACGCATTCCGAAGGATGCCTTTCGGTCTCTGCAATGCACCCGCGACTTTTCAGCGGTGCATGCTTGCTATATTCTCTGATATGGTAGGTGATTATCTGGAAGTCTTCATGGATGACTTCTCAGTTTTTGGGGAATCATTTGATGATTGCCTCCAGAACTTGGTTCTACTCCCCCATTCTCTGACTTTTCTGAGGCTCCTCAGACCTGCGAGGACCTCAATGCCATCCAGAATGACCCTTTTTCCAACACCTACAATCCTGGATGGCGGAACCATCCCAATTTTCAGTGGTTGGGAAATTCCCAGAATCCCATACCACCCTTTCAGCCCCGTCCACAACCACCTCGTCCTTATCAACTGCCTCAGCCTCGGCCCAACCCCACTTATCCACCAGGGCCTAACCAAGATCAAATGTCCCTTATCCTCCAAACTTTAACTAACATTTAGAGAATGAAAGCGGCTATTCAAAAGCAACACAAGGACGAAATCACAGAAGTCCGAAATCAACTTGCCCAGTTGGCAAATTCTCGCCAACCAGGTACGCTTCCTTCTCAGCCTCTGCTTAACCCTAATAGCTTGCCGACCCAGCGGCGCATTATGAACCAAAACCCAGGCCAAGCACACATGGTATATCAGGCCCCTTCTATTCCTTCACCAGACGGAATGGAAGCTTCAACTTCTTATGCGGGTTATCAACAGCAGCAGCCCATTCTACCAACCCTTAACCAGAACCAGGCATGACTTAATTCTGTAACAACCTGTAGTGGTAAGGCGACCCAAGATCCACCTTATCCAGACCACTCCAAGCCTGGTAGTGACCCAAATCCTAGGGCAGTCATCCAGGATGATCCTATCCTTGTCCTAGATCAAAAACCTGGACCTATCCTAAAAGAACCAACCAAGGTTCCATTTCCCGAAGCCTTGACCAAGGGAAAGAAGACAACCAAACCCGTGGCTCCTGAGGAGGACCTGGTCAAGCTCTTTCAGCAGGTCCAAATAAGCATCCCCTTGATGGATGCAATCCGCTACGTACCGACTTACACACGATTCTTGAAGAACATGTGTACACCACAGCGTAAGCTGAGAACCAAGAGTGGAAGTCCAATCGTACTGTCAAAGCAAGCCAGCTCTGTATTCCTGAGTAGACTCCCACCCAAGGCAAAAGACCTAGGCACTCCCCTGATTTCATGTAAGATCGGTGAAACCTAGTTCGACAGAGCATTATTGGACTTAGGTGCCTCCATAAACTTGATACCCACATCCCTACTTAACTATCTAGAAGAATCTGAGCTAAAACCGACCGAGGTGACATTATAGTTAGCAGATCGATCTATCAAGTCACCAAAAGGGATTCTTAAGGATGTTATTGTAAGGGTGTAGGATTTCTACCTCCCTGTAGATTTCATAGTTTTAGATATGGACGCACTTGAGAACCCAAGGGATACACCAATCATTTTAGGGAGGTGGTTGTTCTCAATTCCTCTGTGATTTTAATATTTTGTTGTAGTATAGTGTAGAGGAGCAGTTACCAATTTGATGTAATTTGTTACTCGGAAAATAAAAGTTCTCCCGAGGTCGAACTCAGGGAGCAAGTTGTATTTTAGAGGTACAAAGTTTCTATTACAAAAATAAAGAGAGAGAGAGAGATTCGTCTTGTTGGCTTCTTCTTCTTCTCTTCTTTCTCGTCTTTGTCTTCTTTTCTTCTTCTCTTTGAGTCTTCAGTTTTCTTCCTTCTTCTTACTCTTCTGTTCTTCTTCTTTCTTTTGTTCTTCAGAGCTTCTTCTTCTCTTTCTCTTTTCTCTTTCTCTTCTCTGCGGCAGTGGTGATGTTCTTCTTCTTTTTCTTTCTTTCTTTCTGTTCTTCTTGTCTTCTCTTCTTCTTCTTTCTTTCTTCTCTTTCTCTTTTCTTTGGAGCTTCTTATTTTCTTCCTGCAGGGCGTCGTCTGATTTCTCAATCAAACGACTTAAGCAGCTTTTGCTACAGTGCGTCTTCTTTTTCTTCTCTTCGCAGTCCTTTCTCTGCGGTCCTCCTTCTTTCTCTGCTTCTTCTTCTCCTGTGCCTGCACACTGAAAGTTTGGTCAGAGGCAAAAACCTACTCTACCCTCCCCCGCGTCTCTCTCTCAGAATTCACTCTTACGACAGCTCTCCGAGAGCTGCCGGGTAGTCGGGTACGGGTCGCACCCGGGTCCAGGCCCATCGGCGTGCGGTGGTGGGCGAGGAGTGCAGGTCGGGTAAACGGGTCGAGCCAGGTCCGCGGGGCGTGGTCGCGGACGAGGCCGGGTCGAGCGGGTGAGAGGGACCTCACCCCGTGGTCAGGAGGCAACAAGGCTAAGGCACTTTTTGCCTTTATGCACGCGCGCGGCCTTTAGAATTACCGAGGTGGGACTAAATGTCCCACCCCAATTGGGTGCCTACAGATGAGAAGGCTGCAGGGGTTCGCGGCTGCTGTGGGGCGTTCACCCTAGCTGCAGGCCTAGGTAGATGAGTGGTTGCGAACCGCGCGTCCTGGCGAGTCGGACCTGGGCGAAGTGAGCCTGCAGCTGCAGGTTGAAGAAGCTTCACCAGCTCTGTAATGGCGATGGAGGGCGAGTAACCTGTTCACAGAAGAACGGCCTCTCGGCCTAATCAGACAAGCGGAGGACCTTCCCTGTGGCACGGCGAAGGTGGTGTGGGGTCTGGCAGGTCGTGGGGCGGAGTGTAGGGGCTGCCCTAGGTCGGACTGTGGCGCGGGGAATGTGTTTGTTCGGTGGAGTGTGGTGGGGGTCTGGAGCGGTAATGGGTGAGTGGAGGTTGATCAGGGTGAGGAGGCGGAGGTTCTGTGAGGGTCGGCGAGGCGCGTGGGGTTGCGGAGCGATGGGAACGTCTCGCCGGAGGTTGGCCGGAGGTGGAGAAGGTGAGGGCGATTAGGCGCGGTCGAAGGGCGGTGGAGCAAATTAAAGTAGGGAAAAGAAAGAGGGGAGAAAAGGGAAGAACTGTACCTACTTGGAGGGACGAGGGGGACCGGAGTAGGGCGACAGTCGTATCGACTGTCGCCAGAGAAGAAGGTGCCCAGAGAGAAAGGGCAGCGGCGAGGAGAGAGCGGAAGAGCGCGTGCTGGGTATGCTGCAACGTGGGAAGAGGAGGTGAAGGCAGCTCTGCTGCTGGTAGTGCGGCAGAGCGACGAGGAGGAGGAGGAACCGCCGGAGCAGGGGTGCTTCTGTCGGAGTGGGAAGAGAGGAAAGGGGGGTGGTTTCTCCGTCAGATCCGAGTTGGAGAATGCGGCAGAGTGTCGAGGGTTTTTATAGAGGCAAAATCAGAGAGGAGGGCGGAGGGAGACGACGTGCCTCCCTCGCCGGAGGACGCTGGAGATGGAGACCCATACTGTCCGTGCGTTCGTACGGGCGGTATGGGTGGTTGCAGCGACGAGGGGGGGTGTCCCTGCGACGGCAGACGTCACAGGGAACCCCCGGTTGATTTAGCAGAGGCCCCCCCTCACCTTGCGCGGCGCCATGCTCCGCGCAAAGTCGTCGGAGCATGGCGCTTCTCAGGGTTTTGCAGGGAGGACCCAAATGCAAATAACGAAGAAGAGTTAGGGGCCAAAAGTAATGGATGAGGACCAAAATGTAAAGTTGGTCAAGAAGGTCTCTTCTTAGGTTCAAGTTTTTATACATCACTAATGAGGACCTAAGGATTCTGATGGTGAATTTTCTAGTTCAAACCTTGTTTGATCGGTCAATTTACGCAAAAACCCAAATTAAGTTATTAATTGGGCATGGTTCTCAATGTAGGTCAAAATGGGTTCCTAAGGCCAAATTGGAGGTTCTAAACCCTAGAGATTATTTTTATATGAATTTTAGAGGGTTTAGTTGATTTTTTATTTGCCTCGAACCTCGTGAATTGAAGTGGATTTATTTTTAGGGTTGCGGATGTCATTTAATTCCTTGGAGTTGCTGTAGCCCTCATTGGATCATCTCATCCCACTTTTTTTCTTATTAGGTTATTTTGACCTATGTTTGGATCCTGAGTTACCCTATTTTCAGATTGAATTGGTGAAATTGCATTTTTACCCCTTAGTTTCTATTTTCTTTGCAAACTCAGAATTCCTCTGAGCCAAGCCTTTCTAGAGTTATGTAGGAGCTTTTTTCTTGCAAATCTGGGTTAAATGGTGCTAGTTTAGGGTTTATGGCGAGGTTCTCATCAGGAGGCCTTTTCTAGCCACTGCAAGGGCCAATATAAGTTGTGAGGAGGGTCAAATAAAACTGAAATTTGGGAACCAAACTCTCAAAATTGATATCTTTAAGGCCCAACAAGGGATTAATTGCGGTGTCATTGAACAAATCTGTGATATTAGAGCCGTGGCTGATGAACCACAACTTGAGGACAACATGATCATTCTTCATCAACCATAAGAGGATCTTGAACTGCAATTAGAGGAGTCAGACCTTGAGATAGACAAACCCATAACTCCTACCCTTGTACCTCACACTCACTTTGAACCACCCGCTGCTGCTGATAACCCCATTCTTGAACTCAAACCCCTTCTTGACCATTTAAAATATGTCTTTTTGGGTTCTAATCAGACCTTTGCTGTGATTATAAACTCTAAACTTGCACCGGATCAGGAATCCCATCTGATTACTGTTCTCCAGCAACATCGTAGAGCCATTGGTTGGACTCTCGATGATTTGACTGGAATAAGTCCCTCTTATTGCACACACTGTATCTATTTTGAAGAGGGTGCACGACCTTCTCAAGAAATGCAGAGACGTCTGAATCCCAATCTACAAGAGGTCGTGAAAAAGGAGATCATTAAGTGGTTAGATGCAGGGATCATCTACCCGATCTCCGACAGTCGTTGAGTGAGCCCAATCCAGGTTGTGCCTAAGAAGGTAGGGCTCACTACTATCACGACTGAAACCGGAGAAGTCATACCTGAAGGTTCTTCCCTACCAGGAGGGGTGACGTAAAAATATTTGGAAATAAAAATAAAGCAATCTCACAAAAATCAATCACAAAATGTACACAGGTATTTTTAGGTGGAAACCCAAACCGGGTGAAAACCACCACCTAACCCTCTCGAGTTAGGATTTTCCGATCAACCAAGTTGATCAAAATCCACTAAACGAATCACTTTGAACGAGGGTGATTCAACCTCAGTACAACCACGCTACAAGTACGAGGGTAGCGTTCCTCAACCCCTTCTCTCCACGAGAAGGATTTTGTCCCACGAAGGAGACGGGAATTCGCAAAGCGAATACCCAACCAAAATACAAAGATAAAATAAAACAACAGTCCTATAGAGCCAACAAAATTAAACCTAGCTTCTATAGGAAATAGGAAACTCCCCTTTGCAAGGAGTGCGTCGATGATGACGCGGTGCGTGTGCCACGCGACGGCGCTACGTCGCTCTCGTTATCAACAGCGGGAGAGCGGGCGCGCGAAGGCTTGATGCTCTCAAGAGAATGAAACTAGAGCTTGGAGAGCAAGGGCCTCAATTGGACACAAAAGAGTGGAACTAAGTTGCTTAGGTGTGTCTCTTGTTTCTCTTAGTGTGTATTTGTGTTACAAAGGTTCCCCTCTATTTATAGAGGCCTTAGGAAGGTTTTGGAAGGCTTGGAAAAGCTTCCATAGCCGTTGGGTGCAAAGCCCAAGAGAATCAGGCCGAAATCAGGACAATGATTGCATTTGACAGGGTTATCAGACGTCTAACTCTGGCATCAGACGTCTGGAAGGCCACTTTAAGACGTCTGATTCCAAGGTCAGACGTCTGATTCTATGCGGGTTTCTCCCTGACTTGAATCAGATCTAAACAGGGTTTTTGTGCAAGTCCATCAGACGACATACAGGACGTCTGGCACTATGTCTGGACGTCTGGAAACCTACTTTTACTGTGGGAATTGATTTCCAAATGTTGCAACGGCTAGAAAATCTCTGAGAAGAGATTTTGGGTCAGCCGAGGCAAAACGGTCATTTATCAGACGTCTGTGAAGTCCTATGGACGTCTGATAAGGCTCTAACGGTCATATTCTTGAGTGTCTTGTAAGCCAGCCAACGGTCCACTAACTGGACGTCTGGCAAATCCATCAGACGTCTTCTAAGACGTCTGGTCTAAGGTCTGGACGTCTGATTTCATCAGACAGAAAACTAAGTCCAGCCTAACAGTTATCAGACGTCTGAAACAACAGTCAGACGTCTTAAAATTCTTTATCAGACGTCTGATTTTGGAATTAGACGTCTGGAAGTGCTGTTTGAGCCCTATATTGGTTTTCTAAGTATTCTACAGAAAACCTAAGTATCCTAGGGTTGTGCAGGTGTTCCTAGGACTACTTTTAGGGTACTTTGAGGCTCTTTAACATAATGTTCTAAAGAATCAAAAAGAGCAAGAAAATAAATACAAGAGATACATGAAAGGATAAAAAAGAATCTATCCTATTCTTCTTTTCTTCCATCTCCAATCTTTCGCTCCACGCGAACCTCCTGTGTTTTCCGTCAAGCTCCTCCAATCCGTCCTGGATGCGAGCTTGAACTCCGTCTAAACACGTCAACATTTGCAATTGACCTGAAATCTAGGACTCAAATTGCAAATGTTAAATAACACGTGTTTTGTTATCATCAAAATAAATGATCGTGGTGCTCTAGCACCAACAATCTCCCCCTTTTTGATGATGACAAAACCGTAAATAATAATGCATAAAAATCCTCCCCCTTTTTGACATTATCAAAAAGGTTTAATTGATTTTATATTTCCTATAACTCCCCCTTAAAACATGCTCTTCTATTTATTTTAACAAAGGTAATGTCCTCCCCCTTTTTATAACAACAAGATAGCTATTATTTTTCTCCCCCTTACTAAAGGAAATTTAGCTACCTTATTTCTCCCTCTTAAAAATTGACAATTAGCTCATCATTTTTTAACTCCCCCTATCTAAATGCTTATGATAATAAGATAGGGTTAAGAATTTTTACCTCACCTACCATGGCCAATAAAATGGCCCGAATGGTGGTGGTGGATGCCACATCGGATGGGGCTCCCATCCGTAGCTTGGAGGCCCGGGCATTGGCGCCGGTCTCCAATCTGGTGGTCGACGTGCGGCGGGTCCGTCGTTTGTTCGCCGTCTCGTCGGTCTTCTTCTTCTCCTCCTTGGTCTACTCATTGGTTCTCCCAACTTAAGTTGACCAGCCTTGAGATTGTAGGTCCAGTCCTTTATGTTGTAGTCATCCCTGAACCCTACAAAACAAGATTCTAATTTTTTCTTCGGTATCCAAGTGAGCTTGGATCCGGATTTGTTAGAAGGTCTCCTGGATGGAGATCCTTTCTCAACCTTAGGGCTATAAAACTTATCTACTTTGTTGATTAATTTGTTAGAATTTTCCCTAAGACATGCAATTTCTCTTTCTATAATTTGCGTCTTAGTCTTTAAATCAAAAATTTCTAACTTTAGACTATTATTTTCCTCAATCAATTTATTATTTTCATTGATGAGGTCTTGATTTTCTAATAACAGGTTATTATCCTTAGGACTAGTCTCTATATCCTTGAGTTGTTTTTCTAACCTATCATTTTCATTTCTAAGAAAACTAAGGTTCTTTTTAATGCTTTTATTTTCTACCCTAAGTGATTTACTAATCTCAAAAAGTTCATTAAAGGCTTCTTGTAAATCCAGGTTTACCTCATTGTCGGAGTCGCTTTCGCTGTCGTTGTCGCTTTCTCCGATTGCCATGAAACCAAAGCAAGTGGTTTCTTCTTCTTTTTCTTCTTCTTCTTCCTCCGAGCTGGAATCCTCATGAGTGCCTTCCAACCTCTTCCATATCTCGTGGGCGGTGGTGCACTCTTGGATTTTCTCGAACTCTTCCGGACTCAACGCGCAATACAGGGCATTCATTGCCTTTGCGTTGAGTGAGAGATCTTGAATCTGCAGCTGCGAGTAGCCTCCTTGGGGTCGCTTCGGGATCTCGTATGGGGTTTCGCAACATCCCCATAGAGCGAAGTCCGTGGCTTGAAGCCACGTCTTCATCCTCAACTTCCAATATCCGAAGTCCCTCCCGTCGAAATAGGGTGGTCGGACGGTGGATTGCCCTTCGGAGATTCTGACTGCGGCTATGCTTCCCTCCATGATCTAGATCCTCGCCGGTTTGTAACGCCGATTACGCGAGACCTGCTCTGATACCAATTGAAGGTTCTTCCCTACCAGGAGGGGTGACGTAAAAATATTTGGAAATAAAAATAAAGCAATCTCACAAAAATCAATCACAAAATGTACACAGGTATTTTTAGGTGGAAACCCAAACCGGGTGAAAACCACCACCTAACCCTCTCGAGTTAGGATTTTCCGATCAACCAAGTTGATCAAAATCCACTAAACGAATCACTTTGAACGAGGGTGATTCAACCTCAGTACAACCACGCTACAAGTACGAGGGTAGCGTTCCTCAACCCCTTCTCTCCACGAGAAGGATTTTGTCCCACGAAGGAGACGGGAATTCGCAAAGCGAATACCCAACCAAAATACAAAGATAAAATAAAACAACAGTCCTATAGAGCCAACAAAATTAAACCTAGCTTCTATAGGAAATAGGAAACTCCCCTTTGCAAGGAGTGCGTCGATGATGACGCGGTGCGTGTGCCACGCGACGGCGCTACGTCGCTCTCGTTATCAACAGCGGGAGAGCGGGCGCGCGAAGGCTTGATGCTCTCAAGAGAATGAAACTAGAGCTTGGAGAGCAAGGGCCTCAATTGGACACAAAAGAGTGGAACTAAGTTGCTTAGGTGTGTCTCTTGTTTCTCTTAGTGTGTATTTGTGTTACAAAGGTTCCCCTCTATTTATAGAGGCCTTAGGAAGGTTTTGGAAGGCTTGGAAAAGCTTCCATAGCCGTTGGGTGCAAAGCCCAAGAGAATCAGGCCGAAATCAGGACAATGATTGCATTTGACAGGGTTATCAGACGTCTAACTCTGGCATCAGACGTCTGGAAGGCCACTTTAAGACGTCTGATTCCAAGGTCAGACGTCTGATTCTATGCGGGTTTCTCCCTGACTTGAATCAGATCTAAACAGGGTTTTTGTGCAAGTCCATCAGACGACATACAGGACGTCTGGCACTATGTCTGGACGTCTGGAAACCTACTTTTACTGTGGGAATTGATTTCCAAACGTTGCAACGGCTAGAAAATCTCTGAGAAGAGATTTTGGGTCAGCCGAGGCAAAACGGTCATTTATCAGACGTCTGTGAAGTCCTATGGACGTCTGATAAGGCTCTAACGGTCATATTCTTGAGTGTCTTGTAAGCCAGCCAACGGTCCACTAACTGGACGTCTGGCAAATCCATCAGACGTCTTCTAAGACGTCTGGTCTAAGGTCTGGACGTCTGATTTCATCAGACAGAAAACTAAGTCCAGCCTAACAGTTATCAGACGTCTGAAACAACAGTCAGACGTCTTAAAATTCTTTATCAGACGTCTGATTTTGGAATTAGACGTCTGGAAGTGCTGTTTGAGCCCTATATTGGTTTTCTAAGTATTCTACAGAAAACCTAAGTATCCTAGGGTTGTGCAGGTGTTCCTAGGACTACTTTTAGGGTACTTTGAGGCTCTTTAACATAATGTTCTAAAGAATCAAAAAGAGCAAGAAAATAAATACAAGAGATACATGAAAGGATAAAAAAGAATCTATCCTATTCTTCTTTTCTTCCATCTCCAATCTTTCGCTCCACGCGAACCTCCTGTGTTTTCCGTCAAGCTCCTCCAATCCGTCCTGGATGCGAGCTTGAACTCCGTCTAAACACGTCAACATTTGCAATTGACCTGAAATCTAGGACTCAAATTGCAAATGTTAAATAACACGTGTTTTGTTATCATCAAAATAAATGATCGTGGTGCTCTAGCACCAACAATCTCCCCCTTTTTGATGATGACAAAACCGTAAATAATAATGCATAAAAATCCTCCCCCTTTTTGACATTATCAAAAAGGTTTAATTGATTTTATATTTCCTATAACTCCCCCTTAAAACATGCTCTTCTATTTATTTTAACAAAGGTAATGTCCTCCCCCTTTTTATAACAACAAGATAGCTATTATTTTTCTCCCCCTTACTAAAGGAAATTTAGCTACCTTATTTCTCCCTCTTAAAAATTGACAATTAGCTCATCATTTTTTAACTCCCCCTATCTAAATGCTTATGATAATAAGATAGGGTTAAGAATTTTTACCTCACCTACCATGGCCAATAAAATGGCCCGAATGGTGGTGGTGGATGCCACATCGGATGGGGCTCCCATCCGTAGCTTGGAGGCCCGGGCATTGGCGCCGGTCTCCAATCTGGTGGTCGACGTGCGGCGGGTCCGTCGTTTGTTCGCCGTCTCGTCGGTCTTCTTCTTCTCCTCCTTGGTCTACTCATTGGTTCTCCCAACTTAAGTTGACCAGCCTTGAGATTGTAGGTCCAGTCCTTTATGTTGTAGTCATCCCTGAACCCTACAAAACAAGATTCTAATTTTTTCTTCGGTATCCAAGTGAGCTTGGATCCGGATTTGTTAGAAGGTCTCCTGGATGGAGATCCTTTCTCAACCTTAGGGCTATAAAACTTATCTACTTTGTTGATTAATTTGTTAGAATTTTCCCTAAGACATGCAATTTCTCTTTCTATAATTTGCGTCTTAGTCTTTAAATCAAAAATTTCTAACTTTAGACTATTATTTTCCTCAATCAATTTATTATTTTCATTGATGAGGTCTTGATTTTCTAATAACAGGTTATTATCCTTAGGACTAGTCTCTATATCCTTGAGTTGTTTTTCTAACCTATCATTTTCATTTCTAAGAAAACTAAGGTTCTTTTTAATGCTTTTATTTTCTACCCTAAGTGATTTACTAATCTCAAAAAGTTCATTAAAGGCTTCTTGTAAATCCAGGTTTACCTCATTGTCGGAGTCGCTTTCGCTGTCGTTGTCGCTTTCTCCGATTGCCATGAAACCAAAGCAAGTGGTTTCTTCTTCTTTTTCTTCTTCTTCTTCCTCCGAGCTGGAATCCTCATGAGTGCCTTCCAACCTCTTCCATATCTCGTGGGCGGTGGTGCACTCTTGGATTTTCTCGAACTCTTCCGGACTCAACGCGCAATACAGGGCATTCATTGCCTTTGCGTTGAGTGAGAGATCTTGAATCTGCAGCTGCGAGTAGCCTCCTTGGGGTCGCTTCGGGATCTCGTATGGGGTTTCGCAACATCCCCATAGAGCGAAGTCCGTGGCTTGAAGCCACGTCTTCATCCTCAACTTCCAATATCCGAAGTCCCTCCCGTCGAAATAGGGTGGTCGGACGGTGGATTGCCCTTCGGAGATTCTGACTGCGGCTATGCTTCCCTCCATGATCTAGATCCTCGCCGGTTTGTAACGCCGATTACGCGAGACCTGCTCTGATACCAATTGAAGGTTCTTCCCTACCAGGAGGGGTGACGTAAAAATATTTGGAAATAAAAATAAAGCAATCTCACAAAAATCAATCACAAAATGTACACAGGTATTTTTAGGTGGAAACCCAAACCGGGTGAAAACCACCACCTAACCCTCTCGAGTTAGGATTTTCCGATCAACCAAGTTGATCAAAATCCACTAAACGAATCACTTTGAACGAGGGTGATTCAACCTCAGTACAACCACGCTACAAGTACGAGGGTAGCGTTCCTCAACCCCTTCTCTCCACGAGAAGGATTTTGTCCCACGAAGGAGACGGGAATTCGCAAAGCGAATACCCAACCAAAATACAAAGATAAAATAAAACAACAGTCCTATAGAGCCAACAAAATTAAACCTAGCTTCTATAGGAAATAGGAAACTCCCCTTTGCAAGGAGTGCGTCGATGATGACGCGGTGCGTGTGCCACGCGACGGCGCTACGTCGCTCTCGTTATCAACAGCGGGAGAGCGGGCGCGCGAAGGCATGATGCTCTCAAGAGAATGAAACTAGAGCTTGGAGAGCAAGGGCCTCAATTGGACACAAAAGAGTGGAACTAAGTTGCTTAGGTGTGTCTCTTGTTTCTCTTAGTGTGTATTTGTGTTACAAAGGTTCCCCTCTATTTATAGAGGCCTTAGGAAGGTTTTGGAAGGCTTGGAAAAGCTTCCATAGCCGTTGGGTGCAAAGCCCAAGAGAATCAGGCCGAAATCAGGACAATGATTGCATTTGACAGGGTTATCAGACGTCTAACTCTGGCATCAGACGTCTGGAAGGCCACTTTAAGACGTCTGATTCCAAGGTCAGACGTCTGATTCTATGCGGGTTTCTCCCTGACTTGAATCAGATCTAAACAGGGTTTTTGTGCAAGTCCATCAGACGACATACAGGACGTCTGGCACTATGTCTGGACGTCTGGAAACCTACTTTTACTGTGGGAATTGATTTCCAAACGTTGCAACGGCTAGAAAATCTCTGAGAAGAGATTTTGGGTCAGCCGAGGCAAAACGGTCATTTATCAGACGTCTGTGAAGTCCTATGGACGTCTGATAAGGCTCTAACGGTCATATTCTTGAGTGTCTTGTAAGCCAGCCAACGGTCCACTAACTGGACGTCTGGCAAATCCATCAGACGTCTTCTAAGACGTCTGGTCTAAGGTCTGGACGTCTGATTTCATCAGACAGAAAACTAAGTCCAGCCTAACAGTTATCAGACGTCTGAAACAACAGTCAGACGTCTTAAAATTCTTTATCAGACGTCTGATTTTGGAATTAGACGTCTGGAAGTGCTGTTTGAGCCCTATATTGGTTTTCTAAGTATTCTACAGAAAACCTAAGTATCCTAGGGTTGTGCAGGTGTTCCTAGGACTACTTTTAGGGTACTTTGAGGCTCTTTAACATAATGTTCTAAAGAATCAAAAAGAGCAAGAAAATAAATACAAGAGATACATGAAAGGATAAAAAAGAATCTATCCTATTCTTCTTTTCTTCCATCTCCAATCTTTCGCTCCACGCGAACCTCCTGTGTTTTCCGTCAAGCTCCTCCAATCCGTCCTGGATGCGAGCTTGAACTCCGTCTAAACACGTCAACATTTGCAATTGACCTGAAATCTAGGACTCAAATTGCAAATGTTAAATAACACGTGTTTTGTTATCATCAAAATAAATGATCGTGGTGCTCTAGCACCAACAATCTCCCCCTTTTTGATGATGACAAAACCGTAAATAATAATGCATAAAAATCCTCCCCCTTTTTGACATTATCAAAAAGGTTTAATTGATTTTATATTTCCTATAACTCCCCCTTAAAACATGCTCTTCTATTTATTTTAACAAAGGTAATGTCCTCCCCCTTTTTATAACAACAAGATAGCTATTATTTTTCTCCCCCTTACTAAAGGAAATTTAGCTACCTTATTTCTCCCTCTTAAAAATTGACAATTAGCTCATCATTTTTTAACTCCCCCTATCTAAATGCTTATGATAATAAGATAGGGTTAAGAATTTTTACCTCACCTACCATGGCCAATAAAATGGCCCGAATGGTGGTGGTGGATGCCACATCGGATGGGGCTCCCATCCGTAGCTTGGAGGCCCGGGCATTGGCGCCGGTCTCCAATCTGGTGGTCGACGTGCGGCGGGTCCGTCGTTTGTTCGCCGTCTCGTCGGTCTTCTTCTTCTCCTCCTTGGTCTACTCATTGGTTCTCCCAACTTAAGTTGACCAGCCTTGAGATTGTAGGTCCAGTCCTTTATGTTGTAGTCATCCCTGAACCCTACAAAACAAGATTCTAATTTTTTCTTCGGTATCCAAGTGAGCTTGGATCCGGATTTGTTAGAAGGTCTCCTGGATGGAGATCCTTTCTCAACCTTAGGGCTATAAAACTTATCTACTTTGTTGATTAATTTGTTAGAATTTTCCCTAAGACATGCAATTTCTCTTTCTATAATTTGCGTCTTAGTCTTTAAATCAAAAATTTCTAACTTTAGACTATTATTTTCCTCAATCAATTTATTATTTTCATTGATGAGGTCTTGATTTTCTAATAACAGGTTATTATCCTTAGGACTAGTCTCTATATCCTTGAGTTGTTTTTCTAACCTATCATTTTCATTTCTAAGAAAACTAAGGTTCTTTTTAATGCTTTTATTTTCTACCCTAAGTGATTTACTAATCTCAAAAAGTTCATTAAAGGCTTCTTGTAAATCCAGGTTTACCTCATTGTCGGAGTCGCTTTCGCTGTCGTTGTCGCTTTCTCCGATTGCCATGAAACCAAAGCAAGTGGTTTCTTCTTCTTTTTCTTCTTCTTCTTCCTCCGAGCTGGAATCCTCATGAGTGCCTTCCAACCTCTTCCATATCTCGTGGGCGGTGGTGCACTCTTGGATTTTCTCGAACTCTTCCGGACTCAACGCGCAATACAGGGCATTCATTGCCTTTGCGTTGAGTGAGAGATCTTGAATCTGCAGCTGCGAGTAGCCTCCTTGGGGTCGCTTCGGGATCTCGTATGGGGTTTCGCAACATCCCCATAGAGCGAAGTCCGTGGCTTGAAGCCACGTCTTCATCCTCAACTTCCAATATCCGAAGTCCCTCCCGTCGAAATAGGGTGGTCGGACGGTGGATTGCCCTTCGGAGATTCTGACTGCGGCTATGCTTCCCTCCATGATCTAGATCCTCGCCGGTTTGTAACGCCGATTACGCGAGACCTGCTCTGATACCAATTGAAGGTTCTTCCCTACCAGGAGGGGTGACGTAAAAATATTTGGAAATAAAAATAAAGCAATCTCACAAAAATCAATCACAAAATGTACACAGGTATTTTTAGGTGGAAACCCAAACCGGGTGAAAACCACCACCTAACCCTCTCGAGTTAGGATTTTCCGATCAACCAAGTTGATCAAAATCCACTAAACGAATCACTTTGAACGAGGGTGATTCAACCTCAGTACAACCACGCTACAAGTACGAGGGTAGCGTTCCTCAACCCCTTCTCTCCACGAGAAGGATTTTGTCCCACGAAGGAGACGGGAATTCGCAAAGCGAATACCCAACCAAAATACAAAGATAAAATAAAACAACAGTCCTATAGAGCCAACAAAATTAAACCTAGCTTCTATAGGAAATAGGAAACTCCCCTTTGCAAGGAGTGCGTCGATGATGACGCGGTGCGTGTGCCACGCGACGGCGCTACGTCGCTCTCGTTATCAACAGCGGGAGAGCGGGCGCGCGAAGGCTTGATGCTCTCAAGAGAATGAAACTAGAGCTTGGAGAGCAAGGGCCTCAATTGGACACAAAAGAGTGGAACTAAGTTGCTTAGGTGTGTCTCTTGTTTCTCTTAGTGTGTATTTGTGTTACAAAGGTTCCCCTCTATTTATAGAGGCCTTAGGAAGGTTTTGGAAGGCTTGGAAAAGCTTCCATAGCCGTTGGGTGCAAAGCCCAAGAGAATCAGGCCGAAATCAGGACAATGATTGCATTTGACAGGGTTATCAGACGTCTAACTCTGGCATCAGACGTCTGGAAGGCCACTTTAAGACGTCTGATTCCAAGGTCAGACGTCTGATTCTATGCGGGTTTCTCCCTGACTTGAATCAGATCTAAACAGGGTTTTTGTGCAAGTCCATCAGACGACATACAGGACGTCTGGCACTATGTCTGGACGTCTGGAAACCTACTTTTACTGTGGGAATTGATTTCCAAACGTTGCAACGGCTAGAAAATCTCTGAGAAGAGATTTTGGGTCAGCCGAGGCAAAACGGTCATTTATCAGACGTCTGTGAAGTCCTATGGACGTCTGATAAGGCTCTAACGGTCATATTCTTGAGTGTCTTGTAAGCCAGCCAACGGTCCACTAACTGGACGTCTGGCAAATCCATCAGACGTCTTCTAAGACGTCTGGTCTAAGGTCTGGACGTCTGATTTCATCAGACAGAAAACTAAGTCCAGCCTAACAGTTATCAGACGTCTGAAACAACAGTCAGACGTCTTAAAATTCTTTATCAGACGTCTGATTTTGGAATTAGACGTCTGGAAGTGCTGTTTGAGCCCTATATTGGTTTTCTAAGTATTCTACAGAAAACCTAAGTATCCTAGGGTTGTGCAGGTGTTCCTAGGACTACTTTTAGGGTACTTTGAGGCTCTTTAACATAATGTTCTAAAGAATCAAAAAGAGCAAGAAAATAAATACAAGAGATACATGAAAGGATAAAAAAGAATCTATCCTATTCTTCTTTTCTTCCATCTCCAATCTTTCGCTCCACGCGAACCTCCTGTGTTTTCCGTCAAGCTCCTCCAATCCGTCCTGGATGCGAGCTTGAACTCCGTCTAAACACGTCAACATTTGCAATTGACCTGAAATCTAGGACTCAAATTGCAAATGTTAAATAACACGTGTTTTGTTATCATCAAAATAAATGATCGTGGTGCTCTAGCACCAACAATCTCCCCCTTTTTGATGATGACAAAACCGTAAATAATAATGCATAAAAATCCTCCCCCTTTTTGACATTATCAAAAAGGTTTAATTGATTTTATATTTCCTATAACTCCCCCTTAAAACATGCTCTTCTATTTATTTTAACAAAGGTAATGTCCTCCCCCTTTTTATAACAACAAGATAGCTATTATTTTTCTCCCCCTTACTAAAGGAAATTTAGCTACCTTATTTCTCCCTCTTAAAAATTGACAATTAGCTCATCATTTTTTAACTCCCCCTATCTAAATGCTTATGATAATAAGATAGGGTTAAGAATTTTTACCTCACCTACCATGGCCAATAAAATGGCCCGAATGGTGGTGGTGGATGCCACATCGGATGGGGCTCCCATCCGTAGCTTGGAGGCCCGGGCATTGGCGCCGGTCTCCAATCTGGTGGTCGACGTGCGGCGGGTCCGTCGTTTGTTCGCCGTCTCGTCGGTCTTCTTCTTCTCCTCCTTGGTCTACTCATTGGTTCTCCCAACTTAAGTTGACCAGCCTTGAGATTGTAGGTCCAGTCCTTTATGTTGTAGTCATCCCTGAACCCTACAAAACAAGATTCTAATTTTTTCTTCGGTATCCAAGTGAGCTTGGATCCGGATTTGTTAGAAGGTCTCCTGGATGGAGATCCTTTCTCAACCTTAGGGCTATAAAACTTATCTACTTTGTTGATTAATTTGTTAGAATTTTCCCTAAGACATGCAATTTCTCTTTCTATAATTTGCGTCTTAGTCTTTAAATCAAAAATTTCTAACTTTAGACTATTATTTTCCTCAATCAATTTATTATTTTCATTGATGAGGTCTTGATTTTCTAATAACAGGTTATTATCCTTAGGACTAGTCTCTATATCCTTGAGTTGTTTTTCTAACCTATCATTTTCATTTCTAAGAAAACTAAGGTTCTTTTTAATGCTTTTATTTTCTACCCTAAGTGATTTACTAATCTCAAAAAGTTCATTAAAGGCTTCTTGTAAATCCAGGTTTACCTCATTGTCGGAGTCGCTTTCGCTGTCGTTGTCGCTTTCTCCGATTGCCATGAAACCAAAGCAAGTGGTTTCTTCTTCTTTTTCTTCTTCTTCTTCCTCCGAGCTGGAATCCTCATGAGTGCCTTCCAACCTCTTCCATATCTCGTGGGCGGTGGTGCACTCTTGGATTTTCTCGAACTCTTCCGGACTCAACGCGCAATACAGGGCATTCATTGCCTTTGCGTTGAGTGAGAGATCTTGAATCTGCAGCTGCGAGTAGCCTCCTTGGGGTCGCTTCGGGATCTCGTATGGGGTTTCGCAACATCCCCATAGAGCGAAGTCCGTGGCTTGAAGCCACGTCTTCATCCTCAACTTCCAATATCCGAAGTCCCTCCCGTCGAAATAGGGTGGTCGGACGGTGGATTGCCCTTCGGAGATTCTGACTGCGGCTATGCTTCCCTCCATGATCTAGATCCTCGCCGGTTTGTAACGCCGATTACGCGAGACCTGCTCTGATACCAATTGAAGGTTCTTCCCTACCAGGAGGGGTGACGTAAAAATATTTGGAAATAAAAATAAAGCAATCTCACAAAAATCAATCACAAAATGTACACAGGTATTTTTAGGTGGAAACCCAAACCGGGTGAAAACCACCACCTAACCCTCTCGAGTTAGGATTTTCCGATCAACCAAGTTGATCAAAATCCACTAAACGAATCACTTTGAACGAGGGTGATTCAACCTCAGTACAACCACGCTACAAGTACGAGGGTAGCGTTCCTCAACCCCTTCTCTCCACGAGAAGGATTTTGTCCCACGAAGGAGACGGGAATTCGCAAAGCGAATACCCAACCAAAATACAAAGATAAAATAAAACAACAGTCCTATAGAGCCAACAAAATTAAACCTAGCTTCTATAGGAAATAGGAAACTCCCCTTTGCAAGGAGTGCGTCGATGATGACGCGGTGCGTGTGCCACGCGACGGCGCTACGTCGCTCTCGTTATCAACAGCGGGAGAGCGGGCGCGCGAAGGCTTGATGCTCTCAAGAGAATGAAACTAGAGCTTGGAGAGCAAGGGCCTCAATTGGACACAAAAGAGTGGAACTAAGTTGCTTAGGTGTGTCTCTTGTTTCTCTTAGTGTGTATTTGTGTTACAAAGGTTCCCCTCTATTTATAGAGGCCTTAGGAAGGTTTTGGAAGGCTTGGAAAAGCTTCCATAGCCGTTGGGTGCAAAGCCCAAGAGAATCAGGCCGAAATCAGGACAATGATTGCATTTGACAGGGTTATCAGACGTCTAACTCTGGCATCAGACGTCTGGAAGGCCACTTTAAGACGTCTGATTCCAAGGTCAGACGTCTGATTCTATGCGGGTTTCTCCCTGACTTGAATCAGATCTAAACAGGGTTTTTGTGCAAGTCCATCAGACGACATACAGGACGTCTGGCACTATGTCTGGACGTCTGGAAACCTACTTTTACTGTGGGAATTGATTTCCAAACGTTGCAACGGCTAGAAAATCTCTGAGAAGAGATTTTGGGTCAGCCGAGGCAAAACGGTCATTTATCAGACGTCTGTGAAGTCCTATGGACGTCTGATAAGGCTCTAACGGTCATATTCTTGAGTGTCTTGTAAGCCAGCCAACGGTCCACTAACTGGACGTCTGGCAAATCCATCAGACGTCTTCTAAGACGTCTGGTCTAAGGTCTGGACGTCTGATTTCATCAGACAGAAAACTAAGTCCAGCCTAACAGTTATCAGACGTCTGAAACAACAGTCAGACGTCTTAAAATTCTTTATCAGACGTCTGATTTTGGAATTAGACGTCTGGAAGTGCTGTTTGAGCCCTATATTGGTTTTCTAAGTATTCTACAGAAAACCTAAGTATCCTAGGGTTGTGCAGGTGTTCCTAGGACTACTTTTAGGGTACTTTGAGGCTCTTTAACATAATGTTCTAAAGAATCAAAAAGAGCAAGAAAATAAATACAAGAGATACATGAAAGGATAAAAAAGAATCTATCCTATTCTTCTTTTCTTCCATCTCCAATCTTTCGCTCCACGCGAACCTCCTGTGTTTTCCGTCAAGCTCCTCCAATCCGTCCTGGATGCGAGCTTGAACTCCGTCTAAACACGTCAACATTTGCAATTGACCTGAAATCTAGGACTCAAATTGCAAATGTTAAATAACACGTGTTTTGTTATCATCAAAATAAATGATCGTGGTGCTCTAGCACCAACAATCTCCCCCTTTTTGATGATGACAAAACCGTAAATAATAATGCATAAAAATCCTCCCCCTTTTTGACATTATCAAAAAGGTTTAATTGATTTTATATTTCCTATAACTCCCCCTTAAAACATGCTCTTCTATTTATTTTAACAAAGGTAATGTCCTCCCCCTTTTTATAACAACAAGATAGCTATTATTTTTCTCCCCCTTACTAAAGGAAATTTAGCTACCTTATTTCTCCCTCTTAAAAATTGACAATTAGCTCATCATTTTTTAACTCCCCCTATCTAAATGCTTATGATAATAAGATAGGGTTAAGAATTTTTACCTCACCTACCATGGCCAATAAAATGGCCCGAATGGTGGTGGTGGATGCCACATCGGATGGGGCTCCCATCCGTAGCTTGGAGGCCCGGGCATTGGCGCCGGTCTCCAATCTGGTGGTCGACGTGCGGCGGGTCCGTCGTTTGTTCGCCGTCTCGTCGGTCTTCTTCTTCTCCTCCTTGGTCTACTCATTGGTTCTCCCAACTTAAGTTGACCAGCCTTGAGATTGTAGGTCCAGTCCTTTATGTTGTAGTCATCCCTGAACCCTACAAAACAAGATTCTAATTTTTTCTTCGGTATCCAAGTGAGCTTGGATCCGGATTTGTTAGAAGGTCTCCTGGATGGAGATCCTTTCTCAACCTTAGGGCTATAAAACTTATCTACTTTGTTGATTAATTTGTTAGAATTTTCCCTAAGACATGCAATTTCTCTTTCTATAATTTGCGTCTTAGTCTTTAAATCAAAAATTTCTAACTTTAGACTATTATTTTCCTCAATCAATTTATTATTTTCATTGATGAGGTCTTGATTTTCTAATAACAGGTTATTATCCTTAGGACTAGTCTCTATATCCTTGAGTTGTTTTTCTAACCTATCATTTTCATTTCTAAGAAAACTAAGGTTCTTTTTAATGCTTTTATTTTCTACCCTAAGTGATTTACTAATCTCAAAAAGTTCATTAAAGGCTTCTTGTAAATCCAGGTTTACCTCATTGTCGGAGTCGCTTTCGCTGTCGTTGTCGCTTTCTCCGATTGCCATGAAACCAAAGCAAGTGGTTTCTTCTTCTTTTTCTTCTTCTTCTTCCTCCGAGCTGGAATCCTCATGAGTGCCTTCCAACCTCTTCCATATCTCGTGGGCGGTGGTGCACTCTTGGATTTTCTCGAACTCTTCCGGACTCAACGCGCAATACAGGGCATTCATTGCCTTTGCGTTGAGTGAGAGATCTTGAATCTGCAGCTGCGAGTAGCCTCCTTGGGGTCACTTCGGGATCTCGTATGGGGTTTCGCAACATCCCCATAGAGCGAAGTCCGTGGCTTGAAGCCACGTCTTCATCCTCAACTTCCAATATCCGAAGTCCCTCCCGTCGAAATAGGGTGGTCGGACGGTGGATTGCCCTTCGGAGATTCTGACTGCGGCTATGCTTCCCTCCATGATCTAGATCCTCGCCGGTTTGTAACGCCGATTACGCGAGACCTGCTCTGATACCAATTGAAGGTTCTTCCCTACCAGGAGGGGTGACGTAAAAATATTTGGAAATAAAAATAAAGCAATCTCACAAAAATCAATCACAAAATGTACACAGGTATTTTTAGGTGGAAACCCAAACCGGGTGAAAACCACCACCTAACCCTCTCGAGTTAGGATTTTCCGATCAACCAAGTTGATCAAAATCCACTAAACGAATCACTTTGAACGAGGGTGATTCAACCTCAGTACAACCACGCTACAAGTACGAGGGTAGCGTTCCTCAACCCCTTCTCTCCACGAGAAGGATTTTGTCCCACGAAGGAGACGGGAATTCGCAAAGCGAATACCCAACCAAAATACAAAGATAAAATAAAACAACAGTCCTATAGAGCCAACAAAATTAAACCTAGCTTCTATAGGAAATAGGAAACTCCCCTTTGCAAGGAGTGCGTCGATGATGACGCGGTGCGTGTGCCACGCGACGGCGCTACGTCGCTCTCGTTATCAACAGCGGGAGAGCGGGCGCGCGAAGGCTTGATGCTCTCAAGAGAATGAAACTAGAGCTTGGAGAGCAAGGGCCTCAATTGGACACAAAAGAGTGGAACTAAGTTGCTTAGGTGTGTCTCTTGTTTCTCTTAGTGTGTATTTGTGTTACAAAGGTTCCCCTCTATTTATAGAGGCCTTAGGAAGGTTTTGGAAGGCTTGGAAAAGCTTCCATAGCCGTTGGGTGCAAAGCCCAAGAGAATCAGGCCGAAATCAGGACAATGATTGCATTTGACAGGGTTATCAGACGTCTAACTCTGGCATCAGACGTCTGGAAGGCCACTTTAAGACGTCTGATTCCAAGGTCAGACGTCTGATTCTATGCGGGTTTCTCCCTGACTTGAATCAGATCTAAACAGGGTTTTTGTGCAAGTCCATCAGACGACATACAGGACGTCTGGCACTATGTCTGGACGTCTGGAAACCTACTTTTACTGTGGGAATTGATTTCCAAACGTTGCAACGGCTAGAAAATCTCTGAGAAGAGATTTTGGGTCAGCCGAGGCAAAACGGTCATTTATCAGACGTCTGTGAAGTCCTATGGACGTCTGATAAGGCTCTAACGGTCATATTCTTGAGTGTCTTGTAAGCCAGCCAACGGTCCACTAACTGGACGTCTGGCAAATCCATCAGACGTCTTCTAAGACGTCTGGTCTAAGGTCTGGACGTCTGATTTCATCAGACAGAAAACTAAGTCCAGCCTAACAGTTATCAGACGTCTGAAACAACAGTCAGACGTCTTAAAATTCTTTATCAGACGTCTGATTTTGGAATTAGACGTCTGGAAGTGCTGTTTGAGCCCTATATTGGTTTTCTAAGTATTCTACAGAAAACCTAAGTATCCTAGGGTTGTGCAGGTGTTCCTAGGACTACTTTTAGGGTACTTTGAGGCTCTTTAACATAATGTTCTAAAGAATCAAAAAGAGCAAGAAAATAAATACAAGAGATACATGAAAGGATAAAAAAGAATCTATCCTATTCTTCTTTTCTTCCATCTCCAATCTTTCGCTCCACGCGAACCTCCTGTGTTTTCCGTCAAGCTCCTCCAATCCGTCCTGGATGCGAGCTTGAACTCCGTCTAAACACGTCAACATTTGCAATTGACCTGAAATCTAGGACTCAAATTGCAAATGTTAAATAACACGTGTTTTGTTATCATCAAAATAAATGATCGTGGTGCTCTAGCACCAACAATCTCCCCCTTTTTGATGATGACAAAACCGTAAATAATAATGCATAAAAATCCTCCCCCTTTTTGACATTATCAAAAAGGTTTAATTGATTTTATATTTCCTATAACTCCCCCTTAAAACATGCTCTTCTATTTATTTTAACAAAGGTAATGTCCTCCCCCTTTTTATAACAACAAGATAGCTATTATTTTTCTCCCCCTTACTAAAGGAAATTTAGCTACCTTATTTCTCCCTCTTAAAAATTGACAATTAGCTCATCATTTTTTAACTCCCCCTATCTAAATGCTTATGATAATAAGATAGGGTTAAGAATTTTTACCTCACCTACCATGGCCAATAAAATGGCCCGAATGGTGGTGGTGGATGCCACATCGGATGGGGCTCCCATCCGTAGCTTGGAGGCCCGGGCATTGGCGCCGGTCTCCAATCTGGTGGTCGACGTGCGGCGGGTCCGTCGTTTGTTCGCCGTCTCGTCGGTCTTCTTCTTCTCCTCCTTGGTCTACTCATTGGTTCTCCCAACTTAAGTTGACCAGCCTTGAGATTGTAGGTCCAGTCCTTTATGTTGTAGTCATCCCTGAACCCTACAAAACAAGATTCTAATTTTTTCTTCGGTATCCAAGTGAGCTTGGATCCGGATTTGTTAGAAGGTCTCCTGGATGGAGATCCTTTCTCAACCTTAGGGCTATAAAACTTATCTACTTTGTTGATTAATTTGTTAGAATTTTCCCTAAGACATGCAATTTCTCTTTCTATAATTTGCGTCTTAGTCTTTAAATCAAAAATTTCTAACTTTAGACTATTATTTTCCTCAATCAATTTATTATTTTCATTGATGAGGTCTTGATTTTCTAATAACAGGTTATTATCCTTAGGACTAGTCTCTATATCCTTGAGTTGTTTTTCTAACCTATCATTTTCATTTCTAAGAAAACTAAGGTTCTTTTTAATGCTTTTATTTTCTACCCTAAGTGATTTACTAATCTCAAAAAGTTCATTAAAGGCTTCTTGTAAATCCAGGTTTACCTCATTGTCGGAGTCGCTTTCGCTGTCGTTGTCGCTTTCTCCGATTGCCATGAAACCAAAGCAAGTGGTTTCTTCTTCTTTTTCTTCTTCTTCTTCCTCCGAGCTGGAATCCTCATGAGTGCCTTCCAACCTCTTCCATATCTCGTGGGCGGTGGTGCACTCTTGGATTTTCTCGAACTCTTCCGGACTCAACGCGCAATACAGGGCATTCATTGCCTTTGCGTTGAGTGAGAGATCTTGAATCTGCAGCTGCGAGTAGCCTCCTTGGGGTCGCTTCGGGATCTCGTATGGGGTTTCGCAACATCCCCATAGAGCGAAGTCCGTGGCTTGAAGCCACGTCTTCATCCTCAACTTCCAATATCCGAAGTCCCTCCCGTCGAAATAGGGTGGTCGGACGGTGGATTGCCCTTCGGAGATTCTGACTGCGGCTATGCTTCCCTCCATGATCTAGATCCTCGCCGGTTTGTAACGCCGATTACGCGAGACCTGCTCTGATACCAATTGAAGGTTCTTCCCTACCAGGAGGGGTGACGTAAAAATATTTGGAAATAAAAATAAAGCAATCTCACAAAAATCAATCACAAAATGTACACAGGTATTTTTAGGTGGAAACCCAAACCGGGTGAAAACCACCACCTAACCCTCTCGAGTTAGGATTTTCCGATCAACCAAGTTGATCAAAATCCACTAAACGAATCACTTTGAACGAGGGTGATTCAACCTCAGTACAACCACGCTACAAGTACGAGGGTAGCGTTCCTCAACCCCTTCTCTCCACGAGAAGGATTTTGTCCCACGAAGGAGATGGGAATTCGCAAAGCGAATACCCAACCAAAATACAAAGATAAAATAAAACAACAGTCCTATAGAGCCAACAAAATTAAACCTAGCTTCTATAGGAAATAGGAAACTCCCCTTTGCAAGGAGTGCGTCGATGATGACGCGGTGCGTGTGCCACGCGACGGCGCTACGTCGCTCTCGTTATCAACAGCGGGAGAGCGGGCGCGCGAAGGCTTGATGCTCTCAAGAGAATGAAACTAGAGCTTGGAGAGCAAGGGCCTCAATTGGACACAAAAGAGTGGAACTAAGTTGCTTAGGTGTGTCTCTTGTTTCTCTTAGTGTGTATTTGTGTTACAAAGGTTCCCCTCTATTTATAGAGGCCTTAGGAAGGTTTTGGAAGGCTTGGAAAAGCTTCCATAGCCGTTGGGTGCAAAGCCCAAGAGAATCAGGCCGAAATCAGGACAATGATTGCATTTGACAGGGTTATCAGACGTCTAACTCTGGCATCAGACGTCTGGAAGGCCACTTTAAGACGTCTGATTCCAAGGTCAGACGTCTGATTCTATGCGGGTTTCTCCCTGACTTGAATCAGATCTAAACAGGGTTTTTGTGCAAGTCCATCAGACGACATACAGGACGTCTGGCACTATGTCTGGACGTCTGGAAACCTACTTTTACTGTGGGAATTGATTTCCAAACGTTGCAACGGCTAGAAAATCTCTGAGAAGAGATTTTGGGTCAGCCGAGGCAAAACGGTCATTTATCAGACGTCTGTGAAGTCCTATGGACGTCTGATAAGGCTCTAACGGTCATATTCTTGAGTGTCTTGTAAGCCAGCCAACGGTCCACTAACTGGACGTCTGGCAAATCCATCAGACGTCTTCTAAGACGTCTGGTCTAAGGTCTGGACGTCTGATTTCATCAGACAGAAAACTAAGTCCAGCCTAACAGTTATCAGACGTCTGAAACAACAGTCAGACGTCTTAAAATTCTTTATCAGACGTCTGATTTTGGAATTAGACGTCTGGAAGTGCTGTTTGAGCCCTATATTGGTTTTCTAAGTATTCTACAGAAAACCTAAGTATCCTAGGGTTGTGCAGGTGTTCCTAGGACTACTTTTAGGGTACTTTGAGGCTCTTTAACATAATGTTCTAAAGAATCAAAAAGAGCAAGAAAATAAATACAAGAGATACATGAAAGGATAAAAAAGAATCTATCCTATTCTTCTTTTCTTCCATCTCCAATCTTTCGCTCCACGCGAACCTCCTGTGTTTTCCGTCAAGCTCCTCCAATCCGTCCTGGATGCGAGCTTGAACTCCGTCTAAACACGTCAACATTTGCAATTGACCTGAAATCTAGGACTCAAATTGCAAATGTTAAATAACACGTGTTTTGTTATCATCAAAATAAATGATCGTGGTGCTCTAGCACCAACAATCTCCCCCTTTTTGATGATGACAAAACCGTAAATAATAATGCATAAAAATCCTCCCCCTTTTTGACATTATCAAAAAGGTTTAATTGATTTTATATTTCCTATAACTCCCCCTTAAAACATGCTCTTCTATTTATTTTAACAAAGGTAATGTCCTCCCCCTTTTTATAACAACAAGATAGCTATTATTTTTCTCCCCCTTACTAAAGGAAATTTAGCTACCTTATTTCTCCCTCTTAAAAATTGACAATTAGCTCATCATTTTTTAACTCCCCCTATCTAAATGCTTATGATAATAAGATAGGGTTAAGAATTTTTACCTCACCTACCATGGCCAATAAAATGGCCCGAATGGTGGTGGTGGATGCCACATCGGATGGGGCTCCCATCCGTAGCTTGGAGGCCCGGGCATTGGCGCCGGTCTCCAATCTGGTGGTCGACGTGCGGCGGGTCCGTCGTTTGTTCGCCGTCTCGTCGGTCTTCTTCTTCTCCTCCTTGGTCTACTCATTGGTTCTCCCAACTTAAGTTGACCAGCCTTGAGATTGTAGGTCCAGTCCTTTATGTTGTAGTCATCCCTGAACCCTACAAAACAAGATTCTAATTTTTTCTTCGGTATCCAAGTGAGCTTGGATCCGGATTTGTTAGAAGGTCTCCTGGATGGAGATCCTTTCTCAACCTTAGGGCTATAAAACTTATCTACTTTGTTGATTAATTTGTTAGAATTTTCCCTAAGACATGCAATTTCTCTTTCTATAATTTGCGTCTTAGTCTTTAAATCAAAAATTTCTAACTTTAGACTATTATTTTCCTCAATCAATTTATTATTTTCATTGATGAGGTCTTGATTTTCTAATAACAGGTTATTATCCTTAGGACTAGTCTCTATATCCTTGAGTTGTTTTTCTAACCTATCATTTTCATTTCTAAGAAAACTAAGGTTCTTTTTAATGCTTTTATTTTCTACCCTAAGTGATTTACTAATCTCAAAAAGTTCATTAAAGGCTTCTTGTAAATCCAGGTTTACCTCATTGTCGGAGTCGCTTTCGCTGTCGTTGTCGCTTTCTCCGATTGCCATGAAACCAAAGCAAGTGGTTTCTTCTTCTTTTTCTTCTTCTTCTTCCTCCGAGCTGGAATCCTCATGAGTGCCTTCCAACCTCTTCCATATCTCGTGGGCGGTGGTGCACTCTTGGATTTTCTCGAACTCTTCCGGACTCAACGCGCAATACAGGGCATTCATTGCCTTTGCGTTGAGTGAGAGATCTTGAATCTGCAGCTGCGAGTAGCCTCCTTGGGGTCGCTTCGGGATCTCGTATGGGGTTTCGCAACATCCCCATAGAGCGAAGTCCGTGGCTTGAAGCCACGTCTTCATCCTCAACTTCCAATATCCGAAGTCCCTCCCGTCGAAATAGGGTGGTCGGACGGTGGATTGCCCTTCGGAGATTCTGACTGCGGCTATGCTTCCCTCCATGATCTAGATCCTCGCCGGTTTGTAACGCCGATTACGCGAGACCTGCTCTGATACCAATTGAAGGTTCTTCCCTACCAGGAGGGGTGACGTAAAAATATTTGGAAATAAAAATAAAGCAATCTCACAAAAATCAATCACAAAATGTACACAGGTATTTTTAGGTGGAAACCCAAACCGGGTGAAAACCACCACCTAACCCTCTCGAGTTAGGATTTTCCGATCAACCAAGTTGATCAAAATCCACTAAACGAATCACTTTGAACGAGGGTGATTCAACCTCAGTACAACCACGCTACAAGTACGAGGGTAGCGTTCCTCAACCCCTTCTCTCCACGAGAAGGATTTTGTCCCACGAAGGAGACGGGAATTCGCAAAGCGAATACCCAACCAAAATACAAAGATAAAATAAAACAACAGTCCTATAGAGCCAACAAAATTAAACCTAGCTTCTATAGGAAATAGGAAACTCCCCTTTGCAAGGAGTGCGTCGATGATGACGCGGTGCGTGTGCCACGCGACGGCGCTACGTCGCTCTCGTTATCAACAGCGGGAGAGCGGGCGCGCGAAGGCTTGATGCTCTCAAGAGAATGAAACTAGAGCTTGGAGAGCAAGGGCCTCAATTGGACACAAAAGAGTGGAACTAAGTTGCTTAGGTGTGTCTCTTGTTTCTCTTAGTGTGTATTTGTGTTACAAAGGTTCCCCTCTATTTATAGAGGCCTTAGGAAGGTTTTGGAAGGCTTGGAAAAGCTTCCATAGCCGTTGGGTGCAAAGCCCAAGAGAATCAGGCCGAAATCAGGACAATGATTGCATTTGACAGGGTTATCAGACGTCTAACTCTGGCATCAGACGTCTGGAAGGCCACTTTAAGACGTCTGATTCCAAGGTCAGACGTCTGATTCTATGCGGGTTTCTCCCTGACTTGAATCAGATCTAAACAGGGTTTTTGTGCAAGTCCATCAGACGACATACAGGACGTCTGGCACTATGTCTGGACGTCTGGAAACCTACTTTTACTGTGGGAATTGATTTCCAAACGTTGCAACGGCTAGAAAATCTCTGAGAAGAGATTTTGGGTCAGCCGAGGCAAAACGGTCATTTATCAGACGTCTGTGAAGTCCTATGGACGTCTGATAAGGCTCTAACGGTCATATTCTTGAGTGTCTTGTAAGCCAGCCAACGGTCCACTAACTGGACGTCTGGCAAATCCATCAGACGTCTTCTAAGACGTCTGGTCTAAGGTCTGGACGTCTGATTTCATCAGACAGAAAACTAAGTCCAGCCTAACAGTTATCAGACGTCTGAAACAACAGTCAGACGTCTTAAAATTCTTTATCAGACGTCTGATTTTGGAATTAGACGTCTGGAAGTGCTGTTTGAGCCCTATATTGGTTTTCTAAGTATTCTACAGAAAACCTAAGTATCCTAGGGTTGTGCAGGTGTTCCTAGGACTACTTTTAGGGTACTTTGAGGCTCTTTAACATAATGTTCTAAAGAATCAAAAAGAGCAAGAAAATAAATACAAGAGATACATGAAAGGATAAAAAAGAATCTATCCTATTCTTCTTTTCTTCCATCTCCAATCTTTCGCTCCACGCGAACCTCCTGTGTTTTCCGTCAAGCTCCTCCAATCCGTCCTGGATGCGAGCTTGAACTCCGTCTAAACACGTCAACATTTGCAATTGACCTGAAATCTAGGACTCAAATTGCAAATGTTAAATAACACGTGTTTTGTTATCATCAAAATAAATGATCGTGGTGCTCTAGCACCAACAATCTCCCCCTTTTTGATGATGACAAAACCGTAAATAATAATGCATAAAAATCCTCCCCCTTTTTGACATTATCAAAAAGGTTTAATTGATTTTATATTTCCTATAACTCCCCCTTAAAACATGCTCTTCTATTTATTTTAACAAAGGTAATGTCCTCCCCCTTTTTATAACAACAAGATAGCTATTATTTTTCTCCCCCTTACTAAAGGAAATTTAGCTACCTTATTTCTCCCTCTTAAAAATTGACAATTAGCTCATCATTTTTTAACTCCCCCTATCTAAATGCTTATGATAATAAGATAGGGTTAAGAATTTTTACCTCACCTACCATGGCCAATAAAATGGCCCGAATGGTGGTGGTGGATGCCACATCGGATGGGGCTCCCATCCGTAGCTTGGAGGCCCGGGCATTGGCGCCGGTCTCCAATCTGGTGGTCGACGTGCGGCGGGTCCGTCGTTTGTTCGCCGTCTCGTCGGTCTTCTTCTTCTCCTCCTTGGTCTACTCATTGGTTCTCCCAACTTAAGTTGACCAGCCTTGAGATTGTAGGTCCAGTCCTTTATGTTGTAGTCATCCCTGAACCCTACAAAACAAGATTCTAATTTTTTCTTCGGTATCCAAGTGAGCTTGGATCCGGATTTGTTAGAAGGTCTCCTGGATGGAGATCCTTTCTCAACCTTAGGGCTATAAAACTTATCTACTTTGTTGATTAATTTGTTAGAATTTTCCCTAAGACATGCAATTTCTCTTTCTATAATTTGCGTCTTAGTCTTTAAATCAAAAATTTCTAACTTTAGACTATTATTTTCCTCAATCAATTTATTATTTTCATTGATGAGGTCTTGATTTTCTAATAACAGGTTATTATCCTTAGGACTAGTCTCTATATCCTTGAGTTGTTTTTCTAACCTATCATTTTCATTTCTAAGAAAACTAAGGTTCTTTTTAATGCTTTTATTTTCTACCCTAAGTGATTTACTAATCTCAAAAAGTTCATTAAAGGCTTCTTGTAAATCCAGGTTTACCTCATTGTCGGAGTCGCTTTCGCTGTCGTTGTCGCTTTCTCCGATTGCCATGAAACCAAAGCAAGTGGTTTCTTCTTCTTTTTCTTCTTCTTCTTCCTCCGAGCTGGAATCCTCATGAGTGCCTTCCAACCTCTTCCATATCTCGTGGGCGGTGGTGCACTCTTGGATTTTCTCGAACTCTTCCGGACTCAACGCGCAATACAGGGCATTCATTGCCTTTGCGTTGAGTGAGAGATCTTGAATCTGCAGCTGCGAGTAGCCTCCTTGGGGTCGCTTCGGGATCTCGTATGGGGTTTCGCAACATCCCCATAGAGCGAAGTCCGTGGCTTGAAGCCACGTCTTCATCCTCAACTTCCAATATCCGAAGTCCCTCCCGTCGAAATAGGGTGGTCGGACGGTGGATTGCCCTTCGGAGATTCTGACTGCGGCTATGCTTCCCTCCATGATCTAGATCCTCGCCGGTTTGTAACGCCGATTACGCGAGACCTGCTCTGATACCAATTGAAGGTTCTTCCCTACCAGGAGGGGTGACGTAAAAATATTTGGAAATAAAAATAAAGCAATCTCACAAAAATCAATCACAAAATGTACACAGGTATTTTTAGGTGGAAACCCAAACCGGGTGAAAACCACCACCTAACCCTCTCGAGTTAGGATTTTCCGATCAACCAAGTTGATCAAAATCCACTAAACGAATCACTTTGAACGAGGGTGATTCAACCTCAGTACAACCACGCTACAAGTACGAGGGTAGCGTTCCTCAACCCCTTCTCTCCACGAGAAGGATTTTGTCCCACGAAGGAGACGGGAATTCGCAAAGCGAATACCCAACCAAAATACAAAGATAAAATAAAACAACAGTCCTATAGAGCCAACAAAATTAAACCTAGCTTCTATAGGAAATAGGAAACTCCCCTTTGCAAGGAGTGCGTCGATGATGACGCGGTGCGTGTGCCACGCGACGGCGCTACGTCGCTCTCGTTATCAACAGCGGGAGAGCGGGCGCGCGAAGGCTTGATGCTCTCAAGAGAATGAAACTAGAGCTTGGAGAGCAAGGGCCTCAATTGGACACAAAAGAGTGGAACTAAGTTGCTTAGGTGTGTCTCTTGTTTCTCTTAGTGTGTATTTGTGTTACAAAGGTTCCCCTCTATTTATAGAGGCCTTAGGAAGGTTTTGGAAGGCTTGGAAAAGCTTCCATAGCCGTTGGGTGCAAAGCCCAAGAGAATCAGGCCGAAATCAGGACAATGATTGCATTTGACAGGGTTATCAGACGTCTAACTCTGGCATCAGACGTCTGGAAGGCCACTTTAAGACGTCTGATTCCAAGGTCAGACGTCTGATTCTATGCGGGTTTCTCCCTGACTTGAATCAGATCTAAACAGGGTTTTTGTGCAAGTCCATCAGACGACATACAGGACGTCTGGCACTATGTCTGGACGTCTGGAAACCTACTTTTACTGTGGGAATTGATTTCCAAACGTTGCAACGGCTAGAAAATCTCTGAGAAGAGATTTTGGGTCAGCCGAGGCAAAACGGTCATTTATCAGACGTCTGTGAAGTCCTATGGACGTCTGATAAGGCTCTAACGGTCATATTCTTGAGTGTCTTGTAAGCCAGCCAACGGTCCACTAACTGGACGTCTGGCAAATCCATCAGACGTCTTCTAAGACGTCTGGTCTAAGGTCTGGACGTCTGATTTCATCAGACAGAAAACTAAGTCCAGCCTAACAGTTATCAGACGTCTGAAACAACAGTCAGACGTCTTAAAATTCTTTATCAGACGTCTGATTTTGGAATTAGACGTCTGGAAGTGCTGTTTGAGCCCTATATTGGTTTTCTAAGTATTCTACAGAAAACCTAAGTATCCTAGGGTTGTGCAGGTGTTCCTAGGACTACTTTTAGGGTACTTTGAGGCTCTTTAACATAATGTTCTAAAGAATCAAAAAGAGCAAGAAAATAAATACAAGAGATACATGAAAGGATAAAAAAGAATCTATCCTATTCTTCTTTTCTTCCATCTCCAATCTTTCGCTCCACGCGAACCTCCTGTGTTTTCCGTCAAGCTCCTCCAATCCGTCCTGGATGCGAGCTTGAACTCCGTCTAAACACGTCCACATTTGCAATTGACCTGAAATCTAGGACTCAAATTGCAAATGTTAAATAACACGTGTTTTGTTATCATCAAAATAAATGATCGTGGTGCTCTAGCACCAACAATACCTACCCGTATAGCTAACGAGTGGTGAGCCTGTATAGTTTATCGAAGACTCAATTCCTCTACAAAGAATGATCATTTCGCACTACCATTCATTGATCAGATTCTCGAGAAATTAGCGGGAAATAGATTCTTCTGCTTTCTTGACGGGTACTCCGATTATAACCAAGTGGCAATTCATCCAGAGGACCAAGAGAAGACCACATCCACCTGCCCCTTCGGGACGTACGCATTCCGAAGGATGCCTTTCGGTCTCTGCAATGCACCTGCGACTTTTTAGCGGTGCATGCTTGCCATATTCTCTGATATGGTAGGTGATTACCTGGAAGTCTTCATGGATGACTTCTGAATTTTCGGGGCATCATTTGATGATTGCCTCCAGCACCAGGTTCATATACTCAGGCGTTCCATTAACGTAAATCTGGTTCTTTCTTGGGAAAAGAGCTACTTTATGGTGCCTGAGGGGATCGTCCTAGGACACTTAATTTCTTAGAAAGGCATCCAAGTGGATCGAGCCAAGGTTGATCTGATTTGTAGACTTCCTATGCCTAGCTCGGTCAGGGACATCCGATCTTTTCTAGGGCACGTGGGTTTTTACCGTCGTTTCATCCCTGATTTTTCGAAAATCGCGTGCCCCTTGACTACTCTTCTCTCCAAGGATGCACCCTTTGAGATTTCCACGGAATGCACTCAAGCTTTTGAGAACCTTCGTGATCGAGTCACCCAGGCCCCGATCCTACAGTCCCCTGATTGGTCTCAACCATTTGAGATCATGTGCGATGCATCTGACTTCACTGTAGGAGCAGTTCTGGGGCAGAAGATGGACGGGAAACCCGTGGTCATCTACTACGCTAGCAAGACACTGGACGAGGCTCAGCGTAACTACATGGTTACGGAGAAAGAGCTATTAGCCGTAGTATTTGCTCTCAAAAAATTCTGATCTTATCTCCTGGGTTCCCACGTCATAATCTACTCGAATCACACTGCTGTGAGGCATCTCCTTGCTAAGAAGGACACGAAGCCTTGATTAATCCGATGGATCTTGCTACTGCAAGAATTCAACCTCGAGATTCGTGACAAGGTGGGAAGACAGAACATGGTAGCTGACCACTTGTCTCGCCTTCCTTCTGAGATCATCAATCCTTCTGGACCTATCACGGAGCATTTTCCTGATGAGCACCTATTGACTATTGGTACTAGGCTTCCATGGTTTGCTGATATAGTAAACTACTTGGCATCTCATTAGATCCCGTCTGATTGGCCAAAGGCCAAGAAAGATAAGTTGCGCTCCAATGCCAAGTACTACATCTGGGAAAACCCGTACCTTTTCCGCATAGGTGCTGACCAAATAATCCAACGATGTGTCCCGGAGGGTGAAATCAACAACATTCTCTCCTACCATGACTAGGCATGCGGTGGCCACTTCTCTAGGCACAAAATCGCATCGAAAATCCTCCAGTGTGGCTTTTACTGGCCCACTATCTTCAAGGATGCATACAATCACTGTAAGGCATGCTGTCGTTGCCAAACTTTGGGCAACATGAGCCACCGCGACATGATGCCTTTGCAGCCGATTCTCGTATGCGAGATCTTCGATATTTGGGGGATTGATTTTATGGGTTCCTTTCCTGTTTCGGACGGCTTCGAGTACGTTTTACTCGCGGTGACTACGTGTCCAAATGGATCGAAGCTATTCCGACCCGAACCTATGATCACAAGATCGTCATCAAATTCATTCATCAGAATATCTTCTCACGGTTCGGAATTCCTCGTGCAATCATCTCTGATGGAGGGACCCATTTTACCAACGCCCAGTTCAGGTCACAGATGACCAAATATGGGGTGTCTCACCGAATCTCTACTCCTTACCATCCCCATACTAATGGTCTAGCTGAGTTATCAAATCGGGAGATCAAGAAAATCCTACATGTTATTGTTCGACCTGATAAGAAGGACCAGTCGTCCCGACTTCCAGAAGCTTTGTAGGCTTATAGGACCGCCCACAATACCCAACTAGGCTTGTCTCCTTTCAGACTGGTGTACGGGAAGCATGTCACCTTCCCGTCGAACTGGAGCACAAAGCCTATTGGGCAGTACGGAACTGCAACTTAGATCTTTCTAAGGCTGGAACCCACAGAAAGCTTCAGATAAGTGAGATTGATGAACTACGCCTTGATGTGTATGAGAACTCGCGAATCTATAAAGAGCGGGTTAAAGCCTTTCATGACAAGCACATATCTAGAAAGATTTTCCACCTTGGTCAGAAGGTCCTACTCTTCGATGTTCGACTCAAACTCTTCCCTGGGAAACTACGATCCAAGTGGGTCGGACCATATCTCGTCTGACAGATTTTTGGAAATGGAGCCATGGAAATCAATCCTCTCAGCCACGATTCCGAACCTTTCGTCGTGAATGGTCAGAGACTCAAACCGTTCATTGACGTGACCAGTACAGATTTGGCTGAGTCATCATTTATCCTCCATTCTCCTTGAGCTTATTGCTCCCAGCTGATGGCGTAAAACTCAGCGCTTAACGGGAGGTAGCCCGTCATTCTTGAAAAACCCAAAACCTTTTCTGACATTTCTTTGCACTTTAGGCTCATCCTTTAGGACAGCCAACTTCACCTCAGGTACTCGTACCTGAGATTAGAAATCGTCCGCAACAGTCACCTCGACCTATCCACTCACCAAATACCTATCCTAATCCATGAACCAAGCTAAATAAAAATCCACCTAATGTACAATGAGGACATTGCAAATCTAAGGCATGGGGGGGTATAAAAGTGCAATTAAATAACAAGGAAAAGGTTTCAACAAAAAATCCGCATATACGAAAAAAAAAACTTTGAAGGAGAAAAAGAGTGCTGGTAAACTTTATAGAAGGAGGAGAAAAAGAGAAGAATGATAAAAAGGAGCACAAAATGAAAGAGAAAAAGGATAGTCATTAGTAAGAAATTAAGGAATTAACCTAAGTTCTAGACCACATTAAGGAAAAGAAAAAGGAAAGTGCACAACAAGATTAGTAAGAATGCAAACCTTAGGCATTCTTTGATAGACTCTTAGTACCCATTAAGATCTAGATATTCCTCAAGAGGTTGAGGAAAATGAAAAGCTTATGTATTAGGTCTAAGGCTTAGGGAGTATTCGGCCTTGTTGACTGACTTTTAGTTTATGGGACTCAATAACCTAAGCACTCAAATTCACACAGACAGTCTGGTTCAATGAGCATAAGTATCGAAATCATGCAGAAGCATTTTAAATGTTCTGAAAAGTCACCTAGATTAGGAGCAGTCGATTAACACAAGTTGATTTAGATGAGTTCCCGATGCGGAGAGGTGGGAAATTCCCCTCGAAGATGCGTAGCAACATATCATCTCCTCGGTGCTTGTCTGTTAGGATATTTACATATCCTACTGGGGGCATGTAAGCACTCTGCAGGTTCAGATTCCATGGATGGAATTATCACGAAGTGTCAATTGCCAAGGTCCGAATTCGCCCACGGAACACTATGGATGGGATTATCTCGAAATCTCGAAAGCCAGGGTTCTGGGGGTTACCATGTGCGGTGCTATCTCGAAGCATCGACTGCCAGGGACTCTTGAGGATTGATGATGGGGACAAGGAATCCGATACAGATCGTGTTGTGAAGCCAATCCTAACCTAGAATTAAAAAGAAAAGAGAGAGAAAACTCTCTAAACAAATAAATCTTCTGTCTCTCTCTCTTACAAAACGCACTGCAAACTGAACCAAGGCTAAAAATGTCTCAAGCACGGGTGCTTTAACCACAGAGTCCAATAAATTTTAGGTTAGTTCCTGTAGGCCTTAAAAACCTTTGCTAAATACTGAAGCTAAAGCAAGACAGATTTGGATTTTGGTTGGTTGTAGAGTACCTTTTAGGCCTATGATTGTCATTTTGACCTAATCAAGGATACAAGAGGAAAAACAATTATCAAAACTTAATGGAAGAAATTCATGGTCTAGAACAAAGGTTAAAACCTTAAATTTTTGCTAAGGGACTAGCAAAAGCTAGACATGGGGGTATGACGAGAGCCTCATCATGAGTCCTAACTAGCACATTTTGACCTAAATAAGTATACAAAAGCTCCTACAAAGCCTAAAGAAAAGCCTAAATAAAAGAATTATAAATCTGAATATGAAGCAACTCACAAGGGGTAAAACTGTAATTTTATCAATGCAGTACACAAACGGGATGTCGAAGGGTCAAAACACAGGTCAAATGGCCTTAACAAGAAAGAAAGTGGGATGATTTGATCTGAAAAGGGTTATATCAATTTCTAGGAATTAAATAACATTCTGTAACCCTAAAACAAATCTACTTTATTTCACGAAGTTTTAGGTAAGATAAAAGTCAATTAAATCCTCTAAAATTCATGAAAAAACATCCCCTAGGGTTTATAACCTTCAATTTGGCCATTGGAACCTATCTTGACCTAGATTGAGAACCATACCCAATTTTTGACCTAATTTGTGTTTTTGTGCAAATTGACCAGTCAAACGTGGTCAAACCTAAAATCAAACTTCACCATTAGATTTCTTAGGACCAAATTAGGTTTGTACCAAAATTTGGACCTAAGGGAAGACCATTTTGACCTACTTTACAAATTGATCCTCATGAATTACTTTTTTGACCCTTAACTTTTTGAACCCTTGCGCTTTGCCCCCATCTTTCCTTTCGTTCTTTGCAAAATGGTCCTTCTGCAACCCCGCACAGCTTCCCATACCTCCAGTGACTTTGCGCGGAGGATGGCATCGCGCTGGGTATGGGGACCGGCCTCAGAAATGAAAGGGGGGTTTCCTGCATCGTCCTCTTCCGCATGCACCCCCTCCCATGCCCTGCCATTGCCCATGCCTCTCGTGCGAACGTGCGAGAGGAATGGGTCTCTTCTCCGGCCATTCTCCGACAAGCTACCCACTCTCTCTCCTCGAGATCTCGCCAGTGGCTATTTAAGGAACAGCGGGGGCTGCCGGTTGCTTTAAGCTTGTTTTGGCCGAGGAAAATCCCCAGACTTCGTCTCCTCCTCCGGTCATTCGTCCGCAGGCTATGGCGACTCTCCGCTTGCTCTCTCGTCGCCCTGCCACCATACCAGTGGCAGGGTTAGCTCCACCATCGTTTGTTGTGCCTCGTCGTACCAACAGGCACCCTCCGGTCTATCTTCCTCGTCGTCGTCATCTTCCCCACAGGGTGTCGTCTCCGGCGACGGCAGAATTGAGCCGTCCGCCTCTTGCCCCCCTTCGTCTGCTTAACTAGGTAAAAGTTCTTCCATTTTCTCCCCTCTTTATTTCCCCCTCAACAAATTTTAGTTTTGGTCCCTCGACTGCCACTACCACCACCATCAGTTCCACCTCCATCCACCAACTCCGGCAAGGCCGCTCCACTTCCACAGGCCATTCCACCCCTCGCCAACAAGTCCATAAGCATCCCCTCGCTTCACTCAACATTTTCCCTCACTCACACCACCACTCCGCTCACCCAAACACACCCCCGAACACACCCACACATACGCACACAGTGTGCCCTGGGCACACTCACGCAGACGCCCCCACACCACGTCGACCACCTTTGCACTTTCGCCACACCTTGGCGAAGCCCCCCAAGGTATCTGACAGGGCTGCGAGGCTGTGTTCGTGTTTTTAGGACAGAGCAGCTCGCCGCCATTGATGAGCAGGTTGAAGCTGCTTTACAAGCTGTTCCAGGTCCAGCAGGTGCGGAACACCTTCACGCACGCACTCAGGCTCTCAATTGGAGTCGAAGGCCTCGACTGCTGCTCCAATTGATCGTGCCTTCCTCCTGCAGGCGCACGAAAAAGTAGGTGGGACTTTAGTCCCACCTCGGAAGTTGAGGTTCGCCCGCAACTGCATAAGAGGAAAAAGTGACTGAGGCTATTCGCCTCAAGTCACACAGGGGTGAGGTCCCTTGACGAGTCGATTGTTCGCTTTTCAAGTCCTTTGTAGTTTTATGTGGTAGAAAAATCGATTAATCAATAATTAATATAACCACTCAATTAAGATCGGGTCGTGTCCATAGGGAGGCAATGATGCAATAATATCTCAATTATTTCGTATTCGTTCAATCTCGTGAGAAATCCGTAGTCAAATCTGACATGAAATGCGACGGAAAGAAGATGCACAATATCTTGAAAACATAAGGGTAGATGTGCAATTTTTCCTCACTGAGATATTCAATAAACATGTGATGATTTTATGCAATTTTTCATTGACATGTATTAAAGAAAATTTGTGCACATCTAAATCCCAAAACCAATGTCAAACAATGTTAATTACAAAAGCCATGCAATTGTAAGAGAGCTTGAGTATGAAGTTGTAAATTTTACCACAATAAAATATTCATAAACCAAAATTCTTTTTCCTGGCAATGGCATGAAATGTAATAACTAATTAAGTCCAAAACAGAGCATTTTACCTCTCTCCTCCTAGCGATCGGGAGAGAGGTTCAATCGAGGAGAGGTTCGCACAGGCGGTTGGCTGAAGTGAGGCCGTCGCGGTGGTGGCAGCCGCATGTCGAGCGGTGACCGGAGCTGGCCTACCGGAGCTCCGGTGAGGTGGGTTGTGCCGGTGGAGGCGCAGATGGGCGCGCGCGGAGGCTGCTGCAGGTGGTGTGCGCTGAGGCTGCCGTTGCGCACACTGAGCCCGCACGCACTGCTGGAGGTGCTGTAGATGGCGGGGGCGTTGCAGGCGGAAGGCGCGGAGAAGAACGCGCGCCTGCTGCATGCGTGAAGAGGTGCTGCAGGGTGCTGGCGAGCGCGCGCTGGAAGCTGGAGGTGATACACGTGCGTGGGCTGGCGGTTGGCACTGGAGGTGAAGTGCGTGCGTGGGCTGGTGGTCTTGTGCAGCTGGAGGGACGCGGGTGTGAAGGAGCGACCGGTCCTACTGTTGTGTGCGCGAGTGGTGTGATGCAGGCGTGGAGTGAGTGGGTAGGTGGCGCTGGAATAGATGCTGCAGGAGGTGGTTCAAGTGTGCAACCGGAGGGTCGCGGGCGTGGGGTGAGTGATCGGTTGCTGCTGGAGTGTGGGTCGAAACTTCAAACGTCCGGGAAACTTCCCGGACGTCTTAACTAATTGAGGAGTGAAATTGCAGTGGCTGCGGCGGTGGTTGTTGGTGACGACGGCGAGGGAGGTGCACGCTGAGGTGCTCACGGTAATGCGGACGAGCTCCGGATGGCGGTGTGGCCTGTCACACCACACGCCCACGGTGGTGGAGGCTCGTCGCCACGGTTGAGGCCGATGGTGTGGAATGGAAGAGAGACGAACTCTCTGCACAGTGGTGGGTCGGGGGTGGAGGCCTAACGAGCTCGACTGCCTCTTCCTCTTTTTGTAGTTGCCTGTATGAATTTGAATGGAGAGGCGGGAGCAGATCCACCTTCTCCGCTAGCCTTTGAATGCAGATTTTAGTGCGGCAGCTGGTGGCGTTGCAGTCGTTGCTGAAAGAAGAAGAACAAAAATAATAATAAAAATATTATGGTTATTTATATACAAACCCTCAACTTTTATGCTAACTTAAATTAATGCATGCAATGCACCTAATTGGTTAACTAATTAAATGAATGCAATTCTAAGTTAATTCTAAATGCATTTAAAATATGAATGCAATGCATGAATTATGTAATTAAATTAGAAATATGAATTAATCTATTTACATCCTAATTTATGCTAAATAAATGTTAGAATCAACTTAATGTCTAGGCACTTAAATACTTAAATAGCCCACAAATATGGGCTAATCAAATACCCCAATGCCTAATTTTTGCTAGTCCCTAGCAAAATTAAGCGAAACCTAGCACTCCAAATAGACTAGTCAACCCAATCGGTCTTCCTTTAGAAACAAATTAAGTTCAGACTCTAGACCTAAGGTTCCCAAGTAGTTGCTAAGTTACAGACTAGGTCGGCTAAAGACAGGTTGAAGGCATAAGTTTCCCTGATTTCTGACTCTACCCTAAGGTTTATTGATCCCTGAGATTAAAGCATCCATGCATGTGCATTGGTCTGAGTTATTTAAGTTAAAGGAAAAAGGATATATATATATATATTTTAATAAAATATATATATATTTTTTTTTGTTTGATTTCTCTAAGTCTAACCTCGGATCAGCTATCAACACGGTCTGTGTCAGATTTATTGTCCCCATTACCGTACCTCGAAGGGTGCCTGGCTTTCTATGCTTCGAGATAGCACCGCCCATAACGACCCCAAGAACTCTTGGCAATCGATACTTCGAGATAGTATCGCTCATGGATTTCTTAAGCGAATTCGGGCCTATGGCAATCGGCACTTCGAGATAGGGTCGCCCATGGTACCTAAATCGCACAATGCGCTTACATGCCCCCAGTAGGATGGATATCCTAAGAGACAAGCGTCGATGAGGTAATATGTTATCATCGCATCCTCAAGGTGAGTATATACTCCACCTCTCCTGCGGTGGGAACTCTTCCAATCAAATTGTGTTTTCAAACCTCTCATAAGTCAAAACTAAGAGAACCAAATCTCTTTCAAGAAATTAATTAAGTTGATTACCAGACCAAGTGTGTGAAATTTGGATGCTTGAGTTACAAGGATCCGTAAACCAAAAGGTAGAATAAGACTCTAGGTACTACCCCACCTTTTAACTCAAACCCTAGCTTTCCTTCCTCAACCTCTTGAGGAATGATCCGTAACTTAACTCCTGCTTAAGTTTTTAAGTCCACAAAGGACCCTAAAGGTCTAAAGCTAGTAGGTCATTTAGCCTCTAAAGTTTGACTCTAGAATTAACTTAGTCTACCCTAGAGTTTTGATTTGCTTAAGACTGCAAGATCTAGCCAGTTAAGCTCAAAACTTTTTTTTTTATTTTTAAATGCAAATGTATGCAATGAATGCACTATGCTATGTATATTCCCAAGTACACCCCCCCATGACTAAAATCTGCAATGTCCTCATTTCATAGAAGGATATTACCTGGGTCATAGCTGGGCTGAATAGCCAAAGAACCTGCAAATCAGGTTCAAGGATTGCAGAAATAGGCCCTAAAAATGAGCAAAGCAATGTTGGCCTAGAAAATAGGTAACCTAGGATGTTGGTGAGCGGATGATGAATCCCGATAGCAAATGCTCGCCCAACTAAGATGGGAATGAAATCTTCCCAGGTCACCAGAGGAGGTTCTAAAGGATAAACATGTATAACAACCTCCAAAGGGGTAGGGGGAGGATGACAAGGATCCTTCAAAAGGAATGGGGAAGAAATGGTGCAGAGATAAACCCCCAGGGCACTGACTAAAGAAATCATCAATCCATACCCGATACTCCATTACGGGAAATATTGGTCTGTTAAGCCCCCGGTTAGAACAAAAGTGAGTAATTCTCTAAGGTAAGGATCATCTAGGGTGTCCAAGTTACGAGGTTGCGGGATGGCCATAAGATCTAGGTTGGGTTTAATCAGCTCGGTGTCCATCCCTAACACTCTTTCTAAATCCTCAATTTTATCCCTAGCATTCCTTGCACCATCACATGTATCTTCCTACTCTTTATCAGGAGTCACAATTTCACTTTCAAATATAAGCGAATCAGAGGGTGACTTCGAAATGAATGAAGGCAGGTTGGAAGCAACAAATCTAGGGATTATCCTATCAATGTCATCCCCGGGTTTTTGTTCTTTACTCAAATCTTCCCCGGTGTCTATATGTGAATCCATATAAATCTTAGAAGTTGCTTCCAAATTTTCCATCATTTCATCATGAGGAGAAATATCATCAATGGTTGTGCTAAGGAAACCTAATTTGGTTAAATTTGTGACATAATCAGGGGCTAACTCTTCAAATAAGACATATCACCCTTAGTGTCACTCCAAATCTTGAATGTAGGTTCCTCATATAATTCGTCTTTTTCCTCATCATATGATTCATCATGTACCCGAGGTCTAGAATCATTTAATATCTCAGCAGATCCCCTAGGGTGCTTTATCTGAGGTAAATGGTTTACACTGGTAACATCAGACTCCTTAGATAGGTCAATTTCTTTAGGGTTAGGTTCCCTAAGGGTGGGCTTGAGTTCCATCTCGTGATTAGAAGGGAGGGTAGGATTAACAACTTGACTTCGACCCACTTCATCAAATGTCACAAAAATACTATCATTTGAGTCGAGGTCTTCCAATGGTACCATCATTCCCTTCTTTTGACTCCAATATAATTCAGGTGGATACTCAACCTTATCATCATCTTCCTCGGGTTGCCACCTTTCTTCATCCAATGCATAGCTACTTTCACGTGTATCTTCCTCCCACCTAAGGTGTGTCTCTCTCAAGGAAGTGTCATCTAATGGGGAGGTTTCAAAATCGATCCTTGAAAAGTAGTTATTCTCCCCAGAATTTCCCTCCAACTTAAATTGTAACTCTCCCACGGGAGATGCATCTATTGTAGAGGGGTGTACGTCATCCTTAATGGGGTAGATTGGGTGGCTAATTTCATCTCTTTGTTGTTGTCCTGCTCTCGAAGATTCTCCTAACAATTCAATCATTTCGTTTTGCATTTTCTATATTTCCATCTTCAAAGAGGAGAGGTCATTTCTATCATGAGAGAAGTCAGGCTCAGGCTTATAGTACCCAGGAGTGTTTGTCCAACCATAATAATTTTTCAGGGAGGGTGGGTTGGGTATTTCTTTGGTGTGTGGGATATTGGGCAAAGTAAATCCCGCTCTTAGGTTCTGCTCATTGATTTGAGGCTTAACCAGGCCAATACTCCTATAATAGGAGTAAAATGGATCCCAATGATTGTCATTACGTCCATCAAGGGATGGACCATCTCGGCGTCTAGGATCAAAGGATGCAAAGTGGGGGTGAGGGTGTGGGCAAGATGTGAAAGGATGAAAATCAATGTGGTCCATTCTAACTCACACCTCAATCAGAATTCCCCAAGCAAAACACAATTCAAACAGGACTTTTTAGGTCTTTCCCAATTTAGGCTTTTGATTTAAGTCAGATTGTAGGTGACAATACAATTTGTTCAATCAATTTACGCGCCTATTGTCGACCTACGGCTCGCCTAAGAAGACCTAGTTGGAGCTTAGGTGTTCTTCCCTAAATCTTAAATGGTAGAGCAACTCCAAAGACGGAAGATCGAGGGATGCAAGTAGGCCTAAGCCTTCCTTTGAAGCTGTGCTTTCGCAGTGCTTCTCAACTACCCCCAAAAATCCGTGACAGGGTATCCCCCTCTTTGGGTTTACAAAACCTTTGATCTCAAGTTCCGAACACTTCAGAATCCAACGATAGGAGGGCTCTTGTCCTAGTATTTCCAAACCTAAGAAGTGTCTAAAAGCGTGCCGTGGTGCAAGCGAAATAAGTGTGCATACACCGCAAAAGATTTTGAATTTTGAATCGCACAGCAAGTTTGAAAATCAAATCCTTGGTTTTTAAAATGGCCTTCCTTTAATTAGTCCTTTTTCTAGAAAATATGTGACCACTTGTTAGATTTATTCAATACAGATTAGGTGGTCTTCGCATTAAGTCCCAAATGCAATGCGTGATGAAGAATAGGATGCAAAGTAAGAGAATGCGTACCTTACTTCCAGCAATCAACGATGCGAGAATGCACGCAATGCAAAGAAGTAAATCGAGAGGCTGCTCATATAGACCTAAATGGTTCATCCTAGGGTAGACAGCTTCTAGTAGGCAGCTCATTTTTTAATTTTTTTTAAACTACTTATGCACAAGCAAATAAAAGTAAACAATCCACAGAATAAACAAAAAAAACCTAAATCTAAAGAAAAGAGAACATGCTCCAAAAAATTACCCAACACGGGCCTAAAACAAAATCAGGAAACAAACCCCTCAAAATATACCCCAGAACAAGGGTTTTAAACCAAATGCAATGAAAAATTAAATCTAAAGTCTTAATCCTACTCTAATTAAATCAGCGACTAGTTGTACAAAGATGATTGTTGCGTCCTTGTCCTTCCCCTCCTTTTCAAAGTAGCTCAACCAATTCTCCTTTGGCGACGTCAAGGGTCGCCTCTCAAAATTGCTGATTCCTCGCACAAATTTCTTGCACAGAAAAAAAAGGTCAAATCACTGTGCAATTGAGAAATAATAAAAATAAAAGCAGGTGAAATTATTGCGTCTGTTGCCTCCCGGCAACGGCGCAATTTGACGAGTCGATTATTCGCTTTTCAAGTCGTTTGTAGTTTTATGTGGTAGAAAAATCGACTAATCAACAATTAATATAACCACTCAATTAGGAGTGGGTCGTGTCCACATGGAGGCAATGATGCAATAATATCTCAATTATTTCGTATTCGTTCAATCTCGTGAGAAATCCGTAGTCAAATCTGACATGAAATGCGACGGAAAGAAGATGCACAATATCTTGAAAACATAAGGGTAGATGTGCAATTTTTCCTCACTAAAATATTCAATAAACATGTGATGATTTTATGCAATTTTCCATTGACATTTATTAAAGAAAATTTGTGCACATTTAAATCCCAAAACCAATGTCAAACAATGTTAATTACAAAAGCCACGCAATCGTAAGAGAGCTTGAGTATGAAGTTGTAAATTTTACCACAATAAAATATTCATAAACCAAAATTCTTTTTTCCTGGCAATGGCATGAAATGTAATAACTAATTAAGTCCAAAACAGAGCATTTTACCTCTCTCCTCCTCGCTATCGGGAGGGAGGTTCAATCGAGGAGAGGTTTGCACAGGCGGTTAGTTGAAGTGAGGCCGTCGCGGTGGTGGCAGCCGCATGTCGAGCGGTGACCGGAGCCAGCTTGCCGGAGCTCCGGTGAGGTGGGTTGTGCCAGTGGAGGCGCAGATGGGCACGCGCGGAGGCTGCTGCAGGTGGTGTGCGCGAAGGCTGCCGTTGCGCACACTGAGCCCACACGCACTGTTGGAGGCGCTGTAGATGGCGGGGGGCGTTGCAGGCGGAAGGCGTGGAGAAGAACGTGCGCCTGCTGCATGCGTGAAGAGGCGCTGCAGGGTGCTGGCGAGCGCGCGCTGGAAGCTGGAGGTGATGCGCGTGCGTGGGCTGGCGGTTGGTGCTGGAGGTAAAGTGCGTGCGTGGGCTGGCGGTTGGCGCTGGAGGTGAAGTGTGTGCGTGGGCTGGCAGTCGTGCAGTTGGAGGGACGCGGGTGTGAAGGAGCGGCCGGTCCTGCTGCTGTGTGCGCGGGTGGTGTGATGCAGGTGTGGAGTGAGCGGGTAGGTGGCGCTGGAATAGATGCTGCAGGAGGTGGTTCAAGTGTGCAACCGGAGGGGCGCGGGTGTGGAGTGAGCAACCGGTTGCTGCTGGAGTGTGGGTCGAAGCTTCAGACGTCCGGGAAACTTCCCGGACGTCTTAACTGATTGAGGAGTGAAATTGCAGTGGCTGCGGCGGTGGTTGTTGGTGACGACGGCGAGGGAGGTGCACGCTGAGGTGCTCATGGTAATGCGAATGAGCTCCGGATGGCGGTGTGGCATGTCACACCACACGCCCACGGTGGTGGAGGCTCGGCGCCACGGTTGAGGCCGACGGTGTGGAATGGAAGAGAGACGAACTCTCTGCATAGTGGTGGGTCGGGGGTGGAGGCCTAACGAGCTCGACTGCCTCTTCCTCTTTTTGTAGTTGCCTGCATGAATTTGAATGGAGAGGTGGGTGCAGATCCACCTTTTCCGCTAGCCTTTGAATGCAGATTTTAGTGCGGCAGCCTGTGGCGTTACAGCCGTTGTTGAAAGAAGAAGAGCAAAAATAATAATAAAAATATTATGGTTATTTATATACAAACCCTCAACTTTTATGCTAACTTAAATTAATGCATGTAATGCACCTAATTGGTTAACTAATTAAATGAATGCAATTCTAAGTTAATTCTAAATGCATTTAAAATATGAATGCAATGCATGAATTATGTAATTAAATTAGAAATATGAATTAATCTATTTACATCCTAATTTACGCTAAATAAATGTTAGAATCAACTTAATGTCTAGGCACTTAAATACTTAAATTGCCCACAAATATGGGCTAATCATCCCTCGCCCTCACTCGGTCTTGTTCGCGGCACTGCCCACGCAGACCTGACCCGCGACCCGAATATCCTACCTGTGCACTCCTCGCGCACCACCCATGCCAGTGCCTTGGACCTGGGCATGCGACCCGACCCGATTACCCGGCTCTGGGAGAGCGTACCAAAGAGAGATTTAGAGAGAGAGAAGCAGGGAAGGGTAGGGGTAGGTTTTGCATTCGTGTGTGCAGGGAACAGGTGAAGAAGAGGAAGAGAAGTGGCAAGGACTTAGCCGGAACGCACCCGCAGCAGAGAAGAAAGAAGAAGGCGGAGATGTAGCAGCAAGAAGAAAAGAAGGAGCCAAGGAGGAGTTGCTGCAGAAGAAGAAGCTGTGAAGAAAGAAGGAGCTGAAGCCAGGAAGGAGGAAAGCTGTAGAAAGAGGAGAAGAGCCGCAGCAGCCGAAGGAGAAAGAAGAAAAGAAGGAGGCAACTGAAGAAAGAAGAAGGAGGCACTGTAGAAACGGGGCCGATAAGGCGTCTGATTCAGAGAATCAGACGTCCGAAAAAGGGAAAGGCAGAAAAAGAAGAGAAGAAAAAGAGAAGAGACGGGAAAGAGAAGAAGAGAAGGGAAAGAGAAGAAAGAAAGAAGAGAAGAAAAGGATTCTTTTGTCCTCTCTCTCTTAAGTTTTTGTATTTCATAATTGTGAATTTGTAAGCTTCTAGAATCACAGTGTGCTCCTTGAGTTCGACCTCGGGATATTTTAAAATTTTGAGTAATAAATTATAATAAACTGGTGATCGCTTTTCGCAATATACTGCAATGAACATAATTTTAAAACAACGCGAAATGGAACTCAACCACTATCCCACGTAGAATCATAGATATTATAGATAGTTTGCTCTAAAACGAAGGGCTATTGAATTAGGTGAATGAAAGTTGCAATATTCTAGACGAATTAAAAGGGATGACAAAGCAAGATGGGGACTATCGTGAGTGAAAGGAAGAAGGAACATGGGGATAAGTTATTCTCTTTTACATCCATCAACTACTTTCACCTATTTTTGATAGCATTGCACGAGAAAAAGAGGATTTTTAGTTTATCCTCCCAAGGTAAATGACATAAGAATCTACAGGGAGGAGGGGAAATAGTAGAGGAACTTGTCTTGCATCATTTCTTAGAAGCCTTGCAAAGAACCTCTATCCTGAGAAAAAAGGGTGTTATTCCATGTGGAGGTGTAAAGCTCATTAACTTAGTAGGTGTGGAGCATATTGGACCACATGCTTAGGAGCATTTGACATGATTAGGCATTTAAAATCAAGATTACTTTCATGTACTCATTCCGATCAAGAACAATGCTTGTGGATAAAAAGGGGTTTAAAATGTGCCAACAGGTAGTTGAAATTAAGTGATTTGGAAAATTCCTTTTAAAGAAAGTTCCAAGTGGACAAGTATTTACATACATGTTATAGTCAAGCCTTCCATTTGAAAATATTATGTAAATGACTAATCATAAATATTCATACAACGACTCGTATATTATTTATATTTTAGGTAAACATTTGTAGATTATTTAGGAAATGGATAGAGACACTTACAATTGAAAGTGAAAAATATTCATTTCTCTTGACAAATAAATCGTTTAACATTTACATGAGGGAGAGTAATCATAGATATAAATATTTCACTCCAATATTGATATTTTTTTTTCTCCCATTAATATCGTTCCAACGGTCGAAAAATTATATAACACTTTCTTTATGTGATTTAACTTCTTAGTCACATTTTATCTTTGATTCTTGATATTACTTGATTTTCAAATTTCTAACATTTCCTTGACGTGATAGTAAAATAAGAACGAGTATATGCCATTGTCATGGTGGATGTACTTTTTATTGGTAATTAAGAAGTAAATTACACAGCTTGATCATTTTTTTTTGTGAAATATAGTCGTTTGTCACTTCTTTGCTTAATATTCACTGCACCTTAGGAGTATTTATGCATTTGTTTTCTCGAGGGGCCCCTTGGGGGCATGTGGACAAGGAGAATGGGGAGGTTTCTACGGCTCCTCCCAAGTATAGTTTGGACGGTGGAGATTTTTAGAGCCCTATGGGCCCCATTGTTCTCCTGGTCACACAACGGTTCAACCTTCTTTGCTTTGACCACAGGTCCCACAACGCACCTCTTGCTCCTCACTCAAGTAAAGTTGAGTTGGAAACTTGCAATTGAATCTTCAACTTTGACTATTTAAAATTTTGCTCCTAAACTTTGGTCACGTTTTTTCTGCATAGCCTCGATGGGATGTATTGCGCGTTGGGTGATACCATATTTCCTGATAACCGAATAACCATGGGTGATTAATAGAAGTAATGGGTAGACGAAACTTTCCTTAATTATTCTAGAACTGGAATGTTTTTATGATATTTTTGTCACTAATGTTGAATGAAAATAGCGATGTATTTGTTTAAGTTACTCGAAATTCCTTCCGAATTTGAGAAACCTCTTGATCGAAGTTCCGTAGGCCGTTGCGTTATCAACGAGGATCGGAACTTCTTGTTGGTTTTTATCATCCCCTCTATCCCTCTTAATTTGTTGCGGAGGAAATCCTAGAGACAATCTGCATGTTATTTTAACATAACGAGCCATTATTTTTAATAGGGAGCAAACATTTCATGTCTTTAGATTTGACGCAGGAACCTATAGGAATTATTTCTCCGTTCCTCATATGTTTCTCCCAAAATGGATAGCTTGGTTTTAGATGTTTGCGCTGCATGAAATTTTATATCTAGATTCTAGGCTTATGCCAAGATCAAGTCAATTAAATTAGTTCTTGTGCTTCTATGTTTTAATACTATACAATAGAAAAACAAGCAAATCCCATAGGATCTCAAGGAGATCAATTTGCAGCTTCATATTAAGGTTGCTATTCAAATCGGCATCCCCACTAATGACCTATCTCAACCAATTTACTCAGCATCAAGATGAACATCTCATGGCAACTATGCACATAGAACTAAGCCAAGCAAGTCTATCAAGCCTAATTCTAGTTGCATTAAGTGTGACTCTCCATCATTTGTTAATGCTTAAATATGAATCATCTTCTCAATTCTTAGAAATCAGGAAGATTCAAAAGCCCAATCCTTGTAAGGAGCTACTAGGTGCCAACTGTCAATCAATTATCCCGTGACATATGAAACCCAATGCTTTTGTGGTATGCTACAATCATGTGCTTCCTCATGGATGCTTTTGGTGTTGGAAACTAAAATGATCAACAAACCTTTTCTTTATAAGTGGTCAAATAATTCCTAAAACGTAAATATGCTCATTTACATCTAATTAGAGCCTTTAGGCCACTAAGTAGCACCGTTAACAACCCTACTAGTTCCAACTCCTTATCTTAGAGCAAGTGAGAATAACCTTAGAGAGACAAAGGCACTGTTTTGTTGTTGAGTTAAATATTTAATTGATTTATCACTTACGTCAGATTGTGGGAAACTTAATCTAATTATTTTTAACACGCTAAAATATTAAAATTAATTAATTTATTTACTCTAACATTTTATTTCATTTCTTCCCTGATTGTCTATTTATTTTACAAACCTATTCTCCCTGCAGAATACTACCAAAAGACCAACTTCCCGCGTCACCGAGAGGTGGGTATCAAAATGAAACAGAGAAAACTGCAATGCGACGCGGAGGACCAGATCGAAATAGCAGAAGCCTCTAGGACTAAAGTGAAACCATGATATTCCCGTGCCATAAATGCGCCTCCAGATCGCTGGCACCACTCCACTTACCTCACTGCCGAGGAACACAAACGCCGATCAGAGCGCGGGTTGGTGGATCGATCCATGGGATCGCCACGCGGTCCCGTCTTCTTGGCGTAGGTATGGATCTGTTACTCGTGTTCCCTTCGATAGATCTCTCGAAAATCGCGGGATTTGCTTTGCTCTGCTCTGCTTCGGCTGGTTTCCACTCTCTAGGGTTCCGATTTGGAAAATTGGAGGGTTGGAGGTGGAGAAAGCTGGTTGATGTGCTGTTTCCGATGTAGTTTTTAGGGTCTTCGATGTTTTGGCTGGTCGCTTTTAGCTCATCGAGGCCTCCGTTGTTATGTTGATGGGAGAATGTGAGGAATGATGGTGCTTTTGAGTGGTTCTTACCTGTTGTCGGGCAAAGTTAGTGCCCTGTTGCTGCTGTAGTGAGACTTGGAAGAAGTGTTTGACTGAAGTATAGGAGAAATGTTACACCTTCAAGAATAGTCCCACATAGTAAACTCATAAAATTGAGTAGTGGGATGTAAATGATTGAGAATTACTACTTTTTAAGTTGAACTTAAGCATTTTAGATGGTTATTTGGGTTTATGGGACTCATACCTAAGAAGTTTTGAAAGATAGTTTTCTTAATTAGACTCGAATTTAGGCTTGGATTGTTAAAAGAAAGATGGGTTCTTGGACATGGAGCAGGACATGATCGTGATTGTGGAGGTTGGAGACATGAGCTTTAGGTTGCCTTAAGCTTGAGCTTGCATCTAAAGTAGATTTGTCTTTTGGAAATCACTCCATGTTTTCCACATTCACCTCCATTGTTAAGATGGTGATAAGCAAAGTATGTCGCGGTGGGGTAGAGAGAATGCTTGGATCTTTGATGTCCTTTGGTATGAAGCAGATGAGCTGAAATTGAATCGAGCTTTGATTAGTATGATGGAATTGTGGGCTAATGGCATGGTAGTCGTAGGTTTAATTTTGAGCTGAAATTTTTGATTAGTATGATTAGTTGTAGTCCCCTCATGCTAGCAAACAACCCATCTCTAGTGGAGAAGGTGAAACTGGAGTAGGGCATTTAGTCAGACAGAGGAATGCGAATGAGCACAATGCTTGGTTCCTCCACCAGCCATTGGAGTCATCTGCATTGACCAAGACATGGCTTGAGGCGTTAACAAAGTCCTTCAAGGTAGGTGCAAGCTGTGCTAAGAGTCCTGTTGCAACATTAGTAGTAGTTGTAACTATAGCAGAAGTAGCAGGTGATCCTTCACCCCTTAGAAGATTTTAGAGACAATCCATTTGGACAGGCATAAAAGGTTGAGCAGTAAATGACTTGGGCATTGGCTTGCCTAAGTAGCGTTTTTGAATTTCTCTCAGCATTTGTCAGATGTGTGGTTCATCCGTTTGCAATAAATGCAAGGAGAGAATGATCGTTCGCATACACACCCACGTCCACCTCCACTAGAGAAGATCGTATGGTTACCTCTTCCTTTAAAGGCTGCTAGCGTAGATGAATCGCGAGAAGTAGTCGGCATAGGAGAGGGAGGCTTGTTAATCTCAATCTTTTGAAGACGATTGTAGATCAACTCCAGAACTGGTATTGAGTCAGAGGAGAGAATCTGATCACGTGCAAAGTGGTATTGGGTATTAAGTCCACCCAAGAATTTATACACTCGCTATTGAGCACGTTTGATGACCTGCTTATCGTAGCAGGCTAGTTGGTAGATAGCTAGCTCCTCGAAAAGTCCTTCAAGGGTCGTGAAATACTAACCAGGGTCATGTCACCCTAATTAGTATTCTAGATCCCCTAGTATATGTCATCTAGGCGCGAACTGCTTGTCTTCTAGGAATACCTCTTCTCGAGGGTATTCCAGGTCTCCTTTGCTAACTCCGTATAGTGCATGTTGGTAGTGATTGATTGGTTGATGCTGTTCACCAACCAATTCATTACGAGAAAATTATCTTTCTCCCTCTTCTTCTCTCAGCGCTATCCTTGGAGTCAGGGACCTTCTCTATAAGGACATGCAATTTGTCTTGCCCTTCCACAAAGATGCGGAAGGCACAGGACGCAGTCCATAGTTCGAGGAACCTAATAGTTACTTTAATCATGGTTCCTTGAACAAGTACAAAGGCCAAGATCTTGGCCTTCGAAGTCACCGTTGATGTCTCCCCTTAGGCCATTAAAGCATTCGGGATCTTGCCTTGTAAGGAGGAGTTATCTCCCTTGGTTAGATGACTGAACTGGATCAAATTCAGTCTAGTAGATATATTGGTCTACTTGTGTGGACCAAATCAACCACCTAGAGATCCTTGAAGTCAGGGAGGGTCTTGCTGGTCGATGTAGGGGTCGAGTTTGGTCTTGTAGGTTGGTGTGGCTATGGAGAGAGATCGAGTGACGATGGTGGTGGCTATGGGCAGAGATACAGTGAGTGAAAGGGGTGACGTGGAGGCGAGGAGGATTATTGATTGGGAGAGAACGACAACAAAGCGGCGTTAAAGGTCGTAGGTAGAGGTAGGGTAGTAGTATTTGCTGCAGGCAGAGGTAGAGGTAGAAGGGGTGTTGCACGCATCCCTAGGTGGAGAGGGGCCAATGATTCCTCTAGGAAGCTAGAGATGAAGTTCGGGTCCCAAGGTTAGACTTGCTTTGATACCATGTGCAAGTTTTCGTAATTGAATTTTATTGAATGAAAAGAAAGAGATTATCCTTCTTTCTATAGAGAGAGAGGGGGATTACAATAATAGAATCCTAATTCTAATCCTAATAAGGAAACAACTCAAATCAAATCCAATCAAATCATCTCTAAATATATAAAAGAGATATGTCGGAATCCTAATTCCCTAACTTGTAATTCTAGAATATTCTCTAACACTTAAGAGCTGCTATTTGGAACTGGTTCTTTTGGAAAGGTGCACAACATGAGGGAATCATCCCCCATTTGGTAAAATGGGAAAATATTTGTAGCCTTATTGAGTAGGGAGGCCTTGGGGTCTACCTCTTGGATGTTAATGATGCCTTATCTAAATGGGTGGTTAAATTGATGCAGATAGGTGATGTTATGCGGCACACATTTATGAGAAGAAACGAACATTAGCTCCTTTTGGAATTCCAAACTGGGCTTAGACTCATTAGTCATTAAGAAACCCCAACCCAATAATGGAATTCATATTTTCAAAATTGGGGGAAAACTTTCCAAGAAAATATTATGAAGCCTAAAATTACAAATATCTAAGCATCTAGATGCTCAATTTCAAATACTCAAAAGGCATAGAGTTCTCCACTTCAACTAGTCAATGTAGGAACAACAGACTCATACAATCCTCAGGCATAGCTTAAGAAAGGTGAAATACAATAACATCCAAAATTGGCTTTAGAGAGCTCAACCATCACATATGACATGGGCTTTCCCAGGAAACTTTGTTGAATACATATGTATATGACATTTGTATGGTTCCTCCCTTAATTGGAGTGAGATAGGTGTTGCCCCCTATGGGGTGATGATCTTTTAGCAGTGTTTTATATGTCACGAGCATGTCGACGATATGGTCATTGTGGTAAGGTTGGCATATCAACACGAAAAAGTTATTGATATGTAGGTGTTTTGCTAGCATGCTAGTGAAATCCTTGGCATACTGCTGGTAAGGTTGGCATGCTGCTGGTAAGATCTATTGTGGTGCACAATCCTATTGCTGTTGCTGCTGGCATACTTTGCTACTATTGTTACTGCTGTTGCCGGCCAGCCTAGTGAATTAGATCTCCAACTTGGAAAATATTGATACAGATAATTTTGGGTCGTCGATAACCTCGATAACCTGACATCGATATACGAGCGTTTCCATGGCATTCTCTCGACATGCTCACGATATGCGCAGTTGGAAATTTATTGGCATAGCATCACTATCGGCACTTCAAACCTTGTCTTTTAGAGAGTATTATGTAGTATTATGGGCATATTTTGCATCTCTTTGAACCAGTTCTAGGAGATGGAAAACCTTCGGATTTTAGGAGGATGATTGGATGAAGTCTGGGAGTTTTGGCAATGATGTTATGTAAACTTATGCTTTAGCTTCAGACAAACACCACTACTACCTGATTGCGGATTTTTGGGATGGTCTTATGGTGAGGAACTCTTGCTCTTAGGCACAACATATTGGTGAATCTCTCTAGGAAGCAAAGGTATAGGAGTTGTAGCAGTTGTCGGTGGGCATTTAGAGTTTTTGGCTGAGAGAAGGGATATCGGACTCCATGTCATAGGGACTGGGGGTTTTCTTTGTTCAAAACACTTTTAGGGTGTTTAGAGAGGTGGCTGGAGGGAACAACATCTATCTGGTCATAGATTATACCATTATTTGGAAGATGAAGATCCTCTTGAAGGTTAGGATATTTTTATAGCTCCTTTAAAGGGGTCAGCTAGTTATCAGACTTATGGATTTAGGACTCTGATGCTACTTGTGCTTTGCTCAGGGTGAGGAAGAGGATTTTGAACATCTTTTTGTAAGATGTGAATTTCCAAGGATTTTATGGACACTTGTCCATTCCCCACTTGGTGGACCACATGATGGATGGCTTTTGGAGTTCCTTTTTTCATGGATTTAGGGCAGACCCACTTGCTTGTTGTGAAGGCTGCTATAGGCTTTTTAATCATTGTGTCTTCAAAAAACAGGGTTTTATTCAGGGGGGATAGGGCTTGGATGGATACTATTGTAAGGGAATCAGCTTCTTTCTTTGGTTTTTGGATTCAACTTTTCGTAAAGCTCTGCCCGCTTTTTGGTCGAAGTAATAAAGTAGATGGCTGCTGATCTCTGCTAGCCATTCTTTATCCCTTCCAAAATAAAATGCAATGTTTGTTGCTATATTGTGTTGCAAGGAGATCTTGTAAGCAATTAGTTAGCCCATGTATAATTAGAATCACACTGGATCAAGAATTGACATCTTTTGTTATAGATCTTTGATTCAATCAATCAATTCCTAATCCTTTAATTGAGAAATTTACATTGATAAAGCATCTCAAAGATTATTCCATAATTATCTAATTATGAATGACCTCCAGTTTATTAGTTGAGGCCCATGTGTAGTCAAAAATCACTTAGTGTTTATCATACAATCCTTAAGAAGAGTGACAATTATTGCCTTTTAACTTTTCAAAAAAAATTGTTGCATTATCAAATCATTAGCTATTTAGAGATATAACACATATCCCATATGTTGTACACATGGGAAGATATACATCTTTAGTTCCAGGTTTAGGAACTCATCCCACCATTGTCTCTTATAGAACTAATCTGTTTAAGATGCCATTGCATGTTGGATGGAAGACAAATTTAGTAACTTCTTTAAGTTCATTTGGTTTTTTCATTAATGTTTTGATCTACACATAGAAATGATCGTTAGTGGAATTGAAACTTTAATGTTATAATGATGGAGGTCAAATTCCACACATATAAGTGAAGTTGTGTAAATCCATCTTGAGAGAAGACACTATCTTCACATCATGCATTGTTTCATTTAGACTAGCTTCTAGATATACTAGCTCCGGAGTCTACAAAGTCTCAATCATTGGGTTGTTAAATATACATGATGGAGAAATAGATATACATTCCTATCTCAAGTGTAAGGACAATTGCCTCTGTTTCAAAGGACATTCTGAAAGTGGGTTTTTGCGTTCTCAGTTCCATTGACCACCTTTTGGCAAAGCTCACATGACAATTCTAAAAGCTTCATTCCATATAACTTTTTCCATCTTAGAATTCAGTCAGGTGATGTAAATGCAAGATTGCATCTCTTCTAAAATTAGGAATGATAGTCGCGGCAATGAGTTGTTGATTGTGATCTTGTAGATATCAAAATCTCTTATCTTTTATCTCAAATTGTTTCAGATTCTTTATTCATTATTCTCACTTGTTGAATTTGGCCTTTCTCATATTTACCCTGTTAACACAGGAGAGAACATTCATGCTCACATATTTGAATAAATGGAATGAGAGATTGCCTGATAAATGCAGTAACTTATAAGCAGATGGCTTGGTGGGACACCTAACTTTAACATAAATAATGGTAGTAACATATGCGATCTACATACATGGCCTTCAACCACTCCCTACAATCTAAAAACTGCCACTCCCTACAATCTAAAAACTGACTGTCTTTGTATATTTGTACTAATCTTGTCAGGTGAGTTTCTTTTGACTTAGTTTCTGTAGGAAATTTTTTTGAAAAGATGTTGGACAGGAAAATAAATGGCAAGCTTTAGCCTTGTTGTATTGCATATTTCTGATGGACTTTATATGGGAAGTTTATACCATTTGGAGGGTGATATTTTGAGCCATTTACTGGAAACAACAAATTGTCACTAGATCTTATATAGTCGTTCTAGTTGACAAAAGATGTCCTTGTAGGCAATCGGTTGGCTGTTCCATAGTTCCTGCTAGAGGTGAAATGTTAGTCAAAGTAATTTCAGAATCATTTAGTTCCACTACTCCCAAGATGGTTGGTAAGTCTTGAACATTTTAATGTTGTTAGGAACCGAGATCTTTTGTTTAAATGGTCTTGTGGAAATCCCATTACCAAGTAGCAAGTCACTCTTAGACTGGTACTGTAGACAAATGGAAGGAACTGAAATTAGCACTTCTCTTATTAGAAATCTGTGGTTGTGATGGCTGGAGATGTGCCCAATGAAAAATACCAGGATGGGCCTGATGCTTGTAATATTTCATGCATTTAAGTTTGTAGGAACAACTTAATCTGTATTCGTCATTTCTAGTTTTTTTTTTTTTTTCTGAGGTGTCACAGTTGTGAAAAACCAGTGTTTGTGCATCCTTTAAAGAAATTTAGTAATTGTCATCAACCGTAGTAATTGACACTAATAGGTTGCAAATAACATAATTCTCATTAGAATAACCCTAGGACCCTTTATATAGAAAGGTACCCAGAGGAAAAGATTACAAGAATGTCCCTATGAAAGAATAGCGTAATACAAAATATGGATATATAATTCAATACTCCCCCTCAAGTTAGAACATAAACATCAAGCATGTTTAGCTTGGAACATAAAAACATGAGACGTTTCTTGGGAAGTGCTTTGGTAAAGACGTCTGCAACCTGGTCCTCAGTAGCAATATAAGGTGTGACAATTTTCCTAACAATGATAACATTTTTAATAAAGTGACATTCTAATTTTATGTGCTTTGTCCTCTCATGAAATGCAAGATTGTTAGCAATGAAAATAGTTGCCTTGTTGTCACAATACATGGGAGTCAGTTTACCCACTAATACTCCAAAATCTCCAAGGATGGTTCGCACCTACAGAAGCTCACAAATATTATGGGCCATACCATATATTCAAATTCCACTCTGGATCTAGATATAGCATTTTGTTTCTTACTTCTCCATGTAACAAGGTTACCACCCACATAAGTGCAGTAGCCGGTAGTGGACTTTCTATCTTCATGTGACCCAGCATAATCTGCATCCGAGTACCTCCAGAGCTTAAGATGGCCATTCTTCATTAGAGACAACCCCTTTCCTGGAGCTTGCTTCGGGTATCTAAGTACCTGACAAACACTAGTGAACTCCTTTAGGAGATTGCATAAACTAACTCAGTCTCCCCACAACAAAGCATATATCCAGCCTTGTGACAGTCACGTATGGTAGCTTTTCTACCATAGCCCGATATTTGATGACATCCTCAAGTAAATGACTCTTTGAATCTCTAAGAGGTAAGGAGGGATTCATAGGGATGCTGGCAGGTTTGCATCCCAGCATCATTGTCTCATTTAGTATGTCAAGTACATACTTCCATTGTGATAGCACTAACCCCCCATCAACATGTTGCACTTCAATACCTAAAAAATAAATTTTCACTTCCAGATATTTACTAACAAATTGAGAATGCAGAAATCTTTCAGTGTCTTCTATTCTTGTTTCACTCCTTGTAAGTAGTATATCATCCACATAAACAATAATGATAATTGATCCTGTGGCTCTGTGCATGGTGAAGACAGAATGATCTGCAACATATCTAGTAAAGCTAAATTCCTACACAGCTTTATTAAATCTCTCAAAGCAGGTCTTGGGACTTTGTTTAAGGTCATATATTGCTTTCTTTAATTTGTAAACCTTCGAACACCCCCTCAACAACAAAATCAGGTGGTTGATGCGTATATACCTCTTCTTCTAAATCGTTGTAAAGGAAAGCATTTTTGATATCTAGCTGAGAAACAGATTAGTCCTTGTTGACTGCCACAGATAGTAGTATCCTCATAGAATTTAGTCTGGCCACTAGAGAAAACATCTCAAAGTAATCAATCCCAAAGGTTTGTGTGTAGCCTTTGGCAACTAGTTTGGCTTTGTATCTGTTTACTGTGCCATCAAGACGACACTTTAGGGTGAACACCCACCTACACCCCCACAACAGTAGTACTAGCGGGTAGGTCAACTAGTTCCCAAGTTCCTCTAGACTGAAGAGCAGACATCTCATGTATGGCAGAGGTCCAAGAAGAATCCTGAAACGCCTCAATATGATTTCTGGGAACTTCGCGACTATCAACTGCAAGAGATGGTAGCCTTCTTGTGATAGATAAACGATCAAGTGACATATAATTGGAAATAGAATATTTTGTACAAGTTCGTTGTGACTTTCTTTGAGCAATAGGAAGATCCACATCAGATACCTCTGGGCCTGTAGGGTCTGGACCTCCATCTGAATCAGCAGTGTATGTAGAGGACTGAGCAGGAATAGTGGATAATGGTTCCTCATCTGGTATAGTGGTAGTGGGATGTCTCCACTTAAAATGTTGAGGGAAGGTCTCTGTCATAGACAGCTTAGGATGTGTGGGGTAGGATATAAGAGGGCTATCATGAGGTGGAGGTGGCTCAGAGGGACCTGGTGGCACATCCGTAGGCATGGGTGAAGAGATCTTAGGAGCAGCATTCTTGTTCTTTGCTACTGTAGAGTAGTATGGTATATCCTCGAAGAAGGTAGTATCTCTGCTAATGTAAAAGCGATGTGCCACCGGATCAAAGCACCGATACCTTTTATGGGTTTTGGAATAACCCGCAAAGACACACTTTATGGATCTATGAGCAAGTTTGTCCACCTTAAACAAGTAGACAAAGCACACACACCCAAAAATTTTAAGAGGCACAGAAAAAAGCTCTTGATCCGGACATAAAATAGAATAGGGTACTTTCCCACGGAGAACAAAGGACGACACTTGATTAATTAAGAAGGTAGCTATAAGAACAACATCATCCTAGAACATAGTAGGAACATTCATCTGAAACATGATCGTCCGGGCATCAGCAAGAAGGTGTGTCAACTTACGTTCAACCACCCCATTTTGTTAGGATATATCAATACAAGAAGTCTGATGAATAATACCATGAGACTGAAAAAATTGAGTTAACGTAGAGTTAACAAACTCAAACCCATTATCAGTACGAAACATGCATACAATAGTAGAAAATTAAGTCTTTATTTCATTCACAAAATTTTTAATCAAACCGGGAGTTTAGTATTTTTCATTTATCATAAACACCCAACACACGAGTGCAATTATCAACCCAAACAAGAAAATATTGAAAATCCCTAAGACTCTTGACCCGATATGGGCCCCATAGAGTAGCATGAACAAGAGAAAAAACAGACAGTTCTTTTACTATTACTGGGAAAAGAAACCCTATGATGCTTGCCAAGTTGATAAGCATCGCAAGCAAATAAATTAGGAAACTCCATATCTGGAAATTGACGATGGAGAACTGAGATGCTAGGATGTTCCAATCTACAATGCTATTGTAAGGCAAAAGAGGCAAAGGCAGCAACTATGGTGGAATACTTAGGGGGCAGGTCAAGATAGTAGAGGCCATCTTGCTCAAGTCCACCAATCTGGTTCATCGTTTGGAGGTCCTGCAAGAAGAAGAAATGATTGCGAAACACTGCTATGCAATTTAATGCCTTGGTAATCTGACTAATAGACATTAAATTTAAAGCAAACTTGGGTGCGTGCATAACATCAGATAGTGGGATAGAGAAATGCCATCCAAGTCTGTCATAGGAGACAAGGCACCATCTACTACTCTGACATGCACATGAGTAGTCAATGGTTTAAGAGTCGAAAAAATGGTAACATCTTCAGTAATATGAGATGAAGCACTTGAGTTTGCAAGCCAAGTCGACATACGAGTCCCTCTAACACTAACAACAGTACCTGACTTCTGGGAGATAGACACCCTCACAGTAGAAGAGGGTTGGGAAGACATCAGCCGATCATATTCTTCCTTGGAAATGGTGACTTGCGGAATGACATGCTCCTCCTCCTAATAGTGATGGCTCTCATCTCCACTATAAGTAACTTGACTTGCCTGATGGCCCTGGGGAAAACCATGCTTTATACAGCATTTGTCCACCGTGTAGTTTGTCTTGTGACAATGGTCACAAAATAGGTCACATCCTATGCCACGACCATCTGTTCTTGCTCCATGTCCTCTCTCCCTGCCTGCTAGGGTTCTCTTGCCACGACCTGTAGCTGCCATGGTTGAAGAATTAGCGATCGAGATAGGGTCAAAGGTCTCAAGTTTGGATAATCAAGCATAAATCTGTGCAGGTGTAGCGATCTCTTCAAATGTCATAAATTGATCTTTAACGGACTTGAACTCAGGACCAAGACCTGCAAGTAGCTGAACAAAACGAAATGCCTCACGTTACTTTGCAATAACGGTGACATTTGTGGAGATTGACTGATAAGTATCCTGCTCATCTCAGAGGTTCTTCATAGAGCCATAGTATTCGACAAGGAACATAGTTACCTTTTGAAAGGAATGTCACTCTTCGATTACTCTGTAGAGGTGACTGATATTGCTCTTATGAGAATGAATCTCATGAAGAATCTCCCACATCTTTGCAGACGCATATGGCAAAACCTGCTTCGCAATAGGCTCCTTCATGTTGTTCAACATGCAGGTTGCCACCCAATCATTGTTTGCTTTACAGTCAACAGACTTGATAACAGGTTCATCTTGTGTCAAGATATATTTCTTTCGGTGTGATGCTGTGGCACTACAACCCGTGTATGCTACCACCAAAGGGCTCAGGCAGCCTTAGAGGTGGTGCCGCCACTGATGTAGAAGGCCCTTGGCCTCTTGCGGCAGTGCTGTTGTCGGTGGGGAGCACCATTGGCCTCCTGTAGTGGTGTTGGGAGGTCCTTGGTGCTCTTAGTGGTGGTGGTGGTCGCTGCTACGGGCAATGCGGAGCACTGGTGGTGGTTGCACGCCATAGGCGGTGCTGGATGCTGCTACGAGCAGTGCTGGGTGCTGTGAGCGACCGCGCAGGGGTCGACAGGCCCTCTCCTAGTGCTGGGAGGGAGCGCTATCAATAGATTGGGCCCCGCAAAGGTCTCCTATGGCCTTTGGTGGTTGTTGTGAGCACCGACAATGGTATGGTAGCCACCGATGGCGGTGGTAGCCACCGGTGAGGGAGGAGGAAGATCTAAGGTTTTGGTGGAGGTTTCGGGACTAGATAATTAGTGGGATATCCGAACACCCATGTTAGGTTACAAATGACGTAATTCTCATTAGAATAATCCTAGGGTCCTTTATATAGAGAGGCACAAAAAAGGAAAGATTACATGAATGTCCCTATGAAAGAATAACGTAATACAAAATATAGACATATAGCTCAACAGACACTTATTGCCTATAATCCATGTGATGGCAGCTTTTGAACTTATCAGCCTACACAAATCTTTATTACCCTGTCTATTTATATAACTAACTTGATTTCTCGTCATTCTGTAGGTTCCATCCACATTTTGATGTTTTAAAATAGCAGAAATTCCATGCTTACCGTTGCGCTTGAGAACATGGGCCTGTTCTGCAGCAGACAGAAGCCATTAAGTGAAGCTGATGCTGAGGAAAATGCACGGGTAAACATTTCCATCTGGTTAGCATTTTGAATATGACAAGTAACACGTCTGATATGATTTTTTTTTTTTTTTTTTTGAGCCTGTAATATCTTTTATCATTCTACATATATGATGCAGAGGAGGCAGTGAATAATCCTATAGTTCCAGCATAAAATTCAATAACAGGTCTGGAAAGAAATTGATCTAATCTAGTTACTGTAAATACCCCAGACAACTGTTCAAAATATTTAGAACTTCAGTGGAAATCAAGAATTAATCACAATAGAAGCGAAATAGCAGGGCAACTGGGCATGAACAAATTCCAATTCAGTTTCGTGTAGGAGCGTGGATTCAATTGGTCGGGAGGGACTGTAATGGCTTAATATAATGGTTAACAAGTACCTGCATTGATAAATCAAACCTAGAGACCCAATGAATCCCAAACAGAGCCCGCGAAACAGCACTAGGAAGTCAAAAGGAAAAGTGTTTGCGAATGGTTCACACTGGAAGGGGTTACCTGGAAGAGTTTTGCTATGGCATTGGAATGACGGGTTGAGATGGGTGTGGGGTGCAATAGTGCCCTGATGTGGACGTCACTGGAGCGCTGGACCTGCAACTGGCATGGCGAGTGGTTGTGGTGGGTTCAGGAAGTGGTGGAAGTGGCGTGAGACTGCGGTCTGGGTGTCGATGACGTTGGCGGTCAGGTGGCAGTGGAGGTTGGAGCATGCGGCATAGATGAGATGGTTGGCAGTCTCAACCCGGACAGAGGTGGTGTGGTGAGTTGGGAGTGTGGATGGATTTAGTGGTTATGGTGATGTGGGAGTGGGGAGCCGGAAGGTGAGGATGGTGTGGTGGTTGCTATTGGGTTGAGAGGGAGGTGGGGAGAATGGGGGAGGTGGTTTGGCGATGGACTTGGCGGAGGGTGTCGTTGGGGTGGAGTTCTGCGGGGAAGAGATGAGAAGTGGGGTTGAGAGGGAACAAAGGAGAGGGTGAGGAGAAAGAGTCGTGCCGGTGGGGGTGGGGATGAAGAATGGTGGTGAGAGGGGGAAATGGGGATGAGAGACAGAGTTGAGATGAGATGAGACAATGATAACTGTGACTTTCATGAGAGAGATTCAACTTCGTTCATTTTCCTTATATCCAACCATTGTTCCCCTTTTTATAAGGGTTATTAACTAAATTAAGGCATCCCTTGAACCACATGGATGAACCAAGGCATCCCTTGGTTTGAAAAAAGGAAAAACTTAAAATATAATTGAAAAAAGCAAAGAAATGGAAAAATTGCAAATATACACTTGATCTTTTTAGGCTGCATCAATATACCTCCTTTAGATTCACATATTGCTTGGCCTCACTTTCTTTTGTGATTCTTAGGCTTTGGAAATAGAGCGACAGATTGCTCAAGAAACGAAGTCTGAAAGGCATATCCATAAACTTCTCTTACTTGGTACGGTTACAGGAACTCAACCTTCTACATTCATGTTAGTGAAGTTTATGTGACCTTTTTACAAAATAAGTTGAGATCCAAATCATTTCAATTTCTCAGGAAAGATGGATGAGGACAATAATTTGTTGTTATTAGCATAATAAGATGGATGATCCGCCTTCAAAAAAAAAAAAGATGGAGGATCACCTAGGATTTCTATGTGACCATTATTTTTCCTTTTTTTTTTCTTCAAAAGAAGCACAATAGGATCTACATCTATTGTTATTGGTGGGAGTGTACCATTACAAGATCTGATTAGTAAAATCCTGCATTCCATGATCTTAGATGTACTGTTAGTAAGCTTCCTTTAAATGACATAAGAAAGAATCATTTAGACCTGTCTTCTTCAGCATCTACTATTTCTTTCTATGTCATACTGGGATATTAATCTTGATGAACAAAGTTGATGGAAGATTACTTTGCAAGGAAGCATCCTCTCTAATTTCAATGGATCATTATGGGCCAATTTTTTTTCTCAAATCAAGTAATCTCTTTTTGAGATGTATCATCTATTAATTTTTTTTGAAAAGGTGTATCACCTGTTAATTTGTAAAACTTTTAGTTCATTTAGTAGGCACCTTATGATATTGTTCTTTATTTTGCCTTCTCCTCTTGGAATAATAATGTGTAAGAAAATGGCAATTATGGGCACTGGCCCATTCCTTTTTTTTTTTCACAAACTGATTGTGCTTTTATAATGCCTCTACAACTAAATAATTTTTCAAAATATCTTTCAAGATTTTTTTTGAACGTTTTGTAATTTTATTGCACATAAAAGACATCAGGTTACAAGGATGACCAATAGTTAAAAAAATGTAAAAAAAATGCCCATCCTATTAGCAATCAGTTGTGAGCATACCTGAATCCGGTTCCCCAAATGTGCAAGGGAATCTGCACATATTCACCTATTCCCTTTTCTACAGCATGCCTAGACTGTAATGCTGAGAGCAACATAATTGCTTCATGGTTTGTCCCTTTGCCGTGAAAATAAGCAGGTGAGAAATATGTGAAGTGAACAAGATCAGACCTCCATACAGTTCACGGCCAGGTAGGGTCTTCACTGTGTCAGTGAGCTGAACAACAGTCAAAGAACAAGTGCTCGACATCTTTGTTGTCCTGTCAAAAACAAGATTTATCCCCTAACACACTCCATTGCATCAGTCAATCAGTGGTGATCTATCACTTCGTCCCATCCTTTGATGGTCTCAGTTGAGAGGACAATTGCAGCAGCAGTGCATGGTGGAAGGTACGAAAATGGTGTTTGGAGTGAGGAGGAAATAGGGAGGAAGAGATAGTCAGTGGTGCTGGTGGATGCCTTTGATTGGTGGTGGAGGAAAAAGGTCGTGGGTCCTTTATTGCCCTTGTACAGGCAGTTCAATGGTGGAAGGAGTTGATGTGCTGTTGACACATCAACCTTTGCATGCAGCCATTTGGCACCATAGCTATTAATCCCATTCCTTATCAATTATGCCTCATAATCCCAACTGATCTCACTCCTTTTCCTTCCACTTGTCTTCTAGTTTCATTCATTGATTTATTTTAGCCAATTCATTTCATTTTTGTGTTGCCTTTACTTCATGATTTCCTTTATTGCATTTCAAAGCTAGGCACCAAAATCCCATTTATATTTCCACGATGCCATCTATTTGATCTCTAATTCCTGTCACCACGGGTATTTGGACTCTTACAGGTGGGATTTGTGATAGGGGATGTAAATGTGCAGTGATTCGACAGAACAAAGAACTAGCCTTCATATAGTTCCATGTTGGTTTATTGGTTTCTTTAGTTTGATTGTGGAGGTTTTTGTAGATCAAGAACTTCAAATTGGCCATGTTCTCATGCTTCTATGATGCCATGACATAGGATATGTCTTCAGGGGGGAGAGCTTCGGGGTTGTGGAGGAAGGGGAATTGTAGTGGGGAATGGAGTTGTTGCTATGCGCAGCAAACAGGCAAAGGAGAAGGATGCACAGTTGAGAAGTGGAGGCTCTTCACCACTGAAACGGAGGACGAAGGCTGCAGGGGTGAGGATTCACAGGAGAAAAGGGAATTCTGGTGAGGGGTCTGCAGGGCAGGCAAGGAAAAGATGGTAGATGGGCAAAATGGGGTGCTTCACCAGTGACTAAGAGAGGAGAGGGTGAAGTGGTAACTGGTAAGGGTGGATGGGGTTGGGGAGAAGTGGGAAGAGGAGGGGATCCATGGGGAAGAGGGGAGAGTGAGGTGATTTGGGAGACTTGATGTTCGATCGGGAAATGCGGTAATATGAGGAGTTTGGGAGAATGTGACATCTGTTGATGAATGGTACAGGGATTGGATGGTCAATAATGTTTTGTCTACAGGAAATGCTACAACCCTGTCTTTCTCAAAGAGAATTTCTAGTCGGTGGTTATTCCTACCACCAAAAAATATGCACCAGCTATATATAAGTATCCCTGTCCTTTTCTCAAGCTTTACCAGGATATAAAAGAGTGACATGAATAAAATGGTGGCACAGATTGAATCAACTTAAACTGGTGTAGTCTGACAGCCCTTGACAGCAGTTTAGAGCCTAAAACTTCCACTCCGATCCATCCCTATTGCCATGGTATTAGTAATGCCTTGCATTGGATTCAGGTTCCCTCTTTTTGGTTGAACTTAGATTTTGCACAACCATGAGAATGGTAACCTTTTGAGACTTTAGTTAAGGATTTATTAGGGTATGCAACATTGCAACCTTTTTTTGTCATCCTTTGGCATTTACTTACATTCCTAAAAAGTGCCCATTGGATACCTTTGAAGATGAATCAACTTTGAATTTTGTTGATGCAGTTTGAGTCTCTTCATCCTGTTCCATTTTCTTCATGGGATTTTACTGACTTGTCAATTGCAATGACACATCAATTGCAGAACCATTTTCACAATTTATTGTCTGAACTTAGAACCTTTTTCATAATACGTACAAATGGCTCATTGGAGATAAAATGCCGAGACTCAATTAGATTGAATCATCCTCTTTACTAGTTCTGCATAGCGCTCTGGAGCTTTTGCAGCTATTATTTGTCACTCATTCATCGGGCATCTGGATTGTTTTCGGTGTTAAGGGTGGGTCCCCCCCACCCCCCACACATGCGCACACACGTACACACACACAAACACCAATAACAACCCACTCAACACAAAAAAAGTGAGTGCAACATGCATGAGCCAGCCTAGTTTGTGATAGTAAGCTAGTCTACGTTGAAATGCTAACCTTGATCATGCAAGGTTGCACGGCCACTTCACTGGCTTGAACATGAGGAAATAACTTGTTCTGGTCTGTCTCACGAGATGCTGAGCATGAAACGAGCTTGTTTACCTAGAGCACCTTAAATCAGATTAGACTTGGTGCCCCTTTTTAGAAATCTGTGTTATATAAAATTGTAGCTATTTCTTTGACCAGGTGCTGGAGAATCTGGGAAATCCACAATTTTCAAACAGGTTAGTGGTTTTGATTCTCACTAATCTTGACTACACTCCATATGTTGAAACTTTCTTCCTCTCAATTGTTTACAGATAAGACTTCTTTTCCAAACTGGCTTTGATGAGGCAGAACTCAGGAGCTATACATCAGTGATTCATGCTAATGTGTTCCAGACAATTAAAGTATGCAATTTTGAGAAGGGTGTGTTTGTTTATTTTCTTTGATGATTGTGGAAAATTTTCAGTGTCTCCAACTTAAACGATAGCAAATCCTCTCATCTTTTGTTATATGGTCTCCTCAAGGCTAAGTAGTTAATATATATGCAGATATTGTATGATGGAGCAAAGGAATTGGCTCAAAATGAAGCTGTTGCTACGAAATTTGAAGTTTCGTGTGAAAATAAGGTTTTGTTCAATTTTGAAATTCATAATTAGAAAAGAAAAGATGTTTGATTTTACCATTTATTCATTTGATATTTTTCCAGTGTCAAATCCTCAATTTTGATATGTAACAGGGAAGCTGGCTTTGTTCCTTTTACTACATGTTTTCTTTTATGCTTAGTTTGAGTCCTTCCTGGCACTCTTTTTGTCAAGTAGGTTAAGTAGTGGTTGGCTGGTTTTTTCTAAGTATAGAAATGGAACTTTTGGAGGTGGGGATTGAACCATGTGGTGGTGCTCTGCCAGTAGGACAACTGCTCATTGAAACTCTTACAGGTTGCCAAAGTTCAAACTTTTCATTTGAGTCTTTTGGTCTGCTAATAAGAATAACAAAGTAGAGGGAGGAATGAGGAACATGTTTTTGGCACAATGGTAGAGCCTGCCATTGGAATCAAATCCCATGCCCACCATATTTACCTACTCAAAAAAAAAAGGTGGAGGAAGGAATGAAGAACATGTTTCTTATTCCATTAGGTTTCTTATACAGATGGAAGTAGTGTATGGCAAGGGAGTTTTTGTTAGCCGTTATTGAAGAAGGCCATTCTGGTCATCGACATGTTAGATTTGATTTCCATATCTGCTGTTGTGTTGAATATTTGTTAACGGATGTGGTTGCTAAATCAAATTGACTTGAAAACAAGCTATTAAATGTTTCTGATTGATGGTCCCTTTCCAAAAACAAAGCTTCCAATTGATGGTCAGTAGGTTTTCCACCTTAACACCAGGATTCACTTTTCCCTGGAAAAAAGGTTTTTTTGGGGTGTAGCTTTTGAACTATACCAACTTTAATGATGTGAAGTAACTAGACATGAAAAAATGCATGTTTCATATTGTTGGAGAAAATAATGCCCCTTGTTACTGAAAGGAGAATCCTAACCCCCTTTATATAGAGAGTAGGGTTGTCAAATTATATCGTAAACCCAAAAGAACTAGGAATAGCAAACAAGAATAGAAATAGGACTCAAGACTCTCTAACTTAACTAAATAGCCTAACTTAACTAAACTAGGACTGCTTCACTGGCAGAAGAGAAAGGGATAGATTCTGAAAATGAGGAAGAAAGGGAAGATTGAAAACTCTTTATTGGCAGAAGTGAAGGGTGGATTTCGAAAATGAGGAAGAAATGGAAGACTATGAAGAAATCCATGAAGAAAGGGAAAGTGAATGAAGACTTTGAGCTGTACTAAGTTTGCAACCAAGTGGATTTATTGTTTGTCCCATATTTTGGATTCTACTATTTTTCCATCCACATGTGATTTTTCCATAGGAATCCTAATATAACACTCCCTCCCTAAGTTGGAGTGTGTATAATGCCCTACTTGTTACAATAGACAAAATTTGGACTCCCCCTTGATGTAGACATTTGGAGGAGCAAATAAGTAACGGATCAGAGGAGCAGGCAGGTAGTAGGGGCATGTAGTTAGTTGAAGTTGATCCCAAGCAGCAGTAGTAGCAGGCAAGTTGAGATGGGAGATGATCCCAAGCAGACATGTAGTAGTAGGGATGGGAGAGGAGCTCTGCTCAAATCCACTAGTCATCAGAGTTGATGAAGTTTCTAGCAAGAGTAGTAGATGCTTCAAAACTTGAGGCAGCAGATGTAGAATTTGCCACATGGCTAGGAGCATTAGTAGTAGGGGAGGATGGCTCGCTCCTCAATAGAGTTCTCAGGCGATCTAACTCCTTAGCTGTTTTAGATGTAGGAATCTCAGTAGACATTTGATTGGCCCAAGTAGGTTTGCCAAATTTTTCCCAACACTTCTCGGATGGATGGTTCATCCTCTTGCAATGAATGCAGGTAGAGTAGATATGACCATGACCACATCTCACCCCTGCGATCACCAGAGCAACTACCTTTCCCTCCAAAGGCTATGAGGGCTGAGGTGTCAGGAAGAACAACAGGAGTAGCAAGCAGGACATTTGCATTAATCTTCTAAAGATGTTTGTAGATTGTGCCCAGATAAGGAATAACATCAGATGATGGAAGTTGCTTTTTTGAGAGAATTCAGATGACAGAAGTTGATCCTTTGTGGACTAGTAATGTGGGTCCAGTCCGTCAAGGAATTGATATATTCGCCACTTGGCTCTCCGAGGAGCTTACGAATTACAATAGGAGGGCTAGAAGACTGCAAGTTCCTTGTAGAGAGATTCAATGGTCATATGGTAATCGACCAGTGACAAGTCCCCGTAATTGGTGAGCCAAATCCAGCGCTAGATGTCCGCAAGCCTGGAGTCATTATTCTTCTGTGAAAATTTTTTGTTTGAGAAAGGAAGGATGATTACCGGAGTTCGATAATCATCCAAAGAATATCATTAATACAAATGGAACAGGCTCATAGATGGTGAAGCAAAAAATTAGAAAGATAAGATACCTTTTGCACAACATTTTCCACCCAAGTCCGCTCATTTTGGAAGATGACACCAACCACAAACACCATAATGCAGCCACAGCTTTGATCCATCCTACATATCCGCATGCAGATTATCTCTAAAAGACCTCCAGAAATCTTCAACAGAAGAAATCTCCACTGTTTGCAAATTTTCCAACCTCCAGACCTCCCTAGAGAATGTATAGTTGAGAAACAAATAGGATATGTCTTCCTCTTCTTCATGACAAAAAGGGTAGGCAGCATTTATATTCTGATGCCATACCTTCCTTACGTTGTTGGTGACTACTTTCCCTCTCTGAAGGAGCCACAAAAAAATCTTTATCCTCAAAGGCACCTTCAACCTCCATTTGTAGCACAATCACTGCTGATATCAGTCATCTGTTTTGCATCTGTTGTAATTTTTTGATAAGCTCTTGCAACTGAAAATGCACCATCTGTCCAAATCATCCAGTTGGGTTCATTTACAGCAGGTTTCAAATCTGAAATTTGAGCCATCAGTCCCTAAAAGTCAGCAAGAGTGGCCTCTGAAAGTCCCTGGGGCAGAATCAGACTCCAGCAACTCGTTTAGCCACCCCAAGCATCCATCACTCTAGCATCTTCGTTGCTGGCCAGCTGGAAAAGGAGTGGAAAAAGGCTTGACAACTCTCCAATTTCAGACTAATTATCTTTCCAAAATTTAAAGGAATCCCCTTTATCCAAAGTCAGTGAAAAGAATCGTGCATGCTCCCTCATGATCGGCACAATGGACCTCCAAAACGCTGAGTCACCCTGCCTCAGCACCCCTCCTTCCTGCAGATCAAACCTTGATCCATCAGAGTAATTAATCAAATTGATCCACATAGAATCTGTACCCTCCAATAATCGAACCACCACTTGAGCAATAGGGCCGTGTTAAACTCCTTTAGAAGCCACACTCTTAATCCTTCTTTGGTTGGCATATATGACCCCATTTCATGTAGGAACCTCCCCTCGTGGTTAGGATCCTTCCAAAAAAATTCTTTTGTGGATACCCTCTAACTTCGATATTATCTTTGGGAGTTTGAATACGAAAAATAGAAAGTAGGAATGGAGGATAAAATCGATTTGAGAAGTACAAGCTGTCTCGCTCTTGAAAGCAATCTACCACTCGAAGAGGATAACCTCCTTACTACCCGTTCAATCATCCCATTCTAATCTAGAGACAATAATCACCTCCCTCTTAGAGGGGAGACCCAAATAAGTGATTGGTAAACACATCACTGGTGACTCAAGGAAATCAACAATAGTTGTCGATGGCTGCATACCCATATTAATAGGAACACATGCAAATTTGCTCCCGTTCATCCTCAAACCCAAAATCTTTACGAAAATCCTTACAACAATAGATAAATGCATGACTTGGGTAATATACCACCCTCCACTAAAAAACTGGTGTCATCTGCATATTACAAGATTGGTGTGAGAAGAGATCCATCACCATGATACCTGAAACCCGTGATGAGGCCACCAGTACAAGCTTGAAAGGCCAAACTATCCACAACAATGTCGAATAAAAGAGGAGTTAAAGGACACCCTTGCCTAACACCTTGCTGTGGTTGGGTCCAAGAGCCCATAGAATGACCATTCACCAAGGCAGCACAGGAGGAAGTAATGATACACCTCTTCATCAATTGAACCTAGTCCCCTAGGAACCCCCTCCTCCTTAGAATTTCCCAAAGGTACGTCCAAGCCAGTGAATCGTATGCCTTTGAAAAATCCACTTTCCACATGAAAGCCTCTACTTGCCTTCTTGTACATGCCGTACTCATCTCTTCAGCCAGAATAAAAGACTCTTGTAGTGATCGTCCCTTAATGAAAGCGGACTGTATGAGGCTAATAATCTTAGGTAACATTGCATGCAGCCTGTGAGCCAACACTTTTGCTACAATCAAAATATACTGCATTGGAAAGAGCAATCAGTATGTAATCTTCAATGGTCTTTGCACTTGGTCTTTTTGGCAACATAAACAAGTAGAATCTATTTAATCTGTCAAAGCCATAATTACCACCAAAAAATTCTCAAATCATTGTCATGAAGTCACCCCCCACAATCTTCCACAAATCCTTATAAAAAAGCACCTATAGACCATCAGGACTAGGAGGTTCCTCTGACTTTAGGCCCCAGATTGCAAACAATACCTCTTCCTCCGTGACTTAATCAAATCATGCTTCATTTCCTCATCAGCCCGCGGCATAACCAAGCCTTGAACCACCTATTGGTTGCCTCCTTGTAAACTTATGGAAATGACCCCATATCATATCACAAATCTGTTCCCTCCGACGGAGAATTATCTTACCTTTAAATAGGCAATAAGGTTAGATCTTCTCTTGTCACTCGAAGACATGTGGAAAAATCTAGTGTTTGAAGCACCCTCCTTAAGCTAAATTTATCTGGACTTTTGTCTCCAATCCAATTCCTACTTAAGGTCCTCATGTAGAATTTTTTGACCACCTCTTCCTCTCTAGGGACTCCACCACAGACAACAGTTGTACCTCCTCCTTGTCTAAGGAGGAGACATCCTACAAAGCCTCTAATCTTGTCCCCTCCCCATGCTTCAATAGTTCCTTCTTATAACAATCAAGTGTTCTTTAATGCATTGAATTTTATTTGCCAAGGTTCGTGCCGTAGAGGTGGAAATAGGAATCCCCTCCCATCTTTGCCGAATCAAATCACAGAAACCCAGTTCCCTGAGCCAAGATCTCTAGAACTTAAAATAACTAGAATAAGCCACACCCTCATTGCTGCACTACACAAGTGGAGTATGATCCGAGAAAGGGCGATCCTTAACCCCTACCTCAGACCCTTGAAAGGCCTCAGCCAAAGCAATGTTACATAAGAACCTGCCAATCCTTGTAGTCACACCAGCCCCATTCTTCCATTTGTACTGTGCCCTAGAAATAGGAAGATCAACAAGCACCAACTCATTAATGATTCTTTAAAAATCAAAAGTCGCCTTATTGCACCTTCCACCCGGCCTGTTGGCAGAAGAAAGGGTAGAATTTAAAGTCACCTCTTATCAACGATAGGCAAACATTGACCATATTAACTTCCTATCTCAACTCCTTCCACAATAGATGCTTTGATGCCACGTCACACAACCAATACACACAAGACATAGCCACAGTCAGCCCATCAGATTTTCTCGTAAAGGAGCCTGTGATCACTTTGGATGCAATCAAGGAAGAATTCAGCACCAGACCTTCATTGTTTCACAGCTGGAGTTAGCCACCAGATCTCCTCACCACTTTAACCTCCAAGAAGTTCGTGAATCTACCTCCACAAATGCTTCACTTTGTTTGTGATGTGATAGTCTCTAGATGAGTTTCCTGTAGCAGCAGAGCATGACTTCTGGGAATATTTCTTGGCCAGCTTGTCCCAATGTGCATAACTTGCCGGGCAATGAAGCATGCAAGGCATGCAAAGGAGAAGGCAACCATGCATAAGGTGTGATCTGCAGCGGGCAGAACCATACGCTTAAGCATGTGTAGCAGTAGCAGGGCACCACATGTTGTAGCGCACAACACAGTAGGAGGCTTCGCGTGGAGGCAGGGTGACCCATGTGCAGTGGCACAGTGGGTAGGACTAGTATTCGCGTGTTGGCTTGCTATGGGTAGGAAGGGGTCACATCCATAGGTGTGTGATGGAAGGCGGGGCATGGGTGAGGTGGTGTGTGAGAGGCATGCAGAGATGGGACTGCACACAGGAGAGAGAGAGGGCGTGTGCGTGTTGGGGGAGGGGGAGTTGTTTCTGCAGGAATCAATATTCCTACTCTGATACCATGCTGGAGAAAATAATGCCTTTTGTTATTGAAAAAAGAACCCTAACTCCCTTTATATAGAGAGCAAGGTTAACAAATTACATAGTAAATCCAAAAGAACTAGGAAATAGCAAACAAGGATAGACATAGGACTCAAGACTTTCCAATGTAACTAAATAGACTAACTTAACTAAATTGGGAATCTTTCCTAATACTTTTAACACTTTCCTAATACTCTTAAACATATGAATGGTTTTATCATATTTTTCATTTTTTTTCAAGAAGGGGTTTTATCATATTTTATCTCTATGGATCAACCTATGGCATGCTGCCATTAGGAAGGTAATCCATTTCAGGCTGTTGGAGCCTTTATCGATGTCCTTATATGTCAGTCAGTCCTTATATTTTTTGACAATGGGTCAAAGAGCATTCACTCTGTTGACTGTGTTCCCCCTATGTTTTTTAGGTTAGATCATACCATCAGGGGAAAAAAAAAAACTCAAGTCCTGCCTGACCCCAGCCTTTAGCGTGTGAGATTCATCTTCGTTCTTCCTTCAGTACTCATGTTCATTCTTCCTTTACTATCTCAAGTATTCTGTTGGGTTGCTTAAATTTCAGAGCTTTACTTGGTCTTCTACTCCCTTGATAAGTTAACAATATTGCCAAATCAACAGTCAGACTATTCCCAGCACCTCTTGTGTGACACAAATGACAAGACTGTCCACAGATTACATTGAACATTCTCACATATCTGTATAGCTATTGTACTTATTTGGTTGCACAGTACATTATTCAAAGAAGTCCTTTGTTTTGTTTTATATTCCATTTTTCTGCTTTCCTCTGCAATTGACAACTGCCTGAGGGAACTTACTATTTATTTTATTCAGGAAATTGGAGAAAAATTGTCAGAGATTGGAGGACGATCTGATTATCCTCGTCTTAACAAGGACCTTGCACAGGACATACAAAAACTGTGGAATGATGCTGCAATACAGGTAGCTTCCAGTTTATATTAGGTTTCATGGGAATATATGACATGGGATCATGTAAATGGAGTTTTCTGTGAAAAAAAAAAGTGTTGTATGCCCCATATTAAGTTTATATTGGGCTGCATACTCCTTAAAATGTTAGGGGTTAGTCATTTTCAGCCTTTTAATAGTTAATTATGGCTTATTCAGAAGGATGACTGCTAAAGTTTTTGATAAGAATTGACTGCTGATGTTGAGTGGTCATTCTTTTTAACTATAGAATAAAAATGCTGCTTATCTTAGTAAGAAATCTATAACTTCAAACCCTCAGTCTTTTTTTAAAGAAGGGGAATGATGACTATTTCTTAGTACCGGTCATTTCCACAATACATTGACTATTAATTAGTTCATGTTTTGACGAATATTCACCCCTTGGCAAGAGAGATGGTGGGGATAGATGGACTCTGTGCATAGATTGTGTAATCCAAAATTGGCAGGGTAGTATTTTCATTGGGCTAAGTCTCTATTGGAATCCTAGTCCTTTTAAACAATCACATAGAAAGTCCATCTATTCCTACAATTTTCTACGTTGAATCTCAATTAATTCGAAAGTCACCTGCACATGGCCTCAGTCATGTGCACAGCAGAATAAAGGAGTCACTTTAATTTCTAACATCTTCATCTCTGTCTAACTTAAATTAAAATAGAATAGACAAACAAATTCTGTCTTCCTAACAAACCTTATTAATTTAGATTTCTTGTTCAATGAAAAGACAAGTTAATATATAAAGAATGAAACCAGTGTGAGAAATGGATCTGATTGCACCCTCCATACACTGGCTTCATCTGTATTTCCACTGTTTAAACTGACTTATATCGGGGCATTTAGCCCAAGAGCTTAATGTGGTTCATGTTTTTTTCCTTCTTTTTCTTAAGTTCTTGATTATGTGCCTTTGATTTTTCACTTAAGATAACATGTGTAGGCAACTTACTCTCGAGGAAATGTTCTTCAAGTCCCGGATTGTGCTCAGTACTTCATGGAGCATTTGCAACGATTATGTGATATTAATTATGTGCCCACCAAGGTTATAGTTATCATTTCTTTGTTCTCTGATTTTTGAAATGGAAGGCTCTCGATTTTTCTCATCATGATGTGAACTACTTCGACAATGGTTGTGATTTTTAAGGCCTAGTTTGTTTGGTGGGTTATCCCTTTAAACTGGGGATAAGCCAGTTTGGTTGCCATGTTGGCCCAACTCGGGTTACAAGGGGTTAATCAGGGATAACTTATCCCAGGCCTAATGCGGGATAAGGTATCTCGCAGGTTAACCCTTGAATTAAAGAGGGATAAGGTACCCTCTGGGAGTTGTAGTCCCTCCCTCGCATGGGGGTGGTTCGGACAATGATGCCTTCACCTTGATGGCATTGCCCTGATGTTCATTTAATTAATATAACCTTAATATAAATCATATGCACAATTATTTTAAAGAAATAAAACATCTATTGCTAATAATAAATTACCTATCAAGTAATTCATAATGTCATCTCTTGTTACTTAATATTTCGTAAAATATAATTTAAGATGAGTACTTATTTCAAATAAATAAATAATGATAAATTATCTATCATATAATATCTCCTCTAATATGACCTTAATAGCACTTAAAATGAAAAATGATTTCAAATAAATTAATCATATGTTAATAAAAAATTACCTATCAAGTTATACATAATGACAAGTCATTTTAATTAATATGGCTTTAATTACAATTAAAACATGTCACATTTTTACAATAAATAAAGCATTTGTTGTAAATAATAAATTATAATTATCTTGTTAGAGCCAACTACTAGCAACAACTAACTTTCAAACCAACAACTCTAAGGCACAAATGTCATTCTGCAGCTTATGCCATCACCAAACTTCCAAACAACAAAGTTTTGCAACGTCCCAAACACCCATAACTTAGTTGGATAACCCTTCTGACTTTCAAACAGAAACATAGGATAATCCTTTTAAAATTTTCTATCTCACAGATTTCTATCACTCTCCCAAATTAGGCCTAAGGGTGGTTCTGCAGAAAAAAACTATACTTAAAGTTGTATTAATGATTGTATAAGAGGATGCTACCTTTAAGCAATCTAATCTAATTAGCTTATATGTAGACATATAGTATCACTTAAATCTCAATAGAATGCGGGGATATTGTTAATGAATCATTAGTTGCTCCCAGGTTTCTATGTGATGCAGTGACATGTCCTGGTGTAACATGCAAAATCTACCAGTATCCCTATCGTACTCTTTTTTTGAGAGGTATCTCTATCGTACTTCTTGTTACATTGATCATTGAGACAACCAGGTCATTTGAACATGCCATTTTTCATCCCTATGTTTGGTATATGTATATTCTTTTCCCATACAATATCCACTCATCAGCCTTGTGTTCCTTTTTTATTTTTTGCTAAAAAAAAAACTCAGCAGCCGTGTGCTGGAAGATAGAAATTATAGTGCAATAACTTGCATTCAAAGAGTAATTGCACATGGTTGCAATGTGATCTAGTGTTAAAAGTACCTCTTAATAGTCAGGCTTAAGCATTTTGGGTTGTTTTAGTTCCACTTGTGCCTAAAGGCAAAAAGTTATTAGGGTTACATTCCCTTTTAGGGACTTTGTTTTAGGCTTGAGTCAATTACATTTAAAGAATAAAAGCATAGCCTTGTCTGATTTGTCTTGGTGAAGTTAAATCATTTTTCAGTAACTGAACCTACTATGAGTCAGCAAATTGGGTTATGTACTGGTCTTTATCTAGTTGATGCAATTGTGTCCATGTAATCATTTGATGCAGTTGTTTCCAGTGTTTTTTCTTGGTTTTTTTTTTTTTTTTTGGAGTTTCTGTAAATACCTTTTCCTTTGAACTGGCCAAAGGTGGTTTAAATAAGATGGAACCATGGCAATCATATCCAATCCAATGAATGAAGGTGACGTGAGGTGAAATGAGTACAGAAGCAGGCTTGTTGTTGTCTCAATGAACATTCTTGACATTGTGTGACCTCTTATAAATTATCAACTCATTCAGCTCCATCCTAGTGCTTAACCTTCTTGAAGTATCCCGTGTGGTGTAAGGCCATCGGTCTATTGGGGTAAAAAAGGACACCCATGAGATGAGACTTTAAAAGGTGTTGACAAGTGTCTTCTTGGGTTGAGAACCATGGGTTGCTTATCCATGGAAAAATAAGTCCTAAAACACATCTAACTTCTCTTGAGCCACCCAAGAAAAGGGCTAACAACTCTCTGAAGTAGACTCAAGTGGGCATCTAACGTGGTTCAATCAGGGTATGTGACAAATCTCCGAAGCAAATGAATAGGAATTGCCCTACGTGATAGACTAAATGATGGTGCTCTGGGCCCTAACGGAAGTTTAATTAACATTGTAAAATGAAACAATCCTTTCTCTCAAAAAAAAAGTGAAACAATCCTTCTTGCCTGCCTCAAAAAGAAGCAGGATTTTGGACTCTCACCATTGAGACTATCTGTAACAAGCCGAGCCTAGACTGAATTCAGTAGGGAAAAACTGAGCTTGTAAGTAGTTGGATATAGGCTAGTGGACCCAAGACAACCACCTAAATGTTTAAATCCAAGTTATGAAGCAGTAATTCTCAATCCTTTACGACTCACTACTAGTTTCTTGAGTTTACGGTGTAGCACTATTTTTTAGGGACATCATAATTTTCCCCACTTAAATCGCAACATACTCATTACGACATGGTCCAGTCATTGCACTACTATTTGTAATGGCAGCCTCACCTCTTCAGTAGCCTTTTCTTTATAATCTTCTTTGTTAGTGGTAGCTCCTCCACCTTTTGGATGGCTTCTTTCTCTTACTAGGAGTTCAGTTTGTGGCTTCTCAGGTCTAGACTCGATCCAATTGCAAAATATCAAACTTGCTAAGTCACTGGGCATGGGTCCAATGGATTCGTGACAACTATCCAAACTGCCTAATATAGCACACTAAGTTTCTCGAGTTCACAGTGTGACACTCTTTTCTCTATCAGTGGCTTTGGATTCCTCCAAGGAGTCTAATCATAGAGCTTTTTATTTTTTCATTCTCTTTAGTGAAAAGTTGTTTTCCATCATATCTCTGAAAAAATACAGTTTGTTCTTAATTAGCTCTGTGAAATGTTAATTACATGATCTTATGAAAGTTCCTATCAGGCAAGGGATATTCTTTAGTAAAGATAGAATGAAAAGAGGAAAAAAAGTATGATGAGGATGGCATTGCTGGAAGCTTATATGTAGGTGAATCTCTCTCTACACTTCTGTATGTGAAATGCACGTTATAGTAGTACTGTGCATGATGGTTAAATCTCAGTGGAGATCAACTAATGGAATGGGGCAGTCAACTGAAATCAAAGGTGGAAGTTACAAAGGACATGTTAAAGTTTGTAAAGTACATTAAGGTATTACCGTCATATTAGCTTCTTATATGTCAACTTTAAATACTAGGATGAATGGAACTTACATTCTGACATGGTGAATTATGTGCTTTGTCATCAGATCTGTTTCCATTTGAATATTCAGTATAAAAGCCATTACATATTCATAAGATGGGACAGAATCTGCTGTTTGGTCAAGGTACAGTCAACTCGAATCAGTGGTTGTTAGAAGTCATTACTAGACCATTTATTGAAGAGATGGTATGATTTAATTGGTTTGTCATCAATTTGACAGTTAAAAGGGGACCTTACAGAATCAGATCTGTAATATGATTCGAGGTTCACCAACATTTGTTTTGTTATAGTTGAGCCTTCATTAAACAAGGGTGCCTTTGGTAGGGAAGGGTGCAATGGGATGATAATCCTATTCATCCTTGCCAATGTCATCCTTAAGAAAATAGTGCTTCAGAAATTTCTGCTAACATCTCTGACCATTCTAGTGTTGTCATCTCTTAGTTTACGTAAAAGAAGGTCAAAGATTCATTTGTTCTTGGTACCCCATAAATGCCAAGACTCTATATGATTGCGTGAGATCCTACTCTCTTATTGCAGAAGCTAGAAGGTTAGCTTGCTATTGGGACATCTAAAACTACTTCCTTCTGGAAGAAAACAAAGGCTGGCCCCTGCCTTGCGAAGGGTACGGAATATTCTGGAATACAAAATGCTGCATCCTCACCAGTTATTTGACCCTTAGATGTGGATTTTGTCGGTCCTATTGCTTCTCCTTAATTAAGATATGCTTGGGAGAAGTTGGTTTTGGAGTTGTTTTGCACCATCAGCAACAAGGCAATCGTTACCTATAGTAAATAACTTCCTTGTGAACTACTTAACTACCATAGCCTGAAAATTACCCTTCTTAGAGTTTTCTTGTAAGTGCTTTTCCAAATGCAAATACAGGATAAAAACCCTTCTTCTGCTGCTCATTCCATGAACACAATGTTGCATGTGTTTCATTCTGATAAAATTTGTTGAAAATTTTATAAAAAAAGCTATGGTCAAACAAAAGGTGAAAGGGAATTGAAGTCATAAAGGTTTTGATTGCTAATGTATACTCTTGTGGAATGTAAAGGAAAGTTGTTAAAGCAGAATTCTTGTGTGAAAGGAAGTTTTTCTAGTTTGGATTAAGATGGTATAGAGAATGGTTATAAATTATTTTTTTCTACCCACTATCAGAGTATATCCATTGCCCTTTTGACATCCAACCCACTCTATCAGCCACTCATACATGCACTCTTAAATGTTCCCAATCTGAGTCATCTGATCATCACATTTTAACTTGATTCCAACAAGTTCATCTATTTTTTACTCTCAAAGAGTTCATTTTTTTAAAATTTTATTTAAACCTGGCTTATGATTTCACTTTATTTTGAAATAACCATCTCTATAATATCATTATCTTAAACGAGACGATGGTCAACTAGTTTTTAACTTTGTCAGTTAGTATTACTGCATTGTTTAAAATTGCTTTCTGTTACAATTAGATAAAACACAGGAAAGAATGCCATTGAGACAATTTTCATGATGGCTATCTAAATGAGGCCAGGTTAAATTGTTACATGTTGGTTTAGACTGCAGAATGATTAGGATTTCTGGGTGTGTACTGAGAATTTGTCATTTTGCAATGTGTTTGACATTAATGCTTCTATTACTTGCATCTTGCACCAAACTCCATATAAGTTTCCTATGTTGTATCTAAATGTTAGTTGAATACTTGCTAAAATACATTTTGAATTTTACAGGAGGATGTTCTTTATGCAAGAGTGCGGACAACAGGGGTTGTAGAGATCCAATTCAGGTTGTGTTTTCTATGTAGCATTCAAGTAGTCTGTGCCTTCTGGTCTCTAGTATTTGCTTCTGCATTTGTTGAACAAATTTTGAGCTTTTTTTTTTTTGGAGAAAGTAAGAGGATAGTCACATAGGGGCACTCATCCTTGAAATTTTGTTAGGAACGGGAAAAAGCTATTGCATGATGCATAAATTTACACCTTATTACCTTGGGATACTAGATTCATATTTCAATATCGATACCATTTCAATGTGTCAATAAATGGTCATGTTGGAAATATACAAAAAAAGGCTGAAAATAGATGTTGAGATGGTCATTGCTTTAACTTTTGTATGTATATATGTGAATAAATCTACAGTCCTGTTAGGTATAGCCATGAATTTGAGCATTATACAAGATGAAGGGAGGTGGAAGGAATTAAGGAAGGTGGTGAAGGGAGACCATAGCATAAGTCGAGGATTAGGATACAACATGGGGTAAAAGCAATTATTTTTTAATGTTTTCTGTCAAAAATAATGGATCATTTTCATAGAGCTTAATCAGAGTGGTATTTTTCTAAAGGTAATCATGTTTTTTTTTTTTTTTTAAAAGGAGAAGGGTGATTATCCTCACGATAACCACCCATGAACATATTAATAAAGGTAATCATGTTTGCCTTGTATTTATGTGAATATGAAGATCCCGTTGGTAATTATGTAATATTGAAAGTTTAAAATGCAGTTTATGTAAAATTCTTTGTTTTCTTAACACATTTTATTAAGTACATGGTTGTAGTTCTTTTCCTACTAATCCTCAATGTAGTGAGGCTTAAGGTTTGATAGGGAAGCAAGACATTTCATTCTTCTAACAAAAACTAAATTGCAAAAATGCATCATACATAACTAGATCAGGTTGAAGTCCACTTCTTGGGGAGGTATTTATCAATTGAATTTCCCCTAAATTTTGTCAAAAAAATCATCAAAGCTAAAGGATAACAGTTTAAAAAATATTCTTATAGGACAAATGGAAGAAAATAAGTTAATTTTCTAAGTCATGTTTACACTTCGGAATGATAGAAGAAGGTGCGGCTTATAGCGAGAGATAATGAACTTTTGTTACTTAATTGGACGAGTGCAAACTACATGAAAATAAGAGAGGGGGATTGAGTGGGTTACATTATAGTCTAAATGAGGTAAAGGAGAGAAGAAATGAAGACCATGTTGACCAATCTCTAAGAAGGTGAAGAAGGGGACATCCAAGCCTTTGAGCTCTCCAACAAAGGATGAAATCAAAGTCCTTTCTTCACTCCGCCTACCGTTCACCAACATTCACCTTCCACCAATTCTATCTTATGCTCACTAAGAGATATTGCCATAGCTTTCCACCCGGAAGGATTGAATAATTTTTATTAGTGCGTAATTTGAACCATAGGGATGGCTGAAAGATGGCCACAAATACATGGAGGATGTAGTTGAGATATTTAGAAGTATTAGTTTATGCTTACAATTGCAAACAAAATGTGGTTTTTATGGTGGATATTGTCCTAATTCAAGTGCAATAATGAGAATCTTTAGAATTATACTATTTACAAGGGTCTGCATTACCTTTCCCTATCCTTTATATAGTGTGTGTAGATTGGGGCACGAGGGGGGGGGGGGGGGGGGGGGTTGAATAGTGCGTAATAAAAACGATATGCAAATAAAAATATCAATTACACTAATAAGCATTCACAACAAGGAGACAATTGAATTTTTAGGTGGAAATCCTAAGAGTAAAAATCACCACCTAAATCCTCCCCAACTTAGGATTTCCCCTTTCAACCAAGTCGATGAAAATTAACACACTACTTAAACAAGGGTAGTGCAACTTCAATACAACACTACTTTAAACGAGGGTAGTGCAACCTTAACCCTTTTTCGAACCTAATCAAAGAGAATTTTGTCTCCAAGGGAGACAAGAATCCAGAACTCGGATACCTAAACAAAAACAGAAGGAAAAACAAAATTCTATATAGCCCTGATGTAAATTTATCAATTTAACTTCTATAGGAATGAACTTGCTTCCCGTTTGGATGTAGAGAGTGAGTGCGGATGCTAAGTAGCAGAGTGTTCTTTGGTTAAACTTTTGGATGTTGAGAGTGAGTGCGGAAGCTAAGTAGCATAATGTTCTTTGGTTAATCACAGTACTTGAGCACATATTGGAGCTTTGATGTAAAGTAGGAAGAATTTTAGCTGAGTATAAGGTGTATATGTGTTGTATATGCTCTCTATGTTGTTTCTCTCTTGTGTCTAAGTATAGGAGTGCCCTAAGGTATTTATAGAAGGCTTAGGAACAACATGTCTGTTGGGAATGCAGTTAGTGGTTCGATCAGATATTTGGAAAATAGAGCAGAACCAACAAACAACACAAGTTGGTCAACCATTGGTCGACTTGCTACAACTGAGTTGGTCAACCAATAATAATTTTTTGTTGGTGCCCTATAACTGTGATAGAGGGTCAAGCATTGTATTCACTGGTTGGATGATGCCTAGTCAGTGACTGGTTGTCCAATACAGTGGTGGCTAGTCGACTGGCTATTACAGGCTTTTAGGTCTGGTATTTTCTGGTCATGGCTATTGGTCGTTGATTTTACAACATCTGGTGGCTTTCTACTATAGGATTGGTTGACCACTGGCTTCGAGGGTGCTTAGATGACTTAATTAGGGTAATTAATGCTTAACTATTCCCAAGATTTTTGAACGTCAAACATCCAATGTTCACCAAATTGATCAACGCCTGGTTGACCAATTTTGGAATTTGTTGACCGGCTACACTAGGATTGGATTGCTAATTGACGAATCGGTCAACCGATTACTACTGTAAGTGGAGTTTTAATGCGTTTTCAGTGAGGGTTCAGATTTCCTATGTGACCTAGCAACTAATTAGGCTAATTAACTTATTTTTATGCTTTTTAACAAATAGTATACAAAAATAAAATAAAATACAAAGGGATACAACCTCAAATACAACAAAAGATAATTGAAAACTAAATCTTCTTTTCTTCAAGGCTTCAAGCTTCTCTTCCTTGCTCCTCAATTTCCTTCCTTGAGATCCTTGGTTTAAGATCTCCCTTCAGCTTGGATGCCATTTTGCTTCAAGCAAGGATCTTCTTCATTGAGCAACCATTTCTCTTTAACCTGAAATGTTAGTCTCCATGGACAATATGAAACATATCTATTTTGTTATCATCAAAATCAACAATTATGGTATTTATGCACCACCGGTGAGGATTAGGGTTTTTTCATAAATCATAGTGCTCATTTTTCCTGACTTAATTATTAACAGTTCAAGCACACACACTTCATTTAATTGCAATATCTACACATAATCACTAAACATATGCAAATGTACCGATTAGGTTTGAAATGACTCTATGTGTAGCACTATCATTGGAATTGGTAGAGATTGTATGATATGTGGGTGTATAATGGTTCAACTTCTTGGTGATGGAATGGATTATAAATTATAATTGGTGATGGAGTTGAGGAAAAAAGTGATGTACTGGGTACAGAAGTTTTGCTTTTATTTCCAGAGAGTGGCACACTCATGGTTGGTTAAGCAATAAAAAATTGGCCCACTTATATCATCGATGTGAATTTATATTGTATTTTATTGCCTGGCTATATTTGCTAATTTCTATTTTCATGTTGCTCACTCTTTCTCTCCTCTCTCTGCTTTCCTTCCCTCTTCTGTTTGACATGAAATTCTGAAAGGAGTCATTAAAATTAATCAATGATTAAACAACATTTTCTTAACAGCAAGCATCTGTAACTCATTTATCTAGCAGTAAGTGTTGGTTCCTTAAATGCTTGCTGTGCTTATATGCTTTGCCCTTGTTTGAAAGTCCTGTTAATTTTGGGTCATATACTAGTTTAATTGAAATATCTTCGTGCCTTATTTATGTCTTATAGTAGCAAGTGTTGATTAATCTAATTTGATGTAGAGCCATACAGTTTGTACAGAAAAATCTGGTTAGTACTTGCAACCTAATGTATGGGAGATAAGTGCAGTTTTGAGAAATTTATTGATACACAACCCTTCATTTTAATAGCCTCACCTGGGCATGCTCTTTGCTGGAATTAAATTCTGGTTTCCCTTCCATTTAGACTGCAATGCAGTCTGTAAGTTGTCACTGACTCACTATAGGCATGGTTAAAAGCTTCCCTCTTTCTAAAGCAGCGGGCCCATTGTGTCCTGATGTTTAGTTTTTCTATTTGGCACATTTATTGCAATGAAACTGACATATAATTAGTCATCTGTTTGGTGCAGTCCTGTGGGAGAGCATAAAAGAAGTGGAGAAGTTTATAGGCTCTTTGATGTTGGAGGCCAAAAAAATGAAAGAAGAAAATGGATTCATTTATTTGAAGGTGTAACTGCTGTTATATTTTGTGCTGCTATCAGTGAGTACGTCTTTGTTTCCTCCTGACAAAAAAGCAGCATTGTTTTCCACTTCCTTCTTTGTGCTGATATCAGTACTTTGATTGTTCTTCATTTCTTTTTTATCATAGATTTTGCTCACAAAAAATGTCAAGGCTGCAAGAAACTAGTGTGTGATCAGTTATATGGTGCAGTAATTAATGTCTCAATTCTCAGAACATGCTTAAAACTTTGCATTGAGGATATCAGGTGAATCATTTGAATCCTTAATCGAAATGGATAACCAAGTCTATTTGTCACTTTAAGCAGGTCATATACATAGATTCTATGCTTCCATTCTGATATATTGCATCTACCCTTAGTTTGAAATCAGCAGGATTTTGCTTAATGATATCATTCCAACACTTGCCGACCCCACTTAACGTGGGAGAAGGCTTGGTTGTTGTTGTATATTATTCCAACACTTAACTATGCTTAATGATATCCTTCTAGCACTTCATTCCCAATATACTTACCAGTTTACTTGATATGAACATCCAGCATTATCTTTGGAGGACTAAAGCAGTGTGAGTGAACTCATACATAAATAAATAAACCCTCATGCTCCGAAGGACCAGTTCCCATTCTAAACATGAAACTTGTAACACCCTGGGACAAAAGCAGCATAAGGATCATACATGTTACCATGCAAGAAGCAGGTTCTAATCCTGTCAATCTAAAGAACATGTGGTGTAGCTTTATCTCATAAATGGATTCTAAATAAGCTTGGGAAAATTTTTAAGTCCTGAAGGTCTTATCTTTTCGTCGATATTCAACAAGTGGACAAAATTGACTGAGATTACAGACGGTTATTCCTTATTTATAGTTACATAGAGGAAAGGAGTTCCTATTGGGATTCACCCAGAGCAAGAATTTGACAGTAATAATATAAAATTGTGGTTGTGTCCTAGGAATAGAGTTTCTGGAGATACAGTGCTCACAAGATACTGTGAATAAATTGCCTTTGGTTTGCAAGCCATTTGATTATCCTTATGGCAAGGATAGTGGGGGTGAGGAAGGCTACTTACAGGTTTTAGAGGAGAGGCTGCTTGTGCAGGCAATCCTTTGGGCAATTTGTCATGAGACAAGAAATTCTTTGGTGATTCTTCATACTGTCATGGTTTTGTGGTGATGGTAAGTGATCAATAGGATGTCTGCGAGGTGAAAGACAGTTGATGCTTAAAGAAAAGGTGCTGTGCTAATGCTAATGTAGGTCTAGTGATTTTCTGGGCAGCTTTTTGACAGTTGAGTCTGTTCACATCAGGTTGGATGATATTTATGTATTCGGAATAGTCTACTTGATTAAATGTTCCGTGGACATGTAGAATTTGGCAATTTGAATTTGACAATTCGATGTGTTGAAGTTGAAAACCAACAATGCTCAAAGGCGTGCTTCTGGTTAATATGCTAAAAATTCTTCGTCGTTCACTTCAAATATCTATGTAAGTACCCTGATGGCAGTTGCAAGTTTGTCCCAACTTTTTCTCCATTGTTAAACCTTTTTGTCTAAATTTTGTCTATGGTGTTCAACCTTTACTTTACTTACAACCATGATCCCATTGAATTAAGTCATTCTCACAGACTCAGTCATGACTATCAAGCTTTTGCCAGTATCATATAATATGTGCTGCCATAAGGTTTCCTAACCAGTTATTAGGTTAATTCTGTGATGCAGATATGATCAGGCACTTTTTGAGGATGAGAATAAGAACAGAATGATGGAGACTAAAGAACTTTTTGACTGGGTCCTAAAGCAGCCATGCTTCGAGGTTTGTTATTGTTATCATGCTTCTAAATTACTTTGATTCTTTTGCTATTGGTTGACATCTCACCTTTCCATTCAATGTTGTGCAGAAAACATCCTTTATGTTATTCTTGAATAAATTTGATATATTTGAAAAGAAGATTTTGAAGGTTAGTCTACATTTTACTGTGCATTGAACCTTAAATAACCAAAAATATTCAAACTTCATATGCTGTCATGACATAGCAGGTACCTTTAAATGTTTGTGAATGGTTTAAAGATTATCGACCAATGGCATCTGGGAAGCAAGAAGTGGAGCATGCCTATGAGTATGTTATCATCTATTTCACCACCTTTAGATGTTTAAGAGTTTAATTGTTTGCCTTATTTATTACCATACACAAGGTATAGCAATCATTTATGATCGGTCTGAAGATCATAAATATGTCTAGGAGGTTCTCTTTTTAAATGTTGGACTGCCATCACACCCTATTTAGGACCCTAGGGGATGGGTTAAAATTTCAATGCATAATTCTGCAACTTTCAGAGAATTCACAAGTCTGCTACATGTAAACAATTTGGATATTTGTTATTTTTATTTCTTCATAGGTTTCAGGAGCAAAATAATCAAATTTAAGTTGTGTACATGTTGAACTGGATGTGGAAGCACCAGTGATGGAGGTAACGGTGGAAAGGCCGGAAAGAAAGAGAAAAAGGCCAATGGTTGAGAGGCAGGAAAAATGGGAAAGTATGGATAGAACATCTTAAAGGCATCAAAGTCCACTAAATATTTTTGTCATTCTAGGTTACTTGAATTTGTCCAATGGTTATAATTGTCAAAACAAAGAAAGCCCTCTAAACAAATGCATAATCAAATAATTCTATATAATTAAGGTAGGAGTAAAAAGAAAGATGATTACCTCTGGGAAGCAAAGCCCTCTAAACAAATGCATAATCAAATAATTCTATATAGTAAAAGTAGGAGTAAAAAAAAAGATGATTACCTCTGGGAAGCAAAGCCCTCTATTTTCGTCATTCTAGGTTACTTGAATTTGTCCAATGGTTATAATTGTTAAAACAAAGAAAGCCCTCTAAACAAAGGCATAATCAAATAACTCTATATAGTTAAAGTAGGAGTAAAAAAAAAGATGATTACCTCTGGGAAGCAAAGCAAAATTTACTCTTATAAATATGGGAAAATTGATTGAACAGTTGAGAGGCAGGAAAGATGGGAAAGAGGCGGAACATCTTAAAAACGTCAACGCCCACTAAATACTTTCGACATTCTATGCTACTTGAATTTGTCCGATGGTTGTAATTGTCAAACAAAGAAAGAACCTCTAAACAAATGCATAATCAAATATCAAAGAATTCTATATAATTTAGATTAGGAGCAAAAAATAGAAGATTACCTCTGAGAACCAAAGCAAAATTTACTCTTATAAATACGGCAAAATTGATTGATTAACATCTTCGATCACCTGCCAGTGATTGACACCCAACCAACAGCCTTTCAGCTGTACATTTTACCTTGCTGTCACCATACCTGTTGTCTCACTGCCAGTTGCATCCACCTGATCGTGGCCAGCAAATAGAAAGTTGCCCTCATAAGATGTAGAATTGGACTTCTGTAGACTGCAGAGTAAGCAACCCACCTATTGGTCAGAATGGTGTAATAGATGGAGTTGAATGTGATTCTTTCTACGTCTAAGTGTTTTGCTGTTTCAGTTGAATTCTCTTATTAACGTAGAATCCCAATTCAAATGAACTGCCTTTAGTAACAGAGACAGAAAAATATAGTTTCTAGCCACGAAGTTACTAGCAATATGATATTTTTGAAAAGAAAAAGTACTAGAAATATGGCACTGCCTTAGTAACATGTTTTTCAGCTGCTCAACTAACCCATGTTGGGACTTTTCAGGAAAAAAACTAACCCATATTGGGACATTATTTGATCAAGCCACTCGATCTAAGGTCTTTCTCTTAGGTTGCATGGCAAACTTATAGCTGCGAGAAAATACTGCAGTTTGTGGCCTCGAAAAATGATCGCTAGTAACCATGTTGCAATCTGTAGCATGTAGCCAATCAGACAAATGTTGGCTGCAGTGAATAGCTGCACTGCCAAACTCTTGGCTGAGTATATTGCCCATTACATGGGGCCCGGAAATGCAGTCAAACTAGCTGATACTAGACCTGCTGAGGAATGGGGGTGCAAGGTGGCCAAAACGGTAGGTGGTCTGGCACACACAGGATAGTTAAGCTCTGTTTAGTTGGTATCCAGCTAGAAATCACATGGATAGCCACTCAATTTGAGCAGATCATCAACCATTAACATCTCTCTGGATATTGCTATCTACAGCATGCTATTACAGGGCGATGAAACCCAATATACAGAGACCCATTTCTTTTATCCTTACAGGTCACCTAAAAATTGGAAGTAAACTAGATTTCCATCTTTTACAAATGTGTGAAAATAAGCTTCAGATAACCAATATTTGGTTCAGGTTGTAGACCTGTCCAGAACTGGTTTGACATTATCTGAATTCGCTGGTAATTTGTGCATGTGTGTTTGTTAGAATTCAGTCTTCTGAGCCCTTGCTTGAATTGTGCTCCTCAGTGTAGCGTAAATGGTACTTCTACTTGTACCAGGTCTATGATGTCTGTTATATGCGGCATTTTACAGGATCCATATAGTTACTAATCAGGTAGTGATGTTTAACGCTGGAGCCATAAAGGAATTGTTGTCCATCAATCAGTTGTTTTTGATATTCAATAAAGAACTCATTTTCTGAAAACCGTCTTGATGTGGTTACCATTCAGTTTATAAACTGCAAACCTTACAGGAACACGTGGAATGAGATTGAATATGAGGATGTATTCTACCAGTCTTTGGGGTTAACTTTAATTTGGTTCACCGGTTAGCAATGGTCTCAGAGTTTTTCTTTAGCACCTTGTCTCCATTAACCACTTTCAGGTTTGTGAAGAAGAAATTTGAGGAGCTCTACTTCCAGAGAACTGGCCCAGACTGTGTTGATCGTGTGTTCAAGGTGTACAGGACAACTGCTCTAGACCAGAAGCTCATCAAAAAGACCTTCAAATTGGTTGATGAGACCTTGCGGAGGAGAAATTTAATTGAGGCTGGACTGTTATGAAAAGGATGACTTTGCCTTAGGAGTGCATCCTCTGTTTGGCTTTGGAAATCCCACGGTGATTTTTTTCTTCAGAGGCTAAGTGCATTGGTGCTTACCTAAGTGCCTACCTGTATTTGTAGTTCGTTTTTCTTCTGGTGCTTAAACATTTTGAAAGGGGAAACCCCTTGTGTTCAGTTTGTTGTATCATCATATGTAAATTGTCTCAAACTGGATGAAGATTCTGCAGTCATCCTAAAATTTAGGTGCCACTTAAGGTTCATTCCATGCATTTTGGTATGTAAATGCGCCAACATTTTGTGCATCTATTATTAAACATTTTGTAGATCCATCGCAATTCAAGTGGAATATCGTAATGACGTGAGCTTGCATGCTACTTTGTGTAAAACCAAAAGCTTCACTTCCCATATTTCAGGTAAATGATATGTACAAGAACTTTTTAGATGTGATTGATATTGTATCAAGAGTTTTCCCTTATTTCTCGATCACCTTCATGAGTTCTGAAAGTTAAAGACAAACGAAGTTAAATTCAGAGAGAAGCATCTTCATTGGAGGTAAGACTGAAGCCGGTTCTTTCGTCGAGCATGCACGAACATTCCAACAAGTGTGTGGTAATTCTGTAAAAGATCTCCGGGTAAATTTTATCAACTTAATTACTTACTAATCTGGATTTGCATGGCAGACTTATTTTGTGTCACATTGTGGGTCGTTTGGTTTTGCAGAGAGAACATTTTGCAGGCTTCAAAAATTCGAGAGATGCTACGTTTGGAGGTGAAGTGCTGGTAAACACGACCTGGACCTTCTCAGTAAAATTGCAATTGCACTTCTAGAGTTCTTCAAATTTCGAAAAATATGATCGAGTCTGCTTCTTTTGAACGCGTCTTACATGGAAGCTGCGTTAAAAGCGACATCCTGCGTCAAACATGTTGCCCCCGCTGTGGATGCCAAATGGCCCCTAGGTCGACTAAGGGCAGTTTATTTCTCCTTTGAACTTCCATACTAGTGTACTGACCCCGTGCTTTTCAGATAAGTAACTTATACAAGCATGGGTCAGTGCATTCATAAAATGCATTGATCGATTATATGTAATAACACAAACATAGATCTTTACTGGTCAATTTAACCTGTGCTTTGCAGCGAGAATATAAAATCACTTATGCATCGTAGAGATTGACTCTACAATCTTAAATATAGGTACACATTGCAGCATAGTAAAATCAATGTTATTTGTTATTTTGGGGAAAAGAAGTAAAAAGCATATCATAAGAGAATTAATGTGAGTTATCAAAATCCTCATATCTTGAATGAATTCACTTCTCTTTGTTACATGGTCAGATCACATTTTTAATGAAATAATTGCATTTACCTTTGATTTTATTGAAAATTATCGGAGAAAAAACAATCATATAAACTACTGTAATGCTCTTGATATGTGTCTACTTTTTCAGGAAAGTAAAAGTAAACAAGTTAGCTAAATTATGATGTACATGCATGACGGATTAATGTGTCACACACACAAAGAGTGATGGACAACATGATATTCCCTTAAAATATTTAAGAATTACAATAAGTTACATGACTCTTTTTCGGTGTTCACAATTCCTTTTGTAAATAAACACATTTAATGTAAGAATTCCTAGACTTGTCTAGTTTAATCTTTAAAACTAACAATGGATCTTAGCAGGAAAAAAATATTTGATATAATTTGGGTACTTATTTTGAGGATATTCCTTACGGTAGCACAATTTCTTGAATTGGAATGCAGTTGCATCTATTCTTTCATTTTTGTTTTTAATGACCAAGTGGTGAAGATAACATAAACACCTTAAAAAAATTCCTAATCACGACAAAGATGGCCTTCCCCGATCTTTTTTTGAAAAATTGTGAATTTTCCAATTGTGAAGCAAGAAGGAAAAAAAATGTAGATGGTACTAAAGACTACACTATTGCTATTTGGTTAAACCACTAACAAATTCGTTGGACTTGAGCTCCTTAGCTTTTGATTGGTAGGGTGGGCATTAGTCACTCTCATAAGGAACATGGTCTTGTTAAGCAGGATTGCCATTGCATGTCCATGATACTGTTCCTCCTTCCTCCTTGTGGCTCTATGAATTGCTCCAACTTCAACCTTTCCTCTTTCTCATTGCACCAAAAGAAAACCCTAACCTCTAAAATAACAACCAATCGAAGTTGTTGTAAGCATCAAAATAGTTCATTATGAACATAATGAAGATGAAGAGGTGCCACTTTTGTATGTTGCTTGATAATGCGATATGCCTCATTGGTTAGCAAATGAAAAGAACTTTCACTTGGTAGGACACTTGAAAATGTCCAAACTTGAAATGAATGCATAGAGAAGCTTTATGATGAGAAGAAGCTCTATGAAAAGAAATCCTTACTCTAAAGATAAGAAACATCATAAAATGGAAAAATCTCACCAAGAGGGAAAGTGAAGCTATTTGTGGAGCATTGTTTGAAGTAGAAACACACAGTCAAACATTGTGGGCATCAAAGAGGTAAGCTCAATAGCCCGATCAAAGGATGTTCAAAGGGAAAAAAAAGATAACACAAAGTAGAGAAAGTCTAAATTATAAGTACACAATGTAAATTCTATCACTACGAAGAGGGTGAGATATGCGTGATGTAAAAAATAAAATGAAAATTATAATAATAATCTCACAAAATGGCAATCACACAGTACACAAGGAATTTTAAGTAGAAACCTAAATTTGGGTAAAAATCACCACCTAAACCTCTTGGTTTAGGATTTCTTGATCGATTGAATCGATCAAATCCACTGAGTAACTTAAATGAGGGTGACTCAATCTCAATACAATCATGCTACTTATACGAGTGTAGCGTGCCTCAAATCCCTCCTTTTCACGAGAAGGTTTTTGTCTCATGAAGGAGACGGAAATTCGCAAAGTGAATACTCAACTAAAGACACTAAAACAACAAAAGTCCTATAAAGTCACAAAGTGAATAATTAAATTTAGCTACCATAGGTAAAGTATCTTCCCTTTGGTGGAAATGCGTTAGCAAGTGACGCGGGTGCGTGAATCACGCGACGGCACAATGACACTCTCGTAATCGACGGCAAGAGAGCAGGTGTGCAGCGAAAATGAAGCTCTCAAGAGTGTAGACAAGGGTTTGGAGAGCAACAACACTTCTAGGTGATTCCTTGGTTTTCTTGGACATAAAAGATATAGAAATGGATTTTCAAGGTGTATCTAACAAATGAAGGGGCCTCTCCTATTTATAGATGACTTAGGAAGGTTAAGAAGGCTGTTGAAGCCTTAGGTAGCTGTTGGGAGTGAACCCAAGGCAGAATAGGCCAGAATCAGGGTCATTTATGATTTTGATAGTGTTATCAGATGTCTGGAAAAAATATCAGAAATAACTCTTAAGACGTCTGAAAACTAAATCAGACGTCTAATCCTATATGGGTTTCCTTATTAACTTAGTTCAGACCTAAACAGGGTTCTAGTGTAAGTCAGTCAAACGAGTTGTTGGACGTCTGGAAACCTAGATAACTGCGGAAATAGATTTTCCAATGCACAAACGGCTATAAATCTCTTGGAAAGAGATTTAGACTTAATCGAGGGCAAGCATCTACTTACCAGACGTATGATAGAAGATTAAGGGTCAATTCTTAACGATTATATTTCTAAGCCAACATTCCACTAATTGGACGTCTGGAATGTTATCAGACGTCTGCTAAAACGTTTGGACTAAAGGCTGGATGGTCTAAACAAGGAAGACAGAGAGTAGTTCTCTAGCCTAAGTGTTTTCAATGTTTGATCAAACAGTCGGACGTCTTAAAGTCACAGATCATACGTCTGAAGTCTAGATTGGACGTCTGATCAGGTTGTCTGATGCCTACTTTGGTTTTCTAAGTTAACTACGAAATGTCTAAGTGTTCTAGGGTTGAGTAAGTGTTCCTAAGATTACTGTTATGTTACTTTGGACTCTTTAACAAATACTCTAAGAAAATAAAAAAGCAAATAACAAATGATATAATGTACAAGATAGAAAAGACATTTATCTTATTCTTCAAGCTCTCGCTTTAAGCGAAGCTCCTTCTCCTCTAACGAGCTCATTTAATCTACTATGGATGCAAGCTCTTCACACTTCTTCAAACTTATATATAACATGAAATCTTAAACTTCAAATACAAATGTTAAATATAAGTGTTTTGTTATCATCAAAATTAAAGATTGTGGTGCCTTTTCGCCAACAATCTCTCCCTTTTTGATGATGACAAAATCATAAGTAATAATCTAAAAGGTTCTCCCCCTTTTTGACATTATCAAGAAGGTTTCATCAATTTTAATTCTCCTATACTCCCCCTTAAAACATGCTCTTCTAATTTTGGGTTAATTTCCTTTTTTTAACAAGAGTAACAATCTCCCCCTTTTTATAATAATAAGATAACTATATAATTAACTCCCCCTATCTAAAGGAAATATAGCTAATTTTTAAGTCTTCCCCCTTAATGATGGACAATTAGCTCATCAATTTTAACTCCCCCTATCTAGATGTTATTTATCAAAAATAGGGTTCAAAAGTTACCTCACTTACCAAGGCTAATAGCATGGCTCAAATGGAGGTTGATGCTAGAATGGATGGGGCTCTCATCCATAGCTTGGAAGTCCTGGCATTGGAACCTGTCTTCAATTGAGTGGTTGACATGTGACGGTTCGATCACTCGCCTGTTTTCTCGTTGATCTTCTCGTCTTCTTCTTTGGTCTTGATGTTGGTCCACCTAGCTTGAGTAGATCGTCTTTCACCTTGTAGATCCAATATTTGATGTTGTAGTCTCCATTGAACCTTACAAAACAAGATTTGAGTTCTCTCTTCGGTATCCAAGTCAAATTGAATCCAGTTGTGTTAGTTGGTCTCCCTGATAGAGATCCTTTCACAAGCTTTTGACTAGTGCTAACTCTATTTGATAATTTTTCAGAATTCTTTCTAAGACATGCAAGTTCATCTTCTATAACATGCATCTTATTTTTTAAACTAGAGATTTCAGTTTTTAAGATGGTGTTCTCAATTAAGTTACTATTTTCATTGATTAGTTTATTATTCTCTAACAACAAATCATCCTTTTTAGACATGCTAGGACTAATTTTTAGATCCCTAACTTTAATATTTAATCTTTTATTTTCAGATTTAAGAAAACTAAGATTCTTTTTCAAGCTCTTATTTTCTATTTTTAGTGACTTATTAAGATTATACAGTCCCTCAACTACTTCTTGTAATTCATTAAAAGAGTTTACTTCTTTGTTGTTGTCCTCATCCTCGCTTTCACTTGCGATGGCCATGAATCCTATGCAACCGATTTTGTTCTTTTCTCTGGGATCTTCCTCTTCTTCCTCCAAGCTCGTCTCTTCATGAGCTACTTCGAGGGCATACCAAATCTCGAATGCTGCCGTGTATTGTGAAATCTGGTCGAACTCTACTGGGCTTAACGCACAATACAAGGTGTTTATTGCTTTGGCATTTTGCGACAGAAGTCACGTTTGTTCCTCCGAGTAACCTCCTGCGGGTTTCTTGAGAATCACAAATGTGGACTCACATTTTTTCCAAACCCGAAAGTCGTAGGCCTGCAACCACATAGACATACGGGTTTTCCAATATGTAAAATTCGTACCTTCAAAATACGGTGGTCGTGAAGGTGTCGTGTCCTTCAGTGTATACGAATGGCTTTCCCTCCATTGGATCCTCACCGGTGTGTAACACCGATGATGTGAGACCTGCTTTGATACCAAATGTAAATTCTATAACTACGGATTGGGTGAGATATGCGTGAAGCGAAAAATAAAGCGAAAATTATAATAACAATCTCACAAAATGGCAATCACACAAGTACACAAGGATTTTTAGGTGAAAACCCAAACCCGGGTAAAAATCACCACCTAAACCTCTCGGTTTAGGATTTCCCGATCGATCGAGTCGACCAAATCCACTAATGAGTAACTTAAATGAGGGTGACTCAACTTCAATACAACCACACTACTTACACAAGGGCAACGTACCTCAAACCCATCCTTTTCACGAGAAGGTTTTTGTCTTGCGAAAGAGATAAAAATTCGTAAAGCGAATACCAACCAAAGACAATAAAATAACAAAAGTCTTATAGAGCTCACAAAGTAAATAATTAAATATAGCTACTATAGGTAAAAGATCTTCTCTTTGGTGGAAGTGCGTCGGTAAGTGACGTGAGTGCGTGAACCACGCGATGGCACAACGGCGCTCTCGTAATTGACGGCGGGAGAGAGGTGTGCAGCGAAGATAAAGCTCTCAAGAGTATAGACAAGGGTTTGGAGAGCAACACTTCTAGGTGATTCCTTGGTTTTCTTGGACACAAAAGATATGGAAATGGATTTTTAAGGTGTATCTAACAAAGGAAGGGGCCTCTCATATTTATAGATGGCTTAGGAAGGCTTAAGAAGGTTGTGGAAGCCTTAGGTAGCTGTTGGGAGTGAACCCAAGGTAGAATAGGTTTGAATTATGGTCATTTATGATTCTGACAGTGTTATCAGACGTCTGGGAAAAGTATCAGACGTTTGGAAACAACTCTTAAGACGTCTGGAAACTAAATCAGACATCTAATCCTAGACGAGCTTTCTTACTGACTTGGTTCAGACTTAAACATGGTTCTAGTGTGAGTCAATCAGACGACTAGTTTGACGTCTGGAAACCTAGAAATTGCGGGAATGGATTTCACAAGGCACAAACGGCTATAAATCTCTTAGAAAGAGATTTGGGCTTAATGGAAGGCAAACGGCTACTTACCAGACGTCTAAGGTTCTCTACGGATGTCTGATAGAAGATTAAGGGTCAATCATCAACGATTATATTTCTAAGCCAATGCTCCATTAATTGACGTCTGGCAATGTCATTAGACGTCTGAACTAAAGGATGGACGTCTAAACAAGGCAGACAGAGAGTGGTTCTCCAGCCTAAGTGTTTTGGACATCTGATCAAACAGTCAGACATCTTCAAGTCACATATCAGACGTCTGAAGCTTATATTAGACGTTTGATCAGGCTGTCTGATGTCTACTTTGATTGTTTAAGTTAACTATGAAATGTCTAAGTGTCCTAGGGTTGAGTAAGTATTCCTAAGACTACTATTATATTACTTTGGGCTCTTTAACAAATACTCTAAGAAAATAAAAGAGCAAATAACAAAAGATACAATGTACAAGATAGAAAAGACATCTATCATATTCTTCTGATCTATCTTCAAGCTCTCGGTTCAAGCGAAGCTCCTTCTCCTTCAACAAGTTCCTCCAATCCACCATGGACGCGAGCTCTTCACATTTCTTTAAACTTGTATCAATTTGCAAATAACTTGAAATCTTAGACTTCAAATGCAAATGTTAAATACAAGTATTTCGTTATCATCAAAATTAACGATCGTGGTACCCTTACACCAATAAATAATAGATGGTTTCACTTGATTTCATTGTAGTATAATTACCGGTTAAAATTGTCTTCCAAACTCCATCTACACTCAATAACATTAGCTTATAGTACAAACGCATAGATGTCACCTGAATCAAGAGTGTTAGCCACAGCAAACTCAAAAAACTACTTACAATACTTAATTTGTAGAATTATTTCCATTTTGAGAACCAGAGTTTATGAAAAGAATAAATTGAAACAGATATCGCTGGAAAATTTAAGTTCAAAAACTAATAAAACGGAAATGCCCATCCATTCTTTCTCATATCTCCATTCCTCCACTTCTGATGCCACGAACAGGCAATGCCAAGGCTAATGTAGAATGGAAGAAAGGAAATCACAGATATTAATAAAGCAATCATAACAGAAAAATTTATAAATGATTTTTTCTTGTTTATTAATCATTAAAGGGTTAATTTGCACCAAAGAGTATGGTTGCTAAGTAGAGTCCATACAACTAGATCCAAAATAAACTGGTTACTATCATAAAGAAGATCAATAAAATAAAAAACAAAGAGTTAGATGCAGTTAATTTAAAGCATCAGGAAATCTGACAACATAAATAGGAGCATCCCATGTGAAATACATGGACACGCTTTTCATAATATTATGGGCTTTACGAATATATACATTAACTATAGGTTTTCAAAAATTAAAGTAAAAACCTTTTCAAACAAAATTAAAGTAAAAAAATGTTCAGAAGCAAAGGACATAGATTCTGGCCAAGGCAGATGATTCTAAAAGAAACTGCAATTCTAAATTATGTAGAACAATCGCAACTGCATTATTTACTCCATTCAGTGGCTCTGGTGGAGGACTTCGAGTATGGACTGTGCGATGGAAGAGGCAATGGCGTAGATGGTGGCCACTGGGTTCCCAATCCACAAGGAATGCGATGGCATCCACCAAGGACTACCTGTCTGCCTCCCACGTCTCAATGGATTCCACTGACCCCCTGCTCTACTCCCTCACGAACCCTCTTGTACACCCCGAGCTTCCTATCACAGTGGTGTGTCCCAATCTCCTGCGCATGCTATGCTTTTCCTTCCAAGCATCTCCACCCTCCTCTCCAGCTGCTCCAACCTCTTGGACAGCCCTGCAAAATGGCTCTTTCCCCCTCAGCAGCAGCTCTTGCATAATAGATTGGCATTGGCATTTTGGATAGGATATGGTAGGAAGGAAACATATATAGATTTAGTGGGAGAACAATAATCCGCGTCAAACGATATCAAAGCATCCTAACTACACCAAGGAATGGCTCTTCATATTGAAGCTGATAGAGAGACCTGATCATCGTATCATGTATAATGAACAGATGACACCAAAATAATTGAGTAGCAGTTTCAGTGACGAGTACTGTTGGCGTTAAGATTCACCGAGAAAGAGTTATCATGTTGAGCATATAACATGGGGAAAAATATGGATTATATCACAACCGACAGAAACAATGCAAAAGTTAACTTACAAAACAAATATAAGAGAAAAAGTAACCTACATGAAAAAGAATGAAGTTTTACCACAATGGAGGATTGAATCTGATCTCCCACCACTCGTGATTGCCTTTGTTCCACATCCCCATGAAATAACCTGCGGTGGCACCCATTGCATTCCATCCCACGATTCCTTCTGGTCTCAATGCAAATTCTTTCCTTTGTCTTCGTATCCCCACAAAATCCAAGAGTGCTCGTTTAATTCATGCCCACGTAATTAATGCAACCAATACCAGCCAGCGTTCTTCTATGAACTTGCAAAATCATCACCAAAGTAGTCATTGCATTCGCTACTTGAGCTACTCCTTCCCCTCTCGACACCTATCACTTCCACATATTGGAAGTTCCGCAAAAAAAAAAGTATTTTACAAAAGATCACATCTGAAAATCCTTGCACCCCCGAACGAGTAGCACCTCCTCACTCCTCCTCCCCTGTCCAAAACAACAATGACCCAAGATAGCTACTGTCCGGAAGAATGGTAAGGGAGCAAAGCGGAGATGTGTTTTGCTTCTGTGTACGGAGGAGGTGTTGACGGTGTGGATGGCCGAATGAAGGGCGTGCCGGGCATGGGAACGATGGCGCTTCACGGTGACGTTGCCGGGTAGTTTTTTACAGACCATCGCTGAAGCCTCGATGACATCGTCAACACTATCTGCTGACAAATCGAAGGGTGCATCTCGGGGGATTCGTTGTGGAATATCCTGTAAATGGATGAAAAATATTTTTACCAAGTAAAACCCACGCCTCCCTTACTTAAAAAAGGAGGGTGTGTGTGTGTGTGTGTGTTTTTTTGTGTGTGCAGAAATCTCACAAGGAATATGTGCTGTGGAAGGAGAGGTTGGGAGAAGATGGCCTTGGAAGGTGAAGGAATATGGATGAACATATAAGTTATGGGAGTTTACTTAGGTCCTTGATTAAATTCTTTTTTTTTTTTTTGAGATTGTTGAGGGTATAAAAAGAGGAGAATCTAAAATGATGTCAAAAGTTATTAGAATAGGGAGGAGCTTAGGAAAATAAAAGGTTGCTAAATGATTCCACGTTGACTACTTTTGGTATGACTCCTGCGGAAAAGTCAAAATGGAGCCTATAGCTTGCTCCTAGAGATATTTCCATATAAACATCATCATGCGTTAATATTAGGATCTCTTTTGTAGGTATCAGAGATATTCTTCTCCTCTCCTTCCTTTCCACTTAACCACAGGGTCATAACTCATTTTCACCATCACTACCATCTCTTCATTCTCTCTGTGGACCATTTCCACTTCCATGTGTTTCATCTTCATCTAGCTGATTAATATCTTCTATCTCGCCTTTCTCCAATTATCTGATATACCTCATCTCCATCCATTCCTCCTTTTCCCTCTTTGGGCATCGACACCTCTAAGGAGCTAGAAGTGAGGAAGTATCTATAGAACTTGTGTAACGACCCGATTCCCGAGTCCCTACGAGACACGAGAACCGGATCGACTTGACTAATCCCAAGACCTAGTCGTCCAACGAGGAAGTAACCAAAAGAGCAGTAAAATAAATCACATTCAACATGAAATATAACTAGCAATAACAAAATACAGCATGTACCACCACAACAGTAGAACAACATTTATAATATAACATGAACTACGAGTAAAGAAAAGTACAGAGAGTAACAAGAACTACTCACTACAGTGGAACAAAAGGGGTACAAAAGGACTGTGGTAAGTCTACTAGACCCTACTCGGCCCAGCGTCCTCTGCAGCCGCTGACCCTGGCTGCTCAACACCTGGTCCTGAAAAGTAACGAGTGTAACACGTCAGCGAAACGCTGAGTAGAGTGGCAGTTAAACTAAAGAAGCACTAAAGTGTACAGTAGCTGTTTTATTTTCTTTCTTCCTTTATTTACGTCTTTCTATTGTTTCATAATTTATCTATTTCTCAGATCCTTCACTTGATCTCGAATGTTCCTCGTGGGAACGATCTTGATTGCAGTCTTTTCCGAACAGTAGAAGTAACACGTGGTGCTCTCCTGGCCGGAAGAGTCCCTCGTGGTGATCCTACTCTCAGTCAACCACCCCAAGGTCACTGACAGACGTAACGGTGACTACGGCACGCGCGGTAAACGCACGGGTAGCTACCCAGCACTGGCACGCGGTCAGTCGTTTCCGTTAACGGGTGTGCCCAAAGCACAGCACAGAACTAGTATAGGGCAGAGCCCTCTCAGTAACAGGGGTCCAACCCCTCCACAGTAACCAAACAGGGGCCTTGCCCCTCCACAGTCCGCACACCCTCGCCTGACTACCCTGGTTTGCCCAATGGGCCTAACAAGTCGGTGTAGGTGAGCTAGCAGAACCCCCGGGCCCGTGGGGTAGCTAGTACTCGCCCTACACTAGTAGCTCTCCTCGGTACTGTGTACACGAGGGCCAACAAGTCGGTACAAGGTGGCCAGACCTAACCCCGGGTCCCTGGGGCGGCTGGCTCCGCTCTGCGCTAAGCAGGTAACAGGTGCTTCCCCTGGCACTACGTACCCAAGAGACAACGCACCTCCACATCTTTCCTTCTCAGTTCTATTTCATTCTCTTTCTAGGAGTTCTACTCCTAGCTCCCCGTAGGGTTCCAGCTCTTTTAACTCAGCACATTCAGGTTTCACCCTTTCAGTTTCACATTCATACAACCCATATTCTCAATCATGTTCATTTATTCATAACAGACAGCTGTTAAATCAATTTACAGGCAGCTATTATTTCGTTTCCACAGTTTCCAAGACTGCAATATCTATATTCATTTCACTAGTTTTCCAGTTCTAGGATTCATGCCGTACCCTAGGATCTATCATTCAATCTAGTTTTCCAGCCCTAGGATTCATGCAATACCCTAGGATCTATCATTCAATCTGGTTTCTCATTCCTAGAATTCATGCAATGCCCTAGGTTCTATTAATTGTTCCATAATTGTAACAAATTATGTTAATAATTTCTAAAGCCACTCTACCAGCTACAACGGGAGTACTGGGGGCGTGGTCGGAAATCCTGCGCGCCTCTGCAACCCCTGAGATTGCAATGGAACGGGGTCCAAACACAAGGATCAAATACAAGGAGTTTCTCAGAACAGTATATAATTACTGGAAACGGGTAGAGGATCTTATTACGAAAAGAATGCAACTCGAAACACGGAAAACGGACTCCGAACGGGCCCTAAACGGGTCGAAAACGACGAAACAGTCCAAAATCAGACGTCTGAAACCTCTTCCAGACGTCTTAAAAGGTGGTTTAGAGGATACCTTCGCTCTGCATAGTCTCTCAGACGTCCAGAAGCCTACGGAGGCGTCTGGCCTCGTTCTCAGACGTTCGATGGTCGACCCGGACGTCTGGAACTCCTCTCCGTCGTCTGGCACTGCGGCCAGACGTCTGATTCACGTTGGATGGCGAATCTCAGAACCTGCACGTACCCACTCCTCGTGCTCAGTACGAACGGTCGCAGAAAAGGAAGAAGGACGGAAATAACTTACTTGCCAGACGTCTAGACAGTCCTCCAGACGTCTTCACCGTCGTCTGGTTGGAAGCCCAGACGTCTGATTCTGGAAAAATTTCCAGAATCAGAGCTCGACTCGCTCTCCGCCCGTGACGCACGGCCGCGCCGCGCCTCGTCCGCCTGCTGCTCGAGCTGCAGTAGCCCTCTAGCGACGCTCCACGCCCGCGGCTCCCCCGCCGGCCGGCTCTAGCTGCCTCGGCGAGCTCGAGCCCTCACGGTCGGGCGTCTCCTCCCTCGCGCAACACCTCTTCCCGCAACTCGCCGCGGCTGCCACTGCCGCCGCTCGCACTCTCGCTCCGGCTGGAAGGAGAAGAAGCAAGCGGAGGAGATGAGAGTGAGGGAGAGGGCGAGGGCCTTATAAGGCCGCGCAGGGAGAGAGAGAGAGAGAGAGAGAGAGAGAGAGAGAGAGAGAGAGAGAGAGCGAGCGCAGTCTGCGCCTGCAGGAGGAGAGAGGGAAAAAGAGGGGTTCGCAGGTCTGCGCGTGCAGGCGTGCAGACGCAATCCTGCGTGCTGCAGAAATTAAATCCCAGACGTCTGGAAGGGGTTCCAGACGTCTGGTCAGACGTCTTAAAAAGGTGTCTTGAAAGCGCATTCGTAATAACTTGTAAGACCTCAAGAGCACACTAGAAGGGGGGTTAAATGATGTGGTTTAAAAATAATATGCAATAAAAATAGCAAATTTTAAATTGAGACAGAATTTATAGAGGAAAACCCCTTCAGGTAAAAATCTTTACCCAAGTCTCCCAACTTAGGATTTTGATCCTAATTCCCTTTGTTCAAGAGTTATAAGGAATACTTTCCAATGTCTAAGGGTGCATATGATTTAGGCTTAACCCATGAGGGTTGAGTGGAGTTAGATTATATATAATAGGTAATGTTTGTTGTATTTCGATTAAACCATTTAAGAATGGGTTGGATTAGGTGGAAGAGCAACTTGATTCGACGAAATATGGAGGTTGTAGAATTTTTCTCGAAAAGTATTTCTTAAGTACATAATAGCTTAAAGTTCTTGATCCCATTTCCTAAATCAACTTGTCACATCCTTTTGTACCACAAGAATCCATCATAATATTGCATCACGTCTTGCCCTTATCCAATCCCTTTACCCCACATCTCAACATCATACTTGTTGGTGCAAGGGCACAACGATCGTCAATTTTGATAATAACAAAATAATTGTATTTTAACATTTGTATTTGAGTTTAAGATTTCAGGATAATTGTAAATGGATATAAGTGTAAAGGACCTCAGAGCTCACATCCATGGTGGATTGGTGGAGCTCGTTGAAGGAGAAGCTTCGTGAGGAGCGAAAGCTTGAAGAAGAAAGGATATGAAGAATATGATAGATTTCCGTTCTTACTCGTACTTTGTTTTTGTTTCCTTAGTCCAGATGTCTCATCAGATGCCAGATGACTTGGCTAGACGTCTAATTAGTGGAACGTTGGCTTTTACAGTATAATTGTTGAGAAATGACCTTTAGGCTTCTATCAGACGTCTGTAAAGGACCTCAGACGTCTGATAAGTGATCATTAGCCCTCGATTAAGCCGAAATCACTTAAGGCTAATAGCCGTTTGTATCTTGGGAAATCCATTCCCATAGTTAATTAGGTTTTCAGACGTCTAGACCTAGTGCAGACGTCCTGTACGCTGTCTGATTGATTTACACTAGAACCCTGCTTAGATCTGAACCATGTTAGGAAGGAAACCCGCCTGGAATCAGATATTTGATTTAGTTTTCAAACGTCTTAAGAATGACTTCCAGATGTCAGATATTTTTCTCAGATATTTGATGACCTTGTCAGAATCATTAATGATTCTGTTTGCGGCTTGATTTGCCTTTGGATGATCCCCAATGGCTACTAGGCTTCCAAAGCCTTCATAGGCCTTCCTAAGTTATCTATAAATAGGAGAGACCCCTTTCCTTGTAGAGACACCAAGCAACACATTTCCACACTATATTGCGTCCAATTGATCATTAGAAGATATCTAGCTCTCACAAGCTTCAGTTCCACATCTTGAGAGCTTTCTTTTCACAGCGCACCCGCTCTCTCGCTGTCGTTTTGAGAGTGCCGTCGTGCATTGGGTGGTTCACGCACTCGCTTCGTCATGCCGACACACTTCTACCTAAGGGAAGATCCTTTACTTTTAGTAGCTAGTTTCATTTATATACTTTGTGGCTCTATAGGTTTGTATTGTAATTTTATTTGTTATTGGTTGGGTATTCACGTTGCGAATTCTCGTCTCTTTCATGAGATAAAAACCTTCTTGAGAAGAGAAGGGGTTTGAGGTTATGCTACCCTCGGGTTCAAAGTAGCGTGGTTGTATTGAAGTTGAGTCACTCTCGTTTTAAGTGATTCGGATAGTAGATTTGATTGACTTGGTTGATCGAAAAATCATAACTCGAGAGTTAGGTGGTGTTTTCACCTGATTTGGATTTCCACCTAAAAATACTTGTGTATCTTATGTGATTGCATTTTGTGAGATTGTTTTATTTTACTTTCGCATTTTATTTTTATATCCCTCAAATCTCACCCCCTCTTATAGGAATCTTTAATACTCACAACTTTATCTTTCTTTGGTATAATCTGAACTTTTTTCCCCCTTATTTTTTTCTTCTAATTTTTTATTATTTTATTGGATAAATTATAATTTAAATAGTGATAAAGAAAAGAAAATCTTCGTTAAAGTCTAATAAAAAAAAAACTTACAAAGGCCTAAGAATAAGCTCATTAAAAAGCTTATAAAGGTTCTCAAATAAAATGGTACAAGACAAAAGCCTAATAATCGAAGATCTGTGCAATTAACTAAAATCAAATAGATCTAGTTCTAATTATAAGGATGTGGTCAAGCTAATCGATCCGTGCTGCAACTTGAGAAGCCCGACTAAGAAGATAGTCGATTTGTAGGGTGCTTAAACTGGCTACGGAGAGTGGTAAATAACTAGATATTCAAACCGACAATGAAGACAAACTAATAGACGAATAATCATACTCGACAACTACTTACTGGATAATGGTTATGCCGTTCGTTAATCCACCATCATGATCCCCGATGAACGTGGGAAAAAGTGGATAAACGTCTAGAGGTGGTGATAACTGTCACGGGACTTCGAAAATCACAAAGCATGGTTAATACACATGTTATGAAAAAGTATCTTACTACATAAATGAAATGCAACTCCTGCAGAGGGGCACACGAGAAAGAACAGAAGATGTCACTGTATTTCTTTTTTTTTTTTCCTTCCTTATCATACTTAGGAAAAGCTTTTAATAATTTAATTTCCTTCCTAGATGAACATCCTTAAAAGGATAGATTGGATAATAAAATTTATCGTCTTTTAATGTGATTGTCTATTTTGATATCTTATACAGATTCTTTTTCTACCCGTAAATCCAATAAAACTTGAAAAGAAAAATTTGAAGGTATATCCATAAATTTATTTATTTTGATAAAATAATGATTGATGTTAGTTGTGTTAATTTCTATAAAAAATAACAATCCTTTTTAATGCCTAACGATGCACTCGACCAGAGATCTTTGAGCCAGAGCCTTTCACTCCAACCCTCCAATCGACCATCGAACCATAAGCATGATGTATATGGTATATAAATCAAAGTTTGGTGGCACGAAGGGACTGACCATTAACTTCACCTCGAAGGGAAGCTCTCTCCCTCGCAGCAACCCCTCTGTCCCTTCCGCGTCGCTTCGCTGACGGCCCTTCTCTGACCTTTTCCAGGTGACGTGTGCACCCCCCAGATCTTCTACGGGTCGGGAGCGCACAGATCGCGTTCCCGCGAACCCTTGTAACGTCGATTACCGCAACTGAGGCTAAATTTCTTGGTAGGGATCGCGATCTGCGCCGCAAGTCGAGATCATTCCGGAGGGGATTAGGGTTTCTTCTGCGAATATCCGCAGGGTGAAGCGAAGATGTTGGGGAGGTTGTTTGGGAAGCCTAAGCAGGAGGCGAGCCCTCTGGCGACCCTCGACAAGTTGAATGAGGTATTCTGCTCCCCTGTAAAGGCCGTGCCTTTGTTGGTGGATTTGGGCTGTGTTGAACTGATCGTGGGGATTGGATAAATCACCAAAAGAAAGCTCTTTTTTAATTTCTTTTAATTTTTTTTTTTTTTTTTTGGTGTGTGATTAGGGCTCTTTTGTTGATTGTAAGGTGATTGGTTCCTGGTTTCGTATGACTTGCATGTATTTTCTAATACATTTTGTCTAGCTGGATGGGGCGTAATTGGTGAGAGAGATTTAGAATTTCATTAGGATCTGGGGGTTTAGGGATTAGTTAAATGGGTGTTGCATCGTCGGAGTGCTATGTTGTTTTCTTTCTGCTTGTATAATGGTTGCAATTAGAGCTTCTTAGTCAAATGGGTATCCTCGATCTGAAAGGGGTTGGAAAATGGTCGCGGATCATTTTTCATATGCATGGAGATTTTGTCTCATCAAGCCGATCAAAAGGCTATAGCTGACCTGCCCATCTACTTTGCATTGCATGATGAGCTGAGATATTACTTGTTCCTTTGAAGTTGATCAGGAAATGTGGGCTTTGTACGGTGGATACTTGTTCACGAGGGAAATGCTTTTCATGCTTTCCCCCGTTTGCAAGGTGGAGAAGGTTGGCCTTATGCAGTCAGAATGATCTTTTGCTTGACGCAATGAAGTGTTGTTTGCTGGTGGACGGACACAGAATGGTAACCAATTGATCATAGTTTCTCTTCCTTGAACCGTATCCTCTATAGGTGTCCATTTGATCTCTCCAGCATTGATGAATAGAAACCATCAGTGCTGCTTGATGTTTAAACGTGGTGAAAATCCATGGTGTCATGCAATGACTATGCTACAACATGACATCAACCATCTGAAGAAGTAATCAATTTTATGGCTAATCATTTTTTCCTCTTAGACCACTAGGTACACATTCTTAATGGTGCAGGTGGATCAATCAGCAAATCAATCTGCTATTTGATGCTATTGCTCAGATTGGATTGCTTACACACTATGCATGAATAGGGACCATGTCATGATCCTTGAGATCTGCTTACAACCAGGTTGATGGACTTAAATGTTTGCACAGATCTGGTCTATTGTGCATTTTTTTCCAGCATTTAGATCCATATTAGTAAATGTCCGTGTCTATTTGGTCTCCAAAGTGAAATGTTGTTCACTTTGCATTTGTTTGTGGCCTTCTTGCCTTTTTTTGATTATTTTTCTTGAACATCCTGTTATATCCTTTTCCCCTTGATAATACATCTTTTGATGTTTTATGACTAGTAGTATGCATCAACTTTTTCTAGAATTTAGACATTGGTAAAATATGATGTTTGACTTTTGTTGTAAATTTTTTAACAATTGGACTTAGTCCAAGATGCATCAAAGCAATGGATTAATAAAACATGAAAAATTACTTTACTGTTATAAAATTTGTTATAGAATTCTAAGATGAATGAAAAGCACTGGACATCATCCTGAGATAGATTTAGTTTAATTGACACATTAACAACCTTATATGGTTCGATTTTATCATAGTTTAGGCCCAATATGGGTAGAAACACGATCCATTTTTGTTAAAATGCAGCTGGTGGACTAGAGAGTTGGCTTATTTATAATAGTATAAGCTTACTCCCATGAGGTGGAATTTTCTGGTTTCCATTGCAGCATTGACTGTTTTTAAAGTTTATAAAGTTAAATGTGCTGCAATCATTTGGTCACATATGTGGTAAATTTATTAAAATTACTGTAATAGATATTTGATTATTGATATTATTTATATATTTTCTTTTGAATGGGGATAGTTAATATTATTCCAGTTTTCAGGTTATAGTTCTTAAGTTGTTTGTATGAAAATGTTTTCCTTGAAGTGCCAGGTTTCATCTGTTTCTAAGGACCCACATACAAATACGTCCTTCAGGAAATAATGCTTTATTATTGTTGGTCTAATGGTAGTCTTTTTTCTTTTTTGTTGATACTTTAATAGCAGTCATGCTTAACAATTGTCTTCTTGATGCCCTTCTTCTAGAGGGATCATTCTTTTTTCCCTCATCTTAACGGCCTGAGTTAATATCATATCCTATTTTTAGAAGTTCCTTGCAAGAAGATATTGTGTTTTTACCAGCTGGATACCATCTAGATACTGAGATGGCCATTCCTCAAGCAATCATTGCATATTTGGATGGCATGGGATATATGATTTTAACAGTTACATTTCTTTTTCCTAATTGTCCTTGGGAACCAATGTGTTTTTCCTACTGTTAGCTTAAATTTAGGGAGGACTATTGAAACATTCTACAAGTGGCTTATTTTACCCTAAAGAAAGGAAATGGAAGAAAAGAGCATGTTCCAACTTCATCCAAATGGGAACCTAAATGCTGAAGTCTATTTTTTCATATAGCATTCCAGATTTGCGAAGAAGATGCTACAGATTCTACTTTGAGTTTGTTTAGGTCACGCTTATCCACATCAATCTTTTTTGCTTTAACATCGTTGCAACCAATAGGATTGAATGCTTTTTTGAAATCCGGCCTTTTTTTGTTAGGCTCCAAACGATTAGATGACCATTTGATTCATCAATCTAAATCCAAACAATTAGATGACCATTTGGTTCGTGACTCTAAAGTCAGCTTTTAACATCACTCAATTTTTGTGATTAACTTTGCACTGCACTCATTCGGATCAAATGAGTATAGTGGAGGTGGCGTTTCTGATAACCATCCCAAAATTTACCAGTCCATGTAGCTCTCAACATCTATATGTCTTTACTCAGCCATCCATATGAGACTACATCTGATACTTCCAAACTTATATATTTCATTCGTTAAGTAGAAATATATTTTTGGGAAGCTAGAAATATTTCCAAGTAACAGTATCTGTTGCTGCATTGATTTTGCATGGTATGCTTTCTCATAATAAAAGCAAAATGATAAACATCTTATTCAAAAAAAAAATGATAAACATCTTAAGATGCTTGGTATTGTTTTGCTGTGATAATAGATCCTTTGATCCAACTCTCAAAAGAAAAGGGAAGAGAGAGGGAGATATTCTCAATATTGCAGAATGCTAATTTCACTGCCATTTTTTTGGATGCATAGACACTTGAAATGTTAGAGAAGAAGGAGAACGTTCTTCTGAAGAAAGCAGGAGCTGAGGTTGAAAAGGCAAAAGAGTTCACCAGAGCAAAAAATAAAAGAGGTATGCTTCCTTTCTTGGCATTGTGGAATTTCTGTGGTGTATTTTTAGGAAGTCCCTCTTTGGTTATAATGTTTGCTAATCCAAAAAATGATGTTAATACAATTGAATATATATGACTCTTTATTAAAGAAAAGTTGCTACCTGTGCTTTTCCATGAAAATGAATTCTCAGTATTTTTGTGGCATTGCAATATACATTACATGGGCCTCTCTCTGAGGGTAAAGTATGCTTCCTTCTGTTCTCGTGGTTTCTTGAGTCTATTGCTATTCAAAGATTGCCCTTACTGTCCCTGTCTCTGGAAGACTAGGCTGGTATATTGTTTTGGGCCAATCTGGTTATGAACAGTTTGAGCCAGGTATCAAAATTTTGAAACTCGTCATGCAATCAGTTGGATTAAATTGATTGTAGAACACTCAACTTGGTCCATGTTGATTACACTCAACCATCCTGTTTCTGCTCCAAGTTTGGACTAGTTTGATGTCATTTTTACTTGGTCTGCCATTGGAATTGGCAGAGTTTGACTGTTTCTGCTTCATATGATGAAGTCTGGATTTGTAATATAACATGCTATGTAATTCTAGAATTCTTAGCAGATAATTCCAAAATGGAGAGCAACCAATCAGCAATTAAACCAATTGATATCTGCTTAAATATTCAACCAACTTTATGTTAGACATTGAAGTAGATTGACTAAACCCATGTCAATTAGAAAACATACCTGCTTACTTGATATGAGAAAGTCAACAGGCATGGAAGCCCTTAACCAAAACGAAAATTTCTGACTTATGGCACAGAAGTAAAAATCAGGAAGAAAATAAGATTGAGGAGAAGCAGTGATTGGTGAGGATGAGGAGGACAATAAGTGCCGGTCATGTGCTGATCCAGTGGTTAAGAGGTGTCATTGACTGGTGGTGAGGAAGACAGCATGGCTGTTTAAGGTGGGGTCAAGGTGAGCAGCAGTATTGGGAGAGGCTGTGGGATGGGCTGCAGTCCATGTGGGGAAGATGGGGGGAAGTGAAGGCTGGGTGATATGTGAGATGAGAGGAGGGGTAAGAGAAGGTGGCAGTGGTAGTTTTAGAGAAGGGTGGATGGTTCGAAGAAGACTTGGCTGAGGGGGAAAGAGTTCATGAGAGGGAAAAAAGTGAAGAGTGGGGTAATAACTGAGTGGGGTGAGAGGGAGACTTTGGTTTTACTTCAATATAACTGGCTTCTCCTTTTTCAAAAATTATAACTACCGTCTCATTGATCCCAATAGGACCTTTATATAATGGGCTCACATAGGCAAAGGGTAAAATAAGCAACTCCTAATCCTACTATGTGTAAAGAAAAGAGGGAGCTTAAACTTGCCTAGAGCCAAAGAAATGAAAGAAAGTAACAAGGCTACACATTGCAAGTTGACCCTCTAGAGAATTTTAAAGATGCAAATTTCGCTCCTGTGAGTTTTGTTGGTGCACTAATGTGGTCTGGTGGAGGAGGTTTTGTGGCAGCAGCTTTATTGGTACTATTCCAGAAGTAGGATAACATTGTATTTTGAAGGACATTGTAAACAAAAGACATCAATCTATCCATTATGTTTGGAGGTGGAATTATGAATTTGTTGAGATAACTGGTGTGAAATGGATGATATTCCAACTCTTCAAGCAAAAAACTACCTCCTCTGCATCTTCAAACTTGATATGGATGAAAGTTTAATGCTGTCTCTCTTGGTTGCAAGGCATGCCCATTACCGATCATAACTCCAAAATCTTTTATGGCTTCAGAAGCAGTACCTGGTGGCATAGACAAGAATACTAGAGTCTAGATTACCTTTGGATCTATATGGTATTTTATTTTATTTTGGAGGAAGGGAAGGATTATTACTAGAGATTGGTAGTCATCCGTTATTTTACTTAGAAAAAAGTAATAAACAAAACAGCTTACAGGTGCTTGGACCAAAAGGAAGAAAGATGTAATGCTTCCGTTACGACACTGTCGAGCCACACCCTCTCCCTGTTGAACACTGTCCTGTTCAACTGGCCATAGAGCAGCAACCAGTCTAACCTGGGTCTGCACAGGGAGTGCCAGAGATCATCCATGGAGGTGGTGTGGTTGGTTGGTACAGCCAATGAGGGAAGTGTCGTCATGAAACCACTTCTCAGAAGGTGCCTAATGTCTTTATCCCCGGTATTGCATATAGAACAAGCGGTATTCATCTCTAGGAGTCAATGTCAAACCCGAGACTCTGTCACCAACCTACTTTTTCTTAGCAGCCACACAGGAATATTTGGACTTTAAGGGGGATATTTAGTTTCCAAATGATCGTGCAGTCCACCCCCAAATAAGCATCACTATCAACTGGCGTTCCTCTCAAAAGTTTGTATGCCTGTCTCTTCAGAGATATCCAATAAAAAAAAAGTTTGGATGCCTTTCTAGGTGAGAAACCACCATGTGACCAAGCCGGCTGGTCCAATCTTCCTTGCAATGGGCAAAAAGCCTCTAATGAGGCAAGCAAGTCCTGCAACTCAGCACAGCAGCTCTGGCCTCCAACATGGCAACATCACACCACCAAAATGGGGTAACCATGACCCCCCTCCCCTGATGTGGGTGAAAGTTTAATGCTGTCTCGCTTGGTTGTAAAGACATGCCCATTGCCTATGCTGCTCCCAGTCCCAGATCTTTTATGGCTTCAGAAGCAGTTACTGGTGGCATAGACAAGAATCCTAGAGTCTAGATTACCTTTGGATCTATGTGGTATTCTGAATCAATGACGATTTCAGATGGTGCTAAAGAGGGTGGAGACAAGTGTCTTGGAACATCCAACTCCCAAATAAGGAGAATGAATATGGTGCTGATGGCAATGAACTCCTCGAACCTGCCGTGTAAAGTTGTGATGGCTGTTGAGAAGAAGGGACTTTTCACATGGAACATAGAGGGCTATGAAGCCACCCTCATGGTCAGTGATGTTGGAGGCAGTAGAAGTGGTGTGAATGTTGTTTTGAGCAGTGATTTAAATGCCGCCAGCATGCCGTCAGTAAGGGGGTTTTTGGAGAAAGGGCATGCCGACACAAAGATAGTGTCGGTTTGCAGGGAAACCGTCAGCATGCCGAGGTTTCGCCGGCATGCCGACAGTTGCTGACGAAATGGTGGCATGCCGACCATCTGCTGAGCGGCGCTGGGAATTGGAGCGACGGGAATTTGAAAAGGAATTGGAAGTTTAAATCTGAGGAAGAGGAACATGTTATACTTTTCAAAATTCGGGAAGAGTCCACACACACACACGCACACACACACACATAGAGGCTTACATATAACTGTAAATATGTTTCTAACATTTTGATTTAGTTGTCTTTCAAATTTTAATCATTTCTGTCATTTCTATCGGCATGCCTTCGACGTGCCTCGAAATGTCATTTTTTCGGGTCGTCGAAATCGTCGAAATCTGCCATCGAAAAATGGGCATTTTCACGGCATGCCAAAGGCATGCCCACGAAATGCATACCTACAATTTCATCGACACGGCGTCGAAATCGGCATTTCGAACCTTGATTTTGAGACATGGCTTATAATATAGGACCATGATGGAGAAATGTATGTTGATCATGAAGGAGGTGAAGGTGCATTAGGTTGCAATGGAGCTTCACAATGAAAGCAGCCTTTGGTAAGTCATCTCTATTATCACTTTCAACTTGACTTTCAGATGTTGACAAGAGGAACGGAGATGACTTAGTATATAAAGCTTCCTGTTGTGCTATTTGTTCCCTGAAAGATTTTAACTTTTCTTGTACCGGCACCAAGGCCTCTTTCACGTTCACGAGATCTGTTCAATTTTAGCAGTCTTTTTTCCCCCCACTTCTCCACTGTTCTATATGCTGAAGTAGTGGTCAATCGCATCATTGGAATGATCCCCTTTCCTCCTTCCTGTGGCAATCTCTTGAATGGTTCATAGAATCATAAGAACAACACTCTTTCTTCTTGCTGCAGTGTAGTCTTGAGTCAAAACAACAAACCTCCTCTTCTCTATGACATTGCCTTGTTAAACCAGAAGAAAGGTCCCTTGTCTATCTATAGTGATGGGCTGTTGAATTGTAAAAACAATCTGAACGTCATGCTCTGACTTGATGAAGCCTGGTGTTTTAAAATAAGATACATTGGAACTTTGGGACTCAGCAAGTAATTCCAAATTGAAGGGCAACCATTCAGCCACAAAACTAAGTAGTTATCTTAATATTCCATCAACTTAAAGTTGGCGTCAAGGCAACTCCATTAAACCCAACTCGATTTGACAAGTGGATATGCAGACTTGATAATGTGAAAAATAATGATGTCATGGATGCCAAAACCTAAGTTTCTGACTTGTAGCATAGAAACAAAAATTAGGAAATAAACTTTGATGTTAGAGAAAATAAGAGTTGAGGAGCAGATGAAGTTGACGAGGATAAGGAGGAGCGCAGAGGTTGGAGTGTGATGGTTAAGGGTGGTGTTGATGTGGTGGCAAGGGAGATAGGGGTGGCAGCTATCAATCAAGATTTTAAGAGCTGATATCGATGTCATGCCGATAAATTTCAAAGTACATGTATCAGAGGCACATCGAGGGCACGTCGTGGAAACGCTTGTGTTTTAACGTTGGGTTATTAAGGTTATTGATGACTTGAAAATTATGCATATTGAGGGCATGCCAAGGGTATGTTGACGACATGCTAATGCTTGCCGACAAGTTCATTTAAATGGTTAAAATTGTAAGTAAATTATAAATTACTAACTTACAATATTAAAAGGTTATGCAAGAAGGGCATTGATGCAACGATACAAGTGTTGAATTAATACATAATCAAATAAAGTAGTCTACCAGCTTGGAGTTTGAAGTAGGTGGTAGTGAGATATTATCAATGGACTTATGATCTTGGGAAATTACTTAATTAGCACAGTCAGGAAATTAAAATATAAGAGCATTGTTCGATCAATGGTCGATCAGTTTTCCTTTTGCTGTCCTTTTGTTGCTCAGATTTGGAGTCGATTTGATGCTGGTTGGTGGATGCATACTCCTTTTAATGAGTTTTGGAGGTCGTTCAGATGTGGTGGCAGGAATGGCGGTTGCAATGTTTTCAGGACGAAGGAGAGGGCAAGTCCTCTTGCGGTTTTATGGGGCACGTGGTTGGTAAGGAATGCAGTGGTGTTTAGGGGCCAACATCAATATGTTGAGAATTTTGTGGAGTCTGTCTTTTATTTTTGTTTGGAGCTCTAACTTGTAATATGGCTTAATGTCCTTTTTTTGAAATGAAATTTTTGGGTTGTTATCAATTGGATAATTGCCCTTTCCCCTTTCTAAAAAAAAAAAAAGACCATTGTGAATCATATAAGTCATTGAATTTATGCAAATCAATATTGACCACCATCTTTGTTCCCTATTCAACTTGCTCAATGTGCAACATTGACCACGATTGCCTCTTCTGGTGTCGCTTGACCACTCGTGACCCTCCGCTATCATCTTCTGTTGTTGTCAACCTCTTTGAATGCACCCTTGAGTAGCAAGTGCAATTGTATAACAAGGCACAGACAAAATATGTACGAGTGAAATATTGAGGTTATCAAGAGGTTATTGCCGGCATTATTGATGGCACTTGTATATCGACAACTATTGTGTGTTGATACAACCATTTCCCCAGAACCTCCATTATCGTCGGCATGTTGCCAACAACTTGATCGCTCCCTTCAATGGTGGTGATGCAAGTGATGGCATTGGGAGAGGCTATTAAACAGGTTGCGTGGCTTTGGGGGGAAGATGAAGGAGAGAGAATGCTGGGTGGTTGGGAGATGAAAGGGGAAGGGTGGAGGTTGGCAGTGGTAGGTTGAGGGAAGGCGGGGATGATTTCGAGAGAGACAAGGGTTAGGGGAAGAAGAGAGGTATGAGAGAGGAAAAGAGGTGAGAAAAGAGAGGGAATACCATGTGAGGGGTTATGGGAGACTTTAGTCTTTGTTTACTTCAATAACTTGCTTCTTAGTGAACCCAATTAGGCTCCATATATTAGAGGGAGGGTGTAATAGGCAAAAAGGATGCAGGTAGTTTCTAATCTTATATTACATATAGAGAATATGAAAGGAACCGAAACTTGCCTACACATAAAAAAAAGAATAAAAAGAGTGCATAATGTTTTTTTTTGAGGGTAATTCTTTAGAAGGTTTAAAGATCCCAGGTTCTCCTTTGGCTCATTAATTATTTGTCAATGATATTGGACTGCATCAAATTAACTCTGGGGTTCGCTAAGTTGGACAGACATGGTAGGTTTAATTGTTCACTACACAGGAGCATGGGACGCTGGGATTGGACTGGTGGGGAAGATCAAATAGAAACTATTGAGTAAACCTGGACTTGGTTGCTTTTTTAATTCTGGGTTGACCCAAGTGGACATGGAGGTTTTAGGTCCATTAACCTTAACAGCTAGAATGAGAGAAAAATTAGTCATTTGACAATGTCTTCCTATGTCGAAATTCTCATGGCGTCAGGATATCATCTTTTCTCTTCCATTTTTTCTTTCTTCTGTTTGTCCAATGTTCTTGCTTCTTTCTTCTGGTTTCTTGTGTAGAGTAAGGACATTGTGACGTTGATGCAAGTAGGTTATGATAACAATTGATTTCTATGGTTAATCGGATTTCCCAATGTTTGGATGCGGTGGAATTTGAGATAAATCCGTACAGCAATAGAGGTAGGTGTGAAATCACAGACAACTGGATCAAACTAAGCGGTTGATAGAAGCTTCTGATTTGCTCGGAGCAAACTGAACAATAATGTGATAATGACAAATGTGACAGATTGTGGTAATTTAAGGCCTAATTGGAGCAAGTAAATCCCAGTCCAATATTGCGTACAATTTGTTCTAATCTCAACTAGCCAATATGGTAGTTTGAATGATATTTCAGCATCAAGCTACGTGCTTGCAGGAAACCAACCAAAATAGCAGAACCAAAGATCCTGCAGCAAAGTTGCAAATAACTACAGCTTACAAATAGGGAAAATAACATTCACTCAAATGGGGTTACTCGGGAAGAGTTGTGCGACGGAATTGGCATGGTGGGTTGTGGTGAGTGTGGGGTGGCTTGGGATTTGGGTTTGGAGTGCTTTAGGGGGAGGGGTACATAAATGGGTTGATGGGATGCAGTGGTGGAGGAGAGTGCAACATGAATCCCTGGGTGGTCGATGTGGCAATGGTGGAGGTGGTGACGATTAGTGAAGGGTTGTAGTTCTAATAGAGGGGACAGAGGCGGAGATGCAGGTTGCGGAGGCTTTGCGTTGGGTTGCATGCATCGTTTAAAAAAATGCGCCTCGAGGCGATAGCCTCGGGCTGTTGACAAGAGGCGTGTGCCTCACTTTAGTCGAGGCTCTTGAGGTGGTCTGAGGCGTTGAGGCACATCTGAGGTGTCACCTCAGGTGTAGCAGTGTCGTCATTGGAGGAGCATCATCGGTGGTGCAGTAGCTTGTACGGTGGTCCAGCAGCGTCGCACTTTGGTTCAAGTTGGTTTGAGACGGTAGTTGTGTTGGTTTTGCTTCATCTATTTAGGTCATAGACTCAACCAACTTCAATAACAGAAGATGGCCATCCCTATATAACAATTTTGGTCTCCATTGCAATTTCTGAAGCTCTAAGGGAAAACCTAAATAAATGCAAGGTAGCTATCTTAACAAGGTGCCCAACTCGTCAACCCATCTCTTGGCCTACTTATCAAACTAAAAGGAACAAAGCATGATTTCTCCTTGTTAACGGTAAGGCCAGATAAGCTATTGAACAATAATGCTCATGTCCACTATGCCTTCAATAGAAAAGATCATTTCATTTGAGTATTTTTTGAGAGGGCAAATGTGCGGGTCTTCGGATTTGATCTTGTTGGTGTAAGGGTACCACGATCGATAATTTTGATGATAATAAAACATTTGTATTTAACATTTGCATTTAAAGTCTAAGATTTCATGTTATTTGCAAATGGATAAAAGTTTGAAGGTGAAGTGTGAAGAGTTTGCATCTATGGTGGATTGGATGAGCTCGTTGGAGGAGGAGCTTTGCTTGGAGTGAGAGCTTGAAGATAGATCAGAAGAATATGATAGATGTCTTTTCTATCTTGTATTTTGTATCTTTTGTTATTTGCTCTTTTATTTTCTTAGAGTATTTGTTAAAGAACTTCAAAGTAACAAAACTATAGTCCTAGGAACATTTACTAAATCCTAGGACACTTAGGCAACTCTTAGAGGACTTAGAAAATCAAAGTAGGCATCAAACAGCTTGATTAGACGTCCAATCTGGACTTCAGACGTCTGATCTTGACTTTTAAGACGTTTGATTGTTTGATCAGACGTCCAAAACACTTAGGCTGGAGAACCACTTACTGTCTGCCAGATTTAGACATCCAACTCTTAGTCCATACGTTTTAGCAGATGTCTGATGACATTGACAGACGTCCAATTAGTGGAATGCTAGCTTAGAAATATAATCGTTGATGATTGACCTTTAATCTTCTATCAGAGGACCTCAGACGTTTGATAAATAGACGTTAGCCCTCGATTAAGCAAAAATCACCTCTCATCAGTAATCTAGCCGTTTGTGCCTCGGGAAATCCATTCCCGTAGTTATCTAGGTTTCCAGATGTCTAGTCCTAGTGTCAGACGTCTGACAAGTCGTTTGACCGACTTACACAAGAACCTTGTTTAGGTCTGAACCAAGTCAGTAAGGAAACCCGTATAGTATTAGACTTTTGATTTACTTTCCAGACGTCCTAAAAATAGTTTCCAAACGTTTGATACTTTTCTCAGACGTCTGATAACCCTATCAGAATCATTAATGACTTTGATTCCGGCCTGTTTTGCCTTGGGTTCATCCCCAACGGCTTCTTAAGCCTTCCTAAGGGTTCCTAAGCTTTCTATAAATAGGAGAGGCCTCTTTGTTAGAGACACTTGAAACACCAAGACACACCTAAGAACACTACTTTCACTCATATTGTGTCCAAGAGAAGAAAGGAATCATCTAGAAGTGCTCTTGCCATTAGTTTACATCCTGAGAGCACCATCCTAGCTGTGCACTCGCTCTGCCGCTGTTTCATACGAGTGACGTGCTATCGCGTGCATTGCACACCCGCGTCACTTGCCGACGCACTTCCATCAAAGGGAAGCTATCTTTGCCTATAGTAACTAGTTTCATTTACATTCTTTGTGACTCTATAGGGTATTTTGTATTTGTTTTTGGTTGGGTATTCGCTTTGCGAATTCCCATCTCCTTCATGAGACTAAATATTTCTCGTGAAGAGGAGGGGTTTGAGGTACGTTATCCTCGTTCATAGTAGCATGGTTGTAAGAGGTTGAGTTACCCTTGTTTAAGTGACTCGTTAGTAGATTTGATCGACTCGGTCGATCGGGAAATCCTAAGTCGAGAGACTTAGGTGGTGGTTTTTACCCGGGTTTGATTTTCCACCTAAAAATTTGTTGTGCCTTGTGATTGTTGCTTTTTGTGAGATTGTAATTATATTTTTCGCATCATCTATCTTTCTGCAAATCTCACCCCCTTCCGTAGGGAAATTACAATTGATATCAGAGCAGGTCTCGCAACATCGGAGTAACACACCAGTGAGGATTAAATCATGGAGGGAAGCATCACCGCAACAAGATCCGTCGAAGGGCAATCCACTAGTCGTCCTCCCTACTTCGATGGGAGCGACTTTGGATATTGGAAGTTTAGGATGAAGACGTGGCTTCAAGCCATCGAGTTCGAGATATGGGATTGCTGCGAGACCCTGTTCACCATCCCGGAGAAACCCAAATGAGGTTATACGGTGCAGTAAATACGCGAACTCAACCTTAACGCAAAAGCTATGAACTCTCTCTATTGCTCTCTTAGCATGGAGGAGTTCAACTGTATCTCAAGGTGTGACACTGCCTTTGAGATTTGGAGAGAGCTAGAAATAGCTAATGAAGAATCATGCTCGGAGGAAGAAGAATCAAATATGGAGACCATGTGCCTTGGTCTCATGGCAATCACAGATAGTGGTAGCGACAGCGACAACGGCAACGATGAGGTAAATTCCGATTTACAAGTTGCCTTTGATGAGCTTTATGAAATTAGTAAGTCATTAAAAGTAGAAAACAAAAGCATGAAAATGAAACTTAGTTTTCTTAAATTTGAAAAATGAAAGGTTAGAAATTCAACTTAAGAATCTAGAAACTAGTTCTAATCCTAACATTTTTGAAAATGATAATTTATTGCTAGAAAATCATAACCTAATCAATGAAAATAGTAGATTAATTACGGAGAATATTAGTTTAAAAATTGAAATTTCTAGTCTAAAAACTAAGATGTATGTTGTAGAAAAAAAACTTACATATCTTAGGGAAGAATCTAATAAATTGATGAACAAATTAGATGACTTTTCTAATGATAAAGTTAGCCCTAATCATAAGGATGAGAAATGATCTCCCTCAAGGAGACCCACTAACAAATCTGGATCCAAGCTAACTTGGATACCGAAAGATCAATTAGACTCTTGTTTTGTAGGTTTCAAGGGAGGTTACAATTTGAAGGATTGGACCTACAAGTTTAAGGGTGGTCAACTCGAATTGGGAGGACAAGGAGTAGAACAAAGAAAGATAAGAAGATTGACGAGAAGATCGGCGGGTGATCAAACCGCCACACGTTGACTGATCGATTGGAGATCGGCGCTGATGTCGGGACCTCTAAGCTTTTGATGGGAGCCCCATCCATTTTGGCAACCTCCATTTGGGCCATGCTATTGGCCTTGGTAAGTGAGGTACACTCTCAATCCTATCCTTTTAATCAATAGCACTTAGATATGGGGAGTTAAAAATTGATAAGCTAATTCTCCATCGTTAAGGGTGAGGACTTAAAAGTTAGCTATAGTTCCTTTAGATAGGAGGGAGTTAATTACATAGCTATCTTGATATTATAAAATTGGGGAGATTATTACTCTTGTTAAAAAGAGGAAATTAACCCAAAATTTAGAAGAACATGTTGTAAGGGGGAGTATAGGAGAATTTAAAATTGATGAAACAAAATGGGGAGATTGTTGGTGCAAGGGTACCATGATCGGTAATTTTGATGATAACAAAACGCTTGTATTTAACATTTACATTTGAAGTCTAAGATTTCAGGTTATTTGCAAATGGATACAAGTTTGAAGGTGATGTGCGAAGAGCTCGCATTCATAGTGGATTAGAGGAGCTCGTTGGAGGAGTTTTGCTTGGAGCGAGAGCTTGAAGATAGACAAAAAGAATATGATAGATGTCTTTTTTATCTTGTACTTTGTATCTTTTGTTATTTGCTCTTTTATTTTCTTAGAGTATTAGTTAAAGAGCCTCAAAGTAACAAAACTACAGTCCTAAGAACACTTACTAAACCCTAGGACACATAGACAACTCTTAGAGAACTTAGAAAATCAAAGTAGGCATCAGACAACCTGATCAGATGTCCAATCTGGACTTTAGATGTCTGATCTTGACTTTTAAGACGTCTGACTGTTTGATCAGACGTCCAAAACACTTAGGCTGGAGAACCACTTACTGTCTGCTAGATTTAGATGTCCAGCCCTTAGTCCATATGTCTTAGCAGACGTTTGATGACGTTGGTAGACGTCCAATTACTAGAACGTTGGCTTAGAAATATAATTGTTGAGGATTGACCTTTAGTCTTCTATTAGACGTCCGTAGAGGACCTCAGACGTCTGATAAATAGATGTTAGTCCTCGATTAAGCCAAAATCAGTTCTCATCAGTAATCTAGTCGTTTGTGCCTCGGGAAATCCATTCCCATAGTTATCTAGGTTTCCAGACGTCTAGACCTAGTGTCAGATGTCCGATAAGTCGTCTAACGATCTTACATAAGAACCTTGTTTAGGTCTGAACTAAGTCAGTAAGGAAATCCGTCCAGGATTAGACGTCTGATTTACTTTCCAGATGTCCTAAAAGTAGTTTCCAAACGTATGATACTTTTCCTAGACGTCTGATAACCCTATCAGAATCATTAATGATCCTGATTTTGGCCTGTTTTACCTTAGGTTCATCCCCAAGAGCTTCCTAAGCCTTCCTAAGGGTTCCTAAGCCTTCTATAAATAGGAGAGGCCCCTTCCTTTATTAAAGACACTGAAGAAACATTAAGACATGCCTAAGAACACTACTTCCACTCATAGTGTCCAAGAGAAGAAATGAATCACCTAGAAGTGCTCTTGCCATTAGTCTACGTCTTGAGAGCACCATCTTAATTGTGCACCCGCTCTCCTGCTGTTGCATATGAGAGCGGTGTGCCATCGCGTGGATTGCGCACCCGCGTCATTTGCTGACGCACTTCCTTCAAAGGGAAGCTATCTTTGCCTATGGTAGCTAGTTTTATTTACATTCTTGGACTCTATAGGATATTTTGTATGTCTTTGGTTAGGTATTCGCTTTGCGAATTCTCATCTTCTTTGTGTGATTAAATACTCCTCGTGAAGAGGAGGGGTTTGAGGCATGCTACCCTCGTTCAAAATAGTGTAGTTGTAAGAGTTTGAGTCACCCTCGTTTAAGTGACTCGTTAGTGGATTTGGTCGACTCGGTCAATCAGGAAATCTTAAGTCGAGACTTAGGTGGTGGTTTTTACCCGGATTTGGGTTTCCACCTAAAAATCTGTTGTGCCTTGTGATTGTTGCTTTTTGTGAGATTGTAATTATATTTTCCGCATCATTTATCTTTCCGCAAGATGTCCGTAGAGGACCTCAGATGTCTGATAAATAGATGTTAGCTCTCGATTAAGCCAAAATCACCTCTCATCAGTAATCTAGTCGTTTGTGCCTCGGGAAATCCAGTCCTGCAGTTATCTAGGTTTCTAGGCGCCTAGACCTAGTGGCAGACGTTTGACAAGTCGTCTGACCGTCTTACATAAGAATCTTGTATAGGTCTGAACCAAATCAGTAAGGAAATCTGTCTAGGATTAGACGTCTGATTTGCTTTCCAGACATCCTAAAAGTAGTTTACAGACTGATACTTTTCCCAGACGTCTGATAACCCTGCTAGAATCATTAATCACTCTGATTTCGACCTGTTTTGCCTTGGGTTCATCCCCAACGACTTCATAAGCCTTCTTAAGGGTTCCTAAGCCTTCTATAAATAGGAGAGACCCCTTCCTTTGTCAGAGACACTCAAGAAACACCAAGACACGCTTAAGAACACTACTTCCACTCGTATTGTGTCCAAGAGAAGAAATGAATCACCTAGAAGTGCTCTTACCATTAGTTTACGTCTTGAGAGCATCATCCTAGCTGTGCACCCGCTCTCCTATTGTTGCATACGAGAGAAACGTTGTGCCATCGCGTGGATTGCGCACCCGCTTCACTTGCCGATGCACTTCCATCAAGGGGAAGCTATCTTTGCCTATAGTTGCTAGTTTTATTTGCATTCTTTGTGACTTTATATGATATTTTGTATGTCTTTGGTTAGGTATTCGCTTTGCGAATTCTCGTCTCCTTCGTGAGACTAAATATTCCTCGTGAAGAGGGGTTTGAGGTACGCTACCCTCGTCCAAAGTAGTGTGGTTGTAAGAGGTTGAGTCACCCTCGTTTAAGTGACTTGTTAGTGGATTTGATTGACTCAGTCGATTGGGAAATCCTAAGTCGAGACTTAGGTGGTAGTTTTTACCTGAGTTTAGGTTTCCACCTAAAAATCTATTGTGCCTTTGATTGTTGCTTTTTGTGAGATTGTAATTATATTTTTCGCATCATCTATCTTTCTGCAAATCTCACCCCCTCCTATAGGGAAATTACAGATCCTATGACCTATTAGATGCTAATGGGGGGCTTTACCATTGAGGCAATCCCTTGGTGGTCATTTCATTTGAATATTGTAAAGTCAGAATCATTGCAAGGTCATGCCCTTGCGGACTAAATCCCTTGAACATACTTTCATTATAAGCCCTAAAGCAGCATGTATAAGGGCAATTGGTATGATGGATAATCCCTCGAGATTTGTAGAAATCATATAAGGAATGAGTGGAAAATTCAAGAGCATTATTAGAACATACTAATCTCTTTTAGATTATATTTCATTACATCATTTACACATTTGTAATTATGTTATATTTTTTAATTGAATCTTGTGGTCCAATTGTTATGTTTTTAAACGTCATCTCTCGTTTAGTTTCGTTCTTTCAGTGTTGTGATAGAGAAAATGTTATGAAAGTGTGTTATTTACATTATTATTTCCTTATTAGTACTTAATAATTATATATCATATCATTTTTTTATATTTTTTATGTAAATCCTGAGGCTTACGCTACGACTGTCTCGAGGCTTATGCCTTACCTCGATGAAGTCAAAATACCTCGATATCGCCTCACATTTTTTAAAATCTTGGTTGCATGGAGGGTTTGGGCGGTTGGGGGTGGGAGTTGATAGACGAAGAGGCGGAGGAAGGTTGCAGCAATGGTAGTCATTGTCAGTCAGTCAGTCTAGGGGTGCAGCGAGGAGGCACAGGTGGTGGCAAGGTGGTTGGTGGAATGTGAGGTGGTGTGGGTGGCTTCGATGGGAGGATGGGGGAGAGGTGTGGGTCTTGTGGGTTGGGTGACGTGGGGTTGAGTTCTGATGGGGGAGGAGGTGAGATGAGGAGGAGAGGGAAAAAGGTGGAGGGGTGAGGAGGGTGGACTCTCAGGTGGGAAGTAGAGTTGGGAGGGGAGAATGAGTGTGTGAGTTGAAGATGAGAAGAAGTGATGATCGAAACTCACAAGGGACGGAAACCCTAAATTCATTCGCAATTGTTCCTCAAAATAAGTTTTCCCTCCCTTTTATAGGGATACAAAAATCAAATAAAAAATATAAAAAAATAAAACACACCCACTTGTGGCATCCTTATAAGTGACACCTCCTGGTGAAGGGTCACATGAAAAATTTACATGGATGCCCAATAGAAAAATATAAAACACTAAAATTTTGGCAAAACACATTTAGGTTCCTTGTGAATTAACCATGGGCTGCATAAGATGTTCTTCTCTTCGAGCTTCTTCTTCAACACCTCCAAGTTCAACTACCAGTCTCTTTGTAGAAAGCGTAGATCTTGTTGAAGAATAAGTGGATTGAAGTTCACTTTTCCCGAAAAGATTTCCTTTCAAAAAATTTCTCTCGAAAAGATGGGCTTTTCAAGAGGACTTGTCCAATCCCACAAAGAGTTTACCTTGTCTGTGAATTTCTTATTTAGGGCAACCCCGTAATAATTGTCTCATGAAGGGAGGTTATTTTGTGTTGAGCAGTGAATTCCCTTTCAAAAAAAAAAAAAAACATTGTATTGAGCGTTGAGTTCCACTTGCTAGTGTTAGGAAACTCTGAAAGGAGGTCGTTGGCTTTGTTGTTGTGAAGGAATCTAGTAACTTATCTAATGAGTTCAGGAATGTTGGAGATGTTCATAGAGAGGTTGATCCTTTTGCTGCGTTCTTGTATCTTCACTCTAGTAAGGGCATTATGAGGTGATTTTGAAGGTGTTCGTTGGTACATGCAGGGTCTTTTTTGGGTGCTAATTATTGGCTAATGGGGAGATATGTGGCTATTTGATCATTTCCACTATTGTAGGAGCTGTAAGTGGCTGTGAAGAGGAAAGAGCTTGAATGGTTAGGAAGGTCATGAGAAAAGGGAAAGAGAGGGGGGATGGGGATAGAGTATCAATCCTTTTTTGTCAGATCTTAACTCAACGACAACTTTTGAGGAGGTTAACTTCTCCGTGAATGTATCTGTGTAAACATGAGAAAGGTAGGGTAGAGGTGTGATTTTTGAAAGATTGCATGTGTATCTATGTGAAAGCTCCGTATGTTGGCTTTAACAGCCATTTCGAGGAAGGTTAGGATTTGATCAGAACATACAAGAGTGCAACTTTATGATGTTATTTGTGTAAATACGAAGCTGAGGTGCATTCACCTAATTGAGAAAATTTCTAAGGCTACCTTGTAAAAGCCTTGGTGATTTCCTTGCTAGTCATTCTTATATGACAGTCAAATGTTCCTTTCTTTTCTTAAAGAAACCATTACTCCTAGGCTATTGTATATATAATGAATTTCACATGTATGCACTGGCAAACTATCAATATTACAAGGGCCCTTGGACACCATATTTATGCACGCATCCTTATAAATTTGATGCTCTTTACGAAAATTAGGCTCCAACAGGAAATTTTCTATTTTGTTAGAATAGGTCAGAAAGATAAATATGTTTTCTCCTTAATACCCAATTTTTGAATTAATGTCTTTCCCCCATCAATCACCTTAACGTGGCTTCAAGCTACCTTTCCAAAGAAAAAAAAGCTTCAAGCTTGTACAATATCTACATATTTTGCGAGGAGATATTGCTTTTTTTATTAACCTTCTAATAATACCTTTCAAAGAAATTCTATAATATTCTGTTTGGATTTTAAGCAGTAGATGAATACTAAGATCTTAACCTTACCCTTCACGTAAGTTATAAGAATAAGCTGTAGATGGAGGGGGTATCAAATGTGAAATTGATCAGCTTTTAGATTGTATGTGTAAATATGTTCAACCTAGAAGGCTATACATAATATCAAATATCTATAGGGCATCTATGTGAAGTCTCAAAATGTAAAGTTTGGAAAATTTGACTCCAACATATTTGTGAATAATATGATAATGCTGTAAGCTGACTCACACCAATGACAATTTTGTTTTGGTTCGTGTAACACTATACGTATCAGCGGCCATACAATGCTTGAAGAGAAAGAGGCTCTATGAGCAGCAGGTGGAGCAGCTTGGAAATTTCCAACTGCGAATTCATGATCAGGTAAAAATTTCTTATTTTCAGTTTCCACTTGTTACCTTTTGCCAGTGTATGGAAGAATGCTGATTCTAGATTATGTAAAATCTGCTTTGGAGAAATCTCAGAATCATTACGTGCATGCTTTCATTTCAGATGATTATGTTGGAAGGTGCCAAAGCAACTACAGAAACTGTTGATGCATTGAGAACTGGAGCATCAGCTATGCAAGCCATGCAGAGAGCAACGTAATAATCTCTTCCATAGTCACTTGTTCAATTGAGATTCTTTGCATTTATTATTGTCTGAAAAAGCTGATAGTTGAATATATTATTATGTCGCTGCTGTTCTTAATTTGCAATGGGAGTGTTCTATTCACGATTATGCCCTTTTTACCCTTTCAAAAAACGATTATGCCTTTTTATTGCAGTAACATTGATGATGTGGATAAGACCATGGATGAAATTAATGAGCAAACTGAGAACATGAAACAGATACAAGAAGCACTGTCAGCTCCTATTGGAATTGCGGCTGACTTTGATGAAGTAAGTTGCTTTTTTCCCACCTTCTCTCTCTTTTTTTATGGTTGCTAGCCTGTTTGAGTTAAAATTGTACTTTTCTCTTGATGCAGGATGAATTGGAGGCAGAACTTGAAGAATTAGAGGGTGCTGAGTTGGAGGAAGTACTTCTTCAACCTGCTACAACTGCCCCTGCTGCTCCAGTTCACGTTCCTCCAGCCAAAGTACCGACACGCCCTCTTCCCCAGAAAAATACTGCTGAAGAGGATGAGCTTGCAGAGTTGCAAAAGGAGATGGCGTTATAATAAGGTGAAGTGATGATGATGTTGTTCACTTTTTGTCTGGTGCCTTTGGTTATAGAAGGGGCTGCAGTAAGCATTCATTATTCATGAAGAGGTCATCTGATGTGCATTTGGCACAAGAGATAGACTGTGACATAGTGGGTGATATCTTGTGATATCTGGAGTTTTCATCTCCTTTCAAACTGGTGGGATGGTTCTATCCTTCAATCTCTCTCTCTCTCTCTCTCTGTGGGACATCCCAAATGCTTCTGAAATTGAAATTAGGCCCAAACTTCGTTTTCTTTTTAAATGCAAGTTCCTCATTGAATGTTCCAACTGGGAGAGGAAATTGACATCCAACTGCTGCATTGGTTTTGCTTGGTAATTGCAATGTTGATCCTCGATGGCTGCCATCAATTAGATGCCTAAAGACAATTAAGTGGCTGTCACCAAAAAATTTCCTTGCCGTTGTACCTTTTGCATCTGATATTGGCATTTGGAGTTTCGAAATCCATCATTCTGACAATGAAAATTGACAAGCAAATTTTTGATGGTTATTCTTTTTCCTAAAATAGTACGGAAGAGGGGTTCTTTTCTGCAGGAATAAGACTGAGTTGTGATTCCCATTGTCTGACTGCCAAAAGAAAGTCATTCCCTCCCTGCATTGCCGTTGTTTCTCGATATTTGAAAAGTATCATGAAATATAATTCCTTGACATCTGTATAGCTGCCTGCATCATTATTTCTCGATCTCCAAATAATATTCTCAGTCGAAGAATGAGCTGCTTAGTGTTTGCTCTTTCCCTGAAGATAAAAATGCGAATGCCATTTCTCTAATGAAGCCTAAATGGGTTTCTGTTCATTCAGCTTGTGGTTTGTTGTACTCCACTCACTTCTCTTGGGAAGAACCTTTTCTTGTTGGGTTTTGTCCATGCATATACTGAATTGGTTTGCATTTCTCTGTTTCTGCAGAACTTCGCAGGAATGAAGGACCAACCCATGAATATAATATCAAAGCCAAAGTCAGTGTTGGACATGGCCTGATTATCATCACAGTACTTGCATCTTATTAGTATTGGTGTGTAAAAAGGATGAGATGGACAGTGTTATCACAACGTAAATATGTTTCCCCTTCCCATATATCCCCTAAAATTATTATCAGGCATGTTGGTTTGCCCTCTTACGTTCCTACTTTAGGTGTTTGTGCATAAGTTTCAAGAGCGTGATGATTCTGTCAGTGTTGTACCATTATTTCAGTTGGCAGACTTCGCAATGTGTAGGCATATTACTGAAATTCCTACACGTTTTGGTACCATGGTTTCTAGTTCGACCATTTTAAGGAGAAGACAGGTCTTGAGTGGCTGAATCTTGTTTCTGATGGTGGGTCGTAGTTGGATGGTGTTTTATTGGAGTCGTCTTTGCTCTGAAGTTTGTCAAGCTGCCCATGCATCTATGCATGCCACCTCGTGTACAAACTTGCCTTTGCTACCGGTTCCGTGTCTGTCCTGTATGTAGCGGCCATTTTTCATATAGCAGTTGGAGAAATTTGTCGATTCTTAGGCCAATATCCACTCCCAAAAGGATGATTCTGTCTATTGACATGGAGACGAGGGCTTTTGGTTCAGTCTTCTGGTGGTACTTGTTTATCAGCAGTTTGTATTACGAGTCTGCCTTTTGCATGAGGAAAAATGCATGATAAAGGTTTTCTTTTGTCTATGTAAACCCTGTGGATTACCAGGATGGCTTTCCCTTGGGCAAATATGCATTGATAAAAGTAAATATCTGTTTCTTACTGCCCTAGTTGAAGCTTGCTACATTGCTAATTGGAATTTGCCCGACTTCACAAGTCCGTCGAGGGTTTTGATTTTTTAAACAGAAAGCTTGTCCATTGCCATTCTGATAAAATTAAGGTGGATTGTGATATGTCATCTCGAAGGATGCAAGAACCAGACATAACAAGCCACTAAAAGGATCTTCAGGGAAGTTTAGCATCTGAATTTAACTCAAGGGCATTCATTTTTTTCTGTTTCAATAGAACATAATGATTTCGTTTGATTAAATAATTATTGAAAAAGCAATATGTCATAAAATTAGACTAATTACTTCACGTGGTAGATGAAGGACTTGAGGATTGTGCATGCAAAGGAGTTCAATGTTATCAGGGAAGAGTAATTTATAACTCGAGGAAGGTTTGAGGGGATTTTTTTGCCCAATTATGGTAGGTGAGGTCCCATGCCCTTCCAATCTTACCGTGGGGATGCAAGGCAAAGGCTCAAAATAAAATTAGTCAAAAACTAAATATCAAAATCATACAGACTCACATATCTTTATTTTGACATGCTAAGGCAGCGTGAAAGAAGCATATCATATCGAGTCCGGGAACTGAGAGGTGAGATCCAAGAATGATTGGTTCATTTGTTCCTGCTGATACATAAATCCGGCAGAGTCACTTGCACCACCGCCGCCAATGTCATTGGTGATTGGTAGAACAATCTCTTCGCCTACTTGGTTATGATGCCGCCAATGTCATTGGCGATTGGTAGAACAATCTCTTCGCCTACTTGGTTATGATGTCGTCGATGATGGTGATTGAGTGAAGGTTCTCCTTGTGTGGCAGTGGCATCAGATGAAGATGAAGAAGATGCATAGATGTGGCTATTTGAGCATGAGCGCGCGTGAGCTCCCATTTGAAGCTCTGTATCTGTTGCTGGAGGTTGTGAATGATGCCTGCAACGCCGTAAACAGGGTTCTGCACGCGTGCGTATGCCTCCTTTGCCATGATATAGACTCGGCTGCGTGCCTGCGTTGTTCCACGGGAATGTGCTGAAAATTTTTTATTTTACAGCCCTTCCGGATGGAATTTTCTTCGTTACAATGGCCGGTGACCGTTAATGAAATGACGAAATCCGACTATAATTGTTGATCCTTTATTTGACCCCAATTAAATTATCGATCTCTCTCAGATGGCAAGGGCACTAAACGAAAGCCTTGTTTTAATTGCAAGGGGTTCTCGTGGCATTTGTTGTGTAATTATTTGCATTCACTGCAAAAGGAAACTTCTGGACATCTTTTGCCCGTTAATACATAGATGGATACATGTAGATCGAGAGGTACACTAATTGTAATTTCATTTAAAAGGTTTGCATATGACATCTAGATATAAAAAGTGGAATCCTGTAAAAATTACTTCCAGCAACTATACGAGTTTTCACAGTATAGAATATTAAAGTGATCCATCAATATGATCGTATGTCAAGTAGCACTACACTTATGGCGACCAATATATACGTCACTATTAGTTTTGACGATGTACTTGCACCATTCGCCAACATTTTTATGTATAAATACTTTTACCTTGAGATAGGAAATGAAAAGTTGCCCTTCATCTTTCGATCTATCAATTTTCCATTTGTTACGTGAGGCATTGGATGGTGCATGGTGGTAAAATATGAATGGTGACATAGAGGTTACTCTCCAAGGCTAATTTGGATGGAAGAATAAATTTTATGAGATAATATTTTTGTAGATAGATTATTTTATAATTTTATTTGGAAGTTATAAGGATTATTTTGGTGACTTATTTGAAAAATTTTTAAGTTAATTCATGAAAATACATAAGTTAACCTACAAAAAATAGTTCCTTCATTAATCCTAAAATAATTTATTTCAATTTAAATCTCGTAATACTAGTTAAAATATCATTCTTATCAAATAAAATTAACATCCACTTCAATTTTATCCTTCTTATCAAATTAAACCTAAATTTTGATAGATTTGCATCTACTAAATTAAATATTTATTTTTATCATCTTTTGTACACAATTAGTAATGGAAGGCATGTTATACAACATATTGTCTCTTTCCGAGGGAGGGATGAACTCTCCTTGAAATATTAGTAGAAAAATATAATGTGATTAATTGCAAATATCATATCTTTTAATTATTTATTATTGATCTAATTTGTAAAATCACCAGCGAATGTCAATTGAAACTACATATATACGGTAACAATCAGATATAAAGAGTCTACTTTATCCTTGAATGTAGTTATCCAATTAATTATCTACTTGAATAAGTGACAACGGCGAGAGCTATCATCTTTTTGCTTGCATTCTATTTAAGTTCACACAAGTTGACAATTGATTTTGTTTTTTTTTTTTAAAAAAAAAAACTTTACTCGGCGGACTCTTTAAGGCGGAAACTTTCCTTCGTCATGCACATTGCAAATATGCCCTCACCCCGAAACGAAATTGCACCAACATCCTCATATCCCATGTGAGAAAGAAATGGTAAGCATCCACGTTTATACGTACACTCACTCACCCATCGGGAACTCGCGATTGATTTGGCCTCCCACGACTTTGGGTTAACCCAAAACTACGAAATATTCTCAAATCTTGTTTCCACATTTTCCATTGTTCTTGGCCCAATTGTGGACCTAATTAGAGCCATGAAAATAAAAGTGGGATCAATCATGATATGAAATATAATATAAGTACGCGTAACATTCTAGCAACATTTCCTGCCCCGTAGATCCCGTGAACACAGGCGAATCTTTCGGGGTGTTCGGGAGGAAAGTAGGGGGCTAATATGCAATCTTCTCCACACCTTCTCCTCGAGCACTTGCAGGCTGCACAACGTGCACTGTTGCGAATCGACGTGAGATCTTTGGTGGATTCGCCTCTAGATTCTCTGTTTCTAGAATTTGCCTCTGGTCTCTTTACATCGATCCTCACAACAACAATTAGATTCTTTTCGATCTCGATCTTTCACAAGATTTGATTGCAGTGATGAGATATAACGGCGGGAGCAGAGCCGCTATGGTATGTGCAACGGCTACTTTCGTTTTGAATACTGTGGAAGAAAAGGCAGATGGTTTCAGTTTAATTAAATGATTGGATTTTTCGCTTTCATTTTCTTTCTAATATAAATAAACGGTCTTTGGTGGAAGTATCCCATTAATAATGGGGCCACTCGTAGTGGACTTAAAAGTCCATTTGGTGTATGTGCATTGGATTAAAGATTTCAAATGTTGGTCAGAACCGTCTACATGCCATTGAAGATTACCTGTAACTGTGATCACTTTTAAAGGAGGTGGCATGATAAACAAAGAGATGATTTTGACTCTCATGTCAAGGGGGAGAAGTTAGATGTTCACTTCCCCTTATTTCCCCAGATAATGTTCGAAGGCTCATTTATTTCTCCTGTTGCTTGTTCAATACTCCCTAGAAAGGGCATTTGTCCGTGCGAGAGACGACGACTGTCTTGGACGTAAGCTAACTTGTGACCCTTGAATGGAGAGACTAAGCTACGATTGAAGCTACAAAAGAAAAAAGCAATGACCGGTGCTCGAAGGAATTTGATTATTTCGAAGGTAGGACTCTTATTGCCCCTACAACAATGACATCTAGCAACAAGCAATATCACCTTGCTACATGTAAGTAAGTAGTTTCTCTATGCCCTAGTTGGTGTGGTTATTAAAATTAAGGTAATCCCACATGATAGTTATAAATGCTATAAATATAACTAGTGTAAAAATTTCATTTCTTATCTATCGCATTTATCACTATTTATTATATCTATCTCTTACCAATCATATTTATTCTCACCAACTTACTCTCCCTTAATCACATTTACCTCTACTAAAATACTTTTATCTATCACATCTATCCTATTAAATCACTCTTAATGCTAAAAAAAATAAAAATTAATAATAATATATCAACTTAAGTTTCACCCCCTGATCATTCTTTTATTTATCTACTTATCCTTTCTTAATTTCCTGAATTTTATCCAATCTAAACTTTTAGGCATTCCAAATGGGACCTAAAAGCCTTCTCATGCCACGTTTCTGTTGCTTGGTGCTGTCCTTTTGTGAGGTAAAAAGGAAAAAAAAAAGTGTTAGTCAATTTTACATAAGCTATACAGGTAAGTATAATACTGAATTCAATAATGGGAACTGAAATTCTTCCCGTATGATATTTTGAGATGTATGGTATATATATCGTGAATATCTATCTCTTTAATAAACTTTATATATATAGTGATTAGCCAATTAATAAGTTATGGCTTGAATCGGTATCTAATTCTTTCTGCGGATAAATTTAGTAATATTTGATTTAGTGTGGCTCTCCAAAATTTTTAATTAGTATCTATTAGCTATTGATAGCATTTAAATTATTTTACTAGGAAAGATCGTTAGATTATAAGGGTTCACTAATTTTTGGTTTTTAGTTGATGAGGAAAGGCATATGCTGTGTGTGATGTGAATGAGAAGGCTTTACCCAATATGAGGGTTAAGACTAGAATATATCATGAGAGACAGCATAGCATATGGATTCATGCCACAAGGTTCTAGGCCCAACATTTTATCAGCTTACTTATTTTGGGCCTAAATTGACTCTCTTTTCCTGACGGGCCAACAATATATGATATTTGCCTGCCTCGGGTTTTTTAATTGGTGCATCTCTGATCTAGAGTAAGGCCGTTAATCGAGTCAAAGAGGCTTGGGTTTTACCCACAATTTGCTAACAATGGCTCGCAAAACGGTTTGTTTGGAAAAAAAAAAAATGAATTAATCAGAAATTTCAAATTCTATAGCAAATGATGTATTTATAATGATTTTGGTAGTGATCTTGAAGGGTTAATTTACTTGATAGGTTAGTAAAGTGAAATTAAGAAATGCGACATTGGTGTATGTTAATTCTCAATTGTATTTACTTGTAATGGGATATCAACATCAGTTTTTATTTACTTGAATTAATGTTAAGTTATGATGTTAATTTTTGTGATGTTTACTTGGTAGTGGTGTTAGAAAGAGGACGGTGATAGATATCAGAGAGAGAGGGGGGAATTGTGTGTGACTTTAACATAAATTTAACTAACACTAGTAGCAACTGATGTTAAGAGGGAAAAACTAGTGTTAAGTAAAAGAAGGTTAGGTGTGAAGTAAACAAGGATTAGCTCCTCATTTAAGGAGTTAACCCCCCAAAAAAATAAGGCTGAAGGGCATATATAATATTTTGGTTCAACCTGTAACACCACCACTAGTTTTTAGCTTACGCCTTCCTGCAGGAGTGAAAATAAACTTTAAAATCTTGGAAGAAGAGGGCACAATGTGCATATGTTAAGAATAGTAATTAAATTATTATGGTAATGAAAGAAAGAAGCAATCAAAGGTAATAATCTAAGGAAAATTCAACGAATTTTATCATGTTGTTATTGATATAATTTTGAGAAACCTATAACATATAAGAATTATTGATTGATGTTATGTATGGACATGTACCTTAATCATATATTTATAGTCTTGTAAAGGGAAATAGAAAAAAAGTCTCCCCATCATGTTATTTGAACAATAATTTCATATAGATTTAGATGGTAGTAGATAGTTATAATACACTTGTAAGTTATATGCACGTAAGGACCTTTGTACTATTTTCATTTCATTTAATGACCTTCCTCCAATTTTAATCGAAGAAATATTAAAAGAAGAGATATATGGTCTTATTTGTAATTTTTAGCATTGTAATGACCCTTCTCAATGATCGTTTGGATTTTTCTGGAATTTTAGGGGTTCTCTCGAAATTTTTCTGTACACCAAAAAGATTTCGTGCGGAGTTTGTGACTTTCAGGAGGGGTCTTGCGCAATTCCAACACCCCTGAACTTTTTCTACAGGCCCTGATGTAATTTTCCCAACCTCACCTTACCTCCACACAAACCCCCACACACACCCACCCCTAAACCCTACCTCCTCCCTATAAAACAACCCCTTCCTCCTCCACCCTCTCCCCCCCCCCCCTCCATTCCCTGTAGTTGACGTGAGAGGGAGAGGTTGGGAGCTTGAGTTTGAGCAAGGAAGAGAGAGAGCAAGGAGCAGGAGGAGCTCGGAGGAGAGGAGTGTGTGTGGGAGGAAGAGGGAGAGCGGCAGGAGATCCTAAAGCTGCTGCTGCAGGGAGTTTTGCTGTAGTTGCAGAAGCACACAGAGGAGGAGAGCCGCTGCGGGGAAGGTCTTACGCACGGAGTTGGAGTCATTTTTTCCGAGCTATCAGGCGTTCGCGACGTTCTACAGTTGTCTGGAGGGATCGTCAGACGTCCGGAGGGAGCTCAGGACGTTTGGTGGCACGTAGAGTACCAAGGTAAGCTCTGCTCATGGTGTGTATAGGCGTGGAAACCAAGTTTCCGCTGCCTTAATGATTGTTGAGCATGGCTTTAACTACGTACATTTGCGTAGGTACGAGGAACGTTGGAAAGGCGTGTTGGCGTGACATTCGAGGCACTTTAGGATGTATGACTGCTCTCCCAGACAACTGGGAACAGTGTTAGACATTTGGAGACACCCTTGGACAGCTGGAATAGATGTAGGAAAGCAATGTGAGATCCTACGCTCATTTAAGATGTTTGGGACTCATCATAGACGTCTGATTTTGGTCAGGGTGCGCGTGGTTGGGTCGGTTCAGGGCTCAAACGAAGTCGATTTTCCGCAAACGAAGTACCATTGATTTTCTTTCGAAATTTCCTACGTGTTAGGGTTGTTTCCATATCGTTTTGAACTTGTTTGATATAATGGAATATTGATCAATGATGTTAATGTTTGGTTTGGCCATTTGTTTGGAATAGGTCTCCAATCCGTAGTGCACACGGGACCTGCGGAGGCATCGAGATCCACCATTCGTGCCCCCATCCACCGGTACACTTTGGTAGAGTGGTCCTCTCTACTCTTGTGGCTTTAAATTATTAAAGTGCATGTTAAATTAGAAATATTTACTTGAAACCTAGGATATTAGATGAACCCTAGCGATGAGAATGGTGTATGTACATTACTTGAATCTCGCTTGTTATAAAATCTGAGAATGCATGTTGTTAAATTTTCTATTGTGAGAAATGAAATATTTAAAATGATGTGATGATTGCTTATCTTGTTAATCCACGAGCTGCTTGTTATATGAATTAGAAATCGGAATGCGATAGAGATACATACCATGTAATGAAATGAGATGAGTACCTATGCACAAACCCTACGGGGAATTAGGAGAGGAATCAAAGTATAATGATGTGGATATCTGATGTATGATAGAACATGTGGCCTACAGGCATGATGATTGGTTGTTTGGAATTGGGTATGGAAAGTGAGCTAGCCTTCCTATACGTGGTATCGAGGAGAGCAACCGTCACCTTTCTTGTAGGGAGAGAGCTAATTGCCCCTTAGGTTAGGATCCGGGGTTAGGATTGGCCTTTCTACATTGACTCATGTTAGGTTCACTGGGAAAATTGGGATAGTCGGGTGAGGGTATGCAGAATGTTGAGGGGTGTGGTGCCTGTTTTGTTCTGTGCTGTACATTTGGGCGTACTCGTTAGTGGAAAGGACTGACCGCGTGTCAGTGCGGGGTAGCTACCCGTACGTTTATCGTATCTATCATAGTCACTGCTACGTCACGACCATGACCTCGAGGTGGTAGACCAAGTGTAGGGCTGCCACGGAATACTCTACCGACCAGGAGAGTGCCACGTGGGCGTCCTACATCGTAGAAAAAAACTATATCAAGATCGTTCCCTTAGGGAACACGTTGATTAAGAAATGTTGTTGACCCTTAGTAGAACAACTGAATCAGAAACACATAGTTGATTATAAACGGAAACAGATGATAATGAATAACTGGAAAGATGTATAAATAGTTTACTGCTTTTCTTTCTTGTTTAAATACATTTAATGTTCTTATGTGCCACTCTACTCAGTATTAGCTGACCATAGATATATGTAAACATGTTCAGGTCAGGGAGTTAAGCAGCCATTGCCACCGACTGCAGAGGGTGCTGGACCAAATCGAGCCCAGTAGTAGTTTGTTCTTTCCCTTTTCCGTTGCAGTGACTTTTTACTGTTAGTATGTTAGAGCATGTTATTGTTATGCCTCTTTACTCTAGTTGTGATGGCTATGTCAGTGAATGTTATTTTCCACCTGTGACACGTTGTTCTTTTGGAACTTTGTTCTATTTTTCCGTTGCTTCCTGATATTTATTTTACTTAGTTATATTGCATTTGTGGTTGGGGTATGTTTCGTGCATTTTGTTATTTCTCGTTGAATGACTGGATCTTTGGATTTAGTTTAGGTAAGCTGTTTTCGGGTTTCATAGGGAGTTGGGTTCGGATCGTAATAAGCACTTTTGAGGGCTTAGATGTAAGAACTTTCTATAATTTCGATCGGAAAAAATTTCAAAAAAGGAGGCATGGAATTTTATTTGTAATTTTTAACACACATGAGGATTTGGATATAATATTTACAGAGTGCATAGAAACCTATGTACTATTTTCATCTTATTCAAGGAGTTTTGTACAATTTTGATTGGGAAAAAATTAAAAACAGAAGAGACTTAAGAGCTCATTTACAATTTATGAGGACTTTGGTGCAATTTTCACATTTAAAAAGAAGAAGTGTAATAACTTATATGTAATTTCCAAAATTCATAAACACCTGCATGTAATTTTTACAATAAACATTATTTAGAAAACATAAACGATCCCAGTTGCACGTCGAACCTCGAACCTGCGCTTTTCGCGGAATGGTAAAACTTTAAACCGACGTCGGTGACCATTAAATTTGCTAGGTAATTTTTTAAGTAATAACTTACTGTGCCTGAGAAATATATATACAGTGTCAGCTCCAATGACGCATAGACTGAAGCCTGCATGGGCTTTCAGTATATTTAAGGATTGGACCGTAAACATATATATATTCTTCACCCTGCAAGTTTGTTAATTAGTCACCGGAGGGGCTTGAATCGACGCACCTTAGGCTTTGCTGCATAACGAATAAGGGGTGGTGATCGGTCATTGTCATTTTCTAAGGTCTTTCGAGAATAATCAAGCGATTGGGAGGATTAGAATGGCTCAGGGAAGCAATGTCTATTGCCCTTAGAGCCGTTGATTTTTTGAAGTTAACCCATTGTTTGATGGTAATGATCCAACAATGACAGCGTTATGCAATGCAGATGGATAGAAGAGAAAGGTCGAATCCTATCATCACCGTCGAGTTGGATCAGAACCACGTGCTAATTAATGATGAATGAGGTCCATTATTGTAGGCATCAATCCCGCCACTTCCCACCCTGGTCCCCACCGGACATCACCTCTCCTCCCTTTTGCCACTTGTAGCAGAAATTTGATCAATGGCCTATGTTATGTCGACTAGGAGGAAGATATCCTATGGCTTTCTCTCTTAATTTAATAAAGTTATAACTTATTCCACATTCGTCGCCACATCCAAAAACGCTATCCTAGCAATGTTGCAAACGTGTAGTAATATATTTGGGCCAAAGTAAAACTAGTCATGGTAATCAGGACTGCACATGGGTCGGATTTGGTTGGGATTTAACCTACGATCGAATCCAATGTTTGCAAGAGATTTTTTCAATCCAATTCTTAGAAAATTATTGATCAGTATTTTTCTTATGTATTTTCGTACTTGATATGGAAAGTTTCGTCAAACAACGACCATTTAAATTGTAACAAAGTAAGTAAAATGAGTGAAAATAAAAAAGGATGAAGGTGGGGAATGGAGGGATGAGGATCTTAGCTTCTTAGATTAGGAGTTTTTTACTTGGGGTGAGGACAGGGGGGAGATTGGAAAGGCCTGACGAGGTGGGTTGTGAACAAAATATTGTTGCATGGAGTAGTCAAATGGAGAGGTTGTTAAAATATTATTTGGTTTTAAGAAAATGAACAATTCTAAATTTTAATAGATATAAAGAATACCTTTGAAAATAAAAAATTAAGGGTTGCAGGCTGTGGTGAATTACGTTACTCCTGTCACCCAAACCAACTCATATTTTAATGGTTGGCTAAAATATAATTCAATCCAACCCAACTTGTCTAATTAGGTGGATTTGGGTTGTGGGTTGAATCTGAATTATCTGCAGCTTTAACGATAACTAGTTGAGTCGTCCTAGATGTTAAAGTCTATATGATTGAAAGAGCAATATCCCTTGGTGCTTATGTACTCTTCTAAGTTCTCGAATAAGTCTAGGCGGTTTATGTGCCGATGTTGAGAAAGAATAGATTAAAGCATCCATTCAATGATAGAACTTCATTATTATTCTAAGAGTTAGAAACTAAGGATAAATTGTGAACGGTTTATATGTTGCAGGAGCATGTTGTCAATGTTGCACCAGACACCATGTTCATGGAAGCATCCATCAAAACAAATAACGAAACATTGGCATGACCATCGAGACATCACACATTATATCACGGTATGCAAGGAAGCAACACATAGAAGAATGCAGATTTAACATAGAAAATCCCTTCACCTCTCAGAGGGAAAACCACGAGGGGAAATGTGAATTACATCGATACCTTGTATGGAGAGCTTCTCACTCTCGACTTAAACCCAAACATGCTCTATATTACATCCATTTTTGCTCTTATTTTGGCTTCACCTCTCCACGCTTACGATAAAAGATTGCCCCTTTATTTATAGGCTCAAAAATAAGACCTAATTCTATAAGAAATCCTATTCCGAATAGGATTCCAAACTCCTACTTTTATTGGAATTCAAAAATCCTAAATATATTAGGACCAGAAAATCAAGTCAAATAAAATAAAAATACCTAAAATTCTTAACAATATCCCCCTTGACTTGAATTCCATCGCATGAGTTACATATTGAGTCTTGCAACAATTCAACTTATTTTTGGCTCCGCTGAGTACGCATTGATCAAAATGAACATTGGATTGTTAGCATAACCATCGAGATATCACACATTATATCACAGTATGTAAGCAAGTACCACAAAGAAGGCCATATTTAACATGGAAAGCCCCTTTACTCCTAACGGAAGGAAACACCAGGGAATCTCGAAGATCAATTATAGTAGAAGGAATTATATCGACACCTCATTGTGTGTCACAACCTGATTTCAGATCCTTACAGGATCCGGGATTAGCTCGTCTCGACTAATTTAAAGATCAAATCGTCCAACAAAAAATAACCAAATAACATTCATCAAACCACAATCCCACAAGTACAATAACTAAACAGGAAGAAATTGACAGCAACAAGGGGAAAAGAGCAGCAATATTACATGTCATAATACAGCTATCGCAAAAAAAAAAAGAGTACATATAACGGAAACAATGTTATAGCAACTTACTACTCCAAACAGTAGAACTAAAACTAGGATTGACTAGGCTCAGCGTCCTCAGCAGCCGGTAGCTCAGGCTGCTCAAATCTCTGACCTGTACAAAGATATACATCTGGAGTCCGCTAACATTGAGTGGAGTGGTGACTAAGAAGTAACATGCATTTAACAAGTAGTTTAGCATATAACTTTCCATTTCCAACTATCTTATACATGTTGATGCGTAGAGATCTCTAATCAGGATTCATTACATTATTTAATCTTCTTGTTCTCTACAGGAACGATCTCGCTTGTAGTTTTCCCGTGATGCAGGATGTACACGTGGCACCCTCTTGGCCGATAGAGTCACCACCCGTGATAATTCTACACCCGGTCTACTACCCCGAGGTCACGATCGCAACGTAGCGGCGACTATGGCACACGTGATAAACGCGCGGGTAGCTACTTCGCATTAGCATGCGGTCAGTCGTTTCCGCTATCAGGTATCGCTCTGGCTTCCGCGGAACCGCTCTGGCTTCCCTCGCTATAGGCACTGTAGCAGAACAGTGTAGCACTCTCCGCTCGCTCTCGCTCTGGCTCCCTACTCTCTCTTTCTCTCGCTTGGCTGTGGTGGTGTGAGACGGAGAGGAGGAGGAGGAGGGGGTATATGAAGGGAGGCATGGCGAGGGAAGAGGGATGGTTATCGTAGGGAGTGGTGCGAGGTAAGGTCGTTTGCAAGGTGAGGCATGAGGCATGGGCAAAGAGAGTGACGTGCGCACGATACGCATCGAAAAGAAAAAGTCTTTTTAGATGTCTGACTTTTTTTCCAGATGTCTGGACAGACATTTGGCAAACATGCCAGACGTCTTAAAGGATTGAGAGGTGACGAGTTGTTTCATCATTGTTGTATGAAAAATCCTAGCATCATTCGGTGGGGGGGTGGGGGAAGGGGGGGTTGCACTTTGGGGGAAACAAAAGGGTTGTAGGGGAATCTCATCGGTTCTCTACAAACATAAGAAGGTATCCACGTTAAGGTCGGCAAAGAGAAATAATGCTTATACCAAATTCTATAAAATTTGCAACCCTATGATTTAGTATTGAAAGCACAAGCCCTACTTTCCAAAGACGTGCATGAGAACGAACAAATAAGTAACATAATGGAGTTTATACTATTAATGACTAGCTAAGGCATACAGCACGGCAACACACTGGCCATACTTGTCCCGCATTAAGGAGAGAGAGGAAGATCCATCGTGACATCTCCAGTTTTCTATTCAAAATAGAATCAAATAATACATCTTAATTCCTACAGTTTCTTAATAATAAGAAAGTGAGGATTTTTCTAATCCCAGGACACGTCCACCATTATCATTTCCCTCCCTCCCCCCCCCCCCCCACAAAAATTAAACCCCACACCAGTATACATATATGATTACATGACCTAGCAACACATACAAGGGAATAATATGAAATAAATTTTGTACATAGCATTTTTTGCTTAAATGACGATGACGATGAATCTATTGATCATCTCCTTCAACATTGTTGTTACACCAAAGGAAATTTGGGATAAAATCTCACATCATAAAATTAAGCCTCCACCTATAATTTCTTCAAATGTAACTACTCATCAGTTGGAGCAATCGCACAATCTCTATTGGAGAATTTCTGTTGCTATGATTTGAAATATACGAAAAGAAAGGGAACAGAGGAAATATGAAGGGATCCATTCTTCTTCTGCCTCACTGGTAGCCTTTATTTTGGGAAGATGTGAAGTTAAATTCCTTGGTTAGGTGCTCTATTTATCAATTACTTTAAATTTCTTAGAGATTGTATTTTGTTACGGTTGTATTTAGGTCGGTAATCTATTTTAAATAATATATTACCACTTACTTTGTAAAAAGTAAAAAATAACCGGGGTAGACTAGTACACGACGCGTGAGGTGAAAGAATGAATGCACACCGCTCCAATTTCCCGGTGCTTTATTATTAAAATATTTTTCTCATAGATAGATACACCCAGCATTAATATACAAGTCCATTAAGAAAAGTCATTCTAAGAAAAACGTGCAATATGGAATTAAAACACTTAAAATTAAAGTCAAGAATGGTGGTATCCAATAACCATGCAAGATTAATTAGAGGAGACATTCAGAGAAAGACAGGGGAAAAAAGATTATAGCGGGGGAGAATTTGGAGAAAAGGCACGGGAAAATGGATATATAAGATTGTAGTTTTTTGCTTTCTTGAAGCATGTGAATTAATTTGTTGTCGAAGTCGTCATTTCCAACACCTTATAATTACTGGGTAAGTCGGGACGGCTTTCTAACACCGCACATGTTCATATGGCAATGGCAATTTAGAATTGCTTGCGTTTAAGCATGTCGATCTAATGGCCTGCGGATTGCAGGCATCGTGGATTTTTGACTTTCCCCTAATTTCTTGGTTTGGGGAAAAAGGCACCATATTAGAGGTTTAGCTTATGGACGAAGAGTCGTAGAACGCGTCAATTAAGGTCCACTCACTGCGTACACGGAAAGAAGCGGACCACCCACCGTTTTCGCCGCTTCTTCCCTTCAAGGGTACAGAATAAGATTTCAAACTTTGGATGCAAGGGGGCAACAATCGGAAGCTTGGACTTAGTTCAAAGAAGGTTTAGCCTTTCCATGGCTGTTTAGGTGGGTTATGTTTCGTCGAGGGGATAAATTTGTGGAAAAAGTAAATTAATAAAGAAAAAGTTGAATAATTGATGAAATAAGTGATCGGTTAATTTATTTGAACGTTTTGATGGATTAAAATTATTCTATAGAAAAGATAAGATAATTTTATCTCGATTTAAGTTCACTTGATTCAATGTAAATAAAAAATATGTTAAGTGACATGTCAAATACCTAACTCGATATAAGCTCACTTAAGTTGTTAACTAAATATCCCCTTGGGATGTAGGCCCAAAATTGCAGATGGACAAAAGTAACTTAAGTATTGATATATGATATGATTCAACATTGTTAAAAATGACGATCAACGATTCTAAACAAGCAATAAAATCATTTTACATTACTATATATTATTAAAATTACTTTTAAAATTATTTTATATCAATATAAAATTATTTTTCTATCGATGTAAAATTATCAAAATTATTTTAAAATCTTACATCAACTTAAAATTAATTTTAAGTCAATGTAAAATGAAATTATACTTATATATTTTTATTTAAAATAATGATAATGACTTTAATGATCATTTTACATTAATATAAAATAAGATTATATCTATATAAAATTTATTTTACACAAATACATTTTGATTCAAATCGATGTGATTTTTTTACATCGATAGTGATTAACTTATATTTTTTAATTTCTTTACATCAGGTGTCAGTCGTGAAGCGAGACATTCGCACCTGCTTAAATTATAAAATGCCTCCAAGTGTATATTTTGGCTTTAGCTATGTGTCCGGACTGGATAGGACACGGATTTCTTTAAGTTTAAGATAACGATAGCGTATATTATTTTCACATCCGCATTGAAGGCAATATGCATATGCTTATGGTTTGTAACCATATCACCCATTGCTTCTAATTTTTAGGATATTCTTCATTCGAAAGTATATTCCTATATAGTTCGTTTTTTAGCAACGTTGTATGCTATTTCCATGTAAAGGTCGTATACTAGATAAATTTAACCATATCTAGTGCTAAGATTTAACCCTGGACGGCCATACCCATTGATAACCACGTTTGGTCCATATTTGTTGTCTATTTCTACCTCTTATGATATCATGCTTTTCCTCACATTGATGTATATATATATCCACGATTATGAATGAATAAGAATGGTGATCCCTAATTTGGAGCTTTTGATTCCCATGTTCAGAAAGAGCGCAAGGGTTGGTGATCGGACCCTCAGAGTATGATTCTGGATTCAAATTGCAATTGCAATTACAACTAGGAAAATATAGAATCATTGATCTAATTTTAAATAAAGGAAATGTGTTATATATGTTTGAGGGGGAACAGAACTCCTAAGTTTTACACTAGCTCTGCGTAGATAACATAACCAAAACTTTCGAACTTTTCTTTATCTCATATTAGGTAAAAAATATTAATTAGCTTAACCTAAAAATTTATAAGACACCATGCACTTGATCATGGATTTCATCAAATTTTCTACAATCTCACAACCTAACCATTAATGAATTTAAATTCAGTAAAAATCAAACGATTACTAATATAAATATCGACATAATCGTTATACATTTTCACTTCCATCAATAGAACTCATCAACGGATTATCAAATCTTTGGAAGCTGCAAGCTATCGGATCAACTTGGATCCGATAGAGAATATCGGATAGCCATATCCACCAAAATATCCGACAATCAGATTCGTCAATACATCACATGACTGGATCTGCTGAGTTTGAGTCACCAAATTTATAAAGAAAATTTTTCTTACTCATAAGTCAGGAGACTTATTGCTAAGTAATAAATATCATGCAGCCGGTTTACGAGTCTAATTAGTACGCAGAAGAAGTGGAATAGTGGCTGAGGAAATACATACTTTTTAAAAAGAATTTTAGGTAATTAATGATAATTTTATACAAGCCGGAAGGAGTGGGACAATTATTATGCAGAACACGATGGACTAACGTAAGGCGATGAATATGAATATATTAGTAAAGCATCGTTCAATGAGCTGTGATCAAGTACTACAGCAAATATTTATTCGCTGCGAAACGCGAAAGTTCGGCATTGAGTATTTATCAGCAATATATAATTGGACGTCGATTAACAATTATATTTATATCAAAATGTTGCTTGCTTGGTAAAATGGTCGCCATCTTAGGTTCATTTTAGTTATATATATTGTAACGTCCTGTAGTTGTATATCTTGAGTCTTTCATCTCCCTCGCCTTTTTGATTTAATCGTTTATTGCAACGGAGCACCGGAACTCATTTCTTGAAGTCATTCTTCCCTAAACCTAGCTATTTAGGGTTCCTCATTATCATTAATGAAAAGGTATTAGCTAGAGGATATGCAAGACTTCAATTAGGAAGAACAAGTGCCCGTTTCATCACCGAAAACCATATATGCTAAACCCCATCTAATGTTGTTCTCTGTTGAGGAAAACTGAGCCTCTGAAAATTTGCCCAAATGAAAGTTCCAAAACAATGAAAGGTCATTTTCAGCACTCTCAGGGCCAACAAGCATATATGATTATTTATAGGTAACTTCCGACGAGGGTTTAATTATAAAGTTGCGATAAAAAATTTGAAAACAAATGTTGCACCGGGGGATGCAAATATAGGCACGTCAAAAATGACGTCGGTAAACGGTAGGTTATTATTAGTCTCCCTCCACCCTTTTGGCTGGCACGTTGTATCATTAGCAGTCTGCCCCACATGAAGCCTCGTCGACCACTCAAGAAGCTTCCTTGTTGAAGACGTTTGGTCATCAAAAATTCAAAGAGCAATACCGCAAGGAAACGATGGCTATATGATACGTAATATTCTTAAAAGTCTCATTTCTTTCTTGGGGTAGAAGATCATAATTAAATCCAAGTCTCGAGGAACGCTTGAATCGAAAATTTTGCTACCATTTTAGGTTGCAGACAAGTTAACCTTAACTTATTTCAAACTCTTAAGCTATAATATCGTGGTTCGAAGAAGAGTCTATATTGAGAGCAACCTTCGCGCGAATAAGATGGAAATCCGGAGGTTGTATCATGTAGCATTGAATGCCAGAAGTAACCTCGATGCCACCACTGTTCTTCCCATGGCTCTCTCTCTCTCTTAATTTCCATTGGGTAGATAGACCTGTGGCTTAATTTCCTTAAAATAAAAGGATTTTTACATGTATATATCTATAAAAAGAAAAAAAAAAGACAACCCCCCATCATAAAGGTGAGGAGGAGAAGAAAAGAATCCACTTTCCTCTACTTTTCAAAATAATACCTAAAGATTCAATCCTACGTCTCTTGCTAAAGCGATTTTGATATCTTACAAAGTTACCCTAAACAAACTTCTACGTGTATGTCTTTGCACGAGCATGTAGCTCTACAATATTTATATCATTCACATAAATGCTCGTAGAATTTAACTAATTCAATGAGAAAGTTGCCATGTTCGATAAAATATCGTTAAAAAATAAATACCTTCTCCCTTCGCTCTCATCTTAATATTCAATCTACATTCTGACTTTTATTTCCTCCGCTATAAATATATCATTCATGACTTCCGGTTCTTATTTTCACTTATTTTCATTTTTATTAATTTTATAACACTTTGATTATTTGTCAACCTATAGATAGACACCGATATTATAATTTATAAGCTTCTACTAATGAAAGGACCTAGTTAGGAAATCAAGCAACTTCATGAGGCATAAACATAAATATAATAAATCTTGCGACATATATGTGATATTATTTGCCTTAAATTATCACCATGCAAATTCCATAAAAGGCATAAATCGAAAGAATTTGCTAATTTTTGATGAAAATTATAAAAAAATAGTATATTTTCCCCTTATAATTGTCCTAGTATTCAAATTAATCTAAATTCTAACTTCCATTATCTCGACTATAAATTCTTTATAACTTCGAATGTTTGTGGTATATAGATTTGCTAAGTTTCATTTTTTTATTATTAAATTTAGAATACATTCTTTTTTTTTTAATAAAAGAATAATGTATTAATTAAAGGTGGTCAACTGACCAAGGATTAGGTGCAAGCACCTATTACACAGATACGCACAAAATTTGGGAGACTCCTACCATACAGGCAACACTACAAGAAAATCTATTTTTAGCAATGGTTATAACAAAATCGTCTCAAGTTACCCTCGTAGAAGGTCGCAAAGTGAAGCCTTTCACGACGGTTATCAATACTAATCGTCTCTAATAGTATCGACTCTATCTGTCGTGTTTAGCTTTCTTTTACGATGACTTATAATCGTCGTTAAATACTTTTCGATGGTTATTACATAACTGCCACAAATGTATTATTGGCGACGGTTATTTAATAATCGTCGCTAAATGTTATTTTGTGACGGTTGTATAAACATTGTGAAAAATAGGCTGTGAGGAGGGGCAGGTCAGTTTGCTGAATTTTGCGATGTTTAATAATCGTTGCAAAAAGTACCTTGGCGATGATTATTCAAATAACCGTCCCCAAATATAATTTTTTTTAATTGATTAGATTTTATCAATGACATGAAAGGTGACATTTAAATTAACATATATAACATCCTATAACACATACATAACATTCAATAAAATAAATATAATACGAAATAAACATTATATTACTACAAACTAACTTAGAGAATGTTTACAAAAGAGTAACATTACATAAATAAATAAATTGTTTAAAAAAAAACATTACATAAAAAAACCATAAACATTACATACATAAAAATAAAAAATATAAAGAAAAGATGCGAGCTAAACTCCCGTACCAACACCATGACCAGCAGCTTTTGAGCCAAATTTGTCATTTGGCCCTCGACATGCAAGATAATGGAAGCTGCTGTGATCAGGTCTACCTCCACCTCAAACTATGGCCATCATCTCCACCCACTGCGCCTGCTGCTGTGCCATCTGCTTCTTGAAATCCAGTTTATGCTGGCAGATCTCCTTTCTAACAGCTCATAACTCTCCGGTCACATCGTTTAGCTACGTCTGAGTCTACTATACCTGGCACCTCAGCCGCTAAACCTCCGTAGAAGACATGCCGGATGATCCTTTTTGTCCGTACCAAGTGGTGAGCGTCTGGCTCCGACTTCCACTACGAACAAATCTAACATGTTCCGGAGGCATGACTATTTGGAAAGACTCCTTAAGTGTCATAGGAGGCCATTGGGTCGCAGAGTTTTCGTTTGTAGGCAAAGGTGGGTGAACCAAGTCATATATTTCTCCCTAATTACATTTTTATATAAGTAATATGTTCGACTGAAATGAAAGTTAGATTTAAATAATTAAAAAAAATAACTTATATGCTTGGCTTGGTAGGTCTCGTGAATCTATGTGCGCCCGCCGTCTGTAACCTTGCTATGAGTTATCTCATAGACTTCAAGACGATCTAATTGGGCACTAGTGGCTGGTCGCTGCTCTTTCCGTCTTTATGTTTATGAGGTTTACAATCGTTGTAGTATATGACAAGACAGCTACCAGATTATTACAAATTTTTACTCGGAATAACAAGTTTTCCCGAGGTCGAACTCAGGGAGCAACTATGATTCTAGAAGTGTAAAAAGTTCTCCATTATGTTACAAAAATAACAAGAGAGAGAGAGAGAGAGAGAGAGAGGGGGAGCAAAAGTTCTCTTGGCTTCTTCTTCTCTCTTCCTCTTCTTTTCTTTTCTTCTTCTCTTTCAGCTGATCTTCTCTTTCTCTGCTTCTTCTTTTCTTCCTGCCTTCTTCTTTCTTCTTTTCCTTCTCTGCTTCCTTCTTCTGTTCTTCTTTTTCTTGCTTTCCTTGTTTGCGGCTGTGTCTTCTTTCTTCTCTCTCTTTTCTTCTTTTCCTTCTTTTCTTCCTGCCTTCTTCTTTCATCTTTTCTTTCTCAACCTGCCTTGTTCTTGTTTTCTTTCTCTGCTCTGCTTCCTTCTTTTCTTTCTTTCTTTCTTCTACTTTGCGCTCTGGTCGCTGCCCTTCCGTCGTCTGTCTTGATGCTCAGATGACTTAACTATGGGTTTGCTACAGTGCAGCTTCTTCTTCTCTTCTTCAGCTCCTCTCCTTCCTTTCTTCTTCAGCTGCTCAGTGCAGCTAAGGCTTCGGCCGCTCCTCCTCTCTTCTTCTGCTTTAGCTTGCTTCTTCTTCTTCTTCTTTCTTTCTTTGCTGCACGCACACACAGTGGTCAGCGCAAAACCTACCCCTACCCCTTCCCCGCATTTCTCTCTTTCTTAGAATCTCTCTTAGGAATGCTCTCCCAGGGTTGGGTAATAGGGTTCGGGTAGCGTGCCCGGGACCAGGCCCACTGGCGTGCGGTGGTGGGTGAGGAGTGCGTGGTCGGGTAGTCGGATCCGGCCTAGACCTGCGGGGCGTGGGCGCGGGCAAGGGCGAGCGAGCGCGTGGCGCACCGGGTGCGGGTGAGAGGGACCTGACCCCTGTGTATCGAAGGCAACAAGCCCGATGCACTTTTTCAATTTAAGTGTGGGTGCTCGGTCGCACACTTACGAGGTGGGACTAAAATCCCACCTCCAGATTACGCGCCCGCAGGCGAGGGTTTCGCTGCTAATTGAGGCAGCTGTGAGGCTTGCGATTTGGGCGCCTTCGCGGAGTCAGTCCGCGCTGCCTAGGACTCGCGCTTGGGCTGGAGAAGGCCTGGAGCTGCGAGCGAAGGTGCTGCAGCAACTCAACAATGGCGGCGAGGGGCGACTGACCTGAAAACACAGGGATGGCCTCTCGGCCATGTCAGATAACGTGGGAAGCTCCGCCGGAGTGTGGCGAAGGCAGTGTGGTGGTCGGCGAGGCGCGAGAGCGCCTGTGGATGTAGCCCTTGGTCAAACTGTGTGTGGGAAGATGAGTTTGTTCGGGGGGTGGTTGGGCGGTGATTGGCAGTGAGTGGAGAGGGGGGGTCGGTTGAGTGGAGTGAGAGGGAGCCTCTGGGTTGGTCAGCGAGGGGTGAGGAGGTCTGTGGAAGTGAGATGGCCTCGCTGGAGAAGGCAACCAGAGATGGAGATGGAGTTGGACAGTGGCGGTCGGGTGGTTGAAATGGCAAATTAGAAGGGGGAAAATACAAGGGAGAGAGAGAGGAAACTTTGTACCTATTTACTTAATGAAGGGGGAGAGAGCAGCGTCCGGCTCGTGCCTGCCGGAGCTAAGGACGAAGATGCCCAGGAGGAGGGTATCGGCGACGAGGAGGCGGTCGGAGGGCGCCAGCTGGTACGGACTAGCGCGGACGATAGGGCAGAGTAAACTCTGCTGCAGGTAGGGCAGCAGAGCGATGAGGAGGAGGAGAAGATCGCCAGAAGCTTGGGTGCTCTGATCGGAGGGGGAAGAGATGAAATGGGGGGTATTTCTCCGCCAGAGGAAGCTTGGAGGAGTCGGCAGGCCTTGCCGCTCCTTATAAAGGCCTTGGCGTGGAGAGGGAACCGAGGAGGTGACGTGCCTGCCTCGCCGGAGAGTGGTCGGAGAGGATACCCATGCCTTTCGTGCGTTTGCACGAGAAGCATGGTTGATGGCAGAGGGCAGGGGAGGGTTCCTGCGATAGAGGACATCGCAGGGAAGCCCCCGTCTGTTCTAGAGGACGGCCGCCCTGCCTTACGCGGCGCCATCCTCCGTGCAAGATCGCCGGAGGCATGGCGCTGTGCAGAAGTGGCAGGGAGGATCGTTCTGCAATGAATGACGAGGAGTTGGGGGCCTAAACGTAAGGGTTTCAGAAGATAAGGGTCAAAAAGTAAATAAAGAAGATCAATTTGTAAAGTCGGTCAAGATTGTCTTTTCTTAGGCTCAAGTTTTTATACCAGACTAATTTGAACCTAAGGATTTTAATGGTGAATTTTGATTTTAGGTTGGACCATGTTTGACATATCAATTTGCGTAAAAATCCAAATTAAGTTATTAATTGGGCATGGTTCTCATTTTAGGTCAAAATAGGTTTCAAAGGTTAAATTGAAGGTTCTAAACCCTAGGGAATATTTTTCTATAAATTTTAGAGGGTTTAGTTGATTTTTATCCTGCCTCGAACCTTGTGAATTGAAGTGAGTTTGTTTTAAGATTACAGAATGTCATTTAATTCCTAGAAATTGCTATAACCCTCTTTAGATCAGATCATCTCACTTCTCTCATTGTTAAGCTTGTTTGACTTGTGTTAGGACCCTTAATTACCCTATTCGCATGCTGCATTGGTGAAATTGCTTTTTTACCCCTGATGATTTATTTTATTCATTAACTCAGAATTCTCTGAGTTAAGCCTCTCTTTGGGTTTTGTAGAAGCTTTTTCACACATATTTGGATTAGATTATGCTAGTTAGGGTTCATGATGTGGTTCTCATCAGGCACCGTCATGTGTACTTGCCTAAATTAAGTAAATATAAAAGATAATTAATAATTTAAATTTACATGCTTTTTTATTAGAAATATAAATAAATAGGAAATGTACTTACATATCTTGTCTTGAGCTTATCAATACTCATCTGACCCAAGAGATGAGTCCGCAGTGGAGCTTTGTCCTTGTTCTTCTTTGCCTGCTCTTGTAGAAAATACATATATATATTTTTATTAGTAAACATATTAATAATTATTAAATTTTAACGCATAACATGTTATTTAATTGCTTCCGTCTCAGGCTTTCTCCAATGCTGACAACAATCCTTTTATATCTCTGGCAATGTGGAAGGAGGTATATTTCTCAAGGCCTCCTCATATGATCTATTCACAAAATACTAAACAATAAAAAAATAAATTATATAATTTAAATCTATATATCAAAGAAATTTGAAAATATTTTTCTTACTGTCTTTTTCATATGAAGTCTCTAGTCTCGATGACGCCTCAATGCATGGCTGATGATATACTTGGAGGCCTTTGGATCGTCCTTCCAATCGAAGATCGCTTATAAATTAAACATTTATATACATTAAATCACATTAAAAGAAACATATTTAAACCTGAATATATATTAATTACCTCTAAGTGACGAATGATCTCCCTTTTGAGCTCCTTTGAAACAATCCGCCAATCAAAACAAAAAAGGGGGATGATGCACTTCACAACCTTGGAGAGCCTGCTGCTAAATGGAGGGTAGTTGGGATCTTTCCCACAAGGGGTGATATTCACCTTCACCCTCATGCCCTCTAGTATAGCCTCCAAGTCCCTATTTCTTGTTGGACCTTTTCTTCTCTTCTTCACTGAAATTAATAACAATAGTATTACGAATGAAGAGTAAATACGAAATTTAAAAACTTCTAAAATATAGAAAAATAATTTACTTACCAGTAGTACTAGGCCTTGCCTGATCAAGATCTATGTTAGCCCTAGGGTGGCCAACCTCAGCATCCCTCTCGTCCATCCCATCGTCCTCATCATGAGAGTCATGTACGTCATCCCTATCCCCCTCGCCTTGGACAGGGTCGTGACTATCAACCTCATCCTCAGGCTCAGGTAACCTCACAAACTAAGGGATGACTGGCTTTTTCCCCTTCCTTGTAAAAAGGGACTGTGCGAGTGCGCCATGACGGATATGTGTGTACGGGAGGGGGGGACAAAATTGGGTGTGGGTATTAAATATGTATCGATGGTAAGAGTGTAGAGGTCTTGGAGGGGAGTAGGCTGGGTAGGGAAGGTCTGGGTGCGGGGAGGCCGTGTACGGGGAGACTATGTGGTAGGTCGCTGCGTGGAAGGAGGCTTTGTGGTACGGGGATCCTAGGTTTCGAGGGTGGTGTTAGGACTTCTCCGACGAGAAGCCGACTTCTTTAGTTTCACCATCTGCACAACACAAAGAAACAATTAGTGACAAAAAAACACACAAATATATAATTCATATGAAAAACATGCATATAATTGAAAGAAATTAGTAATGTTACCCTGAAATAATATCAGTGTGTAGAAGGAAAAAATTAGCAGAACTGTGTCAACAACCTATAACAAGAGTAAACAAATTATTCTATCAGTATTAGAATGATTTATGAGGAAATTTATATAAAAAAAAATTGTTTGTAAATTATACCTTATATATCAATGTTTGTTGCACCTGGATCTAAATCTAGTTGTTGAAGTTCTTGATATGCTTTAGGTTCTAATTCAGGTTCCCCTTCCTTTGAGAATGGTAGTAACTATGTGGCAATGTTTCAACGAGAATTACCTGTCCACTTTTGCTATTATCAGTCACGTAGAAGACTTGAGAGACTTGATAGGCTAAAGTGAATGGTTCAGTGTTCTGAAGAATTCGACGGTTATTATACAGACTTAAATACTTATGCTTCTTATCAACCTTAAACCTGATGCCTTCCTTGAAAACATCAAACCATTCACACTTGAGGAGGACAAGTCTGCGATTATATCCGAAGCTAATCATGAGAATTTCATCAATCTGCCCATAATAACCGTCACACCCGACGACTAATTCGCAAGGAGCAACAACGCCAGCTTGCTGTGTAGCCTTTACATGATCAATAGATTTGATTATGTATCTGAAGCCATTTATGATGTACCCAGAATGGTAGTGTCCATAACTCAACGGACGATCGAATATTATGTTAAAATCTTCCACCCACCGCGGGTTGTTATTTTCTTTCATTTTAGCAACACACTACTTAAACCACTCAGGAAAGAGTAGATTACATGCATTTGAATGTAACGATTGTTTAAATTCATTGTAGAAAGGGTCGACTTCAGGAATTTGCTTTAATATATACAAGTGTGCCAATTGCCGATTTATTTCTGGAATCTCAATAAATTCTGTGCACAGAATTGACCTTCCTGGAATTTAAAAAATAGAAAGACAATTTCTGTCATGTTCATTGTATCCCTCGTCATAATTTCTTTCGAAATGATCGAATTCATGGTTTGTCTCACCTAGATACATGCTATAGAAGTTCATGTATTCCTCAAATAAATATCCCTCGATAATTAATCCTTTCGGCTTAGCTTTATTTAACACATAATCCGTCAGTTTTTCAAATACCTCTCTATAGGATATTGAAGCGTCGACTACCGATTCGTACTAAAAAGGGGTTTTAAATGTCGTTGTTGTAGTATATGTCACAAATACGAATTGTTGTCGCGTTAATTTTATTTATATACTTAATTTTTACTGGTTTGTTCTATATCGTTCATTAGGCGGCAGTTATTGATATATATCACTTACTAAGTCCAAAACATTCTTTAATTCCAAAAATGTTAATTTTATTTACAAAAACAAATGAAAGAATCGATGAATAAAAGAATTTGGTTAATTATGTACAACAGAATAAATTAGAACACATTACAATGCTTGAAAATAAATGTACACAAATAAGTATTAAAAACTATGTACAACTACTCTATGTTAGTTATTTACAATTAATATAGTTAACACCTAAGTATAGGTACAAAAATAGTTAATAATATCTTCTATCCTAACTCATTATAGCATACTAACATCTATAATAACATATATAATATATACAGTAACATATATAAGTGTCGCTAAAACCTTAGTAAAATTATTTACTTAACGTAAGGTAAAAACGATTATCTATACTAACATATAATCCTATGTAGAGTGACATATATAAACGCCAGTGTAGCCTTAGTAATATATTTACACTGCTTGAAGCAAAAACAACTTATAGTAACATACATACATACATACATATATATATATATATATAGAATGACAGATGTATTCGTCACTAAAGCGCTTAGTGTACATTATATATATATATATAAGAGCTCAAACACTTATACTAATTTATATACACTATCAATATACATTATTTATTTACATTATATACTATTTATACTTATAATTATTATATATTATATACACGTGACATATATACAGACGAACACAGACATATATACACAATATTTAACTTACACACTCAACACTCATAGAGAGACTAACACACAACACACACGGCACTAAGGCATAGGCACAAGGGGGCTAACACTTAGTCGCTTGCACGAGGCTCAACACTTAGTGAATTTTCAAGTCTCTTCTGTTCCACTTCTCAACTGGTTCATTAGCCGGTTTAGACCAATTTTTAACCCAAAAATGGGTTTAATAGGTGGGTGGCCTTTTTGAGAGATACACAGCACCCATTATTAGATGTGACCAGACCTTTACTAGGGCCACCCTAGTTCTCATTAGGTACATTTTAACTGGTTTATAACTTGTTATTGGGCTCACACAGGCCCACGCACAGTGCACGGCCCCCGACCCATGCACCGCACCTAAAGTCTCATGCCAAATGTTCAATTCATGTATCAGTAGAGAGGAGTAAGTAATGTTCTGTGCCCAGCGCTTGTTGACTGGGAAAACAGAAACACAAATCATATATAAGGCACTGCGTGAGCTCCTAAAGCCACGATGTGTCGCTATCTCAACAGCTAATTGGCACTACTACCTACGTAGGAAGTTGTGTTGAATTGCTTACTTTGGCCCTCTATTTGAAGCCCTTGCACAAGGTTATATAATTACGTAGTTACTTTACATACATAAGTTAGTTTATAATATGATTAAATTAGCTAAAATTTACAATTTATACACTTTAAATTAAGGTTTAATTTGTTAATTATAGAATAAATTAGTTAATTAATTGTACAATTGACTTAATATAGTACTAATATACATAATAAATTATTTATTACAGATTTTTATGGTATTTTATAAGCTTTATTTTAATTTGTTTAGATATAAATACATGTTTTAATTAGTTATACATATAAATAAACTATAGATACTATAATATAGTATAAATATGATATCAATAAGTTAAAAATACTTATTATAACATATTACAAGTATACAGTATAAGTTATCTCAGTATTAACTTAATTTACTAATTTATTTTATTTTAACTTAATAAATTAATTATTTACTGTATATATGTAGTAAAATTATATTACAGGTGTCATATAATACATAATACATATATAAATACGTATGTACAATATGATCTACAGATATGTACATTTAACTAGGTTTGTAGATTTACTTAGTTATTGTACAATTAAGTTATATAAATTAATATGAAATAATACAATAAGATTGTATATACATTAGGTTATCATAAATACTTAATTTAATACATAGAATACATATATAAGTTATTTATAGATATTTTACACATATTATATAATATTTACTTATAATTTAGATTTAATTACTATATACAAGTGTATACATAGTATTTTTGGGGTTTTTTAGGGTTTTTCTGTTTTTTATGAGTTTTATAGGTGTAGTAGGGCTAAGGGATGAGAGAGAAAGAAAGAGATGGGAGAAAAGATGTTTTTAGTGTTTTTAATGTTAAGTTCTTTTATTAAGTTTCAAGATATACTGAATCGTCGGCGGGTATGTTCTACTAAGATGAGGGTTCAGAATACTTTAAAACTTGACATGCACTTAAAAATATATCTAATATTGACTAAGATAGGTTTATTTTATTTTTTTTGAATTTTTTTATAGCTTTTATTTATTTACAATGTCCATACAAGTTACGGTCTTTAAAGAGTTTTCAAAAAGAACCTAAGACCTTAAAAAGCTTTCTAGTGGCTGGAAAAGGGGTTTGAACAGCTAAAAACATCCAACATACTATAATACACATGCATAAGGAATTAAACTTCATTTATGCAGTGATTTCATTAAAACTTTCATTTGGACAGATTATGCACATGTAGATAGCTAACAAAGAAATTTAAGTAGGATAACCAGCAAGCCAAGTTGAATTTTAGTTAATCTAAAGGTACAAGAATGCTTTTAAAACCCTTTTTTAGTGCGAACCGATCGTCGTGCTATCATATTTTTGGCGTCGTTGCCGGGGAGGCAACTCTCTATATGCCAAAATTATTCTTTTATTCTTTTATTTGTAAATATACTTGCTTTGTTTGTAAATAATCGTTCTTTTATTCATATTCTTTGATTCTTTTATTCATTATATTTTTTCTGATTTGTTTTGTATATAAATGTCTTACTAATCATTTGTTGTTTTTGCAGCACTTGAGGAGTAGGAGGAGTAGTGACTTCTTCTAGGTGGACTTCTTCCTACTGGATTCGCTTCAATTGAGACTCAACTTCCTGGAGAAGATTTCCACAGAGCTGCATTTCCCTCTTTTACTAGATAGTTTAGCAATATTTTAGACCTAGGTATATTTCATAGGATTATTTTTGTTAGGCATAAGTTGTTAGAGCCTATTCTTACACATATTTGTAATAACTTGGACTTTCTTTGGACTCTCTCTATATCTCTCTACTCATCTCTTATCGACGCGATTTTATTGTATTACGATTTTCCGTACCAATTTTTTTTCTCTTGTTTTGTTTGTTGCATTCAAAAAATCCAAAAGAAAAAAACCAAAAAATAGGAAAAAAAATATTTCATCCCTTATCTAGCAGCAGCATATTCTAGGCATCCATACTTAAGATTGCACTATTCCTGCTAGATTTTCATTACAAGTCAAATTGCATCAATTGTAGAATTGTTGTATTCGGATACGCATCTTCTATCTTACTTAGGTCTTGCCATTTTTGCATTTGACATAAACTTAAAAAGGCCATCGTCTTCTTGAAAAGAAACTAAAAAGCATGACGAGCTGCATAGAATACTTTTCTTACCTATTTGAATCAAATTCAAAAGGAGTCGATAAAAATTGTTTGAAACCCTGATTGAGTTTTCATCGCAATTCTGTTGATTGCTATCGTGTACACACTATACGATCACATTAGGTCACAAATACATGGGTTTCCATCTCATCTCCTTGAGCAACTACACGGTCTAGATTCGCATGCCAGTCTTACCCAAATTCCTAGTGGATTTTAGAGGTCTACACTTAGATTATCTTTAGGACGCATACAATTGTTCTGAAACATTTGTTTGCATACTACTATTTTGCATAGCATACTCTAGGAAAAATTTGATTTTTTTTTCTTGCTTGTTTGAATGGTCTTTGATTGAGATTGATTAGGATTTCTGATTTTTTGATTTTTGAGATTGAGATTGTTTACTTTTCTTTTGAGTTGTGACTGTTTTAAAAACTCGTTTTCAAAAATCGACTCAATGGAAGGTAAGAGATCCCAAAACCTTGAGCTAGTACTTTCCTTGGGTATTGATGCCTAAGCTTCCACTTCTATGCCTTCCACATCAAATTCTATACCTCCTAGGCCTCAAACTCCCATCCACCACTCCATCAATCCTGAGAATGATCTTGATTCTGTACAATTCGAGGATTTCAAAGAACCTCCTCCACATCTCTCTACACATCATCATCCACCACCACCATCAAACCATAGGTTCCAAGCTCCTCCATACCCTAACTTCCCTAACCAACCACCACCGGAGAGAGGTCATATGCCTCACTTACAACACCTATTCAAAAGACAACTTCAGATGAAAACCCTAATGCAACAGGTGCAACAGCTTGCACAAGCTATTAATTTCTTAGCAAACCCCCAACCTCAACCTCGTAGAGGTCAACTACGGGATTACTATAATCCTATAGTTGTACAACTTATGCTTGTGGTACGTTATCCCGATGGAGGTCGTGCTGCTGAATTGAAACTGAACATCATAGCACTTATACCTCACTTCCATGGTCTTGCTTCTGAGGACCCTTTTCAGCAATTGGAGGAGTTGAAAAATCTTGCTCAAACCTTCGGTCTGCAAGGTCATGATCAACACACATTTTTGATGAAAATGTTCTCCTTTTCATTGAAAGATAAGGCAACTTTTTGGTATAGAACCTTAACACGGACTACACCAATAGAAGACTGGGCTTCTTTGGGACATGAGTTCTTAAAGAAATACTTTCTTGTCGGCCACACAAACGCTTTAAGGCGTTGATGAGTTGCGACTCATCATAGCTAAATCGCCTAAGTTAAGTTAGAAACTAGGTTAAATACTATCAAATTAACACATAAAAAGGGTTAAGTGTGGGAATTAGAGAAAAAGACCTAAAACATTAATTCTGTCTTAAAATTGCATAATTAGGTTATTAAATGAGATATTCTATTAATAAATGTAAAATGGTGATCCAATTGCAAATTGAACACATAAATGAGCTTAAAAGTTCAAATCAAAAGTATAATTAACTTCTTAATTGTCTAATTAAGCTTATATAAAAATTTGGATGCATTTAGACATCATTGTGGCCAAAAAATTAAATATTTACATTTAGGTCCTTAGTGCATTACATTTCATATATTAGAAAACCTCCTAAGACCTATTTGTAGACCGCAAGGATCTCTTTGCAAGCTTAAAAGGACTGCTCTATTATATTTGTTAACTGCTTATGGGCCTGCCTACAATATTTCTACCCTTTCGCAGAGGGGTGTACCCTACAAAATTCACCAAAAGAGCCAGCCGTCTGCAGCGCCTGCGCGTGCACTGTAGCACGTGAGGAACTTAAGCCATCCTGGTCGTCTATCTCTCTTATTGCTTGATCTGTGGCCTACCTTGATTAGAAGCTTCATGCGACTCCATGCGTGCAATCACCACCTCTCCCAGATCCCATCCTACGGCCACTTTTTGATTAAACCCTCGCGCGTGCTCTCTCCTCTCATCCTCATCGCCCATGCCCTTTGTGATTAATCTCACCATTGCGCTGAGTGTTTGCACACTGATCTGCTACTTAAGGAGCTCCTCAGCTGCGCGTGTGCACTATTGACTCCCTCCCCTTGAGCCGATCCCTTCGTACACACCTGTAGCTTCCCCTCAACCCAATTTCCTCCGCCGGCTATGACTGAGTTGGCGTTTCCCTCCCCAATTTCACTCACTGTTAGCCTACCAGGTGCCAGACCTTAGACATCTTTGTCAGCTATTGGTCTCCTCTCCCCATTCGTCGTCATCAGCCGATCGGCGAGTGACCTGAGACATCTTCCTCCATTTAGATAGATTTACTATTTTCTTACTGTAGTTTACTTGCTTTCTAGGAGTAGGAGTAATTAGAGCTAATCTGATGACTGTAGTGTAGTTGGATAGATTAGCAGTAGAATTTAGCTGTAGATTAGAACAGATCTGTGATGCATGATTGTAGCTTAGATTAGGAGTAGTTATAGCATAGATTTTCCCAACCGCACCTCCTCTGATCATTTCAGATCAGAGGGGATGAATTCACGCACACACTGATCATGGTTTTTCTCACTCTACATATGCTCATTTTCGCTTCTGATTTCCTCAATTTAATCCATAATCCACCCATTCATTTGGAGTCAATCCCCATCTCATTGCTTTCAAGCTTTGAGATGAGGATTTGCGCTCAAATCCATTTTAGGGGCCTCTCACTCACTTCATTTGTTCACAAAGACCCTTGATCTGAGCTGAAAATGAAATAGATTTGCTTGATTTACTTTCAATTTGGTTTTCGCACTAGATCAAAAAAATTTTGTATTAATTGAGTTTTGAATGGCTTTGATCAAGCAAACTGAGGCATTTTTGTGTAATTTTGTGAATGACTATGAATCTGAGATGATCTTGATGTCAGAATTCATCTCAGATGAGCCATGATCAGATCTGCTCTTTTTGAGGATTTCTAATGTTTTAAATGCTTTGTAGTGCCAAGGAAAATCAACTATGTTGATTGGAGTCTCTATTAAGGATTTTAACCATGAATTTATTTTCTGAGATTTTGATTTTCACCTAAGGGATTTTCAGTATCCCTTAAGGTTTGTAGCGTAATGGGATTCAAGCTGAATTGATTGGGCAGAATCCAACATTTTCTATATGCTGTCTATAGCATTAGAAAGTCTTAGATGTAAAGACCCATTCTGTCCTGAGCCTTTTAAGATGTCTAGACTGTTGGTCAGATGTTTGGACCCGTTCCCAGATGTCTGAAAATTGAAATTTTGGTACGAGCCTTCTCGTCTGCGCTCGGGCTGCGCGCAGACAGTACCTCCCTTTTCTCTCCTTCCCTCTTCTCTCCTCCATCCAAATCCTAACTCACCTTATAAAAGGCCCTCTCCCCCCTTCCACACTTCCCCACTTCATCCCAGCCACCTTCTTCCCTTCCTCTCCACCACAGCGAGAGGAGCGAGCATGATAGAGAGTGCGAGAGCAGCGACGAAGAGGAGAGGCGGCGTGGGGGGAGGAGGAAGAGCTTGAGCTCGCGAGCTCGTGGGGGCTCGCCGGAGGATGCACGGTTGGAGCGGCGCGTGCGAGAGGAGGAGCGCGTCGGGGGAGAAGTCCTTGACACTTGCTGCAGCCAGAGCTACAGGAGAGGAGGCGAGGCCGCGGTTGCGCGCGGTGAGGGAGAGCAGCAAGTTGCTTTGATTCTGGGATTTTTCCAGAATCAGACGTTTGGCGTGACGTCCAGATGATAGGGCAGACATCTGGTGACTACACCGAATGTTTAAAAGCATCTTACCGCGAATGTACGTTCCTTTTGTGGATACGGCTATGCAGGCCGCACCGCAGCCTTGATCTGCTTGGCTTAAAGCGGTGGATTTTGCCTGTCGCGTGCAGAGACAACTTCGAGAAGGCGCGGGGCATGCCCTCCCACGCGATTCGGACGTCTAGACAGCTTACCAGACGACCGGAAGCACTCCCAGATGTCTGGAGGAGAGGTCGGACATCTAGAGCTGGGTCCAGACGGTTTAGAAGAGGTTTTGGATGTCTGAGGTCGATGCAGAGCCTGATGTGAGTTTCTAGTTACTTTTAAGACGTTTGGGCCTTGTGCCAGACGTCTGATTTAGATCTGGAGTCTTGTTTTTGACTCGTTAAGGGTCCGTTTGAGGTCTGTTTTACGTAAACAAGATATCGACGTTTTCTTTATGAGTTACTCTACTTGTTAGAATGCCTTTTATACTGTTCTGAATGTTCCATTGTGGTATGTTCCTTGTTATAGGACTTTAATCAGTTGCAGGTTCGGGGCTTGCAGAGGCACGTGAGCCTGCCGTTCGAGCCCCCAATGCCCTCGGGTTGTCTGGTAGAGTGGTCTTCCCCTAATTTACTTATAAAACTTGAATGCATATGTGAATTAGATAACTAGAAACCTAGGATGTGACATGAATCCTAGGACGAGAAGTACTTACACAGTTTGTATGCATGTTTAAAATTGCGGTCTTAACTGAATGAGTAGAAATGTGAACAACTGCCTGTTAATAAACAAGAGCTGTCTGCGAAATATATAATACCTGTGTTAGTTAAACGGTTACATGTGACATTTCCTGTTGTATACGTTAAATGATGGAAGTATGAGCTGCATGTGTATAACCTAAAAATGGAAATGTGAATGATGAAACCTGGTATGGAATAGCATGAGAAGTACGAGCATGAACCCTATGGGGAATTAGAAGTAGAGCTCCTGTAAATAAATGGAATGGATCTGGAAATGTGAGTGGAAAGTGTGCTAGCCCTTGAGTACGTGGTACCAAGGAGAGCGACTGTCCCCTGTTTAGTGTAGAGTAGAGCTAGCCGCCCTTGGGTTGGGACCCGAGGTTAGGATTGGCCACTCTGCACCGACTTCTTGGCCCTCGCGTACCCTGTATTGGGGAGAGCTACTAGTGTAGGGGGAGCTAGCCACCCCACGGGGCCCGGGGTTCAGCTAGCCACCCTACACCGACTCGTTAGGCCCATTGGGCAAACCAGGGTAGTCAGACGAGGGTGCGCAAACTATGGAGGGGCGAGACCCCTGTTTAGTTCTGAGGGGCTAGACCCCTGTTACTGAGAGGGCTAGGCCCTATATTATTCTGTGTTGTACTTTGGGCGTACTGGTTAGTGGAAACGACCGACCGTGTGCCAGTGCAGGGTGGCTACCCGTGCGCTTATCGCGCATGCCGTAGTCAACGCTACGTCTGTCGGTGACCTTGGGGTGGTTGACTGGGTGTAGGATCACCACGGTGGACTCTCCCGACCAGGAGAGCACCTCGTGTGCCTTCTACTCTTCGGAAATGACTGTAATCAAGATCGTTCCCACGAGGAACATTCGAGATCAAGAAAGAGATTTGAAAAATAAACCAATGGGTGAAAAAGAACAACTTGTGCAATAAAGTAATTGGAATAGATAGTTTACCTGTTAGTTTTTACTCCTTTAGTTAGTTGGTTACCCCTCTACTCAACGTTCACTGACTCTATTTACTCATAACCCTTTTCAGGTCCAGGTGTTGAGCAGCCCGAGTCGTCGGCTGTAGAGGGTGCTGGGCCTAGTCGAGCCCAGCAGTAGTCTTCTAGTTGTAGTACTTTCTTTTGTTAGTGAGTTCAGACTCTTGTTACTGTTTATGTTCTTTACTTTGTTTCTGTTTTACTGTTGTGGTGGTGATATGTATTGTTAGCAGCTTTTACTTCTTTTACTGCTTGTACTCTTTTACTGTTAGTTACTTAGTGTAACGACCCGATTCCTGAGTCCCTACAAGACACGAGAACCGGAACGACTCGACTAATCCCAAGACCTAGTCGTCCAACGAGGAAGTAACCAAAAGAGCAGTAAAATAAACCACATTCAACATGAATATAACTAACAGTAAGGAAATACAGCAGTAAGGAAAGAAGCCACTACAGTATATACCACGACAACAGTAGAACAACATTGATAACATAAAATGAACTGCAGGTAAAGAAAAGTACAACGGTAACAAGAACTACTCACTACAGTGGAACCAAAAAGAGGTACAAGAGAACTCGCACTAGCAACCACCCCAAGGTCACGGACAGGCGTAACGGTGACTATGGCACGCGCGATAAACGCACAAGTAGCTAACCCGCACTGGAACGCGGTCAGTCGTTTCCGTTAATGGGTGCGACCAAGCACAGCACGGAACCAGTGTAGGGCAGAGCCCTCTCAGTAACAGGGGCCTTGCCCCTCCACAGTCCGCGCACCCTCGCCTGACTACCATGGTTTGCCCAGTGGGCCTAACAAGTCGGTGTAGGAGGCTAGCAGAACCTCGGGGCCCGTGGGGTAGCTAGTGCCCTCCCTACACTAGTAGCTCTCCTCGGTACTACGTACGCGAGGGCCAACAAGTCGGTACAAAGTGGCCAGTCCTAACCCTGGGTCCCTGGGGCGGCTGGCTCCGCTCTGCACTAAACAGGTACAGGTACTTCCCTTGGTACTACGTACCCAAGAGACAGCACACTACCACGTCTTTCTTTCTCAGTTCCATTCCTTTCTCTTTCCAAGAGTTCCACTCCTAATTCCCCGTAGGGTTCCAGCTCTTTTAACTCAGAACATCCAGGTTTCACTTTCTAGTTTCACATTCTTACAATCCATGTTCTCAATCACGTTTATTTATTCATAACAGGCAGCTGTTAATTCAATTCACAGGCAGCTATTATTTCCTTTCCACATTTTCCAAGACTGCAATATTCATATATTCCACTAGTTCTTCCTATCCTAGGATTCATGCCATACCCTAGGATCTATCATACAATCTAGTTTTCCATCCCTAGGATTCATGCAACACCCTAGGATCTACCATTCATTCTAGTTTCTCATTCCTAGGATTCATGCAATGTCCTAGGTGCTATTTATGGTTCCATAATTTAACAGATTATACCAATAAACTTAAAAGCCACTCTACCGGTTACAACAGGAGTACTGGGGGCGTGGTCGGGAATCCCGCGTACCTCCGCAACCCCCGAGACTGCAACGGAACGGGGTCCTATCACAAGGATCAAACACAAGGAGTTTCTCAAAACAATATACAACTACTGTAGACTGGTAGAGGATTTTATTCCGAAAAGCACGCAACTCGAAATGCGGAAAACGGACTCCGAACGGGCCCTAAATGGGTCGAAAACGACGAAACAGTGCAAAATCAGACGTCTGGAACTTATTCAAGACGTCTTAAAAAGTGGATCAGGGGTTACCTTGCTCTGCGTGGTCTCTCAGACGTCCCGAAGCCTGCGGGGGCGTCTGGCCTAGTTCCCAGATGTCCGATGGTCACCCAGGACGTCTGGAAGTCGCTCCAGTCGTCTGGCACCACTGCCAGACGTCTGATTCGCGCTGGATGGCGAATCCGAACCTGCGCGTACCCATTTCCTCTCTCTCTTAGTACGGTCAGTCGAAGAAGATGAAGAAATATGGAAAAAGCTCACCTTTCAGACGTTTGGACAGTCCTCCAGACGTCCTCCACGCCGTCTGGTTGTACGCCCAGACGTCTGATTCTGGAGAAAATTCCAGAACCAGGGCGCAACTCGCCCTCCGCTCGCGACACTCGGTGGCGCCGCGACTCGTCCGTCTGCTGCTCGAGCTGCAGCAGGCCTCCCGCGTCACCCCGCGTCCGCTGCGCCCCCGCCGGCCGGCTCCCGCTGCCCCAGCAGGCTGGAGCCCTCACGGCCGACGCCTCCTCCCCCGCGCAGCACCTCCTCCTGCACCCGCCGCGGCTGTCGCCGCCGTCGCTCACTTGCGCTTGCTCTCGAGCACCGGTTGGAAGGAGAAGAGGAAGGGGGCGGAGGTGATAAGAGTGAGGGAGGGGGCATGGCCTTTCAAAGCCACGTGGGGAGGAGAGAGAGAGCGGACAGACAGTCTGCGGCCGCAGGAGAGAGGGAAAAAGAGAGAGAGAGAGATGCGCTCGCAGGTCTGCGCGCTCAGGCGCGCAGACGAAACCGTTCGTGTCGAACAAATCGAATCCCAGACATCTGGAATGGGTTCCAGACGTCTGGTCAGACGTCTAGGCCACCTCCCAGACGTCTTAAAATACGTCTGAAGCCGCGCGTTCGTAACACTTAGCATAGTGAATGTGGTTTACTTTCCTGCTTTTTGGTTATTTCTTGTTAGACGACTGGTTCTTGGGATTAGTCGAGTCGAGTCGGTCTCGTGTCCAATAGGGATTCGGGAACCGGGTCATAATAGATCAGTTGTTTTTCTGATCTGATTTGAAATGAAAACACTGACAAGGGATTTTGATTTAAAGTTGAACATCTGAGAATGGTTTTCATGATATTTTCAGTCCTTGTCAGAATTTGTCTTAAAACTGATCATCACATGTTTTCAGTTCTTGACTTGCTGCAGATTTAATTTCTTTGATTTTTTAGCACTGCAACAAGGTTTTGTGATGATTTAAAACGTCTGGAATTGTTCTGCAGTTGTGGCTGCAGTTGCTGTCAGTTGCTGCTGCAACTAATGGTGGCTGTGCTAGAACTGGTTGGTCTATTGCAGCTGCTGTTTTGTCTGGACTATTAGGGCTGTAGATGGAGTCTTAAGTCTGTTTAGAATAGCTGATCTGTTTTCAGCATTGTACATATTATATGCAAGCTTTCATGTACAGTTAAATGACTTTAAATCTTATTTAGATTGCTTGTATCTTGTTTAGAATTCCACTGTCAGCTATAGAAAATAAATTTTTCCTAATTGTCCTAAATTAGAAATAATGGAAATCCAAGTTGAATTTCATGCTTAACTGCTTGCATCTTTTCCATATCTTATGTTGAACATATTTGAGGCAGTTCACTGCCTATCCAGCCATTATGGTTCCATTTTAGGACTTAGGTTCATATAGAAAATCTTTTAAAAGCCTAGAATTTGTTAACTTTGTAAATAAATAAGAACTTAATAAAAAATCCAAAAAAATAAAATAAATCTGTCTTGGTGGAGATCAGATATATTTTTAAGTGTATACCATAGATTTTAAAAAAAGAACTCAAGTATAAAAATACCAAAAACATCTCCATTCTTCTCACCCCTCTCTTTCTTTCTCACCTCCTACCTTTATAAAACTCACAAAACCTATAAAAAGTGAAAAAACCTTAAAAATACCTAAAAACTCATTATATAATATGTAAATACTTGTAAATATAAGGTATATAGTAAGCTATATGTGTAAATATTGTAAAATAGATATATATAGGGTATAAATAACTTATGTGTATACTATCTAATGCAACTTAAGTATTTAAGTTAACTTAAACTGTACATAGCTTATTTATATAACTATTTATTAATTATACTAATTTATATGTACTAATAAGCTATATAAATTAATAAACCCTATAAATAAACATATTTAGTACTGACACTGTACATACTTATTTATATATATATTATGTAAATTAGAACCGTGTATCATAATTTAAATATATATACAGAATAAATAATTAATTTATTAAGTTACTAGCTAAGTTATTAGATTAAATTAAAATAAATTATTAATTTATGTTAAAACTAAACTAACTTATACTATATAGTTGTAATAATGTATTTTAAGTAAATTAAGCTAATTTAACTGTATTTATAATGTATTATATTAGTTATATCTAATTTATATATATAACATCCCAAAATAAGATATTTAATTGAAAATAAAATTGAAATAAATGCTGTAAAATATAATAAAAATCTTTATTAAATACCTTAAAATGTATATTAATACTGTATAAGGTCAATTAGACCATACATTCACTAATTTATACTTAATTTAGAAATAAAACCAAGAAAATAGTATCTATAAACTGGAAACTTTGCCTAATCTATTTATATAGCAAATAAAATTAATTTTCTAAATTAATTCTACAATTATATAGTACCTTGTAAATACTTTAATTTCCCATAATTTAATTTTAATTTATAATAAATTATGACCCTCAAATCATGGGCAAAAAACCTCACATCGGAATAGCTGCACTGGATTTCAGCACTGGGTAGCACTAAACATAGTGCCATATCGTGTGGCGAAGAGTGCTTGTAGCACTATAAGTTGTTTTTCTTCCCCTCTCCATTCAATCTTCATGCGCTCGGCGCACAACATTACCTTATCCCTTTTGAGCACTGATTTGAGTATACTGTGATGATTTATGAGATGTGTGCGGTGTAGGCCGAAGGTCCGACACTGTGCGAGGGCTTGATAAAGCCCATTACAGAGCTTAAATCGAGATTAATGAGAAATTACACAAACTAGGGTGGCACTAAGAGAGTTCTGGTCCCACCTGTTGAGGGTGTTGTGTATCCCTCGAAAAGGCCGCCTGCTAACCTTAAAACCTATTTTTGAGCTAAGTATGGTTTAAATGAGGGGTTAAGGGAAGAAAATAAAGGAAGAGAGAGAGAGGAGAGCGAACACAAAATATGGCTAAGTGTAGAGAACAAACAGAGAATGAAAGTTGTAAAGGGATAACTAAGTCTTAGAGACAAAGAAGAAGAAAAAGTGAATGAGAGGAGGTATATGTATGTGTATATAGTATAATGTGTATAGTGTATATAAGTGTATATTGTAAATAATAAGTACATGTATATTAAGTATTCGTAGTATAGGTAATGTTTGTGCTATTTATGTATATAAATAAAAGTATAGCTTATTGACATAATTATCCGTCACTGTAGATAAAATAAGTGTCACTATAGATCCTATTTTTGCCTTAGGTTTTGTACTTAGTCTTCCTAAGGTTTAGCGATGTTTTTATCTGTCGTTGTACATATTATATATGTTACTATAGATATTAATAGATTACGTTAAGTTTGTATAGTGTATATTATTACTTATTATTGTATATATATGTAAGTATTAGTATTATAAGTTATAAATAGATAGTATAGAGTATATATGTATAGTGTTTGATGCTTATTTGTAGTTAGGTGTTTGCAGGCATTTTAGTTGATTCTTTTGTACATAATTAAGCTATTATTTCATTCATTGATTATTCATTAATTCATTCAGTTATGATTGTACATAAAAGTGATCTTTGTAGAATTAAAGAATAATGTTGGACTTAGAGAGTGATGAATATCAATAACTGCCTCCCAGTAAATGATCTGGAATAAACCAATAAAAATTATGTAAATAAATAAAATTGACGCGATAACGGTTTGTATTTGTGACGTATACTACAACAACATCGATGATTTTTTATACGAACCGTGATCGATCGCATCATTTTTTGGCGCCATTGCCGGGGAACAAAAACTCGACAATAGTGCTTTCTTATGATTGTTGACGCCTTATCTATTAGTCATGCCATCACTACAGTCACCCAAAGAGTGAAAAGAAACTACTGAAATTCCTCTAGACATTAGTTCTATGTAACAAGTAATCCTAAGTTGTGATCAAATCTTCAAGGACCTCCCTTTGTTCAGAACTTCTCCAAACAAAGGACAACTCTTATGGCATGCTATAAAAATAAAACTTCCTGCATGTAAGTGAGGTATACACACACTCTGCATTGTTCGTATAACATGATCATAAGTGTCGACAGACAAGTATTTTGACACGATTATCACCTCTCAAAACCTATAACCTAAGGGTTATAATACCTATTGTTTTACCTCAAGTGCATCTAGATTTGTATAAGTGTGTGTACTACTAAGAGATGATAATCAAATATTTAACACAAGCAAAAAATGTGAACACAGGTAATTAATAACAAGCAACATGCAATTGATAAAATTAAATAAAATTAACACTTCTAACAAGTGAATAATTATAATTAATTACATGTAAATTAAAAAAATTTATTTCACAAGTAAATTTAATTTCCAAAATTTATTTAACAGGTAATTTTAACAAAATTTCACATGTAATTTATTTTACAGGTAATTTAAATTTAAAGAAAAAAAGATAAATAAAAAAAATGGGGAGGGGACATATCTTTGGAGGAGGGGGTAGTTGATGGAGGCGGAGGAGGAGAGGGGGGTAGGGATGTGGTGGAGGGCAGGGGGAGGAGGAGGTGGGCTCAGGGGGCAAGGGTGGCGGGGGCGTGGGGAGGGAGGGCTTGCAGGGCAGGGGGCGGTGACACAGGTAGGAGGAAGGCACAAGCGGTGTGGGAAGGATGAGGGTGCAGGCGACGCGGGCACCGTGTGTGGTGCGAGGGTGAGGGGAGGAGGCTGGTGGGGAGGGGGTTGGGGTGTGCGAGAGGTGGTGGTTGCTCACAGGAGCGAGGGAGAGTCAATGGCGTTGGGGGAAGCCGCAACGGCACAAGAGAGACCTCTTCGTCGCATGTGCTTGAGAATGTTCAAGCTAGAAGGTTTTAGGGTGTGGGGGGAAGGGGGCACAATTTGGGAGTTATATTCACAATTCACAACTGTTGATCGAATCAATTGTCACGAATGAGGAACTGACAACTTTAACATTAGCGACGGTTAAGATTAACTGTCGCAAATATGTTTTAGCGATGGTTAGTCTAAAAACCGTTGCCAATGAACACGAATTGCCTTTTCAGTTCTTGCCTTCCTGTAGATATTTTGCACGGTGATACTTAGCAGCGACGATTAATTCTTGACTGTCGCAAAATGTTGTAAAAATTAACCCATGCAAAATATCTGCAGAAGGCAGGAGTCCTTATAGGCAACGGTTAATTCTTGACCGTTGAGAAATGTCCTAAAAGCCCTAACCGGAAATATGTAGAGAAGTGCAAGAGATGCTTTCGCGATGGTTAGTCTTTAACCATTGCTAAAGGTTTTCAATTGGCGATGGGTGATTTGTAACCATCGCCAAATTTCTAGCAAAAACACGACACTCGCTCCCAACTCTAATTAGCGACTTTGCAATATATAACCGTCACTAATTATCCACTATTTGTAATGGTTTCGCAACCATCACATATTAATTATCGCCAATAGTGATTTTTCTTGTAGTGCAAAGTTACATCATGCTTCCACTTGGGAATATGTTTCCGACTCCAAACATGCTTCCAGGCTGACAGAGGGTCCCTCTAATCCTGATTGTGTCCAAGACATTGGAGGAAAAGAGGGAGCCATCAAATTTACAAGGCCATTCCCAACCATTCGGTCTGGAGAAGAGTGACATGATTGTTTCTCCATGATGAAGAAGGAGAAACCTTAAATGGGAATTAGTAGGATATGCTTTTTGCAGTAATAAGGTTCCTAAATCTATCTCTCATCCAATTACTCCAAATGAAAGAGGCATTCCTGAACAACTGATGGAGTAACTTGTAGTAAGCTAGTAGTTGAAGATTCTGATACAAACAGAGACCAAGTCCTCATCATCAAGGGGTTGAAGAGATCCTCCCATGCCACAAAGTGCACTCCACCATTCCAAATGAAATCTACCACCCAACTCTCGATTCTTCTAAGAGTACCTCTTTGTTACAGTGGTACAGAGCAACCGATATCTAAGTAGGCCCTCAATCCCTCATATGACCTAGTGGACACTCCCCATCTTGGAGAGGAGATTCTTATTCCAGCCTCCAAGCATCTCCTTAACTCTATCTGCTAGAGAGTCAGGCGTAGAGATGCCCCTTCCTGCAGAAATGGGAACCCCCAAGTACTTGCATGGGAAGCGTCCCTCTAACATACCTAGGAGGAGGCCAATGCCCATTTTGCCAGGGGCGTGCCTTGAGAGAAAAACTCTATTCTTTCTTCCATTTAATTTCAAGCCTGAAAGGGCATTACGAACCCCGTGGGCCGATTTAAGATCAGCTCGACAATAAATAAGGATATCGTCAGCAAATAGAAAATGCGATGAAAAGGCCTTCTTTTTAATAAGTGACGGTTGGATCCTCCATTCTCTAACTTGTAGATGGATAAGGGAGGAGAGTACATTCATAACAAGATTGTATAAGAGTAGGGAGATGGAATCACCTTGTCTAATGCCACAGGAGGTGGAAAGCATTCTCGCAGGATTAATTCCATTGACAAGCGGGGAGTAGGAGGGGGCCCTAATGCATGCCTTGATCCAAGAAATCCATTTCTCACAAAATCTCATAGAAGAGAGGATCTTTAGAATGAAATTTTGCCGGCATGTCAAAAGCATTGGAGATATCAAGTTTGATGCACATTCTGGGGCCAAGACCTGTGGTGTGGAAGTCTCCTAGAAATTCTTATGTAAGGAGGGCACAATCAGAGATGCTTTTGCCCTAATAATGTGAAATGTTCGATCATGGTTCGTATAAAAAAAAATCGTCATCGTTGTTGTTGTAGTATATGTCAGAAATACAAACTGTTATCGCGTCAATTTTATTTATTTACATAATTTTTATTGGTTTATTCCAGATCATTTACTGGGAGGCAGTTATTGATATTCATCACTCTCTAAGTCCAACATTATTCTTTAATTCCACAAAGACCACTTTTATGTACAATCATAACTGAATGAATTAATGAATAATTAATGAATGAAATAATAGCTTAATTATGTACAAAAGAATCAACTAAAATGCCTGCAAACACCTAACTACAAATAAGCATCAAACACTATACATATATACTCTATACTATCTATTTATAACTTATAATACTAATACTTACATATATATACAATAATAATAAATAATATATACTATACTATCCTAACTTAATATACTAACATATACAGTAACATATATAATATATACAGCAACAGATGAAAACGTCACTAAACCCTAGAAAATCTATGTACAGAATCTAAGGTAGAAACTAGAGTCTATAGCGACATTTATTCTATCTACAGTGACGGTTTGTTCTATCAGTAAAGCTATATAGTTATTTATATACATATATAGCTCAAACACATCTATACTATGTATACTTACTATACATATACTTAATATTTACGAAATACTTAGATATATATATATATATATACATTATATATATATATTATACAATACACACGTACAAACTTCCTCTCTCACTCTTTCTATTCTTTTCTTCTTCTATTTTTACACTTATACTTAGATGATATCTCCTATCTGTTTTATGGCTCTTTTATTTTCTTCTTAACACTTAGTCTTAGCCGCTCTACCTCACTCTTCTCTTAACTTCTCTTCCTTTCTTTTCTTCCCTTAACCCCTCATATTAGACCTTTACTTAGTTTAAAAATTATTTTAAAGTTGGTGGGCAGCTCTTTTCGAGGGATACACAGCACCCGAGGCAGGTGGGAGCAGACCTCTACTAAGAGTTGCCCTGGTTCTTTAATTAGGCCTCTTAATCTCGATTTAAGCTCAGAACCGGGCTTAATCAAGCCCTCGCACAGTGTCAGGCCCCTGACCCACACCGCACACATCAACACAAAACCAGATCAATACTCGTAACAATGCTCAGAATATGCTCAGGGGAAGGGTAATGTTGTGCATCGAGCACATGACGAATGAGAAGAGTAGATAACAAATTACTCGGCGTTGGAATTTCAGCACAATAATCTGATTTTGGCCCTCGATTTGAGGGCCATAATTTATTATAAATTAAAAATAACTTATGGGGAATTAAAGTATTTATGTAGTACTTCATAATTGTATAATTAACTTACAAAATTAATTACATTTATTATATAAATAAATTAGGTAAAGTTTCTAGGTTAAACATACTGAATTTTAGGTTTTATTTCTTAATTACGTATAAATTAGGTTATGTATGGTCTAATTGACCTTATACAGTATTAATATACATATTATAGTATTTAATAAATATTTTTATTGTCTTTTATAGTTTTATTTATATTTTATTTACATTTAAATAGCTTATTTTGGAATGATTTATATATAAATTAGATATAACTAATATAATACATTATAAATATAGTGAAATTATCTTAATTTACTTAAAATACATTAATACAAATATAAAATATAAATTGGTTTAGTTTTAACTTAAATTACTAATTTATTTTAATTTAATCTAATAACTTAGCTAGTAAATTAATAAATTAATTATTTATTCTGTATATATAATTAAATTATGGTACAGGATTCCTAATGTACATAGTATACATATAAATACGTATGTACAATTTCAATACTGAATATGTTTATTTAGAAGGTTTATTAATTTATATAGCTTATTAGTACATATAAATTAGTATAACTATTTAATAGTTACATAAATAAGTCATAAACATTTTGAGTTAATTTAAATACTTAAGTTATATTATATAATATATACATAAGTTATTCATACTTAATATATATCTAATTTACACAATTTACTCGTATAGCTTACTATATACCTTATATCTACAAGTATATACATAGTATACAATGGGTTTTTAGGTATTTTTAAGGTTTTTTCTGACTTTTTATGGTTTTATATATTTTGTGGAGGTAGGAGGTGAGAGAGAAAGAAATAGATGGGAAAGAGGGAGTGTTTGTGGTGTTTTTATAGTTAATTTCTTTTATTAAGTTCCATGGTATTCTGAATCATCGACTGGTATGTTCTACCAAGTTGGGAATTCAGAATACCATGAAACTTGGTATGAACTTAAAGGTATACCTGATCTTCACCAAGATAAGTTTTTTTTTTTTTTTACAAAATTTTTATTTATTTACAAAGTTAACACATTCTAAGCTTTTAAAGAGTATTTAAAGTGAGCTTATGGCCTAGAATGGGACTCTAAAGGCTCGATAGGTAGTGAACTGCCTCTAAAATGCTCAACAAAAGATATGGAAAAGATGTAAGCAGTTAAGCACGAAATTCACTTGGATTTCAATTAATTTCGATTTTTTTTTTTACAGTTAGGCATAAAAGCTAGTAAACAAAAGAGTTAAAATTCAAATTACAAGCCATCTAAATGTAATTAAAATTCCATTTCAAATACATGAAAGCTTGTACATGTAAACTACAATATTACATACATGTCATCTATTCTAAATAATTAAACCTCAGCCTACCGCCCAACCTCAGACCATCCAACAGAAATGGATGCAGCGGAACAATCAGTTGCCACAGCAGCTACCATCTGCAGCAAACAACAGACAACAACTGTAGCAGCAACTGCAGAGCAATTCAGACGATCTAGGCAAAGCCCAGACGTCTTAACATATTCACAGAACCTTGCTGCAAGGAATCCAGACACTAGATAAGATAATCTGCAGTAGGTCTGAAACTCCAAATCAGTAAATTATCTCCTGATACTATCATCTATATCTCAAATAGGACTTGAGAAAGTCTGATTAGAGATACAAACTAACTTGATCAGGAAATATTTTTCTGACTTGAATTTAAATGTAGCTGCATCATGCAGCAATTTGCTATGACCAGCTAGGATTCACAGACACATAAATCTCTAAAACCAAATCTGACAAGGGCTACAAAAGATGGCATAAAAATCATTCTCAGGTGTTCTCTCTTTTTTTTTTAAAAAAAAATCCAAATCCCTTGTCAGTGTTTTCACTTCAAATCAAATCAAAAACTTACTGATCTAACACTTTCTAATGCTATAGACAACATGTAGAAATTGTTAGATTCAGCCTAATAAATTCAGCTTGAATCCCATTGTGCTAAAAACCTTAAGGGATTTTAAGAATCCCATAGGTTAAAAATCAAAATCTCATAAACAAATTCACATAAAAATCCTTGATAGAGCCTCCAATCAACAAGGTTGATTCTCCTTGGCTCTACTATTCATTCAAGTCCATGAAAGCCTCGGTTCATACTCAATTCAGACCTAGCTCATTTGAGGAAGAATGTAATATCAAGACATCTCAAACACATAGCCAAGGTCTGAATTAAACACAAATATATCAATCCACTTGATCAAAAATCCTTGAAATCCAATTTGACCAAAATCTTGCTTTGAAATCCATCTTAAAATCAAATCAAGTGAATCGATTCTTTTCAAAATTAGATCAGGGGTCTTTGTGAACAAAATGACATGAGTGAAGAGACCCCTTGGTGGATTTGAGCGCAAATCCTCATCTCAAAGCTTGAAAGCATTGGGATGGGGATTTGACTCCAAATGGATGGGTGGATTGTGGATTAAAACACGAGGAAATCAGAAAGTGAAATGGAACGTGTAGGGGGAGAAAACAGTGATCAATGAATGGGGGAATTCGTCTCCTACAATTTGAAGTGATCAGAGGAGGTGAAATTGTGGAATCTATACTACAACTACTCCTAAGTTACACTACAAGCACGCACAGCATATCAAATCATAATCTATATCTAAATTCTACTGCCAAGCTATCTAACTACACTATAGCTAATCTAAAAAAAAATAGTAAACCTAATCTAACAGGAAGAATGGGACCTTTAGATCTCCACCCGGTGGATGGAGAGGAAGAAAGGAGGGAGGAGATGCTCCGGCGGAGTGAAAACCCTCTAGTGGAGTTCAGGGTCACCCTCAGGTGCTATGAAGTCCTTAGTGACGAGGAGAATCGAAGAGAAGGTGGATTTCACAGTCGGTTGCCGTGAAAATGGGGACAGGTGGGGAGAAGAAACTGGAGAGGATGAAAGACCGCTAAAAGATGTAGGAGGGCGCGATCCCTTACGCATGCAGCTGTGGAGATACTTAAGTAGGAAGAGCAGTGGATCCAGGCACCGCGTAGGTAAAATTAGGTGCAAAGGGCAAGAGCAGCGAGGATGAGAGGAGAGAGCGTGCGGGCTGCTAAGTCAAAAAGCGGCCGTTGGATGGGATCTGAGTGAAAAGGTGACCACACGCATTGAATCACATGAAGGTTCGATTCAAATCAAGCCACAGATCAAGAGAGACAAGAGATTGACAGCCAAAATCACGCGAGTTCATCGCGTGAACAGTGTTCGCGTGGGACTTCAGGTGTCTGGATTTATTTTGGTGATTTTGTAGGGTACACACCTCTACAAAGAGGTAGAAATATTGTAGGTAGGCCCATAAGTGGTTAAAAAGTATAACAGAACAGTCCTTTTAGGCCTGCAGAGATGTCCCTACGGTCTACAAATTGGTCATAGGAGGTTTTCTAATAAATGAAATGTAATGCACTAAGGACCTAAATATAAATCTTTAATTTTAAGATTTTAATGATGTCAAATCCATCCAAATTTTTATATAAGCTTAATTTAACATTTAAGAAGTTAATTACACTTTTGATTTGAACTTTTAAACTCATTTGTGTGTTAAATTTGCACTTGGATCACCATTTTACATTTATTAATAGAATATCTCATTTAATGACCTAGTTATGCATTTTTAACACAGAATTAATGTTTTAGGTCTTTTTCTCTTATTCCCACACTTAATCCTTTTTATGGTTTAACCTAATTTCTAGCTTAACTTGGGCTATTTAGCTATGATGAGTCGCAACTCATCATGCCCTGAATAAACGCTCCCTGAGATTTATCTACCTGCTTGGGTATTACTCAGCTTAAACGACTCGCAAGGATCTTTGTGATGACATTTTATAAGGTATTTCAACAAGCAATCGGTTTATAATCCTTAAGGGAAGAGACACTGGTCTACTTGGGGAAAAGAGTAAGGAAGGTATGATTGACCTCCCTTACAAGGACCCCCACCCCCCCTTCCAAGAAAAAGTACTTGGGTTCATTTGTAACATCCTTTCTAACAATGCTCCAGGCTATTCAGAAGAAGAAATTGTTAACGCCATCAGAACCAGGGCTGTCAGGCCCAATCTCCAAAGAGTGTCTCTGATTTCATCGTCGAAGGGGATTGCAGTAAGGAGACGGTTGTCTTCTAGGCTGATAAGCTTCTCCATTGGGAGCACCCCTTGTTGGGTAGAGGGCGACTTCAAAAGAGAAGAGATGGGAGCAGAAGTCTATGGCCTCCTTTAAATTTTCTTCTTTATCAGTAACACTCCCATCAGGCTTGAAAATTTTTGAGAGGGTGTTGGTGTTTTGTCTTACCCTAGTGGCAATGGTAAAGAAACATGTCTTGCAATCTCTTAATTTCATCCAATCAAGCCTGTAACGTTGGATCCAGTAGTCTTTTTCCTTTCTGCCTAATGTGGATAGTTGGCTCCTAATAGAAAGCCTCTTGCTCATGCAAGGCATGATGAGTCCATTAAAATGGACTAATATTAAGCCTAAGTATCTTTAATTGTACAATTTAGGTGTGTTAATAATTGTAATTAAGTTGTAGAATATTTATACACCTCATGATTTAAGTTTATAACATTCTATAACTTAATGATTTTATTATTTTTATGTGCAGGTAATAAAATGCAGAAAGAACAAGGGTGGGGGGATAAATTTCCCCAAACAACCGCAACTCTTTCCCCCTTCCCCCGCCGCACATGGGGTTAATCTTCTGTTGCCCTTCAACTGACGAGGCCAGAAATAGTTAAGGGATTTGAAAATCCCTTAACTCACGCACGCAGGGAGAGAGAGGAATTAAAAAGAGAGGAGGTGCACTGGGGATGCAGCTTCATCTTCCTCCTGGCGGGGAACTACTCAGCGGACACTGTGGTTCCAGGAAGGGAAGTGTGCACTGTGCCCTCTTCCCCCTTGCGGGGAAAAACCTCCGCCATCTGCCGGCGCACCCTCCTTGCACGCCTCCTCCTTCCTGCAGTTCAGCGCGCCCTCACCAGCACGCGCACACCTGCACCACGCCTGCAGGCCGCTTCCTGCCTTCAAGTGCCATCTTCCTGCTCGCACGCACCAAGCCGTGCCCCTCATCACCTTCCGGCCACGCCACAGCAGGCGCATCCTCTCTACCCGCACGCCATCTCCAGCGCCCCCCTGCTGTAGGCGCTCATGCCCTCTCTGCTCGCGCGCGTCTCCCTCCAGCCATTGCAGGCGCTCACACCCTCTCCGGCCGCGCGCCTCTACCTCTACCCACCTGCAGACCGCAGCTTGCAAGCGCCTGCCCGCGCACCAGCGAGGGCACGCCCGCACGTCACCAGCCGCAGGCACTGTAGCAACACCTCCACCTGCTTGTTCAACAGGCCGGAGCTCCGGCCATCGCCGCCGGCCACCTTCGGCACCTCCGTCGCCGCCGCTGCCACCACTGGAGAGCTCTCGACCTCGCCGTCCTCCTGAGCCTTGTGACAGCCCTGCGGTTCTCTCCCTCTCTCGCAAGGAGAGAGGAAAAAAGCCCTGTTTTCCCCCAATTAAAATTTACATTCAATGCCATTGCCACCTAATTTGATTTTTTTATTATTATTATATTGTGGCAGAATTGCGTTCGAACACTCATAGTTCTTTCTAATTGCATGGTATTGATATTAACTAGTTTAAAGATTAATTTTGGGCTTAACTTAAGTACTAATTGTCTTTAGTACACATCACGTGAAAACTGCATGAATTCATCCTAAATTTATTGAGGATTTCTGTGAGGGAAAACTGCACTTATACCCTTATCTTTTTAGGTTATTGCAAATCTACTTTCCTTCACATTTTAAGTCTGATTTGAACAGGGATTTCGTACTATCCGAAATAACATTAAATAATTAAGTATTGATTGCATCATTGCCTCCCTGTGGACACGACCCGTTCTTCTACGAGTGGTTATTTTCATTATTTTTGATTAGTCGATTTTTCCACCACTTAAATACTATAACGCTAAGCAAAAAGTTGTCTATCAAGGCACAATTATGAGGATCCGCAGTGGGGAAGTCATGGACCCGCCCAAGAGTTGCAGAGGGTTCAAGGGTGTGAGGGCATCTTAACAGGTCATCTTTCTCTCACTCCTTAAAGGCACGTATGACCCTTCGAAGCTTCATAATGCAATAGCAAAGAGGGTTCCTGTGCAGCTCTTCCCTCCAACATTTGTCAATGAGGTCAAGGAATTGTGGTCTCTCCACCCAATAATTAAGGAAATGGAACGGCCTCTACTTCTAAGGGGAAGGAGCAAGGCGAAGAAACATGCAAGTATAATCACTAAGATTTGAGGGGAGATACTCAACGCTGGAGAGCAAGAAGAGCTCAACCAAAGCGTGGTTAGCCAATCCATGGTCAATCATGCAGGTCATGCAAGCATCCCCAGTAGACAGATTGCTCTAGGAAAGGAAGTTTCCACAAGAAGCAATTTCAAAGAAGTCATAGTCTTCAATGCAATTGTTAAAATCTTGCATAGTTGCTCTACAAGGTAGAATCCTAGTGGCATTGAAGTCCCTGATAAAAGCCCACACACCCTCCACGAGAGTCCGATGAAGTCACAGAGAGTCCCATAGGGAAGCTTGGTGGGTGCAAGTGTTTCTTGCATAGACAAAAGAGGGGCGTTTGAGGTGTCTCCTATTGGAGCTAACTGGCGAGCATGACTTGGTCTGTAGATTGAATGACTTGCACATCCTAAAAGAGGGCATTTCGACTAATGACAATCAATGCCCTGGAGAATGCCCCACTGAAACCACCATGCCCCACTCTCCTCCTCCAAAACCCCACCCACAAGATCCTCCCCCTCTCCTGTGAAAAAACAAATATTATAAAAAACAAATACAATTTCAACTCACTCTTGTCCTAAAATGTGCAAACTAATCTAAATTCTAACTTCCAGAACCTCAACTGTAAAAGTCCTTCGTGACTTTGACTTCATGAAACAGCTACATATATTCACCAATTTTATAGTCTTTTGATTGCTTGTCAACCTTTAGGTAGACATTGATATCGTATTTAACCTTGACCTTGAATAAGTTAATTCATATATGGGTGTTTTATTTGCTTCTACTGATGAAAGGACATAGACGTGAAATCAATTAAGTAACTTCTCGAGGACAAATATAATAAATCTTAGGACACATATGTAATTTATTTTTAAGACATTACATAAGATTCCCTAAAAGCCATAATTTTATGGGTTATCTTAAAATTATATATGACAAATAAATAATCAATAGTGAGAATGCATAGAAAATAAAAAAAAATAATATATATTTTACAACATGTGATGTGAAGAAAGTATTTCCTACTATATATATATATATGTTGATATTTAATATGTAAATTTATTAAATGGAAACACATGGAAGATTTTTTATCCTTTATGTAAATACATATGTAATTTTTTATTTTGAATGAAATCATAAAAGTGATTTTTTATATTAAACTAAATTATTTTGATAACATTTTATTTTACACCTGTGTAATTTGATTTTAAGCTAAATGTATCAATAATTTTTTTTTTTTCAGTGGTGTAATTTGATTATGAACTAAAATATATTGGTGACTTTTTTATTTTGTGTCAATGTAATTTGATTTTAAATTAAAATATATGAGTGATTTTTTATTTATATTGATGTATTTTATTTTGACATCAGTATATTTTAATTTATAAGTAATGGTAACTCTTTTAAGCGGGTATGGATCCCAACTCATGATACTACTTACATTGACTTTTGCATTGCTTTTTTGAGTTTATTTCAAATGCACTGGTGCATCCCACCGACAAGTTCCACCCCAAGTGAAGAGAATACTTATGTGTAAAAAAAAAGGGTACGTGATTTAATTTTCACTTTTAAGTTACATTTTAAACATACCATTCTCTTATCTAATTTCAATGCTAAGGCGGGCCTTAATCACACTCGAGTCACGTAAATTTAAACTTGCAACTGGCGTGTAGATTTAGAGCGAATGGGTAGTACGTAGGGTGTTGCCCTCGGGTCCCAATTAGCATATGCTGGCACCATCCCAAGCACGAGGCGACCGACAAAGTTTTCCTTAAATTATTATCGTGGGAAAAAAGACTATGGGCTACAGTCATCCATCATAGGCAGATTACGCCAAGCAAACATTGGAAAGCTTTGAAAAGAATAACGATTGTTTCCCCGAGCCCAATTTCACGTCATTGACTTGCCTTAAATGTTTTTCTATGAGGAATATATGCATTGGGTTACAGGTCAAATTAGTTGAATTCAACGCAAGAATCGGCAACGCTATGCCAAAACCAAAGGACGACCGGTGCAGGTCGCGCGGTATTCGAGCGGCACGATAGAGGCGAAAAGCCCCATCGTGACCGGTTCTTGTCCACGTCCACGGGTAAGAAATTAGATATTTCGATGGCTGTAAAGTAAGAATATCGTACACAAAAACGTAAAAGTTCGATATATTTTGTAATGGAGCGACGTCACGTACTTGGTGTGAATCATTTTACTCGATGTAAAATTATTTAAATATTATATTATATCGATGTAATATCACTTCATGATTTTTTTTATCGATATAAAATTATTATACATTATTTTATATGAATGTAAAATCACATAAAATTATTTTATAACAGTACAAAATCAATCAATGATCATTCGATGTAAAATCATCCATAATCATTTTATATTGGTATAGAATCATTTTGCAATGATATGATACGTCAGTACATTACAAAATATATTGTATGATATATTTTTGTATATTTTGATAATACTTGGGACCTGTTTATTTGATGTGATAAATTTTGAGGGATACATTTTGTCGGTGGTGAAATTGAGAGATAAGCTCGGAAAAAATTGATTTTAGTGTTTGAGAGAGGTGTGGGTGAAATAATAGAATAAATAAGAATATTTAGGAGAAAAATTGATTTTAGTGTTTGAGAGAGATGTGGATCAAATAATAGAATAAATAAGAATATTTAGGAGATAGGTGGAGATGATATCTCGCAAAAGAAGAGATAAATTTATCCTATCTTTACCATAAAATAATTTTTTTCGATCTTGAAGCTATTATCTAAGATAACTTTATCTCGTGATAAAAACTCGTCAAATATGTTATAAATAGTTGTACCCTGCTTAACAAACATGCCCTTGAAAGGGAGGATCCTGCACATTAATGCCGAGGCTTCATTTGATCACGGCTACATGACTTTTCGTTTTATTTTATTTGTTTATTTCTTGAGTCGTTGTGACTTGTTTGGCAGGATACATTAATTTCTAGCGTGATGGCCACTCCGATACATATAAGTGTGGTCTATTTACGTTGAATTGTCCCCCACTTAACGAGGTGGGATAGCCATCAACGAATGACCATTTAAATGTACGTCATGTTGCCCAAATATAAACGACCATCGATGATCCAATAACGATTTCAAATATCGCATCAAATGTTTCGCCTCTCCTTACATATCTACTCATCCTGCAAAAATCAGAAGCATCTAAGATTAATTACATTCATCAGAAGAATTAATGGGTTTCAGTGGATTGAGAGAGCAAATACGTAACCCACCACCAACTTGATACGTACCGTACCGTTGGATGTAGTTTGGTATATAGTGTAATACGTGATGAAACTTTTTTTAACTTTCAAAATCTACAGCAGAGTTCGATACCCACTTTGCTCTCATACATCCCGCGGGCCGATGGTGACGGCGGTACCGAAGTTTCGGATTTATTTCCGAGGCTCTATGTTCAACTCTTACCCTCCCCACCCCCCCAAAAAAAAAGGGCTAAAAACGTAATCCACTTGGTGTAGGTGAGAAGTGGGGAAGGGCGAAAGTGGTGGGGGTAGTGCACACGGGTCGGTGATTTCGAGCGCAGGGAGCGGACGTTGCATTGGGGATCGACGCGGCTTTTCGGCACCTTCTCGCATGGGCCCGCAAGGATACCACACGGCTGTCTATAAGGTCCCCTCGTGGGACGTGCAGCCACAAAAACACGCCCATAGTATTTGATCCTCCGCTATTCCGAAACTGGCAACGTCTTCTATTCCTTTGTCGGAGCTTTCGCCGACTGTTGGTTTCGGTATTCAATCGCATACCGAGTCCCTGATGTCGCTCACATACATAAATGCCCTCTGGTTAAGTTTCAGCGAGAAGTTTTCGATCTTTCTTCATCTTTTTTTTTTATATATATATAGAAATGTTTATACTCATACCACTAAGAATATATATAATTACATCTATATTTTCATGACAGATATATTCCCAGGTTAAGCCCCTGGAAGATTTGAGGGAATATATCGCCAGCTCTTATAAAGCCTGTTCAAGTTGACGATGTAAAACGTAAAAATTATATCAATACCACTGCATATCAATGTTTTGAAATTCCATCGATACCACTATCTGTAATTTTTTTTCTCTTATTTCTTTTTCCTCATTTTCTACACCATCTTCCTCCTTTTAAGCTTGGATTGCACCTCTCGCCACAAGGGCAACGGTGACGTTGATATCATCGCTGAAAGTAACCCTCTTTCTTCCACGTCCTTCCCAACCATCACCCCTCCTCTGAAATGACCTTTTTCTAGGGTCGTTTGACATTTTCGAAATTCGTATAGGTTTTCATACAATTTTAAACCCTTTAGATTTTTATTTTGGGGTTTGTAAGGGGAAAAGGAAAATTGCAGAGGCATCCCCACAATTTCCTCACCACCATCCCCCTACCACGCACACCATCTCCTCCCCCCTCACGCACGCACCATTCCCCCCTGTGGCTCCCTCACTCCTCTACACCTTCACCATACTCCCCCCACGTGCCATCCCCTCCTTCATACCTCCTAGCTCCATAAACCCCCCCTTATACGCCATTCGCACACCACCCAGCAGCCGAGCGAGAGGAGGGAGAGCGGAGAGCAGAGGAGATCAGAGAATTCGCAAGGGAGTGAGGCCGTGCTGCAGCTACTACGGCTTCTACGGTGAGAAAAGGCTCACAAACGTGTCTGCGGAATCATTTTTCCGCAGAATCAGACGTCCGGAGTAACCTCTAGACGTCTGGTCGGACGTCTGAAGGTAATCTCACACGTCTAGCAATGCATTTTCTTGATTATTTTTCCTACCAAAGTTCTAACCGTGCACACGCGTATGTCAGAGGATTGGGAAGCGCACTTGTGAAAGGACCGAGGTAGTTTTAGACGTCTGGAAGTGTCTCCAAAGGTCTGGAGCCACCCTTATACATCTGCACGGAGTTCTAGATGTCTGGAAAAGGTGCCCCGAGCAAGGTGAGTCCCTGAGATCGTTTAAGACGTCTGAGACTCTTCTCAGACGTTTGATTTTGATCAGGGTTGGTATTTTTGGGCCTGTTTAGGGCCCAAACGAAGTCAGATTTCCATAAGTAAAACGTCATTAGTTTCCATTCAAGTTTCCCTACGTAATGATACATTGTCTATGCCATTTTGAGCTCATTTGGCCTGTCAATATATGTCATAGGTCTCCACTCCATCGAGTATACGGGACCTGCAGAGACGTCGGGAGCTACCGTACGAGCCCCCATTTCACGCGATTACCTTGGTAGAGTGGTATTCACCTTAATCTCGGAATTAATAGTTAAATTGCATGTGTAGAATTAATTGAGCCTATGTTGTCAGATGAACCCTAAGATGGAAAAGAAATAAATGCATGCTACTCTAGAATATATTCGATCAAACCCTAGAATTGTGAAATGAATACTAGGGCAGGAAAAAATGCATGTATAGTTAATAAATGATCAAGTTATCGTGAGGCTTTCTGAAAAGAAGTAAACCATGAGCTGCCTGTATTACCTGTAATGAACAACGTCATAAATGGAAATGCATGCTTGTACTGAATAATAGATGGTGGAATTTGAGTTGTCTATTCTACGTATAACGAACCAGATATAGAAATAAGAAAGTCCATGTACGAACCCTACGGGGAATTTAAAGAGAAACCAAGAATACAGTAGTATGGAAAACCTGATGGTTTTGGGAACATGTCGCCTACGGGCAGCAGTTCAAACTTGGTTAAGGGAAGTGAGCTGGCCCTCGTGTACGTGGTACTGAGGAGAGCAACTATCTCTTTAGAATAGAGGGGAGCTTGCCACCCCTTGGGTTGAGACCCGGGATGGGTTTAGCCACTTTATGTCGACTCCTGTTTAAATCTTGCGTACGTGGTACCGAGGTGAGCTACTTAGTATAGGGGGAGCTAGCTACCCAATGGGCCCGAGGTTAGGTATGGCCACCCTACACCGACTCTTGTTAGCCCGTTGGGCAAACTGAGATAATCTAACGAGGGTACGCGGACTGTGAGGGGCGAGACCCCTGTTTCTGAGTGGAGAGACCCCCTGTTCTGAGAGGGCAAGGCCTTGTGTTGTTCCGCATTGTATGTCTGAGCGTACCTGCTAGCGGAAACTACTGACCGTGTGCCAGTGAGGGGTAGCTACCCATGCTCTTATCACATGTGCCGTAGTCACCGCTACGTCGCGACCATGACCTCAAGGTGATAGACCATGTGTAGGACTACCATAGGGGACTCTCCCAGCTAGGAGAGTGCCACGTGTGCATCCTGCATCGCGAGAAAACTGCAAGCAAGATCATTCCCTTAGGGAACAAGAAGATTGAGAAATGTCATGGAACATGATTAGAGTACTCAGATAAGAAAAATGGTAATTGGAAACGGATGCTAATAAGTAAACTGTTAAATGCATGTTTAACTAGCTGCTTGTTTAAATTATATTATATGTAAGTGATTTAACCACCACTCTACTCAGTGTTAGCTGACCACAAATTTTATAACCTTGTTCAGGTTAGGGATTCAAGCAGCCAGAGCCACCAGTTGCTGAGGATGTTGGGCTCAGTTGAGCCGAGCTATAGTTTTCTTTTGTTTCTTTTACAAAGAGTTTGTGGTAGTGAGTACCTGTAGCTCATAATTATTTTCAGTTATATTTGTGCCAGTTTCTATTATGATGGTTATGTTCTGTACTTGTACTCCTTAGTGATGGCCTGTAGTGTTATTGTGATTGCCGTTCTCTTTCTTTACTGTCAGTTTTATATTTTCTGCTTAGTTACATTACTCGTGTGGTTGTGGAATGAGCATGCATTTGGTTATTTCTCGTTGGACGACTTGGTCTTGGGGTTCGACGAGGCGAGCCGTTGTCGGGTCCTATAGAGAGCCGGGAGCGGGTCATGACATCCTCCCTCTCCCTTAGCCGCCACTACCCCTCCTTGTTAGCCACGACCACCACCCCTCCTTCTTGCTCTCCAATCATAGCCCCCCCTCCCTAGTCACTACTATCGTGCCTCCTCCCTCCCTAGTCATCACCTCTCTCCTTCCTCTCCCCTTCCAGGTGTTTTTTTTCTTCGAGTGTGGAGCGGGGGGGGGGGTTGTTAACTATGGTGGGAATTACATATCAACCATGGTTATCACCACACATCATCAAATATAAAGGCAAGGGCTAGACTTGGTTATGAGCTAGGGGTCTCATTTAATAAGATAACAAGAGATATGTGAGAGGAAAAGAACAGAGGCAGTTAATTCATATTGCTCTCCTTCACTTATATTTATAGATCTTTCGTGAGGGTTTGTTACAACTGCCATTACAACAAACCTAAGTTTAATTATATCAAGACACCCTTACAGATTGACATATATAATTCCCTAACACCTTCCCTTAAACTAAATGCGTTGAGTGAACGTGAAGTTTGGATTTGAAGTAATGTAGCTTAGCAATGGTAAGCAGCTTGGTGAGGAGGTCTGCTACTTGCTTAGTGCTTGGTATATATTGAACCTGAAGAGTGCCATTAGCAACCATGTCATGTACAAAATGGAAATCAACCTCTATGTGCTTATGGAATGACCCGTGGCCCTTTTGGGTCGTTTAAGACATCTGGATGAGCCATCAAACATCTGTCCAGACGTCTGGATGGAGGGTCAAACATCTGAAACTAGAAGAACCAGACCTGCTGTTCTTTTCTGCGCACGCGCTCTCACCCAAAACCCTAAACCTCTGCTATTTAAACCCCCCCTCACCCACGCCACACTCCACCAGCCACCACCACCACCGCCACCTTCATCCACCGTCGTCCTTTCTTCCTCCCTTCCTTCCAACGTGGCAAGAGGAGAGGGAGCTGAGAGAGAGACGGGAGGTGGAGCATAGGAGAGCTCGAGAGGAGGAGGAGCTCGCGAGGGAGCCACGGGAGATCGGAGGAGCTTGTGCGGGAAGAGTCGAGGGCGCGGGCGAGGAGGAGCTTGCGAGCAGGCGCCTTGGCCTCCTGCAGCCACTGAAGGCACTACTGTAGCTCCTGCGGGTGGCGCGAAGGGTTTCACGCGGAGGAGAAGCTCGCGAAGGTTCTACGTACTGGATATTTTCCAGTATTAGATGTCTGGATCATCTCCCAGACGTCTGGAGTAGCAGAAGGACATCCGGAGCTGAAGCCAGATATCTGAAAGCACGAGTAGTGCTAAGGTACGTGCTTTTGTGCAGTTACGACCATGCAAGCCTTACCGCAGGGTTTGTCCGGCCTTTTCTGATGGCCTGCACGGACGTACGTAGGGAGCAGGGCATTGGAAAGGCGCGGGATGCACCCTTGGAGGTACTTTTAGATGTCTGGACACGTCGCCAGACGTCTGACCGTACCTATAGATGACCGGAAGGATAGTCCAACATTTGGAACTCACCTCAGACGATCGCGGAAGGGTCCGGACGTCCGAGGTAGCTACGGAAAACCCAGGCTGAGTATTGACATCTTTTAAGACGTCTGGGACTAGACCTAGTGATCTGATTTTGGACAGTGTAAGTGTTTTTGGCACATTTAGGGCCCAAACGGAATCGGATTTCCGCAAACGAAGTACCGTTCTTTTTTGCTTGAGTTTCTCTACGAGTCAGTGTCACTTGTATACGATTTTGGACTCGTTTGATGTGGTTGGTAAATTATATAGGTCTCCAGCCAGTCGAGTACGCGAGAGCCACGGAGGCGACGGGATCTACGATCTGAGCCCCCATTCCTCCCGTATTTGCCAGTAGAGTGGTTTACATTAATATTATGATTTAAATAAATGAACTGCATGTTTAGAATAACTTGAATGAATCCTAAGATGAGAATAAACCCCAAGGTAGAAACAGATGGTTGAGCTATACTGTATACTTGAGAAACATGTAGAATCCTAGGATGAGAATGAACCCTAGGGTAGAAACAGATGGTTGAGCTATACTGCTTGCTTGAGATGCCTGTAAAAACTTTAAATGCTAGCAAATGTACTAGTTATTTATGCGATGCCTTGTCAGTTGGAAAATCACGAGCTGCCTGTTTTAAGAATGAAACCGGAAACGTGAATAGAAAAATCTGAAAGTCTGGATTATGAAACGAAAGAAATATCAGCATGAACTCTACGAGGAATTAGGAGGAGGACTCCTATAGACGGGAAGTGAGCTGGCCCTTGTGTACGTGGTACCAAGGAGAGTCACTGTCCCTTTAGTATAGACGGGTACTAGCCGCCTGTTGGGATTAGCCCCAGGCTCAGGCCTAGACACTCTACACCGATTCAGTTTGGCCCTCGTATACATGGTACCGAGGTGAGCTACTTAGTGTAGGAAGGGAGCTAGCCACCCCAGGGGGCCTGGGGTTAGGACTAGCCACCCTACACCGACTTTTGTTAGGCCCACTGGGAAAATCGGGATAGTCGGACGAGGGTACACAGACTGTGGAGGTGTAACACCCCTGTTCTGAGAGGGTAAGGCCCTGTACTGTTCCGTGTTGTACCTTTAGGCGTACCTTCTAACGGAAATGACTAACCGCGTGCCAGTACCGGATAGCTACCCTTGCGTTTATCACACATGACGTAGTCTGAAATAGTGGCTGGTATGACTAGGTTTTGTTGTTTGTTATAGAAATGGCGTTGTAGTATAGTTAGTCATTGCCACTATTACAATTTTACTCGGAAATAAAAGGCTTCCCGAGTTCGAACTCAGGGAGCAAACTTATAATTCTAGAAGTACAATGTTTCTGTTACAAAAATAAGGGAGAGAGAGAGAGAGATTGGTCTCTTGGCTTTTTCTTCTTCTCTTCTTTCTTTCTTGCAGTCTTTCTTCTTCTTATTTTTCTTCTCTTCTCTTTGCTTTGATCATCATCAGCTCTTTTGTCTTCTTCCTTCTTTTCTTTCTTTCTTTCTCTTCTGTTCTTTCTTTCTTCTTCTGCGGTGCCTGTTCATCTTTCCTTCTTCTTGTCTTTTTCTTCAGAGCGTCGTCTGATTTCTCAATCAGACGACTTAAGTAGCATCTGCTATAGTGCTCCCTTGATGCTCCCTCTTCTGCTTCTTCCTTCTTCTTCTTTTTGCAGTCCTTCTCCTTCTTCTGCTTTGCTTCGAGCAGCCAAGGCTTTGGCTGCTTCTTCCTTCTTTTTCTTCTCCTTCCTCTTCTGCGGTCTTCTTTTTCTCCTTCTTCGTCTGCCTGCACACTCACATAGCCTAGTCAGAGCAAAAACCTAACCCTACCCTCCCCTACGTCTCTCTCTCTCAGATTTCACTCATAGGATCGCTCTCCCAGAGCCGGGTATTCGGGTATGGGTTCGCGCCAGGGTCCAGGCCCAACGGCGTGCGGTGGTGGGCGAGGAGTGCAGGTCGGGTATACGGGTCGAGCCAGGTCCATGGGGGGGGGGGGGGGGGGGGGGGGGGTGATTGCGGACGAGGCCGGGTAAGCGGGTGAGAGGGACCTCACCCCGTGTGACTGAGGCGATAAGCCTTAGTCACTTTTACAATTTATGCGCAGGCGCGGCTTCAAAATCCCACGATGTGGGACTATCTTCTGTGCTGTCTTCGCGCGCGCCCGCAGGACGACTCCACCTCGCCCTCTGATCAGCTGCAGCTGGTGTCGGTGCCAATTGACGAGGCAGGAGTCTTCGCGGACTTCGCCCCAACCTGCAGCACCTGAAAATTTGGGGCTGCAGGGCCTGGAGCTTGCCTCGAAGCTACTTCAGTCGTCGTTAATGGTGGCTGGAGCAGTGGACCTGATAGATAGAAACACGGCCCTTCGGCCTAATCAAACAAGTGGGGGACCTTCGCTGCGGCACGACGAAGGTGGTGCAGGGTGGGGCAAGTCGTGGGACGGCGTCTGGTGGCGGGGCTAGGTCGAACAACGACCGCAAAAATAGGTCTGTTCAGTGGAGTGTGTGAAAGTTCCCTACTCGGATGGGGTGACGTAATAATTGCGGAAATAAAATAAACAATCTCACAAAAAAATCAATCGCACAAGTACACAAGTAATTTTAGGTAGAAACCCAAACCGGGTGAAAACCACCACCTAACCCTCTCGAGTTAGGATTTTCCGATCAACCAAGTTGATCAAAATCCACCAAACCGAATCACTTTAAATGAGGGTGATTCAACCTCAATTACAACCACGCTACAAGTACGAGGGTAGCGTTCCTCAACCCCTTCTCTCCACGAGAAGGATTTTGTCCCACGAAGGAGACGGAAATTCGCAAAGCGAATACCCAACTAAATAACAAAGATAAAATAAACAAGAATCCTATAGAGCCAACAAAATAATTATAAACCTAGCTTCTATAGGAATTAGGAAACTCCCCTTTGCAAGGAGTGCGTCGAGTTGATGACGCGGTGCGTGTGCCACGCGACGGCGCAACGTCGCTCTCGTAGACAACGGCGGGAGAGCGGGTGCGCGAAGCTTGATGCTCTCAAGATGTAGAACTTGAGCTTGGAGAGCAAGAGCTATCTAGGACACAAGAGAGTGGAACTATGTTGCTTAAGTGTGTCTTGTGTTTCTCTTAGTGTGTCTAGGTGTGTGTTTGTGTTGCAAAGGTTCCCCTCTATTTATAGAGGCCTTAGGAAGGCTTTGGAAGGCTTAGGAAAGGTTCTATAGCCGTTGGGAACAAAGCCCAAGAGAATCAGCCCGAAATCAGGAACAATCATTGTTCTGACAGGCTTATCAGACGTCTAATTCTAGCATCAGACGTCTGGAAGTTCACTTTAAGACGTCTGATTTCAAGGTCAGACGTCTGATTCTATGCGGGTTTCCTCCTGACTTGAATCAGATCTAAATAGGGTTTTTGTTCAAGTTGATCAGACGGCATACAAGACGTCTAGCACTATGCCCGGACATCTGGAAACCAACTTTTCCTACGGAATGGATTTTCCAACCGTTGCAACGGCTAGAAAATCTCTGAGAAGAGATTTTGGGTCAGCCGAGGCAAAACAGTCAATTATCAGACGTCTGGTCAGTCTTATGGACGTCTGATAATGCTCTAACGGTCATATTCTTGAGCGCCTGCAAAGGTAGCCAACGGTCCACTATCTGGACGTCTGGCAAGTCCATCAGACGTCTCCTAAGACGTCTGGTATTAGGCCTGAACGTCTGATTTCATCAGACAGAACTAGGTATGTCCAGCCTAACAGATATTAGACGTCTGAAACAATAGTCAGACGTCTTAAAATACTTTATCAGACATCTGATTTGTGAATTAGACGTCTTGAAGTGCTGTTTAAACCCTATATTGGTTTTCTAAGTATTCTACAGAAAACCTAAGTATCCTAGGGTTGTGCTGGTGTTCCTAGGACTACTGTTAGGGTACTTTGAGGCACTTTAACAAAATATTCTAAGGAAAATAAAAAAGAGCAAGAAAATAAAGACAAGAGATACAAGAAAGGATTAAAAAGAATCTATCCTATTCTTCTTGTCTTCTATCTTCAATCTGTCGCTCCACGCGAACCTCCTCTGTTTTCCGTCAAGCTCCTCTAATCCGTCCTGGATGTGAGCTCGAACTCCGTTTAAGCACGTCCACATTTGCAATTGACCTGAAATCTAGGACTCAAATTGTAAATGATAAATAACACGTGTTTTGTTATCATCAAAACAAATGATCGTGGTGCTCTAGCACCAACAATCTCCCCCTTTTTGATGATGACAAAATCGTAAATAATAATGCATAAAATCCTCCCCCTTTTAGACATTATCAAAAAAGTTTGATTGATTTTATATTTCCTATAACTCCCCCTTAAAACATGCACTTCTATAAATTTATTTTAACAAAGGTGATATTCTCCCCCTTTTTGTAACAACAAGATAGCTATTATTTTTCTCCCCCTTACTAAAGGAAATTTAGCTACCTTATATCTCCCCCTTAAAAATTGACAATTAGCTCATCATTTTTTTTTAACTCCCCCTATCTAAATGATTATAAAAAGATAGGGTTAAGAATTTTACCTCACCTACCATGGCCAATAAAATGGCCCGAATGGTGGTGGTGGATGCCACATCGGATGGGGCTCCCATCCGTAGCTTGGAGGCCCGGGCATTGGCGCCGGTCTCCAATCTGGTGGTCGACGTGCCGCGGGTCCGTCGTTTGTTCGCCGTCTCGTCGGTCTTCTTGTTCTCCTCCTTGGTCTACTCCTTGGTTCTCCCAACTTGAGTTGACCAGCTTTGAGTTTGTAGGTCCAGTCCTTTGTGTTGTAATTATCCCTGAACCCTAAAAAACAAGATTCTAATTCCTTTTTCGGTATCCAAGTGAGCTTGGATCCGGATCTGTTAGTGGGTCTCCTTGATGGAGATCCTTTCTCAGCCTTAGGGCTATAAAAATTATCAACTTTGTTGATTAATTTTTTAGAATTTTCCCTAAGATATGCAATTTCTTTTTCTATAGTATTCAACTTAGTCTTTAAATCATAAATTTCTATTTTTAGACTAACATTTTCCTCAATCAATTTATTATTTTCATTGATGAGGTCTTGATTTTCTAATAATAGGTTATCAATTCTAGGACTAGCTTCTATGTCCTTAAGTTATTTTTCTAACCTATCATTTTCATTTTTAAGAAAACTAAGGTTCTTTTTAATACTTTTGTTTTCTATTTTAAGTGATTTACTAATCTCAAATAGTTCATTAAAAGCTTCTTGTAAATGGAAATTTACCTCGTTGTCGCTGTCGTCGCTTCCGCTTTCGCTGTCGTTGTTGCTTCCTCTGGCCATGAAACCAAAGCAAGCGGTTTCTTCCTTTTCTTCTTCTTCTTCCTCCGAGCTGGAATCGTCCCAAGTGACTTGGAACGCCTTCTTCTTAGATTTCTTTTCCTTTTCCTTCTCCTTTTTGAGAAGAGGGCACTCTGGTCGTAGGTGCCCTTTCTCGTTGCAGTGGTAGCAACGTCTCGGGCTTTTCTTCTCCTTTTTCTCTTTCTTTAATTCCCTACAAAACTTGGAAAAATTTTTAAGTAAAATTCTAAAGTCTTCGTCGTCGGAACTTACCTCGCTATCCGACGCGGCTCTGAAGGCAAGAGTCTTCTTCAGTTTGGGCTCCGGTGTATCCTGCTTCTTCTGCTTCAATTTTGTCTCGTAGGCCATTAGATTGCCTAGGAGATCTTCCATGTTGAGCTCCTCTACTTCATTCGCCTCCTCGATGGCGGTGACTTTCTGTTCCCACTCCGGTCCGAGGGAACGAAGAAGCTTCCCTTGAAGCTCCCCCTTGACGAAAGTTTTCCCTAAAGCTTTCAAGTTATTTACAATGAGAGTGAACCTAGTGTTCATCTCACTTAAAGACTCGTTAGGTTTCATAGAAAAAGCCTCAAATTCTTGTGAAAGTAAATTGAGTTTAGAAGTTTTTACCTTAGAGGTACCTTTGTGAGTTACCTCAAGTGTGTGCCAGATCTCGTATGCGGTGGCGCATTGCGAGATTCTGTTGAACTCCTCCGAGCTGAGCGCGCAATACAACGCGTTCATTGTTTTCGCGTTGAGAGAGAGCTCCCAGATCTGCTGCTGCGAGTAGCCTCCCGCGGGTTTTTCTGGGATCTTAAATGGCGTCTCGCATCTGGCCCAGATCGTGAAGTCGGTGGCTTGAAGCCAGGTCTTCATCCGCAACTTCCAGTAGGGGTAGTTGCTCCGGTCGAAGAACGGCGGACGGGTTGTGGACTGCCCCACGGAAATCCTTCTTGTGAAACAGCTTCCCTCCATGATCTTCTTGCCGGGTGTTACTCCGAACTCGCAAGAACCTGCTCTGATACCAATTGAAGGTTCCAACACTACTAGGAGGGGTGAGATCAGCGTGACGTAAAAAAGGCGGAAATAAAATATAAAGCAATCTCACCAAAGAAAACCAATCACACAAGTACACAAGTAATTTTAGGTGGAAACCCAAACCGGGTGAAAACCACCACCTAACCCTCTCGAGTTAGGATTTTCCGATCAACCAAGTTGATCAAAATCCACTAAACCGAATCACTTTAAACGAGGGTGATTCAACCTCAATTACAACCACGCTACAAGTACGAGGGTAGCGTTCCTCAACCCCTTCTCTCCACGAGAAGGATTTTGTCCCACGAAGGAGACGGGAATTCGCAAAGCGAATACCCATCTAAATAACAAAGATAAAATAAACAAGAATCCTATAGAGCCAACAAAATAATTATAAACCTAGCTTCTATAGGAATTAGGAAACTCCCCTTTGCAAGGAGTGCGTCGAGTTGATGACGCGGTGCGTGTGCCACGCGACGGTGCAACGTCGCTCTCGTAGACAACGGCGGGAGAGCGGGTGCGCGAAGCTTGATGCTCTCAAGATGTAGAACTTGAGCATAGAGAGCAAGAGCTATCTAGGACACAAGAGAGTGGAACTATGTTGCTTAAGTGTGTCTTGTGTTTCTCTTAGTGTGTCTAGGTGTGTGTTTGTGTTGCAAAGGTTCCCTTCTATTTATAGAGGTCTTAGGAAGGCTTTGGAAGGCTTAGGAAAGGTTCTATAGCCGTTGGGAACAAAGCCCAAGAGAATCAGCCCGAAATCAGGAACAATCATTGTTCTGACAGGCTTATCAGACGTCTAATTCTAGCATCAGACGTCTGGAAGCTCACTTTAAGACATCTGATTTCAAGGTCAGACGTTTGATTCTATGCGAGTTTCCTCCTGACTTGAATCAGATCTAAACAGGGTTTTTTTTCAAGTTGATCAGACGACATACAGGACGTCTGGAAACCAACTTTTCCTATGGAATGGATTTTCCAACCGTTGCAACGGTTAGAAAATCTCTGAGAAGAGATTTTGGGTCAGCCGAGGCAAAACGGTCTATTATCAGACGTCTGGTCAGTCCTATGGACGTCTTATAATGCTCTAATGGTCATATTCTTGAGCGCCTGCTAAGGTAGCCAACGGTCCACTATCTGGACGTCTGGCAAGTCCATCAGACGTCTCCTAAGACGTCTGGTATTAGGTCTGAACGCCTGATTTCATCAGACAGAACTAGGTATGTCCAGCCTAACAGATATTAGACGTCTGAAACAACAGTCAGACGTCTTAAAATACTTTATCAGACGTCTGATTTGTGAATTAGACGTCTTGAAGTGCTGTTTGAACTCTATATTGGTTTTCTAAGTATTCTACAGAAAACCTAAGTATCCTAGGGTTGTGCCGGTGTTCCTAGGACTACTGTTATGGTACTTTGAGGCTCTTTAACAAAATATTCTAAGGAAAATAAAAAAGAGCAAGAAAATAAAGACAAGAGATACAAGAAAGGATTAAAAAGAATCTATCCTATTCTTCTTGTCTTCTATCTTCAATCTGTCGCTCCACGCGAACCTCCTCTGTTTTCCGTCAAGCTCCTCTAATCCGTCCTGCATGTGAGCTCGAACTCCGTTTAAGCACGTCCACATTTGCAATTGACCTGAAATCTAGGACTTAAATTGCAAATGTTAAATAACACGTGTTTTGTTATCATCAAAACAAATGATCGTGGTGCTCTAGCACCAACAGTGTGGTGGGGGTGTGGAGCGGTAATGGGTGGGCGGAGGTTGCTCAGTGTGGTGAGGCAGAGGTTCTGTAAGGGTCGGCGAGGAGTGTGGGGCTGTGGAGCGATGGGGGCGTCTCGCCGAAGGGTAGCCGGAGACGACGGGGGTGACGGTGGTCAGGAGTGGTCGAGGGCTTAATTGAATGTAAAATAGTGAGGAAAAGAAAGAGGGGGAGGTGGGGAGAAGTTCTGACCTAGTTCTAGAGATGAAGGGGGCCGGAGCAGGGCGGCGGCCGTATCAACTGTCTCCGGAGAAGAAGATGCCCAGAGAGCGAGGGCGGCGGCAAGGAGAGAGTGGAAGAGCGCGCGCTGGGTACGGCGCAACGCGGGAAGAGCGAGCGAAGGCGACTCTGCTGCTGGTATTGCAGCAGAGCGACGAGGAGGGGGAGGAAGAACCGCCAGAGCGGGTGGGCTTCTGCCGGAGTGGGAAGAGAGGGAAAAAGAGGGTGTTTCTCCGTCAGGACCGAGCTGCCCTCTTCCGCAGGCGGAGGTGGCTTTTATAGAGGTGAAAGCGGAGAGGTGGGCGGAGAGAGGCGACGTGCCTCCCTCGCCGGAGGACGGTCGGAGTAGGGACCCATACCTTCCACGCGTTCGCACAGAAGGTATGGGCTGCTGCAGAGATCATGGAGGTGTCCCTGCGACAGCAGACGTCGCAGGGAACACCTCGTTGAAAGGGTAGAGGTCCTCCCTCACCCTGTGCGACGCCATGCTCCGCGCAAAGTCATCGGAGCATGGTGCTGCTCAGGGTTTTGCAGGGAGGACCTAAATGTAAAGAACGATGAAGACTTAGGGGCCAAAATGCGAGGATTTCAAAAGTTGAGGGTCAAAAAGTAATAGATGATGACCAAAATGCAAAGTCGGTCAAGAAGGTCTCTTCTTAGGCTCAACTTTTTATACATGAATAAATAGGACCAAAGGATTCTAATGGTGAATTTTATTTCTAGATCATACCTTGTTTAGCTGGTCAATTTACGAAAAAACCTAAATTAAATCATTAATTGGGCATGGTTCTCAATGTAGGTCAAAATGGGTTTCCAAGGCCAAATTGAAGGTTCTAAGCCCTAGAGATTATTTTTCTATGAATTTTAGAGGGTTTAGTCGATTTTTACTTTGCCTCGAACCTCGTGAATTGAAGTGGGTTTATTTTAGGGTTATAGGATGTCATTTAATTCCTTGGAGTTGCTGTAGCCCTAGTTGGATCAACTCATCCCACTTTCCTTCTTATTAGGTTAGTTTGACCTATGTTTAGATCCTAAGTTACCCTGTTTACAGATTGTGTTGATGAAATTGCATTTTTACCTCTTAGTTCCTGTTTTCTTCACAAACTCAGAATTCTCTGAGTCAAGCCTTTCTATAAGTTATGTAGGAGCTTTTTTCTTGCAAATCTAGGTTAGATGGTGCTAGTTTAGGGTTTATGACGAGGTTCTCATCATAGTCACAGCTACATCGCAACTGTGACCTCGGGGTGGTTTACTAGGTGTAGGATTACCACGGGAGACTCTCCCGGCCAAGAGAGCACTACGTGTACCTCCTACATCATTGAAAAGACTGAAATCAAGATCATTCCCATGAGGAACTGGCCAGATTAAGAAATGATTTCTAAGCGAATAAAGGAACAACAAATTAGAGGCACTTAGTTGAACTAAATGAAAATGGATAATTGTTTAATTGCTTAAATTAATTGTTTGCCTTAATTACATGTAAATGGCTAAATTACCACTCTACTTAGCGTTCGCTGACTCCGAAAATTTTATAACCTTATTCAGGTCAGGGAGTTGAGCAGCCAGCATCCCCGGCTGCAGAGGGAGCTAGGCCCAGTCAAGCCCAGCCTTAGCTGCGTTTCTTACTGTTTTCCTTAGCTCTCGTTGTAGTAGTGAGTATTTTGTTCTATATAATACTGTTTCAGTTACTTTTCCGTTGTACTTTTCTCTGTAGTAGTTGTGATGGCCTGCAACTTTGATAGACCATTTCGCTCTGTTTCTTTTACTGTCTATTATTTCTTTCAGTTTAGTTACATTACATGTGTGGATGTGAATTATTTCTTGCTTTTGGTTATTTCTCGTTGGATGACTAGGTCTTGGGATTAGTCGAGGCGGGCCGGTCTTGGATCCTATAGGGTTCTAGGATTGGGTCATAACAGCTTAGTTTTGGCATAGAACATTGGGTTATAGGTCATGTAAGTAGCCCCAATGTTATCACAAAAGAGAATTGGTTTGGTTTGAAAATTAGCCTGTTGTTAGCACCCCACCGCCGCCGCTCGCCAACGCGACGAGGAGCTTCGTCGCCGCCACCCCGCCTCCACCGCCCGCCAATGCGATGAGGAGCTTTGCACCAGGCAGTGCCTCGTTGAGGAGCAAAGCTGCCACCACTGCGCCTCCACTACCCGCCAGCGTGACGAGGAGCTCCGTGCCAGGCAACGCCTCGTCTAGTAGCAGAGCTATCGCTCCTCCCCATCCGATTCCCCAATCTGCACCCACCACCTCAAGGACCACCTCAATCTCCTACATGCACACCTCCAACCACCTCCTCCTTGTCGGTGACCTCAAAGACGAGGCCCTCCTCACCGCGCAGCTCAGTTCCGTCCCCGCCTTCGGCAGTCAGCCAGCTTGGCCTCTCTAGTTGGGTTCGCGATGCCCCCCTTCGGCCCCGCCTCTCCCTTGACAAGGCTTTTGATGCGGTTGCTTTTTTTTCCTTTTGGAAGTGGAGTGTATATTTATGAGCTTGCAATCGGTGCTCTTGATGCAGTAAGAATTTTTTCTTTTGCTTATTTTGGTTGTTCAAGTAAGTGTTGTAACTATGAAATGTGGTTATTATGTTTGCTTGAACTGAGCTTTCTGATTTGCTGATCTACTAAAAATGGAACTTATCAGTTGAATTCTCTTATGTAATTGTGATCCATGCATAGGAGTCAATGTGGTCGTCCAATGATCTTAGTTTGAATTGCCAACCTGAATAACTATGGTAACATTGATGTCGTCAGCACTAATGGTGATGTTGTCAGCACCAATGGGAGATGCTATCAGCACCAATGGTGGTGCCGTCAACACCTACTTATCTTCACCAAAATTTAACCTGGTGGTGCCGTTAGCATCTATTGTAATGCTGACAGCACCTACGGGAGCCAGAGTTTCCCTCTCCCTCTACCGAAATTTGAATTTGAATGTAAGAACCACATGTGACTTCATGTGACTCTCATTTCTCTAAGTTAAAAATGGTAGTAGTACTTTTAGGGTCTAAAAGGGTTGTTTAACATTGTATATCCATGAGGACATGTGACTCTCCTATGTTGCTCCACCTCATCCACATGGCATCCACCTCAATAAGATAAGTGATAAGTAATTGATGCCAACAACAACATGAAAATATACGTGATAACATTGGTATCTAAACCTACGCGACTAGTAGTGGTGCCATCCGTAGAAATGGTGATGCCGTCAGCATTTGCAGTGGTGCGGTCAACATCTACCTGTCTTCATTGAAATTTGAGATGGTGATGCCGTTAGCATCTATTGTAGTGCTGGCGGCACCTATTGAAGGCAGTGTTTTTCTCTCCCTCCACCGAAATTTGAATTCAAATGTGACGGACACATGTGACTCCATGTGAGTGTCCTCTTAATTAAAAATGTTAATAGTATCTTTAGGATATAAAAAGTTGGTTTAACCTTTTATATTGATGAATACATGTGACTCTCCTATGCGACTTCATCTCATCCACATGCCACCCACCTCAACAAGATAAGTGATAAGTAATTTAAAATTACACAACTGATGTTGTCGGCATTCTCATACATGATGATGTCAACATCTGCATGCTGCTTACATGATTTTTATGTAATGCTGCCGACATCTGCATACATGATGCTGCTTACATGATTTTTACATGATGCTGTTGGCATCGGCATACATGATGCTGTCAGCATTCGCAACCATTACTTTCTTCATAATGATGCTAACATGATTTTTACGTGACGTTTTCGGCATCTGCTTACATGACCTTACCTTCAACACTTAACCTTCAATGAATAAAAGTGCATTGGAGGTTTATTGAAGGACGGTGCTGATGACATTATAAGAAGTAACTGAGAGAGAAAAATTAATAAAGAATGTAGGAAACAGAAATGCCTTAACTATCAAAGGCGGTGCTTAGTAGAGGAAATTAATGTAGAGTTTATCTATGGTTGTTTAAAGTTTACATTATCCCAGCAATTATTTGAGATAATGCTGTCAGTATTTATATAGTTGTAAAATATTACATATAGGATGTAGATATGCTGTCAGCACCAACGGTGGATGCTGTTGGCATTGAACGTATGTGCTGCGTGCACATGCTGTCAGGTCACTCACATCCATTTGCTTCTCCTTGCTCTATTCAAGTTCTTTAGATTCCTCTCAACAGTTAGCTAATTTCACTTCTCACTTAAGTAAAATTAAGATTTATATGGGTGATTTCGCTTTTTGGAGGATCTACGGCCTAATGGATCGGATCAGTACTCGTACTATGCGAGCCCTAGTTTTATTAGTATATTTTTGTGTATATTCAGGACCAATTAGGCCCATAAGCTCACTCCCGGGCCCACACACCTCGCACACACGCATCCATGGGCACATGCATATACACGCACTAGATAGGTACTTGTATTATCGATTTTCTCATTTTAGCATATCCGGTATGATACACGATACATTTTGTTTGGGTGAATGAGCATCTTCTTCACTAAGGTGGGTGTATACATTCTAGGTCTCCTTCAGAAACACGTCATCTCCAGCCAATCTTCGAACAACGATTTTGATCGCTTCACTGCTCCATTTCAAGCTTGTAAGAGCTCATTGGAAAGCCTTGTAGGTCTTCTTTCGATTAGACTAATAAATTTAGAGATTGGATCTCATTTGATCTGTGAAATCGAATGATGAACATAGCTCTGTCACCATGCATCTATACATGCTGCTGAAGATGAAATCAGGTCAATTGACCTGTAGATCTTGGTTAAAACTCTCGATTGAGAGTTCAGAAATAATCAAGTAACCAATCTGCACTCAAACGAGTAGGAGAAGAGTATTAAGGAAGATTGGAGAAGCTTCAAAGCTTCAGAGCTCTCAAATTCAGTGTTCCGAACTTTGATTTTAAAGTTAACTAGCACAACATATTTATTAAAGAATCAGCTTACATGATATTTACATGATGCTGTCGGCATTTGCAATCATTTCTTTCTTCATAATGAGGCTTACATGATATTTATGTTATGCTGTCGGCATCTGCTTATGTAACAACCCGATTCCCGAGTCCCTACGAGACAGAAGAACCGAACCGACTCGACTAATCCCAAGACCTAGTCGTCCAACGAGGAAGTAACCAAAAGAGCAGTAAAATAAACTACATTCAGCATGAATATAACTAGCAGTAAAAAAATACAGCGGTAAGAAAAGGAACTATTACAGTATATACCACCACAACAGTAGAACCACAGTTATAACATAACATGAAGCTACAAGTAAAGAAATACAGAGAGTAACAAGAACTACTCACTACAGTAGAACAAAAGGGGTACAAAAAGAACTGCGGTAACTCTACTGGACCCTACTCGGCCCAGCGTCTTCTGCAGCCGCTGACCCTGGCTGCTCAACACCAGGTCCTGAAAAGTAACGAGTATAACACGTCAGCGAAACACTGAGTAGAGTGGTAGCTAAAACTAAAGAAGCAGTAGAGTGTACAGTAGTTGTTATATTTTTTTTCTTCCTTTATTTACGTCATTTTATTATTTCACAATTTATCTATTTCTCAGATCCTTCACTTAATCTTGAATGTTCCTCGTGGGAACGATCTTGATTGCAATCTTTTCCGAAAAGTAGAAGTAACACGTGGTGCCCTCCTGGCCGGGAGAGCCCCCGTGGTGATCCTACCCTCAATCAACCACCCCAGGGTCGCTGACAGACGTAATGGTGACTACGGCACGCGCGATAATCGCACGGGTAGCTACCCCGCACTAGCACGCGGCCAGTCGTTTCCGTTAACGGGTGCGCCCAAAGCACAGTGATGAGAGCCTCATCATGAGCCATAACTATCTCATTTTGACCCAATAAAGAAGATAAAAGCTCCTACATAACCTAGAAGAAGGCTTAACTGAAGGAACAAGTGCTCTGAGAAGAAAACATGAAATAAAGGTTAAAACTGTAATTTTACCATTGCAGTACATAAACGGGATTTCTCAGAGGCAAAACATAGGTAAAATGGTCTAAATGAGATAAAAAGTGGGTTGAGTCAATCAGAAATGGGTTTATGTGTAATCTAGGAATTAAATGGCACTTGGTAACCCTAAAATAGACCCACTTAAATTAACAAGGTTTCGGTCAGGATAAAAATCAAGTAAACCATCTAAAAATCATGGAAAAACATCCTCTAGGGATTGGAACACTTAATTTGGCCTTTGGAACCCAGTTTGACCTAGATTAGGGTCCTAGCTCTTCACGTAACATAATTTGGATTTTTACGCAAAATGTCCAGTCAAACGAGGTCAAACCTAAAATCCAATTTCCCCATTGGATTCCCTAGGTTCAAATTAGGTTTGTACCAAAATTTAGACCTAAGGGGAGGTCATCTTGGCCTACTTTGCAATTTAGTACACCCAAATCATAATTTGGTCCCTATCTTTTGAATATCTTTGCTGAGAGCCCCCTAAGTTCCTCGCCACCTTTGCAATCAGGTCCTGCTGCCATTGTTTGGGTAGAACCAAGCTCCTGCGAGGTTTAGAGAGGGATTACTCTCTGATTCCTCAGAGATTCTCTCCCAGAAATGGAAGGGAGATTCCCTGAGGAATTCCCTTCCTTCTAAAGCCAATTACAATCTCTGGTGTGAACCCAATCTCTCGTGCGAACGCACGAGGGATTTGGGAATCTTAACCTATTTCCTACTCCAGCGATCCATCAGAGGCAATAGGCGTGCCCATTCCGCCTCTCTGCGAGGCCTAGTGCCTATAAAGAACCTCCAAGCCTGGCCGCAGATCTTTAGCTTGATTTGGCCGAGTTTCCACCTCCAATTCATCTCCTCCTGCCCGGCCAAAGTTCCCAGCAAGCTCCGGGGAGCCCCCCTGCCCTCCCTCTTCGCTCTGCCACAAAACGAGTGGCAAAGTTATCTTCCTGACTCTCCTCCGCGTCGTGCAGTACTCGCGCACGCCGCCTCAGCCCCGTCGTCGCCGCTGTTCTCCCCCACTGGCCAGCGTCTTCTCCGGCGATAGCAGGTATAGCTGTCCACCCTCCGTCCTCCTTTGTCCCTACAATTAGGTTAGAACTATTCCCCTTAGTCCCCTCTCTCTTTTCCCCCTGTTATCTCATCTAATCGACCCTCGACCGACGCTGTCCACCCTCATCTTCCACATCACCGACCGACCTCCGGCGAGCCGCTCCCACCATTCCGCCCCTCCACACGGCTCTCCAACCCTCTCGTCAGCTCCGCCTCACCACCAGGAACTCATTACAACCCTCCACTGCCACTCCTGACCTCCACAGTAGCCCCCTGAACAACCCCACACCTTCGGCCACAGGTTGACCTAGGCACGCATGCCTAGGTCGTCCTGCGGCCTGCAGCACCGCGCATCATCTTCGCCGTGCCACGGCGAAGGTGCTCAGCTAGTCTGATTGGGCCAATAGGCCGTTCTTGTGTATGACAGGTTGCAGCTCCTGCCGCCATTGACGGTTGAAGTAGCAAGAAGCTCCGTAGCAGCTTCAGGCGTCGTGGCTCCCAAGCTGCAGGAGCAGCAGGTTCACGCGAGTGTTGCGAAGCGATTGAAGCCAGCAAGTCACGGTGCGAAGCCAGCAGCTGGGGCAATTGCAAGAGAAAGCTCTGCAGGCGCGCGCGAAATCAGGACTGACCAGATAGTCCCACATCGTGGAATCGCAAAACACAGGTATAGTATAAATTGTTTTTGTGTTTTAAGCTTACTGCCTCCGAAAGCACAGGGGTGAGGTCCCTCACTTGCCCTCACGCCCGCCTCGTCCGCGGTTTCATCTCGCGGATCTGGCGGGATCCGACCCGACCCAAACCCACGCACTCCTCGCGCATCACCACCTGCAGGTGCGCCTGGTCCTGGGTGCGAATCCGACCCGATTACCCTTGTGGCTCTGGGAGGGCGTGTTTGAGTGAATCTCTGAGAGAGAGACGAGCAGGTAGAGGGAAAGGGGTAGGTTTTGCTCTGTGTAGGCACAGGCTGAACATTGAGGAAGAAAGACTTGGCCATGAGAAGGAAGGGCAGGAAGAACAAAAGGACCAAAGGAGAAGGAAGGCAAGGCAGAGAAGAGAAGGAGAAGGAAAGAAGCCTTCGCAGGAGAAGAAATAAGAGAAAAGAAACAAAGGCAGGAAGAAGAAGCCTTCGCAAGAAAAGAAGCAAAGCAGAAAGAGAGAAGAGAAAGAAGAAGAGAAGCCAAGACAGAAGACGAAGAAGAAAAAGAGTCTGCAAAAGAAGAAAGAAAGCAAGATCAGAAGAAGAAGAATAATCAAAAGGAAAAGGGAAAACACTTTTAAGACGTCTGATCTTGGGATCAGACGTCCAATTTGACTCTTTTGCCTGAATTATTTTTTAGATACCTCTCCAGTTTTGAGTAAATTAGAGTGTTCAATTGCATTTTGATTAGTAGTAAATTCCATTTGCTCCCTATGTTTGACCTCGGATACTCCGATTTTCGAGTAATAAAATTCTCTATTTGTTTGAACGCTTTGTCGACTATACTACAACGTCATATTCTCTTTAAAACCCGCACAAAAGTGTACGAACATTTTGGCACCGTTGCCGGGGAGGAACATGCAATTTACCACTAGTCTCTACATTCTTTTTATCATATTGAACACTAACTTGCCCTACTTTGCTTTGATGTGATCTTGCAGGTACTTCATGAGAAAATCTCTCCCGTAAGTCAACCACTCCAGGGCAGGTAATTTCTTTTCTTCCTTAATCATCCCCTAATCTTTGAAAGACAAAAGGAAGAAAATCAATTTAGGAATCAATTGCCTTCTTTATATAGTAATCACCATCTCTAAGGAAAAACATTTCCTGATTTTGCGAAAATTTCTGCAAATATTCTTGAAGTTGGAGTGATTTTTTTTAGATTCCATCCCACAAATTCTTGTGCCTAATTGAAATAACGCTTAATCTCGGCGGATCACACACTTCTTGTTTATAAGTCCAAAGAGAACTTTTGTGAAAAAGAAAAGAGGATTGGAAATATAATCAAATTAGGGTTTCCACATTAGGGTCTTGAAGCGCTAGTCACACATGCCTGTATAAAAGGAAATAAACCCTCCTGCATCAGTGTGCTACCCAAGCCCTTGATTGAAGAGAGCTGAATAAGACAAGCCCTAAAATTGAGCTCTAAAATCACTTGAATCTTAAAATTTTTGGACCTAATAACCTGGGAGTCAAATCAGGGTGATCTCTAGGCTCCAAACTTACAATCATTCTGCCATCTATAAGATAGGTCAGGTGAAGTTGACCCCTTGGGTCAACCAACCTCTAAATTAGGTCACAATACCAAAAACATCTAAAGTTCAAGTGAGAACCCTAAAAGCACCTTTGAAATAAAAAGGGATAGACTTAAGAGGTCAAGGTCCCCATTCTGGTCTACCTGGAATCTCAGTGACAAGAGAGGTCGGGTGGGGGAAACCCTGTAACCCGTAGGGACGCTCTGCCGTGTAGGGGTCTTTGCGGGACTCTCTCTCTCTGGCTGCTCAGGTAATTCTTAGGTGGACGATCTTCTGAACCAGGGGTCCATCCGCCCCGAACCTCCATAGTCATCCAAACATCTTTGGGTGTCTTGATTGGGTCAAGAACATCTCCAATCCCTCATCTTTTCTCTTTAGAGCACACATACACATTTTCAGTGGGACTCGTTATCCAGATCTGATCGCTTCATAACACATCATGATTCAAAACTTGATTCTACATCTTGACTCCACCACCTGATCCAAGAATGCAGCCAAACCACCTAGGACCACCATTCAAGAAACCTGAATATCAGAGATCCATGAGAGATAAAATGATTGTGGATGCCATGAAATTCTATGAAAATGAAGAAACCTCAACAGCAGTAGGAAACATTCAGGTTGATGTCCAAACAACCACAACCTTTGTCATAACTTGTGCCCACGTACTATTAGCAGAAGCCAACAAAGGATCAACCCGTGACTTGCTCATTACTGCATACATTGAGATAGAAAAATTGCACAATAGTGAATACCTTCAATGTATGTCAAATCCCCGACTTTGGAAGCAACACCAAGATAGTCTTGAAAAACGGGAAGAGATAATGAGATTAATAAAACAAGTAATTGATCAGGAATACCCATACATACCACCAACAGAGGATGAACTATCTTGGGACAACATCGAGGATAAATCTGATCTCGGGTTTGAGGCAGAAAATGGTTGTGGATTCCCAACCCAGATGGAGTATAATGCACCTGATATTGAAGAAGGTTGGGAAGCTCCAAATGCAGGAAAAGACCATGATGAGCCCATTTTAGAATCCCAAGACTCCTGCAAGTATGAGAGTAGAACTGAACCTCTCGAGGGTGTAAATTCTGTCCCTTATTCTGATAAGGTGACCCTCGAAGATTATTCAGACCTAAATTCTAGTAATTCAACCCACATCCTAAGCCTAGAACCTAGATCTGAAACATATTTTGAATATTTCAAGGCCCCAGATGAAGAAGATCAATCTTTTAATGAAGAATATGATTTTGGGCCTCGATTTGATGAATATCCCTCGCCAACCTCCTCAGAGGAACGAATCGATTTTTCGGAAGTCATGCCAATCTACAACACAGAAACAGAGGAGTTGGACGAGCAGGGTTTCAATTGGGTTCGCCCTACTAACTTAGAATCTGAGCCTCTACCAGATAAGGATACCCTTTTAAGCTCAGAATTAACATTTAGGCTAGATCCCAGTCAGGCTGCTGAATATACAACATATGATTTATTCTATGGTGGAACTCATGATCTGGAATCTCATTCAAACCTTGATTTTTGCAAACTCTCCGACGATCTCGAATCTGACCATAACATCGGAGAAAATCTGCCTCCTGATTATAACATTTCAATCTTCTTTGAAGCCACCTGCTCCACATATACAGAACCAATCAAATCCCGTTCCCCACCCCGACCCGCAACCGGACTCAATTTCTATTTCGATTCACCTCTCACTGAGCCGTTTGCAGATGATTCAACTCCATATCTGGACCGGGTATCGGGTACCGATCAGACCACAAATCAGGAGCCTCCATCCTTTGATCACCCCTGTAGGGATTCCACACCTTACATGGATAATTTTTCGGAGCCCTACTTTGACCAGGCTGATTCGACTCAGCCTGAACCCGAGTTTTCACTTCCATATCCATCAGAACTTCACTGCATATGGTGGGTTCCACATTTGTTGATCTACATCTATCAACCCACCAGACTTATTGGGTTTGGGCTGCATTATCAGCCCACTGATATTAACAAGCACCTGGTTGGACCAACCAGGCTCTTAATTAAGGTGCTTGTTTTCCAAAATTCCATTGATTTGACCACTCCCTCTCCACCCCATTTTCCGCTCGGCTGAAAGCATTAAATTTAGTGCTTAACGGGAGGCAACCCGTCATCCCAAAAATAGAGACCCGTCTGAGTATCCGTCCGTACTCCATGTCTATTGCACCTTGAGTTCAGCCTTAGACAGTTGATCCCACCTCTGGTACACGTATCAGAGCTTAAAATCGTTCGCATCAGTCATTTCCAACCCATTCACCCACCCGACATATCCTGTTCTAAGCCCCTGACCTCAACACTAATTCACACCCTCTGTTTACAATGAGGACATTGCAAAACTTAGGCATGGGGGGTGATAAAGTGCATACATACGGAACCAAGAAAAAAGTCAGGAGTCTCACACTTGAAAAATTTGCATTTGTCAAAAACACAAAAAATTGAAAAATTATGAAAAAGAACAAAAAAAATGGGGGAGGGAGGAAATTTTGTGAGCCACATATTCATAAGGAGGAGAAAAAGAGCAAAAATGAAGAAAGGAGCACAAAAAGAGAAAGAAAAAAGAAGTAGTCATTAGTAAAAGAGTAAGGAATTAACTGAAGTTCTAGACTAGATCAAGAAAAGAAATAAAAGAAAAGGTGCTAAGGAGACACAACAAGAGATTAGCGGGAACGCTGGCCTTAGGCCTCTTGGGCAAGATTTGTTAGCTTAAAAATTCACGTATCCGCTAAAATCTGGATAATCCTCAAGAGGTTGAGGAAAATGCGAAGCTTAAGTATTAGGTCTAAGGCTTAGGAAGTATTCGACCTCGTTAACTGACTTTCGATTTGTGGGATTCGGTAACCTAAGCACCCCAAATTCACACAGTCTGGTTCAGTGCGCATAAATATCCAAAACACGCAAGAGCGTTTAATGTTCTGAAAGAGTAACCTAGATTAGGAGCGGCCAATCAGCACAAGTTGATTTGGACGAGTTCCCAGCGTGGAGAGGCGGGAAATCCCCCTCGAAGATGCGTAACAACATATCGTCTCCTCGGTGCTTGTCTCTTAGGATATTTAAATATCCTACCGGGGGCATGTAAGCACTCTGCTGGTTCAGATACCATGGGCGGCATTATCCCGAAATGTCGATCGCCAGGGTTTGAATTCGGCCACGGAACGCCATGGGCGGGATTATCTCGAAATCTCGAAAGCCAGGGTTCTGGGGGTTGCCATGGGCGGGATTATCTCGAAATCTCGAAAGCCAGGGACCCTTGAGGATTGACGATGGGGACGAGGAATCCGATACAGACCGTGTTGAGAAGCTAATCCGAAGCTAGAAATAAAAAAAAAAGAGAGAGAAAAGCTCTCCAAACAAATAAATCCTCTATCTCTCTCTTACAAAAAAAACGCACTGCAAACTGAACTTAGGCTAAAAATGTCTCAAGCACGGGTGCTTTAACCGCGGAGTCCAACAAACCCTAGGTTAGTTTCTGTGGGCCGTAGAAACCTTTGCGGAGGACTGAGGCTAAAGCGGAACAGGTTCGGATTTTGGTTGGTACTTGAATACCTCAAGGCCTATTGTCGACATTCCTACCTAATCACAAAGGAAAAAGAAAAGCACTTACACTCAGGGTCTAGAACAGAAGTTAAAACCTTGAAATTTTGCTAAGAGACTAGCAAAAGCTAGGCATGGGGGTATGATGAGAGCCTCATCATGAGCCATAACTAGCTCATTTTGACCCAATAAATAAGATAAAAGCTCCTACATAACCTAGAAGAAGGCTTAACTGAAGGAACAAGTGCTCTGAGAAGAAAACATGAAATAAAGGTTAAAACTGCAATTTTACCATTGCAGTACATAAACAGGATTTCTCAGAGGCAAAACAACGGTCAAATGGTTTAAATGAGATAAAAAGTGAGTTGAGTCAATCAGAAATGGGTTTATGTGCACTCTAGGAATTAAATGGCAATTGGTAACCCTAAAACAGACCCGCCTAAATTAGCAAGGTTTCGGTTAGGATAAAAATCAAGTAAACCCCTATAAAAATCATGGAAAAACGTCCTCTAGGGATTGCAACACTTAATTTGGCCCTTGGAACCCAGTTTGACCTAGATTAGGGTCCTAGCTTTTCAAGTAACATAATTTGGGTTTTTACGCAAAATGTCCAGCCAAACAACGTCAAACCTAAAATCCAGACGGGCCCTAAACGGGTCGAAAACGACGAAACTGCCCAAAATCAGACGTCTGGAACCTCTTCCAGACGTCTTAAAATGAGGGTCAGAGCGTACCTTCGTTCTGTGTAGTCCCTCAGACGTCCAGAAGCCTGCAGGGGCGTTTGGCTTAGTTCCCAGACGTCCGATGGTCACCCAGGACGTCTGGAGGTCCTTCCCGTCGTCTGGCACTGCGGCCAGACGTCCTATTCACATAGGATGGCGAGCCCTCGCGCCCTCCCGAGTAGAACCTGCACGCACCCACACTTGTTCTCAGTACGACAAGTCGCAGACAAAGGCACGGCGGACGGCCGCATGGCTGTACATGCGAAAAAGGAAGAGGATAGAAATATCTTACCGTCCAAACGTCTGGACAGTCCTCTAGACGTCTTCACCGTCGTCTGGTTGGAAGCCCAAACGTCTGATTCTGGAAAAACTTCCAGAATCAAAGCTCGACTCGTTCTCCACCCGCGACGCACGGCCGCGTCGCGCCCCGTCCGCCTGTTACTCGAGCTGCAGCAGCCCCTCCGCGACACTCCACGCCCGCTGCCCCCCCGCTGGCCTGCTCTAGCTGCCCCGGCAAGCTCGAGCCCTCACGGTCGAGCGTCTCCTCCCTCGCGCAACACCTCCCCCCGCACAATTGCCGCGACCGCTGCTGCCGCCGCTCACTCGCTCGCGCTCTCGCAGTGGCTGGGAGAAGAAGAAGAGGGACACGGAGGAGATGAGGGTGAGGGAGGGGGCGAGGGGCCTTTTAAGGCCCCGCAGGGAGAGAGAGAGAGAAACGCTGCGCCCTGCAGGAGGAGAGAGGGAAAAAGAGGGAAGAGAGCGGTAGGTGCTGGTCTGCGCGTGCATTCGCGCAGACGCAACCCCGTACGCCGCAAAAATTAAATGCCAGACGTCTGGAAAGGGTTCCAGACGTCTTAAATAACGTCTTGAGGCCGCGTTCGTAACAATATAACAAACTCAAAGGAAGTTTCGTCCCCGAAACTTGCGCTAACTAGGGTCGGGAAAGAATGACATATGAAAACATAACAAACTCAAAGAGGACCGAAGTCGGTCCGAAAAGACATACCCGCGAAGAGCTCCGAGTACCGCACCCGCATTGCCGCCTCAGGCTCCCAGGTAGCCTCCTCGTACCGCTTACTCCTCCACAAAACCTTCACCAGGGGTACTTACTTTTCTCTCAAGTTGCGGACGGCTCGGTCAAGAATCTACGCTGGCCGCTCGGGATAGGTCAGCTCATCGCCCACCTCAACGTTCTCGTGACTCAGTACATAACTAGGATCGGCTACGTACTTCCTGAGGTTGGACACGTGGAACACGTCGTGCACACCAGAAAGCTGAGGAGGGTGGGCAAGTCTATAAGCAACAGGTCCAACCCACTCCAGGACCTGAAAGGGCCCCACGAATCTCGGCGCGAGCTTCCCTCTCACCCCAAACCGCCGCAGGCCCTTCATGGGTGAAACACGAAGGAAGACGTGGTCCCCAACCTCAAACTGCACCTCTTTGAGTCTCCGATCCGCGTAGCTCTTCTACCTGCTCTTAACAGTGCGGAGTCGCCTATGGATCTACTCGACTACCTCCTGACTCTGCCGGATCAACCTAGGGCCAACCTCCCACTTGGTCCCCACCTCAACCCAACTCAAGGGTGCCGTACACCTCCGTCCGTACAGAGCCTCGTAGGGAGCCATGCCGATGCTCGAGTGATAGCTGTTATTGTATGCAAACTCTGTCAGGGGCAGGTGCTCCTCCCAAGAGCCCCTCCATTCCAGTACACAGGCACGCAAAAGGTCCTCAAGTGTCTGTATCGTGCACTCCGACTGTCCGTTCGTCTGGGGGTGGTAGGTTGTACTGAATCTCAACCGTATCCCTAGGGCCTACTGAAACTCAGCCCAAAATTGGGACGTAAAGTGGGTATCCCGGTCGGATACCATCTCCCGCGGAACTCCGTGTAGTCGTACCACGTCACGGATATACCTCTCTGCCAACTGTGCTGGTCCCAAAGTGACTCGGATCTGCAAGAATCGTGCCATCTTCGTCAATCTATCCACAATTACCCAGACTGCGTCGTGTCCTCGCTGGGTAACAGGTAAGCCCACCACCAAGTCCATGGTGATGCTCTCCCACTTCCACTCTGGCATTGGAAGCGGCTGTAGCGGCCCTGCAGGCCTCTGATGCTCGGCTTTCACCTGCTGGCATACTAAGCACTGCTGCACGAATTCACCCACATCCCGCTTCATCCCCCTCCATGAAAACTCGTGTCTCAAGTCATGGTACATCTTCGTGTTTCCGGGATGTATGGTGAATCTGGAACCGTGTGCCTCAGTCAGAAGCTCTCTCAACAGCTCCTCGTCTCTGGGAACGCACAACTGTCCCCTCAGGCGCAGTACCTGGTCTGTGAAAGAGAAGTCCCCTAGGTCTCCTAACAGTACTCTGTCGCGCACAGACTGCAAGTACAGATCGGCCATCTGTCCTGTGATGATGCGGTCTATCAGCTCTGGCCTAGTCTGTCATTCACAGTCACTGCCCTACAGTGCCCCCGTAACTCTAGGGGTTGCCAACTGCCCACCTCCTCCCAAAGGCTCCAACTCTGTAACTGTAAACTAGCCAAGTGTGCGGGCGCCTTTCGGCTCAAGGCGTCGGCCACCACGTTGGCCTTTCCCGGGTGGTAGGAAATGCTGCAGTCGTAGTCCTTCCGGAGCTCCAACCAACGTCTCTGTCTCATGTTGAGCTCTTTCTGATCAAAAAGGTATCTGAGGCTCTTGTGATCTGTGAAAATCTCGAAGTTCTCACCGTACAAGTAGTGCCTCCAGGTTTTCAGCGCGAAGACGACAACTGCCAGCTCCAGGTCATGGGTAGGGTAGGTATGCTCATGGGGCTTCAGTTGCACAGGAAACGTAAGCGACAACGTGACCCCTCTGCATGAGCGCACCTCCTAACCCCTGCAAGGAGGCGTCCGTGTACACAACGAACCCGCCACTACTGTCAGGGATGGTGAGCACAGGAGCCGAAGTCAACCTCTCCTTCAGCTCCTGAAAACAGGCCTCACAGGCGTCTGTCCAAGTGAAGGGCACGTCCTTCCGGGTCAACTGTGTCATAGGACGCGCAATCTGTGAAAAACCCCTGATGAATCGTCTGTAGTAGCCTGCCAGTCGCAGGAAACTGCGAATCTCAGTGACTGAACGCGGTCTCTCCCACCTGAGCACTGCCTCGACCTTAGCTGGGTCCACCGCCAAGCCGTCCCCAGAGATCACATGGCCTAAGAAGGTCACCTCCCCCAACCAGAACTCGCACTTGTTGTATTTGGCGTACAGCCTACGTCGCCTCAGTGTGTCCAGAACCATCCGCAAGTGCTGTCTGTGCTGCGTCTGATCTCGAGAATAGATGAGTACATCATCAATGAATACCACCACGAATTGGTCCAAGTACGGCCTAAACACCCGGTTCATCAGGTCCATGAAAGCAGCGGGGGCATTGGTCAGCCCAAACGGCATGACCAAAAACCCGTAATCTCAGTACCGGGTGCGGAAAGCTGTCTTGGAGACGTCTGCCTCCCTGATCCTCAACTGGTGGTATCCAGACCTCAAGTCGATCTTGGAGAACACCGTGGCACCTCGCAACTGGTCAAACAAGTCATCGATCCTTGGCAGCGGATATCTGTTCTTGATGGTGACCCTATTCAGCTGTCGGTAGTCCACACAAAGGCGTAGGGTACCATCCTTCTTCTTCACAAACAGTACCGGGGCTCCCTAGGGAGACGCACTGGGCCTCACGAAGCCCTTCTCCCAAAGGTCCTGCAACTGAGACTTGAGCTCTCGTAGCTCAAGCGGTGCCATCCAGTATGGTGCGGTGGAGATGGGGTGGTCCCTGGTACTAGTGAGATCTCAAACTCGATCTCACGCTCGGGCGGTAGTCCTGGTAACTCGTCTGGGAACACGTCAGGGTACTCTCTGACCTCCAGGATGCTCTGGAAGTCTGCCACAGGGCTGGGCTCTGCCACCACACAAGCTAGGAAGCCCTCACACCCCTGGCTCAAAAGTCTCACCGCCCGAAGTGCCGAAATGCACCTGAAGCCTCCATCCACTGGTTGTCCATGAAACTCGAAAGAAGGCAACTTCGGTATGGAGAAGACGATCTTCCTCTCAAAACAGTCCACCAAAGCGTGGTAAGCAGACAACCGGTCCATCCCCAGAATTACACCAAAGTCTTCCATCTGTATCATAATCAGTTCAGCAGGCAGACTATGTCCCCTGACCCTGACCTCGCAACCCGTGTACACCTCCTCAGCCGCAAACAACTGACCACTCGAACCTCTGATTACGAACGAATTCTCTAACAGCCTATAGTCCTGGCCCAAACTAACTGCGAAACTGGCTGCGACAAACGAGTGCGTAGCGCCGGAATCGAAAAGTGTGTAAACGATTCTGCCGGAAACTGAAACCATACCTGCCACCACCGATCCCGAAGCTCTGGCAACCCTGTGTGTCAGGGCATTGATACGCCCTTCAGCTCTAGGTGTGGACGAAGCAGCCACACTCTGCGTCGGACGGATAGGTGCTGGCCGGTACCCTCCTTGTGACTGCTGTCCTCCTCCTCGCGCCAGGGAACCGCGGCCTCCTGCGTGCCCTCCAGTGCTCTGCGCGGGAAGCATCTACTGACCTCCTGCCCTAGATGGGCAGACCCTCTTAATGTGTCTCGGCTGGCCACACTGGTAGCAGAGGGGAACCCGACTCCCGCCCTCAGTGGGTCCCTACTGTCGGCTAGGCGGGGGTCCGGTGTTGGCGACTGGCCCCTGTCGAGGGCCCCCAAAGGCCATTGATGGCCTCGCAAAACGTGACGACTCTCCTGCGGACGCCACGTGTCTCCTCTCTCGCCGGCCCTGTGAAAATTCTAGCTGGAAGGGCCTCTTCCACCCGCCGTCAGTGTCTCGCGCGGACAGGTTGGTCTCCTCGTAGGTCATAGCTGCCTCCACCACCCTCGAAAACGTAGGCAGCTTCAGGGGTTTGACATACCCCCGAATCGCAGGCCGGAGCCACTCGGTGAACCTCCAAAGGCGCTCCTCCTCAGTAGCTACCGCTGTCGCTGCAAAGCAGGACAGCTCCAGAAAACGCGTGCGGTACGCGCGCACGGTCATCGTCCCCTGGCGGAGAGTGTGGAACTTCCGCCTCCTCTGGTCCTGCCACGTCTGGGAAAGTACAGCTCGCAGAAGAGGGTGATGAACCGATCCCAGGTCGGCTCGTCCCTCTCCTGTTCCCTGACCGCCCTCCACCACCTGTGTGCCGCACCCTCCAGCTGATACGTGGAAAAGGCCACGTGGCACTCCACCGGGGGGTGAAGGGTGTCAAAAATCTTCTCGAGCTGCTCGAGCCAGTCCTCTGCCTCGGTCGGGTCCTCATCCCCCTTGAAGGAGGGGGGCTTCAGCTTCCGGAACTGTCCGAAGAGCTCGAAGTGGCGCTGCAGTGGAGATGCTGGTGCACCTCCAGGCAAAGGTGCCTCGTGCACAGAAGTGTCGGAGGAAGGTGGGGGCGGTGGCGGCCCATCCCCTCCCCCGAGTCCAGCGCCGCATCCGTCGTGTGGTACCACAGAGGACTGCCCTCCGCAACCCCAGGGAGAAGCGCTCGGGGCGGTGGGTGGAGCTCCTCTCGCACAATATCCCGTATCAGTTGGGCGAGGTCCTGGGCCTGAACGCCCGGGAGCAATGGGTGGTCCACTGAGGAGTCGACAGCAGCACGCCCACCTCGCTGACTTCGTCCTCGGCCGCGCCCGCGGCCCACCTCGCCTGTCCCGCGACAAGGCATCTCCTGCAAGGAGACGCGAAACAAAACGGAAACACGTCAATACGGTACGATATCTAACGAAAAACGTCTAAGAACTCATGTCAAAAGGTATGTTGTGGTGGCTACTCTAGTTACAGACATGTGAATTGATTATTTTCCAGTCAGTTGATTCACTTCTCGGGACGACCTTGCTCTGATACCATCTTGTAACGACCCGATTCCCGAGTCCCTACAAGACAGGAGAACCGGACCGACTCGACTAATCCCAAGACCTAGTCGTCCAACGACGAAGAAACCAAAAGAGCAGTAAAATAAACCACAATAAGCATGAATATAACTAGCAGTAACAAAATACAGCAGTAAGAAAATGTAACGACCCGATTCCCGAGTCCCTACGAGACACGAGAATTGGACCAACTCGACTAAACCCAAGACCTGGTCGTCCAACGAGGAAGTAACCGAAAGAGTAGTAAAATAAATCACATTCAGCATGAATATAACAAATAGTAATAAAATACAGCAGTAAGGAAAGAAACCACTACAGTATATACCACCACAACAGTAGAACAACATTCATAATATAATATGAACTGCAGGTAAAGAAAAGTACATCACTCTCTTTTGGTATTAATATAATATGAAAAGTACTTTGAAGGATTTTAACTTGATATTTAATAAGATAAAAATATTATGTGATAATACTAGTGCTATCAACCTCTCGAAAAATCCCGTACATCACTCTCGCACAAAACATATTGATGTTCGACATCACTTCCTAAGAGACAATGTACTTAAGGGAGAAATCGAAGTTGAATTTATTTGTACTGAATTGCAGTTAGCTGATATTTTCACTAAACCTTTGAATTATGATCGCTTTAATTATATACGTAGGAAACTAGGCATATGTAAGCTAGGTGATATTTGAAGAATTTAGTGATTTAATGGAACCTCTTTTGTCATGAGCATAGATTGAACCTTGATTTCACTAAGCCTTCATTCAAACATCCAAATGCACACTCTGTCCAATATCAGACGTCTGATTAAATAATCAGACGTCTTATACATTAAAATTCGTCGTCTAAACATCTGGGACAGACGACGATTTTATATAACAAAACAGTCATATCGGACGTCTGGTACACCACACAGACGTCTGAACTGTCGTCCAAATGTGTTGACAGACGTCTATCTCGGAGACAGAACATGTACTGCCTGTCGGACGTCTGAATATATGGCTAGACGTCGTAGGGATCGTCTGACAGGAAAAACGGACGACCCTGTAACTTTAAACGAAAATCCAGGAAGGTCTGTCTGCAGAAATCGGACGTCTAATATTAAATTTAGACGTCTTCATTGCCGTCTGAGTAAGAAATCAGACGACAACCTGGAGAATAAATCTTTTTGCTGGGGAGGATTCCTGCAGAAATCAGACGTCTATATTAGAATTAGTCGTCTGATTATTCGTCTGATGAATAAAACAGACGTCTCCCTGAAATGGGCTAAAATCCCTCTGGCAAATCCCGACGTCTGACATCGTTGACAGACGTCTGATCGGGGAAAAATCTGCGCGTCGCAGCTTTTCTCTGGACGGTTTGAAATGCAAATCTCCCCAACTTCAGGGGGAGACTTGCTCGGAGACCTTGGGATATAAGATCCCCTTCGCAAAGGTCCCACTCTCCTGTCCAAAATCCCTACCCCACACAAGTTCTGCGCGCCGCTCTCCCTCACACCCGACGGCCCTCAGCAGCAGTTGGCGAAGTTCTGCTCGCAGCCAGACGACCGTCGCGCCTCTTCGACGACTGACGGAACTGCTGCTCCTCTGCGCGCGTCGTCCCTGCCTCTCGACCGCGCATTTGGAGGCTTCCCTCCTCCCGTGGGTATACCCTCTCAACTCCTAGGGCATTTTCATGCTCTTTTACCCACGGCCTTGTAGCATCTAGTTCTCCTTCTTGATTCACTTGACCTACATGTGCATTTCATATCATTGTCAGCCCTAAAACCCTAACCCTCGGTCAAGAAAACCCTGTTAGCCCTAGCTGCATCTTCCATGGCAAGGGTATTACCTCATGAGGATCAAGCCGACATTTTAGTGGCTTGCATCCAAAGGTATATTGCCACAACTACATGGCAGGTTGTATTGCCTCAAGGCATACTGCCACATATTTTTTCATGATGATTGCAGTGTTTGAAACTATGTTTTGGGTGAATGTTGTTTGGTTGAATGGTTGTTTCTTTTTTGCAGGTATTCTATCCTTAACGCACCACTCATTTTTCCTAAACCTAACCACCAATTCCACCAAATATGCCTCCCCGTAGGAAGCAAGTTGAGGGATCTTCCAGTTCCTCTTCCACTTATTTGGCAGATCAATTGCGGGGTGACATCGCTAGGCAGCGATTTCGTCGTTTCGCGAATGCCAAAGTTAAATGCCCTCGTTTTATTGTTTGGAATGATTTTGCCCATTTGAACCTTCGGGAACACTTCCAAACTCTCCATCTTTTTCAATATTTTGACCGTCAATTCCACTCCGGCATTGGAACTCTTGGTGTGTTCCCTGATCTTTGCCGTCTCTTTTATGCCAACATCGTTGAGGACTACAGCAACGATGAACTTGAACTCCATACCCGCCTATTTGGTCGTGAAATACACATCACATCTGAAACTATCTCTGACCTTCTAGCCATCCCCAATGAGGGAAATGATTTCAATGACATTCTGAGGCAATACGACCCAGAAATCATCAATCAAGAGTTAGTTCTCCCGGAAAAATATGTTGAAAACCTTGGCACTCTACCGTGCAAAAATCTCAAACCCCTTCCACGTCTACTCTCTCGCATTTTTGGGTGGGACCTCCTAAACAAATCAGGAGGTTTTGATTACATCTCACGCCAACACAAGGCTCTCCTTTTTGCGGCCGTTCGTCATATTCCTTTCAATTATTGCCGCCTCATTGTTCGCGTCATGAATGAGGACCATGGGGCATCACTTCCGTTTGGGTCTATTCTATCCAAAATCTTTTCATCCCATCGGATTTCCATAACTGACCAAGCAGTTGACAAGAAAATTGAGCCTTACAACCGGGCCACAGCCGCCAAGATGCATATACTTAGAGAACATCTTGAGCCCGCCGACGAACCCATGGAAGAAGAGCCCCTTCCACCCTTTCCAGACTTCCATGAACCACGGCCCCTTCAAATAGAAGCTCCCCGCTCGAGCTTTGATGAAGCATGGGATCCAGCCACAGATTCCCTCTCCTCCGGCATCTCCCTTTTGCTGCGTCGAACCGGCGAGATGTACACCTACATGGGAAGCATGCGACGCGACATCGACGAACTTAGATCAGATGTTCAAAATTTGCAGATAGGACAAGGACCCGCTCGTCGCTGCCGCCGCCAAGATCAAGAAGAATAGTTTTAGTGCTTCTATTTTTCTATCTTTTATTCTAAGTTTGTATTAAGGGGCCTTGACCCTGTACTTAATATTTTTGGGAACAAATAGCTAGTCCATGCTTAAATATTCTATTCCTAATCAATTTTCCTTAATGCCTTGTCATCTTTTAAACATGCAATTTTAGTCACGCACTCTACTTTGTAGATATCACTCCTGTAGTTTGGATTTTGACTCCCTTTAACAACCCTTCATGATGATATTCAAAAAGGGAGAGAAGAATGTAGGTAAAAAAAAAAAAAAAATTAAGGAATAATATAAAAACAACCTTCTTAAATAGATAAAGGCTATTAAGTACAACCTTTAGGGGGAGGAAAGAGGAACCTACAGCTATATTTTGAAAATCATCAAAAAGGGGGAGATTGTTAGTTCAACTACTCATATATAATATTTTGATGATTTTACAAAATGAAGAAAATGAAATAATAAATAAAGCGTAGCATATTGTTTTCTCTCTATAATAACATATTTGCAGGATTTCAAAAAGCTTTCCAAGACGGGAGATTAAAAGCGTGAAGACGAGTAGCATAAGTATTAGGTCTTAGGCTTTTTTCATGTAAACTTTCAAAGGTTGTAATTTTCATCTTATTTGAGTCTAGAAATATTGTAAAGAGCCCCCAAACATAACCTATAAATAGCTAACTTAGGCTCTCTACACTTAGGATAAATTAGAAACAAAAAAACCCAACACTTATACTTTTATCAGACGTCCAGTAAACAGTCCAGACGTCTGATTTTCCATCATAAGACGTCTGACATGTTTATCAGACGTCTAATTTCAAATATCTCTGCGTTTGTCCGTCTCCTCATAAACATCAGTCGAAGGACTTCACTTTCAGACGTCGATAACCGTTCACAGACGTCTAATTCTTTACCCAGACGTCCTCATACTAACCGTTAGACTTTCCATAGGAAAAAACAATTTCCAGACGTCTTGACACACTTCCAGACGTCTGTCTTTGAACCGTTGGCCATGATTTTCTGTGCGTATCTCTCTACGGTCACATAATCTTTTGGCAGAAGTAGGGAGGAAGAGTATTTAGGTTTCCAGACGTCTGGTAATGTCCTCAGACGTCCGTAACGACGTCTGATCCTTTAAACCTAGAACCCTGTTTGGATCCGATGATAACAGGAACGAATGCACCATTCATTAGACGTCTAGTAAACTAATCAGACGTCTTATGACATAATATCAGACGTCCTTCTTTTGATCCAATAGAGTCCGTTAAGGATGTCCTGCAAGATTAGACGACCATAGGAAAAATCAGACATCCTATAAGACGTCTGATCCTATAATTAGACGTCTGATGTTGCTGTCAGAATCATCATTACCCTGATTTTGTGTGGATTTCGTCCTAAACTCTTGGGATTTGTCTCCAACGGCTAGAAGAGCTCTCCCAAGTGTTCTCGAAGGTTCCAAACTTGCCTATAAATAGACTACAACTCTTCTTTGGCAAAACACACCTCTTGAGATACAATTCCATTAGAAAAATCTCTTACTCACTACTCTAAGCTCCATCTTGCCCTTGTGCTGTGCTAATACTCTGATCAAAGGGCAAATCCATACTCCCGGCTCGCTCCGTTCTGCAAATCATCAGGGAGTTCTTTTCATGCTTAGTAGATAAGAAAGCAACTAAATTATTGGGGTGCTCTATAGGTGTTATTTTTACTTGTTAATTTCTGTATTTTGGGTATCCGGCCTGTCGGGTCCCCGTCTCTTCATCTTGAAGAGAGAAACCTCCGTTTAGGGATCGGAGGTGGGAATTGTAATTGAGGTACACTACCCTCGTTTAAGTAGTGTGGTTAGTGGATTGATCACCTTGTGATCGAAAATCCTAAGTCAAGAGATAGGCTTAGGTGGTGGTTTTCACCCATCCTGGGTTTACACCTAAAAATAATTAAGTATATTGTGTGATTGAATTTGTTGTATTACAATACTATATAATTTCACTATTCACCCCCCCTCTAGTGCAATTTCATTTGGTATCAGAGCAGGTTTTCCGCCTACAAGAGTAACATCCGCAGAAAGATCACATGGAGGGGAAGGCGATTTCCACAAGCAGATTGGAGGGGCAATCCACCACTCGACCACCACTCTTCGAAGGAACCAACTACACTTACTGGAAGCTGAGAATGAAGATGTGGCTTCAAGCCAACGATTTCTCCATTTGGGAGAAATGCGAATCCGCATACGTTATTCCCGAGAAACCAGAAACTGGTTACACAGTGGAGCAAATCCATCACCTTGGACTGAATGCCAAGGCAATGAACTCACTCTACTGCGCTCTCAGCTCGGAGGAATTCAACCGCATCAGCTAATGCGAAACCGCCCACGAGATCTGGAGAACCTTGGAGGTTACTCACGAAGGTACATCTAAAGTTAAATCCTCAAAGATAAACTTGTTATCGCAGGAATTCGAAGCCTTCTCTATGAAGGAGAATGAAAGACTTGGGGACATGTACACCCGATTCACGTTAATCGTGAATAACCTCAAGTCTTTAGGAAAGATATTTATAAAGGGGGAGCTTCAAGGGAAGCTCCTTCGCTCCCTTGGACCTGAGTGGGAGCAAAAGGTAACGGCAATAGAAGAAGCCAACCAAGTAGAGGATCTAGACATGGAAAATCTACTTGGGAATCTCATGGCTTACGAATCAAAAATGGAGCAAAAGAAGAAATCAACCTCATCGGAGCCAAAGAAGAAGACCTTAGCCTTCAAAGCTACTTCGGATGATGAGGTAAGTACCGATGACGAAGAATTTGTTTTATTAGCTAAAAAGTTTAAAAAGTTTCTCAGAAATAGAAGAGAGATCAAGGGAAGGAAAAGAGAAGAAGATCCTCTAATTTGCTATAATTGCAAAAAGAGAGGTCACATAAGGAAAGATTGTCCCTTACTCAAAAGGGATGATGAGAAGAAACCCAAGAAGCCTTCTGACTACAAGAAGATCTCCAAACCGAAAGGATTCAAGAAGAAGGCGTTTCAAGCAACGTGGGATGACTCCACCTCCGAAGAAGAAGAGGAGGAGGAAACAAATGAAGAAACGGCATGCTTGGGACTAATGGCAACAAATGATGGTTCCGAGTCTGAATCTGAGGAACCTGAGGTAAACCCCTACTCGTTGGATGAATTACAAGATGCCTTTGATTCATTATATATAGATCTTAAGAAAACTAAAACCCAAAGCAAGGCTTTAAAAGAAGAAAAGTTAGAAAATAAGAGATTAATCAATGATCTTGAAGAAAAGAATCTAATTCTTACAAAAGAAACCACTGCTTTAAATATGCAAATAAGAAATCTAATGATTGAGAAAGAGTCATTAACAAATGATTTGTATACAGCAATGAGTGAACAAAAATTTTTAGATAGAGAAGAATTACTCGACAAAATCCATGTGCTTGAAAAATCAAACTCTTTTAAAAAGGATGAAAATGGCTTACTTAGAGTAGAGATTAGGGCATTAGAAGATAAACTAGATATAATGAAAATAGAGATAAATCATCTCAAAGAAAAGTCAAACCAACTTCTTGAGGACCTAGCCAAATTTACAAAGGGGAAAGATAACTTGGACAAACTCATTGCCCATCAAAAACCTTCCTCAAGTAAATTTGGATTAGGCTTTTATGAGCCTAGTCAAAGTGAGCCGAAAAAGGACCCTCCTCTAAAGGAGAACACTAACAAATACGGATCCACTTTACAATGGATACCGAAAAGACAACTCTCACTTTGTTTTGTAGGGATGAAAGGACATCATAATGTCAAAAATTGGATATACAAAATGAAGGATGGACGACTCAAATTAGAAAGACCTATAGAAACACCAAGTCACCATCGAAGATCTTTTGTAGGAGGAAGAAGGTCTACAAGGAGGAAGACAAGGAAACCTCCACCACCAAGGAGGCCGATGGGTGATGGACTCCGGATGCTCCAAACATATGACAGGAGACAAGCGCCTATTTTTGGACCTCCAACCTACGGATGGAGGAACAGTTACATTTGGCAACAACCACAAGGGCCATATTATTGGCCTTGGTAAAATAGGTAACCCTCTCTCTCCCATCTCAAATGTTTCTCTAGTTAAAGGACTAAAACATAATCTTTTAAGTGTAAGTCAAATATGTGATAAGGGTTTTAAAGTAGTGTTTACTTCTAAAATGTTTGAAATTATGAATGCATTAACCAATGAAACCCTTCTTAAGGGAACTAGATTTAAAGACATTTATGTTGTAGAATTTGATAAAAATGGCACTTATGAATGTCTTATAGCAAATGATGAGTTAAGTATATGGCATAAAAGACTAGGACATGTTCATATGAAGCTGGTTCAAAAATTAGCTAAACATGAACTAGTCCGAGGTCTTCCTAAAAGAAAATTTTTAAATGAGCTTGTTTGTGATTCATGTAAATTAGGTAAGATTATAAAATCTAGTTTTAAAAGCAAAGAAGTTATATCCACATCAAGACCTTTAGAACTACTTCACCTAGATCTGTTTGGACCAACAAAATATGAGAGCCTCAGTGGATGCAAATATTGCCTTGTAATTGTAGATGATTTTTCGAGGTTTTCATGGGTCTCCTTCTTGAGATCTAAAGAAGGAGTGTTTTCCGTCTTTTCTATTTTTTGTAGGAAAATTCAAACTGAAAAAGGCTGCCAAATCACTCGTATCCGTAGTGATCATGGGGGCGAGTTTGAAAATTCCTTGTTTGATGATTTTTGTCAAGAGCATGGTATTGCTCATGAGTTCTCTTTTCCTCGAACACCTCAACAAAATGGGGTGGTTGAGAGAAAGAACCGTACTCTTCAAGAGTGTGCTCGAACATTGCTCATAGACTCGGGGTTACCGAAGTACTTTTGGGCTGAGGCGGTTAACACGGCTTGTTACGTGTTAAATCGCACCTTAATTCAATCCGGATTGCGAAAAACTTGTTTTGAACTATACTATGGGAAAATACCCAAAATTAGTTATTTTAAAGTTTTTGGATGTCGATGTTTTGTCTTGAATACCCGCTCTAATTTAGATAAATTTAATGCCAAAGGTGAAGAAGCCATCTTTATTGGTTACTCCTCACGTAGTAAGGCATATCGGGTTTTTAACAAGACCACATTAATAGTGGAGGAAACCCTTCATGTCTCCTTCGATGAATCTCCTCATTCCTCCATTGACCGAGTCAATATGGATGATGAAGATGATTCTACTATTGATGTGTCTAACATTCCAAACTCCAATATCCATAATCTTCCAAAAGATTGGATATATCAAAGGGATCATCCCGAAAGTCAAGTCATTGGAAGTGTTTCTGATGGCGTTAAAACCCGATCTCGTTTTAGTTGCACCTTTGGTCTCTCCGCCTTTGTATCTCAAGTTGAACCGAAGAGTGTCGAGGAAGCATGCTCCGAAGAAACTTGGATGATGGCCATGCAGGAGGAACTCAACCAATTCCAAAGGAATGAAGTTTGGGATCTAGTACCTAAGCCTGAAGGGCAAACGGTAATAGGTACCAAATGGGTATTCCGGAACAAGTTGAATGAATCCGGTATAGTTATTCGAAATAAGGCTCGGTTGGTAGCACAAGGGTACAACCAAGAAGAACGAATTGATTTTGATGAGACCTACGCTCCCGTAGCTCGACTCGAATCAATTCGCATGCTTCTTGCTTATGCCGCCTTTCTTGGCTTTAAACTCTTTCAAATGGACGTTAAGAGCGCGTTTCTTAACGGATTCATTAAGGAGGAAGTTTTTGTAAAACAACCTCCTGGTTTTGAGTCTCATGATAAGCCTCATTTTGTCTACAAATTAAACAAGGCACTATATGGTCTAAAGCAAGCTCCTAGAGCTTGGTATGAAAGGCTCAAAGACTACTTGTTAAATGCAAAATTCTCTATAGGGGAAGCAGATTCCACATTATTCATTAAAAGAAAAGGAAAAGATATTTTATTAGTTCAAATATATGTAGATGATATTATATTTGGTGCTACTAATGAATCTATGTGTAGAAAGTTTTCAGAAATTATGCAGGAAGAATTCGAAATGAGTTTGATGGGTGAACTCAAGTTTTTCTTGGGCTTGCAAATCACTCAGCTCGAAATTGGAACCTTTGTGTGTCAATCTAAATACACAAAGGAGATGTTGAAGAGATTTGATATGAACAAAAGTAAAGGGAAGAACACTCCTATGAGTGTCACAACTTCCTTAGACTTGGACGAATCAGGTACGCCCATAGATCAAAAGCTCTATCGTAGCATGATTGGATCTTTACTGTATTTAACTTCCAGTAGACCTGATATTTTGTTTAGTACCTGCTTATGCGCTAGGTTTCAATCAAATCCTAAACAATCACACTTAAATGCTGTAAAACGAATATTTAGATATCTAGTTGACACATCTGATTATGGCTTATTCAACCGTAGGAGTCCACAATTCAACTTAGTTACATATAGCGATGCGGACTACGCAGGTAGCCGCACTGATAGGAAGAGTACTAGTGGGACGTGCCAATTCTTAGGCGAATCACTAGTCTCTTGGTTCTCAAAGAAACAATCTAGTGTAGCTTTATCAACTACAGAAGCTGAATACATAGCCGCTGCACTAGCATGTTCCCAAGTGCTTTGGATGAAAAGTACTTTGAAGGATTTTAACTTGATATTTAATAAGATAAAAATATTATGTGATAATACTAGTGCTATCAACCTCTCGAAAAATCCCGTACATCACTCTCGCACAAAACATATTGATGTTCGACATCACTTCCTAAGAGACAATGTACTTAAGGGAGAAATCGAAGTTGAATTTATTTGTACTGAATTGCAGTTAGCTGATATTTTCACTAAACCTTTGAATTATGATCGCTTTAATTATATACGTAGGAAACTAGGCATATGTAAGCTAGGTGATATTTGAAGAATTTAGTGATTTAATGGAACCTCTTTTGTCATGAGCATAGATTGAACCTTGATTTCACTAAGCCTTCATTCAAACATCCAAATGCACACTCTGTCCAATATCAGACGTCTGATTAAATAATCAGACGTCTTATACATTAAAATTCGTCGTCTAAACATCTGGGACAGACGACGATTTTATATAACAAAACAGTCATATCAGACGTCTGGTACACCACACAGACGTCTGAACTGTCGTCCAAATGTGTTGACAGACGTCTATCTCGGAGACAGAACATGTACTGCCTGTCGGACGTCTGAATATATGGCTAGACGTCGTAGGGATCGTCTGACAGGAAAAACGGACGACCCTGTAACTTTAAACGAAAATCCAGGAAGGTCTGTCTGCAGAAATCGGACGTCTAATATTAAATTTAGACGTCTTCATTGCCGTCTGAGTAAGAAATCAGACGACAACCTGGAGAATAAATCTTTTTGCTGGGGAGGATTCCTGCAGAAATCAGACGTCTATATTAGAATTAGTCGTCTGATTATTCGTCTGATGAATAAAACAGACGTCTCCCTGAAATGGGCTAAAATCCCTCTGGCAAATCCCGACGTCTGACATCGTTGACAGACGTCTGATCGGGGAAAAATCTGCGCGTCGCAGCTTTTCTCTGGACGGTTTGAAATGCAAATCTCCCCAACTTCAGGGGGAGACTTGCTCGGAGACCTTGGGATATAAGATCCCCTTCGCAAAGGTCCCACTCTCCTGTCCAAAATCCCTACCCCACACAAGTTCTGCGCGCCGCTCTCCCTCACACCCGACGGCCCTCAGCAGCAGTTGGCGAAGTTCTGCTCGCAGCCAGACGACCGTCGCGCCTCTTCGACGACTGACGGAACTGCTGCTCCTCTGCGCGCGTCGTCCCTGCCTCTCGACCGCGCATTTGGAGGCTTCCCTCCTCCCGTGGGTATACCCTCTCAACTCCTAGGGCATTTTCATGCTCTTTTACCCACGGCCTTGTAGCATCTAGTTCTCCTTCTTGATTCACTTGACCTACATGTGCATTTCATATCATTGTCAGCCCTAAAACCCTAACCCTCGGTCAAGAAAACCCTGTTAGCCCTAGCTGCATCTTCCATGGCAAGGGTATTACCTCATGAGGATCAAGCCGACATTTTAGTGGCTTGCATCCAAAGGTATATTGCCACAACTACATGGCAGGTTGTATTGCCTCAAGGCATACTGCCACATATTTTTTCATGATGATTGCAGTGTTTGAAACTATGTTTTGGGTGAATGTTGTTTGGTTGAATGGTTGTTTCTTTTTTGCAGGTATTCTATCCTTAACGCACCACTCATTTTTCCTAAACCTAACCACCAATTCCACCAAATATGCCTCCCCGTAGGAAGCAAGTTGAGGGATCTTCCAGTTCCTCTTCCACTTATTTGGCAGATCAATTGCGGGGTGACATCGCTAGGCAGCGATTTCGTCGTTTCGCGAATGCCAAAGTTAAATGCCCTCGTTTTATTGTTTGGAATGATTTTGCCCATTTGAACCTTCGGGAACACTTCCAAACTCTCCATCTTTTTCAATATTTTGACCGTCAATTCCACTCCGGCATTGGAACTCTTGGTGTGTTCCCTGATCTTTGCCGTCTCTTTTATGCCAACATCGTTGAGGACTACAGCAACGATGAACTTGAACTCCATACCCGCCTATTTGGTCGTGAAATACACATCACATCTGAAACTATCTCTGACCTTCTAGCCATCCCCAATGAGGGAAATGATTTCAATGACATTCTGAGGCAATACGACCCAGAAATCATCAATCAAGAGTTAGTTCTCCCGGAAAAATATGTTGAAAACCTTGGCACTCTACCGTGCAAAAATCTCAAACCCCTTCCACGTCTACTCTCTCGCATTTTTGGGTGGGACCTCCTAAACAAATCAGGAGGTTTTGATTACATCTCACGCCAACACAAGGCTCTCCTTTTTGCGGCCGTTCGTCATATTCCTTTCAATTATTGCCGCCTCATTGTTCGCGTCATGAATGAGGACCATGGGGCATCACTTCCGTTTGGGTCTATTCTATCCAAAATCTTTTCATCCCATCGGATTTCCATAACTGACCAAGCAGTTGACAAGAAAATTGAGCCTTACAACCGGGCCACAGCCGCCAAGATGCATATACTTAGAGAACATCTTGAGCCCGCCGACGAACCCATGGAAGAAGAGCCCCTTCCACCCTTTCCAGACTTCCATGAACCACGGCCCCTTCAAATAGAAGCTCCCCGCTCGAGCTTTGATGAAGCATGGGATCCAGCCACAGATTCCCTCTCCTCCGGCATCTCCCTTTTGCTGCGTCGAACCGGCGAGATGTACACCTACATGGGAAGCATGCGACGCGACATCGACGAACTTAGATCAGATGTTCAAAATTTGCAGATAGGACAAGGACCCGCTCGTCGCCGCCGCCGCCAAGATCAAGAAGAATAGTTTTAGTGCTTCTATTTTTCTATCTTTTATTCTAAGTTTGTATTAAGGGGCCTTGACCCTGTACTTAATATTTTTGGGAACAAATAGCTAGTCCATGCTTAAATATTCTATTCCTAATCAATTTTCCTTAATGCCTTGTCATCTTTTAAACATGCAATTTTAGTCACGCACTCTACTTTGTAGATATCACTCCTGTAGTTTGGATTTTGACTCCCTTTAACAACCCTTCATGATGATATTCAAAAAGGGGGAGAAGAATGTAGGTAAAAAAAAAAAAAAAATTAAGGAATAATATAAAAACAACCTTCTTAAATAGATAAAGGCTATTAAGTACAACCTTTAGGGGGAGGAAAGAGGAACCTACAGCTATATTTTGAAAATCATCAAAAAGGGGGAGATTGTTAGTTCAACTACTCATATATAATATTTTGATGATTTTACAAAATGAAGAAAATGAAATAATAAATAAAGCGTAGCATATTGTTTTCTCTCTATAATAACATATTTGCAGGATTTCAAAAAGCTTTCCAAGACGGGAGATTAAAAGCGTGAAGACGAGTAGCATAAGTATTAGGTCTTAGGCTTTTTTCATGTAAACTTTCAAAGGTTGTAATTTTCATCTTATTTGAGTCTAGAAATATTGTAAAGAGCCCCCAAACATAACCTATAAATAGCTAACTTAGGCTCTCTACACTTAGGATAAATTAGAAACAAAAAAACCCAACACTTATACTTTTATCAGACGTCCAGTAAACAGTCCAGACGTCTGATTTTCCATCATAAGACGTCTGACATGTTTATCAGACGTCTAATTTCAAATATCTCTGCGTTTGTCCGTCTCCTCATAAACATCAGTCGAAGGACTTCACTTTCAGACGTCGATAACCGTTCACAGACGTCTAATTCTTTACCCAGACGTCCTCATACTAACCGTTAGACTTTCCATAGGAAAAAACAATTTCCAGACGTCTTGACACACTTCCAGACGTCTGTCTTTGAACCGTTGGCCATGATTTTCTGTGCGTATCTCTCTACGGTCACATAATCTTTTGGCAGAAGTAGGGAGGAAGAGTATTTAGGTTTCCAGACGTCTGGTAATGTCCTCAGACGTCCGTAACGACGTCTGATCCTTTAAACCTAGAACCCTGTTTGGATCCGATGATAACAGGAACGAATGCACCATTCATTAGACGTCCAGTAAACTAATCAGACGTCTTATGACATAATATCAGACGTCCTTCTTTTGATCCAATAGAGTCCGTTAAGGATGTCCTGCAAGATTAGACGACCATAGGAAAAATCAGACGTCCTATAAGACGTCTGATCCTATAATTAGACGTCTGATGTTGCTGTCAGAATCATCATTACCCTGATTTTGTGTGGATTTCGTCCTAAACTCTTGGGATTTGTCTCCAACGGCTAGAAGAGCTCTCCCAAGTGTTCTCGAAGGTTCCAAACTTGCCTATAAATAGACTACAACTCTTCTTTGGCAAAACACACCTCTTGAGATACAATTCCATTAGAAAAATCTCTTACTCACTACTCTAAGCTCCATCTTGCCCTTGTGCTGTGCTAATACTCTGATCAAAGGGCAAATCCATACTCCCGGCTCGCTCCGTTCTGCAAATCATCAGGGAGTTCTTTTCATGCTTAGTAGATAAGAAAGCAACTAAATTATTGGGGTGCTCCATAGGTGTTATTTTTACTTGTTAATTTCTGTATTTTGGGTATCCGGCCTGTCGGGTCCCCGTCCCTTCATCTTGAAGAGAGAAACCTCCGTTTAGGGATCGGAGGTGGGAATTGTAATTGAGGTACACTACCCTCGTTTAAGTAGTGTGGTTAGTGGATTGATCACCTTGTGATCGAAAATCCTAAGTCAAGAGATAGGCTTAGGTGGTGGTTTTCACCCATCCTGGGTTTACACCTAAAAATAATTGAGTATATTGTGTGATTGAATTTGTTGTATTACAATACTATATAATTTCACTATTCACCCCCCCTCTAGTGCAATTTCATTTGGTATCAGAGCAGGTTTTCCGCCTACAAGAGTAACATCCGCAGAAAGATCACATGGAGGGGAAGGCGATTTCCACAAGCAGATTGGAGGGGCAATCCACCACTCGACCACCACTCTTCGAAGGAACCAACTACACTTACTGGAAGCTGAGAATGAAGATGTGGCTTCAAGCCAACGATTTCTCCATTTGGGAGAAATGCGAATCCGCATACGTTATTCCCGAGAAACCAGAAACTGGTTACACAGTGGAGCAAATCCATCACCTTGGACTGAATGCCAAGGCAATGAACTCACTCTACTGCGCTCTCAGCTCGGAGGAATTCAACCGCATCAGCCAATGCGAAACCGCCCACGAGATCTGGAGAACCTTGGAGGTTACTCACGAAGGTACATCTAAAGTTAAATCCTCAAAGATAAACTTGTTATCGCAGGAATTCGAAGCCTTCTCTATGAAGGAGAATGAAAGACTTGGGGACATGTACACCCGATTCACGTTAATCGTGAATAACCTCAAGTCTTTAGGAAAGATATTTATAAAGGGGGAGCTTCAAGGGAAGCTCCTTCGCTCCCTTGGACCTGAGTGGGAGCAAAAGGTAACGGCAATAGAAGAAGCCAACCAAGTAGAGGATCTAGACATGGAAAATCTACTTGGGAATCTCATGGCTTACGAATCAAAAATGGAGCAAAAGAAGAAATCAACCTCATCGGAGCCAAAGAAGAAGACCTTAGCCTTCAAAACTACTTCGGATGATGAGGTAAGTACCGATGACGAAGAATTTGTTTTATTAGCTAAAAAGTTTAAAAAGTTTCTCAGAAATAGAAGAGAGATCAAGGGAAGGAAAAGAGAAGAAGATCCTCTAATTTGCTATAATTGCAAAAAGAGAGGTCACATAAGGAAAGATTGTCCCTTACTCAAAAGGGATGATGAGAAGAAACCCAAGAAGCCTTCTGACTACAAGAAGATCTCCAAACCGAAAGGATTCAAGAAGAAGGCGTTTCAAGCAACGTGGGATGACTCCACCTCCGAAGAAGAAGAGGAGGAGGAAACAAATGAAGAAACGGCATGCTTGGGACTAATGGCAACAAATGATGGTTCCGAGTCTGAATCTGAGGAACCTGAGGTAAACCCCTACTCGTTGGATGAATTACAAGATGCCTTTGATTCATTATATATAGATCTTAAGAAAACTAAAACCCAAAGCAAGGCTTTAAAAGAAGAAAAGTTAGAAAATAAGAGATTAATCAATGATCTTGAAGAAAAGAATCTAATTCTTACAAAAGAAACCACTGCTTTAAATATGCAAATAAGAAATCTAATGATTGAGAAAGAGTCATTAACAAATGATTTGTATACAGCAATGAGTGAACAAAAATTTTTAGATAGAGAAGAATTACTCGACAAAATCCATGTGCTTGAAAAATCAAACTCTTTTAAAAAGGATGAAAATGGCTTACTTAGAGTAGAGATTAGGGCATTAGAAGATAAACTAGATATAATGAAAATAGAGATAAATCATCTCAAAGAAAAGTCAAACCAACTTCTTGAGGACCTAGCCAAATTTACAAAGGGGAAAGATAACTTGGACAAACTCATTGCCCATCAAAAACCTTCCTCAAGTAAATTTGGATTAGGCTTTTATGAGCCTAGTCAAAGTGAGCCGAAAAAGGACCCTCCTCTAAAGGAGAACACTAACAAATACGGATCCACTTTACAATGGATACCGAAAAGACAACTCTCACTTTGTTTTGTAGGGATGAAAGGACATCATAATGTCAAAAATTGGATATACAAAATGAAGGATGGACGACTCAAATTAGAAAGACCTATAGAAACACCAAGTCACCATCGAAGATCTTTTGTAGGAGGAAGAAGGTCTACAAGGAGGAAGACAAGGAAACCTCCACCACCAAGGAGGCCGATGGGTGATGGACTCCGGATGCTCCAAACATATGACAGGAGACAAGCGCCCATTTTTGGACCTCCAACCTACGGATGGAGGAACAGTTACATTTGGCAACAACCACAAGGGCCATATTATTGGCCTTGGTAAAATAGGTAACCCTCTCTCTCCCATCTCAAATGTTTCTCTAGTTAAAGGACTAAAACATAATCTTTTAAGTGTAAGTCAAATATGTGATAAGGGTTTTAAAGTAGTGTTTACTTCTAAAATGTTTGAAATTATGAATGCATTAACCAATGAAACCCTTCTTAAGGGAACTAGATTTAAAGACATTTATGTTGTAGAATTTGATAAAAATGGCACTTATGAATGTCTTATAGCAAATGATGAGTTAAGTATATGGCATAAAAGACTAGGACATGTTCATATGAAGCTGGTTCAAAAATTAGCTAAACATGAACTAGTCCGAGGTCTTCCTAAAAGAAAATTTTTAAATGAGCTTGTTTGTGATTCATGTAAATTAGGTAAGATTATAAAATCTAGTTTTAAAAGCAAAGAAGTTATATCCACATCAAGACCTTTAGAACTACTTCACCTAGATCTGTTTGGACCATCCAGTATGGTGCGGTGGAGATGGGGGTGGTCCCTGGTACTAGTGAGATCTCAAACTCGATCTCACGCTCGGGCGATAGTCCTGGTAACTCGTCTGGGAACACGTCAGGGTACTCTCTGACCTCCAGGATGCTCTGGAAGTCTGCCACAGGGCTGGGCTCTGCCACCACACAAGCTAGGAAGCCCTCACACCCCTAGCTCAAAAGTCTCACCGCCCGAAGTGCCGAAATGCACCTGAAGACTCCATCCACTGGTTGTCCATGAAACTTGAAAGAAGGCAACTTCGGTATGGAGAAGACGATCTTCCTCTCAAAACAGTCCACCAAAGCGTGGTAAGCGGACAACCGGTCCATCCCCAGAATTACACCAAAGTCCTCCATCTGTATCATAATCAGGTCAGCAGGCAGACTATGTCCCCTGACCCTGACCTCGCAACCCGTGTACACCTCCTCAGCCACAAACAACTGACCACTCGAACCTCTGATTACGAACGGATTCTCTAACAGCCTATAGTCCTGGCCCAAACTAACTGCGAAACTGGCTGCGACAAACGAGTGCGTAGCGTCGGAATCGAAAAGTGTGTAAACGATTCTGCCGGAAACTGAAACCATAACTGCCACCATCGATCCCGAAGCTCTGGCAACCCTGTGTGTTAGGGCATTGATATGCCCTTCAGCTCTAGGTGTGGACGAAGCAGCCACAGTCTGCGTCGGACGGATAGGTGCTGGCCGGTACCCTCCTCGTGACTGCTGTCCTCCTCCTCGCGCCAGGGAACCGCGGCCTCCTGCGCGCCCTCCAGTGCTCTGCGCGGGAAGCATCTGCTGACCTCCTGCCCTAGATGGGCAGACCCTCCTAATGTGTCTCAGCTGGCCACACTGGTAGCAGAGGGGAACCCGACTCCCGCCCTCAGTGGGTCCCTACTGTCGGCTGGGCGGGGGTCCGGTGTTGGCGACTGGCCCCTGTCGAGGGCCCCCAAAGGCCACTGATGGCCTCGCAAAATGTGACGACTCTCCTGCGGACGTCACGTGTCTCCTCTCTCGCCGGCCCTGTGAAAAGTCTAGCTGGAAGGGCCTCTTCCACCCGCCGTCAGTGTCTCGCGCGGATAGGTTGGTCTCCTCGTAGGTCATAGCTGCCTCCACCACCCTCGAAAACGTAGGCAGCTTTAGGGGTTTGACATACCCCCGAATCGCAGGCCGGAGTCACTCGGTGAACCTCCAAAGGCGCTCCTCCTCAGTAGCTACCGCTGTCACTGCAAAGCAGGACAGCTCCAGAAAACGCGTGCGGTACGCGCGCACGGTCATCGTCCCCTGGCGGTGAGTGTGGAACTCCCGCCTCCTCTGGTCCTGCCACGTCTGGGGAAAGTACTGCTCGCAGAAGAGGGTGATGAACCGATCCCAGGTCGGCTCGTCCCTCTCCTGTTCCCTGACCGCCCTCCACCACCTGTGTGCCGCACCCTCCAGCTGGTACGTGGCAAAGGCCACGCGGCACTCCACCGGGGGGTGAAGGGTGTCGAAAATCTTCTCGAGCTGCTCGAGCCAGTCCTCTGCCTCGGTCGGGTCCTCATCCCCCTTGAAGGAGGGGGGCTTCAGCTTCCGGAACTACCCGAAGAGCTCGAAGTGGCGCTGCAGTGGAGATGCTGATGCACCTCCAGGCAAAGGTGCCTCGTGCACAGAAGTGTCGGAGGAAGGTGGGGGCGGTGGCGGCCCATCCCCTCCCCCGAGTCCAGCGCTGCATCCGTCGTGTGGTACCACAGAGGACTGCCCTCTGCAACCCCAGGGAGAGGCGCTCGGGGCGATGGGTGGAGCTCCTCTCGCACAATATCCCGTATCAGTTGGGCGAGGTCCTGGGCCTGAACGCCCGGGAGCAATGGTTGGTCCACTGAGGCGTCGACAGCAGCACGCCCACCTCGCTGACTTCGTCCTCGGCCGCGCCCGCGGCCCTCCTCGCCTGTCCCGCGACAAGGCAACTCCTGCAAGGAGACGCGAAACAAAACGGAAACACGTCAATACGGTACGATATCTAACGAAAAACGTCTAAGAACTCATGTCAAAAGGTATGTTGTGGTGGCTACTCTAGTTACAGACATGTGAATTGATTATTTTCCAGTCAGTTGATTCACTTCTCGGGACGACCTTGCTCTGATACCATCTTGTAACGACCCGATTCCCGAGTCCCTACAAGACAGGAGAACCGGACCGACTCGACTAATCCCAAGACCTAGTCGTCCAACGACGAAGTAACCAAAAGAGCAGTAAAATAAACCACAATAAGCATGAATATAACTAGCAGTAACAAAATACAGCAGTAAGAAAATGTAACGACCCGATTCCCGAGTCTCTACGAGACACGAGAATTGGACCGACTCGACTAAACCCAAGACCTGGTCGTCCAACGAGGAAGTAACCAAAAGAGTAGTAAAATAAATCACATTCAGCATGAATATAACTAATAGTAAGAAAATACAGCAGTAAGGAAAGAAACCACTACAGTATATACCACCACAACAGTAGAACAACATTCATAACATAATATGAACTGCAGGTAAGAAAAGTACGGCGGAAACAAGAACTACTCACTACAGTGGAACCAAAAAGAGGTACAAGAGAACAGTGGTAACTCTACTGGACCCTACTCGGCCCAGCGTCCTCTGCAGCCGCTGACCCTGGCTGCTCAACACCAGGTCCTGAAAGGTAACGAGTGTAACACGTCAGCAAAACGCTCAGTAGAGTGGCAGCTAAACTAAAGAAACAGTAAAGTGTACAGTAGCTGTTTTGATTTTCTTTCTTCATTTATTTCTTCATGGACAGGCGTAACGATGACTACGACACGCGCGATAAACGCACAGGTAGCTAACCCGTACTAGCATGCGGTCAGTCGTTTTCGTTAACGGGTGCGCCCAAGCACAGCACGGAACCAGTACAGGGCAGAGCCCTCTCAGTAACAGGGGTCCAACCCCTCCACAGTAACCAAACAGGGGCCTTCCCCTCCACAGTCCGCGCACCCTCGCCTGACTACCCTGGTTTGCCCAGTGGGCCTAACAAGTCGGTGTAGGAGGCTAGCAGAACCTCAGGACCCGTGGGGTAGCTAGTGCCCACCCTACAGTAGTAGCTCTCCTCGGTACTACGTACGCGAGGGCCACCAAGTCAGTGCAAAGTGGCCAGTCCTAACCTCGGGTCCCTGGGGCGGCTGGCTCCGCTCTGCACTAAACAGGTACAGGTACTTCCCTTGGTACTACGTATCCAAGAGACAGCACACTACCACGTCTTTCTTTCTCAGTTCCATTCCTTTCTCTTTACAGGAGTTCCACTCCTAATTCCCCGTAGGGTTCCAGCTCTTTTAACTCAGAACATCCAGGTTTCACTTTCCAGTTTCACGTTCTTACAATCCATGTTCTCAATCACGCTTATTTATTCATTGCAGGCAACTGTTAATTCAAGTCATAGGCAGCTATCATTTCCTTTCCACATTTTCCAAGAACGCAGTATTCATATATTCCACTAGTTCTTCCCATCCTAGGATTCATGCCATACCCTAGGATCTATCATACAATCTAGTTTTCCAGCCCTAAGATTTATGCAACACCCTAGGATCTACCATTCATTCTAGTTTCTCATTCCTAGGATTCATGCATTGTCCTAGGTGCTATTTATGGTTTCATAATTTAACAAATTATACCAATAAACTTAAAAGCCACTCTACCGGTTACAACAGGAGTACTGGGGGCGTGGTCGGGAATCCCTCGTGCCTCTGCAACCCCCGAGACTGCAACGGAACGGGGTCCTATCACAAGGATCAAACACAAGGAGTTCCTCAAAATAGTATATAGCTACTGTAGACGGGTAGAGGATTTAATTTTGAAAAGCACGCAACTCGAAACGCGGAAAACGGACTCCGAACGGACCCTAAACGGGTCGAAAACGACGAAACAGTGCAAAATCACACGTCTGGAACTTATTCCAGACGTCTTAAAATCACACGTGTGGTCTCTCAGACGTCCAGAAGCCTGTGGGGGCGTCTGGCCTAGTTCCCAGACGTCCGATGGTCACCTCGGACGTCTGGAAGTCGCTCCCGTCGTCTAGCACTACAGCCAGACGTCTGATTCGTGCTGGATGGCGAATCCGAACCTGCGCGTACCCATTTCCTCTCTCTCTTAGTATGGTCAGTCGAAGAAGAGGAAGAAAGACGGAAATAACTCAGCTTTCAGACGTCTGGACAGTCCTCTAGACGTCCTACCAGCCGTCTGGTTGGAAGTCCAGACGTCTGATTCTGGAGAAAATTCCAGAATCAGGGCTCCACTCGCCCTCCGCTCGCGACTCTCGGCCGCGCCGCGACTCGTCCGCCTGCTTCTCGAGCTGCAGCAGGCCTCCCGCATCACCCCACGTCTGCTGCTCCCCCTCGTCGGCCGGTCCTAGCAGCCCCGGCAAGCTCGCCCTCACAGCCGAGCGCCTCTTCCCACGCGCAGCACCTCCCACGCTCACCGCGGTTGTCGCTGCCGCCGCTCACTCGCGCTCGCTCTCGCGCACCGGCTGGAAGGAGGAGAGGAAAGGGGGCGGAGGTGACGGGAGTGAGGGGGAGGGTGTGGCCTTTTAAGGCCGCGAGAGGAGGAGAGTGAGAGCGGGACAGAGGGTGCAGGAGGGAGAGGGAAAAAGAGAGAGAGAGACACTTGCAGGTCTGCGCGCTCAGGCGCACAGACGAAACACGCGTGCCGAAAATAACCGAATCCCAGACGTCTGTAAGGGGTTCCAGACGTCTTAAAACGTCAGAAGCCGCGCGTTCGTAACAGAAAAGCAACTACTATAGTATATACCACCACAACAGTTATAACATAACATGAAGTTACAAGTAAAGAAATACAGAGAGTAACAAGAATCACTTACTACAGTGGAACAAAAGGGGTACAAAAAGAACTGCGGTAACTCTACTAGACCCTACTCGACCCAACATCCCCTGCAACCGCTGACCCTGGCTGCTCAACACCTGGTCCTGAAAAGTAACGAGTGTAACACGTCAGCGAAACGCTGAGTAGAGTGGCAGCTAAAACTAAAGAAGCAGTAGAGTGTACAGTAGCTCTTATATTTTCTTTCCTCCTTTATTTACGTCTTTTTATTATTTCACAATTTATCTATTTCTCAAATCCTTCACTTGATCTTGAATGTTCCTCGTGGGAACGATCTTGATTGCAGTCTTTTCCGAAAAGTAGAAGTAACACGTGGTGCTCCCCTAGCTGCGAGAGTCCCCATGGTGATCTTACCCTCAGTCAACCACCCCAGGGTCGCTGACAGACGTAACGGTGACTACGGCACGCGCGATAATCGCACGGGTAGCTACCCCGCACTGGCACGCGGTCAGTCGTTTCCGTTAACGGATGCGCCCAAAGCACAGCACGGAACCAGTATAGGGCAGAGCCCTCTCAGTAACAGGGGTCCAACCCCGCCACAGTCCGTGCACCCTCGCCTGACTACCCTGGTTTGCCCAGTGGGCCTAACAAGTCGGTGAAGGAGGCTAGCAGAACCCCAGGGCCCGTGGGGTAGCTAGTGCTCTCCCTACACTAGTAGCTCTCCTCGGTACTGCGTACGCGAGGGCAAGCAAGTCGGTGTACAGTGGCCAAACCCACCCCGGTCTCAACCTGAGGGCGGCAGGCTCCCCTCTACACTAAGAGGTAATGTGTGCTCTCGTTGGTACCACGTACCCCAGAGACAACACACTTCTACGTCTTTCTTTCTCAGTTCCATCCATTCTCTTTCCAGGAGTTCTACTCCTAATTCCCCGTAGGGTTCCAGCTCTTTTAACTCAGCACATTTAGGTTTCACCGTTCTAGTTTTACATTCATACAACCCATGTTCTCAATCATATTTATTCCTTTATAACAGGCAGCGGTTAAATCAATTTACAGGCAGCTATTATTTCCTTTCCATCTTTCCAAGACTGCAATATTTATATACATATCACTAGTTTTCTAATCCTACGATTCATGCCGTACCGTAGGATCTATCATTCAATCTAGTTTCCAGTCCTAGGTTTCATGAAGTGCCCTAGACTCTATTAATTATTCCACAATTGTAACAAATTTGATTAAGGAGATTAAAAGCCACTTTACCAGCTACAACAGGAGTACTGGGGCGTGGTCGGAAATCCCGCGCGCCTCCACAATCCCCAAGACTGCAATGGAACGGGATCCTAACACAAGGATCAAACACAAGGAGTTTCTCAGAGCGGTATATAATTACTGTAAATGGGTAGAGGATTTTCTTCTGGAAAGAACACAACTCGAAACACGGAAAACAGACTCCGAACGAGCCCTAAACGGGTCGAAAACGACGAAACTGCCCAAAATCAGACGTCTGGAACCTCTTCCAGACGTCTTAAAATGTGGGTCAGAGCGTACCTTCGTTCTATGTAGTCCCTCAGACGTCCAGAAGCCTGCAGTGGCGTCTGGCTTTGTTCCCAGACGTCCGATGGTTACCCCGGACGTCTGGAAGTCCTTCCCGTCGTCTGGCACTATGGCCAGACGTACGATTCACGTGGGATGGCGAGCCCTCGCACCCTCCCGAGCAGAACCTGCACACACCCACACCTCTTCTCAGTACAACGAGTCGCAGACGAAGGCCCGGCGGACAGCCGCATGGCCGTACACGCGAAAAAGGAAGGATAAAAATATCTTACCGTCCAGACGTCTGGACAGTCCTCCAGACGTCTTCACCGTCGTCTGGTTGGAAGCCCAGACGTCTGATTCTGGAAAAACTTCCAGAATCAGAGCTCGACTCGTTCTCCGCCCGCGATGCACGGTCGCGCCGCGCCCTGTCCGCCTGCTGCTCGAGCTGCAGCAGCCCCTCTGCGACACTCCACGCCCGCTGCTCCCCCGCCGGCCGGCTCTAGCTACCCCGGCAAGCTCGAGCCCTCACGATCGAGCGTCTCCTCCCTTGCGCAGCACCTCCTCCCGCACACTTGCCGCAGCCGCTGTTGCCGCCGGTCACTCGCTTGCTCGCACTTTCGCACCGGCTGGGAGAAGAAGAAGAGGGACACGGAGGGGATGAGGGTGTGGGAGGGGGTGAGGGGCCTTTTAAGGCCGCACGGGGAGAGAGAGAGAGAAACGCCACGCCCTGCAGGAGGAGAGAGGGAAAAAGAGGGAAGAGAGCGGCGGGTGTAGGTCTGCGTGCGCAGACGCAACCCCATACGCCGCAAAAATTAAATACCAGACGTCTGGAAAGAGTTCCAGACGTCTGGGCCACTTCCCAGACATCTTAAAAAACGTCTTGAAGCCGTGTTCGTAACAGCTTACATGATACTCTCAGTATTTGCTTTCATTTGTTTCTTCATAATGCAGCTTATATGATTTTTACGTGATGCCGTTGGCATCCGCGTACACGATGCTATCAGCATTCGTAACCATTTCTTTCTTCATAATGACGATGCCATGATTTTTGCGTAATACTGTCGGCATCCGCTTATATGATCTTACTTTCAACACTTAACCTTCAATAATTAAAAGTGCATTGAAGGTTTATTGAAAGACAGTGATGAGGACATTATGAAAAGTAATTGAGAGAGAAAAATTCATAAAAAATGTAGTAAATAGAAATGCCTTAACCATCAAAGGTGGTGCTTAGTTGAAGAAATTAATATGAAGTTTATCTATGGTTGCTTAAAGTTTATATTATCTCAACAATCATCTAAGATAATGATGTCAGCATTTATATAGTTGTAGAGTATTACATATAAAGTATAGATATGCTGTCAACACCAATGGTGGATGTCGTTGGCATCAAACGTATGTGTTACATGTAGATGCTGTCAATATAAAAGATAGTGCTGTGAGCATCAATAAGACTGTTAAAGGCATGATAATTGATTTTCAAATTCGTCACTACATGTGAGTGACCTGAAAGTTTCATATTGACAAAGAAAAAAGACTGACACCATTCACAATTATAACAATGTTATCTAAAAGATGTAACATGCAGGGTACAGATTCAACTATCAAAATATAATAATCAACCATTGAAACATAGATCAACAAGTTCAACTATAAAAGAGGATGCAAACACGTAAGATGGGATACAAAATTATTATCATCATGACTAACAAACTTTCCCTGAGCATCGACCCTCTCGGAGTTTGTTCAATGTGACAGCGTACGAACAAAATTGTATTCGGGCATCCCATCAGTTGCCCGCCAATGCCAGACTCTCCAAGAAATGGTCACGGGACGTCTTAACAGTAGAAAAAAAGTAAAATAAAGAATATTCTCATGAAGACAAACTTCCAAATACAAAAAAGATATGCTCCATCCCTTTTTCTTTTTTAATTTACAGGAAATTAATAGAAAAGGCTGAAGGAGTCGAATACTTAATCAAACCTATAGCCAAAAAAAAAAGCAACCTTAATGGTTAATCTTGGGAGCTCTACCGTCAAGTGAACTTCGTTGCAACTATTATGGTTTGTCCTTAATTGACAAATAATATAAACGCTCCAAGAAGGAGAAATATTGGGCAAAAAGGCTCAGCAGAGAGCCATTTATTCCTCTTTCCCTTTCATGCTTTCCTCCGAGATTTTGGAGATTAGGTGATTATGTTATCATGGTATTAACTATACCGTAGATAGATTCTCTACGTTTTCCTACACCAATTACAGAATTATGTTGACCCATTTCAACGTTTGCACAGGTCTGCTTAATGTCGCAAATTTGTTAGCGATTCATGGGAATCGCGTGATAGACATGGGCCAACCTATCCAACAATTTATTCTTAAAGTTTGGAGCACCATTCACAAAAGAGTAGTACATTATTCATAATTTTTTTCAACATCAAATCAAATCATTTTAGTACATTAGATGATATTAATGTATATTAAAATATATCTATTTTAATATAATATACGAATTAAAATATATTTATTATATCATATTATTACATCTTAATATTAAGTAAATTTTCATTAATATCAAATTAATAAATTAATTATTTTATCCCACCACTCGCATAGGTACCATTCTCTCCTTATACTCTCCATACAATATTTTATCCAACTGCAAAATGAGACCTTTTATAGAAAATAAATATATTATATGCGAAATTGATCCAACTACGTCTCACATACAAGTCGGAGGTATAGCATCTTACATCAACCCGTTGGTCTTTTAAACCCCTTTCATTGCTTTGAGGAAGTATCTCTTTCCCCTTCGCTTTTGTGTATGATATAAGGAGGGTGGGGGTCGCAATTTGAAAATTTGCTTCTTCATTCCAAACAGTTATGCTACGCATAAGTTGTAATTGCGGACGAGGGACGTAAATGACATAAACGCGAAGCTCATGGGAACAAAACATACACTTCAATTCTTACGAAGGAACTTTTCCAAAATCGCCATCTTCCTTTTTTTCCGATTGAGACCCTTATTTCGGATCACTCCAGATAGTTGGAACAAAACACCTCCAACCCCAACAAAATAATAATAATCATTATTCTTATTGCGGAACAATCGGCCGCACCTTCCCCCTCACTGTGAAATCCCCATTCTACCCTCCTCTTGGACCCTGTATTCAATTCCACCCCCCTATAAATACCATTCCCCTCTCGTTCTCCCTCACCAAGCACAAGCGAAGGCATAGCTTCTTCCCACGGCAAAGCACATCCCTCAGCTCCCTCCGTCCCCTCTTTCTCCATTTCCACCCATCCAACCATGGCCCTGTCCGTGACCACCTCCGAGAACGACGCTTCCTTCCAGTCGACCTTCGCCTCTCGCTACGTCCGGACCTCCCTTCCCAGGTGCCTAGTCGACTAGTTGACCATCCCAATTTTCTCTCTCTCTCTCTCTCTCTCTCTCTCTCTCTTCCTCCCCATTCATATCCAATCAATCTACTAAATTGGTTGTTTTCGAAAACTCCAAAGGTTCAAGATGCCAGATAACTCGATTCCTAAGGAGGCGGCGTACCAGATCATCAACGACGAGCTTATGCTAGATGGGAACCCGAGGCTGAATCTCGCGTCGTTTGTCACGACGTGGATGGAGCCAGAGTGTGACAAGCTCATCATGGCAGCCATCAACAAGAACTACGTTGACATGGATGAGTATCCCGTCACCACCGAATTGCAGGTTAAATTAAATTAATCTCCTTCGTTAGTTCAATCTACAACGTTTGAATTCCTTAATTCATGCAATCTACAGGGGGGGTGGAGGTGCTTCAAAATTTTAGGAAAATGGTAATGTATTAGTTCAAAAGTGACCAACCGAACAGTATTTAAGAAATGTTGATGAAAATCAGATTATAACATCCAAGGGAGCGAAGGATGAGAAAATTTTAGGCGTAAATTGTGATACGGAAGGTGGACATTTTGATTGGAATCAGGTCGTTTACTTTCTCTGTTTCTTGTGGATCGTCGCTGAGTCGTCTCAAATATTTAATGCTTTTCTAATTCGACAAGTGTAAGATTAGAATATCCAAGGGAGCGATGGATGAGAAAATTTCAGGCGTAAATTGTGACAAGGAAGGAGGACATTTTGATTGGAATCTAGTCGTCTACCTTTCTCTATTTCTCCGTTTATCCTCGCTGCGTTGTCTCAAATATTTATTACTTTTCTAATTCGACAAGTGGAATTCAACAAAAAGTAGGTTAATAACAAATGAGGTGACATCGGGAAAGGTGTCCTCTGGTTAGATTTCTAAGCCCTATTTACTTTAGGGTTTTTTTTTTCTTTTTTTTTCCAAGGTTTACCTTTTTTTTTTATCCTTGGGTCAACCTTATCTTATTTTCTCTCTGGCACTTGCAATAAACTAGAAAACATAGGATTGGTGATAGGCTGATATAGCCTTTCCTCACAATTAATTTACTTGGAGAGTTTTGAAGAGTTGTGTTAATTATTGTAAAATTGGTATTAGACATGTAATTACATTTATTTACATAATAATATTAATATCAATTTTTATTTACTTATATTGATATTAAATTATAATATTAACTTTTGTGATATTTAATTGATATTGATATTAGAAATATTAGATACAAGAGATATAAAAAATATACGACTTTAACATGAATTTAACTAACATCAATAAAAATTGATATTAGATAAATTTATATTAAAGTGACTAAACTTAAATTATGAAATGAGAGATTAAATGATCAATTAAAAATGAGTTAAAGATTAAATTTTAAAATAAATTAATTATTAAAAATATATATTCTGAATTTTATTATGTAACTAATAGTTGTTACGGTTATATTCATTTTTCCGGTGCTCTTTGGAGGGTCCTCTCTCTTCGTAATTATTCAATTATTTATGACCATGTAATCCGCTTAATTATCTGTAGTAATTTTTTAAATCGATCTAACAGATATGTTCGCTAACTTTACAAAGTCCGGCGACCTGCAGGTTAAGGAAGAAGTCAACTTTTCGTAATCCAACCTACCGATGTTGGAATTTGGATGAATTAACTAAGAGCCGATTCGGGTAACTAATCTGAGGATTTTCAGATGATTTCGGGCGATATGTGTGAAGCTGCAAAAAAAGAAACTTCATTCTATAAATAGATTCAGCTCTAGACAATATATATTTCTGGATGCACCCTGCAACGTTGCTTGTGGTTTTGCCATTTGCTTGGGGGAGGTACCAAGTGGCCAAAACAGCTGCGTGCTTTGACAAAATATTCAGACCCATATCACATATTTTCTCCAAGAAATAAGAATGGCCTACATTTCTCCGGAATTGCGATACAATATAAATGTTTGTTTACTTTCTATGGGCGGGCACGTTATAAAGTAGATACGTTGAAGTTTTGTTTGAAGAAAGCATTTCATTATTGGGAAGATCCCGACATAAGAGACGTAGCTCAAAAGGGAGAAGACATGTTAAAAGTTGATATATTGCGGTGCACGAGTAGTATTTCCGCTGAAAATTATTTTTCCACGGAAAAATCAGGGTTCTAAGTGTCTTATAGGTAGATACCAATATTATTTTCCTAATAAATGGTAAGATCAGTTATAAATACCGTATTACACATAGAGGGCAAAAATAATCCCCTTATATTTGTTTAATAAAATAGTATTTTTCACATGCCTGATGCTACTCAGATAAAATAATGTTTATCTTCCTTTCTCGAATTCTCTTATCTATGTTAAATTTAACTCAAATTTCTGCACGCATCGACAATATTTAAGGTAGATTTATTTGAAGGATTAATTTTTATTTTTATTTTTATTGTTAACTTTCATTGAGAGGTTAACTCACATCATCTTAAAACATTTTTTGATTGATTAGTACTTATTTTACTAGCATTAATTGGAAGAGATATTAACTTTATAATCTCCGTACACATAATCTCTACTTTACAGATGTTAATATTAACATCGGTTTAATTAAACATCACACAAGATGTCACTCTGAATAAATAAAAATCTATACCAACACTATCTTTCAGGTAAATAAAAATAAAAATTAATATTAATATTAATTTTATATTTTTTAACATTATTTTTCTAATCTGGATGACTGCAACGCATTGCCACATGGGAATAACGCAATGGGGTATATTTAATAAGGATCCCTTTGCCTTTATTTTTTTTAATCCAGAAGGCCAGCCTCTATTGAATGGTTCTCTTTAGCAGGGACCCAGCCAAAGTTCCATGCTAATGAGAGTGCCATAGGTCTGAACGTGCACATGGTGACAGTGTCTACCCCGCAGATATTTATCTATTTCAAACCTTTTGGGACCACCATTTTGCCAAAGCCCGACCATGTCAGTCCTGCATCATGGTTGGACCTTTCCCACCCTGCCCCGCATAGCAGAGGGCATGCCTCCAAATGTCAATTTTTGCACCTGCGGTCTGCAGACTTTTTTGGAAAAGTAGATATTCCACTGAAGGAGATGCCACGGATGGTCACATGGGGGAAAGGATGGACATGACAACCAAAAGAGGGAGGAATATCATTGTCTCGATGGTAGCATATATCCGTAGCAGATATGAAGACAATGCCTTTGAAATCTTTGATGATCACCATAATCCACACTAAGGAGTGCTTGAAAGACGTCGAGAAACTGACCAGCAACATTGTCATCATGGAGCTTGATTTCAAGCGTGATCATAGAATATCAAGAACATCAAACAAAGACAAATGGTGTAAGGTGGTAACCACTAACGCCCAGGCGTTGGTCTCCAACAAGGAGTAGTGGCAACGAACAAAAAGAGGCGATGGTGTTTCCTAGAAAAGAGGGGAGAGGTCTCGGGAGGGGGAGAGGGGTCGGAGTGGGAGTACATCTAAGAGTTCATTTACATCATAGGATATCCTATGTCTACTGAGGAGAATAAATGAACTTATGTTATATCCTAAACTCGAGTTTTCTCAAATCCAAGTATGAATAAGGGATGAATTATTTTGTACCTTAATCCCTTTCAACCCTCACCCTCACACCTTATATTCTTTCTGTATTTACCCTCCCCTTTCTCTTACCTTCAAAAAAAAAAAAGAAAAAAATCCATTAACCAACATAATTACCAATCTGAGAGCATAGTTTATTTTGGATAACTTATCCCTTCTTTCATCTCTTATTTCTAAATGAATATCCTAATTTTCTATTCTCAACTTATTCTCACCTTATCTCCTATTCACCTAAACATCCTCACAAAATTATCTCTAATTACATGTAAATATCAACATAGGATATCTCCGATCTATAAATTTTTATTATGTAAAATACATCGTGTAGTGTAAACTAAGCCTATGATATGTGGACTACTCTTAGGATATTCAAAATATGTCAATTCGTCTGTGAACTCGACTTCAAACCCCGTCACTTACGACGCAATATATTAATGCTTTCCAAAGTTCACAACTAGGACAAGTGTTCCATTTCATTTGGCACACGATTCATTGCCCTGGTTTTGGTCCCAAGTCCATTACAAGACTCTGGGGCCTGGTTTGAAATCACTATATATTGTTCTAACTTTTTTTCTGTTTCTATAAAAGTGACGGTCCCTTCAGAATTTGTCCGGATTCATCTCACAATTTTCATAACTAAATCATCATGATAACCGTAACAAGACTGCTTGGGATCTGAAGTAGGATGTCACTGTGTCTCTTGGAAACAATCTCGGTGATAGTCGTTTGTCGAACCAAATTTACCCCCAGATGTGTTTGTTGAATATATATGCTGAACTCAATTAAGTTTCATCTACTACATTATTTGGTGTGGTTATTTACTTAAGATGAACGTACGCATGTAATTGCCGAATTCTCGAGGGATCTAAATGCATGTGAATTTGCAGAACCGATGTGTGAACATGATTGCGCACCTATTCAACGCACCTCTAGGGGATTCAGAGGCGGCAATTGGGGTTGGGACCGTCGGCTCCTCCGAGGCCATCATGCTCGCGGGATTGGCCTTCAAGAGGAGGTGGCAGAACAAGAGGAAGGCCGAGGGGAAGCCCTACGACAAGCCCAACATCGTCACTGGCGCCAACGTCCAGGTAATTAATGACCCAACTGATTAACTAATTGGGCTGCACCCGTTGACGGATTCCGTCAGCCCCTTAGCTTATTAGCATCACAATCAATAATTAATGATGGGCCGGCCTCTTTATCTTTGTATCGGTGCAGGTGTGCTGGGAGAAGTTTGCTAGGTACTTCGAGGTGGAGCTCAAGGAGGTGAATCTGAGGGATGGGTACTACGTCATGGACCCTGAGAAGGCCGTCGAGCTCGTGGACGAGAACACCATCTGCGTCGCGGCCATACTTGGGTCGACGCTCAACGGGGAGTTCGAAGACGTGAAGCTCCTAAATGACCTCCTCCTCGAAAAGAACAAGAAGAGTGGGTATGGACCAAAGCTTGCACATTACACTATTTGTTTCCGTTTGTCGAATGATGGATTGATTGCATGATCAAAATAGCTAGGTGAAATTGAATCTAAGAATCAATGCGAAATTGCAGGGGAAAAAAAAAAAAAAAGAATTGCGATAGTTTCCTTCTTCCTCTTTACTCTCTTGCGAAAAAAAAAAAAGGTTTCTGAGACGAGTCGGAATTAATTGCCACACCTATAGGTGGGGCTGGGAACCACGTTAATCATATATATGGTGGTGGTGCAGGTGGGATACGCCGATTCATGTCGACGCGGCCAGCGGGGGGTTCATCGCGCCATTCCTGTATCCCGAGCTGGAGTGGGACTTCAGGCTGCCCCTTGTGAAGAGCATCAATGTGAGTGGGCACAAGTATGGGCTGGTGTACGCCGGGATTGGGTGGGTCATCTGGAGGAGCAAGGAAGACTTGCCTGAAGAGCTCGTTTTCCACATCAATTACCTTGGGGCTGACCAGCCCACTTTCACCCTCAACTTCTCCAAAGGTGGGCCTCCTATCCACTCCTCCCATCCCAAACCCCAATGGAAATAAATCCCCCACACCATCTTCTCGAACTAACAAAATTAAATTAAATATTCTGGGTACGTAGTTTTGTTAATTAATATGGTATCCTCCCTTGGTAATGGCAGGATCCAGCCAAGTCATTGCCCAGTATTACCAGCTGATTCGACTCGGTTTTGAGGTGAGTCATGAATGCTCTCCTGTTTGTCTTCTGACGTTGGCCCGCACTTGTATATATCTTTGGAATTTGGCATGTGTGGACACGAAGCTTGAGGAAATCAAACCTCAAGTGAAACATCGATGTATATTCGCACTCAAGTCAAGTGTGCTTGATTTGACAACTTGCATTGCTTGCACGTAACAAAATTGTGTTAATTCTGATCGACCAAATTGTGGCGGTGTGGACGCAGGGTTACAAGAACATAATGGAGAATTGTCAGGAGAATGCAATGGTGCTCAAGGAAGGCCTCCTGGCGACGGGGCGATTCAACATCATCTCCAAGGATAACGGGGTCCCCCTCGTGGCGTTCTCCCTCAAGGATAGGAGCCTCCACGATGAATTCGAGGTGTCGGAGTTCCTAAGGCGCTTCGGGTGGGTCGTGCCTGCCTACACGATGCCACCCGATGCTCAGCACGTGACGGTCCTACGCGTTGTCATTCGCGAGGACTTCAGCCGCACCCTGGCCGAGAGGCTTGTGATGGACATGGTGAAGGTGCTCCACGAGCTCGATCAACTCCCGTCCAGGTTCGGCGGCGTCGTCAAGACCACGGTGGAGGAGGAGACCAACGGCAAGAAGAAGAAGATTGTTGTGAAGAAGACCGCCCTGGAGACGCAAATGGAGATCACCACCATTTGGAGGAAGTTTGTCGCGGATAGGAAGATGAATGGAGTCTGCTAGGACTTTGACCCTTTGACCGTAGGCGTATTACTATATATCCAAATTAATCTATATATGCACCATGGGACGAGAGCTATGTGTTGAATTTGGTTCCATCCTTTCTGTTTTCTTGGATTTCCGTATTATTTGTTGCGGACACGTATACGATATGACTCCAATGGGGGCCTTATCCTATCTTGAGCCCCAATTTGTATGACTCGAGTGGGGGCCTTACCTTATCTCGAGCCCCAACTTACATTCCCTTTGGTGGTGAGATCTCAAATGTTCACGATAATTTTAAATTTAATTGATTTAGTTTGTTGTCACTCATGTTGTGTTTGATCGTGGGATAACTCCCATCCTGAGATAGAACAAAATAGGGATAAGTTAAGACAAGCATTCGTTCAAATAGATGAGATGGATAGTAGGATAGAAATGATTGACACGGTAGTGTGGTATTAGTATATAATTTTTAATATTATAATTTGGATGTAAATAAGTTAATATGATGTAATAATATATTTTAACGAGTATATAGTATGTATGTTTTTGTACAATTTCACACCATGGACGAACAGAATGGGGGGAGGTAGAGAATAGAAAGGAAGGGAAATGGTGTAGAGGAATGATCAGACAGTGGTCTGTGGTGCATAGCACCTCTGGAAGTGGATACAACAAATTCTGTAGTTTGTTGTGTGCAGGTAACAACCTCCCGTACGTAGTAATTAAAAGGCGGTGAGATTCTCTCACAATTACACAATCTACCATTTTGGATAACTGCCGTTAATATTCTCTAATATTCCCTCGCAAATTTATGGCTTCTGCGCAAAAGATGGAATCTGGCCACAGGCAAGGGCTCTGTAAGAATGTCTGCTATCTGTGCATCAGTGGGAAGAAGATATTGGACAGTAAGTTCCTGTTTAGTAACTCTATCATGCATATATATAAGATGGTAGTTGATCTCAACACGTTTTGTGCTTGGACAGTATATTTAGCACAAATGTTGTCACAATAAATCACAGGCGGAGCGGATAATGGCTGTCCAAGTTCCTGAAGAAGTGATTGGATCCATATTAGTTCGGTTGTAGTGTTTGCGATTGCCCGATGCTCGACTTCACTGGATGACCGTGCAACTGTTGGCTGTTTCTTGTAGCTCCGGGAGATGGGAGATCCTCCTAAATAGATATTAACGAATGCTATGGTGCTTTTCCTGCCATCTGGGAAAGAGGCCCAATCAGAATCAGAATAGGCTGTGATGGACGTACAGAAGTTGTAAGGAGGGTGAATGCCAACGAGGGTGATGCTGCCCTTCAGGCATCGGAGTACTCGTTTGAGAGCATGAAGATGAACATCAATGGGGCTGTGCATGACTTGACTCAGACGATCAATGGCAAAGGAAATGTCTGGTGCAGTACATAAGTTGGTATTGAAGACTGCTTAACAACTTGTCTGAATAATGTAGGGTCTGATAGAGCCTTGCTCGAAGTTTTACCGAGGGACTTAACGCCATAGGTGTGGAGACATGCTTCATACCATCAAGTTTGTATTCAAGTAAAATATCAGCATTGCAGCGTTCTTGAGAAAGAGGTATGCCATCCTTAAGAGAAGATATTTGTACACCAAGGAAGAATGACGGTTGTCCAAGATCACAAATAAGGAATTCTTTGGTTAGGATAATGTTGTTTGAATTTGTTCTCTAGCAAAGGAGATGAACTAACAAACAATATCTCATCAAGATATATCAAGAAGCACGCTGCATAATAATAATGATAATGACAATAATAATACTAATAATAGTAATAATAATAATAGTGTGGTGCAGTTTCAATCATCCACGTAAAACTCTAAATAGAATGAATCACAAAAATAAATATCGCCTCCACGTGAAGGTAAGAACGCATATAAGTTTGAAAAAAAATATATAACAACCAAACTTATGTTCTCAAATAAAAATACCTGAACTCGAGATGTAAAGCAAACTCAGTAAATCGTGGTAGAAGCACATGGTCGCGGGACCGAGGTGGGGAAAGTCGACGAAGCGCGGTCAGGAGCCACGTGCTGTCGTCACGTGGGCAAAGGAAGTTGATGGGTGCGGTCGCGGTGATGTTGTCTAGGATCAACGTGGAGGATCACGGTCGCGGATTGCGGGTGCTCGCGGTCGAAGTTGCACGGTAGGAGGTCACGGTCGTCGCGGTTGAGAGCGGAATCGTAGTGGAGGTTGCGCTCGAGGGAGAGAGCAAGCCAAAGAGCACGGAGGAGAATGCGGTCAATGAAGACTTTCGTGGAGCGTCGAGGTGAGACGGTGAGCGCGGTTGATACGTCGAGGAAGACACGGATGCAGTGGTGAGGACGTGCGTCGAGGGCGGAGTCGTGGAAGTGGCTGCTGTCGAGACCGCTTCCGGTGAGAGTAGAGGACGGTGGATCGTGCGGCGAAGGTTCGCGAACGCAGTTAGTGGTGCACGGCCGAGTTGTCGGGTTGCTGCTGCGTGAACGTGTGAGGGAGAGCCCCACTGCGGAGGGGAGGGAGGGGGTTGGGAGGACGCGGGCGTACGTTGAACGCCGGAGAGAGATCGAGGGTGGCTGAGCGTGAGGTGAGGAGACGGAGGGCGTGTGCAGAGGAGGGTTGCGCTCGCTTCTGTGCGTGCATGTGTGTGCATGGGTCTCCATCGCAGTAGAGAGACAGAGAGAGAGAGGGAACGAAGGTGAGCGGAGTGGTTGATGACGCATGCAAAGTGGACGTGCAGGGGGTGGCATGCAGAGGACTCCCCTTCCGACTGGAGAGAGAGAGAGAATCGATAGATCAGACGGTGACGGTGGTCGTCTCGCCCCCAAGAAGGAAATTCCTTATTTCCTCCTTTTCTTTTTTTTTTATCTAAAGTCATCAATGGATCTCAGATTCTTTAAAGACTTCCGCATTGAATTTTTTTGGTGGCAATTTAAAATGTCACAATGGACTTTTTAAGTTTCGGTTCTCAACCAAATTACTTATCAGGTAAAAAAAAAAAAACATAAATAATATAGCAATATAATTAATGAAATATATACAAGTAAAGTATATTAATTAAATATAAAAATAGGAACAACAAATTACAAGATTATTTAAATTTTTATTATACTCTATATTTTAAATTAAATTTTTATCTCAATAATAATATATTTAAATTTAATTATAATCCACTCAAATAAACTATCACCCGTCTTTTTGTAGAATAAGGAGGCGACAATTTCGGAGCCTTGGAGTAGGCCAGAAAGTATCGTTCTAAAAGTAACCATGCATCACGCGAGGAAGGGAGATGAACCGGTTGAGAACATATATATCCTTACACACAAAGGCAAGCATCCAGCTCATAGCAAGTTTATCTCTACATTGCCATTGAAGGTAAGCATCGGTGAGGGAGGGGGAATGGAGCCACCAATAAAGTCGTTGAGCTCATCAGCATAGCGAAGTGGCATTAGATGACCTTTGCACAAGGTGTAATCGGTGTTGTTCAGCTTGTAAGAAATGAAGTGTTGAATATTGACGGGCAAGTTCAGAGAGATCCCCACCTGATATGCCCAACGACTTTATTGGTTTAAATCCCCACAACCACCACTCCCCATCAAAACATTCAGTAGATGCAACTTCTTTTTGAAGCAGGTGCGGATGCGGTAGCAATTTGCCTCATACTGGATCGTACATCTTTTGACATTATTTAAGAACGCAGCTGGTTCACCTGAGGCAGAACTCGCAGAATCGGTGGCAAATATTAGCTATAGGAAGCGACTGTAAAGATGTGGTTGAGATTATATTACAGGAATCCACGTTGAAGGACCAGAAAGGATGCCAAAAACTGCTAGCATCTGATGACAATATGCACTTATGTTCCAAAGAACAAAGTTGTTTAGCTCATAATCTATAATTTTTTACTGCTGGGAGTCGATCAGGCAGATGCTTTTTATCTGAACAGTAACCTTGCAACTCTTTCAGTATGCACGAACACGGTCTGAGCCCAAAAAAAAGTGAACTTATAAGGTATTGATTTCTATTTCTTGCCATTCTTGCCAAAAGAGTTCACGAAGATCATGCATGACAAGAAATAAAGAAAATGCAACTTTTATCTGTCAAGAAAATCCGTTGCTTCGCACATACAAGGCATACATCACACCTCCAATGGCTCACATTCTGTAATTCGCTTCCACAAGATCGATGTTAGTGAGAAACATTACCATCTCTTAGCACATCCTTCTTGTAATTAACTTATCTCAAAGCGTTCCCAGATAGATCTGGTCTCTTCTGCTCTGCTTCCTCGTAGACATGCCAGCTCTTCAAGTTTCACATGCTCATGAGACAGTGAGGAATACGAGTAAACTACACATCTTACGACGCATCGAATTCATCCTGAAGGAGAATCTCATAAATATCTGTTCTCAAGTTCAATTCCTTGTCACGCATCACTTCATGGAGATCAGACAATTCATTTGCAGTCATTGTAGAGCTCAGTTTCTGAAAGCCATCCAGCCAGAGTTTCTTTGACCTGCATTTACCCGACAAATGCAGTTAGCATACCTCTCTGGAGAACCTTTACTATGTATAAGTGGGACATGGAAATCTATGAATAATGTGGAAGGGTAGTTGTTCCTTAATGTCATAATTTCTCAGTTAAAAAATTTATGATCATACGGTCAAGGAAAAGCACTGATTTCTCCAAATTGAGAACAAGATACCTCATAGTTTAGAACTACATCAACAACAGAGTCAGACAGTTTGACTATAATGTAAAAGGCACAACTTGTTCAAGAAATAAGGAAACCTGTCTGAGCGCGCTTTCAAATATGGATAATAGGGGAAATCACTAGAGTCAGGCAAGATGCAAATGTGATGTTTGCTGTTTAACCAATACGTCCTTTGTTTTAAATGAATTGGAAGCATGCAACTTCCAAATTTAAAAGAACTAACAAGCCTCATCATACGCATACACTTTCGAACCAGTAAGTGTCATCCCGCAGGTAGAATGAAAAGAACAACTCTTGAATTCATGCTACACACTAAAATATGATTTCAATCAAGGATGAGAGACCTTGAAATCAAAATAACATGAGAAAGATAATCTACAATATAAAGGACCATGGGCAACCTCCCGCTAGAGAAATGAATTTCTTAATGGAAAACCTACCAGGGACAGGCATGGATGGCACGAAAAAATATTCGCCTAGCACCAGGAATGTTGCTGGCAATGTAGATTTCAAAAGCCAGGTAACAGCGCCACAAAATTACTGATTTTTGCAACTGCTCATTGGCTAGTGCTCTTTCAAATAGCCCATGTATTCTATGCTGTGAGCATGAGTTTCCCAGTTCAAATGCCAGAGCAAAGAGCAAGATAATGACTGACGATTTCCTGAGAAAGAGAGAAGAGATTAAATTAACATCTGCAATCCGTAAAGTCATACATCAACTCAGTTACCAAGTCACTCAGAAAAAGTGTAGTATAATTAACTATTCAATAAAATTGTGAAATTCACTGCAGGTAACTCCCAGACATACTTGGGTATTTTATGAAAAGTACAAACATTACTGATCAACTTTTTTTTTCCAAGCACTGAATTTATGCGCAACCAGCAAAGGTCATTTTCTCCTGAATACAAGATTGCATTAAATTATATTTTTTCCCCCTGTGTGTGTGTGTGTTCTGAGTGGAGCAAGTTTGGGTCAAAACTGAGTGGGCAGAACCTATAGTCTGTGTGAAAATAACTTGGTGGATGTGTTACTGAATATATTAGGGTTTAGGATAGATAAATCCTTCCTACTACTTCATTGTGGCTTTTCCTCTGTCTACACCTGTTTGCCAAGGTCATGCACTTGCCATGAAACTATGTGCATTTGTGACTACTCTTGGGGTTTACTTTAATCTGTTCATGTTGCATGTCACCACCATTGTTTACATTTTACTTCAATTTGGATAGAATGGATAATAATCCATCTAAGCATTGATTAGCTCATCTGGCAACAAAATTACCATTAAGTTATCATCAACCCTACCCAATTTAATATGCATAATGAAACAAGATCATGTCAAATGTTCCGACCACAATTAACTTCAAAATTCCTGCTACTGTGGTAGACTGTACATTCCTAATATAATGCAAGCAAAATTAGCCAGTTGCCTATTTGCAAATTATGACAACACCAAAAATGTACTCCATGATACAGATTAACAGAGTAATGTACAACGCATGGTTGAAGACAAACAATACAAAGAACTGCTTCAAAGCTCGATCCCTTAAGGTCCATACCTCTGAAAGTATTCATCCAATGCCCATCGGACTTTCTGTGGCACAGTATATAAGCAGCCTACTTCAACGATGGAAGACAGAATTTTTGGACTATAAGGATACGTTTGCAGTTGTTGTTGAACTTTACTCCAGACTATTTGGAGCTTTAACTGCTCAGCGTACTTTTGAATCAGCTTAATATAATATATGGACAGTGACTCAAGCTGTGGACTTTGAGTTCTTCGTTCTACAGATAAAAAATAGCAACAAAGTAAAAAGCTTGCTTTTTCCTTTTTGCAAGAATGAATAATGAGCAAAGAGTGACTATGTTATGACTATAAGAAACAATGAGTAACTGATGCATGTGTTATAAAGATAGAACAAGTACAAGGAGAAATAACCACGGCCCAGAGTTTAAGCTTTTAGTACAATCTAAGACACTTGAATGTAGGATCCCATTCCCCCAAAACAAAAAATCCTTTCCAACCAAAGAACTCAAAGAAGAACCATCAGGCAAAAGCCCTTTCCCTCGGACTTTGAAAGCAACCTCCCTACATTGCTTACTCCACTTGTAAACTAGCCAGAACACAGTTATAGAACCACTGTCAACCCATGAAAGAGGAAGGCCTCAAGGCGAGCCCCATGAAAAGCAGTTACCAAATTCAAAGAGTATGATATAGAGCACGAGACCTTCAATCCTCGTACCCACCAATACACAAGCAAGTGCACCTAGAAGGATCAGGGAGAACCCTTTCAAATGTGGAATAAATCAGTTAAAAGTGAAATCACCTGGAAGTGCCATTGAAAGGGCCTCCTCAATAAGCTCAAGACCAGCTTTGCACCCAGTGGTCAAAATCTCAAATAATGAAGCTGAGCATACAAATGCAATAGAAGAGTCTGTGATGCATCCACAACCCCATGCAGACTGCAAATGCTTCATTTGTTCTCTGAACCCGTTGTGAGCTCTAAGTAATAGCAGATTTGATACCTGTCCGGTAAATGGAGTATATTGTGTATTTCTACCCAGACAGGATAGAATGTGAATGGCACGCAAAGATGATTCCTCGCCATTACCATTGTCCACTTCCATCTCAGCATACCAGCGGTAAAGAATAGGAATGTTTTCCTCAAGATCCTGCTGCATATGCAAGAAGGCAAGGGTTTTTAGCAGGAAGAACAAGGAAAGACAGCATTCTCACCACAATCAAACCAAGTATAAAAGAAAATGCGAACCAATTATAAGCAGAAACCAGCTGGAGTTCCTTCAAAAATATTTGAATATACTGAAAATAGATGAAAATTACAGTTCACTATATTTCTAACACCACAGCATAGCATGCCAACCATATGTACACTCCCAAATGCATCGAGGATTTGTTGCATATCAATTCAAATATTGTTGCCACTGATTTTAGTCAATAAGGAACAGGATAACTAAACCAACATAGGAGGCTTTCTCTGTTGACAATGACATCATGTGATGCAGAATGGTTGAGCTATCGATACTTTAGGCCAGTAACTTGAGTCCACTGGAATTGGTTCAGTCAGATTACTTAATAAGTCAGCTTATTTCTTTTTACTTGGTTTTTGTTATGATTCTTGGCCAAAAGGTTATGCAAGGTCCAGAAAAGGCGATGGATGCCTCTTTCTGATAGACGTTAAATGAAGTGAAGTTTAAACACCATGGAAGTTTCTCTGTCTTTTCTCTTGGTACCTGTTTGTCACCATCTGTATCTCAGCAACTTCCCTTACCAAAACTATATGTAGCTTTGTGTGCTTCTCGATCAATTGTTCTCTTCAGCATCTATCCTTGAACCCAGTTCTTTAGTCCACATTGTCATTCCAAATTATCAGAATTTTTCCAATTTCACCTTTCAAAAATAAAGGGAATTTTTCCAATCTCTAAGCTTCAGCAGTAAAAACATTGACTACTCTCCCTGCCTTTAACCCGCAACAGGAAGTTATAGTCTTAATAGTAGTACATTAGGAGACCACGACCCCAAATTAGCAGCTTCTACAAACTGTAACATGCATCCTCTCTTCGTCAGGTTCCTATGCTACAAATTCTAGAGCCCACCTTCCATCAAATTTTTTGACCTAGAATCATAAGTTTAGTCAATACACCAATGGATTCATCTGTACGGGAAAGCTGAAAACATCACTTTCAAAGATGAACTTCTACATTAGGCATAGAGAAAAAGCTACCAAGCCATGCTTAAGAATTTCCTTCAACCTCATTGGATGGGCTGTACAAAACTACCCTAGAAAAAGCCTATGCAGCTCTCTAAACATTAAGATTTCCAACAATGTTTGAACATCACTGCAATGACATGCACCTCTTGCTTTAAAATCTCTTAGGCTGTGTTTGGTAGGGGGATAGTGCTATACCAGGATAGAATAAGAGTGGAATAAGTATAAAAGGTGTTTGGTTGGTGGGATTATAATAATTGGTCAGATTGTAATGATTGGTGAGATTGTTAATGATTGATATGTTGATTTTGTGAGGGAGGAGAGAGAGTTAATGGGTTTTGATGTGATGGATTGTAATTATTAGATAGTAGTTTTTGAGTTATATGTAGGAAAAGAGAGTATTAATAGATTCTGATGTGATGGAAAAAGAAAATATATGTAAAAATAAAGAATTTCTTGGAACTCATGCACCTCCACCCTTATTCCTCTCATAACCCACCAAATAGTACCTATTCCTATTCTAATCCCACAACCAGACGCTGCCTTAGTATTTGTAATTGAGTAAATTAAACAAAAGCCAAAATTCTCCACAATCCTTACTCTAATTTAAAATACTAGATTGATCCAATCTAAATTACTGATCAGTTCAAAAAAAGTCTAGGTTCAAATTCAATGCAAACACCTAATTTTTATTACCGTCATATCTACAGCGAGAGCTTCTATACTTGACAGCATATCAAATCTTTTAAAGAATGTAAAGCTTGCCCAGTGACATCAACAAACCCCAAGGAGATGTAATCCGAATATGGAAAATTTGAAAAGAGAATCCTCATGATTAGGAGACAACAAGATTACCTGTGGAAGATCATGTATCAAAGAGAGCGTCATGTCAAATACTTTTCTTGCACGATCAATATTTCCAAAAGCAGCCTCTCTCCGAGCATATACTCCCGAAAGCAGCAAATTCTTCAAATGGATACAAAAAGGAAAGATCATATCTTATTTATAATTCCCACAAGTTGAATCAGAAACAAAACAAGTAACAAACAGCTTCATATCTTTTACATTATAACAAAAAATCACAAAATTAAGAATGATGAAAAGGAACTAGTACCATCAAAGGGCACATAGCATCAACATTTTTGTTATGCTTAGGAATTAAAAAATAGGTCTAAGCATATTTACTTCTAGGTTCAATAGCTATGGCTTAAGCATAGGTAGACATATATCACAGCTTATAGGTATCATGCTTGCAAGCAATTACATCGCCAGAAATATGCCTGCCAACATTTCAAGATTCAGTGAATGAGTACACACATGAGAGAAAACAAAAGAAAAGTTGGTCTAGATGAGAATGATGAGAAAAACAATTCGGACGGTGAAGAGGGTAAAATGGCACGTCAGTCTTCAAAAAAAAATGTCATCCTTCATGATGAGTTGCAAAAAGGGAAGACTAGACCGATGGCTTTTTCATATAAACAAATGGAGTGGTGGCTATACTGTGGCCATACTATTCCTTTTTCCTTGTGGATGGTCTTTTGTGTGTGTGTGTGTGTGGAGGGGGTGGGGGGTGTCAAAAATGGAGCCAGTAAAAAATAAATATTGTAACGAAAATGAAAATTTTACTTCTGGATGGGAGATCAGCTTGATAGAATCATGAAACTTTTATACAAGAAAAGTCACAGTTCCATAAAGTGGTCTATGTTTGTTGAGATTTCTCCGGTGGCCTACATTTGTTGATGTTGGCTATGGAGTTTGGTATTCCACTTCAGTATCTAAATTCTGAATGAAAATTTTCATATTTATGTCCATGAAGACTCCCAAAACTTGTGAGATTGATTGTTAGTAACGTGATAAAATAAGGCTCTTGACATCCACATACTGGTGCTGATTTCTGAAAGGCTGGTTAATGCTGACCAGAATTCACCATCTTTGTCAAAAAGTGATAATTAATAGTAGCAGGGTAAAGGAGGTTCTTCCTAAAGAAAATAATGGTATACTGAATTTGAAGATTTGCCAAAATAACTTGTATAGAAATTCAAGGAAAAGAATATTTGTTATTATTGAAGGGAGAGGCCCTAGGCTCTAGCTCTCTTTATATAGAGAGAGGCAAGGGTACACATGGAAACCAACAATGACCTAAAAATAGTAAAACACCTAATCAAATATTCCTAATTGATTTATTTCCTAACACTCCTACACAAATCGAGATGTGGGAGACGGCGAAGATTTGGATTCTTAAGGTAGTGAAGATCCACTCTCGTTGACGTGGTAGTCTTCTTTTCGTGTCTTCAACCCCGAGTGCCCTTTCTTGTACACTCTCAAAGAGCCAGTCACGCTTGGTTTCTCTTGAGGTGTGTGAGAGTGCTGCTTGAATTTTAACATCTTGAGGTGGCTCCCATCTTCAATTCTTGTATCTTCCACTCAACATATAAGGACCCAAAAGAGATAAAAATTGAAACTTTAAGGGGTACATGCAAATGCCCAAAGAAAAACAAAAGACTACTTTATAGTTTATAGAACCTAAACGGAAAAGACCTAAAATCCCCCCCTTTTACTTCTTTTGACCGAAGAGATGACGCTATTGTTGTTGTCGTTCTCCACCTGCGGTTCCATGAGGACAACGCTGCCCCCCCTCCACCGGCAGATAAACCCAAGAAGGAGAGGAAGGGCCTCCAAGAAACCACCCTCGACAGAGGATCCCGATAAGCTGTCGCCACCACCCCCAGCTAAGGATGATGGCAAGGACAAGACGCTCATACTCCTCGGCAGTTCGACTTTGTCTCTTCCTCTCCTCCTCAGCGGCCTAGAGGGTGCATTGGTCCTCCTTGCAGTAATTGAGGTTAACGGCGATGACCTTGGGGACAGGGGTGGAGACACAGCCGGCCTTGTGGTTGAGCTTCCAAGAGGTGCGGTCTAGGTCGACCTGCACCTGCTGGGCGAGCCAACGGTTCTCAATACTACAGGCGACGGCCTCCTGGCACTTATCAGCATCCCCTTCGTGCCTCCTGGCGACGCGAGACTTGGGGCTTTCCGCCTTGCTCCAGTAGCGCTCCTCCTTGCGGGCCTCATCCTCGCGGCACTTCGACTTGCCTGCATTACGACACTCCTGCACAGCCTCCACCTTGGAGTTCACTCCCATCTTCTTAGGCATCTCTTCTCTCTCTCTCTCTCTCGCTTGTAGGTGGTGGTGGAGAGATGTATAGGAGAGGAGAAAACCTCTCTAGTGCCTCGTCGGAGGCCGGCGACGCCACCGAAGGGCCTCCTCCTCTAGGATTTCTTCTTCTCTTTCTCGTTTCTCTTTTCCGATGGGATCAAACCCGCTCTGATACCATGTAAAGAAATTTAACGGAAAAAAATATTTGTTATTATTGAAGGGAGAGGCCCTAGCCATCTTTTATATAGAGAAAGGTAGGGGCAAACATGGAAATCAACAATGACCTACAAATAGTAAAACACCTAATCAAATATTTTATTCAATGAGCTCAAAAAGGCCATATTCAACTGCAAGTCACATTTTACCTAGTTACTTTTTTTTCTTTTTGGAATAGCGTGGCTAAGTAAGCCAAGAAACCACAGTGCTTATTTTCATGTACATTACTGAAGATATCTTCTAGAAACAAACAAGACTCATTTCAAAGGTCAAGTTTAACTGTTGTTGATAAAAGGTTTGTCCTTAATTCCATTTGATGTTTAGCTTACAATAAGAACTAATTACGACATTGAATGTCTAATTTCCGGTAAGCATTTTGCACATGTTACTATTTGGGATGATATGCTCGTCGAGTTCAATCAAAGCCTTTTACATGTAGAGAAAATCAAGACATACCCCTTGCAACTCATCTCTCAGTTTGCATATTTAATGGTATCTTCTAAGTCGATATCCAATTTATTATATTTTCTCCTTCTCACATATTGAAGTGACAAAATTTAATGCATTTGTGGTTTATTTCAGATAAATACATACTAAGCGCAACAAAATTTTCATCTCAAGAATCTAAATCACTTATGCTAATGCCTTATTTCTTTCGATGATTTACGAGGCTCCGAATATATCTGACTGTCTTCTAATAAATATCAACAAATCATGTATAAGGCAGACCATCCTCAAGCATCTAAGATCTCAGTGTTCTCAATTGCAAAGATAATTAATTCATGCTCCACTTGTCCAACACAGGTACGTAATCTATGTTCAACAATATTGTATTTTAAATTTGTCTTAATATTTTCACTCTAAGGCAACTACCTATGCAACAAAGGCCACCATTATTCACATTTTCACAAATATGAAACTATAGTGAGTTGTTTGCCTCTATGCATATCGCTTAAATCGAGAAGCAAATTATATCAATTGCAACACACATATGTCAGAATGCTTACGGAGATAATGTCAAGAACGTAGCTTCACGATTATATTCCAAACTTGCAATTACTTCTTATTCATGCATAGGAGATCATACTGATGATTGGATGGGCCACAGATTTTTAAAATCTCTTTCCAAGGCTTTATGCATTGGTAGGAAACAAAGAGGCACAAGCCATTGATTGTTGAGGTAATGGTTGGGGACCTACTTTTATTGGGAATCTTTCAGATCAAATAATGCAATAGCTTGTACAATTGATGGATTTACTTTCAACACACCATCCTAGGGATGGAAATGATGCATTCTTATGGGACAGTGGAAATTTCTTTGTTTGGGAAGCTTATGTAAGATTGCAAGGAGTGACGCAACAGCCTAATACTGATTTCCATCAGGACTGTAGAAGGATATGGTCGACACCCTGCCCACTTAAAATCAAGATTTTTGCCTAGCTTATGCAGTGGGGAAGATTAATGACATAACACAAAGCTAGAGATCAAGATGGGTCCTAGAATCAGTCACTTCTTGTGCCCTTTGCCAATTTGGACAAGAGGACATCAACCATCTATTTTTTACTGTAGGTTATCTCAACAAGTTTGGTACAATTTCAACTTTAATTGGATTGATCACACAAGTGAACATGAGTTCTGGAGCTCCTTCAGGTGTGGACAGCATCAACATGGCCTAAACACATTTAGAACGAAGAACGAGAAGGCAAAAGTCCTAGCTGTTCGATAGGGCTTTTTTTCTTTTCGAAGAAAAAAGAGGAAGATTACCTCAACATGGCAATCATCCTAATTGCATTAATAAGTAAAAGGAATTATGGAGCCAAAATTCAGAAAGACATTTTGCTTCCCGTGTTACATTATCAACCCAGCACCTCTCTTTCCTAAACACCTTGCCATTCCTTTGAAGTCAGATACTCCAAATGATAGCAAATGCTTGACACCAGCCAACCCCATCCAACCCAAGGTGATCTCTAAAAAATCCTCCAGAAGGCCTCAAAATCTGATTTGTTCACTGTTGATAGGTTAAATTGATCCCAGACATCTTTGGAGAAATCACAATCAAAGAAAAGGTGTCGTACATCCTCCTCCTCAACCAAGGTTTTAAATGTCGATATCGATGTCGTATCGATAAGTCAAAAAGGGAATATGTCGGGGATATATCGTTGATATTGGTGAATTTTGGGGAAATCACTCAAAGAGGCCCAAAATGACGTAAAATGTTAAAAATTTGATGAAAATTAACAATTTAATAAGTAATACATGCATGAAGAAATTGCTAAAAGATAAAAATCATAAATTTTGAATGAAAATATAATAAAAACATGCTAAACTGCAGTGATTTAGGCCACAAATCATCACTAAATTGGAGATTAATTAAGGATCTTGCCTAAATAACGTGTAGACCACATCAATTTATGCAATAATCAAGTGTAACACAAGATTTAACCTTGGTATAAATAGTAACCGAGGTTAAATCAAAGTGATTTAGGCCTAATGATATAAAAAAATGACAAGATTAAGGTGATTACATTGTTGAGAAATGAACAAGGATTCTAAATCACCTAATAATCAAGGCAAACGGATCGGTGAACGCTCACAGCGGGCTGCAATAGAGAAGGAGAGGAAAGGAGAGGAAGAAAGTAAGAAAGATGAGACTATAAAGTAGCTGCAAAGGTATTGTCCGATGTCATCAAAGATTAGAAATATTTAGGAAAAATTGCAAATATGTGATTTAGTTTCAATGATGTATCGCTGACACACATCGACATGGGCAATTATTCTCTTGACATTATAGAAAAAAGACATTTTGACAATATTAACATGGGTATTGTTGGCGATATGAGCATATCGACGACATATCGCAGATATGTCATGACATCTCTTTCATTGCTCGAAAGACGTTTTTATGAGATTCTCATCAATCACGTCGATATCCCCCAATATTTAGGGATATCGATCAAGACCCATTGATATGGGTTAGATATCGCTGATATCCTGCAAAAAAGATATTCTCGTGATATCGATATGAGTCATGTTGGGGATACGGATATATCGCCGATATATCACTGATATATCGAGGTATTTGTTTCCATGTCCTCAACTTGCTAGCATAAGGGACACAAGATATCAGCATTCGACGGTCATTTAGATCTGTAAACTTTAGTAACTAGACGCTTCCTCCTCAGAAATCATAGGAAAAGCTTAACCTTAAGCGGCGCCTTGCAAGACCAAATAAGTTTTGAGTCACCATTTATCGCCAAATCTGAATTTGGTCCATCTGCAATTAGGAAATTATATGCTTTGCTTACGGCAAACCATCCCTCCAAAAAAAAAGAATCCTCTTTTGCTGAAACTAGGGAAAAGTCCTTGAGAATGCTTGTTAGTTGCTGAAATTCCTCAAAAGTTGCATTGGATAAGCCTCTAGACAATCTGACATCCCACGGTCCATGTATTTCATCCCACACATCACCAACCAGCACCTCCTTATTCACTGTTTGATGAACGTGACACCGAAACAGGTCTGAAAAACAATCAAATTCAGACCAATTATGCATCCAGAATTTAAAAGATGTCCCATTGCCCAAATTGGGTGAAAACTGATATGCATATTCATTCACCAGGGGGCCCACCGAGCTCCAGAAAGCTGAAACACCTCTTGTATGCAACCCTGACCCATGCATCAAATCCACCATACGACCATACGAATCCTTCACAATAGAAGTGACCAACGATTTTTCCTCAGACATCAGTCTTACCACCCATTTTAGAAGAAGAGCCTTGTTAAATTCATTCAACTTACAAACGCCAAGTCCACCAGCTTTCTTAGGCTTACATACCTCATCCCACAGTACAAGTTGAATATATCATCCCGTGAAATCGAGCCCTTTCCAGAATAATCTTCTTGGGAGGTGAACACACAGAAAGAGAAAACACCGACAAGGAAGATAGGACTGATTTCAACAGGATCAACCTTCCCCCACGTGATAACAGTCTTCCACTCCATGAAGAAAATCGGCTTGAGAACTTCTCAATTAGATGTTTCCAGTCTGAAACACCCAACCTTTTACACTTCAAAGGAAGGCCAAGATAGGCAATTGGGAGATACACCACTGGGGTCTCCAGAATAGTCGAAATGTCCTTCACCAACTCCCTCCCCAGTGCTAATGTAACCAAGCATGATTTATTTCTATTGGCCTTTAAGCCAAAAATTTCCGAGAATTTTCACCAACGAGAACATGTGTCTAGCCGCCACTAAATCCCCTTCAATAAAAAATGTTGTGTAATCCGCATACTAGATAATAGGTGTAAGTAGGCTCCTCTCCCTACTGATGGTAAATCCTGAAAATAGATCACCATTACACGCCTTAAACACCATCCCAGCCAATGTATCCACAGCAATATTAAATAGCATAGGTGCTAGTGGACATCCATGTCGCACACCCCTTTACGGTTGAATCCATCTTCCATCAACCCTCCCATTGACAAGGACAGAAAAAGAGGATGTTGTAATACATCTCTTCACCAACTGTATCCAAATATCTGGGAAACCTCTCCTCTTCAAAATATCCCAGAGATAATTCTAAGTTATGGAATCATAAGCCTTCGAAAAATCAACTTTCCAAAAGAAAGCTGGACAATCTCTCCTTTTCCAAGCCAATAGGAATTCCTCCGCCAGCACATATGAATCCTGCAAGGATCTCCCCCGGATAAACGTCGACTGCACTGGTGAAATAATGTCTAGTAAAATATTACGAAACCTGTTTGCAAGAATTTTAGCTCCCAACAAATAAATAAAATTTAGGAGGGCATTTTACTTAGAAGAAATATGACAATCTTTGAGGGAGAACGCTTGTATTTAGAGATTTTTTTAAAAAAAGAGGGTGATTATCCAATTGATAATCACCCAAATTTAATTAATGCAGGTCAAGATGAAATCTTGGTAAAATATTACAAGGAGTTCTCCCAATATGGTCAATGCTCTTGTATTTAGAGAATTTTATTTCTTGCATTTCTTCTTTGTCCTCTTTATGGGATAAATTCGTGTAATTTCCTTGTCTTTCATTGATTAATTTTTAATGGAGTTGGGTGGTTATCAACCAGATAACTACCCTTTTATTTTTCCAAAAAAATAGGATGAAAGATAGAGGGGAAATCACCAATAATGTAGATCGCAACTATATCACTATCTTGGGTGATGTTGTTGAGAATTTACTTGCCATTTGCTTATTGTAATTACTTGAAATTCTCACATAGGTTTTCTACTAAAAATTATGTCTTCCATTTTTCCTTTTTTCCTATAATTACAGCTATAAGGATACTAATTGTTGATTTCTCTAATATAGGATACTTCAAATATCTCACTTGAGAATATCATCAAACATTGTGTTTAGAAAGAATTTATCTTCCACTTGGGCATAACTGAGAAAAACTATCAGTTTGTTAACCTCAAAGATTTCATTGCAAATTGCTCTCCTCCGACCACTCCTCCTCCAGTCCCTTATCTCTATTGGGTCCACACATCACCTCGATCATTGATGACCCCCACTCCACCTCATCGTACCCCCTTTGAAACTGCACACTACTAGAGGAAGGGGGGTGAATAGTGTAGAAAAGAAAATGATACATAATTTGCAAAATAAAATCAATCCCACAAAAGAATTTACCATAATAAGACAATAGATTTTTAGATAGAAACCCCAAGGGTAGAAATCACCACCTAAGTCATCTCGACTTAAGATTTCACGATCTACCTAGTAGATCAAATTCACTAAACCGTACCACTTAAAACAAAGGTGACACAACCTCAACACATCCACACTACTTTGGACCGAGAGTATGTACCTCAAACCCCTCTTCTTTACGAAAAGAATTTTGTCTCACGAGGAGATGGAAATTCGCTCCAATCAAAATGAAAATACAAAACAAACCTATAGAACCTAAAATAAAGATTAAAACTAAGCTCCCGTAGGTGAAGATAACTTCCCTAAATTGGAAGCAGATAGGCATGAGTAGCTTAGTGTTTCGGTGCTCTCATATGCGAAATATAAACCAAGGAGAGCAGCTTGACAGATCCTCAAACTCAATCTCACTTTGTATGTGAAGTAGGTAGTAGTAGCACTTGACTAGTATTGCACGCTTGTGTTTTTCTCTTCTACATGTGTATGTGTTGTGCTTAGGCTTAGGAATGTCCTTACTATTTATAGAAGGCTTACCAACACTCTAGAGAGGCTTAGGGACTTCAACCGTTGGACAGCTTAAAGTTGGCAAGGGCTGCATCAGATTTCTGGAAAATCAAGCTGACAGTTAGACAATACAAACCAGTCGACACCTAGTCGCCTGGCTACAACATGCTCGGTCAGCCAAAATCTAATTTCAATCGACACCCTACAATGGGTGCAAATGACCCTAAGAGGTCTATACAAGACAGTCCACTGATGGTCGTCTAGTGGTGTGTTGACAGGTCGACTGATAGTCAACTAACTACTATAGGACTCTGAATTTTGAGTTCCTGGACTTGAGGATTTTTGACAATCGGCAATCAATTGACGCCCTAACAATATCATCCGACAGCTTATAAAGATATAGGTTAATTGGTGGTCATTTGACAATAAGGTATCTCTTGGGAAAGCAAGCCTAATTAATAGGGTACTTAATGTGTGCGAGTTCCAAGAGATTTTGAACGTTAAAGTAGCCAATGTTCAACAAAGTGTCAACAATCGACCGACGCCCAACTAAAGGGTTGGTTGGCAGGTACGCTCACCGACCGACTAGCTATTGAAGAGCCGGTCAACCAATATTAAAATTGGTCGGCACTTATGTGCTATTGAGTGTTGTTTTGAATTATTTAAGTGTTTGCTTGGGTTTCTTATGCTATCTAACGACTAATTAAGATTTTTAACTCTTTTGAGGCTCTTTACAAGTAATCTAAAAAAATAAAAGAACAAAAGATTACATTGATTACAATTAAATAATCTATCATATTCTTCTTTCTTCTTTGTCTTCAAGTCCAAAGCTCCTCTTTCAAAGCTTCTTTCTTCAAATTTTCCTTGATGCTTTTGTTCATCGTCAAGCTCCTCCATCACCACAGATATGAGCTTGAGCTCCTTCAAATCCTTCCAACTAATTGCATTAACCTGTGAACTTATAACTCAAATGCATTTTGTTAAATACAAATATTTTATTATCATCAAAATCAAGGATCAAGGTGCATTTGCACCAACACTCTCCCCCAACCCCCTCTTGTACACCCTCTCCTCCTCCAACCCATCCTTCCCTTCCAACTCCCTTAGCTTGACTAGAGACCCTCCCTAAATATCATCGTCAATGATTCCAAAGAAAAACCAGAGGTAACAAAGTTTCACCGTCTCCTTTTGCCCCAATCCTCCGCATCTTTCGCCTAAGCCATTTTTACGTACATCATCAAGACGACGTCAGAAAATATAAATATTGCACGTTTCTCTTATGAAAGAGGCGAACTCATTTCTCATAGAAGAAGCTTTTACTTTCTAGGATGACGAATGCTCAACTTTTTTCATTTAACTAAGGCAAGTATATTTATACTAACCAATAAATATCAAGCAAACACATGTCAATCAGGTCTCATTTCATCCAACTCAACCCCATGCCCTATGTTAACAAGCAATGTGAACCCCTCACTTTCACAAAAGAAAAGGGGGTCAATGCCCTATTTTTTACAAAGAAAAGCATGATGCTGCAAGACACCATCAATGGACACCCTTTCCCCTTTGAAAATCGCCCCATTCCCACTCTACCCAAATGCACCACAGAAGAAGGAAGGCTCTCCTAATGGTACCACCATCAGTAAGGGGACCATGTAAGCTAGACCAGAAATCTGGAAAGGAGGCAAAGCTAATTGACCAATCTTTTGCAGGTAACCAAACAAAGGCCACAAAGGAGCAAGAGAAGAAAAGGTGGTTCACATCTTCGGCCTCTTCCCCACAACAAAATTTGTTTTAAAAAGTTTTAAATGGAAAGGACGCAATTGAAGATGCTTTGTTAGCAAACTTTTGATGCTTAATCAAACCATGCAAGTTATTTACAAATAAAAAGGAAGTAGAAGTTCTCAAAATACTGAAAATAGGAATAGTCATGGGACAAGGTGGTACCCTTCTAGATGTTTACAAAACGTTGCGGGGTGAATGAAACACTCAGTTTACAAAAATATTTAATGTCACTTGTGAAAGCATGAGAATTGAGAAAGAGAGTTCTAAAACTTTTACATAGGAACAAAAGAGATTGCAGTTCAAACTATAGGCACAGCAAGTTAATGGGTCAAGCTATCAAGCTTTAAGAGAAATGAAAGGAGTTTAAGACAAGTTTCTGATATAAGTAATATAAAGAACCCTAACGTCACACCAGGTAGGTTTATGAAGTGGTAGAACATTTCCAACATTTGATAGAAATTATAAAAAAGAGGAAAGTTCTGTATACGAATTTTACTAATTTGAAGATGGATTATGTTCATGTCCCAAGGGGTGTATTTTGGAGAAGAGAGGGCTCAGCATAGTATATAAACATTATCAAGGATATAGATGATAGAGCTATAGCTAGTGTAAGACTTAGATGGGTTACCACAGTGCTTTGGAGTAACATTGATCTGCATCAGGTTTTGACATTTGAGTCCCTAAGTTCAATTTGGCAATAGATGACTTAATGAAACATATTCAAGACAAGGTATCATAGTTCATGCTTTTCAAAGATGACCTCATACTCATTGATGAAATAAGACACAGAGTAAATAAAAGACCAAAGAAAAGCGACCTTTAAACCTAAAGGGAAGGGAAATCCCCAGAGTAGGAAAACTGAGATATGGAATACAAGTTCAACATTGGAACTCAAGTAGATCATTCATAGGTTTCATTCCAGTGAAAGAGGGACAAATACTTTGGATCAATTTTCCCACAAGATAATAAAAATTGAGAAGTCATGCATGAAAAGAATGCAGGTTGTTTGAAGTGAAGAATGGCTTCAATTATTTTAAATGACAAGAAGATTTTCTTTTTCAAGGATAAATACCACGGAGCAGCCATTAGGTCTGCCATGCTACATGGATCTGAATATGTGCTTGTCAATTGTAGGCATGTGCATGGGATTTTTACAGCAAAAATGAAGATGTTGAAGTGGACATATGGCAACACAATGCCAGACTCAAAAGGAGATTATCCAGCAAAAGGTCGGTGATAAAACAAGAGAAACTTGTTTGAGGTGGTTCAGACATCTAGAGAGAGCCCTATGTAGAGTCCAAAGGTGTGATAGGAAAAGGCAAGGAGAATGGAAGAGTGGGAGAAAAAGTATGACGCATGATCTTGATTTTTCAGATTTATGTCCTAGGATGCCAAGAATAGATGTGAACGGAGGCAAAGAATCCACACAATAGACCCCACTTACTATGTGAAAAGGTTTGGTTATTCTTGTTTGCACAAATGCAAAGGCAACTTAAGAAGCATAGATATTGAAAAGGAACATGTAGCTATTTACAAATGGAAATGGCGGTTACATGGTCATAGGAACAATCAAGAAATTTTTTTCTTGGAAGGATAAAAACAATCAAGAATACCTGGCGATCATTTTTCAAAAGATGTTTTGCCAACGCCTGTGATGGTGTAGCTGAATAAGAGCGATTTGCTTGAGAAATCAATAATTCCTCAGATAGGAGAAGAGCTTCTTCCAATATGTAATTGCGTGGAAAAATATTGAGACAGAGTAAAAGAGAATTCCGCAAAAATTTAATCATGTCAGCCTGTCTTCTAATATCATTTGAGCCTCCAAGGAGGACTTCCATATTGACATCATTTGTACAACTGTGTCTCTTTATCAGCAACCTCATAGTACCTCGCAGACATTCTGAAACTGAATCGGGTACTGTATCTAGAGTGAGACAGTTGGATATCCACCTTGGATCATTGGTGCATGCCCTGACCAAAGCAAACATGAGCATAAAGAAGGAACCAACAATACACTGTACAAGGAACAGAAATGAAATATAATCACATAAAAGATTCCATTTCCCGCAAACTTTGACATTTGCATGAAGTAACTGCAACAATATAAACTTCCTAGAAATTAAGATATAGATGCCCATAAAAATCTTGTTAAATTGGTTAGAATATTAGAAGGTGTTAAGATCTATAGCAAAAATCCTTTTCAAAAAAGATCTATAGCACAAATGAAAATGTTAAGATTGATGTGTGGTTATACAAGGAAGGATCGTATTTCAAATGAGTTTATCTGAGAAAAGGTTGGGGTGGCATACATAGAGGATAAAATGAGAGACATGTCTAAAGTGATTTAGACATTTACAAAGAATGCCACTAAATGTTCCAATTAGGAGATGTGAGGAGTTAGGGGTTGAACCTATTAGAAGAGGGCAAGAAAGATCAAAAAAGTGTTGAAAGGAAACTATTAAGTATAACATCGATTACTTAAACTTAAGCTTAGAAATTACTCAAAATAGATTTAACTGGAGGCAAAGAATCTATATAGCTAACCCCACTTAATGTGGAAGAAGACTTGGTTGTTGTTGTTGTACTAAAGCATGTACATCGAGGTCCCAAACCCTATATTGGTGTCTAGTGTGTGTGTTTTGACATCGGTGTCTAATGTTGACATCAAAATCAAAGATGAGGAACATGTAAACATTAGATGCACAAGCTGAAAGAACTACAGTAAGCTAATAATCTTAGGATGTATTGATATCAACATATTGAAGCATTAAAGCACCAAAATGAACACTGAATCTTCAGAAAAAAGTATTTTAAAAATACCGAACTCAAAATAACAGAGTTGCTTACTAATCATAATAAAGATATTTACCATTGAGATATTTTTCCTCCATAGAAATCAATAAACCTTGATATCAAACAAAAACGAGCCTCTTCGGTGCTCAGAGGGAAAAGGTAGTCACAGACATCCTCGAATAAGATAGACCTTGAAAGATGGTCATCATCTCTATCTATTCAAAAAAGAACAGAAATGCGAAAAAGTTAGCAACAGAACTAGCAAGGGAAACAGTTGCACAATATATTGAGTTTAAGAAAGAACTAGCACCAGAACTCTCACGCACAGGCATCCATTGATCATAGTCTCTCCGTGTCTCCTCACTCGACCATTTAGTCCAAGTCTTAGGATCTTTAATTTCACTTTCATGATCTGCATCAACATTTACCCCAAGTTTTTTGAGCAAAGCCTCAATATCATCTTCTTGTTCAGCACCTTCAGTCTCAAGATCCTCTTTGTCATTTTCATCTGCTACAACATCATCTGCATTTTTCTCCTCTTCTTTGTTGGTTTCATCACTAACTGAAGGAAAGAACCAACCAGTCCAGCCTCCTGCTTCAGTTTCTTGTGCGTTATCTTCTTTAACAATGTTCTGTCTATGTTCTTCTTCCTTATCGATCCATATGGACCACCCAACAGCACCCTCTTCTCCAACTCTTGCACCATCACTAGTCCAGAAGTGCTCAAATAACCTCATTTTACTCTGTGAACCAAGTTGCAGAGTTGGGCCAAATAAACTGTACTCTATTTGTGCTTGAAATAAACCAGTGGCTAACTCTTGGAAACCAGTTTGCCACTCAAATCTGCAAAGATTCAGAAATATATCAACAAGACCAAGTTCAAGTTGAACAAGATCTGGATCAATCTGCTGGGAGCTACCAGGCGGATATCCCTGCAAAGGTACATATACAATGAAAAATAAAAACAGTTATTTGCTGTTGCTTAAGGACCATATAATATAAGTCAGCTTAAATAGTCGCAAGGATAAAGACACTTCTCTGATACATGCAGAAGAGGGATTGAAGGAACATGCCTCATGCAAGGGGAGAAGGCAGGACAATGAGAGAAAAAAGAGACCAGCTGGTTATGAACCAAAGAGGGACTTATTTTTACCTCTGACTACCGTATCTCTAATTGAAGCACTTGTACTTATGAAAAATAATCTAACAAAAACTTCTCTTGAAATGAATATGGTCAGCGAATCATGCACTTAACTCCAATTTGATGAGTTTGCACTCTCCACTATGATTTCTATAATTTCGTCAAAAACCACAAATTCTTGCAACAGTTTTGGATCAATTCTGGCTTTGATTGGTCTAAGTATATTACCCACTAGGACCAACATTTGGCCATCTAGCAAGTCAATCAGCAATAAACTTTGCTTTTTAAAAAAATTAGTGAAGCACACCATCCCCCTTCCAAAGATCCTATAGCTAGAAGTGTAACTTTAGAGTTTCTAGGAGTTAAGGATGGAACAGTGCATCCTCAGGAAGGGTGTGCAAAAAATTATATGAGATGGTAAGACTAATAATATCTAGAAGTACTTTTTGTAAAAGAGAATCATTTTTTTTCTTATAAGAAAATGAAATAGAAGCATATAACCAACTAAGAATAGTCGAATCCTTCTAAATCCTAAACTATTCATGAAAAACTACATTTTTTTTTAATAAGAAAATGAAATAGAAGCATATAACCAACTAAGAATAGTTGAATCCTTCTAAATCCTAAACTATTCATGCAAAACTAACCTGAGTAGTGGAGTTCTCACCGCCTAGAGTCAGAGAGCAAACATGTACTGTTACCATGAACGCCCCATGAGACCATGAGAATAACGGATAGGCATAATCAGGGGGTCTTGCATAGCAGGTTGATCGCTACCAACTTCAATGTCAAGAAATGGCTAACACTTTTTTCTTTTTGAAAAGATGTCGTACCCTTCTATTGGGAAGGACCAAAAGTGCTGAAAGTGCATATCTAAAAGAAAGGACTTAGATCCTTGATTCTTTGATGGAAATGCTTCCCTAGAATATGGGCTTGAAGGTTTGAAGAACCAAAGGCACTACAGGAAAAGTTAAATTGTAATTTGAAACAGGAGAGATTGGCATATAGTTTACAACCAATGAAGCGTACATGTAATCTGGAACTGGACTCCTAATTGAATATGCCAATGGAAGAAAGGATGTGGCAAGTGATCATAAAGGCAAGGTCCGAGCGGTCAGGGCATGGTCATAGTTTCTCGTATAGTGAATAAAAGAATAGTGTGCTTAAAGGTGGGGATGATATTGGGACTTGGAATGAGGAATGAGGATTTGGGTTGTAATAGACAAAGTTGGTTGAGTTAAAAAAAACAAGTGGGGATAGGGTTTGAGGACTCTCCTAGGTGTGAACTTCATCAATGTAGGATGTAGATGGGGGAGTCTGGAGTGACAGTGATTGGGGAACCAAGAGCAATGGTGGTGATATTGCATAATAGTGAGTGGTAAGTTGGTTTTCAGTTGAAATGGCAATGGGGTTTGGCAGCTATGCCAAAGGTGAAATGCTATGCATTTGCATTGTTGGTTGTGATAAAGGTGGTCGCAACAAGATCAATGTCAATGATGGTGGCAAGGGGAAAAGAGATGCGGATTGTGAAAAGGTGGTGGCATAAGGAAGTTAAGAACAAGATTCTGAAATAGTAGTAGGGAAGTGGTGGGAAATGGTTGCATGCTGTGGTAGCAAAGAATGGCGGGGCAGGCAACAACATGTCAATGATGAGAAAGCCATGGTGAAGGTTTATAAGTGCCTGCCAGCAATCAGCAAAAGAGAAATTAGAGGGATATAAGCAATGGCAACTTGCATGGTGGCAAAGCACCAAATGCACACAGAACACATGAATATTAAAGAAATGGTGGAGCTGCTAGAAAGAATGAGTGGTGATCCACAGTTGGCAAACTGAGGAAAATCAAGAGAAGTGGGATGGAATGAGTAGTTCATTTTCTCAAGCTTTTGATAGCTCTTGGCAAAGGTGGTACATGGTATGCAAAAGGCAAGGGTGTAATAGACATCATATGAGATGGTTCATATCATATTTCCCTTTTGCCAAGAAATATGGGTCAATATATCAAATATAGGCATTTCAAATGAGTATTTGCTTCCTTGGGTGAACATTTTTGCGACCTTATGGTGTCTCAGGCGTGAGGAAAACAAGGTGGCCTTTGGGGGGGAAAGAGTCTATGGAGCATGTTGCAAGGGAGGTTTCCTCTCTTTATTGCTTTTGGATGGATAATCTGCAGCTTGTTTTTCTTTTATGTAGCAACAAAGCGGGTGATCATTAACTTCCGGTAGTCATCCAAAGAGTATTGCAATGCTATTTTAAAATAAAGATCAATTCACTATGGTCAACTTTTTCATGAGCTCTCTCTTTCCATTTTCAAGCTATGTCCTACAAAAATTATCTTAATTGTACTTCCACCAAAGGTTGGACAAATCATCTTGTCCATAAATGCCTGAAACAAACTTGACTGCATTGATGTCATATTCTTTTTAAAAAGTGCTTGCATTGAATAAATTTATGTCCATATTACTCAACCCTATAAGCAACTTTATTTACCCAGTAAGGAATATCATGATAAGGCTTCCAAGGAGGTCTCCAGATTGATATCTAAGTAAACTCCACCATTCAGTGTAAGCCTCCAAATCATGAGAGGTTAGAATATTTCTATCCAAGGAAGTGAAGGGCTTTCTTCTTTTGAAAGGAAGGAAGTGGAGGGTATGAGGTCAAAGTAATGGAAATCATTCCCAGCAGCTCCATATTTCACTTTCAAGAGGAGCAGGAGGAAGGATTTAAGGAAGGGGGTGGTGAGCGCAAAACTTCCAGGTGTAAGAGAGAGGTGAATTCCTCATGCAAGTTTCCTACACTTCCAACAACTTCCCTAACTGCAGGTACACAAGTGAAAGCATGAAAAGAATGGTACGTATTGTTAACTCATCAGAATCATTAACCATGTTACCCAGAGAGAAAGGTAACAAGAAAAGGTTAGAGACAGAGAGACTGACATTGCGAAGCTAGAGGATATATTTGACCACAGTGGTTATTCTTGAGGAGAAAAATAGACTATATAGCTATTATCCATGCAAGAAAGAGAACCTGCCTACAAATTCTGCTCCATGATGAAGAAAGAGCCTGGAGGGCATGAGCATATCTTTTCCTCGCTTCAGAGACCTTAAACCTTGAGAACTCTCCTTGCACCACAAGTAAAAATTCCTTCCACAGCTTGTAGCTTCCATAGTGTTTTGCCAAGATTTTTTCCCATCTTGCCACAAGAACCTCACCACTATCCCTTCTCTCATATGATTTAAGAAGACTCAGCAACAATGTTTCACTTTCAGGGTTAAGATCAACAGCTTTCTCTAGTATGCCAATCTTTTTCTCGAGAGTCTGCAAACGAGCTGCTTTCTGCCGCTGCATATTTGCAACTTTATCCTGGAACACAAAAGTATGATAGGAAATTTAACCAAACAACTGAGTGAAGATCCATATCTTGGACATTTAAGCTCCATTAAGTTAGTGAAATATGAAAGCAGATACTGAATACAGCTTCCCCTTGATATTAGTACTCTTCCACAGAAAGATTCCCAATTCTGAAAGAGCTTATTTCAAACAGAATGAAGTTCTCTCAAAGAAGCACCAAAAACGTTATACATGATCAACTCTTGGAACCCAAGAAATGTTCAAGCATGGAATCAAGATCAAAGACAGTTGTCAGATAAAAGTTACTGGTAAAAAGAAGCCCATGACAAGTCCATAAGAAACTTGGCAAGCCTGAAGAATTATGCAGAATTACCTGAAAGCCCGCAAAAGCTATCCAAGACGCTTCGTCATGGGGAGACTCCCTCAGTATCTTATTAAATTCCCGTGTTCTTCGAATTACTTCATCTTCCCAAGATTCCTCAACATGTCCCTCTCCAGTAACATTGTTACCCTCAACCAAGCTTTGTGTATCTAAAAGAGGAATAAAATCTTCCATGAATGTCAAAGGCCTCTTGATGGAAATCTTAACATGTTTAAAACCCTTGTGTCTCTCCCAATTTGCATGCCTCGCTGAATAATAGCGCCCCCCAGTTTTTAAGACACTGTCCAACAAATCAACATCACCCTCTCCGTCCAGCGGTGAGATCTGAAGTTTCCGTTTATACCAACTCAGAGCTTGTGCTCCCAATAGCTCACTTGCATTTTGTCGCCTATAACGTGCAACATCCATTCTGCACTTTCAACCATTTATTGGGAATAATCATAAACTTAAAATTAAAAAAATAAGCAAATAGAGGGAGAAAAAACATGAAAGCATGTGCAATCTTAAGTAGATTGAAACACAAATAACCAGCAATTTGCTGCAAAATGGCCCTTGTAGTTTAACCAATTTACCTCGTGCCGAAAAGATAATATAGCAACCTTCAAGCATATAGAGAGTGTGCATGTGCGCGCATACATGCATATGCATTGAAACAAGCTTGAGGCTCATTTGACTCAAAAATGTGCGGAAGTAATTTAGAGCCTCCAGATTGAACGTTACCACACACAGATAAAGTTTAGTTTGCAGTAATTTAAACAATTTTGCAAGTTAATCCAAAAGCGTTGCAAAGAAAAAGGTATATACACATACCACATAAACATATGACACGCACACACTGCACACATGTGTGCAGGCATACATAACAAAGGCACGCACATGCACCAATGCATGCATGCAGGCACACAAGCTTGTTCTAGTATTTCCAACAAGGAAATAACCTCACTCAATGTTGATGGAAATCTAAACATTGAAAAATTAACTAGCTTAATGTACCTTCTTGATGGAGCACAATCTGCAAGCTGCACATTATATTAATTTTGGCCAATTTTAACTCCTATTTTAGGAATAGAAATGATGGCTAGTCATTTCACTTTATTGACATTTAACGAAAATACCACATTAAAAAGCAACCACAGCAACCCACTACAAACCATCTTTGTAACATATAGAGATATCTTGAGCAGCCTTAACAATGTTCTCCACATATGGTTTCCCTCCCTAGAAGATGGCGTGATTCCGTTTCCCACTAATTCTAGTCCTGAAGACAACAACATGCCTTGTATGTCCAAGCATGAAGTTAGATCAAAAAGAGTTGCAAGAAGGTGGATGAATCCAAAAGATGCTACCCTTGAAACAAACATTGGCTGAGGAGCAGCAAAAGAAGGTATGACCAAAATCTTCTCCCTAGCAAGGCAAAAACATGTCAAAACTAGGTGCACACCTCAAGTGAAAAACTCTCTACTGCCTCCTTAGCAACCACGTGAAGATATAGATCTTCAAAGGGGCATCGACAACCCAAATCAGACTGGAATGTAATCTAAAGAGAATTACAACCAAAGACAAAAGAAGTGCCCTTGGTTCCAAACCCAACCATCAACCTCCATGCCAAAAGGCAAAATTTTGTTACAGAGATCAAACAACTCAAGAAATTCTCCACATGCTTGTCAGAGACCCAGAAAAGGTGTCAAATACAAATTCCTACATCCTGAGGACCCAAAAATGGAAATCTGACCATGAAAGAGAGCAAATCAACATGTGAATAGAATGGCCAGCCACCTTGAAGATGTCCAATCATCCAACAAGAACCTGAAATTTGATCCTTTCCCTAACCTGGCCATCAGAAAAGCAGCCATACTCAGCACAACCACAGAGACAGTTCTCCAAAACATAGAGACTAGATCATCATCAACTCTCCTTATGTCCCATTTCAAGGAAAACCATAGCAACTACAAATTGAAAATTGAAGCAACCCATCATCTAGCTCATAATTCCAGTACCCTCTAGATCAGTAACACCGCAGTCATTGTCTGAGTATGAAGCACCCTAAAAATAGGTCTGTGACTATGAGCACCTCAATGTAAGCAACTCAACATGAGCATGTCAATCTACCCCAAGAGATAGTACCACATAGCAAACTCAAAGCAATTTCGAATGGTATATATGAGTGGAGGCATGCTATTAAAAAATATGGGTTTAGGCATCTTGAGCTGGTTGGTGGCAGTTCTATTGGGACCTGCAACTTAACGATGTTAACTTGATAGCGGCCTGGTGACATGCTCGGTGTTGAATGCCAAGACATCACAGAATGGCATCAAAGTATAATTCAAGAGGTCAAGCCACCACTAGCAATGAGACAAGTAAAAAAGGGCTACCATTAATGTGAAACCACCATTACTAGAGAAGGGACCCTGGACCAACCGCAATGAGGGCATTGCAATTATAAAGTGGGGAGAACGTATGACAACCAAGTGACTGGTAAAGTAACTTCATAACTTAAAAGGCGATGATTGTAGAGTTGGATTCTCTTGGGCCTTTGATGATACCTGAGTCCTCATTCAATCATCGGCCCATTTACCTCTACCTCTGTGGAAACTGAGATTTTGGTTGTTCAGTGCGATATGTCCTCATTCATTTCTGTCACAAGACCAACCACTCCCCATAATGTAAGCAGGTGAACATGAACAAGTCAGTCTACTCAAAAGACAGTATCACATAGAAACTCAAGAGAGTTTAGAGTGCTACATAAAGGTGGAGGCATGTTACTGTAAAACAAGAGCTTTAGCACTATAAGCCGATTGGTGGAAGTCCATTGAGACCTTTGGCTCAACGTTGTTAACTAGGTAGCAGCCTGGTGGCATGCTAGGTGTGGAATGTCGAGATGTTACAACAAACATACACCAGCCACTAATGCAAGCCTCCATCCATATCCATATTCAAATAAAGCACCCACATAATGTAACTACTTTTGAAGTCCCATTAGTTTATCTTAGTTGCAAATGTCTGAAAGGAGAAAGAACACAACTGATTTAAGACAGGAGATCCCCTGCTATGTGGCAAGCACTGGAGGGGTCACAATGGGCAACATCAACCAAGGAATCAATGGGTTGAAGGCTTGTGAAGTGAAGCTGTGGCATTGGAACATCCAAACATGCATAGGGGCAAAGTTGTGGTATGGCCTCGTGTAGCAAAGGAAGTAGGGTGGAGTTGTGTGCGCTGGTTGTGTGACGAATGATATACAGTTGGTAGTAGCTGTTAGGATACTTTGGTTGCCTTGTCATGAGATGTAAGAAAGGGAGAGGATGCCCTCTCTATGTATACGTATGAGCCACATTACAAAAGGCAAGCAAATACTATCCCCCTTTACTCTACCCAATACCCCACGCTCCATCCTCCACCAGCTGGTACAGAAGGTCTGCCTCCCACATCATACGCTAGTAGCACCCCTACACTGACCGCCATACACCCCGAGATCGTTGGCTCATTGGCCTTCCTCCCCGCGATTCAGATCTGTACCCTCGTTCCATAGCATATGTGCATCAACCCTTCCTCCCCTTTACCAAAGCAGTTTGGTTCTTGATGGGATTTCGGATATTACACTCCACAGATTGGTTTCAGACCTATTCAGATGTCAGTCTTCAGTTTGCCTTGGCTGAACTGAATTCAACTACTCCTTATTATGTGGCCTATGCCATATGGATAAATAGATGTAACGTCATTCATGGCAGCCCCTCGGATGAGCCTTCGGTGATTGTTAACTCCATTTACACCTCTCTGAAGTACAATTCCTTAAGAACAGAAATGGCCAGCAGTTGGAAACTCCTGCAGTTAATGTTAGATTGACTTTTGATCCTGGTGGACAATCTGGACAAACTACTGCTAGCCCCTCCCTGCCTACTATCATAGTGGATGCAGCAGTTCATCCCCATCACTCCATAGCAGCGGCTGTGATTCTGGGAGAAGATGGAATTATCCGTGCCGTGCAGGCTGTAGCCATTTCGGCTACTGACAGTCACGAAGCAGAGACTTTGGCAATTCATCAAGGCATCACCTTCACCTTGAGTCAGGCTTATGTTAACGGGCAAGTCCTCAGTGATGCATTATCCCCCATAAATCATATTACTGAATCCTCACAACCTCCTTGGCGATCCCTCCATGCTATTATCCTCTGCAAGTATCTCCTTTACCAGTTCCCTCACTTCTCTGTCATGCATGTTAAGAGATCAGATGTTACTTTAGCTCATAACCTGGCTAGGTTCTGTTTGCTGAGGGGTATTACGGGTGTTTGGGATGGACACTCCATCCCTTGCTCTTTGTAAGGTTGCTGGATGTCTACGGAAGTCTTCTTTTCAAAAAAGGAAAAAAAAACAACCTCTAACACACAACCAACAGAAGTAACAATCACGTCACTTTTACATGGAAAATAGCAATACGACATGCATGTGTTGATGATACTCCTAAACAGAGCATACCCTTCTCCAATATTCTTCCTCAAACCACGACAGCTACAAAAGGACAAAAAGAAGCACCGCAACAATCACTAAATATGAACCTCCTCTGTAATCTACTCACAAACACAGAGAAGGCAGGCACATTGGAGAACACACACATGGTCAACTAACATTCGCAATTTGTTCCATTTGAGTGGAGTCGCCAGTACAAACCATTTCCTCAGTGACAAAAGTAGTTACCCAAGCTATTCATAACTCTTCATTTTTTTTTTTTTTCGCTTTATTGGAAGGATTTACACCTCATTTGAAACCAGAAATCACTCCATTGTTGTTCGCATGAAGTTCTAAGAACATAAACCTCAAATCCTCACTCTCCCCACTCAACAGCAAGAAACCAATCACCCGGAAAACCACAAGAATCCACGAGAAAAGCAAGAAACGAGGCATTTTTCTCGAATCCAAGGACCAAAAAGCAACCACCTGTAGATGGACCCGAACGCGAGGTTGTCGGGATCCCCGCGCGAATCGAAGTAATAACCCTTCTCGTCCTTCTCCCTAGCGCCCGCCCAAGCCCTCACCCCGGACCTCCTAATCTCCTCCTCCTCCTCCTCCTCCTTCCTCCTCCTCTCCTTCCTCCTTTTCCTCCTCTTCTCCTCCCTTTTCCTCCTCCTCTTCCTCTCATCCTCCGCCTCCGAAGAGGGCGGCGAGCTCACGAGGCCGTAAGAAGGGGGCTTCGGCTCCGAACGAGGCTCCTCTTCCTCGTCCTCGTCCCCGACGGGGAAGATCTCCTCGGCGGGGGGCTGCAGGACGGAGGCATCGAAGGTGAAGCTGCGATTTTGGAGCCAGGAGGAGGGTGCAGCGGAGGGGAGGGGTGGCGGTGGTGGTGGGGAAGAGAGAAGTGGGAAAAGAGAGGAGGAGGAGGGCTTCGCCTCCGGTCTCTCGTCTGCGTCTCCTCCTCCTCCTTCCTCCATCGCCGTCGTCGCTTCCTCTTCTCCCGTGATTGAGGCCATCTCAAACGGGAGGTGTTTGCCGCCAGTGCCGAGCTGCCGAGGGGTTTCGAGACCGTTCCCGACGATGCTTTGTCGCCGTGGAAGGGAAATGTGTAGGAAAAGAAATGGATTCGAGTCATAAATAAAAAAAAAGACAGAGGGTTTATATTTATATATTTATTTATTTATTTATTTACCCATAGAGAAAGGGGGAGGGGGGGGGGGGGGGGGGGTGGTGGTTACGGAGAGAGCTCCATATTCAAAAAAAAATGCAAATGAGTAGAAGAATCTAATCTAACGATCAAAATAAAAATTACCATTCGAATCCACGTGGGTTTCTTGATCAAGTGAATTAAAGCAAGTTAGAAGACTAAGAAAATCAAAAATTATAAAAAATAAAAATAAATTCAATAAAATCTTCGATATTAATATTAGAATATGATCACGACCCGCTATTCTAATAATTAATTTAAAATATGTAAGGAATAAATATTAAATTAACAAAATTATTATAATAATTTAGTCATCGCGATGTAATGACAAGTAAATATATTTATAACGAATATACAACGTAACTGTAACAAAATTTATAATGGTTGTATCACATGTATGTGTGTTGTAATATATTATTTTTATTATATATATATATAGAAAATATTGTATTATCATACAATGAACATTAAAAATTTTAATACAAATAAAAAAAATTTAAAAAAATCCCCTTGAAGTGTCATGTCTAATAATTACTACCACGAGGATGTCAGAACATTGGGTTTAATGAATAATTATTGTAATACAATAACTCCACTCCACATATAAAAAATTGTTGCAAATTATAACACTGTAACACTTTTCACATGTTCGCATCGATTATTGAAATAACTTGTATTACACAGTTTACTTATATACATATGCATATTCTCATGACTTAAAACTATGTAATACACATTTCATCATATAAAAAGATAAAAGAAGACTTGTATTTTACTTAAGGATGGTATTGACAACCCCTGTTGCTAAACTTGCTTCGATCGTATTATAAAATTGTCGCGTTGTAGTATAATGATCAAATTGAATTAAGCATTTAAATTTATAACTCGGATAAAAAGAAATCTGAGGTTCTCAGTGGGAGTAATTATTCGCGCAATTTATCACTATCAAAAAGGTAATATATTCTGAGTAAATAAAGTGCTCCTTTATAGAGATAAAAAAATAGAGCAAAAGTGGTGGTTTAAACCACCAAGTTCAGCACAACTATCAATTATCAACGGTTAACTCAACTCAACACTTTACCCTCAGACGACAGAGAACAGGCACAAACGCCTTAAGTCTTAAGGGAAAGGGTGTAGCAGGTACTATTCCACACTACAAAACCTTCCCCTGCCCCACGCTCTCTTTCTTTTTCTTTCCCTTCTCTTCCTCAATGTCCGGTCAGACGCTCAGGTAATTGGGTATCAGGGTTCCGCATACCCAAGACCAGGGCTGCAAGCGTGGTCGCAACAGAGGTGTGAGTATAGCTTAGGCGAGTAATCGAGTTCGGAGCCATGCCCGTGTGGAGTTGTCACGGGTGAGGTGTGTGGGGTGTGCGGGGACCTCACCCCCGGTGTAACTTGAGGCGATAAGACTGAAGCAAAAATTCCTTTTATGCGCACACACTGCCTCTTCTCTTCACAAGGTGGGACTAAATCCCACCCTCTTCTTTGCGCGACTGGCAGCAGTAGTGGTCTTCCAATTGAAGCTGAAGGAGCACACGATGCTTCCAACTGGAGATCTGGGTCGCTTCATGGAAGGTGTCCACCTCTACTGGAGCCAACGCCTGGAGCGGGGATCTCAAGAACAGGGTCTGAAGCTTCGCGAAGAAGCTCGAACAATGGCACGATAGGTCTTGTACCTAAAATCAAGAAGTTGGCCTCTTGGCCAGGTTAAATCAGTTCAAAAGGTTCGTCGGAGCACGGCGAACGTGGCGATGGTGGTTTCGTGGTGTGAGAGTGAGTGTGGCGGCTAGATAGAGGCGGAAATGGCCGGAGGAAGTGGGTTTGCTCGGGGGGCGTTTTGGGTGGATGGGAAGGCGAATAGAGAGAGGGTTTTGATGGGTGGAGTACGGCAGAGGTTATGGGCGTGTCGGCGAGGAGGATGGAGGTGTGTAGCACGTGGAAGTCCTCGCCGAAGGGGTCACCGAAGGTGAAGATGAAGGGTAGCTCCGGCGGGTACCTGTGCATAGCAAAACGAACCTCTCAATCCTAGATCGATCCAGGAGCTTAAGGGAAGATCCTCGAAGCTTTTCCCTATTTCTACATGTTGTGTGAAGGGGCTCAGTGATGTGGTGAAGACGCTCGCTGGAGCCCTTAAAGATGGTGATCGGTGATGGCTCAAATGGGGTTGGAATTTAAAATTGGAGAGATGAGAAGGTAGAGGGAAGAGAGGGGAAGAAAAACCCTAACCTAATTTGGAGGAAGGAGAGGTGGAGACCAATGGCGGTGGCAGGCCGCCGACGAAGAATCGGAGAACGAATTGAGGCCGACGAAGGAGGTAGAGAACCGGCTACTGGGATGAGAAGCTCAACAAGAGACAAAAGCAACAGCACCCTCATTTGATGGTGAGAGGTAGCAAAGCAAAGGAGCGGAGAAGACCTCAAGGTCTGGCAATGCCGGTGCACAGAGGAAGAAGAGAAGGCAGCATTTGCGCTTGGATTCCAGACAACTCGACTCAGAGGAGCATCGTGAAGCTTTATAGAGCCTCGACCGTGCATGAATTTGTTGCACGAGGTAGCGAGAAGACCTTCCAACAACTCGTATCTCCATGTTTGCTTTTTACCAGAGATCGCGGGTTGTTGCAACAACAATAGCCGGCGAGATGTATCTCGATTGACGCGGAACGAAACAACAAATAACTTCGCCTCAGAGGTCGAGCTCAACCGATGCTCGAAGCGGCCGCAAATGGCACTGGAAAGTCGCCGGTTAGTTCAGTCAACAGTTTCGCGGCTGCTAAAGGAGGAAGATGACATCGGGGACTGATCGCAAGAAGAGAAGGACTTAAGAGTAATGAAATTAGACCTACTTGCAAGGATTTAAGGAACTTAGGGGCCTAAATGCAAAGTAGGTACGAATATTGTCAAATCAGGTCCAACTTTTTATGGAAGTTCAATTAGGATCTAGGGAATCCAGTGGTCATGTTAATTTTGAGTTTTGAAGTTTTTTGGTTGGTAAATCCTCCATTTAAACTCATTTGACATTAATTATTCACCTAGGTTATTGTTTTAGGTTTAATTGGCTTCTTTGACGTATCTGATCAAATTAAACCTTATGGGATATTTATTTATAATTTTTAGAAGATTTAATTTGCAATATTTTCATCAAAATCCTATCAAACTAGGTTAGATCAAACATAGGGTTTAATTGTTCTCTTTAATAGCATAATTTCAAAGGAAACCCTAAATTGGTTATTTTGACCTGTTTTGCGGTCTCTTGGGATTATTCTAATGAATCTTCCTCCATACGATATTGTACCCTTTTTATGTATTATTTAGGTTAATTTACCTTAGGACTTAACTAAATTAGGTGAGTTATAGAGCATGATGGCACTACCATCACCTGTGCATCTCATGATGGCGGTTAATGGGAAATAAAAAAACGTATTCAAAAATGAAACACAAGTCCGTGGCATAATATTTGCTAATCAATTATAATTACCTCTCATAAATTGCAATCATGTATTACACATTTCATCAGTTGCAACAGATCACTGGAAATGTTGTAATACACACAATTCCCCAACCGTTGATAAAAATATCCACTAAAATGTTATAATACAAACACTTTGCATGGGACATAAATACAAGATCACATAAATTGTAACCTTGTATTACACCTTCTATCAATTGAAGCAGATCAACACAAATAATAAAAGGAAATAGATAAAAATCGAAAATCAACCATGGTGAAATAATGTAACAAACATTGTGCAAATTACATATAGGACTTCCTATACTATCCACATAAAATCGAAAAATATTCTTTCCAAATTTACAAATTGAGATAAATTTTTTAAAATTGAAAAGTAGATTGTAAAACCATTGTAACATATTGTAGGTGATTTTCATCAAGGACGCGGTGCATATCAACGGTTAAAACGATATGCCCATTTGAGTTTTTTGAGCACATTATTCTCTAGATACATTCCATATATATATAGAGAGAGGGGGGGGGGGGGGGGGGGGGGGCAAGGATGGTGCTCGTCACCAACAACGAAATTGGGTGCAGATCATCACTTCTCTACCATTGGATTCGTTTAATGGTTGAGATTAAATTCTCACTATCCCTCCCTCCCTCTCTCTCTCTCCTTACCTTCCCCCAACATTGAAGCCCTAGATGATAGCCCTCTCAACCCCCCAATCTCCACTCTATCTCACTTGCACCGGCAATCGCATCACTGTAGCCTCTTTCCCCTCACCTGTAATGGCGGCTCGCATCTCCGCCCCTATAGTGGCGATCACTCACACCAACGGCCCCATCACCGTAACCTCTCCCCCTCACCCGCAGCAGCGGCTCGCATCCTTGCCCTTCTAGCGACGGCCCGCATCCCTGCCCTTGCAGCAGCAGTCGCTCACAATCCCCCTTCTTGTCCCTGGATAGCCCCCTCCCTCCCGATTGCACTCCCCCTCCTAGGATCACTCCCCTCCCTCCCTCCCCATTGCACTCCTTGCTCCCCATCCCTGGATTGCCCCCTCCCTCCCGACCCCCTCCAGAAAAAGGGCATCTTTAAGGTGTTGTGATAACCTTTCGTTGAAGTACTTGCTTAACGAGTCTGTTATCCTCATGTAGAGACTACATTGGCTTTGTTGCAGCACCCAGATTGTTGCATGTCTGGCTACACATCAGTAAGTTCTTTTTAATTGAAAAAATGTTCTAAATTACTTGGCTTTTGCAAATTATGTTATATCGTTCAAATGCCTACAACTTGGTTATTCACATCTCGGCTATCTGAATTTCGATTTTAACTAGAGCAATCTTTATCCTTCTTTTGAAGCATGATATTTTAGGAAAAGTGAATTCTTAATTTTTTCGACTCTTACTAGTTACTTTAGAAGTCATAACTCTCATTTTTTTACCTATCACTTACAAGGTTGATGTTAAAAGAAGCATTGAGGATGGAGAAAAGCACTTCAAGCAAGTTTCAATTGAGGAACGTGGCAAATTTGATGAAGAGACATTGATGAACGTGAATAGCATCAGTAGACACAGCACATGCTCACAAAGGCTTAAGGGCTTTAGCAATGAATACATTGTGGTAGGAAACATGAATCTTCTTTCAAGTTTCATTTATTTCAGTTTCATGGTCATAAACTCATTTTGCAAGCATTGAATTTTTTATGAATTTGTTCCTTTATTTCTGTTGAATTAAATGGGAAGATTTTTTTTTTTTTGGCTTGCCTGGAGATCTTATTTATTGTCCGTTGCATCTCTTTGTTGAATGATCCCGTGCTTATCTTGTGTTTGACGGTCTTCTTTGGTTTCTACTACAGTTAGTGAATATCTTCAGAAACATATTTGCATGTGCATGTAGCTTTAGTGTATTGCATTGCTGTGACAAGCAAGTTGGTTGTAAATTGAAGTTAGAAAGGAACATAATTATACAAGTTGAGGCACTGCACAATATAAGCTAAAACAGATCAGGTTTTCATTGTTAAAATATTTATTACGCTATTCTAGGAATGATATTTCCTTGCCCCTAAATTTTGCTTCAAAATAAGTCATCATTCTGGTTGCTGCAGAGGGAGTACATAAACTCCCTGTCATCAACAACAGTCTGACTTGAAAGAGACTTTACAGAAGCTTGGCTCCATATCTTTCAGCAAAACTTTGGTATTGTGAAAACGTCCTTGTGACAATATTCCTGAAGCTATATTCAGATATCCATAACCATGTTCTTTATTTTCCTTTGCTAGACTTATTGCAGGCTGTTGAGGTGTTATCGACTCTCTAGAATGAAAATAATACATTGACTGAATGTGAACTGCTCGAAGATTTCCTACTCTTAAGGCTGTTGTAAACCTAACTTATGATTCAGCTCAAATAATACGTTCATAGCCTACGCTAAAACCATGTATGAATGTGAGGTCCAGTTGATAAAACTTTTCACTGGATAGTGTGCATGTATTAATTGATGCAAAGGTCAGATCAGTGAAAGCCATTTTTGTCTCTCTTTAGTTTGTGGGTATGTGGGTTTGCAGCCATGATCTTGTTAGAAGTATTATTGATTTTTGCGTTCCTAGGTGTTTGTATATACTTAGAACATTATGAAAATCATGCTTTTCTATAAGAAGCTGATGTCATTTTTTCCAAGCACATCACCCTCAGCGTCTATATCTTGAAAAAGGAGTGGGCATCAACGTAAATTTATCCTTTGATTCCACTACGATTTTCGGTCATGCTTTAATTCATTCGTGGTACTTTTCTCTTTCTTGAATCCATATTGAAACATATATAGCAGGCATTGACAAATACTTTATAAGAAATAAAATTGAATGAATCTTCGGTGGAAATTAAAAATCCTCTAATACATGTCCAATCAATTTCAAAGTCTTCGATTATGGTTAGTTTTGATGTTCCTTATCATCTGATTAATTAATTCCTTCTATATATGAAGGGTTGGATATGTTATTTTTTCACTGCCCCATGTTCATAAAATAATAGGACGCAAGTACAAAAATGTAAAAGTTGATGCATTTTGCAATGCACTAATGTGATGCACTTATGCAAAATTATCATCAATCATTTTATATCGGTGCAAAATCATTTAAAATCACTTTGCACCGATACAAAATCACCCATTACCACTTTACACCAATGCAAAATTACCATGAATCACTTTGCATCAGTAGTATTGATTTTTGTGTTTATGACATATTATTTAAGTTTCATATAAATTATTTAAATAAGTAACATTACTTAAGTTTAAGACAAATAGTTCAATTTTCTAGCATATTATTTAAAGTGAGAAAACAACGTTAACACCATATGCACAACTATGCCAAAACCCATCATATGATCGTTCGAGATCACTCAAGTGAGGGATGATGGTTTTGTACTTTGGACATTATTTAAGTTTCACACAAATTATTTAAATCGATAACATATTATTAAGTTTGAGACAAATAGTTTAACTTTCAGGCAAACTATTTAAGATAAGAACACAACCTTAACACCACACGTACAAACTATGGCAAAACCCGTCACATGATCATTCAAGGTCACTCAAGAAGGGGATGGTGGTTTTGTGTCTAGGACATATTATTTAAGTTTGTGACAAATAATTTAACTTTCAAGAAAATTGTTTACGGTAAAAAGACAACCTTAACACCACACAAATAAACTATGGCAAAATCCGTCACACTATTGTTCGAGGACACTTAAGAGGGGGATGGTGGGTTCGTGTTTAGGACATATTATTTAAGTTTCATGTAAATTATTGAAATCATTAACATATTATTTAAGTTTGAAACAAATAGTTTAACTTTCAGATAAATAATTTAAGGTAAGAATACAACCTTAACACCACACGAACAAACTATGGCAAAACCCGTCACATGATCGTTCGAGTCACTTAAGCAGGGGATGGTGATTTTGTGTCTATGACATTATTTAAGTTTCATGCAAATTATTTAAACCAGTGACATATTGTTTAAGTTTGAGACAAATAGTTTAACTTTCGGGCAAAGTATTTAAGTTGTAATACAACAATAACATCATATGCACAAACTATTCAAAAACCCGTCACACGATCATTCGAGGTCACTCAAACGAGGGATGGTGGTTTTGTATGTAGGACATATTATTTAAGTTTCACGTAAACTATTAAATCAGTAACATATTATTTAAGTTTGAGATAAATAATTTAATTTTCAAGTAAACTATTTAAGTTACGACACAACCTTAACACCACATACACAAGTGTAACGACCCGATTCCCGAGTCCCTACGAGACACGAGAACCGGACCGACTCGACTAATCCCAAGACCTGGTCGTCCAACGAGGAAGTAACCAAAAGAGCAGTAAAATAAACAACATTCAACATGAATATAACTAACAGTAAGAAAAAACAGCAATAAGAAAAGAAACCACTACAGTATGTACCATCACAACAGTAGAACAACATTCATAACATAATATGGAACTACAAGTAAAGAAAAGTACAGCAGAAAAAAGAACTACTCACTACAGTGGAACCAAAAAGAGGTACAAGAGAACAGTGGTAACTCTACTGGACCCTACTCGGCCCAGCGTCCTCTGCAGCCGCTGACCCTGGCTGCTCAACACCTTGTCCTGAAAGGTAACGAGTGTAACACGTCAGCAAAACGCTGAGTAGAGTGGCAGCTAAACTAAAGAAACAGTAAAGTGTACAGTAGCTGTTTTAATTTTCTTTCTTCCTTTATTTACGTCTTTCTATTATTTCACAATTATCTATTTCTCAGATCCTTCACTTGATCTCGAATGTTCCTCGTGGGAACGATCTTGATTGCAGTCTTTTCCGAACAGTAGAAGTAGCACGTGGTGCTCTCCTGGCCGGGAGAGTCCCCCGTGGTGATCCTACTCTCAGTCAACCACCCCAAGGTCACTGACAGACGTAACGGTGACTACGGCACACGCGGTAAACGCATGGGTAGCTAACCCGCACTGGCACGCGGTCAGTCGTTTCCGTTAACGGGTGCACCCAAAGCACAGCACGGAACCAGTACAGGGCAGAACCCTCTCAGTAACAGGGGTCCAACCCCTCCACAGTAACCAAACAGGGGCCTTGCCCCTCCACAGTTCGCGCACCCTCGCCTGACTACCCTGGTTTGCCCCAGTGGGCCTAACAAGTCGGTGTAGGAGGCTAGCAGAACCCCGGGACCCGTAGGGTAGCTAGTACCTGAAGGTTCTTCCCTACCAGGAGGGGTGACGTAATAATTTGCGAAAATAATATAAAGCAATAAACAATCACACAAAAAGACAATCGCACAGAGAATACAAGAATTTTTAGGTGGAAACCCAAACCGGGTGAAAACCACCACCTAACCCTCTCGAGTTAGGATTTTCCGATCAACCTAGTTGATCAAATCCACTAACCGAATCACTTTAAAACGAGGGTGATTCAACCTCAATACAACCACGCTACAAGTATGAGGGTAGCGTTCCTCAACCCCTTCTCTCCACGAGAAGGATTTTGTCCCACGAAGGAGACGGGAATTCGCAAAGCGAATACCCAACCAAGTAGCAAAGATAAAATAAACAAGTCCTATAGAGCCAACAAAGTAATAAGCCTAAGCTTCTATAGGATTTAGGAAACTCCCCTTTGCAAGAAGTGCGTCGACGATGACGCGGGTGCGTGAGCCACGCAACGGCGCAATGTCGCTCTCGTGAACAATGGCGGGAGAGCGGGTGCGCGAAGGCTTGATTTGATGCTCTCAAGATGTAGAACTTGAGCTTGGAGAGCAAGAGTTAGCTAAGACACAAGAGAGTGGAACTATGTTGCTTAAGTGTGTCTTGTGTTTCTCTCGGTGTGTCTTGGTGTGTAAAGGCTCCCCTCTATTTATAGAGGCCTTAGGAAGGCTTTGGAAGGCTTAGAAAAGCTTCCATAGCCGTTGGGTACAAAGCCTAAGTGAATCAGCCCGAAATCAGGAACAATCATTGTTCTAACAGGCTTATCAGACGTCTAATTCTAGCATCAGATGTCTGGAAGTTCACTTTAAGACGTCTGATTCCAAGGTCAGACGTCTGATTTTGGGCGGGTCTCTCCCTGACTTGGATCAGATCTAAACAGTGTTTTTACGCAAATCCATCAGACGACATACAGCACGTCTGGCACTATGTCTGGACGTCTGGAAACCTACTTTTACTGTGGGAATTGATTTCCAAATGTTGCAACGGCTAGAAAATCTCTGAGAAGAGATTTTGGGTCAGCCGAGGAAAAATAGTCAATTATCAGACGTCTGGAAAGGCCTAAGGACGTCTGATAAGGCTCTAACGGTCATATTCTTGAGTGTTTTCTAAGCCAGCCAACGGTCCACTAATTAGACGTCTGGAAAATCCATCAGACGTCTTCTAAGACGTCTGGACTAAGGTCTGGACGTCTGATTTCATCAGACAGAACTAACTATGTCCAGCCTAACAGTTATCAGACGTCTGAAACAACAGTCAGACGTCTTAAAATACTTTATCAGACGTCTGATTTGGGAATTAGACGTCTGGAAACTCTGTTTGAACCCTATATTGGTTTTCTAAGTATTCTACAGAAAACCTAAGTATCCTAGGGTTGTGTCGGTATTCCTAGGACTACTGTTAGGGTTCTTTGAGGCTCTTTAACATAATTTCTAAGGAAATAAAGAGCAACAAAAGAAACGAAAAATACAACAAGTACAAAAGAAGGAAATCTATCCTATTCTTCATTTCCTTCCATCTTCAATCTTTCGCTCCACGTGAACCTCCTCTGTTTTCCGTCAAGCTCCTCTAATCCATCCTGGATGCGAGCTCGAACTCCGTCTAAACACGTCCACATTTGCAATTGACCTGAAATCTAGGACTCAAATTGTAAATATTAAATAACACGTGTTTTGTTATCATCAAAACAAATGATCGTGGTGCTCTAGCACCAACAGTACCTCCCTACACTAGTAGCTCTCCTCGGTACTACGTACACAAGGGCCAACAAGTCAGTACAGAGTGGCCAGTCCTAACCCCGGGTCCCTGGGGCTGCTAGCTCCGCTCTGCACTAAACAGGGGGACAGTTGCTCTCCTTGGTACTCCGTACTCAAGGGCCAGCTCACTTCCCCAATTCTATTCCATTCACTTTCCAGGAGTTCTACTCCTAATTCCCCATAGGGTTCCAGCTCTTTAACTCAGCGCATTCCAGTTTCACGTTCATACATCCCATATTCTTACTCATGTTCATTTATTCATAACAGGCAGCTGTTTAAACAAATTTACAAGCAGCTATTATTTCTTTTCCACATTTTCAAGACTACATTGTTCACATATTCCACTAGTTTTCCCATCCTAGGATTCATGTCATATCCTAGGCTCTATCATACAATCTAGTTTTCCAGCCCTAGGATTTATGCAACACCCTAGGATCTATCATTCAATCTCGTTTCTCATTCCTAGGATTCACGCAATGTCCTAGGTTCTATTTATGATTTCATAATTTAACAGATTATACTTAATGCCACTCTACCGGTTACAACGGGCGAATTGGGGGTGTGGTCAGGAATCCCGCGTGTCTCCGCAACCCCCGAGACTGCAACGGAACGGGGTCCTATCACAAGAATCAAACACAAGAAATTTCTCAAAACAGTATACAGCTACTGTAGACAGGTAGAGGATTTAATTTCGAAAGGAACGCAACTCGAAACGCGGAAAACGAAACCCGAACGGGCCCTAAACGGGTCGAAAACGACGAAACAGTGCAAAATCAGACGTCTGGAACTTATTCCAGACGTCTTAAAAAGTGGATCAGGGGTTACCTTGCTCTGCGTGGTCTCTCAGATGTCCAGAAGCCTGCGGGGGCGTCTGGCCTAGTTCCCAGACGTCCGATGGTCACCCCGGACGTCTGGAAGTCGTTCCCGTCGTCTGGCACTGCAGCCAGACGTCTGATTCATGTTGGATGCGAGTCTGAGAACCTGCGCGTACCCATTTCCTCTCCCTCTTAGTACGGTCAGTCGAAGAAAACGAAGAAGCGGAAATAACTCACATTTCAGACGTTTGGACAGTCTTCCAGACGTCTTCCCCATCGTCTGGTTAGAATCACAGACGTCTGATTCTGGAAAATTTTTCAGAATCAGGGCGCCACTCGCCCTCCGCTCGCGACGCACGGCCGCGGTGCGAGTGCTCCGCCTGCTGCTCGAGCTGCAGCAGGCCTCCCGCGCCACCCCGCGTCTGCTGCGCCCCCGCCGGCCGGCTCCCGCTGCCCCGACAAGCTCGAGCCCTCACGGCCGACGCCTCCTCCCCCGCACAGCACCTCCTCCCGCACCCGCTGCGGCTGTCGCCGCCGCCGCTCGCTCGCTCTCGCGCACCGACTGGAAGGAGAAGAGGAAGGGGGCGGAGGTGACGGGAGTGGGGGGGAGGGTGTGGCCTTTTAAGGCCGTGCGAGGAGGAGAGAGAGAGCGGGACAGGGTGGTCTGCGGTCGCAGGAGAGAGGGAAAAAGAGAGGGAGAGAGAGCGTACGCAGGTCTGCGCGCTCAGGCGCGCAGACGAATTGCGCGTGCCAACATTAACTGATTCCCAGACGTCTGGAAGTGGTTCCAGACGTCTGGTCAGACATCTGGGCCACCTCCCAGACGTCTTAAAAGATGTCTGAAGCGCGCGTTCGTAACAACAAGCTATGCCAAAACCCATCACACAATCGTTCGAAGTCACTCAAGAAGAGGATGGTGGTTTTGTGTATGTGTAGGACATATAAATATTTAAGTTTCATGTAAATTATTAAATCAATAACATATTATTTAAGTTTGAGATAAATAGTTTAACTTTTAGCCAAACTATTTAAGTTGCGACACAACTTTAACACTGTACCACATGCACAAACTATGGCAAAACCCATCACACAATCATTTGAGGTCACTTAAGTGGGGGATGGTAGTTTTATGTCTAGGACATATTATTTAAATTTTAGGTACATATTATTTAAGTTTGAGACAAATAGTTGAAAGTAGTTGTGACACAACCTTAACACCATATGCACAAACTATGCCAAAACCCGTCATATGATCGTTCAAAGTCACTCAAGCAAGAGATGGTGGTTTTGTGTCTAGGACATATTATTTAAGTTTCAAGTAAATTATTTAAATTAGTAATATATTATTTAAGTTTGAGACAAATAGTTTAACTTTCAGGTAAATTATTTAGGCTTTGACACAATAATAACACCACACACACAAACTATTCAAAAACCCATTACACGATCGTTCTAGGTCACTCAAGCGGGGATGATGATTTTGTATTTATGACATATTATTTAAGTTTCACGTAAATTATTTAACTTTTACGCATATCATTTAAAGTTAGAACATAAACTAATTGAGGTCATTATGATTACTTGTTGGACTTTAATTTTTTATTGAGTTCGATAATTTTCCATGTCCTATATTCAATTCCAAGCATTCCTGCCAAGCAAAATTATGTAATTTAAGTTGATTATGCGAGTCACTACTTTGTATATTTAATTTGAAATGATGACATTAACATCAAACCAAAGGGTGTCGACCTATTATTTCCTCTCCTTGTTCATTTTATATCTCAAGACTTTAATTTCCTCTCCTTTTTCATTTTATATCTCAAGACTTTAAAGCAAAGACTTCTAAGTAAATAAAGGCTTTTCATCACTTTTCGGTATAAAGGGAGAAAGAATTATTCTTGGTAGTTACTAATTCCATGGTAAAATCCACTTGATTTCCACCTAAGGGATAACAGAAATTCCGTAAATCTTTTATTTTGACGAGCGACAAAGAATCAGAGATTGATCTCCACCGACAGCCTGTAATAAAACCTCAATCAATACCTGAGGGAACTTATCTGAATTCGAATGCTTACAAGCCTACAGGTGCATATTCAATTAGAGAACTTTTGACATATAATCCCCAAAGAGACCATCCTAAAGTTAAACAATTCAATTTAAGTGCACGTTTCACGTTACGAACATCCTACTAAACAGAAAGGAAACTAGCCAGGCTTTCTATTGAAGGGGAATTGTGGGACTTGTCAAACTAGAGTAAACATTCTCTTAAAGCATAGATTGATCAAAACCAAACAACATACACGTCCATACATTCCCAAATGCGAAACTACTACTTTCAAATAATCATTGCTACGTCCATACGTAACACCATGAAAATATGAAAATAAAATGTTTCTTAATTGCATAAAAATCAACACCACATTCTTCTACTCTTTAAACATTAAAGGCATAACTCTCCTTAATATCAAATAATCAAATAAGCATCAAACTTATTCATTTTGTACCGAACCTCTCCACTATAATTCACCTCCATTAATCATCTAAATCTACCTCGGATGCTTGTCTTTTATCTGTATTAAATACAAGTTGAACCTCAAAAGAAAAGGTTGCTCAATATGTCAATGCTGACTAGTATACAACATCATAATGGAGGTGACCAACAGGTGCCCTAAGCATCCAAAATTTAGGGTCCCAGGTTATGAACTTGCTGAAAATGAATTCGTAAGGTAGAGTGTTATGACTGGCAACTTCTATCCAGTGCCTTGGGCATGTGCATGTCATGGGTAGGTGACGTGCCTTCGTGCGTGTGTGTTAAGAGGTGTCGTTATAGTTGCACTTGATACGTCGGTTTTAAAAGAAGTAAACGGAGGTGAGTCCGAGTGTCGATCTCAGGGAGGCGTGGAAATCGGGTTTTGTTTACCACTTGTTGTCACGAAAAAGGCAGAGTTTTTTACTTGCGAAAGAGACGATTTTGAAAAGCGAGAGATAGAGAGAGAGTTTAGGGTTAGAAAGCTCTTGGTTTTGATCATGTACTTTAAACAGAAATTAAAATGGCAACTAAATGGAAAATAATTTCATTAAACATGCATTCATAGTTCATGGTTTACAACATTAAATACATGCTTCAACAAAAGTAAATGAAAGCTTAAAAGAGAGAGAGAGAGAGGTAGAGAGAGAGTGGAGAGCGACGAGGCAGCCACGGCGGTGGAGGAGGCTCCGTCGGCGGCTCGTCATCTCCGGTGATTACAAGAGTGCCTAAGACTAGCTAGGAGAGGAGTGGAGTAGTTGCAAGTGGGAGAGGATGCCTTGAATGGTGGTAGAAGGGGGTTTAAATAGAGTTAAGGGCTTCCTAAAAGAAGAATGTGCTTTAGCGACATCCAGAACGTCGCTAAAACCGCTTCCAGATACGTCGGTGAAGGCCTTCTGCCGCCGGTCAGCCGCCCGCCCCCTCTCTCTCTCCAAGCGCGATCCGTGGATGATGAACGAGAGTTGTCCGATCGAAGATCGGACGGTTGAGATCCTCCCGCGCCTGTGCTGAGATCGCGCTTCGGGCGCGCGTGCGCGCACGCGTTTCCGCCCGGCGTGCGCGCACGCGTGGGCGCTCGGGCGCTGTCGTCGCGCCGTGTGGCGCAATCCTGACCACCCGCTGCTGATCGGGCGGCTCAATTTCGCCGCGCCCTTCGCTCGCGCTTGATTTCCGGTCCGCGCGATTCGAACGCGCGTCGCTGCGACACGGGCGTGCACGCTAACCGTTGCGCCACGCCCGCGCTTTGTCGCGGCGACAGCGGGCGAGCGCGCGGATCTCGGCCGTTCGATCGAAGATCAACGGCCGAGATTCGTTCTTGGCTGACTTGAGGGCGAGAGAGCGGCGAGGGTGGGGCGACGTGGCGCGTTCTGGGCCGTTGATCTCCAGATCAACGGTCATGATTTCTTGGGCCCATTGTGGGAGCTCCGGATGTCGGATTTGGCTGATCTTGAGTCCGTTGGACTCCGTTCGTCGTCCTGAATCCATCCGTGCGGTCCGATTGCTCATCTGAGGCCTGCTTTGACAAATACTTTACACAAATGGCCATTAATACGGTTTATAAGTAATCTTGGTACTTGGTGCATGCAACGCTCCTATTCTACTTTATGTTGTGCCTTTTATTCTAAATATGGGCCATATTCAACCTAATTACTACCCCCTTGCGTGGTGTTATCATACCCCCATGCTTACTCCTTGATAGTCCCTAGCAAGGTTTATTCTAGCATTTATTTCTTTGGAGAATTCAAGAAGTAATTGCTTCGGCACTTCGTTACTCGTCAATAAGAGGAAATATACGAAGATCTTAATCTACAAAGACTAAGCAGCGCCCGGGTGTCTTCCAAAATACCAATCGCCCGAATCCTTGCTTTGTATATATAACTATACATATGTATACGTATATATCTATATATGTCTTTTTAGAATTTTCGGAATTCAGTATGGGTTGGTAACTTTTTACGGCTACCCAACCCACCCAAAACTCGGTCAAAACCCTAAGTGCTAAGCATCTTGGTGTGAATGTTGTGATAGACTCACTTAACGGTAATTGAGACAGACTTCGAGTTTCTACGCCTCTAGGTGTCCGGAAAAGAAAATAAATTTTTGCCTGAAGGTGTATTTGTTCGACTGGTAGCTTTCTCCCTACGTTCATTTTACTTGGGGTCAACACAAGGATTTTCCAGTGTATATCTCCCCGGCTTGTACTACTTCCCCGCTTCGTCCTTAGGTGTTTTGGTCTTTTTTGTGCAATTATTGAGCTGGGCTCTGGACAACCGACCAATGGGCTGTTACCCACGATCACTTGCCAGCCATACTTGTGCGGTGAAGTGTGGTTTATTTTCTTTTTTTCTCTTTTTTTTTTTTTCTTCGTAGGTGGCTTCCCTAATCTCAAATGTACCTAGAGGTAGCGAAAAAGAAATGGCCTGTGGCTGGGTTCTGGACAACCTGCCAATGGGCTGTTACCCACGACAACTTGCCAGCCATACCACCCTAGAGAGTTCATTAGCTACCCAATTTCTGTCAAAATCTCCAAGAAGTGAGTCTGTGCAAAAATGTGTGTAGATGCTTAGACTCAAAGTTTTCCTGAGTTAGAGGGTGAGTTGATAAGTCGTATACTTATTACCTTATTTATTAGGTGGATTAGAATAGCTTAAAGTTGAAAGGATTCGCCGCTAAATCCATATTTTAATGGACACTAGGGCTGATTAAGCCTGAAGGCCTGAAAAGTCTAAGCGTTTAATTTCTTTTTGTATTATTTCTCATTATTGACAAGTTTCTAATGCCTAAGTTTTTCTTCCTAAATTCAATTTTTTTAATCAATTAATTTATTCATTCAGACTGATTAGTTAAGCTCAGGATTATGCAATTTACTATCCCCCCCATGCTTAAGTTGGACAATGTCCTCATTGGCAGATGCATGGATGCAGAAGGGTTCAAAAAGATAGTACCTGAGTGACGTAAACTACCAGATCAGTCTGAATCAGCTGGGTTGCCTCCCAGGAAGCGCTGAGTTTAACGCCTCCAGCTGGGCGGTGCTTGGTGTCAGCCCTCAACAAGGGTGACACTTTCCTTGGGGGGTACCTGGGCCAGGAAATGCTTCAATCTTTGACCATTGACTGTAAAGGTCTGCCCGGTATTAAGATCGGCGATTTCGACTGCCCCATTGGAATAGGGCTTGACCACCCGAAATGGTCCTGTCCATTTGGACCTAAGTTTCCCTGGGAAGAGTTTCAGGCATGCATCAAATAGCCAGACTTGTTGGTTTGGCTCAAAGGTTTTCCTATGAATGAGTCAGTCGTGGACGGCTTTCATTTTCTCCTTATATCGCCGACTATTGTCAAAGGCGTCCCGACGAATTTCTTCAAGCTCAGATAATTGAAGAGTCCTTTGCGCACCAGCTAACTGGGGATCCATGTTACATTGCTTAACAGCCCAGTAAGCCCAGTGTTCCAATTCGACACGGAGATGGCAAGCTTTGCCAAAGACCAAGCGGTAAGGTGACATGCCTATCGGGGTCTTAAAAGCGGTCATGTATGCCCACAGGGCATCATCAAGTCGTGTGGACCAGTCTTTCCTGTCAGGTCTCACAGTCTTCTGTAAAATGTTCTTGATTTGTCTGTTTGAGACCTCAGTCTGCCCATTTGTTTGTGGATAATATGGGGTGGCTATGCGGTGGTTTACCCCGTATTTTCTAAGTAGGGCACGGAACTGGGAATTGATAAAATGGCTTCCACCATCACTGATCATAGCCTTGGGTATTCCAAATCGGGAAAAGATGTTCTTCTTTACAAAGTCCATGACTGTCTTGTGATCGCATCATCGGGTGGCGACGGCTTCAATCCATTTGGAAACATAGTCTACCGAGACCAGGATATACTCGAAGCCGTTGGATGGTGGAAAGGGGCTCATAAAATTGATACCCCAAACGTCGAAAATTTCGACAATCAAAATGGGCTGAAGGGGCATCATATCTTTTTTGGTCATTGTCCCTAGTGTTTGGCATCGTGAGCAAGTCTTGGCAAAGATGTGTGCATCCTTGAATAAGGACGGCCAATAAAATCCAGACTGCAAAACTTTTGCAGCTGTTTTCTTGCTAGAGAAATGGCCGCCACACGCTTGGTCATGACAAAAGGAAAGCACACTCTGAACTTCGTCTTCGGGGAGGCACCTCCTGATGATCTGATCAGCACAGAGGCAAAACAGCATGGGATCATCCCAGAAATAGTGCTTGGCCTCAGCCAAGAACCTGTCCCGTTGCTGTCTGGACCAGCTGTGAGGGGTTTGTCCTATAACCAGGTAGTTGACATAGTCAGCATACCATGGCATTTTCTTGTCTTGCACGGCTAGGATGTGTTCATCAGGGAAGGTATCAGATAGAGGTAGGGAGGGTCCAATGTGGTCTGGATGAAGTCTTGACAGGTGGTCAGCCACCACATTTTTCGATCCGGCCTTGTCTCGGATTTCCAGGTCAAATTCCTGCAAAAGCAGGATCCATCTGATGAGCCTGGGTTTTGCGTCCTTTTTGGCCAACAGGTGCCGGATGGCTGAATGGTCGGTGTAGATAGTCACGTGGAATCCCAGCAAGTATGATCGGAATTTTTCCAGTCCAAAGACTACAGCGAGCAACTCCTTTTCTGTGACCGTATAATTACGTTGGGCCTCGTCCAACGTTTTGCTCGCGTAGTAGATCACCACGAGCTTCTTATCTTGCCTTTGTCCCAGGACAGCGCCTATGGAAAAATCTGATGCGTCACACATAATCTCAAAATCCTGGGACCAGTCTAGGGGTTGAAGTACAGGTGAGGTGGAGACTAAGTCCCGGAGGGTATGATAAGCCTGGGTGCAATCAGGAGACATGTGGAAAGTGGCGTCGTTGGCTAGAAGGTCGGTCAAGGGTTTGGAAAGTTTGGAAAAGTCTTTGATGAACCTTCGGTAGAAGCCAACATGTCCTAGGAAAGAGCAAATCTATCGGACCGAACTAGGTGGAGGAAGTTTGGAAATTAAATCAACCTTAGCTCGATCTACCTCGATGCCCCTATGCGAAACGATGTGTCCGAGGATAATTCCTTCTTGAACCATAAAATGGCTCTTTTCCCAACTTAACACCAAGTTAGCCTCGATACATCGTTTCAGGATTTTCTCCAAGTTGCTCAAACAATGGTCGAATGAATTCCCGAATACAGAGAAATCATCCATAAAGACCTCCAAGTATTCACCCACCATTTCTGAAAAAATGGCTAGCATGCAACGCTGGAAGGTCGCGGGTGCATTGTATAACCCGAACGGCATTCGACGGAATGCAAACGTGCCATACGGGCAAGTGAATGTGGTCTTTTCCTGATCTTCCGGAGCAATTGCGACTTGGTTATATCCTGAATATCCATCCAGGAAGCAAAAATACTTCTGCCCTGCCAATCTTTCAAGGATTTGGTCAATGAATGGCAAGGGGAAGTGGTCCTTCTTAGTGGCTTCATTAAGCTTCCTATAATCAATACACACCCGCCATGCGGTGGTGGTGTGGGTGGGGATGGATTCGCCATGATCATTAGTGACAACGGTGAGCCCAGCCTTCTTTGAAACCACTTGAGTGGGGCTCACCCAGGGGCTATCAGAGATAGGGTAGATGATGTCGGCGTCGAGCCACTTGATAATTTCTTTTTTAACGACCTCCCGCATGTTAGGGTTTAACCGTCTCTGCATCTGGCGGGAAGGTCGGGCCCCGTCTTCCAGGTAAATCTTGTGGGTGCAATAGGTGGGGCTAATTCCTCTTAGATCTGAGATGGTCCAACCAATGGCAGCCCGATGTTCTGAAAGAGTTGCAGTCAACCTTAGTTCCTGATCCTTGGTTAGATGGGAATTAATAATCACTGGGAAGGTCTGGCCAGGTCCCAAGAAGACGTACTTGAGATTCTCGGGCAATGGTTTAAGTTCAGGTGCGGGTGGGACCACAGTCGATGGGAATGGAAAGGGCGGTAGTTGATCAACATCAATTTCTTCAAATGGCGTCATGTGATGATACTCAGCCTTACAGAGGTCCACAGCTAATGATGGTGACGAGTCAGAACTACGGGTTTGGTGGTCTGAGACAGAACTGAGGGTAAGGCATTCCTCGATTAAAGTTTCCACGGGATCATGTTCCTCAATGTAATCACAATCAAAAGACTTTGTTGCCCGGAAGATATCCAATTGCATTTTCCTGTCTCCGAAGGCGATTTCCATACATCCCGTGTCGCAATCGATGTTTGCTTTAGCCGTAGCTAAGAAAGGTCTACCTAAGATTATGGGTGTGTTCTGTAATTTTTCAGGGACTTCCATGTCGAGTACCAAAAAGTCGACTGGGAAATAGAAGTCCTTGACCCGTACAATCACGTCCTTGACAACCCCCTTCAGGGTTTTCACTGATCTATCCGCCAGCTGGATGGTGACAGGGGTTGGTGCCAGCTCCCCAAAACCAAATTGGTGGTACAAGGTTGTGGGAATTAGGTTGATAGAAGCACCTAGGTCCAGGAGCGCTCTATCAAATGTCATGTCCCCGATATTGCAGGAAATCAGGGGTGCTCCTGGGTCAGTTCATTTGAGTGGAAGGTTGCTTGATATCACGGAACTGGCTTGCTCAGAGAGTACAACCTTCCTAGGTGCTTGAGGTCTCGGCTTACGCTTGGGTGTACAGGCATCCTTTAAGAACTTGGCGTAAGCGGGGATGTGTTTGACAGCTTCTAGAAGCGGAATATTAATCTGTACTTGTTTAAAAATTTCCATCAGCTCCTCAGTTTCCACAGTATTCTTTTTTCTCTTGATTGTTTCCAAGGCCTCAGGATAGGGTGTCTGAATTGGTTCCATGTTTGGGTCCTTGGTTGGTGTTTCTTCTAAGTCGGGTAAAGTCTCGGGGAGAGTCGGCCATTTGGGATCCTGGGTTTTGGTGCCGCTTCTCAAGGTCACCGCATTCGCAGAGGCATTGGGGCCATGGGGTGATCCTTGAGAAGACGAGGATGAAGAAGCGCCAAACCCAGGAGGTGTTTGTGGGGCCGGCTGGACCATATGAGCCTGCCCGGGGTTGCCTTGGAACCTTTGCGAATTGAGGCCTCTGTTAATTATGTTTCGCGGGTTTGGTTGCGGTTGGGAAGGTAGAGATCCTTGCTGCTTACAGTCCAAGAGTTGGCTTAACTGTCCCTTTACCAAGGCCATTTCTTCCTGATGTTTTTGGTTCATGTCAGCCATCATCTTTATTAGGGTGTCCATTTGGTTTTATGGGGGAGGGGTCGCCCTATTTTGGTTATATTGGGGTCTAACTGGTGGTCCTTGCTAATAGGGGGCAAGTGTGGCTGTTGGTTTGGCCTGGGCTGGTTTTGGAATTGCGGTAGTTTCTGGTTTGTCCAACCAAAGTTGGGGTGATTACGTCAGCCGGTGTTGTAAGTGTTGGAGAAAGGGTCAGGTTTTGCATATCCTTGGACGGCTTGCACATCTTCTAGAATAGCCGATGTTGATGAAGAAGGAAGGGAGTAATCAAGGGTCGAGGGAGCAAAGGTCCCTCCTTGGAACGTGGTTGGGGGTTGTTCCAGGTTCAGTTGGGTGAAGGGTTGGACCAGGTCAACATTATGTGCTCCCTTTGCTAGGGTGAAAGTCTGCAAGGGGTTCCTGGTCTGGTTTAGAAGCTCATCAATCTTCTTGTCCACCAATTCCACTCGATCCAACTTTTTGGCAATGATGTCCATGTCAACCATTCCAGAATTTGCTTGCACCTCATAAATCCCACCACGGGGTTGACTGGACCTGTTAAACTGGTTCATGGAGGCATTGTTGAGCGAATTCTCGCTCATAGACTCAAAGAGCTCAAACGTGCTCTCCTCGTCTTTGTTTAGGAAGTTTCCCCCGCATGAGGCATCGACGAAGTTCCGTAGGTTGCTATCCAGACCGTGGTAGAAGATCTGGGCCAATTGCCACTTTGGAACTTCGTGGTGTGGGCATTTCCTCAAAAGTTCATTGAATCTTTCCCACGCCTCATGAAATTGTTCCACACCCTGGAGTGTGAAGGTAGTGATAGCTCTTCTGAGGGCATTGGTCTTTCCTATGGGGAAGAATTTCTTTAAAAATGCATGCCTCAGTTCCTCCCAGGGTGATGGGTCTACCTAGGGTTCTAAGCCAATGAGAAGCCTTGTCTCTTAATGAGAAAGGGAACATCTTGATTAGAACAATGTCAAGGCTAATGTTCCTAGGTTTTACTGTTCTTGCTATGCGGTCGAGATCTTCTAGGTGCTAAAAGGGGTCTTCATTTGATCTTCCATGAAAGTGGCTCTGGATTAGACTTAATACATTACGTTTTAGCTCAAAATCGTCTCCCCCTTCGGGGATCCTAAGGTGTGGCTCTACTCTAATGGCAGAAGGGTTATAGAAATCACGGAGGGGTCTTGGCTGGTCCTGCAATGGTGGTAAATCAAGTGGTGGTTATCCTGGTATGTCATTGAAAGGTGGTGGTTGTTCTTGTGGGTTCTGTAACCGTTGTATGGCTTGCATGATGGTGTGGATTTGTTGTTGCTAAAGCCGATGGTTAGCATTGATTTGAGCCTGGATGATAGCCATAGCATCTGGTGGGGGTTGATCTTCAGCCTCATCTACCCTAGGTTCAGCCATGTTTTCAACAGAATTACGTCGCCTAGATTCCTGCCCCAAAACACACAATTCAGGATGCAGTGAGCGCCTCCCGTGCATACACTAGAGAAGAATAGGAGGGGATGCGGAGGGCGACAGATGCGAGAAATGTGTTTCAATCAAGCACGCAAGCCTAATCCTTATGGTGTATTCCTTAGGAGACCTAGAAATCTCACAAAGGGTGATTAAGTCGGTAAGCACTGGACTCCCCTTCTCAAGGCTAATCTGGCTAGGTTGATTACGAGGGGATTGCAGGGAAGGTTCTTCCTTTGGCTTGCGCCTCCGGTTCCATAGACCCCACAACCACGGTCGTTTGACACTGCCCCGCAGCCTAGTCACCAGATTCTACCAAGGGAATGAAAGCCAAGTGCCTAGCAGACAAAACCTCATCTTTTGAGACTTAACTCAGTCCTGCCTAGGGCACGTCTACTCAGTTTTAAAGGGCTAGGATAGTGCTTGTGCTTAGGGTGATGTGATGAGGCGTTGATTGGGGTGGTGCCTCTTAATGTTCCACTTTCAAGGTGTGTGCTTCTAACAAAACATGATTTTCAAGCAAGGATTTGTTAAGATATAGTGTCTTTTAGTGTTTCATCCTTACTTAAGTACTTTTTAGGGTTGACGTGTCTTAATGTTTTCAAACAAGTTTCAGTGGGCACGTCAAGTTCTACACACAACTTAGTGAAAGTAGATTTCCTTTTATTTTGTAGAGGCTCTAAAACCCTAGTGTACTCATCCTAATAATCGTGCAGCTTCTATTAGATGAGTCAGTTTTAGGGTTGAGTGGTGCGGGCCAGGTCAACTCACGGTGGCTTCGCAAACATCACTCAAGAGAAAGAGAAAAGAACACTCCAAGAATTTATCCAGCATATTAGAGTGTACATTTTTTTGTAGGGTGATGTGTTAAGAATGTGGGTCAAGCAATCATTCACCATGCCAATTCTTTTAGTTTTTTATGATTTTTTTTTTTTAGCTTTTTCACGCAAGCAAACAATGAGAGATAGGTTACTCACTATCGGTCCTCGAGGCGCCTACTCCCTTGCTACCGTCGTGGAATGCGTCGCTTCGCCGTCCATGCGTCGAATTCCTGCAACCGTCAAGTAAAAAGGAAAATAGGGCATTAGACGATGTGAGAATGAGTATGGAATGGAGGTGATAAAACAAATCCGTTGCCTCCCCGGCAACGGCGCCAAAAACTGACGTGCCTTCGTGCGTGTGTGTTAAGAGGTGTCGTTATAGTTGCACTTGATACGTCGGTTTTAAAAGAAGTAAACGGAGGTGAGTCCGAGTGTCGATCTCAGGGAGGCGTGGAAATCGGGTTTTGTTTACCACTTGTTGTCACGAAAAAGGCGGAGTTTTGCTTGCGAAAGAGACGATTTTGAAAAGCGAGAGATAGAGAGTTTAGGGTTAGAAAGCTCTTGGTTTTGATCATGCACTTTAAACAGAAATTAAAATGGCAACTAAATGGAAAATAATTTCATTAAACATGCATTCATAGTTCATGGTTTACAACATTAAATACATGCTTCAACAAAAGTAAATGAAAGCTTAAAAGAGAGAGAGAGAGAGGTAGAGAGAGAGTGGAGAGCGACGAGGCAGCCACGGCGGTGGAGGAGGCTCCGTCGGTGGCTCATCGTCTCCGGCGATTACAAGAGTGCCTAAGACTAGCTAGGAGAGGAGTGGAGTAGTTGCAAGTGGGAGAGGATGCCTTGAATGGTGGTAGAAGGGGGTTTAAATAGACTTAAGGGCTTCCTCAAAGAAGAATGTGCTTTAGCGACATCCAGAACGTCGCTAAAACCGCTTCCAGATACGTTGGTGAAGGCCTTCTGCCGCCGGTCAGCCGCTCGCCCCCTCTCTCTCTCCAAGCGCGATCCGTGGATGATGAACGAGAGCCATCCGATCGAAGATCGGACGGCTGAGATCCTCCCGCGCCCGTGCTGAGATCGCGCTTCGGGCGCGCGTGCGCGCGCGCGTGCGCGCTCGGGCGCTGTCGTCGCGTCGCGTGGCGCAATCCTGACCGCCCGATGCTGATCGGGCGGCTCAATTTCGCCGCACCCTTCGCTCGCGCTTGATTTCCGCTCCGCGCGATTCGAACGAGCGTCGTTGCGACGCGGGCGTGCGCGCTAACCGTTGCGCCACGCCCGCGCTTTGTCGCGGCGACCGTGGGCGAGCGCGTGGATCGGCCGAGATTCGTTCTTGGCTGGCTTGAGGGCGAGAGAGCGGCGGGGGCGGGGCGGCGTGGCGCGTTCTGGGCCGTTGATCTCCAGATCAACGGTCATGATTTCTTGGGCCCATTGTGGGAGCTCCGGATGTCGGATTTGGCTGATCTTGAGTCCGTTGGACTCCGTTCGTCGTCCTGAATCCATCCGTGCGGTCCGATTGCTCATCTGAGGCCTGCTTTGACAAATACTTTACACAAATGGCCATTAATACGGTTTATATGCAATCTTGGTACTTGATGCATGCAACACTCCTATTCTACTTTATGTTGTGCCTTTTATTCTAAATATGGGCCATATTCAACCTAATTACTACCCCCTTGCGTGGTGTTATCAGTAGGGGTATACAAGATTTTCTCTGAATTTTGACACCCAGGTCTTCGGCATTGATTGGTGAATTCATCATTCCACTCTCTAGATCCCACTCCAGTTTTGGAGGGCGACACTCCCTCTTTGGGAAAGCAGATGAAAAAGATTGATAAAAAGCATGTTAGACATCATGCTATTTCTCTGAACTTCCTCCTCCTATAGAAACAATAAAACAATCAAGAAAAGAGGGCTAATAAAGTCACATGTTTGCATGCAAATTGAAATGAAGAGAGAACAAGAAAGAGCTTTTATGATATGCCTAAAAGGGTATACCGTCAAAGTATGTTCCACTTTCTTGATCTCAGCAAATAAGCGAGCTTCATCAATAAATGGCAACTTTGCAACACCCTTCAGAAATGAATAAGTAGAGGATATATTAAGATTATAAGAAAGCACAAGCCTCTCATTAGATCACAATCAAGATCAAGAACATGTCAATCAACCAAGGATTCATGTCATGCCAGCCCACATGATAGTATCCAAGTTAGCAAGCCAATGGACATCAATATAAACGTTCCGTTGTGAAAAGAAATAAAATTCATTTTCCATAGAAAGTGCACAAACTTCACAGTAACCAAATATGAAAACTAAATATGGGCGGGCATGTTGATAAGGATGTTTTCTCTACTTATGTATTATACGCTTGAAGACTTGGTCTTTTTGGCAATCAAATAGGCCCACATAGACATGACACTATAAAAATCAAAGTACGAAAACCACAAACAAAAATATGGGAAGAAACTTAAAGAAAAAAAAGTCAACCTTTAGTATATTTCGTCTTTAAGATTATCATATTGAACTTCATCCTGAATGCACATATGAAAGGAAAGCCTAGATGATGAGAACCTTATCATGAACCCCAACTAGCACATTTTGACCTAATAAATTGAATAAAAGCTCCTACAAAACCTAAGGGAAGGCCTAAATTATGGAATTGTTGAGCAGAAAATAAAACATTACACAAGGGGTAAAACTGTAATTTTACCATTGCAGTACATGAACGGGATTTCTAAGGGCCTAGACACAGGTTAAGTGGACTTGATAAGGGAAAAAGTGAGATGGTTTGGTCAGAAAAGGGTTATGACAAAATCTAGGAATTAAATAACATTCTTTAACCCTAAAATAAATCCACTTTAATTCACGAAATTTCAGGCAAGATAAAAATCAATTAAACCCTCTAAAATTCATGAAAAAATATCCCCTAAGGTTTAGAACCTTCAATTTGGCCGTTGGAACCTATCTTGACCTAGATTGAGAACCATACCCAATTTTTGACCTAATTTAGGTTTTTGTGCAAAACGTCCGGTCAAATATGGTCAAACTTAAAATCCAACTTCACCATTGAATTCCTTAGGTCCAAGGTTTATACCAAAATTTGGACCTAAGGGAAGGTCGTCTTGACCCACTTTACAAAATGGTCCTCAATAATTACTTTTTGACCCTTAGCTTTTTTAAACCTTGCAAAGACCCCCCTATCTTTCCCGTCGTCTTCTTCAATCGAGTCCCTCTGCAACTCGCATGCACAAGCCATACCTCCGACGACTTTGCATAGAAGATGGCACCGCGCATGCATGGGGAGTCGGCCCCAGATTTGAAAGGGGAGCTCCCAACGAAGCCCCCTAACACATGGGTCGGCTCCCATGCCTTGTTAGTCGCCATACCTCTCGTGTAAATGCGTGAGAGTTATGGGTTTTCATCTGCCCACGTCTCCGGCGGGGTTTTTCCTGCCTCTTTTGCGCACTTGCAGCCGGTCGATGCCTATTTAAGGAGCGACACCCTCTACCGCATCCTTTAGGCCTGTTTTGGCCAGAGATAACCCTCCAATTTCATCTCTTCCTCCTCCGGCCATCTGCCCGCAGGCTCTAGCGACTCTCCTCCTCTCTCGTCGCCTTGCCACCATACCAGTGGTAAGGTTACCTCCGCCGTCTTCTGCCGCGCCTCGCCGTACCAGCAGGTTCCCTCCAGCCCCTCTTCCTCGTTGTCGTCTCTTCCCCTGGGCGCCTTCATCTCCGGCGACGGCAGTACCAACCGCTCGCCACCTCTGCCTCCTCCGTTCACTCCTGACCGACTATCTAAGTCCCTCTTACCCTTCTCTTTAATTCTCCTCTGTCAATTTGTTGATTCAACCCCTCTACACCACTGTCCACCTTCATCATCTCCACCTCTGACCACCAACTCTGGTGAGGCCATTCCACCACCACAGACAACTCCACCCCTTGCCAACCGGTCCCTGAGCATCACCTCCACCCACTGATCACCCTGCGACCCCCCACTGACCGTGCCACCCACTGTTGCCTCCCCCCGAACAGACCCACTCACACAGACTCAGATCTACCTGGGCACGCACGCCTAGGCCGTTCTGAGCCATGCTGACCCCCACAGTAACTTCGCCGTGCTCTAGCGAAGCCTTCCGAGCGTCCTGACATGGCCGAGAGGCTGTTTTGCTGATTTCAGGTCTCCGGCCTCCGCCGCCATTAGCGCCGAGCTTGGAGTAAGCTTGCAAGCAGCTCCAGGAGGCACACCCAGGTTGCGCGGAAGGCTTCCGCGCACAACTCCAGGTCTTCAATTGGCAACGAAGACCTCGGCTGGGGCGACTTTTGCTCGCACTCCCTGCTGCCGGAGCGCAAGAGAGGTGGGGTGCAGATAGTCCCACCTCGGGTGTTTTCAAGCGCCCCGAACGCATAAATTGCAAAAGTGATTGAGGCTTATCACCTTAGTCACACGGGGTGAGGTCCCTCTCACCCGCTCACCCGGCCTCGTCCGCGACCACCCCCCGCGGACCTGGCCCGACCCGATTACCTAACCTGTGCACACCTCGCCCACCACTGCATGCTGGTGGGCCTGGTCCCGGGTGCGTCACCTAACCCAAATACCCGAATAGGCTCTGGGAGAGCGAACCCTGGAGTGGAACAGAGAGAGAGAGAGATGTGGGGAGGGTAGGGGTTAGGTTTGCTTAACCATATGCCTGTGCAGGGAACAGGAGAAGAAGCAAGGAAGGAGCGGCTGAAGACTTAGTTGCGAAAGCAACTATAGGTAGAGAGAAGAGAAGAAGAAGGCTCAGGAGTAGAAGGAGAAAATGAAGAGAAAGAAGAAGACAGAAGCTGAAGCAAAAGAAGAGGAAGGGGAGAAGCCACCCGAGGAAGGGAAGAAGAAGAAGCTGCCGCAGAGAGGAAGGCTAAGCAGCTGAAAGAAGAGAGAAAGAAGCCAAGAAGAAGAAGAAGCAACAGCAGCAGCAGCTGAAAGAAAGAAGAAGGAGAGCACAAGCACTGTAGCAAGTGACTACTTAGGGCGTCTAATCCATGGAGTCAGGCGTCCGAAGACAGAGAGAAAGGAGGACAAAAGAAGAAAGAGAGAAGAAAAGCGAAGAGACAAATTTTTATTTCCTCTCTTTAATCTTTTTGTACAACAGTATATTATAAATTGTGATTTTCTACGCTTCTAGAATCAAGCTTGCTCCCTGAGTTCGACCTCAGAGAATTTTTATATTCGAGCAATAAATAAATCAAACTCAGTGACGATTCTAAAAAGATCAACACCACTAGACTAGATGTAAGTTTCCACATGAACTCAATCCTATCCAGAAAAACAAGCAATTTTATAGCAAATAGCAATATACTAATGCAAAATAGAATTAACTAGGACTTTCTAGATATATAAAAGTACAAGCTTACCATCTTTGCAATAACAACAGTAAGATCCTTTTCAAAGGGAGTTACTACCACCATTTCTTGAAAACAAAAATGTTGAATCCCCTTTCTTGAACAACAAATTATTGTGATGCTACAAACATTTCTATACTACTTTATACCAACAAGAGATTGAAAATATTACTTTATGTGAAAAATGATATTGCTTACCCTTTAAAAGGAAGAGGAGGAAGAAGAGTGTAGGAAGAAGAAGACCGTTGCGAGGGAAGAGCCCTACAATGGGGGTCGTCGATGAAAAGGGCGGGGATGTAGACTGCCGCTGCGGGTGAGGGAGAGTTTAGGGCTGCGGTGATGGGGTGATGGGCCGCAATGGGGGCGATAGTGATGAAGGGCTAGGGTGTTGGTCTCAGGTGCGAGCGAGGGGGAGAGGGCCAAGATGTGGGCCCTGCAATGGGGCCGCCTTTGCGAGGGCTAGGATGCGACAAGGGGCCACCGCTAAGAGGGCTACAGTGAGGGGGCAACGACGATAGAGGGCTGGGGTGCTAGCTGTCGGTGTGAGCGAGAGGACTGCGAAGGAGAGGGCTATTAGGGGAGTGGAGATTGAGGGAGTCGAGAGGGCTATTGGGGGAGAGGGCTTTGGTTTGGAGGGAAGGTGACGAGAGGAGGGAGGGAAGGTGAAGAAGAATGAAATGATCCTCTCCAAGGGTCATTTAGGCGATTTCCCAACTATAGGGGCCTTGACATAAATTTCGTGCACCAGCAAACCCATGTAAGGACCCCATTCGAGTTATTTGGCTTGCAGAGGGGCTTAAAGTAAAATTTACACCCATATTTTTCACCTTTTTGACCCCACATAAACAACTCTAAGAACCTAGGACTGTTTTCGTAATTTTTCCCCGACCCCACGAGCCCTAAAACCCTACCTGCTACCCCCCTTTAAAACCCCTCCCTCACAACCCTTGTCCCTTCCCTACACCAAGTCAAGCAGCGCGCCCTATCTTTCCCCCCATTTGTAATCGAGTGTGAGGGAGAGGGAGCACAAGCGGTAAAGAGTGAGGGAGAGAGAGAGAACGAGCAGGAGAGGGGAGCTGTAGCTGTGCGCGGTGCGAGGCGCTGTAGTTGCTGTCGCAACACATTCAGTGCACGAAGAGGGGTGAGTCCCACATTCATCAGACGTCCGCAACACCTTGCAGACAGCCAAGGTGCACCTCAGACATTCGGAGACGTGCGAGGCTCGAGGCGCAGCTTGCTCGAGGTGTTTGCGGTAGGGACAGCCTCGAGGAGTGAGCTGCGTGGGAAATCAGCACTCGTGCAGAGCAAGTTCACGTGGGGAAAGCACGTACGACAGCACCCGAGGTGTTGTTGGACGTTTGAGGGTGGTACCAGATGTCCGGGTAAATTCTCAGATAGCTGGGACTGGCAGCAGACGACAGAGGGGGAGCAGGGACTTTAGGTGAGGTTTTGCATCTATTTAAGACATCTGGGACTCACTCCAGACATCTGATAGTGGCAGTGGTGCGCGTCTGCTGCAGATGAGTGGTCGGTCCAACCACACCAACCCGCTTGGCCCGGTTCAAACAAACCAAGAAGAGTTTTTTGGTCGGTTTATGGCCCAAATGAGGTCGGAATCGCGCAATCAAGGTATCGTTGGAAAGCTCTCGAATTTTCCTACATTTTAGAGTCATTTCTACACTATTTTGAAATAATTTTGCATACTGAAATGCCGGTTAGCGTGTTTGATGCCCCGTTTGACCATTAAATTGGTGTAGGCCTCGAGTCCGTGGCACGTACAGGACCTACAGAAGCGTCGGGATCTGCTGCTCGTGCCCCCATATCTCCCATACCCTTAGGTAGAGTGGTCTTCCTCTACGCTTCTTCTTTGGGTTGGTTAAGTGAATGTTCAAAATTAGAGAATTCCATTGTGAAACCTAAGTTATGAACACAAGTTTGAAATCAATTATGCCTTGCTTTTTTTTACGGAATTGATGACTGCCACCCTAGCCGTATGGTTCCGATATTAAGTTAACAAATTAATCTAGCGTTGTTTGTTAAATGTGTGATATCATAGAGCTTGCTCGATATGGAATGAACCCTACGTATGTGAATGATGCATGTTTATCTTAATGCATGGACTTTGTTTGATAAAACATAAAAGTGAATGATGCTTGTTTCTTTAAATAGATGAAACTACCATTGAATGAGCTTGGTAACAATAATAGTTGAGACGTACTTGAACACTAAGGTGTACTAGAAGAACAAATTACCTACTATGGTACGAAACTTGGATAAAGATGGAATAACTTGCCTACAGTGTGGCACAATTGTTTCTTGGACACTAGTTTGGGGGCAAGTTGGCCCTCGTGTATGTATGTACCAAGGAGAGCTATTCAACCATTATGTAGGGAGAGAGCTACCCTTTCCTTGGGTTGATACCCAGGTTAAGAATGGCTTCCTACATCTACTCCTTTTAGGCCTACAGGGCCAACCAGAATAATCAGGCGAGGGTATGCAGATCGGTGAGGAGCGCAACCTCTATTCTGCTCTATGTTGCATGACTTGGAGTGTACCCATTAGCAGAGAGAACTAACTGCGTGCCAGTGCGGGATAGCTTCCTCCGCACTTATCGCACGTACCACAATCACCGCTACGTCGCGACCATGACCCCGAGGTGGTAGACCAGGTGTAAGACAAACGTGGGGTGTTCTCTTGGCCAAGAGAGTACCATGTGCATGATCACGGTTCGTAAAAGAAAATCATTGTTGTTGTTGTTGTATATGTCACAAATACAAACCGTTATCACGTCAATTTTATTTACTTACATAATTTTTACTGGTTTATTACGGGTTGTTCACTGGGAGGCAGTTATTAATATACATTACTCTCTAAGTCCAACATTATTCTTTAATCCCAAAAAGATCAAATTTATATACAATCATAAATGAATGAATTAATGAAATAATAGCTTAATTATGTATAAAAGAATCAACTAAAATACTTGTAAACACCTAATTACAAACAAGCATCCAACACTATAAATATATACTCTATACTATCTATTTATAACTTATAATACTAATACTTACATATATATACAATAATAAGTAATAATATATATTATACAATCCTAACTTAATATACTAATGATGAGAACCTCATCATAAACCCTAACTAACACAATCTAACCCAGATATGTGAGAAAAAGCTCCTACATGACCCAAAGAAAGGCTTAACTCAGAGAATTCTGAGTTTAAGAATAAAATAAATCATAAAGGGTAAAACTGTAATTTCACCGATGCAGTTTGCAAACAGGGTAATTGAGGATCCAAACACAGGTCAAGCAAGCTTAACAAGAAGGTAAGTGGGATGATCTGATCTAAAAAGGGTTATATCAACTTCTAGGAATTAAATGACATTCTGTAACCCTAAAACAAATCCACTTCAATTCACGAGATTCGAGGTAGGATAAAAATCAACTGAACCATATAAAATTCATAGAAAAATATTCTCTAGGATTTAGAACCTTCAATTTGGCCTTAGAAACCTATTTTGACCTAAAAAGAGAACCATGCCCAATTAATAACTTAATTTAAGTTTTTGTGAAAATTGGCCTATCAAACATGATCCAACCTAGAATTAAAATTCACTATTAAAATCCTTAGGTTCAAATTAGTCTTGTATAAAAACTTGAGCCTAAGAAGAGACCTCCTTGACTGACTTTACAATTTTATCCTCTTTATTTACTTTTTGACCCTTATCTTTTGAAACCCTTACATTTAGGTCCCCAACTTTTCATCGTTCTTTGCAAAACCGTCCTCCCTGCAACTTCTGTGCAACGCCATACTCCGGCGACCTTGCGCGGACCATGGCGCCGCGCAGGGTAGGGCTGCCGTCCTCTAGAACAGAAGCGGGGTTCCCTGCGACGTCATCCGTCGCAGGGACCCGCCCATGCCCTCTGCCGACCACCATACCTTTCGTGCGAATGTGCGGAACGTATGGGTGTCCCTTCCGGCCATGCTCCGGCAAGGCTGGCATGACGCCACCTCGCCCCTCTCTACGCGTCAAGCCCTTTATAGGGACCGGCAGACCTTGCCGGCTCCTTCAAGCTTCCTTTGATAGAGAATTACCCCCCTCTTCGTCCCTTCCTCCTCCAGTTAGAGAGCCCGAAGCTTCCGGCGAACTCCTCCTCTTCCTCCTCGTTGCTTTGCTGCCCTACCTGCAGCAGGGTTTGCCCTGCTCCGTCGTTCGCGCCAGGCTGTACCCGCCGGCGCCCTCCTCCTGCTTCCTCGTCGCTGAAACCCTCCTCCAGGACGTCTTTGTCTCCAGCTCCAGCAGATACAAGCCGGTTGCTCTGCCCTCCCCCTTCGTCGAGTAATTAGGTAGATAGCTTCCTCTCTCTTTCCCTTGTATTTTCCCCTTTTAAACTGCCCTTTTGACCACCCAACCGCCACTGTCCAGACCACCTTCTCCACCTCCGATCACCCCCTCCGGCGAGACCATCTCACGACCACAGACACTCTCACACCTCGCCGACCATCCCAGAAGCTCCCTCACACTCCGCTCCACTGATCCCCCCTCTCCATTCACTGCCAAGCGCCACCCGACCACCCCTCGAACAAACCCACCTTTCCGGCCACAGTCTGACCTAGGACAGCCTCTCCGTGCACTCCCGCACCCCGCCAACCACCACATAAGCTTTGCCTCACTCCGGCGAAGCTTCCTACGTATTCTGACTGGGCCGAGAGGCCGTAGCTATGATTTCAGGTTCGCGCCCCTCGCCGCCATTGTCGACGAGCTGCAGCAGTTTCACCTGCAGCTGCAGGCACCCTCCAGCCCAGGTGTGCGTCCCAGGTCGCGCGGGTAGGAGTCGCGAAGACACCCAGGCCCGCAGCTGGGGCAAAGGCCTCACGGGCTACCTCAATTGGCGGCTAATCGCTCGCCTGCAGACGCCAATTTGGGAGGTGGGACTTTAGTCCCACCTCGGAAGTGCGTGGCCAAGCGCCCGCACTTAAATTGAAAAAGTGCCTAAGGCTTATCGCCTTCGAACACAGGGTTCAGGTCCCTCTCCCGCACTCAGCGTGCCACGCACTCGCTCGCCCGCGCACGCCCCATGGGTCTGGGCAGGATCCGATTACCCAAACCGTACACTCCTCGCCCACCACTGCATGCCGGTGGGCCTGGTCCCGGGCACGATACCCGCACCCGATTACCCGGCTCTAGGAGAGTAGTCCTAAGAGAGAAATCTGAGAAAGAGAGAGACGCGGAGAAGGGTAGGGGTAGTGGCGAAACGGTGGTAGCAACTAGCTTTTCTTAAGTCGTTGTAGTACAGATAGTTATTGCCATCATTTGCTAATATTTGTTACTCGGAAAATACAGTTCTCCCGAGGTTGAACTCAGGGAGCAAGTCGTATTCTAGAGATATACATGTTCTATTACAAAAATAAAGAGAGAGAGAGAGATGAAAGTTTGGCTCTTCTTCTTCTCTTCTTTCTTCCTCTTTGTCTTCTCTCCTCTTTGGCTTTTGTTCTTCGTGTTCTTCCTCTATTTCTTGGTTGGACGATCCTGTCTTTTTCTTCTTTTTATTTTCTTTATTTCTTCTTTTCTTGCTTCAGATCTTCCTCCCATGCTCTTCTTCTTCTTTTCTTCTTGCTTCTCTTCTTCTGCTTTCTGTTTCTTCACTTGGCTGCTCCTTCTCTCTTCTGTTCTTTGTTTCTTCACTTGGCTACTCCTTCTCTCTTCTGTTCTTCTTCTTCTTTGTCTTCTGATCTCTGCAGAGTCTTCACTTGGCTTCTCTGTGTTCCTCTCTTTCCTCTGCCTTGCCTTCCTTCTTCTTCTTTGCCTTCACCTGTCTTCAGGACGTCGTCTGATTTCTCAATCAGACGACTTAACCCGCGGATGCTACAGTGTCGATTCAGTTCTTCTTCCGCAGTCCTTCTTCTTCACCTGTGCCTGCACGCTTAAGAGTTCAGCATCAGAGGGCAAAAACCTACGCTACCCCCCTCCCCCGCGCATCTCTTTCTCTCTCAGAATTCGCTCTTAGGACAGCTCTCCCAGAGCAACCGGGTAATCGGGTACGAGTCGCGCCCGGGTCCAGGCCCACCATCGTGCGGTGGTGGGCGAGGAGTGGTAGTCAAGTCGGGTCGGGTCGGCCGGATCCGCGTGATGAGCTCGCGGACGGGCCGGGTGAAGCGGTGTGAGAGGGACCTCACCCCGTGTGCTGAGGAGATAAGGTGATTTCACAAAAATAATTTAAAGGGGTGCGCGGCTCCAGGATCCTCTAAGGTGGGACTAAATGTCCCACCCCAATTCGGCGCCTGCAGCTGAGAAAGCTGCAGGCATTCGCGGCTGCTGGTAGGTCTTCTCTTCTTCTGAAGGCCTGGGTAGCTGCGTGGCCGCAATCCGCGCGTCCTGGAGCGCAGGCCTGGGCGGAAGCGCAACTGCAGCTGCAGGTTGAAGCAGCTTCTTCTGTTCGGCAATGGCGGTGAAGGGCGGGTAACCTGTGCACAGAGATACGGCCTCTCGGCCTAGTCAGAAGGTGCAAGGAGCTTCGCTGGAGTGCGGCGAAGCTCGTGCGGGTGATGGCGAGGAGTGGGGCGGCGTGTAGGGGCTGCCCTAGGTCGGACTGTGGCCGGGGGAATGGGTTTGTTCGGGGGAGTGATGTGGAGGCGAGGAGTGGCAGTGAAGGGGTGGAAACGGTTCAGTGGGACGGGGCGGAGGTTTTGGGTCGGGCGGCGAGTCGTGTGGAGTGGCGGAATGATGGGAGTGACTCGCCGGAGGTGGGCCGGAGGCGTGGAAGATGATGGTGGTCGGGTCGGTTGAGGGTTTGATTGAGCAAACTAAAATAGGGAAAAGAAAGAGGGGAGGAAGAGAAGTAATTGTTACCTACTTGCAGGGACGAAGGAGGTACCCAGTGGGGGCGGACGGCGGCGACGACGGGGCTGAAGCAGCGTGCGCGGGTATTGCGCGACGCGGAGGAGAATCAGGAAGAAGTCTCTGCCATTGGTTTTGTGGCAGAGCGAAGAGGAAAGGAAAGGGAGCTCGCCGAAGCTCGCTGGGTGTCTGCCGGAGTGGGAAGAGAAGAAAGTTGTGGGTGGTTCTCCGTCAGAATCGAGCTGGGAAGAACGGCGGAGCGACTGGGGTATTTATAGGGGCAGAATCAGAGAGGAGGGCGGAGGGAGACGACGTGTCTCCCTCACCGGAGGATGCCGGAAGTGGAGACCCATACCGTCCGTGCGTTCGCACGGCCGGTATGGGTGGGTGCAGCTCTCAGGGGGTGTCCTTGCGGTGGTTGACGACGCAGGGTACCCCCCATTGACTTGCCAGGGCCCCTCCCTCACCCTGCGCGGCGCCATGCTCCGCGCAAGGTCGCCGGAGCATGGCGCTGCTCAGGTTTTGCAGGAGGGACCCGAACGCAAATAACGAAGGAGAGTTAGGGGTCAGAATGTGAGGGTTCAAAAGTTGAGGGCCAAAAAGTAAATATATGAGGACCAAAGTGTAAAGTTGGTCAAGAAGGTTTCTTCTTAGGCCCAAGTTTTTATACATAACTAATTAGGACCTAAGGATTCTGATGGTGAATTTCATTTCTAAATTAAACCTTGTTTGATCGGTCAATTTATGCAAAAACCAAAATTAAGTTGTTAATTGGGCATGTTTCTCAATGTAGGTCAAAATGGGTTCCTAAGGCCAAATTGAAAGTCCTAAACCCTAGATTATTTTTCTATGAATTTTAGAGGGTTTAGTTAATTTTTACCTTACCTCGAACCACGTGAATTGAAGTGGGTTTGTTTTTAGGGTTACAGATTATCATTTAGTTCTTTGGAATTGCTGTAGCCCTTATTGGATCAGATCATCCCACTTTCCTTCTTATTAGGTTGTTTTGACCTATGTTTGGACCCTGAGTTACCCTATTTCAGATTGGATTGGGAAATTACATTTTTACCCCTCAGTTTCTGTTTTCTTTGCAAACTCAGAATCTCTCTGAGCCAAGCCTTTCTAAGGTTATGTAGGAGCTTTTTCCTGCAAATCAGGGTTAAATGGTGCTAGTTTAGAGCTCATGATGAGGTTCTCATCAGGTAGGTTTTGCTCTGACCCTTGTGTGAGCGTGTAGGAAGAAAGGAAGAAGAAGAAGGCAGAAAGGAAAAGAAGAAGAAGAGAAGCGGTCGAAACCTTAGCCGCTCAGGGCAGCTGAAGAAGAAGAAGACAGGAAGGAAAAGAAGAAGGAAGGAAGGAGAGAAATAGAAGAAGAAAAGAAGAAGGAAGGCACTGTAGGAAAGCCACAGATAAGTTGTCTGAGCACAGCATCAGATGTCGAAATCACCACACCTGCAGAAGGCAGAGAAGAAAAGAAGAAAAAATAAGGAAGAAGACATTGTCGCCAGAAAAAAAGAAAGAAAAGAAAAGAAGAACAGAAGAAGAAGGCAGAAGAAGAAGAGAAGAAAGCAAGGAAGAAGAAAGAAGAAAGAACAAAGAAAGAAAGAAAGAGAAAGAGAAGAAGAAGCCAAGAGATCTCTCTCTCTCTCTCTTATTTTTGTAACATAATAGAGATCTTATTTAGTCTTCTAGAAACATAGTTGCTCCCTGAGTTCGACCTCGGAAAAACCCTGTTCCGAGTAAAAAATTTTTGGTAGTAATCTGGTAGCCATTTTGTCTTATGCTATAACGACTATACTTAAACTATAATAAACATAAGGACACAACAAGACAGAACAAGGAGGCTACCACGCATTCCGCTACCAACTAACATATACAGTAACATATATAATATCTACAGCGACAAATATAAATGTCGCTCAACCCTAGAAAAGCTGTGTATAAAATCTAAGGTAGAAACTATGATTTGTAGCGACACTTATTATATCTACAGTGACAGTTTATTCTGTCAGTAAAGCTATATGGTTATTTATGTACATATATAGCCCAAACACATCTAGACTACGTATACTTACCATACTTATACTTATTATTTACAATATACACTTATATATACACTATACTATATTAATTTATGTATACACCTCCTCTCTCACTCTTTCTCCTTTTACGACTTTCTTTCTTCTGTTAACACTTAACTCTTTTCTCATATCTTTATCGCCTCTTCTTCCTTACACTCAACACTTAGCCATTTCTAGGTTCGCTCTCTTCTCTTCTTTTCTTCCCTTAACCCTTCATTAAGCCTTTGTTCAAAAATGGGTTTTAAGGTTGGTGGGTAGCTCTTTTCGAGAGATACGCATCACCTGAGGCAGGTGGGATCAGACCTCTACTAAGAGCTGCCCTAATTCTTTAATTAGGCCTCTTAATCTTGGTTTTAGCTCGGAATCGGGCTTAATCAAGCCCTCGCACAGTGTCGGGCCCTTGACCCACACCGCACACATTTCACAAACCATCACATAGCTAGAGCATATGCTCAAGGGATCTGGTATAAGGGTATATGTTTCGAGCGCCCGACGCCTGTGACAACTGAATAGCCCTTAGCACAAAAAACATTTAAGCACCTAAGCGCGCTTCTCCACTTACGATGTGGCGCTATCCAATGCGCGACTCAGTGTTGAAATTCCAGCGCAGCTGTGCTGATTTGAGGTTTTTGGCCCTTAATTTTAGGGCTATAATTTATTATAAATTAAAAATAAATTATGGGAAATTAAAGTATTTACATAGTACTTTATAATTGTATAATTAATTTAGACATTTAATTATATTTATTGTATAAATAAATTAGGTAAAGTTCCCAGTTTATATATACTATTTTTTTAAGTTTTATTTCTAAATTAAGTATAAATTAGTTAATGTATGGTCTAATTGACCTAATATAGTATTAATATACATATTAAGGTATTTAATAAATATTTTTATTGTATTTTACAGGTTTTATTTCTATTTTATTCACATTTAAATAGCTTCTTTTTGAACTGTTTATATATAAAATAGATACAACTAATTAATACATTGTAAATACAATTAAATTAGCTTAATTTACTTAAAATACATTAGTACAAATATACAGTATAAGTTAGTTTAATTTTAACTTAAATTACTAATTTATTTTAATTTAATCTAATAACATAACTAGTAACTTAATAAATTAATTATTTATTCTGGTACAGGGGTCCTAATGTACATAATATACATATAAATACGTATATACAATAACAATACTAAATATGTTTATTTATAGAGTTTATTAATTTATATAGCTTATTAGTATATATAAATTAGTATAATTAATAAATGGTTATATAAATAAGTTTTGTACAGTTTAATCTAACTTAAATACTTAAGTTACATTATATAATATATGCATAAATTTTATATACCCTATATACATTTATTTTACAATATTTACAAATATAGCTTACTATATACCTTATATCTACAAGTATTTATATAGTATACAATGGGTTTTTAGGTGTTTTTAGGGTTTTTTCACTTTTTATGGGTTTTGTATATTTTGCGGAGGTAGGAGGAGAGAGAGAAAGAAATAGATGAGAAAGAGGGAGTGTTTTTTGTGTTTTCATAGTTAATTTCTTTTATTAAGTTCCATGGTATACTGAACCGTCGGTTGGTATGTTCTACCAAGCCGAGGGTTCAGAATACCATGAAATTTGATATGAACTTAAAAGTATACCTGATCTTCACCAAGACAGGTTTATTTTATTTTTTTCAAATTTTTATAGTATTTTTATTTATTTACAAGTTTAGCACAATCTAGGCCTAAGAAGGGTTCTCATTGAGAACCTAAGGCTCTAGATGGCATTCTAGTGACTGGATAAGCAGTGAACTGCCTCAGTTATATTCAACAAATTGCATAAAATGAATTTAAATAGATAATTGTGAATTGCAACTCAAAATGTCATTAATTTTCAAGTTTGGACAGTTGGGCATAACAGTTAGCTGACAAAAAGATTAAAAACCAAATTACAAGCTATCCAAATGTAATTAAAATTCCATTTCAGATACATGAAAGCTTGTACATGTAAACTACAACATTACATATATGTCAGCTATTCTAAACAATTAAACCTAAGCCTACTGCCCAACAATCTTCAGACCAACATCAGTAAAAACAGATGCAGCAGAACAATTAGCTGCAGCAGCAGACAGCAACTGCAGAGCAATTAAGATGATCTAGGCAAAGCCCAAACGTCTTAACATGTCACAGAACTTTGCTGCAGGGAATTCAGACATTAGAGAAGACAATCTACAGCAGGTCTGAAATTCCAAATCAGTAAATTATCTCCTGGTACTATCATCTATATCTCAAATAAGACTTGAGAAAGTCTGATTAGAGATACAAACTAACTTGATCAGGAAATATTTTTCTAACTTGAATTTAAATGTAGTTGCATCATGCAGCAATTTGCTATGATTAGCTGGGATTCACAAACACATAAATCTCTAAAACCAAACCTGACAAGGGCTAAAAAGATGGCATAAAAATCATTCTCAGGTGTTTCTTTTTTCTTTTTTAAATCCAAATCCCTTGTCAATGTTTTCACTTCAAATCAAATTAAAAACTTACTGATCTAACGCTTTCTAATGCTATAGACAACATATAGAAAATGTTGGATTCTGCCCAATAAATTCAGCTTGAATCCCATTATGCTAAAAACCTTAAGGGATATTAAGAATCTCATAGGTTAAAAATCAAAATCTCAAAAATAAGTCCACATAAAAATCCTTGATAGAGCCTCCAATCAACAAGGTTGATTCTCCTTGGCTCTACCATGCATTCAAGTTCATGAAAGCCTTGATTCATACTCAATTCAAACCTAGCTCGTTTGAGGAAGAATGTAATATGAAGACATCTCAAACTCATAGCGAAGGTCTAAATTAAACACAAATATATCAATCCACTTGATAAAAAATCCTTGAAAACCCAATTTGACCAAAATCTTATGATTTTACTTTGAAATCCATCTTGAAATCAAATCAAGTGAATCGATTCTTTTCAAAATTAGATCAGAGGTCTTTGTGAACAAAATGACATGAGTGAAGAGACCCCTAGGTGGATTTGAACGCAAATCCTCATCTCAAAGCTTGAAAGCAATGGGATGGGGATTTGGCTCCAAATGGATGGGTGAATTGTGAATTAAAACACGAGGAAATCAAAAGGCGAAATGGAAAAATGTAGAGGGAGAAAAACATGATCAGTGTGTGGGTGAATTCGTCCCCTCTAATCTGAAGTGATCGGAGGAGGTGAAATTGTGGACTCTATACTACAACTACTCCTAAGCTACACTACAAGCACGCACAGCAGATCAGATCTTAATCTATTTCTAAATTCTACTGCTAAGCTATCTGACTACACTACAACTAATCTAAAAAACAGTAAACCTAATCTAACAAGAAGAATGGAACCTTTAGATCTCCACCCGATGGATGGAGAAGAACAAGGAGGGAGGAGATGCTCCAACGGAGTGAAAACCCTCTAGTGGAGTTCAGGGTCGCCCTCAGGTGCTACGAAGTCCTTAGCAGCGAGGAGTGTTGGAGAGAATGTGGATTTCACAGCCGGTGGCCGTGAAAATGGGGAGAGGTGGGGAGAGTAGTTGGAGAGGAAGAATAATCGCTAAGAGGAATAAGAGGGAGCGATCCCTCGGGTGCGTAGCTGTGGAGCTGCTTAAGTAGGAAGAGTAGTGGATCCAAGCACCGCATTGGTGAAATTAGGCGCAAAGGGCAAGAGCGGCGAGGATTAGAGGAGAGAGCATGCACGCTGCCAAGTCAAAAAGTAGCCGTTGGATGGGATGTGGGTGAAAAGGTGACCATACGCATCGAATCAGGCAAAGGTTCAATTCAAATCGAGCCACAGATCAAGTGATCAAGAGAATGGATGGCGGGGATTGCATGTGTTCCTCGCGTGAACAGTGTTCATGCGGGAGTTGCAGGCGGCTGAAGTCTTTGGTAAAATTGCAGGGTACACCCCTCTGTGAAGGGGTAGAACAATTATAGGCAGGCCCAAAAGTGATAATGAATAGTTACAGAGAGACCCTTTAAGAATTACAAATAGGTCCCTGTAGGTTACAAATAGGTCCTAGGAGGTTTTCTAAAGAATGATATGTAATGCACTAAGGACCTAAATGTAAATCTTTAATTTCAAGGCCTTAATGATGTCCAAATGCATCTAAGTTTTTATATAAGTTTAATTGAACATTTAAGAAGTTAATTATACTTTTGATTTGAACTTTTAAATTTGTTTGCGTATTCAATTTACAATTGGATCACCATTTAACCTTTTTCACAAGAATATCTCATTTAATGACCTAATTATACGTTTTTAACACAGAATTGATGTTTTAGGTCTTTTTCTCTGATTCCCACACTTAACTCTTTTTATGTGTTAATTTGATATTGTTTAACCTAGTTTCTAGCTTAACTTAGGCTATTTAGCTATGATGAGTCGCAACTCATCATGCACGTCCTGCATCATGGGGAAAACTGCAACAATATCGTTCCATTAAGAAACGTGTCAACCAAGAGATAACGAGACCCTTTGTTAGAATATTCGAAACACTAAATAGTTAGTACCTAGAAATGGAAATAAAATTTGAAATGGTGTGAAACGTTTATAATTACCTGAAATGTTTACTGTTTGTAAATTCAATTGTGTTAGTTAAATTTGTACTTGCCACTCTACTCAGCTTTTGCTGACAACTGTCACTTATGTTTAGGTCAGGGAGGCGAGCAGCCAGTATCACCGGCTGCAGAGGGTGCTGGACCTAATCGAGCCTAGTCTTAGTTCGTTTTTCGTTTCCGTTGTAGTTAGATTTTACTACTAATGTAGTGAGTAGTAGTAAAATTTGCACTCTTGTTTGAACTATTAGTTACGTTCTGTTCTTCGCTTTAGTTGTGACGACTATGTGGAGAATCTTGCTATTCTCTTGTGGTACTGTTTACAGTTTACTCTTTAGTTTTCTGCTTTCATTTAAGTTCTAGCTATGTTATATGTGTGGACGGCTTGCCTTTGTGATGTTTTTTCTTGTTGGACGACTGAGTCTTGAGTTAGTCGAGGCGTCCCGACCTTGGGATCCACGTGGAGTTGGGTTAGGGTCGTAACAAAAAAAAAGATCATCGTTGTGGTGATGGGACTGCCATTGCAAGCGATCGCCGTTGCAAGGGTAGGGATGCAAGCCGCTGGTACAAGGGTAAGGATGCAAGCCATCACTTCTGGTGAGGGGGAGAGGCTACGGTTGTGGTGATGGGGCCACCAGTGTGAGCGAGAGAGAGTGGAGATCGGGGGAGTCGAGAGGGCTATCGGTTAAGGCTTCGATGTAGAGGGAAAGTGAAGAGAGGAGGGAGGGAAGGTGTGAATTTAATCTCAATCATTGATCGAATCTAACAGTGGAGAAAGAGTGACCTGCACCCAACTTCACTGCTGGTGACCAATACTATCCCCCTTATATATCCTTACTTATTTTATATTTACATATTTTCATATATATACCTTCAAAAATATCAATATATTGACATGTATATCCTTAGTAAAATAAAAAAGTAAAAGTTAAAAAGAATTTGCAAAAAAATCTCTCAACATTTTTCTCCATCCTTCAAAACCCCCCTTGGTACCTCTCCCTCTCCATCTCCACCTCCTTCCCTTCTTTTGTCATCAACAATGTCAATGTCTAACTTTGGAGAAGGAGGGGGAGTAGACCCCCCCTCAAACCTACCTTCAATGTAGAGTTGCTAATAGCATCACACTTTTACATAAAAATACATATAATTTCCATTATTTTTTGAGTATTTTTAAGATTTTTAGTTTTATATTTGTAAATAATGTAATTTATTTAATTTTTAAATATAGAAAAAAGTCAACAAAATATACCTAATATAAGTCATGTGAAAAAGTCAACGTTGAAGATAGATCTTAAAAATAATGATTATGTAAGTTGCAAAAAAATGAAAATAATCAAAAATAAAAGTGATGACATCGTTCCCACACCTTTCTTGCCAAGCATGCCTCTCTAATGTCGTCTGTACGCTAACACCTTAATGCCCTCTCCAGTAGCAGCTCAGCATGTGAATGGTGCACGAGGCGCATGCAGAGCACATGCTTCAAACGTTGGAAGTGTGATTTTTACATTTTTTTTTGTGTGACAAATCTTAATATTTCATGTATTCTTTTGTCATATTTTCAATCCTAATCGATTTCATGTATTTTTTGTCATATTTTCAATCCTAAACATATCTAGAATAAAATTTAAGGGGATGACGAATTTAGAGGGGCCCTACCCCTCTAAATACCCTCCTTGATTCCAAATCTCTCCATTCTTCTCTCTTCTCTCTCCCTCAACATCTCTCTCGAGCATCAGGAACCTGCAACAAATTCTCACCTTCCCGCCATCTTAGTCGACATCCACCACCCCCTTCACGTTATCACTACGGCATCAAGATACTCCCCGTACTCATCCCTCTTTATTCTCTCTATTTTTTTATCGATCTTTACTTATTCTTTGATATTATTTTTTATTAATAAACATTCTGTTCCAGTGTTTTATTTTTATTAACATCAAATTTTAGTTATTAATTCTTAGTTAGTTTATTTTTCATTTTCAGTGTATTTTTATTTTGATTCATTTAAGATTAATTACTAAAATTAAGAATACTTCTCATTTTTTATTATAAAATTTAAAAAAAAATATGAAACTTTTTCAAAAATTCAACAAAAAAAGATTAAATTAAGAAAAAAATAATTTAAACAATTTTACTATCGCGAGAACGACTCAAACTCCTACTGTATTTATTTTTATCTATTTTAAAACTTCAATAACTTTGTAAACAATAATATTTTTATACATAACAATAATTTTTTATCATCTTACGATTCACATGATTAGCTACGGGAGGTGCTAAGCGACGGGAGGCACGGGAGGGGGTGACACCAGAGGAGCCACATCGAGGCCCGTAGATTTGTTAATGATTATTCTGTTTATTAATTTTTTGCCTATTTTGCTTTTAAATGACTTCAAAAGTTTCATCAACAGTGCAAGGCGCAAATGCATAATCGATCTTAATATTTTCCAGACTTTTTGCAAACATTATAAGTGGCAGGATTCATGCTGATTACACTGTTGCTAGCATTCAAGACGCCATCGAGGCAATTTCGAAAAGAAAACTTCGGTTGGGTTACAAGTACCGCCATCCCAACCACTGACTTTGGTTGAAAAAAAAGCTCATTAGATACTCGATCGTGATAATTAAGGAACAAAAGTAATATAGACCCTTGAATTTCATTACATAAGATTAAAAATAAATGGAGATAAGAGTTCCTACTGAAGCTACAAATCAACAACCACTTCCCAAAAATTGCTACAAAAATATTGCTTGCCATCAGCACTTGCACGCAAACCTGACAAGACCGTGTTACAATTAAGTCCATTCAACAAGAACGAACTCAAGAAGGTTACAAACAAAACATAAGGGGTGAAACTACGGAATAATCACATCATGTACAACAGGAGTCGCGGTTTGCTCCAACATAGAATTAGATTACATGGTAGCAGCCCAACTAGAGTTGTATGCATCCTCATCCAACTTGGGAATGTCTGCGACAACAGTATTGAATAGAAGCAATTATCAGGCATGCAATCTCACAGCATCCCCTTCAAGAGAGCAATAGCCAAGCTACTAGCAGATGCCATTTCATGAAGATATTGGTTCATATGGATATGATAGCCAAGGATGTTTTAATGCTTCACTAGCACTTGGGCGCTTCTTCGGGTTAATCTCAAGGAGATGCACTACGAAATCAATAAAACCCTGATCGCCCATCGGCAACCGATGACGCACTGATGACTTTTTTGGAATCAGATACTCAAGCCTGTTAGTATCCTGAAAGAAAAAAACAAGATACAGAAAAGGAATCATATAAAATGGAATATAGAATACTGTTTTGAGATGTTATTAGATGTAAAAATAAAACCGCATGGTTCCAGGATATTCCCCACATTGAAACAGGCTTAACCACAAAAATGGCTTACACTAAACTCTAATGGTAGGTATATAATACAAATTTCAACTATGCTTTTGAGCAGGTTCTATGTATATCTGTGATCTGTTCCAACAAAGTAGATAATCTTTCACAAGAAAAAGGCCCTGGTGTGCCTTCTAAATGGAGTAACCAGCGCTGTCAAAGGCAAAAGACACTAAAACGCAAGGGGGGTTCAAACCTAAGACGGCTGCCTAGGTGCTTCCACGAGATGACAAGAAAAATGAGATGCTAAAGGGTACACACACACACACACACACACACAGTCCATTGATATATATGGTACGTGTGTGTGTATACAGTTTTGTACATTTACATATACACATATTTATAAGTACACATTATAGTTATATGCTTTTATGTTTATATGCTATACTTATACATGTGTGTGTGTATGCATGTGCACATATATTTATATGTATATATTAACATGCACATACAGACACAAGCATATAAAACATATGTGCATATTTGTATGTATATATGTATCTACCATATGTACATATATATTCAAGCACATGTATATGTATGTATCTATGCATATATGCATATACATACACATATGTGTGTTTAATTAAGAGGGAGTACTCGAAAAATAGGTAAAAAGAAATTAAAATCCTTAAAAATATTTAGAAAAATAAAAAGCCTACAAACTTGATTTAGGCGCTCACTTGAGACACCTAGTGCCTTGACCCTGGCACTCACCTAGGAAACGCCTGAGGCAAATAAGGGGAGGCGAGGCCTGGTAAGGCACTAAGGCCTCACCTTGCCTCATCCTAGTGCCTAGGCAGGTGCCCTGACAACACTCGTAGCTTACCCTCAAATATCACAAACAGTACCATTGACTAAAACGAACTGAGCCTATTAATGTAGTTTCATTACATTATAATAGTTATAAGCAAAAGGGTGGTGAGGAAGCATAGAAAATATTGCAGCTGCGAAGAGTTAGAAACCTGATTTCTTTCATAAAGCATATGGTTCTTTGTGAAATATTTGTATGTGTCACGCCCCTTAGCAAGCATAGTCTGATCGATGGACCCTATAATTCCAATCACGCGAGCAAGTAGTGTGGCAGGGGAGTCATTTTGAAAAAGGACCTGATAGGGGCAAAGAAGGGACATTAATCACCAATAGCGGGACATGCAATATAAATATGTCCTTTAAAAAAAGAGAGAGATGCAAGTATTACAAAGATTCTCCACTGAACTAAAAAATAATTAGAATGAGGTGGATAACTCAAACCACAAAAAGAAAAAGATAAGAATGATAAGCTGAATAGCTAACGGATACACTCAATTCATATTAGAACATATGAACTGCAATGGTCACCGATAACATCAATATATAAATATGAACAATATGCAGACAAAGAGACTACTCCCCTTTCTACATGTTTCCTGCTATGAGATGTTCATCTTGTGAGAATTTGGTTCTAGAAGGTTGCCACTGAGAAGGAAAAACCCATCTCTCACAAAGTTCATTACCGAGAGACTGGGCACGTATTTCCTCTTAAATAGTGTCCGGCTGTGTGATTTCTACAGTCATGAGCACATCGAAGGAATTTTGAGAAAGTCAATAGGAAAACAGGAGATACAGAGGAGACATTCAAAATTGTTCAAACTTAAACTGAAACCTAAAAATGTGGTGATTACAATTCCATAAATAAATTGTACTGAAAGAACTGCATGCATCTTAACCATTCCAATGAGTAATAATCACTCTTGTCTACAATTTTAGCCATTCTGATCTCCAGGGATTGAGGAAGAACAGATGGGCTAGACAGGTTTCATCCATGTAAACCTTCTCAATCCATACCACAGGGGTCATGATAACTTGTCATGATGGCAACACATCCTTACTCTACACTAATATGGACTGACTATTTCAGCTTATGCTAAAGAATATTGGTCAAAGTAAAGAGGACTTAAAAAAAACAATGCATTTGTGATCCCCACTCATTAAAACCTGCCAACTTCCATTTACATAATTCTTGGACTTCATGTTGCATATGAAACATCTAGAGAGCTGCAAAGCACTTGGGCCGAAATAAGCCAGCATCCCACATAAGAGCCTAGATAAGGGTGAATTGCAAAAATAAAATAAAATAGTACTTTGTAGATAGACTGGCATATAGATGATGTTTGTAAATCTGTAGCTTGCACCTCTCAACCATTACTTCAGGTATCTTCAACCTTGAACCCACTACAACTGCACACTAGTCATTTGATGAATGACTACCCGACCCCACCTCATGATGAAAGCACTTGGATTAGTAAAACATATTTCCTACAGAGAAGTCAACTGGGAAATAGATCCCAAGGCAGTTCCAGAATTTGATCGGGGTCTTCAGAAGTTAATTCCTTAACAATGACATCAGGCCCCTTAGGTGGAAGAAGCTTAACGGACAATTTGCACAAAGATCAAGACAAATTGCTTCATAAGACCATGATTCAGATTTAGTCAGGTTTTGAGCTAAAAGACATAAAGTTAAGGCTAGGAAGATACCGGTGCTGTTAAAGGAAAAAGGCAACAGAGGTCCAAAACATCCAAGGTGGTAGGTGCTTGCCCAATGACGAGTTACACACACGCGCGCACATATACACGAAAAGTATCATTTGAGCACTGTGCATAAAAGATCCCAAAAAAACCTACATTTGTGACCGTTGGATAATGTTTTTTGTTGATGGAAACCAATGCCTAGGTCAAAAAGTGATTTAGAAAATCACCCTTCATATTTAGAATGCAATCAATTTATTATTACACTATTTCTAAAAAATATTTTCACATAAATGTCGAGTTGTATTATAATTCTGTACATGAACCATATTTAGGAAATAATCAATCAATCAATGTCACATTAAAACTCTTTTTTTTAACCAGAATAAAATTGTATGACAAGTTTTCACATGTACTACAATTCAATTTCCCACTTAAAATACAATTTTTTACATTTTTGTTACAGTAAATAATTATAATACAAGTTTATTGCATATATTATAAGACAATTTTTCACTTGTAATATAAGTTTTTCACATCTATTATAATAAGTACTTGTAATATAAGTTCGTCGCATGTATTAAAAGTCTGTTTTCTACTTGTAATGTAAGTTTTTGTACTTTCATTCAAAGTAAATATTTGTACTAGAAGTTCGTAGCATGTATTACAATTTAGTTTCCCAATTCTAATATAAATTTTTGCACTTTTGTTGCAGTAAATAATTGTATACAAGTTCATCACATATATTACAAGTCTGTTTTCCACTTATAATACAAGCTTTTCCACTTTTGTTACGATAAATACTTGTTATGCAGGTTCACTGCATGCATTACAAGTATGTTTTTCACTTGTAATACAAGTTTTTGCACTTCCGTTTATAACAAATATTTGTAATACTAGTTAGTAACATGTATCAGAAGTTAGTTTCTTACTTGTAATACAAGTTTTCGTATGTATTACAAGTCGATTTTCCACTAGTAATACAAGTTTGTATTACAATAAGTTTTGAGTTGATATTTATATTACAAATACAAATGTAACTTCCTTTTGTGGTTGTAATTAATATTTTTATTCCACATTTGAAATGCTCCACTCATCTAAGATTTTTAATTGATTTGTATTTTTGGAAACCTTCATAAATAATGGGCATTTCCTAATTACAAAAAACATAATTCCACAGGTGTTACATAGTGTGAAACACTACGTTATTTATTGTGATTTCTTTAAAGAACGTTAGATTTTCATCGGATGGAGTACATTTGATGCTTTTTGACCTATTTTGAGCACAGTGCGCAAAAGATATGGCCCCTATATATATTGGCACAAAACATATATATATAGTAACATAAAGCCAACCATAAAGACGCAGGATAAAAATTACAAAATCCAACTAAGAAGCTCATTAAAAGAAAGCACATGCACAAATCCAACTAGTTCACTCGGGGGCTCGCCCAAATACTTGACACCTGAGGCCAAGGTGCTTGCCTCAACAGCACCCAAGCAAAAACACCTTGTCCGAATCAACATAGGCAAGGTGCCAACCCCTAGCCTCGCTTCAAACTAGCACCTGGGCATGCCTAGGCACTCACCTTAACAGCACTGGAAGACACAATCACATCCAATGAATAAAAGAAGCTAGGTTTGTGATTTGTGAACATCCTTGCTAAAGGAACAAATCAGCTGTGCAATTTGTAGTTGAAAGAGGACACAATTAAAGGCTAATATTATTCCTAAAAACCTGCAATCAAAGGACAAGTAGGATTTTCTAAGAAGGCAGATGCAGGGCCAACAAATGTTTTGCCAAGCTAGGAAAGTTGGATCATGGCACAAACCTACATTCAAACATGCACAGGCCGGACTTGATTGCAGACAAGCAGGATGTGACTTCAGACGAATGGTGGGAGTTGTTCACTAGGTGTTGGACAACCATTACTCAGATAAAAGCTAAGCAAGCATGACTGACAGGCAAATGGACTACATACTGCTTTTCAAAAGAAGGGCTAGATACTAGTTAATATGCATATGAGCACATAAAGTTGTAAGGGGGGGGGAACCATTAACTATGTGCATGAATTACAATCCATCAGGGATTACAAATTGTGAAATATGTTCCACATAAGAATATCATAATACCAAGTGATCCTCTTCTTTCTCAAACAATCTTTTCTCAACAACTTCCAAATGTTTACAAGAATATAATCACGTCCAATGTCCTCCTCTTCATCATGTTTTGACCCTCAATAACTTCCTCCTTTCTATTGACAGCTTACACAGTTTCAATAAGCATCATATTTACCTAACTCTCTTTAAGTGATTATATCCACTGAAAGCTTCTCAAAGTAATTTTTTCAAATTAATATTTCCCTGATCAATCTAGGTTTGGCATTGCACCATGGGACAGAGTCAACCACTCAAACATGGATCCTCAAAAGATCCCCAAATTACAACACCATCTCCCATGGCATTATCTTCCATCTATATTCTCCAGATTCCTTTGGTAGACATCCCTCCATCCTAGCTGAAGCAAGTGGTTAACAACTTAACACAGGAGTGGATATCCTTATGCACCAAAGAAAAATAGTCTTTGCTTATCTAACAGACAAAAATCTGTGTATATGCAGCCAAATTTTCCAGAAAAGGTATTGCACGACTGTTTTTCACTAGAACCAATCAAGTTGCAACCTTTATCTATATTACACAATGATTTGGTGAACGTCGTAAGGCTTGGTAATTCTATCCATTTACAAAGAGAACAGAAAGATCCTCTCAGAAAAGGAAAAGAAAGAAAGAAAGACCCAATATCATCCCCATCTTTTTTTCAGAATTATCTGAGCATTTTCTATTTCACTCAGTTCTAAATTTTTACTCAATTAAAATTAAAAGCATCAAACTCCTTGATATTAAAAATATAATGTCAATTCTCTAATCATCATTTGAGATATTTTGATTTGTCCATGCCATTTCAAACAAACATTGAAATGTCAACCAAGATTTTTGAAGTATAACCTGAAGTTGACATTGCCAAAAATTTCAGTTCAATAATCAGTCATAGGCGACAGGAGGGAGAACGAGGGTTGGGAGGTATGGAGATCGAAGAGATGGAGGCGCAAGGGTGATCAGAGAGGAAGGGGGACCGCTGGGAGGACTAGGCGCTGGGTAAATGCGGGGGAGGTTTTGTGCTTCAGATGTAGGGAAAGAGGGCACATGGCGGCGGCGTGCAAGGGGCCTCTCATTTGTGTAGCATGTGGTGGAGAAGGCCATAAACGTGATGCGTGTACAAGGGGAGGGACGCAGCAGGATGGAGGAAAGGTTTTGCACCTCACTCACGTTTAGGGCAGAGGGGACCAAGGGCTCCGCCGCCTCCCCCTCCCATGCTGGCCGGACACTTTCTTGATGTGGAAGTCCCATATTCTGAAGGCATTCATGCGACGGAGATGGTCTTAAGAGGTGCCCTGATTGGGGAGGTGATGACAGGGGCGCCATCCATGGATCAGCTTCGTCAATTGGTAAGATCCCTAGCCCTAAAGTCACTGAATTGGAAGATTGCAACCTTGGGCCCTTCTCATTTTTTGCTTTATGGTCTGGGTATGATTGATGTCAAGTCCCTTCGGTTCCAAATGAGTACGTTCAAGAACATCACAGTGATGTGGAGATTTGTCTCGCCGTTTGATGGGGCATTGGCGGAGCGTCCCCCACAGAAGGTGGCCTCTAGACAGGGAAGGCTGGAGATCACTGGTCTGCCGTTCCATCTGAGAACCAATGAGGTAGTGGCGGAGATGATTGAGAGCTTTGCGGAGATAGAGGAAGGTATGGAGATTGTGCTCAAGGAAGGGGATGGGAGGGTGATATGGGTGAATGTTAATTTTGCTCACAGTGGTTTGCTACCTGAGAAGATCATTCTCCGTTGTAGGGGAAGTTCGTGGTTGATTCGACTTCGGATTTGTTTAGACAAGGTGGAGATGCGTGAGCGACAAATGGGAAAAACTTTTGTCGAAGTGGTCAAGAACAGGCCAGACCAAATGCAGGGAGGTAGAGGTCCTGCGGAGGAGACGCTGGCGATAAAGAAGAGAAAAGACCGCCATCCTGAGGAGTATGGAGGGGGCCTGATGAACGACTCAAGGGAGTTGGTCTAGAGCGAGGAGAGGATAAATGAGATGGGGTCTCAGATGATTATACCAGTGGAGGAGGTTGCTGGGAGTGGGGCTGAGAAGGTGATGGTGGATGCCCCATTCTCCTTTGACGTACATGAAGGTTTTAGGTATGATGTTGGAGCCAAAAACAAAGGGAAAGGAGTGCTTATCAGGTCTCCGTACAAGCTGCGGAAAAGAAGAGGTTGTGACAAGGTGGGGATGGAACTAAGTATGGTTGCAAAAGCAATTCGTGTGGTGAGGACTGATGGTGGGTCAAGAAGGGGGAAGTTTGAAACAAGATGAGGGTCTTGTCATGGAACGTGCGTGGGTTGCACGATGGGGTCCGAAGAGCCTCCCTTGCTAGATATATGCGTGAATGGGATGTTGATTGTGCATTATTGCAAGAAACTCACATCGAAGAGGATGGGTATAGCGTGTGGAAGCCGCTGCTGCAAAATGGAAAAGCAAATATCGCTACTGTGGGGGTTCCAGGCAGGTCAGGAGGCATGGCAGTATGGTGGAAGGTTGCGAAGCTGCAGCTGACAGAGGTAGCGAAGGCTGACTTCAGCATGACATGTAGATTCCAGTCAGTCCACACGGGAAGTTTCTCGTTCATTACATGCGTATATAGGCCGTGCAATGCGAACAGGAGGAGTGTTTTGTGGTCTGAATTAGCAGAGACAGCAGACAGGATTGGAGACAGTCCATGGTTAACAGGTGGCGATTTCAACTGCACACTCTCAAGCCAAGACAGAGCGAGTGGGTGTGTGGATTAATCTGCACTTGGCTTTTAGCTGGTGGTTCAGAATATGGGGCTTAGTGAATACCCTTCATCTGGAGTGGAATACACTTGGCACAATGGCAGTGGGCAAATGTCTAAACTTGATCGTTTCTTTGGGAACTCGAGTCTTTTGGAAAGATTTCACCTTTCTGCTGTGGCTGGGCAAGAGAGACCCTTCTCCGACCACACCCCACTGATATGGGACTGTGGTGAAGGTAACTCAGTGGGCTCATACTCGAAGTTCAGATGGTCTTGGTTGAGGGAGCCAGGTTGTAAAGATATGATTGCAAATTAGTGGGAAATGAAGCAGGTGTCTGGGTCAGCGACAGCAAGGCTTGCTGTGAAGTTGGTCGGTCTCAAAAATATGATGAAAGAGTTTGGACAGACAGTGGGGGTATTGCGTGAATAAAGGAGAGTGGAGGCACTTGCTATGTTGCGTGGGCTGGATGAGAAGGAAGCTGTGGGTCCTTTGGCTGATTTTGAACTGCAGCAACAAAAGCAAATGCAAGATGTGGTGCTAGAAGAGGATTTGAAGAGGGAAATGGATTGGTGAGAGAAATCGCGACAACTTTGGTTGCATGAGGGTGACGCCAATACCAATTTTTTCCACATGGCCACCAGTTCGAGGAGACATATCAATCTTATCTCATCCATTCTCTCAGGAGATCAGAGACTAAACTGCATGGCAGATATTCGGGCTGCAGCAGTGGTTTACTTTCGTGGTCTTTCCGCTGCCCCAATCAGAAATGCGTGGAGAATGGTGACAATGGAATATCCTAGGGTGGATGATGTGCAGGGTGACAGGTTGGTGACCCCCTTTTCAGAACAAGAAGTGATAGATGCTATCAACGACCTCAACTTGGAAGGATCCTCGAGACCTGATGGGTTCCCAGTACTTTTTTACAAGGAATTTTGGCGGGTGGTGAGGCGGGAAGTGATGGAGGTGCTCCGTGAATTCCAAGAGGGGAATAGTGGCTTTGATAAGCTGAATAGGTCTTATCTATTTCTGCTTCCTAAAAAGCCTGGGGCTGAGAAATTCAGTGAGTCTAGACCGATAGCACTATCAAATTCTATCTACGTAATAATTAGCAAAGTCTTAAGAAACCGACTAAGAGTGGCTCTCCAAGGCTTGATTTCGCCTGTTCAATTGGCTTTCCTACCAAATAGATCTTTGCATGAATCCTTTATTGTGGCTCAGGAAATGGTGGCAAATGGTGGCAGGATGGAGCAGGAGAAAGGCCAAGACCTTCATGTGAAAGGTCCACTTCAATAAAGCCTACAACTCAATCTCTTGGCTGTAACTGTGGGAGGTACTCAGACGAAGAGGCTTTCCAATCATTTGGATTAGATGGATGAAAAGATGTATTACTACCTCTGCTTTTTCCCCATTAATCAATGGTAGACCATGTGGTGTTTGGATTCAGCCTAGATGTGGGGTCAAATAGGGGTATCCATTGGCACCATCGATATTCAACTTGGCAGTGGATACCTTAGTTCGCTTCACCTTCAAGCTTTTGGAAACGGGGATGATCAAGGGGTATGCTCTCTCAAATAGACACGCCTTGGCCCCGGTGCTCCAGTATGTGGATGTTACAGTATTTTTTGTAGAGAGTGATGTGCAGGAGGCACGTATCCTTCATCATATGGTGACTATTTTTGGGGAGAAATAGAATGGGGAAAAATCATCTCTTGTATGTTTTGGATCGAACAGAGATACGTGCCATCAATTATTAGAGACATTGCACACACCAATCATCTCCCTGCCTATTACCTATCTCAATCTACCATTAAGGAGTGGGAAGATGAAGAAGGGTGACCAGAGCTTCTTATTTGAAAAAATCTTAGCAAACTTGGAGTGCTGAAGCAGTAAATATCTATCAAAAGGGGGAAGGTTGATCCTTTTAAATTCTGTTATCACAGCGATGCCAATTTTCATTTTTTCTATTTTCAGAGCTCCAAAAGCAATCTAGAAGCGGCTGGATATAATGAGGAAACATTTTTTTTTGGAAAGGGTCTAAACATGAGGGACGATTCTTCTAACCAATAAAATGGGACAATTTGTGTATCCCTAAGGAGGTCTCTGAAGGAGTTTAATGATTCGTTATTGTTGAAGTAGGCAATAAAAATTTTTCAAGGGGAGAATAAACTATGGGTGGAGGTGATCAGAGGGATTTATGGTGAATCACATTCTGTGGTGAATAGACTTTTTCCCACAAAGGCGTCACCTTTCTGGAGTTCGGTGGTGGCGGCTATGAAGGAGAACTGGAATCTACTCCAGCTAGTATGTGGGGATGGACGATCCTTTCTGTTTGGTCGGAAAATTGGTCTTCGTTGGGACTGCTACACCAATAGTACCCACGTGTCTATGGTCTTGCTATTGACAAAGAGGCTAAAGTTGCAGACTTCTGGGATGAAGATGAGAATAAATGGGAGATATTGGAGGCGGGCTACAAAGAGGGGAGTCGCACATGGGAGGAGAGATCATGCCTGCTGTAGGATCTACAAGCTTTCAAGCCGATGGGGGGTACTAATACATATAGATGGATGGGAGATTTTTCATCTGCCAAGGCCTATGAACAAATGGTAACAAGGATACAAAATGAAGAAGTTGACACCATATGTGCAGGGTTATAGAAGCTTAAAATTTCATTGAAGGTACAAATATTTTGTGGCTTTGTAGGAGGGATGGTCTCATTACTGGCGACTTGAGACATCGAAGAATGAGTGTTGCTGTTCAAACATGTCACCTATGTGGTTTTCAGACAGATAGTGTGCGACACATTTTCTCCTAGTGTGTGGTTACTGACTATGTGTGGAATAGGGTCTATGGCAGTGGGCTACCTATTTGGGAGGACGTGGGGTGATTTTATTAGGAGGAGAACACATTGTTCCATGGCGGTTGTTTTATGGTGTGTGTGGCATGTGAGAAATAATTGTCTTTTTCAGGAGAGACCTGTTAATACGATACGAATTGTACATGAGTGTCAAGCTCTCATACGGCATTGGAGGAGCTGATGTATGTTGGTTTTCTTTGTTTCATTAATAAAATCTCCGGATGGCTATCAATTTAGATAGCTTTCCTTTCTTCTTCTTCTTCAAAAAAGAAAAAGAATCAGTCTGAGAACTTTCTTTGGCCAGCACGCACTATGCAGGCTAAATTCTCAATATAGATTATGAACCTGTCAGAATTGACAAGCGTGGTTCCTGGATGAATGGAAATTCCTACAAGTCAAACCACCTAACTGGTACTTTACATCTTCAAAAAAAGGTAGAGAATAATCCTTGGAGTTGATATATACATTCATTTCCTTAAGAATAGGGGTTTTACATATATATATCCCTATACATTTTTATAGTAATGTATATTTTATAATTATGTATAAAACTCTGTCATGATCATAGATACATACATACCCTTATAAAGTTGCTCTATTTTACATATGCAACCTTTGGTCCATATCGGGTTAAACTTAAGGTTAATCTAAACCTATAAACACATAGTTTAAATCTTAACATAAATCAACAATCTCTCTCTCTCTCTCTCTCTCTCTCTCTCTCTCTCTCTCTCCATGACTACTACTACACATGGTTGGCACCACCCTATCCTCTCATCCCTCTATCTAGCAACACAAACATCCCCCCCACACCCCTCGATGTCCTCCACTGTTCCCCTCCTCTGAGGCTCTGACCAAGTCCCTATTCCACCCTCTTCCATTACCAAGCACCAACACCACCTCCTCCATCCAGCACCACTAACCCCCTTACCATGCCCTGCTCCTCAGTCCTCTAACTGGCCCCCACCCTGCTCCTTCCTCCTCTGATCAGGCCCCCACCACACTCCTGCGACCCCCTCAACTTCTTCCTCCTCTGTCCAGTACCAACACCCCCCCCCCCCCCACCACAACCTCTGTCCAACTCCCCTCTCCTGTCATGCAACACCCTCCCTCCCTCCCTTCATCTCCTCCCCCTTCTCCCCACTCTCATCTAGGCATGCACGTTCTCCCTTTGCAAGTGCATAAAAAGTGTTAGAACTGAGGATTTTTGTGGTGTTTGGGGGAGATGATATGTCTCTTGATAAGGACACTGATTGAGGATAAAATGCTCACCTTTTTGATGGCTTATGTTAGATTAAGCAGTTGCTTTTAACAATTCTTAACCCCAGAAGTATAGATGTAAAACCCAACAACTTTATGAGGGTCTATTGTGAACTTAACACAGGTATATATGCAATTATAAAAGTTTACACACACACACATGTAAAAGCTCCCTTTTTTTTGGAGATGGGAGCATAAAGAATCAATCTTGGAAGTGGTAGCAAGTAGTGGCATTGTAAGACGACTGGATTCACATACTACTGCAACAATCAAATGTTTTTATACAAGCATGCATGCATTAAGGGAAGAAAGAAAGCTGTTTAATAAGGTTGTTTGGGTTAAAGAGCTACAGAAGATTGGATACAGGAATATATCTACTGGACAAACTAAGAGACTAACCACTTAAGGTTTCATCAGTTCAATTTTATAATATTCATACAACATTCTGTGAAGTATCTGATTGCCAAAACTGGTTGCAATGCATGATAAAATGCACCTTTCAACATCTTATGCAAAAGGAAAAGTTTCAGATCAAAAATAGTAACTTACATTTCCAGTACAAAGTTCTGCCAAGATGCAACCAAGCGACCAAATATCTATCTTCTTGTCATAAGGAAGACCTAAAATAACCTCCGGGGCACGATATGACCTTGATTGTACATATGAGCACAAATGATCTGTTTCAAAGCAGCTACTTCCTAAATCAATGACCTTGATTTCACATCTACTGTAACTTTTTACTAGAATATTCTCTGGCTTTAGATCACAATGAATAAGGCCAAGACTATGTAAAAACTGAAGTGCCTCCAAGCATTGTATAGTTATTGACTGCAGAGCAGATTGCACAAAAATTCACCATTCAGATCTTTTAGAGTAAAAGAAAGCACTAATACAAATCTCAATCTTTAGAAGCTAATAATCAGAATACAACCTGCAGCCTCGGCATGGTAAAGTAAACCTCTCCACCAGATTCCCTGTTGAACTTGTGGAATTCATACAGGTTTGCCTTGAGTAGTTCACAAACAATCAACAAATGCTCCTGCACCCCATATCAGATATCAGAACCTGTTCTTGTTTTAATATACACATTCTAAACAATTTTACATTTATTATCTAATGTTTCAGACTTCATGTAAGCTTTTTTTGGTCAGCGTGTGCATGCGTGAGCATGTGTGGTTCTATTATGCTTCATGCAGTATTTATTACATCTAAATGGCAAAAACAGCTTATGTGCTAGCAACCATAATAACACAAAGAGCATGCACCAGCACAAAAAGATTCCTCTATCATGTTCCTTGGCAAAACCAGATGCTTTGATTATTCAGATCCCTGACAAATTCAGCATCCAGGTTCTAAAGCTTTTTTTTTTAGTAAATTACAGAAAGTACATGAAGCTTGGGTGCGTGAACGTTGACCAAAACTTCAGTTATATTCCGGATCTTTATGGCCCAACAACAATGTTCCTAAACATTCATACAGTGACAAATTACTAATCTCACAGTTAAATTTTGCTCAATACAACTGTTAAGTTGAATGTTATTGCTGATTTTGCATCCTCTCCTCTGCATTCTTGTCCTCCCCTTCTTTAACTTCTCTTCCCATCCACTTATCACCACTCTGACACAAGAAAATTTATGAAGATCCTTCTTAAAATGTAACACTTTAAAGGTATGGTAGAAAATAGCCCAGAAGAAAATTTCCACCCATCATAAAGACCATGACTGTAATGAAAACCATGTGTAGCTCTCTAGAAAGGGATTTTGCAGAAAGTTGCTTTTTTTCTGAAAAGTATAGAAGGCTGAATTTTGTTGGAGATTCCTTTGGAGATCTTGGTGAGATGGGATTTCCCGGAGAAGCAATTTGAGTGGATGAAAAGAAGTTCTACAACCACCAATTTTCAGTTTCTCTTAACAGGAATATAAATTCAACTGAGAGGGGGCAGATGAAGTTTCCACTTGGTGCAGGGTGCAGGGAAGGGTCTGACCACTTTTGGATCGATATTATGCAGTTGAAAGAGGCTATTTTCACGTCTCAAGCCACTGATTTCCAGGTCACAAACAACTTTTACCATTGCACCAGGGATGCCTTCTAGAAGCATACGCTATACATGTGAATCCTTTTCCCAAAATAAAATATTTAAAAAAGAAACTGAATTTAAAAGAAGTTCAATAATAGCATCTAATAAGAAGACAAAGTTCAAAATAAATAATGGAGTAACTTTCTTTTCCTTACCCGATAATAGAAATAATCATAAAGCCGCAGGATATGGTACTTGTCTCCAGGGTCATTTTTGTTGACAAACTTTAAAAGTTTTATCTCGTCAAGGCTCTGATCAAAAAAATCTTTGTTGTTTTTTATAATTTTCACACAAACATCCATTCCCGTATGTAAATCATGAGCCTGTATCGCTTTACTGAATGCAGCAGAACCCAGGTACTCAGTGACATGGTACCGACCCGCGATCACAGAGTTGAGAACAACATGAAAATTCTTGTCCTCCTCAAAGCCAGTTCTGTGCATTGGTGAGTAAACCAAGTACGAGATTTTAGAACAGCATACTTAACCAGTAAGAAAGTATCACAGGAACAGACGAAATGGAAAATTTGCAACATTGGCTGGCAGAAAAGTCAATTATCTGGGCAAAAAGAAAGGGCAAGTACCTGTTTTTCCTGTGGACAATCTTAAGATTAAATGTTTCAAATTCCTCCTCTTGAGCCTTAATTTGTCTTACTTGTTCTTGTACAGCTGCTGCTTCTTCATCTTCTATTGTTGAACCTGGATCTTCTTCCCTAGCTTCACTCGCTTTTTCATCCTGGCTTTTCCTGGTATCCCCCCTCTCACCATATTCATAGCCTGAGGATGTTGATGCAGTTGAATTTCTTGATTCCTCAGCATTTGCAGCATTTTCATCTCTTGAGCTTTTTACTGGGGAGGAATCAGAGCTCTTTCGCCTCCATGAAGCAAGCATATCTTCAGCTTGTATCAAGCCATTGTCGCAATCATCAATATCATCACCAGCCAATAAATTGCCCCTATTTGAAGATAAAGATTTACAAGAATCTGAATGTGCCACCTTGTCACCTATTACTGGAGGTGGAAACGAAAATCCGCTATCACTAAAATCATTATTTGGTAGGGAAGTGCTCTTTGCAGTGAGCACAATGCATTTATCTGATCCTCGTTTGGAAGATTTTGTTTTATCCTTTGTCAGTTGATCAACATGGATTTTACTTTTATAGTATTGAGAATGACTAGGTCCTCCAATATTGACATCGTGATCATGAAAATATTCCAAATCCCCTTCACTGCTTCCACGTATTTCACTGCCAATATCAGCAGCATCACTATTTATTCCCACACCAATAGATCGGACAGATCCTTGTTGGTCATCATCAATACATGGTTCATCGACACGGGGATGTTCAAGTTCTCCAATGCCTCTTCTATTTTTCAACATTGCAGGAGTATGGGCATGGGCAACAAAGCCCTGCCAACCAGGTTCGGAGCCAATCATCTGTAGTTCTTCAACAGCCATTAAGTGACCAGTATATTGGGACATCAAATCATTCTCATCAGTTCTTCCATACATCCCACCAATTGACAGTGCCATAGGGTCCTCTGAAGCTGAAACTTGTTCAACATTTTTTGCCTGCAAATACTGATCACCAGAGAAATAAGTGTCTTCTTCAGCAAAAGATTGATCGTCATCCTCGTCTTTAGATGTCCTCTTTTGCTTTTCAAGGGCACTGGCATTTCCAGTTCCTTTCTCATTGTCACTTGGATAGTCAATTTCATGTGCCAAAAACCAGGACTCATCTTCTATAGGCTGTCGCGTGTAACCAACATCGTCGTCATCGACATACTCATCAGAGTCCCAATACTCATTAGGATAATCAACTGATTCATCACCAATAGTGGCAAAACCAGAGACCAAGTCTGATGTATCCTCGGCAATTCCTTGGCTTACAGACAGCCACGTACCTCCACCTGTTCTCTTTCCACCTATCAGAATTATTGTATAACTCAGAAATATAATCTAAGAAAAGCTATACAATGACGTTATAAAGGTTGTTGACATTTATCAAGCACAACTCAAGCCAGTTATGCATGATAGTGACTTCTTGCCACTACGGCAGGTGGATAATATACGATGCATTACTTGAAGACAACCTTTCAGATATGACAAATAAAAATGAACCAAAACAATAACCAAAGTTTGAGACTGGATTTTGCCACTCAGCACAACGGACACTATCTAGCTACTGAAGAAGGAATTGGTAAAAATTGCTACCAAGAAAGTATTCCTTCAAAAGCAGTGATACCTTAATTAAGAACATTTTATAAGATTTGATTGCAAGAACTTTTTTATATGTTTCCCAGAAGACAAGTAACAAAAAAAAATGTTGCATTGCTATTTAAGTGTTCTAATGGTTTGCATAATTGCATTAAAACATAAAACTATGAATTTTTTAAATGGCTCGCAACAATTAAAGCAGTCCTGACTAAATAGGCAAGGCATAAACCTCAAGCCTTATTTTCTTAAATTTTCTCAGTCAAAGGGAAAATATTTTCCCTCTTTGCACACTGAACCCATAAATGCACAACCCACTCCAATAGAATCAAGATTTTCAGTTCTGCAGTTCTATACGATTGGATTTTACTGGAACTTATCCAATCCACATAGAGATTGGATATAGGGACTGAAATCTGGCCTTATCCAATTAGTGATCCATAAGATTAAGTTGTTCCTGGGAATATTATATCATATCCAGGCCTCAAGTCATCTGCATATTGTAAGACAAGAACTGGTGAATATTGATACTGGTTTCAGAGGGTGCCACTTTTATGCATATCGTAAGACAAGAACCGATGAATTTTGCAGGGCAAGCAAAATATTTATGTTGAGCCATATATGGCCTCTGATACGTTGAAGGGCACCACTTTTATAGGGGCCACCACTTCACAAACAAGATGGGTTGCTCCTCCAGAATCTAGATCCAACACTTATGCCAGTTCCTGTTTTGGATTCGAACTATCAGCCCATTTTGGGCATTCACTGGACTTGGGCTTGCTTAACTCCTCAACAAGGCATGCCCTGTGAATCTCGATCAAACTTGAATGCGAGTCAGGCTACTGAACTGGCAGAGGCTTCAGATCACTCCACAGTGGATGCTGAAGTACCCTCAAGAGACCGACATGCAATGAAGGTCATGTCATAGTATGTTCATGGTTTGAAGGATCCAGTCCGCCATTGGAGCCTGGGAACATATTCGAATGGACTAAGGTCCCTCGATTATGCCTCTGTAGGAAACAAAGCTTAAATCTTGTGGTACCTACAAGTAGGTTCCGATGAGTGGTAATAGCCAGAGGGAATTTGATGTGTTGAATTCATCTGAACTTTCAGGAAGTCAAATTTTTGGTTCGGACAGAAATGTTTTTGAAAGGGAAGCTTGGTGCCTAGGTTGCATGTCTTATCAGTGGTGAAAAGGAAGATAGATGAGAGCTTTTTTCTCATTTACCTGGTAAATAGACCACAAGGGGAGTCTGAGAGGGATCTCTATGGAAGGGGCTTAAACAGGTTTGGGACGTATCCAGATTTCCCATGGCTTGTTGGAGGCAGATTCAGCATTACCTTAGAGGTGGAAGATAGGCCAGGAGAGAGGCTGACCAAGGATAGAGGATCAAAGGGATTCAGCAATTTGTTGGCCGAGAAAGAGTTGGTGTATCCAACTACTAACTGTTGATATACGTGGAGTTCTTAAGGTAAGTCTTGTTCATGCCTTCACAAATTTGGTGCGTCTATTGAGTTTGTTGAGCTAATTCCACTTTTCGGTGTGATACCTTCTGATAGCCTTTCTCTGACCACATCAGACAATATTAGCGATCCAATGATGGCTTGATGTGTGGAATATACTTTAAATTGAAGAAACCTTGACTGGGAGAGATGGGTTTCCATGAGTTGGTGGAAGCAAAGTGGAGGAACATCGCACCACAGAGGAGAAAAGGAAGCGGCAAAGAAACAAGACCTTGTCAGCTGGCAGTGATTTCGACAGATTGCAAGATTCTCACACCCTTGTGGAGGAGGAAGTATTGGAGCGAGCCTGACAACAAAGGGTGGTTGTAGATAAGGAGATCCCAGAGAGATAGAAGTCATGGCAACATTGGCTTGAGGAGGGGGACTCCAATACTAGGTTTTTTCACACTCATGAAAATGGGAGACAACAGGACTACATTGATAGGCTAAATGTGGAAAAGAGGGACATTCGAGGCAGAAAACAAGTAGCTGAGTTCTTGGATGAGTACTGCAGATGGTTCTATGCCACGAGACATGATGGCATGTGGCAATGGAAAGAAAGGGATGTTCCCAGAGTATACCAACTGGAAATCCTTGTTGCAGAGATCACGAAGACAGAGTTAAGGATGCGCTTAACAGCCTCAATGCAGAGGGATCCTGGAGTTTGATTGCTTCCGTATTTTCTTTTACAAGGCTTCCCAGGGAATTGCAGGTGAGGATGTAATGGTTGTACTTAGAGAGTTCTCGGCGGGTAATTGAGGTTTTGAACGGCTAAAACAATTTTTCACTTTTTGTTGCCAAAAAAGGGATGTAGTGGCAACTGTCGATGATCCACAGCCTATTGCACTCTAATGAAATCCATTTGATTGTGGCAAAGGCACTGGCAAATAGACTCCACTTGATGCTTGATTCTTTGATCTATCTGATGTAGGCAGTGTTTATTTAGGGGGTGGTATCTCACTGACTACTTTGTTTTGGCTTTGGAGATTGTTTCATGCCAGTAGATAATGAAGACAGCTTTTCTTTGTAAGGTGGACTTTGCAAAGGCTTCTAACTCAATTAACTGGGGTCTTCTTTGGTCATCACTTCTCCGCAGGGGTTTCCCGGAGGTATGAATTCAGTGGATGAAGATATGCGGGCCCACCACATCATTTTCAGTGCTCCTGAATGGGAACCTAAGTGGTAGTTAGGTGCAACCTAGAAAAGAAGTTAGGACTGCACGGGACTCTTAGAGATGCTGAAGAGAAAGTTGACAGGGTGGAAGTCCAGGTTGTTGTTGAAGGGGGAAGGCTTGTGCTTTTAAAAGCAGTATGGCAGAATTTCTATTCTTTATACGTCAGTTTTTTGGATGCCACAGGAGGTGATCTCAAGGATTGAGGCACTTTGTAGGAGGTTCCTTCCATTTCTGTTCTACTTATACTTGCTTGGTTGCCTGCTTCCAAAGCCTAAAGCAGAAGGTCCCATACAGTCCTTTCCTGAACTAGAATGCAAACTTGAACTACTGGCTTGACTTGTCTTTAGCTACTGTGATAGTTTCACTGATCACCAATAAACTAGAATAGGAAAAAGGTTCTCCCATTCATTTCCACTTCCTCATATGTACAAAGAACAATGATGCACAGACACGACTCTGTACACAGGTTTAGACACAACTTTCAACGTGGAACATGACATGGCATGGAATGCCATGTCATGTTGACGCAGCGTTTACTTGTGGCTGACATGTACTGTTTCTATAGAAGGGAGGACATGATACATGACGTGTCACTTGACGTGGAAGACACGTCATGTCATGTGACATGGCATGACACATCAGCTGTGTAAAAAGTGGTGTACAAAAGTGTATATGTGAAGTGTTTTCCATGTACAAAAGCTTTAGAACTTTTCACTTACTTTGCATTGGAATTGGACCTTCTTCAGGGAGTATATGGATAAGACCATGGAGGATATTCGGTTGCTTGGAAAGATGTTTGTTGTCCCCTAAGAGAAGAGGGCCGAGGATCCCTCAAAAGTGATGGTGAAGCCCCACTTGCCGAATTGTTTGTCCGGATTGTGGGTGGTTCTAATGGGCTATCCTATCCAATCCTTTGTTTATATGGTAAGGTGATGAATTGGGATGATCAGTGTTTACTGAATGGCAAATTTTTGGCTTTCTAAAAAGGCCTCCTCAGAGTATTCCTGAGGATAGAAGAGAATTTTATCGCAAAAGTTTGTTAGAATTTGATATTCAGATTTTGGCAAGGCCCTTGGTTGTGACATATTGAGCTTTAGGATGCATTCCCAAGAATTTTTCGCTTTGTTTAGAGAATCAGGATGCTTCTCTACATGACTAGTTGAAGTAGCCCCCTACATGAGTGGGGAGTTGGATGCCAACTTTTTTCATCACTCTCAAACGCCCTCCTTCTAGAGTTTCTACAACTTCATGAATGCATTGCTCACTTGGTTCCATGTGCAAACGTAGATTAGAGGATCAATGGGAGTGGGAAGATGGGGAGTTTACTCACAAACCCACCTGATTGATTGCAAAGAGGATTTTCTCAAAGATTACAGATTGTTGTGGAAGACCAAGAAATCCCTAGAGGTTTGCTTTTTTTGCTTGGGAACTACTTCGGCAAAGGATTGTAACAAAATTAAGACAACAAACATGGGGCTGTCAAGGAGATACAACATGCTCTATTGTAATGATAGGATGAAAGGTGTTGATCATATCTTTTTCTTGTGCAACTTCACCAAGAATGTGTGGGCTCAGAAGGATTTGGCTGCAATAAACACTTTCTTGTTTGAAGACCTTTGAAGTTCTTATAAGAGGGTTAGCTCTTCACATGGTTTGGAGCAGTTTAGATCAAAAAAGGAGAGGGCTACTCCTCTTGTAGTCTTATGGACCATCTGATTGGCGATAAGTAAGGTGGTTTTTGAGGGCACATGAGCATATGTTGAGAATCTGCCGTTCCGGCAGGGCGTGGGTCATGTACTGTTGTAATCATGCGATATTGTATTTAACAATAACAAAAGGCTACTATCCTTGTGTGGCCTTCCTTTTTCACCTTTCAAGAAAAAAAGGGATAAGAACCAATGATCTCCACTAAAAGGTGTAAAGTCACTAAAGAGCCCAGCCTCAAGGGCATTGACAGTCAAAACAGATAACAATGTAGTGGACAGCCCCATTGAATTCTCCAGTAGGGTTGGATCCATCCCCTCCGGCCTCCTATTTACCAATATTGATAAAGAGCTAGTGGCAATGTTTAGAAAGTCAGCCGAGTACAGTACATACTTTGCCTCATACTCATAGACAAATAGTCTATATTGTCATTTGAGTACTCACCTAATTTTTTGAATGTAGTGACTTTTAAACTTTTATTATATCCAATTATGTGACATTCAAGAGCAAAAAACTCCAGCATTCTATGCATGATACTCATATCCGACACCCTTGCATGATATTTAAATCTTCAGCATCATATGCTTTAGGAAAATATGATATTAAGTTGGAAAATTTTATCCATGCTTTGTTTTAAGACCTTATGCTGTGGTTGTATTGTTTTTTCTTCTAAAATATGGTTGTTTGTATGAAAATTATCATGTTCTAATTTTAGTTTTTGTATTTTGGTTTGATTAGTAGTATAAATTATTTATACTACATTTTTAACTACTTAAAAATACAAAACTACATGCTCACCCTCAATGCCAAACACTCGCTATGCAGTGACCTATTTGACTAGATACCACAAACTATCTCAACCTTAGTCGTGACGCATCTCTGCATCCATGCTATCCACCCATATGGAAAACCCCTCTTCAATTGTGCAGATCACAGGAAAGACTTAACTCAAATAATCACATGCCTTGGAGCAATATACCTTCCAAAGAAAGCCCTCAGTACCCTGACAATGCCGATAAAACACAACGACAATTGCCACCGACTATGTTTTCCACAAGTTGGCTCCCCAGAATGAATGCTGATTTTACTACTCATCAATGCATCCATCACTTGCCTTAAAGTGATGTATATTGCATTAGAGAGAGATCAGTATGGTCTTCAATGCACTCTTCTAAATCCTTCTTATGCAAAAGAAACAACAGAAATGTTTAGCCTCTTAAGAACACTGTTTCCTTCCGTGAACTCCAAGGTCCCCATCACATTGGTCCAAACCAAGTTCCAGAGCTCCCTAAAGAAGAAACCTAGGAGGTTGCCTGGTCTCAAGAAGCCCATTGCATCCAAGAAACTCTTTCAAGCAAACACTCTGCATGCTCTATCCTCAATCTATTCACAGCATGCTCTAGCCATCTCCATATCGGCTTTAGACCTCTCCTATTGAAAGCACAAAAGTGGCTCAACAAAGCCAACCCAATTCCTACCTCCTATAACTATATTATCATGTACCCAAAGCTTGTTAAAGTGATTGCCTCCCCACCTCACATTCACTAGCATGTGAAAGAACCCAATGTTCCCCCTCCTTAAGCCAGACCTGACAAGTCCATTATTGCCATTCCACCTCTTCCCTAAGGTCCTCTAGCACAACCTGTTGATGCCTTCTGCATTGTGAAAGTTCATCCTCATTGAAAGAATGTTCTTCCAACTTATCCAACCTTGTGATCTCTTGCAAGGTGCCATCTTTCTTCTTCAGACTCTCTTTTCAAATCTTCTTAGATTCCATTAAGAAAACCTCAGATCCAACCTTTTCAAAAAAACCAACCTCAGATCCAGCAAGATAGTAGTCAAAATAGAAGTGCATGTGCCAACCCTCAGTGCCTTCAACCACCAATTCTTCACCATTCTTCTCAAGGCTAAAGCTAGCCTCAAGAAGCCATGATTTATTAAATTTAAAGACATTTATTAAATTTGAAGACTTCTGCTCTAACTACTCACTAGACATCCAGATCAAGGGCATATGATCTGGATAGGCCTATCCTTGGCCTCCAATGCTGCCAAAGGGAATTCAACCGAGCACAATAAGCGATCAATCTTTTATTTAGAATTTAAAGACCCGATACTCCCCCATGTGAAAGGATAATTGGACACCAGTCCTCAAACAACATTTCCCGCAATTCCCCTAACCTTGTACCGAGACCTTCTCTATCGTTCAGCCTACCCACCTGGTGTAATGTGACATTAAAATCCACCCCCCAAGAAAACAACCAAGAGAGCCCCCTGAAAAGGCCGTGTTACCTCTTGCTCTCCTCCCAAAAAGAGCTCCTCTCCCCTCCACCATCAAGCCATAAACACAGCTAACCACAAAATTGTGAACTATCTCGTCATTCTTGTAGCATTTCCACAGCTATTTAACTACCATAAATTGCAAATAATCCTATCTTCTTTGTAGCAATATCAAAGCTACCTGACAACCAACAAGCTTCTAGACTTGCTGAAAAGGGTACTCCATTCAAGCCAACAATAACCCTAAACACAGAGTTCACAGCCATAAAATCCCCAAAATATAGGCTCCCAATGCATCCCTTCTGCTCTAATTTTGTAATCATTATATGTTCCACGTTGCACTCTTCATGAGGAAACCTCCAAAATCCCTATAATCAAGCTCCTCCACCCCTATTCACTCTACTCGTAACACCTCATAGCAGATACAATGGGCATGAAAGGCACTTCTAGCTCCTTTCCCCCTCCTTATCATTGCCAAACCTCCATTGATTTCCTTTTGTCGCCCTCCTCCCTTCAGCCTCTCCCTGACCACCACCATATGCCTAGCTTATTACCATCCAAAGAACTTATTTTTTTTAAAAAAGTGAAAGGGAGGTTATCCAAGTGATAACCACCCAAAATCATTCCATTCCAACAAAATGGGTTACATCAAAGTTACAGGATAGATCCCCAAAACACCACATGAGAAAAAATAACCGAAACAAATTTCTCAACATAAGGCCTTTTCCCCCTAAAAATCACCCCATTCCTCCCCAGCCACTCGCCCCACAGGATCGTCAAGACCTTTGCCCTATCCTTTTTGGATCTAAAGGCAAAATCTTCGCCGTAGGCATTACCCTTGCAAAAAGATTCCCAGAAGCTACCCGTATCCTGGTGGGCAATCCAGTCAATTCCCATATGTTGCCAAACCTGTGCCACAAAAGGGCACTGAAAGAAACGGTGCTGAATATCTTCCTCCGCTCCATCACAAAGGAGACATGCAAGATCATCCGAATGGGCCCCACCAGCCAAGCAAAAATCTTCACCTTCAAAGGACATTCCGCCTTCCACATCAGACTGCAGTCTCTCAAAAAATCGATGTCAGGGTTGTTCGTGCCACTCTCCAACCTACGGAAGACTTTTGCCACAGAGAAGTCTCCTTCCCAATGAAAACCAGCATCACCCTCCTCTAGTGCCCAACCCTCCAGTTCCTGCAACAGACGTTGGAACTCCTCATACCTCTTGTTAGAAAGCCCTCCTCAAAAAGTTGGACACCACGTCCCATCCCAACAACCTTCCACCGTAGCTAATGGATCCACAACACCCCCAACAAGGTGAGGGAATCTCTCCGCAGGGGTTGAGCCACCCCCTACCAGTCGTCCTGCCAAAAACAGAGTGCATTGCCCTTCCCAAGAGTGGGAGAGAAGAAGTCGTGCACCTTCGCCGTCATCGACACCAAGCCCCTAAGAAATTGGAATGCACCTGGAGGGGGGGGACCCCAGAGGCTCCCAAGAGAGGAAAGGGCCATAGCACCGTCACATAACATCACCGAAGAGCCCCCACTCCCATCCCACCAATCTCGCTATCCATTTGGTTAGGAGGCTGATATTCACCTTATCTACATCTCTAACCCCCAAACCCCTTTCTCGAAGTGGCCTGCAAATCTCCTCCCAAGCTACCAACCTCGCCCCCCTTCTTGTCGACTCTGCATCGGCCCAGAAGAAATCCCTCATCAAACCCGATATCTTCTTCTCAATCTAGCGCGACAGTTTGAAAATTGAAAGAACATACGACGAAATCTTTTACAAGGACCAACCTTCCACCTCTAGAAAGAAGTCTAGAGGACCATCCAACCAACCTTCCTTCCATCCTCTCCAACAAAAGAATCCAATCATGTACCCCGAGGCGTCGATCTGACAGCGGAAGGCCCAGATACACCAGAGGTAGAGAACCCACCTCCGTCTCCAAAGTCCCCGTCACTCTCTCCACCTCTTCAGTCGATAAGTTGAACGGGACAAAAGTTGATTTTTGGTAGTTGATCTGCAACCCTGACGCTTCGCCAAAAAGTTCCAAAAGGATTCTCATCCTCTTGGCCTCCAACTTCGTTCCTTCAACCATGAATAAGATATCATCAGCATATTGCAGGATCGTCGTTTCCTTATTCTCACCAACCATGAATCCTCTGACCAGACCCCTATCACAGGCCCTCTATGTAGCCCGTGCCAGTGCATCCGCCGCCAACACAAACATAGGTGCAAGAGGGCAACCCTGTCTGACCCCCCTCCTAGGTTGCACCCATCCCTCTGTCGGGTTCTCATTGACTAGGACTGAGAAAGATGAAGTTGTCACACACATCTTCATCCACTCAATCCACACCACAGGGAACCCCCTCCTCTTTAGGGAGACCCACACAAAATCTCACTGCACCGAGTCGTAAGCCTTACTGAAGTCAACTTTCCACAGAAAGGCCCTCCTCTTCTCCCTCCTCCAGAGGGCTAAAGTCTCCATGGTAGCCACAAAACCGTCCAGAATTCCTCTCCCCGGGATGAAAGCCGTTTGAGCATATGAGATCAAGTCTCCAAGAATGTCCCTAAGTCTATTTGCCAGGACCTTAGCAACGATAAGGTACACAACATTTGAGAGCGCAATCGGTCTGAAGTCCTGGATTGCCTCCGCCCCTTCATTCTTGGGAAGTAGAAAAGGATAGTATCTATTCAACTTATCAAAGCCTCTGTTCCCAGCCGCAAACTCCTCCATCATCTACATCACCTCTACCCCCACCAGGTGCCAGAATTCCCTAAAGAAGAAGATAGGGAAACCATCTGAGCCAGGACACCCCTCCACGTTTAGACTCCACACCGCCTACCTCACCTCATCCTTTGAGAAACCAACTGTGAGACTCGCTGCCTGGGCCTCTGTGACACGCTGAACATCCTCCCCTATCCACCTCCAACCCCCCTAGCGCACCTCCCAGTAAACTCCCTGAAGTAATCTATAGCAGCTCGACCTACCTCCTCCCTACTAAAGAAGCTGACCCCATGGATCAACATCCTGTCTATCTAGTTTCTCCTCCTCCTGGCAAATGTCATTTGGTGAAAAAATCTGGTATTAGAATCGCCCTACTTCAACCATCTCTGCCTCAACCTCGTCTTCCACTCCACCTCTTCCTTCCTATCCTCCCCCTAAACTGTACGCGTCATTCTTGCTCTAACCTCCCTATCCTCTGAAGATATAGGGGCTTGGTCCTCCTGCCTATTGATCCTGGTAATCTCCGCCAGTGCCTCCTCCTTCCTACTCCTCCTGGACGCTCTAATCTCCCTCTTGTACACCCTCAGGTGATCACCCAGCATACCCAACTTCTTTGCCAGGCAACACGCAGCAGATCCCTCCACTATCATAGAGTTCCATTTCTCCTCCACCATACACCGGAACCCTTCTTCCAACAATAAAGATCTGTCAAATTTAAAATAAGTGCCAAAAAATGTCCCCTCATTGACCTCCACATGAGGGACGTGTGATCAGAGAAAGGCCTCTCCAAGGCGGATACATCCGCAACCGGAAAAGATTCTGCCAGTTCCACGTTGCAAAGGAATATATCGATTCTGGACATCTGGCTATTGTTATTCCTCCACGTGTAGGGATAGGACGCTGGAACCAAATCCACAAGGCCATGCGTAGCCACAAAATCCACAAAAAGATCCAACCCAAGATCTTGTCTGCCCCGCCCTCTAGGCCTATCCTCCATCTGTAAGGTGATGTTGAAATCCCCTCCAAACAACCAAGGAAAACCATGACACTCCACTGCGACGGTCACGAGCTCCTCCCATATGATTCCTCTGGCCTAGGCATCCAACGGACCATACACTCCTGTAACACACATCTTGGCGCCGCCCACCCTCCTGATCAACCTCGCAGAGATGACATGTTCCCCCGCAGTAGAACTCATCCAAGGAGAAGGCATCTTCCCGCCATCCCAAAATCTGCCCTCCTGAGCGGCCGTTTGCCCCAGGGGACCAGAATCCCTCCATCCAGGAACCCCCAACCTCCTTCCAAGCTCGGGCACCACAACTGGCCAACTTCGTTTCTTAAAGCAACACGACATCGGCTTTCCACGTACGAATATAGCGCCCTAGTGATGCCCTTCTAGCCGGGCCATTGAGACCCCGCACATTCCACGTCATCACTCCATTCATTTAACAACGAATATAGGCCTCCTCCATGGACTATCGGAAGCCACACGCCTCTGCCGTTTTACCCACCTCGCCATCTTCACGATCTAACAACAATGTCTGATGTGGCAGCTGTGGCACCTTGCCTCGACAATCAAACCACCCTTGGTCTTTGGCATCCATGGAATCTCCATCTCCTCTTATACCGGAGAGCCCCACCTCTGCCGCCCTACACCATCCGCGGTCTCCACCTCGTTAGGGTAATCTCCTCCCTGTACATGGGCGACACCGAAGTGCACCCCAATTGCCGCTGCAAAGGAGCATCCCCAGGACCACCACCATGCAGCTCGGCTTCCTCCTCCACCTTGCATTGGCCCCTGACCACAGTCTCGTCGGCCCTCAGACCACCGAACGCCTCTCTCGAAGCATTTGGTGCCTCCGCCACCCCTCCTGCCCCTCGCAACGGAGATACAGCCAAGGAGACCGCGTCTTCCACCTTGACTGAAGCTCGAGCGAGCTCCTCTTCACCAGCTCCACCGACCTTTCATTGATCATCTACCCCCTTCGAGGTCGAGAGACCGGTAAGGCTCCTCTCCACCAAGTAGGCACCCAACAGGGTTCGAGTTCGGTCCTTCGCACCCTTCGAATCTGACGAAGGGTTCTTATCGGATCCCGCATGCAAATCCAGCCCCACACTCCAGCCACGTGAGCATGCCTCCACACGTGCCACGGACACAACCCCTTTAAGAGCCCTCGCCAACTGTTCACCGCGAAGTCGTCTCTCATCAAAGCCCTTCCCCGCCGCTTCCGCTCCCAAAGCATCCAGAGCAATGCCAATCTCGTGCGACGCCAGCGGAGCAGACGAGATCTGCGTGGATCTCTCAAGCCTCGGATCCACGTCAGCGACTAATCAAGTTGCACTCGCCCTCACCGGACAACGCTTCACGTTCCTCCACACCGGCACCACCGTTCCGACCATTGCCATGCATCCCTGAAGAGCTCCCCGAATCACACAGGAGACGACCCAAGAGGAGCTCTCCAGTCGCAGCACTACCTTCTCCATCAACCTCGCTCCGATCTTCATCTCGACCTCCGCTACCACCAGACCCCAGAGAAGCCGATCACCATGCATCTCTTGAGGCGAGCGAAAGGCAAAATGACTGCATCCACCACCTCCACCGACCTCAACCACCAAGGGATCCCTTCAATGGACACCTCGAACATCAGTCTCTCCGGCAGCCTCTCCACAGACGCTCCATCGTGCGGGGACGGGTGTCGCCATCTCCACTTCCCCATCTTGGCATCGACCTTCAAGAAGCCAAGCTCATCCCTCCTCACAACAGGGACCCGAGGACCAAGAACCTCCTGCCTTCCAACATCAAAACCCTAGCCCCCTCCCGCTCCAAGTCCCGGCCCAAAGCTTCCTCCACCATTGCCTTAGTCACCCAGCTGCCAAGAACCTCACCCACTAGCCCACCCTCCACCTCCTCCTTTAGGCACCTAACCCCCTCCGACCATGGCGCCTCGACCTCCACCTGTAGCAATCCCCCTGGTGGTGGTGGCGGCAAGCTCCCCACGTTCCGAGCACGACCCCCACGACAACTGAAGCTCCTGTGTCCCAAGCCACCACACTTCCAACAACGCCATGGCTCGCAGCATTCACACGCCCAGTGGTCAACCCCCAGACATCTGAAACACCTTCCCTTCTCTGCCACGTCTCCTCCCCAGCGAGGAACCCTCTGGGGACCAACCGAAGTACAGCTCTCCTCCTCGCCACCACCGACTAGCCCGCATCAACCCCGGGCCTCACAACCTCGCCCTCCCTCTTGGATGGGTATCTCTCCTCCCCCTCCACGCCCTCCCCACGGTCATTCTCCCTGTCATTCTACCTTCCGCTCTCCCTATCGCCCCTCTCGCTCATGACACCATTTCTGCCATCCAAAGAACTTATGCCTTCAATCTTCATCTTCCTCTTTGCTCACCCCTGCTGCCAAGACCTCAATAAGCCATGATAAAGCCTTGAAGGTCCCCATCTGAGTTTGTTCTAGAGAGAACAAGACTGAGAACAGGACTGTACACTTACCAAATAAAAGATTTCTATTCAAATACTCAACTTGGATCTGAATTTGAATCTACAAAGCCCAAGAAAATAGTGGGACCTGAAGGATCCTTTGCTGACTCACCCACCAAAGTTAGAGAGACCAAATACTGACTCAACATTTTTTTCAAACCTTAAAACTTAGCCTCAATGACAGCAATGCTCCCCAGATGACGCATGAATGGCTCCTTTTCCCCTGTAACAACCAAGATTTCAAAATTCCCCTCTATGAAATGACAACGGACAAGAATGCCCATATGCTGTTAGACATCAAATATATTGGCAATGACCACTAATCATCAACACCCACCCCCAACCCCGTCAACCCCTCTAACCCTAGTCTCAACCCCACCTCCTCCTCCACCATCCTCTTCAACCCTCACCTCCAGTACCGCCTCTCCTTCGCTCCACCTCCAATAGCATTCCTACCTCCCCAACATTGAACAAGCAGCCTATTCAACTCGGCTGCTTTAAACAATTTCAATAAAAATCAAACTTAGTTAAGTTCAAAACATCCTACTCAGCTGCAAAACTAAATTGTGTTTTTTTTCCAATATTCAGACAGTTTGATGTAATGCTAGAGAAAAGGGGGAAAAATGTTAGTTAAGCCCCAAACAATCCCATATATGTGTATAACGCATGATGTCACCAAATTCTATACTACACAAGTTCATGCAGAGTCAACTTGACCTCATCATCTATATATCTATCCATTGTCTGGGAATGAAAACAAATTACAATTTACATTGCCAATTCTTCATTACAAGAAGCTCGATCCAATCAAAGCATCTTCCAAGATTCTCAATCTTATTATTTCAGCTAACATCCCTGATGAACAGGAGTAATCAATTATTGAGTACATGAAGAAGCTCTTTGATGAGAAAAAATTGAATCTACGCAAGAAGTTGTTTCTGTGGACAGCTATTAAAATTTGCCTCCCCATTTTAGCAATTATTTATAGCAGAACTAGTGCTCCAACTCATGACTACCCATCTTGTGGCTATGCCAAGGAGTCATTTCATCATTTATTCTTCAATTGTTCTTTTTCTCATGCAATGTAGTTTTCAGCAAGTTTAAAAATTCAATGGACAACAATTGATTAGCTGTAGGAAATTTATGAATTTTTACCTAAATACAAAGAAACAGCATCAACTATTGAGACATGCATTTTTACATCTTCATACCATTTGGTTGATTAGATGCACTATTATTCATGAAAGAAAACCTATAGATCCAATTAAAACTTGGATGAGGACGTATGCTATGCTGCACTTTTATTCACTAATACAAAACTTACACTCATCAGAAGATACTCCAATATGGTGTCACTAATTCAAATGTTAATGCAAGATTAGTGACTGTCCATGGAAGAACAGAGGCTATGCAAATAATGACAGATTGCATGGAGATTGAACAATCACAGATTCAAGAGAGTAATTGCTGCGAGATATATTAGTCCATGAGATTTGGTCCATGCACGGAGATTGTTTGTCTTCATTTTTTTCTTTTTATCCCCCAAAATGCATGTAGATGATCTTTCGATATTTCTCCTTTTGCTATGTGTAGGCCTTGTTTTGAATGGCTTGTCTGTTGCATCAAGACACTGAACAAAATCATTATGTATACCTCTTGATATTAATCTCCCCATTCAAACATATCTTCCAAAACCATTTGCAGTATTATAATCACAGCCAGCATGGTCATTTTGCAATTAGCATAAGGGATTTCTGGATGGGGGAATGACAAGCATCCTGCTAGAGTCATTGGCTTGCATTTGCTTCCTTCAACATGGTACAGGGGGAAGGGGGAGGTGGTGTGGCTGATGAAGGCAGCATTGCAGAAGGAGGAGGTGGGGGAAGGTGCGCAGGGGGACGGGGCATTGGGGGAGGTGATGCAGCTAGTGGAGTTGGCATTGTAGGAGGGGGAAGGAGGTGGGAAGGGAGCGTTGTTGGGGGAAGGAGATGAGGGGTCATGTAGCAGGAGAGGGAGGAGTGAGGGGTACCAACAAGAAGGAGGAGGAAGGAGGGGTGATAGTGAGGAGGAGGAGGAGGGAGAGGCACTGACAAGAAGGAGAGAGGGAGGGGTCATTGTAGAAGAGGGAAAGTGGGAGAAGATTGGGGACAAGAGCTTTGGGATGGGGAAAGCTGAAAAATTAAAGCCATTGGATTATAATAGATCTTGTTGAGTTGTAAGGAGGTATTTGCATTTTTCTTCATCTTGAGGAGGTACTTATGTAGTTATCTCAGTCCTCCATGTATAAAAGAGGGTTAGGATTTCTTTTGGAAACTAATAAAATCATTTTGCTCCAACATGGTATCAGAGCAACGATCCTAGGTTAGTGTTCCGATATCTCACCCAAAAAAATCATCAAAATATGATCGGATCACTCAAGAATGGGTGATTTCATGGGAGATCACGAAGATCTCTCTCCATTGATGGCCAGATCTGGCGGCGCCAGCTGTTTGCAGGGGTGGATCAACAGTAGATCTACCGCCTCTTAGGTCTGCAGCAGTGGGTCTCTTGGGTGCCAGATCCGCCAAGACTGCAGATCGAAGGCAGGGTCTTCTGCAGTGGGTCTGCAACTGCTCTGGTCGTCGGCAGCCCTCGCCAAATCTGCAGCACCTGCAGTTGGTCGTCACCGGTCATCTATAGAGGAGATAACGCCGTCAATCTGCCAGATCTACCGCCTTCGATCTACAGTAGACCTGTGGCTAGATCTGGGGGCTTCTGCAGTGGGTTTGCACTGCAATTGATCATCGCCTCTCCTGGCCATCTGCCGCCGATCAACACCTTCGCCACCCCTCTTGCAGCCATGGACAGTGGATGTTCTTCATCCAGTGGGTGTGTCGCTACTCATGGGTGGTAGTACAGCCCATGGGTGTGGACAAATGCTATCTTACGTGTGTTAGAGCCTATCTCACACATTGCAAAGGTGGTAATGAGCCTTCTCTCACCACCAATGAAGAAGAAATCTCTTTCAAGCATGATAAGTCTTCTATCATGCCAAGAAGATGAGTTTGATGCATTAGAAAATTCAAACTCAGATATAGGACTGGCATGTGCAGTCCAAGAGGTTGAAAAGAAGAGAAAAAGATACAGAGGTCCATGGGTGATAAATTCATGAGCTTCTATACATCTCATCGGAGACCAAGATCATCTGAAGAACCCGGTGATCCCACGTGGACTGTGAGAAGTGCGGGTGGCCAATGGAAAGACCTCTCCTGTGATTGCGGTTGGGTGTGTAGATGCTACACCCAGGATGAAGATGGAAGAGATATATTACGCCCCTGAATTCCCTATGAACCTCTTGTCGGTGTGCATAATTTGTAGGGATCTTGGATGTGTTATTTTTAATGAAAAGCATTGTTACTTCCAAGATCGAAATACAAACGAGATTATTGGAAGTGGCATAGGGAGATATGGTCTCTACTATTCGGACATGCCTACGTTGTTTGCTGGGGCAGTGTTTATATCTCGTGACCCTCTACTTTGGCATAGAAGACTTGAGCATCCTTCTGTGAAGAAGATGCGCCAAATGTATCTAGAGATACCAGACTCTTTGGCTCTGGACTGTGAAGATTATTAATTGGGGAAGCATCACAGGAGCAACTACCCTGGAAGAGACCAATCCGAGTTCAGTTCCTTTTTCCCTAGTGCATTGTGATGTTTGGGGACCTTCTAGAGTGGCCTCTACTGGTGGATACAAGTACTTTGCTGCTATAGTGGATGACAGTAGTAGACTTACATGGGTATTTCTGATGAAGGCTCATAGTGAGATTCCTACTATTGTACATCATTTTTTGTCCGAGGTACAGACACAGTATGGTACTACTGTTCAGGTCTTTCGCAGTGAAATACATTAGAGTTTATGCATAGTAACTTGCAGGAAGCCTTCTGGGCTAAGGGGATTATCCATCAGACATCTTATGATCATACTTCCCAGCAGAATAGAATTACAGAGTGCAAGCTGCAACATTTACTTGATATCCTCAGGACCTTGATGTCTCATATGAAGGTTCCTAGGCAGTTCTGGAGTGATGCCATATAGTGGCATATTTGATTAACAGGCTACCATCCTCTGTTCTTCAGGCTCAAATTCAATATCAGCTTGTACATCCTGATTGTAGTAGGGTTTTTCCTGTGCCACTATGAATATTTGAATGTGTATGTTTTGTTCAGAATCATGGTATCGAAAATAAGTTTGCCTCCCGTGCCACGAAGTGTGTCTTTTTGGGCTACTCTAGGACTCAAAAAGGCTACAGGTGTTATGATAAGCACGTAGGAGATATCTTGTTTCTACGGATGTGAGCTTCTTTAAGAAGATTTCTTATTTCTCAAAAGAAGGATCATCTATAGAAGCTGCTATTGATGAAACATAGGTGTATCACAGGAGGCCACAGACACAGGACTTTGCATGTGAGGAACCAGCCCAGCTTGCCATCTCTTCAAACAAAGGTGAGTCAGATAGGGAGGAGGAGACTGTGCAGAGAAGATCCAATATTACTCTTCACCCTATTTCTTGATATACTATTGTTCTCATCTCTGGGGAGAGGATAGGCAGTTTGCATCTGCTATTACTACAATGATTCGTAGAGATTTTGTGCAGGCACTTCATGATCAGAGGTGAAAAGCTGCCATGGATGAGGAGATGGAGTCTCTTCAGACCAGAGGAACATGGGATCTTGTTCCCTGTCTTGAAGGTGCCACTGTTGTTGGTTGCAGATAGGTGTACACCATCAAATACAGATCTGACGAGACAATTGAGAAATACAAAGCTAAACTTGTGACCAAAGGATTTACCCAAACATATGAGATGGATTACCTTGAGACCTTTTCACCTGTTGCACGTATTACCTTCATCAGGATTATTTTGTCACTTGCTGTGATCAGAGATTGGCTGTTATACCAATTTGATATAAAGAATGCTTTTTTATAGGGAGATCTGGCAGAAGAAGTATATATGTGACAGCCACCATGTTATGATAGTAAGGGGAAGCTTGTCTGCCGCTTGCGAAAGGCCACTTATAGCCTAAAGCAACGCCCACAAGCTTGATTTGAGAGGCTCAATCTAGAGATCAGGAAACCAAGGTTTCAGAGGTCTACCACGAACCATTCTATATTCATCAGACGGACTGCGCATGGTGGGATCTGGAGAGTTGTGATTTTGGCAGTATATGTTGATGATATGATCATCACAGGTGATGACACAGATGCCATAGTAGAGACGAAAGCATTTCTCCAGTCTACCTTTGTCACCAAAGATTTAGGTGATCTTTGCTACTTTCTTGGGATATAGGCTTTTCGTCAGGAAGGAGGTTTGTCTTTATCTCGGAAACAATATACTTTGCAGATCCTAGAGGACATCTGAGATGCCAGTAGAGGCACTCCCCAGTCACCATTCAGATGATATAGATCCTTTGTTTGAAGAGGTTACCAGGTACAGCAGTACTGTTGCTCATCTATTATACCTGACTATTGCACGTCCAGACATTAGCTTCGCAGTCACTCGAGTCAGCCAGTTTATACAAAATCTCATGTACAGTCATTGACATGATGTATGTCTCATCCTGAGATATCTAAATAGCACCCCAGGACGAGGCTTATACTAATGTCCAATTGACACTCTAGATCTTGTAGCCTATTCTGATGCAGACTATGCTAGATCTATAGAAAACAGGAGATCTACGTCAGGTTTTTGCTGTCTATTTTGTAGGAAATCTTGTTTCATGAAGAAGCCAGAAGCAGAGCATTGTTGCTCGCTCTAGTGTAGAGGCAGAGTACAAATCCATGGCACAGGCCGCATGTGAGATCATGTGGATGGTTGGTTTTCTAGAGGATCTGAGAGTGCTAGTTGATACTCCAGTGCCTCTTTACTGTGATAATAAATCTGCCACGTATATTGCCTCCAATCCAACTTTTCATGAGTGAACGAAGCATATAGAGGTTGATTGTCATGTCATACGGGATGCCATTTTGGAGAGTAGGATAAGTACCCCGTATATTTCTTCTGAAGTACAACTAGCTGACATTTTTACCAAGCCCATTAGGAAGAGACGGCTTGAGTTCTTGGGCGACAAGTTAGGGCTTATTGACATATAGTGTTGAGTTGTAAGGGGGTATCTATATTTTTCTTTATCTTGAAGAGGTACTAATGTAATTATCCCAGTACAAAAGAGGGTTAAGATTTCTTTTGGAGACTAATGAAATCATTTTGCTCCAACAAATCCATCGGTAAGGGTTGCGGGCTGCACATAACTACACACACACAAAAGTGGAAGGATATATAAACTAAATAAAAGTTTGACTTCTAAAAGAATGCGTGATGAAGTGATCCATTTGGGTTAGCAGGATTTTTACTTGTGAAGTTGGCCAACCCCCTTTTTTGTAGTATTTTCATGCCACAATGGATGTTTTGACTTTTGAAAGATTGTTGAAGGAAGTGATGTAGATGTGACTTGTGATTAGATTGTGACTTGTGATCATGTCATGCTTATGGTATGTGCTTTATAGAGTGTAATGTTTAATGCTATATGCATTGTAAACTATGCCTACTCCATGTAATGCGATTTTCTATTTCATATACTTTATTTGTCAAGTATGCTTTGTTTACCAGGCACATGCTTTGTTTGTCAATTCTGAGCACGAGTCTCAAAAACTTGAGCTCACTAGCTGCTAGGCTCGATAAAGGGCCCAAAAGAGCTGAGCCTAAACAAGACCCCCTAGAACTTATCAAGAGGGATTCAAGTTTGAGACAGCTTGGGCATATTGAGCCTAAGCCTGAATAGGACTGGGCTCAGTTCACTAGCCTCGGTAGACGGCCCTATATGTAACTGAAACGTCTTCTCTAAATGTGCAACTGAAACATCTTCTCCAACTTACAAGCTTTTTGAGTGAGTTCTGACAAGGAGCGAGGGAGAGCATATATGCAGATCAGACAAAGGAGAAGTTTGTGCATGCTGTACAATGCACAGGTTGATTGATACTAAAGGATGAGGTCATTGTCCATGCAGTCAAAAAAAAATTCCGTGTTTGCGACTGAGGGAAGCTTTTTCAATAGAGTATCCACCTGTGGAGCATTTCTAACAAGGAATAGTATTTCATTATTGAAGGTCTGGTGCAATTGATAAATGACATTATACATTGTTTACTGGCCAATAAAAGAAATGCTTGCCAAGGTGAAGAACCATCTAGACTTCTTATTGGAAAAAGATTCTTGCATAAATTTTTCCCTAAATCATCATATTCTATGACTTGTTTCGTTAACCTGTAATGGTTTACATTTTCCTAAAAGCTCGGAGTAATTTGTCCAAATATGTGCACTTACAAGAATGACTAGAGTTTGCAGCAAATATGAGACCTACAACCACGGGGACAACACTTCATAGCACTAATTCTCATTCCACATGCTCTTCTTATAAAAATTTCTACGTTTTTCATATTCCGGAATCAACCGACCCACATTTTCATTCCAATCCACCTGCCAAATGCGGGAGTTGATCCAACTGATGAAGAACCCCGAATCTACCAATTTTGTACCACAAAAGGATACCAACAAATGTACCAAATCCATGATATCAAAAACAAGAACCATCCGAATTTCCCAAATCCACATTCACCCTCTACTTATTCTCAAAGAGCTCTAACTCTAGTAAATTTGTATCTCCCATCCATACTTTACTCATGCCCCCACTAAATGTAGATTAGACCATCCAATTCCACAGGCACATAAGGACATTTCCCTCCATATCCAGCTACACTAAACCACATCAAGCATGACAAATCAAGCAAACCTGAGGAGGAGCCGATCTCCTGCCCGACGGGGACGTCCAAGAACGACCCGATCGTGAATGCACCCTCCGCTGGCGGCTTGACGCCGGAACTGTGGACCTTCTCGTCCCAATGGAGATCCTTCTCTTCCATCTTCAGCTTCACGGGGCGTAGCCTCGGGAGCTCCTCCCTGTGATTCTCCATTGGGAGCTGCAACCTGAAATTCTCAACAGCCTTCTGCCCCGCGGAGCTCCCCGCGAACTTGAACGAGCCCTCGTCGTCGTCCAGCCGCTCCTCCGTGAGCACCCCGACGTCCCTCCCCTCCACCTTCCTCCTCCTCTCCCCCTTCCCCGCGGCGGCGTCGCCGAGATCGTAGCCATCCGCCTTGGGGAATGGGGGGATCACGGTCTTCACCGAGCAGTCCTTCCAGAGCTCCTCGCTCTTGCACCAGAGGCTGTCCAGCTTGCTCTCCTTCACGTTCCCGTGGTTCGCGCTCGAGCTTCCGCATTCGTTGAGGGGGGCCCAGGGGTAGAGGTCGGAGGGGGGACAGGTGCCGTTGCCGACGCTGCGGACCTCGATCTCCCTGACGACGAGCTCGTGGGAGGGCTCGGAGGAGGAGGAGTAGTGGGGGTGGGGGTGGGGGCGGAGGACCCACCCGGGCGAGGGGTCCGCCTTGGTGTCCTCGGGGGGAGCGGGACGGCCGCGGAGCTCGCCGCGGAGGGCGGCCTCGGCCTTGGCGAACCGGTTCTTCCGGAGGAACTCGAGGACGAGGTCGACGGAGTCCGCCATGGAAGGGGGAGGGGGGAAACCCTAGAGATTGTGGTTGTGGGGAGCCCTAGAGGTAGAAGGGTTGGGGGAGGGGAGCCTCGGATGCCGTCAAGGGGGGACATGTGATGGGGGAACAGGAGGTGCAGCGGTGGCAGAGGCGGGGCATTGCGTTTCCGTTTGTTGGGCACTGGAGCCTGCGGTGGTTCTCCTCCTCCTCCTCGTCCTCCTCGGTCTTTGTTCTTGCTGGGGTGGTGGCGTTCTCGTTTGTCGTTGTTGTCGTTGTTTTTATTGTTCTTCTTCTTCCTCCTCCGGTGGCGGATGGGTTGGGATGGGACGGGACTCGTATCAGGAATGGGATCGCATCTCGGAATGATGCCCCAGTCATCGCCCCAGCTCGGCTAAAAAATAAATAAATGTCCGTGTTTTTTTTTCCGGTTTTTGAGGGAATAAAAATCAGGTTTGCTTTTTTTTTTTTTTTTGGTTGGGTTTGAGAGTTGGGGGGGGGGTTGGGTGTGGGTTTGCGGGGGGGCCTTGGTGTGGGGCGATGGTGAGGAGAAAAAAACAAGAGGGTGTGGAGGTTACGTTTTTTTCCGTGGGGAAATTTTTTTTCTCTGTCTTCAGGGGTCAATTGAAGGAAAGTTGGTCTTTCGGCACGCAATACGTAGGAGGGGATTAATTAATGGGTTTTTAATTGGGGCGTGGTGGCTATAGGATGAGGTTGTCGTGGGGAGCTCAGCTGATGAGGCCGTAACGTGTGGCGCAGCGCAGGGGTAACTCTTACGAGAAAAGTTTAACACATTCCTCCCCCCACATACTCCCAAAACCACCTCCCCAGAGAAGATAGACCACATATCTCTTCCGAGTTACACCCACGCCCTCCTTCTCCTGTTTTTTTTTTGTCTCATTCTTCCCATGGATGGCCAAGATCACCTCGATGGAATTTTAGGTGAGATTTTGAGGTATTCCAACGGATATTTTAAAAATTCAAATGAAACGGGTAGTCGGATCTATTGAATTAAAAACCAATCATGAGACTATCTTTTGAATGAAAATCAAATTTGATGTGAATCGATAAAAAGTCGATTCAACCTATCAAATTGATCAAACTGGTCCTTGATTAAACCATCTTATTTTTTTTTTAAAAAAAAGGAACTCCTTCATAACCTACGAGTTCAAACATCCTCTTTGATCCCTTATGTTTAACTCGTTTCACCACTACCTCCCGACACCTCTTTCCTTAATCATCATCCCCACCATCTCAATCCCTCTCGCAATCGATCTCCATTATCGATGCCACTCTTGCTCTTCCTTCTCTCTTCTCCTTTGCACATATTTTTCAACGAGTTGACACATCATTCTTTATTAAGCTCTTGATTTATTCTATAATTAAACTTCTAAAAAAATAATTTCTAATAGTTATATGTAATTTTTTATCAAACAAATTTTGATCCAACGACCCAATTTGACCAATGCAAATTATGACGGTTGGTTTTTTCTAATTTTTCCAAATGATGATGCTATCCATCAGTTTGACCAGTATAATCACCAATTGAATCATTAAAAACTAAAATTGGAGTTTGGGCAATTTGATGATCAATTTGATTTTTAAAGTTTGGACTCTAACACAATAGGCATTTGATACGTTTGATATATGGATGAGTGCAATAAATTGCTAGGCTTATGTTCATTTCAGCAAGCATGCTATGTAAATCATAAGCAAATGTGTTTTGATAACCCCTTTTATACATAGACATAGGGTTGTCATAGATATTAAGAGAAACCTAGGTGTATTTTATGACAAATCCAATAAGGAAACTTGAGTTAGGATGGAATAGTTGAAATAAGATAACTAACAAGAGTATCAAATGGGGACTAGAGTTGATAGATGACAAGAGTCAATGAAGGAAAATAAAGTGTGGGAAATTAAAAAAAAATTTAGAGAAAAAAAAGGAAAATTATATAGGTAGTGCTTTACCAAGCACTTTGTGATCGTCGATGCCTTATTTTTACTTTCACTGTACTTTGGTTCATGCAAGACATTTGGAGTATGTGATTTAAATTATGACTACTTTTTCAAGTGAGTTTTAATTTTGTCTTTTATCTAAATTCTAATATTTATACATTATATTTGTAATGGGCAATAATACAATCTAGATAAGGTAGGTATAATAATTGGTAACCATTGATTGGATTTTTGCGACCTAGGTAACAAGTCATGGCATCTACTTCAAATCAAGTTATAACTCAGACAAATAATTCTTCCATGATATTTGGAATTTGTGGCCCATGATCCTCATGATCTAAGCCAAGCATGCATATTGATATGGATGGCCATCTAGAAGGTGATAAATGCCAAATGGCTATTTTAATACTCAATAGAAGGTTTCCTTACATATATGGAGAAGATATGTATGACCTAATTTCTACTTTACATTTCTGCTAATTATACATTCATGTTGTTATTAGTTCATAACACAACTTGTATCAAAAAGTGTCATAGATTGTGATTTGAATTAATTCTGTGACCATGGTAAGGGGTCCTAACCAACATCCAAAAAATCTATTGTTGACACGGAGGGCAAACATGGACATGAAGGTGGATTAGGGATAATGGCACAATATTTCTCTTATAACTTACATAAAGGTACCAAGCCTCTTATAGAATGTCATGCTCTTTACTCCCAAGCCTATGATCTTGAAACTAGTAGTATATTTGGAGATTTCTCTCCCCAAGACATAACTTTAGGGGGCATTAACCCAATGAAAATTTTAGCCTTTGAATGATTGCTTATGCATCAAAAGTCCACTTAAAATTTGGTGAGGGTTCAATTGGATTCACAATTTCACTCACCCAAGATCATTTAGAAACAACTTTAGGAATTTGGTCAAAACTACCATACATGTTTATGAAGTTTTTTTTACGATACTTTCCTTCTAAATGATCGGGTAATGTGATTGTGAATCTTAGGATCATTTTGGTTAGACATTTAATAGTAGTTGTCAATTATGGACTCGTCTCTAAAGCAATGGATGAGATTTGGACACAAATAGATCAATTATCATGCTCAAGTAGGATGTTGAATTTTGGAACTTCTCCATTTAGTTTATTAATCTTATGAAGAAACGGGGATGCATCTTGGTAATGAATATCCTTGTCTTTGGAATTATTCTCCTTCAAATGATCTAATGACGGTAGAAAATCATGAAACAATCTACGCACCAATTCTGGACCAAATCGCGAAGGTGAACTCTCCACTCGGACTTGAAATTAAGAGACTTATCTAGAGAGACGTCCTTGAGCCAAGTGTAGTGGGGCCACCATTATTTGGTTGTGGAATATCCCGATGGGATATGTTGGAGTGAGATTGGTCAGGGTAGCCCATTAGATATTTGTTGTTTTTTATTAGCTTCTCCATCATGTCTCGTTTGAGATTCTCACATAAAAAAAATTATTTTACTATTTAACCACCGTTTATCCTACCATTTATTAGTAACGCCTGTACTGCGTCGATTGTGCTGAGGAGAACTTTTTTTCCCTCGTTCAAACAACAATCATCATCCTCGTACCTTGACGTAGAAGATAAATAGCTCTTCAATGGTAAAGGAACATAATATCTTGCCACATGCTCGAATATTCTATTAATAAGTGATCCAATGAGATTTTAATTCGAGTAACATTTTTCATAGTGAGGGCAAACCTACTTTGCTTTGTTGCATGAGTCAAAACATTGTGTGATGACCTGAATCCCGTCAATCGATAAAATTTGAGTCGTCATATACTAACAACCAGCATAATTCACTCGCAAGATCGTAATCATCAAATACATAATTATAAAATATAAATATAGCCAATAAATAATTTATATTACAAATATTAAATGAACATAAAATAGACACTGATCAGATGATTTACCATAGAACATAAATATATAAGTCCAAGGAGATACACAATCGAAATCACCTTACGAACTACCAAGTATACCTGAGTTCAGAACCCAAAAACACGTCAGTAAAAACTGAGTAGAGTAGAAACAATAACAGTAGAGTGTAACAGTAATCGAGCATAAGAAAAATTGATATTATAATTTTAATTAATCCATTTATTAGACATCTCGTTATTTGATTTTGTTTTGTACATTGAAAGCCCAATTTATTATAGTCCAAAATTTATTAGTCGACGTCTTAGGCACGAGACTATCTTGTGTAACTTTCTACAGCGCAAGATTGGTATAAGCCACCCACCTAGCTAAGAAGACCGCTTATACCCATCGAGTCATTATTCTCCATCACCCTAGGGTGATTGCAAAAAGGGGTGGCGACTACATCGTATGGTGTGAACACATGCATGCGCTATGTACGCTGAGCCACAGACAACCAATGACCCACCCACCGACAGAGAAAGAAAACACTCCAACCCTTAAGCCTTGCAATCCGTTATCCCAGTTGGCCACTAAGCCTAACCAAAGAATCATAAAGAGGCCAACAACTTCCTAAATAGGCCCTTAGAATCGGTCTGAAAAGATCAAAGCTACAGCCAAAATCTGGCGAGTAACGGGGCTAAAAACCAGTTATCTGTGATTCCTTTAATTCTCGACAAATCCGTTGTACAACATTCATTCCAGATAACTGTATCTTTTGTTTTTATCAAATCTAGTCCTGTTTACTAATTCCACATCCTTAAGTCCAAGATGGACAGGTATTCATATCACTTCTAATATTATCAGTTTACAGATAATTTACATATTATGATGGTAATTTCATACTATTTACCAATTACAATTTCGACGGAATTGGTTTCACATATATATTCGAAAATCCTTGGAAATTTTATATTACTAATTCCAGAATTAACAAAATCCTCATTACCTTCCAACCTATTCATTTACAAGTATTTCTAAGTTCATGATAGTAGTCTCATATTATCCGTTTAATAAAAAACATCGTAAAACTTATTTTACAGAAAATTGATCTTATTTCATACATGCCATAACAAGATACATATGATCATTAACTCTTAATCTTTCTCATAAATTCCAGTTATTTCTCATTAAAGTGCCCATAAACTGGGAAAAATATTAGTCGTTTTACACATGCTATGGTAAGGCTACACCCAATAAGCATAAATGTTGTATAATCCGTTACATCATAAGAATCATTTGTAATTAATCTGATAGTTAACTAAATCAAATTAACTATTCATAATCCAAGTCACCAACTTGATTTACAACATCCATATTCAAGATTCAAGTACCTAAAATAGCAAGAAACACAAAGACGGGTTCCAATCTCAGTAAGAGGTAAGAATGCACACTAAACGATGCAATACGCAAAGAAAATCACCATGTGTAGACAACCCACATGGAAAAGAGAGGGACTACTCTACCTAACATCATCGAAGGCTCACTGTGACTCCAAACCGTGCACACAGAGCCTGGGGGCAATCATCACACCCGCCTCAGGATCCACGCACACAACGAGATAGGATTTGATTTACACGGACCAAAAATAGGGTTGAAATACCTATTCACGTTTTTGATTTTTCACTAAAGAGAACTTACTAAAAAATGAAAATAAATTATACCAACGCGTAGTACGCATTGAATGATTCTAATGGTACCTTATTTGTCAAATTCTGAGGTTAGGAAGGCCTCGAACCAGTCGAAAAAACGCGAAGGGTCCTGAACCAAAATCGGTTCAACCAAATCGATCGCCCGTGCACATGAACCCACTTGCACCACGCGTCAAGTGCGGATTCGCGCTAGCCTATTCCTGCAGATCGCGCCGTCGCGCGCCCGCAACCGTCCAATACTCCACGTGTCGACAATCGGCACTTCCCGCGCGCGCCCGTGCTCCCACATGCACACGACACGCATCGCGCCATTGCCGCTTTTTTCGAATTTTGCCATGGGAAGCCTATAAAACTCGAAATTGCAACCAGGTCTCTGAACGAAAATTTTTTTAATTTTTAAAAGGAAAATCCAAGGTTTTCCTTCTCTTTTCCTCTCTTAATTTGAGAGGCTTAGAGATTAATAATGATCTAAGGACCCAAGGAGGTCCTTTTATAGGCTCATAAGTTGTTGCAAATAGGTTTAGGAGGGTGAAATACCAGAATAACCCCTAGGATTAGGTTCACTTTACATTTAGGTCCTTTTTAACTTGTTTTGGCCATAACTTGAGTTATACACCTCGAAATTGCGCGAAACAAGTGTCGCTGGAAAGCTTGCGATAAGAGGAATCCAATGGTACCATATATATCATCCTTTTGACAACATCTAGATAGGGATTGACTCAAAATATATTTTTTTTTGCAATTTAAGAAGGTGCTGATACAAGCACCGAACCACAACTGGGTTTCTAGGTTCGAATTGACACGAACCACTTTGAGATGATTCGAACCTGGATTTTAGGATGTTACACATTGAGTACTCCATCTTTGTTTAGGAAAAGTTAGGTTAACCACTCGAAAGGTCAAAACCACCAAGCATTTCCCTAGAAGCAAAGGTCGATTTGCCCATACTAAGGGCCAAATGATAACATTTCTCATCCAAACTAATGGCCAAGATTAAACAAACTTACTTGCTCAAGCAAAGGATTGAGATAACAATGTTTCCTTATAGTTAAGCACCACTTGAGAACTAGAATTGAGGGACTCTTGTCTGTCTCCTCTTTTGTTACGACTCGAACTGGCTCCACGTGGAACCCAGGTCAGGTCACCTCAACTAACACAATACCCAATTGTCCAATGAGAAATATACCAACTCATAATAATTTCTACACATGCAGTACAGCTAGAAGAACGAATACAAGATTGATAGCTGTAAAGTGTCTATAACGAAAAAATAGTTTCATAAGAGAAATAATATGATTACAACATAGCCATCACAACTTACTAATAAAATGGAAATTGAACTACTGGTTCCAAAATGGATACTCACGATAACAAAGGGAAAATCAATCTACAACAGAAGAGAAGTAAAACAACTAAGGCTGGGCTCAGCTAGGCCCAGCTCCTCTACAATAAGTGAAACTAGCTGCTCACCTCCCTATCTTGGATACAAGTAGTAGACGTCAGCAAAAGCTGAGTATAATGACAAGTATACATTCAACTAACACAACTTAATTAAAGTGGAAAGCAGTAAACATTTCAGGCATTTTCATGCTTTTATTTCCATTTCTTGGTACTAGTTGTCTTGTGATTTCAGTTATTCTAATAAAGGGTCTCGTTATATATTGGTTCACATGTTCCCTATGGGAATGATCTTATTGTGGTTTTCTCGCAATGCAAAACGTGCACATGGAGCTCTCCTGGACAAGAGAACACCCCGCATTTGTCCTAAACTCGGTCTACCACCCTGAGATCATAGTCACGACGTAGCGATGACTACGACACGCACGATAAACGCACAGGGGGCTACCCCGCACTGGCATGTGATCAATTGTTTCCACTAATGGGTACTCTCTAAATCGTAACACAAAACAGAACAGGGGTCGTACCCCTCACTAATCTACATACCCTCACTCAACTATCCCAGTTGGCCCTGTGGGCCGAACAGGAGTCGGTGTAGGAATGTCATTCCTTCCCAAGGTCCCAACCCAAGGGAAGGCTAGCGCTTTACCTACTGATGGGAACACCATCATGAGTCATAACTAGCTCAGTTTGATTTGATTAAGTCAATAAAAGCTCCTATATATCCATCAGAAGGTCTTAAGGGCACAAAACAATGATTTAACAAGAAAATAAGAATATAGGGTTATTTTTGCAAATTTACCATTTTATCACAAAAATAGAATAACCACGGGTTCTCTCAGGGGTTGAACAAAGGTCAAATGGTCTTAAGAGTCTAATAAGTGGGTTAGAACAACCAAAAAAGAATTTTCATGCGTTGTAGGAATTAATGGACATTTGAAATCCTAAAAATAAACCCGCTTAATCTATTAAGCTTCTGATCAGGATAAAATTTACCTAAACCCTCTAAGAATCATATAAAAATATTCTCTAGGGTTTGGTACCTTCAATTTAACCATTGTAACCCATATTTACCTAAAACAAAGTCTCAGATAGACATTTACCCTAATTTAGGTAATTGTGCAACTTACCTAGTCAAACTTGGTCAAAACCAAAATCCAACTTTACCATTGGATTCCTTATGTCCAAATTAGGTTTGTACCAAAATTTGGGCCAAATCTGAGATTGTTTCAACCTAGTTTGCACTTTGGTCCAAGTCTCATTTCCTTTATTCCATATGTGTTCTTAGCTTTTGAATTTCTTACACAAAGGTCCCTATCTTTATCATCATTTTCTTCAAAAGGGTCCCTACTACCATGAATCCTAATCCTACAGCTTCGGCAACCTTAATATGGCATGTTCTCCTTGATTCCTTGCCGAATCCCTCTCAGATTTGAAAGGGACGTTCGTCAAGGAATTCCCTTCCTTTTGAGCCAATTCCTAAACCCTAAAACCTTCCCAATCTCTCATGTAAATGCATGAGAGATTCGGGTATCATAGAGTTTCTAAACTCCGGCGAGCTCCATCCAGAGGCTTATAAAAGACACCCCAGATCAGACCGAAGATCCCAAGCTTGATTTTGGCCTGGAACACCCTAAATTCCTCCCTCCTGATTTGGTCGAACAGCTCCTCAAGCCCCAGCAACCTCCTCTATCTTCATCCTTTGTCTGACTGCAATACCATCAACAGATTCTTCTTCCTCACATCCCTCCGCTTCGCGCCATAGCAGTGGGCGCTTCTATCTCTGTCGTTGTCGCCGTCCCCTCTATTGGAGCGTCTTCTTCCCCGGCGCTGGCCTACCAACACCGGCGTCGTTCTCCCTCTTTCGTCAGTTAGCCTAGGGTTATATTAGTTCCCTTAGTGTTACGACCCGGTTCCCGAATGCCTACAGGACACGAGACCGGACCAACTCGACTGATCCCAAGACCCAGTCGTTCAACGAGAAAGTAACAAAAAAGCAGTAAAGTAAACCACATTCACCATGCTAAGCAACTAACTGTAACAAAAGTACAGTAGTAAAGAAGTAAAACTATTACAGTATACACCACCATAATAGTAGAAAAGTAAACAGGTACAGGAATATAATATTCAAAATGAAAGAGTACAGAAGCGTAATAAACTACTCACTACAACCGGAAAGGAGTACAACAGGAAGCTACAACTACTGGGCTCTACTGGGCCCAGCACCCTCTACAGCCATAGGTTCTGGCTGCTCAACACCTGGACCTGAAAAGGGTTATGAGTACACGAAGTCAGCGAACGCTGAGTAGAGTGGCAACAACCTAACTAAAGTAGTAAAGGTGAACAGGTAGCTGTTGTTTTTCAATTTCTTTCTTTCTTTAACTACTTATTCTTTTTCACCATTTAGCTTATTTATCAGGTCTCTTTTTTGATCTCGAATGTTCATCGTGGGAATGATCTTGATTGTAGTCTTTTCCGAAGAGTAGAAGTCGCACGTGGTGCTCTCCTGGCCGGGAGAGTCCCTCGTGGTGGTTCTACACCCAGTCAACCACCCTAAGGTCACGGACAGACGTAACGATGACTAAGGCACATGCGATAAGCGCACGGGTAGCTACCCCGCACTGGCACGCGGTCAGTCATTTCCGTTAGCGGGTGCGCCCAAAGCATAGCACGGAACCAGTATAGGGCATAGCCCTCTTAGTAACAGGGGTCTTGCCCCTAAGAACCAAATAGGGGTCTCGCCCTTCCACAGTCCGTGCACCCTCGCCTGACTACCCTGGTTTTCCCAGTGGGCCTAACAAGTCGGTGTAGGACGGTTAGCTAAACCCCGGGTCCCGTGGGGTGGCCAGCTCTCTCCCTACAGTAGTAGCTCTCCCCGGTACAATATACACGAGGGCCAAGAAGTCGATACAGAGTGGCCAATCCTAACCCTGGGTCCCAACCCAAGGGCGGCTAGCTCCGCTCTGCACTAAACAGGGGGGCAATTGCTCTCCTTGGTACTCCATACTCAAGAGCCAGCTCACTTCCCCATTCACATTTTCAGTTCCATTCCAATTATTTCCAGGAGCTCTACTCCTAATTCCCCGTAGGGTTCATGCTCATATTCCTCAGGCCATTCCATACCATGTTTCATCATTTCTATTTCTATTCTCAGGTTATACACATGCAATTTGTAACTTTATTCCATATTCAGTTTATTCACAGGTAGCTCGTGTTTCCACCATTCACCTTTCCATTTTCAATTATATACATGCAGCTCATGGTATGTCATTTAACGTAAACAACAAGCATTCACATGCATCAGTTTGCTAGCACAAGTACTTTACATTTCACAGGCAGCTGTTATCTGTTTACAGGCAATTGTTATCATTCTATCTACTCATTCAAGATGTAATTCAATCATCCATTACAGACATTTCAAGTGCTTCTCGTTCTAGGATTCATACTATATCCTAAGTTCTAATCATTCATTCCACACATGCAATTTTAGTTTCAATTAAATTAAGTGGAAGCCACTCTACCAGTAAACCCAAGAGTAATGGGGGCTTGAACGGCAGGCTCACGTGCCTCAGCAAGCCCTGAACCCGCAACGGAAACAAGTCCTATCACAAGGATCAATCACAAGAGAATACTTAGAACAGTATAGAAAGTATTCCAACAAGTAGGGGAATTTGTACGGGAAACATCGGTATCTTAATTGCGGAAATCGGACCTCAAACTGATCCTAAACGGGTCAAACACAGTGATTTTGACTCAACTCAGACGTCTGGAACAACTTCCAGACGTCTTAAAAGAGTCCAGAGCCATACCTCAAGTCCTGCACCACTCCTCAGACGTCCAAGAACTCCGCTGGATAGTCTAGACCTAGTTCCAGACGTCCGACCACCTCTCCGAACGTTTGGAAATGCTTCCCGTCGTCTGGTGCCTCGCCCAGGCATCTGAAGTGGGTGGGAGGGCATGTCCCCCGCCTTCCCGAAGCAACTCCTGCGCGAATCAACCGAATCTCCATCAAAAAGGCAAGGAATAGTGTCTCGGCGGAGCGGTCTGCATGGTCGTATCCGCAAAGGAGGTGTACTGAAGACGTTGTCGTGTGGTTGCTTGTCTTCTTGAGTTCCTGTAGCTGCACAAAAGAGAGGAGATTATCAGAAATTAAAAAAAAGAAACAGGAATGTTTACCTCTAGAATAGCCGTTGCTCCCCGGCAACGGCGCCAAAATGAAGACGTTGGGACAACCGGGTTTTATTGTTATAACGTTGTAGTATAGCCAGTTATTACCAACATTTCAAATATATAAATTTTTTACTCGGAAAATAAAAGAGTTCCCGAGGTCGAACTCAGGGAGCAAGTTGTATTCTAGAGATATACATGTTTCTTTTACAAAAAATAAAGAAAGAGAGAGGGAAAGAATTTGTTGTCTTCTTTTCTCTTTGTTTTCTCCTCATGATGTTCTTCTTTCTTTCTTTCTTCAGATCTCCTTCTTCTTCTTTGTTCTGCAGAGGTGATGCTCTTCTTTCTTTCTTCAGATCTCCTTCTCTTTTTCTTCTTCTGCAGAGGTGATGCTCTTCTTTCTTTCTTCAGATCTCCTTCTTCCTTCTTTTCTTTTTCAGCCAGGGACGTCACCCCTCCTTCTTTCTTCTTTTCCCTTCAGGCTGTCGTCTGATTTCCAAATCAGACGACTTAAACTGCCTGTTGCTACAGTGTCTCCCTCAGCTTCCTTCTTCTTCCGCGGTTCTTCTTCTTCACCTGTGCCTGCACACTTCAGAGCTTACGTCAGAGAACAAAACCTACTCTACCCTCTCCCCCCGCGTCTCTCTCTCTCTGAAACCACTCTTGGGAAAGCTCTCCCAGAGCTGCCGGGTAATCGGGTTCGGGTCACGCCCGGGTCCAGGCCCACCGGCGTGCGTGGTGGGCGAGGAGTGCAGGTCAGTCTTAAGTCGGGTCGGGTCGGGTCAGGTCCGCGGGGCGTGAGCGCGGACGAGACCGGGTAACCGGGCGGGTGAAGGGGACCTCACCTCGTGTGCTGAGGCAGTAAGCCTCCAGCACTTTTGCATCTTATATCGCTGCGCCTCTTCAGGCTTTTCCGAGGTGGGACTAAATGTCCCACCTCAATTGCGCGCCCGCAGCGGGGAAAGCAGCGGGAGATCGCGGCGTCACGCGAAGCCTTCTGCCTTAGCTGCGAGCCTGGTGTTTTGTCGAAACGCCTCGCAAGGCCTGGGAGTTGAATCTGGGCGTGGCGCTGAGCGTGGCGCGCCTGTAGCTGCAGGCGGAAGCAGCTCCTTCTGCACGGCAATGGCGGCGGAGGTCGGGTGGCCTGTTCACAAGAAAACGGCCTCTCGGCCTAATCAGAAAGTGCCGGGAGCTTCGCCAGGGTGCGGCGAAGCTCGTGTGGGTGGTGGCGAGGCGTGGGGCGGCGTGCAAGGGCTGCCCTAGGTCGGACTGTGGGTCGGAGGATGGGTTTGTTGGGGGAAGCGTTACGGAGGTGTGGAGTGGCAGTGAAGGGGTGGGGGGTGCTCAGTGTGATGAGGCGGAGGTTCGGTGAAGGTCGGCGAGGTGTGTGAGGCTGTGGAGCGATGGGAGCATCTCGCCGGAGGGTGGCCGGAGACGAAGGGGGTGACGATGGTCAGGGTCGGTCGAGAGCTTAATTGAATAAATTGAAAGCGGGGGAAGAAAGAGGAGAAGACGGGGAGTAGTTCTAGCTTACTTGCAGGGACGAAGGGGGAGGAACAGGGCGACAGTCGTATCGACTGTCGCCGGAGAAGACGATGCTCAGGGAAAGGGGCGGCGGCGAGCAGAGAGCCGGAGAGGCGCCAGCTGGGTGCGGCGTGGCGCGGGAAGAGCAGGGGAGGAAGTCTCTGCTGCTGGTATTGCGGCAGAGCGAAGAGGTGGAGGGGGAGGAACCGCCGGAGCTGGTGAGCGTCTGCCGGAGAGAGAAGAGAGGAAAGTTGGGGATTTTCTCCGTCAGATCCAAGCTGCCCCGGTCGGTGGAGCAATGGGGGGTATTTATAGGGATCAAAACAGGGAGGAAGGTGGAGGGAGACGACGTGTCTCCCTCGCCGGAGGATGGCCGGAAACAAAAACCCATACCGTCCGTGCGTTCGCACGGCCGGTATGGTGGGTTACAACGACCAAGGGGGTGTCCCTGCGACGGCTGACGACGCAGGGCACCCCCGGTTTACTTGCCAGGTCCCCCCCCTCACCCTGCGCGGCGCCATGCTCCGCGCAAGGTCGCCGGAGCATGGTGGTGGCAGGTTTTGCAGGGGGACCTGATCGCAAAGAACGAAGGAGAGTTAGGGGCCAAAATGCGAGGGTTCAAAAGTTGAGGGCCAAAAAGTAAATATATGAGGACCAAAGTGTAAAGTTGGTCAAGGAGGTTTCTTCTTAGGCTCAAGTTTTTATACATGACTGATTAGGACCTAAGGAATCTGATGGTGAATTTCATTTCTATATTAAACCTTGTTTGACCGGTCAATTTATGCGAAAACCCAAATTAAGTTATTAATTGGGCATGGTTCTCAATGTAGGTCAAAATGGGTTCTGAAGGCCAAATTGAAGGTTCTAAACCCTAGAGATTATTTTTCTATGAATTTTAGAGGGTTTATTCTATTTTTACTTTGCCTTGAACCTCGTGAATTGAAGTGGGTTGTTTTAGGGTTACAGATTATCATTTAGTTTCTTGGAATTGCTGTAGCCCTTGCTAGATCATTTCATCCCACTTTTATTCTTATTAAGCTGCTTTGACCTATGTTTGGGCCCTGAATTACCCTGTATGCAGATTATACTGGTAAAATTGCATTTTTACCCCTTATGACTTGTTTTCTTCTCAAACTCAGAATTCTCTGAGTTAAGCCTTTCCTTGAGATATGTAGGAGCTTTTGTCCTTTGTATTAGGTCAAAATGAGCTAGTTATGGCTCATGATGAGGTTCTCATCATACCCCCATGCCTAGCTTTTGCTAGTCCCTTAGCAAAAACTTAAGGTTTCAATCCCTTGTTCTAGACCATGAAGTTTTTAATAGTTTTAGATAAGTGCCTTTTTTATTTGAGCATAGATTAGGTTAGAATGCTGACCATAGGCCTAAAAGGTACTCTAGTACCAATCAAGATCCAAATCTGTCTAGCCTTAGCATCAGTCTTTTAGCAAAGGTTTTTAAGGCCCACAAGAACTAACCTAAGGTTTATTGGACTTCGTGGTTAAAGCACCCGTGCTTGAAATGATTTTAGCCCTGGCTCAGTTCGCAGTGCGTTTTGTAAGAGAGAGATAGAAAGTTTTTCTGTTTGGAGAGTTTTCTCTCTCTTTTTCTTTTTAGTTCTAGCCTAGGATTGGCTTTTCAACACGGTCTGTATCAGATTCCTTGCTCCCATCATCAATCCTCAAGGGTTCCTGGCGATCGATGCTTCGAGATAGCACCGCCCATGGCAACCCCCGGAACCTTGGCTATTGAGATTTCGAGATAATCCCATCCATGGTGTTCCGTGGCCGAATCCAGACCCTGGCAATTGACACTTCGAGATAATGCCATCCATGGAATCTGAACCAGCAGAGTGCTTACATGCCCCCAGTAGGATATGTAAATATCCTAGGAGACAAGCACCGAGGAGATGATATTTTGCTACGCATCTTCGAGGGGATTTCCCGCCTCTCCGCGCTGGGAACTCGTCCAAATCAACTTGTGTTGATCGGCCGCTCCTATTCTAGGTGTTCTTTTCAGAATTTTGCGACGCTTCTGCGTGATTCTGATTTTTACGCTTACTGAACCAGGCTGTGTGTGAGATTAGGGTGCTTAGGTTACTGAGTCCCGTAAACCAAAAATTAGTTAACGAGGCCGAATACTCCCTAAGCCTTAGACCTAATACTTCAGCTTTTCATTTTCCTCAACCTCTTGAGGAGTGTCCAGGTCTTAATGGGTACTAAGAGTCTATTCAAGAATGCCTAAGGTTTGTATTCTTTACTAATCTCTTTGTGCACTTTTCTTGAATGAGGTCTAGAACTTAGGTTAATTCCTTAGTTCCTTACTAATGACTATCACTTTTTCTCATAATTTTGTGCTCCTTTTTCATTTTGTTTCTTTTCTCCTTCACAAAATTTCCTTCTCCTCTTTTCCTCTTATTCTTTTTTGAAAATTTTTTTTAATTTTTATGGTGTTTTTGGCATATGTGAATTTTTTTGTTTGAAACCTTTTCTTACAAGTTTTGCACTTTCATACCCCCCCATGCCTAAGATTTGCAATGTCCTCATTGTAACCTAGGGGGTCTTAGTTCATTCCTTAAGACAGAAATTTAGATGAGTGGATGGGTCAGGTTGAATTTTTGCGGACGATTTCAAATCCCAGATGCAGGCATCTGAGTTGGGGTCGGCTGTCTACAAGGGTGAACTTCGAGTGCTAAAAGGTGTCAGAACAAGTTTCAGGTTTTCAAAGAGAATGACGGGCTGCCTCCCGTTAAGCGCTGAGTTTTACGCCATCGGCTGGGCGCAATAAGTTCAAGGGGAAAGGAGGATATAAGATGCCTCAGCCAAATCAGTAGAAGTTACATCGATGAACGGCTTGAGTCTCTGACCGTTCACGATGAAAGGTTCTGAATCGTGGCTGAGTGGACTGATTTCGATTGCTCCATTTCCAAAAACCTGTTTGACCAAATATGGTCCGACCCACTTAGATCTCAGTTTTCCTGGGAAGAGTTTGAGTCGGGTATCAAAGAGTAGGACCTTTTGACCAGGATGAAAGATCTTTCTCGAGATGTGTTTGTCGTGGAAGGCTTTAACCCGCTCCTTGTAGATTTGTGAGTTCTCGTACGCGTCTATGCGTAACTCATCGATCTCGCTGATTTGGAGTTTTCTGTGGGTCCCAGCCTTGGAAAGATCTAGATTACAGTTCCGTACTGCCCAATAGGCTTTATGCTCCAGTTCGACGGGAAGGTGGCATGCCTTTCCGTACACCAGTCTAAAGGGAGACATGCCCAATTGGGTCTTGTGGGCGGTCCTATAGGCCCACAATGCTTCCGGAAGTCGGGACGACCAGTCCTTCCTGTCAGGTCGAACAGTGACTTGCAGGATTTTCTTTATCTCCCGATTAGACAGCTCAGCTAGACCATTAGTTTGGGGGTGGTAAGGAGTAGAGATTCGGTGAGACACCCCGTATTTGGTCATCAGTGACCTAAACTGAGCATTTGTGAAATGGGTCCCTCCATCAGAGATTATTGCACGAGGAATCCCGAACCTTGAGAAAATGTGTTGATGAATGAATTTGAGAACGATTTTGTGATCACAGGTTCGGGTCGGTATGGCTTCGATCCATTTGGACACGTAGTCCACAGCCAACAGAATGTATTCGAAACCATCCGAAACAGGAAAGGGGCCCATAAAATCAATCCCCCAAACATCAAAGATTTCGCATACTAGAATCGGTTGCATAGGCATCATGTCGCAATGGCTCATGTTGCCCAAAGTCTGGCAACGACTGCATGCCTTGCAGTGATTGTATGCGTCTTTGAACAGTGTGGGCCAGTAAAAGCCGCACTGGAGGATTTTTGATGCGGTTTTATGCCCGGCAAAATGGCCACCGCATGCCTGGTCATGGCAGAAAGAGAGGATATTGTTGAATTCCCCTTCCGGGACACATCTCCGGATGATCTGATCGGCACCTATACGGAAGAGGTACGGGTCTTCCCAAATGTAATACTTGGCATCGGAGCGTAATTTGTCTTTCTTGGCCTTCGGCCAATCGGACGGGGTCTGATGAGATGCCAAGTAATTTACTATATTAGCAAACCATGGAAGGCTAGTACCAATAGTCAGCAGGTGCTCATCGGGAAAATGCTCAGTGATGGGTCCGGAAGGGTCAATTATTTCAGAAGGAAGACGGGACAAGTGATCAGCTACCACGTTTTGCTTTCCCGCTTTGTCGCGAATTTCAAGGTCAAATTCTTGCAACAGCAAGATCCATCGGATTAATCGAGGTTTCGCGTCCTTCTTCGCAAGGAGATGCCTCACAGCTGTGTGATCCGAGTATATGATGACATGGGAACCCAGAAGGTACGATCTGAACTTTTCTAGGGCAAATACTACAGCTAGCAGCTCTTTCTCAGTAACCGTATAGTTACGCTGAGCCTCATCGAGTGTTTTGCTGGCGTAGTAAATGACCACAGGTTTCTTGTCATTTTTCTGTCCCAAAACCGCTCCTACAGCGAAGTCGGATGCATCACACATGATCTCAAAGGGTTAAGACCAATCAGGGGACTGTAGGATCGGGGCTTGGGTGACTCGGTCACGCAGGATTTCAAATGCTTGAGAGCATTCCTTGGAGATTTCGAAGGGAACATCCTTGGAGAGAAGAGTGGTCAGGGGGCGTGCGATTTTTGAAAAATCAGGGATAAATCGTCGATAAAAACCGACATGCCCTAAAAAGGATCGGATGTCCCTGATTGAGCTAGGCATAGGAAGGTGAGAGATCAGATTAACCTTAGCTCGATCCACTTGGATACCTTTCTCCGAAATTGAGTGTCCCAGGACAATTCCCTCAGGCACCATGAAATGGCTCTTTTCCCAGGAAAGAACCAAATTCACATCGATGCATCGCCTGAGTATCTGGACCAAGTGTTGGAGGCAATCGTCGAATGATGCTCCGAAAACTGAAAAGTCATCCATGAAGACTTCCAGATAATCACCTACCATATCTGAGAATATGGCAAGCATGCATCGCTGAAAAGTAGCGGGTGCATTGCAAAGACCGAAAGGCATCCTTCGGAAAGCGTATGTTCCGAAGGGGCAGGTGAACGTGGTCTTTTCTTGGTCCTCAGGATGGATTGCCACCTGGTTATAACCGGAGTACCCGTCAAGAAAGCAGAAGAACCTATTTCCTGCTAGTTTTTCGAGAATTTGATCAATGAAGGGTAGTGGGAAATGATCCTTCTTCGTGGAGGAATTGAGTCGACGGTAATCTATACAGACTCTCCACGAATTGGCTAATCGGGTAGGAATGATTTCTTCGGTCTCAGTCGTTATAGTGGTGAGTCCTGCCTTCTTGGGCACGACCTGAATTGGGCTCACCCAACGACTATCGGAGATCGGGTAGATGATCCCGGCATCTAACCACTTGATGATCTCCTTTTTCACGACCTCCTGCAGATTGGGGTTTAAGCGTCTCTGCATTTCACGAGAAGGTCGTGTGCCCTCTTCTGAATAGATATGATGAGTACAATAAGAGGGACTTATTCCAGTCAAATCATCGAGAGTCCATCCGATGGCTCTGCGATGTTGCTGGAGGACAACAATCAGACGGGATTCCTGTTCAGGACTGAGGTTGGAATTGATAATTACAGGAAGGGTCTGATTAGAACCCAAAAAGACGTATTTTAAGTGAGCAGGAAGGGGTTTTAGTTCGAGGATGGGGTTTTCAGCAGCAGCGGGTGTTTCAGTATAGATGTGAGGTTCAAGGGTGGGAGTTACTGGGTTGTTCACATCTGGATTTGACTCCTCTGTTTGCGGGTCAAGATCCTTCTGTGGTTGATGAGGCATACTCGAGTCATTCTGGAAGTGTGATTCATCAACCAAAGTCTTGATGTCACAAATTTGCTCGATGACGCCGCAATTAATTCCTTGTTGGGCCTTAAATATATCAATTTTCAGTGTTTGATCTCCAAACTTAAGCTCTATTTGGCCCTCCTCACAGCTGATGTTGGCTCTAGCAGTAGCCAAGAAAGGTCTCCCTAGAATGATTGGTGTATCCCTAGGGTCCTCAGGTGCATCCATATCTAAGACTATAAAGTCCACTGGAAAATAGAAATCTCGCACTCTCACGATAACATCCTCGAGGATCCCTTTTGGTGACTTTATAGATCGATCTGCTAATTGTAATGTCACCTCGGTTGATTTTAGCTCAGATTCTTCTAGATGGTCGAGTAAGGATGTGGGTATCAGGTTTATGGATGCACCCAAGTCTAACAAAGCTCTATCAAATTGGGTACCACCTATCTTACAGGAAATCAGGGGAGTTCCAGGATCTTTTGCCTTGGGTGGGAGTCTACTGAGGATTACAGAGCTGGCTTGTTCTGACAGAACAATTGGGCTCCCTCCCTTGGTTCGCGGCTTACGCTGGGGTGTACATATATTCTTTAAAAATCGTGCGTAAGCTGGTACGTGGCGGATTGCATCCATCAAGGGGATGTTTATGTGGACCTGCTCAAAGAGCTTGACCAGGTCCTCCTCAGGGGCCACGGGTTTTGTGGTCTTCTTTCCCTTGGTCAGGGCCTCGGGAAACGGGATCTTGGTTGGTTCTTCTAGGATAGGTCCAGGTTGTGGATCTGGAACAGCGGTACCTTGGATAACTATCCTAGGGTCATGGTTATCAGGCTTGGAGTGGTTTGGATAATGCGGGTCTTGAGTTGTTTTACCACTACGTGTTGTTACAGAATTTAATCCGGCCTGATTCTGGTTTGGGTTTGGTAAGAGGGGTGGCTGCTGCTGAAATCCCGCATAAGAAGTTGAGGCTTCCATCTCGTCTGGAGATGGAGCAGTAGGGGCCTGATAAATCCATTGAGCGTGGCCTAAATTTGGATTCATAACGCGCTTCTGGGTTGGCACGTTATTTGGGTTAGGAAGGGGTTGGGAAGGGAGTGTGCCTGGCTGACGAGAATTTGCCAACTGGGCCAGTTGAGTTTTAACTTCAGTAAGCTCGTCCTTGTGCTGTTTTTGAATAGCCGCATTCGTTTTTTGAATGTCAGCCAGAGTCTGAAGGATTAGGGACATTTGATCCTGATTTGGCCCTGATGGATAAGTAGGGTTGGGCCGAGGCTGAGGCGGCTGGTAATGACGAGGGGGCTGTGGGCGGGACTGAAAAGGTGGTCTTTGAGTTTGGGAATTTCCTGCCCACTGAAAATTGGGATGGTTTCGCCATCCAGGGTTGTAAGTGTTGGAGAATGGGTCGTTATGGATGGCGTTGAGGTCCTCGCAGGTCTGAGGAACCTCCTGAGAGTCAGGGAAAGGGGGAATGGAGTTCCCTCGGCTGGTGTAGAAAGGATCGGATGATCTTCCAGTCCAAGAATCAGATGGGGGTGGATATGGATCCAACCCAGGGGAAGATCGATGGAGGATGTTTTGCACAGTCTCCTGTGTGGAAGGAGGTTGTGCAAAGGAGTTACGCGCGGAGGTGGCTCGCTGCAAGTGCTGAGTCAGCTCATCCACCTTCTTTTCAATGATTGAGACCTTGTCCAATCGACTGGCCATTAATTCCAGGTCGACTGATGCGGACAGGCCCTGCGTCTCATGTGCTCCCTTAAGATTCGTCGCTGCGCGGGTATTCGTCCTGTCGAATAATCCCATGGAGTCATTGTTGATGGAGTTCTCGCACATGTTTTCGAGAATCTCCCATACGGTGTCTTCATGTTGACCCATGATGTTTCCTCCGCAAGTTGCATTGACGAAAAGGCGGATGTCCTCACGGAGTCCCTGGTAAAAAGATTGGACTTGTTCCCATTTAGGAACTCCGTGATGGGGGCACTTTCTCATGAGATCCTGAAAACGATCCCATGCCTCATGGAGAGGTTCTCCTGATTGTTGAGTGAAGTGTGTAATTTGATGGCGCAAGGCGTTGGTCCGACCCACGGGAAAAAACTTTTTCAAAAATTCGGATTGAAGTTCTTCCCAAGTGTTGATCGGCCGGGTCTGAGTTTGGTACCAATGGGCGGCCTTATCCATAAGAGAAAAGGAGAACATCTTCATGAGAAGAATATCCCGATTTTGCGCATCTGATCCAAAAGTGTGGGCCAGATGCTTTAGCTGTTTGATGTGCTGGAAGGGATCTTCAGAATTAAGCCCATGGAATTTAGGTATAGCATGAATCATGTTGGGCTTTAATTCGGAATCAGGTCCTCCAGTCGGGATTCTGACTCGAGGCTCAATGGCCACCGCAGCAGGATTGTAGTGGTCCCGCATCATAGGACGCTGTGGTGGGTGCACGAAGTTTTGGAAGAGGTCATTGAGTCGCTGGAGCTGGTGTTCCAGATTATTTTCTTCCTCAACTGGCTGAGCCATGATGGGGGAAGAAGAAGAACTTGGTTCTGAATCAGAAGAGAGAATAATGTGAGGGTGTTGCTGCACAAACACGGGCGTCGAGGCTTGGCCTTGACGAGAGCGAATTTCTAATGGAGGTCTTAAGGGTGGTCTTAAGGACCTCCTTCCGTACATGCACTGTTGGAAGAGGTAAGTTTAGAAGGTGCTGGACCCAATCAAGACACCCAAAAATGTGTTGGGTGACTATAGAGGTGCGGGGCAGATGGACCCCTTGATCAGAAAGATCGTCCACCTGAGAATTACCTGGGCAGCCAGAGAGGGAGAGTCCCGCGAAGACCCCTACACGGTAGAGCGTCCCCACGGGTTACAGGGTTTCCCCCACCCGACCTCTCTTGTCACTGCGGTTCCAGGTAGACCAGAATGGGGATCTTGACCTCTTAAGTCTACCAATTTTAAGATCGGGGTGCTTAAGGTTTCACTTGAACTTTAGTCTTTTTAAGTGCAAAGAGTGACCTAATTTAAGGTTGGTTGACCCAAAGGGGTCAACTTTACCTCTTGTTTCCTTTGAGAGCTTTCAGGTCTTGTCTTTTAGGGTTCAAGTGTTTAGAGAGAGCCAATTGTTTAGGATTTTTCCTGTTAATTATTTTCAATCAATGGCTTGGGCACACCACTTTTGGATTTCCTCAATTCTTGATTAAGGGGTGTGTCTCTACTGAAATCCTAATGTTTGACCTTATGTTGGCTCTACTTGGTCCATTTAACTCTTTGTTGGGCAATTAGGGCTCAAGCAAGAATGTGTTAGCCCTTAAATACCCTTAATAGTGTGCAGGAGTGTTGAGTTGAAAACATGCAACTCTTTATGGTTACTAAGTATGGAAGACAGGTTAGCCCTATATTGCTTGTTCTTTTCTTTTCTTCCTCTTTAGAGTTTAGGGGTTAATAGTGAGAGGAAAAATTTACCTGTCTTCGGAGTGGTTGTCGTGTGGTTGCTTGTCTTCTTGAGTTCCTGTAGCTGCACAAAAGAGAGGAGATTATCAGAAATTAAAAAAAAGAAACAGGAATGTTTACCTCTAGAATAGCCGTTGCTCCCCGGCAACGGTGCCAAAATGAAGACGTTGGGACAACCGGGTTTTATTGTTATAACGTTGTAGTATAGCCAGTTATTACCAACATTTCAAATATATAAATTTTTTACTCGGAAAATAAAAGAGTTCCCGAGGTCGAACTCAGGGAGCAAGTTGTATTCTAGAGATATACATGTTTCTTTTACAAAAAATAAAGAAAGAGAGAGGGAAAGAATTTGTTGTCTTCTTTTCTCTTTGTTTTCTCCTCGTGATGTTCTTCTTTCTTTCTTTCTTCAGATCTCCTTCTTCTTCTTTGTTCTGCAGAGGTGATGCTCTTCTTTCTTTCTTCAGATCTCCTTCTCTTTTTCTTCTTCTGCAGAGGTGATGCTCTTCTTTCTTTCTTCAGATCTCCTTCTTCCTTCTTTTCTTTTTCAGCCAGGGACGTCACCCCTCCTTCTTTCTTCTTTTCCCTTCAGGCTGTCGTCTGATTTCCAAATCAGACGACTTAAACTGCCTGTTGCTACAGTGTCTCCCTCAGCTTCCTTCTTCTTCCGCGGTTCTTCTTCTTCACCTGTGCCTGCACACTTCAGAGCTTACGTCAGAGAACAAAACCTACTCTACCCTCTCCCCCCGCGTCTCTCTCTCTCTGAAACCACTCTTGGGAAAGCTCTCCCAGAGCTGCCGGGTAATCGGGTTCGGGTCACGCCCGGGTCCAGGCCCACCGGCGTGCGTGGTGGGCGAGGAGTGCAGGTCAGTCTTAAGTCGGGTCGGGTCGGGTCAGGTCCGCGGGGCGTGAGCGCGGACGAGACCGGGTAACCGGGCGGGTGAAGGGGACCTCACCCCGTGTGCTGAGGCAGTAAGCCTCCAGCACTTTTGCATCTTATATCGCTGCGCCTCTTCAGGCTTTTCCGAGGTGGGACTAAATGTCCCACCTCAATTGCGCGCCCGCAGCGGGGAAAGCAGCGGGAGATCGCGGCGTCACGCGAAGCCTTCTGCCTTAGCTGCGAGCCTGGTGTTTTGTCGAAACGCCTCGCAAGGCCTGGGAGTTGAATCTGGGCGTGGCGCTGAGCGTGGCGCGCCTGTAGCTGCAGGCGGAAGCAGCTCCTTCTGCACGGTAATGGCGGCGGAGGTCGGGTGGCCTGTTCACAAGAAAACGGCCTCTCGGCCTAATCAGAAAGTGCCGGGAGCTTCGCCAGGGTGCGGCGAAGCTCGTGTGGGTGGTGGCGAGGCGTGGGGCGGCGTGCAAGGGCTGCCCTAGGTCGGACTGTGGGTCGGAGGATGGGTTTGTTGGGGGAAGCGTTACGGAGGTGTGGAGTGGCAGTGAAGGGGTGGGGGGTGCTCAGTGTGATGAGGCGGAGGTTCGGTGAAGGTCGGCGAGGTGTGTGAGGCTGTGGAGCGATGGGAGCATCTCGCCGGAGGGTGGCCGGAGACGAAGGGGGTGACGATGGTCAGGGTCGGTCGAGAGCTTAATTGAATAAATTGAAAGCGGGGGAAGAAAGAGGAGAAGACGGGGAGTAGTTCTAGCTTACTTGCAGGGACGAAGGGGGAGGAACAGGGCGACAGTCGTATCGACTGTCGCCGGAGAAGACGATGCTCAGGGAAAGGGGCGGCGGCGAGCAGAGAGCCGGAGAGGCGCCAGCTGGGTGCGGCGTGGCGCGGGAAGAGCAGGGGAGGAAGTCTCTGCTGCTGGTATTGCGGCAGAGCGAAGAGGTGGAGGGGGAGGAACCGCCGGAGCTGGTGAGCGTCTGCCGGAGAGAGAAGAGAGGAAAGTTGGGGATTTTCTCCGTCAGATCCAAGCTGCCCCGGTCGGTGGAGCAATGGGGGGTATTTATAGGGATCAAAACAGGGAGGAAGGCGGAGGGAGACGACGTGTCTCCCTCGCCGGAGGATGGCCGGAAACAAAAACCCATACCGTCCGTGCGTTCGCACGGCCGGTATGGTGGGTTACAACGACCAAGGGGGTGTCCCTGCGACGGCTGACGACGCAGGGCACCCCCAGTTTACTTGCCAGGTCCCCCCCCTCACCCTGCGCGGCGCCATGCTCCGCGCAAGGTCGCCGGAGCATGGTGGTGGCAGGTTTTGCAGGGGGGACCTGATCGCAAAGAACGAAGGAGAGTTAGGGGCCAAAATGCGAGGGTTCAAAAGTTGAGGGCCAAAAAGTAAATATATGAGGACCAAAGTGTAAAGTTGGTCAAGGAGGTTTCTTCTTAGGCTCAAGTTTTTATACATGACTGATTAGGACCTAAGGAATCTGATGGTGAATTTCATTTCTATATTAAACCTTGTTTGACCGGTCAATTTATGCGAAAACCCAAATTAAGTTATTAATTGGGCATGGTTCTCAATGTAGGTCAAAATGGGTTCTGAAGGCCAAATTGAAGGTTCTAAACCCTAGAGATTATTTTTCTATGAATTTTAGAGGGTTTATTCTATTTTTACTTTGCCTTGAACCTCGTGAATTGAAGTGGGTTGTTTTAGGGTTACAGATTATCATTTAGTTTCTTGGAATTGCTGTAGCCCTTGCTAGATCATTTCATCCCACTTTTATTCTTATTAAGCTGCTTTGACCTATGTTTGGGCCCTGAATTACCCTGTATGCAGATTATACTGGTAAAATTGCATTTTTACCCCTTATGACTTGTTTTCTTCTCAAACTCAGAATTCTCTGAGTTAAGCCTTTCCTTGAGATATGTAGGAGCTTTTGTCCTTTGTATTAGGTCAAAATGAGCTAGTTATGGCTCATGATGAGGTTCTCATCATGTACCTTCGCGAAGCCTCCTCCTCAGACGTCTGGCACCACCTCCAGACGTCTGCACCGTCGTCTGGCGGTCACCCCAGATGTTTGATTCTGGGAAAATCCTAGAACCAGAACCTGCTTTCGCCTTCTTGCACCGCGCGTGGTCGCACTGCGCTCGTTCGCCCGCTGCTCCGGCTGCATCAGTGTCGGGGAGGATCTCCCTGATGCACTTCTCCACCTTGCGCACGCGTCGACTGGCCATGAGCTCACCGGCAAGCTCCCACGCAAGCTCGCAAGCCTTCTCTCCTCTCCTTCTCACGTTGCTCCTCTCGTCTCACGTTGCTCCTTCTCTCCACTGTTCTCTCTCGGCTGCTCTCGCTGGAGGGTAGAGGAAGGTGGCTGGGAAGTGGGGTGAAACGAGGGAGAGGAGGGGGGTTTATATAAGGGTGTGGGGTTAGGGTTTTCGTCTGGCGGAAGGAGAGAGAAGAAGAAGAAACGAGGGACGTGTACTATCTGCGCGAGGATGTGAGCTCATACACGAAAATTTTGATTTTCAGACGTCTGGGAATGAGTCCAGACGTCTGACCCTCATTCTAGACATCTTACCCAAAGTACGAACGTCTTAAAAAGGCTTAATAACACGGGTCTTAACACTTTGGTACCTAGTTTAATTTCCTACCCAAAAATCCCAAAAATATCCTCTCGACGCCATTGTTCACCTCCATCATCCTTCGCTCCGACCAGACCTCCGGCGAGGCTCCCCGCTCATTCCACTACTCCAAACGCCTCGCCGACCACCTCACGACCTTTGCCACACCACCCTCTACAAAACGCTTCTCCCTATTTGCCACTCCACTCGTCCACATCACCTACCGACCAACCCACATTTCCTGCAACCGCCTCCGTCACTGTCCGGCCACCACAGGCCGCCATCATCCACGAAACCATCATCAGCACATTCACCGTCACCTCATGAAGCTCTTGAACCTATTTAATAGGGTTGAGAGGCCATTTTTTGATTTTCAGGTGTCTGCTCCTCCACCGCCATTGCCGTAGCTTCAAGCGAAGCTGGAAGTTTGCTCCAGCACCTGCAAGCCCCAGGTGAAGTCCTAGCCACAGCGGAATCCCTCTAGGAACATGACCCAGGGACCAATTTAACCCTTTGACCGGGCCTTTGACTGGAATTGAATGCATCATCCACTGCAGCTGCACGCAGAAGGAAGCAAGGACTTTAGCCCCACCTTGAAAGCTGACAGACACGCAACACCGCATATCTTGTTTTGTCATCCAGGTTTATTGCCTCAACTGACACAGGGGGTGAGGTCCCCGCACACCCCTTCACTTGTGCTTTGCCCATGACCCGTGACCCATCACCCGCAAGCCTGGTGTAGACCCGACCCGCCTAAGCCCTGTTCACACCTCAGCTGCAATATCACGCCCATAGCCCTAGTTTTGGGTATGCTTAGATCCGAATCCGATTACCTGAGACTCTGGGAGAGCAGATCCTAGAGAGACAAAGAGAGAGAGCGCACAGGGGCAGGGGGTTTTGCTCTTTGGTTCAATGGCTGATACTTAGCCGTTTGAAGAAAGAACCCTTCCCCTTGTGCGTGAAGAGAAGAAAGAAGAAGAGCAGCCACTGAGAAGAGAAGGAAGAAGGTGAGGAAGCCAAAGAAGAGGAAGCCACAGAAGAAGAAGAAGGGCTGAAGCAAACAAAAGAAGAAGACTATGAGATTTAGCAGAAGTGCACTGTGCACTTATCCTTTGTGGATTTAGATTGTTTGATACTATTGAAATATTTGATATAATTGTGAGGGGTAATAGGTGATTCAAATCACCATTTTACCCCATTCTTTTTGCATTATTTGACATACGTTTTCATTTATATCATTATTATTTGGAGTTCTATTATAAATTGATTATATTGTGTTGAATTGCAATCTTGAGAACTATTTTACCACTTGCTCCCTGTGTTCGACCTTTGACTTCCCTTCGAGTGTAATTTCTATTTGTATTTTACGTTGATTTAATCTATACTATAATGCATTGATTTTAAAATCCGATTCAGAGCGACTAACACCTACACAAAGGGTGATCAGCTCTCCTCAGTACGTGTGTACCCGAGGGCTAACTCACTCCCATACTAGTACCTAAAAACAGTCGTGCCTCACATTAGGCAAATCATTCCATCATCATTAGAGATCAGGCCATAGCAGATAAGTTATTCGTCTAGTTCTCTCTAAGGTTCATTTCTAATTCCTTTGATTATGTTTCAGACACCAGCGAATGACATGCATCTCCATTTATATTCAGATTTAAGACATGCAAGTAGACAACTAAGTGCATTACAGTAAAAGCCTTGATCTCAACCGTTAGGGTTATCATTTCTTACAATAAGAATTAATCATTACTCACATTTATAACAAGTATAAAGCTCACATACCAAGAGTTAGGGCATGCATGTGTGTGTGAGTAAATAAGAGAAAGCAGTTATTGATTTCATTCACAAAGTGCATTTACAAAAAACGTAATAATTTATTAGGTAGCTACTTGTAACATTCATTCAAAATGGAACTAACCACATCGGAATAAGAAAGGCCACTCTACCTAGGTGCACGGGAGATATGGGGGCAAGAGGGATTGATCCGAATGCTCCTGCAGGTCCCGTACATACCCCGGACTCAGAGCATACACCAAACCAATGGTCAAAAGGAGCATTAAACACTTTGACTGACATTTCAATGCACTAAGATAGTTCAAAATATTGTAGAAATGATTTTAAAATGTGAAAAATTCTAAGAGCTTTCCAACGATACCTGTCGCACAGAAATCGGACCTCGTTTAGTCCCTGAACCACTCCAAAAACCCTTCTTGGTTCACTTGAACCAAGCCGGGTTGGTTTGGTTTGACTGAACCGACCGCCCGCCTGCTCAAAACGCGCTTGGCTCTTGTATCAGACGTCTTATACAGCGTGAAAGCCCTACCTCTCCTCCTCAGACGTCCAGCAGGTGTCATGGCCGTCCTAAGCCCACTCAGGATGTCTGATACCCCACTTGGACGTTTGAAACAAGTGACTTTCTCGTTCTCACGCAATAGACTTGCTCCTCCCCTACGCTGAGCCGTCTGTAGTGCGACCTCGACCCGTGCAGCGCGAACTCAGCCTTGCACAACGCCCTCAGCCTCGCATAGCACCTTGCGAGAGTTGTTGCTCGCTCCGCCCTCGCGCAGCAGCTCCTCCGCCACGTCGCTTGCAGGTGTAGCTCCTTCACGCGCAGCTGCAGCTTCGCCCCAGCACCTGCGTGTTGCCGGAGCTTGGTCGTAAGCTCCCTCCCCCTCACATGACTCCTCTCTATGCTTTCCTCTCCCGCTCACCTCTCTCTCTCTCTCATTGGAATGGGAAGGGTGTGCCACCCGAGGGTGATGTGTGGGGAGGGGGGGTAGTGGGGTTACAAGGGGAGGGTTTTTGAGGGGGTGTTGGGTGTTGGTGCTAGAGTACCACGATCGTTTATTTTTATGATAACAAAACACGTGTCATTTAACATTTGCACTTGAAGTCTTAGATTTCAAGTTAATTGCAAATGGAGACGTGGTTAGACGAAGTTCGAGCTCGCATCCAGGACAGATTGGAGGAGCTTGATGGAGAACAAAGGAGATTTGCGAGGAGCAATAGCTTGAAGAAGGAAGGAGATGAAGAATATGATAGATTTCTTTTCCTTTGTACTATGTACTTTTGTTTCTTTTTTTTTTTGTTTCTTATATTCATGTTAAAGAACCTCAAAGTACCCTAACAGTAGTCCAAAGAATACTTGCACAACCCTAGGATACTTAGGTTTTATGTAGAGAACTTTGAAAACCAAAATAAGGTTCAGTCAGCCTTATCAGACGTCTAATCTAAAAATCAGACGTCTAATAATGACTTTTAAGACGTCTGACTGTTGACTCAGACGTCCGATTATATTTAGGCTAGACTTAGTTAGTTCTGTCTGATGAAATCACACGTCCAGACCTTATTTCAGACGCCTTAGAAGACGTCTGATGTCTTTACCAGACATCCAATTAGTGGATCGTTGGCTGCCTAAGTAAACACTGAAGGAAATGACCGTTGTCCCATATTAGACGTCCGTAGAGGACACCAGATGTCTGATACATGATCGTTTTGCCTCGGCTGACCCACAATCTCTTCTCAGAGATTTTATAGCCGTTGCACTCTCTTGAAAATCCATTCCCGCAGAAAAGTGGGTTTCCAGACGTCCAGACATCATTCCAGATGTCCTGTGTGTCATCTGATGCACTTCCACTAGAACCCTGTTTCGATCTGATTCAAGTTAGGAAGGAAACCCACCCATAATCAGACGTCTGACTTTGTTCCCAGACGTCTTAAACTGGTTTTCCAGACGTCCGATGCCAGGATCAGACGTCTGATAACCCTGTCAGTGTAATGATTAACCCTGATTTCGGCCTGATTTTCTTGGAGCTTGCACCCAACGGCTGTGGAAGCCTTCCAAAGCCTTCCTAGAGCCTCTGTAAATAAAGGAGAACCTTTGCCACTCAAAGGTACACCAAGACACATCCAAGCTACATACTTTCCACTCTTTAATGTCTAAAAGAAGAAGAAGATCATATAGAAGAAAGCTCTTGATCTCCAAGCTTTGTTCTACACTTAGAGAGCTTGATTCCTATTGCGCACCTGCTCTCCCTCCACGATTACAAGAGCGACGAAGCGCTACCGCGTGGTTCACGCATCTATGTCGTCGACGCACTTCCCCTGAAGGGAAGCATCCTTACTCCTATAGAAGCTTAGTTTTAGAATATCTTTGTTGGCTCTATAGGACTATTTGTAATTTACTTTGTTATTTGGTTGGGTATTCGCGTTGTGAATTCCCGTCTCCTTCGTGAGACAAAATCCTTCTTTTGAAGAAAAGGGGTTTGAGGTACGCTACCCTCGTATAAAGTAGCGTGGTTGTAACTGAGGTTGTACTATCCTTGTTTAAGTAGTACGTTAGTGGATTTGATCAACTTGGTTGATTAGAAAATCCTAACTCGAGAGGGTTAGGTGGTGGCTTTCACCCGGGTTAGGTTTCCACCTAAAAATCATTGTGTACTTTGCGTGATTGTTATTTTGTGAGATTGTTCCATATTATAATTCCGCATTTTATATTACGTTACGCTGATCTCACCCCCTCCGAGTAAGGGAATTTACATTGGGTAGGGTTTTAGGGTCGGGAAAATTATGGGTTTGGCCTTATAGTCTTGTAGTTTTCTCGCGGAGCCCATAGAACAAGGTTTGGGGTTGTTGAAATTTCCATGACACCCTGGAAAAACCCAGGAAATCGTACGGATCCTTAGGGAGGGTCATTTCACCTTTCCCACTTAAGCCCTAAGCCTTCCGCTATTGTTGGGGCTTCGATTATCCATTCAACGTCGGCTGAAGCCCCTCCCCCTCTCCATCTGTTGCTTTTCCATGCCCCCATTGCCCCCTTGTCATTCTCTCTTCTCTGCTTGTAGTGATCCCTCTCTCCTCGAGGTGCTTTGAGGTTGGACTGGTGTTGTTACCGCCAAGCTTGACATGGTCGAGGCCATTTTATCCTCTTTTGGTGGTGGTTTGGTGATTGGTCAGTTGTTTTGCGATAATCTTTATGATGAGAACATGATCATGAACCCTAGCTTACTTTGATCTAATAAAATGAACAAAAGCTCCTACATAACCTAAAGGAAGGCTTAATTCAAGGGATTACTGATCTAAAAAGAGAACATGAAACAAGGGGTAAAACTGTAATTTTACCATTGCAGTGCATCAACGGGATTTCTAAGGGCCTAGACATAGGTCAATTGGACTTAATAAAAAAAAAAGTGGGATGGTTCAATCAGAAAAGGGTTATTGTGAAATTTAGGAATTAAATGACATTCTATAACCTTAAAACAAACTCACTTAAATTCTCAAGGTTTCAGGCAAGATAAAAATCAACTAAATCCTCTAAAATTCATGGAAAAATATCCCCTAGGGTTTAGAACCTTCAATTTGGCCTTTGGAACCTATTTTGACCTAGATTGGGGACCAAGCCCAATATTTAACCTAATTTAGGTTTTTGTACAAAATGTCCTGTCAAACGAGGTCAAACCTAAAATTTAACTTCACCATTAGATTCCTTAGGTCCAAATTAGGTTTATACCAAAATTTGGACTTAAGGGAAGGTCATCTTGACCTACTTTGCAAATTGGTCTACCCAATTACATTCTGATCCTTAACTTTTGAAAACCCTTGCAAATACCACCTCAACTTCTCCATCACTTTATTCATTTTGGTCCCTCTACCATTGCAGCGGGGACCCATGCCGCCGGCGACTTTGCGAGCTGGTTTTCTCCTCATTTCCATGGGGAGCTGCTCTCAGATTTGAAAGAGGAGCTCTCTGCGAAGCCCCCTACTGCTTGAGCAGCTCCCCATACTCTGAATCGCCCCGTACCTCTCGTGCGAAGGCTCAAGAGGTTTGGGTCTCTCTCCGGCCATACCTCCGCGTGGTGTTCTCGCCTCCTCCTTGCGATTCTCCCTCTGCCTGTGCCTATTTAAGCTTGCCCAGAGCCCTCGCTTCGGGCAAGCCTGATTTGGCCGAAGAAATCCCCCCAAATTCGTCTCCTCCTCCTCCAGCCATCTGCCCGTAGGCTTCGGCGACTCTCCCTTCCTCATTTTATCACTCTGCCACCATACCAGTGGTGAGTCCTCTTCGCCGTGCTCTTCCACGTCGCACCGTACCCGCACGCACCCTTTCGACCCTCTTCCTCGTCGCCGTTCTTCACCTCAGGGTCTTCGTCTCCAGCGATGACAGACACACGCCGATCGCCCTCCACATCCCCCCTTCGTTCCAAGTTCCTCAGTTAAGTTCCTCTTTCTCCCCTCTTCATTTCCCCCTTATCAATTTTTATTTTCGACCCCTCGACTACCACTACCACCACCATTGTTCCCACCTCCGACCAGATCACTAGCGAGGTGCCCCCGCTGCTCCACGCCTCCATCCACCTTGCCAAACCCCTAAGAAGCTCCGCCACCTTCCACTGAGCACTTTCCCCATCTCCACTGCTCGCCACACACACTCCATACCTCCACTGAACAACCCCACACCCACGGTCACAGTCCGACCTAGGCACGCATGCCTAGGTCGTTCTGAGCCACACTGACCCCCGCCTCACCTTCGCCGTGACAGGGCGAAGGTTTTCCTGTGGTTTGACAAGGCCGTAAGGCCATATTTGTGTTGACAGGTGTCGACCCCCTCTCCGCCATTGAAGCTGAGTGAGCTTGCTTGCTGCTTCGCCCCAGGATGCTGTGCTCTAAGCGAACGAGTCCAAGCGGTGCGGGATGGTCTCGCGCACGCATCCAGACAAGTGACAGGCTTGAAGAGGAATCACCGCAGCAGCAATTGGGCAAAGTTCTTCCCTACGGGCGCGCGAAGAAGTACGTGGGACATTTAGTTCCACCTCGGAAACTCAGGCACACGGTAAGTGCTTTTTATTGTTTTTGTGCTTTTAGCTCTTCACCTCCAGTACACGGGGTGAGGTCCCTCGCCCACGTACACCCGCCTCGTCTGCGACCACTCTTACGTAGACCTGGTTGACCTGACTACCCGTGCACTCCTCGCCCACCGCCACACGCTGGTGGGCCTAGTCCCGGGCATGCATACCCAACTAGATAACCCGAGAAGGCTCTGGGAGAGCTGTCCTGAGAGAGAAATAGAGAGAGAGAGATGCGGGGAGGTTAGGGGGTAGGTTTTGCTTCTCTGTGCTGTGCAGGGAAGATGGAGGAAGAGGAAGAGAAGAAGAAGAGGAGAAGCTGAAGGATGGAGAAGCTGTAGAGAAAGAGAAAAAGAAAGGAGGAAGAAGAAGCAGCTACGGAGAAGAAGAGAAAGAGGAAGGAGACTGCGGAGGCCAAGGAAGATGAAGCTGAAGACCTAGTCATAGAAGAGAAGGAAGAGAGAAAGCAAAGGCAAGGAGGGAGCCGAAGAAAAAGAAGAAGCAAGGAGACGCAGCCGCTCAAGAAGAGAAGAAGAAGAAGAAACTAAGGAGGAAAGCCAAGTGAAGAAGAAAAGAAAGAGCACTGTAGCAGCCATCAGTTAAGATGTCTGATTCACAGAATTTGACGTCTGAGAAAAGAAAGAGAGAAGGAAACGGGTGTGGCCAAGAAGAGAAAGAAAAGTAAGAAAGAGAAAAGCCATTCAACTTCCTCTTCCATTGCTATTTTCTTTTTAGTTTTCTTATATATGAACTTTCACTTATATCCTTGTTAAAAATCATATTTTGAGAATTGTGATATTTTGCTTCTGAAATACCGATTTGCTCCCTAAGTCCAACCTCGGAAGTTTTTAAATTTCGAGTAAATAAAATTGATAATCGTTTTGTCGCGGTGATTTCAAATATACTACAACGAATATATTTTTAAAACACGATCTCGTCGTGAATATCACTCGATTATCACTCTAGTTATTGTGTCTCTTCAGTGTCATGTTAAAGCTTCTAAGGATGACCTCGGGGAGGGCTTGTTGCAGTCATTTGTTCATGGTTGGTAGGGTGCTTTAAGACTGGAGCGGTGTTGTTGCAGCAAGCTTGGCTTGGTTGAGGCCATTCTGTCCTCCTTGGGTGTTGGGTTTGGTGATTGGTCGATTGTTTTGCTATAGTATCTAGTTGTTATGCCTCTTCAATGTCTTGTTAATGCTTCTGAGGATGACTTTAGGGTGGACTTGTTGCAGTCATTTGTTCATGGTTGGCAGTTGCAGCCGGTCTCCTTGGCATAGTTGCTCTTAGAGTCAACGAGATCCACTGCATCAATTTTGGTTGTGGATCCAGCATACCCACCATCCTCGGCACTTTTGTTCAGCATTACTGTTGCTTCATGTTTAGCTTTTTAGTTTGTTTCTCTGGTGTTTACTTTGTTATGCGTTGTGTTGTCATTGTTGATTGTATGAGTTGTTGGTTGTCTTGTTGGTTTTTATTGAAGTTGCACATGTATTTGGGCTTGCAGATGTCTCATGTTCCATTTGTGGGTTGACATCTTCAAGTAAAATTGATTCTTAATCTACTGTCCTCTTTTGATGACTCTACTCGATATTTTCATGCACAATTTTGACCAGAGATTTGCAAGGGGATACAATGTGGTTGGCACTTGTTTTAGTTGTCTTTATGCCAATGTTCTTTGGTGTTGTTGTAAATTGCCCGTTTACTCATGTTTTGCCTCTCCATTTAATGAAATTTTTAATTTTCAAAAAGAAAAAAAGAATTAGAAATGGGGCTTCAATCCCACATAGTTATGCTTATCAAATGTTTGAAGGTGGAGAGAGTTTGAAACTTCTTGCTTTCTTGAAATCCATGTATATAGGTAATAAATAAATAAGAACATATGTATTTCCAATGATTTTACATAAATAAAAAATATTAAATCAAGTTAAACATGATATAATAAGATCTAGAATAAAATAATAACAAATAACATGCAATAGTATAGATAAATAAAATGAAGAAAAGTTAAAATTTACTCCGATCAAAATATCAATGGACTTCCCTTAGAAAAAATATCGAACACTATAATACTGGTGCATTGAGGTGTGATGAACTTCTTCAAGGATACGATAATCCATCTCTAAGATTCGACGTAGTTCGATTTTGGATGTCCTTGAAAACTAACTCAGGAGAACAAAATCGAGGTAATTTGGTTAATTAATCACATTTCTATTTGATCTACCAATTTAATTGGTTTGATCAATTAAAAACCTCTTGCGGATCTCTCAAACTTTTTGTGCAATATCAACAAATTTGAGTAGAAATTTTTGTACTAATCTTACGTCGAGCAAATGTACCAAGAAAGAGAGATAGGAAGGAGATATGGGAAAAGAGAGTGGAGAGAGCTTTTTTGCTCTTGTTGTTTGTTAAATGAGAGCCCTTTCGTGGCTCGTATATAGAGCACACGACCCAACATTTATGAAAATTCACGTTTTATGGAAATATCAAAATTAATCGATCAAACTTAACTTTTTGGTTGAATGAACTAATTGATCGATTAAACTTGACTTTTTGGTCGACCAAACTAATTGATCGACCAAATTTAAATCATTGATCAATCAAAATAATTGATCAACCAATTTTACTTTTTAATCGACCACTGGAACCCGAGCTCAAGCCCGAGCTGTGGCGAGGTGGGGCGTGCACATGTACATGGTCTCCAACCCCACCTCCAACTCTTTGCTACATAAGCTATGGGAGGTAGAAACCTTTTACACTTACCAAGAGATTTATTCACTTTTAGTATGTCGCTAAAAATCTCTATCAAATTTCATTGATTTTAACATGAATTCCTCTTTCATTATATATCAATTGCATCTCAATTAATACAATCGGGCTCTTAAAATCAACAATTGAAGCTTTTTGTTGGCCATCGAGTTTGTTGGGCTTCTTTTGAGGATTGATCGGCGTTGAGCTATTTTTACCAAGTCTTATGGATGAGTATTGTTGATAGCCCCCCTCAATCACAGGAACTACGTGATGACAGATTGGAGTTTGAGTTGATCTCATGTGCGAATAAACTCTAATTGGGGCTTCAACCCCATACTTAGCTATGCTGATCTTAGAATTTATTTACTTACGATTAGCTTCTCAATCCGAAATTAGATAATTCAACATAAGGCATGAATTTATTTTTACTCTTCTTAAATATTTCATAATGTGATCATTGATTCCTTCGCATGATTTTTTTTTTAAAGAAGAAAGGACAAGATGCTAAAGCCGCACTCATCCAATTTTATTCTTTGACATGATGTTTAATTCCTATCTCCTCCCATTCCTCCACTAATTCCACTCCTTGCTTCCTTGCAACCAAGAAGTGCCTTATCAAATTGAAGCCACCAAATATCTTCCAACCAAATGCCATTTCTTTCAAGTCATTGAAGTATCCACAACCCCCTAAAAACCCAACCACCTACCCCGACGAATTGCAGAATCAAAGAAAAAATATTGGCATGTGCCCTACCTCGAACCTAACTCGACGTTGAAGTCAAGAGCACCATATTAGATGATTCACTTTTATGACTGATGAGGGAAAAAACGTATCTTCGGATTCAAAACTCTACAGTAAGCTCGAGGACGAATCCAGCTACCTAAATAAGGAGTTAATAGGCAAATTCGACCCAACTCGACCTGCCTATGCCTAGGCAGATCCAGATCTACCCACCTTTAGGCGATCCGGTTTGCCCAAGGACAAAAAGGCGATGGGAAAAGTCCACAACGACCACGTCGGCGGTAACATTGGCATTACCACCATCAATAGTCTGACAAAGGACTTGTCCTAGCAATGGACACGTCCTGACAAAAGATCCTACAGCAAGATCCTCGTTCAGCACTGTAAATAGTGAAGAGAGGCCCTCGAGGCTCCTCTTCAAGCAATCAAAGAGAGAGAGAGAGAGAAAGAGAGAGGAGAGAGAGAGAGAGACTATGAGAGAATGTAATCTTGTTATTTCTAGTGGATTCATGAGAGTGCTGCCCTCCCCCTAAATGTACACCCCTTGCGATGAAACTGGGTTGCCAATCTCATTGTTTCCCGTGTGATTGCTTGTCTTCGATTCGTTGAGTTAGACCCTCTGATTGCTTAGGAGGTCTGATTAATTGGCCCCGTCTATGGAAAGCGATTATCGTTCGATAACATTTCCTCTCCTTAAATCATTTTCGATGAATCCAACAACTCGCAACTCCTCTCGTAGCCACCCCGAAAAAATGCAGGCGGAGTCTGGTGTTTCAATGCCAAAGCGGCACTATCAGCGCGTCAGCCCCAACAAGGGGAAATCAGTTCAAACCGACCGGTTGCTTGAGGCCCCTGAGCAAGACCCCCTCCTCGAGATGCAAACACAGGAGGAGTATGAGCCCTGGCTAGCGGCTTTGAATGAGAAACAACAAGCAATCGTTGGTTGACTCCACGAGATCAAATAGATCCAGGAGTTCGCCAAGCCCCAGTCAAAGGAGCCCCAAAGTTCGAGTCCCGGAGACGAGCAACTAAAGTGGCATCGCATGGTGGAATAGGAGAACACCTGCCTGCACGAACAACTCGAAAAACTAAAATGCGAGCTTTGTATCCAGTGTGGGGAAGCTCCTCCCAGCCTATCAAAAGCTCCGTGCCCACCTTTGTCACGGGAGCAGTTAGGGGCTCAACCCTTATCCACCAATGGTGGAGGCTCCATATTGGAAATCGTCCGCCAGGTCACCCGAGCAATGGGAGGTATACGCCCACGCGTGTACGTCACCACCTACCCGTTCATAGAGGAAGTGATGATAGCCCCCTTGCCCGAGAAGTTCAAGTAACCCATCATGGCCCCGTACGACGGGATGGCGATCCCAACAACTTCATTGGAAGCTATCGCCAGATGAAGCTAGCGCACGGCTACTCGGACGGAGTACTCTGCCAAGTATTCCCGCCATACTTGTCTGGCATGGCCATCAATGGATCAACGAACTACCAGCCGGACAGATCGCCTTTTTTCAAGAACTGGCGGACAAGTTCTACTACGACTTTGTCAGGCAACAAAGGGTTAGAGACAACCTTGAAAGGTTGTCGAAAATCATACAGCAGAAGACTAGGTCTTTCCGGTCCTACCTGGATCAATTTAAAACTCAGTACTTCAAGTGCAAGAGGCCTCACAATACCATAGCCATCCAGTGCTTTAAGTCATGTCTTATGACTCAAAGTTTCTGGTATGACATCGATGATTTCCTACCAAAGACATGGCAGAGCTATGGGACAGGACCACGAGGTTTGTGGACTAGGATCACTCCTTCCTATCTCGCACTCGGCTGGTCGAAGGATGTGGCGACGACGCCAACCCCATAGAAGAAAGCAGGACCTCAGGGGAACTAGCTCTGACATCCATTCGCGGAAGTGGCTGCTTCCATAAGCGAAAGTCCAACTTCCTTAAGCAAAGGAACGAATGGCCCACCAAAGGCCAAAACCACGGACCCTGCCAGCCAAGGCGGAAGTTCTTTAAGGAGTACACTCCCCTAGCCGTGAACTAGGCGAATGTGTTGGAGGAGGTACGATCTACATACAAGGACATGCTCCCCTCGCCTAAACCTAGGAAGAAGAAGACCGACTCCACGCCCTATTGCAAGTACCACAAGGCTCAGGGTCATGCCACTGAAGACTGTCGAGACCCATGCGACTAGATCGAGTCTTAGGTCTGACATGGCAACTTGGCCCATTTCGTCAAGCGAAATGACAGCCATGATAAGGGCAAGAGACCCATGGAGGGTCCGGAGGACTACCATAAAGAAAAGCTCTAATAGCTCCGGGGGATTAACATGGTCTCCATTACAGACCAGGAGTCAAACAGTTCAACAGCCCACCAGCTCGAGCAAGTGGTGCCACCTTGGCTCCCCTCGGTAGAGTATACCTACATTACCCCAAGGCACTCACCTCTCATAGCCTGAACCCATTGGCGAGAGATCAAGATGATCTTCGGGGTCAATGCTGCCCCAAACCAGCAGACCACTCCTTTTGAGTCAACGCTTTCGTGTGCTTTCCCCACTCTTCAGTGGGATGAGAGGAGTATCGTCAAGCAAGTGACGTCCAGGCTGTTTGCCTCTTTGCCCGATCTAGCAGAGCACACAGACTTGCTTCTGGTGACACTCCTGCTGGCGGGGCAGTTGTAGCCTAGTCTTTTGGTGGACGAAGGTAGCACCGTCGACGCCTTGTTCGTAAAGATGCTACACAAGCTGGGCTTCAAAGAGGAGCATCTCTCTCTATTGACTCACCCAGTCGTAGGGTTTGACAATCACAAGGTAATGTCGAAGGAAGATATTAGCCTTCCCTCGTTTGTCTGCAATGGGGGCAGTCACCTCAACTAGACAACCACGTTCATAGTGGTTGGGTTGGCGGCAGCGTTTGACGGTATCATTGGCTGGCTGACGACCCACTCATTCAGCTTGATCCCCTCCTTATACTTTCAATTTGTGCTTTTCAAATCCCCTCGCAGGATAGGGATAGTACATGGGGATAAAATAGTTGAGCGTGAGCTCCTAAGGTTCAAGTTGGAACAATCCAAGGAGCCAAGACCCCTCAAGCCACAGAAATGGGAGAAGAAGCGAAACCAAGTCCAGGCGATCTAATAGGAAGCAAATCCGGTAGATCTGCCAGTGACTTCGGGACTGCAGCCATGCTCTTCAACCATGGCCTTGCAGCTTTATCTTGACGACGCTACCAAGCTCGTCCAGGTCAGAACGAATCTTGATCTGTTTGAGGTTCAGGAGTTGCTACTCTTGCTCTGGACCAACGCAGATGTTTTCGCTTGGTCCGACAATGACCTACTAGGAGTTGACCTGTCACTGATCCAGCACCATTTGAATATTCAGGCAGGTACCCAAACGATCAAATAGGCGCGTCGGCACAAGTCAGCTGAATAATGGCAAGTAGCTGAGGCTAAAGTCCAAAAGCTCCTTGAAGTTGGATTCATTGAAGAGTCCTTGTATCTGCCCTTGCTCTCGAATGTCGTAATGGTGAAGAAAGCTAATAGCAAATGGTGAATGTGCGTGGACTTCTATTGAGGTGCTTTTATCATCTTTTAGAAAAGAGATGCGTCATAGTATAGGCTATAAAAGAGTAACAACGCTTAAATTTCTAGCAGCTTGAAAAAAAAGTGAGTTTCAAGGTCGTTCCCAGGAAGCAATTATTGCAATTCAATCAACTAATCAAATGATATGACAATGAGTACAATAATCAATCAAAACTCAACATATATTTGAAAAGATGTATTCAATGAGTACCAAAATATATGTCAGAGTCAATTGGCCAAAAATAATGTAGAGAGGGATATATAAAGCTAAAAAAGACGGTGGTTGACACCACCAATTATTTGCTCAATGCCTACTCTTAATTCAAGATCAGACCAAATCTCAAATGCCTCAAACACTTAGCCAAATCTTAATAATTCCCAAGATAAAATGTTCTAGTTAAGCCCCAGACAGCTTAAAGTTCCCAAGCAACCAACCTTCACAAGTTTTGCCTAAGTCCTTAGGCACAGCATGGATCCCAAGGGAAAAAGCCCCCACTTCTCTCTCAAAATACCCAGACCTTTCCCTCTCTTCTGAATCAAACCAAACTGGTTCTAACCGGATCGGGGACCAAACACGCGTGGCATGAGCATGGGTGAGGAGCGTGTGAGGTGAGTTAGGGACTTGACCACTCGTGTTCTTGGGTGAGAGGGTAGTGGAGGCAAAACAATATGTATCAAAATTATTTTCAAAATCCCATGATGTGGGACTTTCTTCTACAACTTTCTCGCGCGTGTAGTAGGTGATGGAGCTTTATTTGATTATTGCTGCTGCCGTGCTTCTTTCTTCAATTGATGTGCAGGTGCCTTTGTGGGAGTGTTTCGCACCTGATGGAGGTTGTGGCAGGGGCAGAGGACAGTGAACGATGATGGTCGATGGTGGCGATGAAGCTGTCTCTGGCGAAGACCCATCATAAGTAATATGGATCACCATGAGAATTGTGGTGGTGGTGTTGATTTGGTGCAGTGTGGCATATGGTGGCTGGCGGAGCTCGATAGAGGTGGCGGGGAGATGGGTTGTTTGGCCGGAGGATCCTGAAATGACCCGTTGCCTTTGTGGGTTGTTTAAGACTTCTGGATGAGCCATCAGATGTCTATCCAGATGTCTGGATGAAGGGTCAGACGTCTGAAAGTAGAAGGACCGTTCCTTCTTTCTTTTCCGCACGCGCTGCATGCGCACTCACCTCTCTCTCCTTACCCTAAACCCTAACCCTATTTAGCCCCCACCCCCATGCCACTCCTTCCATCTCCACCAGCCACTACCTCCATCCTTCACCTTCCTTCCTTCCAGCATGGCGAGAGGAGAGGAAGAAGAGGGAGAGACGGGACGCGGAGGAGGAGAGGGGAGCGGGAGCATGGGAGGAGCTCACGAGGGAGCTGCGAGAGCTCGGAGGAGCTTGTGCGAGAGGAGTCGAGGGCACGGGCGAGGAGGAGGAACTTGCGAGCAGGAGCCTTGGTCTCCTGCAGCCGCTGGAGGCACTATTGCAGCTTCTGCGGGCGAGCTCGCGATGGAGACAGCTCATGGGAGAAGTTCTGTGTACTGGACATTTTCCATTATTAGACGTTTGGAGCATCTCCCAGATGTCTGGAATAGCAGAAGGACGTCTGGAGCTGAAGCCGGATGTATGAAAGCATGCTGAGTGCTAAGGTACGTGCTTTTGTGTGATTTACGACTATACAAGCCTCATCGCAGGGATTTTGTCCAGCCTTATTTAGCTCTGCATGTGTGTACGCAGGAGCAGAGCATTGGAAAGGCGCGGGGTGTGCCCTTCGAGGTACTTTTGGATGTCTGGACATGTCGCCAGACGTCTGACTGTACTTCCAGACCACCGGAAGGAGGGTTAGACGTCTGGAACTTACCTCAGATGATCGTGGAAGGGTCTGGACGTCCGAGGTAGCCGCAGGAAACCCTGGGTGAGTATTGACGTCTTTTAAGATATTTGGAACTAGACCTAGACGTCTGATTTTGAACAGTGTAAGTGTTTTTGGCTCGTTTAGGGCCCAAACGGAATTGGATTTTCGCAAACGAAGTATCGTTGTTTTTCGCTTGAGTTTCTCTACGAGTTTGTGTCACTTGTATACGATTTTGGACTCGTTTGATGTGATTGGTTAATTGTATAGGTCTCCAGCCAGTCGAGTATGTGAGAGCTGCGGAGGCGACGGGATTTGCGATCCGAGCCCCCATTCCTCCCATCTTTGCCGGTAGAGTGGTTTACATTAATATTATGATTTAAATAATTGAACTGCATGCTTAGAATAACTTAAATGAACCCTAGGATGAGAATGAACCCTAGGTCAGGATCAGATGAATATGGTTGAGCTATATTGTATACTTGAGATACATGTAGAATCCTAAGATGAGAATGAACCGTAGGGCAGGAACAAATGAATATGGTTGAGCTATACTGTATACTTGAGATACATGTAGAACCCTAGGATGATAATGAGTATGGGCAGGAATAGATGAACCCATGAGAATGAAACCTAGGGCAAGAACAAATGAGTATGGTTGAGCTACACTGTTTATTGAGATGCCTGTAAAACTTTAAATGTACTGGTCATTTCATATGATGCCTTATCAGTTAGAAAATCACGAGCTGTCTGTTTTAAGAATGGAAGCGGAAATGTAAATAGAGAAATATGAAAGTTTGGAATACGAAATGAAAGGAATACCTGCATGAACCCTATAGGGAATTAGTAGGAATACTCCTGTAGATGGGAAGTGAGCTAGCCCTTGTGTACGTTGTACCAAGGAGAGCCACAGTCCCTTTAGTGTAGAGGGGTACTAGCCGCCCGTTAGGTTGAGCCCCTGGGTCAGGCCTTGACACTCTACACCGACTCTATTTGGCCCTCGTGTACGTGGTACCTGTTGAGACGTTACGAATCGCTACGCTAACGTGTTCGATTTTGGAAAACCTGTTGTTGTAGCTTGAAAGCGAAGAATTCGTGTTCAACAAATAAAATTTATACCGAAATTAAAATTCCAGGTCGAACACAGGGAGGTGGATGTTTGATTTAAAAACTACGCGTTTCTTTTTATTTGTCACGAAGTAATTCAATTTAAAACTGTCTAATTATTTACAATAAATAGAAGAGAGAGAGAGAGAATATTACACATGGAAAGCAAAATGAGATGTAAAATAAACAAAGAATTTATCATTGAGGAGATTGTTCATTACAACTAGAAAGCATAAAACAATTACACTAGAAAGCAATAAATTTACTCTAGAAAGCATTAAAAGAATGGAGGGAGAAATGTCCTCCTCGACAATTGCTTGGAGGACGAGCAAAACTACACTAGAAAGCAGTAAATCTATATTAGAAAGCAGTAAAAAGAATAGGGAGAGAGAAATCCTCCTTGACGGTTGCTTGGAGGACGAGCCGGACGGGATGATGCCTGGACGAAGGAGAACGAAGCAGGACGAAGGAGGATGAAGCAGAAGAACGGGAACGGAGCAGCACGCCATCGTCGTCGCGGGATCCACTTCCGAAGGGGGACGAAAATTTGGACTTTATCTCGTGAGAAGCATCCCGGGTGTGGGACAAGCTTCTCTTGAGCTTTGGATGGGTAGAGAAGAGAAGGAAGGGATGAGAATTTCGTATAGAGGGGGTCTCCTTTTATAGTTGCAAGGAGTGGGGGAAAAATGGACATTACAACCTTAAAATAATAAATGAGGGGTCTTTAGTGACGGATAAATCCGTCACTAAAGCCTCCTTCGTGGGCGTCGTGGGTGACTCGCGCGCGCAACGCCTGTGCACGTCCATTGATTCTCAGCCGTCCGATCGCGAGATCAGACGGCTTAAGTCACGCCTTCACCCGTTGCATTGCGCGCCCGCTCGCGTGTGATCGCGCGTCATCTTGATTGAGCGCGCGCGACCGTTGGATCGCGATCGTGCGGTCGATCGAAGGCGTGCCACCGCTCCAATTTCAGTGTGGCGAGGCTCGAACGCGCATCCCCGCTTCGCGTTAGAGTGCTCGACCAACTCGCTGGGGTCGCGTTTATGTCGAGCGCCTGACTTTAGCGCGGGCAAGTTGCAGCCGTTGGATCTTGATCCAACGGCGGGGAAAGGCGGATGCGGAGACTGCAGAGATTGCATGCGACCGTTTGGGCTGCCGAGATGGCGCCACGTGGTGCCATCTTGGCCGTCCATCTTCTGGAAGCTGTAGATGGTGCCACGGATGTCGGATTGACTCGATTTTGCGTCGTTGGGTTGCGATCGTCGATCCGAATTCACCCGTGCGGTCAGATTTTTCATCTGAAGTGCAGGTTTTCACCATCCTAGCCCTTGATCTCCTAGGGTTCCCCGGTCACTAACTGATGCTACGGATGCCTGATTAGGGCGATCTTGGAGTCGTTGAACTCCAATCGTCGCCCTGATCACATCCATACGGTTGGATCTTTGATCCGAAGCCCCGATAAATGCAAGATGATGCATGTTATGCATTATTTATATCATGAAATGCAATCCTGTGCTTAAGAACATGCATAAATAGACATTTTAAGTAGTGTAAATGTGTTTACATCATACCCCCATGCCTATCTTTTGCTAGTCCTTAGCAAAAACTATATGTTATTTATAAAAGAATTAGGTTGGATTATTTGGGCCTGAGTTTTTTCAATCATTAAGAAATTGTCTACTTAGAAACTGAACTTTCAAAGACACAACAGTGCCCGGGTATCAGCCAAAATGCAGACCGTCTCAAGCCCTCGCCTTATTAAAAGAAAATTTTCTTTTTCTCTTTTTCTCTTTTCTAATTTTTTTGGATTTTCAAATTTTAGGGTTTAAGAGTGGCTTTATATGACCATTCAACTCACCCAAGATTTGATAAGAACCCTAAGGTTTAAGCATCTTATTATGATTGTGATAGACTCGTTGACCGGCAATTAAAACGGACTTTGGATTTCTACGCCTCTAGGTGACCTCAAAAAGACTTCTGCCTAAAGGTGTATCTTTACAACCGGTAGCTTTCTCCCTACTTTTATTTTTTTACGGGGTCAACACAAGGGTGAATCCAGTGTATATCTCCCCGGTTTATTCTACTTCTCCGCTTCTTCCTAAGTGTTTTGGGAATTTTTAGTGCATTTACTGAGCTGGGTTCTGGACAACCGGTCAATGAGCTGTTACCACCGACAACTTGCCAGCCATACTGGTGCGGCGAAGTGTAGCTTATTTCTTTTTTTTTTTCTCCTTTTCTTTTTGATTTTTTTTTCTTTTTTATTCTTTTTAAGTAGGTGGCTTCCCTGGTCTAAGATTTACCTAAAGGTAGGAAAAAGAGAAAAGTCCAGTGACTTGGCTTTGGACAACTTACCTATGGGCTGTTACCCACGATAACTTGCCAACCATATCACCCTAGAAGGTTCATTAGCTACCCAATTTCCGTTAAAATCACCGAACAACAAGTCAGTGCAGAGATAGTGTGTAGATGCTTAAGACTCAAAATTCCTTCAAATCAGAGGACGGGTTGATAAGTCGTGTACTTATCACCCAAACTTATTTATCCCAATTACGATAGAATTAAGATGGCAAGGACTCAAAGACAAATCCACATTTTAGTGGACACACGGGCTAATTAAGTCCAAAGACCTGAAGGGTCTTTGTGTTCAAATCATAATGTAGTATTTCCTAAGATTGTAAATTTTCTTAAACCCAAATTGTCTTTCCTAATTCCAATTTTTTTTTATAAAAGAAAATAAAACAAATCTACGGAGTTGACGAATGAATTCAGCGATAAATATCCACCCCCCCATGCCTATCTAATGCAATGTCCTCATTGTATTAAAAAGACATAAAACAGAGTGGAAAAGCGCAGAAAGCACCTGAATTGCGTGAATGTCAGGTCCGCTCCGAGATGAAAACGAAAAAGAACTGTATATGTGCTGAGTTTAGTGCCTTCAGCTAGGCACACTATACAAAGAAAAGAAATGAAGAATTCACAAGTGCATGTCAGAATTAAAATAAACAGAAGAATCCTCTGACCTATCGAAAGAGATCCACAGATGTGGACCAGATTATGGTGTAGACCCATCCCCCATAATCGAAAATATCTTAGGTTCTGGATAAAAATTACCCAAAACCTAAAATCAGAATGCAAATGGGGTCGGGCCTGCTATTTTGTGAGGATGCAACCCAAGACCAAAAATTTGGGTTACAGAGAATTGAAGCTCAAAAGGATAATTGTTGAATGTGTGCTTGACTTTGGCATCCTCGAAATAAATGTCGTAAGGGTTTTGATTTGATAGTTTCAACTTAAAAGGAACCCTTCGACTCAATCTTCCATTTCCTCCAAAATTAACTTCCCAAATCAAAACTTCCCAGCTCCTATCCTCCTCATTTAGCATATCAAATTCCAGGACCTCTTATATATTCATCACCCCGTCTGAAATCTCCAAGTCTAAATGATGTGGCAGAATCAAAATTGACTTGGGTCTAATTATCTCAGAATTAAAATCATCAATAAGCTCAACAGGGTGTAACTGATAATCAGGGCATTGAATTGATTCCTCCAAAAAATGCGATTCTAGATCCATAATGTGTACCCTAATAAGATCAATTTCCTCAATTATTGGGCTATTAAATGATCTATCAGATTCCTCAGGCCTAATCGTCTCACTGAAATCATGTTCAAAAAACTCGTGTGAGACTTCGCAACTTGAATCTTCACCATCAAAGAAATCAGGATCCGTATCAATTTATGTCCCAAAATCATTTGTCACTTTTTGTTCCAAGGAGACATACGTTTTCTTGTAACCCGGCTCAGGGATTTCAGGTGAAAAAATCAGATCTTCCTTAATTGGTCGCTTTAATCCAATCTGGTCAGCCTCGTAACACATGTCCCCCCAAATAGGTGCTTGAGCGGATTCTGTCATTGGCTTTCCTGAAGAGGGTTCATCCTGGGAATTATTCCAAGATTGAATCAAAGCAACCACGAATCTCATCCTCAATTTCGTTAATTTCCCAAGTAGAAACTCACCCGGGTTCTTATCCTTAACATCCTGGAGCCAATCCAACAAAGACTTGTTTGAATCATCAATCATTTCAATCAGGGGCTCCAATCTCTCAATGCAAGGTATTGGCTGAACTTCTAAAGATTGAATGATATTCCTCAAGTTGGCTAGAACCTTATCTTGAACCTGGTTAACCTGAACCAAATGAGTTGGTTCAGGGTTGGGAGGGTTTGGGCTCAATGCAGGGGAATTAACGAATTGAGATTCGTTATACCCTTCCTGATAATAGGTCATTTCAGATTGTTGAAAAGATGGTGATGACCTAAAGGCAGTGAAATCAGAGGATGGGTAAGGATCGGTGTATCCTTCTTGATTGTAGATCGTATTAGGCTGTTCATGAAAGGAAGATGATCTATATTCGATGTAGCTCTGAGAAGGATAGAAATCAGAATCAAAGTGTTCAGGGTTAGACCCTAAACACGGGGGTCCGGAATTGTATCCCCAATCCGAATTATCCCAACTGACTGATGGTTGATTACAATATGAGTTGGGATAATCATCATGTTGAGGATAATTCACAACAGGAGGGAAAGAGCGGGAATGCGTGAAATATGTGGAAGGATTCATGAGACACGGGAGGAAGAAAGGCGCCCTGCAATACAAACAATAAAACCTGTCCTTAAATGGGTTAGCCTAAAGACCTACAGACTCTCAAAACTCGTCTTGAGATAAAGGAACTATTTGATCTACTTCCGTCTGTTCAATCCAACCAGTTAGAAGGAGGGACTGGGGAGAAGGTTCTTCCTTCGGCTTGCGCCTCCGGTTCCTAGTGTACCCCACAGCCGCGATCGTTTGACTCTGCTCCCCTAGCTAGACATCAGATTGAACTGTAGAAACAGACTAATCGAAAATAATCTCATTCTGAGTTCTGAAGAGCGAGTTCAATCCTTAAGGCCAACGTCTACTCTGTTTTATTTTAGGCTAGGTTTGAATGTGCTTTGGAATGTGATGGGCCCTTTAAATGAGTTGTGCCCTTAATGATTGATTGATTTGTGTGTGCGTGCACAACCAGTGGTTTTCAAGCAAGATTGTTTTTGATGTGGTGAATTTTAAGGTTCAAATCTTGCTTAGTAGCTTTTAGGATTCAACTTTAGGTATTTTCAAACAAGTTTCATTGGCACACCAGGTTTTGCAAGCACAGGTGATGATGTTTTCCTTTAAAGCTTAAAAAGAATGTGGAGTGCCTGGTAAATCCTTAAGAGTTGAACCTAAGTGGCAGCTACTTGATGAGTTGATTTTAATTGAAGTGATGCGGACCAAACAACTCAAACAACTGGCCACAAATGCACCACTAAGTTAGGCACACAAAGATGGTTAACCTAGAATGATTTCTACTCTTTTATGTGTTGCTTTGTGTGTACCGGTCCCACAGATCAGAACCCGGTTGAGTAGAAAACAAATCAAGTTGATCAAGTGCCTTGAATGTGGGTGTGTGTTGTGTGTTTGTTGAAAATTACCCCACAAGATTATCTTTTTGTTATTTTTTTTTATGAATGAGGGTGGAATGAATGTGAGTGGAAATCCAAACAACCAAACTATTCCTAGGATTTATGCAAACACCTAGGTTAATTGGAATTTCGATTTAATGTGGCGAATGAAATCTATGGAGGGGGAAAGAATGGGGGATAACTTACAAAACCTTCCACAGAACTTTACTCCAATCTACCGCTTTTGCTCGTCTCAAAAGAGTACCTGCAATTACAATAAGAAAGGAGAAAAGTGAGGTAAATGATTTGTAAGTTACAAAACGTGAAGAGAAATCAAAGAGAGTCGCCTCCCCGGCAACGGCGCCAAAATGTTGAGACGTTACGAATCGCTACGCTAATGTGTTCGATTTTGGAAAACCTGTCGTTGTAGCTTGAAAGCGAAGAATTCATGTTCAACAAATAAAATTTATACCTAAATTAAAATTCTGGGTCGAACACAGGGAGGTGGACGTTTGATTTAAAAACTACACGGTTCTTTTTATTTGTCATGAGGTAATTCAATTTAAAACTGTCTAATTATTTACAATCAATAGAAGAGAGAGAGAGAGAGGGTAAAAGAGAGAGAGAATATTACACATAGAAATCAAAATGAGATGTAGAATAAACAAAGAATTTATCATTGAGGAGATTGTTCATTACAACTAGAAAGCATAAAACAATTACACTAAAAAGCAATAAATTTACTCTAGAAAGTATTAAAAGAGTGGAGTGAGAAATGTCCTCCTCGACGATTGCTTGGAGGACGAGCAAAACTACACTAGAAAGCAGTAAATCTATATTAGAAAGCAGTAAAAAGAATAGGGAGAGAGAAATCCTCCTCGACGGTTGCTTGGAAGACGAGCCGGACGGGACGACGCTTGGACGAAGGAGAACGAAGCAGAAGAACGGGAACGGAGTAGCACGCCGTCGTCGTCGCGGGATCCACTTCCGAAGGGGGACGAAAATTTGGACTTTATCTCGCAAGAGGCATCCCGGGTGTGGGACAAGCGTCTCTTGAGCTTTGGAGAGGTAGAGAAGAGAAGGAAGGGATGAGAATTTCGTATAGAGGGGGTCCCCTTTTATAGTTGCAAGGAGTGGGGGCAAAATGGACATTACAACTTTAAAATAATAAATGAGGGGTCATTAGTGACGGATAAATCCGTCACTAAAGCCTCCTTCTGTGGGCGTTGTAGGCAGCTCGCGCGTGCAACGCCTGCGCACGTCCGCTGATTCTCACCCGTCCGATCTCTCAGCCGTCCGATCGCGAGATTGGACGGCTTAAGTCGCGCCTTCACCCACTGCATTGCTCGCCTGCCCGCGTGCGATCGCACATTATGCGTGGGTGTGCGTGAGCGCATCATCTTGATTGAGCGCGCACGGCCGTTGGATCGCGATCGTGCAGTCGATCGAAGGCGCGCCATCGCTCCAATTTCAACGTGGCGAGGCTCGAACGCGCGTCCCCACTTCGCGTTAGAGCGCTCGACCAACGCGTTGGGGTCACGTTTATGTCGAGCGCCTGACTTTAGCGCGAGCGTGTCGTAGCCGTTGGATCTTTATCCAATGGTGGGGAAAGGCGGATGCGGAGACTGCAGAGATTGCATGCGATCGTTTGGGCGGCCGAGATGGCACCACGTGGCGCCATCTTGGCCGTCCATCTTCTGGAAGCTGTAGATGGTACCACGGATGTCGGATTGACTCGATTTTTGCGTCGTTGGGCTGGGATCGTTGATCCGAATTCATCCATGCGGTCGGATTTATCATCTGAAGTGCTAGTTTTCACCATCCTTGCCCTTGATCTTCTAGGGTTCCCCGGTCACTAACTAATACTACGAATGCCTGATTAGGGCGATCTTGGAGTCGTTGAACTCCAATCGTCGCCCTGATCACATCCATACGGTTGGATCTTTAATCCGAGGCCTCGATAAAATGTTTACCCTGTCCAAGCACATAAAAGGTGACAATTAACCTCCATTTTATTCAAACTACTCTAAATGCAAGATGATGCATGTTATGCAATATTTATATCATGAAATGCAATCCTATGCTTAAGAACATGCATAAATAGATATTTTAAGTAGTGTAAATGTGTTTACATCAGTACTGAGGTGAGCTACTTTGTGTAGGAAGGGAGCTAGCCGCCTGAGGGAGCCCAAGGTTAGGACTAGCCGCCCTACATCGACTCTTATTAGGCCACTATGCAAACCAAGGTAGTCGGATGAGGGTACGTGGACTGTGGAGGGACGAGACCCCTGTTCTGTTTTGTTCTGAGAGTGCAAGGCCCTGTATTGTTCAGTGCTGTACCTTTAGGCGTACCCGCTAGCGGAAATGACTGATTGCGTGCCAGTGTGGGATAGCTACCTGCGCTTTTATCACGTGTGCCGTAGTCACCGTTACGTCGCGATCATGACCTCGGGGTGGTTGACTGAGTGTAGGATTACCACGGGAGACTCTCCCAGCTAGGAGAGCACCACGTGTACCTCCTACATCATAGAAAAGATTGCAATCAAGATCGTTCTTGTGAGGAACAAGCTAGATCAAGAAATGTTTTAAGTGAATAAAAAAACAACAAATTGGAAGTACTTGGTTGAACTAAATGAAAATGGATAGTTACTTAATTGCATTAGTTTATAGCTTGTCTCAATTACATATAAATGGCTAAATTACCACTCTACTCAGCGTTCGCTGACTCTGAAAATTTTATAACCTTGTCCAGGTCAAGGAGTTGAGTAGCCAACACCACTGGCTGCAGAGGGAGTTGGGCCTAGTCGAGCCCAGCCTTAGCCGTATTTTCTTACTGTTTCCTTAGCTTCTATTGTAGTAGTGAGTATTTTGTTCTATATAATGTTGTTTCAGTTACTTTTCTGTTGTATTTTTCTCTGTTGTAGTTGTGATGGCCTATAATATTGGTAAACTTTTGCTCTATTCTTTTACCGTCTCTTGTTTTCTTTCTTCTTAGTTACATTGCATGTGTGGATGCAAATTATTTCCTGCTTTTGGTTATTTCTCGTTGGACAATTAGGTCTTGGGATTAGTCGAGGCGGGTCGATCTCGAGTCCTGTAGGGATCTGGGACCGGGTCGTAACAGATCCGTAGGTTAAAGCTTCAAATTTCTTTGGGGTTTTTGAGCTACGAATTGAGAGGAAGGTTTGGATGGTGGTGGGGTGTTGTTTGGTGTAATGTGGCGAGCATGTGGCCACGCCAGAGGTGAAGAAGAAAGAAGTGGATCAGAGTGTGCAGTGGGTGGACCTAAGAACTAAAAGTGGAGAAAGAATCTAGAGGAGGAGAGGAAGAGGTAGGGAGCTTAGGAGGATGAATGGAGGTGAGATGCGTCTAGCATTGACCGACCGGACATAAGAAAGATGATAAACTTTGGTGGGGTAGAACGGCGATGACGATGTGGTTGGAAGCCTCTGCTTTGGCACAGGAGAAGCGAGAGAGAGAAAGTTTAGGCCGTCCAATTTGATTGTTGGATGGTCGAAGGATGGAGGTCGAAGGGTGTCGCGGAGTCGAGCTGGAGAGCATGATTTGGCCTTCAAGTTCCTAAAATTCGCGAGTTTGCTCGTGGATTTGGAAACTTGAAAATCCTAAATTTCTCGAGCTTGTTAGAGCTTTATATTCCCCATTAACACATGAAATTCTGTTCAAACGATAGGGATTCTCCTTGTGGCCAATCCCTTCAAGTTTGAAGGGATTTAAGTACAAACTAGAGGAGAAATCCACTAGGAAAATCGGTGGGTAGTGGTTTTTGTTGATTATTGATGTAAGCATGTTTACACTACTTAAGATGTCTATTTATACATATTCTTAAGCATAGGATTGCATTGCATACTATAAATATTGCATAACATGCATCATCTTGCATTTAGATTAGTTTGAATAAAATGGAGGTTAATTGTCTCTTTTTATGTTCATGGACAAGGTAAACTTTTTATTGGAGCCTCGGATCGCGGATCCAACCGTACAGATGTGATTAGGGCGACGATTGGAGTTCAACGACTCCAAGATCGCCATAATCAGACATCTGTAGCATCAGATAGAGATCGGGGAACCCTAGAAGATCAAGGGCCATGATGGTGTGAATCCGCACTTCAAACAACAAATCTGACCGCACGGATGGATACAGATCGACGATTGCAGCCTAACGGCATGAAAATCGACTCAATCCGACAACCGTGGCACCATCTACATCATCCAGAAGATGGACGACCAAGATGGCGCCACGTGGCACCATCTTGGTCGCCCAACCGACCGCCCTCAACTTCTGAAGATGCTAGCTCCCACGAATCTCCGCCGTTCGATCAAGATCCAACAGCTAAGATTGTGCTCAACCGGCACGCCCATCCTCTGAGCCGCACTTGAAGAAGCCGCCTTGACCGTTGGATCTTGATCCAATGGTCCTGATCGCATGTTCAGAAGAACAGTCGCTCACCCATCCACGCGCGTAGCGCAATGGATAAGGCGCTCGGTCGTCTTCAGGCGCGGGTTCGAATCCACATGAGGAGGCAAGTGGGAGCGGGCGCAATTGTGCTCACGCCGTATCTCACGCCGCGCCTCACGTGAGATCAGATGGGGGCGGACGCGCAGAGGAGGCGGGCGGAGGGGCGACTTAGGTCGTCCGATCTCACGATTGGATGGCTGAGATCAGCTAAACGTGAACGAGCGTTACACGCACGAGCGGGCGAGCGGGCGCACGCGCTCCGCCACAGGTCACCCATGATGGGTCTTTAGCGACGGTTGTATCCATCACTAAAGACCCCTTATTTAATGTTTTGAGATTTAAAAGACCAATTTACCCTCATTCCTTGCAACTATAAAAGGAGACCCCCTCCACATGAAATTCTCATCCCTTCCTTCTCTTCTCTCCCTCTCCAAAGCTCAAGAGAAGCTTGTCCCACACCCGAGATACTTCTCGCGAGATAAAGTCAAATTTTCATCCCCCTTTCAAAAGCGGATCCCACGACAACGACGACGTGCTATCCTGTTCCCGTTCTTCCTGCTTTGTCCTCCTTCGTCCAGCTCTCTTCCCCTTCGTCCAGGTGTCGTCCTGTCCGGCTTGTCCTCCAAGCGACTGTCGAGGAGGATATCTCTCTCCCTATTCTTTTTACTGCTTTCTAAAGTAGATTTGCTACTTTTTAGTATAATCATTTTCCCGCTTTCTAGTCGTAATGTTTAGTGTGACAAAAAATCTTTTTAATGATGAATTCCATGTTCATTTTACACCTCTTTTTGGTTTTTGTTTGTAATATTCTCTCTCTCTTACTCTCTCTCTCTTCTATTTATTGTAAATAGTTAGATAGTTTTAATCAATTAATTTACTTCGTGACAAATAAATCAAGCATCCGCCTCCCTGTGTTCGACCCGGGATTTCCATTTCGGTATAAATTTTATTTGTTGAACACTAGTTCTTCGCTTTCATACTACGACGACAGGTTTTCAAAACCAAACACGTTAGCATAGCAACTCGTAGCGTTCAACATTTTGGCGCCGTTGCCGGGGAACGAACCCGGGTCACCCGCGTGACAAGCAGAAATACTTACCACTATACTGCAACATTTTGGCGCCGTTGCCGGGGAGGTGACACTATTTGATTTTTTTTCACGTTTTCCAACTTACAAATCATTTACCTCACTTCTCTCCTTTCTTATTGTGATTGCAGGTACTCTTTTGAGACGAGCAAAAGAAGTAGAATGGAGCAACGTGCTGTTGAAGGTTCTGTGAGTTATCCCCCACCTCTCACCCATTAGTTTTCATTCCACCACATAATAACGCAAACATCAATCAACCTAGGTGTTCTTATAAACTCTAAGGTTAGATTGTTTGTTGCTTGACACCTACACCCGCCCCAACCTCCACATTTAAAAAAAAAAAATCTCACAGAGGTACACAACCTCATCTGATTTTCAAACTCAACTGGTAAATCGATCTTTGGAGCCGGTACACACATCCAAACACATAATTGAGTAGAAATCAGATTAGGTAATCACTTGTGTGCCTAATTAAGTGGTGTAATAGGCCAATTGTTTGAGTTGATTGGGCTGCACCACTTCAATTAAAATCAACTCATTAAGTAGCTACCACTTAGGTTCAACTCTTAGGAATTTACCATGCACTCCGCATTGTTTTTAAGTTTCAAAGGAAAACATCTTCACCTGTGCTTTCAAAACTTGGTGTGCCAACAAAACTTGTTTGAGAACACCTAAAGTTGAATCCTAAAAGCTACTAAGTAAGATTTGAACCCTAAAATTCACCGCATCAAAAATAATCTTACTTGAAAATCACTGGTTGTGCTTGCACACACACATCAATTAATCATTAAGGGCACAACCCATGTAGAGGGCCCATCACATTCCAAAGCACATTCAAACCTAGCCCTAAATAAAACAGAGTAGACGTTAGCCTTAAGGATTCGACTCGCTCTTCAAAGCCCAGAATGAGATTATTTTCGATTAGTCTGTTTCTACTGTTCAATCTGATGTCTAGCTAGGGGAATAGAATTAAATGATGGTGGTTGGGGGGTACACTAGGAACCAGAGGTGCAAGCCGAAGGAAGAACCTTCTCCCCAGTCCCTCCTTCTAACCAGTTGGATTGAACAGAGAGAAGTAGATCAAATCGTTCCTTTATCTCAAGACGGGTTTTGGGAGTCTGTTGGTCTTTATGCTAGCCCACTTACGGACATGTTTGATTATTTGTATTGCAGGGTGCCTTTCTTCCTCCCGTCTCTCATGAATCCTTCCACATATTACACGCATTCCCGCTCTTTCCCTCCTATTTTGAATTATCCTCAACATGACTTTTATCCCGACTCGTACTGTAATCAACCATCAGTTAGTTGGGATAACTAGGATTGGGGATATAGTTCCTTACCTCCGTGTTTAGGGTCTAACCCTGAACACTATGATTGTGATTTCTATCCGTCTCAGAGCCAGATCAATTATAGATCGTCACCCTTTCATGAAAAACCTAATACGATCTACAATCAAGAAGGATACATTGATTCTTACCCATCCTCTGATTACATTGCCTACAGGTCATCACCACCTTTTGAACAATCCGAAATGACCTATTATGTTCATGTTTACACTACTTAAGATGTCTATTTATGCATGTTCTTAAGCATAAGATTGCATTGCATACTATAAATATTGCATAACATGCATCATCTTGCATTTAGATTAGTTTGAATAAAATGAAGGTTAATTGTCTCCTTTTATGTTCATGGACAGGGCAAACTTTTTATCAGGGCCTCGAATCGAGGATCCAACCGTACAAATGTGATCAGGACGACGATTGGAGTTCAATGACTCTAAGATCGCCCTAATCAGACATCTTTAGCATCAGATAGAGATCGGGGAACCCTAGAAGATCAAGGGCCAAGATGGTGTGAATCCGCACTTCAAACAACAAATCCGACCACACGGATGGATTCAGATAGACGATCGCAGCCTAACGGCGTGAAAATCGACTCAATCCGACAACCGTAGCACCATCTACTTCATCCAAAAGATGGACAGCCAAGATGGCGCCACGTGGCACCATCTCGGTCGCCCAACCAACCACCCTCAACTTCTGAAGATGCTAGCTCCCACGAATCTCCACCGTTGGATCAAGATCCAACGGCTGAGATTACGCTCAACCGGCACGCCCATCCTCTGAGTCGCACCTGAAGAAGCCGCCTTGATCGTTGGATCTTGATCCAACTGTCTTGATCACATGTTCAAAAGAATAGCTGCTCGCCCATCCACGTGCGCAGCGCAGTCGATAAGGTGCTCGGTCGTCTTCAGGCGCAGGTTCGAATTCGCACGAGGAGGCGAGCAGGAGCAGGCAAGCGGGTGTGATTGGCTGCTCGATCCCGATCGAGTGGTCGTGCGTGTGCAATTACGCTCACGCCGTATCGCACGTCGCGCCTCACGCGAGATCAGACGGGGGCAGGCGAGTAGAGGAGGCGAGCGGAGAGGCGACTTAAGTCGTCCGATCTCACGATCGGACGGCTGAGATTAGCTGAACGTGAACGCGTGTTACACGCGCGAGCAGGCGAGCGGGCACGCACGCTCCGCCACACGTCACCCATGATAGGGCTTTAGCGAAGGTTTTATCTGTCACTAAAGACCCCTTATTTAATGTTTTGAGATTTAAAAGACCAATTTGCTTTCATTCCTTGTAACTATAAAAGGAGACCCCCTCCACATGAAATTCTCATCCCTTCCTTCTCTTCTCTCCCTCTCCAAAGCTCAAGAGAAGCTTGTCCCACACCCGGGATGCTTCTCGTGAGATAAAGTCAAAATTTCCTCCCCCTTTCGGACGCGGATCCCACAACGACGATGACGTGCTGCCCCGTTCCCGTTCTTCCTGCTTCGTCCTCCTTCGTCCTGCTCCGTTCCCCTTCATCCAGGCGTCGTCCCATCCGACTCATCCTCCAAGCGACCATCGAGGAGGATATCTCTCTCCCCATTATTTTTACTGCTTTCTAGAGTAGATTTACTACTTTCTAGTGTAATCATTTTCCCGCTTTCTAATCGTAATGTTTAGTGTAACAAACAATCTTTTTGATGATGAATTTCATGTTTATTCTACACCTCTTTTTGGTTTTTGTTTGTAATATTCTCTCTCTCTCTCTTACTCTCTCTCTCTTTTATTTATTGTAAATAGTTAGATAGTTCAAATAAATTAATTTACTTCGTGACAAATTAAATGACATCTAAAATCCTAAAAACTGACCCGCTGAATTCACTGAGGTTCTGGTCAGGATAAAATTCACCTAAACCTTCTATAAATCATATAAAAATATTCTATAAGGTTTGGTATCTTTAATTTGACCATTGGAACTCATTTTGAATTAAAACAGAGTCTCAGATAAATAATTATCCTAATTTAGGTTTCTATGCAATTTACCCATTCAAACTTGGTAAAAACCTAAATCTGACTTCACCATCAAATTCCTTGGGTCCAAATTAGGTTTGTACCAAAATTTGGGCCCAATCAGAGATCATCTTGACCAACTTTGCATTGGTCTAGTCTGACTCTTTTCTTTCACACACATTCCCCTAACTTTCGAATTCTTTGCAAATGGACCCCCAGCTTCTTCATCTTCTTTGCATGTTGGTCCTTGACACCATTGGTGGTCAACCGACCTCCAGGCGAGCTTTGACCAGACCAAATCCTACTCTAATGGCAATCAAATCACACCAAATTTGTTGGGATTGATGTTCACACCTATACAAACCTATTGGGATAGATCCTAACTCTTAAAATCCTTTGATTCGTGCGTGCGAACACACAGAATCAATGGGTGCTTCTTGATTTCTTAAAGAGCAAATTAGAGCTCTTTCCTGATCTAGAGCCCTTTTTAGAGCTCTATTTAATCCCTGGGACTCCTGCCTTACCTCCTTAGCAAGTTCTGGCGAGCCAAATACCTCTAGTTCTCCTCCTCTGACCATCGAAACCTCTGCTCTGGCAACCTCTCTCCGTCCTCTGCTTTTAGCCGTTCAACCATCAAATTGGACAGGCAACCATCTTCCTCTCTTCATCGCAGTCATCACCAACCAAAGCATGACTGCCATCTCTGTCTCCTGCTTCATCACCGCCTTGCCGTCTCCATCTCTTTCTTCGACTCCGGTCAAGCGATGACCGGAGCTCTTCAGCTATCTTCCTCACTCTTAAGACCCTCTACTTTCTCCTTTACTCCCCAACATCACTTCCCCCTTACCCGCACTTCAAATCAACCAAGCTTCCTCTCGCTATGCCATCGTCTTCCTCCGCTCTGGCAATGCTCTGGCAACGCTTTCCCGCCGCTCCACTTCCAAAGCTTCGCCACACTTCAAAGAGCAAAAGCCCTTTGATTATTGAGGCTATCAGCTTCTCCATAACCCAACCGAACTCCACCTTCACCAACAACATTCCCAGATTTTGACCCACCACCTTACGCCTCTACTGAGCATGAAACCACCACCACCATGTTCACCGTGCTCCGGTGGACCTTTTGAGCTGGTTTGACGAGGTCAAAAGACCGTATTCTCTATTTTAGGTGCTTCATCGGACCTCTGTTGCCGCCTTGACTCCATCGGCTTCGTTCGCAGTTCTCCAACCATGTTCTTCCCCACAAGAATCTCCTGAAGGCGTAGACGATTCCCAGGTGTCTTCCCAGGCACCCAATTGCGGTTGCCAGTGACTCCTTCACCATCAATTGGAAGCCCTTTCTATTGCTGCTTCACTCGAGGAACGCAGTGGGATTAGTCCCACATCGGATAACGTAGAAGCTGCGACTGCACATAAGTTGATTTTGTGACCTCAACCGGTTGCCTTCGAGAGCACCGGGGTGAGGTCCCGCTCGCATGCTCCATGCACATGCCCTCGCCTGCGCTCACTCCACTCGGGTTCGAATACTCAGGTCTGATCTGGTCTGTCTGTTATGAGAGATAATAGAAGAAAGAGAGAGAGGGGGGATTTTGCCTCACTCTTTGATCTCTCTACACTTAGTCTCTGAGAGGACCTTGGTTCCTCTATTGGTGTTATACTGTGCACCTCTCCCTTGAGGCTTGAAGGAGAAGAGAGGCCTTTGCCTGTTGCTGGTTCTAGGCTACTGTTGCATTATTGAGATACTTAACTGACGTGGAATGTTTGGTTGGATTCCTTGTTCATTTATTTGAGATCCTTGAGCTTAATTAACAGGGTTAATTGGTGATTGAAATCACCATTTTAACCCATCATTTTTGTATATTGATACTTGAATTATTGATATATCATTCTTGAATAAGTTTTGGTTACAACTGCTTATATCTTTTACTTAGAATTGTAATCTTGAGATTGATTTGCTACTTACTCCCTACGTTCGACCTCGGATTTCTATTCAAGTATAAATTTTATTTATTTTCATGCTTTATCGGCTATACTGCAACGTACCATTTTTAAAACCCCAATTCAGAGTGATAAACAAATTCACAGACTTGGATGCCTCCCTCACACTCCCTTGGCAATTATACGTTGACTACTCGTCTATGATAGCCAGGTATGGTGTTGGTATAGCCTTAACCGCCCTAGACAACACTACTCATAAGTACACCATCAAGTTGGTCTTTTCTGCGCCAACAACCAGGCGGAGTACAAGGTTATGTTAGCAGGCATCTGGGTGGCCAAATCAAAAGGCATCTCCTCGTTGGAAATTTACATAGACTCTCAGCTGGTCACCAACCAAATAAATGGCGAATACAAAGCTCAAGATCCAAACATGACCCTGTATGCCGATGAGGTCAAGGAGGAGTTGGTGGATTTCAAGACCGCCTCGATTAGGCGGGTTCCTAGAGCCGGCAACTCCCTAGCGGACGTGCTCGCCAAACTAGCCGCCATAATCCCCCTAGAACAAAAGAAAGACATCTGCCTCCAAAGCTTGAAGGAGCCAAATGTATTCGCTCCCAGGACATTCTCGATAGAGTAGTTTATCTCCCATCATCACTTATTTAAACTCTAGCGAGCTGCCTCCAAGGGAACCACGGCCCAAGGCATTTTTCCTGAATGTCTCAAGGTACACCTTAATAGAAGGGCAATTGTACAAGAGGAGGTATTCTACCCCCCTGTTGCGCTGCCTGACAAGGGAGGAAGTGATGTAGGCCCTTCAAGAAGTCCATGGAGGTGTGTGCGGAAATCATGAAGGGCACAAGGCACTTTTAGCTCAGCCATTCCAGGAGGGGTACTTTTGGCCCCAGATGAAGCAACAATGTAAAGACTTCGTGTGCAAGTGTTACAAGTGCCAGCAGTTTGCTACCTTGTACTACTTGACGATTGGAAAATTAGTGCCAGTAATCTCACCCATTCCTTTCGGGAGATGGGGCATGGATTTTATTGGACCTTTTCCGCTAGCCCTGGCTCAGAAGCGGTTCATACTGGTGGTAGTTGACTGCTTCTCCAAGTAGGTCGAAGCTGAGTCTATGGCTAGCCAAACAGTTGACAAAGTTATCTGCTTCGTCTGCAAAAACATTATAACTTGATATAGATACCTCAGTACATTATCGTGGACAATGATACCCGGTTCGCTTGCAAAAAATTCAAGGAATTTTACACCTGCTGAGATATCCGCCTATGCTTCACATTTGTGGGACATCCCCAAGAAAATGGATAGGCGGACGTTACCAACTGCACCATCATCTCGGCACACAAACGCCAGCTACATTTAGCCAAAGGGAGATGGGCGGACAAGTTGTCGGACGTGCCGTGGGGCTACGGGACATGCTAGAGGACTTCCACAGGCCACACACCATTTAGCTTAGTTTACGGCATGGAAGCCCGACTGCCAATTGAGACTGTCCTCCCCACCTATCGGACACAACTCTATGATCCTACCACCAACAAGAACTAGATTTGCCTAGCCTTAGGCCTCGTAGATAAGCTAAGGGATGAAGCTTCAGAAGCATCGCTCAAGTCTAAGGAAGCAACTGCAACTGCTTACAACAAGCGGGTCCGCAAAAAGGCATTCTCCGAAGGAGACTTAGTCTTGCGGAGGTGTGAAGTCTCCATGCCAACAAAATTGAGCGGCAAGCTATATGCCCCTTGGGAAGGGCCTTATAAAATTTGTAAGAACAGTCTAGGCGACTTTTACAAATTATAAACCCTAGGCAGCAAAGCAATCTCTCATACTTAGCATGCGAGTAATTTACGATTGTATCATGTATGAACATAAAAAGTAGTGAAAGTAAAAGTTTTTCCTTTCTCCATTGAAAGTATTGTTTGTTACATCTCTTGGAACCATCGTTCTAGACAAAAAAAAAAAATGAAGGGTGAGGAGGACAGAAAATAGTACAACATCCCAAAATCCAGGTTCCGAGTCACTTCAAGGTGGTCCAGGTCAATTTGAACTCGGAAACTCGGTTGTGGTTTGGTGTTTGTGTCAGCAACTCGTTAAATTTTTGAAAATGCGTGTTTTGAGTCAACCCCTAGCCAAATATCAAAAGGTGTCGTATATGATATCGTTGGATTCCTCTCATCGCAAGCTTTCTGACAATGCTTGTTTTGCGCAAATCCGAGGTGTATAACTCTAGTTACGACCAAAACAAGTTAACAAGGACCTAATTGTAAGGTGGACGCGACTGATCGTGTTGGATCAGTTTGATTTAATTTTATTACTCGAATAGAAAAATTCTCCGTGGTCGAACTCAGGGAGCAAGCTTGATTATAAAAGCGTAGAAAATCATAATTTACAATAATACACTGTTTTACAAATGAATAACTAGAGAGAAAGGGAATAAAAAAAAAATGTTTCTTCTCTTTTTTCTTTGTCCGCCCTTCTCTCTTCTTCTTTCAGTCTTCAGACGTCTGATTCTGGGAATCAAACGCCTTAAATAGCCACTTGCTATAGTGCACGTCTCCTTCTTCCTTTCTCTGTTACTGTTGCTGCTTCTGCTCTCCTTGGCTTTTTCTTCTTCTCTTCTTCTTTGTCCGGTTTGGCCTTCTTCTTTGCGACAGCTACCTCTTCCTTCCTTCCTCAGTAGGCTTTTCCCTTTCCTCCTTCAGCTGTTGTCTTCTTCTTTCTCTTCCTTTTCCTCTACTTCTGTTCCTGAGCCTTCTTCTTCTCTTCTCTTCGGCTGCAGCTGCTTTTGCGGCTAAGTCCTCAACTGCTTCCTCTTCCTCCTCCTTCTTCTTCGATTTCCCTGCACAAGCATGGTTAAGCAAAACCTAACCCCTACCCTCCCCGTGTCTCTCTCTCTGTTTCACTCCAGAGTTCGCTCTCCCAAAGCCTACTCGGGTATGCAGGTCGGGTAACGCGCCCGGGACCAGGTCCATTGGCATGCGGTGGTGGGTGAGGTGTGCAAGGCTTAGGTAAACGGGTCGGGTTAGGTCCGCCTGGGGTGGTCGCGGACGAGGCTAGGTGAGCGGGTGAGAGGGACCTCACCCCGTGTGACTGAGGCGATAAACCTTGGTCACTTTTTCAATTTATGCGCCCTGGGGTGCTTGCAAACTCATGAGGTGGGACTAAACGTCCCACCCTTCGCCTTGTGCGCCTGCAGCTGCAAACGCGAGCAATTGCCACTCTAGCCATGGCGTCAGACGCCAATTGAGGACCTGGAGCTGTGCACGGAAGTCTTCCGCACAACCTGGGATTGTCTCTTGGAGCTGGAAGGGCTTGAAGCTACTTGCGAGCTTGCTTCAAGCTCGGCGTTAATGGCAGCGAGGGCTCGGGACCTGAAATCAAGAATACGGCCTTGCGGCCCTATCAGAACGCTTGGTGAGCTTCACCAGAACACGGCAAAGATATTGCGGGGGTTGGCGTGGCTCAAAGTGACCTAGGCGTGCGTGCCTAGGTTGATCTAAGTCTGTGTGAGTGGGTCTGTTCGGGGGGGCGACAATGGGTGGCGCGGTCAGTGGAGAGCCGCAGGGTGATCAGTGGGTTGAGGTGATGCTTTTGAGGGGTTTGGCGAGGTGGATGGGTGTGGGGAAGTGACGGAGACACCTCGCCGGTGATCTGCCAGAGGTGGAGGAGATGGCGGTGGCTTGCGGTTGTCGAGGGGTTTGAATAGCAAATCGGCAGAGGGGAAATAAAGAGAAGGGTGAGAGGGACTTAGCTGTGAGTCCATAGTGAAGGAGGGGATGCGGAGGTGGCGAGCGGCCGGTGCTGCCATCGCCAGAGATGAAGGTGCCAGGGGGAGAGAACGATGACGGGGAAGGGGGGTTGGAGGGCGCTCGCTGGTACGACGCAGCGCGGCGGAAGACAGCGAGGTTAACCCTGCCACTGGTATAGTGGCAGGGCGACGAGAGAGGAGAGAGAATGCCGCCGGAAGCTCTGGCAGTTGGCCGGAGTTGGTGGAAGACGAATAGGAGGGGAGATCTCAGGCCAAATGAAGCTTGAAGGTTGCCGCAGAGGGTGCCGCTCCTTAAATAGGTGAAGGCAGGCCGGCAGGTGTGCGAGAGCGGCGGGAAAGGCCTCGCCAGAGGTATGGCAGTCGGATACCCATACCTCTCGTGCGTTCGCATGAGAGGTATGGCGGACGACAGGCCTTGGGAGCCGTCCCATGCGGTAGGGGACAACGCAGGGAGTCTCCCTTTCAAATCTAGGGCCGGCTCCCCATACATGCGCGGTGCCATCCTCCGCGCAAAGTCGCCGGAGGTATGGCCTACTGCTGTAGGTGGCAGAAGGACCGGATTGAAGAAAATGAATTGAAAGTTGAGGGGGTAGTTGCAAGGTTTCAAAAAGTTAAGGGTTAAAAAGTAATTATTGAGGACCATTTTGTAAAGTGGGTCAAGACGACCTTCCCGTAGGTCCAAATTTTGGTATAAACCTAATTTGGACATAAGGAATCCAATGGTGAAGTTGGATTTTAGGTTCTACCATGTTTGACTAGATATTTTACACAAAAACTAAATTAGGTCAAAAATTGGGTATGGTTCTCAATCTTGGTCAAAATAGGTTCCAACGGCCAAATTTATGGTTATAAATCATAGGGGATATTTTTTCATGAATTTTAGAGGATTTAGTTGATTTTTATCTTACCTGAAACTTCGTGAATTAAAGTGGGTTTGTTTTAGGGTTAGAGAATGTTATTTAATTCCCAGGTTTTGTCATAACCCTTTTCAGACAAAATCATCCCACTTTTTCTCTTATTAGGTTCACTTGACCTATGTCTAGATCCTTAGAAATCCCGTTCATGTACTGCAATGGTAAAATTACAGTTTTACCCCTTGTATAATGTTTTATTCTCTGCTCAACAACTCCCTGATTTAGGCCTTTGATGTAAACACATTTACACTACTTAAAATGTCTATTTATGCATGTTCTTAAGCATAGGATTGCATTTCATGATATAAATATTGCATTACAATCATCATCTTGCATTTAGAGTAGTTTGAATAAAATGGAGGTTAATTGTCTCCTTTTATGTGCTTGGACAGGGCAAATATTTTATCGGGGCCTCGGATCAAAGATCCAACCGTATGAATATGATCAGGGCGACGATTGGAGTTCAACGACTCCAAGATCGCCCTAATCAGGCATCCATAGCATCAGATAGAGACCGGGGAACCCTAGAAGATCAAGGGCCAGGATGGTGTAAATCCGCACTTTAGATGGAAAATCCGACCACACGGATGAATTCGGATCGACGATCGCAGCCGAACGACACAAAAATCGAGTCAATCCGACATCCGTGGCACCATCTACAACTTCCAGAAGATGGACGGCCAAGATGGCGCCACGTGGCGCCATCCCAGCCGCCCAATCGGCCGCAGGAGTCTTGTGAAGACCGCGCACCGTCTCCTCTCCGCCGTTGGATCTCGATCCAACGGCTGCGGTCGCTCGCGCTTAAAAACGTCCGCGCGACCATTTCGCCCGCGTAGCGCAGCGGCGACGCAGCTGCGGGCGAAGCGGAGGTCGCGGGTTTGAGCCGCGGTGAGGGGGTGGAAGGCGCGGGCGAGCTGGCACGCACGAGCGTCAGATGAAGATCCAACGGCCGCGCGCGCCCGATAGCGCCGACGCGCAATTGGACGCTCTGGTGGGCGCGCGATCACACGCGGGCGGTGCGCTACGTAGCGGCGCGGACGCGTTCTAAGCCGTCCGATCTCGCGATCGGACGGCTGAGACGACACGGACGTGCGTAGGCATTACGCGCGCGGGCAGCCGAGCGGGCGCGCATGGGCGCGGTGGCGACGGCGACGGCGGGGCTTTAGCGACGGTTTTATCCGTCACTAAAGACCCCTTATTTATTATTTTGAAGATGTAATGTCCATTTTGCCCCCACTCCTTACAACTATAAAAGGAGACCCCCTCCATACGAAAATTTCATCCCTTCCTTCTCCTCTCTACCTCTCCAAAGCTCAAGAGAAGCTTGTCCCACACCCAGGATGCTTCTCGCGAGATAAAGTCCAAATTTTCGTCCCCCTTCGGAAGTGGATCCCGCGACGACGACGTCGTGCTGCTTCGTTCCCGTTCTTCTGCTTCGTCCTCCTTCGTCCCGCTTCGTTCTCCTTCGTCCAGGAGTCGTCCCGTCCGGCTCGTCCTCCAAGCGACCGTCGATGAGGATTCTCTCTCCCTATTCTTTTTACTGCTTTCTAGTATAGATTTACTGCTTTCTAGAGTAGTCTATTCGTCCTCCGAGCGATCGTCGAGGAGGACATTTCTCCCTCCATTCTTTTAATGCTTTCTAGAGTAATTGTTTTATGTTTTCTAGTTGTAACGAACGAACTCTTTTATGATAAATTCCTTGTCTATTCTACATCTCATTTTGATTTCCATGTATAGTATTCTTTCTCTCTCTCTTACTCCCTCTCTCTCTCTCTTATTTGTTGTAAATACTTAGATAGTTTAAATTGAATTTCTTCGTGACAAAATAAAAAGAAACGCGAAGTTTTTAAATCAAACGTTCGCCTCCCTGTGTTCGACCCGGAATTTTAATTTCGGTATATATTTTATTTGTTGAACACGAATCCTTCGCTTTCGAACTACAACGACGGGTTTTCCAAAACCAAACACGTTAGCGTAGCTTCGTAAATTAAGTTCAACAGCCTTCCCTTAGGTTATGTAGGAGCTTTTGTTTAATTTATTAGGTCAAAATGTGCTAGTTAGGGTTCACGATGATGTTCTCATCATACCCCCATGCCTAGCTTTTGCTAGTCCCTTAGCAAAATATTAAGGCTTTAGCCTCTATTCTAGACCATGAATTCCATTCACTGATTTTGATAAGTGCTTTATCTTGTCTCTTTGAATAGGTCAGAATGCCAACCATGGGCCTAAAGGTACTCTAGTACCAACCAAGATTCAGATCTGTCTAGCTTTAGCCTCAGTCCTTAGCAAAGGTTTTTAAGGCCTGCAGGAACTACCCTAAGGTTTATTGGACTCCGCAATTAAAGCACCTGTGCTTGAGACATATTTAGCCTTGGTTCAGCTTGCAGTGCGTTTTGTAAGAGGGAGACAGATGGTTTATTTGTTTGGAGAGTTTTCTCTCTCTTTTCTTTTTAATTTCTAGCTTAGGATTGGCTTCTCAACACTGTCTGTATCAGATTCCTCATCCCCATTATCAATCCTCAAAGGTTCCTGGCAATCTATGCTTCGAGATAGCACCGCCCATGGTAACCCCCGGAACCCTAGTTTTCAAGGTTTCGAGATAATCCCGCCCATTGGCGTTCCGTGGCCGAATTCAGACCTTGGCAATTGACATTTCGTGATAATGCCATCCTTGGTATTTGAACCAGCATGATGCTTACATGCCCCTAGTAGGGTATGTAATTATCCTTAGAGATAAGCACCGAGGAGACGATATATTGTTATGCATCTTCGAGGGGAATTTTCCTCCTCTTTGCGCCGGGAACTCGTCCAAATCAACTTGTGTTGATCGGCCATTCCTAATCTAGGTAACATTTTCATACATTAGAAACGCTTTTGCGTGATTTTGATATTTATGCTCACTGAACCAGACTGTGTGTAAATTGGGGTGCTTAAGTTACCGAGTCCCGCAAATCGAAGGTTAGTTAATGGGGTCGAATCTCCCTAAGCCTTAAACCTAATACTTCAGCTTTTTATTTTCCTTAACCTCTTGAGGAATATCCAGATCTTAACGGGTACTACGAGTATAGCTAAAGAGGCCTAAGGTTAGCGTTCTTACTAATCTTCTTGTGTTTGTTTAGCACTTTCTCTTTACCTTTCTTTTAATGTGGTCTAGAACTTGGGTTAATTCCTTAATTTCTTACTAATGACTATCTTTTCTTTTTCGTTTTGTGATCCTTGTTTTAGCATTTTGCTCTTTTCTCCTCCTCCTTTTGTAAAGCTTACCAACAACTTCTTCCCTTCTCCCAAAAATCTTTTTTTTTTTTTACATATATGAACTTTTTTTTTGTTGAAACCTTTTCTTATTATGAGTTTTCATTGCACTTTCGTACCCCCCCATGCCTAAGGTTTGCAATGTCCTCATTGCACATTAGGTGAGTTTTTATTTAGCTTAGTTCATGCATTAGTACAGATATTGGGTGAGTGGATGGATCGAGGTGACTGTTGCGGACGATTTCTAATCTCAGGTATAAGTACCTGAGGTGAAGTCGGCTATCCTAAGGAATGAACCTAAAGTGCAAAGAAATGTCAGAGAAAGGTTTCGGATTTTCAAAAGAATGACGGGCTGCCTCCCGTTAAGCGCTAAGTTTTACGCCATCGGCTAGGCACAATGAGCTTAGGGAGAATGGAGGATAAATGATGACTCAACCAAATCTGTATTGGCCACGTCAATGAATGGTTTGAGTCTTTGACCATTCACGACGAGGGGTTTGAAATCGTGGCTGAGCAGACTGGTCTCAACAACTCCATTTCCAAAAATCTGTCGGACAAGATATGGTTCGATCCACTTGGATCGCAGCTTCCGAGGGAACAATTTAAGTCAGGCATCAAAGAGTAGGACCTTCTGACCTGGGTGAAAAATCTTTCTAGATATGTGCTTGTCATGAAAGGCTTTAATACGCTCTTTGTAGATTCACGAGTTTTCATACTCATCAAGGCGTAATTCATCAATCTCGCTTATCTGAAGCTTTCTGTGGGTTCCAGCCTTAGAAAGATCTCGGTTGCAGTTCTGTACTGCCCAATAGGCTTTTTGCTCCAGTTCGACGGGGAGGTGACATGTCTTCCTGTACACCAGTCTAAAAGGAGACATGCCTAATTGGGTCTTGTGGACGGTCCTATAAGCTCACAAAGCTTTCTGAAGTCTAGATGACCAGTCCTTCTAGTCAAGTCGAACAGTAACTTGAAGGATTTTCTCGATCTCCTGATTTGATAGCTCAGCTTGACCATTACTCTGGGGGTGGTAAGGAGTAGAGATTCGGTACGACACCCCATATTTGGTCATTAGTGACCGAAACTGAGCGTTGGTGAAATGGGTCCCTACATCAGAAATGATTGCACGAGGAATCCTGAATCGTGAGAAGATATTCTGATGAACGAATTTGATAACGATCTTGTGATCACTGGTCTGGGTCAAAATGGCTTCAATCCATTTGGACACGTAGTCAATAGTGAGTAAAATGTACTCGAATCCGTCCGAGATAGGGAAGGGGCACATAAAATCAATCCCCAAATATCAAAAATCTCGCATACGAGAATCAGCTGTAAAGGCATCATGTCGCAATGGCTCATGTTGCCTAAAGTTGGGCAATGACTGCATGCTTTATAGTGATTGTATGCATCCTTGAAGATAGTGGGCCGGTAAAAGCCACACTGGAGGATTTTCGGTGCGATTTTATGCCCAGAAAAATGGCCACCGCACACCTGATCATGGCAGAAAGAGAGCATGTCATTGATTTCGACCTCCGAGACACATCGTTGGATAATTTGGTCAGCACCTATGTGGAATAAGTACGGGTCTTCCCAGATGTAATACTTGGCATCGGAGCGCAATTTGTCTTTCTTGGCCTTCGGCCAATCAAACAGGATCTGGTGTGATGCCAAGTAGTTTACTATATTAGCAAACCATGGAAGCCCTGTACCAATAGTCAAGAGGTGCTCATCAGGAGAATGCTCCGTGATGGGTCCAAAAGGGTCGATGATCTCAGAAGGAAGGCGGGACAAGTGGTCAGCCACCACATTCTGTCTTCCCTCCTTGTAGCGAATCTCGAGGTCAAATTCTTGTAACAGCAAGATCCATCAGATCAATCGAGGTTTCACATCCTTCTTCACAAGGAGATGCCTCACAGTTGTGTGATCCAAGTAGATTATAACGTGGGAACCCATGACATAAGACCTGAATTTTTCTAGGGCAAATACTGCAGCTAGCAGCTCTTTCTCTGTAACCGTGCAGTTATGCTGAGCCTCGTCAAGTGTCTTGTTAGCGTAGTAGATGACCACGGGTTTCCCATCAATCTTTTGCCCTAGAACCGCTCCTACAGCGAAGTCAGATGCATCGCACATGATCTCAAAGGGTTGAGACCAGTCAGGGGACTGTAGGATCGGGGCATGGGTGACTCGGTCACGAAGGATCTCAAATGCTTGAGTGCATTCCTTGGAAATCTCAAAGGGCACATCCTTGGAGAGAAGCGTGGTCAGGGGGCGCGTGATTTTTGAGAAATCAAGGATGAAACAAAGGTAAAAAGCGACGTGCCCCAGAAAAGATCAAATGTCCCTGATCGAGCTAGGCATAGGAAGTTTAGAAATTAGGTTAACCTTGGCTCGATCCACTTGCATGCCTCTCTTAGAAATCAAGTGTCCTAGGATGATCCCCTCAGGCACCATAAAGTGGCTCTTTTCTCAGGAAAGAACCAGATTTACGTCAATGCAATGCCTGAGTATATGAACCAAGTGCTGGAGGCAATCGTCAAAAATGATGCCCCAAAAATTGAGAAGTCATCCATAAAGACTTCCAGATAATCACCTACCATATCAGAGAATATGGCAAGCATGCATAGTTGAAAAGTCGCGGGTGCATTGCAGAGACCGAAAGGCATCCTTTGGAACACGTATGTCCCGAAGGGGCAGGTGAACGTGGTCTTCTCTTGGTCCTCTGGATGATTCGCCACTTGGTTGCAACCGAAGTACCCGTCAAGAAAGTAGAAGAATCTATTTCCCACTAGTTTTTCGAGAATCCGATCAATAAACGGTAGTGGGAAATGATCCTTCTTCATGGAGGAATTGAGTCTTCGGTAATCTATGTAGACTCTCCACGAATTGGCTATACTGGTAGATATGACCTCTCTGGTCTCAATCGTGATGGTGGTGAGCCCTGCCTTCTTAGGCACAACCTGGATTGGGCTCACCCAGCGACTGTTGGAGATTGGGTAGATGATCCCTGCATCTAGCCATTTAATGATCTCCTTTTTCACGACCTCCTACAGATTGGGGTTTAGACATCTCTGCATCTCACGTGAAGGTCATGCGCCCTCTTCAGAATAGATGCGGTGTGTGCAATAAAAGGGACTTATTCCAGTCAAATCATCGAGAGTCCAACCAATGGTTCTACAATGTTGCTGGAGAACAACAATCAGACGAGATTCCTGGTCAGGGGTGAGTTTGGAGTTTATAATTATAGGAAGTGTTTGATTGGAACCCAAAAAGACATATTTCAAATGATCGGGAAGGGACTTGAGTTCCAAAACGGGGTTATCAGCAGCAACGGGTGGGTCAGAGTGGGTGTGGGGAACAAGGGTAGGAGTTATGGGTTTGTCTTGATCAAGTTCTGACTCTAATTGCGATTTAAGATCTTCTTGTGGCTGATGAGGGATAATCATGTTTTCCTCAATTTGCAGTTCATCAACCATGGCTCTGATGTCACAAATTTACTCTACCACACCGTAATTAATCCCTTGTTGGGCCTTAAAGATATCAATCTTGAGAGTATGATTGATGAGAACCTCGTCATAAACCCTAAACTAACATCATCTAACCCAGATTTGCAAGAAAAAGCTCCTACATAACTATAGAAAGGCTTGACTCAGAGAAATTCTGAGTTTGTAAAGAAAATAGAAACTAAGGGGTAAAAATGCAATTTCACCAATCCAATCTGAAAATAAGGTAACTCAGGGTCCAAACATAGGTCAAACTAACCTAATAAGAAGAAAAGTGGGATGAGTTGATCTAATAAGGGCTACAGCAACTCCAAGGAATTAAATGACATCCTGTAACCCTAAAAACAAATCCACTTCAATTTGCGAGGTTCGAGGCAAATAAAAAATCGAATAAACCCTCTACAATTTGTAGAAAAATAATCTCTAGGGTTTAGAACCTTCAATTTGGCCTTAGGAATCCATTTTGACCTACATTGATAACCATGCCCAATTAATGACTTAATTTGGGTTTTTACATAAATTGACCAGTCAAACAAGGTCTGATCTAGAAATAAAATTCACCATTATAATCCTTAGGCCCCATTTAGTCATGCATAAAAACTTGAGCCTAAGAAGAGACCTTCTTGACCGACTTTGCATTTTGGTCCTCATCTGTTACTTTTTGACCCTCAACTTTTGAAACCCTTGCATTTTGGCCCCTAACTCTTCTTCTTTCTTTGCATTTGGGTCCTCCCTGCAAAACCCTGAGCAACGCCATGCTCCGGCGACTTTGCGACGTCTGCCGTCAACCGGGGGTTCCCTGCGACGTCTGCCGTCGCAGGGACACCTCCATGGTCTCTGCAACCACCCATACCTCCCGTGCGAACGCGCGGAAGGTATGGGTCTCCATCTTTGGCGTCCTCCGGCGAGGGAGGCACGTCGCCTCCCTCCGTCCTCCTCTCTGATTCCACCTCTATAAAAACCGCCCCCGTCCATCGAACTCAATAGCTCGGTTCTGACGGAGAAACCTCCCCCCCTTTCCTCTCTTCCCACTTCGGCAGAAGCCCCCCTGCTCCGGCGGTTCTTCCTCCTCCTCCTCGTCGCTCTGCCGCATTACCAGCAGCAGAGCCGCCTTCTCCCGCTCTTCCCGCGTTGCGCCGTACCCAGCGCGCGCTCTCCCGCTCTCTCCTCGCCGCCGCCCCCTTCTCACTGGGCATCTTCTTCTCCGACGACAGTCGATACGACTGTCGCCCCACTCCGGCCTCCTTCGCCCCTATAAGTAGGTAACAGTTACTTCTCTTTCTCCCCTCCTTCTTTTCCCTATTTTAATTTGTTCAATTAGACCCTCGACCGACCCGACCACCATCACCTTCCACGTCTCCGGCCCACCTCTGGCGAGTCGCTCCCATTATTTCGCCACTCCACACGACTCGCCGACCGACCCAAAACCTCCGCCTCATCCCACTGAACCGTTTCCGCCCCTTCACTGCCACTCCTCACCTCCACATCACTCCCCCGAACAAACGCACTCCCCCAGCCACAGTCCGACCTAGGGCAGCCCCTACACGCTGCCCCACGCCTCGCCACTACCCGCACGAGCTTCGCCTCACTCCGGCGAAGCTCCCTGCACCCTCTAACTAGGCCGAGAGGCCGTATCTCTGTGATCAGGTTACCCGTCCTTCGCCGCCATTGCCGAACAGGTGAAGCTCCTTCGTTCTGCAGCTGTAGCCACGCAGCCGCCCAGGCCTGCGCTCCAGGACGTGCGGATTGCAACCACGCAGCTGCCTAGGCCTTCAGCTGAAGAGAAGACCTCGCAACAGCCGCGATTGCTTGCAGCTTTCTCAGCTGCAGGCGCCAAATTGTGGTGGGACATTTAGTCCCACCTCGGAAGATCCTGAAGCCGCACACCGGTTTAAATTGTAAAAGTGAAATAGCCTTATTTCCTCCGAACGCACCGGGGTGAGGTCCCGCACCCACTCACCCGCCCGGTTCGCGAGCTCACCACGCGGATCCGGCGGACCTGACCCGACACCCCACCTACGCACTCCTCGCGTACCATTCACGCCGGTACGCCTGGTCACGGGTACGAAACCCGACCCGATTACCCGGCGGCTCTGGGAGAGCTATCCTACGAGCGAAGTCTGAGAAAGAGAGAGACGTTTGGGTAGAGGGAAAGGGGTAGGTTTTGCGTTGGCTGTGGTGTGTGCAGGAACAAGCGAGGCAGAGAAGAAGAAGGCCGACGGAGAAGACTGAAGGAAGAAGAAGGAGGAGCACCAAGCAGCACTGTAGCAGCGGCAACTTAAGTCGTCTGATTGGAAAATCAGACGACGCTCTGCAGCTGAGGTAGAAAGGAGAAGGAAGAAAAGACCGAGAGAAGAAGAAGACGGGCGACAAAGCTGAAAGAAGAGAGGAAATAGAAAAAAAAAGCTTTGAAGAACAAAAGAAATAGAAGAAGCAGAAGAAGAAGAGGAACTAAAGAACAGAAGAAAAATAAGAAGAAGAAAGAAGAAGCCGTGCAGCTGAGCAAGGCAAAGGACCACAAGAATAAAAGTTCTGCAACTGAGGCAGAAAGAAGAGAAGATAAAGAGAAGAAGACAAGAAGCTCTGAAGAAGAAAAGAAATAAGAAGAAGCAGAAGAAGAACTGAAGGCAGAGAAGAAGAAGAAGATAAGCTAAGAAAGAGAAGAGAAGCCACAAGATTCAGATTTATTTCTCCCTCTCTCTCTCTCTCTCTTATTTTTGTAATAGAAACGTTGTACTTCTAGAATACAACTTGCTCCCTGAGTTCGACCTCGGGAACTCTTTTTCCGAGTAACAAATTGTATTAAACTGGTAACTGCTCCTTTATACTATACTACGATGAAATAATAAAAAAAAACTGTAGGGGATTCGTGTGTAACCAATGATTCCCAAATTTCAACTCTATTTGGACCTCCTCACAACTTATGTTGGCCTTTGTAGTGGCCAGAAAAGGTCTCCTTAGTATAATTGGTGTATCCCTTTGATTCTCAGGTGCGTCCATGTCTAGAACTATAAAATCTATAGGGAAGTAGAAATCCTGCACCCTAACAATAACATCCTCAAGAACTCCTTTAGGTAACTTAATGGATCGGTTAGCTAACTGCAATGTCACCTCAGTCAGTTTCAGCTCAGATTCTTCTAGGTGGTTAAGCAGGGATGTGGGTATCAGGTTTATGGAGGCACCTAGGTCTAATAATGCTCTATCAAACTGGGTTTCACCAATATTACATGAAATCAGGGGAGTGCCTAGGTCTTTTGCCTTGGGTGGGAGTTTACTTAGGATTACAGAGCTGGCTTGCTCTGATGGTACAATCGGACTCCCACTCTTGGTTTGTGGCTTACGCTGGGGTGTACACACGTTTTTCAAGAATCGTGCATAAGCCGGTACGTGGCAGATTGCATCCATCAAGGGGATTTTTATTTGGACCTGCTCAAAGAGCTTGATCAGGTCCTCCTCAGGAGCCACGGGTTTAGCTATCCTCTTTCCCTTGGTTAAGGCCTCAGGAAATGGAACCTTGGTTGGTTCCTCTAGGATAGGTCTAGGTTTTTGATCTAGGACAGGAATAGGGACATCTTGGATAACTATCCTAGGGTTTGGGTCACTACCAGGCTTAGAGTGGTCTGGATAAGGTGGGTCTTGGGTTGCTTTACCACTACGGGTTGTCAAAAAATTTAGTCCTGCCTGGTTCTAGTTGGGGGTTGGTAAGATAGGTTGCTACTGTTGATAACCCACATAAGAGGTTGATGCTTCCATCCCGTCAAGTGATGGAACAGAAGGGGCCTGATAGATCAAGTGTGCTTGGCCTGGATTCGGGTTCATAATGCGTCGCTGGGTCGGCACGTTATTCGGGTTTGGCAGAGGTTGTGAAGGAAGAGTGCCCGGTTGGTGAGAATTCGCCAACTAGGTGAGTTGGTTGCGGACCTCTGTGATTTTGTCCTTGTGTTGTTTTTTGGATAGCCGCATTCGTTCTTTGAATGTCAGCCAGAGTTTGGAGGATGAGGGACATTTGGTCTTGGTTGGGCCTAGATGGATAAGTAGGGTTAGGCCGAGGTTGAGGTGGCTGATTAGAACGAGGGGCTTGTGGACGGGGCTGAAAGGGTGGTCTTGGGTTCTGAGAATTTCCCGCACACTGGAAATTAGGATGGTTTTACCATCCAGGGTTGTAGGTATTGGAAAATGGGTCATTCTGGATGACGTTGAGGTCCTCGCAGGTCTGAGGAGCCTCAGGAAAGTCGGAGAATGGGGGAGTAGAGTTCCCCCAGCAAGAATAGAAAGGATCGGAGGTCCCTCCGGTCCTAGAGTCAGATGGGGGTGGATATGGATCCATCCTAGGAGAAGGTCGGTGGAAAATGTTCTGCACAGTTTCCCTTGCAGGAGGTGGCTGTGCGAAGGAGTTCTGCGCAGAGGTGGCTTGCTGCAAGTGCTGAGTTAGCTCGTCCCCCTTCTTCTCAATGATAGAGACCTTGTCCAACCGACTGGCCATTAGTTCCAAGTCGACGGATGAGGACAGGCCCTGCGTCTCATGTGCTCCCCTAAGGTTCGTCGATGAGCGGATATTCGTCCGGTCAAATAATCACATGGAGTTATTGTTTATGGAGTTCTCGCACATATTCTCTAGAATCTCCAACACGGTGTCCTCATGTTGACCCATGATATTCCCTCCGCAAGTTGCATTGACGAATAATCTAATGTCCTCACGGAGTCCTTGGTAAAAAGACTAGACTTGTTCCCATTTAGGAACTCCGTGATGGGGGTACTTTCTCATGAGATCCAGAAATCGATCCCTTACCTCATGAAGAGGTTCTCCCGTCTGCTGAGTGAAGTGATTAATCTGATGGCGCAAGGCATTTGTTCGACCAATGGGAAAGAACTTCTTTAAGAACTCAGACTGAAGTTCATCCCAGGTGTTGATCGGGCGTGTTTGTGTCTGGTACCAATGAGCCGCCTTGTCCATAAGGAAGAAAAAGAACATCTTCATGAGTAAGATATCCTGATTCTGTGCATCTGATCCGAAGGTCTGGGCCAGATGCTTAAGTTGTTTGATATGCTGGAAGGGAACTTCAGAGTTAAGCCCATAAAATTTAGGTATGGCATGAATTATATTGGGCTTCAGTTCAGAATCAAGTCTTCCAGTCGGGATTCTGACTCGAGGCTCAATTGCCACCGCAGCGGGATTATAGTGATCTCGCATCATGGGACACTGCGGTGGGTTCATAAAATTTTGGAAGAGATAATTAAGACGCTGGAACTGGTGCTCAAGATTATTCTCTTCTTCAACAGGATGAGCCATGATGGAAGAAGAAGGGGAACTAGGTTCAGAATCGGAAGAAAGGTCTATGTGGAGAGGTTATTGTGCAAACAAGGGAGCTGAGGCTTGGCCTCGGGGAGAGTAGATTGCTAGAGGAAGATTCAAGGACCTCCTACCGAACATGCACTGATGGGCTGGATGAGGTTAGAACGTGTTGGAACCAATCAAGACACCCAAAATATGTTGGGTGACTATAGAGGTTCAGGGCGGATGATACCCATTGATCAGAAGGTTGTCCACCTGAGAATTACCTAGGCATCCAGAGAGGGTGAGTCCCGCGAAGACCCCTACACGGTAGAGTGCCCCCACGGGTTACAGGGTTTCCCCTACCCGAACTTTCTTGTCACTGAGATTCCAAGTAGACCAGAATGGGGACCTTGACCTCTTAAGTCTACCACTTTTAATTCAGATCAAGGTGCTTAGGGTTTCACTTGAACTTTAAAGCCTTTTTTTGTGCAAAAGTGACCTAATTTGAAGGTTGGTTGATCGAAGGGATCAACTTCACCTTTTTGTTCCTGTGAGAGCTTCTTAGGTCCTTTCTTTTAGTGTTCAAGTAAATTAAGAGCCTGATTGCTTAGGGTTTCTCTTAAATAGGTCTTTTCAAACAATGGTTTAGGCACACCTCTTTTGGAATTTTCAATTCTTTGATTAGAAGAAGATGTGTCTCTAAAAGACTAGCTTAGAATCCTAGGTTGGCTCTAGTTGGTCCAATTAGTTGCCTCAGAAATGGTAACTAGGGCTCAAGCAAGAAGGTTTTAGCCCTAGTTACCTTAAGTGGATATGCAGTTAAAGAGTGTTGAAACTCAAAATTAGTCAACTCTGTGAATTACTAAGTACGGAAGACAGGTAACCCTAGATTGATTTTCTTTTTGTTTTTCCTCTTTAGAATGTGAGGGGCTTAAGAGAGGGTTGAGGGTTACATGTCCTCTGGTGTGTTTGTTGTGCGGCTGCTTGTTCTTTCTTGCTTTCCTTTCCTACACAACAGAAGAGAGGTTAAATCAGTATAAAATCAGAAATTGTGATTTTGAAGCTTCTAAAATGCCCGTTGCTCCTCAGCAACGGTGCCAAAAACTGATCGTGTTCGATCAGTTTGATTTTATTTTATTACTCGAATACAAAAATTCTCCGAGGTTGAACTCAGGGAGCAAGCTTGATTATAGAAGCGTAGAAAATCATAATTTATAATAATACACTATTTTACAAAAGAACAACTAGAGAGAAAGGGAATAAAAAAAATTATTTCTTCTCTTTCTTCTTTGTTCGCCCTTCTCACTTCTTTCAGTCTTCAGATGTCTGATTCCCGTCTGATTCTGGGAATCAGTGCCTTAAATAGCCACTTGCTACAGTGCACGTCTCCTTCTTCCTTTCTCTGTTACTGTTGCTGCTTCTCTTCTTCTTTGTCCGATTTGGCCTTCTTCTTTGCGACAGCTACCTCTTCCTTCCTTCCTCAGTAGGCTTTTCCCTTTCCTCCTTCAGCTGTTGTCTTCTTCTTTCTCTTCCTTTTCCTCTACTTCTGTTCCTAAGCCTTCTTCTTCTCTTCTCTTCGGCTGCAGCTGCTTTTGCGGCTAAGTCCTCAACTGCTTCCTCTTCCTCCTCCTTCTTCGGTTTCCCTGCACAAGCATGGTTAGGCAAAACTTAACCCCTACCCTCCCCGTGTCTCTCTCTCTGTTTCACTCCAGAGTTCGCTCTCCCAAAGCCTACTCGGGTATGCAGGTCGGGTAACGCGCCCGGGACCAGGTCCACTGGCGTGCGGTGGTGGGTGAGGTGTGCAAGGCTTAGGAAACGGGTCGGGTTAGGTCCGCATGGGGTGGTCGCGGACGAGGCTAGGTGAACGGGTGAGAGGGACCTCACCCCGTGTGACTGAGGCGATAAACCTTGGTCACTTTTTCAATTTATGCACCGTAGGGCGCTTGCAAACTCACGAGGTGGGACTAAATGTCCCACCCTCTGCCTGTGCGCTCGCAGCCGCAAACACGAGCAATTGCCACTCCAACCAAGGCGTCAGACGCCAATTGAGGACCTGGAGTTGTGCGCGGAAGTCTTCCGCGCAACCTGGGCTTGTCTCCTGGACCTGGAAGGGCCTAGAGCTACTTGCGAACTTGCTTCAAGCTCGGCGTTAATGGCTGCGAGGGCTCGGGACCTGAAATCAAGAATATGGCCTTGCGACCTTGTCAGAACGCTCGTGGGCTTCGCCAAAGCATGGCGAAGATACTGTGGGAGTTGGCGTGGCTCAGAGTGACCTAGGTGTGCGTGCCTAGGTCGATCTAAGTCTGTGTGAGTGGGTCTGTTTGGGGGGGCGACTGTGGGTGGTGCGATCAGTGGAGAGTCGCAGGGTGATCAGTGGGTGGAGGTGATGCTTTTGAGGGGTCTGGCGAGGTGCATGGGCGTGGGGAAGTGACGGAGACACCTCGCCAGTGATCTACTGGAGGTGGAGGAGATGGTGGTGGCTTGCGGTTGTCGAGGGGTTTGAATAGCAAATTGGCAGATGGGAAATAAAGAGAAGGGTGAGAGGGACTTAGCTGTGAGTCCAAAGTGAAGGAGGGGATGCGGAGGTGGCGAATGGCCGGTGCTGTCATCGCCAGAGACAAAGGTACCAGGGGGAGAGAACGGCGACGAGGAAAGGGGGCTGGAGGGCGCCCACTGGTACGGCATGACGTGGCAGAAGACGACGGAGTTAACCCTGCCACTGGTACGGTGGCAGGGCGACGAGAGAGGAGAGGGAATGTCGCCGGAGGCTCTGGCAGTTGGCCGGAGTTGGTGAAAGGCGAAGAGGAGGGGAGATCTCAGGCCAAAAGAGGTTTGAAGGATGCGGTAGAGGGTGTCGCTCCTTAAATAGGCGAGGGCAGGCCGGCAGGCGCGTGAGAGCGGTGGGAAAGGCCTCGCCGAAGGTATGGCAGTTGAATACCGATACCTCTCGCGCGTTCACACGAGAGGTATGGCAGACAACACGGCATGGGAGCTGGCCCATGCGGTAGGGGACAATGTAGGGAGTCTCTCTTTCAAATCTGGGGCCGGCTCCCCATGCATGCGTGGCGCCATCCTCCGCGCAAAGTCGTCGGAGGTATGGCCTGCTGCTGCGGGTGATAGAAGGACCGGATTGAAGAAAACAACGGGAAAGTTGAGGGTTAGTTGCAAGGTTTCAAAAAGTTAAGGGTTAAAAAGTAATTATTGAGGACCATTTTGTAAAGTGGGTCAAGACGACCTTCCCTTAGGTCCAAATTTTGGTATAAACCTAATTTTGACCTAAGGAATCCAATGATGAAGTTGGATTTTAGGTTTGACCATGTTTAATCAGATATTTTGCATAAAAATCTAAATTAGCTCAAAAATCAAGTATGGTTCTCAATCGAGGTCAAAATAGGTTCCAACGTCCAAATTTAAAATTATAAACCCTAGGGGATATTTTTTCATGAATTTTAGAGGGTTTAGTTGATTTTTATCTTTCCTGGAACTTAGTGAATTAAAGTGGATTTATTTTAGGGTTACAGAATGTCATTTAATTCTCAGATTTTGTCATAACCCTTTTCAGACCAAATCATCCCACTTTTTATCTTATTAGATTCACTTGACCTGTGTCTAGACCCTTAGAAATCCTGTTCGTATAATATTTTATTCTTTGCTCACAATTCCCTGATTCAGGCCTTCCCTTAGGTTATGTAGGAGATTTTGTTTAATTTATTAGGTCAAAATGTGCTAGTTAGGGTTCATGATGAGGTTTTCATCACCAACCTTAGGGATAATTTGTGTATTTCATCCTCCTAAACTCATTTGTAACAACCTATGGGCCTATATAAGGACCCCTTTGGGTCCTTAGGTCATCGTCTTCTATAAGTCTCTTAAATTAAGCTTTTCCTTCATTTAAATCAAAAACTTTCCTTGGTACCCAGGTGCGAATCTACAAAATATGGGCTTCTAACTGCAAAAGTTGCAACGGCGGTGGTGGTGGACGTTGAGAGCATGACACGTGGTGATGCAAAGCGCGTGCTCTCAAGGAGCAGGAAAGCGCAACGGTGCGACACGTGTTGAGAATCGGGCGGTGGGGCACACGGACGTGGGCGATCTAGAGCACATGGCAAAAGCCAATCACCGCCCAACACGTGTCACATGCAGTTTAGCCTAGACCAGTGCGTCAGTCTGGGTGAACTGGTTCGATTTAAGACACCCTCTCACTATTTTGTACGATTCGGGGCCTTCCCAACATCGAATTTCGACAAATAAGGTACTGTTGGAATCGTATCGATGCATACTATGTGTTGGTATAATTTATTTTCACTTTTGAGTTTGGTTACTTTAGTAAAAAAGTAGAAATGTAATTAGGTGCTTTCGAACGTATTTCTGATTCTCGTGAACCAGGTCTTACTCCCCAGTGCGTGTGCGGATCCTAAGGTGTGTTTGGAGACTACCTCAGTCCCTATGCGCACAATTTGGAGTTACCATGACCCTCCGGTGACATTAGGTAGAGTAGTCTACCCCTTCTCTCTATCCTGTCTAATTCAGGTGCATATGGACCCGTTGGGTGTAATTTCTCACATGTACTACTTTGATTCTCATATGCGCCTCCTTATTGCTAGGTTTGAAACCCCTCTGGTGGTTTCCCTGACTTATGGGTACTTTAAATAAGCAAGAACCTATTTTTATGAGAAGGATTAAGAGTTAATGATTATATATACCCTTGTTATCGCATGCATAAAATGAACTCCAATTTCCGTAAAACAAGTTCCATTGGCTTCGTTGATTAATAAATAGTATGGGACCACTGTCGTAATTTGGAAATTATCTGTAAACTGATACATTTGAAGGTTAATGTGAATAATCTAATAATCCTGGACTAAATAATGTGGGATTATTAAGTATGGCTTGATCTGATGAAAATGGGATGCAGTTATTTGGAATTGGTTATATAATCAACATGACAGATATGTTGAGAATTAAAAGGATATGATAACTGATTTTAGTCCCGCTACTCATTGGAGTTTGGCTGTAGCTTTGGTCCTTTGGACCGATTTCAGGGGCTAGTTTGTGGAGTTGCTGGCTTCCCTACGACTTTTTTGTTAGGCTTAGCGGCCAACTAGGATAGCGGGATGCAGGGATCAAGATTTGGTTTTTTCTCAACCAGAAGGTGGGTCATTGGTTGTCTGTGGTTCAGCGTATGTACATAGTGCTTGTATGTGTATATGCTACATGATGTAGTCGCCACCCCTTTCCGGAATGACCCCAAGGTGATGGAGTGTGGCAATTCGATGGGTATAAGTGGTCTTCCCGACCAGGAGGATGGCTTATACTGATCTTGCCTTATAGGAAGTTACACGAGATCGTCTCGTGCTCCAAGACGTCGATTTACGGATTGTGAATTATAAGAACATGGGCAAGGTACATGAATGGAATTAGCTAAGAAATAAACTATAAACGGATGAACTGTTGATATAGTGTTCTTTTTCTGTACCTCTGTTACTGTTACCACTTGTTTCGTTGTCTATTCTACTCAGTTTTCACTGATGTATAGTTTCAAGTTTCGTACTCAGGTGTTACGAGCAATCGGGTGCAATGGCTGTCATCGGTTGTTCGATCGAATTTTCACGTTTCCAAATATGAAAGTCGTCGTTATGTTGTAGTATAGTGCGAAATTTGATCAAAACAAAAATATTCTTAATATAACGAGATGGTGAGTCCCTGTTGAACTCAAGGAGGTGTTTTGGAAATGCAAATTTCGATTTCGATCTCTCTCTCTACTTGCTAAAACTCGTGCCGACTTTTAATGATTTACGTATTTATGCACGACTTGTTGTTGTTAAAGATGCAGAGATTAAAATAGGCAACTTTACTATCACAATAAAGATTTTGCAAGGAAGCTCATAGTGATATCATAACAAGCATATATATATATATAAACAGATGATTTTTATTGAATCCAGAATCGAATCTAGCTGAAAGCTTGTACAGGAATGGTTAAAAAAAATAACTAGCTAGCAGAAAATGAGTATTTGCGTGGATCTACAGGAAGATTACACATGCATCATTGAGGAGGAAGAGAGCTACACTACGAAAGTAGAAAATTAAAGCAAAGAAAATTATGAAGAACTATGAGCTACTTATCTAAGCTAGCAGGAAGAAGGGCATCGGAGGTGATCTCCAATGTTCTTTGAGATGGAGGTGGTAGGGAGAAGAAAGAGGGGTGACTAATGGTGGTTAGGCCGGTCCTTGGAGGTAGGAGGGGGAGGTGATCTTGGCTCTTGGCGTGGAGGTGGTGATGGCCATGGTGGTGGAACTTGTGGAGGTGCACATGAAGGTGGAGGTGAAAGGCTATGGTGATGGGTGGATGTTGAATGTGCGAGTTGCTACGTGATTGCATAGCAATCATAGGTCTTAATTGACCTAAATTAAGCTAGGACTTAGCATAAGTTAGGGTTATTCATGCATGCATACGCATTATCTGCATCTTTACTGCTTTCCTTTAGCTATGCATAAAATAATGTTATAATGCACTGATTAAGTACATTATGTCGATTGCAGGGAATAAGCTGATCAGGAGCTGTATCTGAAGCTGGATCAGGAATAACAGGAGTTGTAGCAGAGCTGGAGTAGAAGGCTTAGATTAGATGTAGGAATAATGATGTAAGGGAGTTAAATGTTTGCTATTCTATTAAGTAGGAATAAAGCAATAAAATGTGAAGAGCTTAGGTCCATCCTAGCCCTAGGATAGCCCAGAGACTTCCCCAAGCCTTAGCCACCCTTAGATTAGGTCACAACACCCTAGGAAGCCATAAAACCCTAGTTCCAACCCTTCTCTGGATGTCCAGATAAGTTTTAAGACGTCCAGGACCCTTAGCCAACTCCCGCACACTTCAAACCCACTTCTGCAGTGTTATTGGACGTCCAGACACTTTGTCAGATGTCTAATTTCTGCAGAATACCCAAAACAGAACCCGAAATCTTTCCTGACTTTGATTGGATGTCCAGACAACAAGTCTGGACTTCTGATTTTTGAGTATAAGACGTCTGATTCTATTATTAGACGTTTGATACTACTCTCCAATTCCTGTTTTGAGATTTAAGCCTTGATCTTGGATCTCTAGGTCCCTAAATACAATTCCAACCCCATAGGAACATAAATTAAGGTGCCCTAACCCTAGTACATCACCTCTAGACCTCCCTAAGGACCTAATTAGGTCCTCACTAAACCTAATTGACTTGGATCTTAGTCAATTCCATCGGCCTATTCAATTGGACTCATTGAGTCCTGATCTTAGCACACACTGTCCAATTGGACTTAGTGAGAGTCCAATTGACCTAGACCTGACTTAATTGAGTTGTTTTACTCTCAATTAAGTTTCCACACACCCAATTAAACTTGTATTAAGCTTAATTGCACTTTACCTTAGTGAATTAGGGTATATAACCCTAATTTGAGACCTACCTTGACCTAAACCCATTAGAACCCAACATAATCAACCTAGCCACCTAAGTTTCGACCCACACACACCTACACACACCATCCACACGAAAATATCTAGCCTAGAGTTCTCTAGAACACTCTACCATGTGTGGTTGCCTTGGTTGCCAAAAATAGCAACTAAGAGCCATTCAATTTTTAGATCCACATTTGGTGGATCTAAAATCCACCATCCACCCTCTCTCTCTCACTCTCCCACGAGCTTCCACCATAAGCCTCTCTAGAGAATTCCATAATTCTCTAGAGAGCTTCCCTTAGGTCTATAAAAAGACCCCTTGGGTTGCCATTTGCAGCCATTCACTTCCTTGGCATCCATTCCACTTAGGCTAGCTACTTCCATCTCCACTCCACCTCCACGAGTTGAGCACCACCATGGAGGCCACCATCTCCACGTTAGGAAGCTGGATCAGCTCCCCAACCTCTCTCCAAGGGCCGGCCTAAGTTCCATTGGCCGCCCCTCCTTCTTCTCTCAACCACTCAAAGGCAATTGGGGACCACCCCTGAATGCCCTTCCATTCTGCTAGATTTAGATTATGCTCTTCGTATATTTACTGCTTAGTAATGTAGTCTTACTTCTCCCCCAATGATGCATGCGAAATCCCCCCATTGATTCTTGTATGCGATCATTTTCTGGTAGCTAGATTTGATTTTCAAGCATTTATGTACAAGCTTTCCTCTAGATTCCTTGTGCAACAACTCCCAAATGAATGAATGAAAATACATTTATATATATATATATATATATATATATATATCTGTTTGAAATCACCATGAGCTTAATGATTGCTATTATCTTTTGCGTGATTAATGTTGCCTGTTTCTAACTCTTAATATTCTTGCAACTAAGCATGTCATACGTAAATACGTAATAATCACGAACCGGCGTACGATTCTAAACAAAGTAGAGCGGCAAAAAGATCGATTTCAAAAGTAAAAGTAATGCCTCTTAGAGACGAACGATCGGGACTCAAGTCTCGTTATCTTTAGAAATTAATTTTTGACGAACGTTTTGTGCGACTATACTATGATTTCCGACGACTTCCAAATGAGCGAAAACATCTTTTTGTCACTACGCTAACGTGTTCGATTTTGAAAACCTGTCGTCGTAGTATGAAAGTGAAGAACTCGTGTTCAACAAATAAAATTTATATCGGAATGAAAATCCCGGGTCGAACACAGGGAGGCAGACGTTTAATTTTAAAAATTCACGTTTGTTTTTATTTGTCACGAAGTAATTCAATTGATTTGAACTATCTAACTATTTACAATAAATCGAAGAGAGAGAGAGAGAGAATAAGAGAGAGAGAGAATATTACAAACAAAAATCAAAACGAGATGTAGAATAAACATGGAATTTCATCATCAGAACGATTGTTCATTACACTAGATATTACGACTAGAAAGAGGGAAAATGATTACACTAGAAAGCGGTAAATCTACTATAGAAAGCAGTAAATGTATTCTAGAAAGCAGTAAAAAGAATGGGGAGAGAGATATCCTCCTCAACGGTGGCTTGGAGGACGAGCCAGACGGGACGACGCTTGGACGAAGCAGGACGAAGGAGGATGAAGCGGGAAGAACGGGAACGGGGCAGCATGTCGTCGTCGTCGCGGAATTCGCTTCCAAAAGGGGGATGAAAAATTGACTATCTCGCGAGAAGCATCCTAGGTGTGGGACAAGCTTCTCTTGAGCTTTGGAAAGGGAGAGAAGAGAAGGAAGGGATGGGAATTTCGCATGGAGGGGGTCTCCTTTTATAGTTGCAAGGAGTGGGGGCAATTTGGTCATTCAAATTTTAAAAAATTAATTCAGGACCTTTAGTGACGGATAAAACTGTCGCTAAAGGTCCGAACGTGGGCATAGTGGGCGGCGCTCGCGCCTCTTCTCCTGTCGCGCGCTCAACGCAAGCGCATGTCCAGCCGATCTCAGCCGTCCGATCGTGAGATGGGACGGCTTAAATTGCGCCTTCGCCCGCGTCCTCAGCGCGCCCCATTGCGTGCGATGCTGCGTCTTCGCCACGCGTCTAATAGCACGTGAGCACTATTGGGTGCGCACAGCCGTTCGATGACGATCCGACGCTTGCCCACGCTCGCTCGCGCCCGCTTGCCCGTGCCCTGCGAATCGAATGCGCGTCTGAAGGCAGCCGAGCACCTTATCCACGCGCGCAGTGGATGGGCGGGCGGCCAAACTTTTGAACACACGTTCAGGACTGTTGGATCAAGATCCAATGGCCCAGATTGCGCGTTGGATTCTCTTTGGAGAGGCAGCGGTGGACCTAAGGGCTAGTTGGATGGCTGAGATGGCACCACATGGCGCCATCGTGGCCGTCCATCTTCTGAATGATGTAGATGGTGCCACAGGTGTCAGATTGAGTCGATTTTCACACCATTAGGCTGCGATCGTCGATCCGAATCCATCCGTGCGGTCGAATTTGTCATTTTAAGTGTGGATTCATACCATCTTGGCCCTTGATCTTCTAGGATTCCTCGGTCACTATCTGATGCTACAAATGTCTGATTAGGGTGATCTTGGAGTCGTTGAACTCCAATCGTCGCCCTGATCACGTCTGTACGGTTGGATCTTCGATCTGAAGCCCCGATAAAATGTTTGCCCTATCCATGGACATAAAATGAGATAATTAACCTCCATTTTATTCAAGCTACTCTAAATGCAAGTTGATGCACGTTATGCAATATTTATAGCATGCAATGCAATCCTATGCTTAAGAACATACATAAATAGACATCTTAAGTAGTGTAAACGTGTTTACATCATACCTGCATGCCTATCTTTTGCTAGTCCCTAGCAAAAACTATATGCTATTTATAAAAGAATCAGGTTGGATTATTTGGGCTTGAGTTTATTTTCAGTCATTAAGAAAATGTCTACTTAGGATCTAAACTTTCAAAGACACAATAGTGCCCGAGTATCTGCCAAAATGCAAACCACCTCAAGCCCTCGCCTTATTCAAGGAAAATTTTCTTTTTCTCTTTTTTCCTCTTTTCTAATTTTTTTGGATTTTCAAGTTTTAGGGTTTAAGCGTGGCTTTCTACGGCCATTCAACTCACCCAAGATCTGATGAGAACCCTAAGTTCTAAGCATCTTATTGTGAATGTGATAGACTCGTTGACCAGCAGTTAAAACGGACTTCGGATTTCTACGCCTCTAGGTGACCTAAAAAAAAAAATTCTGCCTAAAGGTGTATCTTTACAACCGGTAGCTTTCTCCCTACTTTTATTTTTTTACGAGGTCAACACAAGGGTGAATCCAGTGTATATCTCCTCGGTTTATTCTACTTCTTCGCTTCTTCCTAAATGTTTTGGGATTTTTCAGTGCATTTATTGAGTTGGGTTCTGGACAACCGGTCGATGAGCTGTTACCACCGACAACTTGCCAGCCATACTCGTGCGGTGAAGTGTGTGTTATTTCTTTTTTTTTTCTTTTCTCCTTTTCTTTTTGATTTTTTTTTTTAAGTAGGTGGCTTCCCTGGTCTACGATTTACCTAAAGGCACCAAAAAGAGAAAAGTCTAGTGACTGGGCTTTGGACAACCTACCTATGGGCTGTTACCCACGATAACTTGCCAGGCATATCACCCTAGAAGGTTCATTAGCTACCCAATTTTCGTTAGAATCGCCGAACAACGAGTCAGTGACAAGATAGTGTGTAGATGCTTAAAACTCAAAATTCCCTCAAATCAGAGGGCAGGTTGATAAGTCGTGAACTTATCACCCAAACTTATTTACTCCAATTTAAAATAGAATTTAGGTTGGTGAGGACTCGAAAAACAAATCCACATTTTAGTGGATGCACGGGATGATTAAGTCCAAAGACCTGAAGGGTCTTTGTGTTCAAATCATAATGTAGTATTTCCTAAGGTTGAAAATTTTCTTAAACCCAAGTTCTCTTTCCTAATTCCATTTTTTTAATTTTTTTAATAAAAGAAAATAAAACAACTCTACGGAGCTGACTAATAAATTCAAAGATGAATATCCACCCCCCATGCCTATCTAATGCAATGTCCTCATTGTATTAAAAAGACATAAAACAGAGTGGAATAGCGTAGAAAGCACCTGAATTGCGTGAATGTCAGGTTCGCTTCAAGATGAAAACTAAAAGAAACTGTATACGTGCTGAATTTAGTGCCTTCAGCTAGGCACACTATACAAAGAAGAGAAATAAAGAATTCACAGGTGGAGGTTAGAATCAGAATAAACAGAAGAAACCTCTGACCTGTCAGCAGAGGTCCACAAATGTGGACCAGATTGTGATGCAGACTCATACCCCATAATCGAGAATATCTAAGGTTCTGGATAAAAATTATCCAAAACCTAAAATCAGTATGCAAGCGAGGTCGGGCCTACGATTTATGAGGATGCAACCCAAGACCAAAAAGTCTGGTTACACAGAATTCAAGCTCAAAAGGATAATCATTCAATGTGTGCTTGGGTTGAACTTCCTCAGAACAGATGTCATAAGGGTTTTGGTTTGATGGTTTCAGATGAATTGGAACCCTTAGACTCAGTTTTGTACTTCCTCTGGAGTTAGCTTCCCAGATCAGAACTTCCCAACTTTTATCCTCCTCAATCAGAATGTTAAATTCCAGAACCTCTTGCATGTTAATCACCCGGTCTGAAATTTCCAAGTCTAAAAGATGTGGCTAAATCAGAATTTACTTGGGTCTAATTATCTCAGAAACAGAATCATTGACAAGTTCAATGGGGTGTAACTGACAATCAGGGCATTTGATTGAATCCTCCAGAAAATGCGATTCTGGATCCATAATGTGAGACGTAATAAGATCAGTTTCCTCAGATATTAGGCTATCAAATGATCTTTCAGATTTCTTAGGCCCAATCGTCTCACAGAAATCATGTTCTGTAAACTCGCGTGAGACTTCGCAAATTGAATCTTCACCATCAGAATCAAAGAAATCAAGATCCGTATTAATGTATGTCTTAAAATCATCTGTCACTTTCTGTTCCAAGGAGACATACGTTTCCTCGTACCCTGGCTCAGGGATCTCAGGTGAAAAAATCAGATCATCCCTAATTGGTTACTCTAATTCAATCTGGTTAGCCTCGTAACATGTGTCCCCCCCAATAGGTGCCTGAACGGGTTCCTAAATTGGCTCTCCTGAAGAGGGTTCATCCTGGGAATCATCCCATGATTGAATCAAAGCGACCACAAATCTCATCCTCAATTTCGCTAACTTCCCAAGTAGAAACTCACCCGGGTTCTTATCCTTAACATCCTGGAGCCAATCCAACAAATACTTATTCAAATCATCAATCATTTCAATCAGAGGCTCCAATCTCTTAATGCAAGGTATTGGCTGAACTTCTAAAGATTGTATGATATTCCTCAAGTTAGCTAGAACCTTTTCTTGAACCTGGTTACCCTGAACCAAATGAGTTGGTTCAGGGTTGGGTGGGTTTGGGGTCAATGCAGGGGAATTAACGAATTGAGATTCGTTATACCCTTCCTGATAATAGGTCATTTAAGATTGTTCAAAAGGTGGTGATGACCTAAAGGCAGTATAATCAGAGGATGGGTAAGGATCAGAGTATCCTTCTTGATTGTAGATTGTATTAGGTTGTTTATGAAAGGATGACGATCTATAATCGATGTGGCTTTGAGAAGGATAGAAATCACAATCATAGTGTTCAGGATTAGACCTTAAACACAGAGGTCCGAAACCGTATCCCCAATCCAAGTTATCCCAACTAATTGAAGGGTGATTACAGTACGAGTCGGAATAATTGTCATGTTGAGGATAATTCAAAACAGGAGGGAAAGAGCAGGAATGCATGTAATATGTGGAAGGATTCATGAGAGATGGGAGGAAGAAAGGCGCCCTACAATACAAACAATCAAACATGTCCTTAAGTGGGCTAGCCTAACGACCTACAGACTTCCAAAATCCGTCTTGAGATAAAGGAACGATTTGATCTACATCTGTCTGTTCAATCCAACCAGTTAGAAGGAGGGACTGGGGAGAAGGTTCTTCCTTTGGCTTGCACCTCCGGTTCCTAGTCTACCCCCCAGCCGCGATCGTTTGATTCTGCTCCCCTAGCTAGACATCAGATTGAACAGTAGAAACAGACTAATCGAAAATAATCTTGTTCTGGGCTCTGAAGAGCGAGTCGAATCCTTAAGGCCAACGTCTGCTCTGTTTTATTTAGGGCTAGGTTTGAATGTGCTTTGGAATGTGATGGGCCCTTTAAATGGGTTGTGTCCTTAATGATTGATTGGTTTGTGTGCGTGCACAACCAGTGATTTTCAAGCAAGATTATTTTTGATGTGGTGAATTTTAGGGTTCAAATCTTGCTTAGTAGCTTTTAGGATTCAACTTTAGATGTTTTCAAACAAGTTTTGTTGGCACACCAGGTTTTGAAAGCACAGGTGAAGATGTTTTCCTTTAAAACTTAAAAGAATGTGGAGTGCCTGGTAAATCTTAAGAGTTAAACCTAAGTGCAGCTACTTGATGAATTGATTTTAATTGAAGTGGTGTCGCCCAATCAACTCAAACAATTGGCCTGTTGCACCACTTAATTAGGCACACAAGTGATTACCTAATCTGATTTCTACTTAATTATTTGTTTGGATGTGTGTACCAGCTCCAAAGATCGGATTACCGGTTGAGTTTGAAAATCAGATGAGGTTGTGTACCTCTGTGAGATTTTTCTAATTTTTCTTTTTTTTTTATGTGGGGGTTGGGGTGGGTGTGGGTGTCAAACAACAAACAACCTAACCTTAGAGTTTATAAGAACACCTAGGTTGATTGATGTTTGTGTTATTATGTGGTGAAATGAAAACTAATGGGTGGGAAGTGGGGGATAACTTACAAAACCTTCCACAGCACTTTACTCCAATCTACTGCTTTTGCTCGTCTCAAAAGAGTACTTGTAATCACAATAAGAAAGGAAAGAAGTGAGGTAAATAATTCGTAAGTTGAACAACGTGAAAAAAAAATCAAATAGCGTCGCCTCCCCGGCAACGGCGCCAAAATATTGAATCCCCGACAATGGCACCAAAATGTTGAATCCCCGACAACCAAAATATTGAACATGCGAGTTGCTACGCTAACGTGTTCGATTTTGAAACTTCTCATCATAGTATGAAAGCGAAGAACTCGTGTTCAACAAATAGAATCTATACCGGAATGAAAATCCCGGGTCGAACACAGGGAGGCGGACGTTTGATTTAAAAAATTCGCATTTGTTTTTATTTGTCACAAAGTAATTCAATTGATTAGAACTATCTAATTATTTACAATAAATCGAAGAGAGAGAAAGAGAATATTACAAACAAAAACCAAAACGAGATGTAGAATAAACATGGCATTTCATCATCAGAAAGATTGTTCATTACACTAGATATTACGACTAGAAAGCAGGAAAATGATTACACTAGAAAGCGATAAATCTACTTTAGAAAGCAGTAAATCTATTCTAGAAAGTAGTAAAAAGAATGGGGAGAGATATCCTCCTCGACGGTCACTTGGAGGACGAGCTGGACGGGACGACGCCTTTACGAAGGAGGACGAAGCGGGAAGAATGGGAACAGGGCAGCATGTCGTTGTCGTCGTGGGATCCGCTTCCGAAAGGGGGATGAAAAATTGACTTTATCTCGCGAGAAGCATCCCGGGTGTGGGACAAGCTTCTCTTGAGCTTTGGAGAGGGAGAGAAGAGAAGGAAGGGATGAGAATTTCATATGAAGGGGGTCTCCTTTTATAGTTGCAAGGAGTGGGGGTAATTTGGTCATTCCAATTTTAAAAACATTAATTCAGGACCTTTAGTGACGGATAAAACTATCGCTAAAGGTCTGAACGTGGGCGTAATGGGCGGCACGCGCGCCTCTTCGCCTGTTGCGCGCTCAACACACGTGCACGTCCAGCCGATCTTAGCCGTTCGATCGCGAGATTTGACGGCTTAAATCGCGCCTTCGCCCGCTCCTCAGCGCACCCCATCGCGTGCGATGTCGTGTCTTCGTCGCGCGTCGAATAGCGCTTGAGCGCTATCGGGCGCGCATAGCTGTTCGATGACGATCCGATGTTCGCTTGCGCCCTGTGAATTGAACGCGCTTTTGAAGGCTGCCGAGCGCCTTATCCACTGCGTTGCGCGCGTGGATGGGCGGGCGGCCGAACTTTTGAACACGCGTTCAGGACCGTTGGATCAAGATCCAACGGACCATATCGCGCGTTGGATTCTCTTTGGAGAGGCCACGGCAGACCTAAGGGCCGGTTGGATGGTTGAGATGGCGCCACGTGGTGCCATCTTGGCCGTCCATCTTCTGGATGATGTAGATGGTGCCACGAGTGTCAGATTAAGTCGATTTTTGTGCCGTTAGGCTGCGATCGCCGATCCAAATCCATCCGTGCGGTTGGATTTGTCGTTTGAAGTGTGGATTCACACCATCTTGGCCCTTGATCTTCTAGGGTTCGTCGGTCACTATCTGATGCTACAGATGTCTGATTAGGGCGATCTTGGAGTCGTTGAACTCCAATCGTCCCCCTGATCACATATGTACGGTTGGATCTTCGATCCGAGGCCCCGATAAAATGTTTGCCCTGTCCATGAACATAAAAAGAGACAATTAACCTCCATTTTATTCAAACTACTCTAAATGCATGGTGATGCATGTTATGCAATATTTATAGCATGCAATGCAATCCTATGCTTAAGAACATGCATAAATAGACATCTTAAGTAGTGTAAACGTGTTTACATCAGTGGATGCTTTTTAGAACCAAGATGGGTTGCAAGTGGCTATCTAAGGGTCTTTAAATAGACCCCAGGGAAGCTCTCTAAAGAGGTGTAGAACTCTCTAGAGAGAGCCCAAGGTGGTTGGCCAAGATGAGGTGGAGGTGGTTTTTAGATCCACAAAATGTGGATCTAAAAATTTGAATTACTCTTGGTTGCTACTTTTAGCAGCCAAGGTAACACACTTGGATAAGAGTTCTAGAGAACTATTGTGTATTTTCGGCTAGGTGAGGGTGTGTGTGTGTGTATGCATGAACATGTGTGTGTGTCTAAGTGGTCTAGTGGTCTAGGTTAGGTCCTAAGGGTTTGGGTTAGGTTAAGTCATAGAATTAGGGTTAGAAACCCTAATTACTAAGGTAGATGTGCAATTAAACTTGTAATAAGTTTAATTGAAAGAGTGCAAACCTAATTGAGAGTGAGAATAGTGAATTAGGTTAAGCTTAGGTTAATTGGACTCTCACTGAGTCCAATCAGACTTGTATGGGTTGAGATCAAAGCTCAATTGGACTCTGAGTCTAGTTGACTAGGCAATTGTAATTGACTATGATCCAAGTCAATTGGGCTTAGTGAGAACTTAATTAGGTTCTTAAAAGGGTCTAGGGGTAGTGTACTAGGCTTAGGGTACCTTGATTTAGGTTCCCTAGGGTTTGGAATTGGGTTTAGGGACCTAGGAAATCAAGATCCAACCTTGGTTTCCAAAACATGCTCTAGAGAGGGGTATCAGACATCTAATCTAAGTGTCAGACAACTTATACTCAAAAATCAGAAGTCCAAACTTCTTGTCTGGACGTCCAATTAGAGGTCAGGGTGGATTCAAGGTTCTGGCTTGGGATTCTGCAGAAATTGGACGTTTGACAACTTGTCTGGACATCTAATAACACTGCAGACTTGGGTTCTAGGTCTGCGGGTTGTGCCTAAGGGTTCTAGACATCCAGATAAGGACTAGAACTAGGGTTTTGAGGTATCCTAGGCTAAGGTAACCTAATCTAAGGGTGGCTAAGGTTTAGGATGGTCTCTAGGGCTATCCTAAGGCTACGAATGGTCCTAAGTTCTTCATAATTCAACTCTACAATAATTTCTACTAAGTAGAGTAGCTTATCTCAACCCTACATTATTTTTCTACTATTTATTCCTAAGTCTTCTACTCCAACTCTGGTGCAGCACCAACTTCTCTTTATTCTTCAGATCCAGCTTCAAATCCAACTTTGGATCTTCTTATTACCTACAATCCACACAATGCACTTAATTAGCACATTATATAATTATTTGATGCATAGCTAGAATAAAGCAATAAAGATGCAAAGTATGCTCATGTATGCATGGATTACTCTAAGTTATGCTAAGTTCTAACTTAATTTAGGTCATTTATGACCTATGATTGCTGCGTAATCATCGGTTAGGCTTCTGTGGAACCAGATCTTACCTGAGGTGATAGTCCGTATTGAGCCAATGGCTCGTAGTAGTTGTTTTCTTTCCATTGTTAGATTTTATTTTCCTATCATTTGGTGGTTGTAGTAGACTCTCCTTACTTTCTATTTTATGGTGAATTTTAATTATATTGTCAACATTTTAGTTTTCTTTTATTTAATGCATCATGAATGAATGTTGGCTATTGACGTTTTATGGCTATGTGTTGGGTGACTGCGATCCTGTGGGTGTTCGTGCTAGTTGGTAGCACACGACGACCTGGGTTCCGTCACTTAGCGAGACTTGGGTCATCACAAACATGATCACTTTGAAGATTCGGTGACTTCACTTCCAATCTTCAAAGATGTCCACTCTAGGTGTCTTAAGCAGTGACGAGGCAGCACAAGGAGAGCTACTCGGCCGGACAACTGGTTTCACAGCCCCTGACGAACCCAGTTTGGGTGCCTCCTCTTCAGGAGTCAAGCCTCCCTGTTGATCCTCAAGCGGCTCTATAGGAGCCTTGTCCACAATACGACCGTCAGCTTTCTGACGATCATACTTGGACAAAAACTAGTCCATAAACCAGCTGCATAGTTCCTCCACTAAAGTGTGCTTGCCCTCGAGAAGGGCCTGCACCACAGCAAAGGTATGCCTCCCGATCTCTCTTGAGACGGCCTCTCGGTTCTCCTCCATAGACAGGTCAGAAGAGAAGAACCTCATCACTGCCTGAGGATCAAGCTCCGGCTGAGCAGTCCACTCCACCTTGAGCACTGCTTTGCCTCTGTCCTCCAAGAGCTGCTGGGCCTTGGCAAGGTTGGCCCTCAATGTCTCCACAGCTGCCTCCGCCCTCTCCTGCTTGTGGTTGATCGTGCCCAGTGCTCTTCCTTAAGGATCGCCTTATATCCCTCCATGATCGAGGAGCATTTGACCCTTAGCACCTGCACCTCCTCCTTTAGTGAAAGGTCGTTGGTGCAGGAGGTCTGCAGGAGCTCAAATAGGTCTTGCAGAGCCATGACTTCAGTCTTTTGCGCTCTGAGGAGACCCTCCTCCATCTTCCCGCTTAAGTCAGTGACCTCCCTCAAACATCAGCGAGCCTTGTTTAGCTCCTACAACCAGGCCACTTGGCTAGCTGCCTGCTGCTATGAATGGAGCTTGCTGAGAGCATCCTCCGTTGCCTTCTCCACCTTCTCTCGAGCAGTAGTGGCCTCCCCAAGGAGGCAAACAAAATTTCGCTGGTTCGCCCTGGTCGTCGCGGCCCACTTCACGGCCATATCTTCCGCCTTCGTAAAACCACTAGGCCTAGCGACATCCGTAGGAGCGCCGCCATGTGGAACAAAGATAGTCCTGAGAGCCTCCACCTGTTCAAAACCTTACATGAGAAAAAACTTCCTCTCCAAAACATAAGTAAAGGACAAGTAAAAAAAGGGGGGGGGGCTCATCGTTCGGAGGCAATAGTAGAACATGTGGTTCATATCCATGCCTCCTGGCCAGGAGGTAACCCAAAACGTGGCATCCTCCAAATGTTGGATCACTTGCCTTTCTAGGTTAAGGTCACTGCCTGACCTGCCCGCCTGTGTTGGAGGCACCCGACCGAGCACGGGGCCTCCATGACCACCCTTCGTAATGGATCCCCTGATAGATCCGACCGTCTGCCCGATCGCCCTCGGACCTCCCCAGCCGGAAGGATCCACTAGCAGGTTCCCCCCAATCGAACTTCGTCTATAGTGCAGTTGTGCGAAGATGCCCCACTAAAGAAGCCATCAGTGATGGCCACCACATGAGCCAAGTGGGCGAAGTCCCCTACAGAGCCAAAGTGGGCACTAGAGGTACTGGTTCCCCTTGGCTGGGCTATCCCCACCAGGATAGGGGGCAGGGAGTCAAGTGTAGGATCTAAAGATAGAGGAATATGTACATGGCTACGAGCACACAAATACCTAAGCACAATGTTAGTAATAACAAAAAGATTTGCACAAAATACAAACCACAAAAATTGGCACAAGATATATAGTAGTTCCCCTCCCTTGGGTACTCCACTACCTAAGCCTCCCAGCTTAGGGTTTTTAACCCGATTCTCTCAACCCCGAGAGAATCAATTTACTAACCGAGGTAATTAATAGGTTACCTCAACCCAAGTATAAAAACGGGTTTGTTACAACCCAACGAGCAATAAGCTCAAATACAAAAGAAGTGCAGGTGTAAGAAAGACTAATATTACAACTAAGTTACTAAGCCTCTCAACAATATATAGAATAATATTACCGATTTGAGAGCCTAGAAATGCGTAAAAAAAATGTGTTGCTGAGCTTACAAGAATACTATGAGAGTGGATGGCAAGCTTCTTCTTTCTCTCTTGTGAATATGGTGGGAATTTGAAATTCTTGCTTTAGGATTTTCTCTTCTCTTTTCTTGTATTTCTTGTATGCAAACAAAGAGTCCTAGGGTCATTTTATAGAGTTTAGGACCTAGGATACTCGTCTACTAGACGTTGGGAATTAATTCCCAACGTTCATATTGATGGAATTAATTTTCTAGCCGTTCAATTTTGAGCCAACGGCTACCTGGTACAGGTACTCGTTGCTTCCAGATTTGGGTTTCAAACTCTTAACACAAATCTGTAACCCAGTTGTATCAGTACTGATCATTAGTATCGATACTCGTTACCTCCAGTACTGGTACTGATCATGAGTACCGGTACTTGCAGGGTACAGGTTTGTTTCTTGACAAAATCCAAACCTGTAACTCACATGTATCGGTACTAAACTTTAGTACCGGTACTTGTGGGTTAACAAGTATCTTTTTTTAAGTAATTTAATTCATTACGTACTTTGAAAATATTCGCAATATAAATCCTAATTTATCTCTAATTGATTTTTACGATCTAAGTTACATTCTCTTGTTAAGAGGCATACAATCTATGAAAATAAAATCTAAACTACAGAAACTAAGGTCGAAGATGATCTTCTTCTCCTTGACTCATCCTTGTCATCCTCCATGACATGATCATGCCTTCATCATTTCTTGTTTGCCTTGCTTCTTCACCTAAATCTGAAAAACACTAAATGTAAACATTAATCCATAATAATTTTGTTAACACCAAAACAAAATGTGGAACAAGGTTCCAACATCAAGGAGTATAACCCCTCCTACAGGTCAGAAAGGGTAGACAACTCCATCGGGGCTTCCTCTGCCTCATCCTTGCTCGAATCAAGCTCATTGGGCCTAGGCGGCAGGTCCTTATCAAATTGACCTTGCCAGGTATAAGGGATGTCGTGATTCTCATGATGGAAAATAAAGAAAAAATGACGATCCTACCTGTAACGACCCGATTCCCGAGTCCCTACGAGACACGAGAACCAGACCGACTCGAATAATCCCAAGACCTAGTCATCCAACGAGGAAGTAACCAAAAGAGCAGTAAAATAAACCACATTCAGCATGAACATAACTAACAGTAAGGAAATACAGCAGTAAGGAAAGAAGCCACTACAGTATATACCACCACAACAGTAGAACAACATTCATATCATAATATGAACTGCAGGTAAAGAAAAGTACAGCGGAAACAAGAACTACTCACTATAGTGGAACAAAAGAGGTACAAGAGAACAGTGGTAACTCTACTGGACCCTACTCGGCCTAGCGTCCTCTGCAGCCGCTGACCCTGGCTGCTCAACACCTGGTCCTGAAAGGTAACGAGTGTAACACGTCAGCAAAACGCTGAGTAGGGTGGCAGCTAAACAAAAGAAACAGTAGAGTGTACAGTAGCTGTTATGTTCTGTTACTTTCTTTATTTACGTCTTTCAATTGTCTCACGATTTCATTTATTTCTCAGATCCTTCACTTGATCTCGAATGTTCCTCGTGGGAACGATCTTGATTGCAGTCTTTTCCGAACAGTAGAAGTAGCACGTGGTGCTCTCCTGGCCGGGAGAGTCCCCCGTGGTGATCCTACTCTCAGTCAACCACCCCAAGGTCACGGACAGGCGTAACGGTGACTACGGCACACGCGATAAACGCACAGATAGCTAACCCGTACTGGCACGCGGTCAGTCGTTTCCGTTAACGGGTGCGCCCAAAGCACAGCACGGAACCAGTACGGGGCAGAGCCCTCTCAGTAATAGGGGTCCAACCCCTCCACAGTAACCAAACAGGGGCCTTGCCCTTCCACAGTCCGCGCACCCTCGCCTGACTACCCTGGTTTGCCCCAGTGGGCCTAACAAGTCGGTGTAGGAGGCTTGCAGAACCCCGGGGCCCGTGGGGTAGCTAGTGCCCTCCCTACACTAGTAGCTCTTCTCGGTACTACGTACATGAGGGCCAGCAAGTCGGTACAAAGTGGCCAGTCCTAACCTCGGGTCCCTGGGGCGGCTGGCTCCACTCTGCACTAAACAGGTACTTCCCTTGGTACTACGTACCCAAGAGACAGCACACTACCACGTCTTTCTTTCTCAGTTCCATTCCTTTCTCTTTCCAGGAGTTCCACTCCTAATTCCCCGTAGGGTTCCAGCTCTTTTAACTCAGAACATCTAGGTTTCACTTTCTAGTTTCACGTTCTTACAATCCATGTTCTCAATCACGTTTATTTATTCATAGTAGGCAGCTGTTAATTCAATTCACAGGCAGCTATTTGTTCCTTTCCATTTTTCCAAGACTGCAGTATTCGTATATTCCACTAGTTTTCCCATCCTAGGATTCATACCATATCCTAGGATCTATCATACAATCTAGTTTTCTAGCCCTAGGATTCATGCAACACCTAGGATCTATCATCCAATCTATTTCTCATTCCTAGGATTCATGTAATGTCCTAGGTACTATTTATGGTTCCATAATTTAACTGATTATACTAGTAAACTTAAAAGTCACTCTACCGATTACAACAAGAGTACTGGGGGCGTGGTCGGGAATCCCACGTGCCTCCGCAACCCCCGAGACTACAACGGAAAGGGGTCCTATCACAAGGATCAAACACAAAGAGTTTCTCAAAACAGTATATAGCTACTGTAGATGGGTAGAGGATTAAATTTCGAGAAGCACGCAACTCGAAACGCGAAAAACGGACTCCGAACGGGCCCTAAACGGGTCGAAAACGATGAAACAGTGCAAAATCAGACGTCTGGAACCTCTTCCAGACGTCTTAAAAAGTGGATCAGAGGTTACCTTTGCTCTGCGTGGTCTCTCAGACGTCCAGAAGCCTGCGGGGGCGTCTGGTCTGGTTCCCAGACGTCCGAGGGTCACCCCGGACGTCTGGAAGTATCTCCCATCGTCTGGCACTTCAGCCAGACGTCTGATTCACGTTGGATACGAATCTCAGAACCTGTGCGTACCCATCCTCGTGCTCTGTACGGACGGTCGAAGGAAAGGAAGAAGGTACGAAAAAAAATAACTTACTTACCAGACGTCTGGACAGTCCTCCAGACGTCTTCCTAGTCGTCTGGTTGGAAGCCCAGACGTCTGATTCTAGAGAAACTTCCAGAATCAGAGCGCGACTCACCCTCCGCCCGCGATGCACGGCCGCACCGTGTCTCGTCCGCCTGCTGCTCGAGCTGCAGCAGGCCTCCCGCGTTACCCCGCGTCTGCTGCTCCCCTCGCCGGCCGGCCCTAGAAGCCCCAGCAAGCTCGCCCTCACGGTCGAGCGCCTCCTCTTCTCGCGCAGCACCTCCTCCCGCACTTGCCGCGGCTGCCACCGCCGCCGCTCACTCGCGCTTGCACTCGCTGGAAGAAGAAGAAGAGGAGAAGCGGAGGTGGTGAGAGTGAGGGAGAGGGCGAGGCTTTTTAAAGCCTCGTGGGGAGGAGAGAGAGAGATCGGGACAGGGGGGCAGTGCCTGCGGAGGAGAGGGAAAAAGGGCGCGACCGCGCGTGTCGCCGTAACCGAATCCCAGACGTGTGGGAGGGGTTCCAGACGTCTGGTCAGACATCTGGGCCACCTCCCAAACGTCTTAAAAGACGTCTGAAGCCGCGCGTTCGTAACACTACCCCTTCAAACTATTAGGAAGATCAACTATCAGGTATTTGGTATGCCAGAAGTACAAGGTATAAGCACCTGATTGGGGCTTACCCTTCTTGACTTTAAGGGGAACGAGTCCAAAAAGTAGGCGGAACAAACCCAGGTAGGGGACAATCCTTAGATGGAAGCAGATAATTGTAAAAGCACTCAAAACAGGCTAGCAATTGAGGCTAAGCTGTGAGGGGGCCAAGCGGTAATAACAGAGGAAGGAACACAGAAACAGATTCAAGGCTATCCGAAGGCCATATTCTATGGCATATTTACAAATAATAAACGAGTCCTTAGACCCATCGGAAAATAGGCGGCCGATTTGCAACCCCCAGGGATGAAACGGAACCCCATCGAGCCCGTGCTTGGTCAGGCATTTTTCGCTTGCAGAAATAATGTGTATCAGAAAAATATGTCGTCGCAGTGAAATCACGTGGTGGAAAAATCTCGAACAAAACAAGTTATCTATAAAACTAACCACGATGGATTACGTTGTATCTACAGGGAGGTACGACTACAATAAATTCACAGGTATGTAGCCTTCATGTTCGTAGAGACATTCGTAAAATCAATTAGATAAATATGCTGCTCTGAGTGTAACTTGCAATTTCATGAGAAGTTATGGACTATTTATGTAAATTCCACATCAGAAATCAAGCTCCCAAAATATGTAGATGATGCATGTGTAGTGGCATGTCATGTAACTTTGAATGTATGTGTGCTTAAGTGCAATTTTGAAATCCAATTTGATGCAATCAAAGGTGATAATATGCGTTGAATAATAACGTAAGAATATGAGGGTGCTACCACAATGTTTACACAATCAAATAACAAAAAATCCAAAATTCAATCCCTCTTCAATGGCATTCAATTTAATTTTTAATTGAGTACTTCTTGTAGCAAAATAGGGGATTACTTCCCTTTGTGCTCGCGCGAAGAGGAGGCGATGGCGGATTGTGCGGAGCTCGGTGGAGGTTGCCTACGACGAGGGCTACGCGTGGGCGGTGACGACACGTCGAATGGTGGCCAGCGGTCTCGCTGGCAACGAGAAGGATGGCTTGCATCGGTGGTGGCTCGCCGGTGTGTGCGGCTTGCTACTGACCTTCAGAAGGTGTGGCCAAGCTCATGAGGGTGCAGCAAGTCCGTTGGAGGTGCTGGTATGAAGCTTCGTGGCCTCAAACGTTGGCTGCGTGTGGAGGGGCCACGTGGAGTTTTGGGTTCTTCCTCTACCGCCAAGAAGAAGAAGATGAGGAGGAGATCGGGCGTTGGCTTGTTGGCCGTGAGGTGGGATGCACGAGAAGTTGGAGGTGGTTGTTGCTGCTCACGTGCGACGAGGGCGTTGGGTGTTGCTGTGGGGATCGAAGGTGGAGGCTGGCGTGTGGTGATGCGATGAGGCGTGTTGTGCGCGGTTGGGAAGGAAGATGACCGAAGATGGTTCTGCAGGAGGTGGTGGCTTTGATCCTGTTGGGTGGAGCGAGAGGAGGAAGACCCATGACGTTGGGGTTCCTTCTGCTACGGGTGGTGGAGGAAGGCACATAGTATAGGTCTTGGCGCATGGAGGAGAAGGGGGTTGCGGTGAAGGGTGGAGGGCAGTGGCTGGGTTGCGCGTGGTTGATGGCGTGGGGGTGCGCACACTGTCACCATGCGCACGAAAGTGAAGGTGATTGAAAGCGGAGAGGCGATGGAGTTCGCACTGATCCACAGTGAACTTTCGAAGGTCATGGTGCAAGCCTTCTCCGTTGTGGTGGTGAGGAAGATGATGGATAAAGATCTCCTCCCCCCTCTGGCCATCCTCCTCTTTTTAAACGTCGAGAATGTCTTTTTGTTTCCTCCCCGAGATCATCTCCAACAATATTGGCGATGAGGCAATGCCACAAGTCGTTGTGTGACATTTTGTTGATTTGGGTGATCGATCCGTTGAGGTCGGCGAGAAGGACGCCAGCGAGAGCCAGCGCACTGAAGGGTGGATATTTTCATATATGACCTTGCAAAAACATATATGTATGAAGTTTTTAACAACATATCTTCTAATTAAGATAAACTATTACTTGATTCTTTTTGCAATCTACTGATGCATGATTTAAATGTACTTAAGCCAATTAAGTGTCCAATAAATTGGACTCATCAAATACCCTTGGCTCGTCGTTTTTGTTGATGTGGTTATTATAGTTGTTGTGGTATATGACAAAAACGGTCACCGGTCTAATACAATTTATTACTCGGAATGAAAAGTATCCCGAGGTCGAACTCAGGGAGCAAACTAAAATTCCAGAAGCATACAAATTCACAATATATATAAGGTTTTACAAAAAATTAAGAGAGAGAGAGAAAGAGAGAGAGGGTAATTGGCTTTTTCTTCTTCTCTTTCTTCAGCTGGCACTTCTCTTCAGCTTGTTTTCTTCTTCATTCTTCTTTTCTTCTTCTCTGCTTCTTCTTTCTTCTTCTTCAGCCTGTCTTCTTTCTTCTTCTCAGCAGCTGCGGTCCCTCTTGCCTTTTTTTTTTCTTCTTTCTTCTGCTCTGGCCTGTCTTCTTCTTTCTTCTTCTTCTCTTGCTGTTGACTCTCCTTCTTTGTCGACATCTGATTCAGCGCTCAGACGACTTAATTGCTCGATTACTACAGTGCAGCTCCTCCTCTTTTCCTTCAGCTTCTTTCCTTCCTTTCTTCTTCCTTCTTATTGCTTCTTCCTTCTTCTTCAGTCCTGGCTGCTGCTTCTCTTCTTTCTTCCCTCCTGCGCACACACGCAAATATCAATGCAAAACCTACCCTACCCCTTCCCTGCGTGTCTCTCTCTCTCTGGATCTCTCTTCGGTAAGCTATCCTAGAGCCGGGTAATCGGGTCGGGTCGCGTGCCCGAGTCCAAGCGCACCGACGTGGGTGGTGCGCAAGGAGTGCACAGGAGGGTGTCAAGTCGGGTTAGATCCGCGTGGGTGTGCCGCGAATGAGACCCGGTGATAGGTGAGGGACCTCACCCCGTGCGTATTCGGAGGCGAAGAGCCTATACCACCTTTTCAATTTAAGTGTGGGCGTTTGCCCATACACTTATGAGGTGGGACTAAAGTCCCACCTCCGCCCCGCTCGCCCGCAGGCGAGAAGTAGCTGGCAATTGGGCAACAGCGAAGGCTTCGCTCTCCCAATTGAGAACTTGGGCGCCTTTGCGGATGTGCCCCGTGTTGCCTGGAGCCCGCACCTGGAGCCAAAGAGACCTAGAGCTGTCTGTGAAGCAACTCCTGCAGCTCGTCAATGGCGGCGAAGAGGGTGAACCCTAAAATCACGAAGACGGCCTCACGACCACGTCAGACAACACAGGGAGCTCCATTAGAGTGTGGCGAAGGCGGTGCGAGGGGCAACGTGCTGTGAGAGTGCCTATGGTCGTGCGCCTAGGGCAACCTGCGTGCGTGGAAGTGGGTGTGTTCAGGGGGTGCTCAAAGTGTGGAGGGTGGTGAATGGAGTAGGGGAAACGCTAGAGTGGAGTGAGGGGGAGCTTCTGGGCTTGTCAGCGAGGGGTGGAAAGGTCTGTGGAAGTGGAGTGATCTCGCCGGAGATGGTGGCCGGAGGTGGAGTAGATGATGGTGGTAGTGGCAGTCGAGGGGTTTAAAATACTAATTCAAGAAGGGAAAAGTGAGAGGAGAGTAAGGAGAAAGTCCCTACCTACTTAATCGACAAAGAGGGAGAGGGAGACTGTTCGGCGCGTGCCTGCCGGAGCTGGGGACGAAGAAGCCTAGAGGAGAAGTGACGGCGACGAGGAAGAGATCTGAGGACGCCAGTTGGTGCGGCCTGGCGCGGGACGACGAGGCAGAGTGGGCTCTGCTGCAGGTATGGCAGCAGAGCAACGAGGAGGAGGAGGAGAGTTCGTCGGAAGCTAGGGCAGTCTGACCGGAGAGAGAGGAGACGAAAGAGGGGGATTTTCTCGGCCAGAAATAGATTGGAGTGGACGGCAGCCCCTACCGCTCCTTATAAAGGTGCTGGTGAGAAGAGTGGCTCGAGGGAGTGACGTGGGGAGCTCGCCAGAGATGGCCGGAGATGGAGACCCATGCCTTTCATGCGTTCGCACGAGTGGCATGGGCGGCCACAGGTCACAGGGGAGGGTCCCTGCGACAGAGGACGACGTAGGGAACCCCTCGTTCATTCCTGAGAACGGGTGCCATACCCTACGCGGCACCATCCTCTACGCAAGGTTGCCGGAGGTATGGCGCCTGTGCAGAGTGGTAGGGAGGACCGCTCTGCAAAGAATGACAGGAAAGATAGGGGGTAATGTGTAAGAGTTTCAAAAGATAAGGGTCAAAAAGTAATTCAAGAGGACCAATTTGTAAAGTTCATCAAGATGGTCTTCTCTTAGGCCCAAATTTTTGTACCAGCCTAATTTGAACCTAAGAAATTTAATGGTGAAATTTGATTTTAGGTTTGATCATGTTTGACCAGTCAATTTGCGTAAAAACCTAAATTAGGTCATAAATTGGGCATTGTTCTCATTTTAGGTCAAAATAGGTTGCAAAGGCCAAATTGAAGGTTCTAAACCCTAGGGAATGTTTTTCATGAATTTTAGAGGGTTTATTTAATTTTTATCCTACCTCGAACCTCGTGAATTAAAGTGGGTTTGCTTTAAGGTTACAGAATGCCATTTAATTACTAAAAGTTGCTATAACCCTTTTCAGATCAGATCATCCCACTTCCTTCCTCATTAAGCTTATTTGACCTGTGTTTAGACCCTTAAATATCCTGTTTGTGTACTGCATTGGTAAAATTACAGGTGTAATTTTACCCCTTATGATTTGTTTTACTCTTCAATTCAGAATTCTCTAAGTTAAACTTCTCTTTAGGTTTTGTAAGAGCTTCTTCATACTTATTTAGATTAAATTGTGCTATTTAGGGTTCATGATGAGGCTCTCATCAACCCTCATGCCTAACTTTTGCTAGTCCCGAGCAAAAGTGAAAAATAATGGAAGTAACCAAAAGATTTCTTCTTTTCTAATTCAAAAAACTTAGAAATCCAGACAAATGTGAAATGATAGTAGCTAGGTAAATGGATCCAAGTGAAAAATCAACTTACATCTAAAGCTCGTGCTTTACCCTTGATAAAATTCTAACTAGATAGGCAACTACTTCTCTCGGGGATAAAGCAGAAAATAATCTGTAATTTGACCCTGGCTTTTTAGCTTGGGTAGGAGATATTGAGTTGAATGGATTAATATTTGGTGGCTCACACTCATCTGGTGCTACATGTAGTCTAGTACTGTAGACTCCAGATTTCTAGATTATTAAACAAGTCAACCTAGAGATAGGCTAAACACTGTGCTCTCTTTGAGTTCCCTTGTGCTCACTCATTCTCTCTTTTCGTTTTCTATTTCTTCCTTCTTTCTTTTCTAAGATCACATATCTTACCAGAATTTTGTAAATGTACTCAATATTTGGTGGCCTCACATTCCATTCACCCATCAATAAAAGTCTTAATAACCCTACAACTAAGTTAGAGGACGTAAGCCAGTATTCGGGTGATCAGAGATACTGAAAAGTAGGTATGGGTCATCGTCGGTGGATCACAATGGGTGTTTTTGTTGTTGCCTCAAAGACATCGACATATAATGAAAAAAATAACAAGAAGATGAAACTCCAAACTCGGACTCTTTTCTTTTTCTTTTTCTTTTTCTTTTTTAAATATTTTTCTAAATATAAATATTTCTCTCTTTTTCTTTCCTTTTTTTTTCTTTTTTTCTTTTTTTTTATATAAATCATAACACGATGCAGACTTTTATTCATGAGGCATTATTAGGGATGATGATGGTCAAGAGGATATTGTGTGTCTTATTTAGTGGAAGTGCCTACTCTCGGCATCGAGAAAGGAATGGATATGATAAGCATATTTCTAACCTTTGACGCTATTACCCTCCTTCAGCCGAAGACTCTATGAAGGACGTTTGTAACCATCTACCATAGTTATAGTTTTATTAAGACCCAATCTTTGTGTATCTGTCTTATTTGGTGACTCTCAGGAATTCACGCAATACTTGCATGCAGGAACAGAGAGCGAAAACTATGCCTAAATCTGAGGTATCCTCATCTAATTGTCCAGAACTTAAGAGTCCTTGCACTGGACTTAGCGCACCAGTAATCTCTCTACTTTCTTCTCACAAATATGAGGTGGATCTAATAGAATATAGTATGCCTGACTCCTTTTTAACTGTCCAAGGGTCTAGTAGATTAAAAATGCTTATTGATTTTCTGTAAAGTTCCATTACCCAATCTACGTGCAAATGAAGTAACTGTACTGGATTCTAAATTTAAAAAAAAAATTAAGAAGAAAATCTTTAATGAAACTTCCTTGATAAAATTTTCTGCTAGAGACTAACCAATTCAGCTCAAGAGATTTTTTTTTTTGGCTAATGCACTATCCTAAATGCATGCAAATATTTATAAATGCTATAAACATCCTCAGGTTATACCCCCTATGCCTAAGACTGACAATGTCCTCATTGGAAAAAATAAAGACATAGAAGAATATCACCTGAGGAGGAGAGTGGGAGGAGCTAAGGCTCCTCAAGCCGAAGTGTGTCCAAAACTTGGCCACCTGAAAGAGTAACATAAGGTTTAAGTCGTTGGCTGTTTACCTTAAAGCTCGCGCCAGAAGTAGGGTTCCGAATCTCAATAGCTCCATGAGGGAAGGCATTGATAACAACATATGGCCCATCCCAGCGGGACTTGAGCTTTCCTGGAAGTAATTTAAGTTTGGAATTGAAAAGCCAGACCCACTAGTTGGGCTCAAAGGTCTTTCTAATGATGTGCTTATCATGGAAGACCTTTGTACGTTGCTTGTAAGCTTGAGAAGTTTCATAGGCTTTCATTACGAAGCTCCTCAAGCTCACTTAACTCCAGCATACGTGCCTTTCTCGCTTTATCCATATTCAAATTAACATTTTTAATAGCCCAATAGGCTTTGTGTTGGATTTCAATGGGAAGATGACACACCTTTTCGTAGAAAAGACGGAAAGGAGACATGCCCAAGGGAGTCTTATACGTAGTTCTGTAGGCCCAAAGAACATCATTTAGTTTTTTAGACCAATCCTTACGGTCGGGCCTGACAGTTTTTTCTAAAATTTGTTTAATCTCCCTATTAAACACTTCAACTTGTCCACTCGTTTGAGGATGGTAAGGTGTGGCTATCATGTGGTTGACTCCCAAATTTTGGAGTAGTCTTGTGAAGTGTACGTTCTTGAAGTGAGGTCCTTCATCACATATGATTGTCCTTGGGCACCCGTACCGAGAAATGATATTAACCCTAACAAAATCCAAGACCACGGAATGGTCATTGATCCACGTGGGTATGGCTTCTATCCATTTCGATACATAGTCCACAGCCACAAGGATGTATTCATATCCGAAGGACACAGGAAAGGGACCCATGAAGTCAATGCCCCAAATGTCAAAGATCTCAATGGGGAGAATAGGTTGCTGGGGCATCTCATCCCTTTTTCAAATGGTTCCCGTCTGCTGGTAACGTAGACATGCGCCCACATATGTATGCGCATCTCGGAATAATGTGGGCCACCAAAAGCCAGACTGAAGAACCTTCTGGGCAATCTTTTTTTCACTAAAATGCCCTCCATAGTGGAGGTCATGGCAGAAACTCAGAGCACTCCTTTGTTCTTCGTCAGGGACGCAATGGCGGAAAAGTTGGTCAAGGCTTATTCTAAAAAGGTCGGGTTCCTCCCAGTGATAAAATTTAGTGTCAACAAGAAACCTGTCTCGCTTCTGCTTGTCTCAAGCACTGGGGGTAATGTCCGTGACCAGATAGTTCACTATGTTAGCGAACCAAGGAGTTTTAGCCTCCACGGCCATCAGAGACTCATCAGGGAAAGTCTCTTGGATACCGCCAGCAGGGTTTGATGCCTCAATAGGGATCCTAGATAGATGATCTGCTACCACATTCTCAACTCCTTTCTTATCTTTAATTTCTAGGTTAAACTCTTGGAGTAGCAGAATCCAACGAATTAGGCGAGGTTTGGTGTCCTTTTTAGTAAGAAGATGCTTTAAAACTGAATGATCAGTAAACACCACAACCTTGGTTCCCAAAAGATAAGACCGAAACTTTTCCAAAGAAAACACTACAGCAAGAAGCTCCTTTTCAGTGATCGTGTGGTTTTGCTGAAGACCCGTAAGGGTCTTGCTGGCATAATGCAGCACATGAGGTTTGCCATCAATCCTTTGACCTAAGACTGCTCCCATTGCGAAATTAGAAGCATCGCACATTAGCTCAAATAGGAGGGTCCAATCTGGTGCTTGAAGAATCGACATGGTAATAAGGGCTTTCTTCAAGACTTGGAAAGCCTTGCCACATCTATCATCAAAATTGAAGGAGACATCCTTTGCTAATAGGTCACAGAGTGGCTTAGAGATTTTACTGAAATCTCTAATAAAGCGCCTATAGAACCCAACATGGCCAAAGAAAGATCTAACCTGACGAACATTGGTGGGCGATGGAAGCTTAGAGATGGAATCAATTTTTGCAGTGTTCACCTCTAATCCTCTCTCGAAAACTACATGCCCTAACACAATGCCCTGCTGGATAATAAAGTGGCTTTTCTCCCAACTAAGCACCAGCTTTGCCCCTTCGCAACGGGTTAAGACTTTATCAAGGTGAGAAAGGCGTAGGTCAAACAACGAGTCATAAATGGAGAAGTCATCCATGAAAATCTCAACAAACTTGTCGATCATATCAGAAAAGATAGCCATCATACATCGTTGAAAGGTGGCAGGAGCATTACATAACCCAAATGGCATTCAACAGAACGCATATGTACCATACAGACTCGTGAAGGTAGTACGCTCCCGATTATCAGGAAAGACGGCTATCTGATTATACCCAGAGTACCCATCAAGAAAACAAAAGTACTTGTTCCCTGCCAGTCGTTCCAAAATCTGATCGATAAACGGTAAAGGGAAATGGTCTTTCTGGGTAGCTGTGTTCAAATGGCGGTAAACAATGCAGACCCTCCAACCAGTTGAGGGTCTAGTGGTTACCAACTCTCCTTGGTCGTTCTCTTCCACAGTGATTCCTGTCTTTTTGGGCACCACATGAATAGGAGTGACCCATTTACTATCTGAAATGGGATAGATAATCCCTGCATCCAGCCATTTCAGAATCTCCTTTTTAACAACCTCCTGTATATTGGGGTTAAGCCTTCTCTGCATGTCTCGGAAGGGTTTAACAGACTCATCCATATATATATGATGCATGCAAAGGGAGGGATCAACACCCTTAATATCAGCAATTGACCAAGCAATTGCTTCCTTATGCCTTTGTAAACACTCAAGCAGAGCTCCCTCCTACGATTTAGATAATGTAGATGAGATAATAACGGGAAGCGTGTCATTGGGGCCAAGGAAAGCACACTTCAATGTACTCGGGAGGGGTTTCAACTTCAACGCAGGAGCCTTTTGGATTTAGGGTTTAAGTTGAGATGTCCCTACCTTAGGTAGCAGATCTACCTTTATGGTCTAGGGTGGGGATAGAGACTCTATGTGTATCCCCAAGAACTCTTCTAATTCGGATATTTCCCCTTCAGTTTCTTTGATAATCGGAGGATGGTCCTTAGATATGACCTTTTGAAGGGGATCTCTACATAGGAGTGCTGGAGTAGTCTCCTCAATTGTTTCATCAACAACCTCAATCTGAGAACAATCTTCAAATCCGGATTGCTTGTAAGTATCAAAAACATTCAACCGAATCTTCTTGTTCCCAAAGCCCATTTTAAGTGACCCTGATCTACAATTGATAGAGGCGTTGGCTGTGGCCAAGAAGGGGCATCCCAAAATAATGGATGGCTTAGTGGGCTTATTCGATGGGTCAGTATCTAGCACAAGAAAGTCAACAGGGAAGAAGAAGTCCTCCACTTTCACCAGGAAATCTTCCAGTAATCCCCGTGGTGTCTTAAGCGATCTATCTGCAACCTGGAGGATGACTGGACTAGGCTTTAACTCGCCTCCTCCCAAAAGATCGTAGACAAAGCTCGGTAAAATGTTCACCCCTGCACCCAGATCGAGCAGAGCCTCGTCAATGTGTTGGTTAGCTATAACCACTGAAATATACGGGGCCCCTGGGTCTTTCATTTTGGGGGGTGTTCCATGTTGGAGAACCGAGCTAACATGATCAGGTGGGATGACCTTAGCTTGGACCTGTCTCCTAGATCGGCGCTTCTGAGTGCACAAGTCCTTTAGAAACTTGGCATAGGACGGGATCTGTTTGATAGCTTCCAACAGAGGCAAGTTGATATGGACTTGCCTAAAAGTGTCCATAATTTCATCCGTCCTATCCTTGGCTCCAGACAAGCCAACAGAAGATTCCCGAGGAGCAGATAGGTGCTCTGGATAGGGCACCCTCGGCTTCTGGGTAGAGGGGTCATCATGGCAGGAAAGGGGTGGTGGAATGATGACATCCTCAGGGTGGGTGATTTCAAGAGAGGGAGAGCAGTGTGGCTCTTCCTCGGTGGAGATGGAAGTCGGGTTGGGTGTAGGAGGGGAATCCTGAGACGTGATCGTAGGAGTGTTATCAGGCTTGTCGATTTTCTTTCCACTCAGCACAGTCACAGCTTGGGCTTGCTCCATGAATATGGCCCCCTTGCCCTTTAGGTTCTCCTTAGAAGAGCTAGGCAACTTCCCTCGATTACGTTGCCTAACTGCCTCAGTAAGATGACCAATTTGGGATTGCATATCAGTAATCATCTTATTCTGAGATTGGATGACCATATTCTGATGCTCTTGCATCGCTTTCATCATGGCTTTAAGTTCCTCCATCTTAGCAGGCTTATGCTGAGGAGGGTTTTCATAGGATGGCTGGTATATGGGTTGGGGAGGTAGGGGGTCTTGTATTCCCTGAGTTAGAAGCATCACCTTGCTTCCATGAGAAGTTTGGATGGTTCCGCCATCCTGGATTATAGGTATAAGAATACGGGTTATTACGAGGTGGTGGGCAGAAACCTTAGGCCACGTTCAGGTCAGCCTGAATCAACTCAGGGAATTGATTTGCCTAGTGGCACTCCACAGTGGCGTGTGTTGTGCTTTGGCAATTGGAGCATTCACTCGAAGCCTAATAGAGGCTGCTTGCGGGTTTATGTCGGGGTTTGCTAAAAGGCTATCAAAGTTTTTGTTCAACAATTAAATCTGATAAGCCAAATCCTGAGTAGCCCCAGCTTCATGGGCCTCTATCTTCCTCTGCAAAATTGATGGTTTTCTTTCTTGATAGGCAGAGGACATATGTATGGAATTGTCACTTAATGTTTCAAATAATGCCCAGGCTTCATCCTCAGTTTTGGTCATGAAGGTTCCTACGCAGGCTGCATTGATGGCTTGCTTATGCCTTTCAAATAATCAGTTATAAAACCTTTCGACCAACTGCCATCTTGGCACCTGATGGTGGGGGCATAACCTAAGATGGTCATTAAAGCGTTCCCAAGTCTCGTGAAATTGCTCCTCTTCCTATTGAGTAAAACCTATAATCTCTCTTCTGTAATGGTTGGTCTTACTCATAGGAAAATACTTTTTCGAGAATTCTCCCTTAAGGGTGGCCTAATCATTTACCCTTGCATCGCAGGTATGATATCAGTGCTTAGCCTTATCCTTTAGGGAGAATGGAAATAGAGTCCTCATCAGGGCTTCATCAGTAAAGCCCTGGAGCTTCACCGTGGAACAGACCTCAGTGAATTCCTCAAGATGCCTATAGGGATCCTCCCTAGCAGTACCATAAAAAGATGGGAGCAAAGATATGGTGCTACTCTTGATTTCGTATGGATTATCCACTCCAAGTCTTCAAATAGGTAGGGCTTGATGGGTTGTAGGGAGGAAATAGTCTCTCAAGGTTCTCTGATTTTCACCAACCCTAATCTCTTCTTCAGGTCTTTCTTCAGCCATTTTTCTTCTTTCTTGGTTGGCTTTCCGAATAATTCTCTCAGGCTTAGGGTTGAAAATAAGACTATTTCTAAGAGAGCGCCTGTAATGACCTGGTACCCTTTTAACCTTTTAAGACGTCTGAAGTTTCAGTCAAATGTCTATCCAGACGTCTAGACACGTTCCCAGACGTCTGAAAGTAGAAATTTTCGTATTACGCTTTGCACTCTGTGCGCGAGCGGTGCGCAGAGGCCCTTCCTTCTTTCTCCCCTGCAGCCTCACCCAAACCCTAACCTCTTCTATTTAAACCCCTCCATCTCCACTCCACCCCCACCACTCCAGCCACCGCCACCTTCACCTTTCCCTTGCACCAGCGACCTCCACCTTCTTAGCGAGGAGGGAGAGCTGGGGAGAGCGAGAGCGAGGGAGTGAAGTGGGAGAGAGTAAGGGGAGAGCAGGTGGTGCGAGAGTGAGGGGAGTGTGTGGGAGGGGAGGCACGACGAAAGAGCTCGCGAGCGAGGAGTGCTGTGCTGGGGGTGCGGCGGTATAAGCTCAAGGAGGAGGAACTTGAGGAGGGGGGGCTCTAGAGAGGTTCACGGAGCTCACAAGCTCGAGCTAGAGGAGTTTGGAGCCGTGCGGGGAGGGGGAGCTCGCGAGGGGAGCTTCACGACCTTCTGTAGCGACTGGCATAGCAGCTACAGGCGGCGTGGAGAAGTTCGTGCTGAGGAGAAGGATCGCGAGAGGAAGTTCTGGATACTGGCTTTCCAGTATCAGACGACTGGGACATCGACTAGACGTCTGGGGAGGTATCGGAACGTCTGGAGCTGAAGCTGGACGTCTGAAAGCACATTTCTTGCGTAGAGGTATGTATTGTCTGCACAGGTCTACCCATGCAGACTGTAATGCAAGTTTTCTTTGGCTGAAAATGCATCTGCGTCTTCGTACGGAGCTACAGGTGATAAATGCCAGTTTATCATCATTTTTATGCATTAAAACAAACCCAGCTCTTAGGATTTTGTTCCGTAAATGGATTTTTGGGCTGCATTTAGGCATTAACTAGGTTAGGCATGCATTGCATTTTTTCTTATCTTTTTAATGTATTTTTGTGAGTGTTAGGGATGAACAGATATACAGATCCCTAAAACACTAACACACAAGAAGGCAACTGGTGAAGAAAAAGCTCAGACTAGCTGGAACTCAGCTTGATTCAGCTCACCACAGTTGGAATCTAGCTCACTTGGACTAGGGATAGCTCATCCTAACTCCATTCAGCTCATCTCAGCTAAATGTCAGTTCAAGAGAGCTCATCTTAGCTCACCCTAGCTCAGGTCAGCTCAGATCTAGATCAACTTAGCTGAGTCTAGCTCATCTCAGCTCCCACTAGTCCACAGGGAGCTCTAGCTAGCTCAGCTGAGTTGACTGGAGTTCACCCCAGCTCAGGTCCAGCTACATCTAGCTCCACTCAACTCCAGCTAGCTGAAGATGAATTCATCCCAGCTCAGGAAGCTCAAGTCCTGTTCCCGGGGACTCAGCTTAGCTCAACTTAGTTGAGCTAAGCTACCTTAGCTATCTCAACCAGCTCAATCCACCCCGGAAGCACCAAACCCAGCTCACCTCAGCTCCATTCAACAGAAGCTAGCTCACTTTAGCTTGGCTTAGCAGCTAGCAAAGAACTATCAAACTAAGCCAGCTAGAGTAGCCCCATGTTGACCTCTTCAATAGCTGCCAGCTCCAATTCAGCTCCAGACTTTGCATATCCATCTCCTCTCCTCAAACCCTAAGCTCCACATGCATATTCCTCTACTCCATAGCTAGCTAAGCTAGTTTAGCTTAGCTTAGCTAACATCCAGCTCCTTGGCCATCCTCCGCCTTCAACTTAACCCTAGCTAGCTCCACCAACTAAGCTTACCTAGTCCACCTAAGCTACCTAACCTCTACTCTATTTTGGCGCCAAGATGGACACCTCCTAGCCCCTCAACTACACCCAAAAGACACCATGTTTTGGTGCCAAAATACCATTCTAGAAGCCCTTTTGGTGCCAAAACACCCCCACATCATGGCCCTACACATAACCCTACAACCCATCCTAGCCACCCACCTATCCCTCCTACTAGAACCCTACTTGGTGCCACCTAAGCCCCCCTTCTAGAAACCATTTTGGCGCCAACTTCAAGGGGTGCCACCACCCATAACCACCACCTAGGTACCCCTTGGGTTGGAGCCAATCACCCTTAGCCATAGGATCCCCAACTACCCCCATATCCTATCCTAGCCATCCATTCCAAGAGCCACCTATGCCCCCTTCCTACTCTATATAAACCCATCACCTACCACCATTTTAGAGCATCCTCCATTAGTGTTTAATTCCACCTACATCCACCTATACCTACGGCCAAGAAGAAGGAGTAGAGAAGAAGATTAAGGGGGCACATCACCAGCCCCTTTGGTGCTTTCTTCTCCCTACTTTCTTCAACTTGTGCCACGCCAAGAAGGAGGAGCATTCTGCTTCAAGGAGGATGGCCAGGAAAAGGAGAAGGACCTAGGGTGGACATCCACCCTTGGAGGAGGAAAATTAAAGGTGGTAGCTACCACCTTGGACGACATCATTTGGAGGAGCATCTTACACCAAGAACAAGGAGTTGTCTTTTCAAGTCAAGGAGCTACTTGTCTTGGAGCAAGAAGCCCTCTTCTTCACTGTCTATCTAGAGGATTTGTGTTTTATTTTTCTTGTATTTTCAAGTAGAGTAGAAGCATTCCTCTATAGGTTTTATGTAAACAATTTTGCTTTAATTCAAATTTCCTTCTTTCAATTTTTGTTGTATAGCTTTTTACAATTTTTGCCTAGCATTTGTTTCACTCCCTCTCCCTAATTATTCTAGGCCTCCACATGCCTAGGGGGAGCTTAGGGAGAGGCTCTACCTGTCACCTAGGGTTAGATTTATTAAATTAGGTATTAGTTGTTTTCCAGTTATCAACAAAAACTTACATTTGCCTTTATTTCAAAAATATATAAAAAGCATATATTGAAAAGATCAAAAAGAAAGTTGAGATTTATTTTCTAAGCAAGAGATTTAATTTTTGCAAACTTGCCTCCTTGGACGACCCTAGATACCCCATTATCTAGGTCTTATAAATTTTAAAAGCGAATAAGTTTTTGTGCGTTGCAACGACTTAAAACCCTAATTTAACAAACCGCGCAAAAACGCGATCAACAGGGCATTGGAAAGGCATGCGGTGCACCTTTCCAGGCACTTTTGGACGTCTGACCTCTTCGCCAGACGTCTAATGGCACTTCCAGATGACTGGGAGAAGAGTTTGACATCTGGAACCCACCTCAGACGGTGGCAGAGGAGTCTGGACGTCTGAGGCAGCCGTAAGAAGCACAAGGTGAGATATGACGTCTGTTAAGACGTCTGGGACTAGTCCCAGACGTCTGATTTTGGCTAGTAACCGCATTTTTGGTACGTTTAGGGCTCAATTGGAATCAAATTTTCGCAAACGAAGTATCGTTATGTTCCACTCGAGTTTCTCTATGTGTTCGTGTTGGGTATCTATTGTTTTGACCTCGTTTTATGTAAATTAGTCGCTGGTATAGGCTACTAGCCGGTGGTGTGTTCGGGGCCCGCGAAGACGACGAGATCTGCGGCACAGGTCCCCATTCCTCCCTTGATACCTGGTAGAGTAGTTTAATTCTATTAATAATATTTAATAAATGTGCTTGTGGAAATAGCCGAATGGAATCCTAGGATGTGGCATGAACCCTAGGATAGAGGAATGAATGAATCGTTGGAACTGTATGATGTATTTGTATGCATGATTGAGTTAAACTGCTAGAAATTGCCTGTAACATAGTTGTGAGTTGCCTGTTAGAATATAAGCTGCCTGTAATTAATGAACAATTACCTGTGAAATTATCAGTTGCATGTATTGAGATTTGAATCATGAAAACACGAGCTGCCTGTATATGGATGAGGAATGAATTATGAAAGTTGAGATTTGGATTTGGAGAAATGAGGAAAGCATGAGCATGAACCCTACGGGGAATTAGGAGCAGAACTCCTACAGATAAATGGAATATGGAATGGTAGACGGGAAGTGTGCTGGTCCTTGTGTATGTGGTACCAAGGAGAGCAACTGTCCCCTTTTAGTATAGAGCGGAGCTAGCCTCCTTTGGGTTGTGACCCGAGGTTAGGATTGGCCACTATACACCGACTTCTGTCGGCCCTCGCGTACGCAGTACCTAGGCAAGCTACTAGTGTAGGGAGGGAGCTAGCCACCCCATGGGGCCCGGGGTCAAGCTAGTCACCCTACACCAACTTTGTTAGGCCCATTGGGCTAACCAGGGTAGTCGAACGAGGGTACGCGAACTGTGGAGTGGCGAGACCCCTGTTTGGTTCTGAGGGGCGAGACCCCTGTTCTGAGCGAGTAAGGCCCTGTGCTATTTTGTGTTGTACTTTAGGCATACTTGCTAGCGGAAACGACTGACCGTGGGCCAGTGCGAGGTAGCTACCCGTGCGCTTATCATGCGTGCTATAATCATCGCTACGTCTTGACAGTGACCTTGGGGTGGTTGACTGAGTGTAGGATTACCACGGGGGACTCTCCCAACCAGGAGAGCACCACATGTACCTTCTACTCTATGGAAAAGAATGCAATCAAGATCGTTCCCACAAGAAACATGCAAGATCAAGAAATACTTGGATACTTAAGAACTAGATGAAACAGAAACACATAAATGAGATAAATAGAAATGAGAAATAAAACTGTTATTTTTTTACCGTACTTACACTTAAATAATGTAAACACCACTCTACTCAGCGTTCACTGACTTTATCTTTTCATAACATTGTTCAGGACCAGGAGTTGAGCAGCCCGAGCTTCCGGCTGCGGAGGGTGCTCGACCCAGTCGAGCCCAGCCGTAGTTTTCAGCACTTTCTTGTTGTACTCTTACTGTTGTAGTAAGTTTCAGACTTTTAGCTACTGTTGTCTCTACTGTTTACTTTTGTTTCCGCTGTTCTGTTGTTGTGATGGTATGTAATGGAACAATAGTCTTACTTTCCTTTACTGCTTTGTACGTTTTTACTGCTTAGTTATAATGCATATGTGAATGTGGTTTACTTTCCTACTTTTTGGTTATTTCTTGTTGAACGATTGGGTCTTGAGATTAGTCGAGGTGAGTCGATCTCGGGTCCTATAGGGATTCAGGAACCGGGTCGTAACATCGCCTACCAAGCATACACGAAGCAAACACAAGGCAAGAGGTCTTTTGTTGATTTAAAGTTCTTTAAGTCCTCTTCCAACTCTTCAGCTTGGCCAAATATAGTCAAGGCAGTTTTTCTTCGTTCCCACATAAATGGTATAAGAGAAATGAGGCATTTGAAATTTCTGGTCAATGACTGTTAAGAAGGTTGAGGTTACTTCTAGTCCTTTTTGGGTGATCAATCAAGTTGTCAAGTAATTACGCACCCTAAATTGACCTTCGAGTGCCCTAAAGATGTACACTTTGCTGCAATAATATTCTCAGATGCTTAAGTAAAAAGGTACTCCAAGGATGGAACCAAGGGATGCAAGTAAGGTGGACCCTTCCTTTAAGGCGATGCGTTAACGGTGCCTCTTAACTACCCTTGAATTCCTTTAAGGGGTGTCCCCCTCCTTAGAGTATCAAATCACTCGAGCAAACATTAATACCACTGTTTCAAAGCGAGATAGGAGGGTTTGCACCGATAAAAAGATCGATGCCTATAGCCTTAAGGGTCCAAGTCCTAGTGCAGTGCCTATAGTGCATGCTCAGTGTAGGAAATGTGCATTACTCCGCGAAAAGTGATTTTTCTTTTGAAAATCGCAGTCACGTTATTCAAACACTTTCTGTATATTCTCCTTTCTTTTCAAGAAGTAATGTGACAACTTGATTAATCTTTTTAAATCAGTTTAAGTGGTCTTCTTTAATTATGTTCAGATGCAATGCGTGTGCAGATAACTGATGTAGTAAGATAAGAAATGTGCACCTTGCTCTAGCACTCTTCTATGCAAAAATGCACGCAATGCAGTAAGAAAATCTAGATGCTGCTCAAGAAATCCTAGATGGTCGTCCTATGAATATGAAGCTTCTAGCAGGCAGTTGGGATTTATTTTCTCTTTTTTTTTGTAAAAATAAATGCGCAATCAAAAGATCTAATTACCATAGAATGATCCTAGAATCTAAAGAATCGAGGACACTCCCCTAAAAACTGGCCCTAGAGTACAAGGGCGAGAAAACAAATAACTAGGCTAATCCTAAAGAGTCTATTCTAAAATTCTAAATCAGAAGTCTAAGAGGAAAAATCCTCCTAGATGGTCCTTCGTGCGTCTCCATGAGTGTGGGATCAAGGCCCACAGGCTACTGCGATTATCTCCACATGTAGATGTCGCTTAAGGTAGATGTCGTCTCTTAGCTACGTCTGTCGTCTCGTCAGATTCCTCGCACAGAAAAGATAAGGAATGATCAAATAAATGCACAACTGAGAATAATTAGAAATAAAGTTTGGTGAATTTATTGCATATGTTGCCTCCCCGGCAACGGTGCCATTTGGTCAAGCATTTTTTGCTTGCAGAAATAATGTGTATCAGAAAAATATTTCGTCGCAGTAAAACCGCATGGTGGAAAAATACCGAACAAAATAAGTTATCAGTAAAACTAACCACGATGGATTACGTCGTATCCATAGGGAGGTACACTATAATAAATTCATGGGTATGTAGCCATCATGTTCGCAGAGATATTCATGAAATCAATTCAATAAATATGCTGCTCTGAGTGTAACTTGCAATTTCATGAGAAGTTATGGACTATTTATGTAAATTCCACATCAGAAATCAAGCTCTCAAAATATGTAGATGATGCATGTGTAGTGGCATGTCATGTAACTTTGAATGTATGTGTACTTAAGTGCAATTTTGAAATCCAATGTGATGTAATCAAAGGTGATAATATGCGTTGAATAATAACGTAAGAATATGAGGGTGCTACCACAATATTTACACAATAAAATAACCAAAAATCCAAAATTCAATCCCTCTTCAATGACATTCAATTTAACTTTTAATTGAGTACTTCCTGTAGCAAAATAGGGGATTACTTCCCCTTGTGCTTGTGCAAAAAGGAGGAGATGGTGGATCGTGTGGAGCTCGGTGGAGGTTGCCTGCGATGACGGCTACGCTTGGGTGGTGACGGTGCGTCGAACGGTGGCCAGCGGTCTCGTCGGCGACGAGGAGGATGGCCAGCGTTGGTGGTGGCTCGCCGGCATGTGCGGCCTTCTACTGACCTTCAGAAGGTGTGGCCGAGCTCGTGAGGGTGCAGCGAGTCTGTTGGAGGTGCTGGTACAAAGCTCCGTGGCCTCAAACGTTGGCTGCGTGTGGAGGGACCATGTGGAGTTTTGGGTTCTTCCTCTGTCGCCAAGAAGAAGAAGATGAGGAGACTGGGCATTGGCTTGCTGACCGTGAGGTAGGCTTCACACGAAGTTGGAGGTGGCTGCTGGTGCTCACGTGCGATGAGGGCATTGGGTGATGCTGTGGGGATCGAAGGAGGAGGTCAGCGTGTGGTGATGTGATGAGGGGTGTTGTGTGCAGTTGGGAAGGAAGATTACCGAAGATGGTTCTGCGGGCGGTGGTGGCTTTGATCCTGTTGGGTGGAGCGAGAGGAGGAAGGCCGATGACGTTGGGGTTCCTCCTGCTACGGGTGGCTAAGGAAGGCACACAGTATAGGTGTTGGCGCACGGAGGAGAAGGGGGTTGCAGTGAAGGGTGGACGGCAGTGGCTGGGTTGCGCGTGGTTGATGGTGTGGGGGTACGCACGCTGGCACCGTGCACACGAAAGTGAAGGTGAATGAAAGCGGAGAGGCGATGGAGTTGTCACTGATCCACGGTGAACACTCGAAGGTCATGGTGCAAGCCTCTCTGTAGTGGTGGTGGGGAAGATGATTGATAAAGATCTCCTCCCCCCTCCATACATCCTCCTCTTTTTAAACGTCGAGAACGTCTTTTTGTTTCCTCCCCGAGATCGTCTCCAACAATATTGGCGATGAGGCAGTGCCACAAGTCGTTGCATGAGATTCTGCTGATTTGGGTGACCGATCCGTTGAGGCCGGCGAGAAGGAAGCCAGCGAGAGCCAGCGCACTGCTGGCGATGGAGATGATGGTTGAATTTTGGATATTTGCATACCTGACCCTGCAAAAACATATATGTATGAAGTTTTTAACAACATATCTTCTAATTAACATAAACTATTACTTGATTCGTTTTGCAATTTAATGATGCATGATTTAAATGTACTTAAGCCAATTAAGTGTCCAATAAATTTGACTCATCAGTGCTCACTCAAAAATGCCTTAATGGCAAAACGACTACGGAAGTCAGAAGGGAAGGTATACAGATCCCCTATGTCAGATGAGATGCTGGATGAGAACAAGATGGACTTACCCTTGCTAGCAAATCTAGACATGACCATGTTACTCGCTAGAAAGATGAGTTCTGAGAACTGCACCTCCTCACACCTCGCCCAAGAAAAAGGATTGCACCAACGTCGCAGAGCGCTCGGAAGCTTCAAGTGGGTAGATGGGGCATTCACTAAGCCCCACACCCCCTATTTATAGCCTCTGGAAGAGGTGGTTCCCCCCTTGCGGGAAGTAAATTTCAAAAACTAAGAAAATCCCACAAGATACGGTGCAGATTTTAAAAGATATGACCTTAAAACAGAAATACCTTGATAATCATCACCAACATTAAATGCGCACACAAGCATATCTTACGCCGCAATAATACCAATCACATCACTAGCAAAGATGGTATTCGAGGCTCTTATCCCTCATTATGATGGCAATTAATGCCGTCTTATCACACAAACAAGACAAAAATCAATCTTGCAGCTATTAGCAATCACTCGCGGAAGGTTTTAATAGGTGGACGCACCTGAAAGTCGCCTCCTAAGGCCAATAGTGTAGCGACCCGATTCCCGAGTTCCTACGAGACACGAGAACCGGACCGACTTGACTAATCCCAAGACCTAGTCGTCCAACAAGGAAGTAACCAAAAGAGCAGTAAAATAAACCATATTCAGCATGAATATAATTAGCAGTAACAAAAATACAGCAGTAAGAAAAGAAACTACTACAGCATGTACCACCACAATAGTAGAACAACATTTATAACATAACATGAACTACAAGTAAAGAAAAGTACAGAGAGTAACAAGAACTACTCACTACAGTGGAACAAAAAGGGGTACAAAAGAACTGCGGTAACTCTACTGAACCCTACTCGGCCCAGCGTCCTCTGCAGCCGCTGACCCTGGCTGCTCAACACCTGGTCCTGAAAAGTAACGAGTGTAACACGTCAGCGAAACGCTGAGTAGAGTGACAACTAAACTAAAGAAGCAGTAAAGTGTACAGTAGCTGTTTTATTTTCTTTCTTTCTTTATTTACGTCTTTCTATTGTTTCACAATTTATCTATTTCTCAGATCCTTCACTTGATCTCGAATGTTCCTCGTGGGAACGATCTTGATTGCAGTCTTTTCCGAAAAGTAGAAATAACACGTGGTGCTCTCCTGGCCAGAAGAGTCCCCCATGGTGATCCTACTCTCAGTCAACCAGCCCAAGGTCGCTAACAGACGTAACGGTGACTACGGCACGTGCGATAAACACACGGGTAGCTACCCCGCACTGACACACGATTAGTCATTTCCGTTAACGGATGCGCCCAGAGCACAACACGGAACCAGTATAGGGCAGAGCCCTTTCAGTAAGAGGGGTCCGACCCCTCCAAAGTAACCAAACAGGGGCCTTGCCCTTCCACAGTCCGCGCACCCTCACCTGACTACTCTGGTTTGCCCAGTGGGCCTAACAAGTCAGTGTAGGAGGGCCAGCAGAACCCCGGGGCCCGTGGGGTATCTAGTACTCTCCCTACACTAGTAGCTCTCCTCGGTATTGTGTACACGAGGGCCAAAAGTCGGTACAGAGTGGCCAGACCTAACCCCAGGTCCCTGGGGCGGCTGGCTCCGCTTTGCACTAAACAGGTAACAGGTGCTTCCCCTGGCACTACGTACCCAAGAGACAACACACTTCCACATCTTTCTTTCTCAGTTCCATTTCATTCTCTTTCCAGGAGTTCTACTCCTAATTCCTCGTAGGGTTCCAGCTCTTTTAACTCAGCACATTCAAGTTTCACCACTCCAGTTTCACGTTCATACAACCCATGTTCTCAATCATGTTCATTTATTCATAACAGGTAGTTGTTAAATCAATTTACAGGCAGCTATTATTTCCTTTCCACATTTTCCAAGACTGTAATATTATATACATATCACTAGTTTTCCAGTCCTAGGATTCATGCCGTACCCTAGGATCTATCATTCAATCTAGTTTCCAGTCCTAGGTTTCATGTAATACCCTAGGATCTATCAATTATTCCACAATTGTAACAAATTTGATTAAGTAAATTAAAAGTCACTCTACCAGCTACAACGGGAGTACTGGGGGCATGGTCAGAAATCCTACGCACCTCCGCAACCCCCGAGACTGCAATGGAACGGGGTCCTAACACAAGGATCAAACACAAGGAGTTTCTCAGAACAGTAAATAATTACTGTAAACGGATAGAGGATTTTATTCCGAAAAGAACGCAACTCGAAATGCGGAAAACGGACTCCGAACGGGCCCTAAACGGGTCGAAAACGACGAAACAATCCAAAATCAGACGTCTGGAACCTCTTCCAGACGTCTTAAAAGGTGGTTCGGATGATACCTTCGCTCTGTGTAGTCCCTCAGACGTCCAGAAGCCTGCGGGGGTGTCTGGCTTAATTCCCAGACGTCCGATGGTCAACCCGGACGTCTGGAAGTCCTCTCCGTCATCTGGCACTGCGGTCAGACGTCCGATTCGCATTGGATGGCGAGTCTCCCGCCCTCCTGAGCAGAACCTGCATGCACCCACTCCTCGCTCTCAGTACGACGGGTTGCAGACGAAGGCGCGATGGACGCTGCATGGCCGTACGCGCGAAAAAGGAAGAAGGACGAAATAACTTACTTGCCAGACGTCTGGACAGTCCTCCAGACGTCTTCACCATCGTCTGGTTGGAATCCCAGACATATGATTCTGGAAAAACTTCCAGAATCAGAGCTCGACTCGCTCTCCGCCCGCAACGCACGGCCGCGTCGCGCCCCGTCCGCCTGCTACTCGAGCTGCAGCAGCTCTCCCGCGACACTCCACGCCCGCTGCTCCCCTGCCGGCCGGCCCTAGCTGCCTTGGCAAGCTCGAGCCCTCACGGTCGAGAGTCACCTCCCTCGCGCAACACCTCCTCCCACCCACTTGCCGCGGCCGCTGCTGCCGCCGCTCGCTCGCTCTCGCACCGGCTGGAAGAAGAAGAAGGAGGAAGCGGAGATGAGGGCGAGGGAGAGGGCGAGGGCCTTTTAAGGCCGCGCGGGGAGAGAGAGAGAGAGAGAGAGAGAGAGAGAGAGAGAGCACTGCGCCCTGCAGGAGGAGAGAGGGAAAAAGAGGAAAGCGGGTGGCGGTTGCAGGTCTGCGTACGCATGCGCGCAGACGCAACCCCGTACTTCGCAGAAAATTAAATCACAGACGTCTGGTCAGACGTCTGGGCCACCTCCCAAACGTCTTAAAAAACGTCTTGAAGCCGTGTTCGTAACAAATAGTAAGACAAGGGGATGCATCTGAAAGTCGCCTCCTAAGGCCAGCAGTAAGACAATTAGATGCGCTTGCAAGCCGCCTTCTAAGGTCGGCACTAACTAAGGTGAACATGCCTGAAAGCCACCTCCTAAGACCGTTAGTAACTCAGGCACACATGCCTAAAAGCCATCTCCTAAGACCAACAAGAACTGAGGCATACTCTCCCACGTTCCAACACTACAAACCCACCTCTTAAGGTCGGGTAAAGTTATAAGTTCCGCTTCATGACAAATGCTCTTCCCGCTTTAACCAAAAAAGCCGGAAAATCATTTGGGGGTATCGTCACTGCGGAGCTTTTGGTACTTCAACTACTAAGCTCTGCTAGCTAAAGAGTAAGGGACATATGATAAGGGACAAAAAGTGACATCAGATTTAAAACTCCGCAGTAAGCTTAAGGATGAATCCAGCTACCCGAATAAGGAGTAAACAGGTGAATTTGACTCGGCCCGACCTGCTTACGCCTAGGGGGATTCGAATCTGGCTGCCTCTAGGCGATTCGGCCAATTTGCCCAAGGATAGAAAGGTGGTGGGAAAAGTCCACGACGCCATGTCGGCGATAACATTGGCATTACCACCATCAATAGTATGACAAAGGATGTGTCCTGACAACGGACACGTCCTTACAGAAGATCTTACAGCAAAATCCTCGTTCAACACTATAAATAGTGAATAAAGGCCCTTGAGGTTCTTCTTCAAGCAATCCGAGAGAGAGAGAGACTCTGTGAGATTATAATCCCATTATTTCTAGTGTATTCACGAGAGTGTTGCCCTCCCCCCACATGTATACCCCTTGCAATGGAACTGGATCACCAATCTCCTTATTTTCCTTGTGATTACTTATCTTTGATTCGTAAAGTCAAATCCTCTAATTGCTTAGGAGGTTTAGTCAACGACCAATGGCTACATCAACAGAGAGGAATAGAAGTGTTAAAAAGAAATAAGAACGAGCTAGTGGGGCCTATGAATAGAGATTGTACTGCTGAGATCTCAGGGTCCTTTGATAACTCTACCTACTTACATTCTAGGACAAATGGAGTGCTTATGTTCACTTTTTGTATTAAAGTGCATAGCGAACGTTTGCTTATCCCCATATCTCCATCGATCCCATGACGGTTGGAACTTAGCAATCAATTTCTTGTATGATATACTATAGCGCGACTGCTCATGCATTTCAGATGCAGTAACTGAAGTGTGATTTCTACGTAATATTTTACTTTCTAACGACATTAGATTCTTTCTTTTACAGATAGTTTCTCTGTTGGATTATATGGCTACACAGATCTTGTTCAAGAACTCAAAATCGAATCATGGGCTACGTGGTTTTGGGATTGCTTATTATTATTATCATTATTATTATTAGGCTAGGTTGGATTCTGTACGTCTTTCAAAGCAATCGACTTGCCAGAAAAGTGGATTTCCCAATATAAACTTCATTCGTCGATGTCATGCTATGTAAATCTTGGCGAGGATGTCTTTTTGCCGAAGACGTAACATGTTTGAGTTAAGACCCAATATTCACATACCCGAGGATTGTTGGCAGCTTTTGAGCTCTTTTGGTTGTATCCAATTAAATTTCCCTTCTTTAGCATCACTTGGAAAAACAATGGGGTCCTTCAGAAAGCTGTTAGGAATCCAAAATCTGTCTGGTGAGCTGTAAAAAGACGCTGTACTTCAAAATGTGACGTAAATTCTTCTGCGAGAAGTAGATAGATAAATAAATAAAAAAAATACACACACTCACACACTATTTTTCACCTTGCAGAGTAAAGAGAACGAGCTGGGGATCACATGGACCACATGCTCAGCCCTGCTGAAGAAAATAATTGAATGCGTGCAGTACTAATAATTCTTCCTTTTTTTTTTTGTTTTCCCCGTGTAAACAGATATTATATTTTTATAGGTTGTTTGGTTGTTGTATTAAATGAATTTGTATTAGATTAAGTATTTAATTTATTATTTAACTTATCTTATATTTATGTTAGATTAAGTAAATTTAATCTTAAATAAAGATATTTTACTTCTTTATAGAATAATTTTAATTCATCAAAATATCAAAATAAATTGACTCACGTTGCTATATGTCTTAAGAGCAGTATATATATATATATAAGCTATTTCTCAGGTTGCATTGGTAAATGGGGGAGCAGGTGGGCATCAAATGAGGTGCAACATTCTAACTCCCAACGAAAGAAAGGAAAATAATGGAGGGTGGTACTTCTCTGCGAACGTGGTCATTTTGTTTTTTTCCTTACAAAACTGAATAGATGTACTGTTGTTAGATGCAGGACAAAAATAAAAACCGGCAATAATATTCAGAAGTTTTATCTTGGTATAGACGAAGGAGCAGCTGTCCAGCTTGGCTGTTGTCTGTTAAGGTTGTGACAGGCATCATCACCCACAAGGATGGAATATATGTTGGAGTTCAAGAGATTGGGTCTGTCATTTACTCCACGTTTATCGTACGTCGGGGGTAAATGTGGATTGTAATATATTTTATAATATATGTTTCACGTTAAATAAAATATATTGATATATTTTAATTTTTAATTAAAATATTTTAAATTTTTTTATTAAAACTGATTGAAAATAAAAATTCATTAATATATTTTAATTTTTAATTAAAATATTTTAATTTTGTATTAAAATCTATTAAAAATATATTAATATATTTTAATTTTTAATTGATGAAAAATAAAATTTTATTTAAAAATAAAAAATAACTTTTACCTGTGAATTTAAAATTTAAGATTTAAATTTAAATTTATGAAAATTAATTTTACCGATAAAAAATAATTTTCCACGTGAAACATAAATTTTCAACTTTTGATTCAATATTTAGGTTAAATTCTAAGCCAAGAAATAAAAAATCACCTCCCTAAATTGAGATCAACCTTAAGGTTTGGTTTACTTGGAAGGTTAACCCCTCAAAAGGGAGGTTAACTCTCATATACCTAACTACTTAACCCTCAATTTACTAATTTGGGTTTACCAACTTTAACACGGATTCGTTTAATATCAGTTTCAAGTGATGTTAGTTAAACTCGTGTTAAAATTACACACCACTCGTATCTCTGATACCTCTTATATTTTATATACTTAACACCACTATCAAATAAATACCATAAGAATTAACATCACAACTTAACACCAATTCAAATAAATACAGTTCGATATTAATACAATTCTATAAATAAACATAATTACGAATTAATACTAATTTTATATTTGTTAACGTCATTTTTCTAATCGTCCAGGTAATCTAATCCTAAGATATATATATATATATATATATAACGAGAAGATTAGATGCGCCCAATGTGGCAGCAGGTTGATCCGAGGAGATCATGATGTAAGCGCCTGTGGCCCATTTTGGGGAGGACCCTGCGTACGTGGGTGCATATCCACCAATGACGTCCTCAACTCAGATGCCGTTAAGCCAGTGGCACAAGCACAGGAAAGAACCCCCCGGCCCAGGTATTTATGATTACTTTCATATAAGATATACTAACAAAAATTATGTTTTATTCGAGAGGTGACGAGTACAAAGCTAGTAACCAGAAGGAATAAATGCTAGATGGTAGGCAGTTGAAAGGGGTATGTATGTCCCAAGTGTAATTTCACGTACATATATAACTCCTCCTTCTCCGTTTTTTTTTTTATCTTCCAAGAGAGTACATATGTTAGGTGTGAGAGCTGATCACAAAGATCTCTAGATATCAATGGCAAGGCTCTTATCACTTTTTTAGCGTCACGTATGTAACTCCTGTGAGCTTAGTGAGGATACTTTGTTTTGGCATGCATGCAGGTGTGTGTTGTGGGACTGGCCTTTGTGCGGGGCCTGAGCTTCTTCTTGGCAAGGAGTTTCAACAAGGAGAGGCTCAAGTAAAATATGTATGGAAATCTTTGATTGGGTGCTCCCTGAGGAAGATTGTTGAAAGATGAGAATCATTCTTCACGGAGATTATGTGACAACCTAACGGCATGAGGGCCCATGCATTTGTTAATTTATAGTAGTAGTTAGCTGACATGAGTTAACATCTTTGTAATATGAGATAATCTCTCATTGTGTTTATTTGAGATCAGGAGTTAACTTTTATTTGTGAAAGAAGAACATTTACTTGATTTTGAGGATTAAAATGGAGATTAAGGTGGAAAAAGAAATGTTTATCGTTGAGATGGTAGGTATATTAGTTAGTGATTTTTTTTTATATTAAATAATATAATATAAATCCACTAATGAATTATTTTTATATAATTATGGATGATATTTCAATACAGAACCAAATATCACTTGACAAAGAGTATTATAGTCTGTATTAATGAAATATAGTTGTAATTATTTTATTTATTAAATACTAATTATCTTATATTATAATCCGTAATTATGTTATTTACTAATTAGGAAGTATATAGTAATTTCATTGGTTATTAAGTAATTTATGGTGATAATAATATAACTTAACTATATGTTGAAATTATAAATAGATTAATACTATAGTTATATAGTAGCTGTGGTTTTCAATAATATATTAATTATTACAAACAAATCGAAAAAATAAATTTTGTTATTATTGTAAAGTAATTAATTTATATTGCAAATGCTAATTATGTTGTGATATTAACTATATTTTAATGCTATGATTATATTAATTATTTAAGAATAGTAAAAATATGTTTATTTGTTATGTTGGGTAGATTATTATAATTTAAGTATATGTTAAAATAAAGTTAACTATTTAATTATGTATTAATTATATTAAAATATTTATTAATCGAAATATATTAACCTACCAAACATGAGAGGAGTAAGGATAGAATAGGAATGATGTGTTGAGGGGAAAAGAGAGAAAATAAGGGATAGGAAGAGAGGTTAACTCAACCCCCCATCAATCTCGACTTAGTTTATCCTGGATTTCAAACTTGATCTTAAGCCCTCTTTGTATATGGGATAAAACAATTTAGAAATAGGTTGGTGTGAAATAAGTGGAGAGAGGTGTTTATTTGGATGATGGGATAAGAGAAAGGATAAAATGATTGATATAATAATATGACATTAATAAATATTTATTTAATATTACTAGTCGTGCGATGGTCAGAGTTAGCTATATAAATAGCATCAAGTTACATCCTTCTTATTCTTTTTGGTCATGAAAACCTTTTTGCAGCTTGCCAATCATTCCTAACGAGAGATGATGGTGTTCGGGCAGAATCCTCAAAGGTAGCGTTTGAGGCGATGGATTTTGAAATTCATACTTCCTTGTTTTGCTTGTATGATGTGGTTAATGACATCATGGAATAAATTAATGTAGTTTAGCATTTTGTTTAAGAGATAAGATGAGATGGTAATATGATAAGTATAGGTTGAGTCGTATCATAAAATATTTATATTTAGCTTCTATCTTTTCCGAGGAATTAACTTAAGGGTTGGATTTATTTCACCTTAAGGTGGAGTAACTTTATTACAGAGTTAGATGCTAAATTCCTGTATAAATATATTTTGGAATAGAACCCATCAAACAAATTAGGATAAGGGATCTTATCTCCTTATTCAAACAGTGCCCAACTTCTTAGTGAGTGATGGAGGTAGAAATTACCTTACAAATGCCAAACTCTTGTCTTTTTGTAGTTTCCTTTTGATTTTGGAATTTGGGTTATCCTGCTTAAGAGGATAATTTTTTGGAGTACCAATGCATTCTTTTTAGGGATAAAGTTGTATTTATAGTTTCCCATGTGACATACTCCCTAAAAACTTATTTTTAAAGTTTTAATATAGAAAAAATTATTATAAAACTATCACATAGAATCCACCACTCATCCTATCATCTGGTTAAATTCCTTAATCACACTTATTCTACCCACTAACTCATTTTCTTCGCAACATCTCCTACTGTCAAACACACTTGAGGGTCTTTATGTTCTAAGCATGAAAGAAAGAATACATTATTGGTAGGAAAATCAACCTTAAGAGTAGGACACCCCTACCCACATAATTAGGTCTATTGACTCCATGATACTATCATGAATCGTGGCATGACAAAAGGCTCTATGTAGCTAAGGATCTAATTGCCCCCTAAGAACTTATTGTTCTACCCCAACAGGACAATTAAGCAAGCAACTTGGCTTCTTGAAAGAAGCCTTTGGGTTGATCTGCCTAGCATAATATAGCTTTTGGGCAAAGCTAGCATGGTAAGGGAACAAGGGGCATCCAGCTCTAGTAGTCCTCGTTGCTAGATAGGCATTTATATCAGCCTCACTTACCTTTTTCCCCTTTGTGACCCTTCTTGTTTGGTATGTTGGCTCAAATGCATCACTTTAGCCACATCTTCCAAATGCCCTACAACACCACATGTGCCACATGAGTGGGAAGGAGGATCTAGCAAGAGGATGTAGTCCACTTATAAATGACTTGAGAGGCGTATATTATGTCATGGCATCATAGAAGTTTTAAATTATATATGTTAGAATAAACTCCTTAGATCGCTACTTATTATTCTTTTTAGCCACAATTAGCATTCTTGACCATGATTTGAGACTTCTAATCATTAATAGCCAATCTAATCAAAATTTTGTAACCTTCATCAATGATAGCACGGTTTAATCCAATATCTTTAATCTTGATGGTGCCCTATTTCTTGCCTTTGGGTCCATTGGATCTAAAATACAATTATGTCATTTGAGTTAAGCCCTTATAAAATACAAGAAGGCCGCTTTGCTTAATATGGTTTTCTTATGCATAAACCATCACATTATGGAATCAAGCATGTATTTATAAAGGATACACATCGTCCTAGGACTCGAGGTTCATTTCTTCAATGATAGGTGACTTTACTTATGTAGTATTGAAAGCCCTTACAGGAGAGCACAAGAAGAATGAGAAAGGCAATGAAAACTTCACGCCACTCTAAAATGCAAATTGTAACATCTTGACCATTTTATTGGTTGGGCCTTTAGATTGGGATCTTGAGATTCATTGGATTGAACTTAGTTTATGGCCAACCTAATAAATAGAGTAATAATGGTATACATACATTATATTATACACTATCTTGTATACAACTTCTTATGTGAAGTATGACATATGTAACGAATGTGTGCCCCAGATGTCTTTTAAGACGTCTGGGAGGTGGCTCAGACGTCGGACAAGACGTCTGGGATAACAACCAGACGTCTGATAAGACGTCTGGGATAGTTTCAAGACGTCTGGAAATCCGTTATTTTCGACACACGCGAGTCGCCTGCGCGCCTGAGCGCGCAGACCGCTTTTTCCCCCTTTTTCTCTCTGCAGCTGCAGGCGGCCTGCCACCTCCTCTCTCCTCTCCGCGCGGCGTTAAAAGGGGCGCGCCTCCCCTCCCGTCTCCACCGCCTCCTTCTTCTTCTCCTTCCTGTGCGAGAGAGCGAGCGGACGCGAGGGCGGCAGCGGCGGCCGCAGTGAGCGCGGAGGTGCGGCGTGCGAGGGCGAGCTCGCCCCCAGAGCGGCTTGGCCGGCTGGCGGAGGGCGCAGGGGGCGCGGAGCGACGCGGAGAGGGACCTGCTGCGGTCTGAGCAGCAGGAGCGCGAGGTGCGACGCGGGCGGCGTCGCGAGCGGAGGCCGAGCAGGGTCCTGATTCTGGAAAAATTTCCAGAATCAGACGTCTGGATTGATAGCCAGACGGCAAGGTCGACGTCTGTAAGATCATACAGACGTCTGAAAGGTGAGTTTCCGCCTTCTTCTTCCTTCTTGTCGACTGACCGTACTGAGGGAGGGGGTTGGCTGTGCGCAGGTTTGCTGATTCGCCATCTTTTGCGAATCAGACGTCTGGAAGTTGTACCAGACGGCGGGAGTGACCTCCAGACGTCCTGAGGGACCATCGGACGTCTGGGATCTAGGAAAGACGTCCCTGCAGACTTCTGGACGTCTGGGAAACCACGCTGAACAGGTAATTCTCTGATCCACCGTTTAAGACGTCTGGAGGGAGTTCCAGACGTCTGATTTTGCACAGTATCATCTTTTTCGACCCGTTTACGGCCCGTTCGGGCTCCGTTTTCCGCGATTCGAGTTGCGTTCTTTTCATAATTAATTCCTCTACTCGTCTACAGTAGCTATATACTGTTTTGAGACACTCCTTGTGTTTGATCCTTGTGATAGGACCTCGTTCGGTTGCAGTCTTGAGAGTCGCGGAGGCGCGCGGGATTCCCGATCACGCCCCCATTACTCCCGTTGTACCTGGTAGAGTGGCTTAAGTTTATTAATAAAATCTGTTAAAGTATGGAACCATAACTAGAAGCTAGGACATTGCATGAATCCTAGGAATGAGAAATGTATGGAATGATAGCTCCTAGGTGATGCATGAATCCTAGGGCTGGAAAACTAGTTGTATGCTAGATCCTAGGATGTGACATGAACCCTAGGATGGAAGAACTAGTGGAATGTATAATACTGCAGTCTTGGAAAAAAAAATGGAAAGGAATATAAAGCTGCCTGTAATTTGAATTAATAGCTGTCTTTTATGAATAAAGAAACATGATTGAGATCATGGATTTTTGAGAACGTGAATCTGGAAAGTGAAACATATGATGTTCTGAGATAAATAGCTGGAACCCTACGGGGAATTAGGAGTGGAACTCCTGGAAAGAAAAAGGAATGGAAACTGAGATGTAGTTTGTACTGTCTCTTGGGTACGCAGTACCAAGGGAAGTACCTGTACCTGTTTAGTGCAGAGTGGGGCCAGCCGCCCCAGGGACCCGGGGTTAGGATTGGCCGCTCTGTACCGACTTGTTGGCCCTCGTGTACGTAGTACCGAGGAGAGCTAGTAGTGTTAGGAGAGTACTAGCTACCCCACGGGCCCCGGGGTTCTGCTAGCCTCCTTCACCGACTTGTTAGGCCCACTAGGGCAAACCAGGGTAGTCAGGCGAGGGTGCGCGGACTGTGGAGGGGCAAGGCCCCGGTTTGGTTACTGTGGAGGGGTTGGACCCCTGTTACTGAGAGGGCTCTGCCCTGGTTCCATGCTGTGCTTTGGGCGCACCCGTTAACGGAAATGACTGACCGCGTGCCAGTGCGGGCTAGCTACCTGTGCGTTTATCGCGCGTGCCGTAGTCACCGTTACGTCTGTCAGTGACCTTGGGGTGGTTGACTGAAAGTAGGATCACCACGGGGGACTCTCCCGGCCAGGAGAGCACCACGTGCTACTTCTACTTTTGGAAAAGACTGCAATCAAGATCGTTCCCACGAGGACATTCGAGATCAAGTAAAGGATCTGAGAAATAAATGAAATAGTGAGAAAAATTGAAAGATGTGAATAAAGGAAGTAATAAAACATAAGAGCTACTGTACACTCTACTGTTGCCTTTAGTTAGTTTGCCACTCTACTCAGCGTTTTGCTGACGTGTTACACTTGTTACCTTTCTCAGGACCAGGTGTTGAGCAGCCAGGGTCGGTGGCTGCAGAGGACGCTGGGCCGAGTAGGGTCCAGTAGAGTTACCACAGCCTTTTGTACCCCTTTTGTTTCTGTTCTAGTGAGTAGTTTTTGTTTCCGCTGTACCTTCTTTACCTGCAGTTCTTGTTATATGATAAATGTTGTTTTACTGTTGTGGTGGTACCTACTGTAGTAGTTTCTTTCCTTACTGCTGTACTTTCTTACTGTTAGTTATATTCATGCTGAATGTGGTTTATCTTACTGTTTTTTGGTTACTTCCTCGTTGGACGACTAGGTCTTGGGATTAGTCGAGTCGGTTCGGTTCTCGTGTCTCGTAGGGACTCGGGAATCGGGTCGTTACAAGATGGTATCAGAGCAAGGTCGTCCCGAGAAGTGAATCAACTGACTGGAAAATAACCAATTCACATGTTTATAGCTAGAGTAGCCACCACAACATGTCTCTTGACATGAGCTCTTAGAAGTTTTATTAGGTACCGTTTGTTTTGACGTTTCCGTTTTGTTTCGCGTCTCCTTGCAGGAGATGCCTCGTCGCGGGACTGGCGAGACTGGCCGCGGGCGCGGCCGAGGGCGAGGTCGGCGAGGTGGACGTGCTGTCGTTGACGTCTCGGTGGACCAGCCACCACTCCCTGGCATCCAGGCCCAGGACCTCGCCAGACTGATACGGGATATAGTACGAGAGGAGCTCCACCCACCGCCCCGAGCACCTTCTCCTGGGGTTGCAGAGGGGGAGTCCTCTGTGGGACCACGCGACGGACGCGGCGCTGGACACGAGGGAGGGGATGGGCCCCTGCCACCCCCACCTTCCTCCGACACTTCTGTACACGAGGCACCTTCGCTTGGAGGTGCACCAGCACCTCCCCTACAGCGCCACTTCGAGCTTTTCAGACAGTTCCGGAAGCTGAAGCCCCCCTCCTTCAAGGGGGATGGGGACCCGACCGAGGCAGAGGACTGGCTTGAGTAGCTGGAGAAGATCTTCGACACCCTTCGCCCCCCGGTGGAGTGCCGCGTGGCCTTTGCCACGTACCAGCTGGAGAGTGCGGCACACTGGTGGTGGAGGGCGGTCCGGGGTCAGGAGAGGGACGAGCCGACGTGGGACCAGTTCGTCACCCTCTTCTGCGAGCAGTACTTTCCCCAGACGTGGCAGGACTAGAGGAGGCGGGAGTTCCACACTCTCCGCCAAGGGACGATGACCGTGAGCGCGTACCGCACGCGTTTCTTGGAGCTGTCCCGCTTTGCAGCGACAGCGGTAGCCACTGAGGAGGAGCGCCTTTGGAGGTTCACCGAGGGGCTCCGGCCTGCGATCCGGGGGTATGTCAAACCCCTGAAGCTGCCGACGTTTTCGAGGGTGGTAGAGGCAGCTATGACTTACGAGGAGACCAACCCGTCCGCGCGAGAGACCGACGGCGGGCGGAAGAGGCCCTTTCAGCCAGACTTCTCACAGGGCCGGCGAGAACGGAGACACGTGGCGTCCGCAGGAGAGCCGTCACATTGTGCAGGGCCATCAGTGGCCTTTGGGGGCCCTCGACAGGGGCCAGTCGCCAGCATCGGACCCCCGCCTAGCCGACAGCAGGGACTCACTGAGGGCGGGAGTCGGGTTCCCCTCTGCTACCAGTGTGGCCAGCCGGGCCACGTCAGGAGGGACTGCCCATCTAGGGCAGGAGGTCAGCAGATACTTCCCGCGCAGAGCACTGGAGGGCGCGCAGGAGGCCGCGGTTCCCAGGCACGAGGAGGAGGACAGCAGTCGCGAGGAGGGTACCGGCCAGCACCTACCCGTCCGACGCAGAGTGTGGCTGCTTCGTCCGCACCTAGAGCTGAGGGGCGTATCAACGCCCTAACACACAGGGACGCCAGAGCATCGGGATCCGTGGTAGCAGGTATGGTTTCAGTTTCTGGCAGACTCGTTTACACGCTTTTCGATTCCGGCGCTACGCACTCGTTTGTCGCAGCCAGTTTCGCAGTTAGTTTGGACCAGGATTATACACTGTTAGAGAATCCGTTCGTAATCAGAGGTCCGAGTGGTCAGCTGTTCGTAGCTGAGGAGGTGTACACGGGTTGCGGGGTCAGCATCGGGGGACATAGCCTGCCAGCTGACCTGATCATGATACAGATGGAGGACTTTGGAGTGATTCTGGGGATGGATTGGCTGTTCGCTTACCACGCCTTGGTAGACTGTTTTGAGAGGAAGATTGTCTTCTCCATTCCGGAGTTGCCTTCTTTCGAGTTTCACGGGCAGCCAGTGGACGGAGGTTTCAGGTGCATTTCGGCACTTCGGGCGGCGAGACTTTTGAACCAGGGGTGTGAGGGCTTCCTAGCTTGTGTGGTGGCAGAGCACAGCCCCGTGGCAGACTTCCAGAGCATCCCGGTGGTCAGAGAGTACCCCGACGTGTTTCCAGACGAGTTACCAGGACTACCGCCCGAGCGTGAGATCGAGTTTGAGATCTCACTAGTACCAGGGACCAGCCCCATCTCCACTGCGCCATACAGGATGGCATCGCTTGAGCTGCGAGAGCTCAAGTCTCAGTTGCAGGACCTTTTGGAGAAAGGTTTCGTGAGGCCCAGTGCGTCTCCCTGGGGAGCCCCGGTGCTGTTTGTGAAGAAGAAGGATGGGACCCTACGCCTTTGTGTGGACTACCGACAGCTGAATAGGGTCACCATCAAGAACAGATATCCGCTGCCGAGGATCGACGATTTGTTTGACCAGTTGCGGGGTGCCACGGTGTTTTCCAAGATCGACTTGAGGTCTGGATACCACCAGTTGAGGATCAGGGAGACCGACGTCTCCAAGACAGCTTTCCGCACCCGGTACGGACGGAAATGCACGGCACCCTTGAGTTGGGTTGAGGTGGGGACCAAGTGGGAGGTTGGCCCCAGGTTGATCCGGCAGAGTCAGGAGGTAGTTGAGCAGATCCACAGACGACTCCGCACTGTCAGGAGCAGACAAAAGAGCTACGCAGATCGCAGACGCAGAGAGGTGCAGTTCGAGGTTGGGGACCATGTCTTCCTTCGTGTTTCTCCCATGAAGGGCTTACAGCGGTTTGAGGTGAGAGGGAAGCTCGCGCCGAGGTTCGTGGGGCCCTTTGAGGTCCTGGAGCGGGTTGGACCCGTTGCTTACAGACTTGCCCTTCCCCCGCAGCTTTCTGGTGTGCACGACGTGTTCCACGTGTCCAACCTCAGGAAGTACGTAGCCGATCCCAGCCACGTACTGAGTCACGAGAGCGTCGAGGTGAGCGACAACCTGACCTACCCCGAGCGGCCGGTGCAGATCCTAGACCGAGCCGTCCGCAGGTTGAGACGAAAGCAAGTACCCCTGGTAAAGGTTTTGTGGAGGAGCCAGCAGTACGAGGAGGCTACCTGGGAGCCTGAGGCGGCAATGCGGGAGCGGTACCCGGAGCTTTTCGCGGGTACGTCTTTTCGGACCGGCTTCGGTCCTCTTTGAGTTTGTTATGGTTTTTTTGGACATCTTTTTCCCGCACCCTAGTTGGCGCAAGTTTCGGGGACGAAACTTCCTTTGAGTTTGTTATATTGTAACGAATGTGTGCCCCAGACGTCTTTTAAGACGTCTGGGAGGTGGCTCAGACGTTGGACAAGACGTCTGGGATAACAACCAGACGTCTGATAAGACGTCTGGGATAGTTTCAAGACGTCTGGAAATCCGTTATTTTCGACACACGCGAGTCGCCTGCGCGCCTGAGCGCGCAGACTGCTTTTTCCCCCTTTTTCTCTCTGCGGCTGCAGGCGGCCTGCCACCTCCTCTCTCCTCTCCGCGCGGCGTTAAAAGGGGCGCGCCTCCCCTCCCGTCTCCACCGCCTCCTTCTTCTTCTCCTTCCTGTGTGAGAGAGCGAGCGGACGCGAGGGCGGCAGCGGCGGCCGCAGTGAGCGCGGAGGTGCGGCGTGCGAGGGCGGAGCTCTGCCGTGGGGGCGAGCTCGCCGGAGCGGCTTGGCCGGCTGGCGGAGGGCGCAGGGGGCGCGGAGCGACGCGGAGAGGGACCTGCTGCGGTCTGAGCAGCAGGAGCGCGAGGTGCGACGCGGGCGGCGTCGCGAGCGGAGGCCGAGTAGGGTCCTGATTCTGGAAAAATTTCCAGAATCAGACGTCTGGATTGATAGCCAGACGGCAAGGTCGACGTCTGTAAGATCATACAGACGTCTGAAAGGTGAGTTTCCGCCTTCTTCTTCCTTCTTGTCGACTGACCGTACTGAGGGAGGGGGTTGGCTGTGCGCAGGTTTGCTGATTCGCCATCTTTTGCGAATCAGACGTCTGGAAGTTGTACCAGACGGCGGGAGTGACCTCCAGACGTCCTGAGGGACCATCGGACGTCTGGGATCTAGGAAAGACGTCCCTGCAGACTTCTGGACGTCTGGGAAACCACGCTGAACAGGTAATTCTCTGATCCACCGTTTAAGACGTCTGGAGGGAGTTCCAGACGTCTGATTTTGCACAGTATCATCTTTTTCGACCCGTTTACGGCCCGTTCGGGCTCCGTTTTCCGCGATTCGAGTTGCGTTCTTTTCAGAATTAATTCCTCTACTCGTCTACAGTAGCTATATACTGTTTTGAGACACTCCTTGTGTTTGATCCTTGTGATAGGACCTCGTTCGGTTGCAGTCTTGAGAGTCGCGGAGGCGCGCGGGATTCCCGATCACGCCCCCATTACTCCCGTTGTACCTGGTAGAGTGGCTTAAGTTTATTAATAAAATCTGTTAAAGTATGGAACCATAACTAGAAGCTAGGACATTGCATGAATCCTAGGAATGAGAAATGTATGGAATGATAGCTCCTAGGTGATGCATGAATCCTAGGGCTGGAAAACTAGTTGTATGCTAGATCCTAGGATGTGACATGAACCCTAGGATGGAAGAACTAGTGGAATGTATAATACTGCAGTCTTGGAAAAAAAAATGGAAAGGAATATAAAGCTGCCTGTAATTTGAATTAATAGCTGTCTTTTATGAATAAAGAAACATGATTGAGATCATGGATTTTTGAGAACGTGAATCTGGAAAGTGAAACATATGATGTTCTGAGATAAATAGCTGGAACCCTACGGGGAATTAGGAGTGGAACTCCTGGAAAGAAAAAGGAATGGAAACTGAGATGTAGTTTGTACTGTCTCTTGGGTACGCAGTACCAAGGGAAGTACCTGTACCTGTTTAGTGCAGAGTGGGGCCAGCCGCCCCAGGGACCCGGGGTTAGGATTGGCCGCTCTGTACCGACTTGTTGGCCCTCGTGTACGTAGTACCGAGGAGAGCTAGTAGTGTTAGGAGAGTACTAGCTACCCCACGGGCCCCGGGGTTCTGCTAGCCTCCTTCACCGACTTGTTAGGCCCACTAGGGCAAACCAGGGTAGTCAGGCGAGGGTGCGCGGACTGTGGAGGGGCAAGGCCCCGGTTTGGTTACTGTGGAGGGGTTGGACCCCTGTTACTGAGAGGGCTCTGCCCTGGTTCCATGCTGTGCTTTGGGCGCACCCGTTAACGGAAACGACTGACCGCGTGCCAGTGCGGGCTAGCTACCTGTGCGTTTATCGCGCGTGCCGTAGTCACCGTTACGTCTGTCAGTGACCTTGGGGTGGTTGACTGAGGGTAGGATCACCACGGGGGACTCTCCCGGCCAGGAGAGCACCACGTGCTACTTCTACTTTTGGAAAAGACTGCAATCAAGATCGTTCCCACGAGGACATTCGAGATCAAGTAAAGGATCTGAGAAATAAATGAAATAGTGAGAAAAATTGAAAGATGTGAATAAAGGAAGTAATAAAACATAAGAGCTATTGTACACTCTACTGTTGCCTTTAGTTAGTTTGCCACTCTACTCAGCGTTTTGCTGATGTGTTACACTCGTTACCTTTTTCAGGACCAGGTGTTGAGCAGCCAGGGTCGGCGGCTGCAGAGGACGCTGGGCCGAGTAGGGTCCAGTAGAGTTACCACAGCCTTTTGTACCCCTTTTGTTTCTGTTCTAGTGAGTAGTTTTTATTTCCGCTGTACCTTCTTTACCTGCAGTTCTTGTTATATGATAAATGCTGTTTTACTGTTGTGGTGGTACCTACTGTAGTAGTTTCTTTCCTTACTGCTGTACTTTCTTACTGTTAGTTATATTCATGCTGAATGTGGTTTATCTTACTGTCTTTTGGTTACTTCCTCGTTGGACGACTAGGTCTTCGGATTAGTCGAGTCGGTCCGGTTCTCGTATCTCGTAGGGACTCGGGAACCGGGTCGTTACAACATATCATAGAACATATTATGTCATATTGACGGGATATTTATGTGACATGGATGTGATTTTTTTTCTGTATGAGGGAGTGTGTGATACATGACGTGATATTTACGTGACATGACACACAGATGTGTACAAATTGATATTTTCCTATTAAATATACCGGTGATTTGAATGAAAGTCTTTGATATATCTTCTTATACAATTTTAGTGTAGTTGGTAAAAGGACATGGAGTTTCTAACTTGCACACGTTGTTTTGGTTCACTGGTAGGAAGGACCTTGGGGGCATATTTGGTTCGAGGAATAAGATTTTACAAAATTACAAGTAAAATTAATATTTTATAGATATTTGGGATCACGAGGGATAAAGAATATGTTTCACATTTGAAGAAAGGGAAAGCTAAATACTGATTTTTCAAGTGCCTTTTAAATTAACTTTATATTAACATGAACGGATCTATTCTGATATAATTTTATTCCAAATTTCCTCGACCAAACACGTATGACCTTATCTTATTCTCATATCAGCTGCTTGGATCGGATCGAATCGAATCGAGTTGAAGCAATGGCAAATATCCCGATGGTTGTCCTCAACAGCGGGAGGAGCGTGCCGGTGCTGGGAATGGGCACCGCCGCCCTACCGGCCATCCCCGATGCCGATCTCGTTGAGTCCGCGGTGGTGGACGCGATCGAGCTCGGCTACCGACACTTCGATACGGCAACCATCTACGGCACCGAGGCGCCCGTCGGCAGGGCCACCTCGCGAGCCATACGCAACGGCCTCCTCCGCAGCCGCGACGAGGTGTTCGTCACCTCTAAGCTCCACATCTCCAAAATGGAACGCGACCTCGTTGTCCCCGCTCTCCGCTGCAGCCTCCGGTGAGTGAGATAGCCCTCTTCCCTCCTCGATCGAGAGAGAGTTTTCTCGCATACATGCAACGTTGTTTACCATTCACCTCCCGTTTCCACTTCCGCAGCAAGGGGCAGCGTACCTTGGAGGTTAGCCTTAGCTTTTTTTTTTTTTTTTTTCCAGGCGAATGGAATTGTTGTTAACCTTTTTTTTTTTTTTTTTGGTTACCTGTTTCTTTCGTAACACCTGTGTTAAAATAAATAGAAATAGGAGTTAAGAAGAAACTTATATTAACATTCGATTTAAGTAAATAAAAATAAGGGTCAACTTTCTTGTAAAATAAATAAAAAATATAGTCAACACTAATTGTACATTTGAAAACTTGGATCTCGTAATATCTCAAATAAATTAATCTTGGACGGTTAACAATGACACTTGTGCAAATTGTTGGGTTGAAAATGCCATTAACCCAATAACAATCATGTGATGAGATTAGGACAAAACTAAGTAAAGGTAAAGTATATCTAACAAATATTGTTATTTAAGGTCAATATTGGTACTGCTAGCTTCCAGTTGTACAACCCGTATCCAAGTAATATCGATACTCATCAATGAGTATCGATATATTTGGTTCACTGTATAGGTAATCGGTACTTAAGGTATACAAGTACTCAAGCTAAGTACCGATACCTAAAGGGTATTGGAAACCTTTCAGGATAAAACTAATCTCAACAAGTATCAGTACTAATTATGAGTATCGATACTCATTGAGTACCGGCAAGGTTATTGAAGTTATGGGGTAATAAACTAGTACTCATAGTGTACCGATACTAAAGGTTAGTACCGATACATGTAGTGTACTGGATAAGATCCTAGATTCTCAGATCTTGAACTGTATTCAACATGTATTGATGATGATCAGTACTGGTACTTATATCATACAGTTTCATACCTCAAACTGAACCTGTATTCACTCAGTACTGGTACTAATGATAAGTACCGGTACCTCATGAATACAGTTTAAAGTCCTGTACACAATATGTACAGGTACTAATGAATAGTACTGATACCCAGAGTAGTTATGGTGCAATTTTTGGGTTTTCTGTGGTTGATTGAACATGCATCTAACCTAATCTATTAGTGATCTTATGATCTATGAAGCATCACCAACAGCCATGGAATCTGATAACATTTCTATATTAACAAATGGTTACATAAGTGGATGAAGATTGGTACTCATACCTGAGTTGAGAGCCATGAAAAACTGACGACGATAGAAGCTAAATTTTCCAAACCTTAACACGATCAGAAGCGAGAAGTATGAGTCCACCAGCAGCTTTCCTACTGATGGAGAATGCCAAACCTTATCTCCTCTTCCTTTCTCACTCATGTTGGGGTGTGTTCGAATGAGAGCCCTATTTTCTTATATTAAGGAATGGGGACCATAACTGCCTCTTAATAAAAATTAATGATGATTAATTTGTATTTGATCATTTGCAATTTTATCCATCAAAGAAAGGCAAATGACATATAAGTCTCTATACATAGGTTTTCATATCTTAAATGATACATCTATACATACTCCTTATTAAAAATCCATTTGATCACTTTTAACGTGGATCAGATAAATTTGATAATTTTTAATTTATAATTATTTACATATATTAGTCCATCTAATATTTCAAACACAAATAGCTATTTTTATACTTCCAGGATCAACTAACCATTTTTGAAAATAATTGTTATCGTACAGCAGATACCCATAAATTTACTTGAAAAGTAAGGTCAAGTTAGTTTTCACGATTTATCCTGCACACGTTCCTTATAAAAAAAAAAATGAGGACACAAATCCTAGAATTAAAGTCATTTTTGGAAGATGAAAATCAGCAGTTGAGATGAATAGGCGTAGGAAAAAGCTTGAGATAAGACGTGTGTAAATCGATTCTCTAAATTTACCATTGAGTGGTAGGATTGGGAGATTGTACGCTTATGGCAACTTTTACCCTTTTTTATGTGGCTCTATCCTTTTAAGTTAGTGGCGAAAGTAAGGTTGCTGGGATTATATTTATGCCCCAAGAGAACATTTACAACTCATAGATGTTCTTGATTTTACTGATATCCTTTGTGTAAATTGACAAATTTAGAGTTAAGCTCCAACAAGAAATTTTGTTACGTTTGATGAGAAACCTCGAAAACCAAATAGGGAAAGATTCTTTCCCCTCGGACCTATCTCTCACGTGGTGTCAATCTGCCCTACATCATCTCAAACATAAGCCCATTATTTCTGTGTGACGTCTGGTTTAGGACGAAGAAGAAATTATCTTTACTCACGTCTTTTTTTTTTTTCATTTGACATTTTTGTTGAATCAACCTTTAGATAGGTCTAACTTAACTCTAAACCTTTGCATATGTTAGCCCATTTGTGTTAGCTTGTAAGCGTACATCAGTGAGGGGCATAAGAATAAAGTCTAGCAGCTTCATGAGGATGTCTATGTGAATACAATAAACTACGCATAAATGCATAATTTCAAACATTAGTAGAGGCATCCAAGTAAATTCTCATTATCACGTCACCGACCATAGAATTTGAAGATAAATATTTATTACCTGTTGCAATGTATTTTACAACGTGTGTCTCTCGTTCAACAAAATACATCGGTATATTTTGATGTTCAACTGGTGTGTTTTGATTTTTCACCAATTAAAAATCAAAATACATCAGTTGAAAATAGAAACACATCAGTGTATTTTGATCTTCAATCGCTTTTCATCTATGGAAAGTGATTCTTCACCTATAAAAAGTGTTTTTTCACTTGGAAAGTGATTTTTTACCTTTGGATTTAAGGTTTAAGATTTAGTATTTAGGATTTCCTTAAACCCTAAACTTAAAGGTGAAAATTCACTTTTAATAGGTAAAACTATTTCCCATTAACTTAAATCTTAAGCCTTAAATCCAAAATCCATAAGTGAAAATCATTTTTCACTTTTTAAGTGAAAATCTATTTTACACCGGTTGAAAGTTAAAATACATAGATGTATTTTCATTTTCAACTAATATAGTTTGATTGTTAACCAGTGTGTTTCGATGGAAGATCAAAATACAATGGTTGAAAATCAAAATACACCAGTATATTTTATTGAGCGAGGGACGCTCGTTGTAAAACACATTGTAATTCACGTTTCTTTACTCTTTTGACCATTTATTTATCTTTTCCTTGGCATCCTTTTCATCCAAACATTCTAGTGTTGTGGGTCTATTGTTCCTTGCCTTCAAACAAACATAGAGATTGTTATAATTGCGTTTAACTAGTAGAGGACCGATGGATCAGGGAATTGGGGTTGGAGTATGTAGATCTATATCTGGTTCACTTCCCTGGGAGGATCAGAGGGGATGAACCGCTTATGTTTACAAGCGAAGATGTGGTACACTTTGACATGAAGGGCGCGTGGGAAGGGATGGAGGAGTGCCACAGATTAGGACTGGCCAAATCCATTGGTGTCAGCAACTTCACTTGCAAGAAGCTCGAGCTGCTCCTCTCACATGCCACTGTGGTTCCAGCAGTTAATCAGGTGAACCCCTCCCTCCTCTAACTCCTCAAAAGATCCTCCTGCATAACCACAGTAAGGAGTAGAATCACACTTATTTCCCATCACAGTCACCCAATTGATGTCGCAGAGCATCTCAAACTTATTGCAAACAGCTTCTAGTTAAAGGTAGAAATTCGTTGATTCTGGTGTCATTGCTTTCGTTTTGTTTCTTGCTTGAGAAGTGTAAGATTTGAAACCAGTCTTGAAGAATACCAATCACTCGATTTATGGATCATTTAAGTAGGTCATATCAATGTATTCTTATCACCTAACCTCTCAAAGAAAAAAATTATCACTTGGAATGTGCACCTTTTAGTTGCTAAATTGGTGTCAACTTCTGAGAAAAAGTCCCCCTACTTTTTGAAAAACTACGGGGAAACTGACATACACTGTTTTTTAATCCACCAATAATTGATATATGCAAGATCCACGTCTTGTACATTATATGAATTGATTATGATATGAAAATCGAGGCCATCCAAGTGTAAATTTTTATTGTGATTCCTCAAAATTTTTGAAATTCCAAGTTCAAGCTCCTCAACTCTGCTGTAGATTTATTTGATGAAAAAAATCCCTTTGAATCTGTCCTCCCTGTTTTTCTGCAGAAATCAAGTTATATCGCAGTTCAGTCAAATCTGTAATCTTACTTAAAAGAGTTATTGTCGGTCTGAGATCATCCTGCATTTTTTTGTGAATGTCCAGAATGGGACTTGGAATTTCCACCTCTAACTGAGAAATAACATGGAATGGTGCAGGTGGAGATGCACCCTGTTTGGCAGCAAGCAAAGCTAAGGGAATTCTGCAAAGAAAAGGGCATCCATGTAACTGCTTACTCCCCCTTTGGTGGAGGACCTGTTTGGCAGCAAGCAAAGCTAAGGGAATTCTGCAAAGAAAAGGGCATCCATGTAACTGCTTACTCCCCCTTTGGTGGAGGATTGTGTAATGGCCTGGATCTCATCCTCAACTCCAAGGAGATTAAACAAGTTGCACCAGCGAGGGGAATGACCCCGGCGCAGGTACTTAATTAAGCATCAATCATCTTGCCAATAATATTAATTAGAGTAATTTAAACTAAAAGTCCCTAAACTTCAACTCCAATTTCACTGTTCTTCCTTGAAGCTGGGCCTTAAAACTTCATAGAGGTTGCAATGTGATCCTACCCCATGAAAAATGACATCAGGGATTTCTAAAGTGAGATGTAGGTGGATTCTCAAAATGTGAAACTAGTTGTAAAGACTTAGGAACGAATCCAAGTCAAATTTAGGAAAAATTACCTTCACAACTTACTGAATTTTTGAATTCAACAGACCTAAGGGATCAACCTAAAATGCTTAAGCCAAGACATTATGGTAAATAGGCCCATGGGGCCTCCCTTTGCTATGTGGCTCCCGAGTGAGGGAAGCAAGAGGGGTTTTGACTGAGAGACTGAGAGGGTGTGAGCATGTGTGGCTGAGAGAGATCCAGAGAGAGATCAGGGGTGCGGCTGAGAGATTGGGTTGTGCCTAACATTGAGAAAGTTGTGCAACGGCCAACGGGTGTCACTGTTTAGGCTGGTTAGGTGCGGTGTTGTTGTGTGAGTGCATTATGGGTTAGGTGCTTTATGTTTGTGTATTAATTTTGTTGCATCAGTGCTTTATTAAGGTACTATTAAAAATGATATTTATATATTTTGTGCATCTTTCGTCCTTGTAAACTTTATAAAATCTAGATGAATGATTGCTTTTGTGAGCAATGAAATCTCCCGACTTAAAATTCTAACGTCCTTGTCGACTTTTCATAGTCAATCTATCCGTCAATCACCCGTGGATGGGATTTAGAGATATGAGGTATGCACCATGTCAGGTAATAATTAGTGTCAATTTTTTAATATTTAAATTCAAAAGATTAAATACATGGGTATATAAATCCAGTGATACGATCATAGGGTGCATTTTAATATGTAGGACTGACATATGAAAAGGAATAGAAATGCCTGTGCATTATGGTTTATGTTGAAAATGGCAAAGTATAAACGTAAAGAAAATTGAGAAATAAAATCGGCTGATTAACCAGACAAAGGAAGTGATGAAATTTGTCCGATTAGTTAGACTCTCTGGGCATCCATATTTAGTTGGGTCAAGTGATCGAAAATGGATTACTCCATCAAATAACCAATCGAGTAATCCAATTATGCATGTGGAAGTCTTACTAATTGATTTTATCTAGCGATCCAAGCAGTACTGCCATGGTGGAATATCCATTAACGTTGGTCGAATGGGTGTGCGGACACAGGTTTGCTTGAGGTGGGCGTTCGAGCAAGGGGTGAGCTTCGTGCCAAAGAGCTTCAACAGGGAGAGGCTCAAGCAGAACATGGAGATTTTCGATTGGGAGCTTAACAACCGAGGACTATGACAAATGCTTTAGGGCATTTCCACAACGACGACTCCATCTCATAGAAGTCTTCGTGACGCCCAATGGTAACGGGCCCTACATAACCCTCGAGGACCTTTGGGATGGAGAACTATAAGCAGTTGTTTGGATCCAGGATTAAGTACACTTAGCCACGTTTGGCAGGTATCCGGGGTAAGGTTAACCCGGAATAACCCCTTTTTATTTTAGGTTAAAGTCATTCCAACTATGAAGTGAAATAAATTTACAGGAGCAATAGTCATTTGGAGTCATTTTTCATGCCTTTGTCTATGCCAATGCATTTCGTCTGTAGGCTTTGAGTAATTCGATGTGGCTGTAACATCTGAATTTGAGCCTCCCTTTTCTGATAAGAGTAATGTCGGATTCTCCGTAGAAAATGACATCGAATTTCTATTTTTCTAAACTTAACGCTCCTATCTATTCCTTAATGTGATGTTCACTATATTATTTACCCTGTAGTGGAACGTGAAGTATGATTGAGAGAATAGCATCTTGTGGTCCCCTACTTGTTCCTTTTAACTCTTTCATCCCTTATTTTTTCTCTTTTTCTAACCAAATAGCCATGAGACATGAAGTTATATGTAGACTTGAAGATATTAATGAGATAGACTCATTTAGTCACTTATGTGAATTAAGGATTAAGGATCTTCGTCTCTAGCCGTGACTTCTTATTGATTGATTTAGGTTTTATGGTAATGAGAGGTCAACTGGTCTTGGAAATCGATTAAAAGCGAAAAATGGCAGAGCCGGTCTTTTCCTGAGCTCGGATTTTTTAATATTTGTGACCAATTGAGTCGTAGGAGATCCACGAATCACCAAGCATGAGGCAATCTGAGCTCCAGATCGGAAGATTCGTGGGGGTTTATGTCAAAGAAACACTAAGGTTGTTTGATAAAATTATAGTGAAATAAGTTGATTACGTATTTGATTTGATAATTTATAATGATTGGTATGATGATATCGTGTTATTAGTTAATATTTTAATATTATAATATAATGTGAGTGGATATATTATATTAGAGTGAGTATATTTTAATATATATTGAAGTTAATGTGATGTGGGTGGAAAATTGTGAAATCTCTAGAGAAGTTCCTAATCCATTCCTATCTCACTCGCAACCCTTTATTCCACCCTAAAACCTGTTGCCAAATGCAATCTAACCTTCGTTCCTTGTAACAAGAAGATACAAGAGCATACCTCTTCATTGAGTGGATGTTTGGTTGGCGAAATAAGTAGATTTATGTCGGGTTAACTATTTAACATGCTACTTAACTTGTCCCCTATTTACGGTAGGCTAAGTAGATTTAACTTGAGGTAAAGTTATTTGACCTTCTTTGTGAAATAATTTTAACCTATCAAAACGTCCAAATAAGTTAACTCATGTATTCCACCATTTATTTCACTTCTTCTCTATTCCTTTACTTATCTCACAAATTTATTCTCCTTTCCAAATGAGGCCCGAGAAATTAGCACAAATACATAGAACAAAAACAATATGGCTTATTGTTTTGCAAAAGAATCGGTAAGAGGGACTAACAATTGGTTGTTGTATCGACTAAGAAAGGTAAAGACTAAATTCTTGACGCCATCCCCCAAGTCAAACTTTCCTCCAACTCAACAAGTGGATCTCATCTCCTCGGATGAACTTCATTGACATTTAAAGTAAAAATGTACAAAAACATAAAGTAAGATGTGTTTTCACTTTATAATTCATATTTAATGTAAAGAAACTTAAAAAGCAATGGATGTTCTGTTATGTGATAGGTTTTACCTTACTTAAAAAAGTCATGATCACTTTGTGAGTTAGTAGATACAAAAGTATTTTTTTAATTTTGAATCAAAATGCACTGATACAAAGTTATGCACCGACATCAAATAATTCTGAAGTTGATTTTGATGATTTTACATTGATATAAAATTATATTATTATACCTGTAAATTTTGATTTTACACGGATGATGTGTATTTTTTATTCGGTAGTTTTGATGACCTTTTTTTAGAGATTGTGATCACGACACATAACCCCACTTTTGAATTTACTTTTTTGACCCGTTATATCTCCTTACATCGTAGAATTTACATTTTTTTATCAGTATCCATACTAAAACAATCTTCTCGATTACCTTTGGGAAATTGTAGCACATTCCAACCCTGAGTTCACCATTCCTTCTACTGCCCCACTTCATGAGGTGTACCATCCCATCCCCAACAAAAGGTTTATACTCCAGGATGATAGCCTCTATATACAGCTTTCGCTTGCATTCAAGTCTAGGCGAGAGAGCATGCCAAAGACATCGAAGTGCGTGGCATATACCCTTGCTAATAACTTGGAACTTAATTGCCTTGGCATAGAAATTAGCACATCATGAGCATAAATAAAGTGTAAACTAAACAGGATCCGAAATATATGCCCTCATATTTATTGGACATCTTGTTTGGAACATATGTTCCCTTAGCACCACAAATCTATTTGCAGCCCCGTTAGATTTAGGATTTTTTTGCATATGTGCCCGTATGACCATTCGTAATTAGACGGATACTTGCTCCTTCACGAATTATTATGATGCAGGATGTGTATCCCTTCATCAAATATTATGTCAAAGTTACAAGGAGGCAAGGCTTACCTTGGGATTTAATCCCTGAAAAAGGGGTTGACCCTCGTTTGCCAACCGAGTTAATTAAACCTATGATTTTGGGAAAACCCAGGTTTCACTTAACACTGTTACGCCAGTAGGAGTGGGTGTTAAGTTAGCCCCTATTTTCTCTTCTGACATACATCCTTTATACATGGGTTAACTCCCATTCGTTAAACATCTATCAGGTTAACCACCCTTCCTAATTAAATACAAATATGAGTTAATTCCCATTCCCAACTTGCATATCCGAGTTAGCCATCCACGGCCACCTTAAAGGCATACTTTAGGAGGGTATGATTACCTCAAAGGCTGGCGTCACTCCCAAGTCCACACTAGGTTTACAAGGGAAGGGGATTAGTATCAAATCAAATGATAGTCTGAGTAGGATTTTACTTTCTTAGGTTAACCCTCTAAAAAGGAGGTTAACCTATATTTATTTTTCAGCCTAACCCTCATTTACAAACTTAGGATTGGAGTGTGAAAACTTGTGTTTTGCCAACAGTAGTTCGCACTGATGTTAAGCACCATTTATTATCCTCACACCTCTTAACATTTAACACACCCCACCACAATTGCCTCTCCCTATCCCGGATGCCCAAATCGACCTTCACTGTTGCTTAAATCACTCTTGCCATGGATGACCATAGGCTCAATGCTCCATCTTGATGCAAATGCTCTCCATCCTTGTGCCTAATCCCTAAATTGTTGCTGGTGGACCACTTGATGGGGCCTCAATGATGCTTGGATTCATGGAGGAAGGGCCCACTGTTGTGAGGTAGTGGTTGTCATTACTCTCTTCACTAACCTTTTGTTGCTACAAAGGTCTATTCTCCTTAACAAAGGTGCTCCCTATCTTCCCCGTTACTCTACTAAGGTGATCTGAATCCCTATTTGATGTGCCAATGGAAACTTGTTGAATTTGTTTCACATGATGAACTTTATTATGCATGGTTCAATCATCCCTCTGAATCAATCATCATTCTAGTGAGTTGCATTATTGTCTTTATATATACCCAACTGCTCGTAGGTTTGGGGTACTATGAGTGCAATTTTTTTTTTTAACAAGCCCGGAACATTAGGGCTTGGGCCACCATAAATTTATTAATTCCCACAAAATATTTACAACAAGTTCCCTTGAAGAAAGATAGAAGGAAAAAGGTACAAAGCATAAAAACACAACCCATCTCCAATGTAAAGAAAGATTCAACTTCATTCAACCAGATCTTGATACCAATTTGTCTAGTTATATGCCAATGGAGTTGAATCTTTAGATGCTAGACCCAGCCTCAATCTTAAGCCGAACATATAATCTTCAAAACAGTAGACTGAAGTCATCAAATACTCCACAACAACGGCATAGAATGTTAAGAATGTCATCTCCTATCTTTCAGCATTCTTTTATTGATGTTCGTAATTCCTTAGTTTTGGACTCGGACTTGCAGCGACAGCAATCATTCTTCACTATAGCTACAGCTGCCAAGCAATAGCAGCAGCCACAACACAACAGACTTCCTAACCCGCACGGTAATGCAGCAGCAGCACATTAATCCTCCAAAAGAGATGTTAATCTCTTAAGTAAACTATCCCTAAAGATTTTCCTTCCTTTGAACCAGTTCCATTTACTTTGATGGAGTATTTGATAGCGGTATGCAAGATCTAAGACAGAGTATCATTCAGGCTATCCATGTAAATAATTAGTTGGTGATACTTGTGTGGCTACATGTAATTCCAAGAACACGTGCGTAGAAATCCTCACATATTCCAAGGACTTTTGGTTGACTGAATTTTGCTAAACCTATACCCATATTTATCGACAAAATTTATATCTAAAAACATTTAAATTTATATCCATACTCATCTACTCATTGAATACTCCTTTACCTATCAAATATTTATTTATAAATAAATCGTACAATCAAATTATACCTATGTGAACTCAAATAAGAAAAAAAAATAATAACATAATTTATAATTAATTTATAAAAAAATTAAAATAATATAATAATCATATCATTCATACCATGCATAAAACTTATACAATTTTCCCCATAAAAGAAAAAAAAAAGGTAAAATCATACCATACATAACATTAAAGTCGAGAAAATGCTAATATTATTACATTCATTAAGAACATTCTCAGAACATACCGTACTCATGCATCTACTTAAACAAAAATCTTCAAATCAGACATATGTATCAGATTATCAGGCCGACTTAATAGATCTGGATCCAAAGTTAGGCTCGCACCCAAATCCAAATCCGAATTCAAACGGATCAAATTTTATCCATTTTTTTAAAGTCTGGTGGGGTCAGGTTCTATTTTCAGGGAGGACAACCTATCCTATTTCTAAGTTTCCTAGCTGTATACATCTCTAGAGATACGTCCAACAAGTAGCATCTGGGTGATGGTCAAACACGCCAACTAGGTCAGCAGCGTTTATAAGATGCTCCTAAGAATCAATCACCAATGATTTCGCAAATGGATGGACATAGAACCATATCTAACTCCTTGCAACCGTATGCAAGCTTCGTAGCTTCACCTTTAAATAGGTGCAACCATAGCCGAGACGTGGATTAGCCACATCCATGTGCCCATGTGCACCCTTGAACGTCCCCCCTCCTGCAAGGTCCTCTCCTAAACAACCCATTGGTAAACAAGACACCTCACCCCTTTCTATAAAATTCCCCGAGTCCATAGCCTTCCCCCTCAAACCATCTGCAACTTTTCCAACACCCCTCCAATCCACAATCCAAGACATGGACGAGGCCTTCGGACAGTTGAGCAGCAGCAGCCAGGAACAAAAGCATGGCCCGATTATTTACTCCGATCATGTCAATCACCCCTTGAGTCTCACCCCCCGAATACATAGATAGATGGTGGGATTCATGCCTTAAGCAAGAGGCTCTGAACACCCATTATTCAAAGGTGCAATGCAGGTCCTGCTCCTCCAAATTTTATTTCCAGGTGCTCATGGTGTGACCTCTCAGAGGCCCCATCAGCCAAATAAAGAAGCACAAGATGCCATGGAGGTGCCCCCCTTGCGTGTGTGCCGTGCTGCCCATCCGATATCGCATGCATGCACGCACCAATGCTGGGAGGGTGCTCCAAGAAGAGGAAGCACGGGGACCGCGTATTCAGGTTCAAGACCTTCTGCAGCCCCGGCAACCCCACGCACTTTCGCGGCACGTTCCAAGAGAACATTAGGACCCTGCTTCAGTTTGGTAACCAGGAGCATGACTTGAATGGAGGAGCGAGGCGCTGGTCCTTCCTCCTCGAGCTCCACCGCCACCCTCCAATCCACGTTTCTCTGTACGTTGTGGAGGAATTCATCGATGAGAAGTCGAGCCATCGCCACTGTCACTACTGCAGATGCATAGGTGGGGTTCTCACTTTAGTAGCATGTGTTATTGTCCATATATTGACGTTGGGCAAGCTTTTGTGCAGGTTGGGGTCACCACATGATATGCAAGAGATTGTTTCACTTTGTGCTGCCTTCTAGGAAGGCCATGCTTCTGAAAGAAGCTCAAGGGATCAGTGGATATGGTCCCTGTGGAAATGTGAAAGCATTTCTGATGATGAACCTGCAAAGACAATTGATGCACGGAGTCCTGCACTCCAATGGTTTTGGCCATTTGCTCTGCGTGAATGGCATCGAGTGTGGATCCGAGATTGTTTCGGGACAGCAGATCATGGAATTGTGGGACCGGATTTGCACCAGTTTGAGGCCAAGGTCTCTCTCACGTTGAGATCAGCAAGTGTCAGATCATGGTATAGAATATTAATGTTTCTAATTTGTTTTGTAGGATGGTGAGCTTGATAGACACTGCAAGGAAAGGAGCCATGAGCTTGAGGCTAATCCATGGTGCCGCCTATGGAGAACCATGGTTTGGGATGTGGGGCTACCATTTCGGCCAGGGAAGCTTTGGAGTCACCAGAGAGATGTACCACAACTCCGTAGAAGTGCTGCAGTCTTTACCGCTGTGCCTCCTTGTCCCTCAATATGGCAGCATTCGACACGACATACCAGCCATCGTCGCCAAATACCAGATGACATCTGGTAATTCACTGCTCACGCTAGGCCATCTCCTCAAGTTCATGCAGGAACTAAAGCGACGCCTCCCGCTGGACACCTTGATGGCCCTGGACTACCATGGCATCGCCACCGAGCCAGCATGCAGGTGGTCAAAGAAGAGGGTTGAGATGGCAGCACAGGTGATCGTCGACACACTAAAGAAGGCAGGGCCTAGGTGGGTTTCAAGGCAGGATGTGAGGGATTCCGCAAGGACCTATGTTGGAGACACCGGGCTGCTTGATTTCGTGCTGAAATCCATCGGCAACCACGTTGTTGCCAGTTACATGGTCCGCAGGATGGTTAATCCAGTGACCAAGGTACTAGAGTACTGCTTGGAGGACATCAGCAATGGGAAACATAAGCCAGACATTAACTTAGTGCCAAACACAGGAGGAAGGACTCATCTGACGAGGGCACAAATCATGAGGGACTTGCTATACCTGTACAAGTACGTTCTCAAGGAGCAGAACCCCGCAATCACCACGGGAATATTTGACACTGTGCCGATGGCAGTGACGATAATCCTGGACAGCAAACAACTGATAAAAGACTATAGTAGCGATCCACTGGTGCCCGTGGACAACAACATCAGGGTGGCCTGCTCTATACGTTTAAGGTATGAAGGGAGGCAAACATCATTGTCTCCTTGCTGTGATGAGCTAGTAAGCCTGCCTGGACATGCTACCATTAAAGACTTGAAGACTGAAGCAGAGAACCAATTCCGGAAGACATATCTTGGTCTGGCAAGCTTAGTGGCAGAGTCGGTGGTGGGCATTGACAGCAACAAGGACAGCGATCTGGTCCTCAGCCACATAGAATCAGGAAGTAGTGTTGTCATCAGTGGGAGTCTACAGGGCACAGCAAGTAGCAATCAAATACAAGAAGGGGGTTGCGAAGATCGTGGTGGCAAAGGTTGTGCCATAGTGGTGGATTGCCAGTGTGGTGCAAAGGAGGAAGATGGGGAGAGGATGATCAGTTGCGATGTGTGCGAGGTGTGGCAGCATACTCGCTGCCTTCAGATCCCTAACAGCGAAGATCTGCCTATTGTCTTCCTTTGCCGACATTGTGAGCAGGATATTTCTGCCATTGCCTCCCTCGTACCATAAGCTTCCACAATCAAGTCTTCAAGAAGAAATGGATAAAATGCATGTTATTCCTTATAGTAACTTTTTGGTTATTCCAATATGCCAGATATTTTCCCTTCACTGACCAAAATATATGGTTGTCTTGATGCCAATATGTATTCTAGTATATCAGGCAAAAACATTTATCAATAATTCTTAAACTTGGAAAAGTCTCTATCAGCTCTGATCAACAATGTGAGATCCAGCATTTAAGAAGAACCCTTGCAAAGTCATCCACCATGACTGAAGTTAGGTACTAACGTCTAAAAACAAGCCTTCTAAGAAATGTATATATGAAATCATAAGAGAACAGATTCAACTTTTTGATGAAAAAAGGAACCAGAGGAAACACAGATATTAACGTGGGAAGAAGCCAAAGATTTTCTCATGCTCCTTATAGCTTAAGGCAGAATACATCCCATCTGGATAGTTGGGCCTCTAAAAAGACAATGACACCAAAATACTTTTACATTTTAAAGTTGTTATGGATAACCAATTTGAATAATAGCTGTCCAACAATACAATAGATTTTTTCCTTTTAACCCGTCGTCAGATTTAGCCAAAATCCAGCATGAGTACAGTTTCCCCTCTATATACTAATTAACAAGCGATAAAAGAAAGGAGGTTTTACATATATACCCCTGTAAACTTTCGATAAAACATCTATATCCTCATGTTCTTGATATTTATGTATATACTCCTATAAAATTACTATGTTAAAGCCGTATGCCCTTGCTTTGTTAAATCCAAAGGAAAACGTCATAAAAAATATAAAAAAATAGAAAAATTTATATATTCATTCCTAAATATATCTCTCCCCTATTTTTCCCTCTAAACTCTTACACCTCCCCCATCCTCTCCTTCTCCCTCTGCTTTGGCCGCCGAGGCGGGTGCGGGCCTCGACAAACAAAACCCACTTCTTCCCTTCTCCCTCTCCATTCGCTTCTCCACACGCCACACCCTCCCCATGCAATGCCACTCCAATGGACCCTCACCCTCTGCCTCCTCCTCCTCCTCCCAACCCTAACACCCAGTAGCAGCAACATCAACATCTGCGCCCCAGCAGGCGCACTTCCCACACCCACCCCTACAGCGATGACCCCTTCCTCCTGCTGGACGACGACCCTTCCCCCTCCCCTTCCTCAAGTGCAACTGCTCCCCTGCAGCCTGGTAGCGCGAGATGGAGCTCAAGGCCATGCTCGCCCCCTCCCTTGTCTTCCCCATCGACTCCCTCCGCGGCGATGAGCTCCTCTCCCTCCCCTCCCCTCTCAAATCCCGCAACAACTACATCGTTGTTCGCAACCACACCCTCTCCCTCTAGTGCCACACCTTCTTCCACTCCTTCCTCTCCAAGTCCGATGTGCTCTAGACTGTCTCCTCCGCGTACGGCCCCTTTGTCTCCTCCACCTATAACTTCCTCTACTTCAATGGCTTCATCAACTTCGACGTCTCCCCTGCCCTTCACCGCTCCTCCCCCTCCCCCTCCATCCTCATTGCCAGCACGGGCCTCACCAGTCTCTCCACAACCTCGCAGCTCCGCAACTTCGGCCTCTGCGTCATCCTCAAGGCCCGCACCCGCCCCAACGGCCACATCGGGGGGGAGAAGGAGAGGAAGGGGGAGGAGGAGGAGGCATGAAGGTTTAGGGAGAAAAATAAGGGAGAGATATATTTAGGGATGAATATATAAATTTTCATTTTTTTAATATATTTTATATTTTTTATAATATTTTCTGTTGGATTTAACGGAGCAGGGACATATGGCCTTAACGATGTAACTTTGCAGGAGTATATATATAAATATCAAGAACATTGAGGTATATACATCTTATTGAAAGTTTACAGGGATATATATGTAAAAACCCCTGAAGGAAAAGGCAATAAAGGAAAAGATGCCAGACTTTTCCTCTCAAGAAGCCAAACTTTTGCCTCAGTTTTATCAACTTCCTGATTTGTCAACTTGCTCCTGCTTCCCTTTGAAGCATATCAACACCCTTTCATCTGAACAAGCATCATATATTTAATTTCTCAAGGAAAAAAGATATTCATGGAGCTGCCATTTGATTCAAACAATTCACCACTTGCAATCCAATTAGTCACGACATAGAGATGAAGCAAGCAAAGGAACTTTATTGGTCACCATCTTAAGAAATCACATTTTTACTATTTTAAAACTACAATGGTTTTCTGCCTGAAAGGCATTTTCTTCTCTAATAAGAAGCCAGATATACCTTTTCCCCTAAATATTTAGAAGCACAGAAATGATAGCTGCACACCCTTTTTTAAGCAATTATAACGCTCATTTAAGTGCATTTTAAAGAAAAACAGGAGCAGAGAAAACTTTCCTCCAAAGAGAAAGGAAAGATTTTCTGATTCCTCTGCTTTGGCAAACTGTTTCAATATGATCAAAGCAAGGTCTCTTGTTAATTGAAAAGCAGTGTAGTCCCACAAGCAATTCTAACTTTATTGGGAATGTTTTTACTACAATCTGGTTTTCGCATTAGCAATATGGTACCCCACAGTGAGGATCTAAGAATAATTCAGTCAAAATGGAATATTCATTAGTACACAGTCCACAAACAGCTACTTTATTTCTACACCACCCAACATGCAACAACCATATATGATAGAAATGGTGTTATACAGTCCACAAGCAGCCACATTATTTCTGCTATACAACCCAACAAGCAAGAACCGTACATGACAGAGTTGGTGATACCTTATTGAAGATCATAATGGCATTGTAAAGCTTAGGGCTTTTAGGAGTTGAGGTCTACATCAAGAACAATATAGAAGCATCATCACAGATGCGTGAGAACTAATCAGCAATGCTCATATATGAGATTATCAGTCAGAATTCACAGAGCTCAATTAAAAAAATATGCATTTGAAATTTCAAAAAGCAAACAAACTGTCAATACTTCTAAACAAATCAAACCTGGGAACATCATATTTCTTTGAGACTGCAAGTCAAAACCGAAAAATCAGATGAACCAAACGAATAAAATAAAAATCATCAGCAGCCCAGTAGTTGCAAAGTTTCAATATGCCAAGACTGCAAACATGGACAGGGACAATTAGTGCAAATCATCCAACATTGCGTAAACCAAACCCGCACAGACTTGCATACGCACCGGCAATGAACAAAAGATCAAAACAAAGCCAACTCCTGCTAAATTCACTGCAAGTTACACCTTCACCTGATGGTCACAAACTTGTTCGTCCCATGTTTCGCCCAGTAAGGCCTCAGGTCAATCGGATCTGAAAGGTTGTAACCCTCAGAAATGAGCTTCTCCAGGACCTTCTTAAATGCGCCCTGGCTCATCTTCCTCCCAGCAATCCTTGCGCCACGCCTCTTCTGGCTCATCGGGAGTGGGTACATTGAAATGCCGGTGGTGCAGCAGGCTGACTGCCAGCCCCCAACACCCCATCTGTAGCACTGCTGTGGTGTGCCCGTGCAAGTGCAAACCGGGGCGGGCAACGTGGAGATATCCAAATCCACCCCATTGATGACCATCTCCAAGCTCTTCCTTGCGGGTTTCCCTCGCGAAGCGGTGCCATTAGCAGCTCCCTCCTTGGGTGCGCTCGCCTTCTTGGGCTTCTTCGGCTTAGGCGCCTTACCAGTCCTGCCTGCGGGCCTCTTCTTTGGGGAGGGGTCTTTCCTCTCCCCATTCTCACCAATAAGCACCATCTGATTCTCATCCTTTTGCAGGTCAAGGTGCTGCTTTTGCTGCTGCTGCTGCTGCTGCTGCTGTGGCACCATCTGAACGCTCACGTGATTGTCGGGAATGAGCGCGTAATTGGGCTGATGTAAAGGCAGCATGTGGGCAAACTTGTCCCTCTGTTGCAACCAGTTCTCCCTGGCGAAATCCACGGGGATAGATGGGTGCGGCATCACACCCCCGCTGCCGCAGTCACGTTGGAGGAACGCACCATAGCCGAGGAGCCCCTTCGCGCCCCTCTCGGCCCCCGCAATGGACATGAGCTGCAACCCAAGATTGCTCTTGTAAGGGGGCTGCGGCTGCTCGCAGTAGCAGCCCCAATCCCTGGGACCAAACCCGCCACACCCATCATCCATTTCTCCAAGCTCAACAAGGAAACCGCCCCAAGATCCAACCTTTGCTCTTCACAGGGCCTCAAAAGCCAAGCCCATGAACAACCCTCACCAGCTCCACCTGTTACCAAGACTGCAGGATAGAGATAAAACGAATCAGCAAATGGGGAAAAGGAGGGCTCCATTGCAAACCCTAATTCCGGGATCCACGAAGAAATGGGGACCACAACGGCGCTACCCAGGTGGTGGAATCCCGATTGCGTGCGCTCCGATGGGGAAAGATCGGATCTTGGGAGGTCCTTGACGTCCCAAGATCAGATCTTGGAAGGTGAAGAATGGCGATGTGGACATGTTAATAACAATAAGGAAAACTCCAAGGAATGAGGAAAGGGAAGAATAAAAATAAAGAAGCAGAAGGAAGACATATAGACAACAGCACAGATCCGGAGAGAGGAGAGAGAGGACTTACTTTGATTGATTATGAGAGAGAGAGAGAGAGAGAGAGAGAGATGTGGCCGTCTAGGGTTCTCTCTTTCTTGGCCGGGAGGGTGATGCAGAGAGAGAGAGAGAGACAGAGAGAGAGATGGGAGGCCACGGGGGGCAAATCGTTTTCCTATAAATATTAGATTCGTTGTGGGACAACTTGCAGCGCTGCCCCATTCCATGTGCTTTTAGTTGCAGATATACCCTCCTTGTCAATGTTGGAACACATGTTACGTATGCTTGACCACGTGGAACACAGTAAAAAATAAAAATAAAACAAATATCGGTGTAAAATAATTTAAAAATTAATTACTTCACTTTTTTGCGTTGATTTTCTAAAAATATTCTGAATGCATTCATATATTTTTTTAATTAATTTCATCCAAATCAACCAGTGTTCAAATAAAATTATTATCTCAACTTTTAATTGTAAAATATGTTTTTATATTCTTATCTTTTTATAATTGTAAAGTAGTAGCACTATTTACATTTTAACAATATTTCAAATCTTTCTCCTAACTTCAAACTTATTTATTAATGTTGGCGAAGGTTAAAAATCGTCACCAAGAACAAGAGGCAATATATGTTACACAAATGTAATAAAGATATAAGAATTCAATATCTTTTCTTTGTAGTGAAAAGTTGTTTCAACATGAGGTGACCTAGTGGAGACCACCATAACAAATAAATCCTTGCAAATGATTAGATGCCCAATTAGGTGAGGTGTCACAAACACTTCACTAAGTGATAGTGTTAGTTTATCTCAATCAAACCTAGCACCTCTCTACTATGAAAATAAACACCTTGGCAAACATAAGACTTGACGCCTATAGGAGTAACTCTAATTATCTTCTTGAGAAAGATATCACTAATAAAAATGCTTGTTGGGCCTTTGTAGACCACCGTTGCAAGCTTCCACCTCATTGTTGGGAAATCCTCGAGGAGTGAGGATTCAAATGATTCAATCCCTAGATCTCTATGCCATTGTGGAAGTATAAAAACAATCGTTTAAAAAATTTCTTCGAATCATAACTCAGATCAATGCCCAAAATTTGAATAATAGAAATTGAAAAACAAGAACAACCAAGAAAACTAGAACCACATAGGAAGAACTAATTTATTTTCGTTCCAGAATCCTCACAAGTAATGTGATTACCTATGGGTGATGTAACATAACACCTCACATGTTGTGTCTATGCCTTCTACAATAACTCCTAGCACACCTTAGGACCTTTTTCTCAGCAAGCAGATGAGACCCCCAATACCAAGAACATCCAATTCACATTTCATTTAGTGAACTCTTCGCGAAACTATCTTGTGATCCATGAACACTTCGTGTTTCCAAGATACAATCGCCTCAAATTTCTCGCATGCGAGCAAAACCACCAATTAGGGTCTTGATTATATAGTCCTCTTCATTGGTTAGTTGACTGTTTAGATGATCGATCGATACCCACCAAAGGAGTCCCCACCACAGAGGGGGCTAAACTTTATAAGTTGGTTGCCCAGTAGTTGAAGGAGACAACCTACTTGTAAGGGACAGGTCATCCCTTCCTCTTCCTAGTCGACACCCTCAAGAGGTGTTGGCTGGGAACTTCTCCTTTCCTTCTCTCCTTATCAACTACAGGAGTTGGTCTCCACAAGAATTTAGGATGATTTGTGATTTATTGGGAAGGGAACTAAGGTTTGCAAGAGGAGATATTTATAGTGATCCAAATCATAATTCTAATATGACGTGAACTCTTTTATCTACATTGAAGGGTTGGGATTTAAACCTACTTAATTTTCATGTGATTAACTTAAAACAAATTTTGAGACGTTAGGATCTAGTAATCAAACATTAATTAATTGTAATCCAACCCTTGGATTTTGTATTTAGTTAAATTAGGTGCAATTAATCACCATCGAGTAGGAACTTACCAAAATCATTATTGATTTCATAACGCCAACAATGAAGGGTGTAGAATTAGTGGAATTGTGACGTCACACCTCTCAGGTATTTCAAATACCCGTGAATCCTTCACATTGGAAAACATATGAAACCCTTACGATTAAATCCCGAGTTCATTGTCCATCTTATCACGGGTTACACATTTTTCACATTCTCTTTGTATCATTGGGACGAGAATGAAAATCAGATCATTTCCCAAATAATTATCTTCTTCTCTTTTATGCATGGATCTAATTATGATCCGTACGACCATGCACATGGAACTTCATACATCCCAACATATGTGGAGTAAGCTCAAGTCTCCTGATATGTTGCTTATACCTACAACAGCTAATCTGTGTAATCTCTTTGAGAAATCATGTATCTCTTACACCTTCATATGCATACCAGCTTTCCAATCTTTATCACCAAAGTGGTTGCATTAATTATCGGTCCACCAAATCTGCATATTCAAACATAAAGGCACATATCTATCTTAAGTCAAATGATACACCTCCATGACAGTTATAAGAAAAGGGCTTCCGCATTTCCATGTCAACGGTTCAACCCCTTGACTCAACTTGTGTTATAGCCTCGAATCTCTATTCCCATGCAGAGGATGCTCATCAAGGGCATCAGTCAGGTAACAGTCTCTAAAGAAAATTATCACTCTTCTCAGACTAAAGACAACAGTTCGATATTATGATAGTTCTTGATGACTTATCGAAATCCTCGATTCAAATTGTTTGGTTTCTTCGATATCTGTCATCGATTTATCCAACTTGGCAAGGTACATTTCCTAATTGTATTGAGGGATCCATGTAACCATATTTTATGTGTCCATGTGATCTAATACTTAGATCTTAATCACTAATTGAGTAATTCGACTTAGGTTGGCTTGATCAGGGCACATAACTATAACACTTACATACAAAGTTAATCAAGGCTGCAAGCTAGTTATTGGAAGCTACAAACGCATGTCTTCTTATCTTTTCAATGAAATATGGACTCATGATTAATTAATGTGTGAAATATCTCCATTAAACCATTGGAGTTTTAGATGCTTGGTGAGTCATCCAAATAACCTAACAAGTCATTACTTGGATCCAAATAATGGGCCAGTCATGAGAGCAAAAGTGTTACGAACGTGGCTTCAAGACGTTTTAAGACATCTGGGAGGTGTCCCAGACGTCTGGAACCCCTTCCAGACGTCTGGGATTTAATTTTCTGCGGAGTACGGGGTTGCGTCTGCGCGCATGCGCGCGCAGACCTGCAACCGCCACCCTCTTCCTCTTTTTCCCTCTCTCCTGCAGGCGCAGTGCTGCGCTCCCTCTCTCTCTCTCCCCGCGCGACCTTATAAGGCCCTCGCCCTCTCCCTCACTCTCATCTCCTCCGCTTCCCTCTTCTTCTTCTCCTAGCCGGTGCGAGAGCGCGAGCGAGCGGCGGCAGCCGCGACGAGTGTGCGGGAGGAGGTGTTGCGCGAGGGAGGAGACGCTCGACCATGAGGGCTCAAGCTTGCCGAGGCAGCTAGGGCCGGCCAGCGGGGGAGCAGTGGGCGTGGAGCATCGCTGGAGGGCTGCTGCAGCTCGAGCAGCAGGCGGACGGGGCGCGGCGCGGTCGTGCGTCGCGGGCGGAGAGCGAGAGGAGCTCTGATTCTGGAAATTTTTCCAGAATCAGACGTCTGGGCTTACGACCAGATGACGGTGAAGACGTCTGGAGGATTGTCTAGACATCTAACAGGTAAGATATTTCGTCTCCTTCCTTTTTCGCGCGTACGGCCATGCAGCCGTCCGCCGCGCCTTCATCTGCAACCCGTCGTGCTGAGAGCGAGGAGTGGTTATGTGCAGGTTCTACTCGGGAGGGCACGAGGCTCGCCATCCAACGCGAATCGGACGTCTGGCCGCACTGCCAGACGACGAAAAGGACTTCCAGACGTCCGGGTTGACCATCGGACGTCTGGGAATTAAGCCAGATGCCCCCGCAGGCTTCTGGACGTCTGAGGGACTACACAGAGTGAAGGTATCCTCTGAACCACCTTTTAAGACGTCTGGAAGAGGTTCTAGACATCTAATTCTGGACTGTTTCATCGTTTTCAACCCGTTTAGGGCCGTTCGGAGTCCGTTTTCCGCGTTTCAAGTTGCGTTCTTTCCGGAATAAAATCCTCTATCTGTTTACAGTAATTATATACTATTCTGAGAAACTCCTTGTGCTTGATCCTTGTGTTAGGATCCCGTTCCATTGCAGTCTCGGGGGTTGCGGAGGCACGCGGGATTTCCAACCACGCCCCCAGTACTCCCGTTGTAGCTGATAGAGTGGCTTTTAATTTACTTAATCAAATTTGTTACAATTGTGGAATAATTAATAGAGTCTAGGGCACTGCATGAACCTTAGGACTGAGAAACTAGATTGATTGATAGATCCTAGGGTATTGCATGAAACCTAGGACTGGAAACTAGATTGGATGATAGATCATAGGGTACGGCATGAATCCTAGGACTGGAAAACTAGTGATATGTATATAATATTGCAGTCTTGGAAAATGTGGAAAGGAAATAATAGCTGCCTGTAATGAATAAGTAAACACGATTGAGAACATGGGTTGCATGAACGTGAAACTGGAACGGTGAAACCTAAATGTGCTGAGTAAAAGAGCTGGAACCCTACGGGGAATTAGGAGTAGAACTCCTGAAAAGAGAATGGAATGGAACTGAGAAAGAAAGATGTGGAAATGTGTTGTCTCTGGGGTACGTGATACCAAAGAGAGCACACATTACCTCTTAGTGCAGAGCGGAGCTAGCCGCCCCAGGGACCCAGGGTTAGGTATGGCCACTTTGTATCGACTTGCTGGCCCTCGTGTACGCAGTACCGAGGAGAGCTACTAGTGTAGGGAGAGCACTGGCTACCCCACGGCCCCGGGGTTCTGCTAGCCTCTTACACAGACTTGTTAGGCCCACTGGGCAAACCAGGGTAGTCAGGTGAGGGTGCGCGGACTGTGGAGGGGTTGGACCCCTATTACTGAGAGGGCTCTGCCCTATACTGGTTCTGTGCTGTGCTTTGGGCGCACCCGTTAACGGAAACGACTGACCGCGTGCCAGTGCGGGATAGCTACCCGTATGTTTATCGCACGTGCCGTAGTCACCGTTATGTCTGTCAGCGACCTTGGGGTGGTTGACTGAGAGTAGGATCACCACGGGGGACTCTCCCGGCCAGGAGAGCACCACGTGTTACTTCTACTTTTCGGGAAAGACTGCAATCAAGATCGTTCCCGCGAGGAACATTCGAGATCAAGTGAAAGATCTGAGAATTAGATAAATCGTGAAATGATACAAAGATGTAAATAAAGAAAGTAACAAGTTATAACAGCTACTGTACACTTTGCTGCTTCTTTAGTTTTAGCTGCCACTCTACTCAGCGTTTCGCTGATGTGTTACACTCGTTACTTTTCAGGACCAGGTGTCGAGCAGCCAGTGTCAGCGGCTGCAGAGGACGCTGGGCCGAGTAGGGTCCAGTAGAGTTACCGCAGTTCTTTTGTACCCCTTTTTGTTCCACTGTAGTGAGTAGTTCTTATTACTCTCTGTACTTTTCTTTAATTGTAGTTCATGTTATGTTATAAATGTTGTTCTACTGTTGTGGTGGTACATGCTGTAGTAGTTCTTTTTTTTAATGCTGTATTTTTGTTACTGCTAGTTATATTCATGCTGAATGTGGTTTATTTTACTGCTCTTTTGGTTACTTCCTCGTTGGACGACTAGGTCTTGGGATTAGTCGAGTCGGTCCGGTTCTCGTGTCTCGTAGGGACTCAGGAATCGGGTCGTTACAAAAAGATAGAGGAATAATAGCATTATCTTCTCTCTAAAAATATGGAAAAAAAGATCATTAACTTCATAAACACCTAATGTTATCATGGAGCATTCATAAAACACCTAGGAATACACGCACATGCCATAGAATGTTCCTCTATAACGACCATCTTCATCACCACATGCACAGGTGCTATTAACGAACCCTACATCCACCAAAAGAGCTCCGACAAGACCACGAACCTTTATTCCAACATACATGCATTCGCCTCTTATACCCATTCCCATCCACCATAAACAAAACCCCCCAATAAAAAACCATAGTCCACATACACCCCATTAGGTAATAAAATTCAAATCCTTCTTCTTTAACATATCCACCACTTTATACCCAAGAGGGGAAGTGCCTTTGGTGTTAAAACCCATGCTGTTTGAGCCTTTTAAGACATCTAGACTGTGGGTCAGACGTCTGGACATCTTCTCAAACGTCTGGAAATCGAAATTTTTAAGTACGAGCTCGCGTCTACGCGCAGGCTGCGTGCAGACAGTACTCTAATTTCCCTCCTTCTTCTCTCTCTTTCCCCCCACCTCCAAGAAAACCCTAACCCCATCCTTATAAAACCCCTCCCCCTCTTTCGTTCTCCCCACACCAGCCAACTTCCCCTCTTCGTCTCCACTCCAACGAGAGAGCCAGCGCAAGCGAGAGCGCGAGACCAGCAGTGAGGAGCGGCGTGAGGAGAGGAGGAGAGTGACCTCGCGAGCTCGCGTGGGAGCTCACCAGTGAGCGCACGGCCGGAGCGATGCGTTCGCGAGGAGGAGTGCGTCGGGGAGATCATCCTCGACCCTACTGCAGCCGGAGTTGCAAGCGAGGAGGCGAGAAGCGGCCACACGCGACGGGAGAGAGCGGAAACAGGTTCTGTTTCTGGGTTTTTCCTAGAATCAAACGTCTGGAGTGACGTCCAGACGATGGAGCAGACGTATGGAGGCAGTTCCAGACGTCTAAGGAGAGGGCTTCGCGAAGGTACGTCCTTTTTGCGGATACTGCCATGCAGGCGCTCCGCTGCAACCCAGTTGCATGGATATTTTGAGAAGATTTGGTCGTCACGTGTAGGATTTGCTTCGAGAAGGCACGAGACACGCCCTCCCACGCTTTTCAGACGTCTGGGAGACTTGTCAGACGGCTGGAAGCACGTCCAGACGTCTGGAGAGGTGGTCGGACATTTGGAGCTGGGTCCAGATGATCCAGGAGAGTTCCTGAATGTCTGAGGATTGGCACAGAGCTTGAGGTATGATACTGGACAGTTTAAGACGTCTGAAAGTTGTTCCAGACGTCTGATTTGAGACAGAAACCCCATTTTTGACTCGTTTAGGGCCCATTTGATGTCTGTTTTCCACAAATAAGATATCGTTGTGTTCCTTGTGAATTCCTCTACTTGTTAGAAGGCTTTCCATACTGTTCTGATAGTTCCCTTGTGATTGTTTCTTGTTATAGGACTTCGTTCCGTTGCAGGTTTGGGGCCTGCTGAGGCACATGAGCCTACCGTTCAAGCCCCCAATACTCCTGGGTTTACTGGTAGAGTGGCTTCTCCCAATTTAACTATAATCCTAAATGCATGTATGGAATGAATGATTAGAACCTAGGATATGGTATGAATCCTAGGACGAGAAGTACTTGAAATGTCTGTATGTGCGATTGAATTGTATTCTTGAATGAATAGATAGAAATGTAAAACAGCTACCTGTAAATAACCAAAGTTTCCTGTGAATTATGAATTGCCTGTGCTAGTTAACAATTGCATGTAATCTTCCAGTTGTATACGTTAAATGATATAATACGAGTTGCATGTGTCTACTCTGAGAATGGAAATATGAATAATAGAAATACGAGCTGCATGTGTATAACTTGAGAATTGAAATATGAATGATAGAAATATGAATTACCTGTGTACAACCTGAGTATGGAAATGTGAACGATAGAAATACAAATTGCATGTGTATAACTTGAGAATGGTAATGGAAATGATGAAACCTGATATGGAATGGCATGAGGCATATGAGCATGAACCCCAAAGGGAAAATGGGATTAGAGCTCTTGGAAATAAATAGAATGGATCTGGGAATGCGTTGGGAAGTGTGCTGGCCCTCAAGTACGTGGTACCAAGGGGAGCGCACGTTACCTCTTAGTGTAGAGGGGTGCTTGCCACCCTTCGGGTTGAGACCCGGGGTGGGTTTGGCCACTTTGCATCAACTCGGTGGCCCTCGTGTACACTGTATCGAGGAGAGCTATTAGTGTAGGGAGAGAGCTAGCCACCCCACGGGGCCCGGGGTTCAACTAGCGCCCTACATCGACTTATTAGGCCCACTAGGCAAACCAAGGTAGTCAAGCGAGGGTGCGCGAACTGTAGAGGGACGAGACCCTTATTTGGTTCTTAGGAGCTAGACCCCTGTTACTGAGAGGGTTAGGCCCTATACTGTTCCGTGCTATACTTTGGGCGCACCCATTAACGGAAACGACTGACCGCGTGCCAGTGCGGGGAAGCTACCCGTGCATTTATCGCACGTGCCGTAGTCATCGTTACGTCTATTTGTGACCTTGGGGTGGTTGACTGGGTGTAGGACCACCACGGAAGACTCTCCCAGCCAGGAGAGCACCACGTGTGACTTCTACTCTTCGGAAAAGACTGTAATCAAGATCGTTCTCACGAGGAACATTCGAGATCAATAAAGAGATCTGATAAATAAACCAAGTGGTGAAAATGAATAATTAGTTAAAAAAAGTAATTGAAAAACAATAGCTACCTGTCCACTTTTACAGCTTTAGTTAGTTGGTTGCCACTCTACTCAGCGTTCGTTGACTTTGTGTACTCATAACCCTTTTTAAGTCCAGGTGTTGAGCAGCCAAAGTCTACGGCTGCAGAGGGTGCTGGGCCCAGTAGAGCCCAGTAGCTGTAGTTCTTTTACTGTACACTTTTGTAGTAGTGAGTTCAGACTCTGGTACTTTTACGTTCTGTACCTTTACTTTTTTGTACTTTTATGTTCTTGTACTTTGTTGCTTTTCTACTGTTGTGGTGGCGATATGCACTGTAGCAGTTTTACTTCCTTACTGCTGTACCTTTTTACTGTTAGTTGCTTAGCATAGTAAATATGGTTTACTTTCCTGCTTTTTGGTTTCTTTCTCATTGGACTACTGGATCTTGGGATCAGTCGAGTCGGTCTGATCTCGTGTCCTGTAGGGATTCGGGAGCCGGGTCGTAACAAGATGGTATCAGAGCAAGGTTGTCCCGAGAAATGAATCAACTAACTTAAGAATAACCAAATTCACGTGCATGTAACTAGAGTAACTACCACAACGTACCTTTTGACATCTGATTTGAGGATTCTTTTGTTGAATGTTTGTTAGAGTTGACTTCTTCTGTTTTGTCTTCCGCGTCTCCTTGCAGGAGATGCCTCGTCGGAGAATTCCCAAGACAGGCCGTGGACGTGGCCGTGGACGAGGTCGGAGGGGCAGACGTGTCGAGCTTGGAGTACATGCTACCCCTTCTCTCCTCCTGAGCGTACAGTCTCAGGACCTTGTCCAGTTGATCCAAGAGGTCGTTCGAGAAGAATTTCAGCTTCTGCCTACTCCGCTGCCCCCTCATCTCCCTTCCGAGGGTACGAAGGGGGAGTTTTTCATGGGACGGCAATGTCACCGTAGCACCAGGCGACGTACGACGTACTTTCTTGCTCCACAAGTTTATCGCTACTTTGGAGTCTGATAGCACTCTATTAGGGGATCCGTTGTGATCAAAGACCTAGGCGGCTAGCTGTTTGTAGCTGGGGAGGTTAATACAGACTGTGAGGTCAGTGTTGGGGGACACAACCTCCCCGCTGACCTGATTGTGATACCGATGGGGGATTTTGGCGTGATTCTAGGGATAGTTTGGCTGTTCGCTTACCACTCTTTGGTGGATGTTTCTGAGAAGAAGATCGTCCTCTCCATGCCGGAGATGCCATCTTTTGAGTTTCACGGACAGCTGATGGACGGAGGCTTCAAGTGCATTTCTGCACTTCGGGCAGAGAGACTTTTGGGCCAAGGGTATGAGGGCTTTCTAGCTTGTGTAGTGGCAGAGCCCAGCCCCGTGGTAGACCTTTAGAGCATTCCAGTGTTCAGAGAGCACCTCGACGTGTTTCTAGAGGAACTACCAGGACTACCGCTTGAGCGTGAGATCGAGTTCGAGATCTCACTGGTACCGGGTGATGAGTCCATTTTAATGGACTAATAGTAAGCCTAAGTAATTCTCTTTTAACAATTTAGGTTTGTTAATAACTACACTAAGTTATAGAATAATTGTATGCATCATGATTTAATTTTATAACATTCTATGACTTAATGTGTAATGATTATGTTCTTTTTATTTGCAGGAATAATATTCAGGAAGAATAAGGGTTGGGGAGCAATTTTCCCCAACAACCGGCGAGCCTTTTCCCTTTCCTACAGCCAGTGTAACTCTCCTCCAACGCCCGCCGGTTGAAAATAGAAAGGGTATTTGGAAATCCCAGGATTGGCGCACGGGAGGAGAGAGAGGAGTTAAAGAGAAGAGGTGGAGAGAAGAACGAGGATCATCTTTTCCCCCTTGCGAGGAACTGCTTCATCGTGGAAGAGGGTGGACACCATGTAACTCGTGTGCACTGTGCCTGCACCTACCCGCTCACGCACCCGCAAGCCAAGCACCATAAGTGCTCTCCAACGTTGCAGGCACTCATTCCCTGCAGCGCCAGTGCCCGCTCCGCCCTCTCCAGAACCAGCGCCTCCTTCCTGCAGTTCAGCACACCCTCAACTGCAGGCGCTCTCTACCTGCCTTCACCCCACAGCGCCCGCACAGCCGCCTCAGCTGCCCATCTGCAAGTGCCCGCACGCCCATCAGCAGGCACAGCACCGCACCTACAGGCGCTACCGCACCCGCAGCGGCCACTTCGCCCATCTGCAGGCCATAGAGCCCGCACGGCCATCAGCAAGCGTGGCACCGCTCGCCCGCGCACCGCACCCACAAGTGCTAACTGCAGACCGTCGCGCCCGGATGAGCAGACCCGCGCCATAGCCGCGGCCACAGCAGCAACCTTCGCCGGTCCTCATCTCCTCCGCCGGCCGGCCGCCTCCGGCCATCTCCGCCGACGCCGCTGCCACCATCGGAGAGCCCCCGTCCTCGCCGTCCTCCTGAGCCTCGCAATTGCCCCGCCGGTGCTCTCTCTCTTTCGCGAGGAGGAGAGAGAGCAAATGCTCTGTTTTCTCCACCATTAAAATTTATAGAAAATGCCATTGTCAAGTTACTATTCATTTATTTTCTGAATTAATATATTGCTCCACAATTTGCGTGGACACCCCTTGCTTAATTCAAAATTACATATAATTGATTTCTCCTTCTGAGTGACAAACAATCTGAGATATTAATTATAGTGTTATTAGTTAGGAGATTAACATTAACATTGTTTGTTATTACCAAGGTTATTATTTAGAATATTATATTATGGTAATTTTGCATATGCACCCTCATCTTCTTGATTAATTATCTATATTGCAAATTTATGTGAGAAAAAGAAAAACATGAAGTAGCATGCATATCTATTGAGTTTCCTAAATAAATGTGACACTATTTATTAATTTAAATAGGCTAAGTCCTCACTGTGGAGACGACTTAACTATTCGTGGTTAGATTCTGACAATTAAAATGTTTTTGAAAAGCGACTTTCTATCACGCTATTAAATACAACGATACATCATTTTATAATAAAGTTTTAAACGAAAATGGAGATTGCTCTTTCAAAATGGCACCGTTGCCGGGGAGGAAAAATGCCTATTAATTTTTCGGGAATTTTATGTTATTTTTATGCTATTTTAAAAGCTTTTCTGAATTACTAACTGTGGATTTTCTTCTGTGCAAAAACACGCGACGAATGCGACGGACGCGCACGGCGGAGACAATCTTTTTGGTGGACCTTGACGCCACCTGAAGGACGACAACAGGAACACGTGGGCCTTGATCCCACGCACATAGGCTTACTGAGAAGCCTATTTCTGATTTAGGCAGTAGGTCTTAGTTAGATTTAGTTATATAGACATTAGAATTTAAATTACTGTCTTTTGGGCCCTTATTGGATATTTTTGGGAACGTGTTCCCATTTATTTAGATTATAGGATTATTTGAACTATTTTAAACTGCATTTCAGTTAGTTAGTTAGATTAGGTCTGTTTGTTATTATTATTTAAAAAAAAAAATCGAACTGCCTGCTAGAAGCTGCATATCTATAGGACGATCATCTAGGACTGAAGGAGGAACATCTAGTTTATTTTTTTATTGCATTGCATTCATACACTGCACGAAGAAAGCTGGAGTAAGGTACGTCTTTTCTTGAGCATTAATCACTTGTCATGCATATGCATTGAACCTAAATCTAAGACCACAAAAGTGTGTGAATCAAATTAATTCAGTGGTCACTTTAAACAAATTGGGACTGTTAAGAGGTTGGACTTTAAAATCTGTGACTGAAAATTGTGTGCAAAAGGATCCTGTTTGTGGAATTTCAAAAAATCAAAACACGATCGTATGCTTGCACACTTGAGACACTGTGCACCTCACACATAAGGTCACTAGATAAATTTCTACCTCTCCTCTTTTGCACCACAAGGGAAGTTAGTTGGAAATCAACAAGCCTATCCACCAAGTTACTTCGGTCCCTCGTGTGTGGGCTCGATTCGAGACTTCCATCCCTTGGGAGTAGGTTATAGGCACCAAAGAAGGTTGGCCTAGGAAGCATAATTTTTGCAAAACTTTTTTGGGCACCAACTAAACATATAACTCTAAGACCTGCAATCTACTAAAAACAGATCCTGTTGAATTTGCGTTTGCTTTGACAATAGAACTCTCTAGGAAGTTTTCTGCTTATATTCTGAATTTTGCTAAAGCCTAAGAGAGTTAAAATTGTTTTGCTTAAAGAAATGGATTACTCTTACTCCTATCATTCAGATTATCAGAGTCAATACTTCCTATCTTTTAATCAGGATCCCATGCTCCGAGCGTATCCATCCTTTGATGGGTACATTGATAATTCATGGGATCATTCTCATTCTTACCCTGGGACTACTGGCTTGATAACTCCCACTTTTGAGCAGAGCCTAGGAGCGGGATTTTCCAATCCTGAAATCCCTACTTCCATGCAAACAACCAACCCTCCCACCCTTCATGATTTTCTGTATCGAGGTTGGACTGATACCCCTAGGCAACTAGAGCCTGAAATTGATTATCCTCCCCAACCTGATAATAGTAGCCTCTCCTCTTTTATGATAGAAATGCAAAAACAACAAAAGGAAATAATGGAATCAATGGGAGAGATGTTGAGGAATAGTCAACACATAAATAAAGAAATAAGACAACTTCGCTACACGCTTCCCAATAATCTTGATCCCTACCCAATAAACCATGATCATGAAAATAATTCTGAGGAACCTAATGACAATAGGGATCCAATTTTAGGTAGCCATCACTTAGACTCTTCCAATGAGACACGGCCACTAGAGGATAATGATCATAGTGATCATCCACCTGAATTATATTGCAGTCAAAAACAAGGGAAGATGGTATCTCTTGGGGACCTTGACCCCAATGACGGTATTCTCCTTACCCCTACCAACCTGGGTCAAGGTTATATTGTTCTTATCACTTCCCCTCTTGATTATTTGGTGGAATCCCATTCTACTCTTAGTGAGCCTACTCCTGACCCTCCACTTAGGGAATCAACACCTACCCTTCAATATTCTAAGGATTCAAATGCACCTAATGAAGGTGACCCTAAGGGAATAGAGGATGATCAATTCTGGTCTCAGGGATATGACGAGTCTAATTTTGAAGATGAGGATACCCTAATAGAGGAACCTGGACTGAAACTCTGGAGTGATTCACAGGAGAATTATTTATCATTTGAGGACTTACCTCCAGAGGGTAGAAATAATATGATTAAATCCAGATTCCTCCTTTCTTTTGAGAGCCATCCCCCATCAAAACAGGAGTTGATATTAGAGGAGGACAAACAAAATAATAAGAAGTCTATGGGAGAATCTCAGGAACAAAACATATCAATTGAGGATTTATACCCCGAGAAGAATGACGAATTCAATGATATAGGCTTCCTCCAAAATATTAAAACTATTCCTCCCTTAGAAATAATTGAGGATACTGATCCAACTCCTAAGGAATCACAAATACACCCAGATAAATATTTGAGTGAACCAAATGAATCTGGGGATGAGCTGAATGATAATGATTCTTACATCTTGACCCTGCCATCAAAAGGTTGTAATTTGGAGTCTACCCTGCCATCAAATACGACTCCGATTATTAATGCTAGGTAGGATAACTTGAAGTTGTCTACAACTGTTAGGGAGTGTACACAATCTAAATCATTGTTGGAATTGGACTTAACACAACTAAGCCTTCATTGGACTTAACCATTACCTTCCAACACTACAAACAACCCTTATACTCCCTAACCGATCCTTGGCTCAGATCTCTGCTCATGTACATTCTTTCTGGAGACTATATCAGGCCAGTACATCCTAAGGTAGAATGGCGAGTATGAATTGATGCTTGTACTTTTACTCTCGCCATTCAAGGGTTTGAACTAATTATATGTATATCTTTTAAAACTCGTCCTGCTCTGGAGGATCCTTGTTATCCTCCACTTATTCTATTTCGGGAGGTCCCTTTTCATATTCCGTTTATTATTCCTAAACCTCCTAGGGTAGCCAACGAGATTTTCTGTTTTCATTTCTTCTGGCAAGCATTTGGAATTACATTGCATCATCAGCTCGCCAACATTCGTGGTTACCTATTTTCTAGGCCTGCGTTGTTACGCATATTCTTAGGGCTTAACCTTTTCTGTTTGGAACCTGACTTACAGGTTCCTTATAAGTATGGCTGCTGACAGAAAATGCAGTGCTTGTTGGGAGGCAACCCAACAAACTGTGTCAGGTGATTTCTTTCCTTTCTCCTCCTGTTTTAATTTTACAATGGGGACATTGTAGGATTTAGGTATGGGGGAGTGCATTTGCATTTTAGGTGCATTCATGCATTTAGGTTAGCATATAAAAAAAAAAATATTCTCTTTTCTTGAGCTGATTGGGTTAGTCCCTAGCAGAATACCTTTTCCATTGGAGGTTTTTCTTCTTGAATTATTTCTTAAGTTTAGAATTAAGTACATTTATTTCACGTGCACGTAGACTTGGTAATGGATCCTTGAGGAAAACTAATGAGCATTTATTGTCTACTGAACCCTTGGACAGTTCATAGAGAGTCAAGCATACTATCTTCTAGTAAATCCACCTCATATTTGTGAGAAGAAGTAGAGAGATTACTGGTGTGCTAAGTCTAGTTCAAGGACTCTTAAGTTCTAAATAATTAGATGATGATACTTCAGAGTTAGGCGTAGTTTTCACTCTCTGTCCCTGAGTGCATATTTTGTGTGAATTCCTGAGAGTCACCAAATAAGGTAGATACACAGAGATTGAGTCTTAATAAAGTTATAACTATGGTGGATGGTTACGACTGTCCTTCATAGAGTCCTCAGCTGAAGGAGGGTAATAGTGTCAAAGGTCAGAAATACGCCTGTTCTATCCATTCTTTCCCGGTGTCGAGAATAGGCACTTCCACCAAATAAGCCACACAACTTCCTTTTGACCATCATCATCTCTAATAATGCCTCGTAAATAAAAGTCCGTATCGTGTTGTGTTGATTGAAAAAGAGACAAAAACAAGAAGAAATAAAAAAAGAAAGAGAGAGAAAAGAAGAAGAAAAAGAAGAAACAGAAAGAAAAAAAAAAGAAATAGTATATTACAAAAAAAAAAGTCCAAGTGTATGATGTAACACTGTTTCTGAGGCAGCAAACACCTATCGCGTTCCACCAAATATGACCCATACCTTCCTTCTAGTATTTTTGATCACTTGAATACTGGTTGAGGACTCTAACTTAGTTGTAGAGTTATGAGGATTTTAATTGAAGTGTGGATGCCAAGTGAGGCTACCAAATAGTGAGTACAATTTCTAAATCTAGCGAGATTCATGATCTCAGAAAGAAAGAGAGAGAGTGCCCAGGAACATCAAGAGAGCACAATTGTGTAGCCTCTCTCAGAATTGACTTGTCTAATAGTCCAGAGAGCTAGAGTCTACAGTACTAGACTATATGTAGCACCAGTAGAGTGTGTACCACCAAATACAAATCCACTCAACTTATTATCTCCTACCTAAGCCAAACATCGGGGTCAAATTACAGATTATCGTCTGCTTTATCCCCGAGGGAAGTAGTTGCCTATCTCAATAGAAATTTTTGCCAAGGGTGATGTACAAACTCCTAATGCGAATCGGCTCTTTCACTTGGATCTGTTACCTAGGCTATCAACACTTCACCTTTGTCTGGATTTCTAAAGTTTTGAAGTAAGAAAAGAAGAAATCTTCTAGTTACTTCTATTATTTTTACTTTTGCTAAGGACTAGCAAATCTTAGGCATGGGAGTATTTGATGAGTCCATTTTAATGGACTAATAGTAAACCTAAGTAATTCTCTTTTAACAATTTAGGTTTGTTAATAAATACACTAAATTATAGAATAATTGTATGCATCATGATTTAATTCTATAACATTCTATGACTTAATGTGTAATGATTATGTTCTTTTTATTTGCAGGAATAATATTCAGGAAGAATAAGGGTTGGGGAGCAATTTTCCCCAACAACCGGCGAGCCTTTTCCCTTTCCTACAGCCAGTGTAACTCTCCTCCAACGCCCGTCGGTTGAAAATAGAAAGGGTATTTGGAAATCCCAGGATTGGCGCACGGGAGGAGAGAGAGGAGTTAAAGAGAAGAGGTGGAGAGAAGAACGAGGATCATCTTTTCCCCCTTGCGGGGAACTGCTTCACCGTGGAAGAGGGTGGACACCATGTAACTCGTGTGCACTGTGCCCGCACCTACCCGCTCACGCACCCGCAAGCCAGGCACCATAAGCGCTCTCCTCCAACGCTGCAGGCACTCATTCCCTGCAGCGCCACTGCCCGCTCCACCCTCTCCAGAACCACCGCCTCCTCCTTCCTGCAATTCAGCGCACCCTCAACAGCAGGCGCTCTCTACCCGCCTTCACCCCACAGCGCCCGCACAGCCACCTCAGCTGCCCATCTGCAAGCGCCCGCATGCCCATCAGCAGGCGCAGCACCGCTCGCCCGCGCACCGCACCCATAGGCGCTACAGCACCCGCAGCGGCCACTTCGCCCATCTGCAGCCCACAGTGCCCGCACGGCCATCAACAGGCGCGGCACCGCTCGCCTGCGCACTGCACCCACAGGCACTAACTGCAGACCGCCGCGCCCGCACGAGCAGACCCACGCCACAGCCGCGGCCACAGCAACAACCTTCGCCGATCCTCATCTCCTCCGTCGGCCGGCCACCTCCGGCTGTCTCCATCGACGCCGCTGCCACCATCGAAGAGCCCCTGTCCTCGCCATCCTCCTGAGCCTCGCAACTGCCCCGCCGGTGCTCTCTCTCTTTCGCGAGGAGAGAGAGCAAATGCTCTGTTTTCTCCACCGTTAAAATTTACAGAAAATGCCATTGTCAAGTTAATATTCATTTATTTTCTGAATTAATATATTGCTGCACAATTTGCGTGGACACCCCTTTCTTAATTCAAAATTACATATAATTGATTTCTCCTTCTGAATGACATACAATCTGAGATATTAATTATAGTGTTATTAGTTAGGAGATTAACATTAACATTGTTTGTTATTACCAAGGTCATTATTTAGAATATTATATTATGGTAATTTTGCATATGCACCCTCATCTTCTTGATTAATTATCTGTATTGCAAATTTATGTGAGAAAAACAAAAGCACGAAGTAGCATGCATATCTATTGAGTTTCCTGAATAAACGTGACACTATTTATTAATTTAAATAGGCTAATTCCTCCCTGTGGAGACAACCTAACTATTCGTGGTTAGATTCTGACAATTAAAATGTTTTTGAAAAGCAATTTTCTACCACGCGATTAAATACAACAATACATCATTTTATGATAAAGTTTTAAACGAAAATGAAGATTGCTCTTTCAGGGGACCAACCCCATTTCTACCACACCTTATAAGATGGCACCACCTGAGATGCAAGAGCTCAAGTCCCAGTTGCACGACCTATTGGAGAAGGGCTTTGTGAGGTCCTGTGCATCTCCATGGGGAGCCCCAATGTTATTTGTGAAGAAGAAGGATGGTACCTTACGCCTTTGTGTGGACTACAGACAGCTGAATAAGGTCACCATCAAGAACAAGTATCTGCTGCTAAGGATTGATGACTTGTTTGATCAGTTGCGAGGTGCCACAGTTTTCTCGAAGATAGATTTGAGATCTGGCTACCACCAGTTGAGGATCAGGGAGATCGACGTCTCCAAGATAGCTTTTCGCACCCGGTACGGATGCTACGAGTTTTGGTCATGCCGTTTGTGCTAACCAATGCCCCCGCTACTCTCATGGATTTGATGAACCAGGCATTCAGATTGTATCTAAGTTAGTTTGTAGTGGTATTTATTGAGGATGTGCTCTTTTACTCGCGGGATCGGGCGCAGCACGGACAACACTTGCGGATGGTTTTGGACACGTTGAGACGATGTAGGCTATATGTCAAGTACAGCAAGTGCGAGTTCTGGTTGAGGCAGGTGATCTTCTTAGGTCATGTGATTTCAAGGGATGGCTTCGCTGTGGATCCAGCCAAGGTAGAGGCAGTGCTCAGGTAGGAGAAACCACGTACAGTAACAGAGATCCGCAGTTTCTTGGGACTGGCAGGCTACTACTGGCGGTTTATCAGGGGTTTCTCACAGATTACGCGTCCTATAACTCAGTTGACCCGGAAGGACGTGCCCTTTGCTTGGATAAATGCTTGTGAGGCATATTTTCAAGAGTTGGAGGAGAGGCTGAGTTCGACTCCTGTGCTTACCATCCCAGACAGCAGTGGTGGTTTCGTTGTGTACACGGACGCTTCTTGCAAGGGCTAGGGGGTGTGCTCATGCAGCGGGGTCACGTTGTCGCTTACGCTTTGCGGCAACTGAAGCCCCATGAGCATAGCTATCTTACCCATGACCTAGAGCTAGCAGCTATCGTCTTCACACTGAAGACATGGAGGCACTACTTTTACGGCGAGACTTTTGAGATTTTCATGGATCATAAGAGCCTCAGGTATTTGTTTGATCAGAAGGAGCTTAACATGAGACAAAGATGTTGGTTAGAGCTCCTGAAGGATTATGACTGCAACATCTCCTACCATCCGGGAAAGGCCAATGCGGTGGCTAACGCCTTGAGCCAGAAGGTGCCCGCCCACTTGGCCAGCCTATAGGCATTGAGTTGGAGACTCATGGAGGAGTTGGCAGTTGGCGACCCCTAGAGTTACAGGGGCATTGCAAGTCAATGATAGTGACATGACAGATGAGACCAGAGCTGATAGACCGCATCATTACAGGATAGATGACAGATCCGTACCTGCAGTTTTTGCGCGACAGAGTACTATCAGGGAACCCTGGAGACTTCTCCTTTACTGACGAGGTACTACGCATGAGGGAACGTTTGTGCGTTCCCAGAGACGAGGAGTTGTTGAGAGAGCTCTTGACTGAGACACACAGTTCCAGATTCACCATACATCCCGGAAACACGAAGATGTATCATGATCTGAGACATGACTTTTGGTGGAGGGGGATGAAGCGGGATGTAGGTGAGTTCGTGTAGCAGTGTTTAGTGTGCCATCAGGTAAAGGCCGAGCATCAGAGGCCTGCAAGACCGTTGCAGCCACTTCCAGTGCCAGAGTGGAAGTGGGAGAGCATCACCATGGACTTGGTGGTGGGCTTTCCCATTACCCAGCGAGGCCACGACGCAGTCTGGGTGATTGTAGACAGATTGACGAAGGCGGCACGTTTCTTGCCAATCCGAATCACCTTGGGACCAGCACAGTTAGTAGAGAGATATATTCGTGACGTGGTACGTCTGCACGGAGTTCCGCTCGAGATTGTATCCAACCGGGATACCTGTTGTATGTCCCAGTTTTGGGCTGAGTTTCAATAGGCTTTAGGGACACGATTGAGGTTCAACACGGCGTACCACCCCCAGACGGACGGACAGTCAGAGTGCACGATACAGATGCTTGAGGACCTTTTGCGTGCCTGTGTACTGGACTGGAGGGGTTCTTAGGAGGAGCACTTGCCCCTGGCAGAGTTTTCATATAATAACAATTATCACTCGAGCATCGGCATGGCACCCTACGAGGCTCTGTACGGACGGAGGTGTATTGCGCCCTTGAGTTAGGTTGAGGTGGGGACCAAGTGGGAGGTTGGCCCCAGGTTGATTTGGCAGAGTCAAGAGGTGGTTGAACAGATTCACAGACGACTTCGCACTGTCAGGAGCAGACAAAAGAGTTATGCCGATCGGAAGTGCGGAGAGGTGCAGTTCGAGGTTGGGGATCACGTCTTTCTACGCGTTTCGCCCATGAAGGGCCTACAGCATTTTGGGGTGAAAGGGAAGCTCGCGTCGAGGTTTGTGGGGCCCTTTGAGGTCCTGGAGCGAGTAGGACCCGTTGCTTACAGGCTTGCCCTTCCTCCTCAGCTTTCTGGTGTGCACGACGTATTCCACATGTCCAACCTCAGGAGATACGTCGCCGATCCCAGTCACATTCTGAGCCACGAGAGTGTCGAGGCGGGTGACGACTTGACCTACCCCGAGCGACCAGTGCAGATACTAGATAGAGCTGTCCGGAGTTTGAAGCGGAAGCAGGTACCCCTGGTGAAGGTCTTATGAAGGAGTCAGAGGTACGAGGAGGCTACCTAAGAGCCTAAGGCGGCGATGCGAGAGCGGTACCCGGAGCTTTTTGAGGGTACTCTTTTCGGACCCGCTTCGGTCCTCTTTAGGTTTGTTATGCGTTTTTTTTTGTTTGTTCTTTCTGCACCCTAGCTAACTCAAGTTTCGGAGATGAAACTTCCTTTAAGTTTGTTACGATGTTAAGACCCGTGCTGTTTGGGCCTTTTAAGACGTCTGGACTGTGGGTCAGACGTCTGGACACCTTCCCAGACATCTGAAAATCAAAATTTTTGAGTACGAGCTCGCATCTGCACATGGGCTGCGTGCAGACAGTACTCTCATTTTCCTCCTTCTCTCTCTTTCCTCCCGCCTCTAAGCAAGCCCTAACCCCGTCCTTATAAAACCCCTCCCCCTCTCTCGTTCTCCCCACAGAAGCCAACTTCCCCTCTTCGTCTCCACTCCAGCGAGAGAGCCAGCGCAAGCGAGAGCTCAAGATCGACGACGAGGAGCAGCGTAAGGAGAGGAGGAGAGTGAGCTCGCATGGGAGCTCGCCGGTGAGCACACGGTTGGAGCGGCGTGTTCGCGAGGAGGAGTGCATCGGGGAGATCATCCCCAACCCTGCTACAGCCAGAGCTGCAGGTGAGGAGGCGAGGCGCGGCCACGCACAGCGCGAGAGAGCAGAAGCAGGTTCTGGTTTTGGGTTTTTCCCAGAATCAGACGTCTGGAGTGACGTCCAGATGACGAAGCGGACGTCTAGAGGCGGTTCCAGATGTCTGAGGAGAGGGCTTCGCGAAGGTACGCCCTCTTTGCGGATACGGCCATGCAGGCCGCTCCACTACTACCCTGTTGCATGGATATTTTGAGAAGATTTGGTCGTCGCGTGCAGAATTTGCTTCGGGAAGGCGCGGGACGTGCCCTCCCACACTTTTCAAACATCTGGGAGACTTGTCAGACGGCTGAAAGCACTTCCAGACGTTCGGAGAGGTGGTCGGACATCTGGAGCTGGGTTTAGATGGTCCAGGAGAGTTCCTGAACGTCTGAGGATTGGCGCAGAGCTTGAGGTATGATATTGGACACTTTAAGACGTCTGGAAGTTGTTCCAGACGTCTTATTTGAGACAGAAACCATATTTTTGATCCGTTTAGGACCCATTTGAGGTCTGTCTTCCACAAATAAGATACCGTTGTGTTCCTTGAGAGTTCCTCTACTTGTTAAAAGGCTTTCCATACTGTTCTGGTAGTTCCCTTATGATTGTTTCTTGTTATAGGACTTCGTTCCGTTGTGAGTTTGGGGCCTGCTGAGGCACGTGAGCCTGTCGTTCAAGCCCCCAATACTCCTGGGTTTACTGGTAGAGTGGCTTCCCCCTATTTAACTATAATCCTAAATGCATGTATGGAATGAATGATTAAAACCTAGGATATGGCATGAATCCTAGGACGAGAAGTACTTGAAATGTCTGTATGTGCGATTTAATTGCATTCTTGAATGAATAGACAGAAATGTTAAACAGCTGCCTGTAAATGAACCAAAGTTGCCTGTGAGTGATGAATTGCCTGTGCTAGTTAACAATTGCATGTAATCTTCCAGTTGTATACGTTAAATGATATAATAGCAGCTGCATGTGTCTACTCTGAGAATGGAAATATGAATAATAGAAATACAAGCTACATGTGTATAACCTGAGAATGGAAATGTGAACGATAGAAATATGAATTACCTGTGTACAACCTGAGTATGGAAATGTGAACGATAGAAATACAAGTTGCATGTGTATAACTTGAGAATGGTAATGGAAATGATGAAACCTGGTATGGAATGGCAAGAGGCATATGAGCATGAACCCCAAGGGGGAATAGGAGTAGAGCTCCTGGAAATAAATAGAATGGATCTGGGAATGCGTTGGGAAGTGTGCTGGCCCTTGAGTACATGGTACCAAGGGGAGAGCACGATACCTCTTAGTGTAGAGGGGTGCATGCCGCCCTTCGGGTTGAGACCCAGGGTGGGTTTGGCCACTTTGCACCAACTCGGTAGCTCTCGTGTACACTGTACCGGGGAGAGTGCTAGCCACCCCAAGGCGTCCGGGGTTCAGCTAGCCACCCTACACCAACTTGTTATGCTCATTGGGCAAACCAGAGTAGTCAGGCGAAGGTGCGCGGACTGTGGAGGGGTGAGACCCCTATTTGGTTCTTAGGAGCTAGACCCCTGTTACCGAGAGGGCTAGGCCCTATACTGTTCCATGTTGTACTTTGGGCGCACCCGTTAACGGAAACGACTAACCACATGCCAGTGAAGGGAAGCTACCCGTGCATTTATCGCACGTGTCGTAGTCACCGTTACTTCTATTCGTGACCTTGTGGTGGTTGACTAGGTGTAGGACCACCACGGAAGACTCTCCCGGCCAGGAGAGCACCACGTGCGACTTCTACTCTTCGAAAAAGACTGCAATCAAGATCGTTCTCACGAGGAACATTCGAGATCAAGAAAAAAATCTGATAAATAAACCAAGTGGTGAAAAAAAATAATTAGTTAAAGAAAGTAATTGAAAAACAACAGTTACCTATCTACTTTTACTGCTTTAGTTAGTTGGTTGCCACTCTACTCAGCGTTTGTTGACTTTGTGTACTCATAACCCTTTTCAGGTTTAGGTGTTGAGCAGCCCGAGTCTACGGCTTCAGAGGGTGCTGGGTCCAGTAGAGCCCAGTAGCTGTAGTTCTTTTACTGTACACTTTTGTAGTAGTGAGTTTAGACTCTGGTACTTTTACATTCTGTATCTTTACTTTTCTGTATTTTTATGTTCTTGTACTTTGTTGCTTCTCTACTTTTGTAGTGGCGATATGTACTATAGCAGTTTTACTTCCTTACTGCTGTACCTTTTTACTGTTAGTTGCTTAGCATAGTGAATGTGGTTTACTTTCCTGCTTTTTGGTTACTTTCTCATTGGACGACTGGGTCTTGGGATCAGTCGAGTCGGTCCGATCTCGTGTCCTGTAGGGATTCGGGAACCGAGTCGTAACATTTGGCATAGCCTATGCTTGCACATAAGTGGAATGGCCTAACCATGCAACCACTAGGCATAATCACTAACACCATCCACCAATAGGGGGTCATGTAGTCTTATACATGGACACGAACACCTTGCAATAGTTGCAGCAACCAATTGAAGAGGGGGACAAATATGCAACAACCATGTGGAAGGTGCATAGTCTTGCTCATCAATCATGGCTTGCTTCATCTTTTCTCACTAAATGATCTCCTATTGCAGAAGGCCCACATCACCACAGTCAGCAAGGCATCCACATAGAATGTGTACGCTAATAATGTTTCAAAGGGAAGACAGACCCATTAGCCTAATGATGCTAATAAAGGACGAACCAAATGGGGTTGAAACCGCAAATGGATCTAGCTAGCAAGCAAATCCAATTGAGCCCAATTGGATACATGGACCTGATCGAGGTTCGGAAGCTACATTGCTCGAATGGTTGTTCGATAGATGCAAATTTGCCAAAGCCTCCAAACAAACCCCATTTGGAGGAAATCTACATGGCTAGGAGGCCTATCAGCTAACAACAGAAAATTACGTGGCCGAGGATATTGTTGGTACCATTGGATTTCTCCTATTGCAAGTTTTCCAATGAGACCAATTTTGCAAAAATTAAAGGTCATTTGTTGCAGAAAGATAGTCATTGGAAGAGAGAGAGAGTCATTGGTGAGAGAGAGAAGAGACTTCTCCCTCTCGCCTTCTTCTTCCCTCTTCGCGTTGCGCATTGGCAATACATCATGAATCATAGCCATCAAATCGAGTCTCTGAAGTTAACCTTACTTCCTTGTCTCCTAAAAATCTTTTTTTTTTTTCTATCATTAGAATTCTTTCTACCTCCTTGTGTATCTAAATTTCGGTTGTCTCTTGGTAAAAGATGGCCTCCCGATGTGGAGCACATGGAGCTTGTGGTGGTTGAGGTGGTCACCATGCTTAGGCTAAGGAGGGACGAGGTTAGGCTACTCTAGCTAAATAGGTGGCATAAATGTTGATTGCCTTCCTAGGGCAACACCTTCTGCAGTAGCATGGTAGAGGAGGATTCTAGGATGCCTTTATTAGTTAGAGCAGCCACCGTGGTAGTAGCCGTGCTGGAGGCCGATAATGAGAACCTCATCATGAACCCTAACTAGCATAATTTAATCCAAATAAGTGTGAAAAGGCTCCTACAAAACCTAAAGAGAGGCTTAACTCAGAGAATTCTGAGTTAAAGAACAAAACAAATCATAAGGGGTAAAAGTGTAATTTTACCAATGCAGTGTGCAAATAGGGTAATTAAGGATCCAAACACAGGTCAAACAAGCTTAATAAGGAGGGAAGTGAGATAGTCTGATCTGAAAAGGGTTATAGCAACTTCTAGGAATTAAATGACATTCTGTAACCTTAAAACAAACCCACTTTATTTCACGAGATTTGAGGTAGGATAAAAATCAACTAAACCCTCTAAAATTCATGGAAAAATATTCCCTAGGGCATAGAACCTTCAATTTGGCCTTTGCAAAAACTTATATTGTGAATTTATGTTTCTAGAATTACAGTTGCTCCCTGAGTTCGACCTCAGGAAACTTGTTATTCCGAGTAAAAAATTTGTATTAAGCTGGTAACTGTTTTGTCATATACCACAACGACTATAAATAACAATAAAGACGAAACCTGTCACCAGCATTTTGGCGTCGTTGTCGAGGAGCAACGACTATTCTAGAAGCTATTAATTCACAATTTTTGAGTTTCTATTGATCTCTTCTCTTTGTTGTGTAGGCACAGGAAACCAAGAGGACAACAAAACAGCCACACAACAACCACACCCAGGACAGGTAATTTTCTAACCTCTCATTTTAACTCCTAAATTCTAAAGAGGAAGAAAAAGAAACAAAAAGCAATTTAGGCATAACATGTCTTCCATACCTAGTAAATCATCGAAGCTACCTGTTTTCAATTTCAACACACTATTTCTGTACATCCATTAAAGGTATTTAGGGCTAACACCTTCTTGCTTGAGCCCTAATTACCCAATCTAAAGGAAGCTAACTGGACCAAGTAGAGCCAACATAAGATTCAAAATTAGGGTTTTAGAGACACACTTCCTAAGCAAGAATTGAGAATTCCCAAAAGAAGTGTGCCCAAGCCACTGTTTGAAAACACCTATTCAGTGAAACCCTAAGAAATTTGGCTCTTAAGAACACTTGAACCCTAAAAGACAAAGACCTAATAAGCTCTCAAAGGAACTAGCAAGTGAAGTTGACCCCTTGGGTCAACCAACCTTAAACTTAGGTCACTCTTTGCACTCAAAAGGCTAAAGTTCAAGTGAAAACCTAAGCACCTTTATCCTAGCTAAAAGCGGTAGACTTAAGAGGTCAAGGTCCCCATTCTGTTCCTTCACCTGACGAGATGGAGGTTTCAACTTCTTATGCAAGTTATCAGCAGCAACCCATCCTATCAAACTCTAACCAAAACCAGGTAGGACTAAATTCTGTGACCACCCGTAGTGGTAAGGAAACCCAAGATCCACCTTATCCAGACCACTCCAAGCCTGGTAGTGATCCAAACCCTAGGACAGTAATCCAGGACGTTCCTACCCCTGTCCCAGATCAAAGACCTGGACCTATCCTAGAAGAACCAACCAAGGTTCCATTTCCCGAGGCCTTGACCAAGGAAAAGAAGACAACCAAACCCGTGGCACCTGAGGAGGACCTGGTCAAGCTCTTTGAGCAGGTCCAAATAAACATCCCCTTGATGGATGCGATTCGCCACATATCAGCTTACGCACGATTCTTAAATAATGTATGTACACCTCAGAGTAAGCCGCGAACCAAGAGTGGAAGTCCAATTGTACTGTCAGAGCAAGCCAGCTCTGTAATCCTGAGCAAACTCCTACCCAAGGCAAAAGATCCAGGTACTCCCCTGATTTTATGCAAAATAGGTGAAACCCAGTTCGACAAAGCATTACTAGACTTGGGTGCTTCCATAAATCTGATACCCACATCCTTACTTAACCACCTAGAAGAATCTGAGTTAAAACCAACTGAGGTGACACTACAGTTAGCGGATCGATTTATAAAGTCACCTAAAGGGATTCTTGAGGATGTTATTGTAAGAGTGCGGGATTTCTATTTCCCTGTAGACTTTATAGTCTTAGAAATGGACTCACCTGAAAATCCTAGGGATACACCGATCATTTTAGGGAGACCTTTCCTGGCTACTGCCAGAGCCAACATCAGTTGTGAGGAGGGCTAAATAGAACTGAAATTTGGGAATCAGACTCTCAAAATTGATATCTTTAAGGCCCAACAAGGAATCAATTGCGATGTCATTGAACAAATATGTGATATTAGAGCTTTGGTTGATGAAACACATTTTGAGAATAACCTGATTATGCCTCATCAACCACAGAAAGATCTTGAACTGCAATTAGGGGAGTCAGACCTTCATTCAGACAAACCCATAACTCCTATCCTTGAACCTCACACTTACCTTGAACCACCCGCTGCTGCTGATAACCCCATCCTTGAACTAAAACCCCTTCCCGATAATTTGAAATACATCTTTTTGGGTTCTAATCAGACTTTTCCTGTGATTATAAACTCCAAGCTTACTCCTGATCAGGAATCCCGTCTGATTGCTGTCCTCCAGCAACATTGTAGAGTCATTGGTTGGTCGATGACTTGACTGGAATAAGTCCCTCTTATTGCACACACCGTATTTATTCAGAAGAGGGCTCACGACCTTCCCATGAGATGCAGAGACGTTTGAATTCCAATCTGCAGGAGGTCGTGAAAAAGGAGATCATTAAGTGGTTGGATGTAAGAATCATCTACCCAATCTCCGACAGTCGTTGGGTGAGCCCAATTCAGGTCATGCCTAAAAAGGTAGGGCTCACCATCATTACGACTGAAACTGGAGAAGTCATACCTACCCGAATAGCCAACTCATGGAGAGTCTGCATAGATTACCCACGACTCAATTCCTCCACAAAGAAGGATCATTTCCCACTACCTTTCATTGATTAGATTCTCGAGAAATTAGCAAGAAATCGATTCTTCTGCTTTCTTGACGGGTACTCCGGTTACAACCAAGTGGCTATTCATCCTGAGGACCAAGAGAAGACCACGTTCACCTACCCCTTCGGCACTTACGCATTCCGAAGGATGCCTTTCGATCTCTGCAATGCACCCGCGACTTTTCAGCGGTGCATGCTTGCCATATTCTCTGATATGGTAGGTGATTATCTGGAAGTCTTCATGGATGACTTCTTAGTTTTTGGGGCATCATTTGATGATTGCCTCCAGCACTTGGTTCATATACTCAGGCGTTGCATCGATGTTAATTTGGTTCTTTCCTGGGAAAAGAGCCATTTTATGGTGCCTGAGGGGATCGCCTAGGACATCTAATTTCTGAGAAAGGCATCCAAGTGGATCGAGCCAAGGTTGATCTAATTTCTCAACTTACTATGCCTAGCTTGATCAGGGACATCCGTTCTTTTCTAGGGCACGTCGATTTTTACCGTCGTTTTATTCCTGATTTTTCGAAAATCGTGCGTCCCCTGACTACTCTTCTTTCTAAGAAGTACCCTTTGAGAACTCCAAGGAATGCACTCAAGCCTTTAAGAACCTCCATGACCGAGTCACCTAGGCCCCGATCCTACAATCCCCTGATTGGTTTCAACCCTTTAAGATCATGTGCGATGCATCTGATTTCGCTGTAGGAGTGGTTCTGGGGCAGAAAGTTGACGGGAAACCCGTGGTCATCTACTACGCTAGCAAGACACTTGACGAAGCTCAGCGTAACTATACAGTTACGGAGAAAGAGCTGCTAGCCATAGTATTTGCCCTTGAAAAATTTCGATCTTACCTTCTAGGTTCCCATGTCATCATCTACTCGGATCACATGACTGTGAGGCATCTCCTTGACAAGAAGGACGCGAAGCCCCGACTAATCAGATGGATCTTTCTGTTGCAAGAATTTGACCTTGAAATTCGCGACAAGGCGGGAAGATAAAACGTGGTAGCTGACCATTTGTCTCGCCTTCCTTCTGAGATCATCAACCCTTCTGGACCCATCACGGAGCATTTCCCTGATGAGCACCTACTGACTATTGGTACTAGACTTCCATGGTTTGCTAATATAGTAAACTACTTGACATCTCATTAGATCCCATCTGATTGGCCGAAGGCCAAGAAAGACAAATTGCGCTCTGATGCCAAGTACTACATCTGGGAAGATCCGTACCTCTTCCGCATAGGTGCCGACCAAATCATCCGGCGATGTGTCCCAGAAGGTGAAATCAATGATATTCTCTCCTTCTACCATGACCAGGCATGCGGTGGCCACTTCTCTGGGCACAAAACCACATCAAAAATTCTCCAGTGTGGCTTTTATTGGCCCACTTTATTCAAGGACGCATACAATCACTGCAAGGCATGCGGTCGTTGCCAAACTTTAGGCAACATGAGCCATCGCGACATGATGCCTTTGCAGTCGATCCTTGTATGCGAAATCTTCGATATTTGGGGGATTGATTTTATAGGCCCCTTTCCTGTTTCGGATGGCTTCAAGTACATTCTACTGGTTGTGGACTACATGTCCAAATGGATCAAAGCCATACCGACCCGAACCTGTGATCATAAAATCGTTATCAAATTCATTCATCACAATATCTTCTCGTAGTTCGGGATTCCTCGTGCAATCATCTCTGATGGGGGGACCCATTTTACAAACGCTCAGTTCAGGTCACTGATGACCAAATACAAGGTGTCTTACCGAATCTCCACTCCTTATCACCCCCAGACTAATGGTCTACCTGAGCTATCAAATCGGGAGATCAAGAAAATCCTGCAGGTCACTGTTCGGCCTGACAGGAAGGACTGGTTGTCCCGACTTCCGGAAGCTTTGTGGGCTTATAGGACCGCCCACAAAACCCAATTAGGCATGTCTCCTTTTAGATTGGTATACGGGAAGGCGAGTCACCTTCCCGTTGAACTAGAGCACAAAGCCTCTTGGGCAGTACGGAGCTGCAATCTAGATCTTTCTAAGGCTGGAACCCACAGAAAGCTTCAGATAAGCGAGATCGATGGATTACGCCTTGATACGTACGAGAACTCGCGAATCTACAAAGAGCGGGTTAAAGCCTTCCAATACAAGAACATATCTAGAAAGATCTTTCATCCTGGACAGAAGGTCCTACTCTTTGATGCCCGACTCAAACTCTCCCCTGGGAAACTACGATCCAAGTGGGTTGGACCATACCTTGTCTGGCAGGTTTTTGGAAATGGAGCCGTCGAAATCAGTCCGCTCAGCCATGATTCCGAACCTTTCATCGTGAACGGTCAGAGACTCAAATCGTTCATTGATGTAACCTCTACAAATTTGGCTGAATCATCATTTATCCTCCATTTTCCCTGAGCATATTGCGCCTAGCCATGACGTAAAACTCAGCGCTCAATGGGAGGCAGCTCGTCATTCTTTTTGAAAAAAACCCGAAACCTTTTTCTGGCACCTTTTCGCACTTAAGGTTCACCCTTTAGGACAGCAGAATCCACCTCAGGTGCTTGCATCTGAGATTAGAAATCGTCCGCAACAGTCACCCCGACTCATTCACTCATCAAAGCATCTATCCTAATGTATGAACTAAGAACCCTCCTAAGTGACAATGAGGACATTGCAAACCTGTAACGACCCGATTCCCGAGTCCCTACGAGACACGAGAATCGGACCGACTTGACTAATCCCAAGACCTAGTCGTCCAACGAGGAAGTAACCAAAAGAGCAGCAAAATAAACTACATTCAGCATGAATATAACTAACAGTAAGGAAATACGGCAGTAAAGAAAGAAGCCACTACAGTATATACCACCACAACAGTAGAACAACATTCATAACATAAAATGAACTGCAGGTAAAGAAAAGTACAGCGGAAACAAGAACTACTCACTACAGTGGAACCAAAAAAAGTGGTACAAGAGAACAGTGGTGACTCTACTGGACCCTACTCGGCCCAGCGTCCTCTGCAGGCGCTGACCCTTGCTGCTCAACACCTGGTCCTGAAAAGTAACGAGTGTAACACGTCAGCAAAACGCTGAGTAGAGTGGCAGCTAAACTAAAGAAACAGTAAAGTGTATAGTAGTTGTTTTAATTTTCTTTCTTCCTTTATTTACGTCTTTCTATTGTTTCAAAATTTATCTAATTCTCAGATCCTTCACTTGATCTTGAATGTTCCTCGTGGGAAGGATCTTGATTGCAGTCTTTTCCGAGCAGTAGAAGTAGCACGTGGTGCTCTCCTGGTCGGGAGTCCCCCGTGGTGATCCTACTCTCAGTCAACCACCCCAAGGTCACGGACAGGCGTAACGGTGACTACGGCACGCGCGATAAACGCACAGGTAGCTAACCCGCACTGGCACGCGGTCAGTCGTTTCCATTAACGAGTGCGCCCAAAGCACAGCACGGAACCAGTACAGGGCAGAGCCCTCTCAGTAACAGGGGTCCAACCCCTCCACAGTAACCAAACAGGGGCCTTGCCCCTCCGCAGTCCGCGCACCCTCGCCTAACTACCCTGGTTTGCCCAGTGGGCCTAACAAGTCGGAGTAGGAGGCTAGCAGAACCCCAGGGCCCGTGGGGTAGCTAGTACCTCCCTACACTAGTAGCTCTCCTCGGTACTACGTACACGAGGGCCAGCAAGTCGGTACAAAGTGGCCAGTCCTAACCCCGGGTCCCTGGGGCGGCTAGCTCCGCTCTGCACTAAACAGGGGGACAGTCGTTCTCCTTGGTACTCCGTACTCAAGGGCCAGCTCACTTCCCCAATACTATTCCATTCACCTTCCAGGAGTTCTACTCCTAATTCCCCGTAGGGTTCCAGCTCTTTTAACTCAGCATATTCAGGTTTCACCTTTCCAGTTTCATGTTCATACAATCCATGTTCTCAATCACGTTTATTTATTCATAGCAGGCAACTGTTAATTCAATTCACAGGCAGCTATTATTTCCTTTCCACATTTTCCAAGACTGCAGTATTCATACATTCCACTAGTTTTCCCATCCTAGGATTCATGCCATATCCTAGGATCTATCATACAATCTAGTTTTCCAGCCCTAGGATTCATGCAACACCCTAGGATCTACCATTCAATCTATTTCTCAGTCCTAGGATTCATGCAATGTCCTAGGTTCTATTTATGGTTCCATAATTTAACAGATTATACTAGTAAACTTAAAAGCCGCTCTACCGGTTACAACAGGAGTTCTGGGGCCGTGGTCGGGAATCCCGCGTGCCTCCACAACCCCCGAGACAGCAACGGAACGGGGTCCTATCACAAGGATCAAACACAAGGAGTTTCACAAAATGGTATATAGCTACTGTAGACGGGTAGAGGATTTAATTCCGAAAAGAACGCAACTCGAAACGTGGAAAACGGAACCCGAACGGGTCCTAAACGGGTCGAAAACGACGAAACAGTGCAAAATTAGACGTCTGGAACTTATTCCAGACGTCTTAAAAAGTGGATCAGGGGTTACCTTGCTCTGCGTGGTCTCTCAGACATCCAGAAGCCTGTGGGGGCGTCTGGCCTAGTTCCCAGACGTCCGATAGTCACCCCGGACGTCTGGAAGTCGCTCAAGTCATCTGGCACTGCAGCCAGACGTCTGATTCGTGTTGGGTGGCGAATCAGAACTTGCGCGTACCCATTTCCCCTCTCTCTCAGTACGGTCAGTCGAAGAAAAGGAAGGAAGACGGAAATAACTCACCTTTCAGACGTCTGTATAGTCCTCCAGACGTCGTCCCCGTCGTCTGGCTGGAAGCCCAGACGTCTGATTCTGGAAAAATTTCCAGAATCAGTGCGCGACTTGCCCTCTGCCCGCGACGCACGGCCGCGCCTCGTCCGCCTGCTGCTCGAGCTGCAGCAGGCCTCCCGCGTCACCCACGTCTGCTGCTTCCCCCGCCGGCCGGCCCTAGCAGCCCCAGCGAGCTCGCCCTCACGGTCGAGCGCCTCTTCCCACGCGCAGCACCTCCTCCCGCACTCACCACGGCTATCGCTGCCGCCACTCACTCGCGCTCGCTCTCGCGCACCGGCTGGAAGGAGAAGTGGAAAGGGGGAGGAGGTGACGGAAGTGAGGGGGAGGGCGTGGCCTTTTAAGGCCACCCGAGGAGGAGAGAGAGAGCGGGACAGAGGGCGCAGGAGGGAGAGGGAAAAAGAGAGAGGGAGATGCTCGCAGGTCTGCGCGCCCAGGCTCACAGACACAACACACGTGCCGAAAACAACCGAATCCCAGACGTCTGGAAGGGGTTCCAGACGTCTGGTAAGACGTCTGGGACACCTCCCATACGTCTTAAAAAAGTCCGAATTCGCACGTTCGTAACAATATAACAAACTCAAAGGAAGTTTCGTCCCCGAAACTTGTGCTAACTAGGGTGCGGGAAAGACGTCAAAATAACCATAACAAACTCAAAGAGGACCGAAGCCGGTCCGAGAAGACGTACCCACGAAGAGTTCCGGGTACTGCTCCCGCATTGCCGCCTCAGGCTCCAAGGTAGCCTCCTCGCACCGCTGGCTCCTCCACAAAACCTTTACCAGGGGTACTTGCTTTCGTCTCAAACTGCGGACGGCTCGGTCTAGAATCTGCACTGGCCGCTCGGGGTAGGTCAGGTCGTCGTCCACCTCGACGCTCTCGTGACTCAGTACGTGACTGGAATCGGCTACGTACTTCCCGAGGTTGGACACGTGGAACACGTCGTGCACACCAGAAAACTGCGGGGGGGAGGGCAAGTCTGTAAGCAACGGGTCCAACCCGCTCCAGGACCTCAAAGGGCCCCACGAACCTCGGCGCAAGCTTCCCTCTCACCCCAAACCGCTGTAGGCCCTTCATGGGCGAAACACGAAGGAAGACGTGATCCCCAACCTCAAACTGCACCTCTCTGCGTCTCCGGTCCGCATAGCTCTTCTGTCTGCTCCTGACAGTGTGGAGTCGCCTGTGGATCTACTCGACTACCTCCTGACTCTGCCAGATCAACCTGGGGCCAACCTCCCACTTGGTCCCCACCTCAACCCAACTCAAGGGTGCCGTACACCTCCGTCCGTACAGAGCCTCGTAGGGAGCCATGCTGATGCTCGAGTGATAACTGTTGTTGTATGCAAACTCCGCTAGGGGCAGGTGCTCCTCCCAAGAGCCCCTCTAGTCCAGTACACAGGCACGCAAAAGGTCCTCAAGTGTCTGTATCGTGCGCTCAGACTGTCCGTCCGTCTGGGGGTGGTAAGCCGTACTAAACCTCAACCGCGTCCCCAGGGCCTGCTGAAACTCAGCCCAAAACTGGGACGTAAAGCGGGTATCCCGGTCGGATACGATCTCCCGCGGAACTCCGTGTAGTCGTACCACATCGCGGATGTACCTCTCTGCCAATTGTGCTGGTCCCAAAGTGACTCGGATCGGCAAGAATCGCGCCGTCTTCGTCAGTCTATCCACAATTACCCAGACTGCGTCGTGTCCTCGCTGGGTAACAAGTAAGCCCACCACCAAGTCCATGGTGATGCTCTCCCACTTCCACTTTGGCACTGGAAGCGGCTGTAGCGGCCCTGCAGGCCTCTGGTGCTCGGCTTTCACCTGTTGGCACACTAAGCACTGCTGCACAAATTCACCCACATCCCGCTTCATCCCACTCCACCAAAACTCGCGTCTCAAGTCGTGGTACATCTTCGTGTTTCCGGGATGTATGGTGAATCTGGAACCATGTGCCTCAGTCAGGAGCTCTCTCAACAGCTCCTCGTCTCTGGAAACGCATAATCGTCCCCTCAAGCGAGCACCTGGTTTGTGAAAGATAAGTCCCCTGGGTCTCTCGACAGTACTCTGTCGCGCAAGGACTGCAAGTACGGATCGGCCATCTGTCTTGTGATGATGCGGTTTATCAGCTCTGGCCTAGTCTGTCGCGTCACCGTCACTTCCCCACAGTGCCCCCGTAACTCCAGGGGTCGCCAACTGCCCACCTCCTCTAAAAGGCCCCAACTCTGTAACTGTAAACTGGCCAAGTGTGCGGGCACCTTACAGCTCAAGGCGTCAGCCACCACATTGGCCTTTCCCGGGTGGTAGGAGATGCTGCAGTCGTAGTCCTTCAGGAGTTCCAACCAACGTCTCTGCCTCATGTTGTGCTCCTTCTGATCAAAAAGGTATCTGAGGCTCTTGTGATCTGTGAAAATCTCGAAGGTCTCACCGTACAAGTAGTGCCTCCAGGTCTTCAGCGCGAAGACAACCGCCGCCAACTCAAGGTCGTGGGTAGGGTAGATATGCTCATGGGGCTTCAGTTGCCGCGAAGCGTAAGTGACAACGTGACCCCTCTGCATGAGCACACCTCCTAACCCCTGCAAGGAGGTGTCCGTGTACACAACAAACCCGCCACTACTGTCAGGTATGGTGAGCACGGGAGCCGAGGTCAACCTCTCCTTCAGCTCCAGAAAACATGCCTCACAAGCATCTGTCCAGGCGAAGGGCACGTCCTTCCGGGTTAACTGTGTCATAGGACGAGCAATCTGTGAAAAACCTCTGATGAAACGTCTGTAGTAGCCTGCCAGTCCCAGAAAACTGCGAATCTCAGTGACTGAACGCTGTCTCTCCTACCTGAGTACTGCTTCGACCTTGGCAGGGTCCACCGCCAAGCCGTCTCCAGAGATCACATGACCTAAGAAGGTCACCTCCCTCAACTAGAACTCGCACTTGCTGTATTTGGCATACAGCCTACGTCGTCTTAGTGTGTTCAGAACCATTTGCAAGTGTTGTCTGTGCTGCGTCCGATCTCGAGAATAGATGAGTACATCATCTATGAATACCACCACGAACTGGTCCAAGTACAGTCTAAACACCCGGTTCATCAGATCCATGAAAGCAGCGGGGGCATTGGTCAGCCCAAACGGCATGACCAAAAATTCGTAGTGTCCGTACCGGGTGCGGAAAGCTGTCTTGGAGACGTCGGTCTCCCTGATCCTCAACTGGTGGTATCCAGACCTCAAGTCGATCTTGGAGAATACCGTGGCACGTAGCCTCCTCGATCTCCTCTCCTCACCAATGCCAATTTAAGGAGCAGCAAGGTCTGTCGTCTCCTTCAAGCTCCTTCTGGCGGAGAAACACCCTAGATTTCGTCCTTCCCCTCTCCAGTCAGAACGCCCGAGCTTTCGACGATCCTCCCTCCTCCTCCTCGTCGCTCTGCTTCCATACCTGCTGCAGAGCCTACTCTACTCCGTCGTCCTGCGCTAGGCCATACCAGCTGGCGCTCTCCGATCTCCTCTTCGTCGCCGATAACCCCCTCCTGGGCATCTTCGTCTCCAGCTCCGACAGGCACGAGCCGGACGCCTCCCTCTCCCCCTTCGTCGACTAAGTAGGTTGGAATTTTCCTCTCTCTCCCCCTTACATTTTCCCCTTCCTGATTTACCACTTTAACCCACCAACCGCCACTTCCACCCTCATCTGCTCTATCTCCAGCGAGGTCACTCCACCTCCACAGACCACCTCACCCCACGCCGACAAGCCCAGAAGCTCCCCCTTACTCCACTCAACCGTTTCCCTCACTCCATACACCGCCATTCACCGCCCAACCACCCCCCAAACAAATCCACTTCCGCACACACAGTCTGACCTAGGCACACGGCCACAGGCGCCCCCGCGCCTCGCCGACCCTCGCATTGCCTTCACCGCCCTCTGGCGAAGCTCCCTACGTTATCTGATGTGGCCGAAAGGCCGTCCTTGTGTTTTCAGGTCTACGCCTCCTTGCCGCCATTGAAGAGCTGCTAAAGCTCCTTCGCAAGCAGCTCCAGGACGTTTCCAGCCCAGGCGCGTGCTCCAGGTAGCGCAGGTTGGTTCCGCGAGCATGCCCAGGCTTGCGATTGGGGGTGCGAACGTTCGCTGCTGCCCCAATTGGCAGCGTCTTCTCACCTGCGAGCGCGCAGATTGGAGGTGGGACTAAAGTCCCACCTCGTATGTGTGTGGCCTCGCGCCCACACTTAAATTGAAAAAGTGTATAGGGTTGTTTGCCTTAGATACACAGGGGTTAGGTCCCTCGCCCATGCACGCAGCGCGCCACGCGCTCGCCCGCCCTCGCCCGTGCTCACGCCCCGCGGGTCTGGGCCAAATCCGACTACTTGACCAAGCACTCCTCGCCCACCACCGCACGTAGGTGGGCCGGGTCCCGAGCGCGCACCCCGAACCTGATTACCCGGCTCTCTGGGAGAGCTTTCCTAAAGAGAGATTCAGAGAGAAAGAGAGACTCGGGGAAGGGGTAGGGGTAGGTTTTGCACTGATCATTGTGTGTGCGTGCAGGGAAGAAAGAAGAAGAAGACAGGAAGGAGAAAGAAAAGAAAGAAGAGGAACGGCCAGAGCAGAAAGAAGAAGAAAGAAAGAAGAAGAAAGAGGAGAAGTAAAGAAGAAGAAGAAGACAGGAAGGAGAAAGAAAAGAAAGAAGAGGAACGGCCAGGGAAAAAAGAAGAAGAAAGAAAGAAGAAGAAATAGGAGAAGCAAAGAAGAAGAAGAAGAAGACAGGAAGGAGAAAGAAAAGAAAGAAGAGGAACAACCAGAGCAGAAGAAGAAAAGAAAAGAAGAGAAAAGAAGGCAGATTGAAGGAAGAGAAGAAGCAGCTGCAAGAGAAGAAGAAAAGGGAAGAGAAAGAGAGAAGAAGAAGAAGCCAACAAAAGAGAACTTTTGCTCCCTCTCTCTCTATCTCTTAATTTTTGTAAAACCTTATATTGTGAATTTATGTTTCTAGAATTATAGTTGCTCCCTGAGTTCGACCTTGGGAAACTTGTTATTCCGAGTAAAAAATTTGTATTAAGCTGGTAACTATTTTATCATATATCACAACGACTATAAATAACAATAAAGACGAAACCTGTCACCAGCAGCCGACACAAAGGATAGGGTGGTGGCAGAGCAAGTGATAGATACACATATATTAGGGATAAAATGCCTATTTATGCATGTTCCTAGGCTTATAGAAGCACCTAGTACTATAAATATTACATAGCATGCATCATTATGCATTTAGAATAGATTACGTAAATTATGTGTTAAGTCACTTAATTTTGTGGATAGGGGACAAGGCAATACATTTCTAGGCCTCAGATTGAAGATCCAACCATACGGATATGATTAGAGTGATGATCGGAGTCTAACGCCTCCGAAATCGCCTTGATCGAACCTCCGTAGCATCATATGTGATTTGAAAAAGATCAAAGGACAAGGAGTAAGGTAATGCAAATGCAGGCTTCAAATGACAATCCAATCACACTGATGGGTTCGGGTCGACAATCACAGCCTAAGGCCGCGAAAATCGACCCAATTTGAGATTCGCAGCATCACCTATGAAGAGAAGAGGATGAACGACTTAGATGGTGTCACGTAGCACCATCTAAGCCGCCCAAGGTCGCCCGCACAAGTTGAACATGCGGCTAGCGCACACTCTCGGCCGTTGGATGCTTATCCAATGGCTACAAGAAAGCCATGTTGAAGTATTAGCGCCTTTAAACGTCTAACACACTATCGTACACATGTGATCCCCACCGCATGATGACGATCCAGCGACCATGATGGACCCACCGTACCGCTAGCTGTAGACGAGTGGTCCTCGCGACACAGCCACACCCTTTGTGCAATGGTCAGCTGCGACACTCTCAAGAAGATGGTGGGCGTTGGAAACTTAATCCACCCCCTCCATCTATGCGCTCAAGGAGGCAATTGGGCTGCTTGATCGAGATCAAGCGGCAGATATGTGGCCACGTCATGCGTTGCGGGCACCTCATCTCCTCAATGCACGAAGAAGGCGCAATTAGCGCCATCGATTCACGATTGAGCGGAGGCGGAGGAGCCACGTGGCACAATGAATCTACACGAATGACAAATGTGCAATCTGAAGCGCGCCCACGCATGCGATTTGCACCCTTTGATGAGGATCAGATGATTGTTGGCTTTCCTCAATCCCTTTGAGCGTGCTACGGGTGATCTTGATCGCGTCCCCAGGCGCGATCACAACCTTCGGTCGAGGATCTGACAGCTCTCCTTCATCCACGCCCTTTGCCAATGCAAACCTCCCCAACTCATAAGGGACACACCCAACATGAGTTATGGGTGCGAATTGAAGGTATGCGGGTGATAATTAGGCTTAGGTTTGAATGTGCTCGGGAATGTGATGGCCCCTTCCCTTCTTCCTCATCCCTTCCTAGTCTCTCCTCACCCCCTCCAAAGCTCTATGAGCTTGTCCTAAGCTCAGGATGCTCCACTAGAGCTAGAAAATAATTTTTGTCCCACTTCTCACCTCCATCCATGAAGCACCCATGGTCATCCTCTCACCCCTGTTGTGGAAGTGAATCGTCGCTGCGATGTCACCCTACCTTGTCCTCCTTCTTCTGAGTCCATTCTCCTTCCTCCAGCTCTTCACCACCTTCATCTGGGGTGTCGTCCAAGCAGCTCGTCCTCCAAGTAGTCGATAAGGAGGATTTTCTCACCTCTCTCTATCTTTTATAGTTTTCATAACTAGTTTTATTTTCCCACATTATAATTCGTAACCAGACACTTGCTTGATCATGTAGTTAGAATTATTGTCTCTATCTCTATCTCTCTTTCTCTCTCTCTTTCTCTAGCTCTCTCTTTCTCTTTCTTTTCTTTTGCAAGTAGAGTATGTTAGATTAGATATTTCTCAACCTGATCTCTATTTTATTAAAAATACCAAAAAAATATAAAAGTAGAAAATCTCCAAAAACATAAAGCAAATGCGATTTTCCTAAATCAAGCGTTCGCCTCCTCATATTCGACCCAGGACTCACCTGAGTTTTGGTTATTTTTATCTGATAAGCGAATTTTCGCGACTGCGACAACCAGGTTTTCGAAACTTTGATTTTTCTCATGCAAAATCTCGCCGATCAGCAAGAGTAGTGCGAGACGCAGAGGTGGAGGTCCACCACCTTCCTCGCCCTTAGAGGATAGCACATATCAGGAGTTGGCACCACCTAGAGACAAGTAGGCGATCCCGATGCAGTAGCACCACAAGTTGTTTGTGGATTTCAGGAAGTGAAGTCTCCCACCTTCAAGGGAGAGGAGGGTCCGAATGAAGCAGAAGATTGGCTTGAGCAAATAGAGAAGACTTTTAACGCGTTGCGTCCACACGGGGACTGTCGTATTATGTTTATGGCATTCCAGTTGACTAGTGTTGCGAACAGGTGGTGGCAGGCCATTCGAGAGTAGGAGGGTGGCGAGACCACTTGGGAGAGGTTCGTGGAACTCTTCTGTGAGCGGTATTACCCTCAAACTTGGATGGGTTTGATGAGGCGCAAGTTCCACAACTTTCGCTAATGTCTAATAACTATTAGTGCCTACCATACTTGATTCCTGGAGCTTTCTCACTTTGCATCGTCTATTGTGGCTACTGAGGAGGACAAGTTGTGGAAGTTCACGAAGGGTTTGAGATCACAAATTCAAAGGTATGTGAAGCCCTTAAAGTTGCCTATGTTCTCTAGGGTCATTGAAGCGGCGATGACTTACAAGGAGATGAACTGACCCCTAGGAGATGCAGACTGGGGGTCCAGAAGGAGAGTTTTTACCATGACTGTGCCCAAGGGCGCTAGGAGAGGTGGTATCATCCAGCACAGCATCCTCACCTGCTCAAGAGGTGTCCCAATCTGTGAGATAATCTATTCCCACTGGTACTTCACAGCAGAGGCTGGCCCTTAGTACTCAACGGCAGGGCAAGTTTAGTAGTGCATAGTCAGATGCGAGCAAATCTTGTATCTGCAACTGTTACCAGTGTGGATAACCTGGACATTTGAGGAGGAACTGTCTAGCAAGGACCGGAGCTACATCAAGGATGCAGAACACACAGAGTGCAAGGGGCAAGACTCTGACAATGGGGATCACTGGTTGTACCTATTAGATCAAAGGGGGATTTAAGCAATTCTAAGGAGGGTCCAGACCACTTGCACACCAACCTACTTGGAGTGTGGCAACATCCGGTGCACTTAGATCTAAGGGCCATGTCAATGCCTTATCACTCAAGGATGCCAGAGCCTTTACTTCTGTGATGGCAGGTATGGTCATCATTGTTGATCTTCTAGTTTATGTTTTGTTCAACTTGGATCCTTACTTGGGTGGGAGCTCGAGTCGTAATAAACCTAAGTCCGAATAAACCCAAACTCAATTCAATAGGCTTGATTGACAACTCTACTCATGTTTATTCACAAGAAGAGTGACAATTCTAGGGATATTGGTCCAAGAGTGATTTTTTGGTAAAATGAGTTGGGTGGATAGGGTAGGCTATTGATGAACCATGAAGGTTGGGTCATTTAACCAGAATGCCTTGTTATAATAATAGTACTCAATGTAATGTGGGACATAGGATGAATTGTCAATCAACGAGAATTAATCTTGCTTCCAATTCACCGAGAATATTATATTGAACATTTGTGATTTAATTAATAAAATATCAATAGTGGAATATAGATCAATGTGACCTATCACTATCTAGCCATACATCTCTTGTTTTATTGGAGTGGAAATGATCGGAGAATGTATCTTGCACTACGACTCAACGTCGCTTGGAATCTCAGGAAAGTTCAGGATTCAATATGGGGGAAAAGGAAGTTCTCATCAATTTATTTCCTGTTAGAAGCAACTTAGGAACTATTATACTAACCTAAATCTGCCAAGAACGTGTCAAATTAGAGATACCTAGATAATAAAAATAAAGAATTGGGTCAAGCAATTTAATTAGGTTCATATGTATTGATTAAATACGTACTAATTATTGAAGGAACTGACAAGAACCTATAGTGCACAGATTTGCTTGTTTCTCTTGCATCCAACCTAAGGTTTAGCAAGGCACACGAGAAAGATGGACAGATTCTGCTGCTACAAAGTAATTTTAATTTCTCCACTTCTTTGATGGTAATTTGTATATTGCTACTTCCCAATATTTGGCCTAAAAAGTAACAATGCTAAATTTGAATTTCTAACCTGCTGCTAAATGGGGAAGGAGGGGATTCAGGGAAGGTGAAGTAGGCCAGATGTAGAAGAATTTAAAAGAGGATACATGAAGGGAACAACTTTGTTTACCTTAACTTCAGAATTCTTAATTACAAACAATGTTAATCGTGTGAACAGAGTAACCTTTTTTTTCAAAAAAAAAAAGCATTCTATTAACAGGAAGAATCAAATATAAAAGGATGTAACTCAATAAGGGCGGAGGAAAGATGAATTGAGCACCCAAGGGAAGAGAAGAAGGATGTTCCTTGTAAAAGTGGGAGAACTCACTCCAAAATGAAGGAGACAAAATGACAAGAAAAATGAAAAATAAAGAAACAAAAAATATAATAGATGACAAAGAAGGCATCTTTAATGAGAGAGTTCTAGTTGTTCTCCCCTAACTCTTGCAAGAGCAGCAACTACACACTTGCAGGTGACAACTACGTGACCAAGCAAGAATTCCAACGATCAGCACGATCCATGCAAGTGAAAGAACCAATAGAAATCGATGCCCGAAATGAATTGGGGAATTCTTGGTCGTAGGAGGTTTGGAGTCACACGTGACCCAACAACAAGAGAAAGATAGGTTGTTGACTCTCACTTCAATCAAGGCTCTAGCAAAGGGATCACTGGTTGGAAACCATGCAACCATTGCCAGCCCCATCACGGCAAGGACCACCAGCTACCACCACGATTATTACCCAGCGAAGCATCACTGATGGTGAGTGACGTAGCCCTTGCCATGGGTACCCTTGCCATGAGCATTACCATCACCATTGCAAACACATACCCCCAGCAGCCCGCCACCATTGTAGGTGCCCCCTACAAGCACCTACGATGCCAACGAGAAACCACCTCACCAGTATCGCCACTCTAGTGGATGTTGCCCCAGCAAGCATCACCATTGAAGCAAGCAATGTTGGCCCTAGCATGCCCACAACCACCACAGAGTGAGGGTGAGTGGCCACGAGAACCCACTGGACAGAGGAGCTCCAAGAGCCAAAACCAAGGAGGGAGGAGAAGAGAGCAGAAAGAGAGGGAGGGAGGAGAGTGGAGGAGGTCCTCGATGGGTGGGTATTGGTGGATGTCTGGTGATATCCAATAGACATGGTATTTTTGTCTAAAAAAAAAACAAAACGTAGATGGGATTTATGTTGACATTTAAAATTTCAAATGTTTACAAAGCCATTTCAGTATAGATTACAAGAATGTTAAGAATGGGGGCGGATATTATTTGGGTCAATCAAATAATATATTCATATCATTGTTATATAAGTTTTGTGTTAATCGATGAGTTAAGTGTATGTAACCCAAATCACTTAAATAATCTTAAATTATTGAATCAGATGACTTGGATTACACCCACCCATCCAACCAAAATTCAAATATACAAGTGAATTAGTTTATAAATGATATTGACATTTTTTTAAAAGTCTATCTTTTTTACAATCATAAATGATATTTTATTTTTTATAAGATGTATAAAGCATTCGATCACTATTAGGTTGCAAAATACTTTTTTTTTAAAAATTCCATCCCTATGAACAAGCATGCATAAAATTTAGAATTCACCTCACCCAAATCAATCTAAATCAAATCCAAATTGATTCAAATTCAATCTAATTTAGTTGAGTTATATTGTCAACCCAAATTAAATATGATCCAAATCGAATAACTCTAACTCATCCAAATCAACCGAACGCACACGCCTTACTATAAACAAACCTCAAGGGTCATTTCATCTCCACCAAGAAAGGTTTCCCTAATGTTTTAAAAAGAGATTTGACGTTACCAAATACCGAGTTTCTATGATGAAAGACCCGATAGAAACCATGTAAGAAATTGTTCTAACTTGGAATAATTTCTTACCCCCAGCCTTCCTTGTCAACTTTAAGGCAGCAAATGGATAATCTCCTTCACAAAAAAATATAGAAGAGATCGTTCCAAGCATGTTACCCTGCACAGCACATACCATACTTGAGAGGAAATTTTTTCCTTTTTTGCAAATGATTGGATGACGACAGATTTACATCTCTGACTTCGGTAGGAGAGGATATCCGTTTAAACTTAGCCTTGTAATTACAGGTTGATGCAAGAGACATGTCTTTCCCAATTTATGCATAAAAAATTCTGAGTTGTCAAAAAAATAAAAACATTTTTCCAAAACAAGGTAGGAAAAAATCCTAACCTCAAAATTGCCAAGACGGTACATATGCTAACATAGGCGACACCGTTCTGTCCTGATCCAAAGGTCTGTCTGTATGGATTCCCCTTTCTATAGGGTGGAAAACTTGGGCCTTTGGATTGGCTCAAGGAAGGTGTTCCGTAACGGCGGGCATCGACGCGTCGTAACCAGAGCACCAGGTACCACACTCGTCTCCATACTCCCATCCACACTCGTCTGTCTGGTGAGTTGTGTAGATCGTAATTTTCTTTTTTTCTCTTTTGTTTATGACCCTGATGTCCATTTGAGCAAATTGGGATGAAATTGATATCCTTACACGTCAATCCTTCGGATAAATATAAGGAGAAAATTTTGAATCTAGATCTCTACTTTTGATAGCAGAGAGGGAGCTAGTATATATGTATGGTGGGGAACGGAGGAGAGCAGAGTCTTTGAAGGGTTTCACTTGTAATAACATCGAATTGGATGGCTGACAAAGAACAAATTAACTTCTTCTGATTCACACGCGGTGTATGCAGATACAGCCACAACTACCCATGATATATATTAATTAACAAAACTCCGGGTGATCAAAACTTGGTCCTCGAGCGGCAATCGGAGCTCCTGACCGTCCAAGCAATGGCATCCACCCTGATCTCGCAGGTGGTGTACATGACCATGTGGACCTTGAAGACCCCCAACACCTTGGCCTTCCCGGGGATCCGCGTGTGCGTGGTGAAGTCCAGCGTGCCGTACAGCGCGTCGGAGAGCGCGTCGCCCGCGGCGACGAGGCGGCCGGCCATGACGACGAGCCTCGCGACGGTGTGGACGGTCCCGTGGCCGCCGATGTACCCGGGGGGGACCGAGGCCTCCCCGACGAGGGCCCCCCGGTAGAACACCTCGGAGCGGCCCTGGCGGTAGCGGAAGGAGGCGCGGTTGGGGTTGTGCACGGAGAGGCCGAGGAGGACGGTGACGTTGAGGGCGAGGCCGACGTTGCTGCGGGGGTCGAAGCCCACGCGGACTCCGTCGAGATCGACGGAGGTGACGGAGGTGACGGCCTGCTTGGGGCGGAGGGCCGTGAAGAAGAGGACGACGAGGACGATGGCGGCGAGGGTGAGGGCGGAGGCGATGGCGAGGAGGGTGTTGCGGCGGCGGCGGCGCGTGGCGTAGGGCTTCTCCTCGGGGGTCGTCATGGGACGTGCATGGGAGATGGTGGTGGTGGTGGTGGTGGGAGGTTTGGTTGCCTTTTGGGTGGGAGGGAAAGAGTGCGGGAGTTTTCCGCGAGGAGGTGGTGGGGGGGATTGTAGAGAAGGGTGTGGCAATGGTTGGTGGGGGGTTCCAACGGTCGCATAAAGAAGATTATCGGAAACTTGCAAGCGTGCGCTCGCCGGATGATTACATGGCCGTTTCACATCTATGCCCTTCGGAATTATCGATATTGTACATTTGCAAGCTCTTGCCTTTTTAAATTTGTAAACGTACGCCTGTTGAATGTCGTGGCGTACCCAACGAGAAATTTGCTGGTTTTTAATTGATCTGGTTTCATTTGTGCTTCACCTCCTCCATGCATCCACCTCCGGTTTGAGCTCTTGCTACATCCAGATTTTCTTTTTTCTTTCTTTGAAATATTTTAATTCTTTTGATTGGATTTCAACTTGTAGATGGATGGTAAGATCTAAGTTAACTCTGACCCTGGTATGGGTTAAGTTGACTCACATACAGAGAGGTTGATTTGAAAGCTGCTCTTGATAGGAACTTAAGTGTAAGATGGTAACCTTTTAGGGGAATTTGCATAAATGTGATGTGCGTGAACTCGTGTTCTGCCAAGCTTTTCCAATACAATAAGATAGAGCTAGGGATCATAGGGAGAAATTTTAGTATGTGTTAAAGTGTATATAATTTTGTGTGTGTGTATATATATATATATATATATGTTAGGTAAGTATTATATTATGTGTTCTCGTATCATGTGAGATGTTATGTATCATATCTTTTTAAATAAGTAATGTTAATCACGATATGTTAATATCGTATTCATATTATATTAATTTGATGTGACATATTTTATATTAAATTATCTTTCATATAGGATATTATATATAAAATTGTATACTGACTATATATAACTGCTTGAAACAGAGATGGGAAAAATTAAGTTAAAGGATAGGATACGACGGAATAGGGAATTGGGGGGGTTGGGGGGGAATAATACGATTAAAAAGACAAGAAACGAAAACACACATAGGATTAATCAAAATCAATGTGAAATCTTGACCACAGAATGTGATTGGATGAAACTAAATCTGTTTGGTAAGTCTATAATTCAGGAAAAATAAGAAAGAAAGGGGACAGAGGAAGAAGAGGTTAATTGGGTGTGATTCTTCATGCTGTGTCTTTCTATCATCTGCATTTGGTAGGGGTACGAGGCCCACATGGAAAAGCACAGCCGAAGTTGAGAGGTAGGGGAAGGGGACAAAGAAGATGAAGCACAAGAGTTGAGGTCCACACAGTCTGCAAGTCCATCAGTATCTACTTAAGCAAGAAGAAAGTAGTTGATCGTAAATTGGAAAAGTTTATATATATATATAAAGCTAATTGTGGAATTTGGTCACGGTGGATGTCTATATGAATACAGATGAAATACATAGTTCGGGTTATTGTGCCAATCGTGCAATCAATTTTCTTTTTGTTGAGGATAGGTAAAACTAAAATTAATTTTGGCTATCCCTCTCGGATGCACCATACCCATGGATTACAAGCGTAGTTTATTTATTTAATTTATTGTTAATTGGCATAGTTACGAAGGTCCTTCCATTTAATTATTATGTTTTTAGTTCAACTTGTCATGAGATGTTATTCTCCCAGAAGAGGGCTGTAGCATGCTACGTACGGAGAGTTTTTTTCGCAATTTTTTCCTTATATCACCACATTTCGATTAAGATAGCCTTTTTCCCGTTAATTTCGAAAGGAAGAGAGCTCTTTCCGATCAGAGACAAGAGAGTTTAACCCTATAAAAGAAAATTAAGATAGCCTTTTTTCCACTGTCAGATTTTTCACGACCATTTTTATCCTTCTTTTTCGTATAATTTTAAGTTGTCACATTTAACCATTTTTATTTCAAATTTAAAACTCAAGTATACCACATAGGGCATTTTTATCTATTTTTTTTGGGTCAAATTTGAGAATTTAGACTTCTATCCCTAAGTCACTACTATAAATAAAGGATAAGACGAGTATCAGAGACAAATAAATTTGAAATTTTGATCTTAGACAAAGTAAACAATTGATCCTAGATGAAGTACAAAGTTCTCCGTAGAATTACCTAAGCAAGTAGTTATACCTTACATAAAAATAAGAGAGATTATTCACAAATCACTATAAACAAATTATCAAAGCAATCACTCGTAGAAATCAGTGTCAACATTCACTAAATCACAACAATTGTTTTAATCATAAAAATAATAAATCCCTATTTTGAAATACTAAAGCACACCAAATTGGTTTCGGCCATTGGATGGGTGCCTAACATCGACCCAAGTGCAAATTACTTGGCCATTGGATGGGTGCCTAATATTGACCCAAGTGCATGTTACTTGGGAGTCGGAAGTGTCTCTTTTTCAGCAAGAGGGTACATTTTAAACTGTATTTTTGAGTTTTAAAGCAAAGTCTCAACAACTAAGTCACACATCTAAAAGGTTTTAGATGACACGTTTGTCATGCAAAGTCAATGTTAAATGTCTACTTCATTCTTACGGTTGCTAACATCAGCCATGTTGTAACATTCATAGGCGACAAACTACCTAATCTTATCCATATCGTATATCGATTGCAAGAGCCTCTGCCTCCTTGGAGGGATGATCATCATATATATGGTAATGGTTGCTTGTAGGCTTTTCTCAAGGGATGATCATGGAATCCCCTCACTACTGCTCAGAGAAAAGAGAGAGAAAAAAGCATCCTCACTCAAAAGCTTAAAAAAAAATGCAAGGTACAGAAGAAAATTTTAGATAATGCGACTGTTGGCGTACGGCGCGTCGGCCTCCGAGCTCTCCACCCAATTCGAAAAGAGTTAAATCTTACGATCTTTAATTTAATTGAATTGATATTTAATAAAAAATTGATGAAGATATAGATAGTGAGAAAAGTTATTACAATTTTGACATATATATATACATATATATGTATATATATACATATATATGTATATATATACATATATATGTATATATATATACATATATATGTATCTATATATAATTAAAATCGTAATTACTTATATACCTTCATGAAATATTATTAACATATTTCAATACCCTTTAAATTAAAATCATGATTTTACATTGAATCTTCTTTATTTTCTATTTCTTTTTTTTTTGTAATTTACACCCCTGCTCTCCACCCCTCCTTGGCCTACCACATCCACTATCTCCTTCATCAATCACCACAACATAGCTGCCACCTCCTCTACCTCCATCCATCCCCTTGCCGTCGACTCTCCATCTGCCCCTTCTTGGAGGTGTCGCTACTACTACCAATAGCTCTCTGTGAAGTGAGTTGCCTGCATGCCAAACGAACTATCATCATCTATAATATGGGCCTTCCTACTCCTCTCTTCTTCTTCCTCTTTGTCGTGACCCACTTCCGGCTCCTTACAGGATCCGAGAACGGCTCGCCTCGACGAACCCCATGACCCAGTCGTCCAACGAAAAATAACCAAATGCATGCTCATTCCAAAACCACACAAGTAATGTAACTAAGTAGAAAAATATATAATGGACAGTAAAAGAAATAGAATAAACAATTACAAGGATATTACATAATACAGTGAAAAGGTACGGTTACTGAACATAGCCATCACAACAAAAACTAGTAGAATTATAACAGAAACAGTACGAAACAATCACTACAGGTTACTAGTACTCACGACTAACAAGTGCTCTACAGTAGAAACAGGAGAAAAATTACGGCTAGGCTCGACTGAGCCCAACGCCCTCAGCAGCCGGTGGTGCTGGTTGCTTAGATCCCTAACCTGAACATGGTTACAAACTTCATGGTCAGCTAACACTGAGTATAGTGGTGGTTAAGCCATTTACATGCAATTAAACAAGCAACTAACTACACATGTTGTTGGTGCTAGAGTACCACGATCATTTGTTTTGATGATAACAAAACACGTGTTATTTAACATTTGCACTTGGAGTCTTAGATTTCAGGTCAATTGAAAATGTAGACGTGATTAGATGAAATTCGAGCTCGCATCCAAGATGGATTGGTGGAAAACAGAGGAGATTCGCGAGGAGCGATGGCTTGAAGAAGGAAGGAGATGAAGAATAGGATAGACTTCCTTCTCTTGTACTCTTTGTATTTTTCGTTTCTTTTGTTGCTCTTTATTTTTGTTACTTAGATTCATGTTAAAGAGCCTCAAAGTACCCTAACAGTAGTCCTAGGAACACCGGCACAACCCTAGGATACTTAGGTTTTCTGTAGAGAACTTAGAAAACCAATGTAGGGTTCAAACAGAGTTTCCAGACGTCTAATTCCCAAATCAGACGTCTGATAAAGTGTTTTAAGACGTCTGACTGTTGATTCAGACGTCTGATAACATTTAGGCTAGACAAGTTAGTTCTGTCTGATGAAATCAGACATCCAGACCTTAGACCAGACGTCTTAGGAGACGTCTGATGACTTTGCCACACGTCCAATTAGTGGACCGTTAGCTGGCTTAACAAACACTCAAGGATATGACCGTTAGAGCCTTATCAGACGTCCTTAGGCCTTTCCAGACGTCTGATAATTGATCGTTTTGCCTCGACTAACCCGAAAATCTCTTCTCAGAGATTCTCTAGCCGTTGCAAATCCATTTCCACTTAAAAGTACGTTTCCAGACGTCCAGACATAGTACCAGACGTCCTGTATGTCATCTGATGGACTTGCGCTAGAACCCTGTTTAGATCTGATTCAAGTCAGGAAGAGACTCGCCCAAAATCAGACGTCTGACCTTGAAATCAGACGTCTTAAAGTGAACTTCCAGACGTCTGATTCCAGAATTAGACGTCTGATAAGCCTGTCAGAACAATGATTATTCCTGATTTCGTGCTGATTCACTTGGGCTTTGTACCCAACGGCTATGGAAGCTTTTCTAAGCCTTCGAAAGCCTTCCTAAGGCCTCTATAAATAGAGGGGAGCCTTTGACACACTAACATAAACCAAGAAACACCAAGACACACCTTGCAATACACTTTCAAACCATTTTGTGTCTCTCTTGCTCTCTAAGCGCTAGTTCTTCATCTTGAGAGCATCAAGCCTTCGTGCACCCTCTCTCCCGCCGTTATTCACGAGAGCGAAGTTGCGTCGTCGCGTGGCTCACACATCCGCGTCGTCGACGCACTCCTTGCAAAGGGGAGTTTCTTAATTCCTATAGAAGCTTAGGTTTAAAATTACTTTGTTGGCTCCATAGGATTACTTGTTTCTTTTATCTTTGTTATTTGGTTGGGTATTCCCTTTGCGAATTCCCGTCTCCTTCGCGAGACAAAATCCTTCTCGTGGAGAGAAAGGGTTGAGGTACGCTACCCTCGTTTAAGTAGCGTGGTTGTAATTGAGGTTGAATCACCCTCATTTTAAAGTGATTCGGTTTAGTGGATTTGATCAACTTGGTTGATCAGAAAATCCTAACTCGAGAGGGTTAGGTGGTGGTTTTCACCCGGTTTGGGTTTCCACCTAAAAAATACTTGTGTACTTGTGTGATTGTCTATTTTGTGAGATTGTTTATATTTATTTCCGCAATTATTACGTCACCCCCTCCTGCTAGTAGGGAATCTACAGTTGGTATCAGAGCAGGTTCTTGCGAGATCAGAGTAACACCCGGCAAGAGATCAAATGGAGGGAAGCACATCAGCGATCCGAATCTCTGAGGGGCAGTCCACGTCCCGTCCTCCATTCTTTGACGAGAGCAACTACCCCTACTGGAAGCTGCGGATGAAGACTTGGCTTCAAGCCAATGACTTCACGATTTGGGCCAAGTGCGAGACGCCATTTGAGATCCCAGAAAAACCCGCGGGAGGCTACTCGCAACAACAAATTCGCGAACTCTCGTTGAATGCGAAGACCATGAACGCCCTCTACTGCGCACTTAGCTCGGAGGAGTTCAATAGAATCTCGTAATGCGCCACCACATACGAGATCTGGCACACACTCGAGGTAACTCATGAAGGTACCTCTAAGGTAAAAACTTCTAAAATAAATTTACTTTCTCAAGAATTTGAATGCTTTTCTATGAAACCTAACGAGTCTTTAAGTGAGATGAACACTAGGTTCACTCTCATTGTAAATAATTTGAAAGCATTAGGGAAGACTTTCATCAAGGGGGAGCTTCAAGGGAAGCTTCTTCGTTCCCTTGGACCGGAATGGGAACAGAAAGTCACCGCCATCGAGGAGGCGAACGAAGTCGAGGAGCTCAACATGGAAGATCTCCTAGGCAATCTAATGGCCTACGAGATAAAGTTGAAGCAGAAGAAGGATACACCGGAGCCTAAACCGAAGAAGACTCTCGCCTTCAGAGCCGCGTCGGATAGTGAGGTAAGTTCCGATGACGAAGACTTTAGAATTTTACTTAAAAAATTTTCCAAGTTGTGTAGGGAATTAAAGAAAGAGAAAAATGAGAAGAAGGAAAGCCCGAGACGTTGCTACCACTGCAACGAGAAAGGGCACCTACGACCAGAGTGCCCTCTTCTCAAAAAGGAGAAGAAGGAAAAGGAAAAGAGATCTAAGAAGAAGGTGTTCCAAGACACTTGGGACGATTCTAGCTCGGAGGAAGAAGAAGAAGAAAAGTCTATAGAAGAAGAAACCGCTTGCTTCGGTTTCATGGCCAGAGGAAGCGACAGCGAAAGCGAAAGCGACTCAGACAACGAGGTAAGTTACGACTTACAAGAAGCTTTTAATGAACTTTTTGAAGTTATTAAAGCACTTAAGATAGAAAATAAAAGCATGAAAAAGAATCTTAGCTTTCTTAAAAGTGAAAATGATAGGTTAGAAATAAAACTTAAGGATGTAGAAGCTAGTCCTAAAAATGATAACCTATTATTAGAAAATCATAACCTCATCAATGAAAATAATAAATTGATTGAGGAAAATGTTAGTCTAAAAATAGAAATTTCTGATTTAAAGACTAAGATGAGTATTATAGAAAAAGAAATTGCATGTCATAGGGAAAACTCTAACAAATTAATCAACAAAGTAGATGATTTATATAGCCCTATGATTGAGAAAGGATCTCCGTCAAGGAGACCCACTAACAGATCCAGATCCAAGCTGACTTGGATACCGAAGGAAGATTTAGAATCCTGTTTTGTAGGTTTCAGGGATAACTACAACACGAAGGACTGGACCTACAAGCTCAAGGCTGGTCAACTCAAGTTGGGAGAATCAAGGAGTAGACCAAGGAGGAGAATGAGAAGACCGACGAGACGGCGAACAAACGATGGACCCGCCGCACGTCGACCGCCAGACCGGAGACCGACGTCAATGCCCGGGCCTCCAAGCTACAGATGGGAACCCCATCCGATGTGGCATCCACCACCACCATTTGGGCCATTTTATTGGCCATGGTAGGTGAGGTAAAACCCTTTACCCTATCCTTTTATCATAAGCATTTAGATAGGGGGAGCAAAAAAAAATTATAAGCTAATTGTCAATTTTTAAGGGAGAGATATAAGGTAGCTAAATTTACTTTAGAAAGGAGGAGAAAAATAATAGCTATCTTGTTGTTATAAAAAAAGGGGGAGGACATTACCTTTATTAAAAGAAATTTATAGAAGAGCATGTTTTAAGGGGAAGTTATAAAAAAATTTAAAATTAATCAAACCTTTTTGATAATGTCAAAAAGGGGGAGGATTTTTTGCATTATTATTTATGATTTTGTTATCATCAAAAGGGGGAGATTGTTGGTGCTAGAGTACCACGATCATTTGTTTTGATGATAACAAAACACGTGTTATTTAACATTTGCACTTGGAGTCTAAGATTTCAGGTCAATTACAAATGTAGACGTGATTAGACGAAATTTGAGCTCGCATCCAGGATGGATTGGAGGAGCTTGATGGAAAACAGAAGAGATTCGCGAGGAGCGATGGCTTGAAGAAGGAAGGAGATGAAGAATAGGATAGACTTCCTTCTCTTGTACTCTTTGTATTTTTCGTTTCTTTTGTTGCTCTTTATTTTTGTTACTTAGATTCATGTTAAAGAACCTCAAAGTACCCTAACAGTAGTCCTAGAAACACCGGCACAACCCTAGGATACTTAGGTTTTCTGTAGAGAACTTAGAAAACCAATGTAGGGTTCAAACAGAGTTTCCAGACGTCTAATTCCCAAATCAGACGTCTGATAAAGTGTTTTAAGATGTCTGACTGTTGATTCAGACGTCTGATAACATTTAGGCTAGACAAGTTAGTTCTGTCTGATGAAATCAGACGTCCAGACCTTAGACCAGACGTCTTAGGAGACGTCTGATGACTTTGCCAGATGTCCAATTAGTGGACCGTTAGCTGGCTTAACAAACACTCAAGGATATGACCGTTAGAGCCTTATCAGACGTCCTTAGGCCTTTCCAGACGTCTGATAATTGATCGTTTTGCCTCGACTGACCCAAAAATCTCTTCTCAGAGATTCTCTAGCCGTTGCAAATCCATTCCCACGTAAAAGTAGGTTTCCATACGTCCAGACATAGTGCCAGACGTCCTGTATGTCGTCTGATGGACTTGCACTAGAACCCTGTTTAGATCTGATTCAAGTCAGGAAGAGACTCGCCCAAAATCAGACGTCTGACCTTGAAATCAGACGTCTTAAAGTGAACTTCCAGACGTCTGATTCCAGAATTAGACGTCTGATAAGCCTGTCAGAACAATGATTGTTCCTGATTTCGGGCTGATTCACTTGGGCTTTGTACCCAACGGCTATGGAAGCTTTTCTAAGCCTTCCAAAGCCTTCCTAAGGCCTCTATAAATAGAGGGGAGCCTAAGACACACTAACATAAACCAAGAAACACCAAGACACACCTTGCAATACACTTTCAAACCATTTTGTGTCTCTCTTGCTCTCTAAGCGCTAGTTCTTCATCTTGAGAGCATCAAGCCTTCGTGCACCCGCTCTTCCGCCGTTATTCACGAGAGCGAAGTTGCGTCGTCGCGTGGCTCACGCATCCGCGTCGTCGACGCACTCCTTGCAAAGGGGAGTTTCTTAATTCCTATAGAAGCTTAGGTTTAAAATTACTTTGTTGGCTCCATAGGATTACTTGTTTCTTTTATCTTTGTTATTTGGTTGGGTATTCGCTTTGCGAATTCCCGTCTCCTTCGCGAGACAAAATCCTTCTCGTGGAGAGAAGGGATTGAGGTACGCTACCCTCGTTTAAGTAACGTGGTTGTAATTGAGGTTGAATCACCCTCGTTTTAAAGTGATTCGGTTTAGTGGATTTGATCAACTTGGTTGATCGGAAAATCCTAACTCGAGAGGGTTAGGTGGTGGTTTTCACCCGGTTTGGGTTTCCACCTAAAAAATACTTGTGTACTTATGTGATTGTCTATTTTGTGAGATTGTTTATATTTATTTCCGCAATTATTATGTCACCCCTTCTTGCTAGTAGGGAATCTACACATGTATGTATCGGTTATTATTATCAGCCATTTCCATTTGCCTTATTTACGCGTTTCTGAGTCAAGATCTCAAATCAGGATCCATAACAGTGTTTAATCTTCTTGCTCCCTAAGGGAACGATCTTACTTGCGGTTTTCCCGCGATGCAGGATGTACACGTGATACTCTCCTAGCCGAAAGAGTCCCCCGTGATAATCCTACACCTGATGTACCACCCCGAGGTCACGGTCGCGACGTAGCGGTGACTACGGCATGCATGATAAGTGCATGGGTAGCTACCCTACACTGGCACGTGGTTAGTCGTTTCTGCCAATAGCTACGCCCAAACGTACAATACGGAACAGCACAGGGCCTTACTCTCTCAGAATAGGGGTCTCGCCCCTCCACAGTCCGCGTACCCTCCTCCGACTATCCCGGTTCACCTAGTGGGCCTAATAAAGAGTCGGTGTAGGGTGACTAGTCCTAACCCCGGACCTCATGGGGTGGCTAGCTCCCTCTCTATACTAAGTAGCTCACCCCGGTACCAAGTACACGAGGGCTAACTAGGAGTCTGTGTGGAGTGACTAGTCCTAACCCCGGGTCTCAACTCAAGGGGGTGGCTAGCTCTCCTCTACACCAAAGAGACAATCGCTCTCCTCGGTACAACGTACACGAGGGCTAGCTTACTTCCCATTACCAAGTCCGAATAGCCGCCCGTAGGCAGCATGTTCCATGACCTGTCAGGTTTTCCGTATTATTGTATTCTTGATTTTCTTCTAAATTCCCCGTAAGGTTCTGTTAAGACCCACGACATCAAACGTCTTCTAAGACGTCTGGAATTTAATTTTTGCGGCGTACGATTGCAAGTCTGCGTGCATGTGCGCGCAGACTGAACCCGCCGCCCTCTTTTCTTCTCTCTCTTCCCTCCCCATCCTACAAGCGCCTTCTTTTTCTTCCTCTCCCTCTCCCCTGACGCCTTCAAATAGCCTCTTGTCCCCCTTCCCTCTCCCTCCCACCACTCCATCGTCTCCTCCTCCCTTTTCCAGTGACAGCGTGAGAGTGAGAGAGCGAGGGCAGCAGCTGCTGCCGAGTGCGCGTGGGGAGGAGGAGGCGCAACGAGAAGGAGAAGAGGTGGAGCGTGTGAGGAAGAGAGGGTGAACTCGTCGAAGCTGCCCAGGGCCGGCCGACGGGTGCACGCAACGGGAGCGTAGCGCTAGGGAGGTGCTGCTGCAGCTCAGGTAGCAAGCGAGCGTGGCACGACCGTGCGTAGCAGGCGGAGGATGAAGAGGTCCTGATTCTGGGAAATTTTCCCATAATCAGACGTCTGGACCTACATCCAGACGATGCGGGAGACGTCTGGAGGAAGATCCAGACGTCTGAAAGGTACAATATTTCTTTTCTCCTTCCTTTCGAGGGTACGGCCATGCAGGCCGTTCCGCCGAGGGTTCTGCCTCATTGACGTGTTAAGGACGGTTGCGTACGCGTGCAGGTTTCGTTCAGGAAGGCGCAAGGGCACGCCCTCCCACACAGATCAGACGTCTGGGCACAGCACTAGACGGCGGAAAGGGTTTCCAGACGTCCGAAGTGACAGTTGGACGTCTCAAACTAGGTCCAGACGGTTCAGTGGGATCCTGGACGTCTGAATAGCAGCGCAGAAGTAAGGTATGATCTGAACCATCGTTTAAGTCGTCTGGAAGGTGTTCCAGACGTCTGATTTGGGGTAGAGTTGTCGTTTTGACCCGTTTAGGGTCCGTTCGAAGTTTGTTTTCCGCGTTTAAAATTTCGTTCTTCTCAGAATTAGTCCCTCTACTTGTTTAAAGTATTTGTATCCAGTTCTGAGTAGTTCCTTGTGTTTGATCCTTGTGATATGACCTCATTCTGTTGCAGCTCTAGGGGTTGCGGAGGCACACGGACCTGCCGATCACGCCCCCAGTACTCCCGATTTTGCGGGTAGAGTGGCTTCCCTTGATTATTTATCAACATTAATGCACTTGTTAGATAAATAATAGATTTTAGGATATGGCATGAATCCTAGGACTTGAAAACTAGATTGAATGATAGATTCTAGGATATGGCATGAATTTTAGGACTGGAAAATTAGATTGAATGATAGATCCTAGGGTGTGGCATGAATCCTAGGAACAGAAACACTGAAACGAATGTCATGAATACGTGAATTGAAGCCTTGGAAAAGTAGATAGAACAATGTAAATTGCCTGTAATTGGATAACAGCTGCTTGTATATGAATGGATATTAAATATTGGAAACACGGGCTATATGAAAATAAAACTGAAATAACGAAACCTAGATTGGCTTGGTTAGAGAAACATGAGCATGAACCCTACGGAGAATTAGGGTAGAACTCTTGGAAATAAATGGGATGGAACTGGAAAAGTGAATGAGGAAGTTTGTTGCCTCTTGGGTACGTAGTACCAAGGAAAGCACATGTTACCTCTTAGTGCAGAGGGGAGCCAATCGCCCCAGGGACCCGGGGTTAGGTCTGGCCACTTTGTACTGACTTTTGGCTCTCGCGTACACAGTACCGGGGAGAGCTACTAGTGTAGGGAGAGAGTTAGCCACCCCACGGGCCCCGGGGTTCTGTTAGCCATCCTACACCGACTTCTTAGGCCCACTGGGCAAACCAGGGTAGTCAGGGGAGGGTGTGCGGACTGTGGAGGGGCAAGACCCCTACTTGGTTACTGTGGAGGGGTTGGACCCCTGTTACTGAGAGGGCTCTGCCCTATACTGGTTCCGTGCTGTGCTTTGGGGTGCACCCGTTAATGGAAACGACTGACTGCGTGTCAGTGCGGGGTAGCTACTCGTGCGTTTATCGCCTGTGTCGTAGTCACCATTACGTCTGTCAGTGACCTTGGGGTGGTTGACTGAGGGTAAGACCACCACGGGGGACTCTCCCGGCCAGGAGAGCACCACATGCTACTTCTACTTTTCGAAAAAGACTGCAATCAAGATCATTCCCACGAGAAACATTCGAGATCAAGAGAAAGATCTGAGGAATAATTCAAGAATGAGTAAATGGAAAATAAAGAAAGAAATTAAAAATAACAGCTATTTGTCCAACTTACTATTTTTCTTAGCTAGTTGGTTGCCACTCTCCTCAGCATTTCGCTGACGTGTCACCTTTGTCACCTTTTCAGGACCAGGTGTTGAGCAGCTAGAGCCTGCGGCTATAGAGGGTGCTGGGCCTAGTAGAGCCCAGTAATTTTACCTGTGTTGTACCTACTATACCATTTCCTCTGTTGTAGTGAGTATTTTCTGTTACAATTGTACTCTTTTATTGTAAGCATTTTGTTTATGTACCTATTTATTTCTCTACTGTTGTGGTGGTGTGTACTGTAGTAGTTCTTTTCTTTACTGCTGTACTTTGGTTACTATTAGTTACATGCATGATGAATGTCGTTTGTTTTACTACTCTTTTGGTAACTTTCTCGTTGGACGACTAAGTCTTGGAATCAGTCGAGTCGGTCCGATTCTCGTATCTCATAGTGATTCGGGAAATTGGGTCTTAACAAGATGGTATCAGAGCAAGGTCGTCCCAAGAAGTAAACCAACTAGCTGGAAAATAACCAATTCACGTGCCTGTAACTAGAGTAGCCACCACAACGTATCTTTTGACATCTGTTCTTAGACTTCTCCGTTAGATATCAATTCGTATTGACGTCTTTTCTGTTCCATGTCCGCGTCTCCTTGCAGGAAATGCCTCGACGAGGAGGTAGCGAGGCGGGCCACGGGCACGGCCGAGGACGAGGTCGGAGGGGTGGGCGCGGTGAGCCCGACGCCTCAGTGGACCAACCACAGCTTCCGGGCATTCAGGCCCAGGACCTCGCCCAGCTGATACGGGACATCGTGTGAGAGGAGCTCCACCCGTCGCCACGAGCGCCTCTCCCTGGGGCTGAGGAGGGGGAGTCCTCTGTGGGACCACGCGACTGACATGGCGCTGGACGCGGGGGAGGGGATGGGCCTCCACCACCCCCACCTTCCTCCGGTAGTTCCGAGCACGAGGCTTCTTTACCTGGAGGCGCACCCGCATCTCCACTTCAGCGTCACTTTGAGCTTTTCGAACAGTTTCAGAAGCTGAAGCCGCCTCCTTCAAGGGGGATGAGGGCCCGACCGAGGTAGAGGACTGGCTCGAGCAGATCGAGAAGATTTTTGACACCCTTCGCCCCCCTGTGGAGTGCCGCGTGGCCTTTGCCACGTACTAGCTGGAGAGCGCGGCACATAGGTGGTGTAGAGCAATCAGGGGACAGAAGAGGGACGAGCCGACTTGGGACCGGCTCGACACCCTCTTCTGCGAGCAGTACTTTCCCCAGACATGGTAGGACCAGAGGAGGAGGGAGTTCCACACTCTCCGCCAGGGGACGATGACAGTGAGCGCGTACGGTACGCGTTTCCTGGAGCTGTCTCGTTTCGCAGCGACAGCCGTGGCTACTGAGGAGGAGCGCCTTTGGAGGTTCACCGAGGGGCTCTGGCTTGCGATTCAGGGGTATGTCAAACCCCTGAAGCTGCCTATGTTCTCGAGGGTAGTGGACGCAGCTATGACGTATGAAGATACCAACCCATCCGCACGCGACACTGACAACGGGCAGAAGAGGCCCTATCAGCCAGACTTCTCACAGGGCCGACGAGGAGACACGTGGCGCCCGTAGGAGAGTCATCACATTTGCCGAGGCCATCAGTGACCTTTGGGGGCCCCTGACAGGGGCTAGCTGCTAGCACCGGACCCCCGCCCAGCCGACAACAGGGACCCACTGAGGGTGGGAGTCGAGTCCCCCTTTGCTACCAGTGTGGCCACCTGGGCCACATCAGGAGGGACTACCCATTTAGGGCAGGAGGTCAGCAGATGCTTCCCGCGCCGAGCACTAGAGGGCGAGCAGGAGGCCGCGGTTTCCAAGCGCGAGGAGGAGGATAGCAGTCACGGGGAGGGTATCGGCCAGTGGCTACCCGTCCGACGCAGAGTGTGGCTGCCTCGTCCGTACCGAGGACTGAGGGGCGTATCAATGCCCTGACACACATGGATGCCAGAGCTTCGGGATCAGTGGTGGCAGGTATGGTTTCTATTTCTGGGAGACTTGTTTACACGCTTTTCGATTCCGACGCTATGCACTCGTTCGTCGCGGCCAGTTTTGCAGTTAGCTTGGGGCAGGACTGTATGTTGTTAGAGGATCCGTTCGTGATCAGAGGTGAGAGTGGTCAGCTGTTTGTAGCTGAGGAGGTGTACACAGGTTGTGAGGTCAGTGTTGGGGGACACAGCCTTCCCGCTGACCTGATTATGATACAGATGGAGGACTTTGGCGTAATTCTGGGGATGGACTGGCTGTCCTCTTACCATGCCTTGGTGGACTACTTTGAGAGAAAGATCGTCTTCTCCATACCGGAGTTGCCTTCTTTCAAGTTCCACGGGCAGCTAGTGGACGGAGGCTTCAGATGCATTTCTGCACTTCGGGTGGCGAGACTTTTGAGCCAGGGGTATGAGGGCTTCCTAGCTTGTGTGGTGGCAGAGCCCAGCCCTGTGGCAGACTTCCAGAGTATCCCAGTGGTCAAAGAGTACCCCGACGTGTTCCCAGATGAGCTGCCAAGACTACCGCTCTAGCATGAGATCGAGTTTGAGATCTCACTGGTACCGGGGACCAGCCCCATCTCCACAGCACCGTATAGGATGGCACCACTTGAGCTGCGAGAGCTCAAGTCTCAATTGCAGGATCTTTTGGAGAAGGGCTTTGTGAGGCCCATTGCATCTCCCTGGGGAGCCCCGGTATTGTTCATAAAGAAGAAGGATGGTACCCTACGCCTTTGTGTGGATTACAGACAGCTGAATAGGGTCACCATCAAGAATAGGTATCCGCTGCCGAGGATTGATGACTTGTTTGACCAGCTGCGAGGTGCCATCGTATTCTCCAAGATCGACTTGAGGTCTGGATACCACCAGTTGAGGATTAAGGAGGCAGACGTCTCCAAGACAACTTTCCGCATCCGGTACGGACACTACAAGTTTTTGGTCATGCCGTTTGGGCTGACCAATGCCCCCGCTACATTCATGGATTTGATGAACCGGGTGTTTAGACCGTACTTGGACCAGTTCGTAGTGGTATTAATTGATGGTGTGCTCATCTATTCTCGAGATCAGACATAGCATGGACAGCACTTGCGGATGGTTCTGGACACACTGAGACGACGTAGGCTGTATGCCAAATACAGCAAGTGCGAGTTCTGGTTGAGGGAGGTGACTTTCTTGGGTCATGTGATCTCCAAGGATGGCTTGGCTGTGGATCCAGCCAAAATTGAGGCAGTGCTCAGGTGGGAGAGATGCATACGGTTACTGAGATCCGCAGTTTCTTGAGACAGTAGTGGCGGGTTCGTTGTGTACACGGATGCCTCTTTGCAGGGGTTAGGGGGTGTGCTCATGCAGAGGGGTCACGTTGTCGCTTATACCTCGCGGCAACTGAAGCCCCATGAGCATAGCTACCCTACCCATGACCTGGAGCTGGCAACTGTTGTCTTCGCGCTGAAGACTTGGAGGCACTACTTGTACGGTGAGACCTTTGAGATTTTCACAGATCACAAGAGCCTCAGATACCTGTTTGATCAGAAGGACCTCAACATGAGACATAGACGTTGGTTGGAGCTCCTGAAGGACTATGACTGCAGCATTTCATACCACCAGGGAAAGGCCAACATGGTGGTTGACGCCTTGAGCTGGAAGGCGCCCGCCCACTTGGCCAGTTTACAGGCGCAGAGTTGGAGCCTCATGGAAGAGCTGGGCAGTTGGCGACCCCTAGAGTTACTGGGGCACTGTGGCGTAGTGACTGTGACACGACAGATGAGGCCAGAGCTGATAGACCGCATCATCACAGGGCAGATGGTCGACCCGTACTTACAGTCCTTGCGTGACAGAGTACTGTCAGGAGACCCTGGAGACTTCTCTTTTACAGATCAGGTGTTGCGCATGAGGGGACGTTTGTGCGTTCCCAGAGACGAGGAGCTGTTAAGAAAGCTCCTAACTGAGGCACACGGTTCCAGATTCACTATACATCCCGGAAACACAAAGATGTACCATGACATGAGATGCGATTTTTGGTGGAGGGGAATGAAGCGGGATGTAGGTGAATTCGTACGGCACTGTTTACTGTGCCAGCAGGTGAAGGCTGAGCATCAGAGGCCTGCAGGGTCGTTACAGCCACTTCCAGTGCCCGAGTGGAAGTGGGAGACCATCACCATGGACTTGGTGGTGGGCTTACCTGTTACCCAGCGAGGACACTACGCAGTCTGGGTAATCGTTGACAGATTGACGAAGACGGCACGTTTCTTGCCAATCTGAGTCACGTTGGGACCAGCACAGTTGGCAGAGAGGTATATTCGCGACGTAATACGTCTACACGGAGTTCCGCGGGAGATCATATCCGATCGGGATACCCATTTTACGTCCCATTTTTGGGCTGAGTTTCAACAGGCCCTAGGGACGTGGTTGATGTTCAGTACAGCATACCACCCCCAGACGAACGGGCAGTCTAAGCGTACGATACAGACAGTTGAGGATCTTTTGCATGCTTGTGTACTGGACTGGAGGGGCTCTTGGGAGGAGCACTTGCCCCTGGCGGAGTTCGCATATAATAACAGTTATCACTCGAGCATCGGCATGGCACCCTAGGAGGCTCTGTACGGACGGAGGTGTACAGCACCCTTGAGTTGGGTTGAGGTGGGGACCAAGTGGGAGGTTGGCCCCAGGCTGATCTGGCAGAGTCAGGAGGTGATCGAGCAGATCCACAGGCGACTCCGCACTGTCAGGAGCAGACAGAAGAGCTATGCAGACCGGAAACGCAGAGAGGTACAGTTTGAGGTTGTGGATCACGTCTTCCTTCGTGTTTCACCCATGAAGGGCCTGCAGCGGTTTGGGGTGAGAAGGAAGCTCGCGCCAAGGTTTGTGGGACCCTTTGAGGTCTTAGAGCGGGTTGGACCCGTTGCTTACAAGCTGGCCCTTCCTCCCCAGCTTTCTGGTGTGCACGACGTGTTCCACGTATCCAACATCAGGAAATACGTCGCCGATCCCAGTCACGTTCTGAGCCACGAGAACGTCGAGGTGGGTGACGACCTGACCTACCCCGAGCGGCCAGTGTAGATTCTTGACAGAGCCGTCCAGAGTCTAAGACGGAAGCAAATACCCCTGGTGAAGGTTTTGTGGAGGAGCCAGTGGTACGAGGAGGCTACTTGGGAGCCTGAGGCGGCGATGCGGGAGCAGTACCCGGAGCTCTTTGAGGGTATGCCTTTTCGGACTGGCTTTGGTCCTCTTTGAGTTTGTTATGCATATATCGTACTTCTCCACACTCTAATTAGCGCAAGCTTCGGGGACGAAACTTTCTTTGAGTTTGTTATGTTGTTAAGACCCACGACATCAAACGTCTTTTAAGACGTCTGGACGCCTTCCCAGACGTCTGGAATTTAATTTTTGCAGCGTAGGATTGCTAGTCTGCGCGCATGTGCTCGCAGACTGAACCCGCCGCCCTATTTTCTTCTCTCACTTCCCTCCCCATCCTGCAGGTGCCTTCTTTTTCTTCCTCTCTCTCTCCCCCGACGCCTTCAAATAGCCTCTTTTCCCCCTTCCCTCTCCCTCACCACCACTCCACCGTCTCCTCCTCCTTCCTTTTCCAGTGACAGCGTGAGAGTGAGAGAGCGAGGGAAGCAGCTACTGCCGAGTGCACGTGGGGAGGAGGTGCAGCGAGAGGGAGAAGAGGCAGAGCGCATGAGGAAGAGAGGGAGAACTCGTCGGAGCTGCCCAGGGCCGGCCGACGGGTGCGCATAGCGGGAGCATAGCGTTAGGGAGGTGCTGCGACAGCTTAGGCAGCACGTGAGCGCGGCGCGGCATGGCCATGCGCAACAGGCGGAGGACGAGGAGGTCCTGATTCTAGGAAATTTTCCCAGAATCAGACGTCTGGACCTACGTCCAGACGACGTGGGAGACGTCTGGAGGAAGATCTAGACGTCTGAAAGGTACAATATTTCTTTTCTCCTTCCTTTTGAGGGTACGGCCATACAGGCCGTTCTGCCGAGGGTTCTGCCTCATTGACGTGTTAAGGACGGTTGCGTACGCGTGTGACGTGCTCTTGTGCGTGTGTGTTAAGAGGTGTCGTTATAGTCGCACTTGATACGTCGGTTTTAAAAGAAGTAAACGGAGGTGAGTCTGAGTGTCGATCTCAGGGAGGCGTGGAAATCGGATTTTGTTTATCATTTGTTGTCACGAAAAAGGAGTTTTGCTTGCGAAATAGACGATTTTGAAAAGCGAGAGCGAGAGAGAGAGAGTTTAGGGTTAGAAAGCTCTTGGTTTTGATCATGCACTTTGAACAGGAATTAAAATGACAATTGAACGGAAAGTAGTTTCATTAAACATGCATTCATAGTTCATAGTTTACAACATTAAATACATGCTTCAACAAAAGTAAATGAAAGCTTAGAAGAGAGAGAGAGAGAGATAGAGAGAGAGTGGAGAGCGACGAGGCAGCCACGGCGGTGGAGGAGGCTCCGTCTGTGGCTCGTCGTCTCCGACAATTACAAAAGTGCCTAAAGCTAGCTAAGAGAGGAGTGGAGTGGTTGCAAGGGGGAGAGTATGCATTGAATGGCAGTAGAAGGGGGTTTAAATAGAGTTAAGGGCTTCCTAAAAGAAGAGTGGGCTTTAGTGACATCCGGAACGTCGCTAAAATCGCTTCCACAAACGTCGGTGAAGCCCTCCTACTGCCAGTCAGCTGCCCGCCCCAGTCTTCCTCTTCGCGCGATCCGTGGCCGCTGAACAAGAGCCGTCAGATCGAAGATCGAACAGCTGAGAGCCTTCTGCGCCCGCGCTGAGATCACGCCTTGATCTGCCCGGCGTGCGCAGGATCCGTGTGCGCGGACGTTTCCGCCCGGCGTGCGCGCGCGCGTGAGCGCTCGCGAGCTGTCGTCACGCCGCGTGGCGAGATCCTGGCCTCCCGCTGCTGATCGGGCGGCCCAATTTTTCCGCGCCCCCCCGCTCGCCTTCAGAATCCGCTCCGCGCTGCTCGAACGCGCATCGCGGCGACCGCGGGCGATCGTGCGGATCTCGACCGTTCGATCAAAGATTGACGGCAGAGATTTGTCCTTGGCCGGTTGAGGGTGTGCGTGCGGTGGGGGCGGGCTGACGTGGCGCTCTCTGGGCCGTTGATCTCCAAATCAACGGTCAGAATTTCTTGGGCCCATTGTGGGAGTTTCGGATGTCGAATTTGGCCGATCTTGAGTCCGTCGGACTCCGTTCGTTGTTCTGAATCCATCCGTGCAGTCCGATTGCTCATCTGAGGCCTGCTTTGACAAATGCTTTACACAAATGGCCATTAATACAGTTTATAAGCAATCTTGGTACTTGATGCATGAAATGCTCCTATTCTACTTATGTTGTGCCTTTTATTCTCAAGATGGGCCATATTCAACCTAATTACTACCCCCTTGTGTGGTGTTATCAGCGTGCAGGTTTCGTTCGGGAAGGCGCAAGGGCACGCCCTCTCACACAGATCAGACGTCTGGGCACAACACCAGACGGCGGAGAGGGTCTCCAGATGTCCAGAGTGACAGTTGGACGTCTGGAACAGGTCCAGACGATTCAGCGGGATCCTAGACGTCTGAATAGCAGCGTAGAAGTAAGGTATGATCTGAACCATCGTTTAAGTCGTCTGGAAGGTGTTCCAGATGTCTGATTTGGGGTAGAGTTGTCGTTTTGACCCGTTTAGGGTCCGTTCGAAGTCTGTTTTCTGCGTTTAAAATTTCGTTCTTCTCAGAATTAGTCCCTCTACTTGTTTAAAGTATTTGTATCCTATTCTGAGTAGTTCCTTGTGATAGGACCTCGTTCTGTTGCGGCTCTGGGGGTTGCGGAGGCACGCGAACCTGCCGATCACACCCCCAGTACTCTCGGTTTTGCAGGTAGAGTGGCTTCCCTTGATTATTTATGAACATAATGCACTTGTGAGATAAATAATAGATTCTAGGATATGGCATGAATCCTAGGACTTGAAAACTAGATTGAATGATAGATTCTAGGATATGGCATGAATTCTAGGACTGGAAAACTAGATTGAATGATAGATCCTAGGGTGTGGCATGAATCCTAGGAACAGAAACACTGAAACGAATGTCATGAATACGTGAATTGCAGCCTTGGAAAAGTAGATAGAATAATGTAAATTGCCTGTAATTAGATAATAGCTGCTTGTATATGAATGGATATTAAATATTGGAAACACGGGCTATATGAAAATAAAACTGAAATAATGAAACCTAGATTGGCTTGGTTAGATAAACATGAGCATGAACCCTACGGGGAATTAGGAGTAGAACTCTTGGAAATAAATGGGATGGAACTGGAAAAGTGAATGGGGAAGTTTGTTGTCTCTTGGGTATGTAGTACTAAGGAAAGCACACGTTACCTTGTAGTGCAGAGGGGAGCCAGCCGCCCCAGGGACCCGGGGTTAGGTCTGGCCACTTTGTACCGACTTTTGACCCTCACGTATACAGTACTGGGGAGAGCTACTAGTGCAGGGAGAGCGCTAGCCACCCCACGGGCCCTAGGGTTCTGCTAGCCATCCTACACCGACTTGTTAGGCCCACTGGGCAAACCAGGGTAGTCAGGCGAGGGTGCGCGGACTGTGGAGGGGCAAGACCCCTATTTGGTTACTGTGGAGAGGCTGAACTCCTGTTACTAAGAGGGCTCTGCCCTATACTAGTTCCGTGCTGTGCTTTAGGGCGCACCCGTTAACGGAAACGACTGACCGCATGCCAGTACGAGGTAGCTACCCGTGCGTTTATCGCACGTGCCGTAGTCACCGTTACGTCTGTCAGTAACCTTGGGGTGGTTAACTGAGCCTAGGACCACCACGGGGGACTCTCTCGGCCAGGAGAGCACCATGTGTTACTTCTACTTTTTGGAAAAGACTGCAATCAAGATAGTTCCCACGAGGAACATTCGAGATCAAGAGAAAGATTTGAGGAATAATTCAAGAATGAGTAAATGGAAAATAAAGAAAGAAATTAAAAATAACAGCTACTTGTTCACCTTACTGTTTTTCTTAGCTAATTGGTTGCCACTCTACTCAGCATTTCGCTAATGTGTCACCTTTGTCACCTTTTCAGGACCAGGTGTTCAGTAGCCAAAGCCTGTGGCTGCAGAGGGTGTTGGGCCTAGTAGAGCTCAGTAGTTTTACCTGTGTTGTACCTACTGTACCGTTTCTTCTGTTGTAGTGAGTATTTTTTGTTACAATTGTACTCTTTTATTGTAAGCATTATGTTTATGTACCTGTTTATTTCTCTACTATTGTGGTGGTATGTACTGTAGTAGTTTTTTTCTTTACTACTGTACTTTGGTTACTGTTAGTTACATGCATGATGAATGTGGTTTATTTTACTGCTCTTGTTGTTACTTTCTCGTTGGATGACTGGGTCTTGGGATCAGTCGAGTTGGTCCGATTCTCGTGTCTCGTAGGGATTCGGGAAATCGAGTCGTAACAGGTTCGTACATAGACTTTCTCATTGACACATCAGATTCAATAAATGCATAATAGGAAACTCACGATTTCACAATCACATCCATCAATTATTCAATACATAGCATGTGTTTCTGTTCATGTCAGGGTTCATTACAGGTAGCTCATGATTTACTACTTTCAAAAACAACAATTTAATCATTCATTAAATGTACATTTATTTCTTTCAACTCTAGGGTTCTTTCCACATCCTAAGGTTCAATCGTATATTTCTAAAGTAGCATACAATTATCTCTTTCATCTCTAGAGTTCATTTTACAACCTAGGGTTCGACTAATTCTAAAGCATGCAATTTAATTATTAAATCCGGGATTAATGAGAGGACCACTTTATCGGGATAATCAGGAGATATGGGAGCATAGTCGATGGAGCTTGCAACCTCCGCAGGTCCTATGCATATCACGAATGAACGACCTATTACATTGACCCATATGTTAAAATGAGCTCAAACTGTATAGACATTATACCATTACGTAGGAAAACTTGAACGGAAATCAATGATATCTCGTTTGCGAAAAATCGACTTCGTTTGGGCCCTGAACGAGCCCAAAAACACAATCCTGATCAAAATTAGACATCTTAAACGAACTCAGGGACTCACCTGGCTCGGGGCGCCTCTTTCGGACGTCTGAAACTCTATGCAGACATCTGAGGGTGCCTTTAGAAGTCTGAAATCGCCTCGGTCCTCGCACTGGTGCACTTCCCCAACCTCTGACATGCATACGCACGATCAGAACTCGACAGGGAAAAATAATCGAAAATTATGTGCTATCAGACGTCTGGGATTACCTTCAAACATCCGACCAGACGTCTGGCGATCCCTCCAGACGTCTAATTCTGCGGAAAAATGATTCCGCAGAACCGTTTGCGAGCTCCTCCTCGCCGTAGAACTGCAGCAACTGCAGCACCTCCTTGTTTCTCCTCACAGTGTCTCGCCCTCCAGCCTCCTCTTCCTGAGCCCTGCTGCTCCCTGTTCTCCCTCTCCTTCTCCTCTCGGTTGAGGTGGTGACATGCAAATGGAGGAGGAGGGGTGGGGAGGGGGGGGGGGGGGGTTTATGGGTGTGGGAGACATGGGGAGAGGATGGTGTCGAGTAAGGTGGAGTATGGGGGGTATGGTGGAGGTGTATACGGTATGGGGGGTATGGTTGTGGGGAAATTGCGGGGATGCCCCTACAATTTTCCTCTCCCCCTCACAAATCCCAAAACAAAAACCTAAGGGATTTAAAACTGCACAAAAACCCCTATGAATTCTGAAAATGCCAAACAACCCTAGGAAAGTGTCATTTCACTCTTGTGCTGTTGCAAGGTAGAGATCAAGCCCTGGCTCTTCTCGAAGAGGAAGGGCTCCAAGACCCTCGACCTCGGGGATGGCAAGCTAGACATCCTCTGGGACCTCTCCTCCACCCAGTTCGACCCTAGGCCCAAGCCCCTTGAATCCTTCTTCATCGTCCTCGCCTTCGACCTCGAGCTGGTCCTCCTCGAGGACCTCGTCAAGGAGGCCTACCGCAAGGCTAACGCCAACTCCAACAACAATGGCAACCCTTGCTGGTCCTTTTTGCCAAGAGGGAGCACACCTTTGGGAAGAGGGCCTACTCCACCAGGGCACAGTTTTGCGACAACGTGCAGTTCCACAACATATCAAGTGCAAGACGGCGGCGCAGGTAGGGCTCAAGGACCCTTCCCTGGAGATCTGCATTGATAGGAAGAGGGTCATGCAGGTGAAGTGCCTTGCCTAGAAGTTCCGGGGCAACCAGACCACCCTGGTGGATGGCCTCCCACCAGGAGATTGAGGAAGATGGAGGGTCACCTATGAGGAGATGGAGGGAGGTGAGGGCGACAAGGAGATTGAGGGAGGTGGGGGAGGCAGTAGCCATGTCGTGGTGGTCGACGGAGGAGGAGGAGGTGAGTAGTGGAAGTGGAAGAGGAGATTGGGGGAGGGAGGGTGCAAATTTCAAAAAGGAAAGAAAATAAAGGAGATTTAATATAAAATCATACTTATTATTTAATCTAAAGAGTATTGAAATGTGCTAATAATATTTTATGAGAGTATATAAGTAATTATAAATTGAGTAAAGATATATACATATTTACATATATTAACATAGGCATATATATGAAAATTTTAAAATTACTTTACCACAGTAATTATACTAGAATTGTGACACTTTTAGTAAATACTAAAATTTAGAATTTAATTTTAAAGAATATATAGATCATGAGAGTGTGAATGTAGTTTGAGAAATTACATGTACTTTTTTTTGTTATAAAAAATAATTTTAATTTTTAAAAAAGCAGTCAAATCAGATCACTGTTTTAGTACGTCTGATTCGATGTTAATTAATTCACATTAATTCTAATTTTTATTATCCAAACCAATCTCTCTGGATTTTCAATTGAATTGATCGGCTCAATCTGATTTGTAAAACGTCAGGGACAGGTGCCAACCTCTATGATGCATTTTGTTTTTATATAAAATAATTTGAACTTTTAAAAAAGCAGTCAAATCAGATCACTGTTTTAGTACGTCTGATTTGATGTTAATTAATTCACATTAATTTTAATTTTTATTATCCAAACCATTCGATCTGGATTTCCAATTGAATTGGCCGGTTCGATCTGATTTGTAAAACGTTAGTGACAAGTGCCAACCTCTATAAATATCGGCATGCCATTCGCATCTCTCTACACGATATAAACCATTAGATTCCACTCCCACCCCCACCCCTCATCGCCCACTCACATTAATTGTTAGTACGATATTTGACATACAACCAAAAAGTAAAATAAAAATCAGTAGATTAGAACTCCAATAAACCATCTCCGCATGCTATTTTTCTCAGGTTACTGATAAGTGGGACTGATTAACAACCGTCGCTATACGTTACCACACGCTTCTATCTTGTATCTTTTTGCCTTTATTAATCCCAAAATGACCTCCCCAACGACAGAAAAAAAAAAAGAAAAAAAAGAAAAAAAGCACGCATGCATTAATTGACCGATTAACCAACAGTGGATGATGTTGGTTCTAGTTCAAATGTAACATAGAATGGATGTTGATACATGCAAGTAAGCGTGTGATTTATGTATATGGTGTGGGGGGGTCGAGGAGAAATGCAAGACTAATCGAAGCAAGTCAGATTGGGGCCTAAAACTAGTGAATGGGTCAGGTCGAACGGGTCCAGAAAGATGCTCAAATCCAAGGCTGGAGGGCCACTGCACAATTATTCGAGGATAGGTTGGAGTACTCCAACCAATTTTTTAAGGTTTAGTTTAAGGAGTGAGATAACTCTTATTTTTTAAGGTTATTTCATATTTATGGTATGGGATAACATAATTTTTATTTGGCTAACTAACTCATATTGTCACAACCTATGTTAGATTAGGAGTTTGGGGTAACTTGTAAATTAATTTTTATATCAACTTAACTATCATCTCAAGGGTAAGCATACATTTTCTAACCTTATCCACTATTTTAACCTTCATATTCAAGTATATATATTTTTTTCTTACATCACAAGTTAATCCTTATTTCTAATCCCTATTCACCAAATACAAATAGAGTTGAACCTCCATTTTCAAATAAATATAAACAAAAATTATCCCTTATTGTAAATAAGTTAATCAAGATTAGTTGATCCTTATCATAAAATATTCCCCGAAGGTTGTTACTTTAATTCCCCTGTAAGGTAATTAAGTATAGGTTCCTTTTTTCAAATACAAGTCCTTCCGAGGACTAAGCACAAGCTTAAACTTAATTTTTATTTTTGATATTTCATTAAACCCTTAATTAAGGTACAATTAGCAACAAAGCCTCGCATGATGCATTAGGTGAAGTATACTAGCGAAGGCATCCTCCTACACTAAAGAAAATATGCAAAGGATTTTCTCCAAATACATGGCACGTGTCATTGTAAGCTCATGTCTGATTCTAATAAAGGCAAATGTCAAATTATGCCTAAGGGAAGGCAAAGAACTAAAAGATCCAAAAATATATAGTCAACTTGTAGGTAGTCTAATCTACCTAACCATGACCAGATCGGCCATAGCTTTTGCAGTTGGCGTAGTTCGTAGATTTACGTAAGATTCAGCTAAAACATATTTAGATGCTGTTCGACGTATGGTAAGGCACACCAAAAGAATCATAGATCTTACAGTTGGTGTAGCTATCAGGTTAGAGAGAACAAACAAATAACACTGAATTGATCGAGTCATCACAAGATCACAGTTCTCTTATTCAAAAATTTACTTTGTACATTTGCCCATTCTCCAAGTCACCGTTTGTTTATTGGGATAAGTCAGTAATCCTACGTTTGGATGGACCTAATCCCAAGATTAAGTAACTCTGGGATTGTTTGGCTTTTTCCGCGTTTCATTAATCTTACGATCTCCTCTGCGATTGGAATTTTGTGGGTATCTTCTCCCACTTCTCCTCTCACAAGCTTATGACTTCTCCCACATTTTTAAGAATTATCACGTGGGATGACCCAACTTATCTCTTGAAAGAAGTTCCCTACATCCAAACAAAAAAGTGTCTTACTCCTACTATTTTGACTTTTTCCATCATCGAACAAAACTTATTTTACTTTTCCTATTCCACTTACCAAACTATACCTACTTCTATGCTCGCCTTCATTCCATTCTCTCGACAAATTGCTTCACACTTTCTTACCTTTGTCGTCGTTGGCAGTGTTTGGCTTGGGAAATAAGTTTATTGAATAAATAAAGAAATTAAGAAAGAGAGGAACACGACAGAGGAATAAATAAATTTTAATATTTGAATTAATAGGTAATTTAAATCTTATTTTTAGGATTATAAAAGAAAATCGAATCCACTTAATCCAATAAAAATCTGACGATGTTAACCAGATTTGAATTGGATCTGAACTTGATTATATTAAATAGATTTAAATTTATTTAATTTGTTTGTTAAATGGATTAAGTTTAGATTTACTCCCACAAATCCACTTAACCTGATTAATGAAAAAGTTCTCACGTTTAACTCATTAATCTTTGTATTTATCTATTTAATTCGTTATTAAATGAATTAAACATGTCAAATTTAGATTAACATATATAGACTCATTTAATAAATATATTAAACTTGACCTGGACTCGTTTAATAACCTTGCTTATTTCATAAAAAAAGATGAAATAAATTTACGTCGGTTTACTTACCCCAAGTTTGACGTGTGTCGACATAAACTTGCCTGAACGGAGGTTAAGTAGACTTAAGCCACCAAACGAAAAGTGCCTTTGTGTCATCTCTGAGAATATTCAATAAAACATATGTACGAGAATAAATTAACCAGAAAAACTACTGTGCTACCGCAAAAACAACAAGCGTTACGCAACTTGATCGCAAAAAGAGGCATCATGTGAAACTGCTATTATTTTTAAGTAAGAATCGAAGTTATATCTTTACTCTGTTTTCTATTTTGGGATAAAATCAAGACAAAGTGATGCAACCCAAAACGGACGATAGAAGGAGAAAATCCGACACACTTGGGTAGGGGAAATTGATATACCTTAGATAAGGGGAACATAACCAAAACAAGTCACCAAACTAAAAATCACAAAAATAACAGGGAAAAATATAAGAAAAGAGAAAAGAAAATATCATGATTATAATTAAATCTAAGTTAGCTAATTTTCATATCTTAAAATGTATTATTAGAGTATACATTGGATATAGAATAAATATTAGTATTAATATTTAATACTAGTTGTCATGTGTACATACATAAGTATCTTTAGAATTAATATGAGGTGTATTTTTCAAAGATGCTATAGTTTCTTAATTAATTACTTTTGATTTCTTTTTGTAGGACCTAAATCATCACTCAATATATTTTAACAAGAAAATCGTTTGAAGAGGTGAACACAGGTACAAAATGGCCTTTGCAAGGATGGTCACTTTATGAGGGTACTCGATCATCCTTCTTCCTCTTCTTTGTCTGCGACAACTTCTCCAAATTAAGGCCATGTTAATTGATGATTAATGATAATAAATGGATCCATTTAGAGTCACATTTTTAGAAGTATTCAAATGAATCTTCTAGTTTTGGAGGAGGCCATCCCCTCCCTCTTCTCCTCCACAACCACCCTCTTCCTCCTCTCCTCCCATGCATCACCACCATTGCGTATGTATCGCACTCTACCATGTACACATCATGCTCCATCGTGTGCACACCACATTGAAACCGTCGCCGTCAACGCCACGTCGAAGAAGAGGAGCACCGTGTCACATGGTGGTGACAGCACCGGGCGATATCATCAACTACATAGGTCATTTCTTGATTCTTGCTATTTCTTTTTCATGTTTCTCATGATGTATAAACTTGATTTGTGTGATTAAATAAAAAGTCATGTTGATGTGATGCCTTCCTTGTAAATCGACATCTATATCTATATGCGGGTTCTATCAAAAAAATGTTTTGATTTACTTTTGACGCTACTGTGGCAATTATTTACATTTTTATATAGCGAAAATGAAGCAATCATGTCACAAAACTCAATTCCATGCAGCAATTAGATCTTCGACAACTGCATCATGCTCCTAGAATATGATTGTTCCACCAGTAGCAACTCCTGGCGATCAACAAGATCGATGCAAATGAGAAGTTGGGCAACTTCTTGGTCGTGTGTATGACGTCTCGCATGGTCCCCGGAGTGAAACGAGTTGATGAAGCAACCTAGAGCAAACACTTCAGAAACATTAGCAAAGAAGAGAACAAACTATGAAAATAACACAAACACAAAAGTGGCTGAGACACCAAAGTTGAAGGTGAGATGGTTGTGGGAGCATCACACCTTGGAGACACCAACAGGCGAAAATGACGAGGAGCACTTGAGTCAGGAACCACAAGGGAGAGTCATCTCTTGGGCACCACCAACGACACAACTATCCGATCAAAGATGTGACAACCATTGCAGTTGCGATTGAAAGAAGTATCACCGCAACAACACCACCCAAGTGAGAAGAAAAGAGTTGGCTAAAGGGGTGCTAAGGGGAGGACAATAGAGAGGATTAACGAGCAAAGGGGAAGGGGGGTCCCAACTGATGAAATGGCTGACTAGGACTCCACCCAACGACAGCAGAAATCTAGGGCTAGAAGGAACTAAGGGGAAAGGGCAACGTGAAACTATATTCAAGTTGTATTTTCACTTACTTTTGTGTATTAGCATATGTGTTGTTGGCTTCTCCATTATTGATGACCATTATTGTTAAGACCCGTGCCATCAAAGCTCTTTAAGATGTCTGGGACTTGGGTCAGACGTCTGAACACTTTCCTAGACGTCTGGAAATTAATTTTTTGCGTGCGTATGTCTTCGAGTCTGCTCGTGTCACGTGCGCAGATTGTGCGCAGCCGAAATCTCTTTCCCCTCGCCGACCTGCAGAACCTTTCCCCCCCGGTGCCTACATATACCCCTCCTCTCCCTCACGCCACCCCACTCCCATCCACCTTCTCCAGCAAGAGCGAGAGCAGCAGCTGCAGCCAAGTGCAGCGGCGGAGAGGAGAGGAGCAACGAGAGGGAAGAGAGGAGAGCACGCGAGCCGTGAGAGAGAGCTCGCTGGAGCAGCTCAAGGTCGGTCGGGCGTGCGCGAGGCGGAGTGTGTGTCGGGGAGGTCCTCCTTGACGCTGCTGCAACTAGAGCAGTGGACGAGCGAGCACGGCGCGGCCGCGCGCAGAAGGAAGAAGACGAAGGAGCTTCTGATTCTGGGATTTTTCCCAGAATCAGACGTCTGGACTTATATCCAGACGACGTCTGGAGGAAGCTCCAGACGACTGAGAGGTGTGTACTGCACCCTTTACTTCCCTTTGCGGATACGGCAATGCAGGCCGTTCCGCCGAGGCTTTGTTGCGTGCCGTGTTAAGTAGATTTTGCGTGCGCGTGCAGGATTCTCTTCAGGAAGGCGCAGGACACGCCCTCCCACGCGGTTCAGACGTCTGGGCAAGGCACCAAACGGCGGATAACGTCTCCAGATGTCCGGAGAGGTGATCGGACGTCTGGAACTAGGTCCAGACGGTTCAGCAGGAGCCCTGGACGTCTGAGGAGCAGCGCAAAGTGAGGTATGGATATGGACCCCTTTTAAGATGTCTGGAAGATGTTCCAGACGTCTGATTTGAGTCAGAATTGTCATTTTTGACCCGTTTAGGGTCCGTTTGAGGTCTGATTTCCATGTTTAAGATTCCGTTCTTCTTCGTATAAGTTCCTCTACTTGTTGAAATGCTTTTCATCATGTTCTGAGTGGCTTCTTGTGGTTGATCCTTGTGTTAGAACCTCATTCTGTTGCGGATTTGGGGGTTGCGGAGGCACGTGGACCTGCCGATCAAGCCCCCATTACTCCCGATTATGCGGGTAGAGTGGCTTCCCTTAGTTAATTACAAACATAAATGCATATCTGGAATAAATGATAGATCGTAGGGTATGGCATGAATCCTAGGACCAGAAACACTAGATTAAATGATAGATCCTAGGGTATGGCATGAATCCTAGGACTAGAAACACTGGAACAATTGTATTGAATGCCTGAATTGCAGTCTTGGATGAGTAGATAGAATAATAATAATTGTCTGTAATTGGATAACAGTTGCCTGTGAAATGTAGTGTACTGTTGTTAGTAATTGCTATATGTAATTCCTGTTGTTTGAAATTAAATACGAGATGCTTGTATATAAATTGGAAAAGAAAGATTGAATGTTGGAAACACGTGCTATATACGAATAAATCTGAAAGGATGAAACCTAGTATTGCTTGGCCTGAGAAACATGAGCATGAACCTTACGGGGAATTAGGAATAGAGCTCCTGGAAATAAATAGAATGGAACTGGAAAAGTGAATGGGAAAGTGTGTTGTCTCTTGGATACGTGGTATCAAGGGGAGCACATATTACCTCTTAGTGTAGAGGGCAGCTTGCCGCCCCCGGGACGAGATCAGGGGGAGTTTGGCCACTTTGCACCGACTTTCTGGCCCTCGCGTACACAGTACCGGGGAGAGCTGCTAGTGTAGGGAGAGAGCTAGCCACCCCACGAGGTTGGGGTTCAGCTAGCCATCCTACACCGACTTATTAGGTCCACTGGGCATACCAGGGTAATCAGGCGAGGGTGCGCGAACTGTAGAGGGATGAGACCCATGTTTGGTACGTAGGGGCTAGACTCCTGTTACTGAGAGTGCTCTGCCATATACTGGTTCCGTGCTGTGCTTTGGGTGCACCCGTTAACGGAAACGACTGACCGCTTGCCAGTGCGTTTATCGCACGTGCCGTAGTCACCGTTACGTTTGTCAGCGACCTTGGGGTGGTTGACTAAGTGTAGGACCACCACGGGGGACTCTCCCAGCCAGGAGAGCACCACGTGCTACTTCTACTCTTCGGAAAAGACTGCAATCAAGATCGATCCCACGAGGAACATTCGAGATCAAGAAAAAGACCTGTTAAATAAACCAAGTGATAAAAGAAAGAATAATTAGTTAAATAAAGAAAGAAATTGAAACAACAGCTACCTGTCCACCTTTTCTATTTTAGATAACTGGTTGCCACTCTACTCAGCGTTCGCTGATTTCATATAATCATAACATTTTTCAGGTCCAGGTGTTCAGCAGCCAGAGCCTACGGCTGCGGAGGGTACTGGGCCCAGTAGAGCCCAGTAGTTGTACTTTTCTTTGTTGTACCCATTCTGTTGTAGTGAGTATTTTTGTTACTTCTGTACTCTTTTATTGTAACTTTATATTCCTGTACCTGTTTTAAATTCTCTACTGTTGTGGTGGTGTGTACTGTAGTAGTTACTTCTTTACTGCTGTACTTTTGTTACTGTTAGTTACTTGTATGGTGAATGTGGTTTATTTTTACTGCTTTTTTATTACTTTCTCGTTGGATGACTGGGTCTTGGGATCAGTCGAGTCGGTCCGATCTCGTGTCCTGTGGGGATTCGGAAATCGGGTCGTAACAATTATGATACTACCTATTAATATTTTTTTAACATTTGCATATAAGTTTCTTTATAATTATTCATAATTACATCCACACTTTCATAAATTTGATATTTACATTTATACGCCAACAAACTAGCTAACCTTGTAACTAAGCATTAATTTGGAATTAGATTTAATGGATTATTGCCCTAATGTCTATTAACTTTAAAAGCAAATTATGAAAATGACACCTATACCATTGTCCCTTTGTTTTAAAAAAAAATTCCCTATTCTTTCTTCTTCCTTCTCTCTTCCCTTGATTCCATGACTTCCATCCTACTTCATTGTCTCCAACGTGTACATAGATGCGAGGGGATGTATACAAAGCTACTAAGGAGGATGGGAAGCATTAGCAAACCTTGCTGTAGAAGCATCAACCAATCGAAACCTTTACCTCAAGGGTAACGACCCAAGCCTAAACTCTAGTTTAATGAAGAAAAATTGACTTTAACAACTTGTTGGGTACGAGCCCCATAAATCCAAAATGCTTAATTCCAAGTTGATAAATAGTAATTCTCAATCCTTATAAAATCTATGACAATAGGTACATGCATTAGGGTTCTTCATTGTTGATGTCAACTGTGAGGTGCCAAGCTTCTTTGAAAATTGGGATGATTTTAATCTTCCATTCATATCATTTCTATCCTAGTGATTATTTTGATCATTCCTTTCTTTTGTCTTTTTTATCTTTGTGATTACTTTGAGACTTTTCCTTCTTTCTTTGCAAAAAGCCCCTTTCCATTGTAGTGGTAGCAACTACAACTTGCTCCATAGATGTTGGATTGCATCCAACCACCTTTGTACGCAGCCAAGGATGGAGACCATCAACAAATCTATGAGTCTTCATCCTATCATTTGGGCAAAGATGTGGAGCATATCTCATGAGGTGATAAAACTTGTTACTATATTCTGCTATTGACATTTGTCCTTGCTTAAGTTCAATGAATTCCTGCTCCTTAATAATTTGCAAATGGATGCGGTGGTACTCTTGTTTGAAGAGCTTAACAAACTCATCCCACCAGACAATCTTTCCCTTCTCAAACTTCTGAATCTTAGTGTTGACCCACCAATCTTAAGCAGGGTCCTTCAACTAGCACACTACAAAGATGACTTTGCTTTCCTAAGGGCATTTAATCGTAGCAAAAAATTTCTCCATCTCTTCAACCTCTGTTCCTTGTTTGCCTTTTCCTTTTTGCCAACTTCTTTTCGCAATGTCTTACATCTTTGTCCCCGATGTCTTGATTTTCGGCTTGTCTCTTCATTAGATTTGAGAGTTCCTCAATAGTTTTCATCATACTGGCTCTCTAGGCTTCGCATTCTTGAGACGTGCGGGACCTCTTTCTTTTGGCAGTCACGTGCAACATCTGCCAAAATAAGGACATTCAATCAATTTAGATATTCAGTAATCCTACCATAACTATCATAAATCATAAGCTTCTCATTTTATTAGATTATGATTTTTTATTTCTTTCTTTTGACTCTGATACCATGTTGTCAAGTCCCAGGCCTTGTAAAGGATGTTCAATTTATACAAACATTCATATCATTTTTTTCTTTTTTAAAGCCCCAAGAATAAGACAATTTAATCATGGATGTCATTCATTCATCATAAAAGAAATAAGTATTAAAACATTATCAAAAGAGAAAGAAATAAAGATAGTCTCATGTCGTGAACTCATGAAGTGAGTGGTGGGATATAAGGATTAAGAATTATTACTTAACAACTTAAGCTTAAGCATTTTAAGTTGTTATTTAGATTTGCAGGGTCCATATCTAACAAGTTGTTAAGGCCTATTTTTCTCGATTAAACTTGTGTCTAGGCTCGGGTTGTTACAAATGGTATTAGTGCCAAACTCCTTTTGGTAGAAGGAAAGGGATGCCCTTGTGACGAATAAAAAGTGTGTCATGTGGTGGTGCCGCCACTACTACTGGGAGAATATTGATTGATTAAACCTTGATGAAGATGTTAGGATTTCTAGTGAGGGAAGTTGTAACACCTCCAAAAATAGTTCAACATTGTAAATTCATGAAAGTGAATGGTGGGATATAAGGATTGATAATTACTACTTAACAACTTGAGCGTAAGTATTTTGCGTGGTTGCTTGGTTCCATTAGGTCTGTATCCAATAAGTTGTCAAGATCAATTTTTCTCAATTACACTCGAGTCTAAGCTAAGGTCGTTACAAATGGTATCAGAGCTAAACTCCCTCTAGTACAAAGAAAGGTGACGATCGGCCAATAACTAGGTTTTGTTATAGAAATAACGTTGTAGTACAACTAGTTATTGCCATCATTACATATATTTTTTTACTCGGAAAATAAAGTTCTCCAAAGGTCGAACTCAGGGAGCAAGTCGTATTCTAGGGGTACAAAGTTTTTATTACAAAAATAAAGAGAGAGAGAGATGGAAATTTGGTGGCTTCTTCTTCTTCTCTTCTTTCTTTGTCTCTTCTTTCTTCTCTTCATGTTCTTCTTGTCTTCTCTCTTCTTGGCTCTTGAATCTTTCTTTCTTTTGCTTGCTTCCTTCAGATCTTCTTCTCGTGTTCTTCTTTTTCTTTTCTTGCTTCTTCTCTTCTTTCTTTTTCTTTAGAGCTTCCTCTTCTCTTTCTCCTCGTGTTTTGCTTTTCTTCTTTGTCTTCTTCTTTGCGGTCCTGCTCGCCTTTTCTTCTCCTTCTTCTTCGTCCTCAGAGCGTCGTCTGATTGTTCAATCAGATGACTTAAGTAACCCGCTGCTACAGTGCGTCCTCCTTCCTTCTCCTGTGCCTGCACGCTCAAGGGTTCAAAGTCAGAGGGCAAAACCTACTCTACCCTCTCCCCGCATCTCTCTCTCTGAATTCGCTTTTAGGAAAGCTCTCCTAGAGCAACCGGGTAATCGGGTACGTGGGTCGCGCCCGGGTCCAGGCCCACCGGCGTGCGGTGGTGGGCGAGGAGTGCAGGTCGGGCTAATCGGGTCGGGGCCAGGTCCGCGGGGCGTGAGCGTGGACGAGGCCAGGTAATCGGGCGGGTGAAGGGGACCTCACCCCGTGAACTGAGGCAAACAGCTTAAGGCACTTTTTGCCTTTAAGCGCTTGCTTGCCTCGGTGAGTTTCCGAGGTGGGACTAAATGTCCCACCTCAATTGGACGCCCGCGCGGAGGAGGCAGCGCCCAATCGAGGCTCCACGTGAGGGCTTCTCCCCAGCTGCAGCCTTGGACTCTTCGCGAAGATACCTCGCGCAGCCTGGGAGCCTGACCTGGGCGTGGCGCGCCTGGAGGAGCAGGTTGAGGAAGCTGCTTCACTCGGCAATGGCGGCGGCGAGCGCAACACCTGTCCACAACAGCACGGCCTCTCGGCCTAATCAGATATGCGGAGGACCTTCGCCGTGACACGGCGAAGGTGGTCGGGGGGTCTGCAGGTGGCGGGGCGGAGCCTAAGGGCCGCCCTAGGTCAAACTGCAGGTTGGGAGATGGGTTTGGTCGGTAGAGTTGCAGAGGGCGATTTGGGGGAAGTGGAAGGGCGGAGGATGATCAAGGTGAGGAGGCGAAGGTTATGCGGTGGTCGGCGAGCTGTGTGGGTTGCTGGAGTGATGGGAGCGGGTCGCCAGAGTGTGGCCGGAGGTGGAGAAGGTGAGGGTGATTAGGCGCGGTCGAGGGGTAATTAGATAAAAATAGCAGGGGGAAAAGAAAAAGGGGATAGAGAAGACTAATTCTAACCTAGCTAAAGTGACGAAGGGGATGAAGGGGCTGCCGGCTCGTACCTACCGGAGCTGGAGAAGAAATGCCCAGTGGGGGAGGACGGCAGCGACGACGGGGCAGAGGCAGCGTGCGCCGGTATTGCGCGACGCGGAGGAGAATCAGGAAGAAGTCTCTGCTGCTGGTATTGCGGCAGAGCGAAGAGGAGGAGGAGGAACCGCCGGAGCTGGAGGGCTTCTACCGGAGTGGGAAGAGAGGAAAGTGAGGGGGTATCTCCGTCAGATCTGAGTTGGGAAGAACGGCAGAGCGACGGGGGTATTTATAGGGGCAGAATCAGAGAGGAGGGCGGAGGGAGACGACGTGTCTCCCTCGCCGGAGGACGCTGGAGGAAGGAGACCCATACCGTCCGTGCGTTCGCACGGGTGGTATGGGTGGTCGCAGCACTTAGGGGGTGCTCCTGCAGTGGCTGACGACGCAGGACACCCCCATTTGACTTAGCAGGCCCCTCCTTACCCTGCGCGGCGCCATGCTCCGTGCAAGGTCGCCAGAGCATGGTGCTGCTCAGGTTTTGCAGGAGGGACCTAAACGTAAAGAACGAAGGAGAGTTAGGGGCCAAAATGTGAGGATTTCAAAAGATGAGGACCAAAACGTAAAGTCGGTCAAGAAGGTCTCTTCTTAGGCTCAAGTTTTTATGCATGACTAAATGTGGCCTAAGGATTTTAATGGTGAAATTTATTTCTAGGTCATACCTTGTTTGACCAGCCAATTTACGTAAAAATCCAAATTAAGTTATTCATTGGGCATGGTTCTCAATGTAGGTCAAAATGGGTTCCTAAGGCCAAATTGAAAGTCCTAAACCCTAGAGATTATTTTTCTATGAATTTTAGAGGGTTTATTTGATTTTTACCTTACCTCGAACCACGTGAATTGAAGTGGATTTGTTTTAGGGTTACAGATTGTCATTTGATTCTTAAATTGCACGTGAACTCATTTCTGATTTATTCAACCCACTTTTATCTTATTTAGATCATTTGACCTATGTTCGATTTCTGAGAAATTCCGTTTATGTACTGCAATAGTGAAATTGCAGTTTTTAACCTTTATTTCATGTTTTCTTCTCAGAACACTTATTCTTCAATTTAAGCCCTTTTCTAAGTTATGTAGGAGCTTTTATCCTTTGTATTAGGTCAAAATGAGCTAGTTATAACTCATGATGAGGTTCTCATCAAAAGGGTTGCCTTTGGGATGGCTAAAGAATGCATATGAGGTGGAGCCACCACTACTACCGGGAGTGCATTGATCGAACCCATGACGAGGATGTCGAGATTTCAAGTGAGGCATGTTGTAACACCCCCAAAAATAATATAATATCGTAAACTTATGAAAGTGAGTGGTGTGATATAAGGATTAAGAATTATTACTTAATAACTTGGACTTCAGCATTTTGAATAATTGTTTGGGTTTATGAGACTCATACCCGACAAGTTGTTAAGGTCAGTTTTTCTCGATTAGACTTAGGTTTAGGCTCAGGTTATTACATCAAGACTGTCATCGCAAGGCGTGCATAGAACCCTCACTTACCAGTGTTGCTCTGCTTGCACCTCGCATCTACGTTTTCTTCTTCTTAAACACAAAGTACTGATGCACATCTTCATCAGACAAGGTGTGCAGACTCATGCAGAAGCCCTATTTTAAGATGTATCAAGTAGCCCTCGTAAGGGATAATCTTGAAGTACGGGTGAGAACTTCTGTGCAGAACCCGCTCTCTCTTTCCATCCCTCTCATAATACTCTCTCCCTATCACCCTCTCAACCGTACCCCCGACGATCTCCCACCCTCTCTCTCTCTCCATCTTGTTGAGGGAGGGTTTTGTAATGGTGAAAGGATATAAATCGTTGTTATTCTAGCTTAGAATTAACATTTAATGGAAGGGCACTTATCGGTGACGATGCAACTTTGTGAGGTTATTTATGTAAATAAGAGTATGGATATAGTTATGAATGTTTAGAGGTGCATACACATAAAATTCCCTACTTTTTTTTAGTAGAATCTATTTCTGCAAGATATGCCTAAGATGCCATCCGGCGAGAACACGCGGTACGGACATCTGGCAAGCCAAAACGCCAAAACGCATCAGACAAAAGCCATCGTCGCCCCTTTCCCACTTGACTCTCTTCTATTTTGACGGGTTCATTTCCAGCCAACGAGTCCGAATAAGCATAATTAATTAATCCAACTGACCCCTTGCGTCTCCCGCTGTCTGCCGATGCCTGACACAGGCTGTTTAGAGGGATAGAGAGAGGCAGAGGAGGAGGGAGGGGAGTTGTGATTCCTTGAGAAAAGGGTTGAGACGAGGAGAGGATCAAATGGCCGATGCTGCTGCAGGATTTTCACGGGTTGCTACTCCAAGGGATGATGCAGTTAGACTTTACAAGGCTTTCAAAGGTACCTTTGATCACCCTTTTGGGTCTCCCCCTATATGCAATTCTTGCCTTTTTGCAATAACCCACATCTGTGATTTTCAGAGATTTACCCTCAACAAAGTTGGGGGGGTATTGCATGCCGTACGTTTTATAGTTAACACCGTCAAAAAGCACAAGACGTAGATTCGAACGAATGGGAGATTCATTTTTTCTTGAGAACAAAGTTTTATTGTCTTGTCGAAAGAGCCGTGAAAAAATTCTTTAGAAGCCAAATATAGCGTGTCCTCTAATAATTACAATATGGCTGCCAGTATAATTGACGTTTATGTGGGCATCATCTATAATTGTTTGCCCAGGAATCTCATAGATTGCAACAAGCAAAAAAAGTGGATGCTTTGGAAATTATCTCCCAACTGGGTTTTAGCTTTTCAACGACCCATGGTCCTCATCTCTCTTTTTTCACAAAAAAAAAAAAAAAAAAGAAAAACCCATCTCTCCGGTCATGTGACCAACCATAAATATTTTGTTCTTGTCCTTTCTTTAAATCCCACGGCATCGATGAAAGGGAGGTTATTGCAGTTTTCTGAATTTATCAATGACAGTTGGATGATGATGAGAATATAAAACGTTCAAATAGCAGAAAATTATATCTATAAATTATATCTGTCAGTCTAGAAGAAATAAGTCTATAAGTCTATATTTGAACAAATTATATCTATAAGTCCAGAAGAAATAAGGCATATCTACCCATAAACTAAAGAAAAGTGCGTCTCGCTTCCTTCAGCCGCGTCATCACTTCTCCACCGCACCCGTCACATATCATTAAAAAAAAAAAAAAAAACAAATGATACGGCTCTAATTCCATCACATTCGGTGGGGGTGTTGGAAGGAGGTATCTCATTCTCATATTGTCACGAAATTACATCCATAATCTTTGGATCATCTAAAATAAAACAAAAAAAATGAGAGTTACCTCCTCTTTACTCTTTGTTGCCTCCTCCTTCTCCACCTTGTACCTCTCTCTCCTTCTTTTTTCGATTCACGCAGTCTCCTATATTATTGTATATTTATACTTAAAAATTAACCAAATGATTGTCAATGAAAAAAAATCATTTGATATTCCTACTGCATTTTTAATAAAATTTTGGTAATACTCTTCTAGCTTATATTATTATTAATCATCAACTTTAATGCAAATAAAAATTGATTTATAAATTAAATTTTATTAGAGTAATTTTTTAAATGTTTAGTCAAATCATATACTATATTTACATATCTAGAAATTTCATGAACTCTTGTAATGAAGTGCAAATACTATCACTAATATAAAATTATAACAACATACACTCTCTTTAGCCTAAAAAAAAAGATTTTTACAAAAAGAAAAGAAACTTGCATATGTTAAAGAAACAACTGCAAGAGCAGAGGAGATTATCATATTTGCTAAATGAGATTACGTCTCTATCATTATTTATGATCAGAAGTTGCCATGTAAAATTAAGATAGTCTTAAACGGATGAAACCATTTAAGACTTTGTTCTGTCACTAGCTCAGGAACATAGAGCATACTTCTATTGTCAAGATATAGACATCTTGAGAATGACCACAAAAAGTTAGAAGTTCTTTCATGTTTGAAATGTTGTTAGCAGTATTATGCGAGTCAAAGACAACAATTTGTTTTGTCGCGCATGTGACAAACATACATCTTGTTGGTTTTTTTTTTTTGAGAAAACAAGTACACATCTTGTTAATGAGTTATCCATGTTAAACATGATCCAAAATTACCAAGGCAAGATTCAGTTTGCAATTTCACTTTCTCTGTAAAGCTTTGCCCACGAATGACGTCATTCAACCAAATAAAGTAAATGCAAATTTATCTTCAATTTATGCTACATCAAGTTACTTGTTAACCACTCTTACTGTATAGGTTTTGGTTGCGATACTGCAACTGTCGTTGATATTCTTGTTCATCGTGATGCAACTCAGCGTTCTTTCATTCAACATGAATACAGAAGCATGTATGGAGATGAATTAACCGAGAGATTGAATTCTGAGCTAAGTGGAGACCTCAAGGTAGAAATTACGCTTTGTCTTTTAAGGAAAGCTTAATATAGCATTAAAACACTTCTATTACCATCAAATGATGGGTGAATTCTATGATTTCTTCAATTGATTCCACGAAATTCAGATGCTTCATTTCTAAATTGAGACCTCCAAGAGATGCCATTATATGCCACTTATTCAGTTGCTATTCATAATGAATGGCATCAATAGGATTACGTATGGCAGATGCAACATCTTTTTCAACCTTAAAATTTTCGGCCAGAGCACCAAAATGAAAATATTCTCCACCTTTTCCCTTGCCATTGATCATCAAGTTTGGCTGGTACGACAAGTTTAGTGGAATATATCAGAAAATACGAAAGAATGCTAAGACAAAGTTAACTTGCAAACATCAACAGCTACATGGATGACTGAAACTTGCAGCGATCCATTTTAATTTGCTAATATCAACGAAAAAACTTTATTGCATTCTTACCACTAGTCATATTCTTGATGTCGGATATGTAATTGGGTGATTTCGATCCATCTAGTCTAAGTGGTGCTTCGATGGCTACCAGCGGACACATTGGGTTGTGCAAAGCAGGCTCGAGAAGTAGTTGCATTTTTGTTTCTTTTGCAACTTCATGTACCAATAATTTTCCATCACAGAACTAAGATAGTTCAATAACTTCAATTATTCTCTGAGGTGCTAATTTTTGTTTACGCCCTGCTTGTCTTCAAAGTATACATGGTTAACCATCCACCCATTTGCCTCAGAAAGCAGTTCTTCTTTGGATCCCTGATCCAGCAATGCGTGATGCAACCATCATCAAGGAGTCACTTTTTGAGTCTGGCAATATGCATGGTGCCATTGAAGTTTTATGTTCTCGCACACCTTCCCAAATAGCTATATACAAGCAAGCATACCTTGCAAGATTTGGACTTCCTGTTGAGCATGACATTCAGGACAAGTTCTCTGGTGATACGCAGAAGGTATTGATGAGAAGCACGACTTGGTTGTTTTGGTTTTACTTGCTCAACTTGGTTAGTAATAACAAAGGAAATGGCCTCTATAATATATTTCCATCATTATTAATTTTGGGGCTCAAAATGATTTCCTAATAATGACTAAGTTCGTCACGTACTTCCATTAATTGCTTGTGCAAGCTGATTGTTCGTGCAACTCTGATGCACTAATTTTTTCCCTTCTCGCAGTTGCTACTCACATACATCGGCACCATGCGTTACGAGGGACCTGAATTCGATCCAACCATGGTGGACAAGGATGGAGATGATCTGTATAAGGCTGGAGAAAAACGTTTGGGAACTGATGAGAAGACTTTCATCCGGATCTTCAGCACAAGGAGTGCAACTCATCTGGCTACCGTATCATCTTACTACAATCGTCGCCGGGGCCACTCACTTGCAAAGGTCATATGATCGTCCTACCTGTTATCCAATCAACTCCCATACTCAGTTTCCTGATCGTATCTGTCATTACGTGGTTCTTGTAGGCTGTAAAAAAGGAAACATCTGGAAACTTTGAATTCGCCCTATTGACAATTCTAAGATGTTCCGAGAATCCTGCTAAGTACTTTGCAAAGGTTGTTGCTTATAAATAATCAATATTTAGCATAATTTAATGGAATAGTGGTGTTTTCAAATTTATTTGTGAGTAACAGTTTTGTTTATATTGTGTGCAGAGGTTGTACAAGTCCATGAAGGGATTGGGAACTAATGATGCAATGCTTGTAAGGACAGTGGTTGGTAGGGCAGAGATTGACATGCCATACATAAAGGTAGAATACCATAAGAAATATGGCAAACCATTGGTTGAGGCAATTCATTCAGATACTTCAGGCAATTACCGAACATTCCTCCTTTCACTAGTTGGTGGGACTTAGAAATATACCCAGAGATAGCAGGCTTTTCTTCCACTGGACCGTGGACTTGTGGCTCTTGTGTAGTAACATCTCTTTCTCACCAGTAATTTAGTTTGTTTGCATATTTCGACTGCATTTTGGTATGTGTTTATCTTCTTGGACTATTAAAGAGTTGTATTAATTCCTTTAACAAGATACAGCATTTGTGTTTTGTAAGTTGCTGTTGCTAACTAATATGTTCCTGTAGAGGTAATGTCTATAATCATATGGGAGTTCTTTTTCATAGAATAGGTAGTAATTCACGTTTTATTTGCTTCTTTTTAAAGCTGACCGCCAGAAAAATATCCGTCAACAGAAATGGTAATGTTAAATAAACAAAATATATGTGCAACAACTTGACACAAGTAAGAATCGTCGTGAACGTAAAAATGTAACATAGAAAACTCCAAAGAAAAACTACGGGTGATGATCAATCGAGTTCAATATTTTATTAATTTTATTCAAGAGATAAATAGTAGTACAACAATCTTTATATAGGTCCACACTCTGGCCAAGTCTTAGTCTTAATCTTAGTCCTATTCCCATTCCTATTGTTAATAGGACTGAACTTATTAATTAATAATATTACTTTAATACTCAGATACACATGATTATGCTCGCACTGGATAGATCTTTAAGTAGGCAGGGCAAGCTGATAGCCCAGAATGTTGATCAAAAGGTGTTCTATCCAATAGGAAACTAAGATTTGCTGGAGATATTTCCAATATGGTTTATTGCTTGAAATAGAGAGCTTATAGATTAAGTGGTGACCGGTGAGACAGGTAAAGCCCTCTATCTCTAGATAGATAATTGATAGCATCGAGTCTTTTCAAGGTTAAAAGTAGTATAAAGTAGAGAAAACATCTGAATAATCAAAAGATAAGAGTAAGACACCTTGATATATAAAGGAAGACAGGTAAACAGTGGAGAAGTCCAGAATAGCTGTGAAAGTTGAAAATCGTCAATATATGCTTTTGCAAATTTTCTCCATGTCGAGAGTGGAGAGGGGAAAAGACATTCATCACTAATTAAATTCTAATTAGGAGATGGAAAAGACATCTATTTTGAAATTATCCCTTTTATACAAAAATCTCAGAAAGAGTGTGCCTTCGGTGCATGGAGACTAAAAGAGTGGGCTTTTCTTGCGTGAAGACCCAAAATCACCTGCTTTGATATTATGTCAAATGAACAGAATATATGTGCAGCATAATACAAATGAAAATTGTTAAGAATGCTAAGATGTAACGCGGAAAACTTTGAAGGGGAAAAAACATGGGCTCAAGAGGGCTGAATATTTCATTGATTCTACTCAAGAAAAATAGTAGCATAATGTCCTTTATATAGACTCACACATAGCTTAAGTTCTAGCCTTAACCCTATTCAAACTCCCATTCCTATTCCTGATAGGTTTGGACTTATTAATTGATTTCATTACTCTCAACAGGTAATGTTTCCTTTGGGTGACAGAAGTATGCATTTTCCAGACTTTTTGGCCCTGGTTCTTCTTTAAAAGAAAGAAAGCATCCGGATGATAAGTTGAAAAATCCTTTAAAAACGCACCTTTTGGGAATAGAGTCCCTGTTCTCAGAGTGAGATGAACACTTATTGCAAATTATCTTCTTATCACAATCTTTCATATACGCGTCTCAGATTCTTAGGATTATCAGAGATGTCATTTTTGCTTGAGCATAGGAAACAATGAACAGTGTCGAGCTGAAGCTGTTTGGTGTATCAGAGTATCCAAGCATCAAACGAAGGGTTAAGGAAACACAACCCTAACTGGCGAGATAAATTCAGTGAATGATAAGCATGGAAACGGGTCTAACCCTTCCAGGTTTCTATCAAACTTGTTGAATTAGGTGAATGAAAATGATTTTCATTGAATTTTAGTCGTCACGGTTTTTACATGTGTTCATAAGAAAATTATACGACTTAAAATAGGAAGGTTGCTGAAATTTCTGAATGTCAGGGAGTCTCAGTTGACGACGATGACCACATCGTTTGGATATGGCATATTGTATTTCAGTTGCCCAAATTGAGTGTCTCACTCAATCGAGACCATGAATCAAACATGCCAATTGTTTTGCAGGCTCGTAAACGAGAGAGAAAATGGTAGCTGAGGGTAGAAAACGATGACAAATTTAACGCTCTACCCTTTATCAAGCAGAGGCTTCCGCTGCCCTGAGCAGCTCCTCTCCCACTTTCAAAAGTTGCCGTGCTTGATCTCGAGCTGGAGCTTGGGCGTCGATTTTTGCCTCCCATCAACGATTACTCAAGATGAACTACAAGCACGTACGCTCCAAACCAACTGCTGCAATGATTGTGCCCCTCTAGCTCTTTCGAGAAGTAAGTCAACCTTGGTGTCGTCATGCCATGTGGTCAACGTCGGACATTATGGAACAGCCGAATCATTTGATTTTCATTCAAATAACCAATCAATGCCTAAGGCATGCATATTTTTGTTATTGGTTACAACCTGCCCATATGTTGACTTGGCAGATTCTTTGAGCCCTGTGGGCTTGGCTTCATGCGTTAGTGGTACATCCTGTGGGCTCAACCCCCAAACACCCAACTCTTTTATATACAAGTTAAAATAAGGTTCCACGTCACAATCTGGCCACCCCCAACCAAAACATTTCAAAGAATTAAAGAGGAACTTACGTACGCCGAAGCCCCTTCAAAAGTGCTCCCTCGCGATATATTTCAAAGGAAACTACAGTAAACGTGGGCAACCAGTCATTGCCTTTAAAAAAATAAACATAACAGCCCTTTTTCAGCATTTTTATACGGATATAACAGGAGGAACTGGTTTGCACGATTAATCAGATAAACAAGGAGCCAAACTTCCACGATTAATCGGCAAAGATAAACCGCACGCGCCCTACCCTCCCTCCAAGACAAACAACCGTACGTACCCCGATGGTGGTTCAAACCTTCCCCTTTCCAAGATATACAACACATATTTCATATGGTATATTCTCTTATGCTCCGTTTGACGAGGGATCCCTCGAGGGTTATCTCTTGATTAAAGAAATATTAAAGAAATGTAAAGGAAATATTACTTGTAGGATTTATGTGCGATAAATTATCAATTTTTTCCACTTTTGTCCAAATAAAATTCTAGGTAATAATAATCTATATCTATATCTATATCTATTCTTTATTATGTAAGAAAAGGTGATTTGCACGTGTCTCCACCTCACCCCCAATATCTCCTCTCCTTCTGTCTTTCATTCTTCGACAAAATCCAACCACGAGTTAAGATCTCCCCCTCCTTTAGCCACGTGTCCCACGCCACCATCACCGCCACGCCCCCCTGATTCCTCTCTTCTCGGTCGAATCCAACCTGACATTGATTTTGAATGTACTTATTCCATCAATATGGATTTCAATTTTTTTTTCTTTTTACAAAATTACTCTTTAATAACCTTTTCAATCACGAAAAAAAATCATGGTACCATATTCATCAGTACCAATGAAGGATGAATCATTAGAATTAAATATTTTTTAAATATTAACCATTGATTATAATGTATTGTTGGATAACGATGTAAATAAATTTATATAATAATTTACAAAATATTAGATAATAATTCAAATAAATCTTATATGAAATTAGATCATATAATACATCTTACAAGAAATTCTTGATTACAGATATGTAGGTTACATTTTTAGATGTTTAAAAAATTTTACCTACAAGGGCCAAAACAATCCCACCGAAAATCCATTTTGCCCAAAAAAAAATTCTATAGAAAAATCTCCACCACTGCCCGTCCCCACGAACAAAAAAAAAAAAACAATTCTCACGAAATGGAAATGTCTCCCATTCATTCTTCGTTACTACCCTCTCCTCGACCTCTTAGCCCTTCTCTCATCCTCTCTTCAACTCACACGGTCGCCTCCACCGTCATATATTTTTACTCTAATATTTGATTGACGATCGAATAAAATCATGTGAGGCTATGAAATTTTAGCATTACCTCAATAATTTATATTATTATTTATTATCAAATTTAATTCAAATAAAAATTATATCATAAATTTAATTTCATTAGAGTAAATTTTTAAGATACTTAAATCAAATTATATATCTAAAAATTTTACAAACTTCCACGGCAAATCACGGGTAATATCACTAATACTAATAACAATAATAATAACGTCAGCCATCATGGTGACGACGGTGTAGCTTGGGATATGACACTGACATTGAAAACGTTGACGATAGCGAGTAGTAGGAGATTTTTCGCCGTGGTTGGACGCGTAAAGCGTCGACATCGGATGTCCTGCGTAGGATGATGTATAGTTTGAGCTAAGAACCACGATCATTCTTCAATTCCGCGCAGGATGTATAATACTTTTTCTCTGAAAAGCGCTTAAATAATAAACTGTACCACGTATAGCATTCCTCGCACTGCATTAATAAATCAAAGGAAGACAAGTTGGACGATTGGAGCGGTTAGGAATCAAAGACTAAAGGCAAGGGATTGGATCCATCCAAGACGAACGTCCTTGGATTTCTCACCCAAAACTCTTCAATAATCAGATGAGCTGTCTTCCTTAGGTTCATTAGCACCTGTAGGCCCATTACTACCACCACAACCAGCACATTGTAGGCATTTTCCTGCACAGAGGTAGTTTGCCTTGGGAAGAGCAGTGGATATGAGATACTTGATCTTCAGAATAGCAGCCAAAATCAGGTGCCTGTTCCCTCTCTGAAAATCCTTGTGAGTCTGTCGCCAAATTTGTAGCAATTGTTAGTTAAACGTTGACATGATTTTTCACCAGCCTTTTCCCAATCTGTTCTAGTGAACCGTCTACTTTATTGCTTACCAAAGACAAATGCACAGCATGTTCGAAATTCTGCTCCTTTTTTTTTTTTTTTACCCTGAAGTTCAAAGCATTCATGTCTTCCAATCTTCCAAGCAGGTTTGTTGTCCATAACCACAAAAGAATCGTCAATCCTTCAATTGATGCTTTTTTTGAAAAAAAAATGAAAAATAAAAAAGAACAGGTTAAGGATCCTCATAACTCATGTAAAGAATCAAGGTATCAGTACAAGGCTCATAGATCATCACCCCCTCGTACCCTCAAGAGCAATCCTTAGGTTTCCATCTATCATTGATCAACTACTTAGCAAATTTTCTATTTATAGATTCTAGTTTAATTTATTTTAATTTTATTCAGTTTGACAACTTACCGGGCTGTTTTTAGTGATCATAGAACCGTGAAAAGGGAAACCAAATACTTTTTTTATTATAGGGTCTCGTGAAGACCAAAAAATTAATATTGGCGGTCTTCTATATTAACTGAAGAATGAAGAGTGCTGATTGACATGAAAGTTCAGGAGGATCACCAGATAAAAGCAGAAAAATGTATTGTAATCGACAAAGGAAGGTACCATCGAGATTGCAAGGAAGATTTGTTAAAAGATAAGCTCCATCCTCTCCACACAGGTTAAAATAATTAAGAAACAAAGAAAGATCCTTCTGGGTTAACTGTCTTCTAATTGATTCCAAAAGTTATGCTGCCTTAATTTCTCTGAACCCAATTTCTCATAAACAGACCCTGAAGCAGAATGCAAAGGAACAAATACACTGCTCCAACCGATGAAGAGACTATCCTGGAGAAATTGTCGAAGGGTTGGCCCCAAAGGCTCAACCATCCACTTCACAGACAGCATCAGCTCATCAAGTCCCTCCGCCCTCCATATAAGTGTGATAACTGCCACACGCTCGGCAAGGACTGGTCCTTCTGGTGCAGCATCTGCGACTTCGACCTGCACCCAGGTTGCACCCTCGAGTCTCAACTGGCTGAGATGGCCAAGCCATGGCCAAGAACTCTGGACCACATGCTTCACAGGGACCATGAACTAGCCAAGAGTCGAATCGACTCCTTCTGGTGTGACTCCTGTGGAGAAAGGGGCAACTGGTGGTGCTTTTGTTGTGAAAGATGTGACTTCACTGTGCACCTCCGGTGTGCACTTGGACCCAGAACAGTCCAAGTAGAGAAAGAACAACCTGAGAAGCTGGAGATTGCCATTGTGAAGAGCATAAAGGAGTCCTACTGGTGCAGCAAGTGCGCTGAGGAGGGGAAAGGGTTGTGCTATATGAGCGAGGATTATTTCAATGTGAATCTGCACCCAAAGTGTATCACCAGAGGAAATGAATGGCCAAAGAGCACAAAACACGAGCTGCACAAGGAGCATGAACTTGTGAAGTCCCAGAAAACAAGCTACTTCTGCAATAAGTGTTGGACCGAGGGGCAGGGATGGTCATTCAGCTGTGATGGATGCGATTTTGATCTCCATCCAAGGTGTGCCACCGAGTTCCGAACAAAGATGGCAGGGTCTGAATGGGTGGACACCTTGATGCACAAGCAACGAAGGCAGCAGCTCATGCAGCTTTTCCAGCAACAACAGGAGTTGCAGGCACAGGTAGGCAATGAACAAGAAAAGAAAGATGAAAGCGAATTAAGGATTAATTTTATGGTAAGTGGTTCGGCAGGAGAGCAACAAAGGAAACAATTGCAGGATGCTATCCTGCAACAATTGCAATTGGAGTCCACCATGAACCAGTTTGAACAGATAAGGCTCTATAGTGAAGCATTGGCCAGAATCCAAGTAGATGCTGCTCAGGAAGCTGCAGACATGGTTGCAGGCTCATCCCAGAGGTGACAAGGTCAACCACCGTATAATAGGCTGGATCGAAACAATCCCTTTGGTAACTGTTAAGTTGGGCTATTGGATTGTTATTTGCCAGTAGACATGGGCTTGAATCTACAGTGTTGGAAGAAGCCGTACTTATGTATAATAACATGCACTTATATTATCTTGTAATGTTGGTTGTATGTGGCTCTGTTTGCCATTGGTATTCAACTAATGCAAGATTCCCTGCAAAAAATACAACTAATGCAACATTTGCTAGGACAAGAAATGACTCCATTCTTACATCTTAGCAGGGCTTACAATTTATCAAACGATTCTAATTTCATACAGGTCAGGCCAGATTTAAACAAGAAGCTTTAACTCAAATTCTGAGACAAGGATCACTTGTAGGACATCTACTAAGTCAGAAATTAAGCAGGCAAACCCTCTTCACAGAACTTACATTATGCTTCAATCAAAATGCACAAAACCCAATACAAACAGGCAGGCTAGGTGGAACACGGTAGGATGACCATGTAAAACCTAGACTATACCCAAAACATTCACTAGGATGAGACAGCAATTCTTGAAGGAAAAAGCTAGATTGATCCAATTAGGTCTGCTGAGAACAACTTGGTTGTGAAAGCATTTCACCAGCCTAAGATTACACCAGATGAAGGCTATTTGAACAATGAATATTTCAAAGCAAGATCATATCGTACTTGTAAATGAAAAACTAATTATCATCCTTTATAGATCAGCAGGATCATCCATTGTATCATAAGCTAGTGTCATCCCTTTGACTGGAGTTGTAATCACTGAACTGCAGGGTGAGATCACTTTCTTTAGCAGATCTCCCAAAGCTAAAAGGTTTGGTACCCATCGAAATGAAAGGCATCAGACCAAAAGCACGAGCAGTCTTGATTTCCCGGGCAATTCTCCTCTGAGCTTTAGCACTAATACCTGTCTGCAGAACAGAAAAATTAAATGACATATAGTGTCTTGAAAGTCGTAGGCTGCATCCAATGTTGAGGAAGCATGCAAATGTGGATCATACCTTGCTTCTTTTGATGATAATCCCTGCTTCTGTGATGAAATTGGCAAGATATCTCACATTCTGCATTCAAAAGCTTCAGTTAGTCTGAAGTTGAAATTGCTGGACACATTTTTCAACTACTATTTTTCCAGAAAGAATCCTATGGAAGGGGAGCTGTAGACTATGGTCCGACAAACATGCTTTGTTTCAAGTATGGATGACAGGCACAACAACCTCCCTTTCCCCAAACAAAAAGTAAGCAACCATTTGGTAAGGTGAAATCTTTTCTTTAAGGTTAAGTCAACATTCTTTTTAACAGTATTGACAAGTATAACAATGTCTGATATCTATAATTACAGGTTTAGATTGGCGATAGTGAAATGAACAATAATGTCTCTCTGTTTTTTTTTTTTTTTTTTGAGCGGTTTCCAAATGGTGATTAATTTTAGAGATATCTCTAAAATTTTCCTTTTCAATTTTAGAGATATTATAAATGAAAATTACTTATTGTTGGACTCTCCCGCTGATTCTTTTCCAAGCTCTATTGGACTAGAATCCAGACATGTGAGACTACTCTCTCAATGCATCCTAGAGTTAATCTTCTTTTGGGCACGTGGATAAATGAAATATAAGCAAATAAAGGTTACATCCAAATAATTTAACTCATGATGATTCTTTCATTCATAGAGCTTTGCTAGTAGGACAAAAAGTATCCAACTCAACACCAATTAACATTAATGGATGACCAAACTATTCATTAAGCACTTTTCAATCCATTATTTATCCACACAGGATCAATCTCTTGACACGATATTTGAGAATAAAATAAAAATTTCAATTCTCCAATACTAAAATCACCCCATAACGAAGAAAACCTATGCAATGTTACACTTTTAAACTAAGCTTGAGCTATGCTCCTAGAGCTTAGTGCCCACATAGACTTGGGGCAGCATTTACTCACACTATTATATCAGACATGATTGCCTGTCAGTGACAAGCGGAAACTACGATCAAAAGCGACTATTTTGCCCCCCACATGGAACAGATAAATGCATTCTATTAACTACTAAACAGCAAACACTCACCCGAAAATCAGCCTTCCTTAAAGCTTCTTCTGTGCTTGTCTCAAAACTTTTTTTTCTTGGAGGTTGTTTTCGAGTAACTGGCCTTGTCAAGTCAAGGTCCTGCATAAAATCAGTGTTGTCAAAACTGAAGAAATAAATGAAGAACCAAGAAAAAACAATCAAATACTCAACAAATCAAAATCTAGAGCATATGGGATGTGGCAAAGTTGGAGATGTTTTGACAATTACCCAATCTACTTTGATTTTGAAATTTTTTTTTAAGTAGTTTAAGAATTTAGATGGAATACAATGAGCTATCTACATGTCAACACAAATTGAACTCACACTCTGGAAAAGGTAATCCTGATCAATCCTACCCCTACTAAGGATGATACCAGAACTGCATTGACAGGGTGTCATACCAAGCATGCGAAGTTTGAAATTATGCAACATAGTCCAAGGCATGCTTGTTATTGATCGATTTGCAAGGGATCAAACACATACAGATGCCATTGATTCCAAAGATTAGACCCTCTTGAATACACAAGCATTACCTACGAGCTGAGTACAAAAATCATGGCAACCCAAAGAAGGAAAATAAAAAATAATGGCAAACAAAGGATGAATCTAGGTACAATTTGAAAAACCAATTTCTATGCAATGATCTCATTGGAAACATAAATGATGATTTTGATGAAGACTAGTACAAATCTCAAGTCACCATCTTCCTCATGATTGATAAGATCAAATTTTGGAGAATACCTATAAGAACATATATTAGAAGTGTTAATGCAAAATAAATACGTTACGACAAACTTCAGGAAAAAAAATGCATCTTTTTCAAAATAACTCCAGAAATTTTTAGGATAAAAAGTAAAATCACTTTATATCTGTTTGTGTGCTGAAAATTGCCTTCACAAAAGTCAGATGTCATGCTGCATCGTGAAGTCCAGCCAGGCTGACCAGAGCCACTTACCACAATGTATGCTCTATAAATTTCCAAAACAACATAATATCTCCACTATTTTTTCAGAAAATAGCAGGTTTCCCTTCTCCCTTCAAATGGATTTCATGCATATGAAGCAATTATACACTTACAAACCTTTTTCTCAATGACCTCTGACTAAAACAGATGTATACACATTGTCCTAATCAATTCCAGGATGCGAAGATTATTTCGGAGGGGACAAAGCCAAGATATGTATTGTTATCCCTACAGTAATTTACCTAACATGAAAGCAGTCGTAAAACTTCCAACAACCACAACAGGTTAAGAGAATAGAAAGTCTTTAGTTGATAGACACTTGTTAGGAAGTCATGCTCGAACACTTATTCAACTCTGAAAGGAAATGTGTGCCTCTCCATGATAACTAAATTTGGGATTGCTAAAAGAAAAGTTCAAGACACCTGCACCAGCAAACAATTCTAGGTTGATCTCTTTGTTCAAGACCAAAGGTTGCAATATTGACTTAATTGGTTGAATGTGCAGGACAATTGCTTGGCATATCAAGCATTGGCATCAGATCAAAATTTGGGAGGCCCAAGAAATAGGACCCATCACTTGCTTACTAGGATGCGTAACCAGCCAATTCTGCATGGACATTTACTGAACTGAAAGCATTTAGCTTGTTAGGGTCAAACTGACTCTATTTCTCTTCACCACTAAATATGACATGTAAACTTCGTACCTCTTACATTAAAAATGTATGCTTTGATTTTTCATTTATATTCATTATTACAGATATATTGTTTGAAAAGTCAAAGTTAAAATATCTAATAAATGTTCCTCCACTTATAGTGCACCTCCCTTATCAACGACCAACCTTGCAAAATAGCAAATGCTGAACTTTGCAACCTTGTTCTTTCCGCCATGCTATTGTCCTATATTTGCCAATCATAAAGGCACATAGTTATGTAAATAGGAAGTCCGAGATTCGGATTCTCCTAACCAATTACAGACCTAAAGTATAACTGCACATAGTTATGCAGTTACAGTGGTGTTTTCTTTCTCTAGCAAATAGCCGGTCCCCATTCTCTCCATTCCCTCATTTAATTGATTTAATCTATATTCTCAAAGAAAGACAAAACCAACCCCACTTGCATTGTAGCAGCTTGCAAGTTCTTGCATTGCAAAAATCCGACCTCTCCTTTCCTTTCCAACAAGAAAGACAAAAACCGATTCTTAACATCCCTAACATAACCCCCCAACACCCAACAAATATTTAACAATGCAAAGCTTTACCTGCTTGTACCAACCTCCAGCAAAATTACGCTAAAAAACTGATGATCGAAAGTAATGCATGCACAAACCCATGCCTAATTGTTTGCTTGTGCGTGTGCACCGATTTTCACTTCGAATATAATATAAGTAGATCAACTCTCTTTTTTCCAGGAACCTCGAAAGACCATTGTAAACTTGACAATTCTCCACCGCATCAAGATTTTCTCGAAATTCAATACGATGAAGATAAGGCAATAACTTTTTACGAACCTAAGAAGTTCGGCTATGCAACAAGCAACAGAGACAAATATCAACTTCAAATTTGCAAAGGCAGCACTTTGGAAACTCTCATATGTGTGTGTGTGTGTGTGTGTGTGTCTATATATACCTTAACATCATAGGTCGTTCCAGGAAAGAAGGTGGTGTCGGGCCTGTACTTGTAACCGTCCTCGAACATCTCGTCGCGAATGAACGAAACCGCGGCTTTCTTGAGCTTCCTATCCATTCCATCATCCAACGTCCTGAAGCCCTCTCCGAATCCATCTCCACCGCGTCGATTGTCAAGCCTCCCAATTCTCCCCATCCCACTGTCTCTCTCGAAGCCACCGAGTTTGTCGAAGAACGACGATCCCTTGCCAGAAGGATCGTCCTCCGGGGCCGCCCCGAAGATCCGGCGCTCGAAATCGTCCAGGGACTCGAAGTTGCCGCTGCTCTTCCCGGAGGCACTACCACCTGTTGTTGCGATGCGACGTAAGGGGGAAAAAAAAAAGAAGGTCCGTATGACGAGACGAGGATCAATAAAGCGCGAACAAACTCACCCCATGCTGAGGAGAGGGAGAAGAATCGGACGGTAACGCTGCGGGCAGCAGCCGCGCGGGATCTGAGGGGGAGCATCATCCGACCAACTGTTTTAAATGGACGACGATTACATGCGAATTTTGGTTGTTAGGGTTTGTTTCGATGGTGGGATTGTTCGATGTGGGAGAGAGGGGGAGAAGTACCTTACGGTTACCAAAGGGAGAGGAAGATGGCGGCGGAACAGAGGAGAGCGTTGGCGGCGACACTCCACTCCACTGACTCACCACCGTGCTGTGACCAGCTGCGGCCGGGATTCTTCTCGACCGTGGGTCCGGAGTCCATCCAAGCTGCTTTGCAGCGTGCCAGGTCAGCACTTGGAATTAAAAGGTCTGGATTGATTTTTTTTTTTTTTTTTTTGGCTCTTTTAGGGGATGTTCGGTTGACCGGTGCAGTTTGTTCGCATCGAATTAAGTATTTAATTTATTATTTAATTTATTTTTATTTATGAGAGTTAAAGTAAAAATAATCTCGTGAAATAATTTTAATTTATTAAAATATTTAAATAGATTAATTAATTAATTTTATTATTTATTTTACTTATTTTTTATTTTGATAAGAAGAATAAATTTTAGAATAAGTAAAAGAATAAAGAAGAAGTGAAATAAATTATAAAATAAATAAATTTATTTGTTTGATGTTTTGATGAATTAAAATTATTTTATATGGAAGGTAAAATAATTTTATATTAGACTAAATTTACTTAGTAGATGTAAATAAAATATAAATTAAATGATAAATTAAATATTTAATCTACCAACTTAATATCCCCTTATCAAATGAAATCTTAAGAAATGAAAAAAAAAAAAAAATTGTAATAGTGATTCATGTTTAATTTTTTTCCTCCCTGTTACTTTGGGAATTGACGTGCCAAAAATGATTAATTTCTCTTCAATTTCGTAGGTCGTTAAAAAAAATAAATAAATAAAAGGTTTTGGATTTTTATCACGTCAACTGTACTGCCCATCTGATAAATCAGTTTGATTTTAGGTTTCGTGATCTGGTTGCTTGGTTCCGTTTTTCGGCAAAGCTAAGGGTTGGATTTCTGCCCATTGTCGTGACCTGACATGCGTAACTGAGATGGATGCATTCATTGGCAACGAGCGATTCGTCCGTAAAATAATATTACCATCTATAAAACTACGATGCATATGTACTTGATAGAAATAGCTTTAAATTTCATGTCTTGTTGCTTTCGATACAACTTCTAGATTTTCAATGGTTAGAATTAAATTTTGATTACCGGATGTTTTATAAATTCTTAAAAGATGTTAATAAAATTTTACTATTTTTTTTTATCACATTTGACTCTTTGGTGAATAGGATCTTAACATTAGCTAACTATCATTAAGAAGGTTACGAGGAGCATGTTTTATGTGAATTTGTTTGTTTTGATGTCTCCTCTTTCTTTTGTCTAGCGTGAACCACCTGGAAGAAGTGATGGATATTTCCTTTTTTTTTTAAAAGTAGGCATTCCATTAAATTAAGGGGAAGAAATTGAATACATTGGGAGCAACCCCAATTAAGGGAAAAGGAGGAAGAAAGATTGATTGCCCTTGTTAGGAGGGGGTTGATCCCCGTACAACAAGGGAACACACAAAATCATGATAAAATACGAAAGCAATGAAAGTAAAGATACAAGAACAAGAAAAGAAGACATCTAAGTATTGAGATCTTGTAGTGCTCCTTTAGGTCATGGGAAGAGTGACAACTTCATGCTCGTAGATATCGACAGCGCCACCAAGGACGAACCTAGTGATCATCACAATCCGCGCAATGGGAAAATCAACAGATGTCGAAACCTGCAACAAGTTAGGCAATTTCTTTAACAAAAGTGTTAGGTGTTAGACCTCAACATTAAGTTTCTACATTCCGTTATGATCCATTCTTAACTCATATCTAATTTTCAACATATCATTCGATTTATTGGCTACCCATAAAACATTTTGATCCTATAAACTAGTATAAGTGCAATAAGACAACAAGCACATGTTGCTCAATCTATGCATACTTGCAGTAATAATGCCTTATAATCTCCCTTATGCTATAGCCCAAGCATGTTGATCAAGCTCTCTTATACAACAACAATATCTGCAACACCCCCAATTGCAGCTAGTCTTTGCCACTTTACTTTGAGTTCCACATAATTTCTCTTCAAGTGGAACTTGTCAAGCTGACTAAATTTTAAGGTCAAATCTTACTTTATAAACCAAGAAAACACTAGTTAGTCAATTAAACTACATAGCTTATCAACCAATCAAGAGGTTGAGCTATTAAGAGGAATTAAGGATTTTATTAGTGTAATTAAAGTTAAACACTTAAGGAAGCCAATGGAATGATCTAATGAACTTATAGATACACTGTAGAGTAAGATGGAGTAGCCTTGATGGTAGAAATGCCCCATCTGCAATATCCATAAAAAAGGAAATCTACAATGTTAAGGGGAAAAATTACTAGTTAGGTACTTTTGAAAATGTCTAACTTTCTAGCTAGATAACAGACTGCAAAAAAGAATGAGGAGCTTGGACTAAATCACCATTTTCTTTATGCTATGAATATGTGAGAATGAATAATGTAGAGCAAAACGATCTTCAATTGCATAGCTAAGCTATACATAATATGAGGACTAGCATCAATAATAGGTTCAAATAAAATAAGTACTCAGTTTAGTGTAATCACTTAAGTTAATTTAGAAGGTGACAACCTTTGAATCTTAAGTTGGTTAGAGTTCTTTGGGGGTGTTAGTAGCTAGGGATGACTTTCGAAGAGACAACTAGATAAGTTCTTAGGTTTATTTTTTTCAAAAAATAGATAAATTCTCATTTGGAAGAACCTTCTAAATGGCACATTGCAACACTAGATCCAGGAAATTATAATTTCTAGAACAACTTCATAGCCCCGACAGAAATAGAGATTAATCTAGAAGCTCCGTACATCTAAACAGTTGAATAATAAAAGGAAAGCTGAGGGTTAGGATTTTGATAGGCAAGATAATCCGGTAAGAATTGATGAGAGGACTTGAATCTTGGAAAGCATAATGATCTTTAATGAAAAGATAAATCCTCACTTGTACCACATACAACTCCAGATGTATATCCCTTGATAAACATAGGAAAGGTCAGTATTTGGGAATAGTTGGATGTAAACATGAAAGAGGTCGGGACATCAATGGTGACTATGGACTAGTCTGGAAAGTATCAATTAATTAGACTCCTACTTAGAAACAACATGGATTTGGCTGAAGGGAGGACTTGACTGGAGAAATAGATGGAGATGCCTTAGATGAACATCAAATCAAGGGGTAAAAACCCAGACTTGATCACATGTATAAGTGGAATGTAAAATAGGTTAAATAAATTAGAAATGAGATAATAGAATTGAAATAGCGACCTTGGTTTCCTTTCCTTTAGCAATTTAACAAAACATAATCTAACAAATTTATGCCAATTAAATTTTGTTGAGAATCAAGATATCCCATTTTGCCTACCATGTTCTGAGAAAGAAAAACATGTCGACTGCCTGCTCTTCATCTGCCCATTTTCTAGCTAGCTTGCAACTAGGAATGTTGTAGGTTGAAACCTCTTTCGACCTTTGTTCTATCATTTTTTTCCGAGGACGTACAAGCTAGATAGCCAAGCCAAAATGGATTCCGTGTGTGATGGATTTTTAAGCCATATGCAATGTTGCTACCATCTAATCCGGTCAAGTGATCCGATGGTTATCCTTTTATAGACTCGCATACAAAAGGAAACCACGGTTCAGATCTTACTTTACTCAAAAAAAAAAAAAAAAAAAATTAATGTTGCTGTCCTCAAAAGACTCGAGTTTGCTGGTAAGTTTCATTCATGTCAAACTACATTAGCATGCACGACCACTAAAATATAGACCTGCTGGTGAACTTAGGAACTCTTCTAATTTACTGCTCACCGTTAATTCCTTCTTATGAGGGTCATGTGTGATGGTAAACCTTGATGCGATTGTATTATAAGCCGTCCCCCTCCCGGCTTCTGGCGTTTTGACTTTTGTCTAAACCACGTACGTACTTAACACACAAAGAATCTCAATGCCTGAGTTGGGACATCCGCAAACACCTTCCATTACGGTAAAACGTCATGTTGTATTATTTCTCCATTCTAATCGATTGTCCCAATGGTACCTCTATGAACTTGGAATAATCCGAGGTCTAATTTACCGAAGGTGATAACCGATATTTTTAAGGATTTTCTCATATTTATCATGAAGGATAATCTAATTTTTATTTATCTTACTAACTTATATTAAGGTTAAGATTAAGGTAGTCTACAAGTTAATTATCATTTTATATATCTCTCCTCTCCCGTATCTTTTTGCATATAATTTTTCTTAATATATCCCCTTCATTCTAATATAAACAAAAAAATAATACCAACTAACCTACCAATCATCTCAAAAATAAATATATCTTTTTCAACATTATCTTCTATTCTAACTCTCCTATTTAAATAAATACACTCCATTCATATCATAAATTACCCCTTATTCTTAATCCATGTACGATAGACACAAATAAATATTAACCTCCATGCTTAAATAAATACAAATAAAGATTATCTCATATTAAAAAACAAGCTAATCTTATTTAACCAATCCATCCCGACCCTAAAGTAGCCCCCAAAGGAAGCGTCGATGGTCGCCGCAAACGTTAACGATGATGGCACACATCGCGTTCCCAATTCACCTTACGGTTAGAGTCAACGAATTCGACGCGCAAAGAACGTCCTATTCAAGATTATTCTCCTCCATCACTACATCCTATTCCACATTTCTGATATGTGGACAGCACGTCTTCCCGTACGGCCTCGATTAAGCGACACCTTGCCAGAGAGAGATACGCGGACGACTACTCTGGCCTTATAAAAACGCACACACATATCCTGATTGCGTATCACAAGTAACCCTCAATGCACGACTGCTGGCTGGAGCGATCGCGACAAACCAACACAAGGTATGATTGTAAATCGTACGTAGCTATATATCTATCTTCTAATTTCAATCCTTATTTATCAACTATTGTACTAAATTATAACACGTACGTGCGAAATGATCATTAATCTCCGATCCTCTGTTGACAAAAATACATGGATTTCATGCAGACACCGATCGATATGGAAGTGAACAGATCCGTAGTTCCTAACGAAGCAGAGAATTACCTGGAAAGCATCTCAAAGGGGTGTCCACGGAGGTTCGTCCACACCCTCCACCCGCAGCACCCTCTCATCAAGACCCTCCGCCCCGGCTACCTCTGCGACACCTGCGGCCTCCCGAGCTCCGACGTTCACGGCAACGGCTGGTCCTACTACTGCGCCATCTGCGACTTCGACCTCCACCCCAAGTGCGCCCTCGTGTACTCCGGGCCTCCGGCCGACGACACCAGATCCCTCCTCAGCCACAAGCTCCACAAAGACCACCTGCTCGCCAAGATCCCCCAGGAGTGCTCCTTCTGGTGCGAAGCGTGCTCGGAGAAGGGCCGCTCGTGGTCGTACTCGTGCGAGCAATGCGACTTCCACCTGCACGTCAGCTGCGCGGAGGAAGCCCAACTTGCCGGCGGGGATCATGACGACCCACCGGAGAGGATGGTTTGTGAGATCGTGAGGACCTGCAGGGGGTCCTACTGGTGTAACCGGTGCGCCGAGGAGGGGCAGGGGTGGTCTTACCACCGCGAGGATTGTGGTCTGGACGTGCACCCAAGGTGTGCTACGAAGATGCAGCATGGTGGGTCGTCGTGGCCTACCCGTGTGGCGCACCAACTTCACTGGGAGCACCAGCTTGTGAGGACGCGCAGGGAGTCCTACCTCTGCGACAGGTGCAGGGCTCCAGGTCGGGGGTGGTCGTTCCACTGCGACGCCTGCGACTTCGATCTGCATCCCAAGTGCGCCGTCGATGACGGCTTGGAAGCTGAGGATCTCACGCGGAAGCCATGTTCGCAGCAGCAGCAACAGAGCTTAAGTGGGAACGCAGCGGGTGGTGCTCAGGCGGATCCCGAGATGACGGCGCTGGAGCAGCACAGGAAGGTGTTGGAAGATTTCGACAAGCAACAGGCAGAGATGTTTATTCTTAATGCTCAGATGCAGGCGATGAGGGTGATGCATGACACTACTATCAATATATTCAATAATTTTTAATCACCTGCACGTTCTCTTATATATATATATATATATATATATATATATATATATATTCCAAAGAGCTATATATTCTTTGTATTGTTTTTTAACTACGAGAATTAATGAGCATACTGGAGACCATCTAGAGTGGATGGTTTTTGGTGTCTGAGTTCCTGGTCATCGTTTGGATTGTATGGGTGTTGGGAGTTAGTCGGATTGTGCTGTATTCTTTTAAACTTCTACATATCAATTATAAGCAGTACTGTTTGAACTCCTGGAAATATTGTGGACAATATATACCGTGATTTATGGAATTTTCCTTTTTTCTTCTATGTTATTCAAAAGATGAATGGATCGGGGGTTATTGATTCAAAACAGATGGATTCCTTCTAATATTTGTGGCCATTCCACCTGACGGCCGCCTTGCCAAGATGGAAAACCACCGTATGGTGCTTCAAGAATGGCGACTCGTGGGCCGACCAGGGACAGTGATCGTGTGTACAAAATGTTAGAGCGCTGCTTCGCAGACACGGGAGTGTTTCCAAAAAGTTTACCAGATGTCGATACTCAATGCCCAAGTGTTTGAGCCATTGCCGATATATACAACAAATTTATTGGTGTTCCATCTCACACCTGATTTCAACAAAAATCGCAGGTCAGATTCCTCACGTGACCTCTGTCTCTTTGATTACAAGAACATTGGGTTTGGAGAGAGCCTGGGGACAATAACGGAAGATAATTTATCCTTGAGGTTGAGTATTTTAACTTAATTTGCGTTAACTTTTCTCTTACTTTGATTAGTTAGGGGTTATTTGGTGAACAGATTATGTAAATTTACATCGGATTAAATATTTAATTTGTTACTTAACCTATATCTTATTTACGTCAGGTTAAATAGATAATAATATAATGTAAAGTTACTCGATCCTCTTTGTGAAATAAGTTTAACTCGTTAAAAATTCTAAACAGATAAATTTACTTATTACACCATTTATTTCATTTATTTTCTATTTTTTTATTTATTCCACAAACTTAATCTCCTTATCAAATGAGGCCTTAGTGAATTAATGTAGATATAATTAGGTAATATTTATGTTATTAGTGTAAGTTTCACGGAGATATTAATAACAATTTTTAAGACTTATGGACATAAAAGTAATTTTGATTTTTTTTATAGTGTAGAATCCAATTGAACAAATTAGAGAGAAATTGGTCATCGACTGTACATCAATCCTCCAAATAATGCAAGATTAAAACCTTAAACTTAGATCTTTCCTACCAAAGTTAGAAACCCCAAGCATTTGAGCTTAATGGGTGTCATTCAAGACTTCACTGCAAAGCAAATGAGTAAATTACCACTAATCAAGATTTTAGTTAACTTAATTAAACTATAAATTCATAAAGATTGCTCGTGACTCTGGTGTCACAATACCCTTACCCTAATAAAAATATAAGCTACATATAATCTCAAGATAGATTAATAATATATAAATAATATAACAGTATAAATATAATTTACGAGCAATATCAACTCAATTTTCTATTCATAACCTATTGATTCGTACATCACATCTGCCCACAATCGTTTACTCCACCTTTTTTTAAAAAAAAATCAAATATTAAATATGAACTAACTAAATTATAACTTTATCTCTATATTTAAATGATATCAATGTATAATTTATATTGCATCAATTCATCTATTGTATATATCTTCCACTAGTTTATCTCTCACACTACTGCCTCTATAACTTAACTCTTCCTAACTTTTATCCTAAGGCCTCGTTTAGTAAGAGAAATTATTAAAAAAAATAAAAGTTAAAAGATGGAGAAATGGAAGAATTGAGCAATTTTAGTATTTGGTTGGATTTATTGCCTTACCAAAGAAAATATGGAATTTTATTATACTTGATGTATTTGTTTAATGGAATAAGTTAATATAATAAGAAAAAAATTAATTAAAGAAAGAGATTAGACATAATTAACAAGGAGAATCAGATAATTCCATAGGAGTATGAAATTACTCAAACCTGAATTTAAGGGTGCAATTTCAATATCAGCAAATTTCAACATAAAAGTCCCCAAACAAAAAATTAGAGGCGCTATTACAAGAATCAAACAACATCGAAGAGAAAATACTAACCCTCATCCAAGGGTAACCTTAATGTGTACCTGAAGAGCATGAATGGACAAGGAGATCATAGTACCATGATCTGAGTTAAGAGTTAAATAGGAAGAAAAATGCTTTCTCAACACTCTTGTTAAACACCTCAATCTACGCCTTGCCCTTGCCGACGGGACTTGAGGGGAGAGCGCTCAGCTAACCATCCTTTGTTAACTTCTTCATGGGCAACGGATGAGATGAAGTATTTGAAAGGGATGTGGGATTGAGATGTTGTTTAACCATTGCTCTATTTAAAGCATTGAACAGATGAATCAATCAAGCATCAATGGTCAATATATACGGAGTACCAAATTAAAGTCCCCTCCTGATCCTCTCCTTAGCAAACTTTCCTCATGCACTCAAAAGGAGGAAAATAAAACAATCAGGTAAATTTTTGGTTCTCATTTATTGATGTGCAAGAAGATCATGGTCAATCTTGACAATGGTTTATTAAACATAGGATTCTTGGAGTTTGGAACAAACGCGTACAGCCGGTAAAGTGTTGAGCTGGGGTGACCCGCACAACTTAATGATCGGCCCAAAAACCAGGCCCATCCCAAGCCTAGTGTGAGCTTGTATTGGGCTTCGGTTGAAATATTTCCAAGCCGAAAATCCTAAAGTATGACTGCTCAAAATTAATCAAAGTTGCTATTGATATAAATGTATTGGTCTACACATGTAACATTATTAATCATTGACAAACCTAAAGCATGACCCATCCTTATACCCAAAAGCAATCAAAATTTTTTATATTCACATATGATATGAATATATTTCTGTCCACATATTCCATTATCAATCAGTAATTCAGTCACCCCACACCAAATTTGATGGCTTAAAATCACAATTCCTCTCCCTTCTCATTTGGATGCTTAAGTACACATAATTACCAATTTATCTGATTTATTAAAAACAACAAACATGTTTAAAGAAAATACGCTTTGCTTGTAGACTATAAATTATCAAATATAAGAACATCTATACTGTCTCACGATGGGTGCATATTACATTCATTAATGTTTGGGCCAACCTCGCCAAGGTCTAGCCAAAAGCTCATAAATATATGTGTGTGACACACACACAGAGGGAATTTAATTTTGATAATCTAAATATTATCAAATTTAATCTTATTTGAAGAGGATGCTAGAGTCCTATGATTTTATTGAAATTTTATGCATTTCATATTTGTGTTAAATGATGTGTAAAGATATTAATTAAGATACACAAAACTTAGGTGCCAACAATACCTATATTGTATGCTCTTATATATATATACCTAGAGAATATTATGTTTAAAAAATTCAAATGAATACGTTATTTGAGTCGTTCGCATCTTTGATCAAAATTACCTACAATATGCTTATGCAATTTTACAATCTACTTTCCAATTTTAAATAATTTATTTCAATTTGGAAATTTGGAAATAATATTTTTCGATTTTATATGAATAATATGTAATTTGCATAATATTTTTTATATGATTTCGCCATTGTGTATTTTCAATTTTTATCCATTTCCTTTCATTATTTATGTTGCAAACTTGGTGTCTATAGTTTTCTCTCATTCACAGCGTCATCGTTCTTCTCAAAAAGATGTGAGCATCTCTATGGAATATATTAGTTTATACGTGTGAAGTTCTTCGGTGATCTGTATTGGAATATTTCCAGTGATCTGTTACAACTGATGAAAAGTGTAATACATGGTCATAATTTATAAGATCTTGTACTTATATCCCATGTAAATTGTATTACAACATTTTAGTAGATATTTTTATCAACTGTTGGTGAATTGTGTATATTACAACATTTCCAGTGATGTGTTACAATTGATGGAAGCTGTAATACAGAATTACAATTTACAAGAGGTAATTATAATTAATTAGCGGATGTTATGTCACAGACTTGTGTTTTATTTTTGAATACGTCATTTCGCTTCCCATTAACCGCAATCATGAGATGCACAGGGGTTGTCAGTACTATCCTTACATGAAATGCAAGTTTTCTTTTATCTTTTTATATAATGAAATGTGTATTACGTAGTTTGTAAGTTACAAGAATATGCACGTGTATATAAGTAAATTGTGTAATACAAATTATTCCAATGGTCGATAGGAACAGGTGGAAAGTGTGTTGCATTTTTATAATTTACGAGGGCATTTTTTTTCTGTTGAATGGAGTTATTGTATTACAATAATTATCCATTAAATCCACTGTTCTGACATCCTCGTAGTAGTAATTATTCGACACAAACACTTCAAGGAGATTTTTTTGATTTTTTTGGTTTGTATTAAAATTTTTAATGTTAATCATATTCTAATACAATACTTTCTATATATATAATGAAGACAAAATGTTACAACACACACATAAGTGTGTTACAATCTTCATATAGTTTATTACAGGTGCGTTGTATATTCAGTACAAACGTATTTAATCGACATTACATCGCGATGACTAAATCGTTACAATAACTTTGTTGATTTAATGCTTATTCCTTATCTATTTTAAACTAATTACTGGAATAGAAGGACATGATCACATTCTAATTATAGTATTGAAGATTTTATGAGATTTATTTTCATTTTTTGTCATCTTGGTTTTTCCACTTCCTTATAATTCGCTTGATTAAGAAAATGACGTGGGTTCATATGATGGTTTTTATTTCCATGGTTATATTACAATTGTATGGTTTAAGTTCTTGTGTTCATTTGTATTTTTTGAGCACAGAACTCTCTCGATAAGTCCTATATATATATATATATATAAAGAAAATGGAGCGTGGAATTTACCTGCACATGACTTAGTTGAAGCTTACCTAATAGTTTCTAATACAAGTAATATTTTAAAGTAAAAATTTAAAAATTAAAATCACTCTAGATGAACATATTATACATAAAATTTTGAGTCAATTTAATGATCCACCCCCTTATAGAGGTTCAATTTTAACGATTTAAATATTATGAAATTTGACATTACTAGATAAAAATGCTACATTCATCTAATTTTAATAAAATTTTATATATTTTAAATTTTTACTAAATAATTTAAATCTCTAAATTTTCATTTTAAAATATTAATTCACATAAAAATATGACTCAGTTACGAGTGTATATGAAAGAGAGGTTTATGATAGATAATTAGGCTTGAACCTATGCTTAAATTCATATTAATTTTCTATTGTAAAAGAGGATCCTGCTTAAGGCTTGTATAATACAGTTTGATTTGGTGCAGATTGCATCTATAAATAAAAACAAAGGTCTCCGCAATTCTGTACGCCGATTTTGGAAAGGGTGCAGAGCATGAGGTCAACCATTCTACAACCCGAATATCACTCTCTTATATCATGTCCTGTTCTATGCTGCACGGAAGGTTACATCAACTAACCATCTAATTATTTCGCTACGTTGTCTTTCCATCCTGTGAACTAATATAGGCTAAAATTGACAAATGTTACCTTCATCGTCCTTCCCGATAAAAAATTAAAAATAAGATAAAATAAAGTAACAAATTTTAATGACCAATTTTCACCCGACGGCTGACGACTAATAACACCTCATTATAATTAATAAAAAAAAGACGCTGTTTGGCACACACGAAACGTCGCAACAAATCTCACCAAACGAAGGTGAGCCAAGGGATCGAGCCATGGATGCTTGGGATCGAGTCAAAGGATGCTGCCGCACTCAAGGAGCAAATTCTTGTACGTGCTGTCGGCTACGATTTGGTTTGTATGACGTGTGAAAGGAATGCCCATGTCCATATGGTGGCAACTTACAACCTCCCTCCCCTTCACGTTAGCATCTGAAGTCATATCTGCTTGCTCATTGTAACGTAACCCCTTTCCTTGCATCGATTAACCGGCGTGAGGATGAGCCTATAGGTTACGGTAACGTGCATTGTTTATTTATTTTTGTCATTTCTTAACCTTCCCTGCAGCCTCCCACCGTTTTACATTTTTTTTTTTTTACTCTTGTGACGGAAGGGAGACATGTTGGTAAAATTTTTTTATATTTATTGTTTCCTTTTTTTTATTTTTTATTTTTTACATATTATTTATCACGTATGTTTATTTTAAATTTTACATTTCTTTTATTATTTTACTCTTGTAACGGAAGAGAGACATGTTGGTAAATTTTTTTTTATATATATTTTTTGATATTTTATTTATCATATATGTTTATTTTAAATTTGATATTCATTATCGGCTTCCTCATTTATTGAGTATTTTTATACGATAGTATAAAATATTAAATAATTAGGTTATGTGATTTTTCCGATCGTGTTTCACTTATTAGGTTTTTAACTTTTCTGTCAGTGTCTTAAAGTCTTACCAACAGTGGCAGGAGAGAGGGTGGATACTCGATTGGAAATCAACAATAAAAATATATGGTATAATGTATTTTGTAGTATATGATATTTTTTATTTTTAATTGATATTTTTAATTTTTTATTAATTAAAAATTGAGATAAACTGATTAATATATTTTACAACACATATAATATTTTGATTTCTAGTCATTGTTTTTAGGTTTCACAATTTTAACTTTTGCATTATTGCAAGAAAGTGAAGGGTAAAAGCTATTGTCATTTGATTTTATTCCCCCTTAGGGGAATTGATAATGAAAATGTAGTATTGGGTGTCATGGGTCTAACTTCTTTTTTGCCCACGGGCTATTTTGAGCAAAATTTACCTATTACTTAGAATGATGTAGGTACCAACATGTTAAAATTGATTTGTTTTACAGCATGCTAACGTGATGTACCAGTGTAAAATCACTATCAATAACTTTGTATTTGTGCAAATTACTCCATGATTATTTGCACTGATGCAAAATCGTCATGAATCATTTTGTATCGGTGCACTATATATCATTTTGTACCGATGAAAATCATTCCATCACCATTTTATATCGATGTAAAATCACTGTTAATCACTTTACACTGATACAAATCGATGTGCCATGTCAAACACATTATAAAGCATATTACATGCAAGGGTTTAAAAATCGGATCGATCATTGAACTAGTCAAGTTTCAATTTTGGTTTTGAGTGGTTCAACCATTGGTTTGAATCGATCGAACTAGTGATGACGTCATCATTAGAATCGGACTAGGAAAAATCAGACCAGTCAAGCTTAAGTTTGGTTTGTATTAGTCCAACTGGGTTGAACCAGATTAAATCGAAATTTAATGTATAAAAAACTAAATATACCTATTACAAAATGTTACTTTGAATATAAAACATCTAATCTCACCGTGAAATAAAATGGAAGTATTAAAGACTTAAACTAAAAGATATGAAAGGGAAGTATATGAAAAAAAAAAATTTAAGTTGTAATAGAAGAATTTTAAATTTTCAAGACAACATAAGCAAACAAAATCGGAAAAAAAAATCCAAATTAATTTTCGTGACAATCATTTAACATCATTGACATCATGTAAAAGGGCAAATGAAAGAAAATTAACTAAATGTTAACTTCATAAATAATTTAAATATAATTCTAAGCTATTAAAATTTACATAAGTTAGTACCATTGCAGATATATATCTCAAACCCTCCCTATCTAACCAAGATTCTAAATCTCTCTTTAGAAGCAACCCTCCCTATCTAGCCACTCTTGAGATTTTGTGCTCCAACCACTCTTTAAAAGCAACCATAGATGTTAAGGAATCTTTTTGCTCACATAAACTATGCAATGCAAGAAAATTTATCGCAAATCTAGTAGATGCTAGTCTAACCATTTTTTTTTTACAATGCTTTCTCATCAAATTCAAGATATAGTCATAATTGTAGATGAATTTTGTTATCTTTCTCACCTCAATAATAGCAGACCGAATATAAAGCAAATCATCGAATTTCTCAAGAATATGACCAATGCAATGGACTGCACAAGAACTCTAATCAACATGTCTATAATCATATCTCATTGCTTTTTCAATAGCAACATAGTTAGCTACATTATTTACAACAAAATAGATGACATTTTACGGTCCCATAAATTCAAGCACTACTTTGACTAAGCCATATAAATATTATAATGTTTTGGAATGATTAAAAACATCAACTGATTTAAAAAAAACAATCCCTTTAGAACAGTATGTTAAAAAATTAATTAATATTCTTCGTCATCTATCTGTCCATCAATTTACCATGAGTGTGCAACTAAATTTTTGCCAATGTCTTCTAAATGTTTCAATGTAAGCAAATATATCCTTTACATTTTCTTGTAAAAAGGTTTACTCTCTCTATATGCAGATGATACTTTACAACCAAATCCAACGGATGTAACAACATCCAACATCTTCTGGAACTCTGAAATCTTAACTATGTGAAATGATATGTGTGCTTTAATAAACCACTTCGTAATTTTGAAATCAGCAACTTGAATAAGATCACTTGAAGTCAAAACACTTTTAATTAAAGGTTGACTTCTAGGTGTGGTAGTTGGAGGGAAAAAAATTTTTAAGTTATGAGTTTAAGAATCCCTTTGGTTACTGTTAAGTTGGGCTATTGGATTGTTATTTGCCAGTAGAAATGGGCTTGAATCTAGAGGGTTGGAAGTAGCCGCACTTATGTATAATGCCATGCACTTATATTATCTTATAATGTTGGTTGTATGTGGCTCTGTTTGCCGTTGGTATTCAACAGCTAATGCAACATTCCCTGAAAAAAAAACAACTAATGCAACATTTGCTAGGACAAGAAATAACTCCATTCTTACATCTTAGCAGGGCTTACAATTTATCAAACGATTCTAATTTCATACAGGTCAGGACAGATTTAACTCAAATTCTGAGACAAGGATCACTTGTACGACATCTACTAAGTCAGAAATTAAGCAGGCAAGCCCTCTTCACAGAACTTACATTATGCTTCAATCAAAATGCACAAAACCCAATACAAACAGGCAGGCTAGGTGGAACATGGTAGGATGACCATGTAAAACCTAGACGATACCCAAAACATTCACTAGGGTGAGACAGCAATTCTTGAAGGAAAAACCTTCATTGATCCAATTATGTCTGCTGAGAACAACTTGGTTGTGAAAGCATTTCACCGGCCTGAGATTACACCAGATGAAGGCTATTTGAACAATGAATATTTCAAAGCAAGATCATATCATACTTGTAAATGAAAAACTAAATATCATCCTTTATAGATCAGCAGGATCATCCTTTGTATCATAGCTAGTGTCATCCCTTTGACTGAAGTTGTAATCACTGAACTGCAGGGTGAGATCACTTTCTTTAGCAGATCTCCCAAAGCTAAAAGGTTTGGTGCCCATCGAAATGAAAGGCATCAGACCAAAAGCACGAGCAGTCTTGATTTCCCGGGCAATTTTCCTCTGAGCTTTAGCACTAATACCTGTCTGCACAATATAAAAATAAAATGATATTTTTTTGAGGGAAAGAAAAATTAAATGATATATAGTGTCTTGAATGTCATAGGATGCGTCCAATGTTGAGGAAGCATGCAAATGTGGATCATACCTTCCTCCGTTTGATGATAATCCCTGATTCTGTGATGAAATTGGCAAGATATCTCACATTCTGCATTCAAAAACTTCAGTTAGTCTGTAGTTGAAATTGCTCCACACATTTTTCAACTAATATTTTTCCAGAAAGAATCCTATGGAAGTGGAGCTGTAGACTATGGTCTGGCAAACATGCTTTGTTTCAAGTATGGATGACAGGCACAACAACCTCCCTTTCCCCAAACAGAAAGAAAGCAACCATTTGGTAAGGTGAAATCTTTTCTTTAAGGTTAAGTCAACATTCTTTTTAACAGTATTAACAAGTATAACAATGTCTGATATCTATAAGTACAGATTTAGATTAGCGATAGTGAAATGAACAATAATTTCTCTCTGTTTTTTTTTTTTGAGCGGTTTCCAAATGGTGATTAATTTTAGAGATATCTCTAAAATTTTCCCTTTCAATTTTAGAGATATTACAAATCAAAATTACTTAATGTTGGACTCTCCCGCTGATTCTTTTGCAAGCTCTCTTGGACTAGAATCCAGACACGTGAGACTACTCTCTCAATGCATCCTAGAGTTAATCTTCTTTTGGGCACAACATGTGGATAAATGAAATATAAGCAAATAAAGGTTACATCCAAATAATTTAACTCATGATGATTCTTTCATTAATAGGGCTTTGCTAGTAGGACAAAAAGTATCCAACTCAACACCAATTACCATTAATGGATGACCAAACTATTCATTAAGCACTTTTCAATCCATTATTTATCCACACAGGATCATTCTCTTGATACGATATTTGAGAATAAAATAAAAATTTCAATTCTCCAATACCAAAATCACCCCATAACGAAGAAAACCTACGCTATGTTACACTTCTAAACTAAGCTTGAGCTATGCTCCTAGAGCTTAGTGCCCACATAGACTTGGGGCAGCATTTACTCACACTATTATATCAGACATGACTGCCTTTCAATCACAAGTGGAAACTAGGTGCAAAAGCGACTATTTTGCCCCCCACATGGAACAGATAAATGCATTCTATTAACTACTAAACAGCAAACACTCACCCGAAAATCAGCCTTCCTTAAAGCTTCTTCTGTGCTCGTCTCAAAACTTTTTTTTCTTGGAGGTTGTTTTCGAGTAACTGGCCTTGTCAAGTCAAGGTCCTGCATAAAATCAGTGTTGTCAAAACTGAAGAAATAAATGAAGAACCAAGAAAAAACAATCAAATACTCAACAAATCAAAATCTAGAGCATATGGGATGTGGCAAAGTTGGAGATGTTTTGACAATTACCCAATCTACTTTGATTTTGAAATTTTTTTTTAAGTAGTTTAAGAATTTAGATGGAATACAATGAGCTATCTACATGTCAACACAAATTGAACTCACACTCTGGAAAAGGTAATCCTGATCAATCCTACCCCTACTAAGGATGATACCAGAACTGCATTGACAGGGTGTCATACCAAGCATGCGAAGTTTGAAATTATGCAACATAGTCCAAGACATGCTTGTTATTGATCGATTTGCAAGGGATCAAACACATACAGATGCCATTGATTCCAAAGATTAGACCCTCTTGAATACACAAGCATTACCTACAAGCTGAGTACAAAAATCATGGCAACCCAAAGAAGGAAAATAAAAAATAATGGCAAACAAAGGATGAATCTAGGTACAATTTGAAAAACCAATTTCTATGCAATGATCTCATTGGAAACATAAATGATGATTTTGATGAAGACTAGTACAAATCTCAAGTCACCATCTTCCTCATGATTGATAAGATCAAATTTTGGAGAATACCTATAAGAACATATATTAGAAGTGTTAATGCAAAATAAATACGTTACGACAAACTTCAGGAAAAAAAATGCATCTTTTTCAAAATAACTCCAGAAATTTTTAGGATAAAAAGTAAAATCACTTTATATCTGTTTGTGTGCTGAAAATTGCCTTCACAAAAGTCAGATGTCATGCTGCATCGTGAAGTCCAGCCAGGCTGACCAGAGCCACTTACCACAATGTATGCTCTATAAATTTCCAAAACAACATAATATCTCCACTCTTTTTTCAGAAAATAGCAGGTTTTCTTTCTCCCTTCAAATGGATTTCATGCATATGAAGCAATTATACACTTACAAAACTTTTTCTCAATGACCTGACTAAAACAGATGTATACACATTGTCCTAATCAATTCCAGGATGCGAAGATTTTTTTGGAGGGGACAAAGCCAAGATATGTATTGTTATCCCTACAGTAATTTACCCAACATGATAGCAGTGGTAAAACTTCCAACAACCACAACAGGTTAAGAGAATAGAAAGTCTTTAGTTGATAGATACTTGTTAGGAAATCATGCTCGAACACTTATTCAACTCTGAAAGGAAATGTGTGCCTCTCTATGATAACTAAATTTGGGATTGCTAAAAGAAAAGTTCAAGACACCTGCACCAGAGAAGAATTCTAGGTTGATCTCTGTGTTCAAGACCAAAGGTTGCAATATTGACTTAATTGGTTGAATATGCAAGACAATTGCTTGGCATATCAAGCATTGGTATCAGATCAAAATTTGGGAGGCCCAAGAAATAGGACCCATCACTTGCTTACTAGGATGAGTAACCAGCCAATTTTGCATGGACATTTACTGGACTGAAGGCATTTAGCTTGTTAGGGTCAAACTGACTCTATTTCTCTTCACCACTAAATATGACATGTAAACTTTGTAACTCTTACATTAAAAATGTATGCTTTGATTTTTCCTTTATATTCATTATTACAGATATGTTGTTTGAAAAGTCAATGTTAAAATATCTAATTAATGTTCCTCCACTTATAGTGCACTTCCCTTACCAACGACCAACCTTGCAAAATAGCAAATGCTGAACTTTGCAACCTTGTTCTTCCCACCATGCTATTGTCCTATATTTTCCAATCATAAAGGCACATAGTTATGTAAATAGGAAGTCCGAGATTCGGATTCTCCTAACCAATTACAGACCTAAGGTATGATGTTATGCAGTTACAGTGGTGTTTTCTTTCTCTAGCAAATAGCCGATCCCCATTCTCTCCATTCCCTAACTTATTTGATTTAATTTATATTCTCAAAGAAAGACAAAACCAAAAACCAACCCGACTTGCATTGAGCTTGCAAGTTCTTGCATTGCAAAAATCCGACCTCTCCTTTCCTTTCCAACAAGAAAGACAAAAACCGATTCTTAACATCCCTAACATAACCCCCCAACACCCAACAAATATTTAACAATGCAAAGCTTTACCTGCTTGTACCAACCTCCAGCAAAATTACGCTAAAAAACTGATGATCGAAAGTAATGCATGCACAAACCCATGCCAAATTGTTTGCTTGTGCGTGTGCACCGATTTTCACTTCGAATATAATATAAGTAGATCAACTCTCTTTTTTCCAGGAACCTCGAAAGGCCATCGTAAACTAGACAATTCTCCACCGCATCAAGATTTTCTCGAAATTCAATACAACGAAGATAAGGCAATAACTTTTGACAAACCTAAGAAGTTTGGCTATGCAACAAGCAACAGAGACAAATATCAACTTCAAATTTGCAAAGGCAGCACTTTGGAAACTCTCATCTGTGTGTGTGTGTGTGTGTGTGTCTATATATACCTTAACATCATAGGTCGTTCCAGGAAAGAAGGTGGTGTCGGGCCTGTACTTGTAGCCGTCCTCGAACATCTCGTCGCGAATGAACGAAACCGCGGCTTTCTTGAGCTTCCTATCCATTCCATCATCCAACGTCCTGAAGCCCTCTCCGAATCCATCTCCACCGCGTCGATTGTCAAGCCTCCGAATTCTCCCCATCCCACTGTCTCTCTCGAAGCCACCGAGTTTGTCGAAGAACGACGATCCCTTGCCAGAAGGATCGTCCTCCGGGGCCGCCCCGAAGATCCGGCGCTCGAAATCGTCCAGGGACTCGAAGTTGCCGCTGCTCTTCCCGGAGGCACTACCACCTGTTGTTGCGATGCGACGTAAGGGGGAAAAAAAAAAAAGAAGGTCCGTCTGACGAGACGAGGATCAATAAAGCGCGAACAAACTCACCCCGTGCTGAGGAGAGGGAGAAGAATCGGACGGTAACGCTGCGGGCAGCAGCCGCGCGGGATCTGAGCGGGAGCATCATCCGATTAACTGTTTTAAATGGACGACGATTACATGCGAATTTTGGTTGTTAGGGTTTGTTTCGATGGTGGGATTGTTCGATGTGGGAGATAGGGGGAAAAGTACCTTACGGTTACCGGAGGGAGAGGGAGGGAGGGGAAGATGGCGGCGGAGCAGAGAGAGAGTTGGCGGCGACACTCCACTGACTCATCACCGTGCCGTGACCGGCTGCGGCCGGGATTCTTCTCGACCGTGGGTCCGGACTCGATCCAAGCTGCATTGCAGCGTGCAGGTCAATTTGTTCTTTTTGTTCTTTTAAAAGGTCTGGATTTTTTTCTTTTTGTTCTTGAAGGGGTGGAAAAAAGGTTTAATTTTCATAGGAGAGATTCGTGTTTAATTTCCAATCTCTATATTACTTAGAGAATAGACGTGTGGGAAACGATTAATTTCTCTTCAGCCTACCTAAATAAGATCGTGGGTCATCAAAGAAAGAAAAAATAAATTAAAGGTTTTGAATTTTATCACGTCAATTGTACTGCACATATCGGCAGGTTGCTTTTGGATGGACTCATCTGATAAATCCTATTGATTTTAGATTTTGTGATGGTGTTGTTTTTTGTTTTTTTTTTTTTCCCCGGTAAAGCTAAGGGTTAGATTTCTCGCCCATTGTCATGACCTAACATGTATGATTGAGATGGATGCATGGAACGATTTATTTGTAAGATAATCCTTCTATAAACTACAATGCATCTGTATTAGAGAGAAATAGCTCTAAATTTCATGTCTTATTGCTTTTGGTACAAATTATTAACTTTCAACTATTAAAATTGAATTTTTATTGTTGGATACCTTATAAATTCTTAGAAGATATTAACAAAATTTTATCATTTTCTTGAACACATTTACCTCTCTTGGTGAATGGGATCATAACACTAGCTATCCATCATTAAGAATAACTAAAGAGTGTTATGAGAAGCATGCCTTGTGTGAATTTATTTGTTTTGATTTCTCCTCTTCCTTTTGTCTAGTGTGAACTTGCCAAAAAGAAGTGATGGGTGTTTTATTTTTTTGAAAAGTAGGCATTCCATTAAAGGGGAAGAAATCAAATATATCTGAACACAACCCCAATTAAGGGGAAAGGAGGAAGAAAGACCGATCGCCCTCACTAGGAGGGAGAGGTTGCTCCTCATATAACGAGAGAACACACAAAATCACAATAAAATACAAAAGCAAAGAAAGCAAAGACATAAGAATAAGAAAAGAAGGTGTCCAAGTATCGAGATCTTGTCGCATACCTCCAGGAAAGAGCGGTAACTTCATGCTTGTAGATATCGAAAGCGCCACCAAGGATGAACTCGATGATCATCATGATCCACGCAATGAGAAAATCGACAGATGTCGAAACTTGCAACGGGTCGGGCAATTTCTTCAATAGAAATGATAGGTGTTGGACCTCAACATTAAGTCTCTACATTCTATCATGATCCATTCTTAACTCTCATCTAATTTTTATCTATCATTTCATTCTTAACTCATATCCAATTTTCAGCATATCATTCAATTTACTGACAACTCATAAAACATTTCGATCCTATAAACTAGTATAAGTGCAATAAGATAGTAAGCACATGTTACTCAATCTATATACACTCGCAACAATAATGCCTTAGAATCCCCCTTATGCTATAGTCCAAGCATGTTGATCAAGCTCTCTTGTAAAATAACAATATTTGCAACACCCCTAATTGCAGCTAGTCTTTGCCACTTGATTTTGAGTTCCATTATGATTTTGCTCTTCAAGTGGAACTCATCAAGCTGACTAAATTTTAAGGTCAAATCTTACTTTATAAACCAAGCAAACATTAGTTAGTCAACTAAACTACATAGCTTATCAACTAATCAAGAGGTTGAAGAGCGTAGTTGAGTTATTAAGAGGAATCGAGGATTTATTAGTGTAATTGAAGTTAGACACTTGAGGAAGTCAATGGAATGATCAAATGAACTTGTAGATACACTATATAGTATGAAATGACCCTTCCTAAGGGTTTTTCGACGTTTTCCCGAAAGGATAGGGGTGTAAACAAAATTTTAAATCCGTGGGTTTAGGTTTGTGGGCTTTACGGGAAAGAGAAAGTTTTTTTTGAAAAGAAAAGAAATGCTATCGAATCACCGATAGCATTCCAGGAGAGCATTTATTGATTATATGAAAGAAATTGATTACAAGAGTGAACCCTACATATGTATGCAATTCCAGCAATTGTTTACAATATTATCTACATTCACTGGTCTCTCCTGAAACAAATTCTCATTTCTAGTTCTCCACACTGACCATAACACAACCACTATGGGCACATATGGCTTATTTGAAATAAAAAAAGAACTCCATAATTCATCTCACGTGGGGATAGAATCCCTGTAGACCTTCCTCCAAACAGAATCTGTTATCATGCATGTAGAGAAAATATGATGACTGGAATCATTGTGCATCCCACACAAATGGAAAAATTGAGCAGGGGTGCCCATTCTCCTATGCCTCATATCTCCCGTTATCAAATCATCCCTTCTACGCAGCCATCAAAAAATTTGCACCTTCAATGGTACTTTCAATTTCCATAACTTCTTCCCAACCTCATCCACCTCTGTCGACTTGGAAGAAAGGATGAGTTTCTCATAGGCAGCTGCTGATGAGAAGGTCCCATCCCATTTATATGTATCGCACTCCTCTGGCGTAGATCTGAAAGAAGCAAGTTCCTGTAGGAGGCGTTGATTTTCTACCCATGTTCTTGTGCCATGATTGTTCCCCACCTCATTATTTAACGTCCAAATCTCAGAAGCCACGTCCCAATAGTCACACACTAAAGCATTTTTATCAATGGTAGTCGAGAATGCAAGAGGGTACCGATCCTTTATCATCCCACCAGGTAGCCATTTTTCCAACCAGAATTTAAAGCTTCTCCTGTCACCCAAGACAGATTTGAATAAATTCCAGTTGTCAGCCAAGGCATGCACCATAGATGTCCAGAAGGGAGACGGCTTATGGGGATTCAAGCGACTCTTCTCATCATTTGCCGCCCCATAACTATCATGAATGATTTTTGTCCAAAGTTTTTGTTCCCCTTGCAGCAACCGAACTGCCCATTTCAACAACAAGGCATCATTAAACTCTTTGAGAGATCTGATTCCCATGCCACCATACCTTTTAGGAGAACAAATTGAATTCCATTTAATAGGTTAGAAGAGGTACCTTGGTGAGAAGTCCCTTTCCAAAAAATAACCTTTTGCGCATAACGTCAAGTTTTTTCCAAATTGACTTTGGAGCTCAGAGGACAGAGAAGAAGAAAACTGGAAAGGAAAGAGAAAGTTTTGTGGGGGAAAATCCCACAATTTTTCCCACACAACACACCCACGCACACAAACCCCCTCCCAAACCCTAACCCCCTCTCCTTATAAACCCCCACAACCCCCCTCCAACCTCTCCATCACCACCTCCACCACAGCCGGCGACCTTCTTCCTCGTCCCCCTTGCAGCCTATTAGTCACTTTGAAATGGGTTTAAAATCGTCGCGTTGCAGTATAGATCGAATCAGTGCGAAAAACAAATAATATTTATACTCGAATGAAATCCGAGGTCGTTCGCTGGGAGCAAGTGGGAAATATGAATCTCAAGATCACAATATATAAGTAAAAACTTAATTTAGAATGATATACCAAGTAATCAAGTATTAATGTGCAAAATAATAGGGTAAAATGATGATTTGAATCACCAATTACCCTTATACAATATTACCAAACAAGTGCAAATCAAGTTATTTCAAGATAAGCTCAAAGAAGGAGTATCAAATGTTTGATAATTTGATCAGACATCTTAAACGTTTGATGCTACAGTATTTTTAAAGCCTCGCTCCTCCTCTTCTTTCTTTCTATGGTCCTCTTCTTTCTTCTTCTTTCTGCTCTATCTTCTTTAGCCTTTCTTCTTGCGACCAAGTGTCGCACAAGTACCAATGAGAGCAAAACCCCCTTGCCCCCGTGCTCTCTCTCTCTCTCTCTTCCCCTTCTCTTTCTCAATGTCCAGTCATATGGTCAGGTAATCGAGTTTCAGGGATCTGCGTATCCGGGACCAGGGCTACCGGCGTGGGTAGTAGCCAAGGTGTGGGAATAGGTTAGGCGGGTCAGGCAGTGCAGGTAAGGAGGGCCTCACCCTCGTGCTAGGAGGCGATAAGGCACAAAGAGAAAATCAACTTACAGCACTCCAAGTGCTCCTGTGTTTCCGAGGTGGGACTAAATCCCACTGCCTTCTTCGTGCGACTGGCAGCAGGAGTGGCCTTGCAATTGAAGCTGAAGGAGCACACACTGCTTCCAATTGGAGACCTGGATCACTTCCTGGAGGGTATATGCGTCTCTTGGAGGGTGCACCTGGGACCTTCGACTGGGAAGCAAGCTTCAAAGCTTGCTTGAAGCTCTGCAGTAATGGCAGCATTGGTCGACAACCTGAAACACAAAGTATGGCCTTGCGGCCTTGTCAAAGAAGCTCAATAGGATCGTGATGATGCGGCAAAAGCATTGGTGGTGGTAGCATGCTGCGAGGGGGGTTGGAGATGGCTGGTGGAGGTTGATTAGGTTGGAGAATAGTGGGTTGTTCAGTGGATAGTTAGGAGGGGCAATCGACCTAACTAAGTTAGGGCTTTTGCTCCTGGGATCAAGGCGAAGGTGTAGCGATGAGCGGCGGCCAACTTGGTGGAGCGTAGTGGCCGTTCAAACTCGCCAGAGGTACGCTAGCGAGGTGGAAGATGGGGAGCGTGTGAGTGAGACGATGGTTGAAACAGAGTGTGGTTGGTGTGTGAATGAAGTAGAGGAGTTAGGGAACTTATCTAGGTGGTTGGCAGACGATGGGGAGTAGAGGCGACGCTGGTTGCAATATGGTCGGCACGTGGGGAAGAAGGTGCTCCAGTGAGTAGGAAACAGCGAGGAAGACGGAGGAAGAAGCATCGACAGGTACAGCACGACGCAGAGGAGAGAAAGGGAAGGATAAATCCATTGCTAGTATTGCAAACAGACAAAGAATGGAGTTGGAGGAGGTCACTGGACGTCGAGGAGCTTATTAGGCTGGAGAGGAGGGAGGAATTGAGGGGGATTTCGGTCGAATTCGAGCCTGGGATGGACGACGTGCACTGGAGGTCTTTTTATAGGTCTCTAGAGGGCGATTAGAGCTTGGGAACCAAACTTTCTAAGCTTGGAAGGCAGCCAGAGTTGGAAACTCAAAAGATACCCTAATCTCTTATGCGTTCGCATGAGAGATTGGGAAGGTTGTGGGGCTCAAGACTAGATTCGTTGGAAAGAGAACTTCTCGAGGAATCTCCCTTCTAATTTTGGAAGGGATTCATTAATTAGAGTTCTCTTCAATCAAAAGTTGCCAAAGAAGGATTCCTCCACGATAACGGCGGAGGAACCTGTTTGCAAAGAGTGATGACAAAGATAGGGGCCTAAGTGTAAGGATTTTGAAAGTTAAGGGTATGTGTGTGATAGAAAAGAGTCAGACAGGATCAAAATGCAAACTTGGTCAAGACTATCTCTAATTGGGCCTAAATTTTGGTACAAACCTAATTTGGACCCAAGAAATTTGATGGTGAAGTCATATTTTGGTTTTGACCATGTTTGACTGGGTAAATTGCACAGCTACTGGGAATAGGGCAACTTTTTGTCTGAGACTCTATTTTAGGTCAGAACGGGTTCTGATAGTCATTAAAGATGCCAAACCCTAGAGAAAATTTTTATATGATTTTTAGAGGGTTTAGGTGAATTTTATTCTGACCGGAACCTTAGTTAATTAAGCAGGTCTATTTTTAGGGTTTCAAATATCCATTAATTCCCGTAATGCGTGAAAACCCATTTTGTTCTGTATGAACCCTCTTAATAGACTCTAAAGCTCATTTGACCTTTATTCAACCCCTGAGAAAACCTTTGGTTATTATGTTTCTGTGATAGAATGGTAAATTTGTAGAAATAACATTGTATTCTTGTCTTCTTCTCAAATCAATGTTTTGTGCCCTTAAGACCTTCTGAAAGATATGTAGGAGCTTTTATTGACTTAATCAGATCAAACTGAGCTAGTTATGGCTCATGATGGTGTTCCCATCATACCTCCATGCCTAGCTTTTGCTAGTCCCTTCGCAAAATCGTCTGAATTGAACCAGTCATCTAAGTTGGATTTAACCGTCAGGATGCCCTACTAAGACGCATCTCTAGGAATCAGATCTTAATACCAACAATAGGCTTAGAGGTACTCAAGTACTAGCTCAGATCCAGACCTGACTAGCTTTTGCCTCAGTCTGTTGTGAAGGTTTCTAAAGCTCGTAGGAACTAACCTAAGGTTCGTTGGACTCCACAGTTAAAGCACCCGTGCTTGAAACATGGTTAGTTCTATTCAGTTTGCCAGTACATTTTGTAAGAGAGAGATTAGAAGGAGATTTTCATTTGTGGAGGGTTTTTTCTCTTTTTTCTTTTTATTATATTTTTACTTAGATCCATCCTCGGATTGGCCCTAAACACTGTCTGTATCGGATTCCTTGTCCCCACCGTCAATCCTCGCAGGGTCATTGGCATTCGATGCTTTGAGATAGCACCACCCATGGCAACCCCCAAAACCATGGCTTTCGACACTTCGGGATAGTGCAGACCATGGCGTTCTGTAACTAAATCCATACCTTAGCAATCGAGATTTTGGGATAATCCCGCCCATGGCATCTAAACCAGCACATGGTGCTTACATGCCCCTAGTAGGATATTTAGATATCCTAGGAGACAAGAACTGAGGAAATGATATGTTATTACGCATCTTCGAGGGGAATTTCCCGCCTCTCTAGGTCGAGAACTCTTCCAAATCAACTTGTGTTTTCGAGCTGCTTTTGTTACGACCTGGTTCCCAGATCCCTACAGGACCCGAGACCGGCTCGCCTCGATTAATCCCAAGACTTAGTCGTCCAACAAGAAATAAACAAAAACAGGAAAATAAATCACATTCACACATGCAATATAACTAAGTAGAAGAAGCGTACATTACAGTAAAGAAAATAGAACAACTGTCTCAGTACATACCACCACAACAACAACAACGGAAAGCAGAAAGGAAACAGAAGTAGCAGAACAGTAAACTAAGTGTCCATTACTTACTACAACAGTAGAGAACAAGAAAGTGCTGAAAGAACGATTATGGCTGGGCTCAGCTAGGCCCAGCACCCTTTACAGCCAGAAACTCGAGCTGCTCAACTCCTGGTCCTGAACAGTGTTATAAAAAGACAAAGTCAGCGAACGCTGAGTAGAGTGGTGTTTATATTATCTAAGTACAACAACAGTAAAAACAACAGATTTAATTCTCCTTTTTATTTATCTCATTTATATGTTTTAGTTTCATCTATTTCTTAAAGTATCCAAATATTTTTTGATCTTACGTGTTCCTCGTGGGAACGATCTTGGTTGCAACCTTTTCCGTAAAGTAGAAGGTACACGTGGTGCTCTCCTGGCTGGGAGAGTCCCCCGTGGTAGTCCTACACCCAGTCAACCACCCCGAGGTCACTGTCAAGACGTAGCGGTGACTACGGCATGTGTGATAAGCGCACGGGTAGCTACCTCGCACTGACACACAATCAGTCGTTTTCGCTAGCGGGTGTACCCAAAGTACAGCACGAAACAGCATAGGGCCTTGCCCTCTCAAAACAGGGGTCTCGCCCCTCCATAGTCTGCACACCCTCATCTGACTACCCCGGTTTGCCCAGAGGGCCTAACAAGTCGGTGTAGGGTGGCTAGCTGAACCCTGGGCCCCGTGGGGTGGCTAGCTCCCTCCCAACACTAATAGCTTGCCTTGGTGCCACATACACGAGGGCCAACAGGAGTTGGTGTAGAGTGGCCAATCCTAACCCCGGGTCTCAACCCAAGGGAGGCTAGCTCCGCTCTACACAAAATGGGACAGTTGCTCTCCTTGGTACCACATACTCAAGGGCCAGCACACTTCTCGTCTACATTCTAGATTCCATTTATCCACAGGAGTTCTACTCCTAATTCCCCGTAGGGTTCATGCTCATGTGCACCTCATCTATCCAGATCCAGGTCTCATGTTTCATAATTCATTTCCCATCCATATACAGGCAACTCGTGTTTTCATAGTTCAATTATCAATAACATACAACTGGTGGTTTCACAGGAAATTATTCATTAAATACAGGCAACTCATATTCTAATAGGCAACTCGTAATTATAATGCAGGCATTTGCTAGCAATTTATCTTAACTACGCATGCAAGTAAACAGTACAGTATAAACAGGCTCATTCATTTCTCTACCCTAGGGTTTATTCCACATCCTAGAGTTCCATTTGGATATTTCAACCAAGCACATTCTTATTTAAATATTAATAACTGAATTAAACTACTCTACTTGGTATCACGGGAGGAATGGGGGCCTATGTCACAGACCTCGTCGTCTCCGCACGCCCCGAACATGCCACCGGCTGGTAACCTATACCAGCGACCAATGTACATTAGACATGCTCAAAACAGTAGGTACTCAACACGAATACGTAGAGGAGCTCGAGTAGAAAATAACGATACTTCGTTTGCGGAAATCCGATTCCGTTTGGGCCTCAAACAGGCCAAAAATGCGATTTCTAATCAAAATTAGACGTCTGGGACTAATCCCAGACGTCTTAAGTGACGTCAAAACTCACCTTGTGTCTCCTGTGTCTAATTAGACGTCCAGACCTTCTCTACGACCGTCTGAAGACAGTTCCAGACGTCAGACAATGTCTCACCAGGCGTCTGTGAGGGAAGCACCTCCGGGTGTCTGGTGATGTGATCAGAAGTCTAAAAGCGCGTGGAAAAGTGTCCCGCGCGCCTTCCCAAAGTTGCACCTGCGCATGCAAACGCAGGTGCGGTTAGCCAACAATGCCTCCTGCGCTGAGATCTTCTGCATGGGAAAAATCAGCGTAGGAACGTACGTACCTCGCATGATACGTGCTCTTAGATGTCTGGCCTTAGCTCTGGACGTCCAGGTCCCTCGCCAGTCGTCTAGATGTCATGCTAGATGTCTAATACTGGAAAACTTCCAGTATTAGAACCTACTCACAGCTCGCTCCGCTTGCGCCTCTGCCCGCGACACTAGCTCCAGCCGCTGCAGGAGCTTGCACAGCTCCTCACCGACGTCCTCCACGTACGCATGCACCCGTCACTGACAGTGCAAGCTCTGTCGAGCTCCTGAAGGTCCTCCGACCTTCCACGCTCTCCTCCTTCCTCCCTCTCGCTCTCCCTCGCTCGCCCTCCACTCGCCTCTCTCGTCCTCCCTTGCCACTGCTGCACTGGAGATCTGAAGGTGGTGGTGGCTGGTGGTGTGAGGAGAGGAGGAGGGGAAAGAGGGGTATAAATAGGAGGGTGTAGGGTTTAGGGTTCGGGGGAAATGAGGAAGAGAGAGAGAGGAACGACCTCTACGTGTCGCCCGCGCGTAGAGCGTAAAGCGCAGTACGAAAATTTCACTTTCAGATGTTCGGGAACGGGTCCAGACGTCTAGACAGACGTCCGACTGAAATTCTAGACATCTTAAATGACTAAAACGTAGCGGGTCATTATAGCTCCTAATCTAGATCTTAGGACCGTTTTCAGACAAATTAAATGCCCTTTGGCATGATTTCATGATTAAAGCGCACTGAACCAGACTGTGTGTGATGTAGGGTGCTTAAGTTACCGAGTCCCGCAAACTAGAGGTTAGTTAATGGGGTCGAATACTCTCTAAGCCTTAGACCTAATACACAAGTATTGCATTTTCCCCAACCTCTTGAGGATTAATCCGGATCGTGATAAGTATGTGAGTGTTTAAATTGAAATCGATCCAAAAGGCCTAAGGTCGGTATTCACCACTAATCCCTTAAGGTTTAGCCTTTCAGGTCTTAATTCATCATTCCATCCAACCTAGAAGGTGGGTAGGTTTCAAATTGTTTCTAAGGGACTCAATTTTCTTTTCTTTTTCTTTGTGCTCCTTTCTTTTCATTTTCAATTTTCTCTCAAAATGGCTCCTCTTTTTCCTCAACCTCCTTTTTCTTTTTTTTGGAATATGTAATTTTTTTTTATGAAACCCTTTCTTGTGAAGTAATTCTCACAGCGTTTTACACTTTAATACCCCCCATGCCTACAATTTGCAATGTCATTGTAAATTAGGTGGGTTCAAGTTCAGCTTAGATCGTACATTAGAACAAGTTTAGAGGGTGGGTGGACAGGTCAGGGTGACTGTTGTGGACGATTTTAAGCTCTGGTACAGGTACAAGTGGTGGAGTCAACTGTTATAATGGACGAACCCTAAAGTGCAATATGAGTTCAGCAACGAGATGTGTCAAGAAGGGTTTCAGGTTTTTCAAACAAATGACAGGTTACCTCCTATTAAGCGCCGAGTTTAACGCCATCAGTCTGAAGGAGAATGGAGATCGAAAGATACCTTAGTCAAGTTTGTATCAGTGAGTTCAATGAACAGCTTAAGTCGCTAGCCATTCACAATAAAAGGTTCAGAATTAAGGCTGGGTTGACTGATTTCAACGGCTCCATTTCCAAAAATACATCGGATAAGATATGATCCGAAAATACATCGCATCATTGCGTAGTTCATCGATCTCGCTCATTTGAAGTTGTCTGTGGGATCCAGCCTTAGAAAGATCTAGATTACACTTCCGTACTGCTCAATAGGCTTTGTGCTCCAACTCGATGGGGAGGTGACATGCCTTCCCGTACACCAATCTGAAGGGAGACATGCCTAATTGGGTCTTGTGGTTGGTCCTATAAGCCCACAAAGCTTTCGAAAGTCGGGACAACCAATCTTTCTTGTCAGATCGAATAGTGACCTGAAGGATTTTCTTGATCTCTAGATTTGATAACTCAGCTAGACCGTTGGTTTGAGGGTGATAAGGAATCGAGATTTGGTGCGATACCCCATACTTGGTCATCAGTGATCAGAACTGAACGTTCGTGAAATGGGTCCCTCCATCAGAGATAATGGCACGTGGGACACCGAACCGTGAAAAGATGTTCTGGTGAATGAATTTGATTACCACCTTATGATCATTGGTTCGAGTTGGGATGGCTTCGATCTATTTGGACACGTAGTCTATAATGAGAAGAATATACTCGAAGCCGTCCGAGGTAGAGAAGGGTCCCATGAAATCAATCCCCCAAATATCGAAGACTTCACATATAAGAATCGGTTGTAAAGACATCATATCGCGGTGGCTCATGTTGCCCAAGGTCTAGCAATAAGTGCATGCCTTACAGTGATCGTATGTGTCCTTGAAAATCGTGGGCCAGTGAAAGCCACGCTAGAGGACTTTTGCTGCGGTTTTATGTCCGAAGAAGTGTCTGTCGCAGGCCTGGTCATGGCATATGGACAAAATGCCCTGAATTTCCGCTTCCGGGACGCAACGTCTAATGACCTGATCAGCACTAATGCGGAAGAGGTACGGGTCTTCCCAGATGTAGTACTTGACATCGGAAAGCAATTTGTCCTTGGCCTTCGGCCAATCAGACGGGATCTAATGTGACGCCAAGTAATTCACCAAATCAGCGAACCAAGGAAGTCCCGAACTGATAGTAAGGAGGTACTCATTAGGAAAGTGTTCTGTGATGGGTCCGGAAGGGTCGATAATGTCAGAAGGAAGGCGGGACAAGTGGTCAGCTACCACGTTATCCTTTCCCACCTTATTACGAATCTTGAGGTCAAATTCTTGCGAAACCTCGACTAATCTGCTGGATCTTGCAACAGCAAGATCCAGCAGATTAGTCGAGGTTTCGCATCCTTCTTTGCAAGGAGGCGCCTCACTGTAGTGTGATCCAAGTATATGATAACATGGGAGCCCAAAAGATAAGATCTGAATTTTTCCAAGCCAAATACTACGGCTAGCAGCTCTTTCTCAGTAACTGTGTAGTTATGCTGAGCCTTGTCAAGTGTCTTGCTAGCGTAGTAGATGACCACGGGTTTCCCGTCTATTTTCTGCCCAAGTACCGCACCCATAGCATAATCAGATGCATCGCACATGATCTTAAAGGGTTGAGACTAATCAGGGGACTGCAAGATAGGTGCTTAGGTAACTCGATCACATAGATTCTCAAATGCATGTGTGCACTCGGTGATTTCAAAGGGGACATCCTTAGAAAGTAGAGTAGTCAGGGGACGTGCGATTTTCGAGAAATCGGGAATGAATCGACGGTAAAAACTGACGCGCCCCAGAAATGATCAGATGTCCTTGACTGAGCTAGGCATAGGGAGCTTGGAAATCAGATTCACCTTGGCTCAATCAACCTGAATACCTTTTTTAGAGACGAGACGCCCCAGGATGATTCCCTCAGGTACCATGAAGTGGCTCTTTTCCCAGGAAAGAACCAAATTCACGTCAATGCACCACCTGAGGATTTGGACCAAATGCAGGAGGCAATCATCAAAAGATTTTCCAAATACGGAGAAGTCATCCATGATGACCTCAAGGTATTCACCTACCATATCTGAAAATATGGTAAGCATGCACCGTTGAAAAGTAACTGGTGCATTGTAGAGATTGAATAGCATCCTTCGGAACGCGTATGTCCTGAAGGGGCAGGTGAAGGTAGTCTTCTCTTGGTTCTCAGGATGAATTGCAACATAGTTATAACTGGAGTACCCGTCCAAGAAGCAGAAGAATCGATTTCCCACTAGTTTCTAGAGGATCTGATCAATGAATGGTAGTGGGAAATGATCCTTTTTCATGGAGGTAATGAGTCTTCTGTAATCAATGCAGACTCTCCAGGAGTTCGCTATACGGGTCGGTATGGTTTCTTCGGTTTCAGTTGTGATCATGGTGAGTCCTACCTTCATAGGCACAACTTGGATTGGACTCACCCACCGACTGTCGGAGATTGGGTGAATGATCCCTGCATCTAACCACTTGATGATCTCCTTTTTCATGACATCCTGCAAGTTTGGATTTAGGCGTCACTGCATTTCACGGGATGGTCGTGAGCCCTCTTCAGTATAGATGTGATGTGTGCAATATGAGGGGCTAATGCTAGTCAGATCATCGGGAGTCCATCCAATAACTCTCCGATGCTACTGGAGGACAGTAATCAAGCGTGTTTTCTTATCAGATGTGAGTCGGGAGTTGATAATTACAGGAAACGTCTGATTGGAACCCAAAAAGATGTATTTCAGATGATCGGGAAGAGGCTTTAATTCCATAACTGGATTGTCAGCAGCAGCAGGTGGTTCAATGTGGGTGTCAGGAGCAAAGGAAGGAGCTATGGGTGTGTCTAGGTTAGGTTCAGGCTCCTCTAATTGCGGGTTTTGATCTTCTTGTGGTTGATCAGAAATACTCAGGTTTTCCTTGATACATGGGTCGTCAACTGATAATCGAATTTTGTCGCTTGTTTTAAAAGGATAGATATGTTGTAGTATACCACGAAAAATGATTAATAAATTTATTTATTACTTGAAATTCAAATGTATCCCGAGGTCGAACTCAGGGAGCAATTCGGTATTTAGAAACAAAATATCACAATCTCAATTATGTTCAATACTGATGCAAAAATAAATTCTAGAGACAAAAAGGAAATAAATTCTTTTTTTTCTCCTCTCTTTCTTCTTTGCTCTCTCTCTCTTTCTTCTTTCTCTGTCTTCAGACGTCTAATTCTGTGAATCAAACGCCTTAAGTGATGTCTGCTACAGTGCTAACGTCTTCTTTTTCTTCTTCTCCTTGGTTCTCTGCCGCACTTCTTCTTCTTCTTTCTTTCTCTGCGGCTGCTCCTTCCTTCAGCTACTCTTCCTCTTCCTTCTTCTTTCTTGGCCAAGTCCTCTTTCTCTGAGGCTGAGTCTCCTTGGCTTCTTCTTCTTCTTCTTTCTTGAGCTACTGCGTCTCCTCCTTCCTTGGCCTCTTCTTCTTCTGCTCCTTCCTCTGCCTTCTTCTTTCTTCTTTGGTGCGGCTAAGTCTTCAGCTGCTTCCTCTTCTTCCTTCAGCTGGCTTCTTCTTCTTCTCTTCCTCTTCAGCTCCTTCCTCTGCCTTCCTCTTCTTCAGGTCCTTCCTTCTCCTTTCTTCTTCCTTTCCTGTGCACACAGAGGCAAAACCTACCCCTACCCTCCCCGCGTCTCTCTCTCTCTATTTCGCTCTCAGGACATAGCTCTCCCAGAGCCAGTCGGGTTATCGGGTCGGGTATACGCGCCCGGGACCAGGCCCACCGGCGTGCTGTGGTGGGCGAGGTGTGCTAGTCGGGTCGGGTCAAGACATGGTCTGTGAGGCGTGGTCGCGGACGAGGTCGGGCGGGTGAGAGGGAGCTCACCCCTGTGTTTTGAGGCAACCTAAAGAAAACACAAAAACAATAAAAGGCGCTCACCTGCACTGGGCGTTTCCGAGGGGGGACTAAACGTCCCACCTTCCTGTTGCGTGCACAGCAGCAGATGGCGCGTCCGATTGCAGCTGCTGCGAGGGTCTTCGAAGCCAATCTAAGGCCTGGAGGAGTTTGCGACAACTCTTCGTGCGACCTGGGCTAGTGACCTGGGGCTGGCGAGGTCTGGAGCAGCTTGTAAGCTTGCTCCAAGCTCTGCTCCAATGGCAGAGGTGGCTCTGAACCTGAAAACACGAACACGGCCTCGCGGCCTTGTCAGATGCCTTGGGGAGCTTCGCCAAGGTGTGGTGAATGTGCAGAGATGGGCAGCGAGGCGTGGGAACGCCTGTGGGCGCGTGCCTAGGGCACACTGTGGAGGTGTAGGTGGGTGTGTTCAAGGTTAGTGTGTGGAGAGTGTGGTGGTCGCCGGAGAAGGGGAAAATGATCAGGGAGTGATGGTGGAGCTTCTGAGGGGTTTGGCGAGGTGGGTGGAGGCGTAGAGTGGTGGGGTCACCTCGCCGGTGGTCTGCCAGAGGTGTGGATGATGGTGGTGGTTGGCGACTGTCGAGGGGTGGAAAATAACAACTGATAAGGGGGAAATAAAGAGGGGAGAAAGAGGGACTTTTCTAGAGTGTTTAGAGCAAAGGGGGAGGCGGAGGGCGAGCGGCGGGTGCCTGCCATCATCGGAGACGAAGATGCCTAGGGGAAGAAGCGGCTACGAGGAAGATGGCCGGAGGACGTGCATTGGTACTGCACTGCTCAGAGGAGAACGGAGGAGCTGGCTCTGCCACTGGTACGGTGGCAGAGTGACGAGAAGAGGGAGGAGGAGTCGCTGAAAGCTTCGGGCAGTCGGCCGGAGTGAGGAGAGGAATTTGAGGGAGATCTCTGGCCAATTTCAGCTTGAAGGAATCGGTGTGGTCTGCTCTTCCTTAAATAGGCACAGGCAGGGCGGGAAGCGCACTGAGACGGCGGGAAAGCCATGCTAGAGGTAAGGCCGGTCGGAGACCCATACCTCTCGAGCGTTCACTCGAGAGGTATGGTGAGCTTTAGGGCATGGGGAGCTGCCCATGCAGTAGGGGGCTCCGCAAGGAGCTCCCCTTTCAAATCTTGGGGCGGCTCCCCATGTAGAAGAGGCGAAAACCTCCGTGCGAAGTTGCCGGAGGTATGGCCCCTGCTGCAAATGGCAGAGGGACCGAAATGAAGAAAGTGACGAAGAAGTTAGGGGGGGATTTGCGAGGGTTTCAAAAAGTTGAGGGTCTGAATGTAATTTGGAGAACCAATTTGCAAAGTGGGTCAAGAAGACCTTCCCTTAGGTCCAAATTTTGGTATAAATCTAATTTGGATCTAACGAATCCAATGGTGAAGTTGGATTTAAGGTTTGACCATGTTTGACTGGATATTTTACACAAAAACCCAAATTAGGTCAAATATTGGGCATGGATCCCGATCTAAGTTAAAACAGGTTCCAAAGGATAAATTGAAGGTTCTAAACCCTAGGGGATATTTTTACATGATTTTTAGAGGGTTTATTTGATTTTTATCTTGCCTGAAACCTTCTGGATTAAAGTGGATTTATTTTAGGGTTACAGAATGTCATTTAATTATCAAATTTCACAATAACCCTTATCTGCCTAAACCATCCCACTTTTTTTATTATTAAGTTCAAGTGACCTATGTTTAGACCCTTAGAAATCCAGTTGATACACTACAATGGTAAAATTACAGTTTTACCCCTTATTTTGTGTTCTCTTCCCAAATTAATGATTCCTTGAATTAAGCCTTTCTTTTGGTTATGTAGGAGCTCTTGTTCATTTTATTAGGTTAAAATGTGTTAGTTAGGATTCATGATGAGGTTCTCATCATCAACCATGACCTCGATATTGCAAATTTGCTTGATAACTCTGCAATTAATTCCTTGTTGGGCCTTAAAGATGCTGATCTTTAGTGTTTTCTCCTAAATTTCAACTCAATTTGGCCTTCCTCACATTAATATTGGCCTTAGCTATGGCCAGAAAAATTCTCCCTAATATGATCGGTGTATTCTTCAAGTTCTCAGGAGATCCATGTCTAAGTCGATGAAATCCATGGGAAAGTAAAAATCATGTACCCTAACTATGACATCCTCGAGAATTCCTTTTGGTGACTTAATAGATCGATCGGCTAATTACAAAGTCATCTCTATCGGTTTATGCTCATATTCTTTAAAGTGGTCTAATAGGGATGTGGGTATCAAATTTATGGAAGCTCCTAGGTCCAATAAGGCTCGATCAAACTGAATATCACCGATAGCACAGGAGATCAGAGGGGTGCCTGGGTCTTTTGCCTTAGGCAGGAGTTTTCTCAAAATGATGGAGTTGGCTTGCTCCGACCAAACGATCGGGTTCCTGCCTTTGGTTTGTGGCTTACGTTTGGGTGTACACACGTCTTTCAGGAATCGTGCGTAAGTCGGTACGCAGCGAATCGCATCCATCAAGGGGATGTTTATTTGGTACTGCTCAGAGAGCTTGACCAGGTCCTCCTTAGGTGCCACGGGTTGGTTGTCTTCTTTCCCTTAGTTAAGGCCTCGGGAAATGGAACCTTAGATGGTTCTTCTAAAATTGGCTTAGGCTCTTTATCAGTGATGGGCGTGTCGTAGATGACCAATTTAGGGTTGGGGTCTATAATCTCAGGCATGTCGTGGCTAGGAAAAGGTGTGTCTTGTGTTGCTTTGCCACTACAGGTGGTGACGGAATTTAAACTTGCCTGATTTTAGTTTGGGTTTGGCAAAAGAGGTGTTTGCTGCTGAAATCCCGAGTATGAAGTTAAAGCATCCATTCTGTCGGGTGATGGAGTGGACGGGGCCTGATAAACAAAGTGAGCTTGGCCCTGATTTGGGTTCATAATGCGCCTTTGGTTGACATGTTATTCAGGTTTGGAAGAGGTTGAAAAGGAAGTGCACCCGGCTGGTGAGCACTTACCAACTGGGCTAATTGATGTCGTAGCTCAGAGATCTCTTCTTTGTGTTGTTTTTGCATGTCAACCAAGGTCTAAAGAATTAAAGATGTCTGATCTTCTTTGGGTGGTTCAGATAGGAAATTTTGATTAGGCCTTGGTTGAGTGGGTTGCTACGGTCGCTGATTCTATGGTCAGGGTTGGAATTGGGGTTTCAGATTCGGGTTATTTCTTGACCATGAAAAGTTAGGATGATTACACCATCCAGGATTGGTAGGTGTTGGAGAAAGGATTATTCTGGATAGCGTGGAGATCCTCGTAGGTTTGAAGAGCTCCGAGATAATCAAGATATGGGGGTTCAGAGTTCCCCCAACTGTAGTGGGTTGACCCGGAGTTGCCTTTGAAGCCATAATCAGAAAGGGGTGGATATGCATCCATCCTTGAAGAGTGGTAGATGTTGTGCGCAGCCTCCCTTCCCGTGGGCGGGTGCGCGTATGTGCTTTGAGGTGCAGAGGTGGATTTGTGTAGATGACGAGTGATGTCGTCCACCTTCTTTTCAATAATGGAGACCTTATTCAATTGATTGGCTACCAACTCCAGATCAACGAATGCGGAAAGGCCTCGGGATTCGTGTACCCTCGATTGTTTGTCAATGCGTGGGTGGACGTCCGATCGTACGCACCCAGTGACTCATTGTTCAGGGAGTTCTCACACATGTTTTCGAGAATCTCCCAGATCGTATCCTCATGTTAACCCATGATGCTACCACCACAGTTTGCATTGGCAAATAGCTTGATGTCATCACGGAGTCCATGGTAGAAAGATTGGACTTGTTCCCACTTTGGAACTCCGTCATGGGGGCACTTACGCATGAGATCTAAAAAGCGATCCCATGCCTCATGTAGAGATTCTCCTGCTCCTTGGGAGAATGTGTTATTTGGTGTTGCATCGTGTTTGTACGACCAATGCGGCGAGGATGGCCGTGGAAGATCTCTGGAGTGAGGGCGTTGCTTTGGCGGTGATGGAGTGGCCGATGGCCGTCGGAGGTGGCCTATGGTCATCGGAGGAGGAGTGGCTGGTGGGGCTGCTGTTGGAGTAGTAGCTCTTGTGCCTGTAGACTGCGTAAGGGGGCGCGCACGGGAGCGTAGAGAAGAGGGGGGGCACACACGGTCACACTGCTGGCCACTGGTGGGAGCGCGGAGAGGCACGTACACAGTGGCTGTTGCTTTGTTGTGCACGCGTACGCGGTGGCTGTGCAGGGCTGGTCGCTGCTGGAGTGTGGCACGCGTAGAGCGAGCGACCGATCGTGGCTGAGGTGGTCATGTGGTGGTGAAGCTGATGGGATGGCGATTGTTGGGTTATCGTGGGATGAAAGAGCAGGTAAATGAAGAAGGAAGAAGAAGAGATGGACAGTCGGCGGTGCTGTGGTGTGAGAAGGACCAGGAGAGGGTGGTGGTGGGTTGTGGTGATGGCGTTGGTGATTGGGAGGAGATGTTGGGGAAGTGGCTAGTGGTGGCGCCCTCTGTCACCGAGCACCATCGCGTTGAGGTGAGTGGAGGAGAGGTGAGGCCGACGTTGATCCACAATGCAGGCCTGGGTCCATGGTGCTCGTTCGGAGCAAGGTGCAGGCGAGAGGAAGAAGATGGAAGCCGATCATCCTTTTCCTCCATAGTGGTTTATTTTCCTTTAAACGAATCCTCTCTGGCAATTCTCAATAATTCTGTTCTTCTTCACCGGCTTGAATTAAGGGATTTTGAACCCCTTAGCAACCGCCACCTCCTGAAGGATATCTAGAAGAGAGGTCGGTGGTGGACTCCCTTGTCGACATCGAAGATAAGGATATTTTGAATAAATTGCAAATATACCCGAGTATGTCATTGCATTGTGTCTCGGGTCCTTCATTTTCAATTTGTTGGAACCTATAAAAAGAAATTGTGTGTAAATACAGAAATAGCTTATTCCCCTCTTGAGAGCTTAAAATAATTTTCCATTAGTTTCCAAGCTCTTTCTTAACCTCAACAATCATCTAACAATTATTTAAGCAAATAATTAGTCTACTAATATGGACCTATCAAATACCCCCACGCCTAAATTTTGCTAGTCCCTAGCAAAAAGTGAAAAACAATGGAAGTAACTAAAAAGATTTCTAGCAAATGTGAAGTAATAGTAGCCTGGGTAGCAGATTCAAGTGAAAAGCCAACTTACATTTAAAGTTCAAACTTATCCCTTGATAAAATTCTATCAGGATAGGCAACAACTTCCCTCGAGGATAAAGCAGAAAATGACCTATAATTTGATCCCGGCATTTTGACTTAGGTAGGAGATATTGAGTTGAATGGATTTATATTTGGTGGCTTACACTCATCTGATGCTACATGTAGTCTAGTACTGCAGACTTTAAATTTCTAGACTATCAAATGAGTCAACCCAGAGAAAGGTTAAACACTGTGCTCTCTTTGCATTCCTTTGCGCTCGCTCACTTTCACTTTTCTTTTTCTTCTTTCTTTTCTGATATCACATAACTACCCAGATTTTGTATGGTAGTCAATGTTTGGTGGCCTCACATGACTTTCACACTTCAAGTAAAGTCTTAATAACCCTACAACTAAGTTAGAAGTCCTCAGCTAGTATTCAGGCGATCAAAAATACTGAAAAGTAGGTATGAGTCATATTTGGTGGATCGCAATGAGTGTTATTGTTGTTACCTCAAAAACATCGACACCTAAAAATAATGACATGAAGATAAAACTCTAAATTTGGACTTTTTTCTTTTTCTTTTTCTTTTCTTCTTCTCCCTTTTTTTTCATATTTTTCCAAATATAAATATTTCCTTTCTTCTCTTTTTTTTTATATATTTCCTTTTTTCTTTTCTCTATATATTTTTTTTCATAAATCAACACAACACAACGCAGACTTTTATTCATGAGGCATTATTAGAGATGATGATGGTCAAGAGGATATTGTGTGGCTTATTTGGCGGAAGTGCATACTCTCGGCACCAGGAAGGATGGATAGGACAAGTGTATTCCTAACCTTTGACACTATTACATTCCTTCGACTGAGGACTCTATGAAGGACGATCGTAACCATCCACCATAGTCATAGTTTTATTAGGACTTACTCTCTATGTATCTACCTTATTTGGTGACTCTCAGGAATTCACATACTATTTGCACACAGGAACAAAGAGCGAAAACTATGCCTAACTCTGAGGTATCATCATCTAATTATCCTGAACTTAAGAGTCTTAGCACTAGACTTAGCACACCAGTAGTCTCTCTACATTCTTCTCACAAATATTAGGTGGATCTAATAGAATGTAGTATGCCTGACTCCCTATTAACTGTTTAAGGGTTTAGCAGACTAAAAATTCTTATTAATTTTCTACAAAGATCCATTACCCAATCTACGTGCAAGTGAAGTAACTGTATTGGATTCTAAATTTAAGAAACAATTAAAGAAGAAAACCGTTAATGAAACCTCCTTGATAAAATTTTCTACTAGAGACTAACCAATTCAGCTCAAGAAAATAAAAGAGATTTTTTTTTTTGGCTAATGCACTATCCTAAATGCATGAAAATATTTATAAGTGCTATAAACATCCTCAGGTTATACCCCCCTATTCTTAAGATTGATAATGCCCTCATTGAAAAAATAAAGACATAGAAGAATATCACTTGAGGAGGAGAGTGGGAGGAGCTAAGGCTCCTCAAGCCGAAGTGCATCCAAAGCCTGGTCATCTGAAAGAGTAACATAAGGTTTAAGTCGTTGGCCATTTACTTTAAAGCTCGCACCAGAAGTAGGGTTCCAAATTTCTACTGCTCCATGAGGAAAGGTATTGACAACAACGTACGGCTCATCCCAGCGGGACTTTAGCTTTCCTGGAAATAATTTAAGTCTAGAATTGAAAAACTAGACCCACTGGTTGGGGTCAAAGGTCTTTCTAATGATGTGCTTATCATGGAAGACCTTTGTACGTTGTTTGTAAGTTTGAGAAGTTTCATAGGCTTCATTACGAAGCTCCTCAAGCTCACTTAATTCCAGCATTAGTGCCTTTCTCGCTTTATCCAGATTTATGTTAACCTTTTTAATTGCCCAATAAGCTTTGTGTTGGATTTCAACAGGAAGGTGGCATGCCTTTCCGTAGATAAGACGGAAAGGAGACATGCCCAAGGGAGTCTTATATGTTATTCTGTAGGTCCAAAGAGCATCATTTAGTTTCTTAGATTAATCCTTACGGTTGAGCCTGACAGTTTTTTCTAAAATTCGCTTAATCTCCCTATTAGACACTTTAACTTGTCCACTCGTTTGAGGATGGTAAGGTGTGGCTATCATGCGGTTGACTCTCAAAGTTTGGAGTAGTCTTATGAAGTGTACGTTCTTGAAGTGAGGTCCTCCATCACTTATGATTGTCCTTAGGCACCCGTACTGGGAAATGATATTAGCCTTAACAAAATCCAAAATCATAAAATGGTCGTTGGTCCGCGTGGGTATGACTTCTATCCATTTCGATACATAGTCCACAGCCACAAGGATGTACTCATATCCGAAGGACACAGGAAAGGGACCCATGAAGTCAATGCCTCAGATATCAAAAATCTCAACAGGGAGAATAGGTTGTTGGAGCGTCTCATCCCTTTTTCCGATGGCTCCCATTTGCTGGCAACGTAGACATGCGCCTAAATATGCATGTGCATCTCAGAATAATGTGGGCCACTAAAAGCCAGACTGAAGAACCTTATGGGCAGTCTTTTTTCCACTAAAATGTCCTCCACAGTGGAGGTCATGGCAGAAACTCAGAAGACTCCTTTGTTCTTTGTCAGGGACGCAACGGCAGAAAAGTTAGTTAGGGCCTATTCTAAATAGCTCAGGTTCTTCCCAGTGATAAAATTTAGCACTAGCAAGAAACCTGTCTCGCTCCTACTTGTCCCAAGTACTAGGGGTAATGCCCGTGATCAGGTAGTTCACTATGTCAGCGAACCAAGGTGTTTTGGCCTCCATGGCCATCAGAGACTCATTAGGAAAAGTCTCTTGAATAACGCCAACTGGGGTTGATGCCTCAGTAGGGATCCTAGATAGATGATCTACTACCACATTCTTAACTCCTTTCTTATCTTTAATTTTCAAGTCAAACTCCTAAAGTAGCAAAATCCAATGAATTAATCGAGGTTTGGTGTGCTTTTTAGCAAGAAGATGCTTTAAGGTAGAATGATCAATGAACACAACAACCTTGGATCCCAAAAGATAAGATTGAAACTTTTCTAAAGCAAATACTATAGCAAGAAGTTCCTTTTCAGTGACCGTGTAGTTTTGCTGAGAATCTGTAAGGGTCTTGCTAGTATAATGCAACACATGAGGCTTGCCATCAACCCTTTGACCTAAGACCGCTCCCAATGCGAAATCAGAAGCATCTCACATTAGCTCAAATAGGAGGGTCCAATCTGGTGCTTGGAGAATCGATGCAATAATAAGGGCTTTCTTCAAGACTTGGAAAGCCTCGCCACATCTTTCATCAAAATAGAAGGAAACATCCTTCTCTACCAGGTCATAGAGTGGCTTAGAGATTTTGCCACATCGTTCATCAAAATAGAAGGAAACATCCTTCTCTACCAGGTCATAGAGTGGCTTAGAGATTTTGCTGAAATCTCTAATGAAGCGCCTATAGAACCTAGCATGACCAAGGAAAGATCTAACCTGATGAACATTGGTGGGCGATGGAAGCTTAGAGATGGAATCAACTTTTGCGGTATCCACCTCTAATCCTCTCTTGAAAACTACATGACCCAACACAATGACCTGCTGAACCATAAAGTGGCTTTTCTCCTAGCTAAGCACCAGCTTTGCCTCTCGCAACGAGTTAAGACTTTATCAAGGTGAGAAAGGCGTAGGTCAAATGACGAGCCGTAAATGGAGAAATCATCCATGAAAATCTCTACAAACTCGTCGCTCATATTGGAAAAGATAGCCATCATTCATCGTTAGAAAGTAGCTAGATCATTACATAATTCGAATGGCATTTGGTGGAACACAAAAGTGCCATACAGACTCGTGAAGGTGGTACGCTCCTGATCGTCAGGAAAAATAGCTATCTGATTATACCCAGAGTACCCGTCAAGGAAACAGAAGTACTTATTTTCTGCCAGTCGTTCCAAATCTAATCAATAAATGGTTAGGGGAAATGATCTTTCTGGGTAGCGGTGTTCAAGCGGCAATAATCAATGCAAACCCTCCAACCAGTTGAGGGTCTAGTGGTTACCAAGTCTCCTTGATCGTTCTCTTCCACAGTGATTCCTGCATTTTTGGGCACCACATGAATATGACTGACCCATTTACTGGCTGAAATGGGCTAGATAATTCCTGCATCCAGTCATTTCAGAATTTCCTTTTTAACAACCTCCTGCATATTGGGGTTGAGCCTTCTCTACATGTCTCGGAAGGGTTTCACGAACTCGTCTGTGTATATATGATGCATGCAAAGGGAGGGATCGACACCCTTAATATCAGCAATTGACCACGCAATTGCTTCCTTGTGCCTTTGTAAACACTTAAGTAAAGCTCCCTCTTGCAATTCAGATAATGCAGACAAGATAATAACGGGGAGCGTGTTGTTAGGGCCAAGGAAAGCATACTTCAATGTGCTCGGGAGGGGTTTCAGCTCCAACTCAGGAGCCTTTTGGATTGAGGGTTTAAGTTGAGATGTCCTCGCCTTAGGTAATAGATCTACCTTCATGGTCCAGGGTGGGGATAGAGACTCTTTGTGTACCCCTAGCAACTCTTCTAATTTAGGTATATCCCCTTCAGTTTCTTCAATAGTTGGAGGATGGTCCTTAAATATGACCATTTAAAGGGGATCTCTACATAAGAGTGCTGGAGTAGTCTCCTTAATTATTTCATCAACCATCTCAATCTGAGAACAATCTTCCAATCCAAATTTCTTGTAGGTATCAAAAACATTCAACCGGATCTTCTTGTTCCCAAAGCCCATTTTAAGTGCCCCTGGTCTACAATTGATAGAGGCGTTGGCTGTGGCCAGGAAGGGGCGTCCCAGAATAATGGATGGCTTAGTGGGCTTATTAAATGGGTCAGTATCTAGCACAAGAAAGTAAACAGGGAAAGAAGAAGTCATCCACCCTCACCAGGACATCTTCCAGCAATCCTCATGGTGTCTTAAGCAATCTATCTGCGACTTGGAGGATGACTGGACTAGGCTTTAAATCATCTCCTCCCAAAAGGTTGTAGATAGAGCTTGGTAAAATGTTCACCCCCTCTCCCAGATCGAGCAGAGCCTCGTCAATGTGTTGGTTTCCTATAACCACTGAAATATACAGGGCCCCTGGGTCTTTCATTTTGGGGGGTGTTCCATGTTGGAGAATCGAGCTAACATGGTCAGGCAGGATGACCTTGGCTTGGACCTATCTCCTAGATCTGCGCTGAATGGGATCTGTTTGATAGCTTCTAACAGAAGAAGTTGATATGGACTTGCTCAAAAGTTTCCATAATCTCATCTGTCCTATCCTTGGCTCCGGACGAGTCAACAGAAGATTCCCCAGGAGCAGATAAGCGCTCTGGATAGGGCACCCTCGGCTTCTGGGTAGAGCGGTTGTCATGGGGGAAAGGGGTGGCAGCATGACGACATCCTCAGGGTGGGTGATTTCAAGTAAGGGAGAGTAGTGTGGCTCTTCCTCGGTGAAGATGGGAGTTGGGTCTAATGCAGGAGGGGAATCCTGAAAGGTGATCGTAGGAGTACTATCAGGCTTGTCGATTGTCTTTCCACTCCTCAACACGGTCATAGCTTGGGCATGCTCCCTAAATATGACCCCCTTGCCCTTTGGGTTCTCCTTAGAAGAGCTAGGCAACTTCCATGGATCCCACTGCCTAACTACCTCCGTAAGATGACTAATTTGGGATTGCATATCAGTAATCATCTTATTCTGAGATTGGATGACCATATTATGATGCTCTTGCATCGCTTTCATCATGGCTTTAAGTTCATCCATCTCAGAAGGCTTATTTTGAGGAGGGTTTGCATAGGATGGCTGGTATATGGGTTGGGGAGGTTGGGGTCTTATATTCCTTGAGTTAGAAGCATCAACTTGCTTCCATGAGAAGTTTGGATGGCGAGGAGGTGGGCGGAAACCTTTGGCCACGTTCAGGTCGGCCTGAATCGACTCAGGGAATTGATTTGCCTGGTGGCACTCTGCAGTGGCGTGCGTTGTGCTTTGGCAAATGGAGCATTCACTTGAAGCCTGAAAGATAGAAACTGCTTGCGGGTTCATGTCGAGGTTTGCTAAAAGCCTATCAAAGTTTTTATTCAACAATTGAATCTAATAAGCCAAATCCTGAGTAGCCTCGGCTTTATGGGCCTCTATCTTCCTCTGCAAGATTGATGGTTTTCTTTCTTGATAGGTAGAGGACATATGTAAGGAATTGTCACTTAATGTTTCAAATAATGCCTAGGCTTCATCTTCAGTTTTGGTCATGAAGGTTCCTACATAGGCTACATCGATGGTCTGCCTATGCCTTTCAGATAATCCGTTATAGAACCTTTCGACCAACCGCCATCTTGGCATCTGATGGTGGGGGCATAACCTCAAAAGGTCATTAAAATGCTCCCAAGTCTCGTGAAATTGCTTCCCTTCTTGCTGAGTAAAACCCATAATCTTTCTTCTATAATGGTTGGTCTTACTCATAGGAAAATACTTTTTCAAGAATTCTCCCTTAAGGATGGCCCAATCATTTACCCTTGTATCAAGGGTATGATACCAGTGCTTGGCCTTAAGGGAGAATGCAAATAGAGTCCTCATCAGGGCTTCATCAGTAAAGCCTTGGAGCTTCATTGTGGAACAGACTTCAGTGAATTTCTCAAGATGCCTGTAGGGATCCTCCCTAGCAGTACCATAAAAAGAGGGGAGTAAAGATATGGTGCTGCTCTTGATTTCATATGGATTATCCAATCCAGGTCTTCGAATAGGTAGGCCTTGGTGGGTTGTAGGGAGGAAATAGTCTCTCAAGGTTCTTTGATTTTCACTAACCCTCATCTCTTCTTCCAGTCTTGCTTCAACCATTTTTCTTCTTTCTTGGTTGGCTTTCTTAATAATCCTCTCATGTTTAGGGTTGGAAAGAAGACTATTTCTAAAAGAGCACTTACCAAGCATACACCAAGCAAACACAAGGCAAGAGGTCTTGTTGATTTAAAGTACTTTAGGTCCTCTTCCAACCTTCCTAGCTTGCCCAAATAGAGTCAAGGTAGTATTTCTCCGTTCTCATGTAAGTGGTATAAGAGAAGTGAGGCACTTGAGATTCTTGGTCAATGGCTATTGAGGAGGTTGAGGTTACTTTTAATTCTTTTAGGTGACCAATCAAATTGTCAATCACTTTACTCCAATGATATTCTCAGATGCTCAAGTAAAAAGGTACTCCAAGGATGGAACCAAGGGATGCAAATAGGGAGAACCCTTCCTTTGAGGCGATGTGTTAGCGGTGCCTCTTAACTACCCTTGAATTCCTTTATAGGGTATCCCCCTCCTTAGAGTATCAACTCACTCAGGCAAAAGTTAATACCACTGTTTCAAAGTGAGATAGGAGGGTTTGCACCGATAAAGAGATCGATGCCTATAGCCTTAACGTTCCAAGTCCTAGTGCAGTGCCTCTAGTGCGTGCTCAGTGAAGGAAGTGTGCATCACACCACGAAAAGTGATTTTTCTTTTGAAAATCGCAGTCAAGTTATTCAAACACTTCCTGTATATTTTACTTTCTTTTTTAGAAGCAATGTGACCACTTGATTAATCTTTTCAAATCAGTTTAAGTGGTCTTCTTTAATTATGATCAGATGCAATGTGTATGCAGACAACTGATGCAGTAAGATAGGAAATTCGTACCTTGCTCCAGCACTCTTTGATGTAAAAATGCACGTAATGCAATTAGAAAATCTAGAGGCTGCTCAAGCAATCCTGGATGGTCATCCTAAAGATATGTAGCTTCTAGCAGACAGTTAAGATTTTTTTTTTAATAAATAAATACGCAATCAAAAGAACTAACCAACTAAAAATAAACCTAGAATCAAAAGAATTGGGGACACTCCCCCAAAAACTGGCCCAGAGTACAAGGGTGAGAAAATAAATAACTTAATTAAATCCTAAAGAGCCTATTCTAAAATTCTAAATCAGAAGTCTAAGAGGAAGAATCCTCCTAGATGGTCCTCTGTGCGTCTCCATGCATGTGGGATCAAGGCCCGCAGGCTCCTGCGATTATCCCTAAGGTGGAGTCAAGGTCCACCAGGATGGATGTCTGCTGTGTGCGCCTTCTCCTTCAATATACCTCGCACAGAGAAGAAAAAAAATGATAGATCAATAATCTCAATCAGAAATCATAGAAAATACGGATGAGTTTACTAAGCTAATTGCCTCCTCAGCAACGACGCCATTTGACGAAGAGATTTTCGCTTATTTATGAAGATAGCAATAAATTGATATGTCGATGTATTTTATGTGGTGGAAAATCTCTCTATCAAAGATTAAAATAGATACCAATTTAAACCACAGTAAAGATGTTGTATCCACAGGGAGGCACGCCTAGTAAACCCATAGGTATTTTTTTTTTATTCACTTTCTGAAAATATTCAATCACGTTCTCTTTCACAAGATACTCAATTTCAATCCGTTTTCATTCTTCCTCATATAAAATCAAAGAAACTGATGGGCATGCATGCAATTTCAATGTAATAAAATATATCATTAAATAAAAGAATAGGAATGGCAATGGCATGTAGATGTAAAAGGAATTAGTTTGCAAAACAGGGGATTTGAGGAGAGGGGTTGTGCGAATGGAGGAAGATCTCGGAGGCGGCAAGGATGGTTGTGGAAGATCTCTGGAGTGAGGGTGTTGCTTTGGCAGTGACGGAGCGGTTGATGGTTGTCGGAGGCGGCTGGTCGGAGGAGTGGCCGGTGGGGCTGCTGTTGGAGCAGCAGCTTTTGTGCCTGCAGATCACTTGAGGGGGCGCGCACGGGAGCACGGAGAAGAGGGGGGCACACGCGGTCATGCTGCTGGTCGTTGGTGGGAGCGCGGAGAGGGGTGCTCATAGTGGCTGTTGCTTTGTTGTGCACGCGTGCACTGTGGCTATGCGGGGCTGGTCGCTGCTGGAGTGTGGCGCGCGTAGAGTGAGCAACCCGTCGTGGCTGAGGTGCTTTTATGGTGGTGAAGCTGATGGGATGGTGATTGTTGGGTTATCGTGGGATGAAAGAGCAGGTAGATGAAGAAGGAAGAAGAAGAGATGGATAGTAGGTGGTAGGTGGTGCTGTGGTGTGAGGACGGTGAGAGGGTGGTGGTGGGTTGTGGTGATGGCATTGGTGATGGGGAGGAGATGTTGGGGGAATGGATGGTGGTGGTGTTCTCTGTCACCGAGCACCACCGCGTTGAGGCAAGTGGAGAGGTGAGGCCGGCGTCGATCCACAGTGCAGACCTAGGTCCACGATGCACGTTCGAAGCACAATGTAGGCGAGGAAGAAGATGGAAACCAATCATCCTTTTCCTCCGTAGTGGTTTCTTTTCCTTTAAACGAATCCTCTCTAGCAATTCTCAATAATTTTGTTCTTCACCGGTTTGAATTAAGGGATTTTGAACCCCTTAGCAACCACCGCCTCCTGAAGGATATCTGGAAGAGAGGTCGGTGGTGGACTCCCTTGTCACCGTCGAAGATAAGGATATTTTGAATAAATTGCAAATATACCCCAGTATGTAATTGCATTGTGTCTCAAGTCCTTCATTTTCAATTTGTTGGAACCTATAAAAAGAAATTGTGTGTAAATATAGAAATAACTTATTCCCCTCTTGAGAGCTTAAAATAACTTTCCATTAGTTTCCAAGCTCTTTCTTAACCTCAACAATCATCTAACAATTATTTAGGCAAATAATTAGTCTACTAATATTGACCTATCAGTTCACCTGAGAATTACCTGGGCAGCCAGAAAAGGAGAGTCCCGCAAAGACCCCTATACGGTAGAGTGACCCCACGGGTTACAGGATTTTCCCCACCTAACCTTTCTTGTCACTAAGGATCCAGGTAGAACAGAATGGTGACTTGACCTCTTAGTCACCTGGGGCCTTCGCCTGGGAAGCAAGCTTCAAAGCTTGCTTGAAGCATTGCGGTAATGGCGACACTGGTCGGCAACCTGAAACACAAAGTATGGCCTTGCGGCCTTGTCAGAGAAGCTCAGTTGGATCACGACGATGCAGTAAAGGCGTTGGTGGCGGTAGTGTGCTGCAAGGGGGGTCGGAGATGGATGACGGAGGTGGATTAGGTCGGAGAACAATGGGTTGTCCGGTGGGTACTTAGGAGGGGCAATCGACCTAACTAAGTTAGGGAGTTTGCTCGTGGGATCGAGGCGGAGGTGTAGGGATGAGCAGTGGCCAATTTGGTGGAGTGTAGTGGCCATACGAACTTGCTGGAGGTACGCCGACGAGGTGGAAGACGGGGAGCGTGCGAGTGAGACGGCGGTCGAAATGGAGTCTGGTTGGTGTGTAAATGAAGTAAAGGAGTTAGGGAATTTATCTAGGTGGTTGGCAGATGATGGCGAGTAGAGGTGACTCTGGTTGCGGTATGGTCGGCGCCGGGGAAGAAGGTGCTCCGGTGAGTAGAAAACGATGAGGAAGCCGGAGGAAGAAGCGTCGGCAGGTACAATACGACGTAGAGGAGAGAGAGGGAAGGATAAATCCGTTGCCGGTATTGCAAATAGACGAATAATGGAGTTAGAGAAGGTTGACGGACGTCGAGGAGATTATTCGGTCGAAGAAGAGGGAGGAATTGAGGGGGATTCCGATCGAATTCGAGTGTAGGATAGACGGCATGCACTGGGGGTCTTTTTATAGGTCTCTAGAGGGCAATTATAGCTTGGGAACCAAGCTTTCTAAGTTTGGAAGGCCGCTGGAGTTGGAAACTCGAAAGATACCCGAATCTCTCATGCATTCGCATGAGAGATTAGAAAGGTTCTGGGGCTCAAGACCAGATTCATTGGAAAGAGAACTTTTCGAGGAATCTCCCTTCCAATTTTGGAAGGGATTCATTGATTAGAGGAGTTCTCTTCTGTTGAAGGTCACCAGAGAAGGATTCCTCCGCAATAACGGTGGAGGGACCTATTTGCAAAGAGTGACGACAAAGATAGGGGCCTAAGTGTAAGGATTTTGAAAGTTAAGGGCATGTGTGTGATAAAAAAGAGTCAGACAGGATCAAAATGAAAACTTGGTCAAGACTATCTTTAATTGGGCGCAAATTTTTGTAAAAACCTAATTTTGACCCAAGGAATCTGATGATGATGTCGGATTTTTGTTTTGATCACGTTTAACTGTGTAAATTGCACAGTTACTCGGAATAAGGCAACTTTCCATCTAAGACTCTACTTTAGGTCAAAACGGGTTCTGATGGTCAAATTGAAGATGTCAAACCCTAGATAATATTTTTCTATGATTTTTAGAGCGTTTAGATGAATTTTATCCTAATAAAAACCTCATTTAATTAAGTGGATCTATTTTTAGGGTTTCAGATGTCCATTAATTCCCGTAACGTGTAAAAACCCATTTTGTTCTGTATGAACCCACTTAATAGACTCTAAAGCTCATTTGACCTTTATTCAACCCATGAGAAAACCTGTGGTTATTCTTTTCCTATGATAGAATGGTAAATTTACAGAAATAACCTTGTATTCTTGTCTTCTTCTCAAATCAATGTTTTATGCCTGATGAGAACCTCATCATGAGCCATAACTAGCTCATTTTGACCTAATACAGAGAATAAAAGCTCCTACATAACCTTAGAAAGGCTTGGCTCAGAGAGATTCTAAGTTTGCAAAGAAAACATAAATTGAAGGGTAAAAATGTAATTTCTCCAATCCAATCTGAAAACAGGATAACTCAGGGTCCAAACATAGGTCAAAACAACCTAATAAGAATAAAAGTGGGATGAAATGACTCAACAAGGGCTACAGCAACTTCGAAGAATTAAATGACATCCTGTAACCTTAAAAACAAACTCACTTAAATACACGAGGTTCGAGGAAAAGTAAAAATAGAATAAACCCTCTAAAATTCATATAAAAATAATCTCTAGGGTTTAGAACCTTCAATTTGGCCTTAGGAACCCATTTTGACCTACATTGAGAACCATGCCCAATTAATAACTTAATTTGGGTTTTTACGTAAATTGACCGGTCAAACAAGGTTTAATCTAGAAATAAAATTCACCATCAGAATCCTTAGGTCCTAATTAGTCATGTATAAAAACTTTAGCCTAAGAAGAAACCTTCTTGACCAACTTTACACTTTGGTCCTCATATATTTACTTTTTGGCCCTCAACTTATGAACCCTCACATTTTGACCCCTAACTCTCCTTCGTTCTTTGCGTTTAGGTCCCTCCTGCAAAACCTGAGTAGCACCATGCTCCGGCGACCTTGCGCGGAGCATGGCGCCGCGCAGGGTAAGGGAGGGAGCCTGCCAAGTCAAATGGGGGTGCCCTGCGTCGTCAGCCGTCGCAGGAACACCCCCCTGATGGCTGCAACCACCCATACCAGCCGTGCAAACGCACGGACGGTATGGGTATCCTTCCTCCGGCGTCCTCTGGCAAGGGAGACACGTTGTCTCCCTCCGCCCTCCTCTCTGGTTCTGCCCCTATAAATACCCCCGTCGCTCCGCCGTTCTTCCCAGCTCGGATCTGACGGAGATACCCCCTCACTTTCCTCTCTTCCCACTCCTGCAGAAGCCCTCCAGCTCTGGCGGTTTCTCCTCCTCCTCCTCTTCGCTCTGCCGCAATACCAGCAGCAGAGACTTCTTCCTGATTCTCCTCCACGTCGCGCAATACTAGCGCGCGCTGCCTCTGCCCCGTCATCGCCGCCGTCCTCCCCCACTGGGCATTTCTTCTCCAGCTCCGGTAGGTACGAGCCGGCAGCCTCTTCGTCCCCTTCGTCACTTTAGCTAGGTTAGAATTAGTCTTCTCTATTCCCTCTTTCTTTTCCTCCCTATTTTACAGTCAATTACACCCTCGACCGACCCGACCACCGTCACCTTCTCCACCTTCGGCCAACCTCCGACGAGTCGCTCCCATCATTCCGCCACTCCACACGACTCGCTGACCCCTGCAGAACCTTCGCCTCCTCACCCTGATCATCCTCCGCCCTTCCACTTCCCCCGAATCGCCCTCTGCAACTCCACCGAACAAACCCATCTTGCCACCTGCAGTTTGACCTAGGGTGGCCCTTAGGCTCCGCCCCGCCACCTGCAGACCCCCCGATCACCTTCGCCGTGCTACGGCGAAGGTCCTCCGCGTATCTAATTAGGCCGAGAGGCCGTTTCCCTGTGAGCAGGTACTCCGCTCGCCATCGCCATTGCTGAGCAGCGAAGCTCCTTCGACCTGCTACTCCAGGCGCGTCACGCCCAGATCAGGCTCCCAGGCTGCGCGGGGTATCTTCGCGAAGAGTCCCAGGCTGTAGCTGGGGCGAAGCCCTCATGTGAAGCCTCGACTGCCCGCTGCTTCCTCTGCGCGGGCGCCCAAATTGGGGTGGGACATTTAGTCCCACCTCGGAAACTCGCAGAGGCGCGCGGGCGCTTAAAGGCAAAAAGTGCCTTAAGCTCTTTGCCTCAGATCACAGGGTGAGGTCCCCTTCACCCGCCCAATTACCCGGCCTCGTCCGCACTCACGCCCCGCGGACCTGGCTCCGACCCAATTAGCCCGACTTGCACTCCTCGCCCACTACCGCACGCCGGTGGGCCTGGACCTGGGCGCGACCCGCGTACCCGATTACCCGGTTGCTCTAGGAGAGCTTTCCTAAGAGCGAATTCTGAGGGAGAGAGACGCGGGGGGGGAGGGTAGAGTAGGTTTTGCCCTCTGACAAAAACCTTGAACTGTGCAGGCACAGGTGAAGAAGAAGAAGAAGAAGGACTGCGGAAGAAAAAGAAGAAGAAGAAGAGAACACAAAGAAGAAGAAGACGGAAGCTAAGGGAGACACTGTAGCAGCAGCGGTTTAAGTCATCTGATTGCAAAATTAGACAACGTCTTGAAGGCAAGGAAGAAGAAGAAAAGAAGAAGCAGGACCGCGGCAAAGAAGAGGAAAGACAAGAAAGAAGAGAAAAGAAGAAGAAGAAGATCTGAAGAAAAAGAAAGAAAGAAAACAAGGAAGAACAGAAGACAGAAGAAGAAGAGCACGAGAGGAAGATCTGAAGAACAGAAGAAGAAGAGCACGAGAGGAAGAGAAGAGAAGACAAAGAGGAAGAAAGAAGAGAGAAAGGAGAAGCCAAATTTTCATCTCTCTCTCTCTCTCTCTCTGTATTTTTGTAATAAGAAATACTGTACTTCTAGAAAACGACTTGCTCCCTGAGTTCGACCTCGGGAACTCTTTTATTTCCGAGTAATAAATTTTTAATTGTAACGGCAACCGTAGAGCCGTCTTATCCTATACTACAATGATTCTACTATAAGAGATGCGTCGCGGTTGTCCCCGTTAACAGTGCCCTTAAGACCTTCTGAAATATATGTAGGAGCTTTTATTGACTTAATCAGATCAAACTGAGTTAGTTATGGTTCATGATGGTGTTCCCATCAGTGCCTCAGGTGGGGAAGAAGGAGGGGAGCTCTAGGCAGAGGAGAGGGAGAGAGGGAGAGAGTAGGTGATGGAGAGGGAGAGCATGGGCGACGAAGAGGGGGTGCGACAGGAGGAGCCGAGGGAGCTCGAGAGCGTGCGTGGGAGAGGAGAGCCGATCGAGGGAGTGTGAGGGAGCTCAAGGGCGTGTGTGGGAGAGGAGGTGTAGCTAAGGGAGCTCGTGGAGAGGAGCTCTGCGACCTCCTCCAGCTGCTAAAGTAGTAGCTGCAGTTCTGCGGGCGGAGAGTCACGTTGAGAGAAGGTTCGCAAGGCATACTGCGGAACCATTTTTCCAGTATCAGACATCTAGGACACTATCCAGACGTTTGGTGGAGCCTCAGGATGTCCGGAGTTGGCGCCGAACATCTGACAGCACACAGAGTGCCGAGGTATGAACTCTGTACGCGCCTGCATGCACGTACATTAAGTTTAGGTGTCGCATTTTGACCGTGCATGCATGCGCAGGTACAGGACGTTGCAAAGGTGCGTGATGCGCCCTTTGAGGTGATTTAGGACGTCTTGACATCTCTGCAAACATCTGATAACCATCTTAAATGTCCGGGTGCACTGATAGACGTCTGGAAGGACCCTAGGATGGCTGTGAAGGGTTGTAGACGTCCGCCATCAGTGCAGGAAAGCAAGGTGAGATTCTGAGGTCGTTTAAGATGTCTAGGTCTAGTTCCAAACGTCTGATTTTAGTCAGAGTGAATGTTTCTAGCTCGTTCAGGGCCCAAACAGAGTTGATTTTATGCACACAAAGTATCATTGGTTTCTGTTAGAGTTTCTCTACGTGTTAGTGTCACTCGTATATTGTTTTAAACTCGTTTGATGTGATTTGGTCAATGGTATAGGTCTCCAGCCAGTAGCATATACGGGGCTTTCGGAGTCGATGGGATCTGCGATTCGAGCCCCTATTTCACTCGTGTATTCTGGTAGAGTGGTTTATCTTAATACTATGACTTAATTAATCAAAATGCATGCTATCCTATAATGATTTGATTGAACCCTAGGATATGAATGAATCCTAGGGTAGAAATGAATGAATGAACACTGCTTGAGCCACACTATCTACTCTGAAATGCATGTTAGAACCCTTAATATTAGCAAATAAATAGTTAAATGATGTGATTCTTCTTTCAGTTATTAGATCACAAGCTGCCTGTTATATGATTAAGAACCAGGATGTGAACAACGAGATATGCATGTTGAGAAACGAAATGAAATGAATACAATGCATGAACCCTATTAGGAACTAGGAGAGGAACTCCTGTACACTAAATGAATATCGAATGTAGAAGGGAAGTGAGCTGGCCCTCGAGTACACGGCACCTAGGAGAGCAACTATCCCCTTGGTATGGAAAGTACGCTAGCCCTCATGTACACAGTACCGAGGAGAGTTACTGTTACTTTAGTGTAGGGGGAGAGCTAGCCACCCCATGGGGCCCAGGGTTAGGACTAGTCCCCCTACACCGACTCTTGTTAGGCCCACAGGGCAAACCGGGATGGTCAGGCGAGGGTATGCAGACTGTTGAGGGGCAAGGTCTTGTTCTATTATGCATTGTATGTTTGGGCATACCCATTAGTGGAAACGACTGACCGCGTACTAGTGCGGGGTAGCTACCCGTGCGCTTATCACATGTGCCATAGTCACCGCTGATAGGTCGATTTTCACTTTCATTGTTTCGCATATAAAATGTCGTGTTATAGTATGCAAGTGGTGGAAAACCACAAATCAAAATAATAAAAATTAACCACTCACAGGAGAGCGGATCGTATCCACAGGGAGGTAGTGGCCTATTAGAACTCGCATCAATAAAAAATCATTGTTCATGACTAATTTGCTCAAAAAGTTGTGTTAAATACCGCATTAGATATGTGTTTAAATGAAAGCATAAGTTGAAATCGTATTTATGACAATCAAGAGGGAGTTTAATGCAATGTTCACAATAATAAAATATTAATATAAAGTGGCAATGGCATTGAATGTAAATTTTAATCGAGGGGGAAACAAGGGATTTCTTTCCCTTGTGCTCGAGCACGAAGGAGGTCGCAGCTGGAGACGATGCTTGCGGTGGAGGGCAAGTGAAGTGAGGGCTCCGCGGTGGCGGTCGCGGTGAAGTGTGAGGCAACCTGAGGTGGCCAGACAGAGTGGTGGAAGGTGGTGGGTGGTGCTCGACTGCTGCTATTATGAAGCAGCTACACGTGCCGATGGAGGCGCAAGAGCAATGGGATGCTGCCACAATGCACGCTATGTGTGCTCTGGGCGTGCACGACGTTCCTGTTGGGTGTGCACAGGCGAGGAGAAGGCGATGGCGCTGGTGGGTGGCTAGTGGGCATCGCTACAGCTAGCTGTCGCACAAGGGCGGGGGAGCGCAGGTGGGCTGAAGGTGAGGGGCAGCACTGGTGCTTTGTGGAGAGAAGGTGTTGGCGGACGCGTGCTCTGCTCAAGGGTAGAGCTGCTGGAGTAGCGCACGCTCTATTCGCGTGAGCTGGAGGCGAGGGCCGGTAGGGGGTGCTCTGTTGCTGCTAGAGCAGCAACTTGGAGTGGTTGCGGGCAACGTGAGGGCACATGCGAGGACAAGCGTGAAGAGTTGGTGGCACGCAGGAGTGCTGGTACGTTCGGTGCGGCTATGCACACAGGCACATTGCTAGCCGTGTGTGGAAGGGGAGACACGGGTGTGCTGCTGGTTGTGGTAAGGCGAGGAGGTGTGGGCAGCCTGCAGCATGCGTTGCGTGCGAGATGAGGCCGCTGTTGCTGCCCGCTTTGGCGTGAAGGTGGTCGTGGTGAGGGTATTACACGCTGAGGTGCTCACAGTAATGCAAACAAGCTCCAGATGGCGGTGTGGCCTATCACGCCACACATCCACGGTGGTGGAGGCTTGTCGCCATAGTTGAGGCCGGTGGTGGTGGAGTAGACGAGAGTGGTGCACTCTCTGCACAATGAGGAACGGGAATGAAGGCCTCCCCAGCACCGTCGTCTCCTCCCCCCTCTTGTAGTTGTAGCGACTTCATTTGAAATTACAAGTGGTAGAAGCAAATCCTCGTGAATGCTGGCAGCTGTTAAAAAAAATCAATGAGCGCAGGAGGAGGAGGTGGAGGCGGAGCTGTTACCTACAGAATAATAATAATAATACTAATAATAAAATAATTAGGATTATTTATACATAACTCCTTAACTTCTATGTTAATTAAAATAATGTATGTAATGCACCTAATTAATTAATGATTGCACGTGTTTCGTATGTTTGAAATTGGGGTTACAAGTAACCTGTCGTTGTAGTTGCAAAACTTGTGGTCAAATAAAATTTATACCGAAACTCAAAAGGTGAGTACCAGGTCGAGCACGGGGAGGCGAACATTTGATTTTATGAAATCCGTGCTTCACTTTTATTTGTTTTTGGTCATTTTTATCTTTTCTAATTTTTTTGCTATTTTTAGCAAGCAAGAGATTCAGTCAATAAAAACTTTATCTACTTGCAAAAATAAGAGAGAGGGAGAAAGAGAGAGAGACAATTAGCTATTCATGAAGAATTGTTTGCTACACTACGAAAGTGAAAAATCTACACTACGAAAGCGTAAAAAGATAGAATGAGGTAAGAGAAATCCCCCTCGATAGTTGCTCGGAGGATGACTCGCTCTGACATCGCCCGGAGGAAGGTGGTGAGGAGCAGGATGAAGGAGGATGGAGCCGGAGGACGGAGGATGGGGTAGGACGGCGTCGTGGCGAGGATCTTCTTCCCGAAGGGCGGTGAGAGGATGGCCATGGGATGTTCCACGAATGGGGGTGAGGGGAGGGAAAACTATTTGGTTTTCTACTCTAGAGGAGCATCCCAGGCTTGGGACAAGCTCTCTCTATAGCCTTGGAGGTGGTGAGAGGAAGAAAGGAAGAGATGAAGAAAAATAAGAGGGATAGGGGTCCTTTTATAATGGAGGAAAGAATCAAATTCGTATATAGGACATTTAGTGACGGTCATGAACGTCGCTGAAGATCTGCCGCAAACGTTGCTGAAGACAACCCACACGCCCACCCGCCGTTGCGCTAATGCGTGCTCCACACGGCCGTGTCACGTGCCTTCGCGCACGCTATCGTTGGGCTTGCGTGCCTCCACGTGCACACACGCACCCGCGCTGCTATGCGTGTGCGGTGGCGCGTGCGTGCGTATGGGCGGCCTAGGTTGCGCCACGTGGCACGATCTGGGCTGTCCATCTTCTTTCTGTTGTAGGGGTTGCTACAAAGGTCGGATTTAGTTGATTTTCACGCCGTTAGGCTGCGATCATCGACCCAAATCCATCCGCACTGTCGAATTTGTCATTTGAAGCTCAGAATTATGTCACATAGTCCCTTGACCGTTGATCTTCCTCGGATTGCATATGGTGCTACAGGACTCTGATCGAGGCGATTTCGGAGGCTTTGTATTCCGATAGTCATCTTGATCAGATCCGTACGATCAAATCGTCAATCTGAGGCTCCGAAATAAATATCCTTCTCTCTTGACCACAAAAAGAATGCAATTAACCTAAATTATATAAAGCTACTCTAAATGCAGAATGATGCATGCTATGCAATATTTATAATAGGAAATGCAAATCTAAGCCTAGGAACATGCATGAATAGGTATTTTACCCTCAATAAATGTGTTTACATCATACCCCCATGACTATCTTTTGCTAGTCCCTAGAAAAATTAAACTATATGTTATATGTAAAAGCAGAATTAGGATTAGATCGCTTAGGCCTAAGTCGTTTATTAATAATAGAAAATTTCAACTAAGGTCCTAAACTACAAGACTCAACAATACCCGGGTGTCTGCCAGAATGCAGACCGCCCAAGTCTTCACCTTATTTGAAAAGGGAAGATACTTTTTTTTCTTTTCTAATTTTTTTTGTACTTTTGGAGTTTGAGAGTTCCGGAATAACTCTTTCCAGCTACCCGACCCGCCCAAGACTCGAAAGGACTCTAGGTGCTAAGCATCTTATGAAAATAGTGAAAGACTCACTAGGCGGCCGTTGAAATGGACTTTGGATTTCTACGACCCAAGGAGACCTTACCTAATGGTTTATCTTTTTGATTGGTAGCTTTCTTCCTACTTCTTTTATTTATGGGGTCAACACAAGGGCGAACCCAGTGTATATCTCCCCGATTTATTCTACTTCCCTGCTTCTTCCCTAAGTGTTTTGGGAATTATTGTGCATTTTTTTTTGTGAGCTAGGTTCTGGACAATCGGGCGATGAGCTATTACCACCACGAACTTACCAGCCATACTCATGCGGTGAAGTGTGGTTTTATTATTATTTTTTTCTCCTTTTTCTATTTTTTTCTTTTTTCTATTTTTTTTCTTTTTGTTTGTTTGTTTTTTTTTAAAAAATAGGTGGTTTCCTTAATCTAATATTTACCTAAAGGCAGTACAATGAAAATGATCTTGTGACTGGGCTCTGGACAATCGGCCGATGAGCTGTTACCACCAACAACTTGCCAGCCATACCACCCTAGATAGTTCATTAGCTACCCAATTTCCAAAGAAACCACCAAAAAGTGAGTTAGTGCAAAAAAATGTGTGTAGATGCTTAGGTTTAAAGTTCTCCCAAATCAGAGGACGGGTTGATAAGTCGCATACTTATCATCCCAATTTATTTACCAAATTAAAATGAATTTTAATTGGCGAGGACTCGAGACTAAGTCCACATTTGAGTGGACACTCGGGCTAATTAAATTCGAAGACCTGAAGAGTCTAAGTGTTTAGGTTCTCTCGTATCATTTCATAAAGTTAATAACTTCCAAATGCCTAAGTTCTCTTTTCCTAATTCTTCTTATTTTTTTATCTTTCTGAATTTTCAACTTTTTTTTTAAAGAAACTAAAAGAAATTCTACGGAGTTAACAAAATGATTTCAGGATTAAGTATCCGTCCCCCTATGCCTAAATGATGCAATGTCCTTATTGTAAAATAAAGACATGAAAAGGGCGGAGTAAATAGAATATCACCAGAGTGTTGCGAAAATCTGGTCAGCTCCGCAAAGAGAAGAGTGCGCTAAGTTTAATGCCTTCAGCTAGGCATAGCATACATACAGAGAAGAAATTGAGAATTCACAAGTGCGGGTCTGAATCAAAATAAAAATATTGATCCTGAAACCCGCCAACAGAAGATGTCCACAGACGTGGACTAGATTATGATGTAGACCCATGCCCCAGGGTTGAGTGGTTCTCAGGTTCTGGATGAAAATCTCCCAGAATTGAAGATTGTTGTGTTTGTGGGGTTGGGCCTGCGGTTTAGTGGTGTGCAGCCCAAGACTAAAGTGTCAGACAACAAGTAAAGATGGTTCAATAGGTGCGATTGTCCACTTAAGATCTAGCTCAGAAAAATAATCAGTTATTTCGAGCTTGGGTTGCACGAGAAAGATATCGTAAGGGTCCTGGTAGAAAGTAGGTGGTTTCATGTCAATAGGTACCCTTAGATCTAAATTCAAAGTTCCCTCAGAATTAGCCTCCCAAATTTTTATTTCAACATTCCTATCCTCCAACATCAAGTGCTCAGGTTCCAGGACCTCTGGCATACCATTCACCCCATAAGATTTACCCAAGTCCAAAAATCGTGGCTGACTCAGAATTGACTTGGGTACAATGATTTCCAAATCAAAATCAATCCCTTTAGGGTGTGGTTGAGGAATGGAGCTATTAATTGAATCTTCTAGTAAATGAGGATCCGAATCCTCCAAGTTAGCCCCAATCGAATCCAAATGTTCAATAATTCGGCTATCAAACGGTTCGTCAGATTCCTCAAGCTCGTTTGTCTCACTAAAATCATCTTCCTTACACTCAAGTGAGACTTCGCTAAGAGATTCTTCACCCTCAGAATCAAAGAATCCATGATCCTCATTTATATATGTCTCAAAATCGATTGTCATTTCCTAGTTCAAAGAGACATATTTTTCCTCACTCCCTGGCTCGAGGATCTAGGGTGAATCAATAGGTTCATCCTCAATGGGTTGCTCTAGCCCAACCTGGTCATCTCCAGTCTCAGAATATGTATCCCCCCCTGACAGGAGTCTAAGCGGGTTCAGACATTGACTCTCCTAAAGGGGGTTCATCTTGAGAATCATCCCAAGATTTGACTAAGGCAACCACAAATTTCATTCTCTACCTCGACAATTTCCTAAGAAGAAACTCACCCAGGTCCCTATCCCTAACACTTTAGAGCAAATCCAATAAAGAACTATTAAGTTCATCAATCATTTTGACCATAGGCTCCAGTGCTTTAGTGCATGGTGTTGGCTGAGCTTCTAAAGATTGTACAGTGTTCCTCAAATTAGCCAACACCCTATCCTGGATCTGGTTCACCTAAACTGACTGGTTCGGTTCAGGGTTGGGTGGGTTCGGGTTAAATCTAGGGGAGTCAAGATATCAAGGTTCTCGGGTCCCTCCCTGATAGTAGGTTGTTTCAGGTTGTTTAAAGGATGGTGGTGACCTATATTTAGTGGAATACTGGGGAGGGTAGGTGTTATAATCATTATATCCTTCCTGATTGGAGATCGGGTTGGTTTGGTGATCAAAGGATGGAGATCCCTAATCATTGTAGGTTTGAGAAGGATGGGTTAGGCCCTGGATATTGAGGTCCGGATTCGTATCCCCAATCAAAGTTATCCAGACTAGTGGATGGGTAATCACAAGTCAAGTCAGGATAGTAATCATCTTGAGGATAAGTGGTGGTAGGAGGATGGGATTGGAAATGTGTGTAAGATGTGGAAGGGTACATGGTGAAGTAAGGAGGGAAATCAGAAGAGAAAGGAGCCCTGCAATACAAAAATAGAAGCCTGTCATTAGGTTGGTTAGCCTAAAGACCTACAGACTCTCAAGACCCGTCTTGAGATTATAAACTATTCAGTCTACTTTTATCCGGTCAATCCAACCAGCTAGAAGGAGGGACTAGGGAGAAGGTTCTTCCTTTGGCTTGTGCCTCCAGTTCCTAGTGTAACCCCCAGCTGCGGTCGTTTGATGCTACTCCCTTAGCTAGACATCAGATGGACCAGCAGAAGCAGATTAATCGAAAAAAATCTCAGTTTGAGCCCCGAAGAGCGAATTAATCCTTAAGGCCAATGTCTACTCAGTTTTAATTAGGCTTGGGATGATTGTGCTCTTGAAATGTGATGGGCCCTTTAGATGAGTCGTGCCCTTAATGATCAGTTAAAATGTGTGTGCGTGCACAACCAGGGTTTACAAACAAGGTTATTTGATGATGTGTCTTTTAGGATTTAACATTGTTTACTAGCTTTTAGGGTTTAATTCTTAGGTTGGTTCAATTAAGATTTAGTAGAACACTCCAAGTTTTGAAAACACGGGTGATGATATATTCCTTTAAAAATTAGAGAAAAAATGTGGAGTGCCTTGTTCAGCCCTAAGAATTAACCCTAAGTGGTAAGCTACTTGATGAATCGCTTTTATTTTGAGTGGTGCGGCCCAAATAGTTCAAGAAATTGGCCTATTGCACCACTTAATTAAGGCACACAGAAATGTTTGATCTATTCAGATTTCTACTCACTTATTTGTATGTTGAGTCAAGTGTATCGGGTCTATAGGTTAGATCCCGGTTAAGTAGTACAATCGACGTGGTTGTGTGCCTTAGGGTGAAAAGTTGTGGGTGTTAAGTGTGCAGCTTTCAGAAAATCCCACAAGAGAAGAGTATTTTTTTTATTTTTTTTTATATATGCGGGGGTGAGATGAGTGGAGGTGGCAAACAAATAACCAAATATATCCTAGGGTTTATAAAAAGCACCTAGGTTGATTTGGGTTTGAGTTATTAGTGTGGTGAAATGAACTAATGGGTGGAGGTGGTGGGGATAAACTTACAAAACCTTCATTTGCACTTTTCTCTGATCTAACTACTTTGGCCCGCCTCGGATGAGTACCTGCAATCACAGTAAGATCAAATAAAAAGTGAGATAAAAGCTAGGTAACGTGGAAAAACACAGAAAAAAAACCAAAGAGCATTGCCTCCTCGGCAACAGCACCAAAATGATTGCACGTGTTTCACATGTTTGAAATCGGGGTTACAAGTAACCCGTCGTCGTAGTTGCAAACCTCGTGGTCAAATAAAATTTATACTGAAACTCAAAAAGTGAGTCCCGGGTCGAACACGAGAAGGCGAACGTTTGATTTTATGAAATCTGCGCTTCGCTTTTACTTATTTTTTGTCACTTTTATCTTTTCTAATTTTTTTGATATTTTTAGCAAGCAAGAGATTTGGTCAATGAAAACCTTATCTACTTGCAAAAATAAGAGAGAGGGAGAAAGAGAGAGAGAGAGAAACAATCATCTATTCATGAAGAATTGTCTGTTACACTACGAAAGCGGAAAATCTACACTGCGAAAGCGTAAAAAGATAGAATGAGGTGAGAGAAATCCCCCTCGACAGTTGCTTAGAGGACGACTCACTTTAACGTCGCCTAGAGGAAGGTGGTAAGGAGCGAGACGAAGGAGGACGGAGGATGGGGTAGGACGGTGTCGCGGTGAGGATCTTCTTCCCAAAGGGTGATGAGAGGACGACCAGGGATGCTCTACAAATGGGGGTGAGGGAAGGGAAAACTATTTGGTTTTCTACTCTAGAGGAGCATCCCGGGCTTGGGACAAGCCCTCTCTAGAGCCTTGGAGGTGGTGAGAGGAAGAAAGGAAGAGATGAAGAAAAATGGGAGGGATAGGGGTCCTTTTATAGTGGAGGAAAGAATCAAATCTGTATACAGGACATTTAGTGACAGTCATAAATGTCACTAAAGATCTACCACAAACGTTGCTGAAGACAGCCCACGCGGCCACCCGCCGCTGCGCTGCCATGCACTTTGTACGCCCATGTCACGCTCCTTCATGCACGCACCCACGTGCGCTGCCGCTAGGAGTGAGTGCCTCCACATGCCCACGCGCACCCGCACTACTGTGCGCGTGCGGTGGCGCATGCATGCGTATGGGTGGCTTGGGTTGCACCACGTGGTGCGATCTGGGCCGTCCATCTTCATTCTATTGTTGGGGCTGCTACAAAGGTCAGATTGAGTCGATTTTCGCGCCGTTAGGCTGCGATCGTCGATCGGAATCTATCCACACGGTCGGATTTATCATTTGAAGCTCCAAGTTATGTCACCTAGTCCCTTGGCCGTTGATCTTCCTCGGACTACATATGGTTCTACAAGACTCCGATAGAGGCGATTTCAGAGGCTTTGGACTTCGATCGTCATCTTGATCAGATCCGTACGGTCGGATCATCAATCCGAGGCTTCAAAATAAATATCCTTCTCTCCTGACCACAAAAAGGATGCAATTAACCTAAATTATATACTACTCTAAATGCAGAATGATGCATGCTATGTAATATCTATAACATGAAATGCAAATCTAAGCCTAGGAACATGCATAGATAAGCATTTTATCCTCAATAAATGTGTTTAGATCAATTAACTAATCAAATGCATGAAATTCTAGGTTAATTCTAAATGCATTTAGATATGGATGCCACACATGAATTATGCAATTAACCTAAAAATATGAATTAATTTATTTACATCCTAATGTATGCTATCTAATTGTTAAAATTAACTTAATGTCTAGGCACTTAAATACTTAAATAGCCCACAAATCTGGGCTAATCAAATACCCCCATGCCTAGTTTTTGCTAGTCCCTAGCAAATCCAAGCAATAACCTAGCAATCTAAGTTGACTAGTTAACCCAATCGGTCTTCCTTTAGAAACATGTTAAGTTCAAACTTTAGACCTAAGGTTCCCAAGTAGTTGCTAAGTTACAGACTAGTTCAGCTAAAGACGAGTTGCAGGCATAAGTTTCCCTGATTTCTAACTCTACCCTAAGGTTTATTTGTCTCAAAGATTAAAGCATCCATGCATGTGCATTGGTCTTTATTATTTGAGGTTGGTATGATTGCCAACCTAAAAAGCGAGTATTTTTTTTTGGTGTAATATATATATTTTTGTTTGATTCCTCTAAGTTTAACCTTGGATTAGCCATCAACACGGTCTGTGTCGGATTCATTGTTCCCATCACCGAACCTCAAAGGGTGCCTGGCTTTCGATGCTTCAAGATACCACCGCCAATAGCGACCCCAAGAACTCTTGGCAATCAACACTTCAAGATAGTATCGCCCATGGATTTCTTAAGTGAATTCAGGCCTATGGCAATCGGCACTTCGAGATAGGGCCACACATGGTACCTGAACCGCACAATGAGCTTACATGCCCCCAGTAGGATGGATATCCTAAGAGACAAGCACCAAGGAGGTGACATGTTATCATCGCATCTTCAAGGTGAGTATGTACTCCACCTCTCCTGCGACAGGAACTCTTCCAATCAAATTGTGTTTTCAAGCTTCTCCTAAGTCAAAACTAAGATAACTAACTTTTCTTTAAGAAATGAATTAGGGTGATCACTATTTACACAAGACCAAGTGTGTGTGAAATGTGGATGGTTAGGTTACTGGTGTTGGTTTCATCATCAGTTTGATTTTCTTTTTATTACTCGAAATTAAAGATGTTCCGAGGTCGAACTTAGGGAGCAAACTTGATTTTAGAAGTAAAAAGATCATAATTTACAATACTGAATTGTTTTACAAAAAGAAATTATAGAGAGTAAAAGTAGAATGTGTCTTCTCTTTTTTCTTTTCTCTCCTTCTTCTTGCTTTCTCTCTCTTTTCTCTGTCTTCAGACGTCTGATTCTGGGAATCAGACGCCTTAAGTAGCAACTTGCTACAGTGTATGTGTTCTTCTTCTTCCTTTCTCTTTAGCTGCTGCTACTTCTTCTCCTTGGCTTTTTCTTCTTTTCTTCTCTTTGGCTGCAGCTCCCTTCTCTTTTATTCTCTGGCTCTTTCTTCCTCTTCAGCGCCTGCTTCTGCCTTCTTCTTTTTCTTCCTTTGCACTATGCCTTCTTCTTCTTCAGCTCCTGCTCCTTCCTCCTTGGCGCACCTAAGTCTTTAGCTGCTTCCTCTTCTCTTCTTCTGCTTCCTCTTCCTCCTTCTTCTTCAGCTTCCCTACACAGGCATGGTTTGGCAAAAACCTAGCCCTACCCTCCCCGTGTCTCTCTCTCTCTCTATTTCTCTCTTCGGCACGCTCTCCTAAAGTCGGGTAATCGGGTCGGGTGCGCGCCTGGGTCCAGGCGCACCAGCGTGGGTGTGATGTGGAGGAGTGCTAGGTCTAAGTAATCAGGTCGGGTGCTAGGTCCGTGTAGCGTGGGCATGGATGAGGCATGAGTGGGTGAGGGGACCTCACCTCGTGTGACTGAGGCGATAAGCCTCTGTCACTTTTTCAATTTATGCACTGCGGGGTGCTCGAAAATGCCCAAGGTGGGACTAAGTTCCCACCTTTTTGACTGTGCGCCCGCAGCTAGAGTCGCGTCCAAATGCAGCTGCAGCTACGGCCTTCAGTGCCAATTAGCTGCCTGGGGTTGTTCGCGGAAGTATTCTGCGCCACCTGGGACTACTGGCCTGGAGCGGGGGAACCTGGACGAAGCTGCAAGCAAGCTTTAAGCTCGGCGTCAATGGCAACGACCCTCCGAACCTGAAATCACGCAAACGGCCTCGTGGCCACGTCAGAATGCTCTGGAGGCTTCGCCGAAGCACGGCGAGGGTGGCTCAGGGATCAGCGTGGCGTGAAGACACCTGTGCGCGTGTGCCTAGTCCACACTATGTGCGTGCAGGTGGGTGTGTTTGCGGGGAGGAGACAGTGGGTATGGTGGTCAATGGAAGGTTGCAAGATGACCGGTGTACTGTGGCGGAGGTGGTGAGGTATCTGGCGAGGTGTGTGGAGGTGTGGAGCGGTGGAGGCACCTCGCCAGTGGGTGGCCAGAGATAGAGAAGATGGCGGTGGTCAATGGCTGCGAGGGGTCGAAAGTTGAAATAGAAAGAGGGGAAATGAAGAGGGGACTAAGGGGAACTTATCTAACAAGTCCAGAGTGAAGGGGGAATGCAGAGGTGGCGAGCGGCCGGTGCTATCGCCAGAGACGAAGGTGCCAGGGGGAGAGAACAGCGACGAGGAAGAGGGGTTGGAGGGCACCCGCTGGTGCGGTGCGGCGCAGCGGAGGACAGCGGAGGTAGCCCTGCCATTGGTATGGTGGTAGAGCGACTAGGAAGAGGAGGAAGAGTCGCTGGAAGCTCTGGTAGTTGGCCGGAGTCGGGAGGAGACGAATTGAAGGGGGGATCTCAAGCCAATCTAAGCTTGAAGGATGCGGCAAAATGTGTCGCTTCTTAAATAGGTGAAGGCCGGTCGGGAGGCGAGCGATAGCGGCGGGAAAAATCTCGTCGAAGGTATGGCAGATCGGAGACCCATACCTCTCGCACGTTCGCACGAGAGGTATGGCGTTCTTCAGGGCATGGGGGGCGGCCCATGCGGAAGGGGGCTCCACAAGGAGCTCCCCTTTCAAATCTGGGCCTGTCTCCCCATGCAGACGTAGCGCCATCCTCTGTGCAAAGTCGCCAGAGGTATGGCCTGCTGCTGCGAGTGGCAGAAGGACCTAAGTGAAGAGAGCGACGAGGAAGATGAGGGGGTAAATGCAAGGGTTTCAAAAAGTTAAGGGTCAGAAAGTAATTTTGAGGATCAAATTGCAAAGTAGGTTAAGAAGACCTTCCCTTAGGTCCAAATTTTGATATAAACCTAATTTGGACATAAGGAATCCAATGGTGAATTTTTATTTTAGGTTTGACCACGTTTGACTGGATATTTTGCATAAAAACCTAAATTAGGTCAAAAATTGGGTATGGACCTCAATTTAGGTCAAAACAGGTTCCAAAGGCCAAATTGAAGATTCTAAACCCTAGGGAATATTTTTACATGAATTTTAGAGGGTTTAGTTGATTTTTATCTTGCCTGAAACTTCATGAATTAAAGTAGATTTGTTTTAGGGTTATAGAATGTCATTTAATTCATAGATGTCGTCATAACCCTTTTCAGACCAAATCATCCCACTTTTATCTTATTAAGTTCAATTGACCTATGTCTAGACCATTAAAAATCTCGTTGATGCACTGCAATGGTAAAATTACAGTTTTACCTCTTGTGTCATGTTTTATTCTCAGATTAACAATTCCTTTAATTAGGCCTTCCCTTAGGTTATATAGGAGCTTTTGTTTACTTTATTAGGTTAAAATGTACCAGTTAGGATTCATGATGAGCTTCTCATCATACCCTCATGCCTAGCTTTTGCTAGTCCCTTAGCAAAATATTAAGGTTTTAAACTTTGTTCTAGACCATGAATTCCTTTCATCAATTTTGATAAGTGCCTTTTCTTCTCTTGTCTCTTTGATTAGGTCAGAATGCCAACCATGGGCCTAAAGATACTCTAGTACCAACCAAGATCCAGACCTGTCTAGCTTTAGCCTCCATCCTTAGCAAAGGTTTTTAAGGCCCGCAGAAACTATCCTAAGGTTTATTGGACTCTGCGGTTAAAGCACCCGTGCTTGAGACATTTTTAGCCTTGGTTCAGTTTACAGTGCGTTTTGTAAGAGAGAGACAGAGGTTTTATTTGTTTGGAGAGTTTTCTCTCTCTTTTCTTTTTAATTCTAGCTTAGGATTGACTTCACAACACGGTCTGTATCGGATTCCTCGTCCCCATCATCAATCCTCAAAGGTCCCTGGCAATCGATACTTTGAGATAGAACCGCCCATGGTAACCCCCAGAACCCTGGTTTTTGAGATTTTGAGATAATCCTGCCCATGGCGTTCCGTGGCCGAATTCAGACCCTTGCAATTGACATTTGGTGATAATGCCATCCATGGTATCTGAACCAGCAGAGTGCTTACATGCCCCCAGTAGGATATGTAAATATCCTAAGAGACAAGCACCGAGGAGATGATATGTTGTTACGCATCTTCGAGGGGAATTTCCCACCTCTCCGCGCCGGGAACTCGTCCAAATCAACTTGTGTTGATCGGCTGCTCCTAATCTAGGTTACATTTTTAGAACATTAGAAACGCTTCTGCGTGATTTTGATAGTTATGCTCACTGAACCAGACTGTGTGTAAATTGGGGTACTTAGGTTACTGAGTCCTGCAAACCGAAGGTTAGTTACCGAGGTCGAATACTCCCTAAGCCTTAGACCTAATACTTAAGCTTTTCATTTTCCTCAACCTCTTGAGGAATATCTAGATCTTAATGGGTACTACGAGTCTAGCCAAAAAGGCCTAAGGTTAGCATTCTTACTAATCTTTTTGTGTTTCTTTAGCACTTTCTCTTAGTTTCCTTAATGTGGCCTAGAACTTTGGTTAATCCCTTAATCTCTTACTAATGACTATCTCTTTTTTTTTCATTTTGTGCTCCTTTTTAGCATTTTGCTCTTTTCCTCCTTTTGTAAAGCTCAAAATTTTCTTCCCTTCTCCCATTTTTTTGTTCTCTTTTCAAAAATTTTTAATTTTTTTTTGTGTTTTTGACATATGTGATTTTTTTGTTGAATCCTTTTCTTGTTATGAGTTTTCATTGCACTTTCATACCCCCCCATGCCTAAGATTTGCAATGTCCTCATTGTAAATTAGGTGGATTTTTATTCAGCTTGGTTCGTGCATTATGACAGGTATTGGGTGAGTGGATGGGTTGAGGTGACTGTTGCGGATAATTTCTAATATCAGGTACGAGTACCTGAGGTGGAATCAGCTGTCCTAAAGGATGAACTTAAACTACAAAGAAATGTCAGAAAAGGTTTTGGGTTTTCAAAAGAATGACGGGTTGCCTCACGTTAAGCGCTGAGTTTTATGCCATCGGCTGTGCACAATGAGCCCAGGGAGAATGGAGGGTAAAGGATGACTCAGCCAAATCTGTATTGGTCACGTCAATGAATGGTTTGAGTCTCTGACAGTTCACGACAAAGGGTTCGGAATCGTGGCTGAGTGGACTGATCTCGACGGCTCCATTTCCAAAGATTTACCGGACTAGATATGGTTTGACCCACTTGGATCACAGTTTCCCAGGGAACAATTTAAGTCGGGCATCGAAGAGGAGGACCTTCTGACCAGGGTGAAAGATCTTTCTAGAAATGTGCTTGTCATGAAGGGCTTTAACCTGCTCTTTGTATATTCGCGAGTTTTTATACGCATCGAGGCGTAATTCATCAATCTCATTTATCTGAAGCTTTCTATAGGTTCCAGCCTTAGAAAGATCCAGGTTGCAATTTCGTACTGCCCAATAGGCTTTATGCTCCAGTTCGACGGGAAGGTGACACACCTTCCCATACACCAGTCTAAAAGGATACATGCCTAATTGGGTCTTGTGGGCGGTCCTATAAGCCCACAAAGCTTCTGGAAATCGAGATGACCAGTCCTTCCTGTCAGGTCGAATAGTAACCTGAAGGATTTTCTTGATCTCCTGATTTGATAGCTCAACTAGACCATTAGTTTGGGGGTGGTAAGGAGTGGAGATTCTGTGAGACACCCCATATTTGGTCATCAGTGACCTAAACTGAACGTTGGTGAAATGAGTCCCTCCATCAGAAATGATCGCTCGAGGAATCCCAAACCGTGAGAAGATATTCTGGTGAATGAATTTGATAACGATCTTGTGATCACTGATTCGGGTCGGAATGGCTTCGATCCATTTGGACACGTAGTCAATAGCGAGTAAAATGTACTCGAAGCTGTCCGAGATAAAGAAGGGGCCCATAAAATCAATTCCCCAAACATCAAAAATCTCGCATACGAGAATCGGCTGTAAAGGCATCATGTTGCGATGGCTCATGTTGCCCAAAGTTTGGCAATGGTTGCATGCCTTACAGTGATTGTATGCATCCTTGAAGATAGTGGACCAATAAAAGCCACACTAGAGGATTTTCGATGTGGTTTTATGCCCAGAAAAATGGCCACCGCATGCCTGGTCATGGCAGAAAGAGAGTATGTCATTGATTTCGACCTCCAGGACACATCGCCGGATAATTTGGTTAGCACCTATGCGAAATAAGTATGGGTCTTCCCAGATGCAATACTTGGCATCGGAGAGCAATTTGTCTTTCTTGGCTTCGGCTAATCAGACGGGATTTGGTGTGATGCCAAGTAGTTTACTATGTCAGCAAACCATGGAAGGCCTGTACCAATAGTCAAGAGGTGCTCATCAGGAAAATGCTCCGTGATGGGTCCAGAAGGGTCGATGATCTCAGAAGGAAGGCGGGATAAGTGGTTAGCTACCACGTTCTATCTTCCCGCTTTGTCACGAATCTCGAGGTCAAATTCTTGCAACAGCAAGATCCATCGGATTAATTGAGGTTTCGCGTCCTTCTTCGAAGGAGATGCCTCACAGCCATGTGATCTAAGTAGATGATAATGTGGGAACCTAGGAGATAAGATCTAAATTTTTCTAGGGCAAATACTATAGCTAGCAGCTCTTTCTCCGTAACTGTATAGTTACGCTGAGCCTCGTCGAGTGTCTTGCTAGCGTAGTAGATGACCACGGGTTTCCCGTCAATCTTTTACCCCAGAACCGCTCCCACAGCGAAGTCAGAAGCATCGCACATGATCTCAAAGGGTTGAGACCAATCAGGGGACTGTAGAATCGGGGCTTGGGTAACTCGGTCACGAAGGATCTCAAAAGCTTGAGTGCATTCCTTGGAAATTTCAAAAGGTACATCCTTGGAGAGAAGAGTGGTCAGGGGGCGCGTGATTTTTGAGAAATTAAGGATGAATCGACGATAAAAATCAACGTGCCTGAGAAAAGATTGGATGTCCCTGATCGAGCTAGGCATAGGAAGTTCGGAAATCAGGTTAACCTTGGCTCCATCCAATTGGATGCCCCTCTCAGAAATCAAATGTCCCAGGACGATCCCCTCAGGCACATGAAATGGCTCTTTTCCCTGGAAAGAACCAGATTCATGTCGATACAACACCTGAGTATATGATCCAAGTGCTGGAGGAAATTGTCAAATGATGCCCCAAAAACTGAGAAATCATCCATGAAGACTTCCAGACAATCACCTACCATATCAGAGAATATGGCAAGCATGCACTGCTGAAAATTTCCGGGTGCATTACAAAGACCGAAAGGCATCCTTCGGAATGTGTACGTCCTGAAGGGGTAGGTGAACGTGGTCTTCTCTTAGTCTTTCGGATGGATCGCCACTTGGTTGTAACCGGAGTACTCGTCCAGAAAGCAGAAGAATTTATTTCCTGCTAGTTTTTCAAGGATCTGATCAATAAACAGTAGTGGGAAATTGAGTCTTCGATAATCAATGCAGACTCTCCACGAATTGGCTATATGGGTAGGTATGACCTCTCCGGTTTCAGTCGTGATAGTGGTGAGCCCTACCTTCTTAGGCACAACCTGGATTGGGCTCACCCAGCGACTATCGGAGATCGGATAGATGATCCCTACATCTAACCACTTAATGATCTCCTTTTTCACGACCTCCTGCAGGTTAGGGTTTAAACATCTCTGCATCTCACATGAAGGTCAAGCACCCTCTTCTGAATAGATGTGGTGAGTGCAATAAGAGGGACTTATTCCAGTCAAATCATCGAGAGTCCAACCAATGGCTCTACGATGTTGCCGGAGAACAGTAATCAGATGGGATTCCTAATCAGTGGTGAGTGTTGAGTTTATAATCACAGGAAGTGTCTGATTAGAACCCAGAAAGACATATTTTAGATGATCGGGAAGGGGTTTGAGTTTCAAAATGGGATTATCAGCAGCAGCAGGTGGGTCTGAGTGGGTGTGAGGAATAAGGGTAGGAATTATGGGTTTGTCTAGATCAAATTCAGACTCCTCTAATTGTGGGTTTTGCTTTTCTTATGGTTGATTGGGGATAATCAGGTTGTCCTTAATATGCAGTTTATCAACCATAGCTCTGATATCACAAATTTGTTCTACCACACCGCAATTAATCCCTTGTTGGGCCTTAAAGATGTCAATCTTAAGGGTTTGGTTTCCAAATTTCAGCTCTATTTGGCCCTCCTCACAGCTTATATTGGCCCTAGCAGTGGCCAGAGAAGGTCTCCCTAGTATAACTGGTGTATCCCTTGGATTCTCAGATCCATCCATGTCTAGAATTATAAAATCTACTGGGAAGTAGAAATCCTGTACCCTAACAATAACATCCTCGAGAACTCCCTTAGGTGACTTAATGGATCAATCAGCTAACTGCAATGTCACCTCAGTCAATTTCAGCTCGGATTCTTCAAGGTGGTTAAGCAGGGATGTGGGTATCAGGTTTATGGAGGTACCTAGGTCTAACAAAGCTCTATCAAATTGGGTTTCAGCAATTTTACCAGAAATCAAGGGAGTGCCTGGGTCATTTGCCTTTGGTGAGAGTTTACTCAGGATCACAAAGCTGGCTTGCTCTGATAGTACAATCAGACTCTCAGTCTTGGTTCGCAGCTTACGCTGGGGTGTGCACACGTTTTTCAAGAATCGTGCGTAAGCCGGTACGTGGCGGATTGCATCCATCAAGGGGATGTTTATTTGGACCTGCTCAAAGAGCTTGATCAGGTCCTCCTCTGGAGCCACGGGTTTGGTTGTCCTTTTTTCCTTGGTCAAGGCCTCGGGAAAGGGAACCTTGGTTGGTTCCTCTAAAATAGGTCCAGGTTTTTGATCTGTGTTAGGGACATCCTGGATAACTATCCTAGGGTTTGGGTCACTACCAGGCTTGGAGTGGTCTAGATAAGGTGGGTCTTGGGTTGCTTTACCACTACGAGTTGTCACAGAATTTAGCCCTGCCTGGTTCTGGTTGGGGGTTGGTAAGATGGGTTGCTGCTGTTGATAACCTACATAGGAGGTTGATGCTTCCATCCCATCAAGTGATGGAACAAAAGGGGCCTGATAAATAAAGTGTGCTTGGCCTGGGTTCAGGTTCATAACGCACCGCTGGGTCGGCATGTTATTAGGGTTTGGCAGAGGTTGTGAAGGAAGTGTGCCTGGTTGGCGAGGATTCGCCATCTGGGCGAGTTGGTTGCGGATCTCTGTGATCTCATCCTTGTGTTATTTTTGGATAGCTACATTCGTTCTTTGAATGTCAGCCAGAGTTTGGAGGATGAGGGACATTTGGTCTTGGTTGGGCTTGGATGGATTAGTGGGGTTGGGCCGAGGCTGAGGCAGCCGATAAGGACAAGGGGCTTGTGGACAGGGCTGATAGGGTGGTCTTTGGGTCTGAGAATTTCCTGCCCACTGGAAATTGGGATGGTTTCGCCATCTAGGGTTGTAGGTGTTGGAAAATGGGTCATTATGGATAGCGTTGACGTCCTTGCAAGTCTGAGGAGCCTCAGGGAAGTCGGAGAGTGGAGGATTAGAGCCCCCTGGCAAGAATAGAAAGGATCGGAGGTCCCTCCAGTCCTGGAGTCAGATGGGGGCGGATACGAGTCCATTCCCGGAGAAGATCAGTGGAAAATGTTCTGCACAGTTTCCCTTACGGGAGGTGGTTGTGCCAAGGAATTTTGCGCAGAGGTGGCTCGCTGCAAATGCTGAGTCAGCTCGTCCACCTTCTTCTCGATAATAGAGACCTTGTCCAATCGACTGGACATTAGTTCCAACTCGACAGGTGCGGACAGGCCCTGCGTCTCATGTGCTCCCCTAAGATTCGTCGATGCGTGGGTATTCGTCCGGTCGAATAAACCCATGGAGTCATTGTTGATGGAGTTCTCGCACATATTCTCGAGAATCTCCCACACGGTGTCCTCATGTTGACCCATGATATTCCCTCCGCAAGTTGCATTGACAAACAATCTAATATCTTCACGGAGTCCTTGGTAAAAGGACTGGACTTGTTCCCATTTAGGAACTCCGTGATGGGGGCACTTTCTCATGAGATCTGGGAATCGATCCCATGCCTCATGAAGAGGTTCTCCCGTCTGCTGGGTGAAGTGAGTAATCTGATGCCGCAAGGCGTTTGTCCGACCAACGAGAAAGAACTTTTTCAAAAACTCGGATTGAAGTTCATTACAGGTGTTGATCGGACGGGTCTGTGTCTGATACCAATGAGCCACCTTGTCCATAAGGGAGAAAGAGAACATCTTCATGAGAAAGATATCCTGATTTTGTGCATCTGACCCGAAGGTCTGGGCCAGATGCTTGAGCTGTTTGATATGCTGGAAGGGATCTTCAGAGTTAATCCTATAAAATTTAGGTATGGCATAAATCATATTGGGCTTCAATTCAGAATCAGGTCCTCCAGTCGGGATTCTGACTCGAGGCTCGATTGCCACTGCAATGGGATTATAGTGATCTCGCATCATGGGGCGCTGCGGTGGGTTCATGAAATTCTGGAAGAGGTCATTGAGACATTGAAGCTGGTGCTTAAGATTATTCTCTTCTTCAACAGGCTGTGCCATGATGGAAGAGGAAGGGAAACTAGGTTTAGAATCGGAAGAAAGGTCTATGTGGAGGGGTTGTTGCACAAACAAAGGTGCCGAGGCTTGGCCTCGAGGAGAGTGGATTTCTAGAGGAGGTTTCAAGGACCTCCTACCAAACATGTACTGATAGACTGGATGAGTTTAGAATGTGTTGGACCCAATCAAGACACCCAAAATATGTTGGGTGACTATAGAGGTTGGAGGCAAATGATACCCCTTGATCAGAAAGTTGTCCACCTGAGAATTACCTGGGTAGCCAGAGAGGATGAGTCTCGCGAAGACCCCTATACGGTAGAGAGCCCTCACAAGTTACAGGGTTTCCCCCACCCGACCTCTCTTGTCACTGAGATTCCAGGTAGACTAGAATGGGGATCTTGACCTCTTAAGTCTACCACTTTTAATTAAGATCAAGGTGCTTATGGTTTCACTTGAATTTTAAACCTTTTGTGTGCAAAAGTGACCTAATTTAAAGGTTGGTTGATCCAAAGGATCAACTTCACCTCTGTGAGAGCTTCTTAGGTCCTTTCTTTTAGTGTTCAAGTAAATTAAGAGTTTGATTGCTTAGGTTTCTCTTAAATAGGTCTTTTCAACAATGGTTTGGGCACACCTCTTTTGGGATTTTCAATTCTTTGTTTAAAAGAAGATGTGTCTCTAAAACCTTAGCTTGGAATCCTAGGTTGTCTCTAGTTGGTCCAATTAGTTGCCTCAGAAATGGGTAACTAGGGCTCAAGCAAGAAGGTTTTAGCCCTTTTTACCTTAAGTGGATATGTAGTTAGGATATGCTGAAACTCAAAAACAAGCAACTCTGTGAATTACTACGTATGGAAGACAGGTAGCTCTAGATTGATTTTCTTTTTGTTTCTTCCTCTTTAGAATGTGAGGGGCTTAAGAGAGAGGGTTGAAGGTTACCTGTCCCCTGGTGTGGTTGTTGTACGACTGCTTGTTTTTTCTTACCTTCCTTTCCTGCACAACAAAAGAGAGATCAAGTCAGTATAAAATCAAAATTGTGATTTTGAAGCTTTTAAAATGCCCGTTGCTCCCCGGCAACGGTGCCAAAAACTGGTGTTGGTTTCACCATCAGTTTGATTTTCTTTTTATTAGTCGAAATTAAAGATGTTCCGAGGTCGAACTCAGGGAGCAAACTTGATTTTAGAAGCAAAAAGATCACAATTTACAATACTGAATTGTTTTACAAAAAAGAATTGTAGAGAGTAAAAGTAGAATGTGTCTTCCCTTTTTTCTTTTCTCTCCTTCTTCTTGCTTTCTCTCTCTTTTCTCTGTCTTCAGATGTTTGATTATGAGAATTAGACTTCTTAAGTAGCAACTTGCTATAGTGCACGTGTTCTTCTTCTTCTTCCTTTCTCTTTAGCTGCTGCTTCTTCTCCTTGGCTTTTTCTTCTTTTCTTCTCTTTGGCTGCAACTCCCTCCTTTTTTCTTCTCTGGCTCTTTCTTCCTCTTCAGCTCCTGCTTCTGCCTTCTTTTTCTTCCTTTGCACTGTGCCTTCTTCTTCTTTAGCTCCTTCTCCTTCCTCCTTGGCGTGGCTAAGTCCTTAGTTGCTTCCTCTTCTCTTCTTCTGCCTCCTCTTCCTCCTTCTTCTTCAGCTTCCCTGCAAAGGCATGGTTAGGCAAAAACCTACCCCTACCCTCCTCGCGTCTCTCTCTCTATTTCTCTCTTCAGCACACTCTCCCAGAGCCAGGTAATCGGGTCAGGTGCGCACCCAGGTCTAGGCGCACCGGCGTGGGTGTGATGCACGAGGAGTGATAGGTCTGGGTAATCGAGTCGGGTGTCAGGTCCGTGTAGTGTGGGCACGAACAAGGCGAGAGTGGGCGAGGGGACCTCACCCCGTGTGACTGAGGCGATAAGCCTCTGTCACTTTTTCAATTTATGCACTGCGGGGCACTCGAAAACGCTCGAGGTGGGACTAAAGTTCCCACCTTTCTGCTTGTGCACCTGCAGCTGGAGTCGCATCCAAATGCAGCTGCAGCTACGGCCTTCAGTGCCAATTAGCTGCCTGGGGCTGTTCGCGGAAGTATTCCTCGCCACCTAGGACTACTGGCTTGGAGCGGGGGAACCTGGACGAAGCTGTAAGCAAGCTTTAAGCTCGGCATCAATGGAGACGACCCTCTGAACCTGAAATCACGCAAACGACCTCTTGGCCACGTCAGAATGCTCAGAAGGCCTCGCCGAAGCACGGCGAGGGTGGCTCAAGGATCAGCGTGGCGTGAAGACACCTGTGCGCGTGTGCCTAGTCCACACTATGTGCGTGCAGGTGGGTGTGTTTGGGGGGAGGAGACAGTGGGTATGGTGGTCAATGGAAGGTTGCAAGATGATCGGTGTACTGTGGCGGAGGTGGTGAGGTATCTGGCGAGGTGTGTGGAGGTGTGGAGCGGTGGAGGCACCTTGCCGGTGGGTGGCCGGAGATGGAGAAGATGGCGGTGGTCAGTGGCTGCGAGGGGTCGAAAGTTGAAATAGAAAGAGGGGAAATGAAGAGGGGATTAAGGGGAACTTATCTAACAAGTCTAGAGTGAAGGGGGAATGCGGAGGTGGCGAGCGGCCAGTATTGCCGTCGCCAGAGACGAAGGTGCCAGGGGGAGAGAACAGCGACGAGGAAGAGGGGTTGGAGGGCTCCCGCTGGTATAGTGCGGTGCGGCGGAGGACGGCGAAGGTAGCCCTGCCACTGGTATGGTGGCAGAGAGACGAGGAAGAGGAGGAAGAGTCGCTGGAAGCTCTGGCAGTTGGCCGGAGTCGGGAGGAGACAAATTGGAGGGGGGATCTCAGGCCAATCTAAGCTTGAAGGATGTGGCATAGTGTGCCGCTCGTTAAATAGGTGAAGACCGGTCGGGAGGCACGCGATAGCGGCGGAAAAAATCTCGCCGGAGGTATGGCAAATCGGAGACCCATATGGCATTCTTTAGGGCATGGGGGGCGGCCCATGCGGAAGGGGGCTCCACAGGGAGCTCCCCTTTCAAATCTGGGGCCGGCTCCCCATGCGGATGCGGTGCCATTCTCCGTGAAATGTCGCCGTAGGTATGGCCTACTGCTGCGGGTGGCAGAAGGACCTAAGTGAAGAGAACGACAAGGAAGATGAGGGGGTAAACGCAAGGGTTTCAAAAAGTTAAGGGTTAGAAAGTAATTTTGAGGACCAAATTGTAAAGTGGGTCAAGAAGACCTTCCCTTAGGTCCAAATTTTGGTATAAACCTAATTTGGACCTAAGGAATCCAATGGTGAAGTTGGATTTTAGGTTTGACCACGTCTAACTGGATATTTTGCACAAAAACCCAAATTAGGTCAAAAATTGGGTATGAACCTCAATGTAGGTCAAAACAGGTTTCAAAGGTCAAATTGAAGGTTCTAAACGTTAGGGAATATTTTTCCATGAATTTTAGTGGGTTTAGTTGATTTTTATCTTACCTGAAACTTCATGAATTAAAGTGGATTTGTTTTAGGGTTGTAGAATGTCATTTAATTCCTAGATATCGCCATAACCCTTTTCAGACCAAATCATCCAACTTTTTCTCTTATTAGGTTCACTTGACCTATGTATAGACCCTTAGAAATCTCGTTGATGCACTGCAATGGTAAAATTACTGTTTTACCCCTTATGTCATGTTTTATTCTCAGATTAACAATTCCTTGAATTAGGCCTTCCCTTAGGTTATGTAGGAACTTTTGTTTACTTTATTAGGTTAAAATGTGCCAGTTAGGATTCATGATGAGGTTCTCATCAGTTACGAGGACCCGTAAGCCAAAAGGTAGAACAAAACTCCAGGTACTACCCAGCCTTTAACTCAATCCTTAGCTTTCCTTCCTCAACCTTTTGAGGAATAGTCCGTAACTTAACTCCTACTTAATTTTTTAAGTCCATAAATGACCCTAAATGTCTAAGGCTAGTAGCTCACTTAGCTTCTAAAGTTCGACACCTAGAGCCAACTTAATCTAACCTAAAGTTCTGGTCTGCTTAAAAATGCAGGGCCCAGCTAGTTAAGCTCAATAATACAAAATGTTTTTTTTTTTGAATGCAATATGCATGAATGAATGCAAAATGTAGACATGCTATAAACAGATGCCTCAAGTCCTCTCCCCCATGCCTGGTTCAAACAATGTCCTCATTGGAAACAAAACAGTTAAAGGAAGATATTACTTGAGGCGGAGATTGACAGGAGCTAAAGCTCCTCAAGAGTAACCTCATCAACCATATAGCCATCCAAAGTAATGTATGGTTTTAACCGTTGGCCGTTGATGATAAAGGGAGTTGCCGAAGAGGAAGTGCTCTTGATCTCCATAGTTCTATGCGGAAACACTTTAGTGATTATGTAAGGCCCATCCCAACGAGATTTTAATTTCCCTAGAAAAAGCTTAAGTCTGGAATTGAAAAGCCAAACTTGTTGGTTGGGCTCAAAGGTCTTTCTAAGGATATACTTATCATGCAAGACCTTAGTTCTCTCTTTATAAGCTTGAGTGGTGTCATAAGCATCATTCCTCAGCTCCTCAAGCTCACTTAATTCCAGAAGTCGTGCCTTACCCACCTTTTCTAAATCCATGTTTACACTTCGAATAGCCCAAAATGCCCTATGTTCCAGCTCAATGAGTAAATGTCACCATTTCCCGCACACAATCAGAAAGGGAGATGTACCCAAATGGGTCTTATAGGCCATTCAATACGCTCACAAAGCATCATTGAGCTTTTGGGACCAGTTCTTCCTATCAGGTCTAATGGTCTTTTCTAAAATGTTATTTATCTCCCTATTCGACACTTCAACCTGGCCACTCGTCTGAGGATGGTAAGGGGTAGTGACCATGTGAGTCACTCCCAGACTCCTGAGTAGCTGATTGAAGTGGTGGTTTCGGAAATGAGGTCCCCCATCACTTATAATGGTCATGGGATAGCCAAAATGAGATATGATATTGGCCTGCACAAATTTCAAGACCACAGAGTGGTCATTTGTGCATGTAGGAATGGCCTCTATCCATTTAGAGACATAATCAACTGCCACCAAGATATATTCATAACCATGGGGCGAAGGGAAAGGGCACATAAAGTCAATTCCCCAAACATCAAAAATTTCAACAAATTGAATAGGGTGTTGAGGCATTTTATTCCTCTTCCCAATCATTTCAGTTCGTTGACATCTAATACAGGCCTTAACAAAATTATGAGAATCCTTAAATAACGAAGGCTACCAAAAATCAGAATGGAGGACCTTAAAAGCAGTTTTCTTACCACCAAAGTGTCCTCCATAATGAAGTTTATAGCAAAAACTCAGCACACTTTGTTGCTCCTCTTCAGGCACACATCGTCTCAATACTTGGTCTTGTCCAATTCTAAATAATTTAGGCTCTTCCTAATGAAAGTATCTAGCTTGGGAAATGAATTTCTTTCTTTTCTGCTCATCCCAAGAGCCAGGAGTTTCTCCAGTGATAAAGTAATTGATGGTATTAGCATACCAAGGCGAAGTTGATATTACCACCATAAGGGTTTCATCAGGAAATGTCTTGTGGATGTCTCCAGATGGAGAGTCATCAAGTGGAAGGCGAGATAAGTGGTCAGCCACAACATTTTCTACTCCTTTCTTTTCACATATCTCCAAGTCAAATTCTTGAAGGAGTAGGATCCACCTAATCAGACGTGGCCTAGAATCCTTCTTAGCAATGAGATGTTACACTGCCGCATGACCAGTGAAAATAACTACCTTAGACCCAATAAGATAAGACTTAAACTTCTCCAGAGCAAAAACTGCAACAAGTAATTCCTTTCAGTGATGGTGTAGTTTTGTTGTGGTTCAGTTAAAGTCTTGCTGGCATAGTGCAGCACATGAGGTCTTCCCTCAACCCCTTATCCAAGGACTACTCCCACTGCATAATTTGAAGTATCACACATCAGCTCAAATGGGAGTGTCCAATCAGGAGCTTAGAGAATAGGCGCAGAGATCAAGGCCTCCTTCAGAGTTTGAAAGGCCTCGGCACACTTTGAATCAAAATTGAAGGAAGATTCCTTCGCCAACAGGTACAAAGTGGCATAGAAATTTTTATGAAATTTTTAATAAAGCACCTATAAAAGCCAGCATGGCCCAGAAAGGATCTAATCTGTTTGACATTTGTGGGCAATGGAAGTTTGGAAATAGAAACCTTGGCTTTATCTACTTCCAAGCCTCGCTCAGACACAACATGCCCAAGTACAATTCCTTTCTGTACCATGAAGTGGCTTTTCTCCCAGCTGAGGTCTAAACCAGTCTCCTTACATCGCTTCAGCACATTCTCTAGGTGCGGGAGACACTGCTCGAAAGACGAGCCGTAAATGGAGAAGCCATCCATAAACACTTCAACACACTCGTTAATCATGTCCGAGAAAATGGACATCATACATCGCTAGAAAGTTGCAGGTGCATTACATAGTCCAAACAGCATATGCCTAAATGCAAAGGTACCGTAAGGACTCGTGAACGTCGTCTTTTCCTAGTCATCAGGGAATACTGCAACCTGGTTGTACCTAGAATATCCATCAAGAAAGCAATAGTACTTATTCCCCGCCAATTTTTCGAGAATTTGATCAATAAAAGGCAAGGGAAAGTGATCCTTCTGGGTAGCGGTGTTCAGCTTGCGGTAATCAATACAGATCCTCCATCCAGTTGAGGGTCTAGTTACAACTTGTTCACCTTGGTCATTAAATTCCATAGTAAAGCCTGCCTTCTTTGGCACCACATGAATAGGACTTACCCATTTACTATCAGCAATGGGATATATGATGCTAACGTCCAACCACTTTAGAATTTCCTTTTTAACCACCTCCCTCATATTAAGGTTTAGACGACTTTGCATGTCTCTAAATGGCTTGATGGAATCATCAGTATAAATGTGGTGCATGCAGAGTGTAGAGTCTATACCCTTAATGTCAGCAATGCTCCAAGCAATAGCTTCCTTGTGCCTAGACAAGCATTCAATCAAGACTCCCTCCTGTTCCTCAGATAGCATAGCCTAAATGATAACGGGGAGCATATCATTGGCACCCAGGAAGACGTACTTGAGAGTGTCTGGGAGGGGTTTCAACTCAAGGTCGGGGACTTGTATGGTTGAGGGTTTCATAATAGATGTCCCCATCTTAGGTAGCAGATCTACCTTGGGCAGAGATGATGGGGAAAGAGATTCAACAGAAACACCCAACAACTCCTCAAGTTCTAGTATATCCCCTTCACATTCCTCTAAGAGATGGGAATGCTCATTTAGCATGACATGCTAAAGGGAGTCATCACATAACATTGCAAGGGTTGTCTCTTCAATTAGGTCATCTATCACCTAAACTTGAGAACAATCCTCAAGCCCAGCTTGTTTAAAAGCATCAAACACATTAAGCCAGATTTTCCTTTTCCTAAAGCCCATTTTTAATGCCCCAGTATTGCAATTGATTGAAACATGAGAAGTTGCAAGGAAGGGGCGACCCAAAATGATGGAGGGCTTGGTTGGCTTGTTGGTAGGGTCAGTGTCTAAAACTAAGAAGCCAACAGGGAAGAAGAAATCTTCTACTCTCACAAGGACATCTTCCATAATTCCCCATGGTGTCTTGAGTGATCGATCAGCGACTTGGAGGATTACCGGGCTAGGCTTCAAATTGCCTCCCTTAAGTTGCTTATACACGTAGCTCGGAAGGATGTTCACCCCTACACCCAGATCAAGTAGAGCCTCATCAATATGTAAGTCACCAATAACCACCAAGATGTACGGGGCTCCTGGGTCCTTAAGTTTCGGGGGTGTGCCATGTTGAACAATTGAGCTAACAGAATCAGGCAGGACAACTTTTGATTGGACCTGTTTCCTAGATTGTCGCTTTTTCATGCATAGGTCCTTTAGGAAGCGGGCATAAGACGGAATCTGCCTGATAGCCTCAAGCAAAAGCAGGTTAATCTGCACTTGCTTGAAAGTTTCCATGATCTCATCCGTCTTATCTTTAGCTCCAGATGAGCCAACAAAAGTCTGCCCAGAGGTGGATAAGCGCTCTGGAAAGGGCACTCTCGGTCTCTAGGTGGAGGGGTTGTCATGTCGAGTAAGGGGTGGAACAGGGGCAACTTCTTCCAGTGAGGTGATTTCAAGCGGAGGAGATTTGGGCAAGTCTTCTCCGGTGGGGGTGAAAGTCAGGGTGGATGGTTTTTCAGAGGGTGAGACTATAGGAGCATCTAGTTTGAAGATTTCTTTCCCACTCCTCAGAATAGTCACCGCCTGGGCATGCTCCCTAAAGACAATCCCTTTTCCTTTAGGATTCTCCTCAGCAGCACTGGGAAGCTTCCTAGTTTCTCTCTGTCTAACGGCCTCAACAAAGTGTCCTATCTGTGACTTCATTTCATGTATAGCCTTGTCATGAGATTGGATGATGGCACTTTGATTTTCTTGCATAGTTCTCAACATTGCCTTCAATTCATCCATCTCAGAGGTCTTAGGTTGGGCAAAGGTTTGAGGTTGGTTCATTTGTTGATTTTGAAAGGGTTGTGGTTTATAATTCCTTGAATTTGAAACATTCCCTTGTCTTCGGGAAAAGTTTGGGTGATTCCTCCATCTCTCATTATAAGTGTTGAAAAAAGGGTCATTATGAGGTCTAGGACGGAACCCTTGAGCGACGTTCAGATCAGCTTGTACAAGCTCAAGGAATTGGGAGGCCAAGTGGCAATCCACAGTGGCGTGTGTATTGCCTTGGCAAATAGAGCATTCTAAAGCTTGGGACGTGGATGTGCTAGATACGAATTGGCCCAGGCTCGACATAAGCCTTTCCATGTTTTAATTCAACAATTGAATCTGATAGGCTAAATTCTGGGTGTCCCTTGCCTCATTCGCCTCCAACTTTCTTTACATGAGAGTGGATTTTCTATCCATGTAGGCAGAATTCAAGTGAATAGAATTCTCACTCAAAGTACCAAAAAGGTTCCAAACTTCATCCTCAGTCTTAGATAGAAAGGTTCCTGCATAGACACCATCCACAGTCTGCCTATGCGAATCATTAAATCTGGTGTAGAACATTTCAACCAGTTGCCACTTGGGCACTTAGTGTAACGACCCGATTCCCGAATCCCTACGAGACACGAGAATAGGACCGACTCGACTGATCCCAAGATCCAGTCGTCCAACGAGAAAGTAACCAAAAGAGCAGTAAAATAAACCACATTCAACATGTATATAACTAGCAGTAACAAAATACAACAGTAAAGAAAAGAAATACTACAGTATACACCACTACAACAGTAGAGAAATAAGCATGTACATAAACATGAAGCTTACAATAAAAAGAGTATAGGGGTAACAAAAACTACTCACTACAACGGAAAGAAAGTACAATGGGTACTACATAAGTAACACTACTGGGCTCTACTAGGCCCAGCGTTTCCTTTCTACTTTTCCAAGACTGCAATGTATATATATTCAACTAGATTTCCAATCCTAGGATTCATGCCATACCCTAGGATCTATCAATCAATCTAGTTTTCCAGTCCTAGGATTCATTCAATACCCTAGGATCTATCATTCAATCTAATTTTTCAGTCCTAGGGTTCATGCAATGTCCTAGACTCTATTAATTATTTCACAAGTGTATCATTTTTGATAAATAAATTAAAGAGCCACTCTACCCGCAAAACTGGGAGAACTGGGGGTATGGTTGGCAATCCCGCGTGCCTCCGCAACCCCCAGAGCTGCAACGGAACGGGGTCCTAACACAAGGATCAACACAAGGAGTTACTCAGAACAGTATACAATTACTGTAAACAGGTAGAGGAACTAAATCTGGGAAAAACAGACTCCGAACAGACCCTAAACGGGTCAAAAACAACTGGTTGACTGGTTTTTTGGACTTAGTTTCCAGACGTCCGATTGTCACCCCGGACGACTGGAAGCCCTCTCTGTCGTCTGGTGCTGTGCCCAGACGTCTGATCTATGTGGGATGGCGAGCCCTTGCACCTTCCCGAACAAATCCTGCACACACACACGCTTGCTCTCATCACGAAAGGGTGCAGAAGACCTCGGCGGAACGGCTGCATGGCCGTACACGCGAAAGAAGGAGAAGATAAAAATAACGTACCTGTCAGACGTCTGGACCTTCCTCCAGACGTCTCCTGCGTCGTCTGGACGTAAGTCCAGATGTCTGATTCTGAAAAATTTTCCCAGAATCAGAACTTTCTCGCTCTCCGCCCGCAGCGCACAGCCATGCTGCAGCAGCTCCTCCGCGGCACCACATGCTCGCTGCTCTCTCGCCGGTCGGCTCTAGCTGCCCCGGCAAGCTCGCACCCTCGCAGTCGAGCTCCTTCTTCCTCTCGCAACAGCTCCTCCTCCTACATGCTTGCAGCAGTCGCTGCTGCCGCTCTCGCTCGTTCGCTCTCTCGCTGACAGGGAGAAGGAGAAGAAGAAGGCGGTGGAGTGAGGGTGAGGGAGAGGCGTATTTGAAGGTAGCACGAGGAGAGAGAGAAAGAGGAAAGGCTGCGTCTGCAGGGAGGGAGGAAAGAGAAGGAGGAGGGCGGCGGGTTCGGTCTGCACGCGCATGCGCGCAGACGCGAACCCGTACGCAGTAAAAATTTAATACCAGACGTCTGGGCCACTTCCCAGACGTTTTAAACGACGCTTGATGCCCTGGTCGTAACAATATAACAAACTCAAAGGAAGTTTTATCCCTGAAACTTGCGCTAACTAGGGTGCAGGAAGGAACAATATATGCATAACAAACTTAAAGAGGACCGAAGCCTGTCCGAAAAGACGTACCCGCGAAAAGCTCCGGGTACCACTCCTGCATCGCCGCCTCAGGCTCCCAGGTAGCCTCCTCGTACCGCTGGTTCCTCCACAAGACCTTCACCAGGGGTACTTGCTTTCATCTCAGACTGCGGACGACTCTGTCAAGAATCTGCATTGGCCACTCGGGGTAGGTCAGGTCGTCACCCACCTCGACGCTCTCGTGACTCAGGACGTGACTGGGATTGGCGACGTACTTCCTGAGGTTGGACACGTGGAACACGTCGTGCTCACCAGAAAGCTGAGGAGGGAGGGCAAGCCTGTAAGCAACGGGTCCAACCCGCTCCAGGACCTTAAAGGGCCCCACGAATCTCGTCGCGAGCTTCCCTCTCACCCCAAACCACTGCAGGCCCTTCATGGGCGAAACACGAAGGAAGACGTGATCCCCAACCTCAAACTGCACCTCTCTGCGTTTCTGATCTACGTAGCTCTTCTGCCTACTCCTGACAGTGCGGAGTCGCCTGTGAATCTGCTCGACAACCTCCTGACTCTGCCGGATCAGCCTGGGGCCAACCTCCCACTTGGTCCCCACCTCAACCCAACTCAAGGGTGCCGTACATCTTCGTCCGTACAGAGCCTCGTAGGGTGCCATGCCGATGCTCGAGTGATAACTGTTATTATATGTAAACTCCGCCAGAGGCAAGTGCTCCTCCCAAGAGCCCCTCCAGTCCAGTACACAGGCACGCAAAAGGTCCTCAAGTGTCTGTTTCTTGCGCTCAGATTGTCCGTCCATCTGGGGGTGGTAAGCTGTACTGAACCTCAACCGCGTCCCCAAGGCCTGCTGAAACTCAGCCCAAAACTGGGACGTAAAGCGGGTATCCCGGTCGGATACGATCTATCAGCTCTGGCCTCGTCTGTCATGTCACAGTCACTGCCCCACAGTGCCTTCGTAACTCTAGGGGTCGCCAACTGCCCATCTCCTCCAAAAGGCTCCAACTTTGCACCTGTAGACTGGCCAAATGTGCGGGCGCCTTCCGGCTCAAGGCGTCAGCCACCACGTTGGCCTTTCTCGGGTGGTAGGAAATGCTGCAATCATAGTTCTTCAAGAGCTCCAACCAACGTCACTGTCTCATGTTGAGCTCCTTCTGATCAAATAGGTATCTGAGGCTCTTGTGATCTGTGAAGATCTCGAAGGTCTCACCGTACAAGTAGTGCCTCTAGGTCTTCAACGAGAAGATAACAGCTGCCAGCTCCAGGTCGTGGGTAGGGTAGCTATGCTCATGGGGCTTCAGTTCCCGTGAAGTGTAAGAGACAACGTGACCCCTATGCATGAGCACACCCCCTAACCCCTGCAAAGAGGCGTCCGTGTACACAATGAACCTGCCACTACTGTCTGGGATGGTGAGCATGGGAGCCGAAGTCAGCCTCTCCTTCAGCTCCTGAAAACATGCCTCACAGGCGTCTGTCCAAGTGAAGGGCACATCCTTCCGGGTCAACTGTGTCATAGGACGTGCAATCTGTGAAAAGCCCTTGATAAACCGCCTATAGTAGTCTGTTAGTCCCAAGAAACTGCGAATCTCAGTAACCGTACGCATTCTCTCCCACCTGAGCACTGCCTCGGTCTTGGCTGGGTCCACTGCCAAGCCATCTCCAGAGATCACATGACCTAAGATGGTCACCTCCCTCAACCAGAACTCGCACTTGCTGTATTTGGAGTACAGCCTACGTCGTCTCAGTGTGTCCAGAACCATCTGCAAGTGCTGTCTGTGCTACATCTGATTTCGAGAATAGATGAGCACATCATCAATGAATACCACCACAAACTGGTCCAAGTACGGTCTAAACACCTGGTTCATCAAGTCCATGAAGGCAGCGGGGGCATTGTTCATCCCAAATGGCATGACTAGAAACTCGTAATGTCTGTACCAGGTGCGGAAAGCTATCTTGGAGACGTCTGCCTCCTTGATCCTCAACTGGTGGTATCCAGACCTCAAGTCAATCTTGGAGAATACCGTGGCACATCGCAGCTGGTCAAACAAGTCATTGATCCTCGACAGCGGATATCTGTTCTTGATGGTGACCCTATTCAGCTATCGGTAGTCCACACAAAGGCGTAGGGTACCATCCTTCTTCTTTACAAACAGTACCGGGGCTCCCTAGGGAGACGCACTGGGCCTCACAAAGCCCTTCTCCAAAAGATCCTGCAATTGAGACTTGAGCTCTCGCAGCTCAAGTGGTGCCATCCTGTATGGTGCGGTGGAGATGGAGCTGGTCCCTGGTACTAGTGAGATCTCAAACTCGATCTCACGCTCGGGCGGTAGTCCTGGAAACTCGTCTGGGAACACGTCCGGGTACTCTCTGACCACCAGGATACTCTGGAAGTCTACCACAGGGCTGGGCTCTACCACCACACAAGCTAGGAAGCCCTCACACCCCTAGCTCAAAAGTCTCGCTGCCCGAAGTGCAGAAATGCACCTGAAGCCTCCGTCCACTGGTTGACCGTGGAACTCGAAAGAAGACAACTCCGGTATGGAGAAGACGATCTTCCTCTCAAAACAGTCTACCAAGGCATGGTAAGCGGGCAGCCAGTCCATCCCCAGAATTACGCCAAAGTCCTCCATCTGTATCATAATCAAGTCAGCGAGAAGGCTATGTCCCCCAATACTGACTTCGCAACCCGTGTATACCTCCTCAACTAGAAACAACTGACCACTCGGACCTCTGATCATGAACGGATCCTCTAACAGTGTATAATCCTGGCCCAAACTAACTGCGAAACTGGCGGCGACAAATGGGTGCGTAGCATCGGAATCAAAAAGCGTGTAAACGAGTCTGCCGGAAACTGAAACCATACCTGCCACCACTGATCCCGAAGCTCTGGCATTCCTGTGTGTCAGGGCGTTGATACGCCCCTCAACCTTAGGTGCGGACGAAGCGGCCACACTCTGCGTCGGACGGGTAGCTGCTGGCCGGTACCCTCCTCGTGACTGCTGTCCTCCTCCTCGCGCCTGGAAACCGCGGCCTGCTGCTCGCCCTCCAATGCTCGGTGCGGGGAGCATCTGCTGACCTCCTGCCCTAGATGGGCAGTCCCCCCTGATGTGGCCCGGCTGGCCACACTGGTAGCAGAAGGGAACCCGACTCCCGCCCTCAGTGGGTCCCTGCTGTCGGTAGCAGAAGGGAACTCTCCTCTCTCATCGGCCCTGTGAAAAGTCTGGCTGATAGGGCCTCTTCCGCCTGCTGTCAGTATCTCGCGCGGACGAGTTGGTCTCCTCGTAGGTCATAGTTGCCTCCACCACCCTCGAGAATGTAGGCAGCTTCGGGGGTTCGACATACCCCCGAATCGCAGGTCGGACCCCCTCAGTGAACCTCCAAAGGTGCTCCTCCTCAATGGCTACTGCTATCGCTGCGAAGCGGGACAGCTCTAGAAAACGCGTTCGGTACGCGCTCACGGTCATCGTCCCTTGGCGGAGAGTGTGGAACTCCCGCCTCCTCTGGTTTTTCCATGTCTAGGGAAAGTACTGCTCGCAAAAGAGGGCGACGAACCGGTCCCAGGTCGGCTCGTCCCTCTCCTATCCCCAGACCGCCCTCCACCACCGGTGTGTCACGCTCTCCAGCTGGTACATGGCAAAGGCCACGCGGCACTCCACCGGGGGGCGAAGGGTGTTGAAAACCTTCTCGATCTGCTCGAGCCAGTCCTCCGCCTAGGTCGGGTCCTGAAAATGGCGATGGGTCGACCGAACTGTGGCTAGTCTTTGTTTGTTTTAGTGCTTATTACAGAAATATCATTGTGGTATAGATAAAATAGCTACGATTGTCGTTGCCATTACAATTTTACTCAGAAATATTTTTCCCGAGGTCGAACTCAGGGAGCTACAGGAATTCTAGAAGTACAATGTTTCTTTATTACAAAAATAAGAGAGAGAGAGAGAGAGGGAGAAGTAGATTTCTGTTTCTTGGCTTTTTCTTCCTCTTCATTCTCTCTTTGCTTGTCTTCTTTTTCTCTTCTTTTTCTTCTTTTCTTTACGGGTCTTCTTCAGTTCTTCTTCTTCTTCTCTTCTTTATCTTCTTTCTTTTTCTTTCTTCCTTCTCTTTTTTTCTTTCAGCTGCGGAACCTTTTCTTTTCTTTTTCTTCTTCTCTTCTTTCTCTTCAGAGCTTCATCCGTCGTCTGATATCTCAGTCAAACGGCTTAAACGGTGGTATGCTACAGTGCTTCCCCTTTCTTCCTTTGCTGCTTCTCCTTCTTCTCTTCTTCTTCTTCCTTGGCCTTCTGCAGTTCTTCTTCCTGCGGCCAAGTGTGAACCTTCTTCCCTCGCACCCTATCCCTACACAAACCACAGCAAAACCTAACCCTTCCCTCTACCCGCACGTCTCTCTCTCTCTGCAAACCGCTCATAGGGAGCTCTCCCAGAGCCGGGTTATCGGGTCGGGTTGCGTACCCAGGACCAGGCGTACCGGCGTGTATGGTACGCGAGGAGTGCGCAGGTGGTGTCGGGTCGGGTCCACCGGATCCGCGTGGTGAACTCGCAGACCGGGCGGGTGAGTGGGGTGCGGGACCTCAGCCCATGTGTCTCGAGGCGCTTAAGAGAAAACACAAAATCAATTTAAGCTGGTGCGGTGTTTCGAAATCCCACGATGTGGGACTAAACTCTGTCCCTTACTCGCGCGCACCCGCAGGAGAGCCACGACCTGGCCTCAGCAGCTGCGTCCTCGCCTCTCTTCGCAGACCTGCTCGTTGCCTTTGCCCAAGTCCCTGCAGCTCGCCTCAGCTGGGATCCTGTTGCTGCAGGGCCTGGAGCTCGCGTAGAAGCTCCTTCAGTCGTCGTCAATGGCGGCTGGGGCTCCGACCCTGTCAGACAAAAACACGGCCTCTCGGCCTAATCAGACTACAGGGTGACCTTCGCCGTGGCACGACGAAGGTGATGCGGGGTGTAGCAGGTTGCAGGACGGCCTAGGCGTGCGTGCCTAGGTCGACCTGTGACTGGAAAAGTGGGTGTGTTAGGCGGGGCTTTGTGTGGGTGTGGAGTGGCAGTGAAGGGGCGGAAGTGGTTCAGCGTGATGAGGTGGAGGTTTTGGGTCTGTCGGGGAGTCGTGTGGAGTGGCGGAATGATGGGGGTGACTCGCCGGAGGTTGGCCGGAGGCATGGAAGACGAGGGTGGTCAGGTGTTGTCAAGGGGCGGTTGAACAAATTGAGTTGGGGAAAAGAAAGAGGGGAGGAAGGGAGATAACTGTTACCTACTTATAGGGACGAGGGGGGCCGGAGCAGGGCGGCAGTCGTACCGACTGTCGCCGGAGAAGAAATACCCAGAGGGGGAGGGCGGCGGCGAGGAAGAGAGCCGGAGGGTGCACGCTGGGTACGGCGGGACGCGGGAAGAGTAGACGAAGGTGGCTCTGCTGCTGGTATTGCAGCAAAGCGACGAGACGGAGGAGGAGGAGCCTCCGGAGCTGGTGGGTTTCTGCCGGAGTGGGAAGAGAGGAATGGTAGGGGTTTTCTCCATCAGGACCAAGCTATCAGAATCGGCTGGCAACACCGGTCCTTATAAAGGCGGTGGCGGAGGGGTGGGCGCAAGGAGGCAACGTGCCTCCCTCACCGGAGAATGGCCGGGAGTTTGACCCATACCTTCCCCGCGTTCGCACGGAAGGTGTGGGCGAGGACAGAAGGCATGGTGATGTCCCTGCGACAGCAGACGTCGCAGGGAACACCGGGTTCAACCTGCAGGACGCCTCCCTCACCCTGCGCGGTGCCATGCTCCGCGCAAAGTCGCTGAAGCATGGCGCTGCGCAGAGACTTGCAGGAGGGACCTGTATGCAAAGAATGACGAAGAACCTAGGGGCCAAAATGCAAGGATTTTGAAATTGAGGGTCAAAAAGTAATAGATGAGGACCAAATTGCAAAGTCGGTCAAGAAGGTCTCTTCTTAGGCTCAAGTTTTTATGCTTGAATAAATGGAACATAAGGATTATAATGGTGAATTTTATTTCTAGGTCAGACCTTGTTTGATCGGCCAATTTACGTAAAAACCCAAATTAAATCATTAATTGGGCATGGTTCTCAATGTAGGTCAAAATGGGTTCCCAAGGCCAAATTGAAGGTTCTAAACCCTAGAGATTATTTTTATATGAATTTTAGAGGGTTTAGTCGATTTTTACCCTACCTTGAACCTCTTGAATTGAAGTGGGTTTGTTTTAGGGTTATAGAATGTCATTTAATTCCTTGGAGTTGCTGTAGCCCTTATTGGATCAGATCATCCCACTTTCCTTCTTATTAGGTTAGTTTGACCTATGTTTGGACCCTGAGTTACCCTGTTTACAGATTGTGTTGGTGAAATTACATTTTTACCCCTTATGACTTATTTTCTCGTTAAACTCAGAATTCTCTGAGTCAAGCCTTTCTTTGAATTATGTAGGAGCTTTTTCTCGCATATTTAGGTTAGATTGTGCTAGTTAGGGTTCATGATGAGGTTCTCATCATACTCCCATACCTAACTTTTGCTAGTCCCTTAGCAAAAACTTAAGGTTTTAACCTTTGTTCTAGACCATGATGTTTTTAATAAATTCAGATAAGTGCTTTTCATTTGAACTTAGATTAGGCTAGAATGCTGACCATAGGCCTAAAAGGTACTCTAGTACCAACCAAGATCCAGATCTGTCCAGCCTCAGCCTCAGTCCTTAGCAAAGGTTTTTAATGCCCACAAGAACTAACCTAAGGTCTATTGGACTTTTGTGGTTAAAGCACCCGTGCTTGAAATGATTTTAGCCCTGGCTCAATTCACAGTGCGTTTTGTAAGAGAGAGAGATAGAAAATTTTTCTGTTTGGAGAGTTTTCTCTCTCTTTTTTCTTTTTAATTCTAGCTTAGGATTGGCTTTTCAACTCGGTCTGTATCGGATTCCTTGCTCCCATCATCAATCCTCAAGGGTTCCTGGCAATCGATGCTTCGAGATAGCACCGCCCATGGCAACCCCCCGGAACCCTGGCTATTAAGATTTCGAGATAATCCCATCCAGGGTGTTCCGTGGCTGAATCCAGACCCCGGCAATTGACACTTCGTGATAATGCCATCCATGGAATCTGAATCAGCAGAGTGCTTACATGCCCCCAGTAGGATATGTAAATATCTTAAGAGACAAGCACCGAGGAGATGATATTTTGTTACGCATCTTCGAGGGAAATTTCCCACCTCTCCGCGCTGGGAACTCGTCCAAATCAACTTGTGTTGATCGGCCGCTCCCACTCTAGGTGTACTTTTCAGAATTTGCGACGCTTCTGCGTGATTTTGATTTTTACGCTTGCTGAACCAGGCTGTGTGTGAGGTTAGGGTGCTTAGGTTACTGAGTCCCGTAAACCAAAAGTTAGTTAATGAGGCCAAATACTCCCTAAGCCTTGGACCTAATACTTAAGTTTTTCATTTTTCTCAACCTCTTGAGGAATGTCTAGATCTTAATGGGTACTAAGAGTCTATCCAAGAATGCCTAAAGTTTGCGTTCTTACTAATCTCACCATACACTTTTCATTTCTTTTCTTGAATAAGGTTTAGAACTTAGGTTAATTCTTTAGTTTCTTACTAATGACTATCGCTCTTTTCTTTCAATTTTTACGCTCCTTTTTCATTTTGTTTCATTTCCTTCTCTCACAAAATTTCCTTTCTCCTCTTATTCTATTCTTTTTCTGAAAATTGTTAATTTTTATGGTGTTTTTGGCATATGTGAATTTTTTTGTTTAAAACCTTTTCTTACAAGTTTTGCACTTTCATACCCCCCCATGCCTAAGATTTGCAATGTCCTCATTGTGACTTAGGGGGTTTTTATTCAACTTAGTTCATTCCTTAGGACAGATGTTTCGGTGAGTGAATGGGTCGGGGTGGCTGTTGCGGACGATTTCTAATCCCAGATTCAAGCATCTGAGGTGGGGTCGGCTGTCTATAAGGGCGAACCTTAAGTGCACAAAGGTGTCAAAAAGGTTTTAGGTTTTCAAGGAAAATGACGGGCCACCTCCCGTTAAGCGCTGAGTTTTACGCCATCGGCTGGGCGCAATAAGCTCAAGGGGAATGGAGGATATAAGATGATTCAGCCAAATCAGTAGAAGTTACATCAATGAACGGCTTGAGTCTCTGACCGTTCACGATGAAAGGTTCGGAATCGTGGCTGAGCGGACTGATTTCGATGGCTCCATTTCCAAAAATCTGTCGGACCAAGTATGGTCCGACCCACTTGGATTGCAACTTTCGAGGGAAAAGTTTGAGTCGGGCATCAAAGAGTAGGACCTTCTGACCAGGATGAAAGATCTTTCTCGAGATATGCTTGTCATGGAAGGCTTTAACCCACTCCTTGTAGATTCGCGAGTTCTCATACGCGTCTAGGCGTAATTCATCGATCTCGCTGATTTGAAGTTTTCTGTGGATTCCAACCTTCGAAAGATCTAGATTACAATTCCGTACTGCCCAATAGGCTTTATGCTCCAGTTCGACGGGAAGGTGACACGGCTTCCCATACAACAGTCTAAAGGAAAACATGCCTAATTGGGTTTTGTGAGCAGTCCTATAGGCCCACAAGGCTTCCGGAAGTCGGGACGACTAGTCTTTCCTGTCAGGCCGAACAGTGACCTGCAGGATTTTCTTGATCTCCCGATTTGACAGCTCAGCTAGACCATTAGTTTGGGGGTGGTAAGGAGTAGAGATTCGATGAGACACCCCGTATTTGGTCATCAGTGACCGAAATTGAGCGTTTGTGAAATGGGTCCCCCCATCAGAGATTATAGCACGACGAATCCCGAACCTTGAGAAAATGTTTTGATGAATGAATTTAAGAACGATGTTGTGATCACAGGTTCGGGCCGGTATGGCTTCGATCCATTTGGACACGTAGTTCACAGCAAGCAGAATGTATTCGAAACCATCTGAAATAGGAAAGGGACCCATAAAATCAATCCCCCAAACATCAAAGATTTCGCATACGAGAATCGGCTGCAAAGGCATCATGTCGCGACGGCTCATGTTGCCCAAAGTCTGGCAATGACTGCATGCCTTGTAGTGACTGTATGCGTCTTTGAACAGCGTGGGCCAGTAAAAGCCGCACTGGAGGACTTTTGATGCGGTTTTATGCCCAGAGAAATGGCCACCGCATGCCTGGTCATGGCAGAAAGAGAGAATATTGTTGATTTCCTCTTCCAGGACACATCTCCGGATGACTTGATCAGCACCTATGCGGAAAAGGTACGGGTCTTCCCAGATGTAATACTTGGTATCAGAACGTAATTTTTCTTTCTTGGCCTTCGGCCAATCAGACGGGATCTGATGAGATGCCAAGTAGTTTACTATATCAGCAAACCATGGAAGTCTAGTACCGATAGTCACCAGGTGCTCATCAGGAAAATGTTCCGTGATGGGTCCGGAAGGTTTGATAATCTCAGAAGGAAGACGGGACAAATGGTCGGCTACCACATTCTGCCTTCCCGCCTTGTCGCGAATCTCGAGGTCGAATTCTTGCAACATCAAGATCCATCGAATTAGTCAGGGCTTCGCGTCCTTCTTGGCAAGGAGATGCCTTACAGCCGTGTGATCCGAGTAGATGATGACGTGGGAACCCAGGAGATACGATCAGAATTTTTCAAGGGCAAATACTACGACTAGCAGCTCTTTCTCCGCAACCGTGTAGTTACGCTGCGCCTCGTCAAGTGTCTTACTAGCGTAGTAGATGACCACGGGTTTCTCATCAGCTTTCTGCCCCAGGACCGCTCCTACAACGAAATCAGACGCGTCGCACATGATCTCAAAGGGTTGAGACCAGTCAGGGGATTGTAGGATAGGTGCCTGGGTGACTCGGTCACGAAGGTTTTCAAAGGCTAGTGTGCATTCCCTGGAGATTTCAAAGGGTACATCCTTAGAGAGAAGAGAAGTCAAGGGGCGCATGATTTTCGAGAAATCAGGAATGAAACGACGGTAAAAACCGATGTGCCCCAGAAAAGAACGGATGTCCCTGATCGAGCTAGGCATAGGAAGGTGAGAGATCAGATCAACCTTAGCTCGATCCACTTGGATGCCCTTTTCCGAAATTAAATGTCCCAGGGCAATTCCCTCAGGCACTATGAAATGGCTCTTTTCCCAGGAAAGAACCAAATTCACATCGATGCATCGCCTGAGTACCAGGACCAAGTGTTAGAGGCAATCGTCAAATGATGCTCCAAAAACTGAAAAGTCATCCATGAAAACTTCCAGATAGTCACCTACCATATCTGAGAATATGGCAAGCATGCACCGCTGAAAGGTAGCGGGTGCATTGCAAAGACTGAAAGGCATCCTTCGGAATGCGTATGTTCCGAAGGGGCAGGTGAACGTGGTCTTTTCTTGGTCCTCAGGATGGATTGCCACCTGGTTGCGACCGAAGTACCCGTCAAGAAAGCAGAAGAACCTATTTCCCACTAGTTTCTTGAGAATTTGATCAATGAAAGGCAGTGGGAAATGATCCTTCTTCGTGGAAGAACTGAGTCGGCGGTAATCTATACAGACTCTCCACAAGTTGGCTAATCGGGTAGGAATGACTTCTCTGGTTTCAGTCGTTATAATGGTGAGTCCTGCCTTCTTGGGCACGACCTGAATTGGGCTCACCCAACGACTATCGGAGATCGGGTAGATGATCCCAGCATCTAACCACTTGATGATCTCCTTTTTCACGACCTCCTGCAGATTGGGGTTCAAGCGTCTCTGCATTTCACGAGAAGGTCGTGCGCCCTCTTCTAAATAGATATGATGAGTACAATACGAGGGACTTATTCCAGTCAGATCATCGAGAGTCCACCCGATGGCTCTGCGATGTTGCTGGAGGACAGCAATCAGATGGGATTCCTATTCGGGATTGAGGTTGGAATTGATAATCACAGGAAGGGTCTGATTAGAACCCAAAAAGATGTATTTCAAGTGAGCAGGAAGGGGCTTTAGTTCGAGGATGGGGTTATCAGCAGCGGCGGATGGTTCAGAATAGACGTGAGGTTCAAGGGTAGGAGCTACTGGGTTGTCCAAATCTAGATTCGACTCCTCTGTTTGCGGGTCAAGATCTTTCTGCAGTTGATGAGGTATAATCAGGTCATTCTGGAAGTGTGTTTCATCAACCAAAGCCCTAATGTCACAAATCTGTTCGATGACACCGCAATTGATTCCTTGTTGGGCCTTAAATATATCAATTTTCAGGGTTTGATTCCCAAATTTGAGCTCTATTTGGCCCTCCTCACAGCTAATGTTGGCTCTAGCAGTAGCCAAGAAAAGTCTCCCTAAAATGATTGGTGTATCCATAGGGTTCTCAAGTGCGTCCATGTCTAAGACTATAATGTCTACAGGAAAGTAGAAATCCCGCACTCTCACAATAACATCCTCGAGAATCCCTTTTGGTGACTTTATAGATCGATCTGCTAATTGTAATGTCACCTCAATTGGTTTCAGCTCAGATTCTTCTAGATGGTTAAGTAAGGATGTGGGTATCAGATTTTTGGAAGCACCCAAGTCTAGCAATGCTCTATCAAATTGTGTATCACCTATCTTGAAGGAAATCAGGGGAGTATCAGGATCTTTAGCCTTGGGTGGTAGTCTGCTAAGGATTACAGAGCTGGCTTGCTCTGACAGAAAATTGGACTCCCACTCTTGGTTCGCGGCTTACACTGGGGTGTACACACATTCTTTAAGAATCTTGCGTAAGTTGGTACGTGGCGGATTGCATCCATCAAGGGGATGTTTATGTGGACCTGCTCAAAGAGCTTGACCAGGTCCTCCTTAGGTGCCACGGGCTTGGTAGTCTTCTTTCCCTTGGTCAAGGCCTCAAGAAACAGAACCTTGGTTGGTTCTTCTAGGATAGGTCCAGGTCTTTGATCTGGGACAGGGATAGGAATGTCCTGGATTACCGTCCTAGTCTTGGGATCACTGCCAAGCTTGGAGTGGTTTTGATAAGGTGGATCTTGGGTTTCCTTACCACTACGGGTTGTCACGGAATTAAGTCCTGCCTGGTTTTGGTTGGGATTGGGTAAGATGGGTTGCTGATTGCCTGCAAAAGAAGTGGAAGCCTCCATCCCGTCGGGTGAAGGAACAGAGGGAGCCTGATAAATCATATGGGCTTGGCCCGGGTTTGGGTTCATAACGCGCCGCTGGGTTGGCACATTATTTGGGTTAGGAAGAGGTTGGGAAGGGAGAGTGCCTGGCTGGCGAAAATTTGCCAACTGGGCCAGCTGATTTCAGACTTCTATAAGCTCATCCTTGTGTTGTTTTTTAATAGTCGCATTCGTTCTTTGAATGTCAGCCAGAGTCTGAAGGATAAGGGACATTTGATCCTGATTTGGCCCTGATGGATAAGTAGGGTTGGGCCTAGGCTGAGGCGGCTGGTAAGGACGAGGGTGTTGTGGGCGGGGCTAAAAGGGTGGTCTTTGGGTTTGGGAATTTTCCGCCCACTGAAAGTTGGGATGGTTTCGCCATCCAGGGTTATAGGTGTTGGAGAATGGGTCATTCTGGATGGCGTTGAGGTCCTCGCAGGTCTGAGGAACCTCCAGAGAGTCAGAGAAAGGGGGAATGGAATTTCCTGGGCTGGCATAGAGAGGATCGGATGGTGGATATGGATCCATCCCAGGAGAAGATCGATGGAGAATGTTTTGCACAGTCTCCCGCATGGAAGGAGGTTGTGCAAAGGAGCTATGCGCAGAGGTAGCTCGCTGCAAGTGCTGAGTCAGCTCATCCACCTTCTTTTCAATGATTGAGACCTTGTCCAATCGACTGGACATTAATTCCAGGTCGACTGATGCAGACAGGCCCTGCGTCTCATGTGCTCCCCTAAGATTCGTCGATGCGTGGGTATTCGTCCTGTCGAATAATCCCATGGAGTCATTGTTGATGGAGTTCTCGCACATGTTTTCGAGAATCTCCCACACGGTGTCCTCATGTTGACCCATGATATTCCCTCCGCAGGTTGCATTGACGAAAAGACGGATGTCTTCACGGAGTCCCTGGTAAAAAGATTGGACTTGTTCCCATTTAGGAACTCCGTGATGGGGGCACTTTCTCATGAGATCCTGAAAGTGATCCCATGCCTCATGGAGAGGTTCCCCTGTTTGCTAAGTGAAGTGAGTAATCTGATGGCGCAAGGCATTGGTCCAACCAACGGGAAAGAACTTTTTCAAAAATTCGGACTGACCTGTTTACCCAGCACTCCTTACGCACCACCCACGCCAGGGTGCCTGGACCCGGGTGCGCTTGACCCGACCCGAATACCCAATTGGCTCTAGGAGAGCAAGCCGAAGAGAGAATAGAGAGAGAGTGTACGCGGGGAGGGTAGGGGTAGGTTTTGCACTCGTGTGTGCAGGGAAAGGAAGAGAGGAGGCTGAAGCTGCAACCACAGAAAGAAGGAAAAGCAAAGGGCTGAAGGCAAAAGCTGAGGAACCTGAAGGAAGGAGGAGGCACGGTTGAAGAGGAAAAAGAAAGAAGGAAATCATAAGCCAAGGAAGGAAAGAAGGCACAGCTAAAGGAAAAGAAGAAGAAAGGAGCCGCAGAAAGAAAGAAGCTAAGGCAGAAGACAGAGAAGGAAAGAAACAAGGCCATAGACAAAGAGAAAGGAGCCAAACCCAAAGAAAGAAGGAGATCAAAGGCAGAGGAAAGAAGGCAGAAACCAACAGAAGAAAAAGAACAGAAGAAGAAGAAGGAAAGAAAGGCAGAGAAAGAGGAAGCTGAAGAACAAAGCAAAGAGAAGAAGAGTCAAAATACTTTTTATCCAATCTTCTCAATTTCTCTTTTATTGTTACATTTTAGTACTCATAAACTTCTGCACTATATTTTGAATTAGATTTTGAGTAACTTTAAGTTTTCAAATTACATCTATTGAGATTAGTGAATAAGTTCCATTTGCTTCCTGTGTTCGACCTCAGACTTAAACATTCGAGTAATAAAAATTCTTATTTGTTTACAAGGTAATTTCACTTATACTGTAACGTAACATCATTCATCTTTTAAACACCAAACTCACCGTGTAAACATTTTGACGCGAACCTGGCTTGCCTGACCCGTTTACCCAGCACTCCTCGCGCACCACTCACACCGGTGCTCCTGAACCTGGGTACGCTTAACCTGACCCGAATACCCGATTGGCTCTGGGAGAGCAAACTGAAGAGAGAATAGAGAGTGTACACGGGGAGGGTAGGGGTAGGTTTTGTTGGTGCTAGCACACCACGATCATTTGTTTTGATGATAACAAAACACGTGTTATTTAACATTTGCAATTTGAGTCCTAGATTTCAGGTTAATTGCAAATGTGGACGTGTTTAGACGGAGTTCGAGCTCGCATCCAGGACGGATTGGAAGAGCTTGACGGAAAACAGAGGAGGTTCGCGTGGAGCGACAGATTGAAGATAGAAGATAAGAAGAATAGGATAGATTCTTTTTGATCCTTTCATGTACTTTTATCTTTATTTTTCTTGCTCTTTATTTTCCTTAGAAATTATGTTAAAGAGCCTCAAAGAACCCTAACAGTAGTCCTAGGAACACCGGCACAACCCTAGGATACTTAGGTTTTCTGTAGAATACTTAGAAAATCAATATAGGGTTCAAACAGCACTTCCAGACGTCTAATTCCCAAATCAGACGTCTGATAAAGAATTTTAAGACGTCTGACTGTTGTTTCAGACGTCTGATAACTGTTAGGCTGGACATAGTTAGTTCTGTCTGAGGAAATCAGACGTCCAGACCTTAGACCAGACGTCTTAGGAGACGTCTGATGACTTTGCCAGACGTCCAATTGGTGGACCGTTGGCTGGCTTAGAAGACACTCAAGAATATGACCGTTAGAGCCTTATCAGACGTCCATAGGACTTTCCAGACGTCTGATAAATGACCGTTTTGCCTCGGCTGACCCAAAATCTCTTCTCAGAGATTTTCTAGCCGTTGCAACGTTTGGAAATCAATTCCCACAGTAAAAGTAGGTTTCCAGACGTCCATACATAGTGCCAGACGTCCTGCATGTCGTCTGATGGACTTGCACAAAAATCCTGTTTAGATCTGATTCAAGTCAGGGAGAAACCCGCATAGAATCAGACGTCTGACCTTGGAATCAGACGTCTTAAAGTGGCCTTCCAGACGTCTGATGCCAGAGTTAGACGTCTGATAACCCTGTCAAATGCAATCATTGTCCTGATTTCGGCCTGATTCTCTTGGGCTTTGCACCCAACGGCTATGGAAGCTTTTCCAAGCCTTCCAAAGCCTTCCTAAGGCCTCTATAAATAGAGGGGAACCCTTGTAACAAAAATAGACATAAGAGACACACTTAGAAAAACACAAGACACACTTAAGCAACATACTTCCACTCTCTTGTGTCCAAGAAGCTCTTGCTCTCTAAGCTCAAGCTCCATCATCTTGAGAGCATCATTCCCTTCGCGCACCCGCTCTCCCGCCGTTGTCTACGAGAGCGACATTGCGCCGTCGCGTGGCTCACGCACCGCGTCATCGTCGACGCACTCCTTGTAAAGGGGAGTTTCCTAAATCCTATAGAAGCTTAGGTTAATTACTTTGTTGGCTCTATAGGTTTGTTGTTTTATTTTACCTTTGTTATTTTGGTTGGGTATTCACTTTGCGAATTCCTGTCTCCTTCGTGGGACAAAATCCTTCTCGTGGAGAGAAGGGGTTGAGGAACGCTACCCTCGTACTTGTAGCGTGGTTGTACTGAGGTTGAATCACCCTCGTTTAAAGTGATTCGTTTAGTGGATTTTGATCAACTAGGTTGATCGGAAAATCCTAACTCGAGAGGGTTAGGTGGTGGTTTTCACCCGGTTTAGGTTTCCACCTAAAAATACCTGTGTACATTGTGCGATTGATTTTTGTGAGATTGCTTTATATTTTTATTTCCGCATATTTTTACGTCACCCCTCCTAGTAGGGAACTTTCAATTGGTATCAGAGCAGGTCTTGCTGTTTCGGCGTAACAACCCGGCAAGAGATCAAATGGAGGGAAGCACATCAGCAATCAGGATCTCCGAGGGGCAGTCCACAACCCGTCCGCCGTTCTTCGACGGGAGCAACTACCCCTATTGGAAGTTGCGGATGAAGACCTGGCTTCAAGCCACCGACTTCACGGTCTGGGCCAGATGCGAGACGCCTTTCGACATCCCAGAAAAACCCGTGGGAGGCTACTCGCAGCTGCAGATTCAAGATCTTTCACTCAACGCAAAGGCAATGAATGCCTTGTATTGCGCGTTGAGTCCGGAAGAATTCGAACGAATCCAAGAGTGCACCACCGCTCACGAGATATGGAGGAGGTTGGAAGGCACTCATGAGGAGACGAGTTCGGAAGAAGATCTCGGAGAGAAGGAAACCACGTGCCTTGGTTTCATGGCAATCGGAGAAAGCGACATCGACAGCGAAAGCGACTCCGACAATGAGGTAAACCTGGATTTACAAGATGCTTTTAATGAGCTTTTTGAAGTTAGTAAATCACTTAGAATCGAAAACAAAAGCATTAAAAAGAATCTTAGTTTTCTTAGAAATGAAAATGATAGGTTAGAAATAAAACTTAAGGATCTAGAAGCTAGTCCTAAAAATGATAACCTATTATTAGAAAATCAAAACCTCATCAATGAAAATAATAAATTGATTGAGGAAAATAATAGTCTAAAGTTAGAAATTTTTAATTTAAAAACTAAGATGCAAACTATAGAAAAAGAAATTGCATGTCTTAGGAAAAATTCTAACAAATTAATCAACAAAGTAGACAAATTTTATAGCCCTAAGGTTGAGATAGGATCTCCGTCAAGGAGACCCACTAACAAATCCGGATCCAAGCTTACTTGGATACCGAAGAAAAATTTGGAATCTTGTTTTGTAGGATTCAGGGATAACTACAATACAAAGGACTGGACCTACAAACTCAAGGCTGGTCAACTCGAGTTAGGAGAACCAAGGAGTAGACCAAGGAGGAGAACAAGAAGACCGACGAGACGGCGAACAAACGACGGACCCGCCGCACGTCGACCACCAGATTGGAGACCGGCGCCAATGCCCGGGCCTCCAAGTTACGGATGGGAGCCCCATCCGATGTGGCATCCACCACCACCATTTGGGCCATTTTATTGGCCATGGTAGGTGAGGTAAAACCCTTTAACCCTATCTTTTTATAAGCATTTAGATAGGGGGAGTTAAAATTAATGAGCTAATTGTCAATTTTTAAGGGGGAGATATAAGGTAGCTAAATTTCCTTTAGTAAGGGGGAGAAAAATAATAGCTATCTCATTGTTACAAAAATGGGGAGGACTTTACCTTTGTTAAAATAAATTCATAGAAGAGCATGTTTAAAGGGGAAGTTATAGGAAATATAAAATCAATTAAACCTTTTTGATAATGTCAAAAAGGGGGAGGATTTTTATGCATTATTATTTACGATTTTGTCATCATCAAAAAGGGGGAGATTGTTGGTACTAGCACACCACGATCATTTGTTTTGATGATAACAAAACACGTGTTATTTAACATTTGCAATTTGAGTCCTAGATTTCAGGTTAATTGCAAATGTGGACGTGTTTAGACGGAGTTCGAGCTCGCATCCAGGACGGATTGGAAGAGCTTGACGGAAAACAGAGGAGGTTCGCGTGGAGCGACAGATTGAAGATAGAAGACAAGAAGAATAGGATAGATTCTTTTTGATCATTTCATGTACTTTTATCTTTATTTTTCTTGCTCTTTATTTTCCTTAGAAATTATGTTAAAGAGCCTCAAAGAACCCTAACAGTAGTCCTAGGAACACCGGCACAACCCTAGGATACTTAGGTTTTCTGTAGAATACTTAGAAAATCAATATAGGGTTCAAACAGCACTTCCAGACGTCTAATTCCCAAATCAGACGTCTGATAAAGAATTTTAAGACGTCTGATTGTTGTTTCAGACGTCTGATAACTGTTAGGCTGGACATAGTTAGTTCTGTCTGAGGAAATCAGACGTCCAGACCTTAGACCAGACGTCTTAGGAGACGTCTGATGACTTTGCCAGACGTCCAATTGGTGGACCGTTGGCTGGCTTAGAAGACACTCAAGAATATGACCGTTAGAGCCTTATCAGACGTCCATAGGACTTTCCAGACGTCTGATAAATGACCGTTTTGCCTCGGCTGACCCAAAATCTCTTCTCAGAGATTTTCTAGCCGTTGCAACGTTTGGAAATCAATTCCCACAGTAAAAGTAGGTTTCCAGACGTCCATACATAGTGCCAGACGTCCTGCATGTCGTCTGATGGACTTGCACAAAAACCCTGTTTAGATCTGATTCAAGTCAGGGAGAAACCCGCATAGAATCAGACGTCTGACCTTGGAATCAGACGTCTTAAAGTGGCCTTCCAGACGTCTGATGCCAGAGTTAGACGTCTGATAACCTTGTCAAATGCAATCATTGTCCTGATTTCGGCCTGATTCTCTTGGGCTTTGCACCCAACGGCTATGGAAGCTTTTCCAAGCCTTCCAAAGCCTTCCTAAGGCCTCTATAAATAGAGGGGAACCCTTGTAACAAAAATAGACATAAGAGACACACTTAGAAAAACACAAGACACACTTAAGCAACATACTTCCACTCTCTTGTGTCCAAGAAGCTCTTGCTCTCTAAGCTCAAGCTCCATCATGTTGAGAGCATCATTCCCTTCGCGCACCCGCTCTCCCGCCGTTGTCTACGAGAGCGATATTGCGCCGTCGCATGGCTCACGCACCGCGTCATCGTCGACGCACTCCTTGCAAAGGGGAGTTTCCTAAATCCTATAGAAGCTTAGGTTAATTACTTTGTTGGCTCTATAGGTTTGTTGTTTTATTTTACCTTTGTTATTTTGGTTGGGTATTCGCTTTGCGAATTCCTGTCTCCTTCGTGGGACAAAATCCTTCTCGTGGAGAGAAGGGGTTGAGGAACGCTACCCTCGTACTTGTAGCGTGGTTGTACTGAGGTTGAATCACCCTCGTTTAAAGTGATTCGTTTAGTGGATTTTGATCAACTAGGTTGATCGGAAAATCCTAACTCGAGAGGGTTAGGTGGTGGTTTTCACCCGGTTTGGGTTTCCACCTAAAAATACCTGTGTACATTGTGCGATTGATTTTTGTGAGATTGCTTTATATTTTTATTTCCGCATATTTTTACGTCACCCCTCCTAGTAGGGAACTTTCAGGTTTTGCACTCGTGTGTGCAGGGAAAGGAAGAGAGGAGACTGAAGCTGCAGCCGCAGAAAGAAGGAAAAGCAAAGGGCTGAAGGCAGAAGCTGAGGAAGCTGAAGGAAGGAGGAGGCGCAGCTGAAGAGGAGAAAGAAAGAAGGAAATCAGAAGCCAAGGAAGGAAAGAAGGCACAGCTGAAAGAAAAGAAGAAGAAAGGAGCCGCAGAAAGAAAGAAGCCAAGGCAGAAGACAGAGAAGGAAAGAAACAAGGCCATAGACAAAGAGAAAGGAGCCAAACCCAAAGAAAGAAGGAGATCAAAGGCAGAGGAAAGAAGGCAGAAACCAAGAGAAGAAAAAGAACCGAAGAAGAAGAAGGAAAGAAAGGCAGAGAAAGAGGAAGCTGAAGAACAAGTCAAAGAGAAGAAGAGTCAAAATACTTTTTATCCAATCTTCTCAATTTTTCTCTTATTGCTACATTTTAGTACTCATAAACTCTTACATAATATTTTGAATTAGATTTTGAGTAACTTTAAGTGTTCAAATTACATCTATTGAGATTAATGAATAAATTCCATTTACTCCTTGTGTTCGACCTCGGACTTAAACATTCGAGTAATAAAAATTTTTATTGTTTACAAGACGATTTCACTTATAGTGCAACGCAACATCATTTATCTTTTAAACACCGGTCTCACCGTGTAAACACGTGGCCTTTGCCACGTACCAATTGAAGAGGGCAGTTCACCGATGGTGGAGGGCAATCAGAGGCCAGAAGGGGAGAGAGCTGTCGTGGGACTAGTTCGTGGCACTCTTCTGCGAACAATACTTCCCGCAAACCTAGCAGGCCTAGAGGAGTCAGGAGTTCCACACTCTCCGCAAGGGGGCGATGATAGTTAGCGCATACCATACGCATTTCTTGGAGTTGTCGCACTTCGCCTTGACAACTGCATCTATAGGAGAGTCATCTCGCTCTGTGGGGCCACCAGTGGCCTCTGGAAATCCCATACAGGAGCTAACTACCAACACTGAACCCCCGCCTAGTTACCAATAAGGATCGATTGAGAGAGGAAGTTGTGCCCCTCTCTACTACCATTGTGACCAACTGGATCATATAAGAAGGAACTACCCATATAAAGTTAAAATATAATAGATACTCCCAACGTCGAACACCAGAGGCCAATCTGACAATTGGGATTACCAAACACGAAAAGAAGGATATCAATCAGGAGGAAAATACCAATGAACTGCTGCCCAGAACTCAGCAACTCTTCTAATTTACTGCTCACCGTTAATTCCTTCTCAGGAGGGGCATCTGATGGTGGACCCTTGATGTGATTGTATGATAAGCCGTGCCCCTCCCGGTTTCTTTCGTTTTGACTTTTGTCTAAGCCACGCACATACTTTACACACAAAGAACCTCAATGCCTGAGTTGGGATATCCGCAAACACCTTCCATTACGGTCAACAACAAAAGGAAAACCCTAATTTTTTCAAGTATATTTCTACATTCTAATATAAACAAAAAAAAAAAAAAACCAACTAACCTGCCAACCATCTCAAAAATAAATATATATTTTTCAACATTATGCTCTATTCTTCCTCTCCTATTCAAGCAAATACACTCCATTCATATCACAAATTAACCTTTATTCTTAACCCATGTTCGATTGGTACAAATAAAATTAAGCTTCATTCTTAAATAAATATAAATAAAAATTATCTCATATTACAAAAAAGCAGATCTTATTTAACTAACCCATCCCGGCCCAAAAATAGCCCCAGAAGAGGCGTCGATGGTCGCCGCAAACAGTGACGATGAAGGCACACATCGCGTTCGCGCAATCCACCTTACGGTCAGAGTCAACGAATTCGACGCGCAAACAGCGCTTCATCCGTCGGCGCTCTCCATCATTACATCCTATTCAACATTTCGGATCTGTGGACAGGGCACGTCTTCGCATACGGACTCGATTACGCGACCCCATGCACGAGCCGCGTTCAACACGGCCGCTTCACTCCACCTTCCTTGCCAGAGAGAGATACGCGGACGACTCCTCTTGCCTTATAAAAAGGCACACACATATCCCTGCAGATTGTGTATCACAAGTAACCATCAATTGACGACTGCTGGCTGGAGCGATCGCGACACAACAACACAAGGTTTGATTGTAAATCGTACGTAACTATATATATATATATATATCTTCTAATTTCAATCCTTATTTACCAATTATTGTACTTAATTAGCTAAATGATCATTAATCTTCGATCCTCTGTTGACAAAAATACATGGATTTCATGCAGACACCGATCGATATGGGAGTAAATAGATCCGTAGTTCCTAATGAAGCAGAGAATTACCTGGAAAGCATCTCAAAGGGGTGTCCACAGAGGCTCGACCACACCCTCCACCCGCAACACCCTCTCATCAAGACCCTCCGCCCCGGCTACCTCTGCGACACCTGCGGCCTCCCGAGCTCCGACGTTCCCGGCAACGGCTGGTCCTACTACTGCGCCATCTGCGACTTCGACCTCCACCCCAACTGCGCCCTCGAGTACTCCGGGCCGCCGGCCGACGACACCAGATCCCTCCTCAGCCACAAGCTCCACAAAGACCACTTGCTCGCCAAGATCCCCCAGGAGTGCTCTTTCTGGTGCGAAGCGTGCTCGGAGAAGGGCCAGTCGTGGTCGTACTCGTGCGAGCAATGCGACTTCCACCTGCACGTCAGCTGCGCGGAGGAAGCCCAAGTTGCCGGGGGGAATAATGACGACCCACCGGAGAGGATGGTTTGTGAGATCGTGAGGACCTGCAGGGGGTCCTACTGGTGTAACCGGTGCGCCGAGGAGGGGAAGGGGTGGTCTTACCACCGCGAGGATTGTGATCTGGACGTGCACCCAAGGTGTGCTACGAAGATGCAGCATGGTGGGTCGTCGTGGCCTACCGGTGTGGCGCACCAACTTCACAGGGAGCACCAGCTTGTGAGGTCGCGCAGGGAGGCCTACCTCTGCGACAAGTGCAGGGCTCAAGGTCGGGGGTGGTCGTTCAGCTGCGACGCCTGCGACTTCGATCTGCATCCCAAGTGCGCCGTCGATGACGGCTTGGAAGCTGAGGATCTCACGCAGAAGCCACGTTCGCAGCAGCAGCAACAGAGCTTGAGTGGGAACGCAGCGGGTGGTGCTCAGGCGGATCCCCAGATGACGGCGCTGGAGCAGCAGAGGAAGATGTTGGAAGATTTCGACAAGCAACAGGCAGAAATGATTACTATTAACGCTCAGATGCAGGCGATGATGATGATACATAACACTACTAACAATATAATCAATAGTTATAATCGCCCTCCTTACTGGTGGTAGCTGCTCGATCGTCTATGGGGATCTGATAGGACATACATATATATTCCAAAGAGCTATGTATATTCTTTCTACTTTTTTGTTTTTTTAACTTCGAGAATTAATAAGCATACTGGAGGCCATCTCGAGTGGATGGTGTTTGGTTTCTGAGTTCCTGGTCATTGTTAGGATTGTATGGGTGTTGGGAGTTAGTCGGATTGTGCTGTATTCTTTTAAACTTCTACATATCAATTATAAGCAGTACTGTTTGAACTCCTGGAAATATTATGGATAATATATACCGTGATTTATGGAATTTTCCTTTTTTCTTCTATGTTATTCAAAAGATGAATGGATCGGGGGTTATTGATTCAAGACAGATGGATTCCTTCTAATATTTGTGGCCATTCCACCTGACGGCCGCCTTGCCAAGATGGAAAACCACCGTATGGTGCTTCAAGAATGGCGACTCGTGGGCCGACCAGAGACCGCAATCGTGTGTATAAAATGTTAGAGCGCTGCATCGCAGACACGGGAGTGTTTCCAAAAAGTTTACCAAACGTTGATACTCAATGCACAAGTGTTTGAGACATTGTCGATATATACAACAAATTTATTGGTGTTCCATCTCACACCTGATTTCAACAAAAGTCGCAGGTCAGATTCCTCACGTAACCTCTGTCTCTTTGATTAGAAGAACATTGGCCTTGGGATCATAATGGATGATAATTTATCTTTCAATTTAAGTATCTTTAATTTAGTTTGAGTTAACTTTTCTCTTACTTTGGTTAGTTAAGGGATATTTAGTTGACTGGTTAAGTAGATTTACATTGAATTAAATATTTAATCTGTTACTTAATATGTCTCTTATTTACGTTATTTACGTTAGGTTAAGTTTATATTCTTTGTAAAATAAATTTAATTTGTCAAAATATTCAAATAAATTAACTTATTTATTCTATCATTTATTTCACTTGTTTCGTATTTTTTTATTTATTCTATAAATTTTTTTCCCTTACTAAATTATGTCTTAGTGAATTAATATAGATATAATAGGATAATATTTATATTAACGTTACATATGTTTCACAATAATATTAATAACAATATTTAAGATTTAGTGATATAAAAATAATTTTCATTATTTTGAGAAACATCTATACAAAATACTCATTTTTTTTCATACCACGTAATACAGTTGAACAAATTAAAGAAAAATTGATCATCGTCGACTAAACATCAATCTCCCAAATAACACAACGATAAACACTTAAATTTAAATCTCCCCTGCCAAAGTTAGAAACCTGAAACATTTGAGCTTAGTGGGTGTCAATCAAGACTTCACTTCAAAGCAAATGAGTAAATTACCACGAATCATGATTTTAGTTAACTTAATTAAACTATAAATTCGTAAAAATTGCTGATGACCATGGTGTGACACTACCCTTGCCTTAATGAAAATATAGACTACATTTAATCTCGAGATAGATGAACAGTATATAAATAATATAACAGTATAAATATAATTTACGAGCAACATCACCTCAATTCTCTGTTCACAACGTATCAATTAATATATCACATCTACCCTCAATTGGTTACTCTACTTTTCAACAACAAAAAAAAAAAAAAAAAAATAATAATAATAATAAATTAAATACTAAATATAAATTAATTAAATTATAACCTAATCTAAATATTTAAATGACATCTATATATAACTTATAATACATTAATTCACCTATTATATGTATCGTCTGATAACTCAATTCTCACGCTACTATCTCTACAATTTAACTCTTCCTAAGTTTTTATCTTAAGGTCCGCTTTAGTAAGATAAATTATTAGAAGAAGTAAAAATTAAAAATTGAAGAAATGAAAAAATTGAGTAATTTTAGTATTTGGTTGAATTTATTACCTTATCAAAGAAATTATGAAATTTTATCATACTTGAATTGTTTATTTGATAGAATAGGTTAATACAATAAAAATAAAATTAGTTAGAAAAAAGAGACTAGGCATAATTAATTAGAAGAATTAGATAATTTCATGGGAATGTAGGATTATTCAATCCTGAATTTAAGGATGCAATTCCAGTATCAACAAATTCCTACATAAAAATCCCCAAACAAAAAATTAGAGGCGCTATTCCACGAATCAAACAAAACCGAAGAGAAAATACTAACCCTCATCCAAGAGTAACCTTAATGTGTACCTGGAGAGCATGAATGGACAGGGAGATCATGGTACACTTGAGGGGAGAGCGCTCAGCTAACCATCCTTTGTTAACTTGTTCATGGACAACGGATGAGATGAAGTGTTTGAAAGGGATGTGGGACTGAGATGTTGTTTAACCATTGCTCTATTTAGAGCATTGAACAGATGAATCAATCGAGCATCAATGGTCAATATATACGGAGTACCAAATGAAAGTCCCCTCCTGATCCTCTCCTTATCAAACATTTCTCATGCACTCAAAAGGAGGAAAATAAAACAATCAGGTAAATTTTTGGTTCTCATATATTGATGTGCAAGAAGATCATGGTCAATCTTGACAATGGTTTATTAAACATAGGATTTTTGGAGTTTCGAACAAACGCATACAGACGGTAAAGTGTTGAACTGGGGTGACCCGCACAACTTAATGATCGGCCCAAAAACCAGGCCCATCCCAAGCCTAGTGTGAGCTTGTATTGGGCTTCGGTTGAAATATTTCCAAGCCGAAAATCCTAAAGTATGACTGCTCAAAATTAATCAAAGTTGCTATTGATATAAATGTATTGGTCTACACATGTAACATTATTAATCATTGACAAACCTAAAGCATGACCCATCCTTATACCCAAAAGCAATCAAAATTTTTTATATTCACATATGATATGAATATATTTCTGTCCACATATTCCATTATCAATCAGTAATTCAGTCACCCCACACCAAATTTGATGGCTTAAAATCACAATTCCTCTCCCTTCTCATTTGGATGCTTAAGTACACATAATTACCAATTTATCTGATTTATTAAAAACAACAAACATGTTTAAAGAAAATACGCTTTGCTTGTAGACTATAAATTATCAAATATAAGAACATCTATACTGTCTCACGATGGGTGCATATTACATTCATTAATGTTTGGGCCAACCTCGCCAAGGTCTAGCCAAAAGCTCATAAATATATGTGTGTGACACACACACAGAGGGAATTTAATTTTGACAATCTAAATATTATCAAATTTAATCTTATTTGAAGAGGATGCTAGAGTCCTATGATTTTATTGAAATTTTATGCATTTCATATTTGTGTTAAATGATGTGTAAAGATATTAATTAAGATACACAAAACTTAGGTGCCAATAAGACCTATATTGTATGCTCTTATATATATATACCCAGAGAATATTATGTTTAAAAAATTCAAATGAATATGTTATTTGAGTCGTTCGCATCTTTGATCAAAATTACCTACAATATGCTTATGCAATTTTACAATCTACTTTCCAATTTTAAATAATTTATTTCAGTTTGGAAATTTGGAGATAATATTTTTCGATTTTATATGAATAATATGTAATTTGCATAATATTTTTTATATGATTTCGTCATTGTGGATTTTCAATTTTTATCCATTTCCTTTCATTATTTATGTTGCAAACTTGGTGTCTATAGTTTTCTCTCATTCACAGCGTCATCGTTCTTCTCAAAAAGATGTGAGCATCTCTATGGAATATATTAGTTTATACGTGTGAAGTTCTTCGGTGATCTGTATTGGAATATTTCCAGTGATCTGTTACAACTGATGAAAAGTGTAATACATGGTCATAATTTATAAGATCTTGTACTTATATCCCATGTAAATTGTATTACAACATTTTAGTAGATATTTTTATCAACAGTTGGTGAATTATGTATATTACAACATTTCCAGTGATGTGTTACAATTGATGGAAGCTGTAATACAGAATTACAATTTACAAGAGGTAATTATAATTAATTAGCGGATGTTATGTCACAGACTTGTGTTTTATTTTTGAATACGTCATTTCGCTTCCCATTAACCGCAATCATGAGATGCACAGGGGTTGTCAATAATATCCTTACATGAAATGCAAGTTTTCTTTTATCTTTTTATATAATGAAATGTGTATTACGTAGTTTGTAAGTTACAAGAATATGCACGTGTATATAAGTAAATTGTGTAATACAAATTATTCCAATGGTCGATAGGAACAGGTGGAAAGTGTATTGCATTTTTATAATTTACGAGGACATTTTTTTTCTGTTGAATGTAGTTATTGTATTACAATAATTATTCATTAAATCCACTGTTCTGACATCCTCGTAGTAGTAATTATTCGACACAAACACTTCAAGGAGATTTTTTTGATTTTTTTGATTTGTATTAAAATTTTTAATGTTAATCATATTCTAATACAATACTTTCTATATATATAATGAAGACAAAATGTTACAACACACACATAAGTGTGTTACAATCTTCATATAGTTTATTACAGGTGCGTTGTATATTCAATACAAACGTATTTAATCGACATTACATCGCGATGACTAAATCGTTACAATGACTTTGTTGATTTAATGCTTATTCCTTATCTATTTTAAACTAATTACTAGAATAGAAGGACATGATCACATTCTAATTATAGTATTGAAGATTTTATGAGATTTATTTTCATTTTTTGTCATCTTGGTTTTTCCACTTCCTTATAATTCGCTTGATTAAGAAAATGACGTGGGTTCATATGATGGTTTTTATTTCCATGGTTATATTACAATTGTATGGTTTAAGTTCTTGTGTTCATTTGTATTTTTTGAGCACAGAACTCTCTCGATAAGTCCTATATATATATATATATATAAAGAAAATGGAGCGTGGAATCTACCTGCACATGACTTAGTTGAAGCTTACCTAATAGTTTCTAATACAAGTAATATTTTAAAGTAAAAATTTAAGAATTAAAATCACTCTAGATAAACATATTATACATAAAATTTTGAGTCAATTTAATGATCCACCCCCTTACAGAGGTTCAATTTTAACGATTTAAATATTATAAAATTTGACGTTACTAGATAAAAATGCTACATTCATCTAATTTTAATAAAATTTTATATATTTTAAATTTTTACTAAATAATTTAAATCTCTAAATTTTCATTTTAAAATATTAATTCACATAAAAATATGACTAAGTTACGAGTGTATATGAAAGAGAGGTTTATGATAGATAATTAGGCTTGAACCTATGCTTAAATTCATATTAATTTTCTATTGTAAAAGAGGATCCTGCTTAAGGCTTGTATAATACAGTTTGATTTGGTGCAGATTGCATCTATAAATAAAAACAAAGGTCTCCGCAATTCTGTACGCCGATTTTGGAAAGGGTGCAGAGCATGAGGTCAACCATTCTACAACCCGAATATCACTCTCTTATATCATGTCCTGTTCTATGCTGCACGGAAGGTTACATCAACTAACCATCTAATTATTTCGCTACGTTGTCTTTCCATCCTGTGAACTAATATAGGCTAAAATTGACAAATGTTACTTTCATCGTCCTTCTCGATAAAAAATTAAAAATAAGATAAAATAAAGTAACAAATTTTAATGACCAATTTTCACCCGACGGCTGACGACTAATAACACCTCATTATAATTAATAAAAAAAAGATGCTGTTTGGCACACACGAAACGTCGCAACAAATCTCACCAAACGAAGGTGAGCCATGGGATCGAGCCAAGGATGCTTGGGATCGAGTCAAAGGATGCTGCCGCACTCAAGGAGCAAATTCTTGTATGTGCTGTCGGCTAAGATTTGGTTTGTATGACGTGTGAAAGGAATGCCCATGTCCATATGGTAGCAACTTCCAACCTCCCCCTCACCTTTGGCTTCTGAAGTCATAATATCTGCTTGCTCATTGTAACGTAACCCCTTCCTTGCATCCATTATCCGGCGTGAGGATGAGTCTACAGGTTACCTTAACATGTATTGTTTATTTATTTTTATCATTTCTCAACCTTCCCAACAGCGCCCACCGTTTTACATTTTTTTTTTTTTTCCTCTTATGACGGAAGGGAGACGTGTCGGTAAAGATTTTTTTTATATTTACCTTTTTCTTTTTTTTATTTTTTATTTCATTTTTTACAAATTATTTATCGCGTGTGTCTATTTTGAATTCCATCTTCACCATCGACGTCTTTTGTATTTTATTAGAGATTAATATTGAGTATGTTTATGTAAAAGTATGAAATAATAAATAATTAGATTACATAATTAGATTGGTACTTTCGACCGTGTTTCACTTATTTGATTTTAAACATTTTTGTCGGTGTTTTAAAATCTTACCGGTAGCGGTAGCAAAGAGGGCAGGCACACCGATTGGAAATCGAAAATAAAAATATATCGGATAATGCATTTTATAGCGCATATTATTTTTTAAAACTAAGATAAATTGACTAATGTATTTTACAAAATTTACCTATTAAATTGTTGTATTGGGTGCCATGCATCTAACTTCTTTTTTGGCCATTGGCCTTTTTGAGTAAAATTTACCTATTACTTAGAACGATGTAGGTACTAAGATGTAAAAATTGATGTGTTTTACAGCATGCTAACGTGATGCTTAAGTGTAAAATCACCATTAATAACTTTACATAAGTGCAAATCACTTCATGATCATTTGCATCGATGCAAAATCACCATGAATCATTTTGTATCGATGCACTATACATCACTTTGTACCGATGAAAATCATTCCATGACCATTTTACATCGGTGCAAAATCACCGATACAAATCAGTGTGTCATGTCAAACACGTTATAAAGCGTATTACATGCAAGGGTTTAAAAATCGGATCGGCCATCGAACTGGTTAAGTTCCAATTTTGGTTTTTAGTGGTTCAACCAATCGTTCAAATCGATCGAACCAGTAATGACGTTATTATTAGAATCGGATTAGGAAAAATCGGATCGGTCAAGTTTAGGTTTGGTTTGTATTAGTCCAACTGGATTGAACCAGGTTAAATCAAAATTTAATGTATAAAAAACTAAATATAACTATCATAAAATATTACTTTGAATATGAAATATCTAATCACAATATGAAATAAAATGGAAGTATTAAAGATTTAAACTAAAAGATATAAAAGGGAAGTATATGAAAAAAGAAAAACTAAATTGTAATAGAAGAATTTCGAAATTTCAAGAAAACATTAGCAAACAAAATCGAGAAAAAAATCAAAATTAATTTTCGTGACGATCATTTAGCATCATTGATATCCTGTAAAAGAGCAAATGAGAGAAAATTAGCTAAATGTTAACTTCATAAATAATTTAGATATAATTCTAAGCTATTAAAATTTGCATAAGTTAGTACCATTGCAGACATATGTCTCAAACCCTCCCTATCTAGCCAAGGCTCTAAATCTTGTAATAGAATATTTTCAGGTTTCTCTGTCAATTTCTCTACCAAGTTCATCCCTTCAAATGAAATAGGATCCCATTGATTTTCATTTTGATTTTCCCTTGAATTTCAAATCAACAATTATGATAGGTTAAAAATGACATATACAAATAATATTAAAAAAGTGAACAAATAAAACTTCATCAACAATTTTATACCTTAATCAATCTCAAATTATATTCCACATATGCAAGGTCATTTAACTTTACATGTAATAGCTTATTTCTTTTTGCAGTGCGAAAATTTTCAAATACACTCCAATTTTTCTCACATGCTATGCACTGCAAGTCTGACTTAATAATCGAATGACCATTTTTTGCAATGTGAGAGCTTCTCCACCAAAATTCTGCCAACACTCAACTATAATAAAAAATATATAATCATAAGGTGAAGTAATATAAATAATAATTGAGTAAATTTTTAGAATCTATAATGACTTACCATGAGAAATTTGATTGTATGCCTACTTTGCCATTGGATGACCAAACATTCCCTTAGCATTGCGATACATTCCAAGTTCTTTATTTATTTGATCAACACTAGGTTGTTGGTTCTGAAACATTATGGCACGACATCAAAAAAAGAAGACATTATACTATGCTTCCCATATAAAGTCTTTGTGGAGTTCTTGTAATAAAATTCAAGATTCGAAATGTAAGTTGCATCATGGAAAGGTTGATGAAGTTGCTTTTCCTACTTCTCATCAAATACTTCAAATATTCCTTGTATTCATTTTGATCATCATCAAATGCGGCCTTGATTGTCGCTCTCGTTGCATGCATCCCAGCATAAATGTAGCCTATTGAAAGGTGTTCATCACTGCCCACCATTCGCAAAATTTTTATAGAAGGCTCAACAACCTTAATTACTTTGAAACATAAATCCTAAAAATAGGAGATTGACATGACGTCTTTGACTTCATTAATAATTCTTGTTTTGAGATTTTATGCTCCAACCACTCTTTAAAAGCAACCATAGATATTAAGGAATCTTTTTGTTCACATAAACTCTACAATGCAAGCAAATTTGTCGCAAATCTAGTGGATGATGATCTAACCAATTCTTTTTTACGATGCTTTCTCATCAAATTCAAGATATAGCCATAGTTATAGATGAATTTTGTTATCTTTCTCACCTCGATAATAGCAAACTTAACATAAGGCAAATCATCGAATTTCTCAAGAATATAATCAATGCAGTGAGCTGCATAAGGACTCCAATCATATTTCATTGCTTTTTTAGCAACAGCATAGTTAGCTGCATTATCTATAACAAAATGGATGACATTTTGCGGTCCCATAAATTCAATCATTTCTTTGAATAAGCCACATAAATATTATGATGTTTTGGAATGATTAGAAGCATCAACTGATTTAAGAAAAACAATCCCTTCATGACAGTATGTCAAAAAATTAATTAATGTTTTTCGTCGTCCATCAGTCCATCCATTTGCCATGAGTGTACAACCAAATCTTTATCAATGTCTTCTAAATATTTCAATGTAATCAAACATATCATTTACATTGTCTTGTAATAAGGGTCCGCTTACCCTATATGCAGATGGTGCTTTATAATCAAATCCAACGGATGTAACAACATCCAACATCTCTTGGAACTCTGGAATCTCAACTATGTGAAATGGTATGTGTGCTTTAATAAATCACTTTGCAATTTTGAAATCAATATCTTGAATAAGATCTTTTGAAGCGAAAACACTTTTGATTGAAGGTTAACTTCCAGGTATAATAGTTGGAGGAAAAAAAATTTTAAGCTATGAGTTTGAGAATCCTTTAATGCAATACTATTTGATGGGCCTAATGGCTGCAAAAAGTAAACCATAAAATGTAACTGACTGAGAGCCAGTGGAAGTCATTGCAAAAGTTTCATCAACTCTCATTTTTTCTATTTGATATGATTCAAATGCATTTTTTATTTGATACTTCACATGACTTTAGACATTTCTACATGACTTGGTCTGCTCCTTTTTCTTTGCCAAGTGTTTCTTAAATCTATGAATCCCTCCTCCACAGATAATCTTAGGATAGTAATTACATTTCACCTTGAAAGATTTTGATGAAATATCTTGTTTTCTTCTAACCGCCATATCATTAACTTCAGGAGTAGGATGAGACTCATTAGGAACTCCTTCCTCGTTTCCATCCATTGTTCTACAAACAAAATAAGATAAAAAATATAAAAACATGATTCTAGAATCTAAACCATTACTCCTTTCTCATTTAAAATAATTGTGATAAAAAGATATACATTATGAGATACACACAATAAAAGAAATAAACAAACAACAATATACTTACAACCAACCATCCAACAAACATTATGAAACCATAAATTATATATGCTTTGTTACTTCTATTGCATATAATAAAAAAATTTGAAGATAATTTTTGTAGAGGATCCTTTCTAAAGAGTTGTAAGAGCCGATGGATGACAGAAGGGGACATGAAAGAGGTGATGGCAGCTAGCATCAGATTCCACCAAGATAATAATCATAATCATGAAGTATAATGAGAACAATATATTGTTTTCTTTCCATTGTCCATCTTTTTAGAATACTATTAAAGCCTTAGGAAAGGAAAAAAAAGAAGGAAAGAAAAAAAAATACATCCATTTGTTGCAAGAATAGAAAAATGATGATTCTCTACACTTATATCCTTTATAGATGATATTTCTAAGAAAAAATGGTGCTTGAACTTTCTCTCATTTTCCTGTTCTATGTAGCTACACCCTAATTACTCTTAGCTCAGATAAATTGAATTGAAAGTGGCTATAATTGGTGATATTCTTAACTTGCACTTATTCTAATAAAATGCAAGATTCTTGATCTTGATATTTACTTCTGTCTTATTTATGTAAAAGCTCGAGCTAGCATACTTCAACAGAGAATTTGTGAGCAGAGGACATGGGCTCAATTCCTCTTCCAAAAAATTAAGAAAGGGATGCACAATAATTTACTTGAGGGTTGATGTACATAATGTTATGGCTTTGAGGAATTTTTATGGTAGGACAACTTATAGCTTAGAATTGTTAGCAGACTCTAGACTTTGGTAACCAAAGAGGATGGAGGAAGGGGGTCATGTGGAGATGGGGAAGGAGAGGAGGAAGAAGTTTATAATGGTGTTGCAGTGGGAGTCGCGAATGCAATGGTGAGGGCAAGGAGTTGCGGATGGCGCTGTGAATGGTGGTGGGAGTCACTGCGATGGATGCGCGGTGGTGGGAGTCGACGGCGAGGGCAAGGAGGCGTTGCGATGGCTGCTTGGCGACGGTGGGGCGTGACAGTGGGAGTTGACGCTTCGACGATGGTTACGTGCGAGCCTGGGAGTCGACAAAGGCTACACCATTGCAGACGAAAGTTTTGAACTTTGGAGTTTGGAGAAGATTGAGGTCGCAAACAGGAGACTTGGCGCCTGTGGGAGTCGGTTGGGCTTTTGCAAAAAATCAACAAATTAACGTTTTTTTTTTGTTGGATGGGTGGACCGACCGGTTTCGATTCACCGGTTAGGTCGATTGGATTAAGTTTTGATTGGTTCCACCGATTTACGACTCCTCATTCAAAAATCGACTGATTCGACCAATCCAACATTGGTTACACCATTGGTTTCTAATTCAACCAGTTGGATCGACCGATCGGATATGATTTTTAAAATCCTGATTATACATATATATATATATATATATATATATATATATTTGTACATTTTTGACTACTGATAAAGTGAGCCTTGGATTACGAGGAAGAAGATAAAAGGTAACCAATGGTGGAGCCCATGTGTCGAAGGAGGGAGCGGCGATCAACTGTCGGTGGAGTCAGGTCTACCTCAAAACATTTTTCGATAGAAAAAACAACCGGTTTCAAAGGCAGGGGTGCAGAAAGTAGATAAGGAAAGACTTAAACAACGTATCTTGGAATTGGAATATCCACCGCACCAGCATCCGCATCTTTCTGTGTGTTCCCCCCCCCCACCTGTTGCCCTTCGCGGGCCTCATGCTTCGCCCACAAGTGAAGGCACCCCGAGATCCCAGACTTACATCGCTCGCTTCTACACCCATCCCATCATCTCTCCCTTCCCCCCACACCTCTTAACATCGAGTTCGCAGCATGACGCACAAGAAGCCCGTGGCAATGGCTCTCCTCCTCCTCCAGGTGGTGATGGTGGTGTTGGTGACGACCGCCACCCACTCGGGCTTCCCCTTTGCAAAGTTGCAGAGGCTGCAACACCCTCCCAAGGGCGACGGAACGCTTAGTGTCCTCGTCGTCGGCGACTGGGGAAGGAAAGGCGACTACAACCAATCTATCGTCGCCGATCAGGTCCCTTCTCCTCCACTGTTTTCTCTTCTTCTGGAACTTGACTAGTGCGTTGTGAAAGCCCTCTTTGGTGCTGTACTGAATTCTTAATCGCGTGTTTTAGCTGTTGTTTCTTTAATCGGACCCCACCCACGTGTTGATGATAGTTTATTGTGGGCGTTTCCTATGCTTCAAAAAATCCTCGAGGTCGGGTATACTATATATATGGATGGCATCTACCACCTTCTGTAGTTTCTGAACATATATATTTTTTATGACCCAGAATCCTACGAAGGCAAATTGAGGAAATTGGCCAACTCCCACATCAAGTTTTTTGGAGTATAAATAATCCATGGAACGTGGTAGAAATACGTATGATAGGTTTCTAGAGAAGCGGTGACAAATGACAAGGAATTATTATAATATCCAGAGCTACTTCTAGAGGTAACCAAATGGTTGAATTGTTAGTGCGCAGGACCCCGTGCTGCATCCAATGTGAAGCAAGGGATCCTCTGCAATTTTAACAAGGTTGTGAAATTAAATTCCTCTATTAATCCTTTTTTTTTTTTTTTTTAACAAATCCAAAATATTTTCGTGGCTCAAGTAACCCCTTCTTTTATTAGTGAGAAGCCTAATTAACTTACAACATAATGTTGAATTGATGCGATTATAGGGTTTATATTGGTGGGAAAGAATTTGGAAGGAGGAATTAATCCAATTTGGGAATTAACACATATTATTAGTGGTGATCAAACCCTAAACCGTAAGCACCATCTACATGGGCCATTCCTTGTTGAAATGAGGGAATATACGAACCTTAGCTGTCATTCTCTTCCCATAGTTCTGTGCATTCTCTGTTTCAATCGTGAGAGGAGAATCTCAGCCCATTCCCCAAGGTGGTTTTCGAGGATGCTCACGATTAGAGTGCATTACTCGTGAGCATGAATTGTCATATCCTAAAAGGAACTTGGCTAACCTTGACACACCAGTATTATGTGGGGCAAATACCTCTCCTCTCTAAGGGAAGTCTGTATGGGAGCTTCAATTGCAGTAACTTTTCCCAATTTATTTCCTATCGTTTTGTTTTATTTGATCATGCTACTACATGCCCATTTGTTCTTGTTTTCCCCTTGATCTTGCCTTATTTTGTTTGTGCGTGAAATAATAATTGGTTTAATATTTTGGATCTACATTTATGTATTGAAAATGTAGGTCAATTTATGCCTAATAATTGATCTCATAATTCAAGTTGTGTTTATGGCAAACATAACAAAATAAATCACGTACTTATGTTGGCATTTATCTGTATTATCTATGCATTTGAAATAACATACTCATGGTGCCCAAAGGCTTAGATGACATACCTTCAATATGACTTCCCCTTGAATACAGTCCGCATGACCTTACAATCAACTTAACACCAAACTTTCCTTGCAGTAGATGCATATATTGTACAGATAGAATAAATGAATGCCAACAGAGACGCATGATTTATGTCATTACATTTATCATTAACATAATTTAAATCATGAAGCATGTATTGAAAGCATAACATACATAACATGCATTTTTAACATATTAACGACATAGATGTAGAATATTAAACAAAACATATTTTCATGCTTATGTATCAAATGACAAGAATCAAATTGAAATGAGAACATACACTGATGCAACAAGACAAATAAACAAAACGAAGCAGAAAATGTTACGATCGAAGAGCCCATACGGACTTTCCTTGGAGAAGTATTTATCTCCCACAATATTGTTGCATCAAGGTCCAACGAGCTCCTTCTTGGATACGATGATCCACACCCATGAGCAATGCACCTAATTACCGACATCCTTGAAAATCACCTCAGAAAATAACCAGATTTCTCCTTTCACATAGTCACAATGAACGCACAAAGAACAATAGAAAGGAAGAGAATGGCAACTAGGGTTGTATATTCCTCATTCATTGCCTGATTCTATCATTACCAACGTGACTGATTTGGATGTCTAATAATTCATGCAAATACTTGCATTAAAATTAGCTATTTCTAAGTGGCGCACCCACACCTGCCATCTAGCCTAGCCTGGCCCGACAAGGCGAGGTGTGTGCACGTGTGCAAGTTTTTCCAATTTCACCAAATAAAATTCAAGCACACACCCCTTCCTATTTATTGTCCACAGGTTTGGACTTTGGAGGCCACTGCCTTAGCATCTCACCCCAAGTTCCTGTCCACTAACCATGTGAGACTAAAAAAAGTCCCCAACTGGAGTTGAGACATTAAACTCCCAATGGCAATGATTTTTCTCTAAAAAACCAAATTAATTTTTCCCACCAATAACAAACCCATCACCACATTTATTCAACGCCTTTCAGCTAACACTGGAACGTTAGCAGCTGCAGCATTCTGCCGCAAAAATCTCAGCAATCAGCCACTACCCATTGATACCATGCTCTGTAATTGTCACCAAGTCTGAGTACAAATACAACAAATGCAAATTTGATAACTGAAGCAACTCCATGTGCATATGCTCTCAATTCAAGCCCAATGCTGATCTGCTTCTTACCTCTTCATGGTGCCCATAGCAGATATGACAGCCTTCAGCCATGCTTAGCCAAATTCTTCCAATCTGAGATGTAGTTCTAATCCCTGCCCTTAAACTAGAAGAAATATAGTATGAATCTTCTTCTCAAAACCACGAATAAATGGAAAGATGACTAATTCCAGTGGATATTTTTCTTGACGTATCTGGGGAAAGAATGGTTATTTCTCATCCTTTCTTTATGTTAAAAAATTTGTTGTATGCTCTATCTCACATAGATGGGAAGGACAGGCGAAGAATTAGACATAGATTTTGTCATCTCCACTGGTGATAACTTCTACGAAGATGGATTGACGGGCATTGACGACAAGGCCTTCAAGGAGTCCTTCAGGGACATCTACACTGCCCATAGCCTTCAGAAGCAGTGGTACTCTGGTAAACTCATCCACATTAAGAACTAGTCTTCTTGCCACGTTTCCCTTACTTTTAATCATATAATAGTGGACCTTGATTGTATGTAGTATTGGGCAACCATGATTATCGTGGGGATGTGCTTGCTCAGATAAGTCCCAAGCTTAGAAAGATTGATCATAGATGGCTATGCATGAGGTCCTTCATCCTCGACACAGGTGTGAATTGGCTCTGCTCTAATTTTATTTTTGTCACTATTCCAAAGCAAGATACTGATAACAAGCCATCAAGGGGTTGGCTCAGTGATGGAGCACCCCAGTAGCATTTAGGAGACCATGGGATCAAATCCCATGCCCATCTTATTTACCTTCTTGGAAAAAAAAGGAGAAAAGAAAACGATATCAATAACCTAGTATATTGGTATCCCATTGCTCCTTGAAGTTCGTGGTAGATGACCATCCAAATTATATTTCCAGGCCTGGGATTATTTGAATGCCTCGTTGTACCCATTCATACATACTTGGAGATTACACATGAGCTAATGTAAAATTTTGTACTCAGCCATTGGTGGGAAGTGCTCAATCAACCCAATGTTTAAGAGAAGGGTGTGTGAAGAATAACAAGGTGGCCCCGTCAAGGCATCCCAGTTGGTGCCAGCATTGACCTATGGCAGTCTGTACCCAAGTTTGAAACCTGTATTATCCAGAAGTGGTGTTGCAGGGAATGCCACCTCCCCCAGTTTACCAGATAGGGGATCTGGGTAACCAAAAAAGAAGAATAACAAGGTGCATCCAAGTAATTAATGGGTCATACATGAAAGCATTTTGAGGAATATTTATGGATGTAAATAAGTGTTTAAGGAATATTTAAGGAATAAATGTTTTGATTAGTTGTCTCTTCATTTACCCAGGATCGATACTCTCTTTAGCATTTCAACTAAATTTTTCTTTTTCTGCAGTTGCTTCATGTTAGTTGTTCATCATCTTATCCCTTCTCCTCATTATCAGGTATAGCTGAGTTCTTCTTTGTGGATACAACACCCATGGTCATGTCCTACTGGAATGATCCCGGTGAGCACACCTATGACTGGAGAGATGTGGCACCTCGCAACAAGTACATTTCAAACCTGTTGAAGGTAAGTTGCACCAGACTGCAAAATTGATGGCTAGCTGTTTCTAATACCCTACAATCTGAAGAGAGAAACTGGTTTCCTGACATACAAAGGTTTTGGACACTGCACTAAGGAAATCCACAGCAAAATGGAAGTTCGTCATTGGGCACCATACATTGAGAAGCATTAGCGACCATGGAGACACTGAGGAGCTTGTCGAGCTTCTTCTCCCGATTCTCAAGGTATGTAGAATTTAATTTACAACAAGATATTGTCATGGGAATACCTGCCTGAACTACAACAAATTTGCAGGCCAACAAGGTGGACCTTTACATTAATGGGCATGACCATTGCCTCGAGCATATGAGCAGCAAAGACAGGTAATAATGTCATCACTCTAACCTTTGACAATTTTTTATTAAGGGTGCTTGGATTCAAAGTATATGAGTATATTATGCCAAAATCCAAAAACATGGCTTTGAAGGTCTTCTCTAGAATCCAAGCAGTTGATTATGAGTTGAAGGGGCAACTCAGTTTGAAAGAAAATGTCACCCCGTTTCGTGATATTACACAGTATTCCAAATGCGAATACAATAGCAACATGCTTCTTGCTAATAAGTATTCCATGGTGCAGCCAAATCCAGTTCCTGACAAGCGGAGGGGGTTCGAAGGCATGGAGAGGGACAGAAAGTCCAAGTGCAGGCAGGCTGAGATTCTTCTATGATGGACAGGGATTCATGTCGTTGCAACTTACCCTGGAGAAGGTCAATATTTTGTTCTATGATCTCCATGGAAATGTTCTACACAGATGGGTTCTATAGGAGGAACTACACTTGAGATAACAACTGAATGATGGTTCCACTCCAGCAGTATTAACGAAAGCATGCCCCAGAGATAATCATCATACGTCACTTTTAAATAATCAAAGAATATTCTAAAGCAAGATGCTGTCAGTTTAACATATGATGGACCTTCTCCTTTTTTTCAATGCATGACTTTTCACTATGCAAGTAGATAGAAAATGCATCCATGCTCGTTTATCAAGTAAGATTTCCAGATTTCCATCCTTGGTGAAATTAGGCGGTCGGACCCTTTGGGAATCCTTAATGAGAGACTCACTGCATCCTTTGTGTGCTCAGACGGGTTCCGCAATGGTTTGAGATGTTTTGGACTTGGCATAAAGCTAATAATCTTTGCGACGGCTAACTGGATTTTGTCTCTATCCCGGTGCCCTCTTGTCCTTCCCAAGTAAAATTGTTGGGTTGCTTCAAGTCAGCACAAGGCTTGGCTAATTCCAAGGATATTCTTGTTAGATTATATATATATATATATATATATATATATATATATATATATGGACGTGTAAATGAACACATGAATATAATAGTACAACATACATTTTAAGGATTGTCATTAATTTATATCTATTTATAAAGTGATCAACTAATGATATTAATTTAATATGGGTATGATATGCAAAAGAGAAAGTGTGGTAATTAAACTTATATGTACATAGACCTAATTGTAATTAGAATTTCCTTGACGGGATGAATATAATCATACAACATACACTTTAAGGACCGTCATTAATTCATATCCATTTATAAAGTGATCAACTAATGATATTAATTTAATATGGATATGATATGCAAAAGAGAAAGTGTGGTAATTAAACTTATATGTGCAGAGACTTAATTGTAATTAGAATTTCCTTGATGGGAGGATATGCTAATTACCCTTTTTGTAATTAGTAGGGTAATTGTTATTTACTATGTGTGTTATGGTCTCCAAGGCAACCACTAAGATCATTCTCTAGGTTCAACACCCATATTAACCTAGGGAGTAAAGAGGAAAGTGAGACTGAACGGTGTGTGGAGTTTTGTTCTCCTAAATAGCTGCTCTCAATCCATAAAGGTGGAAAGTAGGATCCCTTGGAAGATCCATATAGCAGCCTAGGTTATTTTTCAATCATGATAAGTGCAAGTATGTATTCAAAATGTGGATAGATTATTTTACATGTGTGGACATTACATGTTTTGCTAGATTATGTGCATGTAAGTTTTATATATTAGATCCGTTCTAGAGTTTGCATGTCATGTTATTTTTATGTTCATATGCGATTCAAATGGGCATATGTATCAACCATTAGAATCGTAGATTTAAAAATCTAAAGGGGATGTTTCATATTCTCAGAAAACTTGATATACGTTCTGTAACCGTCGTATCGGTACTTATGTTGAGTACCGGTACATATGCAATATGTCTTGGGCCATTACGTGTACTGTAGGTTGCTAGTACTAGTATCTTTATGAGTATTGGTATATGCAAGTTACAGATTAGCTCAAGGTCATCCTAAGTCCAAAATTAGGACTTACATGTATTAATACTCATTATGAGTACCGGTACACATTAGTTTCAGGTCAAGTTCTGGACTTTAAATCACTAGAACTTGTAACTTCCAAGTACCGGTATCGATCTTTAGTATTGGTACTAGTAAGCTACAGGTGGCGTATACAGTATTTAACCAGTACCGATATTCTTTATGATTACCGATATTCGTTGAAACCAGTTGTTTCTAGAGAGATACCCGTACTCTATGAGTATCGATACTCAACACGAGTATCGGTACATAGTGAGTACTAGATAAGTACTCATCTGAACATGAGTTCTAAATTGTAACCCACGTGTATCAATACTCGGCATCAGTATCGGTACCCATTGGGATACAGAACCTATAACTGTAATTTCATGATACCGATACTGGTCTACCAGTACTGGCACCCAGCTACTATAAAGTTCAGTTGAGTTAATTTGTAGTATAAGTCTATCTTAAGTTAGAATTAGATTGTTTACAAGGATTTAAGAAATTTTCCAACAATTCTATCATCGGAGCTAAGCCAACCTACTTGTAGGCAATTTGGTCATATTTTGGCCAGAGGGCTCGAAGTAGCTTGTTGTGTGCAAACTTCAGCGGCTTTTCCTTGGTGCCTTTCGTTGTCCCACCTCTTCTCTCTCCTTAAATTCTCCCTCAATTTGATAGGGGCTTGGAGTTCAACTGTATTTCTTTACTTTCTCTACCATCGATTGTGCTTTGGCTCCTCGAAGGAAAAACGGCTGAAAAGAAGAAGAAAAATCCCAGGATAAATTTGAAGACAAATGACTATCTGTGAGTGGAGCAAAACAATCCGTCGGAAACAAATGCCAGCAACAATTGTGAAGCCTTCTGCATCTGCCGAAGAAAACACATCTTTGACACCCAAAAGTCATGGAAGATTTAAGTTTTTAGTATGGTACCGCTCTCCTAAAGGCTCACTCCACAGCTAGAATACAAGGTGACTACAAAATAGTAATAAAAAATAAAATGTGAAGAAATAAAGAAATACACATTATTATATATTTTACAATGTGTGGAGTAGAAAAATATTATATATCATTATATGTGGTAATTTAAATTAATGTATTCTAATTTTTTATCAGTAAAAATTAATTTTTATAGATAAAAAATTACTTTTAAAGTAAAAATTTTCTCAAATGAAAAATTAATTTTATCAATATTTTTTATTTTTAATAAATATATTTTTATTTTTTTCACCAATATATTTAATTTTCTATCGATATATTTTAATTTTTAATAGATACATTTTAAGCAAAAATGTAACCGAAGATCTTACGATGCAGTATGGGTTTACCTTCCCTAGCATACAAACAAAAAGAGGGACCACCAAACTCATCACGTTATTTGTAGAAAGCAAATCAAGAGGAAGACTGAGGATTCAGGCCCAGTAATCAAGACAAATGTCACTTCCACTACAATGACGCTGCAAACATCACTCCCAAAACACATAAGCTAGTATCAAATCAAACAAAAGACATCTCCCAACGTGACAGTTCCCAAAAATAGAGAAAGTATGTTCTATCTTCCATTAGCAACCAAGGAATTCCTAATGTCGGTAGCAGACTATAGAAACTAGTGATCAAGTTGTTAACGGCAAATCGTCGATAATGGAGGTTTTGGAGGGAATTGTTGCATCGACATGTTGAAAATTTCAATGATAAATTTGATATTTCATCTGTACATATTTTATTTGTTGTACTGCTACTTCTACATGCAGTTGATGTTACGGTTTAAGGATACGTTGAAAGAAATTAACGAAAATAAAAGGTCGTAGTGGAAGGTCACGAGTGGTTGGGCATCATAGGATGAGCGAGAGTTTGCATGGTGAGCGCGTTGAACATGAAACGCAGACGATAGCCAATATCGGCAACAATTTCATATTTTAAATTTCTAAATATAATTTCTTAAGATTATAAATTTATTGATAATATATTTTAAATAGATAAAAATTACTTTATTTAATTATATATTGATTCAACACTTATATATTTACATACATCTCCTTCTTATCTAACTTTTTAATATTTAAAGTTAATAATTTATAATTTACTTATAATTCTATACCTTTAATGTATATAATTTTTAAATCATCAATAACCTTGATGAATCAATGTCAATACTAAGAACTGTTCTCACCATGTATACTTAATGTTCATCCGATGTACATACTTTGAAAATCAATCAACACAATATCGATATCACCTTAAAACTTTTTTTTAGAAACAAACATAAAAGACTCATCATGCTACTAATAACTTCAATACTTACAATGGTATGGTACAAGAAATAGAAATTGTTCAATCGACCCCCAGTCCTAACAATGTAAACATAACAGTGAAGCATGCGATGTGATCAAAATTTGCCAATGCTCCGTATTCTCCTAAAAGTGGAGGAATCTCCTATGAGATGGATGCAGTTAGTAAATGTTTGGTATTCTGTCTAATCAATCCACAAGTTGATACAATGTTGCTCATCCAAAACCATCTTTGCTTCAAATAATCTTTAGGATGTGATCATCAGGCACAACTAACTAGTCATGAAATGATATCGTGCATCAACATAGTTCTCAACATCCCAAAGAAAAGAGCCGAAAGTGACAGCCTCCATGATAAGCCTTCTGAGACCTGCAAAGCTCATCTTGATGAGCTCATCCTTTGAAGTATCAATAGTACCCTGCGGAGTGATCGCAATCTCGGGCCTTCCAAACAATGCCTCCGTGTGCTTCTCAATAATACTTAAGGCTTCCTTTGACCTTATTGTTGCATATCCCTGTACAGTCTCAGCGTCAAGAGACATTACATATGTCCTCAACGGAGTGGGTTTTATCCCGTAACCAAACCCTCCAGCACTACCAGTTGGAAGAGACCAGTTTGAGTCCTGAGGATTGGAGGCCCCAGCAACTGTTCCAGAAGCTTGAGATCCCTCGGTCGTAGCTTGCTTAGTACTAGCACTCTGCTCCACGTCTGAACCCCAAGGTAAGGTCTTCATGGTTTTCTCAAGTTGGAAACGCTGATCGACTCTCTTGAGGAAGTAACCGTACATGACAGAAGCCGCATACACTTGTCCAACACGAAGCTTGCTAATAGGTGCAACTGTACTGGAGTCTCCCAACCGCTGGCCTAGAATTAGACGCAGATGATTCTGGATCATTTCAAATGCTTCCGAGGAATGAAGACGTTCAAGTTTATCCTCTTCGGATGACCACTTATCCACTCTACCAGAAGGATCAGAGGCTTGCGAGAGAGTGGGAATCAGAGGGACATCAGCATCCATGAATCTCTGCACAACGAGTGCATAGAGTATCTCCTCGAGAGCCCTCTTTCTTTCATTAGCCTTCACCTCGGCAATCCTCCTGAAACAAAATAAGTCCACCAAATGAGATCATTTCATCAAGCTACTTGATAATTACAAACGCTTCGACACTTACTACTAATCTCCATAGAGGATCCCCTCACCTGTAAAGAACAAGTTCGGTTCCAGTGGAAGAAGGTTTCTCTTTACCCTTTTCGGCATCATGGTCTGTCTTCAGCCGCTCCAGCTGCTGTTCCACAGCAGCAGGAAGTAGATGGGGATGGCTAATGAGTATCTCAGAAAGAAACCGCCCAATGGGGGACTCCAATGGGAGAGGGGCAAATGATGCAGACGACCCAGAGGAACCTAGACCCTCAGATGACGCCCTGATAGCAATGCCCCTCCTAAGCCTCAGAAGGGGTTGCCTGTGGACATGGTTTGGAAAAGAGGAAGTCCGAGAAAGCTGCGAAAAGCACATGAACAACCATTAACGCAACGAAAATGTGTTATGTAACCCGTTCCTCGTTCAAGTCAAACACTAGTCAACACTTATGGCAATAAATGACACATATCATGGTTCCAAGCACCAAGATCTGTGGCACATTCAAATCTTAAAAAGATAGTATAATAATATAATTAGCTTTTATTTTATACGATAAACAGAAGAACTCAGGATCAAAATTTCATCCAGTTCATCAAAAAATCACCAAAAACGGCCAGGTTATTGAGCTCCTTCTCAATTTTTTTCACCCTTTCACATTAAAAAACACTCATGCTCTAGTTTCCAACAGCACAATTTGGGATGAATTATTGAAATTCAATAACTTTTTTTTTCTTTAAAAAGAATTCAAATAGCTAGTTAGGAAGATAATTTTCTTCGAAAAAAAAAAAAAAAAGCAAGATAATAAAATTGGAAATCCCAAGTCAGCAAATTGGAAACAAAGACACGCACGCACGCATGCACGCACACGCACACGCACACGCAGAGACGCCCATAAAAATCTAAAACGGTCTCTCTCTCATAGGCAGAACGTCCATTGGTGAAAACAAATCTTTTCTTTCTTCTAATGATCTTGGGATCCTTACGAACACTATTCTCCATTTGCAAACCTAATACGAAAACGTGTAAATCTCACAACCGCAATTAGAATTTTCCCATCAAACCGACATATAGCGAATTCAGGAAACTTATTAAAGCAAGAGACCAAAATAAGCCAATACATGGAAAGATTCCCAAACCCTACTCATGATCAACTAGGGAGATCACCCACCCCCTCTCATGCAATGGATCCACAACCGAGCGACCCGAGGAAGAAAGATGACAGAGATGATCATAGGACCACGACAGAACCCTAACCGAATCTAAAGACCGTGATGCTATACCTTGAGCCCTAGAGGGTCCACTCGAAGCCTCGAGCGGAGGAGGGCGCAGGTCGGCTGCTGATGGTGCACGCCGGATTTGACCCCGGGATCGGAGGGCCTCACGGGAACGGCGAAGGAGAACGAGCCAATCACCGCTTCCATCAACCCGAGGTGGGACAACAGAGGTGCTCGAAGAGGAGAGCCAAATGCGGTAGGCAGTTGGTGACGGTGGTTATTGGGAAGGGGGAAGGCGGCTTCGGCGATTTATAGCGACCTGCATGACGGAAATGTCCTCGGGAGGGACCTCTTATTTGCGACAATGGCATGGCTGGGGGGTGTTTTAACATGTAGCACCCCAAAAAGTTTGAATATTATATATTTAGCCAATTCTCCTCCCCCTTCCCCATCAAACCCACCCCCGCAGTAGAACCTAACAGCCTCTTCACCGAGCCCTTGCAATAGCTCCTTCCCTCCAACCAGACACCACCTCTCCTCTATCCATCCCATTCTCTTTTGCCTCCTCCAATGCTCCACACATTCGATTCAATCCTCTAACAACTAGCTCCTTCGCTACTCCTCCACCTTGTCCCTCTTGCATCTACTCTCCTCTTGGACCTAGCACCTCCACTATGTAATCCTCGACTCCCATCTCTTTCTACCTCAAATTTTCTATGCTCAAATCATATAGAATACAAATCAAGGCAAAAGAAGTCTTTTTTTTTTTTTTTTTTTGGACGTTATCCATTAAATTTGGGAGCCATTTCAATGGGCTTTAAGTAGAAGAGCATTAATTATTGACCCTGCAAACTTTGTAGGAGTTTACATGTAATTACCAACGTTCTAGGAGCTTTCATGTATAATTTCCAGGAGGCTACATATAAGCTCTTTATCGGAATTTGTGTGAGATTCAACCTAATGACTTTGACATACATACAAATGAAGGGAACCTTTTTTTTTTTTTTTTTTTTCAAGTGGATCCATGTAGATGTTACATGGTGTAGAAATAATAAAGTAACTTTGACCGATGCAGATGTTACATGGTTGTATAAATAAGGAGTGATTCAAACATTGCATCTGCATATAATGTTTAGGGCAGACATTGGTTCATTTTCTAATGTGTTTTCATCTTTAGTTAAGTTACTTCACAGGTGCAATTGCCTCTGTGCCTACGCATACATGTTATACATGAATCTACCACGCACATCGTAAATGAGTCTTCTCTCTTTATACGTTAGATGGTAGTTGGAGTTCTCTATCTCGTTGAAAGGACGGGAGAGAAGTCCGACCAACCACCCATGTAACAGTTGTCCCCGCTTAAGCGGGAATGGAGGCTTTGGAGTCATCCTGTTAATCAAGTTGGCTTACCCTTTATCTCCGCCCAAATCAGGAGCTTCAATTGACGAGCATTACCTTTGACGGAACTCAGGATCCATATGATAGCAAATGCAATTAATGATTTAGAATCTTATTTGGACAAACTAGAAAGAAAACCACTCTCTCACAAGCAACATTAATCTTTCAATTAGTAATGTAGAGATGGAAACTTAAGTTTAATTTTTCCTCCTATCAAAAGTCATAAATCCCTACTGCTCGATCATATCCTGGTGAACACAAATATCATTCTTCACGCATATTTTCTGATGCCAAAGGTTGAGGAAGAAGATGGTTCCTTATCAATTCCTGCCCGAAAGAGGTGAAATAGCTGGTCATTTTCTATTCCACCTGATGACGAACGAAATGAAACAAAATTCCAGGCGTGCTCGGCGTCGAAGGGTATTTGTGGAAACTCAACCTGTTTATCCTCGATTTTGCTTTTCAACAGGATGGAAGATCTTTTCCTCCCATCCCCATGTGGTCTGCGGACTCCTCCGGTGTGGCGTGGACGGACTCAACACGCAACATCCAATTGGCACAAGAGCCCTCCGGAAAGTTCCATCCAAGTTGGACCACAAACCAAGTGGAAATCGCGAGGATTTTGGACCTCGTTTTCGGTGGTAAGCGTGGACGAGCCATTACCGTCCGATCCACAAGGAACGTTTGATATAGTGCTATATTGATTATTAATATCTTAGTATATATCCTCGTACCCAAATAGCTAGGCACGACACCATCGAGCGATGAAATTAATAAGTAGGATGATTAATGTTGAATCCACCAATACGTAGGGTATCGAAAATATACTAATTAATATACTATCAGCGATCAAAAACACCGTCGGGCTCCACAGAGGACAGTGATGTATGGGTGGATGGAGAAACGCATTGATGGGGAGCAATGGGTGATGAGCATTCTCTAATGTTGGCGAGACCTGACGTTATTGGAGAAATTAGTCATCAAAAAGAGGGTCGATAGAAAATCATGGCTCGAGTTAGCGAAGAGGAAAATTCAGCTGTTTGTAGCCTACTAATCCAATCACAGAAACTAACATCATTCTAACTAATCTAATCGAGATAATTAACATCAGGAGTCGACCGGCTAAAACTCCCTCCTACATCCTTGGTGTGTAACCCTCTTTCAAAAAAATAATCTAGGAAGAGCACCGTTCACTTTGACGGCAAAAGCTAAAGTGATGCCAAAGCAAACTACGTTAACTCAAAATTCTTGTAAGATCTTGTATTCCAAGCATACATAGCCCAAGAATTCTATAGAAAGGCCAATATTTGAACGGTCGCTTTCTGTGGTTTGTTACTAACGTTTGAACACTCAAATCAAAGGTAGGCATATCGATGGGGGAGGGGTGGGGGGGGGGGGGGGGGGGGGGGGGGGAAATAGCTGGACCAACATGGAAGCGTTGTCATTTATCAACATACAAGCGCATATAGTTGGATGCCGTTTCTTAGAATAAAAACATGATTTCAAAACAACTTGCGTTTGAGATTGCATGTAAAAAGTAGAGATTTTTATTTAAATATCCTAAAAATAGTTATAATTAATTTCTTATCATTCCCTTACCGATATCGTTTTTTATATCATCAAAAAAGTGACATTAATTTTGTAATTACTACTCTGTTAATTAATTTCATTAAACTTAACGGTGGTGAACTTATCTCTCTTCTATCCTTTCCCTCCTCCTCCTCTTTATGCACCCTCCTCCACGGTGGTCGATCAGTGCACTCAACAGGTAGTCGCTCGCAATGAGAACAAGGTGGAGGGCAAAGGTGTTGGTGGTGCAAGGGGCAAAGGGGTTGGCAACAGCAAAGGTGGTGAGGGAGGAGGGGTGGGAGGTGAAGGGGAGGGCATGGAAGGGTGGTCATGGTGGAGGTGGTAGGAGGGGCGAGAGGTGAGGGCATGGAGGGGAGGTTGGGGGGAGTCAAAGATGCCTGTGAGGTTCCTACTTCAAGTTCGTAGCGTCGTCTTGGTAGTGGAGGGAGGAGAGGGTGGCAACAACAATGTTGCCATCAGTTATGGCAATCGCAGCATTGAGGAGGAACTTCTTGGAAGAGGAAGTGGAGGGGGTGGTGGAGGAGGAAGGAGGGGGGTAGGAGGAAGGGGAAATGGAGATTGGATGTGTATGGAGGAAGGAGAGATGAAGATAGAGCTTGCCACTATTGTGGCTGGTTGCTATTGCTTAAGGAAGGCATGGTTGTCATGGTGGTGGAGGTGGAGGTGGAGTTGAGGAGGTCGAAGGGGAGATGGGGAAAGTGTGGTCGAAGGAGGTCGAAGGGTAGTGGTTGAGTGTTAACTTAGGCTTGACAGAGCTAAGGAGGTGGGCTTGGTAGACGGTAAGGAGGAGAGAAAGGATTAAAAAAATAAAGAAAGAAACTTTTTAGATAGAAACTATAATTTTATTTATTATTTTGAACTTCATCATTGGTAAGTTAAATGGAGTCAATTAATGGAATAAAAATCATGAAAATAATATCATTTTTTCGATGACATAAAAATAATATTTTTAAAAATGAATGATAAAAAATTAGTCATAACTACTTTTATAACATCCTCATTTCTAATACAATTCTTATATCAACGTTGATGTCAATGTGTTTTATGAATGTCATTCATTATTGTCGTCTGATGTACTTATCCAATTAAATCCCATGTGATACCACATCATTTATCATTAATATTATAGCGTAATCATCAATGTTACCGATGTTTATAATACCGATATTAACACAGGGGACACGTGAATGCGTGTGTGGGCACTTTTATTAGGAGGCAGATAAAAATGTATTTTTAAAGTGTTGTTGAATCGCATTTTTTAAAAATGAAAAGATATGGAAAGTGCCACGCACGGGGGACGCGAATGGAGGTGTTCCTTATGGGTAACATCAGCGTCGACGATCGATGTTGAGGCGCACGAAGCCATGCAGGTAGGGACAGGCTTTTAGATGGGAATGCTTTTCCATCTCCAAATCAATAGCGTTTCATTCCAAAATTGTTCACCTCATATAAATTCAAGCTTGAATTCATGGTTATGTTAGTTTGTGAATGAATATTCGTCTACCATCGAAATAGATGGCATGAATTTATATAATCCAATGAGGAAACTTCGATGTCATCACAGGCAAAAAAAGATCGAACCTTTCCTTTTGACTTTATTAATTCTTGATCACCATGGACAACTTCATCATACGTACCTTAGTTATCCGACCACACTGTGTCGTTATTCTCATTTTTATTTACATATTGAGCTATCACTCAATCCAGATTCGCAATTGACATAAATTTGCAGGCTCTCTCGTTCTTCCACGACTCAGTTGCACAAATACAGATCGACACCAATATAATATATAGTGGCCCTTATTTGGCATGGGCCCTTCTTGACCACGTGCACGCCCTTGCAAGAGGCCTCCGGGCACCCGCACCAGTAGGTCACCCCGTCCACGCCGCACACGGGGTCCGCTCGCAAGCACCGGATCTCGCACCACGACCCTCGTGCATTGCCCCAACCACCAGTGTTCCCACGAATATACGTAGAGGATCCAAACACATAAACGAGTGTTCAATATGGTTATACATACAACAAGAAATTTAAACAAGCAAGTTTTAAGGAAGGGATTCCCTCAATTGTTAAATAGTCGAGCTGATCATTTCGAGTGTTCTCAAAAAAAATTGCTTTTCATCTTTGCAGGGATGAAAAAAGAAATAAGAAGGAGAAATTTCACCCTAATGTTAGCATGGTGAAACAACAGTCATGGTCTATTGCGACGTTTCTGAACGTCCCAATATCTCTAAATATATATCAAGTTAGACTCAGCTAACCACCGGTGATCTCAAAAGCAGTCTTGCCCAGGCAAGTATAATACCTTCTACCAACGTCCTTTTCGAGGTTTTAAATATTATGGTCACAGCTTTAGTTGTGTATCAAAATATAGACAATTAATATTCTTGCTCGGACATGTATAATCTAAACAAATCTTTTTGACGTTTCGAATTTTGTGATCACGGCTTGCGTCACCGAAACCTGCCCATAGGGTGTACGACAAATAATGTTAAATTAAAGACAATTTTACGTATGTCGTTGAGAATACGAGACGATTAATTTTTTAATTGATCATGACTTGTAAAGCAAGAGGATTCGATCCATAAGATGCTTGAAGTTGACAATAATTCAAGGAATTGGATTGTTTACCCTGGGATTTATTCTAGGTTGTGGAATGAAATAGAAATCATCGTAGCGTGGGATTTGCATGAGAATGTACGTAGTGTTACCGGTGGGATAGAAACCTGCAGTTGGCTGCAGGAAGTTGCACGGCCCCTTCTTCACGACACGAACACCTTTGCAATCGGCCTCCAGGCAGCCTTAGCCGTATGTATGTGATGCCATCAACACCGCAGACGGGATCGGGTACAAAGCACTGGATGTTGCAATTGTTACCCTTTCATCCTCCACGACAGGCTTTAAGTGGGCGTCTGCCGAGGACGAGCGGGGTGGCGGAGTAAAGGCAGAGGAAGAGGAGGGAGAACTTGTGGACTTGCGAGGCCACGGGTTGATCGGTATGTTTCTTTGTGGAGGTGTATCGTTAAACAATTATACATAGAGGTGAGATGGGAGGGATAGGAACGTGATCTTCCGTGTGAAGTGTGACCAAGAGAGGTTGGCCTTTTTGTGAGCTCAGTAATATATTTTAGCTAAGGTCATAAGTTTGATTTTGACTTATTGGCTTGCTACTTTAATTGACTCTTTCGCATTCAAGAATCAAGATGAATGGTCGGATCGATGGTAGTGCCTGATCGAACGACTATTTTGATGCCACGTTAGAAGCCACTTCCTTGTCTTGTTGGACGCAGAAGGCTAAGTACATAGCAGCACATGGACGTTAGCGTTTCAGATCCTATAAGAAATCACCAAAGATGTCAATAGAGGAACATAAAATATTCCGTCAGCCACATTTGTGGAAAGAACAGCATGGAAATGTGCAAACTCTTCGTCGAACTTAGTAAAAAAATCCACGTTTCCATCAAAGTTGCATATTGAAAAAGCCATCTTCGTGTATGTGTGAAATCTCTGGACTGCAAACCAAAGGAAAGCAAGCGCCCTAATTACGCAAAAATTGCCTCCTTTGATGATTTCGGTTAGCCTGTCCCATGTAAGTCTGGAAAATCTTAAAAATACAGTGTTTACGATGCTAAATTGGCGAACCCCGTAATTAGATACGAGTTTTCATGTCATCTGTGCTTCTCGAGTTATCATGATAAGAGGGTGACACTTTAGTCTCGTTCTTCTTTCAGATTAGCATCCTGGTGGATGTGCCATTGTTGCCCTATATTCTGTGTTGACTTCATTATCGGATTTGTATTTATTGGTTAACTTATTGGGGTATATATGAAGCACTTCAGCATCAATGATTTGATAAAGAAACATTAGCAAATATTGCAATAAGAGAAGGTGAGAAGAAAGCATTAACCACGTAATACTGGGACAGGTAGAAGTCAAAACAAGGGATGTTTCATCGAAAAAAACAGCAAGTGATCACAAGCAACGGCACACTAGCGAATGCGTGTTCCAGTGTGTTCTTCTCCCAATTTATTCCCTTGACCTCAGAAAGAATTAAATTTAAAAAAACAAAAAATAAACAAAGAAGAGTATCTGTGTTGTATAAAAATTTGACAATGTTGACTATGTATGTGTATGCAACGTATGGCCATACCGTTGTCATCAAAAGTTGGTCAAATCACTTCCATGATACAGAGTCAATTTCATCCCTGGCTTTTTTGTATAACTCCAGGCGCTTCGCAAGGGAATCTCTCTTCTCCATCAAGGCTGGGTCTTCGTCCAACATTGCTGAAAGTTGCTTCTTCTGCAACAAATGGAGGAGAAGATGATCAATGACTTCATAGACAAACTGTTATTTTGTGCAGTTGTAATTGTTTTTGCTCGGCACAAACCAAAGCAGATCACTAAAATATAGAATTTGACATAGAAGATATAGCAAGTTGGCCTTTCAGCTACCTTCAGCTTGGGGGCAACTTTGGTATCAATGTATGAAATAATAACATGAAATTATTTGATGTTTTCCAAATATATGTGGTTGTCTCTTGGTAGGAGATAAACAAATCGATTTATATATGGGAAATAAAGATGATTGGTTGTATATTTAATTCTTAGCCAGATAGGTTCACATGAAATCATCAAGTTGTTCTCAGAAATTTTTCAACGTCTCTTGTATTCAATTTGAAATCAAGCAAAAGGCGTAAAAGAGGACGTCAGACTTAATGCTCATTCGAAATTTTGGCAGGAAGAGATATATAGGAATATGGTGGTAGTAGACATCTCTGTGTAATCCAAACAAGACTGAAAGCAGAGAATAAACACCAACAATTGGGAAGAATTATGTGTTTCAATAGATGAAGTATCAGGCCACATGTACTCTGGGAGGATGAAAGATCAGATTTAGCCAAAGAGGAGTGCAAAGGATGACAAAAACCAGTACACCATAACTACAAGGAATCTGATGAGTTATGTGTAAGGGGTTGTATGGATCTTTGGGTGTGGATACATATAGCTTGAACCAATATACATTGTGACACCGCTCTTTTTGCTGGCCTTAGTGAAGAAACCCAAGCCTCCAGAAAAGCAGACCTGCAGTGGTGTCATTCCCATGGTTTTTCCCTCTCATTGAGGAGAGTTTCCATGTAATTTCCTATGCAAATGTGATTTGTAATCGTACTTGTGGGTGCATATTTGATTTCTGCACCATATCAGAGCCTCAATACATAGGGATGCATGCATTGTGATCATCTTTCATGCACATTCTGCATGTTCAGGAATCCCAAATATTGTTGTACGGTGTCTCCACTTTATGTTGAAGCCTCTGAGCATTATGTTGGTGATTGTTGGTTGCCACTTGGTGAAATGGATCAGTGGATCTGATTCAAGATGCTGGAATCACTAATTGTGTCACTTTAAGTCAGGGTCAAGGACGCCAACCAGATAGGAGAGCTGCCAACAAGTCAAATCACGAACAACCATGCAGGTGGGTGCGCTCTCTCTCCAACTGGTCAGAGTTCGTTCTGACTGATTAACCAGAGGGAAGGTGTGGATCCACATTCTATCCAAATATTTAGCTTCTTACCTAACCAGGTGGACCTTTGTGCAATGTGTATCTACTATTTGTCCAACCTTATAGGTTTTCTTCTGACCAATTGGTTCCGTCATTCAAGTAGAAAGGCTTCTGTTTCCTCTCTGTGCAACCATTGAGAGGGTTCTTGAGCGGTCAAACTGAGACAAAGCAGCAATCAGGTTCTTTTTCACCAGTTTTCCCGTCCAGTCAACCTCATGGTTCGATTCAGGTTCAATGCTTCTTTACTTGTGACAAGATTGGTACACCTAGTGGTATTCTTTTCTGTGCAAAGAGGTTCACGAAGTCTCCTATTATTTTGCTTCAAGTTTTCCTCTCTTTCATGATGTTGTGGTTGTGTTTTCAGTCTGTTTATGCTGGCTCCTTGCACAAAAGATGATGAATGGATAATCAACAGTGGTGCAGTGCAACTAATCACATGATCGGGTAAGCTAAGTTCTTCTCCCGATATATAAATGGTTTACGTCAAGAATGGGTTGTCATTGTTGATGGCTCACATGTGAAAGTTGCTGGGAAGGACACTACAATGCTTCCAAACAAGATTTCTCTGTCATTCACCTTGCATGTCATGGATTTGCACCTAAACTTACAATCAGTTAATAAAATCACAAAGGAGTTCAACTATCGGATTATCTTCTATGTTGATTGATGTATTCTGGAGGACTTACAAACAAGAAAAAAGTTTGGAATCAAGGTAGAATGTTATGACTTGTATGAACTACAAAGGAATGTAGCCATTTCTTTTCAGTTGATACTCTGAGCACGTAGAGATGTGAATAGATGCCAGATGGCACAATCCTCTCGACCAATTACCTTTACATCATTGAAGAAATTATTTGCAAAGTTATTTAATGGAATTGAAATGCCATCATTGCGAAATGAGATGTGTAAGTTGGCAAAGCATCATCCTACTACTGTTCGAGAATTGGAAAGTAAAACCATGGATCCATTTTTTTAGGTGCACTCTAATATGTGCAGCCGTGCGAATATTCAATCCATGGATGTTTACAAGTACTTGGTGACATTTACTCTTGAGGCACCTTTATATACATGATGAAAAGAAAGTCATAATGCTCATGAGTATCTCCATAGTATCTTGAGGACATTTGTAATGCCTAGAAAGTTTTGACCCTAATTAGCAATTTCATCCGTTATTTAATCAAGCAAGAGGAAACATAGATTGTTAAGAGAAATATGTAGTGATTTAGTTCTTTTGTTAGTGTGTGGTGATCTATAAATAAACATATACCTCCATGTATTCTTTTGAGAAGAAATATAAAGAAACACACCCATAGGAATACTCCTGTGATTTCTCTCCACTCTTTGTGAGTGGAATTTTCATGTAAATTCAAATATTCTTAATTACTTTTACACTTTGATATTATTACTTCCATGTTATGTGATTCTTGAATTTATTTCGTTTATCATCATTTAGGGTTGCAACTTTCTTTGTGTTGAAGATTTGTTCATAAGGTGCTTGGATCTCAGTCCATCCACGAGGGCCTCCCTGCCATCATCAGCACTTGTCTTGCCCTCGGCACCAGGAACATAGCGCAGAAGAATGGCCTCGCCAGGAAGCATGGGCAGCGGCGCCTAAGGTTTCCGCCTGAACCCACCCATGGGGTACCTCTTGAGCCGCCGCGGAGGTGCGCCGGCACCATCACCGATGGGTACAGAGGCATCGCCTGGTTACCGAACCCGACGCCGGCGCCGAGGAGGATGCGGCCGAGGAGCGTGGCGAGGTTCTCGGCCACGGCGTTGAGGGAGGCACCGGCGAGGAAGCCGACACCCCCGGAGATGATGATGGTGCGCCGGCCGCGCCTGCATATAACGGTGGACGTGGCAAGGGACGCGACGAGGCCCGCGATAGAGGGAGGACATGAAGGCTGCCGCAGGTAGCGGCGACCATGGGGGTGGTCCTCTCGAGGAGGGCAGCGTGGCTCGACCCCCTTCGGCGGCAGAGCCACCGGCCGGGCCCGTCCACCGCCGAGGGGTCACGGGACACTGTCCCCTTCAGGGCCTCCACGTTGTCGTCTCCCACAAGCTTCAGAAGGTTCAAGAAGGAGTCGTTGCTATTGTTGTCCTCGATGTGGGCGACCTTGTCCCATCCGCGTATGAACTTGCGCTCAACGAAGACAGAGCCCACGAAGACGATGCGGCCGTAGGCCTCATCCTCAGCCACGGCGGCGAGGTGATTGTCACCAAGGGAGAAGAGCTTTGAGAAGCGGAGGCGACGCGTGTGGTCGAAAGGAGTTGACGGCGCTGATGAGTGGGCTTGTTGAGAAGGTTCAGGACAGCCGACGAGATCGCATGGAAATGGTGTTGAACCCTAAGTTGTTTTGGGGTTTTACCTTACATCTTGGGCCTATGTTATTTTTATCATACTTGATAGTTGTGTAAAAAAAAAAAAAAAAAGAGAGAGAGAAAAAAAAAAGAAAAAAAAAAGGAGAGAGAAGGAAAATAAAAAGGGAGAGATGGAAGGGAAAAAAGGGAAAGAAAAAAAAAAAGATTATATCTATGAGAAGAGGAGAAGAGGTTATTTTCTAGTTTTTTATTATTTTTTCTTCCTATTGTCATTTTCTTCTCCCATACAAATTTGGGAGAAAGGAGAAATGTAGAAGCCTATTATAGTCACCTCCATTATAGAGTCTATTTTGTTCCTCGACTACACATGAGAAACTGTAATTCTAAGAGATCCAGAGTTTCGAGGTCTCCAAAGAGAAAGATCCAATTTCGAGATCCTTAAAGGAAGAGCTCATTTTAGGTTTTTATGTGGGAGATCTAGTTTGTGAACTCCAGCGAGGGAGATTCACTTTTAAGGTCTTCAGAGGAAGATCCTTTTCAGGAATATACTGAATGGGGAGCCACCAGCACCAGGTCTCTAAAGAAGAGGCCATTGTCAGAAGCCAACTACAGTTCATCCAGTAGCTCTCTAGCCTGTGTTCCCGCTTACAAGCAAGAACCAACCCAGAGGTTGTGTTCTGTTGTGTAGAGTGGGTTTCTTTGTGTTACAACCTAGGCATTCCATGCTTCAGCTTGAAGGAGAGTGTTGAGAGAAATGTGTAGTGATTTAATCCTATATAGTAGAGTGGGACTTTTGTTAGTGTGTAGTGACTTGTAAATAGACGTGTACCCCCACTTGTTATTTTGAGAAGAAATATAGAGAAACATATGCCCATAGGAGCATTTCTCCTGTAGTTTTCTTCCTGCTCTTCGTGGGTGAGGTGTCCACGTAAGTCCAAACGTTCTTAATTACTTTTATACTTTGATATTATTACTTCTACATTATTTAGATCTGTCAACTTAGATAAAAACAAATATTTTATAACCTAGCTGATGAAGGGTGTGCTTTGACTAGCATGCCTGTCATGTCCCATCTTGTTATGAACGCGTGCCCCGGACGTATTTTAAGACGTCTGGGAGGTGGCCCAGACGTCTGACCAGACGTCTGGGATCACATCCAGACGTCTTGCCAGACGTCTGGGATGGTTTACAGACGTCTGAAAAACCGTTATCGTCCACACCCGCGAGTCACCTGCGCGCCTGAACGCGCAGACCGCATATTCCCTCTTTCTTCTGCGGCTGCAGGCGGCCTGCCACCCCCTCTCTCCTCCTCGCGCAGCCTTAAAAGGGCCACGCCTCCCCTCCCGTCTCCACAGTCTCCTCCTTCTTCTCCTTCCTGTGCGCGAGAGCGAGCGGACGCGAGGGCGGCAGCGACGGCCGCAGTGAGCGCGGAGGTGCGGCGTGCGAGGGCGGAGCTCTGCCGTGAGGGCGAGCTCGCCGGAGCGGCTTGGCCGGCTGGTGGAGGGTGCCGGGGGCGCGGAGCGACGCGGAGAGGGACCTGCTGCGGTCTGAGCAGCAGGAGCGCGAGGTGCGACGCGGGCGCCGTCGCGAGCAGAGTCCGGGTCGCGCCCTGATTCTGGAAAAATTTCCAGAATCAGACGTCTGGGTTGACAGCCAGACGGAGAGATAGACGTCTTGAAGCTCATACAGACGTCTGAAAGGTGAGTTTACCGCCTTCTCCTTCCTTCCTGTCGACTGACCGTACTGAGGGAGGGGGTTGGCAGTGCGCAGGTTCGCTGATTCGCCATCCTTTGCGAATCAGACGTCTGGAATTTGTGCCAGACGACGGGAGTGACCTACAGACGTCCGTATGTACCATCGGACGTCTGGGATCTAGGCCAGACGTCCCCGCAGACTTCTGGACGTCTGGGAAACCATGCTGAACAGGTAATTCTCTGATCCACTTTTTAAGACGTCTGGAAGGAGTTCCAGACGTCTGATTTTGCACAGTATCGTCTTTTTTCGACCCGTTTAGGGCCCGCTCGGGCTCCGTTTTCCGCGATTCGAGTTGCATTCTCTTCAGAATTAATTCCTCTACTCGTCTACAGTAGCTATATACTGTTTTGAGACACTCCTTGTGTTTGATCCTTGTGATAGGACCTCATTCAGTTGCAGTCTTGAGAGTCGCGGAGGCACGCGGGATTCCCGATCACGCCCCCATTACTCCCGTTGTACCTGGTAGAGTGGCTTTAAGTATTAATAAAATTTGTTAAAGTATGAAAACATAACTAGAACCTACGACATTGCATGAATCCTAGGAATGAGAAATATATGGAATGATAATTCCTAGGTGTTGCATGAATCCTAGGGCTGGAAAACTAGTTGTATGCTAGATCCTAGGATGTGACATGAACCCTAGGATGGAAGAACTAGTGGAATGTATAATACTGCAGTCTTGGAAAAATGGAAAGGAATATAAAGCTGCCTGTAATTTGAATTAACAGCTGCCTGTTATGAATAAAGAAACATGATTGAGATCATGGATTTTGAGAACGTGAATCTGGAAAGTGAAACATATGATGTTCTGAGATAAAGAGCTGGAACCCTACGGGGAATTAGGAGTGGAACTCCTGGAAAGAAAAAGGAATGGAACTGAGATGTAGTTTGTACTGTCTCTTGGGTACGCAGTACCAAGGGAAGTACATGTACCTGTTTAGTGCAGAGTGGGGCCAGCCGCCCCAGGGACCCGGGGTTAGGATTGGCCGCTCTGTACCGACTTGTTGGCCCTCGTGTACGTAGTACCGATGAGAGCTAGTAGTGTTAGGAGAGTACTAGCTACCCCACGGGCCCCGGGGTTCTGCTAGCCTCCTTCACCGACTTGTTAGACCCACTAGGGCAAACCAGGGTAGTCAGGCGAGGGTGCGCGGACTGTGGAGGGGCAAGGCCCCGATTTGGTTACTGTGGAGGGGTTGGACCCCTGTTACTGAGAGGGCTCTGCCCTGGTTCCGTGCTGTGCTTTGGGCGCACCCGTTAACGGAAACGACTGACCGCGTGCCAGTGCGGGCTAGCTACCTGTGCGTTTATCGCGCGTGCCGTAGTCACCGTTACGTCTGTCAGTGACCTTGGGGTGGTTGACTGAGGGTAGGATCACCACGGGGGACTCTCCCGGTCAGGAGAGCACCACGTGCTACTTCTACTTTTGGAAAAGACTGCAATCAAGATCGTTCCCACGAGGACATTCGAGATCAAGTAAATGACCTGAGAAATAAATGAAATAGTGAGAAAAATTGAAAGATGTGAATAAAGGAAGTAATAGAACATAACAGCTACTGTACACTCTACTGTTTCCTTTAGTTAGTTTGCCACTCTACTCAGCGTTTTGCTGACGTGTTACACTCGTTACCTTTTTCAGGACCAGGTGTTGAGCAGCCAGGGTCGACGGCTGCAGAGGGCGCTGGGCCAAGTAGGGTTCAGTAGAGTTTACCACAGTCCTTGTACCTCTTTTGTTTCTGTTTTAGTGAGTAGTTTTTTTTGTTTCCGCTGTACTTTCTTTACCTGCCGTTCTTGTTATATGATAAATGTTGTTTTACTGTTGTGGTGGTACCTACTGTAGTAATTTCTTTCCTTACTGCTGTACTTTCTTACTGTTAGTTATATTCATGCTGAATGTGGTTTATTTTACTGTCTTTTGGTTACTTCCTCGTTGGACGACCAGGTCTTGGGATTAGTCGAGTCGGTCCGGTTCTTGTGTCTCGTAGAGACTCGGGAACCGGGTCGTTACACATCTCAACCCAATCAAAATAGATTTCCTTAACTGACTAGGAAAGAACTTGGTCAAGAAAACTTGAATGACTACACATTGATAGCCATCTTCGCCAAAATTTGTGTCATTTTCATCGAAATCCATGCAACCAAAAGTTATAGTCACCATTCTTTCTCTAGAATTGAATTGGCTCAAATTTAAGGGGATTAACCAAATTTTCCTTAGAAATCTAAGCTGATACCATCAATATGTGCATTTTACGAGTTTTTACATTGTTTAGCATGTAATTCAGAGCCAATTAAGGCTCAATTGACCACTAAACTAGCTTGCCTGACCAAGGAGGCCCTATGACATCCTCTACAAGTCCTACGCAATTTCCACCCAATCTTTTCATGTACTTCGTCAGTTCCTCACTAGAAAGGAGAGAGTGGACTAACAATGTGCCCTGCAGAGTTTTAATCATATCTTTGTGATCTAGAGATGGAATCTCACATATTTGCAATCATTGAAAAGCTTACTAAATGCATGGCATTTCATATCCTCCACTCAAGGATATCACCATTAAGTAAGGAGGAACCGACAATTTTGTCTTCTGCGTACTCAATTCGATTACAATAGGAGATGGGCTTTTGATCCAAATCGTTGCTCTAAAGAGGCATATGTGGGTTTAGTGAAATGCACACTCGACCCTTCACTTGGTATGTTGCTGGATGATAGTGAATTTCTTTGCATTTTCATGATTTTCAGTTGCAAGTAATCCCACCATTTCGTAATTTTTTGAAGGGGTTACAAGTTTTGAGAATTATGTAGAAAAGAAGGAACGGACAATTTTGTCTTTTTCATACATAATTCGATTACAATAGGAGATGGGCTTTTGATCCAAATGCTTACTCTAAAGAGCCATATTTGAGTTTAGGGTAATGCATGCTCGACCCTTCACTTGGTATGTTGTTGGATGATAGCGAATTTCTTTGCATTTTCGTGGCTTCAAGCTACAAGTAATCCCACCATTTCACAATTTTTTTTATGGGTTTCCAAGTTTTGGGAATCATGTAGAAACACCTATGAATCATTTCTTAAGAGTTACGGCAGAGTAGGAACTAATCCAAGTCAAGAATCAATAAGACTCAAATTCAACCAATACAAACAAAACTTTTGAATTATATCATGGTCGCCCAAGAAGCTAGTTTGGCTAACTGCGTAACCAATCAAGGCAAAAACTTGGTTGACTAAACCTAAAGCATGACAAGGCTCAAGGCTAGCTCTGTATTGGTTAACTAAAGCCCAATTTGGTCGACCAAGACAAGGGTAGACAAATGTGCCTTCAAGACATAAAAATTAGCATTTGCTTGACATCTTTTGTGCCTTCTAACCCAAAGAAATATTCCCAAGAGGTTTCGTGGCAGAAGCAATCTTGACTAATGCCTTCTTAATACATAAAATATCATCTTGAGTACATGGAAGGAAGACTCTAGTATCCATGTTGAGGCCTAAGAAGCAACCACTTAACCCCAACCTAGAGTATATGGTTGTTTATGTTTTAAGCACAACTCAACTACTATAAGAAGAAAGTCTGATCCAAGGTCAGGGGTGTTCCTGTGATATTCCACTACAAAGAAGGGATATAAATAAACTTGGCAACCGAAAAGAAATGTCTCATGTGATGTTACTATTGATGCAAGGACACTACGATCGTTAATTTTGATAATAATAAAACACTTGTATTTAACATTTGCATTTGAAGTCTAAGATTTCAAGTCATTTGCAAATAGATACAAGTGTGAAGGAGAAGTGTGAAGAGCTCGCATCCATGGTGAATTGGAGGAACTTGTTGGAGGAGGAGTTTCGCTTGTAGCGAGAGCTTGAAAACAAGAAGAATATGATAGATTTCTATTTGTCTTGTAGTCTATACTTTGTATCTTTTGTTCTTTGCTCTTTATTTTCCTAGATTACTTGTTAAAGAGCCCCAAAGTAACAAAATAGTAGTCCTAGGAACACTTACTCAACCCTAGAATACTTAGACTCTTCGTAATTAATTTAAAAAATCAAAGTAGGCATCGAACAACAAGATCAGACGTCCAATCTGGACATCAGACGTCTAATCCTTGACTTTAAGATGTCTGACTGTTTGATCAGACGTCCAAAAACACTTAGGCTGAAAATCACTCTGTCTGTCATGTTTAGATGTCCAACCTATAGTTCAGATGTCTTAGCAGACGTTTGATGACATTGCTAGACGTCAAATTAGTAGAACGTTGGCTTAGAAATATAATCGTTGAAGATTGACCCTTAATCTTATTTCAAACATCCGTAAAGGACCTCAGACGTCTGATAAATAGATGCTAGCCCTCAATTAAGCCAAAATCACTTCTCATCAGAGACATAGTTGTTTGTGCTTCGAGAAATCCATTCCCACAGCTTTTTAGGTTTCCATACGTCCAAACCTAGTGCCAAACGTCCAAGATGTCGTCTGACTAACTTTCACTGGAATCTTGTTTAGGTCTGACTTAAGTAAGTAAGGAAACCCGTCTAAGATTAGACGTCTGATTTGCTTCCTAGACGTCTTAAAAGTAATATCTAAACGTCTGATACTTTTCCTAGACGTCTAATAACACCATCAAAATTATTAATGACCCTGATTCCAACTTAATCTGCCTTGGGTTTGTTCCCAACAGCTATAGAAGCCTTTCAAGGTCTTCCAAAGCCTTCCTAAGCCATCTATAAATAGAGGGAGAGCCCTCCTTTGTTAGAGACACTCAAGACACATTAAGCATTACTACTTCCACTCACATTGTATCCTAAAGAAGAAGAAGATCATCCAAAAGTGTTGTTGCTCTCTGAGATCCTCTAGCCCACATTAAAGAACACCACATTCGCTGTGCACGCGCTTTCCCGCTGTCGTATATGAAAGCATTGTCGTGCCTTTGCATGGTTCACGCATCCGTGTTGCCAAGTCAACACACTTCCACCAAAGGGAAGATCCTTTACCTATATTAGCTAGATTTAATTATTCACTTTATAGCTCTATAGGATTATTGTTGTTTTATTGTCTTTGGTTGGGTATTCGCTTTGTGAATTCCCATCTTCATCGAGAGACTAAATACTCCTCATGAAGATGAGGGGTTTAAGGCACGCTACCCTCATTCAAAGTAGCGTCGATTATAAGAGGTTGAACTACTCTCGTTTAAGTAGTTCGGATAGTGGATTGATCGACTCGATCAATTGGGAAATCTTAAGTCGAGAGGCTTAAGTGGTGATTTTTACCGGAACTTGGGTTTCCACCTAAAAATCTGTTGTGCACTTGTGATTGTTGCTTTTTGTGAGATTGTTTAGTATATTTTCGCATATTTTTCGCATCACGCATATCTTACCCCTTTCCATAGGAAATTTACAGGTACCTTTTTTTAAGAAGATTGTATTTTACCAAAGGTCCTCTTAAGGGGAAAGAGTGATGGAGGAGTTTGTTGGTGGGGATGGTGAGTATATGGGAGTTGGAAACAGTGACAATAGTGATGGCAATAATGGAGATAACGATGCCACCAATGGTGGAGAGAGTGATGACAATAAATAAGGGGAGCATGATGGTGATTGCAAAGATAAAATGTATGCCATTTATCATAAGGTGACCATCTAGATATTAGATTGTGAATATCAACTCCATTCCTTATTCCTCCTCATCTTCAAATCCATATCCAAGCATGCTTGCTACTCCTTATTCTTGAATCTAATGAAGTTGAGGTTGAAGTTGCATAAACTAAAAATGATTATCGGTACTGCTTGGAGGGGTGTGTGGAGAGAGATTGGGCAACCCTTGAGATATGTTGCTATCAAGAATTATGTGGTATTATCTCGACACGGATCCAAATAAAAATGCTTCCTATAATCTCTTGCTGCCTTAATTATTCCCAAAAGTGTAGGTGAAGCATAACTATATCCTCATTGAGTTATGCCTTTAAGGTTATACTTCAAGGCAAAGATCCATCTAGAGCCAACTAATCGCGCGCCTGTAGGAAGCGAAGTGAGATCCCAAGTTCATCTGCTTCGAAGCACTGCCATCTCGTCCTCCATGGCTTAATGCCACTTTGGATCAAGCATGGCTTGCTGGTAGGTAGACGCAATAGGTGAAGCTGTAAGTGCGTGGCAAAAGCTGCTAAACTAAGAACCAAAATCATCTGTAGCCAAGCTGCCTGTAACTCGATATCTAGACTCACACGTGCGGGGCACCTTCCTAATGGCCATAGGAAGATCAGACTCATTTGATATCTCTGACTGAGTCTTTGCAAAGGGAATTTCACTACTATGGTGATCTACACTGTCAAGGGGATCAGGTCTAACTAGACGATCACTATCATCAGAACCCATCTCAACTGCTTGTGGAATATCAGTCATTGGTACAGGCAGAAGCCTTTGTAGTGTTGCATGAGGTCTACTATATGTCTGCAGCAGACCATGCAATCTCTGGTAGTCATCCAAGAGGGTAATAGACCCTGAAGAAGTCGATAGAGGTGTGGAGATCGAAATCACTTCAAGTGGAACTGGAGGAATAGGCATGGGAGCAACATCATCATGAACACTCGTCTATCCAGTAATAGAAAAATATGATGTCGTCTCATGAAAAGTCATATCAGTGCTGGCTTGTGGTGGATGAGATCATAACATCGATACCCCTTCTAACTTCTGAAGTACCCTAAGAAGATGCACTTAACAACACGAGAAGCTTGTCACGCCTGGTGATGGCACATGGGCAAAAGCAACACACCCAGAGGTCATGGGAGACATGAAAAAGCTCATCATTTGGATGTAATAGAAGAATCAGTATCTGCTCATGATAGATTGAACTCGGCATCCTGTTAATGAGGTAGCACGCCATCAAAAGAGCATCCCTGCAGTATCTCTCTAAAACACTGTGGTGGATAAGTAGGGTGCAGGAAATCTCTACCAGGTGCTTGTGTTTCCTCTCTGCAACTCCATTCTGCTATGAAGTATAGGGACAAGTGGTCTGGTGAATAATTCCATAAATCCTGTAGAACTCAATAAGTCTAGCAGTGCAAAACTCGAGAGTATTATCTGTCCGTACAATCTTCACTGTGGCAGAATACTGAGTCCTGATCTCCAAGAGAAAATTCTCTATGCCACGCCTAACATCTCCCTTGGTCTTCAGAAGGAATACCCAAGATACTCTAGTGAAATCCTCAACGACAACAAGATAATACCGATGTTCCATCCTATCTGGAACTCTACTCGGTCCCCAAACATCCATATGGAGTAACTCAAAAGCGGCTGCTGATCCAGGAAAAGTACTGGCAGGAAAGGAAGACCGATGATGCTTACCTAATTGACAAACATCACATCTACTAGTAATAGCAAATGAAATATGTGGAATCACCCTCCTGAGGCAATCCAAAGGCAAGTGACCTAGACAAACATGCCACAATAAGGCACTCCCACCATCGTACCTACTAGCTCTTACAAATGGCTCCTAGCCAAGGTGATAAAGACCATTCTCCTCTGTACCTCTACCAACGGTCTTCCCAGTGAACATATTCTGGACAATACATCCAATCTCATAAAAAATAACCCTGCAATGAAGATCCTTTGTAATTCTGCTCACGAACAACACTCATGGGAAACTCTGATACGTGTAGCGCTCTCAACAGCCGCAACTTAGGGATAGCAGACACCTCCCCCTTGCAAATAACTGGAGCGTGCCTGCCATTAGCAACCTGCACCGTTCTCCCCAATGCAACAGAACTAAGTGACCGAAAATAATTGTGATCACCACAAAGATGCTGTGAGGCACCAGAGTCAACCAACCATCATGTACTATGATGACTCCCATTGTGCTCTTTTTGTACCATGCCTGCATACTCCATTATCTTAATCACTTCACAAATCGGATGATGTGGTTATGCTCTTTTTGCACCATGCCTACATACTCCATTATCTTAATCACTTCAGAAATCAGATGATGTGGAAACGACCATCGCTCTTAAATCCACTAGGAATCCATAGAAATCAGATCTGAAATATCTCCTTCATATCTGTAGAATCACGATCAGATCACGAATCACGTGATTGAACATGAAATCTGGGTGAATAGATCCTCGAAAATCACATTTTTCAAATCATGAGATCCTTCTGGATGATAGGAGTGACACACTAGGGTCAGAAGGGACCCCTAGCAGCCCTCAAACTACGAGGAAGGAGGCTATGCTCTCTGCTGCCACCCTATATAGCAGTAACAGGCAGCAACACTGTTGTTGCCGTTGCTACTTTGTTTGGTACGGCCTAGGGCTGGCACTGCACACACCTCGCCAAGCACCATCGCTTCACGCACGCGTCGCCACGAGCTGTTGCTCCTACAACACGCTACCGCATGCCTGCTTCGAGTGCTGCCGCTTCACGCACGTGCCACCACGCACCACTGCTCTTGCAACACACTGCCACGTGCTACCAGTGTTGCAACACGTTGCCACTACTGTTGCACCGCCATCGCCGCTATGCGTGTGCGCTACCGTCGACGAGATCAAAGAACAGGGATTAGGGTTTTGGTTCGGAGGCTTATTTGGGTAGGATAGCTAGGAGCCGATCTATGATCGCCACTCTGATACTAAGTCGGAAGAAATGTTTAATCTATTATTTCTTGGAAATCATACACCTCTTTATATAGAGAGAGATGTGGGTAAAATACAGTGTATGTCCATAAAAAAATAATAAACTACAAATAAAATACAAGATAACTAGGAGTCTCAACAATGTAGGTGAAGCATAACTACATCCTCATTGAATAGATGCTATGCAGGAGGAAATGAAGGCATCAATAAATAATTGAATTTGAAAGTAGGTAGATAACATCGAGGAAACCCACCTAGTGGACTCCAAGTGGGTATATATTATTAAGTATAAAGCTGATAGATAGGTGGAAAGATACAAAGCAAGGTTGGTAGCGAAGAGCTCACATAGAAGTATGGCATTGATTACCTAAAGACATTCGTGTCAATAGCAAAGATGCACAAGGTAGTTCAGGTACTACCATCTCTAGCGATTTAGGATGTATGGCCATTTCATCAACTTGATGGTAAAATGCCTCCTTAAATGGGGATCTCAAGGAGGAAATTTATATGCACATCATATCTAGGAATGAATAGAAATAGAAGTGTTGCAAACTTAAAAAAACCCTATGTGGGTTGAACTAATCTCCAAGAGCTCAACTTGAAAGATTGAGAGTTGCAATGAAAGATTAAGGATACATGTAAGAGAATAATGATTACACTACATTTTGTGCAACAATATGGGATAAGGTTGCTTTGTTTTTTGTGCACGTAGGTAATATAATTATTATAGGGATGCCAATGAGGAGATTAGTAAATTAAGTACAAGTTAGGCTGGTTAGCAAAGGAGTCTGAAATTAAGGATCTTGAAAATTTGAGATACTTTGTTAAGATAGAAGTTGCAATGTCTAGAGATGGTCTTTTTCTGTTCTAGCATGAGTATGGCTTAGATTTGTTGAAGAAAAAAAGAAACCTTAGGTTTGAAGCAAATCATCACTTTAGTCAGGGAAATGGGAAGCCTCTTACTTATTCACAGGGCAAGTATCAAAAACTTGTGAAAAAACTAATTTACCTCACTCTTGCTACAACAAATATCACCCCATGGAGTGAATATGGAAAGCCATTTCATGCATGTGCCCACAAATGTTCATTTTAATGCAGTGAATAGAATCCTCAACTACTTGCACAAAAAAAAAATCCAAGAAATGAAACTTCATTCACAGAGGAAGAAGGGTTGAACATTAAAGGTTACAGAGATGCAGTACAGCTAGATCAATTAATGATAGAAGGCCTATCACATGTTATTCCATTTTTTTGGGAGGCAACCTCATTATCTGAAGAAGCAAGAGCCAAGAAGTAGTCAATGTGTGCTAGCACAGGTGATGAAGCAAAATATAATGCAATGCCTTTAAGGGTCACTAAAATCTTGCGAGTGAAAATTATGCACTCTGATATTGGTATTTTCCCTAAACTGACAATGAATGAAGCTCTATTGTGGCAACAAAGCTACAATTAATCTTGCAAATAATCCAGGTCTTCATGATCTCACCAAACATGCTGAACTAGATAGGCACTTTATCAAGGAAAGGATCAACTCTGCGAAGATGTATCTTCCTAACATCAAGTCTAAAGATCAAGTTGTTGTTGTCTTCACTAATTGAAAATTTGACAAGCTGACCATATTTCACATCTATGCTCAACTTGAGGAGTGTAAAGTTGTTAAGTAGGTACATAGATCTTTGGGCATGGATCCACATTGTAATGCACTCCACTTTTGTTGGTCTTAGTGAAAAAGTCAATAGTCTCCAAAGGAAACCTAAGGCAGTGCCATCCTTGTTGCTTTTTTCCCTCCCGCTGAGGAGAGTTTCCTTGTAAATCCATGTGCATGTGTGGTTGTAATTGTGTTTATGTGTGCATATTTGATTTATTCATCAATATACAAAGCAGAGGAAATCCAACTGAGCAGATAACCAGAAAGCCTCTATTATGATTTTTCATCGAGTGCTTAAACACGAAAAAATGATTGGAACAAGGATCAACATACAAAGACTAGTTTTTCTCAGAAAACACAAAGCAAGACTAATTGTACTCGGCTCAATTCCTGAATAAGAACTCATAAATGCTTTAGTTCAGAAAGCCTACTCGAGGTTCATAAATCATGAGTTGAGTAAATCAGGCAGCGCTAAAACCAACTAGGATAGACAAATTCTGTTCCAATCTAGGCAATTGTTTAAGCCTTCATGTAAATCCTATGGGAAGTTAAGAAAAAGAAATGGAAATTTATGGAGAAAGAATTGACCGCTATAGGAACTAACAAGAAGATCCAACAGTAATCCTTTTAGTTTTGTTTCAAAAACATTGAGGGTGTCTTTACTTAGCCATTTGAGATGCTCTTCATACACATAAAATATGAACTATAGGGACTGAGATTTTTCCAGGTATGGCTTGTAATTTAAAACGGCTTTTTACTTTCCATCTCTCAGAAGCATCACCAATTAGTTTCCTGATTTGTTGTGTGTGAAAGCCACCAATGCAGTTTGAACTCACAACGTTAATATTCTTTCATGGTTCTTAAAAATGGTATATGAGTGCCTTCAGGCTTGTCGTTCTTAACAGCATGACCTGGGAACAAAAAATCTTGGCTTATAACAATAATAACAAAGTCAGCTCCTTGACTGCAGATATTTAAAGAACCATTAAGGCCAATGACTCGACCTGCATTTTTGTGAGGTTGCAGCCCCTAAAATGGCACCATAGAACAGGCTACCCTTTTTGACATTGCTTTTACCATGATTTTAAAAAACTAGCCTCGAAGCGAGGCAGAAGAAAATCACCCCGAGGCTATAACCTCGAGGTTGCAGTGTAAGGTGTGTGCCTCGGTTTGTCGAGGTGGAGCTGAGGCGGTAAGGCAATGAGGTGGAACCGAGGCTATAGCCTCAGTCAAAAGTTCACATGTGAAGGTCATGTGAGTTACATATGACCTAATAAAGTAAATAAAATCATTTTCTAAAATCCTATACCCATCATTGACTCCAAATAATGGCCCTAGCCTCTCAAGCTCTGAAAAATCCATCACCCTTAGTTGCTGCAAGTCATTTTTTCTCTTTAGACTCCTCCATTACCATTGTCAATGGCTGTTGCTGCATTGCCAGTTGCCAGTCACCTCCCCTACGTACCACCCCTTACCAGTTTGTCCCCTTTCCATTGCCCATCGTTGCCCCCTTCTCCTTTCAAGTCTCAATCTCACTTCTTGCTATTGTTGCCAAGAGTCTCGACATCTTTTGAGTTACACATTACATTTATTCTTCTTACTTATATATTTATTTTACTGTTTAGTTATGTTAAAGCATGTTTGAATATTTTATGTGGTTAGTTTACATGTTATGTGATCACTAAATTAATTTTTTTTTGAAGAGGCTATGTGGTGATTGTTTACTTAAATCTTGTTGTTATATGTTTATTATTATTCTCTTAAAAATATTTTTTTATTATTATTTTTATTTTTTTAGTACTATTATGTTACTAGTATTTTGATTTTTTTAAGAGTTTACATGTTGTGTGGCATTTTTGTGTATTTAAATCTTGTTATATTAATTTATATATGAATGTTGTGTCTGTCCTGTGCCACAATAATATTTGATAAAGAAAAAATAGTATGAAAGTGTATTTTTACATTGATTTTTCATTATTAACACTTAACAATATATATTTACATCATATTTTCTTATTTTCCATCCAAAAACCAAGGCTTACGACTCGAGGGTCTTGAGGCTTACGGCTCGCCTCAATAAAGGCAAATCACCTTGGTACGGCCTCACGTTTTTTAAAACCTTAATTTTTACAGAATCATGCAACAAAACATCTCAAAGTTTCAGCCAACCTAAGACCTTATTTGGATTCTAGAATGCTAGTGAATCTACAGTTCTGTCCTGCCACAACTCGTGAAAAATGGATTTTGCAGCAAGATAGCTGGCCATGAGGGTAAATGCGTTCTAAGGATGGAGTCAAACCGAAAGGGGCATACATGTGCTAGCTCCTTTTGGGAAGACAATTTTTTTAGGGGTTATAATAGCTTTGATTTTGCTTGAATGCAGCAGGAAACATGCTCAGAAATTTATTGGCTTCACAATTATAGAATTCACATATGATGGATGTATTTAAGCAATCAAAAAAAACATTTAGGTGTAATATGTTTTACCTCCCTGCTGCCAACTTGAGCATAGAAGCGGTCAAGGAGTGATCTTTTGGCCTCTCGGACCTGACAGTGAACAACAGCCTTGGGAATAGAATTCCTTAGTGTCTCACAAACCATTCCTATATATGCTGAAACATTTGAACCTGACAACAAACAAAAGTATTTCCAACAGTTATGAATCATTTTTAATGATTGATATATATTGCTTATATTTTTCTCATCTAATGAAAACAGGTAATTTTCATGGAGGACTCTCTTTATGATAATCATATAATTCAGTAATGCTCCAAAGCTATCACATTTCCTGATTACTCACAGGCTATTATATTAACTAAATCTTTGATAGAATATTTCAAGCACAGAGTTTTGTCTGCTGAAAAATGAAAAAGAAGAATGTTAAAGGCAAGATTTTCTACCGATCCTCAAAAAATTAATGATTGATATATATATTGCTTATATTTTTCTCATCTAATGAAAACAGGTAATTTTCATGGAGGACTCTCTTTATGATAATCATATAATTCAGTAATGCTCCAAAGCTATCACATTTCCTGATTACTCGCAGGCTATTATATTAACTAAATCTTTGATAGAATATTTCAAGCACAGAGTTTTGTCTGCTGAAAAATGTTAAAGGCAAGATTTTCTACCGATCCTCCTATAGTGGCCCTCTGAGTATCTATCTACATTTGAAGGACCCTGCTTTTCTCCTCCTTTCTCTGGATCCATTGGCAGCTTTCTGAAGAACTCAACTGTGAGATAAGTGGATTCCATTTCTACCAGTCGGAGAACTGTCTTCTTGCCTTCCTCCCGAAATCTTTCCAGTGCATCATTTGCTGCAGCTGCAATATCAGCTTGGAGTGACGGGAATCTTCTCAGTTCCTATAAAGTAAAAGAGCCAATCAACAAATTAAATACAGCTGGCAGTCCAGAATTAGCAAACTCCAGCATTCCTTGATGCAGGCTTCAAAGTTAAAAATATATTCGGCAAATGCATTATATGAGACACAGGACATGGATTTAAGAAAACCTTAACTTAGCTAGGAGATTCAGCATGTAGTCATGGATTCAGTGGAAAAAATAATGAGAACTAAGGGAGGTCACACTCAACTTGATCAAGCATATTACTAACAACTCAATTGCAATATACCATTGTTTAAAGTTCTTTTCTCAAATTTCGTCCCTTTGATGCTTCCTTAATTTCAAAGTCATGGTAAAGTATTAGGAACAGGAACCCAGTTTATTGATTTCCTAAAGCCTCCAAATTTTTTATTTATCATACTTTATTTCAAATTTTTGTAGTTTTACTTTTATGTTTCTACTTTGTGGATGCCATGTGCCTAAATTTCCATAATAGTTTGCTATATTCTCAACACTATCAAGTACTGTCAAATCAGGGTTGACCTCCATTGATTTCTCATAATATGGAAACCAAAGATCCTTCCATATCCTCATCATGAATGTACGAAACAGGCTTAACCCTGACAGATCAGTTTTTTTAACACAGAAAAAAATGGGAAAGGCATTTTATTTGTAAATTTGTGGAGCCACAAAATTGTTTAAATAATAAATGCACAATCATCAAAACCATATGGATAATGCTATTCAACAATTTGTCCATCAAAGTTTTGTACAATAAAGCAATAATCTTGCTGATCATACAAAAATGAGTGGCAAAAAAAAAATCCCTTATTATTCACAAAAAGTTGCCAAATGCTGTACTCTGAATCATGGAGAACATAAGCTAAAAGGATACATTAGGCCTTTTCTGAATGTTGTCTTGCCTGTGTTTCACTTATAGATTTTCGTACGAGCTCCTTTAGAACAAGGTGCACCTGGAAGAAAAATTTGTGTAAATTGAGAATAAAACAAACATGACCGGCTTAATCTGGAATGCAGGATCAAACCGAAATAGACCACAGGTGAATAACTGAATAACAGAATACCATTTGGCACTGAAGGATAGCTAAATAATATGAGAATGGGAGAAACACGTGGAGTGCATGAATAAGAGGAAATGACACCAAAATCTTGACTATAGTGGAATCTTTGAGCTTTTGATTTAACTAATAACCTGGAAGAACTGAGAATCCTGATTCTGTAGTCCACAAAAACATATGAAATTCAAGGCCACGTGAATTTTTTTTAAAGTGCATGCAAATTATCTTTATCTTACTCGCATTACAATGCTTGCATACAGCTAAAGAGAAACAACTACAGTGTCTACTATCATCTTAAAAAAGGGTTAAAAGAAGAACACCCTGATATGTTCCACAAAAAGGAAAGAGATTACAGTGACCAAAATACAGCCCTAAAATTATACAAGTTACAAAAGTCATGTATGCACATCTTTTAATCATGACCCATTTCAAACTTGATGAGATAAACAGACAGATTTGATTTAATACAACTGAATCTAAAGGAGAGGTGCATTACTGCATCAACAGAAGCTTCTGCCGGGCCTTTAAAATAACTGAGAGAGCCATCTATCAGTCTTCTATATGCTTGTTCAGGAGCAATCAGATGGGGCTGATAACCATCAGCTTCTGAAACAACTTTTCGAACATTTTGAGTTGATAAATGTCTATCAAATGGGAGCTTTTTAAGTGCAGCTGGCAATTGATGGTCAAATACTGCATAAATACGGTCTCCACCAGGCCGCCTGAAGTTAGATGGTATAATTTCAGAAATATGCAAAAGGACATCCAAATCCTACACACAGTAGTTTGTGATGCTTGGTCCTTGTATCACAAACTAATTAACCTTTAAAAAAAATCACAAACTAATTAACTGGGGGAAACAAAAGAAGCTGGAAAAGTTATTCGAAAGAGATTCCATCAATCACAAAATCCCATCAGCACCTTCATTTACTTTTGGACATTCAGCTTTGGACAACAAGGCAAAAGCAAGATCAGTGATTTCATCCTCCCCTCCTCCACAACACAGACACAGAGAGCAAGCAATTGATGAACAAATCATCTACAACTTTCCAGAACCAAAAACTTGCAAGAAGTCATGTATCGGCATCTAAAAAACTAGCTATTAGCAGTATCTGCAAATGCCCTTCAGCAAAGCATTACGTAATAAAGGTTCAAAGCATGTGTGTCAAAACAACATATTAAACTTACCCTCCATCTAGATGTTCCTTGAAAACACGGTCAAAAGCACGGCACATATCTAGAATTGTATATAGTTGAGCCTGCATGAAAAGTTCAAACCATTAAAGAATTAACTACAAAAAAAAGATCCAAAATGAAAGGAGAACTACAAATATGAATCTGATGTTATCAAAATTACCCCAGCATCACCCCCAATTGGCCTCCCAAGACGATCCAACTCAGCATCCAACTCGTCAATGGTTTTATTTATTAAAGCAAGAATACTTGGAATCCGAGCCTTAATTACAGATTCCAGGTGCTGCACAGAGTGATGAGGCATAAAAAAGGAAGGAGGTAAGGTTAGTGAATTCCTGGTATACTAAAACTGGAGAGGACAGATCACATTCACTCAGACCTCACCTGGGATAGAAGTTTAGCTAAATACTCGGAACCCATTTTGCTTGCCAGGTGTCCGTATTCTGGGCTAGACTGAAAATATTCACGTTCTTTCCTTCGGGCTGCGATCATGTCAACATTTTTATTTATATCAGCTTGAGAACGATTGACAATTCCAACCCAAGGATGCTGTAGGCGATAAGCTCTTCCTTCCAGAACCTGCAATGCAATTGAACAGGTATATATATATATGTGTGTGTGTGTGTTTATATATATATATTCTGATACCATCTAGCCGAAAATAAAAGGGTTCTTTGTCTCTACAATAGTGATTATCTATGAAAAGGATAGTAACATACATCCAAAGCATTCGTACCCTGGTCCATCAGATCAAGCTTTGTCAAAACTCCAAATGTTCTTTCTCCTGACGGTAGAGAAACACCACAAAGAAACAAGAATGCGACATTACCTCGTGAACATAGAAAACTTTCCAAGAACAAGAAGCCAAACCTACCTGTTGGATCAACTTCTCTTGCAAGCTTAATGGCATCCGAGGTGGCAATATCTTGATTGGCAGGAGAAATAGCCAGAATAATGCAATTAGGCTACAAGGAGGAAAGCAGAACACAGCGGACAGTATCAGGCAAAATCTACATATTCTGGTAGCGAATTGCAAATGAAAATTCATAGAAACAAATTGGAGCATCAATTACAACTTCCTAGCCTAGGTTCTTAAGAAAAGAAAGAGAAACTTCAGAGGCAGTTCCTACAATTGTAATAAGCTCTTTCTAAATTTTATGCAACCCACAACCAAATGGAATTGAAGTATGAGATGTTTAAGCAATACAAAAGATGTGGAAAAGGTAGAACAGTATTGCACCTTTTCAACGTAAGATCTGACCATGATGTCAATGTCCTGCACAATGCTTTCAGGTTGGCCCTCTGAAACAGTGAGCACATAACTAACAGAACGAATAAAGGAGTAAAACTGAGATGGGAATCTTCCTAGAGATTACCTACAGCAACCTTCGTCATCCCAGGAAGATCAATAAGTGTCAAGTTCACAACTGTCAAACAGAACTAACATGATGAAAAACAGAAATATGAATGCCATAAAACACCTGACTCTGAGTTTGACCAAATTAACAGCTTCAGTTTAATACTGTAATCAAGAAACATAGTTCTTTTTTTGGTCTCAGGATGTACAAATTGTCAAAAAGTGCCCGGATGGAAGATGGGGTAGGATGGAGTCTAGGAGTTATCTGTAAGAACAGAACTTGCACGCTTACATGTTAAATTGCATACCAAGGTATTAATTTCAACACCATATTAAGGGACTGGAAGATTGAGAGAAAATCCAATTTAATTAGTGGGCATTTAACTTTTTCTATAACTTGGTAGAACCTTCCCTGAACCACACATGCAGTGGGAGCTTCATACACCAGGCTGCCATTTTAGCACCTCATGCAATTAATCATCACAAGCACAAGTCAAACTATAGGGTGTGCTCACAAGTCAGAAAGTGATCAACCTGCAAAAAAATGGATTGCAACATATTTTATTCTGATCCTTCGCAATGGATGGGCATCAAATCAGAAAAATTAGTTTACATCTGTTGGGAATAAAGTGTGCCACATGGCAACCAGTCAGGAGGCCCACCTGGGCGTCGATTTTGGAGGATATAGGGTCCTCTTTTGGTGTTCTTAGATTGCAAGTTTTGTCTTTAATTGGTAGATTTGTTTTCAGTAAGGTTGTTTGACTGGTTTGGTCTTTTCTAAATTAGGAGATATGATTTGATTAGGATAGAATTTCTTACTATTTTTAGATGATTGTGATATGTTCTCCCTTCTATAAAAGGAAGTCTTTGTAATCCCTTTTGCTTTTGAGTAATACAAAAATCCATCCAACATCTCTACTCCTCTCCTCTCTCTCTCTATAGCTGCCAGCCATCATCCTTCCCTCTCTCTCTCTTCCAACATGGAACAGTCCCTCTTGGACTGTTTTTCCACACACCTAGGAGCCTCCGCACTCCAAGTGCGCAAATCCTAACAACATCCATTAAGTTGCATACCCCTAGCAATAACTGACTTTGTTTGCACACCCTCACAATAACTGACTTTGTTACACATGTGAAAATTATGTGCTAAACACCTTGATTTTAGTGCTAAGAAAATAAATTAAGCAAGATTGTTCGATGAGAATAGAGAGAGTTGCTTGATCAGCTAGATTCATTGAGCAAGTGACTTCGAGGCCAAGGATCATTACACTCAAGCAGCAGGAGTAAAAGGGGAGGATGTCGACGCAAAGGATGTGCAAGGTACACATTGAATATTCGGAGATCTGCACAATTATCTTTAGACAAGGAACTTCCACATGAAACATGGTACCCAAAATGTAGCCTGAACTCTGAAGCACAAAAACTTAGCATCTGAGCATGTCAAGCACCCCATAGAAGGTTTCGAGGGATCCTCGACAATCTCCTGAGCTCAAGAAGAAGCTCAATGACCATGGATCTGCACCTGAACATCTTCTTGCTAAGTAAAATAGCTATCTATTGCCAAGCTAGTTTTATTTGTATGTAACTCATAATTGGTAAAATTTAGGCACTTCAATTATTATTCAAGTAATTACATTGGGTTAGAAGGTTGTAGGAAAGCTTAAGTAAGGATTTAGTACGTTTCAAGTTAAAGATTAAAGCCATAAGGACACAAATTGAGTGGGTTCCATGCTAAGAAATTCAAAAAACCACCCAATTGCCTGACTAGAAAAGTGCACCACAATTTTGTGTCTGCGGAGCAAAGAAAAAAGGATATGCTCAAACCAAGCATATCGATATATGGCACTATGTCCTAAGAGAATCTTCTCAAGGGAGAAATCGCATTAGAATTCATAAACACCTAAACAACTAGCTGATATATTCAATAAACCCCTTGCACAAGATAGGCTCAGACGTGTTAGAAGAAACCTAGAGATATTCACCTTGAATGACATTGTTTGATTGTTGATTGCATTTCTAGATGACTTAATTTTTCTGAAATTAACCCAGAAGTAATGCTTTACATGTCAAGAAAGTGATGATGAACCTGGGCTTTTTGATATTTTTCCTCACACCACAAGGTGGGAACTTCATCTATCTATGGATTAAACTTTATTTAATCCTTTTTCTACTAAATATCCTTGATACTTGATCTTATGAGAATAAATATGCTCAATATTCATCTCTCATGACGAATGTACTGCAAACCCTGAAATTAAGAAATTAAGAATCTTTGATTAAATGTTCAATGCCTGAAATGTCTGAATACCTATTTTTGGAATTCTTGATATTCATTGTTTATCCTTCCCAAGAGTACCAAACCCTTATTAACTGCCTCATGCAACCACTGTGGCCTTCATTTCTCTCCAGCAACTGAACCTTTAGCCCTCTTTTTCCACTCTTGCAAACTATAGATTTCCATGTTTTTGAGATCGAAGGCTTGAATCAAGGGAGCTTGACCATTTTTCTTGTAGATCTGGGGTGGTACTTGACCTCTCCAACATCTTGAAGGTAACCACATTTGTCTGCTAGATTAGCTTAGGCTTCATCTTGTTTGTCATATTTTGAAATATTTTGGTAGGCTTGTGCCTTCAGTAATGTATTCTCTCTTGATGTTTTTACTTTTTTCTCTCCATTGGGGCATGATCATCCAAACACCACTTGATTTCTTACCTGATCTTCCACTATAATCGTTTGGGCTCGAACTATAACCTTTTAAATCTATATTCAGCCCTTGATTCTTAAGCACATTCCACTAACATTAACAGATCCAGCTGTTTTCTGTCCTATTTCTATTTCTGCCCTAAATCCTTTTTTGGTTCAAATCCTTATGGCTCCTAAAAGGCAAAAGAGAGATGAATCCTCTCAAACCCTGAAAAACCAAACTTTATGTCACCGTATCTTCTAATTCCTAAGGCCACAGAGAAGTATGCATTTTTTAGCACCACAAAAACTGATGCTTTGTCGTCCTATTCTATATTCAGACTTAAAAGATAGTGATGGAGTTGATATTCTAGAACTTTTTAAGTCCCAACATTCAGTCATAATTTCCACAAGCATTTTAACGTAGGATTTGCAATAAAGGGATATATCTGGACTTGGTTAAGCTCTTTTAGGGAAGCCTGCATGATGTCGGGGAAAATGACCAACTTGTTCTTCATTCCACTGTCCTTGGTGTTAATATTCAAGTTGATGACGATTGTTTCTTTTTGCAAGTCAAGTTGATGACGATTTAATTGCTAATATTTGTCAAACAATTTGCAATGGTCTTTTATGGGAGGTTCTAGCCCAAAGGGTAGACTTTGAAGAGATCAAGAAATAACTAATCAAGCCTAACCTTTTATTTTAGGGGGATTGACTTCAGATGTCATGTCCTAAAGTTCATCCCTCGTCTCTTGACTTGTATAATTGATTGGAATTTCTTTGGAAAGGCTGGTGGATATAATTACTACCCTAATACACCACGTCCATTGTCTATGCCCTTATCAAAAAGATCAAACTCCCTTGGCCTCATATGATCCTAACCCACATGTAAGAAAAGCATTCCAGTATCCTTCCCTTCAGTACCCTCCTAAGCCATGTCTTCACTCTAGAATACTTTGATAGGGCCACTATTAAGAGAATGAGGACTGCAGAAGGAAAGGAAGCCCTTATTGGAGCTTCGCAAGCAGCTGGTGAAGGAGAGGAGCAACAACAACAACAACAAAAGGAAGCTGAAGCTGAGGAAGAATATGTTTCATAGCACATTCCCAAGGATGAAGAATCAGCCTACAATGTGGAGTGGGATTACACGAGGCATGCAGGCCAGGATTCCTCCACTATCTATTTAGAAGGCATGGTCTTGTTTATGAGAAGACAGAGAGGATAGAGCATATAGCTAAGGTGCTTGATAGCATTCAACAGAGAATCAGTCACATGGAAGTTGTTATCAAAGAACTAAACAAGGGGAAGAAGATGTGAAGACAAGGATCTCTGGCTGCTGCATTTTAGGCTTAGTTTCTTAGTAGTTAGTTTTATGTCAGGTATTGTATGAACATTTATGGCAGTATGGGAGCTAACATGTATGAATTAATTGGTTGTCTTCATGTTTGAACTTTCTATCATGTTTAAACTTATGCTCTGTAACAATCTTTTATATATGTCAAGCTGTAACAATCATATGTTTGTAATTGGAATTCATTATATGTCCCACAATAGTTTCTCCTCTTGTACCTTTTAGAGGAGTCAATAACTATTCATGGCTAGGGCCATAACACCAAAGAAAAGTATAAAAGCTAATCAAACAAGTGAAAGGTTGAAGATAACAGTGGGCAACGTTATATTACTGCTAGTTTATCAGGGTGGAACACTCCTTAACCACCCTCAATCGTCATGAGGATCATGTTATCTCTCCCAAGAAGGATTGTACCACCATCATTAGGGTGAAACAAGCATTTCCGCCCTCAGTTATCCCGTCAAGGATGTTACCTCCCTAAAGAAGAGTTGAAACTATCTTCATTAAGGTAAAAGGAGCACTCACCACACTTGGCTATCTTTTAGAGGTTCACATTCTCCTTAAAGAAGGATCATGACAGACCTTACGGGAGTAATGAAAGCATTCACCACCTTCACCCATGCTGAGTGGTATAGTGACACCATTAGAAATGGCCAAGTTGTTATGGCATATCATTATCCTCTACAGCTCGCTATTGTCCACAATCTCATGAAAGATACGTAGGCTTTCCACTAAAGGGTAAGAAAGACAAACGAGAACTCTTACACCACATGCAATATTGGTAAAACTAGGAACATCCTCTACAGAGTGTAAAGAAGGTTGATGAACAAAAGATCATGGAGCTAAAAATGACTGAGCATAGCAAGCAAGAACTTTCACCACTGCAGGACTCATCCGCATTATTGAAGTATAACCAAAATTATTGAATGAAAGGACATTGACAACTCTTGTAATACTCTTTCTCCTAGATAAATAAGAAAGAGGCAAGCCATCCAAAAGGTGTAAAAGCAACACCCCAAGAGCGAGCTGAGAAGATAGAAAGTTGAAGGTTAAATCCCTCTCTAGGATGTATATTCTTTTGCGGTAGAACCTAGTAATTGTCTTGAGTGTTCCTACATTTGGTGTTTATTCTTTGTCAGGATTTGCGCAAGTAGGAGCATGGAGGCTCCTTGGAGTGGGAGAGAATAGTCCCACGTGGACTATGTGGCACACAAATTAAGGAAGGCAGCCAGGTGGTTGTTAGCCTTGTGTTGTTGGCACAGGAGGCCATGGGCCTTTATGGTGGCCAGTGGTGATGTTGTTGAAGAAGAGAAAGGGAATGTAGTAGTAGAATAAGAAATATTATTAATGACTCAAAGGAAATACAAGAGAAGACTCTATATAGAGAAAACATATCCCAACATTTGAAAACAAAAGATCTTATCACTTAAGAAAAGATCTTCTCACTAAATAAATCCCAAATATAGTTTCCTAAAACACATTTACTAAAACTAACAAACTTAACAATTAAGCAAAAGACACAACTTAGTCCTTTGAACCACAAGACCGCCAGCCCTAAGGGCCCTCTACTACCTGCCACGCAACTTAGATGGTTGCCACGTAGCACTTACCACGTGGCCCATCTTTATTCCCAACACTCCCCCTCAAGTTAAAGGCTAGGAGGCCGACTACTTGGCCTTCAACTTGTAAGGCTAGACACCCCACTACTCTTCTTCTTCAAGAGTTATGCCCTCGGTCTTCTTTTTTGACATGTCAATAGTGAAGCCCTTTGCAACCTCCAAAGTCGTTGCCTTTGTGACAATCTGAGTAGTCGTCGCTATGGCGGCCGTCGTCTTATCTTCTCAAAGTAAAGCTTGTAGCTTTTCAAGGTCTTCATAAGGTAAGGAGTCCACTCGTGAGGTGCTAGTAGCCCTACGTGATGGTCTCCCGAATTTCTCCCAGCACTTGTCTTGCAGATGGTTGTTGCGTCTGTAGTGCTAGCACTTTGGATAGATGCTAAAAGTCCCACGCCCTCGTCCTCATCCATACCCCACACCTACTTCAGAATAGCAAGTGCGGAGTTCTCACCTTTCGCCGAGTCTTCATCCTCGAGGATCTCCATCTTAATAAGATGGCAGAAGATGGTCTCAAAATCTATCCTCCCGTCAGAAGCCAAAATCTGATCTTGAGCAGCTCAATAACAGGGATGCAACCCTGATAGAAACCTAGCAGATTGCCAAACCACTCAAGTCTCCCCCTTGTCACAACACAGTGGCTTGTAGATCTCCAACTCCTCAAATAATGCATCCATCTTTTCATAATATTTTGTCAAGAAGAGATCTCCTTGACTCGCTGTCCAGATGTGAGTATAGAGGTCAGTAATGCCCGCATTGCTTGAGGTTCAAGTGTACCTTTTTCTTAAGGGCCATCCAAATCTCATATGCGCTCTCTTTGTAGAGCATGTTTGAGGCGATGGATGGGTCCATCAAGTTTCTGAGCCAGTTCATGACAACATAGTTCTTCTCGAACTTCTTTTTCATATCATCTTTCAACTCTGGTGGCTCCTCAAGGAGCATGCCAAGCTTCTCCTAGCCTCCAATAAATATCTTGAAGATGCGAGCTCACAAGACATAGTTGGACGTGCCACTAAGCTTGATGGTTGTCCCGGAGACAACCACCTTGCTTTCTCTTGGACCAAGCGTGGCATCTCCAACTGTTGTGGCTAACTTCGTCATCTTCTATAGCCTTCCTTCTCCACGTGAGGTGTTGGATCTATCGAGGAAGACTTTCTGGATGCGAATATCACCAACATGCAGTAGGATCTCCACACGCACAGGAGCCTAGACCGAAGGCTCTGATACCATGTTAGGATTTGCACAACTAGGAGCTTGGAGGCTCCTTAGTGTGGGAGAGAATAGTCCCACGTGGACTATGCGGCACGCAAATCAAGGAAGGCAACCAGGTGGTCGATAGCCTTGTGTTGTTGGCGTAGGAGGCCATGGGCTTTGATGGTGGCCGGTGGTGATGTTGTTGAAGAAGAGAGGAGTGGAATAATATAATAGAAAATATTATTTATGACTCAAAGGAAACATAAGGGAAGACTCTTTATATAGAGAGAACATATCCCAACATTTGAAAACAAAAGATCTTATCTCTAAATAAATCCCAAACATAGTTTCCTAAAACCCATTTACTAGAAATAGCAAACTTAACAATTAAGTAGAAAACTCAACTTGGTCTTTTGGACCACAAGACTGCCGGCCCTGAGGGTCCTCTACTGCCTACCACGTGGCTTGGATGGTTACCACATGGCACTTGCCACGTGACCCATCTTTATTCCCAACATTCTTCTTTTCTCTCCACCTCTTCCTTATTAAGTAACTCCATGGGCTGACCCAGAGAGAACTCAAAGTGGTATCATCATAAAAGTTTACAACAAACGCATCCATAAACTCCTCAAGCTTGAATACTATTACTTCTCTAAACATAAGACTAAACTTGGTTCAAATTCCTGATCTTTTGAATATGCATGCATACCAAACTTTCAAATAACTTTAAGAGTTTGCTTTGACTTCTAGAATTTTTAGCTATATTTTTTTTTTAATTTTCAGCTATACTTTTGCAAACACTGTCTTAGATTTGCCTCAAGATGGTCCTGAGTGAAGGTAAAAATCCATGTGGCCAACCCACTTAGTGTAGGAAAAGGCTTTGTATCTGTTGTTATTGTTGTTGATGTTGTTGTTGTATGTTTCTGACCAAGCTCTCTCATCTGTAAAAAAATTGAAGTTGGCTCACCATTGTCTCCCTCTGTCTACCCACCCAACTAGTCTCCCTGTTTCTTTCACTATTTTTCAGAAAAATATTTCTCATTTTTATCAGAAAAAAGCAACCAAATGTTGGCTTAAAGGGGATGTCTCAAATGGCAGTCTAATACTGAAACTTATATGGTAATGTATGAGAAGTGTGAGATGTGATTCTTGCCATGTTCAATTGGTCATATATAAATCTCCTGATGATCCGTCTCAAGAAAAATCTCAGATATGGTCTTTTTACTTTGAAAGGTAAATCCTACATATGGTTAACTCAATCCGCGACTCCAATGCAACATGAATGAACAGGAATCTTGTAATTCACCATACCATTAGGAGAATAAATGCTCAGATGAATAGGAACATTTGAAATTTGCTTTGATTTTCCTGTAATACGATCAGTTTCATCTGATATCTCCTTCCGGATAGCAGCTGCGGTAAAATCATGGTAACAATGATTCAATAAGGAAACATAAGGAAAAAGAAAATAGTGTTTGGATTTCTAGTTTAAAATTCCATCTAAATAGGAGGCATTCGAATTCATTCGCATGAAGAATGTCTTTATCCAGAATGAAAAAAGCATGACACATCGAGAAATAAGGATAGAAGCTCAGCAAAATGAAATATCCACAATTTATAATGGACCATGCTAAAAACACAGAAGTGCAAATTGCAATTAGTAGCAACTGCAAAAGTTGCAGGGCACTCTGTAAGGAATTAATAGATTTCACAAGATCAAACTCATGAAGACATTGCTACAATCAGAATCTACTGGGTCATTGATTCATGGATATGAGTAAAACATGGATAAGTATGGTGTAAAGAGTAAATGAACTTAAACATCTTGAAATCCAGTGCAGCTAATATCTTGACAATGAGAATGTTCTCCTCTTCTTAAAGGGTTTGTACTTTTGCTTCATATACTTTTTTTGAAGCATTATTAAGTAATTCCATAACCATTACCCGTGCCACATCAAAATTCCTCCAATTTTTGGAGGGGTTGGAAAATGGTTCAGTTGTGCCCACGGGCCACGAAATTCTTTCCCATCTTCAGAAAGTAGGATTTTTCTGTTCCCACTAGAGACCCCATCCATGGGATCTTTCCAAGAAAGGGGATCAAATTGAGGGAAAACCATCTTGCATATCCCATTTCAAATGGATCCTTAGAAAGAGGAGGAAGAGAACTCCAGAATTCCCTTCAACTCTACCCATTCCTGCCTTCTTTTTGTCTTCTCCTTTCCCTTAATTATTTTTGTATCCAAACAGGACTAAAGTGGGGTTGAAATAGCTATGCCTAACATCCAAACCCCTCCCTTTCTCTCGAAATCGCTCAATCCACATATGCGAATGCCACAATTTGGAGAGTTGCAAACATCCACAAGCAACCAACTCAACTGTTAAGATAGGAGATTACCCCAAACTCCCACATATCCAATCAGCATTGATGCCTAGAGCATATCATAGCTTCCAAACCCAAACCCTGGCAATCTTTATCCTAAAGGCATAAAATCGAAAGCGCGTTCTTTCCACAGAAGACCAACTACTCAACCACTAGACCATCCAAGTAAATCCCACTCCAACTCAAACCCCTTAAAGATATATTCCTACCACTCACCATCCAAACAACGGCGACTAGGAAACAATTATATTGACAATGCACGATCAGATCAACCCATCCCATGTAGTCCTGTCAACCTAATTTGAACAAACATACCACTAGCCGATGCAAAGAGTTCACAGTGTTAAACATTTTTCAGCCGTTGATTCAATCAAACTGGATCTCAACCAAATTCACGCCATCTCATTAACAACGCATGATCAGATCAACTCATCCCATGTAGTCCTGTCAACCTAATTTGAACAAACATACCACTAGCCGATGCAAAGAGTTCACAGAGTGTTAAGCATTTTTCAGCCGTTGATTCAATCAAGCTGGATCTCAACCAAATTCACCGCATCTCATTAACAACGCAGGATCAGATCAACTCATCACATGTAGTCCTGTCAACCTAATTTGAACAAACATACCACTAGCCGATGCAAAGAGTTCACAGAGTGTTAAGCATTTTTCAGCCGTTGATTCAATCAAGCTGGATCTCAACCAAATTCACACCATCTCATTAACGAACCACGAGAAAAGCACGCACCGAAATCGGGGAACCTCTTCCTGGGAGCGTGGAGGAACTCCCCGTGCTCCGGCTGCCCCTCCGCCGTCTTGTGCAGCTGCAGCACCAGCGGCCTCCTCGTCACGATTCCTTCGCAACAAACCGCGATCAGAAACCGGAAACGTAACACTAAACCAAATCGGATCGAAGATTTCGCACAGCGCATTACCCGATCCGCGCGGGAGGAAGTCCCGCCCGACGATGCTCTCCAGAACAGAGGACTTTCCGGAGCTCTGCAATTGCTCCAGATTGGGATCACACAGGGATTAACGATATAAGTCGACGAAGGATACCGATCGGGGAGATGAGATGTGTGTAGTAGGTTACCTGTCCGCCGACAACGGCGACGGAGGGGAGAGCCTCCCAGAGGGATCCGCCCTCGCCGCCGTGGTCGCCGAGGACCGTGCAGGCCCTCTGTATGCGGTTGACCAGACCTATGAGGCTCTCCATCGTCGCCATTGCGATGCTCTTTCGTAGGGGGTTGGGGGGAGGGGGAGGGGGAGGAGAGGCCTCCGATGGGGATCTGGGGGTAGAGAGAGAGAAGGGAGGGAAGGGAGGAGGAGTGGGAGGAGTATATAAACAAACGGTTGGTTGGGTTTGTCCGGGGATGGGGTAAGTGGTGGTGTCGTGAAATTATTATATATCTGCATGTGCACGTGCGTTCGTAACTTTGCTTCGGGGACGTGCGCATCATTGTGGGATGCGGGAGGGGGAGAAGATCTGGGCCATGGATGGGGATGTATCTGGGTTTTTTCTGATCATTGGATTTGGAGGAGGACGAGTGCGGTATGTGTTTTTTCCTGCCGCAAGATCTCGAAAGTTTCAATTCACTTCAAACTTAGAAGTGATATAGTATCAAAATATCCAACTAATCCCTCTTTATTACAAGCAAATTCCTCTCTATCAAAAGCAACAGCTAAATCATATATGATATGAATTAATTCTCTAGCTACAAAATACAAATTAATATCCATACTACTTCTAAGTAGATTTTAGCATTGACAAATTTCATTATTTAAGTTCCATCTAGACTACTGCTCATTCTTGATCATTTGAGCTACATTAAAATGATTACTCCATATATTAATTCTATAACAATCATAATCTTTTGTCATTTCCGATCCACGCATAATGGCTATGATTCAGCCTCTTCAAGATCTGCAGCAACTGAAATATTTAAGGCTTCAAGATCCAAAAACCTTCCATTAGGAAATAAATAAATTGTAGCAACTGATGCATTGCCTTTGTTGAAGGATGCATCCACTTGGATGATAGGATCGGCATCAAGCTGGGTTAGTTGTTCTTCCATTGAGTAGCTACTCGAAAAGGGACTATAATCTTCATAAGATTTTTTATACACCTTAGAATTCTTTGTGGGTCCGAGGTGGCAACTTTATGTTTATAATCACATCTAGATAACCAGATCTGATGGAGGAGATTTTTTAGCATGATAGAATTTTCCTTGAACATTGCTCACTTCTTCAAATAGGAATTCAAAGAGGTCTTTAGTTGCTAAATGCACTCTAATCCCAATGTCGAACCAGAGTGCTCTTGCTATTTGACAGACCATAAAAAAATGTCTAATAGACTCCATGTGTTCAAAGCAAAACACGTAATCCTTAAGATAGTTGGGGATCTTTCTTCCCATAAATTCTACTATAGGCAGGCAATCATTTATGAGTCTCCATATGAATAATTCAACTCTAGGCTCTAGTTCCTTGCACTTCAAAATACACCCTAGCACAATTTAGCTGCACATCCGAGCTAATTCTTCTTCCTTCGATCATCACATTATAAGTTGATTTGACTGTGAAAACTCCTTTTGCATGCAACTTCCAAATAAATTCATCTTTGCACTTCGAATTTACCTTAATTTCGAGAATATGTTGTTTCACTCACCTAGTAAGAACTTTTGCAATAGATTTACTTTCCAATGACCCTCATCATCCAAGAGTTGCATGATGAGAGCCTCATCATAAACCCTAACTAGCACAAAAATGTCTAATAGACTCCATGTGTTCAAAGCAAAACACGTAATCCTTAAGGTAGTTGGGGATCTTTCTTCCCATAAGTTCTACTATAGGCAGGCAATCATTTATGAGTCTCCACATGAACAATTCAACTCTAGGCTCTAGTTCCTTGCACTTCAAAATACACCCTGGCACAATTTAGCTACACATCCGATGTAATGACCCGATTCCCGAGTCCCTACGAGACACGAGAACCGGACCGACTTGACTAATCCCAAGACCTGGTCGTCCAACAAGGAAGTAACCAAAAGAGCAGTAAAATAACCTACATTCAGCATGAATATAATTAACAGTAAGAAAATACAGCAGTAAGGAAAAAAACCACTACAGTATATACCACCACAACAGTAGAACAACATTCATAACATAATATGAAACTGCAGGTAAAGAAAAGTACAACAGTAACAAGAACTACTCACTATAGTGGAACCAAAATGAGGTACAAGAGAACAGTGGTAACTCTACTGGACCCTACTCGGCCCAACGTTCTCTACAGTCGCTGACCCTGGCTGCTCAACACCTGGTCCTGAAAGGTAACGAGTGTAACACGTCAGCAAAACGCTGAGTAGAGTGACATCTAAACTAAAGAAACAGTAAAGTGTACAGTAGCTATTTTAATTTTCTTTCTTCCTTTATTTACGTCTTTCTATTGTTTCAAAATTTATCTATTTCTCAGATCCTTCACTTGATCTCGAATGTTCCTCGTGGGAACGATCTTGATTGCAGTCTTTTCTGAACAGTAGAAGTAGCACGTGGTGCTCTCCTGGCCGAGAGAGTCCCCCGTGGTGATCCTACTCTCAGTCAACCACCCCAAGGTCACGGACAGGCGTAACGGCGACTACGGCATGCGCGATAAACGCACAGGTAGCTAACCCGTACTGGCACGCGGTCAGTTGTTTCCGTTAACGGGTGCGCCCAAAGCACAGCACGGAACCAGTACAGGGCAGAGCCCTCTCAGTAACAGGGGTCCAACCCCTCCACAGTAACCAAACAGGGGCCTTGCCCCTCCTCAGTCCGCGCACCCTCGCCTGACTACCCTAGTTTGCCCAGTGGGCCTAACAAGTCTGTGTAGGAGGCTAGTAGAACCCCGGGACTCGTGGGGTAGCTAGTACCTCCCTACACTAGTAGCTCTCCTCGGTACTACGTACACGAGGGCCAGTAAGTCATTACAAAGTGGCCAGTCCTGACCCCGGGTCCCTGGGGCGGCTGGCTCCGCTCTGCACTAAACAGGTACAGGTACTTCCCTTGGTACTACGTACCCAAGAGACAGTACACTACTACGTCTTTCTTTCTCAATTCCATTCCTTTCTCTTTCCAGGAGTTCCACTCCTAATTCCCCGTAGGGTTCCAGTTCTTTTAACTCAGCACATTCAGGTTTCACCTTTCCAGTTTCACGTTCATACATCCCATATTCTCAGACATGCTCATTTATTCATAACAGGCAGCTGTTAAACCAATTTATAGGTAGCTATTATTTCCTTTCCACATTTTCCAAGACTGCAGTATTCATATATTCCACTAGTTCTTCCCATCCTAGGATTCATGCCATACCCTAGGATCTATCATACATTCTAGTTTTCCAGCCCTAGGATTCATGCAACACCCTAGAATCTACCATTCATTCTAGTTTCTCATTCCTAGGATTCATGCAATGTCCTAGGTTCTATTTATGGTTCCATAATTTAACAGATTATACTAATAAACTTAAAAGCCACTCTACCGGTTACAACAGGCGTACTGGGGGCGTGGTCGGGAATCCCACGTACCTCCGCAACCTCCGAGACTGCAACGGAATGGGGTCCTATCACAAGGATCAAACACAAGGAGTTTCTCAAAATAATATACAACTACTGTAGACGGGTAGAGGATTTAATTTCGAAAAGCACGCAACTCGAAACGCGGAAAACGGATTCCGAACGGGCCCGAAACGGGTCGAAAACGACGAAACAGTGCAAAATCAGACGTCTGGAACCTCTTCCAGACGTCTTAAAAAGTGGATCAGAGGTTACCTTTGCTCTGCGTGGTCTCTCAGACGTCCAAAAGCCTGTGGGGGCATCTGGCCTAGTTCCCAGACATCCGATGGTCACCCCGGACGTCTGGAAGTCACTCCCGTCGTTTGGCACCACTGCAAGACGTCTGATTCACGTTGGATGCGAATCTCAGAACCTGCGCGTACCCATTCCTCGTGCTCAGTACGGACGGTCGAAGGAAAGAAGAAGGTACGAAAATAACTTACTTACCAGACGTCTGGACAGTCCTCCAGACGTCTTTCCCGTCGTCTGGTTGGAAGCCCAGACGTCTGATTCTGGAAAAATTTCCAGAACCAAGGCGCCACTCGCCCTCCGCCCGCGACGCACGGCCGTGCCGAGCCTCGTCCACCTGCTGCTCGAGCTGCAGCAGGCCTCCCGCGTCACTCCGCGCCCACTGCGACCCCGCAGGCCGGCTCCCGCTGCCCCGGTAGGCTCGAGCCCTTCCAACCGACGCCTCCTCCCTCGCACAGCACCTCCTCCCGCACTCACCGCGGCTGTCGCCGCCGCCGCTCGCTTACACTCGCACTCGCGCACCGGCTGGAAGGAGAAGAGGAAGGGAGCGGAGGTGATGAGAGTGAGGGAGAGGGCGTGGCTTTTTAAAGCCGCGCAGGGAGAGAGAGAGAGAGAGAGACGGAGGGGGTAGCGCTTGCGGAGGAGAGGGAAAAAGAGCATCTGCAGGTCTGCACGCACAGGCGCGCAGATGAAACCGCGCGTGCCGCAGAAATCGAAACCCAGACGTCTGGAAGGGGTTCCAGACGTCTGGTCCGACGTCTGGAAGGGGTTCCAGACGTCTGGTCCGACGTCTGGGTCACCTCCCAGATGTCTGAAGCCACGCGTTCGTAACATCCGAGCTAATTCTTCTTCCTTCGATCATCACATTATAAGTTGATTTGACTGTGAAAACTCCTTTTACATGCAACTTCCAAATAAATTCATCTTTGCACTTCGAATTTACCTTAATTTCAAGAATATGTTGTTTCACTTCACCTGGTAAGAACTTTTCCAATAGATTTGCTTTCCAATGACCCTCATCATCCAAGAGTTGCATGATGAGAGCCTCATCATAAACCCTAACTAGCACAAAAATGTCTAATAGACTCCATGTGTTCAAATTAAAACACGTAATCCTTAAGGTAGTTGGGGATCTTTCTTCCCATAAGTTCTACTATAGGCAGCTAATCATTTATGAGTCTCCACATGAACAATTCAACTGTAGGCTCTAGTTCCTTGCACTTCAAAATACACCCTGGCACAATTTAGCTACACATCCAAGCTAATTCTTCTTCCTTCGATCATCACATTATAAGTTGATTTGACTGTGAAAACTCCTTTTGCATGCAACTTCCAAATAAATTCATCTTTGCACTTCGAATTTACCTTAATTTCAAGAATATGTTGTTTCACTTCACCTGGTAAGAACTTTTGCAATAGATTTGCTTTCCAATGACCCTCATCATCCAAGAGTTGCATGATGAGAGCCTCATCATAAACCCTAACTAGCACAATTTGATCTAAATAAGTGTGAAAAAACTCTTACAAAACCTAAAGAAAAGCCTAACTCAGAGAATTATGAATTGAAGAATAAAATAAGTCATGAGGGGTAAAACTGTAATTTTACCAATGTAGTACACAAACAGGATATCTAAGGGTCTAAACACAGGTTAAATAAGCTTAATAAAGAAGGAGGTGGGATGTTCTGATTTGAAAAGGGTTATAGCAACTTCTAAGAATTAAATGACATTCTATAGCCCTAAAAACAAACTCGCTTTAATTCACGAGGTTCTAGGTAGGATAAAAATCAACTGAACCCTCTAAAATTCATGAAAAAGTATTCCCTAAGGTTTAAAATCTTCAATTTGTCCTTTGGAACCCATCTTGACCTAAATTGAGAACCATGCCAAAATTTTAACCTAATTTGGGTTTTTACGTAAATTATCTGGTCAAACGTAGTCAAACCTAAAATCAAATTACACCATTGAATTCCTTAGGTTCAAATTAGGCTGGTACAAAAATTTGGGCCTAAGAGAAGACCATCTTGACCGACTTTACAAATTGGTCGTGAATTACTTTTTGACCCTTATCTTTTCGAAACCTTACATTTAGCCCCTTATCTTCCCCTTCGTTCTTTGCAGAACGGTCCTCCCTGCCACCCTGCATAGGCACCATACCTCCGGCGACCTTGCGCGGAGGATGGCGCCGCGCAGTGTATGGCAATCGCTCTCAGGAACGAACGAGGGGTTCCCTGCGTCGTCCTCTGTCGCAGGGACCCTCCCCTATGACCTGCGGCTGCCCATGCCTCTTGTGTGAACGCACGAAAGGCATGGGTCTCCATCTCCGGCCATCTCCAGTGAGCTCCCCACGTCGCTCCCTCGAGACCCTCTCTTAGCCAGCGCCTTTATAAGGAGCGGCAGGGGCAGCCGTCTCCTTCAAGCTAGCTTTGGCCGAAGAAAACCCCCTACTTCACCTCCTCTCACTTCGGTCAGACAGCCTAAGCTTCCAGCGATCTTTCCTCCTCCTCCTCGTCGCTCTGCTGCCATACCTGCAGCAGAGCTCACTCTACCTCGTCTCCCCATGCCAGGTCGCACTAGCTAGCGTCTCCAGATCCCCTCCTCATCGCCGTTACTCCTCTTCTGGGTACCTTCGTCCCCAGTTTCGACAGGCATGCGCCGGGTGTCTTCCTCTCCCTCTTCGTCGATTAAGTAGGTAAAAACCTTCCTCTTATTCTCCCCTTAATTTTCCTCTATTAAATTGGCACTTTAGACCCCTCGACTACCATGACCACCTCCATCGGCTCCACCTCCGGCCACCATCTTCGGCGAGATCGCTCCACCTCCACAGGCCATCCCACCCCTCGCCGACAAGCCCAGAAGCTACCCCTCACTCCACTCAAGCGTTTCCCCTATTCCATTCACCGCCTTTCACCTTCAGACCACCCCTCGAACACACCCACCTGCACCTCTGCAGTGTGCCCTAGGCACACGACCACAGCCAATTTCCCGCCATGATGACCCCCGCACCGCCTTCGCCATCCTCTGGCGAAGCTCCCTGAGTTGTCTAATGTGGCCGAGAGGCCGTCTTCGTGCTTTCAGGTCTCGGCCTCCTCGCCGCCATTGACGGACAGCGGGAGCTGCTTGGCGAGCAGCTCCAGGCCTCTTCAGCACCAGATGAAGGCTCTAGGCAACGTGGGGTACTTCCGCGAGTGTTCCCAGGCCTTCAATTAGAGGCGCGAAGCCTTCGCTGCTGCCCAATTACCAGCAGCTTCTCGCCTCCGGGCGCGCGGAACAGAGGTGGGACTTTAGTCCCACCTCGGAAGTGTGTGGGCGCATGCCCACACATAAATTGAAAAGGTGACATTAGCTGGTCGCCTTCGAATACACACGGGGTGAGGTCCCTCACCTATTCACCACCCTCGTCCGTGAGCTCATCACACGGATTAGGCGCGACCTGACCCGACACCCTCTTGTACACTCCTCGCGTACCACCCATGTTGGTGCGCCTGGACCCGGGCACGCGATCCGACCCGATAACCCGACTCTGGGAGAGCGTACCCAAGAGAGATTCAGAGAGAGAGAGACGCAGGGAGAGGGTAGGGTAGGTTTTGCGTTGAGCTTGTGTGTGTGTGTGTAGAGAACAGGTGAGGGAGGAAGAAGCAAGGCGCTGCTAAGGAGAAGGAAGGAAGAAAGAAAGAGGAAGAGGAAGAGCAGCGTGATGAGAACCTCATCATAAACCCTAACTAGCACAATCTAACCCAGACATGTAAGAAAAAGCTCCTACATGACCCAATGAAAGGCTTAACTCAGAGAATTTTGAGTTTAAAAAGAAAACAAATCATAAGGGGTAAAACTGTAATTTCACCAATGCAGTTGGCGAACAGGGTAATTAAGGGTCCAAACACAGGTCAAACAAGCCTAACAAGAAGGAAAGTGGGGTGATCTGATTTAAAAAGGGGTTGTAGCAACTTCAAGAAATTAAATGACATCCTGTGATCCTAAACAAATCCACTTCAATTCACGAGGTTCGAGGTAGTATAAAAATCAACTAAACCCTCTAAAATTCATAGAAAAATATTATCTAGGGTTTAGAACCTTCAATTTGGCCTTAGAAACCTATTTTGACCTAAAAAGAGAACCATACCCAATTAATAACTTAATTTAGGTTTTTACGTAAATTGACCGGTCAAACATGGTCCAACCTATAATTAAAATTCACCATTAAAATCCTTAGGTTCAAATTGATCTTGTATAAAAACTTGAGCCTAAGAAGAGACCTTCTTGACCCACTTTACAATTTGGTCCTCTTCATTTACTTTTTGACCCTTATCTTTTGAAACCCTTGCATTTAGGCCCCCAACTTTTCATCATTCTTTGTAGAATGGTCCTCCCTGCAAAACTCTGCACAGCGCCATGCTCTAGCGCCGCACAGAGAAGGGTTACCGCCCTGCAAAGTAGAAGCGGGGTTCCCTACGACGTCCTCTGTCGCAGGGACCCGCCCATGCCCTTTGCCGACCACCATACCTTCCGTGCGAACGCGCGGAAGGTATGGGTGACATCTCCGGCCTCACTCCGGCGAGTCTAGCACGTCGCCATCCCGCTCCTCCCTCTGCGCCAACCCCTTTATAAGGACCGGCATCCCCTGCCGGCTCTTGCAAGCTCTTCTTTGACGAAGAAAAGCCCCCACTTCATCCCTTCCTCCGTCAGAAGGCCCAAAGCTTCTAGCGACTTCCTCCTCGTCGCTCTACTACCTTACCTGCAGCAGGGTTCTCCTTGCTCCATCGTTCGTGCCGCGCTGTACCTGCCGGTACCCTCCGCCTGCTTCCTCGTCGCTGCATTCCTCCTCCAGGTCTCCTTCTTCTCCATCTCCGGCAGATACGAGCCGGCTGCTCCGCCCTCCCCCTTCGTCTAAAACTTAGGTAAATAGCTTCCTCTCCTCCTCCCTTACATTTACCCTCTCTCAATTTACCTTTTTACTCCACCGCACGCGACTTCCACCTCCGCCTGCTCTGTCTCCGACCACCTTTTTCGGCGAGCCCATCCCACCTCCACAGACCTCCTCACCCCTCGCCGACTACCCCAGAAGCTTCCCCTCACTCCACTCAACCGATCCCCCCTTCCCATTCACTGCCAAACGCCACCCGACCACCCCCCAAACAAACCCACCTCTCCGGCCACAATCCGACCTAGAGCTACCTCCACACGTGGCCTCACGCCTCGCCACCACCCGCACTGCCTTCGCCGCACTCCGGCGAAGCTCCCTGCATCTTCTAATTGGACCGAGAGGCCGTATTCCTGTTTTCAGGTCGGAGCCCCTTCGCCGCCATTGCTGAGCTGTTGCAGCTCCTTCACCTGTAGCTGCAGGCACTCTCCAGCCCAAGTGCACACCCCAGGACGCGCGGGTTACCTCTGCGAAGACGCCCAGGTCTGCAGCTGAGGCGAAGACCCCGCGAGCTGCTGCAATTGCCTGCGGTTTCCTCAGCTGCAGGTGCTAATTTGGGAGGTGGGACTTTAGTCCCACCTCGGAAGTGCGTGGCCAAACGCCTGCACTTAAATTGGAAAAGTGTTTAAGGCTATTCGCCTTCGAACACAGGGGTCAGGTCCCTCTCCCGCACGCTGCGTGCCACGCGCTCGCTCACCCTCGCCCGCGCTCATGCCCCGCGGGTCTGGGCAGGATCTGATTGCCCAAACCGCGCACTCCTCGCCCACCACCGCACGTGGTGGGCCTGGTCCCGGGCGCGATACCCGCACCCAATTACCCGACTCTGGGAGAGCGGTCCTAAGAGAGAAATCTGAGAAAGAGAGAGACGCGGGGAAGGGTAGGGGTAGGTTTTGCTCTCTAATCCTTGTGTGAGCGTGCAGGAACAGAAGGAGAAGAAGGAAGGAAGGAAAAGAAGAAGAAGGGAAGCGACCGAAGCCTTAGCCGCTCAGGGCAACCAAAGAAGAAGAAACGAAGGAGAGAAACAGAAGAAAAGAAGAGAAAGAAGGCACTGTAGCAAACCTACAGTTAAGTCATCTGACCACTGCACTAGATGACGGATGAGCAGCGACCAGAACAGAAAGAAGAGAAAAGAAGAGGAGCTGTAAAAGAAAGAAGGAAGCGAAGAAGAAAAAGAAGAAGAAAAGAGAAAGAAGAAAGAAGACTGAAGCTGCAAGAAAGGAAAGAAAGAAAGAGAAGAACAGAAGAAAAGAAGCAGAAAAAAGAAGGCTGAAGAAGAAGTTAGAGAAGAAGAAGAGGATTACCACAGCCACAGAAGAAGAAAAGAAAAGAAAGAAGAAGAGAGGAAGACTCTGCAGGAAAAAGAAGAGTAGGAGAGCAGCTGAAAGAAGAAGGATAGAAAGAAAAGGAGGAGAGAAGAAGAAGCCAAGACAAACTCTCTCTCTCTCTCTTATTTTTGTAATCTAATAGAGAACTTTTATATTTCTAGAATTCCAGTAGCTCCCTGAGTTCGACCTCGGGAAAACTGTTTCCGAGTAAAAGTTTGCAATAGTAATCTGGTAGCTGTTTTATTACATACTATAACGACTGTAATTTAAAGTATAATAAACGTAAACAAGCTACCTGGTCACTACAACGGCTGGGACTTAGCCGCAGAGAGAAAGAAAGGAGAAGGAAGGAAGGAAAGAAGCTGAAGAAAAGAAAAGAGCAGGGGCACTGTAGCAATAGCGCAGTTAAGGCGTCTGATTTCAGAATCAAATGTCGGAAAGAAAGGAAGGAGTGAAGCAGAAGAGAGAAGCAGAGGACAAGCCAGAGAAAAAGAAAGAGAAAAGAGGAGGGAACCTCTGCAGAAAAGAAGAAGAAGAGGCAAAAGAAAATCAGAGAAGAGAAGAAGGAAGAAGAAGAAGGACTTAGCAACTGAAGAAAGGAAAGAAAGAAAAGGAAGCCTTCGCAGCAAAGAAAAAAAGAAGAAGAAAGAAGAAGACAAGCTGAAGAAGAGAGCTAGCTGAAGAAAAGAGAGAAGAAGAAGAAGCCAAGAAGAGAATTTTTGCTCTCTCTTTCTCTCTCTCCTTTGTCTTAATTTTTGTAAAACACTATATATTGTGAATTCATATACTTCTGGAATTATAGTTTGCTCCCTGAGTTCGACCTCGGGAAACTTTTTACTACAACGTCTCAAATTTAAAACCCAAGCGACGAGCCTATAACCATTGCACTACACATGTGGGTGTTCCACTTAAATTCTATTTTGGTAGGATCAAATTGTTCCAATTTGGCAACCACACATCACGTCAGATGTTTATTAATCTACCATCCCCAATAAGGCAGACCATGAGTTGAAATAGGAAGTCTCTCAATTTCCATAATGATGGTAACACCATCATTCGTCATAAATAACTTGAATTAGTTGAAATCCAGTGATAAATACTCCTAAATGATCGTCTAAGAATCGTAATTCCATATCAAACTGATATGAGAAGAAGATAAGAAAACAAGGTTAATTATGTTGTTTTAACAGTCTATCACAAATGCAGATTAATCCACAAGTTGATTAGGGGCTAATTTAAGTTCAAATAAACTTAAATGATCGAGAAGTAGACTCATAATGACTGAATTAGGATTTTACGCATTTTGAGGGTAAAAACAATACTAAAAACCCTAATTATAAGCCACAATTGAATTTAAAGGGTTCTAGCCGAGATAAATCAATCTAAACCTCCTAAAAATCATTGAAAAGTATTCTAATTATTTAGTACCTTCACTTTGACCATCTGAACTCATTTGATCAAAAATAGATATTCAGATAGGAATTTACCCTGATTTAGGTTTCTGTGTAATTTACTTAGTCAAATGTGATCAAAACTCAAATACAAGATCACCATTAGACTTCTTGTGTCCAAATTAGGTTGACACCAAAATTTAGGTCCAATCAGAGTCCATCTTAACCTAGTTTGTAATTTAATCTCTAAATCTCTATCCTTTACACCCAAGCCCTTAATTTTCACATTTTTCTTACCCAGAAACCCCTAATTTCTCATCTTCTTCGAGATTAGGTCCCTAACTCCTGATGTAGAAGATTTCCTAATCAGAAACCTAAGCACCCAAACCAACCACATTCAATCAAGGAGTTCTCTTTGATTTGTCAATCAAATCCCTCCAAAGTTGGAGGGATTGATCGCAAGAAGATCCCCTTTCGATTGGGTCATGTCTTGAGGCCTAATGTGGACCATAGAGCTCCAATCAAGCTTGAGAAATCCACAGGTATAGGTTTCCTAACTCACGAGCAAACTTCCGAATTCAAGGAATTTGAGGGTCAGAAACACCTCTATGTAAATCCTCCCATGTTCCACGGTCAAAATTAGTCGATTCTAGGTCGGATTCCCACCTTCTTCTTCCTCTCCAGTCGCAATCTCCAATGGCTCTTGTGACATTCCTCGTTCTCCTCCCTCCAACCACCCAACCATCAAATTAGGTGGCCTAAACTCTTCCTTGTGTTTGTTCGCGCCTAGTGTACCAAAGGCAAGGCCATCTCCCACTTCTTCGTCGTCACTTCTAACCATCAAAGGGTTCATCTTCCACAGCTCTGGTGAAGTAAGCTGCCATGGAATCTTCCCCCTTTCTTCCAATAAAGTAGGTCTCTATCACCCTCTCTTCCCCTAAGTTAGCTTAGACCACTTAGGACTTAGTTTGGACCTCAAACTCGCCCTGTCCCTCTTCTTCTTCTCCACGACCAGTGAAGCTCCGGTGAGCTCGCACAGCCACCACACTCCACCAAATGCCACACGATCGCCTCCACAACCTTCGTGATGACCCATTGATCAAAAGCCCCAAAGAAATTTAAGGCTTTGATCGTTCTTTCACTCTGTCGAACACACCCACCATCGGCCACCCTCATTGTCACTATTCAACCACCACAATGCTCCAAACACCATACAAACTCCACCACTACACTCCATGCCATACAGGGATCCTAATGAACCTTCTAATTGGGGCATCCAGCCCATATTCTGATGATTAGGTTCTCGCCATCATCAACTTCATCACCGTTGTTCACCGCTGTCATCCGTCGTCCATTGCCCTCGTTTCCACCTCTAGGAGCTATGGTTCAACCGAGCGAAGCCACCGACAACACCAATTGAAGAAGAAAGCAGTAGCAATAGCCGCAATTCCTCGAAGCTCTCCACCTACTGCACACGTAAAGAATAGCCACGAAGATAGTCCCACATCATGGGCAACTAATCCAAATTTTGATACTTATTAATCGTCTATGTTTACACACCAAAACGGTGTCTTAGAAGTCGCTGCATTGTAGTATGGGTCGTAATAGTGCGAAAATAGATAAAATTTATACTTGAATGAAATCCAAAGTCGTCACTGGGAGCAAGTAGCAAAATAAATCTCAAGATTGCAATTCTATCACAAGATATCAATATATGATGAAATTTCCAAACACAAATGATATAAATATAGATTCAAAAGTCAATGTGGCAAAAAGATTAGGGTAAATTGATGATTTAAGTCACCAATTGCCCTGCTACAATTATACTCAAATAATGCTACGGTATTAATCAACCAGATGCCAAGTATGATAAGTGCATAATGCACTCAGAACCAGCAACAGAGGCAAAGGCCTCTCTTTTTCGAGCCTCAGGGAGAGGCACAGCAAAGCACAGCACCATCACCAACAGAGGCGAAAGCCCCCTCAGAATTCGCTAAGTATTGAGAGGGGTTCACTGAAGCAAAAACCCCCCCACTCTCTTTTTCTCTCTTCCTTCTCTCTTAGATCGGGTAAACCAGACCACACTCGGGTAACCAAGTAAACAGACCAAGGCCCAGTCCCACGAGGTGTGAGCGCGGGCGAGAGCACGTGCTTGAGGAGCGTGCATGCGGGACCTCACCCTGGTGCTCTCGGAGGCAACCGAGCTAAGGCACAAATTACTAATATGTGCAGTCGAGGCTTCTTCGCTCTATGAGGTGGGACTATCCCACGCAGCTTAATTGTAATGTAGCAACAGCTAAAGAAGGTTCCAATTGAGGGCAAGGATGAAGGGGTGGAGTCCAATTGAACGCCTATAGTGCTTCCTAGGAATCAGTCACAACACCTAGGGGTGGAATCTGGAAGGGTTGCGGCCGGAGGACTGCAGCTAACGTCGGAGAACTCAGGGGCGGTGGCGGAGGTCTGGCAGTCACCTAAAAAGCAGAAAACGGCCTTGCGACCACGTCAAATATGCTCAGGAGGATCGCCTGAGGATGGTGAATGTGATGGTGGTCTTGGTGGTGCACATAAGTGAGTGAGGAGGGTGGCCGACCTTGAGACGACAGTGCGGACGCGTGTGTGTGGGGTGGAGCGTTAAAGAGATCAATCTCCTCAATTTCTTGAGGGGTTTTGTTCGTGTGGATGAGGCGAAGGTCGTAGGCTTGTCGGCGAAGCGTTTGGAGCAGTCGAGTGAGCGGAGAGCTTCGCCGAAGGAGTGGCTGGAGCGAAGGAAGATGAAGTCGCAGAGAGAGATGCGGTGGTCGAGTTGGAGCGTAGTGGCACGGTGATGATGTGCGGAAGATAAGGAATTGAACGAATTAGTTATCAGATGAAGGGGAGCGAAGATGGCACCGGTTGTGGTATGGCCGACGCCGGAGGAGATGAAAACTCCAATCAGGTAGACGGCGATGAAGATGGGGTTAGGAAGCGTCACACGAGTATGTTCAGACGTGGAAGACAACAGGGAAGAAGAACCGACCGCCTATGGTATCTAGTGGCCGGCGAAGGAGCTGGGGATAGGAGTTCGCCAAAGCAAGCTTGGAGTGAGCTGGAGGTAGAGGAAGGAAGAGGGCTTTTGGCTTAAAAACTTGCTGAAGACGAGGGGAATGCTAAGGAGGTCATTTATAAGCCAAAGGTTGAACTTCAAAGCTTAGAAACCAAGCTTTGAAAGCTCGAAAATCATGGAATAGGTCTAGGATTTCAAAGAGTTCGCATTAACTCTTGGACGAGATTTGTAAGGCAAAACCTATCTCAAATTGAAGAGCAACTCCTCAAGAATCTTCCTTCCAAATTTGGAAGGATTTCGTCATGAAATCAGGGAGAATATCTTGATTGAAAGTCAGAGGTTCATGGGTTCACACAGTAATGGCAGCAGGGGCATTTCTATGAAGAAGATGAAGAAGTTAGGGGGGTTTTGTAATAATTTCAAAAACTGAGGGGTTATTTGAGAGAATAAGAGTCAGATTTGGACTAAAATGCAAACTAGGTCGAAATAATCAAAGATTGGGCTCAAATTTTAATACAAACCTAATTTGAACCCAAGGAATCCAATGGTGAAAATGGATTTTGATTTTGACCTTGTTTGACTGAGTAATTTATGTAAAAACCTAAATTAGGGCAATAGTCTGTCTGTGACTGTTTTGGGTCAAAACAGATTCTGATGGTTAATTCAAATATGCTAAACCCTAGATAATATTTTTATATGAATTTTAGAGGATTTATGTGAATTTTATCTTGACTAGAACCTCAGTTAATTAAGCGGGTCGATTTTTAGGGTTTCAGATGTCCATTAATTCTTGAAATGCGTGAAAACCCGTTTCTGTATGCGTGGACCCTCTTATTAGGCATTAATGACTAAATGACCTTTAATAAATCCCTGGCATACCCATGGTCGTTTTGTATTTGTGATAAGATGGTAAAATTGCATAAATAACCATGTTTTTATAATTTCTTCTCAAAACAACTCACCCTACTCTAGAGACCTTCTGACTTATATGTATGAGCTTTTATTGACTTTATAAGATCAAATTGAGCTAGTTATAGCTCATGATGGTGTTCCCATCAGTCTCCCTTACTCACCTACCCAAGACACAGGGGTCGAGTCCCCTTCACACAAGCCGCACACACCTCGCCCGTGCCCACATGCAAGCGGGCCTAGTTCGGATCTGATTACCCGAATTTGAAGAGAGAGTGAGTGAGGTTTTCAGAGAGAGTGCGGGGTTTGCCTTGGGAAATGTGCTTAAACACTTAGGCAAATTTGAGGCTTTGAGCTAGTGACATTAAGCTTTCTCTGGCTTCATTGAGATGTATGTAACTGTGGAATTGATCATTTAACATCTGTTGGGCTTGAATTAAACAGTTAATTGGGCTTTGTAAAGTTGCTTTGAACTTGAGATATGATTCTAAATTGAGAATTGAGCTAAGTGTTGAGGGTAAATGAAATCGTCGGTTCGTTTCAACCGGGTTTTAGTTATAACGTTGTAGTAAAGCCGGTTATTACCAACACTTCAAATATAAAATTTTTTTACTCGGAAAATAAAAGAGTTCCCGAGGTCGAACTCAGGGAGCAAGTTGTATTCTAGAGATATACATGTTTCTTTTACAAAAAGAGAGAGGGAAAGAATTTGTTGTTTTCTCTTTGTTCTGCAGGGGGGATGCTCTTCTTTCTCTCTTTCTTTAGATCTCCTTCTCTCTCTGTTCTGCAGAGGTGATATTCTTCTTTCTTCAGAGCTCCTTGTTCTTCTTCCTTGGTTTCTGCCTTGACCTCTCTTCTTCTTGTTTATGGCTGCAGAGCTTCTGCCTTCAGCTACTAAGTCTTCCTTTCTTCTTCTTCTGCTTTGGCCGTTGCTCTTCCTTCTTCTTCAGCCTGCCTTCTTTCCTGCTCTGGATGCTGACCTTCCGTCGTCTGACCCGGTGCTTAGACGACTTAACTATGCATTTGCTACAGTGCAGCTCCTTCTTCTTCCGCGGGTCTTCTTCTTCGCCTGTGCCTGCACACTTCAGGGTTTTTCGTCAAGAGGCAAAACCTACTCTACCCTTCCCCCCCCCCCCCCCCCGCGTCTCTCTTTCTCTCTGAAACCACTCTTGGGAAAGCTCTCCCAAAGCTATCGGGTAATCGGGTTCGGGTCACACCCGGGTCCAGGCCCACCGGCGTGCGTGGTGGGCGAGGAGTGCAGGTCAGTCTAAGTCGGGTCGGGTCAGGTCCGCGAGGCGTGAGCGCGGACGAGACCGGGTAACCGGGCGGGTGTAAGGGGACCTCACCCCGTGTACTGAGGCAATAGGGCTGGTGCACGAAATCAATTTAAACAGTGGAACGGGTGTGAGGCTTACCGATGTGGGACTAAACGCAGACCGTTCCTCGCGTGCGCCTGCTGGGAGACCGCGGCCTGGCTTCTGCAGCTGCGGCTTCTATTTGCATAAGTTGCTGGCTGGCTGCCTTCGCAAGACTCCCTGTACTCCGCAGCAGCTGGAGACCTGGAGTCCTCAAGCCTGGAGCGCGGGAGAAGCTGCTTCAATGTGCGTCAATGGCGGTCGAACCTCAAAACCTGTCGGACACGAATATGGCCTTGCGGCCTGATCAAACCACTGGGGAACCTTCGCCGTGGCACGGCGAAGGTGAGGAGCTGCGCGACAGGCCGCAAGGAGGTGTCTGGCGGCAGCCCTGGGTCGGACTGCAACCGGAGGAATGGGTTTGTTCGGGGGAGTGTTACGGAGGTGTGGAGTAGCAGTGGAGGGGTGGGGGGTGCTCAGTGTGATGAGGCGGAGGTTCGGTGAGGGTCGGCGAGCCGTGTGGGTTGCTGAGGTGATGGGAGCGGCTCGCCGGAGGGTGGTCGGAGGCGAAGGGGTTGAAGGTGGTCAGGGTCGGTAGAGGGCTTAATTGAATAAATTGAAAGCGGGGAAAGAAAGAGGAGGAGAAGGGGAGTAACTCTAGCTTACTTGCAGGGACGAAGGGGGAGGAACAGGGCGACAGTCGTATCGACTGTCGCCGGAGAAGACGATGCTCAGGGAAAGGGGCGGCGGCGAGCAGAGAGCCGGAGAGGCGCCAGCTGGGTGCGGCGTGGCGCGGGAAGAGCAGGGGAGGAAGTCTCTGCTGCTGGTATTGCGGCAGAGCGAAGAGGTGGAGGGGGAGGGAACCGCCGGAGCTGGTGAGCGTCTGCCGGAGGAAGAAGAGAAGAAAGTTGGGGATTTTCTCCGTCAGATCCAGGCTGCCCTGGTCGGTGGAGCAGCGGGGGGTATTTATAGGGAGCAAACAGGGAGGAAGGCGGAGGGAGACGACGTGTCTCCCTTGCCGGAGGATGGTCGGAAACAAGAACCCATACCGTCCGTGCGTTCGCACGGCCGGTATGGTGGGCTACAACCACCAGGGGGGTGTCCCTGCGACGGTCGACGACGCAGGGCACCCCCGGTTTACTTGCCAGGTCCCCCACCTCACCCTGCGCGGCGCCATGCTCCGCGCAAGGTCGCCGGAGCATGGTGCTGGCAGGTTTTGCAGGAGGGACCTGATTGCAAAGAACGAAGGAGAGTTAGGGGTCAAAATGCGAGGGTTCAAAAGTTGAGGGCCAAAGAGTAAATATATGAGGACCAAAGTGTAAAGTCGGTCAAGGAGGTTTCTTCTTAGGCTCAAGTTTTTATACATGACTAATTAGGACCCAAGGAATCTGATGGTGAATTTCATTTTCATATTAAACCTTGTTTGACCAGTCAATTTGCGCAAAAACCCAAATTAAGTCATTAATTGGGCATGGTTCTCAATGTAGGTCAAAATGGGTTCTAAAGGCCAAATTGAAGGTTCTAAACCCTAGAGATTATTTTTATATGAATTTTAGAGGGTTTATTCTATTTTTACTTTGCATCGAACCTTGTGAATTGAAGTGGGTTGTTTTAGGGTTACAGATTTATCATTTAGTTTCTTGGAATTACTGTAGCCCTTGCTAGATCATTTCATCCCACTTTTATTCTTATTAAGCTGCTTTGACCTATGTTTGGGCCCTGAATTACCCTGTATGCAGATTATACTGGTGAAATTGCATTTTTACCCCTTATGACTTGTTTTCTCCTTAAACTTAGAATTCTCTGAGTTAAGCCTTTCCTTGAGTTATGTAGGAGCTTTTATCCTTTGTATTGGGTCAAAATGAGCTAGTTATGGCTCATGATGAGGTTCTCATCATACCCCCATGCCTAGCTTTTGCTAGTCCCTTAGCAAAAACTTAAGGTTTCAACCCTTGTTCTAGACCATGAAGTTTTTAATAGTTTTAGATAAGTGCCTTTTTTATTTGAGCATAGATTAGGTTAGAATGCTGACCATAGGCCTAAAAGGTACTCTAGTACCAATCAAGATCCAAATCTGTCTAGCCTTAGCCTCAGTCTTTTAGCAAAGGTTTTTAAGGCCCACAAGAACTAATCCTAAGGTTTATTGGACCTCGTGGTTAAAGCACCCGTGCTTGAAATGATTTTAGCCCTGGCTCAGTTCGCAGTGCGTTTTGTAAGAGAGAGATAGAAAGTTTTTCTGTTTGGAGAGTTTTCTCTCTCTTTTTCTTTTTAGTTCTAGCCTAGGATTGGCTTTTCAACACGGTCTGTATCAGATTCCTTGCTCCCATCATCAATCCTCAAGGGTTCCTGGCGATCGATGCTTCGAGATAGCACCGCCCATGGCAACCCCCGGAACCCTGGCTATTGAGATTTCGAGATAATCCCATCCATGGCATTCCGTGGCCGAATCCAGACCCTGGCAATTGACACTTCGAGATAATGCCATCCATGGAATCTGAACCAGCAGAGTGCTTACATGCCCCCAGTAGGATATGTAAATATCCTAAGAGACAAGCACCGAGGAGATGATATTTTGTTACGCATCTTCGAGGGGATTTCCCCGCCTCTCTGCGCTGGGAACTCGTCCAAATCAACTTGTGTTGATCGGCCGCTCCTATTCTAGGTATTCTTTTCAGATATTTGCGACGCTTCTGCGTGATTCTGATTTTTACGCTTACTGAACCAGGCTGTATGTGAGATTAGGGTGCTTAGGTTACTGAGTCCCGTAAACCAAAAATTAGTTAACGAGGCCGAATACTCCCTAAGCCTTAGACCTAATACTTCAGCTTTTCATTTTCCTCAACCTCTTGAGGAGTGTCCAGATCTTAATGGGTACTAAGAGTCTATTCAAGAATGCCTAAGGTTTGCATTCTTTACTAATCTTATTGTGCACTTTTCTTGAATGAGGTCTAGAACTTAGGTTAATTCCTTAGTTCCTTACTAATGACTATCACTTTTTCTCATAATTTTGTGCTCCTTTTTCCTTTTGTTTCTTTTCTCCTTCGCAAAATTTCCTTCTCCTCTTTTCCTCTTGTTCTTTTTCGAAAAAAATTTTTTTTTTTTAATTTTTATGGTGTTTTTGGCATATGTGAAATTTTTTTTTTTTTGTTTGAAACCTTTTCTTACGAGTTTTTGTACTTTCATACCCCCCCATGCCTAAGATTTGCAATGTCCTCATTGTAACCTAGGGGGTCTTAGTTCATTCCTTAAGACAGAAATTTGGGTGAGTGGATGGGTCGGGTTGAATTTTTGCGGACGATTTCAAGTCTCAGATGCGAACATCTGAGTTGGGGTCGGCTGTCTATAAGGGTGAACTTCGAGTGCTGAAAGGTGTCAGAACAAGTTTCAGGTTTTCAAAGAGAATGACGAGCTGCCTCCCGTTAAGCGCTGAGTTTTACGCCATCGGCTGGGCGCAATAAGCTCAAAGGGAAAGGAGGATATAAGATGCCTCAGCCAAATCAGTAGAAGTTACATCAATGAACGGCTTGAGTCTCTGACCGTTCACGATGAAAGGTTCAGAATCGTGGCTGAGTGGACTGATTTCGATTGCTCCATTTCCAAAAACCTGTCGGACCAAATATGGTCCGACCCACTTAGATCTCAGTTTTCCTGGGAAGAGTTTGAGTCGGGCATCAAAGAGTAGGACCTTTTGACCAGGATGAAAGATCTTTCTCGAGATGTGTTTGTCGTGGAAGGCTTTAACCCGCTCCTTGTAGATTTGCGAGTTCTCGTATGCGTCTCTGCGTAATTCATCGATCTCGCTGATTTGGAGTTTTCTGTGGGTCCCAGCCTTAGAAAGATCCAGATTACAGTTCCGTACTGCCCAATAGGCTTTATGCTCCAGTTCGACGGGAAGGTGGCATGCCTTTCCGTACACCAATCTAAAGGGAGACATGCCCAATTGGGTCTTGTGGGCGGTCCTATAGGCCCACAATGCTTCCGGAAGTCGGGACGACCAGTCCTTCCTGTCAGGTCGAACAGTGACTTGCAGGATTTTCTTGATCTCCCGGTTGGACAGCTCAGCTAGACCATTAGTTTGGGGGTGGTAAGGAGTAGAGATTCGGTGAGACACCCCGTATTTGGTCATCAGTGACCTAAACTGAGCATTTGTGAAATGGGTCCCCCCATCAGAGATTATTGCACGAGGAATCCCGAACCTTGAGAAAATGTGTTGATGAATGAATTTGAGGACGATTTTGTGATCACAGGTTCGGGTCGGTATGGCTTCGATCCATTTGGACACGTAGTCCACAGCCAACAGAATGTATTCGAAACCATCCGAAACAGGAAAGGGGCCCATAAAATCAATCCCCCAAACATCAAAGATTTCGCATACTAGAATCGGTTGCATAGGCATCATGTCGCGACGGCTCATGTTGCCCAAAGTCTGGCAACGACTGCATGCCTTGCAATGACTGTATGCGTCTTTGAACAGTGTGGGCCAGTAAAAGCCGCACTGGAGGACTTTTGCTGCGGTTTTATGCCCGGCAAAATGGCCACCGCATGCCTGGTCATGGCAGAAAGAGAGGATATTGTTGACTTCCCCTTCCGGGACACATCTCCGGATGATCTGATCGGCACCTATGCGGAAGAGGTACGGGTCTTCCCAAATGTAATACTTGGCATCGGAGCGTAATTTGTCTTTCTTGGCCTTCGGCCAATCGGACGGGGTCTGATGAGATGCCAAGTAATTTACAATATTAGCGAACCATGGAAGGCTAGTACCAATAGTCAGCAGGTGCTCATCGGGAAAATGCTCCGTGATGGGTCCGGTGGGGTCAATTATTTCAGAAGGAAGATGGGACAAGTGATCAGCTACCACGTTTTGTTTTCCCGCTTTATCGCGAATCTCGAGGTCAAATTCTTGCAACAGCAAGATCCATCGGATCAATCGAGGTTTCGCGTCCTTCTTCACAAGGAGATGCCTCACAGCTGTGTGATCCGAGTATATGATGACATGGGAACCCAGAAGGTACGATCTGAACTTCTCTAGGGCAAATACTACAGCTAGCAGCTCTTTCTCAGTAACTATATAGTTACGCTGAGCCTCATCGAGTGTTTTGCTGGCGTAGTAAATGACCACAGGTTTCTTGTCATTTTTCTGCCCCAAAACCGCTCCTACAGCGAAGTCGGATACATCACACATGATCTCAAAGGGTTGAGACCAATCAGGGGATTGTAGGATCGGGGCTTGGGTGACTCGGTCACGCAGGATTTCAAATGCTTGAGTGCATTCCTTGGAGATTTCGAAGGGAACATCCTTGGAGAGAAGAGTGGTCAGGGGGCGTGCGATTTTTGAAAAATCAGGGATAAATCGTCGATAAAAACCGACATGCCCTAAAAAGGATCGGATGTCCCTGATCGAGCTAGGCATAGGAAGGTGAGAAATCAGATTAACCTTAGCTCGATCCACTTGGATACCTTTCTCCGAAATTGAGTGTCCCAGGACAATTCCCTCAGGCACCATGAAATGGCTCTTTTCCCAGGAAAGAACCAAATTCACATCGATGCACCGCCTGAGTATCTGGACCAAGTGTTGGAGGCAATCGTCGAATGATGCTCCGAAAACTGAAAAGTCATCCATGAAGACTTCCAGGTAATCACCTACCATATCTGAGAATATGGCAAGCATGCATCGCTGAAAAGTAGCGGGTGCATTGCAAAGACCGAAAGGCATCCTTCGGAAAGCGTATGTTCCGAAGGGGCAGGTGAACGTGGTCTTTTCTTGGTCCTCAGGATGGATTGCCACCTGGTTATAACCGGAGTACCCGTCAAGAAAGCAGAAGAACCTATTTCCCGCTAGTTTTTCGAGAATTTGATCAATGAAGGGTAGTGGGAAGTGATCCTTCTTCGTGGAGGAATTGAGTCGGCGGTAATCTATACAGACTCTCCACGAGTTGGCTAATCGGGTAGGAATGATTTCTCCGGTCTCAGTCGTTATAGTGGTGAGTCCTGCCTTCTTGGGCACGACCTGAATTGGGCTCACCCAACGACTATCGGTGATCGGGTAGATGATTCCGGCATCTAACCACTTGATGATCTCCTTTTTCACGACCTCCTGCAGATTGGGGTTTAAGCGTCTCTGCATTTCACGAGAAGGTCGTGTGCCCTCTTCTGAATAGATATGATGAGTACAATAAGAGGGACTTATTCCAGTCAAATCATCGAGAGTCCATCCGATGGCTCTGCGATGTTGCTGGAGGACAACAATCAGACGGGATTCCTGTTCAGGACTGAGGTTGGAATTGATGATCATAGGAAGGGTCTGATTAGAACCCAAAAAGATGTATTTTAAGTGAGCAGGAAGGGGTTTCAGTTCGAGGATGGGGTTTTCAGCAGCAGCGGGTGGTTCAGTATAGATGTGAGGTTCAAGGGTGGAAGTTACTGGGTTGTTCACATCTGGATTTGACTCCTCTGTTTGCGGGTCAAGATCCTTCTGTGGTTGATGAGGCATACTCAAGTCCTTCTGGAGGTGTGATTCATCAACCAAAGTCTTGATGTCACAAATTTGCTCGATGACGCCGCAATTAATTCCTTGTTGGGCCTTAAATATATCAATTTTCAGTGTTTGATCTCCAAACTTAAGCTCTATTTGGCCCTCCTCACAGCTGATGTTGGCTCTAGCCGTAGCCAAGAAAGGTCTCCCTATAATGATTGGTGTATCCCTAGGGTTCTCAGGTGCATCCATGTCTAAGACTATAAAGTCCACTGGAAAATAGAAATCCCACACTCTCACGATAACATCCTCGAGAATCCCTTTTGGTGACTTTATAGATCGATCTGCTAATTGTAATGTCACCTCGGTTGGTTTCAGCTCAGATTCCTCTAGATGGTCAAGTAAGGATGTGGGTATCAGATTTATAGATGCACCTAAGTCTAACAATGCTCTATCAAATTGGGTACCACCTATCTTACAGGAGATCAGGGGAGTTCCAGGATCTTTTGCCTTGGGTGGGAGTCTACTAAGGATTACAGAGCTGGCTTGCTCTGACAAAATAATTGGGCTCCCTCCCTTGGTTCGCGGCTTACGCTGGGGTGTACATATATTCTTTAGAAATCGTGCGTAAGCTGGTACGTGGCGAATTGCATCCATCAAGGGGATGTTTATGTGGACCTGCTCAAAGAGCTTGACCAGGTCCTCCTCAGGGGCCACGGGTTTGGTGGTCTTCTTTCCCTTGGTCAGGGCCTCGGGAAACGGGATCTTGGTTGGTTCTTCTAGGATAGGTCCAGGTTGTGGGTCTGGAACAGCGGTACCTTGGATAACTATCCTAGGGTCATGGTTATCAGGCTGGGAGTGGTTTGGATAATGCGGGTCTTGAGTTGTCTTACCACTATGTGTTGTTACAGAATTTAATCCAGCCTGATTTTGGTTTGGGTTTGGTAGGAGGGGTGGCTGCTGCTGAAATCCCGCACGAGAAGTTGAGGCTTCCATCTCGTCTGGAGATGGAGCAGTAGGGGCCTGATAAATCCATTGAGCGTGGCCTAAATTTGGATTCATAACGCGCTTCTGGGTTGGCACGTTATTTGGGTTAGGAAGAGGTTGGGAAGGGAGTGTGCCTGGCTGGCGAGAATTTGCCAACTGGGCCAGTTGAGTTTTAACTTCAGTAAGCTCGTCCTTGTGCTGTTTTTGAATAGCCGCATTCGTTTTTTGAATGTCAGCCAGAGTCTGAAGGATTAAGGACATTTGATCTTGATTTGGCCCTGATGGATAAGTGGGATTGGGCCGAGGCTGAGGCGGCTGGTAGTGATGAGAGGGCTGTGGGCGGGACTGAAAAGGTGGTCTTTGGGTTTGGGAATTTCCCGCCCACTGAAAATTGGGATGGTTTCGCCATCCAGGGTTGTAAGTGTTGGAGAATGGGTCATTGAGGTCCTCACAGGTCTGAGGAACCTCCTGAGAGTCAGGGAAAGGAGGAATGGAGTTCCCCCGGCTGGTGAAGAAAGGATCGGATGATCTCCCAGTCCAAGAATCAGATGGGGATGGATATGGATCCATCCCAGGGGAGGATCGGTGGAGGATGTTTTGCACAGTCTCCTGTGTGGAAGGAGGTTGTGCAAAGGAGTTACGCGCAGAGGTGGCTCGCTGCAAGTGCTGAGTCAGCTCATCCACATTTTTTTCAATGATTGAGACCTTGTCCAATCGACTGGCCATTAATTCCAGGTCGACTGATGCGGACAGGTCCTGCGTCTCATGTGCCCCCTTAAGATTCGTCGCTGCGCGGGTATTCGTCCTGTCGAATAATCCCATGGAGTCATTGTTGATGGAGTTCTCGCACATATTTTCGAGAATCTCCCATACGGTGTCTTCATGTTGACCCATGATGTTTCCTCCGCAAGTTGCATTGACGAAAAGGCGGATGTCCTCACGGAGTCCCTGGTAAAAAGATTGGACTTGTTCCCATTTAGGAACTCCGTGATGGGGGCACTTTCTCATGAGATCCTGAAAACGATCCCATGCCTCATGGAGAGGTTCTCCTGATTGTTGAGTGAAGTGTGTAATCTGATGGCGCAAGGCGTTGGTCCGACCAACGGGAAAAAACTTTTTCAAAAATTCGGATTGAAGTTCTTCCCAAGTGTTGATCGGCCGGGTCTGAGTTTGATACCAATGGGCGGCCTTGTCCATAAGAGAAAAGGAGAACATCTTCATGAGAAGAATATCCCGATTTTGCGCATCTGATCCAAAAGTGTGGGCCAGATGCTTTAGCTGTTTGATGTGCTGGAAGGGATCTTCAGAATTAAGCCCATGGAATTTAGGTATAGCAAGAATCATGTTGGGCTTTAGTTCGGAATCAGGTCCTCCAGTCGGGATTCTGACTCAAGGCTCAATGGCCACCGCAGCAGGATTGTAGTGGTCCCGCATCATAGGACGCTGTGGTGGGTGCACGAAGTTTTGGAAGAGGTCATTGAGTCGCTGGAGCTGGTGTTCCAGATTATTTTCTTCCTCAACTGGCTGAGCCATGATGGGGGAAGAAGAAGAACTTGGTTCTGAATCAGAAGAGAGAATAATGTGAGGGTGTTGCTGCACAAACACGGGCGTCGAGGCTTGGCCTTGACGAGAGTGAATTTCTAATGGAGGTCTTAAGGGTGGTCCTAGGGACCTCCTTCCGTACATGCACAGTTGGAAGAGGTAAGTTTAGAAGGTGCTGGACCCAATCAAGGCACCCAAAAAATGTGTTGGGTGACCATAGAGGTGCGGGGCAGATGGACCCCTTGATCAGAAAGATCGTCCACCTGAGAATTACCTGGGCAGCCAGAGAGGGAGAGTCCCGCGAAGACCCCTACACGGTAGAGCGTCCCCACGGGTTACAGGGTTTCCCCCACCCGACCTCTCTTGTCACTGCGGTTCCAGGTAGACCAGAATGGGGATCTTGACCTCTTAAGTCTACCAATTTTAAGATCAGGGTGCTTAAGGTTTCACTTGAACTTTAGTCTTTTTAAGTGCAAAGAGTGACCTAATTTAAGGTTGGTTAACCCAAAGGGGTCAACTTTACCTCTTGTTTTCTTTGAGAGCTTTTTGGGTCCTTTCTTTTAGGGTTCAAGTGTTTAGAGAGAGCCAATTGTTTAGGATTTTTCTTGTTAATTATTTTCAATCAATGGTTTGGGCACACCTCTTTCGGATTTCCTCAATTCTTGATTAAGGGGTGTGTCTCAACTGAAATCCTATTGTTTAACCTTATGTTGGCTCTACTTGGTCCATTTAACTCTTTGTTGGGCAATTAGGGCTCAAGCAAGAATGTGTTAGCCCTTAAATACCCTTAATAGTGTGCAGGAGTGATGAGTTGAAAACATGCAACTCTTTATGGTTACTAAGTATGGAAGACAGGTTAGCCCTATATTGCTTGTTCTTTTCTTTTCTTCCTCTTTAGAGTTTAGGGGTTAATAGTGAGAGGAAAGATTTACCTGTCTTCGGAGTGGTTGTCGTGTGGTTGCTTGTCTTCTCGAGTTCCTGTAGCTGCACAAAAGAGGAGATTATCAGAAATTAAAAGAAACAGGAATGTTTACCTCTAGAATAGCCGTTGCTCCCCGGCAACGGCGCCAAAAATGAAATCGTCGGTTCGTTTCAACCGGGTTTTAGTTATAACGTTGTAGTAAAGCCGGTTATTACCAACACTTCAAATATAAAATTTTTTTACTCGGAAAATAAAAGAGTTCCCGAGGTCGAACTCAGGGAGCAAGTTGTATTCTAGAGATATACATGTTTCTTTTACAAAAAGAGAGAGGGAAAGAATTTGTTGTTTTCTCTTTGTTCTGCAGGGGGGATGCTCTTCTTTCTCTCTTTCTTTAGATCTCCTTCTCTCTCTGTTCTGCAGAGGTGATATTCTTCTTTCTTCAGAGCTCCTTGTTCTTCTTCCTTGGTTTCTGCCTTGACCTCTCTTCTTCTTGTTTATGGCTGCAGAGCTTCTGCCTTCAGCTACTAAGTCTTCCTTTCTTCTTCTTCTGCTTTGGCCGTTGCTCTTCCTTCTTCTTCAGCCTGCCTTCTTTCCTGCTCTGGCTGCTGACCTTCCGTCGTCTGACCCGGTGCTTAGACGACTTAACTATGCATTTGCTACAGTGCAGCTCCTTCTTCTTCCGCGGGTCTTCTTCTTCGCCTGTGCCTGCACACTTCAGGGTTTTTCGTCAAGAGGCAAAACCTACTCTACCCTTCCCCCCCCCCCCCCCCCCCCGCGTCTCTCTTTCTCTCTGAAACCACTCTTGGGAAAGCTCTCCCAGAGCTATCGGGTAATCGGGTTCGGGTCACACCCAGGTCCAGGCCCACCGGCGTGCGTGGTGGGCGAGGAGTGCAGGTCAGTCTAAGTCGGGTCGGGTCAGGTCCGCGAGGCGTGAGCGCGGACGAGACCGGGTAACCGGGCGGGTGTAAGGGGACCTCACCCCGTGTATTGAGGCAATAGGGCTGGTGCACGAAATCAATTTAAACAGTGGAACGGGTGTGAGGCTTACCGATGTGGGACTAAACGCAGACCGTTCCTCGCGTGCGCCTGCTGGGAGACCGCGGCCTGGCTTCTGCAGCTGCGGCTTCTATTTGCATAAGTTGCTGGCTGGCTGCCTTCGCAAGACTCCCTGTACTCCGCAGTAGCTGGAGACCTGGAGTCCTCAAGCCTGGAGCGCGGGAGAAGCTGCTTCAATGTGCGTCAATGGCGGTCGAACCTCAAAACCTGTCGGACACGAATATGGCCTTGCGGCCTGATCAAACCACTGGGGAACCTTCGCCGTGGCACGGCGAAGGTGAGGAGCTGCGCGGCAGGCCGCAAGGAGGTGTCTGGCGGCAGCCCTGGGTCGGACTGCAACCGGAGGAATGGGTTTGTTCGGGGGAGTGTTACGGAGGTGTGGAGTGGCAGTGGAGGGGTGGGGGGTGCTCAGTGTGATGAGGCGGAGGTTCGGTGAGGGTCGGCGAGCCGTGTGGGTTGCTGAGGTGATGGGAGCGGCTCGCCGGAGGGTGGTCGGAGGCGAAGGGGTGAAGGTGGTCAGGGTCGGTAGAGGGCTTAATTGAATAAATTGAAAGCGGGGAAAGAAAGAGGAGGAGAAGGGGAGTAACTCTAGCTTACTTGCAGGGACGAAGGGGGAGGAACAGGGCGACAGTCGTATCGACTGTCGCCGGAGAAGACGATGCTCAGGGAAAGGGGCGGCGGCGAGCAGAGAGCCGGAGAGGCGCCAGCTGGGTGCGGCGTGGCGCGGGAAGAGCAGGGGAGGAAGTCTCTGCTGCTGGTATTGCGGCAGAGCGAAGAGGTGGAGGGGGAGGGAACCGCCGGAGCTGGTGAGCGTCTGCCGGAGGAAGAAGAGAAGAAAGTTGGGGATTTTCTCCGTCAGATCCAGGCTGCCCTGGTCGGTGGAGCAGCGGGGGGTATTTATAGGGAGCAAACAGGGAGGAAGGCGGAGGGAGACGACGTGTCTCCCTTGCCGGAGGATGGTCGGAAACAAGAACCCATACCGTCCGTGCGTTCGCACGGCCGGTATGGTGGGCTACAACCACCAGGGGGGTGTCCCTGCGACGGTCGACGACGCAGGGCACCCCCGGTTTACTTGCCAGGTCCCCCACCTCACCCTGCGCGGCGCCATGCTCCGCGCAAGGTCGCCGGAGCATGGTGCTGGCAGGTTTTGCAGGAGGGACCTGATTGCAAAGAACGAAGGAGAGTTAGGGGTCAAAATGCGAGGGTTCAAAAGTTGAGGGCCAAAGAGTAAATATATGAGGACCAAAGTGTAAAGTCGGTCAAGGAGGTTTCTTCTTAGGCTCAAGTTTTTATACATGACTAATTAGGACCCAAGGAATCTGATGGTGAATTTCATTTTCATATTAAACCTTGTTTGACCGGTCAATTTGCGCAAAAACCCAAATTAAGTCATTAATTGGGCATGGTTCTCAATGTAGGTCAAAATGGGTTCTAAAGGCCAAATTGAAGGTTCTAAACCCTAGAGATTATTTTTCTATGAATTTTAGAGGGTTTATTCTATTTTTACTTTGCCTCGAACCTTGTGAATTGAAGTGGGTTGTTTTAGGGTTACAGATTTATCATTTAGTTTCTTGGAATTGCTGTAGCCCTTGCTAGATCATTTCATCCCACTTTTATTCTTATTAAGCTGCTTTGACCTATGTTTGGGCCCTGAATTACCCTGTATGCAGATTATACTGGTGAAATTGCATTTTTACCCCTTATGACTTGTTTTCTCCTTAAACTCAGAATTCTCTGAGTTAAGCCTTTCCTTGTGTTATGTAGGAGCTTTTATCCTTTGTATTGGGTCAAAATGAGCTACTTATGGCTCATGATGAGGTTCTCATCAGTAAATTAGTGGTCTCAACCACCACTTTTTGGCTCTCTATTTTCTTTTTGACTCCTGAGATACATTTTGGATCCCTCTTAAATATATTTTAGAATTATTATTCATTGCATATATCATTATTCTTTTGATTGGTTAATGTGCTTATAATTTATATTTGATTAGTAGATTGAATTTTAATTTTGCTCCTTGCGAACAATCTCAGAACTCACGATTTTTCGAGCATTATAAATTTAAATGCTGATTCGATTTTAGTCACTATACTACAGCACGTTTTCTTAAACTACAATGATTATCGCTCCAACACATAATTCATTCCAAAGTCTAGAAGCATTGCATTGCAATTGGGCTCTGAAAAAATTATCATTTTCAAAATATTTAGCCTTCATGATTCCCACCACAATTTCTCCCTCTCCCATCATGATGCAACACAACTATTGGAGTAAGAGGGCTTGATTGAAGTCATTGGTATTTCAAAACCCCATCCCCCTGAGATCTTTGGGGATAGCTAATGAGCTCCAACTTTTAATGTAATAGTGCCTTTTTTCGTCATCATAACTCCACCAAAAATCATGCATGAGCTTGTCCATAGTTTTACAAGTTTCTATTAGAAGAGCAATCACTGACATCAAGTGGATTGGGAGAGAATCTAAAGCGGACTCAATCAAAACTGACTGTCCAACTTAAGTGAGTGTTGTGCTCTTATATCCATTTACTTTTGCCTTGAACTTGAATAATATTTTCTGCATCAGTCTTCTGCAATCGATCATCATGTATTAGGTAACCTAAGTAGAACTCGTCCTAGCTAGAACTCTAGTTGGATACCCAACACTTGCTTTATGATTTTCTTGCCCCCCTCCTCCATGCCTCTTCCAAAGAATATCTTGGATTTGGAGTAGTTTGCTCTTTATCCTAAGTAATGATCATAGTAATCCAAGAGCCTAAGTATTTTTACTGCTTTCAGTGGGCTAGCTCTTCCAAAAATCATCATGTCATCTACAAACATAAGATGGGTGATAGGAGCTGCCCTCCTAGTAGCCCTATAGCCCCCTATGCAACTTGAGACTTGATACTTGATCAATAATCAAGACAAAAATTCATGACAAAGGATGAAAATAAATGGGGAGAGTGGGCAACCTTTTCTTCTCTCTTTTTAGTGAAATTGTAGTTGTGGGAGAACCATTAACCAAAACAACCATTTCAGACGTATGCAAGTGATATAGACACATCTATTTGGTTAAAATGCCTAATCATGTATGTTCCTAGGCATAGATTTGCATTTCATGTTATAAATATTGCATAGCATGCATCATTCTACATTTAGAGTAATTGTATATATTGTAGGTTAATTAGGTCCCTTTTATGGTTAGGAGAGAAGGAGATTCATTACAGGGCCTCGAATGGACGATCAAGCCATACAAATCTAATCAGGATGATGATCGGAGTCTAATGCCTCCGAAATCGTCTAGATCGGAGTCCTATAGCATCATATGAAGTTGAGGAAGATCAACGACCAGGGGGCAATGCGACATCCATACGGGCTTCGGATGGATCCGGAGCAACGATCGTAGTCCAGCAACGCGAAAATGAACTCGATCCAAGCACCACAGCACCCTCTATAAGAAGAAGAATGTGGATAGCCACAATGGCGCCACGTGGCACCATCACAGCCCTCCAGCCCGGCCACAACCCCTCCTCCAAAGCTGCATCTGCAAAGTCTCGACTGTTGGATTCAAATCCAATGGTCATAAAAGCTCCATGTCGCCCGCTTCATCTAACGAGACCACCAACTTTGAATCTCGACCATTGGATTTCCATCCAATGGTCGAGAGCTCGAGCCATTTGATCGCTCCGCTCGACAATCCAACGCGATGGTGCAGCGGTGGCAACAGGTGTTCTCAAGCCACATATGTGTGATCGAATCCCCGTGGGCACGTGCAATCAACAGTGTGAGGGTGAGCACCAAATTGGGTTGCGCGATCTTCATCGAGCGATACAGATCTCGCCACACCGCGCAGCAGCAGCGAGCGGATTCACACATGCACGACCATGCATCGGCCGATGCTCGATCTGATGCAGATCAAGCATGCAATTTGAGCGCATTGCCTTTGTGCGATCTTGACTGTTGATCAAAGATCGAACGGTGGGCGCATGAGCACAGCGGGGCGTACCAGCAGGGCAGGGCAGATCTTCAACAACACATACGCAGGCCTTTAGTGACACTTGCAGCTATCACTAATGGTCTGCACGTGCCAGCAAGAGGAATTAAAGGGCAGATCTTCAGCGACAGCTACAGGGATCTGTAGCGACGTTTACAGACATCAGTAATGACCCAGATGCGAATTTGTTCTTCCTCCACTATAAAAGGACTTACCCACCACCATTCCAAAGCATCTCTTCCTTTCTTCCTCTCACCACCTCCAAGGATCTAGAAAGAGCTTGTCCCAAGCCCAGGATGCTCCTCTAGAGTAGAAAATCAAATAGTTTTCCCTCCCCTCATCTCCATTCGTGGAACATCCCGTGGCCGCCCTCTCACCACCCTTTGGGAAGAAGATCCTCACCACGACACCGTCCTGCCCCATCTTCCTTCCTCTGGCTCCGTCCCCATTCGTCTTGCTCCTCACCACCTTCCTCCAAGTGACATCAGAGCGAGTCGTCCTCCGAGCAACCATCGAGGGGGATTTCTCTCACCTCATTCTATCTTATTATGATTTCGTAGTGTAGATTTTCCGCTTTCGTAGTGTAACAAACATTTGTTTATAAATAGATGATTGTTTCTCTCTCTTTCTCTCTCTCTCTCTCTCTCTCTCTCTCTCTCTCTCTCTTATATTGTTGCAAGTAGATTAGCTAGAAGTCATCGACCTGATCTCTTGCTTGCTAAAAACTAAAAAAAATTAGAAAAGATAAAAACGACCAAAAACAAATAAAAACGAAGTGCGGATTTTTATAAAACCAAACGTCACCTCTCTATGTTCAATCTGGGACTCCCTTGGAGTTTCGGTAAAATTTTATTTGATAAACGAGTTTTGCAACTACAACGACAGGTTACTCTTAACCCCAATTTCAAACACGCGAAACATGTGCATCATTTTGGCGCCGTTGCCGAGGAGGCAACACTCTTTGGTTTTTCTCGAGTTTTTTCTGCCTTACCTAACATTTATCTCACTTTTTCTCTAATCTTACTGTGATTGCAAGTACTCTTCCGAGGTAGGCCAAAGCGGTTAGATCGGAGAAAAGTGTGGATAAAGGTTTTCTAAGTTTATCCTCACCACCCCTACCCCCTAGTTCATTTCACTACACTAATAACTCAAACCCAAATCAACTAAGGTGCTTTTTATAAACCTTAGGATAGATTTGGTTGTTTGTTTGCCACCTCCACTCATCTCTGCCCTGCATATATGAAAAAACAAAACAAAATACTCTTCTCTTGTGAGATTTTCTGAAAGCTACACACTTAACACCCACAACTTCTCATCCTAAGGTGCACAATCACATCGATTCTACCACTTAACCGAGATCTGACCTGTGGACCCAGTACACTTAATTCAACACACAAATAAGTGAGTAGAAATCTAAATAGGTTAAACATTTCTGTGTGCCTTAACTAAGTGGTGCAATAGGGCAATTGATTGAACCGTTTTGGTCGCACCACTTAAGATAAAAGCGATCCATCAAGTAGCTTGCCACTTAGGGTTGATTCTTAGAGCTGAACCAAGCACTCCACATATTATTTCTAATTTTTAAAGGAATATATCTACACCCGTGCTTTCAAAACTTGAAGTGCTCTCCTAAACTTGATTGAATATACCTAAGATTAAACCCTAAAAGCTACTAAACAAGGTTAAACCTTAGAAGACATATCATCAAATGACCTTGTTTACAAACCCTGGTTGTGCACGCACACACATTTTGAATTAATCATTAAGGGCACAACCCATCTAAAGGGCCCATCACATTCCAAGAGCACAATCATCCCAAGCCTAATTAAAACTGAGTAGACGTTGGCCTTAAGGATTGATTCGCTCTTCGGGGCTCAGACTGAGATTTTTTTCGATTAATCTACTTCTGCTGGTCCATCTGATGTCAAGCTAGGGGAGTAGCGTCAAACGACCGCAGCTGATGGGTACACTAGAAATCAGAGGCGCAAACCAATGGAAGAACCTTCTCTCTAGTCCCTCCTTCTAACTGGTTGGATTGACCTAATAAAAGTAGACCAAATCATTTATAATCTCAAGACGAGTCCTAGGAGTCTATAGGTCTTTAGGCTAAACCACCTAAGACAGGGTCAATTGCTTGTATTGCAGGGCTCCTTTCTCCCTTTTGATTTCCCTCCTATTTTACCATGTATCCTTCCACATCCTACACTCATTTCACATCCCATCCTCCTACCACCACTTATCCCCAAGATGATTACTATCTCGACTTGACTTGTAATTACCCATCCACTAGCCAGGGTAACTTTGATTGGGGATATGAATCTGGACCTCAGTGTCCAGGGCCTAACCCTGGACAACAAGACTATGACTACTATCCTTCCCAAACCTAAAATGATTATGGATCTCCATCCTTTGATGACAAAGCCAACTCGATCTACAATCAGGAAGGATATGCTGATTATAACACCTACCCTCCCCAGTATTCCATTGAAAATCGGTCATCACTATTCTTTGAACAACTCGAGACGACCTACTATCAGGGAGGAACCTGAGAACCTCGATATCTTGACTCCCCTAGATTTAACTCAAACCCACCCAAACCTAAACCGAACCATTCGGTTCAGGTGAACCAGATCCAAGACAGGGTGTTAGCTAACTTGAGGAATACCATACAATCTTTAGAAGCCCAGCCAACACCATGCACTAAAGCATTGGAGCCTATGATCAAACTGATTGATGAACTTAATAGTTCTCTATTGGATTTGCTCCAAAATGTTAGGGATAAGGACCTGGGTGAGTTTCTTCTTGGAAAATTGTCGATGTTAAGGATGAAGTTCGTGGTTGCCTTGGTCCAATCTTAGGATAATTCCCAAGATGAACCCCCTTCAGGAGAGCCAATGTCTGAACCCGCTTAGGCGCCTGTCAGGGGGGATACATTTTCTGAAATCAGGGATGACCAAGTTGGGCTAGAGCAACTAATTGAGGATAAATCGATTGATTCACCCAAGATCCCCGAGCCCGGGAGCGAGGAAAAATGTCTCTTTGAAACAGGAAATGATAATCGATTTTGAGCCATATATAAATGAGGATCATGAATTCTTTAACTCTGAGGGTGAAGAATCTCTTAGTGAGGTCTCACTTGAGCGTAAGGAAGGTGATTTTAGTGAGACAAACGGGCTTGAAGAATCTGATGAACCATTCGATAGCCCAATTATTGAAGATTTGGATTCAATTGAGGCTAACTTGGAAAATTTGAATCCTCATTTACTAGAAGATTCAATCAATAGCCCCATTCCTTAACCACACCCCAAAGGGATTGATTTTGATTTGGGAATCATTGTACCCAAGCCAATTCTAAGTCGGCCACAATTTCTAGACTTGGGTAAATCATATGGGGTTAATGATATGGTAAAGGTCTCAGAGCCTAAACAATTGATGTTGAAGGGTAGGAATTTGGAAGTGAGTATCTGGGAGGTTAACTTAAGGGAAAGCAGGAGTTTGGATGTAAGGGTTTCTGTTGACCTAAAACCACCTACTTTTTACCAGGACCCTTATGATACCTTTAACGTGCGACCCAAGCCTGGAATAACTGATTATCTTTCTGAGATGAATTTTAAGAGGACATCCGAACCTATTGAACCATCTTTACCCATTGTCCGACACTTTAGTCTTGGGTTGCACACCACAAAATCGCAGGCCCGGCCCCGCTAGACTAACAACCTTCGGTTCTGGGTGATTTTCATCCAGAACCTGAGAACTACTCGACCTTAGGGCATAGGTCTACATCATTGGTCGGTTCGTCGTTCGTGGTGTTTTAATGATATATTCGTTGCAGTATATTGCAAAAAACAATCACCAGTTTAATTTATTTATTACTAGAGATTTAGATTATCCCGAGGTCGAACTCAGGGAGCACACGTCATTCTAGAAACATATAAGTTCACAATACTGTTACAAAAAGTTAAGAGAGAGAGAGTGAGCAAAAATTTCTCTTTTTCTTCTTCTCTCCTTTCTCTTGGCTTCTTCTTCTCTCTTCTCGCACTGTGCTTCTTTTCTATCAGCAGCTGCGATTCTTTTCTTTCTCTTTTCCTTCTCTTCTTTCTCTTGGCTTCTTCTTCTCCCTTCTCTTACTGTGCCTTCTCTTCTTTAGTCAGCTTCTCTGCCTTCTTCTTCCTTCTCCTCTGCTGCGGTTCTTCTTTTTCTCTTCCTTTTCTCTGCTTCTTCTTCTTTCTTCTTTCTTCTTTCTTCTGCGTCTTCTTCTCCTTCTTCTTTCTTCAACAGCTCCTTCCTTCTTCGTCTTCCTTTTCGCTCCTCCTTTCTTCTTCTTCTCTGTTGCGGGAGCTTTGCAGCTAAATCCTCGTCGCCCGCTCTTCTTCTTCTTCCTCACCTGTTCCCTGCACACACGAGTGCAAAGCCTACCCCTACCCTCCCCTCGCGTCTCTTTCTCTCTGAATCTCTCTTCGGTACGGTCCTGGGTTATCGGATCGATTGCGCGCCCGGGTCCAAGCGCACCGACGTGGGTGTGGTGCGTGAGGAGTGCACGGATCAGGGTAATCGGGTCACGGGTCAGGTCCGCATGGGCAGTGCCATGGACGAGACCCGGTGAGTGAGGGCGAGGGACCTCACCCCAGTGTTTCGAGGCGATAAGCCAGGAACACTTTTTCAATTTATGTGTGGGCGCGCGCCCACACACTTCCGAGGTGGGACTAAAGTCCCACCTACTGCTTCGTGCGTCTGCAGGCAGGAGGCTCGAGCGATTTGGGGCAGCAATTGAGGCTTACGACCCCAATTGAAGACCTGGACACGCTTGCTCCTCAATTCCGCGTCGCCTAGGGCTTACGCCTGGAGTGGATGGACCTGAAGAAGCTCGCAAAGCAGCTTCAACTTGCTCGACAATGGTGGCGAGCACCTGGGTTCTGAAAACACTAAAACGGCCTCGCGGCCATGTCAAAAGGCTCAGAGAGGTTCGCCAAGGTGTGGCGTGGTGAATGGAGTGAGGATTTAGGGTCAGTGAGGTGTCGCGGTGCTTAAGGGGTAGCTAGCGAGGCGGATGGAGGCGTGGAGCGACGAGAACGCCTCGTCGGAGGGTGGCCGGAGATAGAGAAGGTGGCGATGGATAGTGGTTGTTGGTGGCATTGATTTAAATGACGACGACATGCCGTCGGCAAGGCCATTTTCGAGCAACGGTCGTGCCGACATGAAGAAAACGTCGATTTACAGGGATTTCGTCGGCATGCCCTCGGCACGGTCGGCATGGTCAGCATGCTGGCGAAATTGGTGCCCATGTCGAGGTTTCTATTGATTTTTTTAATTACTTTTGTTATTTTTGTTGGTATGCATCGGCATGCCCATCGAAAAATGGGAATTTCCACGGAATGCCCTCGGCATGCCCACGAAATGCACACTTGGAACTCATCGGCACAGCATCGAAATTGGCATTTCGAACCTTGGTCGATGGGTGAAAACAACAAATTAATAAGGGGGAAATAAAGGAGAGAGTAAGGGGAAGAGTGTTTACCTACTTAACTGACGAAAGGGGAGGAGGAGGCGCTCGACGCGTGCCTGCGGACGTCGGAGATGAAGATGCCCAAAGGGGGGTAACAGCAACGAGGAGGAGGTCAGGAAGGTGTTAGCTGGTGCGGCCTGGCACGAGAGGACGAGGCGGAGTGATCTCTGCTGCAGGTATGGCAGCAGAGCGACAAAGGGGAGGAGGAAGGGTCACCGGAGCCTGCGGGCGCTTGACTGAAGGAGGAGGAGACGAAGTTTGGGGGCTTTCCTTGGCCAAAACAGGCTTGCCATGACCAGAGGGCCCTACCGTCCCTTAAATAGCAGTTGGCGAGGAGAGGATCTCGAGGAGAAAGCGTGAAGAGCTTGCCAAAAAATGGTCGAAGACGAGACCCATTCCTTTCATGCGTTCGCATGAGAGGCATGGGCGATGGCAGGTCATGGGAGGGGGTCTGCGCGGAAGAGGACGACGTAGGGAACTCCCCCTTCATCTCTGAGAGTCGCTCCCATAACCTACGCGGTGCCATCCTCCGCGCGAAGTCACCGGAGGTATGGGCAGCTGCGTCGGGTGGCAGAAGGACCATTCTATAAAGAACGAAAGGAAAGCTAGGGGACAAAGTGAAAGGGTTCAAAAAGTTAAGGGTCAAAACGTAATTCATGAGGACCAATTTGTAAAGTCGGTCAAAATGGTCTTCTCTTAGGCCCAAATTTTGGCACCAACCTAATTTAGACCTAAGAAATCCAATGGTGAAGTTTGATTTTAGATTTGACCACGTTTGATCGATCAATTTGCATAAAAACCTAAATTAGGTCAAAAATTAGGCATGATTCTCAATCTAGGACAAGATAGGTTCCAAAGGACAAATTGAAGGTTCTAAACCCTAGGGAATATTTTTCCATGAATTTTAGGAGGTTTAGTTGATTTTTATCCTGCCTGGAACCTCATGAATTAAAGCAGGTTTGTTTCAAGGTTACAGAATGTCATTTAATTCCTAGAAGTTGCTATAACCCTTTTCGAATCAGGTCATCCCACTTTCTTTCTTATTAAGCCCATTTGTGTACTGCATTGGTAAAATTAAAGTTTTACCCCTTGTGAATTATTTTATTCTTAAATTTAGAATTCTCCGATTTAGGCTTTCCCTTAGGTTTTTTAGGAGCTTTTGTACACTTATTTAGATCAAAATGTGCTAGTTAGGGTCCATGATGAGGCTCTCATCAATCATAATCTGGTCTACATTTGTGGACACCTACTAGTAGGTCCTGTGATCAATATTTGTATTTTGATTCTAATCTGCACTTGTGAATTCCTAATTTCTACTTTGTATGTATGTTATGCCTAGCTGAAAGCATTAAATTTAGTACATGTTTATACTCAACGTTCTCTGCGGAACTGATCGGATTTTCACGTTATTCAATTGATATTCTATTTACTCTGCCTTTTCATGTCTTTATTTTTATAATGAGGACATTGCCTCATTTAGGCATGGAGGGGTGGATAATTAATTCCTGAAATCATTTTGTTAACTCCGTGGAATTTCTTTTAGTTTCTTAAAAAAAATAAGAAGAAAATTCAAAAAGATAAAAAAAAAAGAAATTAGGAAAAGAGAACTTAGGCATTTAGAAGTTATTAACTTTATGAAATGATACGATAGGACCTGAATACTTAGGCTCTTCAGGTCTTCAAGCTTAATTAGCCCGGGTGTCCACTCGAATGTGAACTTAGTCTCGAGTCCTCACCAAGTCGATCTTATTTTAATTCGGTAAATAATTTGGGATGATAAATATGCGACTTATCAACCTGCCATCTGATTTAAGGGGATTTTAAGTCTAAGCATCTACACACTTTTTGCACTAACTCACTTTTCGGCGGTTTCTTCGGAAATTGGGTAGCTAATGAACTATCTAGGGTGGTATGGCTGACAAGTTGTTGGTAGTAACAGCTCATCAGTCGATTTTTTAGAGCCCAGCCATAAGTCCATTTTTTTTGTACTGCCTTTAGGTAAATCTTAAATCAGGGAAGCCACCTACTTAGAAAAAAGAAGAGAAAAAACACCCAAAAAGAAAAGAAAAAAAATAGCAAAAGGAGAAAATAAAAAAGAGAGAGACAATAATAAAGCCACACTTCACCGCACGAGTGTGGCTAGCAAGTGGTCGTGGGTAACAGCCCATTGGCCGGTTATCCAGAGCCCAACTCACAGAAATACATAATAATTTCCAAAACACTTAGGGAAGAAATGGGGAAGTAGAATAAATCAGAGAGATATACACTGGGTTCGCCCTTGTGTTGACCCCATAAATAAACGAAGTAGGGAGAAAGCTACCATTCGAAAAGATAAAGCTCTAGGCAAGGTCACCTAAGGTCGTAGAAACCCGAAGTCCGTTTTAACGACCACCTAGTGATGAGTAGCTACTCATCATAGCTAAAAAGCTAAAGTTAAGCTAGAAACTATGTTAAACAATATCAAATTAACACATAAAAAGGGTTACGTGTGGGAATCAAAGAAAAAGACCTAAAACCTTAATTCTGTGTTAAAATTTCATAATTAGGTCATAAAACGAGATATTCTTGAGAAAAAAGTCAAATGGTGATCCAAGTGTTAAGTGAACACACAAACAAGTTTAAAAGTCCAAATCAAAAGTATAATTAACTTCTCAAATATTCAATTAAGCACATATAAAAACTTGAAGGCATTTGGACATCATTAAGGCCTTGAAACTTAGAATTTACATTTAGGTCCTTTATGCATCACATTTCCTACTTTAGAAAACTTTCCCGAACCTATTTGTAACCTGCAGGGACCTCTTTGAAAGCCCTTAGGGTCCGTTCAACTATCATTCCTTACCACTTATGGGCTTGCCTATAAATGTTCTACCCCTTCACAGAATGCCCCCCCTGCAATTTGCCCTTTAGAAGTCGGCTACCAGCCTCTTCGCGTGCACTGTGCGTGCGAATAACTCGAGGCATCTCGACCGTCCATTCTCCTTCGATCTTGATCTACAGCTCGATCTGAATCGAAGCTTAGCATGAAGCGGCGTGTATGCTCACCCAACCCCCCAGATCCTATCCTGAGGTCAGATTTCAAATTAGCAGCTCACGCACTCCTCTCCTCTCATCCTTGCCGCCGGTGCCCTCGACGTCTATCTTCACTCGTGCGATGATCTGAGCCATTGGGATTGCTATTTAAGCACCTCAGTGGTCGTGCACGCAAGGGCTCTCTCCTACTCTCTTAGCGATCGTTCCTCCACTCTAGTTTCCTCTCTTCATCAAATCCCCGATTTCACAGCCACCGGCTGTGAAATCCTCGACTTCTCTCCGACCCTCCTCGTCATAAGGAACCTCATAGCACATGAGGATGACCCTGAAGCCTTGCTAGCAGGCTTTTCACTCCATTGGAGCTCACCTCCCTCCCTTCTTCCTCCTTAGCCACCGGCTAAGGACCCATAGGTCCCATTCTTCCTTTTAGAATAGCTTTACTATTTTGTAGTTAGCTTTAGTGTTAGTTAGATAGATTAGCAATAGAATTAGATATAGAATTTATTTTGATCTGCTGTGCATGTTAGAATAGTATTAGGAGTAGATTTAGATTATTTTTCTTCCCCCTCTCACCTCCTCTGATCATCCCAGATCAGAGGGGACGATTTCCCCCAGTCATTGCTCTTTTTTTTTTCTCCCTCTACGCATTGTCATTTCACTTCTGATTTCCTCAATTTTTCTTACAATACACCCACTCATTAGACCTAATCTCATATCTAATTGGTTTACAACTTCATATCTGAAATTAGCGTCAAAACTCATTTTTAGGTGCTCTCACTCATCTCATGTTTTGTCACGAAGCCCCTAATTTGAATTTCAAAATCAAATCAGTTTGCCAGATGTTTTATGGATTTAGATTTCAAGGATTTTTATTCATTTTGGGTTTTGAATGTTTTGATCTAGCAAACTGAGATATCTTTGATTGGATTCATTGTTTGGCTAGGAGTTTGAGGTGATTCTGAAGTTAGAATTCACCTCAGATGAGCCATAATCTGATCTAGATTTTCATGAGGATTTTAATGCTTTAAATACATGATAGAGCTAAGGAAAATCACTTTGGTGATTTGAGGTTCTATCCTGTATTCTTGAGTTGTTTGCAAAATAGAACTCTGATTTTCAACCTAAGGAGTTCTCAATACTCCTTAAGGTTTCAGGTATCTGGGATTTAAGTTTAGATTTTAATTAGACTGATCTAACTCCTACATGCTGTCTATAGCATTAGAAAGAGCTAAATCAGATCTCTTTCAGTTTTGAATGATGAGATTTTATTGACAAGGGATTTTGAGTTTGAATTGTATTCATGAGTGATTTTTATGAGAACATAAAGCCTTGTCAGAGTTCTTTAGAGTGATTTTTGATTTTGTCTTTAAATCCCAGATGTATAGCAATTTGCTGCAGAAGCAGTTGCATTCCCTCCCCCTTAATTCCAGCCAAGTGTTCCCTGGATTAGCTCTTTTAAATCCTTGATCAAGCTGTCCATGACCAGATCTGGGATGTAAAGAGTTAAATCAGGAGATACAAGTTGGAACTAGCACCTTTTCCTGCTGCAAACCTGTTCCTTTTTAGATGAATTAACTGCAACAGTAGTTAAGACATCTAAAGAAGGATTTGGTTGGATGATTGGGTCAGGTTCAGTAGTTTATACTGATCTTTGTTGCAGCTTCTGCTAAGATTTGCTTCTGCTGTTTCAGCAGAGACTCTAGATCTGAATAAACCATATGGACATTAGTTTAGGTTTTAAATAGTTGCCTGTTGTAGAAAGTTGTATTCAACTTCTGTACAAGCTTTCCTGTAAACTAAATGAACTCTTTTCATATCCTTTGAATGCTTGTATTCTTCTAAATGAATCTTTTGTCAGCAAGTTAATAAACCCAACTGATCACTATTTTAATTAATTGTAATCCATGTGATTTGCATGCTAAACTATTTTTTATCTTGTCCATATGTTGTGTCAGGACTGTTAAGGCAGTTGACTGCCTTTTAGACCCCTTAGGATCCATTCTAGGCCTTAACACACTTTAGGAAACCTTAAAAGGCCTAGCATGTGTGAACTTTGGATTTAAATAAAAATCATATAAAAAATCTAAAAAAATAAAATAAAACTATCTAATTGAATATTAGGTATTTCTTTACACTTGTACCAAGTTTCATAGTAGTTAGAACCTTCGACTTGGTATAATTTGCCAGTCGACGGTTCTGTATACTATGAAATTAAATAAAATGAACTAAAGTTGAAAAGGACCAAAAATAATTCTTTCTCCTCATCTATCTCCTCCTTTCTCATCTCTTATCTCCAACACATATATAAAAATCATAAAAGTGAAAAAAGTCTAAAAATATTAAAAATCCCTTGTATAATATGTATATAGGCATATATTTAAGTTATTTAATAAGCCTACTTAGCTATAAGGTGAATTATACATAGTTATAATATAAATAACTCATGCATATATTATAGTATATAATTTAAGTTAGATTATACTATACATATCTTAATTATATAACTTATTAATTATTAAACTAATGTATATATACAATAAGCTATATGAAGTAATAAACACTATAAACAGCCATATTAAGTTATAATGTTGTATATATGTAATTATATGTATATTATAAACATATTAAACCCTATACCTTAATTTAATTATATTTACGGAATAAATACTTAATTTATTAAGTTAATAGTTAAGTTATTAGATTAAATTAAAATAAATTAGTAGTTTAAGTTAAAACTAAGTTAACTAATACTTTTTAGTTATACTACTATATTTTAAGTATATTAACCTAATTTAAGTATATTTATAATGTTTATACTATCTAAACTCAAATTACAAATAAAATAATCTAAAATTATGCTATTTAAATGAAAATAAATTAGAAATAAAGCTTGTAAAATGTAATAAAAATATATATAAAATACTGTAACATAGTTACTAACTCTGTATAAGGTCAATTAGACCATATAATAACTAATTTATACGTAATTAAGAAACGAAACCTAAAATTAAGTATGTATAAACTGTATACTTTAGCTAATTTATTTATACAGTAAATATAATTAAAAATCTAAATTAATTGTATAATTAAGTGGTATTATGTAAATACTTTTTTTTTCATAATTTATTTTTATTTTATAATAAATTATGGCCCTCGAATTGAGGGCCAAAATCCTTAATTCTACACAACCACAGCTTAATTCTAGCACGCTCAATTCCAGCGCAGATGCGGCGCTCAAATAGTGCCACATCGGTTGCTGTCGGGCATTTGCAGGGCTATATGTTGTTTTTGTATTATAGGACGATCAGTCATCATGGGCGTCGAGCGCCCGAACAACCGATCATCCTATACTCTGAGCATTGTAAACATTCTGCGTGTGTGTGGGGCCGGGGGCCTATGTATGCGAGGGCTTGGTTAAGCCCGAATGAGCGCAAAAACATATGATTAAGCGACCTAATTAAGCAATTAGGGTGCGCTTAGTAGAGGTCTGGTCCCACTCAATCTCTGGGTGCTGTGTATCTCTCAAAAAGTGTGCCCGCAACTTAAACAAATTTTTGTTAAGAGCCCTAATGACACTTTAAACACGGAGAAGAATGAAAGCTAAAGAATGCCTAAGTGTTAAAACGAAGAGAAAAATTAAGAAGAGAAGAAGAAGTACTGCGATACATTTGAAGAGTGAAAGAGAGAAGAGGAGTATGTATATGTATAATATATAACAGAAATCCATATAGATAGTATTTGTAAATAAATATGTACAAGACAAATAATGTATATATATATATATATACACGTAGTATAGCTATACACATATATATATAACTTCATATTTTTACTGACAAAATAAAATATCACTGTAGGTGAAATAAATGTCACTGTAGACCATTGTTTCCTTCTTAAAGTTTGTATATAGTTTCTCTGGGGTCCAGCGACGTTTATATCTGTTGCTGTAGGTACTATATTTGTTACTGTATATGTTAACATATGAAGTTAAGTAAAAAGAGTGTGTATTATTAGTTAGTATGGTATATAAATGAATGTATTGACAGTATAACTTTTAAGTAGACAGTTTAGAGTATAATTATGAAGTGTTGGATGCTTATTTGTAATTAATTTTTGCAAGAATTTTTAATTGATTTCTTTTTGTACATCATTAAACCAAGCATTAATTCATTCATTCTTTGTTGGACATAAAATTTCTTTTTGGGATTGAAGAATAATTTTGGACCTAAGGAGTGATGTATTTCAATAACTACTTCCCAGTGAACGACTTGGAATAAACCAGAAAAATTAAATAAAATGGTCGTGATAATAGTTTGTATTTCTGACATATACTACAACAACAATGACATTTTTTTATATGAACCGTGGACGATCATATAATGGATTCAATTATGATTTAACCATTACCTTCAATCATCACATCACACCATCATTATTTATCCGATCAGCCGCATCTCTGGACAAAGGCGACGACCAAGGAGATCCTCTGCTCCGTCCAAACTCGCTCGTCGGAGATTCTTCTTAATCCCTCTGATTTCGTCTTCCACTATGAGCCATCGGCGGAATCCTGTTGACCCCTTCGTCTAGGTAATATGTTACGACCTGGTTCCTGATTCCCTACAGGATACGAGACCGGACCGACTCGACTGATCCCAAGACCCAATCGTCCAACGATAAAGTAACCAAAAAGTAGGAAAGTAAACCATATTCACTACGCTGGGCAACTAACAGTAACAAAAATACAGCAGTAAGAAGTAAAACTACTACAATACACACCACCACAACAATAGAAAAGTAACCAGGTACAAGAATATAATGTGTAGAAAGAAAGAGTACAGAATATAAGGGTACAAGAGTCTACTCACTACAACAGAAAGAAGTACAACAAGAAACTACGACTACTGGGCTCTACTGGGCCCAGCACCCTCTGCAGCCATAGGCTCTGGCTGCTCAACACCTGGACCTGAAAAGGGTTATGAGTACCCGAAATCAGCGAACGTTGAGTAGAGTGGCAACCAACTACTAAAGCAGTAAAAGTGGACAGGTAGCTATTGTTTTTCAATTACTTTCTTTAACTAATTATTCTTTTTCAACACTTGGTTTATTTATCAGGTCTCTTTCTTGATCTCGAATGTTCCTCGTGGGAACGATCTTGATTGCAGTCTTTTCCGAAGAGTAGAAGGCACACGTGGTGCTCTCCTGGCCGGGAGAGTCCCCCGTGGTGATCCTACACCCAGTCAACCACCACAAGGTCACGGACAAATGTAACGGTGACTACGGCACACGCGATAAGTGCACAAGTAGCTACCCCACACTAGCACGCAGTTAGTCGTTTCCGTTAGCGGGTGTGCCCAAAGCACAGCACGGGACAAGTATAGGGCCTAGCCCTCTCAGTAACAGGGGTCTCGCCCCTCCACAGTTCGCGCACCCTCGCCTGACTACCTTGGTTTGCCCAATGGGCCTAACAAGTCGTTGTAGGGCGGCTAGCTGAACCCCGGGTCCCGTGGGGTGGCTAGCTCTCTCCCTACACTAGTAGCTCTCCCTGGTAATGTGTATGCGAGGGCCAAGAAGTCGGTATAGAGTGGCTAATCCTAACCCTGGGTCCCAACCCAAGGGCAGCTAGCTTCACTCTGCACTAAACATGGGGACAGTCGCTCTCCTTGGTACTCCGTACTCAAGGACCAGCTCACTTCCCTACTCACATTTCCAGTTTTGTTCCATTTATTTCCAGGAGCTCTACTCCTAATTCCCCGTAGGGTTCATGCTCATATTCCTTGTGTCATTCCATACAGGGTTTCATCATCTCTATTTCCATTCTCAGGTTATACACATGCAACTTGTAATTCTATTGTTCATATTTTCATATTCAGGTTATTCACAGGTAGCTCGTGTTTCCAACATTCACCTTTCCATTTCCAAATTATATACATGCAGCTCATATTATATCATTTCACGTGTGCGACAGGAAAGTTACATACAACAGTTATTTAGCACAAGTACTACATATTTTGCAGGCAACTGTTATTCATTTACAGACAATTGTTATCAATCTATCTACTCATTCAAGATTGCAATCCATTTATTCAATACAGACATTCCAGTATTTCTAGTCCTAGGATTCATGCCATACCCTATGATCTAATCATTCATTCCACACATGCATTCTGGTTTGTATTTAAATTAGGGGAAGCCACTCTACCAAGAAACCCAGGAGTAGTGGGGGCTTAAACGGCAGCTCCACGTGCCTCAGCAAGCCCTAAACCCGCAATGGAACGAGGTCCTATTACAAGGATCAATTGCAAGAGAATATTCAGAATAGTATGGAAAACCTTCTAACAAGTAGAGGAATTCATACGGGAAACATCGGTATCTTATTTGCGGAAAACAGACTTCAAACGGATCCTAAACGAGTCAAAAATAAGGTTTCTGACTCAAATCAGACGTTTGGAACAACCTCCAGACATCTTAAAAGTGTCCAGTGTTATACCTAAGTCTCTGCGCCAATCCTCAAATGTCCAAGAACCCTTCTAGACTGTCTGGACCCAGTTCCAGATGTCCGACCACCTCTCCGGACGTCTAGAAGCACTTCTCGTCGTCTGGTGCCTCGCCCAGACGTCTGAAGTGCATGGGAGGGCATGTCCCGCACCTTCCCAAAGCAACTCCTGCACGAAATCCACCAAATCTCCTCAAAGAGGCATGCAACAGTGCATCGGCGAAGCGACCTGCATGGCTGTATCCGCAAAGGGACGTACCTTCACGAGACTTCCTCCTTAGACGTCTGTAACCTCCTCCAGACGTCGCCTACATCGTCTGGACGTTGCTCCAGACATCTGATTCTGGGAAAGACCCAGAACCAGAACCTGCTTCCGCCCTCTCGCGATGCGCGTGGCCGCGACGTGCGTGGCAGCGCCACGCCCTCTCACCAGCAGCTTCGGCTGCAGCAGTGTCGGGGAGGACCTCCCAGACGCACTCCTCTGCCTCCTGCACGCGTCGCTCCGGCCGTGCGCTCACCGGTGAGCTCCCACGCGAACTCACGAGCTTGCTCACCTCTCCTTCTCACGTCGCTTCTCCTCTCCTCCTTACGCCGCTCCTCCTCTCCGCCGCTCTCACTCGCTTTGGGAAGAAGAGGGGAAGGGGCTGGTGGCTTGAGAAGTGAGGGGAACGAGAGTGGAGGAGGGGGCTTTATAATGGTGAGGGTTTAGGGTTTTGGCTGGGGCGGAAAGAGAGAGAAGAATGAGGGAAAACAAGGGGGGTACTGTCTGCACGCAACATGAGCGCAGACGCAAGCTCGTACTCAGCATTTTCGATTTTCAGACGTATAGGAAGGTGTCCAGACGTTTAACCAGACATCTGACCCATAGTCCAGAAGTCTTAAAAGACTCAAACAGCATGGGTCTTAACATAGTAGTAGATTAGGAGTAGGAGTAGGAGTAGGGTAGTTTAGGTAGGTAGTTAGTTAAGTAATTTAGTCATAATTTCAGAGTTTAATGTTCGTCTTCTTCAACTCCGGCGAGTTCCTTGAGCTTGCCTGAGCCTTAATTTTGTCCTTTTAAGTCGCTGATCACCTTCTTCTATCACTCATGACCATTTCTAATCCATTAAAACACTAAATTGATCACTGTTTCGCCTAATTCATCTTCACCTTCACAGCTACTGTCGTTGTCCATGGCGACAGTATCTGAGCTTAGATCCACCTTCATAGGGTCCTCCACCACCTATTCACAATCTAAGGACCCTGTTTTACACTTTAATTTGTATAATTACCACCTATAATCTAAACGCCCAATTTTTAAATAAGCTCCTGAGATTACTGTCAATGGCAGCGTAGGAGTAGTTGAAATCTTAAATTAATTGTATATTTAGTATCGCAAATTACTTTTGACTTGTTTTGACCACTCAATTGAGTGAGAAAACAAGTCCCAAGCTTCAACTGACTCAAAATCCACTTTAACTAATTTCATTGCTTAATCTTTCATTTAATGATCAATTAAAGAATTTAATGAGTTCTTGAGGTTCCTTGCAACCTTAGGAACCTTTTCAAATTGAAAATGGCATAATTTCTCTTTCTGAACACAAATTTGCACCTTTTTCTGGACTAACCGGAGCTCCGGTGAGCTCCGACGAGTCAAAAGTGATCTTCAGCCTGTAGAACTTGGTGATAAGCTCCAGATTGATGAATTGAGGTTCACTGATCATGTTGAGATTATTTATTTGAGATTTTGATAACTGGAGCTTGAGTTAGACAATCATCTTCTCCAACTTCGGTAGAGTTGGAGAAGTCTAACAGATAGTTTTAAGTTGCGATTAATAGGTCTAGAAGCTTCAGTGCAGTGCACTGAAGTCATTTCTGTATTTAAATCACTGTAACAACCTCTGGATTGTTCTAATGAACAAACCACTTTTGAAGCTCAGGCGATGAGCCAGAAACCCTAAAATCCCAAGTTCAAACATCTATTGAAGGGTTTGAGCATGCCCTTGGATTGAGGAGAAGACATTTGAGTCTTTAATTTCCTAAGAAAAGATTCAAAACAGAGAGTCAAATATGGAGGCTTAACAGTCAAACCTGAGTTTGATACTTTAATTTTGAGTTCAATCTGATGAATTGATAAGTTTAAATTGACTGTGAGATTTATTTGAATGATTTTAAAGTGAATTGGATGAGCTTTGATAGTTAATTTGATTGGATTTCAATTACTGCCAGTTTGGGTTATTTTTGAACCCAAACTGTTAGCAGTGATTTTTGGACGAGTTTCAATTGCAAATTCTACCCAGATGAGCCTGTTACATCCCTTAGAAGCTATTCCATTTGATTAAGAATGATCCTTAGTGTCTGTTGTACCTTTCTTCATCTGAAATTCCTCTTCCTGAAGCTTTCATGCTTCCTGAAGCTTCAAGAGCTTTAAACCTACACAAGCAGATATGGGACCACCTGTATAAATTGTTTAGACACTTAGATAAGCTAAAATGTCCATCCCATAGACACAGTAGACTTAAAATCATTTCCAGGCATGTTTAACCCATAGAAACCTCCTAATTTCACCTATCAAACCGAAGAGGAAATCATCTTCTAAACCTCAAATTGACCTTGGAATCCTGTAGAGCTACCTTAGAGCTCTCCATCAAGCTTTATTTCGCTTGATTTGGAGCTCTGAGTAGGGAGTAATTATCGTTTGAAGTTGGCACTGGAGGGGGAAAAGTTAGTCCCACATCGGAAATCTTCGAGCACCCGCCTTAGTATAAAAGTGTTTTGTGTTATAGGCGATTCAGTCGTCAGCGCTTAATGCGAAAAGAAACCTTGATCATCTAAGCATGCGTGTGTGTGTGTGGGCAAGTGCGCCTAAGGGTGTGTGCCCGAGTCGGCGTATGTGTGCGATTGGCCCTGGGAGGCGTTGAGCCAGTTCGGCTCGAGAAAGGGTCGGTTTAGCTCAAAAGAAAAAAAATCGAAAATAAACCCTAATAAAATTAGGCGAGGACCGAGTAGATTCTGGTCCTACTCTGATCTCAGGGTGCTGTGTATTCTTGAAAGAACCTCACCGCAAATCTCAAACAAATTTTTGGTTGAAGAGAAATTTAACCCGGTTCAGCAAATACTTAAGAAAAGAAAGAAGAGTTGAAGTGTTGAAGGCTCTGATGTCTAAGTGTCGAAGGAAAAAGAGTAAGGGCTGAAGAAGGAAAGCTGAGGAAGAGGAAGAACTCGCAAAGGAAGAAAGCTGAAGGAAATAAATGCTAAGGAAAACAAGGCAGGCATAAGGAAATACTTAAGAAGAGAAGGGCCGGAAGAGAAGCATAAGAGAAGAAAGAAAGAGAAAGAAAGGAAAAAGGAAAGAGCTCGAAAATATAAGAGAGAATAAAGATAAAGAGAAGTAAAAGAAAGAAAGAAGAAGAGAAAGAGAGAGAGAGGCTGAAGAAATAAAGAAAAGATAACAAATGATTTACTTTCTTGTATTTTCTTGCTTTTAATTGTAATAAGGCATATATTTTGAATGTATAAACTCTTATTTGCCTTTAATCATTTGAAATAAATGTTGTAGATAAAAGTTTCTATGGGATTTTGCTTGTTATTCCATTTTAATCAATTTTTAGCAAAATTCATGCTTCCATAATTAACTTGAATATACATTTTATACTTATAAAGAAAAATAAAAGATAACTAGTGAATTTAGAATGAATTATACCTCCCAGCGAATGACCTGGACTCAACCAGTAAAAATTTTCTAAACTGTTAGGTTAATTTGACCCTATACTACTAATCGACACAACTTCGAGTTAACCTAAGTGACTTTTCTCTACTCTTAATTAAGTAAAATTAACTTAATTAACTGAGTTGAGGTAAGGAACTCACCTAGTGAGTCTTTCACTATTTTCACTAGATGCTTAGCACTTAGAGCCCTTTTCGAGTCTTGGCCGAGTCGGGTAGCCGTAAAAAGTTATCCCGAAACTCTCAAACTCCAAAAGTCCAAAAAAATAAGAAAAGAAGAAAAACAAAAAAATGTATCTTCCCTTTTCAAATAAGGCGAGGACTTAGACGGTCTGCATTCTAGCAGACACTCGGGTACTGCTATGTTTTCGTTGTTTAAGACCTTAGTTGAAATTCTCTATTGTTAATAAACGACTTAGGCCTAAGTGATCTAATTCTAATTTTATTTTTATACATAGCATGTAGTTTAATTTTGCTAAGGACTAGCAAAAGATAGGCATTGGGGTATGATATAAACACATCTATTTAGGTGAAAATGCCTAATCATGCATTTTCCTAGGCTTAGATTTGCATTTCAGGTTATAAATGTTGCATAGCATGCATCATTCTACATTTAGAGTAATTGTATATATTTTAGGTTAATTAGGTCCCTTTTATGGTCAGGAGAGTAGGAGATTCATTTAAGGGCCTTGGATGGATGATCGGACCATACAGATCTGATCAGGATGACGATCGTAGTCCAACGCATCCGAAATCGTCTAGATCGGAGTCCTGTAGCATCATATGAAGCCCGAGGAAGATCAATGGTCAGGGGGAAAATACAACATCCAAATGGGCTTCGGATGAAAAATCCGACCATACGGATGAATCCAGAGCGACAATCGCAGTCCGGCAACGCAAAAATCAACTCGATCCAAGCACCGCAGCACCCTCTACAAGAAGAATGTGGACGACCACGATGGTGCCACGTGGTGCCATCGCAACCCTCCAGCCCGACCGCAGCCCCTCCTCTGAAGCTGCATCTGCGAAGTCTCGACCGTTGGATTCAAATCCAAGGTCGTAAAAGATCCACATCGCCCGCTTCATCTAATGGGACCACCAGCTTTGAATCCCGACTATTAAATTTCTATCCAACGGTCGAGAGCTCAAGCCATTTGATCACTCCGCTCAACAATCCAACACGATGGCGCAACGGTGGCAACAAGCGTTCTCAAGCCACGGATGCGTGATCGAATCCCCACGGGAGCGTGCAATCAACATTGTGAGGGCAAGCACCAAATTGGGCCACGCGATCTTCATCGAGCGGTACAGATCTCGCCACGTGGTGCAACGGCAGCAAGCGGATTCACATGCGCACGACCATGCGTCGGCTGATGCCCGATCTGACACGGATCGAGCGTGCGATCTGAGCGCATTGCCTTCGTGCGATTTTGACCTTTGATCAAAGATCGAACGGTGGGCGTGCGAGCACAACACCAGTGAGGCGTGCCAGAGGGGGAGGGTGGATCTTCAGCGACACATATGCTGGCCTTTAGTGGCGCTTGCAGTTGTCACTAATGGTTTGCACGCGCTGGCAAGAGGAATTGAAGGGCAAATCATCAGCGACGGCTACAGGGATCTATAGTGACGATTACGGACGTCAGTAATGAACCAGACGCAAATTTGTTCCTCCATTATAAAAGGACCTACCCACCACCATTCCAAAGCATCTCTTCCCCTCTTCCTCTCACCACCTCCAAGGCTCTAGAGAGAGCTTGTCCTAAGCCCGGGATGCTCCTCTAGAGCAGAAAATCAAATAGTTTTCCCTCCCCTCATCCCCATTCATGGAGCATCCCGTGGCTGTCCTCTCACCACCCTTTGAGAAGAAAATCCTCACCGCGACGTCGTCTTGCCCCATCTTCCGTCCTCCGGCTCTGTCCCCATTCGTCTCGCTCCTCACCACCTTCCTCCAAGCGATGTCAGAGCGAGTCATCCTCTGAGCAACCGTCGAGGGGGATTTCTGTTAAGACCCGTGCTGTTAGAGCCCTCTAAGACGTTTGGGATTTGGGTCAGACGTCTGGACATCTTCCCAAACGTCTGAAAATCAAATTTTTCGTGTACGTCCTTGCGTCTGCGCGCGTGCTGCGCGCAGACAGTACGCAACCTCGTTTTCTTCCCTCCTTCTCTCTCCTCTCGCCGATGCAACCCTAACCCAGCACCTACTTAAAGCCCCCTCCTCTCCCTCGTTCACCTCACCTTCAGCCACCCTCCTCCTTCCTCCAGCGCGAGAGCAATGAGCGGCGAGTAGCGAGCAGCAGGCATGAGCAGCGTGAGAGAAGAGGAGGAGCAGCGAGGGGAAGGGAGGAGAGCAAGCGCGCGAGCTCGTGAGGGAGGTCGCCGAAGAGCTCATGGCCGGTCGAGCGTGCGCGAGGCGGAGAGGTGCGTCGGGGAGGTCCTCCCCGACACTGCTGCAGCCAGAGCAGCAGGCAAGTTAGCACGGCCTGGCCGTGCACGGTGCAAGAAGGCGAAGGCAGTTTCTGGTTCTGGGAATTTCCCAGAATCAGACATCTGGATCGACATCCAGACGATGCAGACGACGTCTGGAGGAGGTTCCAGACGACTGAGAGGTAAGTCCCGCCACGTATACCTTCCTTGTGGATACGGCCATGCAAGCCATTCCGCCGAGGTACTGTTCCGTGCCATATTGAGGAGATTTATGTCACTACGTGCAGGATTCACTTCGAGAAGTTGTGGGACACGCCCTCCCACGCAGTTCAGACGTCTGGGCAAGGCACCAGACGACGGGAAGCGTTTCCAGAAGTCCTGAGAAGTGGTCGGACGTCTGGAACTGGGTCCAGACGGTCCAGCAGAGTTCCTGGACATCTGAGGAGTGGCGCAGGAGTTGAGGTATGGTTTTGGACTCTTTTAAGACGTCTGGAAGGTGTTCCAGACGTCTGATATGAATCAGAATTACTGTTTTTGACCCGTTTTGGGTCCGTTTGAGGTCCGATTTCCGCAATTAAGATTCCGTTGTTCCCCGTATAAGTTCCTCTACTTGTTGGAATACTTTTATCCTATTCTGAGAGGTCTCTTGTGATTGATCCTTGTGATAGGACCTCGTTCCGATGCGGATTTGGGGTTTGCTGAGGCACGTGGACCTGCCGATCAAGACCCCGTTACTCCTGGATTTACTGGTAGAGTGGCTTCCCCTAGTTTAATTACAAACATGAATGCATATGTGGAATGAATGTTAGATCCTAGGGTATGGCATGAATCTTAGGACTAGAAACATTGGAATATTTGTATGAAATGTATGGATTGCAGTCTTGGATGAGTAAATAGAATAATAACAATTGCCTATAAATGGATAACAGCCGCCTGTAAAATGTAAAGTACTGGTATTAGCAAACTGTTGCATGTAAATTCCTGTTGTTTACGTTAAATACGAGCTGCCTGTATATGAACTGGAAATGGAAGATTGAATGTTGGAAACACGAGCTACCTGCGTATAAACCTGGAATGTGAATAATAAAGTTACATGCTACATGAGTAGAACCTGAGAAATGGAAATAGAAACGATGAAACCTAGTATGGCTTGGCCTGAGAAACATGAGCATGAACCTTACGGGGAATTAAGAGTAGAGCTCTTGGAAATAAATGGAATGGAACTGGAAATGTGAATGGGAAAGTGAGCTGGCCCTTGAGTACGGAGTACCAAGGAGAGCGACTGTCCCCACTTTTTAGTACAAAGCGGAGCTAGCCACCTTAGGGTTGGGACCGGGGGTTAAGATTAACCACTTTGTACCGACTTTCTGGCCCTCGCCTACATAGTACCAGAAAGAGCTACTAGTGTAGGAAGAGAGCTAGCCACCCCACGGGCCTCGGGGTTCAGCTAGCCGCCTTACACCGACTTGTTAGGTCCACTGGGCAAACCAGGGTAGTCAGGCGAGGGTACGCGGACTGTGGAGGGGCGAAACCCCTGTTTGGTTCTTAGGGGCTAGACCCCTGTTACTGAGAGGGCTATGCCCTATACTGATTCTGTGCTGTGCTTTGGGCACACCCGTTAACGGAAACGACTGACTGCGTACCAGTGCGGGGTAGCTACCCGTGTGTTTATCGCACGTGCCGTAGTCATCGTTACGTCTGTCAGTGACCTTGGGGTGGTTAACTGAGTGTAGGACCACCATGAGGGACTCTCCCGACTAGGAGAGCACCACGTGCTACTTCTACTCTTCGGAAAAGACTGCAATCAAGATCGTTCCCACGAGAAACATTCGAGATCAAGAAACAGACTTGATAAATAAACCAAATGATGACAGAAAGAATAATTAGTCAAAGAAAGAAAAAAATTGAAAAACAACAGCTACCTGTCCACCTTTACTGTTTTAGTTAGTTGGTTGCCACTCTACTCAGCGTTCGCTGATTTCGTGTAGTCATAACCTTTTTTAGGTTCAGGTGTTGAGCAGCCAGAGCCCACGGCTGCAAAGGGTGCTGGGCCCAGTAGAGCCTAGTAGTTGTAGCTTTATGTTGTACTCTGTTTCCCTTTGTAGTGAGTAGTTGTTACACTTTTGTAATCTTCGGAGTGATTCTGGGGATGGACTGGTTGTCCGCTTACCACGCCTTGGTAGACTGTTTTGAGAGGAAGATCGTCTTCTCCATTCCGAAGTTGCCTTCTTTCGAGTTTTACGGACAGCCAGTGGACGGAGGTTTCAGGTGTATTTCGAGCGGCGAGACTTTTGAGCCAGGGGTGTGAGGGCTTCCTAGCTTGTGTGGTGGCAGAGCCCAGCCCTGTGGTAGACTTCCAGAGCATCCCGGTAGTCAGAGAGTACCCTGAAATGTTTCCAGACGAGTTACCAGGACTACCGCCCAAGCGTGAGATCGGGTTTGAGATCTCACTAGTACCAGGGACCAGCCCCATCTCCACCGCACCATACAGGATGGCACCACTTGAGCTGCGAGAGCTCAAGTCCCAGTTGCAGGACCTTTTGGAGAAAGGTTTCGTGAGGCCCAGTGCGTCTCCCTGGGGAGCCCCGGTACTGTTTGTGAAGAAGAAGGATGGGACCTTACGCCTTTGTGTGGACTACCGACAGCTGAATAGGGTCACCATCAAGAATAGATATCCGCTGCCGAGGATCGACGACTTATTTGACCAGTTGCAGGGTGTCACGGTGTTTTCCAAGATCTACTTGAGGTCGGGATACCACCAGTTGAGGATCAGGGAGACCGACGTCTCCAAGACAGCTTTCCACACCCGGTATGGACACTACGAGTTTTTGGTCATGCCGTTTGGGCTAACCAATGCCCCCGCTGCTTTCATGGATCTGATGAACCGGGTGTTTAGACCGTACTTGGACCAGTTTGTGGTGGTTTTCATAGATAATGTACTCATCTATTCCAGAGATCGGACGCAGCACGGACAGCACTTGCGGATGGTTCTGGACACTCTGAGACGACGTAGGCTGTACGCCAAATACAGCAAGTGCGAGTTCTGGTTGAGGGAGGTGGCCTTCTTAGGTCATGTGATCTCTGGAGACGGCTTGGCGGTGGACTCAGCCAAGGTCGAGGCAGTGCTTAGGTAGGAGAGACTGCATTCAGTCACTGAGATTCGTAGTTTCCTGGGACTGGCAGGCTACTACAGAAGATTCATCAAAGGATTTTCACAGATCGCGCGTCCTATGACACAGTTGACCCGGAAGGACGTGCCCTTCGCTTGTACAGATGCCTGTGAGGCGTGTTTTCTGGAGCTGAAGGAGAGGTTGACCTCGGCTCCCGTGCTCACCATCCCTGACAGTAATGGTGGGTTCGTTGTGTACACGGATGCCTCCTTGCAGGGGTTAGGAGGTGTGCTCATGCAGAGGGGTCACGTTGTCGCTTATGCTTCGCGGCAACTGAAGCCCCATGAGCATACCTACCCTACCCACGACCTAGAGTTAGCAGCGGTTGTCTTCGCGCTGAAGACCTGGAGGCACTACTTGTACGGTGAGACCTTCGAGATTTTCACAGATCACAAGAGCCTCAGATACCTGTTTGATCAGAAGGAGCTCAACATGAGACAGAGACGTTAGTTGGAGCTCCTGAAGGACTACGACTGCAGCATCTCCTACCACCCGGGAAAGGCCAATGTGGTGGCTGACGCCTTGAGCCGTAAGGCGCCCACACACTTGGCCAGTTTACAGTTACAGAGTTGGAGCCTCTTGGAGGAGATGGGCAGTTGGCGACCCCTGGAGTTACAGGGGTACTGTGGGGCAGTGACTATGACACGGCAGACTAGGCCAGAGCTGATAGACCGCATCATCACAGGACAGATGGCCATTCCGTACTTGCAATCCTTGCTCGACAGAGTACTGTCGGGAGACCCGGGGGACTTCTCTTTCACAGACCAGGTGCTGCGCTTGAGGGGACGGTTGTGCGTTCCCAGAGACGAGGAGCTGTTGAGAGAGCTCCTAACTGAGGCACACGGTTCCAGATTCACCATACATCCCGGAAACACGAAGATGTACCATGACTTGAGACGCGAGTTTTGGTGGAGGGGGATGAAGCGGGATGTGGGTGAGTTCGTGCAGCAGTGCTTAGTGTGCCAGCAGGTAAAAGCCGAGCATCAGAGGCCTGTAGGGCCGCTACAGCCGCTTCCAGTGCCAGAGTGGAAGTGGGAGAGCATCACCATGGACTTGGTGGTAGGCTTACCTGTTACCCAGCGAGGACACTGCAGTCTGGGTAATAGTGGATAGACTGACGAAGACGGCACGTTTCCTGCCAATCCGAGTCACTTTGGGACTAACACAGTTGGCAGAGAGGTATATCTGTGATGTGGTACGACTACATGGAGTTCCGCGGGAGATCGTATCCGACCGGGATACCCGCTTTACGTCCCAGTTTTGGGCTGAATTTCAGCAAGCCTTGGGAACGCGGTTGAGGTTTAGTACGGCTTACCACCCCCAGACGGACGGACAGTTTGAGCGCACGATACAGACACTTGAGGACCTTTTCCGTGCCTGTGTACTAGACTGGAGGGGCTCTTGGGAGGAGCACCTGCCCCTGGCGGAGTTTGCATACAACAACAGTTATCACTCGAGTATCGGCATGGCTCCCTACGAGGCTCTGAGTTGGGTTGAGGTGGGGATCCAGTGGGAGGTTGGCCCCAGGTTGATCCGGCAGAGTCAGGAGGTGGTCGAGCAGATCCACAGGCGACTCCGTACTGTCAGGAGCAGACAGAAGAGCTACGCGGATCGGAGATGCAGAGAGGTGCAGTTTTAGGTTGGGGATCACGTCATTTTTCGTGTTTCGCCCATGAAGGGCCTGCAGCGGTTTGGGGTGAGAGGGAAGCTCGCGCCGAGGTTCGTGGGGCCCTTTGAGGTCCTGGAGCGGGTTGGACCCGTTGCTTACAGACTTGCCCTCCCCCCGCAGCTTTCTGGTGTGCACGACGTGTTCCACGTGTCCAACCTTAGGAAGTACGTAGCCGATTCCAGTCACGTACTGAGTCACGAGAGCGTCGAGGTGGGTGACGACCTGACCTACCCTGAGCGGCCAGTGCAAATTCTAGATCGAGCCGTCCGCAGTTTGAGACGAAAGCAAGTACCCCTGGTAAAGGTTTTGTGGAGGAGCCAGCGGTACAAGGAGGCTACCTGGGAGCCTGAGGCAGCAATGCGGGAGCGGTACCCGGAGCTTTTCTCGGGTACGTCTTTTCGGACCGGCTTCGGTCCTCTTTGAGTTTGTTATGGTTATTTTGACGTCTTTTCCGCACCCTAGTTAGCGCAAGTGTCGAGGACGAAACTTCCTTTGAGTTTGTTATATTGTTAAGAATGTGTGTTTCAGACGTCTTTTAAGACGTCTGGGAGGTGGCCCAAACGTCTGACCTGACGTCTGGAACCACTTCCAGATGTCTGGGAATCGATTATTTTTTGCACGCGTTTTCATCTGCGCGCCTGAGCGCGCAGACCTGCATACGCTCTCTCTCCCTCTCTTTTTCCCTCTCTCCTGCGACCACAGACCCACCATGTCCCGCTCTCTCTCTCCTCCTCACGCATCCTTAAAAGGCCACGCCCTCCCCCTCACTCCTGTCACCTCCGCCCCCTTCTTCTTCTCCTTCCAGTCGATGCGCGAGAGCGAGCGTGAGTGAGCGGTGGCGGCGACAGCCGCGGTCGGTGCGGGAGGAGGTGTCGACCGTGAGGGCTCGAGCCTGCCGGGGCAGCGGGAGCCGGCCGGTGGGGGCGCAGTAGACGCGGGGTGGCACGGGAGGCCTGCTGCAGCTCGAGTAGCAGGCGGAGCACTCGTAGCGCGGCCGTGCGTCGCGAGCGGAGGGCGAGTGGCGCCCTGATTCTGGAAAATTTTCCAGAATCAGACGTCTGTGATTCCAACCAGACGGTGGGGAAGACGACTGGAAGACTGTCCAGACGTCTGAAAGGTGAGTTATTTCCGCTTCTTCGTTTTCTTCGACTGACCGTACTAAGAGAGAGAGGAAATGGGTACGCGCAGGTTCTGAGATTCGCATCCAACGTGAATCAGACGTCTGGCTGCAGTGCCAGACGACGGGAACGACTTCCAGACGTCCTGGGTGACCATCCGACGTCTGGGAACTAGGCCAGACGCCCCTGCAGGCTTCTGGATGTCTGAGAGACCACGCAGAGCAAGGTAACCCCTGATCCACTTTTTAAGACGTCTGGAATAAGTTCCAGACGTCTGATTTTGCATTGTTTCGTCATTTTCAACCAGTTTAGGGCCCGTTCGGAGTCCGTTTTCCACGTTTCGAGTTGCGTGCTTTTCGGAATTACATCCTCTACCCGTCTACAGTAGCTATATACTGTTTTGAGAAACTCCGTGTGTTTGATCCTTGTGATAGGACCCCGTTCCGTTGCAGTCTCGGGGTTTGCGGAGGCACGCGGGATTCCCGACCACGCCCCCAGTTCGCCTGTTGTAACCGGTAGAGTGGCTTTTAAGTTTATTGGTATAATCTGTTTAATTATGGAACCATAAATAGCACCTAGGACATTACATGAATCCTAGGAATGAGAAATTAGAATGAATGGTAGATCCGAGGGTGTTGCATGAATCTTAGGGCTGGAAAACTAGATTGTATGATAGATCCTAGGGTATGGCATGAATCCTAGGATGGGAAGAACTAGTGGAATATATGAATACTGCAGTCTTGGAAAATGTGGAAAGGAAACAATAGCTGCCTGTGAATTGAATTAACAGCTGCCTTTTATGAATAAATGAACATGATTAAGAATATGGGATGTATGAACGTGAAACTGGAGAGGTGAAATCGGAATGCGTTGAGTTAAAGAGCTGGAACCCTACAGGGAATTAGGAGTAGAACTCTTGGAAAGTGAATGGAATAGAATTGGGGAAGTGAGATGGCCCTTGAGTACGGAGTACCAAGGAGAGCGACTGTCCCCCTGTTTAGTGTAGAGCGGAGCCAGCCGTCCCACGGACCCGGGGTTAGGACTGGCCACTCTGTACCGACTTGCTGGCCCTCGTGTACGTAGTACCGAGGAGAGCTACTAGTGTAGGGAGGTACTAGCTACCCCACGGGGCCCCGGGGTTCTGCTAGCCTCCTACACCGACTTGTTAGTCCCACTGGGGCAAACCAGGGTAGTCAGGCGAGGGTGCGCGAACTGTGGAGGGGCAAGGCCCCTGTTTGGTTACTGTGGAGGGGTTGGACCCCTGTTATTGAGAGGGCTCTGCCCTGTACTGGTTCCGTGTTGTGCTTTGGGCGCACCAGTTAACGGAAACGACTGACCGCGTGCCAGTGCGGGTTAGCTACTCGTGCGTTTACCGCGCGTGCCGTAGTCACCGTTACGTCTGTCAGTGACCTTGGGGTGGTTGACTGAGAGTAGGATCACCACGGGGGACTCTCCCGACCAGGAGAGCACCATGTGCTACTTCTACTGTTCAGAAAAGACTGTAATCAAGATCGTTCCCACGAGGAACATTCGAGATCAAGTGAAGGATCTGAGAAATATATAAATTGTGAAACAATAGAAAGATGTAAATAAAGGAAGAAAGAAAATTAAAACAGCTACTGTACACTTTACTGTTTCTTTAGTTTAGCTGCCACTCTACTCAGCGTTTTGCTGACGTGTTACACTCGTTACCTTTCAGGACCAGGTGCTGAGCAACCAGGGTTAGCGGCTGCAGAGGACACTGGGCCGAGTAGGGTCTAGTAGAGTTACCACTGTTCTTTGTACCCCTTTTGTTTTCCACTGTAGTGAGTAGTTCTTGTTACCGTTGTACTTTTCTTTACCTGCAGTTTCATATTATGTTATGAATGTTGTTCTACTGTTGTGGTGGTATATACTGTAGTGGTTTCTTTCCTTACTGCTGTATTTTCTTACTGTTAGTTATATTCATGCTGAATGTAGTTTATTTTACGGCTCTTTTGGTTACTTCCTCGTTAGACGACTAGGTCTTGGGATTAGTCGAGTCGGTCCGATTCTCGTATCTCGTAGGGACTCGGGAATCGGGTCGTTACAGTCGAGTCGGTCCGGTCTCGTGTCTTGTAGGGAATCGGGTCGTAACAATTTCTCTCACCTCATTCTATCTTTTTATGCTTTTGTAGTGTAGATTTTCCACTTTCGTAGTGTAACAAGCATTCGTCTATAAATAGATGATTGTCTCTCTCTCTCTCTCTCTCTCTCTCTCTCTCTCTCTCTCTTATATTGTTGCAAGTAAATTGGCTAGAAGTCATCAACCTAATCTCTTGCTTGCTAAAAACTAAAAAAAATTATAAAAGATAAAAACGACAAAAAACAAATAAAAGCGAAGCATGGATTTTTATAAAATCAAATGTCGCCTCCCTGTGTTCGATCCAGGACTCCCTTGGAGTTTCAGTAAAATTTTATTTGATAAACAGGTTTTGCGACTACAACGATGGATTACTCTTAACCCCGATTTAAAACATGCAAAACACGTGCTTCAGCAAGCAAAAATTAACAAATTGAATGAGATTTGAAGGGAAATTTAGTTGTGCTAAAACGTCAAGGACGAACCTTCATTGAATGTGGTCAAATGCTTTTTCCATGTCCAACTTGATAGCCATGCACTTTCTTTTGTTTTTCCAAGTGCTCATGGAATACAAGATTTCCTTAGCTGCAATAATGTTATTCAAGATTTGTCTCACCTTTAAGAAGGCACTCTGGTTCAGTGAAATGATTCTAACCAAGACCTTTTTCACTCTAAATGCAAGAAGTTTGGCAATTAATTTATATAGAGCATTAGTTAGGCTAATAAGCCTAAACTCTTTCGGTTGTTCAACATTCTTATTTTTTGAAATTAAGGCAATGTAGGTGGAGTTAATTTCAACGGAAAAACTTCCCATCTCAAAAGTGTTTTGCACCAAGTCAATGATCTCCTTGGATCGTTTAATTGTCCTAATTTTGTTGGAAGAATATTGCCTAAAAACCATCTAAACCTAAGCATTTTGAGGAATTAAGGCTAAACAAGCACTTCACGATTTTATTAAGCACAGGAATACTGCCAACATAAGCTACCTCTTCCTCTGTCACCTGCTACCCTTCCTTAAAAATGACGGGCGTAGCTCCTCCTCCACTTAACTGCAAAAAGCCCTGTGAAATGACAGTAGAAGCAATCTCTAATTTCCTCCTTCCCCGTGTACTTGCCATCCTCTAGTTTGATCCAGGATGTATGGTTTTTTTTTCTTTTCATTGTGTAGAGATTGTAAAACTTGTATTCCTAGCCCCATGCATCAACCAATTGTGCCTTGGCCTCTACTGCCAAAAAATTTCTTCTATCTCAAGTACTTCATATGTTTTATGTATGATCCTCTCCTCCTACATGCTCTCTGAAGTGGCCTCTGCAGATGGATCCTTTTTCTGATCTCATTGTACTGCTAAATGATTTTTTCTACCGTTGCCATACTCGACAAATGTGGGACTTGCATGAAGTCTCTTTCAACCACCATTGTTCAGACCTCCAGCAGATGGATCCTTTTTCTTTTTCCGTTGCAATTTTACCAAGATGGGAGCATGGTCACTACCAATCACTAGGAGATGAAGCTCCCCTGCATTGGGGTAACCCAGGCACTAGTCACCTGTAGCAAAACCTCGATCAAGTCTTTCCTTGACAAAAGCTCGGTCAAGTCTTTTCCTAACTAAATTCTTACTTCTTATGTTTGACCAAGTGAATGCTGTTCTAGAAAAACCCAAGTCGAGTAGATTGAGATCTGATATGAAGGTCCTAAGATAAGACAATTCCCACGATTTGCACAATAGTCCTAGTTGCTTCTCATTTGCCTTGATCAAGGCATGTAAATCCCCCACTACGAGCAAGCGTGTCTGCCCCTTGGTCAAGTCAATCATTTTTGGAGTGTAATCCCAAAAATTCTTCCTTCCTTCCTTTTTAGGAGTTCCATAAATGTATAACAAAGTCCAGCTAGGCGATCCCATTCTGTAAATGGTAACCACAGTTCATGTATGCATATTGGAAGCTCTAATCTAAATCGTGTTCTATTAACAGGATAATCCCACCTGATTGCCCCTTTGCTAAGAATTAAGAATTTTTTTCGATGCTAGGGTAGTATGAATTATGGCAATGGATTTCCGTGATGAAGCAAATGTTTGGTTTCTTCGAATTGAGGAGATTTCCATGGTGTCAAACTACAAGGGTTCCCCTCAAACCCTGCAATTCCAAGATAAGAGACTCATTGGCGATCTTGCAGCTGTTGGGGGTCAGCTCCCAAAGCCCCATTTGAGTTTCTATGCATGCGATCTGCTTCCAAGTGTATACCATCCTCTTGTCTAATGCGCTTGACCTATTCCTCTTCATCAATTGCCATTACATCCACCACTTTTTTCCTTTTGCCTATTAAGCTAGATGATGTCAACTCCTCTGTTAGCCCTCTGTAGATTTGCCTTGCTTGAGAGACTTCTTTTACTTGGGAAGTTTTTTAATTCCTGGGAAGTTTTTTAATTCCTGGGAGGGGACTAAGCTTGAACGGGGGTATATCTGGTGGACCAAATTTGGTGGATTGATGGGTTAAGGGGGTGTTTTGGGTGGTGTTGTACGTCGGGCCTATTTTGGTGTGTGCGGTTATTTGTTGAGAGTTGTTCTCAGCTTCCCCAACATTTTGTAAATGGTTGTTGTGAGCAATTGGATATTTTAAAAAAGGGGGAGAATCTAACATTGGATTGGGGTTTTCTGGCTCTAGAAGGTGTAGAAGCGAGGTAACATTTGGTCGGTGGTCAAGCATATCCTTTGTGTTGTCGGGACTTCCAGCATGTGTTTTTGGGAGGAGTTATTTTTTTGTTTATCAAAGGAGATTGAGCTGAGATTGTGGTCGGGTTGAGCTGGGCTTTTAAGTGGGCTGAGGTTTAAAAAATCTTCATTTTTACCATCAGCTCCAACCTTTTTCACATTGGGTTCTAACATGGAAGTATGAGTGTTTTTTTTGTTTTTTTTGCCCTTTTCGGGTTGGGGGGTGTTGGTTACACGTGATAGGTTTCCATTGTGGTGTAGGGGGGTTTGATAGACATTGCTGACTGAATGGGCGAAGATTGAAAGCAAAAGGTGGAAATGCCAACCTGCATGGGAGATTCAGTAGCATTCTCAAGTAGTGACCTCTACTATTGATGAGAAGAAAAAAAAGTGTCATCGGATTCAAAACTCCGCGAGAAGCCTAACAAGGTATCTAGCTACCCAAATGTGAGGTAAGCAGGTAGGTCCGACCCGCCTCCACCCAAGAAGATCCAAATATAGGCAAGTCCAAATAAACCCAACCCGTCAGAAAACTCAGTACCAACCAATGACAAGGAGACGGCAGAAAAGTCCAACATGACCATACCAACAATAAATGATGGCATGACTACTGCAATTAATAGTCTAACAACATACCTACCCTGACAACGAACTTATCCGATTAGAAGATTTTACGACAGGATTAACCCCCAGCACTATAAATAGTTGAGAGAGGCCCTTGAGGCCCTCTCTTAGGCAATCAAGGAGAAAAATAGAGATTGTATTATCACGTCTTACTAGTGAATAATTGAGAGCATCGGTCTCCCCCCAGATGTACACTCTTCGTGGTGGAACTAAGTTACCAACCCTCTTGTCTTGTTGTGATTGCTTGTTCTTAAATCATTGAGTCAGACCCTCCAATCACTTAGGAGGTCCGATCAACTACCATCCATTAATGCTTGGATCTTGTTTTGAAAGATGTGCAAAGGGGCTTCCGGCCTCCCCTCTGGTCCTTCTACCTCCTCCAACTGTTCTGCTAAAAGTTGGTTCATCCATATATCTTGAAGGTTTTCTTACTGCTCTCAAGGTACCTAAAAATCTTGTTGCAAGATATTTTGCCTCCAATTCTCTCTTTTTCTCCTTTGTTGCTAGAAACTAAAGTTAGGGATCTAGAAATTAGTCCTAGCATTTCTAAAAATGATGACTTGTTGTTAGAAAATAATAACCTAATAAATGAAAACAGTAAATTGATTAAGGAGAATACTAGCTTAAAAATTGAAACTTCTAGTTTAAAAACTAAGATGCATGTTATAGAAAAAAAACTTGCATGTCTTATGAAAAATTCTAATAGTTTGATAAATAAATTAGATAACATTTTTAACAAAAGAGTTAACACTAGTCATAAGGATGAGAAAGAATCTCCTTCAAGGAGACACACTAACAAATCCAGATCCAAATTGACTTGGATACCAAAGAGAGAACTTGAAAATTGTTTTGTAGGTTTCAAGGGAGATTACAATATAAAAGATTGGATCTACAAGATAAAGGACAGTCTACTCAAGCTAGGTGGACCAACATCAAGATCAAAGAAGATCAACAAGAAGACCAACGGGTGATCGAACCGCCACACATCGATCGCTTAATTAGAGACCAACTCCAATGCCCGAACCTCTAAGATACGGATGAGAGCCCCATCCATTCTGACAACCTCCATTTGGGCCATGCTATTGGCCTTGGTAAGTGAGGTAAAATCTTTACCCTATCTTTTTATCTATAGCATTTAGATAGGGGGAGTTAAAATTTGATAAGCTATTTGTCCATCATTAAGGGGAATGTTTTAAATGAACATAGCTATATTTCCATTAGAAAGGGAGAGTTAATGGATAAATGAATAGCTGTCTTGTTATGTCAATAAAAATAAATTAGAAGAGCATGTTTTAAGGGGAAGTATAGGATAACTAAAATTGATTAAATCTTTTTGATAATGTCAAAAGGGGGGAGAATTTTATGGATTAACATTTATGGTTTTGTCATCAGCAAAAACGGGGAGATTATTGGTGTAAGGGCACCATGATCATTAATTTTGATGATAACAAAGCACTTGTTATTTAACATTTGCATTGAGTTATAGTTTCAGGATAAATGTAAGTGGTCACAAGTATGAAAAAGCTCAAGCTCACATCCATAGCGGATTGGAGGAGCTTGATGGAGAAGAAGGAGCTTCGCATGGAGAGAGAGCTTGAAGACAAGAAGAATATAATAGATATCTTTTTTTCCTATATTTTGTATTTGTATCTTTTTGTTCTTTATTCTTTTATTTTAGATGATTGTTAAAGAGCCCCAAAGTATCATATAGTAGTCCTAAGATCATATACGCAACCCTAAGTTACTTAGACAAACTCGTAGAGAACATAGAAAACCAAAATAGGTTTCAGATAGCCTAATCAAATGTCCAATCTAGACATCAGACGTCTGATCTTAGACTTTAAGACGTCTGACTGTTTGATCAGACATCCAAACCACTTAGGCTAGAAACTCACTCCCTGTCTGCTAGTTTCAGACGTCCAGCCCTTAGTCCAGACATCTTAGATGTCATCTGATGACCTTACCAGGCGTCCAACTAGAGATCTATTGGCTTTGTCTGACTTAATCGCTAAGAATTAACCTTTAATCTGATTAGCATTCACTTTCAAACATCCGTAGATCACCCTAGATGTCTAATAAATAGACTTTAGGCTCAATCCACCCTAAATCACTTTTGTCAGTGATTATAGCCGTTTGAGCATCAAGAAATCGATTCCCACAGTGACTTTTGTTTCCAAACGTCCAGATATATTGTAGGCGCCCGACCTGTCGTCTGAGCAACTAGATCTTAAAACCCTGTTTGGGACTGGACAAAACAGGAGGGAAATCCGTCTAGTATTAGACGTCTGATTAAATTCCCAGACATCTTAAAACACCTCATTAGACGTCCGTCTTAGTCCAACCCTGATCAGATCTTCCACCCTTCTAAATTAGACAACCAATCCTTAGATCAACCGATGACCCAGACGTCTGACCTTAGAACCAGACGTTTGATAACCCTATCAAAATGATAAATGACACTAATTTCGGCCTGATTTACCTTGGGTTTATTCCCAACGGCTATAAAAGCCTTCCAAAACCTTCTTAAGACCTCTATAAATAGATGAGCACTCTTCCTTAGCTAGATACACAAAAAGCAATACTTCTTCCACTCATATTGTGTCCAAGAGGAGCGAATCAAGAAGAAAAGTCACCCTGCTCTCTAAGCTCCTAAGCATAAGTCCGAGAGCATCCTTTTAGCTGCACAACCACTCTCCCATCTCCGCACATTCAAGAGCATCTTCGTGCCTTGCGTGGTTCACGCACTCTGACTTTCATCTAAGGGAAGTTTCTTTTTCCTATAATAGCTAGATTAACATTAGTACTTTATAGCTCTATAGGACTGTTGTAATTTCCTTTTGTGGTTGGGTATTCATCTTGTGAATTTCCATCTCCCTCGTGAGACAAAATACTCCTCATGAAGAAGAGGGGTTTTGAGAAATGCTACCCTCATACATAGTAGCGTGGTTGTATCGAGGTTGAGTCACCCTCGTTTAAGTGACTCGGTTAGTGGATTTGATCGACTAGATCGATTGAAAAATCCTAAGTCCAGAATCTTAGGTGGTGGTTTTTATCTGGATTTGGATTTTCACCTAAAAATTCTTGTATACTTGTGTGATTGCTCTTTTTTTAGATTGTTGCATCTTTATTTCTACATTATTTATTTATCACGCATATCTCACCCCCATCTAGTAGAACCATCAGAAAGGTGGGAGATTTTAATGGGCGGGGGGGGGGGACGATGATGACTTGGAAGGTTTCCCAACACCACAAGCCGTCCTCAAAGGGAGACAAGGCCACAAACCACTCTCTGAATGGTGGTGGAAAACATCAGAGAGAAGTCTGCAAACTCTACAAAGGAATGCCCATCTCACCACAGTGTGGTGTGTTAATTTCAACCTGTGCACATTGTGGTGGTGGATGTTTGTTCGGATTTTTTATTGTGAATTAAGGGCAATGCACATAAGTTAAGCACCATACCTCCTTAATCAGGTTTCATGGAATGAATTCGACACATAGATGGTGATCAAATGAGACAAAAAATCCCCCCAAGATCACCAAAGAAAGTCACAAGCCCATTAATTTGTTAATGGAGTAAGAGCTAGAGTTGCAAAAGAACATATTCTCATGAAGGTCAGAAACAACTTCTAATCCTTGCTTGCATGTGCAAATACCACTGGCTCAAGAGAGGAAGCATCCAACAAAGAAAGAGAGGGGATGATCGACTTTCTCAAAGGAGGGGAGAGTCTCTAGCCTCTTCCAAGGTTATTGTGCCTTTCAATTTATATAGATCCTTTTTCTATTTTGGATTAGGATTTGGTTCTTTAGCAAATAATAATCAAATTGCAACTAACTATTATCTCTGACTATTTAGAATGTAATTTATTTTCTAGTGCAAAACTAGTTGTTGAACGTTGCTACAATAAGATTAATGAGCATTCAGCAACCCACCATTGTTTGAGATTTATTCTTCAAGGGTCATAGTTTACTTGTAAATTCTTCTAATTAAAAAATTCTTTCAAATGATATTCCATGATTCTCTAATTATGAATAATGATCAATTTCTCAATTAAGCCCTAAATCAATTAAAAATATTAGTTGTTCATCACATGGATCCAGTGAAGGATTATGCATATTGGCTCGTTACAAGCAATTGTTGGACATGTTAAATATCCCATGTGTAACACACACAAGGGGCACATGTATTTAGTTCATTTTGCAATTTATCGTACTGCCCCACCTCCCAAAACTACTTTGTGCAAACTATTGTTGCGCATTGGATTGAAAAGACGTTTAGTAACTTCCCAAACTCCATTCAAATTCTTCGTTCTTGTTTCAATCTACCTACTAAAACAATTATCAATGAAACTACACCTTCAATGCTGTCACGGAAGAGTTGAAACTCCTCTCCATCAGATAAAATTATACCAATCAACAACCTCACAAACACATATATGAACTATATTGTCTTGTGGGTATCGGCTTTCCAATATATTAATTTTAGAGTGGCAAAATCTCATTTACTCAAGTCGCTAGGTCTACATAACCGATTCAGACAGAGATTTTTATTTCATGTATAAGGTGAGGTGCCTATTTCTTCTAAGACGATTTAACATATGACCTCCGATTAAGTACACAGGATAATTTCGGAATCTTCATTCTTTTTGGATACGAGTCTATCTAGAATTCAAGCAGATAGCCTCTCGCAATTGAAAGATTGCCGTATCTTTTGAAATCAAAAACTATGATTGTTACAATAAGTTGATAATGGTGATAAATTAGAGATCTAAATCTCTCATCCTCAGTTTGAAGTTATTCTAAATTCATAACCCCTTATCCTCATCCTTGTGCTAATAACAAAAAATCACAAGCAGGATTGTTCACTTATTTTCATTTATTTACATAAATGGATGGAAAACTATCCGTTTAACATAATAATTGTATAATCGAGTGGTTCTAATGGCTCACTAGATGATCCAACTTCATCAGACCGAAGACCATGAACCTGAGTACGATGGGTAACAAGTGAGAACTCTAGCAGCCCTTTAGCGTGCATGGTCAACCTTCTTAAATATACGAGAGAGGAGTGACAACACTCACCCATCGTACACAGAATCACAAAAAGCCCCGTCAGTGAGCATTCCTCATCCCTACCAATCCCGCTCTTTGAGCCCATCTAATGCGATGCACCGTTCCTTATTCACTTTCTCCTCCCCTAATGGGAGAATCCTCCCTAAAATATGAATCCTAACCAAAAGAGAGGGGCTCACATGTTTAGGTTTTCCAAGCCAAGGCCTGCCATAGCCAACAGACCAAGCTAGTTTTTCTATGCCATTGACAGATTCACCAATTAAGTGCTTAAGAACTTCAAGGGGTAAAGTGATAATGGACTCCCCTTTGGACGGTCCTGTGGACGCCCATCAACAATTGCTAACGTGGGTGCCATGATGGAGCACAAGCTGATTGTCGAGCTCAAAGTAAAGCGTCAAGGACGGTCAATCTTGCACAGGCAAAGTCCTAGTAATGGCATTGACTCTTTATGCCCTCCTAAGAACATGATGTAGGTAGCAGTACCTACACGTTTGAGCAAAGGCAGTGGTTGTGTCCCTGCACCACGCATGGAAATGAAAACTTGATGGTGCTACCCATATTTGGCAGTGGCCACAAAGGACGATGGAGATGATAGTCCTAATGGTGTGACAATGGTAGTGATCGTTGTTGCTGAAGTGTGGTACAGTGATGCTGTTGCCGGAAGCTTACGGTGGAGAATTGAGGGAGCAAGAGGATATCATTGCACAAATAAATGAACCGTAGGATAAAGCCATGTTACAGAAAACCACCAAACAAACATCATAACACAAGAACCAATAGCATTGCACAAAACCAAAAACTTAAGTTTCAAATGCTGCTCCTTACCTTCTGCCGGTACTACAACACTCAGATATACACCCGTACATTTGATTCCCGAAACCATAAAATTTTCTTTGCAACATCTATAGAACAAAACTTCTGATGTCCTATGGCATAAAAGCGACGGAACAAAAGCATTCTTGCTAAAGAAAGAAGACGGGAGCATAGGAGCAGGTGAGCGGAGCCGTGACGCCGCTAGGCCTGCAAGCTTTTAGCTGGGTATCCGATGGGGCGTTCAGATACAAATGCCAAATAAAAAATAAGTGCATTTAGGATTAAAAGTGGATAAGGAAAGTTAGCTTCTTCATGATTGAACTATTAAAAAAGAAACCTATCGGAGTAAACACACACTACAAATCCAGAATCTGATTTAAACACCAATGTAAACATCATAAAAATTGCAATACGAGCACTCAATAACATGTAAATCAAAATATTCACAGCCATATGGATGAAAGGCATCGCACCGCTTCAAATTACAGACAGAGGTAAGGCAAAAACCAAGTAGAACCCTGTACAAACAAAGGAATATGGTTCAGCATCAGCGAGGGCGGACGTTAGCCAAACGTCACTGCACTAAAATCGTTACAGAAAGTCAGCCCTTTACGTGTCAGCACCTTTTACGATCTTAAAACGTGTCAGCCCAGCAGAAATGAGGAGGATCACCGAGGAAACTACCCAGGGGTGCAGCAAGGAAGAACTTCAAATCATTGAAGGTTGCGTGAGAGCCCACTTCGAGGAAGACTTCTGCATAAATAAGGCAATCTTAAGCTCTCCGTATCTTCAAGCCGTTTGCATTTTGACACCAGAAAAAGCTCAGAATGCCAAGGCAAGGAGCTCAAACTTCCGATCATGCTTATATCACAGGATATCAATAAATAGATAGACAGCCCTGAGCAGGCAGGATTCCTACCCAAATCATCATCCTATTTATAAATTGAGAGTTTACTCAAACATAAATATTGTTAAATATAGACATTTTCTCCAAGAAACAGCATAACTTCTAACAAGTATAGGAATTAAACAAGACCTTTCTGAATTTAGTTAGCTATCAGAATCAGGCTCTTGCTCCCCTCAGAAAATGAGTAAAAAGCCATATCCAAAAAGCCAAGATCTTTCAGAAAATCAACTTCAAGAAAGAATTCAAGTATTGTCATACAAAGAGAATATATCCAGGTCGGTCACGATCACCAGCACTGTGTTTCATTACATCAATTTCATAGAGGGTAAAACCGCAACATTACTTTGTCTGATGCATAAAGATGCAAAGAAACTGTCACCCAAGAGATCTAAAGGGCAGCTAACTAGGGTATTTATCATTCCTTGGGTGGTTCCATTGTTCCCTGCAATGTATTAAGCAGAATTTGTGATCCATATTCAAAGTCAGATTCTTGTCGATTCTTATTTACCTGGATAAGCATTCAACATTCCCATGGTTAGTATCATGAATGGGTCTGTTTGATTTCCGGCAAAAACGATACATACTAAACATAAACAATTAAGGTTGGAGTTATATACATCACCCAGAAGTAAGCTAGTTGATTAACACTTTGAATACATTCTCTTTAATTTACATAAAAATATAAAACATCACTACCATCATTGAAATCAGTTTTTCAATGATCAACAGATTCCACATAAAAATTAATCATATAAATGACAAAGGATGAAACCATTATTGCAGCAACTTCATTTGTATAAAAGTTTCAGGATGGTTTAACAAACAAGATATCAAGCAACATCACAAAGTCAACATCACTGTTGATATTGCAGAACATAGCATCATCCAGTGACATAATGGAAGAAACTTTAAAACGTGACAATGAAGATGAAATTATCCATAAATGAAAAAAAGGCAGCAGAAATTCTCATGTAAAATATCTAATAGACATTTAAAATTATGTAACTACAAGATTAACACTAAAAACACAAAAAAGAAACTGTAAGTTATACCTTCCAGGAAGCAGCTGAGAGCTATTTACAGGAGCCTTAGAATTAGCAAGACGCTTAGCCCTACTTTCTTGTTCTTTTTCCATTCTCATAGCAGCAACCTCCTTCTCCATTGCGGCTACTTCTCTTCTCATTTTCTTGGCCTCCACTTCCATTGCTTTGGTCAAAGTATCCACTTTCTTTGCTAGCATCTGAACCATAAAAATATGCAATTAAGAATGTTGAGCAGAGATAACAGGATTCTCTAGAGATCAAAATGAAGATAGCCTGGCCTTTTCGAGGAAAAAAAAAAATTGATGATAGATTGGCAGATGGCCTTGGGGCTTTCGGGAAAGTATGCAAAACACAGCAAAGGCATGCTAGGTGCAACTGGATTTGGATGGCAAAGGAAACATTTCTAAAAATGGCTAGGCACATATAGAACGTGAAAAGGGGTTGTGCATAGGAGTATTGAAGTATTCCTACAATCAAAGAGTATTTAACATTCTACAATGAAGAGCTTCCAAAGGTGGAGCATGGAACAAGAAGAATTGATTGGACTTCCAAGAAGAAGAACTGCTTAAACTATACAGGGCAGATGAGTGATTTTCCCTAGATGATTGATCAGACAGGAGTTATCTCAATTCGTTCTTCCTCCATCTCAATAATTCAACAACAAATATCAGCCTGTATGCAAGAGGCTTATAGCATCTCGATGGAAGAGTAGCAAGGAGATTCAAGGAGGAATCCGCATAGACAGGGACATGAGGAATAATATTGATGCTTAATTTGATCCAAGGGAGGTCCGGAAGTGAAGACACAATGAGGAGAGAGGAGGATATCTAATATCAGTTTCTCCTCTTCCTAAGAAAAGGTTGAGAGTGAAGCACAAGAGATACAGTTTGGGAAGAAACTAAGGAATTCGAAATGCAGGGAAACTTCAATGGTGTATGCACATACACTGCTCTCATGAAAAGAGCATATTAGCGCAAACATTTTTCTTGTGGAAACTGCAGCTAGGTTGAGAAATCTAACATATTCACTCATATGCCCACTTGGAACAATTTCATAGTCCCTAAAATAGACAATCTGTCAAACTTCTGCAAAATTGTAGAGCCACCAGGACCAAGAGTAATTCTCAAGGGAACACAAAAGCAGGAATAGGATTTTTCATCTAGTTGGAAAAGGTAATGATAGGTCAATTGTTGAGTTTTCTCGAAGTTGGAGAAGGTTGGATTAGGTGCTTATTTGCGGATGAGTATAACTATTTTGAATAATATACACACATTCATTGACACGATATTGTATATACATCAGGGGAACCCAGAAGTTCAAAGATTAAGATAAAACGAGAACATTCTCTGATCATAGGATACTGACTTCTCAACACTTAACATACCTCAATAGCGTCATCCTTATCCTTTAAGCTTTGATCTTTTTCATGGCATGCCTTTCTCAAACCGATAACTTCCTTTTGTAGGATATCATATAAAACACCAGAAACAGTGTCTTCAGATTCAACATTTGGAAAATCGAGTTTGTCCTCTGAGTTGTCCTTCCTGCTATTTGTTGCCTCAGTTCCACCAGATATAACGGAAGATTTGTTCAGGGGAAAATGGGGCCCCATGCCATTTGAAAGTGACCTACCCCTGTCCAGCGACCTTGATCCACCATCAAAAGATCTTGATGCTCCCTTTGCATGCCGTAATATCGAACTGGTGCCACTAGAAAAGGAGGATCTCAACTGCGAAGATGGTGTTTTCTTCGATAGAAATCCATTCCCAGAAACCTTCGGAAGACCCTCAGCTCCACCCAAGGACTGACGACGAGCAGCTCCATTTCTTAAACTCCGTACTTCTTGGCTACTAGCACTGGAACGCATCCGCAAACTGTCCTCTAAAACTTTGAGACGTAATTGATGCTTCTCCTGAAGGATCACAATATTGCAGGTTTGTTACACAACAGATCCCTAGGAAGGAGAAATTACCACTCGTAACCAGTTATTTTAGTTTCCCAAAGGATATCTTACCTTCAATTGTGCTTCTGAACGTGCTGTTCGCTCTGCCACCGCAAGTTTATCTCGAAGTTGTTGCATTTCACCCTAGAGAGGAGAAAGCAAAGGGAAAAATCCTCCTATATCAGTAATTATAGGGGAAAGGTTGCAGATGTGATAGGACAAAATAAAGCCCACCTGCATGAATCTCCTCTCTTCAAGCCATTGCTTCACTGGCATCACCTTGTCATTTGCATCTTTCCATTCATTAGCTACAACTGTTGCGACTCTGTTTGCTGTAACTTTTGCACGAGCTAACTCCCTATCCAGAATTTTCTTCTCCTCCTAAACAATGCAAAAATTTATAAATGACCATGAGAAGAGAAAATCATCAAAATATTTGGATATGCATTCACTTGTATAGAAGACTTACATTGATTTCCTGCACTTTGCGTTGATAATCCCTTACAGCATTAGCAGCAGCACCACCAGCAAGGACAGCTTCTTCCAACTCTCTCACTGTCTGACTTAGCTTCTCAACTTCTGCAACCTTCTGCCGGTGCAACTTGTCCAAGATTTTGTTCTCCTCCTGAAAATGGAAAAAATCATTAGCCAAAGACCTATGGTTAATCCATAATTCAAAACCCAACGAGCATCAGGTGGCGCATGTTAAGGAATACTTGACAAATCTCAATCTGCTTCATTAGCTCCTGATTCTTGTTTTGAAGATCATCCACCATAGAAGCCTTTGCCAATGCAATTTGCACTGTTCGTTCAGCTTCTAGCAGTGCTGCTTCTTTTGATTTAGTGAGGCGGTCCAATGCTTTATTGTCATCTTGAAGCTTGGCAATCTACAAAAAGGATTACAGTTACAACCATAAAGACATAATTGCAGACCCATTTTATATAGGTAATTTCTTGAGATTGAATTCCCTGAAAAGGTAAGATCCCTGAAAGGCAAGATCAAATTCCGAACTTCAGTACCATGTGCTATTCACAGCACAATCGCTGCCTTCTTACGGTGATCTCAAAAAGACAACTATAATAATTCCAAATTTCGGAATGAAACACAACTATCTGCACTTAAAGCACTTAACTTTGCTTAACCTGTATGAGAAATAAGAGCAATTTTTTCATCAAACACAAATCTAGCAACACAAATTCAAAATTTCACCTCTCAGGGTATGGATTAATGGTTCGAAGCCTCCCTTTAGAGGGTGTGATCCCAGATCAAGCCTTCAAAGGTGGTAACTTCCTAACAACTTTGTAGGGATAAAACTCTCGAAAGGTATAATATGATAGAATCGAGGAGTGCACTACCTATATGGATTATGATGTTGAGTGAGCCCTACTTTACCCAGGTATCAGCATGCAAGCTCTCTCAGTTATCCCCCAACTTACAATGCACCTCTAAATCTCTGATCAAGAAGTGGTCGTGGGGTCCTAGGCTATCCGGAAGAGAGAAAGATTTCAAATCTCAGCGTGAGGCAATCATTTATACTTCTCAAATCCTGTGTAAGCAATAAGAGAAATATTTCACCTATTACACCTAAAACTCTGTCAAAATCCATGATTCTATCATTATCCAGGACTGCATGGAAAGTCATACAGCAAGAATCAGAAACAAAAGGATGCGTTTATATTTCACCTAAGGTGAATGTTCTTGATTATTCTTAAAGAATGCAAGGACACAGGGTTTTTGTTTAGTATTTTTATTTATCTTGAGGGATACTTATGTAATTAGCACAATCCTCTTTCTTATAAAAGAGGGTTAGGATTTTCATTTGTAGTTAATGCTATTTCTTTATTTCAACATAGTATTAGAGCAACGATCCTAAATCGGTACTCCGATATCTCACCGAAAATCCACCAAAATATGATCGGATCACCCACATAGAGGTGATCTAATGGGAGATCATAAAGATCTCTTCCCCATCACCACTAGCGGACAGCCGGCAGGCATTGGGAGTGCCGCTGCCTGTCTGCCCCACCTAAACAACGTCTCCACGCCGGTCCACCGCTGGTCTGCCATCAACTGGCACCTCCATGCCACCAACCTACAATGTGCAGGCCCCACTCCTCGCCACTGCAGTGGACAGACCACCGCTGGCAGGACAGCGGTTGGGAGTAGGGGTCCCCTGCTGGTGGTGCTTTTTGTTGCTTGATGAACCTTCTCTCACGCCTTGTATTGATAGCAATGAGTCTTTTCTCGCCTATGTGGAAGAAAGTTGATTCAACAAAATCAACTTAAGGATCTATAGGACTAACTGTGCAGTCCAAGAAGCTGAGAAGAGGCGATAAAGAAGTGCTTTGGTGATAGATTCTAGAGCTTCAGTACATCTCACTGGAGATCGAGATTGTCTGAAGAATTCTATGATCCCACAAGGACTGCAAGAAGTGCAGGTAGCCAATGGAAAGACCCCTTCTATGACTGTGGTTGGGTATGTAGATGCTACGCCTAGGATGAAGATGGGAGAGGTATATTTCACCCTGAATTTCCTATGAATCTTTTGTCAGTGAACAGAATTTGCAGAGATCTTGGATGTCGTATGATTTTTTATGAGAATCATTATTATTTCCAAGATCGAAACACAGGGAAATAGTTAGCAGCGGCATAAAGAGAGTTTCTATTATTTGGACACGCCCATGTTGTTTGGCGCCGGAGACTTGGGCATCCTTCTGTGAAGAAGATGCGTCCAATATATCCAAAGTTACTAAATTCCTTGGCACTGAGCTGTGAAGATTGTCAACTGAAGAAGCATCACAGGAGTAGCTACCCTAGAAGAGATACGAGTGTGAGTTTAGCTCCATTTTCCCCAATACATTGTGATGTTTGGGGACCATCTAGAGTTGTCTCTATTGATGGATATAGGTATTTTGCAGCTATGGTTGATGACAGTAGTAGACTTACATGGATGTTTCTGATAAAGGCTCGTAGTGAGATTCCTACTATTATTCATCATTTTCTGTCTGAGGTGCAAACATAGTATGGCACTACTGTTCAGGTCTTTCGCAGTGATAATGGATTAAAATTTATGCATAGTAACTTACAGGAAGCTTTCCGAGCCAAAGGGATTATTCACCAAATGTCTTGTGCTCATACTTCCCAACAGAATGATGTAGCATAGCGCAAATTGCGACATTTGCTTGATATTGCCAACAAGGTTTTAAAAAATGCAAAGCAATCTAAGGCAGTTTGTTTTCATTGAGACGAGGCATAAGCCTCGAAGCGATAGAGGCGTAAGCCTCAGGTTTGGATGGAAAATAAAAAGAAAATAAGATAAAAAAATACGCATCCATGCCATTTTTACTCTACAACAAATATTGAAAGACTTAAAATGACATTCCAATAAGATAAACAATCAAACATAGAAAACTAGAAGTTTAGTTTATCTAAACATTCGAAGACTTAAAATAAAAGTACATCCACATCGAAAAATCCCAAGAAGAACTAAAAGACATTCTATTCTCACCCCCCCTTCAACACCATCAAAGTCACTAAAAGTCAAGCTTGTCAATGTTATTATCACTAGGGCTGGTCCGATCATCCCAAGAGTCATTCACATACTTCATCCTAGCATCAGCTTTTATATCTTCAGTATCTCCATCACTCTCTTGAAAGTCTTCCTCCTCAACATCAATAATTGCTTTGCCTAAAAAATAAATAATTTTAAATAATATTTGTTAAAACTTAAAACCTTAGTTTATAAATTTAAAATTCTTCAAAATATAAAATGACTTATCTTGTTACCTTTGTCTCTACCCTTGTCATTTTTCTTTTGTCTAATTCCTCTATTACCTCTCACTTGTACTCCTAATTCTCCTGTTACGTCAATTTACTCAAGAGCAATGGATTCTTTTTATAGAGCTACAGTTGCATCTAGTTCTTGATAAGCATCAACCTCATCTTCACAGAGTTGTAGCTCAGCAATCCACTCATTATTAGAGTCCATTTCCTCTAAGCATAGAGGATCCTCCGTTGTCATCTTCTTCACCTCCTTGTGTTTCAATTTTAGGTTGAACATGCAATAAACCAAGTCATTGAGTTTGTCTTATTTCGATCTATTCCTCCTTTTAGTTTGGACCTAGTTAATGAAAAGATGCTCATTAAATTCTTTATGAATATTACTTAAAATACAAATGAGATCCTTTTACCTAATTAAAAGAACTCCAATTTCACTCACATACAAATGCACTACGAGTCAAACTTAAAATCCGCATGGCGAACTTCTTCAACTCAAGTGTTTCATCACCAAATGCTCTCCACCAATCCGCTGTAATGGAAAAGATATTTTAGTATAATAAAAAATTTACACTACACTTATTATTCTAAAGGATAGAAAGAAATCAATGATCATACTAGGACTCCTCTTCTTTCGAGTGTCTACGACATTGGACCATCCAAATAGCCCTCTTCCATTGACAAATGCATCTGTTTGGAGATTTACCTTCAATCTCTCCACCCTGTTAAGAGTTAACTTCTGAAAGTATGAATACAATCCCATCTTAACTTCTGAATCAATGGAAAATGTTAGTTTATATTGGCATTGAGGATTCAAAAAATAGGCAGCAGCACGCAAGTGAGTGTGTAGTTACCTATCCCATTTTGAGTCAATGATGTTCCAAATTGTCTAGTCCTTATTTTCAACATTACCTAAACTTTTAGCAATCTCTTCCTTGGCTCTATCCATGGCCTCGTAGATAAATCCCATGTGTGGATATTGTTCTTAATCTATCATCTTTAAAATCATAACCAATGGCTTAATTTTCCTCATCACATAGGCTACACCAGGCCAAAATGCTCTACTTTTTAGCACAATATTTTGCGCAGCTTGTCCAGGAACCTTCAATGCATAGCTACTGGACTTCCACCTTTTTGAAGCGAAAAAAGACTCAAGAACATCTTTTGCACATAGCAATCTCTATAAGGTAAGGGAAGCATAAGCAAATCGTGTGACAATAGGTCTCACTAAATCTTCTCCTACATGCTTCCTTACCATGGCCACCACCTAAGTATGTGCATATATGTAATTGATGATTTATTTGACCTTCTTAAACACAGAGTCATGAAGAGGCAACTTTATGATGTCCAACATAAAGTCAATGCAGCGAGCAGCACATGGAATCCAATACAAATGTAGTCTCCTCTCCATCAATTTTACTCCAGCTTTTCTACAAGCAAATGCATTATCTGTTATCACTAAAATAACATTGCTTTCCCCCACCTCTTCAACAATTCCATCTATCAATCTAAAGAGGTAATCAGCATTCTTGATCTCTTCTGAAGCATGAATAGATTTCAAAAACCATATACCTTTCAGGCTGTTAATCAAAAATTTAATCAAGGTACGACCTTTTGTATCTGTCCAACCATCAGATAATATGTTGCATCCTATCTCAACCCAAGATGTATTTGCTTGCTCAACCATTATGTCTATTGTCTTCACTTCATCCTCCAAAATCCAAGTCTGTAACTCATGCATCGTAGGACCTCTGAATCCCCTTCCAAAGTTACTTACATCCTGCAACATCTACCAGTAAGATGGACTGTTGGCCTAATTGAAAGGTGATCCGTTTTCAATGAAGACTCTTCCAATACTAGGACATGTTTTCTCTCTAAGTTCTTTCTTCCAAGAGGAATTCAAAGTAACCTACCTACTTTGGATGAGCATGTGGAATGCTATCAAGTTCATCACTTCCAGGCCAAAGTTTCTGTCCAACCCCAACAAATAAATCCATTGGACCTACCACCAATTTTGCACCACTCAATCCTGTGGGTGCATTTTCTCCATGACCAAATGGCCCTTGTACTGTATATCAACCGATGTGACGAATTTCTTCCATTTCTTCCAAAGCTCTTCTCTTATCAACATCCTTCTTGACCAAGTATTCCTTAATCTCAATTTCAACTTCATGTGGAACCTTAACACATGGTCCCACGTTGTTGTGTGTCTTGGCCAAGTGCTCCTTCAAGCATGCAATTCCACCAATGATATTTTTCCGACAAAAATTATACTTCACATATTTATATCATTTTCCTTTTTGATCTTCTAGCTCAATTTCCGTACAATACTTCCATCCAGGATCAAACCTGCCACTAGATCCATCTCTTCCTCCTCTTTTTGCCTTTGATGCCATATCTGAAATTATAGAAATTGAAATTTGGACCATAACATTCAATTAAGACTCAAGAATTACAATATACAATTTACAAACCATGTTACTAATCATATAAACATAAAGATAAAACCTATATTTTTGTTTTGAAAGAAGATAAAACCAAGATAAAGACTACTAACATGAATAAAACCAAGAAAAAATCAAGTAATGAATAGGTGGCGGTGACAATGAGAAGATAAAACCAAAATAAAATCCAAGAAAGGAACTGAGGAGGTGAATCGCAGGTGGCAGTGAGGACTGATGATGAATAGGTGGCAGTGAGGAGTTCCAAGTGGGACTAGCAAATCGTAAGTGATGAGCAGGTGATGCAAATCATAGGTGCCAGTGGCAATGATTAGGTGACGCGAATCACAGGTGCCAGTGGCGATGAGCAAGTGTCGATGGAGCTGACGATGAGCTTCAACAGGGATTGGCGATCAGCAGGTGCACCGGCGATCAGCTCCAACAGGGATTGGCACCATCAGCGAGGGAGCTGAGGAGGCGATGGGGTTTCACATTTCTCAATGGGTTTAGGGTTGTAAAAAATGTAGGATCGAATTTGTGGATTCTCGAATACAAAGGTATCAAATGGGATACATTCAATTCGCACGCCCAGAGACTCGTGTGGCATTTGAAATGTTTTCCTAGTGATTTTTCTAGTTATATCGCGAATATTTTTAGACCAATCCCTTGAGGAGTTTGAGGGCCTAGTATACAACGATGTGTGATTTGATCGAATTTTTCATTTTACATAATAATGCTGATAAATTATCATTCCATTCCATCTTATTGGGGTGCCCTTGGCTCTAACATGTATTTTAGGAGTCACATGAAGCTCAGAATTCTGGGTGTATTTCATATTTCCAAATCCAAAAAGAGGGAATGGATCCATGGTCGATTCCATAATAGAGAAATAGGAATTGTTAGATATACGGGAATCTAGATTGGGGTTATACCAAATTTAGGTTATTAAAATGGTCATGTGACTTGTACATGATCAGATTAGAGTATTTGCAAATGAGATGTCGCCTCAATATAGCCTCAGTGCCTCACCACCTCATCGTCACCTCGACAAGTAGAGCTGCTCGCCTTGCTGTAATGGCCTAAGGGTACCGCCTCAAGGTGAAATCCTCACGCCTCACCTCGAGGTGCATTTTTTAAAATCATGATTGCCAAGACCTTGATGTCTCATATGAAGGTTCATAGGCAATTCTAGGGAGATACCATAGTCTTAGCAACATATTTGATTAATCGGCAGCCATCCTATATGCTTCAGGGTCAGATCCCATGTTAGATTATACATCCTAACTATAGTAGGATTTTTCCTGTGCCACTGTGAGTGTTTGGATGTGTATGTTTTGTTTAGAATTATGGTATCAAGGATAAGTTTGCCCCCCGTGCCACGAAGTATCTTCTGAGTTAACTCCAGGACCTAGAAAGGCTACAGGTGTTATGATCCAGCTTACAAGAGATACCTTGTAAATGCTAATGTGACGTTCTTTGATAAAATCCCCTACTAAAAAGAAGGATCATCCATAGAGGCTACCATAGAGGAAACACAGGTATATCACAGGAGATCATAGTTACAGGATTTTGCATATGAGGAGCCTGCTTAACTTGTTATTTCTTCAGACAGAGATGAGTTAGATAAGGAGGAGGAGATTGTGCAGAGGAGATCTAACATTACTCTTCATTCTATTTCTCATTACACTACAGTTTCTCATCTCCAAGGGAAGACCAGACAATTTGCATACTACTACAGTTGTTCCGAGAGATTTTATGCAAGCACTCCATGATCAGAACTGGAAGGCAACTATGGATGAGGAGATGGAGGCTCTTCAGACCAGAGGAACGTGAGATCTTGTTCCATGTCCTAAGGGTGCCACTGCTGTCGGTTGTAGATGGGTGCATACCATCAAGTACAGGTCAGACAGAACAGTGGAGAGATATGGAGCCAAACTTGTTGCCAAGGGATTCACCAATACATATGGGGCGGATTACCTTGAGACCTCACCTGTTGCACGTATTACCTCCATTAGAATTGTCTTGTCACTTGCAATGATTAAAGAGTAGCCCTTGCATCAACTTGATCTAAAGAATGCCTTTCTAGATGGCAATCTAGCTAAGGTGGCATATATGAGACAACTACCAAGTTACGACAATCACAGGGAGCTTGTTTGCTATTTATGGAAGGCCATTTATGGCTTGAAGTAGAGTCCATGAGCTTGGTTTGAGAGGCTCAATCTAGATATCAAGAAGCTGGGGTTTCATAGGTCTACCACTAACCATTCCATATTTATTAGACGGACTGAGCATGATGGGATATGAAGAGTGGTTATTTTAGCAGTCTATGCTAATAATATGATCCTAACAGGTGATGATACTGATGACATTGCAAAGACGAAAGCTTTTCTCCGATCCACTTTTATTACCAAAGATTTAAGTGATCTTCACTACTTTCTGGAGATAGAGGCTATTCGTCAAGAATGAGGTTTGCCATTATCTCAAAGGCAATATACTTTACATATCTTATAGGAGGCTGGACTTCTTGGGTCCAAACCATCAGGGATACCAGTAAAGGCATCTACTAGTCACCACTCAGATGAGACAGATCCCTTGTTTAAGGATGTTACCAAGTACCGTACTATTGGTCGTCTATTATATTTGACTATTACACATGTAGACATTAGCTTTGCAGCCAATCACACCAGTCAATTTATGCAGAATCCCAGATGCAGTCATTGACATGATGTATCTCATTTTGAGATACCTGAAGGGCACCCCAAGATGAGATCTGTACTATAGTATGAGTAACACTCTGGATCTTGTGGCTTATTCTAATGCAGACTATGCTGGATCAATAGAGGACAGGAGGTCTATAGCTGGTTTTGTTGTGTATTTCGGGGGAAATCTTATTTCATGAAGGAGCAAGAAACAGAACATTGTTGCCCATTCTAATGAAGAGGTCGAGTGCAGGTCCATGGCACAAGCTGCATGTAAGATCATGTGGATGGTTGGTTTTTTGCAGGATCTATGGGTGCTAGTTGATACCCTAGTGACCTTATACTGTGAATAAATTGGCTACGTATACTGTATCCAATCCTGTTTTTCATGAGCGGACGAAGCATATAAAAGTTGATTGTCAGTTCATAAGGAATGTTCTGGAGAGAAAGATAAGTATCCTTATATTTCTTCTAAGCTATAAGTTGCTAACATTTTTACCAAGCCTTTAAGAAGAAACAACACGATTTCTTGGCAACAAGATGGGGCTCATTGACATATATGCCCAAACTTGAGCAGGAGTGTTAAGTTGTAAGCGGGTGTTAGTATTTTTATTTATCTTAAGGGGGTACATCCAAACTTGAGGGGGACTGTTGAGTTGTAAGGAGGTATTAATATTTTTATTTATCTTAAGAGGACACTTGTGTAATTAGCCCAATCTTCGTTCTATAAAGGAGGTTAGGGTTTTCATTTGTAGTTAATGCTAATTCTTTGTTTCAACAGTTTTAAATGTCAATTTCGAAACAGCTTCGAAAAAATTTTAAGTCTGCATTTCGAAGGCACGTCGTGAAAATACCTGTATTTCTATATCATATTTTGACAATTTCAATGCCTCAAAAATAATCCATTTCGAAGATACATTGAGAGGATGCTAAAGACATGTCAACAAAAATGATAGAAGTAATCAAAATTATTAGAATTTCAAGAAAATCAAAGCTTAAATAGGTTTATCTAAGAATAAGAATGTTATATCTTAATATTCATATACATGTGGTCTATCATATCATATTCGTATCGACCGCATGCAATTGACATACCGGTGATAAGTACCTATTAAGGAATAAAAAATCGACGAAGGGATTGGAAAGAAATATATAGGAGTGTGGAGGCAAGGTAAAGAATTAACAAATTTTGACATTCTTCAAGTTAATATTGTGTCATTGATGTTAGGATGCTAACAATGGTCCTTAAAGCTTTATAATTATTAACTTATTATCTCTGTCATACATCTTGACTTCTCATACAAACACAATGGCAACAATCTAATCAAGACCTCTTGCATTTCGAAGCTCTCCATTTTTTTGCCATGGTGGCTGGTAGCATAAAAGGACGAAGATTAATATGATGGTTGCAATGTATTGACCTCATCAATTAGGACAATATCACCTTGACCTTATTTTACTTGGGGCTAAGAAGTTGATGCAGCGTAATGCAAAGTTTACGAAGAGCTCTAGCACCTATTTGCAAATATCCCAAAAGTCAATGTTTTTTTAACTCCCAAAAGACAATAGTTGAGAGGACATCATTGCAATAATTGTGGTGTCCCTTTCCAAAAGAAGAGACTTTCCAAAAGTTGTGTATAATATTTTTATTTCATTTTTTATTATTCTTTTAATGGTGTCTTTTCGAGTTTGAGACCCCTTTTAAAGGGAGGAAAATTAGTATATTTGGAAACAATACAAATAAATTAGGATCTTTCTTTGCCAATCTCTGTTACTATCTCACACTCTCATCTCATCTCTCTCCCTCTCACTTTTATTCCACCATACTCCTCTTTTCCCTCTCACCTTTTCATCTTTTCCCTTTCACCATTTTCCCCTCCATCCCCTCACCATTCCTCTCCCAATGATCCACCACCATCAGAGCACCCTCACCACCTCCCCTCCACCACCTTCTCCACCTCCTACACCCCCCTGTTCTCCCTCACCACTTCTCCAAATCCAAACCCATCACCATTGTCACCTCCGTTGCCCACCCAAAACTCAACAGCCACCTCTAATCGCCGACCCCACTACGACCAACCACCACTACGAACCCTCACCACCTGTGCACGCAGTCAAGCATGTGACCACATTCGTCCCTCGCTGATCACCTACAAGAAGTAGTCACCTCTACACCCATAGCAGTGCCTTTCCTGCACCATCTGGGTACCAACTGCCAGGAGCAGCAACATGCAAAAGCAGCAACTACAGTAGCAACACAATCGGCATAAGCATCGATACAGGCAATATATCACTGGCAACAATATATCGCTGGCATATCACCAACACACCTACATATCGACACCTTTTGCATGTCGATATGCCCCTCCGTATAAAACTACCCATATCGGCAACATGTCTTCAACATCTTGAACAATGCAAAGGCACACTAATTCTGACATCATTAAGGAATATTCAAGGAACAAATGGATTTTGTAAGTGAATTAAACGAAGGCATCCTCTCCATTACTGCTCTGATGGAGAGCTTGTAGGTAATTGGATGTGAGAAAGGGATTGAGAATGTTCAATGATAGAATAAATTCTCACAAAATTGAGTGAAGAAGGTCATATATCTAGTGAACAAGACATAATGCAAGAAAAGGAAAATGTAAATGGTAAGCCTGACTTTGCAATAAACCACAAATATAAGAATTTTCCCTTGTGATCTAAATGGCAAACAGGAAACCCTATCAAAGGCACTGTAAAAGCTGTTCCATGGCCACCATTAGCATTTGCCACTTGCATGAAAAGGTCAATCTCTATCCATGAGACAATCATAGCTAGGATAGGGACACAAGTGACATTCATTATCCATTAATTGCTAGTCTCAAGAATGTCAAAATAAACACTGTTAAAGAGAGATGATTGTTGGTGTTAGATATTAGGATTGAGTGTGAGATCCAAGTACAAATAGTTTAGTCCCACAGTCGACTGAAAAAAGGAGTGGTGTGTGGTGGCCTATAAAAAGATCCGTGTAACCCTCATTTATCATTGAGAAGTAACATTATTAGATCACACCCACAGAGTCATTTCTCTCGTGGTTTTCTCCCCTCTTCGTGAGGGGTTTCCACATAAACTCAAGTATTGCACATTGTAATGCTTTGATTTCATGCTTATTTTATTCCATTTATTCATTTCAACAAGATATCAGGGTAAGTCATTCTTGGATTTTATCATTTCTTATGATTGATGATGTTCCACAGGGATATCATTAATTTTATTATTTTAGAGTTTTGTAAGATAAGAAGCGGTCGGTCTAAGGCCCAGATCTTGGTGGTGGGATTCTTGACCCAATCAACAACGACCAGATTTGCAACAGTGCCAAAGATGATCAAATCCGTAAAGGGACCAAACAAGCATTAGTCTAGCTAAGGTGTCACGCTCTGTGGAGTTAGATCTAGAGGTAACGAACATGAAAGCAACGAGCCACGAGGAATAGCCCACGATGAGGGAGATCCTCACTTTCACGACACGACACTCAATCTAATCACCGTGCACAACATCTCAATCAGATTGAAGTACTCCAACCGCGCAAGCTTCTACATCCATGAGTTCTTCAACAACGAGGTCGACATCTACAACAACCTCGGCCTCTCCAAGCTCGAGAGACTTCACCATCCCCATTGTCACCTGGATGCTCCACAAGTCCCACGCCACCAACTGCCTCCAACGCTCTCCTCACCTCCTCTTCCTCGAGGACTTCGGTAGTATGGAGCTAAAGGGCATCAATGGCAATGGCAGCAACGTCGACGTCAAGAAAGGGGAGGTCAACCTTAAGCTTGTTGATCCAGCGGGCCATGACAGTGTGCTCGACTAAGCCGGCAACGATAGAGCCGTCGAGGGCGATGAACATGATCCCACTTGGCCTCCAACAACAAATGCAGCCTTTATGGAATTCGTTTGAACCCTAATAGGGTTTATTTGAGTTTCGCCAGTCTCATCTCCAAGGGCAAGGTCCACTTACAGCTTTTATGTGATGTGGGAGAGGCCCAATCTTGAGGTCTCCAAGGGGGAATCCCACTTCTGAGATTTCCAATGGGGAAGGAACCAACGCCAATTGAGGTATCTAGGAAAAAAATCAATCAAAGCCAGTTTCAACAATTCATCTACCAGACTCCGATCTTGCTGATGTGTCGTCATCAGCACACCCACCTACAAGCAAGAACAAGGATGTAGCTTTCATCATTCGCCTGGAGGAGAGGCAAACTTGATTGCACCATTTGAGTGTTGTGTTCTGTTTGTGAGAGTGAGGATTTATATTGTGCAAGCTGAGCATCCCATGCTCCAACTCGAGGGAAAGTGTTGAGAGATATAATTGTTGGTGTTGGGTAATTGGATTGTGTGTGAGATCCAATTACAAATAGTTTAGTCCCACATAATGAAGTGAGAAAAGAAGAGGTGTGTGCTGACAAACAAAGTTAAAGAAAGAGATGAGTAAGGATCAAATCTGGCCACATTATTAGGGGAGAAAAGGTAAATCGATGGGATTCAATAAATATCCAACAAGGACCAAATACCAAACTTGGCAAATAATAGTACAATGAAGTAAATAGTAATTCCTCATATTAATATCCAAAGGCTCCCCTTTCAAGAAATTTATGTTTAAGAACATAAAGACACGGTCTGCCTTTTCAAAAATAAAATAGGACATGCATTTTTCAAAATGGCTTTTACCACATTTGAAATCTTATGTCTTCACCTGCTTTAAAACAATCAGAATAAGAATAGGCCTTATCCACCTCACAAGAAGATGTTATTTTGCAAGTAAGGGCTTGACGAAAAAGTAAGGACTTGATGTACTTTCAGCATGCACTGCAAGATTGAAGGTTTAACAACAGCTCAAAAGCTTTTTTCTACCAATGGATTGGTTCTAGAGAGGATGTCAAGGACCAGCTTAGTTCCAAAACAACTGACACAGTGATTGAAGTCTTCCACTTGGTCTAGATCATAGAATTCATTTTTCCTAGACTTTTATTTATAAGTGCTACCATGGTAGATACTCCAAACATGGGGGATGAATATCTTCCCCCATCCTTTACTAATTTTTTTGTGGATAAGCCCAAATCTGAGATTGAAGAAACCTTCAGTGAAATAATATACTAGGAAATACATAGCATGGTGGTTTCTAGTTCCCACGATTAACTTCTATGAACAAATTTACAATTGGAAAAAAAAATAACCAGATAATTAGGACAATCATGCTTCATCATATGCATCACAGACACCGTTATAGCTAGATTTCAAACAAGAAAGGGTTCTCCAACCTATCTCTTCTTGAAAGAGTTCTCCATTCAATCCTAACATATCCTAGAACAATTTAAGTTTCAAAACCTTCATGCAATATTTATTGCAAGACATTTAATAGCAAGGAGTTGTTATACAAAGTCCATTCTTTCATGAGATACTTTATATTGTCTGAAAAGAGAGCCATACAAACAAAGGATTATTATATTAAGTGAAAAGATGCAACATCATGCCCATTCATCTTTAGTAAAAGAGTACCTCTTGCCGAGCAAGCTTAAGTTCCGCTTCAAGAGGAGCAAGAATGGCTTCAATTGGTGGCATGTCATCATCTTTTTGGGCAGCATGAACTCTTCTAAGAGTTGCTTCTGCGGCAAATTGAGCAGCCAAGGCAGCCTTCTTCTCATCGTTTATCTTCTTAATCTCAAGATTCTGAAAAACAAGGAAGGCAGGCATGGAACAAATTCAAAATCCAAAAAGAGGATGAAGGACAGCAGTTGCTTTTATTACCTTGCTTTCCAAAAGAGACTCAGCCAGCTTGTGCTTTCCATCAACCTTCACCAACTCCTCTGTTAGCTGCAAAGTAGGAGAGACTATTACTTTTAAGGTCAATCAAATTTTACATTGCAGGTTTTGCATGCAATGTGCTTACTCAGATCTAACCAGGATTTAACAAAGCATCACTCATATTACAACCAAGAGAAACTTCTGAACACAATTCCAAAAAAAGAAACTACATCATCATTAGATTCTTTGTACTAAATAGTTTCCCCAGAACAATTAAAGCTGATAATGTGCACAGAATAAGCATTGCATCTTAACAAATGCGGAAACAAAAAAATGAGCTGATTACAAAAATTTCAACCAATCAAAGCGGATAACGTATGCAGAACAAGAATTGAAATTGCATCATAACAAATGCAGAAACACAAAAAATGAGTTGAGTATAGCAATTTCAACCAATCAAAGCTGATAATGTATACAGAATTAGACTTGAAATTGCATCATAACAAATACAGAAACACAATAAATGAGTTGAGTATGACAATTTCAACCAACCAAAGCCGATAACGCATATAGAATAGGCATTGAAATTGCATCTTAACAAATGCAGAAATACAATAAATTAGCTTAGAATGAAAACTTCAGCTAATCAAAGGCAATAATTTACCCAAAATAAAGATTAAAATTGCATCTTAACAAATGCAGAAACACAATAAAGCAACTGAGAATGAAAACCTTAACCAATCAAAGCCAATAATTTATCCTGAATAGGCATTGAAATTGCATCTTAACAAATTCGGAAACACCATAAATCAGCTGACAATGAAAACCTCAACCAATCAAAGCAGATAATTGATCCAAAATAAGTATTGAAATTGCAACTTAACAAATGCAAAAACAGCATAAATGAGCTGAGCATGAAAACTTCAACTTCGTCAGTTCAACAAGTGATGAGAAATGCCAACAGACAACAAAAAGCTAACCACAACCAATAATAGCCCCCACAGAAAACTAAGTTAGCACAAATTTATACTTAAACGGACACTAATTCCTCCTTGATAACATAACACAAAATACAGTAAGAGAGAAAAGAAAACAACTGCAAAGAATCACCTCTTCCACGGCCTTCTCCCTGGCGCGCTCCGACAGCCTCAGTGCCCTGATCTCCGCCAGAGCCTCCAACAGCTCCCGCTCCTTATCTGCAGGAAAAAGAAAAACCCGAAGACCACAATAACACCAGAAAGCCTCAACGAATCCGGCAACAAGGAAAACACCGAGATCAGATCGCATTCCCACCTCTGACCTCACTCTCCAGACGGTTGAGCTCAATCCTTACAGGATCCGATCCGTGAAGCAGGTTGATGAACTCGTCCGCTTCCAGGCTCGGCCTGATCGACGCCCTCCTCCTCACCTTCCCCCCCTCCCCCCTCGACACGTGTCCCGACGACGACGTTGGCTCCGGCTGGGCCGCGCCGGCCTTCGCATTGCCGCCGGCCGGCTCCACAGCCGACACCTCCCCCCTCTCGCGGCCGCCGGACGGATCAGCCATCCCCGATCTGAGGCGCTCGCATACAAAACCGGAGGATGCCTAGGGTTTTCCCTCTGAGGGATTTGGGGGCTTCGCGCGCGCGGATGGAAGAACCCTAAAATCGCAGCTCCAGCTCGCCAAATCGGCACCGAAACCGGTGTAGCTCTCCCTCTCTCGGTGTTCCTCTCTGCGAGAGCTCCCAACCGCCTCAGTCTAGAAGCAACCAAACAGTAGTGAGGGGTGAAGAGAGAGAGAAAGAGAGAGCGTGTATTTGTATGAGTGTGAGTATGAGAGAGGGAGAGGGAGAGGTAAGAGGCGCACAGTGCCGCCGGTGGCAAAAGCGATCCTTCCCACTTTCACACCATAAATAACGCCCCCACATTTTTAATTCAATTAGGATTGTTTACACAAAGATCCTCATACTTTATTTATTTTGTCCCAGAATTTCAACGCAGTCGTTTAACTTTGTGATGTGCCAACTGCCAACGCATGCCATGCACGATAAATCCCCGAGTTCGGGAGAGATCTTTCTCCTTGTGAGACCCCCTCGAGAGCTACAGCACAATGGTCCTTTTTTTTTCTTTTTTGAGTAAATGATATTGTATTAACTAAAAAAGTGATTAATCGATCAATATACAAGAAGTGTCGATAAAGGTCAAATTACAATATCCAAGGGAGTGGAGGATGAAGAACAATAGAATAAAAAGAAATGGACCTACATACAATCATTAATGGTGAGTGAAGTCAGAGTGTTGGCTGAATACAAGCTTCACCATGTCTCCTCACATTTCTCTCTTTCCAAAGTCTCCAAGTAGTAGCATTGATTGTCAGCCACATGTTAGTACTTCTCAGAGAGGGGAGTGATACATATGGGTTGATGTCAGGTGAACCATCAAATCCAAGAAATGAGTAAACCTGAGTCCAAACAACATAGGAGAAGTTACAAGAGAACAAGAGGTACTCATGAGTCTCATCACAGGTGCCACAGAGTTGGCAAGAAGTATCAATAGGCGATCCCCAATTTGTAAGTCTGTCAAGAGTAAGTAGCCTACCCTTGGTGGCAAGCTAAACACAACAACTCCACTTGAGAGCAGATTTCTTGTTCCAAATTGATGTCCAAACATCATAGGTCGCGCCCTTTTCCCTAATAACTTCTCTAACCTACTTTGTAGAGAGAGATCTATCAGGGAGAGTTGGCTACTTCCAACTGTTAAAGCCTTGGAAGTGTGTGAGCAGCGTGTCTATGTAGGACAAGAAGTGTCTCCACCAAGGAGAGTACATAGCTGAAGGCGTGGCAGAGACCCAATCCCCATACCTTAGGTTCATCCAATTGCTCCAAATAGAATTGTTGGCATAAACAAAGCAGTGGGCATGCTTAGCAAAAGCACCCAGCTGAAGCTCTTCAAGTCTGCAAAGATTCAACCCCCTCTCCTAGAGAGGCTTGCAAATGTCTTCCCAAGCAACCAGATGGAATTTGCCATCCCAAATAAAATTTGCAATCCAACCCTTGATTTTATCCAAGGAGGCCTTCTTAATAACAATGCAAGAAAGCCAGAACCTTAGAAGTCCCTCAACCCTCCATTTGACCCATCTCACCTTTCCTATCCTCAAGAGTGATTTCTACTTCCATCTAGCCAAGAGGTCCTTCACTCTATCTTCCAGAGTAGTTGAAGGGTTAGCAACCCTTCCAAATGTCAATGAAATCCCCAAATAGCGGCAGGGGAATCTACCTTCAAGCATGCCCAAGAGCAGGTAGATTTCCATCTTATGGTGACAATGCTTGGAGATGTAAAAATGACTTTTAGCACTATTAAGCTTGAGCCCAGAAATGTGTGTAAGAGTATCCAAGGCATTCTTTATGACCCATGCTAAGTGAAGGTTAGCTTTGCAGCAAATAAGAATGTCATCAGCAAATAAGAGGTGAGTGGGGAAAATGGTACCCTTGATCTTGGAAGGCAAAATCCATCCCTTTTGAGTTTGATACTGCAAGATTATGGATAGAACATTAATAGCCAGTGTGAATAAGAGTGGAGAAAGGAGGTCACCTTACCTCAGCCCTCGACTCGTGTGGATGAAACCCGTGGGATCTCTAAGAGATTGGTCAAAGTTTTCCTAAAAGGTGCCTTCGTGTAAATCCAATGGGCTAATTAGAAAAGTATGGTTTACCTAATTTATGAAGGATGGCAATTGAATCTGCGAAAATGAAAATTAGCATGAGTTTTTCTTATCACAGAGCCCTTGTTTTATTAGGAGATTCTCGCAACCCACCAAAAAAAAAAATCGTTCATTTTGGTATATTATCATATCACTTAAGGGTAGTTTACTTAAGGGGTTAATCCCTCAAAATGAAGGTTAACTCTAGTTTACTTTACTATTAACCTCTCTTTACTTAACATCAATTTTCACCCTCTTAACATTGGTTTGCTTAACATGGATTGTCACTAGTGTTAACCAAACTCGTGTTAAAATCACAAACAATCCTTTCTCTAACACCAATATCCTTATCTCTCTCTCTAATATCATTGCCAATTAAACACCACAAGAGTTAATACTATACCTTAATATTAATTCAAGTAAATACAAATTGATGTTAATACCACTCTACAAATAAATTTAATTGAGGATTAATACTAATTTCACGTAAGACCACTTTTCCAACCTTCAAAGTAAACTAACCCTCGAAGATTAACCTTACTTGGTACCCTTCTGTGTATTAAAAAAATATATATAAGAACAACATCCTTGTAAAGAAGTTCAAAAAATACAACCATCTCTCTCAAACTGAACCTTTGCCTGTTCTTCTTTAAGTCGCCCGTGCCTAAAAACCTATATTAGCATTCTCAAGAACTGCATTGATAATTATAGAAAAGGGAGCTAAGATGGGTTATTTCAAGCTTTATGATTAAGGAGTCGTTTGGTTGACAGTTAAGTAAATTTGTATCAAGTTAAATATTTAATCCATCACTTAATCCGTCTCCCATTTGCACATAACTCAAGATAAAGTTATTCCACTTTCTTTGTAAAATAACTTTAACATGTTAAAATATTTAACCGGATTAATTCATTTATTACATTATTTATTTCACTCTCTCTATCTGTTCACTTATTTTAAAAATTTATTTCCTCTATCAAACGGAACCTTAAGGGTTTGTTTGGCGGTGGGGTTAAAGGAGGTTAAAATGGAATAAGTGGAAATGATATTTGTTTGGGTGGTGGAATAAAGATAGGGTTAAGTATAGGATTAAAATGATTGATGTATTGATATGATGTTAGTGTATATTTATTTAATAGTATAAATGGGAGTGGAGAATGTTAATAGGTATTTGTTTATTATTAGAAGTGAGAGTGTATGGTATAATGGATATTTTTTTAATAGTAAAAGTGAAAGTGAAAAATGATTAATGTATTAATGTAACGTTTATGTTGAAATAATGAAAAAAATTTGAGATAATTCCTAACCTAGGTTAACCTGACTAACAAACGAGACCTAAGTATTTTGCAGCTATGAGAGTTTGTTGTAAGGAATACACCAATGGTTAAAAGCATTGTAATCTAAACATAACCATCCAGACTTTACTTGTATATCTAGATCTAGAATACCGTGTAAAAACTAACTTGACAAAAATACTTGAACAAACAACAAACTTAGTAGCCCAAGACTAAGCCTTGGAAAGTGACCCACGAAAATGGTCCCGAAACTTTTCAGCATTGCCTACGTGGTCTGATCTTTTCGCAGCTTCACTGGATGGGGGCAGATTAGTGAAATTTCAAAAAAGTAACGGCATTTGCGGCAACTTCGGAAGTACGGTTAAAGATCTAGGCCAAATCAGGGTAAAAAGTTCGGTGACGTTTGCGTAAATTCGCGGATTTATATTATCACAATCATTACGAGGATACGTGAGGCCACGATTTGACTGTGTTCTTTAATCGGCAGAGAAACGTAATCTGCAACGAATCCGTAACACCCCGCCACTAAAAATACCTACATTGCCCAATGGCAGGATGACACGTGTGCAGAGCCTATTTCTTGGCTCCTACCACGGGTCATTTGTTCCGGTGGGATGAGGTTTTCGAGGCCTCCAGCTCGTGCGGGCGTGGCTAAGGGCATTTGGGTCATTTCATTGGAGGAAAGTTTTCAAAATTTGAACTCGCCGGTGCAAGGGAAGGGCGTTCGCCGCGTACCGTCTGAGTCGAAGCCATGTTGTCGTCGAATCGCCTAAGCCCACCCCTCGTGCTTCGACGGTGCGGTCTCCCGCGGGACCCTCTTTCGGTAAGATGCTACTCCGACATTCACCGTCGAGATCATTTTGGACGGTAGAGATGCTGTCGTGGCCCTGCGAGGGGACGGGCTTTGACTTAGGTGTACTCGGGCGTGATTTTTTAACCAAATGCGCGGGGGTCAGAACAAAGTACAGCTGTACGAAGGCTGAGGATATATACCTAAATGGAAAGAAGTTGGGAGTATTTTAACTTGGCATCATAATCTGTTAATACAATGAATTTTCGTTTTTTGGCATGCTGATCATGTAACGTCAAAATGTACGGATTGATTTTGTAACTTACAGACGTTTTAAATATGATCTCCTCATAAAGTTGATATTTAATTTAATATTAAAAACTTTTAAAAATTACGTGTTGGGCTCTCCGCATTAGTAAAATTCACCCCACTTTGTGAGTTAACGAGTATAGATGATTTTTTATTTTAAATTTGAATATGCTTATGTAAAATAATTTTATATAAAAGTAATATTATTTTGAATGTAATTTTACATCGATGTAAAATATTTTTAATATAATTTTCGTAATTTTATATGAATATAAAATAATTTTATTTTAAATTTAAAAGTAATAATAACTTTTTAAAGTAATAATGGATAACACTGTGTGATGGTACTGACATTAATTTTTTATGCTAATGAAACACTGGTGACGTAATTTTCACTTATAAATTTACTTTTCTTATTATCCTCATTTCCTTATATTATAAAATACATCCCCTTTAACATTTTTATACCAGTGTCTTAATATAAGTTAGTTTGGTAATCTTGCGTACCCTATCGATTAAGGTTAACAGAGAAATGGCAATCGTAGTACACGGATGTGCATACGTTGTGTTACGCATGTGAATTTTATACCAGAGAAGGGTGGATTTATTTATTAAATTGGAAAACCCAAGGGTTTGGTTGGAAAATGCAAAAGAAAGCCTCCGATGATCAATCTGGGAACCAAATTATTAACTTTTGTGTTCACGATTCCATAAAAATTTAAACTAACTGCACTCGTAATAGGATGAATCAAATCTTAAATTTTCATGTCCAGATTCAAGTTAAAAATTCTCTTCGATAAGGTTATAATGATTTCGCAATGCATGTGTATATATTATACAATTTAGGATATGTGTGGGAAAATATACATTGCAGTGTACTTTCTAATACGTGTCTATATTTAATGAAAATTTTTAATCAATATATTTTAATTTTATATTTAAATATATAGATTAAAAATAAAAATATACTGATATATTTTATTTTTTAATCAATTATATATATAATAAATTTTCAACTATAAAAATTACTTTTAAAAAATTATCTTTAAATTTAAAATTTAATGTTTAGGATCCACAATTTAAGCTCAACGAAGTTTCTTAAAAAACAAATCTTATATTACGTTATTTTCGAATTCGGCGATTTGAATGGGAAGAACATTATCCAAATGGAGTAATATCAGAAATCACCCCATTCTAGCGTATGTGCGGCAACGCATTTCAACCCAAAACATATTGTTGATACGAAGATGCTGCACATTTTTAAATCGTGCACTTTTCCATTGGTGTGGTAGAACTTTGCAACAGTCATTCATATGTGAAACACCTCATCCGTGACACCATTAGAACGTCGCATTCGTGCATACATATATATATATATATCCGAACTTAAAATTTCGTAATAAGTTCAAAAAAGATCCAGTTACTCAAATATTGAGTAAATAGGTAGATCTAACCATATCTAACCTGCCTATTCTCAAATGGATTTGGACCTATCTTTATCCAAGCAGATCCGTATAGGATCGACCCGTCGAAGGACCAGAGTTGATTAGAGTCAAAGAGGCAGTGTTAACACCCACTACGTCTACGTTGACAGTAACAATGACATTACCAACGTTATTAATAGCTAAATAATGGACGTGACAGAGAATCCATAACAATCGTTATAAAAGATCTTATGTTAGGATATTTCCTATACTATAAATAGAGAAGAAGGATGTTCAAAGGTCCTCTTCATGCAATATGAGAGAGAGAAAAATAAAGAATTTGTATTACTGCTAATCCTAGTGGATATTTAGGAGCATTGTCTTCCCCCAGCGTATACCATTTACGGTGGAACTAGGTCGCCAACTTTCTTGTCTCTTTTCTGTAATTGCTTGCCTATGATTGTTGAGTCGGATCCTCCATTTACGAAGGAGTCTGATCAATGAGTGCTTCTAGGATGTATATTTACGTATGCAGTGAAAATTTCCCATCGTAGATAAAAATATGAAAATAATAAGGATTTTTACATATATACCCCTATAAACTTTCAATAAAACGTATATACTCTTATGTTTTTTGTATTGACATATATATCCTAAAAGTTGCTAAGCTAGGTATGTAATGCCCCTCGGTTATGTTCCGTCAGGTAGAGCCATTAATAGCACCGTTAGTGAAATGTTGAAAATGACAGATATGCCCTTAAGATAGTAGCCGTTGGAGGAGAGTTTGAAATGGATCTCTAACGACTATTTTATGTTGGAGACCTATTTAATGGTACCTATACTAAGTCTTTGAATGAAGAAAAATAGGAAAAATATTTGGAAGGCTTTTATTCAAGTTTTCAAGAGTACATAGTCTTTACATCTCAGCACGTATGTGAACATGATGAAGGTTTGAAATGACCCTCCCCAAGGGGGTCCCTATGGATTCCTAGGTTTTTTTGGGGTATTATGGAAATTTTTAACACCCCAAATCTTGTTCCTTGGGCTCTGTAGGGAAAAACAAGTTCTGCAGGGCCAAACCCGCAAATTTCTCGACCCCACCTTACTCCCACAACACCTAAAACCCTACTCGACACCCTTTAAAAACCCATTCCTTGTTTTCCACACCATTTCCTCCCTCCCACCTTCCCTCAGCGACGCCACCAGAGCTGAGAGCGAGAGGGAACAGGAGAGGAGAGAGAGGGAGAGAAGGGAGCCAGAGTGGGAGAGAGAGAGGATAGTAGCAGCGTGGTAGTTGAGGGGCACGCTGTGCGAGGCACTGCAGGCGTAGACCGCGGGGCAGACACGACGCATTCAGTGCATAGAGTGGGGGCGAGCCTTGCGTCCATCGGACGTCCGCAACGTCCTGCGGACGGTTAAGGAATCCCACGGATGGCCAGGACGAGCTTCAGACGTCCGAAGATGCGTGAGGCACAAGGTGCGACCTATTCGAGGTGTCTACGGCGAGTACGTGCTCAAGATGCAGGCTCGCATGGGGAAGCAACACTCACGCAAGGGAGGCTACAAGGGTAAGTGTGTGGTTTGCAGCACCCAAGGCATTTTAGGGTGTTTGAGGGTAGTGCCAGACATTCGGATAAGGTCTCGAATGGCTGAGAGTGGTAGCAGACGTCAAGAGAGGAGCAGGGACACTAGGCAGGACTCTGTGAGAATTTAACACGTCCAGGACGCACTCCAGACGTCTGATAGCGATGACAGGCGCACTCATACTATAGACAAGTGGCCGGTCCAGCCAAACCCAAACCCACCGGTCTAGTTAAAGTGAACAAGGACCTTTCCGAGATCTGCTCGGGGCTCGTCCTGTCTCCGAATCTCGCAAGTAAGGCATCGTTAGAAAGCCCTTGAGATTTCCCACATACTGAAATTGTTTCTACACTGTTTTGACACACTAAATATTGGTCAACATGTTAAATGCTTCGTTTGACCATTGAATTGGTGTAGGCTCTGAGTTCGTGGTACGTGCGAGACGTGAGGTGTCAGGATTTGTCTCGCGTGCCCCCATACTCCCATACCCCTAGGTAGAGTGATCCTTCTCATTCCTGTGTGTTTAGTTTTCATTAAATGAGTGCTGCAAGTAATGAATTAATCAAGTACTTAGATTTTTTTGTGAATGTGCCTAAGGAATGAAACAATGTTTGCTTACACTTACAAGAGTATTCACATACATGCATGCCTTAAGTTTAAAAAGGATAAATTCCGCACTTGAGTTACATGCGTGATTAACTAATGTTTGACATAAAGAAATGATTAACCCTAATGGCTAGGAATAAGGTTTTATGATGATGCAACTAATTATCAATTTCATGCTAAATGGTAATTATGACTTGTGATGCATGAAGTCTCATATGCTTGAACAGAATTTAAGGGATCTTGTATACTCTTAGTGACAACCAGAGAATAACTTGTCTGTTGTGGTACAAAACTCTGATAGTGATGGATTGTTTTCAACTAATGTGAGGCACAACTATTGTTTTAGGCTCTAGTATAGGGGCGAGCTGGCCTGATAACACTGCTTCTTGGGGTGATAATTCTGTTAATTGGAGCTAATCTTAAGAACAAAATGCACAGATAGCACATCAAAAATAGAATGAGAGCATTGCATGCATCATACATTAAGATTGCTTATAAAACAGTATTAATGGCCATTTGTATAAGTACTTGTCAAAGCAGGCCTTAGATGAACAATCAGACCACACGGATGGATTTAGAGCGACGAACGGAGTCCAATGGACTCGAAATCGGCCAAATCCGACATCCGGAGCTTCTACAATGGGCCCAAGAAGTTCTAACCGTTGATCTGATGATCAGCGGCCCACGACGCGTCACGTGGCACCCGCTCCCTGCATCCAGACCACCGCCCGCTTTCACCTTCACCCGGAGGACAAATCTCAGCCGTCGATCTTCGATTGAACGGCTGAGAGCCGCTCGTGCACCCGCCGTGACTGCGACAAAGCAGCGGGCACAGCGCAGCGGTTGAAGCGCTCACCCGCACTCACGCGATGCGGGTTCGAAGCGTGCTGCGCGGAAATTGAGAGGCGAAGACGTGCTACGAGAAATTGGACCGCCCAATCAACAGCGGATGGCACGGATGGAGCAATGCGGCTCAATCTTGCGTGTCCAAAGCCGATGCGATGATGTGGGGGGCGTGGGCGCGATCCAGGCACGCGCCTTGCGTGGGATCTTAGCCGTCTGATCTTCGACCGAACGGCTTACGACGTGCGCACGCGGATTAGGAGCGAAGAAGCACAAGGCGCGCATGAGCGACCGCCGGGCAGGGGGCTTCACCGATGATTTGGGAAGGGTTTGAGCAACGTCCCGGACGTCGCTGAAACCCCCTCTTCATTTGGAAAGACCTTCTCCCTATTTAAACCCCTTCCAACCACCCATTCAAGGCATTCACTCCACTTGCAAGTGTTCTATCTCCCTCCTAGCTACCTTTAAGCCCTTTTGTAATCGCCGGAGATGACGAGCCGCTGACGGAGCCCCCCTCCACCACCATGGTTGCCTCACCGTCCCCTCTCTCTCTCTCTTTTCCTCTTTATCTTAAGCTTTACTTTACTTATGTTCAAGCATTTATCTAATGTTGTAATTATGAACTAAAGTTGCATGTTAAATGAAGTTGTTTTCTATTCAATTGCCTACTCTCTTTTATGTTGGAATTGCATGCTGTGAATGAAGAAATTCTAACCCTATTCTCTCTCTCTCTCTCTCTCTTTCTCCCTCACTCACTCGCTTTTCACCCGCGCCTTTTCGCAAGCAAAACCCCGCGATTTTCGTGACATTAAGTGACAAGAAAAATCCGATTTTCACGCCTCCCTGAGATCGACACACAGACTCACATTCGTTTCTTCATTTTAAAATCGACGTTGCGAGTGCAAGCTATAACGACTCTTCTAAAAACACGCGTCACATGCACGTCATGGCCCTCGTGTACGCACGTACCGAGGAGAGCTATTCACCCCTTGTGTAGGGAGAGAGCTAACCTCTCCTTGAGTTGGGACCCAGGGTAGGAATGGTCTCCCTACATCGACTCCTATTAAGCTCACGAGGCCAACTAGGATAATCAAGCGAGGGTACGTAGATTGGTGAGGGGCACGGCCCCTGTTCTATTTTGTGTTGTACGACTTAGATTGTACCGATTAGCGGAAAGGACTAATTGCGTGCCAATGCGAGATAGCTTCCCTTGCATCCATCACACATGTCGCAGTCACTGCTACGTTGCGACAATGACCCCGAGGTTGTAGATCGGGTGTAGGACAAACGTGGGGTGTTCTCTTGGCCAGGAGAGTACCACGTGCATGTTCTGCATCGCGAGAATAACTATAGCAAGATTGTTCCGTTAGGGAACATTGTTCGCTCGCGAGACGCATTAAAAGATGTTGTATCGTTGTAATTGCAAATCACGATAAAACAAATAATATTTATAAAGATTTCTATAAGTACCAAGTCGTTCGCAGGGATACAAAACACGATTTTATGCGAAAGTTCTTCAGAAAGTCATTCTAAACAAATATTTATATATTCATATATGTATATATAAACATCAAATATCCAAAAAATCAGAACTTTATTACTATTTGGAAACAATTTTTAAACTAGAATTGGAATGCTAAAGAGATATAGAGAAATAGAGAGAGAGAGAGAGATAGCAGATGATGACGACGCCGCTTGTGGGATTCTTGTGTGAAATGAGGCAGTACTTTAGATCCAGAGCTCTAAGACGAATGCCAGAGAAGAGTTGCAGAGAGGGAGAGAGGCTGGAGTTGTATCTAGTGGGAGTTGCCTTCAACTGGGGATCCCTAGGGCTCTTTTTATAGCTTTAATGAGGGCAAAATTGGGCATTTTAGCCCTCCAACTCATGCAACAACCTTAGGTTGAGCAGATCTATTGATTGGGAGATCTACGGCTCTAATCTGGCCTCAAAATAACCTCATTTGCGCCTTCCATGCTTGGATTCATTCTTGTGGCGACACATGGTGGCTCCAGCGCCCTCAGATCGCCATCGTGAAGTCATCGTCGTGCCTTCCGCTTCTTTGCGCGCCTACCTTGCGCTTTCATCGCACCTCTAAGTTCAAATTGTGCGCCACCGCCTGAAGATTAATCGTGTGCAACAGCACGTTTGTGGTGGCGTCAGATCGCGTGTACACATCGGAAGCCCCTCAGCGTGCCACGCGTTCGCCTCCACGCCCTCTGATCGAGATTCGATGGTTCAACTCCTTCGAGCGCCACCGCCTTCCCAAATTCGTGCGCAACGCTCGATCCTGCGTGGCCCTTTCGCAAACCAGCCTGCTAACCAACGAGCTATAAGCGTGGATGGTTGCATTTCCATTTTCGTGTGCGGCCACCATCAGCCGTTGGATCTTCATCCAACAGTAGAGATGGATCCCCACTGATGAGGGCACCGCGTAGGTGTCGACATGGCACGCTTGTGGCCGTTGGATGACGATCCAATGGCCCACAATGCAATAGAAGAGTGCTTCAGAGATTGGGGGCGTGGCGAGGGGCAACTATGATGGCGTCGCATGGTTCCACCATGGCCATCCATTTTCCTTGCTTTGTAGACGGTGCTGTAGGCCTTCGATTGAGATAATTTTCACGCCGTTGATCTGGATTCATTCGTGCGGTTGGATTTTACATATGAGGCTTGGATTTCTGTCATCTTGCTCCTTGGCCTCTGTTCTTCTATGGATTGTGCGTGATGCTACGGTTGTCTGATAAAGACGATTCCAAAAGAGTTAGACTCTCGTCGTTGTTTTGATCAGATCCGTATCATTTGATCTATCATTTGTGGCATCAGATCATCTGCAATTAATTCATCTCTCTTTAAAGCATAAGATGGTAATATTATCTCTAAGGCTACTAAACTAACTATTATGCAAATTATGATGCTTATGTATGCATTGATCCTAAGTTATGATAGATTCTAACTTAATTCAGGTAGATTAGGTCATATGATTGTTGTGCAATCAAACATGAGAACCAAGAGATAACGAGAACCCTTGTTAGAATATTCGAAACACTAAACAACTAGTACCTAGAAATAGAAACAAAATATGGAAATATGTGAAACGATTACAATTGCCTGAACTGTTTAATGCTTTTAAATTAAATTACATTAGTTGATTTTTATGCTTGTCACTCTACTCAGCTTTTTGTTGATGACTACCACTTGTATTCAGGTCATGGAGGTAAGCAGCCAATACCTCCAGCTGAAGAGGGAGCTGGGCCTAGTCGAACCCAACTCTACAACAAGTTCGCCTTTTGCTGTTGGTTGAGAACCGACGGCAAAGCCATTATAACCGATGCAACATGGTGATGAGAACCTCATCATGAGCCATAAGTAGCTCAGTTTGACCTAATACAAAGGATAAAAGCTCCTACATAACTCAAGGAAAGGCTTAACTCAGAGAATTCTGAGTTTAAGGAGAAAACAAGTCATAAGGGGTAAAAATGCAATTTTACCAGTATAATCTGCATACAGGGTAATTCAGGACCCAAACATAGGTCAAAGCAACTTAATAAGAATAAAAGTGGGATGAGATGATCTAGCAAGGGCTACAGCAATTCCAAGGAACTAAATGATAATCTGTAACCCTAAAACAACCCACTTCAATTCACGAGGTTCGAGGCAAAGTAAAAATAGAATAAACCCTCTAAAATTCATAGAAAAATAATCTCTAGGGTTTAGAACCTTCAATTTGGCCTTCAGAACCCATTTTGACCTACATTGAGAACCATGCCCAATTAATAACTTAATTTAGGTTTTCGCATAAATTGACCGGTCAAACAAGGTTTAATATAGAAATGAAATTCACCATCAGATTCCTTAGGTCCTAATTAATCATGTATAAAAACTTGAGCCTAAGAAGAAACCTCCTTGACCGACTTTACACTTTGGTCCTCATATATTTACTTTTTGGCCCTCAACTTTTGAACCCTTGCATTTTGGCCCCTAACTCTCCTTCGTTCTTTGCGTTCAGGTCCCCCCTGCAAAACCTGCCAGCACCATGCTCCGGCGACCTTGCGCGGAGCATGGCGCCGCGCAGGGTGAGGGGGAGAGCCTGGCAAGTAAACCGGGGGTGCCCTGCGTCGTCAGCCGTCGCAGGGACACCCCCCTGGTCGCTGTAACCCACCATACCGGCCGTGCGAACGCACGGACGGTATGGGTTTCCATCTCCGGCGTCCTCCGGCGAGGGAGACACGTCGTCTCCCTCCACCTTCCTCCCTGTTTTGATCCCTATAAATACCCCCGTCGCTCCACCGACCTCGGCAGCTCGGATCTGACGGAGAAAACCCCCAACTTTCCTCTCCTCTCACTCCGGCAGACGCCCACCAGCTCTGGCGGTTCCTCCCCCTCCTCCTCTTCGCTCTGCCGCAATACCAGCAGCAGAGACTTCCTCCCCTGCTCTTCCCGCGCCACGCCGCACCCAGCTGGCGCCTCTCCGGCTCTCTGCTCGCCGCCGCCCCTTCCCCTGGGCATCTTCTTCTCCGGCGACAGTCGATACGACTGTCGCCCTGCTGCTCCCCCTTCGTCCCTGCAAGTAAGTTAGAACTACTTCCCTTCCTCTCCTCTTTCTTTCCCCGGTTTCAATTTGTTTAATTAAGCCCTCGACCGACCCTGACCATCGTCACCCCCTTCGTCTCCGGCCACCCTCCGGCGAGATGCCCCCATCGCTCCACAGCCTCACACGCCTCGCCGACCCTCACCGAACCTCCGCCTCATCACACTGAGCACCCCCCACCCCTCCACTGTCACTCCACACCTCCGTAACGCTCCCCCAAACAAACCCATTTCTCCGGTTGCAGTCCAACCTAGGGCTGCCGCCAGACACCACCTTGCGGCTTGCCGCACAGCTCCACACCTTCGCCGTGCCACGGCGAAGGTTCCCCAGTAGTTTGATCAGGCCGAGAGGCCATATTCGTGTCCGACAGGTTCTGAGGCTCGACCGCCATTAACGCCACATTGAAGCAGCTTCTCCCGCACTCCAGGCTTAAGGACTCCAGGTCTCCAGCTGCTGCGGATTACGGGGATTCCTGCGAAGGCAGCCAGCCAGCAACCGACGCAAATCGAAGCTGCAGCTGCAGAAGCAAGGCCGCGGTCTTCCAGCAGGCGCACGCGAGGAGAGGCCTCCGTTTAGTCCCACATCGGTAAGCCTCACAACTCTTTCACCGTTTAAATTGATTTTGTGAATAAGCCTTACTGCCTCAGCACACGGGGTGAGGTCCCCTTCACCCGCCCGGTTACCCGGTCTCGTCCGCGCTCACGCCCCGCGGACCTGACCCGACCCGACTTAGACTGACCTGCACTCCTCGCCCACCACGCATGCCGGTGGGCCTGGACCCGGGCGCGACCCGTACCCGACTACCCGGCAGCTCTGGGAGAGCTATCCCATGAGCGGTTTCTGAGAGAGAGAGACGCGGGGGGGGGGAGGGTAGAGTAGGTTTTGTCCTCTGACGTAAACTCTGAAGTGTGCAGGCACAGGTGAAGAAGAAGGACCGCAGAAGAAGAAGGAAGCTGAGGGAGACACTGTAGCAACAAGCAGTTTAAGTCGTCTGATTGGAAAATCAGACGACGTCCTGACAGGAAAAAGAAAAGAAGAAAGAAGGAGATCTGAAGAACAACAGAAGAAGGCGAGGCAGAAGAGAACACAAAAGAACAAGGGAAGAACTGAAAGAAGAAGAGCACGAGAAGAAGATCTGAAGAAAGGAAAAGAAGAAAGAAAGGAAAAAGAAGAAGAACATCACCACTGCAGATAAAGAAGAAGATAACAGAAGATCTGAGACGAGGAGAAGCAAAGAGAAAAGAAGAAAAGACAACAAATTCTTTCTCTCTCTTTCTTTATTTTTGTAAAAGAAACTTGTACCCCTAGAATATAACTTGCTCCCTGAGTTCGACCTCAGGAACTCTTTTATTTTTCGAGTAAAAAAAATTTATATATTTGAAATGTTGGTAATAACTGGCTATACTACAACGCTATAACAATAAAACCCGGTTATCTCTCGAGCTCAACGTTTCATTTTTGGCGCCGTTGCCGGGGAGCAACGGCTATTCTAGAGGTAAACATTCCTGTTTCTTTTTAATTTCTGATAATCTCCTCTCTTTTGTGCAGAAAAAACTACAGGAAATCAAGAAGACAAGCAACCGCACGACAACCACTCCGAGGACAGGTAAATTTTTCCTCTCGCTATTAACCCCTAAACTCTAAAGAGGAAGAAAAGAAAAGAACAAGCAATATAGGGCTAACCTGTCTTCCATACTTAGTAACCATAAAAGTTGCATGTTTTCAACTCATTAGTCCTGCACACTATTAAGGGTATTTAAGGGCTAACACATTCTTGCTTGAGCCCTAATTACCCAACAAAGAACTAACTGGACCAAGTAGAGCCAACATAAGATTCAACATTAGGGTTTTAGAGACACACTACTTAAATCAAGAATGGAGAAAATCCAAAAGAAGTGTGCCTAAACCATTGATTGAAAATACCTATTCAAAAGAAAACCTAAAACAATTGGCTCTCTAAACACTTGAACCCTAAAAGACAAGACCTAAAAGCTCTCAAAGAAAACAAGAGGTAAAGTTGACCCCTTGGGTCAACCAACCTTAAATTAGGTCACTCTCTGCACTTAAAAGACTAAAGTTCAAGTGAAACCTTAAGCACCCTAATCTTTAAATTGGTAGACTTAAGAGGTCAAGATCCCCATTCTGGTCTACCTGGAACCGCAGTGACAAGAGAGGTCGGGTGGGGGAAACCCTGTAACCCGTGGGGACGCTCTACCGTGTAGGGGTCTTCGCGGGACTCTCCCTCTCTGGCTGCCCAGGTAATTCTCAGGTGGACGATCTTTCTGATCAAGGGATCCATTTGCCCCGCACCTCTATAGTCACCCAACACATTTTTGGGTGTCTTGATTGGGTCCACACCTTCTAAACTTACCTCTTCCAACAGTGCATGTACGGAAGGAGGTCCCTAAGACCACCCTTAAGACCTCCTTTAGAAATTCGCTCTCGTCAAGGCCAAGCCTCGACGCCCGTGTTTGTGCAGCAACACCCTCACATTATTCTCTCTTCTGATTCAGAACCAAGTTCTTCTTCTTCCCCCATCATGGCTCAGCCAGTTGAGGAAGAAAATAATCTGGAACACCAGCTCCAGCGACTCAATGACCTCTTCCAAAACTTTGTGCACCCACCACAGCGTCCTATGATGCGGGACCACTACAGTCCTGCTGCGGTGGCCATTGAGCCTCGAGTCAGAATCCCGACTGGAGGACCTGATTCCGAATTAAAGCCCAACATGATTCATGCTATACCTAAATTCCATGGGCTTAATTCTGAAGATCCCTTCCAGCACATCAAACAGCTAAAGCATCTGGCCCACACTTTTGGATCAGATGCGCAAAATCGGGATATTCTTCTCATGAAGATGTTCTCCTTTTCTCTTATGGACAAGGCCGCCCATTGGTATCAAACTCAGACCTGGCCGATCAACACCTGGGAAGAACTTCAATCCGAGTTTTTGAAAAAGTTTTTCCCCATTGGTCGGACCAACGCCTTGCGCCATCAGATTACACACTTCACTCAACAATCAGGAGAACCTCTCCATGAGGCATGGGATCGTTTTCAGGATCTCATGAGGAAGTGCCCCCATCATGGAGTTCCTAAATGGGAACAAGTCCAATCTTTTTACCAGGGACTCCGTGAGGACATCCGCCTTTTCGTCAATGCAACTTGCGGAGGAAACATCATGGGTCAACATGAAGACACAGTATGGGAGATTCTTGAAAACATGTGCGAGAACTCCATCAACAATGACTCCATGGGATTATTCGACAGGACGAATACCCGCGCAGCGACGAATCTTAAGGGAGCACATGAGACGCAGGGCCTGTCCGCATCAGTCGACCTGGAATTAATGGCCAGTTGATTGGACAAGGTCTCAATCATTGAAAAGAAGGTGGATGAGCTGACTCAGCACTTGCAGCGAGCCACCTCCGCGCGTAACTCCTTTGCTCAACCTCCTTCCACACAGGAGACTATGCAAAACATCCTCCACCGATCTTCCCCTGGGATGGATCCATATCCACCCCCATCTGATTCTTGGATCGGAGGATCATCCGATCCTTGCTACACCAGCCGGGGGAACTCCATTCCCCCTTTCCCTGATTCTCAGGAGGTTCCTCAGACCTACGAGGACCTCAACGCCATCCAGAACGACCCATTCTCCAACACTTACAACCCTGGATGGCGAAACCATCCCAATTTTCAGTGGGCGGGAAATTCCCAAACCCAAAGACCACCTTTCTAGTCCCGCCCACAGCCCTCTCGTCATTACCAGCCGCCTCAGCCTCGGCCCAACCCTACTCATCCATCAGGGCCAAATCAGGATCAAATGTCCCTAATCCTTCAGACTCTGGCTGACATTCAAAAAACGAATGCGGCTATTCAAAAACAACACAAGGACGAGCTTACAGAAGTTAAAACTCAACTGGCCTAGTTGGCAAATTCTCGCCAGCCAGGCACACTCCCTTCCCAACCCCTTCCTAACCCAAATAACGTGCCAACCCAGAAGCGCGTTATGAATCCAAATTTAGGCCACGCTCAATGGATTTATCAGGCCCCTACTGCTCCATCTCCAGACGAGATGGAAGCCTCAACTTCTTATGCGGGATTTCAGCAGCAGCCACCCCTCTTACCAAACCCAAACCAAAATCAGGCCGGATTAAATTCTGTAACAACACGTAGTGGTAAAACAACTCAAGACCCGCATTATCCAAACCACTCCAAGCCTGATAACCATGACCCTAGGATAGTTATCCAAGATACCGCTGTTCCGGACCCACAACCTGGACCTATCCTAGAAGAACCAACCAAGATCCCGTTTCCCGAGGCCTTGACCAAGGAAAAGAAGACCACCAAACCCGTGCCCCTGAGGAGGACCTGGTCAAGCTCTTTGAGCAGGTCCACATAAACATCCCCTTGATGGATGCAATCCGCCACGTACCAGCTTACGCACGATTTCTAAAGAATATATGTACACCCCAGCGTAAGCCGCGAACCAAGGGAGGGAGCCCAATTGTTCTGTCAGAGCAAGCCAGCTCTGTAATCCTTAGTAGACTCCCACCCAAGGCAAAAGATCCTGGGACTCCCCTGATTTCCTGTAAGATAGGTGGTACCCAATTTGATAGAGCATTGTTAGACTTGGGTGCATCCATAAACCTGATACCCACATCCTTACTTGACCATCTAGAAGAATCTGAGCTAAAACCAACCGAGGTGACATTACAATTAGCAGATCGATCTATAAAGTCACCAAAAGGGATTCTCGAGGATGTTATCGTAAGAGTGCGGGATTTCTATTTTCCAGTGGACTTTATAGTCTTAGATATGGATGCACCTGAGAACCCTAGGGATACACCAATCATTCTAGGGAGACCTTTCTTGGCTACTGCTAGAGCCAACATCAGCTGTGAGGAGGGCCAAATAGAGCTTAAGTTTGGAGATCAAACACTGAAAATTGATATATTTAAGGCCCAACAAGGAATTAATTGCGGCGTCATCGAACAAATTTGTGACATCAAGACTTTGGTTGATGAATCACACCTCCAGAATGACTCGATTATGCCTCATCAACCACAGAAGGATCTTGACCCGCAAACAGAGGAGTCGAATCCAGATATGAACAACCCAGTAACTCCCACCCTTGAACCTCACATCTATACTGAACCACCCACTGCTGCTGATAACCCCATCCTCGAACTGAAACCCCTTCCTGCTCACTTGAAATACATCTTTTTGGGTTCTAATCAGACCCTTCCTGTGATTATCAATTCCAACCTCAGTCCTGAACAGGAATCCCGTCTGATTGTTGTCCTCCAGCAACATCGCAGAGCCATCGGATGGACTCTCGATGATTTGACTGGAATAAGTCCCTCTTATTGTACTCATCATATCTATTCAGAAGAGGGCACACGACCTTCTCGTGAAATGCAGAGATGCTTAAACCCCAATCTGCAGGAGGTCGTGAAAAAGGAGATCATCAAGTGGTTAGATGCCGGAATCATCTACCCGATATCCGATAGTCGTTGGGTGAGCCCAATTCAGGTCATTCCCAAGAAGGCAGGACTCACCACTATAACGACTGAGACCGGAGAAATCATTCCTACCCGATTAGCCAACTCGTGGAGAGTCTGTATAGATTACAGCCGACTCAATTCCTCCACGAAGAAGGATCATTTCCCACTACCCTTCATTGATCAAATTCTCGAAAAACTTGCGGGAAATAGGTTCTTCTGCTTTCTTGACGGGTACTCCGGTTATAACCAGGTGGCAATCCATCCTGAGGACCAAGAAAAGACCACGTTCACCTGCCCCTTCGGAACATACGCTTTCCGAAGGATGCCTTTCGGTCTTTGCAATGCACCCGCTACTTTTCAGCGATGCATGCTTGCCATATTCTCAGATATGGTAGGTGATTATCTGGAAGTCTTCATGGATGACTTTTCAGTTTTCGGAGCATCATTCGACGATTGCCTCCAACACTTGGTCCAGATACTCAGGCGGTGCATCGATGTGAATTTGGTTCTTTCCTAGGAAAAGAGCCATTTCATGGTGCCTGAGGGAATTGTCCTGGGACACTCAATTTCGGAGAAAGGTATCCAAGTGGATCGAGCTAAGGTTAATCTGATTTCTCACCTTCCTATGCCTAGCTCGATCAGGGACATCCGTTCCTTTTTAGGGCATGTCGGTTTTTATCGACGATTTATCCCTGATTTTTCAAAAATCGCGCACCCCCTGACCACTCTTCTCTCCAAGGATGTTCCTTTCGAAATTTCCAAGGAATGCACTCAAGCATTTGAAATCCTGCGTGACCGAGTCACCCAAGCCCCGATCCTACAGTCCCCTGATTGGTCTCAACCCTTTGAGATCATGTGCGATGCATCCGACTTCGCTGTAGGAGCGGTTTTGGGACAGAAAATTGACAAGAAAACTGTGGTCATTTACTACGCCAGCAAAACACTCGATGAGGCTCAGCGTAACTATACGGTTACTGAGAAAGAGCTGCTAGCTGTAGTATTTGCCCTAGAAAAGTTCAGATCGTACCTTCTGGGTTCCCGTGTCATCATATACTCGGATCACACGGCTGTGAGGCATCTCCTTGCAAAGAAGGACGCGAAACCTCGATTAATCCGATGGATCTTGCTGTTGCAAGAATTTTACCTTGAGATTCGCGACAAAGCGGGAAAGCAAAATGTGGTAGCTGATCACTTGTCCCGTCTTCCTTCTGAAATAATTGACCCTTCCGGACCCATCACTGAGCATTTTCCCGATGAGCACCTGCTGACTATTGGTACTAGCCGTCCATGGTTTGCTAATGTAGTAAATTACTTGGCATCTCATCAGATCCCGTCCGATTGGCCGAAGGCCAAGAAAGACAAATTACGCTCCGATGCCAAGTATTACATTTGGGAAGACCCGTACCTCTTCCGCATAGGTGCCGATCAGATCATCCGGAGATGTGTCCCGGAAGGGGAATTCAACAAAATCCTCTCTTTCTGTCATGACCAGGCATGCGGTGGCCATTTCGCCGGGCATAAAATCGCATCAAAAGTCCTCCAGTGCGGCTTTTACTGGCCCACACTGTTCAAAGACGCATACAATCACTGCAAGGCATGCAGTCGTTGCCAGACTTTGGGCAACATGAGCCATCGCGACATGATGCCTATGCAACCGATTCTAGTATGCGAAATCTTTGATGTTTGGGGGATTGATTTTATGGGCCCCTTTCCTGTTTCGGATGGTTTCGAATACATTCTGTTGGCTGTGGACTACGTGTCCAAATGGATCGAAGCCATACCGACCCGAACCTGTGATCACAAAATCGTTCTCAAATTCATTCATCAACACATTTTCTCAAGGTTCGGGATTCCTCGTGCAATAATCTCTGATGGGGGGACCCATTTCACAAATGCTCAGTTTAGGTCACTGATGACCAAATACGGGGTGTCTCACCGAATCTCTACTCCTTACCACCCCCAAACTAATGGTCTAGCTGAACTGTCTAATCGGGAGATCAAGAAAATCCTGCAAGTCACTGTTCGACCTGACAGGAAGGACTGGTCGTCCCGACTTCCGGAAGCATTGTGGGCCTATAGGACCGCCCACAAGACCCAATTGGGCATGTCTCCCTTTAGACTGGTGTACGGAAAGGCATGCCACCTTCCCGTAGAACTGGAGCATAAAGCCTATTGGGCAGTACGGAACTGTAATCTAGATCTTTCCAAGGCTGGGACCCACAGAAAACTCCAAATCAGCGAGATCGATGAATTACGCCTAGACGCGTACGAGAACTCGCAAATCTACAAGGAGCGGGTTAAAGCCTTCCACGACAAACACATCTCGAGAAAGATCTTTCATCCTGGTCAAAAGGTCCTACTCTTTGATGCCCGACTAAAACTCTTCCCAGGAAAACTGAGATCCAAGTGGGTCGGACCATATTTGGTCCGACAGGTTTTTGGAAATGGAGCAATCGAAATCAGTCCACTCAGCCACGATTCTGAACCTTTCATCGTGAACGATCAGAGGCTCAAGCCGTTCATTGATGTAACTTCTACTGATTTGGCTGAAACATCTTATATCCTCCTTTCCCCTTGAGCTTATTGCGCCCAGCCGATGGCGTAAAACTCAGCGCTTAACGGGAGGCAGCCCGTCATTCTCTTTGAAAACCTGAAACTTGTTCTGACACCTTTTTGCACTTGAAGTTCACACTTTAAGACAGCCGACTCCACCTCAGGTGCGTGCATCTGAGATTAGAAATCGTCCGCAACAGTCACCCCGACCCATTCACTCATCCAAATTTCTGTCTTAAGGAATGAACTAAGTTAAATAAAAACCCCCTAGGTTACAATGAGGACATTGTAAATCTTAGGCATGGGGGGGTATGAAAGTGCAAAACTTGTAAGAAAAGGTTTCAAACAAAAAAAAAATTCACATATGCCAAAAACACCATAAAAATTAAAAATTTTTTCGAAAAAGAATAAAAGGAGAAGGAAATTTTGTGAAGGAGAAAAGAAACAAAATGAAAAAGGAGCACAAAATTATGAGAAAGGGTGATAGTCATTAGTAAGGAACTAAGGAATTAACCTAAGTTCTAGACCTCATTCAAGAAAATAACTGAAAAGTGCACAATGAGATTAGTAAGAATGCAAACCTTAGGCATTCTTGAATAGACTCTTAGTACCCATTAAGATCTGGACACTCCTCAAGAGGTTGAGGAAAATGAAAAGCTGAAGTATTAGGTCTAAGGCTTAGGGAGTATTTGGCCTCGTTAACTAATTTTTGGTTTACGGGACTCAGTAACCTAAGCACCCTAACCTCACACACAGCCTGGTTCAGTAAGCGTAAAAATCAGAATCACGCAGAAGCGTCGCAAAATTCTGAAAAGAACACCTAGAATAGGAGCGGACGATCAACACAAGTTGATTTGGACGAGTTCCCAGCGCGGAGAGGCGGGAAATCCCCTCGAAGATGCGTAACAAAATATCATCTCCTCGGTGCTTGTCTCTTAGGATATTTACATATCCTACTGGGGGCATGTAAGCACTCTGCTGGTTCAGATTCCATGGATGGCATTATCTCTAAGTGTCAATTGCCAGGGTCTGGATCCGGCCACGGAACACCATGGATGGGATTATCTCGAAATCTCAATAGCCAGGGTTCCGGGGGTTGCCATGGGCGGTGCTATCTCGAAGCATCGATCGCCAGGAACCCTTGAGGATTGATGATGGGAGCAAGGAATCTGATACAGACCGTGTTGAAAAGCCAATCCTAGGCCAGAACTAAAAAGAAAAAGAGAGAGAAAACTCTCCAAACAGAAAAACTTTCTATCTCTCTCTTACAAAACGCACTGCGAACTGAGCCAGGGCTAAAATCATTTCAAGCACGGGTGCTTTAACCACAAAGTCCAATAAACCTTAGGTTAGTTCTTGTGGACCTTAAAAACCTTTGCTAAAGACTGAGGCTAAGGCTAGACAGATTTGGATCTTGATTGATACTAGAGTACCTTTTAGGCCTATGGTCAGCATTCTAACCTAATCTATGCTCAAATAAAAAAGGGCACTTATCTAAAACTATTAAAAACTTCATGGTCTAGAACAAGGGTTGAAACCTTAAGTTTTTGCTAAGGGATTAGCAAAAGCTAGGCATGGGGGTATGATGAGAACCTCATCATGAGCCATAAGTAGCTCAGTTTGACCTAATACAAAGGATAAAAGCTCCTACATAACTCAAGGAAAGGCTTAACTCAGAGAATTCTGAGTTTAAAGAGAAAACAAGTCATAAGGGGTAAAAATGCAATTTTACCAGTATAATCTGCATACAGGGTAATTCAGGACCCAAACATAGGTCAAAGCAACTTAATAAGAATAAAAGTGGGATGAGATGATCTAGCAAGGGCTACAGCAATTCCAAGGAACTAAATGATAATCTGTAACCCTAAAACAACCCACTTCAATTCACGAGGTTCGAGGCAAAGTAAAAATAGAATAAACCCTCTAAAATTCATAGAAAAATAATCTCTAGGGTTTAGAACCTTCAATTTGGCCTTCAGAACCCATTTTGACCTACATTGAGAACCATGCCCAATTAATAACTTAATTTAGGTTTTCGCATAAATTGACCGGTCAAACAAGGTTTAATATAGAAATGAAATTCACCATCAGATTCCTTAGGTCCTAATTAATCATGTATAAAAACTTGAGCCTAAGAAGAAACCTCCTTGACCGACTTTACACTTTGGTCCTCATATATTTACTTTTTGGCCCTCAACTTTTGAACCCTCGCATTTTGGCCCCTAACTCTCCTTCGTTCTTTGCGTTCAGGTCCCCCCTGCAAAACCTGCCAGCACCATGCTCCGGCGACCTTGCGCGGAGCATGGCGCCGCGCAGGGTGAGGGGGAGAGCCTGGCAAGTAAACCGGGGGTGCCCTGCGTCGTCAGCCGTCGCAAGGACACCCCCCTGGTCGCTGTAACCCACCATACCGGCCGTGCGAACGCACGGACGGTATGGGTTTCCATCTCCGGCGTCCTCTGGCGAGGGAGACACGTCGTCTCCCTCCGCCTTCCTCCCTGTTTTGATCCCTATAAATACCCCCGTCGCTCCACCGACCTCGGCAGCTCGGATCTGACGGAGAAAACCCCCAACTTTCCTCTCCTCTCACTCTGGCAGACGCCCACCAGCTCCGGCGGTTCCTCCCCCTCCTCCTCTTCGCTCTGCCGCAATACCAGCAGCAGAGACTTCCTCCCCTGCTCTTCCCGCGCCACGCCGCACCCAGCTGGCGCCTCTCCGGCTCTCTGCTCGCCGCCGCCCCTTCCCCTGGGCATCCTGCTGCTCCCCCTTCGTCCCTGCAATTAAGTTAGAACTACTTCCCTTCTTCTCCTCTTTCTTTCCCCAGTTTCAATTTGTTCAATTAAGCCCTCGACCGACCCTGACCATCGTCACCCCCTTCGTCTCCGGCCACCCTCCGGCGAGATGCCCCCATCGCTCCACAGCCTCACACGCCTCGCCGACCCTCACCGAACCTCCGCCTCATCACACTGAGCACCCCCCACCCCTCCACTGCCACTCCACACCTCCGTAACGCTCCCCCAAACAAATCCATTTCTCCGGTTGCAGTCCAACCTAGGGCTGCCGCCAGACACCACCTTGCGGCTTGCCGCACAGCTCCACACCTTCGTCGTGCCACGGCGAAGGTTCCCCAGTAGTTTGATCAGGCCGAGAGGCCATATTCGTGTCCGACAGGTTCTGAGGCTCGACCGCCATTAACGCCACATTGAAGCAGCTTCTCCCGCGCTCCAGGCTTGAGGACTCCAGGTCTCCAGCTGCTGCGGATTACGGGGATTCCTGTGAAGGCAGCCAGCCAGCAACCGACGCAAATCGAAGCTGCAGCTGCAGAAGCAAGGCCGCGGTCTTCCAGCAGGCGCACGCGAGGAGAGGCCTCCGTTTAGTCCCACATCGGTAAGCCTCACAACTCTTTCACCGTTTAAATTGATTTTGTGAATAAGCCTTACTGCCTCAGCACACGGGGTGAGGTCCCCTTCACCCGCCCGGTTACCCGGTCTCGTCCGCGCTCACGCCCCGCGGACCTGACCCGACCCGACTTAGACTGACCTGCACTCCTCGCCCACCACGCACGCCGGTGGGCCTGGACCCGGGCGCGACCCGTACCCGACTACCCGGCAGCTCTGGGAGAGCTATCCCATGAGCGGTTTCTGAGAGAGAGAGACGCGGGGGGGGGGAGGGTAGAGTAGGTTTTGTCTTCTGACGTAAACTCTGAAGTGTGCAGGCACAGGTGAAGAAGAAGGACCGCGGAAGAAGAAGGAAGCTGAGGGAGACACTGTAGCAACAAGCAGTTTAAGTCGTCTGATTGGAAAATCAGACGACGTCCTGACAGGAAAAAGAAAAGAAGAAAGAAGGAGATCTGAAGAACAACAGAAGAAGGCGAGGCAGAAGAGAACACAAAAGAACAAGGGAAGAACTGAAAGAAGAAGAGCACGAGAAGAAGATCTGAAGAAAGGAAAAGAAGAAAGAAAGGAAAAAGAAGAAGAACATCACCACTGCAGATAAAGAAGAAGAAGATAACAGAAGATCTGAGACGAGGAAAAGCAAAGAGAAAAGAAGAAAAGACAACAAATTCTTTCTCTCTCTTTCTTTATTTTTGTAAAAGAAACTTGTACCCCTAGAATACAACTTGCTCCCTGAGTTCGACCTCGGGAACTCTTTTATTTTCCGAGTAAAAAAAATTTATATATTTGAAATGTTGGTAATAACTGGCTATACTACAACGCTATAACAATAAAACCCGGTTATCTCTCGAGCTCAACGTTTCACATGGCGACGGCATATATAACGTTGCTGTTCTTTTTTCCTGTCGGTTACAAAAAACATCCGACATCAAAATATCGTTCATCCAGCAGAGCAATTGGGCCTTTTTTCGTCGGTTTCCAACTGACGATAATTTGATTTACCGTTGCTTATTTAAATAAGCGACTGCGTTGTTAAGTTACTCTTTCGCACGCTACTGTGCCTTTTTGTCAGTTTTACCATCGTTTAAAGAAAACGCCGTACTTATATAAGCGACAGTAAAAATATTTTTGCCATCGGTTATCATAAGAAGCGACGGTATAGAAATCTTCTATCGATGCTTATATAAAATTTTTACCGTCGGATATTTGCCGTCGGTTATTCAAATAACTGATGGTAAATGTATGGGTTTTTTTTTTAATTACCAGATGATGAAAAATACCTAGTAAATCTACTTTAAATAAAAATGAACAGAAATTTATATTTCATAAATATAAAATCTAATAATTTAAAAATTTGAAAATGAAATATTTACATAAAAAAGGTTATATGAAAAACATAGGAAAAGAAATAAATAAAAATCAAGATACAGTTGTCCTAATGCCACTAGCTCCACCTGCACACCCATGGAGTCTTCGTCTTGTCTGTAGATGCTGGGATTTGTGGAAGATCGATGCTCTGACTGACCCTTCTTCTGAAGAAGGCGTATAAGTGTTTCAAGCTTATCATCCATGGCACTCATCTTATTATTTATCTCTACCTCTCTCTTCTCCCTCTCCTCCTCTCATCTCTGTAATGTGTCAATCTTTTTATGCAGTTGATCGACAACAGTAGCTGAGATGGCACATTTCCTTCCATACCAAGTAGATAACATGTATGCCCTCCCCGCACTAGAAACAAAATCATCATGGTCTGGTGGCATCACTGTCCTAAATGACTCCTCTACATCTAAAGGCTGCTAGACGCTCTCAAAGGTATCATTAGTAGGGGATGTACTAATTGTACCATTTGATCTTAATGTATTAAAAAATATTATTATAATATATATATATATAAAGTTATAAATTTTTGGAGTTTAGGATACTTACGATCACCCGCAGCTACAGCCTTACTGTGGGTGACCTCGTAGATATCCATTTTATTCATTTCAATCTCATCATGTGCAACGGACTAAAAATATAAAAATGATACAATTAGGTTAAAATAACTTAAAAATTAAGTAATATTCAACTTAAAAGTAGTTCCAACAGTTACATAATGGCTCCTGACCGTCTCGATGCTCTTTCGACCCAAACAATGGGTCTGTGGTGGAGCTTTAGCCCTATTGGCCTTTTTTTTTTTGCTTGCTTTTGTAGACATATACAATAATTTTTTTTATAAATCTAAGAGATATGAAATTAATGAAGTAATTTTTAATTACTTACTAACCTCCGTCTTTGGATCCAGCCAATTCTCGCATACCTTCTTCCAATCATCAGGCATGACATTAGGAGGAACATCATCCATTGCCTCCTCAGGTGAACTCTTGTTCGAGAGAAACTAAATACCAAATAAAAATTGTTAAAAATAATATAAGAAATTATGTGCATAAAAAATGTAAATGCTTGAAAATTCTTACGTTTCTCTTGGTCTCCGTCCTCTAATCATTGTGGATTTTAGTGACGTGCTTAAAAATATATTGGAAGGCATTGGGTCGTCACCCCAATCGTAATTTACCTACATTAATTTTAAAAAATGTTGGTCAATCTTATTTTATAATAATTTTAAGATAAAGTTATAAAAGAAATAACTTTTATAAATAAAATTACCTCCGATGGATGATCTGCCTCTTTAGCTCTGCAAGCACCTTCCTCCGGTCGAAGTTGCAAATGGGCACAATGGACTTAACAATTGTGCCAACTCGATTGATAAAGCCCAAATAATTCTCCACCCCCCTGTGGTTCTAAGCCTAATTGTTATTCTCACGCCCTCGGAGATACGTTGGAGGTCTAGATTTTTGGTCTTCACCCATCCTCTTGTGTAATGGCTCGTTATCCTTTTTGTCATTTAAGACATCTGAAGTTTCAGTTAGACGTCTAGACATGTTCCCGGACGTCTAAAAGTGAGCTTTTCATATTGCGTGGAATGCTTTGCGCACAGAAACCCTCTCTCTCCTTTGCCCCTCACCCAAACCCTAACACCCCTCTCCTATATACACCGCCTCCCTTCTCTCCTCTCCTCCTCACACCACAGCCACCACCACCTCCAGCACCTCTTGTGCGGCAACAGCGAGGCCAGACGAGAGTGGCGAGAAGGGGGCGAGCGAGGGAGAGGAAGGAAGAGAGCGTGGAAGGTCGGAGGACCTTCAGGAGCTCGATGGAGCTCTCACGACCGGCGGCGGGCATGTGAGTGCGAGGAGGACGCTGGTGGGGAGCTACTCAAGCTCCTGCAGTGGCTGGAGCTGCCGCCGTCGACGGAGGTGCGAGCGGAGCAAGCTGCAAGGAGGTTCTGATACTGAAAGTTTTCAAGTATCAGACGTCTGGAGTGATGTCCAGACGACTGGCACGGCACCTAGACGTCCGGAGCTAGGGCCAGACGTTTGAAAGCACATATATCGCCAGGTACGTATCTTCTTGCGCCATGCATATCATAACGGAGGGGATGTCAGCTGACCGTTGCATCTGCGGGTGTTCGTACGCAGGTGTAGCCTTTGGGAAGGCGCGCGGTGTGCTTTCCCAAGCACTTTTGGACATCTGATCACATCACTAGACATTCAGAGGTGCTTCCAAACGACCGGAGACCTTATCCGACATCTGGAATTGTCCCCAGAGGGTCGCAGAGGGAGTCTGGAGGTCTGATCAGTTGTAAGAAACACAAGGTGAGCTTTTGACGTATTTTAAGACATCTTGGATTAGTCCAAGATGTTTAATTTTGATCATTAACCGCGTTTTTAGCCTGTTTAAGGCCCAAACGGAATTGGATTTCCGTAAACGAAGTACCGTTGTTTTCCACTTGAGGTCCCTTATGTATTTGTGTTGAGTATCTACTGTTTTGAACGTGTCTAATGTACATTGGTCGTTGGTACAAGTTACCAGCCAGTTCCATGTTCGGGGACCACGGAGACGACAACATCTGCGGCACATGCCTTCATTCCTCCCGTGATACCTGGTAGAGTGGTTTAACCCAATTGTTAATATTTAAATAAGAATGTACTTGGTTGGAATAGTTGAATTGAACTCTAGGATACAGAATGAACCTTAGGGTAGAAATAAATGAGCCTGTTTGAGTTGTACTGTTTACTTAAATGCATGATTAAGATAAACTAATAGTAAATGTCTTTAATATAATTACAAGATGCATGTTATTGAGAATTGAATTATGAAAACACGAACTGCCTGTATATGGATGAGGAACGAATTATGAGACATGAGATCTAAACCTGGATAAATGAGGTGAATATGAGCATGAACCCAACGGGGAATTAGGGGTAGAACTCCTGTGGATAAACGGAATTTGGAAATGTAGATGGGAAGTGTGTCGGCCCTTGTGTATGTGGTACCAAGGAGAGCAACTGTCCCCTTTTAGTGTAGAGCGAAGCTAGCCTCCCTTGGTGTTAAGATCGAGACATCAGACACTTTTAAGACATCTGGGAGTTGGTTTAGACGTCTGGATGCCTTCCCAGACGTCTGGAAATAAATTTTTGCGGCGTACGATTGCGAGTCTGCACACGTGCGCGCGTAGACTACGCCTGCCGACCTGCAGGCATCTTCTTTTTTCTTTCTCTCTCTCCCCCGACGCCTTCAAATACCCTCTCCCCCCTTCCCTCTCCCTCACAACCGCTCCACCGTCTCCTTCTTCTTCCAGTGTTACCGTGAGAGTGAGAGAGGGAGGGTAGCAGCAGCTGCCGGGTGCGTGTGGGGAGGAGGAGGTGCAGCGAGAGGGAGATGAGGCAGAGCGCGTGAGGAAGAGAGAGCGAGCTCGCTGGAGCAGCGCAGGGCCGGCCGACGGGCGCGCAGCGGGAGCATGGTGCCGGGGAAGTTACCCCGGTGCTGTTGCATCTCAGGCAGCAGGCGGGCGAGCACGGCGCGGCGCGGCGCAGTAGGCGGAAGGCGAGGAGGTCCTGATTCTAGGAAATTTTCCCAGAATTAGATGTCTGGACCTACGTCCAGATGGCGCGGGGGACGTCTGGAGTGAGATCCAGACGTTTGAAAGGTACGATATTCCTCATCTTCCTTCTTTTTGCAGATGCGGCCATGCAGGCCATTCCGCTGAAAGCCCTGAAACGTGTCGTGTTGAGAGTGTTTGCGTATGTGTGCAGGTTTCGTTCGGGAAGGTACGAGGACGCACCCTCCCACACAAATCAGACATCTAGGCAAGTCACCAGACGGCGGAGAGCATCTCCAGACGTCCAGAGTGATAGACGGACGTCTGGAACTAGGTCCAAATGGTTTAGCAGGATCCTAGATGTCTGAAGAGCAGCGCATAAGTAAGGTATGATCTGAACCATCTTTTAAGACGTCTGGAAGGTGTTCCAGAAGTCTGATTTGGGGCAGAGTGGTCGTTTTTTACTCGTTTAGGGTCCGTCTGAAGTCTGATTTCCGCGTTTGAGATTCCGTTCTTCTCAGAATTTGTTCCTCTACTTGGACCAGCCCCATTTCTACAGCACCGTACAGGATGGCACCACTTGAGCTGTGAGAGCTCAAGTCTCAGTTGCAGGATCTTCTGGAGAAGGGCTTTGTGAGGCCCAGTGCGTCTCTCTAGGGAGCCTCGATTTTGTTCGTAAAGAAGAAGGATGGTACCCTACGCCTTTGTGTGGACTACAGACAGCTGAATAGGGTTACCATCGTGAACAGGTATCCGTTGCCGAGGATTGATGACTTGTTTGACCAACTGCGAGGTGCCACGGTATTCTCCAAGATCGACTTGAGGTATGGATACCACCAGTTGAGGATCAAGGAGGCAGATGTCTCCAAGACAGCTTTCTGCACCCGGTACGGACACTACGAGTTTCTGGTCATGCCGTTTGGGCTGACCAATGCCCCCGCTGCCTTCATGGATTTGATGAACCGGGTGTTTAGACCGTACTTGGACCAGTTCATGGTGGTATTCATTGATGATGTGCTCATCTATTCTCGAGATCAGATGCAGCATGTACAACACTTGCGGATGGTTTTGGACACACAGAGGCGACGTAGGCTGTACGCCAAATACAGCAAGTGCGAGTTCTGGTTGAGGGAGGTGACCTTCCTGGGTCATGTGATCTCCAGGAATGGCTTCACTGTGGACCCAGCCAAGGTTGAGGCAGTACTCAGATGGGAGAGATCGTGTACAGTTACTGAGATACGCAGTTTCTTGGGACTGGCAGGCTACTACAGGCGATTTATCAGGGGCTTCTCGCAGATTGCACGTCCTATGACACAGCTGACCCGGAAGGACGTGCCCTTTACATGGACAGACGCCTGTGAGGCGTGTTTTCAAGAGCTAAAGGAGAGGCTGACTTCGGCTCCTGTGCTCACCATCCCAGATAGTTGTGGCGGGTTTGTTGTGTACACGGACGCCTCTTTGCAGGGGTTAGGGGGTGTGCTCATGCAGAGGGGTCACGTTATCGCTTACGCTTCGCAGCAACTGAAGCCCCATGAGTGTGGCTACCCTACCCATGACCTGGAGCTGGCAGCTGTTGTCTTCGCATTGAAGACTTGGAGGCACTACTTGTACGGTGAGACTTTTGAGATTTTCACATATCATAAGAGCCTCAGATACTTGTTTGACCAGAAGGAGCTCAACATGAGACAGAGACGTTGGTTGGAGCTCCTGAAGGACTATGACTGCAGCATTTTCTACCACTCGGGAAAGGCCAACGTGGTGGCTGACGCCTTGAGCCGGAAGGTGCCCACCCACTTGGCCAGTTTACAGGTGCAGAGTTGGAGCCTCTTGGAGGAGATGGGCAGTTGGCGGCCCCTAGAGTTATTGGGGCACTGTGGGGCAGTGACTGTGACACGACAGACGTGGCCAAAGCTGATAGACCGCATCATCACAAGGCAGATGGCCGACCCGTACTTACAGTCATTGCGTGACAGAGTGCTGTCAGGAGACCCTGGAGACTTCTCTTTTACAGACCAGGTACCGTGCATGAGGGGACGTTTGTGCGTTCCCAGAGACGAGGAGCTGTTGAGAGAGCTCCTGAATGAGGCACACGGTTCCAGGTTCACCATACATCCCGGAAACACAAAGATGTACCATGATTTGAGGCGCGACTTTTGGTGGAGGGGAATGAAGCGGGATGTAGGTGAATTCATACAGCAGTGTTTAGTGTGCCAGCAGGTGAAGGCCGAGCATCAGAGGCCTGTAGGGCCGTTGCAGCCACTTCCAGTGCCAGAGTGGAAGTGGGAAAGCATCACCATGGACTTTGTGGTGGGCTTGCCCGTTACCCAGCGAGGACACGACGCAGTCTGGGTAATCGTTGATAGATTGGCGAAGACGGTACGTTTCCTGCCGATCCGAGTCACCTTGGGACCAGCGCAGTTGGCAGAGAGGTATATCCACGACGTGGTACATCTACACGGAGTTCCGCAGGAGATCATATCCGACCGAGATACTCGTTTACGTCCCAATTTTGGGCTGAGTTTCAGCAGGCCTTGGGGACACGGCTGAGATTCAGTACAGCATACCACCTCCAGACGGACGGACAGTCTAAGCGCACGATACAGACACTTGAGGACCTTTTGCGTGCTTGTGTACTGGACTAGAGGGGCTCTTGGGTGGAGCACTTGCCCCTGGCGGAGTTTGCATATAATAACAGTTATCACTTGAGCATCGGCATGGCACCCTACGAGGCTCTGTACGGATGGAGGTGTATGGCACCCTTGAGTTGGGTTGAGGTGGGGATCAAGTGGGAGGTTGGCCCCAGGCTGATTCGGCAGAGTCAGGAGGTAATCGAGCATATTCACAGGTGACTCCGTACTGTCAGGAGCAGACCGAAGAGTTATGCAGATCGGAAACTCAGAGAGGTACAATTTGAGGTTGGGGACCACGTCTTCCTTCGTGTTTCGCCCATGAAGGGCCTGCAGTGGTTTGGGGTGAGAGGGAAGCTCGCGCCAAGGTTCGTGGAACCCTTTGAGGTCCTGGAGCGGGTTAGACCCGTTGCTTACAGGATTGCCCCTTGATGAGAACCTCATCATGAGCCATAACTAGCTCATTTTGACCTAATACAAAGGATAAAAGCTCCTACATAACTCAAGGAAAGGCTTAACTCAGAGAGATTCTGAGTTCGCAAAGAAAACAAAAACTAAGGGGTAAAAATGCAATTTCACCAATCCAATCTAAAAATAGGGTAACTCAGGATCCAAACATAGGTCAAAGCAACCTAATAAGAATAAAAGTGGGATGAGATGATTCAATAAGGGCTACAGCAGCTCCAAGGAATTAAATGACATCCTGTAACCCTAAAAACAAACTCACTTAAAAACACGAGGTTCGAGGCAGAGAAAGAAATCAACTAAATCCTCTAAAATTCATAGAAAAGTAATCTCTATTGTTTAGAACCTTCAATTTGGCCTTAGGAACCCATTTTGACCTACATTGAGAACCATGACCAAATTAACAACTTAATTTGGGTTTTTGCGTAAATTGACCGGTCAAACAAGGCTTAATATGGAAATAAAATTCACCATCATAATCCTTAGGTCCCAATTAGTCATGTATAAAAACTTAAGCCTAAGAGGAAACCTTCTTGACCAACTTTACACTTTGGTCCTCATTTATTTACTTTTTGGCCCTCAACTTTTGAACCCTCACATTTCTGCCCCTAACTCTCCTTCGTTCTTTGCATCCAGGTCCCTCCTGAAAAAACCTGACCAGCACCATGCTCCGGCGACCTTGCGCAGAGCATGGCGCCGCGCAGGGTAAGGGGGAGGGTCTGGCAAGACAACCGGGGGTGCCCTACGTCGTCAGTTGTCGCAGGAACACCCCCTGGTCGCTGCAACCCACCATACCGGCCGTGCGAACGCACGGACGGTATGGGTCTCCATCTCCGGTGTCCTCCGGCGAGGGAGACACGTCGTCTCCCTCCGCCCTCCTCTCTGATTCCGCCCTTATAAATACCCCCATCGCTCCGCCGTTCTCAGCAGCTCGGTCCTGACGGAGAAAGACCCCCACTTCCTCTCTTCCCACTCCGACAGGAAGCCCTCCAGCTCCGGCGGCCTCCCCTCTTCCTCCTCGTCGCTCTGCCGCACTACCAGCTGCAGGGTTGCTCTCCCTCGCTCTTCCCGCGCCACGCCGCACCCAGCTGGCGCCTCTCCGGCCCTCTCCTCACCGCCGCCCCTTCCCCTGGGCAGCTTCTTCTCCGGCGACAGTCGATACGACTGTCGCCTGCTCCGGCCCCTCCTCGTCCTGCTAAGTAGGTAGAACTCCTCCTCTTCCTCCCCTCTTCCTTTTCCTCACTTTACATCTTTACTGTTGCCCCGATCCGACCAATCGCCCTCACCTTCTCCACCTCCGGACCCTGCTCCGGCAACCCGCTCCCATCACTCCAGCAACCCACACGGCTCGCCGACCACCGCAGAACCTCCGCCTCCTCACCCTGATCAACCTCCGCCCTTCCACTTCCCCCAAATCACCCTCTGCAACTCCACCGAACAAACCCATCTCCCAACCTGCAGTTTGACCTAGGGCGGCCCTTAGGCTCCGCCCCGCCGCCTGCACACCCCCCGACCACCTTCGCCGTACCACGGCGAAGGTCCTCCGCGTTTCTGATTGGGCCGAGAGGCCGTTTCTCTGTGGGCAGGTACCTGCGCTCGCCGCCGCCATTGTTGAAGCGAAGCAGCTTCTTCACCTGCTGCCCCAGGTGCGCCACGCCCAGGTCACGCTCCCAGGCAGTGCGAGGCGTCCTCGCGAAGTACCAGGCTGCAGTCGAGTCGAAGCTCTCGCGCGAAGCCCCCGCACTTCGCCTCGGCTGCCGCTGCTTCCTCCGCGCAGGCATCCAAATTGGGGTGAGACATTTAGTCCCACCTCGGAAAGCCACTGAGGCGAACGGGCGCTTAAAGGGAAAAGGTGTCTTAAGCTGTTCGCCTCAGTTCACGGGGTGAGGTCCCCTTCACCAGCCCGACTACCCGGCCTCGTCCGCACGCACGCCTCGCGGACCTGGCCCGACCCTACTTAGCCTGACTTGCACTCCTCGCCCACCACGCACGCCGGTGGGCCTGGACCCGGGCGCAACCCGTACCCGACTACCCGGCAGCTCTGGGAGAGCTTTCCTAAGAGCGGCTTCTGCGAGAGAGAAACGCGGGGGGGGAGGGTAGAGTAGGTTTTTGCCTGCTGACGAGAGCTTTGAAGTGTGCAGGCACAGGCGAAGAAGAAGAAGACGAGCGAGGCAGAGAAGAAGGACGACAAAGCTGAAGGAAGGAGGAGCACTGTAGCAGCGGCGGTTTAAGTCGTCTGATTAGAAAATCAGACGACGCTCTGAAGGCAGAAAAGAGGAAGAAGAACAGGATCGCAAGGGAAAAGAAAAAGAAAGAGACAAGAAGAAACAAGAGCTGAAAGAAGAAGAAGAACATCACCCGCTGCTGCAGATAAAGAAGACAGAAAGAAAAAGAAGAAAGAAGGTGAGACGACGTCCTGACAGCAAAAGAAGAAGAAGAGAGCACGAGAAGAAGATCTGAAGAACAGAAGGCAGAAGAAGAAGACCACAAGGAGATAAAGAAGCCAAAAGCCAAAGAGGAAGAAGAGAAGAGAAGAAGAAGAAGCCAAATTTTCATCTCTCTTTCTCTCTCTCTTTATTTTTGTAATAAGAATTTGTACCCATAGAATACGACTTGCTCCCTGAGTTCGACCTCGGGAACTCTTTTATTTTCCGAGTAAAAAAATTATATATTTGAAATGATGGCAATAACTGGCTATACTACCATGCTATAACAAAACCTAGTTATCGCCACGTCATTTCTTGGCGCCGTTGCCGGGGAGCAACGACTATTCTAGAGGTAAACATTCCTGTTTCTTTTAGTTTCTGATAATCTCTCTTTTGTGCAGCTACAGGAAATCAAGAAGACAAGCAACCGCACAACAACCACTCCGAGGATAGGTAATTTTTTTTTTTTTCCTCTCGCTATTAACCCCTAAACTCTAAAGAGGAGGAAAAGAAAAGAACAAGAAATATAGGGTTAACCTGTCTTCCATACTTAGTAACCATAAAAAGTTGCATGTTTTCAACCCATTATTCCTGCACACTATTAAGGGTATTTAAGGGCTAACACATTCTTGCTTGAGCCCTAATTACCCAACAAAGAGCTAACTGGACCAAGTAGAGCCAACCTAGGATCCAACACTAGGGATTTAGAGACACACTCTTTAAGCAAGAATTGAGAAAACTAAAGGAAGTGTGCCCAAGCCCTTGTCTGAAAACACTTATTCAGAGAAACCCTAAACAATTGGCTCTCTAAACACTTGAACCCAAAAAGAAAGGACCCAAAAGCTCTCAAAGGAACAAGAGGTAAAGTTGACCCCTTGGGTCAACCAACCTTAAAATTAGGTCACCTTCTCACTCAAAATACCTAAGAGTTCAAGTGTAACTTTAAGCACCCTGATCTTAAACTAAAATTGGTAGACTTAAGAGGTCAAGATCCCCATTCTGGTCTACCTGGAACCGTAGTGACAAGAGAGGTCGGGTGGGGGAAACCCTGTAACCCGTGGGAACGCTCTACCGTGTAGGGGTCTTTGCGGGACTCTCCCTCTCTGGCTGCCCAGGTAATTCCCAGGTGGACGATCTTTCTGATCAAGGGGTCCATCTGCCCCGAACCTCTATAGTCACCCAACATTTTTTGGGTGTCTTGATTGGGTCCAGCACCTGCTTATCTCATCCAGTTCTTCAGTATTTTGCAGGAGGTCCTTGAAACCTCCTATAGAAATTCACTCTCCCCGAGGCTAAGCCTCGGCTCCCTTGTTTTTGCAGAAATCATTTGCATAGCCCCTCTTTCCTCTGATTCTGAACAAAGTCCCCTTCTTCCATAAATTCAAACTTCTGATTCTATATCTTGATTCCACCACCTGATTCGAAGATGCAGCCTAATTACCTAGCAAGACTACCATGTAAAAAACCTGAATATCTGAGATCCATGAAAGATAAGATGATTGAGGATGCCCTTGAATTCTATGAAATCAAATATAAACCCTCAACACCAATAGAAAACATTCAGGTTGATGTCCCAACAACCACAGCTTTCATCATAAACTATGCCCAAATTCTTTTGACAGAAGTTACAAAAGGATCAACCCGAGATATGCTCATGACAGGATACATTGAGATAGAAAAATTACACCAATCTGAATACCTTCAATGCTTGACAAATCCTGTACTTTGGGAACAACACCAAGATGCCCTTACAAAACGGGTAGAAATGATGAAATCAGTAGAACAAATTATCAACCAAAAATACCCGTATATACCAGAAACAGAGGATGAACCATCTTGGAACAGTAGTGAGGAACAATCCAGTTTCCCAGATCTCGGGACTGAGGCACAAAGTGGTTGTGGAATCCCAACCCAGATAGAAGACAATGTTGAATTAGGTTGGAATGTTGCAGGAGAACACAATGATGAGCCAAACGTAGACCATGAATTGCCAAGCCTAGAATTCCAAAACTCCTGCAATAATGAAATCAGAACTGAACCTTTTGATGGTATAAATTCCGCCCCTTATTTCGATAAGGTGGCCCTCGAAGGTTATTCAGACTTAGGTTCTAGTAACTCTACCCACATCCTAAGCCTAGAACCTAGATCTGAAACTTATTGGAAAGATTATGAGGCCCCTTATGAGAAAGATCAAATTTTTACAGAGTATGATTCCAGGCCTCTATTTGATGAATATCCCTCTCCAACATCCTCAGGAAATCTGATCGATTTTTCAGAAAACATGCCAATTTATGATACAGAAACTGAGGAGTTGGATGAGCAAGGTTTTAATGGGGTCTATCCTACCAGCTTCGAGCTTGAACAGAACACCTTTTTGAGCCCAGAATTGACATATAGGCTAGAACCCAGTCAGGCTGCTGATTCCACATCTGATGATTTTTGCTGTGGTGGAATTCATGATCATGAATCTCATTTTCGCCAACTCTCCGACAATTTCAGATCTGACTATAATTGCGGAGAGACTTTCCTTCCTGAACACGCCAGGCCCATCTACGACCTCAGTTCACATGACTCTGACTCCGACTCTGAGGTCTTGATTCCCGAGATCACTGATAACACAGAATCATTCCTTTTCGATCCTCAGAAACCAAAAATAGAAAATGCCAAGAGTGATTGCAACCCAGAATTCAAATCTTTTCTCAATTCAGATTTCTTTCATCCTACAGACACTCTTCAGGCATTTAATAGTTACCCAGAGGACTCTTTACAGAAAATCACCTGTCATTCCTTTCTAGAAGAGCCCTCACACACAGTTGCCACCTCGTCTGCACACGCAGAACTAATCAAAACCTCTTCCCAACCCCGACCCGCAACCGGACTCAATTTCTATCCAGATTCACCTCTCACCGAGCCGATTGCATTTCCACATCGGGTTTGGAACACTGATCAGACTACATATCATGCTCCATCATTCTCTGATCACCCCTGTAGGGTTTCCGCGTCATTCATTGATTATTCTACGGGTCCCTACTCTGACCAGGCTGATTCGACTCAGCCAAACCCTGCGTTTTCACTTCCACATCCATCTGAGCTTCATAGTATATGGTGGGTTCCACACCTTTTTATCCACATCTATCAACCCACCAGATTGATTGGGTTTGGGCTACATCATCAGCCTGTCGATCTGAACAAGCACCTGGTTGGACCAACCAGGCTCTTAATCAAGGTGCTTGTCTTACAAAACTCTGCTGATTTGATCATCCCCTCTCCATCGCATTTCCTGCTTGGCTGAAGGCGTAAAACTCAGCGCTTAACGGGAGGCAACCCGTCATTTTCCTAAAAATCCAAAACATTTTTCTGACACCTTTTTTCACTTAAGGTTCACCCTTGTAGACAGCCGACCCCACCTCAGATGCTTTCATCTGGGATTAGAAATCGTCCGCAAAATTTAACCCGACCCATTCACTCATCCAAATTTCTATCTTAAGGAATGAACTAAGTTAAATAAAAACCCTCTAGGTTACAATGAAGACATTGCAAATCTTAGGCATGGGGGGTATGAAAGTGCAAAACTTGTAAGAAAAGGTTTCAAACAAAAAATTCACATATGCCAAAAACACCATAAAAATTAAAAATTTTCGAAAAAGAATAAGAGGAAAAGAGGAGAAGGAAATTTTGTGAAGGAGAAGGAAAAAAGAAACAAAATGAAAAAGGAGCACAAAATTATGAGAAAAGGTGATAGTCATTAGTAAGGAACTAAGGAACTAACCTAAGTTCTAGACCTCATTTAAGAAAATAACTGAAAAGTGCATAATGAGATTAATAAGAACGTAAACCTTAGGCATTCTTGAATAGACTCTTAGTACCCATTAAGATCTGGACACTTCTCAAGAGGTTGAGGAAAATGAAAAGCTGAAGTATTAGGTCTAAGGCTTAGGGAGTATTTGGCCTCATTAACTAATTTTTGGTTTATGGGACTCAGTAACCTAAGCACCCTAACCTTACACACAGCCTGGTTCAGTAAGCGTAAAAATCAAAATCACGCAGAAGCGTCGCAAAATTCTGAAAAGAACACCTAGAGTAGGAGCGGCCGATCAACACAAGTTGATTTGGACGAGTTCCCAGCGCGGAGAGGCAGGAAATCCCCTCGAAGATGCGTAACAAAATATCATCTCCTCGGTGCTTGTCTCTTAGGATATTCACATATCCTACTGGGGGCATGTAAGCACTTTGCTGGTTCAGATTCCATGGATGGCATTATCTCGAAGTGTCAATTGCCAAGGTCTGGATTCGGACACGGAACACCGTGGATGGGATTATCTCGAAATCTCAATAGCCAGGGTTCCGGGGGTTGCCATGGGCGGTGCTATCTCGAAGGATCGATCGCCAGGAACCCTTGAGGATTGATGATGGGAGCAATGAATCTGATACAGACCGTGTTGAAAAGCCAATCCTAAGCTAGAATTAAAAAGAAAAAGAGAGAGAACTCTCCAAACAGATAAATTTTCTCTCTCTCTCTTACAAAACGCACTGCGAACTGAGCTAGGGCGAGAATCATTTCAAGCACGGGTGCTTTAACCACAAAGTCCAATAGACCTTAGGTTAGTTCTTGTGGGCCTTAAAAACTTTTGCTAAGGACTGAGGCTAAGGCTAGACAGATTTGGATCTTGATTGGTACTAAAGTACCTTTTAGGCCTATGGTCAGCATTCTAACCTAATCTAAGCTCAAATGAAAAAGCACTTACCTGAAGCTATTAAGAACTTCATGGTCTAGAACAAGGGTTGAAACCTTAAGTTTTTGCTAAGGGACTAGCAAAAGCTAGGCATGGGGGTATGATGAGAACCTCATCATGAGCCATAACTAGCTCATTTTGACCTAATACAACGGATAAAAGCTCCTACATAACTCAAGGAAAGGCTTAACTCAGAGAGATTCTGAGTTCGCAAAGAAAACAGAAACTAAGGGGTAAAAATGCAATTTCACCAATCCAATCTAAAAACAGGGTAACTCAGGGTCCAAACATAGGTCAAAGCAACCTAATAAGAATAAAAGTGGGATGAGATGATTCAATAAGGGCTACAGCAGCTCCAAGGAATTAAATGACATCCTATAACCCTAAAAACAAACCCACTTAAAAACACGAGGTTCGAGGCAGAGAAAAAAATCAAATAAACCCTCTAAAATTCATAGAAAAATAATCTCTAGGGTTTAGAACCTTCAATTTGGCCTTAGGAACCCATTTTGACCTACATTGAGAATCATGCCCAAATTAACAACTTAATTTGGGTTTTTGCATAAATTGACCGGTCAAACAAGGCTTAATATGGAAATAAAATTCACCATCATAATCCTTAGGTCCCAATTAGTCATGTATAAAAACTTGAGCCTAAGAGGAAACCTTCTTGACCAACTTTACACTTTGGTCCTCATTTATTTACATTTTGACCCTCAACTTTTGAACCCTCACATTTCTACTCCTAACTCTCCTTCGTTCTTTGCATCCAGGTCCCTCCTGCCAAAACCTGACCAGCACCATGCTCCGGCGACCTTGCCCGGAGCATGGCGCCGCGCAGGGTAAGGGGGAGGGTCTGGCAAGACAACCGGGGGTGCCCTGCGTCGTCAGTCGTCGCAGGAACACCCCCTGGTCGCTGCAACCCACCATACCGGCCGTGCGAACGCACGGACGGTATGGGTCTCCATCTCCGGCGTCCTCCGGCGAGGGAGACACGTCGTCTCCCTCTGCCCTCCTCTCTGATTCCGCCCCTATAAATACCCACGTCGCTCCGCCGTTCTCAGCAGCTCGGTCCTGACGGAGAAAGACCCCCACTTCCTCTCTTCCCACTCCGACAGGAAGCCCTCCAGCTCCGGCAGCCTCCCCTCTTCCTCCTCGTCGCTCTGCCGCACTACCAGCTGCAGGGTTGCTCTCCCTCGCTCTTCCCGCGCCACGCCGCACCCAGCTGGCGCCTCTCCGGCCCTCTCCTCACCGCCGCCCCTTCCCCTGGGCAACTTCTTCTCCGGCGACAGTCGATACGACTGTCGCCTGCTCCGGCCCCTCCTCGACCTGCTAAGTAGGTAGAACTCCTCCTCTTCCTCCCCTCTTCCTTTTCCTCACTTTACATCTTTACTGTTGCCCCGATCCGACCAATCGCCCTCACCTTCTCCCCCTCCGGCCCCTGCTCCGGCGACCCGCTCCCATCACTCCAGCAACCCACACGGCTCGCCGACCACCACAGAACCTCCGCCTCCTCACCCTGATCAACCTCCGCTGTAACGAACGCGTGCCCCAGACGTCTTTTAAGACGTCTGGGAGGAGGCCTAGACGTCGGTCCAGACTGCTGGGATCACAACCAGACGTCTGAACAGACGTCTGGGATCGTTTCCAGACGTCTGGAAAATAGTTATTTTCGCACGGGACAGTCGTTTGCGCGCCTGTGCGCGCAGACCCGCGTTTCCTCTCTCTCTCTCTCTTTTTCCCTCTCTCTCTCTGCGGCTGCAGGCGGCCTGCCACCCCTTCTCTCCTCCTCGCGCGGCCTTAAAAGGGCCACGCCTCCCCTCCCGTCTCCACAGTCTCCTCCTTCTTCTCCTTCCTGTGCGCGAGAGCGAGCGGACGCGAGGGCGGCAGCGACGGCCGCAGTGAGTGCGGAGGTGCGGCGTGCGAGGGCGGAGCTCTGCCGTGAGGGCGAGCTCGCCGGAGCGGCTTGGCCGGCCGGCGGAGGGCGCAGGGGGTGCGGAACGACGCGGAGAGGGACCTGCTGCGGTCTGAGCAGCAGGAGCGCGAGGTGCGACGCGGGCGGCGTCGCGAGCAGAGTCCGGGTCGCGCCCTGATTCTGGAAAAATTTCCAGAATCAGACGTCTGGGTTGACAGCCAGACGGCGAGATAGACGTCTTGAAGCTCATACAGACGTCTGAAAGGTGAGTTTACCGCCTTCTCCTTCCTTCCTGTCGACTGACCGTACTGAGGGAGGGAGTTGGCTGTGCGCAGGTTCGCTGACTCGCCATCCCTTGCGAATCAGACGTCTGGAAGTTGTACCAGACGGCGGGAGTGACCTCCAGACGTCCTGAGTGACCACTGGACGTCTAGGAGCTAGGCCAGACGTCCCCGTAGACTTCTGGACGTCTGGGAAACCACGCTGAACAGGTAATTCTCTGATCCACTTTGTAAGACGTCTGGAAGAAGTTGTAGACGTCTGATTTTGCACAGTATCGTCTTTTTCGACCCGTTTAGGGCCCGTTCGGGCTCCGTTTTCCGCGTTTCGAGTTGCGTTCTTTTCAGAATTAATTCCTCTACCCGTCTACAGTAGCTATACACTGTTTTGAGACACTCCTTGTGTTTGATCCTTGTGATAGGACCTCGTTCGGTTGCAGCCTTGAGAGTCGCGGAGGCACGCGGGATTCCCGATCACGCCCCCATTACTCCCGTTGTACCTGGTAGAGTGGCTTTAAGTATTAATAAAATCTATCAAAAGTATGAAACCATAACTAGAAACTAGGACATTGCATGAATCCTAGGAATCAGAAATATATGGAATGATAGGTCCTAGGTGTTGCATGAATCCTAGGGCCGAAAAACTAGATTTTACGATAGACCCTAAGATATGGCATGAATCCTAGGATGGAAAAACTAGTGGAATGTATAATACTGCAGTCTTGGAAAAATGGAAAGGAATATATGAAGCTGCCTGTAAATTGAATTCACAGCTGCCTGTTCTGAATAAAGAAACATGATTGGGATCATGGTTTGTAAGAACGTGAAACTGGAAAGTAAGACATAAGATGTTCTGGAACCCTACGAGGAAGTAGGAGTAGAACTCCTGGAAAGCGAATGGAATAGACTTGGGGAAGTGAGCTGGCCCTTGAGTACGGAGTACCAAGGAGAGCGACTGTCCCCCTGTTTAGTGCAGAGCTGAGCTAGCCGCCCCAGGTACCCGGGGGTTAGGACTGGCCACTCTGTACCGACTTGTTGGCCCTCGTGTACGTAGTACCGAGGAGAGCTAGTAGTGTTAGGAGAGTACTAGCTACCCCACGGGCCCCGGGGTTCTGCTAGCCTCCTTCACCGACTTGTTAGGCCCACTAGGGCAAACCAGGGTAGTCAGGCGAGGGTGCACGGACTGTGGAGGGGCAAGGCCCCGGTTTGGTTACTGTGGAGGGGTTGGACCCCTGTTACTGAGAGGGCTCTGCCCTGGTTCCGTGCTGTGCTTTGGGCACACCCGTTAACGGAAACGACTGACCGCGTGCCAGTGCGGGCTAGCTACCTGTGCGTTTATCGCGCGTGCCGTAGTCACCGTTACGTCTGTCAGTGACCTTGGGGTGGTTGACTGAGGGTAGGATCACCACGGGGGACTCTCCCGGCCAGGAGAGCACCACGTGCTACTTATACTTTTGGAAAAGACTGCAATCAAGATCGTTCCCACGAGGACATTCGAGATCAAGTAAAGGATCTGAGAAATAAATGAAATAGTGAGAAAAAAATGAAAGATGTGAATAAATGAAGTAATAGAACATAACAGCTACTGTACACTCTACTGTTGCCTTTAGTTAGTTTGCCACTCTACTCAGCGTTTTGCTGACGTGTTACACTCGTTACCTTTTTCAGGACCAAGTGTTGAGCAGCCAGGGTCGGCGGCTGCAGAGGACGCTGGGCCGAGTAGGGTCCAGTAGAGTTACCGCAGTCTTTTGTACCTCTTTTGTTCTGTTCTAGTGAGTAGTTTTTGTTTCCGCTGTACCTTTTTACCTGCAGTTCTTGTTATATGAAAAATGTTGTTTTACTGTTGTGGTGGTACCTACTGTAGTAGTTTCTTTCCTTACTGCTGTACTTCTTACTGTTAGTTATATTCATGCTGAATGTGGTTTATTTTACTGTCTTTTGGTTACTTCCTCGTTGGACGATTAGGTCCTGGGATTAGTCGAGTCGGTCCGGTTCTCGTGTCTCGTAGGGACTCGGGAACCGGGTCGTTACAAGATGGTATCAGAGCAAGGTCGTCCCGAGAAGTGAATCAACTGACTGGAAAATAACCAATTCACATGTTTATAGCTAGAGTAGCCACCACAACATGTCTCTTGACATGAGCTCCTAGAAGTTTTGTTGGATACCGTCTGTTTTGACATTTCCGTTTTGTTCCGCGTCTCCTTGCAGGAGATGCCTCGTCGCGAGACTGGCGAGACTGGCCGCGGGCGCCGCCGAGGGCGAGGTCGGCGAGGTGGAAGTGCTGTCGTTGACGTCTCGGTGGACCAGCCACCACTCCCTGGCATCCAGGCCCAGGACCTCGCCAGACTGATACGGGATATTGTACGAGAGGATCTCCACCCATCGCCCCGAGCACCTCCTCCTGGGGTTGCAAAGGGGGAGTCCTCTGTGGGACCACGCGACGGACGCGGCGCTGGACACGAGGGAGGGGATGGGCCCCTGCCGCCCCCACCTTCCTCCGACACTTCTGTACACGAGGCACCTTCGCCTGGAGGTGCACCAGCACCTCCCCTACAGCGCCACTTCGAGCTTTTCGGACAGTTCCGGAAGCTGAAGCCCCCCTCCTTCAAGGGGGATGAGGACCCGACCGAGTCAAAGGACTGGCTTGAGCAGCTGGAGAAGATCTTCGACACCCTTCGCCCCCCAGTGGAGTGCCGCGTGGCCTTTGCCACGTACCAGCTGGAGAGTGCGGCACACAGGTGGTGGAGGGCGGTCCGGGGACAGGAGAGGGACGAGCCGACGTGGGACCAGTTCGTCACCCTCTTCTGCGAGCAGTACTTTCCCCAGACGTGGCAGGACCAGAGGAGGCGGGAGTTCCACACTCTCCGCCAAGGGAGGATGACCGTGAGCGCGTACCGCACGCGTTTCTTGGAGCTGTTCCGCTTTGCAGCGACAGCGGTAGCCACTGAGGAGGAGCGCCTTTGGAGGTTCACCGAGGGGCTCCGGCCTGCGATCCGGGGGTATGTCAAACCCCTGAAGCTGCCGACGTTTTCGAGGGTGGTAGAGGCAGCTATGACTTACGAGGAGGCCAACCCGTCCGTGCGAGAGACCGACGGCGGGCGGAAGAGGCCCTTTCAGCCAGACTTCTCACAGGGCCGGCGAGAACGGAGACACGTGACGTCCGCAGGAGAGCCGTCACGTTGTGCAGGGCCATCAGTGGCCTTTGGGGGCCCTCGACAGGGGCCATTCGCCAGCACCGAACCCCCGCCTAGCCGACAGCAGGGACTCACTGAGGGCGAGAGTCGGGTTCCCCTCTGCTACCAGTGTGGCCAGCCGGGCCACGTCAGGAGGGACTGCCCATCTAGGGCAGGAGGTCAGCAGATACTTCCCGTGCAGAGCACTGGAGGGCGTGCAGGAGGCCGCGGTTCCCAGGCACGAGGAGGAGGACAGCAGTCGCGAGGAGGGTACCGGCCAACACCTACCCGTCCGACGCAGAGTGTGGCTGCCTCGTCCGCACCTAGAGCTGAGGGGCGTATCAACGCCCTAACACACAGGGACGCCAGAGCTTCGGGATCCGTGGTAGCAGGTATGGTTTCAGTTTCTGGCAGACTCGTTTACACGCTTTTCGATTCCGACGCTACACACTCGTTTGTCGCAGCCAGTTTCGCAGTTAGTTTGGACCAGGATTATACACTGTTAGAGAATCCGTTCGTAATCAGAGGTCCGAGTGGTCAGCTGTTTGTAGCTGAGGAGGTGTACACGGGTTGCGAGGTCAGCATCGGGGGACATAGCCTGCCAGCTGACCTGATTATGATACAGATGGAGGACTTTGGAGTGATTCTGGGGATGGATTGGCTGTCCGCTTACCACGCCTTGGTAGACTGTTTTGAGAGGAAGATTGTCTTCTCCATTCCGGAGTTGCCTTCTTTCGAGTTTCACGGGCAGCCAATGGACGGAGGTTTCAGGTGCATTTCGGCACTTCGGGCGGCGAGACTTTTGAGCCAGGGGTGTGAGGGCTTCCTAGCTTGTGTGGTGGCAGAGCACAGCCCCGTGGCAGACTTCCAGAGCATCCCGGTGGTCAGAGAGTACCCCGACGTGTTTCCAGACGAGTTACCAGGACTACCGCCCGAGCGTGAGATCGAGTTTGAGATCTTACTAGTACCAGGGACCAGCCCCATCTCCACCGCACCATACAGGATGGCACCGCTTGAGCTGCGAGAGCTCAAGTCTCAGTTGCAGGACCTTTTGGAAAAAGGTTTCGTGAGGCCCAGTGCGTCTCCCTGGGGAGCCCCGGTACTGTTTGTGAAGAAGAAGGATGGGACCCTACGCCTTTGTGTGGACTACCGACAGCTAAATAGGGTCACCATCAAGAACAGATATCCGCTGCCGAGGATCGACGATTTGTTTGACCAGTTGCGGGGTGCCACGGTGTTTTCCAAGATAGACTTGAGGTCTGGATACCACCAGTTGAGGATCAGGGAGACCGACGTCTCCAAGACAGCTTTCCGCACCCGGTACGGACACTACGAGTTTTTGGTCATGCCGTTTGGGCTGACCAATGCCCCCGCTGCTTTCATGGACCTGATGAACCGGGTGTTTAGACCGTACTTGGACCAGTTTGTGGTGGTTTTCATAGATGATGTACTCATCTATTCTAGAGATCGGACGCAGCACGGACAGCACTTGCGGATGGTTCTGGACACTCTGAGACGACGCAGGCTGTACGCCAAATACAGCAAGTGCGAGTTCTGGTTGAGGGAGGTGACCTTTTTGGGTCATGTGATCTCTGGAGACGGCCTGGCGGTGGACCCCGCCAAGGTCGAGGCAGTGCTCAGGTGGGAGAGACCGCGTTCAGTCACTGAGATTCGCAGTTTCCTGGGACTGGCAGGTTACTACAGACGGTTCATCAGGGGATTTTCACAGATTGCGCGTCCTATGACACAGTTGACCCGGAAGGATGTGCCTTTCGCTTGGACAGACGCCTGTGAGGCGTGTTTTCTGGAGTTGAAGGAGAGGTTGACCTTGGCTCCCATGCTCACCATCCCTGACAGTAGTGGCGGGTTCGTTGTGTACACGGACGCTTCCTTGCAGGGGTTAGGAGGTGTGCTCATGCAGAGGGGTCACGTTGTCGCTTACGCTTCACGGCAACTGAAGCCCCATGAGCATACCTACCCTACCCACGACCTGGAGTTGGCAGCTGTTGTCTTCGCGCTGAAGACCTGGAGGCACTACTTGTACGGTGAGACCTTTGAGATTTTTATAGATCACAAGAGCCTCAGGTATCTTTTTGACCAGAAGGAGCTCAACATGAGACAGAGACGTTGGTTGGAGCTCCTAAAGGACTACGATTGCAGCATCTCCTACCACCCGGGAAAGGCCAATGTGGTGGCTGACGCCTTGAGCCGTAAGGCGCCCGCACGCTTAGCTAGTCTACAGTTACAGAGTTGGAGCCTTTTGGAGGAGGTGGGCAGTTGGCGACCTCTAGAGTTACGAGGATACTGTGGGGCAGTGACGGTGACACGGCAGACCAGGCCAGAGTTGATAGACCGCATCATCACGGGACAGATGGCCGATCCGTACTTGCAGTCTTTGCACGACAGAGTACTATCAGGGGACCCAGGGAACTTCTCTTTCACAGACCAGGTGCTACGCTTGAGGGGACGGTTGTGCGTTCCCAGAGACGACGAGCTGTTGAGAGAACTCCTGACTGAGGCACACGGTTCCAGATTCACCATACATCCCGGAAACACGAAAATGTACCATGACTTGAGACGCGAGTTTTGGTGGAGAGGGATGAAGCGGGATGTGGGTGAGTTCGTGCAGCAGTGCTTAGTGTGCCAGCAGGTGAAAGCCGAGCATCAGAGGCCGGCAGGGTCGCTTCAGCCGCTCCCAGTACCAGAGTGGAAGTGGGAGAGCATCACCATGGACTTGGTGGTGGGCTTACCTGTTACCCAGCGGGGACACGACGCAGTCTGGGTAATAGTGGAAGATTGACAAAGACGGCGCGATTCTTGCCGATCCGAGACACTTTGGGACCAGCACAGTTGGCAGAGGGGTATATCCGTGATGTGGTGCGACTACACGGAGTTCCGCGGGAGATCGTATCCGACCGGGATACCCGCTTTACGTCCCAGTTTTGGGCTGAGTTTCAGCAGGCCTTAGGGACGAGGTTGAGGTTTAGCACGGCTTACCACCCCCAGACGGACGGGCAGTCGGAACGCACGATACAGACACTGGAGGTCCTTTTGCATGCCTGTGTACTAGACTGGAGGGGCTCTTGGGAGGAGCACCTGCCCCTGGCGGAGTTTGCATACAACAACAGTTATCACTCGAGCATCGGCATGGCTCCCTACGAGGCTCTGTACGGACGGAAGTGTACGGCACCCTTGAGTTGGGTTGAGGTGGGGACCAAGTGGGAGGATGGCCCCAGGTTGATCCGGCAGAGTCAGGAGGTAGTGGAGCAGATCCACAGACGACTCCGCACTGTCAGGAGTAGACAGAAGAGCTACGCGGATCGCAGACGCAGAGAGGTGCAGTTCGAGGTTGGGGACCACGTCTTCCTTCGTGTTTCGCCCATGAAGGGCTTACAGCGGTTTGGGGTGAGAGGGAAGCTCGCGCCGAGGTTCGTGGGGCCCTTTGAGGTCCTGGAGCGAGTTGGACCCGTTGCTTACAGACTTGCCCTTCCCCCGCAGCTTTCTAGTGTGCACGACGTGTTCCACGTGTCCAACCTCAGGAAGTACGTAGCCGATCCCAGCCACGTACTGAGTCACGAGAGCGTCGAGGTGAGCGACGACCTGACCTACCCCTAGCGGCCAGTGCAGATCCTAGACCGAGCCGTCCGCAGGTTGAGACGAAAGCAAGTACCCCTGGTAAAGGTTTTGTGGAGGAGCCAGCGGTACGAGGAGGCTACCTGGGAGCCTGAGGCGGCAATGCGGGAGTGGTACCCGGAGCTTTTCGCGGGTACGTCTTTTCGGACCGGCTTCGGTCCTCTTTGAGTTTTTTATGGTTATTTGGACATCTTTTTCCCGCACCCTAGTTGGCGCAAGTTTCGGGGACGAAACTTCCTTTGAGTTTGTTATATTGTAACGAACGCGTGCCCCAGACGTCGGTCCAGACGGCTGGGATTACATCCAGACGTCTGAACAGACGTCTGGGATCGTTTCTAGACGTCTGGAAAACAGTTATTTTCGCACGGGACAGTCGTCTGCGCGCCTGTGCGCGCAGACCCGCGTTTCCTCTCTCTCTCTCTTTTTCCCTCTCTCTCTCTGCGGCTGCAGGCGGCCTGCCACCCCCTCTCTCCTCCTCGCGCGGCCTTAAAAGGGCCACGCCTCCCCTCCCGTCTCCACAGTCTCCTCCTTCTCCTTCCTGTGCGCGAGAGCGAGCGGACGCGAGGGCGGCAGCGACGGCCGCAGTGAGTGCGGAGGTGCGGCGTGCGAGGGCGGAGCTCTGCCGTGAGGGCGAGCTCGCCGGAGCGGCTTGGCCGGCCAGCGGAGGGCGCAGGGGGCGCGGAACGACGTGGAGAGGGACCTGCTGCGGTCTGAGCAGCAGGAGCGCGAGGTGCGACGCGGGCGGCGTCGCGAGCAGAGTCCGGGTCGCGCCCTGATTCTGGAAAAATTTCCAGAATCAAACGTCTGGGTTGACAGCCAAACGGCGAGATAGACGTCTTGAAGCTCATACAGACGTCTGAAAGGTGAGTTTACCGCCTTCTCCTTCCTTCCTGTCGACTGACCGTACTGAGGGAGGGAGTTGGCTGTGCGCAGGTTCGCTGACTCGCCATCCCTTGCGAATCAGACGTCTGGAAGTTGTACCAGACGGCGGGAGTGACCTCCAGACGTCCTGAGTGACCACCGGACGTCTGGGAGCTAGGCCAGACGTCCCCGCAGACTTCTAGACGTCTGGGAAACCACGCTGAACAGGTAATTCTCTGATCCACTTTGTAAGACGTCTGGAAGAAGTTCCAGACGTCTGATTTTGCACAGTATCGTCTTTTTCAACCCGTTTAGGGCCGGTTCGGGCTCCGTTTTCCGTGTTTCGAGTTGCGTTCTTTTCAGAATTAATTCCTCTACCCGTCTACAGTAGCTATACACTATTTTGAGACACTCCTTGTGTTTGATCCTTGTTATAGGACCTCGTTCGGTTGCAGTCTTGAGAGTCGCGAAGGCACGCGGGATTCCCGATCACGCCCCCATTACTCCCGTTGTACCTGGTAGAGTGGCTTTAAGTATTAATAAAATCTATTAAAGTATGAAACCATAACTAGAAACTAGGACATTGCATGAATCCTAGGAATCAGAAATATATGGAATGATAGTTCCTAGGTGTTGCATGAATCCTAGGGTCGGAAAACTAGATTGTATGATAGACCCTAGGATATGGCATGAATCCTAGGATGGAAAAACTAGTGGAATGTATAATACTGCAGTCTTGGAAAAATGGAAAGGAATATATGAAGCTGCCTGTAAATTGAATTCACAGCTGCCTGTTCTGAATAAAGAAACATGATTGGGATCATGGTTTGTAAGAACGTGAAACTGGAAAGTAAGACATAAGATGTTCTGGAACCCTACGAGGAAGTAGGAGTAGAACTCCTGGAAAGCGAATGGAATAGACTTGGGTAGGATCACCACGGGGGACTGAGGGTAGGATCACCACGGGGGACTGAGGGTAGGATCACCACGGGGGACTCTCCCGGCCAGGAGAGCACCACGTGCTACTTCTACTTTTGGAAAAGACTGCAATCAAGATCGTTCCCACGAGAACATTCGAGATCAAGTAAAGGATCTGAGAAATAAATGCAATAGTGAGAAAAAAATGAAAGATGTGAATAAAGGAAGTAATAGAACATAACAGCTACTGTACACTCTACTGTTGCCTTTAGGTAGTTTGCCACTCTACTCAGCGTTTTGCTGATGTGTTACACTCGTTACCTTTTTCAGGACCAGGTGTTGAGCAGCCAGGGTCGGCGGCTGCAGAGGACGCTGGGCCGAGTAGGGTCCAGTAGAGTTACCGCAGTCTTTTGTACCTCTTTTGTTCTGTTCTAGTGAGTAGTTTTTGTTTCCGCTGTACCTTCTTACCTGCAGTTCTTGTTATATGAAAAATGTTGTTTTACTGTTGTGGTGGTACCTACTGTAGTAGTTTCTTTCCTTACTGCTGTACTTCTTACTGTTAGTTATATTCATGCTGAATGTGGTTTATTTTACTGTCTTTTGGTTACTTCCTCGTTGGACGACTAGGTCTTGGGATTAGTCGAGTCGGTCCGGTTCTCGTGTCTCGTAGGGACTCGGGAACCGGGTCGTTACATCCGCCCTTCCACTTCCCCCAAATCACCCTCTGCAACTCCACCGAACAAACCCATCTCCCAACCTGCAGTTTGACCTAGGGCGGCCCTTAGGCTCCGCCCCGCCGCCTGCACACCCCCCGACCACCTTCGCCGTACCACGGCGAAGGTCCTCCGCGTTTCTGATTGGGCCGAGAGGCCGTTTCTCTGTGGGCAGGTACCTGCGCTCGCCGCCGCCATTGTTGAAGCGAAGCAGCTTCTTCACCTGCTGCCCCAGGTGCGCCACGCCCAGGTCACGCTCCCAGGCAGTGCGAGGTGTCTTCGCGAAGTACCAGGCTGCAGTCGAGTCGAAGCTCTTGCGCGAAGCCCCCGCGCTTCGCCTCGACTGCCGCTGCTTCCTCCGCGCAGGCATCCAAATTGGGGTGGGACATTTAGTCCCACCTCGGAAAGCCACTGAGGCGAACGGGCGCTTAAAGGCAAAAAGTGCCTTAAGCTGTTCGCCTCAGTTCACGGGGTGAGGTCCCCTTCACCCGCCCGACTACCCGGCCTCGTCCGCACGCACGCCTTGTGGACCTGGCCCGACCCGACTTAGCCTGACCTGCACTCCTCGCCCACCACGCACGCCGGTGGGCCTGGACCCGGGCGACGACCCGTACCCGACTACCCGGCAACTCTGGGAGAGCTTTCCTAAGAGCAGCTTCTGTGAGAGAGAAACGCGGGGGGGGGGGGGGGGGGGGGTGGGTAGAGTAGGTTTTGCCCGCTGACGAGAGCTTTGAAGTGTGCAGGCACAGGCGAAGAAGAAGACGAGCGAGGCAGAGAAGAAGGACGACGAAAGCTGAAGGAAGGAGGAGCACTGTAGCAGCGGCGGTTTAAGTCGTCTGATTGGAAAATCAGACGACGCTCTGAAGGCAGAAAAGAGGAAGAAGAACAGGACCGCAAGGGAAAAGAAAAAGAAAGAGACAAGCAGAAACAAGAGCTGAAAGAAGAAGAAGAACATCAATCAGACGACGCTCTGAAGGTAGAAAAGAGGAAGAAGAACAGGACCGCAAGGGAAAAGAAAAAGAAAGAGACAAGCAGAAACAAGAGCTGAAAGAAGAAGAAGAACATCACCCACTGCTGCAGATAAAGAAGACAGAAAGAAAAAGAAGAAAGAAGGAGAGACGACGTCCTGACAGCAAAAGCAGAAGAAGAGAGCACGAGAAGAAGATCTGAAGAACAGAAGGCAGAAGAAGAAGACCACAAGGAGATAAAGAAATGAAAAGCCAAAGAGGAAGAAGAGAAGAAGAAGAAGCCAAATTTTCATCTCTCTCTCTCTCTTTATTTTTGTAATAAGAATTTGTACCCCTAGAATACGACTTGCTCCCTGAGTTCAACCTCGGGAACTCTTTTATTTTCCGAGTAAAAAAATTATATATTTGAAATGATGGCAATAACTGGCTATACTACAACGCTATAACAAAACCTAGTTATCGCCACGTCACCCTTCCTCCCCAGCTTTTTAGTGTGCACGACATGTAACACGTGTCCAACCTCAGGAAGTACGTCGCCGATCCCAGTCACATCCTGAGCCACGAGAGCGTCGAGGTGGGTGACGACCTAACCTACCCCGAGCAGCCAGTGCAGATTCTTGACAGAGTCGTCCGGAGTCTGAGACGGAAGCAAGTACCCCTGGTGAAGGTTTTGTGGAGGAGCCAGCGGTACGAAGAGGCTACCTGGGAGCCTGAGGCGACGATGCGAGAGCGGTACCCGGAGCTCTTTGAGGGTACATCTTTTCGGACCGACTTCGGTCCTCTTTGAGTTTGTTATGCGTATATCGTTCTTTCTCTGCACCCTAGTTAGCACAAGTTTCGAGGATGAAACTTCCTTTGAGTTTGTTATGTTGTTAAGACCAAGCCATCAGACACTTTTAAGACGTCTGAGAGTTGGTCCAGACGTTAGGATGCCTTCCCAAACGTCTGGAAATAAATTTTTGCGGCGTACGATTGCGAGTCTATGCGCGTGCGCGCGCAGACTGCGCCCACCGACCAGCAGGAGTCTTCTTTTTTCTTTCTCTCTCTCCCCCGACGCCTTCAAATACCCTCTCCCGCACCACCACTCCACCGTCTCCTCCTTCTTAGAGTGTTACCGTGAGAGTGAGAGAGCGAGGGCAGCAGCTGCTACCGGGTGCGTGCGGGGAGGAAGAGGTGCAGCGAGAGGGAGAAGAGGCAGAGTGCGTGAGGAAGAGAGAGCGAGCTCGCCGGAGCAGCGCAGGGTCGGTCGACGGGCGCGCAACGGGAGTGTGGTGCTGGGGAACATACCCCGGTGTTGCTGTAGCTCAAGCAGCAGGCGGGCGATTGCCGCGCGGCGCGGCCGTGCGCAGCAGGCGGAAGGCGAGGAGGTCCTAATTCTGGGAAATTTTTCCAGAATCAGATGTCTGGACCTATGTCCAGACGGCGTGGGGGACATCTGGAGTGAGATCCAGACGTCTGAAAGGTACGATATTCCTCATCTTCCTCCTTTTGGAAGATGCGGCCATGCAGGCCATTCCGCCGAAAGCCCTGAGACGTGTCGTGTTGAGAGTGTTTGCATACGCGTGCAGGTTTCGTTCAAGAAGGAGCGAGGACACGCCCTCCCACACAGATCAGACGTCTGGGCAAGTCACCAGACGAGGGATAGCATCTCCAGACGTCCAGAGTGATAGACGGACGTCAGGAACTAGGTCCAGACGATTCAGCGGGATCCTGGATGTCTGAAGAGCAGCGTAGAAGTAAGGTATGATCTGAACCATCTTTTAGGACGTCTGGAAGGTGTTCCAGATGTCTGATTTGGGGCAGAGTTGTCGTTTTTGACCCGTTTAGGGTCCGTCTGAAGTCCGATTTCCACGTTTGAGATTCTGTTCTTCTCAGAATTTGTTCCTCTACTTATTTAAAATAGTTTTATCCTATTCTGAGTGGTTCTTTGTGATTGATCCTTGTATTAGGACCTCGTTCCGTTGCGGCTCTGGGGGTTGCGGAGGCATGCGGACCTGCCTATTACGCCCCCATTACTTCCAGTTTCGCGGGTAGAGTGGCTCCCCTTGGTTATTTACCAACATTAATGCATCTTTGAGATAAATAATAGATTCTAGGGTATGGCATGAATCATAGGGTCTGAAAACTAGATTGAATGATAGATCCTAGGATATGGCATGAATCCTAGGACTTGAAAACAAGATTGAATGATAGATCCTAGGGTATGGCATGAATCCTAGGACTGGAAAATTAGATTGAATGATAGATCCTAGGGTGTGGCATGAATCTTAGGACTGGAAAACTAGATTAAATGCTAGATCTTAGGGTGTGGTATGAATCCTAGGAACAGAAACACTGAAACGAATGTCGTGAATACATGAATTGCAGTCGTGGGAAAGTAGATAGAACAATGATAATTGTCTGTAATTGGATAACAGCTGCTTGTATATGAATGGATATTAACTGTTGGGAACACGGGCTATATGAAAATAAAACTAAAATGATGAAACCTAAAATGGCTTGGCTAGAGAAATATGAGCGTGAACCCTACGAGGAGTTAGGAGTAGAGCTCCTGAAAGGACAATGGAATGGAATTGGGGAAGTGAGCTGACCCTTGAGTACGGAGTACCGAGGAGAGCGACTGCCCCCTGTTTAGTGCAGAGCGGAGCTAGCCGCCCCATGGACCCAGGGTTAGGTCTGGCCACTTTGTACTGACTTTTGGCCCTCGCGTACACAGTACCGGGGAGAGCTACTAGTGTAGGGAGAGCGCTAGCCACCCCACGGGCCCCGAGGTTCTGCTAGTCGTCCTACACCGACTTGTTAGGCCCACTGGGCAAACCAGGGTAGTCAGGCGAGGGTATGCGGACTGTGGAGGGGCAAGACCCTTGTTTGGTTGTTGTGGAGGGGCTAGACCCCTGTTACTGAGAGGGCTTTACCCTATGCTGGTTCCGTGCTGTACTTTAGGTGCACCCGTTAACGGAAACAACTGACCGCGTGCCAGTAAGGGTTGGCTACCCGTACGTTTATCATGCATGCCATAGTCGTCGTTACGTCTGTCAGTGACCTTGGGGTGGTTGACTGAGGGTAGGACCACCACGGGGGACTCTCCCGGCCGGGAGAGCTCCGCGTGCTACTTCTACTTTTCGGAAAAGACTACAATCAAGATCATTCCCACGAGGAACATTCAAGATCAAGCGAAAGACCTGAGAAATAAACTAAGAAAGCATAAAATAAAGAAAGAAATTAAAACAACAGCTACTTGTTTACCTTTACTGTTTTTCGTAGCTAGCTAGTTGCCACTCTACTCAGTGTTTCGCTGACGTGTCACCTTTATCACCTTTTCAGGACCAGGTGTTGAGTAGCCAGAGTCTGCGGTTGCGAAGGGTGCTGGGCCTAGTAGAGCCCAGTAGTTCTACTTGTGTTGTACTTGCTGTACCGTTTTTATGTTGTAGTGAATATGTTCTGTTACACTTGTACACTTTTATTGTAAGCATCATAATTCTATACCTGTTTTAATTCTCTACTGTTGTGGTGGTATGTATTGTAATAGTTCTTTTCTTTACTGCTGTACTTTTGTTATTGTTAGTTACATGCATGATGAATGTGGTTTATTTTACTGTTCTTTTGGTAACTTTCTCATTGGATGACTGGATCTTGGGATCAGTCGAGTCGGTCCGATTCTCGTGTCTTGTAGGAATTCGGGAACCAGGTCATAACACTTGGATTGAGGCTCCGGGTTAGGATTTTCCACTCTACATCGACTCCTGTTGGCCCTCTCGTACGCGGTATCGAGGCATCCTACTAGTGTAGGGAGGGAGCTAACCACCCTACGGGACCCAGGGTTCAGCTTGCCACTCTACACCGACTTTGTTAGGCCCTCTGGGCAAATTGGGGTAGTCGAACGAGGGTACGCTGACTATACTGGGGCGAGACCCCTGTTTGGTTCTGAGGGGCGAGACCGCTGTTCTGAGAGGACAAGGCCCTATACTATTCCGTGCTGTACTTTGGGCGTATCAGCTAGCGGAAATGACTGACCACGTGTCAGTGCGGGGTAGCTACCCGTGCGCTTATCTTGCGTGTCGTAGTCACCGTTACGTCTCAACAGTGACATCGGGGTGGTTGACTGGGTGTAGTACTACCACGGGGCACTCTCCCAACTAGGAGTGCACCACGTGTACCTTCTACTTTACGGAAAAGACTGCAATCAAGATCGTTCCTACGAGGAACATGCAAGATCAAGAAATACCTGGATACTTTGGGAAATAGATGAATCAAAAACACATAAATGAGATAAATAGAAAAGAGAAATAAATCTGTTATTTTTACTGTACTTGTACTTAAATAATATTGACACCACTCTACTCAACGTTCGCTGACTCTGTCTCTTCATAACACTGTTCAAAACCAGAAGTTGAACAGCCTAAGTTTCCGACTGCGGAGGGTGCTGGCCCAGCCGAGCCCAGCCGTTGTCGTTCCTTTAGCACTTTATTTTTCTCTACTGTTGTAGTAAGTAATGGACACATAGTTTAATGTTCCAGTCACTTCTGTTTCCTTTACGTTTTCTGTTGTTGTTGTGGTAGCATGTACTACGTGTTGAGACTGTTGTTCTATCTTCTTTATTGTTTCGTACTTTTCTTCTACTTAGCTATATTGCATGTGTGAATGTGGTTTATTTTTCCTGCTTTCGGCCATTTCTTGTTGGATGACTAGGTCTTGGGATTAGTCGAGGCGAGCCGGTCTCGGATCTTGTAGGGATCCAGGAACCGGGTCGTAACATCTTGCTACTCTATCTGCATAAACATTAATCATATTCATTATATATTTTTAAAGTAATAATAAACTTTAAAACATATAAGTAATTTACTTCTTAAAGATATATGATTTATTACCTAAACTTGAGCCTGCTACTGAGGGGTCGACATGAACTGGGGACGTACTCTCCACCATCTCATCCTCTGCCTCCTAGCCCTCCTCCTCTCCTGCCTCCTCCTCCCCCTCCTCATCTGATCCTCCATAATCTGGATCATCCTCTACTCGGTCTGGCAAGGTCTGAGCAATCACCTTCCTCTTTCCCTTCCCCCTGGATGTAGTAAACGTGTCATCTCCCCGAGTCGTACGAAACGTGACTGAGGGGGTGGCTGAACTTGCTGTCGAAGGGGTGACTGAGCATGAGGAGACGAATCATCCTGTGACTGAACCTTTTCTATTGGATTTTTTCTTAAACAACTTCATTTGTAACACATAAAAAATGCAATAACCTTCAGTTTTCTTAAGCTTACGAATCTGTTTCCTTGCCTCATACCATGCAGCCAGAAAACCATTAGGGTTATTCAACAGCTCAGCAATAAACTGAAGTATTTCTGTCATGAATTTAGCACTAGCTCTATTCATAACCTTCAGTTGAAACATCTTTAACAAAAATGACAACTTTGACATTTTCCTAACACCGGGAGGAATAGCATCCTCAGCCGCCTTAACAGCATCATAGAGCGGATCTTCCCCGTCTATATTTATATCCTCTCATTCTCTCACCTCGTTCAACATTTCTTCTATTTCTTCACCTCCGCTATCAGCTATGTTCTCGTCGATCTCTTGGTCAACAGTGTTCTCATTATCATTTTCGCGCATTCACAACTCCGATTCAACCGCCGACTCGCCCTAACGCCCTCCGTCTTCCACCTCGTCGGTATACCTTCGGTGAGCCCTAGCGGCTTCCACACTTGCCTAAACACGTTGCTTCCACGCTCCACACCTCCGCCTCATCACAACAACCAAAAGCCCTCACTCATTGAGAGCTATTGGTCCCCCTACAGTGCCATCGAACACACCTACCTTCACACGCACAGTTTGCCTTCGTCAGCCTTCATCACTCATGCCTATGCCATGCCGACCCTCTCAGCAGTTCACCGTGCTCCGACGATCGTTCCTGAATATTTTGACACGGCAAAAAGGTCTTTTTGATTAGTTCAGGTACTGACCCTCATTACAATTAACACGTAAGCTTTGAGCAAAGCTTGAAGATGCTCCAGCACCTGCAGGTTCCAGGAGTCGTCCCCAGTTCTCGCGGAATTGATCCAGGAGTTTGAGTGGACTAGCAATTGGAGCCTTTGACCTCCATCTTGCGCAAATTGGACAAAGAAGCATCTGCAGCTGAACGCAGAGGAAGAGAGGTGGGATTAGTCCCACCTCGGAAGCTGAAGAGTGCCCGCACTCACATAAATTGAATTTGTCACTATGCCTTATCGCCTCAGCACGCATAGGGGGTGAGGTCCCCTCATGCGCCTCGCCCGCGACACCTTGCACGCGGGTCCGGTCAATCCGATAACCCGCCTACCTAAGTACTCTTTGCTCACCACCCATGCTGATGAGCCTGGTCCCGAGTGCGCTCTACCCGAATACCCGATTACCCGAGGCCTTGGGAAGGTGAAGGAGAAGAAACCCAGAGATAGGAAAGAAATTTTACGCGGGGTAGGGGAGGGTTTTGCTCTCTGGGAATTTGGCTAACACTTAGCCAAAATCTGAAGACACATCCCCCTTTGTGTGAAGAAGAAGAGTAAGAAGAGCAGAGAAAGAAAAAGAAGGAAGAGAGAGCAGCAAAAGGAGAGGAAGAGAAGAAGAGCCACAGTAGAAGAAGACCAGAGAAAGAGGGAGATGAAAGAAGAAGAAGAAATAAGAGAAAAAGCACGGATCATCAAATGTTTAAGACGTCTGATTGAATATTCAGATGGCTGATTTGAGATTATTTCATATATAACTATTGAGTTCCTTTCGCCATTATTATCAAGAGTAATTGGTGATTCAAATCACCATTTTACTCCTTTTTTTTTGCAGTCTGATACTTGATCTTATTGATACATTATTCTGAATCAATTTCTGATTATAAATTTCTATCTCTATTATTTTAAATTGCAATTTTGAGAATTGAATTCCTACTTATCCCCAGCAAATGACCTCGAACTTTTTTGAGTATAAATTTTATCTGTTTTTCGCGAGATTTCAACTATACTACAATGCAACGATTTAAAACCTGATTTCGAGCGAGCAACACTTGCATATCAAAATAATACTCATAATAAAAGTGGGCACACCCCACATTAAATTTCATTCAATCAAACAAGTGTGCACACCCCACATTCACAATAAATCATACAACAAATAACATTATGTGAGCATACCCCACATCGAATATAGTCTTAAAATATCATAAAAACAAATTTAAAGACATGAAATTATACCTCCGATGTATTGTAGCTTTTGAGCGTGACCGAGCATGACCGTCACCAACAACCTATAAATTCAATAATGCAAAATAAATTAAATAATCAATCATCATGTTATTAATAACTTAACATTTTAATTCGATATAATTAGGAAAGGAAGATGAGAAGGAGATGAAGAGGAGGGTGGCAGTAAGGAGGAGAGGAGGATGGGGGAAGGCATAGTAGCAGGAAGAAGAGGAGAAGGACGAGGGGGATGGCAGGCGAAGGAGGAGGGAGGGCAGGTGCATTCCCTGCAAGATGAGGAGGGAGGCAAGGAGGAGAGGTGGAGGAAGGGTTGGGGAGGAGGAGGGAGGCAGCAGGAGGAGGTTGGGCAGGAAGTGGAGGCTGTTGGAGGAATAAGGGAGGATGAGAGCGACGGTAGGAGGGGGAGGAGGAGGAGGGGGGGGTGTCGGTTTGGAGGAGGGGGAGGGGCGGCAAGGTGGAGGAGGCCGGTTGGAGTAGGGCAGGGTGGCGGAGGAGGTCGATAGGAGGGGTTAGGGAGGTCGAGGAGGATGGCAGGAGGGGAAGGAGGAGGAGGAGGGGGTCGGGGAGGAGGGGTGGTTGGAGGAGGGCACAGTGAAGGAGGAGGCCGGCAGGAGGGGGTCGGGGGTGGAGGAGGATGCGGACAGGAGGGATCATGGAGGAAGAGGAGGATGGCAGGAGGGGGAGGAGGGGGTTGGGGAGGAGGAGGGGGCTGCAGGAGGCGAGGTGACGAGGGCAGGAGGAGGAGAATACCGGCGCGGAGGAGGAGGGTGCGAGGATGACGAAGATGAGGAGGAGGAGGATAAGGAGGAGTTACCTGAGGAGGAGTAGGGGCGTTGACAAGGAGCTCCAGCGGCAAGGGTTTAGAGAGGGGGTGGCTCCTCTGAAAGTGTGATGGGGGAGGAGAGGGCTCTAGACAGGAATATGTTTAACAATCCTTTGACGTCGGTTATATCAGTAACCGACGAAAAAGGATAAATTAAAAGCTCCCCCCCATCACGCCCAAATTTTGGCTGAAAATTTTAATCGCCTGCTTAACCGACATTTACTATCGGGTATAAAAGAAACCGCCGTAAATGGTAAATTACGTCTCCCCTCCATCGCGCCCAAACATTTCGTGGAAAATTTAAACCGACATTTTGCCGTCGTTTATTCATATAACCGATGGTAAAGAGTAAACTATAGGACGTCTAGAATAAATGTCAGATGTCTAACACAAAGATCATTTCCTTCCTGTTTTTACAAGATCGAAACAAGGTTCTAGATAAGTTGCCCAAACGACAGGTCAAAAGTCTAATAATATGTCTGACGTTTGGATAGAGAAATCACTGTGGAAATAGATTTAGTGCAGAAAAATACATTACTTTGTCATTGCATATTACACTAACTGTTGGCAAACATATATTTCCCATCAGTCTCTAGAGCAACGGTGAATATTAATGACAACCGCACGTCGAATCGCTTTTATTAAATCTGCAGTTGGTCGAGTACAGGCCTTTGCCGTCGCTTACTTTAATAAGCGACGGTAAAACTTATTTGTCGTCGGTTACTAAACTGACGACGAATATTAATGGCAACCGCGCACCAAATCGCTTTTCTTCAACAAGCAGTTGGTTGAGTATAGGCCTTCACCGTCGCTTAGTTAAGTAAGCGACGACAAAAAATTTATTGCTGTCAGTTTTATTGACCAACGGCAATTAACTGACGACATATCTCATTTTTCTAGTAGTGCAGCCCTAGTGGGTTTTCCTTTTTTGTTTTGCAGTAGCGTGACTTATTTCCTTCCATTGTCGTGAGTATCCATGCCTGAGACTAGTAGTTCTATTTCTGCCTTTTCTTTGTGATTGTGATGGCTAACTTGAAAACTTTGCTACTCTCCTGTGACGCTTTTTATGTTTACAGCCTACCATTTAGCTTTCTGTCTTTTAATTTTGTCCTAGCTATGTTGCATGTGTGGAATGATTTACTTTTTGGTATATTCTAGATGGACGACTGAGTCTTCGGTTAGTCGAGGCGATCTAATCTGTGTTTCACGTAGAGCCAGGTTCAGGTCGTAACAAGGTTTATAGAAGTCTTAGTTATAGATATTTCCTTCTTTTACGTAGAAGTTACAATGCTTACATAAATTTTCTATGTCATACAAACTATAGATTTTATGGACTCTTCATCTCAAGGATCATCGAAAGGTCCACATGTCAGGTGTTGCAGCCATCTTCCAGCTGTAGTAAGGACATCCAATAAACCATGGAGTAAAGGGCAATAGTTCTACACATGCAAATTATGGAAGCTGCAATTACTTTGATTGGGTAGATCAGTCCTACAAAAATGCAATGAAATATGAGATGGAAGAAATTAGAGACAAGCAATTGCAAAAATTAGTAAACAAAATTTCTATGATGAAAGAGAAGATGAATGAGTTATCAGATGTGAAGATGTTTATGAAGGAGTTGAGACTCTACTCCAAAGTGCAGATCATGTTTTTAACCTTTCAAATTACACTAAAGATGTACATGTGAAGGGATAAGAAATTGAGATGGGAATTAAAGAATTTGCTTATGATTAGTGAACTCAAGATTACATGTATACAATCAGTCCTGTTACTTAGTTCTAGTTCACCTGTAGACATCTTGTTGCTTAAATCAAGTATGGAATGATAGTCAAATTCACACCTTTGATATCTATATAACCTAATGCTAGAGTAAAGACAACATTTTTTATTTTTTTTCCTATTTCATTATTAGATCTTATACCTTTCCTACTTCTATCAATATGAAGAGATGTAGGTTTCTTCACGAATAGATCAACTCTATGGTAGCAAACTTTAGAAGACAACTATAATCAAGTACAAACTCCATGGTAACAACTATAATCATGGTAGCAAACTCCATGATAACAAGCTTATATCAGGTGGGGTCTACTAACTTAAAGACAAACAATTCAGGTACTTAAATGGAAGAAGATTATTTACCTTCATTTGACCTCCCCAAAGGACAAGCAAAGGTTTTGTACCATTCGCATTGTTTATCGCACTCTATCAAAAAAAGCAAGGAAGAAAAATTCAAATTCAAATCTTGACGAACATTAGTCAACTAAAAAGGGTAGGTTTATAAGAGAAATACATCAAAATATACTTTTGACCAATGAGAATTATCTTTAAGCCTTTCATGTGAGAAATTAACCTCATTAAACTTCACCTACAATCTTGATATAACTACACATGAAAGAAGTAATGACATCATGAGAAGCTACCATACTGACATAATAAGAGCTTCCTGTGGTGAGATCAAATCACCTCCCCGAAGAGCTTAAATTTCAAACTACATAATCAATAGCCATACTGACATACTGCCATACTGATAAACCACATATTCAAACCTCATACTAATATGAAACAAAATGTAAAGAAATATTTCACTAATAAACCTCATAATGACATACTGCCAAACATCCAAAGCTGCCAGCTAAGTCACAGATGGAACATATAAGAGTTTCTAAGCTAAACTATGAAAATGATAGCATGAAATCATTGTTTAACTATAACACTTTGTAAGTTAGACTATCAAAATGACAATATCAATTTCTTCATGTTGGTTGTGCTTTGTTGATCTATCCAATACTATCATCTATAAAATCATATCAAACTTGAATCAAATAATAATCAAGATAGTACATTTGGTTGGCAATATTATATGATAATGTTTACTGTAATAAATTACCTGTGTAGAGTCTGAGTGTAACTCAACTTTGTACAATGCTAAAAATCCCAACCATACATCCTTCTGATCAAACCTATTTGAATTGAATGGAATTCCCATTTAGAAATATATAAAGCATAGTAAACATATAAATCAGGAAATGGGAAAGCCAATTACTCACCTGTTCATCAGTTCAATTGGCTGATAGGCCCATTAGGCACCAAAATTAAATCAACCTTCTTTGGTCGTCCTCTCTTCTTGGTTGCTTCACATTCAGGTGGGTCTTTCTTCTTGTATTCTTTTATCTTCCACCTCCAATTGAGATACCACCAAAACACCAATTGAATGCAAATAAATAAAGTTGAAATAAATTAGAAGTTACATGTAAGCTTTAGAATGCAATTGATACCTGCACCCAGCAAGACTTGTATCAATTTCAGTAGCAGCCCTTGCACTTGATGTTGGTTGAGATGAGGGTTGAAATGAGGCTTGAGAAGCATTTGATGGTTTTAGTGGTACTTTACACGTGTTTTTGTGATCCCCACGACCACTACACCTTGCACATTTGTGTTTTGACCTCCGACTTTATGCTTTCTCATCGTTACTACGAATTCTATTTTTTCTTGGCCTTCTCAAAGGCCTTTGAGAATTTGGAGCCTTCACAATATATGAGAGTTCAACCTTATGCCATTGTTCTTTACCGGGCATTGGAACAATTCATTCTTTATAAGCCAACTAGTAAGTACTAATCTTGTAGTAATGGCTAACATAATTCTTTCATTTGAGGCCTCTAATGCTACCAATGGCTATCGTAGCTTGTGTACATGGAAAATCATTTATTTGCCACTTTTCACAAGAGCAATGCCTTTCATTGAGCCTCACAATGAATCTCTTTAATGTACACTCAATCTCGACATTATTGTTATCCGACCGCCTCACAATAAACCCTTGTAAATCCCCTCAAACATTTTTAATGTGCTCCATGGTAGTTGGAAGCAAAATACCTCTCTATTGGGATACCTTTTTCATTCGATCATCCATCATAGTCATCATATTTTGTCTAATACAATAAATTAACTCACAAATAGGGAGTTGCCTCCCATCAGAAATCCATGAATTGAACTACTCACTCAAGTTGTTTCTCAAATAATTGCAATTCGCAGCAGTACTAAAAGTGTGCCTAGCCCACTTCTCCTTCATGCTATTAATCAGGATTCTGCGACATGTAATCAAACAATCACAATAAAGTGCTGTTGTCAGGTTTTTATCCCTGGCAACGACGCAAAAAATATGATGGTTCGACTACCGATTCATACAAAAATGGGTCGTTGTAGTATATGTCACAAATACAAACCGTTGTCGCATCAATTTTATTTATTTACTTAATTTTTACAGGTTTAATTTAAGTTGTTCATTGGGAGGCAGTGATTGATATACATCACTCTCTAAGTCCAATATTATTCTTTAATTCCAAAAAGATTGATTTTATATACAAGAATGAATGAATCAAATAATCAAATAATGAAACAATTATATACAAAATAATGAATTACAAATAATTAAAATGCATGAAAATAATTATATATAAACAAGCATAAAAAACTATAATTAAATACTTTATATTATTTATTTACAACTTATATTAGTAATACATATGTTTATATACAGTAATTAGTAATAATATATTGTATACTAACTTAACTTAATATAATAACATATACAGTAATATATAATGTATGTACAGCGACATATATAATTGTCTCTAAATCTTAGAAAAATTATTTACGTAAGCTAAGGTAAATAATAGGATATATACTGATGATTATTCTATTGATAGTGACGAACACATATGTCACTAAAGATATTCTTTATTTATATACATATATATAGCTTAAACATCTACTCTACGTATACCCATATACTATTTACATTTATACTATATATTATATATCTATACTATATATATATATACTATATACATTATGAGTATACATACATACATACATATATATGTATATATATTATACTTACATATATACACACTCACACATAGGCACAAGGCCTCTTTTCTTCTCCTCTTCTTTTACTTAGTTTCTTCTTCTTCTCCTTAACACTTGTTTTAGCTCTCCCTCTCATCTTGTTTAATCCTTGATTACTGTTTATTTAATCAAAAATTATGTTTTTAATTGTGGGCAGCTTTTTCAAGGGATACACAGTACCAATTAAGGGTGGGTTAGACCTCTACTAAGAGCCATCCTAATTCGTTAATTAGGCCTCCTAATTCTGATTTAAGCTCCTTAATGGACCCAATTAGGCCCACACATAGTGCATGACTGTTACGACCCAGTTCCTGAATCCCTACAGGACATGAGACCGGACTGACTCGACTGATCCCAAGACCTAGTTATCCAACGAGAAAGTAACAAAAAAGCAGGAAAGTAAACCACATTCACTTTGCTAAGCAAGTAACAGTAACAAAAGTACAGCAGTAAAGAAATAAAACCACTACAGTACACACCACCATAACAATATAAAGTAAACGGAACAAGAATATAAAGTAGAAAATGTCATAGTACAGAGGTGCAAGAACTACTCACTACAATTAAAAAAGGAGTGCAACAGAAAGCTACAACTATTGGGCTCTATTGGGCGCAGCACCCTCTGCAGCCGTAGGCTCTGGCTGCTCAACACCTGGACCACGAAATCAGCGAACGCTGAGTATAATGGCAACCAACTAACTAAAGCAGTAAAGGTGAACAGGTAGCTGTTGTTTTTCAATTACTAATTATTCTCTTGCATTAGTTGGTTTATTTATCAGGTCTCTTTCTTGATCTCGAATGTTCCTCGTGGGAATGATCTTGATTGCAGTCTTTTCCGAAGAGTAGAAGTCGCACGTGGTGCTCTCCTGACCGAGAGAGTCCCCCATGGTGGTCCTACACCCAATCAACCACCCCAAGGTCACGGACAGACGTAACGGTGACTACAACACGCGCGATAAGCGCGCGGGTAGCTATCCCGCACTGGCACGAGGTCAGTCAGTTTCATTAGCGAGTGCGCCCAAAGCACAGCACGGAACCAGTAGAGGGCATAACCCTCTTAATAATAGGGCTCTAGCCCCTAAGAACCAAATAGGGGTCTCGCCCCTCCACAGTCTGCGCATCCTCGCTTGGCTACCCTGGTTTGCCCAGTGGGCCTAACAAGTCGGTGTAGGGTGGCTAGCTGAACCCTGGGCCCCGTGGGGTGGCTAACTCTCTCCCTACACTAGTAGCTCTCCCCGGTACTATGTACACGAGGGCCAAGAAGTCGGTACAGAGTGGCCAATTCTAACCCCAGGTCCCGACCCAAGGGCGGCTAGCTCCGCTCTACACTAAACAAGGGGGGATAGTAGCTCTCCTTCGTACTCCAAACTCAAGGGCAAGCTCACTTCCCCACTCACATTTCCAGTTCCATTCCATTTATTTCCAGGAGTTCTACTCCTAATTTCCCGTACGGTTCATGCTCATATTCCTCATGTCATTCCATACCAGGTTTCATCATTTCTATTTCCATTCTCAGGTTATACACATGCAACTCGTAATTCTATCGTTCACATTTCCATATCTAATTTATTCACAGATAGCTCGTGTTTCCAACATTCACCTTTCCATTTTCAAATTATATACATGTAGCTCATATTATGTGTGCGACAGGAAAATTACATTCAACAATTAACTAGCACAAGTACTACATATTTCGTAGGCAACTGTTATTCAATTACAAGCATTTGTTATCATTCTATCTACTCATTCAAGACTGCAATCCATTTATTCAATACAGACATTCCAGTATTTCTAATCCTAGGATTCATGTCACATCCTAGGTTCTAATCATTCATTCCACACATGCATTTAGGTTTTAATTAAATTAAGGGGAAGCCACTCTACCAGTAAACCCAGGAGTAATGGGGGCTTCAACGGCAGGCTCATGTGCCTCAGCAAGCCCCGAACCCGCAACGGCAACCAGTCCTATCACAAGGATCAATCACAAGAGAATACTCAAAACAGTATAGAAAGTCTTCTAACAAGTAGAGGAATTCATACGGGAAACATCGGTATCTTAATTGCGGAAATCGGACTCAAACGAACCTTAAACGGGTTAAAAACAGTGTTCCTGACTTAAATTAGACGTCCGGAACAACTTCTAGATGTCTTAAAAGTGTCCAGCGCCATACCTCAAGTCCTGCGCCACTCCTCAGACGTCCAGGAACTCCGCTGGACCGTCTGGACCTAGTTCCAGACGTCCCACCACCTCTTCGGACATCTGGAAGCGCTTCTCGTCGTCTAGTAGGTCACCCAGACGTTTGGAATGCGTGGGAGGGCATGTTCCGCGCCTTCCCAAAGTGAATCCTACACGCGGAAATTGAATCTTCTCAAATCAGGCATGATACAGTGCATCGGCGGAGCTGCCTGCATGGCCATATCTGCAAAGAAGACGTACCTTCGTGAGGCCTCCTTCTTAGTCGTCTGGCACCACCTCCAGACGTCCACACCGTCGTTTGGAGGTCACTCCAGACGTCTGATTCTAGTAAAATCCCAGAACCAGAACCTGCTTCCGCCCTCTCGCACCGCATGTGGCTGCGCCGCGCCGTCTCGCCTGCTGCTCTGGCTGCAGCAATGTTGGGGAGGACCTCTCCGATGCACTCCTCTGCCTTGCGCACACGCCGCTTCGGCCGTGAGCTCACCAGAGAGCTCCCACGCGAGCTTGCAAGCTACTCCTCTCTCTCTCTCGCTTCTCCTCCTCCCCGTCACGCCGCTCCTTCTCTTCGCCATTCTCGCTCTGCTGCTCTCGCTGGAGGAAGGAGGAAAGTGGCTGGGAAGTGGGGGTGGAATGAGGGAGAGGAGGGGGCCTTATATAAGGGTGTGGGTTTAGGGTTTTCGTCGGGCGGAAGGAGAGAGAAGAAGGAAACGAGGGATGTGTACTGTCTACGCGCAGTACGCGCGCAGACGTGAGTTTGTACTCAAATTTTTCGATTTTCAAACTTCTGGGAATGAGTCCAGACGTCTGACCCTCAGTCAAGACGTCTTACCAGACGTCTGACCTAAAGTTCGAATGTCTTAAAAAGGCTTAACAGCACGGGTCTTAACAATGACCCTCGGCCTGCACCGCACCACACAAATGCCCATTCAAGCTAAATGGTCAGAAGGATCGAGAGGGATTCAATTTCGGGAGCCGAGTGCCCGTGACGACTAAAAAGCCAAGGGGCAAAAACAATATATGCCATGCTGCTCGCTCTCATGCCCACGATGTGGGACAATTCTTAGCATCACACAGGCGTTGCAGTCAGAGTGCACACATTTGGAAAATAGATGTAGTGACAACATAAGTCATGCTGCAATTTAAAACTGGAAGGTAAAGACCATTGCACCGACGGTATAAACATTCCAATCAACGTCAGGAACGATAAGCATCCCAGAGTTGTCATGCGATTTGGGCACGAATGGAGTCGCCCCTTGTAACTACATCAGCATCAACTCCATGCTCAACTTCGGTGTCATTGACATCCTCGAAATCTTCAAGACCTTCCCTCGATTTGAGGGCCCAAATTAATTTCAATTTTAAAATAAATTATATATTTGTAAGGCTCTTATATAGGGCTACATAATTATTAAGTTTATTTACAAAAATAATTATATTTACTATATAAATAAATTAGCTAAAGATTGTGATTTATGTACACTGATTTTTTAGTTTATTTCTTAATTACAGCATAAATTATTTAATTAATGATCAAATTGAGTTATTACAGTAGTAATATATATATTAAAGTATTTATTACAGATTTTTATTATATTTTACATATTTTATTTTAATTGATTTACATTTAAATCAGTGATTTCGGTGTGTTTTAAATATAAATTAGGTATAAATAGTATAATACATTATAAATATAGTTAAATTAGTTTAAATTACTTAAAATGATATAATAAAAATGTACAATATAAATTTGTTCAGTAATAAATTCATTTAGTAATTTATTCTAATTTAATTTAGTAACTTACTTGGAACTTAATAAATTAATTATTTATTGTATAGATATAATTAAATTATGTTACAGGCATATTAGTGTACATTATACATAGATAAATACGTATGTATAATATCATTCATAAATATGCTTATTTATATGAGTTTATTAATTTATATAGCTTATTATACATATAAGTTAATATGATAAATTGTTAAATATATAAATAGGTTGTATACAATATAAGTTATCTTAAGTACTTAATTTATGTTATAGCATGCGTACATAAGTTATGTATACATATTATATACATATTATACATTATTTACAAAGATAGCCTAATATATATCATATATATACATGTATTTACGTAGTATACATACTATTTTTGTTTATTTTTGGAATTTTTCTGATTTTTATGGATTTTATGAGTTTCACAGAGGTAGGAGGTGAGAGAGAAAGAAAGAGATGAGAGAAATAGACTTGTTTTTGGTATTTTTATTTTGATTCTTTTATTAAATTCCAAGGCATACCGAACTGTTGGTTGGTATGTTCTACTAAGTCGAGATTTTAGATGACCTTGAAACTTGGTATATACCTAGAAATATATTTAATCTTGACCAAGACAGGTTTATTTTATTTTTTTGGATTTTTTATAGCATTTTTATTTATTTACGAAGGAAACACATTCTAAGTCTAAAAAGGATTTTTTTATTAGAGCCTAAGGCAATAGTATGTAGGATGAGGGGTGAAAAGGTAGTAATTCAACACATCAAAGAAAAGGTGCTCAATCAAATAAACATGAATTTTTATTTAATTTTATCACATTTTCCATGTTTGGGCAGCTATATACATGTATGCTGACAAAGAATATATTTAATAGATCACAAGCCGTTCAAATGAAATTTAAAAATACCTATCAATATATGAATGCTTATACATAGTTTTTTTTACAACAAATAGAACATGTCAGCCATTGAATAAAATCAAATCCCAACCACTGCCCAATCATTTTAAATCATCCAGCAGGAGCAACAGCTACAGTAGCAGCTTCAGATAATGTAATATCCTGTCACACTTTTAGCCTTTTAGGATATTTGGAGTTTCAGTCAGACGTCCGTCCAGATGTCTAGATCCTTTACCGGACGTTTGAAAATGAAATTTTTATATGCACACTGCGCTCTGCGTGTGAGCGGTGCGCAAGACCCTCTTCTCCTCTCTCCCTTCCTTTTCTTCCCAAACCCTAACCCCCCACGCCTTCTATATAAGCCACTCCCTCCCATCTCTCCACTCCACACACCAACCACCACCACCTTCAAAGCTGTGCGGGAGTGACGAGAGGAGGCGAGCGAGGGAGAGCGAGAGGGAGAAGGAGGAGGGTGCGGGAGGAGGGGACCGAGGTCGGGGAGCTTTGATGGAAGCTTGGCGGAGCTCGCACGACCATTGCGGGCTCGTGTAGGAGGAGGAGAGAGCTCAGGGAGATGGCCTCCCGACCCTCTGCAACGGCTGGAGCTGCGGCGGCGCGAGGCGAAGTGAGCGGAGAGCGCTGGAAGGGGTTCCTAATACTGGAAGTTTTCCAGTATCAGACATCTGGAGTGGAGTCTAAACGATTGATAGGGTACTTGGACGTCTGGAGCTAAGGACAGACGTTTGAAAGCACTTATATCGCAAGGTACATTCTTTTTCACGGTTACGGCCATGCAGGCCTCACCGCAGACGCATGGTTTGGCCTGATTTGGGGGCCTGTGGTTGTTGTACGCTGGAGCAGCCTTGGGAAGGAGGGTGAAACACTTTCCCACGTGCTTTTGGACGTCTGTTCACATCACCAGACATCCGTTGGAGCGTTCAGACGACCAGAGGCATTGAACTGCCTTCATGCGATCACAGAGAAGGCATGGACGTTTGAGGATACCGCAGGGACTTAAGGTAAAGATCTAGCACCTTTTAAGATGAAAGGGAGTATCCCCAGACGTCTGATTTTGAACAGTATGCACGTTTTTGACCCGTTTGGGTCCGATCGGGGTCTATTTTACGCAAACAAAATACCTGTGTTTTTCTTGCGAGTTTCTCTACGTACTAAAGTCCTTTATACACTGTTCTGAAACCTCCTTTTGTGATGTATTCCCTGGTATAGGGTTTCAGCCTGCTGCTTGTTTGGGACTCGCAGAGATGCCTGGGTCTGCGGTTCGAGCCCCCATTACTCCCATTTTGCCTGGTAGAGTGGTTAATTCTGTTGATAATATTTAAATAAGAATGTGCTTGTAGAAATAGCCAAATGGAACCCTAGGATGTGGCATGAACCCTAGAATAGAGAAATGAATGAACCGTTTGTGCTGTATAATGTACTTGCATGCATGATTGAGACAAATTGTTAGCAATTACCTATATTATAATAAGCTACTTGTAATTTATTAACAATTACCTGTGAAATCACTAGTTGCATGTATCGAATTATGGAAAACACATGCTGCCTGCATATGCATGAGAGATGAATTGTGAATGATGAAATCTGGATCGGAATAAAAGAGGTAAACATGAGCATGAACCCTACAGGGAATTAGGAGTAGAACTCCTGTGGATATATGGAAACTTGGAATGTAGACGGGAAGTGTGTTGGCCCTTGAGTACGTGGTACCAAGGAGAGCAACTGTCTCCTTTTCGTGTAGAGCGGAGCTAGCCGCCCTTAGGTTGAGACCCGGGGTTAGGATTGGCCACTTTACACCGACTCCTGTTGGCTCTCGTGTACGCGGTATCGAGGCAAGCTACTAGTGTAGGGAGAGAGCTAGCCACCCCACGAGGCCCGGGGTTCAGCTAGCCACCCTACACTGACTTGGTAGGCCCTTTAGGCAAACTGGGGTAGTCAAACGAGGGTACGCGGATTGTGGAGGGGCGAGACCCCTGTTTGGTTCTGAGGGGAGAGACCCCTATTCTGAGAGGGCAAGGCCCTATACTATTCCGTGCTGTACTTTGGGCGTACCTGCTAATGGAAATGACTGACTGCGTGTCAATGCAGGGTAGCTACCCGTGCGCTTATCATGCATGCCGTAGTCACCGCTACATCTTGACAGTTACCTCGGGGTGGTTGACTAGGTGTAGGACTACCACGGGGGACTCTCCCGGCCAGGAGAGCACCACGTGTACCTTCTACTCTACCGAAAACACTGTAATCAAGATCGTTCCCACGAGGAACATACAATATCAAGAATATCTGAATGTTTGAGGAAAATGGGTGAAAAGGAAATACACATAAAACAGATAAATAGAAAAGAGAATTAAACATGTTGCTTTTACTGTTTTAGATAGTATAGATACCACTCTACTCAGCGTTCGTTGACTCTGTCATTTTATAATACTGTTCAGGACCAGGAGTTGAGTAGCCCGAGCTTTCTGCTATGGAGGGTGCTGGGCCCAATCGAGCCCAGCCATAGTTTTCAGCACTTCCTTTTCGTTCCTTTACTGTTGTAGTAAGTGTTGGACTGTTAGTTACTATTTGACTCTACTGTTTACTTCCACTTTCCATTGTTTTTGTTGTTGTGGTGGCATGTAATGAAACAACAGATTTACTTTCCTTTACTACTTTGTACGTTTCTTCTGCTTAGTTATATTGCATATGTAAATGCGGTTTATTTTTTTGCTTTTTGGTTATTTCTTGTTGGACGATTGAGTCTTGGGATTAGTCGAGACGAGCTGATCTCAGGTCCTGTAGGGATCTGGGAATTGGGTCGTAACGGATAGTAGTAGCAGCAATTGCAGCAGTAGTTACAATAACTCTCAGCAGCTCTCAAGAAGCTGCTCAAACGTCTTAAATTGATTTCTAAGGCTGCTGTGCAGCCATCAGGATCTCAATTTCAGTAGTTCTGAATTTGAATATTAGTGGCCATATATATATTCCAATCTACAAACACCCCAAGAACAGACTAAATAAGACTGATTCGGGAGTGTTTATTCACTAAAATCCGATCAGATCTTCATTTTTAAAATCAAGTAGACTCTATTGACACAATCATGCAGGCCATAAAAACCAATTATTGATTCAGATACTGTCCTAAGTTCCTTTTATGTAGGTCTGAAAATCATTTGGTGTACTTAAATCCGTGGAACTCTGATTTGATCTCCATTTCACACCGTAGATAGTGTGAATCATGAAGATCAAATCAAGAGTTGAATTCTTGTAATCATGGCACCAAAACCACATTGAGATCCATCAAAAGTCAGTTAGATCTCCATGATTAGATTGGGATCAAAATGTGCATTGGAAAACAAATGTTGCCCATATAGGGTTGTTGCTATGAATTTAGCACTGATTTAATCATGTTCTTGTCTTCAACACCATTGATTGGTGATCAAGGTAAGTTAGTGATAAAATCATAATGCATTGGATCCTTGTTTTATCTCAAATCAGGGAGATCGATTCTCCTTGATAGGACTCCGCGATAAGTGACTTAAATAAGGTATATGCTCATCCCTAAATCAAAACAACACTTAAGGACATTAGAATCCTTGCATACACCCAAATCAAGCACTTAAAATATCAAAAAGCTCAATCAAATCAATGAAGCTCAAAATACATTCCAAATCACCGAATTGGACATTAAAAACAATTTTAAACATGATCGAGTGATTTGAGTTTATAAAACAAGATGAGGGGGTTTTTGTGACTTTCCGAAATGAGTGGGAGAACCCCCAAGGTGATTTGTGGCGCTAATTTCAAATCTAAGACACAAGGTCCTCAGATCTGAAATTAAACCTGATGAAGGGGTGATTAGAAAAATTAAAATCGAGGGAAATTAGAATGTGAAACAAACATATGAAGAGGAAGAACAGTGATCAATGAGTAAGATAAATTCTTCTCATTTAATCTGAATTGATCAGAAAAGGTGGAGGTGATTTCTACACTAATCTACTCCTAAGCTAAACTACAAACCAGTGGATTCACTAACTGATCTACTCTTATCTGATCTACACTACACTAACAATCACTACATCTATGCTAGAGCTACAAAGCATTAAAACCTAGTTTAAATAGAAGAATGGGACTTGTAAGGAGAACTGCAGCTGGTGGCTGCAGTGATGGAGGGGGAATCTCCAGCGGATTGAAAACTCGCTAGTGGAGTTCTAGGTCGCCCTCAGGTGCTACAATGTCCTTAGCGGCGAGGAGAGTCAGAGAGGAAGATGGAGCTTCACCACCAGTGGCAGTGAAATAAGGATAGTATGAGGAGAGGAGCCGGAGTGGATGAATGATCGGCTCAAGGGGTGTAGAAGGGAGTCGATCCTTTGCATGCGAGGCAAGGGAGCTCCTTAAGTAGAACGATCAGTGAATCAGGGCACCATAGTGGTGCGATTAGCCACCTAGGGCACCTACAGTTGGATGGAGAGGAGAGAGCACACGCGAAGCTTAAATCAAATCTTAGCCGCTAGATGGGATCTGGGCAAGGTGGTGAAGCTACACGTCGAATCGCGCGAAGCTTCCAATCAAAGGCAACCACAGATCAAGAGGATCAGAGATTAAATGACTAAGATGGGATGTGTTCTAACGATGAGCAGTGATCCACGAGGAGCATCGTTCACTTCAGTTCTATTGGGAAAATTGCACAATAATCCCCCAACAAAATAGTATGAAATTTGTAGGGAGGCCCATAAGTGGTATAAAAAGATTACAAAGCAGCCCTTAGAGGCTTTCAAATAGGTCCCTGTGGGTTACAAATAGGTCCTTGGAAGGTTTTCTATGCATGGAATGTGATATGTGAAGGACCTAAATGTGAAACTCTAATTGCAAGGTTCTAATGATGTCCAAATGCAACCAAATTTTTATTAAAGCTCAATTAAACATATTAGAAGTTAATTTTATTTTTGATTTGGAGTTTTGAGCTCATTTATGTGTTCAATTTGCAATTGAATCACCATTTTGCATTATTTAATAAGATATCTCAATAAATGACCTATTTAAGCATTTTTAGCACAAATTTGGTGTTTTAGATCTTTTCTGTTATTTCTCACACTTAACCCTTTTTTTGTGTTAATTCCATAGTATTTAATCTAGTTTCTAGCTTAACTTAGGCGATTTAGCTATGATGACTCACAACTCATCATACCCCCATACTTGGGTTTTGCTAGTCCCTTAGTAAACAACTCATTAAAGTGCAAAGCAATTTAGGCATCAACAAGGTAAGTGTGTTGAGATATCTATTTTTCTTCTTTTCTTTTTTTCAAAAAGTTAAGTGTTTAAAGATGATCTTTAAGTTGAAAGATTTTTCTAATAAATCAACTGTGTTTATATCTGGACATTGTGAGAACCTGCTGCTTAGGAAGACTGACCAGAACTTAAGACCGATATGACATAGACCATCTCTCGACTAAAAAGGACTCTTGATATTTAACCTTTTAGTCGAATTTCAAGACTCAGGGGGTTTTACAGAGACTTAGACGCTAAGAGGTTATGGTTGTGCTTAGTGATGAGTCAGGACTAACAAGGTGAATTTTAAAACTCAATCCCAGAGTTTCACTTCTTTCTAAGTCCAGGTTGGTCCTAGCTTCAGCTCATATTTTTAGATTGACTCTCAAGAAACGAGGAATACTCAAACCCAACTCTTATTGCGTTTGTGGCTCAAAGAATATTTGGTGGAATAGGGTATTTGTATTGCACCCTGAAGACATTTTTGGTGGAATTTTGCATTTACAGGATTTGGAGAACATACTTGTCTTATTCAAGAGAATGTCTTTTTTGAAAATTCTTTTTGACTTTTTCTTAATTTTTTTTTCACATAAATGTCACTATGTCTTCAACAACTTTATTTGGTAGAGCACACCTTATTTGGTGGGTGAGTTCTTTGGTGGAAAAAGCTTCTCCTAGACATAAGACTAAAGACTAGGATAAAGAGTCAATGAGGTTCCTACATCATCGAAGAGGTCTACCGGGAGGGAGAAGGTCGATTGATCAAAGATGTAAGTGTGGAGCTACTTGATCGATTGATGTTCCCGCGACTAAGGAGATTGAAAGAGAAGAGGGAGGAGAAGAAAGAGTAAATGCGGATCCTCTCTCGACGATTTTCTCACCAATCCATTTTTATCACAATCATTAACCAAGATAAGTAACCACGATAGGTGCATCTTAACCCATGTTCACTTTCCTAAAGAAACAAAGGCTAACTGAGGGGTATCTATATTGACAGAACATATTTATTGGAGGTATATATGTCGATATCAAAAATGTAAGGGTATGTCCATTTTATTAAAAGTTTATAAGGATATATATCTAAAAACCTCTAAATAATATTGCACACTCGAATGCATGCTTACTAAGAGTGAATAAGTATCCATGCACCATTACCTCTACTATAATCTACCATCTTAATGTGGTTGCATAGGATAATATTATTGTAAATGACAAGGAAAATATTTTCTTGAAATGCAAATTTAAGCTTTAAATTAATGATAAAGAAATTCAACTAATTTACCAAGAATTACTTTCTAACTAATTAACCAAAATTGAACTATCAAATCTAGATACCAAACTAAAATAATCAAGTCAACAAGCTTTATCCAATTGACGAATCATCATAGAATTCAAAATCTCACTTGGTAATGATTTGTGATCAAGTTAAAAAGCAAATTACTGTGATCAAATTAACAACCAAATATAAAGTATCAAATTCATTGATTTTTCAAAATTAATTGAAACTAATCAAGTCGAAATCCAAATGGACAAATCTATTTTGAATTATATCACAGCTGATTCTCGAACGCTCTGTTTTTTGGATCGCATCAAAAATAGGAAAAACCAATGGGATGTAATCCGAATAGCACTCATAGTTATAATAGAGATGCGTCACTTATGCATGGAATATTTAATATTATCTCTAAGATTTTATTTGACAGCAAGATAAGAGTTACATTAGGACAGCATACTTAAGAATAAGTGGAGAAGGATATTTGATTAAGATATAGAAAGCATATGATGAAATGAAATGATCGGTATTGCAACAAGATGTCAGTAGATATTTACTCTATATTAAGATATAGATATAACTGGAGTTGATATAATATAATAAATATATTTTAATAAATATATTATAGTAGAGTAGGTATTTTAATATATGTTAAGAGGATTCATCCTACAAACAGTATCCTTATCCCTCTCCAAAAACCATCCTCAACATGCTAGTGGAGTTCCATGGTTCCATTTCGCCCGTCTATCTCCTTGAATCTGTCGGCAAAGCTTTGTCAACCAGCCTTTACAATTAATTCGTTTTTAAAGGCATGATCAACAATGCAAGTTCTTAAATGCCCATGTGTAAGACGTGGACACCAATGTCAAAGATTAAAAAAAAGACAAAAAATGAAAAAATCAAATTAAATTTAATTGAGCTTTGTTTTTTTGCATGATAAATGTCATAGCTGGTGTTCCATTACATCAAAAGAAAGTTAAGAGTCCACCATAGTGTAGTCGACTAATGAAAGCTTTTAACTTTGACAAAAAAAAGATTTAGATTTAAATCTTGTGACAGAGATTATTAATTTCTCCACAGTTTACCCAATTACGATTTTGGTTACCAAAAAAGAAAGTTAGATGAGATGACTATAAGGACAAGAGAAAACAAAAGAAAACCACAAGGATTAAATCTAGTTGAGCATGGCCACACTAAATGAACGTTAATTACCCAATATAAGAAGAACAGCCAATTGATGCATTCAATTTGAAAAACCATTGAGAGTAAAAAAAAGCACCCCCAAGTTTCTGTAAATGGTTAGTCTAGCAACTTTTAACTCTACACAGTTAAATGATAGCGCTGAACTCTTTCTTACTGACATTATAAATTTATAATACACTAATCAAAGTCCACATGGGAAGAATTAATTAATATTTTGATATTATTTATTTTCTCGAGAGATTGGCCATCCACCTAAAGCATGTGGCTTTCCCTTCTCTTGTTTCTATATGTTTGCTGGCAGTAAGATTCTTAAGAAGAGGGCAACCACTTGCTCTCCTGGGGCCTAATTAAGAATATTTATAGATGCAAGAGACAGAAGCAATCACATGTTCATAGCAAAAGCCACAACTTCCCTTAGTTTAAGGAATCTAACAGCAGTTTGTAAATATAATTATCTCACCCAAATGCATCGATAAGATGACCCTTTACTTTGAATATGTCAACAATACATCTAACAATTCATCTCAAGGTGTAATGCAGACTGCAGGGTGGACTGAAATTCTTCGGCCTATGCATTCCCTCTGCAACTTCCTCTGCCAAATTTTGTTTCTTTGTTGGAGGATTTGTTAAGAATAGAATGGCTATCTACTTGAGAATATTATATTAGCTTGGAGTTCATAATGAACGTGGTAAAAGTAAGATAAGGTATCTTTTTGTGAAGATTATATGCTTCGATTTACGTTTACTACGGTCAATATTCTAAATCATGACAACCCTGGGCGTATACCCTATATATTTTGGTAACCTTCCAAATCTGGCCTTCACATTTGACTTTGAGTGAGCATTACTTCAAGGAGTACGAGTTTAGTGTAAGACAATTATAAAAAAAAATCACAGGTTAGTTTACAACGTAGGTTACCTAACCTGAGTTAGTATAAGTTATAATAAGGGTTAATCTTGTTTGTATTTATTGAATAAGTGTTCGAAATAGAGGTTATCCTCTGATATGACAATGTGGTGTTTACTTGAAAATGAAGATTAGAATGAGAAATAAAATGATAAAAGATATATTTGTCTTTGGAATGATATTTATGTTAGTTAGTTGTTGTTTGTTGAAATAATATTAATTTAATAAAAAGGGTTCAAGGGAAAATAGAAAGCAAAGGTAGATACTACTATCATTTGGTTTATCAAGTCTGTTAACAACATACATGTTATAATCACATGAAAGTCAGATCCACCTGCTTAATTTATTGGTTGGTAAAGCACTTCATTTAAGCAGGAGGAAATATGGATGATAGAAGATAACATCCAGACACAATCAGGTTAGTTTTGACTTCTGATTGAATTTTATACCTATTGTTGATGTATATAAAATATTTTCTTGAGAAAGAAAGGACCGATTGAGGGCTGCTGGCTCAAGGTCTCTCTCAATTCATTTTTCATGTTTTGCTCACATTGATTGAGGGCTGACTGAGAACATCATCCAAATGAAGACCCAGACAGTTTGCACCCAAAGTAAATTGTCGTACACTGCAAATTTTTTGCTTTATCTAGATCAACATTACTTCTCCCCAAAATCACGGCTATTAAATACTTAGTCATGAGTGAGATTTGAATGAGTAAAATATTGAGTTAAAAATTCATCGTTATAGTTGTGTAAAAACCTGTTATTCAGGTAATTTTATTGAAACTTTGGTGAATCCCAGATTGACCAAGAGAAAACTAACGTTTGATTAAAAATCGCATTTGTAATTATTATCCCAAAGCAAATTAATTGGTTAAAATTAATCTACACTAGCTATTCTATTTAAAGAATAAATAATAAAAAAATATAGAATAATATGAAAAAAAGAGAAAAATAGAGAGAGAATGAACCAATATTGTATTTAAATATTTTAGAGTCTATTACAACTACCTAAAGAAAACAAAACTATACTAAAAAGTAGTAAAAAGATAGGGGTGAAAAAATCCTCCTTCACGATTGCTTGGAGGACGAGCTGTGTTGACGGAGTGCCCGGAAGAGGATGGTGAGATGTTGGACGAGGGACAATGGGGCTGGAGGATGAAGCAAGGCGATGTCGCAGTAAGATTCGTTTCCCGAATGGTGGTGAGAAGACAACTACGAGATGCTCTACAAAAGGGGTGAGAAGGTGGATAAAATTTTGATTTTTTTAACTCTAGAGTAGCATCCCGGGTTTGGAACTAGCTCCTTAGAGTTTTGGAGAGGGTGAGCGAAGAAGAGACGCGATGGTGAAATATGTGGTAGGATTGGCCCTTTTATAGATATAAAAATGAGGGTAGAAAGGTCATTTTAAAGCTTAAACACTAATATCAGGTCTTTAGTGATGTTTATGAGTGTCACTGTAGCCACACAATGATAAAGCAATGTGTGCATCCTTCACCGTGCAATGGAGATCGGAGCACTCTCGTGCGGCCACGTCACACACTCTTCTTCTTTAGCCCTTCGCGTGCTTAATCACGTCCAATCAACATTAGTCGTCCGATTATCTGATCAGGCAGCTTAGAAGACGTGCGCCTCTTCACCTTACTACGCGTGCGATCGTGAGTGATCACGCACGTGTAGCACGCTTGCCATCCAGCAGACCTAACGCTGCCACGTAGCCGAATCCTCGTCGCACGATGTGCATCGCACGACCCAATTGAGTGCACCACTCTTCTTCGCAAATTAGATCCCCCTCGTCGTAGCTTAAGCGAGCATTGCCTTCTCTTGATCTGAGGTCAAGACCACTGCGCTATCCCTTCAAGTGTGTCACGTTTAGGAATTAAGGCTCGAGCTCCCGCAACCGTTGGATGGGGATCAACAGTTGGGCTTGATCGTGCGGTAAGATTGGCGTGGTGCGCAAAGGATTGTTGGATGAAGATTCAACGGTCCACAACACTTGTTGGAGACACCTTTAGGAAGGAAGGGCACTGTGGATAGTTGTGGGCACCTTAGATGATGTTACGTGGCATCATCTAAGCTGTCCAACTTCTTTTGCTCATAGTTGATGCCACAGACATCGGATTGAATCGATATTCGGGCCATTGGGTTGCGATTGTCGATCTGAATCTATCTGTACTGTTGGATTTAACATCTGAGGTCTAGATTTTCACCACCTTATCCCTTGACCTCTGATCTTTCTCGAACTACATCTGATGCTACGAAAGTCAGATTAGGGCGATCTTGGAGGCATTGGACTCTGATCGTCGCGCTGATTAGATCCGTACAATTGAATCTTCAATTCGATGCTTAGATAAATATCTTCCTATCCTCTTACCACAAAAAGAGTAAATTAACATATAATTTGTACAATTTATTCTAAATGCAGAATGATGCATGCTATGTAATATTTATAATGTTGAATGTAATTATACACCTAAAATCATACATTAATAGATAATTTATGTGAAATAAATATGTCTACATCACTCAGCAACCAACCCCACCCCACCCCTGTAACGAGCGCGTGCCCCAGACGCCTTTTAAGACGTCTGGGAGGTGGCCCAGACGTCGGACCAGACGTCTGGGATCACATCCAGACGTCTGACCAGACGTCCGGGATCGTTTACAGACGTCTGGAGAACAGTTATGTTCGCACGGGAGATTCGTCTGCGCGCCTATGCGTGCAGACCTGCGATTCCTCTCTCTCTCTCTCTGCGGCTGCAGGCGCGCTGCGACCACCTTCTCTCTCCTCCTCGCGCGGCCTTAAAAGGGCGCGCCTCCCCTCCCGTCTCCACCGTCTCCTCCTTCTTCTCCTTCCTGTGCGCGAGAGCGAGCGGACGCGAGGGCGGCAGCGGCAGCGGCAGCCGCAGTGAGCGCGGAGGAGGTGCGGCGTGCGAGGGCGGGGCTCTGCCATGAGGGCGAGCTCGCCGGAGCGGCTTGGCCGGCCGGCGGAGGGCGCAGGGGGCGCGGAGCGACGCGGAGAGGGACCTGCTGCGGGCTGAGCAGCAGACGCGCGAGGTGCGACGCGGGCGGCGTCGCGAGCGGAGGCCGAGCAGGGTTCTGATTCTGGAAAAATTTCCAGAATCAGACGTCTGGGTTGATAGCCAGACGGCAAGGTCGACGTCTGTAAGATCATACAGACGTCTGAAAGGTGAGTTTCCGCTTTCTTCTTCCTTCTTGTCGACTGACCGTACTGAGGGAGGGGGGTTGGCTGTGCGCAGGTTCGCTGATTCGCCATCCTTTGCGAATCAGACGTCATGAAGTTGTACCAGACGGCGGGAGTGATCTACAGACGTCCGTGTGGACCATCGGACGTCTGGGGTATAGGACAGACGTCCCCGCAGACTTCTGGACGTCCGGGGAACCAAGCTGAACAGGTAATTCTCTGATCCACCGTTTAAGACGTCTGGAAGGAGTTCCAGACGTCTGATTTTGCACAGTATTGTCTTTCTCGACCCGTTTAGGGCCCGTTTGGGCTCCGTTTTCCGCGATTCGAGTTGCGTTCGTTTCAGAATTAATTCCTCTACCCGCCTACAGTAGCTATACACTGTTCTGAGACACTCCTTGTGTTTGATCCTTGTGATAGGACCTCGTTCGGTTGCAGTCTTGAGAGTCGCGGAGGCACGCGGGATTCCCGATCACGCCCCCACTACTCCCGTTGTACCTGGTAGAGTGGCTTTAAGTATTAATAAAATCTGTTAAAGTATGGAACCATAACTAGAACCTAGGGCATTGCATGAATCCTAGGAATGAGAAATATATGGAATGATAGCTCCTAGGTGTTGCATGAATCCTAGGGCCGGAAAACTAGATTGTATGATAGATCCTAGGATATGGCATGAATCCTAGGGTGGAAAAACTAGTGGAATGTATATTACTGCAGTCTTGGAAAATTGGAAAAGAATATATAAAGCTGCCTATAAATTTAATTAACAGCTGCCTGTTATGAATAAAGAAACATGTTTGAGATCATGGATTTTGAGAATGTGAATCTGGAAAGTGAAACATATGATGTTCTGAGATAAAGAGCTGGAACCCTACGGGGAATTAGGAGTGGAACTCCTGGAAAGAAAAAGGAATGGAACTGAGATGTAGTTTGTACTGTCTCTTGGGTACGCAGTACCAAGGGAAGTACCTGTACCTGCTTAGTGCAGAGTGGGGCCAGCCGCCCCAGGGACCTGGGGTTAGGATTGGCCGCTCTGTACCGACTTGTTGGCCCTCGTGTACGTAGTACCGAGGAGAGCTAGTAGTGTTAGGAGAGTACTAGCTACCCCACGGGCCCCGGGGTTCTGCTAGCCTCCTTCACCGACTTGTTAGGCCCACTAGGGCAAACCAGGGTAGTCAGGCGAGGGTGCGCGGACTGTGGAGGGGCAAGGCCCCAGTTTGGTTACTGTGGAGGGGTTGGACCCCTGTTACTGAGAGGGCTCTGCCCTGGTTTCGTGCTGTGCTTTGGACGCACCCGTTAACGGAAACGACTGACCGCGTGCCAGTGCGGGCTAGCTATCTGTGCGTTTATCACGCGTGCCGTAGTCACCGTTACGTTTGTCAGTGACCTTGGGGTGGTTGACTGAGGGTAGGATCACCACGGGGGACTCTCCCGGCCAGGAGAGCACCACGTGCTACTTCTACTTTTGGAAAAGACTGCAATCAAGATCGTTCCCACGAGGACATTCGAGATCAAGTAAAGGATTTGAGAAATAAATGAAATAGTGAGAAAAATTGAAAGATGTGAATAAAGGAAGTAATAGAACATAACAGCTACTGTACACTCTACTGTTGCCTTTAGTTAGTTTGCCACTCTACTCAGCGTTTTGCTGACGTGTTACACTCGTTACCTTTTTCAGGACCAGGTGTTGAGCAGCCAGGGTCGGCGGCTGCAGAGGACGCTGGGCCGAGTAGGGTCCAGTAGAGTTACCACAGCTTTTGTACCCCTTTTTGTTTCTGTTCTAGTGAGTAGTTTTTGTTTCCGCTGTACCTTCTTTACCTGTAGTTCTTGTTATATGATAAATGCTGTTTTACTGTTGTGGTGGTACCTACTGTAGTAGTTTCTTTCCTTACTGCTGTACTTTCTTACTGTTAGTTATATTCATGCTGAATGTGGTTTATTTTACTGTCTTTTGGTTACTTCCTCGTTGGACGACTAGGTCTTGGGATTAGTCGAGTCGGTCTGGTTCTCGTGTCTCGTAGGGACTCGGGAACCGGATCGTTACAACCCCCCAACTCGAAAGAAAAATCTGAATTGCACAAACTCGCTGATTTCTTTAATTTTCTCTTCAATTTCCAAAACACATACACCACTGTGCAATCTATATTACCAACCACAAATGTCCGAGAAGAAATATCATGGTGGCAGCTATCTGCAGGAGAAAAGGTCCTTGCTTTCTCCCTCAAACATAGCCAAATATCATGGGTAGTAACTATCTGCAGGTGCTACATGGATCTGAATGTTGGACAATCAATTCAACGCATGCACAAGAAAAGATACGGACGTGCACGTAAGGACACACAAGAAAAGTTCAAATCCAAAATGAGAACACGAGGAAAAACGATACTTTCGAACCAATAAAAGGTAAAATAATAGATACTCGTTTGAAATAGTTCAAGTATCTAGAAAGAAGGAACCTGATACTTTAATTAGAAAGTGAGAGGTTAGATAAGGATTTTTTTTTTTTTTTAAATAAACATTTCATTGGAAGAGTCAATACAAGTAACTCAACTCAAAGGGGAAAGAAGAGATGGAGAAACCTCACCTACGAAGGGGAAAATATGCCCTGTAGAAACAGGGGAATTCAAAAATAAAAAACAAGAGAAAAAATAAAGGAAAAGAAAAAGAAAATATCTAGAGATCGAGAATCAGACGATCTCCTGAAGAAGATCAACCTCATACTCGTAGAACGATGAAGCACCAACGGGATAAAAATCTCGAAGACTGCATTAACAAGTTTACTTAATAGAAAGGAACTTTACATGTGTTAGGAAAACTCAACCGTGATAAACACGGTATCACACGTGATCCCAAATGCAACAAAACAACAAAAAAGAAAGAAAAAGAAGACCAAATCACTACAACAAATTAAGACCACACACAGTGACAAGCAAACCAACACCCGCTCCTTCAACAGCCAACGTTGGCCATGCCAAGCTCCCCACCGCACGTAGAGCATCGCGCTACAGCAACCACCAACTGCCACGGCACGTCGCATTGCTGCCCATCATGCCGCAACCCAACACACCTTAGCATGCCAGACCAACAATGCCACAGCAAGCCTTGGCAGGCTGGACTGAACACCCAAGCGCTCCAAACTAGTCCGTCGCATCGCCGGCAAACCACGGCACAGCTCGCCAATCTGAACGCCAAGGTACTCCTTGCGGTCCGTCGCTGCTCACCGCACCTTAGCAATTGCAGCAAGTCAGACCACCATACACGGCACAACGCGTCACAACCGCACGTCGGAAAGCTGAATGCATCCCTCCATACCACGGCTACGCATGTCGACGCAACGTGTCCAGCCACCACGAGAGATAGGAGGCCACGCATGTCGAAGAGGAAGTGCACTCGATGTAGGGGAGAGGTCTGGGGGGAAGGAAAGGGTGATTCGGAGGCGAGGGGGGCTTCGATCAGCCACGTACGGCCGATCGAAGCCCAGGCTTCTCGAAGGTAGAAAACGCTCGCAGAGGGGAGGGTTAGATAAGGATGTTGAATAGAGGGGCAAATGAACATTAAAAGAGTGCAGAAAAATAACTAGTTAGAAGGTAGTTGTTTGGTTAGATTTAGCATGAAGTTGCTGTGGATTCCCTACTAGGAGGGGATGACGTAATAAATTGCAGAATAGAATATAAACAATCTTACAAAAAATTCAATCACACAATGTACACAATTATTTTTAGGTGAAAATCCAAACCGGGTGAAAACCACCACCTAACCCTCTTGAGTTAGGATTTTCCGATCAACCAAGTTGATCAAATCCACTAAACGAATCACTTAAACGAGGGTGATTCAACCTCACTTACAACCACGCTACTTTATATGAGGGTAGCGTATCTCAAATCCCTTCTCTTCACGAGAAGGATTTTGTCCCACGAAGGAGATGGGAATTCGCAAAGTGAATACCCAATCAAATAACAAAGATAAAATAAACAACAATCCTATAGAGCCAACAAAGTAATATTTAACCTAAGCTTATATAGGAATTAAGATGCTTCCCTTTGCAAGGAGTGCGTTGATGACACGGATGTGTGAACTACACGACGACGCAACTTCGCTCTTGTAAACTACGACAGGAGAGCGGGTGTGCAAATGATTGATGCTCTCTAGATGAAGAACTGGAGCTTGGAGAGCAAGAGCTTGCTTCTTAGGATCAAGAGACACAAAATGGTGTGAAAGTGTATTACTAGGTGTGTGTTGTGTGCAAGAGGTTCTCTTCTATTTATAGAGGCCTTAGGAAGGCTTTGGAAAGCTTCCATAGCCGTTGGGTGCAAAGCCCAAGAGAATCAGGCCGAAATCTGGAACAATCGTTGCATTGACAGGGTTATCAGACGTCTGATCCTGGCATCAGACGTCTGGAAGATCAGTTTAAGACATCTAGGATCAAAGTTAGACGTCTGATTTTAGGAGGGTTTCTTTCTGACTTGAATCAGATCTAAACAGGGTTCTAGTGCAAATCCATCAGACGACATACAGGACATCTCGTACTATGTCTGGACGTCTGGAAACCTACTTTTTCGCGGGAATGGATTTCCAAGAGATTGCAACGGCTATAAGATCTCTGAAAAGAGATTTTGGGTCAGCTGAGGCAAAACGGTCACTTATCAGACGTTTGGAAACGCTTACGGACGTCTGATAAGGCTCTAACGGTCATATCCTATCGTGTTTGTTAAACTAGCCAGCGGTCCACTAATTGGATGTCTAGCAAAATCATCAGACGTCTTCTAAGACGTCTGGACTAAGGTCTGGACGTCTGATTTCATCAGATAAAACTAAATAGGTCCAGCCTAAATGTTATCGGACGTCTGAGTCAACAGTCAGACGTCTTAAAACTCATTATCAGACGTCTGATTTCGAGATTAGACATCTGAAAATGCTGTTTGAATCCTATATTGGTTTTCTAAGTTTTCCACAGAAAACCTAAGTATCCTAGGGTTGTGCAGGTGTTCCTAGGACTACTGTTAGGGTACTTTGAGGCTCTTTAACATGATGTTCTAAGGAACAAAAAGAACAAGGAAATAAAGACAAAAATACATAAAAGAAATAAACAGAATTCTATCATATTCTTCTTGTCCTTCCATCTTCAATCTATCGCTCCTCGCGAATCTCCTCTTTTCTCCATCAAACTCCTCCAATCCTTCCTGGATGCGAGCTCGAACTCCGTCTAATCACGTCTCCATTTGCAATTTGCCTGAAATCTAATACTCAAGTGCAAATGTTAAATGACACGTGCTTTGTTATCATCAAAACAAACAATCGCGGTGCACTAGCACCAACAATCTCCCCCTTTTTGATGATGACAAAACCATAAATAATAATGCAAAAAAATCCTCCCCCTTTTTGACATTATCAAAAAGGTTTGAATGAGTTTAAATTTCCTATAATTCCCCCTTAAAACATGCTCTTCTATGAATTTCTTTTAAAAGTAATGTCCCCCCCTTTTTTTAACAACAAGATAGCTATTATTTTTCTCCCCCGTACTAAAGAAAATTTAGCTAACTTGCAACTCCTCCTTAAAAATTGACAATTAGCTCATAATTTTTTAACTTCCCCTATCTAAATGCTAATAAAAAGATAGGGTAAAGAATTTTTACCTCACCTACCATGGCCAATAAAATGGCCCAAATGGTGGTGGTGGATGCCACATCGGATGGGGCTCCCATCCGTAGCTTGGAGGCCCGAGTATTGGTGCTGGTCTCCAGTCTGGTGGTCGACGTGCGGCGGGTCCATCGTTTGTTCTTCGTCTCGTCGATCTTCTTGTTCTCCTTAGTCTACTCCTTGGTTCTCCCAACTCGAGTTGACTAGCCTTGAGCTTGTAAGTCCAGTCTTTTGTGCTGTAGTTATCCCTGAAACCTACAAAACAAGATTCCAATTCTTTCTTCGGTATCCAAGTGAGCTTCGATCTAGATCTATTAGCGGGTCTCCTTGATGGAGATCCTTTCTCAACCTTAGGGCTATAAAAATTATCTACTTTGTTGATTAATTTGTTAGAGTTTTCCCTAAGACATGCAATTTCTTTTTCTATAATATGCATCTTAGTTTTTAAATCAGAAATTTCTAACTTTAAACAATCAATTTCTTCAATCAATTTAGTATTTTCATTAATTAAATTTTTATTTTCTAATAACATGTTATTATCCTTAGGACTAGCTTCTATGTCCTTGAGTTATTTTTCTAACCTATCGTTTTCATTTTTAAGAAAACTAAGGTTTTTTTTAATATTTTTATTTTCTATCTTAAGTGTTTTACTAACTTCAAAAAGCTCATTAAATGCATCTTGTAAATCAAAATTTACCTCGTTGTCGGAGTCGCTTCCGCTTTCGCTGTCGCTATCACTTCCTCTAGCCATGAAGCCAAAGCAAGCGGTTTCTTCTTCTATAGACTTTTCTTCTTCCTCCGAGCTCGAATCGTCCCAAGTGAATTTAAACGCCTTCTTCTTAGATTTCTTCTCATTTTCCTTCTTCTTCACCTTTTTGAGAAGAGGGCACTCTGGTCGTAGGTGCCCTTTCTCATTGCAGTGATAGCAACGTCTCGGGCTTTCCTTCTCCTTTTTCTCTTTCTTTGATTTCCTACAAAACTTGGAAAATTTCTTAAGTAAAATTTTAAAGTCTTAGTCGTCGAAACTTACCTCGCTATCCGACGCGGCTTTGAAGGCGAGAGTCTTCTTCGATTTTGGCTCCGGTGTATCCTTCTTCTGCTTCAACTTTGTCTCGTAGGCCATTAGATTGCTTAGGAGATCTTCCATGTTGAGCTCCTCCACTTCGTTTGCCTCCTCGATGGCGGTGACTTTCTACTCCCACTCCGGTCCGAGGGAACGAAGAAGCTTCCCTTGAAGCTCCCCCTTGATGAAAGTATTTCCTAAAGCTTTCAAATTATTTACAATGAGAGTGAACCTAGTGTTCATCTCACTCAAAGATTCGTTAGGCTTCATAGAAAAAGATTCAAATTCTTGAGAAAGTAAATTTATTTTAGAGATTTTTACCTTAAAGGTACCTTCATGAGTTACCTCAAGTGTGTGCCAAATCTCGTATGCGGTAACGCATTGCGAGATTCTGTTGAACTCCTCTGGGCTGAGCGTGCAGTAAAGAGCGTTCATGGTCTTCGCATTCAAAGAGAGCTCACGAATTTGTTGTTGCGAGTAGCCTCCCGTGGGTTTCTCTAGGATCTCAAATGGAGTCTCGCACCTGGCCAAAATCGTGAAGTCAATGGCTTGAAGCCAAGTCTTCATTCGCAGCTTCCAGTAGGGGTAGTTGCTCCCGTCGAAGAATGGCGGACGGGTCGTGGGCTGCCCCTCGGAGATTCGGATTGCGGAACTGCTCCCCTCCATGATCTTCTTGCCAGGTGTTACTCTGATTAGCAAGAACCTGCTCTAATACCAATTGTGGATTCCCTACTAAGAGGGGGTGACGTAATAAACTGCGGAATAGAATATGAACAATCTCACAAAAAATTTTAATCACACAATGTACGCAATTATTTCTAGGTGGAAACCCAAACTGGGTGAAAATCACCACCTAACCCTCTCGAGTTAGGATTTTTCGATCAACCAAGTTGATCAAATCCACTAAATGAATCACTTAAACTAGGGTGATTCAATGTTATGAACGCAGCTTCAAAACGTATTTTAAGACATCTGGAACCCCTTCCAAACGTCTGGGATTTAATTTCCGCGGCATGGTGGTTTTCGTCTGCGCGCCTGCGTGCGCAGACCTGCAGATGCCCCCTTTTCCCCTCTCTCCTCCGTAGGCGCAGCACTGCCCCCCCTCTCTCTCTCTCTCCCCGCGCGGCTTTAGAAGGGCCCTCGCCCTCTCACTCGCTCTCATCTCCTCCGCTCCCTTCTTCTTCCAGCCAGTGCAAGAGTGAGCGAGCGGCGGCAGCGGCAGCTGCGGCGGGTGTGCGGGAGGAGGCGTTGCGCGAGGGTGGAGACGCTCGGCCGTGAGGGCTCGAGCTTGCCGGGGCAGCGAGAGCTGGCCGGCGGGGGAGCAGCGGGCGCGGAGTGACGCGGGAGGGCTGCTACAGCTCGAGCAGCAGGTGGACGAGGCTCGGCGGGGCCGTGCGTCGCGGGCGGAGAGCGCGTCGAGCTCTGATTCTGGAAGTTTTTTCAGAATCAAACGTCTGGGCTTCCAACCAGACGACAGGGAAGACGTCTGGAGGACTGTCCAGACGTCTGGCAAGTAAGTTATTTTTCGTCCTCCGTCCTTTTCTGTGACCGTTGCACTGAGAGCGATGAGTGGGTACGTGCAGGCACTGAGATTCGCATCCAACGCGAATCAGACGTCTGGCCGCAGTGCCGGACGACCGGAAGGACTTCCAGACGTTTGGGGTGACCATCGGACGTCTGGGAACTAGGCCAGACGCCCCCGCAGGCTTCTGGACGTCTGAGAGACTACGTAAAACAAAGGTATCCTCTGATCCACTTTCTAAGACGTCTGGAAGATGTTCCAGACGTCTGATTTTGGACTGTTTCGTCGTTTTTGACCCGTTTAGGGCCCGTTCGGAGTCCGTTTTCCGCGTTTCGAGTTGAGTTCTTTTCGGAATAAAATCCTCTACCCGTCTACAGTAATTATATACTGTTCTGAGAAACTTCTTGTGTTTGATCCTTGTGATAAGACCCCGTTCCATTTCAGTCTTGGGGATTGCGGAGGCGCACGGGATTTCCAACCGCGCCCCCAGTACTTCCGTTGTAGCTGGTAGAGTGGCTTTAGAAATTATTAACATAATTTGTTACAATTATGGAACAATTAATAGAACCTAGGGCATTGCATGAATCCTAGGAATGAGAAACCAGATTGAATGATAGATCCTAGGGTATTGCATGAATCCTAGGGCTGGAAAACTAGATTGAATGATAGATCCTAGGGTACGGCATGAATCCTAGGACTAGAAAACTAGCGAAATGAACATACATATTGCAGTCTTGGAAAATGTGGAAAGGAAATAATAGCTGCCTGTAAATGGATTTAACAGCTGCCTGTTATGAATAAATGAACATGATTGAGAATATGGGTTGTATGAACGTGAAACTGGAAAGGTGAAACCTGAATGTACTGAGTTAAAAGAGCTGGAACCCTACGGGGAATTAGGAGTAGAACTCCTGGAAAGAGAATGAAATGGAACTGAGAAATAAAGATGTGGAGGTGCGTTGTCTCTTGGGTACGTAGTGCCAGGGAAAGCACTTGTTACCTGCTTAGTGCAGAGCGGAACCAGCCGCCCCAGGGACCCGAGGTTAGGTCTGGCCACTTTGTACCGACTTGTTGGCCCTCGTGTACACAGTACCGAGGAGAGCTACTAGTGTAGGGCGAGTACTAGCTACCCCACGGGCCCCGGGGTTCTGCTAGCTCACCTACACCGACTTGTTAGGCCCACTGGGCAAACCAGGGTAGTCAGGCGAGGGTGAGCGGACTGTGGAGGGGCAAGGCCCCAGTTTGGTTACTGTGGAGGGGTTGGACCCTTGTTACTGAGAGGGCTTTGCCCTATACTGGTTCCGTGCTGTGCTTTGGGCGCACCCGTTAACGGAAATGACTGACCGCGTGTTAGTGCGGGTTAGCTACCCGTGCGTTTACCGCATGTGCCGTAGTCACCGTTACGTCTGTCAGTGACCTTGGGGTAGTTGACTAAGAGTAGGATCACCACGGGGAACTCTCCCGGCCAGGAGAGCACCACGTGTTACTTCTACTGTTCGGAAAAGACTGCAATCAAGATCGTTCCCACGAGGAACATTCGAGATCAAGTGAAGGATCTGAGAAATAGATAAATTAAAAAAAGATAGAAAGATGTAAATAAAGGAAGAAAGAAAATAAAACAGCTACAGTACACTTTACTGCTTCTTTAGTTTAGCTGCCACTCTACTCAGCGTTTCGCTGACGTGTTACACTCGTTACTTTTCAGGACCAGGTGTTGAGCAGCCAGGGTCAGCGGCTGCAGAGGACGCTGGGCCGAGTAGGGTCCAGTAGAGTTACCACTGTTCTTTTGTACCCTTTTTGTTCCACTGTAGTGAGTAGTTTTTGTTACTCCCGCACTTTTCTTTACTTGTAGTTCTTGTTATGTTATAAATGTTGTTCTACTGTTGTGGTGGTACATGCTGTAGTAGTTCTTTTTCTTACTGCTGTTTTTTGTTACTGCTAGTTATATTTCATGTTGAATGTGGTTTATTTTACTGCTCTTTTGGTTACTTCCTCGTTGGACGACTAGGTCTTGGGATTAGTCGAGTCGGTCCGGTTCTCGTGTCTCGTAAGGACTTGGGAATCGGGTCGTTACATTCAACCTCAATTACAACCACGCTACTTTGTCCTCTTCACGAGCGTACCTCAAACCCCTTCTCTTCATGAGAAGGATTTTATCCCACGAAGGAGACGGGAATTCGCAAAGCGAATACCCAACCAAATAACAAAGTAAAATAACAAATATCCTATAGAGCCAACAAAGTAATTTTTAGCCTAAGCTTCTATAGGAATTAAGATGCTTCCCTTTGCAAGAAGTGCGTCGACGGCGCGGATGTGTGAACTACACGACGGCACAACGTCGCTCTCGTGAACTACGACAGGAGAGCGAGTGCGCAAATGCTTGATGCTCTCTAGATGAAGAACTGGAGCTTGGAGAGCAAGAGCTTACTTCTTAGGATCAAGAGACACAAAATGGTGTGAAAGTGTATTACTAGGTGTGTGTTGTGTGCAAGAGGTTCTCCTCTATTTATAGAGGCCTTAGGAAGGCTTTGGAAGAATTTGGAAAGCTTCCATAACCGTTGGGTGCAAAGCCCAAGAGAATCAGGCCGAAATCTAGAACAATCATTACACTGACAGGGTTATCAGAAGTCTGATCCTGGCATCAGACATCTGGAAGATCTGTTTAAGTCGTCTAGGATCAAAGTCAGACGTCTGATTTTAGGAGGGTTTCTTCCTGACTTGAATCAGATCTAAACAGGGTTCTAGTGCAAATCCATCAGACGACATACAGGACGTTTGGCACTATGTCTGGACGTCTAGAAACCTACTTTTCCACTGGAATGGATTTCCAAGAGATTGAAACAGCTATAAGATTTTGGGTCAGCCGAGGTAAAATGGTCATTTATTAGACGTCTGGAAACACTTACGGACGTCTGATAAGGCTCTAACGGTCATATCCTATGATGTTTGTTAAACTAGCCAACGGTCCACTAATTGGACGTCTGGCAAAATCATCAGACGTCTGGACTAAGGTCTGGATGTCTGATTTCATCAGATAAAACTAAATAGGTCCAACCTAAATATTATCAGACGTCTGAGTCAACAATCAGACGTCTTAAAACTCTTTATCAGACGTCTGATTTTGAGATTAAACGTCTGAAAAGGCTGTTTGAACCCTATATTGGTTTTCTAACTTTTCTACAGAAAACATAAGTATCCTAGGGTTGTGCAGGTGTTCCTAGGACTACTGTTAGGGTACTTTGAGGCTCTTTAACATGATGTTCTAAGGAACAAAAAGAGTAAGGAAATAAAGGCAAAAGTACATGAAAGAAATAAACAGAATTCTATCCTATTCTTCTTGTTCTTCCATCTTCAATCTATCGCTCCTCGCGAATCTCCTCTGTTCTCCATCAAGCTCTTCCAATCCATCCTGGATGCGAGTTCGAACTCTGTCTAATCACGTCTCCATTTGCAATTTGCCTGAAATCTAATACTCCAAGTGTAAATGTTAAATGACACGTGTTTTGTTATCATCAAAACAAACGATTACGGTGCTCTAGCACCAACAGTTGCTAGAGTAGCAAGCTTCCCAAGAAGGTCCATTCATGATCCCTGCTTCAAAATAACTGTGCAACCAAACATCATCAACCAGAATTATCTCCTAAAAAAAATGATAAAGAAAAATCAGGATTCATAGCTCATGAAGTATGATATCAACCAAACGCATTCACAAAAAAGGCACTTAAACTAAAGTCACCACCATCAAAATGGGGCTTCTTTAGATCCATGAAGTATGATATAAGCACTATTAAAAACTAGAGTAATACAATCTATACTTACTATTATTTTGGTGAGATGGATGATCCATATGGTCTACTATTATGCAAATATTAGCAAACAACTGCATTTACAATCAAATGTGCTTCTTTTTCATCATTTTAAACATAATATCTACCATTAGGAAAGATGCAGATTAGTCCAAGACAAAACAAATTGGGAATTAACTTTCATAAGAACCTACTTCTGTTACCATGTAAAACTCAATGAAGAAGGTAATGAAATCTCCAAACAACATTCACCACATTCAGAACAAACTGAGATGAATTACCTGATAGTATTACTCCACCAAACCCCTTCTCTAGCAAACAAGAACCCAAGATCGATTGTGCAACGGTCACCTTCAACATGAAAAGCCAAGAGAAAAAATTGAGACCAAATCACAACATACGCACTGAAACACAATGAAGAAAATAGGAGAAACGCAGTTGATTAGGGTTTCAAGTTCGCGTGGAGAGGAGGAACGGTAGTGAGGCCCCTATTATAAGGGTTCCAGGCATCAACAAAAGCCCATGAATGCATCCAATGACTCATAATTGGGGGAATCGATAAAGGTGAGGTCAAATTGGGGTTTCATGAGATAGACTGGCCAGATTCGTGGATGCACAGACCACCAGCACCTCGGAACCAACCATCTCACAAACGGAGGAAGAAAGGAGGTAACGACAAGAGATGAATGCCCACCTACTAACCTTCGCCCTGCAGGAGGAAGACGATAGGTCTGGAATCCAAAGAAGCAAAGTGCCTGAAGCCAACATCGAAAGGCGCCAAAGGCGAAACAGGCCGTGAATGCCTTGCTCCCGCTCTATTGACAGCCATCGATCGAAACAAGGAGGGGCGAGGGGGGTTTTTGTTTGCACCATCAAGCAAAGGAGTGAGGGATGGCGAGGGGTAGCGAGGGTTCACGAGTGGGGCAAAGGGGCCTATTCGGGAAGTTTCGATCGCGAAAGAGAGAGGAAAGAAAGGTTAAGTCATGAGTTGGGGGAACTCTTCAAACCAGTGTTAGGATAACCGATGTTAGAAGAGAAAACAGGGCTTAGGTTATCCCCCTTCGTAAATATGGGTTAGCCCCCCCCCCCCCCTCCCCCACCGTAAACTAGCCCTAAATGACCTACGAAGCTCGAGAGATCTATATACTTTGAATACATGATAACTGTATAAGATTTGGATGGTGTAACACATGTCGTCAAGGCACCGACGTTTTAAAAATTGAACTGGTTACGTGTTAGTTTGATTTTTTAATGATTTAACCTATCATTGAATCAATGATAATGCCAGCGTGACATCAGCTTATGAAAAAATTAAAAAAAATTTAAATTGTAAGATCTTTGATTTGATTTGTACTAATTCAACCAAATTCAATTTGATTGAATCAGTATTTAATAAAAAATTTAATTGAGATACGTAGTAGAAAAAGTTCTTTCTCAACTTTAATTATATTAAATTTGACATGATTTTTGCAAATATTAAATAAAAATAAAAGATATAAAAAAAATTGAGAACCTAATATTAAAGAACGTATAGATATTTAAATCTTTATTTTCAAATTTTAAAATTACATGTATTTTTACTTTTTTTTAAAATTTTTTAACTCCTACAAGAATGATTAAATTAGATGGACGATTTAATTGAATCGACTAACCTAACTCAATTTTAATCAATTTATTTGAATTTTTGACTTTATTATCCATTCAATCGACCCAACCATGGAGACACCAGTTTCTGGTTAAACTAGTTGAACTGACTAGTCTGATTAAGGTTTTAAAATATTACAAAGTATGGAGCATTACAAGATTACCGTAAGTTACAAAGTAAAGGCTTGAACCCAATAAAGATGGCTACATGTTTCTTTAAAATATATAATATATAATGCCTTGCATTATTTAAAATCAATGCTGTTATAATTGGACTTACAATTATAAAAGTTCCAATGCTCAACCCCTGAATGACTTCCAATGATACCCAAAGGCCCCATGCCACCATGGACTCGAGCACGAGCCTAACCAACCCATGCCAGGCTAATTCATGAACTCCTTAATGACTAAACTAGCTAATTGAATTGGGAGCTAATCAACTGGAGCCTAACAAGCTTAAGGTAAGTCAACCCAATTAAACTTCAAAGCATCTAAACCTAACTGTCTAACTTACTAAGCCCAAACCTAAGCCAAGTTAGGCTCAACTAATTGAAATTGATAATCAACCTTCCTATATCCCAATCTCCTTTTTCACCAAGAGTAAGCGCATACCCTTACAAAGTAGTAGGTAAATGCTCATCATTTCTTGGCATAGATTAATCCTTTCATCATTCTGTTGTACTTTCTCTTCTTTAACCCTTCTTCCTACTTGAGGCATATAACTATGTTTCCACTTTTAAAGAAAAAAGATTGTATTTTTGCATTTCCTCTTTAAAAAATTTTAGATTTGGAGGGTGCTTACGCTATTTATTTTAGAACTCTAATAACATTCTAATGAGGGATAAAAAATATTCTTGAATTTAAAATTTTATATATGATTCGACAAAGAATTTAATTATCCGATTATAGGGTATACAGGCAAAATCGGCACCACCCATCCTACCTGAGACCAGCCTAATCACAACCGGAACTCATTCGGCCTACCAAAAGATTTAGCATAGTAAGGGCAGAAGATACGATACGATGGACCTGACTGCTTAGGCCCTGACAGCAAACAAGTAGTCTAACAGTAGAGATACTAGAGGCCATCAAGTGAGGGTCCTCCCCACGATATTAATAGAGGGAAGGGCCCCCAATGAAGGAGGACCCTCCCCCTCCCCCAGAGAGGAAGAAAAAATCTTATAATCTTGTAAATTCTAGTGCAAAGTTGGGAGTACCATCCTCCCCTCGGATGTACACCCCTTACAGGGGAACTGGGCCACCAAACCCTGTGTCTTTGTGCTTGCATGTTGATTGTTATTCTATTCACTTGTGCGATTGATGATAATGGCTAAGTAGTGCCTCATACTCATATAAATCCTTTGGTAGCCTTCCGAGGCCCATCAAATGGCGCCGTAAGTGGGAAGAGTCAACGAAAATGCCATCGCTCTCCTGGGCATCCGATCACTAGGAGGAGGAGCCCTTCTGGCACCTTGCCCCAACCTCACTGAGCTAGAACTCCCGCAGTGGTCGTAACCACTTGCGGGCCCATTCGCGGCTCTCCCTTCAGAGGGGCCTGATCGAGATTCGGTGTCTTTGTGCCCTAGCGACCATGGCTGATCGCCTGAGGTTCCAAAGTAGACCCCCTTCCTCGAGGCACAACCTAGAGAAGAGGAATGGGGAGCCAAGGTCGGTGACCCCAGGTACCTTCGTAAGTTACCTCCAAAGTGTGCCGTACCTCATATGCGGTGGCGCATTGAGATATCTGGTTGAACTCCTCCGAGCTTAGCACAGAGTACAACATATTCATTATTTTCGCGCTGTGGGAAAGCTCGTGGGTTTGTTGCTATGAGTAGCCTCCCTCGGGTCTTACCGGGACTTCGTATGGGGTTTCTCATCGTCTCCATAGTGCGAAGTCAGTGGCTTGAAGGCAAATCCTCATCCTTAGATTCCAATAGCTATAGTTGCTTCCGTCGAAATAAGGTGGTCTAATGGCATATTGTCCCTCCGAGTGTCTCGTGGCGAAAATGCTTCCCTCCATCAAATTCTTGTCGGGTTGTTACGTCGAATCACAAGACTTGCTCTGATACCAAATGTAGGTTCTACAGGAGGAGGCGTGAGATTTGCGTGATATGAAATAAAATGCGAAAATAGAATAACAATCTCACAAATACAGCAAACACACAAGTGCACAAGAATTTTTATGTGGAAATCCAAACCCAGGTAAAAACCACTACCTAAGCATCTCGACTTAAGATTTTTGATCGACCTAGTCGATCAAATTTACTAACCGAGTCACTTAAAATGAGGGTGACTTAAACTCTTACATCCACGCTACATTGAACCCAAGGGTAGCGTAACCTCAAACCTCTCATCTTCACGAGGAGTATTTTGTTTCGCGAGGGAAACGGGAAATCATAGCCCGAATACTCAAACAAAGATAATAATACGATATCTTATAGAGCCACAAAGTAAGTATTTAAAACTAGCTACTATAGACAATAGGAACTTCCCTTTAATGGAAATGCATCGGCTATTGACGTGAAGTGCGTGAACCACGCAAGGGCATGAACGACGCTCTCGTATTCTTAGGCGGGAGAGCGGGTGCACAGCTGGGTAGATGCTCTCAAGATGTAAGCTAAGGCTTGGAGAGTAAGATCTCTCCTCAAGATCAATTTGACAGAATATAAAGTGGAAGTAGTGTATCAAGATGCATCTAACAAAGGAATGGTCCTCATCTATTTATAGATGGTTTAGGAACTTTTTGAAAGGCTATGGAAGTCTTATGTAGCCATTGGAAACAAATCTAAGGCTAATCAGGCCAGAATCAGGGCTATTAATGATTCTAACAATATTATTAGACGTCTTAATCTATTATCAGACTCTGGGTCATCGTCTAATCTTACGGATTAGTCGTCTAATCTAAAAGGGTGAAAGATCTATACTGGGTTAAATCAAGACGGACATTTAAAGAGGTGTTTTAAAATGCCTGGGAATCTAATCAAACGTCTAATTCTAGACAGGTTTCCTTCCTATTTTGTTCAAACCTAAAGAAGGTTCTAGGCTAAATTGCTCAGACGATAGGTTGGACATCTGGCAATATGTCTGAACGTCTAGAAACAAAAATCATTGCGGTAATAGATTTTCCGAGGCTTAAACAGCTATAAGGTCTGAAAGAAGTAATTACGGTCAAATCTTAGCCTAATGTCTACTTATCAGACGTCTACGGTTCTCTAAGGACACCAAAAAATAAATGTTAATTAGATTAAGGGTTGATCTTCAACGATTAAGTTTGACAAGCTAACAGTCCTAAATTTGGACGTCTGGCAAGGTCCTCAAATGTCTTCTACGACGTCTGGACTAAGGGCTGGTCGTCTGAAATCAACAGACACAAAGCATTAAGTCCAGCCTAAGTGTTTGGACGTCTAATCAAACAGTCAGATGTCTTAAAGTCTACGATTAGACATCGAATTTTCAGATTAGACGTCTGATCAGGTTGTCTGAAACCTATTTTGGTTTTCTAAGTTCTCTATGAGAAGTTTAAGTATCCTAGGGTTGAGTAAGTGTTCCTAAGACTACTGTTTTGTTACTTTGAGGCTCTTTAACATATAATCTAAACAAAATAAAGAGCAAAGAACAAATATACAGAAATAAAGTACAAGAACAGAATAATCTTCTATCATATTCTTCTTCTTATCTTTGAGTTCTCACTCCATGCGAAGCTCCTTCTCCTCCATCAAGCTCCTCCAATCCGTCATAGATGCGAGCTTAAGCTCCTTCACACTTGTATCCATTTGCAATTATCCTGAAACTCAAACTCAAATTGCAAATGTTAAATAACAAGTGTTTTGTTATCATCAAAATTAACGATCATAGTGCCCTTGCACCAACACCTACCAGGGGCAAGGTCTTATCCCTTGCGATGGTCACCTGCCATCCGCAAAAGGTGGCGATCGCTCCACGCTCTTGCCCAGCAACTCGCCTCAAGAGAATGACAAGGACCATACATAGACCTGCCGAGCCACCTCTTAAGATTAGCGCGAACTCGGATGAACGCGTTCGACGTTCCTCATATTGTCGCCTCTTAAGGCTGGAAAGCCACCTCTTAAGGTCGGCGTGAATTTAGACGAACGCATCCGATGTTCCTGATATTACCGCCTCTTAAGGCCAGCAAGCCACCTCTTAAGATCGACGCGAACTCGGACATACGCGTTCGATGTTCCTTGTATTGCTGCCCCTCCAGGTCGGCACAAACTCGGACAGATGCGTTCAACGTTTGTCGCCTCTTCAGGCCAGCAAGCCACCTCTTAAGGTGGGCGCGAACTCGGACAGACGCGTTTGATGTTCCTTTTTTACCGCCTCTTTAGGCCGGCAAGAAACCTCTTAAGGCCAACGCTAACTCGGACGAACACATTCGATGTTCCTTATATTGCTGCCTCTTCAGGTTGGCAAGCCACCTCTTAAGGTCGACGCGAACTAGAATGGACGCATCCGCCATTTCTTGTATTGCCGCCTCTTCAGGTCGACAAGCCACCTCTTAAGGACGTCACGAACTCGAACAAACGCATCCAACATTTCTTATGCTGCAGCCTCTTAAGGCCTGTAGGATACGCCTAAAGATAGGCCCAAACTCAGGCATGAGAGCCCGACATTAGGGAGATAAGCCACCTCTTAGGATAGGTAAGCCAACTTTGAGGGTCAGCCCAAACTCAGAAGAACCCACTTGACATGTCCTTACACTGCCACTTATTTAGGTTGGCAGGTCATCTCTCCAAGGTGGCTAAGGCTCTGGCGGACCTGCCCAGCAGTCCAAAGAGTTGCTACCTCTTAAGGCCAGCAAAGCCACTCCCAACGGCTGACATGAATTCAAACGGAGGCATTCATGCCCCACTTATCAGCTATTAGAAGGCCTGGAAAATGGCAAAACCAGGGCTCTCACATCCCATGTTTCAACAACTACGATGCTAGATCCTCGAGCAGATAAGGACTCGAGCCCATGTGCCCTGAGGTCCTATACGTCTCTTGCTGGCAAAGTCTTGGACGCCCCAACCTTAGAAGCATCCGTCCATGGAGGCGAATGAGGGGGGCTTGGGCCACCTAACAACTGTCATATCGGCCACGAAGGCTGGTAGGATTGGGACCCTAGTGCCCCATCTCTCGGGCGGCATAATGTCACGTAACGCCAATAACACGAGCTTGGGCCCCTGCGTCCCAAACACCGATTGACGCGCCATCAAACTTCTGGCAGAGATAGTCCAGGCACCAACTCCTTCAAGGCCGGCTCGTTGGCACTTTCCAAGGTCGACTTCCCTTCATTGCCCCCCACCAAGGAAGGCTTTAGGCGATGGTCACCTTCAAGGGCCAACCCATGCAAAAATCCCCCTATGCTGGCCCTATCTGGGGGCTAAACTGGGCGAGCAGGTACCCGACGGTATCACACCTTGCGACCATGATGACAAAATCACCCTTGGTCCACGAATGATAAGAACAAGCCTAATAGCAGAATGGCCGCATCCAAAAGACAGCCAGGCCACCAATGCCTTTGCGAATGTAGTTGGTCATCCGGCAGCCAATTTCCAGGCCCTCGCCTTTGCAGAGAGGCCGAGGTGACGAATCATGATTCAACAACTAGGTCCGAGCTAACCCTCACGAGAATCCGACCAGGCTCTTCAGCCTCGACCACTCGATTCTAAACTAACGACGCTGTCTAGCTCGTCCAAGCAAGGGATCTCCTGAGGGAAGTGACGGTCCTAAGTAGGGCACGCGCACAAGCTCCACCAGCAAAGCTTGCCTCAAGGCTCCCTCGTCAAGGAGAGGCGCCCAGGCAATCCTGCATCAGGAGCTCCAGCCCAACCCCCATGTGGAACAGGCAACGATTACCGCCAAAGATGGACCTATCCCAGCCAAGGGGTGTCTTGAGAGACCCAACTAAGTATCCCCCAGACGAAGGGGCGTGTCCCAATAAGAGGAGCCCCAAGTCCCCCCGGTCCACAACAAAAGGACAGGGGGACAGCATCTCCTGGGCACCAGGAAGAAGGGCCTAAGTGGTGCGGGTGGAGCTTGAGTACCCGCCGGACTCCACCCTAGCAAATCCCGTTAGCAACTGACTCTGGAGAAACCCGCAATGGACCGGGGCATCCCAGTTGAAAGCTATCAAAGCAAGCAGGGATTCTTCGCCCCCTCCTACCACCTCGCAAGGAAAGTCATTCAAAGGCAAGGCATTCGCGACAACGGCCTCTAGCCCAACTGCTCTGCGAGGAATAAGCGCTACACACCAAGTAGCCTCGACACAACCTCTTGCCTAAACAGAGCGTGTCATTCCCGCCTATTAAGGGGACTACGTTAGCCTGCCCCATCATGCAAGTGGAGTGCGGCTACGACATTGATTCCACCCATGGCGGACACGGTTACCCTGTGTACCAGGAGAAGACGGGTGGACAAGGTGCCAGGGGAGTAGTCGAACCTCGAAAATCGTAAGAGGATCCCCAAGGGTCACCCGCATGCACCATCACGAGTGCAAGCCACGAGCGCCCGACCACTACCTCGGATGGCCCTCTCCATGGGCGTCTCATTCAATCAGGAAGGAGTAACAAGACAAGCCTCTATGCCAAGTCGTTCGAGCGAACGAAGGGGGCCAAGCTAAGACTCGAAAACCGTGGTTCACATAACCCGTGCGAGCAACAGAATCCAAGGCAGAAAAATAGTTCCTCACATTTAGCATACGGGCAATTCTTGATACAAGGAACAACAAAGTCTTTTTCTTTATAACAAACATCGACTGCTACATTTATCAGACTATTGTCTCTAGCTAAATTACAGCTAGAAAGAGACAAGCTAGCACAAAGAAAATGGCGGCACCAGTGGTCACGACCCAACGGTCTCGCCCCAAGTCTTCAACCTTGCTCACCTTTAGCGACGCAGGTGCTAATGCAACATCAAGATTGGTAGACACTGCAGCCTCTAGCCAACTCGCTTTCGACGACCCCTCGACAAAGACCAGTCTCTTCCTGTTTAACATCACCTGCCCACGTCAAACCCCCGACGGTAGGAGGGATGGCCTCCTCAGCCCCATCTGCAAAGGAAGAATGGCTAACTAAGGAGGCCGTGGGCAGAATGACAAGTCTTGACAAGCCAAGACGACGGCACGAGGCAGGTAGAGCGGCTCGTACGTGTGGAGTACCCTCGTATACATCAGCGAGGTACCCCTCCTAGTTGAAATCATAAGGCCTCCAATAGTCCATTCCTATGGGGTCAACCAGTTGAGCTCAACTACGTAGGCGGACATTGCACTCGTCCCTACCAGCACCCCCATTGGGCTCCGCGCTACCTCTGCCCAGACAAATACACTCCCACAAGAGGAGCTACCAGCAGAGGCAGCCCCTTCTCCACCCTCATGGGATCACCAAGGGAGTCGAGCGAAGCGGTAAAAGCGTCGAGCCTTCGCAAAGGAGAAACCTTCACCCAGTCCCTAGGCAGTGCCTTTGCGACCCAGTGTCCGGTGGATTCTCCAAATAGGACTGGAGGGGGTAGTACCCCCAGCGAAACACTTTCCGCTTCGTCCCCACCTGGGTCCACAAAAACGGACGCAACTGACCCTCTCTCAACGAACGCCAAGCCGGATTCGGCTCACGAGTGCCTTGAGAGAGCTTGCTTCGCCCCTTCTCTGCTTCCCATTGAGCTCCTCAAGAGCAAGAGAACCACTTCTTCGCACCATGCCAAATAAACCTCCCCCACATAGGAAGGGCCCTTTCCTAGGAGAGCCCGTCTCAAGATCTGATATCGCCCTGTGAAGGAAACCCCGAGAAACCTACACCAGAAAACAAAGCAAAATAAGCGCACAAAAAGGGAGGATAAGCCACTACAGGCATATCCAAGACTCAGAGCCCTTGCCTTAACCTGTGTGTTAAGCGGGGGCATGAAGAGGAGCTCACCCGTCTGAAGAGCCGCACATAATCGCCCTTTGGTTGTTCTGCCGAACATGTAGAAGTTTAGTGACGAAGCTTTATCAAGGGAGTGAACGGAATAAAAACGTTCCTCCTCATGACTATCAAGTCCCTCAAGCATGGCAAAAGGGGAGGGAAGGTTGTGTGGTAAGGGCCACCGAGGGCCCCTATTTCTACCCCCACCACGCAGGCTCTTGAGGGCGGTAACGTCTTTCTACCCTCCCCCTGGGGATCGCCAATACCCAAGGAACCAAATCCCTCGAGATACGACACTGATTCCACGGTTGTGTGACAGCATTAACAAAACCACCGTTCAAGGACCCTGAGCGTTATTACACGCCGGACGTTCGAAAAGCCTTTTACGCCTTTCCAAAAAGGCACGACACTTCAGGCCACAACTTCTCACAACAATGATAACTAATGTCTGCCTTAGCATCCCAATTTGGCTAAATGCTGCTTCCTAAGGTTGGCATGAGCTCGGGCTCATATGTACCACGCCCAAGTAACGTCGCCTCCTAAGGCCGACACGGGCTTGGGATCACATGCCCCACGCCCCACGCCCAAGTAACGTCTCCTTCGAAGGCCGGCACGGGCTTGGGTTCACACACCCCACGCCGAAGTAATACTGCCTTTGAAGGTCGGCACGGGCTCGTGCTCATACGCCCCATGCCCAAGTGATGTCGCCTCCTAAGGTTGGTCAAAGTTTAGGCTTATACGCCCCTAATAAGGGACCTCTTCCAAGCAATGAGAAGCAGGTGAAAGCCACCTAACTCCTCCATCATAAATGTTCCCCCTACTGTCATATAGCTGGAAGAACATCTGGGGGCATCATCTACTACGGAGTTTTGGCCACTCTTACTACTTTCTCAGCAGTTCACACTAAATAAAGAGTGGAGGCATATGATGAGGGGGAAAAATGCTATTGGATCGAAAACTTCGCACATGACCTGATAGAGGATTCGGCTACCTGACTACGGGGTATACAGGCGGAGCCGGTGGAACTGGCACTGCTCGTCCCGCTTGAGGCTAACTAGATCTCAATCGGAACTTGCCCGGCCTGCTAAAAGATTTAGTGCAGCAAGGGCCCTGACAACAGACAAATAGTCTGACAGTAAGGATATTAGAGGCCATCAAATATGGGTTCTCCCCACGATATAAATAGAGGGAAGGGCCCCCAATGAAGAAGGGCCTTCCTCCTCCCCTAGAGAGGAAGAGAAAATCTTGTAATCTTATAAATTCCTATGTATAGTTAGGAGTACCATCCTTACCCCAAACGTACCCTGTTACAGTGAAATTGGGTCACGAAATTCCTATCTTTCTTTGTACTTACTTGTTGATTGCTTCTCTATCCTTCTATGCGATGGATGATAATAATTAAGTACGTAGCACCTCCTACTCATGTAAATATTTTGATGACCTTTCAAGACTCATCACATTCCACTTAAGAGAATAATGGAATGGGATCTTACTGAATTTGTCTAGATTTAAATTTGATTTGACAAAGAAAGTTTCAATTAGAGGCCAATCTTGACTTTGTTTCCAATTTGAAGACCTGTACTCGAATTTGCTTCGTTGCTTTTATTCATCGGTTTGATTTTATATTTAGATTCTTTGATTTAGATCCAATATTTAGGTTCTTAGTTCGAAATTATTTCATTGATAGTTGATTTCTTATTTCATAAAATGATTTCTTATAGGATTTATGTTAGAGTAATAATTTTTTGTCTATATTATTTACGATACGAACGGTCAATGAAAAACGTGTTCTTTAAGGAATATCCCAGATTAGTTGAGGAGTTATTTGGTGGTGATTAATTGACTTAATTCTATAGGATTAACGAGGAGACATGAACTCGAGAGGAGAGGTTTGTGTGAGAGGCATTGGGATTGGAACTCAAAAAGATTTGAAAGCGGGAAGTTGAGAACAGCATCGGGCGTGGATCAAGAGGTGGATCAGGGACTCGTGTGGGCTGAATTTGGAGGAAAATTCCTTATTTCTTCCTAAGTCGTGGTTTACGTTAGCTGATCAATTAAATTATATTATAAATTATCATTTTTCTTCTCAAATATAACCTATTTTTCGTAAATGGGGGAAGATAGTATCAATGCATATTACGTGCATACAATGGAAACTTTATCAAACAACATACATATAGGTGAATCGGATCAAATCTTTTTTAATTGAATTCAACAAAATCAATATTTGATCCATTAGGGACTTGTTTACACGAGGGTTAGGAAATTAGTGCTAGAAATATGAAAGTGGTGTTATTTTTTATTTTTATTTACTTGTATGTTAGTGTTAACATTAGTTTTAGTTTATTTGAATTAATGTTAAATTATAGTATTAGCTTATAAGTTGTTTATTTGATGATGGTGTTAAGAATATGAAAATAATACTCTATCTCCTTTGAAGTAAATTGCATCGATGATGTTTTAATTTTGAATCAAATATCACTAGTGATATTTGAATCCATCGAGGTATTAGAAGCAAGTACAAAGGACAAGGGCGTGAGGATAGAGAGTATTCGCGTTAGGATGGAGCATCAAGCCTATTGTTATCTGTGATGAAGGCGATTTGGGGAAGAGAGGACGAGTGTCAATTTAGGCATCAAGAGTGGGGAGGGGCAACCAACAGGTCATTTTAAACGTCGGAGGGGCACGTCAGAGATGCAGGAACAAGTGATGTCGTTAACCCACGATTACTTAACATCGGTGCAAATTGATGTTGGCAAAATACAGATTTCCACACCCTAAAATCAGGTTTTTCAGTGGAGGTTTAAATTGATAAATAAACAGTGGTTAACCTCATTTATTAAAAAGCTAAGAGATCGAATTCAGTTATAAGGTTTATATTTAATTAGCCCAAATCAATTTTTTTCTTAATTTTATTGCTGAATCAAATTTAACCGGTCGATTCAATTAGCAGAGAAATCCACGTTACTCTTTCGTAAGAAAATGCTGGCAACATTCTCGACTGGTGAATAAAGGATCACCCACTGTTCATCTTTCATAAAGCCTTTGCAGTAGACAGCTCTATGTACGTGAGTTGGGGGAATGATGGCGAGCGTTGTGGCCTCAAAGGGAGACCACCACCAACCCAACTGCAGCGTCACGTTCACCCTTTCCCCTTCCCCTTCCCTTTTGATATCTGCGTTCTTGCTTGCGACTACAGCCACTTTTGTTATATCCCCCGTGGCCCACCACCTCTCGTTACCTTCCCAAAAAGAGAATCCTATGCACCAAACATATACCAAATACCTTTCCCTCCACCAATTTAAAACCACGACCATCCTCGTCGTATTGTTTCACCCTCAAGATATAAACGAGACGCCATGGATTGGAGGGTATGACGTCCTATTCGAGTCTTCAAAAGCATCGGCGTTCGATCCAAAAATGGAGACTATTTTTTTACGAGAATATAGAAACATATAAATATGACACTTATCTTTTATTAAAAGAGAAAATCATGTAAATATACTGTATCATGTGTAAGCAGACGATGTTATATTTTTCGTGAATAGATATATAATATTATGTAAAATAATGTGTATACGGATCATTATCTTCTTGAGATTGTATCGGAAGTATGGCGAAGCTTATTCTGCAGATAGAGAGGCTTAATGCTATCTTTAGAAGAATCAAAATTAATCGGGCATATATGCTACGTGTCTTCAACGGGAGACGAAGAATAGAAGTGATGCAGAAACAGTTAAAATAATCCAATTTTTAACTTGGTGGGGGGTAAAAGTGCCATTTCGCACTACCAAGGAGCACCGGTTGGACGCTCAGCCAAACTTCTAACAGGTTTGCTCTGTGTGGAATGAAAAAAGAGAAAAAAAAAAATGCAAGAGGAATACAAAGAAAATAGAATTAAGAGGAGAATTAGTTTTTTTTTTTTTTTTTTACTTTGAGTGATAAGAAAGAATTAAAATAATTATTTAGGTAATAAATAAGTCATGTCAAGGAATTAGAAGAGATAAAAATAAAAGATTAAACAATTTCACCTTTAAGAGAGAATTGTTTTATTACAAAATTAAAAGTTAAAAATTAGAGTAAAATAATTTCAAACTAAATTACTCCAAACAAGTGATTGAAAGTTTGATTTTTGAAACCAAACATATCCTTAGAATCTCGTCGACTTTGCTCACAAGTGAGCAATAAAGCTTCAAGATTTTAGATTAGTTTAGGTGATGTTAGTTAGAAAAAAAGGTTACGATCCTCAACGAAAGCATAATAGCTAGTGGACAAACGTGAAGATAAAAGGTTAAACGTAAAGGTTCTGATATATAATTTTTGGAGAAATTTAAAAGTCAAGGGGATGACCGTGTGTTCTTGCCCTTCTTTTAAGTCTTTTGCTCGACTCTTGACTCTGGAGTAACATCCCTGAAAATGATTTCACATTGAAAATCTAGAAAAATTGAAATCTGATCGTAAAATTTGATAATTACCGCTCAACTTCTCAAGTTTATGGATTTTACGTAATTACCTTGCATCTATTGAGCCTAAAATAAATTATTCTCGATTAAGGTTGGGTCGGCTATGCCTAAGTTGAATAAAAAACGTAGTATATTTAAGTGAGGGGATTGTAAAAGAAAGGGAAATGAAAATAACTTTGACCTGCTCATTTGGATCCACTTATAATTTTTAATGCCAAATTTTCTCAACAGGACTCAAGTCCAGAGCTGATCCTCATATTCCTGCAGCTTTGCACGTGCGATAAACATCAGCAAGTTCTTCATGACCTTTACTCTTTCTACTGAGAACATGATAGGTGAGGGTTCGTATTTCGTACGAATTGTCGCTGGGATTAATTCCTCAAATAATTAGTGGCATTTATTATTAGTCTTTTTTTGAAAGGGCATTTATTATTAGTCTTACAGACTAACAAGATAGATTAAGACGCATACGAACAAAATAAGCTGTAATTAGCCAAATTGAGATGTCTCAACCGTCTCTGCAAATAACCATTTACTGTTGCTTTTAAGATGTAATTTCTTTTAGAGGATGCCCGATTAGCAAGGTGGATTAATGCTTCTAAACGAGCTTGTACCCTTCTCATATTTTCAGTTATTCAGTATACATTTTTATATCAAAGAAAAAACCAAGTTAAAAGGTAACGAAAGTTGAATTTTTTAAGCGATGTCGATGCCAAGAAACGACGATAGCACCATAACGCCAGGAATTCAGGAAATTCTAGACAGATAGCAGCTACAAGGGAGTTGGATCGTCGCAATCTGCAACCCAAATAATTTGGATTTTCTCAATTGGAGGTCCTCTCTATTTCCGTACCTAACAAAAACCTGATTCCATTTTTCTTCTCTCAGATCTAACTTATTGACGAGAGAGCTAAGGTACATTGATAACAAATGCGTCCCAATTTCCTAATATTTTTCTCTTATTTCATATATATATATATATATATATGGACTGTTGTTAATAATTTCTGCTCTAGTCATACAAGGAAGGGAAAAGGAATTCTTGCACAAATATCCATATAAACTTTTTGAGATTATTGTAAGCTTTCTAAATGCACATATGTCCCTACGAGTCGTATTGTTAATCATAAATGACACTTACATTCGCTTCCGCCAAAATGACAATTAGCTTTAATTGGAAAAAAAAAAAAAAACAGTTGCCACTCGTTGATCACTTAATTTGAAAAAGAACCTTTCCTCCCTCTCCTCATCCCCCTAACTCACCTGTCCATTCCTTTGCCGCCCTTAATACCACCACTGTCGTCCTTTAAGAACCCTCACCGGTCACAATATCGCCACGATTGTCCTTTATCACAACCTTTCATGCCCTTACGTTGCCCTCTCTACTCTCTCTGTTGCCATTGTAAAATCAACATCCTAGCTGTCACCCTGTGATGCCCTTTTATGCAAGGAACAGAAAGGATAAGGGTCCGAGACTATAATTAGAATATTTAAAAATAATTTCAAATGAAAAATTCATGAATTGGAGTGGTGAGTTATAAAAAATTTAAAATTATTATTTAATAATTTAGATTTAAAACTCATACCTACCGGTTGTTATAATCAACTTTTCCTAGATGACGACGATGATTAACAATTTAATTTTTTTTATTTTTAGATAATTTGGAGGATTATCTTGTGCATGGTTTAGTGATAGGATAAGTTGTAAAATGACATTTATGTCCTTTGAGCTATTGATTTAAAAGTTACATTTGTGTCCTTTGAGCTATTGATTTAAAAGTTAGTTACTTGTTATTAATAGTTGATTCTAATAAGGTAATTATAATTTATTATTTATAAAAAATGATTTATTTCATTTAAAAATATATTAAAATCATATTAATTAAAATGAGTTTTCATTGCATACAACTTTATAGGTAATTTTATAATAGTAAAAAAATATGGTTAATTTATTTGAAAATTCTTTCCATTTTAACTATGATTAAGATAATATTAGAGGAGATATTATCCTTAAGTTCATAAGTAATTTAACATTATCAACATATAATTTATTTATTTGAAATAATTATTCATTCTAAATTATATTGTATGAAAAATTAGGTCACAAGAGATGACATTATGAATAGGTAATTTATTAGTAACAATATATGATTTATTTCTTTAAAATAATTATGTATATAATTTATATTAAGATTATATTAAATAAATGGACATAGTTGTATGTATAATTATGTATAGGGAAGACAACAAGAAGAGGGCATTATTGTTTGAATCACCTCATGTGAGAAGAGGGGGGATCATTATTTCCAAAGGGTACCTTATCTCTCTAAATTCAAGGGTTAAGGCACGAAATACCTTATCCTACATCAAGTATATGATAAGTTATCCTGAGTTAGTCTCCTATAACTTAAGTTGGGCTAACATGATAACTAGACTAGGTTATCTATATTTTGAAGGGATAGTCCACCAAACAAATTAAACACAAAAATGTAACTTAGGAGGATGGGTTTGGAGGGTGGTGAGGTGAACTAAAGGATGGGCCTTGGGGAGGTTGGGTGGAGTGGAAGAGAGATCTTCTTTTCCTCTTCCCCTTTCAAGTATTATGAAATATCTACCTTTAGATGGATTTTAAAATTTGAACTAATTGATCAACATGGATTACGACTAACCCAAATCTTTAATTTCTAACTAATGGATCGGCATGTTATATGCCAACTTTCTGGTGCTATAGAGATTTCTGGACATCACTATTTACATGAAAATGGACATTGAACTCCACCTCCTTCCCATCAAGAAGTTGGGGGTGAACTCCACCTCCTTCCCATCAAGAAGTTGGGGGTGGGTCTCACTCCCAAGATTCGCCTCTTTTGTAGATCCTGGGGGTTTGGGGGGGTTGTGTGGCCTACACAGGGGTGTCTCCGAAATGTTTTAGCTTTTAATTGTGCCGCTTTTGTACTACCGGGGAAAAGTTTCTCGATTATATATATATATATATATATATATATATATATATAAGGTAAACTTCGCTATTGGTTAGATGAGTCTACTCCAACTTAGTTAAAATGCCAAAATAGCCACTCTCGACGTTTACGTGCAATGGTTTGAATGCATGACAGAAATAGAAGATATATTGAAAAAATAAAAAGGAAGGACATCCTTTTGCCATCTTTCATCCTTCCCTCGACGTTGTCCGGTCAAGGGTAAGAATTATTTTTATTAAAAAAGAGGAAAATGAAAAGGTAAAAAAGAACCAAGAATTACCGCTCTTTCCTGGAAGCGTGCAATCAACTCCCCTTGCGGTACAAACCAATGTAACATCGTAGGTGAACACCCCTCCCTTAAGAAGAAAATTCCATGATTCAAATCCTACTGGTTACAAGTAGGAAAAATATCTTGTTAATTGCGAGATGCATTAAAATAAAGTTAATTATGTAATCGTTAAGGACATCTGCTTTCAGCAAGAAACAAGGAGATGGACTCCGATGATTTGATCATGGTATAACATCAAGGAAAAAGTCAAGTTGGCATACGAATTGGTGTTTGTGACCACCCAGTGTATGTTTCCCTTAAATGGGCATGGTATCCCCCTTGGTTTTAATAGGTGACAGGTGTTGAGATACAGGCACATACAAAATATGTAAATGGGATCATATGCATTTTTAACTATTTCGTGTAAATTATAAATATTTAATGAAATAAATTTGATATTAGATGACAAGATCTAAATAAAATAAAAAAGAAATAATATACGATAATATTATTAAACAAAAGAAAATACGATTAAATTTTACTGTGATCAAAATATTCATGATAGAATTTTTTTTATAAAAATTATCGTCTCTTACAATACTGTTACATTAGGATTTGACAATTTCCTTCTAAGATAAGATAATCTATTTTCAAGATTCAGAATGCTCTAAATTTGAATACCTACGAAAATTACTTTAAGAGAACTCAATCGAGATAATTTAATTGATAAATTTAAAAAATTAATTAATTAATTTAATTAATCGATCAATCAATCTGAACTTAACTTAAGACAAACACATACATAAATGATTTTCAATCTCATCTCTTGCGCTTTATCATATAAACGGTGGAGATAAAAATTTTCTATACGTGTCAAGAAAGTTATCGAGTGTAATAATAAAAATTTCTATCAAATTATATTATTTTTAACATAATTTTTTTTCAATTACATTTCAGTTAGTACAATTAAACTCCTAAATACAACGAAAGTTAAGTTCGGATCGTGTTGACAGTAACGGTCGTCCATGGAGACAAAAAAATAAAACGAGAACGATGGCCTCGAGTCCGACGTGGCGCCTGCCACTGGCACCCAAATTTCAATCCCTCCATCAACGAGAACGAACAAATCCACCGTTGGAATCATCATCAAGGGCCACAAAAAGCCTCGCGACGTGACGCCTCACCACGGCACCACCTCCAAAGCCTCTCACATCCATCACAACAATGAGGGCCCTTTGCCGTCGTTTGGAAGGGCTCCCCCATGAAGGGAGGAAAGGAAGGTCTCTCCAACCACGTGTAGATGATGATTTCGACCCCCACTACTTTGCGTTTCCATCAAATGATGCGACGAGGATGGTCCACGGTACGACATCAACCGCATCCTCGAGGTCATTTAATAGGATAACTTTTTTATCTTCCAAGTAAAAATATATAGGTTAACGATTCTATACTAAACTTTAATTTTATTTCTCGAAATGATACGATACACCTTCTAAATTTGATCTTTCAACTAAAATCGTCAACAATAAACTCCATCGACTTCATGCCCCTCTACCCAAATTCCTTGGTTCTCCATGGAACACTTCCTTTCGCATACGTCACGAAGCAATTTTTACCATTTCTAAAAGAAAGTATAAGCCTGAAGTCGAAGATCCCCGGAAAAAGCACGAGCGACCCATGACTGTTAAATATCAAATCCAATTTCAAGATATATCATAAATGCCAAGAGAGATACAATTTCGTTTGGACATCTTTGGAATTTACTAATAATTTTTTTTCTTCTAAATTTCTTTTCAAAACCGTACCATACCATTTCCTTTAATTAGTTTCAGCCCTTGTCCCTCGTCTTCCCCCCCTCCCCCTTCCCCCCCCCAACTTTAGGATCAAATTAGCAAGGGTAAGTACAATTACTCTCCTCTAATTAACTTCACTCACCTTGATTTGAATGCCTTGGTACAGTAGTAATATGACACCAAGGCAGCAGAGTTGAATTGAAATTCTAGCAATATTTGTTTGACCCCTGTAATTAGAGTAAATCTCCCCTACTTTCATACCTGAAAACATATACATCTTACTGATACAGATATATCATTCTAGATTTTAAACCAGTAATTCTGTTAGTCCTCCAAATAAAGATTTTTTTAGGTCGCTCGCTTTTGGAAGTTTCCTATTTAGTCCCTCGGCTTTAAACTACGTCAGCTTTTGGTCTCTCGCCGTATCGTCGGTCTGTTCTTTGGACAAAAGTTCAAAGCCTTTGCATGGAGCTCATATCAAACGCGTGTCCTCAATATCAAGTTATGTTATATCCAGATTAGCAAATGGTACATAAATTAAAAGCACCGTCGGGGGTCCCCGCGTTTGTCATGAATTACAAAGCTTCGTACAAAGTTCTGAACGAACTGGACAAAATTTGATCACGGCGACGTGCCTTCTGAAAGCTACGTGCGTAAACTAATTCGCCAAAACATAAAGTTCATACCATTTAAAATGTATAAAAGGAAACTGAACTTACAGACAGAAAGACTGAATAATTGTTTTTTTTTTTTTTCTTTTCATTTTTTTGTTGACCCACGTCGAAAGCGCTGAAGCCAAGTGTCCAAAATAAATCCGTGAATAGATACACATCACTTAAGTGATAATGGTAAATCTCAAATTTAAATTCCTACTGATATGAGAGAATCGGATAAGTTATCTGTCCCTTCTACTCAATATGAACCTCATCATCTTTTTAAATGTCCACAATTGACTTGATCCTCCATGGAAGCATCAGTATGCATTAATAACATTATAGCTGAGAATGCACACCTTCACTTATATAAAAAAACCTAGTTCTATACTCATGTCTAATAACAACATGCCAAGCAAGCTCAGTAGTTTCCCATTTTACCACATATTTGGTGCAATAATTTAAATTTTTATTTTATTGATTAGGTCAGAAAATTTTGTTGGGGGTCATCTGCCTCTATATCACATTACCATCTACTACATCGCTTGATGCTAAGGGATGTTAAGTTGCCAATTAAAGATATATCGTCATCCATGTACCTTACGATCATATTTTCTTATAGCTTTAGCAGATAAACAACTTGGCAGGAAAATATAGTTCATTCATGCGACTTCATTTAATGCCTTTGATTGACCATCGGATTTTTGTTTAACCAACACAGTTACTAGGACCTTGTTGCAGGTCAGAAACTATCCTCGATGCGCCAACCCCCATACCTATCACCTTCAATCTTTAATTACTAACGAGAACATAAAAGAATTATATTTGGATGTATATCCTCGATGCTACCAACAAGGTGATTCGCTTTTACTTGGCTGATGTGCACTTAAATTTGGATGTATATACTGAAGAATATTTAATTACCTCTCGATCTGCTACCCGACGGAATATATATATTCACCTCTTCTTCCCCAACGTCGGCCACTCTGCACAGCTTCACTCCACACACACACACGCCCCCACCTTCCCTCAGCTAACACTACCTTTATATTGTTGGGTCACTTAAATTCTTGTTTGTTCTTCGGGATTTTTTTTTTTTTTTCTTCACAAAAATTCTTCGGGAATCACTCTATTATATTAGAATATACTATATTAATTATTCTTCTAAATAATCTTTTCAAATGCTAATCAATTTCAAATACCTTCAATTCCAAAATTAATTTAATTTTGAATCAAATATTCATAATAATCCCTTCACCTCGTTATCCATCAAAATAATTCTTAAAAAAAAAAAGGAGGGATAAATTAATTCTCCACTTTTTATATCAGATCAAAGTAGAGGTAGGATGAATTTATACTTTATCCATCCAAACATAGGTGAAGCCCATGACACCCAAATAGTACCTTATGTGCATAGACATCTACGTTTTCAATGGAAATATGATCACATGGACCCAACATGTTTTTGTAACGCAAAGAGTAAGAGTAGTGCATTTTAATTATTTAATAGATAGAAATTATTTTTTATAGATGAAAATTTATTTTTTAAATAAAAAATTATTTTTTATAAATAAAAAAATTACATTCTAAATAAAAATTAATTTACCACTAATTTAAAAGTAAAATATATTAATATATTTTTATTTTAAATCAATATATTTTATTTTTCAATTAATTAAAAATTATTTTCAATCAATGTATTATAAGTTACTTAATTTTTAATAGAGTGATTTTTATTTTTAATTTATTAATTTTAAATTTTAACTAATTGATTCTGAACGCATGCCGTCAAAAACATTGTAACAAACATTTTCGTATCCGTGTTCATCTTTTTTTGACCTTGCATCAAGCACCTCTTTGAAGTCACGTAACACTCCTACGGAGCCTATGTACCTATGTACTATGCCTACGTAAGGCCGTGAGGTCTCAAGGTTTTTTAAGTTGGCAAGAATATATGTTTACCTAAAAAAAGGGATAAAATAATTATTTGTGGGCGTCATGCATGCACACCAAAAAGTGGACATTGGATGCCCTACAATTTGGTGCAAATGCGCTTAATTCGGTTGCTTGAAAGTGAGGCATTCCAACCTATAGATCGACATTACTTTCTCGCGGAGTAGGATAGGACCAACTGGAAGCCCTTTTTGGCCGTCTACCTTCAAGGAAGAGACAGAATCTTGGCAGCACGACAGTCGAGTCCGTGAGTACGAAGTTTGGGCAGAAGCATTTCTTTCTTTTTGGAAAGAGGCCCCAAGTGGTGGTACTCGTCTACTGGGCTCACGCCTCAACAAAAAAACAATAGTAAATATAAACAACAAATAGGCGTGCAATAATGCAAGACGGCAGCATCATGAATTACTGAGCCACTTGCGCCTAGTTTATTGAGGATAATTTAATTTTTATTTATCTTACTATTATGTGTTATTTCAACCCATGTTAAAAATTAAAGTTGAGATAATCTGGTAGTTAATTCTTATTTTATCTCTCTTTTTTTCTTTTTATTCTCTTATATGTAATTTTTCTTAACATATCCTTCTATTTTAATATAAACAAAAAAAATCAACTAACTTATATATCATCTCAATGGCAAATATATCTTTTCCAATCTAATCCTCTATTTAACCTCTATATCTAAACAAATAACCTCCTTTATATCACAAGTTAATTAATCCTAATTCCTAACTCTTGTTCGGTAAATATAAATAGACGTTAACCTCTGACAACAGGTAAAAAAGATCATCAGATTTAAAACTTCGCAATAAGTCCAAAGGGATCCGGCTACCTAGATACCCAACAAATAGGCGGATCTAGGTCTACCCGACTCACCTATATCCAGATGGATCCGAACACGGCAACATTCGAGCGAATCCAGGAGAGCTCGACCCGTTGAAGAACCCAGTTGGCTGGAGTTGAAGAGGCGATAACTGTAAATCCCTACGGAAGGAGGTGAGATTTACGTGATAAAGGAAAAGGAAATATAAAATCAATCTCACAAAAAGACAATCACACAATTTGCACAAGGATTTTTAGGTGGAAACCCAAACCGAGTAAAAACCACCATCTAACACTCTCGAGTTAGGATTTCCCGATCAACAAAGTCCATCAAATCCACTATACGAGTCACTTAAAACGAGGGTGACTCAACCTCAATACAACTACGCTACTTTGAACCTGAGGGTAGCGTAACCTCAAACCCCTCCGCTTCACAAGGAGTATTTTGTCCCTTAATGAAGACATGAATTTGCAACGAGAATACTCAACCAATAAATAAAGTAAAATACAAATTAAACCTATAGAGCCACAAAGTATACAAATGAAACTAGCTATTATAAGTAAAGGATCTTCCCTTAGGTGGAAGTTCGTCGGCTTGACGCAAATGCGTAAATCACGTGGCAGCACTTCGTCACTCTCGTAACTACGGAGAGAGAGTAGGTGCACAACAACGATGAAGCTCTCTTGAAGTGGAACTAAAGCTTGAAGAGCTAGGACTTCTTCTCAAGATCAAATGGACACTATATGATGTGGAAATTGTTGCTTGGTGTGTACAAACAAGGGAGGGCTACTCCTCTATTTATAGGTGCCCTAAGAAGGCTTTAGAAGGCCTTAGAAGCCTTAGGTAGCCATTGGGGTTCATCCCAAGGCAAGGTAAGCCGTAATCAGAATCATTAATGAGAAAAAGATCAAACGTTTGGAAGTCACTCTTAAGACGTCTGGAAACTAATTCAGACATCTAATTCCAGGCAGGTTTCCTTCATGACTTGGTTCAGACCTAAACAGAGTTCTAGTGTAAAACCATCAGACGACATACAAGACATCTAGCACTAGGTCAGGACGTCTGGAAACCTAATTAAGTGTAGGAATGGATTCCCAAGAGCCTAAACGGCTATAATCCTCAAGACAAGTGATTTCGACCCAATTGAGGCTCAACAGTCATATATTAGACGTCTAGTGTCCTCTACGGACGTCTAATAGAAGCCTAAAGGCCATTTTCCTCAACGTGTACTTTGTTAGCCAACGTTCCACTAATTGGGCATCTAGAACAACCATTAGACGTCTGTACTAAGGTCTGGACGTCTGATTTCAATAGAAAGAACCTACTAAGTCTAACCTAAGTTATTGGACGTCTGAGTCAACAGTCATATGTCTTAAAAGTCAAGATTAGACGTCTGATTTCCAGATTTGACGTCTGATCAGGTTGTTTGAAACCTATCTTGGATTTCTAAGTTCTCTATGAAAAGGTTAAGTATCCTAGGGTTATGCAAGTGTACCTAGGACTACTGCAATGTTACTTTGGGCTCTTTAATAAGTAATCTAAGAAATAAAAGAGCAAATAACAAAGAAATACAAAGTACAAGATATCTATCCTATTCTTCTGACTTCATGCTTTCGCTCCTCGCGAAGCTCCTTCTTCGTCAAGCTCCTCCAATCTGCCATGGATGAGAGCTCGAACTCTGTCTCTACACTTGTCTCCATTTGCAATTTGACCGGAAAACTAAGACTCAAAAGCAAATGTTAAATAACAAGTATTTTGTTATCATCAAATTAAACGATTGTGGTGCTCTAGCACCAACAATAACAACATCCACGTCAGCATTAACGGTGGCATCACTAGTGCTATTTATAGCCTAGTAACGGACATGCTGGGAAATCCGCGAAGTCCGTTATAAGGGTTAAATGTTGTTAGATACTTCTTGTACTATAACTAGAGAAGAGATGCCCTGAGAGGTTCTCTTCACGCAACCCGAGAGAGAGGAGAGTTCTTGTATCACCCACAACTATAGTGGGAATTTGGAAACATTGGCTTCCCCCAAGACGTACACCAATTCGGGTAGAACTGGGTCACCAATCTCTTGTGCATTCTTTCTGTGTGCTTGTTTGCGATTGTTGTTATTCAGGTGCCCTATCACATAGGGTCCCGATCAATTGATGTCGTTTGTGGGAAATGATTGTCATTTGTTACTGTTTCCTTACTTCAAATCCGAGCAATGGCCCCCACAACTCACAATTCCTCCTACAGTAATCCCAAGAAGGCGGCCTCGGCGAAGTCCAACATCTCAATGTCCAAGGGATGCCACTTGGAAGACGGGCCCAGTAAGGAGAAGTCCACACAGCCTAGCCAGCAACTTGAGTCAACTCACCCTGAGAATCCTCAGCGGGACCCTTTCCTCGAAATGCAGGCAAGGGAGGAAGAGTATGAGGCCAGGTTGGCAACCCTAAAGGCCGAGTAGCAGTCGATTGCGGACAAACTCCTTGAAATCAAGCAGATCAAGGTAGACCGCAAGATTCAATTAGAGGAGCCCTAAAACTCCAGTCCTGAAGATGACCAACTGGAGTGGCATCTTGTGGTAGAAGAGGAGAACACTCGCTTGCGAGAACAACTCGAGAAGTTAAAAACCAGCTTAGTAGCCAGAAAGGGAAAGTTCATCCTAGCCTGCTTAAAGCTCCCTGCCCACTTTTGTCAGGGGAGCAGTCCGGGGTTCACCCCATGATGACCAGCGGAGGAGGCTCAATACCCAAGATCATCTGCTAGGTCACCCGGGTGATGAGGGGCATACGCCCGCGTGCCTATGTCACTACCTACCCCTTTACAAAGGAGGTAATGGCGGCACCCTTACCAAAGAAGTTTAAATAGCCCATTATGGCCTAATATAACGACACGGAGGAGCCCAACAACTTTGTTGGAAGCTAGCACCAAATGATGCTTGTTCATGGCTGCCTTGACAGGGTACTCGTCATATTTGTTTGGCATAGCCTACAAGTGGTTTAATGAGCTTTCGATCGAGTAGATCACCTGCTTTCAAGAACTGACGGATAAATTCTGTTAGTACTTCATAGGACAGCAGAAGGTTAGAGATAACCAAGAAAGGCTATCGAAAGCCTGATAGTGAAAAAATAAGTCCTTCTGGTCGTACCTGGACCTATTTAAGGCTCAATACTTCAAGTGCATGAGACCCCATGATACCATTGCCATCCAGTACTTTAAGTCAGGTCTCCTGACCCAAAAGTTTTGGTATGACATTGATGACTTTCTACCTAGAGAAATGGCGGAATTGTGGGACCGAGTTACAAGGTTTGCGGAGCAAGACGACTTGTTTCACTCCCGTAGCCGGTTGGCGAATGGGTGCAGAGATAACTTCGCTCCCGTGGAGAAGAGAATCTCAGGAGAACCGGCTCCTGTATCCATCCGCGGAGGAAGTTGTTTAACAAGCGGAAGGCCAACTTCCAAAATCAGAGAAGCGACAGGCCCAACAACGGCCGAAATAATGAACCCCACCAACCTAGATAGCAGTTATTCGAAGAGTGCACTCCCTTTGTCATAAACCAAGTGGACATGTTGGAAGAAGTGTGGTCCACCAACAATTATCCCCTGCCCCTGCCGAAGCCTCTCAAGAAGAAGGTTAATTCCAAGCCCTATTGTAAGTACCACCGGGCTCGAGGGTGTTGGTGCAAGAGCACATCGATCGTTGATTTTGATGATAACAAAACACTTGTTATTTAATGCAAATAAATTCAAGTGTGAAGGAGCTCAAGCTCGCATCTATGGAAGATTGGAGGAGCTTGATGGAGGAGAAGAGAAGATGGAGCTTCGCTTGGAGCGAGAGCTTGAAGATGGAGAAGAAGAATATGATAGATGTTTGCTTGTCAATGTATTTGTATTATTTATTTCTTTGCTCTCTATTTTGTCTTAGATTCTTGTTAAAGAGCCCAAAGCAACAAACAGTAGTCTTAGGAACACTTATACTACCATATGATACTTAGGCATTTCGTAGAGAACTTAGAATATCAAAATAGAAATTAGACAGCCTGATCAAACGTCCAATCTGGACTTTAGACATCTGATCTTAGACTTTAAGACGTCTGATAGTTTGTGCATACGTCCAAACACTTAGGCTGAACTTAGTACTCTCTATTTATTACCTTCAGATGACTAGCTTATAGTCTAGACGTCTTAACAGACATTTAATGACCTTGATAGACATCCAACAATCAAACCGTTGGACCATCAGAATATAATATTCAAGGATTTCCTTTTAATCATATTTATAACACCTTCCAGACGTCCGTAGAGCCACCCAGACATTTGATAAATATATGTTAGGCTAAGATCTAACCTAAATCTACTGTTATCAGACCTTATAGCCGTTTAAGTCTCAGGAAATCAATTCCCGCAGAGATTTCTCTTTCCAGACATCTAGAGACTTTATCGGATGACTGATCTGTTGTCTGACCTAAATAACCTAGAACCCTGTTTCAATCTTGTCAAAATAGGAACTAATCCATCTTAGAATTAGACGTCTAATTTAATTCCCAGACGACTAACACACCTTCTTAGACGTCCGTCTTGATCCAACACCGTCCAGATGATTAATCCTTCTAGATCAGACGATCAACCTTCAGATCAGACGAAGACCTAGAGGTCTGACCTTAGATTCAGACGTCTGATAACCTTGTTAGAATCCTAAATGACCCTGATTTCGTTAGGATTTTGGCTTGATCTCTTGTGATTTATTCCTAACGACTATGGAAGCTTTCCAAGGCCTTCTAAACCCTTCTTAAGGCCTCTACAAATAGAGGAGGTCCCTTTCTTTGTTAAATACACCTTGATAGAATACTTTCCACCACATTTGTGTCAAAGAAGAGATAGAGAGGAGTTCTTTCTCTCCAAATCCTATTCAACAAATCGAAAAGCACTGATACTCTGCCGAATTCACATCGAATCATTTCCGATTTAGGGAAGATCCTTTCACCTATATCAGTTAAGTTCATTTACCTATTTGAGCTCTATAGGTTATTGTTTTTCTCTTTTCTTTTGTTATTGGGTATTCGCTTTGTGAATTTTCACCTCCTTTGAGAGACAAAATACTGCTCGTGAAGAGGAAATTTGAGGTACGCTACCCTCGTTTAAAGTAGTGTGGTTGTAAGAGGTTGAGTCGCCCACGTTTAAGTGACTTGGTTGGTGGATTTGATCGACTTTGTTGATCGGGAAATCCTAAACTGAAAGGTTTAGGTGGTGATTTTTACCTATGTTTGAATTTCTATCAAAAATCCTTGTGTGCTTTTGAAATTGCCTTTTTGTATGATTGTAATATTTTATTCCGCATTATTTTATATCACGCTCGATCTCACCCCCTCTGTAAGAAATTTTATAGGACACGCCACTAAAGACTGTCGGGAATTACGTGACTAAATTAATTCTCAGATCCGGTACGGAAACTTAGCCCATTTTGTCAAGCGAACGAAGGCCAAGATAAGGGTAAGAAACCTATGGAGGATCCAGAGGACTACCACGAGGAGAAACTCCAATAACTCCGAGGGGTCAACATGATTGGTGGTAGACCAAGAGCTAGACGGGTTTGAAGCCTATCAGATTGAGCAAGCAGTGTCTCCCTGGCTCTCCCCTACAAAATACCACCATCGAGTCCTAGCGGTAAAGGCAGCATTACCCCAAAATGCTCACCTCTCACCTCCTGAACCCATGGGTGTAGAGGTCGAGGTCATCTTCGAGATCAACACCACCCCAAGCCAGCGAGCGTCCACTCCTCCTAAGTGGACGCCCCATAGTGCATTTCCCACCCTTTAGTGGAGGGAGAGAGGTACCGTCGAACAAGCAGCCTCCAGACTGTTTGCCGCCTTGCCTGACCCAGTAGAGCACACGGACCCACTCCTAGTGACTCTTCCGTTAGCGAAGCAACTCCAGCCTAGGCTCCTAGTGGATGAAGGCAGCACACTGGATGTTGTATTCTGGAAGACACTACTTAAGCTAGGTTTCAAAGAAGAACACCTTTCCCTGTCAACTCACTTGTCGTAGGGTTCAGCAATCACAAGGTGATGCCAAAAGGGGAGATCAGGCACCTGAATAGTATGGCCACATTTATCGTGGCCGGTTTGACGATGGCATTTCTCGGCATCAACGGTCACCCAACGACTAATGCCTTCTGCCTGATCTCCTCTTATTTCAAGTTCATACTCTTCCAAACTCTTTGAGGAGTGGGGATAGTGCATGGGGATCAGACGGCCAGGCACGAACTCCTATGGATCAAGTTGGAGTGGTCCATGGAGCCAAGGCCCCCCAAGCCACAAAAGTGGGGGAAGAAGAGAAGTTATGTCCAGGTGATTCAGTAGGAAACAAATCCGATTGATCCGCCAATAACTTCAGATCTTCATCCAGGCTCCTTAGCCATGGCTAAATAGCTATAGCCTAACGACGCGACTAAGCTCGTCAAGGTCAAGGTGGACCCTGATCCCTCCGAAGTTCAAGACCTACTACTTTTGTTAAGGGCCAATGCGAACGTATTCACACGGTCCGCCAATGACCTATCGGGAGTGGACCCACCCCTGATTCAACACTGCCTCAACATTCAGGCAGGTGCCCGGGTCGTGAAATAGGCGCGCAGGTACAAGTCAGCCGAACAGTAGCAAGCGGCTGAAGCAAAAGCCCAGAAGCTCCTCGAAGTCGGCTTCATCGTAGAGTCCATGTACCCTGCGTGGCAGTATAATGTGGTCATGGTGAAGAAGGCAAATGGCAAGTGGTGGATGTGCATGGACTTCACCAACCTGATTGAAGCTTGCCTATAGGATGAGTTCCCCTTGCCTAGGGTCGATGCTCTGGTGGATTCCTGCAGCAGACAATCCCATATATCCTTCCTGGACGCCTACAGCAGGTACCACCAAATAAGCCTTACTCCAGCAGATAGACCTCATACCTCTTTAATAACATATAGGGGTCTATTTCAATTTAGAGTCACGCCCTTTGGCTTAAAAATGTTGGAGCAACCTACCAGCACCTTGTAAACATGGTTTTTTTTCCATTTAATAGGAAAATCATTTAAGGTGTATATTGATGACATGTTGGTAAAAGGATCAAACTTCCCACAACACTTAGCATATTTGGCAGAGGTGTTCCATGTCTTAAGGGACACCTGCCTCCACTTGAACCCTGAGAAATGTGTTTTTGGCATTTCAATAGGAAAATTCCTAGGGTTCCTGGTTTCTAACAGAGGAATAGAAGCCAATCCTGACAAGATTTAGGTGATCATGGCCTTGGAACCACCAAGTACTTTGAAAGGGATATAATCATTAGTCAGCAAAATCACCTCTTTAGGTCGATTCTTATCTCGATCTTCTGACAAATGTCTCCCCTTCTTTGAATGCATAAAAAAGGGCAAAGGCTACATCACCGCCCATTAGACTCCTCACTACCAGAAACCTTTAGAGGAAGTAAAGGAAGCCCTAAAAAGTCCTCCCATCCTAATGGCCCATAAAGCTGGGGAATCTCTGTTCTTGTACCTGGCGGCGTCCATGTCTGCCGTCAATGTTGTCTTAGTCAGCGAATGAGAAGGGGAGCAATGACCAGTATACTTCATTAGCAAGACCTATCAAGGCACAGAAGCTAAGTATACTATCATTGAGAAACTTAGGCTAGCCTTCGTAATTGTTGGCAAAAAGATGCACCCGTACTTTCAAGCTCATTCAATAGTAGTCTTGTTTGACTACCCCCTACGCCGAATGTTGCATAAACCCATGGGGTTTGCACGGTAGGTAAAATGGGCTATGGAGTTGGCGGAATTCAACATCCAATACCAGCCAAGGAGATCAATAAAAGGGCAAGCCCTAGTGGACTTTGTAGCGGTGTTCATAGACCCGGATGCATCCCTCACTCTTCCTTGGAGACTGTAAGTAGACGGCTTGTCCATGACAGCAAGGCTTAGGGTCGGTATAGCCTTGACCACCCCAGACGGTGTTACTCATAAGTACGCCATCAAACTTATCTTTCCTGCGTCCAACAATGTGGCATAATACGAGGCCATGTTAGTCGACATCTGGGTGGACAAGTCAAGGGGCATCTCCTCACTGGAGATTTACATGGATTCCCAGTGGTTGCTAATAAAGTCAATGGTGAGTACCAAGCCCAAGATCCAGATATGATCTTGTACGGTGACAAGGTCAAGCAAGAGTTGTCAAACTTCAAGTCCATCTCGATTAGTCAGGTCCTCGATCAAACAACCCCCTGGCAGATGCCACGGCCCGCCTAGCCTCAGTAATCCCGCTCGAACAAGAAGATATATGTTTCCAACCTCAAAGGAGCCAACATACTCGCTCCCAAAACATTTATGATAGAACCATCCACCTCATGGATCACACCTACCATTACCTATTTGAACACAGGAGAGCTACCCCCAAGGGAACCACAGCCCAAGGTATTCCGCCTAAAGGCCTCAAAGTACACCCTAATAAAGGGACAACTGTACAAGTGGGGGTATTCCACCCTCTTATTGCGCTGCCTCACAAAAGTGGCAGCGTTGCAAGCCTCTAAGAAGCCTACGGAGGCATACGCGTGAACCACAAAGGATACAAGCTACTCCTGGCCCAGTTGCTCCAAGAGGGCTATTTCTGGCTCCAGATGAAACAACACTGCAAGGAGTTCGTGCACAAGTGCGATAAGTGCCTGAAATAGTGGTCGACTTATGTGACCGACCGCGGCTAGGTCATTTTTTTTTGTTTGTTATAGAAATGTCGTTGAGGTACAGATAGTCATTGCCACCATTACAATTTTACTCGAAAATATTTTTCTCGAGGTCGAACTCAGGGAGCTACTAGAATTCTAGAAGTACAATGTTTCTATTACAAAAATAAGAGAGAGAGAGAGAGAAAGAGAGAGGTAGATTTGTTTCTTGGATTTTTCTTCTTCTCTTCTTTCTCTCTTGTCTTGTCTTCTTTCTTTCTTCTTTCTTCTTTTTGCTTGATCTTCTTCAGTTCTTCTTCTTCTTCTTTATCTTCTTTTCTTTGCTTTCAGCTGCGGCACCTTTTCTTCTCTTCTTCTTCTTTACTTGCAGAACTTCTTCCGTCGTCTGATTTCTCAATCAGACGGCTTAAGTGGCATCTGCTACAGTGCTTCCCTTGTGCTTCTTCTTCTTCTTCCTCTTTCTTTTTCCTTCTTCTCGCAGTCCTTCTTCTTCTTCCTTGCCCTGAGCGGCCAAGGATTCAGCCACCTTCTTCCTTCTTCTTCTTCTCTGCCTGCACACTCACACAGCTGATCAGAGCAAAACCTACCCCTACCCTCCCCCGCGTCTCTCTCTTTCTCAGATTTCTCTCATAGGATCGCTCTCCCAGAGCCGGGTATTCGGGTACGGGTATCACGCCCGGGACCAGGCCCACCAACGTGCGGTGGTGGGCGAGGTGTGCGTAGTGTCGGGTATCCGGATCCGGCCTAGACCTGCGGGGCGTGAGCGCGGGCAAGGGCAGGCGCGTGGGGCACTCGTGCGTAAGGGACCTGACTCCTATGTTCGAAGGCAAATAGCCTCGAACACTTTTTCAATTTATGCGCGGGCGCTGAGCCGCGCACTTCCGAGGTGGGACTAAAGTCCCACCTCCCAGACAGGCGCCCGGAGGCGAGGATTTCGCAGCTAATTGCAGCAGCTCGTGAGGGGTTTGCCTCAACTGCAGGCCCTGGAGTCTTCGCGGAGGCACTCCGCACGACCTGGGACCAATGCCTGGGCAAGATCGAGGCTGCAGCTGCAGGTGAAGGAGCTTCACCTGCTCAGCAATGGCGGCGAAGGAGGGGAGACCTGATCACAGAAATACGGCCTCTCGACCTAGTCAGAAGGTGCAGGGAGCTTCGCCGAAGTGCGACGAAGCTCGTGCGGGTGGTGGCGAGGCGTGAAGAGGTGTACGGTGGCAGCCCTAGGTCGGACTGTGGTCGGGAAAATGGGTCTGTTCGGGGGGTCTTTAGGTGGCGTGTGGCAGGAAATGAGACGGGGGAAGCTATGGAGTGGAGTGAGGGGAAGCTTCTGAGGTGATTGGCGAGGAGTGAGGGGGTCTGTGGAGGTGGAATGGGCTCACCGAAGATGGTGGTCGGAGACGGAGCAGGTGGAGGTGGAAGTTGTGTGTGGGGGCGCGAAAATACAAATTGACAGAGGGGAAATTTAGAGGAGGAGAGGAAGCTTTTACCTAAGTTTTGGGCGAAGGGGGAAGGGCGGAGCCACCGGCTCGTGCCTGCCAGAGTTGAGGAAGAAGCGGCCTTGGAAGGGGAGAACGGCAATGAGGAGGCAGGCGGAGGGTGTCGGCGGGTGCAGCGCGACACAGACGAAAGGGTTAGGGGAACCCTACTGTAGGTAAGGCAACAGAGCGACGAGGAGGAGGAGGAGTTGGTCGCCGGAAGCTATAGGCCATCTGTCGGAGATGGAGAGGAGGAAGTGAGGGGTATTCTCCATCAGAGACAGCTTCCTCTCTTCTGTTGGCAACGGCAGTCTTTATAAAGGCGAAGGCGGAGGGGGGGTGCAGGGAGGCGACGTGCCTCCCTCGCCGGAGGATGGCCGGAGCAACAACCCATACCTTCCGCACGTTCGCACAGGTGTGGGCGATGGCAGAGATCATGGAGGTGTCCCTACGACAGCAGACGTCGTAGGGAACACCTGATTCAATGGGCAGAGGGCCTCCCTTACCCTGCGCGGCGCCATGCTCCGCGCAAAGTCGCCGGAACATGGCGCTGCTCAGAGTTTTGCAAGGAGAACCTAAGTGCAAAGAACGACGAAGAACTTAGGGGCCAAAATGCGAGGGTTTTGAAAGTTGAGGGTCAAAAAGTAACAAATGAGGACCAAAATGTAAAGTCGGTCAAGAAGGTTTCTTCTTAGGCTCGAGTTTTTATGCATGACTAAATAGGACCTAAGGATTCTAATGGTGAATTTTATTTCTAGATCAGACCTTGTTTGACAGGTCAATTTACGTAAAAACTCAAATTAAGTCATTAATTGGGCATGATTCTCAATGTAGGTCAAAATGGGTTCCCAAGGCCAAATTAAAGGTTCTAAACCCTAGAGATTATTTTTCTATGAATTTTAGAGGGTTTAGTTGATTTTTACTTTGCCTCGAACCTCGTGAATTGAAGTGGGTTTGTTTTAGGGTTACAGGATGTCATTTAATTCCTTGGAGTTGCTGTAGCCCTTGTTGGATCAAATCATCCCACTTTCCTTCTTATTAGGTTAGTTTGACCTATGTTTGAACCCTGAGTTACCCTATTTACTGATTGTGTTGGTGAAATTGCATTTTTACCCCTTATGACCTATTTTCTTCACAAACTCAAAATCTCTGAGTCAAGCCTTTCTATAAGTTATGTAGGAGCTTTTTCTCGCAAATCTAGGTTAGATTGTGCTAGTTAGGGTTCATGATGAGGTTCTCATTAGTGCCAGTGGTTTGCCACCCTACGCCACTTGCTACCTGGAGAGTTGGTTCCTATCATATCACCTATCCCCTTTGCAAAATGGGGAATGAATTTCCTTGGCCCTTTTCTACCAACACTGGCTCAAAAGTGCTTTATACTGGTGGCGGCGAATTACTTCTCCAAGTGGGTAGAAGCTGAGGCCATGGCTAGCCCAACAGCTGACAGGGTCGTGTCGTTCATCCGGAAGAACATTATAGCCCAATATAGAATACCTCAGTACATTGTCATAGATAATAGTACCCGGTTTGCTTGCAAAAAGTTTAAGAAATTTTGCACAAGCTGGGACATTCGCATATACTTCACGTCCGTAGGACACCCTCAAGCAAATGGGCAGGCGAATGTAACCAACCAAAATATCATTGCAGTACTAAAGTGTCAGCTAGACTCCACCAAGGGAAGATGGGCTGAAGAGCTGCCAGACGTATTGTGGGGCTACAGGACTTCCATAGGCCACACATCCTTCAGCTTGGTGTATGACATGAAAGCCGAGCTGCCTATAGAGACAGTCCTTCCCATGTACTGGACGTAACTATACGACCCCGCTACTAATGATGATTAAGTCTACCTGACCTTGGACCTTGTGGATGAGCTAAGGGAGAAAGCATTCGAGGCAACACTGAAATACAAAGAGGTGACCATGGTCGCCTACAACAGTCGAGTCCGCAAGCGAAAATTTTCAGAAGGAGATCTCATCATGCGAAAAAGTAAAGTATTCATGCCAAGCAACTCAACCGGAAAATTGGACGCCCCGTGGGAGGGACCTAACAAAATTCGCAAAGACAATCCAGAAGACTTCTACGAGTTGCAAACCTTAGGCGGGAGACCGATTCCTCAAACATGGCATGTGAGCAACTTACAATTGTATCATGTATGAAAAAAAGGAGGGGTTTTAGATATATTCCCCTGTAAACTTTTGATAAGGCATATATATCTCATGTTCTTAATATGTACGTATATACCCCTATAAACTTGCTCTATTAAGACCGTATGCTCCTACTCCGTTAAATCGAACGGAAAATGTCAAAGAAATATAAAAAAATAGGAAAATTTATATTTTCATCACCTTATTTTCCCCCTAAACCCTCACACCTCCTCCTCCGCCTCCCCCTCCCCCAGCGCCTCCGCTACCAGCGCTCCTACTATGATCTCCACGCGGCCACCTATAGCAAGCTCGCCATCTCCACCATCTTGAGCAGCCGTACGCAATGCCATTGTACCGCGGGAACGCCATGGTGTTCTACATGGTGGGGCTGCTAGCAGCGGATGTAGGTCTGAGAGTGATGGGAACACCATCATGATCCATAACTAGCTCAATTTGATCTGATTAAGTCAATAAAACCACCTACATATCTTTTAGAAGATCTTAAGGATGCAAAACATTGATTTGAAAAGACAATAATATAGGGTTATTTCTGCAAATTTACATTCTATCATAAAAATAGAATAACCACAGGTTTTCTCAGGAGTTGAATAAAGGTCAAATACACTTTAGAGTCTATTAAGGGGGTTCATACTGAACGAAACGGGTTTTCACGCGTTACGGGAATTAATAGACATCTAAAACCCTAAAAACAGACTCACTTAATTAACTGAGGTTCCGATCATGATAAAATTCACCTAAATCCTCTAAAATTCATATAAAAATATTCTCTAGAGTTTGGTACCTTCAATTTGACCATCAGAACCCGTCTTGACCCAAAACAGAGCCACAGACAAACTTTTGCCCTAATTTAGGTTTTTACATAAATTACCTTGTGAAACGAGATCAAAACTAAAATCCAACTTCACCATTTGATTCCTGAGGTCAAAATTTGGTTTGTACCAAAATTTCAGCCCAATAGGAGATCATATTGACCAAGTTTGCATTTTGGCCCTATTTGACTATTTTTTCACTCGTGCCCCTAACTTTCGAAAAATCTACATTTGGGTCCTAAATTTTGTCATCTTCTTTACAAGCTAGTTCCTGCCGCCATTGGTGTGAACGCACCTTGCTCCGGCGAGATTCGAGCGGAGATTTCTCACTTGATTCTCAATCAAACCTTCTCAAATTTGAACCGGACATCCCTCTTAAAATTATCTTTCAATCTGACTGATTCTTGAGCTTCAATTCTTTCCCAATCTCTCATGCAAACGCATGAGAGATTTGGGTTTCCTATTCCGGCGAACCTTCCAAGCTCGCAAACTTGATTTCCAAGCTTTAACCGCCCTCTAAAGGCCCATAAAAGGATCCTTAAAACACATCGATCATTTCAAGCTCGATTTTGGTCAGAAATTTCCCACATTACTCCTTCCTACTCCGGACGAAAGGCTCCTCGAGCTCCAGCGATTTCTTCCGACCTCCTTCATCATCCGCTTGCAATACCGGCGACAGATTCTTCTTCCTCGTCTTCCTCTGTGTCGCACCATCTCAGCGGGCATCTCTCCCTTCGTCATCCTCACCGGAGTCATCTTCATCCCCGACGCTGACCACACCAGAATCGACGTTGCCTCTACTCCTCGTCGTCCATCAACCACCTAGATAAGTTCCTTAGCATCTTTACTTCACAACCACACCAACCACTCTACATTTCGATCACCGACTCACTCGCATGCCCTCCGTCTTCCACCTCGTTGGCGTACCACCAGCGAGTTCGCACGGCCACCACACTCCACCAAATCGGTCGCCACTTATCCCTACACCTCCGCCTCGATCCCAGGAGCAAAAGTCCTAACCTAGTTAGGTCTATTGCCCCTTCAAAACCTCTGCCGAACACCACGCCCTCCGCACCAACAGTTTAAGGTCATCAGACCTCCTCACTCTGCCAATCACCTTCGCACCACCATGGTTATGTTTGTCGTCGTCTAGCAACGCTTCCTGAGTTGTTTTGACGTGACCGAGAGGCCATCTTTTGATTTCAGGTGCAGGGGTTGTAACGCCATTAATGCATGAGCTTTAAGCTTGCTTGAAGCTCGCTCCAGGTTTCGCTAACTCTAGGCATCTGCTCTAGGTGACGCGGCTCGAAGTCTTGAAGAGATCCAGGTCCTCAATTGCAGCAGATAGAAGTGTCCTCACCCTCAATTCGAAGCAAGTCCACGTACAGTCGCTGTGTAAGGAAAGAGCAAGGACTTATAGTCCCACATCGTAGACTTTGGAAGTACAACTGTGGCATAAAAGGAAAAAGTGTTTGTGGCTATTTGCCTCAGACACTACGGGGGTGAGGTCCCCAGCACCATACCCACACCCGTATACCCGCCTAAGCCTGTACTCACACCTCGGCTACTACCCACGCCAGTAGCCCTGGTCCTGGGTAGCGGATCCCCGAAACCCGATTACTCGAGCATTTGAGCTGACATTGAGAAAGAGAAGGGGAAGAGAGAAAGAGAGAGCGTGGGGGCAAGGGGGTTTTGCTCTCACCAGCACTTGTGCAACACTTACTCGCGAGGAGAAGTGAAGACAGAGCAAAGAGCAAAGAAAGAAGAGGAGGAAGGCTTGAAAAGTATGTAGCATCAGACGTTTAAGACGTCTGATCAGATCATCACACCTAATAATCTTTCTTCGAGCTTCTAAGGCTATATTATCTTGACATAACTTGATTTGCATTTGTTTGGTATTATTGTATAAGGGTAATTGGTGATTCAAATCACCATTTTACCATATTATTTTTGCGCATTAATACTTGAATTCTTGACATATTATTCTGAATTGAGTTTTGGCTAAAATTGCTTATATATTGTGATCTTGAGATTCATATTTGCCACTTGCTCCCAACGAACGACCTCGGATTTCTTTCGAGTATAAATATTATTTGTCTTTCGCGTTGATTCGATCTATACTGTAAAGCAACAATTTTAAAACCCATTTCAAAGCAAATAATAGGGAGCGAGTTCGCTAAGGTCGGAGAAGGAGAGGAAATAAGGGAGAAGGAGAGGAAGGGGGAGGATGAGGAGGAGGTGTGAGGGTTTAGGGGGAAAATAGGGGATGAAAATATAAATTTTCCTTTTTTTTACATTTTTCGTTCGATTTAATAGAGCAGGGGCATACGGCTTTAACGAAGTAAGTTTATAGGGGTATATACGTAAATATCAAAAACATAGGGATATATACGTCTTATCAAAAGTTTACAGGGGTGTACATGTAAAAACCACAAAAAAAAGAGAGATAAAATAAAGATAGAAACTTTCTTTCATTTCTTTATAACTGTCGTCTATTACATAACCCAAGGGTCATTCCCATCAAATGGCCTATAAAAAAAAGGGAAAAGATAAAAAAAGGGGAGAAACAGCTACATGACAAACAAGCAGACGGCTTCACTCGAAGTCCTCAGGGAGATCAACCCGAGGAGTCGGAGGGGGCGTAGAGGCTACGTAGGATGGGCTGACTTGGTGTGTAGGTTGCTCCATGGCTCCTGGTGGACCTGACTTGTCTGCCTCCTCTTCTCGAGCCGGGCTTCCCGGCTGGTCCTCAGGCGGCAGTATGGGAGCCTTATCTAGAATAAGACCTTCAGCTTTCTGACGATCGAACTTGAACATGAACTGGTCCATAGACTAGCTGCACAACTCCTCCATGGTGGTGTGTTTGCTCTCCAGCAGAGATTGCACAGCCGCCAGGGTGTACTTGCCGGCCTCCTTTAAGAGGAGGTCTCAGCTTTCTTCCATAGAAAAATTGGAGGCAAAGAACTCCATCACCATCTCAAGATCAAGCTCCAATTGGGTAGTATTCTATAGTTTCAGCACCCTTTTGCCCCTTTCCTTTGTGATCTGCTGGGCCTTGGCAAGGTCACTTCTCAAGCTCTCCATAGCCGCTTTCGCCTTCTTGTGACTAGCCCTCAGATTAGCAAGGTCGTCAATGGTTGTGCCTAGGCGAAGGCCCTCCTTGTTGAGAGCCGCTTCGTATCCCTCCACGGTCGAGCAATGGGTGGCTCTAAGCACTTGCACTTCCTCCTTCAACTAGAGTACGTTGTTACAAGAAGCCTGTAGGTGCTCGGACAAGTCTCGTAACTTCACAAGATCCCTCTTGTGAATGTTGATGAGACTCTCCTTGAGCTTCTCGGCTGAGTATTCAGCCCTCCTCAAGCCCAAGCGGGCCTCCTTCAGCTCCTGCTACAGCCAGGACACTTGACCAGCTACCTGTTGCTGCGAGCGGAGCTTCCTAGTAGCCTCCTCAGCAACTTTCTCCGCCTTCGTGCGGGCGGCAGTAGCCTCTTCAAGTCGACGAGCAAAGTTCCTCTACTCCATTTTGGCAGTCATTGCCCATTTTGCAGCCATATCGGCTGCCTCAGTGGGGACATGGGGTTCAACAATACCAGATGGCACATCGCCAATCGAGACAAAAAAGGTCCCAAGAGCCTCAACATGTCAAAAAGCAGCAATGGGGATGTGAGACTCAATATCTTAAAGAAGTGGAAATCAAAGATATAACGAAAAAAAACTTACAATGCATAAACAATAGAAGAACATGTAATTGAAGTTCATCCCTCCTTGACGGGAGGTAGCCCAAAATAAGGCGTCCTGCAGAAGCCAGAGCACCTGCCTCTCCATAGTAGGGGCACTGCTAGAAGAGCCCGCTTGAGCCGGAGTCCCCTTGCTAGGTACAGGACCTTCTAGGGCCCCCTCCAGCATGGATCCTCTTACGGACCCAACAATCTACCCTATCATCCCGAGACCCCTCCGGTTAAAGGAGTCCACCAACATTCAGGCCCTAGTCAAGCTTCACCTGCAGTACGACTGCTCAAAAACACTACCACCCAAAAAACCTCCGGTGGACGCCGCCTCCTGTGCTAGCTTCGCGAAGGCACTTGAGGAACCACTCGAAGAGGTGGAAAAACCAACACTCCCCTTCTTAGCCACCTTGACAGGGGCCTCAAGCGGGGAGTCGCCCAAAACAATCGGCACAGGCGAGGCAGACGGATGAGGCAGATCCACTGGGGTATCTGCCATCTGAACCCTTCCCAGGCAAGTGTCGCCGACTCTCTCATCAGAGGAGTCGAGGCATACTTCTTCCTTAGGCGCTTAAGAGGGACTCCAACCTCCTCTTCACCACTAGCCACCTCCTTCCTCTTCCCCTCCTTAGGGTGATAGGATCCACTCCCTTCACCCCACTCCAAGGGTTTGTCCTCCCCACGTCAGGACCCACCGTGTGTGGAACTGCCAGGTCGTTGCCTGGGGGTATTAGGACGGGCAAACCACCCAAAAGCTGGAATAAAAAGAAATAGAAGCAAGTCAAACAGCGAAGGAAATGAGCTATCTAAAGCTGTTACCCCCCAACTTACATGGCATGGGATAGGAATCTGCAACTCACGACAACGTCACCAAAACATCTTTCCGCCTCAATGTTGACCAAGCAATCGACCCAAATTTCATTACCTGGTCTGCGTCCACCCCCGCAGACAGGTCGAATTCCTCGAACTCAAGCAACAGATCTCTATCAAGCGGACCTTGCCACGTCGAAGGAACTACTAGGTCCTCAATGTTATGAAGAAAGAAAAATGGCGATCTTGCCCCTTCAAGCTATCGGGGAGATCGACTATCTGGTATTTAGTATGCCGACTGTACATGGTGTATATACCAGAGGGAGGCCTGCCCCTTTTCACCGTGAAGGGCATGAACCCAAAAATCCGGCAGACTACGTCCAGTTGGGGAGCAATCCTTAGATGGAAACAAATGACAGTGAAGGCATTGAGCACAGGCCAACAATTTAGGCTAAGTTGTAAGGGGGAAACGTTGTAGTAGGAAAGAAAGGAAACCAAAAGAGGGTTTAAAGGCACCCACAGGCCATGTTCTATGACATATCTACAAATTATGAACATCTCCTTCACCCTGTCAGAGTACAGGCAGGTCATGGACCTGCAGCCATGGAACTAGACTCCATCGAGTCCATACGCCGCCAGGAACTCCTTGATGGCAGAGCAGCTAGGAAAGTCAGAAGAAAAGTTGTACAATTCCTTCGTCTCAGGCAAGATGCTGGACGAGGAAGAGGTGAACTTACCCTTGCTCACGAATCTAAACATGATTAAGCGTCTAATACTTCTCCGTACACGACTGTTCTGACGAACGAAAGCTCTCACAGCTTGCTAGAGAAGAAGCGAGGACAAGCTCGCAAGGTGGGACCACAGCAATAAAAACGAGTAGGTTGGGCATTAAATCTGCCCTACCCCTCTATTTATAACCCCCGAGGGGAATTCTCCCCCTCAGAGGTATGAACTTTGAAAAAGCAAAATCTTGCGACGTATGGCATGGATGTCAAAGGATCCTGCCAAATCCGAAATGATCTTGGTCATCATTATGGGCATTAAATGCCCTTGCATGCATATCGTTAGCATAGCAATCGTATCGCTGTCAATTACGACATTTGAGGCAAATGCGCTTCATAATGGCGATAATTAATGCCAATCTTGTCACACCAAAGGATAAACATCAATTCTCATAGTGATTAGCCACCAGATTTGGAAAGTGTCACATACATCACATTTTCAACCGAGACATTGACCTCTTAAGGCTGACAAGAACCCAAGCGATGATATGCCAACGTTCCTTCATTATATGTTGACCTTTTAAGGCCGACAAGAACTCAGGTGAACATGCCAATGTTCCCTTCATTAAATGTTGACCTCTTAAGGCCAATAGGAACTCAGGCGGAACATGCCTACATTCCCCACAATTCTTGAATAAAGGCATCTTGTTCGCCTAAATTTAAAACGTATGCCTCATGACAAATGCTCACCCTATTTGAAAGACAGCCAGGATATCATTTGAAGGCATCATCCATATGCAAAGTGTTAATACCTTAACTATTCTCTCAGCAGCATCCACAAGCTAAAGAGTGGGGGCATATGATGAGGGGCAAAAAGTACCCTTAGACTTAAAACTTCGCACAAAGCCCCAAGGGATCTGGCTACCTGGATACCCAACAAACAGGTAGATCTAGGTCTACCTGACCCACCTATATCCAGACAGATCCGAACCTGCCAACATTTAGGCAGATCCAGGCAAGCCCAACCCTCTAAAGAACCCGGTTGACTGGAGTTGAAGAGGCGGTAATAACATCCACGTCAGCACTAACAGTGATATTACCAACGCTATTTATAGCCTAGTAACGAACATGTCGGGGAATTCACGAAGTCCGTTATAAGAGTTAAATGTTGTTAGATATTTCATGTACTATAAATAAGGAAGAAAGGCCCTCAGGTGCTCTCTTCACGCAACCCGAGAGAGAAAATGAGAGTTCTTGTATCACCCACAACTATAGTGGAAATTTGAGAGCATCACCCGTGTCACACCCCACAACGACAGTCCCTTAAGATTGACGTCATGGCCACGTGGCCTCCACTTATCAACTCTTGGGATACCTAGTCGCGCCGTTTACAAAATGACATGACGACCGGGTCAAGGGAAGACTAAATAGCTAAGCGGCTAAATTTTGCCAAAAATCCAACAAAATTTTCCCTATGTTATAATATTTTTCTCAAATTCTTACTTGTAAAAATGACCTATATAAAAATGAAAATATAAAAAGGTGGGTACACCCCAATCTCACACATCCCTACCACTAGAAGAATAAAAATAATAATTACAACCATTTGCAGATACACCCCACCATAATTAACGCAAACAAAAGAAAAATAACAAAACAACACCATAAGCTCGAGCAATTACCAAATATGAAAATTCCTCCAAAATTTTACATTACATTTTTAAAAAGCTTTTCGCAAAAGAAAGATAAAATACAAACTAACTAGTTCCCCACCTTTTCTACCTGTCTACCACTCCAACACCCCCATATCAGTATCTAATAGAGGTTTCTGGTGAGACACGTGTGCAAAACCAATGGCAACACATGCTAGCGCATTACCTGCGAGTGTAGGTGAGCCATGTGACAAATAGGATAATGTGACCTCTTGTCCTGAATAACTTGCCAACAACATAGTATGAGTCAAAAGGCTCAGTAGGACATAACAGGGGTGCAAGGGAAAGAATAACCCATTGAGTTGGATGTCTCGCGAAGTGTGCATTCCCCATTAGATGCGATTTACCTATTTTTTTCCCTTACGTCTAACTTTGTCCTCTTCCCCTCTATTTCTTTTAATTTCCAAAGCAAGTGCTGAGAAGGCTTTCCTCCTCAACTCGATGGGCCACAATGCTTGTCGTTAATAACTCCTACTCGGAGTCATTCTAGGTTACCACTGAGTCTAGTAAATAATAACCAGTAATACGTTTCATAATGTCGAGACGACAAGAAGGTGGTTCATGATGCCAGAAACCTCTCCTTGCATCTTAGAGAGATTCCTCCACCTTGAATCCGCCCTCAGGAATCACCCATCGTTCCTCGTAACGAAGCATTGTCGGGTTGGCAACTCTCAACTTTAACCTATGTGAAGACACTCGACACATGTGTTACTCTCCTCAGTCCTGAGATTCAGTTATGGGTAATTCTTAGTCCCTACGAGATCAATTTGCAATTAATCTGCTTGTAAGCCATCCTTTGCTTTCACGGCATTGAGTAATCCTTTCCAAGCATCTTGGAAATCAACTTTGGAATCTCATCCAATCTCTCCTCGGTTGTACCACGTTGCAGGTCCTTTCGGGACCTGAGACATTTTCTTCGAGGAGTCAATACGTAGCCGTTTTCCATTTCTTATGCCCAAATCTCCGGGGATATTTGATATCTACTCCCAATTATAGGTAGTTTCTTATGACGATCTCGCATCCAGGTCAATCAAGCTCGATGAGTCAAGAGGTTATGACAAGTGACACACCCTCCTAAGTTGTGGGGGTCTGGGCAAATAACTTTCTACTTCCCAAGCACTACAGTCTATTCCCTCGTCCAACCACCTTCTTGGTGAATGAACAATGCAATTGTGTCTCATGAGCTTATGAATGTGCACCCTAGGCCACACACACCATCTAGGGACCAACCTAATGATCCCTCGCTCTCACTTGCAAGTACTCGTGATTATAAATCTCGCAAAATTTGAGGTTTTCGTTTAGCAAAACTAATCACGTAACTCCGCTAAGTTTTTCATGTATAGCCATAAAGTAACGAAAATCTCATATTCACAGAAAGCATTTAAAACTCACATAGGACTTGATTAAAATGCATAGACGACTTTTTCCCATTCATCACCTTTCCATCTATAACATATATTTAAACATATGCATCTAAGCATCCAAATACTAACAAAATAACTTCAAGGCTTACGGAGCAGCATCGTCGTGGTTCAAAATTCATTTAGCATGGAGAAAATAAAAAAAACTCACTTGCATTTACAAGTCACAAAAATTGCACCTATACATTTCCCTCGTCTCCCTCTCTCTTACGTATATCCTCACATGCAGGATACGAACCTGCATTGCGTGCATGACAGCAAGCCTCGCTGTGAATGCCCTAATAGGACCTATTTTTGGATTCAAACCTACATTACCTGAGTTTCCTCCGAACTCAAAATTCACCCAATTCGGGTTCCAAATCTTTTTGGCCTAAATATTGGCATTAAGTATATCATGGAAGTTAATTAAAGAAAATGCTATAGGGGACAGGTTGCCCTACCTTGTTTCGAGCATCCCGTCTTTTGCGATGTTAAGTAGTTGCTCTTCTGAGGTCCTCACAATCAATCAACAAATAACCACATTTCAAAATTTGATACACCCACCAAATCAATCATAAATGCATTAAAAAAAACTCTAAATTCTCCCATGTTTAGAACAACCTAAGGCTAGAGTTTTCAAAGAGGGCAAGAAGGGTACGTGTTCACATGTGCGAGGCCTTGACAGGGTCGATTCTCCTCCGTTAGCCCTTGATTTTAGCACAACAACCACCACTACCACCAGCAGCAACATTAGTAGCTACGTAGCTGCGAGAGGTGGTGGCAGCTGATCGATAGGCTAAGGAGAGAGTGGCATAGAATTGAGGACCTCCCTCGCTCTCTCAAGCTCACCCACACGAGGAAGCAGTGATGGTGGTGACACCCTACTTATGGGTGGTTGCCGATGCTATTCGACAAGGCCATTGGTAAGAGGATGACCAAAGGGGAAGGCCATGCGACAAGCTGGTGGTGGTTGCCACCGACGAGGGAGGTTAGGAGATAGAGGAAGGGGTGTTGTGTAAGAAGAGGAGGTGTCACCAGGCCGCCAGCATTAAGAGTTAAGTTCGAGGGGAAATGGGGGTGAGCTTATGGGAGGGGAGATCTGCCAAGGGTGGGATCGAGAGGGAGAGAGGGTGGTGGACGGTGGAGTAAGTTGGCCCAAGGGAGATTGGGGAATATGGAGGGGAGATGGTGGGGAAGTAAGGGGAGGAGGATATGGACGATGGGAAGGGAGAGATAAGGATGAGCAACCTTCTTTTGCTTGTCCCCTACACCCCCTTTTTTTTCTATGCTTTGACAACCCTCCCCTCAGACATATACCCCTTGGGCTAGAACTGAGTTACTAATCTCTTGTGCATTCTCTCTATGTACTTATTTGCAATTGTTGTTGATTCGGATCCCTTATCGCATAGGGTCCCGATCAACCTCCATTCTTAAGTAAACACAAACAAAGGTTATCCTCTGTTGCAAAAAAATTAACCGGAGTTAGCAAACTCTTACCACAAACTAGCCCTTAGGTACTTACCTTAAATCAGTTAAAAAAATACTCCTTTGGCATCTGACATTCCAAGGCAAAAGAAATTCCAACAAAAGGGAAAATCCCCCCTGGGTGTGGGGGGTGGTGGGTGTAGAATTTATCCCCCCTTGCGAGGAAGTATGACTCAAAATGTTACCAAACAACTGGTAATTGGGGGAACTTAAACCTTCCAGATCGAGAGTTTCTAGGTGTGATCTTTTTGAAAGAAGTCTTGCTTGCATTTCTTTGCTAAGGAGAGAATTAGGAGAGTTTCGAATTGAAGTTTGAGATAACAGGTGTTCAAGATACACCCATCACACATACAACCACATCTTTCTTTTCCTTTCTTATCTTGTCATGTCTTGTTTTTCATGTTCCTAGGAGCAATACTAGAATTGTACTTCATTGTAGGATTGTTTGTCTTTAATCCTAGAACTTGATTTGTAACATCAGTAATTCAATTTATCCCATAAATGCTGAGCATTTTGCAAGAACTTGGTCTTGTAGACTAAAATGCATACACAAGATTGTATGGGATGTATGATTAGTTTTTTTCCAACATGTTTCACATTTGCGGTTGCACGGAGTGTTGTCTTAGCTTGCCAACATATTTGCATGTGACCTTTTATTTCCCCTTTATGGGCGGATTTTGTCCTCCAACGGCAATCATCTTTTTTATTTCTTATCTCTTCCCCTCCTCTTTGTTGTACTCCCTTCCCAATCCAGTGGGATGCATTGTTGTTCTCTCCTCTCAGCGGATTTGAGTTTTGATCAGCGAAAATAATAACAATAATACCAAACAACAAAAACACACTTATTTCCCCTTCTTCTCGTACTCATTCGTCTAAAATCAATCCCTCTCACCAAACAACCCTAATGAATGTTCAAATCGCCTCATTGTTAAAAGCTGAGTTAAACAAGGTTCAGGCAGAAATAAAAAAACAAAATTATAGCATATTCTTGCACGAGAAAAGAATGGATTGTGCCACTTGTGTTGTGGTGAAGATTTGTAACCAAGTCCATCAGAGAGCATCCCTAGTCTATCACATGTAAGAACAAAATAGAAGATCTTAGTTTGCTTGGCGAAATGTTTTGAGTGAGATACAACATGGGTGCACTACTTTTGGAATCACAAAACTAGGACCAGAGACGAAAAAGAATTGGAACGTAGTTTTATGAAGTAAGTATCTCAAGATCAAATTACCTTTTAAAACTCTGCAGCATTCCTTTTCCCATAATTTCAGCATTCCCAAGGCATTAAAAAGATCCTCTGCATCCAATGTTTAATTCAAGTACAGCACCAATGCGACGGAACGATCACAATTCACAAACAAGGCACGAATCACCTACCGAGTGAAATAAGACCAAGAGTGTGAGATTTTACACGAAGTTGTCAACTTTCATGATTACTTATGCTCCACAAACATCATCCTTACGATCACAATTCACAAACAAGGCGCGAATCACTTACCAAGTGAAATAAGAACAAGAATACGAGATTGTACGCGAAGTTGTCTACTTTCATGATTACGTATGCTCCACAAACATCATCCTTACGATCACAATTCACAAACAAGGCACGAATCACTTACCAAGTGAAATTAGAACAAGAATGCAAGATTTTACGCTAAGTTGTCAACTTCCATGATTACGTATGCTCCACAAACATCATCCTTACATGCATGCTCTAATAAAGTTGGGTGGTTAATGAAAGATCCTTTAAAGTCAAAATTCATCAAAAAGATCATCAAACATGAAGTAAAAATCAAAACAAAGAAGAAACGAAGAACTTCCTTATCATTTCGTGTTGGCTTAATTCATAAATCGTGTGATTGAACGTTGTGCACAAGAGAGCCTCTCCACACGTGCCTCCAAGTTGGAACCACACTGCAAACTAAATCATCTGTATAACCCCGCACCATCTCCTACACCAACTCCCCCGCAAATTACAATGAATGTTCCATTTGGTCACACCTTTATTTTGTTGCATGGACAAAGAAGAGGTGAAGATGTTTTGAGGAAGTGGAGCAAGGAGGGGAACAAAGGAGAAAAGAGGAAGAGAGTGCAAAAAGATGGCCGGTGAGGGTTAGTTTACGGCATGGGATAGCTAACCTGTGTTAGCAAAGTTGCAACAGGGATTAACCCTTGTTTCTGTTTACTTGCAAACAGTGATTAACCCCTATTTGTATTTATTAAATAAAGGTTAGGAATGAAAATTATCCTGTGATGTGACAGGGGATAAGAGAGAGAGATCAAGGGTTAAGTGGGAGGTTGGGTTAACCCCTCTTCAAACCAGTGTTAAGATAACATGAGTTAATAACCCAAAGAGGGGTTAAGTTATCCCCCAAGATAAACAGGGGTTAACCCCCTCCATAGACTTGGCCTAAAAGTAGAGAGTCGGGGGAGAAGGCGTTCATGAAAGATAGAAGTAGATGTAGGGAGTGGACAACCACCAAGGAAAATGAAGGGGAGGAGAATTAGTATGTGGACGTGCATGGTAGTTGTAGGCGATCTCAACCTAGAATAACCTTCAAGAATCGAACTAACCCACTCTAACTAAGGTGAACCTAGTCTTTAACCTTAATGTTAAAAAGAGGGAGGGGGGTTAACTGATGGAATCTCAACCTTGAATAAATCTTCACGAATCAAACTAGCCCAACTCTGGATAACCTAGTTTTAATGTGACCACTTTGTTGAAACACGCGGTCACATAAAGAAAAAGGTGCATAATTTATTATAAGAGATTTTAAAAAGTTTTTATTATAATTTGCAAAGATATTATACATCTAACAGGAAAGGGGATATGTAGCTTAACTACATATAGCTTAATGGATATTTTTCACAACAAATAATGTTTTTAAGTGAAGGTTTAAGGAATGAGAACACATAAACATGTTATGAATGGAATTTCAAACTGATCCAACACCTCCACCCTTGCAACAAAGGCCGATTCAATAGCCTAAGTATTGTAAAATCTGGCCCTGCTTGATTAAAGTGCTAAGATTGTTCAATTTGAACAAAATTTGATGTATTTCATATTTTTATTAAATGATTTCAATCCTCAAAGTTTCATTTTAAAATGTTATTTCTGCATAAAAATATAACCTGAGTTATAGATAACTTATCCATAGCTAAGCTACATACTCCTTACCCTCATAAGTTTAACATTAAAGCAATGGCATGAGACTAAACGTCAAAATGCCATGCATTCTACTTGAACATGGTAAGCATATGTTCATATGTCCATGCTATTTTATGTGACTGGAGAAAACCATCTGGTGAGCCTCCTGTAAAAATTGTAGTAGATCAAACTGTGAATTCAATCAGTATCAGGCTCGTGTTAGGTTAGCTACCACCAGTAATTGGGATGAAGATCTGGCATCTGCACATAAACGTCCTTTTCTTTCTGATTCAAAGATGGGTTGCTGCAAGCATACAGCCAACTTACAAGTGGCAGATCAATGAAAGCTTGCAGCGTTTAATATTTACTCGATAAATGAAAAATAAGGGAACAAAATCCAACATTGACACTACCTTTGTGTGGAGGCAACTAATAATTTGGGGGGCCAGTTCCAAGAAAAACATGGTAGTCTCTACACAAGTTGACATCCAGTATATTCAAAACACAAGCAATTGAGGATTCGTGTGAATCTCAAGCTCTAACCAGTAAAACAAGAATGAATTCACATAATAAATTATTAGTTCATGAGGAAAAAAAAAAGAACATCTGGACGAGTGTGACGTAGATATAAGAATTAAACAGAGGTAATGAATGCCTTGTGCTTCAACAGAGTGCTGTGGTTTTTATTGCTGCGACCAACGGAGATAATTCAAAGAATAAACATTGAAGAACAACCTGATCAGGTCAGGAGATCCAGATCACGTCTTGGCAAACAAATTCAGCACAAGCCACCATGTTCCACCCTTCAATTGGAGCCAGCCAAGCTTGTTGCAGGTTGCCGATATCTTGGGCAGGACTCATCACATCCACGGAAAAGTCCTCAGATGTTTTTTACATTTCGAGTTCACCTATAAAAGCATGGATAGCCAGCAGTCATGACGTCAGCTCCAGCTGAGGTTCTAATTCCCATTCCTGTTCATAATAACTACTTTCTGATAATGATAGGGTATTTGATAATAACAGACCTGATGTGATCACTCACACCTTAACTTATCCGGATTTATCACCTCAGATGTTGACAAAATGAAAATCCTGATTTTATAACTTACCTTTTAGTAATGTGAATGGGAAAGAACGTTCTATTTTATAGAAGAAACCCTAGCCTCTCTTTTATAAAAAAAAGGCTACGAGAAAAATATAGTGGTACCCATTACAAATATAAAAAAAACAAACCCCCTCAACAACACAATATGTCAACGCTCCCTCTCAAGTTGGAGCATCTATGTTGATAAGCCCCAACTTGCTACACAAAACTCACATCTCTTCCTTTTAAGAACCTTAATGAGAATATCAGCTAGTTGCAACTTGGAGGTAACATAAGGAGTGTTAATCTTCCCTTCCAAGACAGCATTGCGAATGGAGTGTCGATCAACCTTAATGTGCTTCTTCTGCTCATGAAAAAATCGAATTTGAAGCAATATACATTGCAGACTTATTGTCACAAAAGAGTGAAATAGGACCCTCAATCATGATTCCTAGGTCCTATAGAAACCCTATAATCCACATGATCTCACATGCAGCATGGGTGATAACTCGATACTCTACTTCAGCACTAGATCGAGCAACAACATTTTGTTTCTTACTCCTCCAGGACATGGATTGCCCCGAAGAAAAATGGCATAGCCTGAAGTGGACCTCCAATCATCAATTGACCCCGCATAGTCCGCATTAGAATAAGTTGTGACATCCATGGATCCATTACCCCTATGGGAAAGCCCCAAACCAGGACTCCTCTTGAGGTATCTCAATATGAGGCACACCAACCCCACATAGTCCGCATTAGAATAAGTTGTGACATCCATGGATCCATTACCCCTATAGGAAAGCCCCAAACCAAGACTCCTCTTGAGGTATCTCAATATGAGACACACCTCACACCAATGGCCACACCGTGAAGCTTGCATATACTGACTGGCTCTGTTAACAACGAAACTAATATCTGGACGGGTCACCGTCAAGGATGGTAGTCACCCCACTAAACTCTTGTATCGTGTGACATCTTCATAAGGCGGATCATCCCCATCAACACGATGTTGTGCCTCAACAGGAATACATGATGGTTTAGCCCCAAGCAATTCAGCCTCCTCAAGTATCTATAAAGTGTATTTCCCCTAAGACATGGATAAGATGTGATCCCTGCCAAACCACCTTTATGCCAAGAAAGTACCTGAGATCACCAAAAGTAGACTGGAGACACTCCCTTGGTCTAACAAATACCATCCTCATCCTCTTCTGTTAGAACCATGTCATCCACATACACTACTAGGATCACAATACCACGATCAAACCTTGTACCTATGCGCCGAATAAAAATGGAGTGGTCAGAGGAAGACCTTTGGAATCCAATCTACTAGATCTCATTGTTGAGATGCTCAAACCAGGCCTTAAGACTCTGCTTCAAGCCATAGATGGCCTTCTTCAACCGACACACCCGCTCCCTCTGTATCTTGTAACCTGGTGGTTGCCTTATGTATACCTCACCTACGTCACCATACAAAAAAGCATTCTTGATATTTAGCTAGCATAGTCTCCATCCTCTATTTACTACCACAGAAATAATAATACAAATAGAGGAAATGTGAGCCACTTGAAAAAGGTCTCCAAATAATAAATCCCATACATTTGAGTAAAACCTCGAGCCACTAATCTCACCTTGTGCCTGTCAATTATGCCATTTGCGAGATACTTGATGGTGTATCCCCATCGACAATTCACCATTGTAGCATTTGTAGGGCATAGAACCAACTCTCAAGTCCCCCTAGAGCTAAGTGCCTCTATCTTCTCGTCCATAGCAGCACGCCATCTAAGTCCTGTGAGGCCTAGGCATAGTCCATGGGAATAACTATAGTGGTAATAGCAGAAGCAAACTGTTTGATCTCCCCCTGCAGATGTGAAGTCCCAGTATAGTGGAGCATTGGGTGGAGCGTACAAGAGCAAGTGGGCATCCTCAATGCAAGAGACCTCTCATCATCTAGAATAGCAGCAGTAGTGGGTGAAGAGGAATCATGGACCTGAGAGGAATTGGGAAAAATGGTTGAACAATGATAATACACTTGTGTCTACCTAGGAGCTAACTCAAGGCTAGCGCCCTCCACAGAAGAATATGGTACTCGCTCAAAAAATGTAACATCTATCGTCACCACAAGTGGTTGTGAATTGAATCATAGCATCTGTATTCCTTCTAGGTGCAGGAATATCTCAAAAAGATACACTTCACTATCCTTAAGGAGAACTTATCCCAATTTCCATGTGCCTGAACAAAGCATGTGCTCCCAAATACATGTAACAATAAAGCAAAAGGTCAGTCACAGTATGGGTGCAAAACCCAGTACGATATGTGCCCCTAGAGCATGAAAGATGAGACCCTGTTGATCAGATAGGCAATAGTAAGTATGGTGTCCCCCTAAAAGTGCTTGGGTACCTTCATGTGTATCATCAAGGTACGAGGAGTGTTGAGAAGATGTTGCAACTTCCACTCCGCCACAACATTATGCTGAGATGTGTGAGCGTAGGTTGGGTGGATGATCCCACAAGCACTAAAGAACTCCTGCATCTCCCACTGAATGAATTCCAGAGCATTATCGCTTCAGAAGATCTGTATGGTGGTGTATTGTGCCTAGACTTCAACAACAAACTTTTACACAATCAGGGGAATCTCAGATCTAGCTCTCATCAGGAAGACCCATGTAAGGTGCCTGTGACATCCACAAATACTGCATAATACCTAAACCCACCTATACTTTGGACTCTCGTTGGTCCCCTCACATTGCAATGAATCAAGGAAAATGGCGTTGAACTCGCCCCATCACGTCCCCATGGAAAGGTGCTCCGATGATGTTTCCCCAACTAACAATCCTTGCACTCCAATGTCAACGTAGCAGGCAACTCAGGATACATTTGGCATATCTTCTCTACTGAGGGATGGCCAAGCCGCCTATGCCTGAGCCAAGGATCACCGGCTATGGAGCTTGATCCACCCAACAAAGTGGGTGCATCTAGGTAGTAAAGTCCATCTCTCTTGATTCTGCCACCAATGATCTCATTGGTGTGTCTATCCTAAAAGTAGCAATGCATGTTATTGAATACTACTCTGCACTAGGGATCCTTGAATGCACACGAAAGGCAAGAGCATGCGGTGCACATGAGGAAGGCACTGCGTAAGGCAAGAGGTCTGTGCCTATGCGTGGCATGGCGATGCAAATAGGTCACGCACATGATGCACGCAAGAAAGGGTGCACACAAGAGCTTTGCACGAGAGGGAGAAGGGCAACAATGGTAGCGGTTCTCAAAATGGGCCCTAACGTTAGGGTTTTCCTTCCTTAAGATGATCCCTTCATCGATACCATGTGGAAGAATTTTTTTTAGAAAGAAAAGGAAGTTTACCAAAGATCAGTAATCATCCAAAGAATTTCATTAATAAAAAAGAAATAGACTTACGATGATCAAGCCAAAAATCATAAAGATAAGATGCCTCCCTCACACAATTTTCCACCCATGCCCGCTCATTGAGAAAGATTACACCATTTCTTTGCAACCACAAACACCATAAGGTAGTTGCAGCTTTGATCCATCCAGTCATATCCACCACATGCAGATTCTCTCTAAAAGACCTCCAAAGATCTTAAGTAGAAGAAATATCCACCGTTTGCACATTGACCAACCTATCTCCCTAGAGAAACTACATTTCAGAAATAAATGGGAAATGTCTTCTTCACAACAAAAAGGGCAGGCAACATCTATGTCTCGATTCCATGCCTTCCTCACACTGTTGGTGACCACTTTCCCTCTCCAAAGGAGCCACAAAAAAAAACTTTATCTTCAAGGCCACCCTTAAAAGCAAGCACAATCTCTGGTGATATCATTCATATGCTCAAGCAACTGAAAAGGTACCGTCCATCCAAACATCTAGTCTGGATCATTTGCACCAAGTTGCAGATCTGAAATATGAGCCATGAGTCCCTGAAAAGTAGCAGGAGTAGCCTCTGAAAGTCCCTGAGGCAAAATCAACTCCAGCAACCTGTGTGCCAATCCTAGACATCCATCACCTTAACATCTTTGTTACCGGCCAGCTGGAAAAGACATGGAAAAAGGCACAATAACCCCCTTGAGTAACAGGGCCACATTAAACTCTTTCAAAAGCTGCACCCCTAAACCTCCCCTCTTCTTCAGTAGGCAAACATCACCCCACTTCACCAGCTGCAGGAACCTCCCTTCGTGGTTAGGACCCTTCCCAAAAAATCTCGTGGAGACCCCCTCCAACTTCGATAATATCTTCTGTGGAGGTTTGAATATTGGAAATCAAAAACAGGTATGGAAGATAAAACTGACTTAAGAAGCAAAAGACATCCACCTCTTGAAAGCAGTCTACCACTCCAAGATGGCGGTCTCCTTACCACCCATTCGTTTAACCAACCCATTCCAATCCAAAGAATAATCGCTTTCCACTCAAAGGGAAACCAAAACAAGTGATTGGCAAGCACACCACCAATAATTGAAGACCATCTGCAACAGTAGATGTCTGCATGTCCACATTTATAGGAACACATGCTGATTTACTCCCATTGATCCTCAACCCCGAAATCTCAACAAAATCCTCACAATAGCAGGCAGATGTACGACGTAGGAAATAGCACCCTCCAAAAAAAAACTGGTGCCATCCACATATTGAGAAATTGGTGTGAGAAGAGACCCATCACTATGAATCTTGAAAACAATGATGAGGCCACCATGTGGAAGAAAATAATAGTGCCTCTCATTAGAATTAGGAATAGGAACCCTAACATCCTTTATATAGAGATAGTGTTAGTAAAATCACATAAGGACCCAACAAGAAATATAAACTAAGACTCTCGAACCTAATTAAATCAACTTAACCTAATACTCTAGCAGGTATGATTAAGACTATTTAGAAGAATCACATGTGTGAAGGACTCTCTAACAGGATATCATTCTTAACAGATTCCTAACAACATTGGAAAATGTCGGGGAAAGACCATCGAGGCCAAGGGATTTCCTTGGTTCTATAGAAAACATAGCTTGTCTCACTTCTTTTTCATTGGGAATACCTTGTAAAGAGTCAAATTTGAAATCTTTTAAACTTTCTTCCACACTTAAAATATCAAGGCATTCTAAATAATTGATTTTCTCTAAGTAAATATTCTTAAGATAAGTGATAAAGATTTTGTTAATCTCTTCCTAAGTAGTAATAGAACCAGTTTTGGTACAAGATGTAAAGTTCTTTCTATACCTGTGAAAGCTCTAAGATGAAAATATTTAATATTCTTCTCTCCATCTTTGACCCATCTGCAGTTGGCCCATTGAGCACTGATGAGAACCTTATCATAAACCCTAACTGGCACAATATAACCTAGATATGCAAGAAAAATCTCCTACATAACTTATGGAAAGGCTTGACTCAGAGAATTCTGAGTTCGTGAAGAAAACAGGTCATAAGGGGTAAAAATGCAATTTCACCAACACAATCAGTAAACAAGGTAACTCAGGATCCAAACATAGGTCAAACTAACCTAATAAGAAGGAAAGTGGGATGATTTGATCCAACAACGGCTACAGCAACTCCAAGGAATTAAATGGCATTCTGTAATTCTAAAACAAACCCCTTCAATTCACGAGGTTCGAGGCAAAGTAAAAATCGACTAAACCCCCTAAAATTCATAGAAAAATAATCTCTAGGGCTTAGAACCTTCAATTTGGCCTTGAGAACCCATTTTGACCTACATTGAGAACCATACCCAATTAATGATTTAATTTGGATTTTTACATAAATTGACCGGTCAAACAAGGTCTGATCTAGAAATAAAATTCACCATTAGAATCCTTAGGTCCCATTTAGTCATGCATAAAAACTTGAGCCTAAGAAGAGACCTTCTTAATCGACTTTGCATTTTGGTCCTCATCTATTACTTTTTGACCCTCAACTTTCAAAACCCTCGCATTTTGGCCCCTAGGTTCTTCGTCATCCTTTGCACTTAGGTCCTCCCTGCAAAACTCTGAGCAGCGCCATGCTCCGGTGACTTTGCGCGGAGTATTGCGCCGCGCAGGGTGAGGGAGGCCCTCTGCTAGTTGAACCGAGTGTCCCCTCCGACGTCTGCTCTCGCAGGGACACCACCATGATCTCTGCCATCACCCACACCTTCCGTGCAAACGCGCGGAAGGAATGGGTTGCTACTCCGGCCATTCTTCGGCGAGGGAGGCACGTCGCCTCCCTGCGCCCACCTCTCCGCCTTCGCCTTTATAAGGACCGCCATCGCCTGCAAAAGGAGGCAAGCTGTCTCTGACGGAGAATAACCCCCCACTTCATCCTCTCAAGCTCCGACAGACGGCCTACAGCTTCCGACGACCAACTCTTCCTCCTCCTCGTCGCTCGGCTGCCTTACCTACAGCAGGGTTCCCCTAACCCTTTCGTCTGTGTCGTGCTGCACCCGCCGACACCCTCCGCCTGCCTCCTCGTCGCCGATCTCCCCTTCCAGGGCCTCTTCTTCCTCAGCTCAAGCAGGCACGAGCCGGTAGCTCCGCCCTCCCCCCTTCGTCCAAAGCTTAGGTAAAAGCTTCCTCTCCTCCTCCTTTAAGTTTCCCCTCTATCAGTTTGTATTTTCGCGCCCCCACACACAACTTCCACCTCCGCCTGCTCCGTCTCCGACCACCCTCTCCGGCGAGCCCATTCCACCTCCACAGACCTCCTCACTCCTCGCCGATCACCTCAGAAGCTTCCCCTCACTCCACTATACAGCTTCCCCCTTTTCATTCCCTGCCACCTAAAGACCCCCCGAACAGACCCATCTTTCCGACCACAGTCCGACCTAGGGCTGCCACCACCCACACTGGCTTCGCCGCACTCCGGCGAAGCTCCCTACAACTTCTGACTAGGCCGAGAGGCCGTATTCCTGTGTTCAGGTCACGCCCCCTTTGCCGCCATTGCTGCGCAGGTGAAGCTCCTTCACCTGCAGCTGCAGCTTCGATCTCGCCCAGGCGCTGATCCCAGGTTGCGCGGAGTGTCTCCGCGAGGACTCCCATGTCTGTAGCTGGGACGAGAATCCTCCAGGCTACCCCAATTAGCCGCGAGCTCCTCGCCTGCGGGCGCCAGTCTGCGAGGTGGGACTTTAGTCCCACCTCGGAAGTGCTCGGCTCAGCGCCCACGCATAAATTGAAAAAGTGTTCGAGGCTATTCGCCTTCGAACACAGGGGTCAGGTCCCTTACGCACGAGTGCCCCACGCGCTTGCCCTCGCCCGCGCTCACACCCCGCGGGTCTGGATCGGATCCGGATACCCGACACTGCGCACAGCTCGCCCACCACCGCACGCCGGTGGGCCTAGTCCCGGGCGCGACACCCGTACCCGAATACCCGGCTCTGGGAGAGCGATCCTATGAGAGAAATCTGAGAAAGAGAGAGACGCAGGAAAGGGTAGGGGTAGGTTTCGCTCTGACCAGTTGTGTGAGTGTGCAGGCAGAGAAGAAGAAGAAGAAAAAGAAGGAAGAAGGTGGCCGAAGCCTTGGCCACTCAGGGCAGAGAGGAAGAAGGACTGTGAGAAGAAGAAGGAAGAAGACTGCAAGAAAGAAGAAGCACAGAGGAAGCACTGTAGCAGACGCCACTTAAGCCGTCTGATTGAGAAATCAGACGACGGATGAAGCTCTGCAGACAAGCAAAGAAGAAGAAAAAGAAAAGAAAAGGTGCCGCAGCTGAGAGCAGAAAGAAGAAGGAAGAAAAGAAAAGAAAAGAAGATAAAGAAAGAAGAAGAGGAATTGAAGAAGATCAAGAAGATAAAAGAAGAGAAAAAGAAGACAAGCAAAGAGAGAAAGAAGAGAAGAAGAAAAAGTCAAGAAACAAAACCTACCTCTCTCTCTCTCTCTTATTTTTGTAGTAAAAGCATTGTACTTCTAGAATTCTAGTAGCTCCCTGAGTTCGACTTCGGAAGAAAAACATTTCTGAGTAAAATTGTAATAGTGGCAATGACAAACCGTAGCTATTTTACCTGTACCACAACGACATTACTATAACAAACAAAAGACCTAGCCACGGTTGGTCATAAGTCGGCCACCATTCTTGGCGCCGTTGCCGGGGAGCAAAGGTTATTCTAGAAGTTATAAAATTTCTATTTGTGAGTTTCTAATAATCTCTTCTCTCTTTTGTGCAGGTATAGGAAAAAATTAGGACGCAGTCGCACCACAACCACTCCAAGGACAGGTCACTTCTATCCTCTCACTATTAAACCCTAAAATTTTAAAGAGAAAGAAAGAGAAAGAAAAAAATAGGTATAACCTGTCTTTCATACGTAGTAATAGCTGCATGTTCTCAAAACTACTATTCCTGCACACAATATTAAAGGTAATTAAGGGCTAACACCTTCTTGCCTGAGCCCTAATTACCCAACAAGGAATTAACTGGACCAAGTAGAGCCAACATAAGATTAAACATTAGGGTTTCAGAGACACACCCCTTTATCAAGAATTGAGAAAATCCAAAAGAGGTGTGCCTAAGCCATTGATTGAAAATACCTATTCAAAGAAAAACCCTAAACAATTGGCTCTCTAAACACTTGAACCCTAAAAAAAAAAAAGAAACAAGGCCTAAATTCTCAAAGGAATCCCTAGGTGAAGTTGACCCTTAGGGTCAACCAACCTTCAAATTAGGTCACATTGTTCTCAAAAATACCTAAGAGTTCAAGTAAAACCTTAAACACCTTGATCTTAAAGTAGAAAAGGTAGACTTAAGAGGTCAAGATCCCCATTCTGGTCTACCTGGAACCGCAGTGACAAGAGAGGCCGGGTGGGGGAAACCCTGTAACCCGTGGGGACGCTCTACCGTGTAGGGGTCTTCGCGGGACTCACCCTCTCTAGCTGCCCAGGTAATTCTCAAGTGGACGATCTTTTTGATTAAGGGGTTCATCTGCCCTGCACCTCTGAAGTCACCCAACACATTTTTGGGTGTCTTGATTGGGTCCAACACCTTCTAAACTCATCTATTCCAACAGTGCATGAACGGTAGGAGATCCTTAAGACCACCCTTAAGATCTCCTTTAGGAATTCACTCTCGTCAAGGCCAAGCCTCGACGCCCGTGTTTGCACAGCAACCCTCTACCCCATCATTCTCCCATCTGATTCTGAACCAAGCTCTCCTTCCCCCATCATGGCTCAACCAGTTGAGGAAGAAAACAATCTGGAGCACCAGCTCCAACGACTCAATGACCTCTTCCAAAACTTTGTGCACCCATCGCAGCGTCCTATGATGCGGGACCATTATAATCTTGCTGCAGTGGCCTTTGAGCCTCGAGTCAGAATCCCGACTGGAGGACCTGACTCCGAATTGAAGCCCAATATGATTCATGTTATACCTAAATTCCATGAGCTTAATTTCGAAGATCCCTTCCAGCACATCAAACAGCTAAAGCATCTGGCCCAAACTTTTGGGTCAGATGCGCAAAATCAGGATATTCTTCTCATGAAGATGTTCTCCTTCTTTCTTATGGACAAGGCCGCTCATTGGTATCAAACTCAGACCCGGCCGATCAACACTTGAGAAGAACTTCAGTCCGAGTTTTTGAAAAAGTTTTTTCCCGTTGGTTGGACCAATGCCTTGCGCCATCAGATTACTCACTTCACTCAGCAAACAGGGGAACCTCTCCATGAGGCATGGGATCGCTTTCAGGATCTCATGAGAAAGTGCCCCCATCATGGAGTTCCTACATGGGAACAGGTCCAATCTTTTTACCAGGGACTCCGTGAGGACATCCGTCTTTTCGTCAATGCAACCTGCGGAGGAAATATCATGGGTCAACATGAGGACACCGTGTGGGAGATTCTCGAAAACATGTGCGAGAACTCCATCAACAATGACTCCATGGGATTGTTCGACAGGACGAATACCCGCGCATCGACGAATCTTAGGGGAGCACATGAGACGCAGGGCCTATCCGCATCAGTCGACCTGGAATTAATAGCCAGTCGATTGGACAAGTTCTCAATTATCGAAAAGAAGGTGGATGAGCTGACTCAGCACCTACAGCGAGCCACCTCTGCGCATAGCTCCTTTGCACAGCCTCCTTCCACACGAGAGACTGTGCAAAACATTCTCCATCGATCTTCTCCTAGGATGGATCCATATCCATCATTTGATTCTCGGATCGGAAGTCCATCCGATCCTTTCTGCACCAGCCCGGGGAATTCCATTCCCCCTTTCTCTGACTCTGTGGAGGTTCCTCAGACTTGCGAAAACCTCAACGCCATCCAGAACAACCCGTTCTCCAACACCTATAATCCTGGATGGCGAAACCATCCCAACTTTCAGTGGGCGGGAAATTCCCAAACCCAAAGACCACCCTTTCAGCCCCGCCCACAACCCCCTCGTCCTTACCAGCCGCCTCAGCCTCGGCCCAACCCTACTTATCTATCAGGGCCAAATCAAGATCAAATGTCCCTTATCCTTCAAACTTTGGCTGATATTCAGAGAACGAATGCGGTTATTCAAAAACAACACAAGGACGAGCTTACAGAGGTACGAAATCAACTGGCCCAGTTGGCAAATTCTCGTCAGCCAGGCACCCTTCCTTCCCAACCTCTTCCTAACCCAAATAACGTGCCAACCCAGCGGCGCATTATGAACCCAAACTCGAGCCAAACCCATATGATTTATTAGGCCCCCTCTGTTTCTTCACCCGACGGGATGGAGGCCTCCACTTCTTTTGCAGGCTACCAGCAGCAACCCATCTTACCCAATCCCAACCAAAACCAGGCAGGACTTAATTCCGTAACAACCCGTAGTGGTAAGGAAACCCAAGATCCACCTCACCCAAACCACTCCAAGCCTGGTAGTAATCCCAAGCCTAAGACGGTAATCCAGGACGTTCCTACCCCTGTCCCAGATCCAAGACCTGGACCTATCCTAGAAGAACCAACCAAGATTCCGTTTCCTGAGGCCTTGACCAAGGGAAAGAAGGCTACCAAGCCCGTGGCACCTGAGGAGGACCTGGTCAAGCTCTTTGAGCAGGTCCACATAAGCATCCCCTTGATGAATGCAATCCGCCACGTACCGGCTTACGCACGATTTTTAAAGAATGTGTGTACACCCCAGCGTAAGCTACGAACCAAGAGTAGGAGTCCAATTGTTCTGTCAGAGCAAGCCAACTCTGTGATCCTAAGCAAACTCCCACCCAACGCTAAAGATCCTGGTACTCCCTTGATTTCCTGCAAAATAGGTAATACCCAATTTGATAGAGCCTTGCTAGATTTGGGTGCTTCCATAAATCTGATACCCACATCCTTACTTGACCATCTAGAAGAATCTGAGCTAAAACCCACTGAGGTGACATTACAATTAGCAGATCGATCTATAAAATCACCAAAAGGAATTCTCGAGGATGTTATTGTGAGGGTACGGGATTTCTACTTTCCTGTAGACTTCATAGTCTTAGACATGGACGCACCTGAGAACCCTAGAGATACACCAATCATTCTAGGGAGACCTTTCTTGGCTACTGCTAGAGCCAACATTAGCTGTGAGGGCCAAATAGAGCTCAAATTTGGGAATCAAATCCTGAAAATTGATATATTTAAGGCCCAACAAGGAATCAATTGCGATGTCATCGAACAAATTTGTGACATTAGGACTTTGGTTGATGAAACACACTTCCAGAATGACCTGATTATACCTCATCAACCGCAGAAAGATCTTAACCCGCAAACAGAGGAGTCGAATCCAGATTTGGACAACCCAGTAACTCCTACCCTCGAACCTCACGTCTATGCTGAACCACCCGCCGCTGCTAATAACCTCATCCTCGAGCTGAAGCCCCTTCCTGCTCACTTGAAATACATCTTTTTGGGTTCTAATAAGACCCTTCCTGTGATTATCAATTCCAACCTCAATCCCGAACAGGAATCCCGTCTAATTGCTGTCCTCCAACAACATCGCAGAGCCATCAAGTGGACTCTCGATGATTTGACTGGAATAAGTCCCTCTTATTGTACTCATCATATCTATTCAGAGGAGGGCGCACAACCTTCTCGTGAAATGCAGAGACGTTTGAACCCTAATCTACAGGAGGTCATGAAAAAGGAGATCATCAAGTGGTTAGATGCCGGAATCATCTACCCGATCTCCGATAGTCGTTGGGTGAGCCCAATTCAAGTTGTGCCTAAGAAGGCAGGACTCACCACTATAACGACTGAGACCGAAGAAGTCATTCCTACCCGATTAGCCAACGTGTGGAGAGTCTGTATAGATTACCGCCGACTCAATTCCTCCACAAAGAAGGATCATTTCCCACTACCTTTCATTGATCAAATTCTTGAGAAACTAGCGGGAAATAGGTTCTGCTTTCTTGACGGGTACTCCGGTTACAACCAGGTGGCAATCCATCCTGAGGACCAAGAAAAGACCACATTCACCTGCCCCTTCGGAACATACGCTTTCCGAAGGATGCCTTTCAGTATTTACAATGCACCCACTACTTTTCAGTAGTGCATGCTTGCCATATTCTTAGATATGGTGGGTGACTATCTGGAAGTCTTCATGGATGACTTTTCAGTTTTTGGAGCATCATTTGACGATTGCCTCCAACACTTGGTTCAGATACTCAGGCGATGCATCGATGTGAATTTGGTTCTTTTCTGGGAAAAGAACCATTTCATGGTGCCTGAGGGAATTGTCCTGGGACACTTAATTTCGGAAAAAGGCATCCACGTGGATCGAGCTAAGGTTGATATGATCTCTCGCCTTCCTATGCCTAGCTCGATCAGGGACATGCGTTCTTTTTTGGGGCACGTCGATTTTTACCGTCGCTTCATTCCGGATTTCTCGAAAATCGTGCGCCCCTTGACTTCTCTTCTCTCTAAGGATGTACCCTTTGAAATCTCCAAGGAATGCACACTAGCCTTTGAAAACCCTCGTGACCGAATCACCCAGGCACCTATCCTACAATCCCCTGACTGGTCTCAACCCTTTGCGATCATGTGCGATGCGTCTGATTTCGCTGTAGGAGCGGTCCTGGGGCAGAAAGCTGACGGAAAACCCGTGGTCATCTACTACGCTAGCAAGACACTTGACGAGGCTCAGCGTAACTATACGGTTACGGAGAAAGAGCTGCTAGCCGTAGTATTTGCCCTTGAAAAATTCTGATCGTATCTCCTAGGTTCCCATGTCATCATCTACTCGGATCACACGGCTGTAAGGCATCTCCTTGCCAAGAAGGACGCGAAGCCCCGACTAATTCGTTGGATCTTGCTGTTGCAAGAATTCGATCTTGAAATTCGCGACAAGGCGGGAAGGCAAAATGTGGTAGCCGACCATCTGTCCCATCTTCCTTCTGAGATTATTAACCCTTCCGGATCCATCACGAAACATTTTCCTGATGAGCACCTGCTGACTATCGGTACTAGACTTCCATGGTTTGCTGATATAATAAACTACTTGGCATCTCATCAGATCCCGTCTGATTGGCCGAAGGCTAAGAAAGACAAATTGCGTTCTGATGTCAAGTATTACATCTAGGAAGACCCGTACCTTTTCCGCATAGGTGCTGATCAAGTCATCCGGAGATGTGTCCCGGAAGAGGAGATCAACAATATTCTCTCTTTCTGCCATGACCAGGCATGCGGTGGCCATTTCTCTGGGCATAAAACAGCATCAAAAGTCCTCCAGTGTGGCTTTTACTGGCCCACGCTGTTCAAAGACGCATACAGTCACTGCAAGGCATGCAATCGTTGCCAGACTTTAGGCAACATGAGCCGTCGCGACATGATGCCTTTGCAGCCAATTCTCGTATGCGAAATCTTTGATGTTTGGGGGATTGATTTTATGGGCCCCTTTCCTACTTCGGATGGTTTCGAATACATTCTACTTGCTGTGGACACGTGTCCAAATGGATCGAAGCCATACCAACCCGAACCTGTGATCACAAAACCGTTCTCAAATTCATTCATCAAAACATTTTCTCAAGGTTCGGGATTCCTCGTGCTATAATCTCTGATGGGGGGACCCATTTCACAAACGCTCAGTTTAGGTCACTGATGACCAAATACGGGGTGTCTCACCAAATCTCTACTCCTTACCACCCCCAAACTAATGGTCTAGCTGAGCTGTCAAATCGGGAGATCAAGAAAATCCTGCAGGTCACTGTTCGGCCTGACAGGAAGGACTGGTCGTCCCGACTTCCGGAAGCATTGTGGGCTTATAAGACCGCCCACAAAACCCAATTAAGCATGTCTCCCTTTATACTGGTGTACAGAAAGGCGTGTCACCTTCCCGTAGAACGGGAGCATAAAGCCTATTAGGTAGTACGGAACTGTAATTCTTTCGAAGGCTGGAACCCACAGAAAGCTTCAAATCAGTGAGATCGATGAATTACGCCAAGACGCGTATGAGAACTCGCGAATCTACAAGGAGTGGGTTAAAGCCTTCCATGACAAGCATATCTCGAGAAAGATCTTTCATCCTGGTCAGAAGGTCCTACTCTTTGATGCCCGACTCAAACTTTTCCCGAGAAAGTTGCGATCCAAGTGGGTCAGACCATATTTAGTCCGATAGGTTTTTGGAAATGGAGCCATCGAAATCAGTCCGCTCAGCCACGATTCTGAACCTTTCATCGTGAACGGTCAGAGACTCAAGCCGTTCATTGATGTGACTTCTACTGATTTGGCTGAATCATCTTATATCCTCCATTCCCCTTGAGCTCATTACGCCCAGCCGATGGCATAAAACTCAACGCTTAATAGGAGGCAGCCCGTCATTTTTCCTGAAAATCTAAAACCTTTTTCACACCTTTGTGCACTTATGATTCGCCCTTATAGACAGCCGACTCCACCTCAGATGCTTGCATCTGGGATTAGAAATCGTCCGCAACAATCATCCCGACCCATTTATTCATCAAAACATCTGTCTTAAGGAATGAACTAAGTAAATAAAAATCCCCTAAGTCACAATGAGGACATTGCAACCCTTAGGCATGGGGGGTATAAAAGTGCAAAATTTGTAAGAAAAGGTTTCAAACAAAAAATTCACATATGCCAAAAACACCATAAAAATTAAAAAAAAAAGAGAGAATAAAAGGAGAGGAAATTTTGTGGGAGAAGGAAAAGAAACAAAATGAAAAAGGAGCGCAAAAATGAAAGAAAAGAGTGATAGTCGTTAGTAAGAAACTAAGGAATTGACCTAAGTTCTAGACCTTATTTAAGAAAAGAAATGAAAAGTGCATGGTAAGATTAGTAGAACGTAAACTTTAGGCATTCTTGGATAGACTCTTAGTACCCATTAAGATCTAGACATTCCTCAAGAGGTTGAGGAAAATGAAAAGCTTAAGTATTAGGTTTAAGGCTTAGGGAGTATTTGACCTCATTAACTAACTTTTGGTCTACGGGACTCAGTAACCTAAGCACCCTAACCTCACACACAGCCTAGATCAGTAAGCATAAAAATCAAAATCACGCAGAAGCGTCACAAAATTCTGAAAAATACACCTAGAGTAGGAGTGGCCGATCAACACAAGTAGATTTGGACGAGTTCCTAGCGCGGAGAGGCGGGAAATCCCCTCGAAGATATGTAACAAAATATCATCTCCTCGGTGCTTGTCTCTTAGGATATTTACATATCCTACTGGGGGCATGTAAGCACTCTGCTGGTTTAGATACCATGGATGGCATTATCACGAAGTGTCAATTGCCAGGGTCTGGATTCGGCCATGGAACACCATGGATGGGATTATCTCGAAATCTCAATAGCCAGGGTTCCGGGAGTTGCCATGGGCGGTGCTATCTCGAAGCATCGATTGCCAGGAACCATTGAGGATTGATGATGGGAGCAAGGAATCTGATACAGACCGTGTTTAAAAGCCAATCCTAAGCTAGAATTAAAAAGAAAAAGAGAAAGAAAACTCTCCAAACAAAAAAATTTTCTATCTCTCTCTTACAAAACGCACTACGAACTGAACCAGGGCTAAAATCATTTCAAGCACGGGTGTTTTAACCACAAAGTCCAATAGACCTTAGGTTAATTCTTGTGGGCCTTAAAAACCTTTGCCAAAGACTGAGACTGAGGCTAGACAGATCTGAATCTTGATTGGTACTAGAGTACCTTTTAGGCCTATGGTCAGCATTCTAACCTAATCTAAGTTCAAATGAAAAAGCACTTATCTGAAGTTATTAAAAACATCATGGTCTAGAACAAAGGTTAAAACCTTAAGTTTTTGCTAATGGACTAGCAAAAGCTAGGCATGGGGGTATGATGAAAACCTCATAATAAACCCTAACTGGCACAATCTAACCTAGATATGCAAGAAAAAGCTCCTACATAACTTATGGAAAAGCTTGACTTAGAGAATTCTGAGTTTGTGAAGAAAACAGGTCATAAGGGGTAAAAATGCAATTTCACCAACACAATCAGTAAACAAGGTAACTCGGGGTTCAAACATAGGTCAAACTAACCTAATAAGAAGGAAAATGAGATGATTTGATCCAACAAGGGCTACAGCAACTCCAAGGAATTAAATAACATTCTGTAACCCTAAAACAAACCCACTTCAATTCACGAGGTTCGAGGCAAAGTAAAAATCGACTAAACCCTCTAAAATTCATAGAAAAATAATCTCTAGGGTTTAGAACCTTCAATTTGGCCTTTAGAACCCATTTTGACCCACATTGAGAACCATACTAAATTAATGATTTAATTTAGATTTTTACATAAATTGACCAGTCAAACAAGGTCTGATCTAGAAATAAAATTCACCATTAGAATCCTTAGGTCACATTTAGTCATGCATAAAAATTTGAGCCTAAGAAGAGACCTTCTTGACCGACTTTGCATTTTGGTCCTTATCTATTACTTTTTGACTCTCAACTTTCAAAACCCTCGCATTTTGACCCCTAGGTTCTTCGTCGTTCTTTGCACTTAGGTCCTCCCTGCAAAACTCTGAGCAGCGCCATGCTCCGGCGACTTTGCGCGGAGCATGGCGCCGCGCAGAGTGAGGGAAACCCTCTGCCAGTTGAACTGGGTGTTCCCTACGACGTCTGCTGTCGCAGGGACACCACCATGATCTCTGCCATCGCCCACACCTTCCGTGCGAACGCGTGGAAGGAATGGGTTGCTACTCCGGCCATTCTTCGGCGAGAGAGGCACGTCGCCTCCCTGCGCCCACCTCTCCGCCTTCGCCTTTATAAGGACCGCCGTCGCCTGCAGAAGGAGGCAAGCTGTCTCTGACGGAGAATAACACCCCACTTCATCCTCTTAAGCTCCGACAGACGGCCTACAGCTTCCGGCGACCAACTCTTCCTCCTCCTCGTCGCTCTGCTGCCTTACCTGCAGCAGGGTTCCCCTAACCCTTTCGTCTGTGTCGTGATGCACCCGCCGACACCCTCCGCCTGCCTCCTCATCGCCGATCTCCCCTTCCAGGGCCTCTTCTTCCTCAGCTCCAGCAGGCACGAGCTGGTGGCTCCGCCCTCCCCCCTTCGTCCAAAGCTTAGGTAAAAGCTTCCTCTCCTCCTCCTTTAAGTTTCCCCTCTATCAGTTTGTATTTTCGCGCCCCCACACACAACTTCCACCTACGCCTGCTCCGTCTCCGACCACCCTCTCCGGCGAGCCCATTCCACCTCCACAGACCTCTTCACTCCTCGCCGATCACCTCAGAAGCTTCCCCTCACTCCACTCCACAGCTTCCTCCTTTTCATTCCCTGCCACACGCCACCTAAAGACCCCCCGAACAGACCCATCTTTCCGACCACAGTCCGACCTAGGGCTGCCACCATACACCGCCTCACGCCTCACCACCACCTGCACTGGCTTCGTCGCACTCCGGCGAAGCTCCCTGCAACTTCTGACTAGGCCGAGAGGCCGTATTCCTGTGTTCAGGTCACGCCCCCTTCGCCGCCATTGCTGCGCAGGTGAAGTTCCTTCACTTGCAGCTGCAGCTTCGATCTCGCCCAGGCGCTGATCCCAGGTTGCGCGGAGTGTCTCCGCGAGGACTCCCAGGTCTGTAGCTGGGACGAGAATCCTCCAGGCTACCCCAATTAGCCGCGAGCTCCTCGCCTGCGGGCGCCAGTCTACGAGGTGGGACTTTAGTCCCACCTCGGAAGTGCGCGGCTCAGCGCCCACGCATAAATTGAAAAAGTGTTCGAGGCTATTCGCCTTCGAACACAGGGGTCAGGTCCCTAACGCACGAGTGTCCCACGCGCTTGCCCTCGCCCGCGCTCACGTCCCGCGGGTCTAGACCGGATCCAGATACCCGACACTGCGCACAGCTCGCCCACCACCGCACGTCGGTGGGCCTGGTCCCGGGCGCGACACCCGTACCCGAATACCCAGCTCTGGGAGAGCGATCCTATGAGAGAAATCTGAGAAAGAGAGAGACGCAGGAAAGGGTAGGGGTAGGTTTTGCTCTGACCAGTTGTGTGAGTGTGCAGGCAGAGAAGAAGAAGAAGGAAGAAGGTGGCCGAAGCCTTGGCCACTCAGGGCAGAGAGGAAGAAGAAGGACTGTGAGAAGAAGAAGGAAGAAGACTGCAAGGAAGAAGAAGAAGAAGACTGCAAGAAAGAAGAAGGAAGAAGAAGCACAGAGGAAGCACTGTAGCAGACGCCACTTAAGCCGTCTGATTGAGAAATCAGACGACAGATGAAGCTTTGCAGACAAAGCAAAGAAGAAGAAAAAGAAAAGAAAAGGTGCCGCAGCTGAGAGCAGAAAGAAGAAGGAAGAAAAGAAAAGAAGAAAAGAAGATAAAGAAAGAAGAAGAGGAATTGAAGAAGATCAAGAAGATAAAAGAAGAGAAAAAGAAGACAAGCAAAGAGAGAAAGAAGAGAAGAAGAAAAAGCTAAGAAACAAAACCTCTCTCTCTCTCTCTCTTATTTTTGTAGTAAAAGCATTATACTTCTAGAATTCTAGTAGTTCCCTGAGTTCGACCTCGGAAGAAAAATATTTCTGAGTAAAATTATAATAGTGACAATGACAAACCGTAGCTATTTTACCAGTACCACAACGATATTATTATAACAAACAAAAAACCTAGCCACGGTTGGTCATAAGTCAGCCACCAAGCACAAAATTTCTCTTCCATGAGCAAAAGAGAATCACACTTTGCTATTAACCTTTCTTGCTCCAGAATTTCATAATCAGATCTATTTGGCTTAGACTGTATGTCGGAAATCCTCTTTTCAATGTATCTCACTTCATCTACCCTATCGGTAAGTTCTTTTTTACTCCAATCTTTAATTCCTTTCTTAGTCAAGTGATTCATAGACAATGTAACCATCTCCAATCAAACTATTCCAATATCTACAGCTTCTTCAAATTTCCATGGACGCATACTACTTGAATAATTCTTTTGCGTTTTCATAAGTATGGGTGCATGATCACTTTTAACTCTGAGGACGTGAAGAACCCCAGCAATAGGCAATCTAGCACACCATCTATAATTTGCTACTATCTTGTCTAAGCACGATTTTATAAGACCTTTACTAAACCTCTTATCAGACCGAGTACCGAAGAGTCTAAGATCAAATCATGTTACATTCATTGAGGAAGTTTCTCAGCAATATATCATCTCCAACTTTATTAGATCCTCGCCACTTCACATGGTAATTCAGACTGATGTTGAAATTGCCCACATATAATATTTCCCATCCAAATGAGAAACAACATAAGACATGCCTCTCCAATAGTCTTTCCTAAGGTGAGAAACAACATAAGACATGCCTCTCCAGTAGTCTTTCCTAAGGTGAACCGTATATACAGGCAAGATACAAGCCAAACCATTATTTTCAGATATTTTAGCAATAATATAATCACAATCCAAATGAATAATACCATAAGAGAAGGAAGCTTTTCAGAGAAAAGCAAAACCACCCCCCAAGCCATTGGAGAAACAAAAATGGAAATCATATGTAGAAAGTTTACAAAAGAAATAATTTGAAAGGCATTTTACTGACCTAGTCTCCAAGAGAAAACATACATCTGGTAGATTTGAGGAGAGCACTGATATAAGCGTCACAAGGGCTCCCCATCACTCGGCAGTTCCACCTAATGCAATTAATTCATGGGGCTGTTGAGGGACGGTCCTGGAGAACCCATAGAAAGCAGTAGTTTCAATTGTAGAACCACTTCACAGCAGATTGCGGGTACTCCAACCTAAGAACTCCCCAGCATCCTTTACCATATCAGGAGCAGCAGACATATTCAATGGTATACCATTTGGGTCATATGCAGCAAAGGGAACTGGCTCTTTTTTGTTTTTTTTTTTGCAAAGTGGAAGGATGATTAACCGTGTGATAACCACCCAGATTCATTAAAAACACATCTAACTACAGCATTAATCGTTACAAGGTGGACTCCCAAAACACAAGCTGGGAGGAAATGGAGGCTACAAGATTTTCAACATAAGACGTCTCGCCTCTAAACACCACCCCATTCCTACCCAGCCACAACCCCCAAAGCACCGCTAGCACCTTTGCCTTCTCCTTCTTTGACCTAAATGTATTTCCACCACCTCGAATGTTCCCTCTCCAAAATGAGGCCGAAAAATCAAAAGAACCACAATCAATCCAGTCAATTCCCAACGCCCTCCACACCTGTGCAACGAAAGAACACCCAACGAAGAGATGGTTGATGTCCTTATCCGCCCCAACACAAAACAAGCATCTAGTGTCCTCCATTACAACCCACCTTGCCCTCTAGGCCTTTGTGAGTATCCTTCCTCTCCTTACCAGCCACGTAAAAATCTTAACCTTCAAGAGGCAGTCCTCTAACCATATCAATCTGCAGTCCCGCTAGAAATCAAGATCCACTACGAGTGAGCTTCCATGCAACCTATGGAAGGCCTTCTTCACAGAAAAACTTCCATCATCCCAAAAAAAGGTGTCTCTCCCTCCCTCGAGCTCCCACCCTTGCAACTCCTCTAACATCAGCTGGAACTTCGTACATCTTTACTTCGACAAGGCCCCCTGAAAAGTGGGGCACCAAGCCCCATCCCAACAGCTCCCTACTGATGCCTCCTTGTTCATAGCCCTCGAGAAGAGACAAGGGTACCTATTGCAGAGTACCCCCTCTCCTTACCAATCATCCAACCAAAATCTGAATGTGTTCCCCTAACCAACACATGGCGTGAAGAAATCACAAACTTTAGGATCACCGAAGCCAAACCCCTCATGAAATGCAACGCCCCTGACAACAGGGACTCGAGGACCTCCTACAAGAGAAGGAAACCATAGCAATCGTGGAGTACCTCACCAAAAAGACTACTCCCGGCTCACCAGTCTTACTATTTACTTTGTGAAAAGGCTTAGATTGACACTATCTACATCTCTGACCTCGAGGCCACCCTCCTTTATAGGTCAATAAACATCCTCCCATGCCACCAATCTCGCCCCCTTCCCTGTTGTCCCAAAATTTATCCAGAAGTAGTCTCGCATTAATCATGTGACCTTCCTCTCCACCTACCGGGCGCTCTAAATACGGAGAAAAAGTAGGTCGGTATGAATGAGAGTACTGCCTTCGCCAACGTCAACCTGCCACCCCTAGATAGCCAACCTAGAAGCCCAACCCAACAGACCCTTTTCCATCCTCTCCAGCAGCAGCAACCAATCCTGTAGTCTCAGACACCTATCTGTAAGAGGCAAACCAAGGTAGGATAAGGGTAAAGATCCCCTATCCATCCTAAGCGTGGCACCACAGGCCGCACCCTCCTCCAACATATTACAAGACACCAAGCTAGACTTCTCATAAAAGGGAACTAGCTCATTGAATTACCACCAAAGCAAAACATGGGTCGTTGACACTTTGGATGACCAAATTGTCTTCATCTACCATTTGCTCAAGGGACACCAACACCAGAGAAGATTCCATAGGCTTGCTTACTCATTCAACTTCCATGATCATAACTACATCACCAACTGCTCCTTTAGAATACTTTCCCACACTTGTATTACCAGTAGAAGCACTTTTACTTTTCTTAGACAATAGCCTAATATATCTAGCATGTGCAAACCTCTTCCCCACCATTTTATCATAATATTTATTATGAGGATAATGAGCACCTTGTGGTTGAGTGGGAGTGGCAGAGCAAACAATTTCAGATGAGGAAGTGGCCTGATAATAATTACTCGGTGGTTGTTCTCAACCACATCTTAGCTACTTTCCTTTTAGGTGCCTTTTTTTTTGTTTTTTAACATCCTTTTAGATGCAATTTGGCATGCAAGGTGTGATATAATCTTCAACAATGTTAATCCCATTGTCTCCCAAGTTGTAGCTCATGTTAAGTACATGTGTAAGACTGTAAGTTCTATCAGACTAGTAGAAAGAACAATGGTCCTGAAGTTATTTATTCTCTTCCTTATAATTCATGATTATCTAACTTTCATAGATGTTGCCATGTTGCCATAAACAATTCCTCATGTGGTGTTGTTGTATGCTTGAAGATGGATGGCTCAATTTTTCCATGCATGTACCATGGCGGAAGCTTACATTTTGTTAGAATCACACTTAAGAAGACTGATGACTTTTTGAAGTCTAATTCTATGGTTCAAGGTAGTTTTATTGTCTTAACTTAGTGGTTCTAGTGTTGTTAAATGTATTGATGGTGACTACTCTAATCTTAATTGGGATTTGTTTAATTTAGTTAACAGTTGTACTTTTCTTTTTTTTTAAATATAGGGGATGGCAAATGTCATTTCACCCCTCTAATCAGCTGGCCCATGGGACCACGCAAATTTGTAAACAGCACACATTATCTGGCCTTTGGTTTGATCATGAATTACCTGAATGTTTATGTTCTATATATTTGTAGACTTGCTGTATGGATGAAGTTATCCAGTAAGAATGCAGTAAGAATGTCGGATTGCCAATTGTAGACATGTGAAAAATGTTTAGAGCAAAAATGAAGTCGTTGAGGTGGATGTATAGCCTTTTTTTTCCCAAAAAAAGTGTGGATGTATAGCCAAGCAAGAAAATATTGAATTTGAAATGAGTTTGTTAAAGAAAACGTTGGTGTGACAACAAAAGAGGATAAATTAGAGCCATTAAAAATGGCTCAGACATCTATCCAAAGATGTTAAAAATTGAAAATTTTTCTAAAAGAGTAAAGGATGACCACCGAAACTGAGTATACAGCCAATATCTTAAGTGTTCGGAATAAAGTGTGCCATGTGACAGCCAAGGTTTTCAAAAACGTGAGGCGGTCTAAGGCGGTTTGCCTTCATTGAGGTGAGGCATAAGCCTCGAGGCGATCGAGGCGTAAGGTTTTGGATAAAAAATGTAAAAAATTGATATGATATATACTTGTTAAGTATATATACATACATATACATACTTCTATGTATACTATACATACATATATAATAGTATATATTATATATATATTTCTACGTATACATACATATAACAGTATATATTATATACAAACTTCTATGTATACATACATCTATAACAGTATATATTATATACATACTTTTATATATACAATTTCACACACTCGAACATGACTCTTAAATGTTACAGTGCACACATTACCTCTCAAATGTGTACGATGTGCACATTACCACTCTAAACCCTAAATAAAAATCACATACCTCTCAAATGTGTCCTGCTGGAGAGGTGGAGCACCCTAATAGCACTGGCGAGTGCTGCACCTGGCTGCACTGGAGCGAGCGAATAGAGCTAAGGCTGGAGCTTGCACTGGAGCGAGTGAGTGAGCCTGCGCTGGAGTGAGCGCTGCTGATGGAGCTCGCGCTGCTGCTAGCGATGGAGCTGGCGCTGCCATGCTAGCGATGCAGTGGAGCAACTGCGATGGAGATGGAGCTGGCACTGGCAATGCGGTGGAGGAGCTGGCAATGGAGCTGCAGCTTCCAACCGAGGCAGCGCCTCGCCAGCACCTCATCGCCTCAGTAGCGCCTCGAAGAGTTGAGGCACATGCCTCACAGAACATACTTGAGGCTATAGCCTCGAGGCGAAATCAAGCCGCCTCGCCTTGAGGCGTGATTTTTAAAACCATAGTGGCAGCTAATCAGAGGGCCCAACGGGTGCCGATTTTGGAGTCTTTTAGAGTCTTGTTTGATCTTTGTTTTAGTTGCAAGTTTTGTTTAATTGGTATGTTTGTTTTTAGTAGGCTTGTTTAGAGGATTTGGTCTTTTCTAAAATGGGATATGAGATTTGATTAGGTGTGATTTGTTTCCTGTTTTAAGGGGATTATGATATGTTTTCTTTTCTATAAAAGAGTCTTTGCAATCCTTCTTATTTTGAGTAATATAAAAATTCTTCCAACAACTCTACTCCTCTCCTCTCCCTCTATAGTCGTCGACCACCCTGTCTCTCGCTTCAAGACCACCAGTTGCTGCTACTCTCTCTCTCCCTGTTTCATCGTGGAATAGTCCTTCTTGGATTGTTTTTCCACACGCCAAGGAGCCTCCACGCCTCTACATACGCCAAACTAAACATGGTATCAGAGCATACAGTCTAGGCTCCTCAGTATGCGTGTATCAAGAAGAGAAGTCCACGCATTGTGCGTGTTCTCCTCTTGGCCACACATGTATGGTGCCCATCTCCAACAAATCCTCCTCGTCAAATCCAACGCCTTACGTAGAGTAGGAGGATCGTAAATCGAAGAAGATGGCAGATGCCACTGCCACGGCCACCAATGCCATGTTGGCTCCAGGAGAGGGCAAGGTGGTTGTTCCAAGAACAACCATCAAGTTGCAAGGCACTTCCAACTATATCTTGTGGGCCTGCGCCTTCAAGATATTTGTTGGAGGCCAGGAGAAACTCAATATTCTCCTTGAAGAGCCACCGAAGCAGAAGGATGACAAGAAGAAAAATAAGTAAGAGAAGGAGAATTATATCGTCATGAACTAGTTGATGAGCTCAATGGATCTAGCTATCACCTCGAACATGCTCTCTAAAGGAGCGCATACGAGATTTGGACGGCCTTTGAAAAAAGATACGCCCAAAAATCTAGCAATGCTCATATTACTAATCTGTATACTCGTATATGAATATCTAGTCATGGAGATCTCTCCTTGACTAAGTATTATTAGAAGATGGAGGCCTTATTCGAGGAGTTAGAGATCTACAAGCCCCTCTGCTGTGACAAATAGAGGGAGACACAGGCGATTTAGCAAGCTGCCAAGTTTTGATTGACGTTGCATCCCCGTTATCGAGCCGCTCGTGATCAGATCCTTGCATCCGACGGGAAGATAGACCTTGAAACCATCTTTTACCATCTTGAAAAGAGTAAGTTCTAGAAGAAGAGATTACGCCTAAAGGCAACAATTCTGCACTTGCGATTCCAGAGACGAGTGCAGGGCATGGAAGGGGGCGTAGCCGAGGCCCTGGTCGTGTCTACCCCAAGTGCCAGTATTGTGGACGTACAAATCATTCACAAGAAAGATGTTGGGACAAATTTGGGAGACCTCCACGTGAGGCTACTAGCACCTCACAGATGGACTCCTTGACTCCCGAAGATCTCGAGAAGATACAGGCCATGATTCAAGAAGAAAAAGAGAAGACAACAGTAGCTGTCGCGACAACTATTGAAGTTGCCACAAACGCAACAACTTCAGAGGTCACAAGAGGCTACATCGTAGCTTCTTCCAATGACAAAGTTGAGAGCACAACGCTTGGAGAAGAAGACGAATGGTGGGGATCTAGCCTCATCACCAAGTTTAAGCAAGTCATCGTCCTCCCGACCTCGACTTGAGTGAGAATGTTGGGAATAAAGTGTGCCACGTGACAGCTAGTCAGACGACCCAAGGGGTGTCGGCTTTGGAGTCTTATTTGGTCTTTGCTTTAGTTGCAAGTTTTATTTAATTGATATGTTTATTTTTAGTAGGTTTGTTTAGAGGATTTGGTCTTTTCTAAAATAGGATATGAGATTTAATTAGGTGTGATTTGTTTCCTATTTTAAGGAGATTGTGATATGTTCTCTCTTCTATAAAAAAGAGTCTTTGTAATCCTTCTTATTTTGAGTAATACAAATATTCTTTCAACATCTCTACTCCTCTCCTCTCTCTCTATGGTCGCTAACCACCCTCTCTCTCTCTCTCTCTCTCTCTCTCTCTCAAGACCACCAACTGCTGCTACTCTCTCTCTTCTTGTTTCAACGTGAAACAGTCCTTAGACTATTTTTCCACACGCCAAGGAGCCTCCACGTGCGCCAAACTCAACATTAAGTATCTAGCATTCCAATTTATATAAAGTGTATAACATTCCATGCAGCACAATCTCGATGGGCATATTGAGAAAACATATCACTCATATATTACAGAGGTACATGGAGAAAACAGTTCATAATCCAATAGAACCAATAGGAATGTTAAATAGCAATGCTTTAATAGGAACAAGACCCTTCCAGAAAGTCTTTAAAAGCCTTAAGTCTACTATCCAAGATGCTCTAACTTAAAGGAAAAATGACAAACAAGGTTCAGGGCGGTGCCAGCCTCCCCAACTGAATATCGACTAACTGATTAATTGATCTAATTACCCAGCCTTCTGGAATGGAAGCTGAGTAACCAAATAATTGGCCTGACTTCATGGGTTGCCCTTTATCCATACTAAGTATATCAGGTGACCAAGTATGATGATTTGGCTGTTCAGCCAAGTAAGCTGATTACACGTGCCTCTTTATCTTCTGTATGATATCTTCAAATTGACTCCCCGTATATGATACATACAAAGGGGTTGATTTTTCACATGGTAATATAAATTGGAGCTATCCATTTTTCAATTTTAAAAGAATAAATAGAAGAAACATTGAGAAAGACTGAAACAATAAGCAAACAACTTGCATACCTTTTCAATGTAGACATAGCTCAAAATATGGAGAATTTCCAAGCTGCTTTCACAAAATTGCTCCTGGACCCATGCACAGAATTTATATAATAAATGCCCAATAATCATGTATCTTCAGCCTGTACTCCTGGAACAGAAAACAAGACTTCTATAGATGGTCTGAGATTAAGAACAATATTGAAGAAGCCCTCTTAGGAATAATGATCAAACCAACTCATTGAGCTTCTATACCCATCAGCTGCCACCTAGAGGTATCTGCCTTTCTCCCCTTGTCATTTGTGCACCATCCTTGACTCCTTCGTTGAGCAAAGGGACAACTTCAACATCAGATCCAACTGATGATACAAAAATGGCATCAGAACATCAGTGACAACTTCACCCTAACTTAACCAATAAACTTTTCATGCAACAATAGAATTGCTAAAACAGCTCAAGCATATCTGTTGGTGCCAGTTTGAGAATCAAGGCCATTGTCAGCAGAAAAATGACGTTTATTTTTTCAAGAGTCTATCTCAGACCACACAGTTGGCAAGACAATTAGCTTGAGACATAGGCAATTGTCTCTGCTTGTCAAAGACAACAGTACCTTATCACAAATGCTTACCCCGAGTGCCCGTTGCAAGCAACAGTAGCAAATGGTGGTAGACCAACTTGTATGTCGATACACATTAAATTAAGTTGACTCCTTGCCCTTTCACTCAAATGATGACTGGCCACTACCAAAGGAGAAAGACCTTAAGGTCATTGGTATCCTAGAAGCTTTCTTGGCACACACTAGCAATTTCCACAACTAATGAGCAAAGATATACAAGGAAATTAGAATCATGCCAAGACAAAAGGTAGCGACTTGCATGGCAGGTTGACCAATGGGTGCCTCATATTCTGCAAAGTTATTCAATAGGTACCACAATCACAATGTCTGCCCAGATTCTCACTGATCGCAACCTAAAAGAACAACATGCCCAGTTCACAAGTTGGACCATCTGCCACTTGACACAGAAATAAACCTTCAGTAACAGAAGTGCACACTATATTCTGTTACTGCTTCTAGGTTTCCTAACAAACTCATCAAGTAATGCACAATAGGTTGCGTAATCAGAAACCATTCCTTTCTCCATGCTCAATTTCTCAAGATCCTCAACGTTTCCATGCTTGCAGTGGCCATCCAAGAGGATATTGTAGGTAACATCATCAGGCTCAACTCCCAAATTCATCATGGCATTCAAGAGCATCTTCGCATTCTTCATCTGCCCCAGCTTGCAAAACCCATTCATGACGACGTTGTATGTAATCGTTCCAGGTGCAAGCCCCTTCATCTGCATCTCTTTCAAAAGTCTGAATCCATCCTTAACATTCCCCTTCTTGCACAATGCATCAATGACCATGGTGTACATCACAACGTCAGGCATGATGCCATTGCCTTCCATCTCCCACAGAATCCTTTCAGCATCCACCACCTTCCCTTCTCTACAAAACCCTGCAACCAGAGCCGTATAAGCTACATCATCCAGCCGGACGCCTTCAACATCCATCTGCCTTCTAATCTCCATCACCTCCACCAAATCTCCTTCCTTGCAACAACCATCAATCAGTGTCGTATACGTCACCTTGTCGGGCTTCAAGCCAGATTCCCTCATCTGACCCACAACTCTCTTCGCCTCGACCAAGTTCCCATCCAAGCACAGACCATGAATGAGCGCATTGTAGCACACCACATCGAGCTCCACGCCCTGCTTCACCATTTCCTCGTACATCCCCAACGCCACCGTCACCCTGCCTATCTTGCAGTACCCGTTGATCAACGTCGCAAAGACAACATTGTTTGGCCTCAATCCCTTCTCACGCATTTCGTCAAACACCTCGCCCGCACTGTCCAGGCGCCCATCCTTGCACAACCCATGGATCAACAACCCGTAAGTATACGCGTCCGGAGCGACCCCGCGCTCCCCCATCACCCTCTTCAGCTCGAACGCGGCCTCCACGTCCCCGCGCCTGCAGTAGCCATTGATGAGGGTGTTGTAACTGACCACCGTCGCGTCCGCCCCCCTCTTCCCGATCTCCTCGAGCACAAAGCTCGCGTATTTAAGCCTTCCGGCCTTGCAGAAGGCGTGCATGAGCACGTTGAACGTGCGGACGCACGGCGGGAACCCGTGGTCGAGGAGCTCAGTGTAGAACCCCCAGGCGGCGTCGGCGGGGGCGTGCAGGGACGCGAGCATGCGGCGGAGGAGGTAGCGGCAGCCGCGGAGGGGAAGGGGGAGGGGCGGGAAGTCGCGGCGGAGGAGGCGGACGCACTGGACGGCGTCGGGGAGGAGGCCGGAGTCGGCGTAGGCGACGAGGAGGAGGTCGAGGAGGGGGCGATGGGGAAGGGGGCGGAGGGAGGCGGCTAGGGGGAGGAGGGAAGGGGCGGAGTGGCGGCCGGTACGGGAGACGAGGAGGCGGAGGAGAGGGAGGGCGTGGGAGGGGAGACGGCGGCGGGAGAGGAGGTGGGCCATGGAGAGGTAGGAGAGGGGGGTATGGCGGAAGCGGGGGGAGGAGGAGGGGAGCCAGTGGAAGAAGGAGAGGAGGGAGAGAGGGGGGAGGTCGAGTGGGTTGAAGGAGAGGAGGGACGAGAGGAGGGAGGGGGTGAGGGAGGGGAGGAGGAGCTTGAGGGAAGGGGAGGGGCGGAGGAGGTGAGGGGTAAAGGTGGAGGATTGGATGGCGGAGGAGAGGGAGAGAAGGAGGGGGTCCATGGAGGGGGAAGGTGGTGGTGGAGGGAGGAACCATGGGGACGAGGAGGAGGTGGAGGTGGTGGTGGTCGGAGCAGGAAGGAGACGGGCGGGAGGAGGCATTGCTTCGAGGTTTTGGATTCGGAGGGAGAGGGCTAGCGGGAGAGGTCCGTCTCACGAAAGAAAGCATTTGTTATCGACCATGACCATCACACGAAGTTAGGAAAGTCCCATCATCCACAGCACGTGTAAATACCGCACGATTTAGTATGTTATGCGAATGACATTTATAATTTTTTAAGAAGATTTTTGATGGACGAGGATATATGACATTAGATAAAATAATTATCTTTGTCACTCAACATGTAATATTAAATTAAAATATTAAAGAATTATTTAAATTTTAACATATTTATTATATAATTAATTACACATGATCACAGTATAGTTAATAGTATTATCAGTTGCATCCAATAAAATAGTTACAACAATTAAATAAGATATTCCCATGATTGCATCTACAAAATCAAAACTTTATTATGAATTGAGCTTTCTTGAAGTAATATGATCACGATTAATAGCAAGTTATGATGTAAATACATATAAGCATTCACAATTTATAGGACAAAAAAAATCATCAAAATAAAATTTTACCATCATACGAACCCCATTTACAACTTCATAAAAATTAAGGGGGACTCCTTTCATAACAACTTTGTATCTGTGCAATCATAGGGAGCGAAATAAGTAAGAAAAGTAGATTATTTGGATGTCCAACAAAGTCAAAATGAGAATTCAAAAATAATGCAAAATCCCACCAATAATCTCCAACACTTTCCACATGCAACCCCAAAAAATTAGATAACTCTCGTGAAAGGACATCCACCCAAAAGATATTCCCATTTTTCCTCCTTAATGTTACAAAAATGATAATAAAGATCCACAAAAGTTAATTTTGATGAAAAATTGCCCAAAAAGGTAAAGCCTGAACAATTGCCTTCCATAAGAAGATCTTGATTTTTGGAGTAAAGTGATATATGGCCCAATGTTTCCTGTAATGGATAATTTCTCTTTCTCCTACAATGCACCCTATACTCCTTAAGAAGAGTATGGTAGGCAAATTTGACAGAAAAAATACATTTTGGATGAGGAATCCAAGTAATCACAACAATTCCATTATGAATAAACGTTGAAGTAATTGCCTAAGCTAATTCAACTCTGAAGTTATTGCATACAACATTCTCCTTCCGACATGTTGTTTCCCTAGTCATCAAATCAACCACCTTTGACATCTCCAATCCCGAATAAACCAATGGTAAAATCTCTCCATCGAAATATTTCACCCACTATCACTCTATATGTTAAACTTTTCACCATTGCCAATCAGCCATAAAAGCATTTTTAAATATGCATTGTTTAAGTTCCCCCAAGGCCTTTATGAAATTAGAATTCAAAGGCTTAAGAGACATTCCCAAAATGACCTCTTAAGAAAATATTTGGCTTTAACTTAATTCTACCATGTTACGACCTGGTTCCTAAATCCCTACAAGACACAAGACCGGACCGACTCAACTGATCCCAAGACCCAGTCGTCAAACGAGAAAGTAACCAAAAAGCAGGAAAGTAAACCACATTCACAATGCAAAGCAACTAACAGTAACAAAAGTACAGCAGTAAAAAAGTAAAACTACTACAGTACATACCACCACAACAGTAGGAAAGTAAACGGGTACAGGAATATAATGTGCAGAACGAAAAAGTACAGAATATAAAAGTACAAGAGGCTACTCACTACAACAAACGAGTACAAAAGAACTACAACTACTGGGCTCTACTGGGCCCAGCACCCTTTGCAGCCGTGTGCTCTGGCTGCTCAACATCGGGACCTGAAAAAGGTTATTAGTACAAACGTCAGCGAACGCTGAGTAAAGTGGTAACCAGCTACTAAAGTAGTAAAGGTGGGCAGGTAGCTGTAGGTTTTCAATTCCTTTCTTTCTTTAACTAATTATTCTTTCTTTCACCACTTGATGTAATTATCAAGTATCTTTCTTGATTTCGAATGTTCCTCGTGGGAACGATCTTGATTGTAGTCTTTTCCGAAGAGTTGAAGTAGCACGTGGTGCTCTCCTAGCCGGGAGAGTCCCCCGTGGTAGTCCTACACCCAGTCAACCACCCCAAGGTCACGGACAGGCGTAACGGTAACTACGGCACGCGCGATAAACGCACGGGTAGCTACCCAGAACTGGCATGCGGTCAATCGTTTCCGTTAGCAGGTGAGCCCAAAGTACAACACGAAACCAGTATAGGGCATAACCCTCTCAGCAACAAGGGTCTAACCCCTAAGAACCAAACAGGGGTCTCGCCCCTCCACAGTCCATGCACCCTCGCCTGACTACCCTGGTTTGCCCAGTGGGCCTAACAAGTCGGTGTTAGGCGGCCAAATGAACCCCGAGTCCCGTGAGGTGACTAGCTCTCCCCGGTACTGTGTACGCAAGGGCCAAGAAGTCAGTACAGAGTGGCCAATCCTAACCCCGGGTCCCAACCCAAGGGCGGCTAGCTCCGCTCTACACTAAACAGGGGGACAGTCACTCTCCTTGGTACTCTGTACTCAAGGGCCAGCTCACTTCCCCACTCACATTCCCAGTTCCATTCCATTTATTTCCAGGAGCTCTACTCCTAATTCCCCGTAGGGTTCATGCTCATATTTCTCAGGCTAAGCCATACCAGGTTTCATCGTTTCTATTTCCATTCTCAGGTTATACACATGCAATTTGTAACTCTATTTCATATTCAGTTTATTCACAGATAGCTCGTGTTTCCAACATTCACCTTTCCATTTCCAAATTATATATATGCAGCTCATATTACGTCATTTCACGGGTATGACAAAAAGGTTACATTCTGCAGTTAACTAACACAAATATTACATATTTCGCAGGCAACTGTTATTCATTTACAAGTAATTGTTCTCATTCTATCTACTCATTCAAGATTTCAATTCATTCATTCAATACAGCCATTCCAGTATTTCTAGTCCTAAGATTCATGCCATATCCTGGGTTCTAATCATTCATTACACACATGCATTTAAATTGTAATTAATTTAAGGGGAAGCCACTCTACTAGTAAACCCAGGAGTAATGGGGGCTTGAACGGCAGGCTCACGTGCCTCAGCAAGTCCCGAACCCGCAACGGAACAAGGTCCTATCACAAGGATCAATCACAAGAGAATACTTAGAACAATATAGAAAGTATTCCAACAAGTAGGGGAAAAAATACGGGAAACAACGGTATCTTAATTGGCGAAATCGAACCTCAAACGAATCCTAAACGGGTCAAAAACAGTAATTCTGACTTAATCAAATGTCTGGAACACCTTCCAGACGTCTTAAAAGAGTACAGAGCTATACCTCAAGTTCTGCACCACTCCTCAGACGTCCAGGAACTCCGCTGGACCGTATAGACCCAATTCCAAACGTCCGACCACCTCTCCGGACGTTTGGAAACACTTCCCGTCATCTGGTGCCTCGCCCAGACGTCCAAACTGCGTGGGAGGGCGTGTCCCGCGCCTTCCCGAAGCAACCTCTGTGCAAATCAAGCGAAATCTTCTCAATAAGGCACGAAACAGCACCTCGGCGGAACAACCTGCATGGCCGTATCCGCAAAGGAGACATACCTTCGTGAAGCTTACCTCTCAATCGTCTGGAACCTCCTCCAGACGTCGGCTACGTCATCTGGACGTCTCTCCAGACATCTGATTTTGGGAAAATCCCAAAATTAGAACCTGCTTCCGCCTTCTCGCACCGCACCCGCTCGCCTGCTGCTCCGGCTGCAGCAGTGTCGGGGAGGATCTCCCCGACGCACTCTTCCACCTTGCGCACACGCCAACCGCCCGTGAGCTCACCGGTGAGCTCCCACGCGAGCTCGCAAGCCTTCTCTCCTCTCCTTCTCACGCTGCTCCTCCTCTCCTCTCACGACGCTCCTTCTCTCCACCGCTCTCGCTCGGCTGCACTAGCTAGAGGGTAGAGGAAGTGGCTGGGAAGTGGCTGAAATGAGGGAGAGGAGGGGGGCTTATATAAGGTGTGGGGTTAGGGTTTTCGTTGGGCAAGAGGAGAGAGGAGAAGAAAACAAGGGACGCGTACTGTCTACGCGCAGCACGCATGTAGACGCGAGCTCGTACACGAAAATTTTGATTTCCAGACGTCTGGGAAGGTGTCCAAATGTCTGACCCAAGTTCCAGACGTCTTAAAAGGCTCAGATAGTACAGGTCATAACATACCATAAACCATTATGTTGACTACATAGTCTCTAAGCCATCTTCATTTGAAAAGCAAGATTTTTCAAGAAGTAGTTCTAAAACTAAGAACACCAAAATGTTTTGGAATACAAATTGAGCACCAAACTCTCATGTATAAGTGCCTCTCATCATCCAAGTAGTCCCACCGAAAATCTCTAGCCAATTTATCCAAACAAGCACAATGCTTCTTAGAAAATAAAATAATTACCAAAGAGAGTTTGGAATATAACCTAAAGCAAAAACCACCCATTTGTTTCCGGTTTAAGTTCGGATGACAACCTTCTACAAAAATTGTCTCCCGATTGATGCTCTTGAATAGAGATTCAAGAATTACCAAGTGGACCAAGTTAAGGAGTTAACCTGATAAAACAAAAGATAGCAAAAGTCTTTCTCCGATGTTGTCATGAAGAAAGGCAGATCCCTAAACCTAAGACAAATATGCATTTTTATTCACAAACACATGCATTTGATAGACCAATAATCGATGCACCCACCTTAGTGCTGACATAGGAAAGTTGGTGTATGTGGAAAGAGACAAGAGGTGCATGATATCTCAAAAGGTTCACAAAAATCTGTTACATAAGTGTATGTAACAGATTAGAAGCGTGTGCTCACTCCGCGTATATTATGACTGACAATTTCAACATGTGGTCACAAAGTCTTAATTAGACTCAAGGCAAGAAAAGAAAAAGATAAATCTTTGAGAAAGGTTCTGATATTCGTTCTTGTCTAATGATATAAGAAAATATCAAGAATAATATTATCGGTAATGACCCGCTGCATTTTAGTCATTTAAAACGTCTAGAATTTCAGTCAGACGTCTGTCCAGACGTCTGGACCCTTTTCCGGACATTTGAAAGTGGATTATTTCGTACTACGCTTTACGCTCTGCGTGCAGGCGGCGTGCAGAGGCCGCTCTTCTCTCTCTCCCTCATTTTTCCCCCCGAACCCTAAACCCTACACCATCCTATTTATACCCCTCTTTCCCCTTCTCCTCTCCTCACACCACCAGCCACCACCACCTCCAGTGCTCTTGTGTGGTAGCGGAGAGGGCTGAGAGAGAGGCGTGAGAGGGGGGCGAGCGAGGGAGAACGAGAGGGAGGAAGGAGGAGAACGTCGGAGGAGGACCAAGGTCGGTGGACCTTCGGTGGAGCTTCTGTGGAGGCTCGGCGGAACTTGGAGGGGCTCAGGGAGGCAGCCTCCCGACCCTCTGCAGCCGCGGGAGGGATTGAGGAAGCTCCTGCAGACGAGCTCTCGAAGGAGACAGCTCACGGGAGAGGTTCTGATACTGGGATTTTTCCAGTATCAGACGTCTAGAGAATCGACCAGACGTCCATGGCGACAGCAGGACGTCCGGGTCTGTGGCCAGACGTCTGAAAGCACGCACAGTGCTAAGGTACCTGCTTTTGCGCGGTTACGGCCATGCAGGCCTCACCGTAGAGATCTACTCAGCCTGATTTGGACCTACGGCTTTCGTACGCAGGTAAAGGTTGTTGGAAAGGTGCACGGGGCATTTTCCAGGCACTTTTGGACGTCTGATCATGTCGCCAGATGTCCGAAGGTCCTTCCAAACGACCGGAAGGAGGATTCGACGTCTGGGACTCACCTCAGACGATTGCAGAGGGCTCCGGACGTCTGAGGATACCGCAGGAGACACAAGGTAAGATCTGACACCTTTTAGGACGTTTGGGATTATTCCCAGACATCTGATTTTGAACAGTAAGCACATTTTTGACCTGTTTAGGGTCCGATCAGGGTCCGTTTTACGCAAACAAAATACATGTACTTTCCTCTCGAGTTCCTCTACGTACTTGAGTCTATTATACACTATTCTGAACTCTCCTTTTGTGATGTATTCCTTGGTATAGGGTTTCAACCTGCTGCACGTTTGGGCCTCGCAAAGCCGTCTAGGTCTACGGTTGAAGCCCCCATTACTTCCATGTTTCCTGGTAGAGTGGTTTAATTTAGTTATTAATATTTAAATAAGAATGTTCTTGGTTGAAATAGCTGAACGGAACTCTAGGATGTGGAATGAACCCTAGGGTAGAGAAATGAATGAGCTTATTTGTACTGTATGGTTTACTTGCATGCATGATTAAGATAAATTGTCAGCAAATGCCTGTATTATAATTACTAGTTTCCTGTTAGAATACGAGCTGCCTGTATTTAATGAATAATGACATGTGAAACCACCAATTGCATGTTATTGAGAATTGAATTATGGAAACACGAGTTGCCTGTATATGGATGAGAAATGAATTATGAAATGTGAGACCTGGATCTGGATAAATGAAGTAAACATGAGCATGAACCCTACGGGGAATTAGGAGTAGAACTCCTGTGGATAGATGGAAACCTGAAATGTAGGCGGGAAGTGTGCTGGCTCTTGAGTACGTGGTACTAAGGAGAGTAACTGTCCCCTTTTGTGTAGAGCGGAGCTAGCCTCCCTTGGGTCGAGACCCGGGGTTAGGATTGGCCACTCTACACCGACTCCTGTTGGCCCTCGCGTACGTGATACCAAGACGAGCTACTAGTGTAGGGAGGGAGCTAGCCACCCCATGGGACCCGGGGTTCAGCTAACCACCTTACACTAACTTGTCAGGCCCTCTGGGCAAAGCGAGACCCTATTTGGTTCTAAGGGGCAAGACCCTCGTTCTGAGAGGGCAAGGCCCTATACTGTTTCGTGATGTACTTTGGGCGAACCCGTTAGCGGAAACGATTAACCGAGTGTCAATGCAAGGTAGCTACTCGTGCAGTTATCACGCGTGCTGTAGTCACCACTACGTCTCGGCAGTGACCTCGGGGTGGTTGATTGGGTGTAGGACTACCACGGGGGACTCTCCCGACCAAGAGAGCACTACGTGTACCTTCTACTCTACAAAAAAGACTGCAATCAAGATCGTTCCCACGAGAAACATGCAAGATCAAGAAATATCTAGATACTTTGAGAAATGGGTGAAATGGAAACATATCAAAACAGATAAATAGAAATGAGAATTAAATATGTTGTTTTTACTGTTTTGTACTTTGATAATATAAACATCACTCTACTCAGCGTTCGCTAACTCTGTCTTTTCATAACACTGTTCAGGACAAGGGGTTGAGCAGCCCGAGTTTCCGGCTGCAGAGGGTGCTGGGCCTAGTCGAGTCCAGCCGTAGTCTTTCTTCAGCACTTTCCTTTTTCTCTACTGTTGTAGTAAGTAATTGACATTTAGTTATTGTTCTGCTACTTCTATTTCCTTTTCACTTTCCATTGTTGTTGTTGTTGTGGTATGTACTGAGACAGTTATTCTATTTTCTTTACTGCTTTGTACGTTTCTTCTACTTAGTTATATTATATGTGTGAATGTGATTTATTTTCCTGCTTTTGGTTATTTCTTGTTGGACGACTAGGTGATGGGATTAGTCGAGGCGAGCCAGTCTCAAGTCCTTTAAAGATCTAGGAATCGGGTCGTAACATTATCTAAGGATGAGTGACAATAGTCTAATGGGATTTAACCTCAGGATAATATTTTCCTCCAAATGTAAATGATTCACAAGTATTCATAGTACTTGAGGGGGTAAAGTGCCAAAATTATAAGTATCTTTTGGGTTCATTATTGAAGTGGTAAAACCAATAATAATTTTGATGGATCCATAATTGAATAATAAATCAATTGTAATTTAAAAGATTAAATTACATTTGATTGGGTAATTAATTGTACACAATTTAATTTCGTACAAAATTCAAGTAATAAATTACAATTAATTTACGTCTATATACTAGATCTAAACTTTTCATAATTAGGTTAATCATGAAATTTTCAATTAGGATTTAATCTCATTCATTAGATAAAGATCCAATGGATCCCATCAAATTAGGCTTAAGTTAGGAATCTCTATAAATATATCTCAAACAAGGAAACCCTAAGAATGTCATTCAATCAATTCTTTTGCTTGAGAATTCCACCAAAAATCACAAACAGTAGCAGTTGTAGCTGCTAGGAGGAGAAGGAGGAGGCACAACCCACTATGCCTTCATTAGCCAGCCGATCAATAATCTCATTGGTTGGCACCTCTCATAGAAGCAAGTTGATTGATTAGCAAACCGGTCAATTGGCTACAAAGGGGCTAAAGTTGTAGCCCCTTCCGCATGCGCCCCCTTTGCCCTCTTCAATAGCCAGTTGACCAGCTCTTCGTTGAGCCGACTGCCTATTATAAGGTCGGTTGCCACTTGTCCTCTTGAAGTTGTTCTTGAGGTTCGATTCATTATTCGAGACAATCATTGCCTTGGATCCATGAAAGAGTTTGCATATCACACATGAGATTCATCCTTGACGAGACAAGGTCTTATCCACCCATCGGAGAGGAGCAAGCAAAGTTTCTTCCAGCCACATCTTGAGGTGTTACACTACGCTACCTCGCAAAGGTATAATCCCTCAACTCGTGGGATCCTAAAACGAGGGGAAACTAGTTCCTCTCGTGTGTTTCCAATCATAGGTGATTTTTATTTCGTTTGATTGATCATTTTATGGCATCAATTTGATCTCGTTGACCCAACAATCAAACATCTGATGACTTTACTTGGCGTCTAATATTGTTTTGACAATTGTGAATCTTTGTGCAATTTGTCTTAATTGTGAGGGTTAATGTCCCAACTCACTCCCAACGGGTATAAGCCCTCTCTTAAGCATTCTAAAGCCTTCCTAACACCTCTATAAATATCCTAATAGTTCTCATTTGCAAGACACTCCTTAGATACAATTATTCCCACCATATTCACGTAGAAAGAAATTCAAAGAGAGGAATTGCCTAGCTGCTCTCCAAGCTCTACACCCTACATTTAAGAGCACCAATTCTCAGTGTTTACACTCTAATCTACTTTCATCATAGAGAAGTTTCCTTAACCTATAAGAGATAGCATTTACATTTCATATTGTAGCACTATATGGTTTTGTATTTTGTTGTAAGGGTATTGGTGCTCCGCCTTGTCGTTTTTATAGTTATTATAGTCGTTGTGGTATATGACAACACAGTTCCCAGTTTAATACAATTTTTTCACTCGGAATGACAAGTTTCCCGAGGTCGAACTCAAGGAGCAACTATAATTCTAGAAGCATAAAGGTTCACAATTATGTTACAAAAATAATAAGAGAGGAGAGGGAGCAAAAATTCTCTTTTTTTGTTGGCTTCTTCTTCTTCTCTCTTCCTCTTCTCTTTTCTTCTTTTCTTTCAATTGATTCTTCTCTTCTTCAATCTGCCTTCTTCTCTCTTCTTTGCTGCGGCTATGGTGACCCTTTCTCTTTTTCCTTTCTTCCTCTCTGATTCTCTTCTTTTCTTTCTTGCGGCTGCAGAGCTTCTGCCTTCTCTCTCTTTCAACTGCTAAGTCTTCCTTTCTTCTTCTTCTTCTTCTTCTTCTTCTTCTTCTTCTTCTGCTCTGGCCGTTCCTCTTCTTTCTTTCTCCTCCCTGCCTTCTTTTTTTTTCTTTGCTTTGGCCCTTCCTCTTCTTTCTTTCTTCTTCAGCTTGCCTTCTTTCCTGCTCTGGTTGCTGACCTTCCGTCGTCTGACTCGGTGCGCAGACGACTTAACTATGCGTTTGCTACAGTGCAGCTCCTTTTCTTCTCCTTCAGCTCCTCTCCTTCCTTTCTTCTTCAGCTGCTCAGTGCGGCTAAGTCTTCAGTCGCTCCTCCTCTCTTCTTCTTCCTTCGCCTACTTCTTCTTCTTTTTCCTTCTTCCCTACTCGCACACACAACGATCAGTGCAAAACCTACCCCTTCCCCGCGTCTCTCTCTCTCTGAATCTCTCTTTGGGAAAGCTCTCCTAGAGCCGGGTAATCGGGTTCGGGTTGCACGCCCGGGACCAGGCCCACCGGCGTGCGGTGGTGGGCGAGGAGTGCTTAGTCGGGTAGTCAGGTTCGACCCAGACCCACGGGGCGTGAGCGTAGGCGAGGGCGGGCGAGCGCGTGGCGCGCTGCCTGCGTGGGCGAGGGACCTGACCCCTGTGTATCGAAGGCGATAAGCCTAATACACAAAATCAATTTAAGTGTGGGCGCGAGGCCACACACTTACGAGGTGGGACTAAAGTCCCACCTCCAGTCTGCATGCCCGCAGGAGAGAAGGCGCTGCCAATTGGGGCAGCAGCGAAAGCTCACGACCCCAATCGCGAACCTGGGTGTGCTCGCGGAATCACCCCGCGTTGCCTGGGGCTCACACTTGGTCTGGAGGCATCCTGGAGCTGCTTGTGAAGGAGCTTCAGCAGCGCATCAATGGCGGCGAGAAGGCGGAGACCTAAAATCGCAAAGACAGCCTCGCGGCCACATCAGACAACGTAGGGAGCTTCGCCAGAGGTCGGCGAAGGTGGTGCGAGGGTCGGCGAGGCGCGGGGGTGCCTGTGGCCGTGTGCCTAGGGCAGACTGTGTGTGCGGAAGTGGGTTTGTTCGGGGGGTGGTCGGGCGGTGAATGGCAGTGAATGGAGTGGGGGAAACGTTTGAGTGGAGTGAGGGGGAGCTTCTGGGCCTGTCGACGAGGGGTGAGGTGGTCTGTGGAGGTGGAGCGACCTCGCCGGAGAAGGCGACCAGAGGTAAAGCAAATGGGGGTGGAAGTGGCAGTCGAGGGGTCTAGAATGCTAGTTAAATAAGGGAAAAGAGAGAGGAGGGTAAAGGGAAGATTCCTACCTACTTAGTCTACAAAGAGGGAGAGAGAGGCGTCCGACTCGTGCCTGCCGGAGCTGGGGACGAAGATGCCCAGGAGGGGGTTATTGGCGACGAGGAGGAGATCTGAGGGTGCCAGCTGGTGAGGCCTGGCGCGGGAGGACAGGGCAGAGTGGGCTCTGCTACAGGTATGGCAGCAGAGCGACGAAGAGGAGGAGGGAGGATCGCTGGAAGCTTGGGCTGCCTGACCGGAGAGGGGAGAGACGAAATCTAGGGTTTCTCTCAGCCAAAACTAGCTTGAAGGAGAGGCAGACCTTGCCGCTCCTTATATAGGCACTGGCGAGGAGAGGAGATCGAGGAGGTGACGTGCCGTGCTCACCGGAGTGTGGCCGGAAATGGACACCCATGCCTTTCGTGTGTTCGCACTAGAGGCATGGTCGGTTGCAGAGGTCAGGGGAGGGTCCCTGTGACAGAGGACGACGTAGGGAACCCCCCGCTTGTTCTTAAGGACGAGCGCCCTGCCCTGCGCGGCGCCATCCTCCGCGCAAAGTCGCCGGAGGTATGGTGCTGCGCAGAAATGGCAGGGGGACCGTTCTGCAAAGAACGATGAGATGATAGGGGGCTAATCACAAGGGTTTCAAAAGATAAGGGTCAAAAAGTAAATTAAGAGGACCAATTTGTAAAGTCGGTCAAGATGGTCTTTTCTTAGGCCCAAATTTTTATACCAGACTAATTTGAACCTAAGGATTTTAATGGTGAAATTTGATTTTAGGTTGGACCATGTTTGATCGATCAATTTGCTCAAAAATCCAAATTAAGTTATAAATTGGACATGGTTCTTATTTTAGGTCAAAATAGGTTCAAAGGCCAAATTGAAGGTTCTAAACCCTAGGGAATATTTTTCCATGAATTTTAGAGGGTTTAGTTGATTTTTATCCTACCTCTAACCTCATGAATTAAAGTGGATTTATTTTAGGGTTATAGAATGTCATTTAATTCCTAGAAGTTGCTATAACCCTTTTCAGATCAGATCTTCCCACTTCCCTCCTTATTGAGCTTATTTGACCTTCATTTAGACCCTTAATTACCCTGTTTGCGTACTGCATTGATGAAATTGCAGTTTTACCCCTTATGATTTGTTTTATTCTTTAACTTAGAATTCTCTGAGTTAAGCCTCTCTTTAGGTCTTGTAAGAGCTTTTTCACACTCATTTGGATTAAATTGTGCAAGTTAGGGTTCATGATGAGGTTGTCATCAGGTATTAAGGTTTTAGATTCTCGTCTCTCAAAGACAAAATTGTATCGATTCAATCCGATATGTTGTTGTATGGAGATACACTACCCTTAGTTCAAAGTAATGTGGTTAGTGGTTTTGATCGACTAGTCAATTAGAAAAATCTTAAGTCGGGTTGACTTAAGTGGTGATTTTTACTCGATTGAGGTTTCCTCCTAAAAATCATTATGTCATTTATGTGATCGATTCTATTTATGCTTAATATTTCAATTTTATCACATCACACTATTCATCTCTTCTTTAGTATACTTTCAATACAAACTAAAATTTGAGAGATTGTGGTTCATTATTCAATTCATGTTTGCCAATTCATTACCTCTATCTTGACGTTGCACTACTAGAAAAATGACATTCATCGTTGATTCTTTGTTGTCGATTTCTAAAGTGACGGTGATATTATTTTTGTCGTCGTTTAGTTTACTAACTGACGATGAATAGGTCTTCAAAATTTGGCCGTAGCCCTTGACAAGAAGAATAGTTGTCGCTTGGGGCAAAAGTTAACATGGATAATAGCCGTTAGTTTCTACAATAAGAGACGACGAAAATAATTTCACCATTGCTTTCTATAATAAGCGACGGCGAATAGAAATCCCTGCTGACCCAAATTTATTTGAACGCGTATTTAAAAAGTTTGTTCGACGTTTGACGTCGCTTTTTAATTTAAGCGAAAGCAAAAGTCCATCGTTTACATCAGCCTACAAGCGCCCTTCTCCTACATCACCTCATTTCTCTAAAACCCTCCGCACAGTGCCGGCGGAGCTCTCATCACCGCCCCTCCTCCTTGACACCCTTCTCCTCCTCCGACGGTCTCTTCGTCGTCCTCCTCGCCATCCCCAACGGCCTCATCGTCCTCCTCCCCCTCCCCGACACCCTCCTCCTCCTCCTCACCATCCCCGTGCTCTTCCTCCTCGATGCCCCCTCCTCCTCCCTACCCCTGCGCTCCCTCCTCCCTTCCTCCTTATCCTTATGCTCCCTCTCTTGATCCCCTCCTCCTCCTCCTCAGGTGAATTGCTTCCCCTCTCTCGTTGTCCCTTCTTCAATTAGAAAACAACATGATTGTCGAACAAGATTGATTGGTTTTTGTGTGTTTATGCTGAAAGATGTTGAATTTCGGGATTTTTTTTTATACGTTTTGATGTTGTTGCTCCTGGTGATGGCTAGTATGTGAAAGTCGAAATCTTTTTTGTGGTGGTGATTCGTTTAGCTCGTTTCCTGGGGCTTGCTTTTGATTTCCTGATGTTTGGATTTCCTGGATACGGCGTGGTTGCTGACCTTGTGGTCTCTGTTGTTTGATGTGCTTGTTGGATATCTTTGTCGAAGAAGGATTGACATAGACATTCTTTCCAATGATCCTTAGTGGCATGAATCAAAGGATTGGCATTTGGTGATTAGGTTGGAAAGGTAAAATTTTGGTAATAGATTCATTGATAATGAAATTGAACCATTTAAGTTTGATAATAATGGTATAAGAATCAACTTCCATTGTTGAAATGCGGGTAACATCATTATTTGTTTGACATGACGTAGCATCATTATTTGCTGAACAGGTTCCACCCTTAATCTGAACTTGAATTTAAGCTTTTCGTAACCTATTTTTGGTAGCTTAAAGTGATGAATCTGATCCCAATAAAATGAAACAAATAATTATTTCTAAAAAATCTAATGATCAAACCTCACGTCAAATCATTAACACATAACAAAATCAAAAGAGAGAAACAGAATCATATCGGCATCATCGTATTGGGAGATCCCAAGGGGATGAATGTCAAATTTTCCTTGAATGGCCCAATAAGAAATATGTATATATTTGGATCTAACAAGAAAATTTCGACAAAGTTATCCTATAACACCTTAAAAAAAGTGTCACACTTTAAATTTAGAAAATTAAATGGTAGATTATAATAACTACTTAATAATTTATGATTAAACATTTTTGATGCACCATGCTCTCACTCATCTATCAAGGTGATTTTTTTTAAATTATATGCTAAAGTCAAGACATAACATCAAAATCAAATTGATGATCTAAATGGTAAACTTGATGGCTTTATGTTGCCCTAAGTAAATGCTTACACATTTCAAGTATAACTCTAAGAGTAATTGATCTAGAATTGATTGACCTTCCAACATTGTAGATTACTTCATCTTAGCCCAGGTTTTAGCCCAACATAAAGCACCTGTGCTTAAGACATGTTTTAGCCCAGGTTCAGTTTGCAGTGCGTTTTTGTAAGAGAGAGACAGAAGATTTTTTTATTTTTGAAGAGTTTTCTCTCTCTTTTCTTTCTTTATTTCTAGCTTTGGATTGTCTTTACAACATGGTCTATATCGGATTCCTAACTTCCACCATCAATCCTCGCAGGGTCCCTGGCAATAAATACTTCGAGATAGCACCACCCATGGCAACCCCTAGAACCCTAACTTTAGAGATTTCGGGATAATCCCGCCCATGGCGTTCTGTAGCTAAATCCAGACCCTGGCAATCGATATTTCGTGATAATACCGCCCATGGCATCTAAACCAGTACAAGGTGCTTATATGCCCCCAGTAGGATATTTAGATATCCTAGGAGGCAAGTACCGAGAAGACGGTATGTTATTGCGCATCTTCGAGGGCAATTTCCCGCCTCTCCGTGCCGGGAACTCTTCCAAATCAATTTGTGTTGATCAGCAGCTCCTAATTTAGGTAGCTTTTTCAGAACATATTTAACGCATTTGCCTGATGATGAGAGCCTCACCATGAACCCTAACTAGCACAATTTAATATAAATAAGTGTGAAGAAGCTCCTACAAAACCTAAAGAAAAGCCTAACTCAGAAAATTCTGAATTGAAGAATAAAACAAGTCATGAGGGGTAAAACTGCAATTTTACCAAGTCAATACAAAAATAGGGTATCTATGGGTCTAAACACAAGTCAAATGAGCTTAATAAGGAAGGAAGTGGGATGATCTGATCTGAAAAGGGTTATAGCAACTTCTAGGAATTAAATGACATTCTGTAACCCTAAAAATAAATCCACTTTAATTCATGAGGTTCTAGGTAGAGTAAAAATCAACTAAACCCTCTAAAAATCATGGAAAAATACTCCCTAGGGTTTAGAACCTTCAATTTGGCCTTTACAACCTATTTTGACTTAATTTGAGAACCATGCCCAAATTTTAACCTAATTTGGATTTTTATGCAAATTGATTGGTCAAACGTGGTCAAACCTAAAATCAAATTACACCATTGAATTCCTTAGGTTCAAATTAGGCTGGTATAAAAATTTGGGCCTAAGTGAAGACCATCTTGACCGACTTTACAAATTGGTCCTCTTAAATTACTTTTTGACCCTTATATTTTTAAAACCTTGCATCCATCCCCCTATGTTCCCCTTCGTTCTTTGCAGAATGGTCCCCCCTGCCACCCTGCGTAGGCACCATACCTTCGGCGACCTTGCGCGGAGGATGGCGCCGCGCAGGGTAAGGCAACCGCTCTTATGAACGAGCGGGGGGTTCCCTGCGTTATCCTCTATCGCAGGGACCCTCCCATGTGACCGGCGGCTGCCCATGCCTCTCGTGTGAATGCACGAAAGGCATGGATCTCCATCTCCGACCATCTCCAGCGAGTCTCCCACGTCGCTGCCTCGAAACCCTCTCCTCGCCAACACCTTTATAAGGAGCGACAGGGGTTGCCGTCTCCTTCAAGCCTGATTTGGCCGAGGATCCCTCTCCAATTTCGTCTCCTTCTCCCACGATCAAAACGCCCGCAGGCTCCAGTGGCCCTTTCCTCCTCCTTTCGTCGCTCTACTGCCATACCTGCAGCAGAGCCCACTCCGCCTCGTCTTCCCGCGCCAGGCCGCACCAGCTAGCGCCTTCCCGACCTCTTCCTCGCCGCCGTTACTCCCTTCCGGGCTCCTTCGTCTCTAGCACTGGCAGGTACGCGTCGAGTGCCGCCTTCCTCCCTCTTCGTCAATTAGGTAGGTAAAAACTTTCCCCTCTCTCTCCCTGTTGTTTCCCCCTTCCTAATTTACTATTTCAACCCACCGACCACCACTGTCCATCACCACCTTCTCCATCTCCGGCTGCCCTCCGACAAGGCGTACTCGCCACTCCATGCCTCCATCTGCCTCGCCAGCTACCCCTTAAGCTTCGCGCCACCTCACTGACACCGAATCCGTCCTCCATTCACCACATAGCACCTCCAGACCACTCCCCGAACACACCCACTCTCACGCACATAGAGTGCCCTAGGCGCACGGCCACAGGCACTCTCGTGGCTCGCCGACCCCCGCACCGCACTCACCGCGCTCTGGCGGACCTCCCTGAACCTTTTTGACGTGGCCGCGAGGCCGTTTGCGTGTTTCAGGTTTCTCCCTCCTCGCCGCCATTGACAAGCAGCAGGGGCTGCTTGGAAGGTAGCTCCAGGCGTGACCCCCAGGCGACGTGAAAGGGAGTCGTGCACACATCCAGGACTTCACTTGGGGTCGCAAGCTTCGGCTGCTGCCCCAATTGCGTGAAGTTTTCTCCTGCAGGTGCCCGAGATCAGAGGTGGGATTTTAGTCCCATCTCGGAAGTGTATGGGCGCACGCCCATACATAAATTGAAAAAGTGCTATTGGCTGGTTGCCTCTGATAGCACTGAGGTGAGGTCCCTCACCTACTCACCGGGTCTCGTCGTGACATGCCCACGCGGATTTAACCCGACCCGACTTCCCACTCCTGTGCACTCCTCGTGCACCACCCACGCCGGTGCGCATGGACCCGGGCACGCGACCCGACCCGATTACCCGGCTCTGGGAGAGCTTACCAAAGAGAGATTCAAAGAGAGAGAGACGCGGGGAAGGGGTAGGGGTAGGTTTTGCGCTGACGTTTGTGTGTGTATGCAGGAAGGAAGGAAGGAGAAGAGAAGAGGAAGCCAAGAGGAAAAGGAGAAGGAGAGGCTGATCAGATAAGGCGTCTGAGCTCTGAATCAGACGTCGGTGAAAAAGAAGAGGCAGCAGCAAGAAAAAGAAGAGGCAGCAGCAAGAAGAAGGAAGAAGAAGAAGGATGGAACTGCTGAAGACAGAAGACAGAAAAGAAGAGTGCAGAAGAAGGGCCAGAGCAGAAGAAAGAAGAAAAGAGAAAGAGGAACCGTAGCTGCTAAGAAAAAGAAAGGAAGAAGTAGAGAAGCCCTTCAGAGACGAAAGAAAGGAAAGGAAAAGAAAAGAAAAGAAGAGAAGAAGAGCTTACCGCAGAGAAGAAGAAAGAAGAGAAGGAAAAGGGAAAAAGAAAGAAAGGAGCAATTTTTACTCTCTCCCTCTCTCTCTTTTTCTTAATTTTTGTAAAACATTATATATTGTGAATTTATATGCTTTTGGAATTATAGTTTGCTCCCTGAGTTCGACCTCGGGAAACTTTTTATTTCCGAGTAACAAATTATATTAAACTGGTGACCGTTTCTTTATACTATACTACGATGAAACCTAGAGCGAGATAACGACAACCAGTTTTTTGGCGCCGTTGCCAGGGAGCAACGGCTATTCTAGAAGCTATTAATTCACAATTTTGATTTCCTATTGACTAATCTCTTCTCTTTTATTGTGCAGGCACAGGAAATCAAGAGGAAAACAAACAGCCACACAACAACCACACCAAGGACAGGTAATTTTCTATCCTCTCATTTAAACCCCTAAATTCTAAAGAGGAAGAAAATAAAAGCAAATTAGGAATAACCTATCTTTTATACGTAGTAAAACACCAAAGTTGCCTGTTTTCAGATTTCAACACACTTTATCTGTATATCCATTAAAGATAGTTAGGGCTAAAACATTCTTGCTTGAGCCCTAATTACCCAATCTAAAGGCAACTAACTGGACCAATTAGAGCCAATATAAGATTCAAAGCTACGGTTTTAGAGACACACTTTCTAAGCAAGAATTGAGAATTCCCAAAAGAAGTGTGCCCAAGCCATTGTTGAAAACACCTTTTAAGAGAAACCCTAAGAAATTTGACTCTTAAAAACACTTGAACCCTAAAAGACAAGACCTAAAAGCTCTCAAAGGAACTAGTAAGTGAAGTTGACCCCTTGGGTCAACCAACCTTGAACTTAGGTCACTCTTTGCACTCAAAAGGTGAAAGTTCAAGTGAAAACCGAAACACCTTGATCCTAACTAAAAGTGCTAGACTTAAGAGGTCAAGGTCCCCATCCTGGTCTACCTAGAATCTCAGAGACAAGAGAGGTCGGGTGGGGGAAACCCTGTAACCCGTGGGGGCACTCTACCGTGTAGGAGTCTTCGCGAGATGGTTTAATCACCTTTGTTGATGTGGTTATTATAGTCGTTGTGGTATATAACAAAAACGGTTACCGGTCTAATATAATTTATTACTCGGAATGAAAAGTTTCCCGAGGTCGAAATCAGGGAGCAAACTAAAATTCCAGAAGCATATAAATTCACAATATATATAAGGTTTTACAAAAAATTAAGAGAGAGAGAGAGAAAGAGAGAGAGAGTAATTGGCTTTTTCTTCTTCTCTTTCTTCAGCTGACTCTTCTCTTCAGCTTGTTTTCTTCTTCATTCTTCTTCTCTGCTTCTTCTTTCTTCTTCTTCAGCCTGTCTTCTTCTTTCTCCTTCTCAGCAGCTGCGGTTCCTCTTTCTTCTTCTTCTTCTTTCTTTTCTTCTGGCCCTTCTTCTTCTTCTTCTTCTTTCTTTTCTTCTTCTCTTGCTGCTGACTCTCTTTTTTCGCCGACGTCTGATTCAACGCTCAGACGACTTAACTGCTCAGTTGCTACAGTGCAGCTCCTCCTCTTTTCCTTCAGCTTCTTTCCTTCCTTTCTTCTCCTTCTTCTTCCTTCTTCCCTGCGGCGAAGTCCTGGCTGCTGCTTCTCTTCTTCTTTCTTCTCTCCTACTCACACACGCAAATATCAGCGCAAAACCTACCCTACCCCTTCCCTGCGTCTCTCTCTCTCTCTGGATCACTCTTTAGGAAGCTCTCCCAGAGCCGGGTAATCGGGTCGGGTCGCATGCCTGAGTCCAAGCGCACAGGCGTAGGTGGTGCGCAAGGAGTGCACAGGAGGGTGTCGGGTCGGGTCAGATCCGCATGGGTGTGCCACGAATGAGACCCGGCGATAGGTGAGGGACCTCACCCTGTGTGTATTCGGAGGCGAAGAGCCTATACCACTTTTTCAATTTAAGCGTGGGCGCTCGCCCATACACTTACGAGGTGGGACTAAAGTCCCACCTCCGCTCCGCTCGCCCGCAGGCGAGAAGTAGCTGTCAATTGGGCAGCAGCGAAGGCTTCGCGCTCCCAATTGAGAACCTGGGCGCCTTCGCGGATGTGGCCTGTGTTGCCTGGAGCCCGCGCCTGGCGTTGAAGAGTCCTAGAGCTGCATGCGAAGCAGCTCCTGCTGCTCGTCAATGGCGGCGAGGAGGGTGAACCCTAAAATCACGAAGACGGCCTCACGGCCACGTCAGACAACACAGGGAGCTTCGCCAGAGCGTGGCGAAGGCGGTGCAAGGGGCGGCGTGTTGTGAGAGTGCTTGTGGTCGTGCACCTAGGGCAAACTGCGTGCGTGGAAGTGGGTGTGTTCGGGGGGTGCTCAGAGTGTGTAGGGTGGTGAATGGAGTAAAGGAAATGCTAGAGTGGAGTGAGGGGGAGCTTCTGGGCTTGTCGGCGAGGGGTGGAAAGGTCTGTGGAAGTGGGGCGATCTCACCGGAGATGGTGGCCTGAGGCAGAGCAGATGAAGGTGGTCGTGGTAGTCGAGGGGTTTAAAAGACTAATTCAAGAAGGGAAAAGTGAGAGGAGAGTAAGGAGAAAGTTCCTACCTACTTAATCGACGAAGAGGGAGAGGAAGACTACCCGGTGCGTGCTTGCCGGAGCTGAGGACGAAGATGCCCAGAGGAGGAGTGACGGCGACGAGGAAGAGATCTGAGGACGCCAGCTGGTGCGGCCTGGCGTGGGACAACGAGGCAGAGTGGGGTTTTCTCAGCCAGAAATAGCTTGGAGTGGACGGCAGCCCCTGCCGCTCCTTATAAAGGCACTGGCGCGGAGAGTGGCTCGAGAGAGCGACGTGCGGAGCTCGCCGGAGATGGCCAAAGATGGGAAACCCATGCCTTTCGTACGTTCGCACGAGAGGCATGGGCAATCGCAGGGCATAGGGGAGGGTCCCTGCAACAGAGGACAACGTAGGGAACCCCCCGTTCATTCTTGAGAACGGGCGCCATACCCTGAGCGGCGCCATCCTCTGCGCAAGGTCGCTGGAGGTATGGCGCCTACGCAGGGTGGCAGGGAGGACCATTTTGCAAATAACTACGGGAAAGATAGGGGGCTCTGTGTAAGGGTTTCAAAAGATAAGGGTCAAAAAGTAATACAAGAGGACCAATTTGTAAAGTCGATCAAGATGGTATTCTCTTAGACCCAAATTTTTGTACCGGCCTAATTTGAACCTAAGGAGTTTAATGATGAAATTTCATTTTAGGTTTGACCACGTTTGACCGGTCAATTTACGTAAAAACTCAAATTAGGTCATAAATTGGGCATGGTTCTCATTTTAGGTCAAAATAGGTTGCAAAGGCCAAATTGAAGGTTATAAACCCTAGGGATTATTTTTCCATGATTTTGAGGATTTAGTTGATTTTTACTCTGCCTAGAACCTCATGAATTAAAGTGGGTTTATTTTTAGGGTTACAGAATGTCATTTAATTCCTAAAAGTTGCTATAACCCTTTTCAGATCAGATCATCCCACTTCCTTCCTTATTAAGCTCATTTGACTTGTGTTTAGACCCATAGATACCCCGTTTGTGTTTTACCTTGGTAAAATTATAGTTTTACCCCTTATGATTTGTTTTACTCTTCAATTCAGAATTCTCTGAGTTAAGCTTCTATTTAGGTTTTGTAGGAGCTTCTTTATACTTATTTAGATTAAATTGTGCTAGTTAGGGTTCATGATGAGGCTCTCATCACTGGACTCACCCTCTCTAGCTGCCCAGGTAATTCTCAGGTGGACAACCTCTTGATCAAGGGGTCCATCCGGCCCGAACCTCTATAGTCACTCAACATTTTAAGTATCTTGATTGGGTCCAGCACCTGCTAAACTCATCCTCTCCATCAGTGTATGTTTGGTAAGAGGTCCTTGAAACCTCCTTTAGAAATTCACTCTCCTCGAGGCTGAGCCTCGGTGCCCTTGTTTGTGCAACCAACACCTCACATAAACCTCTCCTCCGATTCCGAACCCAACTCACCTTCTTCTTCCACAATGGCTCAGCCAGTTGAGGAAGAGAACAATGTAGAGCACTAGCTCCAGCGAATCAAAGACCACTTCCAGAACTTCATGCACCCACCGCAGCGTCCCATGATGCGAGATCATTATAATCTCGCTGCGGTGGCTATTGAGCCTCTAGTCAGAATCCTGACTGAAGGACCTGATTCTGAACTGAAGCCCAACATGTTTTATGCCATACCTAAATTCCATGGGCTTAATTCTGAAGACCCCTTCTAGCACATTAAACAGCTAAAGCATCTGGCCTAGACTTTCGAGTCAGATGTGCAAAATCGGGATATTCTCCTTATGAAGATGTTCCCTTTCTCCCTTATGGACAAGGTCGTCCATTGGTACCAAACACAGACCCGGTCGATCAACAATTGAGAGGAACTTCAGTCCGAGTTCCTGAAGAAGTTCTTCCCCGTTGATCAGACCAATGCCTTGCGCCATCAGATTACCCACTTCACGCAACAGACGTGAGAACTTCTTCATGAGGCATGGGATCATTTTCAGGATCTCATGAGGAAGTGCCCCCATCACGGAGTTCCTAAATGGGAACAAGTCCAGTCTTTTTACTAGGGACTCCGTGAGGATATTAGACTGTTCGTCAATGCAACTTGCGGAGGGAATATCATGGGTCAGCTGAGGACACCGTGTGGGAGATTCTCGAGAATATGTGCGAGAACTCCATCAATAATGACTCCATGGGATTATTCGACAGGACAAATACCTGCGCATTGACGAACCTTAGGGGAGCACATGAGACGCAGGGCCTGTCCGCATCAGTTGACCTGGAATTGATGGCCAGTCGATTGGACAAGGTCTCTATTATTGAGAAGAAGGTGGATGAGCTGACTCAGCACTTGCAGCGAGCCACCTCTGCACATAATTCCTTTGCACAGCCTCCTTTCGCACGGGAGACTGTGCAAAACATTTTCCACCGACCTTCTCCTGGGGTGGACCCGTATTCACCCCCATCTGACTCTTGGATCGGAGGAACCTCCGACCCTTTCTATACTAGCTGGGGGAATTCCACTCCCCCATTCTCTGACTTTTCTGAGGCTCCTCAGACCTGCGAGGACCTCAACACCATCCAGAATGACCCATTTTCCAATACCTACAATCCTGGATGGCGAAACCATCCCAACTTCCAGTGGGCAGGGAATTCCTAGAATCCAAAACCATCCTTTCAGCCCCGTCCACAAGCACCTCGTCCTTACTAGCCACCTCAGCCTCAGCCCAACCCTACTTATCCATCCAGGCTAAACCAAGACCAAATGTCCCTCATCCTTCAGACTCTGGCTGACATTCAGAGAACGAATGCGGCTATTTAAAAGCAACACAGGGACGAAATCACAGAGGTTCGAAACCAACTGGCCCAGTTGGCGAATTCTCGCCAACCAGGCACACTTTCTTCTCAACCTCTTCCTAACCCTAATAGCTGTTGGTGCTAGAACACCACGATCATTTATTTTGATGATAACAAAACACGTGTTATTTAACATTTGCAATTTGAGTCCTAGATTTCAGGTCAATTGCAAATGAGGACGTGTTTAGACGGAGTTCGAGCTCGCATCCAGGACGGATTGGAGGAGCTTGACGGAAAATAGAGGAGGTTCGCGTGGAGCGAAAGATTGGAGATGGAAGACAAGAAGAATAGGATAGATTCTTTTTTATCCTTTCATGTATCTCTTGTATTTATTTTCTTGCTCTTTATTTTCCTTAGACATTATGTTAAAGAGCCTCAAAGAACCCTAACAGTAGTCCTAGGAACACCTGCACAACCCTAGGATACGTAGGTTTTCTGTAGAACACTTAGAAAACCAATATAGGGTTAAAACTGACTTTCCAGACGTCTAATTCACGAATCAGACGTCTGATAAAGGATTTTAAGACGTCTGACTGTTGTTTCAGACGTCTGATAACTGCTAGGCTGGACATAGTTAGTTCTGTCTGATGAATTCAGACGTCCAGACCTTATACCAGACGTCTTAGGAGACGTCTGATGACTTTGCCAGACGTCCAGTGAGTGGACCGTTGGCTGGCTTAGAAGATACTCAAGAATATGACCGTTAGAGCCTTATCAGACGTCCATAGGACTTCACAGACGTCTGATAAATGACCGTTTTGCCTCGGCTGACCCAAAATCTCTTCTCAGAGATTTTCTAGCCGTTGCAACGTTTGGAAATCAATTCCCACGGTAAAAGTAGGTTTCCAGACGTCCAGACTTAGTGCCAGACGTCCTCTATGTCGTCTGATGGACTTGTACAAAAACCCTGTTTAGATCTGATTCAAGTCAGGGAGAAACCCGCATAGAATCAGACGTCTGACCTTGGAATCAGACGTCTTAAAGTGGCCTTCCAGACGACTGATGCCAGAGTTAGACGTCTGATAACCCTGTGAAGTGTAATCATTGTCCTGATTTCGGCCTGATTCTCTTGGGCTTTGCACCCAACGGCTATGGAAGCTTTTCCAAGCCTTCCAAAGCCTTCCTAAGTCCTCTATAAATAGAGGGGAACCTTTGTAAACACATATACACCTAGAAACACAAGATACACACTAAGAGAAACAAGAGACACACCTAAGCAACTTAGCTCCACTCTTTTGTGTCCAATTGAGGCCCTTGCTCTCCAAGCTCTAGCTTCATTCTCTCGAGAGCATCAAGCCTTCGCGCGCCCGCTCTCCCACTGTTGATAACGAGAGCGACGAAGCGCCATCGCGTGGCACACGCACCGCGTCATCGTCGACGCACTCCGTGCAAAGGGGAGTTTCCTATTTCCTATAGAAGCTAGGTTTAATTACTTTGTTGGCTCTATAGGACTATTGTTTCTTTTATCTTTGTCTTTTGGTTGGGTATTCGCTTTGCGAATTCCCGTCTCCTTCGTGGGACAAAATCCTTCTCGTGGAGAGAAGGGGTTGAGGAACGCTACCCTCGTACTTGTAGCGTGGTTGTATTGAGGTTGAATCACCCTCGTTCAAAGTGATTCGGTTAGTGGATTTGATCAACTAGGTTGATCGGAAAATCCTAACTCGAGAGGGTTAGGTGGTGGTTTTCACCCGGTTTGGGTTTCCACCTAAAAATCTTTGTGTACATTTTGTGATTGCTTATTTTTTGTGAGATTGCTTTTTATATTTTTATTTCCGCAATTTTATTTCGTCACCCCTCCTGGTAGGGACGAACCTTCAATTGGTATCAGAGCAGGTTTCGCATTTTCGGCGTTACAAACCGGCGAGGATCTAAACATGGAGGGAAGCTGTTCCACAAGCAGGATTTCCGAGGGGCAGTCCACAACCCGTCCGCCGTTCTTCGACGGAAGCAACTACCCCTACTGGAAGCTGCGGATGAAGACGTGGCTTCAAGCCACCGACTTCACTGTCTGGGCTAGATGCGAGACGCCATTCGACATCCCAGAAAAACCCGCGGGAGGATACTCGCAGCAGCAGATTCGGGAACTCTCTCTCAACGCAAAAACAATGAACGCATTGTATTGCGCGCTCAGCTCGGAGGAGTTCAATAGAATCTCGCAATGCGCCACCGCATACGAGATCTGGCACACACTCGAGGTAACTCATGAAGGTACCTCTAAGGTAAAAACTTCTAAACTCAATTTACTTTCACAAGAATTTGAGGCTTTTTCTATGAAATCTGACGAAACTTTAAGTGAGATGAACACTAGGTTCACTCTCATAGTGAATAACTTGAAAGCTTTAGGAAAGACTTTCATCAAGGGGGAGCTTCAAGGGAAGCTTCTTCGTTCCCTTGGACCGGAATGGGAACAGAAAGTCACCGCCATCGAAGAGGCGAACGAAATGGAGGAGCTCAACATGGAAGATCTCCTAGGCAATCTGATGGCCTACGAGACTAAGTTGAAGCTAAAGAAGAAGGATACACCGGAGCCTAAACTAAAGAAGACTCTCGCCTTCAAAGCCGCGTCGGATAGCGAGGTAAGTTCCGACGACGAAGACTTTAGGATTTTACTTAAAAATTTTTCCAAGTTTTGTAGGGAATTAAAGAAAGAGAAAAAGGAGAAGAAAGAAAGCCCGAGACGTTGCTACCACTGCAACGGGAAAGGGCATCTGCGACCAGAATGCCCTCTTCTCAAAAAGGAGAAGAAGAAAGAAAAGGAGAAGAAATCCAAGAAGAAGGCGTTCCAAGCTACTTGGGACGATTCTAGCTCGGAGGAAGAAGAAGAAAAGACCATAGAAGAAGAAACCGCTTGCTTCGGTTTCATGGCCAGAGGAAGCGACAGCGAAAGCGAAAGCGACTCAGACAACGAGGTAAATCTCGATCTTCAAGAAGCATTTAATGAACTTTTTGAGATTAGTAAATCACTTAGGGTAGAAAATAAAGGCATTAAAAAGAACCTTAGTTTTCTTAGAAATGAAAATGATAGGTTAGAAAAACAACTCAAGGACATAGAAACTAGTCCTAAGGATAATAACCTATTATTAGAAAATCAAGACCTCATCAATGAAAATAATAAATTGATTGAGGAAAATGATAGTCTAAAAATAGAAATTTCTGATTTAAAGACTAAGATGAATACTATAGAAAGAGAAATTGCATGTCTTAGGGAAAGCTCTAACAAACTAATCAACAAAGTAGGTGATTTTTATAGCCCTAAGGTTGAGAAAGGATCTCCGTCAAGGAGACCCTCTAACAAATCCGGATCCAAGCCCACTTGGATACCGAAAAAAGAATTAGAATCTTGTTTTGTAGGGTTCAGGGATGACTACAACATAAAGGACTGGACCTACAAGCTCAAGGCTGGTCAACTTAAGTTGGGAGAACCAATGAGTAGACCAAGGAGGAGAACAAGAAGACCGACGAGACGGCGAACAAACGACGGACCCGCCGCACGTCGACCACCAGATTGGAGACCGGCGCCAATGCCCGGGCCTCCAAGCTACGGATGGGAGCCCCATCCGATGTGGCATCCACCACCACCATTCGGGCCATTTTATTGGCCATGGTAGGTGAGGTAAAACCCTTTACCCTATCTTTTTATCAGTAGCATTTAGATAGGGGGAGTCAAAAATTAATGAGCTAATTGTCAATTTTTAAGGGGGAGATATAAGGTAGCTAAATTTCCTTTAGAAAGGGGGAGAAAAATAATAGCTATCTCATTGTTACAAAAAGGGGAGAATATCACCTTTGTTAAAATAAATTCATAGAAGAGCATGTTTTAAGGGGGAGTTATAGGAAATGTAAAATCAATTAAACCTTTTTGATAATGTCAAAAAGGGGGAGGATTTTTTATGCATTATTATTTACGGTTTTGTCATCATCAAAAAGGGGGAGATTGTTGGTGCTAGAACACCACGATCATTTATTTTGATGATAACAAAACACGTGTTATTTAACATTTGCAATTTGAGTCCTAGATTTCAGGTCAATTGCAAATGAGGACGTGTTTAGACGGAGTTCGAGCTCGCATCCAGGACGGATTGGAGGAGCTTGACGGAAAATAGAGGAGGTTCGCGTGGAGCGAAAGATTGGAGATGGAAGACAAGAAGAATAGGATAGATTCTTTTTTATCCTTTCATGTATCTCTTGTATTTATTTTCTTGCTCTTTATTTTCCTTAGACATTATGTTAAAGAGCCTCAAAGAACCCTAACAGTAGTCCTAGGAACACCTGCACAACCCTAGGATACGTAGGTTTTCTGTAGAACACTTAGAAAACCAATATAGGGTTAAAACTGACTTTCCAGACGTCTAATTCACGAATCAGACGTCTGATAAAGGATTTTAAGACGTCTGACTGTTGTTTCAGACGTCTGATAACTGCTAGGCTGGACATAGTTAGTTCTGTCTGATGAATTCAGACGTCCAGACCTTATACCAGACGTCTTAGGAGACGTCTGATGACTTTGCCAGACGTCCAGTGAGTGGACCGTTGGCTGGCTTAGAAGATACTCAAGAATATGACCGTTAGAGCCTTATCAGACGTCCATAGGACTTCACAGACGTCTGATAAATGACCGTTTTGCCTCGGCTGACCCAAAATCTCTTCTCAGAGATTTTCTAGCCGTTGCAACGTTTGGAAATCAATTCCCACGGTAAAAGTAGGTTTCCAGACGTCCAGACTTAGTGCCAGACGTCCTCTATGTCGTCTGATGGACTTGTACAAAAACCCTGTTTAGATCTGATTCAAGTCAGGGAGAAACCCGCATAGAATCAGACGTCTGACCTTGGAATCAGACGTCTTAAAGTGGCCTTCCAGACGACTGATGCCAGAGTTAGACGTCTGATAACCCTGTGAAGTGTAATCATTGTCCTGATTTCGGCCTGATTCTCTTGGGCTTTGCACCCAACGGCTATGGAAGCTTTTCCAAGCCTTCCAAAGCCTTCCTAAGTCCTCTATAAATAGAGGGGAACCTTTGTAAACACATATACACCTAGAAACACAAGATACACACTAAGAGAAACAAGAGACACACCTAAGCAACTTAGCTCCACTCTTTTGTGTCCAATTGAGGCCCTTGCTCTCCAAGCTCTAGCTTCATTCTCTCGAGAGCATCAAGCCTTCGCGCGCCCGCTCTCCCACTGTTGATAACGAGAGCGACGAAGCGCCATCGCGTGGCACACGCACCGCGTCATCGTCGACGCACTCCGTGCAAAGGGGAGTTTCCTATTTCCTATAGAAGCTAGGTTTAATTACTTTGTTGGCTCTATAGGACTATTGTTTCTTTTATCTTTGTCTTTTGGTTGGGTATTCGCTTTGCGAATTCCCGTCTCCTTCGTGAGACAAAATCCTTCTCGTGGAGAGAAGGGGTTGAGGAACGCTACCCTCGTACTTGTAGCGTGGTTGTATTGAGGTTGAATCACCCTCGTTCAAAGTGATTCGGTTAGTGGATTTGATCAACTAGGTTGATCGGAAAATCCTAACTCGAGAGGGTTAGGTGGTGGTTTTCACCCGGTTTGGGTTTCCACCTAAAAATCTTTGTGTACATTTTGTGATTGCTTATTTTTTGTGAGATTGCTTTTTATATTTTTATTTCCGCAATTTTATTTCGTCACCCCTCCTGGTAGGGACGAACCTTCAATAGCGTGCTGACCCAGCGGCGCGTTATGAACCCACACCTGGGCCAAGTACATATGGTTCATCAGGCCCCCTCTATTCCTTCACCTGATGGGATGGAGGCCTCAACTTCCTATGCGGGCTACCAGCAGCAGCAACCCATCCTACCAAACCCTAACCAGAACTAGGCAGGGCTGAATTCTGTAACCACCCGTAGTGGTAAGGAGACCCAAGATCCACCTTATCCAAACCACTCCAAGCCTGGTAGTGACCCAAATCCTAAGACAGTAATCTAGGACGTTCCTATCCCTGTCCCAGATCAAAAACCTGGACCTATCCTAGAGGAACCAACCAAGGTTCCATTTCCCGAGGCCTTGACCAAGGGAAAGAAGACAACCAAATCTGTGGCTCCTGAGGAGGACCTGGTCAAGCTCTTTGAGCAGGTCCAAATAAACATCCCCTGGATGGATGTGATTCACCACGTACCGGCTTACGCACGATTCTTGAAGAATGTGTGTACACCTTAGTGTAAGTCGTGAACCAAGAGTGAGAGTCTAATTGTACTGTCAGAGCAAGCCAACTCTGTAATCCTGAGCAGACTCCCACCCAAGGCAAAAGACCCAGGCACTCCCCTGATTTCATGCAAGATAGGTGAAACCCAATTTGAACAAATCTGTGATATTAAAACTTTGGTTGATGAAACACAATTTGAGAATAACCTGATTATACCTCATCAACCACAAGAAGATCTTTAACCGCAATTAGAGGAGTCAGACCCTGATGCAAACAAACCGATAACTCCTATCCTTGAACCTCACACTCACCTTGAACCACCTGCTGCTGCTGATAACCCCATTCTTGAACTCAAACCCCTTCCCGATCATTTGAAATACGTCTTTTTGGGTTCTAATCAGACATTTCCTGTGATCGTAAATTCCAAGATCACTCCTGATCAGGAATCCCGTCTGATTAATGTTCTCCAGCAACATCGCAGAACCATTGGTTGGACTCTCGATGACTTGACTGGAATAAGTCCCTCTTATTGCACACATCATATCTATTCCGAAGAGGGTGCACGACCTTCCCGTGAGATGCAAGGACGTTTGAATCCAAATCTGTAGGAGGTCGTGAAAAAGGAGATCATTAAATGATTAAATGCAAGGATCATTTACCCAATCTCCGACAGTCGTTGGGTGAGTCCAATTCAAGTTGTGCCTAAAAAGGCAGGGCTCACCACCATTACGACTGAAACCAGAGAGGTCATACCTACCTGATGAGAACCTCATCATGAGCCATAACTAGCTCATTTTGACCTAATACAAAGGATAAAAGCTCCTACATATCTCAAGGAAAGGCTTAACTCAGAGAATTTTGAGTTTGAGAAGAAAACAAGTCATAAGGGGTAAAAATGCAATTTTACCAGTATAATCTGCATACAGGGTAATTCAGGACCCAAACATAGGTCAAAGCAGCTTAATAAGAATAAAAGTGGGATGAAATGATCTAGCAAAGGCTACAGCAATTCCAAGAAACTAAATGATAATCTGTAACCCTAAAACAACCCACTTCAATTCACGAGGTTCAAGGCAAAGTAAAAATAGAATAAACCCTCTAAAATTCATAGAAAAATAATCTCTAGGGTTTAGAACCTTCAATTTGGCCTTCAGAACCCATTTTGACCTACATTGAGAACCATGCCCAATTAATAACTTAATTTGGGTTTTCGCATAAATTGACCGGTCAAACAGGGTTTAATATAGAAATGAAATTCACCATCAGATTCCTTAGGTCCTAATCAGTCATGTATAAAAACTTGAGCCTAAGAAGAAACCTCCTTGACCAACTTTACACTTTGGTCCTCATATATTTACTTTTTGGCCCTCAACTTTTGAACCCTCGCATTTTGGCCCCTAACTCTCCTTCGTTCTTTGCGATCAGGTCCCCCCTACAAAACCTGCCACCACCATGCTCCGGAGACCTTGCGCGGAGCATGGCGCCGCGCAGGGTGAGGGGGGGGACCTGGCAAGTAAACCGGGGGTGCCCTGCGTCGTCAGCCGTCGCAGGGACACCCCCTTGGTCGTTGTAACCCACCATACCGGCCGTGCGAACGCACGGACGGTATGGGTTTTTGTTTCCGGCCATCCTCCGGCGAGGGAGACACGTCGTCTCCCTCCGCCTTCCTCCCTGTTTTGATCCCTATAAATACCCCCCGTTGCTCCACCGACCGGGGCAGCTTGGATCTGACGGAGAAAATCCCCAACTTTCCTCTCTTCTCTCTCCGGCAGACGCTCACCAGCTCCGGCGGTTCCTCCCCCTCCACCTCTTCGCTCTGCCGCAATACCAGCAGCAGAGACTTCCTCCCTTGCTCTTCCCGCGCCACGCTGCACCCAGCTGGCGCCTCTCCGGCTCTCTGCTCGCCGCCGCCCCTTTCCCTGAGCATCGTCTTCTCCGGCGACAGTCGATACGACTGTCGCCCTGTTCCTCCCCCTTCGTCCCTGCAAGTAAGCTAGAACTACTCCCCTTCTTCTCCTCTTTCTTCCCCCGCTTTCAATTTATTCAATTAAGCTCTCGACCGACCCTGACCATCGTCACCCCCTTCGTCTCCGGCCACCCTCCGGCGAGATGCTCCCATCGCTCCACAGCCTCACACACCTCGCCGACCCTCACCGAACCTCCGCCTCATCACACTGAGCACCCCCCACCCCTTCACTGCCACTCCACACCTCCGTAACACTCCCCCGAACAAACCCATTCCTCCGGTTGCAGTCCGACCTAGGGCTGCCGCCAGACACCACCTTGCGGCCTGCCGCGCAGCTCCTCACCTTCGCCGTGCCACGGCGAAGGTTCCCCAGTGGTTTGATCAGGCCGAGAGGCCATATTCGTGTCCGACAGGTTTTGAGGTTCGACCGCCATTAACGCACATTGAAGCAGCTTCTCCCGCGCTCCAGGCTTGAGGACTCCAGGTCTCCAGCTGCTGCGGAGTACGGGGAGTCTTGCGAAGGCAGCCAGCCAGCAACCTACGCAAATCAAAGCCGCAGCTGCAGAAGCCAGGCCGCGGTCTCCCAGCAGGCGCACGCGAGGAAAGGTCTGCGTTTAGTCCCACATCGGTAAGCCTCACACCCTTTCCACTGTTTAAATTGATTTTGTGCACTAGCCTTACTGCCTCAGCACACGGGGTGAGGTCCCCTTACACCCGCCCGGTTACCCGGTCTCGTCCGCGCTCACGCCCCGCGGACCTGACCCGACCCGACTTAGACTGACCTGCACTCCTCGCCCACCACGCACGCCGGTGGGCCTGGACCCGGGCGTGACCCGAACCCGATTACCCGGCAGCTCTGGGAGAGCTTTCCCAAGAGTGGTTTCAGAGAGAGAGAGACGCGGGGGGAGAGGGTAGAGTAGGTTTTGTTCTCTGACGTAAGCTCTGAAGTGTGCAGGCACAGGTGAAGAAGAAGAACCGCGGAAGAAGAAGGAAGCTGAGGGAGACACTGTAGCAACAGGCAGTTTAAGTCGTCTGATTTGGAAATCAGACGACGGCCTGAAGGGAAAAGAAGAAAGAAGGAGGGGTGACGTCCCTGGCTGGAAAAAGAAAAGAAGAAGAAGGAGATCTGAAGAAAGAAAGAAAGAAGAACATCACCTCTGCAGAACAAAGAAGAAGAAGGAGATCTGAAGAAAGAAAGAAAGAAGAGCATCACCTCTGCAGAACAAAGAAGAAGAAGGAGATCTGAAGAAAGAAAGAAGAGCATCACCTCTGCAGAACAAAGAAGAAGAAGGAGATCTGAAGAAAGAAAGAAAGAAGAACATCACGAGGAGAAAACAAAGAGAAAAGAAGACAACAAATTCTTTCCCTCTCTCTTTCTTTTTGTAAAAGAAACATGTATATCTCTAGAATACAACTTGCTCCCTGAGTTCGACCTCGGGAACTCTTTTATTTTCCGAGTAAAAAAATTATATTTGAAATGTTGGCAATAACTGGCTATACTACAACGCTATAACAATAAAACCCGGTTATCTCTCGAAGCCAACGTCTCAATCACTACCCGAATAGCCAATTCGTGGAGAGTCTGCATAGATTACCGAAGACTCAATTCCTCCACGAAAAAGGATTATTTCCCACTCCCATTCATTGATCAGATTCTCGAGAAGTTAGTGGGAAATAGATTCTTCTGCTTTCTTGACGGGTACTCCAGTTATAACTAAATGGCGATTCATCCTGAGGACCAAGAGAAGACCACGTTCACCTGCCCCTTCGGAACATACGCATTTCGAAGGATGCCTTTCGGTCTCTGCAATGCACCCGCGACTTTTCAGCGGTGCATGTTTGCCATATTCTCATATATGGTAGGTGATTATCTGGAAGTCTTCATGGATGACTTCTCAGTTTTTGGGGCATCATTTGAGGATTGCCTCCAGCACTTGGTTCATATACTCAGGTGTTGCATCGATGTAAATTTGGTTCTTTCCTGGGAAAAGAGCCACTTTATGGTGCCTGAAGGGATCGTCCTAGGTCATCTAATTTCTGAAAAGGGAATCCAAGTGGATCGAGCCAAGGTTGATCTAATTTCTCGACTTCCTATGCTTAGCTCGATCAGGGACATCCGTTCTTTTCTGGGGCACGTCAGTTTTTACCGTCGCTTCATCCCTGATTTCTCGAAAATCGTGCGCCCCCTCACTACTCTTCTCTCCAAGGATGTGCCCTTTGAAATCTCCAAGGAATGCACTCAAGCCTTTGAGAACCTTCGTAACCGAGTCACCCAGGCCCTGATCTTACAGTCCCCTGATTGGTCTCAACCCTTTGAGATCATGTGCGATGCGTCTGATTTCGCTATAGGAGTGGTTCTGGGGCAGAAAGTTGACGGGAAACCCGTGGTCATCTACTATGCTAGCAAGACACTTGATGAGGCTCAGCGTAACTATACATTTATGGAGAAAGAATTGCTAGCCGTAGTATTTGCCCTCGAAGAATTCTGATCCTATCTCCTGGGTTCCCACGTCATCATCTACTCGAATCACACAGCTGTGAGACATCTCCTTGCCAAGAAGGACGCGAAGCCTCGACTAATTCGATGGATCTTGCTGTTGCAAGAATTCGACCTCTAGATTCGCGACAAGGCGAGAAGACAGAACGTGGTAGCTGACCATTTGTCTCGCCTTCCTACTGAGATCATCAACCCCTCTGGACCCATCACGGAGCATTTTCCGGATGAGCACTTATTGATTATTGGTACTAGACTTCTATGGTTTGCTGATATAGTAAACTACTTGTCATCTCATCAGATTCTGTCTGATTGGCCAAAGGCTAAGAAAGACAAGTTGCACTCTGATGCCAAGTATTACATCTGGGAAGACCCGTACCTCTTCCGCATAGGTGCTGACCAAATCATCCGGCGATGTGTCCCAGAGGGTGAAATCAATGATATTCTCTCCTACCATGACCAAGCATGCGGTGGCCACTTTTCTGGGCACAAAATCACATCAAAAATCATCCAGTGTGGCTTTTATTGGCCCACTTTATTCAAGGACGCATACAATCACTGCAAGGTATGCAGTTGTTTCCAAACCTTGGGCAACATGAGCCATCGCCACATGATGCCTTTGCAACTGATTCTCGTTTGCGAAATCTTCAACATTTGGGGGATTGATTTTATGGGCCCCTTCCCTGTTTCGGACGGCTTCGAGTACATTCTGCTTGCTGTGGACTACGTGTCCAAATGGATCGAAGCCATTCCGACCCGAACTTGTGATCACAAAATCGTTATCAAATTCATTCATCACAATATCTTCTCACGATTCGGGATTCCTCATGCAATCATCTCTGACGGAGGGACCCATTTCACGAATGCTCAGTTCAGGTCACTGATGACCAAATTCGGGGTGTCTCACCGAATCTCTACTCCTTACCACCCCTAGACTAATGGTCTAGCTGAGCTATCAAATCAGGAGATCAAGAAAATCCTGCAGGTCACTGTTCGGCCTGATAGGAGGGACTGGTCATCCTGACTTTCGGAAGCTTTGTGCTCTTATAGGACCGCCCACAAAACCCAATTAGGCATGTCTCCTTTTAGACTGGTGTATGGGAAGGCGTGTCACCTTCCCGTCGAACTGGAGCACAAAGCCTATTGGGCAGTACGGAGCTGTAATTTAGATCTTTCTAAGGATGGAACTCACAGAAAGCTTCAGATAAGCGAGATCGATGAATTACGCCTTGATGCGTACAAGAACTCGCGAATCTACAAAGAGCGGGTTAAAGCCTTCCATGACAAGCACATATCTAGGAAGATCTTTCATCCTGGTTAAAAGGTCCTATTCTTCGATACCCGACTCAAACTCTTCCCTGGGAAACTGCGATCCAAGTGGGTCGGACCATATCTTGTCCGACATGTTTTTGGAAATGGAGCCGTTGAAATCAATCCTCTCAACCATGATTCTGAACCTTTCATCGTGAACAGTCAGATACTCAAACCTTTCATCGATGTAACCTCTACAGCTTTGGCTGAGTCATCATTTATCCTCCATTCTCTCTGAGCATATTGTGCCCAGCCGATGGCGTAAAACTCATCGCTCAACGGGAGGCAGTCCGTCTTTGTTTTTGGAAAAACCCAAAACCTTTTCTGACACATCTTCGTACTTAGGGTTCATCCTTTAGGACAGCCGACTCCACCTCAGGTGCTTGCATCTGAGATTAGAAATTGTCCGCAACAGTCACCCCGACCCTTCCACTCACCAAAATACCTGTCCTAATGCATGAACCAAGCTAAATAAAAACCCTCCTAAGTTACAATGAGGACATTGCAAATCTTAGGCATGGGGGGTATGAAAGTGCAAAACTCACAAGAAAAGGTTTCAAACAAAAAAATTCACATATACCAAAGACATCATAAAAAAAAATTATTGAGAGGAGGGAGGAAATTTTGTAGACTTTACAAAGGAGGAGGAGAAAAAGAACAAAATGAAAAAAAGGAGCACAAAATGAAGAAAAAGAGAAATAGTCATTAGTAAGAAATTAAGGAATTAACCTAAGCTCTAGACCACATTCAGAAAAAAAAAGAAAAGTGCACAGTAAGATTAGTAAGAACGCAAACCTTAGGCATTCTTGGATAGACTCTTAGTACTCATTAAGATCTAGATATTCCTCAAGAGGTTAAGGAAAATGAAAAAATTAAGTATTAGGTCCAAGGCTTAGGGAGTATTTGGCCTCGTTAACTAACTTTTGGTTTACGGGACTCAATAACCTAAGCACCCAAATTTCACACACAGCCTGGTTCAGTAAGCATAAAGTATCAAAATCACGCAGAAGCGTTTCAAAAATTCTGAAAATGTCACCTAGAGTAGGAGCAGCCGATCAACACAAGTTGAATTGGACGAGTTCCCAGCGCGGAGAGGTGGGAAATTCCCCTCGAAGATGCGTAACAAAATATCATCTCCTCGGTACTTGTCTCTTAGGATATTTACATATCCTACTGGGGGCATGTAAGCACTCTGCTGGTTCAGATTCCATGGATGACATTATCACGAAGTGTCAATTGCCAGGGTCTGAATTCGGCCACGGAACACCATGGACGCGATTATCTCAAAATCTCGAAAGCCAGGGTTCTGGGGGTTACCATGGGCGGTGCTATCTCAAAGCATCGACTGCCAGGATCCCTTGAGGATTGATGATGGGGACAAGGAATCTGATACAGACCGTGTTGAGAAGCCAATCCTAAGATAGAATTAAAAAGAAAAAGAGAGAGAAAACTCTCCAAACATATAAATCTTTCCCCTCTCTCTCCCTGTTATTTCCCCCTTCCTAATTTACTGTTTCAACCCACCGACCACCACTGTCCTGAAGGTTTTCGGGCCCTACCAGGAGGGGATGACGTAATAATATGCGGAAATAATATAAAGCAATAAACAATCACACAGAAAGACAATCGCACAATGTACACAAGAATTTTTAGGTGGAAACCCAAACCGGGTGAAAACCACCACCTAACCCTCTCGAGTTAGGATTTTCCGATCAACCTAGTTGATCAAATCCACTAACCGAATCACTTTAAAACAAGGGTGATTCAACCTCAGTACAACCATGCTACAAGTACGAGGGTAGCGTTCCTCAACCCCTTCTCTCCACGAGAAGGATTTTGTCCCACGAAGGAGACGGGAATTCGCAAAGCGAATACCCAACCAAATAACAAAGATAAAATAAACAACAAACCTATAGAGCCAACAAAGTAATAAACCTAAGCTTCTATAGGATTTAGGAAACTCCCCTTTGCAAGGAGTGCGTCGACGATGACGCGGGTGCGTGAGCCACGCAACGGCGCATTGTCGCTCTCGTGAACAACGGCGGGAGAGCGGGTGCGCAACAGCTTGATGCTCTCAAGAGAATGGAGCTTGAGCTTGGAGAGCAAGAGCTATCTAGGACACAAGAGAGTGGAACTATGTTGCTTAAGTGTGTCTTGTGTTTCTCTTAGTGTGTCTTGGTGTGTCAAAGGCTCCCCTCTATTTATAGAGGCCTTAGGAAGGCTTTGGAAGGCTTAGGAAAGGTTCTATAGCCGTTGGGAACAAAGCCCAAGTGAATCAGCCCGAAATCAGGACAATGATTACACTTGACAGGGTGATCAGACGTCTAACTCTTGCATCAGACGTCTGGAGGGCCACTTTAAGACGTCTGATTAAAATGTCAGACGTCTGATTTTGGGCGGGTCTCTCCCTGACTTGAATCAGATCTAAACAGGGTTTTTGTACAAGTCCATCAGACGACATACAGGACGTCTGGCACTATGTCTGGATGTCTGGAAACCTACTTTTACTGTGGGAATTGATTTCCAAATGTTGCAACGGCTAGAAAATCTCTGAGAAGAGATTTTGGGTCAGCCGAGGCAAAATGGTCATTTATCAGACGTCTGGAAAGTCCTAAGGACGTCTGATAAGGCTCTAACGGTCATAATCTTGAGTGTATGCTAAGCCAGCCAACGGTCCACTAATTGGACGTCTGGCAAAGTCATCAGACGTCTTCTAAGAGGTCTGGTCTAATGTCTGGACGTCTGATTTCATCAGACAGAACTAAGTACGTCCAGCCTAACAGTTATCAGACGTCTGAAACAACAGTCAGACGTCTTAAAATACTTTATCAGACGTCTGATTTGGGAATTAGACGTCTGGAAGTGCTGTTTGAGCCCTATATTGGTTTTCTAAGTATTCTACAGAAAACCTAAGTATCCTAGGGTTGTGCCGGTGTTCCTAGGACTACTGTTAGGGTTCTTTGAGGCTCTTTAACATAATTTTCTAAGGAAAATAAAGAGCAAGAAAATAAAGATAAAAGTACATGAAAGGATTAAAAAGAATCTATCATATTCTTCTTGTCTTCTATCTTCAATCTGTCGCTCCTCGCGAACCTCCTCTGTTTCCGTCAAGCTCCTCTGATGTAAACACAATTACACTACTTAAAAGGTCTATTTTTGCATGTTCTTAAGAATAGGATTGCATTTCATGATATAAATATTGCATTACATGCATCATCTTGCATTTAGAATAGTTTGAATAAAATGGAGGTTAATTGTCTCCTTTTATGTGCTTGGACAGGGAAAATATTTTATCAGGGCCTCGGATCAAAGAACCAACCGTATGGATGTGATCAGGGCGACGATTGGAGTTCAACGACTCCAAGATCGCCCTAATCAGGCATCCGTAGCATCAGATAAGTGACCCGGGAACCCTAGAAGATCAAGGGCCAGGATGGTGTAAATCTGCACTTCAGATGATAAATCCGACCGCACGGATGAATTCGGATCGACGATCGCAGCCCAACGACACAAAAATAAAGTCAATCCGACATCTGTGGCACCATCTACAACTTCCAGAAGATGGACGGCCAAGATGGCGCCACGTGGTGCCATCTCAGCCGCCCAAATGGCCGCTTGCATTTTGTGAAGGCCCCCGCCCGATCGCTCTCCGCCGTCAGATGGAGATCCAACGGCTGTGGTCGCTCGCGCTTAAAAGCGTCCGCGCGACCATTTCGTCCGCGTAGCGCAGCGGCGACGCAGCTGTGGGCGAAGCAGAGGTCACGGGTTCGAGCCGCGGAGAGGGGGTCAAAGGCGCGGGCGAGCGGGCGCGGACGAGCGTCAGATGAAGATCCAACGGCTGTGCGCGCTCAATCAGGACGACGCGCGATTGGACGCCGGGCGTAACGTGCAGTCGCACGCGGGCGGGCGCGCTACGCAGCGGGCGCGGACGCGATTTAAGCCGTCCGATCTCGCGATCGGACGGCTGAGACTTCGCGGACGTGCGTAGGCGTTACGCGCGCGGGCAGCCGAGAGGGCGCGCGTGGGCGCGGATGCTACGCCCACGTTGGGGGCTTTAGCGACGGTTTTATCCGTCACTAAAGACCCCTCATTTATTGTTTTGAAGTTGTAATGTCCATTTTGCCCCCACTCCTTGCAACTATAAAAGGAGACCCCCTCCATACGAAATTTTCATCCCTTCTTTCTCCTCTCTACCCCTTTAAAGCTCAAGAGAAGCTTGTCCCACACCCGGGATGCTTCTCGCGAGATAAAGTCCAATTTTCGTTCCCCTTCGGAAGTGGATCCCGCGACGACGACGACGTGCTGCTTCGTTCCCGTCTTTTGATTCGTCCTCCTTCGTCCCGCTTTGTTCTCCTTCGTCCAGGCGTCGTCCCGTCCGGCTTGTCCTCCAAGCAATCGTCGAGGAGGATAACATTTCTCTCCCCATTCTTATTTACAGCTTTTCTAGTGTAGAATTTTCTGCTTTATAGTGTAATTGATTTTCCGCATTCTAGTGTAACTTTTATAAACTATTGAAATATTGAATGCATGTTCTCTTTCTCTCTCTCTCTTTCTCTCTCTCTCTCTCTCATAGTTTGATAGCCCCATTGTAATTATAACGCCTTGCTTAAAGAAAATCTTAAAAAAAATATAATTGCGGAATAGAACAACGTAGCCTCCCTGTGTTCGACCCGGAATTATTTTCGGTATAAATTTTATTTTTTGAACACGAATTCTTCGCTTTCGAACTACAACGACAGGTTTTCCAAAACCAAACACGTTAGCGTAGGTTCGTAATCGTTCAACATTTTGGCGCCGTTGCCGGGGAGGCAACGATTTCCGATCTTTTCTTCGCATTTCTTGCACTTTATTTGTTTTCTAACTAACTTTCTCTTGTGTCTATTGTTTTGCAGAGACCTCCATCAAGGAATCAACAAGCGGTAGACTGGAGTAAAGTGCAGTTGAAGACAACTGTAAGTGTTTCCCCATTCTTTCCCCCTCCATAGATTTCATTTGCCACATTAAATCCAAATTCCAATTAACCTAGGTGTTTGCATAAATCCTAGGAATAATTTGGTTGTTTGGATTTCCACTCACATTCATTCCACCTTTGTTCATAAAAAAAATAATAACAAAAAGATAATCTTGTGGGGTAATTTTCAACAAATACACAATGTACACCCACATTTAAAGGCACTTAACCGAATTGATTTGTTTCTTCTCAACCGGGTTCTGATCTGTGGAACCGGTACACATAAAGCAACACATAACAGAGTAGAAATCATTCTAGGTTAACCATCTTTGAGTGCCTAACTTAGTGGTGCAATTGTGGCCAATTGTTTGAGTTGTTTGGGCCGCACCATTTTATTTAAAACCAACTCATCAAGTAGCTCCTCTTTAGGGTTTTCAATCTAGGTATACTCCAGGCACTCCACTTTCTTTCTGATTTTAAAGGAAAACTATCTTCACCCGTGTTTTACAACTTGGTTTGCTTAGAAACTTCATTGCAATTCACCTAATTTGAAACCCTAAAAGCTACTTAAGCAAGATTTGAACATTAAAATTCACGCATAATAAATAATCTTGCTTGAAAACCCTGGTTGTGCACGCACTTACATAAATCTCAATCAATCATTAAGGGCACAGCCCATTGTAAGGGCCCATCACATTCCATAAGCACCACAATCCCAGGCCTTAATAAAATTGAGTAGACGTTAGCCATAAGGTTTGATTCGCTCTTCAGGGCCTAGTCTGAGATTATTTTTGATTAACCTACTTGTACTGATTAATCTGATGTCTAGCTAGGGGAGCAGAGTCAAACGATCGCGGCTGGGGGGTACACTAGAAACCGGAGGCGAAAGCCAAAGGAAGAACCTTCTCCCCAGTTCCTCCTTCTAACTGGTTGGATTAAACAGACGCAAGTAAAGTAAATCACTTACAGTCTTAAGGCTGATTTTGGGAGTCAGTAGATCCTTAGGCTACCCCAATTAAGGACAGCCTTGTTTTGTTGTGTTGCAGGGTCCATATCCCCTGTCCTTCCGACCTTCTCCTAGTTTATGCTGGGAAGACGGTCATTGAATCCCCGATTGGAAGGACCATTAGAACATTCTAGGAGGCACAAGTTAGATTTCGGTCAATTCGATCCCATGGCCGAACAACAGCCTCCTCTGCTTGAAAATCCACAGGAAGAATTTAGAAGGCAGCTGGAACAAATGCAGAGAATGCAAGAATGGTTCCAGAGAATGCAGGGCGCTCAGCCCTTGAAGGATTTTTATGATCCTTCGAATTACAGGGAACGTCCCGGCGTCCAGATTCCAGCCAGTGACGTAGAAATCAAGCCCCAGGTGTTAAGCCTGATTAAACATTATCATGGGCTTGGCTCCGAAGATCCGTTTCAGCACTTGGAGGATTTGACCACTTTGGTCCAGACCACCAAGGCTCGAAACGTTAACGAGGAGCAAATGATCATGAGGCTCTTCCCCCACTCTCTTAGGGATAAAGCCGCGCATTGGTATAGGACAATAGGAAGACCAATTACAACTTGGAATGAGTTGAAATCGGCCTTTCTGAAGAAATTCCTCCTAGTCTGTCGTACCAATGCTTTGAGACGGGCAATCACTACTTTTACCCAGCGGCCGGGGGAGCAGTTTCATGTGGCCTGGGAGCGATTTCAGGACTTATTGCGGAGGTGTCCACACCACGAGATGCCGAAATGGCAACTTGTGCAGATCTTCTATCATGGGTTGAATGAGCAACTCAGAAACCATGTGGATGCTTCTTGCGGAGGCAATTTCCTCAATAAAGATGCAGATAGTGCACATGATTTATTTGAGGAAATAAGTGAGAATTCAATTAATCATGCCTCCATGGATACTTTTAACCGGTCCCAGCAACCCAGATCAAATGTCAATGAAGTCCAGGACTCTCATTCACTTGATATGGAATTGATTTGTAATAAACTTGATAAGGTGGACTTGGTTGCTAAAAGAATGGAAGAGTGGATGGCTGGCAATTCTATGAACAACTCTCAATCCACTCAATCCCAAAATTCGGGATTCCATTCCCCACGAGCTCCTTCTGGACGGGAGTTCGTGAATCAACTCGATGTGACTCAATCTATGAGTCAGCATTTCTCGGAACCCCATGGGTTCCCAACTGGGGCCTTTGATCCCAGTTTTTCTGATCCTTCCCTTTCTTTCTCTCCATCCTCACCCTATGAGGATGTCTGTGCTGTACAAGAGAATGTTAGATCCAACCCCTACTCGAATGCCTATAATCCAGGTTGGAGAAACCACCCTAACTTCTCTTGGAAAAATCCGGGACAACAGACCCAATTCCGACCCAGCTGTAATTTCCCTACTTGGAGGGGTGAGATCAGTGTGACGTAAAAAATGCGTAAATGAAATATAAAGCAATCTCAAAAAGACAATCACACAATGTACACAAAAAGTTTTTAGGTGGAAACCCAAACCGGGTGAAAACCACCACCTAACCCTCTCGAGTTAGGATTTTCCGATCAACCTAGTTGATCAAATCCACTAAACGAATCACTTTAAAACGAGGGTGATTCAACCTCAGTACAACCACGCTACAAGTACGAGGGTAGCGTTCCTCAACCCCTTCTCTCCACGAGAAGGATTTTGTCCCACGAAGGAGACGGGAATTCGCAAAGCGAATACCCAACCAAAAGACAAAGGTAAAATAAACAACAAACCTATAGAGCCAACAAAGTAATAAACCTAAGCTTCTATAGGATTTAGGAAACTCCCCTTTGCAAGGAGTGCGTCGACGATGACGCGGTGCGTGAGCCACGCGACGGCGCAACTTCGCTCTCGTGAACTACGGTGGGAGAGCGGGTGCGCAACAGCTTGATGCTCTCAAGAGAATGGTGCTTGAGCTTGGAGAGCAAGAGCTAGCTAGGACACAAGAGAGTGGAAAGTGTAATACAAATTGTTTCTTGTGTATCTTGGTCTCTCTAGGTGTGTCTTGGTGTGTAAAGGTTCCCCTCTATTTATAAAGGCCTTAGGAAGGCTTTGGAAGGCTTAAGAAAGGTTCTATAGCCGTTGGGAACAAAGCCCAAGTGAATCAGCCCGAAATCAGGAACAATCATTGTTCTGACAGGCTTATCAGACGTCTAATTCTAGCATCAGACGTCTGGAAGTTCAGTATAAGACGTCTGATTTTGGGCGGGTCTCTCCCTGACTTGGATCAGATCTAAACAGGGTTTTCACGCAAGTCCATCAGACGACATACAGGACGTCTGGCACTATGTCTGGACGTCTGGAAACCTACTTTTACTGTGGGAATTGATTTCCAAACGTTGCAACGGCTAGAAAATCTCTGATAAGAGATTTTGGGTCAGCCGAGGCAAAACGGTCATTTATCAGACGTCTGGACAGTCCTATGGATGTCTGATAAGGCTCTAACGGTCATATCTGGAGTGTTTGCGAAGCCAACCAACGGTCCACTAATTGGACGTCTGGCAAAGTCATCAGACGTCTCCTAAGACGTCTGGTCTAAGGTCTGGACGTCTGATTTCATCAGACAGAACTAACTATGTCCAGCCTAACAGTTATCAGACGTCTGAAACAACAGTCAGACGTCTTAAAATACATTATCAGACGTCTGATTTGGGAATTAGACGTCTGGAAAGTCTGTTTGAACCCTATATTGGTTTTCTAAGTATTCTACAGAAAACCTAAGTATCCTAGGGTTGTGCCGGTGTTCCTAGGACTACTGTTAGGGTTCTTTGAGGCTCTTTAACATGAAATATCTAAGGAAATAAAGAGCAACAAAAGAAACGAAAAATACAACAAGTACAAAAGAAGGAAATCTATCCTATTCTTCATTTCCTTCCATCTTCAATCTTTCGCTCCACGCGAACCTCCTCTGTTTTCCGTCAAGCTCCTCCAATCCGTCCTGGATGCGAGCTCGAACTCCATCTAAACACGTCCACATTTGCAATTGACCTGAAATCTACGACTCAAATTGCAAATGTTAAATAACACATGTTTTGTTATCATCAAAACAAATGATCGTGGTGCTCTAGCACCAACACCAGCAACTATGCTCCGCAACGTCCAATGGGTCAGGGTCAAGTATATACTCAGTTGCCTCCGAATCAGGTCAATCAGCCAACTTGGAATGCCCGTCAACCCGCAGGGCAGGCTGATTTGAACCGTCAAATGGTAGAGATGCAAGGATCTATGCTCCAGCTTATGCAGCAAATGAAAAACTCGCTGGACAACTTGCAATCCGGGCTCATTGCTAACTCTCGTCAACCCGGATCTCTACCATCCCAACCCGTACCCAACCCGCGAAACATTATAAATTCGGGCAATCAAGCCCAAGGGTACGGAAATCAGAGGGACCCGCACGCACATGCTCAGGTGGTTGAGCAGGTTTCCTCGTCTTCTTCTTCTGCTAATCAACAATTCATGATCAATCAAGCCCCTCCAATCTTTCCTAACTCTCCCCAAGACCCAAATTCTTATGCTTCTGCAAATTCTGTCACTTTGAGGAGTGGTAAGAAGACTCAGGATCCACAACCACACTATTCTGATCTTTTGAATCCTGAAGAATCTGAGGAGAGAGAGGAGAATTCTAGAGAAGAAATCAAGGCTCAGGAACCTGATTCCAAAGATCTAACTAATGTTCCTTTTCCTGAAGCCTTAGCCAAAGCAAAGAAGAAGTCTGCTGATAGCAACGAGGAGCTTCTGAATTTATTTAAGAATGATGAGATCAATATTCCGCTCCTTGATGCTATCGAGCACACACCAGCTTACGCAAAATTTTTAAAGGAATTATGTACACAAAAGCGTAAGTCGAGAGAATCTGTTCTGAGGAAGGTGGTACTCTCTGAGCAGGCTAGCTCTGTTATCCTGCACTACCTCCCTCAGAAAAAGAGAGATCCTGGTGCTCCTTTGATTTCTTGCGTTATCGGAGATTACACATTTGATAGAGCACTTTTGGATCTCGGTGCATCCATCAACCTAATCCCAACTTCTCTTTATGAGAAGTTTGGGTTAGGTGAACTTCGGCCAACTTCAGTAACGCTACAGTTAGCGGACCGTTCGGTCACAAACTCGTGAGGTGTTATTGAAGATGTTATAGTTAAGGTCAAGGATTTCTATTTTCCTGTAGATTTCCTTGTCCTTGACATGGATGTACCAGATAATCTGAGGAACACGCCCATCATTCTGGGGCGTCCGTTCCTGGCTACCGCAAAGGCCAACATTAATTGTGAAAGCGGTAGCATGGAAATCGCCTTTGGGGACCAACGAATGAAATTGGATATTTTTAAGGCGATAAACAAATTTGAGGATTGTGGATTTATTGAGGAACTTGATGAGGATAATGTTAATATTGAAACTTGTTTGACAGTTTCTACAATTAAAAGTTCCTCTTTGGTTAATGAATTTGACCTGCAACCCTCTGAACTGACATCTTCGGAAGAGGTTACTGATTTTGTTCACTCAAAACCTCTTCCTCTTATTGAATCTTCAGCATCTACCCTACCATCAATCATTACCCCACCCCAACTTGAATTGAAACCATTGCCCGAGAATTTAAAATATCAATTTCTAGGACCGCAGAATACGCTCCCTGTGATTATTAGTGCTAAATTGACAAAGGAGCAAGAGATTAAATTGATTAAGGTCTTAAATGAACATAAGGAGGCAATTGGTTGGACCATTCATGACCTCAGGGGGATCGAGCCATCTTACTGTAATCATAGAATATTTTTGGAAGATGGATCCCGCCCTTCTCGCCAGATGCAGAGGAGATTAAATCCAAATATGCGAGAAGTGGTCAAAAAGGAAATCATCAAGTGGCTCGATGCAGGAATTATTTATCCAATCTCTGACAGTCCCTGGGTAAGTCCCGTTCAGATTGTTCCAAAGAAAGCCGGGATTACTGTTGTGACTAATGAGAGAGGTGAATCTGTCACAACTCGTTCAGCTTCCTCTTGGAGAGTTTGTATTGATTACAGGAAGTTGAACACAGCCACTAAAAAGGATCATTTTCCCCTACCCTTCATTGATCAAATCTTGGAAAAATTAGCTGGGCAGAAGTACTTCTATTTTCTTGATGGCTACTCGGGATATAATCAAGTTCCTATCCATCCCGGGGATCAGGAAAAAACTACTTTCACCTGTCCCTACGGAACCTTTGCTTTTCGTAGGATGCCTTTTGGGTTATGCAATGCACCTGCGACTTTTCAAAGGTGTATGCTAGATATATTTTCCGACATGGTGGGAGAGTTTATGGAAGTCTTCATGGATGATTTCTCTGTTTTCGGAGAATCATTTGACTCTTGTTTGGCTAATTTAGAAATGATTCTTAAGTGATGTATCAAGACACGACTGGTCCTTAGCTGGGAAAAGAGTCATTTCATGACCCAAGAAGGCATCGTTTTGGGTCATGTAATCTCTAAACGGGGAATTGAAGCGGACAAAGCTAAGGTTGATGTTATCGCTAAACTTCCTCATCCCACATCTGTTAAACAAATCAGATCATTTCTTGGCCATGTGGGATTTTATTGAAGATTCATCAAGGATTTTTCGAAGGTTGCTCGACCTTTGAGCAATCTTCTTGCCAAAGAAACGCCGTTTGTTTTTGACTAATCATGCCGAAAGGCATTTGATTTTCTGAAAACGGCAGTCACCTGTGCTCCAATTTTGCAACCACCAATTTGGATAGCCCCATTTGAGATCATGACCGACGCTTCTGATTGCGCGGTCGGGGCTGTCCTGGGTCAGAAAATTGACCGAAAGCCCTCTGTCATTTACTACGCCAGTAAAACTCTGGATGAAGTCCAGAGGAATTATACTGTTACTGAAAAGGAATTACTAGCTGTAGTATTTGCTTTGGAAAAATTCAGGGCTTATCTCTTGGGGTCTCATGTTATTGTTTATACCGACCACTCGGCCTTGAGACATCTCTTGGCTAAAAAGGATGCTAAACCCCGGCTTATTCGTTGGATTCTTCTTCTTCAAGAATTTGATCTTGAAATCAAGGATAAAGCCGGGGTACAAAATGTGGTAGCGGATCATTTGTCGAGACTCCTAGGTGATTCCTCTTGTCCGGATATTCCGATTGCTGACACTTTTCCGGATGAAACCATTCTTACAGTTTTAGGTGTCCACTCCCCATGGTTTGCTGACATTGTTAACTATTTGGCCGTTGGTCAAATCCCCCAGGATTGGACCAAGCAACAATGAGATAGACTCAAATCTGAGGCCAAATACTACTTTTGGGAGGACCCTGAACTGTATCGCATCGGCTCTGATCAGATTATTCGCCGGTGCATACCGGAGAATGAATTCAACAGTATACTCGAGTTTTGCCATGCATCTGGGTGTGGTGGACATTTCTCCGGAAGAAAGACGGCTGCAAAAATCTTGCAATCTGGCTTCTATTGGCCGTCTTTATTCAAGGATGCCCAGGATTTCTCAAGGTCATGTTCTCGATGTCAGGCACTCGGGAGCATAACTAAGAGAGACATGATGCCCCTAAACCCTATTCTTCCTGTCGAAATTTTTGATGTTTGGGGCATCGATTTCATGGGACCCTTTATCCCTTCATTTGGACATCAGTACATTCTTGTTGCTGTTGATTATGTGTCCAAATGGATTGAGGCAATTCCCACCCGAACCAATGACCACAAGGTGGTCATCAATTTTGTCAAGAAAAATATCTTCAGTAGGTTCGGGATTCCGAGGGCTATCATCAGTGATGGTGGCACTCATTTTACTAATGCCCAATTTCGGAATTTATTGGCCAAATACGGGGTTAATCATCGAATTTCCACACCTTACCATCCCCAAACGAATGGACAAGCCGAGATCTCCAATCGAGAGATCAAGAACATTCTGCAAAAAACGGTTAGGCCTGATCGCAAGGATTGGACTCAAAAGCTTGAGGATGCTCTTTGGGCCTACCGTACGGCGTATAAAACGCCCATCGGCATGTCTCCATTCCGTTTGGTGTATGGAAAGGCGTGTCATCTACCCGTAGAGATTGAACACAGGGCATTTTGGGCAATCAAACAATGCAATCTAGATCTAAATCTAGCTGGGAAGACCAGGAAACTCCAACTATCTGAGTTGGAGGAGCTTAGAAATGATGCTTATGAGAACGCTAAGATCTACAAGGCTCGGACCAAAGCTCTACATGATCAAATGATTTCCCGCAAGAGCTTTGAGCCAAACCAGAAGGTCTGGTTATTCGATTCTAAACTTAAGCTCTTTCCTGGTAAACTTAGATCTAAATGGAATGGCCCATTCATAATTGATCAGATTTCTGACCCAAAGACGGGTAACACCTTTAAAGTCAACGGTCAACGTCTGAAGCCTGTTGTTGACTGTAATCTTCTAGAACCCGTTTCAGACTCTGTTGCTCTAGCCATTCTGTGACTTCTTTGGCTGGACTTCGCCTAGCTGACGGCATTAAACTCAGCAATTGTAAATATGACACAAGGCTGATACGAGCTTCATATCCAGGTGACATCTTTCATATTCTACCCTCTCTTTCATGTCTCTTTTTCAATGAGGACATTGCATCAGCTAGGCATGGGGGGGTGGATTCATTCTTGAATTATTTGGTCAGCCTTGTGAAATTCATGTAAATTGTTTCTCTTCTTATAAAAAAAAAAAAGGAAGGATTAGTTGGACATTAGGACTTTTCAATCCTAAGAAATACTACATTAGGATCTGAACACAAAGACCCCTCAGGTCTTTGGACTTAATTAGCCTGTGTATCCACTAAAATGTGGATTTGTCTTTGAGTCCTCGCCATCTTAATTCTATTATAATTGGAATAAATAAGTTTGGGTGATAAGTACACGACTTATCAACCCGCCCTCTGATTTGAGGGAATTTCGAGTCTTAAGCATCTACACACTTTCTTTGCACTGACTCGTTGTTCGGCGATTTTTACGGAAATTGGATAGCTAATGAACCTTCTAGGGTGATATGGCTGGCAAGTTATCGTGGGTAACAGCCCATAGGTAGGTTGTCCAGAGCCCAGTCACTGGACCTTTCTCTTTTTGCTGCCTTTAGGTAAATCTTAGATCAGGGAAGCCACCTACTTAAAAAAAAAAAAGAAAAAAAAATCAAAAAGGAGAAAAGAACAAAAAGAAATAAGCCACACTTCGCCGCACGAGTATGGCTGGCAAGTTGTCGGTGGTAACAGCTCATCGACCGATTGTCCAAAACCCAGCTCAGAAAATGCACTAAAAATTCCCAAAACACTTAGGAAGAAGCGGAGAAGTAGAATAAACCGGGGAGATATACACTGGATTCACCCTTGTGTTGACCTCGTTAAAAATAAAAGTAGGGAGAAAGCTACCGGTTGTAAAGATACACCTTTAGGCAGAATTCTTTTTGAGGTCACCTAGAGGCGTAGAAATCCGAAGTCCGTTCTAATTGCCGGTCAACGAGTCTATCACAATCACAATAAGATGCTTAAAACTTAGGGTTCTCATCCAATCTTGGGTGAGTTGAATGGTCGTAGAAAGCCACTCTTAAACCCTAAAATTTGAAAATCCAAAAAAATTAGAAAAGAGTAAAAAGAGAAAAAGAAAATTTTCTTTGAATAAGGCGAGGGCTTGAGGCGGTCTGCATTTTGGCTGATACCTGGGCACTGTTGTGTCTTTGAAAGTTCAGTTCCTAAGTAGAAAATTTCTTAATGATTGAAAGTGACTCAGGTCCAAATAATCCAACCAAATTCTTTTATAAATAGCATATAGTTTTTGCTAGGGACTAGCAAAAGATAGGCATGGGGGTATGATGTAAACACAATTACACTACTTAAAAGGTCTATTTTTGCATGTTCTTAAGCATAGAATTGCATTTCATGATATAAATATTGCATTACATGCATCATCTTGCATTTAGAATAGTTTGAATAAAATGGAGGTTAATTGTCTCCTTTTATGTGCTTGGACAGGGAAAATATTTTATCAGGGTCTCGGATCAAAGATCCAACCGTATGGATGTGATCAGGGCGACGATTAGAGTTCAACGACTCCAAGATCGCCCTAATCAGGCATCCGTAGCATCAGATAAGTGACCCGGGAACCCTAGAAGATCAAGGGCCAGGATGGTGTAAATCTGCACTTCAGATGATAAATCCGACCGCACGGATGAATTCGGATCGACGATCGCAGCCCAACGACACAAAAATCAAGTCAATCCGACATCCGTGGCACCATCTACAACTTCCAGAAGATGGACGGCCAAGATGGCGCCACATGGCGCCATCTCAGCCGCCCAAATGGCCGCTTGCATTTTGTGAAGGCCCCCGCCCGATCGCTCTCCGCCGTCAGATGGAGATCCAACGGCTGTGGTCGCTCGCGCTTAAAAGCGTCCGCGCGACCATTTCGTCCGCGTAGCGCAGCGGCGACGCAGCTGCGGGCGAAGCAGAGGTCGCGGGTTCGAGCCGCGGAGAGGGGGTCAAAGGCGCGGGCGAGCGGGCGCGGACGAGCGTCAGATGAAGATCCAACGGCTGTGCGCGCTCAATTAGGACGACGCGCGATTGGACGCCGGGCGTAACGTGCGATCGCACGCGGGCGGGCGCGCTACGCAGCGGGCGCGGACGCGATTTAAGCCGTCCGATCTCGCGATCGGACGGCTGAGACTTCGCGGACGTGCGTAGGCGTTACGCGCGCGGGCAGCCGAGCGGGCGCGCGTGGGCGCGGAGGCTACGCCCACGTTGGGGGCTTTAGCGACGGTTTTATCCGTCACTAAAGACCCCTCATTTATTGTTTTGAAGTTGTAATGTCCATTTTGCCCCCACTCCTTGCAACTATAAAAGGAGACCCCCTCCATACGAAATTTTCATCCCTTCTTTCTCCTCTCTACCCCTTTAAAGCTCAAGAGAAGCTTGTCCCACACCCGGGATGCTTCTCGCGAGATAAAGTCCAATTTTCGTTCCCCTTCGGAAGTGGATCTCGCGACAACGACGACGTGCTGCTTCGTTCCCGTTCTTCTGATTCGTCCTCCTTCGTCCCGCTTCATTCTCCTTCATCCAGGCGTCGTCCCGTCCGGCTCGTCCTCGAAGCAATCGTCGAGGAGGATAACATTTCTCTCCCCATTCTTATTTACAGCTTTTCTAGTGTAGAATTTTCTGCTTTATAGTGTAATTGATTTTCCGCATTCTAGTGTAACTTTTATAAACTATTGAAATATTGAATGCATGTTCTCTCTCTCTCTCTCTCTCTCTCATAGTTTGATAGCCCCATTGTAATTATAACGCCTTGCTTAAAGAAAATCTTAAAAAAAATATAATTGCGGAATAGATCAACGTAGCCTCCCTGTGTTCGACCCGGAATTATTTTCGGTATAAATTTTATTTGTTGAACACGAATTCTTCGCTTTCGAACTACAACGACAGGTTTTCCAAAACCAAACACGTTAGCGTAGGTTCGTAATCGTTCAACATTTTGGCCCGCAGCTGCGTCGCCGCTGCGCTACGCGAACGAAATGGTCGCGCGGACGCTTTTAAGCGCGAGCGACCACAGCCGTTGGATCTCCATCTGACGGCGGAGAGCGATCGGGCGGGGGCCTTCACAAAATGCAAGCGGCCATTTGGGCGGCTGAGATGGCGCCGTGGCGCCATCTTGGCCGTCCATCTTCTGGAAGTTGTAGATGGTGCCACGGATGTCGGATTGACTTGATTTTTGTGTCGTTGGGCTGCGATCGTCTATCCGAATTCATCCGTGCGGTCGGATTTATCATCTGAAGTGCATATTTACACCATCCTGGCCCTTGCTCTTCTAGGGTTCCCGGGTCACTTATCTGATGCTACGGATGCCTGATTAGGGCGATCTTGGAGTCATTGAACTCCAATCGTCGCCCTGATCACATCCATACGGTTGGATCTTTGATCTTAGGCCCTGATAAAATATTTGCCCTATCCAAGCACATAAAAGGAGACAATTAACCTCCATTTTATTCAAACTATTCTAAATGCAAGATGATGCATGTAATGCAATATTTATATCATGAAATGCAATCCTATGCTTAAGAACATGCAAAAATAGACCTTTTAAGTAGTGTAATTGTGTTTACATCATCCTCCAATCCGTCCTGGATGCGAGCTCGAGTTCCGTCTAAACACGTCCACATTTGCAATTGACCTGAAATCTAGGACTCAAATTGCAAATGTTAAATAACACGTGTTTTGTTATCATCAAAACAAATGATCGTGGTGCTCTAGCACCAACATGTCCATCACCACCTTCTCCATCTTCGACTGCCCTCCGGCGAGGCGTACTCACCACTCCACGCCTCCATCCGCCTCGCCAGCTACCCTTTAAGCTCCACGCCACCTCACTGACACCGAATCCACCCTCCATTCACCACCTAGCACCTCCAAACCACTCCCTGAACACACCCACTCTCACGCACACAGAGTGCCCTAGGCACACGGCCACAGGCACTCTCGCGGCTCGTCGACCTCCGCATCGCACTCGCCGTGCTTTTGTGGACCTTCCTGAACCTTTTTGACGTGGTTGTGAGGCCGTTTGCGTGTTTTAGGTTTAGCCCTCCTCGTCGCCATTGACGAGCAACAGGAGCTGCTTGAAGGCAACTCCAAGCGTGAGCCCCAGGCGACGCGGAAGGGAGCCACACACACATCCATGACTTCACTTGGGGTTGCAAGCTTCTGCTGCTGCCTCAATTGCGCGAAGTTTTCTCCCGCAGGCTCTCGAGATCGGAGGTGGGACTTTAGTCCCACCTCAGAAGTGTATGGGCGCACCCCCATACATAAATTAAAAAAGTGTTATCGGCTGGTTGCCTCCGATAGCATTGGGGTGAGGTCCCTCACCTACTCACCCGGTCTCGTCTGCAACACGCCCACGCGGATTTGGCCCGACCCGACTTCCCACTCCTGTGCACTCCTCACGCACCACCCACACCGGTGCGCCTGGACCTGAGCATGGGACCTGACCCGATTACCCGGCTTTGGGAGAGCTTACCAAAGAGAGATTCAGAGAGAGAGAGAGATGCGGGGAAGGGGTAGGGGTAGGTTTTGCACTGACGTTTGTGTGTGTGCGCAGGAAGGAAGGAAGGAAGGAGAAGAGAAGAGGAAGCCAAGAGGAAAAGGAGAAGGAGAGGCTGATCAGATAAGGAATTTGAGCTCTGAATCAGACGTCGGTGAAAAAGAAGAGGCAGCAGCAAGAAAAAGAAGAAGAGGCAATCGCAAGAAGAAGGAAGAAGAAGAAGGACGGAACTGCTGAAGACAGAAGACAGAAAAGAAGAGTGCAGAAGAAGGGCCAGAGCAGAAGAAAGAAGAAAAGAGAAAGAACCGTAGCTGCTGAAAAAAAGAAAGGAAGAAGAAGCAGAGAAGCCCTTCAGAGAAGAAAGAAAGGAAAGGAAAAGAAAAGAAAAGAAGAGAAGAAGAGCTTGCCGCAAAGAAGAAGAAAGAAGAGAAGGAAAAGGGAAAAAGAAAGAAAGGAGCAATTTTTACTTTCTCTCTCTCTCTTTTTCTTAATTTTTCTAAAACATTATATATTGTGAATTTATATGCTCCTAAAATTATAATTTGCTCCCTGAGTTCGACCTTGGGAAACTTTTTATTTCCAAGTAGCAAATTGTATTAAATTGGTGACCGTTTCTTTATAATATACTACGACGAAACCTAGAGCGAGATAACGACAACCACCTGATTTTGATACTTAAGCGCACTAAACCAAATTGTGTGTGGTTTAGGATGCTTAGGTTACCGAGTCCTGCAAACCAGAGGTCAGTTAACGAGGTCGAAAAATCCATAAGCTTTAGACCTAATACTTAAGCTTCGCATTTTCCCCAACCTCTTGAGGATTATCCAGATCTTAATGGATACTTGAATTTTTAAGCCTAAACACAAGTCCAAAAGGCCTAAGATCAGCATTCATATTAATTTCTTTTTGTCTCTTAGCACTTTTGTCTTTTTATTTCTTTCTTTTGATTTGGTGTAGAACTAAGTAGATTCCTTGATCTTTTACTAATGACTATCTCTTTTTTTATTTCAAACTATGCACCTTTTTGACATTTATATCACCTCCCATTTTTCTTCTCAAGAATGATACGCAATTAATTCACTCAAAATTTCCTCCCTTCTCCATTTTTTTGTTATTTTTCAATTTTCTATTTTCTTGGTTTTTAGAATATGTATTTTTTTGTGAGAACCCTTCCAAACTGTGAATTTTTGTATGTTTACACTTTACCACCCCACATGCCTAGGCTTTGCAATGTCCTCATTGCAAACAGAGGGCATGAAACAGTTTTGGGTTCAGGAATTAGAACAGGATTATCGGGTGGGTGAATGGGTCGGGAATGACTGTTGCGAACGATTTCAAGTTCTGGTATAAGTACCAGAGGTGGGATTTACTGTTCTAAAACTGAACTCAGAGTGCAATAGACATGAAGTACAGAAGGATAATCAGAAGGATCTCGAGTTTTTGAAATGACGGGTTACCTCCCGTTAAGCACTAAATTCAACACCTTTAGCCGAGCGGAAAATGGTATGGAGTGGTCAAATCAGACGAGTTTTGCAGAACAAGCACCTTGATTAATAGGCTGGTTGCTCAAACTAGGTGATTGTTCAAATCAGCAGGCTGATGATGCAGCTCAAACCCAATCAATCTGGTGGGTTGATAGATGTGGATCAAGAGATGCGATGCCCACCAGATACCGTGGAGCTCAACAGGATAGGGAAGTGAAAAGCTAAGGTTTGGCTGAGTCGGATCAACCTAATTAGAGTAGGGATCCTCAAATGAAAAAGAATTAGTGGAGGATGTAGGAACCTGATTGCACAGCAAAAATACATCAGCAATTGTGCCATCTTGTGCTATTTCCTAGCATTGCCAGTGCATATTATGTAGCCATAGTCGCATTTGTAGAAATACACGCATGCATACATTTAATTGAGAGGGGAGGAGAGTGAATAAAATGACCTTGCAATTAACAAATTCCTCAAGTGCTGCCTTGCAAAATCTCCATCTTTATTTTTTCTTTCTATTTGACTTTGAATTCTTCCCGCAGCTGCAAGACATGGCCTCTTCTTCCTCACGCCATGCTCTGCACAGCAGCTTGCCCTGCAGCCGCATGCACAGCCATGCATAGCCAGGGCATGGCTGTGCATGCCTTCTTCCTCTTTAAAAAGAGCATGGCTTCTTCTTTGCAAAGAGAGCTTGGTCCACCTCACACACAACACCTTCTTCTCCAGGCCATCTCCTCCCCTCTCCCCTCCATACGCAGCCTCTCCTTCTGAGGAGCCACTCTCCAGGCAGGAGTAGCTCACAGTGGTGCACAACCACCACTGTGAGTCCCACCACCGCCCAGCTCATTAAAGAGCCAGTGGGTGTGGTGGTCTTCTCTTCTCTGAATTCGTCCTTCAGCCATTTCCGCCATTGGAGCAGGAACTTTAAGCTTTGAAGCTCAAGCTCCGCAGCAGCAGCAACGCAGGCCACCGAGCGCCCGCACGCAGGCCACCCTCACCCCTCTCCGTGCGCCCTGTCGCGAACCGCCTCTCCGCAAGCCAGCAGCCAGCGCAGCTTCTCCGCGCGCGCGCCAGCCGCTCACACCTCCCGCACTCACAGAATCGGACATGCCCAGTCGCGCGGAGCCGAGTGGCACTGTAGCCCCTGTTCACGCTAGTCAGCGGAACACTGTGGCTACAGTGCTGTGACCGGTAAGTTTCTCACTTAACCGGTCACCCGGCGCGCCGCAACGGTCCCAACCCGCATCCCGCCCCGCACCCACTCCAGCGCCCGCCCGCACGTCTGCGTTCGCCCGTGTACGCCCGCCCTCTTCAGCATCTGCTTGCGCCCACTCCCTTTGCTCGCGTACGCTCGCCCGCTTCAGCACCCACCTTACTGCACAGCGTAGTGCGCTGCGGCCTCTCTCCCTCGCGCTCACTCCCTCCAGTGCGCACGTCTTCGCGTGCCTACGAGCAGCGCGGTGCGCTGTGGCCATCAGATGACGCCTTGAGGACGCGGACGACTTAACTCCAGCATTCTTCACTCAGCAGACGCTCTCCCCCCCTCTCTCTCTCTCTCAGCACTCTCTCACACTCTTTGCACACACATACACACACACACTCTCACTTATACATTAATATATACTTATACATACATACATATATATATACTTATATCTATACATATAGTAGTACCTATATACCTAAGTATTAGTATACATACATACATACATACATATATATATCTATATACTTATCTATATATATATTTATACATATATACATATATACATATATAAGTACACATATACCTATATATTTATAACCATATATATATTTACATATAGATATATATTTACAGATATATATATATATTTTCATATCACCTACCATAAGTTGTGTCGCGGGAATATCTGCACTAGTTGCTGATATTCCCCGATACACGCGTACAGAAAGCGTGTTCGCACTCATCTTCCACCCATCCACCTTACATTCCACGCGGCACTTCGTCCTGTTAGTTGCGTCTTCCTAGAAGACAACCGACTTGACACCGTGCTATACACCATATCCACCTCCACCCCCACCCCTTCATACATATATAATATATACCTATATATAGATATTATATTTACTTCATTTCTGCTTCTCTTTCCTGCCAATAAAAAGATAAAAAAAATATACAAAAGAGAAAAGATAATTCTTGACTTGCAGGTACTCAGTCTTGCGAAAACTAGTTTTGAAATCCTAATTTGGCTCAAAGACAAGAACCTGATTTTGAGGGTGTGCCTCAAGGACAAGAATTATCAGAAGAAAATCTTAAATAGAAAAACACCAAAAACATAATAAACGAATGGAAGAGATTCGTTATAGGAAAGGCGTAGAAACTTCTTCTAATCCCACTTCCCTGAGTTCGACCCTGGGCCTAAAAGTGACCAAGATAGAATCAAGTAGGTCAGGTTAAAAATTTTGTAAAGAGATGGTTAGGCTCGATTTAGGTTAACCACGATACACATTTCAACGATAAAATCACCATATTAACATAACATGTCCGGGTCCGACCATACACCTTCTTTTCAGAACCCTACAAAAATGATCAGAGAAGGATGGGGCATGATTTGTAGTCTGATCGATGTCTGAAACCAGATTGGAATGTGGAGGAGAATCATCTACAACTATCTCATTGAGAGGAGAATCAGAGTAGTAATTGAGTTCGGTAGTGGGTCGAGGTTGAAAACGGGTTTGGGAAGGTTCTACATGTGTAGAAGAGGTGGCATCAATAAGAATTGTGTGTGAGGGCTCCTCTAGAAAGGATTCAACGGTAGGTTCATTTAGAGTGTCATCATAGTAGCCATCATCTCAAAGGTAAATGCCTGAAGAGTGTTTATAGGATGAAGGAAATTTGAGTCAAGAAAAGATTCGAACACTGGGTTGTAGACACTCGGCAATTTTTGTTTCTGATTCCTAAGGATAAAAAAGAAATGATTCCATCTTAATGGAACCTGATTTTGAATCAGTGATCTCGGGATCAGGGACCTCAAAGTCAGAGACGAAGAATGGATCATGTATGCTGAGGTCGTAGATTGGCTCATAGTCATCAGGAAACAATGGTTCTTCGAAATCATAGTAAGATTCGAAATCGTCAGATAACTTGCGAGAATCAAGTTCTGAATCCGATTTGGGATCAGAGGTTCCACCACAGAATAAATCAAAAGATGTAGACTCAGCAACTTGACTTGGGTCTAGCCTATTCTTATATTCCAAGCTCAAAAAGGTGTCCCTATTAAGTCGGGGCTCGACTTCTTGGTTTGTAGGTGTTCGCAATGCTTTCTCGTGTTTTAAATTAACCTTATTGCAATATAGTTGAAAAAGCGTGTGAACAAATAAAAATTTTTATTACATAAAACTTCCGAAATTGAACTCAGGGAACAAATTGGTATTTAGAAGCCAAAAATCACAAAACTTGAAAGATAATGTTGAGTAATGATGCTCTGTATATAAAGGTTAGAGAGTAAAAACATAAAAAGAAATACATTCTTTTTCTTTTCTTCTTTCTTCTCCTCTCTTTCCTTTTCTTCACTTTCTCTCTTCTCTTCTTTCTCTGTCTTTCCTGTCTTCAGACGTCTGATTCTGTGAATCAGATGCCTTAAGTGGTGATCTGCTACATTACTTCTTCAGCCTTCTTTGTCTTCTTCTTCTTTTCTTCTCTACTGTAGCTCCTTCCTCTCTGTAGCAACTCTTTCTCCTTCTTCTTCAAGTCCTTCCTTCTCCTTCAACTGCCCTTCTTCCTTGCCTTAGGCATCTTCTTCTCTTCTTCCCTGCAGCTGCTTCCTCTTCCTCCTTCCCTGCACAACATAGAGAAGCAAAACCTACCTGCTACCCTCCCCACGTCTCTCTCTCTATTTCTCTCTTCGCTTTCTCAGAGCCAGCCGAGTAATCGGGTCGGGTTACGCAGGCCCGGGTCCAGGCGCACCGACGTGGGTGGTGCGCGAGGAGTGCAGGGTAAACGGGTCAGCTAGGTCCGCGTAGCGTGGGTCGCGGACGAGGTGAGTATATGGCCGAGGGGACCTCACCCCATGTTCAGAGGCAACCAGGCTAAAACACAAATTCAATTTAATCCACTCACCTGCGTTGAAAACTTTTGAGGTGGGACTAAATGTCCCACCCGCTTCACGCTCGCAGCAGCAGCAGGTGTTCCCTCTGATTGCGAAGCTGCAAGGGGTTGCGGCTTCAATTGGTGGACTGGAGTCATGAGCGAAGATGTTCTGCGCGACTTGGGATATCCACCTGGGGCTGGTGAAGTCTGGAGCTCGCTTCAAGCTTGCTTCAAGCTCTGCTCCAATGGCGGAGGGGCGTCGGAACCTGAAAGTGTTGGTGCTAGAGCACCACGATCATTTGTTTTGATGATAACAAAACACGTGTTATTTAACATTTGCAATTTGAGTCCTAGATTTCAGGTCAATTGCAAATGTGGACGTGTTTAGACGGAGTTCGAGCTCGCATCCAGGACGGATTGGAGGAGCTTGACGGAAAACAGAGGAGGTTCGCGTGGAGCGAAAGATTGGAGATGGAAGACAAGAAGAATAGGATAGATTCTTTTTTATCCTTTCATGTATCTCTTGTATTTATTTTCTTGCTCTTTCTGATTCCTTAGAACATTATGTTAAAGAGCCTCAAAGTACCCTAAAAGTAGTCCTAGGAACACCTGCACAACCCTAGGATACTTAGGTTTTCTGTAGAATACCTAGAAAACCAATATAGGGCTCAAACAGCATTTCCAGACGTCTAATCCAAAAATCAGACGTCTGATAAAGAATTTTAAGACGTCTGACTGTTGTTTCAGACGTCTTATAACTGTTAGGCTGGACTTAGTTTTCTGTCTGATGAAATCAGACGTCCAGACCTTAGACGAGACGTCTTAGAAGACGTCTGATGGATTTGCCAGACGTCCAATTAGTGGACCGTTGGCTGGCTTAGCAAACACTCAAGAATATGACCGTTAGAGCCTTATCAGACGTCCATAGGACTGTCCAGACGTCTGATAAATGACCGTTTTGCCTCGGCTGACCCAAAATCTCTTCTCAGAGATTTTCTAGCCGTTGCAACGTTTGGAAATCAATTCCCACAGTAAAAGTAGGTTTCCAGACGTCCAGACATAGTACCAGACGTCCTGTATGTCGTCTGATGGACTTGCACAAAAACCCTGTTTAGATCTGATTCAAGTCAGGGAGAAACCCGCATAGAATCAGACGTCTGACCTTGGAATCAGACGTCTTAAAGTGGCCTTCCAGACGTCTGATGCCAGAGTTAGACGTCTGATAACCCTGTCAAATGCAATCATTGTCCTGATTTCGGCCTGATTCTCTTGGGCTTTGCACCCAACGGCTATGGAAGCTTTTCTAAGCCTTCCAAAACCTTCCTAAGGCCTCTATAAATAGAGGGGAGCCTTTACACACCAAGAAAGACACAAGACACACTTAGCTATACACTCTCACACTCTTGTGTCCAAGAAGCTCTTGCTCTCTAAGCTCAAGTTCTACATCTTGAGAGCATCCAACCGTTGCGCACCCGCTCTCCCGCCGTTGTCCACGAGAGCGAAGTTGCGCCATCGCGTGGCACACGCACCGCGTCATCGTCGACGCACTCCTTGCAAAGGGGAGTTTCCTATTTCCTATAGAAGCTAGGTTTAATTTTGTTGGCTCTATAGGACTGTTGTTTTATTTTATCTTTGTATTTTGGTTGGGTATTCGCTTTGCGAATTCCCGTCTCCTTCGTGGGACAAAATCCTTCTCGTGGAGAGAAGGGGTTGAGGAACGCTACCCTCGTACTTGTAGCGTGGTTGTATTGAGGTTGAATCACCCTCGTTCAAAGTGATTCGGTTAGTGGATTTGATCAACTAGGTTGATCGGAAAATCCTAACTCGAGAGGGTTAGGTGGTGGTTTTTACCCGGTTTGGGTTTCCACCTAAAAATACCTGTGTACATTGTGCGATTGATTTTTGTGAGATTGCTTTATATTTTATTTCCGCATTTTATTACGTCACCCCTCCTGGTAGGGACGAACCTTCATTTGGTATCAGAGCAGGTCTCGCGAAATCGGCGTTACAAACCGGCGAGGATCTAGATCATGGAGGGAAGCATAGCCGCAGTCAGAATCTCCGAAGGGCAATCCACCGTCCGACCACCCTATTTTGACGGGAGGGACTTCGGATATTGGAAGTTGAGGATGAAGACGTGGCTTCAAGCCACGGACTTCGCTCTATGGGAACGTTGCGAAGCCTCATACGAGATCCCGGAGCGACCGGATGCAGGCTACTCGCAGCTACATATTCAAGATCTCTCACTCAACGCAAAGGCAATGAATGCCTTGTATTGCGCGTTGAGTCCGAAAGAATTCGAACGAATCCAAGAGTGCACCACCGCTCACGAGATATGGAGGAGGTTGGAAGGCACTCATGAGGAGACAAGTTCGGAAGAAGATCTCGGAGAGAAGGAAACCACGTGCCTTGGTTTCATGGCAATCGGAGAAAGCGACATCGACAGCGAAAGCGACTCCGACAATGAGGTAAACCTGGATTTACAAGATGCTTTTAATGAACTTTTTGAGATTAGTAAATCACTTAGGGTAGAAAATAAAAGCATTAAAAAGAACCTTAGTTTTCTTAGAAATGAAAATGATAGGTTAGAAAAACAACTCAAGGATATAGAGACTAGTCCTAAGGATAATAACCTGTTATTAGAAAATCAAGACCTCATCAATGAAAATAATAAATTGATTGAGGAAAATAATAGTCTAAAGTTAGAAATTTCTGATTTAAAGACTAAGATGAGTATTATAGAAAAAGAAATTGCATGTCTTAGGGAAAACTCCAACAAATTAATCAATAAAGTAGATAATTTTTATAGCCCTAAGGTTGAGAAAGGATCTCCATCAAGGAGACCTTCTAACAAATCCGGATCCAAGCTCACTTGGATACCGAAGAAAAAATTAGAATCTTGTTTTGTAGGGTTCAGGGATGACTACAACATAAAGGACTGGACCTACAAACTAAAGGCTGGTCAACTCAAGTTGGGAGAACCAAGGAGTAGACCAAGGAGGAGAACAAGAAGACCGACGAGACGGCGAACAAACGACGGACCCGCCGCACGTCGACCACCAGATTGGAGACCGGCGCCGATGCCCGGGCCTCCAAGCTACGGATGGGAGCCCCATCCGATGTGGCATCCACCACCACCATTCGGGCCATTTTATTGGCCATGGTAGGCGAGGTAAAATTTTTAACCCTATCTTTTTATAAGCATTTAGATAGGGGGAGTTAAAAATTAATGAGCTAATTGTCAATATTTAAGGGGGAGATATAAGGTAGCTAAATTTCCTTTAGAAAGGGGGAGAAAAATAATAGCTATCTCATTGTTACAAAAAGGGGGAGAATATCACCTTTGTTAAAATAAACTCATAGAAGAGCATGTTTTAAGGGGGAGTTATAGGAAATGTAAAATCAATTAAACCTTTTTGATAATGTCAAAAAGGGGGAGGATTTTTATGCATTATTATTTACGATTTTGTCATCATCAAAAAGGGGGAGATTGTTGGTGCTAGAGCACCACGATCATTTGTTTTGATGATAACAAAACACGTGTTATTTAACATTTGCAATTTGAGTCCTAGATTTCAGGTCAATTGCAAATGTGGACGTGTTTAGACGGAGTTCGAGCTCGCATCCAGGACGGATTGGAGGAGCTTGACGGAAAACAGAGGAGGTTCGCGTGGAGCGAAAGATTGGAGATGGAAGACAAGAAGAATAGGATAGATTCTTTTTTATCCTTTCATGTATCTCTTGTATTTATTTTCTTGCTCTTTCTGATTCCTTAGAACATTATGTTAAAGAGCCTCAAAGTACCCTAAAAGTAGTCCTAGGAACACCTGCACAACCCTAGGATACTTAGGTTTTCTGTAGAATACCTAGAAAACCAATATAGGGCTCAAACAGCATTTCCAGACGTCTAATCCAAAAATCAGACGTCTGATAAAGAATTTTAAGACGTCTGACTGTTGTTTCAGACGTCTTATAACTGTTAGGCTGGACTTAGTTTTCTGTCTGATGAAATCAGACGTCCAGACCTTAGACGAGACGTCTTAGAAGACGTCTGATGGATTTGCCAGACGTCCAATTAGTGGACCGTTGGCTGGCTTAGCAAACACTCAAGAATATGACCGTTAGAGCCTTATCAGACGTCCATAGGACTGTCCAGACGTCTGATAAATGACCGTTTTGCCTCGGCTGACCCAAAATCTCTTCTCAGAGATTTTCTAGCCGTTGCAACGTTTGGAAATCAATTCCCACAGTAAAAGTAGGTTTCCAGACGTCCAGACATAGTACCAGACGTCCTGTATGTCGTCTGATGGACTTGCACAAAAACCCTGTTTAGATCTGATTCAAGTCAGGGAGAAACCCGCATAGAATCAGACGTCTGACCTTGGAATCAGACGTCTTAAAGTGGCCTTCCAGACGTCTGATGCCAGAGTTAGACGTCTGATAACCCTGTCAAATGCAATCATTGTCCTGATTTCGGCCTGATTCTCTTGGGCTTTGCACCCAACGGCTATGGAAGCTTTTCTAAGCCTTCCAAAACCTTCCTAAGGCCTCTATAAATAGAGGGGAGCCTTTACACACCAAGAAAGACACAAGACACACTTAGCTATACACTCTCACACTCTTGTGTCCAAGAAGCTCTTGCTCTCTAAGCTCAAGTTCTACATCTTGAGAGCATCCAACCGTTGCGCACCCGCTCTCCCGCCGTTGTCCACGAGAGCGAAGTTGCGCCATCGCGTGGCACACGCACCGCGTCATCGTCGACGCACTCCTTGCAAAGGGGAGTTTCCTATTTCCTATAGAAGCTAGGTTTAATTTTGTTGGCTCTATAGGACTGTTGTTTTATTTTATCTTTGTATTTTGGTTGGGTATTCGCTTTGCGAATTCCCGTCTCCTTCGTGGGACAAAATCCTTCTCGTGGAGAGAAGGGGTTGAGGAACGCTACCCTCGTACTTGTAGCGTGGTTGTATTGAGGTTGAATCACCCTCGTTCAAAGTGATTCGGTTAGTGGATTTGATCAACTAGGTTGATCGGAAAATCCTAACTCGAGAGGGTTAGGTGGTGGTTTTTACCCGGTTTGGGTTTCCACCTAAAAATACCTGTGTACATTGTGCGATTGATTTTTGTGAGATTGCTTTATATTTTATTTCCGCATTTTATTACGTCACCCCTCCTGGTAGGGACGAACCTTCATTTGGTATCAGAGCAGGTCTCGCGAAATCGGCGTTACAAACCGGCGAGGATCTAGATCATGGAGGGAAGCATAGCCGCAGTCAGAATCTCCGAAGGGCAATCCACCGTCCGACCACCCTATTTTGACGGGAGGGACTTCGGATATTGGAAGTTGAGGATGAAGACGTGGCTTCAAGCCACGGACTTCGCTCTATGGGAACGTTGCGAAGCCTCATACGAGATCCCGGAGCGACCGGATGCAGGCTACTCGCAGCTACATATTCAAGATCTCTCACTCAACGCAAAGGCAATGAATGCCTTGTATTGCGCGTTGAGTCCGAAAGAATTCGAACGAATCCAAGAGTGCACCACCGCTCACGAGATATGGAGGAGGTTGGAAGGCACTCATGAGGAGACAAGTTCGGAAGAAGATCTCGGAGAGAAGGAAACCACGTGCCTTGGTTTCATGGCAATCGGAGAAAGCGACATCGACAGCGAAAGCGACTCCGACAATGAGGTAAACCTGGATTTACAAGATGCTTTTAATGAACTTTTTGAGATTAGTAAATCACTTAGGGTAGAAAATAAAAGCATTAAAAAGAACCTTAGTTTTCTTAGAAATGAAAATGATAGGTTAGAAAAACAACTCAAGGATATAGAGACTAGTCCTAAGGATAATAACCTGTTATTAGAAAATCAAGACCTCATCAATGAAAATAATAAATTGATTGAGGAAAATAATAGTCTAAAGTTAGAAATTTCTGATTTAAAGACTAAGATGAGTATTATAGAAAAAGAAATTGCATGTCTTAGGGAAAACTCCAACAAATTAATCAATAAAGTAGATAATTTTTATAGCCCTAAGGTTGAGAAAGGATCTCCATCAAGGAGACCTTCTAACAAATCCGGATCCAAGCTCACTTGGATACCGAAGAAAAAATTAGAATCTTGTTTTGTAGGGTTCAGGGATGACTACAACATAAAGGACTGGACCTACAAACTAAAGGCTGGTCAACTCAAGTTGGGAGAACCAAGGAGTAGACCAAGGAGGAGAACAAGAAGACCGACGAGACGGCGAACAAACGACGGACCCGCCGCACGTCGACCACCAGATTGGAGACCGGCGCCGATGCCCGGGCCTCCAAGCTACGGATGGGAGCCCCATCCGATGTGGCATCCACCACCACCATTCGGGCCATTTTATTGGCCATGGTAGGCGAGGTAAAATTTTTAACCCTATCTTTTTATAAGCATTTAGATAGGGGGAGTTAAAAATTAATGAGCTAATTGTCAATATTTAAGGGGGAGATATAAGGTAGCTAAATTTCCTTTAGAAAGGGGGAGAAAAATAATAGCTATCTCATTGTTACAAAAAGGGGGAGAATATCACCTTTGTTAAAATAAACTCATAGAAGAGCATGTTTTAAGGGGGAGTTATAGGAAATGTAAAATCAATTAAACCTTTTTGATAATGTCAAAAAGGGGGAGGATTTTTATGCATTATTATTTACGATTTTGTCATCATCAAAAAGGGGGAGATTGTTGGTGCTAGAGCACCACGATCATTTGTTTTGATGATAACAAAACACGTGTTATTTAACATTTGCAATTTGAGTCCTAGATTTCAGGTCAATTGCAAATGTGGACGTGTTTAGACGGAGTTCGAGCTCGCATCCAGGACGGATTGGAGGAGCTTGACGGAAAACAGAGGAGGTTCGCGTGGAGCGAAAGATTGGAGATGGAAGACAAGAAGAATAGGATAGATTCTTTTTTATCCTTTCATGTATCTCTTGTATTTATTTTCTTGCTCTTTCTGATTCCTTAGAACATTATGTTAAAGAGCCTCAAAGTACCCTAAAAGTAGTCCTAGGAACACCTGCACAACCCTAGGATACTTAGGTTTTCTGTAGAATACCTAGAAAACCAATATAGGGCTCAAACAGCATTTCCAGACGTCTAATCCAAAAATCAGACGTCTGATAAAGAATTTTAAGACGTCTGACTGTTGTTTCAGACGTCTTATAACTGTTAGGCTGGACTTAGTTTTCTGTCTGATGAAATCAGACGTCCAGACCTTAGACGAGACGTCTTAGAAGACGTCTGATGGATTTGCCAGACGTCCAATTAGTGGACCGTTGGCTGGCTTAGCAAACACTCAAGAATATGACCGTTAGAGCCTTATCAGACGTCCATAGGACTGTCCAGACGTCTGATAAATGACCGTTTTGCCTCGGCTGACCCAAAATCTCTTCTCAGAGATTTTCTAGCCGTTGCAACGTTTGGAAATCAATTCCCACAGTAAAAGTAGGTTTCCAGACGTCCAGACATAGTACCAGACGTCCTGTATGTCGTCTGATGGACTTGCACAAAAACCCTGTTTAGATCTGATTCAAGTCAGGGAGAAACCCGCATAGAATCAGACGTCTGACCTTGGAATCAGACGTCTTAAAGTGGCCTTCCAGACGTCTGATGCCAGAGTTAGACGTCTGATAACCCTGTCAAATGCAATCATTGTCCTGATTTCGGCCTGATTCTCTTGGGCTTTGCACCCAACGGCTATGGAAGCTTTTCTAAGCCTTCCAAAACCTTCCTAAGGCCTCTATAAATAGAGGGGAGCCTTTACACACCAAGAAAGACACAAGACACACTTAGCTATACACTCTCACACTCTTGTGTCCAAGAAGCTCTTGCTCTCTAAGCTCAAGTTCTACATCTTGAGAGCATCCAACCGTTGCGCACCCGCTCTCCCGCCGTTGTCCACGAGAGCGAAGTTGCGCCATCGCGTGGCACACGCACCGCGTCATCGTCGACGCACTCCTTGCAAAGGGGAGTTTCCTATTTCCTATAGAAGCTAGGTTTAATTTTGTTGGCTCTATAGGACTGTTGTTTTATTTTATCTTTGTATTTTGGTTGGGTATTCGCTTTGCGAATTCCCGTCTCCTTCGTGGGACAAAATCCTTCTCGTGGAGAGAAGGGGTTGAGGAACGCTACCCTCGTACTTGTAGCGTGGTTGTATTGAGGTTGAATCACCCTCGTTCAAAGTGATTCGGTTAGTGGATTTGATCAACTAGGTTGATCGGAAAATCCTAACTCGAGAGGGTTAGGTGGTGGTTTTTACCCGGTTTGGGTTTCCACCTAAAAATACCTGTGTACATTGTGCGATTGATTTTTGTGAGATTGCTTTATATTTTATTTCCGCATTTTATTACGTCACCCCTCCTGGTAGGGACGAACCTTCATTTGGTATCAGAGCAGGTCTCGCGAAATCGGCGTTACAAACCGGCGAGGATCTAGATCATGGAGGGAAGCATAGCCGCAGTCAGAATCTCCGAAGGGCAATCCACCGTCCGACCACCCTATTTTGACGGGAGGGACTTCGGATATTGGAAGTTGAGGATGAAGACGTGGCTTCAAGCCACGGACTTCGCTCTATGGGAACGTTGCGAAGCCTCATACGAGATCCCGGAGCGACCGGATGCAGGCTACTCGCAGCTACATATTCAAGATCTCTCACTCAACGCAAAGGCAATGAATGCCTTGTATTGCGCGTTGAGTCCGAAAGAATTCGAACGAATCCAAGAGTGCACCACCGCTCACGAGATATGGAGGAGGTTGGAAGGCACTCATGAGGAGACAAGTTCGGAAGAAGATCTCGGAGAGAAGGAAACCACGTGCCTTGGTTTCATGGCAATCGGAGAAAGCGACATCGACAGCGAAAGCGACTCCGACAATGAGGTAAACCTGGATTTACAAGATGCTTTTAATGAACTTTTTGAGATTAGTAAATCACTTAGGGTAGAAAATAAAAGCATTAAAAAGAACCTTAGTTTTCTTAGAAATGAAAATGATAGGTTAGAAAAACAACTCAAGGATATAGAGACTAGTCCTAAGGATAATAACCTGTTATTAGAAAATCAAGACCTCATCAATGAAAATAATAAATTGATTGAGGAAAATAATAGTCTAAAGTTAGAAATTTCTGATTTAAAGACTAAGATGAGTATTATAGAAAAAGAAATTGCATGTCTTAGGGAAAACTCCAACAAATTAATCAATAAAGTAGATAATTTTTATAGCCCTAAGGTTGAGAAAGGATCTCCATCAAGGAGACCTTCTAACAAATCCGGATCCAAGCTCACTTGGATACCGAAGAAAAAATTAGAATCTTGTTTTGTAGGGTTCAGGGATGACTACAACATAAAGGACTGGACCTACAAACTAAAGGCTGGTCAACTCAAGTTGGGAGAACCAAGGAGTAGACCAAGGAGGAGAACAAGAAGACCGACGAGACGGCGAACAAACGACGGACCCGCCGCACGTCGACCACCAGATTGGAGACCGGCGCCGATGCCCGGGCCTCCAAGCTACGGATGGGAGCCCCATCCGATGTGGCATCCACCACCACCATTCGGGCCATTTTATTGGCCATGGTAGGCGAGGTAAAATTTTTAACCCTATCTTTTTATAAGCATTTAGATAGGGGGAGTTAAAAATTAATGAGCTAATTGTCAATATTTAAGGGGGAGATATAAGGTAGCTAAATTTCCTTTAGAAAGGGGGAGAAAAATAATAGCTATCTCATTGTTACAAAAAGGGGGAGAATATCACCTTTGTTAAAATAAACTCATAGAAGAGCATGTTTTAAGGGGGAGTTATAGGAAATGTAAAATCAATTAAACCTTTTTGATAATGTCAAAAAGGGGGAGGATTTTTATGCATTATTATTTACGATTTTGTCATCATCAAAAAGGGGGAGATTGTTGGTGCTAGAGCACCACGATCATTTGTTTTGATGATAACAAAACACGTGTTATTTAACATTTGCAATTTGAGTCCTAGATTTCAGGTCAATTGCAAATGTGGACGTGTTTAGACGGAGTTCGAGCTCGCATCCAGGACGGATTGGAGGAGCTTGACGGAAAACAGAGGAGGTTCGCGTGGAGCGAAAGATTGGAGATGGAAGACAAGAAGAATAGGATAGATTCTTTTTTATCCTTTCATGTATCTCTTGTATTTATTTTCTTGCTCTTTCTGATTCCTTAGAACATTATGTTAAAGAGCCTCAAAGTACCCTAAAAGTAGTCCTAGGAACACCTGCACAACCCTAGGATACTTAGGTTTTCTGTAGAATACCTAGAAAACCAATATAGGGCTCAAACAGCATTTCCAGACGTCTAATCCAAAAATCAGACGTCTGATAAAGAATTTTAAGACGTCTGACTGTTGTTTCAGACGTCTTATAACTGTTAGGCTGGACTTAGTTTTCTGTCTGATGAAATCAGACGTCCAGACCTTAGACGAGACGTCTTAGAAGACGTCTGATGGATTTGCCAGACGTCCAATTAGTGGACCGTTGGCTGGCTTAGCAAACACTCAAGAATATGACCGTTAGAGCCTTATCAGACGTCCATAGGACTGTCCAGACGTCTGATAAATGACCGTTTTGCCTCGGCTGACCCAAAATCTCTTCTCAGAGATTTTCTAGCCGTTGCAACGTTTGGAAATCAATTCCCACAGTAAAAGTAGGTTTCCAGACGTCCAGACATAGTACCAGACGTCCTGTATGTCGTCTGATGGACTTGCACAAAAACCCTGTTTAGATCTGATTCAAGTCAGGGAGAAACCCGCATAGAATCAGACGTCTGACCTTGGAATCAGACGTCTTAAAGTGGCCTTCCAGACGTCTGATGCCAGAGTTAGACGTCTGATAACCCTGTCAAATGCAATCATTGTCCTGATTTCGGCCTGATTCTCTTGGGCTTTGCACCCAACGGCTATGGAAGCTTTTCTAAGCCTTCCAAAACCTTCCTAAGGCCTCTATAAATAGAGGGGAGCCTTTACACACCAAGAAAGACACAAGACACACTTAGCTATACACTCTCACACTCTTGTGTCCAAGAAGCTCTTGCTCTCTAAGCTCAAGTTCTACATCTTGAGAGCATCCAACCGTTGCGCACCCGCTCTCCCGCCGTTGTCCACGAGAGCGAAGTTGCGCCATCGCGTGGCACACGCACCGCGTCATCGTCGACGCACTCCTTGCAAAGGGGAGTTTCCTATTTCCTATAGAAGCTAGGTTTAATTTTGTTGGCTCTATAGGACTGTTGTTTTATTTTATCTTTGTATTTTGGTTGGGTATTCGCTTTGCGAATTCCCGTCTCCTTCGTGGGACAAAATCCTTCTCGTGGAGAGAAGGGGTTGAGGAACGCTACCCTCGTACTTGTAGCGTGGTTGTATTGAGGTTGAATCACCCTCGTTCAAAGTGATTCGGTTAGTGGATTTGATCAACTAGGTTGATCGGAAAATCCTAACTCGAGAGGGTTAGGTGGTGGTTTTTACCCGGTTTGGGTTTCCACCTAAAAATACCTGTGTACATTGTGCGATTGATTTTTGTGAGATTGCTTTATATTTTATTTCCGCATTTTATTACGTCACCCCTCCTGGTAGGGACGAACCTTCATTTGGTATCAGAGCAGGTCTCGCGAAATCGGCGTTACAAACCGGCGAGGATCTAGATCATGGAGGGAAGCATAGCCGCAGTCAGAATCTCCGAAGGGCAATCCACCGTCCGACCACCCTATTTTGACGGGAGGGACTTCGGATATTGGAAGTTGAGGATGAAGACGTGGCTTCAAGCCACGGACTTCGCTCTATGGGAACGTTGCGAAGCCTCATACGAGATCCCGGAGCGACCGGATGCAGGCTACTCGCAGCTACATATTCAAGATCTCTCACTCAACGCAAAGGCAATGAATGCCTTGTATTGCGCGTTGAGTCCGAAAGAATTCGAACGAATCCAAGAGTGCACCACCGCTCACGAGATATGGAGGAGGTTGGAAGGCACTCATGAGGAGACAAGTTCGGAAGAAGATCTCGGAGAGAAGGAAACCACGTGCCTTGGTTTCATGGCAATCGGAGAAAGCGACATCGACAGCGAAAGCGACTCCGACAATGAGGTAAACCTGGATTTACAAGATGCTTTTAATGAACTTTTTGAGATTAGTAAATCACTTAGGGTAGAAAATAAAAGCATTAAAAAGAACCTTAGTTTTCTTAGAAATGAAAATGATAGGTTAGAAAAACAACTCAAGGATATAGAGACTAGTCCTAAGGATAATAACCTGTTATTAGAAAATCAAGACCTCATCAATGAAAATAATAAATTGATTGAGGAAAATAATAGTCTAAAGTTAGAAATTTCTGATTTAAAGACTAAGATGAGTATTATAGAAAAAGAAATTGCATGTCTTAGGGAAAACTCCAACAAATTAATCAATAAAGTAGATAATTTTTATAGCCCTAAGGTTGAGAAAGGATCTCCATCAAGGAGACCTTCTAACAAATCCGGATCCAAGCTCACTTGGATACCGAAGAAAAAATTAGAATCTTGTTTTGTAGGGTTCAGGGATGACTACAACATAAAGGACTGGACCTACAAACTAAAGGCTGGTCAACTCAAGTTGGGAGAACCAAGGAGTAGACCAAGGAGGAGAACAAGAAGACCGACGAGACGGCGAACAAACGACGGACCCGCCGCACGTCGACCACCAGATTGGAGACCGGCGCCGATGCCCGGGCCTCCAAGCTACGGATGGGAGCCCCATCCGATGTGGCATCCACCACCACCATTCGGGCCATTTTATTGGCCATGGTAGGCGAGGTAAAATTTTTAACCCTATCTTTTTATAAGCATTTAGATAGGGGGAGTTAAAAATTAATGAGCTAATTGTCAATATTTAAGGGGGAGATATAAGGTAGCTAAATTTCCTTTAGAAAGGGGGAGAAAAATAATAGCTATCTCATTGTTACAAAAAGGGGGAGAATATCACCTTTGTTAAAATAAACTCATAGAAGAGCATGTTTTAAGGGGGAGTTATAGGAAATGTAAAATCAATTAAACCTTTTTGATAATGTCAAAAAGGGGGAGGATTTTTATGCATTATTATTTACGATTTTGTCATCATCAAAAAGGGGGAGATTGTTGGTGCTAGAGCACCACGATCATTTGTTTTGATGATAACAAAACACGTGTTATTTAACATTTGCAATTTGAGTCCTAGATTTCAGGTCAATTGCAAATGTGGACGTGTTTAGACGGAGTTCGAGCTCGCATCCAGGACGGATTGGAGGAGCTTGACGGAAAACAGAGGAGGTTCGCGTGGAGCGAAAGATTGGAGATGGAAGACAAGAAGAATAGGATAGATTCTTTTTTATCCTTTCATGTATCTCTTGTATTTATTTTCTTGCTCTTTCTGATTCCTTAGAACATTATGTTAAAGAGCCTCAAAGTACCCTAAAAGTAGTCCTAGGAACACCTGCACAACCCTAGGATACTTAGGTTTTCTGTAGAATACCTAGAAAACCAATATAGGGCTCAAACAGCATTTCCAGACGTCTAATCCAAAAATCAGACGTCTGATAAAGAATTTTAAGACGTCTGACTGTTGTTTCAGACGTCTTATAACTGTTAGGCTGGACTTAGTTTTCTGTCTGATGAAATCAGACGTCCAGACCTTAGACGAGACGTCTTAGAAGACGTCTGATGGATTTGCCAGACGTCCAATTAGTGGACCGTTGGCTGGCTTAGCAAACACTCAAGAATATGACCGTTAGAGCCTTATCAGACGTCCATAGGACTGTCCAGACGTCTGATAAATGACCGTTTTGCCTCGGCTGACCCAAAATCTCTTCTCAGAGATTTTCTAGCCGTTGCAACGTTTGGAAATCAATTCCCACAGTAAAAGTAGGTTTCCAGACGTCCAGACATAGTACCAGACGTCCTGTATGTCGTCTGATGGACTTGCACAAAAACCCTGTTTAGATCTGATTCAAGTCAGGGAGAAACCCGCATAGAATCAGACGTCTGACCTTGGAATCAGACGTCTTAAAGTGGCCTTCCAGACGTCTGATGCCAGAGTTAGACGTCTGATAACCCTGTCAAATGCAATCATTGTCCTGATTTCGGCCTGATTCTCTTGGGCTTTGCACCCAACGGCTATGGAAGCTTTTCTAAGCCTTCCAAAACCTTCCTAAGGCCTCTATAAATAGAGGGGAGCCTTTACACACCAAGAAAGACACAAGACACACTTAGCTATACACTCTCACACTCTTGTGTCCAAGAAGCTCTTGCTCTCTAAGCTCAAGTTCTACATCTTGAGAGCATCCAACCGTTGCGCACCCGCTCTCCCGCCGTTGTCCACGAGAGCGAAGTTGCGCCATCGCGTGGCACACGCACCGCGTCATCGTCGACGCACTCCTTGCAAAGGGGAGTTTCCTATTTCCTATAGAAGCTAGGTTTAATTTTGTTGGCTCTATAGGACTGTTGTTTTATTTTATCTTTGTATTTTGGTTGGGTATTCGCTTTGCGAATTCCCGTCTCCTTCGTGGGACAAAATCCTTCTCGTGGAGAGAAGGGGTTGAGGAACGCTACCCTCGTACTTGTAGCGTGGTTGTATTGAGGTTGAATCACCCTCGTTCAAAGTGATTCGGTTAGTGGATTTGATCAACTAGGTTGATCGGAAAATCCTAACTCGAGAGGGTTAGGTGGTGGTTTTTACCCGGTTTGGGTTTCCACCTAAAAATACCTGTGTACATTGTGCGATTGATTTTTGTGAGATTGCTTTATATTTTATTTCCGCATTTTATTACGTCACCCCTCCTGGTAGGGACGAACCTTCATTTGGTATCAGAGCAGGTCTCGCGAAATCGGCGTTACAAACCGGCGAGGATCTAGATCATGGAGGGAAGCATAGCCGCAGTCAGAATCTCCGAAGGGCAATCCACCGTCCGACCACCCTATTTTGACGGGAGGGACTTCGGATATTGGAAGTTGAGGATGAAGACGTGGCTTCAAGCCACGGACTTCGCTCTATGGGAACGTTGCGAAGCCTCATACGAGATCCCGGAGCGACCGGATGCAGGCTACTCGCAGCTACATATTCAAGATCTCTCACTCAACGCAAAGGCAATGAATGCCTTGTATTGCGCGTTGAGTCCGAAAGAATTCGAACGAATCCAAGAGTGCACCACCGCTCACGAGATATGGAGGAGGTTGGAAGGCACTCATGAGGAGACAAGTTCGGAAGAAGATCTCGGAGAGAAGGAAACCACGTGCCTTGGTTTCATGGCAATCGGAGAAAGCGACATCGACAGCGAAAGCGACTCCGACAATGAGGTAAACCTGGATTTACAAGATGCTTTTAATGAACTTTTTGAGATTAGTAAATCACTTAGGGTAGAAAATAAAAGCATTAAAAAGAACCTTAGTTTTCTTAGAAATGAAAATGATAGGTTAGAAAAACAACTCAAGGATATAGAGACTAGTCCTAAGGATAATAACCTGTTATTAGAAAATCAAGACCTCATCAATGAAAATAATAAATTGATTGAGGAAAATAATAGTCTAAAGTTAGAAATTTCTGATTTAAAGACTAAGATGAGTATTATAGAAAAAGAAATTGCATGTCTTAGGGAAAACTCCAACAAATTAATCAATAAAGTAGATAATTTTTATAGCCCTAAGGTTGAGAAAGGATCTCCATCAAGGAGACCTTCTAACAAATCCGGATCCAAGCTCACTTGGATACCGAAGAAAAAATTAGAATCTTGTTTTGTAGGGTTCAGGGATGACTACAACATAAAGGACTGGACCTACAAACTAAAGGCTGGTCAACTCAAGTTGGGAGAACCAAGGAGTAGACCAAGGAGGAGAACAAGAAGACCGACGAGACGGCGAACAAACGACGGACCCGCCGCACGTCGACCACCAGATTGGAGACCGGCGCCGATGCCCGGGCCTCCAAGCTACGGATGGGAGCCCCATCCGATGTGGCATCCACCACCACCATTCGGGCCATTTTATTGGCCATGGTAGGCGAGGTAAAATTTTTAACCCTATCTTTTTATAAGCATTTAGATAGGGGGAGTTAAAAATTAATGAGCTAATTGTCAATATTTAAGGGGGAGATATAAGGTAGCTAAATTTCCTTTAGAAAGGGGGAGAAAAATAATAGCTATCTCATTGTTACAAAAAGGGGGAGAATATCACCTTTGTTAAAATAAACTCATAGAAGAGCATGTTTTAAGGGGGAGTTATAGGAAATGTAAAATCAATTAAACCTTTTTGATAATGTCAAAAAGGGGGAGGATTTTTATGCATTATTATTTACGATTTTGTCATCATCAAAAAGGGGGAGATTGTTGGTGCTAGAGCACCACGATCATTTGTTTTGATGATAACAAAACACGTGTTATTTAACATTTGCAATTTGAGTCCTAGATTTCAGGTCAATTGCAAATGTGGACGTGTTTAGACGGAGTTCGAGCTCGCATCCAGGACGGATTGGAGGAGCTTGACGGAAAACAGAGGAGGTTCGCGTGGAGCGAAAGATTGGAGATGGAAGACAAGAAGAATAGGATAGATTCTTTTTTATCCTTTCATGTATCTCTTGTATTTATTTTCTTGCTCTTTCTGATTCCTTAGAACATTATGTTAAAGAGCCTCAAAGTACCCTAAAAGTAGTCCTAGGAACACCTGCACAACCCTAGGATACTTAGGTTTTCTGTAGAATACCTAGAAAACCAATATAGGGCTCAAACAGCATTTCCAGACGTCTAATCCAAAAATCAGACGTCTGATAAAGAATTTTAAGACGTCTGACTGTTGTTTCAGACGTCTTATAACTGTTAGGCTGGACTTAGTTTTCTGTCTGATGAAATCAGACGTCCAGACCTTAGACGAGACGTCTTAGAAGACGTCTGATGGATTTGCCAGACGTCCAATTAGTGGACCGTTGGCTGGCTTAGCAAACACTCAAGAATATGACCGTTAGAGCCTTATCAGACGTCCATAGGACTGTCCAGACGTCTGATAAATGACCGTTTTGCCTCGGCTGACCCAAAATCTCTTCTCAGAGATTTTCTAGCCGTTGCAACGTTTGGAAATCAATTCCCACAGTAAAAGTAGGTTTCCAGACGTCCAGACATAGTACCAGACGTCCTGTATGTCGTCTGATGGACTTGCACAAAAACCCTGTTTAGATCTGATTCAAGTCAGGGAGAAACCCGCATAGAATCAGACGTCTGACCTTGGAATCAGACGTCTTAAAGTGGCCTTCCAGACGTCTGATGCCAGAGTTAGACGTCTGATAACCCTGTCAAATGCAATCATTGTCCTGATTTCGGCCTGATTCTCTTGGGCTTTGCACCCAACGGCTATGGAAGCTTTTCTAAGCCTTCCAAAACCTTCCTAAGGCCTCTATAAATAGAGGGGAGCCTTTACACACCAAGAAAGACACAAGACACACTTAGCTATACACTCTCACACTCTTGTGTCCAAGAAGCTCTTGCTCTCTAAGCTCAAGTTCTACATCTTGAGAGCATCCAACCGTTGCGCACCCGCTCTCCCGCCGTTGTCCACGAGAGCGAAGTTGCGCCATCGCGTGGCACACGCACCGCGTCATCGTCGACGCACTCCTTGCAAAGGGGAGTTTCCTATTTCCTATAGAAGCTAGGTTTAATTTTGTTGGCTCTATAGGACTGTTGTTTTATTTTATCTTTGTATTTTGGTTGGGTATTCGCTTTGCGAATTCCCGTCTCCTTCGTGGGACAAAATCCTTCTCGTGGAGAGAAGGGGTTGAGGAACGCTACCCTCGTACTTGTAGCGTGGTTGTATTGAGGTTGAATCACCCTCGTTCAAAGTGATTCGGTTAGTGGATTTGATCAACTAGGTTGATCGGAAAATCCTAACTCGAGAGGGTTAGGTGGTGGTTTTTACCCGGTTTGGGTTTCCACCTAAAAATACCTGTGTACATTGTGCGATTGATTTTTGTGAGATTGCTTTATATTTTATTTCCGCATTTTATTACGTCACCCCTCCTGGTAGGGACGAACCTTCAGAAAGCACCAACACGGAGTCGCGGCCCTATCAAAACACTTGGGTAGCTTTGCCGTGTCAAGGCGAAGGTGGTGCAGTGGGTGGCGTGGCGCAGGGGCGCTTGTGCAAGCATGCCTAGGGCACACTGTGTGCGTACGTGTGGGTGTATTCAGGGGTGTGTTTGGGTGAGTAGAGTGGTGGTGTGAGTGAGGGGAAATGTTGAGTGGAGTGAGGGGATGCTTATGGACTTGCTGGAGAGGGGTGGGACTGCTTGTGGAGGTGGAGCGGCCTCGCCGGAGTTGGTGGCTGGAGGTGAAGGAGATGATGGTGATGGAGTATGGCAGTAGTCGATTTAGGAAATAGATAAGGGGAAAATGAAGAGGGGAGAAAGAGGTACTTATCTAGGGTGTTCAGAGTGAAGTGGGGAGGTGGAGGGCGAGCGGCGGGTGTTTGCCATCGCCAGAGATGAAGACCTTGTGGGGAGGAAGTGGCGACGAGGAAGAGAGGCGGAGGGCGCGCGCTAGTGCGACAGCGCGGAGGAGCACGGTGGAGATGGCTCTGCCACTGGAATGGTGGCATGGCGACAAGAAGAGGGAGGAAGAGTCACCGAAAGCTGTGGACAGTTGGCCGGAGTGAGGAGGAGACGAATCTGGGGGGCTTTCTCTGGCCAATTTAAGCTTGAAGGAAGCGGAGGGCTTTGGGCTTCCTTAAATAGGCGTAGGCAGGGGAAAGAGTTGCGAGGAAGAGGACGAAATTCCTCGCCGGAGGAATGATCGGAGGGAGACCCATACCTCTCGAGCGTTCGCAGGAGAGGTATGGGGCGTTTCAGGGCATGGGGAGCTGCCCATGCGGTAGGGGACTTCGCAGGGAGCTCCCCTTTTAAATCTGGGAGCGGCTCCCCATGAATCCAAGGAGAGAACCTCCGCGCAAAGTCGCTGGAGGTATGGGTCCCTGGTGTGATGGCAAAGGGACCGAAATGAAGAAAGAGACGAAGAAGTTAGGGGGGGATTTGCAAGGGATTCAAAAAGTTGAGGGTCTAAATGTAATTTGGTGGACCAATTTGCAAAGTGGGTCAAGACGACCTTCCCTTAGGTCCAAATTTTGGTATAAACCTAATTTGGACCTAAGGAATCCAATGGTAAAGTTGGATTTTAGGTTTGACCACGTTTGATTGGACATTTTGCATAAAATCCAAATTAGGTCAAATATTAGGCATGGACCCCAATCTAGGTCAAAACAGGTTCCAAAGGCCAAATTGAAGGTTTTAAACCCTATGGGATATTTTTCCATGAATTTTAGAGGATTTAGTTGATTTTTATCCTGCCTGGAACCTTATGAATTTAAGTGGATTTGTTTTAGGATTACAGAATGTCATTTAATTCCTAAGTTTCACAATAACCCTTTTCTGATTGAACCATCCCACTTTTTCTCTTATTAAGTCCAATTGACCTATGTATAGACCCTTAGAAATCCCGTTGGTGAACTGCAATGGTAAAATTATGGTTTTACCCCTTGATTTATGTTCTCTTCCCAGATTAATGATCCCTTGAATTAAGCCCTTCTTTTGGTTATGCAGGAGCTCTTGTTTACTTTATTAGGTCAAAATATGCTATTTAGGGCTCATGATGCGGTTCTCATCAGTAGGGAAGACCCAATCAAAACCCAACTCTTCCAACTCCTTGGTTTCTATATCATAGATAGGCGTGACTTCCGAAAAATCAATCTGTGTTTCTGAGGAGGTTGGAGAGGTGCATTCTGTTAGTTCAACCACTCGTATATAATATTTTGATGATTTTACAAAATGAAGAAAATGAAATAAAAAATAAGCGTAGCATATTATTTTCTCTCTGTAATAACATATTTGCAGGATTTCAAAAGGCTTTCCAAGACGGGAGATTAAAAGCGTGAAGACGAGTAGCATAAGTATTAGGTCTTAGGCTTTTTCATGTAAACTTTCAAAGGTTGTAATTTTCATTTTATTTGAGTCTAGAAATATTGTAAAGAGCCCCCAAACAAAACCTCTAAATAGCTAACTTAGGCTCTCTACACTTAAGATAAATTAGAAACAAAAACCCAACACTTATACTTTTATCAGACGTCCAGGACAATGGTCAGACGTCTAATTTTCCACTTTAAGACGTCTGACAAATGTATCAGACGTCTAATTTCAAAGATTTCTGCCTTTGTTTGTCTCCTCATAAACATCAGTCGAAGGACTTCACTTTCAGACGTCGATAATCTTTAACAGACGTCTGATTGTTTACCCAGACGTCCTCATACTAACCGTTAGACTTCGTCTATGCCAAAAACAATTTCCAGACGTCTTGACACACTTCCAGACGTCTGCCTTTGAACCGTTGGCCATGATTTTCTGTGCGTATCTCTTTACGGCCAAATAATCTTTTGGCAGAAGAAGTAGGGAACAGTATTTAGGTTTCCAGACGTCTGGTAATGTTCTCGGACGTCCATAATGACGTCTGATCCTCTAAACCTAGAACCCTGTTTGGATCTGATGACAACAGGAACGAATCCACCATTCATTAGACGTCCAATGAAATAATCAGACGTCTTATGAGATAATATCAGACGTCCTTCTTTTGATCCAATAGAGTCTGTTGAGGATGTCCTGCAATATTAGACGACCAGAGGTAAAATCAGACGTCCTATAAGACGTCTGATCCTATAATTAGACGTCTGATGTTGCTGTTAGACTCATCATTGCCCTGATTTTGTGTGGATTTCGTCTTAAACTCTTGAGATTTGTTTCCAACGGCTAGAAGAGCTCTCCCAAGTGTTCTTGAAGGTTCCAAACTTGCCTATAAATAGACTACAACTCCTATTAGGCAAGACACACCTCTTGAGATACAATTCCATTAGAAAAATCTCTTGCTCACTACTCTAAGCTCCATTTTGCCCTTGTGTTGTGCCAATACTCTGATCAAAGGGCAAATCCATACTCCCGACAAACTCCGTTCTGCAAATCATTAGGGAGTTCTTTTCATGCTTAGTAGATAAGAAAGCAACTAAATTATTGGGGTGCTCTATAGGTGTTATTTTACTTCTTAATTTCTGTACTTTGGGTATCCGGCCTGTCGGGTCCCCGTCTCTTCATTTTGAAGGGAGAAACCTCCGCTTAGGGATCGGAGGTGGGATTTGTAATTAAGGTACACTACTCTCGTTTAAGTAGTGTGGTTAGTGGATTGATCACCTTGTGATCAAAAATCCTGAGTCAAGAGATTGGCTTAGGTGGTGGTTTTCGCCCATCTTGGGTTTCCACCTAAAAATAATTGAGTATATATTGTGATTGAATCTTTTTTATTACAATATTCTATAATTTCACTATTCACCCCCCCTCTAGTGCAATTTCACATTCATCAAATAAAGGCCCAAAATCGTAATCCCAATTCAAAATCTGATTTTCATCACATGGGGCCTTGTAATCTTCCCAAGAAGGCTCAGATCCAAATTCTAGGCTAAAGGTGTGGATTGGATCACTAGAAGCTAGGTTGGGCTCTATAGGGATGTCAGAATTGTCCTCGAGGGTCACCTTATCAAAATAAGGAGTGAAATTTACACCCTCGAGAGGTTCTGAGTCAATCTCATTATCACAGGAGTCTAGGAAATCTAAGCTTCGTGAACCAAGATTTTGTATTTCTAGGGTTGGCTCAAAATCATGTTCTCCTGCAATTGGATCCTCCCAACCCTTCTTAATATTAGGAATGTTAATTTATTCGTAATTTGAATCAAGTTCCATTTGGGTTAGGGGTCCATAACAAGCTTAATCATCAAACCCAGGATGTGGGAAATTGTGTTGATCACTAGTCTCACACCAAGCTATTTTGTTAGTTTCTAACAGGTATTTTTGATCAATTGTTATATATACTTATTTAGTAATTCTCCCCATTTTTCAAAAAATTCATTGAATTTTTCTGGAAGTGAAGAATTTGACCAATATTGCAGACAATCATTGTTGTATAATTTCACCAATTCACCGTGTTCTGCTAATAGGAGATCTCGGGTTGAACCGTATTTCATTTATGTCCATGTTATCTCCACACAGTTCGTGCTGATTTCTGTTGTTTTTGCAAATCTTTCCTGAATGTCCCTTGCTTAATATTCTTCATGGTTTCTATAGGCATTCTCAAATATCTTTTCTTTTAGGCTCATTTGGGACTCAGGTTTCCTGAATAGTCTTCCTATATAGCCAGGCTGCATTTTTTAATCAGATGGTAGAATCAAGATGTAGAATCAAAACTCAGGTTTAGATTAGAGCTGATCAGATCTGAAAGAACTCCCTAAGATAATCTGTGTATGTGCTCTAAATAGAAGGGATGAGAGACTAGATGTGAAATTTGACCCAATCAAGGCACCCAAAGATTTTTGGATGACTAAGGCAATTTCGAGGCAGATGATACCTCTCAATCAAAACTCCGTACACCCGAGAAGTACCTGGGCAGCCAGGAAGGGAGAGCCCTACAAAGACACCTACACGGTAGAGCGACCCCGCGAGTTACAGGGTTTCCCCCACCCGACTTTCCTTGTCATTGAGGGTCCAGGTAGACCAGAATGTACAAACTTAAGTCCTTAAGTCTACCAATTTTATGTCTTAATTTGTGCCTTGATTTTCACTTGATTAAAAGTTAATTTCAACTTGTGACCTAATTTGGAGGTTGGTTGGCCTACAATATAGGCTAACTTCACTTGACCTACCCTAAAGATGGTAGAATGAGATCTAGGTCAAGACCTAGAAATCACCCTGATTTGACTCTTAGGTTATTAGGTCCAAGGATTTTAGGGTTCAAGTGAATTTAGAGCCTAATTTTCTTTTTAGGATTTTTGTTGATTAGATATTTTCAACCAAGGGCTTGGGTAGGACACAAATGCTAGTGGGTTTGTTTCCTTTTATGCAAGCAAGTGTGAACTAGCACTTCAAAATCCTAAAAATTGAAACCCTAATTGACTCTATTTCCAAGTCCAATTGATTTTAAACATGTTCACCTCAGGCTTCAAGCAAGAAATGTGTTAGTCTAAAGTGATTAGAAATTAAGTGTAGACCCTTAATAAGCATTGAAAATTTGGGGTAGGGAATTCTAAACAGAATCACTCAAACTTCACTCAGATTTGAAAAGAATTTTTGCAAATTAGGAAACTTGCCTTTTAAATGATGATTACTATGAAAACTAAGGCAGGTGATTCCTAATTGATTGTTTTCTTTTTTTGTCTTCCCAAGATTAGGAGGTTGATTAGGGAAGAACAGAGAAGTTACCTGCTCTAGAGTGGCTATTTTGCGCAGAAGATCTCTTCGTGAAGTACCTCGCAAAATTACAAAAAAGCAAATATGGCATGGGCGGCATTATCACGAAATGTCAATTGCCAAGGTCTGGATTTAGCTACAGAACGCCATGGGCAGGATTATCCTGAAATCTCGAAAGCCAGGATTTTGGGAATTGCTATGGGTGGTGCTATCTCGAAGCATCGATTGTCAGGGACCCGGTGAGGATTGATGGTGGGAACTAGGAATCCGATATAGACCGTGTTGTGAAGCCAATCCGAAACTAGAAATAAAGAAAGAAAAGAGAGAAAACTTTCCAAAAATAAAAACATTCTTATGTCTCTCTCTTACAAAAACGCACTGCAAACTGAACTTGGGCTAAAACATGTCTTAAGCACGGGTGCTTTAACCGCAGAGTTCAACGAACCTTAGGTTAGTTCCTATGGGCCTTAGAAACCTTCGTAGCGGACTAAGGTTAGAGCTGGTCAGGTCCGGATCTTGATTGGTACTTGAGTACCTCTAGGCCTATTATTGACATTCTGACCTAATCTACAAAAGAAAGCACACATTAAAGATTTGAACATGTGGTCTAGAATTTAAGTTAATTCCATGAGATTTTGCTAAGGAGTAGAAAAAGCTAGGCATGGGGGTATGATGGGAACATCATCATGAGCCATAACTAGCTCAATTTATTTATTATCAAGGAATAAATGCTCCAACATAACCGCTAAAGAACTATAATTCATTGCATAATCATTCTGAGGGAAAGACAAGAAAACAAGGTTAAAACTATAATTTTACATCATATCATGAATGCAGTACAATCATAGATTTTTCTCAAGGGGTAATTAAGGGTCAAATGGTCTTAAAAGTCTAATAAGTAGGTTGGAACAGACAGAAAAGGGTTTTTGCGTGTTTTGAGAATTAAATAACTTCTGAAACCCTAAAAACAGTCCTGCTTAATTAGCTGAGGTTCTGGTCAAGATAAAATTCACCTAAACCCTCTAAAATTCATAGAAAAATATTCTCTAGGGTTTGATACTTTCAATTTGACCATCAGAACCCGTCTTGACTCAAAACAGAGTCTCAGACTGACATTTACCATAATTTAGGTTTTTACATAAATTACTCAATCAAATGAGATCAAAACTTATATCTAACTTCACCATTGGATTCCTTGGGCCCAAATTAGGTTTGTATTAAAATTTGGGCCTAATCTGTGATCATCTTGACCAAGTTAGCATTTTAGTCCAATCAGACTCTTTCTATCTCATTTAGACCCTTAAACTTTTGAATTCCTTACAAATGGCCCCCTAACTTTGTCATCATTTTCACACATAGGTACCTGCTGCCATGAATCCTATTCCTACAACTCCGGCGACTTTGATTGAAGAGAACTTCTCTGATCAATCAATCCCTTCCAAAATTGGAAGGGAGATTCTTTGTGGAGTACTCTTTCCATTGAATCCGTCCATGAGCCCTAAAACTTTATCAATCTCTCATGCGAACGCATGAGAGATTTGGGTATCCTATTCCGGCGAACATCCCAATCTTGGAAAGCTTGACTTCCAAGCTCAAACCGACTTCTAAACACTTATAAAAGGATCCCCAGGGCACGACCGTGTTCTTGAGCAAGGTTTGGGGCCTAACGCTCTTCAAAACTCCACCTCCGGCCTCACTCCGCCTTAGCTCCAATGAGCCTCTTCCTTTGTTGTCTCCAGCTTCCCAACTGCCAACTTGGGAGCGCCAATATCTTCTTCTCCTTCGTCCGCGCCTGATATGCTAAAGCCAGGGCCGTCCTCCCCTCTCTTCTTTGCCATCCACCTCAACGGAGAAGTTCTCTTCCACGGCGCCAGCCAATCAAAGCCGGCATCCTCCTTCCCCTTTCGTCCCTAATACTAGGTCCTTTAACTCCCTCTTCCCCTCTAGTTCCTCTTCCTTTCTTTTATCATTCAATTCAACCTCCGCTACTGCCGTTCACCCTTATCTCCTCCATCTTCGGCGACCACTCCAGCGAGGGTTCCCGTCCGCCAAACACGTCCATCCCCCTCGCCAACTAGTCCACAAGCTCTGCCATACTCCCCTCATCAAAAACCCTCTACCTATTCGCCACTCCACTCACCCAAACACGTCGACGACCAAACCCATCTTCACATGCTATTCCCGACTCCGTCCGGCTACCACAGACCACCATCCTCCACGAAAACCACCACTACTACCTTCGTCGTGGTCCGGCGATGCTTATGAGTTGTTCTAATGTGGCTGTGAGGCCGTATTTTTTATTCTTAGGTTTCACTCCTTCGCGCCATTACCGCAAAGCTTCGAAAGAAGCTTGAAGCTATATTCAGCACCTACAGCTCCAGGCGACATCTCCAGGAGACGTGTCTACACTCCAGGTCTCGTTCCAAGGCCTCGATTAGGCACTACATCCTCAGCAGCCACTTCAATTGCAGACGCCACCACTTGCTGTTGCGTGAATGAAGAAGGGGGACATTTAGTCCCACCTCGGAAGTGGGCAGCCACAAAGAGGCACATAAATTGATTTTATGCCTCTAGCTATTTGCCTCAAGTGACACACAGGGGGTGAGGTCCCTGCGCCCTCACATGCCTCGCTTGCGACACTTCACCTACGGACTTGGTGCACCCGACTACTTGCTTAAGACTGTCCACTCCTCGGTCATTACACCCGGTGACCCTGGACCCGGGTGCGCGCCTACCCGATAACCCGACTACCCTGACTGACCTTAGGAGGGTGGAACCTAAGAGGAGAGAGAGAGAGAGAGAGAGAGAGAGAGAGAGCACAAGGTAGGGGAGGGTTTTGCCCTGTGCGACACTTAGCCAAAATCTGAGTGCCTCCCTTGTGCAAAAGAAGAAAGAAGAGGAGAAGGAAGAAGGTTTGTGCGTCAAGAGAAGAACCTGAGAAGAACAGAAGAAGAGAGCAGTTGAAAAGAGAAGTACAGTGCTAGAGAAGCACTGTAGCACTTATTGGATAAGTCATCTGATTCAATAACCCGACGACTGATTTGAGGCTTGATACTTGATACTGTTGAGATATTTAATGCTTAATATATATATATATGCTTAGAGAATAATTTGTGATTTAAATCATCATCATTTTAGCTTATCTACCCTTTTATTGCCTCAAAATACATGAGAATTCATTGAATATCTAAAGTGACAGATTAGTATTTATTGAATATCATTTTGTGGTTTAAATTCTTGTGCTCATTTACATTATTTGAGATTAATGTGTGAATTCCTATTTGCATCCTGTGTTCATCCTCGAACTTTTATTCGAGTAATAAATATTATATGTTTTCGCACTGATTCAATCTCTACTACAACGCGATAATTTTAAAATCGATTTCAGAGCGACGAACATTTTGGCACCATTGTCGGGGATCCTTTTATAAGGGTTTAGAGGATAGTTTATAGGGTTTCAGAGCGACGAAAACCCTTTTCTATTTGTTCTAACTCACTTATTAGACTTTTAAGACCATTTAACCCTTAATTACCCCCTGGAAAAACCTGTGATTGTGCTGCATTTATGATATGATGATAAATTACAGTTTTAACCCTGTTTTCTTATCTTTCCCTCAGAATAATTATGCAACGAATTGTGGCTCTTTGGCGGTTATATAGGTGCATTTATTCCTTGATGATAACTAAATTGAGCTAGTTATGCCTCATGATGGTGTTCCCATCACCCGGCATCTACAGATGAGATAACGATGATAAACGCCAGTTTATCATCATTCTTATGCATTAAAACAAACTTAGCTCTTAGGATTTTGCTCCGCAAACGGGTTTTTGGGTTGCATTTAGGCATAGATTAGGTTAGGCATGCATTTTACTTTTTATTATCTTTTTGATGTGTTTTTGTGAGTGTTAGGGATATATAGATTGACAGATCCCTAAAATCCTAGCACTCAAGAAGGCAACTGGTGAAGGAGAAGCCCAAAACAGCTGGAACTCAGCTCTATCCAGCTCACAATAGCTGGGAGCCAACTCACTTAAACTAAGGTTAGCTCATCCTAGCTCCATTCAGCTCATCTCAGCTGAATGGCAGCTCAAGAGAGCTGATCTTAGCTCACCTTTGCTCAAGTCAGCTCAGATCCAACTTAACTTAGCTGAGTCTAGCTCATCTCAACTCCCATCAGTTCATTGGGAGCTCTAGCTAGCTTAGATGAGTTGATTGGAGTTTACCTCAATTCAGGACCAACTACATCCAGCTCCACTCAACTCTAGCCAGCTGAAGATGACTTCATCTTAGCTCAGGAAGCTCACGTCCAGCTCATGGGAACTTAACCAGCTAGGTCCCCCCCAGGAGCATCAGACTCAGCTCACCTTAGCACCTTTTAGCAGAAGCTAGTTTGCTTTAGCTTGGCTTAGCAGCTAGAAAAGAACTAACAAGCTAAGCCAACTAAAGTAGTTCCATGCCACCCTCTTCAATAGCTGTCTGCTCCAATTCAGCTTCAAACTTCTTTTGTCCAGCTCCTCCCCTCAAACCCTAGCTCCAATTGCCTCCCCTTATACTATACTACTAGCTAAGCTCCGGCTCCCTTGGCCATCCACTACCCTAATACCCTACCTAACTAGCTCCACCAACTAAACCCTACCTAAGCTCACCTAAGCTAGCTCCACCCTTTCACCCCTCAACCACCACAAAGAGACACCTATTTTGGCGCCAACTAACCCTCCTAGAACCCCCTCCTTTTGGCGCCAAAATGACCTCCAATCTCCACCCTACACTTCACCAACCAACCCATCTCCACCCTTGATTCTTGGAGCCAAAACACCTCCTTCTAGAAGCCAAAAGTGGCACCACTTTTAGGTGTCCTTTGGCCACCATAACTACACCCTTAGCACCTCTTTAGGTAGCACCAAATAGCCCCCTCCATTATAACCACCCTTAACCACCTTGTAAGCCCATCCTAGCCCTACATGTGTCCACGCCAACCCCTCCCCTCCTAAACCTTGTATATACCCCCCTTAACCACCATCATAACTCATCCTCCATTAGTGTAAATTCTACCATATACCCACCTAAACCTACGACCAAGGAAGGAAAAGAAAGGAAGAAGATTAAGGGGGGCATCCTACCTGCCCCCTTAGTGCCTTCTTCCCCTTCTCTCTTCTCCCTTGAGACATGCCAAGGAGGAGGACTTCCATCACTTGGAGGATGGCCAGGCATTGGAGGAGGAAGGGTGGTGCACACCCACCCTTGGAGGGCAAGTGCATGGCCCCCTTGTGGGCTTGCTAGGAGACCACACCTTGGAGGAGCCTTTCAAGGAAGGAGAAGGAGTTTCTTCTCAAGCCAGGGAGCTACTAGGCTTGGACCAAGAAGCCTATCATGACCCGAACCCAGATCCCTACAGGACTCGAGACCGGCTCACCTCGACTAATTCCAAGACCCAATTGTCCAACGAGAAATAACCAAATAATATGCATCAATCCATAACTACACAAGTATAGTAGCTAAGCAGAAAGAAATTGGCAACAAAAGGAGAAACAAAACAGTAATACTAAAATACTACATGCCTTCAAGAACAAGAATACGGCCATCACAACAAACTAGTCCAGATAGAGAACATAACGGAAATGTACTGAAAATATAACTACAGGAACTCACTACGACTAGCAGTAGAAACTATAGCTGGGCTCGACTAGGCCCTGCGTCCTCAGCAGCCGGTGGCTCGGGCTGCTCAAATCCCTGACCTGTAAAAAGTTATATATCTAGAGTCAGTTAATGCTGAGTAGAGTGGTGGCTAAAATATAAAATACATTTAACAAGTAGTTTAACATATTACTTTTTTATCCAAATTATCTTATAACGGTTTGCTGTGTAGAGATCTCTAATCAGAGTTCGTTACATTACTTAATCTTCTTATTCCTTAAAGGAACGATCTTGCTTATAGTTTTCCCGTGATGAAGGATGCACACGTGGCACTCTCCTAGCCGAGAGAGTTTCTCCGTGGTAGTCCTACACCCAGTCTACCACCCCGAGGTCATGGTCGTGACATAGCGGTGACTATGACACACGTGATAAGCGCGCGGAGAGCTACCCCGCACTGGCACACGGTCAGTCATTTCCACTAGTGGGTACGCCCAAATGTATAGTATGGAACAGCACAGGGCCTTGCCCTCTCAGAACAAAACAGGGGTCTCGCCCCTCCACAGTCCGCGTACCCTCGTCCAACTATCCTGGTTTGCCCAATGGGCTAACAAGAGTCGGTGTAGGGTGGTCATGCCTAACCTCGGGCCCCCTAGGGCGACTAGCTCCCCCTACACTAAGTAACTCACCTTGGTACCACGTACGCAAGAGCCAACAGGAGTCGACATAGAGTAGCCAAACTCGCCCCGGGGCTCAACCCAAGGGCGGCAAGCTCCTCTCTGCATTACAAGGGATAGTTGCTCTCTTCGGTACTATGTACACGAAGGTCAGCTCACTTCCCTTAACGATCGCCCGTGGGCAAAAATTCTAGAACCATTCGATTCTCTGTGCTACGGTATTCTTGTCTCGTTCCGTATTCCCCGTAGGGTTTGTACATGACTTTCCCTTTATCCAGTTTGATATATATACAGAACAGGCAGCTCAATCATAGTACAGGTTTGTTCACAATGTGGTCCATTGCAGATAATACAGACAGCTCATGATTTACTCAACCTAGCATTTTTCTCTAGCCCTAATGTTCATATCACAACCTAGGGTTCAATTGAATAGCAGTATTCCAGAGCATATGTTAAGACCCACGATATCAAACGCTTTTAAGACGTCTGGGAGTTGGTCCAGACATCTGGTCAGACGTCTGGAATTAAATTTTTGCAGCGTATGATTGCGAGTTTGCACGCGCAGACTACGCCCGCCGACCTGGAGGCGTCCCTCTTCCTTTTTCTCTCTCCCCTTTCGCCTTCAAATATCCTCTTTCCCCCCTTCCCTCTCCCTCACCACCATTCCACCGTCTCCTCCTTCTTCTCCAGTGTTAGCGTGAGAGTGAGAGAACGAGGGCAGCAGCTGCTGCCAAGCACGCGGGGAGGAGGAGGTGCAATGAGAGGGAGAAGAGGCGGAGCGCGTGAGGAAGAGAGAGCGAGCTCGCCAGAGCAGCCCAGGGCCGGCCGCGCGGGCGCACAGCGGGAGCGGGGTGCTGGGGAAGTTACCCCGATGCTGCTGCAGCTCGGCCAGCAAGCAGGCGAGCGCAGCGCGGCGCGGCCGTGCACAACAGGAGGAAGGTGAGGAGGTCCTGATTCTGGGAAATTTTCCCAGAATCAGACGTCTGGACCTATGTCCAGACGATGCAGAGGATGTCTGGAGGAAGATACAGACGTCTGAAAGGTACTATATTCCTCATCTTCCTCCTTTTTGCGGATGCGGCAATGCAGGCCATTTCGCCGAAAACCCTGAGACGTGCCGTGTTGAGATCGTTTATGTACATGTGCAGGTTTCATTCGGGAAGGCGCAAGGACCTGCCCTCCCACACAAATCAGACGTTCGGGCACAACACCAGACGGTGGAGAGAGTCTCCGGACATCCGGAGTGACAGTTGGACGTCTGGAACTAAGTCTAGACGATTCAGCGGGATCCTGGACGTCTGAAGAGCAGCGCAGAAGTAAGGTATGATCTGAACCATCGTTTAAGACGTCTGGAAGGTGTTCCAGACGTCTGATTTTGGGCAGAGTTGTCGTTTTGACTCGTTTAGGGTCCGTTCGAAGTCCGATTTCCGCGTTTAGAATTTCGTTCTTCTCAGAATTAGTTCCTCTACTTGTTTAAAGTACTTTCATCCTATTCTAAGTGGTTCCTTGTGACTTCTCCTTGTGTTAGGACCTCATTCTGTTGCGACTTTGAGGGTTGCGGAGGCATGCAGACTTGCCGATCACGCCCCCATCACTCCCGATTTTGTGGGTAGAGTGGCTCCCCTTGGTTATTTACCAACATTAATGCATCTTGAGATAAATAGTAGATTATAGGGTATGGCATGAATCCTAGGGTCTGAAAACTAGATTGAATGATAGATCCTAAGATATGGCATGACTCTTAGGACTGAAAAACTAGATTGAATGATAGATCCTAGGGTGTGGCATGAATCCTAGGAATAGAAATACTGAAACGAATGTCGTGAATACATAAATTGCAGTCCTGGTAAAGTAGATACAACAATGACAATTGCTTGAAATGGGATAACAGCTGCTTGTATATAAATTGATATTAAATGTTGGAAACACGGGCTATATGAGAATAAAACTGAAATGATGAAACCTAAAATGGCTTGGCTAGAGAAAGATGAGCATGAACCCTACGGGGAATTAGGAGTAGAGGTCCCGAAAGGTAAATAGAATGGGATTGGAGAAGTGAGCTGGCCCTTGAGTACGGAGTACCAAGGAGAGCGACTATCCCCCTGTTTAGTGTAGAGCGGAGCTAGCTGCCCCAGGGACCCGACGTTTGGTCTGGCCACTTTGCACCGACTTTTGGCCCTCACGTACACAGTACCGGGGAGAGCTACTAGTGTAGGGAGAGCGCTAGCCACCCCACGGGCCTCGGGGTTCTGCTAGCCGTCTGATGAGAACCTCATCAAGAACCCTAACTAGCACAATTTAATCCAAATGAGTGTGAAAAAACTCCTACAAGACCTAAAGAGAGGCTTAACTCAAGGAATTCTGAGTTAAAGAATAAAACAAATCATAAGGGGTAAAACTGTAATTTCACTAATGCAGTGCGCAAACAGGATAATTAAGGGTCTAAATGAAGGTCAAATGAGCTCAATAAGGAAGGAAGTGGGAAGATTTGATCTGAAAAGGGTTATAGCAACTTCTAGGAAGTAAATGACATTTTGTAACCCTAAAACAAACCCACTTTAATTCATGAGGTTCGAGGTAGGATAAAAATCAACTAAACCCTCTAAAATTCATGGAAAAATATTCCCTAGGGTTTAGAACCTTCAATTTAGCCTTTGTAACCTATTTTGACCTAAAGTGAGAACCATGCCCAATTTATCACTTAATTTGGGTTTTTGAGCAAATTGACTGGTCAAATATGGTCCAACCTAAAATAAAATTTCACCATTAAAATCCTTAGGTTCAAATTAGTCTGGTATAAAAATTTGGGCCTAAGAAAAGACCATCTTTATCGACTTTACAAATTGGTCCTCTTAATTTACTTTCTGACCCTTATCTTTTGAAACCCTTAGATTAGCCCCTATCTTCTCATCGTTCTTTGCAGAACGGTCCCCCTTGCCATTTCTGTGCAGCACCATACCTCCGGCGACCTTGCACGGAGGATGGCGCCGCGCAGGGTAGGGCGCCCGTCCTCAGGAACAAGCGGGGGGTTCCCTGCGTCGTCCTCTGTCGCAGGGACCCACTCCTGACCTCTGCAACCGACCATGCCTCTTGTGCGAACGCACAAAAGGCATGGGTGTCCATTTCCGGCCACACTCCGGCGAGCACGACATGTCGCCTCCTCGATCTCCTCTCCTCGCCAGTGCCTATATAAGGAGCGGTAGGGTCTGTCGTCTCCTTCAAGCTAGTTTTGGCCGAGAGAAACCCTAGATTTCGTCTCTCCCCTCTCCGGTCGGGTAGCCCAAGCTTCCGGTGATCCTCCCCCCTCCTCTTCGTCGCTCTGTTGCCATACCTGCAGCAGAGCCCACTCTACCTCGTCCTCCCGCGCCAGGCCGCACCAACTGGTGCCCTTAGATCTCCTCCTCGTCGCCGATAACCCCCTCCTGGGCATCTTCGTCCCCAGCTCCGGCAGGCACGAGCCGGACGCCTCCCTCTCCCTCACCGTCGACTAAGAAGGTAGGAACCTTCCCCTTACCCTCCTCTCTCTTTTCCCTTATTTAACTAGCATTCCAGACCCCTCGACTGCCACTTCCACCCCCATCTGCTTCACCTCCGGTCGCCTTCTCCGGCGAGGTCGCTCCACCTCCACAGACTATCTCACCCCTCGCCGACAAGCCCAGAAGCTCCCCCTCACTCCACTCAAACCCACTTCCGCACCGCCATTCACCGCCATTCACCGCCCGACCACCCCCTGAACAAACCCACTTCCGCACACACAGTCTGTCCTAGGCACACGGCCACAGGCACCCCCGCACCTCGTCGACCCTCGCACCACCTTCGCCGACCTCCGGCGAAGCTCCCTGCGTTGTCTGATGTGGCCGCGAAGCTGTCTTTACGATTTCAGGTCTCCACCTTCTCACCGCCATTGATGCGCTACTGAAGCTCCTTCGCAAGCAGCTCCAGGACGCCTCCAGCCCAGGTGTGAGCCCCAGGCAATGCTGGGTGATTCCGTGAGCACGCCCAGGTTCACGATTGGGGTCGCGAGCTTTCGCTGCTGCCCCAATTGGCAGCGCCTTTTCGCCTGCGGGCACGCAGACTGGAGGTGAGACTTTAGTCCCACCTCGTAAGTGTGTGGCCTCGCGCCCACACTTAAATTGATTTTGTGTATTAGGCTTATCGCCTTCAATACACAAGGGTCAGGTCCCTCGCCCACGAACGCAGCGCACCACGTGCTCACCCACCCTCGCCCACGCTCACGCCTCGCGGGTCTGGGTCGAACTCGACTACCCGACGAAGCACTCCTCGCCCACCACCGCATGCCTGTGGGCCTGGTCCCGGGCGCGCAACTCGAACCCGATTACCCGGCTCTGGGAGAACTTTCCCAAAGAGAGATTCAGAGAGAGAGAGAGACACGGGGAAGGGGTAGGGGTAGGTTTTGCACTGATCGTTGTGTGTGTGCGCAGGGAAGAAGGTAAAAGAAGAAGAAGCAGGCGAAGGAAGAAGAAGAGAGGAGGAGCGGATGAAGACTTAGCCGCACTGAGCAGCTGAAGAAGAAAGGAAGGAGAGGAGCTGAAGGAGAAGAAAAGGAGTCGCACTGTAGCAAACACATAGTTAAGTCGTCTGCGCACCGAGTCAGACGACGGAAGGTCAGCAACCAGAGCAGGAAAGAAGGCAAGCTGAAGAAGAAAGAAAGAAGAGGAACAGCCAGAGCAGAAGAAGAAGAAGAAGAAGAAGAAGAAGAAAAGAAGGAAGAAGAAGAAGAAGAAGAAGAAAAGAAGGAAGAAGAAAGGAAGACTTAGCAGCTGAAAGAGAGAGAAGGCAGAAGCTCTGCAATCGCAAGGAAGAAAAGAAGAAAATCAGAGAGGAAGAAAGGAAAAAGAGAAAGGATCACCGCAGCCACAGCAAAGGAAAGAAGAGAGAAGAAGGCAGATTGAAAAAGAGAAGAATCAGCTGAAAGAGAAGAAGAAAAGAGAAGAGGAAGAGAGAAGAAGAAGAAGCCAAAAAAGAGAACTTTTGGTCCCCCTCTCTCTCTATCTCTTAATTTTTGTAAAATCTTATATTGTGAATTTATGTTTCTAGAATTATAGTTGCTCCCTGAGTTCGACCTCGGGAAACTTGTCATTCCGAGTAAAAAAATTTGTATTAAACTGCTAACTGTTTTGTCATATACCACAACGATTGTAATAACCTTAAAGACGAAAACAGGCGATCGCGCATCACCGTCCTACACCGACTTGTTAGGCCCACTGGGCAAACCAGGGTAGTCAGGCGAGGGTGCGCGGACTGTGGAAGGGCAAGACCCCTGTTTGGTTACTGTGGAGGGGCTAGACCCTTGTTACTGAGAGGGCTCTGCCCTATACTGGTTTCGTGTTGTACTTTGGGCGCACCTGTTAATGGAAACGACTGACTACGTGCCAGTGCGGGATAGCTACCCGTGTGTTTATCGCGCATGCCGTAGTCACCGTTACGTTTGTCTGTGACCTTGGGGCGATTGACTGAGGGTAGGACCACCATGGGGGACTCTCCCGGCCATGAGAGCACCATGTGCTACTTCTACTTTTTGAAAAAGACTGCAATCAAGATCGTTCCCACGAGGAACATTCGAGATCAAGAGAAAGATCTGAGAATAAATTCGAGAACAAGTAAATAGAGGAATAAAGAAAGAAACTAAAAACAACAGCTACTTGTCCACCTTTACTGTTTTTCTTAGCTAGCTGGTTGCCACTCTACCAAGTGTTTCGCTGACGTGTCACCTTTGTCACCTTTACAGGACCAGGTGTTGAGCAGCCAGAGCCTGCGGCTGCAGAGGGTGCTGGGCCCAGTAGAACCCAGTAGTTCTATTTGTGTTGTACCTACTGTACCGTTTTCCTATTGTAGTGAGTATATCCTGTTACACTTGTACTCTTTTATTGTAAGCATCATGTTTATGTACCTGTTTAAATTCTCTACTGTTGTGGTGGTATGTACTGTAGTAGTTATTTTCTTTGCTGCTGTACTTTTGTTACTGTTAATTACATGCATGATGAATGTGGTTTATTTTACTGTTCTTTTGGTTACTTTCTCATTGGACGACTGGGTCTTGGGATCGGTTGAGTCGGTCCGATTCTCGTGTCTCGTAAGGATTCGGGAATCGGGTCGTAACAACATACGTTTATTTCTTCCAAGGATTCATCTCTCATCCTAGGTTTTAACTAATTGCATGCATTTTATTAACTTGGAGAATTATAGTTAGAACCACTCTACTAGGATAACCAGGTGGAATGGGGGCTCGTATAGAGCTCCCGACGTCTCCGTAGGTCCCGTACACTCAACGGATTGGAGACCTAAGACATGGATTGACAGGTCAAAAAGGGTCCAAATGCTACAGACAAGGTACCATTACATGGAGAAAAATGTATGGGAAACAAAGGCGTTTTGTTTATGGAAAATCGACATTGTTTGGGCCTTGTACCGGCCTAAAAACACGAGGTCTGACAGAAATTGAACGTTTGGGAGAGATTCCAGACGTCTTAAACCAACTCGCAGGCATACCTCTCTCGGGGTGCCTCTATCGGACATCTAGAACGTAGTGCTGACGTCCAAGGGTTCCGTCAGACGTCTGGAGATGTTCTCGGACATCTGAAACTGCCTTGGTCCTCGCTTCGCCATGCCTCCCAACCTCTGACACATGCGTATGCATTGTCAGGACTCGGCAAATAAATAACGGAAAAATAAACCTCTACCAGACGTCTCATAATACCTTCAGACGTCCTCCCCGACGTCTGGAGGTCACTCCGGATGTCTGATTCTGCGGAACCGCTCCGGGCTCTCCACGTTGCAGAAGCTGCAGCAGAGCAGCACGGCGCCCTTCACTCCCATGCTCAGACCCGCTCTCCGCTCGTTGTCTCTCTGGCTCCCTGCTCTCCTCTCGCTCTAATGTGATGGTGTGAGACGAAGAGGAGGAGGGGGTTTATAAAGGGAGAGGAGGTGAGGGGAAAGGTGTGGGCGTCGCAGGGAGTGGTGCGGGGTGCGGGTGATGGCCGTCACAGGGGAAGGAGTGGTGAGGCGTGAGCGAGGGAGTGGCGTGCGCACGATACGCACCGAAAAGAAAAAGTATTTTTAGACGTCTGGCTCTCGCTCCAGACATCTTAAGCTACCAAAAAGGCGACGGGTCATTTCAACATAACAAACTTAAAGGAAGTTTCGTCCCCGAAACTTGAACTAACTAGTGTACAGAAAATAACGTAGCAGTGTATAACAAACTTTAAGAGGACCGAAGTAGGTCCGAAGAGTCATACCCTTGAAAAGCTCTGGGTACTGCTCTCGCATTGCCGCCTCGGTCTCCCAAGTCGCCTCCTCATACCGCTGGCTTCTCCACAGGACTTTTACCAGGTGTACCACCTTTTGTCTCAGACTCCGGATGGCTTTGTCTAGTATCTGTACCTGCTTCTTAGGATAGGTCAGGTCATCTCCCACCTCGATGCTCTCGTGGCTAAGGACATGGCTGGGATCAGCGATATATCTCCTAAGGTTGGAAACGTGAAATACGTCGTGCACTCTAGAGAGCTGGGGAGAAGGGCAAGCTGATAAGCGACAGGTCCCACCCGTTCTAAGACCTCAAAAGGCCCCACAAATCTCGGTGCAAGCTTCCCTCTCACCCCAAATCGCTCCAAGCCCTTCATGGGAGAAACATAAAGGAAGACGTGATCCCCAACCTGAATTTGTACCTCTCTACGTTTTAGATCAGCGTAGCTCTTCTGCCTGCTCCTAAAAGTACGTATTCGTCGATGGATCTGCTCGATCACCTCCTGACTCTGGCATATCAGCCAGGGACCAACCTCCCACTTGGTCCCCACCTCAAGGGAGCCGTACACTTCCATACAGAGACTCACATGGTGCCATACCGATGCTCGAGTGATAACTATTGTTATACTCCTCCCAGGAGCCCCTCCAGTCCAGTATGCAGGCGCGTAGAAGGTCCTCAAGGGAATGATTGGTGCGCTCCGACTGTCCGTCTGTCTAGGGGTGATAAGCTGTACTGAATCTCAGACAAGTTCCCAAAGCCCGCTGAAACTCCGCTCAGAACTAAGACGTGAAACGAGTGTCTCTGTCTGAAATAATCTCACGGGGGACCCCGTGAAGGTGCGCCACGTCTCTAATGTATCACTCCGCTAACTGTGCTGGTCCAAAAGTAACTCAGATCGGCAAAAACCATGCCGTCTTTGTCAATCTGTCTATAATCACCTAGACTGCATCGTGTCCCCGTTGTGTCACAGGTAATCCCACTACCAGGTCCATAGTGACACTCTCCCACTTCCATTCTATCACGGGAAGTGATTGCAATGGCTCTACAGGCCTCTGTTGCTCGGCCTTCACCTGCTGGTATATTAGACACTACTGAACAAAAAGACCAACATCCCGCTTCATGCCCCTCCACCAGAAATCACGTCGTAGGTCATGATACATCTTCGTGTTCCCGGGATGTATGGCAAATTTGGATCCGTGTGCCTCAGTCAGGAGCTCTCTCAACAGCTCCTCATCTCTAGGAACGCACAAGCGTCCTCTCATATGTAGGACTCCGTCAGTGAATGAGAACTCTCCTGGGCTCTCTGCCAATACTCGATCTCGTTGTGCCCGTAGGTATGGGTTCGTCATCTGTCCAATCACGATGAGATCCATCAGCTCTAATCGTGTCCGCCTCGCCACTGTCACTACCCCGCAGTACCCCTATGACTCCTGGGGTCGCCAGCTACTCAACTCCTCCATGAGTCTCCAACTCTGTGCTCGTAAGCAAGCCAAGTAGGCAGGCGCCTTCCGGCTCAAGGCGTTAGCCACCACATTGGCCTTCCCTGGGTGGTAGGAGATGCTGCAATCGTAGTCCTTCAGGAGCTCCAACTAACGATTCTGCCTCATGTTGAGCTCCTTCTGGTCAAACAGATATCTAAGGCTCTTATGGTCAGTGAAAATCTCGAACGTCTCTCCGTACAAATAGTGCCTCTAGGTCTTCAGTGCGAGGACAACTGCCGCCAATTCCAAGTCATGGGTGGGGTAGTTATGCTCATAGGGCTTCAGTTGTCCCGAAATGTAAGCGACAACGTGACCCCGCTGCAAAAGCACACCCCCCACTGCAACGAGGCGTCTGTGTAGATGACGAATTCGTCGCTGCTGTCAGGGATGGTGAGTACAAGAGCTAAGGTCAGCCTCCCCTTCAGCTCTTGAAAGCAAGACTCACACTCGTCTGTCTAAGCGAAGGGTACGTCCTTTCGAGTCAACTGAGTCAGAGGACGTGCAATCTGCGAGAATCCTCGGATAAATCGTCTGTAGTAACCAGCCAGTCCCAGGAAACTACGAATCTCTGTTACCATACGCGGCCTCTCCCACCTGAGTACTACCTCTACTTTGGTAAGATCCACAGTCAATCCATCCTCTAAGATCACATGGCCTAAGAAGGTGATCTGTCTCAACCATAACTCGCACTTACTGTACTTGGCATACAACCTGTGCCGTCGCAAAGTATCCAAGACCATGTGGAGATGCTGCTCATGCTATGTCTGATCTCGAGAGTAAATGAGTACGTCGTCAATGAAAACCACTACGAACTGATCCAGATACGGCCGGAAGATGCGGTTCATCAGGTCCATGAAAGCGGCAGGGGCATTGGTCAGCCCAAACGGCATGACCCGTAGTGACTGATTCAAAAAAAAAAAGAACTCGTAGTGACCATACCGCATACGAAAGGCTGTCTTAGAGACGTCAGTTTCCCTAATCCTCAACTGATGGTAGCCCGACCTCAGACTATCTTGGAGAATACCATGACATCTCTCAGCTGGATGATGAGAACCTCATCATGAACCCTAACTAGCACATTTTAACCTAATTAAGTGTACAAAAGCTCCTACAAAGCTTAAGGGAAAGCCTAAATCAGGAAATTGCAAATCTAAGTATAAAATAATTCACAAGGGGTAAAACTGTAATTTTACCATTGCAGTACATAAACGGGATTTCTAAGGATCTAGACACAGTTCAAATGGGCTTAATAAGAGAAAAAGTGGGATAATTCGATCAGGAAAGGATTATGACAAAATTTGGGAATTAAATGACATTCTGTAACCCTAAAATAAACTTGCTTTAATTCACGAAGTTCCAGGTAAGATAAAAATCAATTAAACCCTCTAAAATTCATGAAAAAATATCTCTTAGGGTTTAGAACCTTTAATTTGGCCATTGGAACCTATCTTGACCTAGATTGAGAACCATATCCAATTCTTGACCTAATTTGGGTTTTTGTGCAAAATATCCGGTCAAACATGGTAAAACCTAAAATCCAACCTCACCATTGGATTCCTTAGGTCCAAATTAGGGTTAAACCAAAATTTTGACCTAAGGAAAGGTCGCCTTGACCCACTTTACAAAACGATCCTCAATAATTACTTTTTGACCCTTAACTTTTTGGACCCTTGCAAAAATCCCCCTATGTTTCTCGTCTCTTTCTGCAGACAAGTCCTTCTACCCCGCACTGTGCAGGCCATACCTCCGGCGACTTTGTGCGGAGGATGGCGCTGCGCAGACTTGGGGAGCCAACCCCAGACTTGAAAGGAAGATCCCCTAAGTTGTCCTCTTCTGCATGGACCGATTCTCATGCCCTGCCGGCCACCATACCTCTCGTGCGAACGCTCGAGAGGTATGGGTCTTTTTCCGGCCATACCTCCTCCTCGCGATTCCCTCCCTGCCAGCCCCTATTTAAGGAGCAGCAGCCCCTACCGCTTCCTTCGAGCTTGTCTTGGCCAAGGAATTCCCTCAAAATTCGTCTCTCCTCCTTCGGCCATTCACTCGCAAGCTCTGGCGACCTTCCTCCTCCACATCTCGTCGCCCTGCCACCATACCAGTGACAGGGTTACTCTCACCATTGTCCACTGTGCCTGGCCACACCAGCAGGCACCCTCCAGCACCCCTTCCTCGTTGTCATCTTCTCCCCTAGGTGCTATCTTCTCCTGCGACAGCAGCACAGCCGCTCGCTGCCTCCTCCCCATCTTCCGTCTGCTAATTAGGTTAGACTTCTCTCTATCCCCTCTTCAATGCCCCTCAATTTATTTCACAAATTACCCCTCGACAGCCACTGTTCATCGCCATCTTCCCCATCTCCGGCCAACCTCCGGTGAGACGCACCCATCACTCCACACCTCCACACGTCTCGTCACCAACCTCTTCACCTCCGCCACATACCACTGAACATCTTCCACCCTTTCATCAACCGCCAACACCTCCCGAAAAGCCCACCGAACACACCCATAAACACGGCCACAGAGCGACCTAGGCACGCACGCCTAGGCCGCCCTACAGTCAGCCAACCCCCGCCTCACCTTCGTCGTGATACGGCGAAGGTTTTCCTATGGTCTGACGTGGCCGAAAGGCCGTGTTACTGATTTTAGGGTTAGGCCGCTCTTCGCCATTATCGCTGAGCTTGAAGCAAGCTTCAAGCTGCTCCAGGTCGCGCTAAGTTCCAGGCGAAGCCCTCAGGTGGTGCGGGTTTGCAGCACGCATGCACCCAGACTTCAAGTGGAGTCAAGAGACTCCACGCCTGCTGTAATCGCAAAGTCGTCTGCTGCGGGCGCAAGCGCGGAAGTGGGTGGGACTTTAGTCCCACCTCGGAAGTTCACGAGCAGGTGACCGCGCTTAAATTGATTTTGTGCTTCAGGCTTATCGCCTCAAAACACACTGGGGTGAGGTCCCTCGCACCCCGCCATGCCTCGTCTGCGACACTTCCCCACGGACCTAGCACCCGGATCTGATTAACCTACCTGTGCACACCTCGCGCACCACCCACGCCGGTACGCCTAGTCCCGGGCGTGTCACCGGACCCGCGTACCCGATTGAGGCTCTGGGAGAGCGAACCCTAGAGTGAATCTGAGAGAGAGAGACGAGGGGAGGGTAGGGGTTAGGTTTTGCTTAACCTTGCATTGTGCTGGAAAGCAGGAGAAGAAGAAGGAGGAGATAGTGCAACAGCAATAAGAAGAAGAAGAGAAGGAAAGAAGACGAAGTCAGGAGAAATGGCCTCGCACAGCAGAGAAGCAAGGAGGAAGAAGAGAAAGAGAAGCAGTAGAGAAGAAGAAAAGAAGAAGAAGTCAGAAGGACTTGGCATAGCAGAGAAGAAGAGAAGAAGAAGAAGAAGCCAAGAGGAAGAAGAACCAGCAGCAGCGGCAGCAGAAAAGAAGAGGCAGAACACTGTAGCAAGTGGAGTTTAAGTCATCTAACCCTTGGAGTTAGACGTCTGAATAAAGAAAGAGGCAGAAGAAAAAGAAGAAAGAGAGAGAGAAGAAAAGAAGAACAAATTTTCCTTTCTTTAATCTTTTTTGTAAAACAATATATATCTATATTGTAAATTGTGATTTTGTATGCTTCTGGAATCAAGTGTTGCTCCCTGAGTTTGACCTCGGAGATTTTCTATTTTCAAGTAATAAAATACAAATACAAATACAAACCGATCCTAATCTAGGGTACCATCACTAGTCGAAGAGGTCATTTATGCGCGGTAATGGGTACTTATTTTGACGGTGACCCAATTAAGCTGTCTGCAGTCGATGCATAGCCAAAAAGTACCGTCCTTCTTCCTTACAAACAGAACGGGGGCTCCCCACAGGGAGGCACTTGGCCTTATGAAGCCCTTCTCTAGTAGGTCCTGTAGTTGTGACTTGAGCTCTCGTAGCTCAAGCGGAGCCATCTGGTATGGTGTAGTAGAAATGGGGCCGGTCCCCGGTACCAATGAGATCTCAAACTTGATCTCACGCTCAAGTAGTAGCCCTGGCAGCTCCTCTGAAAAGACGTCAGGGTACTCACGAACCACCGGAATGCTCTGTAAGTTGACCACAGGGTTAGGCTTTAGTAGGACGCAAGCAAGGAAGCCCTCGCACCCCTGGCTCAATAGCTTCGCTGCCTGAAGCGCGGAGATACATCTGAATCTTCCGTTTACTGGCTGGTCGTGGAACTCGAAGGGAGGCAACCGTGGTATGGAGAAAACAATCTTCCTCCCGAAACAGTCTTCATGGGCATAATACGTGGCTAACTAGTCCATCCCCAATATCACACCAAAATCCTCCATCGGGATCATGATTAGGTCTATCGGAAGACTGTGTCCCCCTATCGTGACCTCACAGTCAGTGAAGACCTCCTCGGCAACAAACACCTGCCCACCTGGTCCTCTAATCAGGAAGGGCTCCTCTAAAAGTACACTGCTCGCCCTCATGCTGACAGCAAAATCCGCAGAAACAAACGAATGTATGGCACCAGAATTGAAAAGCGTATAAATGAGCCTGCCGAAAACAGTAACCATACCTGCCACTACGAAGCCTGAAACTCTAGCATCTCTGTGAGTCAGGGCGTTAACACACCCCTCAGCCCTCAGTACAGAAGAAGTAGTCGTGCTCTAGGTCGGGCGGAGGCAACGGGGCGGTACCCTCCTCGTGACTGCTGTCCTCCTTGGGCCTGGTAACCGCGGCCGCCAGATCGGCCTCCAATGCTTGGTGCTGGGAGCGTCGGCTGCGCTCCAGTCCTAGATGGACAATTCCTCCATATGTGGCCCAGCTGGCCACACTGGTAACCTCCTCCCTCTGTCTGTTGTCCCTACTGGTGATTGGGCGGGGGTCTGCTACAGTAAGCTGGTCCCTGTCGGGGACCCCCAAAGGTCCCTGGTGGACCCACAGAACGGGACAACTCCCCTGTTGGTGCCACCTCTCCCGACAGCCCTGTGAGTGCTCTTGCGGGTAAGGCCTCTTCCGTCCTCCTCCCTCGGTGTCTCGCACGGACAAGTTGGTCACCTCGTAGGTCATGGCAGCCTCGACTACGCGGGAGAAGGTAGGCAGCTTCAGGGGCTTTACATACCCCCTAATGGCAGGTTGGAGGCCCTCGGTGAACCTACACAGGCGCTCCTCCTTGGTAGACGCGGCTGTCGGGGCGAAGCGCGACAGCTCCAGGAAACGCGTACGGTACGCGTTAACCGTCATCGACCCCTGGTGGAGAGTGTGAAACTCCCGCCTCCTCTAATTCTGCCAAGTCTGTGGGAAGTATTGCTCACAGAAGAGCGCCACAAACTAGTCCCATGCCAGCTCTCCCTCCTCCTGTCCTTTGACCACTCTCTACCACCTGTGAGCTGCACTCTCCAGTTGATATGTGGCGAAGGCCACGCGGCACTCCACAGGAGGACAGAGGGTGTCAAAGATCTTCTCCATCTATTCCAGCCAATCCTCCACCTCAGACGGGCTCTCCTCCCCCTTGAAAGAGGGGGGCTTCAGCTTCCTGAACTGGCTGAAGACCCCGTGGTGTAGTCGCAACAGGGGAATGGGTGCACCTCCAGGCAAGGAGGACTCGTGTCCCGAACTATCTGAAGGAGGTGGGGGCGGTGGAGGATCACCCCCTCCTCCTCCAGCTCGTCCAGAGCCGTAGCGGCTCACCTACCCCACGGAGGACTCCCCCTCCGCATCCCTAGGAAGAGGAGGCTGAGGAGGAGGCTAATGGAGCTTCTCCCATATGAGATCCCGGATCAGTTGGGCGAGGTCCGAGGCCTGAATGCCCGGAAGGAGAGGTGGAGCGGTCCTATCCTCGGCCATCTCTCGCTCTCCCCTGCGACCACGCCTTCGGCCACGACCACGTCCACGGCCCACCTCAAGAGCTCCTTAACGAGGCATCTCCTGCACGGAGATCGAAAAAAAATGGGATTGTCGGTGACTGTTTGATTACAGAGGAGACGTAAGACTCGGAAATGACAATCAAGATAAAATATTGTGATTGCTATCCTAGCTACATGCACAAGTATGGTAATTTCTGAACTATTTGGTTCATTTTTCGGAACGACCTTGCTCTGATACCTCTTGTCACGACCCGAACCCAGATCCCTACAGGACCCGAGACCAGCTCGCCTCGATTAATCCCAAGACCCAGTCGTCCAACGAGAAATAACCAAATAACATGCATCAATCCATAATCACACAAGTACAATAGCTAAGCAGAAAGAAATTGGCAACAAAAGGAGAAACATAACAGTAATACTAAAATATTACATGCCTTCAAGAACAGGAATAGAGCCATCACAAAAAAACTAGTGCAGATAGAGAACATAACGGAAATGTACTGAAAATATAACTATAGGAACTCACTACGACTAGTAGTAGAAACTATAGCTGAGCTCGACTAGGCTCAACGTCCTCAGCAGCCGGTGGCTCGAGCTGCTCAAATCCATGACCTGTACAAAGTTATATATCTGGAGTCAGCTAACGCTGAGTAGAGTGGTGGCTAAAACATAAAATACATTTAACAAGTAGTTTAACATATTACTTTCCGATCCAAATTATCTTATAACGGTTTACTGTGTAGAGATCTCTAATCAGGGTCCGTTACATTACTTAATCTTCTTGTTCCTTAAAGGAATGATCTTGCTTGTAGTTTTCCCATGATGTAGGATGCACACGTGGCACTCTCCTGGACAGGAGTCCCTCCCTGGTAGTCCTACACCCGATCTACCACCCCGAGGTCATGGCCGTGACGTAGCGGTGACTACAACACACGTGATAAGGGCGCGGGTAGCTACCCCGCACTGGCACGCGGTCAGTCGTTTCTGCTAGCGAGTACACCCAAATGTACAATACGGAACAGCACAGGGCCTTGCTCTCTCAGAACAGAACAAGGGTCTCGCTCCTCCACAGTTTGCGTACCCTTGTCCGACTATCCCGGTTTGCCTAACGAGCTAACAAGAGTCGGTGTAAGGTTTCCATGCCTAACTCTGAGCCCCCTGGGGCAGCTAGCTCCCCCTTAAACTAAGTAGCTCACCTCGGTACCACGTACACGAGGGCCAACAGGAGTCAATGTAAAGTGGCCAAACTCACCTCGGGGCTCAACCCAAGGGGGCAAGCTCCCCTCTACACTACAAGGGATAGTTGCTGTTACAACCCGGTTCCCGGATCCCTACAGGACCCGAGACCGGCTCGCATCGACTAATCCCAAGACCTAGTCGTTCAACAAGAAATAACCAAAAAGCAAGAAAGTATACCACATTCACATATGCAATATAACTAAGTAGTAAAAACATACAAAGCAGTAATGGAAAGTAAAGCTTTTGTTTTATTACATACCACCACAATAACAGAAATAATGGAAACGAAAGTAACAATAACAATAACAGTAGCTAAAAGTCTGAAACTCATTACAACAGTAAAGGGAACAACGAGAAAATGCTGAAACTACGGCTGGGCTCGACTAGGCCTAGCACCCTCTGCAGCCGGAAACTCGGGCTGCTCAACTCTTGGTCCTGAACAGTGTTATGGAAAGATAGAGTCAGCGAACGCTATTCCTCATGGGAACGATCTTGATTGCAGTCTTTTCCGAAGAGTAGAAGGTGCACGTGGTGCTCTCCTGGCCGGGAGAGTCCCCTGTGGTAGTCCTACACCCACTCAACCACCCCGAGACCACTGTCAAGACATAGCGGTGACTACGGCACGCGTGATAAGCGCACGGGTAGCTACCACGCACTGACACGCGGTCAGTTGGTTCCGCTAGTGGGTACGCCTAAAGTACAACACGGAACAGTATAGGGCCTAACCCTCTCAGAAACAGGGGTCTCTCCCTTCAAAACTAAACAAGGGTCTCGCCCCTCGTCTTACTACCCCGGTTTGCCCAGAGGGCCAAAAAAGTCAGTGTAGGTTGGCTAGCTTAACCCCGGGTCCCGTGGGGTGGCTAGCTCCCTCCCTACACTAGTAGCTCGCCTCGGTACTGCGTACACGAGGGCCGACAAGAGTCGGTGTAGAGTGGCCAATCCTAACCTTGGGTCACAACCCAAGGGAGGCTGGCTCCGCTCTACACTAAAAGGGGACAATTGCTTTCCATGGTACCATGTACACAGGGACCAGCACACTTCACGTCTACCATTCCAGGTTTCCAACCAACCACAAGAGTTCTACTCCTAATTCCCCGTAGGGTTCATGCTCAGATTCACCACATTTATTCCGATCCAGATTCTACTATCCACAATTCAATTCTCATTTATATCCAGGTGATGAGAACCTCATCATGAACCCTAACTAGCACAATCTAATCCAAATATGTGTGAAAAAGCTCCTACAAAACCTAAAGAGAGGCTTAACTTAGAGAATTCTGAGTTAAAGAATAAAGCAAATCATAAGGGGTAAAACTGTAATTTCACCAATGCAGTATGCGAACAGGGTAATTAAGGATCCAAACACAGGTCAAACGAGCTTAATAAGGAGGGAAGTGGGATGATCTGATCTGAAAAGGTTATAGCAACTTCTAGGAATTAAATGACATTTTGTAACCCTAAAACAAACCCACTTTAATTCACGAGGTTCGAGGCTGAATAAAAATCAACTAAACCCTTTAAAATTCATATAAAAATATTTTCTAGGGTTTAGAACCTTCAATTTGGCCTTTGCAACCTATTTTGACCTAAAATGAGAACCATGCTCAATTTATGACTTAATTTGGGTTTTTACGCAAATTGACCGGTCAAACATGGTCCAACCTAAAATCAAATTTCACCATTAAAATCCTTAGGTTCAAATTAGTCTGGTATAAAAATTTGGGCCTAAGAAAAGACCATTTTGACCGACTTTACATTGGTCCTCTTAATTTACTTTTTGACCCTTATCTTTTAAAACCCTTGCGATTTGCCCCCCATCTATTTGTCGTTCTTTGCAGAACGGTCCCCCCTGCCATTTCTGCGCAGCACCAGACCTTAGGCGACCTTGCGTGGAGGATGGCGCCGCACAAGACAGGGCGCCTGCCTCAGGAACAAGCGGGGGGTTCCCTGCGTCGTCCTCTGTTGCAGGGACCCTCCCCTGACCTCTGCAACCGACCATGCCTCTCGTGCGAACGTACGAAAGGCTTGGGTGTCCATTTTTGGCCACTCTCCGACAAGCGCGGCACGTCGCCTCCTCGATCTCCTCTCCTGGCCAGTGCCTATTTAAGGAGCGGCAGGGTCTGCCGTCTCCTTCAAGCTACTTCTAGGAAAGAAAAACCCTAGTTTTTGTCCTTCCCCTCTCCGATCAGAACACCCGAGCTTCCGGCGATCCTCCCTCCTCCTCCTCGTCGCTCTGCTGCCCTACCTGCAGTAGAGTCCACTCTGCCCCGTCGTCCCGCGCTAAGCCGCACCAACTGGCGCCCTCAGATCTCTTCGTCGCCGATAACCACCTCCTTGGCATCTTCGTCCTCAGCTCCGGCAGGCACAAGTCGGATGCCTCCCTCTCCCCCTTCTTCGACTAAGTAGGTAGGAATCTTCCTCTCTCTCTCCCTTATATTTTTCCCCTTCCTGATTTACCATTTTAACCCACCGACCGCCACTTCCACCCCCATCTGCTCCATCTCCGGTCGCCATCTCCGGCGAGGTCATTCCACCTCACCCCTCGCCGACAAGCCCAGAAGCTCCCCCTCACTCCACTCAACCGTTTCCCCCACTCCATACACCGCCATTCACCGCCCGACCACCCCCCGAACAAACCCACTTCCGCACACACAGTCTGCCCTAGGTGCAACTCCACAGGCACATCCGTGCCTCGCTGACCCTCGCACTCCTTCGCATCCCTCTGGGGAAGCTCCCTACGTTATCTGATGTGGCCGAGAGGCTGTTCTTGTGTTTTCAGGTCTGCGCCTCCTCGCCGCCATTGAAGAGCTGCTGAAGCTCCTTTGCAAGCAGCTCCAGGATGCCTCCAGCCCAGGTGTGAGCCCCAGGCAGCGCGGGTTGGTTCCGCGAGCACGCCCAGGCTTGTGATTGGGGTTGCGAACTTCACTGCTGCCCCAATTGGCAGCATCTTATCGCCTGTGGGCCGCAGATTGGAGGTGGGACTTTAGTCCCACCTCATAAGTGTGTGGCCTCGCGCCCACACTTAAATTGAAAAAGTGAATAGAGCTGTTTGCCTTCGATACACAGGGGTCAGGTCCCTCTCCCACGCACGCGGTGCGCCACGCGCTCGCTCACCCACGCTCACGCCCTGCGGGTCTGGGCCGAGCCCGACTACCCGACCAAGCACTCCTCGCCCACCACCGCACATCGGTGGGCCTGGCCCCGGGCGCGCAACCCGAATCCGATTACCCGGCTCTGGGAGGGCTTTCCTAAAGAGAGATTTAGAGAGAAAGAGAGATGCGGGGAAGGGGTAGGGGTAGGTTTTGCACTGATCGTTGTGTGTGCGCGCAGGGAGGAAGGAAAAAGAAGAAGAAGCAGGTGAAGGAAGAAGAAGAAAGGAGGAGCGGCTGAAGACTTAGCCGCACTGAGCAGCTGAAGAAGAAAGGAAGGAGAGGAGCTAAAGGAGAAGAAAAGCAGCCGCACTGTAGCAAATGCATAGTTAAGTCGTATGAGCACCGAGTTAGATGACGGAAGAGGAAGGGACAAAGAAAAGAAAAAGAAAGAAGAAGGAGACAGGAAGGAGAAAGAAAGAAGATGAATGGCCAGAGCAGAAGAAGAAGAAGAAGAAGAAGAAGAAGAAAAGAAGGAAGAAGAAAGGAAAACTTAGCAGCTGAGAGAAAGAGAAAGGCAGAAGCTCTGTAGCTTCAAGGAAGGAAAGAAGAAAATCAAAGAAAAGAAAGGAGAAAGAGAAAGGCACAGCCGCAGCAGAAAAAGAAGAGAGAAGAAGGCAGAATCAGCTGAAAGAGAAGAAGAAAAGAGAAGAGGACGAGAGAAGAAGAAGAAGCCAAAAAGAAGAAAACCTTTGCTCCCTCTCTCTCTCTTATTATTTTTGTAACATAATTGTGAACCTTTATGCTTCTAGGATTATAGTTGCTCCCTGAGTTCGACCTCGGGAAACTTGTCATTCCGAGTAAAAAATTTGTATTACACTGGTAGCTGTTTTGTCATATACCACAACGACTATAAATAACAATAAAGACAACAAGGCACGCGACCAGCAGCAGGCAACTCATGTTTCCATGTTTCAATACATGCAACTGATAGTTTCACAGATAATTGTTCCTTTATCTCAGGCAACTCATATTCTAATAGGCAGCTCACAGCTATATTATAGGCAATTGCTAAAAGTTTAACTTAATCATACATACAAATATAATCATGCAGTACAAATGATTCATTCACTTCTCTGTCCTAGGGTTCATGCCATATCCTAAGGTTCCATTTGGCTAATTCCACAAGCACATTCTTATTTAATATTATTAATAGAAGTAGACCACTCTACCAGACAATTCGGGAGTATTGGAGGCTCGAACCGCTGACCCAGACGTCTTTGCGAACCCCAAACACGCAGCAGGCTGAAACCCTATATCAGGGATTATGTCATAAAAGGAGGATTCATAAAAGTGTATAAAGGTTTTCAGTACGTGGAGAAACTCGCGAGAAAACTATAGATACTTTGTTTGCATAAAACAGACCCCGATTGGACCCCAAACGGGTCAAAAACGTGTCTACTGACCAAAATCAGACGTCTGGGAGCAAGTCCAGACGTCTGATTTTGGTCAGTAGACACAGACGTTTTAAAAGATACAGAATCTCACCTCAAGTCCCTGCGGTGTCCTCAGACATCCAGGCCTCCTCTGCGATCGTCTGAAAGCAGTTCCAGACGTCGGACCACTCCTCCGGTCGTCAGGAAACACCTCCGGTCGTCTGGTGAGCTAATCAGATGTCCGAAAGTGCATGGGAGAGCATTCCGCGCTCCTTCCCAAGGCTGCTCCTGCGTACAACAGTTGCAGCCACCCAAATTAAGTCGACAAATCCTTCTACGATGCAGCTGCATGGCCGTAACTGCGAAAAGAACATACCTTAGCAATAAAGGAGCTTTCAGACGTCTGGTCTCAACTTCAGACGTCCATATGCTCCGCCAACCGTTTGGACTCTGCTCCAGACGTCTGATACTGGAACGTTTCCAGTACCAGAACCCGCTCCCAGCTCCTTCCGTCGCTCACATCCTCGCGCCGCCGCAACTCCAGCCGCTGTAGATGGTCGAGACCGTCTCTTTGGACTCTCTCCTACTCCCACACGCACCCGCGGTGGCCGTGCGAGCTCCGCCAAGCTCCCATCGGAGCTCTCCGACCTCAACCTCCTCCTCCTCCCGCACTCTCCTCCTCCTCTCTCTCTCGCTCTCCCTTGCTCGCTTCCTCTCGCCACTCCCGCAACTCTGAAGGTGGAGGTGGTGGTGTGTGGAGTGGAGAGGAGAGGAGGGGAGGGGCTTTTTATATGTGGCTAGGGTTTAGGGTTTGGCAGGGAGAGGAGGAGAAAGGAGAGAGAGAAAAGGTCTTGCGCGCTACGCGTGCACAGGGCGCAGTACGCGTATAGAAATTTCACTTTCAGATGTCCGGGAAAGGGTCCAGACGTCTGGACAGACATCTAACTATGACTCCAGATGTCTTAAAAGGCTAAAAGTGGGACGGGTCATTACATCATAACAAACTTAGAGGAAGTTTTATCCCTGAAACTTGAACTAGCTAAGGTGCGAAAAAAGGAACATAAAATGCATAACAAACTTAAAGAGGACCGAAGTAGGTCCGAAAAGGCGTGCCTTCAAAAAGCTCTGAGCACCGCTCTCGCATCACCGCCTCAGGCTCCCAGGTAGCCTCCTCGTACCGCTGGCTTCTCCATAGGACCTTCACCAGTGGTACCTGCTTTCGTCTCAGACTTCAGACGGCTCTGTCTAGTATCTGCACTGGTCTCTCGGGGTAGGTCAGATCGTCACCCACCTCGACACTTTCGTGGCTCAGAACGTGACTTGATCGGTGACGTACTTCTGAGGTTGGACACGTGGAACACGTCGTGCACTCTAGAAAGCTGGGGAGGAAGGGCAAGCCGGTAAGCAACGGGTCCTACCCGCTCCAGGACCTCAAAGGGCCCACAAACCTCGAAGCAGGTTTCGCTTTCACCTCAAAACGCTGCAGGCCCTTCATGGGCGAAACGCGGAGAAAGTCGTGATCCCTAACCTTAAACTACACCTCTCTACGTTTCCGATCAGCATAACTCTTTTGCCTGCTCCTGACAGTGCGGAGTCATCTGTGGATTTACTCTATCACCTCCTGACTTTGCCGGATCAACCTGGGGCTAACCTCCCACTTGGTCCCCACCTCGACCCAACTCAAGGGTGCAGTACACCTCCGTCCGTACAGAGCCTCGTAAGGTGCCATGCCGATGCTTGAGTGGTAACTATTATTATATGAAAACTCTGCCCGGGGTAAATGCTCCTCCCAGGAGCCTTTTCAGTCCAGTACACAGGCGCGTAAAAGGTCCTCAAGTGTCTGTATGGTGCGCTCTGACTGTCTGTCCATCTGAGAATGGTACGTGGTACTGAACCTCAACCGTGTCCCCAAAGCTTGCTGAAACTCAGCCGATAACTAGGAAGTAAAACGAATATCCTTGTCGGATACAATCTCACGCGGAACTCCATGCAGGCGTACCACATCGCGAATGTACCTCTCTGCCAAATGTGTTGGTCCCAAGGTGACTCGGATCGGCAGGAAGCGCGCCGTCTTCGTCAACCTGTCTACTATCACCTAGACTGCATCGTGTCCTCGCTGGGTAACAGGCAGACCCACCACCAAGTCCATGGTGATGCTCTCCTACTTCCACTCTGGTACAGGAAGTGGCTGCAACGGCCCAGCAGGCCTCTGGTGCTCGACCTTCACCTGCTGGCACACTAAACACTGCTGCACGAACTCACCCACATCCTGCTTCATCCCTCTCCACCATAAGTCGCGTCTCAGATCATGATACATCTTTGTGTTCCTGGGATGTACGGTGAACGTGGACCCGTACGCCTCCATTAAGAGCTCTCTCAAGAACTCATCCCTGGGAACGCACAAGCGTTCCCTCATGCGCAGCACCTCTTCTATAAAAGAAAAGTCTCCTAGGTCCCCTTACAGCACTCTGTCCCGCAGTGTTTGTAAGTACGAATCTGTCATCTGCCCTGCGATGATACAGTCTATCAGCTCTGTTCACGTCTGCCGCGTCACTGTCACTGTCACTGCCCCACAATACTCCTGTGACTCCCACGGTTGCCAACTGCCCAACTCCTCCATGAGTCTCCAACTCTGCACCTGTAGACTGGCCAAGTGGGCGGGTGCCTTCTGACTCAAGGTGTCAGCCACCATATTGGCCTTCCCCAGATGGTAGGAGATGCTGCAGTCGTAATCCTTCAAGAGCTTTAAACAACGTCTCTGTCTCATGTTAAACTCCTTCTGGGCAAACAAGTACCTGATGCTCTTATGATCTGTGAAAATCTCAAAAGTCTCACCATAAAGGTAGTGCCTCCATGTCTTTAGCTCCTGTGCTTACCATCCCGGACAGCAGCTTTGTACATTTTTATTGCTTACTTATATCGAATATGTGAATGTGGTTTACTTTTCTATTTTTTGGTTATTTCTTGTTGGACGACTGGGTCTTGGGATTAGTCGAGGCAAGCCGGTCTCGAGTCCTATAGGGATCCGAGAACCGGGTTGTAATAGTTGCTCTCTTCAGTACTACATACACGAAGGTCAGCTCACTTCCCTTAACGGCCGCCCGTGGGCAGATATTCCAAAATCATCCAGTTCCCCATGCTACGGTATTCTTGTCTCGTTTCATATCCCCGTAGGGTTTGTAAATGACTTTCCCTTTATCTAGTTTGATATATATACAGAACAGGCAGCTCAATCATAGTACAGGTTTGTTCATAATGTGGTCCATTGCAGATAATACAGACAGCTCATGATTTACTCAATTATTCACATGCATTTTTCTCTATCCCTAGCATCCATATCAGAACCTAGGATTCAATTGAGTAGCTGTATTCCATAGCATACGTTTATTTCTTCCTAGGATTCATCTCACATCCTAGGTTTTAACTAATTGCATACATTTTATTAACTTGGAGAATTATAGTTAGAACCACTCTACCAGGATAATTGGGTGGAATGGGGGCTCGTACAGCAGCTCCCAACGTCTCCGTAGGTCCCGTACACTCAACGGATTTGAGACCTAAGACATGGATTGACAGGTCAAAAAGGGTCCAAGTGCTACAGACATGGTACCATTACATGGAGAAAAACGTATGGGAAACAAAGACGTTTTGTTTACGGAAAACCGACATTGTTTGGGCCTTGTACGAGACTAAAAACATGAGGTATGATAGAAATCAAACATCTGGGAGAGATCCCAAACGTCTTAAACCAACTCGCAAGCGTACCTCTCTCCAGGCGCCTCTATCAGACGTCTGGAACGCAATGCCGACGTCCGAGGGCTTCGTTAGACGTCTGGAGATGCTCCCGGACGTCTAAAACTACCTCGGTCCTCGCTCCGCCGCGCTTCCCAACCTCTGACACATGCGTACGCATTGTCAGGACTCGACAAATAAATAACGAAAAAATAAATCTCTACCAGACGTCTCATAATACCTCTGAACGTCTGATTCCACGGAAAAATGACTTCCGCAGAACCGCTTTGGGCTCTCCTCGCTGCAGAAGCTACAGCAGAGCAACACAACACCTTCGCTCCCGTGCTCAAACCCACTCCCCGATCTTCGCTCGCTCTCTCTCTGGCTCCCTGCTCTCCTCTCACTCGGCTGTGATGGTGTGAGACGAAGAGGAGGAGGAGGAGAGGGGTTTATAAAGGGAGAGGAGGTGAGGGGAAAGGCGTGGGTGTCGTAGGGAGTGGTGCGGGGTGCGGGTGATGGCCGTCGCAGGGGAAGGAGCGGTGAGGTGTGAGCGAGGGAGTGGCGTGCACACGGTACACGCCGAAAAGAAAAAGAATTTTCAGACGTCTAGCTCTCTCTCCAAACGTCTGGTGAACATTCCAAATGTCTTAAGCTACCAAAAAGGCGACGAGTCATTTCAAAGCCCCTCTTCTTCACCAATATAATCAGGATTAGTGTTTTATTTATTTGTACTTTTGTTGCTAGTAGTAGAAGCATTCCTCTACTAGGGCTTTGTGTAAAACACTTTTGCATTAATCAAGTTGCCTTCTTCTGAATTTTTGTTGCAATTGTTCCCTGTCTCTAGCACTCTTCACTCTCTCTCCCTAATTACTCTAGGCCTCCACGTGCCTAGGGTAAGCTTAGGGAGAGGAATTAATTGTCGCTTAGGTTTTAGCTTAGTGAATGTAGGTGTTAGTTGCATTTCCGTCAACAATTCGCATTTTTCCTTCGTTATTTCAAATTATAAAAAGTGCATATTTAAAAACACCAAAAAGAAAGTTGATTTCCATTTTGCAACATATTGCCTCCTGGGACGACCCTAGATACTTTCCTATCTATGTCTTAGAAATTTAAGAGTTGGTCGATTTTACGTGTTACAACGACGTATTTTACAAACCACGTAAAGTCCGTATCAGACGACGGTGACATGGGCGATGCAGGTGGAGCTAGTGGCATCGGGGCATCAACATTTTGATTTTTATCTATTTTATTTCGTCATTTTTTCATGTTATACCCCTTTTATGTAAAAATTTCATTTTCAAACTTTTTATGTACTAAACTTTATATTTATAAAATATAAACTTCTCTTCATTTTCATTAGTTATTTTTGTATAAAAGTAGGTCTTTTAAGTAACTTTAGTAGGTAATTCCCATCATTTTAAAATTAAAACAAAAAACCCTACATTTCTCGTCGATTTTGGAAAGAAGCAACGGCATTAAAGTTTAACGCAAGTCGCAAATATTGTACATTTAACATCACTTATTTTAATAAGTAACAACAAACAAGTGACAAAAAAAAAATTTTTGGCGTCGTTTCTAGGATAAGTGATGGCAAAAATATTTTTACCGTCGCTTATATAGGCGACGGTGTATTTATTTAAACGACGGTGAAACTTAAGAAAAGGCGCGTAAAGGAGGGAAGAAGTGACATACAAATGCCGTCACTTATTTGATAAGCGATGGCAAATACAATTTTTGTCGATTTTAAAATGACGTTGAAATATCTAATCCATGTAGTGGTCGAACAATATATCGACGTCGGATGTACTATCTAACCGACGGGAAAATGAAACAGCAACGATAACAACGGCGTCGTTTAATGGCGTCAGTTATATGGGTTTTGCCGTCGATTTCTAATTAACGGCAGACGTAAAATATGTTGTAGTATTGTCACTCTCCTCCACATATTGGTTCCACACGATCTTCCATCATCTTCAAGGATTCTCTTCATATGCTTCAAAAGCGGGCATGTTGGCAAAGGCTTGTAATTTTGAATATAGCTTTATTACTTGTAATTTTTCTTGATTTGTTCGTATCTCTACTAACTCATATTTTTTTAATTGTTAAATTAGAATGCCAAAACACATGCAATTTAAAACTTACAAAACCCCACTAGCTATTACAAACATGTGTAATTGTAATAGACTATGCTCATTGCCATTCATTTATTAATTTACCAACACTTTCTTGTTTTAGAAAATATATATCCATTAATAGGAAGGAAATGATTACGAAAACACAAAATCTAGAGGGTAAAGGAGGAATGACTACTGTAACATAAAATGAGGGAATTGACATATCCTAAAGAATTGGGGAACTCCCAGATAAGTAAAATAGCAAACTAAAACCAAATAAAATAAAAAAATTAAACAAAGAACAAAAAAGGTGTCTTCGTAAAGTAAGTCGTAACAATCAGTTGAGTTGCTCTACATTGTTGGATGATGATAGTGTCATCGAAGATGAAACATTGACAATTGATCTGATCTGCACTAGCGAGAATCCGAATAGCCAACAGTTGAAACAACTTAGCAAGAAGCTAGTGAGAACTCAGTCATGTGTAACTCCGATAAGAAGCATGTTCCTAGTGGAAAGCCAAGAGGTGGAAGACAAAATTCACCTTAAAATTTCAACAAGATCTCTCAATCTATGCAAGACTTTAATTTTAAAATCAAACTGCAAGCCTCCTCCATCATGACAAACCAATAGACCATGAAATGTGGGATAAACCAGAGTAGATGTTAAATAAAACTCTAAATGATGAATCTATTAGGCTTGAAAAGGCAAAACCAAAGTGGAAAAGGATCGATAAAGTAGAGGGTAATACAACAGTCTTAAACCAAATTAGAGGCAAAATAGAAGATTAGAGAGGAAGCATCAAGAGGAACATGAATGAGATGGAGGCCATGGCCCATGACCAGGCGAGGGGGAGGGGACGGTTCCATCATGCAACAAAGGGAGGGACCCTCCATCTTTGGAGCAATCTTAACAAGCGAATAAGTAGACGTGACAACATCAAAGGTGTTCAATGTGAATTTGCGAGAATATATTTTTATGTATTGTTATAGTTGCCAAACATGTTGAATCAAATAAATTTATAGTTCAGAATTTGATAAATCCTAAGTCATTCGCAGGGAGTCAAATCGAGATTCTTAAATGTCTTTCGCACTAATTATTCTATCCTAATGGAAGCACATAAAGAGAGACAAGTTATCCATTGAATAGTAAACTTTATTGCTACTATCAAAATGTCTTACAAATTAAATCTATAGCAAAGATTACAATAGGAATAAAAACATAGAAAAATAGAGTAAGGAAATAGAGAGAGAGATTGCAGAGCTGTTTGAGGGATGCATGTATGAAACTCGATACAGCTTTAGATCTAGGGCACCGGGAAGAAGATCGGAGAGAGTTTGGAGAGAGAGAGGGCATGGGCTATGTGGTGGCTATTTTTTCTATCTCTAGGTATCTGAGTTTTCTTCCAAAGGGTAGAGGCTAGATCCTTTTATAGAGAAGTAGGTGGCTTCCTATTGGATGATCTAGAGTGCCTAGGATCACTAATTTGGATGGTTTAGATTTAATCAAAAGTGATGCTTAGAATTGGTTGAATAGGAACCTTAGGATCAAAATTGTAGGGCTAGGATAGGATGAGGGTTTTCTAAAAATAGGCAACCTAGGTAGGTGGCTACCAAGAGATAAAATCTTGCTAAGAGATAAGATCTTATCTCTTGGCCAGCCACTAAGGGATAAAATCTTCTTAAGTTGGCACCAACTTAAGAGGATTAGGCTAGGACTTTCGTGGTTCTTATGTGGGTAGGGTTAGGGTTAGGTTTTGTAGACATATGTTGTGAGAATAGGTTCATAATTATGCTAGGTTGACCTTAAGTCTAGTGGGTTGGATCTAAATAGGTAGGTCCTAGTCCAATTATGTGTGTAAATGTGTAATTGGATTAAGAGAAATCTAAATAGGTTCTTGGGTTAGGGATTGGGTCTAGGATAGGTTGGCTAGGTTCTTGGATAGTAGGACAACTTTGTGGATAAGGGATTAGAATCATGGATAGTGTCATCCAAGATTTTGACATTTAATCTCACTTATCCAATTTGAGCTATCCTAAGGGTAGGAGTTGGGATAAGGGTATCCTAGGGTTCTAAGGGTATGGTTAGGTTATCCTAGTCCCTCTCTCTCTTTTTATTTATTTAAGTCTTCATTTCTTCTTCAATCATGTCTTGCTCTTCAATTAACTCCTAGCTCTGTAGCTTTATTTTTTATCCCGCTCATAATTTCATGTTGTTCTCTATATCTTGTAACGACCCGATTCCCAAATCCCTACGAGACATGAGAATCGGACCGACTCGATTGATCCCAAGATCCAGTTGTCCAACGAGAAAGTAACCAAAAGAGCAATAAAATAAACCACATTCACCATGTACATAACTAGCAGTAACAAAATACAGCAGTAAAGAAAGGAGATACTACAGTATACACCACCACAACAGAAGAGAAATAAACATGTACATAACATGAAGCTTACAATAAAGAGAATACAAGGAGTAACAGAAAACTACTCACTACAGCAGAAAGAAAAGTACAGTAGGGACTACAGGTAACACTATTGGGCTCTACTAGGCCCAACGCCCTCTGCAGCCGTTGACTCTGGCTGCTCAACACCTGGTCCTCAAAAGGTAACAAGGGTGACACGTCAGCGAAACGCTGAGTAGAGTGGCAACTAAAAGCTAAAAGAAGAAGTAGACTGTACAGTAGCTGTTATATTTTTACTTTCTTTCTTTATATTTTTTCATTTATTCACTATTGATTATTTCTCATATCCTTCTCTTGATATTGGATGTTCCTCGTAGGAACGATCTTGATTGCAGTCTTTCCCGAAAAGTAGAAGTAACACGTGGTGCTCTCCTGGTCGGGAGAGTCCCCCGTGGAGGTCCTACTCTCAGTCAACCACCCCAAGGTCACTGACAGACGTAACGGTGACTACGGCACGCGCGATAAATGCACAGGTAGCTACCTCGCACTGGCACGCGCTCAGTCGTTTCCGTTAATGGGTGCGCCCAAAGCATAGCACGGAACCAGTATAGGGCAGAGCCCTCTCAGTAACAGGGGTCCAGCCCCTCCACAGTAACCAAACAGGGATCTTGCCCCTCCACAGTCCGCGCACCCTCGCCTGACTACCCTGGTTTACCCAGTGGGCCTAACAAGTCGGTGTAGGAGAGCTAGTAGAACCCCAGGGCCCGTGGGGTAGCTAGTGCTCTCCCTACCTAGTAGCTCTCCTCGGTACTGTGTACACGAAGGCCAAAAGTAGGCACAAAGTGGCCAGACCTAACCCCGGGTCCCTGGGGCGGCTAGCTCCGCTCTGCACTAAACAGGGGGACAGTCGCTCTCCTTGGTACTCCGTACTCAAGGGCCAGCTCACTTCCCCAATTCTATTACATTCCTTTTCTAGGAGTTCTACTCCTAATTCCCCGTAGGGTTCATGCTCTTTTAACTCAGCCAATTTAGGTTTCACCGTTCCAGCTTTATATTCATATAACCCATGTTCTCAACCGTATTTATTCATAACAGGCAGCTGTTAACCAATTTACAGGCAATTATCATTTTCTTTCCACTTTTCCAAGACTGCAATGTTTATATATTCAACTAGTTTTCCAGTCTTAGGATTCATGCCGTACCCTAGGATCTATCATTCAATCTAGTTTTCCAATCCTAAGATTCATGCAATACCCTAGGATCTATCATTCAATCTAATTTCTCAGTCTTAGGGTTCATGCAATGCCCTAGACTCTATTAATTATTTCATAATTGTACAAATTTTGTTAAATACATTAAAGGGCTACTCTACCCGCGAAATCGGGAGTACTGGGGGCGTGGTCGGCAATCCCACGCACCTCTGCAACCCCCAAACAGCAACAGAACGGGGTCCTAACACAAGGGTCAACACAAGGAATTTCTCAGAACAGTATACGCTACTGTAAACAGGTAGAGGAAATAAACCTGGAAAGAACGCAACTTGAAACGCGGAAAACGGACTCCAAACGGACCCTAAACGGGTTAAAAACAACGAGTCTGCCCAAATTAGACGTCTAGAACTTCTTCCTGACGCCTTAAAAGGTTGATCAGGTCATACATTGGTCTGTGCAGTCCTTCAGACGTCTAGAAGCCCGCTGGATCGTCTGGACTTAGTTTCTAGACGTCCAATTGTCACCCCGGACGTCTGGAGTTCCTCTCCGTCGTCTGGTACTGTGGCCAGATGTTTGATCCGTGTGAGATGGCGAGCCCTCGCACCCTCCCAAACAGAACCGGTGCACACACAAACCCGCTCTCATCACGAAGAGGCGCAGAAGAACGCGGCGGACGGCTGCATGGCCGTACATGCGTAAAAAGGAGAAGTAGGAAAATATTGTACCTGCCAGACGTTTGGACCTTCCTCCAGACGTCTTCTTTGTCCCAGAATCAGGACCCTTTTCGCTCTCCACCCGCAACGCACGGCCGCGCTGCGTCCGCCTGCTGCCTGAGCTGCAGCAGCCCCTCTGCAACACCCCACGCTCGCTGCTCCCCCGCTGACCGGCTCTAGCTGCCCCGGCAAGCTCACACCCTCGTGGTCGAGCTTCTTCTTCCTCTCACAATAACTCCTTCCCTCACGCTCGCAGCGGCCGCTGCTGCCGCACTCGCTCGCTGGCGCTCTCGCTGGCAGGGAGAAGGAGAAGAAGAAGGCGGTGGAGTGAGGGTAAGGGAGAGGGGAAGCATATTTGTAGGCAGCACGGGAAGAGAGAGAGAGAGAGAGAAAGGTTCTGCGTCGTCTGCAGGGAGGGAGAGAAAAAGAAGAACGAAGGCGGCGGGTTCAGTTTGCGCGCGCAGGCGCGCAGACGCGAACCCGTACGCTGAAAAAATTTAATACCAGACGTTTGGGAAGGTTTCCATACATCTGGCCAGACGTTTGGGCCAGTTCCCAGACGTCTTAAACGACTCTTGATGCCCAGGTCGTGACAATATAACAAACTCAAGGGAAGTTTCGTCCCTGAAACTTGCGCTAACTAGGGTGCGGGAAAGAACAATGTATATACATAACAAACTCAAAGAGGACCGAAGCCGATCCGAAAAGAGGTACCCGCGAAAAGCTCCAAGTACCGCTCCCGCATTGCCACCTCAGGCTCCCAGGTAGCTTCCTCGTACCGCTAGCTCCTCCACAAAACCTTCACCAGGAGTACTTGCTTTCGTCTCAGACTGCGGACGGCTCTATCAAGAATCTGCATTGGCCGCTCAGGGTAGGTCAGGTCGTCGCTCACCTCGACGCTCTCGTGACTCAGGACGTGACTGGGATTAGCGACATACTTTCTGAGGTTGGACACGTGGAACACGTCGTGCACACCCGAAAGCTGAGGAGGGAGGGCAAGTCTGTAAGCAACGGGTCCAACCCACTCCAGGACCTCAAAGGGCCCCACAAATCTCGGTGCGAGCTTCCCTCTCACCCTAAACCGCTGCAGGCCCTTCATGGGCGAAACACGAAGGAATACGTGGTCCCCAACCTCAAACCAACTCAACGGTGCCGTACATCTCCGTCCGTACAGAGGCTCGTAGGGTGCCATGCCAACGCTCGAGTGATAGCTGTTGTTGTATGCAAACTCCTCCAGGGGCAAGTGCTCCTCCCAAGAGCCCCTCCAGTCCAGTACACAGGCACGCAAAAGATCCTCAAGTGTCTGTATCGTGCGCTCAGACTGTCCGTCCGTCTGGGGGTGGTAAGCTGTACTAAATCTCAACCGCATCCCCAGGGCCTGCTGAAACTTAGCCCAAAACTGGGATGTAAAGCGGCTATCCCGGTCGGATACGATCTCCCGCGGAACTCCGTGTAGACGTACCACATCACGAATATACCTCTCTGCCAACTGTGCTGGTCTCAAAGTGACTCGGATTGGCAAGAATCACACCGTCTTCGTCAATCTATCAACGATTACCCAGACTGCGTCGTGTCCTTGCTGGGTAACAGGTAAGTCCACCACCAAGTCCATGGTGATGCTCTCCCACTTCCACTATGGCACTGGAAGTGGCTGCAGCGGCCCTGTAGGCCTCTGATGCTCGGCTTTCACCTGCTGGCACACTAAATACTGCTGCACGAATTCACTCACATCCCGCTTCATCCCCCACCACCAAAACTCGCATCTCAAGTCATAGTACATCTTCGTGTTTCCAGGATGTATGGTGAATCTGGAACCGTGTGCCTCAGTCAGGAGCTCTCTCAACAGCTCCTCGTCTCTAGGAATGCACAAACGTCCCCTCAGGCGCAGCACCTGGTCTGTGAAAGAGAAGTCCCCCGGGTCTCCTGGCAGTACTCTGTCGCGCAAGGACTGCAAGTACGGGTCTGCCATCTGTTCTGTGATGATGCGATCTATCAGCTCTGGCCTCGTCTGTCGTTTCACAATCACTGCCCCACAATGCCCGGGTGTGCCAACTCGGGGTCGCCAACTGCCCATCTCCTCCAAAAAGCTGCAACTCTGCACCTGTAAATTGGCCAAGTGCGCAGGCGCCTTTCGACTCAAGGCGTCAGCCACCACGTTGGCCTTTCTCGGGTGGTAGGAAATGCTGCAGTCATAGTCCTTCAGGAGCTCCAACCAAGGTTTCTGTCTCATGTTGAGCTCCTTCTGATCAAATAGGTATCTGAGGCTCTTGTGATCTGTGAAAATCTCGAAGGTCTCACCGTACAAGTAGTGCCTCCAGGTCTTCAGTGCGAAGACAACAGCTGCTAGCTCTAGGTCGTGGGTAGGGTAGCTATGCTCATGAGGCTTTAGTTGCCGCAAAGCGTAAGCGACAACGTGACCCCTCTGCATGAGCACACCCCCTAACGCCTGCAAGGAGGCGTCCGTGTACACAATGAACCCACCACTACTGTCAGGGATGGTGAGCACGGGAGCCGAAGTCAGCCTCTCCTTCAGCTCCTGAAAACACGCCTCACAGGCGTCTGTCCAAGTGAAGGGCACGTCCTTCCGGGTCAACTGTGTCATAGGACGTGCAATCTGTGAAAAACCCCTGTAACGAACGCGTGCCCCAGACGTATTTTAAAACGTCTGGGAGGTGGCCCAGACATCTGACCAGACGTCTGGGATCACATCCAGACGTCTGTCCAGACGTCTGTGATGGTTTCAAGACGTCTAAAAAACCGTTATCTTCCATACGCGCGGGTCGTCTGCGCGCCTGAGCGCGCAGACAGGATATTCGCTTATTCCCTCTCTCTCTGCGGCTGTAGATGCCTGCCGCGTCCTCTCTCTCTCCTCCTCGCGCGGCCTTAAAAAGGCCACGCCTCCCCTCCCGTCGTCTCCGCCCCTTCCTCTTCTCCTTCCTGTGCGCGAGAACGAGCGAGCGCGAGGGCGGCAGCGGCGGCCGCAGTGAGCGCGGAGGAGTTGCTGCGTGCGAGAGCGGAGCTCTGCCGTGGGCGAGCTCGCCGGGGCTGCTAGGGCCAGCCGACGGAGGGCGCAGGAGGCGCGGAACGGCGCGGGAGGGACTGCTGCGGTCTGAGCAGCAAGTGCGCGAGGTGCGACGCGGGCGGCATCGCGAGCGGAGGCCGAGTGGTGCCGTGATTCTGGAAAAATTTCCAGAATCAGACGTCTAGGTTGATAGCCAGACGTCTGAAAGGTGAGTTTTCCGTCCTCTTCTTCCTTCCTGTCGACTGACCGTACTGAGGGAGGGAGTTGGGTGTGCGCAGGCTAGGTGTTTCGCCATCCTTTGCGAATCAGACGTCTGGCTGTTGTACTAGACGGCGGGAGGGACCTCCAGACGTCCTTGGTTACCATCGGACGTCTTGGAGATAGGCCAAACGTCCCCGCAGACTTCTGGACGTCTGGGAAACCACGCTGAACAGGTAATTCTCTGATCCACTTTTTAAGACGTCTGGAACTTATTCCAGACGTCTGATTTTGCACAGTGTCATCGTTTTTGACCCGTTTAGGGCCCGTTCGGGTTCCGTTTTCCGCGATTCAAGTTGCGTTCTTTTCAGAATTAATTCCTCTACCCATCTACAGTAGCTATACACTGTTTTTAGATACTCCTTGTGTTTGATCCTTGTGATAGGACCTCCTTCAGTTGCAGTCTTGGGAATCGCGGAGGCACGCGGGATTCCCGATCACGCCCCCATTACTCCCGTTGTATCTGGTAGAGTGGCTTTAAGTATTAATAAAACCTGTTAAAGTATGGAACCATAACTAGAACCTAGGACATTGCATGAATCCTAGGAATGAGAAATATATGATAGCTCCTAGGTGTTGCATGAATTCTAGGGCTGGAAAACTAGATTGTATGATAGATCCTAGGATATGTCATAAATCCTAGGATGGAAAAACTAGTGGAATGTATAATACTGCAGTCTTGGAAAAATGGAAAGGAACATAAAGCTGCCTGTAAATTGAATTAACAGCTGCCTGTTATGAATAAAGAAACATGAATGAGATCATGGATTGTGAGAACGTGAAACTGGAAAGTGAAACATAAGATGTTCTGAGATAAAGAGCTGGAACCCTACGGGGAATTAGGAGTGGAACTCCTGAAAAGAAAAAGGAATGGAACTGAGATGTAGTTTTGTACTGTCTCTTGGGTACGTAGTACCAAGGGAAGCACCTGTACCTGTTTAGTGCAGAGTGGGGCCAGCCACCCCAGAGACCCGGGGTTAGGACCGGCCGCTCTGTAACGACTTGCTGGCCCTTGTGTACGTAGTACCGAGGAGAGCTACTAGTGTTAGGAGAGCACTAGCTACCCCACGGGCCCCGGGGTTCTGCTAGCCTCCTTCACCGACTTGTTAGGCCCACTGGGGCAAACCAGGGTAGTCAGGCGAGGGTGCGCGGACTGTGGAGGGGCAAGGCCCCGGTTTGGTTACTGTGGAGGGGTTGGACCCCTGTTACTGAGAGGGCTCTGCCCTGGTTCCGTGCTGTGCTTTGGGCGCACCCGTTAACGGAAACGACTGACCGCGTGCCAGTGCGGGTTAGCTACCTGTGCGTTTATCGCGCGTGCCGTAGTCACCGTTACGTCTGTCAGTGACCTTGGGGTGGTTGACTGAGGGTAGGATCACCACGGGGGACTCTCCCGGCCAGGAGAGCACCACGTGCTACTTCTACTTTTGGAAAAGACTGCAATCAAGATCGTTCCCACGAGGAACATTCGAGATCAAGTAAAGGATCTGAGAAATAAGTGAAATAGTGAGAAAATTGAAAGATGTGAATAAAGGAAGTAATAGAACATAACAACTACTGTACACTCTACTGTTGTCTTTAGTTTAGTTTGCCACTCTACTCAGCGTTTTGCTGATGTGTTACACTCGTTACCTTTTTCAGGACCAGGTGTTGAGCAGCCAGGGTCAGCGGCTGCAGAGGACGCTGGGCCGAGTAGGGTCCAGTAGAGTTACCACTGTCTTTTGTACCCCTTTTTGTTTCCATTATAGTGAGTAGTTCTTGTTTCCGCTATACTTTTCTTTACCTGCAGTTCATGTTATATGATAAATGCTGTTCTACTGTTGTGGTGGTATATATTGTAGTAGTTTCTTTCCTTACTGCTGTACTTTCTTACTGTTAGTTATATTCATGTTGAATGTGGTTTATCTTACTGCTCTTTTGGTTACTTCCTCGTTGGACGACTAGGTCTTGGGATTAGTCGAGTCAGTCCGGTTCTCGTGTCTCGTAGGGACTCGGGAATCGGGTCGTTACAACCCCTGATAAACCGTCTGTAGTAGCCTGCCAATCCCAGGAAACTGCGAATCTCAGTAACCGTACGCGGTCTCTCCCACCTGAGCACTGCCTCGACCTTGGCTGGGTCCACTACCAAGCCATCTCCAGAGATCACATGACCTAAAAAAGTCACCTCCCTCAACCAGAACTCGCACTTGCTGTATTTGGCGTACAACCTACGTCGTCTCAGTGTGTCCAGAACCATCCGCAAGTGTTGTCCGTGCTGCGTCTGATCTCGAGAATAGATGAGCACATCATCAATGAATACCACCACAAACTGGTCTAAGTACAGTCTAAACAACCGGTTCATCAAGTCCATGAAGGCAGCGGGGGCATTGGTCAGCCCAAATGGCATGACCAGAAACTCGTATTATCCGTACCGGGTGCGGAAAGCTGTCTTGGAGACGTCTTCCTCGATTCTCAACTGGTGGTATCCCGACCTCAAGTCGATCGTGGAGAATACCGTGGCACCCCGTAACTGGTCAAACAAGTCATCGATCCTCGACAGCGGATATCTATTCTTGATGGTGACCCTATTCAGCTGTCGATAGTCCACACAAAGGCGTAGGGTACCATCCTTCTTCTTTACAAACAGTACCGGGGCTCCCCAGAGAGACGCACTGGGCCTCACAAAGCCCTTCTCCAAAAGATCCTGCAACTGAGACTTGAGCTCTCGTAGCTCAAGTAGTGTCATCCTGTATGGTGCGGTGGAGATGGGGCTGATCCTTGGTACTAGTGAGATCTCAAACTCGACCTTACGCTCGGGCGGTAGTCCTGGAAACTCATCTAGGAACACGTCGGGGTACTCTCTGACCACCGGGATACTCTGGAAGTCTGCCACAGGGCTGGGCTCTGCCACCACACAGGCTAGGAAGCCCTCACACCCCTGGCTCAAAAGTCTCGCTGCACGAAGTGCAGAAATGAACCTGAAGCCTCCGTCCATTGGCTGACCGTGGAACTCGAAAGAAGGCAACTGCGGTATGGAGAAGACGATCTTCCTCTCAAAATAGTCCACCAAAGCGTGGTAAGCGGACAGCCAGTCCATCCCCAGAATTACGCCAAAATCCATCTGTATCATAATCAGGTCAGCGGGAAGGCTATGTCCCCCAATACTGACCTCGCTTCCCGTGTACACCTCCTCAGCTATAAATAGCTGACCACTCGGACCTCTGATCACGAACGGATCCTCTAACAGCATATAATCCTGGCCCAAACTAACTACGAAACTGGCTGCGACAAACGAGTGCGTAGCGCCGGAATCAAAAAGCGTGTAAACGAGTCTGCCGGAAATTGAAACCATACTTGCCACCACTGATCCTGAAGCTTTGACATCTCTGTGTGTCAGGGCGTTGATACACCCCTCAACCCTAGGTGCAGACGAAGCAGCCACACTCTGCATCGGACGGGTAGCTGCTGGCCGATACCCTCCTCGTGATTATTGTCCTCCTCCTCGCTCCTGGAAACTGCGGCCTCCTGCTTGCCCTCCAGTGCTCGGCGCGGGAAGTGTCTGTTGACCTCCTGCCCTAGACGGGCAGTCCCTCCTGATGTGGCCCAGCTGACCACACTGGTAACAGAGGGGAACCCGACTCCCTCCCTCAGTGGGTCCCTACTGTCGCTGGGCGGGGGTCCGATGCTAGCAACTGGCCCCTGTTGAGGGCTCCCAAAGGCCACTGATGGCCTTGCAAAACATGACGGCTCTCCTGCGGACGCCACGTGTCTCCTCTCTCGCCGGCCCTGTGAAAAGTCTAGCTGGTAGGGCCTCTTCCGCTCGCTGTAGTATCTCGCGCGGACGGGTTGGTCTCCTCGTAGGTCATAGCTACCTCCACCACCCTCGAGAACGTAGGCAGCTTCAGGGGTTTGACATACCCCTGAATCGCAGGGCGGAGCCCCTCGGTGAACCTCCAAAGGCGCTCCTCCTCAGTGGCTACTGCTGTCGCTGCGAAGCGGGATAGCTCCAGAAAACGCGTGCGGTACGCACTCACAGTCATCGTCCCCTAGCGGAGAGTGTGGAACTCCCGCCTCCTCTAGTCCTGCCACATTTGGGGAAAGTACTACTCGCAGAAGAGGGTGATGAACCGGTCCCAGGTCGGCTCGTCCCTCTCCTGTCCCTTGATCGCCCTCCACCACCTGTGTGCCGCACTCTCCAGCTAGTACGTGGCAAAGGCCACGCGGCACTCCACCGGGGGGCGAAGGGTGTCGAAAACCTTCTCGATCTGCTCGAGCCAGTCCTCCGCCTCGGTCGGGTCCTCATCCCCCTTGAAGGAGGGGGCTTCAGCTTCCGAAACTGCCCGAAAAGCTCAAAGTGGCGTTGCAGTGGGGATGCTGGTGCACCTCCAGGTAAGCAAGCCTCGTGTACAGAAGTGTCGGAGGAAGGTGGGGGCGGTGGCGGCCCATCCCCTCCCTCGCGTCCAGCGTCACGTCCGTCGCGTGGTCCCACAGAGAACTCCCCCTCTGCAGCCCCAGGGAGAGGCTCTCGGGGCGGTGGGTGGAGCTCCTCTTGCACTATGTCCCGTATCAGCTGGGCGAGGTCCTGGGCCTGAATGCCCGGGAACAGTGGTTGGTCCACTGAGACGTCGACCGCAACACGCCCACCTCGCCGACCTCATCCTCGGCCGTGCCCGAGGCCTGCCTCTCTAGTCTCTCGTCGAGGCATCTCCTGCAAGGAGACGCGAAACAGACGGAAACACGTCAATATGGAACGATATCTAGCGGAGAAGTCTAAGAGTTCATGTCAAAAGAATCGTTGTGGTGGCTACTCTAGTTACAAACACGTGAATTGGTTATTTTCCAGTCAGTTGGTTCACTTCTCGGGACGACCTTGCTCTGATATCATCTTGTAACGACCCGATTTCCGAATCCCTACGAGACACGAGAATCGGACCGACTCGACTGATCCCAAGATCCAGTCGTTCAACGAGAAAGTAACCAAAAGAGCAGTAAAATAAACCACATTCACCATGTATATAATTAGCAGTAACAAAATACAGCAGTAAAGAAAGGAGATACTACAGTATACACCACCACAACAGAAGAGAAATAAACATGTACATAACATGAAGCTTACAATAAAGAGAATACAGGGAGTAACAGAAAACTATTCACTACAGCGGAAAGAAAAGTACAGTAGGTACTACAGGTAACACTACTGGGCTCTACTAGGCTCAGCGCCTTCTGCAGTCGCTGACTCTGGCTGCTCAACACCTGGTCCTGAAAAGGTACAAGGGTGACATGTCAGCGAAACGCTGAGTAGAGTGGCAACTAAAAGCTAAAAGAAGCAGTAGAGTGTACAGTAACTGTTATATTTTTACTTTTTTTCTTTATATTTTTCCATTTATTCACTATTGATTATTTCTCATATCCTTCTCTTGATCTTGGATGTTCCTCGTAGGAACGATCTTGATTACAGTCTTTCCCGAAAAGTAGAAGTAACATGTGGTGCTCTCCTGGCCGGGAGAGTCCCCCATAGTGGTCCTACTCTCAGTCAACCACCCCAAGGTCGCTGACAGACGTAACGGTGACAACGGCACGCGCGATAAACACACGGGTAGCTACCCCGCACTGGCACGCGGTCAGTCGTTTCCATTAACGGGTGCGCCCAAAGTATAGCACGGAACCAGTATAGGGCAGAGCCCTCTCAGTAACAGGGGTCCGACCCCTCCACAGTAACCAAATAGGGGTCTTGCCCCTCCACAGTCCGCGCACCCTCGCCTGACTACCCTGGTTTACCCAGTGGGCCTAACAAGTCGGTGTAGGAGAGCTAGTAGAACCCCGGGGCCCGTTGAGTAGCTAGTGCTCTCCCTACACTAGTAGCTCTCCTCGATACTGTGTACACGAAGGCCAAAAGTCAGTATAAAGTGGCCAGACCTAACCCCGGGTCCCTGGGGCGGTTAGCTCCGCTCTGCACTAGACAAGGGGACAGTCGCTCTCCTTGGTACTCCGTATTCAAGGGCCAGCTCACTTCCCCAATTCTATTCCATTCCCTTTCCAGGAGTTCTACTCCTAATTCCCCGTAGGGTTCATGCTCTTTTAACTCAGCTGATTTAGGTTTCACCGTTCCAGCTTTATATTCATATAACCCATGTTCTCAACCGTATTTATTCATAACAGGCAGCTGTTAACCAATTTACAGGCAATTATCATTTTCTTTCCACTTTTCCAAGACTGCAATGTTTATATATTCAACTAGTTTTCCAGTCCTAGGATTCATGCCGTACCCTAGGATCTATCATTCAATCTAGTTTTCCAGTCCTAAGATTCATGCAATACCCTAGGATCTATCATTCAATCTAATTTCTCAGTCCTAGGATTCATGTAATGCTCTAGACTCTATTAATTGTTTCATAATTGTACAAATTTTGTTAAATACATTAAAGAGCCACTCTACCCGTGGAACCGGGAGTACTGGAGGCGTGGTCGGCAATCCTGCGCGCCTCTGCAACCCCCAAAACCGCAACGGAATGGGGTCCTAACACAAGGGTCAACACAAGGAGTTTCTCAGAACAGTATACAACTACTGTAAACAGGTAGAGGAAATAAACCTGGAAATAACGGAACTTGAAACGCGGAAAACGGACTCCAAACGGACCCTAAACGGGTCAAAAACGATGAGTCTGCCCAAATCAGACATCTGGAACTTCTTCCAGACGTCTTAAAAGGTTGATCAGGTCATACCTTGGTCTGTGCAGTCCTTCAGATGTCCAGAAGCCCACTGGATCGTCTGAACTTAGTTTCCAGACATCCGATTATCACCCCGGACGTCTGGAGGTCCTCTCCATCGTCTGGTACTGTGGCCAGACATCTGATCCGTGTGGGATGGCGAGCCCTCGCGCCCTCTCGAACAGAACCTGCGCACACACACACCCGCTCGCATCACGAAGAGGTGCAGAAGAACGTGGCGGACGGCTGCATGGCCGTACACGCGTAAAAAGGAGAAGTAGGAAAATATTGTACCTGTCAGACGTCTGGACCTTCCTCCAGACGTCTTCTTCGTCATCTGGACATAAGTCCAAACGTCTGATTTTGGGAATTTTTCCCAGAATCAGGACCCTTTTTCGCTCTTCGCCTACGACGCACGGCCGCGCCGCGCTGCGTCCGCCTGCTGCCCGAGCTACAGCAGCCCCTCCGCGACACCCCACGCTCGCTGCTCCCCCGCCAACCGGCTCTAGCTGCCCCGGCAAGCTTGCACCCTTGCGGTCGAGCTTCTTCTTCCTCTCACAATAACTCCTTCCCGCATGCTCGCAGCAGCTGCTGCTGCCGCACTCGCTCACTCGCTCGCTCGCGCTCTCGCTGGCAGGGAGAAGGAGAAGAAGAAGGTGGTGGAGTGAGGGTGAGGGAGAGGGGAAGCGTATTTGTAGGCAGCACGGGGAGAGAGAGAGAGAAAGAAAGGTTCTGCGTCGTCTGCAGGGAGGGAGAGAAAAAGAAGAACGAAGGCGGCGAGTTCAGTCTGCGCGTGCAGGCCCGCAGACGCGAACCCGTACGTCGAAAAAATTTAATACAAGACGTCTGGGAAGACTTCCAGACGTCTGGGCCAGTTCCCAGACGTCTTAAATGACTCTTGATGCCCAGGTCGTGACAAAGCATGGCACCAACATCACTCGCCCAAGAAACTCAAAGAAGGAGGGGCCTAAATTGCTCAATCGAAATGAACTTTAAAGAGGAGGATCCACAACGTCACAAGAGGAGATGGAGGGTAAGGAAAGGTAGTGAGATGGGGTTCCTCGCTGGCATTGGGATCCCAGCCAAGAGCCAACACTATTTAGTCCACTAAATTTAGCCATAATTGATTGCAAATGACTAGTTTTATATTTCCTTCCCTTCCTTGGAAATTGGCCCTCATTTATTGAACATATTTCCTTCCTATCCATTGCACAATTAACCGAGTTTAGAATTTAAGCATCTCTAACTCTTATCAAGGAGAGATTAAGCATACGGGGTATTGTCAAAGTGTTTCGTAGTTTGATTGTTATAAGTAAAAGTCTAAGCATATTCAGACATTAGGGGAGAAATTCAAGAGGACTTGAATCCACCTTATATTTATCTATGGTATAAGAAATGAACCAAGGGTCAGGGAACCTTCCAACCTTGCAGTATGAATCTTGGGGAAAAGAGTAGGCAACTGTTTTCTTGCTTGACTAAGATGAATGTCACCACTTCCTTACTTATTAGTAGCGTGCAGGTTGATCAAGGCATACCAATCCATATTCAACCATAGGGGTAGGCAAATTATGGTATGGGTAGATTGAGGGCTTTTCTAAGAGGGAATTAGGCCGGTCCTTTCTTCCTAGAAGTTTTTTGTGGTTCAGTTAGTATATCTCCTTTCCAAAGCTTAGTTTGGTTGTTACCAATGATATTATCTGTAATGCTTTTGGTATTTGTGCATTGAATTTTCATTATCCTATAGAAATTACATAAATTTTATTTTGTTTTTTATCATTTAACCATTCTCAAGTGATTGAGTTCCAAGCCTATGATCTTGCAGTTTGATGATTGATTAATTTGACGTTGCATATATAATTACATGGTTTATCAAGACATTTCTTTGGCTGCTATTTGTTGTATAATTAAAGCTTACAAAATGCATTACTATAAGATGTTATTACAAGGATATGGTAGTAATTGTTAAGTAAACAGGTTAAGTATGATACTCATTTTAATTAGCATGATGGATATTACTTTATGAAGGTTCAAAAAATAGAAATGCTACAAGTTTGTGCAACACCAAAAGAAATATTGATCTTCGTGAGAATTATAGATGGGAGTCCCAACATAATCTTGAGAGAATGAAAAATCTTGCTCAAAATAAGATCGGTAGTCATACTGTATGAGCTTATATATTTAGTATCTCATTAAATAGTTTGCATGCAATATGATGCTCATTTTAATTAGCGTGATGGATATTAAGCGATGTAAAGGTTTGGAATGAGAACTATAAATAAGAATCTGAATGCAATCTTGAGAAAATGAAAACTGTTGCTAAAAATAGTGCCATTAATCATGCTATAAATATTTTAGTTAATATTCCCAAGATTGTTTTTGTTTAAAAGGTTAAATGTTTGGTATAACTTATCAAATAATTGACATTGTTATCAAAGAAGCTAAAATTTTAACCATTGTCTTTTTGGGTAAGGAAGACAAAGAACAAGTCAGGTCCATCAAAGCCCAACTATGAAGCTTAAGCCACCCCTAATTAGACCAAGGAGAGAGTTGGCTCAACTGTAAGACAAAGAAAGCTTGTGACCGCCGCTAAGAGCATCTTGCCAGTAGCTTGGACAGGTTGCGTTGTTTGTCTAAAATTGGTTGGCCTAGCTCTCCTGTGCGAAGACATGTGAAGCAGGGTTGCTACATTGACTTTTTCGGCAACCTACCTGCTAGAACCACATGAAGCAGCATGCTTGTCTCACCTGCCTGGTGGTTGAGCGACAAAGGTTTGCTAGGAAGATTGGGACTAGCCACCTCACCACTAAGCTAAATTAGGCGTCACTGAGTGGAAAGGTGAAGGGACAACACGAGAAGCAAGGAGATGACTCAGAAGGCAAAGCGATACTTGAATCATTTACGCTCCCCGAGGAGCAAGTGATTATTGTCAATTTAATTATGACTTAAAACCCCTATAAAAGGGAATTCATGTACTAAATAAAGGGTAATCACCTATATTGTTTTCCAACAAATGTAAATAATACTTTGATAGTGATCAATTAAGAGTTAGATCCCCTCCTTATATTTACACCATTAAGGTGGAACTTGGTTAACATTTCCCTATCTCTTTCTCTTGTTTACATTATTCGTGTTATCACTTTACTTTTCTCTCGATTGGATCCTTGGACATCTATTAGTTAATAAATTTACCATTCCACCATGTTCAACCATTTTTATTTGTGTCAGAAGTCATTGAAAAGTTTGGATTTTTCAACATGAGATTTAATGCATTGGTTAGATTTGTAATTTACTTTTTATTGATGTTGTTAAGAAATCTAAACAATCATTTAGCATCTTATCAAAAAAAAATAAATTAAATTTGAATTTTTTTTATTTAGGTAGAATATTTCTCAATGGAGTTTTTAATACCAAGGTGAATTAGGAGTGTCTATATGCAAAGAAAATAATCTTATCGAATGATTGACTTGTGTTTGGAAATAAGAGCTAGAGTTTTTTTTTTAAATTAATTATATTGATTTGCTGATCATTTTTAGAGACTACTTGCATGGCAGTCATATGATGTCTTACCCATATCAATTTTTGCTAGCAATACATTGAATCCTTTTGAGGATATACCAATTCCACTCACTAAAACTTTTGTATAATTAATAAACATATTAATTCGACAAATCAATTTATTTAATAATTTATTATTAGGATTCGGCCGATCACCAACGATTTTTTAATTACATAGTTGATCAAGAATAAATCTTTTCATATAGGTATTCTCCATATTTTACTTTTGACATACTATATAAATCTTACTTTATCTAAATTCATTAAACTATTTCACTATAAAAGCATTGACTCTTTCATCTTTTACCTGTATGTTTAGAAGCTTACACTTAAGGAATTCATATTTACACATACTCTCCTCCTTAAATTCTTTTAACTAAATTACTTATAACTAGGTAGAGGAAAGAGATGAAGAGATTATAACTTGGAATATATTATTACTTATGCTAAGTAGCTCAATGTTCTAATATGAACATCAATATTAGAGTATTAGTAGCTTTTATTTTGATGTTTGAGTAAGATGTATCGATAAGAAAAATATATATTTTCACATATATATATATATAAGAAGAAAATGGAGCATGCAAGTATGTCAATTTCTTTTCCTACAAATAATATTTGAAATTAAAAAATTTAAAATTAAGTATGAACATATTATATATAGAATTTAAAATTAGTCTGATACTCCTAATATTTATTTTTGATAGCTTAAATTTTTTTTATTTTTTCCTTAAAATAAAAAATACTACACTCGATACCTATCATTATTTATCATTCATTTTCTCCCTTACATATATATCATCTAAAATTTACTTGAATTCTTTCAAAATTTTGACCGATATTACATAAGAAAGAAGTGATTACAAATAAAAATACAATAATACTTTTGCTACATAGTTTAGTATATTGACATTATTGATATTTAAGCATGCATTCGTATATTACAAAATTTGTTATGCTGTTCAACGACAGAAGAAATAGAAATTCAGAACACATAACTTTCCTTTTATCTATCGTTGTAAAAAAAAATTAGTACATCCGTTGGCCTGAAATTTTATTGCAATTATTCTTCCCAAGAAAACGTATCCCCAAAAATTCACTCCAAACTATCCAAAATCGACCTAAGCGGCACGGGGGGGACGGAGACTGTTATCCATTTTTCCACACCTGCACCGTGAGGCACCGTGAACTACCCCACTGTCGAACGGTTGCCGTAATTACCTCGGCTTACAGTGGCATTACTCCACCCACCCACCGAGCGTCGTCCCCCGCCCCTCTCCAACTCCCGTCATCGCTTGCTCGCTCGTGCACAAAAATAAGGGGGCGAGGGATCTACCAGACTTCCGGATTTCTAGGGTTTCGCTCCGCAACCCCCGTGTAACGGGCGGGGGATGATCCGATTCGCGGGCGCGGAGGCCCACGGGCGCCGGCCGATCCCGATCCTCGCGTGGTCTTAGCGGGATCCGCGGGATCGACCGCTGACCGGGGCGATGGCGGATGCGCTGGCGATTATCCCCGCGGCGGTTCTCAGGAATCTCTCGGATAAGCTATACGAGAAGCGCAAGAACGCCGCGCTCGAGGTGCGCCCTCGTTTCCCGTGGCGTTCGGATTTCGCGTTTATCGTTCGACGCTCTGGAGCTGGAGATGGCGGGTTTTACTGGGTGGTGTTGCAGGTGGAGGGGATCGTGAAGCACCTGTGCGCGTCGGGGGATCACGAGAAGATCGGGGCGGTTATCAATCTGCTCACGGCGGAGTACACCTACTCGCCGCAGGCGAACCATCGGAAGGTGCGTGGAGGAGTGACTGTGAGTGGGATGGATTTGTTGTGAAGAAGGTGGATCTTTACCGTTGTTCTGGTGTTTTTTCTTTTTGAAGGGTGGGCTGATCGGGCTCGCTGCGGCGACCGTCGGCTTAACTTTGGAAGCTGGGAGATATCTCGATGTAAGCTGATAAGTCAATTTCTCCAGCAAATCGAAATGTTTTTTTTTTTTTTATAAAGTAAGGAAAGGAAGGAGCTTTCTTTTTAAAGTAAATGCAATGCCCCGTCCAGTGTGGTTGTGTTTGATAAGGAGGTCCCTTCTTGGATCCAGTGTTTGTGTTAGCACGCTTAGATTGTGTTAGCGTGCTTAGATGGTATTAGCTGCTCGTGTCTGATGCCAATGTCGTGGGGTTGGTTGGGATTTGTGTTGGCCAGTGGCCTAAACTGGGAATGCAAGTTGTAATTGGGACAAGCTTGACTGATGTGGAAGTTCCTTAAATGTGGATTCGATGTATTTAGTCTTGAATTTGGCTTGAGAATGCTCGATGATCAGAGTGTGCATGTAATTTTGGTTTAAACAAGCAGTATGCTATTGCAAAACGGAGATTGAACAGTTAGTTTGGTCAACTGATATGAACCCTGGTAGTGGGGAAAAATGATGATTAATACCCTTCTGTCTATAAGGACTTCTAGAACACGAAAAGAAGGAACATAGAAAAATGTAAATGAGGACATTGAACCCTTGATACTATATTCCTGAGAAGTCTCAAATACTATTACCCTTGATACTTTCATTTTTCTGAAAGGTAAAAGGACAACTGCTGGAGCTCAGAAGTCAAAATATGCACTAATGGCATTATTTCAAGACTCGAGGCAATTTCACTTGGAACTTCATCCATCCTAGTTTATGACCCTGAAGTGGATTGAAAAGAATGGACATGGGCACTTCTTTAGAATTCAAAAGGTGAGTTTTTTGGAAATCTGTAATATGGAGGGCATATGCTCATGTTCTCTTTCCTTTAGAACTGTAAGAATCCATGCCCTTGTTACATCGAGGAAGTCATTGTAGTTGGTTAAACGAACTGGTATAAATGGCTTTGGATTTCTTGAGAGTCCTTAGCATGCTGTTCTGATAAAAGGGAATGATATTGGGCGGGGAGGGGGTCCTGTATTCGGAATGAAGTGCTGAAGCTTCATGCTAGCAACATTTGGAAATTTTATAGCTGTTTGATGAATTTTTTCAATATTTGGAAGTTTTAAAGCTGTTTGATGGAATCTCTTGGTCTTTTAGCTTGATTTGCAAAGGATAAGGAGAGAAATAAACACAGCAGGTGCTGTCTTCTTGTGATTGTTTGATGGGAAACTGCATAATTTAAGACAGTAATTTGACATGAGATAGAATATTTATGTATGCAAGGAGCAACTGACTGACTTTGTTCGTCACCTTAAAGGTTCTTAGAGAATGGCAAACCATGTCAAGTACTTGTCTACACCTGCATAGGTCATAAGGGCATCAACTCAGACACAGCTTGACAATTGCACATTCGATCTCCTTGGCCAATTGTTTGAAAATCATTATAGTTGACTTGTTGATCCTTTTTTTCCCTTCCTCATGCATAAAGGAATTGAAGGGTGGGACAGCACCTCAGACGAGTTATCTAAAAAGAATATGTTTGCTAGGATTTTTAAGTGCAGAATATTGCATAGCTTAGGTGTCAGGATTCTCCTGGAACCCAGTGAAGTTAAAGAATCCAGAGAAATTCTCCAGAATGGTAGTCCCATAGTTGACATTTGTTTCCTTTGGCTCCAAAGAGACGCTTCAAATTGGATTCTTGCAATTGACATTATTTTCCCTTGGCTTCCCTGTGGAAAAAGGGCTTCATTGATGGAACAAGACCATTAAATGCTGCACTATTGATAACCACAAGAACTATAAAGCAAGAATTCCAGGTCTTGAGTAGAGCAAATAAACATAGATGCATTGCATGTGCAACTGACCAAATGGCTCATGGCATGGAAAAATGTCTTGTTTATTCCTTTTTAGCTCTGAAAGAGGCTGCATCCTCAATCCTATTTCTTTTTCTGTAGGAACTTAAAAAAGTTTGTTTACAAGTAATGTCAGGACTGACAACTTGTGCTGGTAAGAATCAATTCCCATCAACACAAATAAAAAAGAGGTTATTGTCACTTTAGATGTCCACATGATAAAATTAACAACTCATCTGAAGAAGCCAGAGGCACGGATTGGGCCATGTAAGCAGAGAACCCGTGGAACATTCAAAGTTGCTAGATAAAGAAGAGAACCTTCTTAAATTGATACCTTTCATGGGATGGTTGGCTTGGCTCTTCGAGAATGGGATATGCACTTCTCTAAAGATTTAGACTGTTATGGCTGGCTAAAATGCCTTTGAAGCTGAACGTCCTTGCTTGACATGCACATATAAGGAGGTTGATGACAAAGGTCCATAGGTCGAAGATTGCCCTACTTGAGGATGCTACCTGTCTTTTATGTGGAGAGACATTGGAGGATGTGGACCATCTTTTCTTCTCTTGCCCTTTTGCTTTGGAGGTTTGTGAAAGGCAGATTTTCATAGGGTGGTCTTCTCTTTAATGTCTGGGTTGGAATTACTTGTGTGGTGGTGCTTTCAGGACAAGAAGGGAGCAGGCAGAACCTTTTGGGCTACATGGTTACAGAGAAACAGAGTTGTCTTTAAGGGAGAAAGGGTTTTTGTTGGTAATATCCATGGGGATGTGGCATGATTCAAGGGGTTGTGGAGCTCCTTGTAATGATGGTTTTTTGTATTTCTGTCCATTTATTTCTCAATGAAGCTGATAATCACTAACCTCATGCAGTAATCCTTTTTCTCCCTTCAAACATGACTATCCCTTTCCCCTTTCAAAGAAAAAGAAAAAAAAGAAAAAAAACTTGGTACTGTTCATGAAGTGTTTACATCTTGCTTCAGATGGTCAAAATCTAGCTTTCGATTAACTGTTCACAAAATGCCTTCGATGATGGATCTTTGCAATTTGAGATGAACTATCTTGTATATCCAAGGCAAGATGCTTTATTTCTGAGACCCTCTAATGTATAGAGAAGGTTAGGCAACTGATTTCAGAGAACACGTCTGGAAGCTGGAGTTACCAGGCTTTGCAGAACATGCTGAATTTTCAATTACAAAGTTAGTTTCTAAAAAAGTGATGCAGATAGAAAAATCAGGTTACTTTCAAAATGTCTTCCTTAATTATTTGATTTGTTGTCTTTGCAAAGAGTCCAACCACAATGCCAAATATATGATCTTCATGCATATAAATAATAAATTACCTAGTAAAAAGGATCTCGAATCATCACAAAATCCCCTTTTCCTTTCTTTCAAGGAAAAAAAATCATGTCATGTGTTGTCCTGTGCAAGCAGTTTGACTAAATCCATTTAGTTGGTTAATTAGAAGTACACACTTTTGAGATGGTAACTATAATTATGATGTTGCCAACATATTGCACGACAGTGACTTTTGGTTTTCCTGTTCAAGTGTGTCAGCAACATAGGGTACTAAATTATAATATTTCTTGTCTTTGATTGTTATGATCAGACATAATAGTTTCTTTTGACACCATGCTTTACTCTTTATGAAATTTCAGCAAATTGTACCTCCAGTCCTGGATTCATTTGGTGACCAAGATAGTAGGGTCCGATACTATGCTTGTGAGGCACTTTATAATATTGCAAAGGTGAGCAGAAGAGTAGTATGGCCATGAAGCCATGGCTTTCTGTACATTTTAATATGTTAAATTATGTTGCTGACAATGTAAGATCTTTGTTAACATGAATTGGTTCACTCATTGCCTCTGGTGTAGGTTGTACGAGGGGAGTTCATTGTGTTTTTCAACCAGATATTTGATGCACTTTGTAAACTATCGGCAGATTCAGATGGCAATGTTCAAAGTGCTGCTCATTTGCTAGATAGGCTTGTAAAGGTGAGGTTTTATTTCAATGGCAATTTTTCAGAATGAAAGTTTTGCAAATGTGTTCATTCTGGGATTTTTATTTGTTCTTTTCATTTTGATAACCAGGATATTGTAACGGAAAGTGACCAGTTCAGGTTTGCTATCCAATCTTCGTTATTTGTTCCTTATTTTTATACGTGTGATTGCATATGCTTTCTTTTTCTTCTTGGCTTCAGCATTGAAGAGTTCATTCCACTTTTACGAGAGCGGATGAATGTTCTCAATCCTTTTGTGCGGCAGTTTCTGGTGGGATGGATCACTGTATTGGATAGTGTTCCTGAAATTGATATGCTTGGTTTCCTTCCAGATTTTCTTGATGGTAAATTTTGAAAATTTGCTGCATTTTTGCAGATTTATTTTGTTATAAACCTGACAACCCAACATGTTGCAATTTGTAGGTTTGTTCAATATGCTGAGTGATAGTAGCTATGAAATTAGGCAACAAGCTGATTCTGCTCTTTCTGAATTTCTTCAGGAAATAAAAAATTCCCCAGTAAGGCAATTAGTCTTCTTTTATGCCTACTTTCTGTTGGGAAAAAAATGCATCTCTTGTCTGAACTGGTGATCAGCACTTGATGCTACCATAGAACATGTTATTATTCCTTTTGAGATATTGAAAGATTGAATGAAAAGTTGTTGCCATATATTTTTGGCTAGTTACTTTTTTTTTTTTCGACTAATTAACATGGGATCCTATATGTTTTGACATCAATCCCTTTGATTTGAATGGCAGCTTTTTGTCTCCTCAATGGAAATCATATCCCTTCGATTGGAATATAAATATTTTGGGACCGAAATACCCCTTTCTGCTAACTCTTCTGTCCTCCCCCCTCACTAATAGAGCAGTTGTTGCCTGTCCTCCTCTATAATGCTTGAATACAGCCTCATCTGTGTTGCTGGGTGGTGATGGCATATGGCATGCTACAAGCAGGTGGATCATGGGGCTTGATGTTGCCAATGGAACCCATGGTGGCTAAGAGAGAATTGTGGCTGAGAGGAAAATGTCTGACATAACTGAGAGATGGTGGTTGCAAGAGTGTTGGTGTAAATAGCTTTATGGAGTGATGGAAAGTGCTTTGACTCTGAGGCTGTGTTGTTGGGAGAGGATAAAGGGAAGTGAAGGTGATAGAGAAAGGGAGGCAGGGAGAGAGAGGAAGAGGGACAGCAATGTGCAGTCGTAGTGGAGCTCATGTGGGTGGTGATTAGTGGTTAGCTGCAGCAACTGCAAGTGGTGGTGAAGCAAAAACTTGCAAGATTGTGTAGTGGTGTGCCCAAAGTACCCTCATCTCATAGAATCTGTTTCTCTTCTACTGCCACCATTCAACCTCCTGCTTTACTCGTTGCTACCTTCTGGGACCAACAGTACCTCTACCCTCTTGACTTGATGTGAATTTGCACATTAATTCTTCTTTGAGGCAGTGGCTTTGGGAGGACTTGAGAGCAGAGGAGCGTGGATATGTAGAAGGGTGGATCGGGTTTCATTGGAGAACTGTTATGAAGGTCGGTTTCCTTGGATCAAGGAATTATAGGAAGCATCTAGGACCAGGAGGTAGCCAGGTAGGATCTGGGCAGCTCCTTGTCAGTCATGCCATGGGTGGCCGTGGCCTTCGTGTCATTGTGTGTGAGATTGTGTTTTGAGTGTGAAGTGGAGGGTTGTCTGGAGTAGCTCCACTGGTGGAGAGGGAGGGGATATAGGGGAAGGGGTTAGTTCGGTCTCTAATATTTCTAATTTATGTGGAGAAGTCATGTGATTCCATCCCAAATTGGATAATTGGCTGCCAATAAGGTCACAGGGGGTGGAATGAATTTGATGTGAAACTAGGGGGGTCCTGTGTTAATTATTATATATATTTTTTATATACCAATTGCCTTGACTTAGTGATGCCAATTTGTGAAGAATGTAGATTATGGTCGAATGACTGAAATATTGGTCCGGAGGGCAGGTTCTCCAGATGAATTTACACGTTTGACGGCCATGACATGGGTAAGTACAAATTCAACAGAATTATTTATAAATTCGATGGACCTTTCCTGTTCATTAATCTTTGGCTCTTCTTTTCTCCACCCACTCCTTTCGTTTTGTTTTAAAAGGAATAGCTTCCAAACGCAAACTGTAGACACAACCTTCATTCTCTTTTATCATCTAATATTCGGCTGAAAAACCTCCTTGTGAAATTACCTTCATAAAGTGAGAAAAGAAAGAAAAGAACTTAATAAATTCCTAAATTGATGGTGAGTCATATTTTGGCTTGGTTTATGACGAGTTGCTTGTGCAGGTTAATGAGTTTGTGAAACTCGGTGCAAGCCAGCTTGTCCCTCACTATGCTGATATTTTGGGGGCCATTTTACCATGCATTGCCGACAATGAGGAGAAGATAAGAGTTGTAAGTACTTTGCTTTAGCTATACGCGACTTATTTCATACCCCGGCTGTGTATGTTGAGATGCTTTCCTTGCTTTATTCCTGAATATGATTGGGTTTGGGTATATGCTTCTATTGGCCTCTTCCCTTTTTAGTGACCATTGTCATCTTGGATGCATATCTAGATTGCTCGTGAAACCAATGAAGACCTTCGTGCGATTCATGTGGATCCTGCTGATGGAATTGATATAGGTCAAGTGCTTGCTATCACAAGGAGGTTAAACTTCTAACCTTGTTGAGTTATTTTTTGATGCTAGAGGCATGTGGCAACATGAACTTAGGGGCAAATGACTTTGAATCCTTGAAATCACATAATAGTTGCCTAAGACACCTTGATAATGTGGTTTAAATTTTAATTGCACTAAATATGCTATTGCCTTAACAAAAGAAAAGAAAAGAGAAGTTTTCTATCCTGGGCACTGCTGCATCTGTATGGATGCAATCTCAGTAATGGAAGATGCATGGTTATCTCAGACAATTATGAAGAAATTGAACAATGTAATGAAGAAATCACACCATATTCATTCCAGACTAAAAGTTAGGTTACTTACTGACCTCAACTATATCAGATTTTTTTGCTAGCATTTTTATAAATAAAATTTTTCTAGCATCTGCTCACGACCATGCATGTGTTTACATAGAAGCATAATACTTGCATACTGTGACAAAACCTTGTTAGTAAACACAAAATAAAACATTATACTCATATGGCCATATTTTTAACCCAATTCAGTGGTCTCAGTTGGTTTTCCTTGGAGGGGAAAACAATTGGTTTTATATATTAGTAATTGTTTGATCTCTCATGAATGGAAGGGTAGCCGGCCTTTAATATAAGTTTGCAAGTATTCCACTAGTTACTCTGAATTTGCAGCACTTATGTTGAAGAATATTAATTCTTTGTCTTAGAGAACTTTCGAATGAATTGGAAGCCACTCGTATTGAGGCATTGCAATGGATGGCTACACTTCTAGCAAGAAATTACTCTGAGGTAGTTTTTGATAATTTAGTTCATTACTTGTTTTTGTTTTTTGTTTGACAAGGTTCACACTTGTTTTTGTTCTTCTCAAAAGAAAGTCACACTTGTCTTTATATGCACAATTTCATTTTTTTTCTAGCTATCTATGATGAACTTTTGGCTCCTGGTTATTCTCTAGATGTAACGAAGCAATTTATATGTTCATGACATGAGACAGGCTTGTGACTTGTTATGCTACTCTCCCCAAGAATGTCAACTATTTGCTTCCCCTAAGAAAAAACAATGCCCTCGTCAGTATATGTGATGCAGAGAACTTGCTGCATCAAAGATCAATGGACAGGAAAATATTTAGTCTTGCCAAATTTGAGTGTAGGAAGTTCTTATTTAGATACTTTAAATTTGCTATTGTCAGTAAAAAGTATGCTATTGGCATATAATTGGAAGAAAGTGCCAGTGTACGGACTGCACCTAAAACTCTAACCTTCTCAAAACCTGCTCTACTAAAAATAATAAGCCAAGTGAGAAGATTTTATTTAATACAATAAGGAGCCTTGCATTGCCTGCACATGTGGGACTCCTCAGTGATGAATCATAATGGTTACAAGAAATTTTCTCAGTCGAGACTGCATAAAGCATATAGAATGCCTTAACCAGTCCACCTATAGATCTCCCCACAGCTGGGCATCGCTACTCTCCTGTGTCTTTTCAGATAACTGTGCTTGTCTGATGCTTTATATTTGCCTACTATACTTCTTTTTACCGTAAAGTTGATTATGTTTTCTTTCATTCAATAATGAATTGGAATTGGTTATGTTTTCTTTCATTGGAATTAATGGACTGGAATTTTGTAGACAGTCCATTTTAATTTTTGTTTTAATTTCCTTTTGTTTTAGTTATATATTGCCACATCCTGTTTTCTGAATTCCAATTTAAATCCCCAAGACATATGTTTTATAGATCATTTTGAGAAAGGCAAGCTAAGAAGTAACTCTAATTTGCTAGATTTTGTATTTACCAACGGTTACCCTCACCTACATGTTCTGAGGACGTGCTCTAAACTGTTGCAGGTTATAGTTTTTTCGAGTGATATTTTCGAGTCTCTCCTTAGTGCATTATCAGATTCCTCTGATGAGGTATATCTTTTGGTTACTTGTTTCTCCAATGTTATCTAATCCATACTCTGAATTTAATTTTGCCAAAGCCTCTCAGAGAAAATTGGCAATATTGTAGAAAACAGATTTTTAGGTCAAATACTCTTCAAGATTCTAATAAGTACTCTTTTAAGAACAAATGCATTTGAATTTTATACATTTTTGTCTTATGTAAGATTACCCAACTATCAAGTGACTTTACATACAATCACAATGTTCGGATGGTTTTTTTAGATCAGAAAGGGAGTGTGCTTTACTGTTGGCTATGCTTTGGTTTCTTTGGTTGCAAAGGAATGGGGTCATTTTTAGAGGATAATGTCTTGTACGAGGCTTTGTTCTTTAAGGGGCATTGGGTGTGGTTGTAACAAAGGGTATTTGTAAAGAAATAAAGGGTATGCCCTTCTTTGAGATGTAACCTTTCTGAATCCCTAACTAAAATCGAGGACCACTAGAACTGGGTCATCCTCCTCTCACTTTTCAGAAAAAAAAGTAAAATTGCGATGCTTGCTTGTCCCTTTTGTTGAAAGGATAAGGTCAAAATCCTTTTTTTTTTTTTTTTTTGAAAAGAGGTCAAAATCCTTGAGGTAGGGGAAGTGATATCTACTGGGGATAAGCACACTTGAGTTCTGAGAAGGTGGTGGAAAGAGGCAAATTTCATGCGTGTGAGGAAGTACAGGCTAACACATTTCAAAATGGAAGACCCATTTTCATAGCTAAGTTGCTAACAAGTACGATGTGGATTCATTTAGCTCTCTGGTTAAAAGGTTCTTTCAAGTAAAGTTTTGCACCAATGGTATCTCAAGGGACAGATTACACACATGCATCTGACAGAACCTATCTGCGGTATGAATATTCCTCTTAGATTTATCATTTCATGATTCAGGACTCGGAAGTGGTAGCTCACAGAAAGGATTGATTCTGTTCACAAAAGAGTAGGGATATTCTTCGCACTTTGCTCACTTTCTTTCTTAAGTCCTTTGAAGAGGTCTTCAGAAAAGCAAATCATTGGGAAAACACTGGGAGCCATGAACAAGGAGGCTTGTTGATGTTTTGCTTCCATGGTCTCCATGCCGGCATCAGTCTCAATTTCTTCCCCAATCTGTCCTGCCTTATTTCCCATCTTACAAATTAAATCTTGAGAATTAGATTTGAAGCATTTAGTGCATTTATCTCTGTCAATGGAATTTAGTTAGCACAAGCATAGTATCCATAAAGCTGCACCAAGATTTGTAGATCATGCATGAAAATCATTGAACAAGTTTGCTGTGAATAAAGCCCATGATGTCAGGGGCCAGTACTTAGATGTGCTTCTACGTTGAAGATGGGCTCTGAAGTGAGACTTGCTATTGGGAGTCTTTGGAAGGTGAAGCCAGTATACGAGGAAAATCAAATTCCTTATTTCTAGGTTTGATTGTTAGGGCCTTTGCCATGTGAATAGAATAGAAACTTTTTTTTTTCCAAACTATACACGTTTCCAATTCCCTTTTCAAAAAAAAAAAAAAAAAAATCCAATTTCGCCATCAATGTTTGAAATCAGAGGACAAATGATGGTGCCCATTTTGACCCCTTATCAATGGACTCCCTCTTGGAAAGGTGCCTTGACTTTCGTAGTTTCTCTCTGCTTCAAAATGGAAGGAAAGTGGGATCTCTTGATTTTCAGCTTTTGTCATGTGTGCGAAATCTAGGTTGTATGCATTCCAACGAGTTCTTCTAGGTCTTCTGAACTCTACATAGAAATAATGTCCAATTGCAGATTGGACCTTACATATAAATTGCCATGGAGTGTGGGGACTTGGTGTTATGGCGTATGATATGTTGGAGTCAATATTTTGGACCTCGGCCTGATTCCAAATGTTGATTCAATGATATTTTATTCGTTCCCCATCTGATTTTTAAATGAAGTCATCAATAGGATGGAGAATGCTCGCATCAATGGTGCCAAAGCTTTTTTCTAAGTAGGTAGAACTCCTGTGCATATTTTTTAAGGTACCACAAGCATGCATTTCTCTTGTGCATCTATTTACTTCTTAGAGGTCAAGGGGTGGGTTATTCCACAATTGCCGTCTTCAAACCTTTTGGTAGTATTGCCCTCAATATATATGTGTGTGTGTGTGTGTGTGTGTGTGTGTGTGTGTGAACCGCTAGATGAGAAAGTCAAATTCACATTGCTGTTAAGTCGTCGGACTTATCTATCGATGGAATTCGTGGAATTTTGCTTGTGGATTGCCATAGGGGAAATGTACCAAACTCCAGGAGCTACATGACTCCTTTTTCACTACTAAGGGAGTGCAAGAAACTAAACCAAATGATTGCTTTTATCAGATATGAAAAATTCTCTTACTAACAACTAGAAGACATGATTTGATTGGGTCTTGTTGGTATCAACAATGAGGAAAAGCCCAATGACCATAGCTCTTGGCCTAAACAACGTACAGAGCGTAGGGGGAGATTGGAGCAAAAGGGAAGGCAAAGATGACGAGGACCATCATGAGTTTCAGTAAGTAGATTAAGATGTCATCATGTCCCTTGTCCCTGAAGATGGATAGTATGTTCTCATACAATGTGGACGAACTTTCTTAGATAAGTTGTGATGGTCAGATGATCCTAGCTCATGGTGAAATACAAGCCTTGAAAGGGGCATAGATTTGGTCATTGCTTCACCAAGCACGAAATTTTCATGATAATTACTGGTCAATGGCTACCTAAGGAAAATGTGATTTGATTCCCCCCAGTTGGGAGGCTTATACCTCATCTTTATCACAAGAAGTGGTTTACCATATTGAGGGGCATGGTATAGGTCTCGCTTGATCTGTTCCAGGAAGAATGAAATGCACATGGGATCATCCTTGCTTCTGCATGTTCCTCAGATTCGCAAGGGGCTGTTAGCCTGCCAATTTTTTTTCCGAAAAGGAAAGGGTTGACTACCGGAGGCCAATAGTCATCCAAAAACTTTATTTTACCAACAAAATTGGAACATACTCATAGGTTTTGCATCTAAAGCTCAGATAAAACCCCTGTTTCCCTTATTCCATTTTCCACCCATGCCCTCTCGCCCTTAAAAATTGTCTTATTATGCTGAAGCCAAAGGGACCAAAGAGGTGCCACTGCCTTAATCCTTTTGTGGATGTTAGCTTGGACGCCATTTCTAGAGGAAGACCGGAAGCTGTCCTTTGAGGTGGTATTGAGTCTATTGACATTGGTAAGCTGCATATTTACCCACATCGTTGCAGAAAAATCACAGGAGCTTCATCAGCCTGATGACATAACATGCAAGACACCTCTGCATCATGTGCCCAACCCCTCTTAGAATTTTTCACAACAAGTCTTTCTCTTAACAGGAGCCGTAAAAAAATCTTCACCTTCAACGGAAACTCCATCTTCCAAAACAAGCTGCAATCATTTACCACATCAGTGGAATCAGATGTACCTTGCATACACGGTACACCTTGCAGACAGAGAAGCAGCCCTTAGTCCATGTCAATTGATCCTGGGACAGGGCTGATGGATGCAAGTCCTGCAAGAAAGATGTGAGCAGCTGCAAGTCCTGAAAGTGTGCATATGAGAGTCCACCTCCCATCATCGGGAATCCACATCTGAAACATCAGTGACGGAGCTGAACTTATTGGTTGCAAGGCTATACAGGTGAGGGAGAGCATTAACAAACCAGCCATTTTCTGACCAGTTATTCTCCCAAACTCTGAAGGTTCTCCCATCTCTAAAAATTGGGCAGGAGCAAGAAGATAGCTTGAGCATGATTGGAACTAGGGCCCTCCAGAAGGCAGAGTCACCACGGTGAAGCACAACCCTTTCTGAAAAGGACCGAGAGGTTCTGTAAGAATGTGTCAACAACCTATGCCACAGGCTGTCCTCATTTTGAAAGAGCTTGACGACCCACTTTGCCAGTAAAGTGTCACAAAAACTGCTGAGGTCACGAATGTTTGTTTCGTGACAATAACAAAGTCTTTCGAAATGGAGGGATTGAATACTTGGGTGTGAAGCGGCTTTGCCTCGGGGAGCAAAAGGAATAATCCGATGATATAAGAGAAAAGATAGTTGTGATAGAAAAAGTCAGCGAATGTTGGAACAAAAGCCTCGTGTACTCTTCTAACTAAAAATGAAAGTAGGTAATCTCTCCACCTAAGCTTCCTAATTGTTTCACTTATTGACTTTCCTTTTTTCCCCAAAAGGTAACTTCCTTTAAAGAAGGGGTATCTGATCGAGTTTCACTTATTGGTTTTCTCTCCTTGAATAACCCGTTCTCATGTACTTTCATTAGTCAAGTAGGTGAGCACATAGGGTTGTTTGAGGGAGTTGTCAAACAAAACAACCGTTCCTTTCCAAAGAAAAAAGGATAACTATTCCCTTTATATATATGCCAGCTTGCCACTTCCACTTTCCTCATGATCCAAGATGCAAAAACCAAGATCTCTTTTTAACTACTTTCGGTTCTTGGTCCTAGTGTGCACAAGTGATTGGTTGAGGTTGGAACGAAACAAAGGCTTTTAAAGCCCAATACTTGTAAATCTACACTTTCGTAGGGTAGATTGTTCAATGCCTGTGATAATATTATTGAGTTTGGGATTATTTTCTATGTTTCCATTTGCATTTGCCATTTTTGTTTCCTATGATGGTCTACATGTAACTTTTCCCAATATATCGAGGATTAGGGTTTCTCAATGGAATTAATCTTCTTATTTCTTTTAACTTGGATTAAAGCAGTGGTCTAGGTTGTTGCATAATAGCCTCTTTGATTCCTATACCTCTTTTATCTATACCAAATGAAAAAAAACCTTCACTTTCTTTTACTCTAAAAGCTCTAAACAAGGGCTTTTCGTCTTGATTAGACACCAACTCGTCAGACCACTGGTTAACCACCATCAATCGGTTGTCATGTCGCTACTGTCTACCCCTATCAACAGCTAGCGGCCATCGTTGACTAGTTGGTAGCCCCTAATGATGACAAAAGCCCTTAGGGGCCCCTCCAGACTGGATCACTGCCTTGGGCCAGTCCCTTGATGGTTATCGAGTGTCGCCCAACTCCGTTGGCCCTTATTAGACTCTGATGACCAGTTAGAGTGCTTCTGGTAGGTTGTAATAGCTATTCGGTTATTCCTAGCCTCCTTTTAGGCGTGAAATGAGTTTTTGTGCTTGCGTTCACCTAAATTGCATTTTAAACTTTTGTTAGCATGTTTAGGATTGGATATGTCCTAACTTTGAGCATTGGATGTTTTCCAAAGTGTGATTTGAGGTAAGGTTCGAAATGCTGAATTCAATGTCGTTTCGATAAATTTCCAAATGTGCATTTCGTCGGCATGTCGACAAAAATGGCAGTAGTCAAAATGATTAGAATTTTAAAAATAACCATTTCAATGGATGAATATTTCCATTTAAGCGCTAAATCCTGTCTTTTACTTCATATGTAATTCGTCGATATATAACTTGTGCAGTAGCAGCAACAATGCTGCAACAAGAGTAGCAACAACTGCAGGAGCAATAGCATGCCGCTGGCAAGCCGAGCTTATTGGCGACATGCAGACGATTTCGCTAGCATGCCGGCGAAATACTTGCTTTTTGACAACTTGAGCATGTCGACATGGCATATCTTCAGAAATTGCAATTTCAATGGCATGTCAGTGGTATTTAAATCACTAATTTGAGGTCCTATTATGATCCCCTTCCATCTTTGTGATCTCATTGGTCTGGGTAATAACATGTATGAAGTCTTTAGAGGCTTTGGAGGTGACATTGGAGCATATTACTGAAATGGGGAGTCATAAGAACCCATTCTTTGATCCTATGGAGAGGTTAGACGAGACCATCTTCGATGGTCACAAATATTTCTCGTGACTATGTAGAGTGATGATAAAGATTAAGTTCTACTTGAGTCGAAACCAAAGGAAATGAATGGCAAGCACGCCACATAGAAGAGAAATAATGTTATGTCTAGATCATGATCAATGTTGTTTCGAGAAGTGGAGACAAGATTTTGTACTATTGGACTGCAAATGAGATGTTGGAGATCCTCAAAGATAGATACTATGATCATGCGTAGTTAGGGCTGTCAAACAGGTCGGTTGGGTTGGACCCGATTCGTTTAAACCAAACTTGTTTATAAACGGGTCGGGTCCAACTCGTTTAGTAAATGAGTCTACATACTCTAACCCGAATCTGACCCGTTTACACTCGCCAAACTCGACTCGACCTGTTTACCCATTTAATAACGGGTTAAACAGGTTAAATGGGTAAACGTGGGGGTTAAATGGGTTAAATTAGGGGGGATTTTTTTCTCATTAATCCGATTGAGCGGGTTCGTGGGAGTAAACTTTAACCCGACCCATCTAATAAATGAGTTAAACAAGTATAAATCCATTTAATGTAAGCGGGTTTAGGTCCACTAATCAGGTCGGGTTAGGCGGGTTCAATTTTTTTTGACAACCTTATGCACAATGAATGGCTTAGATATTAGCCACTTCTATTGTTGCATCTCCACTAGATATCTTGATTGGCTGGTGGATTTTAGAGCATCTAAGCACTTGTGTGGGGTTAGAGTAAATTTTCCACCCTTAGATTTGTTGGATTGGGGTAGATAGTTGAGGTGGTTGATGGCAAACACCTAGTTGATTCTTGGTCAAGAAATGTTCATATTTCCCCTAATAAGAGACTGAAGGGTGCCTTATTAGTTCTTGACTCCCCTGTTAGCCTAGGATAATTAGGGAACTTTATTTTAGAGCTATATTTGATGTAACCTTATGTCTCTTTCAAGACATTCTGACCAAGAAAACAATTGGTGGCAGCTATGAAGAAGGGGGACTTTACAAGTTATTTCAATCCCCATTTGTTGCTCATGCCATTGTTCCTATGTTTTTTACATCTGCCTTTTAGTGGCACCTGCGGTTAGGTTATCTTTCCCTTCCTAAGTTGCATTGTGTCATCCTTTATATTTCTCCTAGAGTAAAGATGGAGTATGAAGCATGCTACTTAGGCAAATACCACTAAAGCACATTTTCTGCTAGTTAGACTCAGAGGTCTAGATACCTATTTGAGCTCCTTCCTCCACATGGATGTCCAAGGGCCAAGTCATGGTCCTGTTAAACTAGGGCATCGTTATTGTGGAGATATTTGGGTGGAATATTTGTTCTATTCCATAACAAAGCTAAGCCTCTCTTTATATTAAGGTTTTAAATGTTGACGGCTTGCCGTCGAAATGGCATTTTTGTGGGAATGGCCATATCGACATAAAATAGCTGTCGAGAAGTAGGAATGCTGTCAGCATGCCGACCATACCGACGGCATGCCGATGCTGATGCCGGTGCCGATGTTGCTCTGCTTGGGCCTGCTGTACGCTACTACTTGGGCCTGTTGCCAACTTGCCGCTGCATTGCAATACTGGTCCTTTCCCTTCAAATTTACATTAAGCTTTCATGTTATCCTAAAGTTCAAAACATGTCCATTTGGTCTTTTATAACTAATGTGTACCATCTCTTTTTGTACCAAACTAAGAATAGTAACTTTTTAAAGGTGGACAAAAATGTCCTTTTGTATCTCTTCAAGATCAAATCACAACATTTTTAATCCCTAAAAATATCATTCAATCATTCAATGCATCATTGAATAATCATTGAGTTGTATAATGTAGAGGGAGTTATACATTCGCATAGTGTGTCATGTTGTCATTGACGGACGTAATTATAAAAAACCCATAAAATAATAATCGATGAATTCGTTTGTGCGCTGACGGTTGTAAAAATTTAATAAAGAATAAAATGTAACGAATGAAATGATTATATCATTGACAAACAATCATAAAAATAGGCATTTTCACGGCGTGCCCTTAGCATTTCCCAAGCATACCCTCAGCATGCCCATCGAAAAATAGGCATTTCCATGGTGTGCCCTTGGTATGCCGGCGAAATGCATATTTACAATTTCATCGGCACTGCGTCGAAATCAGTATTTCGAACTTTGCTTTATATAGAGAGAGGGTTTGTTACAATAAGGAAAATACACGAACTTGCTAAAAATAACATGGACTAAAATAAGACACCTAACTAATTGTATTATTGACAACTAACTAATTAGATCCTTATTTATTTCCTAACACTCCCCTGCAAGTCGAGATTAGGGAGATGACAGATTTGGATCAATGGTATTTGATGGAAGTAGAAAAATAATCGGTTTTAGCATTTGAATCAACTTGTCATGTTTCTACTTGTATGTCCCATGTAAGGCGGTGGGTACATGAGAAATCATGACTAAAACTTGTGTATTGCTACTCCCACATCCAAGAGTCTAAAGATGACGAGGCTTGGTTTTCTTGAGTACACATAAGGTCACACGAGTGCCATTACTCCTATACCCTATGAGCCAGCGTACCGTGCTTGGTTTCTCCGCATAAGGTTACCTTAACTGCCATTGCTCCTACGCTCCAAGAGCTAGTCGAAATGCTCTAGGTGTGTGAGAGTGCACCCTATCTACATGTCTACGCTAATATGTCTTTTTTGTTAGGTTGCCTTGGGTTGCAAACGTAAGTCCTTTAAGGCCTAAAATCGACCTTCTTCGTAGGGTTAGTTGATGGTCTTGAGGTGCGGCTTCGAGCAACGCTTCGGTGATGCTTTGGCGATATTCTACCTTAGGGTTGGTCCCGAATCGAAGGTGATGACCCTAGGGTGTTTCAGGTCCTATAGGACCCCCTTCAATTTCAAGAAGCATGTAAACGAAAATCAAAGCCCCCCAGCAGAGGGGCAATGCTTTGGCAACGTGGCGATGCTCCAGCAAGGAGCTGATGCTTGGATTGGCCCCAAATACGAGATGACTTTCCAAGGGTTCCAATGAGACCCGTAGGGCTCTCTTAGATCAAGAGGAGAGTCGGTCGACTACCCCTTGAAGGTTAAGATTTTTGCGTGGCTGGTAAGGAAGGGAAGAGTGCTCACTAAGGCCTGGAGAGCAAGGTGGGTGGGCATGGAGGACATTATGTGCCCGTTTTGCATGGGGACAAATGAGGACATAAACCACCTCTTTGTTGGGTGCACCTTCGTCACGTAGGTGTGGAGGGTGCTGGGAATTGATTGGATTGATTTTGGTTCTCTTGATGAGTTTTGGTCCTCATTCCGAAGGGGGAAGGGTAGGGGCAGTGGAAATATGTTCAGAACGAAGGAGGAGAAAGTGCTGTTGGTGTTGTGGGGGGTCTGGTTGGGTAGGAATGTGGTTATGTTCAGAGGAGAGACACCATATGTTGAAAATCTTTTTTCCTCCATCTCCCAGCTTGTGTTATGGGAATACGCTATGTAATGCCCAACATTGTTTTTGATTTTTTTTTCTTAATGAATTTGGGTGGTTATCACATGAATAATCACTCTTTCGCGTTAAAAAAAAAGGGTTTCAAACCCTGCCCCTGTGGCTGGCGACACTGCAGTGGAGGAGGAGCGTGACGGTGCTCTAATGAGGTTGAAGGAAGCCCGGACCACCTTGGTCCAGTAGCATGGCCTCCAAAGAGTTGATTGGCACCCTCAATTCCTCGATTGAGAGAGGTTTGAGAGGTCAAAACCTCGATCTGGACCAACCCCATCAAAGGCGACGTTGGTCGTGGTAGGCCCTCTTGCCAGCGAGTGGTCACCTGCATGACCGTCGAAGAGGTTCGATTTGGCAGTAGTGGTCTCGATGACTCCAACGCTAGTAGAGGTTCTATACAATGTCTTTTCCTTTGGCGATGGGAAGAGCTGTAGCAGCAGGAGAAGAATAGTGGGAGGAGAGAAGTTGGAAGGGGAGAGAGCCTCTCCAGTGGCTTGTTGGAGGTCGACAGTGTTGTCGGAGCGCCTCCTCCCCTCTAGGGTTTCTTCTTCTAACTAGACCTGAGAAATTGGTGGCTCTCACATCATGTGGAGATATTTGGGTAGAATATTGGTTTATTCCATAATAAAGCCAAGCCTCTATATAGAGAGAGGGCTTGTTACAATAAGGAAAACACAACAACTTGTTAAAACTAACACATGTTAAAATAAGCAAGACACCTAACTAATTGGATCCTTGATAACTAACTAATTAGATCCTTATTTATTTATTTCCTAATAGTTACTATTTAGTGATTGTTGGGACTACTCCCACTTGATGTGCGAATGATCGTTAGGAATCTCATTCTGAAGATGAGGACATAATTTAGGGTCATCGCCAAAATTGTTCATTTTGACAATGCCTTTGAGTTTTGCATCATCTTTCTTCGTGACTTCTACAGTCTTAGTGGATAATACATTGTATTACTTATCCACGTACTTTTTAACAGATTGGTGTTGCTAAACGCAAACATCGCCACATCTTGGACATTGCCAAGGTACTATTGATTCACAATTGTGTACCTTAAACATAGTGGGGAGATGTTCTTACAACATGCTACTTCATTAATCATATGCCATCTTCGGTACTTGATGAGCAAATCCTGATATAACTAGTATATCTTGATGAAGAACTATTCTTTGTTTAGTCTTGTGTATTTGGATGCGTGGCATTTTTTCATCTTTATGGTCCAGTTGGAGATAAGCTAGCCCTTAGGCAGTGAAGTGTGTTTTAGTGGGATATTCCAAGTCACAAAAGGGATATTGATATTATGATCCTCTCTAATGTTGCCATTTTGTCAGTGTGACATTTTTTCGAGTCAATTCCATAATTTTCTACAACAGGGTCACGTGTGAATGTGGTTCTTGATATTGTACTTATACTAGTGCTTCCTACTCCTTTAGAAGAGATTCCAGTCACTATCACTCCAATTCTTGAGTACCATGTGCCCTAGGAGATTTCTAGTCATCTTCCTTCTAATTGTAAGCCAACTCTTGAATAGAATACATATCTAGATGTCATGGATGATGTGCTAGTGAATGATACTTTAGATACCTAGGTGACATATACTTTAGCACACATAGGTGTTGGTGATAGTCATGATATTAGAGTAGATCATGAACAATAGCCCTACAAAAAGCATATCATACTTACACCATGCATCCTATTTGTAAGCATGTCTCTATGGCATGCCTTGGGCCATCTTTTAGGCAGTAATCTTTGGCACTATCTGTGACATCGATTCCTGCATCTCATCATCAGGCCTTATTGGATCCAGGATGGAGACATGTTATGGAGGAGATGTCTGCTCTTACATCTAGAGTTACTTGGGAATTTATTGACCCACCATTTGATGCCACACCATGAAGTACAACCCAGATGGATTAGTTGCATGATACAAAGCTAGTTTTATTGCAAGGGGATTCACCCAAATATATGGGTGGATTTCTTTGCACTTTCTTACTAGTGGTTTGATTCCTCATAGTTAGGATTCTGATTTTTGTTGTAGCCTAATGAGCTTGGCCTCTTCACCAACTAGATGTGAAGAACACCTTTATGAACTACAAGAGTTGGTCTATATGTAGTAGCCATTAGGCTTTAAGTCTAAGGGGGAGTATTAGAAGGTATGTCACCTTCGTAAAGCGATCTATGGCTTGAAGCAAAGTCCCAAGGTATTGTTTCATAAGCTATCCGAGGTTGTTGAGACTCTTGGTTTTTACGACAGACACCTAGAGGAATAGTATGATGTTGGTCTTTGTTGATATCATACTTATCAGTAATGATACTTATTTGTGATTTGAAGAAATGAACTTTATCATCAAGAACTTAGGTCCATGTAGGTATTTCCTTGGGATTGAAGTTGCTCGTAGCAAACATGGTGTAGTGTCATCCTAGAGAAAGTATCTTATCAATATTTTACTGGAGATTGATATGTTGGGGGTGAAGCCAACACATTTCCCTATGGATTCAAACGTTAATCTTTATGATGAGGATGCAACATCTGCTGATGCTTGTTGATTCAGACTTTGGTTGGGAAGCTTCTATATTTAACCATAATGCACCCTAACATCTCATTGGTAGGAAGCTAAGTCAGTTCATGCAAAAGTCAACCAAAGTACATTGGGATGTAGTTCTAATGGTACACATGTACTTGAAATCATCGCCAAGAAAGGGACTCTTATTTACGAAAGGGAACTCCTTTGACATTGTTGCTTATACAGATGCAAACTACGCATGATGTCTTGATGATATAAACTCCATAACAAGCTTTTGCACATATGTTGCTGGAACCTAGTGACTTGGAGGAGTAATAAGCAATGTGTTGTCTTTAAGTCAAGTGCTGAGTTTGAGTATTGTACTATGGCTCAAATTGCTATATAGATGATATTGATACGATTTGTATTAAGTGATTTACATGTCCTATTGATGCTTCCATGGAGATGTGGTGTGACAATAAAGTTGCCTCATATATTGTTAATAATCTTATGTTCTTTGTGAAGACTAAATACGTTGAGGTGAACTGCAATTACACAAGAGATTTGATTCAAAAATGGCTTATTCGTACCACTTATGTCTCTTCCTAGACTAGATAGGGGATATTTTTATTAAAGCACTTCCCGGGCCCTTATTTGATAGATATTTTAAGTTGAGCATGATAGACATCTATACTTTAGCTTGAGGGGGGGGTGTTGAGTTTAGGATTATTTTCTATGTTTTCATACTTTTGTTATTTTTGTTTTCTATGAGGGTCCACTTTGTAACTTTTCTGAATTCTCTATATATTAGGGATTACGAATTTTAAATGGAATTAATCTTCTCATTTACTCTAGGTCCACAAATAATAGGTGATTAAAGGAATGCCCCTTAATTACTAGATTGTGGGGGGTATGGTTGGGGAGGAACATGGTGGTGTTTAGGGGGGAGAGGTCTTATGTTGAGGACTTTGTCTCACCTATCTCCCCCTAAATTGATTTTTGGAATACTAGTTTGTAAACTTATGATGTAATTTTTTTTTGATGTGGAATGAATTTGGGTGATTATCTACAGGATTACCACCCTTTGCTTTTTCAAAAAAAAAAAAAAAACTAGATCGACCTGTTATTACAATTCTAATAACTCCAGGTGCCCCTCAAGGTTCACTTCTTTGGTTGAGAGTTTTGAAGGGAACAACAGATGATGTGAGGTGGTATAGTAATTGGGTTTTTAATATTGAACTAAGTTGTTCCTTGTGTGTAGATGGGGAGGAGTAGATTGATCATTTGTTTTTCTCCTTCACTTTCGTTGCTCGGGATTGGGCTGAGGTTGGGTCTGGTTGGATAGATGCATGCAACTTTTGAAGGTTTCCGGAGGTCCTTTCCGAAGAGGAAGGGAAAATGATGGTCCAGCTATTTTTTGGTTCATGACAGAATAGGCGGCTGTATGGAGAGCACAGAATGCTATGGTGTTCCAGCGAGAGAGGCTTTATGTGGAAAATGTGTTCTTGCGTCCATGGGGATCCATCATGGATTGGGAACTCTTGTAACTCTTATGATGCAATCTTTGGCCTAGTGAAAATATGGAATATGGATAGGGTAGCTCTAGTAGTATCATACCATAAGCAAAATAGAAACGGAATACTTAGGGAAATAGGTTTCTTCAGAATCAATTTCAAATCTGTAACAATTGATTGGTGTCACATTGTACAAAAAGCCATGACTTTATAGTTCTGCTAGCACTGAAAAAGCTACTCTGAGAGGAAACCATATCATTGTGGGTTTACCTGTTGGAACAACAATGTAGACCTGGAAGGCTCAGGCTCAGGGTCTTTATTTTCTGTGCTTTTTGGTCTTCTCTCTTTTTATATATAAATAAGTTACAGAGACATATAACCTTTTATATTGAGTGAAAAATCCAAAATTAAGCACCTCTCGAAATCTGCATCTGGGCAATTTGCCTTATATGATGCATTGTTTGACACCCATCTGCAGGTTGTTCTTCTTGTGTTAGAGGTTCATGCTCGCATTGCAAAAGATTATCAACATTTCCACCAACTTCTTGTTTATTTGATTGACAACTTTCGAAATGACAACTCCCTCCTTGAAAAGTAACATTTCTTCTCTTTCTATTTCTCTCAATGTTAATTTAAGGCTGCAATTACGACCTTAACAACTATAACATTTTCAATTGTCATTTAGGCGTGGTAGTTTGATAGTGCGCCGGCTATGTGCCTTGTTGGGTCCTGAGAAAATATATAGGGAGTTCTCAACAATCCTAGAGAAAGAACAAGACCTGGATTTTGCGTCCATAATGATTCAGGTTTAGTTCCCTATTTCAGTTCTTTTCCTTGTACCTTATTTTACTTGTGCCTGTTAATTGGTGGATGATTCATATTGTGGGTTGTTTCCTCAGGCCTTAAACTTGATTTTGCTTACATCAGTTGAGTTAGCCGACTTACGGGCCCTTTTGAAGAACTCTATGGTTGATTCAATTGGTGAAAGCCTATGTCTTGCTCTATATTCTTCTTGGTGTCATTCACCTATGGCAACAATAAGTTTATGTTTTCTAGGGAAGGTATGCATGAAGTACCCTTGAAATTTCTGTAGGTTGACATTATCGAAGTTTTCACAGTCTACTGTCTTTTGTAGGCATATCGTCTTGCGAGTTGTGTAATTAACTCACTTGGGGAAGAGGACATAAATGTGAAATTTTTGGTGCAGCTGGATAAATTGATTCGCCTGTTAGAGACACCAATCTTTACTTATTTAAGATTGCAGGTGTGTGCTGTCATTTTCTTTATTAGGGATGAGCAACACTTTAGTTATGAAGATCTAGACAATTTATCGGGTTTTTATTTGTTGTTTTTACATTAATTGCTACTAGAACATCGGCATGATTCATATTTACATTTGTCACTTCAAATATGTTTTTCTTTTGAAAGGGGAAAAAATAACTGCTCAAGGTCAGTAATCCAAATTTTATTACACTTATCACTCCAACGAGGATGAGCTGGAAAATAAAATAATGTTTTCAGCATAAGGCCTCTCGCCTATAAAACCATCGCTTAATTTCCTTCCAGATCGTCAAAAGAAAAGCCATTTGCATTGATATTTCCACTCTGGAATGGAAAGTGTTGGGCCATTCTCATTACCCCATCAGAAAGTCCTCCAGTAGTATGCAAAAAAGAGTTCAATCCACTGAACATTGGCTTCTCACACCTAGCAAATGGGCAAGATGAGAGGATCCATATCCTCTTCACCATCTCAACAAATAAAGAAGTGAGTCAGTGTCAAGTACCCATCTTCTACACCTTACTTTCACTATAATCCTTTGCCTTCTAATCTCCCAACCAAACAATTTTACCTTAAGTGGTGCCTTAGCCTTCCACATAAGCCACCAATTAGTAAAAAGATCAACCTCTCCTTCCTATGGAACCATCCTCAAGCCAAGGAACGCCTTCCTCACGGAAAACTCCCCATTCTCCCAATTTGGAAGATTTACATTATCTCATCGATGAACTCAGTGGTGGTTGAGGAGGAAGTTGTGCAATAGACTAGGAAGGTTGATAAGAAGATGGCTGGGGACTTTGGGGTATAAAATACTAGAGAATATCCCATATGCTTGTGCTTACAATCACTTTGGGTAGTATTATTTTGGTGGCGACCATCATATCTATAAGAGCCATAATAAGTTGGAAGGTTGGTGTAGCTAGGGAAGTAATGAGATGAACTGTGCCTTATCTTGATAAGGGGGTTGGTATTGAGGGTTGGTGTAGTAAAATCAATAACCGTCATAGTAACTTAATGATGATGATTTAGGGTCACCTCCAAAGATCGATTTTGCTGCCAGATTAAGGGAACCCATTGATGAACTTAAAACATTGATAGGCATTATAGAAGTTGTGCTATACCCATACCTTGCATCATCGTTAGAGGGTGGACTCGGCATGAGGTTTCCATGTATATTTGCATATCTTTGCATGTATTCTTGTTCAGCATCGTCTTTACGAGGACTTTGATGATACCTCCCATCTCCACTACTTTTTGGTTGTGGCTGTTCAATCATCACTATACCATCATCTCCATTATCATCATCATTGTCATCATCATCACTTTTTGTTCCTCCTGAAGCTGGTGAATCTTCCTCTGGACTTGCTTCAAGTTCAATGTCATGGATTACTCTTCTAACAGATCTATTACCCACAAATTTGAATGCATTTACATCCATTTCTTCTGCCATTTCAAGAGTGGGACCATCATTTTTTATCAAATAATGGTTCTCCATTGCTATTCAACCATTCTTATAAAGTATCTTCCTTATCTTTATCTCCAAAAAGGTATGCAACATCAATTGGGTCTATATACTCTTCCTTATGTTCTCTTTCCAGTATATATTTCATCTTTAGTCTAATGTTGTAGTGCACGAATATCAAGTCCATGAACTTGTTACTACTAAGGACATTTCCTATCTGTAAGTGAATCAAGTTGAAGGTACTCTAATTCCTTTCACACCCTCTTGCTGATGTTGTTTGAGATAAGATTCTTATAGCAACTTGACGAAGGTTAGGGGCATCCATGTCATATAAGTGCTACCATTCAGTTGAAATAGGAAAATGAAAATGAAGAAGAGTTTTATTTCATGCATGTGTTGTGTTGTTTGTCTTGAAAGATAGTAATTCACCTCTAAAATAATTTATCTGTAAGAAATGATAATTTAATAAACTATATATGTAAGTGTAACTGGCTGACAACCTAGGCTAAAACTGTAGGATAATTTATCACCTCATTCATACAATCTGTTTATTCTTGGACATCCTTGACGAGCTTATAGTTAATCATTTGCATTGCTTAAAGGAGCTCGTGATCACTATGAAGTTCATATTTGTGATTTCTCATGTTGAGATAATATGCTGCAAAATTAGAATTTAAGATTAATCACTACAAACTAGAATGCCATGAGTCATGACAAAAAATATATGAAAATAGTCAAGTAAATTCATACCATCTTTATGGAGTAGATGTAAAAGCAAGTCTTGCCATCTTTCATTAAGTATCTTAATGTATTGTAGATTTGACTTTCCATCATTTTTCTTCACCATTTGCTTCATTTCCATGGCTACATATATACTTGCTAAGGTTGATTTTTATCATCATCAACCATCCTTGGCATGACAACATATTCTGTTATCTTTACAACTCATGAATAACTATCCTAAAACTTTGTAGAGGTCACCAATTCCTCTACTTTCTTCTCGATCTACGATTTGCTCTCTTTTTGAATACCAATCATTGGAGATGAACACCTGCTTTAATCTAACTTTATTGTACAAAATACTTTGCAACGTGATGTAATTTGTTGTAAATCGGGTGATGGCTCATCGAACAAGTTTACTCTTACAGAACTGCTTCATCAATGCCACCATGTACGAGTGATTGTAGGTGAAAGTGGTCATTGATAGTGCATCTTGAATAAGTTCATTTATCGCCTTCATCTTTCCAAAGTCCTTGAGAATTATATCAATGCAATGGGTTGTACAAAGAGTCCAAAAAACTCTATACTTGTTGAACTCATCAATGTTTGGTCAACCTTTTTAAAATTGCGACTGTTATCCGCAACGTGTATCATATGTTTGGGTCCAACCTCTTTCACAGTATTCAGTATCAAACAGTATACATACTTCTAATCTTTCACATGATTAGATGCATCTGCATATTTCAAAAAGTCTTTCCATCACAATAAAGGAAATTTATTATTAGCTTTCTTGTGAAATTAGTCTATCCATCACACATAATGGACACACCATAATTTAACCACAATCATTTCAACTCATTTATGTAGTTATTAAGGTCATCCTTCGTCATATACAAGTACTTGTTTACGATCTCTTGTAGGGTAGGAGCCTTCACCATTGTTTTTCATTGGGCAATCTTATTCATAGCATACTGCAAAAATTGTCTATTGGATGGCATGTGCAAAGAAGAGTGTAGAGACGGCCTTCTTTACCTTTTCTTAAACATTTTCAAACATCCCCTTAATGGTTTTCTGATTATTGTGTTGGCTAGGAACATATTTCATACTAGCTGATCTTCCAAGTTCTGCCCCTTGTTTTTTTTGCAGAGTGGTTGTCTTGGCTAGGAACATATTTCATTCTAGTTGATCTTCCAAGTTCTGCCCCACTTTGTTTTTTTGCAGAGTGGTCGGGGATGGTGACATGGGCACTTCCACCTCTTCCCTCATAAAACAGTCTTTCACGAGCAAACTCCTCTTCTTGCTGCCTCTCATGTTCATTTCTTAGAGATTCTCTAATGGCATTCCTGTATACCCATTTTTGTGTAGGAGTTTTACAATCACTAAGGTATTGAATAACCGAATCATCATCCAAGTCATCTACGTCAGCATACTCATTTTCCCACATTTTCTCATGGAGCATCATGTTTCTCCTTGATTTCTCATGGTCTTTTACTTTCTCTTTCTAAATTTGCTTGTATTAATAACTTGTCTTGTTCAGGTGTATTACAAGTGATATCTCGCCCCATGAACTTTTTACCACAAAAATTATATTGTGACTTTTCTTTATCTCCATTTATGGGAGTGGCATAATTAAAATCAATTTCTCCAACATCATTATCCCTTGAGTGACCCGACATAATTGAATACCTATATGACATGGATCAATATTTCAAACCATTAACCATAGTTCGACAAGAGATCTATTCATAAGTTAACATGAATAACTTGGAATGAATAGTAACCGTGTTTAAAAGGCAATGATTTAGGCCACGAAATCACCACAAAATTAGAGTTTAATTAGAGATCTTAGTAAGTCAATGTGTAAAGAATATTAATCTAGCCAATAATTGAGTATATCAAGAGATTTAAATTTGGTATGAATAGTAATCGAGGTTAAATTATGATGATTTAGGCTACAAAATTATCATCAAATTGGGGTTTAATTGGAGATCTAACTGAGGTAATGTGTAGATAACATTAATCTAACCAATAATTGAATATATCAAGATATTTAAGTTTGGTATGAACAATAACTGAGATAAAAACAAGGTGATTTAAGCTACAAAATCATCACCAAATTGAGGTTTAATTAGGTATCTTATTAAGGTAATGTGTAGACAACATTAATATAGCCAACAATCAAGTATATCAAGAGATTTAATTTTGATTTGAACAGTAACTGAGGTTAAAACAAGGTGATTTGAAACTAATAATGCAAAGAAATTCAATAATAGGATGCTTACCTTGTCGAGAGATGAGAGAGAGCTCCAAATCACCCAAGAGGAAGGTGTAGAAGCTGGCTGGAGAGGTGTAACAGTAGGGAGATGAAGATTGTAGTGGGGAGACTCTCTAGGCAAGGTAAAGAAAATAGACAAATGGACGAATTTGCTGGCCCGACATATTGCCTGTGTCAACCTAGTATCGTCACAATAATGGATTTTTTGCACAAATGGACTTCAACTTTATTGATATGGCACTGATACCTCTGATATTAGCAACATATCAAGTGAAATAAGGAAAAAATAATACTTCAGGCGTATCGATATTGGCTGAGTTAGCGATATGCGACATATTGGCGATCATCGATATATTGGGACATTTCAAATTTCAATATGTGATAGCTAATCACCTCATCAAGCGACAAAAATTCCTTCATGCTAGCATAGAACAGACCATACAGAAAATATGGTGTCCAGCAACCACCTTGACTCCCCAAAGGGCTACTCCAACACTTGTGAAGAGTGGCATGTTTGTCACATGCCAAAGCAAAGAGCCTAGGGTAGGCATCTCTCAACGGCCCAATACCACACCAATTGTCCAGCCAAAATCTTGAATAGTTGCCCATTTCCCACTATGTAAATGAAAATCCTGGTAAACTAGGAAAGACTTCCACTAGTCCCATCCAAAAGTAGGATACGCCACTATTGTCAAGCACCTCTCCTCCCAATTCAAGACCTGCCATATAAAACTCTCATCACACTTGTAGAGGGGGTAGAAGCATCCCCCATCATTTGTCCACAGCATTTGTAAAGTAGAGCAATGTTCATGTCACGAACCTTTTTGATTCCAAGTCCACCGTCCACAAAAAGCTGGTAAACCTCCTAGTGTCTAGAAAAATGGTTGCCTTATCTGCATAGGCGGCTCAGTACTCCTAGATACTTCCCTCACCGAAGCACATATATATAAACGGGCCATTAAATGGTCTATCTGAGTAATCGGGCTGAGTACTCCATATACTCACCCGACTACTCGTTCGTTTTTCTCATAGAGCCTTTATTAAGAGAAAAAAGATCCCTCAAAGATCCAATATCCCTCCAATCAATCGTGTTTACTTTTCATGTTCATATCTAGTATTCATCATTCGTTTAGAATATTTTAATTTTAATTTGTGGACATTGGTATGTATTTTAGTTATGATTATGACAATCCATTGTGCTATGTTCATTTTAGTATAGATACATTTCAGTATGATTATGATTATGCTATGACTTTGGTCGACAATAAATTGTTTTTTCCTTTGAGAGGTTATTCATCAATCTTGTATTTAGTAAGTTGGTTTTATTTTATTTGTAATATAAGTTTTAATAATGGTAACATTCAAAATCACATACTCCTCTGCATACCTCAGTTCCTATGCACCGCAGCACTGTTCTTCTGAACATTGCTTGGGTAGATGTAATTATGAAGTATTATGATTAAGTAAAGTTTTGGCAGTCTTTGCTTGTTATTCTCCATGTTCCATGGATGTGTCACCTGGCATCTGTCCAACATTTCCTTTGTTCAATGGACAGCCTTCCTGCATGTGCATGTTCCTTTAATGGGCCTTTGCTAAAGTGATTAGAGCTAATTAATTGGCTTATCACCACCCTTCCACCTTTTAAAAAATTAATTGGATTATCAATTGATTGTTACTTCAAGTATCATAAATTTTTTGTGAAGGTTGTTAGAGTATTGGTTTTAATTAGAGTTCAGTTACCTTAGAATTGAGTTTGATAGAGAATTAATTATGCAATTTTATATTCCTAGCAAAACTCTTTATGTAATTCTTCATTCCTACCTCCCTATATAAGAGGGGCTAGGGTTATGTTTTTCGATAAGACATTTCATTTTCGCCAACATGGTTTCGGAGTAGTGGCCTTAGGTTGGTGTTCGATATTTGCTTCACTCTCATCTCTCTTTTCTTCCTTCCACCAGAAGAAAATAAAAAAAACAAAAAATGAAAAGAAGAAAACCCTAACATCTTAAGGACTCTCTCTTCAGGCGTTGTTGGCCTCCAGGCAATCGATGGCTGCTCCGGTGACATCATCCTCACTTCTGCTCCTCCTTGTAGGGTTTGACGAGGCTTTGTGGGGGCCTTAGCGACGTAGCCAGACTTGTGAAGCCCCAAGTGGAGGCCTTCATCTCCCTGTTCCCACTAAATGCCTCTTAGAGGCCTTGTTGGCTTCGTTTCTACTGCTAGAGGCATTCCCTTTGCTTGAAGTGACTTTGAGGATCATCAGAGGCTTGGGTGGTGGCCACAAGGGACTCCATTGCCCTCTGTAATCGTTGGTGAGCCCTAGGTCTGGGCCATGATTGTTGATCTGATTTTCTTGAATAAGATTAGGTCTTCTTGGTGGTTCTGGGCCTTGGTATCGCCCAGACTGAGTACAGTGATCGCCCAGTCTGATTGTTTTTTTTTTTTGAAAAGGTCGCCCAGTCTGATTGTGTCGCCCAGATTTGTCACCCAACCTCCTACTTGAGGCTACTATTGCCCAGATCATTGCAGGCCGCTCTCTTTGATCTTGTGATCTTGTTGTGTAGCCTCTTGGTGTTTACCTTTCATGCATCCCTACGCGTGTCATCCATCCTTGCGACATATGTATTGGGCGCTTTGTGCACGCTTCTATGCACGAAAATCGTGCATCTTTGATTGCTTATTACCACTACTGTGTGCGAGATCACACACCTCTGCTTGATTATCTCTTCCCGTTCTCATGACAGATGCCGACTCTTCTACTATTACTAGTTTAGGGGTTGACTATCAAGTTGTTCGGGTCCCCGAACTGTAATCTTTGGCCACGCATGTTTTGCATATTCGTTGGAGGATAGAAGTTGCACGTACTTATAAATAGGGTCCTTGAACCCAAATATGTTGCCAAGTATAAGAAGTGGGAGGGCAACTATCTCGTTATGAACTAGTTGATGATTGGTATTGACTCTACTATTGCCTCCAATATATTGTATAAGAAAACAACAAAGGAGATTTGAGAGACTTTGGAGAAGAGGTACCTACAACATATGAGTGGCTCTCGTCGTGTAGACATATATATATGGAATACCAATGAAGGTGACATGTCATTCGTTGCGTATTTCACTACTTTAGAGGGCCTATTCAAGGAGTTAGCCGTATTTCAGGTTGTCTGTTGCTCGTGCATAGTGGCAAACCTACCAATTTTTGGATGGCGTAGCACTATGCTACCAATCAATTGAAGACTAGATTCTATCTTCCTATTTGGTGCTTGATTTAGAGATAGTATATAGCTATCTTCAGAAGATAGATGTTGATGCACCACCTGTTGCTTATGTTACTATGCATGATACCTCTACCCTTGTTGCCTTTAAGTTTAGAGGTGGCCATTTTGGCGGTTGTAGAAGAGGTTGTCCTATCTACTCTCTTGCAGAGATTCCTACAGAGCAGTTTTCTTTACCATTTATTGTAGATGAGTTGGATTGCTTGAGATGTTTATTGAGTGAGTTCTCTATTGTTGCTAATGCCACAACTCTGGTGGCCAATACTGCAACTAGTGCTTCCTTTGATTGGATCATTGCATTTGGAGCATCTAATCCTATTGCTAACCATCATGATGATGGTAATGACCGGTAGGGGATTTGAATGAGGTCCTTATACTCCTGACTGCCTACTTATCTACTATTGATGCTTGGGAACATTTTCCCGTCTACTCTTGCCACCACTGTTATAGTCTACTACTGGTGCTACTTTCTACTATAGCCTACCATTGCTTACAACTATTGCATGCTACTGTGATTACTACATGGGATCCTCCCTTGCCTATTTGCCCATCTATTGCTACTACGATCTACTTCTTCAATTGAAAGATGTCATGTGTGAGGGGGAGTTGAATTTTGCATTTGTAGCAAGTTGGGCTTGATTATCATTTATGGTCCAACTTGAGGAAGAGTGTTAGAGTATTGGTTTAGTTAGAATTCATGTATCTTAAGATTGAGTTTGTTAGAGTTAGTTATGTAATTTTATAGTTCTAGTAGGATTCTTTATGTAATTTTTTTTTCTCACCTCTCTATGTAATTTTGGTTGACCATATAGCCGACCTCACTTAGTATGGGAAAATACTTGGTTGTTATTGTTGTTGTCTCTATGTAAGAGAGGCTAAGGTTACGCTTTTCAATAGGACAGGTTATTTTCTCTTATAAAAGTAAAGTGTGGCTATCCGGTTGATGTCAATCATGACATTCCCAAGAGCAATGGAATAATTTTCCTATTTGTTGCCCAATTTTAGTGTACTTGGAAGGTGGCCAGAGATTTTCCTTCCCCATATTACTATATAACGATGTCATCTGTTTTGAGATCCTCATGCCATCATAGGCCCATTTCTTTTTACAATATAGACTTTGTCATTGCAGTTGGACTTGTTTTCTGCATCTTATAATGGGTGCCAAAATAATGACTCCTTTCTTCTCATTCTAAACATTTTGTTTGTGTGCTAATGTTCTATAAAACCTGTAATTAATTTGTACAGAGTCTTATCTCAGTAAGCTGTCTTTATGTTTGCTCAAGATGGTTCTGCATACCCATCTTGTTTTGGTGGACACTATGAGGTAGTGTTTACCCAATCAATAGCTATTAGCTTGGATGGAGAGGCCCAACTATTTAATACCAACCATTTCGTAATTTCCACACCTTTGGACATGGGTATTCTCTCAACATGGCTTCTCATTTGGCCTTCTTTACATGTAGATGGACAATCAGTTGGGTACATGGCCAACTTGACTGCTAGACCATTGTGGCTTTGATGCAATGTAAAAGAAATTTACTTGAAAACCAAATTTCCAATCATAGATGTGTGACTATTCTTTCAAAGGCATCTTAAATTTGAGGAACGTTTGGGTTTATTTTGTGCTGTTCTTTTATTAAATACTGATGTCCTGGTAAAATACTCATTAATTAATTGCTATAAGTAATCAAGTTATGTAACTGCAATATCCTTGATTAACTGACATTCCTATTTCATTTTCAGCTACTTGAGCCGGTAAAATATCCTTGGTTGCTAAAATCATTGTATGGTCTTTTAATGTTGCTGCCTCAGGTGAGCGTTGACCTTTTGGAAGCTCCTCAATTCACAAATATAGCTACGTTGTAAAATTTTGGGCATCATCATTTTTAAATTGAGCAATGCACAATCTTTTAAAGATTTACCTGGATAGAGACAGTTCTTATCTGATGACATGATTTAGATAGGGCCCCTTAACGTGTGTTTTATAAGAAATCCCTCACTTTACATATGTGAAGCCCTTGCTTCAAAACATATAAGAATGTTCTGGGCAATAGGTTGTATACCCATTGGACTTGGTGGGTACCCATCTTGATTGGGCTGATTTGGGTTAGAAATTTTACTTTTTGTTATAGCAAATGGGCTAAGTGCAACCTACCAACCAATGGGTTTCGTCTTGGGCATCAAACTTTGACATTCAAGCCTGTGTTAACCTGATCTAGCTCAATTCAGTTGTCTTATAATAGTTTAATGCAACTTTTAGTTGTAAATGTGCTACTTATCATTTTATCACGTGTATTTGCGACACACATGGGGCCATCCTCAAGTTTGAGTTGGCATCTAAGCAGTTTCTCATGGATTAGATGGGTTCATGGGGTCTGTATTTGGATAAATTGATTGATTGCCCATGAGTTTAGTGTGCTAGGTACACTTTTATATAGGTGTCTTGTCTTGCAACCTCTTACTCAGTGCAAGAACCAGGTAGATGAGTGTATATTAACATTTTTTTCTTCATACTAGAGTAAAATCTGAAAAATATACTAATCATTTAGATCTTTTTTTATGTATGGCTATTATTGTTTAACCCAAGTGGTAATAAAGTATAATTTATGCCACATTCCCTCCCTCCCTTGCCTATCTCATTCTCTCTCTATATTTATGTCCTGATATTAATAATTCTTTATCAACACTTTTGTATCTTCCATATATTCATGTTCATTAATCTTACCATATACTTTGTAGTTGATGCATGCAAGCGTCAAATTCCTTTTGAGGCTTTGAAGTGTGCAGTCTTACAAACTTTTCATATGTTTTTACAGCAAAGTGCAGCCTTCGGCATATTAAGAACTCGCTTGAAGGCTGTAAGGTCATATTCGCTTAACAGTGAATATAGGTGTTCATCGGGCAACCCTTACAACCACCTACTTGAGGATGAGAACCAAGATCCAGGTGTTGCACGCAGTGGCATTGATCCATCCAGGCTGCTGCATCAATTCGTGCAATTGCAACACCAACACCGCTTGGATGCCAAGTCGAAGTTGAAAACCCGCTTGTCGACGGCCTTTTCGTTGACCCAGGTTAGCTGTTCTCTTGTCTCATCTTCCATTGTCACCATTTGTTTCTATCGTTCCTTTTACAAAAGCAAGAACAACAAATATCTCCTTTGAAGAATTCATCAGATACTTGAATTTTATCATGTGCTGTTCAGGAAAATCAGAGACCTGAAGAGCCCCGTGTGCCTTCACCAGCTCTAGACATCCTTCAATCTTCACTCAGAGGACCATGGATGACCTCTGGACCATTGCAGCGATGATTTCCTCTTGTTCTGGGTATAGGTTTAGGCTGTTCAGCCGCTTCTTGACCTCGTGGAGAGCATTTGGTACCATCATCTTGCCACTTGAAGAGAAGAGGTGCGCGGCATACGTTTTGTATTTCTAAGTGGTTGCTCTGTGATTCGTCGGTCTGGTGCAAGGGATTTCATGCTTGCACAGTTGCTGGGGTATTTTTTTCCCCTCCCTGCAAGACGAGGTATCATCTTCTCATCTGCCTTTTTTTGGCCTCCCTAAGCTGTTCAGTTTTGAAACTAAATGAGGCGGGGAGATTGTGTTATTGCTTAGTTCTTGTTTGGCCTTCCCTGTGATGCAACGCCGTCCAATTGTATATTTACATGGTTTGATAATTTAGTGAGGTGCATATAATATAATAAGTCTTTTCATGTTTATTCCTTGCGCTTACTTAATCCACGTGTCTGGGTGGGTGTTTGTTGTCGAGGACTTCTTTCAACATGGAAACACTGCAGGTCTATTACATTGTCCTTTCTGTCAACTAGGAATCTCTCAGGTATTGGAATTGGCATATGGAACACGACCTAGATTGTATCTCATTTTTGAATGAGGAATGGAAAAACTGAGGCTTAGTTTGTTTCGTGGGCTATCCCATTAAATTAGAAATAGTATAATTTTGTTGTCAAGTTGGATTTACTTGGGATACAAGAGATTAGCTCAGGCTTAATGCAGGATAAGTTATCCTGCAGGTTATCCTTTGCCATCTCATTCACAAAAATAAAGCAAGCTGTTGTTATTCTAACTGCACAAACATGATAATTTTTCAGATTATCTCACTGCATTCTACAACAGTCGTGGTATAATGCACTAGGATAATATTTTTGGCTTACAAACAGAAATGCAAAATAATTCTTCTAAAAATTTATATCTCATATAATTCTCTCGTACCATATTAAGCCTAAGTTGTTTGCAAGGATAATCTTTTTGGCTTACAATAAGATAACTCTTTTAAAAGTTGTATCTCATAGAATTTTATCTCTCATCTTAAACTAAGCCTTAAGCTTGTTGCAAGGTAGGTGGAGGTAGAGGATTTGTCATGATCTGCAGTCGTTGGAATGAATTTTAAGGGATGGTTTGGATATATTTCAAGAGAATTTTTTTTTTTTTTTTTGCATATGAGTGATCTTTCATTTTTTATTTGGAGGTTATAAAGGTTATATCGATAGTTTAATTTATTATTGTTTGAAAAATTTCTCGATTAATCTTTGAAAATATATGGAATAATTCATAAAAATAATTTATCTTACATTAACCTCAAGAATGATTTATCTTAGGTTAAGTTCTTTTAATTTATGTTGAAATATTTTTCTCATCAGATAAGATTATTTTACTTATTTGATTAACATTTATTTTGATGAATTATTTTACTTATTCAATTAGGCCTAAGTCCTCAACCGCTTTGCTTTCATAGATGCAGCAGAGCAATCGGAATAACATGATTATTATTGGGGTCATACTGATACCGTATAAAATCACAAGGAGATTTAATGTCGTATCCATCGTCAGTTTCTTCGTACCAACTTTATCGTATCTACTGCTTATTTCGAAGGATGAACCGGAGGTGTGGATGAGGAGCGAAAGGTGTCGGTGTGACCTTGATGTTGATGCCGTTCGTTGTTGGTTATTTGTTATCTTGTTTGTATCAACTTTTCCAATATCCTGACTAAAAACGGTGAATCATATAAGCCTTCTTTTTGTCTCCAAGTAACATATGAATCTTCCTTATCTTTTGAAAGATGAACCGGAGAAGGTGTGGATGAGGAGCGAAAGGTGTCGGTGTGACCTTGATGTTGATGCCGTTCGTTGTTGGTTATTTGTTATCTTGTTTGTATGAACTTTTCCAATATCCTGACTAAAAACGGTGAATCATATAAGCTTTCTTTTTGTCTCCAAGTAACATATGAATCTTCCTTATCTTTTGAAAGATGAACCGGAGAAGGTGTGGATGAGGAGCGAAAGGTGTCGTTGTGACCTTGATGTTGATGCCGTTCGTTGTTGGTTATATGTTATCTTGTTTGTATCAACTATTCCAATATCCCGACGAAAAACGGTGAATCATGATAACGGTGTGTCCGCTGTGTAGTTTTGGACGTGGAACTTGAGGATTTTCCTCTTACCAAGAATTCGGTGCCTTTGGGGCCAAAGAAGTCTATAATAGGGTTGTCACGCATGAAGACGAGAAGCTGACGTGAACGTCATATAAGCCTTCTTTTTGTCTCCAAGTAACATATGATTCTTCCTTTAGCGACACCTCTCTTTAGACGGTGTTTGGTTACCGGGTTAGGGGCTTAACCCGGCACCTGACACAAGTTATTCCCCTTCATTTTACCCCCGGCCGTGGCTGAGTTGAGCTGGCGCAACTTTAATCCTTGGAGGCTGCGGAATAGGAGTTGACCCACCAAATTACTCCTCTCCGACCAACTCTGTTCGGAACGTCCAAGTGCCATACTAATAGCTACCCATTTCAGAATTTATACAGGACTGATAATCTCCTTCGAATATGTCACTTAATTTCTACCAATATTGCTCATTACTTTCACGCATGTATGTTATCAACCACAACAATAATAAACTCCCAATAATAGGAAGGGTACCACTACATTTTATTCCGACACTTATTCCAACAACTAAATACCTCAAGCGGAATAACTTTTCTTTATCCCTCCGTTACTTCACTGATCAACCAACCACCAAAATATATTTAACCCATTTTTTATTCCACTTCTTTTATATTTTTCTACTTATTTCACAAACTTATTTTCCTTACCAAACGACACTTTAAGGTTAATTTAATTGAGGGATTAGGAAAGTAGTGTTAAGAAATACGAAATTGATGTTAACCCGAAATTGTGTTTACTTGAGTGTGGTGTTAACACCAGTTTGTATTTACTTGAATTTGTGTTAAGTTGTGGTGTTAACTCTTATGGTGTTTACTTGGTAGTGGTGTTAGGTATATAAAACATGAAAGATATTAAAGACACAAGTGGTATAGAATTTTAACATGGATTTGACTAACACCAGTTAAAATTGGTGTTAGACAAACCCGTGTTAAAGTTGTTAAACCTAGGTTAGCAAATGAGGAGTTAACTAGCCAAGTAAACGGAGGTTAACTCCTCTTTTAAAGGATTAACCCTCCAAGTAAACTAAACCTTAAGGTTCTGCTTAGACGTGTGATAAGTGGGTAAAAAATTTTGGAGTATTATTTACTAAGATTTGAATATTATTTATCACTTTCATTAACATTTAAATTAAATAATTTTATTATATCACATTAATATTAATATATATTAAAATATACTTTAACATGATATATCAATTTAAATATATTTATATCACGTAAATCTACTTACATCTATGCATCAATTATTTTATTCTATTACTTATCATGTAAATAAATACCTCTCTTCCCTTATTCTATACTTTGAAAAATATTTTATTTCATGTCTAATTGAAGCCTAAGAGAGGATCTATTGCTTTTGGAACCTAATTCCAAGCATCTCAAATGGCCCAAGGAAGATTGATTGTCCACCTTTGCCCCGTTTCCTTCGGAAGGCGAAAACATTTTTGTACTTGGTGTGCATCCTACCGCCAAAACCTCACACATACCTTGGAGATCTGTATGAATGTATTTTTCCAATCGAGCTGGGGTCGGCCCCCACAGCGAGAGATACCCCCCTATTATCTTTTATAATTGATTCCATAAGTATCTTTTGGAGTTTTTCGCACATTAACTTGAAATCCTATGACTGTCGAGGACGTTCCTTTATAATGGTCACATTATTCAGTGCACGTCTTGCACCTTTTCTATGTCGTTTAAATTACGAAACTTGTAGATTGCTTATGCAAAAGTTGTATAAAGATCAATTTAGTTGTATTCAATTTTCATGATTTTTTTTGTAGACATTTTTCAATGGATCTTGTTCCGTTTTCTAAAAATATTTTGAATTGCCCACCATAAAGTTCCTCTAGATGTATCTATGTGCACGTATGAAGACATTGATACACATTACGACTCTAACTTCCATTTTCCCCAATTCCTCTAGCCAAATTTGACAATCCGTTTCCCCATCCGTCTCAATTCCATGTAATTTTGACATTTTTATTTCTTTGTTGGTGGAGACCAGACAGGATTTCAAGAGACAAAGACAAGAGTAACTAATACAGTTCATCTCCCATCTAATTTGCTTATATTGCATATGTAATATAAAAATTATTTTGCTTTAGTATGTCGCGAGGGCATCTTGTTGGTTTGTTTTTTTTGTTTCTTGTGAATTATCTAGCTTATTTCTAGGTTTGACAATAACCACAATAGCTTATATTATCATTATAATTTGTTATTAATTTAAAATGGGATGGTTATTTCATATAAAATAATGTGAGGAAAAAGATCTACCATAGACTCTTTTTTAAAAAAATTAGATCCTCAAATGAGAGATGACACATCGACATCAATTATTGACAATGATACAAAAAATTCTCACCCTTTAAAATGTCCAAGAAACGAGGTTGAAGTTGTTGATATAAAATACCTTGAACATGGTCTTGGGAAACAACTTTAGATATACATATATAGAAGTATCCTGCTAATCCATAAGATGAAATTCGATGTATCTATATAAGGTTTGGTCCCTACCAATCGGATATTTTCACATAAAAGTTTCTAAAATCAAGATCAGAGAAACATTGTCATTGCTTTTAACCATCTTGTTACAAGTTATTTCCTTGGTTAGAATACTCTCACGAAAAAGATGTAATTTTTTGACTTGCATGCTATCTCCTTAGCAAAAAAAAGACCTAATTAATTTGGATCTACGGTATTCATAATAGAGGGATTTACTAATTGAAAAAAGGTGAATGATGGAGAAACTTGTGCTTGCTAGCTTACATTGGAAAAGGTTTAAATTCACTACATAATGAGTGCAAACAAATTTGCCATGGCCTAGTGAATACATCTCAACATATTGATGTGACTTTTGTAAGTAAGAAAGCCAACAAATTGCAAATAATAGGTTAAGGTTAAAGACTTTTATTGATTCTATTAAATGGCTTGTTTTCCAAGCTTGTTCATTTTGAGGTCACGATGAACATCCAAACTTCAAAAGTTGTGGAAACTTTATTGAATTGATAAAGATATTGGCTTTTTATAATGAAGATATGGCTGAAGTTGTTTTGGAAAATATACTTGAAAATATAAAATATACTTCACCAAAGATAACAAAAGAAATATTGAGAATTTTGTCAAATAAAGTAAGAAATGCAATTTGAGTAGAAATTGATGATGCAAAATTTTACCTGACGATGAAGCTTGTGATGAATCAAGAAAGAAGCAACTAACAATTATTTTATGATTTGTAGATAGCAATGACTACATTAGGGATTGATTTTTCAAAATTGTTCATGTATTAGATACTTTTTTTTGTACACTAAAGAAAGAAAAATCCTTTGTTTTATCATGTTATAATCTCGATGTTATAGATATTTGAGATTAAGGATATATATGACGGTGCTAGTAATATGCGAGGAGAATGGAATAATTTTCAAGCATTATTTTTGAAAGAGTGCCCATATGTATATTATGTTCATTGCTTAGCACATTGTTTGTAATTGCCATTGGTCATAGCTTGTAGGGAGGTCATCCCTATTTGTCAAAATTTCAAATTATCTTCTATTACAAATATTGTCGTTGTCTCTTCTAAATGTAATGATGAGTTGCATGATGCTTAAGCCATTCAATTGGTAGACAAATTGGCATCTAATGAGCTTCATGTAGGTAGAGGACTTAATCAAATTGGAACCTTATAAATGGTAGGCAATACCAGATGGAGTTCTCATTTGACAATTATTAATAGGTTGATGACTATGTTTGGTGCAACTTATTAGGTTCTCAAGATCATTATCGACGAAGATTCATCATATGCTAAAAGGGGAGATGTAGATGCAGCTTATGATGCTATGACATCATTTAAGTTTATTTTAATAATGTATAGAATGAAAGAAATATTGTTAGTTACCTATGATCTTTTTCAGGCTTTGCAAAGATAGACTTAAGATATTGTAAATGAAATGTATTTGGTCTCTACAACAAAATAACTCATTCAGAAGTTCAAGGAGTTTGAATGGAATGCCTTGATCGAGAATGTGATTACTTTTTGTGGCAAATACAACATAAGCATCCCTAACACGCATGGATGCTGAGTGTAATGTAGGAAAAGGTCGAGCTCGACGAAAACAAGATCCTATTACATTGGAATACCATTATAGGATTAACATTTTTATTGCAGCAATTGACACAGTTGTAGGAACTAAATAATTGATTTGATGAAAGTGTGATGGAACTTCTCGTTCTTACTTCTACTTTAGATCCGAATGAGAATTATAAAGCCTCTGATAATTACAAAATGTGTACATTGGTAAAATGTTTTTCTCTTGAAGATTTCTCTAACTGCAAGAGCGATTATTGATGAGATAATAGCTTGAGCATCTCTACCTTTAAGTTACTCAATATCTTGAGTTGAAAGAAGTAACAACTATTCTTAAGCTTTTTCGTTTGTTAGTTGAAATAGGACAATAAAAAACATTCTCTCATGTTGATATATTGATTTGTCGTGAATTGACACTACCTATATCGACTATAACATAGCAAGCATTTTTAGCCAATAAAATTGTGAAGATCAAACTCCGCTACAAAATAGATGATGATTTTATTGCAGTTTGCTTTATTATACATATATAAGAAAGGAGATTTTTTAAAAATTTAATACCGATGAATCAATAAATGAATTCAATGTCATGAAAGAATACAAAACTATACTTATGTAAAGGTAATAATTAATTTTGCACTATTTTCTAACTATTCTACTCTAAAAAATGTATATTTTCAAGACATTAGATTATAATATTTTAAATAATCATTCAACTTGAAATAAGAATCTTATTTTTATTTTTTAACATCATAATATTAACTTTTTTTCTTATACATATAATTAGTTATCAACAGCCCCTACCCCTCACCATATTTTTCCCTTCCTTAATATAAGTGAAGCGTCGTGGGCATAGCCACCGATCATGAAGTTGTTCACTTATTTTTCTTTTTTTTAAAATTAATTTGGCAGTTGATGGATCACTTTATTATTTTTTTAATTGATTTGACAGTTGTCACATGAAAAGTGGAATGAGTGAAGTAGTAGGGGCAGCTCGAATTATTTTTCTTTTCTTTTTCTAATATATGTTACAATACCTATCATGTTGTCTTTTTTATATTTTTTCTTGCATGCTACATTATCTCCCTTCTCTTTGTCATCACTTTTTTTTTTAATTTTTCTTGCACGTCATTTAGCTTATGTGATCATTTCGAATTTCATCTCCATTGTCGATCTTCTCATATTATGCTCTTACATTAAAGATCAATATTGAAATCGTATTTTGCAATGTGCGTTATTTTGATTTTCGATCAATGTTTTCTACTTTTCACTGATTGAAAATTAAGATATATTGGATAACGCATTTTACAATGCGTGAAGTGTTAGTTTTCCATCGACCAATAATCAAAATGCACTGATGGAAAATCATATTAAACTTTCATATGATTGACTTTATACTCCCACCGTGATTGACTTTTATATTCTCACAACAGATATTTATACTATCACAGTGGCTGACTTTTACATTCCCACTGCAACGTGCATGCTAAAAGTTAATTTTAGGTGATCAATTGTAACCTTTATTCTTGTCCATTTTAAAGTTATTGTGATCAATTTTGAAAGATTATATTAGTATCATCTTAAAAATTAAGTACTTTTGTAATCTCAGAGATTATAAATTTTTATTTTTAAATGTTGTTTGAAAATAATAATTAAATATGTTATACATATATAGGGGCGCACATATTTATTATTAATATTAATTGTCAATTATCAAAAGATTTTTAGTGGTGTATATTTTTATTGTCACAAGTTACTTTTAAAATATTAGTATAATAATATGCATCATTTATGTAGAGGTAAATATTTTTTACTACTAATGTTAATTGTTGTTTGACAAAAAGAAAAAAAGTGGCATAATTTTATTTTGCTTTTATATTATACATATAGCGTCATATATATTTACCATAAAAATTAATTGTCACTTACAAAAATATTATAGTAACATATATAAAAATATTGCCACTAAATGAAAGAAATTAGTGGCAAATGCACTATATGCTATTATCTAATTCTTTACTAAAAATTATTTTTTTTGTAATGTATATTCAATAATCATAATAAGAGAATAAAGATCGAGGGAGGAGAGTACTTATCCATGTTGCTAGTGTCATAACTTAACTTGATATTGAGTTTATTGACATGACCCTGGACATAGCCACTGTTCACAGCACTGTTCACTTATTATTTTATTTTTAAACTAATTTGGATCACTTTACTTATATTTTTTTAAAATTGATTTGACAGCTGCTGAATCAGGTTAAAAGTGGAACCAGTGAAGCACTGGAGGCAATTAATTTACTTGCTTTTCATTTATTTATATTTTTCTAACATATGTTACAGTATCTATCACGTTGCCTTTTTTTTCTTGTATGCTACAATGCCTCCTCTCTCTCGTCACTTTTCTTTTCTTTTTATATTTCATTTTTCTTGTGCGTCGTTTAGATCGTGCGATTGTTTTGAATTTCGTCACCACCGTCGGTCTTCTTATCTTGTACTTTTACATTAAAGATCAATATTAAGTACATTCCTACAACAATATGGAATAATACATATATAAAATCAGGAAATGTAAACATAATCTAAGATATCGATTACAAATCAAAATACACTGACAATTCATTTTGCGGTGTGTGTTAGTTTTTTATTTTTGATCGGTATTTTTTACTTTTCACTGATTGAAAATCAAGATATATCAGATAATGTATTTTACATTGCGTGATGTGTTAATTTTCCAACGATAAAAAAATTAAGATGCACCAATAAAAAAATCACATTAAACTTTCATACATTTATTCTACTATAGTGACTGATTTTTGTATTCTTACGTCAACGCACGTGCTTAAAAACTAATTTGATATAAAATACGGTGCTTTGCCAAATTAGAGGATCCGATTCCCGACATGCCCAGTCATTACTGAGTTTTCCTTTTATTAGTACTGTAGGAAAAATCTTCTTTCTTTCTGAACGGGTACACCAACTGTACACCCTTTCCTTTTCCGATAGGTTACCTTCCTCGGTGCTTTCCTTCAGCGACGTACAGCGCGACGAGCGTGTTCGAACGCGTCCGTTACCCATCTCTGTCCAAACCAAATCCTCCTGCATATAATACGCATTCCTAGATAACCCCTGTTGCCACTTCCCACCACTAACCATCTATCTCTTCCTCCATCACCTTTCAGGCATCTACTATCGCTCTCTAACCACGTAAGTTAGTCTTTCTGGGTCTCTCCTTAATCATTTTTTTCGTTTAATTAAACTGCTTCTCTGATGCATTTGGGGTTGGCATCACATCAGAGGCGTTTTTTTTTAGTTTGGGGGATAGAGGAAGAAGATGGCCGATGAGGTGTATAGGGAAGGTTACGAGATGACCCCTCTGCAGAAGCACGTGGCCTTCTTTGACAGGAACAAGGATGGTCTCGTCTACCCCATTGAGACCTTCCAAGGTTGGGTGTTTATTCCTATTTCCTCTCTCTCTCTCTCTCTCTCTCTCTGTCTCTCTCTCTCGTAGAATTTGAAACAAATTTTACAAGCATGCACTAATCACGATTTGATTTTTAATTAAACAAACAACAAGGGTTTCGAGCTCTGGGATGCGGTGTGCCGTTGTCCATGTTTAGCGCTCTGTTCATCAATGGATTCCTCGGTCCCAAGACCAAGACTGTGAGAACACCCCTCTCTCTCTCTCTCTCTCTCTCTCTGGGTGTGATGTCAGGGATTTTTACATAAATGTACCTATAAAACTATTGGTGTTACAAGTATGTATATACCACTGAGGTTACGGGGATCGCTACAAAGTGGATACTCTTTACAAAGATATCCAGGAATTTAGGTTTCAAGAAAAGTGTTGCTATTTTTTGATTAAAAAAAAGTCGATAAGTTGGTGCTTTTCAACTTTAGCATATCCTGACGCCCAAGCGACGCCATTTCTACCTTCTATCACTTCCACCATGCATGAAAAATTATGGAGGCTTCAGGCTCTTCTTGTTATGTCAAGGTTTATGATGGCAGTGTTTTTGATCGATACAAGCTTTTGATGGAAATTGAGATGAGATCTTAGTTGACTGTATACTTCTTACAGTCCGCGCCTTGAATGCTTAATTTATGATCTCTTACCAGTAGAGGCGTATAATTGTGAAATCGGGCGACTTTGCAAGGACATTTGTGAAAGTATGCTATCACGTGCACATACTTATATGGGTGATTTTAGGTGATTTTGGAAAGGAGTTGGACTTTAGGGTGTTTTTTTCTTGTGTTCAAAGGTTTTGTTCGGTGTCTATATGGATAAAATTCAAACTAATCTGTGACTATTGTGTGACGTATCATTGTTCGATTGAAAAGGGCCTGAAGTAGTAGGATAATGGAAGGGATGAGGTTGCCATGAGTGGAAATAAATCCCTTAAAATTTGAGTTAAACCAGCCAGCCTTCTCATAGGGATGGGAAAACCTATCTATATTGACCTCCATTTTTGCACGATTGAGGTTTTCAATCCATTACTTTGAAGTTTCTTCAGGGGATTCTGATTTAATTATTTAATGAAAATATGGAGATTAACATAAGGCTTCAATCCTCAAGATGCGAGAGACATGATACTAAAATTTTGAAGCTGATGATCATTTATCGTGATGGTTAACCGGTATTCTTTTAGAGCCCATCACTATGGATGGTAAGACATCGTTGTTTTTACTTTTTAAATCCTACACATTATTTGTATTTTATAAAATAATTTTCTACTCATATGGTAGATGACACATAAAATAGGGACAATCTAGGAAAGTCTACGGCTCATGTATTATATCATGCACCTATAGTAAATATTAATGGTATAATTCCCTTCTCAGATATATATATATCCATCAAAGGTAAAATTAGGTTAGCAATATTTTATTTTCATGTAATTACATATTTATTTTTACTTATTCGTGGCTATTTTTTGATTTTTGAGATTCTATGAAATATTTTGATGGTCATAGATGGCTGCATCCGTGACTTTAAAGGTCCACCAAATATATTTTTTTGTTGCATCATAAAATAATTTTATTTTTTTTGCATCTTGGAATAATAAGTTGGTGGATGAATTTATTCCATGCATAGAATAAGTTTGCTTCAGGATAGAGATGCTAGTTCTTGGCCAAATTTAATTCAAAATATATATGGTATATTTGTCTCCTAACTTTGGTAAGGTATAAGATCGTGGATAAGGAGGGTACGTGACGCAAACTTTGGAATGCTTCCCTTCGTAGCATGGACCACTTCTTTTCTCTTTTGTTTTTTCCCTTTTTTTTTTTTTTTCTTTTTAATGAAAGATGCAAAAATTATGAGCAAGTACAGACCATCTTTGTGACAGTGAAAGCCACTGTCGGTACGGGAGCAACATCACAACCAGATTCCCCAAAAAATCTGCAACCATACGTCACTTTTGACAACAAATTAACTTTGCTCGTACCAACAGGTAATCCAATCAGGATGGGCAATCGTTTTGTGAAATAATATTGTTCTTTAGGGCATGGCCGAGCAGTGGAAACGCATGATATTATTGGTAGGAAAAATTCTTTTAAGTTCAAATCTACATCTCTACGTTAATTGGTGGGTGAAGGGTGGTTGATTTTCCTCAGGTTTCATAACTTACAAGTTTTTTTGTGGCTCGCCAAACTTTCTGATTTGGGAGGTCATGGCATGTCATCTGAATAGAATTCGTAAACCCATCTACCTATAGTGTGAACCGTGCTAACGAGGGGCAGCGTGCTTTGCAGGGAAAGTTTCCGTCTCCTCTCCTTCCTATTTACATCAAGAATATTCATAAGGGCAAGCATGGTAGTGACTCTGGCGCGTATGATGCGGAAGGGAGGTAAGAGGGAATAGATTTTTTTTTTTTTTTTTAATTATTATTTTTGCAAATAGAAGAGTGAATAGAAATTAACCACTTTGGAAATTAATCGATATTGTGCACTTCATGGGAGGCTAATGCGATGCTGCCTGAGATGGAACCCCCACATCTATGCCCAACATGTGTCTTCCATGTCTCCCCTTTTGTCCCTCACCGAGTCCTTCATCTTGATCCGATTTTTTTTTTTTTTTTTTTTCCATATAATTTATATATGGCTTAGGATCTTATTTAGAAAAATTAGAAACGAACTGATATCTCCCACGTACCAATCTTTTAAGTAATATAAGAATGTGTAGTTAGAATTCAAATCTTTTCTATTTAAATTAGAAATTTTTTCCATTTGAGCATACCCTGATAGACCCAATTTGATTTAATAGGAGCAGGTCAGAGACGGGGTCAAAACCGAATAGTAGGGATTAACTATAAGAGTATAAGTTTTCGAAAAGATCTACCTTTTGTGCATATCTTTTTAGGTTGTGCTATACTATAAGAAGGTATTTGCCATGACAATTTGAGAATGGAAATTTAGATCTAAGAAGTGGGCCCTCGAACATCTGGATACCCCTGTCGTATCGATCCATGCGATCAAGTAACGGAGCTTTCATGAACGCTTAGGCTTGGAACAAAAGTTCTATTTCGATCTTACAATACCTGACTTGGGCAATTTTTCCAATGTTTACTTAGGTTTGTACCTGAGAAATTCGAGAACATCTTCAAGAAGCATGCCCATACAGATCTGGATGCACTAACTAAGAAGGAACTGCTAGAAATGTTGAAGGCCAATCGTGAGCCCAAGAACTACTTGGCATGGTTAGTCTTCGATCAAATCTATTGTCGTACGCCATTTTGTGTTATTATTTCCCTATATGCAGGTGTTAATGAAATCTAACTTCATATACATACATGATGGCATCTTGATTCTAGGATTGGCGCCTATACGGAGTGGAGGATACTTTTTGCCCTCGGCAAAGACAAGGACGGGTTTCTACGAAAGGAGACTGTGAGGGCAGTCTATGATGGGAGCCTCTTCGTGAAGATGGAGAAGGTGCATTCTTCTGAGAAGAAGGCAGCATGAGCTTTGATTTGTTAGGCTTGGATTTGATGGTGATTGTGGTGATAATTGATGTGGTGATCTGACATCAAGCAATACCAAGTTACGGACCTTAATTTGGATTTATGTTGCCCAACATATAAATATATATAAGAAGCACAATTATCATTACATGAATAACTAACTAAAATATAAAGTGTAAAATTATAACAACAATATTATTATGTCCATATCTAAGTTGGAATAAAATAATAGTCTAAGAAAACTTTACTGGTCTAATATATCACGAAGAAAAATTGAAAAGAAGATAACTACTTATAAGAGGGAGTGGTGGGTAATTGATAAGTTCTCATGTCACTGGACCACACTTTACTCCAAAATCTCTCCAATTGTTGCTTGAACTCGATCAAGATAGTTTACCTATGTTTGAAGTTAGGTTGATGAGAAAGCTTCCAATGAAATATAACTGAAACTAGGTAACTAATGTATATGCAATCAATAATAAGGCATCAAGAATATAATAAAGATGACAGGAGTGCATAATTAGTATATAATTGATTTTTAAGAATTTAGTGGCATCAATTAATAATAACTTAAACTCGATTGAGCCAAAGATATCTTTCCTATCTTGAGAACCTACGATGTAGAGCGTGATTGGCATACAACTTTAAAACAAACTCGATGGCAACTTCATCTTAGGGCTAAGGTGTTCTCTACCCTTGAATAACTCTTCTCCTCGTAGCACTTACGGACAGAATTCTCAATGTCTAATACTACAAAGAAAACTCAATGTATTTAATTTGCTTATAAAGCCTGTTTCGAATGCTATTCCCTTACCACAGTAATCACTGACCGTCAGTGATCCGGATAACCCTTTTTTCATTGTCAACTCCTGCTAAGTGACATTGTCACAACTCATGAATTTGCTATTAAATTATATATAGTATAAGGCATACAATATCCTTATTCACAATTTCCAAGACATTGATATAAAGAAGAAGCCAATGACATCATTTCTTGAAATAATTATTAGACCATTAGTTTTTAGGTTTTGCCGATTGTCTCAATCTAGCTTTCAAGCAAAGATTACAAAAATACTAATTTCATGGATTACATTGTCTTTTCCACATATACCATGATATGAATTTATTTGATTCAACTAATTATTCATTTAGAGAAAAGATGAAACAAGGCATAGAAGAAATCAGCAATTAAACATCTTAAATTCCTAAGTTAATTGCAATATTCTCATTTAAACAATATTAAATAAATCATGCACTTCGAGCAACAAACATGCATGGAAGTCAAAGGGCAACAGAGAAGGTGTCCACAGTGGTACACGTCAATCATATAGTCAAACTCTCAATTTAGGTGTACGATTTTCAAGAAATAATGTATAGGCATTTAAAAGAGGAATACACATGCGTATGTATATGTGCATATGTCTCCTTTAATCAGCGCCTCATAAACCAAATTCGAAACTGACCAACCCAACTATACTTGTGTGTCCGCCATCCTCAAAAACCCATGAATTAGGTCCAGGTCCTGGATCACTTGAATCTACCTCCGGATGGCCAACATCAACGCAAAAGAAAACCATCCATCAGATTGATTAGTCACACAATTCCCTCACAGGGGCCAAACTGTAAAATAAAATTTACAATTCTTTTTTTTTTTTTTTCCGTCTTAAGACCCTTTCCCGTCCTTCCTCCGTCATTACTTCTTCTTCTTCACTAACCCATGCATGCATGCATGCATGTGGAGAAACCACCATGCACGGCCAACTCTGGCCACCGAATCCCGCCGGCGAGGCCTCCTTCTCCCGGTGATCTCCTCTTCCTTCATCGTTTCTCTACTCCTTCGTTCCCATCTCCGTCCTCTTCTCTTCACGCATGGGAGCCGAGAACCCACGTACGACCAACATCTCGCCCACAAGCCCGTTGGCCTGCCACCGGCCATGGCATCCATCATCGGCCCTCATGTTGGGGATGCATTCCTGACTCCCTGTCGCCGGTCTCGACCCCAGACGATCCCTGCCGTCGTCCGCTCGATCTCCTGTGGTCATCTCCGACGGCCTCCTCCTCCTCCTGCTTCTTCCTCCCGTTGTTCTCTCCTCCCTCGATCCTCATCCTTCTCACCTACACACGCGCGCACGCACAGGCAAGAGACAGGGGGAGGGGAGCCGACCTTCACGCCCACGGCTCTTCACGTGCAAGTTGCCGTTCGCAGCGCCCTGCGTCGTTGCGCCGCCGCACCCGGCGTAGTTGCTGCTGCTCTGTTCTTTCTCTATTCCCCCGTCGTGTCACCCTCTGTCGCACTTCAGGAGGAAGGCAAGCGAAGAAGAAGCTGAGGAAGAGAGGGGTGGCGACGGTGCATGCTTACATCCGAAGAGGAGAGAGAAGACTTTGGAGGACTGGAGTTATTAGGATTAGGAAAAACAAAATCAGTTTATTTATCTTTTAACTTTCAAACTACGATCACTTTTTGTAAATGGGTCAAATTAATTAACTTCGAGTTTTGCAAATCCAGTACCCTTAGGAATTGCTGCAAGACTAACGCCACTCTTTGATTTCTGAATCGTAGGTTGTTTACGTAATACAAATCCCTAAATGGGTTGCACATCACGTTTGTGTATGATTGGCGTATTTGAGATTTGATCTCTGTGAAAAGTATGTATTTAGAGTTCTCGTGATGGCATGAATCTAAATAAAGTTTTGGATAATGAGGTCTAAACATGTTTGCACTTTGATTTGTGTATTGATATTTGAATAGGCTTCGATTTGCATACAATTGGTGTGATGTCATCAAGTATGAGGATTTGGATCCTTAATTTGGGTTATTAAATCATAACCTATTAAAAAGAAATTTCTTCCCTAAAACTTGGGTAAACTAGACTTCCATAAGGCAATTAGGTGTCTAATCACTCCATTCATTACCCATTAAAAAAGGATCTAATTTTAACACTTGATCAATTACAAGCATTACAATTGAATGGCATCAATAGTGGAGCATTAAAATTGCATGTAAATTAACTACGTGCCTGATTTTTATACAACGTCGTCAAAATATAAGTTGAATGCCGTACCATTTTATGTTGTGAAGTAGATTTCTCGCATTGTTGAATGAGTTTGTTGCTTTTCTTTTCCTTCTCTTAAGAATTCTATTTTTGTGTAATTTCCAATATGGTAATTTTTATATTTTGGGTTCCTACACATGCATTCTCCGGTCTCCCAAGCAAAAGGTAAGTATATGAAGTTAGGGGATCTCTACTCACGAGGTACTTAATTTTGAGCGCGGTCAATCCAGGAAGAAAAAGAACATTTTTCAATATGACCAAAACCTTCAAAAGGATAACATCATAATTCATAATTAAGAAAAAATAAAAAAAATCAGCATGGTATTACACCAGAACATTTCAAGGATAAATGCATGCCCCACGTACAAATTAAGCACATCTTCTCCGAGGGGGATGTATTGCTTGTATTTGATATATAATACAATAATATCTTTAAATTGAGTACATCATCTCTGATAGATTTCAAAAGACTTTGTTGTATGTTAGGGGAATGTATCGTCGGTATTTGATATACAGTACAATAATGCCCTTAAATTAAGCACAGCTTCTCTGAGAGATTTCAAAGGACTTTATTGTATGTTTGGGCCCCAACGACCATGAAGACCAGTACATGCCGTCGAGGCTCGCTGTATGAATGGATGCCTGATTCCCAAATTAAGGGCAGCTTACCGAATGTGTGGATTTCTGCTGACCAGATGAAAGAGATTCGTCAAACTGTGAGGTAATTAGGGTCGTGGGGCAGAGCTGCAGATGAGATAGATGTGTCAATCACCAGATCTCTACTGTCTAGATTGAGCATCCGATAGCCTACGTACAGGAGCTTGAAAGCTTTTTGGAAAATTAAATCAAATCAGAAGATGTCTGATAAATTTGTCTAACGACCTTAATTAGGAAATCTGACATCTAACCTTTACATGAAGCCAAGAAAGTGAACGTTGAGAATAGGTCATTAAGTTGAAAGTCATGATCAAGACGTCTATTAAGTATTGAGGGAGTATTTGATTGACGTATTAAATAAATTTACATTAAATTAAATATTTAATTCGTCACTTTTAATCTCCCTTATTTATATCAAATTAAATAAATTTAACTCAAGATAAAATTATTTTACCTTTTTTATGAAATAATTTAACTTACCAAAATATCAAAATGAATTAACTCCCTTGTTCACTATTTACTCCACTCCTTTATTATTACTTTACTTATTCTATAAAGTTATTAGTAGATGTACAATCATTTAACAACTTGGGTTTTAAGCGATCTTAACGTGTCAACTAAGGTTGGATATTTCGAGGACCAATGACTCTGTTTGCGTGTAAGAAATTCTAACGTGAAATACATCAAAATCAGACTCCACGTTTCTGTCACATCTTTCCTCCTCCTCCTCTGTTGAAAGTCAAGAAGTTTTGACATCAGTTAATGTGACAAAAGGCCATCAATAACGTCTTGTCTCGTTATTACTAACTTATCACAGTAAGCGTCACCTTAAACGAGTCGAGATATCACTTCCAGTTCAAAGATTCTTCGTTGGATTGCGCGTGCTACATACCAAGACTCTACTCGATTTTAAATACAAAAAGGAAAATAACGAAGCACAAAACTAACGTGGACTTCCAAAATCAAAAGATGTTCAGACTTCCAAAAAATCAAAAACATCGAAATCTACGAACAGCAGCAAGAGGACGAGTTTTAGGACCACTCTCCCGCCCGGTCGATGCAGCAGAAATTAGGGTAGGAGGCTGTGGCACATAATAAAAACTTAGGGTAAATTCAACCATTAGTAAAACGTTCCAGATGTCAAAATTCGTACAAGGGCAAACTGTCTTCTCCGTGCAAACAGTTCTCAGCTATTCCCCTCCAAATACAGCAATATTGTATCAACAAGTTCATCTGTATGCAGATGTGGATACACCAGCAAAAGTGTGATTAAGCAGTCAACACAGTTTGCTTCATTTCCAATGTTTGTCTAAGGATCTTCTCATTGAAATTGGGATGGACTGCACAGCCTCTAGTATCAGCAAGGTTTAGTTACTGTAACTTGGGGATTGATAAAAAATTTCCTTTTGACTCCGCAATCATAAGAAACTGCTTCTAATAATCAAAGCCTAGTTTCTGGCAAAATGAGCAAGGAACATTAGACAAGTTAAGAAACAAGCAACAAATCAACTGACTTGCACATGACAGACGGAATGAAGGAAATTACTAGGTGAGATGGACGAGAAATCTTCTAAATGCCATCAACGCTTCCGTTCTGCCCTCCATTTATAGACAGGCTTGGAAGTGGGTGAGACCAATTCATCCTCACGAAGCTTGCGTTTCCGACCGTTCTTCTGATTCACAATTATCGCAGGAAAGTTGCGCTCTTGAAAAACAATCCTGTACAAAATGATGTGAGAGAAAAATACAAATAAAATTACCTGCAACTCCTTTTGCATGGCCATATCCATGTAGACTTGTTCAAGTTCCTGGACCCTGGCCTTCCTTGCTTCTAGTTCTTTGTAAGAAGAAGCCGTTTTCCTGCACATCATCATAACGGTTTCACTATCTCCCAAACAATGGTTCCCTAAGGGATAAATAAAGTCAGATATTCTAACAAATTCCTTAAAATTTGCAAGGAACTTCAGAGCCACAGACAGACCAATAAAAAGCATCTTGCCTTCAACAAATGCTTAATGGGCATAATCAGGCGGTGAGACAGAGTTAGCATTTCAGATTGGAAACCTTTCCTTCTCATTTAAGGGGTTCATGTATGAAATGAGTATGATGCTCATTTAAATTCCTCGAATAGTGTGACACCTCACACCGAGTAAATCCTCAACTCTTCCACCTCTAACTAATACAGCAGAAGGTTTTGCACATTATGACCAAACTAGATATATAAGCAATAATTTCACATCTATAGGTCAATTGTGCTGTGGCAGCTTTACATAAAGTCATATGGTTTTTTGAGGGTCCTAGGAGAAAGTTCGAAAAGTGTTCATAGGGAGAGGTTGACAAATATGTCACTTTTACTGCAGCTCTACAAAGTACCATACACGAGATTTTTACCTCGTCCTCTTTCAGTACTTTCCAAATGATTAAATCCTTTGTTCTCGTTCAAGAGTTGTTTCCCTCGTTCAACTCCCATCCTAAAGAGTAAATAAGACTAATTCAATCGTGTATTCATGTTTCAATTGAACAATTTCATTTTTTTTTTTGTTATGATCAAAACAGAGTATCATTCTTTTTACTAAACATGATGCTTTTCCTAGCTTCCTTCAAAAAAAAAAAAAAAAAAAGCTTTTCCTTGCATACATCCTATTCCAAAGAGCTTGATGATTTGATCTGCTTGACTGCTATGTCAGGAGTTACCCCATGTATTGCGTTATGTCAAACAGATAGTGTATTTGTTTTTGTTTATTGTTCAATCCTTTTCATGACTCAATAGATAATTTGACAAGCAAATGATTTTTTTTTCCAAGTTCCAGAATATGGCTCCGTACTTGGAATATGAAGGCTTGCCCAATAACATGCACAATACAACATATGAACTTTTCTTTTAAAGGTAACAACACCAAGACATTTTTTTCGCCTTTTGTTGGTGAGCAAAAGGCTCAAGATCAGATCCTCAATTAAGAAACTTTTACTGGGCAGATGGGCACGATGAATTCTGCCTCCCACTACACCCCTCCTTGTTACAAGCTTTTACCAAAATGTGTCTAAGTTGACAGCTTCACGACTACCATGAATAAGGAGAATATTGCCGTTTGCAAGTAAATTTTTATGGAAAATTTCTATGCTGCTCCCCGATCTCCAAGAAGGGGGCTGCTGTCCATTAATCATTTGTACTGCATTCTCTCTCTTTTTAGCTTCTACTGTGCTCGTACAGTCACTTGGTAATATGGATGAGTAGCATTTATAAGCTCCTGCCATCTTGATTCCAGCTTGATAGCTCCAATCTCTGACTCTTCTGGTGATATAGACAAGTTATCCTTGCTGTAGCATCAAATAATTCCTCATCTTGATTTAGGTAGACCACTGTGAATTCTGCTTTGCCCTCATTAAATCTATGTTTGGATGGAAGGAATAGGAGGGGAGGGGAAGGGAGGCGAAGGAATGTCAATAACATGTTTGGTTGTAATCTTTTGAAAGGGAAAGGGAAAGGGAGGGAATGAGAGGGATTAACAAGATAATTTTTTGAGAGATTGATTCCCTTCCAAATTGGAAGGTTTCGGAGGGAATAGAAAGGATTACATATTATTTTATTTTAATTACTTCTGTTGCTCTTCTTTATAATAAATGCCATGTGACACGGGTTAGATAGCTAACCCGTGTTTGCAACTTGGCAACAAGGGTTAACCCCTATTTGTGTTTACCTGAGAAGGGGAGTTAACCCCTACAAGTGTTACTTCTAACGGGGGTTAACTTGGGTTTGCAACTTGGGACAAGGGGCCATAAAGAGATTAAGTAGGGGGTTAAGAATTAAGATAACCCCCCAAGCACCTTAGGTTGAGATAACCTAGGATACAAATCCAAAGAGGGATCAGCTTGATGGTGGTGATAAACGGGGGTTAACCCATAAAAAGAGAGGTTAACCTGTGACATAAACTAGGCTTAAAGGTTATATTAGTACAATTATCCAAAGCCCTCCTCTCTTATCCAAACATCCAATGTCAACATTCCTTCCCTTCCCTCTCCTTCTATCCAAACAAGAATTATCTCACCCCTTTCCCTTCCCTTTCCTTTCCCTCCTTTCATTTCCTTCCTCTCCCTTCCAAATCCTTCCATCCAAACATAGGCTAAGAGCTGCATCAACCTGTATGTAAAATACAGCTTGGTGCTGCTTTGGTGGTGGTCCTTATTGAGGACAGTAAGGGAAGGTTGCATGCCGGGGTTGCTTGCTTCAAACATGCTGCAGATTTTGTTAAACATCTTGCGAGGGGTATGGAGCGATACCTTTATGCTTCAAATAACATCTGGCTAACCTGAAACAAAAGCAAAATCTGGAGCATTTTATCTATTTAAGTCAGCAAAACAAAAATTGGGATAATATCGACATCTGCTAGTTCCCATTTGACACCAAAATCAAACCAAATTGCTCCAGCAAATTCACAGCTCATAAAAAGATGTATCGGATTCTCTACTTGTAATCCACAAAATAGGGAGATATTATGGACATTGGGGATTCTGCTTGTCCAGAATTTCACCCAGGGGGAGTGCAGAATTAATGAAGTGCTACATAGATATTTTAATTCTTGGGCTTAAGAGTTGGCACTTCCAAATTATGTTGCTGAACTTGCAATCCCAACTCACTTCTTTATTACCAAAAATTATTCTGTACGCTGTTTTAACTGTGAACTTCTCTCAGGTATGGAGGCATTTAAATACAACACCACAATTATTGACATCTCAATTTGCTTTCCTTTCTCCCTTCAAGACATTCTACGCTCCAAGCAAGTATTTCTTTTTCTGGACTTCTACATAATGTCCTATAAATATGCAATGTTACGCAAGTGTCATTGCATCCTCATTGTTTAGAAAACAAACCCTATAAAGCTACTCCATTTACATAAATGCCCCTCCATTCACCACAACAAAGGTAAATAACAATTTTGGACCTAGAATGGAATTTTTTTTATTATACCATATATTTCCTCTTCTCTTCTATCCAAACAAGAATTACCATATTAATTTTAAAAAAAAAGAACTATGCTGGCATTTATTTACAAATCAGATCCTGCTATGGGATGGCATAACAGAATACAGATCTCTTAGATCATCCAAGTTCTCTAAGTGAATTTGTAGCTATTCGTTCAGGAAAAAATATTTGGCAAATGGTAGTTCAACAATCATCCATGCCAAAATTTTCCAATTGGAACATGCTAAAGCTGGGTAGTTTGTGCTACCATTGTGCCAACAGAACTTTCGTGCCCTAACAATATCTTCGTTTTTTTCCTATGTCTATTAATATTGAACATTCTGCTTTTATATCCAAATACATTTCTTATCTGCTAATAAAAATTAAAGTCCAACTTGAAGGAGAAATTTATTGATGATTTCTGTTATCTTGGTGGAATGAATAGACATGGAAGTATGCTTTTTATATTGCTAGCACATCACTAGCATGGTAGAACCACATATTTTTATTTAATTTTAAGCTTTTATTCCAATATCAAACATTATGTCTCAACAGCCTCGAGGATTGTGCATTGCTTTGGTCACAAAAAATTGCCTTGTTATGCCTCATGTTTTTTTTTCTTTTAATCTTGACTGGGATCACAAATTATTTTCCAAGCCCATACTTGCTCATCTGATTAGAAACAAACATCATTTGCTATCATATCTAGCAATAACCAATTGGATTCAACAAACCAAACTATTAGAATTGGCTCATAGTAGGTTCCATATGCATCCTATGCGCTACTGCATCTTGCAGTCCATCCATACATCCACCTCTATACATGCCATACCATCTCCTTTCTTTCTGCATCTCCAATCCTTTGATCCTCATTGTTGGTGTTGCTCCCATTGCAATAATAGCAACAGCTCCTTCTCCCTCTTAACTTGTGCCATCTGCTCCACCTGTCCAACCTCCAACTTGTCCATGGCACACTTGTGAGCATAACGAAACTGTCCTCTCCCCTCCATGAGCTCATGTTTGAATAGCTCATACCCAATGCCCATTGGCTAGTTGTGCCCATTCAAATGCACTGGAGTGCTGGTTGGCATCAAATCCTCACACCAATAAGCACATCCTCCCTCCCCTCCACAAACTTGCCCCGCCAGTAGGGCCCCTTTGTGATCTTTACTATCTTTAGACTTAACAGCACACTCTGCCATGTCCCTATGTGTTGTTTTATATTTGAGGGCATACTAGGATGCAGTGAGGTGAGGGAGTGAAGGGACTTTTTTTTCTTTTTCACTGTGTGTGTGCACGTTTGGGGGGGGTGTGGGGGTGCTGGCATTGGAGAAGGTAGGAAGAGGAAAGGGAAGTAGAGACCGACGGTGAAGTGAGGAGGGACAGATTGTGAAGTATGGAGGGGGAACTGGGGAGGAGGTGGAGGCAGGAAAAGAGGAAACATAAGGGTAACCATTAGCTAATTGGAGATGTACATAGGGGTATCTATATAAATGGACTTTGTAGCTATATTTGTGTCAAAAGTGCTTAACAATCTTAGTTGCCACTTCTCCAAGAATTAATTGACCTAAACCAAAACTCTTAACTTTAGATAAACTAGCAAATTAAGTATAGAAAGCAAGTGGAAAGAGTGCAGTCATTGAAGTAAGCAGGCAACAAAGGATGGCAATGACGAAGTGGTGAACCAAAGCTCAAGCAGAGGCTTTTAAGGAAGTAGCAGGCGACTGGAAGCACAGTTGCGAACCTACACAATGACGACGATGCAAGACAATGAAGGGGCAATCATGTTGTTGGGATTTGAAAATTGACCACCTGGCATCTGCCACGTGGCAAGATCTAAAGGCCCAACGTGATTGGTGGTTTGGGTTCCTAAGAACCAAACTTGGGTGCACCAAAATTAGTGATTTTCCTATTTTTAGTAAAGTGGTTTTAGGAATGAAAATTGTGGGATTAATTCTTTTGTTAAGAGATAAAATCTTTCCACATAAGAAAAGATTTTATCTCTTTAGGAAACAAGTTTAGGAATTGTTTTAGGATTTGAGTCTAAATATTTTTAATGGGTATGTTGTCTCTATAAATAGAGAGTCTCTCCAACTATTATTTCCTTGAGTAATACAATTAATACTTCCAAACATTGTGCTCCTCTCCTCTCTCTTCTCTTCTTCCACATCAGCCGGTCAACAAGGGAGACCCGCTGCAGCCTGCACGTGCACCAGCAGGCCGGTTCAAGCCTGAACCGCCCATTCTCAAGCCTCTGCAGCCACTCCAGCAACCCAACCGACCTGCAATCAGGCCCATACATCAGGCCGGTGGTTCCCCTGGTCCACAGGACCTGTTCCCAAGGTCCAGGAGGACCGGCTGCACCCAGCAGCCAGTCCAAGGCTCCCAGACCATGGATCGCCATACATCTCAACACATGTAATATTGTATATTTGCAATAACATTTATGTAAAAATTCCTACTTTTAGAAACTTTTTAGTATTACAACTTATAATCTATCTTTTGTTCATTAGGACTTAAGACATGTAAATTTACAGCATCTTAGAAAAAGATTTCGTGAAGCATAAATTCCATTTACCTTTAAAATTTGTATTCCTTCCTAAATCTAGTTCGTATAGTGCCCTCAATAGTGCATTCCTAATAAAATTCATACAGGTAAATGCTACAGAAGAACGGTTTCACAAATGAAACTCAAAACAATCACATGGTCTTATCTTGACATTCATAAAGAAATCAAATTAATTACAAGCAAATGGTTACTTTACCTTTTTATACGTCTGGGCACATCTTTAAAGTTGGGTACTTTCTCCATTTTTGGTGCTTTTAACTGAAGTTCTTTAGCCTCTTCCCTGACAATGAAATAAAAGCTACTTCTTAGCTTCAAATATTATAGAGAGGACCCCTCACAGCCAGTAGTAAAAGCCCCCAAGTTCTACCTATCCAGCTATCATGCATAAGCAAGATAATTCATACACAAAGCTTGCAGGACTACCTAATGGCGGCACATAACATTTTCCAAACAAAAAATACTCAATTAGAGCCCTCTACTGTAGTAGAGCATTAAGACAGCTAGAATCCACAATTCTCAAGCCAAAACCATGTGAAAAGAAATGTAGGTGCTATGTGAAAACAGTAAAGAGAACCACTAATGGTCTTCATCACAAGCTATAGAGCAGAACAGATCATCTTGAATGGGGGCATCGTGGTATTGAAAGGCCTAATAAGATAAGAAAGACACACTTCATGTCAGAGTTGCAAATGTCACCAAACTACAACTTCATCCAAGCCCCTCTTTTGGGCAATAATGTATGAACTTCTCCAATCAAGAAATAGCACATGAATTTTATCTTTGCATAATATATATTTTTTAAAAAAGCAAAAGGACGGTTATCCGTGTGATAACCACCCAAATTCATCACAGATTATATAGCAGATTCCCAAAACACCACCTGGGAAGAAATGGAGGAAATAAAATTCTCTACATAGGTTCATTCACCCCTAAATAGCAACCCATTCCTCCCTAGCCAAACACCCCATAACATTGCTAGAACCTTGGCTCTATCCTTCTTAGATCTAAAGGTGATATCTCCATCAAGGGCATTTCCTCTTCAGAATGAGGACTAGAAGCTGACCATGTCCCAAGGGGTGATGCAGTCGATGCCCATCCTCCACCAGACCTGCATTACAAAAGGACATTAGAAAAAGAGGTGCTGAATGTCCTCGTCAGGGCATCTCACATCATCTGTTTGGACCCACCTCGCCCTCCACATTTTTGTCATAATTCTCCTTCTCATCAGCCAAGCAAAAATCTTCACTTTTAGTGGGCACTCCACCAACCAAAGCAATTTACAATCTCTCAAGAAGTCGATATCCAAGTTCAACGAGACATTTCCCAACTTGCAGAATGCCTTCGCTACAGTGAACTCCCCCTCTTCCCAAAAGTATGTCACCTCCCTCCTCTGGTGCTCAACCCTCTAGCTCTTGGATCAATTCTTAAAACTCTAGGCACCTTTGGTCCGAGAGGCCCCCTCGAAAAGTCGGCCACCATGCTCTATCCCAATAGCTCCCCACTGTAACTACCTAATCCACATCTCTCCTAAAGAGGCGAGGGAACCTACCACTGAGACTAGATTTGACCCCTTGTCAATCATCCAGCCAAAAACGGAAGGCGTCCCCCTCCCCCAGGATAGGAGAAAAGAAGGACCGCACCTTTGGCACTACCGCCACCAAGCCTCTGAGGAAGTGAAAAGCCCCGGGAGGGGGGTTCTCTAAAGGTCCCCAAGAAAGGAAGGAACTATAACACTACCTTAGGACGTCCCAAAGAAGACCTTATTCCCACCCTACCAGTTTGGTAATCCACTTCGTGAGGAGGCTCAAGTTCACCTTGTCCACATCCCTAACCCCTAGCCCCCCCTCCTACACTGGTCTACAAACCTCCTCCCAGGCTACCAGCCTCATCCCCTTTCCTTCCGAACCCATATTAGACCAGAAGGAGTCCCTCATCAGCCCTGAGATCTTCTCAATCTGACGTAGTATCATAAACACTGAAAGGAAGTATGCTGATACAGAATACAACATTGCCTTTACCAGAGTCAACCTCCCTCCCCTCGACAGCAACTTGGAAGACCAGCCCGCCAATCTCCTCTCTATCCTCTCTAGCAGAGGTATCCAATCTTCGTATAATATATTAGAACCCACACTTGGTGATGTTGTCCACACTATAACAAAATTGTATTTGTACTCCAAAAAAAATTGTAAGAAAACCCCGTGATAACGAGCATAAGTTATAGCTTCATCAGCCAAAGCAAGACCAAGGTCTCAATAATTTGTGACCACAAGTAAGGAGCTCTAACAAGATATAACCACAGAGCACCAATGACCATACAACAATAAACAGCCCTCAATCACTATGAATTGGACACCTAGCATCTCTCTGGCATCCATGCAATTCATATTCCTCATCTAAGACGTCTTAAAACCCAACCACCTTTCCTAGTGGTGGGCAAAAGTTGGATATATGCTTAAAAGTGCACCACATCCATTGAATTCAAAACACAAAACAAAAATAAAACAAAAATGAACAAGCCATTGAGCTAAGTAGAAGTCAACTATTGGAAGAACCAATCACCTGTCTTCAGCAAAATAAACATGACTACTTGATGCCCGCTTGTTCACAGAATGTAGAGTTGAACTCAATCTCTCAATTTTCTGCAGCAAGAAAGTCCAGATATTTAAAGAAAGTTCATGAAGGGGTTTTTTTCTTTTAACTTTGAAGAGAATAAAGATCACCGACCTTTTTCTCGCTTTGTATCTTTTGAAGGACATACCCGATATCTTGGGTTTTCATTATCATCAGCTCCTCCTCACTGTATTTATTTCGCTGGCTCCTAAGGTACGTAAGAAACTCCCCAATCAATCAAACATAGCCAAAAATAAATAGATAGATAAATTTGAAAACCGGAGAGCTGTCTTACTCTGGTATGTGTACTCCATCAACATTCCTTGTCTTGATCATCTTAAAGTAGAACTCATCTGGGTTCTTGAAAGCAGCCTTTTCCCTAAGCCTCTGAAATAAGCCAACAACAACGAGAATTTCTACAATGAGCCACAGCACATACATACATCTGATATAGATAACTACCGCTTACAGTGGCCTTGTTTCATCCGAAGAATTATTCGATAGCAATACTAATACCAATTAGATTCTTCACATCAATATTCGTAAAGAGCCAATTACATCACTGATCCACGCAACCTGAGTTGCGAACAAGCAACTACTGGAATCGCAAAAATCAAGCTACAGTAGGGAAACCCCCCATCTAGTTGCCTGCTTGCGTATTTCGATTCTGATTTTTTTTTGGTTTTTGATGCAATCCATAAACTATAACGACCAATGTGTTTCTTAGGGAAACTACGGTTAGATCGCATAAGTGGTGAGATTTCAAATGGTACAACGGGAAGCTCACCGACCCTTAAAGCATCCTCCTTCTTGTGGTACGCCTTCGCCCTAGCGATGTGGTCCTTGTGCTTCTCCAGAAGCCCAAACTTGGTCCTATCATGACTGCAAAACAAAAGGAGCACCACAGCAATCAGCAAAGAGGACAACGCCATCGACACGGGCGAATCGCGACAGGAAGAAGAAGAAGAAGAAGAAGAAGAAGAAGGTGCTGATAGATACTCACGGCTGCGCTCGCTCTTTGTGGGCCCGGCGGCTTATGGCGTTCCGGAACGACGACATGGCTTCGAAAGCTGATCTAGGGCGTCCCCACGAGAAAGAGAGAGAACAGGGTGACGGCGTGGGTCGGTGGAGGGGGTTGGGAGGGAGGAGAGAGGTGGAGGTTGGCGCGCGGGTGACGTGGTGGAGCGGAAGGATGGCGGCGACGGGGTCGGTGTGGGGGAAGTCAAGAAGAGGTCACCGGAGGGGGGTTTTGGATTTCGGGTCGGGTTCTTTTGAGGGCTACCGTCGGAACAGGCCGCGGCCTGATAAAATAATAATAATAATAATAATAAGTAAAATAATTGAAGTGGAATAAGCCAAGAAGGTGTTTAATTGAAATGATTATAATGATCGGTAGGATGATATTTGTGTTAGTGAGTGATATCTTAATATTATAGTATAATATAAATGGATACATTATGGTATGAGTGGATATATTATGGTATGAGTGAATATTAGTGTTGATATGATATAGGAACTGGTGTTGATGTGATGTAAGTGGAGAATTATGAAATTCTTTTGGAAAAACTTTTAGCTTATTTTTATCCCACTTGCAAGCCTTTAGTCCACCTGTTAACTTACTAGCAAATGTAGCCTAAGTTCTGCTTTTGGCTAGTCACATCAAAGTTTAGGTCAGGTTAGGTTAGTATGAAAATTAATTTCCTTCACCTAAGCTTGATCAATGTGTAGGTTGGGTCGATTAAGTGAATACATACATGGTCCATTGTCTAAATCTAGCATTGGGTGTGAAATGAAGGAATATAAAATTTTTTGGAGGTTCACTTGTAAGGAATACGGAAAGTGTACCTCTTTCTTTTGAGAGTGTTAGGTTTTTCTTTCTCTCCCTTCCCTCATAGGATGCATTTTTTTGTATCAGATTATTCCCATTTTAATGAAATTTTATTCCCTAAAAAAAAATATAAATTATCGATAAGCATATTAGATTTTGATCATGATTTTAAGGGTGTGTATTGACTTTGATATTACAACATGGATCTTATGTGGCATTATGTTGCACTATGCCATTGATGCCATGTCATTCATATTACTGGACACTTTAAGTGGTGAATATAGTGGCAATATAGCATTATTCTCGATGTTTTAACATATATGAGAGAAGTCTCATAAGTAATGTGATGGTTATTAAGTAACAAAGCACATGACATTAATGATATAGGTCTCATAAAACGTCATGTATCTAATGGTGTCAATTCTATAGGTCATTTTTTTTGAAGAAAGTCAATTCCATAGGTCTTGTAAGTAATAAAGCTCATATTATTGATGTTATAGATCTCATAACTAAGTAATGGATGCAAGAATTTGTACCTAATACATATATTTTAGCATCAATGATATGCGATGCCATACATCTCCATTGATGCTATATGAAAAAGATTAATGCTTAATGCTATGGTATAACAAACAAATGAGCGATATATGAATATTGGTTCTACGTTCTAATACCCATATGAACATTGTAAATTAACATCACAACACTAATGCGAAGCATGTCAATTCTACTAGTTTATGGCATGCATTTCTTTTATTGATGCCTTAGCACTCAGTGCTATCATATGATGTTGTGTATTACATACATGCCTTGGCATCGTTATTGTAATGCCAATATCAAGTTAATGTAAATGCGTAAAATAGTGTGATAAGTACCATGTCATTTTTGTTTAACTTATTTCATTGATGAGCCTTTGGATTTATTCTAATTCTTTAACTGATTTTGCTTCCATCGCCGTCTTGTCTCCTTACTTTGGTCTCCGCTTACCCTTCTTTAGTTGTTACATTCTTTATCATTTCATATATTTAATCATTTCCTTCCTTGAGATAAGTAAGAGTTTAGAATTGCCATTGGGATTGCATTTGTTCCTCCAAGAAGATGTTAGGTTATATATGAATTTAATTTGTTAATCATGATTCGAGGCTTAATGCTTTAGGCTCGAGTTTGATGGTGATTATGACATATTCACATGTAAATTAGGGATATGGGATATTTTCAAATAACCTTTTGAAAAGTATAAGTAGAATATGATACAACTTTATTTTGTGTTTATAATTTGAAGTAGACTTGTAGCCTTCATTAATTGTTGGCTATGTTTGTTGCCTTAATTTCTCTTTCTATTTGCTGAATTCCATCTCTCGAATTTTCCATTTTGCGGCCGTGAATGCACAAAGATCATGTTTCTCGATCAAAAGCCACATAAAAGTGTGGGAACTTAACCAACAAGTCACACGGTACCCTTTTCTTACTAAAGAATGGTATTATTACAATATTCATGTGACTAAACAAACTGGAGGATAACATCGTAAACAATATAAATTCCAAGGGAACATACATAATGAACAAGATGCAATATAGTAATTACACCATCCACCATATATAGGTACCAAAAAGGCGCATTTCAATCATAGATCCCTTGGATATGTGGAGGGGTTCCTCATGTGAAAGCTATGGCTCCCTTGAAAGAAGGATTCCAAGAAACAAAAGGGAATCATTTGGCTTCCACCACCAGAAAGCACTCACAGAAAAAAAGGTTTCTGGCTGTGGTTTCCACCACCAAAAGAGATACCACAGAGATGCCATCACCATTCCCTTACCCTGCAAGTTTTGTAGGACGTTTAGTTAGACTAAAAAGAAGCAAGGGCTTTTCTCATAATACTCGAAAATTCCGTGAACCACGAAATGATGAAAACGTAGCTAACCTTTCCCTCCCGTGCTCTTCCTGAGGAAGTAGAGGAGAAGTATAAGGAAAAGAACTGCAGCTGCTACCCCAACTATGATGGCTATGTTCTTCCCTGACTCCTTCACTGTTTACATCCAAAAGATATACAAAATTACACGAGAACTTAATAAAAGAAAAGAATGAGGGCAACATGCATAAACCTCTCAATTACAAGTAGTTGAAATATCAAATATCCTCCCGTCTCTCGTTTTAGGGTTGCCTACGTGTTTGTGCAGAGGAATTTCACATAAGTGTACTCTCTTGCTTACATGTGAAGAAACGTATGCATATGTGTCCGGCTGCAGTATGGGCAGCCAAGCATAAAGATGCGCGCCGCTTAAAAACAAAAGGAAATGATCCCCTTTTATTTGGCGTGTTTCGTTTGTGGCTTTGTGAAGCTTATAAAGGTCGTTTTGATTAAAGTTGAACTTGTTTGCTTTTACGAGGGAAGGGCCCTCCAAAAGGGACTGCAAGGTGGCCACCATCAACATGCATGGTGTGAAGTGGCAAAATAAGTGAGATGAATTTTGCCCATAACTGATGTAAACTAAACGTAATGATGGCAATGCCATTAGCATTAAGATAACTCAATAACACTGCCATTAAACCAAACAGACCCGACCCGGTGATATGTATGTGGTAACCCAATATGTGTATAACGAGCAGACATGTGATTGTTTGATATTGCCAGTAAAATTGAACCATAAAAAATTATGAACCGCTCTATAATTTATCCTGAACCTTGAAATGATTTGATTAATTGGCATTAAATTCCAACCTTTGGACTGAGCTGGGAAGGGTTCCGCTTCCTCCTCATCTAACGGCCACGAGGCCATGCATGTATAATATGAGGTGCGGTAAAGAGAGTACCCTGTTTAATATTTTGATTGTATCTCTGGTACAGATCAACGAGGCATGTAGCATAAGTAACCAATTACAAGAAAGAATAACAAAAAAAAAAAAGGTATTTGAGTCTGACCATGATATTCTCCTGAACTTAAGAAAGTGATAAGGATTAAGGATCCCACTTATTCTATATTTAGAGATTCTCTACGTAGAAGCTCATCACGGTAGTCATCTCTTTAGAATTTATCGGTTGCTCGGTTTAAGAAATAGCGCCATGTAAGTACTTGGTATACGCTTATATACATATCATCGAATGTTTTAAACGTTTAAGATGTATATCCCTGCACAATTGACAACATTGCATTCTTCCTTACAGCTCGAAACCTTCTCATACGCCCAATTTTTAGAAAGGTTGGATTGTAAAACGTCACTACCATTTTTCAATATTTTAGGATTAGTTTGGATGGATAGATGATTTTATGGGATAATTTTTTTACAGATAGGTTATCCTTCAATTTTATTTAGAAATCACAAAGGTTATCCTGGTGGATTAATAATAAAAGAAAAACTTATCTTACATCAACCTTAGGATAACTTATCCCAAGTTAAATTCTCTTAACCTTAATCAAAATATCATTCCTATCAAATAAGATTGACCTCTATTTTAATAGATTATCCTTCTTGCCAAATCAAACCTTAGAGACATGTCATTAAGGCTAAACAATTTAGTTAATCACAAACGAAATGTGTTAAATTCAAATGGCCACTTTCGTTTTGGCTACGCTACATATCCAAATCACTTCCCTATCTACGTGGAACATTTTGTTATGCATCTCTTCTCTTCTCTCTGTCACAAAAACTTATGTCTCTTTTTTAAGGTATTGTTTATTCACAGGGATTAAACAATTTATGTCTCGCTTAGATCTTTAATCTTGGTTTTAACTGGGGATTATACAATTCCAAGGTGAAAAGAGAAGTGCAATAAATTTATCTTAGAATTGAGTGAAAGAACACTCACAATCATCTCCTCAAACACTCTATAACTTAATTCATATTTTTCCAAATACAAAACTTCATATTTTCATATTTATTCCATAATTTCATTACTTACAAAAATTAATTCATTAAAATAAATAATACCTAAAGATGAATACACGTCAAACCTACTCGGTCGAATCTTGTCATTAATTCTTCGTAACAAAGTAGCTGAACTGGATTTTTCTTTTTTTCAATGGCATGCAAAGTAAAGTTTATCCAATCCGCTGTTTTTTTTTAACCCGAACAAAAAAAAAGTTTTAAGCACCTGACAGCAAAAAGAAAATATAGATAAGACTTATTGATCTATTTCTGTAAATAAGATTTATTGATCTATTACACTTACTTCTGAAAACGAGACATCCAATGACAGCCCAACAACGACATCGAACCGTCTGAGCAATTTAAGTGAACGTCACTGTTTTTTTTTCTTCTATATTTTCTAAAAGCCAGAATTTTTCCAGACAAAGGTAATGAAAATCACAGAATGGAAAATGGATCGGAGAAAACCTTCTATGATGCTGACTTTTGGATGAGTTGTTTATCTTATCCATCGTCACGTCATTAGAAACTACCATTGGAATTGATTTGAACTGAAACCGTTGATGGGTTACCAGCGATTACCTAGCGTTTGAAGGCTAGAATAACCCTACTTCTACATTCCTAAGTTAATTATGTTGGTTTGTGATCCAATTATATATTCTAATACCAACAAAATGAATTTCTACCTACTAGTAAAGAGTGTCGAAAATTAACCACCGGTACCGTTCCCAACGACGGTCCCTATGTGATGTGTACAAAAACACGTTAACTCAAAATTTAATTTATACCTAACAAGGGTATAATATCGAAGCTAAAATTATTCATAAACAAGATTATCTCTTCTAAGTAGACTTATTCCACTCGGACATTTGAAACTGTAATTTACTCCCACGTCCCAAAGTAATACAAGGTAAATAAATCTAAGAAACTTCAAAATTTTCCCCCCTTTCCAGTTTGACCGCGTACAGTATCCTATTAGACTATTTACCGAAAACACACATTTACTTAAGCTAATTTTCTTTATTAATTACCTCAAGGCAAACTTTACTCTACTTGAATGATCTCATGGCTAAGCGGTTCTGTTCAAAATTTCAAAAATAACAATTTCAGCACACTTAATTGTTTCATTTGCATTCTGTTTGTTTTCCTAATTTCCATCCCTGGGATCCTGAAAAAAGGAAAAATTTTCACCATCACTTGAGGGTATGTGTGCACTACAAAATATTTTTAATTTTTTAAAAAGGACATGCACTAAAAAATGTAGAAAAATAATTTTGAAGTTGCAGGAAAAATAAAGAAAATGATATCATAATTTCTTTTTTTTCCTCTCAAATTTTTATTTAATCAATTTTCTTGTATTTATGAATAATATGAAAATAGAAGGAAAACAATTTCCTACTTTCTCTCAGAATTTCGGCCTTTGTGATGGGAGAAGTTGTTTGTACCTAAGAGGCAAAATGATGGAAACCAAGGAAAGTGAGGAAAATTACCCAAATACAAGAAAAATAATGAAAAATTCTTATTTGGAAAGAGTATAATTATCTTTCCTTTACTTTCCTGCATTTCCAGGCGTACAAATCCCCTCAAAGAATCATGAGTTTATGCTCCATGGTTTCATTGCTACCTCTTCCAAAGTGGATGCGGGATACAGGAACGCTATCATCTCATTCAAAGGAAGTCCTGCCAGTTCCACCGTACGATCTTACCTCGAGCCATTTTTGTCCTTTTTAATTTTTTGGGCTTTAGTCTTCAAATCGGAAAGAAAACCTACTTAGACTTACCAACACCCCATTGTAATAAGTCGGGGTAGGAATTGGGGTGGGGTTTTGAGTACCCTTACTATTATCCAATCGAAAAAGAGAATTAGACATGTACATGCATGTATGCCGCATAAGGTTGGAAGTAAATCAAGTTCAACCTACAATCCAACTCGGCCCAGTTTGATCGACTTAGGTTGGATTAGCTCGGAGGAATAGCTTGATTTGCCCCAGTCTGAAACCTGTATATATATATATTCCTTAAATTTAATAACATTACACTTATTTGGCCTATCATACTTAAAAATTAGAAGCCCGTTTCTTGTTTCCTTGACCCAATATTTTTCCCCAACAATGGCCAATTCCTAAGTGCCGACATACAGTAACGATCACCCTTTCCAAATTTGATTGCTCGTTCCATTGTGCGATAACTACCCTATTAACCTGAAACAAATCTACTGATTGCATTTCATGAAAGGATGATATACTTATTGCTCATAATTTTACCCCACAGCAAAATTCAGCCTGAGAACTTTTTTTGATATATTATAAGAACGACGAAATCCCAAACAGAAATATATATGCTAATGAGATATCATGCAAGCTATATCATAAGTTACGTACCCCAAGCACTTGTAACGAGAGAACTAAAACCCACCACCAACAACCTTCACCTGATCCAAGCCGCTTACCGTAACCGTGCGCCGTCGTCCCTGTCGCCACCGCCGTGCCGCGGTGGTACCCCACGTAGCACTTGCCGAGGTAAACCTCCCCGGCGTCGGCCCCCGCGCCGCACGCGCCCTTCACGCTCTCCACGGCGGCCTCGATGCACTCCTCACAGTGCTTGGCGCTCTGGTCCTGCACGCACTGCGCGGCGGCCTCCACGTCCCCCGCCCTCCCCAACCTGTACGGGCCCTGCCCCTCCCCGGTCGCCACCGCCGCGAGCGCCGAGTCCCTCCTCGCCCCCATGGCCGCGGGCTCCTGCCCGGGCTGCCCGCACTTCCTGAAGAGGAGGCTCTTGTCGGGCTGCCCGAGGAAGGTGGCGTTGTCGTAGCGGACGAGGCAGCCCCTGAGCTGGAGGGTGGCGCCGGAGGAGGAGGGGCAGAGGAGGGAGAGCTGGTTGATGGCGGCGCGCACGCAGGAGACGCACGAGGGGGCCGTGAGGTCCCCCCGGCACTGGAAGAGGCCGTAGATGGCGACAGCGGAGGAGGGGAGGGTGGAGGTGAAGTTGGCGAATAGGGAGGAGGAGGCCGCGTTGGCTATGGAGGCGAGGAGGGAGTTGAGGTTGGCTTGGGAGGGGGAGGACGGGGGGTACGTGGGCTTCGAGCACCCCGCGTAGACGAAGCCCGTGGCGTCTTCCGGGACGGAGGACGGGAGGGTGGAGAGGAGGAGGAGGAGGAGGAAGGAGGGGGAGGGTGGTGGCATGTTTGGGTTGTGTTGGCTTGGATGGCTCACTCTCACTAACGTTACACGTGTTTCAGTGAATGTGTGGATTTGTGATGTGTCGACGATATGAGAGAGGTCTATATATCTGCTTGCACGTCAACTTGTAGATTGGATCCCATTCTTCTCCCTTGGGAGTAGATGCTGTTGCTTATTGTAAAAAGAAGGAGGGATTCGATCCATAATTTAATATATAAACGGGTGTCACTGTAGCTGAATCCTTCATTGAGAGATGTTAGGCGAGGGTTTCGAAGATGTTTGCAACTTTTTTTTTTTTTAATTTTTTTTTTTTTACAATTCATTGATAAAGGAAGAATCCAATGCAAAGGGATGAGTTTCAAATATGCTTGCAGCATTGAATATGCATTAATGTGCACGTAAAAACCTTTGATTTAGCGTTGTTTTTATTTTTACTTATTTTTTGAATATACCGATTCTGGCTTTTGGGACGGTGGGGTTGGCTTGGTGGGGGAACGCAGTGACTTTCGTGGAAAACGAGTGCTGTACAGCGTCTGCTTTGCAGTACTGTTGTGTTGTTAAGCAAGGGGATTTGCATGCATATGCCCTGCTAGATCTAATATTCAAGCAACGCACCCAGGTATACATCTACACGCAAACGTGATTTATATATTAATGTCGGCCACGAGGGAATTCGTGTTACAGGACTCTTTTCCTGTTGATGTGGGGAGGTACGTAGAGGAGGATGCGTTAATTAAGTAGGTAATTCGAGAGGAATGGAAGGAAGGGATGGGTGCATGTACCTTCAAGAGGAGAGAGTATTTCTTTAGGAAGCGTTGATTTTAATAGGGTGGGAGTGGGGGCTATCACTTGACTAACAGGGAAGGCGGGTGGGGGGTGTGTGATAGGAAGAAGGTGGAAATGAATGTTCAAATCTTCATGCCCATGGCGAAGAAGGTGAATATATGAGCTCATGTTGCAAATCATACACTGTCTGAGTGCTACGCACGAGTGGGAAATAGCATCCTTACTGAACCTATTCACAGAAAAAGATTGTCAAGTTAAAGCACGTCAGCATCGCGTACGATCGAGCTAGCAATTTGATTAATTGTAATACCCTCTTTTGGTGATATGCCGGGATGACTTTGACTATGGTTTGGTTGAACTTGATTAACATAACTACTTTTAACATTGCGAATCCCAAGATCTCAGAAGTCGACGGGTAGTACTGTAGTTCTTGAATGTTGTACTTTGAAACATACCATCAACATAGCTTTTTCCTACGATTGAAGGACACATTGTGCAGTGAATTCGATACCAATATATTCCAAAAAAAAAATAGATAACATACGTCTACACAGGGATAATTCCCCTTAGGGAAACCGGGGTGGGGCAGAGAGGGCAAGTTGGGTAGGTACTTGGGTTAAGTGGTGAGGATCTAATGGCTGGAATCCGATGCTTCTGAAGGTGTGTGGGTTGGCACGTATGTTAATTAACCAGTGCTCATATGTTCCTATCGACTTTGGGATTTTTTTTTCTTTTTACCTTCTTGAAGTTAAATTAATAATTTATTGTCTTTTGTTTGGAGGGCTTAGTAAATGAACTCGGCTCTTGGGGGCAATCACGTACTAAGAAATGATGCTTCAATCTGTCAGCTATGGGGCACTTTAGCAAACCTGACATTTGTATTTGTTGGTGATTTGAGGAATGGAAGCTGCAAGTGATTATAACAATTGGGGAGACATTGCTTCTCAATCTACGATAGGTCCAAGCCAATTAACACCAAGAGTGGGGGCCAGGATTCGACAGAACTTTCCAAAGAATCAGATCTGCATTTGAATTTGTAGCAAACATATTCGCCCTCGAGACAGATTCACACATGAGAGAAAAAGATAATGATTAGGTTGAGCCTAACGACATGATTCAAGCAATGCCTAGGCCATGAAGGAGTCTAACTCGGTATGATCTGAACAGATGCTCGCGTGGGTTGTGTTCGCTGGCTAATAATGAAGCAGCATCATCGATAGTCTTGTTAGCCATTTTCACTAGCAGGTGATTGCAACAATTATGTCTAAACGCATTCAAAGAGAATGTTTTTCACGCCTTGTGGGCCATCGAGGGTATCTATCTATCTTTAATGTATGTGAAGGAGCGTGTGACTTTGGATCAAGCAGCTACTGTAGTAATAATTATTTGTTTTTCTTTTTTTCTTTAAACTCATCAGCAGTGGCATGCATCAAGACAACAAGATTCCTTTATTTCTTTTTTTTCTGGTTGGCACTCAATATTTTTTTTCCTATTTCGTTTTAATTTTTGCTCTTCCTCCTCCCCCCACTCCCCCCCCCCCCCCCCCCCTCTTATTTTATTTCTTTTAAAGGCTAGATAAAGAAATTTTCCTTTTCAAATTGTTCTTTTGAATAAGTGGTAATGTATTTTACATCGTATAGTATATTTTAATTTTCAATTAATATTTTCAGTTACATTAGGTAATATATTTTGCAACGAAATCAAAATGTATTGACATTGGATAATGTATTTTGCAGCGTATGATGTATTTTGATTTTTAATCAATGTTTTTTTATTTTTCATCGGTCGAAAATCAAAATATACCACCAGGTAATATATTCTGTAACGTGCGATGTATTTTGATTTCTAATCGATATTTTATTATTTTCCACCGGTCAAAAACTAAAATACATAAACCGATATTTTTTATTTTCCATCGATCGAAAACCAAATACCAGTTGAAAATAAAAATATATTGGTGTATTTGTTGCAATCAATTCTGTAATACGTAATATATTTTGATTTTCAATCAATGTATTTTAATTTTTTAAAATATTATTTGAGAATTTTTCTTCGAATATGAGCAATGCAATTTAAATTGTCCTCTATAGTGTAATCGATGTTTAAAAAACTAAAATACATCATTTCCTGTTTTCATTTTTAATCGATATATTTTGATTTATTTTGATTTTCAATCGATTTTTTTTATTTTTATCGATCGAAAATCAAAATATACCACCAGATAATACATTTATTAACATGCGATGTATTTTAATTTTTAATCGATATTTTTTATTTTCTACCCGTTAAAAATGAAAATACACCAACCGATAATTTTGATCTTCCATCGATCGAAAATCAAATACCATTTGAAAATAAAAATATATTGATATATTTGTTATAATATATTTTATAATGTACAATATATTTTAATTTTCGATCGATATATTTTAATTTTTCAAATTAGTACTTGAGAATTTTCCTTCAAATTTAAATAATATATTTTACAAGGTACAATATATTTTGATCGATATTTAGAAAATTAAAATATATTGTTTTATATTTTTATTTTTAATCGATATATTTTGATTTACAATAATTAAATCAAAATATATCAATTAAAATCACGACATATTATATTATATTTTTCTTTATTTTCTTATTTTTTATTAAAATAATTTTTAGGTGATGAATTTTTATATAATTTTAATTTTTGTACTCTACCAGCGGCGTGCAATTTAAAATCAATTAAACAATTATTCCTTTGAGGGCCCTTGGGGAGGAACGATCAAGAAATTCAATTTTTGTTGTACTTGAGAGAGATCTGATCTCTCTGGAATTTGCTTGCCTTCTGCGTTATTCCTATCATGTGTTGCACCATTTCTGCTTGCGATGACTCTCAACAGAGATTTACCTGGACCTCCCATGGATTGAGCAATCAGTGGGGAACGCACCCTTATGGATGCATTTTAATTTCATACATTTATACAAAACTTATGTGGATTCGGTAAGAATAAAGTTCAGCGCACCCCAAAACCCATCTCCTTCCCTATCAGAAAAAGAGAGCATACGATCGATCCTCATGATAACACCTACCTAGTTCCTTATTTTTGCCTCATTTTCTCCCTCGGCAAAGATCTCATGCGTAAAATCTTAAGTGGGATTTGAGGTGCCCTTCCTACCTCCCATTGTATAATATAGGTATTGTTCTGACTCACTTTTGCACAAACATAGGGTTTTATTTTGGAAAATGCTTTGCTCAGGTCTCCGACAAAGTCCACACCTCCCTTATTCAAAATAGGACACACAGTCGGAAGGGGCACCTACTCCCCCTTGATTTAAAATGGGGATGATCGAGATTGATTTGCATGAGATTCGCTTCGAAAAGCCACTTTGACAAAATGAATGGCTTTTTTTTTTTTTTTTTTTTTTTTCAAGGAGAAAAGACATTTTTCATTTAAGATCAAGAGGAATTAAAGTTTGAGGACCCGTGCATGCAATTTTATCCTCAACCGATCAAGACTCCCTTAACAGAAGGCTCGACTCAAAAAATAATTACACAGAGAAAGATAGAGATTGGTGATTCAATTTTTCCTTAATTGGCATACATCTGAGGAAAGTATAGAACTTTCAAGATTCACCATTAGCTTCTGAGTGTACAAAGTACAAAGGAAATCACTCTCTTTTCCTCTCTTAGATTGCGTAACCCTTTCTTCCTGATAAAACTCAATTTATATAGGTTGCACAACCCTCTATCATAGAGGTCATGGGTCTTAAACCACAATCCTAGGATCTAGTTAGTAATGAGAATGTAACCCGTAACCATCGTGTCTGTCACGACCTGTTCCCGACTCCCTACAGAACCTAAGAACAGCTTGCCTCGACAAACCCCAAGACCTAGTCGTCCAACGAGAAATAACCAAATGCATACTATTCCACAACCACACGTGCAATGTAACTAAGCAGAAAGTATATAACAGACAGTAAAAGAAATAGAACAGTAAATCACGAGGATATTACATAATACATCGGAAATATACGGTTACCGAACATACCCATCACAATTATAACAGAAACAGTATAGAACAGTTACTACATACTAGTAGTACTCACGACTAACAAGTGCTTTGCAGTAGAAACAGGAGAAAGACTACGGCTATGCTCGACTGGGCTCAGCTCTCTCACTAGCAGGTGGCGTTGCCTGAACATGGTTACAAATTCCGTAGTCAGCTAACATTAAATAGAGTGGTGGTTAAGCCATTTATATGCAATTAAACAAGCAACTAACTACACATGTATGTATTGCTTATTATTATCATCCATTTCCATTCATCTTATTTACGCGTTTCTGAGTCGAGATCTCTAATCAGGATTCATAACAGTACTTCATCTTCTTGTTCCCTAAGGGAACGATCTTACTTGCAGTTTTCCCGCGATGCAGGATGTACACGTGGCACTCTCCTGGTCGAGAGAGTCCCCCGTGGTAGTCCTATACCCGGTCTACCATCCCAAGGTCACGGTTACGACGTAGCGGTGACTATGGCACATGTGATAAGCGCATGGGTAGCTACCAAGCACTGGCACGCGGTCAGTCATTTCCGTTAGCGGGTATGCTCAAACGTACAGCACGGAACAGCACAGGACCTTACCCTCTTAGAACAAAACAGGGGTCTCGCCCCTCCACAGTCTGCGTACCCTCGTCCGACTATTCCGGTTCGTCTAGTGGGCCTAACAAAAAGTTGATGTAAGGTGGTTAGTTCTAACCTCGGGCCCCATTGGACGGCTAGTTCCCTTCCTACAATGAGTAGCTCACCCCGATACCAAGTACGCGAGGGCCAAACAGGAGTTGGTGTAAAGTAACTAGTCCTAACCTTGGGTCTCAATCCAAGGGGGCGGCTTGTTGGTGCTAGAGCACCACGATCATTTGTTTTGATGATAACAAAACACGTGTCATTTAATATTTGCACTTTGAGTCCTAGATTTCAGGTCAATCGCAAATGGATACGTGATTAGACGGAGTTCGAGCTCGCATCCAGGATGGATTGGACGAGCTTGATGGAAAACAGAAGAGATTCGCGAGGAGCGATATATTAAAGATGGAAGGAATGAAGAATAGGACATATTTCCTTCTTTTGTACTTGTATTTTTCGTTTCTTTTGTTGCTCTTTATTTCCTTAGATATTTTATGTTAAAGAGCCTCAAAGTACCCTAACAGTAGTCCTAGGAATACCCGCACAACCCTAGGATACTTAGGTTTTCTGTAGAGAACTTAGAAAACCAATATAGGGTTCAAACAGAGTTTCCAGACGTCTAATTCCCAAATCAGACGTTTGATAAAGTATTTTAAGACGTCTGACCGTTGTTTCAGACGTCTGATAACTGTTAGGCTGGAAATTGCTAGTTCTGTCTGATGAAATCAGACGTCCATACCTTAGACCAGACGTCTTAGGAGACGTCTGATGGATTTGCCAGACGTCCAATTAGTGGACCGTTGGCTGGCTTAGCAAACACTCAAGATTATGACCGTTAAAGCCTTATCAGACGTCCTAAGGCCTTTCCAGACGTCTGATAAATGACCGTTTTGCCTCGGCTGACCCAAAATCTCTTCTCAGAGATTTTCTAGCCGTTGCAACGTTTGGAAAATCCATTCCCACAATAAAAGTAGGTTTCCAGACGTCCAGACATAGTGCCAGACGTCCTATATGTCGTCTGATAGACTTGCACTAGAACCCTGTTTAGATCTGATCCAAGTCAGGAAGAGACCCGCCCAAAATCAGACGTCTGACCTTGGAATCAGATGTCTTAAAGTGAACTTACAGACGTCTGATGCCAGAATTAGACGTCTGATAAGCCTGTCGAGCAATGATTGTTCCTGATTTCGGGCTGATTCTCTTGGGCTTTGTTCCCAACGGCTATAGAACCTTTCCTAAGCCTTCCAAAGCCTTCCTAAGGCCTCTATAAATAGAGGGGAACCTTTGCAACACAAACACACCTAGATACACTAAGAAAGACACAAAACGCACTTAGCTATACACTCTCATACTCTTGTGTCCAAGAAGCTCTTGCTCTCTAAGCTCAAGTTCTACATCTTGAGAGCATCAAACCGTTGCGCACCCCGCTCTCCCGCCGTTGTCTACGAGAGCGAAGTTGCGCCGTTGCGTGGCTCACGCACCCGCATCATCGTCAACGCACTCCTTGCAAAGGGGAGTTTCCTAATTCCTATAGAAGCTTAGGTTTATTACTTTGTTGGCTCTATAAGTTTGTTGTTTATTTTATCTTTGTCTTTTGGTTGGGTATTCGCTTTGCGAATTCCCGTCTCCTTCGTGGGACAAAATCCTTCTCCTGGAGAGAAGGGGTTGAGGAACGCTACCCTCGTACTTGTAGCGTGGTTGTACTGAGGTTGAATCACCCTCGTTTTAAAGTGATCGGTTAGTGGATTTGATCAACTAGGTTGATCGGAAAATCCTAACTCGAGAGGGTTAGGTGGTGGTTTTCACCCGGTTTGGGTTTTCACCTAAAAAATCTTTGTGTACTTTGTGTGGTTGTCTATTCTGTGATATTGTTTATTTTTATTTCCTCATTTTATTACGTCACCCCTCCTAGTAGGGCCACAAAACCTTCAATTGGTATCAGAACAGGTTCTTGCAAGATCGGAGTAACACCCGGCAAGAAGATCATGGAGGGAAGCATAGCCGCAATCAGAATCTCCGAAGGGCAGTCCACCGTCCGACCACCCTATTTCGACGGGAGGGACTTCGGATATTGGAAGTTGAGGATGAAGACGTGGCTCCAAGCCACTGAATTCGAGATATGGGGATGTTGCGAAACCCCATTTGAGATCCCGAAGCGACCCCAAGGAGGCTACTCGCAGCTACAGATTCGAGAGCTTTCACTCAACGCAAAGGCAATGAATGCCCTGTATTGCGCGTTGAGTCCGAAAGAGTTCAAGAAAATCCAAAAGTGCACTACCGCTCACGAGATATGGAGGAAGTTAGAAGACACTCATGAAGAGATGAGCTCGGAGGAAAAAGAAGAAAAAGAAGAAGAAACCGCTTGCTTTGGTTTCATAGCCAGAGGAAGCAATAGCGACAGTGAAAGCGGAAGCGACTCCGACAACGAGGTAAATCTCGATCTACAAGAAGCTTTTAATGAACTTTTTGAAGTTAGTAAATCACTAAAAGTAGAAAACAAAAGTATTAAAAAGAACCTTAGTTTTCTTAAAAATGAAAATGATAGGTTAGAAAAATAACTTAAGGACATAGAAGCTAGTCCTAGAATTGATAACCTATTATTAGAAAATTATAACCTCATCAATGAAAATAATAAATTGATTGAGGAAAATGTTAGTCTAAAAATAGAAAATTCTGATTTAAAGACTAAGATGAATACTATAGAAAAAGAAATTGCATGTCTTAGGGAAAATTCTAACAAATTAATCATCAAAGTTGATAATTTTTATAGCCCTAAGTTGAGAAAGGATCTCCATCAAGGAGACCCGCTAACAGATCCGGATCCAAGCCCACTTGGATACCGAAAAAAGAATTAGAATCTTGTTTTGTAGGGTTCAGGGATAATTACAACACAAAGGACTGGACCTACAAACTCAAAGCTGGTCAACTCAAGTTGGGAGAACCAAGGAGTAGACCAAGGAGGAGAACAAGAAGACCGACGAGACGGCGAACAAACGACGGACCCGCCGCACGTTGACCACCAGATTGGAGATCGGCGCCAATGCCCGGGCCTCCAAGCTACGGATGGGAGCCCCATCCGATGTGGCATCCACCACCACCATTCGGGCCATTTTATTGGCCATGGTAGGTGAGGTAAAAATCATTTACCCTATCTTTTTTATCATAAGCATTTAGATAGGGGGAGTTAAAAAATTTTATGAGCTAATTGTCAATTTTTAAGGGGGAGATATAAGGTAGCTAAATTTCCTTTAGAAAGGGGGAGAAAAATAATAGCTATCTTGTTGTTATAAAAAAGGGGGGAGGACATTACCTTTGTCAAAAGAAACTCATAGAAGAGCATGTTTTAAGGGAGAGTTATAATAAATGTAAAATCAATTAAACCTTTTTGATAATGTCAAAAAGGGGGAGGTTTTTTTTGCATTATTATTTATGGTTTTGTCATCATAAAAAATGGGGAGATTGTTGGTGCTAGAGCACCACGATCATTTGTTTTGATGATAACAAAACACGTGTCATTTAATATTTACACTTTGAGTCCTAGATTTCAGGTCAATCGCAAATGGATACGTGATTAGACGGAGTTCGAGCTCGCATCCAGGATGGATTGGACGAGCTTGATGGAAAATAGAAGAGATTTGCGAGGAGCGATATATTAAAGATGGAAGGAATGAAGAATAGGACAGATTTCCTTCTTTTGTACTTGTATTTTTCGTTTCTTTTGTTGCTCTTTATTTCCTTAGATATTTTATGTTAAAGAGCCTCAAAGTACCCTAACAGTAGTCTTAGGAACACCCGCACAACTCTAAGATACTTAGATTTTCTGTAGAGAACTTAGAAAACCAATATAGGGTTCAAACAGAGTTTCCAGACGTCTAATTCCCAAATCAGACGTCTGATAAAGTATTTTAAGACGTCTGACCGTTGTTTCAGACGTCTGATAACTGTTAGGCTGGACATTGCTAGTTCTGTCTGATGAAATCAGACGTCCATACCTTAGACCAGACGTCTTAGGAGACGTCTGATGGATTTGCCAGACGTCCAATTAGTGGACCGTTGGCTGGTTTAGCAAACACTCAAGATTATGACCGTTAGAGCCTTATCAGACGTCCTAAGGCCTTTCCGGACGTCTGATAAATGACCGTTTTGCCTCGGCTGACCCAAAATCTCTTCTCAGAGATTTTCTAGCCGTTGCAACGTTTGAAAAATCCATTCCCACAGTAAAAGTAGGTTTCCAGACGTCCAGACATAGTACCAGACGTCCTATATGTCGTCTGATAGACTTGCACTAGAACCCTGTTTAGATCTGATCCAAGTCAGGAAGAGACCCGCCCAAAATCAGACGTCTGACCTTGGAATCAGATGTCTTAAAGTGAACTTACAGACGTCTGATGCCAGAATTAGACGTCTGATAAGCCTGTCAGAGCAATGATTGTTCCTGATTTCGGGCTGATTCTCTTGGGCTTTGTTCCCAACGGCTATAGAACCTTTCCTAAGCCTTCCAAAGCCTTCCTAAGGCCTCTATAAATAGAGGGGAACCTTTGCAACACAAACACACCTAGATACACTAAGAAAGACACAAGACACACTTAGCTATACACTCTCACACTCTTGTGTCCAAGAAGCTCTTGCTCTCTAAGCTCAAGTTCTACATCTTGAGAGCATCAAACCGTTGCGCACCCGCTCTCCCGCCGTTGTCTACGAGAGCGAAGTTGCGCCGTTGCGTGGCTCACGCACCCGCGTCATCGTCGACGCACTCCTTGCAAAGGGGAGTTTCCTAATTCCTATAGAAGCTTAGGTTTATTACTTTGTTGGCTCTATAGGTTTGTTGTTTATTTTATCTTTGTCTTTTGGTTGGGTATTCGCTTTGCGAATTCCCGTCTCCTTCGTGGGACAAAATCCTTCTCGTGGAGAGAAGGGGTTGAGGAACGCTACCCTCGTACTTGTAGCGTGATTGTACTGAGGTTGAATCACCCTCGTTTTAAAGTGATTCGGTTAGTGGATTTGATCAACTAGGTTGATCGGAAAATCCTAACTCGAGAGGGTTAGGTGGTGGTTTTCACCCGGTTTGGGTTTCCACCTAAAAAATCTTTGTGTACTTTGTGTGGTTGTCTATTCTGTGATATTGTTTATTTTTATTTCCGCATTTTATTACGTCACCCCTCCTAGTAGGGCCACAAAACCTTCACGGCTAGCACTCCTCTACACTAAAGAGACAGTCGCTCTCCTCAGTACAACGCACACGAGGGCCAGCTCACTTCTCATTACGAGGTCTGAATAGCCGCCTGTAGGCAACATGTTCCATGACCCGTCAGGTTTCCTGTATTATTGTATCTTGACTTTCTTTTTAAATTCCCCGTAGGGTTCGTACATATACTTTCTCATTTCCACATCTGATTCAATAAATGCATAACAGGAAACTCATGGTTTCATAATCACGTCAATCAATTATTCAATACATAGCACGTGTTTCTGTTCATGTCATGGTTCATTATAGGCAGCTCATGATTCTCTACTTTCATGAAACAACAATTTAATCTTTCATTAAATGTGCATTCATTTCTTTCAGCCCTAGGGTTCATTCTACGTCCTAGGGTTCAATTGAATATTTCTAAAGTAGCATACATTTATCTCTTTCAACCCTAGAGTTCATTTCACAGCCTAAGGTTCGACTAATTCTAAAGCATGTAATTTAATTATTAAATTTGGAAATAATAAGAGAACCACTCTACTAGGATAACCGGGAGATGTGGGGGCACAGTCGACGGAGCTTGCAACCCCTGTAGGTCTCATGCACAGCACGAATGGACAACCTACCACATTGACCCACATGTCAAAAGGAGCGTAAAATAGTGTAAACACTATACCACAACGTAGAGAAATTCGAACGGAAACCAATGATAATTCGTTTGCAGAAAATCGACTCCGTTTGGACCTTAAACAGGCCCAAAAACAAAACTCTGACCAAAATCAGACGTCTGGGAAATGTCCCAGGCGTTTTAAACGAACGTAGTGGCTCACCTTGCTTGAGGTGCCTTTTTCGGATGTTTGGAACTTCGTGTAGACATTTGAGGGTGCCTTCAGACGTCTGGCGACACTCCCGGATGTCTGAAACTGCCTTAGTCCTCGCATTAACGCGCTTCCCCAACCTCTGACATACGTACGCATGGTCAGAACTCGGCAAGGGAAAAATAATCGAAAATTATGTGCTATCAGACGTCTGAGATTACTTTCGGACATCCGACCAGACATCTGGCGGTCCCTCCAGATGTTTGATTCTGCGGAAAAATGATTCCGCAGAACCATTTGCGAGCTTCTCCTCATCGCAGAAACTGCAACAACTACAGCACCTCCTCGCCTCTCCTCACAGCATCCCGCTCTCCGGCCTCCTCCTCTCGAGCCCTGCTGCTCCCCTTTCTCCCTCTCCCTCTCCTCCTCTCGGCTGCGGTGGTGGCAAGAAAATGGAGGGGGAGGGGGGTTTTTATGGGTGTGGGAGGCATGGGGAGAGGATGGTGTGGATTAAGGTGGAGGAGTATTGGGGGGGGGGGGGGGGGGGGGGGGGAGTTGTCGTGGGTATGGTGGAGGTGTATGGGGGTATGGTGGGTATGGTGGAGGTGTATGGGGTATGAAGGGTATGGTGGTGGGGAAATTGCGGGGATGTCCCTGTAATTTTCCTCTCCCCTCACAAACCCCAAAACAAAAACCTAAAGGGTTTAAAACTACACAAAAATCCCTATGAATTCCGGAAACGCCAAACGACTCTAGGAAAAGGGTCATTTCAGTGTCCATCTATCTACCGGATAGTCGAGTCGAGCTGGCTTACCGAGTATTTGGGTGATGATCCACCTTTGGGTAGACGAATCTAGTTAGATTGTCAGGTAGGCTCTGGGTAGACGAATCCAGTTGGGCTATTGGCCTGGCGAATGAGGGCTCGCTAGCAAGTAACCGATTTTCACCATACTATCAAGTAGGTGGGTTATCAGATTTGGTCCATTACTTTCATTCTGAGATGAGCTTATTTCCCTTACAAGTTCTTAGTGGCAAGGCCCAATTAAAAGAACTTTTCTTCCCTTATCATGAACGATTCTTAAGGCCTCAATTTTGGTTCAATGTTTGGTGGGTTAGGATCAAAATTAGAAATGAGGGCTTCAACTCTAACAGGATTAACTACTTCCTTAACCATAAGTGGGATAAATGTGATATGTTTCTTTGGTTTAATAGACAGCGCCCGATGACTTTTGTTGTGTCTTGGTTCCAGCCTGCAGAGGGGGTTAAGGTCAACATAGCTTTTGTTATCGATCTTCACCATACTCATGCTTCTTGGGTGATGCACGACTGCTGTGGGGACTTTTTGAAGGTTGCCCACGTCAAGATTGGGATTACCCACAATGCTATTGGTTTTGTTAGTATGATCAAACATTTTTTGGCTGTCATTCCTTAGCACTTTCGTATTCATCTTGAGAAGGACTCTACTCTTCTATATTTTTGGTGGACCAGAAAATTTTCTTTACATTGAAAGGTTAGAATGAAATTTGGAGATCTGAGTGGTATCAAAAAACCAGATTGCTTCTCTTTCGTATATTTGCCCTTTGGCAAATGCTTTAGTTATAAAGTTGGTAGCATTGGATTCGGATCAATGGTCACTGGTCAACAATTTCAGGGAGCTCTCCTTGCACCTTCAGAATGCTTTAATTTTGGATAAGATTCATCCATCCTATGTGATATCTTGGTGTAATAGGTCACGAGTTGTGATCTATATCTTTATTTTAAATTAGGTGAATTTTTGTTTAATCTCCTTATCATTTATTTTTTATCTCTGAAGAATGGGAGATGAATGGATGTACTCCCATTTTTTTGAAAAGAAAAAAATAAAGTTAGAATGCATCGTTGTCACCGCTTTTTCGGAGCTTTTCTTAGTGGCAAAGTATTGCCCCCGTTCCAATACAACCACTCTGTCCGCTTTTTCTATTGGCATGGTGCACTTCTTTAACTGTTGCTTTATATCATATTGGTTCTTGGTTACGTTGACTTGTGCCCCCCTTCGTTCATCCCTGTTACACTTGCACTGACGAAGGGAAAGTTTCAAATGAGAGTGATCGACTAATATTACTTTTGAAACTGCGATGATAAGTTCCAGCGGCAAATTAATTTGAGTTACTATATGTTTATATAAAGGCAATTAATGATAGGTTTCCGGCAATTAAGGCTACTCTAAGAGGAGAGGACACCCTGCTTTATCGACCATCGCTCTCCTTTCCCTGAAAAAGATAATTAGCAGGATGCTATAATGCCCGGTAATATTCATATAATCTGAAAGCAGCACTCGAGTGGGAAAAGACAGGCTTTTTGAGAAAAGGGCGTAGAAAGTAGACAGCTAAACTTTGCAGTCCACTACTTTGAACATCGCCTTTCCATAAGATTTAAGTGGTGGCATGCAGCTAACAACCATAAAAAATTTGATTAAAAGAGCTGTCACGCAGACGTTTTTTCTCAGCATGCATGTCTCTTTCATCTCATATGCAGGGATGAATTTCCCTCTTTATACGAATGCAGAATAATGTACGGCAAGCTAGCTTAGCCCTGTGCTTGCACCACAAACACACAAACAACTCGCACAAAGAGAGTAACAATCAAGAAAAAACAACACACACGCCCATTCATACTAACACAAAGAAAGTAATCATCAAGCAAAAAAAAGAAAAGATTATTACGTAAATGTCATTAAAAATATAAAAAATTACTTGCTTATCATTGATTTCATAATATTACTTTAATGCTTCAAAAAAAAATCACGTCATTTCATAATTGTTATTCCATTAATTAACACTATTAAATTTAATGGTGATAAATTTAAAAATAATAAAATTTTATGTTATTTACCATTGATTCTTATTTTTTCTCACCCCCTTCCTCTTTCCCCTCCCCCTCCCTCTTTCCTTCTCCTCCCTTCTTCTTCCCTTTACCACGCCTGGCCGGATGGGGATGGACTTCGCTACATCTCCTCCTCTGTTGTTTGTCTCCGACCTCCTCCATCTTAATTTGCTATCCATGTCTCTGCCTTCCTCCTCGCCCTCCACTATCTTCCTCCGTCGTTGTCGCACCACCTCGACCTCACTTCAACTCCACCTCCACCTCTACCGTTGTTACGACCCGGTTCCCGAATCCCTACAGGATCCGAGACCGACTTGCCTCGACTAATCCCAAGATCCAGTCATCCAACAAAAAATAACCGGAAAGCAGGAAAATAGACCACAATCACATATGCAATGTAACTAAACAGTAAAAGAGTATAAACAGTAAAGGAAAGTAAAAGCTGCTAGTTCCGTACATTCCACCACAACAACAGGAAAAATAGAACAAAAGTAACAGTAGTAGGAATAGTAACAAAAAATCTGAAACTCACTATAGCAGAAAAGAGAGTACAACAAAAGTATTGAAAACTACTGCTGGGCACGACTGGGTCCAGCACCCTCTGCAGCCGGTAGCTTAAGCTGCTCAACTCCTGTACCTGAACAGTGTTATGAAAAGACGGAGTCAGCGAATGCTGAGTAAAGTGGTAACCATACCATCTAAAGAAGTAAAAGTAGCAAGCATAATTATCCTTTTCAAGTTATTTTATTTTACAGGTAATTTCTTCTCACCCCATTAGTTTACTTTCAAATTTCTTTCTTGATCTTGCATGTTCCTCGTGAGAACGATCTTGATTGCAGTCTTTTCTGAAGAATAGAAGGTACACGTGGTACTCTCCTGGCCGGGAGAGTTCCCCGTGGTAGTCATACACCCAGTCAACCACCACGAGATCACTGACAGACATAGCAGTGACTACGGCACGTGCGATAAGTGCACAGGTAACTACCCCACACTTGCACACGGTTAGTCGTTTCCACTAGCGGGTACGTTCAAAGTTCAGCACGGAACAGTACATGACCTATCCCTCTCAGAAATAGGGGTCTAGCCCCTCAGAACCAAACAGGGGTCTCACCCCTCCACAGTCCGCGCACCCTCGTCTGACTACCCCAGTTTGCCCAGAGGGCCTAACAAGTTAGTGTAGGGTGACTAGCTGAACCCCAAGCCTCGTGGGGTGGCTAGCTCTCTCCCTACATTAGTAGCTCACCTCGATACCATGTACACGAGGGCCAACAGAAGTCGGTGTAGAGTGGTCAATCCTAACCTCAGGTCCCAACCCAAAGGCGACTAGCTCTGCTCTACACTAAAAGGGGACGATCACTCTCCTTGGTATCATGTACTCAAGGGCCAGCACACTTTCCTTCCACATTTCAGGTTTTTCCATCTAACCACAGGAGCTCTACTCCTAACTCCCCGTAGGGTTCATACTCATGTTCATTATTACGACCCGGTTCCCGAATCCCTACAAGACATGAGACTGGACCGACTCGACTGACCCCAAGACCTAGTCATCCAACGAGAAAGTAACCAAAAAGCAGTAAAATAAACCACATTAACCATGCTAGCAACTAACAGTAACAAAAGTACAGCAGTAAAGAAGTAAACTACTACAATACACACCACCACAACAGCAGGAAAGTAAATGAGTACAGGAATATAAAGTGCAGAACGAAAGAGTACATAATATAAAGGTACAAGAAGCTACTCACTACTACAAATGAGTACAAAAGAACTACGACTACTAAGCTCTATTGAGCCCAGCACCCTCTGCAGCCGTAGGGTCTGGCTGTTCAACACCTGGACCTGAAAAATGTTATGAGTACACGAAATCAGCGAATGCTGAGTAGAGTGGCAACCAACTAACTAAATAGTAAAGGTCGACAAATAGCTGTTGTTTTTCAATTTCTTTCTTTCTTTAACTAATTATTCTTTCTTTCACCACTTGGTTTATTTATCAGGTCTCTTTCTTGATCTCGAATGTTCCTCGTGGGAATGATCTTGATTGCAGTCTTTTCCGAAGAGTAGAAGTCGCACGTCGTGCTCTCCTGGTCGGGAGAGTCTCTCGTGGTGGTCCTACACTCAGTCAATCACCCCAAGGTCACAGACAAACATAATGGTGACTACGGCATGCGCGATAAGCACTCGAGTAGCTACCCCTTACTGGCACGCGGTCAGTCGTTTCCGTCAGTGGGTGCGCCCAAAGTACAGCACGGGACCAGTATAAGGCATAGCCCTCTCAGTAACAGGGGTCTAGTCCCTAAGAACCAAATAGGGGTCTCGCCCCTCCACAGTCTGCGCACCCTCGCCTGACTACCTTGGTTTGCCCAGTGGGCCTAACAAGTCAGTGTAGGGCGGCTAGCTGAACCCCGGGCCTTGTGGGGTGGCTAACCCTCCCTACACTAGTAGCTCTCCTCGGTACAGTGTACACAAGGGCCACCAAGTCGGTGCAAAGTGGCCAATCCTAACCCCAGATCTCAACCCAAGGGTGGCTAGCTCCCCTCTACACTAAGAGGTAACATGCGCTCCCCTTGGTACCACATACTCAAGAGCCAACACACTTCTCAACACATTCTAGATCCATTCCGTTTAATTCCAGGAGCTCATCTCATAATTCCCCGTAGGGTTCATGCTCTTATTCCTCAGGCCATTCTATACCAGGTTTCATCATTTCTATTTCCATTTCTCAGGTTCTACACATGTAACTCTATTGTTCACATTTCAGGTTTATTCGCAGGTAGCTCATGTTTCCAACATTCACCTCTCCATTTTCAATTTATACACATGTAGCTCATTGATAACACTGCACAAGGGGGTGATAATTATGTTGAATATGGCCCATCTTAAGAATAAAAGGCACAACATAAGTAGAATGGGAGCATTGCATGCATCATGTACCAAGATTGCTTATAAAATTATATTAATGGCCATTTGCGTAATCACTTGTCAAAGCAGGCCTTAGATAAGCAATCGGATCGCATGGATGTATTCAGAACGACGAACGGAGTAAAACAAACTTAAGATCGGCCAAATCCGACATCCAGAGCTCCTACAATGGGCCCAAGAAGTTCTGACTGTTGATCTGGAGATCAACGGCCCTCTAGTAATGGTTGGTTATGTCGACCGAAGCTAGGTCTTTTGTTTGTTATAGTAATGTCGTTGTGGTACAGATAAAATAGCTACGGTTTGTCGTCATTGCCACTATTACAATTTTACTCAGAAATGTTTTTCTTTCGAGGTCGAACTCAGGGAGCTATTAGAATTCTAGATGTACAATGCTTTTATTACAAAAATAAGAGAGAGAGAGAAGTAGATTTTGTTTCTTGGCTTTTTCTTCTTCTCTTCTTTCTCACTTTTTGCTTGTCTTCTTTTTCTCTTCTTTCTTCACAGTTCTTGATCTTCTTCAGTTCTTCTTCTTCTTTCTTCCTTCTCTTTGCTTTCAGCTGCGGCACCTTTTCTTTTCTTTTTCTTCTTCTTTGCTTTGTCTGCAGAGCTTCATCCGTCGTCTGATTTCTCAATCAGACGGCTTAAGTGGTGTCTGCTACAGTGCTTCCTTTGTGCTTCTCCTTCTCCTTCTTCTTCCTTCTTCCTTCTTCCTTCTTCCTTGGTCTTCTCCTTCTTGCACCCTGTCCCTGCACAAAGAGCAAAACCTACCCTGTCCCTCTACCCGCACGTCTCTCTCTCTCTGTAAAGCACTCACAGGACGCTCTCCCAGAGCCGCGGGTAATCGGGTCGGGTTTCGTTCCCGTGACCAGGCGCACCGGTGTGTGGGTGATGCGCGAGGTGTGCTCAGATTGAGTCTGGTAGGATCCGCCGGATCTGCGTGATGAGCTCGCGGACCGGGCGGGTGAGTGGGTGCGGGACCTCACCCTAGTGCTTTCGGAGGCGACCAGTAGAAAGCACAAAATCAATTTATACTACTGCGGGGTTTAGTAAACTCACGATGTGGGACTATCTTCAGCGCTCTTCTCGCGCGTGCCCGCAGCAGACCGCAGCTTCGCTTCCTCAGTTTTAGGCTCTATTCGTGTCGATTGCTGGGTTAGCTGCCTTCCACTACCCTCCCGACCTCGCAGCACCTGGAACCCTGGAGTTCTGAAGCCTGGAGCGTGCGTGGAGCTGCTTCAATGCAGCGTCAATGGCGGCCGGGCGTCGAAACTTCCAGACACGAAAAGGGACCTCGACCTAATTAGATCAGCGGGGGACCTTCGCCGTGGCACGGCGAAGGTGGTGCGAGGTGCAGCAGGTCGTGGGGCGACCTAGGCGTGCGTGCATAGGTCGCCTTGTGACCGGAGGTGTGGGTGTGTTCGGGGGAGAGATGAGTGGGTGTAGAGCGGCAGTGGGTGGGCGGAGGTTGTTCAGCGTGATGAGGCAGAGGTTATGCGAGGGTCGGCGAGGCGTGTGGTTCGGCGGAGCGATGGGAGAGTCTCTCCGGAGGCTGGCTGGAGACGAAGAAGGTGACGGTGGACAGGAGCAGTCGAGGGTTTAATCGAATGAAAGACAGTGAGGAAAAGAAAGAGGGGGAGATGGGGAGTAGTTCTGACCTAGTTACAGGGACGAAAGGGCCAGAGCAGGGCGGCAGTCGTATCGACTGTCGCCGGAGAAGAAGATACCTAGAGGGAGAGGGCGGCGACAAGGAAGAGAGCGGGAGGGCGCGCGTTGGGTACGACGCGACACGGGAAGAGCGGGGGAAGGTGGCTCTGCTGCTGGTATTGCAGCAGAGCGATGACACAAAGGAGGAGGAGTCGCCAGAGCTGGTGGGTTTCTGCCGGAGTGGGAAGAGAGGAAAAATGTGGGTTTTTCTCCATCAGGACCGAGCCCTCGTCGGCTGGCGACGGCGGTCCTTATAAAGGTGAAGGCGGAGGGGTGGGCGCAGGGAGGCGACGTGCCTCCCTCGCCGGAGAATGGTCGGAGTTGCAACCCATACCTTCCGCGCGTTCGCACGGAAGGTATGGGCAATGACAGAGGTCATGGTGGTGTCCCTGCGATAACAGACGTCGCAGGGAACACCAGGTTCAACTGGCAGAGGGCTTCCCTCACCCTGCGCGGCGCCATGCTCCGCGCAAAGTCGCCGGAGCATGGCGCTGCTCAGAGATTTGCAGGAGGGACCAAAGTGCAAAGAACGACGAAGAACCTAGGGGCCAAAATGCGAGAGTTTCGAATGTTGAGGGTCGAAAAGTAATAAATGAGGACCAAAATGCAAAGTCGGTCAAGAAGGTGCCTTCTTTGGCTCAAGTTTTTATGCATGACTAAATGGGACCTAAGGATTATAATGGTGAATTTTATTTCTAGGTCAGACCTTGTTTGATCGGCCAATTTACGTAAAGACCCAAATTAAGTCATTAATTGGGTATGATTCTCAATGTAGGTCAAAATGGGTTCCCAAGGCCAAATTGAAGGTTTTAAACCATAGAGATTATTTTTCTATGAATTTAGAGGGTTTATTCGATTTTTACTTTGTCTCGAACTTCGTGAATTGAAGTGAGTTTGTTTTAGGGTTACCGAATGTCATTTAATTCCTTGGAGTTGCTGTAGCCCTTGTTGGATCAAATCATCCCACTTTCCTTTTATTAGGTTAGTTTGACCTATGTTTGGACCCTGAGTTACCCTGTTTACTGATTGTGTTGGTGAAATTTCATTTTTACCCTTTATGACATGTTTTCTTCTTAAACTTAGAATCTCTAAGTCAAACCTTTCTATGAGTTATGTAGGAGTTTTTCTCGCATATCTTGGTTAGATTGTGCTAGTTAGGGTTCATGATGAGGTTCTCATCACCCTCATTGCGCCACGTCACCCCCGCTCCACCGCACGCCGCCTCTTCATCCAGCTGAGATTAGATCTCGGCCGTCGATCTTCTATCGAACGGCCGAGACTCGCTCGCCCACCCGCAGTCGTCGCGACAAAGCGCGGGTGTGGCGCAATGGTTAGCGCGCACGCATGCGATGTGGGTTCGAGCCACGCGGAGCGTGAAATCGAAGACGGAGGTTGCACGCGGCGAAATTGGGCCGCCCGATCAGCAGCCGGCGGCTGAGATTTCGCCACGCGGTGCGCCTACAGCTCGCGATCGCCCACGCGCGCATGCACGCCGGGCGATGATGCCCACGCACACGCGCTCCCGAGGCACGATCCAAGAGCAGCCTAGGAGAGATCTCAAGATCGGACGGCTCTCACGCAGCGGTTGCGGATCGAGAGTGAAGAAGAAACAGCGCGCGCAGTTGACCGACGGGCTGGGGGGTTTCACTGACGCTTTTGGAGTGGTCTTAGCGATGTTTTGGACGTCTCTAAAGCCCCTTCTTCTTTTACGAAGCCCTTAACCCTATTTAAACCCCCTTCAACCACTCATTCAAGGCATTCACTTCTCTTGCAACTACTCCACCCCTCTCTTAGCTAGCTTTAGGCCCTCTTGTAATCGTTGGAGACAACGACCCGCCGACGGAGCCTCCACCGTCGTAGCTACCTCGTCGCTCTCCATCCTCTCTCTCTCTCTCTATCTCTTTTAAGCTTTCTATTACTTTTGTTTGAAGCATGTATTTAATGTTGTAAGCTATGAAGTAAAAGTTCATGATTAATGAAATTATTTTCTGTTTAGTTGTCACTTTAATTTTTGCTTAAGTTGCATGATCAAAAAAGGAACGCTATAACCCTAATCTCTCTCTCTCTATCTCTCTCTCGGTTTTCAAAACTGCATCTTTCGCAAGCAAAACACCGCACTTTCCGTGACAACAAGTGATAAGCAAAATTCGATTTTCACGCCTCCCTGAGACCGACACTCGGACTCACCTCTGTTTACTTATTTTAAAATCGACGTTGCAAGTGCGACTATAACAACACTTCTTAACACACACGCACAAGGATCGATGCAGGTTTACTGGTAGAGTACTCAGAACAGTATAGAAGTATTCCAACAAGTAGAGGAAATCATGCGGGAAACATCGGTATCTTAATTGCGGAAATCGAACCTCAAACGAACCCTTAACAGGTCAAAAACAGTAATTCTGACTCAAATCAGACGTCTGGAATACCTTCTAGACGTCTTAAAAGAGTCCAGAGCCATACCTCAGTTCTGTGCTACCCCTCAGACATCTAGGAACTTCGCTGGACCGTCTGGACCTAGTTCCAGATATCCAACCACCTCTCCGAACATCTAGAAATGCTTCTCGTCATCTGGTGCCTCGCCTAGACGTTCGAACTGCGTGGGAGGCATGTCCCGCGCCTTCCCGAAGCGAATCCTGCACGCGTCAACGAAAATCTTCTCAATAAGGCACGAAACAGCGCCTCGACGGAACGACCTGCATGGCCGTATTGTTATAACCCGTGGCATCAAGCGTCGTTTAAGACGTCTGGGAAGTGGTCCATACGTCTGGTCAGACGTCTGGAAGCCTTCCCAGACGTCTGGAATTAAATTTTTTCGGCGTACGATTTCGCGTCTAAGCGCATGCGCGCGCAAACTGAACCCACCGCCCTCCTTCCCTTTCCTCCCTCCCTGCAGATAGCTTTTTCTCTCTCTCCCCTCGGCAGCTTACAAATGCACCTCTCTCCCTCACCGTCACTCCACCGCCTCTTCTTCTTCTTCCCCCTGTCAGCGAGAGAGCGAGCCGGTGAGAGCGGCAGCAGCGGCTACTGCGAGTGTGTGGGGAGGAGGGGCTGTTGCGAGAGGGAGAGGGAGCTCGACCGCGAGGGTGCAAGCTCGCTGGGGCAGCCAGAGCCGACTGGCGGGTGCGCAGTAAGCGTGTGGTGCCGTGGAGGAGCTGCTGCAGCTCAGGTAGCAGGCAGGCGCGGTGCGGCATGGCCGTGCGCTGCAGGCGGAGGGCGAGTAGGTCTTGACTCTAGGAAAATTTCCCAGAATCAAACGTCTGGACTTACGTCCAGACGACGCAGGAGATGTCTGGAGGAAGGTCCAGACATCTGAAGGGTACGTTATTTTTACCTTCTTCTTCTTTCGCGTGTACGACCATGCAGCCGTTCCGCTGAAGTCTTCTGCATCCTTTCGTGTTGAGAACGGGCGCGTGTGTGCAGGACTTGTTCGGGAAGGCGCAAGGGCATGCTATCCCACACAGATCAGACGTGTGGGCACATCACCAGACGACGGAGAGGGTCTCCAGACGTTCGGAGTGATAGTCGGATGTATGGAAACTAAGTCCAGACGGTTCAGCAGGCTTCTGGACGTCTGAAGGACCGCGTAGATCAAGATATGACCTGAGCGATCATTTAAGATGTCTGGAAGAAGTTCCAGACGTCTGATTTTGGGTGGACTTGTCGTTTTTCACCCGTTTAGGGTCCGTTCGGAGTCCGTTTTCCGCGTTTCAAGTCTCGTTCTTCTCAGATTTAGTTCCTCTACCTATTTATAGTAATTGTATGCTGTTCTGAGTAGCTGCTTGTATTTGATCCTTGTGTTAGGACCCCGTTCCATTGCGGCTCTAGGGGTTGCGGAAGCGCGCGGGCTTGCCGATTACGCCCCCAGTATTCCCGATTTTGCGGATAGAGTGGCCATTTCAATTATTTATCAAAAATTATGCACTTATAAAATAATTAATAGAGTCTAGGGTATTGCATGAACCCTAGGACTGAAAGGAAAAAAAAACTAGATTGAGTAATAGATCCTAGGGTAATGCATGAATCCTATGATTGGAAAACTAGATTGAATGATAGATCCTAGGGTATGGAATGAATCCTATGACTAGAAAACTAGATTGAATATATATACATTGTAGTCTTGGAAAAGTAGAAAGGAAACGATAACTACCTGTAATTGGTTAACAGCTGCCTGTTTATGAATGAACAATGACGGTTGAGAACATGGGCTATAAGAATATAAAGCTGAAATGATGAAACCTAAATTGGCTGAGTTAAAAGAGCATGAACCCTACGGGGAATTAGGAGTAGAATTCCTGGAAAGTGAATGGAATAGAATTAGGGAAGTGAGTTAGCCCTTGAGTACGGAGTACCAAGGAAAGCGATTGTCCCCTTGTTTAGTGTAGAGCGGAGCTAGCCGCCCCAGGGACCTGGGGTTAGGTCTGGCCACTTTGTACCGACTTCTGGCCCTCATGTACACAGTACCGAGGAGAGTTACTAGTGTAGGGAGAGCACTAGCTACCCCACGGGTCCTGGGGTTTTGCTAGCCCTCCTACACCAACTTGTTAGGCCCGCTAGGGCAAACCAGGGTAGTCAGGCGAGGGTGCGTGGACTGTGGAGGGGCAAGACCCCTGTTGGTTACTGTGGAGGGGTTGGACCCCTATTACTGAGAGGGCTCTGCTTTATACTGGTTCCGTGCTGTGCTTTGGGCGCACCCGTTAACGGAAACGACTGATCGCGTGCCAGTGCGGGGTAGCTACCCATGCGTTTATCGCGCATGCCGTAGTCACCGTTACGTCTGTCAGCGACCTTGAGGTGGTTGACTGAGGGTAGGATCACCACGGGGGACTCTCCCGGCCAGGAGAGCACCACGTGTTACTTCTACTTTTCGGAAAAGAGTGCAATCAAGATCGTTTCCATGAGGAACATTCAAGATCAAGAGAAGAATCTGAGGGATAATTCAATAACGAGTAAACGGAAAATATAAAGAAAGAAATTAAAAATATAACAGCTACTGTCCACCTTACTGTTTCTTAGCTTTTAGTTGCCACTCTACTCAGTGTTTCGCTGACGTGTCACCTTTGTCACCTTTTCAGGACCAGGTGTTGAGCAGCTAGAGTCGGCGGCTGCAGAGGGTGCTGGGCTTAGTAGAGCCTAGTAGTTTCTACTTGTGTAGTACCCACTGTACTTTTCTTACTGTTGTAGTGAGTAGTTTCTGTTACCCCTGTACTCTTTTATTGTAAGCATCATGTTTATGGACATGTTTATTTCTTTACTGTTGTGGTGGTGTATACTGTAGTAGTTCTTTTCTTTATTGCTATATTTTGTTACTGCTAGTTATATGCATGGTGAATGTGGTTTATTTTACTGCTCTTTTGGTTACTTTTTCGTTGGACGACTGGGTCTTGGGATCAGTCGAGTCGGTCCGATTCTCGTGTCTCGTAGGGATTCGGGAAATTGGGTCGTTATCCATAAAGAAGATGTAGGGCGTGAAGCTTACCTCTCAGTCGTCTGGAACCTCCTCCAAACGTCTACGTCGTCTGGACGTTGATCTAGACGTCTGATTCTGGGAAAAACCTAGAACCAGAACCTGCCTTCGCCTTCTCGCGCCACGTGTGGCCGCGCCGCGCCCGCTCACCTTCTGCTCCAGCTGCAGTAGTGTCGGGGAGGACCTCCCTGATGTGCCCCTCCGCCTTGCGCGCACACCGACCAGCTTTAAACTCACCGGCCAGCTCCCACACGAGCTCGCAAGCCTTCTCTCCTTCTCACGACGCTCCTCCTCTCCGCCGCTCTCACTTGGCTGCACTCGCTGGAGGGTAGAGGAAGGGGTGGCTGGAAGTGGGGGGCGGTGTGAGGGAGAGGAGGGGGGTTATATAAGGGGTGGGGTTAGGGTTTGAGTCGGGCAAAAGGAGAGAGAAGGAGAAGAAAACGAGGGTCGCGTATTGTCTGCGCGCAGCATGTGGGCAGACGCGAGCTCGTACACGAAAATTTCAATTTCCAGACGTCTGACCCAAGTTCCAGACGTCTTAAAGGGCTCAAATAGCACGGGTCTTAACATTCATCATATTATTCCAATCCAGGTTTCATCATTCACAATTCAGTTCTCATTTATACACATGCAGCTCGTATTTTCACAATTTAACACATGCAACAAGTGATATCACACGTAACTGTTTAGTTATCTCTGGCAGCTCATATTCCAACAGGCAACTCGGATTTATTTATAGGCAGTGGTTAACAATTCAGCTCATTCATATTTATATGCAATTTCAATTACGCAAATAATTTGTTCAACCATTTCTTGTCCTAGGGTTTATGCCACAACTTAGGTTTCCAATTGTCTAATTTTCATAGATGCATTCATATTAATAAGTATAACAGGGGTGGAGTATTGCAGGCCCACGTGCCTTTACAAGCCTCAGACACGCAACAGGTCGAAATCCTATACCAAGGAACACATCACAATGGAAGGTTCAGAACAGTGTATAAAGGTTTCTAATACGTAGAGGAATTCACAAGGAAACTACAGATACTTCGTTTGCATAAAATGGATCCCGATCGGACCTTAAACGGGTTAAAAACGTGTCTGCAGACCCAAATCAGACGTTTGGAAATAAGTCCAGATGTCTTAAAAGTCACAGAGACTCACCTCGAGTTCCTGTAGTGACCTCAGACTTCTAGGACTTCCCCGCGACCGTCTGAAAACAGCTCCAGACGTCTGACCAGTCCGCCGGTCATCTGGAAATGCCTTCGGTCGTCTGGTAAGTTGTCCAGACGTCCGAAAGTGCGTGGAAGGGCGTTCCGCGTACCTTCCCAAAGCTACTCCTGCGCACGATAGAGCAGCAACCCACTTTAGCCCAAACAGAATCATCTGCAGTGCGGCTTGCATGGCCATAACCGCGAGGAAGACATACCTTCACAATACAAACGCTTTCAGACATCTGGTGTCGACGCCAGACATTTAGTTGGTCGTCCGGAAGACACTCCAGATGTCTGATACTGGAAAAATTTCAGTATCAAACCGTGCTTTTGCGCTTCTTGCTACGCTCCGCAGTGGCTCCTTTCGCTTCGCTGTAGCCCCAACTGCTGCAGAAGGTTGGGGACAACGCTCCAACGGCTTCCTCCTCCTGCACGCGCCGCGGTGGCCGTGCGAGCTTTCGACGAGCTTCCGCGAAGCTCTCGACCTTGGCCTCCTCCTTCTCACACACCCTCCTCACTCTCACTCTCTCTCTCGTACGCCCTTGCTCACGGCGGTGGAGTGGGGGTGTGGTGGTAGTGGTGGAGTGGAGAGGAGAGGAAGGGGGTGGCCTTTTATGAGGTCAGGTTAGGGTTCTGCAGGGGGAGGGAGGAGGAAAGGGAAAGAGAGAAATGAGTTCTGCATGCCGCCTGCGCGCAGAACGCAGAAGGCGTACAAAAAATTTAATTTCCAGATGTCTGGACAGACGTTTGATTGACACTCAAGATGTTTTAAAACGCTAAAAACAGGACGGGTCTTTACAACTGCCCCCTTCCAACCTTTCTCGTGCCTAAGCCACCCATAAAGAAGGCATCGAGGAGGGAGTTACGTAAGACAATGCGACAAGACCATCGACAAAAGGTGAGGAAGGGGGTGAAGGTCATGACTCAAGAGGAAGGTGGAGGCAGCCTGGGAGAGGCCACAAGGATGTGGGAAGGGATGGAGGCATGGAGGTGTGAGGCGAAGGAGGGAGAGTAGGCCAGAGGTGGAGGTAGTGATCTAGAGAGCAAGGTGGAGGGTAAAATGGGGGAGAGGGCAAAGGGAGGAGAGGTTGATGAGGAGAGGGAAAAGGGAGGAGAGGTTGACAAGGTGGAAGGTGACGAGACATGTAGGAGAGGTTGTAGTCTTGTTGCCATTGTGAAAAATGAGGAGGGAGTAGAGGAGGGGGGAGGAAGGAGGGACATGGAGACAAAATAAAAGTTTTCCCGTTAAGAAATATAAAATTTCATATATTTGGATTCATCACTATTAACTTTAATTGTGTTAATTAATAAATTCGTAATTGTGAAAGTGATGTCATATTTTCCACAGCATTTAAAGTACTATTGGAAAATGGGTGGGAAGAGAGTAATTTTCAATTCTTTCAGTTGCATATGTGTAAAAATCTCAAAAAATAAAGAAGAAAATAAAGGAATTTTTAGATCAATGCCCCAAACAATCTTTTTAATTACATTTGTATACCTATATGCTTCGTTATTACATTTATACTCCTAGAAACTTACATCTGATAGTAATTACATCTCTAGTTAACTCTTTATTAGATATAAGGAAATATTCTCATGTATATTCTCTAACAACTATCAAAGTTAATAACATAAAATTTAAAAATTATATTAATATCCTTATTTGTGTCCCTCTCCACATTTTTTTTTTTCCTCTACTCTAGTCTCCTAGTATCCTCTCCACTTCTTACACCTCAAGCTTAGATCGCGTCTCCTCATTGTAGGCCACAAGAGTAGCCACAATGTCTAGATCCTTAGCAAAGGCAACCCCTCCTCCCTCCTCTAGAGCTAGTTGTTGCCCCTCCTCCTCCCTCCTCCCACCAACCATCTTCGCTCCCCGCTCCTCCCTCCATCATAGCCACCGCCTTCTCCTCCTTTGCGGTGGTTGCCCCTCCTCTCCTCGCCATATCCTCCCTTCTTGGAGAAGTTAAGAACAATTCAGAAGGCATGATATAAAAATCTAAAATATTTTAATTAATTAGGATGGGGAGTTTTATATTAAATACGGTTAACCTCACATACATTAAATGTAACGAGAGGGGCATATATTCATAATGGTACAAGCTTTAGAGATGGTAGATAGAGCCATAAGAAAAGAATAAAAAAATGAATCAAATAAAAAAAAAATTCGAAAATATAAAAGTTGATGTATAATGGTGTGAATATAATTTTTATTTGGTATATATATATTTTTTATATAAAAAATATATTAACATATGGTAGGATTCACCAATGTTTAAATCAATAATAAATCACTTTTGTACGGATACAAATTATTTAAATCACCTTTGAAACTATCTTGCCTAGATTCAAAATTATTTTACATTGGTGCAATCTTACTTTACACTGGTGTAAAATAACTTTTCACCTTTAAAATATTTTTGCACTAGTGTAAAGTAAGATTACACCAGTACAATTTTACTTTGAATTACTTTTTATCGGTGAAATCTTATTTTGCAAAGGTGAAAAATTAAATTCCATATGTTTCTTCACTTATGACAAAAGATTTTATACTTAAAAGGTGATTTTTCCACCTTAGGGTTTAGAGTTTAGTTTTTAGTGTCCTAAATCTTAAACCTTAAAGTGAAAAATCACATTTTAAATGAAAAATTACTTATCATACACGAAATCACTTTCCATAAACCTAAACTTTAAACCCTAAATTTTAAACCCATAAGTCAAAATCATCATTTTGCACGGGTACAAAATTACTTTGCACAGGTGAAATCACCTTTAGAATAATTTTGCACTGATACAAAATGAGATTTCATCGGTGTAAAGACATCTAGAATAATTTATCACGGATGTAAAATCACTTAGAATAATTTATCACCGATACAAATAGTTTATCACTGATGCAAAGTTATTTATCAACTCTACATTTTAAATTAAAATGATGTGGTAATTTTTTTAAATGTGGTAGGATCTATCGCTTAACAAACTTTACGTTCTTTTATTTTTTTACATTAAATATCAATTATCAAATAGGTCAACATTTTGAACGCTATGTGAAGTACAAAAATAATACTCACAAATTTCTTTACGTCACTTTTTACGTCAATACCTACATTTCCTTACTTTTTAACATAAAAAAATTTGATTTTTGAAAATTTTTATAAATTAACTATGGTTTGGTTATGATCTTTTAATTAGAATCTAATCGTGATTTATAAAGAAAGTGTATAGGTGATCTGCACATAAATTATGTGAAGGTACCGTAATATCTTTCACCATAAGTAATATTTTAGATTAAAAATTTGAAAATTGAGATCATTTTATATTAATATGTTATACATTAAATTTAAATCCAATATGACTTCTATTTTATGATATTTTGATCATAAAAAATGAACTTTCTTTGATATATATAGTAGTAATATCATATTGACTTTAAATTTGATATATAATATATTTATATATAATGATTTAAATTTTTAAATTGAATATTATTGCACCTACAAGTTACATGAACCCTATCAACCATAAGTAATATATATATATATTTGTTTCCATGAGCTTACATCGCGCAACTCCCAACTCTTCTCAATTCACAAACACCTATTTTTCGAGTTTTTTTCCCCTCTCCAGTCTACCCCGTCCCTCTCATCTCTCTCGACGTGGCCGTTCTCCTCGGCAGACAAAGTCCCTTCTCCCATTCCTCCATCTCCACTCGTCCACCCCAACTCCCCACCTCTCCTTCGATCTCCCTCCCCCGATCTAACCCCGCCCTCCGATTTCCCCCAACAGCACACCTCGATCGAACCGCGATGGCGTTGGAATGGGTGGTGCTTGGGTACGTGGCGGGCGCGGAGGCCGTGATGATCCTCATGCTGACCCTCCCGGGCCTCGGGGGCCTCCGCAGGGGTCTGGTGGCCGTCACCCGCAGCGCGCTGAAGCCCCTCCTGGCCGTGGTGCCCTTCTGCCTGTTCCTCCTGATGGACATCTACTGGAAGTACGAGACGCGGCCGACGTGCTCCGAGGAGCAGTCGTGCACCCCCTCGGAGCATTTAAGGCACCAGAAGTCCATCATGAAGAGCCAGAGGAACGCCATCCTCATCGTGGCCGCACTCGTCCTCTACTGGCTCCTCTTCTCCGTCACCAACCTCCTTGTCCGCCTCCAAACCCTCACCGCCCGCCTCGATAAGCTCAAGAACCAGGACTAGGCATGATCGTAACCAACACTCCCCCATTTCTCCCCGACTGTTTCGGTCGTTGTGTTTCTCTTTTCCTTTCCTTTTTAGATGATCGGGATTTTGAGCCGTTTCGGTTTCCGATTCCTTTGAGGTTGGTTGTGGAGATCGTGATGATCTGTTTTTGTTGTATGTGGATGTTTAGATACCCCTTGTGAGAAGTGCCTTTTTTTTCTTTTTTTCTTTTTTCTTCTGTTCTTCTTGCTTGCTATTGCTGTGTTATCTGATATGGGAGAGTTCGTTTTGGCTGCTGGCCGGTGCTCGACTTATGTGACTCTATTGGTCTCTGGATTTGATATGGACATGCAATGAAATTTAGGGATAGGTCGCCTTTGGAAGGGAAGCATGGAGTTTCGACTTTCCTCGTCTAGCGGGAATGTGGGGGATATTGCTATCTATATGTTTGAATAGAGGAAGAATCATGCCATCGTGATTTGTGTTTCACACGTGCATCATACAAAGTGAACTTTTGGGGTTTAAATCTTTTCGGAATGCGTAACAAACTCGCCCACGCACAGGTTCTTACATGCGCGGCCCTTGGCCAGTTGATGTGGGCATGAAGGAGGAGGAATGGTATGCACCCATACACACACGCACCTCATCTGACATGGGCCTAGAGGCACAAAGGAGGTGCCAGGGGGGAAGAATAATGGGGCAGCTTCTTGTGGTTGGTATATGTTCTAGCAATGGAGTGTCTGCTGTCGTTTCATGGCGAAATGCGGGAGATGGTGGGTTAGGTGATGGGTGGAGGAAGGTATAGGTTGTGATGGAAAGGATGGTGGGAGAGGGAGAGGAGGAGAGCGTTGAAGAGGATGTTAAGTTCTTTAAACAGTTCGTAGGTTATGGGAAAAGGAAAGAGATGAAAGGGTGTAGCACTGCCATACTGATGCTATATTGTTGATGCTACAGGATGCACAACACCACAACATTGCAACACTAATCCAGAACACTACGACATTAATAGTCTCAGCTAGGGTGGAGAATTGGACTGTACTGGCAGCCAATCCCCAGACCAATCTAAGTCCATCATTACTTTGGGTTGTGCTTTGAGTTCAATGTAGGCTTGGATAAGTTATTGGGGCTAGACCTGAGCTAAAATAGGCGTGAACCCAAAAGCCTAGAAACCTCTCAAAGTTAGGCTTGGAATTGAGGCCTAAGGCCTAACCTGTGGTTTGCATTTATGGTGTCTATATTATTATTTGGATCAATGGTCACTATGTGTAATTTAAAAGCCTCTATGTTTTACATGTTCTTGCAAAAGCATGGGAGAACTTGTATTTGATTAATTTGGAATTTTGTTAGAATGACCATTTAAGTCTTTGGATTTTTTTTTTTATTGTGTAGAAAATCTGAAAAAAGGAAACATTATTATAATTCCTCTTTTTTTGGAGGATTAGGATATTGATGTGGAGCTTGTATTGTAGTTATGTTAACTTTGATATTGTAGAAGAGGCACCAAATATTTGTGTTATAAAGTTCGAAGAGCCACTTGGGGCCTTTGTTCTTGGCCAAGAAAATAAGTGTTATATCACGTGCTTGAAGAGATTTTGTACTGAAACTATTAAAAGAAATAGTACTATAATAAATGTGAGCTGGCTCAACCCATTTATTTTGGGTTAAGCTTGGGCTTAGTCAAGAAAAAGAAAATTTAGTTGCCTTGGCCCAGCCAAAAGTTCATGTACATTGCTGAGCTTGGACCTAAGCCTATCATGGTCCATAAGACCCATCTTAATGCTACACTTTGCTCTCGGCATAGATGTTATAGCATTGATGCTACATAATACAGATGTCATGGTACATATGTACAAAACGCCCCAATGTTAGTATGGGTGGGAAGGTGGAGATATACATGTAGGAATGTATGCTTGGATGAGTTCGACTCCATTTCCCCCCTTTTTTCGAAATATAGCTAGAGGATAATCTAAGGTGATTTGGGCATTCAGAGATGGTCTGAACGTTTCTTCATATGTGTGAAAAATTTGACAGTGGGCTTTACAAGAGATATGAGATGTGATTAGAGAGTTGTTGGAAGGAAACTATTACAAAGGAAATCACTGCAAATGAGCTGGAAAATAGCTGTAATTCCTACGAGGTACTTTAAAAGTAAAGAGGGCAAGAATCCACTTAGCGTTTCTGAGTTCCTATGGAACATTCTTCCTTTTTTTTGTTCAGCCTACTGCATTAGGGGAATTGGGGTTGGTTGATTTTCTAATAATTTAAGCAACCAAACTGTTGAAGTGCTATGTAATACTTGGTGATTCCCCGTGCCCTAGCCTCACATATGATCCATGCTTAGGTGGGGTATAGCTTTGGGGATTAGTTCATGCTTATGACATAAGTGGGCTTGTTTTCTTCATGGAAAAGAATATCAATATATAAATTTTCTCCGACTGGCCTTCATGTTGAGACTCATCAGGATCACTCTTCAGTATCTAGAAGAAGGGAAAGTTGATTTCTTTAGTTAGTTTGGATCTTTGTCCAAAAAGTTGCCATAGTCAGCTGAGTGTGCATACACATGTACATGCACTGATTAAACAAATTGTTATGCAGTCTACTAACTCCTGCCCTTGTCATCTTGTGTTAAACACATCTCTTATTGCCATGAGAATTTGCTGGATGGTAATACATGTAATGTGTCCTTTTTAGCCTGATTATCTCTACTCTATTTGCCCCAGCTTCCCAGGGTCATTAAAGAGGTTAATTGAGTGAAAGGGAAGTTCACAGTAGTGATTATGTAGGGGAATAAGTGAATATACTGCAGGTTCTAGAAAAACAACAAATTGGGAACTATACACATCAGCACATCCATCTACTTGAAAACCACAAAAAAGAATGGGCCCAGCTCAAACAACTGCAAATCAGCCACAGCTCAACCACCCTACCTAGTCCTCACTTATTATGTTAGCCATTGTATTCTTCAAAATATTTCACATCGTCAAATAAAAGAGTTAGGGTGAACTTTCTTTCCAAAAGAAAGGAGAGTTAGGGTGAACTTATTACCATTTCTTAAATATGCATGGATGTTGCTAAGCCACCAATTCTTAAATATGTGTGAATGGTGCTAACCCACCTTCCCCTCTGATTTTTTTCAATTAGACAGATGTCTGAAGTTGCCCTAACAGAGTTTTTTTGGTTAATAAAAAATGCCTCTTGGGTTAGGATCTATTAAAACATTTGTTAATACTGGCAAAGCCACTAGGAAATAGTCTTTTATGCCCTGTAGTTGTACTGTGTGTGTGTGTTTTCTATTGTTATAGTGATCACAAGCGATAATGAGCCTTTAGTCATTGTTGATCGATCTCGTCTAATGGCTTAGGGTCTCCCAGACGAAGGTGCTGACCTTCAAGGCCCATAGCCGTGTCCTAACCAATGCTGCCGCTGCTGTCTCTTTCCCTGGCAGCCATTTTGCCATTGTTGGTAAGCTCAGGGCAAGGGGGTTGGAAAGAGGGGGTGGGTGGATAGGGAGGAGGGTGCTGTAGGGAGGAGACTGTGGAGTGGAGGAGGGTGGGAGAGAGAGGTGGGTTGGGGGTTTTTCGTTTTTAGTTTTAATCATGTGTGAGCCCTTAGATGGGATTCAAAATAATGAATCCATCGTAGGTTAGCTAATCCAATCTATAACTTAAAACAATGGAGGAATGTGTTGTAGGTGCATATGTGGGAATACAAAGATTGTAGGGGTAATATATTTAATTGCAAATTATTGAGTTGGAAGAAATGAGACAAATTCTCTTTTAGAAACCCTAATTCTCATTATATAGAGGATTAGAAAGGGAAAATTACGTCTGAAATCTTCATAAAACTAATGAAGAAAAGATAAACAATAATATAGAATAGAAAGTATGCTAATCTCAACACTTCCTCTCAAGCTAGAGTATAGATGTCCATCATGTTCAACTTAGAACAACATCTATCAAAAGAAGTGGAACAACATCTATCAAGAGAAGACTTTGGGAGAGCCTTGGTGAAGATGTTCATCATCTGATCCTCAGAAGAAGCATGGGTGATTCTAATAGGTCTCTTTTGAATGAAATCTTTGGTATAATGGCAATCCATTTGCACATATTTTGTTTGTTCATGAAACATTAGATTATTGGCAATGAAGGTTGCTGTCTTGTTGTTACATCGCATCTTCATGGGGGAGTTGATAGAAATGTGTAGATTACTCAACACAGAACGTATCTACATCGTCTTTCCCGTAGTTTGAGTCATGGACTGATATTCTGACTTAGCACTCGACCTAGAGACAGCTCCTTGCTTCTTGCTTTTTAAGTCACAAGATTTTCTGCTACATAAGCATATAAGCATGTTGTATACTTTTTATCCTCAAAACACCCTGCATAATCTGCATCTGTGTATGCTACAATGTTGCAAGATGTGCTTTTTGTGAATAAGAGCCCCTTTCTGGTGTAGACTTCACATACTCGAGTACTATTATAGCTGCATCCCAATACACTTTAGTTGGCTTGTGCATGAATTGACTGAGCTTTTCAACAGTCGAAGAGATATCAGGATGAGTGATAGTCAAATATAAAAGCTTTCCCAACAAGGCCCTAAAATAGAAAGTGTTAATTGGAGTTGCACTCTCATCATATAGATGGACCTTTAGATCCATAGGAATATACATAGGTTTTGCCCCCAACATACTAGTTTCCTACAACAAGTCCATCATATTTCCTTTGGGTTAAAACAATACCTCATTTTTTTCAAGCAACTTTGATCCTAAGAAAATATTGAAAAGGAGTTGGAAATTCCTTAGGCATCATCCCTAGTAAGGATCACCAGGGAATGATTGGTGATCACCATAAACAAGCATCACCATATCATTACATAAACAAGCATCACCATAATCCCTCGAAAAGTCTATCGCACAAACAAGGAATGATTGGTTGAGGACCTGTGGAATCCAATGGTCTCAACATCCCTAGGGAGCTTTTGGAACCAAGTTCGGGGACTCTGCTTAAGCTTATATATTGCCTTAATCTACATACCTTGTAACACTCATGTAGATCCTCATATCAATGTGGTTGTTGCATATAAACTATCTCCTGTAAATCTACATACAGAAAGACATTCTTCACATCTAGCTGATGTAGAGGCTAGTTATGTTGTAGTGCTACAGATATGAGAATGCAGACTGTAGGAAGTCATGCAATACGAGAGAATGTATCAAAAAAATCTACACTATAAGTTTGAATGAAGCCCTTCGCTACAAGCCTGGCTTTGTATCATGTAGTTGATCCATTTGGGTTATACTTTACAGTGAAAACCCATTTAGACCCTATTATTGTGACGTTAGATGGTGGGTTAGTAAGCTTGTAGGTACCATGGGGTGTAAGAGGCTATCTCTATTATGGATCTAGTAAGGCCTGATAATGAGATGTAGTGTTGCAAATAGTGATAGAGAGAACTACCTAAAAGAGGGCTTTAGGCATGTTATAGAGACATGTTTGGAAATGTGATGTGTGGTGAAAGTACGATGTGCCTTTCATAGAGCTATCCACGGGACATAAGAGCAGACATTTCCTTCATAGGTTGTCTCTATTATGGATCTAATAAGGCCTGATAATGAGATGTAGCATTGCAAATAGTGACATAGAGAACTACCTAAAAGAGGGTAGAGACATGTTTGGAAATGTGATGTGCAGTGAAAGTACGATGTGGCTTTCATAAAGTTATTGTCCAATCCTAGTTTGTTGTAGCATTATGACTATCATTGACACTTATTTGCTCATCTGCAGCTGAAGTATCTCTCCCTTGGGTATCAGACCTGTCATTCACCAACACATCATTCGTGCCATCTGTTTACACAACACTTGATCAGGGTTTTAAATGATAAATGAGGTTGCGTCGTAGTATAGGGGATCAAGCATTGAAAACAAATGAGAATTTTATTACTCGAAAACCTAAGTATCCGAGGTAAACACATGGAGCAAATGGAATTTATTCACTGATCTCAATAATGTAATTTGAACACTTAAATCTACTTAAAATCTAATTCAGAATAAAATGTAGGAGTTTATGAGTTATAAAATGTAGCAAAAATAGAGATTAAATCAAATGCAAAAATAGTTGATTCTTCTTCTTTGGATCTTCTCCTCTCTCTTTTCTTCTCCTCTGCCTTGGCTCTCTTCTTCCTTCTTTCTTCTTTGCGGCTCCTCTCTTTGCTTTAGCCTTGCCTTTCTTCTTCTTCTTCTTCTGTTCCTCTGTCTTAGCCTTGTCTTTCGCTGCCTTTCTTCTCTCTTTAGCCTTGACTCTTCTTTCTCTGACTTTGCCTTTCTCCTTCTTCTTCCTCTACGGTCTTCTTCCTTGGCTTTCTTCTTCAGCTACACCTCGTCATTTCCTTCTTGGCTTCAGCCTTCTCTTCCTTCTCCTCCCTGCCTTAGCTTCTCAGCTTCAGCTACGCCCTCTCTTGCTACAGTGCCTTCTTTTTCCTTCCTTGTCTTCTTCTTCTTATGTTCTTTAGCATTCTTTCTTCTTGCCTTGCCTTCTCTCTGGCTTAGCCATGCTTCTCTTCTTCAGCTTCTTCCTTAGCTCTTTCTCTGCGGCTACAATGCTTTCCCTTTCCTTCCTTGTCTTCCTCAGCTTCTGCTTCCAAGTCCTTCCTTTAGCCCTATGCTTTCCTTAGCTGCTCCTGCCTTCAGCTTCCTTCCTTGCTTGCCTTGGCTGCGCCTTGCCTTAGCTCTTCTTCCTTCTCCCTCTTTCTCTTCGGCTGCGCCTTCCTCTTCCTTTCTTCTTTTCCCTGCACACAGCGAAGCAAAACCTACCCCTACCCTCCCCCGCGTACATTCTCTCTCTATTTCTCTCTTGGGTTCACTCTCTCAGAGCCAGTCGGATAATCAGGTTGGGTTTCGCGTGCCCGGGTCCAGGCGCACTGGCGTGGGTGGTGCGTGAGGAGTGTGGTTAAACGGGTCGGTCAGCCAGGTCCGCAGGGGCATAGGTCACGGACGAGGCGGGTGTGCGTGGGCGAGGGACCTCACCCTGTGTACTTGAGGCGACCAACAAGAAACACAAATTCAACTTATACTACGCACCTGCACTGAAGACTTCAGAGGTGGGACTAAAGTGTCCCACCCGCTTCGCTCGTGCGCCCGTAGGATGTCGCCTTCAATTGCCGCTGCTGTGATCCCTCTTAAGGCTTCTCACTTGGCTGGACGAGTGTGCGAGACTAACCCGCGTCACCTGGGACTCTTCTACCTGGAGCACAACTGCCTGGAGCGAGGATACAAGCTCCTTCAAGCTGGCGTTAATGGCGACTGAGGTTAGACCTGGGTTCCAAACAATACGTCCTTTCGGCCCCGTTAAACCAAATGAGGAGCTTTGCAGTGGCACGGCAAAGGTGCTGTGGTGGGTGGCTGGCCACAGGGCGGCCTAGGCGTGCGTGCCTAGGTCGCTCTGTGGCCGTAAAGGTGGGTTAGGTTGGTGGGCGAGTATGGGGGTGTTGGTGGTCAGTGGAGGGGTGGATGATGATCAGTGGGTGATGGCGGAGATTATGAGGGGTCTGGCGAGGCGTGTGGAAGTGTGGAGCGGTGGATGCGCCTTCGCCGGTGGTCGGCCGGAGATGGAGAAGGTGGTGGTGGTCTGCGGCGTTGAGGGGGTAAAAGTAGAAATAAAGGAGGGGGAAATGAAGAGAAGAGGGAGAGGAAGAGTTCTAACCTACTTAATGGACGAAAGGAGGGAGGAGGCGGACGGTTCGTACCTACCACCGCTGGAGAAGAAGCTTCTAAAGGAGGGAGAACGGCGATGACGACGGGGCTGGAGGCGCGTGCACAGGTATGGCACGACGTGGAGGAAGGTGGTGAAGATGGCTCTGCCACTGGTATTGTGGCAGGGCGACGAGAAGGAGAGGTCGCTGGAGCCTGTTGGACACCTGGTCGGAGGAGAAGGGACGAAATTGGGGGTGATTCTTCAGCCATGCCAAGTTGAATTTGTGCGGCTGGAGGTGAGGGTTTCTTTATAGGTGCTGGCAGGGGCTCTTGTGCTTGGAAGGCAAGCTTACAAGCGCAAGAGTCTTCGCCGGAGAAGGAAACAGTGGGAGACCCAAATCTCTTGAGCGTTCGCACAAGAGATTTGGTGCAAATCAGATCTTGAAATTGTGTTTAGATGGAAGGGAATTCCTCAGAGAATCTCCCTTCCAAATTTGAGAGATCTCTGAGGAAGCAGGGCGTAATCCTCCTTGGATCCTCGCCGGAGTAGGATTCCTCCACTTTAATGGCAGAGGGACCTAATTGTAAGAGTGGCGAGGAAGATAGGGGGTCTGCGAATGAATTTCAAAAGCTAGGGGTTAAAATGTAATTGGGTGGACTATTTTGGAAAGTAGGTCAAGGTGACCTCCTCTTAGGTCCAAATTTTGGTACAAATCTAATTTGGACCTAAGGAATCCAATGGTGAAGTTGGATTTTAGGTTTGACCACGTTTGACAGGACATTTTACCCAAAAATCCAAATTAGGTCAGGTAATTAGCTAGGACCCCTACTTAGGTCAAAATAAGTTTCAAAGGTCAAATTGAAGGTTCTAAATCCTAGGGGATATTTTTCCATGAATTTTAGAGGGTTTAGTTGATTTTTATCCTGACTAGAACCTTGTTGAATTAAGTGAGTTTGTTTTAGGGTTACAGAATGTCATTTAATTCATAGCTCTCACAATAATCCATTTCAGATTGAACCAACTCACTTTTTATCTTCTTCAGATCATTTGACCTATGTTTAGCCCGTAAGAAATCCCGTTGATGTACTGCAATGGTAAAATTACAGTTTTAACCTTTGTTTTATGTTTTCTTCTCAGAACATTTATTCCTTGAATTAGGCCCTTGTCCAGATTATGTAGGAGCTTTTATTCTCTTTCTTAGGTCAAAATGAGCTAGTTAGAGCTCATGATGATGTTATCATCATATCCCCATGCCTAACTTTTGCTAGTCCCTTAGCAAAATTTCAAGGTTTTAACTTCTGTTCTAGACCATGAGTTTCTTTCACCAATTATGATAAGTGCTTTTTCTTTTTTCTTTGTGATTAGGTCAGAATGCTGACAGTAGGTTTAGGGGTACTTAAGTACCAATCAAGATTCGGACCTGACCAGCTTTAGCGTCAGTCCTCCGCGAAGGTTTTTAAGACCCGCAGGAGCTATTCTAAGGTTCGTTGGACTCTGCGGTTAAAGCACTCGTGCTTGAGACATATTTTAGCCTTGGTTTAGTTTGCAGTACGTTTATTGTAAGAGAGAGACAAATGATTTATTTGTTTGGAGAGTTCTCTTTTTTTTTTTATTTCTAGCTTCGGATTGGCTTCTCAACATGGTCTATATCGGATTCCTCGTCCCCATCATCAATCTTCAAAGGTCCTTAGCAATCGATGCTTCGTGATAGCATCGCCCATGGCAACCCCTAGAACCCTAGCTTTTTAGATTTCAAGATAATTCCGCCCATGGCGTTCCGTGGCCGAATCCAGACCTTGGCAATCGACATTTCGTGATAATGCCGTCCATGGTATCTGAACCAGCAGAATGCTTACATGCCCCCGATAGGATATGTAAATATCCTAGGAGACAAGCACCAAGGAGACGATATGTTACGCATCTTCGAAGGGAATTTCCCGCCTCTCCGCGTCAGGAACTCATCCAAATTAACTTGTGTTGATCGGCCGCTCCTAATCTGGCAACTTTTTTCAGAACATTTAAACGCTTTGCGTGATTTTGATAGTTATGCGCACTGAACCAGATTGTGTAGATTGGGGTGCTTAGGTTACCGAGTCTCGCAAACCGAAGGTTAGTTAACGAGGTCGAATACTCCCTAAGCCTTAGACCTAATACTTAAGATCTGCATTTTCCCCAACCTCTTGAGGATTATCCAGATCTTAGCGGATACTTGAATTTTTAAGTCTAAGAGTCTAGCCCAAATGACCTAAGATTAGCGTTCCTGCTAATCTCTTTTTGTGTCTCATTAGCTCTTTTCTTTATTCTTTATCTTGATGTGGTTTAGAACTTTAGTTAATTCTTTAATCTCTTACTAATGACTTTCTTTTTTTCTTTATTTTATGCTCCTTTTTGTCATTTTGCTCTTTTCCTCTTCATGTTTATGTGACTTCAAAATTTTTCTCTAATTTTTTATTCTTTTTCAAGATTTTTCTATTTTTTAGGTGTTTTTGGCATATGTGAATTTTTTTTTAGAATCCTTCTGACTTTTCTTGGTTTTGTATGTATGCACTTTACCACCCCCATACTTAAGTTTTGCAATGTCCTCATTGTAAATGAAGGGTGTGAAAAAGTGTTGGGTTTAGGGACTTAGAACATGATTTATCGGGTGGGTGAATGGGTTGAGAAGTGATTAATGCGGACGATTTCAAGCTCTGATACGTGTACCAGAGGTGGGATCGACTGGTCTAAGACTGAACTCAGGGTGCAATAGACGTGGAGTACAGATGGATAATCAGACAGATCTCGGGTTTTTGGAATGATGGGTTGCCTCCCGTTAAGCGCTAAATTCGATACCTTCAGCCGAGCGGGAAAATAGGATGGAGGGAGTGGTTAGATCAGCAGAGTTTTGTAAAACAAGCACATTGATTAAGAGCCCGATTGGTCCAACTAGGTGCTTATTGAGATCAACTTGCTGATGATGCATCCCAAACCCTATTAATTTGGTGGGTTGATAAATATAGATCAAGAGATGCGGAACCCACCATATGCTATGCGGCTTGGATGGATATGGAAGTGAAAACTCAGGTTTTGGCTGAGTCGAATCAGCCCGGTCAGAGTAGGGATCCGTGAAATAATCAGTGAATAACGTGGACACCCTACAGGGGTGATCAGAGAATGATGGATCATGTTTTTCAGTCTGATCAATGTTTGATACCCGGTGTATGTGTGGAGTTGAATCATCTGTAAACGGCTCAGTAAGGGGTGAATCAAAATAGAAATTGAGTCCGGTTGCGGGTAGGGGTTGAAAACGGGTTTTGATTAGTTCTGTATATTCGGAAGAGGTGACTTCAATGAGAATTGTGCATGAGGGCTTTTCTAGAAAGAAGTGATCGGCATTTTTTGGTTTTGGTTCCTGAGGATCAAAAAGAAATGTTAACATGTTACTGGAGCATGAACTTAGATCAGTGATCTCGGGAATCGGGACCTCATATTCGGAGTCGAAAAATGAGTGGTGTGAGCTGAGGTCGTAGATTGGTTTGTTGTAATCAGGAAGCAGATTGTCTTCGAAGTCATGGTCGGATTCGAAATCATCGGAGATATTGCGAAAATCACATTTTGAATGAGATTCAAGATTATGAGTTCCACCATAGAATAAATTATATGATGTGGATTCAGCATCCTGATTGGGGTCTAGCCTATATGTCAATTCTGAGCTCAAATCGGTGTTCTTACTAGGTTCCAGCTCCAAGTTGGTAGGACAAACCCAGTTTAAACCCCACTTGTCCAACTCTTCGGTTTTTGTATCGTAAATTGGCATGACTTCCAAAAAATCGATTTGTCTTTCTGAGGATGTTGGAGAGGGATATTCATCAAATAGAGGCCCAAAATTATATTCTTCATTGAAAATTTGATCTTCATATGGGACCTCGTAATCTTCCCAAGATGTTTCAGATCCAGATTCTAGGCTTAGGATGTGGGTTGAATCACTAGGATCTAGGTCCGAATTACCTTCGAGGGTCACCTTATTAGAATAAGGGGTAGGATTTATACCCTCGAGAGGTTCGGTTCTACTCTCGTCATTGTAGGAGTTTTGGAATTCTATGCTTGGAGATCCAATTTCTAGGGTTGGCTTTATATTGTGTTCTCCTACAATTGGAACTTCCCAACCTAACTCAATATCAGGCATGTTGTATTTTATTTGGGTTGGGAATCCACAACCACTCTGTGCCTTAAACCCGAGATGCGGGAAATTGGATTGATCCTCGATATTGTTCCAAGATGTTCATCATCTGTTTGGGGTATGTACGGGTATTGTTGATCGATAATTTGTTTCAATAATCTCATCATTTCTTCCCATTTTTCAAGATCATCTTGGTGTTGTTCCCAAAGTACAGGATTTGTCATGCATTGAAAGTATTCAAGATTGTGCAATTTTTCTATCTCAATATATTTTGTGATGAGAATGTCTCGGGTTGATCCGTTTGTGGCTTCGGTCAATAACACATTAGCACAGGTTATGATAAAGGTTGTGGTTGTTGGTACACTAATCTGAATGTTTTCTACTGGTGTTGAGGTTTTGTCTTCATTTTCATAGAATTTCAGGGCATCCTCAATCATTCTATCTCTCATGGTTCTTCGGGATTCAGGTTTTTTGAAAGGTAGTCCTAAGTAACTCGGCTGCATATTTGGATCAAGTGATGGAATAAAGATGTGGAATCAGAATTTGGCTCAAGATGTAAAATCAAGTTGTGAAGCGAATAGATCTGAATAAAGAGTCCCACTGAAATTTTATGTGTGTGCTCTAAAGAAAGGAGATGAGGGATTGGATGTGTTTAACCCAATCAAGGTACCCAAAAGATGTTTGGATGATTATAGAGGTTCGGGGCGGATGATACTCCTGAATCAGAAGGTCGTTCACTTAAGAATTACCTAGGTAGCTAGAGAGGGAGAGTCCTGTAAAGACCCTTAAACGGTAGAGCGTCCCCACGGGTTATAGGATTTCCCCCACCCGACCTCTCTTGTCACTGAGATTCCAGGTAGACCAGAATGGGGACCTTGACCTCTTAAGTTTACCACTTTTATTTCAAAGGTGCTTTAGGGATCTCACTTGAACTTTAGATGTTTTGATGTTGTGACTTAATTTGGAGGTTGGTTGACCTAAAGGGTCAACTTCACCTGACGTGCCCCAAAGATGGCAGAATGATTCTAGGGCAAGACCTAGAAATCACCTTGATTTGATTCCCAGGTTATTAGGTCCAATGTTTTTATTTTTAAGATTCAAGTGATTTTAGAGCTCTATTTTAGGGTTTATCTTGTTTAGATCTCTTCAAATAAGGGCTTAGGTAGCACACAAATGCGGGTGGATTTATTTCCTTTTAAATAGGCATGTGTGAACTAGCACTCCAAACCCTATTGTTGAAACCTTAATTTGGTTCTATTTCTAATCCTTTTTTCTTTTCATAAAAAGTTCTCTTTGGACTTAAAGGCAAGTGTGTTGTTCACGGAGATTAAGTGTGATTGCTATTAGGCATAGGAATTTGTGGGGTTGGCTCTAAAAATCGCTTTTACTTCAATAAGATTTTTAAAAAAATTTCGCCAAATCATGAAACCTTTGCCTTAAAGATGGTGATTGCTATAGAAAGAAGGCAATTGATTCCTAATTTACTTCCTTTTTGTCTTCCTAGGATTAGGAGGTGGATTAGGGAAGAAGAGAGATTACCTGCCTTGGAGTGGTTGACTTGCGCGGAGATCTTTTCGTAAAATACCTTGCAAGATCACAACAAAACAAAATAGGGCAAATTAGTGCTCAAATATAATCACAAATAATGTAGAGATTAGTGATAAATTGCACGTTGCTTCCCGGCAACGGTGTCAAAATGTTTACACCACTTGATCGGGGTTTTAAATGATAAATGAGGTTGCGTCGTAGTATAGGGGATTAAGCGTTGAAAATAAATGAGAATTTTATTACTCGAAAACCTAAGTATCCGAGGTCAAACACGGAGAGCAAATGAAATTTATTCACTAATCTCAATAATGTAATTTGAACACTTAAATCTACTTAAAATCTAATTCAGAATATAATGCAGGGGTTTATGAGTTATAAAATGTAGCAAAAATAGAGATTAAATCAGATGCAAAAATAGTTGATTCTTATTCTTTGGATCTTCTTCTCTCTCTTTTCTTCTTCTCTGCCTTAGCTATCTTCTTCCTTCTTTCTTCTTTGCGGCTCCTTTCTTTGCTTTAGCCTTGACTTTCTTTGCCTTTCTTCTTCTTCTGTTCCTCTGTCTTAGCCTTGTCTTTCGCTGCCTTTCTTCTTTCTCTTTAGCCTTGACTCTTCTTTCTCTGACTTCTCTTGCACAGTGCCTTTCTCCTTCTTCTTCCTCTGCGGTCTTCTTCCTTGGCTTTCTTCTTCAGCTATGCCTCTTCTTTTCCTTCTTGGCTTCAGCCTTCTCTTCCTTCTCCTCCCTGCCTTAGCTTCTCAGCTTCAACTACGCCCTCTCTTGCTACAGTGCCTTCTTTTTCCTTGTCTTCTTCTTCTGTTCTTTAGTCTTCTTTCTTCTTGCCTTGCCTTCTCTCTGCCTTAGCCGTGCTTCTCTTCTTCAGCTTCTTCCTTAGCTCTTTCTCTGCGGCTACAGTGCTTTCTCTTTCCTTGTCTTCCTCAGCTTCTACGGCTACCATGGGACCTCACCCCGTGTACTTGAGGCGACCAACAAGAAACACAAATTCAACTTATACTACGCACCTGCACTGAAGACTTCCGAGGTGGGACTAAAGTGTCCCACTCACTTCGTTCGCACGCCTGCAGGATGTCGCCTTCAATTGCCGCTGTTGTGATCCCTCTCAAGGCCGCTCACTTGGCTGGACGAGTGCGCGAGACTAACCTACATCACCTGCGACTCTTCTACCTGGAGCACAACTGCCTGGAGCGAGGATACAAGCTCCTTCAAGCTATTGTTAATGGCGGCTGAGGTCAGACCTGGGTTTCAAACAATATGGCCTTTTGGCCCTGTTAAACCACATGGGGAGCATCGTCGTGGCACGGCGAAGGTGCTGCGGTGGGTGGCTGTTTGCAGGGCGGCCTAGGCGTGCGTGCCTAGGTCGCTCTGTGGCCGTGAAGGTGGGTTAGGTCGGTGGGCGAGTATGGGGGTTGTTGGCGGTCAGTGGAGGGGTGGATGATGATCAGTGGGTGATGGCGGAGATTATGAGGGGTTTGGCGAGGCGTGTGGAAGTGTGGAGTAGTGGATACGCCTTCGCCGGTGGTCGACCGGAGATGGAGAAGGTAGTGGTGGTTTGCGGCATCGAGGGGATAAAATTAGAAATAAAGGAGGGGGAAATGAAGAGAAGAGGGAGAGGAAGAGTTCTAACCTACTTAACGGACGAAAGGAGGGAGGAGGTGAACGGCTCATACCTACCGCAGCCGAAGAAGCTTCCAGAGGAGGGAGAACGGCGACGACAAGGCTGGAGGCGCGTGTGCAGGTATGGCGCGATGCGGAGGAAGGTGGTGAAGATGGCTCTGCCACTGGTATTGTGGCAGAGTGATGAGGAGAGGTCGTCGGAGCCTGTTGGACACTTGGCTGGAGGAGAAGGGACGAAATTGGGGGTGATTCTCCGACCTAGGCAAACTGAATTTGTGCGGCCGGAGGTGAGGGTCTCTTTATAGGTGTTGGCAGGGGCTCTTGTGCTTGGAAGAAGCTTCCAAGCGCAAGAGTCCTCGTCGGAGAAGGAAACAGTGGGAGACCCAAATCTCTTGAGTGTTCGCACGAGAGATTTGGTGCAAATCAGATCTTGAAATTGTGTTTAGATGGAAGGGAGATCTCTGAGGAATCAGGGCGCAATCCTCCTTGGATCCTCGTCGGAGTAGGATTCCTCCACTTTAATGGCGGAGGGACCTAATTGTAAGAGTGGCGAGGAAGATAGGGGGTCTGCGCAATGAATTTCAAAAGCTAGGGTCAAAATGTAATTGGGTGGACCATTTTGGAAAGTAGGTCAAGGTGACCTCCCCTTAGGTCCAAATTTTGGTACAAACCTAATTTGGACCTAAGGAATCCAATGGTGAAGTTGGATTTTAGGTTTGACCATGTTTAATAGGACATTTTTCCCAAAAATCCAAATTAGGTCAGGTAATTAGCTAGGACCCCTACTTAGGTCAAAATAGGTTTCAAAAGTCAAATTGAAGGTTCTAAATCCTAGGGGATATTTTTCCATGAATTTTAGAGGGTTTAGTTGATTTTTATCCTGACCAGAACCTTGTTGAATTGAGTCTGTTTTAAGGTTACAGAATGTCATTTAATTCTTACCTCTTACAATAACCCATTTCTAATTGAACAAACTCACTTTTTATCTTCTTCAGACCATTTGACATATTTTAGCTCCTGAGTAATCCCGTTGATGTACTGTAATGGTAAAATTGCAGTTTTAACCTTTGTTTCATGTTTTCTTCTCAGGACATTTATTCCTTGAATTAGGCCCTTCTCCAGGTTATGTAGGAGCTTTTGTTCTCTTTCTTAGGTCAAAATGAGCTAGTTAGGACTCATAATGATGTTATCATCACCATCTAAGCCTGTATTCTCTTTAGAGGCTAGGATGTGTTGGCTTAGAAGGTGAAGGAATGCAACTAGAAATCTCCTATGGCTTGAGGAACCCAAGGTTTGGAGTGATAGGGATTGGAATCTCTTCCAATGGAATAGGAGGCCTTAACATAGACGTCATATCAGGAACCATATTCAAGTATGACCCTACCGTAGAAAAATATAGAACTAACTTGAAAAATGTTACATCTGCGTTAACATAATGGCAACATTGGAGATGATCATAACATTGATATCCCTTCTGTGACTTGAATATCTTAAGAATATACACTTTATTGCTCCAAAGGCCCACTTATGTCTTCCAAAACCATGAAGATAAATGGATGCTACACATTCAAATGCATGGGGCTGAATAGAGAATAATTTTCCATCTGGATATCATAGTTATATCATAACTTGTTCATCAAGTATTGAGGGTGGCATGCAATTAATAAGATAACATGCTATAAGAATTACATCTTCCCAATATGTTTGAGGTATACTGTTGTGGATCAGTAGTGTCTTGGCAGCATTGAAGATGTGGTGGTGTTTGTGCTCGGCCATACCATTCTACTGAGCTATGTGTGGATAACTCGTCTAATTTATGATTTTCTGTGACTTGTAGAAGTTACAAAGAAATGTGGTGTAAAACTTGAATGCATTGTCACTCCAAAATATCTTCGACTCCAAAATGAAATTCCGAATAACCATTCATACTTTTGATTTCTACTTCAACATAAATGTGCTCACATAGAGACCCAAATCTTGAAGTTTAACGGGTGGGAAATGTGCTCAAGTGATATTACCCTAATTGACACACCTTACACTCGATCTTAGCACCAGGAGAAACATGAGAAATGAGGCAATGAAGCTTTCAAAGGGGAAGATAACTTAAGTGTAGGTGCCACTAAAAAGTAGAGGTAGAAGATGTTTGAACAAGCGCATGAGCAGCAAGTGGTGATTAAAATAACCTGTATAGTATCCCTTTTTCATAGGCTCCTTTCAAGTGAAGATGTCTTGGAAGATACATGGAGTGGTGCTAAATGTAACCCTGCAATTAAGTTCCTTAGTTATCCTACTAACTGAAAGCAGGCTAACAGGGAATTCTAGTACTAATAAGGCATTTGTCAAACTCATGTTCAGGGAAATAAGGTCTTCGTAGCCAATAATTAACTAGTGCCTCCCATTAGCTACTTGAACTATCCATCGTGGTGCAATAAATCTTAGGGTGGAGAATCTACTTCAATATCCATATAAGTGTCGAGATGCTCTAAGATCTACCAATCAGGATCACATCTAGGCTTCTGAGCAAATGAAACAACTGGGAAACTTGGAGAGACAACGGTGGAAGTGGCCATTATCTGAGGTATTCGTTGCATGCAATCACTGTATCTATCTCTGGGAATCGCCCATATATCCTTTGCGGTCCGCTAGTACATAATCTCGGCTCTATTTCTTGGGCAACACTATTCATGATCTAAATACGAATCATAGCATTATCCTTCTCCAAAGTGGCATGCGTGTCATTTGCTTCCGTTTCCTTAGGTTTTGGTTCAAATAGAACATGGCCTTTATCATGACCCTCTATAGTCATGAGATACATTTGTGACCATCGAGCATAGTTGGTCCCATCTAACCTCTCCATAGGAATGAAAAATGGCTTTTTATGACTCCCCACTTTAGTGATATCATGGAACTCATCTTTTTCTTAAAGATCCAATCAAGAATTATTATGAGACACAAGGAATATGTAATTCCAAATTCAAGATGGATCGGTCTAGAAGAAAGGGATGGTGGAAAAGCTGGTGGCCATTCAAACATAAATTCAAACATAAGCAAATAGATAAGTCTAGAATATGGAAAAGCTGGTTAAAGAGCCATTATCAATACAATGTATCTGAGACGAAATGGTCTCAGTTAGCACCTAAAAAGTTTCGAAGGAAAGCAAGTAAAGAGTTGCAGCGACAATCGAAAGCAAGATATTTTTGTCCTATTGAAAATGAGAACTCCATGAACTGCAATTCCTATACAAATTCCTATCAAAAAGAAAAAGGCCCATTCCTTCCTTATGGAAAACAAAAAGATTATAAAGCGATGAAAAACAAAGAAAAATGGAAAAAAAACTGCAGATATGATCTTTTATTACAGAAATATATAAACAATGAAAATAGTGAGGACTTATATATTTCTGAATTACCATTACAAGTAAATAGAGATCGAGAAATTTTAGATTCCTATCATTTCCATACACAGAAACCTCAACCACTTCATGTACTAATGGATATAGATCTTAGTTCTTATCTCAGAAAAGAATATCATCGTAATCGGGAGAAAAAATATTTCAATTGCAAAATGTTCCATTTGGGTATAGATATGGATACCTGGACCAATCTAGATAATGATACCGAGATTAGGGAAAATGGAAAGAAAGGTACGAGAGAAAATGGGAATAGTGATCAAGAATGGGATAATCAGAATCTTTTATCTCCATCTCCCGAAATTCATAGAATTCATCAAGAAATCAGCAGATTTTATCAAGGAAAAGAAATCCAACCATTCCAATCTTTTCTAAAAAGAAACTTGTTTGATTGGATGGGAATGAATCACGAAAAGTTCTATTTATATCGCCCCATAGCAAATTCCAAATCTCGGTTCTTCCCAGAATTGGGAATACTTGACGATACATATCATGCATATCAGACTAACCCATGGATCATACCAATCCAATTCCTTTTTGATGAACATTCTGAATTAGACAAACAGAATCAAGAAGAAAAACAACCAAGTGAAGTGAATCTTGGATTCGATCTACAAGAGCAAGAGCAAAAGGAACAAGATAGGAAAACGGATTCCACAGAATCAGAGATTCCAGAAGAGAAGACAAACATTCTAGAAGTCACTTGGAAAGACCTTGACTTTGCAGAAGGACTGGTAGGGGAACTAGGAGAGTGGATTTTACTTACGCAAAGATATTCCCTTGCTCAAATCAAACCATTAGATCCTACTTTTATTCCAGAAAGTACCAAGAATATAAGGCTAATTTGTCACTTAGATTAGAGCAAGATGATCCAAGGTTCAATAGAATTGCTCTCTCCGCGCTAAGAAAAAACGAAATCCATACGGGCAAGATAAGGGAGGATGAGGATGTCAAACAGAATGATAAGCCTTTGGTCCAAAGGCTAATGCTAGGACGGGAAAAATTGGATATCGAACCAATTCGTGCATTTATGAACTGGGATAAAACATGGATTATGTATCAAATCATAAGTCTTTCCTTGCTCGATAAGAATAAACATCAAATGAATGAAAAATTCATAAAAGAAAAATATGTTCATAAGAAGGATCTTGATAAATCCATTGATAGCAATATATTTGGAAATGAAAACAACAATGATTATGATTTTCTTTTCCTTGTTCCTGAACATATTCTATCTACTCGACATCGTAGAAAATTGAGAATTCTAATGTGTTTCCATTCCCGGAGAATGTAGAAAATGGGATTTCCAATGAAAACGATGTAAAGAACAGTAAAAAATTTCGAAATGAGGGATGAGTATACTATAAATGAGGATGAGTCTACTGATACAAATCCATTAAGGAAATTCAAATCGTTTCTTTGGCCAAATTATCGATTAGAGGATTTAGCTTGTATGAATCGATATTGGTTTCATACCAATAATGGAAGTCGTTTTACTATGTTAAGGATACATATGTATCCACAATCCCAAATAGACTGATGATACATGATCGTGATGGAATATCGTATCCGTTCGATCTAGAAGTGAATGGAAGGAATCCTCTTAGGTACAAAGAAATCGAAATTCTTCGATTTCGTGAATGCAGAAATGTATGATCTGATCTCTTTTTATCCAAATGAAAAATTGGTTTTGGATAAAAAGAGATCCCAATTTTTCTGTGTACCTGATGAAAACGACTAGTCTTATTATATTATGAAATCCACTAGGATTCTATTTATTATTATCCACTAGGATTCTATTTATTATTCCTGATTGGTAAATAGAAAAAAATAGAGATAAGAATCTGTTGATTTTATGGTGAAAAATTCATTCATTTCCGTTCTTCCACAAGAGAAAAAAGAAAAAGGGGGTCTATCGAATTTCAAGTATTCAGCTTCACTAATAAGATAAATAAACTGACTTCCCACCTGAAATTGCACAAAAAAGATCTTTCATCTCAGAGAGGTCTTCGAATCATTCTGGGAAAACGTCAACGGTTACTAGCTTATTTGGAAAAGAAAAATGAAGTACGTTATAAGAAATTAATCAGTCAACTGGATATTCATTCGGGAGCAAAAAACTCGTGAATTTGACTGAAAATGGGTCATAAATGGATATTCGAAATTCGTTTCTGAAGAAATTTCCATTATTAGGATTTTCTGATTTCTTGTTAGAAGACTCCATAAACAATATTAACCCAAGCCGTAAGATTACCAAAATGGAAGGGGATAATTGCAGGAGCTCAAGTCACACATCAAATATGTTCGGTGTCCAAATTTATGACATGTTTAGTTCAAAATACTCTAATGAAGGTTGAAGCAGTGATTTAGGTCATCAAGGCAAGTGAAAGGGTTCGTTTCATGCCCAAAAGGACACCTGGAATAGCCCCCTAGAGGTCTATTCTGGCTTCATGGCAACACTTTAGTCGGTCACTGGAGTTTGGTAGGGGCTATCAAAGTTGAGCGACGATTGATGACCAACGGGGACCTGGCCCTGGGTGGTGCTCCAACCTGGAGTGGTCGGAAAAGCGGCTCTCAGTGGTTGCTGTCGGTGGTGGTTGCTAATGGTCAGTTATGGCAGTGTGGTGACCAGTTGGTTGCGGCTGGGTGATGGTTTGGCAAGTTGGTGGCTGTACAAGATTGAAAATCATAGTTTTCTTGCATTTATGGTAAAAAAAGTTAGGTTTTATTTTTTTGATGACTTTTGTTTGGTGAAGATAGGAGATATAAGAATCAAGGAGGGTATCATGCATCGATCTAGGATTACTGCTTTGATATCAAGTTGGAAAAAATAAGAGAAATTCTTTATTAGAAACCCTAATCCTTGTTATAAAGATAATTAGAAGGGGAAAATTACTTACAGAACCCTCATAAAACTAACAAGCAAGGGATAAACAATAGCATAGAATAGAAAAGTATGCTAATATCAATATATTGTAAGGACATTTATGTGAAAACCCTATAAACATGCATGCTTGTGTGTGCAAGTCGCCGGCATGCCGTCGAAATGGTAATTTTTGAAGATATACCATGTCGATGTGCTCAAGTTATTGAAACATAGGTGTTTCGTCGACATGCCGGCAAAATTGTCGGCGTGCAGTCGGTAAGCTCGGCATGCTGGTGGCATGCTGTTGCTGTTGTTGCTACTGCTGTTGCACATGTTATGTATCGACATTTTATATATGAAGTAAAAGATAGAATTTAGAGTTTCAATGGAAATATTTATTCATTGAAATAGTTATTTTTAAAATTCTTCTATCATTTTTGTCGGCATACCGGTGTAATGTGCATTTGAAAATTTATCGAAACGGTGTCAAAATCATAATTTCGAACCTTATGTGCAAGTGTGTGTTCCGTTGAAGTTTCAACTTATTTTATGTAGATTCCTTTTGTTTCCACGATCATGTTGAACTTGTATAACTTGGAAATGTTGTTTTCCACAGCTTAACGTCACTAGAATTGTTGATTTTGAAAATGTCATCCTTATTTTCATTTATCAAGGGAGTTTCCAATTGGGGGTTTGCTATCTTTAGGCACTTGTGTTCCTGCAAACGCTATCAGCACTCAATTCCTACACACAAATATTTTTCTCCATCCTGGGTTTTTCTGTGTTTACTGATAAGGAGAGTGGATCAAGCTCCCCTTGCTAGTTAGTTTGTGTCATTCAGTATTTATGGTTATTGATAGTGCATGCGAACCAAATTGATTTCTGGTGAACCAATCATATTGGTTGCATTGTTTAACTCTCAGGGTGGTTGACCTTGTCATCTAAGATGGGATGGGTATTCCTCTAATGAATCTTTGTTTGAGACTGATGTTGAGCTATATTGAAAAGAAGAGGATCCCATGAGCAAGCATAACTACTGCAGACTAGATAACTTCACCATTGTAATTGTTTAAAAAATTGAATTCAGAGCTGTTTTGGTTGAGACCTAGCTAACTCTGGAATAAGTAGCATCACAGTAAAGGTTCTGAGTTCAATTTTCATTATTGTTTTGGCTATTGCTTGGAGCTGGTGAAGCATAGGAATTTTGCTATAGATGGATTGGTATTCAAGATGTTGTCTACAGGTGGAAATTTATGAGCTCACTGAAATCCCATCTTGGTAAATTGTTTTTTGTCTTGAAGTGTTGGCGAGTTTGTCACTGTCTGGAATTTCACAATTTTCCTGTTGTTTCATGGATGATGTGAAGACACTCTCCAGATATGTACAGCTTTCCCTTCTAACTCCAGCACCGGCACAGAGAAGCATATGTACAGATGTGTAAGGAGCATCGAGGTCAAAGTATCTTCAACCTAGATATGTTTTTGATAGTTGACAGTAATCTTGGTGATGATAGCTATAATTCAGGATGTATGTGATGATCCGAGCAGGGTTTGACGTAGCGGGAGACATTGACAATATACAACTGACAGGTAAGGTAAATTTAATTCCAGAATCCATTTGGTAGCAGGGTCTAAGATGAAGTTGTGGGAATGTTGAGGATGGAGCAGTTTAATTGGGCGGAGATTTAGAGCAGGTTGAGGGTGATGGGCAGAAATTTCCCACTTGTATAAATGAAAATTCTCAGGCCGGATCGGGTCATGTTCTTGTAAAATTTGCAGCTTGTTTAGTCAGGGGCTTATCCTTGTGAGAGTCAATCGTTTTGTATTAATGGCTGTCGTACTTATTTTGGCTTTTACAGTCTGGTTTTGGCCAAGAGCAGAAACCTCTGCTCTTATATCTTTTCCTTGAAGGGCTGGCAGTAGTATCATAGTTTACTTTAGTCAGTACACAGGCCTGAATTTGGACATCCAAAGTATGTGCGAAAGGATCATATTTATGAACACAAAAGACTAATGAGATAAAATGGTTCAGGAAAAGGTTGGAGGAATACCAATAAAAGATAAAATCAGATTGACATGTTTAAGGTTGTTTGAACATATATGGAGAAGGTTGCGTAATGTTCCAATCTAAAAATATGAGGAGCTGGATACTGAACTCTTTAGCGGGGGAGAGGATGGTCAAGAAAATGTTTAAAGGAAATTATCAAATATGATCTTAAATATTTTGGTTGAAGTTAAGAAATAACTCAAAATAGTCGTAAGTCGAAGTAAAAATAGTCATGCATTCAAACCTCACTCAATTTAGGGAAAAAGGCTTTCTTCTTGTACTGAAAACAAAAAACTACGAAAGCGATTTGAAGTAGTTCCTGCATCAGCAGGCAAGAAAAAAGTCAAGTAGCGATCTTGAGCGGTTTTTGATGGAGAGATATACGTTGCAAATCATTTTTTTTATTTTTGGACATTTCTTTACTTTTTGGACTTAAGACATACCCCTACAGCTTCACTCTAGCTGTCTTAAATTTTTGCTACATGTCCACATGGAACAAGTATTACAACATTATTTTGTGTTGCCTAATAAGAATCCTAAAATATTTTGCAGGGGAGGTTTTATTCAATCTGAGAAAACAATAAGAACCAAAAGAAACTTCCATTTATTGGTATCCACTCAATCATCTGTATGTATACTTTACTTTTATTTACGTTGAGCCCACTATCATAATTTCAAAGAATATGATATATAAAAATTCCATTGTTCGCATCGTTTTCGTTTCATCCGTGAATGGCTGGATTTAATTCGAAGGTGTGGGGTTCACGATGGAAATATCATATATATATATATATATATATATATATATATCCTATTAAAGGAATATGAGAACATTTAAAAGTAGCGAACATTTTGATGAAGATACACATACAGATGCTGTAAATTTTTTTGTTCTTCTAATTACCTATGTATCACGAATGACGACACCCACATAAATGGACCCGTTAACAATCCCGACAAAGAGATGGTACATGCCCCTGGAGAAATATTAATGGCTCCTCCATCTCATATGTAACTCATATATGTAGGTAAAATATATATAGCCTCCAAAATAACTACATTCCCAAGGCCTCTCATGCAGCAGCCCCTCGCGAGTGAGAGTTTGACAACGAGAGTGCGAGTGCGGCACTGCGGGCTCAAGGAATGGTCGCTATCAGTTGTCCAATGTAAGGAGTGGCGCCACTGTGGATATATATATATCTCCAGCATGTAAGGATTTGGCTGGGGAAGCTCATGGATATTGTAAGGTTGCAGCAATAAAGGTTTTTGCCCAACACCAAGATTCTTACGTGGGTAGCTTTAATTTGTTTGTTCTAAGATTTGGACGGAGCAATTGGGAGTAGTTAGGATCAAATTAGACATTACTTGAAGATGATATGGTTCAGTGGTCTATGGACATCAATGACATTAGACAAAAGTGAAGACAACTGCAGTGCTGTAATGTCTTTGTTACTTATAGGATCACATCTTGGGCATCGAATTGGTTGAAATGTGATAAGTTGAAGAAGGTGTTTAATTAAATTGTACAAGTGTAGGCACAGCCTTCCACACAAGCGGCCAACTTTTATCTAAAGATCTTGGGGCTATGCTGGAATCCAGATGTAAGGTTGCATTTGTGGAGGTGATTTATGTGAACCCATGCCAGAATTGGAGTGGGTTAAGTTGAGTAAGATGTTTATTTGGTTGATTTATAATTATTGATATGATAATGTGATGTTAGTAGATGATTTCTTAATATTACGATATGAGTGTGTGTAGTGGATAATATTTTAATATGATGATGTCATTGTGAGTGGGTTGATACGATACTGTAAATAGATTTTAATAAATATATTATATTGGAGTTGATATATCGTAATATATATTGATATTGATTTAATTTAAAGGATAATAATGATTTTTATGTAATAAAAGAAAGTTAATCTTTTGATCTTACCTCCAAACTAACCTCTAACCCACCTCCAAACCCTAAATCATGAAAGTTAACCCTAACATGATTGAAATTTATACAGTTATTGGATTGCTAGTTTCCTCTATCATGGATCATTGATTTTGTCTTTGGTGGTTTCTACACATGGGGCGATGCTATAGGATCCATTGGGATGGAGAACAATTTTTTGCATTGCTTTGACTTTTGGTTTATTTTGATGTATATATTAGGTCTTGTTGATGTTGCCACTTCTGAGCCAAAGTGTTTTCCTCTCTTCAAGCATTTGAGTTCCTCTCATTGAGGGTACGACGTTCTTTTCTCTCTTGCTCTATTAGAGGTTACCTAATTTCATTTGTTATCTACTTTTTTTTTCATTAATGGAGATCTTTGCAAAAAAAAATAAAAAGTTGAAGGGTGTTAAGTTGGGTAACAATAAGTTAGAAATGATAGGTAGATTACCGTGATTTGAACAATTTAAATAGATGTACACTTAACGTTGGATTGTTTCTTTCTTTTATCTTTTTATTGTTATTATTTGATCAGATAGTAAAGCAAGTAGGGGTTACGTATAATATGTGACTTTGGACATGTAATTTACTCATTTCATATTTGATTTTGAATGTATTCTTCAGTATCTTAGAAACCAAGAACATATAATAGATAGCAGTACTCTCATTTACACAGACTAACTTCTCTCGAAGAAAATACGCAAACACGTAACGAGCTCCGACAAGTTAAACAAATATCATCTATTGTTTGATTTCTTATCCACTAAGAGTAACAAATCACTCCTAGCTAGTTTACTTGCCATAAATTTATGCTAGACATGGAGGAGCTTATACGAAGCAATACACATTACCTGGGTCTAATTAATTTGTGAAGGGTGAAAGAAATCTTCGTATTTCTCATCCTAAACTTAAGGAACTAAATTATCACTCATCCTAAATTTGGTATTGATTTCTTTTCTGGAAAGTCAACTCTTTCATTTTGTTGGAGGAATGGACTTCCATTCTTTTCCTCATGAAATTCCAATTAAGCACAAGCAAAGTTGTACCTCAATTTAGCCAAACATCGCGTCTGAGTAGTTAAACCGTTTCCATCGTTTCGCTTGATAAATATACATTCTAGCTTTTTCCTCCAAACAGATGTGCAGATTTAGCCTTGTTCTTCCCTTTAATTTAACACGACTAAGGACTTTGCCTGTCTCTTTCTTAGCAAATATCATTAAAGATGTAGGTTGAAAAAATATAAAAATTGATGTAAAAAATAATGTAGAAAATTATGAATGTGATTTTTAGTTGATGTATCTTTTTTTTATATAAAAAAATAATTATATGTGACGAGATTCATTACCATTGAAATTAATAACAAATTAATTTTGTATTGATGTAAACTAATTAAATCACTTTATATCGATACAAAATCATCGTATCACATTTGAAATAATTTTACATAGGTGTAAAATTAAATTTTAATTATTTTTTTATTTATGACAAATGATTTTTTATTTGAAAAATAAATTTTTACTATAAAATTTAGGATTTAATTTTTACTATTTAAATTTCCTAAACATTAAATCCTTGGAATAAGTTAAGTGTTTAGAAAATGAAATTATATCGATGGAAATTTATTTTATAATAATTTATCACTGATGTAAAATTATTCAGAACAATTTATCACTGGTATAAAATTAGTTAACACCTGTGACTTTTAGTTTCAAGTGACGTGATAATTTTTTTTAATACGTTAAGATCTATCATATATTTCTTTACATTAAATATGAATGATAAAATACATCACATCATATACTTTCCTATATTTTAGCTACTATTAATTACTTAAGAAAATGAAATGCATCCTTTCATGTAATAGGCTGTATTGCACGTATCAACCCTCCTTTTTTTTTTTTTTCTGTCTCCTCTGGAAGGACCCTATTATTCTTTGTAATGAACCTTCCCACGAAGACTAGGAAATTAAGAGAGAGAAGCAGATTTCTTATCTTTGTTTTCCCATGTATCCCCCGAACATCATATGTCCACAGAGGTACCCCTCTCAATAAGTTGAGACATTGATTACAAAACATGGCTTAAGAAAATCCAATTAACTTGTTGAGAAGTTAGATAAATTTTGATAATGACTAAAGTAATTAGATTTTTCTAAGCTATGGCAAGCATGCATGAATCACTCAAAAAAAAAATGATGAATAGGCATATCCATGCTAATAGAAAGTAGACCTGTTAAAGCTTTGAGCTATCAAGGCCGACTTTAAAAAAGACCCTTTGCCCCAAGTCCAGCCCAGTCCAGTTTGCAAGGTCTAAAATACCTGATCCAAGACCGATAAAAACCACATGCTTGCTAGATTTGGCCAACTGGTCGAACCTCTACTTGCCCGGTTGGCTTATGGGGTTAGGCTTCATTTTAGTGAATAAGCCATGTAGCTGGTCCAGCCTAACCCAAGCTTCGATCAGTTCATCGATCGGGCAAGCTTAGGTTTTCTTGATTTTTGACCGAATGCTATCTGATTTTTATGTTCTTACGTCTCGTTGCTCATTGTTCAGTTAGTTGCACTTGTTGTGACATCAAATTTGTTGTTGTGTACTTGGTCGTCGTATTTCAACCAAAATCATTGCTTCTTTAGTTTAGAAAATCCATCAATTTCAACGATAGTTCGTAGATCATGTTTTGTTACGACGTATTTCAATTCAAACTTTGACACTCGATGTCTATCATTTATTTCGACACAATCAAGTCGCGGGAAAAGAGAAAAATGAACAATAATATCTAACAATCACTGAATTCCTTTAAATTTCCGTAGAAAATTACGCACCAATGAAAATAGGAAAGAGTAAACATCAGAGAGAAAGAAAGAAAAAATAATATAAACTTTCTCTTTAAATCTATCATTTTTATTTTTTTTACATAAGGATAATAAAATAGATAAACTAAAATAAGCAACTCTCAAAATTTTTCATAGAAGAATAAAAAAATATAAATCATACATCTGTTAACTTGTCTTTCTATAGAATATATAAATAATAAGGATAAATATAATATCTTCGTAAAATTCAAATGTAAATCACAATCATTTTCCATCACTTATGTAATTATATTAATACAAAGAAATAATAATGAGATAAAATTATCTAGATAAGTGAATAAAATAATAGTTGAAAAGATAGGGAAAGCGCAGGTATATAAACATCAACTAAACTTGTAAGTGAGTTAAAAAAGTGGAAGCAAAAGAGAAGGCCAAAAGTTGGAAGAACGTTGCTCGTTTTAAGGCACGTTTCCTGCCTATTTGTGTTCCACATCATTTTTTTTCTAGGCTGTGAGTTCGAAAATATAAAAGTTAATATGCAATAGTATCAACGTATTCTCAACTTATGTTTTTTTTTTATATAAAAAAATATATATGGTAAGGTTAATTACTATTAAAATTAATAATAAATTATTTTTATATGGAGGTAAATCACTTAAATTATATTTGAAATTATTTTTATATTTGTGTAATCTTATTTTATACCAATGTAAAATCACTTTATATTTTAAAATAATTTTACACAGTAGAAAAGTATAATTATATCGGTGTAAAATTAAATTTCAAGTGTATCTTTAGTTATGACAAGTAATTTTATATTTGAAAGGTGATTTTTTATTTTAGAGCTTAGGATTTAAGATTTAAGGTTTGCTAAATCCTAAATACTAAAGATTCAACCTTAAATCCTAAGGTGGAAAAATCACATTTCAAGTGAAAAATAACTTCTCATACGATAAATCACTTTCCATAAACCTAAACTCTAAGTCCTAAATCTAAACTAATAGGTCAAAATCACTTTGCATGGGTACAGAATTACTTTGAACAGGTGAAACTACCATTGGAATAATTTTACATCGATGCTTAAGAAAATTTATCACCGATGTAAAATTTTTTATTACCGGTGTAAAGTTATTTATCACTTGTACATTTTAGGTTAAAGTGATGTGGTGATTTTTTGAATGTGGTGGGGATTACCATGTAACAAACCTTACATTATTTTGTTTCTTTATATTAAATAATAATTATCAAGTGGATCAACGATGTGTGAAGTAAGAAAATAATATCCACAAATTTTCCTGCATCAATTTTTACGTCATTACCTATGTTCCTTACTTTTTGGCTTTTTTTTAAAGACCTAAGAATATCAGTGTAAATATCAAAAAACTTTGATAAGTAGTAATAGAAAGAAAAACTTTACAGACATATAGAAATAGACATGTGATGCCCACTCTCTGTACTAAAGATAAGGGACCCATCGTCGAACTCACTTCTACCATCCTCTTCTGACTATCTAACAATTGTCATAAGTTGTGTCTATTTTGAGATTAATTTCAGTGTCATAGAATATAGGATAGTATTTTCATGATACTGAAGTAAATATCAAAATGGATACAACTCATGGCTTCTATTGGATGGGTGAGATGTTTATTTTTGTATAATGTTTAGATATCTACAAAATTATTCATATATGAAAATTTTTTTGGGAGACATCTCCTACTTGTTGCTATTTATACATGGGGAACATCTCCCCGCTTAGTAGACGAGCGTGACGTCAAATGCCTTACTTTCATATACAAAATGGTGTGGAGAATCAACGACCTACTTGTATCTTCAACATCGCGTTTTACATCGTTGCAACTATTGAGATGTTTTTTATCATTATTTTATTTATATAAAGAAATCGATTTCCACGATCGTCTTTTCGCGTGCAAATACATTTTCAACTTTGAACAATAACTTCGTATATTGGTTACAATAAATACGAACCTCACTGCAGGGTTGCCTATTTTCTTTGTTAGAATTTTCCTCCTAAATAATTGAACGGTGTGTGGTGGGAGAGAGATGAAAATAAATGAAAGCCGTGGGATGAGAGAGAGAGAGAGAGAGAGAGAGGCGTATGATCGCATAACGCTTCGTGGTGGGAGAGAGAGAGATATTGGAAATAAATTAATTTGGTGGATGAGAGAGAGAGAGAGAGAGAGAGATATGATTTGCATAACGCTGTGTGGTGGGAAAGAGATATGGGAAATAAGTGAGAGAGAGAGAGAGAGAGACGATCGCATGACGCCGTGTGGCGGGAGAGAGAGACATCGAAAATAAATGAATGCCGTGGAAGAGAGTTATGGTCGCAACGAAATTGCCAATCATCGTGAATGAACAGTGACAGAAGGAATTAAGATAAGTAAAAAGTAAACGCACAGTAGCAAGTACAGTCCCCACTCGACGGCACTTCACTTATATCAAATTATTTCAAGAATTAAGAATCAAATCTAGGCGTGATCGTGATTGGAATAATTAATTAGCTAGGCAAAAAAGATATTAACAACTACGTTAAAGATGTAAATAGTATGCATAGGATTATAATGATGTAAGGTCAAGAGGGATATCTATGTTAACAAATTTATGTGCATCCATGCAAGTTTCCCTATGCGATGTAAACGGAGGGATGTAAACGCGTCCGATTTGATGATATCCATATCTATGTTGATTTATAATCAAGTTCTTTGTGTATGTTATACTCATCCAACCGTTGAATATATTAACCCAAACCCATACACACGCTCACCCATCAGCTCCCCCACCTCCTCGTCATAACAGATTAAAAAATTTTGCGGTATTGATCACGCAGAAATAAACAACCACGAGTTCCGCGCCAAAACAATGAAGCATTAATTTTCATCATAATACATACTTGTAAAATAAGGAATATAATATAAAGAATTTAGAAAACATGTGAATAAATAATTTGGTAAGCAGGTCTGGCAAACGGATGATCTCCGTTCGGATTTTGAAATTCAGATTTCTATATCAAAAGTCTTGCTCATGTAAAAATTAAATGGTTCAAAACTTATCAACTTTAATTGATTAAATTATTTCACAGATACAGTGAAGTAATTTTACATCGGATTAAATCTACTTAATCTGATATAAATAAGAGGTAAGTTAAGTAGTTTGTTAAATACTTAACTCGTTAACCAAACACAACCTAAATAGTCATATGTTAAACTTTGTACATTTTAAAGAAAAATACATGTTAATACATATGGTAAAATAAAAGCATACGGATAGGAAAATATGTGTTGCACTGTTCTTTGCAATGTATATATTTGTTCAATAAAATATACCAGTGTACTTAATTTGATATTTAATCGATTGAAAGTTAAAATATAATGATCGAAAGTAAAAATATATTAATAAATTTTGAATTTCAACCATTTGTTTACTTATTTCAAGTAATTTTTTATTTATAAAAAATAATTTTTTATCTTAAAATTTAAGATTTAATCTATAATATTTAAAGTTTAAGTAAACGTTAAATTCTAAAAGTTAAGTCGCAGGTGAAAACTCACATTTTAAAGGTCAAATCACCTTTTATAAATTTAAACCTTAAAGCTTAAATTTTAAATCATAAATTCAAAATCTAAAATCCAAAACTCATACCTAACTTTTTAGATAGACATATTTTTTATTTTAATCGTTATATTTTGATAAAAAATAAAAATACATCAACTTAAAAATAAAATATATTAATATATTTTATTTTGGAGCAGATGTGCACTAAAGTACACGTTTCTTTAGTTTTGACTTAAAAAACGTTGCCCCACAAATTAAAGTCCCCGGTATAAACCCTTGGAATGAGTTTTGTTCTGATACAGCTGTCCATTTATGTCCTTGGAATAAGTTCATTCACACCGAAACTAAACATTCCACCGTGATGTTTACACGACTGCCACATTTGACGTAAGCATAATATTCTAACCAATCACCTTATAAACGAAAGTTAGGTTTACGTTAACACCAAGCTTTGACGTAAATTACATATCCATCATAAAGATTAACCAATCACATGGCGTTTCCAGCGGAACATTTTCCCCACTAAAAAATCACAAAGTACCATTCATTCACCGACACCCTAAATCAATCATGCAAAAGACTAATTAGTAAAATCGTAAATATACCTCAATTAAGCAAAGTATAATATATGCGAGGCAAACTCAATCCTCCCCGTACCAAACCCCAGGTCGGATCGGTGTGAACGTACCACTCTTTCGATCCAGCCTTTTCTCCGGTCCATCGTCGATTCATTTCCTCGATTGGATCGGCCCGAACAAACCATCGGACAACTAAAAGCCTCCGCGTGCCGTCGACAAAATCATAGGGCCATGAATGCAAAAATTCCACTCTTTTTTGTTTCCACCCGATGGTGCGACCTCCAAGACCGCCACCTTAAAGACCCAACACCACCACCCCGATCCTCTCCAACCGAGAAGCAGCTCTCCCTCCATCCGCCACCACAATGCCATCGTCTCCTCTTCCCCGCGTCCTTCTCCTCCTCTTCGTCACCACCCTCCTCCCCGCCACCACCCCCGACCTCTCCGCCGAGCGCTCCGCCCTCCTCGCCCTACGCGCCTCCCTCCGCGCCCAACTCCCATGGTTCGACAACATGCACGTCTGCCTCTGGCGCGGTGTCTACTGCGACCCCACGAACTCCACCGTCACCGCCATCCGCCTCCCGGGCGCCTCCCTCCTCGGCTCCATCCCCAACGGCACCCTCGGTAGCCTCCCCTCACTCCGGATCGTCTCCCTCCGCTACAACGCCATCTACGGGCCCCTCCCCCTCGACCTCTCCAACTGCACCCGACTCCGCCTCCTCACCCTCCGCAGCAACACCCTCTCCGGCACCCTCCTTCCCATCCTCGCCCTCACCGCCCTCCGCTCCCTCGACCTCTCCCACAACTCCTTCTCCGGCTCCATCCCCCCCGGCCTCTCCTCCCTCTCCCGCCTCTCCTCCCTCTATCTCGAGCACAACAACCTCACCGGCGAGCTCCCCGACCTCGGCCTCCTCGCCCTCCAAACCTTCAACGTTTCCTTCAACAACCTCACCGGCCCCATCCCCGGCCGCCTCCACAAATTCGACGCCGCCTCCTTCCTCGGGATGCCCCGCCTCTGCGGGGGACCCCTCGAGCCCTGTCCGGGTGGCAAAGACATCGGAGGCGGAGACGGAGAAGGAGATGGAGACGGAGGCAATGACGGAGGCCGCAAGCTGACGGGTGGTAAAATGGCCACGATTGTGATCGCGTGCGTCGTCCTGTTCGTGCTGCTGTAGCTTCTCGTCTTCATGTTGTGCCGCCGTTGACGATGCTGGGGAAGGGCCGACGCCGCCGTGGGCAACGAGTCTTAACTATTGTATAAATTATATATTGTCAGGGTGTATTGCTGTAAATATTCACAACAGACTATAAATACCCGAAGGGGTTAAGGTTGCGATCAACCATAACTATTTTCCCCATTTCACGTTAGCTAACATGCTATCAAGATGTCCCGACCTGTGCTCTGGCGATCGTTCTGCTCGTTTGCTTCCCCGATTGCGATTGATCTGCTCGGATCGAGATGATCACCTTGAATGCAAATTGGTGCTTTTGTCACCTAGGTACTTGGCCTAAGAATTAAGTTTTGGGTTCCTAATAGGGTGATTCCCCAAAATTGGGGAAATAAATGGTGAAGGCTTAATTAATGGAGGGGCCTTAGAGCAAATGGACTTAGGTAGGGGAAAAACAAAATCAAAGATTAGAAATTATGTGGGGGCACCCGAGGTAATGTGTCAAAATTTTTTTAATTATTATAAATTTTTTAAGAGAGAGAGAGAGAGAGAGAGAGAGAGCAGTGCTAGTAGCAGAAGTGGTGAGGGGAAAGGCTTCTTCAACACTTGCAAGAAGAGGAGGAGCAACTCCTTTGCCCCCACATTGAGGTGAGGCCCCCTTTCCTCTTCGGGTTCTTTTCTCTATGAGTCTTGGGGATGATATATAATTAAATGGCTTGCAAGTGGGGTGAAAGGAGAGAATGTGACGATCAGGTCCTTGTTTTGCCATTAGATTCGACCAAGAGATCTGATTGAGGGTTTTCATGGGGTGGATGATGTCTCCTGTAGGTTGGTGAGCTGCAGTTAAGGCAGGGCTGCAGTTTGAAGTTGGGGGGAGGAAAGCATAGCAACAGCAGTAGCATCCCTTGTCTAACTAAGGTAGGGTGACCATCCTTTTTGTTGTGAATGCATGGCTTCGCATTGTCGAGGAAATGTCGACAGAGTCATAGATCTCCCCATGGTACATAGGGATTTGTGGTGGGTGGTTCACGGAGACACCCCCAATCCAAATCCTAGTTGCATGTCATAAGAAAGGTGATTTTGACGCCTATTAAGGGTGGTTTTCATGCTAAATAAGTGACTACGAATGTCAATATAGCCTCCGATGATGTTTAGATGTTTCTCCCTGAGTCCCATTGAGGATTGGAATTGACTACAGTTGAGTGCAAGAAGATAATGTGTGCTGATACCATCAGGTGATGCTTGATTTTGTGTTTAGATGTCTAATAACAGGTCATTATTAGACGTATGATGCTCCAATCAGATAGATGCTTGAGAACTTGGAATGGTTACGGTATACACATCAGACGTCCGATACTACACCCTTAGTAGGCCTACTTAATGCCTAAATCACACGAACCCTTTAAACTAGGCCTACTTAAAATATTTTTGGGGGAAGGTTTTATTCACTCAGAGAAAATAACAAGAACTAAAACAAACTCCCATTTATTGGTACCCACTCAACCATCAGTATGTATGCTTTACCTTTATGTATGTTGGGCCCACTATCTAAATTTCAATGAATATGAGATGTAACAATGCCTTTGTTCGCATCGTTTCCGTTCCATCTGTAAATGGCTGGAATTAATTCGAGCTTCTGGCATTCACGATGGAAACATTGTATAAATATCCTATCAAAGGAATATGAGTAGATTTAAAAGTACTGGACATTTTGACGAAGGTACTGGTATATTTGTTGGATTTTAATTTAACATATAGATTAATATATACGTTATGTATTTATATAATCAATTAATATATAAAGGATTTTCATATAATATTCATTACTTAGATTATTAAATTAAGTTTTATTAAAGGTATGAACATAAAATGTAAAAGAATAATGTTATTTAGATTATTAATGTGCAAAGACCTATGTGTGAATTACTTGTTCTTGATGGATGAATATGTAATTTGTATAGTAATTAGTCACACTGATTGCTGAATTAAGTTTGAGGTTATGATCTTCAAAAGACCCCCATGCAGATTGTGGTTTTCATCCCCATTGTGAACCCTAAGTTATGCCAAGAGAGAAAATGCAAAAGTAGAGCTTGGATCTCTTCCTCACAAAATCTCTTGATCTAGATAAGGCGGTGTGATCTTTTGGAAGAGCCTTTACAACTCCATCATTCTTTATTTCATGATTGAATACAAGTACTCTTTCTCACTACAAGAATAGATTAGAAATTGATAGATACATGTTCATGTTTCTTATCACAAAGACACTTAATCTTATATATTGGCCTCCATTACATTTATCTGTAAGTTAAGCATCTTTATGTTTGTTTAGATAATACAAATACCTCAACTATAAATTTTATCATATGTGTATGATCAGGCCCTTTTGTATTCTTGAAAATCATAAAAAGTATATAAAAATATATTATGTACGATATTCATACTCATGCATTATAGTTTATAGACTCTTAAGTGTACTGTAGATTATTAGTACTGGTATATGCAAATTACAGATCGTTTCTAAGTCGTCTTAAGTCTAAAATTAAGACTTGCATGTATCGGTACCCACCATGAGTATTGGAATACATGAGTACTGGTCGGCTATAAGTAAAATATCCAGTACTCAACAAGTATCCGTACTCTTCATGTGTATCGGTATTCGTTGAAATCAGTTCTTTCTTAAAGTGATACTAGTACCTTATGTATATCGGTACCTATTGTAAGTACCGATACACTATGAGTACTGGATGAGTACTCATCTGAACTTGAGTTCCAAATAGTATGCTATAAGTATCTATATTTGACTTGCCAACTACCGATACTTGTTTGTATATGGAACTCAAAATAATATGATTTAAATATCGATACTAGTTAACCAATAATGATACTCCTTATATGGAATACCGATATGAGAACACTAGTACTAATATCCATTAAGATATAAGCTCAATTAAAATTAATTATTTTTCAGATTCATTCTAAAAATAGATTAATTACAATTAAATTCCTAAATGTTAACACCAACAACGGATGCTGTAATTTTTTCTCTCGTATGATTATACATCACGAGTAACAATAAGTACACTCACATAAATGGGCCCGTTAACAATCTCAACAAAGAGATGGTACACGCTCCTGGAGAAATATCAATGGCTTTCTCTATCTTATTTGCCGTGTACGTACATATAACTCACATATGTGGGTAATAAGGGTGTACACGGGTTAGGCTGGATCGGGTTAGGATTCATTCCAAACTTAATCCATAATTTTTGGGTTGAGATTTTTCCAATTCAACTCAACCCGTTACACTATCGAACCTAACCTAACCCAACCCATAAAAATCGGGTCGAGTTGGGTTGGGTTGAGCAGGTTGTTTACTAGTCAAAGAATTCAAAACTTATGTTTATCTCCCACACATTTTTTTATATATTTCATACTTAATAACAAAACATTTTAAACTTATAAATAAATTATATATTCTAAAAAGGTGAATAAAATAAGTAAAAACAAAAAAAACTTTATATTTATATAATAGCAATTATCTCTTTCACGTAGAAAAGTAAACACATACTACATGACATATAATTTTTTTTATAGGTGTAGGCAATTAAAACAAAGAATTAGATTGGAATCAAAATAATTTTTTACTAGTAAGGGAAAAATTCAAGATGTACATGTGGATGTGTAATGACCCGTCACGCTCTTAGCCTTTTAAGACATCTGGAGTCTCAGTTAGACATCTGTCTAAATGTCTGGACCCTTTCCTGGACATCTAAAAATGAAATTTTTTGTACGTACACTGCGCTCTGCGCGTGGGCGACGCACAGGACCCTCTTCTCCTCTCTCCGTTCCTTTTCTTCTCCAAACCCTAACCCCCCCACGCCTTCTATATAAGCCAACCCCCTCCCTCTCCTCTCCACTCCACACACCAGCCATGACCACTTTCAGAGCTGTACGTGAGTGGCAAGAGGAGGCGAACGAGGGAGAGCAAGAGGGAGAAGGAGAGCATGTGTTACAACCCGGTTCCCGAATTTCTACAGGAGACGAGACCAGACCGACTGATCCTAAGACCCAGTCGTCCAAGGAGAAAGTAACCAAAAAGTAGGAAAGTAAACCACATTCACCATGCTAAGGAATTAATAGTAACAAAAGTACAGCAGTAAGGAAGTAAAACTACTGCAGTACACACCACCATAACAGTAGAAGGTAAACAGGTACAAGAAATATAGAGTACAGAGTGTAAGAGTACAAAGGTGTAAATGACTACTCACTACAACAGAAAAGAGTACAACAGAAGCTACAACTACTGGGCTCTACTGGGCCCAGCATCCTTTGCAGCCATAGGCTCTGGCTGCTCAATACCTGGACCTGAAAAGGGGTTATGAGTACAAAACGTCAGCGAATGCTGAGTAGAGTGGCAACCAACTAACTAAATAGTAAAAGTGGACAGGTAGCTATTGTTTTTCAATTATTCTCTTTAACTACTTATTCTTTTTCACCACTTAGTTTATTTATTAGGTTTCTTTATTGATTTCGAATGTTTATCGTGGGAACGATCTTAATTGCAACCTTTTCCGAAGAGTAGAAGGCACACGTGGTGCTCGCCTGGCCGGGAGAGTTTCCCGTGGTGATCCTACACCCAGTCAACTACCCCAAGGTCATGGACAAACGTAACGGTGACTACGGCACGCGCGATAAACACATGTGTAGCTACCCCGCACTGGCACGCGGTCAGTCATTTCCGTTAGTGGGTGCACCCAAAGCACAGCACAGAACCAATATAGGGCATAGCCCTCTCAGTAACAGGGGTTTAGTCCCTAAGAACCAAACAGGGGTCTTATCCCTCCACAGTCTGTGTACCCTCGCCTGATTACCTTGGTTTGCCTAGTGGGTCTAACAAGTCGGTACAGGGTGGCTAGCTCTCTCCCTACACTAGTAGCTCTCTCCGGTACTGTGTACGCGAGGGCCAAGAAGTCGGTACATGTAACGACCCGGTTCCCGAGTCCCTACGAGAAACGAGAACCGTACCGACTCAACTAATCCCAAGACCTAGTCGTCCAACGAGGAAGTAACCAAAAGAGCAATAAAATAAACCACATTCAGCATGAACATAACTAACAGTAAGAAAGTACAACAGTAAGGAAAGAAACTACCACAATATGTACCACCACAACAGTAGAACAACATTCATAATATAATTTGAACTGCAGGTAAAGAAAGTACAGTGGAAATAAGAACTACTCACTACAACGTAACAAAAAGAGGTACAAGAGACAGTGGTAACACTACTGGACCCTACTCGGCCCAGCGTCCTCTGCAGCCGCTGACCCTGGCTGCTCAACACCTGGTCCTGAAAAAGGTAACGAGTGTAACACGTCAGCAAAACGCCGAGTAGAGTGGCAACTAAACTAAAGACAACAGTAGAGTGTACAGTAGCTGTTATGTTCGATTACTTTCTTTATTCACATCTTTCAATTGTCTCACTATTTCATTTATTTCTCAGATCTTTTTCTTGATCTCGAATGTTTCTCGTGGGAACGATCTTGATTGCAGTCTTTTCCAAAAAGTAGAAGCAGCACGTGGTGCTCTCCTGGCCGGGAGGGTCCCCCGTGGTGATCCTACCCTCAGTCAACCACCCCAAGGTCACTGACAGACGTAACGGTGATTACGGCACGCGCGATAAACGCACAAGTATCTAACCCGTACTGGCACGCGGTCAGTCGTTTCCGTTAACGGGTGCGTCCAAAGCATAGCACGGAACCAGTCCAGGGCAGAGCCCTCTCAGTAACAGGGGTCCAACCCCTCCACAGTAACCAAACCGGGGCCTTGCCCCTCCACAGTCCGCGCACCCTCGCCTGACTACCCTGGTTTGCCCCAGCGGGCCTAACAAGTCGGTGTGGGAGGCTAGCAGAACCCCGGGGCCCGTGGGGTAGCTAGTACCTCCCTACACTAGTAGCTCTCCTCGGTACTACGTACGCGAGGGCCAGCAAGTCGGTACAGAGTGGCCAGTCCTAACCCCGGGTCCCTGGGGCGGCTGGCTCCGCTCTGCACTAAACAGGTATAGGTACTTCCCTTGGTACTACGTACCCAAGAGACAGTACACAACTACATCTCAGTTCCATTCCTTTCTCTTTCCAGGAGTTCCACTCCTAATTCCCCCATAGGGTTCCATCCTTTTTACTCAAACATCCAGGTTTCACTTTCCAGTTTCACATTCTTACAATCCATGTTCTCAACCACGTTATTAATTCACAACAGGCAGCTGTTAATTCAAATTACAGATAGCTTTATATCTCTTTCCATTTTCCGAGACTGCAGTATTATACATTCCACTAGTTTTCCCATCCTAGGATTCATGTCATATCCTGGGATCTATCATACAATCTAGTTTTCCAGCCCTAAGATTCATGCAACACCTAGGAGCTATCATTCCATCTATTTCTCGTTCCTAGGATTCATGCAATGTCCTAGGTTCTATTTATGGTTCCATAATTTAACATATTTTATTAATAACTTAAAGCCACTCTACCAGGTACAACGGGAGTAATGGGGGCGTGGTCGGGAATCCCGCGTGCCTCCGCAACCCCCGAGACTGCAACGGAACGGGGTCCTATCACAAGGATCAAACACAAGGAGTGTCTCAAAATAGTGTATAGCTACTGTAGACGGGTAGAGGAATTAATTCCGAAAAGAACGCAACTCGAATCGCGGAAAACGGAACCCGAACGGGCCCTAAACGGGTCGAAAACGACGAAACTGTGTAAAATCAGATGTCTGGAACTTCTTCCAGACGTCTTAAAAAGTGGATCAGAGAATTACCTTGTTCAGCATGGTTTCACAGACGTCCAGAAGTCTGCGGGGACGTTTGGCCTAGCTCCCAGTCGTCCGATGGTCGCCCCGGACGTCTGGAGGTCGCTCCCGCTGTCTGGTACTACAGCCAGACGTCTGATTCGCGTTGGATGGCGAATCACCGAGCCTGCGCACACCCATCTCTCTCCCTCAGTACGGTCAGTCGACAGGAAGGAAGAAGAAGATGGAAAACTCACCTTTCAGACGTCTGGACAGTCTTCCAGACGTCTACCCCGCCGTCTGGCTATCAGCACAGACGTCTTATTCCGGAAATTTTTCCAGAACCAGGGCGCGACTCGCCCTCCGCTCGCGACGCCGCGCCTCGTCACACCTCATACGCCTGCTGCTCGAGCCGCAGCAGGCCTCCCGCGTAGTTCCGCGCCCGCTGTGCTTCCCACCGGCCGACCCTGGCAGCCCCGGCGAGCTCGCCCTCACGGCTGAGCGCCGCTCTCGCACGCAGCACCCCCTCCACGCTCACTGCGGCCGTCGCCGCTGCAGCAACCCCGCGCCCGCTCTCGAGCTCGCTCTCGCGCACTGGAAGGAGAAGAGGAAAGGGGTGGTGGTGACGGGAGGGAGCGCGTGGCCTTTTAAGGCCGCACGAGGAGGAGAGAGAATCGCGGCAGGGCGTCTGCAGCCGCAGAGGGAATAACGAATATGCGGGTCTGCGCGCTCAGGCGCGCAGATGACCCGCGCGTGTCGAAAATAACTGATTTCCAGACGTCTGGAAACGATCCCTGACGTCTGGTCTGATGTCTTGGCCACCTCCCAAACCTCTTAAAAGACGTCTGGGGCACGCGTTCGTAACAATATAACAAACTCAAAGGAAGTTTCGTCCCCGAAACTTGCGCCAACTAGGGTGCGGGAAAAGATGTCCAATTAACCATAACAAACTCAAAGAGGACCGAAGCCGGTCCGAAAAGACGTACCCGCGTAAAGCTCCGGGTACCGCTCCCGCATTGCCGCCTTAGGCTCCAAGGTAGCCTCCACGTACCGCTGGCTCCTCCACAAAACCTTTACCAGGGGTACTTGCTTTCGTCTCAAACTGCGGACGGCTCGGTCTAGGATCTGCACTGGCCGCTCGGGGTAGGTCAGGTCGTCGCCCACCTCGACGCTCTCGTGACTCAATACGTGACTGGAATCGGCTACGTACTTCCTGAGGTTGGACACGTGGAACACGTCGTGCACACCAGAAAGCTGCGGGGGAAGGGCAATTCTGTAAGCAACGGGTCCAACCTGCTCCAGGACCTCAAAGGGCCCCACGAACCTCGGCGCGAGCTTCCCTCTCACCCCAAACCGCTGTAGGCCCTTCATGGGCGAAACACGAAGGAAGACGTGTTCCCAACCTCAAACTGCACCTCTCTGCGTCTCCGATCCGCGTAGCTCTTCTGTCTGCTCCTGACAGTGCGGAGTCGTCTGTGGATCTACTCGACTACCTCCTGACTCTGCTGGATCAACCTGGGGCCAACCTACCACTTGGTCTCCACCTCAACCCAACTCAAGGGTGCTGTACACTTCCGTCCGTACAGAGCCTCGTAGGGAGCCATGCCGATGCTCGAGTGATAACTGTTGTTGTATGCAAATTCTGCCAGGGGCAGGTGCTCCTCCTAAGAGCCCCTCCAGTCCAGTACACAGGCACGCAAAAGGTCCTCAAGTGTCTGTATCGTGCGCTCAGACTGTCCGTCCGTCTGGGGGTGGTAAGCCGTGCTCAACCTCAACCTCGTCCCCAAGGCCTGCTGAAACTCAGCCCAAAACTGGGACGTAAAGTGGGTATCCCGGTCAGATACGATCTCTCGCGGAACTCCGTGTAGTCATACCACATCACGGATATACCTCTCTGCCAACTGTGCTGGTCCCAAAGTGACTCGGATCGGCAAGAATCGCGCCGTTTTCGTCAGTCTATCCACTATTACCGAGACTGCGTCGTGTCCCCGCTGGGTAACAGGTAAGCCCACCACCAAGTCCATGGTGATGCTCTCCCACTTCCACTCTGGCACTGGAAGCGGCTGGAGCGGCTCTGCAGGCCTCTGATGCTCGGCTTTCACCTGCTGGCACACTAAGCACTGCTGCACAAACTCACCCACATCCCGCTTCATCCGTCTCCACCAAAACTCGCATCTCAAGTCGTGGTACATTTTCGTGTTTCTGGGATGTATGGTGAATCTGGAACCGTGTGCCTCAGTCAGGAGCTCTCTCAATAGCTCCTCGTCTCTGGGAACGCACAACCGTCCCCTCAAGCGTAGCACCTGGTCTGTGAAAGAGAAATCCCCAGGGTCTCCTGACAGTACTCTGTCGCGCAAAGACTGCAAGTACGGATCGGCCATCTATCCTATGATGATGCGGTCTATCAGCTCTGGCCTAGTCTGCCGTGTCATCGTCACTGCCCCACAGTACCCTCATAACTCTAGAGGTCGCCAACTGCCCACCTCCTCCAAAAGGCTCCGACTCTATAACTATAGACTGGCCAAGGGTAACGACCCGGTTCCCGAGTCCCTACGAGACAGGAGAACCGGACCGACTCGACTAATCCCAAGACCTAGTCGTCCAACGAGGAAGTAACCAAAAGACAGTAAAATAAACCACATTCAGCATGAATATAACTAACAGTAAGAAAGTACAGCAGTAAGGAAAGAAACTACTACAGTAGGTACCACCACAACAGTAAAACAGCATGTATCATATAACAAGAACTGCAGGTAAAGAAGGTACAGCGGAAACAAAAACTACTCACTAGAACAGAAACAAAGAGGTACAAAAGCTGTGGTAACTCTACTGGACCCTACTCGGCCCAGCATCCTCTGCAGCTGCCGACCCTGGCTGCTCAACACCTGGTCCTGAAAAAGGTAACGAGTGTAACACGTCAGCAAAACGCTGAGTAGAGTGGCAAACTAACTAAGGGCAACAGTAGAGTGTACAGTAGCTGTTATGTTCTATTACTTCCTTTATTCACATCTTTCAATTTTTCTTACTATTTCATTTATTTCTCAGATCCTTTACTTGATCTCGAATGTCCTCTTGGGAACGATCTTGATTGCAGTCTTTTCCAAAAGTAGAAGTAGCACGTGGTGCTCTCCTGGCCGGGAGAGTCCCCCGTGGTGATCCTACCCTCAGTCAACCACCCCAAGGTCACTGACAGACGTAACGGTGACTACGGCACGCGCGATAAACGCACAGGTAGCTAGCCCGCACTGGCACGCGGTCAGTCGTTTCCGTTAACGGGTGCGCCCAAAGCACAGCACGGAACCAGGGCAGAGCCCTCTCAGTAACAGGGGTCCAACCCCTCCACAGTAACCAAACCGGGGCCTTGCCCCTCCACAGTCCGCGCACCCTCGCCTGACTACCCTGGTTTGCCCTAGTGGGCCTAACAAGTCGGTGAAGGAGGCTAGCAGAACCTCGGGACCCGTGGGGTAGCTAGTACTCTCCTAACACTACTAGCTCTCCTCGGTACTACGTACACGAGGGCCAACAAGTCGGTACAGAGCGGCCAATCCTAACCCCGGGTCCCTGGGGCGGCTGGCCCCACTCTGCACTAAAAAGGTACAGGTACTTCCCTTGGTACTGCGTACCCAAGAGACAGTACAAACTACATCTCAGTTCCATTCCTTTTTCTTTCCAGGAGTTCCACTCCTAATTCCCCGTAGGGTTCCAGCTCTTTATCTCAGAACATCATATGTTTCACTTCCCAGATTCACGTTCTCAAATCCATGATCTCAAACATATTTCTTTATTCATAACAGGCAGCTGTTAATTAAATTTACAGGCAGCTTTATATTCCTTTCCATTTTTCCAAGACTGCAGTAATATACATTCCACTAGTTTTTCCACCCTAGGATTCATGCCATATCCTAGGATCTATCATACAATCTAGTTTTCCGGCCCTAGGATTCATGCAACACCTAGGAGCTATCATTCCATATATTTCTCATTCCTAGGATTCATGCTGCCCTAGGTTCTAGTTATGGTTCCATACTTTAACGGATTTTATTAATACTTAAAGCCACTCTACCAGGTTCTGTGATGATGCGGTCTATCAGCTCTGGCCTAGTCTGCCGTGTCACCGTCACTGCCCCACAGTACCCTCATAACTCTAGAGGTCGCCAACTGCCCACCTCCTCCAAAAGGCTCCGACTCTATAACTATAGACTGGCCAAGCATGCGGGCGCCTTACGGCTCAAGGCGTCAGCCACCACATTGGCCTTTCCCGGGTGGTAGGAGATGCTGCAGTCGTAGTCCTTCAGGAGCTCCAACCAACGTCTCTGTCTCATGTTGAGCTCCTTCTGGTCAAAAAGATATCCAAGGCTCTTGTGATCAGTAAAAATCTCGAAGGTCTCACCGTACAAGTAGTGCCTCCAGGTCTTCAGCGCGAATACAACAGCTGCCAACTCTAGGTCGTGGGTAGGGTAGGTATGCTCATGGGGCTTCAGTTGCCGCGAAGCGTAAGCGACAACGTGACCCCTCTGCATAAGCACACCTCCTAACCCCTGCAAGGAGGCGTCCGTGTACACAACGAACCCGCCACTACTGTCAGGGATGGTGAGCATGGGAGCCGAGGTCAACCTCTCCTTCAGCTCCAGAAAACACGCCTCACAGGCGTCTGTCCAAGCGAAAGGCACGTCCTTCCGGGTCAACTGTGTCATAGGACGCGCAATCTGCGAGAATCCTCTGATGAATCGTCTGTAGTAGCCTGCGTATTTGACGTACAGCCTGCGTCGTCTCAGAGTGTCCAGAACCATCCGCAAGTGCTGTCCGTGCTGCGTCCGATCTCTAGAATAGATGAGTACATCATCTATGAAAACCACCACGAACTGGTCCAAGTACGGTCTAAACACCCGGTTCATCAGGTCCATGAAAGCAGCGGGGGCATTGGTCTGCCCAAACGGCATGACCAAAAACTCGTAATGTCCGTACCGGGTGCGGAAAGCTGTCTTGGAGACGTCGGTCTCCCTGATTCTCAACTGATGGTAACCAGACCTCAAGTCTATCTTGGAAAACACCGTGGCACCCCGCAACTGGTCGAACAAATCGTCGATCCTCGGCAGCGGATATCTGTTCTTGATGGTGACCCTATTCAACTATCGGTAGTCCACACAAAGGCGTAGGGTCCCATCCTTCTTCTTCACAAACAGTACCGGGGCTCCCCAGGGAGACACACTGGGCCTCACGAAACCCTTCTCCAGAAGGTCCTGCATCTGAGACTTGAGCTCTCGCAGCTCAAGCGGTGCCATCCTGTATGGCACGGTGGAGATGGGGCTGGTCCCTGGTACTAGTGAGATCTCAAACTCGATCTCACGCTCGGGCAGTAGTCCTGGTAACTCGTCTGGAAACACGTCAGGGTACTCTCTGACCACCGAGATGCCCTGGACGTCTGCCACAGGGCTGGGCTCTGCCACCACACAAGCTAGGAAGCCTCACACCCCTGGCTCAAAAGTCTCGCCGCCCGAAGCCCCGAAATGCACCTGAAACCTCCGTCCACTGGCTGTCCGTGAAACTCGAAAGGCAACTCTAGAATGGAGAAGACGATCTTCCTCTCAAAACAGTCCACCAAGGCGTGGTAAGAGGACAACCAATCCATCCCCAGAATCACTCCAAAGTCCTCCATCTGTATCATAATCAGGTCAGCTGGCAGGCTATGTCCCCCGACGCTGACCTCGCAATCCGTGTACACCTCCTCAGCTACAAACAGCTGACCACTCAGACCTCTGATTATGAATGGATTCTCTAACAGTGTATAATCCCGGTCCAAACTAACTGCGAAACTGGCTGCGACAAACGAGTGCGTAGCGCCGGAATCGAAAAGCGTGTAAATGAGTCTGCCAGAAACTGAAACCATACCTGCTACCACCGATCCCGAAGCTCTGGCGTCCCTGTGTGTTAGGGCGTTGATACGCCCCTCAGCTCTAGGTGCGGACGAAGCAGCCACACTTTGCGTCGGACGGGTAGGTGCTGGCCGGTACCCTCCTCGCGACTGCTGTCCTCCTCCTCGCGCCTGGGAACCGCGGCCTCCTACGCGCCCTCCAGTGCTCTGCACGGGGAGTATCTGCTGACCTCCTGCCCTAGATGGGCAGTCCCTCCTGATGTGGCCCGGCTGGCCACACTGGTAGCAGAGGGGAACCCGACTCCCGCCCTCAGTTGGTCCCTGCTGTCGGCTAGGCGGGGGTCCGGTGCTGGAGACTGGCCCCTGTCGAGGGCCCCCAAAGGCCACTGATGGCCCTGCACAACGTGACGGCTCTCCTGTGGACGCCACGTGTCTCCGTTCTCGCCGGCCCTGTGAAAAGTCTGGCTGGAAGGGCCTCTTCCGCTTGCCGTCAGTGTCTCGCGCGGACGGGTTGGTCTCCTCGTAAGTCATAGGTGCCTCTACCACCCTCGAAAACGTAGGCAGCTTCAGGGGTTTGGCATACCCCCGAATCACAGGCCGGAGCCCCTCTTTGAACCTCCAAAGGCGCTCCTCCTCAGTGGCTACCGTTGTCGCTGTAAAACGGGACAGCTCCAAGAAACGCGTGCGGTACGCGCTCACAGTCATCGTCCCTTGGCGGAGAGTGTGAAACTCCCACCTCCTCTGGTCCTGCCACGTCTGGGGAAAGTACTGCTCGCAGAAGAGGGTGACGAACTGGTCCCACGTCGGCTCGTCCCTCTCCTATCCCCGGACCGCCCTCCACCACCGGTGTGCCGCACTCTCCAGCTGGTACTTGGCAAAGGCCACGCGGCACTCCACCAGGGGGCGAAGGGTGTCGAGGATCTTCTCCAGCTGCTCAAGCCAGTCCTCTGCCTCGGTCGGGTCCTCATCCCCCTTGAAGGAGGGGGCTTCAGCTTCCGGAACTGTCCGAAAAGCTCGAAGTGGTGCTGTAGGGGAGGTGCTGGTACACCTCCAGGCGAAGGTGCCTCGTGTATAGAAGTGTCGGAGGAAGGTGGGGGCGGCAGCGGCCCATCCCCTCCCTCGTGTCCAGCGCCGCATCCGTCGAGTGGTCCCACAGAGGACTCCCCCTCTGCAATCCCAGGGTGAGGTGCTCGGGGCGGTGGGTGGAGTTCCTCTCGTACAATGTCTCGTATCAGCCGGGCGAGGTCCTGGGCCTGGACGCCCAGGAGTAGTGGCCGGTCCACTGGGGTGTCGGCAACGGCACGCCCACCTCGCCGACCTCGTCCTCGGCCGCGCTAGCGGCCAGCCTCACCAGTCTCGCGACGAGGCATCTCCTGTAAGGAGACGCGAAACAAAACGGAACACGTCACTACGGAACGATACCGAACGGAAACGTCTAGGAACTCATGTCAAGAGATATGTTGTGGTGGCTACTCTAGTTATAGACATGTGAATTGGTTATTTTCCAGTCAGTTGGTTCACTTCTCGGGACAACCTTGCTCTGATACCATCTTGTAACGACCCGGTTCCCGAGTCCCTACGAGACACGAGAACCAGACCGACTCAACTAATCCCAAGACCTAGTCGTCCAACGAGGAAGTAACCAAAAGAGCAGTAAAATAAACCACATTCATCATGAATATAACTAACAGTAATAAAGTACAACAGTAAGGAAAGAAACTACCACAGTATGTACCACCACAACAGTAGAACAACATTCATAATATAATTTGAACTGCAGGTAAAGAAAGTACAGCGGAAACAAGAACTACTCACTACAACGTAACAAAAAGAGGTACAAGAGACAGTGGTAACACTACTGGACCCTACTCGGCCCAGCGTCCTGTGCAGCCGTTGACCCTGGCTGCTCAACACCTGGTCCTGAAAAAGGTAACGAGTGTAAAATGTCAGCAAAATGCTGAGTAGAGTGGCAACTAAACTAAAGACAACAGTAGAGTGTACAGTAGCTGTTATGTTCGATTACTTTATTCACATCTTTCAATTGTCTCACTATTTCATTTATTCCTCATATCTTTTTCTTGATCTCGAATGTTCCTCGTGGGAACGATCTTGATTGCAGTCTTTTCCAAAAAGTAGAAGTAGCACGTGGTGCTCTCCTGGCCGGGAGAGTCCCCCGTGGTGATCCTACCCTCAGTCAACTACCCCAAGGTCACTGACAGACGTAACGGTGACTACGGCACGCGCGATAAACGCACAGGTAGCTAACCCGTACTGGCACGCGGTCAGTCGTTTCCGTTAACGGGTGCACCCAAAGCACAGCACGGAACCATTCCACGGCAGAGCCCTCTTAGTAACAGGGGTCCAACCCCTCCACAGTAACCAAACCGGGGCCTTGCCCCTCCACAGTCCGCGCACCCTCGCCTGACTACCCTGGTTTGCCCCAGCGGGCTTAACAAGTCGGTGTGGGAGGCTAGCAGAACCCCGGGGCCCGTGGGGTAGCTAGTACCTCCTTACACTAGTAGCTCTCCTCGGTACTACGTACGCGAGGGCCAGCAAGTCGGTACAGAGTGGCCAGTCCTAACCCTGGGTCCCTGGGGCGGCTGGCTCCGCTCTGCACTAAACAGGTACAGGTACTTCCCTTGGTACTACGTACCCAAGAGACAGTACACAACTACATCTCAGTTCCATTCCTTTCTCTTTCCAGGAGTTCCACTCCTAATTCCCCCGTAGGGTTCCATCCTTTTTACTCAAACATCCAGGTTTCACTTTCCAGTTTCACATTCTTACAATCCCTGTTCTCAACCACGTTATTTATTCACAACAGGCAGCTGTTAATTCAAATTACAGGCAGCTTTATATCTCTTTCCATTTTCCAAGACTGCAGTATTATACATTCCACTAGTTTTCCCATCCTAGGATTCATGCCATATCCTAGGATCTATCCTACAATCTAGTTTTCCAACCATAGGATTCATGCAACACCTAGGAGCTATCATTCCATCTATTTCTCATTCCTAGGATTCATGCAATGTCCTAGGTTCTATTTATGGTTCCATAATTTAACATATTTTATTAATAACTTAAAGCCACTCTACCAGGTACAATGGGAGTAATGGGGGCGTGGTCGGGAATCCCGCGTGCCTCCGTGACCCCCGAGACTGCAACGGAACGGGGTCCTATCACAAGGATCAAACACAAGGAGTGTCTCAAAACAGTGTATAGCTACTGTAGATGGGTAGAGGAATTAATTCCGAAAAGAACGCAACTCGAATCGCGGAAAACGGAACCCGAACGGGCCCTAAACGGGTCGAAAACGACGAAACTGTGTAAAATCAGACGTCTGGAACTTCTTCCAGACGTCTTAAAAAGTGGATCAGAGAATTACCTTGTTCAGCGTGGTTTCACAGACGTCCAGAAGTCTGCGAGGACGTCTACCCTAGCTCCCAGACGTCCGATGGTCACCCCGGACGTCTGGAGGTCGCTCCCGCCGTCTGGTACTACAGCCAGACGTCTGATTCGCGTTGGATGGCGAATCACCGAGCCTGCGCACACCCATCTCTCTCCCTCAGTACGGTCAATCGACAAGAAGGAAGAAGAAGACGGAAAACTCACCTTTCAGACGTCTGGACAGTCTTCCAGATGTCTACCCCGCCGTCTAGCTATCAGCACAGACGTCTGATTCTGGAAATTTTTCCAGAACTAGGGCGCGACTCGCCCTCCGCTCGCGACGCCGCGCCTCGTCGCACCTCGTACGCCTGCTGCTCGAGCCGCAGCAGGCCTCCCGCGTAGTTCTGCGCCCGCTGCGCTTCCCACCGGCCGACCCTGGCAGCCCCGGCGAGCTCGCCCTCACGGCTGAGCGCCACTCTCGCACGCAGCACCCCCTCCGCGCTCACTGCGGCCGTCGCCGCCGCAGCAACCCCGTGTCCGGTCTCGCGCTCGCTCTCGCGCACTGGAAGGAGAAGAGGAAAGGGGTGGAGGCGACGGGAGGGAGCACGTGGCCTTTTAAGGCCGCGCGAGGAGGAGAGGGAATCGCGGCAGGGCGTCTGCAGTCGCAGAGGGAATAATGAATATGCGGGTCTGCGCGCTCAGGCGCGCAGACGACCCGCGCGTGTCGAAAATAACTGATTTCCAGACGTCTGGAAACGATCCCAGACGTCTGGTCAGACGTTTGGATGTGATCCCAGACGTCTGGTCCGACGTCTGGGCCACCTCCCAGACGTCTTAAAAGACGTCTGGGGCACGCGTTCGTAACAGTACAGAGTGGCCAATCCTAACCCCAGGTCCCAACCCAAGGGCGGCTAGCTCTGCTTTACACTAAACAGGGGGATAGTCGCTCTCCTTGATACTCCGTACTTAAGGGCTAGCTCACTTCCCCACTCACATTCCCAGTTCCATTCCATTTATTTCCAGGAGCTCTACTCCTAATTCCCCGTAGGGTTCAATCTCATATTCCTCATGTCATTCCATACCAGGTTTCATCATCTCTATTTCCATTCTCAGGTTATACACATGCAACTTGTAATTCTATTGTTCACATTTCCATAGTGAGGTTATTCACAGGTAGCTCGTGTTTCCAACATTCACCTTTTTATTTTCAAATTATATACATGCAGCTCATATTATGTCATTTCACATGTGTGACAGGAAAGTCACATACAACAGTTATTTAGTACAAGCATTGTATATTTCACAGGCAACTGTTATTCATTTACAGGTAATTGTTATCATTCTATCTACTCATTCAAGACTGCAATCCATTCATTCAATACAAACATTCCAGTATTTCTAGTCCTAGGATTCATGCCATACCCTAGGATCTAATCATTCATTCCACACATACATTCAGGTTTGTATTTAAACTAGGGGAAGCCACTCTACCAGTAAACCAAGGAGTAGTGGGGGCTTGAACGGTAGGTCCACGTGCCTCAACAAGCCCCGAACCCGCAACGGAACGAGGTCCTAGCACAAGGATCAATCACAAGAGAATACTTAGAACAGAATAGAAAGTATTCCAACTAGTAGGGGAAAACATACGAAAAACATCAGTATCTTAATTGCGGAAATAAGACCTCAATCGGACCCTAAACGTGTCAAAAATAGTGTTTCTGAGTCAAATCAGACGTCTAGAACACTTTCCAGATGTCTTAAAAGAGTCCAGTAATGTACTTAAGCCTCTGCGTCAATCCTCAGACGTCCAGGAACTCCGCTAGATCGTCTGGACCCGGTTCCAGACGTCTGACCACCTCTTCGGATGTTTGGAAGCGCTTCCCGTCATCTGGTAGTCCACCCAAACGTCTGAAATGCGTGGGAGGGCATGTCCCGCGCCTTTTCGAAGTGAATCCTGCACGCGTAACTGAATCTTCTCAAATCGGGCAAGAAACAGTGCCTCGGCGGAGCGTCCTGCATGGCCGTATCCGCAAAGAGGACGTACCTTCGCGAAGTCTACTCCTCAGTCGTCTGGAACCTCCTCCAGACGTCACCTACGTCGTCTAGACGCCGCTCCAGACGTCTGATTCTAGGAGAAACCCAGAACCAGAACCTGCTTCCGCTCTCTCGCACCGCGTGTGGCCCCGTCGTGCCCTCTCGCTTGCTGCTCCGGCTGCAGCAGTGTCGGGGAGGACCTCCCCGACGCACTCCTTCGCCTTGTGCACGCGCCGCTCCGACTGTGAGCTCACTAGCGAGCTCCCACGCAAGCTCGCAAGGTAAACTCCTCTCCCTCCCATGCTACTCCTCCTCTCCTTCTCACGCCACGCCCGTGCTCTCACCGATCTGCTGCTCTCACTGGAGGGAAGGAGGAAGGCGGCTGGGAAGTGGGGGTGGAACGTGGGAGAGGAGGGGGCTTATATAAGGGTGTGGGTTTAGGGTTTCGTCAGGGCGAAAGGAGAGAGAAGAAGAAGGAAAACGAGAGGGGTGTACTGTCTGCGGGCAGCACGCGTGCAGACGCGAGCTCGTACTAAAAATTTTCGATTTCCAGACATCTGGGAAGGTGTTCAGACGTCTAACCCACAGTTCAGACATCTTAAAGGGCTCAAATAGCATGGTTCTTAACAGCGTGGGAGGAGGAGGAGACCGAGGTCGAAGGAGCTTTGATGGAAGCTCGACGGAGCTCGCACAGCCGCCTCGAGCGCACGCAGGTCTGGGAGACGACCTCCCGACCCTCTGCAGCGGCTGGAGTTGCGGCGGTGTGAGGGGAAGCGAGTGGAGAGCATTGGAAGGAGTTCTTGATACTGGATGTTTTCCAGTATCAGGCGTCTGGAGTGGAGTCCAGATGGCTGATGGGGTATCTGGACGTATGAAGCTAAGGCCAAACGTCTGAAAGCTCTTTTATCGCGAAGGTACGTATCTCCCTGCGCCATGCATATCGCAGCGTAGGGGTATATGTCGATTGATCATGCCTACGTTGTCGTATGCAGGTGCAGCCTTGGGAAGGAGCGCGGACGTTATGCTTTTGGACGTCCGATCAGATCATCGGACGTTCGGAGGAGAGTCCAAACGACCGGAGGCATTATCCGACGTCTGGAACTGCCTTTAGACGATCGCAGAGAAGGCCTAGACGTCTAAGGATACTGCAGGGACTTAAGGTAAGGATCTGGCACCTTTTAAGACGTCTCCCAGACGTCTGATTTTGAATAGTATGTACGTTTTTGACCCGTTTGGGGTTTGTTTTACCCAAACGAAATACTTGTATTCTTCTCGAGAGTTCCTCTACGTATTAGAGTCCTTTGTACATTGTTCTGAACTCTCATTTTGTGATGTATTCTCTGGTATAGGGTTTCAGCCTGCTGCGTGTTTCAGGCTCGCAGAGATGCCTAGGTCTGCGGTTCGAGCCCCCATTACTCCCGAGTTGCCTGGTAGAGTGGTTTAATTCTGCTAATAACATTTAAATAAGAATGTGATTGTGGAAATAGTTTAATGGAACCCTAGGATGTGGCATGAACCTTAGGATAGAGAAATGAATGAACCATTGGTGTTGTATAACGTACTTGCATGCATGATTGAGATAAACTGTTAGCAATTGCCTGTATTATAATTATGAGCTACCTATAATTTATGAGCAATTACCTGTTAAATCACCAGTTGCGTGTATCGAATTATGGAAACACGAGCTACTTGTATATGGATGAGAAATGAATTGTGAATGGTGAAATCTGGATTGGAATAAATGAGGTGAACATGAGTATGAACCCTACGGAGAATTAAGAGTAAAACTCCTGTGGTTAGACAAAAACCTGGAATGTAAATGGAAAGTGTGCTGGCCCTTGAGTACGTGGTACCAAGGAGAGCAATTGTCCCCTTTTTGTGTAGAGTGGAGCTAGCCTCCCTTGGGTTGAGACCCGGGGTTAGGCTTGACCACTCTACACTGACTCCTGTTGGCCCTCGTGTACGCGGTACTGAGGCGAGCTACTAGTGTAGGGAAAGGGCGAGCCACCCCACGGGGCTCAGGGTTTAGCTAGCCACCCTACATCGACTTGTTAGGCCCTCTAGGTGTTGGTGCTAGAGCACAACGATCATTTGTTTTAATGATAACAAAACACGTATCATTTAACATTTGCACTTGGAGTATTAGATTTCAGGTCAATTGCAAATGGAGACGTGATTAGACAGAGTTCGAGCTCGCATCCAGGACGGATTGGAGGAGCTTGATGGAGAACAGAGGAGATTTGCAAGGAGCGATGGATTGAAGAAGGAAGGAGATGAAGAATAGGATAGATTTCCTTCTCTTGTACTTTTTGTATTTTTCGTTTCTTTTGTTTCTCTTTATTTTTGTTACTTAGATTCATGTTAAAGAGCCTCAAAGTATCCTAACAGTAGTCCTAGGAACACCTGCACAACCCTAGGACATTTAGGTTTTCTGTAGAATACTTAGGAAACCAATATATGGTTCAAACAGCCTTTCCAGATGTCTAATTCCAATATCAGACGTTTGATATTGTGTTTTAAGACGTCTGACTGTTTATTCAGACGTCTGATAACAATTAGCCTGGACTTAGAAGTTCTGTCTGATGAAAATCAGACGTCTAGACCTCAGTCCAGACGTCTTAGAAGACGTCTGATGACTTTGCCAGACGTCCAATTAGTGGACCGTTGGCTAGCTTAACAAACACTCAAGGAGATGACCGTTAGAGCCTTATCAGACGTCCTTAAGCCTTTCCAGACGTCTGATAGATGACCGTTTTGCCTCGGCTGACCCAAAATCTCTTCTCAGAGATTTTCTAGCCGCTGCACTCTCTTGGAAATCCATTCCCACGAAAAAGTAGGTTTCCAGATGTCCATATATAGTGCCATACGTCCTGTATGTCGTCTGATGGACTTGCGCTACAACCCTGTTTAGATCTGATTCAAGTTAGGAAGAGACCTGCCCAAAATCAGACGTCTGACCTTATTTTCAGACGTCTTAAAGTGATCTTCCAGACGTCTGATGCCAGGATCAGACGTCTGATAACCTTGTTAGTACAATCATTGTTCCTAATTTCGGCCTGATTCTCTTGGGCTTTGCTCCCAACGGCTATGGGAGCTTTCCTAAGGCCTCTATAAATAGAGAGGAACCTCTTGCACACAAACATACACTTAGATACACAAGATACACCAAGTAATACATTTTCACACCATTTTGTTTCGCTTGATCCTAAGAAGCACGCTCTTGCTCTCCAAGTTCCAGTTCTTCATCTAGAGAGCATCAAAGCATTTGCGCACCCGCTCTCCCGCCGTAGTTTACGAGAGCGACGTTGCACCGTCGCGTTGCTCATGCACCTGCATCATCGATCCGACGCGCTTCTTGCAAAGGAGAGCTTCCTAATTCCTATAGAAGCTAGGTTTAAATCTTTGTTGGCTCTATAGGATTGTTGTCATTTATCTTTGTTATTTGGTTGGGTATTCGCTTTGCGAATTCCCGTCTCCTTCGTGGGACAAAATCCTTCTTGTGAAGAGAAGGGGTTGAGGAACGCTACCCTCACACTTGTAGCGTGGTTGTAATTGAGGTTGAATCACCCTCATTTAAGTGATTCATTTAGTGGATTTGATCAACTTGGTTGATCGGAAAATCCTAACTCTAGAGGGTTAGGTGGTGGTTTTCACCCGATTTGGGTTTCCACCTAAAAATCTTTGTGCCTTCTGCGTGATTGATTTTTTGTGAGATTGTTTATATTTTATTTCCACAATTTATTATGTCACCCTCTCCTGGTAGGGCCTCCGTTTTCCTACACTGGGCAATGTAGGGTAGTCAGACGAGGGTGCGCGAACTGTGGATGGGAGAGACCTCTGTTTGGTTCTGAGGGGCGAGACCCTGTTCTGAGAGAACAAGGCCCTATACTGTTCCGTACTGTACTTTGAGCGTACCCGCTAGCGAAAATGATTGACCGCGGGTTAGTGCGGGGTAGCTACCCGTGCGCTTATCACGCGTGCCGTGGTTACCGCTACGTCTTGACAGTGACCTTGGGGTGATTGACTAGGTGTAGGACTACCACGGGGGACTCTCCCGGCCAAAAGAGCACCACGTGTACCTTCTACTCTACGGAAAAGGCTGCAATCAAGATCGTTCCCATGAGGAACATGCAAGATCAAGAATATCTGGATGTTTGAGAAAAATGGGTGAAAGGAAATACACATAAAACAAATAAATAGAAAAGAGAATTAAACATGTTGCTTTTACTGTTTTAGATAATATAGATACCACTCTACTCAGCGTTCGCTGACTCTATCTTTTCATGATATTTTTCAGGACCAGGAGTTGAGCAGCCCGAGCTTCCGACTGCGGAGGGTGCTAGGCCCAATCGAGCCCAACCGTAGTTTTTCAGCAGTTCCTTTTCGTTCCTTTACTGTTGCAGTAAGTGTTGGACTGTTAGTTACTATTTGACTCTAGTTGTTACTTCCGCTTTCCGTTGTTTTTGTTGTTGTGGTGACACGTAATGAAACAACAGATTTACTTTCCTTTACTGCTTTGTACGTTTCTTCTGCTTAGTTATAATGCATATGTGAATGTGGTTTACTTTCTTGCTTTTGGGTTATTTCTTGCTGGATGACTAGGTCTTGGGATTAGTCGAGGCGAGCTGATCTCGAGTCCTGTAGGGATCCGGGAATCAGGTCGTAAGAGGATGCCTTTTAATTCTGTCTAAACAAAGAATTAGATGAGAACATAAATAATGATGTCTTATTTAAACATCAAAGTTTAGATGCCTACGCCAAAGTTTCGAATAATTTAGGCTAAGTTTAGGGAAGGTAGAGGGGGAAAAGAATGGCCGAAAGAAGGTGTGGTGGCTATTGGCTATAGTGAAGGAGGATGGCCGGTGAGGGGGTGGTAGGTTGTGTGGTGATGGTGGTGGTGGTGGTGGTAGCGACTCTAGTGATTGGCTGGGCGAAGGGGAAGGTAGAGAGAATGATAGATGGTCGGTGAGGGGTGATGGGTTGTGTGGTGGTGGTGGATCGGTGGTAGTGGGCCAGCGGCTCTAGTAGTAAGCTCAGGTTGGGCAGAGCAAAGGTAGTGACAACGATGGATGAATAGTAAGCGGGTGGTGGGTTGTGTGGTGATGGTAGTGGTGGCGGTGGCAATGACTCTAGTGAAGGGAGGTGGTAGCTCTCACTAATGTAGAGGTGGGATAGAGGAGGGAGGAAGATGCTAACCTCGAGTAATAATGACGAGAACAATGGCACCAACGAGATGGGTGCTACGAGAGAGGTTGGTGGCAATGACGAAAGGGGAAACTCGATTTATGGCTTGTGAACGAGAGGGAAACTGAAAAGAAACGTACAATGGAGAACACATAGGGAGAGAGAAAAGAGAAATCAAGGGAGTAGTGTGCATTATTTGCATTGGTTCTTTTTGTCTTCTTTCATGTTTAAATAGGGTAGCTTTTTTTTTCTTTAAAATTTTAACAGATACTCTCGTGCATGTGTGTATATCGGGTTTAATCAGGTTACGGGTTGGGTTGGATTTGTTAGACTTCAAAACCAACCCAACCCATTTTTTATCGAGTTGGGAAAATCTCAACTTAACTCAACCCAATCTAAGTCACAACCTAACTCAAACCAACCCAATCAGGTTGAATCTGGATTAAACCTGACCCATACGCACCCCTAATGGGTAAAACATATATATATATATATATATATATATAACCTCCAAGATAACCACATTCCCGAGGCCTCTCATGCAGCAGCTGGAAGCACTCCTCTCCCCTCGCGAGTGAGAGTTTGGCAACGAGAGTACGAGTGCCTCACTGCGAGCTCAAGGGATGGTCTCTGTATTGTCCAATATATAATTAATTAGTGGCGCCATTGTGGATATACACGTCCAGAATGTGATCAGGATTTGGTTGGGGAAGGTCACGGACATTGTAAGGTTGCAGCAATGAAGGTTTTTGCACGACACAAGGGTCATATCTGCCTCAAGATTCTTACATGGGTGGCTTGAATTTGTTTGTTCCAAGGCATGGAGGGTGCAATTGGTAGTACGTAGCTAGAAGCTAAGACATCTCTTCACAAGATGATATATATAATTAATTCAGTGGTCTATCGACATCCATGACATTAGGCAAACATGGAGGGAGCAATTGAGAGTACGTAGCTAGAAGCTAAGACACCTCTTCATAAGATGACATATATAATTAAGTGGTCTATCGATATCCAATGACATTATTAGGCAAGCAAACACTGCAGAGATGCAATGTTTTTGTTAGGTATAGGACCACATCCAGCTCGTTCCGAATTGGTTTTAAAGGTGCATGATAAGTTGAAGATGTTTAATTAAATTGTACCGCATCCAGCTGGTTACCGAATTGGTTGAAAGGGGCAAGATAAGTTGAAGGTGATGGGGTGTAACTTTTCCCTCATCTAAGGTATTACGTTTCTCTTTTCTCTTTTCTTTTTTTTTAAGTACATTCTTTTATATCAGATATTTCCTTCAATGAAAATATTTTAACAAAAAAAAGAAGGAAAAAAAGTTGAAGGTGTTTATTTAAATTGCATAGCCGTGGGCACTGCCTTCAACACACGTGGCCAACCTTCATTGAAGATCCCGGGGTTATGCTGGGATCAAGCAGACGAAACATGATTGGAATCCATACCGGCGACGGATCGCTGGTCTTCTCTGTTTTTCATGGATAATTTGACTTCATCTTTGGTGGTTTCTACGCAGGGGGCGAACCTTGGGATGCATTCGGATAGGGCGTAATTTTTTCTGTATTTCCTTGGCTTTTGATTTATTTTGATGCATATATTAAGCCTCGTTTTTTTTTTTGAAAATAAACTTTCCATTACATTTAAGTACCCGATTCAATAGATGCGAGGGATGATAAAAGAAACCTAAGCCTCCAAAAGGGTAAGAAAAATATCCCGAAGAACGAGAGAACTAAAGAATAAAAAATAAAAGAGATAAAAAATAAAGAAGAAGAAGAAAAAAAATGTCCCTGAATCAGAGATCAGAAAATCTTCCGAAGTAGGTCGACCTCATAAAATACCAATTAGATAAAATCTCGAAAATTATGTTAACGAAAAATCGAGTAAATCGACCCTTAACTTGTCTCAGGAATCCCAATTGTAATAAATACAGAGTCACTTGATCCCAACAAAACTAAACCTAAACTAAAAAAATAAGAAAGAGAAGGATCAAACCAAACCCACGACACGAAACCAACTACAATAACACCAAACCGCCCAAGAAAACGCGCAGCATCCGCGTCACGACCGACGAAGCCACGCCACCACCGCAGCTCAGCCGCAACTGCCACGCATTGCGATCGGCCGCTCGCCGCCCACCCACAGCCGCCGCCGGCGACCCACAGCATGATCGACTGCCTAACGACATCACTGCGCCCGCGCATGCAACTGCTGCGACCGCCAACGGCAAGGCCACGCAACCCCAACGCACATCCGCAGCCGCGACGCCGAAGCCGCGCCACCTCAACCGCATGCGTCGAGAGCAGATATCACGAGCTTCGAGAGCCTCTGCATGTCCTGTAGTGGCTTCGATCGTCGGAAGGAGAGACCCAGGAAGGGGGAGGAGGAGGTCCGGAGGCGAAGGGGGAGATCCGATCAGCCAATTAGAGCAACAAGGCTTCTAGGGCTTTTCTGACTGGAGGAGAAGAGGGGGAGGGTAGAGCGCTCTCGTTTTATGTTCCCCCTTTTCAGTCAAAGTGTTACCCCACTCTCCAAGCATTTCAGTTCCTCTCATCCAGAGTCCGATATTACAAACGGTTGAAGGGCGTTATGTTGGGTAACAAGAAGTTAGAATTGATAGGTAAATTATTGTGATTTAAACACTTTAAATAGATAATTAGTAGCGATGTTTATTTGTTTTAAGTTAAAAATTAGGAAAATGCATGTACTGACGTATAAAATGATATGAAAATATTTGTGGATGTTATTTTTGTATTTTTAATAATGTTGAGAATATGAGTTTACTTAATAATTGATATTTAATGTAAAGAAATAAAATAACGTAAGGTTTATTATGGAGTGGTTCTTATTATATTCAAAAAAATCACCACACTACTTTAACTTAAAATGTACAGGTGATAAATAACTTTGCATCTGTGATAAATTGTTTTAAAGTATCTTTGCATCGATATAAAATTATTCAAATGGTAGTTTCACCTGTCCAAAGTAATTCTGCACCGATGCAAAGTGATTTTGACCTATAAGTTTAGGATTTAGGTTTATGGAAAGTGATTTCACGTATAAGAAATGATTTTTCACCTTAGGATTTAAAGTTTAGGATTTAGGGTTTAGGAAACACTAAATCCTAAACCCTAAGGTGGAAAAACCGCCTTTCAAGTGTAAAATCAGTTGTCATAGGTGAAGAAACATTTAGAATTTAATTTTACACCGGTGCAATCTTATTTTGCAGTTGTGCAATACTACTTGGATGAATACTTTTTTCAACGGTTGAAAATCGTCACCTATTTAGTCAAAATTGTTGCATTCTGTCGTTACGAAAGTGTGTGTCGCATTAGTGTATACATGACGGTTTTGTATTCAAACCGTCATATATATTTATAAAAGATAGTTCTACTACAAACTGTCGTTAAGTACCATTAAACAACAGTTTTGATGACCGTTGTCTATGATACACCTAAACCATAGATGACAGTTGCAAAAATCGTCATGTAATGCGATAAACGACCGTTTTCATATAGCCGTCATATATATAAAAACAACGGTTATAAATATAATCGTTATGTATATATGTACATTTTTTTTCACTATATAATATAGGTTTACGATTTAGGCTTATATATAAACCAATATAAATCTTATAAATCATAAACATATGTAACATAAAAAATATATACAGTATAAAAATTTTATCAACATATAACATGCAACATAAAACATTAAACATACAGTAAATATATATATAAACTTAATGAAAAAAATATGTCATAATGCCAAAGTATACATAAGGAATATACAAAACCTAACTAATGAAAAGATAAATAATCTAAACCTATGCCTCAACTCCTAACCACTGTCCTGCTCCACCACCTCCGAGGCCGTCGTCGTCTCAGCGAGGCGGGTAGTGATAGCAAGTGTGATCCTGACTGCTGCCTCAAAATAATGCCATCATCTCTCTCATCTTCCCTTTCTGCTACTCCATCTCCTTCCTCTGCTCTTCCATGAATTTCTTGGCATCATGCCAAGCTTTAGTTTGTTGGTGGAACTGTGAGGTGACATTATGGAGCTGTGTCTGCATCTGCTGAACAATGGTTGCTGTTACTAACCCCTTCCGCCCAAACCAGCTGAAGATCGTCTAACTCCTCCCCCCACTACAAACAAAACCTCCGCGCTCTAGAGGCATGATGCTCCTAAAAGTCTCCTTAGGTGTCATAGGAGGGTACTACTAAGTGCCGGAAGTGGCATCTGTAGGGAGATTAATTAAGTTCATCATTTCTCCATACAAATTACAATAATTTAATGTTATATTGAAGTAAGTATAAAAATTAAAGTAGTTGATAAATAAATATTACTTACATGCGCTTTATCTGCTATGTCACATGTATCCATGTTTGCTCGCCGTCAATGTTGGCCTTGCTATGAGTAACCTCATACACACCAACCTGATTGAGTGTGGCACCATCATGTGAATGTGCCTGTAAATATGCTTAAGAGATTTGTAGGTAATAATTATAATTAAAACTTTAATTAAAAACATAAAAGTGACATAATTATAAGGAATTACTTATATATTTAGCCTTAATTTTATCTATACTAGTTTGACCCAAACAGTAGGTCTATGGGGAAGCTTTAGCCCTATTAGCCTTGTTCCTCTTCGCTTAATCCTGTACATATAACATATTGTAATGGGAAACAATTAAATCATTGTCACGACTCGATCCTGTACATGTCATAATACAGCGATCACAACAAAAATGAGTACATATAACAGAAACAAGGCTATAGAAACTCACTACACCAAACAGTAGAACTAAAGCTAGATTCGACTAGGCCCAACGTCCTCAGCAGCCAGTAGGTCGGGCTGCTCAAATTCCTGACCTGTACAAAGATATACATCTGGAGTCAGCTAACACTGAGTAGAGTGGTGGCTAAGAAGTAACATGCATTTAACAAGTAGTTGAACATATAATTTTCCGTTTCCAACTATCTTATACATGGTACGTGGAGATCTCTAATCAAGATTCATCATATTATTTAATCTTCTTGTTCTCTACAGGAACAATCTCGCTTGTAGTTTTCCATGGTGCAGGATGTACACGTGCCGCCCTCTTGGCCAAGAGAGTCCCCACCCGTGATAGTCCTACACCCGGTCTACCACCTCGAGGTCACGGTCGCGACGTAGCGGTGACTACGACACATGTGATAAACGTGCGGGTAGCTACCCCGCACTGGCCCGCAGTTAGTCGTTTCCGCTAGCGGGTATGCCCAAATGTACAACGCGGAACAGCACAGGGCTTTGCCCTCTCAAAACAGAACAGGGGTCTTGCCCCTCCAAAGTTCGTATACCCTCGTCCGACTATCTTGGTTTGCCCAGTGGGCCTAACAAGAGTCGATGTAGGGTGACTAGTCCTAGCCCCATGCCCCCTAGGGCGACTAGTGCTTCCCCTATACTAAGTAGCTCACCTCGGTACCACGTACGCGAAGGCCGACCAGAGTCGACGTAGAGTGGCCAAACCCACCCCAGGGTCTCAACCCAAGGGTGGCAAGCTCCCCTCTACTACAAGGGATAGTTGCTCTCCTCAGTACCACATACATGAAAGTTAGCTCACTTCCCTTAACAGCTGCCCATGGGCGGCATATTCCAGAACCATCCGGTTCTTTGTACTCTAGTATTCTTGACTACATTACCCGTAGGGTTTGTACAAGAGCTTTTTCTACATTCGGGTTGGAATGTACGGAACAGGCAATTTAGTTTCCATTTTTATCATAGTATGGGTCCATTTTAAATAATATAGGTAGCTTTTGATTACTCAATCATTCATATGTATTTTCCTCTAGCCCTAGTGTTCATGCCGTAACCTAAGGTTCAAGAATATGTTCTAGAGTATGCATTTCCTTCTTCGTAGGGTTAATCTCAAGTCCTATGATTAATTACTTGAATGTATTAATTTAGAGATTTATGGTTATAACCACTCTACCAGGGTAACCAGGTGAAATGGGGGCTTGTACAGTAGCTCCCAACGTCTCCGCTAGTCCCGTACACCTGACGGATTGAGACCTAAAACATGGATCGATAGGCCAAAAAGTTTCATAATGATACAGACAAGGTATCATTACATAAAGAAACTTGTATGGAAAACAGAGACGTTTTGTTCGCGGAAAATCGACAATATTAGGGCCTTGTACGGGCCCAAAACCTCGCGGTAAGACAGAAATCAGATGTCTGGGAAAGTTCCCAGATGTCTTAAAATAGTTCTCAGGGATACCTCTCTTGGTGTTCCTCTATCAGACGTGTGGAACTCAGTGCCGACGTCCGAGGGTTCCTTCAGACTCCTAGAGATGCTTCCGGACGTCTGAAACTGTCTTGGTCCTCGTTCCGATGTGCTTTCCAACCTTTGACACATGCGCATGCATTGTCAGAACATGCAGGACAAATATAGAATATAAAATTTAAACAAGACGTCTCATACTACCTTCAGACGTCCAGCCAGATGTCTGGAGGTCACTTCAGACGTCTGATTCCATGGAAAAATGACTTCTACGGAACCACCCTGGGTTTCGCTCGTCGTTGATTAGAGCAGCACAGCGCCCTCCGCTCTCTACTTAGACTTGCTCTCGCCCTCGCTCTGCTCTCTGCTCTCTCGTCCTGCTGCGGGGTGTGCGACGAAGCGGAGGAGGAGAGGTTATAAAGGGAGAGGTGGTGAGGAATGGAGAGGGATGGTGCGGAGTGGCGAGGGATGGCCATCGTAGGGAAGGGATGGTGAGGGAAACGACGTGGCGTGCGTACGGCACGCGCGGAAAAGGAATGGTACTTTCAGATGTCCGGTGCCCTTTACCAGACGTCTAAACAGATGTCTGACGTTCTCTCCAAACGTCTGGACAGACGTTTGGTGAACACTCTAGACGACTTAACCTGTAACATGGTGTCGGGTCATTTCAATCATTTATCTCCAAATGCTCTTAAAAGTATTTGTAATTACCTCCGTCTCAAGCTTATTCTAATGCTCACAGCATTCTTTCCTCACATCTGCTGCTATTGTAGGAGGCACGTTACTCAATGCCTCCTCATTAGACGACATCTCCTCGCATTTCTCCAGTATGCTCCCAGGACTAACCTTAACTACATTCTCAATTACTCCCATTTAAGGGTGCATTAGGAATGTAGATAAGTTCAATTGGTATCTGAAGAAGAGTGAAAAGATACTACCGAAATTCCTCCAGACATCGATTCCATGTAACAAGTAACCCTAGGTTGTGATCAAATCTTCAAGGACCCCCCTTTCTTCAGACTTCTCTGAACAAAGGACGACGACTCTTTTGACATGTTGTAAAGACAAAGCTTTGTGAATGTAAGTGAGGTATACAAACACTTTGCATTGTCTGTATAACATGATCATAAGTGTCAACGGGCAAGTGTCTTGACACGATTATCCCCTCCCAAAACCTGTAACCTAGGATTTAGAATGCCTAGTCTTTGACCTCAAGTGCATCTAGATTTGTACAAGTGTATGTATTTATAAATTCATTAAAATAATAAAATTTGTAATAAGAAAATTAGTTGTATATCGAAAATAAAAATAGATTCTTCCTCCCTTTCCCTCCTCTCCTACCTCCCTGTCTTACCACTTCTTTTCTACTCTCTTTCTCTCTTCTCCCTACCCTTTCTCTCATCCTTCCCTTCCTTTATGTTCTTCTTTATGCATCTCTCTCCCGTTTAATTATTTATCCTCTCTTTCCCTCTCTTCTCCCTATCTTTCCTCTCCTCCCTCCCTTCATTAATTCATATTCTTCTTTATTCATTTCTTTCCCTCTTCTTCCTCTCCTACTCCATCTCCTTTCACTTTCCCTCTCTTCTCTCATTACTTCTTCCTAACTTCTTAAATTCATAAAAATTTTAGCGAAATTTTCCTTATAATATAAGCTTCTAACCATAATAAATTAACATAGAAATACAATCAAATAAGCATTCAGAAGAAAGTAGGTACACCCCACAATCAATCAAATAAATTCAATTTACTAAATCAAGTGGGTACACCCCACATTTATAAAAATAATTCATTCACAAATCATAAATTAATCAAATGGGTACACCTCACATTCTAAACCTAAGTAGGTACACCCTACATTCTAAACCTAATTAAATGGGAACATCATACATTCATTCATAAATTAATTAAGATAGCTTAATTTAATATCTCAACGAAGCATGTGAATTGAAGAGAAGGTGTCTCATGATGTAAGATATTTAAATCAAATTACATAAATTTATAAGTAAAAAATAAAAAAAAATACATGAATTTAAACACACTTTACATTTAATTAATGTACTATATATTTTTATTAACTTAAAAATTTAATATTTGTAGTGGGAGGAGGAGGGGAGGGGGGTCGACTCGAAGGAGGGGGAGGAGGAGGACGAGGTGGCGGGGAGAAGATGTTGGGGTGGTGGAGATGGCAAGGCGGAGGAGGAGGATGGAGGGGGCAGCCGGAGGAGGAGGAGATGCGTGGGAGGGGGCGGTGGTTGCATGCGTGGAGGAGGAGGATGACGAGGGGAGGGGGTTGGAGGAAGAGGAGATGGAGTGGGAGGGGGTGGATGGGGCCAGGGGCGGTGGTTGTGCATGTGGAGGAGGAGGGCGGTGGTTGCGTGCATGGAGGAGGAGGACGACGACGGGAGGGGGCTGGAGGAGGAGGAGGACAGCCATGGGAGGAGGGGGTGCTTATCGACGAGGAGGGGCCAATGTGGTCGGAGGAGGTTCAGTTGGCCTTGGGGAAGAAGAGAGGGAAAGGAAGGGGAGGGTTTGGTGGATCGGGTGTCGTGGGTTAATAGTGCACATTTAACGGTGGTTTTGTATAAAATCATCGTTTAAGGTCGTGTTAGAGCACCACTTCTCACGTCCAAAAAAATTTCGTGAAATATATATATGACGGTTTGCGTGAAACCGTCATTTTTGTGATTTATACTACGATTTAAAAACTGTCGTGTATATTATTCCCTATATATGACGGTTATATTAATAACTATGATTTATAACACGTCGTGAGACATGACGGGTTTAATGAAACCTTCGTCTATATCTTCAATAAGATGGTTTAAAAAATGTCGCTTATATATTCTGCTATAGAAGATGGTTTTAACAAAAATCGTCGCTATAAAAGCGTTGTGAAAGCTCATTTTTCTTGTAGTGAAATAAGATTGCACCAATGCAAAATAGTTCAAAATAAGATTACACATCGGTGCAATCTTACTTTGTATCTGTATAAAATTATTTTAAATGTGCAAAGTGATTTTGCAAAATAAGATTCCAACCATGTAAAATGATTTCAAAGGTAATTTGAATAGCTTGGATCTGTACAAAAGTGATTTATTGTTGATTTTAATAGTGATGAATCCTACCATATATCAACATTTTTTTTACATAAAATGAAGGAATACACGTTGGGATTACATTTACATTGTTATATGTTAATTTTTACGTGAATTTTTATATTTGCATCCTACATCCTTATTTTATATGTAACGTTGGATTGTCTCTTACTATTTTATTATTATTTTTGTTATCATGTGATTAGATAGTAAAGCAAGCAATGGTTAGGCATAATATGTGAATCGATGAGTTGTGCGCAAGGATGTGGGACTTGTAATTTACTCATTTCATATTTGATTAATTTTGAATGTTTTCTACAGCATATTAGAAACCAAGAATAATAGATACCTCTCCAATTATTATACACAGATTTACACAGATTTATACCTCTCCAAGAATTAAAATACTCAAACGCGTAATGAGCTCCGACAAGTTAAATAAATATCTGTCGTTTGATTTTTTATGAACTAAGAATAACAAACCACTCCTTTCTGGCCTACTTGCCATAATTTTATGGTAGGCATGGAGGAGGTCATAAGAAGCGAAACACGTCAGCTGGGTCTAATTTGAGAAGAGTAAAGAAGTCTGTATATTTCTCATCCGAAACATAAAGAACTAAATTATCACTCATCCTAAATTTGGTATTTATTTCTTTCCTACATAGTCAACTATTTCATTTTGGTGGAGGGGTTGTACCTCCATTAAGCCAAGCATAAGCGACAGGAGTCCTTTATCACTGAGTCTTATCGGTCCGTAGACATAGGCAAAGCTTTGCTCGAAAGAACAAGCAATTGTGCATAAGATAAAGATTTGATAATCCAATTTTACTTAAATAGATATACGTGGCCATTAACTCTTGAGCGTGATCACGTCTTACACAATTTCGAGCATGTTACCTGCATTTATTAAAAAATGTAATGATGGAGTAACGAATATGGAAATCGTTATTCGGCTAGAATCTGTTGGACAAATTTATCCACCTGCATGCTAAGTCGTTCAGTAGGATAAGGAATCGGTCTATCCACCAGGCCTTTTGGTCAGCTGGGCAATCTATCTGTCTGCCAGGTCTTTCTATCGGATTATCGATAATGATCCATCTATTTGAATTTTTGTATGCAAGATTCTTCTTTAATTCAATTAGATCTTATTATATTGATCTTTTAGCCTCCATTGATTATACCTTTGGAGGCATAAACTTGAGCCTTTGCTGAGCCTTTTCTATCAAAGTTAGACAGAAATGTTCCTCTCTCGTCAATGAGCCAAGCATTGCACATGAGTGGTTAAACCGTTACTATCGTTTCACATGATAGATATATGTTCTAACTTTTTCCTCCAAACGTATACGTAGAATAAGCCTTGTTCTTCCCTAATTAAACACGACGATGACTTTTTCCGTCACTTTCTTTGCAATACTGTTTGTTTAGAAAAATCAAATGCATCCTTTCATGTAATAGGCTGAATCGTACATAAGGATTTTTTCTTTTTCCTTTTATCTTCTCTGGAAGGAACATATTATTCTTTGTAAATGAACCTTTCGATAAAGACCAGGAAATTAAGAGTGAGAAACGGATTTCACTTCTTGATTTTCACACGTATCCCACCAACAACACCATGTATCCACGGAGTTACCCCCCCTCTGTAAGCTGCAACATTGATTTCTACAAGCTATGGCTTAAGAAAATCCAACTAAGTTGTTGAGAAGTTGGCTAAATTTTGATAATGAGTAAAGTAACTAGAATTTACTAAAAAAAAAATGATGAATAGGCATCCATGCTAATAGAAAGTGCACCTGTTAAAGCTTTGAGCTAGACTATCAAGGCCTACTTTAAAAAAAAGACCCCCTGCCCCAATTCCAGACCAATCAAAACCACATGCTTGCTAGATTTGGCCAATTGTTCGAACCTCTAGTTGTCCGGTTGGCTTATGGGGTAAGGCTTCGTTTTAAGTAAATAAGTCACCTAGCTGGTTCAGCCTAACCCAAGCTTCAATCCGATTGGGCAAGTTTAGATTTTATAGTTTTCTACCGGATTTTATCTGATTTCTATGTTCTTACGTTTCGTTGCTCAATATTCAGTTGCATTGGTTGTGACATCTAATTTGTTATTACGTAGTTGTTTGTCATATTAATTTCATCCAATTTCGTTGCTTCTTTAGTTTAGAAAACCCATCGATTTAAACATTGTCATAATCACATTATTTAAGAATCAAGAGCCAAATCTACGCATAAATGTGATAGAAAGAAACAGATTAGGCATAAAGGCATTAACAACCATGTTAATGATGAAAACAGCTTGTCAGGTATGAGTCTGTGTTCGGTAATATGCTTATCTATATTCATTTGTAAGTTTTTTGTTTTATATTATGCTCGTTTTCTCATCGCATATGTGGTTCTTGTTTACTCTTCGGATACCCAATTTTGAATTATAGGTTACAAGATTTATCTTTGTATATGTACTATTTTTAATACAAAAACTAATTTTATTAAAGAAATTAATTAAGAAGTTCTGTGACATTGATCTCATAAAATTAGATAACCACGAGTTCCACATAAAAAAAATAAAGCATTAATTTTTATCGTAATATATACTTCTAAAATAAAGAATGCGATATAAAGTACTTGGAGAAATATCTATCTACACACTAAAACAAACTGCAAGCAACCTCAGCTGAACAAGTCAGCCTCCACCACAACCCACCCACCCTCCCGTTTATTCCTCCATCGATTTCCTCTTCAAATTTAATGTTTTCTCCGTCCTTTCTCTTTTTTTTTTATTTAAATAAATATTGTTAATATAGTTTATGCGTAAATAAGAGTATATTTCTTTCCTATATTTACATATATGTCTATACTTAGGCGATGTTCACACACATATAATACAATCCAAAAAAAGATGTAGATATCAATGGAAAGTATTTTAAATTTTTAACTAATGAAATTTGTTGCATTATTCCAACAATAGAAATCTTTATATTAAAATCACCAGAAAGAAAGATGACCTTACGGACTTAATATAATACATATGTATATACATTGACATATCAAAAAATTTATCATATTCATAACTTAAATAAGAATATGAACTTTAAAATAAAATTCAAAAGTAGAAAAATTAGATATACAAACATATGGATTTAAAGAAAATATATAACAAACATATGGAGTTTTAAAAAATTCATAGAAATAAAATATGAAATCACACCAAATTAGAAAAAAAATGTACAAGGAATTAAAGAAATAAAAAAGGAGATACACCCTCCTTTATATATATATATATATATATATATATATATATATATATATTATTCTTCTAAAAATCGCACTCCTCCTTTTTGAAAGGGAAGGCTATATTATATTTCTAGAATATTCAAAACATTTGGCAAGCAAGCAGGTACAACAACTCCTGATCATTCCCCAAAAAATATCTAGAGTAGAACATTTTTTAGCAAGGGAGTGGGCTAAGGAGACATAAGTCCCAGGAGCAAACTTTAGAGTGATCTAGTGCTAAAGGGGACTAGAATTCTCTGTAATCATAGAGACCACCTGTTTACAGTCATTGAGAATGACAATCTGATAGCAGTCAAAAGGGATGCCCATTGAAGCCCCTGTTCTATAGCCATACATTCAGCGATAGGGACATCTTCAGCAAATGCTAAGTGAGTTTTTGCCGCAAATTGAGAATCATCAGCAAGATGAACTACCATAGCAAGGATTGCTCGTCCATTGGTGAATGTTGCATCTACTTGAATATGGATATCAATAGTGGTTATCAGAGTGGATGCATCCTAAAGTGAAGTTTGAATGCTTGCAGGGTTTACAATTCGTGAGGGAGAGGAGAAGGTTTAGGCCTTGGCATTGGCGAAAGTATGTAGTGGATTGGGATTTGATCTCCCATATTTTGTATCACATCTAGTCCTCCATATCTGGTAGAGAATGCAAAAGGTGTGCAAGCCAAAGGAATCCTCCCTTAGGCTTTCCTTGATTAGATAGATGAATTGTGAGTTCAAGTTGGTAGAGTGAATACCCAAGGCGAACCAGACAGCTTTAGCAAAAGGACAAGTAAGGAATAGATGATCCAATGATTCTTCAGCATTTAGACATAGCAGGCAGGTACCATCCCCACCCAGTCTATTTTCCACCATTATGCCCAAGGGAAGGGCATTGCAGAGAACTTTCCAGATGAATAAGAGAACACGTGGGGGTAGCGAGGTCCTCTTAAAAGGTTACTGAAAGGGAAGTCCACTTCTTGCGGCAGGGGAGACCTGGCAGAACAAATCTGGTAATGAGCTGATTTGATTATAAATTCTCCCTTTGGGTGAGGCATCCATACCATTTTATCCGAGGTATCACTATTGATTCTGAGGTATGCAAGCTTTTCTGCATCATCTGGGTGAAACTTTTCAATCAAAGCAGAGTTATCTTAAGCATCTTCTTGATTGATCAAGTCGCTAACATAGACTGCATTAGAGGAGTTGACAACAATAGGGGAAAGCAATCCACCTTCACACCATTGGTCCTCCCAAATCTGAGTATTCTCCCATTACCCACAGCCATACCAACAAAAGGTTCCATAGATTTCTTGCATTTTGTAATGGCTTTGCAAAGACTAGATGAACCTTTTGTTTTGAAGCATCTCCATAATGAGTTGCAAGGATAGTACTTTGCCCTTAAGGAGGCAGACATGAGTGCTCAAGGTTCATTTAGCAACTTCCAAATGACACTCATTTGAAATCCCAGCAAGATACTATTTACGCTATCTCTCCATACCACTTAAATCCTCCCTCAAATTTAGAGAACTTCTCACATATTTCAATATAAAGTTTGTTTCCACAACGCATGTCCAAATTTCTTGTCATTTATGGACTGGCTTTTTCTTTATTTAGAAATATGATATAAAAAAGCTACCATGTGAAAGAATAATTAATGGGTTATTAATTTGCCACATTCTCACACTTTTAAATTGAATATATGACACCATAATTTGTTAAGAATTACATCATTTTCCCTTATATAAATCAATCATAATTTATTTGAATTATTATTTCATCCAAATATACTTAAAGCACATTGTCCAATATATTGGACTGAAATAAAATATTTTATGATATAAAATTTTAGAAGTCTTAGGGATGGGATTTTTTTCATAAAAAGGATGTCTCAAATAAATTTATTTTTTCCAACCTCCTATAGTATATAGATCTTTAATTAATTTGATCTCTATTTTTTTAATGGGCAATGTTTTTAAAATTCCAAATACTTTTAATCATCAAATTCAATGCAAAGAAAATTTATATTATAATTTAAATTTTGTTAGAAATTTTTATTAACTTCTTTTTTAATTAAAATAAATATTTTTGGAGTTGGTAAGTAAGTCACATAAATGGATGAACTCTTAAATTTTTTTGGCATTTCCACACCCATATCATTCGAGTCTCTAAATCAAAAGTTATACCCATCTAAAAATTAAAAAAGTTAAATTTTACTCACTTTTATTGGAATGAGTCTAGTCAAGTTCAAGTGAAAAAAACTCAAATTTACATCTCTAAAGCTACATTTGGATTGACTTCCGAACTTTCCAACATCGAAACTTTATTTTTTCAAAAAATAAAATTCTAAACTTGACTCTTCAAAAATTGATGTTAACATTAATTTAAGTAAAAATCATAATGATTAACATTACAACTTAACACCAATTTAATTAAATAAATAACAATTGATACTAACACCAACTTACAAGTAAATAAAATGAAAGTTAACATTAATTTCATATTTTTTAAGATCAATTTTCTAATCTCAAAAGTAAACTAATCCTTAATGTTCTAACTAATTACCTTGTAAATAGAAGTTAGATATATGTTATCACTAAATTTTGTCCTCAATTACATATCGATTATTCAGATTAACCAACCACATGGTGTTCCCAACAGAAGCTTTTCTGCACTCAAAACTCATAAAGCATCATTCACTGACACCCTCAGTCATGCAAAAGACTAATTAGTAATAGAGAAAATCGTAATGCATGAAGATAGATATGTCAAATGCTACGCTCGCGTCTTTTCGATGTAGGATGCACGTTGCTTGGTGCGTACGTGCCTGCGCATCTATCATCACGTGCTGGTTTGTCCTATGAATTTTTGGGTTAATTTTCATTTAGAAGATCGAGTGGCTAAGATGGCTAAGCGATATGTGCGTGTGCTGGAGAATGTGCTGAGTGATTTGTGCATTGATATTGAGGCAGCTGAGCATAGTCTTCGGAGTGAGATTTTGTGAGAGAAAGTGAGGCACATGTATGGTATACCTAGTTGGCATAGTGCACCTGGACACAGCGTCAACACCCGAGCACCGAAGCCGTTAAACTTTGTATTATCAATTTGTTGATTTCCTATTTTAGAAGATCAATTTTCTCGAAAAATTTATTTTTCTATTCTTTTTCTTTTGAGTTCTTGTTGTACTTTCACATTTTGCCCCTTCATTATCTTGTTTTCCTTTCAATGTTCTTCCCTTTATTGTAGGGAGTGGTCTATGTGGTAGTAGTGTTGCATTGAAGAGGAGGGGGAGATGCGCTTAAGGGGTGATGAATAATGAGTGTTGGTGCTAGTTGCTATACGATGGTGATGTAAGATGGGTGGTAGGTGCCTTGTAACAACCCTGGGAGGATGGACAAAACAAGGCAATTGAAGAGATGAAGGGGAATGGCGATGGCCGGTGGTGGTTGTGGCTATAGTCTATGATGGTCATGGCTGTGGCTACTGGTGAGGAGAGGGATGAAGGTGGTGGCCGGTGATGTATGGATGGGTAGTGTGTGCTGTGGTGTACTGTGGTGCTATGTGATGGGTGTGGATGCTGTGTGGTGGTTCGTTGAAGCAAGGTTGAAGGGGAGGGTTGAAGGTAAGTGGCCAATGGTATGAATGGTGGCCATAGGTGTTGATGGTGGTGTACAGTGGTGGCTATGGGTGTTGATGGTGATGTGTGGTGGTTGCTCGTGTAGTGGTGGTCTAGTAAGGTGACAGCGAAGGAGAACAAAGAGGGATGAAGTGAGGTGGTGCTGCATGATCTAAGGTGTGCGTGGGTGCATTGCCAGAGGTGTGCATGGTCGTGGGAGCATGGGTGCATGTTCGGAAGTGTGCATGGTCGGAGGTGTGTATTGCCATGGGTGCATGGTTGCAGGATCGAAGGTGGTGCTATGTGGCCATGTGTAAAGACCTGTCCCACTTTTAGCCTTTTAAGATGTCTGGAGTCTCAGTCTGACATCTGTCTAGATGTCTGGACCCTTTCCTATATAGAAAATCAAATTTCTGTACGCATACTGCACCTTACGTGCGCACCGCGCATAGGACCTTCTTCTCTCTCTCTTTTTTCCTCCTTTTTGCCCAAACCCTAAACCCCAGGCATCTATAAAAACCCCTCCCCTCCTCTCCGCTCCACTCCACACACCACCACCACCCCCACCTTCACAGTCGTGAGAGGAGGTGAGCGTGGGCGAGCAAGAGGGCGAGAAGGAGGAGAGTGCGGGAGGAGGAGGAGGAGGCTGAGGTTGGAGAGCTCCATTGGAACCTCGACAGAGCTTGCACGGCCACTGCGGGCACGTGCGGGAGGAGAGAGTCCGAAGCGGCGGCCTCGACCATCTGCAGTAGTTGGAGCTGCGGCAGAGCGAGAAGCGTGGCGGAAAGCGATGAGAGAGGGTTCTGGTACTGGAAATTTTCCAATATCAGACGTCTGGAGCGGAGTCCAGACGGTTGGCAGAGCATATGGATGTCTGGAGTTAAGACTAGACGTCTGAAAGTTCATTTATCGCGAAGGTATATTCTTTTCACGATTATGGCCATGCAGGCCACACAGTAGAGTGGTTGTCGGGCCTGATGTACGGGCTGCAACTGTCATACGCAGGAGAAGCCTTGGGAAGAAGCGCAGAACGCTCTTCCACGCACTTTCGGACATCTGATCAGCTCACCAGACGACCGGAGGAGTGGTCCGACGTTTGGAACTGCCTTCAGACGATCGCAGAGGAGGCCTGGACATCTGAGGACACCGCAGGGACATGAGGTGAGGTTTTGTATCTTTTAAGACATCTGGACTTATTCTCAGACGTCTGATTGTGGACAGTAGACATGTTTTTTACCCGTTTAGGGTCCAATTAGGATCCGTTTTACGCAGACGAAGTATCTGCAGTTTCCTCGCGAGTTTCCCTACGTACTAGAAACCTTTATACACTGTTCTGAACCCTTCTTTTGTGATGTATTCCCTAGTATAGAGTTTCAGCCTGCTGCGTGTTTGGGGCTCACAGAGACACCTGGGTCTGCAGTTCGAGCCCCCAGTACTCTCGAATTATCTGGTTGAGTGGTCTACTTCTGTTAATAATATTAAATAAGAGTGTACTTGTGAAATTAGCCAAATGAAACCCTAGGATGTCTCATGAACCCTAGGACAGAGAAATGAATGAACCATTTGTACTGCATGATTGTATTTGTATGTATGATGAAGTTAAACTGCTAGCAATTGCCTGTAATATAGTTATGAGCTGCATGTTAGAATATGAGTTGCCTGAGATAAATGAACAATTACCTGTGAAATCATCAGTTGCATGTATTGAATTATGGAAACACGAGCTGCTTATATATAAATAAGAACTGAATTGTGAATGGTGGATCTAGATTAGAATAAATGAGGTAAACATGAGCATGAACCCGACGGGGAATTAGGAGTAGAACTCCTGTGGTTAGATGAAAATCTGGAATGTACATGGGAAGTGTGCTGGCCCTTGAGTACGTGGTACCAAAGAGAGCGACTATCCTCTTTTCGTGTAGAGCGGAGCTAGCCGCCCTTGGGTTGAGACCTAGGGTTAGGATTGGCCACTCTACACCGACTCCTATTGGCCCTCACGTACACGGTACCGAGGCGAGCTACTAGTGTAGGGAGAGAGCTAGCCACCCCACGGGGCCCGGGGTTCAGCTAGCCACCCTACACCGACTTTTTAAGCCCTCTAGGCAAACCGAGGTAGTCAGACGAGGGTGCGCGGACGGTGGAGGGGCAAGACCCCTCTTTGGTTCTGAGGGGTGAGACCCCTATTCTGAGAGGGCTAGGCCCTATACTGTTCTGTGCTGTACTTTGGGCGTACCCGCTAGCAGAAGCGACTGACTTCGTGTCAGTGCGGGATGGCTACCCGTGCGCTTATCACGTGTGCCATAGTCATCGCTACGTGTTGACAGTGACCTCAGGGTGGTTGATTGGGTGTAGGACTACCACGGGGGACTCTCCCGGCCAGGAGAGCACCACGTGTACCTTCTACTCTTCAGAAAAGGCTGCAATGAAGATCGTTCCCACGAGGAACAGGCAAGATCATGATTATTTGAATGTTTGAGAAAAATGGGTGAAGAAGGAAATACACATAAAACAAATAAATAGAAAAGAGAATTAAACTTGTTGTTTTTACTGTTTTAGATAGCATAGATACTACTCTACTGAGCGTTCACTGACTCTATCTTTTCATAACACTGTTCAGGACCAGGAGTTGAGTAGCCTGGGCTTCCGATTGCGGAGGTTGCTGGGCCGAATCGAGCCCAGCCATAGTTTCAGCACTTTCTCGTTGTTTCTCTTACTATCGTAGTGAGTTTCAGACTTTTACCTACAGTTTTCTGTACTGTTTATTTTCGTTTCCGTTATTCTGTTGTTGTGGTGGTATGTAATAGAACAACAGTTTTACTTTCCTTTACTGCTTTGTACGTTTTTGTTGCTTAGTTATATTGCATATGTGAATGTGGTTTACTTTGCTGCTTTTTGGTTAATTCCTTTTGGACGAGTGGGTCTTGGGATTAGTCGAGGCGAGCCGATCTCAGATCCTGTAGGGATCCGGGAACCAGGTCGTAACACCATGGCTGTGTAGTTGCGTGGGTGGAGGTGGTGCTATGAAAGGTGGTGCCTTCATAGCACCAGCACGTACACCCAGTCACAGCGTGAGCACCCAGCCCCCAATGGAGGCACCTCCACAAGCACCCAGGACCTTTGCAAGCGGCTTGTAGCTGCCCAGCACCTTCTCGTTCAACACCTACCATGGCACACAACGTGTTGGAAGGGCACCTGCACCCACCTCACGCAACAGATCCTCGACCCAACAGCACGTAGCACCCAGCATCCAGTAGCTGCGTCTATCTCTTGTGACGGAAGTGTGGGAGCGAATTGGAACCCAGGTGGTCTAGGATGATGATGGCCGTATCTGCGTTTCTTTCTCTTGACGGTCTTATAATGATTAATTCGTTATAGTATATTACAAAAAACGATCACCAGTTTATAATTTATTACTCGGAATTAAAACTTTCATGAGGTCGAACTCAGGGAGCACACGTCATTCTAGCAACATAAAGGTTCAAAATTCTATTAACAAGAATAAGAGAGAGAGGGAGAGAGAGTGAGCAAAAGTTCTCTTTTTTGGCTTCTTCTTCTTCTTCTCTCTTCCTCTTCTCTTTCAGTCGGTTCCTCTCTTCTTCAGTCTGCCTTCTTCTTTCTTCTTCTTTTCTTTGCTGTGGTTGCCTCTTCTTCTTTCTTCTTTTCTTCAGCAGCTCCGTCCTTCTTCTTCCTTCTTCTTTTCTTTTTCTTCTTCTCTAATTTTCTTCTTTCTCTTTTCTTCCTTGATCCAGACGTCTGATTCTTCGCGTCGGACGCCTTATCAGCGTTGTTGCTACAGTGCCTCCTTCAGTCTGCTATCTTCTTTTCTTCTTCAGCTTCTTCCTCTTCTTCTCTTTGCTGCGGCTTCTCCTTCACCTTCTTCTTTTTCTCTACTGCTGGAGCTCTGCGGCTAAGTCCTCGCCACCCGCTCTTCCTTTCCTTCTTCATCCTCACCTGTTCCCTGCACACACGCGAAGCAAAACCCTACCCCTACCCTTTCCCACGTCTCTCTCTGTCTGAATCTCACTTGTGTATGCTCTCCTAGAGCCAGGTAATCGGGTCGGGTCACGTGCCCGGGTCTAGGCGCACCGGCGTGTGTGTGGTGCGCGAGGAGTGATCAGGAGTGAGGGGTAATCGGGTCGCCGGTCAGATCTGCATGGGCAGTGCTGCGGACGAGACCCGATGAATAGGTAAGGGACCTCACCCCAGTGTTATCGGAGGCAACTAGCGTATAATACGTTTTCCTCTTATGTGTGGGCGCGCGCCCACACACTTCCGAGGTGGGACTAAAGTCCCACCTTCATTCTCGGGCATCTGCGGAAGGATGGTTCTTCCAATTGGGGCAGCGGCAGAGGCCTGCAACCCCAATTGAAGTCCTGTGTGCGTGAGCGGATCCCTTCCGCGCGACCTGGGTTGCAGACCTGGAGCTGAAGAGGCTTGGAGATGCTTGCAAGCTGCTCCAAGCTTCCCGTCAATGGCGGCGAGGAGGCGAAACCTGAAAACACTAAAACGGCCTCGCGGCCACGTCAAAAAGCTCAGGAAACTTCGCCAGAGCACGACGAAGGTGGTGCGGGGGTCGGCGTGGCGTGGGGAGGCTGGAGTGTGCGTGCCTAGGGCACACTGTGTGCATGAGAGTGGGTGTGTTCGGGGGATGTTCTGGGTGTGTGGAGTGGTGGTGTGAGTGGGGGGAAATGTTGAGTGGAGTGAGGGGATGCTTATGGGCTTGTCGGCGAGGGGTAGGATGGCCTGTGGAGGTGGAGCGGCCTTGCCGGAGTTGGTGGCCAGAGGTGGAACTGATGGTGGTGGTAGTGGCAGTCGAGGGGTTAAAAGTGACAGTTGAAGAGGGGGAAATTAAGAGGAGAGTAAGGGAAAGGTTTTGACCTATTTAACTGAAGAAAGGGGGGAGGAGGCGCTCGGTGCGTGCCTGCCGGCGCCGGAGACGAAGATGCCCAGAAGGGGGTAACGACGACGAAGAGGGGATATGGAAGGCACCAGCTGGTGCGGCCTAGCGCGGGAGGACGAGGCGGAGTAAGCTCTACTGCAAGTGTGGCCGCAGAGCGATGAGGAGGAGGAGGAAGAGTCGCCGGAGCCTATGGGTGCTTGACCGGAGGAGGAGGACATGAAGATTAGGGGTTTCCTTCGGCCAAAACAGGCTTAACCAAATCAGCAGCCCCAGCCGCTTCTTATAAAGGTGTTGGCGAGGAGAGGATCTCGAGGGAGCGACGTGGGGAGCTCGCCGGAGAATGGCCGGAAAGGAGACCCATTCCTTTCGTGTGTTCGCATGAGAGGCATGGACAGCTGCAGGGCAATGGAGAGGGTCCCTGCGAAAGAGGACGACGTATGGAACCCCCCTTTAATTCCTGAGAGCGACCCCCGTACCCACGCGGCGCCATCCTTCGCGCAAGGTCGTCGGAGGTATGGGCGTTTGCGTGGGTGGAAGAGGGACCGTTCTGCAAAGAACGAAAGAGAAGATGGGGGGCTAAATGCAAGGGTTCAAAAAGATAAGGGTCAAAAAGTAATTCAAGAGAACAAATTTGTAAAGTAGGTCAAGATGGCTTTCCCTTATGTCCAAATTTTGGTATAAATCTAATTTTGACCTAAGGAATCTAATGGTGAGGTTTGATTTTAGGTTTGACTACGTCTGACTGGTCAATTTGCACAAAAACCTAAATTAGGATAAAAATTGGGTATGGTTCTCAATTTAGGTCAAAACAGGTTCTACTAGCCAAATTGAAGGTTCTAAACACTAGAGGATGTTTTTTCATTAATTTTAGAGGGTTTATTTGACTTTTATCTTACCATGAACTTCATGAATTAAAGCGGGTTTGTTTTGAGATTTATAGAATGCCATTTAATTCCTATAAGTTGCTATAACCCTTTTCGGCTCAGGTTATCCCACTTTCTTTCTTATTAAGCCCATTTGACTTGTATTCAAATCCTTAGACACCCCGTTTGTGTACTGCATTGGTAAAATTACAGTTTTACCCCTTATGAATTATTTTATTCTTAAATTTGGAATTTTCTAAGTTAGGCATTTTCTTAGGTTTTGTAGGAACTTTTGCACACTTATTTAGGTCAAATTATGCTAGTTAGGATTTATGATGAGTCTCTCATCATACCCTCATGCCTAGCTTTTACTAGTCCCTTAGTAAAATTTTAAGGTTTTAACCCTTGTTCTAGACCATGAATTTCTTATCAAATTTAGATAAGTGCTTTTTCTCTTGTACCCTTGATTAGGTTAGAATGTTAATCATAGGCCTAAAAGGTACTCTAGTACCAACCAAGATCAAGATCTATTTGGCTTAAGCCTCAGTCTTTAGCAAAGGTTTTTAAGGCCTACAGGAACTAACATAAGGTTTATTGGACTTCGTGGTTAAAGCACCCGTGCTTGCGATAATTTTAGCATTGGTTCAGTTCGCAGTACGTTTTGTAAGAGAGAGACAAAAGATTTATATGTTTGGAGAGTTTTCTCTCTCTTTTCTTTTTAATTCTAGGTTAGGATTGGCTTCACAACACGATTTGTATCGGATTCCTTGTCCCCATCATCAATCCTCAAGAGTTCCTGGCAGTCGATGCTTCGAGATAGCACCGCCCATGATAACCCCCAGAACTCTGGCTTTCGAGATTTCGAGATAATCCCGTCCATGGTGTTCCATGGCCGAATTCAGACCCTGACAATCGACACTTTGTGATAATGCCATCCATGGAATATGAACCGACAGAGTTCTTACATGCCCCCAATAAGATATGTAAATAACCTAAGAGACAAGCATCGAGGAGATGATATGTTGTTACACATCTTCGAGTGGAATTTCCCACCTCTCCGCATCGGGAACTCGTCTAAATCAACTTGTGTTGATTGGCTGCTCCTAATCTAGGTGACTTTTCAGAACATTTTGAAACGCTTCTGCGTAATTTTGATACTTATGCATACTGAACCAGACTGTGTGTGTGAATTTGGGTGCTTAGGTTACTGAGTTCCGTAAATCAAAAGTCTGTTAACGAGGTCGAATACTCCCTAAGCTTTGGACCTAATAGTTTAGCTTTTCATTTTCCTCAACCTCTTGAGGAATATCTAGATCTTAATGGGTACTAAGAGTCTATCCAAGAATGCCTATGGTTTGCATTCTTAGTAATTTTGTTGTGTAGTTTCCTTTTTCTTTTTCTTAATGTGGTCTAGAACTTAGGTTAATTTCTTAATTTCTTACTAATGACTATCTCTTTTCTTTCATTTTGTGCTCCTTTTTATCATTTTGTTCTTTTTCTCCTCCTCCACAAGAATTTCTTCCCTCTAATTTTTTAATTTTTCTTTTATGGTGTTTTTGGCATATGTGATTTTTTTTTTGTTGAAACCTTTTCTTATGACTTTTTATTCATTTTGCACTTTCATACCCCCCCATGCCTAAGATTTGCAATGTACTCATTGTAAATTAGTAGGATTTTTATTTAGCTTAGTTCATGCATTAGGACAGGTATTTTGGTGAGTGAATGGGTCGAAGTGATTGTTGCGGACGATTTTTAATCTCAGGTACGAGCACCGGAGGTCGAGTCAGCTATCCTAAAGGATGAATCTAAAATGCAAAGAAGTGTCAGAAAAGGTTTCGGATTTTTGGGAAAGAATGATGGGCTGCCTCCCGTTAAGCGTTGAGTTTTACGCCATCGGCTGGGCGCAATAAGCTCAGGAAGAATGGAGGATAAATGAAGACTCAACCAAATCTATAGAGGTTACATCAATGAACGGTTTGAGTCTCTGAACGTTCACGATGAAAGGTTCGGAATCGTGGCTGAGAGGACTGATTTTGACGGCTCCATTTCCAAAAATCTATCGGACAAGATATGGTCCGACCCACTTGGATCACAATTTCCCAGGGAAGAGTTTGAGTCGGGCATCGAAGAGTAGGACCTTCTGACCAGGGTGGAAGATCTTTCTAGATATGTGCTTGTCATGGAAGGCTTTAACCCACTCTTTGTTGATTCGCGAGTTCTCAAACGCATCAAGGCGTAATTCATCAATCTCACTTATCTGAAGCTTTCTGTGGGTTCCAGCCTTAGAAAGATCTAGGTTGCAGCTCCATGCTGCCCAATAGGCTTTGTGCTCCAGTTCGACGAGAAGGTGACATGGCTTCCCGTACACCAGTCTGAAAGGAGACATGCCTAGTTGGATCTTGTAGGCGGTCCTATAAGCCCACAAAGCTTCCGGAAGTCGGGACGACCAATCCTTCCTGTCAGGTCGAACAGTGACCTGCAGGATTTTCTTAATCTCCCAATTTGATAGCTCAGCTAGACCATTAGTTTGGGGGTGTTAAAGAGTAGAGATTCGGTGAGACACCTCGTATTTGGTCATCAGTGACCTGAACTGAGCATTAGTGAAATGGGTCCCTCCGTCAGAGATGATTGCACGAGGAATCCCGAACCATGAGAAGATATTCTGATGAATGAATTTGATGAAGATCTTGTGATCACAGGTTCGGGTCGAAATGGCTTCGATCCATTTGGACACGTAGTCCACAGCGAGCAAAATGTACTCGAAGCTGTCCGAAACAGGAAAGGGGCCCATAAAATCAATCCCTCAAATATCGAAGATCTCGTATACGAGAATCGGCTATAAAGGCATCATGTCACGATGGCTCATGTTGCCCAAAGTTTGGCAACGACTGCATGCCTTGCAGTGATTGTATGCGTCCTTGAAGATAGTGGGCTAGTATAAGCCACACTGGAGGATTTTTGATGCAGTTTTGTGCCCAGAGAAATGGCCACCGCATGCCTGGTCATGGCAGAAGGAGAGAATGTCATTGATTTCGCCCTCAGGGACACATCTCCGGATAATTTGGTCAGCACTTATGCGGAATAGGTACGGGTCTTCCCAGATGTAATACTTGGCATCAGAGCGCAACTTGTCTTTCTTGGCCTTTGGCCAATCAGACGGGATCTGACGAGATGCCAGGTAGTTTACTATATCAGCAAACCATGGAATCCTAGTATCAATAGTCAATAGGTGCTCATCAAGAAAATGCTCCGTGATGGGTCCAAAAGGGTCGATGATTTCAAAAGGAAGGCGAGACAAGTGGTCAACTACCATGTTCTATCTTCCCGCCTTGTCGCGAATCTCGAGGTCAAATTCTTGCAACAGTAAGATCCATCAGATTAATCGAGGCTTCGCGTCCTTCTTAGCAAGGAGATGCCTCACAGCAGTGTGATCCGAGTAGATGATGACATGGGAACCCAGGAGATAAGATCGGAATTTTTCGAGGGCAAATACTATGGCTAGCAGCTCTTTCTCCGTAACCGTGTAGTTACGCTAAGCCTCGTCAAGTGTCTTGCTAGCGTTGTAGATGACCACGGGTTTCCTGTCAATCTTCTGCCCCAAAATTGCTCCTACAGCGAAGTCAGATGCACGCACATAATCTCAAAGGGTTGAGACCAATCAGGGGACTGTAGGATCGGGGCTTGGGTGACTCGATCACGAAGGTTCTCAAAAGCTTGAGTGCATTCCTTGGAAATTTCGAAGGGTACATCCTTGGAGAGAAGAGTAGTCAGGAGGCGGCGATTTTCGAGAGATCAGGAATGAAACGACGGTAAAAATCGACGTGCCCCAGAAAAGAATGGATGTCCCTGATTAAGCTAGGCATAGGAAGTCGAGAAATCAGATCAACCTTGGCTTGATCCACTTGGATGCCTTTCTCAAAAATTAAATGACCTAGGACGATCCCCTCAGGTACCATAAAGTGGCTCTTTTCCCAGGAAAAAATCAGATTTACATCGATGCAACGCCTGAGTATTCGAACCAAGTGCTGGAGGCAATTATCAAATGATGCCTCGAAAACTGAGAAGTCATCCATGAAGTCTTCCAGAAAATCACCTACCATATCATAGAATATGGCAAGCATGCACCGCTGAAAAGTCGCAGGTGCATTGCAGAGACCGAAAGACATCATTCGGAATGCGTACGTCCCGAAAGGGCTGGTGAATGTGATCTTCTCTTGGTCCTCAGGATGAATAGCCACTTGGTTATAACCGGAGTACCCGTCAAGAAAGCAGAAGATTCTATTTCCCGCTAATTTCTCGAGAATCTAATCAATGAATGGTAGTGGGAAATGATCCTTCTTTGTGGAGGAATTGAGTCTTCGGTAATCTACGCAAACTCTCCACGAGTTGGCTATACGAGTAGGTATGACTTCTCCAGTTTCAGTCGTAATGGTGGTGAGCCCTGCCTTTTTAGGCACAACCTGGATTGGGCTCAACCAACGACTGTCGGAGATCGGGTAGATGATCCCTGCATCTAACCACTTAATGATCTCACTTTTCATGACCTCCTGCAGATTGGGATTCAAACGTCTCTGCATTTCCCGGGAAGGTCGTGCGCCCTCTCCAGAATAGATACAGTGTGCGTAATAAGAGGGACTTATTCCAGTCAAGTCATCGAGAGTCCAACCAATGGCTCTGCGATATTGCTGGAGCATAGTAATCAGACAGGATTCCTGATCAGGTGTGAGTCTGGAGTTTATAATCACAGGAAATGTCTGATTAGAACCTAAGAAGACATTTCAAATGATTGGGAAAGGGTTTGAGTTCAAGAACGGGGTTATCAGCAGCAGCGGGTGGTTCAGAGTGAGTGTGATGTACAAGGATAGGAGTTATAGGTTTGTCTATCTCAATGTCTGCCTCCTCTAATTGCGGTTCAAGATTCTCTTGTGGTTGATGAGGAATGATCATTTTGCCCTCAAGTTGTGGTTCATCAACCAGAGCTTTAACATCACAGATTTATTCAATGACACCGCAATTGATCCCTTGTTAGGCCTTAAAGATATCAATTTTGAGAGTCTGGTTCCCAAATTTCAATTCTATTTGGTCCTCCTCACAACTTATGTTGGCCCTTGCAGTGGCCAGAAAAGGTCTCCCTAGAATGATTGGTGTATCCCTTGGGTTCTCAGCTACATCCATATCTAAGACTATGAAGTCCACAGGGAAGTAAAAATCCCGCACCCTTACAATAACATCCTCAAGAATCCCTTTTGGTGACTTGATAGATCGATCTGCTAACTGTAGTGTCACCTCAGTCGGTTTCAGCTTAGATTCTTCTAGGTGATTGAGTAAGGATGTGGGTATTAAGTTTATGGAAGCAGCTAAGTCTAGCAATGCTCTGTCAAATTGGGTTTCACCGATCTTACATGAAATCAGGGGAGTGCCTAGGTCTTTTGCCTTGGGTGGGAGTCTGCTCAGGATTACAGAGTTGGCTTGCTCTAACAATACAATTGGACTCCCACTCTTGGTTTTCGGCTTACGCTGAGGTGTGCACACGTTTTTCAAGAATCGTGCGTAGGTTGGTACGTGGCAGATCGCATCCATCAAGGGGATGTTTATTTGGACCTGCTCAAAGAGCTTGACCAGGTCCTCCTCTGGAGCCATGGATTTGGTTGTCTTCTTTCCCTTGGTCAAGGCCTTGGGAAATGGAACCTTGGTTGGTTCCTCTAGGATAAGTCCAGGTCTTTGATATGGGACAAGGATGGGAACATCGTGGATTACTGTCCTAGGGTTTGGGTTACCACCAGGTTTGAAGTGGTCTGGATAAGGTGGATCTTGAGTCTCTTTACCACTACGGGTGGTTACAGAATTCAGCCCTGCCTGGTTCTAGTTAGGGGTTGGTAGGATGGGTTGCTACTGTTGGTAACCCGCATAGGAGGTTGAGGCCTCCATCTCGTCAGGTGAAGGAATAGAGGGGGCCTGATAAACCATGTGTGCTTGGCCCGGGTTTGGGTTCATAACGCGCATAAGAAGAGGCTGAGAAGGAAGTGTGCCTGGTTGGCGCGAGTTTGCCAATTGGGCAAGTTGATTCCGGACCTCTGTGATTTCGTCCTTGTGTTGCTTTTGAATAGCCGCATTCGTTCTTTGAATGTCAACCAAAGTCTGGAGGATGAGGGACATTTGGTCTTGGTTTGGCCCGGATGGATAAGTGGGGTTGGGCCGAGGATGAGGCGGTAGGTAAGGATGAGGTGCTTGTGGACGGGGCTGAAAGGATGGTCTCGGATTCTGGGAATTCCTCGCCCATTGGAAGTTGGGATGGTTTTGCCATCCAAGGTTGTAGGTATTGGAAAATGGGTCATTCTGGATGGCATTGAGGTCCTCGCAGGTCTAAGGAGCCTCAGAAAAGTCAGAGAATGGGGGACTAGAATTCCCCCGGTTAGAATAGAAAGGATCGGAGGTTCCTCCGATCCGAGAGTCAAATGGGGATGGATATGAGTCCACCCCAGGAGAAGGTCGGTGGAAAATGTGTTGCACAATCTCCTGTGTGGGAGGAGGCTGTGCAAAGGAGTTCTGCACAGAGGTGGCTCGCTGCAGATGCTGAGTCAGCTCATCGACCTTCTTCTCAATAATAGAGGCCTTGTCCAATCGACTGGCCATCAATTCCCGGTCGACTGATGCGAACAGGCCCTGCGTTTCATGTGCTCCCTTAAGGTTTTCGTCAATGCGCGGGTATTCGTCCTGTTGAATAGTCCTATGGAGTCATTATTGATGGAGTTCTCGTACATATTCTCGAGAATCTCCCACACGGTGTCCTCATGTTGACCCATGATATTCCCTCCGCAAGTTGCATTGACAAACAGTCTAATATCTTCACGGAGTCCCTGGTGAAAGGACTGGACTTGTTCCTATTTAGGAACTCCGTGATGGGGGCACTTTCTCATGAGATCCTGAAAACAATCCCATGCCTCATGAAGAGGTTCTCCTATCTGTAGCGTGAAGTGAGTAATTTGATGGCGCAAGCATTGGTCCGACCAACGGGGAAGAACTTCTTCAGGAACTTGGACTAAAGTTCCTCCCAAGTGTTGATTGGACGGGTCTGGGTCTGATACCAATGGGCTACCTTGTCTATATGGGAGAAAGAGAACATCTTCATGAGTAAGATATCCCGATTATGAGCATCTGACCCGAAAGTCTGGGCCAGATGCTTTAGCTGTTTGATGTGCTGAAAGGGGTCTTCAAAGTTAAGCCCATGGAATTTAGGTATGGCATGAATCATGTTGGGCTTCAATTCAGAATCAGGTCCTCTAGTCGGGATTCTGACTCGAGGCTCAATAGCCACTACAGCAGGATTATAGTGATCTCGCATCATGGGATGCAGCGGTGGGTTCATGAAGTTCTGGAAGAGGTCATTGAGTGGCTGGAGCTGGTGCTCAAGATTATTCTCTTCCTCAACTGGCTGAGCCATTGTGGAAGAAGAAGGTAAGTTGGGTTCAGAATCAGAGGAGAGGTCTATGTGAAGAGTTGGTTGCACAAACAAGGGCATTGAGGCTCGGCCTCAGGGAGAGTGAATTTCTAGAGGAGGTTTCAAGGACCTCCTACCAAATATGCACTGATGGATTAGATGAGGTTAGCGGGTGCTGGATCCAATAGTGACATCCAAAATGTTGGATGACTATAGAGGTTCGGGGCGGATGGACCTCTTAATCAGAAGGTCGTCCACCTGAGAATTACTTGGTCAGCCAGAGAGGGTGAGTCCCGCGAAGACCCCTACACGGTAGAGCGCCCCCATGGGTTACAGGGTTTCCCCCACCCGACCTCTCTTGTCACTGAGATTCCAGGTAGACCAGAATGGGGACCTTAACCTCTTAAGTCTACCACTTTTAGTTAGGATCAAGGTGCTTAGGGTTTCACTTGAACATTATCCTTTTAAGTGCGAAGAGTGACCTAAGTTAAAGGTTGGTTGATCCAAGGATCAGCTTCACCTATTAGTTTCTTTGAGAGCTTATTAGACCTTGTCTTTTAAGGTTCAAGTGTTTTAAGAGCCGAATTTCTTAGGGTTTCTCTTGATAGATGTTTTCAAGCAATGACTTAGGCACACTTCTTTTGGGGATTCTCAATTCTTGATTAGAAAGTGTATCTCTAAAACCCTAGCGTTGAGTCTTAAGTTGGCTCTAATTGGTCTAGTTAGTTGCCTAAAGATTAGGTAATTAAGGCTTAAGCAAGAAAGTTTTAGCCTTAACTACCTTTAGTGGATGTACAGATAGAATATGTTGAAAATTGAAAACAGGCAACTTTTGTGATTTACTAGGTATGGACGACAGGTTTTCTCTAATTTGCTTTCTCTTTTTCTTCCTCTTTAGAATTTAAGGGGCTCGAGAGGATAGAAAATTACCTGTCCCTTGGCGTGGTTGTTGTGCGGCTGCTTATTTCCTTCTTGTTTTCCTGGGCTTTTTCTTGATTTCCTGTGCCTGCATAACAAAAGAGAAGAGCTTAGTAGTAAATCAAAAATTGTGAATAAATATTTTCTAGAAACAAAAACTGGTGGCTGTATCTGCGTTTCTTGCTCTTGACGGCTTTATAATGATTAATTCGTTATAGTATATTACAAAAAATGGTCACCAGTCAACAATTTATTACCCGGAATTAAAACTTTCCCGAGGTTGAACTCAGGGAGCACACGTCATCCTAACGACATAAAGGTTCACAATTCTGTTAAAAAGAATAAGTGAGAGAGGGAGAGAGAATGAGAAAAAGTTCTCTTTTTTGGCTTCTTCGTCTTCTCTCTTCTTCTCTTTCAGTCGGTTCTTCTCTTCTTCAGTCTGCCTCCTTCGTTCTTCTTCTTTTTTTTGCTGCGACTGCCTCTTCTTCCTTCTTTCTTCTTTTTTTCAGCAGCTCCACCCTTCTTCTTCTTCCTTCTTCTTTGATTTTTCTTCTTCTTTGATTTTCTTCTTTCTCTTTTCTTCCTTGATCCGGATATCTGATTCTTCGCGTCGGATGCCTTATCGGCACTGTTTCTATAGTGCCTCCTTCAGTCTGCTGTCTTCTTTTCTTCTTCAGCTTCTTCCTCTTCTTCTCTTTGCTGCGACTTCTCCTTTACCTTCTTCTTTTTCTCTGCTGCTGGAGCTCTGCAGCTAAGTCCTCGCCACCCGCTCTTCCTTTCCTTCTTCTTCCTTACCTATTCCCTGCACACACGCGAAGCAAAACCCTAACCCTACCCTTTCCTGCATCTCTCTCTGTCTGAATCTCTCTTGTGTATGCTCTCCCAGAGTCGAGTAATCGGGTCGGGTCGCGTGCCTGGATCCAGGCACACCGGCGTGTGTGTGGTGCGCGAGGAGTACTTAGGAGTGAGGGGTAATCGGGTCGTGGGTCAGATTCGCGTGGGCAGTGCCGCGGATGAGACCCGGTGAATAGGTGAGGGACCTCACCCCAGTGTTATCGGGGGCAACCAGCATATAAAACTTTTTCCTCTTATGTGTGGGCACGCGCCCACACACTTCCAAGGTGGAATTAAAGTCCCACCTTCGTTCTCAGGCGTCTGCGGAAGGATGGTTCTCCCAATTGGGGCAGCGGCAGAGGCCTGTAACCCCAATTGAAGTCCTACGTGCGTGCGCGGATCCCTTCCGAGCGATCTGGGCCGCAGACCTGGAGCTGAAGCGGCTTGGAGTTGCTTGCAAGCTAGCTCCAAGCTTCCCATCAATGGCGGCCAGGAGGCGAAACCTAAAAATACTAAAACGGCCTCGCGGCCACGTCAAAAAGCTCAGGGAACTTCGCCAGAGCACGGCAAAGGTGGTGCGGGGGTCGGCGTGGCGTGGGGAGGCCGGAGTGTGAGTGCCTAGGGCACACTGTGTGCGTGAGAGTGGGTGTGTTCGGGGGATGTTCTGGGTGTGTGGAGTGGTGGTGTGAGTGGGGGGATATGTTGAGTGGAGTGAGGGGATGGTTATGGGCTTGTCAGCGAGGGGTGGGATGGCCTGTGGAGGTGGAGCGGCCTTGCTGGAGTTGGTGGCCAGAGGTGGAACTGATGGCGGTGGTAGTGGCAGTCGAGGGGTTAAAAGTGACAGTTGAAGAGGGGGAAATTAAGAGGAGAGTAAGGGAAAGGTTTTGACCTATTTAACTGACGAAAGGGGGGAGGAGGCGCTCGGCGCGTGCCTGCCGGCGCCGAAGACGAAGATGCCCAGAAGGGGGGTAACGACGACGTGGAGGGGATCTGGAAGGCGCCAGTTGGTGCGGCCTGGCGCGGGAAGACGAGGCGGAGTAAACCCTACTGCAGGTGTGGCAGCAGAGCGACGAGGAGGAGGAGGAAGAGTTGCTGGAGCCTGTGGGCGCTTGACCGGAGGAGGAGACGAAGATTAGGGGTTTCCTTCGGCCAAAACAGGCTTAACCAAATTAGCAGCCCCAGCCGCTTCTTATAAAGGTGCTGGCGAGGAGAGGATCCCAAGGGGGCGACGTGGGGAGCTCGCCGGAGAATAGCCGGTGTTATAACCCGGGGCATCAAGCGTCGTTGAAGACGTCTGGGAAGTGGTTCAGACGTCTGGTCAAATGTATGGAAGCCTTCCCAGATATCTGGAATTAAATTTTTTCGGTGTACGGGTTCGCATCTGCGCGCGCTACCGCCCTCCTCCTTCTCTTTCCTCCCTCCCTGCAGACAGCTTTTTCTCTCTCTCTCTCCCCTCGACAGCTTACAAATACACCTCTCTCTCCCTCACCCTCACTCCACCGCCTTCTTCTTCTTCTTCCCCCTGTCAGCGAGAGAGCAAGAGGGTGAGAGCAGCAGCAGCGGCTGCTGCGAGTGTGTGGGGAGGAGGGGCTGTTGCGAGAGGGAGAGGGAGCTCGACCGCGAGGGTGCGAGCTCGCCGGGGTAGCTAGATCCGACCGGCGGGTGCATAGCAAGCATGTGGTTCCGCGAAGGCGCTGCTGCAGCTCAGGCAGTAAGCGGGTTCGGCGCGGCACGGCCGTGCGCTACGGGCGGAGGGCGAGGAGGTCCTGATTCTGGGAAAATTTTCCAGAATCAGACGTCTGGAGGAAGGTCTAGACATCTGAAAGGTAAGTTATTTTTACCTTCTTCTTCTTTCGCGTGTACGACCATGCAGCCGTTCCGCCGAAGTCTTCTGCATCCTTTCGTGTTGAGAACGGGCACGTGTGTGTGCGGGACTTGTTTGGGAAGGCGCAAGGGCACGCCATCCCACATAGATCAGCCGTTTGGGCACAGCACCAGACGACAGAGAGGGTCTCCAGACGTCCGGCATGACAGTCGGACATCTGGAAACTATGTCCAGACGGTTCAGTGGGCTTCTGGACGTCTGAAGGACCACGCAGATCAAGGTATGACTTGAGCAATGATTTACGACGTCCGGAAGAAGTTCCAGACATCTGATTTTGGGCAAACTTGTCGTTTTTTACCCGTTTAGGGTCCATTCGGAGTCCGTTTTCCGGATTTCAAGTCTTGTTCTTCTCAGATTTAGTTCCTCTACCTGTTTACAGTAATTGTATGCTGTTCTGAGTAGCTCCTTGTATTTGATCATTGTGTTAGGACCCCATTTCATTGCGGCTCTGGGGGTTGCGGAGGCCCGTGGGCTTGCCGATTTCGCCCCCAGTACTCCCGATTTTGCGGGTAGAGAGGCCCTTTCAATTATTTATCAAAAATTATGCATTTATGAAATAATTAATAAAGTTTAGGGTAGTGCATGAACCCTAGGATTGAAAAACTAGATTAAATGATAGATCCTAGGGTATTGCATGAATCCTAGGACTGGAAAACTAGATTGAATGATAGATCCTAGGGTATGGCATGAATCCTAGGACTGGAAATCTAGCTTGAATGCATATACATTACAGTCTTGGAAAAGTAGAAAGGAAACGATAACTGCCTGTAATTGGTTAACAGCTGCCTGAATTGAATAAATAATTACGGTTGGGAACATGGGCTATATAAATATAAAGCTAAAATGATGAAACCTAAATTGGCTGAGTTGAAAGAGCACGAACCCTACGGAGAATTAGGAGTAGAACCCCTGGAAAGTGAATGGAATAGAATTGGGGAAGTGAGCTGGCCCTTGAGTACGGAGTACTAAGGAGAGAAACTGTTTCCCCAGCCTGTTTAGTGTAGAACGGAGCTAGCCGCCCCAGGGACCCGGGGTTTGGTCTAGCCACTTTGTAATGATTTTTGGCCCTCGTGTACACAGTATCGAGGAGAGCTACTAGTGTAGGGAGAGTACTAGCTACCCCACAGGCTCCGGGGTTCTGCTAGCCCTCCCACACCGACTTGTTAGGCCCACTAGGCAAACCAGGGTAGTCAGGAGAGGGTGCGCGGACTTTGGAAGGGCAAGACCCCTGTTTGGTTACTGTGGAGGGGCTAGAGCCCTGTTACTGAGAGGGCTCTGCCCTATACTGGTTCCGTGCTGTGCTTTGGGCGCACCCGTTAATGAAAACGACTGACCGCGTGCCAGTGCAGGGTAGCTACCCGTGCGTTTATCGCGCGTGCCGTAGTCACCGTTACGTCTGTCAGTGACCTTGGGGTGGTTGACTGAGGGTAGGACCACCACGGGGGACTCTCTCGGCCAGGAGAGCACCATGTATTACTTATACTTTTCGGAAAAGACTGCAATCAAGATCGTTCCCATGAGGAACATTCAAGATCAAGAGAAGAATCGGAAGGATAATTCAATAACGAGTAAACGGAAAATATAAAGAAGGAAATTAAAAATATAACAGCTACTTTCCACCTTACTGTTTTTTAGCTTTTAGTTGCCACTCTACTCAGCATTTCGCTGACGTGTCACCTTTGTCACCTTTTCAGGACCAGGTGTTGAGCAGCCATAGCCGACGGCTGCAGTGGGTGCTGGGCCTAGTAGAGCCCAGTAGTGTTACTTGTGTAGTACTCACTGTACTTTTCCTTCCGTTGTAGTGAGTAGTTTCTATTACCCCTGTAGCCTTTTATTGTAAATTTCATGTTTATGTACATGTTTATTTCTCTACTGTTGTTGGTGAAGGTCCAACCGCAGTGCTGCTTTTGCATTTTTATGTTTATTATAATACAGTCGTTATAGTATAAGATGAGACAGCTATGGTTCTCCTTACCATAGAAATTTACTCGGAAATAGTTTCCCAAGGTCGAACTCAGGGAGCTACTAGAATTATAGAAGTACAAAGTTTCTTTATTACAAAAATAAGAGAGAGAGATATTTTGTCTTGGCTTCTTCTTCTCTTCTTTCTCTTTGTGCTTTCCCTCTTCTTTCTTCTGCTGCTCTTCCTGTCTTCTTCTTCTCTTCTTTCTCTTTTCTTCAGCTGCAGTATCTCTCTTTACGAGTCTTCTTCTTCCTTGGCTCTGTTTGCCTTCAATTCCTCTTCTTCTGCTTGTCTTCTATTTCTTTTCTTCTTCAGTTCTTCTTCTTTTTCTTGTCTTTATCTTCTGCAAAGTCTTCTTTTTCTTCCTTCTTCTTTTTTCTTTCTTTTCTGCTGTGGAGCCTTCTCTTTTCTTCTTCTTCCTTGGTCTTCTGCTTTAGCTCCTCTGAAGGTTTATCCGTCGTCTGATATCGCAGTCAGACGACTTAAACGGCGGTATGCTACAGTGCTTCCCCTCTTTTTCTTCCTTCGCTGCTTCTTCTTCTTCTCTTCTTTGGCGAGCCTTCTTCTTCCTCTGCTTCTTCTACCTTGGTCTTCTGCCTTGCTCAGCTGTAAGACTTCTTCAGAGTTTCTTCTTCTTCTGCTCCTCTTCTTCTGGCGGCTAAGTGTTGAGCCTTCCTCCTTCATGCCCTATTCCAGCACAAGGCACAGCAAAACCTAGCCCTTCCCTCTACCCGCACGTCTCTCTCTCTCTCTGAAAATCGCTCATAGGAAGCTCTCCCAGAGCCGGGTTATCGGGTCAGGTAGCGTACCCGTGACCAGGCGCACCGACGTGGGTGGTGCGCGAGGAGTGCAAGGTAAACGGGTCGGCCAGGTTCGCGTGGCGTGGGTCGCGGACGAGGCGGGCGAGTGGGCGAGGGGACCTCACCCCGTGTTCTGATGCGTTAAGGTAAAAACACAAAATCAATTTAAATGGGTGCGGCGCTTCGAAATATTACGATGTGGGACTAAACTTTGTTCCTTCTCGCGCGCGCCCGTAGGAAGAATGCGACCTCACTTCAGCAGGTGCATCCTTGTTTCCCCTAGCATGCCAGCTGCCTGCCTTCACCCGAGTCTCCCCAATTCGCATCAGCTGGAGACCTGACTCTTTGAAGCCTGGAGCTCGCTTGGAAGCTCCTTGAGTCGTCGCCAATGGCAACCGAGGCAACAGATCTGTCCAGCACAAAAAGGGCCTCTCGGCCTAATCAAACCACAGGGGAACCTTCGCCGTGGCATGGCGAAGGTGGTACGAGGTGCAGCAGGCTACAGGACGGCCTAGCCGTGCGTGCCTAGGTCGTTCTGTGGCCGAAAAAGTGGGTGTGACTGGGGGAGTGTTGTGGAGGTGTAGAGTGGCAGTGGAGGGGCGGAGGGCATTTGGTATGATGAGGCGGAGCTTTTGGGACAGTTGGCGAGTCGTATGGGGTTGTGGGATGACGGGGGCGACTCGCCGGAGAGTGGCCGGAGGCGGGGAAGGTGAGGGTGATCGGGCGTGGTCGTGGGGCAATCAAGCAAAATAAATTGGGGAAAGGAAAGAGGGGAAGAAGGGGAGTAACTGCAACCTACTTACAGGGACGAAGGGGGCCGGAGCGGCAGGCAGTCGTATCGACTGTCGTTGGAGAAGAAGCACCCAGAGGGAGAGAGCGGCGGTGAGGAAGTGGGCAGGGAGGCGCGCGCTTGGTACGGCGCGACGCAGGAAGATTGGGCGAAGTTGGCTCTGCTGCTGGTATTGCAGCACAGTGACGAGAAGGTGGAGTGACCGCCGGAGCTGGTGGGTTTCCTGTCGGAGTGGGGAGGGAGGAAGGGTTGGGGGTTTCTCCGTCAAGACCAGGCTACGAGAACCGGCTGGCGATGCTGGTCTTTATAAAGGCGGTGGCGGAGGGTCGAACGTAAGGAGGCAACGTACGTCCCTCGTCGGAGTATGGTCGGAGACGAGACCCATACCTTCCGCGCGTTCGCACGGAAGGTGTGGGCGTCGTCAGGTGCTTGGCCGAGTCCCTGCGACAACAGACGTCGCAAGGAACTTCGCGTTTACTTTGCAGGACGCCTCCCTCACCCTACGCGGCGCCATGCTCCGCGCAAAGTCGCCGGAGCATGGTGCTGCGCAGAGATTTGCAGGAGGGACCAAAATGAAAAGAATGATGAGGAAATTAGGGGCCAAAATGCAAGGGTTTCAAAAGTTGAGGGTTAAAAAGCAAATGATGAGGACCAAGTTTTTATGCATGACTAAATTGGACCTAAGGATTTTAATGGTGAGTGTTGTTTCTATGTCAGACCATGTTTGATCAGCCAATTTACGTAAAAATCCAAATTAAATCATTAATTGGGCATGGTTCTCAATGTAGGTCAAAATGGATTTCTAAGGCCAAATTGAAGGTTCTAAACCCTAGAGATTATTTTTCTATGAATTTTAGAGGGTTTAGTTGATTTTTTTCCTGCCTCAAACCACGTGAATTGAAGTGGGTTTGTTTTAGGGTTACAGAATGTCATTTAATTCCTTGAAGTTGCTGTAGCCCTTGTTGGATTAGATCATCCCACTTTTCTTCTTATTTGGTTTGTTTGACCTATGTTTGGATCCTGAGTTACCCTGTTTGCAGATTGTGTTGGTGAAATTACATTTTTACCCCTTATAACTTATTTTCTTTTTGAACTTAGAATTCTCTGAGTTAAGCATTTCTTTGAGTTATGTAGGAGCTTTTTTTTGCATATCTGGGTTAGATTGTGCTAGTTAGGGTTCATGATGAGGTTCTCATCAGTTGTGGTGGTGTATACTGTAGTAGTTCTTTTCTTTACTGCTAGTTATATACATGGTGAATGTGGTTTGTTTTACTGCTCTTGTGGGTTACTTTCTCGTTGGACGACTGGGTCTTAGGATCAGTCGAGTCGGTCCGATTTTCGTGTCTCGTAGGGATTCGGGTCGTGACAGCCGGAAAGCAGATCCATTCCTTTCCTGAGAGCGACCCCCATACCCTGCACGGCGCCATCCTCTACACAAGGTCACCGAAGGTATGGTCGCCTGCGTGGGGTGGCAGAGGGGCCGTTCTGCAAAGAACGAAAGAGAAGATGGGGGGTTAAATGCAAGGGTTCAAAAAGATAAGGGTCAAAAAGTAATTTAAGAGGACCAATTTGTAAAGTAGGTCAAGATGGCCTTCCCTTAGGTCCAAATTTTGGTATAAACCTAATTTTGACCTAAGGAATCTAATGGCGAGGTTTGATTTTAGGTTTGACAAGTCAATTTGCACAAAAACCTAAATTAGGATAAAAATTAGGTATGGTTCTCAATTTAGGTCAAAACAGGTTCTACTGGCCAAATTGAAGGTTCTAAACCCTAGAGGATGTTTCTTTTATAAATTTTAGAGGGTTTATTTGACTTTTATCTTGCCAAGAACTTCATGAATTAAAGCGGGTTTGTTTTGAGGGTTACAGAATGTCATTTAATTCGTAGAGGTTGCTATAACCCTTTACGGCTCAGGTTATCCCACTTTCTTCTTATTAAGACCATTTGACCTATATTCAGACCCTTAGACACCCCGTTTGTGTACTGCATTAGTAAAATTGTAGTTTTACCCCTTATGAATTTTTTATTCTTAAATTTAGAATTCTCTGAGTTAGGATTTTTCTTAGGTTTTGTAGAAGCTTTTGCACACTTATTTTGATCAAATTGTGCTAGTTAGGGTTCATGATGAGGCTCTCATCAGATGACCTATTTATATTTCTCTCACGGCCATGCATTTTTACATATGCAGTTGCTTCTATAAACTATTACTCTTAGTAATATTGCAAATTTACCTCAATTATGCAAGTATAATACACGTGAGACAAGTACAATCCTCTCCGTACTGTTACGACCCGAACCTGGCTCCTCACGAAACCCAGGAACGGCTCACATCAACTAATCTCAAGACTCAGTCGTCCATCGAGAAATGAACCAAATATATAAATACAACATCCCACACATGCAATATAGCTAAGCATTTAATAAAAGACAAAACACAGAACAGTAGCTCCCAAGTAGATATCATGCCACAAAGAAAACCAGAGTACATTTTAGCCATCACAACAGAAATAGAAAGATGGAAAACGACATTACTGGTTCCAAATACATTAGAGTACTCACTAAAGCAGTAAAATGGTGTCTCAGAGGCAGAAAAGGAACATGAACAACTACAGCTGGGCTCGACTAGGCCCAGCATCCTCTGCAACCGATGGTACTGGCTTCTTACCTCCCTGACCTGAACATAAGTAGCGGATGTCAGCTAATTGCTGAGTAGAGTGGAAAACTAAAGAACATTTAATACATTTAACTATTAAAAGCAATAAACTATTTATGCAGTTTCAGTTATTCACACAGTTAACATCTGGTTCTATCCATAATCGCTAGTTGTTTAGTATTTAGGCAATCTAGTAAAGGTCCATGTCATCACTTGGTTCACATGTTCCTTATGGGAACAATCTTATTGCAGTTCTCCTGTGATACAGAATACACACGTGGCACTCTCTTGGTTGGGAGAGCTCCCCGTGGTAGTCCTACACCCGGTCTACCACCCTAGGGCCACGGTCGCAACGTAGTGGTAACTACGGCACGCGCGATAGATGCACAGGTAGCTATCCTACACTAGCACGCGGTAAGTCCTTTCCGCTAGCGGGTACGCTCTAATGTACGACACAGAATAGAACAGGGCCATGTCCCTCACCTGTCTACGTACCCTGACTCGACTATCCCGGTTTGCCCAGTTGGGCCAACAGGAGTCGATGTAGGGAGGCCATTCCTATCCTGGATCTCAACCTAAGAGGAGGCTAGCTCTCTCCCTACACAAAAGTTACAGTAGCTCTCCTTGGTACCACGTACATGAGGGCCAGCTCACTTTCAGTATCCAAGTCCATTCAACAGTCATGCCTGTATAGATGAGATTGCTCCATCATACATCAGAGTTTCCATGCCACACCAATTTAGCTACTTCCTAGTTTCCCATAGGGTTCGTTCATGGTACTCGTCTCACACCAACAAGTTGCATGTATCTCTGTTCACATTCAAGTTTCAGTCATGGAAATAGGCAATTCATAATATAATAGTAAATGCATTTAACTACATCATTCAAGTTACCATTTTCTTATAAGGTGGAAATGATCATCACGCATATTTAAGTTATGTCCATCAAGGTTCACGTACTGAATGTAAACATACATCATTCTCAATCCTAGGGTTCATTTCATGACTTAAGTTTCAGGCAGAGATCTCTAGTTTAACATTCACTTAACAAAATCAATCAAAGTAGTACAGAAAGACCACTCTACCAAGGGGTACGGGTGATATGGGGGCACCAACAGTGGATCCCAATGCCTCTGTAGGTCCCGTGTGCTCTTTGGATAGGAGGTCAACACCAATTTAACATTCTTACAGGGCATCAACCTTGAAATGACCCATCACCGTTTGGTCCTTTAAGACGTCTGGGATGTTCACCAGATGTCTGTCCAGGCGTCTAGAGAGAAAGCTAGTCGTCTGAAAATGCTTTTCTTTTCGACGTGCACCATGCGCAAGCCACTTCCTCGCGTACGCCTCGCACCACTCCTTGCGACAGCCATACCCACACCCCGCACCACTCCCTACGATGCCACACCTCTCCCCTCACCTCCCCTCCCTTTATAAACCCCTCCTCCTCCTCTACGTCTCACACCACCATAGCCGAACGATAGAGAGAGAGCAAGCAGGGAACGAGCGGAGAGCTGATCGTGAGTCTGAGAGCGAGAGCGGAGGGAGCTGTGCTTCTCTATTGCAGCGTTTGCGGCGAGGAAAGCTAAAGCAGTTTCGCGGAAGTCATTTTTCCACGGAATCAGACATCTGGAGCGACATCTAGACGTCTTACCGGAAGTCCAAAGGTAGAGCGAGACTTCTGGTAGAGATCTATTTTCTGTATTTGTTCTCTACCAAAGTCCTGACCACGCACGTACATGTGTTAGAAGTTGGAAGGCGGACCGAGGCAGTTTCAGACATCCAGGAGCACCTCCAGACGACTGACGGAACCCTTGGACATCGGCACTGCGTTCCAGATGTCCGATAGAGGCGCCCCGAGAGTGGTTTGCCTGAGAGTTGATTTAAGACGTTTGGGATCTCCCCCAGACGTCTGATTTCTATCAGAATTCTTATTTTTGGGCTTGTTCAAGGCCCAAACGATGCCGGTTTTCCGTAAGCAAAACATCGTTGTTTTTCGTACGAATTTCTTCACGTAATGGTAGCTTGTCTGTATCTTTTGGAATCCTTTTGACCTGTCCATCCACACCTTAGGTCCCTTGTTCGTCAGGTGTACGAAACCTACGGAGACGTCGGGAGCTACTGTATGAGCCCCCATTCCCCCTGGTTATCCTGGTAGAATGGTTCTAACTAATTCTCCAAGTTAAATAAAATGCATGCAATTAGTTAAAAACGTAGGATATGAGATGAATCCTACGAAGAAATAAACGTATGCTCTAGAATACAACTATTCAATTGAACCCTAGGTTATGACATGAACACTAGGGATAGAAAAAATGCATGTGTAGACAGATGGATGATTAAATAAATCATAAGCTGCCTATACTACGCGAAATGAACTACATTATGGATAGGAAAAATGAGCCCATACTGTGGAAACTGAGATGCCTGTTTTGTACGTAACAAACCAGATATGGAATAAAGAAAAGTTCATGTATGAACCCTATGGGGAATATGGAAATACCGTAGCACGGAGAACCGGATGGCTCCGGAATTGCCGCCCACAGGCGGCCGTTAAGGAAAGTGAGCTGACCTTCGTGTACGTAGTACCGAAGAGAGCAACTATCCCTTGTAGTATAGAGGAGAGCTTGCTGCCTTTGGGTTAAAACCCGGGGTGGGTTTGGCCACTCTACATCGACTCTTGTTGGCCCTCGTGTACATGGTACCGAGGTGAGCTTCTTAGTATAGAGGCGAGCTAGCCGCCCCAGGGGGCCCGAGGTTAGGCATGGCCACCCTACACCGACTCTTGTTAGCCCATTGGGCAAACCGGGATAGTCGGACGAGGGTACGCGGACTGAGGAGGGGCGAGACCCCTATTCTGTTCTGTTCTGTTCTGAAAGGGCAAGGCCCTATACTGTTCCGTGCTGTACGTTGAGGCATACCTGCTAGCGGAAACAACTGACCGCAAGCCAGTGCGGGGTAGCTACCTGCACGCTTATCACGTGTGCCGTAGTCACCGCTACGTCACGACCGTGACCTCGAGGTGGTAGACCGGGTGTAAGACTACCACGGAGGGACTCTCCCGGCCAAGAAAGTGCCAAGTGTGCATCCTACATCACGAGAAAACTATAAGCAAAATCGTCCCTCAGGGAACAAGGAGATTAAGTAATGAGATGAACCATGATTAGAGATCTCTACACAGAAAACCATTATAGGATAATTTAGATTGGTGTAATGACCCGATTCCCGAATCCCTACGAGACACGAGAATCGGACCGACTCGACTAATCCCAAGACCCAGTCATCCAACGAGAAAGTAACCAAAAGAGCAGTAAAATAAACCACATTCACCATGTATATAACTAGCAATAACAAAATACAGTAGTAAAGAAAGGAAATACTACAGTATACACCACCACAACAAAAGAGGAATAAACATGTACATAACATGAAGCTTACAATAAACAGAGTACAGGGAGTAACAGAAAACTACTCACTACAGCGGAAAGAAAAGTACAGAAGGTACTACAGGTAACACTACTGGGCTCTACTAGACCCAACGCCCTCGGTAGCCGCTGACTCTGGCTGCTCAACACCTGGTCCTCAAAAGGTAACAAGGGTGACACGTCAGCGAAACGTTGAGTACAGTGGCAACTAAAAGCTAAAAGAAGTAGTAGAGTGTATAGTAACTGTTATATTTTTTTCTTTCTTTATTTATATTTTTTCATTTATTTACTGTTGATTTATTTATCAGATCCTTCTCTTGATCTTGAATGTTCCTTGTGGGAACGATCTTGATTACAGTCTTTTCCGAAAATAGAAGTAACACGTGGTGCTCTCCTAGCCGAGAGAGTCCCCTGTGGTGGTCCTACCCTCAGTCAACCACCCCAAGGTCGCTGACAGACGTAACGGTGACTACGGCACGCGCGATAGACGCACGGGTAGCTACCCCGCACTGGCACGCGATTAGTCATTTCCGTTAACGGGTGCGCCCAAAGCACAGCACGAAACCAGTATAGGGCAGAGCCCTCTCAGTAATAGGGGTCCAGCACCTCCACAGTAACCAAACAGGGGTCCTGCCCCTCCATAATCCGCGCACCCTCGCCTGACTACCCTAGTTTGCCCCGTGGGCCTAACAAGTCGGTGTAGGAGGGCTAGCAGATCCCCGGGGCCCGTGGAGTAGCTAGTGCTCTCCCTACACTAGTAGCTCTTCTCGGTACTGTGTACACAAGGGCCAAAAGTCGGTACAAAGTGGCCAGTCCTAATCCCAGGTCCCGGGGGCAGCTAGCTCCGCTCTGCACTAAACAGGGGGACAGTTGCTCTCCTTGGTACTTCGTACTCAAGGGCCAGCACACCTCCCCAATTCTATTTCATTCACCTTCCAGGAGTTCTACTCCTAATTCCCCGTAGGGTTCAGTCTCTTCTAGCTCAGCCAATTTAGGTTTCGTCGTTCCAGGTTTATATCCATACGATTCATGTTCTCAACCATATTTATTCATTCCTAACAGGTAGCTGTTAACCAATTCACAGGCAGTTATCATTTCCTTTCCACTTTTCCAAGACTGCAATGTATATATTCAACTAGTTTTCCAGTCCTAGGATTTATGCAATACCTAGGATCTACCATTCAATCTAATTTCTCAGTCCTAGGGTTCATGCAATGCCCTAGACTCTATAAATTGTTTCATAATTGTACAAATTTTGTTAAATAAATTAAAGGGCCACTCTACCTGCGAAACCGAAAGTACTGGGGGCGTGATTGGCAATCCCGCACGCCTCCGCAACCCCCACAGCCACAACTGAACGGGATCCTAACATAAGGATCAATCACAAGGAGTTTCTCAGAACAGTATACAATTACTGTAAACAGGTAGAGGAAATAAATCTGGAAAGAATGAAACTTGAAACGCGGAAAACGGACTCCGAACGGACCCTAAACGGGTCAAAAACGACAAGTTAGCCCAAAATCAGACGTCTGGAACTTCTTCTAGACATCTTAAAAGGTCGACCAGGTCATACCTCAGTCTACGCAGTCCTTCAGATGTCCAGAAGCCCACTGGACCGTCTGGTCCTAGTCCCCAGATGTCCGGTTATTACCCCGAACGTCTGGAGGTCCTCTCCGTCGTCTGGTACTGTGGCCAGACGTCTGATCAGTGTGGGATGGCGAGCCCTTGCAAACTCCCGAACAGAACCTGCGCATACACACACCCTCTCTCATTACGAAGAGGCGCAGAAGAACGTGGCGGATGGCTGCATGGCCATACACGCGTAAAAAGGAGAAGGTAGGAAAATATTGTACCTGTCAGACGTCTGGACCTTCCTCCAAATGTCTTTGGTGTCGTCTGGACGTGAGTCCAGACGTCTGATTCTGGGAAATTTTCCCAGAATCAGGACCCTTTTCTCTCTCCGCCTGCGTCGCAAGGCCGCGCCAAGCCGCGTCCGCCTGCTACCCGAGCTGCAGCAGCTCCTCTGCGCCACCCTACGCTCGCCACTCTCCCGCCGGCTGGCTCTAGCTTCCCCGACAAGCTCGCACCTTCGTGGTTGAGCTTTCTTCTTTCTCTCGCAACTCTCCTTCCCACACGCTCACAGCAGCCGCTGCCGCTGCACTCGCTCGCTCACGCTCTCGCTGGCAGGGAGAAGGAGAAGAGAAGATGGTGGAGTGAGGGTGAGGGAGAGGGGGAGCATTCTTATAAGGCAGCCATGGGGAGAGAGAAGAAGGATAGCAGCACCTACAGGGAGAGAAAAACGAAGGCTGCAGGTTCAGTCTGCGCGCGCAGGCGCGCAGACGCGAACCCGTACGCCGAAAAAAATTTATTACTACACGTCTGGGAAGGGTTCCAAACGTCTGGTCAGACGTCTGGGACACTTCCCAGACGTCTTAAACTACGTCTGATGCCCATGTTCGTAACAATTGGAAAGTAATATGTTAAACTACCTGTTAAATGCATTTTTATATTTAGCCACCACTCTACTCAGTATTAGCTAACTCTAGTTATATAATTTTGTACAGGTCAGGGATTTGAGTAGCCCAAGCTACCAGCTGCTGAGAACGCTGGGCCTAGTCGAGCCCAGCTGTAGTTTCTACTACTTGTTGTAGTGAGTTCCTGTAGTTATATATATTCAGTACTTTTCGTTACGTTCTCTACCTGTAATTGTTTTGTTGTGACGTCAATATTTCTGTTCCTGAAGGCATGTAATATTCTTGTATTATAGTTCTATTTCTCCTTTCGTTGCAAATTTCTTTCTGCTAAGCTATTGTACTTGTGTGATTGTGGATTGATGCATGTTATTTGGTTATTTCTCGTTGGATGACTGGGTCTTGGGATTAGTCGAGGCGAGCCGGTCTCGGGTCTTAAAGGGATCTGGGTTCGAGTTGTAACAAACCTCGTTGTCAAACATTTCAGTACGTAAAGCAGGCTTGAAACAGTGTGGAAACAACTCTAAAACGTAGTAAATCCTACGAGTTTTCCAACGATACCTTGTTTGCGTGATTCCAACCTTGTTTGGGCCCTGAACCGACCCAAACACTCCTGGTTCACCTGAACCGGACCAGGCAGGCTGGTTTGCCTGGACCGGTTGCCTGCTTGCAGCAGACACACGCACAGAACGCAATCAGACGTCTGGGGTGAGTCCCAGACGTCTTATCTGTGCGCAAAAACCCGCTTAAAGTTTCTGCTCCTCTTTCCGTCATTCGTGTTAAGACCTGAGGCACCAAGACCACTTTAAGACATCTGGGAGTTGGCCCAGACGTCTGGAAATTAATTTTTGCGTGTGTACGAGAGCGAATCTGCGCGCATGCACGCCCAGACTGATTCCCAACCGCCCTCTTCTCTTTCTTTCTTCCCCCACCGACTTGCAGAGCCCCCCTCGTGCCTACATATACCCCTCCTCTCCCTCACGCCACACCACTCCCTTCCACCCGTCTTCTCCTTCTCCCTGCCAGTGAGAGAGCGAGAACAGCAGAGCGGCTGCCACGAGTGTGTGGGGAGAGAAGCTGCTGCGAGAGGAAGAAGGCTCGACCGCGAGGTGCGAGCTTACCGGGGCAGCTAGAGCCGGCCGGCGGAGGAGCAGCGGGCGTGGGGTGTCGCGGAGGGGCTGCTGCAGCTCGGGCAGTAGGCGGACGCGGCGCGGCGCGGCCGTGCGTCGCGGGCGAAGGACGAACCGGGTCCTGATTCTGGGAAAATTTCCCAGAATCAGATGCCTGGACTTACGTCCAGACGATGCGTAGGACATCTGGAGGAAGATCCAGACATCTAACAGGTACAATATTTTCCTACTTCTTCCTTTTACGCGTGTACGGCCATGCAGCCGTCCGCCGCTTCTTCTGCGACTTTTCGTGATGAGAGCTGTTGCGTGTGTGAGCAGGTGTTGTTCGGGTGGGCGCGAGGGCTCGCCGTCCCACACGAATCGGAAGTCTGGCCACAGTACCAGACGATGGAAAGGACCTCCAGACGTCCGGGGTGACAATCAGACGTCTGGAAACTAAGGCCAGACGATCCAGTGGGCTTCTGGACGTCTGAAGGACTGTGCAGACAGAGGTACGACATGATCAACATTTTAAGACGTCTGGAAGAGGTTCCAGACGTCTGATTTTGGGAAGGGTTCTGCTAGCTCTCCTACACTGACTTGTTAGTCCCACTGGGCAAACCAGGGTAGTCAGGCGAGGGTGCACGGATTGTGGAGGGGCAGGACCCCTGTTTGGTTACTGTGGAGGGGCTGGACCCCTATTACTGAGAGGGCTCTGCCCTATACTGGTTTCGTGCTGTGATTTGGGCGCACCCGTTAACGGAAACGACTCATCGCGTGCCAGTGCGGGGTAGCTACCCGTGCGTCTATCGCGCGTGCCGTAGTCACCGTTACGTCTATTAGCGACCTTGGGGTGGTTGACTGAGGGTAGGACCACCACGGGGGACTCTCCCGGCCAGGAGAGCACCACGTGTTACTTCTACTTTTCGGAAAAGACTGCAATCAAGATCGTTCCCACGAGAAACATTCAAGATCAAGAGAAGGATGTGATGGATAAATCAACAGTGAATAAATGGAAAAATATAAATAATGGAAGTAAAAATATAACAGCTACTGTACACTCTACTGCTTCCTTTAACTTTTAGTTGCCACTCTACTCAGCGTTTCGCTAACATGTTACCCTTGTTACCTTTTTAGGACCAGGTGTTGAGCAGCCGGACTCAGCGTCTGCGGAGGGCGTTGGGCCTAGTAGGGTCCAGTAATGTTACCTGTAGTATCTAATGTACTCTTGTTTCCACTGTAGTGAGTAATTTTCTGTACTCCTTGTACTCTTTTTAATGTAAGCTTCATGTTATGTACATGTTTATTTCTTTACTGTTGTGGTGGTGTATACTGTAGTATTTCTTTTCTCTACTCCTGTATTTTGTTACTGCTTGTTATATACATGTTGAATGTGGTTTATTTTACTGCTCTTTTGGTTACTTTCTCGATGGACGACTCGATCCGATTCTCGTGTCTCGTAGGGATTCGGGAATCGAGTCGTTACAAAATGGTATCAGAGCAAGGTCGTCCCGAGAAGTGAATCAACAGACTGGAAAATGACCAATTCACATGTCTGTAACTAGAGTAGCCACCACAACGTTTCTTTTGGCATTAGCTCTTAAACTCCTTCGATAGATATCGTTCCATATTGATGTGTTTTCGTTCTGTTTCGCGCCTCCTTGCAGGAGATGCCTCGACGAGGGACTAGCGAGGCGGGCCGCGGGCGCGGCCGAGGACGAGGTCAGCGAGGTGGGCATGTTGCGGTCGACGTCTCAGTGGACCAGCCACTGCTCCCGGCCATTCAGGCCCAGGACCTCGCCCAGCTGATACGGGATATAATGCGTGAGGAGCTCCACCCACCGCCGCGAGCGCCTCCCCCTGGGGCTGCGGAGGGGGAGTCCTCTGTGGAACTGCGCGACGGGCGCGGCGCAAGACCTGGGGGAGGGGATGGGCCGCCACCGCCCCCACCTTCCTTCGACACTTCTATGCACGAGGCACCTTTACCTGGAGGTGCACCAGCATCTCCACTGCAGCGCCACTTCGAGCTTTTCAGGAAGTTCCGGAAGCTGAAGCCCCCCTCCTTCAAGGGGGATGAGGACCCGACCGAGGCAGAGGATTGGCTCGAGCAGATCGAGTAGGTTTTCGACACCCTTCGCCCCCCGGTGGAGTGTCGCGTGGCCTTTGCCACGTTCCAGCTGGAGAGTGCGGCACATAGGTGGTGGAGGGCGGTCAGGGGACAGGAGAGTGACGAGCAGACCTGGGACCGGTTCGTCACCCTCTTCTGCGAGCAGTACTTTCCCTAGACGTGGCAGGACCAGAGGAGGCGGGAGTTCCACACTCTCCACCAGGGGACGATGATCGTGAGCGCGTATCGCACGCGTTTTCTGGAGCTACTGCTGTAACGACCCGGTTCCCGAGTCCCTACGAGACACGAGAACCGGACCGACTCGACTAATCCCAAGACCTAGTCGTCCAACGAGGAAGTAACCAAAAGACAGTAAAATAAACCACATTCAGCATGAATATAACTAACAGTAAGAAAGTACAGCAGTAAGGAAAGAAACTACTACAGTAGGTACCACCACAACAGTAGAACAACATTTATCATATAACACGAACTGCAGGTAAAGAAAGTACAGCGGAAACAAAACTACTCACTATAACAGAAACAAAAGAGGTACAAAAGACTGTAGTAAACTCTACTGGACCCTACTCGGCCCAGCGTCCTCTGCAGCCGCTGACCCTGCCTGCTCAACACCTGGTCCTGAAAAAGGTAACGAGTGTAACACGTCGGCAAAACGCTGAGTAGAGTGGCAAACTAACTAAAGACAACAGTAGAGTGTACAGTAGCTGTTATGTTCTATTACTTCCTTTATTCACATCTTTCAATTTTCTCACTATTTCATTTATTTCTCAGATCCTTTACTTGATCTCGAATGTCCTCGTGGGAACGATCTTGATTGCAGTCTTTTCCAAAAGTAGAAGTAGCACGTGGTGCTCTCCTGGCCGGGAGAGTCCCCCGTGGTGATCCTACCCTCAGTCAACCACCCCAAGGTCACTGACAGACGTAACGGTGACTACGGCACGCGCGATAAACGCACAGGTAGCTAGCCCGCACTGGCACGCGGTCAGTCGTTTCCGTTAACGGGTGCGCCCAAAGCACAGCACGGAACCAGGGCAGAGCCCTCTCAGTAACAGGGGTCCAACCCCTCCACAGTAACCAAACCGGGGCCTTGCCCCTCCACAGTCTGCGCACCCTCGCCTGACTACCCTGGTTTGCCCTAGTGGGCCTAACAAGTCGGTGAAGGAGGCTAGCAGAACCCCGGGACCCATGGGGTAGCTAGTACTCTCCTAACACTAGTAGCTCTCCTCGGTACTACGTACACGAGGGCCAACAAGTCGGTACAGAGCGGCCAATCCTAACCCCGGGTCCCTGGGGTGACTGGCCCCACTCTACACTAAACAGGTACAGGTACTTCCCTTGGTACTGCGTACCCAAGAGACAGTACAAACTACATCTCAGTTCCATTCCATTTTCTTTCCAGGAGTTCCACTCCTAATTCCCCGTAGGGTTCCAGCTCTTTATCTCAGAACATCATATGTTTCACTTTCCAGTTTCACGTTCTCACAATCCATGATCTCAATCATGTTTCTTTATTCATAACAGGCAGCTGTTAATTCAATTTACAGGCAGCTTTATATTCCTTTCCATTTTTTCAAGACTGCAGTATTATACATCCCACTAGTTTTTCCATCCTAGGGTTCATGCCACATCCTAGGATCTAGCATACAACTAGTTTTCCAGCCCTAGGATTCATGCATCACCTAGGAGCTATCATTCCATACATTTCTCATTCCAAGGATTCATGCAATGTCCTAGATTCCAGTTATGGTTCCATACTTTAACAGATTTTAATAATAAACTTAAGCCACTCTACCAGGTACAATGGGAGTAATTGGGGCATGATCGGGAATCTCGCGTGCCTCCGCGACTCTCAAGACTGCAACTGAACGAGGTCCTATCACAAGGACCAAACACAAGGAGTGTCTCAAAACAGTGTATAGCTACTGTAGACGGGTAGAGGAATTAATTCTGAAAAGAACGCAACTCGAATCGCGGAAAACGGAGCCCGAACGGGCCCTAAACGGGTCGAAAAAGACGATACTGTGCAAGATCAGACGTCTGGAACTTCTTCTAGACGTCTTAAAGAGTGGATCAGAGAATTACCTGTCCGGCGTGGTTTCCCAGACGTCCAGAAGTCTGCGGGGACGTCTGGCCTAGCTCCCAGACGTCCGATGGTCACCCAGGACGTCTGGAGGTTACTCCCGCCGTCTGGTACAACTTCCAAACGTCTAATTCGCAAAGGATGGCGAATCAGCGAACCTGCGCACAGCCAACTGCCTCCCTCAGTACGGTCAGTCGACAGGAAGGAAGAAGAAGGCGGAATACTCACCTTTCAGACGTCTGTATGATCTTCCAGACGTCTCCCTCGCCGTCTGACTATCAACCCAGACGTCTGATTCTGGAAATTTTTCCAGAATCAGGGCGCCACTCGGCCTCCGCTCGCGACGCCGCTCGCGCCGTACCTCGCGCGTCTGCTGCTCAGACCGCAGCAGGTTCCTCTCCACGTCGTTCCGCGCCCCCTGCGCCCTCCGCCGGCCGGCTAAGCCGCTCCGGCGAGCTCGCCCTCACGGCAGAGCTCCGCCCTCGCACGCCGCACCTCCTCCGCGCTCACTGCGGCCTCCGCTGCCGCCCTCGCGCTCGCTCGCTCTCGCGCACAGGAAGGAGAAGAGGAAGGGAACGGTGGAGACGACAGGATGGGAGGCGTGGCCTTTTAAGGCCGCGCGAGGAGGAGAGAGAAGGATTCGCGGCAGGGGAATCTGCAGCCGCAGGAGGGAGGAAGGGCGAATATGCGGTCTGCGCGCTCAGGCGCACAGACGACTCGCGTGTGTCGAAAATAACGGATTTCCAAACGTCTGGAAACTATCCCAGACGTCTGGTAAGACGTCTGGACAACCTTCCAGACGTCTTAAAAGACGTCTGGGCCACACGCTCGTTACAATATAACAAACTCAAAGGAAGTTTCGTCCCCGAAACTTGCGCCAACTAGGGTGCGGGAAAAGACGTCCGAATAACCATAACAAACTCAAAGAGGACCGAAGCCGGTCTGAAAAGACGTACCTGTGAAAAGCTCTGGGTACCGCTCCCGCATTGCCGCCTCAGGCTCCCAGGTAGCCTCCTCGTACCGCTGGCTCCTCCATAAAACCTTTACCAGGGGTACTTGCTTTCGTCTCAAACTGCGGACGGCTCGGTCTAGGATCTGCACTGGCCTCTCGGGGTAGGTCAGGTCGTCGCTCACCTCGACGCTCTCGTGACTCAGTACGTGACTGGAATCGGCTACGTACTTCCTGAGGTTGGACACGTGGAACACGTCGTGCACACCAGAAAGCTGCGGGGGAAGGGCAAGTCTGTAAGCAACGGGTCCAACCCGCTCCAGGACCTCAAAGGGCCCCACAAACCTCGGCGCGAGTTTCCCTCTCACCCCAAACCGCTGTAAGCCCTTCATGGGCGAAACACGAAGGAAGACGTGGTCCCCAACCTCGAACTGCACCTCTCTGCATCTGCGATCCGCGTAGCTCTTCTATCTGCTCCTGATAGTGCGGACTCATCTGTGGATCTGCTCAACTACCTCCTGACTCTGCCGGATCAACCTGGGGCCAACCTCCCACTTGGTCCCCACCTCAACCCAACTTAAGGGTGCCGTACACCTCCGTCCGTACAGAGCCTCGTAGGGAGCCATGCCGATGCTCGAGTGATAACTGTTGTTGTATGCAAACTCCGCCAGGGGCAAGTGCTCCTCCCAAGAGCCCCTCCAGTCCAGTACACAGGCACGTAAAAGGTCCTCAAGCGTCTGTATCGTGCGCTCAGACTGTCCGTCCGTCTGAGGGTGGTAAGCCGTGCTAAACCTCAACCGCGTCCCCAAGGCCTGCTGAAACTCAGCCCAAAACTGGGACGTAAAGTGGGTATCCCGGTCGGATACGATCTCCCGCGGAACTTCGTGTAGTCGTACCACATCACGGATATACCTCTCTGCCAACTGTGCTGGTCCCAAAGTGACTCGGATCGGCAAGAATCGCGCCGTCTTCGTCAATCTATCCACTGTTACCCAGACTGCGTCGTGTCCCCGCTGGGTAACAGGTAAGCCCACCACCAAGTCCATGGTGATGCTCTCCTACTTCCACTCTGGCACTGGAAGCGGCTGAAGCGGCCCTGCAGGCCTCTGATGCTCGGCTTTCACCTGCTGGCACACTAAGCACTGTTGCACGAACTCGCCCACATCCCGCTTCATCCCTCTCCACCAAAACTCGCGTCTCAAGTCGTGGTACATTTTCGTGTTCCCGGGATGTATGGTGAATCTGGAACCGTGTGCCTCAGTCAGGAGCTCTCTCAACAGCTCCTCGTCTCTGGGAACGCACAGCCGTCCCCTCAAACGTAGCACCTGGTCTGTGAAAGAGAAGTCCCCTGGGTCCCCTGATAGTACTCTGTCGCGCAAAGACTGCAAGTACGGATCGGCCATCTGTCCTGTGATGATACGGTCTATCAGCTCTGGCCTGGTCTGCCGTGTCACTGTCACTGCCCCACAGTACCCTCGTAACTCTAGAGGTCGCCAACTTCCCACCTCCTCCAAAAGGCTCCAACTCTGTAACTGTAGACTGGCCAAGCGCGCGGGCGCCTTACGGCTCAAGGCGTCAGCCACCACATTGGCCTTTCCCGGGTGGTAGGAGATGCTGCAATCGTAGTCCTTCAGGAGCTCCAACCAACGTCTCTGTCTCATGTTGAGCTCCTTCTGGTCAAAAAGATATCTGAGGCTCTTGTGATCTGTAAAAATCTCAAAGGTCTCACCGTACAAGTAGTGCCTCCGGGTCTTCAGCGCGAAGACAACAGCTGCCAACTCTAGGTCATGGGTAGGGTAGGTATGTTCATGGGGCTTCAGTTGCCGCGAAGCGTAAGCGACAACATGACCCCTCTGCATGAGCACACCTCCTAACCCCTGCAAGGAAGCGTCCATGTACACAACGAACCCGCCACTACTGTCAGGGATGGTGAGCACGGGAGCCGAGGTCAACCTCTCCTTCAGCTCCAGAAAACATGCCTCACAGGCGTCTGTCCAAGTGAAAGGCACGTCCTTCCGGGTCAACTGTGTCATAGGACGTGCAATCTGCGAAAGCCCTCTGATGAACCGTCTGTACTAGCCAGCTAGTCCCAGGAAACTGCGAATCTCAGTGACTGAACGCGGTCTCTCCCACCTAAGCACTGCCTTGACCTTGGCGGGGTCCACCACCAGGCCGTCTCCAGAGATCACATGACCCAAGAAGGTCACCTCCCTCAACCAGAACTCGCACTTGTTGTACTTGGCGTACAGCCTGCGTCGCCTCAGAGTGTCCAAAACCATTCGCAAGTGCTGTCCGTGCTGCGTCCGATCTCTAGAATAGATGAGCACATCATCTATGAAAACCACCACGAACTGATCCAAGTACGGTCTAAACACCCTGTTCATCAGGTCCATGAAAGCAGCGGGGGCATTGGTCAGCCCAAACGGCATGACCAAAAACTCGTAGTGTCCGTACCGGGTGCGGAAAGCTGTCTTGGAGACGTCGGTCTCCCTGATCCTCAACTGGTGGTATCCAGACCTCAAGTCTATCTTGGAAAACACCGTGGCACCCCGCAACTGGTCAAACAAATCGTCGATCCTTGGCAGCGGATATCTGTTCTTGATGGTGACCCTATTCAGCTGTTGGTAGTCCACACAAAGGCGTAGGGTCCCATCCTTCTTCTTCACAAACAGTACCGGGGCTCCCCAGGGAGACGCACTGGGCCTCACGAAACCTTTCTCCAAAAGGTCCTGCAACTGGGACTTGAGCTCTCGCAGCTCAAGCGGTGCCATCCTGTATGGCGCGGTGGAGATGGGGCTGGTCCCTGGTACTAGTAAGATCTCAAACTCGATCTCACGCTCGGGCGGTAGTCCTGGTAACTCGTCTGGAAACAGGTCGGGGTACTCTCTGACCACCGGGATGCTCTGGAAGTCTGCCACAGGGCTGGGCTCTGCCACCACACAGGCTAGGAAGCCCTCACACCCCTGGCTCAAAAGTCTCGCCGCCCGAAGTGCCGAAATGCACCTGAAACCTCCGTCCACAGGCTGTCCGTGAAGCTCGAAAGAAGGCAACTCCGGAATGGAGAAGACAATCTTCCTCTCAAAGCAGTCTACCAAGGCGTGGTAAGCGGACAGCCAATCCATCCCCAGAATCACACCAAAGTCCTCCATCTGGATCATAATCAGGTCAGCTGGCAGGCTATGTCCTCCAACGCTGACCTCGCAATCCGTGTACACCTCCTCAACTACAAACAGCTGGCCACTCGAACCTCTGATTACGAATGGATTTTCTAACAGTGTATAATCCTGGTCCAAACTAACTGCGAAACTGGCTGCGACAAACGAGTGCGTAGCGTCGGAATCGAAAAGCGTGTAAACGAGTCTGCCAGAAACTACAACCATACCTGCTTCCACGGATCCCGATGCTCTGGCGTCCCTGTGTGTTAGGGCGTTGATACGCCCCTCAGCTCTAGGTGCGGACGAAGCAGCCACACTCTGCATCGGACGGGTAGGTGCTGGCCGGTACCCTCCTCGCGACTGCTGTCCTCCTCCTCGTGCCTGGGAACCGTGGCCTCCTGCGCGTCCTCCAGTGCTCTGCACGGGAAGTATCTGCTGACCTCCTACCCTAGATGGGCAGTCCCTCCTGACGTGGCCCGGCTGGCCACACTGGTAGCAGAGGGGAACCCGACCCCCGCCCTCAGTGAGTCCCTGCTGTCGACTAGGCGGGGGTCCGGTGCTGGCGACTGGCCCCTGTTGAGGGCCCCCAAAGGCCACTGATGGCCCTGCACAACGTGACGGCTCTCCTGCGGATGCCACGTGTCTCCATTCTCGCCGGCCCTGTGAGAAGTCTGGCTGAAAGGGCCTCTTCCGCCCGCCATCGGTCTCTCGCGCGGACGGGTTGGTCTCCTCGTAAGTCATAGCTGCCTCTACCACCCTCGAAAACGTAGGCAGCTTCAAGGGTTTGACATACCCCCGGATCGCAGGCCGAAGCCCCTCGGTGAACCTCCAAAGGTGCTCCTCCTCAGTGGCTACCGCTGTCGCTGCAAAGCGGGACAGCTCCAAGAAACGCGTGCGGTACGCGCTCACAGTCATCGTCCCTTGGCGGAGAGTGTGGAACTCCCGCCTCCTTTGGTCCTGCCACGTCTGGGGAAAGTACTGCTCGCAGAAGAAGGTGACGAACTGGTCCCACGTCGGCTCGTCCCTCTCCTGTCCCCGGACCGCCCTCCACCACCGGTGTGCCGCACTCTCCAGCTGGTACGTGGCAAAGGCCACGCGGCACTCCACCGGGGGGCGAAGGGTGTCGAAGATCTTCTCCAGCTGCTCAAGCCAGTCCTCTGCCTTGGTCGGGTCCTCAACCCCCTTGAAGGAGGGGGCTTCAGCTTCCGGAACTGTCCGAAAAGCTCGAAGTGGCGCTGTAGGGGAGGTGCTGGTGCACCTCCAGGCGAAGGTGCCTCGTGTACAGAAGTGTCGGAGGAAGGTGGGGGCGGCAGGGGTCCATCCCCTCCCTCATGTCCAGCGCCATGTCTGTCGCATGGTCCCACAGAGGACTCCCCCTCTGCAACCCCAGGAGGAGGTGCTCAGGGCGGTGGGTGGAGCTCCTCTCGTACAATATCTCGAATCAGTCTGGCTAGGTCCTGGGCCTGGATGCCAGGGAGCGGTGGCTGGTCCACCGAGACGTCAACGACAGCACGTCCACCTCGCCGACCTCTTCCTCGGCTGCGCCCGCGGCCAGTCTCGCCAGTCCCACGACGAGGCATCTCCTGCAAGGAGACGCGAAACAACACGAAAATGTCAAAACAGACGGTACCTAACAAAACTTCTAAGAGCTCATGTCAAGAGATATGTTGTGGCGGCTACTCTAGCTATAAACGTGTGAATTGGTTATTTTCCAGTCAGTTGATTCACTTCTCGGGACGACCTTACTCTGATACCTTCTTGTAACGACCCGGTTGTCGAGTCCCTACGAGACACGAGAACCGGACCGACTCGACTAATCCCAAGACCTAGTCGTCCAACGAGGAAGTAACCAAAAGACAGTAAAATAAACCACATTCAGCATGAATATAACTAACAGTAAGAAAGTACAGCAGTAAGGAAAGAAACTACTACAGTAGGTACCACCACAACAGTAGAACAACATTTATCATATAACACGAACTGCAGGTAAAGAAAGTACAGCGGAAACAAAACTACTCACTATAACGGAAACAAAAGAGGTACAAAAGACTGTAGTAAACTCTACTGGACCCAATTCGGCCCAGCGTTCTCTGCAGCCGCTGACCCTGGTTGCTCAACACCTGGTCCTGAAAAAGGTAACGCGTGTAACACGTCAGCAAAACGTTGAGTAGAGTGGCAAACTAACTAAAGACAACAGTAGAGTGTACAGTAGCTGTTATGTTCTATTACTTCCTTTATTCACATCTTTCAATTTTCTCACTATTTCATTTATTTCTCAGATCCTTTACTTGATCTCGAATGTCCTCGTGGGAACGATCTTGATTGCAGTTTTTTCCAAAAGTAGAAGTAGCACGTGGTGCTCTCCTGGCCGAGAGAGTCCCCCGTGGTGATCCTACCCTCAGTCAACCACCCCAAGGTCACTGACAGATGTAACGGTGACTACGGCACGCGCGATAAACGCACAGGTAGCTAGCCCGCACTGGCACGCGGTCAGTCGTTTCCGTTAACGGGTGCGCCCAAAGCACAGCACGGAACCAGGGCAGAGCCCTCTCAATAACAGGGGTCCAACCCCTCCACAGTAACCAAACCAGGGCCTTGCCCCTCCACAGTCCGCGCACCCTCGCCTGACTACCCTGGTTTGCCCTAGTGGGCCTAACAAGTCGGTGAAGGAGGCTAGCAGAACCCCGGGCCCGTGGGGTAGCTAGTACTCTCCTAACACTAGTAGCTCTCCTCGGTACTACGTACACGAGGGCCAACAAGTCGGTACAGAGCGGCCAATCCTAACCCCGGGTCCCTGGGGTGGCTGGCCCCACTCTGCACTAAATAGGTACAGGTACTTCCCTTGGTACTGCGTACCCAAGAGACAGTACAAACTACATCTCAGTTCCATTCCTTTTTCTTTCCAGGAGTTCCACTCCTAATTCCCCGTAGGGTTCCAGCTCTTTATCTCAGAACATCATATGTTTCACTTTCCAGTTTCACGTTCTCACAATCCATGATCTCAATCATGTTTCTTTATTCATAACAGGCAGCTGTTAATTCAATTTACAGGCAGCTTTATATTCCTTTCCATTTTTCCAAGACTGCAGTATTATACATCCCACTAGTTTTTCCATCCTAGGGTTCATGCCACATCCTAGGATCTAGCATACAACTAGTTTTCCAACCCTAGGATTCATGCATCACCTAGGAGCTATCATTCCATACATTTCTCATTCCTAGGATTCATGCAATGTCCTAGATTCTAGTTATGGTTCCATACTTTAACAGATTTTAATAATAAACTTAAGCCACTCTACCAGGTACAACGGGAGTAATGGGGGCGTGATCGGGAATCTCGCGTGCCTCCGCGACTCTCAAGACTGCAACTGAACGAGGTCCTATCACAAGGACCAAACACAAGGAGTGTCTCAAAACAGTGTATAGCTACTGTAGACGGGTAGAGGAATTAATTCTGAAAAGAACGCAACTCGAATCACGGAAAACGGAGCCCGAACGGGCCCTAAACGGGTCGAAAAAGACGATACTGTGCAAGATCAAACGTCTGGAACTTCTTCCAGACGTCTTAAAGAGTGGATCAGAGAATTACCTGTCCGGCGTGGTTTCCCAGACGTCCAGAAGTCTGCGGGGACGTCTGGCCTAGCTCCCAGACGTCCGATGGTCACCCAGGACGTCTGGAGGTTACTCCCGCCGTCTGGTACAACTTCCAGACGTCTGATTCGCAAAGGATGGCGAATCAGCGAACCTGCGCACAGCCAACAGCCTCCCTCAGTACGGTCAGTCGACAGGAAGGAAGAAGAAGGCGGAATACTCACCTTTCAGATGTCTGTATGATCTTCCAGACGTCTCCCTCGCCGTCTGACTATCAACCCAGACGTCTGATTCTGGAAATTTTTCCAGAATCAGGGCGCTACTCGGCCTCCGCTAGCGACGCTGCTCGCGTCGTACCTTGCGCGTCTGCTGCTCAGACCGCAGCAGGTCCCTCTCCGCATCGTTCCGCGCCCCCTGCGCCCTCCGCTGGCCGGCCAAGCCGCTCCGGCGAGCTCGCCCTCACGGCAGAGCTCCGCCCTCGCACGCCGTACCTCCTCCGCGCTCACTGCGGCCTCCGCTGCCGCCCTCGCGCTCGCTCGCTCTCACGCACAGGAAGGAGAAGAGGAATGGAACGGTGGAGACGACAGGAGGGGAGGCGTGGCCTTTTAAGGCCGCGCGAGGAGGAGAGAGAAGGATTCGCGGCAGGGGAATCTGCAGCCGCAGGAGGGAGGAAGGGCGAATATGCGGTCTGCGCACTCAAGCGCGCAGACGACTCGCGTGTGTCGAAAATAACGGATTTCCAGATGTCTGGAAACTATCCCAGACGTCTGGTAAGACGTCTGGACAACCTTCCAGACGTCTTAAAAGACGTCTGGGCCACACGCTCGTTACAACTGAGGAGGAGCGCCTTTGGAGGTTCACCGAGGGACTCCGACCTACGATTCGGGGGTATGTCAAACCCCTGAAGATGCCTACGTTCTCGACGGTGGTGAAGGAAGCTATGACCTACGAGGAGACCAAGCCATCCGCGCGAGATACTGACAGCGGGCGAAAGAGGCCCTACCAGCTGGACTTTCTACAGGGCCGGCGAGAGAGGAGACATGTGGCGTCCGCAGGAGAGCCGTCACGTTTTGCAAGGCCATCAGTGGCCTTTTGGGGCCCTCGACAGGGGACAGTTGCTAGCACCGAACCCCCGCCCAGCCGACAGCTGGGACCCATTGGGGGTGGGAGTCGGGTACCCCTCTGCTACCATTGTGGCCAGCCGGGCCACATCAGGAGGGACTGCCCGTCTAGGGCAGGAGGTCAGAGATACTTCCCGCGCCGAGCACTGGAGGGCGAGTAGGAGGCCGCGGTTTCCAGGCGCGAGGAGGAGGACAGCAGTCACGAGGAGGGTACCATCCAGCAGCTACCCGTCCGACGCAGAGTGTGGGATCTTCGTCCGCACCTAGGGCTGAGGGGCATATCAACGCCCTGACACACAGGGATGCCAGAGCTTCGGGATCAGTGGTGGCAGGTATGGTTTCAGTTTCCGGCAGACTCGTTTACACGCTTTTCGAGTCTGATGCTACGTACTCGTTTATTGCAGCCAGTTTCGCAGTTAGTTTAGGCCAGGATTACATGCTATTAGAGGATCCGTTCGTGATCAGAGGTCCGAGTGGTCAACTGTTTGTAGCTGAGGAGATGTACACAGGTTGCGAGGTCAGTATTGGGGAACATAGCCTTCCCGCTGACCTGATTATGATACAGATGGAGGACTTTGGCGTGATTCTGGGGAAGGACTGGCTGTCCGCTTACCACGCTTTGGTGGACTGTTTTGAGAGAAAGATCGTTTTCTCCATACCGGAGTTGCCTTCTTTCGAGTTCCACGATCAGCCTGTGGACGGGGGCTTCAAGTGCATTTCTGCACTTTGGGCGGCGAGACTTTTGAGCCAGGGTTGTGAGGGCTTCCTAGCTTATGTGGTGGCAGAGCCCAGCCCTGTAGCAGATTTCCAAAGTATCCCGATGGTCAGAGAGTACCTCGACGTGTTCCCAGACGAGTTGCCAGGACTACCGCCCGAGCGGGAGATCGAGTTTGACATCTCACTAGAACCAGGGACCAGCCCCATCTCCACCGCACCGTACAGGATGGCACTGCTTGAGCTGCGAGAGCTCAAGTCTCAGTTGCAGGATCTTTTGGAGAAGGGCTTTGTGAGGCCCAGTGCGTCTCCATGGGGAGCCCCGGTACTGTTTGTAAAGAAGAACGATGGTACCCTACGCCTTTGTGTGGACTACCGACAGCTGAATAGGGTCACCATCAAGAACAGATATCCGCTACCGAGGATCGACGACTTGTTTGACCAGTTGCGAGGTGCCACGGTATTCTCCAAGATCGACTTGAGGTCTGGATACCACCAGTTGAGGATCAGGGAGGCAGACGTCTCCAAGACAGCTTTTCGCACCCGGTACGGATACTATGAGTTTTTGGTCATGCCGTTTGGGCTGACCAATGCCCCCGCTACCTTCATGGACCTGATGAACCGGGTGTTTAGATCGTACTTGGACCAGTTCGTGGTGGTATTCATTGATGATGTGCTCATCTATTCTCGAGATCAGACGCAGCACGGACAGCACTTGCGGATGGTTCTGGACACACTGAAACGACGTAGGCTGTACGCCAAATACAGCAAGTGCGAGTTCTGGTTGAGGGAGGTGACCTTCTTAGGTCATGTGATCTCTAGAGATGGCTTGGCGGTAGACCCAGCCAAGGTCGAGGCAGTGCTCAGGTGGGAGAGACCACGTACGGTTACTGAGATTCGCAGTTTCCTGGGACTGGCAGGCTACTACAGACGGTTCATCAAGGGTTTTTCACAGATTGCACGTCCTATGACACAGTTGACCCAGAAGGACGTGCCCTTCAATTGGACAGACACCTGTGAGGCGTGTTTTCAGGAGCTGAAGGAGAGGCTGACTTTTGCTCCCGTGCTCACCATCCCTGACAGTAGTGGCAAGTTCGTTGTGTACACGGACGCCTCCTTGCAGGGGTTAGGGGGTGTGCTCATGCAGAGGGGTCACGTTGTCGCTTACGCTTCGTGGCAACTGAAGCACCATGAGCATAGCTACCCTACCCACAACTTGGAGCTGGCAGCTGTTGTCTTTGCGCTGAAGACCTGGAGGCACTACTTGTACGGTGAGACCTTCGAGATTTTCATAGATCACAAGAGCCTGAGATACCTTTTTTATCAGAAGGAGCTCAACATGAGATAGAGACGTTGGTTGGAGCTCCTGAAGGACTACGACTGCAGCATTTCCTACCACCCGGGAAAGGCCAACGTGGTGGCTGACGCCTTAAGCCGGAAGGCACCCGCACACTTGGCCAATTTACAGGTGCAGAGTTGGAGCCTTTTGGAGGAGATGGGTAGTTGGCGACCCCTAGAGTTACGGGGGCACTGTGGGGCAGTGACTGTGACACGACAGAAGAGGCCAGAGCTGATAGATCGCATCATCACAGGACAATTGGCAGACCCGTACTTGCAGTCTTTGCGCGACAGAGTACTGCCAGGAGACCCGAGGGACTTCTCTTTCACAGACCAGGTGCTACGCCTGAGGGGACGTCTGTGCGTTCCCAGAGACGAGGAGCTGTTGAGAGAGCTCCTGACTGAGGCACACGGTTCCAGATTCACCATACATCCCGGAAACACGAAGATGTACCATGACTTGAGACGCGAGTTTTGGTGGAGGGGGATGAAGAGGGATGTGGGTGAATTCGTGCAGTAGTATTTAGTGTGCCAGTAGGTGAAAGCCGAGCATCAGAGACCTGCAGGGCCGCTACAGCCACTTCCAGTGCCAGAGTGGAAGTGGGAGAGCATCACCATGGACTTGGTGGTGGGCTTGCCTGTTACCCAGCGAGGACACGACGCAGTCTGGGTAATCGTTGATAGACTGACGAAGACGGCCCGATTCTTCCCAATCCGAGTCACCTTGGGACCAGCACAGTTGGCAGAGAGGTATATCTACGACGTGGTACGTCTACACGGAGTTCCGCGGGAGATCGTATCCGACCGGGATACCCTCTTTACGTCCCAGTTTTGGGCTGAGTTTCAGCAGACCCTGGGGACACGGTTGAGATTCAGTACAGCTTACCACCCCCAGACGGACGGACAGTCTGAGCGCACGATATAGACACTTGAGGACCTTTTGCGTGCCTGTGTACTGGACTGGAGGGGCTCTTGGGAGGAACACTTGCCCCTGGCGGAGTTTGCATACAACAACAGTTATCACTCGAGCATCGGCATGGCACCCTATGAGACTTTGTACGGACGGAGATGTACGGCACCCTTGAGTTGGGTTGAGGTGGGGACCAAGTGGGAAGTTGGCCCCAGACAGATCCGGCAGAGTCAGTTGATAGTCGAGCAGATTCACAGGCGACTTCGCACTGTCAGGAGCAGGCAGAAGAGCTACGCTGATCGGAGACGCAGAGAGGTGCAGTTTGAGGTTGAGGACCACGTCTTCCTTCGTGTTTCGCCCATGAAGGGCCTGCAGCGGTTTGGGGTGAGAGGGAAGCTCGCGCCGAGGTTTGTGTGGCCCTTTGAGGTCCTGGAGCGGGTTGTACTCGTTGCTTGCAGGCTTGTCCACCCTCCGCAGCTTTCTAGTGTGCACGACGTGTTCCACGTGTCCAACCTCATGAAGTATGCCGCCGATCCCAGTCACGTCCTGAGTCACGAGAGCATCGAGGTGAGCAACGACATGAACTACCTTGAGAGGCCAGTGCGAATTCTTGACGGAGCCGTCTGCAGTCTGAGACGAAAGCAAGTACCCCTGGTGAAGGTTTTGTGGAGGAGCCAGCGGTACGAGGAGGCTACCTGGGAGCCTGAGGCGACAATGCGGGAGAGGTACCCGGAGCATTCGCGGGTACGTCTTTTCGGACCGGCTTCGGTCCTCTTTGAGTTTGTTATATATATATATATTTTGTTCTTTCCTGCACCTTAGTTAGCGTAAGTTTCGGGAATGAAACATCCTTTGAGTTTGTTATGTTGTTAAGACCCGAGGCACCAAGACCACTTTAAGACGTTTGGGAGTTGGCCTAGACGTTTGATCAGACGTCTGGAAATTAATTTTTGCGAGCGTACGAGAGCAAATCTACGCGCATGCACGCGCAGACTAATTCCAAGCCGCCCTCTTCTCTTTCTTTCTTCCCCCGCTGACTTGCAGAGCCCCCCTCGTGCCTACATATACCCCTCCTCTCCCTCATGCCACACCACTCCCTTCCACCCATCTTCTCCATCTCCCTGCCAGCGAGAGCGCGAGCGAGCAAGAGCGGTAGAGCGGCTACTGCGAGAGGAAGAAGAAGGCTCGACCGCGAGGTGAGAGCTTGCCGGGGCAGCTAGAACCGGCAAGCGGAGGAGCAGCGAGCGTGGGTTGTCGTGGAGGGGCTGCTGCAGCACGGGCAATAGGCGGAGGACGAATCGGGTCCTGATTCTGGGAAAATTTCCCAGAATCAGACGTCTGGACTTACGTCCAAACGACGCGTAGGACGTCTAGAGGAAGATCCAGACGTCTGACAGGTACAATATTTTCCTACTTCCTTTTACGCGTGTACAGCCATGTAGCCGTCCGCCGCTTCTTCTGCGCCTTTTCGTGATGAGAGTGGTTGCGTGTGTGCACAGGTGTTGTTCGGGAGGGCGCAAGGGCTCGCCATCCCACACGAATCAGACGTCTGGCCACAGTACCAGACGACGGAGAGGACCTCCAGACGTCCGGGGTGACAATCGGACGTCTGGAAACTAAGGCCAGACAATCCAGCGGGCTTCTGGACGTCTGAAGAACTGCACAGACCGAGGTACGACATGATCAACCTTTTAAGACGTCTGGAAGAGGTTCCAGACGTCTGATTTTGGACAGATTCGTCGGTTTTGACCCGTTTCGGGCCCGTTCGGAGTCCGTTTTCCGCATTTCGAGTTGGGTCTTTTCCAGATTTATTTTCTCTACCTGTTTACAGTAATTGTAAACTGTTCTGAGAAACTCCTCATGATTAATCCTTGTGCTAGGACCCTGTTCTGTTGCGGCGTGGGGGTTGCGGAGGCGCGCGGGATTGTCGACCACGCCCCCAGTACTCCCAGTTTCGCGGGTAGAGTGGCCCCTTAATTTATTTAACAAAAATTGTACAATTATGAAACAATTAATAGAGTCTAGGGCATTGCATGAACCCTAGGACTGAGAAATTAGATTGAATGATAGATCCTAGGGTATTACATGAATCCTAGGACTGGAAAACTAGATTGAATGCTAGATCGTAGGGTACGGCATGAATCTTAGGACTGGAAAACTAATTGATTATATAAACATTGCAGTCTTGGAAAAGTGGAAAGGAAATGGTAACCGCCTGTAAATTGCTTAACAACTGCCTGTTATAAATGGATAATTACAGTTGAAAATATAAATTGTATGGATATAAATATGGAACGGTGAAACCTAAATTGGCTGAGTTAAAAGAGCATGAACCCTACGGGGAATTAGGAGTAGAACTCCTGGAAAGTGAATGGAATAGAATTGAGAAAGTGAGCTGGCCCTTGAGTACGGAGTACCAAGGAGAGCAACTGACCCCCTGTTTAGTGCAGAGCGGAGGGGAACAAGAAGGCTCGACCGCGAGGTGCGAGCTTGCCGGAGTAGCTAGAGCCGGCCGGCGGAGGAGCAGCGGGCGTGGGTTGTCGCGGAGGGGCTGTCGCAGCTCAGGCAGCAGGCGGACGCGGCGTCGCGCGGCCGTGCGTCGCGGGCGGAGGACGAACTGTAACGAGTGAGTGCCCCAGACGTCTTTTAAGACGTCTGGGAGGTGGGCCAGACGTCTGACCAGACGTCTGGGATCGTTTCCAGACATCTGGAAATCAGTTATTTTTGGCACGAGTCTTCGTCTGCACGCCTCAGCGCGCAGGCCCGCGAATATCCAATATTCTCTGCGGCTGCAGACGCTCTGCCGCGTCTCTCCCTCCTCCTTGCGTGGCCTTAAAAAGGCCACGCCTCCCCTCCCGTCATCTCCACCGTCTCCTCCTTCTTCTCCTTCAGCCAGTGAGCGTGAGCGTGAGCGCAAGGGCCGCAGCGGCGGCCGCAGCGAGCGCGGAGAAGGTGCGGCGTGCGAGAGCGGAGCTCTGCCATGAGGGCAAGCTCGCCGGAGCGGCTTGGCCGGCCGGCGGAGGGCGCAGGGGGCGCGGAACGACGCGGAGAGGGACCTGCTGCAGTCTGAGCAGCAGACGCGCGAGGTGCGACGCGAACGGTGTCGCGAGCGGAGGTCGAGCGGTGACCTGTTCTGGAAAAATTTCCAGAATCAGACGTCTGGGTCTATAGCCAGACGGCGAGGGAGACGTCTGGAAGATCATACAGACGTCTGAAAGGCGAGTATTCCACTTTCTTCTTCCTTCCTGTCGACCGACCGTACTGAGGGAGGGAGTTGGCTATGCGCAGGCTCGCTGATTTGCCATCCTTTGCGAATCAGACGTCTGGAAGTTGTACCAGACGGCGGGAGTGACCTCCAGACGTCCGGGGTGACCATCGGACGTCTATGAGCTAGGCCAGACGTCCCCACAGACTTCTGGACATCTGGGAAACCACGCTGAGCAGGTAATTCTCTGATCCACTTTTTAAGACGTCTGGAAGAAGTTCCAGACGTCTGATTTTACACAGTGTCGTCATTTTCGACCCGTTTAGGGCCCGTTCGGGCTCCGTTTTCCGCGATTCGAGTTGCGTTCTTTTCAGAATTATTTCCTCTACCCGTCTACAGTAGCTATACACTGTTTTGAGACTTTCCTTGTGTTTGATCCTTGTGATAGGACCTCGTTCAGTTGCAGTCTTGGGAGTCGCGGAGGCACGCGGGATTCCCGATCACGCCCCCATTACTCCCGTTGTACCTGGTAGAGTGGCTTTAAGTTATTAAAATCTGTTAAATTATGAAACCATAAATAGAACTCAGGACATTGCATGAACCTTAGGAATGAGAAATAGATGGAATGATAGCTCCTAGGTGTTGCATGAATCCTAGGACTGGAAAACTAGGTTGTATGCTAGATCCTAGGATGTGGCATGAATCCTAGGATGGAAAAACTAGTGGAATGTACAATACTGCAGTCTTGAAAAATGGAAAGGAATATAAGCTGCCTGTAAATTGAATTAACAGGTGCCTGTTATGAATAAAGAAACATGATTGAGATCATGGATTGTGAGAACGTGAAACTGGAAAGTGAAACATATGATGTTCTGAAATAAAGAGCTGGAACCCTACGGGGAATTAGGAGTGGAACTCCTGGAAAGAAAAAGGAATGGAACTGAGATGTAGTTTGTACTGTCTCTTGGGTACACAGTACCAAGGGAAGTACCTGTACCTGTTTAGTGCAGAGTGGGGCCAGCCACCCCAGGGACCCGGGGTTAGGATTGGCCGCTCTGTACCGACTTGCTGGCCCTCGTGTACGTAGTACCGAGGAGAGCTACTAGTGTTAGGAGAGTACTAGCTACCCCACGGGCCCCGGGGTTCTGTTAGCCTCCTTCACCGACTTGTTAGGCCCACTAGGGCAAACCAGGGTAGTCAGGAGAGGGTGCGCGGAATGTGGAGGGGCAAGGCCCCGGTTTGGTTACTGTGGACGGGTTGGACCCCTGTTACTGAGAGGGCTCTGCCCTGGTTCCGTGCTGTGCTTTGGGCGCACCCGTTAACGGAAACGACTGACCGCGTGCCAGTGCGGGTTAGCTACCTATGCGTTTATCGCGCGTGCCGTAGTCACCGTTATGTCTGTCAGTGACCTTGGGGTGGTTGACTGAGGGTAGGATCACCACGGGGGACTCTCCCGGCCAGGAGAGCACCACGTGCTACTTCTACTTTTGGAAAAGACTGCAATCAAGATCGTTCCCACGAGGAACATTCGAGATCAAGTAAAGGATCTGAGAAATAAATGAAATAGTGAGAAAAATTGAAAGATGTGAGTAAAAGAAGTAATAGAACATAACAGCTACTGTACACTCTACTGTTGTCTTTAGTTAGTTTGCCACTCTACTCAGCGTTTTGCTGACATGTTACACTCGTTACCTTTTTCAGGACCAGGTGTTGAGCAGCCAGGGTTAGCGGCTGCAGAGAACGCTGGGCCGAGTAGGGTCTAGTAGAGTTTACCACAGTCTTTTGTACCTCTTTTGTTTCTGTTATAGTGAGTAGTTCTTGTTTCCGCTGTACTTTTCTTTACCTGCAGTTCATGTTATATGATAAATGTTGTTCTACTGTTGTGGTGGTATCTACTGTAGTAGTTTCTTTCCTTACTGCTGTACTTTCTTACTGTTAGTTATATTCATGCTGAATGGAGTTTATTTTACTGCTCTTTTGGTTACTTCCTCGTTGGACGACTAGGTCTTGGGATTAGTCGAGTCGATCCGGTTCTCGTGTCTCGTAGGGACTCGGGAACCAGGTCGTTACACGAACCGAGTCCTGATTCTGGGAAAATTTCCTAGAATCAGACGTTTGGACTTACGTCCAGACGACACGTAGGACGTCTGGAGGAAGATCGAGACGTCTGGCCACAGTACCAGACGATGGAGAGGACCTCCAAACGTCCGGGGTGACAATTGGACGTCTGGAAACTAAGGCCAGACGATCCAGCAGGCTTCTGGATGTCTGAAGGACTGCGCAGACCGAGGTACGACATGATCAACATTTTAAGACGTCTGGAACCTCTTCCAGACGTCTGATTTTGGACAGATTCGTCGTTTTTGACCCGTTTCGGGCCCGTTCGGAGTCCGTTTTCCGCATTTTGAGTTCCGTCCTTTCCAGATTTATTTTCTCTATCTGTTTACAGTAATTGTATACTGTTCTGAGAAACTCCTTGTGATTGATCCTTGTGTTAGGAGCTCGTTCCGTTGCGGCTGTGGGGGTTGCGGAGGCACGAGGGATTGTCGACCACTCTCCCAATACTCCCGATTTCGCGGGTAGATTGGCCCTTTAATTTATTTAACAAAAATTGTACAATTATGAAACAACTATTAGAGTTTAGGGCATTGCATGAACCCTAGGACTGAGAAATTAGATTGAATGATAGATCCTAGGGTATTGCATGAATCCTAGGACTGAAAAACTAGATTGAATGCTAGATCCTAGGGTACGGCATGAATCCTAGGACTGGAAAACTAGTTGATTATATAAACATTGCAGTCTTGGAAAAGTGGAAAGAAAATGATAACCGCTTGTAAATTGGTTAACAGCTGCCTGTTATAAATGGATAATTACAGTTGAAAATATAAATTGTATGGATATAAATATGGAACGGTGAAACCTAAATTGGCTGAGTTAAAAGAGCATGAACCCTACGGGGAATTAGGAGTAGAACTCCTAGAAAGTGAATGGAATAGAATTGGGGAAGTGAGCTGGCCCTTAAGTACGGAGTACCAAGGAGAGCAACTGTCCCCCTGTTTAGTGCAGAGCGGACTAGCCGCCCCAGGGACCTGGGGTTAGGACTGGCCACTTTGTACCGACTTTTGGCCCTCGTGTACACAGTACCGAGGAGAGCTACTAGTGTAGGGAGAGCACTAGCTACCCCACGGGCCCCGGGGTTCTACTAGCTCTCCTACACCGACTTGTTAGGCCTACTGGGCAAACCAGGGTAGTCAGGTGAGGGTGCGTGGATTGTGGAGGGGCAAGACCCCTGTTTGTTTACTGTGGAGGGGCTGGACCCCTGTTACTGAGAGGGCTCTGCCTTATACTGGTTCCGTGCTGTGCTTTGGGCGCACCCGTTAACGGAAACGATTGACCGCATGCCAGTGCGGGATAGCTACCCGTGCGTCTATCGCGCGTGCCGTAGTCACCGTTACGTCTGTCAGCGACCTTGGGGTGGTTGACTGAGGGTAGTGCCACCGCGGGGGACTCTCCCGGCCAGGAGAGCACCACGTGTTTCTTCTACTTTTCGGAAAAGACTGCAATCAAGATCGTTCCCACGAGTAACATTCAAGATCAAGAGAAGGATCTGATGAATAAATCAATAGTGAGTAAATGGAAAAATATAAATAAAGGAAATAAAAATATAACAGCTACTGTACACTCTACTGCTTCCTTTAGCTTTTAGTTGCCACTCTACTCAGCGTTTCGCTGACGTGTCACCCTTGTTACCTTTTGAGGACCAGGTGTTGAGCAGCCAGAGTCAGCGGCTGCGGAGGGCGCTAGGCCTAGTAGGGTCTAGTAGTGTTACCTGTAGTATCTACTGTACTCTTCTTTCTGGTGTAGTGAGTAGTTTTCTGTACTCCTTGTACTCTCTTTAATGTAAGCTTCATGTTATGTACATGTTTATTTCTTTACTGTTGTGGTGGTGTATACTGTAGTATTTCTTTTCTCTATTGCTGTATTTTATTACTGCTTGTTATATACATGTTGAATGTGGTTTATTTTACTGCTCTTTTGGTTACTTTCTCGTTGGACGACTAGGTCTTGGGATTAGTCGAGTCGGTCCGATTCTCGTGTCTCGTAGGGATTCGGGAACCGGGTCGTTACAATTCGCCACCTCTCACAGTCGTCTGGGGATGAAATCGGATGTCTGACACCTCCTTCAGATGTCCGAAAGCGCCTCAATCGTCAAGTTTGCACGTCTTCCCAACATCCTTCTCCCCCGCGCGACTCGCCTCCTCACATGAGCTCGAGTCTCGAGCCCGTACGCGACGCTGATGCCTAGGTCAGGACCCCACCTCAAGTCTACGTGTGTCTGAATGTCTGGAGTGCACCCCGGCCGTCCACGAAGGCTCCCAGCCATCTGCAGGTCGTCACGGATGTCTAACGATCGTAGGAGATGCATCTAACCCCCGCACGTAGCACCTTCTCGTAGCTTACGCTGCCTCATCTACTATGCAATACCTCGAGTCTCGTGCTACAGTAGCAAGGCTCTCCGTCTCTCTCTGCTTCCCTCTCCCTCTAGCTCTCTTCTCCTGCTCTCCCTTACTCTCTGTCTCTCTCTCTCGTCGAGTGCTGGAGGAAGATGGAGTGGCGTCACTGCAAAGGAAGGAATGAGAGGGTGTGGAAATCAAGGGAGGGTTTTAAGGGTTTTAAAGGGTAGCGGTAGGGTTTTAGGTGCATGGGTTTTAGGGTGGAGTCTGGGAAAATCTCACCTGACCCCACAGAACAATTTCCGAGGTGTAAAATTTTACGTTACACCCCTTCAAGAGTCACAATATTCCGCGTGGTGTCTCTTTAGTGCACGAAAATTTACGACAAGACCCTTAAGGTGTAGGAAAGGCCAAATGACTCTTAGAAAGGATCATTTCACGTGCTAAACACTGGTTCGAATTGTTGTGAATGTAATTTGTACAAGTACAATTGTGTGGTGGTTGCAGTGTCATTGGTGGAGATGCCAGGGTGGTAGTGGTACTGAAGAATGAGAGGGAAAGAAAGAAGATTGTGGAACAAAAATGTACATATGGCATAAAAATTTTATGGCTTAAAGCATAGATACTATAGCACATGATTAAATATATTAAAATAACACTCACAAGTAAAAATGTCACCTTCCAATGTTATACAACTATTCGGGAGCCACCCACAAGGATACGATTGAATGTTGGGAACTCCTAACTTTGACGGAAGAGGCTCAAGTTTAAATTCTCATCTAGAGAATTAGCATGCGGAGGATAATCAATTCTTTCTTAATTTACCCAATTTGATTTTTGGTCATTAAAAAAGGGGGGTTATATATATATATATATATATATATATATATATATATATATATATATAAAAGGGGTTGCAGAAGGACGCCATGTGAAAGACATAGAGATGATATGATTTCAGACCATGCACAATACATATAATGAATCAAAGATGTTGATTCCTAGATTGCTGGTTGCCTGTGAGGCTGGTTTATGTCACGACTTAGCTAACCCAAATTTGTAACTAGGAAATAGGTTTTAACCCTTATTTGTATCTACTCTTGAAGAAGGATTAACTCTTGTAGGCATTTCTTGGATGAGGGTTAAAATAGGATGTTAATGAATGCCTTCTGTGATGGAAACGGACGTAAAATGGGGGTTAAAATAACTTGAAAGGTCTCACGGGTTAGAGATAAGATGGGCTTGCAAGCAAACTAATGTAATCTTGTCCCACGTGGCAAATGAGGGCAACAACCTTTTCATGGGATCATCCTCGGTAAACAATCCTTGAGGTGTTGTTTGGTAAGAAGAATCATTAAAATGAATAAAAAATAGAGAAATTAAAAAATTTTATTCCATCTGAATGTTTGGATGAATTTATTGTCATGTCAAAAGAATTACGTATAAGTTAGTGAAATAAATAAAAAATTAGATGTGTTTATTTTTGGAAACACATCATTTTAAAATTAGAGATGTCAAATATAAAATTAGATGTGAAATTAGTGTTTATTCTACGTACTAAACAACTCCTGAGAGAGTGCCTTTAAGGACATGGAGGACTAAACAAAGACGAGGAGCAACCACCGGTGGGTACCAGAAAAAGAGGAAAAAGAAAAGAAGAGGATAGGAACATAGGGAGAAAGAGGTGCAAAGGGAGGTTTTGATGGTAGTAGTGATGGTGGTTGATGGTGGTGATGATAGTATCGATGAAAGATTAGGTTTCACATAGGGTGGGACAGAGAGGATGCAGGTTAGGGATGGAAAGGAAGCGAATTGAATGTCGCTACGGGGAGAAAGTTGGGACAAGTGAAATTGAGAAGACAAGAAAAGTGCTTATATGTTTAGAGTGTGAGGACTTCCAACTAGCAATCAAGGGGGGAGGGGGGCAATGGAAGGTAAGGGGTGAGAAATAAAAGGAAAAATAGAGAATAAATGGAAAGAAAAAATAATTTACATTAATGATTTCCACCAATTAATTAGATTAAGAAAATAACACAAAGTCAATGGACATGTAGTACACTTATAAGGCAACAAGTATCACTAAAGAAATCCATTGATTAGATCTACACTTTTCATAAAATTGTTAGGTCTACAAATAATTGATTTACTAGACCCAATTGCGAGTCACATTAATTGCATACGATAAACCTAATTTCAAAACAAAGAACTATGAAATTGAGCATAAGTAACACTGATTAAATAATAATCGGACATAATTGAATAAGAAAAGTGAGATAACTTAATAATAAACATTAATGCACATCTCAAGGTTTATTCCATGGTAGGAAGAAGAGTATGTCATGTAATTGCACATATTTGAAAAATGAATACGCCAGCTTTCACATTTCTTCATGCCAAATGCCCTGTACGTACGTAACCTTAGTATTATACATGTGGGTGTAAAACCTTTAAATGAACTTACAATGCTATTGTTAATGTTTACAATTGTGACTACGTTACACCTCCTCGGCATAGCTGGTCCATTAGCTTCTTCTTCTTCTTTTGTTTTTTTTTTTTTTTTTAAATTAGCAAGCCGAGCCGCCTCCTTTTTCATGGGAGGGCTCAGCCTTTTTCTTTTTCCAGCAAAAGTCATTCCAATTTTTATGACATCCATTGAGTTTTTTTATCTTTATTTATTAACAGCGAGATTTTTTTTTACGAGAGAGTCTTCGGAGATCGCAAGGTTTAATTTGTTAATGTCTTCTTTTAGAAGTTAATCTTTGTTTATCTTGGGAGTTAACTTTCGTTTATCTCGGGGGATAATTTAATCTCTTTTTGAGTTACTAATTTGTATTATCCTAACATTGATTTGAAGAGGAGTTGATCCAATCTCTCACTTAACCTTCGATCTCTCTTTAACTCCTATTACATTACAGGATAACTTTCATTTTTAATATATATTTAGTAAATATAAACAAGAGTTAATCTTTTTGACATGTAAATAGAAATAAATGTTAACTTTTATTACAATTTTACTAACACTAGTTAACTATAACAAGGGTTAGCATCACTGTAACCCGTGCCATCAACTTTATAATTTTCAGGTAAATTAATATTGATAAGATTTAAATCGATAATCCCATTCCCCAACAATGATACGAGTTTCTTACCAGCAGAACTACCCGCTTTTTTTTCCGATAAAGCAAACAACGAAGGATCCTTGGGATCAAAACTTCGTAACCAAAAGAAAAATCAAAAAGGGGAAAGGGAAGCACAGAGATATCAAGACTCTCCGACACACAAACAAAGATCAAAAGAAAGGAAGCAGTAAAGGTGAACATAACCATCACAAACCTAAAGAACACAATCGTAGAGATAAAGCACCCCTCACCCCACCATCACACCCCCCCCTCCCCCTCAATTCCTCCAGCTCCTACCGGACGACCCACCTCCCCTCGAATGATAACCCCCATCGCCACCATACCCACCATTACGCCCTCCATACCCCCCCTCCATAACCACCACCACCACAATCGCGGTACCCACCGCCACCTCCTCCTCCATAGGCACCGCCTCCACCTCCACCGCCGCGGCCGCTGCCCCTGGACTGGGCCTCGTTGACGGTGATGTTCCCACCGTCGACATCGACTACTCCGTCGCGAACGTTACGAAGCCAAAACCCCTCGACCTCCCGGTCTCCCTGCTGTCGTTCACCACCTTGGACTCGATGATCTCGCCGAAGGGTATGAAGGCCTGCTCGAGGGACCGGTCGTCGGTGGCCCACGCGAGGCCACCCACGAAGAAGCGGTAGTCCACGTCGGAGGCAGCCATGGCAAAGGAGGGGGGATCTGTTGTTATGGAAAATTGGAGAAGAGGAGAGGAGGGAGGAGCTCAACGCGCCTGTGAGAGCAACCACCCCTTGGCGTTAGAAATAATTAAATCTAGACTAAGATACAACTGCACTTCCCTAGATTGACTTAATTAAGGATTAATATATCGTCTAAATCCTATTGAACTCCTTCCAAGTACCAAGTAAGGATTAAGCTTTTTTAATATGCAGACAACCTTCAAAATATTTCAATAGTAAGCAAGATTAATCTGTGAACATGTAAACTAATGGAACTAAGTAGTAGAAAAATTCTGACTTTCACAGTACATTATACATTTGAGTACCTTGTAACTCTATACATATCCCATATCAGATTCCTGTCTTCTTTGCCTCTGGATAATTGCACCCACTACCTAAAATATATATAGATGGATTAATTAAGTTGCAAATCCTCCTTTTCTTTCTTTTTTTTTTTTTTTTTTTTTTGGTCCTCCACCAAAATAATAATAAAAAAAAAAGGAACGCAATGCGGCCAGTAAAAGGTTCCACTTTTTCCCAGACTCCTTTATTTTTCCTTTCCTTTTTTATATAGCTTTTATTGGTGAGACTCTAGGGCAATTCTACCCTCGCTGCCTTACTTAACTGCAGTTTGACCCCGCAAGGCAAAAGAAAGGAGCCACCATCAGTATCTTTCTTATGCAGAAGCATATGTCGAACTTAATGGTCTCACCATGGAACCCTACGAATACCCTCACCCTTTGTATGCATGATATACACTCACAACAACACATGTGCCCTCCTGTGCGTCTCTTAGGCCTGATATAATTGGGAGATTAATCTCTTAAAAGAGAATTTAATCTCTATTTACTTGATTATATTTAATCTCTCGTCTGATAATTCTGATTTAACTATTTTAATATAGATTTATTTAACATCAGTTTTGTTAGTTAAATATATGTTAAAATTATACATCACTTATATCTTTAATAATTCTTATATTTCATATTTTTAACATCACTACTAATTAAATATTATAAAAATTAACATCATAATTTAATATCAATTTAAATAAATATAAACTGATATCAACATCACTCTGTAAGTAAATACAATTACAAATTAATAATAATTTTATATTTCTTAACATCACTTTCATAACCATTTAAATAAACCACCTCTTAAGCTTTCTATGAAATTCCTCCAGCAACTGGCATTAAGGCGCTGGGTCATGAGATATCTCGTAGACTTATAATTGTTATGATCCTATCAACCATGAATATACTTATGTGATTTTATGTGAAAATTCTTTTCGATGTCACTTATCTCAACCATTGCTTCCAACAAAACATGGAAATTTCAACCCAAGGGATGCTGGTCGATTACCACTTGAGAAATACCTTACGTTTTCTATTTTTCTTTCAAAAAATCTACTCTAACACACATGATACAAATTTGATTGAGGTGAATAGTATAGGCTAATGACTCCTCGCTGGAGTAACAACTGGTGGCCTTTTCCAATTGATATTTTGAAATTCCTTCTCATTATATGTGCAAGAACTTAACAATTAAATTTGCAAACTTAGTAGGTCTTGAATTCTATGGTTTTTAATTGCCCGGTAACCTCATAAACATGTATGCGTTAACTAAATAGGATTGTCAGTAATTTTTTTATCAGTCTAGTTTTTTCTATTTTTTGACTTTTCCGTTTCTTTGATTTACAGATGGCAGCTACTACAAAGTCTCATCATACTTAAGGATATTCCCCTGCAGCTTGACTCTCTCTGTCTATATTTTAAATGCATCAGAATCTAAGAGGAGAAAGAAAATACGCACTTAAGAAAGTAATTTAAGAAAGACAAAAAAAAGAAAAAAGGTTCTTTTTTTATTTTTAAATTCAAGTCAGCTGACTTAAAGGTTGAATGTTGAAGAGGTATAGATTTTCATAATTTTCTTACCAAGCAAGTTGTTCAAAAAATAAGAAAAAGAAAAACTCACAGTTAGTTATATATCATCAACGATATCCACTTAACACATATGATCAAATCCTATATTTACGAATACTTCTCTAGGAGCATTGTTCATGAAAATAGAATACCAAATAAAAACTTTATATATATCTAAAAATTGTTGTACAAAATAAATGAAGATATATATATTTGAAATGTTAGAATAGAGATTAGATATTTAGTCGGTGAAGTAAATAAAAGGTTATATCTAAAAGAGTCACCAAGTAGATCCAGATGTAAAATAGAAAATTTTCAAGAATAGAGAATAGCTTTCCAATTTTCGGGTTGAGAAAGGAAAGCAAGTGTTGGCATAAATAAAATATTATGATATTAATTAGAAATGTTTTGTGGTGTCAAGAAGGAAGTCTCCTTGGAAACAAGAAAAAAATAAAAATAAAAAAAAATAAAAGGAGTCGATCAAATGATTAAATGTATGTACCTACAAATGATTAGCTACATTGTATCGAACGAATCCCTCCACGTTCACAACTTTCAGAATTTCACACGGAGCAACACCTATAATCATCACATATGATATGATATTCTAAGAATCCCATCAACGTCAACAAAATCTCAAGGAAGGAAAAAAGATACAGTACACACCCTGAGGACTTCCACATGCATCAACAACATCAAGGAACCTTTGATGGAGACCTTCCATCCAAGTGATCCCCCTCTTCCTTTTCTCCCATCAAGAAGAAGAAGAAGAAGAAGCGGACCCTTTATGTATATATTCTGTGCTTGCCTTATAAAAATCTTAAAATATTTTGGAGGGGGAGGTTTTATTCACTCCGAGAAAACGACAAGAACTAAAACAATCTCCCATTTATCGGTACCCACTCAACCATCTGCATGCATACTTTACTGTTGAGCCCACCATCTTAATTTCAATGAATCATATGATATACAAAAATGCCTTTCTTCGCATCGTTTTCGTCTCAGCTGTAAATGACCGGATTTAATTCGAAGTTGTGGCATTCACGATGGAAATATTATATATATATATATATATATAAAGGAATATGAGAACATTTAAAACTAGCTGACATTTTGATTGAAGATACAGATACAGATGCTGTAAATTTTGTTTTTCTTATAATTAACTGTATATCACGAGTAACAACACCCACATAAGTGGACCCGTTAACAATCCCAACAAAGAGATGGTACATGCCCCTATAGAAATATTAATGGCTCCTCCATCTCATATATAACTCATATACGTAGGTAAAACATATATATATATAGCCTCCAAAATAACTACATTCCCAAGGCCTCTCATGTAGTGGTTTGAAGCACTCCTCTCCCCTCGTTAGTGAGAGTTCGACAACGAGAGTGCGAGTGCGGCACTGCGAGCTCAAGGAATGGTCTCTATCGGCTGTCCAATGCAAGGAGTGGCGCCACTGTGTGTGTGTGTGTGTGTGTATATATATATATATATATATATACACACGTCCAGAATGTTAGGATTTGGTTGGGGAAGCACAGAATGTAATAGTACTCTCATTTACACGGACTTACACCTCTCCAAGAAAATACGCAAACAGGTAATGAGCTCCGACAAGTTGAATAAACATCATCTATTGTTTGATTTCTTATCCACAAAGAATAACAAACCACTCCTAGTTAGCTAGCCTACTTGCCATAATTTTATGGTAGACATGGAGGAGCATATAAGAAGCAAAACACATTAGCTGGGTCTAATTAACTTGAGAAGAGTGAAAGAAATCTGTATATTTCTCATGCTAAACTTAAGGAACTACATTATCACTCATCCTAAAGTTGGTATACAAAGTCAACGCTTTCGTTTTGTCGGAGAGATGAACTTCCATTCTTTTCCTCATCGAATTCCGATTAAGCGCAAGCAATTTCCCGTCAAGTTGTACCTCAGTTAAGCCAAGCATAGGCCAAGCATCGCATCTGAGCCGTCAAAACCGTTACCATCGTTTCACTTGATAAAGATATATCGTAGCTCTTTCCTCCAGACGAATACGCAGACTAAGCCTTGTTCTTCCCTTTTAATTAAACACGACGAGGACTTTTCCCGTCCCTTTCTTCGCAGTAGTACCGTACTATTTATTTAGAAAAATGGAATGCATCCTTTCATGCTTGTAATAGGCTGAATCGTACATATGAACTTTTTTTTTTTTTTCTTTTCGTCTTCTCTGGAAGGAACCTATTTTTCTTTGTAGATGAACCTTTCCATAAAGACTAGGAAATTAAGAGAAAAGCGGATTTCACGTAGGTCTTGGTTATATCATATGTACCCCTCCAACACCATATATCCACAGAGCTACCTCTCTATAAGCTGAGACATAACTGATTTCCACCAATTAACCATGGTTTAAGAAAATCTAACTAAGTTGTTGAGAAGTTGGCTAAATTTTGATAATGACTAAAGTATAATTAGATTTGACTAATTTATATAGCAAGCATGTATCACTCAAAAGAAATGATGAATAGGCATCCACGCTAATACAAAGCAGACCTGTTAAAGCTTTGAGCTAGACTATGAAGGTGGACTTTCAAAAAGGCCCTTGCCCTATAATTAAGGTCCAACCTGGTCCAGTTTGCAAGGCGAAATACATGATCCAAGACCAATCAAACCCACATGCGTGCTAGATTTGGCCGATTGGTCGAACCTCTACTTACCCGATCTACTTACGGGGTTAGGCTTCATTTCAGTAAATAAACCATCTAGTTGGTCCAACCTAACCAAAGCTTCGATCCATTCATCAGTCTGGTAAGCTTAGGCTTATGATTTTCGACTAGATCTTATCTGGCTTTTACGTTCTGACGTTTCGTTGCTCAATATTCAATTGCATTATTTGTGACATCAGATTTGTTATTGTGTAGTTGTCCGTCACATTTGATTCAATTTCATTATTTCTTTAGTGCAATTAGAAAATCCATCAATTACAACGTTGCCATAATCACATTATCCAAGAATTAAGAATCAAATCTAGGCGTAGTTGTGATGGTAAGAAACAAATTAGTTAGAAAGATATTAACATATTAACAACTATGTTAATGATGTAAATAGCATGTAGGACAATAACGATGTAAGATTAACTGTAACGAACGCGCGTTTCAGAGATCTTTTAAGACGTCTGGGAATCGGTTATTGTTGGCACGCGCGATCAAAAAAAGCACGCAGACCTACGAAAATTTCCTCTCTCTCTTTTTCCCTCTCCCTCCTGCACCCTCTGTCGCGCTCCCTCTCTCCTCCTCGCGCGGCCTTAAAAGGCCACGCCCTCCCCCTCACTCTCGTCACCTCCGCCCCCTTCCTCTTCTCCTTCCAGTCAGTGCGCGAGAGTGAGCGCGAGTGAGCGGCGGCGGCGACAGCCGCGGCGGGTGCGGGAGGAGGTGCTGTGCGGGGGAGGAGGCGTCGGCCGTGAGGGCTCGAGCCAGCTGAGGCAGCGGGAGCCGACCGGCGGGGGCGCAGCGGGCGCGGAGCGACGCGGGAGGACTGCTGCAACTCGAGCAGCAGGCAGACGAGACGCGGCGCGGCCGGGCGTCGCGAGCAGAGAGCGAGTTGCGCCCTGGTTCTGGAAACTTTTCCAGAATCAGACGTCTGGGCTGATAGCCAGACGACGGGCACGACGTCTGGAAGACTGTCCCGACGTCTGAAAGGTGAGTTATTTCCGTCTCCTTCCTTTTCTTCGACTGACCGTACTAAGAGAGAGAGATGGGTACGCGCAGGTTCTGAGATTCGCATCCAACGCGAATCAGACGTCTGGCTGCAGTGCCAGGCGACTGGAGAGACTTATAGACGTCCGGAGTGACCATCGGACGCCTGGGAACTAGGCCAGATGCCCCCGCAGGCTTCTGGACGTCTGAGAGACCATGCAGAGCAAGGTAACCCCTGATCCATTTTTTAAGACGTCTGGAATAAGTTCGAGATGTCTGATTTTGCATTGTTTCGTCGTTTTCGACCCGTTTAGGGCCCGTTCGGGTTCCGTTTTCCGCGTTTCGAGTTGCGTTCTTTTCAGAATTACATCCTCTACCCGTCTACAGTAGCTGAGAAATTCCTTGTGTTTGATCCTTGTGATAGGACTCCGTTCCGTTGCAGTCTCGGGGGTTGCAGAGGCACGCGGAATTCCCGACCACGCCCCCAGTTCGCCTGTTGTAACCGGTAGAGTGGCTTTAAGTATAATTTGTTAAATTATGAAACCATAAATAGAACCTAAGACACTGCATGAATCCTAGGAATGAGAAATAGATTGAATGGTAGATCCTAGGGTGTTGCATGAATCATAGGGCTGGAAAACTAGATTGTATGATAGATCCTAGGATATGGCATGAATCCTAGGATGGGAAAACTAGTGGAATGTATGAATACTGTAGTCTTGGAAAATGTGGAAAGGAAATAATAGCTGCCTGTGAATTGAATTAACAGCTGTCTGTTATGAATAAATAAACGTGATTGAGAATATGGATTGTAAGAACGTGAAACTGGAAAGTGAAACCTGGATGTTCTGAGTTAAAAGAGCTGGAACCCTACGGGGAATTAGGAGTAGAACTCCTGGAAAGTGAATGGAATAGAATTGGGGAAGTGAGCTGGCCCTTAAGTACGGAGTACCAAGGAGAGAAATTGTCCCCCTGTTTAGTGCAGAGCGGAGCTAGCCGCCCCAGGGACCCGGGGTTAGGACTGGCCATCTGTACCGACTTGTTGGCCCTCGTGTACATAGTACCGAGGAGAGCTACTAATGTAGGGAGGTACTAGTTACCCCACGGGCCCCGGGGTTCTGCTAGCCTCCTACACCGACTTGTTAGGCCCACTGGGGCAAACCAGGGTAGTCAGGCGAGGGTGCGCGGACTGTGGAGGGGCAAGGCCCCTGTTTGGTTACTGTGGAGGGGTTGGACCCTTGTTACTGAGAGGGCTCTGCCCTGTACTGGTTCGGTGCTGTACTTTGGGCGCACCCGTTAACGGAAATGACTGAACGCGTGCCAGTGCGGGTTAGCTACCCGTGCGTTTACCGCGCGTGCCGTAATCACCGTTACGTCTATCAGTGACCTTGGGGTGGTTGACTGAGAGTAGGATCACCACGGGGGACTCTCCCGGCCAGGAGAGCACCACGTGCCACTTCTACTGTTCGGAAAAGACTGCAATCAAGATCGTTCCCATGAGGAACATTCGAGATCAAGTGAAGGATCTGAGAAATAGATAATTGTGAAACAATAGAAAGACGTAAATAAAGGAAGAAAGAAAATTAAAACAGCTATTGTACACTTTACTGTTTCTTTAGTTTAGCTGCCACTCTACTCAGTGTTTTGCTGACGTGTTACACTCGTTACCTTTCAGGACCAGGTGTTGAGCAGCCAGGGTCAGCGGCTGCAGAGGACGCTGGGCCGAGTAGGGTCCAGTAGAGTTACCATTGTTCTCTTGTACCTCTTTTTGGTTCCACTGTAGTGAGTAGTTCTTGTTTCCACTGTACTTTTCTTTACTTGCAGTTCCATATTATGTTATGAATGTTGTTCTACTGTTGTGGTGGTACATACTGTAGTGGTTTATTTCCTTACTGCTATATTTTCTTACTGTTAGTTATATTCATGTTGAATGTGGTTTATTTTACTGCTCTTTTGGTTACTTACTCGTTGGAAGACTAGGTCTTGGGATTAGTCGAGTCGGTCCGGTTCTCGTGCCTCGTAGGGACTCGGGAATCGGGTTGTTACAAGATGGTATCAGAGCAAGGTCGTCCCGAGAAGTGAATCAACTGACTGGAAAATAACCAATTCACATGTCTATAACTAGAGTAGCCACCACAACATATCTTTTGACATGAGTTCTTAGACGTTTTCGTTCGGTATCGTTCCATAGTGACGTGTTCCGTTTTGTTTCGCGTCTCCTTGCAGGAGATGCCTCGTCGTGGAACCAGTGAGGCGGGCTGCGGGCGCGGCCGAGGACGAGGTCGGCGAGGTGGGCGTGCCATTGCTGACACCCCAGTGGACCAGCCACTACTCCCGGGCGTCCAGGCCCAGGACCTCGCCCGGCTGATACGAGATATTGTACGATAGGAGCTCCACCCACCGCCTCGAGCACCTCACCCTGGGGCTGTGGAGGGGGAGTCCTCTGTGGGACCACTCGACGGACGTGGCGCTGGACACGGGGGAGGGGATGGGCCACCGCAGCCCCCACCTTCCTCCGATACTTCTGTGCACGAGGCACCATTACCTAAGTGGTGTAGAACCTTCCTCTATAGTTTTATTATTTCGTCGTAGTATAGTATAGAGAGAGGTGATTACCAGTTTAATACAATTTGTTACTTGGGAAATAAAAGAGTTCCCGAGGTCGAACTCAGGGAGCAAGTTGTATTCTAGGGGTACAAGTTTCTTTTACAAAAATAAAGAAAGAGAGAGAGAGAATTTGTTGGCTTTTCTTCTTTTCTCTTTGCTTCTCCTCTTCTTCCTTCTCAGATCTTCTACTCTCTTCCTTTGTTCTTCTGCAGAGCGGTCCTGTTCTTCTTCTTTTTCTTTCTTTCTTCTTTTCCTTTCTTCAGATCTTCTTCTCGTGCTCTTCTTCTTTCAGTTCTTCCCTTGGCCTCTCTGTGTTCTCCTCTGCCTCGCCTTCCTTCTGCCGTCTTTGCCTTCAGGACGTCGTCTGATTTTCCAATCAGACGACTTAAACCGCCGCTGCTACAGTGCCGCTCGGTGATCCTCCTTCCTTCAGCCTTCGTCTTCTTCCACGGTTCTTCTTCACCTGTGCCTGCACACTTACACAGCTTGATCAGAGAGGGGCAAAACCTACCTCTACCCTCCCCCCCGCGTTTCTCTCTCACAGAAACCGCTCTTAGGAAAGCTCTCCCAGAGCTGCCGGGTTGCCGGGTACGGGTCGCGCCCGGGTCCAGGCCCACCGGCGTGCGTGGTGGGCGAGGAGTGTAGGTCAGTCTAAGTCGGGTCGGGCCAGGTCCGCGGGGCGTGAGCGCAGACGAGACCGGGTAACCGGGCGGGTGAAGGGGACCTCACCCCGTGTGCTGAGGCAACAAGCCTCCAGCACTTTTTCGCTTTATACCGCTGCGCTCCTTCAGAGCCTTCCGAGGTGGGACTAAATGTCCCACCCCTATTTCGCGCCTGCGCGGAGGAAGCAGCTGGTAATCGCAGCTTTATGCGAGGCCTTCGCGCGAGGGAGTCGCCTCAACTGCAGCCTAACGCTTTGCCGAAATGCCCCCGCACCGCCTGGGAGCGTGACCTGGGCGCGACGCACCTGGGACAGCAGGTCGAAGCTGCTTCGCTTCAACAATGGCGGCGACGAGCGCAGGTACCTGCCCACAGAGAAACGGCCTCTTGGCCCAATCAGAAACGCGGAGGACCTTCATCGTGGCACGGCGAAGGTGGTCGGGGGGTGTGCAGGCGGCGGGGCGGAGCCCAAGAGCTACCCTAGGTCGGGCTGTGGGTCGGGAGATGGGTTTGTTCGGTGGAGTTGCAGAGGGTGATTTGGGGGAAGTGGAAGGGCGGAGGTTGATCAGGGTGAGGAGGCGGAGGTTCTGCGGTGGTCGGCGAGTCGTGTGGGTTGCTGGAGTGATGGGAGCGGCTCGCCGGAGGATGGCCGGAGGCGGAGAAGGTGAGGGTGATTGGTCGGAATCGAGGGCAACAGTAAATGTTTAAAGTGAGGAAAAGGAAGAGGGGAGGAAGAGGAGGAGTTCTACCTACTTAGCAGGACGAGGAGGGGCCAGAGCGGGCGACAGTCGTATCGACTGTCGCCGGAGAAGAAGATGCCCGGGGGAAGGGGCGGCGGCGAGCAGAGGGCCGGAGAGGCGCCAGCTGGGTGCGGCGTGGCGCGGGAAGAGCGAGGGAGAGAAGTCTCTGCTGCTGGTATTGCGGCAGAGCGAAGAGGAGGAGGAGGAAGAACTGCCGGAGCTGGTGGGCGTCTGCTGGAGTGAGAGGAGAGGAAAGTTGGGGGTTTTCTCCGTCAGATCCGAGCTCCTCAGAGCGGCGGAGCGACAGGGGTATTTATAGAGGCCGAATCAGAGAGGAAGGCGGAGGGAGACGACGTGTCTCCCTCGCCGAAGGATGCCGGAGATGGAAACCCATACCGTCCGTGCGTTCGCACGGCCGGTATGGTGGGTTGCAGCGACCAGGGGGGTGTTCCTGCGACGGCTGACGACGCAGGGTACCCCCGGTTGACTTGCCAGCCCCTCCCCCTCACCCTGCGCGGCGCCATGCTCCGCGCAAGGTCGCCGGAGCATGGTGCTGGCAGGTTTTGGCAGGAGGGACCTGAATGCAAAGAACGAAGGAGAGTTAGGGGCAGAAATGTGAGGGTTCAAAAGTTGAGGGCCAAAAAGTAAATATATGAGGACCAAAGTGCAAAGTTGGTCAAGAAGGTTTCTTCTTAGGCTCAAGTTTTTATACATGACTAATTAGGACCTAAGGAATTTGATGGTGAATTTTATTTCTAGATTAAACCTTGTTTGACCGATCAATTTATGCAAAAACCTAAATTAAGTTATTAATTGGGCATGGTTCTCAATGTAGGTCAAAATGGGTTCTGAAGGCCAAATTGAAGGTTCTAAACCCTAGAGATTATTTTTCTATGAATTTTAGAGGGTTTATTCTATTTTTACTTTGCCTCGAACCTTGTGAATTGAAGTGGATTTGCTTTAGGGTTACAGATTATCATTTAGTTCCTTGGAATTGCTGTAGCCCTTATCAGATCATCCCACTTTCCTTCTCATTCGGTTTGTTTGACCTGTGTTTGGACCCTGAATTACCCTGTACGCAGATTATACTGGTAAAATTGCATTTTTACCCCTTATGACTTATTTTCTCCTTAAACTCAGAATTCTCTGAGTTAAGCCTTTCCTTGAGTTATGTAGGAGCTTTTATCCTTTGTATTGGGTCAAAATGAGCTAGTTATGGCTCATGATGAGGTTCTCATCATACCCCCATGCCTAGCTTTTGCTAGTCCCTTGGCAAAAACTTAAGGTTTCAACCCTTGTTCTAGACCATGAAGTTCTTAATAGCTTCAGATAAGTGCTTTTTCATTTGAGCTTAGATTAGGTTAGAATGCTGACCATAGGCCTAAAAGGTACTCTAGTACCAATCAAGATCCAAATCTGTCTAGCTTTAGCCTCAGTCTTTAGCAAAGGTTTTTAAGGCCCACAAGAACTAACCTAAGGTTTATTGGACTTTGTGGTTAAAGCACCCGTGCTTGAAATGATTTTAGCCCTGGCTCAGTTCGCAGTGCGTTTTATAAGAGAGAGATAGAAAGTTTTTCTGTTTGGAGAGTTTTCTCTCTCTTTTTCTTTTTAGTTCTAGCCTAGGATTGGCTTTTCAACACGGTCTGTATCAGATTCCTTGCTCCCATCATCAATCCTCAAGGGTTCCTGGAGATCGATGCTTCGAGATAGCACCGCCCATGGCAACCCCCGGAACCCTGGCTATTGAGATTTCGAGATAATCCCATCCATGGTGTTCCGTGGCCGAATCCCGACCCTGGCAATTGACACTTCGAGATAATGCCATCCATGGAATCTGAACCAGCAGAGTGCTTACATGCCCCCAGTAGGATATGTGAATATCCTAAGAGACAAGCACCGAGGAGATGATATTTTGTTACGCATCTTCGAGGGGATTTCCCGCCTCTTCGCGCTGGGAACTCGTCTAAATCAACTTGTGTTGACCGGCCGCCCCTATTCTAGGTGTTCTTTTCAGAATTTTGCGACGCTTCTGCGTGATTTTGATTTTTACGCTTACTGAGCCAGGCTGTGTGTGAGGTTAGGGTGCTTAGGTTACTAAGTCCCGTAAACCAAAAATTAGTTAACGAGGCCAAATACTCCCTAAGCCTTAGACCTAATACTTCAGCTTTTCATTTTCCTCAACCTCTTGAGGAATGTCTAGATCTTAATGGGTACTAAGAGTCTATTCAAGAATGCCTAAGGTTTGCGTTCTTACTAATCTCATTATGCACTTTTCAGTTATTTTCTTGAATGAGGTCTAGAACTTAGGTTAATTCCTTAGTTCCTTACTAATGACTATCACCTTTTCTCATAATTTTGTGCTCCTTTTTCATTTTGTTTCTTTTCTCCTTCTCCTTCAGAAAATTTCCTTCTCCTCTTTTCCTTATATATATATTTTTTTTTCAAAAAATTTTTAATTTTTATGGTGTTTTTGGCATATGTGAATTTTTTGTTTGAAACCTTTTCTTACAAGTTTTGCACTTTCATACCCCCCCCATGCCTAAGATTTGCAATGTCCTCATTGTAGCCTAGGGGGTTTTTATTTAACTTAGTTCATTCCTTAGGACAGAAATTTGGATGAGTGAAGGGGTCGGGTTGAATTTTTGCGAACGATTTCTAATCCCAGATGCAAGCATCTGAGGTGGGGTCGGCTGTCTACAAGGGTGAACCTTAAGTGCAAAAAAAAAAAAAAAAAAAGTGTCAGAAAAAGTTTTGGATTTTTAGGAAAATGACGGGTTGCCTCCCGTTAAGCGCTGAGTTTTACGCCATCGGCTGGGCGCAATAAGCTCAAGGGGAATGGAGGATATAAGATGCTTCAGCCAAATCAGTAGAAGTTACATCAATGAACGGCTTGAGTCTCTGACCGTTCACGATGAAAGGTTCAGAATCGTGGCTGAGTGGACTGATTTCGATTGCTCCATTTCCAAAAACCTGTCGGACCAAATATGGTCCGACCCACTTGGATCTCAGTTTTCCTGGGAAGAGTTTTAGTCGGGCATCAAAGAGTAGGACCTTTTGACCAGGATGAAAGATCTTTTTCGAGATGTGTTTGTCGTGGAAGGCTTTAACCCGCTCCTTGTAGATTTGCGAGTTCTCGTACGCGTCTAGGCGTAATTCATTGATTTCGCTGATTTGGAGTTTTCTGTGGGTCCCAGCCTTGGAAAGATCTAGATTACAGTTCCGTACTGCCCAATAGGCTTTATGCTCCAGTTCTACGGGAAGGTGGCATGCCTTTCCGTACACCAGTCTAAAGGGAGACATGCCCAATTGGGTCTTGTGGGCGGTCCTATAGGCCCACAATGCTTCCGGAAGTCGGGACGACCAGTCCTTCCTGTCAGGTCGAACAGTGACTTGCAGGATTTTCTTGATCTCCCGATTAGACAGCTCAGCTAGACCATTAGTTTGGGGGTGGTAAGGAGTAGAGATTCGGTGAGACACCCCGTATTTGGTCATCAGTGACCTGAACTGAGCATTTGTGAAATGGGTCCCCCCATCAGAGATTATTGCACGAGGAATCCCGAACCTTGAGAAAATGTTTTGATGAATGAATTTGAGAACGATTTTGTGATCACAGGTTCGGGTTGGTACGGCTTCGATCCATTTGGACACGTAGTCCACAGCCAACAGAATGTATTCGAAACCGTCCGAAACAGGAAAGGGGCCCATAAAATCAATCCCCCAAACATCAAAGATTTCGCATACTAGAATCGGTTGCATAGGCATCATGCCGCGATGGCTCATGTTGCCCAAAGTCTGGCAACGACTGCATGCCTTGCAGTGACTGTACGCGTCTTTGAACAGTGTGGGCCAGTAAAAGCCGCACTGGAGGACTTTTGATGCGGTTTTATGCCCGGCGAAATGGCCACCGCATGCCTGGTCATGGCAGAAAGAGAGGATATTGTTGAATTCCTCTTCCGGGACACATCTCCGGATGATCTGATCGGCACCTATGCGGAAGAGGTACGGGTCTTCCCAAATGTAATACTTGGCATCGGAGCGTAATTTGTCCTTCTTGGCCTTCGGCCAATCGGACGGGATCTGATGAGATGCCAAGTAATTTACTACATTAGCAAACCATGGAAGGCTAGTACCAATAGTCAGCAGGTGCTCATCGGGAAAATGTTCAGTGATGGGTCCGGAAGGGTCAATTATTTCAGAAGGAAGACGGGACAAGTGATCAGCTACCACATTTTGCTTTCCCGCTTTGTCGCGAATCTCAAGGTCAAATTCTTGCAACAGCAAGATCCATCGGATTAATCGAGGTTTCGCGTCCTTCTTTGCAAGGAGATGCCTCACAGCTGTGTGATCCGAGTATATGATGATACGGGAACCCAGAAGGTACGATCTGAATTTTTCTAGGGCAAATACTACAGCTAGTAGCTCTTTCTCAGTAACCATATAGTTACGCTGAGCTTCATCGAGTGTTTTGCTGGCGTAGTAAATGACCACAGGTTTCCCGTCAATTTTCTGCCCCAAAACCGCTCCTACAGCGAAGTCGGATGAATCGCACATGATCTCAAAGGGTTGAGACCAATCAGGGGACTGTAGGATCGGGGCTTGGGTGACTCGGTCACGCAGGATTTCAAATGCTTGAGTGCATTCCTTGGAAATTTTGAAAGGAACATCCTTGGAGAGAAGAGTGGTCAGGGGGCGCGCGATTTTTGAAAAATCAGGGATAAATCGTCGATAAAAATCGACATGCCCTAAAAAGGAACGGATGTCCCTGATCGAGCTAGGCATAGGAAGGTGAGAAATCAAATTAACCTTAGCTCGATCCACTTGGATACCTTTTTCCGAAATTGAGTGTCCCAGGACAATTCCCTCAGGCACCATGAAATGGCTCTTTTCCCAGGAAAGAACCAAATTCACATCGATGCACCGCCTGAGTATCTGGACCAAGTGCTGGAGGCAATCGTCGAATGATGCTCCGAAAACTGAAAAGTCATCCATGAAGACTTCCAGATAATCACCTACCATATCTGAGAATATGGCAAGCATGCATCGCTGAAAAGTAGCGGGTGCATTGCAAAGACCGAAAGGCATCCTTCGGAAAGCGTATGTTCCGAAGGGGCAGGTGAATGTGGTCTTTTCTTGGTCCTCAGGATGGATTGCCACCTGGTTATAATCGGAGTACCCGTCAAGAAAGCAGAAGAACCTATTTCCCGCAAGTTTTTCGAGAATTTGATCAATGAAGGGTAGTGGGAAATGATCCTTCTTCGTAGAGGAATTGAGTCGGCGGTAATCTATACAGACTCTCCACGAGTTGGCTAATCGGGTAGGAATGATTTCTCCGGTCTCAGTCGTTATAGTGGTGAGTCCTGCCTTCTTGGGCACGACCTGAATTGGGCTCACCCAACGACTATCGGAGATCGGGTAGATGATTCCGGCATCTAACCACTTGATGATCTCCTTTTTTACGACCTCCTGCAGATTTGGGTTTAAGCGTCTCTGCATTTCACAAGAAGGTCGTGTGCCCTCTTCTGAATAAATATGATGAGTACAATAAGAGGGACTTATTCCAGTCAAATCATCGAGAGTCCACCCGATGGCTCTGCGATGTTGCTGGAGGACAACATTCAGACGGGATTCCTGTTCAGGACTGAGGTTGGAATTGATAATCACAGGAAGGGTCTGATTAGAACCCAAAAAGATGTATTTCAAGTGAGCAGGAAGGGGTTTCAGTTCGAGGATGGGGTTATCAGCAGCAGCAGGTGGTTCAGTATAGATGTGAGGTTCAAGGGTGGGAGTTACTGGGTTGTTCATATCTTGATTCGACTCCTCTGTTTGCGGGTCAAGATCCTTCTGTGGTTGATGAGGCATAATCGAGTTATTCTGGACGTGTGATTCATCAACCAAAGTCCTGATGTCACAAATTTGTTCGATGACACCGCAATTAATTCCTTGTTGGGCCTTAAATATATCAATTTTCAGTGTTTGATCTCCAAACTTAAGCTCTATTTGGCCCTCCTCACAGCTGATGTTGGCTCTCGCAGTAGCCAAGAAAGGTCTCCCTAGAATGATTGGTGTATCCCTAGGATTCTTAGGTGCGTCCATATCTAAGACTATAAAGTCCACTGGGAAATAGAAATCCCGCACTCTTACGATAACATCCTCGAGAATCCCTTTTGGTGACTTTATAGATCTATCTGCTAATTGTAATGTCACCTCGGTTGGTTTTAGCTCAGATTCTTCTAGATGGTCAAGTAAGGATGTGCGTATCAAGTTTATGGATGCACCCAAGTCTAACAATGCTCTATCAAATTGGGTACCACCTATCTTGCAGGAAATCAGGGGAGTACCAGGATCTTTTGCCTTGGGTGGGAGTCTACTGAGGATTACAGAGCTGGCTTGCTCTGACAGAACAATTGGGCTCCCTCCCTTGGTCCGCGACTTACGCTGGGGTGTACATATATTCTTTAGAAATCGTGCGTAAGCTGGTACGTGGCGGATTGCATCCATCAAGGGGATGTTTATGTGGACCTGCTCAAAGAGCTTGACCAGGTCCTCCTCAGGGGCCACGGGTTTGGTGGTCTTCTTTCCCTTGGTCAAGGCCTCGGGAAACGGGATCTTGGTTGGTTCTTCTAGGATAGGTCCAGGTTATGGATCCGGAACAGTGGTATCTTGGATAACTATCCTAGGGTCATGGTTATCAGGCTTGGAGTGGTTTGGATAATGCGGGTCTTGAGTTGTTTTACCACTACGTGTTGTTACAGAATTTAATCCGGCCTGATTTTGGTTTGGGTTTGGTAAGAGGGGTGGCTGCTGCTGAAATCCCGCATAAGATGTTGAAGCTTCCATCTCGTCTGGAGATGGAGCAGTAGGGGCCTGATAAATCCATTGTGCGTGGCCTAAATTTGGATTCATAACGCGCTTCTGGGTTGGCACGTTATTCGAGTTAGGAAGAGGTTGGGAAGGGAGTGTGCCTGGCTGGCGAGAATTTGCCAACTGGGCCAGTTGAGTTTTAACCTCTGTAAGTTCGTCCTTGTGCTGTTTTTGAATAGCCGCATTCGTTCTTTGAATGTCAGCCAGAGTCTGAAGGATTAGGGACATTTGATCCTGATTTGGCCCCGATGGATAAGTAGGGTTGGGCCGAGGCTGAGGCGGCTGGTAATGACGAGAGGGCTGTGGGCGGGACTGAAAAGGTGGTCTTTGGGTTTGGGAATTTCCCGCCCACTGAAAATTGGGATGGTTTCGCCATCCAGGGTTGTAAGTGTTGGAGAATGGGTCGTTCTGGATGGCGTTGAGGTCCTCGCAGGTCTGAGGAACCTCTTGAGAATCAGGGAAAGGGGGAATGGAGTTCACCGGGCTGGTGTAGAAAGGATCGGATGATCCTCCGATCCGAGAATCAGATGGGGATGGATATGGACCCATCCTAGGGGAAGATCGGTGGAGGATGTTTTGCACAGTCTCCTGTGTGGAAGGAGGTTGTGCAAAGGAGTTATGCGCGGAGGTGGCTCGCTGCAAGTGCTGAGTCAGCTCATCCACCTTCTTCTCAATGATTGAGACCTTGTCCAATCGACTGGCCATTAATTCCAGGTCGACTGATGCGGACAGGCCCTGCGTCTCATGTGCTCCCTTAAGATTCGTCGCTGAGCGGGTATTCGTCCTGTCGAATAATCCCATGGAGTCATTGTTGATGGAGTTCTCGCACATGCTTTCGAGAATCTCTCATATGGTGTCTTCATGTTGACCCATGATGTTTCCTCCGCAAGTTGCATTGACGAAAAGACGGATGTCCTCACGGAGTCCCTGGTAAAAGGATTGGACTTGTTCCCATTTAGGAACTCCGTGATGGGGGCACTTTCTCATGAGATCCTGAAAACGATCCCATGCCTCATGGAGAGGTTCTCCTGATTGTTGAGTGAAGTGTGTAATCTGATGGCGCAAGGCGTTGGTCCGACCAACGGGAAAAAACTTTTTCAAAAACTCGGATTGAAGTTCTTCCCAAGTGTTGATCGGCCGGGTCTGAGTTTGATACCAATGGGCGGCCTTGTCCATAAGAGAAAAGGAGAACATCTTCATGAGAAGAATATCCCGATTTTGTGCATCTGATCCAAAAGTGTGGGCCAGATGCTTTAGCTGTTTGATGTGCTGGAAGGGATCTTCAGAATTAAGCCCATGGAATTTAGGTATAACATGAAACATGTTGGGCTTTAATTCGGAATCAGGTCCTCCAGTTGGGATTCTGACTCGAGGCTCAATGGCCACCGCAGCAGGATTGTAGTGGTCCCGCATCATAGGACGCTGTGGTGGGTGCACGAAGTTTTGGAAGAGGTCATTGAGTCGCTGGAGCTGGTGCTCCAGATTATTTTCTTCCTCAACTGGCTGAGCCATGATGGGGGAAGAAGAAGAACTTGGTTCTGAATCAGAAGAGAGAATAATGTGAGGGTGTTGCTGCACAAACACGGGCATCGAGGCTTGGCCTTGACGAGAGCGAATTTCTAAAGGAGGTCTTAAGGGTGGTCTTAAGGACCTCCTTCCGTACATGCACTGTTGGAAGAGGTAAGTTTAGAAGGTGCTGGACCCAATCAAGACACCCAAAAATGTGTTGGGTGACTATAGATGTGCGGGGCAGATGGACCCCTTGATCAGAAAGATCGTCCACCTGAGAATTACCTGGGCAGCCAGAGAGGGAGAGTCCCGCGAAGACCCCTACACGGTAGAGCGTCCCCACGGGTTACAGGGTTTCCCCCACCCGACCTCTCTTGTCACTGCGGTTCCAGGTAGACCAGAATGGGGATCTTGACCTCTTAAGTCTACCAATTTTAAGATCAGGGTGCTTAAGGTTTCACTTGAACTTTAGTCTTTTAAGTGCAAAGAGTGACCTAATTTAAGGTTGGTTGACCCAAGGGGTCAACTTTACCTTTTGTTTTCTTTGAGAGCTTTTAGGTCTTGTCTTTTAGGGTTCAAGTGTTTAGAGAGCCAATTGTTTTAGGTTTTCTTTGAATAGGTATTTTCAATCAATGGTTTAGGCACACTTCTTTTGGATTTTCTCCATTCTTGATTTAAGTAGTGTGTCTCTAAAACCCTAATGTTGAATCTTATGTTGGCTCTACTTGGTCCAGTTAGTTCTTTGTTGGGTAATTAGGGCTCAAGCAAGAATGTGTTAGCCCTTAAATACCCTTAATAGTGTGCAGGACTAATGAGTTGAAAACATGCAACTCTTTATGGTTACTAAGTATGGAAGACAGGTTAGCCCTATATTGCTTGTTCTTTTCTTTTTTTCCTCTTTAGAGTTTAGGGGTTAATAGCGAGAGGAAAAAAAAAAAAAAATTTTACCTATCCTCGGAGTGGTTGTCGTGCGGTTGCTTGTCTTCTTGATTTCCTGTAGCTGCACAAAAGAGAGGAGATTATCAGAAACTAAAAAGAAACAGGAATGTTTACCTCTAGAATAGCCGTTGCTCCCCGGCAACGGCGCCAAAAACTGGTGTAGAACCTTCCTCTATAGTTTTATTATTTCGTCGTAGTATAGTATAGAGAGAGGTGATTACCAGTTTAATACAATTTGTTACTCGGGAAATAAAAGAGTTCCCGAGGTCAAACTCAGGGAGCAAGTTGTATTCTAGGGGTACAAGTTTCTTTTACAAAAATAAAGAAAGAGAGAGAGAGAATTTGTTGGCTTTTCTTCTTTTCTCTTTGCTTCTCCTCTTCTTCCTTCTCAGATCTTCTGCTCTCTTCCTTTGTTCTTCTGCAGAGCGATCCTGTTCTTCTTCTTTTTCTTTCTTTCTTCTTTTCCTTTCTTCAGATCTTCTTCTCGTGCTCTTCTTCTTTCAGTTCTTCCCTTGGCCTCTCTGTGTTCTCCTCTGCCTCGCCTTCCTTCTACCGTCTTTGCCTTCAGGACGTCGTCTGATTTTCCAATCAGACGACTTAAACCGCCGCTGCTACAGTGCCGCTCGGTGATCCTCCTTCCTTCAGCCTTCGTCTTCTTCCACGGTTCTTCTTCACCTGTGCCTGCACACTTACACAGCTTGATCAGAGAGGGGCAAAACCTACCTCTACCCTCCCCCCCGCGTTTCTCTCTCACAGAAACCGCTCTTAGGAAAGCTCTCCCAGAGCTGCCGGGTTGCCGGGTACGGGTCGCGCCCGGGTCCAGGCCCACCGGCGTGCGTGGTGGGCGAGGAGTGTAGGTCAGTCTAAGTCGGGTCGGGCCAGGTCCGCGGGGCGTGAGCGCGGACGAGACCGGGTAACCGGGCGGGTGAAGGGGACCTCACCCCATGTGCTGAGGCAACAAGCCTCCAGCACTTTTTCGCTTTATACCGCTGCGCTCCTTCAGAGCCTTCCGAGGTGGGACTAAATGTCCCACCCCTATTTCGCGCCTGCGCGGAGGAAGCAGCTGGTAATCGCAGCTTTACGCGAGGCCTTCGCACGAGGGATTCGCCTCAACTGCAGCCTAACGCTTTGCCGAAATGCCCCCGCACCGCCTGGGAGCGTGACCTAGGCGTGGCGCACCTGGGACAGCAGGTCGAAGCTGCTTCGCTTCAACAATGGAGGCGACGAGCGCAGGTACCTGCCCACAGAGAAACGGCCTCTCGGCCCAATCAGAAACGCGGAGGACCTTCGCCGTGGCACGGCGAAGGTGGTCAAGGGGTGTGCAGGCGGCAGGGCGGAGCCCAAGAGCTGCCCTAGGTCGGACTGTGGGTCGGGAGATGGGTTTGTTCGGTGGAGTTGCAGAGGGTGATTTGGGGGAAGTGGAAGGGCGGAGGTTAATCAGGGTGAGGAGGCGGAGGTTCTGCGGTGGTCGGCGAGTCGTGTGGGTTGCTGGAGTGATGGGAGCGGCTCGCCGGAGGATGGCCGGAGGCGGAGAAGGTGAGGGTGATTGGTCGGAATCGAGGGCAACAGTAAATGTTTAAAGTGAGGAAAAGGAAGAGGGGAGGAAGAGGAGGAGTTCTACCTACTTAGCAGGACGAGGAGGGGCCAGAGCGGGCGACAGTCGTATCGACTGTCGCCGGAGAAGAAGATGCCCGGGGGAAGGGGCGGCGGCGAGCAGAGTGCCGGAGAGGCGCCAGCTGGGTGCGGCGTGGCGCGGGAAGAGCGAGGGAGAGAAGTCTCTGCTGCTGGTATTGCGGCAGAGCGAAGAGGAGGAGGAAGAACCGCCGGAGCTGGTGGGCGTCTGCCGGAGTGAGAGGAGAGGAAAGTTGGGGGTTTTCTCCGTCAGATCCGAGCTCCTCAGAACGGCGGAGCGACGGGGGTATTTATATATGCCGAATCAGAGAGGAAGGCGGAGGGAGACGACGTGTCTCCCTCGCCGGAGGACGCCGGAGATGGAAACCCATACCGTCCGTGCGTTCGCACGGCCGGTATGGTGGGTTGCAGCGACCAGGGGGGTGTTCCTGCGACGGCTGACGACGCAGGGCACCCCCGGTTGACTTGCCAGCCCCTCCCCCTCACCCTGCACGGCGCCATGCTCCGCGCAAGGTCGCAGGAGCATGGTGCTGGCAGGTTTTGGCAGGAGGGACCTGAATGCAAAGAACGAAGGAGAGTTAGGGGCCGAAATGTGAGGGTTCAAAAGTTGAGGGCCAAAAAGTAAATATATGAGGACCAAAGTGCAAAGTTGGTCAAGAAGGTTTCTTCTTAGGCTCAAGTTTTTATACATGACTAATTAGGACATAAGGAATTTGATGGTGAATTTTATTTCTAGATTAAACCTTGTTTGACCGGTCAATTTATGCAAAAACCCAAATTAAGTTATTAATTGGGCATGGTTCTCAATGTAGGTCAAAATGGGTTCTGAAGGCCAAATTGAAGGTTCTAAACCCTAGAGATTATTTTTCTATGAATTTTAGAGGGTTTATTCTATTTTTAATTTGCCTCGAACCTCGTGAATTGAAGTGGATTTGCTTTAGGGTTACAGATTATCATTTAGTTCCTTGGAATTGCTGTAACCCTTATCAGATCATCCCACTTTCCTTCTCATTCGGTTTGTTTGACCTGTGTTTGGACCCTGAATTACCCTGTATGCAGATTATACTGGTAAAATTGCATTTTTACCCCTTATGACTTGTTTTCTCCTTAAACTCAGAATTCTCTGAGTTAAGCCTTTCCTTGAGTTATGTAGGAGCTTTTATCCTTTGTATTGGGTCAAAATGAGCTAGTTATGGCTCATGATGAGGTTCTCATCACTAGGGGTGGACCAGCATCCCCACTGCAGCGCCACTCTGAGCTCTTCGGGCAGTCCCGGAAGCTGAAGCCCCCCTCCTTCAAGGGGGATGAGGACCCGACCGAGGCAGAGGATTGGCTTGAGCAGCTGGAGAAGATTTTCGACACCCTTCGCCCCCCAGTGGAGTGCCGCGTGGCCTTTGCCACGTACCAGCTGGAGAGTGCGGCACACAGGTGGTGGAGGGCGGTCCGGGGACAGGAGAGGGACGAGCCGACCTGAGACCGGTTCATCACCCTCTTCTGCGAGCAGTACTTTCCCCAGACGTGGCAGGACCAGAGGAGGCGGGAGTTCCACACTCTCCGCCAAGGGACGATGACCGTGAGCGCGTACCGCACGCGTTTCCTGGAGTTGTCCCGCTTTGCAGCGACAGCGGTAGCTACTGAGGAGGAGCGCCTTTGGAGGTTCACCGAGGGGCTCTGGCCTGCGATTCGGGGGTATGTCAAACCCCTGAAGCTGCCTACGTTTTCGAGGGTGGTGGAGGCAGCTATGACTTACGAGGAGACCAACCCGTCTGCGCGAGACATTGACGGCGGGCGGAAGAGGCCCTTCCAGCCAGACTTTTCACAGGGCCGGCGAGAGAGGAGACACGTCGCGTCCGCAGGAGAGCCGTCACGTTTTACAGGGCCATCAGTGACCTTTGGGGGCCCTCGACAGGGGCCAGTCGCCAGCACCGGACCCCCGCCCAGCCGACAACGAGGACCCACTGAGGGCGGGAGTCAGGTTCCCCTCTGTTACCAGTGTGGCCAGCCGGGCCACATCAGGAGGGACTGCCCGTCTGGGGCAGGAGGTCAGCAGTCACGAGGAGGGTACCGGCCAGCACCTACCCGTCCGACGCAGAGTGTGGCTGCTTTGTCCGAACCTAGAGCTGAAGGGCGTATCAACGTCCTGACACACAGGGACGCCAGAGCTTCGGGATCGGTGGTAGCACGTATGGTTTCAGTTTCCGGCAGACTCGTTTACACGCTTTTCGATTCCGGCGCTACGCACTCGTTTGTCGCAGCCAGTTTCGCAGTTAGTTTGGACCAGGATTATACAACATTAGAAAATCCGTTCGTAATCAGAGGTCCGAGTGGTCAGCTGTTTGTAGCTGAGGAGGCGTACATGGATTGCGAGGTCAGCGTCGGGGGACATAGCCTGCCAGCTGACCTGATTATGATACAGATGGAGGACTTCGGAGTGATTCTGGGGATGGATTAGCTGTCCGCTTACCACGCCTTGGTGGACTGTTTTGAGAGGAAGATCGTCTTCTCCATTCCGGAGTTGCCTTCTTTCGAGTTTCACGGACAGCCAGTGGACGGAGGTTTCAGGTGCATTTCGGCACTTCGGGCGGTGAGACTTTTGAGCCAGGGGTGTGAGGGTTTCCTAACTTGTGTGGTGGCAGAGCCCAGCCCTGTGGCAGACTTCCAGAGCATCCCGGTGGTCAGAGAGTACCCTGACGTGTTTCCAGACGAGTTACCAAGACTACCGCCCGAGCGTGAGATCGAGTTTGAGATCTCACTAGTACCAGGGACCAACCCCATCTCCACTGCGCCATACAGGATGGCACCGCTTGAGCTACGAGAGCTCAAGTCTCAGTTGCAGGACCTTTTGGAGAAAGGTTTCGTGAGGCCCAGTGCGTCTCCCTGGGGAGCCCCGGTACTGTTTGTGAAGAAGAAGGATGGGACCTTACGCCTTTGTGTGGACTACCGACAGCTAAATAGGGTCACCATCAAGAACAGATATCTGCTGCCGAGGATTGACGACTTATTTGACCAATTGCAGGGTGCCACGGTGTTTTCCAAGATCGACTTGAGGTCTGGATACCACCAGTTGAGGATCAGGGAGACCGACGTCTCCAAGACAGCTTTCCGCACCCGGTACGGACACTACGAGTTTTTGGTCATGCCGTTTGGGCTGACCAATGCCCCCGCTGCTTTCATGGATCTGATGAACCGGGTGTTTAGACCTTACTTGGACCAGTTCGTGGTGGTTTCCATAGATGATGTACTCGTCTATTCTAGAGATCGGACGCAGCACAGACAGCACTTGCGGATGGTTCTGGACACTCTGAGACGACGCAGGCTGTACGCCAAACACAGCAAGTGCGAGTTCTGGTTGAGGGAGGTGACCTTCCTAGGTCATGTGATCTCTGGAGACGGCTTGACGGTGGACCCAGCCAAGGTTGAGGCAGTACTCAGGTGGGAGAGACCGCATTCAGTCACTGAGATTCGTAGTTTCCTGGGACTGGCAGGCTACTACAGACGTTTCATCAGAGGTTTTTCACAGATCGCACGTCCTATGACACAGTTGACCCGGAAGGACGTGCCCTTCGCTTGGACAGACGCCTGTGAGGCGTGTTTTCTGGAGCTGAAGGAGAGGTTGACCTCGGCTCCCGTGCTCACCATCCCTGACAATAGTGGCGGGTTCGTTGTGTACACGGACGCCTCCTTGCAGGGGTTAAGAGGTGTGCTCATGCAGAGGGGTCACGTTGTCGCTTACGCTTTGCGGCAATTGAAGCCCCATGAGCATACCTACCCTACCCACGACCTGGAGTTGGCAGCTGTTGTCTTCGCGCTGAAGACCTGGAGGCACTACTTGTACGGTGAGACCTTCGAGATTTTCACAGATCACAAGAGCCTCAGATACCTTTTTGATCAGAAGGAGCTCAACATGAGACAAAGACGTTGGTTGGAGCTCCTGAAGGACTACGACTGCAGCATCTCCTACCACCCGGGAAAGGCCAATGTGGTGGCTGACGCCTTAAGCCGTAAGGCGCCCGCACACTTGGCCAGGTTACAGTTACAGAGTTGGAGCCTTTTGGAGGAGGTGGACAGTTGGCGACCCCTGGAGTTACGGGGGCACTGTGGGGCAGTGACGGTGACACGACAGACCAGGCCAGAGCTGATAGACCGCATCATCACAGGACAGATGGCCGATCCGTACTTGCAGTCCTTGCGCGACAGAGTACTGTCGGGAGACCCGGGGGACTTCTCTTTCACAGACCAGGTACTGCGCTTGAGGGGACGGTTGTGCGTTCCCAGAGACGAGGAGCTGTTGAGAGAGCTCCTGACTGAGGCACACGGTTCCAGATTCACCATACATCCCGGAAACACGAAGATGTACCACGACTTGAGACGCGAGTTTTGGTGGACGGGGATGAAGCGGGATGTGGGTGAGTTCGTGCAGCAGTGCTTAGTGTGTCAGCAGGTGAAGGCCGAGCATCAGAGGCCTGCAGGGCCACTACAGCCGCTTCCAGTGCCAGAGTGGAAGTGGGAGAGCATCACCATGGACTTGGTGGTGGGTTTACCTGTTACCCAGCGAGGACACGACGCAGTCTGGGTAATTGTGGATAGACTGACGAAGATGGCACGATTCTTGCCGATCTGAGTCACTTTGGGACCAGCACAGTTGGCAGAGAGGTATGTCCGTGATGTGGTACGACTACAAGGAGTTCCACGGGAGATCGTATCCGACCGGGATACCCACTTTACGTCCCAGTTTTGGGCTGAGTTTCAGCAAGCCTTGGGGACGCGGTTGAGGTTTAGTACGGCTTACCACCCCCAGACGGACGAACAGTCTGAGCGCACGATACAGACACTTGAGGACCTTTTGCGTGCCTGTGTATTGGACTGGAGGGGCTCTTGGGAGGAGCACCTGCCCCTGGCAGAGTTTGCATACAACAACAGTTATCACTCGAGTATCGACATGGCTCCCTACGAGGCCCTGTACGGACGGAGGAGTACGGCACCCCTGAGTTGGGTTGAGGTGGGGACCAAGTGGGAGGTTGGCCCCAGGTTGATCCGGCAGAGTCAGGAGGTGGCCGAGCAGATCCACAAGCGACTCCGCACTGTCAGGAGAAAACAGAAGAGCTACGCGAATCGGAGACGCAGAGAGGTGCAGTTTGAGGTTGGGGACCACGTCTTTCTTCGTGTTTCGCCCATGAAGGGCCTGCAGCGGTTTGGGGTGAGAGGGAAGCTCGCACCGAGGTTGGTGGGGCCCTTTGAGGTCCTGGAGCGGGTTGGACCCATTGTTTACAGGCTTGCCCTCCCCCCGCAGCTTTCTAGTGTGCACGACGTGTTCCACGTGTCCAACCTCAGGAAGTACGTAGCCGATCCCAGTCACATACTGAGTCACGAGAGCGTCGAGGTAGGCGACGACCTGACCTATCCCGAGCGGCCAGTGCAGATTCTAGACCGTGCCGTTCGCAGTTTGAGATGAAAGCAAGTACCCCTGGTAAAGGTTTTGTGGAGGAGCCAGCGGTACGAGGAGGCTTCCTGGGAACCTGAGGCGGCAATGCGGGAGCGGCACCCGGAACTCTTTGCGGGTACGTCTTTTCGGATCGGCTTCGGTCCTCTTTGAGTTTGTTATGGTATTTATGACGTTTTCCCGCACCCTAGTTAGCGCAAGTTTCGGGGATGAAACTTCCTTTGAGTTTGATATATTGTAACGAACGCACGCTTTAGACATCTTTTAAGACGTCTGGGAAGTGGCCCAGACGTCTGACCAGACGTATGGAACCACTTCCAGAGGTCTTGGAATCGGTTATTGTCGGCACGCGCGATTCATCTGCGCGCCTGAGCACGCAGACCTGCGAAAATTCCCTCTCTCTCTTTTTCCCTCTCCCTCCTGCGCCCTCTGTCGCGCTCCCTCTCTCCTCCTCGCGCGGCCTTAAAAGGCCACGCCCTCCCCCTCACTCCCGTCACCTCCCCCCCTTCCTCTTCTCCTTCCATTCGGTGCGCGAGAGTGACCGCGAGTGAGCGGCGGCGGCGACAGCCGCGGCGGGTGCGGGAGGAGGTGCTGCGCGGGGGAGGAGGCGTCGGTCGTAAGGGCTCAAGCCTGCCGGGGCAGCGGGAGCCGGCCGGCGGGGGCGCAGCGGGTGCGAAGCGACGCAGGAGGACTGCTGCAGCTCGAGCAGCAGGCGGACGAAACGCGGCGCGGCCGAGCGTCGCGAGCGGAGGGCGAGTTGCGCCCTGGTTCTAGAAACTTTTCCAGAATCAGACGTCTGGGCTGATAGCCAGACGACGGGCACGACGTCTGGAAGACTGTCCCGACGTCTGAAAGGTGAGTTATTTCCGTCTCCTTCCTTTTCTTCGACTGACCGTACTAAGAGAGAGAAATGGGTACGCGTAGGTTCTGAGATTCGCATCCAACGCGAATCAGACGTCTGGCTGCAGTGCCAGACGACTGGAGAGACTTACAGACGTCCGGAGTGACCATCGGACGTATGGGAACTAGGCCAGACGCCCCCGCAGGCTTCTAGACGTCTGAGAGACCACGCAGAGCAAGGTAACCCCTGATCCACTTTTTAAGACATCTGGAATAAGTTCCATACGTCTGATTTTGCACTGTTTCATCATTTTCAACCCGTTTAGGGCCCGTTCGGGTTCCGTTTTCCGCGTTTCGAGTTGCGTTCTTTTCAGAATTACATCATCTACCTGTCTACAGTAGCTGTATACTATTTTGAGAAATTCCTTGTGTTTAATCCTTGTTATAGGACCCCATTCCGTTGCAGTCTCGGGGGTTGCGGAGGCACGCGGGATTCCCGACCACGCCCCCAGTTCGCCTGTTGTAACCAGTAGAGTGGCTTTAAGTATAATCTGTTAAATTATGAAACCCTAAATAGAACCTAGGACATTGCATGAATCCTAGGAATGAGAAATAGATTGAATGGTAGATCCTAGGGTGTTGCATGAATCCTAGGGCTGGAAAACTAGATTGTATGATAGATCCTAGGATATGGCATGAATCCTAGGACGGGAAAACTAGTGGAATGTATGAATACTGCAGTCTTGGAAAATGTGGAATGGAAATAATAGCTGCCTATGAATTGAATTAACAGCTGTCTGTTATGAATAAATAAACGTGATTGAGAATATGGATTGTAAGAACGTGAAACCGGAAAGTGAAACCTGGATGTTCTGAGTTAAAAGAGCTGGAACCCTACGGGGAATTAGGAGTAGAACACCTGGAAAGTGAATGGAATAGAATTAGGGAAGTGAGCTGGCCCTTGAGTACGGATTACCAAGGAGAGCGACTGTCCCCCTGTTTAGTGCAGAGCGGAGCTAGCCGCCCCAGGGACCCGGGGTTAGGACTGGCCACTCTGTACCGACTTGTTGGCCCTCGTGTACGTAGTACCGAGGAGAGCTACTAGTGTAGGGAGGTACTAGCTACCCCACGGGCCCCGGGGTTCTGCTAGCCTCCTACACCGACTTGTTAGGCCCACTGGGGCAAACCAGGGTAGTCAGGCGAGGGTGCGCGGACTGTGGAGGGGCAAGGCCCCTGTTTGGTTACTGTGGAGGGGTTGGACCCCTGTTACTAAGAGGGCTCTGCCCTGTACTGATTCCATGCTGTGCTTTGGGTGCACCTGTTAACGTAAACGACTGACCGCGTGCCAGTTCGGGTTAGCTACCCGTGCGTTTACCGCGCGTGCCGTAGTCACCGTTACGTCTATCAGTGACCTTGGGGTGGTTGACTAAGAGTAGGATCACCACGGGGGACTCTCCCGGCCAGGAGAGCACCACGTGCTACTTCTACTGTTCGGAAAAGACTGCAATCAAGATCGTTCCCACGAGGAACATTCGAGATCAAGTGAAGGATCTGAGAAATAGATAATTGTGAAACAATAGAAAGACGTAAATAAAGGAAGAAAGAAAATTAAAACAGCTACTGTACACTTTACTGTTTCTCTAGTTTAGCTGCCACTCTACTCAGCGTTTTGCTAACGTGTTACACTCGTTACCTTTCAGGACCAGGTGTTGAGCAGCCAGGGTCAGCGGCTGCAGAGGACGCTGGGCCGAGTAGGGTCCAGTAGAATTACCACTGTTCTCTTGTACCCCTTTTTGGTTCCACTGTAGTGAGTAGTTCTTGTTTCTGTTGTACTTTTCTTTACTTGCAATTCCATATTATGCTATGAATGTTGTTCAACTGTTGTGGTGGTACATACTGTAGTGGTTTATTTTCTTACTGCTGTATTTTCTTACTGTTAGTTATATTCATGTTGAATGTGGTTTATTTTACTGCTCTTTTGGTTACTTCCTCGTTGGACAACCAGGTCTTGGGATTAGTCGAGCCGGTCCGGTTCTCGTGTCTCGTAGGGACTCGAGAATTGGGTCGTTACATTAACAGGGATATCTATTTATACAAATTTATGTGTATCTGTGCAAGTTCTCCCATGGGAAGTGTTGAAGAGGGAGAGAGGATGTTGAACTGTGAGTAGAAATGTAAATGGATTGAATCGATTTTAGTAATATCTATATTTATATTTGTTTAGAAGTTATTTATCTATATTTTACTCTTTAACCTATCCAATAGGTAAATCCAATCTCATGGGTTGGATGATAAGGTTTGTTACGAACGTGACATCAGACGGATTTTAAGACGTCACTAACCCAGACGTCTGTCCAGACGTCTGGAACCCTTCCCAGACGTCTGGTAATAAATTTTTTCAGCATACCAGGCTGCGTCTGCACGCGTGCACGTGCAAACTGCGCCCACCGCCTTCATCTTCTTTTTCCTCTCTCTTCCTGCAGACGCGTCGTTTCTCTTCACTCTCTCCCTGTGCTGCCTTATATAAATTGTAACGATCCAATTCCCGAGTCCCTACGAGACACGAGAACCGGACCGACTCGACTAATCCCACGACTTGGTCGTCCAACGAGGAAGTAACCAAAAGAGCAGTAAGATAAACCACATTCAACATGAATATAACTAACAGTAAGAAAATACAGCAGTAAGGAAAGAAACCACTACAGTATATATCACCACAACAGTAGAACAACATTCATAACATAATATGAACAGCAGGTAAAGAAAAGTACAGCGGTAACAAGAACTACTCACTACAGTGGAACCAAAAAGAGGTACAAGAGAACAGTGGTAAGTTTATTGGACCCTACTCAGCCCAACGTCCTCTGCAGCCGCTGACCCTGGCTGCTCAACACCTGGTCCTGAAAGGTAACGAGTGTAACACGTCAGCAAAACGCTGAGTAGAGTGGTAGTTAAACTAAAGAAACAGTAACGTGTACAGTAGCTGTTTTAATTTTCTTTCTTCCTTTATTTACGTCTTTCTATTGTTTCAAAATTTATCTATTTCTCAGATCCTTCACTTGATCTCGAATGTTCCTCGTGGGAACGATCTTGATTGCAGTCTTTTCCAAAAAGTAGAAATAGCACGTGGTGCTCTCCTGGCCGGGAGAGTCCCCCGTGGTGATCCTACTCTCAGTCAACCACCCCAAGGTCACGGACAGGCGTAACGGTGACTGCGGCACACGCGATAAACGCACAGGTAGCTAACCCGCACTGGCACGCGGTCAGTCGTTTACGTTAACGGGTGCGCCCAAAGCACAGCATGGAACCAGCACAGGGCAGAGCCCTCTCAGTAACAGGGGTCGAACCCCTCCACAGTAACCAAACAGGGGTCTTGCCCCTCCACAGTCCACGCACCCTCGCCTGACTACCCTAGTTTGCCCAGTGGGCCTAACAAGTCGGTGTAGGTGAGCTAGCAGAACCCCGGGCCCCGTGGGGTAGCTAGTACTCGCCCTACACTAGTAGCTCTCCTCGGTACTACGTACACGAGGGCCAGCAAGTCGGTACAAAGTGGCCAGACCTAACCCTGGGTCCCTGGGGCAGCTGGCTCCGCTCTGCACTAAACAGGGGGACAGTTGCTCTCCTTGGTACTCCGTACTCAAGGGCCAGCTCACTTCCCCAATTCTATTCCATTCACCTTCCAGGAGTTCTACTCCTAATTCCCCGTAGGGTTCCAGCTCTTTTAACTCAGCACATTCAGGTTTCACCTTTCTAGTTTCACGTTCATACATCCCATATTCTCAGACATGCTCATTTATTCATAACAGGCAGCTGTTAAACCAATTTACAGGTAGCTATTATTTCCTTTCCACATTTTCCAAGATTGCAGTATTCATATATTCCACTAGTTCTTCCCATCCTAGAATTCATGCCATACCCTAGGATCTATCATACAATCTAGTTTTCCAGCCCTAGGATTCATGCAACACCCTAGGATCTACCATTCATTCTAGTTTCGCATTCCTAGGTTTCATGCAATGTCCTAGGTTCTATTTATGGTTCCATAATTTAACAGATTATACTAATAAACTTAAAAGCTACTCTACCGGTTACAACAGGCGTACTGGGGGCGTGGTCGGGAATCCCGCGTAACTCCGCAACCCCTGAGACTGCAACGGAACGGGGTCCTATCACAAGGATCAAACACAATGAGTTTCTTAAAACAGTATCCAACTACTATAGACGGGTAGAGGATTTAATTTCAAAAAGCACGCAACTCGAAACACGGAAAACGGACTCCGAACAGGCCCTAAACGGGTCGAAAATGACGAAACAGTGCAAAATCAGACGTCTGGAACTTCTTCCAGACGTCTTAAAAATGGGGATCAGATGGTACCTTGTCCTCCGTGGTCTCTCAGACGTCCAGAAGCCTGCGGGGGAGTCTGGCCTAGTTCCCAGACGTCCGATGGTCACCCCGGACGTCTAGAAGTCTTTCCCGTCGTCTGGCACTGCAACCAGACGTCTGATTCTCAGCCTGCACGTAACCACTCATCGCTCTCAGTACAACGGTCGCAGAAAAGGACGAAGGTCGGAAAAGAATAACTTACTTGTCAGACGTCTGGATAGTCCTCCAAACGTCTTAACCGTCGTCTAGTTGGATGACCAGACGTCTGATTCTGGAAAAACTTCTAGAACCAGAGCGCTGCTCGCCCTCCGCCCGCGATGCACGACCGCTCCGCGCCTCGTCCGCCTGCTGCTCGAGCTGCAGCAGGCCTCCCGCGTCACCCCGCGTCTGCTGCTCCCCCCGCCGGCCGGCCCTAGCAGCCCCGGCAAGCTCGCCCTCACGGCCGAGCGCCTCCTCCCTCGCGCAGCACCTCCTCCCACGCTCACCGCGGTTGTCGCTGCCGCTGCTCACTCGCACTCGCGCACCGGCTGGAAGGAGAAGAGGAAGGGGGCGGAGGTGATGAGAGTGAGGGAGAGGGTGTGGCGTTTTAAAGCCGCGCGGGGAGGAGAGAGAGAGAGCGGAACAGAGGGCGCAGCCTGCGGAGGAGAGAGGGGAAAAGCATTTGCAGGTCTGCGCGCGCAGGCGCGCAGACGAAACCCACCATGCCGCGGAAAATAAATCCCAGACGTCTGGAACATCTTCCAGACGTCTGGTCAGACGTCTGGGCTAGCTCCCATACGTCTTAAATGACGCTTTTCAGCTGCGTTCGTAACATAAACCCTCGCCCTCTCCCTCACCCTCATCTCCTCCGCCTTTCTCTTCTCCTTCTCCCTGCCAGCTAGAGCGCGATCGAGCAAGTGAGCGGCGGCGGCATCAGCAGCCGCGGCGAGCATGTGGGAAGGAGGGTTGCGAGAGGAAGGAAGAAGCTCGACCACGAGGGTGCGAGCTTGCTGGGGCAGCTAGAGCCGGCCAGCGGGGGAGCGACGGGCGTGGGGTGTCGCAGAGGGGCTGCTGCAGCTCAGGTAGCAGGCGGACGTGGCGCAACGCAGCAGTACGTCGCGGGTGGAGAGCGAACCGGGTCCCGATTCTGGGAAAATTTCCCAGAATCAGACGTCTGGACTTACGTCCAGACGACGCCGAAGACGTCTGGAGGATGGTCCAAACGTCTGACAGGTACGATGTTTCTTATCTTCTCCCTTTTACGCGTGTACGGCCATGCAGCCGTCCGCCGCGTCCTTCTACGCTTCGTCGTGCTGAGAGCAGGTGTGTGTTTGTGCACAGGTTCTACTCGGGAGGGCGCGAGGGCTCCCCATTCCACGTGAATTAGACGTCTGGCCACAGTGCCAGACGTCCGGGGTGACAATCGGACGTCTGGAAACCAAGGCCAGACGTGCCAGCAGGCTTCTGGACGTCTGAAGGACTGCGTAGACTGAGGTACAACCTGATCCACCTTTTAAGGCGTCTGGAAGAGGTTCCAGACATCTGATTTTGGACAGATTCGTCGTTTTTGACCCGTTTAAGGCCTGTTCGGAGTCCATTTTCCGCGTTTCGAGTTGCGTTCTTTCTAGAATTAATTCCTCTATCCGTTTACAGTAATTGTATACTGTTCTGCGAAACTCCTTGTGATTAATCATTGTGGTTAGGACCCCGTTCCGTTACAGTCTTAGGAGTTACAGAGGCGCGCGGGATTGCCGACCACGCCCCCAGTACTCCCGATTTCGCTGGTAGAGTGGCTTTTTAATTTATTTAACAAAATTTGTTACAATTATGAAACAATTAATAGAGTCTAGGGCATTGCATGAACCCTAGGACTGAGAAATTAGATTGAATGATAGATCCTAGGGTATTGCATGAATCCTAGGATTGGAAAACTAGATTTGAATGATAGATCCTAGGGTACGGCATGAATCTTAGGACTGGAAAACTAGTTGAATATATAAATATTGCAGTCTTGGAAAAGTAGAAAGGAAATGATAACTGCCTGTAAATTGATTAACAGCTGCCTGTTATGAATGAATAAATACGATTAAGAACATGGGTTATATAAAGATAAAGCTGGAACAGTGAAACCCAAAATGGCCAAACAAAAAGAACATCAACCCTATGGGGAATTAGGAGTAGAACTCCTGGAAAGAGAATGGAATGGAACTGAGAAAGTAAAACGTGGAAGTGTGTTGTCTCTTGGGTACGTGGAACCAAAGAGAGCACGTATTACCTCTTAGTGTAGAGGGGAGTTTGCCGCCCTCAGGTTGAGATCGGGGTGGGTTTGGCCACTTTACACCGACTTGCTGGCCCTCGCATATGCAGTACCGAGGAGAATTACTAGTGTTGGGAGAGCACTAGCTGCCCCACGGGCCCCGGAGTTCTGCTAGCTCTCCTACACCGACTTGTTAGGCCCACTGGGCAAACCAGGGTAGTCAAGCGAGGGTGCGCGGACTGTGGAGGGGTTGGACCCCTGTTACTGAGAGGGTTCTGCCCTATACTGGTTCCGTGCTGTGCTTTGGGCGCACCCGTTAACGGAAACGACTGACCGTGTGCCAGTGCGGGGTAGCTATCCGTGCGCTTATCGCGCGTGCCGTAGTCACCGTACGTCTGTCAGCGACCCTGGGGTGGTTGACTGAGGGTAGGACCACTACTGGGGACTCTCCCGGCCAAGAGAGCACCACGTGTTACTTCTACTTTTCGGAAAAGACTGCAATCAAGATCGTTCCCACGAGGAACATTCAAGATCAAGAGAAGGATCTGAGAAATAAATAAATAGTGAATAAATAGAAAGACATTAATAAAGAAAGAAAAATATAACAGCTACTGTACACTATACTGCTTCTTTAGCTTTTAGTTGCCACTCTACTCAGCGTTTCGCTGACGTGTCACCCTCGTTACTTTTTCAGGACCAGGCGTTGAGCAGCCAGAGTCAGCGGCTGCAGAGGACGTTGGGCCTAGTAGGGTCAATAGGGTTACCTATAGCACTTTCTGTACTTTTCTTCCACTGTAGTGAGTTGTTTTTTTTTTATACTCCATGTACTTTCTCTATTGAAAACTTTATGTTATATACATATATATTTCCCTTCTGTTGTGGTGGTGCATACTGTAGTATTTCCTTTCTATACTGCTGTATTTTGTTACTTCTAGTTATATACATGGTGAATGTAGTTTATTTTACTGTTCTTTTGGTTACTTCTCATTGGACGACTGGATCTTGGGATTAGTCGAGCCTCGAGAATCAAGTCTTTACAAGGTTAGAGAAGATACAAGTTAGTTGATATTTTTTTTATTTATATTAAAATAACAAGATAAGTTGGAAAAATTCACAGAAAAAGGTAAAGGAAACGAAAGATAAACTAGAGGTTTACTTACATATTATTTCAACCCTTACTCCAACACAAGTTGGAATAACATTAATCAGTAAGGTAAATAAAACTTAAGTTATGCCAAACTATAAACACGAGATAACCCTTATTTCAGGGATAATCATCCTCCGTAAATTAGGCCTACCTGTGTGCCTATAAACGAAATGCGTGCTATCCTGTAATTGGTTGACGTCTTCCACGCCCCTGCAAGCCCAGGGTTGGGCCGACGGGCTAACGGGTCCCAAGCCTTCGGTGGGCCCACGTGCGTCATTACCTTGTCCCCTTAGCTTTCTACTAAATTTACAGAATCCCCTCCGCCCCGGTTCACTCCCCGCTGTCCCATCTGACCATCTCCATAGCTTTTCTGGTAAATACAGGACACGTCAAATGGTGCCAAAACGACTGCCGAAAACATCGAGTTCCGTGGTGCATGATTTGTAATCAATCAATGCACCTCCCGATCTTCCCAGACATTATCAGGAAAAAGAAATAGCGAAAATGGATATTTGTGCCCAAACATTCCGAGTTCGGGACTGCAAAACCGTGCACATGGTTTCACCTTGTGGACGTCTTCTTATTCAGGTTTCCGTTAATAACCGGAAAGACGAGAAACAATAGAAGCTACATATCCCAGCCTTAATCTCTTGGATGATTTTAGTCCTACCATGAAGAGTGAAATTTTTGTGCGGAGAATTTATAAAATTAATATCTATTTTGTTAATATCTATTAAAATTTGTGTTAATCAAATGTGTGTTAACATCTCAAGATAGATATTAAAATTACGTGAATTAATCATTCAAGTAAATTAAGATTAATCTTCAAATAAATTAACTCTTAAATAACCATTTCACATAGTTAGAAAATTAAGGTGACCAAGAAAATTATGGTGACCATCCAAAATGGAGAACAAAGACCAACATGACCCATAAATCAACCAAAGATGTTATTCAGAAGATGCTACCAGTGGAGAGCGTGGACGAAGATGAGAAGTGGAGCCTGAGGTCTATCTAACTACCTTCTCTCTGGACTTGTGTTTCACGATGGGAAAATAAGAGCACTAGAATGGCCGTTTTCACTTGTACCTTCAAACATAATTTCAGCATCTGTCTATTTTCAGATTTATTTTTTTGAGGAAAAGATTTTTTTAGACCTAACATACTGTTAACTCATTGTTGAAGTTCAGACGAGGGATGAAAACACATTCTCGAAAATGTAAATAGATAGAATAGTCCAAATGCTTAAATTTCAAATATAGTCCAACAGCTTATACCTCTGCACATTAAGGGGCTATTTGAATTACTCGACCTCTAGTGGTTAATTAGAGGTGGTGAGCAAAGAGTTCAAAAATTGCTTTCGAGATCATTGCAAATAACGACACCACTTATCGCTTGCAGAAAGAATGATGATTATTTCTGTAAGGTCTAATTTACTTAATCTATGTTTATTTTACCACTTAACCTTCATTTACTTAACATTAATTTTTTTCTTTTAACACAGATTTACCTAATGTCAATTATCACGGATGCTATCCAAATTAACGTTAAAGTCACACGAAACTCTCTCTAACATTAGTTGTCACCCTTTTTTTCTAATATTATCAAAAAAAAAAATTAATATCACATTTAAATATTTATTTAAATAAACATAAATTGATATTAATATTACTTAATTTATAAATAAAATAATAAAAAATTAATATTAAATTTACATTTTTCTTAACCCAATTTTTCTAATCCTGCAAATAAACTAATCCAAAAGCAACCCTCTCTCACCTAATGCAAAGTTGCAAACGTTGCATGTTGAGGCCAAATGCTCCCAAACATCTTTGAGGTGCAAATTTGTCAAACGCTACGATTTACGGCCTTCGATGTGGCCACACGCCACGATTGTGCATCACCCAATAATTCTTAAATAATTATGGGTTGACCCTTCTGCATTTCAAAGAAAAAAATACAAGTTGACACAAATGGGAAAAAAGAAGTTACCCGATCAAAAACAATCCTACTTGCCAAACCAACTGTGCATATATGTCCTTAGAATGAGTTTGTTCCGATCAATTATGTTCTTACAATAAGTTCATTCACATGAAAACTAAACGTTCAAGACAGTGATATTTACACCCATGCCACATTTGACGAAAGCTTAACGTTCTACTAGTAAACAAAAGTTGGGTATATGCCATCACCGAGCTTTGATGTAAATTACATGTCCATCGTTCAGATTAACCAACCGCATGGCGTTTCCAGCAGAAGCTTTTCTCCACTCATTCACTGACACCCGAATCATGCAAAAGACTAATTCGTAACAACGTAAATATGCCTCAATTAAGAAAGTATAGTAAATGTGAGACAAAAACAATCCTCTCCGTACCAAATAGCAGTTGGGATCGATGTGAATGTAATTTGCAGTCACGTGCCACTCTTTCGATCCAGCCTTTCTTCGGTCCATCGTCGATCTATTTCCTCGAGTCGATCGGTTCGAACCATCATCCATCGGACAACCAAAAACCAAGTCCGAGTTTTAAAACATGGATTAGCGGGCGGGGCACGCAGAGCATAAAAGCTACTCCGCTCGCAATCGACCAAATCATAGGCCCATGAATGCAAAAAATCCACTCCTTTTTCCACTCGATTCTCCTTCCCTCCTTCTACCCGATGGCGCGACCTCCCAAACCGCCACCCTGAAGACCCAACACCACCACCCTCTCCTCTCCCACCAACAAGAAGCTCTCCCTCCATCCACCGCCACAATGCCGTCGTCTCCTCTTCCCCGTGTCCTTCTCCTCCTCCTCTTCATCACCACTCTCCCATGCGCCACCACCGCCGACCTCTCCGCCGAGCGCACCGCCCTCATGGCCCTACGCGCCTCCCTCCACGCCCAACTCGGATGGGACGACGCCACTCACATCTGCCTCTGGCGAGGCGTCTACTGCAACCACACGAACGAAACCGTCGTCGCCCTCCGCCTCCCGGGCGCCTCCCTCCTCGGTTCCATCCCCAACGGCACCCTGGGTAGCCTCCCCTCCCTCCTGGTCGTCTCCCTCCGCTACAACGCCATCTACGGGCCCCTCCCCCTCGACCTCTCCAACTGCACCCGACTCCGCATCCTCACCCTCCGCAGCAACACCCTCTCCGGCACCCTCCTTCCCATCCTCGCCCTCACCGCCCTCCGCTCCCTCGACCTCTCCCACAACTCCTTCTCCGGCTCCATCCCCCCCGGCCTCTCCTCCCTCGCCGGCCTCTCCTCCCTCTACCTCGAGCACAACAACCTCACCGGCAAGCTCCCCGACCTCGACCTCCCCGCGCTCCAAACCTTCAACGTCTCCTTCAACAAACTCACCGGCCCCATCCCCCGCAGCCTCCACAAATTCAACGCCGACTCCTTCCTCGGGATGCCCGACCTCTGCGGGGGACCCCTCGACCCCTGCCCGGATGGCGGCGACGACGGAGACGGGGACGGAGATGGAGATGGAGACGGAGGTGGAGACCGCAACCTGACGGGTGGTCAAATCGCCGGGATCGTGATCGCGTGCGTCGTCGCGTTCCTTCTTCTGTGTCTGCTCGTCTTCCTTTTGTTGTGGCGTCGACGCCGCGGCGGGAGGGCCGACTCCGCCGTGGGCAACGAGGACGGCCAGAGGTGCGACCCGGACCCGGCGGAGGCGCAGCCGAAGCCGGATGCGGCCGCGACGACCTCGCCGATGGCGGAGGGCGGGGAGAGGAAGGAGCTGGTGTTCTTCGCGGCGGTGGAGGAGGGGAAGGCGCCGTTCGACCTGGAGGAGCTGCTGAGGGCGTCGGCGGAGGTGCTGGGGAAGGGGATGTTCGGGACGACGTACAAGGCGACGCTGGACGACGGGACGGTGGTGGCCGTGAAGAGGCTGAAGGAGGTGGAGCTCCCTGAGGCGGAGTTTGTGGAGAAGGTCACCGCCGTCGGCTGTATGGAGCACCCCAACGTGGTGCCCCTCTGGTCATATTACTACAGCAAGGAGGAGAAGCTCCTCCTCTACCAGTACATGCCCATGGGCAGCCTCTCCGCCTTCCTCCACGGTGAGTGCATTGCTTGTCTTTCAATCCGTACGGTTTAATTTCACAAACGAACTTAGGTTGCACTCGAGTGAAATGGGTTAGGTGACCTGGTAAAGATGGGTGAACAATTCTATGTTATAGCATGATTTATTAGGAATGTCACAACTCATTTTTCTTCGCACATGGCATATTAACGTATCTATAACATTTGGCATCACTTGCTTTACTCTTTTGTTTTTTTATATATATAAAATAATATTAAAAAATAATCCAACATTAAATACAAAACATAAAATAAATAAATTACAACTTTCTCTCTTTATTTAAATCACGTCGACATACAATTTACATCACATTAACTCATCGATCATGTCTATAACCCATTAATCCGATATCTGTACTATTACCTCTGCGGCATATCCCCTCTTAACTCTCATGCTAACCTTCGTCCTAACACAACCTTATAATTTTGATTCAAATAAAATTTATCTCGCTTTTTTTTGTGAAAATCTATCTCACATGATCATTTCAACCCAGCTGATACGTAGGAAAAGGTTTGGCGTAGGATTCTCTTCATCTTTGCGTAGTCGGACTCTCTGACCTCAGATATGGTCCCGTTCGCTCCGTAGTTACATTTTTACCTTAATTAGCTTCCTCTCGATCTTTGAATGGACAGTTGACGTTGAATTTTTCGGGAATAATCTGAGATGGACATCCGGCGCATCTCCAATCAAGATGTTCTTCTTTAATATCCCTGCTTGTCAGAAAAAAAAAAAATATATATATATATATATATATATATATATATATATATAAGAATGTGTCTAGAAGCATCTGTAATGACATTCATATCAGCAAATGTCTAAAACGTGTCCAGTTTACATTAATGCCCCTCTATTAAGGCAGCTGATCAAAATTTCATGAAAAAAACAGGCTTAAAGGTAGAGAACTTTTCCATTCAATCTCATGTGTCTCCAACTTCTAAATGTTAAAACCCTCTAAATGGTTCCATTTTGTACCAGATTCATTCAAAGATGTCATTATTCCGGTGAAATAAAAAAGAAATTGCTAGAAGAGTAAATGAAACTAGATGGTTTCACGGGACTTCAGACGTAGAAGTTCATTTACTTTTGAACGTGTTTTCTACAACTAGAAGTTCATTTGCCCTTGTTAACATTTTTTTTATTTCCTAGATAATACGTTGATTTTACAGGAACCCACGTTAAAATCCCAATAAAAAAACAGCAGGCAAATAATCCTGCGTTCCTTTTCCAGTTCGGTCCAAATGGATCCAAACACACACAAGACCCCGTGGTGTTTCTCTTTCCGGCCCATTTCCAAGTTAATTACTGAAATCCTCCCATGGGATGTGTTAACGAAGCATGCCTCTTCAAAGAGGGGATCGCGTGATAGAATTTCCTGTTCACCTTTAGTCTTTTTAGCAAATTTATCTTCTAATCTATATGGCTTTAAGAAACATTGTTCTCCTTCCAATTGTCGCTAATCAACACTGGCCGAGCAGTCTACTCGAGCTGCCTTTATCTATAGACGACGAATGAGATGCTTACAGTTGAACTGCGGTTGATTCCCTGTCTAATTTGCATTATCTTTTCACGCAACTATTTGGGTAGATTTAAAAATCACAAATAATATCTAATTATAAATTAAAATACCATCGCTTTAAGTTTCATCTGTCGTAAGGGATTAATTTTGTAAAGAGTAGGATTACGAGATAAATATAAGATTGAAAAATTTTTATTTAAAAGAAATACATGTCAAATCAGAAGATATTCGAGAAGATAATTATGGATGTTTTCTTATATAACTTTGAGATGAATTCATTTTACCCTTTTTCTGAAATTAGATGGTACTAGGATCAGAGGTTCTCCCCCGAGATTGTTGTAGTCCAAAATTAAAAAATTGCAATATGTTATAAGCAGACACACAGTGCCTTCGTGTGTACAAGTTCCACAGCGAGCAACACACGATGCATTACGTTGCAATAATGTTGACACTGCACAGGAAGGAAAGGCACGCGTCAACCCATCAGCTTCGAGACGAGGCTGGACATCGCGATCGCGGTCGCGCGCGGCGTCGAGTACATCCACTCGACGGGTCCCGCGGTCTCCCACGGCAACATCCGCTCCTCCAACGTCCTCCTCGACAAGTCCTCGCTGGCGCGCGTCTCCGACCAGAAGCTCGCGCAGCTCGCCTCCATCAGCGGCCGAGTCGCCGACGGCTACCGCGCCCCCGAGGTCGTCGACCCGCGCAACGTCACGCAGGCGGCCGACGTCTACAGCTTCGGCGTCCTCCTCCTCGAGCTCCTCACGGGCAAGGCCCCCCTGCAGTCGCTCGCGAACGAGGACGTGGCGAACCTGCCCGAGTGGGTCCTGTCCTGCGTGAAGGGGGAGTGGTCGTCGAAGGTGTTCGACCCGGAGCTGACGGCGACGGCGACGACGACGACGACGACTGAGCCGCCCGTGGAGGAGAGGATGGTGGAGGCCCTGCAGCTCGGCGTCGACTGCGCGGCGACCTTCCCGGACTCTCGCCCGACGATGGCGAAGGTGGTGGTGCAGCTGGAGGAGATACGCAGGGCGTGCGTCGGACAGTCCAACGATGAAGTGTGGGGGACAGCCACCTCACCGTGATGCATCGATTAACGATCGAAGGCGCCGTTGCAAGTCCAGTTGCGGTTTGGCCTACACGTACGTGGTCGAATCAGGAGGAGGCAATCCGCTTCAGGTGAGTGATTTGTTATTGATGGGTCACGCTTTGTCTGTGATTTGTGAGGCGCCTGTCGTTTGCCCCATGTTCTTGTATAATATATATATATATATATATATATATATATATATATATATATTTGTTCGTGTTGCTCCTCTGCTTCGTGAGCAATGGTTTCTTCCTGGGAGTGGAACAGGTAATTTTGGGCCTTTTTATTTTTCTTTTTAAAGTTTGGTAGTCTTTGAAATGGGAATCATCCCTAATGTAATTTACCCCTTTATTTTTGATTTCCTACGGATGTTATTGTCTTCGAGTGTTATTGGATTTCGCTTGGCGTGAATTTTTTTCTTTTGTGAATGGGTGTTTTCATAACCCTCAGTCCAACCCACACCATAGCTCAACCACTTATTCAGAACGTAGGCCACCAGCCAATGTTTGATCCTGCTGAAGAGGATGTGAGAGTGACAGCGGGAACGGTATGGTAAGACGTATTTGTCGGTATTCCCCCTTTTAGCACCCTTTTACCTATGTGGATTGGGCTTCTAATGTTCTTTTTGGATGAGGGATGGCCATACGTGGATGTGGATATACTTTTGTTGCTATAAGAGTTTGGCATAGAGCCGCACCCCCATATTTACCTCGTCTATCCGTTAGGGTTAGTTTATTAGAAGGTTAGAAAAGTGAAGTTAAGAAACATGTGATTAGTGTTAACTCGTAGTTGTATTTATTTGTAAAGTAGTGGTAATATCAATTTATGTTTACTTGGATTGACGTTAAGTTGTGATATTAACTTTTGTATCGTTTACTTGATAATGGTGTAGGAATATGAAACATGAAAAGTATCAAAGGACAGAGGTACGAGTAGTATACGATTTTAATACGAATTTAACTACCACCAGTTAAAAGTATCGTTAAATAAATTCATGTTAAAGTAGTTAAATCTGGATTATCAGATGAGATGTTAAGTAACCAAATAAATAAAAATTAACCTTTCAATTAAATTAGATCTTAGAATTAGTTTATATTGTAGGTTAGTATACCTAAATTCACAACTTAAAAATAAGGGTTAATCTTTGTTTTTATTTACTTTGAAAAGAGTTAACACCTATAGGTGCCTACTAAATGGGAGTTCAAATTGGGCATTAAGACAACTCCAAAAATATCAAGGGTTAGGGCTAACATGGGTATGTAAGCAAACTGGTGTGTCCTACCCCCCATGGTATATGTGGAGGGGTTATCAATTGACATAAACGGGGCCTTAAGGTGTAAACTAATGTGACAGAGGATAAAAATGCTTGTATCGGCGTTGACGTCGGCATGAACAGGAAAGTGTCCAAGAAGAGATGTCTGTGTACATGAGATTGCATTTACCATCTTTTTAAATCGTGGAAATATGCTTGGAAGTACAAAGAAAAGTGTTTTACACCTTTCTTATGTTTTTACACCTTTTTGTTGTGAAAGGTTGCCTTAGAGAAAATGGCTTCCTACCTTTTTTTGGAATATAAGAATCATTTATCCCATGGGAAAGAACAAGCTATAGATGGAGCATTAGCCTAAGGTGAACGTTGAGAAGTACAACCCTGGACAAGGCAGAAAAACATAGGCCAAGCAAGGGTCAAACACAAAACAAATGGGGACAACAAGCAAGAGATGCATCCTAATTTCAAACTTTAAAAGTTATTCAATAATGCTCGACACAAATGGTGAAAAATATATACAATCAAGACTTGAAGCTTTTAACGTCAACTCTTTAAATATTTTGATAATCTACAAAATGGGAAAAGCTACTAAATAAATGAGATAAATATATGTGCTATGTATATCTTTCAACTCTCGAAATGCAAGAATTTGAGATACTCGTTAAAAAAAGGGAGTAAAAAATTTCTTTGGAGAAGAAGACTTGAGAAAACTCAAGAAGATCAAAGCAAAATATGCTTTAGTAATCAATGAGTTGTAATTTTTCCTTTTTTTCTTTCCTTTAGATAACTTGTAAAGAAATCAAACATTCCTTTAAATAAACTTAAGTTGTAGGATCCCAAGTTAGATTAACTTACGTATCCACACTCAATAGCTAAAAACAACTTAGAATCTCTATCACCCTCTAATCAAACATATACAACCCTATCAAACATCCAACATACTCATTAGACATCTTATATATATAAATTGAATCCAAATCATTGTTCTTTAGAATTCTAAACTTCGAGATTTTGTGTCAAAGACTCAATCTAAACCTTGATTATATCACCAAGTAGGCCAAACATCTTAACATTTGTTTTAGATGTCTCTATAGACCATCCTTATCTCTAGTCAGACATCTAAAGAAACCAAACAACTTGACTTACCATTTAAATCATATTAGGTCAAATGTCTGATCTTTTAGCCCTGAATCTTGACTCTTTTTGTCTCAAAATTTAGTTGGCGCACGTTTTCTTCCAGATGTCTAATCAGTACTAACAACATCTAACATGTTCATTACGGGGGTGTTTGGTTGGCGGGTTAAGTGGATTTACATCAGGTTAAGTATTTAACCCGTCACTTAACCCACCTCCTATTTACGCCTGGTTAAGTGGACTTAACTTGGGGTAAAGTTATTCCACCCTCTCTGCATAATAACTTTAACCCATCAAAACATCCAAACGAGTTAACTTACTTATTCTACCATTTATTACACTTCTCTATTCATTTACTTATTCGACAAACTTATTCCCCTTATCAAACGGAGCTTACATGTCTAATCTGTGCAATCTACTAAGTTACTTTTTACAATCATTTTCTGACTTAAAAAATCTTTACTTAAATCTTTTCCGACAGCCATTTAACCTCTTCAAGGCCTTCCTAAACCCTCCTATGAGTTCTATAAAAACCCCTTGATCTCTCATAACAAAGAGCATGCCCTAAAGCTTACAAATCACTCAAAAACTCTCTCATGAGCTCTTCCAAATGCTCTTCTAGCTCTCTTATACTCAACTCCATGCAATTGAGAGCTCACCTTCCCTTGTTGCACTTTGATTGTATAATAAAAAAGGAGGTGAATTAAGCCTAGAGAAGTTAGGTTAATCTTTTATCTTTGAGGCTCTATAGGTATTTTTTGTATTTCTTTTCATTCTTTATTGTAATCAAGTATCCAACGTGTTGAATCTCCTCATCTTCTCACATGGAGGAAAGAAACTCTTCGACTGGGACCAAAGAGGGGTTTTGTAATTGATTTATACCACTCTCATTCAAAGTGGTATAGTTAGTAGATTTTTGATAGGTTTGCATTCGGAAAATCTTAAGTTAGGGAAACTTAGATGGTTATTTTTACTCTCGAGATTTTCCACCTAAATGTCATGGCTTTGGTATAGTAAATTTTATTTTTGCATTTCAATTTTGTTAAAATTATTCAATGGCATGACTCTCCCCCCTCTAATGTACTTTTAAAAGCAAGTTCCCGATGATTTCTTAATTCAGACATGACATAAAAGTTCAAATAAGCAGGTAACACCCAAGCCTTAAACACTACATAACCCCAAGTAGTAGCAAAGGAACTTCCACAATAACAATTTTAGTAGGAGCATGTAAGTGAACTAACAAGCAATAAATTTCATGGCCTTCCATCAAGATTAAGCAAATCGCTAAACAATTGAGAAGGAAGGAACAATCACACACATCCATGAGTTCCTCCAAAAGGTTCCCCTAAAGGCAAACCTAGGCTCGATCCAAATCAGGCTTCCTATCAACGAGATGATCCCCCCTTCCTGAATAGCCACAGTGAAAGTAGGGGAGGAGTCATCATGATAGTGGGGTTGAGGGGTTGCAAGGACAATTGAGAGGTTAGTTGCGACAACTAATGCAAATAGCTACCAATGCAAGGAACTACGAAACCCTAGTGGATTCTAAAGAGAGGTGAACATATGGAACACAAAACTCTAATGGTGCAAGGGAGGTGTCAAGCATCACCAAATCAATCGAAAACAAAAGAAATAAGGGCCAAATCGCTCAAACGATATGATAATTGAATAGGTGAACTCTCATCTAAAAGATAAGGTTCAAATCTCACCCTATAAAAAGAAAAATATTGCAAGGGCTTGTTAATAACTTAATATAGAGTACATTTCCTGTTCATGGTTTAAAAATCTTCGGGATGGGGTCCAAATAGGCCTTAATTGTTGTAAAATTATACCTAACATTGAGATTAGGGGAACACAAACACAAGAAAACTTGGAAAGGAAAAGTAGATTGTACCGAACCAAACCAAAAAATTGCAAAATGATGCCTGAAGTCTTTCCTCTCATCGACCAGATTTGGCATTTAAGTTTCTATAGATAAGTATTAGTGTGCGATATCTTGATGCAAGTTCATGCTTGAATAGGAAAAACAATGGTTACTGGAAATCTCATGATAGATGAACTCCCTCCACAATAGCATTATAATGATGACCATTTTTTTAAAATAAGCATCAGTTAAATGGGTTACAGCAAGATGTAGCTTAGTAGGGCAAGTGCGAGGTAGAGACCCACAACCCCATGTGGGGAGCACACATAGGCCCAAATGGGAGAACTTAAGCCCCAGAAGAGGAGAACAAAAATGAGATCCAAACATCACAAGAGGGAACATAACAGAACTAATTACAAGGAGGCATCCAATCTGATTAGCCTCTTATAAAGATCCATGCATAGATAACAATTCACACAACTAGGACGAAGTCAACTGATCAAGCAAGACTAACAAACATGAGTTGGCATAAGTCTCCATCATGCATGTTGAACTTGCATCTTTGTATGACCCCATGGAAAAAAACTGACATATAGCAAGTTGACATCTATTTCTATTCATTGCCTCACAACATGAGACAATACCCAAATTTAATATTACATAGTTCATCAATGACAGTTTATCATGAGTATGTAATACGAAATTATGAATCAAGAATTAGTAGCTCTCGACCTCAACTTGGGCATTTTGTGGTATTGCTCTGTGAGTCATATATATTAGATCCAAGCATATATGAAAAGTTACCAAAATTGGTTCTTTCTAATTAGACCGTGAGCTTTGACTCAAATCGCTGCACAAGCGTAATGAGTCGTAGTAACTTGGAGATGTTAGCATCTAAAGTCTAGTTTATTTGGGAGGTTAACCTATATATCTATTTCACTACTTAACTTCTTTTTACTTAACATCGGTCTTTCTTTTTTAACATTAGTTTGCCTAACACCGGTTGCTACTGGTATTAGCCAAACTCATATTAAAATCACACGCAATCCTTTTTTTCCTGATATTGCTGATCACCCTCCTCTCTCTAACACGATTATCAAATAAACGTTACAAGAGTTAATATCAACTTAATACTAATTCGAATAAATACAAATTAATATTAGCATCATTTTACAAATAAATATAATTAAATGTTAACATTAATTTTATATTTATTAACACTACTTTATTAAATTTCTACTCCAAAGTAAATTAACCTTAAATTATATTACAAGTTTTGCTTGCCATCTCAGTTTATTGGTCGAAAGAAGATATACACGAACAACAGAAGAAGAAACAATCTTGCTATAGTTGTCTGATAGGAAAACGAAAAACTGTCCATGTAAAGTAATGTTCAGCTTGATTTCTGCACGTTGATGACCTCGAGATGAAGATTTCATCATCCCTCACTATATCAAATCGAAGAAAAATCTTTCTGTGAAATATTAAAACATGTCGGCGGCAGTCTAAGACATCTATACATATGAAACTTAAAAGAATAGGGTTGTAAATGCTTTTACATCAAAATTGACAAATTAAGCCGTAACATATGAATAGGACATGGGCATACTAATATTAATTCCCCGTGAGTCAAAAGTTGAAAGTAACCGATTTTTATCCACTTCGTGATTTCATATTTGAACACAGTGGAAAGAAGAAACTAAACGCCATGGTTTTTATCACTTTTTCTTTGCAATATGCAATCATCTAACCTTAGGAATGAAATCAATTTAACCCATTATTCACTAGTCATGTTATATTTTCCCTCCTTTCTATATGAACCAAATTAAAGTCAAGGAAATAATACAAGACTCTGCGCGACAGTGCTTAAAGATATTGCAAGGCAGCTACTTCAAAATTAAAGATTAGGGTATAAAGGGCCTTTGGGTAAAGCTAATCTGAAGAAGGTTACTTTTCCCTGAAAGTGAGTAAAAGAGAAGGCCGGCAAAAGCAAAGCAAAAGAGGAATAGGCTATTTCGAGGGAAATTACGCGGAGAAATCTCTCTTTAAGGTCTGCACGTCTAATCCAGAGAAAGTCAAATAAACACATATGTTATAATAGACACATGTTTACAAAATTAATTACTCGTGTAATCAGGGGTAATATTCTTCGGGTGCCTCGCAGCAAAATGTTCATTCAACGAAAAGGATGTGCACAGTGGCATCTGAGGAATGCACCATACGTGCATACCAAATTTACACCACCAAGGTCTTATAGATGGATCATGGGTGTGCCTTTCTGAGTAGATAACCTATACCCCGACACTATCTGAAACATACCACCCCATCAAAAAAAAATGGAGGTGCAAACCAGTCTTTCGAACAAACCCCAAGTTAATTTGACACCCACGAAAGTTGAAGAAAACGTATAGTGTAGGAAACTAGAATTAACTGGGTAGTAAAGATAACCCTTAACCCTCCCAGTACTTTTTTTTTTTTTTTGGGGTATCCCGATCACAACTCCAGTACATAAATAAGCATCTAAACTTGGATAAAGTATATATAATATGTATTATGTAGCATATGCTTAAGAATGACAGGCCGAAGCACAAGTAACATCTTCTGTATGGCAATAACTGACAATGCACGAGTCTAAATACCATGCACGAGTCTGAATCACACCTACGACGCATTTTTTATCATGGTAGGTTTGGTCATGGGCTCAATTAGAAGAGCTCATGCCCACCAAGCCAGAGCACAAACACAAGGCAGCTCAATTTGACGTATCCTAAACTCGAGTAAAGCTTTTTGTCAGGGTCACATGCCTTAACCAGCCATCTGATTATTAATAAGTACATCAATTAAATGTTTTCTGTTATAATTACTTGCAGAAAGGCTAAATTAGACAGTGATGAAACTATTCAAAATGATTATGAAGGATGAGAGGGAGAATCACGTGATTAAAGAAAGAGAACCCATCACGTATGGTGTGAAGATGGTAAAGGAAAAGGCCCAATAAAGAGAGGAAGGTAATTGTCATTTCCACGAAGAAATGTTCCTCAAGGGCATCTAACTTCTACCATCTTTCTCCTTTCACTAGAAGCCTTCAGAACGAAAGCCTAACTAGTGTACTATTTAGAGGTGAAAATGACTCAACATCAAAGGCAACTCAATATTTAATCACCGGAGGCAATAAGGGATTGGCTGCTACAAATTCATAACTCCAAGGAGCATTCCAAAAATAAGCACGATCAAATTTCATTATTTCCAAAATAGGTTGAATGAAATCTATCTCACCCCTCGTCATGGTTAATTGAGGAGGAGTGGAAACCTCCTAACTAGGGGGGCAAATCAGTCCAAGCTTTCTTAGATAATTACTAACCTACAAAAATTCGATGATCGGTAGAAAATAAGTAAGCAAAGGTACCTCTTAGATCATGTGACATCTAGACCCATGAAAGAAAGTTGGAGCCATATATTTTAGAATCTATTAAGCATCTTTGGAGGCAAAGGGTGAAACTACCTCTTTTCTACTTATGACCAAAATGGTTGTCTATGTCATGACTCGAGTCCTATAAATCCAAAGAAATCTAAGTCATTGAGTGTGACTTATCAATCAACAGATCACAGTCACCTAATAAGTAACTATAAAACACCAATAGCTAAATAATAGTTCATAAAGCACTAGATCAATAAAGTGCTAATCAAAAAGCAAATAAAAGTTTACAAATCTAGAAAACATAAATGAAGAATAGTTAAGGTCTTATAGTACATAGGTTGGGTCAATCAAGTCGAACTTTCAAAAACTTTAATCCAAACTCTAGTTGGGTCAACCAATGGACCTAAAAACTTGGACCAAGCCCAATTTCCAAAGGTTGGGCAAGGCCTAAGTTGACTAATAGGTCAAATATAAAATACTTTAAAATCGACCTCTCCCCTCCGAGCACATCTACTTTCACATTAGTTAGATCACCAAGAAGGTCGACATCAACAAGTTTACGACCATCTACTCCTACGTTAACCAGGGCCTTCTCCTATGTTTTTTTTTTTTTAAGGGAATAAACATTTCATTAAAATGGAAAGAACCCAATCCATAAGGACGCACCCCCACAGGGAAAGGGAAAGAAGGAGAAGGAGAAGCCTAACACCCTGAAAAAGGAAAGGTTACGCCCTATAGAAACAAGGGAAAGATCAAAACACAGAAACAAGAAGACAAGAAACAAAGGAAAATAAAAAAGAAGTGTCCCGTGTATAGGAATCAGTCAGACTCCTTCTAGATAAGAAGGAGAGCAACCCCACGCTCGTTAATACAGCAACGCCAACAAGATAAAATCTCAAAGAATTGCGCTAACGGGAAGACCAAATTTATCAGCAACTAACCCACGTCAGAGATCTCAGCCGTAATGGGCATGAGGTTACACGTGGTCTCAACAACAAAATAAAACAAGAAACAAAATAAGAAAAAAGAACGAGCCAACTCCATCAAGCGAGGTCTACCACACCAATCGACCCCACCACCCACTATAAGGTCGACCAACCGCAGCATCGTCGACCGCCTCGAACTGCAGCATGTCGCAACCGCAACCTTGGCCCACGACTGCGAGCGTTCCGGAACCACGATCATCGCTGTAGCCCATACCATGAGGGCAACTCAGCCCTATGGCCTGGGCTTGGGTCAGATTTAGCAGGTTGAGCCTAGGGTTGGATCAGGGTAGCCCGGCCCAATGCTCAGCCCTATGGCCAAGGCCTTCTCCTGTGTTTTTACACTAAAAGTTGAGTCCCCCCAATCCCCATTAATAGCTCAAATCTATTACTTTGTTAACTATCAACTATTAAATATATTGTCATATGTTTCCCCCAAATTGAATGTCTTTATACTATAGCCCTTGATTCATGATTAAAAAAAAAAAACCAAGATAAAGGAATAGACAATAGAGGAGGTAAAGTTCTTGTACAAGGAATTGGCAAGTTGGAAAGAGTATGTTGTGGGAACAATGGATATATTGGGCAACATTAGGCACAGAGTTGGATATTGACGGTTGGACTTCACATAACTATAGGGATGAAGATTTTAGGGAAGTAATCTTTGAGAGTTTAAGATAATGGTTAAATAGATTGAAGATTTGGCATTCAAGAAATGGATTGAGATTGTCGGAGTTCTAAATAAAAATGTTATAGTTCTTTATTTTAAATATTAATAATCCGTGAGCCGGGACAGATCAAGTTGGGTTATAAATTGAAAGCCTAAGCCCATCCATTTAAAATTGGGCTAATTAAAGGGTCGAGCCAGGTTGGATAATGATAAAAAAATTAAACCCGAAGTCCATCCATTTTGTAAGTCAAGTGGGTCAGGTCAATGGGGCCCCTAGCTCATAACCAGGTTTACACTCAAATGTACAGCTACACTTGAGTACGGAACTGAAGGAAAATGTTAATAAAAGCTTAATAGAATGAGACAGCACCATAAGAGAAACACAAAAAGTATGTACTATTCATATATTAAACTATTTATCGATCATTGTTCATTATGACTATTCCATTAGTAGTTATGCATTTAGCCCATGTCAAATAATAATCTTAATGATTTCAATCTATGCCTTGGGGTATTAGACAATCTCATTGCAATATCCCGAAAGGTACAACTGGTATAAGACACTCTCTTAGCTAGGAAAATAACTCATTGTCGTTCCACACCTTAGTCCACCACTCTGAGGTCATCGCGAGAAGTGGTGGCTATGTCATACAGTGTAAACATGTGATAATTAGACATGCTGAATCACAAACAATCATTCATCCACTCGCCAATCGATTAAAATATAAGTCCACTCCAACCCTCAAGTAATGCACCTTATCATCCAAGTTAACCGTTAAGCCTAGCTACAAATCATAGAGAGGCTAGTAACTCCCTCACTAATCCAACAAATCTAAATCCAGACTAACACCATAACCAAAGCACCAACAAGCAATAAGGACTAAACCAATTATCTCAATATTCATAATTTTCAAACAAATCCATCATTAACTTATTCCATAGTGTTTCTTTCGATGACTACTTACTAAACATCCTATCCATGATTCACTTTATTTATCGAGTGATATACCTCATGGGATACTTCAGAAATTTATTAATTACCACATTCCAAATCAGGGTTTTTGTTATTCCACAAGAGTTAAATCAAGTGTCTAGTTATGGCATTCAACAGGTTCATCAAGTGTCTATCTATGGCAATTAATTGGCAATCATTCAATTGTAGGAAGATCATGGAGAATCAAAACACCAAGTAAATATTAGTTCATGATTTATTAGAGACCATGAGGTCATATTAATAAAATTATCATATTTGAATTTTACGGAAGCATCCTTTCTTTTTCTTTCTCTTTTCTTCTTCTTTCTTCTCTCTCTCACCTCAAGTTGTGTGCACCCAAACGAAGAAAATGACCACCCAAAACTCTAATTAGGGCCTTATATATACAATTAATTGGGATTTGGATTAGGAGAAGATCAGATTTTGACAAAAATACCTCTAGGTGCTAGTTTAATTATGCCACGTACCTGTTCATCTTGTTTGTAACATAACTTAAGTTACACGCCTTAGATTCACATGAAACGAGAACCATTGGAAAGCTTACGATGAGAGGAATTCAACAATATCAATTATGAGTCATTTTGAAAATTTTTTATCTAAGTTTAATAAAAACAAAAAATTTTCATATTTTACAAGGTGTTCTAACCTGATCCAACCCTAATGGATATCAATGGATCCAAAACAACACAATCGACTCTAAAATAACTCAAAATCCAAATTTTGGAGCATTACATTCTAGGCATTTCTGCTTGATGGGTGTGTGATGATAGTGGTGATGGTGGCAATGGCAGCTGTAGCCACAATGGTGATATATGGTGATGGTTATGGCAATGGAGGTGATGCTAGAGGTGGCAATGGGGACAAAAGGCAATTGTGTGGTCGTTGGAATGGTAACAGTGGAGACACCATTGAAGGTGGTAGTGGTACTGAAGAACGAAAGAAAGAATGGAGATTACGGAACAAAAATGGACAAGTAGCATAAAAGTTCTATAGTTTAATGCACAGGTACCACAGCACAAAATTCAATATATTATAACAACACCCACAAGTAAACATGACACCTTCCAACATTACCTCTTTTCCAGTGTTAAGCAACTATTCGGGAGACCCCAACTAGGACATGGCCGATCGACGAAAACTCCTTTACATTGGCAGCAGAAACTCAAATTTGAATTCATATGCCAGCGTTACCTGAAAGATTGGTGCGTAAAAAATAATCAATACCTCTCACAATTAGATTCTGAATCATTAAAACATGAAAAAAAAAAATTACTCGGCATACCGTAAATGTCGTCAGCTTACAACAACATTCCTTTTATTTCAAAGCATTATCTCCAAACAAAAACGTACTCCAAAAAAAGAAAAAAAAAAATCTGCACCTTAAGACCATAAATGCATATCTCGATTTTTGATGCTATATTGTTTTTTCATTTTCGTGCTATCGAAAAAGATAAACGAACGAGCAGAGATTATAACGAAGAGCGATGGAAGAGCTACATCGTTTTCCACGACATATTCCAAGCTCTCGTTCTCCACTGTTGATTTTGCACCAAAGGACAACGGCTTCTTCCGAATGCAAGCCTTGTTTTCTCTAAAGGGAGAGACGTAAAATTTTGCGTGGAAAATGCCTTGGCTTGTCTGCTTGTCTATACGAAAAGTGACGTGAAATACAAAGCTGTGGGACGTTCACATGGGCATCCCAGGAAAGTTTCATTAATCCAAAAGTAATCACATCCAAACACCAAAATTCGAGCCCTGACAGCATGCACAAGTTCCCCCACTCAACGTCGGCCGCAAGTACACCGATCAAGAATTTATCAAAGTTGGTCATTGATGCAAAGTTGTGTTTGAAGGAATGGCCAAACACCTTTTTCCTTGGGTAGGCAAGTAGAACTTCAAGAATATTTTGCCAAATAACTTAGAAAGGAAAAGGTGACGAAAAAAAACAAAGCTGCTACAGAAACAAAATGGAGGGGCCGTTCCCCTCTCTTCCCACTGTGTAGTATGTACAAGCATGAAGGAAATGACGGTCATTAGTTGTGCGCACACTAAATTATCTGCCTATGTAATACAGATTAGTTGATTGACATATTAGATGCTAATCACAAAAATTGAACGACACAACAATAATTAAAGGAGAAAATCTCCATTAATGTTTTCTCGAGGGGAGACAACAAAATTTGGCAAAACAGCCCCACAAGCTGTGGCTCATGATTCGCCAATTCCAATCAAAGCTCTTCCACTTGAATAAAGAAACCGCAGGGGCATCTCTTAGTCCTCACAGAAGTCTCCTCGTCAAAGCTCTGGTCCTCCACTGGAAAGGTGTGCTCATGACCACAAACTGATGCCATTTCTGGTGCTGCAACCTGTATTGAGGATGCATGGTCGGGTCTCTTGGGGAATTTGCGGACATCAGTGTGGACAGCGTCCTCTGAGATATTAATTTTAGAATTTTCTACAGATGGAGCATCTTGAACGTGAAGAGATGAGGCTGCCTCATACGAGTTCCGCAGCCGTTGCCGCGTCACGATGGAAGAAAGGAGCTGATACCACCTGGAAAGAGCCATGGCGTCACTCCTTTTCTTCTCTTCAGCTTGCCTCCTTTCCTCTTCCTCCGCATATGCCTGTAAAAGGTTGCTCGATAAAACAACTTTGACTTCTTGAATTAGATTTCTCAACCAGTCTGGATCGGAAGCCCAAAAGAGAATAGAGGAAATACCAAAATGATACAGACGAATAATACACATCCCTCATTTCCATACGTGCCCCCTTAAAATCATCCCAATTCCGAGCTCGACTCTATTGTCCCCACTCCATCCCTTCTCTCTCTCCTCTCTTCCCAATATTTGTTTGTTTTCTTTCCCATTTGCTCTCTCCCATTTTAAGGCAACCACCAACTTTTGCGCTAGTTATAAAAAAGGGAACATGGTTACTCTGAAAGATCCATAAAAGCAACAGTCCAAATCAACCTCCATGGAGTGTAATTTCCAAGATTAGTTCCAAAACATCAAATACACGCCAGTGGGAATTGGAGGTGTTTAGTCAATTTTACTGCAGCCATACAGAACTACTCTCACTTTATTTTGTAGAAGTTCATGGAAGTCACAAACTCTGAATTTCGAGACTCCCATGAAAGAAAGACAAGAAAACTAGTTGGAGGCTTACAAAGACACCTCCCAAGAAACTAACTGAAGCATCAATAAAGGTGGCAACGCAGCAATTTGCATCTCTGCTTCATATCCACCACACCCTTCCTTATAAGAAAGTAATCAAAACCCTATCAAATAAGAAAGCTATTTTGACTGTACGTTGGAATATACAGACCTGACCAGTCCCCATGCGTCTCGGAAGAGAAAAAACAAGGTTGTGTTTTTAAGTGCTTGCCCCTCTGTGATAGTGTCTCCGTGATCAGGGTTAGGAATATAGCTGGAAAGACCGTCTTGCCATCTAAAGGAAAAAGGACCCACACCAAAATAGCATACCAGACTCAGCTAGAAATCAAGAGCATATTAGACTTGTCTAAGCAGGTAATCCTGCACTTGAGTAAGTAAAGAACTACAGAAATTAATTAACTATATCTCCTAAGAACTTACCTCCAAAATAGCATCCTTAAATTCTGTGCAAACCACAATCCCTTCAAAGACAGGTACAGAACGGCCATTGCGAAATTCAAATCCAACCATAGCAGGGGCAAAATCAACTCCAAGCCTATTAGCAACTGGAACTACTCTTGGCAGTCTCAAGTGTATGGTGCCAGGTGGTATACACTTCTCAGACCAGACATCAACATGTCCATGCTCATTCTGTAGGAAGTAATGAAAATCAGATAGTAAAGGATAAAAAGTTCCTGCTGAAGAGGCAATTTGATGAAACAGTCCATAGCATGAGTTTCTCCAATTTGATTATGTGAAAGTATCATGTCAATTAGCTTATGTGATTAGTAAGCAATCGATATATTTTATGCATGATCTATCCGTAAGACAAGTAGAAGCAAAATGGAGCAAGAAGCATGAATAAAGCTGCATCATAAGCCCTGGCTGAACGTCGGAGAAACTAAACACTGCAACCTAATTTGTCAAACATTCCCAACCAATCGGCAGACTAGAGGGAAGAAGAAGAAGATAAGAGGTAAGACCATAAGCCCAAATAAAAGCAGCATTTCACCTTTGGCACAATGCCATCTACTGCACAAGGAAGGCATAATGGTTCTGTCTGCCACTTCCCATAGAGTTCCGTGGTTGCCGATGCATTTTCAAGAATACTGGGTTCAGAAACTTGCCCTTCAGTGTGCTTTGACAAGCGTTTTACTACCTGAATATGAACGATGCAGTGAAGCATACATCAAACAATCTCAGAAATAGAACACCATCATTACTACCTTGGCAGGAACTTCATTTGCTTTTACTTGCAAACCCTCTCTCAACCACATTTGTTTTGTGTGTAGAGTCTGAACGCATCCACGGGGGTAGACAGCATGGCCAGAGCAATAACCAAGTATAGGACCCTTAGGATGAAGTACTTGATACCTGGTAAGCCATCTTTCAAGAACATAGAGCGGGTGATTCCTGTAAGCCTGAACTGTTGTCATGAGAATTGAAGCTAGAACTGATAAGGAGGAAAAGGGGGGGGGTGGCAAACTAAGATTCAAAATTTCCAAGCCTGCATCAATATGATAATCTCTTTATTGGCTAGAGCATAACAAATTTACATTAGCACAAAACCAGTGAACAGATGTAATTAATTTTCAGGTTCATAATAGTTAGAATAAATGAGACAATCCCTTTATTATGTAACCCTAATCCTCAATATATAGGGGATTTATGTAAAATAAAAAAAGTCTACCATTAATAAGAAAATAAGAAAAAATGTCCACAAAAATACAATTCTCAACACTCCGCAAGATAGAGCATAGATGTTAATTATGTTCAGCTTGATACATCTTGTTGAGAATAACGCATTCCAGAGCATAGAGTCTCCCTTGTTCATGGGAGAACAGTCCCACGGAGGGACTGCTCATACGTGGAGAGGGAGAGAAGTAGGGGCTGCAGCAGATGATCTCCTTAGGGCCGGCAGGAGGGCCTATTGTCTCCTGTAGTAGCCGGCTGCAGTAGAGAAGAAAGACGGCGAGAGGAGAGGAGCACTTGGTATTGAAAGAATTAATATTGCTCAAAATAGAAAAGATGAGATGACTCTCTTTTTATAGCGAGTACATATCCCTACAATTGGAAACAAAAGATTCCAACTCTATTAAGAAAAGATCTTATCTCATTAGGAAAGATCTTATCTCTTAATCAAAACAAATCCCAAACTATCTTATCTCTTAATCAAAACAAATCCCAAACTATCTTCCTAAAAACAACTTTACTAAAAATAGCAAACTAAATAAGGAACCAAAATTGGTCATGTTGGACCATGAACCAACGACCCATAGGGGCCTGAGATGCTGCCACGTGGCACCACCACGTGGCTTACTGGCTGCCATGTGGTAGACTTTATTCCCAACACTTCCTCTCAAGTCGAAGGCCGAGAGGCTGACGACTTGGTCTTCACATGTGAGGCTATATGCCCCACCATTCTTATTTTCTTCTCACCGGAAACTTATATCTCTGAACTCGCCATCATCCTCCAAGATAGTTTGAATCAGAAAAAACTTCTATTCTGGTTGAGGTCGGAAAAGACTTCGGCCTAGCCAGAAAGAACTTCGGATTTTAAAGAAGGTCAGGAAAGACTTCAACCTGAGTTGAGGTTGATGCATCCAAGGTAGTTTGAACCAGAAAGAACTTTGGTTCTGGTTGGGGCCGGGAAGAACTTCGGCCTAGCCAGGAAAAACGTCGACTCTAGAGAAGGTCGGGAAGAACTTCGACCTAAGTTGAGAGAATAATGGCTCGGAACATTACTACTCTAATACCATGTTGGGAATAATGCAATTCGGAGCGTAGAGTCTCCCTTGTTTGTGGGAGAACAGTCCCAAAGAGGGACTGCCCATACGTGGAGAGGGAGAGTAGCAGGGGCTGTTGCTGTAGGAGGAACAAATGATCTCCTCAGGGCCGGCAGGAGGAGGACCTGTTGCCTCCTATAGTAGCCGACTGCAGTTGAGAAGAGAGAGAGAGAGGAGAGGAGCACTTGGTATTGGAAGAATTAATATTGCTCAAAATGGAAAAGATGGGAAGGCTCTCTTTTTCTAAGGAGAACATATCCTTACAATTAGGAACAAAAGATTCTATCGCTATTGAGAAAATATCTTATCTCATTAGGAAAGATCTTATCTCTTAATCAAAACAAATCCCAAACTATTTTCCTAAAAATAACTAAATAACGCACCAAAATTGGTCTTATTGGGCCATGAACCGTCGGCCCACAGGAGCCTTGAGATGCTGCCAGGTGGCACTGCCACATGGCCTGACTTTATTCCCAACACATTTGTTGAAGGAGGCCCTAGGAAAGGCTTTAGTAAAGACATCCATAATTTGATCTTCAAAACTAACATGAGTGGTACATAGGAGTCCCCTCTAAATCAAATCTCTGATATAGTGGTAGTTCACCTCAACATACTTGGTCTTCTCATGAAACATGTGATTATTTGCAATATAAGTAACAGCTATATTATCACATCTCAGCTCCATAGTCAGTGGCACCTGAACATGCAAATCTACAAGGACAGATCGAATCCATATCATCTCAGTCACAATTTGTACCACAGCACAATACTCTGATTCCATACTAGATCATGCTACCACTACCTACTTCTTGTTGCATCATGCCACTAGATTTCCAACAAGATAAGTACAAAAACCAGTGATGGAATGTCCCTAAGGTAGCTTGCATAATCAACATCTATGTATGCAATGATATCTAATGAGGAGCCCATTGACAAACAAGAGTCCCCTACCAGGTGATGACTTAAAATACGTAAGGACCATCACGGTTGCATCCCAATGCAACTTTGTTGGCCTATCCATAAACTGGCTAAGTTTTTCCACTACAAAGAAGACATCCAGACAAGTAATAGTCAAGTATAGTAACTTGTCAAAGAGACCCCTAAACTTTCGAGTGTCAACAGGTGCAATAGTATCATGTAAGTGAGCCTGATGATCCATGGGAATAGATGTGTGTTTGGCACCTAACATGCTATTTTCTTGCAAGAGGTCCATGTCATACTTTCCGTAAGACAGTACAACACCTCACTTGCTCCTAGCAACTTCAATACCCAAAATATATCTTAATGGTCCCAAATCCTTAATCACAAAGTGACTAGCAAGATAACCTTTTAAATCGATGATTCCTTGAGAGTCATCTATAACAATAATGTCATCAACATACACAAGCATCACAACTCTTCCACGAGAGGTATTTCATACAAATAAAGAGTATCTACTGATGATCAACGGAATCCAAGATTCTCAACTACCTCAGATAATTTATGGAACTATGCTGGAGGACTCTACTTCAATCCATTTATCGCCTTTTGTAGCCTACACACCTTAAAACACTTCCATTAAGTCTCAAATCTAGGATGCTACTGCATATACACCACTGGAATCCATTTTTAACAATAAGTTAATGGAGAGGCCAATTATATTGCACTAAAATCGAGATGAGAATACACCTGGTGGATAATAATGCTATAAGAGAGAATGTATCAAAGAAATCCACTCTAAAGGTCTGAGTGAACCCCTTCGCTACAAGTTGTGCCTTATAACAATCATGAGAGCCATATGGATTCTATTTCACCGTGAAAACCAATTTGAAACCCACACAACATTAATGCTAGTAGGTAACTCGGTAAAGTCCCAAGCACCTTTTGAAACCAAAGTAGACATTTCCTCCCCCATTGCTCTCCACTACTTAGGATCTAGGAGAGTCTGCTAATGTGAAGTAGGGATAGCCACTGCTAGCATAGCCAGAGAGAAGACATGCTTAGATGTAGGATGCCTTATGCAGCTACGTGGTGCCTTCCTCAATGCAATAGGAAGATGAAAATCCTCTGTAACATAGGTGGACATCATTTGTCTGTACATGCGCCTATGATTAGGGATGAGCATTGAGCCATGCTGACTAGGCTCAACCCAATTAGGTTGGCCCAAGCCCGAGCCCAAAATTAACTTGGGTTGTAAATATGGCTCATTTATTAAATGGAATGAACCTTGGACCGAGATAACCCAAACCTAGCTTGACCTAAGACCGAGCCAATGTGACCCTATATATGGGCTTAGCCTAAGGCCTGTTGGCCAATTACACCAATATATATATCATATATGTAGAGATTTCTAAGGTGGGCACAGACGGAGCGAGGAGGCTCCTGTGCGTAGAGAGATCCAGAAATCTCATGCACAACACTGAGTTGTGCATTAAGACTTCTGGAATGTCTACTAGACGTCTGATCTGGGTGATCAGAGTATGGGAAGAAGGAAACGATGAGATGGAGCAAGTGCTCCTAAGAGGCCGGTAGGGATGACCAGCTAGTGGTTGTCGGCGATGAAGGTGATCAACGGTGGTGGTCATCGGCGAGAGAGAGAGAGAGAGAGAGAGAGAGAGAGAAGAGAGAGGAGAGCACTTGATTGTGAAAGAATTAATTGTATTGCTCAACTCCAAATCATAGGAAAGGCTCTCTTTAAATAGAGTACATATTCCTATTTGCTAAGAATAGACTCAACTAACAAGATCTAATCTAATCTTCTTGATTTGATAAAGACCAAATCTTACAAAATCTCCTAAAATAAATAAACTAAATTTAGACTTGCCAACTAAGAAAACCAATTCCTACTAAACTTAATAAGACTCCAAAATCAACGGCCCTATTGGCCCTTGGATAGCTACCACGTGGCACTTCACCGAATCCCAACACTCCCCCTTAAGTTGAAGGTCGGGAGACCAACGACTTGGTCATGTGTGAGGTTATCTGCCCCACCATTTGTCTTCTTTGATAGAAACGCTCTCACTCTTCTCCTTCGACATGTCAACAATGCAGCTTCTTGCAACTTCCGAAGTCGTTGCTTCTGTAGCAAGCTAAGTGGTTGTCACTATAGCCACCGTTGTGTCTCGTAGAAGTTAAGCACGTAGCTTCTTGATATCTTCGAGAGTCAGGGAGTCCATATCCACACACAAGGTACTAGTAGCCCCACATGTGATAGAACTTGATATATCTCCTCTTGCTTCCTTCTTCTTGTCGTCCTTGAAATCTGGTGCCTCTTCCAGGAGAATATTGAGTTTCTCCTGCCTGCCAACAAAGATCTTGAAGGCGTGAAACCACAAGACATAGTTGGTAGTGCCATTCAATTTGATAGTTGTCCCGGAGACAAGTACCTTGCTTTCTCCAAGGTCGAGCGTAGCATCTCCTACAGCCGTGGTAGATTCCGTCATCTCTGGATCTTTTCCACGCAACTTGTTGGATTTGAGGACTTCTTTGGATGCAAGAAACTCCAACGAATAGTCGAATCTCCTACGTGCACAGAAGCCTAGAATGTAGACTCTGATACCATGTAGAGATTTCTGAGGTGGGCACAGATGAAGCGTGGAGGCTCCTGTGCATAGAGAGATCCAGAAATCTCAAGCACAACACTAAGTTGTGCGTTAAGATGTCTAGAACGTCTACCAGACGTCTGATCTGGGTGATCAGAGAGTCTGGGAAGAGGGCAGTGGTGAGATGGAGCAAGTGCTCCTAGGAGGCCGGTAGGGGATGATCGGCTGGGCTGGCGGCAGGGTGGCCGACGATGAAGGTGATCGACGATGGTGGTCTCTGGCGAGAGAGAGGGAGAGAAGAGAGCACTTGATTGTGGAAAAATTAATTGCATTGCTCAACTCCAAATCATAGGAAATGCTCCCTTTAAATAGAGAGTACATATTCCTATTTGCTAAGAATAGACTCAACTAACAAGATCTAATCAAATCTTCTAGATTTGATAAAGACCAAATCTTACAAAATCTCCTAAAACAAATAACTAAATTTAGACTTGCCAGAAAAACAATTCCTACTAGACTTAATGGGACTCCAAAACTGGTGGCCCTATTGGCCCTTGGATAGCTACCACGTGGTACTTCACCGAATCCCAACAATATATATATATAACACTAAATAAACATAAACTACATTTGCAATTTTTCCACCAAACAAAACCTTAAAACTCTCATACTCCCTGCAACTACAAATTGTACAATCCTATAATCCCGTTCGAACTAAGATATGAACCACTGACTTCTTGCAATAGCAAAGTGTGGACCTTCAAGTTCAAACTAAACATGAACACATAAAATGAGTACTTTTTTATTTTAATTTTCCCCTACTTGATTATATTTGGTTAATGTGTCATATGTTATATATGTAGAATATTCAACCCAGATATTTGCAATGCAAGTAGCTAAATCATGTTGGTGGAATTATCAGCAGGACCATTAAGATTGACAAGGCCTTAAAAGACGATGCTACCATAGAAATCATCTTTTTAATTTGCATAAAGCTATAGGTAACTATATATTAGCATTCAGTAAGTCATATGAAATTATCTTTGAGAAATAACCATGACTAGACTAGCATTGGTCATAAATGGGCCAGGCCAGCCTAACCCGAGCCCATTTTTTAAAATTTTATTTTGGGCTAGTCCTTAAGTCGCCTTTTCATCCCATTTATTAAATGGGCTTAGGCCGAGCGAAACTCAACCCATAAGGGCTCGACCTAATACTCATCCGTACATGTGATGGTGCATCATTAAGACCGATGCTATCGATATAAATTGGCTTACAGCTCACGTTAGCAAAGATGTGTGGTGTTGGCTCAGAAGGTGGAGGACAACAAGAATAAGTAAATCAAAATCGATCATTAATAAAAAGAATAATAGCACTATTAGGAACGATCACAGGAAGATCTTCCAATGCCCTAGAGGTAACAAGCATAGAAACCATATCAACATTGTTAGAAATCGTATTCGTACACGACCCTGTTGGAGAAAAAAATGATATTAACTCGAAAAATGTCACATCTGCACTAACATAATGGCGACACTAAAGAGAATCATAACATTGATATAGCTTCTATGACTTGAAATATCCCAAGAACACATTTAATTGCTCTGGGGGCCAACTTATCTCGCCTAAAACATGAATATGAACGCATGCCACACATTCAAAAACTCAGGGTTGAACAAAGAATAATCCTCCATCTAAATATAATAGTTGCATTGGAATTCGTTCATCAAGAACTGAGGATGGCGTGCAATAAGGTAACATGTTGTAAGAGTTGCATCCCTCCAATATGTTTGAGGCACGCTGTTGTAAATCAATAGTGTCCTGGCAACATTCAACATGTGGCGGTGTTTGCGCTCAACAACACCATTCTACTAAGAAGTGTAAGGATAAGTTATTGAATGTATAATTCCTTGTAACTTGTAGAAGTCACTATGAAGAATGGTGCAAACCTCCAAAGCGTTGTCAAAATGAACCTTACCAGTGGCCCTAAGCTGTGTCTTCATCTCCAAGATAAAATTCCAAATAATCATTCCTACATCTGATTTCTACTTCAAAATAGAAATGCCCAACTTAAGTGAGAATAGTCGTCAACAATCACCAAGTAATAGCAGTACCCCAATCTATAAGAAACCTGACTAGCACCCTAGCAATCCATATAAAGGACCTCAAATAGAGACCTAGCTCTCGAAATCTAACTAGTGAGAAATTTTCCTCGGTGATTGATCCACAACTGACACGCCTTACACTTTATCTTGGCATTAGGAGAAATATGATGAATAAAATGACGAATCTTGTAAAGGAGATGACCTAAGCGTAGGTGTCACTAGAAAGCAAAAGATAGGTCATGGTGAAACAATGGCAAAGGCAGTAACCAAGGACAAATAATCTGTAGACCCCTCCTTCATAGCCTCCACCAATGGTCTTCCCAATGAAGACATCCTCGAAGGCACACGAGACTATGTCAAATGTAACTCTGCAATTAAGCTCCTTGGTTATCCTGTTAACTGAAGGTAGGCTGATAAGGAAGTCTAGTACTAATAAGGCATCTATCAGTCTCATGTTCTGGGAAATATGAACTTCTCCTTGGCTAGTAATCAATGAGTGCTTCCCATCGACTGCTTGAATTGTCCATCTTGGTGCAACAAATCTAAGTGTGGAAAGTCTACTTTGATCCCCACATAAATGCCGAGATGATCTTGAATCTACCAATCAAGCAAGATCACATCAAAGGTTATGAGTGGACAAAGCAATCAGGAAATCTACAGGAGAGTCAACGGCGAAAGTGGCCAATATTTGAGGTATTTGCTGCACACGAGTATCATATCTATCTCTGAGATAATAATCCACATCTCCTTTGCAGTCCAATAGTACATAATCTTGTCTCCAATTCTTGGGTTAACACTATTTATGATCTAAATACGGACCATAGCATTATCTCTCTTCCATGTAACATATTTGGTTATCTTCTCATTGGACTCTGATTCCATGAGAATATACTCTTTCTCATGACCCTCCACGATATAAGAAAAATTTGGGACCATTGTGGATAGTTGGTATCGTCCAATTTAATCATTGGACCAAGGAACGAGTCCTTGCATACTCTCGTTTCATCACCTCCGATGTGACATCTGAATAATACAAAGAAGCCATCTCCCACACGAATTAGAGCCCCAAGATGCAAAAGAATATATCCAAAATTGACTTAGATCATGAAATCGAACTAGAAAGACCCAATTTCAAATCGAAAAAGAGCCAACAGGGCTCTCTTCGGCCTGCTGGCGGTGCTTTTCCGACGACGGTTGCCAAAGCAAAGTGTAGCTTGGTGACCCCTCCGATTAGGGAGCCAACCAATCACACACCCAAAAACAACCTTTAGGTGCCACTAGGTGCCTTGCTGTTGATGGTGAGGGTCGAATGGCCTCCTGCTGCCACTAACAGTGAGGCTGACTGCCGGCGGTGGGGTCGCTAGACAATGCATGGTGGTCCGATGACCCCACCGGAGGTCAGTGGCAGCTATTGATCGAAGATTATCCTCCGATTTAATAGTTTCTTCCCTCAAACGAGAGTTTTCGAGGAAGAAAACCTAGTATTTTTTCATTTGGTGCAGAAAAAAATGGGGGTAGAACAACTACGGTATCAAACGTAAGCCTAGGAACACCGCTTTGATACCAAGTTAGAATAAATGAGACAATCCCTTTATTACGTAAACCTAATCCTCAATATATAGAGGATTTGGGTAAACTACATAGAAGTCCACTATTAACGAGAAAATAAGAAAAAACACCCACAAAAACACAATTCTTAACAATAATATTTGCAAACCTGTTGGTTTGTTGGAAGGGGTTCAGTTAATGCCCTAGTTGCCAGCTCCATGTCTTCAAGTGAATCCCTAGTTGCAAATGGGAGGTTGATTGAATTTCCCATGCCAATTATTGCCTCAGGTTCTTCATTTTTATGCCCTTCAGGATTTTCAGCAAACTGGACAAGCTCCAAAACTTCTGGAGAGGTGGAGGAGCTGATTGGCTCATTTGAATTTCCAGCAGAATTATGCTGCTTGGTTTTGTTCCTCTTTTCAACAAAAGATTTTTGTGTGCACGTTTTAGAATCAACGAAGCCTCCAGTAGCACTAGCCTCTAATTCTTTCAGAGGCATTAATACAGAATCCCACCATTCTGAGCAAATACGATGAGGTGCAATCTTGTACCACTGAGTACAATACCTACAGCACATTTAAGAAAACCGGTATTGCTGCACAATTCAAGAATATGCTAGATATTGGAGAAAAGTAAATATGCAAGCTAGCCATAACCCATTATGACCTACTTAGAAATTTTGGCAAGAAGCAGGTGTCTTTATCCACATCTTCAACACAAAGAATATGCTAAATGAAATTAGTTAGCAACAAATTAAATGAATAAATGCTTCCTGTGCTTTTGAAGCCTACAAGTGTGCAAAGCTAAACTTCAAAGGATGAGAATGGTCGACTAGAAATGAGTGTCTAGTCTCATAAAACTCATTCACTTGAAGCATGTTGCATACACAAGAACGGACACTACATAAAGTTCTGACCTGCGAGTAACATCTTTAGCACCACTTCCAGCAAAAGCAACTACATATCGCAGGGGCTTTCGGCAAGCAGCTGCCGCAGCTTCAACCTTTTGCTCTCCATCAATAATTCCAGCAGCAGCATCAATATGGATCCACCTTCCAGTCAAGTTCTCCCCACTACAGAAGACCTCTGACCAATACAAAGGTGGTCCAATTTTTCTTGACCAAACTGCACCTGTGTTTCTGGAGATGGATGCAGAACATCCTTCATTTCCAGTTTTCAGCTTCTTTGGCAGACTTTGATCTGATGAACATCTTGTTCGTTTTGAGCAAGAACCTAAGTTATCATCATGAACTGCTGCAGTGGCTGAAAGAGCCATCTGTAACTGCATTACAAACTCTAAATCTCCTTTTCTCAATGTTGTTTTAGAATAGGTGGAATTGCAGGTACTATCTACATTTGAGCGTAATTCACCAGCTGAGATTCCCATATTTTCATCACTAATATTTCCATCAACAGATGAACCTACAGAAGTTTTATTCTTGCAGACCATGTTCTTTTTCTTTCTTGGGCAGGAATCCTGCCGGGCACTTTTAACTGACAAAGGACCAATAGCTTGTGCAGAAGGAGCCCGGCAAGACATGCCTGTGGACATTGTTGAAGATGGAATTCTCGTATTCAGCTTTATTCCATCTTGGTTGGAAGAACCTGATGAGTCAGCATCTGGCTTAAGGGGAGCAACATCAAGAGAAAAAGCATACCTGAAATTAATTCATTATTGGATCAGAATTCACTTGTCATGGTAAATAACATCCAAGAAAAAAGGCAAACACAGATAGCCTGATGAGCAGTGGCAAGTAGGAAATAGCAGAGACTAGGAGGTTCCTTTAATCAGAAACTTACAATTTGTGATTAAAGATCAAGGTAGCCTGAATTACTTCCTTTGGATAGAGACTTCCCACACATCTGATGATGTTATTGCCAATAAGTTGTTTACTAGACTTTCTTCAAGAGGCAAGAATGTCTGGTTGTAAACCTACCTACATACCTGTGGACCTGATATGTCTAGATGATTCACACCTCCTTTCATGATACCCAATAGAATCCTACTTTGGTTGAGAAACTTCTCTGCATGATAGTGACTTAGCCTAATATTCCCTTTTTACTGTGGTAAAGTTATGGACAGGACACAGATGATCAATGGCATGCTACATTCTGAGATATCTTGAGCCATATCCTGGGAATGGACTTGTATTTCACAATAACGACCATCTTGAAGGTTCACTATTCTTCAAATGCTTACTATACAGTTGTCCACGAAGATTTAAGGTCTATTACCAGTCTTTGCACCATTGCTGGTGGTAATATGATTAATAAGAGAACTAAAAAGCAACATGTGGTTTCCAAATCCAGCATTAAGAATATTGAGCCATGGCCCCAACTGCTTGTGAGCTCCTGTAAGTGGAATCACCCTTTAGAGATTTTTGGCTTACAAGTTGGAAGAACTATTCTTATCTACTGCAATAATAAGGTGGCTAACTTTCTTGCAGATAATCTTGCCTTTCATGAACAAATGAAGCCCCCAGAAGTCGGCCATTTCATTAGAGACGCAATTCTGCAAGGACAAAGAAAAACTGAAACAGAACCAATTGGCCAATGCCCTTACCAAAACTCCCCCAAGCTCTCATCTTGTCACTATCATATCTAAGCGAAACGTGATGGATATACATGCTCCAACTTCAAGGAAAGTGTTGGAGATGCAAGGAGTTGGGGATTGAACTCACTAGGAGGAAGCAAGGAAGATCAAATAAGTGTTGAAAGAAAATTATTAAGTATGACCTCAATTACTTCAATTTAAACCCAGAAATGGCACAAAACATATCTGAGTAGAGGCAAAGAATCCATGTAGCCGACCCCACTTAGTATAGGAGAAGGCTTGGTTGTTGTTGTATATTTAGCCTTTGTAGGGACTCCTTTTATTCATTTGTGTTGTATTTCTTGCATGTGCTTTCCTTTCATGCATTAATATTCCTATTGTTTTCCTTCTCAAAACAAACATATTCCTATTGTTTTGGGTGCTTCTTTCCATATAGGGGGCACAACCTCTCTGTGGAGAATAAAGGCCACGTGGCAGGTCCTAAGTACACCCAAGGGGTGCTGGCCCTAAGGGGATTTTTAGGTTTACTTAGAGTCCAAGTTTGCTATTTTTAGTATGGTTATGTGTCCTCTAGTCAAGTTGTTAAGATTATTTAGGAGATTTGACTAGATTGTTTTCCTTATTTAGAGATTAAGATTAGCTCTCTATATAAAGAGAGACTGTAATTTTCTCGAGTTAATGCAATATTATTTCCAACAACACCCTCTCTCACCCCTTCTCTTCTCTACCGTCGGCATCTCTCTCTTCTTCATCAACCTACACGTCCACACGTGGATTCTACCACATGCGCAAGGCCACCACGCTACATCGATTCTCCACATGGTATCAGAGCCACCAGTCTTAGCACCTCTACTCTTCCTCGCGTGAATCCAAGAGAAGTAAGAAGAGATCACACAAAAGGAGGCCCAACCTTGTACGTGACTCCTACGCTCATCAAATCCTCATCTTTTTTAGGCATCTTCGTCAACTTGTGAGCTCTCTCAAAGAACTCCTTGAAGAACCTTGGCGCCTTATGCAAGACCCAAGGAATCAAGAAGGGAACCCCGACAAGTGGCTTCCCTCAAGTATCCAACGCCTTATGTGAAGCATACAAGTAGAGGAGGGCTCGTTCTTTGAGGATGAGGATGGCTGAAAGCAAGAACCAAACCAACACCAAAGAAGGAAATGTTATAGTTTAAGGCACCACAATTAAGCTTTAGGGTGCTTCGAACTATACCCTATGGGTACAAGCATTTAAGATCTTCGTAGGTAGCCAAGACAAGTTACAAGTCCTACAAGGGAAGGAGCCCGAGTCCAAGGACTCAACAAAGAAGAAGTGCGAGAAAGAGAACTACTTAGTGATGAATTGGTTGATGAATTTAGTTGATTCATCCATTGCATCCAATATGTTATACAAGAAGTCGGCACACAAGATGTAGGATTCCTTGGAGAAGAGGTACTCCAAGAAGTCCCGCAATGCCTGTATCACCGCCATCTATACCCGCATCTGGACGGCAATTCAGGGGGATCTTCCCCTTGACAAGTACTCCTCAAAGATGGAGGCACTTTTTGAAGAATTGGAAATCTACGGGCCTATCTGTTGCAACAAGCAAACTATTGTACGAGAAAGATGGCAAGCCACGAGAATCTTGTCACGATTAAATCCTCGATATCAGGAAGCACGTGATCAGATCGAACGAGGAATTGGATCTTAAGACGATTTATAGTCGTCTCAAGAAGCTTGGAGAACCAAATGCAGGATCCAGTAAAGTTGTGTCCTAAAACACCCTATGGTTACATTCAATGAAGGCACAGGATGTGAAAGAGGCCGTAGTCAAGGCTCAGGTCGAGTCTATCCACCATGTCAACATTGTGGGCGCACCAATCATCCGCAAGATCGTTGTTGGGACAAGTTTGGAAGATCCACATGTGGGGCAACTAATACCTCGCACATGGAGTCTCTTACTCTTGCGGATTTTGAGAAAATCAAAGCCATGTTTCAAGATGAAAAAGAGAAGGCAGTGGTTGTTGCAACAATTATTGAAGTTGCCAAAAAGGCGACTTCTGAGATCACAAAAGATTACACCGTGACTCCTACCAAAGAGAAGAACGAAGATGTGGAGCTCGACGAAGATGAAGAGTAATGGGGACTCTAGCTCTATCACAAAGTGTAGCAAGTCATCGTCCTCGCAACCTCGACTTGAGGGGAAGTGTGGAGAATAAAGGCCACGTGACAATACCACATGGCAGATCTATCATTGACACATGGCAAGCCCTAAGTACACCTAAGGGGCGCTAGTCCTAAGGGGATTTTTAGGTTTGCTTAAAGCCCAAGTTTGCTATTTTTAATATGATTATGTATCCTTTAGTCAGTTTGTTCGCAGGATTTGATATTTCCTGATTTTAGGAGATTTGATTTGATTGTTTCCTTATTTAGATATTAGGACAACATACATAAAGAGAGACTCTATGTAATTTTCTCTTGAGTTAATGCAATATTATTTCCAACAACTACTCCCTCTTCTCTTCTCTACCGCCAGCCTCTCTCTCTCTCTCTTCTTCATCACCCTCCACATCCTTGCATGATCTACCACATGTGCAAGGCCACCATGTTGTACCAATCCTCCACACTCTCGATGAGAATTACATTTTTCTCATTCACAATAACTGCTAGAGATTCGATCTCCACAAAACTTCAAATTCATCGAGAAAAAGTAGCATGCACAAACCCCACAAGATTCAACATAGAAATCCCCTAACCATGAGTAGAAGAAAGGCAACCATTACTGAAGGTGTGAAGAAAATGCATCGAGTGCAACCCATAGACCCAAACTAGGCAAAATCCTAATATCAATAGGACTCCATAGAACAAAATCCTGATATGAATAGGACTCCACTAAACAGAATCCTTAACAAATCCAAACATTTGAGAAGAGTCTTCACGACAGAACATGTTGAGATAGCAACACCAAATTAGATCTTCCTAGTCTCAAGAACATGCTGCAAAATTCCCAGCACCTGGACTTATTTGGAATATTCAATAGGTGTTACAAGGAGATTTTCACTAATAGATCTATCACATTCAAGGCAGTCAAAATAATTCTCTATCTTCGCTCAAATGTTATCTGACATGCAACCATGAAGCTGTCATCAAGTGATGAAAGCCAACCAAGTTCAGATAAGCATTGAATTTGACAGAATGTCTAAAGCTTCAATACCATTTCTACAATTCCTAACAAACCTTTCTTTTGAAAGACCATTTGCAGCCAATATTTTTTATTGCTGTATATCATCATCAAATCCCATGTGTGTTCTTTTAAAGAAACTTCTCGTCAAACATTGCAACCAACAACTTTGCAAAACTTGTGATGAAACAACTTTGATGAACTACTTAAATCTCATGTATCAGAAGTCAATACTACTAATGGCGACACATGTACTATCACATGCAGAGATTGATCACTTTCCCTCCATGTACCCTCCAATGCCATCTCTTCTATCGCAACTTCATTCTTTTGTATCAAAGAAGCAATCAACATCTGAATAACCAAGGTTCAACACACAGATTTTGATACCATTTCGACGATTTCAGAAGTACACATATTAAAGGCATCAAAGAAATTGTGTAAAATCAACACTGGAAACTGGATACATGCCAAAGAAAGGTCAAAAAAGTGACGAAAATTGCTAAAAAAAGCAGAGAATTTTTTAGACCTATAATTCAAATAACATATAGATATAGACACAACTTAACAATAGTTTGGGTTTGTTTGTCCAAGATTCAGTGCAATTTAGTTGATAAGGTCCATGATACATATAATACAATCATTTTGAGGGAAAAGCCATTTCTTATAATTTAATCTGATACAACAAGTGCCCCAAGTCCCGAACTGCATCCTAACCCACCAAATTGTTCACCAAAGAGAACACTAAAGAAGGAAACTGGAATGACTGTAGTTGTATTAATGATGTTGTTGACTCATTGCTTGTACAAGCTTTAAGCCTTGCCACTTTCAATAAACCTCCATCACTCAATGTGCTTGGTTATCAGAATCTTAACCTAGGAAACTTTACATGAAAGATAGCAAAGGTATGCAAAATGTCCCAATAAGGTTCCTAAAGCAAGTGCACTAAGGATAGTGACAAGGCAAATAAAGGTGGAGGACTTGTCAATACGCTCAAGGATTTTCAAGTTAGATGGGAAAATGGAGTAATATTCATCCAAGGAATTCATGAATTCTGAAATCCAGAGACTTGTGTTACAACTTATAGTTTTTTGATATTACACCAACACCACCTGCCTCAAGAAAGCCGTGGTTTTATTCCTTTTCCAAAGTCCCAAAACTGGCAATGTTTTGTTCTCAATGGTTCTGAGTATGAGACAACTATTGTATTTACTATTTAGATGAGTAGATCCTAGAATCAATTTCCTCCTAGATGAAAAGTTTAGATGCATTTGTAACAACATTGCTTCAAGCAACATGGGAGCAATGTTCCGTGTGCCCAAATTGTGCTAGAATGCCGGCAAAATGGCATTTTTCTAATGTGAGGTCATATCATTATACATGTAATGTCAAAATATAGGAGCGCAACAATATTTTGCCAACTTTCGATTATATGATGACAATCTTGGTGAAATGATAGTTTTAGGTATAATTTTTAAGTTGTTTTCATATTTTAAGGTCAACATAGGCAGCTCAGTAATCCATTACTATCCATTACTGTTGTCGCATGTTTGTTAGAATGATAATAGCTCTTGCAAGGGTTTTCTCTCCCTATTTATTAAATCTTCAAGGCATTTTGGATTCTCTAAAGACAGATACTATATATTTCTTGTTTCTAAGATAGATTTAAGTCTAGAATAAATGATTCTACTGTGGATTTCAAGGATTATATTTGTAGGTCCATGAGTTTATTGTGGGTTAACTAATCCCATGATTGTTTGATATACATGTTTTATAAAGGTAGACTGTTAGATTTTAGGATTTAACACTTAAATATTTTGTTTGACGGCATTGTTGCTTCGATGTTTATCAAGTTTTAGTAGCACAATTATATGAATCCAAACAAGGCCAGCAATAAGAATGGACATTTGGGGGCTGATAGATTTCCTCAACAAGCCTGCTTTGGGGGTGTCAACATCATTGAATTTTAACAACGAAATTCTGTTGTTTCCTTAACATGCCTCTGAAATAGATAGTTGAAGAAAATGAATCTTCTTAGTTTACCAAAAAATTCCTACACCTCTATATAGGTGAGAGAAAAGTTACATCATAAACCCACTACTAAAATAAAAATAACAAAACACCCTTACAGCAGAAACATAACTCAACACTCCCCCCTCAAGTTGGAACATATATATCCATCATGATCAGCTTGTTTCTACACTTCTCAAATTAAGGGCAAGACAACAGCTTGGTAAACATGTCAGCAGTCTGGTCTGAGGAGGCAAAATAAGTAGTACGAAGCACTCTGTTGAATCAAACTCCTAGAGTAATGACAATCCACTTCCACATATTTTATTCTCTCATGGAACATAGGATTGTTTGCAATATAGGTGGCAACCCAGTTGTCACAATGCATCTCCATAGGTTCCTAAACATTAACATGAAGATCTCGTAACAGAGATCTGATCCATATCATCTCAGCTGCAGTATGTGCCATGGTCCTGTACTTAGAATTAGCACCAGAGCGTGAAACAACACTTTGTTTCTTGCTCCTCTAGGTTACCAAGTTCCCAGCAACAAAGGTACAGAAACCAGTAATAGACCGCCTGTCACCAACATCACCTGTATGATCTGCACTAAGTATGCAACATCAGACAGGTGACTTTCTCTGAAAAAGAATGCCTCTACCTGGACATCCCTTGATATACCTCAACACCTACATCACAGCCTGCCAATGAACCTCAGTGGACTTCTCTAAGAACTGACTCAGCTTACCCACGGCAAGGCTAATATCTGGCTTAGTGATAGTCAGATATAACAGCTTCCCCACCAGCTGTCAATATGCTTTCTTGTCTTTTAGCTTTACATTATCCTCAAAAAGATGAATTTTAGGATCCATAGGAATATTTGCACATTTAAATCCTAACATGCCTGTCTCCTTAAGATTGAAGAATATCCGGGGCATATTTCCTCTGTGACAATTGTCTCTTGCTTACTTATAGCAAACTCAATGCCTAAAAAATATCTCAGCTTGCCAAGATCTTTCATGGTAAACTGGTGTGCCAAGTACTCCATCTGAGATATATTCCCTGCATCATCACCTGTAAGAATAAGATCGTTCACATACACAAGTAAAGCCACCATACCCCTACTGGTCTTTCTCACAAATAGTGAATGATCCAATGAAGATTTCTGCATCCCAATAACAGACAATGCCTCAGATAGGCACTAGAACCAGGCTCGGGAGCTCTGCTTAAGACCATAAATGGCCTTACAAAGCCTGCATACACACTCCTGAACCTCAAAGCCAGGTGGCTGCTATATATATATCTCTTCCTCTAAGTCTCCGTACAGAAATGCATTTTTGACGTTCAACTGATGTAACTGCCATCCATAATAAGCTGCAACGGAGATAAGGATGCGAACAATCAAGAGTCGTGCAACAAGAGAGAACGTGTCAAAGAAATCCATCCCATAGGTCTGGGTGAATCTTTTGGCCACTAGGCAGGCCTTATACCTTGAAATAGACCCATCCAAGTTGTATTTCAAGGCAAAGACCCATCTGGCTCCAATAAGGTGTGCTCCAAATGGTAAAGGTGACAACTCTCAGGTACCTCTGGTAGTAATTACAGACATCTCCTCCATAGCTGCCTTCCAGTGCGGATATAGTAAAGCCTGCTGGTACGAGGTAGGTAACTCAGCACTGGATACAGCAACTGTGAATGCATGAAACTCCGAATTTAGAGAATTAGCAGAAACAACACTCCCAGCAACACGATACTGGGCACAAGATCGTAGAGCCTTCCTGATAGCAATAGGAACAAGAACTGGAGAACCATCCACAGGTGACAAACTCTCACCCTTTCCATCTCCTGATACTGTATCTGAAGCCTCCTGAGTAGAAACCACCTCTACGTTATTAACACTAACCTGAGGAGTCTGTGGAATAGATGGAAGGGGCTTTGCCCTATACACAACTGGCAACTGATAAGTGTGACCCTTGAAGGTCCCTTCATCTGCTAGTATTAGCCTGAATGTGCTGGTAGGTGGTTCAGTAGTCTAAGAATGACTACTAGTATCTGTGAATATACCAAATGGTATAGGTGCAACTAGTACAAGCATACACTCCGACACACCCTGCACCTGTCTTGCAACAACAGAAAAATAAGGCACAACTTCATGAAAGGTGACATCTGCACTAATATAATGTCTTTTGTGTAGGGGATCAAAATACTAATACCCCTTCTGAGTACGAGAGTAGCCAAGAAACACACACTTGACTGCTCTAGGTGCTAATTTATCGCGCCCAAGTCCAAAGAAATGTATAAAAGCCACGCACCCAAATGTCTTGGGTGGAAGATCAAGCAGCTCATCATTTGGAAAAAGCACATGCCACAGTATCTGCTTGTGAATCACTGAGGAGGTCAATCTATTAATAAGGTAGCAAGCTGTGAGAATTGCATCTCCCCAGTAGTTCTGTGGCACACTGTTATGGATAAAAAGCGCTCTAGCCATATCAAGGATATGTCTATGCTTCCTTTCTGCGACTCCATTTTGCTGAGAGGTGTGAGGACAAGAGGTCTGATGAATTATGCCATGTAAGCCATAGAATTCTGCCAGCCGACGAATACAAAACTCCAATGCATCATCAGATCTGAGAGTCTTGATGCAAACATCAAACTGATTTTTTATCAACACAAACTTCTCAATTAGTAGACCCACTGCAGACTTATTCTTCATGAGAAATAGCCAGGACAATCTGAAAAATCATCAACCACAATCAAATAGTACCGATATCCTACTCTGTCAAGAGTCCTACTAGGACCGCAAACATCAAGATGCATTAACTGAAAACACGAAGTCGAACGTGACCCTGTAGCAGCTGAAAAGGAAGATATATGGTTCTTCCTAAGTTGAAATGCATCGCAAGAAAGTTGTGTCGTTGGGGATTCATGACGAATATGCCTGCGTAATTTATCCAAAGAAGGATGGCCCAACTATCTAAGCCACTGTAAAGCACTCCCAAATGTGGTACTAACTCGACATGCTGCAGCCATGGGATCCTGCTGAAGTCAGTAAACTCCATATCCACTACGAATAGTCTTGCCTATCATTCTATCCTGGAAAATACATCCACGCTCATCAAAGATGACACGACAATTCATCTGCTTAATGATCTCACTGACAGAGAGCAAGTTCATGGATAAATCTGGAACAAACTGGACATGATTAGACTGCATAGAAGGGGTAACATTAATTTCCCCCTGAACACTAATAGGAGCAAGTCGCCCATCAGCCACCTGTACTGCATAACCTCAAGAGACAGGTTGAATCTGTCCAAAAAACTGCAGATTCCTGGATAAATGATTGGAAGCGCCTGAATTAATCAACCATGTCACACTAGTAGTTGGCGTATCACCCATGGTGGTTCCTAACGCAATCTCTGACTGAGACACTGCCATATTCACTAAAACACACTGCCACAAACTAAGTTTAATGTGCCACAGAAGAGGGTATACACCCTTGAATTTCTTCACAATCACAAACTAAGTTCAATGTGCCACAGAAAAGGTACACACCCCTGAATTTCTTCACACTTTAGATCTGAAAATTGATAGAAAATGGAGAATACACACCCCAAAAATCTATGCTTACACACGGTCAATACTTAAAGGGAATACACACCCCAAAAACATGCATCAAAAATGAACACACCCCAAAACAAACAAACAGTCTAATTTGATTATACCATCCAGGAAGACTTTTCAAACTCCTTTCTGGAAGATACTTGCTCTAGCACTTCATCACCAACACGTGGAGGATCTTCATAGACCCCGAAACAAAGGAGATAGAGATCTACAACCCTCTCCTTACTACCGGAAGATGTCCAATAGCAAGAGGGCAGTGGAGAAGGGTAGGAGAGGCGGCGCTGCCCCCTTTACCCTCTTGTCGTTGCCGGCGGCGGTGGCAAGCGGCTATGCTGCTGCTATTGCTACTGGCAATGGCGACGATGCTGGCTAGCAGTGGCAATGCTGCTGTTGGCTGACGCTACTGCCGGAGGTGGCAGTGGCGGCGGTGACAGCAGGCTTGGTGGTAGGGTTAGGGTATTCTTTGTGGACTCCTCAACTTGGCTCTGATATCAAGTTAAAGAAAATGAATCTTCTTAGTTTACCAAGAAGTTCCTACACCTCTATATAGGTAAAGGAAAAATTGCATCATAAACCCACTACTATAATAAAAATAACAAAAACACCCCCTTACAGCAGAAACATAACTCAACGTAGATATTTCTTGAATTGTCAAAGCAACATCAAAATCGGCATTTGAAACCTTTGATTCAATTATCATGGAATTGTTTAGATTATGGGTTTTTTAAATAAATGCCCCCTGTAATCTTCTGTAATTACATATGTACCCCTGCCTTCCTAATATTTACATACAGACCCTTAAAAACATTAAGCTCTGTGTGCATGCCCTTATGAAGAATATGTGCTAAAAATTAAAGACTTTTTGTAAAAGGATCCTTAACATTTGTTTTTTTATTTTTATGTTCTCCCTCCTCCCAGCCTCCCCTGTCTACTCCCCCCTCTGCAACCCTCCGCCATAACCCTCCAGGACCTTCCTCCATGACCATTCCACGCCAGCCTACTCCTCCCTCCCCTACTTCCCTCATCATCCACACTAGGGGCACTGCCTCACTCCCCCACCCACACATGACACAACATCACATAGGGTCCTGGCACTCCTCTACAAGCTCCCCACTTCCTAGAACCTGCCAAGGCAGGGCACACGACAACGAGATCTGCCACATGATCCTACAAGATGAGGATGAAAAAGGGGGAAGGTGGCAAGTTTGGTTAAGGAAAATCTTCAGGCTTCCATCCCTAAACACCACATGTATTCTAAGAAGCAAACATATCACAAACGGCATGCACATGCTATAATTCTTCCTTGAGTAACCCATTTTCACATACTGAATTACAGTGAACTTAAAGCTGCAATAAGTATATAGCATCTATTCAAATCAATTGCCAATAAGCTTCAACATAATCAAGCAATGTGCCGAGGAAAAGAATAGTAACAAATGACAATGCTCAAATACACCTCCATGCAGATAAAAATGTGTTCCTGCCAGAATTCCAGCATGCAACTAAAGGCCTATAAATTCCAAAATTAGTACACACTTGACCATCCTCTAATTGATCAAATGGAACTATAGATATTCCGAAACCTTAAACTCGACAATGCGGAACAACCTGTCAATGGCAGTCCCCAGCTCCTCCAGCCTGGATGTGGGGCTCCCTGTCACCTCCTCCAAAGCCTTCACCCTCATCTTCAACTCCCCCTTCACCCACGGCCTTCCTCTCCACCTCCACCGTGACTGCCCCATGCTTCATCTTACAATGAAGCACTGCACTCACCTCCTCGACCTCACCTACCTACCCCAACACTGAAATCCTAAACTCCTAGTGTCTCGAGAATCATCGTGATTGATGCCAATCTCGAGTGGATCAGGGATGCCAAGTCTAGTGGTTCTCCCAAAGGAGGAAGGAGCTCACCCTGGCGAGGAAGTCAAAGGTGTGTGTGTGTGTGTGTGTCGAGGGTGGGGGGGAGGCCTAGCCGGCATAGAAGGTGGAGGTGGATTGGGCTCCGATGTATGCTAGTAATTTTCACTCAACCTGTCTCTCAAAAGGAAAGAATCAATCACAAGAGCATCTACGCTACAGACCCCACAATAATGAACATCGAAGAATATAAATATATTGTATAATTCTGAGATAGATTTGCAAATAAATTGCCTTTTGAAGAGGCAAGTTCCATGTAAAGTTACCAAGAGCAAACTTTTTTTTGAAAAGTGTACAAAGAGTAAACTTACCTCTTCTAGAGGGAAATTTAGTGCCTTAGAAAAATATGATCCATTTTGCCATACATACCCCTTTTAGGAACTCCCCCCTGCCCACAAAAACAAACATATACATGGCAAGAAGCATGTACCAACAGATGATGCCCGGGAGCCCTTTCAAAAAATTAACCTACTTTCATGAATGGTGGAACTAAAATACTACCACAATATATTTCCTGAGGAAGTTTTTGATGGGGAATCCCCTGAGAAAATAAACCAACACAGTCACGGAAAATATGACACAAACACCCAAACAAACTCAAAAAAACATGTCACTGTATTATACATTTATCATGTTGGAAGTATAATACAACTGCAGGAAAAGGCGGCATTTATCATAAAATCCACGGATGTGGCATAAGCATGTACCGAACTGGTAGGCTGAGAGCTCTCATCAATGCCACTGACAATGCTGCAACCTAGAACAAAATCAGTTCCTTTTATCAACAGTGATACTGAGATGAGATGTTATCATTCAAAACAAATTGTTACCTTGAAACAAAAGATTTGACAAAAACTGCCTGTTTTTTTTTAAGATTATGGTCACCACTCATGCTCCTGACTCCATAGCCTAACACAATGAACCCCTAGCTCTGTAGGATGGCAAAGTACTATGCAGCTAGAAAGAGGAAACCTACAATAAAACTAGATAATGGAATAACCAAAAATTATCCACAGTCCAACATGGCATCCTCTATACCAAGATTACAGCCAAATGGTTTTTCTGACAAACCTAACTAAAGTTGGGATAGATACCTCAGCTAGGCATGCCTTTAACTCACAACCATTAAGTGCCACATAATGGGGGTAGCTACAATTGAAGGGGAACCATGGGGAGCAAAGGATTGCCCCCAACTTCAATGGCAATAATTCAGTTCTGAACATTTTGTCTGAGTTACATCCTAGGACTTGTTGGCAAGGGGAATGTTGCAGAACAAACAAGCGCAATTCTTTCAGGAGCAAAAGTAATTTTTAAAAATTTGTGGATAACTTTGTAGCAAGCAGACTTTTTAATAAGATTAACTAGTTTTGAGCTCGCACCTTGGTGTGGGAGTACAAAAGTCAAATAATATCAAATGGGAAGAATACTGTAACAAAACACATTGTCTGGTGTATCTGGATTTTTGATCGGTGAAACACAAAAAACACCGATCGAAAATCAGAATACACCGCCCGTTATAAAATGCATTGCCCACTATATTTAATTTCCAATCGATATCTTATATTGTGTTCACACTAGCCGTTTGGTATATATATTATTTTATACTCTCATAGAAATGTACTCAATATTGGTCTCTAATGGAAGAACACAAGACGAGGAGGCCGATGGCGGAGACGGAATTCTAAATGGACGTACATTGTAAACAATGTGCAAGAAAAACGAAATAATAGGGTGAGAGAGAGAGAGGAAAAAGATGAGAGAGAGTGCAATGTGTCGACCAAAGTTTAAAATAATAATAATAATTGAACAGTACCAAAACTAATGTCTATGGTACCATCTCAACAACTATTAATACATATAAAAGATTGAGCATTTTTACTGTACACCTTTTGAGTGTTAAATGGATAGTTACGGTTCTTTACCATTTTTGGTCCATTCTGCAACCTAGGAATTCTATTTGCACTATGGTAGTGAATTACAAATAAGATCCCAGATACATGTAAAATAATTAAAATTAGAATTTCATTATTTAGCTTAAATTTTGGCACATTTGGCACTCTTGACCTTATCTTTTGCTCTCCGCTTCTCGTAATTAACGCTTCCCTTTTTTCACTGTTGGTGATTTAGCATTCTTCCAACTTGACTATTCCACTGATATCCTAACTATTTCATCATATTCATTTCTTCTGATCAAAAGAAAAAAATAAATATGTATACCATGTTCATTTTCGCCATCAACACCACCACTACAAAAACTCCAATCCATCTTCAAGAATCCGGACCAACAATCCCTCACTTCCTGGATGTTGAGGCTGCCAACCTAATAAGTGCCATTGTCTGTTAGAACACATGCTGCTGCTGCTCCATTGGCTGCAAGATTTCACCCTCCACACCATAAACCATACCAGATCCCACCGTCTAATCGAGTCTTACCCTAATACCTTTGCTAGGGTACCACCAGGGCCACCTGAGAAGGGTACAATCTCATTTCCATCAATATCCTTAACGGCTAGTTTACTTCCCAAGTTAACCCAATCCCCAAAAAAGGGGGTTAACCCATATTTACTTCTTAGCTTAACCCCCATTTGCAAAACCCAAGTTTAGTGTATGAAAACCCGTATTTTGCCAATACCGGTTCACACCGGTGTTAAGAAAACACGGATTAACACCATCTTTCGTCCCCACATCTCTGACACGTCCCTCCAATGCCCAAATCAACCGGTGGCTGCACCCCCCCCCCAAACCCCGACACCTAAATCGACCCATGGTTGCCCCTCCCCACCCTGATGTCCAAATTGACCTTCACCCTCCCTCACCCAAATCACCCTTGCAATGGACAACAACAGGCTCAATGCTCCATCCTAACGTAAATACTCTCCATCTTTGCATCATTTCCCTCCATCCATGCACCTAATGCCTTGATGAGTTCAAATATCACTAGTGACCGATGATATTTGATTCAGAACCGAAATATCACCGGTACAATTTAGTTTAAAACTCAAATATCACTGGTGCAATTTAGTTCAAAGAAAATAAAAAGGTCATTTTCATAGTCCTAACACTACCACCACGTAAACACCACAACTTAACCCTAGTTCAAGTAAATAAGAACTGGTGTTAACACCATTGTGCAAGTAAACAGAAACGAGACTTAACACCACTTTCACATTTCCTCACACTATTTTCCTACCTCCCCAAGTAAACTAATCCTTAATGCCGCCTGGTCAGCAATTAAACTTACTACAGAGGCTAGCAAGCTGCTGTCTTCCAACAATTCTTTCAGAGCAGCTGCATGGTTCCATTCATGTCGACCACCTCCAGTTTCATCGACTGCCCACTTGATCACCAGAAGAGAGCAATTAAGTCTAAAAGATGAAAGTGCGAGGAATCATTCTTGTTGGTAGAAATCATTGGCAAATGATGGAATATTCCTCATTCCACCACGTGCAGGGGTAATCTTACCAAGATAACTTGTTCCATTATAGAAACTCCCAAGATACAGCAAAGCACACAGCAACAGTTATCCTTTCTCTCCTTCCATCATCCTTAGGACTGCTGACTGAAGGTGACTACTCCATCAAGGGGTCACATCATTCTCCATCTGCAAACAGTCTCCATAATTCATGAATATGTGGGAGGTGACAATCAATGTACTGAGTGAGTAGGTAGCAAAATAGAAAGAATTGAAGACTCGTGATCCTTCATTATTGTTTGAAAAACATCATGAGTAAATAATGGAATATTCCTTACCCCATCAAGATTCTGAATCACAGCAAAGCACACAGCAAGCAAACATTCACCCCTTCCCTGTTATAATCACCCTTCAGGGATTGGTTGGAGGTGACTGCCCAAACAGCTGTGGTAAAAGCTGTTTTACCCCTAATCTTATTATGTTTCTTCTAATGCAAAATTTTATAATTAAAGGGAATTGCCATATTATATTGTACAAGAAGCTTCTATAAGGATGATACCAACCACAACTCAAGTGTTTGCATGGCAAATGCAAAGCCCAAAACTTAGAATATTAATGTAACAACCACAAGGGGTTATCCTGCCCCACAATAAGACACTCAGAAATCATCCAGATCTCACAAAGACTTTCGAAAGTCAGACACATGAAGTTCCGGTAAACATAACTAGCATAACCAGAAGAATGTGAAAATAAAGTAACCAACCTCTTCAGCAGTTCCTTCCTGAGATTCAATGGCAAATGCAAGATTCTTCTGAAAATGTCCTTCCCTGGAGCTTGGACCTTGAACACGGAAGTTATTTTGGAACTACAAACGCAACATTAGCAGGATGATATTTTCAAGTATCCAAAACAGTAGATGACAAAACAAGTTACTTCATACCCATTTGACAAGGGGAGTCAAGACATTGGTGGTCAATTTTGCATACTCTGTAATCTTGAGCAATTCATGTGGTAGTAGTGAAAGTAATGAAGCCTGTCATTTCAGCAACATTTTCTTAGTGATTTCAAGCCCAATAACTATTGAAGCAAAGACAGGTCATATCTTATTGTAACACCTGATCAACAGAAAGTTGACTTTTAGTTTTGGCTATTGTAATTTTATAAAGAATCCAACAAAACCAGAAAATATGGAAGAGTTTTTGGTTCTTGTTAAACATTCCGAAGACATGTAGTTTTTAACAGTGCTGTCAAAGGCGAGAGGCACTCAAGGCACTGGAGATACTCACCACCTATGGTGCTAGGCACACCCAAGCTCTCCAAGAAATAAAAGCACTAAAGGACATTAAGAAGCTATACATGCATATACATACATATATACATAAATAAATACGCATGCATGGATACACATCATAAAAAGATTTACATAGATACACATGTGGAATGATTGTGTATATGTTATCGCGTTTGCATGCACAAGAGAGAGAGAGTTGTCGAAGAGGAAAGAAAGAAGCTAGCAGAGAATCCCATAGGTCATTTTTTAAACCTAGAAGGGGCCTACTTGGCTCAGTCACCAAGGGCATTTTTCTGGGTCCTTGCATTTGCTTGGGTGGCAGTTGATCCAAAATGCCTTGCCTGAGTTAGCACAGGTGCCCATGGCTTGCCTGGGCATCTAAGCAAGAACCTAGAGTACCTTTGACAGAACTGGTTTTAGCCAGTGTGCTTGGCAACTGCCAAGTGACAGCACCCCCTAGATACATAAAATCCTCAGCTTCATTGTTCATAATTACATAGAAAATAGAAGGCCATGCAAAGTTTGACTCTAAGGACCTTGAGCCAGCCATTTAGTTTTACAAAATGCATCAAAAATCTTAGTTCCCACAACAACCTCGCTTGAGCATGGTTTGGTGAATGCTCCAAAGTTCTTGAGATATTCAGAGTTAGTTTACTTTGGGGGTTAATTTACGTGATGGGTTAACCCCCATAATCTTAATACCTATTTTGGGAGGTTAACACTCGTTTTGCTAACACCAGTTCTAAGGGGTGTTAGCAAAACAGGTATTAACTTCGTAACTCCTTCACACCAAAACTCCACTCTCCAGAAATTGGTGTTAACACCAGATCAGGTAAACACCACAAGAGTTAATACCATAGCTTAACACCAGTTCAAGTAAACAGAAATTAATGTTAACACCACCTTGCAAGTGAACAGAAATGAGGGTTAACACTAGTTTCACATTCTTAACACCAATTTCCTAACCTGCGAAGTAAACCAGTCCTTAAGTTTGAACAGACTTAACCACTCTCTTTCCTGAATATCAAGATCACAGTCATGATTGTAAGGGTACATAACTTAAAATGGTGACAGGTGGAGACAAGGAAACCAACTCTAGATAAAACAAAACAAAAAAACTCTATCCAGCCCGGCAATAGAACATTAAATGTGGACCCCTAGATTGAACAAAAGGACATGGAGTTCAATAAAAATCCCAATTGCAACCATGTGTCCCTTGTGGGCAGCTTCTACTCCCTTCAAATTCCCCAACATACCTCACCATCACCACTGTAACCACCTCTTCCTCTGCACCAGACACCAATCTACCATGCAAAAGGACCTCCACCACCATCCCTCAACCTCCCAAGGCATGCTGCCACACAGGGATGTTCACCAACATCGTCCTATTAGCACTAGATAGTGAGAGAGGAGATACAGAGCTTTCCCCTCCATGGGTTCCAGCTACGCCACCACTCCCTCACAGGGTTGTTGACCTGATTGAAGAGTATTTGCTCAGTGCACAATGCACAAAGGGCCAACTAGTTCCGTGACAAAGATGAGCATCCTGATGGGGGTTGGCCATGCATTCTACACAAGGTCTCGCAATGAAATTTCAAGCCCAGAGTGTTACCCGCCAGCCCAAGTCCCAATCCTATGAATTTTACAACATGCAGGTTTGGTCACTATTTACACTGGAGCCAGAAATATCAATACACGTTTTCTTTTTTACCTTGGGATGACCAGGAGGATTTTTTTTCTTTTTTGAAAAGATGAGGAGGAGGATGTTGAGGAGATTTTTCTGTTTTTTTCTACATCATCCTTGCCATTCTTTCCCTAATAATATTGTTGGTCTTATACGGATGATGCATGTGAATGATTCTGGTGTGAAATAAATAAGGTGAAATAATAACGAATAATAATATTAAAGCATAACAACGAGAACATTTGATTTACGTGAAAATCCTACTCACAAACAGCAAGGAAAAAATCATTGGAGAAGACCCCTATAGGGCAAGATATTTCTATTCTCTTTCTCAAAGCTCAACTAAGGGATACATGAGCCTTATATAGGCAACCCAGACACACAATTTGTCCTACACAATGTAGGACTAAATTAACTCTCAACAAATCTTCATCTCTCAACACTCTCCCTTAAGCTGGAGCATAGAATGCATAACCTATACAAAAGAAATCATCGCTCTACAAAGCAAAAAATGCAATACTCAAAGAGACTTCAACTAATGTTGCTGGGTCACTAGCCTCCCTACATCCAAGGTTGGAAATGTTGATTTCGATGCTGGTTCGATAAATTTTCAAGCGGGCATTTTGCCGACAAGCCAAGGGCATGCCGTGGAAATGCCCGTGTTTCGACGTTAGATTTCGACGATTTTGATGTCCCAAAAATAATCTATTTCGGAGGCATGCCAAGGGTATGCCGGAGGCACACCGACGCAAGTCGACAAAAATGATAGAACTAATCAAAATGATTGGAATTTTAAGAATAACTATTTAAATGAATAAATATTTTCAGTTAAGGCATAAACTCTATCATATACTTCCTATTTAAATGGATAACTATCTTTAAAATTAAAGACTACAAGAAGAAAAGTGTTAATGTTAATTCAAAAGGGGATATATTTTTGATATATTATTGATATTAGAGAATTTTGAGGAAATTACTAAAAATAACTTAAAATGAGTAAAAATGTTACAATATGAAAAAAAAGCATGAGGTCCTAGAAGACCAAAATAATGTTTTGAGGAGCCCCTCTAAGGTACGAATCATCAATATCTTTCTAGTTGACGATATGCAATACATAACTCATGCAACAGCAGCAGCAGTCCAGTGCAGTAGCAGCCAGCCAACAGTGGCTAAGGTTCGAAATGCCGATTTCGACGCCGTACCTATAAAATTCTAAGTATACATTTCGTGGGCATGTCGAGGGCACGTCGTGGAAATGCCCATTTTTTTATGGACATGTCGAGGGCACGTCATGGAAATGTCGAGGACATACCAACAGCATGCCGACAAAAAATCACGTAAATAATCAAAATGATATCATTTTCAAAAAATAATGATTGTGTAACAATAAAGGTATTTCATAATGACCATGTGTGTGTGTGTCCTTAGACCCTTATATTCCTCAATATCAACCTTTTATGCCCTTAGGATTCCAGAAATCGACCGATGGCAGCAGCACCTTCACCCAGCAACATCAGACTCAGCACCACCATCGGCATGCCTCGAAATCGTCAACATGCCGTCGGCACACCTGTAAATCGATACTTTAATCATCTCGGCATGGCCCCTTCCCCAAAATAGCGTCGGCATGCCGTCAGCATTTAAATCACTGACAGTAGCAATGGCGTGTGGCAGGTGTCGCGCGCGCACGACCTAGCAATAGGCAACAACGCAAACCAACATACCGTCAGCATGCTGACAAATTTCGATAGCATGCCACCAACATGCCAGAGACATTCCTACATTTCAATAAGTATGTCGTGTCGATTGACATCTCGTCAAAAACCCATGTTTCGCCGACATGTCAAAGGCATTTTAATCACTACCTACATCCTTGTTCTTGCTTGTAGACGAGTGTAAGTCAAGGTCTGGAGATGAATCATTGAAGCTAGCTATAGTGCATGTGCCTCCCATTTTGAAGACTCTAAAGAGGGTCTCTCACAGAAACCTAGAGATGGGCCTCTCCCACATGAAAATGCAAAGAGAGGTCTCTCCTTTGGAGACCTAGAGAGTTATCTCTTATTTACGGGAATTTATGTTCCTCTCATATAAGGACCAAAAAAAGGAGTCACTCATGTGGGGACTTTAAAGAAAAAAGTCTCGTATGGAGTACACAGAGGCTTGCACACTCACCCTTTCTCCCATACTCAAATGGGAGAAGAAACAAGATAGAGAAGAAAATCAAATAAAGAAGAGTTTCCCCCCTCTTCTCATCTTCATCATTTTTTATTTTTATTTTATTTTGTTATTTCCTTTCTTCTCTCTCTATATTTGCTTTCTTTCTTTCCTTTATTTTTTGATTTTTCCCCACTCTTCTTTTTTTTCCGCCCCCTTCCTTTTTGATGCAATGTTACGTGTCAAAGATATAAAAGGAAGCTAAGGGGCAAAAGATGTAAAAATGCCAAAATATCTCTTCTTCAAGGGTTCAAAAGAACCCAAAATCATGTTTGGTGATATCAGCTTCGCTATAGTGCCTTCTTTGCCACCATCTCCACTCCATCCAATCTCACGTGACCTCGTACAAAATCAACACTGCCTTCATCATCAAGCTCGCCACTGCCTCGATCAACACAAGCACACCTCCATTGCTGCTACCACCATCACTAAATACAAAGCGATGTAGGAGGTTAGATTGTCACTTCTTCATGGCACTTCAACTAGTCATGGAGGCTCGCACTTCGATCTTCTCCTTCCCTGGCTTCCTTATCACTGCAGCATCAACCTAACATGGAGGTTGCAGAGATCTCGCGATCTCTCACGATCTAGAGATTTCGTGTAAGATCATCATCGATGATGTCTCGCGACCATGCTGCCACCATCGTCACTTGCTTCATCTTCTTCGACTATTCTCTACCATGGAGGAGAAGAAAGCCTAGCAAACATGGCATCAGCCATACAGTCCTCAAAAATAAAAAAATAATGATATGTGAAACCTAATCGTAGTGATGAAAAACCCAAGAACAACCTGCCCGATACCATGTTGTGAAGTAAAGGTGAAATAATAACAAACAATAATATCAAGGCATAACAATAAGAACACTTGGGTTTAAGTGGAAACCCCACTTACGAAGAGCAGGGAGAAAACCACGAAAGAAGGCCCCTATGGGACGAGATATTTCTACTCTCTTTCTCAACTAAGGGATATATGGGCCTCATATAGACAATCCAAACCACAAACAATTTGTCCAATACAATGTGAGACTAAATTAACTCCCAACAACTCTTCATCTCTCAACTAATACATTATAATATTAACATAGATTTTCTCTCATATATATATATATATATATATATATATATATATATATATATATATATTTGATCTCCTAATTTTAAAGATGGTAGGTTCCATTTGTTCTGATTAGTTGTCTTTTTTATTTGAAAGGTTTAGATGCCTATTTGAAAAGAGAATTCATTTCTGAATCCATTCAGCATATTACTTGTCACTTCAACATGCATTTACATCTAGGCACCTTCCATTTAGACATTTGACCACCTAATTTTGTTACTGGCATTATATATCAAGGTTAAAAAAGAAAAAACAGTAGGAACCACAGGACACAGATATGTAACTTATACAGATATTATCCTGGCTCCTTGCAGTTTCCCTTGACGAGATGCTGGGAGATGCAAATTAAGCTTGTATTTTACTATTTTTCTTATATAGGCTAATCTATTGCCGAGGACCCCCTTGTCAAGTGGTCATCTCCTCCTTCTTTACGAACACCTGTTATTGTTTCCTATAACAGAAAATTGCTGCTTGTCATGCCAAATTGTTATATTACTTCTGTGGGAGTACATTTCCATTGGACTCTGTAGTAGGCTTAATTGCTAAATGGAGGATCAGCTTTCTCTTATGAGATCTTATACTAAGAACTTAAAAAGTTATAGATCATGATATCCATTTCTAGCCGTTTAATTGCTAAATGGAGGATCAGCTTTCTCTTATGAGATCTTATACTAAGAACTTAAAAAGTTATAGATCATGATATCCATTTCTAGCCGTTACATTTCAAATATCCGCCGCTACTTATTTACATGGGAATTTGCTTTGTTATGAAGAAAACCTCAACCTTTCTTCTAAGCATAATAAGGCTCAAGGGAACTTTTTTCTGCTCAGCCATTTGTCATTGCTAGTGAAAATCATTTCCTCAAACTTTACATGAAACTGTATACTAACTAGATTTCACATTCTGTTGTATTTTTCATTTCATCCCCAAGGTCCCCCCCCGCTCCCCCTCCCCCCCGTTTTGAAAGAATTCATCTCCAAGTTCTGAAAAGAATTCAAGTAATAACTTCTGTATTTGTTCCTTCTCTTTGTAGATAATCTCATACTACCACACCTTTTGGAAAAAAGAACATCAGGGCATAAGAAAATGATACAAAGCCTACAATCAAGTTTCAATCAGTGTGCACGTAAAACGGAAGAAGTACCTGAATAAGAGGATCATTACATGCTGCATCAATCAATCTTCCCCTTCCAAGAAGACAGAGTAAATGAACTCCGTGAACAAGCTCTGCTAATTCCTAAGGCCCAAAACAAAAGGACAGAAGTCAAGTTTTTCTGAAGAATTAAAAAACAAAATTCAAGGATAATTATCAGAGAGATATCAACTTGACCTTTTCTTCAGCAGAGAATCTTTTATATTTTTTTCGCTGAGAGGAGGGTGATTCAACAAATTCAACAGTTACTCCAGTTTTGACATCATATAGACCTGTACAACTTGAGACAGGGATTCTGCCATCTTCCCAAAATGATTCAGCTTCATCTTCTTCTACTGGTGGAAGATCATAATAATTATTTTCCACTGAAGCTGGCTTTAAACTTCTGGTATTTGCCTCTGCAGCAACCAATGGAGACTTGCACACCACTCCTTCCTAAAAGAAAGGCAATATTAATTAACTACTGAGCATTGTTCTCATATACGTCAGAAGGGATGCTGCACATGATTGTACGTAAAAAAAGGTGCTATAGCAAACTCCACTTCCTAGCAGCTACTACCAATCATCCTCAATAGTATGACCTAAAAGGTACAAGAGACACAATCTATGAAAGCTTAATAATTCAGCAATTCTCACAGTTCTATTGACAAACAATAAACTCAAAAGGAAATCAAGAACTATCAAGGAATCACATGTTGGAGTCACATAAACCTCCAGACCAATGACAGGGTAATACCATTATAAGTAACATGTACAATCCTGCCTGGATATATCTAATATTTATTTTTGGAAAGGAAAAGTCTAATAAAGTCAATAGCATATAGTCCATTAACAAAATGACTCACATCTCCATATAAATGTCGAGATGCACCCTCTCAAAAAATATATATACATAAATGTCATGATGCTCCCAAATGAACTAACCAATCTGAACCATCGAAATAACCAGCCTTTACAAAAATTCAAGAGGTATACGTAAGGCACTAACAAGCATTGAAATATCATTGATGGTCAGAGCTAAAACGAGAGAACCAATTGAGCCTCAGATTAGCTCATCATATTCTGCTCGAGCCACATTACCAATATGATGGATTGTTTCTAATGTAACAATTGGTAGATGGCTTCATATGCCTGGTCCAGCAATAATCCTCAATACAACCATAATAAGTGTACAACGGAAGGCCCTAACTCTAAGAGCCACGACCCCATAGACAAACCCACGTGAAAGAAGTACCACAACCTCTGCCATATGTAGCCATAGCAAATTACGAGAATGCAGTACATTGATAAGAAAAGTAACCATAAGCCTGCTCATGTGATTATGGGTGTCATCTAAAATTAGGCATATTTGGCAGGTGAGTATCTATCACCTTCCAGCAAACTACTTTTCTCCCAAGCCAGATTGAAAGTGCCCAATTACTGACTCAATTATTAAGTCTTTTGTGCCTTACATGAACAGCAATAGCATTCAACTCCGGAGGCAATCTTTTGAGCTAGGAAAAAAGTTTCCCTCATGCCTGAGATTAGCAATTTTGTCGATCCAAAATTCCGATTAGAACTCTTCTCATAGGAGTAAGCATCCCATAGATCCAACATCTCCTCGATCGTCTTGTATTATTTGTCCCAATCAGAGTGATGGTAATGTTCACGACCCAAATCTCATAGCCCCATTATAGCATTGTCTTTCTTCCAAGTGATATACTTGCCTACCTTCTCGGCAGGCTTTGACCCGGTCACAACACATTTTTGTCATGGATGTCCATTATCACAATGGACATTCTGGACTTGCAACTGCATTTGGCATTGTCTAACTTAACCAACGAGCCAAGGAAAGGGTTTTTGTATACTTCAGACCCAATTATGTTCTGACTTCAACCACAAGCTCCACATTACAGGGCTGCAAGCAATGCAAGATTGCTTGGCACAGTCACCCTAGTGCATTCTACTGTGTGCACACTGTTGTGTGCTTGCAGTGCTACCGCAATTAGTGCTACCCATGCTAGGTGCAATATAGCCTGTGGCTCAGGATTGCAGCACCAACGTCGCCAACACTACCATGCTATCACTCCAATAGGTGCTGCCATCAGTGCTAAATGCCACTGCAATGGGATCTTTGTCAACCCAAATGTATATCGTGGTCGCTTGCATCAATGAGAATCAAACACGCCATCTTGATGAGGATATTTGGTGAGGAAAAAAGATGAACAAAATGGATAACATACTGTAATCTATGGCCATCATTCCGGTAGCATGTCAAAAAAGATGACTAACTTATACTGTGGGAAAGCCCATGATTAGTGAAAGGGTGCATACATGCCCTTATGGAAATAAATGAACATCAAAAACTATCGTAGTGATAGAGTCCCTTTCCAAACAAACATTGGAACTTAAGAAGAGGCTGAGGAGAAAGATTCCCTGTACCTCCTTGTCTCTTGCAAGGCAGCCTTACAACCAAGGAAATGCAATATTCAATGGAAGAGAAAAGAAAATCAAAAAATAATATTTCTTCATTGATTCTTTGACCACGAGCCCTCTTACGTAAATAGCCATCACATCACCTGTTCAAAAAAAATTCTTTAAGTACGATAATTAGGGAATTAATTTCCTTAATTACCGTAGGGATTTTTTTTTGTTATTAACCGTAAGAAACTTGTGACTTGAAAACACGATTCTATGTGGTTCATTTTTCAGCTAAACTCGTGTTTTGTAAACACCAATTTTCTACCTATAGCGGAAATTAGCAGTGTTAAAATCGTGTTTTGGAAACACGAGTTTCTTCTAGTTTAAAACCCCACGCCCTCGACCTTTCCCTCCTGCTCGAGCAATCTTCTTTCCTTTCCAATGACAATGCCTTCTCCTCCAGCGACCGCCACTTTTGCTTCGCCTCTCGCCGCTGCCTTGTCGACCGCTGGTGTTGCCTCTCCAGCCACTACCGTTGACTTGCTGCCTCGCCGACCTACTGCTATTAGTCTCGCGAAAAAGGTGATTGCTTGACTGTTGATTTTTTTTTTTTTTTTGTGGATACAAAAAGGTTCTCAACTAATTAGGTTGTTAGTTAGGACTTTTGGAAGGTTTGATCAAAGCTTGTGTAAAGCCTCTGGGACGGACTCGTCAATAGATGTGATGATATAATTTAATTAAGGTTTGATCAAGGCTTGTGTAACACCTATAGGCTTGTTTGAAACTGTGAAACATGCCACCCCTAGAAAGTAATGGAGAGTGGATTGCAGCCAACAGACCATGTCCAATCCTAAGGCAAATTTAATTGGAATAGAAGTTCACATTCATTTATCTTAAGTATAATAATTAAAGTAATAGTGGAATACAATGTGATATATGATTTAATGGAAGTTGAACGAGATAGTTACAATTGATTTATTTAATATTTTATGATCGCACAAAAGATAGACACACATAATCCGTTGATGAGGTGTAATTTGGTTGTTGATTACATTCGGGTTGATTTAGATGGCAAAATTTCTCTTGTTTGCTATTTTTTGGAGGTCATGTAATGCAAAATGAGAATAGTGTTGACTACAACATTGATCCAGCGAAGAGGATAAGAATATGCACAAATTGGAACTTTGAGATGTTGTTGGATAAAGTATATAGAAGTTTACATATTGATAATGCGACACAAGATATTAACATACGTCATCGCTTCCCATATTCAAGACAGAAGAAATATTGTTTGGCACTTGTAGCCGACGATGAAGATGTTGAAACTCTTATGGATTGGAAAAAGGTGTAGGTGGAGAGGATTATCTTGAGCTTTACATTGAGATTGATGAAGGACGTGACAATACAATTATTTATAATCGTCATCCATCACCAAAATCTCAACATGAACCACTCCCTTATATGAGATCTAGAAGAACTCGACCTCTACAAGAGTTCCTCCCTCCTTTTGGAGATTCACAAGAAGCTCGACAAGAAATGACTTACAACCCTCAGGGGCATTGCTGTCATCCAGAAGATCCACATAATGATTTAAAGAATGTCCAGGAGCCTCATCATGATCCCTTTGATGATGATGTTGATAATAGCATACCTCCAGTGAACCTTGCATCGAGTAGTCAAGGCAGGTTATGACATATTACAGAAGTTGTTGATGATTTATGCCAACCAACACGTGAATCCGATCTAGATGATATGAATGGGGACAATGACAATGAAGAACCTTGTCCTGACAATGTCCAAACTCGTAATAAGAGGATACAACGATTTCCATCTAATACTCATTACATGCGTAACACTAATAAATTACCTATTGATGGAAATGTACTCTTTTATAATGAGTGAGAAGATGAAAGTTGAATATCCAATGGGTGGAATGAATGCTCTCGGACTGGAATGAGTAATGCAAATTTGAATTTGGTGAAAAGGAAGACACAAAACAAAAGAAGAATTAGTTTTTGAAGTAAAGAAATTTCATATTGTCAACCATATGGACTTTCAAGTTTGTGAATCTGATCGATATGTGTAGTCTGTGATTTGCTCGCGTGTTTCGAAAGAATGTACTTGGAGGTTGCACGGTCATTGAAGAGTTTTTTATCACCTATGGGTGTTAAGCATCTTGCATGGACAATACACATGCGCCTATATTCAAGACAATGAAGATCATCCACAACTTGATTGCAACTTCATGGACCGCTACTTGCAAAATTGTGAAAGTCACTGTTAGTGAATTTATTGCGAGAGGTCATTCATGAAAAAATCAAGTATAATGTTACTAAGAGGAGGGCGTGGGATGCGAAGCAAAAGGCAATTGAATTAGTGTATGGTGAGTAGGATACGTCGTACGAAGATTTGCCATATTTGCTTATGGCTATCAAAGATTCCAACCCCGATACTTGTGTGGACATTGACAGTATAGGGAACAATTCTAGTGATGTGGTCTTTATGAAAGCATTTTGGGCATATGGGTGATCGATTAACGCATTTAGACATTACCGACCTGTTATTAGTATCGATAGCACTCACTTGTACAACAAATACAAGCATATGTTATTGGTTGCTTGTGGCATGGATGCTAATCATCACATTATACCTCTTGTATTCGCCGTGGTATATGAGTCAGCGGAAACATGATCATGGTTTTTGCAACATGGTAAAGATTTTGTCATCCAAGATCGAGAGAAACCTATCTGCATAATATCTGATCAGCATGGAGGTATTCTTGCTGCTGTTGTTAGTGAGGATGTTGGTTTGCGACATGCAGAATGGAGGTATTGTTCTCGTCACGTTGCAATTAATTTTAATACTGCCTATAAGAACATAAACATGAAAAAGTTGGTAATGAGAGCTGCATTACAATCTTCACCTCTAAAATGGCAATTTTGCATGGATCAGTTGAAAAAATTTAATGAAGATACTCCAAAGTGGTTTGAGAATCATGGAGTCCAAAATAAGAATTGGACTATAGCATTTGATGGAAGATTTTGGTTTGGAAATATGACAACAAACTTAAGTGAAAGCTACAATGCAGTGCTTAGGTGAGATCATATGTCTAGACAAATCAGGATTTTATGTCTCATTGGTGTACTTGCCTTTGCTAGAGGATCTACAGGTAAATAGAATTGGTAACTGCTATTAATGGTAATATTATTTTGATTGCATGAATTTTGTAAAGTTCATCTTTGCCTGCAGGCTACAGGTCAGTACAGTTGGGGATCTGCATGTTTAGCATTTTTATATCGACACCTTTGCCTAGCAGTCGAGCATGGGACAGAAGATATTGCAGGAGCTTTGATATTACTCCAAATTTGGGCCTAGGAAAGGTTTCCATACATTGCTCCAACGGTACATACTAGGCCAAATTGGCATGGGAGACCACGTGGAGCACATTGGGTGACAGACTTCAACGTTTGCAAACATCCACAGAGTATGGTTATACCGCATCGTGATGCTTTCGACCTACAAGAACCGGATCAGGTATATTGTATTTGTTAAGTTTTTAAAGTACTAGCAAAAAAACCTTTAAAGTAATACATTATCCGTTATAATTCAGGTTCTCTGGAGGCCGTATACTGAAGATGTACTAAAATACATTCCTGCATACTGTCTAGCAGGTCAGGACATATGGCACACTCAAGTCCCACTTATCCACTTCCATATAGTGGAACACTACTTCCCAGATCACATGATTCGTCAGTTTGGCGGACGTCAGGGCATCCCAAACATGTGCGACACTGATACAAAGCTGCATGAAATTGATCTCAAGGGCAAATTTGATATTGATTAGCCAACACATCACACAACACAATCAACATTGGGAAGCCCGCCATAAACAAGTCGTACAAATTGACCCCACCGATGAGCCTGCAACCACAATGGACTACATGCCACGGTACCTCCAGATCACAAGGAGGTTTGTAGGGAAACTTGGAGCTTTAGTCGATTTTAATGTAAGTACACAATTTATATCTATGAAAAAAATTTTAAAATGAAATTCAATGTATACTTAAAGCAATGTTCATATTTATACCCATGCAGATCTCTCAGTGGTCATACATATTTGAGAAAATAGCCAACCGACTAGAGTTAGCAGAGTTTCATGAGATTGCAAGGAAGGCCAAGCTTGTAAATGAGCAAGCCATTGCAACAAAGTTCAGGCCTACTAAAGCTGATGTCCCCCCACCAAGGACCAAGACGACGACGAGGTCGAGGACGAGGACATCGACATGGTCAAGGTGAGGGTCGAGAACGGGGACGAGGGAGAGGGCATAGACGAGGACCAACACCAGAGAATGTCGATGTACCATAGCCGCCTCCCCTAGAAGGTAATCATGATATGGAAAAGGATCCCATATTAGATAATGTTCAAGTCCCCCATCCTCCTCCCACAGAAGGCAATCATGATATAGAAAAAGATCCCATATTAGATAATGTTCAAGTCCCCCACCCTATTTTGGTAGGGTACAAAGGAGAGACATTTCACAAAGGCAACTGGGACAAATTAATTCCTTTTTTCGGTGTTTTGACGGTGCTTTTGTACTTTCTTTTTTACTTTCTTATAGGATTTCGTTTGACTATTGGAGATGTTATATGATGACTTATGTTGTATGAACACTGTCAGTTTTGGAAATTGATACATGATTTCTTTGTATGTCAGTAGGTCTCTTCCTTGTGTCTTGGCAGCAGTTGTGAGAAATGGGGGAAAAAAAAAGTGAAACTCGTGTTTAGTAGTGACGATTTTCATTGAAAAATCGTGAGTACTCCTCACGATTTGTTCCAATTGTAGTCAGTTGAAAAATCGTAAGTCATTCCCACCTAGTTGTAGTTGGTTGAAAGGTTTCTAGTGAAACTCGTGTCCACTGAATATGAGTTTCACAACTACCTTTCCCACTTTGAGTGTAGCGGTGGACAGGTGGATACCAGTGGAAACTCATGTTTAGAATACACGAGTTTAGCAAATACCATTCGCCCTTTGAGGGAAGCAATGGACGGATGGATACCAGTGAAAACTCGTGTTTACAAAACACGAGTTTCTCTTAAACATCGACCCGTGTAAAATCGTGTTTTCAAGACACGAGTTTCCTACGGTTAATAACAAAAAAAAAATCCCTGCTACGGTAATTAAGGAAATTAATTCTTTAATTACCGTACTTAAGAATTTTCTTCTCACCTGTTCCTCCACGGTTGCACCTCACACCGCTAAAGACGACTTTCTACCTACTCACTACAAACCAAAAGACTAATGCAACATTCCATTCTACGAACCCCATTACAAACTTAGACACATGCTACAGCCTTGGGCTCCTTTTTGACACAAAAGAAAACCCCTCCTAGTATAATCCAAAACCACTCCAGCTTAGCTACACGTGGATATCCAGCTCACGACCACATGTCCATCAACATCCAGAGCCGCAAAAAGTAAAGGGGAAATCTCAACATCTACATATTCTAAACAGTATGTGTTAGGCACAGAACTTATAGGTGTAGCTCATATACACACAGAAAAGGGTAGATACATTACGCAAAGCATTACATCTTCACTAGTATATTTATAAGCCAAATGCACATTTGGAAAACACAAAAACCTACCATATTCACGTGCTCATTTGCAGAAGGTTTGCTTTCATCTCTTTTTAATTGCTCTGTGCATTCATCCTCCAAAGGGCCACTTTCCTCTCTTTTTGATTGTGTTTGCTTATGATTCTTGACCTTCTTGTCTTGCCTCTTCATCTTCAGGCCATTATATGTTAGGTAGCCTGAAATATTAAGTGAAGATTGCGTTTAGTCTGTGCAATTTAAGAAAAAAAAAAAAAACCAACAACAACATTTTTTTTTTTTTTTGCGACAGTCTTATAGTTGGCACTCAAGGCATGGCCAACATTGACCCTAATGCTACATATGTAAACTTTCTGGAGGGTAGGAAATTTGTAAAGTTGACACAAAGACAAGGCAAAATAATAACGAACCTAAATTGTAACAGCTTTAATTTCTATTTCGAACCAATCCCCTATATATGTTTTATATGAAAGTTGCTTCATCATCTTGTAACACATGCAAACCATATTTTTTGGAAGAATCAACTTAGACAAGCCAAATATACGGATTTTCAGGTAACTTAAATAAACTGCTAAAGAGATATGGTGCTCCGTAAACATTCCGAATATATTAAAAGAAAGGAACAGGTAAATCCTGTTGCTGAAGCTAAACAAAGAAATACAACGAGTATAACTATGCAAAAAACAAGCAACTGTTGCTCACTCAACATGATCGTACAATGTTTCACCCAAAATGATCATCTGGGTGAACAAGAATTGGGAGTTGGATGCTGGTGAAATTCCTGCCGATGGCTAATGAGATATTCAGTCGAACCCCACCCCCCCTCCCCCCCCCCACAACACACACACCCACCCCCACCCACACACACACAAAAAGAAAATAAAAAAAAGAGGAAGCAGAGAAGACAGGAGGAAAGAGACCCAGGCTAACCATCAAGAGAAGTGAACAAGTGTAAGTTTATAAGGAATAGATGGTCAATAATAAAGAGTTTGACAAGTATGAAGATGATGCTATTTTCTTAGTGGAAGGTTCTTCTGAGGCAGCCAGGAACATCTCCATCATGCTTGATATTTTTGCTCTCCAGATTTTCAAGTCAATGATCAAAAATCTTCCATTATCCCTTTTGCCATGGACAAAGCTAACACGGTCGAGTGTGGTGAGATCATGCGAATAGGTCTCTCTACTTATGATGTATCTAGGCCTTCCTCTTGGTGAACGCCCCCTTTGTTTTGCAGATTGGCAAGTTGTCATTAAGAAGATGGGAAAGAGATTGGACGGCTAGACGGCCAGGTTGTCATCGAAGGGGGAAACACTGGTGCTACTGGAGTCTATTTTAGCCTCTATTCCCCTTTTGTGCTTGTCTGTTTTTGAGATGACAATTAAGGAGCAAAAGGAGTTGACGAATATAAGGAGGAAATTTTCCTGGAAGGGGCCATGTGAGAGGTTGAGTTCAAATCCACACGGTATCCTGGAAGGAGATCTGTAGGCCTTTTTGGCGAAAAGGGTCTGGAAGTTTTGAATCTCTGCAGCATGAATGATGCTCTACTTTCAAAATGGGTGTGACTTGATTGGAGGACGGGAGCCTGCTTACCTCAGCTTGGTAGTTGTGTTATTGAAGGAGGTTGGATTGGGCAGACAGAATTCTTCCTGTTAGAGGGGCATCTCATTTTTAGAAGGAGATTATGTGGGTTATTCCTTTGGTGTGGGAATTTCTCTTTACTGATTTAGGGGATGGCAGCATGTTCAGATTTTGGGTAGATGCTTGGACAACTTTTGGAGAGCTGGCAAGCAGATATCCACGTTTATTTTACCTAGCGGTGGATGTGATGCCAATTGTAGCCAATTACTAGGATAATGAGAGGGGTTGCTGGACCTGGGTGCTTTTGAGTCCCCTATTGGATCAAACGCTACAAGGTTTCTTGAATTTGCAAAGTATTTTAGCCAATCTGATGTCTGCAATGATTCTATACATGGTTGGGCTGCACATGGAAGTTTTTCCACAAATCCGCATATTGATTCTTACAGCCTCCTGTTGTGGAGAGAGACCAACATTTGTTCAGAGATTACAACTTGTTGTGGAAGGCCAAAATGCCAACAACAGTAAAGATTTTCAGTTGGTTGGTGCAGAGTAGGAGACTAATGACAAAACCCTATAGAAGAAAATTTGCTCCTTCAGATAATCCCACTTGTCCTTCATGTGCGAATGCAGAAGAATCCATGGATCATCTTTTCTTTGCCTGACATTTTGGTTTTGAGGTGGCCGGACCTAATTGGGTGGCTAGCAATTCTTGGGAGAGCTTTTGGGTTTTTCTGCACAGGGGCATTTTCCAGTTGAGAAATGAAAGGGCCGTGCCATTTGCAGTCCTATAGGGAGTCCGGCATCAAATGAATGGGGTGGTCTTCGAAAGGGAAAGAGCTTTTATTGAGAATGTTTGCAGGGAAATGTCCAGGCTCTTGAATCTTTGCAGTGCTCTATAACGTATTTCTAAACTTATTTTCAATGAATCTGATGACCACTAGATTAGCAACTCCATGATCCATTAACCTAAGGATCCATTTGGACCTGAGATAAAACATTGTAGAAATATGCTAGTGTGGAATAAGTGGAGAGAGATGTTTGTTTGGATGATAGGATAAGTGGAGGGATAAAATAATTAGTGTATTGATATAATGTTAAGAGGTATTTATTTAATATTGAAAGTAGGAGTAGGGGATGCAGTAGATATTTATTTAATATTAAAAGTGGAAGTAAATGATGTTAGTGGATATTTATTTAACATTAAAAGTGAGAGGAAATTATTGTAATTTGATGGAAAAAACTTTCGAAATACTCTAACAAAAATCTCGCGGAGGGGTGATATCCACCCACTAAACCCCACCACGACCACACCCCCCCCGCCCCCCCCTCCCAACCACTCCAAACTTGTCAAGAGGCTCTACAATAAACATCTGGACAGTACGAATTAAGAAAGCAAGGGTTTTCAGAAAATCCCAGCAAGATTTATGCAACAAGGAGAATGCGAGAAAAGAAAACCCACTGAATCTAGTGTGCGACCTTCCAAAAGCTATGACTTGTCAGCAAGTCCACACCGCACCGCAATACAAGACATCCGCAACGAGGGTAACAAGAATAGGGTTCTCGTGAAATAAATAAAAGCTATGAAGAGAGCGATACCCAAGTGGTCAAGGTTGAGAAGTCGAGAGGCCCGAGGAACGTAGTGGCCGGTAGGTCCTCGGCAGGTGGTGCGGTTGAGGTAGTTCTTTGAGGATCGGCGGCAACTGCGTCCGGTGGAGATGGGGGCGAGGCGGAGGCGGGGGCGGAGGCGTGGGCGGTTGTGATGGCGGCAGTGGTGTTGGATGGGAGAGGCTGTGGAAGCAGTCGTGCGAGCGGTGTTAGAAAGGGAACGGAGACGAGGGCGAGGGAAAGAAAGCGCGAGCGCTGCCACGGATGGAAGTGGGGTTGAGCAGCGGGAATGGAGGGGTCAGGGCCACGGATGCAACTTTCAATCAATCCGACCAATCCGAAAGGAATGGAGGGTCGGGGAAACCACCTCACTTTGAAACAAAATTTTCTGTTGAGTATAAATTATTGAATGAAAATGTGTAATAGAATTCATTAAGTAATATTGATGTAATTATTTTTTTTAATTTTAATATCATTGTCAATAAATATTATAAATAATATATCTTAGCTTATGATCTAAATTTTGTATTTATTTTACATCATATAGCTCTCTCTCTCTTTCGCTTTATTTTCTTTGATGTTCTTTCTCTCCCACCCCATCTCTTTATTATTTTTGGAGGTATTCTATATTTAAAATTATAACAAAAAATTATGTCCATTTGATATGTTTTGAAATTATTTTTTCATTATTTTTTTAAATAAATATTAATTTGTATTATCGAATTTGACACAAATTATTTTATCAATCATTTTGTGGTTATCATATTTTGTTCTAACTTATTTTTTTACAAAGAAACATTTATTTAACTAAAATGATTGAATATATCCTTTCAAACAAATAACTAGATATATACATTTTGTTACTTCTTGAACAAACCAAAACTCAAACAAACCATATTTTATACAATACTTTACTTCATCTCTCTCCTCTCACATCTCTATCTTTTACTAATATAAATCGCTTAATATTTATTATACATATGGAAGTATTCTATGTATTCTTAATAGGTAACTACTCAACCATTATATAAAAGTATTGACCCACTATAAATATGACAATATATATCATTTATTTCATACAATTTATACATATTATACACAATTAGGTTAGTTTAATTACTATGAGAACAATAACCACCTCCATATTCAATTTCTCATCTTATCATTAATTAAGAGAACATTTCGTTAGTGAGAGAGACAGTAAGGTTCTCCCTTTTGAAAGGAGGTTGATCTAGGTACCTTTTGAGAAAAAAAGTGATTATTCTAAGAATTTTAACTTATTTTTCTATACTTTTAGCCGAAGTTTTCTTATAAGAATAGGTTATAAATGAATGAGAGAAAAATATTATACTTTAAAGAAGCATGTATTGATTCATTGAGTCCAATTTTAAATAATTGGAAGTGCATTGCCCTTTTAAGGTTCATCATATTCTTTTTAGTCAATTCCCTACCAGCTATTGAATCCACTGGGACAGATAAATCATGTGTGGATCAAGTCACACTTATTTTATTACACTATACAACCCCATCACCTCATGCATGCCCAATCTCACACTTGCACGAACAATCATTGCATTTAATAGGTTAAATGCTTCATTAACATTATAGATCGTGCAAATGGATTACGATTTGTAAGTAGGGTTGTCAAAACGACTCGAGTTCAATAGGCTCAAGATTTGCTCAATGAATCAAGCTGAGTTTGAACAATATCAAGTCAGGTCTAAATAAAGTTGGTATTAACTCTGTTGGTGCTATAGCACCACGATCATTTGTTTTAATGATAACAAAATACGTGTCATTTAACATTTGCACTTTGAGTCCTATATTTCAGGTCAATCGCAAATGGATACGTGATTAGACGGAGTTCGAGCTCGCATCCAGGATGGATTGGAGGAGCTCGATGGAAAACAGAGGAGATTCGCGAGGAGCGCTAAATTGAAGATAGAAGGACAAGAAGAATATGATAGAATTTTGTTTAATCCTTTCATGTACTTTTATCTTTATTTTGCTTGCTCTTTTTATTTCCTTAGAACATTATGTTAAAGAGCCTCAAAGTACCCTAACAGTAGTCCTAGGAACACCTGCACAACCCTAGGATACTTAGGTTTTCTGTAGAGAACTTAGAAAACCAATATAGGGTTCAAACAGCATTTCCAAACGTCTAATTCCAAAATCAGACATCTGATAAAGTGTTTTAAGACGTCTGACTGTTGATTCAGACGTCTGATAACTATTAGGCTGGACATAGTTAGTTCTGTCTGATGAAATCAGACGTCCAGATCTTAGACCAGACGTCTGATAACTTTGCCAGACGTCCAATTAGTGGACCGTTGGCTGGCTTTGCAAACAGTGTAGAATATGACCGTTAGAGCCTTATCAGACGTCCATAGGACTTTCCAGACGTCTGATAATTGACCGTTTTGCCTCGGCTGACCCAAAATCTCTTCTCAGAGATTTTCTAGCCGTTGCAACGTTTGGAAATACATTCCCACAGAAAATGTAGGTTTCCAGACGTCCAGACATAGTGCCAGACGTCCTATATGACGTCTGATGGACTTGCGCTAGAACCATGTTTAGATCTGATTCAAGTCATGGAGAGACCCGCCCAAAATCAGACGTTTGACCTTGAAATCAGACGTCTTAAAGTGAACTTCCAGACGTCTGATGCTAGAATTAGACGTCTGATAAACCTGTCAGAATAATGATTGTTCCTGATTTCAGGCTGATTCTCTTGGGCTTTGTTCCCAACGACTATGGAACCTTTCCTAAGTCTTCCAAAGCCTTCCTAAGGCCTCTATAAATAGAGGGGAACCCTTGCAACACAAATACACACTAAGAGAAACACAAGATACACTTAAGCAACATAGTTCCACTCTCTTGTGTCCTAGATAGCTCTTGCTCTCCAAGCTCAAGTTCTACATCTTGAGAGCATCAAGCTGTTGCGCCCGCTCTCCCGCCGTTGTTCACGAGAGCGAAGTTGCGCCGTCGCGTGGCTCACGCACTGCGTCATCAACTCGACGCACTCCTTGCAAAGGGGAGTTTCCTAATTCCTATAGAAACTAGGTTCATAATTACTTTGTTGGCTCTATAGGATTACTTATTTATTTTATCTTTGTTATTTGGTTGGGTATTCGCTTTGCGAATTCCCGTCTCCTTCGCGAGACAAAATCCTTCTCGTGGAGAGAAGGGGTTGAGGTACGCTACCCTCGTCTAAGTAGCGTGGTTGTATTGAGGTTGAATCACCCTCATTTTAAAGTGATTCGGTTTAATGGATTTTGATCAACTTGGTTGATCGGAAAATCCTAACTCGAGAGGGTTAGGTGGTGGTTTTCACCCGGTTTGGGTTTTCACCTAAAAATAATTGTGTACTCGTGTGATTGCTTATTTGTAAGATTATTTATATTTATTTCCGCAATTATTACGTCACCCCCTCCGAGTAGGAAAATTACAAACTCAACGTGGGCTTGAACTTAGTAAGATGCATACATATTTTAAAGGTATATTGTACATAATAAATAAAAGTTCAAGATATACTTATGTAATTTCTCCAAAACTCTAACCATTCTCCTCTCCTCCCTTACACTATTATCCATAGCCCTTGTTAGGGATGCCTATGTAATTCCCTACTCGGAGGGGGTGAGATTAGCGTGACGTAAAAAATGCGGAAAAGATAATAAACAATCTCACAAAATACAATCACACAAAGTACACAAAGATTTTTAGGTGGAAACCTAAACCAGGTGAAAACCACTACCTAACCCTCTCGAGTTAGGATTTTCCGATCAACCAAGTTGATCAAAATCCACTAAACGAATCACTTAAATGAGGGTGATTCAACCTCAATTACAACCACGCTACTTTATACGAGGGTAGCGTACCTCAAACCCCTTCTCTTCACAAGAAGGATTTTGTCTCACGAAGGAGACGGGAATTCGCAAAGCGAATACCCAACCAAATACAAAGACAAAATAAACAACAATCCTATAGAGCCAACAAAGTAATTTAAACCTAGCTTCTATAGGAATTAGGATGCTTCCCTTTGCAAGGAGTGCGTCGACGACGCGGATGTGTGAACGACGGCGCAACGTCGCTCTCGTGAACTACGGCGGGAGAGCTGATGCGCAAATGCTTGATGCTCTCTAGATGTAGAACTTGAGCTTGGAGAGCAAGAGCTTCTTTAGGACACAAAAGAGTTTGAAAGTGTATTATAAAGTGTTTCTTGTGTATCTAGGTGCATGTTTGTGTGCAAGAGGTTCCTCTCTATTTATAGAGGCCTTTGGAAGGCTTTGGAAAACTTCCATAGCCGTTGGGTGTAAAGCCCAAGAGAATTAGGCCAAAATCAGGAAAAATGATTGCACTGACAAGCTTATCAGACGTCTGATCCTGGCATCAGACGTCTGGAAGATCACTTCAAGACATCTGAAAATAAGGTCAGACATCTGATTTTGGGCGGGTCTCTTCCTGACTTGGATCAGATCTAAACAGGGTTCTAGTGCAAGTCCATCAGACGACATATAGGACGTCTGGCACTCTGTTTGGACGTCTGAAAACCTACTTTTTCGTGGGAATGGATTTTCAAGAGAGTGCAACGGCTAGAAAATCTCTGAGAAGAGATTTTGGGTCAGCCGATGCAAAACGGTCATTTATCAGACGTCTGGAAAGGCCTAAGGACGTCTGATAAGGCTCTAACGGTCATATCCTTCAATGTTTGCTAAGCCAACCAACGTTCCACTAATTGGACGTCTGGCAAAGTCATCAGACGTCTTCTAAGACGTCTGGTCTAAGGTACGGACGCCTGATTTCATCAAACAGAACTAACAAGTCCAGCCTAAATGTTTATCAGACGTCTGAATCAACAGTCAGACATCTTAAAACACATTATCAGACGTCTGATCTGGGAATTAGACGTCTGGAAATACTGTTTGAACCCTATATTGGTTTTCTAAGTTCTTTACAGAAAACTTAAGTATCCTAGGGTTGTGCTGGTGTCCCTAGGACTACTGTTAGGGTACTTTGAGGCTCTTTAACATGAATCTAAGTAACAAAAATAAAGAGCAACAAAAGAAACAAAAAATACAAAAAGTACAAGAGAAGGAAATCTATCATATTCTTCATCTCCTTCCTTCTTCAATCCATCGCTCCTCGCGAATCTCCTTTGTTCTCCATTAAGCTCCTCCGATCCGTCCTGGATGCGAGCTCGAACTCCATTTAATCATGTCTCCATTTGCAATTGACCTGAAATCTAAGACTCCAAGTGCAAATGTTAAATGACATGTGTTTTGTTATTATTAAAACAAATGATCGTGGTGCTCTAGCACCAACAACCTATTGAACCTAGTGAATTGGGTCCGATTCTATTCAGGCTTGGGCTTAAGCTTGATAAGTTTCAACAAATCTTAATTAGATTTAGCTTGTTTAGGCTTGAAGTCATCATTGAGTGTAGCAATCAACAAGTTAAGTTTTCCAGACATTTATATTTGGATTGATTAACAAAGTACAAATACTTAGTAAAAAAGTATATTTTATAAACAAATATATAAAATAGAAAAGTTACATTTAATGAAATAGGTATAGTCAACATTGCATGTAGTGCTACACATTCCACTAAATAAAAATAATATTGCACGTTACATCATGAACATGATATAAATATGACATTATAAGGTAGAGTGTGTGTAGAGTTGTTAAAAGAGCTCAAATTTGGTAGGTTTGACTCACAATTAACTCGATAAAGGCTTACGAACAAGCTAGATAAAATATTGAGTCAAGTCTAAACAAAAATTCAAGTTCGATAAATTATTGAGCCAAGTCCATTAAACTCACTTCTAACTCTTCTTTAGGTGAAGTGTCATTCTCCCCCATTACCTTAAATTTCTTCTTACAATCTTCATAAATTGACTAAAGTGTCACTCTCCCCCATTACTTTAAATTTCTTTTGCAATCTTCATAAATGTGCAATGGTGTGCTTTAAAAAAAGAAAAAGAAAAATGAATCCCATCGTCATTTTTAATATATAAAACTCTCTTTATAACATGCTTGATATAAAATTTAATGTGCATCCTAACAAATTCTCCCTAACATGATTTATCACTAAAATCTATTATAAGTAATTCACCAACTTGCATTGCCAAGTTAGCAACAATAGTTTTACATATATATTATGGGGAAACTTCAAAGATCTTGACCAAAATTAGAAAGCATGTAAGTTAATAGTCTTTCAAATGCTACCCTAACTTTACCTTCTTCAATATTGTAACCTCTTGCTTATATAACCATGGAGGCGTAAGCTTTGTGATTTTTTGCGTTTACTTTAAGAAAAACTTGGTCGTAAGAGTACAAACATTGATTTTCGTTAATGGACCTTTTGCATACGAATTCAAAAGTCACAATAACCATGACAAGATTGATCATCATCAAGCAAACATGGCACGACAATGAGCAGGAATAGGCATCGGGATGGAGCCTACGATCAAGGAGTTCTAGAGATTCAAGGTAATTGAGTAGGAGAAAGTGAAGGATGAGGTGCGAGGGGAGTTGATGGTTTTGACTGATCGAAGACCATCAAAGCGATCGAATGCAATAAAGAGAGTGATTTGATATAAAAGCGTGGACATATGAAAAATATTTTGACATTATCAAATAAAAAATATTAAAATATAAAAATAATTTAACTAATATCATTAATTTGACACATAATTTACGTGACATCATAAAAAAAAATTTGGGTGACACATAATTTAGCGAGTGATAAATTCAGTAAACTAGGCCAAAGTCAAGGGAGGTTAAATATGAGAGGATTTCACCGGTGAAACCCGAGTATATACCTCTCCAATTTCCCCACCCCAACTACCTCTCACACCCCCGCAGCCGCGCCGTCGTCACAGCCTCGTCCCTCTCTTCCACTGCTCCGCCACTCACACCCTCTATTTCCCACAGCCGCCTCTCCTCTCCCATCGCCTCCGTAAGTCCCTTCCCTCTCTCTCTCTCCCATCGATCACTTCAAATGCTCCCGATTACATATTTCCGATCGCCGGGTGGGTCCTGACGCCTGCAACAGACTCGAAATGGCGCCTTCGTGGATTTGGGTTGCTTAAAAGGTCTCCTTTACGCAGCAAGAAGATGCCGCTGGGGTTGATAACGGGGATAGGAAGGGCAGTCTGGAGGCGGAGGAGGACGTCCACCCTCCGCATACTCTCCTCGAAGAGGGCCCCTCGGGATTACTACAAGGGAAAGAACTGCAAGTCCACTGGTTTCCACACGCGGAAAGGTTTTATTCCCATCCCATGTCATGTCACAATTAAATCCCTTCGTTTCTATTCTCTCATATATATGTTATTATTCCTCGCCACGCTCTGGGAGGGATGCTGTCAAATATAGCCACAGTCATTGGTAAAGCGTGGGAATCACAATTTTCCAATCTGCTGTTTCTTTTGTGATTTTTTTCCCAACACACTTCACTGTTATTTTTTCTGTCTATCTTCTTTTAGCTCACGGGATATTATTAAATTGTTGCCGTAGTAGTAGTAGTAGTAGTAGTAGTAGTAGTAGTAGGGAATTCGCTTGTCATTCCTTGGATTAGAGCGGAAATAGAAAGCGTCTAGATTTTAATTGTTCTTGGAACTGGTTTGTGTTCCTGTACAGGATAGAGAGTCGTGGGAAGTTGCTCCACGGAATAGGTTCCACCTTTTGTGTTGCAGAATTCTCCAATGAATTCCTTTTCAAAAAGAGTACTCTGATTAATTTGGTGATGTGAGAGGGAAGGAAGGGGAAACTGAGTGAACTCTTTTTTCCTGTGCGTGTGCATGTGTGCGCCCGTGTGTGTGTGTATGTTATTTTTTTAAGTTTTATTTGTACAGTTTTGTATTTATTGTTCATGCAGGTAATATTGTATTACTTTGTGGTCTTCTGATCTTTAATCAACTAAGACTTACTGCATTATGGATGACGTGTACATATTGTTTGTAGACTATGAAAGCAAACAGGGTGAGCAATGTGTGTACTTATGTCGACACGTGGAGCTTTGATTAGAACATTTCGTCACTACTAGTGGAAGGTGTCTCTCAACCATATGACGTGCTTTTCCCGTTGGTAAGGTTTTTCATAGCTTGTGTGGATAGGGAACCCGTCAGAGCTGAAAGAAAAGTGAGAGTCAGTGCAGTGTTTGTATTTTGTTTGGTACCTATGCCAAGGAAAGACAGAGGATAAATTTCTCACTGCAGACAATTACAGTAAGTTTGATGAGAATGGGTCAAATGGCCAAAAAAATTTAACTCTAGTTACATCAACGAGATCGGAGACCATGAAATGATTTGGGATCTTATTTTGCCTACTTACCTAAATAGAGATTGCAGATAGGACAGATGATCCCACATACTCCACCAAGCAACGGCATTGGACTGGATATGAACATACACACAAAGTATTAAAAGGATCTCTACTAAGAATCCACTTATCCAACAAATAGCCATGTATCTCAGCACTTTTTGGAGACTCTAATGCGTAGTTCTCTACCTAATAGTAGACTGGTTCTTCCCAACTTGGTATGCATTGAAAAGGATTGCTTGCCAGAAGGCATGCACTACTTGTTGGATAGGTATGAGGACATTGGGTACATGCTCTAGTTGGCTAGAGTCTAATGATGGTACAACAATGTGCTAGGGATCTATCATATACAGCACCAAGGGATAAATTAGCTCACAAACTTTGCGGCAAATACAGTACAATGCTTTTGACACAGATCACAATCAAGGTTTAGTTATGAACTAGTTTAAAATTACCTGCCTTTGATGCAGGGATCTTTTTTTCCTGGAACCAAATCCTGGTGAAGTTTCTTTCTTTAAATGGGATGGAGCTTGAATATATCAGGTCATATAGACGCTCAAACTTGTGTATGGATGGGGGGCTAAAATTTTGATATTTGAGTAAGGGAAACTGACATTGTATGCAGTAAAGACAGAGAATTTTTGTATTTGCTTTTTATTTAGAATTGGCAATATTGTCAAGCAATATCAATAATTTACCATGATCAAGATCTGCTTATCTATTTCTACATAGCCTATAGTAAAAGAAGGTTTCCTCGAGCTACTTGTGAAGCTAATAATTTTCCCAACTACTTTAGGGTGGACGATGAAGAGAGAGATTATTATTATGGAATCAAGGATACTGTTTCAAAAGCATAACATGAGAATAAGAGTCTTTTCAGAAAAAAAAAAAAACATGAAAATAAGAGAGCATGATGCAATAGCTTGGTAGAAAACAAAAGCAAATACCCAAAAAAATTGCAGAAAAATCTGAAGTTATACATAATAAGATCATTCCAGGAAATAAAGAATCAGTTTCCAAGAACTAGCAGAATTTTTTCCAACAAAAACGAATGCACTAAATGTTCCAAGCACATTCAGAAAGCTGTGGGATGCTATTCAAACCTCTATCTTTGTCTCACTGGGAAAATCATAAGCTTAAAATGAGTCCAAAGTTGACCAAAAAGGTGCAAAACTTCAAACTCTAGCAGTTATGGAGGGAAAAATAGTGCAGAAATGTCCAATGGGAGCCCCTGAGAAGAGGGGGCTTGCCCTGGACAGGACAATTGTTCTCTGACTCCTGTTCTAGTTATTAGTATCTAGATATAATGAAGGCACAAGGAAAGCACACTAGATCTGGTACAGATAATAGCACATGAATACAACATAGTACCAAATTCTCTGTGTAATTTATAAAAAAAGACCCTGAACCATAGGCTGCAAACAAAAAGTTAACCATCTCATAGTACCTGAAGTTTGTTAAATGTAACATTCTTGTCTCTACAAAATGATAGAATGTCATCACTTGTGACATGAGGATCCTTCATATCTTTTTTTTTTCTTTTGTTTGACAACCACCCTCTCCATCCTTTTTATCTCATATATTTTGTTTCTTTTGCAAGGTTGGAGAATTATTCAATGAACCCTAGGTTTAAATAACTTATTTGAGGCATTCCAAAATGCCTCCTTTATATTTACAAAGCTATTGGGTCATTTTATCAACTTGTAATTTGCAAAGTAATAATTTTATATAACTTTTCATTAAGATGGTCAACAAAAGCATTTCTATTCTTGATGAAATTTCATATGCAACCTATTTAACTAATAAACTTTCAATCAATACAGATGGATTTCTCATATGAGGTTTTGAATAAGCCCTAGAGTCACTAAATAACTCCTTTGCAGATTTTAACCTATTTGTAACAAGAGAAGATTAAACAAAATGTAAAATTTAGAGTAAAAAAAGGAGGAAATGAGATTAGATAAATAGAGAAGGATCTTTTTCAAAAATTAGATAAGGGTGGCCATGGAGCAAGTGAAAGATATGAAAGGTTCTCAAGCACACGTGATGGCATAAGATCATATTTGCTAATATCACTATTCTAATAAAGAGAGAATATCGGCAAAGAAAAACAGAGAAAATTCTACACTTCAAAAATGGTAGACTTCCAGAGATTGGGCACCTTTTTTTCAGATTCCTGTAGTTGAGGACTTTTTGTTACAAGTTACTTTTTTTTTTTTTTATATAACACATCAAGTTGGGAACTTGAATAAGAGAAAACATAACATGGGAAACAATTAGCGCCAAATTGCCTGTACTTGCAAGATGTTTGATTCTCCAAGAATAGTCTCATGGTACCCATGAAAGTTTCATGTAGTTTACAAGAGTTGAAGATGGAAAGTGTCCATCAACTTAAGCTTATGCATTGTGGTGATTGCATTGTGTCCAGTTATGCCAAAATGCAATGAGTTGATTGGTCTGTTTCTCTTGATTGAAAATGGGTTAAATCTAGGGTGTTATTGATGATATCAGAGTAAATGCCCATTGATTGGAGGATGGGATGCTCATTGCGTGGAGCTGTCATGACCAATGTGAGAGTTAGTTATTGGGTGGTGGAAATGACTATGAGGACTTGCGAGCTTGGTGAGAGATCATGATATCCAATAATTGTTACATGGTTTAACTCAGAAATTGAGGTGTGATCTTCAAGAGTTATGGGTTCTTACATCATCTTGGCAACTCAAAAATTTTGGGTCCACTCATTCCTAGTTTTAATAAGTTGACAGGACATTTTTTCCCCAATTAGACCTTGGATTTGGGCTTTGATTGCTACATTATTAATTGTAGTATGGTAGAAACATAAGCTTGACCAAATAGTAGGCCTTCTAGGGCACAGTTAACTGTTAGGTGATGCCCGACCTTGCTAGGGAAGTTGTGAATTTGAACCCCACTCCTTAAGTTACCAGAATATTAGTGGCATTGTGGGGACCATAGGCGATTTGTGTTATTAAAAAAACCAGTAAAAAAGCACCAGTCTCAAATGAAGGTATGTACATAAGTTTTTTTCTTTGAAAGGAAAAAGGAAGGCCAATGGAGTTTGTTAACCTGTTGCTTCATTAAAGGAGTGCCAAATCAAGAGTTGTTACAAAATGTTGTGCTGGTGGATGACCCTGTCCACCAACACCCTGCCATGCCTAAAAATAGCCCCATTATGTTCTAACCAAGTACACTACAAAAGCAAGAAGGCTTTCCTCAATGGTCTCACCATCAGCGAAGGCATCATGCAAGCTAGGCCAAAATTTAGCCTTCGAACAGTGCACTATGGAGCACTGCCCAGCCCCTAGCCAACAATTAGTTGCGAAAGGGCATCTGAAGAAGAGGTAGTTGACATCTTCCGCACCCTCACCAAAAAGTGGACAATTGATAATGCCTCTTGTAATCCTTGGTCTCTAGCCGACCATGCCTCAACAGCCATAGAAAGAATTTAACCTTGAGGGAAACCTGGGACTTACATATTTTCTTGCAATTTTTAGCCAAGATGTGGTCTACATGCCTGTTGTCCTGCATAAAGCAAAGATAAGCTCTCCTAATGGAGAAAGTGCCATATCTCCACACCTAGTTGTCCCTCCTTGCCCAGGTCGGATGTCCATAATTGTCTATGCTAGGAGAGTGAGGTCCTCAGTTCTGGCATTTGAAAGGGAATTCGGCAATTGAGGTGACCAGGATCCATCCGCGAAGCAACTGGAAACTGACGCCATAGGCTCTGTTGCAAGAGCGTCTAATCTAGGATAAATATCAGCAAGAATGTCAGCCAGTGACCAATCATCTCTCCAGAAGCTGAAACCACTGCCATCCCCCAGGCGACTTCTGCAGTAGGGTCTAACTTTCCTTAGGAGTTTTTGCAGAAGAAAGATCCCCTGACCGTGGCTCTCCTCTCTTCCCAACCCATGATTTAGCCATAAGACTCGCAGATAATTCTCTTCCATAAGGGCAGATCTGACCCCATGAGGTAGGTGATCCTTTTGGCGAGGAGTGCGTCATTCATCTCCCTCAGGTTGAGCACCCTCAGCCTGCCAAAATCCTTGGGGCTGCAAATCTCCTCCCAAGAGACCAGAGGGAGGAATCTGTTGTTGGAGCCCAAGGCCCAAAGAAACCGTTGCCGAATGTGGTCAAGACGGTATAGGGAAATGCTAGGGATCCTCAGTATCCATGACTTGTGAACTTTCATATATCTATATCACACAGCATAATAGTTGTCTTCTACGTAGCTCCATCGGTGAGTTGTAATTCTGCCCTAGATTCTTGACACTTGCAGTTGCCACTAATCAAAAGGTGCATCCTTTAAATTAACTGAAGAATTCATCTCAAAATTAGAGGGTGTTGTTTTTGCTGATTGTATTTTTTTACCGTCTTCTTTTTGCTTTTGGGAAAATGTTGCCTAATGCAAATGCTAAATTCATTATCAGGAGGGGCATGCTAAGTGGTTGTTCATATAAATAAACCTATTGCATATGGTTTTTGGTAAAGGTGGCAGGCATATGTACTGAAGGTACTGGCTGGTAGATGCAGCAGACATGCTTATGGGAGATGGGCTTTGCTAAAAGTGGTGCGTATTTTCTTTCTAATGAGAATACAGGTTAAAGCTTGATGTGGGCATATTGCTTAAGCAATGGTGATTGGTTTACAGAGGTGGTCAGCAATTGGCTACTGGCAGTAAAATTCTGAGGGTTATGTTGGTGAGTGCCTAAGGGATAGGGAGTGAAACATGCAAGAAGACATGGTACTAGGTTTTCTTTCTATAAAGTGCTCTGCTACCTCATTTATTTTAAAAGAAGAGAGGCAGGGTTGAACTTCCACAACTGTCTGCCACAGTTGGATGCACCTATTTGGGGATTCTAGGCAGGTTTCAGTACCTGGGCTACATGATGCTTTACCTGTTAACACCTGTTTGTGTGTGATCATTTTCTGCCATGTTACGCAGTACTTCCAGGAGCCAAAAGAAAAAAGGAAAGATTATCAGTCCTTCAATTGGGTTGTACCTTTCAAAAGAAAAAAGTCCTTCAATTGGGTATAGAGACGTTAGTATTTTAGAAGGTGACATTGCAGTGGTTTTATTATGCATGACAGGAAAAAAAATGGATAAAGTGCTGCATTTCAATTAAGTAGATTGCAGTTTCATGTTGCCCACTTTTCTAGAGATTGTACCACCTCCATAGGCATCTTCACCTTGTTTGGACTGGAAACAACTGGTTGCTGCATCTACCGGTTCTTTTAGTTACATAGGAAATGGTTGGTACTGCTTTTCTTCTTTTACCTATTTTCCTGTTTCTTTTGAGAGGGTTACCAGATTTGACGTTATGCTTAGATGCCCTTTGTACAACAAATTGGTCCCCAAATAACACATCCAAATTGTAAGACATACACCTAATGATTCCCTGCAAAAAGGAGTAACTTGGGTACAATTGCTGAAGTAGTGCCTTGAAAATCATTTTGCTCTCTTCTTTGGTTAGCTTATGGCATGATGTTTAGGGCATATATTACTTATGATGTTAGTTGAATATCCATTAAGAAGTATGAATCATGTGAAACTGGTCTTGAGAATTTTTTTTGGATGTTCAGGTGGCTATGTTATTGTTGATGAAAAGCTACCTCGCTATGTTGTACCTGATTTGACTGACTTCAAGGTATTTCATCTTGAACGCTTCAATGTATATTGTATTTTCTCATGGAGTATCCAGGTTCAACTTTGTTCTTTGACTTCATTTTGATGTGGTTGACAAACCAAGTTACCTGTTTATATCTTAGATCCTGTTGTATTGATTTAGCAACCTGAAGACCAAGACTTCCAAGTACTAATCAGGGTCTTTCTAGAAGGCTGTAATTTATTATATCTAATTTTATTTGCATTAGAAACACTGTTTTTTCCTTGGGGGGATGGAGCGAGGAAGAGGGAGGGAGGGAGGGAGGGAGAGAGAGAGGGCGAGAGCGAAGGGGATGGTTCGGAGTAGGGGGAAGGGGGAGGGGGTGCATCTGTTCTCAGCGGCGGAAGCGTTCGGTTGGTCGGTAGTGGTGAGTAGGAGAAGGCTGTGGAGGGGCACGTGAGGGGAGGAGGGTGCTGTTGGTCGTGGAGGTGGTGCAGAGGGGAAGGGGAGGTGCTTCAAATGCCTTGGCCATGACCATTGGGCTTGGGATTGTCGCGAACTGTGGAGGTGCTGGAGGTGCAGGGGATTTGGTCATAGAAGCCTTCGGTGCAGTGGCGGTCGTGTTCGTGGAGGTGGGGGCCTACCACCACCACCACCACCGAGGAGGATGCCGCTAGTCGAGGTCGTCGCGCCTTGGTCGGAGGAGGTGAGGCCCTTCAGGACGGAGGTTGAAGGCGGGCTGGTGGGGGAGAGTTGGAGGGCTCGACCATGCGGGCTGAAGTGGAGAAGGCACTAGGTCTTGATGTTGTGCGGGAGGGGGTGAGAATCTTGCTCCTGGACAGGAAGAAGTTTTTGGTGCTCGGCCTCCCTGCGTCAAGGAGGGAGGAGCTGCTCTTCAAGGAGGTTGGGTCGGGATCGGGGAGCTGGAGGTGGAGATGGCCTTGCCCTCACGATGGGGCATCCCCGGAGAGACCTCCGGAGAGACCATCGATCGAGGTGGTCATCGATGGAATCCCTTGGTGGTTGAGATCCGTGGAGGTGGTGGAGATGGTAGTTTCCCCCTTTGCATGTCTCAAGGAGTGCAAAGCGGCTGGTCTCTCTAAGTGTCCCTTAGTGGCGTTGGTTGAGCCAAAGATTGGGGCCTCAATGATGGAGAAGGTCCTGTTGAGGCTTGTGGGATCGTCATGGGTGGTAACGTGCTCGCACTAGGGTGGGCGTGGAGAAGCTCCATCTCTGGGCAGGGATGTTGCTCCGGCGAGGAGGAAGTTGGAGTGGCGGTTGACGAAGGCATGGAGGAGACGAACGATCGTCAGGATGGAGTCAGATCCCGAGAGATCCGTGCGGATCTCGTATGCGAAGATTTTGCAATATGAGATTGGCGCAAATCCGGGGCTATTGAGAGCTAAAGAGGCGGTCTCGATTTTTGAAGAGGCGCGCTCGCCCATCGAGGTACAATTGAAGGCAATTAATGACCATGGGGGGCATGCCACGTCTGCGGTGCTTGCAAAGGTGGACCAACCTAGATTCGAACTAGATGAGGAGCCTGACCTACACTCACTCGGACCTGAGGTTGGTGAAGACCTCGAACCACGGCCGCTAACCCAATCCCCTGAGGGCTCTGTAGACCAGACTCCTCTCAAGCTTTGTTCCAGAGTGAGGAGTCCATCTTTGACCTCTCATGTGAGGCCGACTAGAGATGTGACGCAGGAGCTCAAGGCGGCCGGAGAAGGGGGGCTTTCCCCGACCATCCTCGACGTGGAAGGCACAAGGGGTCCCACCACATCTCACGTGAGGTTGGCTGATGGCTGGATGGCGGCAGTGGAGGTGGATGACGTTCGAGGGAAGTGGAAGCGGCTACCGAGCGAACCTTGGTTGTCGAGACGAGGATCGATTCCCCGTTGGGAGATACAGAGGTGCTGAGGAACAAGGTTACTGGGGCCTCTCTACAGCAGCGATTGGGGAGCTTCGCCTCGACATTCGGAGTAGATGGTCGGTCCGACATCCGGATGGAGGTTCCCCTGACCAAATGGCAGCCACGCATGGTGAACGGAGGCTGAGGTGGCACTCTCCGGTACAAATGGAGATGGAGATTTTGAGGAGTCAGTCGCAGACCATGGTTGGTGGTTGATGGTCGTAGCAGGGCGTCGCAAGCCCCACAGCAGACATCGGTGCTGGATCAACGCGATGAAGAGGTGCTTTGGACTACGGAGGTGGGTGACTTTCGGCTAGCTGCCAGGGAGATCTCCAGCGTTTCCAGATGAATGGTGTTCTCACTTGGAACGTATGGGGTCTTAATGACCCATCGAGGAGAGCGGCGTTGGGGCAATACATACACTGATGGAGGGCTGATGTCGTGTTACTGCAAGAAATGAAATTGTCCATTTGTGATGGTAGGCTCTGGAGGGAGATTGGAGGCACATGGATGGAGGGGTTTCAAACTATTGATGTGGCTGGACGCTCAAGAGGACATATCCTGGGGTGGCGTGAAGATGTCTTCTTCATGGAAGATTACTTCAGAGGAGAACATGTCATCCTATGAGACTGGTGAGAAGAGTGGGTGGTGGCAGAATGATCGTACGGGGGTTTACGGGTCGTCTGATGCTCAGCCTGTCGATACTTGTATTTATATCTCTTGTTTATGTTTACTGGGGGTTGTTTAGTTATCTTTATATTTTGTTTGGTTCTTTTATGTATTTTTCCCAACATCTTTCTCTATATAGAGAGGCGTAGGATTTTCTCAATAAAGTAGATTGGTCATTTCTTCCCACTTGGTATCAGAGCACCGGTCCTAGACCGTGGCTCTAGGTATCCCAACCCTCAAGACCTCCTAAACCCTAACACTGAATCCTGTTCTCATCTCCTCCTTCCTCGACGATGGCAGCAGTCTTCGACGGCCCTCCGGTCGCACACAGGAGCCCTAGTGGCCCTCGGCGGCGCCCCTGAGGCTCAATTCAGCCCCTAAGGCTTGATTCAACCCCACGTAGGAGCCCTAGTGGCCGAAGGCAACACTCCTGAGGCCTGATTTAGCCCTTGCAATGGGGTTACAGTGGCGCAGAAGCCTCTGAACCACTGAGTGATGCTCCGGCTAGTGTTGATAGACCCAGTAGCGGTGTTGCGGCTGCGCTGCGACTCGCTACAGCAGCTGGTAGTGGCGCTGCTGGTCCAAGGGTCACTGGTGGCGCTCTGCAGTAGGTGCTAGCGCCGCCGCCAACCATCATGCAGCATCGTGGCAGCCATCTGAGGCTGCGACCGGTGGGGATCGGCGGCGCAATCATCTCTATGATGGTTCTGAGGAGGTGATCCTCCTGTGATCACCTCTGCAGCAGTTTGGTCTGGGGTTGGCAATGCTTTTGTTGCCTCCTTGTTTCTATTGCAAGGGATAACTCTCTATTTGAAAATGACTCCCTCTGGTTTGAGGGTTTGAAGTTGCTCCTTGTTATTGATTGCAAGAGAGGCTGCAAGTACTTTACCAAGGACTTTAAGGGGAAGGTGCCTGGCTATTCTGTGAAGACCGATGACATTGCTGGAGGCTGCGATGCTTCTTGTGTTAATTTCAGGGGTTGGTTCCATTCTAGAGTCCACTCATGATTTGAAAACTCAATTTCAGATCATGGTTTGGTGCTTCCAGATCAAATTTTGCATTAAGAGTGATGCCTTGGTGATTTTAAATCTATGATGGCAAGTTCTAGCTCTTGGTGATCTACTTTATCGTTACTATAGCAAGGGTGGTTGAGTATGCTGGCTTGATTACGCAGAAGCATGACAGGAGTCACCATGGTACAGGATGGTTAGTCGATTTCGGTGCTTCACAGCATCTCTGTGGAGATCAGAGCTATTTCCGGTCACTCAGTTCTGTTGCATCAGGGAGAACGGTACAGGTTGCTGATGGCAAACATGCACCCATTGTTGGCCAGGGGGAAGTATCTGTGACCCCTATGTTGCGGCTGCCAAGAGCACTTCACGTACTGGAGTTTCCCATGAGTTTGTTGTCCATGAGTAGGATCACGAAGGATCTTCATTGTAGGGTGATTTTTGATGAGGTCGGATGTATTGTCCAGGATAAGCTTACTGGGAAGACCACGCTAGAGGTACAGAGGAGAATGGTCTTTATCGTCTTGGTCAGGAGCCATTTGCAGGTGTCAGTAGATATGATGGTGGGAGTGTCTTACAATGGCAACATTCGTCTAGGACATTTGCCTCTGGATCGCATCAGGATGGTGATTTCGCATATTTCACCTGCTGTTACTATTAGGTGTGATGCTTGCCAATTGGGTAAACATCATTCCCTGCCAGTACTTTTCTTGGATCAGCTGCTCCCTTTGAGTTACTTCATATGGATGTTTGGGGACCGAGTAGAGTTCCAGACAGGACAGGACACCGTTACTATCTCGTTGTTGTCGACGATTTCACTAGAGTATCCTAGGTGTTTCTTATAAAAACAAGGCAGAGGTTGGAGGTATTATAGAGACTCTTCTCTTGGAGATTGGGACTCAGTATTCTACTACAGTGAAGATTATACGGACAGATAATGCCCTCGAGTTCTGTACTACTAGACTTGTAGAGTTTTACATGACTCGTGGGATTATCCATCATACTTGTCCCCATACCTTGCAACAGAATGGAGTTGCCGAGCAGAAGCACAGACACCTGTTAGAGGTTACCCGCACTCTTCTTATCCACCACAATGTTCCACAGAGATACTCGGGGAATGTTTTGACAGTGACTTACCTCATTAACAAGATGTCGAGTTCAGTTCTTCACGAGCAGATATTGATTCTCTTGTTACACTTAGATGTAAGCTTTTCCACGTCTCCTAGGAGTTTTGGATGTGTTGCTTTTGTTTATGTGCCATCACCAGGATGTGACAAGCTTGCTCCTCACACTGTTAAGTGCGTCTTCTTAGGGTACTCCAAGGGTCAAAGGGGTACGATGCTATGATCCCATCCACCACAGGCATTATATTAGCGCTAATGTGACTTTTTATGAGATGACACCATATTTTTCTGTTGTTAGACAGATGAGTGTTCATGATGATGCAGCTCCCATGCCTATTCCTCCGATTTCACTTAAGGATATTCCGGTCTCCATACCTCAACCGACCTCTTCAGGCTCCATTACCCCCGTGGATGATTACCGGAGATTGCATGGTCCTCTACGCACATATAGTAGACCTCATGCAACACTAGAGAGGCCACTGGCCACACCAGTGACCGATGTTTCACAGGCAGTTGAGATTGACTCTGATGGTAGTGATAGTCTAGTTAGACTCGATCCCCCTGATAGTGCAGATCACCACAGTAGTGAGGATCTTGCAGCAACTCAGTTAAAGATACCATATGATTCTGACCTTCCTATTGCTATTAGGAAGGCACCCCGTACATGTGAGTTCAGATATCGTGTTGCAGGCAGTTTGGCTATTGATGATCTTGCTCCTCAATTTATCAGCTTATGTCAGGCATTTACAGCGTCACATATTTCGTCTGCCTACCAGTAGGCCATGCTTGATCCTAAGTGACGTCAAGCCATGGAGGATGAGATTGCCGCACTTCAAAACGGATAGACTTGGGATCTCACCTCGCTTCCTACAGGTGCGCGACTTATTGCCTCCAGATGGGTCTTTGCCTTGAAATACAATCATGATGGGACTATTTCAAGGTATAAGGCCAGGTTGGTGGCAAAGGGGTTCACCCAGACTTATGGGGTGGACTTCTTTGATACTTTTTCTCTTGTTGCATGTCTTACCACCGTTCGGATACTCATCTTTGTTGTTGTCCACAGAGATTGGAGGTTACACCAGCTTGATGTGAAGAATGCTTTTCTCTACGGTGATCTTCAGGAGGAGGTTTACATGCAGCAGCCCCCAGGTTTCGAGGTTAAGGGGGAGTGTGTGTGCAGACTCAGGAAGGCCATTTATGGCCTGAAGCAGAGCCTAAGAGCCTGGTTTCAGAAGCTGTCGGATGTGTTTTAGAGGATGGGGATGTAGAGGTCCTCTTCAGATCATTCTCTATTTGTCAGGAAAATGAAGAATGACATTATAGCATTACTGGTTTATGTAGATGATCTAATTGTCACCGGCAGTGATGAGTCTGGGATAAGACAGGTCAAGGAGTCTCTTGCACAGAAGTTTGTTATGAAGGATTTAGGCTAGCTTAGATACTTTCTGGGGATTGAGGTTGCTAGGGGTAAAGATGGGATTGTTCTTTCTCAACGCAAGTATGCGTTGGATGTCCTTCAGGAGACAGGCATGCTAGGGTTCAAACCAGCCAATATTCCTATGGACCCCAAGGCACATCTACATGATGAGGGGGCAGAGGTAGTTGATAGCAGAGCGTACAGATAGCTTGTAGGCAAGTTGTATCTGATCATTATCACATCGGGTATTGCCTTGGCAGTAGGCAAACTCAACCAGTTTATGGAGAAGCTAATAAAGTTGCACTGGCAGGTAGCTATGCAGGTGGTTAGATACTTGAAGAAAGTACCAAGTCACAATATTCTCTTCTAGAGAGGCTCTCCTATGACAATGGTAGGATATTCTGATGTAGATTATGCAGGATGTGTGCTTAACAGGAAATCTACCACTGGTTTCTGTACCTTTGTGGTTGGTAATCTGGTTACTTGGAGGAGCAAGAAATAGGGGGTAGTTTCTCGCTCCAATGCAGAGTCAGAGTATATGGCAATGGCCCAAATTGCTGCAGAGATGGTTTGGATAGTCTCTACTGCATGATTTGCATATCCAGATTGAGGAATCTATGGAGATGCGATGCGACAATCGGGCTGCTACATATATAGCCAACAACCCGATGTTCCATGAGCGCACCAAACACGTTGAAGTTGACTGCCACTATACCAGAGATCTCATACAGTGTGGTTTGCTACGTACTATTTATGTTGCATCTGAGGACCAGACTGCTGATGTGTTCATAAAGCCTCTACCTCGATCGGCATTTGATTATTGCTGTTCCAAGCTGAGCATGATTGATATCTATGCTCCAGTTTGAGGGTGAGTGTTGATACTCCTATTTATATTTCTTCTTTATTTTTATTGGGGTCTGTTTAATTATCTTTATATTTTGTTTGGTTCTTTTATATATTTTTCCCAACATCTCTCTCTATATAGAGAAGCGTAGGGTTTTCTCAATAAAGTAGATCAGTCATTTCTTTCCACTTAGGCGAGGGGAGCCATGTGGGAGGAGCTCACTTCCGTGGTTGCGGAGTGCTATGGAACTCTGTGGCTGATTAGTGGTGATTTCAACATCATCTTACAGACGGAGGACATACCTGGTAGACAGGGGAGACAATACCCTCGTTCTGATCTCTTTGTAGAGTTTATGGCTATGCATGGCCTCTTAGATCTGATCCCAGCTTCCTACGCCTATACCTGGAGGAACAACAGTGGTCAGATGTTCAGGATTGACAGATTTCTCTCCAACATAGAGTTAGTAGAGGCTTTCCCTTTGGTTGTCTCCCCTTTGGAGAGGTCTTTCTCAAATTTCATGCCCCTTATGTGGCGACCTAATGAGGGGACACACTTTGAATTTCAAATTTGACAGATCTTGGCTGATGGAAGAGGGGTTTCGAAGTATGGTGGAGGAGAGATGGAGCTCTATGGAGGTGGAGGGATCGGTCGCTTGTCGTTTGGCAAAGAAGCTAGGTGTGTTGTGGGACCACTTGAGGGTGTACAGGGGAGAGATTAGGGCATCCAGGAAAGGCAGGAAAGAAGAGGCACTGGCAGAGATTGATAGGTAGGACATAAACCCTATCTTGATGAAAGATAGGGGACGCAGGGTAGAGATGGCACGGGTGGTGCAGGATGAGGATAGGAAAGCGAAGGTGGAATGGAGAACGAGATTGAGACAAAGGTGGTTAAAAGAGGGTGACTCCAATACTAGGTTCTTCCACCAAATGGGCTTTGCCAGGAGGAGAAACTGGATAGAGAAGATGCTGGTGCATGGGGAGACCTCTGGTAGAGAGGAGGTAGGTCATGCTGTGGCAGATTATTTCAGGGAGTTCACAGGGAGGCGCACCAAGGGTTGCTAGAGGTGGGGGGGGAGAGGATGTGCAGTGTATCACGGCGGATCAGGCGGTGACTCTTACAGTTGGCTTCTCAGAAGAGGAGGTAAGGAAGGTGGTGTGGGGCCTGAATGTGGAGGGGTGCCCTGGCCCGGATGGATTCCTTATCTTCTTCTTCAGGGAGTTTTGGCCCCTAGTAGGGGCGGAGGTGATGTAGATGATGGAGGAATTTGCTGCTAGGAATAGAGGTTTCGATAAGCTGAATAGATATTACTTGTTCTTGTTGCCTAAGAAGGACGGTGTGGAAGCGATCTAGGACTTTCAGCCGATTGCGTTGTCAAATGCCGTGTACCTCGTCGCTAAAGTCTAGCCAACAAACTCAAGGACATCCTCGGGTATCTGATCTCCCCCGTTTAGACGGCTTTCGTTCCAGGGAGAGGAATCCTGGATGGGTTTGTCATTGCTATGGAGACTCTGGCCACGTGGAGGAGGGAGAAGAAGTAGGCTTTTCTGTGGAAGGTTGACTTCAGTAAGGCATGCGACTCGGTGCAGTGGGATTTTCTATAGGCTTTCTTGATGAAGAAGGGCTTTCCCATGACCTAGATTGATTGAATGAAGAGGTGTGTGACGACGACATCCTTTTAAGTCTTAGTCAATGGGAACCTGGCAGGAGGCTGGGTTTAACCCAAGAGTGAGGTCAAACAGGGTTGCCCTTTTGCACCTATGCTGCTTGTGCTTGTGGTGGATGCCCTGGCAAGGGCAACTCATAGGGCCTGCGCTAGAGGTTTGGTTCAAGGCTTTCTGGCTGGTGATAATAGGGAAACGGTGATCCTCCAGTATGTAGATGATACTTTGTTTCTGGTTGAGGGAGTTGGTTTGGAGGTTAGGAGGATGCAATGATTTAAATGCTGTCGGCATGTCGTCGTTAAGGCCTTTTTTGGGAAAAGCCCATGTTGACATGGTAAAGGTGTCGAAATGCAGGGATATCGTTGGCGTGGTCGGCATGACCTCGGCATGTCATTGGCATGGTTGGCATGCCAGTGAAATCGATGGTCACGTCGAGGTTGCTGCTGGTTTTTTTTGACTACTTTTGTCATTTTTGTCAGTATGCCCTTGGCATTTCCACGGTGTGCCCTCGGCATGCTCATCGGCATGCGCATTGAAAAATGGGCATTTCCACGGCGTGCCCTTTGCATGCCCACAAAATGTACACTTAGAATTTTATCGGCATGGTATCGAAATCAGCATTTCGAATCTTGATGAGAATCCTCTTGGAGCTTTTTGGCAAAGCATTAGGATTGCAGATCAATTACTAGAAATCAACCTTTGTCTCGATAAATCTGTCAGTTAAAAGAGATAGAGACGGTTGGTGGTGCACTGGGAACGGAGGTGGGCTCTTTGCTGCTGGTGTATCTGGGACTCCCCTTGTCAGATTGGTGCCTTAGGATGCAAGATTGGATTCCTCTGCTGAAGAGGATGGAAGGGAGGTTGGCAGGTTTGGTCTTCCACACTTTTGTCGAGGGGAGGGAGATTGACCCTAGTAAAGGTTGTTCTGGCATCTATACCGACGTACTTCTTTTCAGTGTTCAGGATATCGCGCTAGATAGAGAAAAAGATCTCGAGGTTGATGAGGGACTTTTTCTGGTCCAATGTAGTGTCGGCAAGGAAAGATGCGAGACTGGTGGCATGAGAGGAGGTTTATAGGCCCATGCAGGAAGGGGGCCTAGGGTTTAGGGAGGTGGACAAGGTGAATGTGAGCCTCCTTGCAAAGTGGATTGCCAGGCTGGTGGGACAGGAGCAAGGACATTTTGGAGACATCATACGACGATGCTACAGTCCCTTCATTTCATGGAGGCCACTAGAGTCCCCCCCTCCCAGGGCATCACACTTCCTCAGAGGCTTGGCAACAGTGGTGTCGAAGGTGCGGGGTTTTTTCTCTCCTGCTCTGGGTGAGGGGGACGCCTTTCGATTTTGGTAGGATGACTGGCAGGGGGTTGAATCTACCCTCTGTGACAATTTTCCCCACCTCTTTGGGGGAGCTGTGGACTCGCTGGCCACGGTTGGGGGTGTTTGGGATGGAGCGTGGTGCTCGACTTTCCAGGGGGGCCTCTCCGATCAGAGATGCGAGGATTTCCAGTGACTTTTGCAGGAGCTCGAAGGTTGGGCATTGGAGGAGTGTGTTGACGCATATTCATAGTAAGGAGAGTTTTCTGTGGTGAAGGTGTTCCACAAATTGGGAAACGATTCGGCTAGCTCGGATATCGACTTCTTGAGAGATTGTAGACTGCTCTAGATGGTGAAATGCCCACTGAAGGTGAAGATCTTCGCCTGATTGATGAGAAGGGGGAGGATTATGACAAAGCAATGGAGGGTGAGATGGGCCCAAATGGATGATTTGAGATGTCCTCATTGCAAAGGGGTAGACGAAGACACCCAGCACTTCTTTTTTTAGTGTCCTTTTGTGATACAGATCTGGCAAAGGATGGGGATCGACTGGATCACTCATCGGGATACGGCTACTTTTTGCTCTTTTCGCAGAGGAAACACCTACAGTGGAGGGATCACCTTTAGGTCCAAAAGGGATTGGGCCAAGGTTTTGGTGGTGTTGTGGGGGGTCTGGTTGGGGAGAAATGAGGTGCTTTTTAGGGGGGAGAGAATCTATGTGGAAAATTTTGTTTTGTCCATTTCTTCGTAGGTGGTATTCTGGAGGTCTATCCTTTAATCTGTGGTGTAATCTTTTTTTATAAAATGAAATGATTGTGGGTGATTATCATTCGGATAACTGCCCTTCTTGGTTGTGGCCTGGTGACCAGTAAGATTGTTGGAGTCCCAACAGGTATCTAAAGTTGTCTAAGTCTATAATTCTATTTCCTTGATATGCTCAAGATAGATTTGATTTTACCAGGAAATGCGTTTAGAGGATTTTCCCGTGTCTCTTTTCTCCCTTTCCTCCCCATCTACTCTGTCCTCATGCTTGACATCAATTTGTGTCAAAACAGAAGCATCCTGTGCATTTCACATTTTTTCCACATTCTACTGTTTGCCTGTTCTGGATTTCCATGCCACGAAAGGACACCATGTCTATGTTCATTTTGCTCATACCTCAATAGTTCATGTCATCATTAGTGTCAAATCCAAAAGCCATAATGGATCTCGTGTTGTTTGTGCGACCACTGCCCTGAGCAACGCTTGATCTTGCATACCATCTTTATGCCCCTTCTAGTTTACAAGTGGCAACAACCTTGCTTGCTCTCACTTTCCATCTAACATGCAGTGGTGCTTGGACCTTGTGTTTCCAAACCTGCTAATCACATGCTTGTGGAAACACCAAAACTGTCAAGGCGATAAGCGACTGCAAGGTGACAAGCTCTTTAATTGCTCGAGGCAAAAGACGATAAAAAGGCAATCATCTGACTGAATTGAGGCGACAAACCTTTTTATTTTTTAAACTACTAGACATGCCTAACCAATTCATAAAGTAGCATTGATTTTTATAAGAACCATATAATATTATTTAAGTGAAAAAAAAAAAGAATGATCCTATCATATTTAAGTTACAATAACACACATATATTATCATACAATGTGTACACACATATATTATATGTATAATAAATATATTATAATAAGCCAAAACAAACAACCGAAACAAGAGTGACATATATCTTATATGCTATATTGCAATAGAATATAGGTTTAATATCGTAACTTATACATATATTGTTGTAACATATATATACATATGTATGTGTGTATATATGTAAAGATATATCATAATTGCTTATAGTGACATGCACGTATAGACTAAGTTGGTAACATATATCAAAGCAGAAGGCACTAAGAACATATCAAAGTTGTCAAAGTTGACAAAAACATAAATTTATATGGTATATGTATAACATTAACATCTATAGTTGTATATGGTATATGTAACTTCAAACTAAGAAAGTGTCTTTTGGTCTCATATAGAGTGAATTGGGAGTTGGGTGACGAGGTGCAAGGCAGCCTAGGTGATGAAGAAGGCGACCATGTGATTGCCCGGATGAAGCCCCTTCCTTGGTATAACTCTAAGGCGACCTCTGCCTATCTGGCTTAGCCCGATAGCATGAGGCGATAGCCTTGATAGCATGGAGAAACACTTGAATTTGCATTAGGCATGCTTCAATGGGCGATGAAGTGCTCATTGAAGGTAAAGATTTTTGCCTGGTTGGTAAAAAGAGGACGGATCATGACAAAGCAGTGGAGAGTGAGAAGGGTTGGCACTGACGACTTGGCATGCTCTTTGTGCGGGGGGGCGGTTGAGGATGTGCAACATCTTTTACTCCAGTGCCCATTTGTGAAGTAGATTTGGCAAAAGATGGAGATAGGATGGATCTCCCACCAGGACGCGAACAGTTTCTGGTTTTCCTTTCATAGGGGAAATGTGGGGAGCAGTGCTTTCACCTTTCGCTCCAAGCATGATCGGGCCAAGATCCTGGCTATTTTGTGGGGGGTGTGGCTGGAGAGAAATGGGGTGGTATTTAGGGGAGAGAGACCTTATGTGGAGAACTTTGTATCCACTATTTTCTCCCAGAGTGAGGCTTGGAGGTCTATCTTGTAACTCATGATGTAATTATTTTTTTGATGGAATGTATGATTGTGGGTGAATCCGTTCATTTTTCCAAAAAAAAAAACTTCACCTGATATTTGTGGCTTGAATTGCCCTCCGAACCTGCTTGGATTTAATTGTGACTAGCTATCAACCTCCCTAATAAGCTTTTCCTATAACCAAAAAAAGGGAGATTTTCCGATAACTGTCACATGACAGAGCCCTGATATGAAAAAACAAATGGGGAAAACCCCAATCTCCATGTTGTCTCATGTCACACTAGATCCTATTCATATTAAACTTGTAGGTGGACTCATAGTCCCTCTTTTCATTCTCTGATCATATATCTTCGACATGGAGTCTTGAAGCAAAAGGTAATTATGTGGTAGCATATTTTTTTCAAAAAAAAAAAAAATGGTAGAATACCACTGTATCATAGCTGATAAGTTGTGTCCTAACTTCCCTTGTATTGATATCCTGAGTGATGAAGTTGACATGCCATGCTCCATGCTGTCCTTGACACTGCCACTCAGTTGTAGGCCTATTATGAAGACATCGCATGTTTTTAGAAAAGGGTTTTATTCCTTTTCATTTTGAACTTCAAAGATGTAGTAGTAAATAGAAGACAGGTGGATGTTAATTCATGCTTCCACAGTAGATGTTTGATTAATGTGGGTGAATAAGTTGAAGTGAACTTTCTTTCAATGTTGCCCCCATCACATGGCAATCAGTGAAAACCACTTGTGGTGTTTCTGATGCTTGGCCGATCACTAGACATGTGAATACACTTTCTTAGGTCAGCGTAGCCAACAAGGGCTCTTGAATCTCCTTTCACCAAGATGGATTTGTGTCATGGATGCTATAGCAAAATAAAACTCACGCATGGTTGCTAATTCGACATCCACTGCACTTCAGATGAGGCCAAAGGAAACTCCAAACCAAGATCTCACATTATTTCCCTCCTCCTCCTCCTCCTCCTCCTCCTCTTAATGTAAATTAAAAGAAACACTAGCTCATTCCTATGCCTAGACCAAATTCTTATGAGGAGAACCCTTTTTCTACAACTCTACTGTTTTTGTTTAAAAGTCCATTCCTTTTCCTACAGGGCCACAGTTTTTGTTCAAAAGCTTCACATGCAAGGTTTTTTCTTATATTTGGGAGAACGCCTGACTGTGACTTGAAATGGGGCCTATCTAGCTCAAGTAAAATTCAACTGCACCCAATATTCTGTGGGGTGGCTCTTGAAATTAGTTTAGATATAAATCAGATTAGCAATCAGAATGACCTTCTTTCTTCTTCCAGTGGGATGGACAGACCCTGCTATCTTGCATTTACTAATGATATCCTATGTAATTCCTCAAAAAAAAACAAAAAGATATTTTACGAATGGTTCCTGTCCTTGCTATTCATTTCTATCTCCCTTATAACTGGGACTTGATGCTGGTAGCAGGATCATCCAAGAATTGAAATGGTTGTGTACACGTGCATCCAGAGGTTTGCTTTTGTTGATAACATGAATTCACTTAGCTTGTCCACGTTGGCCATATGCACAATGAATGTCGACCTTTCCTGAAATTTAGATAGAAACATCTTTCTCCAGTTGCAAACTTGACTGAAAATTTTAACCATGCCAGTTGAAACGGTGACCATATTGTTCTAAAATGGCTTTCTTTGTATTCCTCCTAACATGTCTAACTTGCTACCGGCAATGCGGGCCGAGTTATTAAACTGACTTACACGATACATCTTTCTGGTTGCGCAGCTGAAGCCTTATGTGGCACAATGCGCTAGAGATGTAACTGTAATTGCAACTGCAACTGATACTGCTGCCAGCACATCCAAGTAGTTGATTGCATCATCGGTGTGCTTCTGATCCATGTCTCTAGTCTTCTCTGCCTCACCAGATGAGCATTGTACTTAGCAAAGAGGTTTGTCCAGGAACTCTCTTGTGTTAACTGATCTCGGGAGTGCACTCATAATGTGCTGGACACATGCATTCTGTTTGCACACTTGAAATTAGTTTCTGGTAGACTTCTTTATTGAAGCTTTTTGAGGAGCCCTTGAGAAATCGTGGGCGTTATAAATTGATTCTTTTGAGTACATTTAAATTATTTAATCGAGGGAGCACAGTTGTCTGTGCCTTTTCTATAATTTAACTGCTTCGAATTCTTTGACTCTAGGCTCAGCTTTCGTTGAATTGACGTTAAAATTTTGGATGGATTCTTTTAGAGGCTCCCACTCTTTGAAATGGAACCATGGAAGATTTGCAATATGTCGTCTCACGGTTCTAATGGTTTAGTCCCTAGAATTACATAAATGGTTTTGACTACTTTGTCCGAGCTTAATGCGTTTTATGTTGCAATTCATTGGACGCTTCTTCTAGCAGGTATTGTAGTTGCAGAAACTTGTAGCGGCTTTTGTGCCATGTTCATGCTAGTTCCTCTACCTGTTGTGGTTGGTTTTGGTGGTGGTTGTTTTTCACACCGTCCATAATTTGGGATTAATTTACTTATATAGTGAGGTTAATATCAGTTTGTGTTCACTTAAATTGATGATAAATTGTAATGTTAACCTTTGTGACGTTTATTTGACAGTGATATTAAAAATATAAAAGATGAGGGTTATTGGATGTGTCAGTAATGTATGATTTTAACATAGATTTAACTAATATCAGTTGAAAATGATGTTAGATAAATTTATGTTAAAGTGACTAAACTTAGGTTACCATTCAAGGGGTTAAATAAACAGAAGTATACCTCTTTTTTAGAAGTTAACCCTTTTAAGTGAACCAAGCTTGATGTTAGTTTCTGAATTCCTTGGGTATATGAAACCGCTGAAAAAGCAATAAATGACCAAGATTTTGTTGTATCCCAATCCTAATAAGGGTCCCATTTGCCAAGATGTTTTTTTTTGGCAATAATAAAAAAACACACAAGCAGTGGAATTTGAGCGGAAGCAAAAAAGAGCTTGATATAACACAAAAGAGATTGGTTAAGAGGAATTAAAATTTTATTTAATTTTATTTTCTTAACTTTCCTTTAGATCGCTGCAAATCACTTTCCTTCCCTTTTTTATGCAAAAACATACGTTGAGGTACCTCCTTAGTTTTTTCTTTTGAATAAGTATTATTTATTGTTTCTTTTATAGGAGCTGTGGGATTTTTGGAAGTCCAAAGAAGTACATTGACATTATTCTGCTTTAAAGTTTTAAGCCTCTAAGTAGATATTTGCTCGTGTTCTTTTGGTTGGGGATGCCCAACAGATCTTAATGCCCTCTAGTCTTAAAGTGGTTTTTGACTCAATGCTACAATTTTGCCTGTGCAATTAGATTTAAGGATATAGGTTGGAAAATATAAAAGTTGACGTAAAAGTTAACATATCGTATTGTAAACATGGTCTTTATTTGATAAATCTTATTTTTATGTAAAAAAAAACTTTACACATGTGGGGTTCATTACTGTTGAAATCGACAACAATTCACTTTTGTATGGATGTAATCCACTCAAATCACATTTAGAATTACTTTACATCGATGTAAAATCATTTTTCACCAGTGCAAAATCACTTTTCACATTCAAAATAATTTAACATTGGTGTAAAGTAAAATTACATCGGTACAAAATTGAATTTTAAGTATTTCATCTGTGGTAAGTGATTTTACACTTGAAATGTGATTTTTAATTTTAGTGTTTAGGGTTTAACATCCTAAATTCTAAATCTTAAGGTGAAAAATCACCTTTTCACTTCTCATATTTAAAATCACTTTCCATAAATTTAAATTCTAAATCCTAAATCCGTAGGTCAAAATTACTATGTACGGGTTTCAAAATCACTTTGCATTGGTGAAATCACCTTTAGAATAATTTTACAGTAATTTTTATAATAGTGTAAGTAGTTTATCATTAATATAAAATTATTTATCACATATATATTTTAGTTCAAATAACTTATATATTTTAGTTCAAAATATGATAATTTTTTTAAATATGATAAGATCTATTACGTAATAAATCTTATATTTTTTATTTTTTTATATTAAATATCAATTATTAAGAAAATTTACATTTAAAATATAAAATTAAAACTAAATCTCACTTTTTAATGTTACTATTTATGTTTTCCAACTAGATTTAATTTGGTTTTCTTTAAAATGTATTCACGTAAAAGTTCTTTTGATAAGCTGATAAACTAGATTTAATTTTGGTACGAAACCACTGTTCTTGTCACTTTGAAGACGGCGGTTGGACAATTTGTACAGTTGGATGGTAATAACACAAAACTTCTCTTCTTTTAACACTGTCAAGTCATTAAGTTTCGCGTTACTTGAATAGTAAATTAGAGAACTTTTGTAGCATGAAATCTCGAATACCACGTTGAATAAGTAAATTAAAGCCTGATATTTAGTAGTGGAATACGAGGAGTATGAAAGTAGAACATATCCACCAGGACATGATCGAATCATTAGAGTTCAGATTTTGCTACGAGAGATGCAGGTTTAAGTTTTTACCCTTACATTATCCCAAAGATTGAAATTTGAAAGTCTGTTGATTTTTTCCTAATTTACCTAAATGGACCTTGGGTAATCAAATAAAACAAAACTTGTACACGATGCAAAAGGGAAAAAGGTTCATAAACAGCACCAAAAGGAAATTAATCTCTAGACTTTTTTTTTGGTTGTATAAATTGTAAAACGGAAATAAAATAGAGCGAGAAATCAATGATGTTGACCCGATTGGATTCTCGGAGACGTGGAGTCATATTCCATAGCCAAGTCAACGTCTTTATTAATAGTGTATTTTTTGAAACGATAATTTTGTTGAAAGGGAGTAGAATTCGACACAAGAGGATACATTTCAACGGGTAAGAAGAGGAAGATAAAAGCCTTATAACTTCGAGAGGGGGAGATTGCGGGTCGAGGTCAAAATTCAGAAAAATATAGATAAGAAGAAAGAGGAAAAAGGAGGTGTTCTAAGATCAAGAATTGGATGACCTCTCAGAGAAAGAACGACTATACGTTCATAGATACGACAAGCGTCAATGAGAAAAATATTGAAGAATACACTAATGAGAATGTTGAAATAAAACAACCTGATGGCTAGATTCGACCATTGACTCATATTAGAATTTCAGCTGTAAAAAGCAAACAAAATTTAAACTAAACTATAAAAAAAGAAAAAGAACGAAATAATCATCAACAAACGAGCAACAACAATCAACTGTAGCAACACGCAACCTGCACAAATGGAAACAACCAACACCATGTAATGACATGACCAACGCAATGATCATGCCACTACTGACCAGCCCTCCATCGTCGTATGCAGTCACACTCGTCGTCACTCACCTCCACCACCGCACGCTGTCATGCTTGTTGTTGCACTCGCTTTCTCACGTACAAATAGGACCACCACGAGCACGATAACTTTGACGGGAGTGATAAAATCTTTATTAATAGTGTTGACTTTATATGTAAATGGACCTCAAAAGTCATTGCCAAGGTCATTAATGTCAAAGAAGTTTTAATTTAGAGAAGATGAAATATGGTTACAAAAAATAAAAATAAGCATGTAATTATAAAATATAAGAGATTATTTACCTAATTTCACTTGGTATGGGTGCATATTTAGTGAGAATCTAACGCACAATATTCATTATAGGTGATGAAATACATAAATTATAGCACTTTTGGGTGTGTCCCTTATTATATATGTAGGGACTAATTTATAGAATACAAATGCTGGTAGTTACATTTTTGGAGATACATGGCCATTAAAATAATGAGTTATGGAGCAATAATGAGAGTTGATTGATTGACTATAATCCTATGTTTCTTTGCATTTCTGTATGAATCGAGTCTGAACAGGTTTTATTGATCTGATTATTGTGTATTTTTTTTTATTTTCTCTCTTCTCTCCCTTCCTGTCACATATCTCTCTCTTCCTCTCTCTCTCTCGTCTCTCTTTATGACACCTATTCTTTCTCTTTCACTTAGGGCTCACGTCTCGAGTAGAAAGCGACGTGACATTTTTTTTCCATTTATTTTTGCATCATTATATCTTGGAGTTGTTCATTTATTTTTTTTTTTTCAACTTTCTTTTGATGTGGCATGGGAAAACGATACGTCGTTATTTTTGTTCTTTGCTGTTATATCGGTGTGTTTTGATTTTCAAATGATGTATTTTGATTTCTTACATGGAAAGTCACTCAGTGTATTTTGATTTTTCACCGATATATTTTTATTTTGTACGATATACATGTCGTATATTTTGATTTTCAATCGGTGTGTTTTACTTTTTCGCGTTGTTGAAAAATCAGCGAAAATGTACTGGTTGAAAATCAAAATACACCAGATAACAAGTAATTTCTCACTTGAAAAATAAAAAATGAAAACGTATTGATTGAAACTACAATACATTGCAATATGTGTTTCTTTACCTTTTTTTTTTTTGTTTACCTTTCTCTTTTTTTTACTGTAATAATTTTTTGAATAGTAATATTTTGATAAAATTTTGTTTTCTATACTCCCATACGTGCTAAAAATTAATTTATATAAAAAGGTAACCATCAGAAATTTCTCATTGATAAGTAAACTAAACCCCATCGAAGGAGACTTTCCTACGAAGGAGTAGCCATCAGCAATTCTTCGTCAAGTATAAACAAAAAAAATGTATTGTCCCCCGGAGACTGGAAAAAGTGGAGGCACGTCACAAGCGGTATAATTTCACACGAATGTGGTCCGTAGGGTCCAGAAGGAGGTTTCCCGCCCGGTAAGAACTCTATGAGGCGCGTGGAAAAAATTGTCCTTTACCGACGACTGCGAGAAAGGTTAGAATAAGCGGGAGAAATCCATCTCTCCATCTAAATTCCCCGGTACGCCGGATCTAAAGCTTTCCTCATGCTAAATGTTGTTGGCCACATGAGCCGTCAATGTCTTGGGCGATTTTTCCCTCAACTCAAGCAAGATAATTTCCGATGATTTTTCATACCTGGTTGGAACCTAACCCACAATCTGAACCAAATCGGAAATGGAACTGGGAGAATTCCAACCAACCCAACATGTCCTACCCATCTAATCCACCTCGGGTTGTCGACCAATGAAACTATCCTTTCTTACATGCCTTTTCTATTTAATATTATCAAAGCATTCAAAACTCACGAGAGTAGATACTAATAAATCAAATATATAATTGGTGAAAACTAACAAATACTATGACATATCACATTAATTACAAACACGGAAAAAGGACGAATAACTGAAACCTTGTAAGAGATATAAGAAGTATAGCTGATACGGAGCAATGAGTTTTTAACGGAATGTGAGACCATGCTTGTTTAAGTTGCAATGTCGTTGACTTTTGAGATATAAATCTTTCATCCCTCACTTGGTTCAAACCGCCTCAAAGTATTGGACTCATCTCGCTTCGGTACAGAACGTGTCCCAACGGAGTCAAAGTCCCACTCCCACATGCCTGTAAAGAAGTCATACCACAACAATTGCACGTGTCGTTTCTCCATCTTGCTTTTTGTGTAGGGCATAATGTTCGTACACGTCGGATTTTGACTTCGATTATGATATTTTGCACCTTAGAACCACTGATCTGAATCTCCCGTGAAGTTAGGCATATTTTTTAAAAAGTGCTCCGCTGCTTCCACTTATACCATCCGTGCTTGACATGCAAAACTTAAGATAAATTAGAATGCTTGCTGGAGGATCAGAAATATATGTAAGTAAAAGAAGACCATTTTAAATCACAATGTAAGCTGTTCCAAGGAGTGGCATCTCTCGTGGAATAGAAGCATATATAAGGGCATTGCCATTTCTCAAGGGTATATGCTTTAAAATGTAAAGGTGGTGTTAACTTAGGGTTAACACTTGAATGCATTTACTTAAACAGGTATTAATATGTGGCATTAATTAGCTTATGATGTAACTAAACCTACTTACTTGGAAGTTAATGGTACAGATATGGAAAGGTTGTGCCAACACCAATAGAAACTTGTGTTGGGCAAAACACGAGTTTGTAAAGTTAAAATTATTTCTTAAGCTCGTGTTTGCAATCTAGGTGTTGACACCAATGGTAGATGGATGTTAATATTGCAAAATAGGTGTTTATATAAAATGTAAATTAGTCTTTAAGAGATGCAAAATTAAAGCGTAGATGTTTTGGATAATTTAGGGACTTTGAAGCTCCCTAGGTAAGATATGGTTTATTAGGGATTGAAAGGGTGCATGGTGTGAGGACTCAACTTCCATTAAGTTTAGTTCACAGAACCACACTTCCTCGAGTCCTTGCTATCGTGATGTATGTTTCTTCTGTGATCATCTCGTTTTGCCTACATTCCTTCCTAGCTCAGTTCACCATCTTCTTCCTTTTCGTTGGGTAAATAAACATTGAATATGGATGACAGATTGGTGCTTAAGTATGAACCTATAAATGAATGAGTGTTGTCTTGAAGCAAGTGAGGAATTATGAGGAATTATGAATGGAATTAGCCTTTAGGTGGAATAAGTGAGGAATAAATTCCTTTTTTTTGTTTGGTTTAGGTGTAGAAGGTGAGGAGGAATAAATTGGCTTTGTTCTTTATTTGGTGAAATTGAATTGTTTGATAGGAAGAATGAAAGTGATGAATTTGTGGGTAGGTAGTAGATTGCTTGGGGAATTATGTAGTTATTAAATAATGAAAGGACCAAAATGACCTAAAAGGATTGTGAATTATCTTTCCCCAATTACATTCCATTATATACTATTATAATACATTGTACTTAAATTTCAATTGTTGGAAAATAAATTAGATTTTCAAAATTTGAAATCCATCCGTTTAGCTTTTCATAATCACCTGTGTTATGTGCTATTAAATCTCTTGTGCAAAAATTTTATTGTATAATATCATGATATGTTAGATAGAATTGATTGTTGTTTTCCTCCAAGTACAAGAATTGTTTGTTACCCAAAATCAGCTCCAACGCAGAAGTTATATTTTCCTTAAAACGAAGAGTTCATCTTTCCAAAATGGCTGAACGTAATTATCCATTCATACAACAGAATGTAATTATCCATTCATACAACATGCACAGTTTCTGTCATATTGATGATCCCACTATGCATAAAGTTTGCATCTTTACAGGAGACATGGAAGTAACCCGAGAAATTGAAGTTTTTTATTTATCTGGAATGTATATAATACATGTGGAGATATCCTCTAAACTTATAATGAATGTCTACAAGAAATTAAATACATTTGAAATTAATACACAATAAGGAGAAAATATAATAGTCTTCTCTGCATAGTAGGCGCTTCCTTCAAATAATGCGAATCACTTCTCATTGGCGCTTCAATTATGAGTTCAATGTTGCCTGCAAATGAAATCAACGCAGATAAGTATACAAAAAGTTCAACTTTGAAGATTGAAATACCAAAGGAAATGGGACTCACAGAAAAAGATATATAACTTTGGAGGGGAGTTTTGGACATCTTGAAGTTGTAGTCGTCATGTATATGAAGTTTAGCTCAGGTAGTTGGCACTAATATCATCAATTATAGGGAGTGTAGAACAAGCATTGTATATAAAGGTTACCCAATCAGTGAGTGACAATAAACGAAATTCAACGCTATCGAAGCTATTTCAAGGAATAAAACATGACCACTACTATAATGTTCAATGACAGGAAGTAAGTGGCAAATGACATATAATCAGAGTAAAATGACTACCAAGTAAACTAACTGACCGCTAAATAACATAGAAACTAACTGACTAAAAACATACAAGTTAGTAGAAAAACTCAACAAACAGGCAAGTAGGATAAACATATAACTCACTGAATACAATTAAAAAATGTGACATAGATGCTGCAAGTTAAAAAACTCAACAAACATATAACTGGTTTGCTACGAAATAATAAGCTGTAGAAAACAACATATCATAACAGCAAATGCCAGCACTTCAGAATGAGAAGGCACAGATTGAAGCTAGGAAAGAAACCACATTAGAATGACAAGAGTAGATATCAAAAGACTAAATTGGAATGACAAGGTAGAGATGGAAGCAGGGAAACAAAATCAAGTTAGAATGACAAGAGTAAATACCATAACACCAAATTAGGCACACAACTCCCACATCAGAAATTATAAAATCATATATCATAAGAGTAGATTAAAGCAGGGAAAAAACTTATAACGGGTTGGGGTTATAAAGAAGGTCTCCTAAACTATCCCTTTAATGGCCCAAATTAGGGGTTGGGGTTGCCTACATTTGCCATCAATGACAACCAATTATACTCGAAATGTGTCACCCCACGAAGGACACCTATATATCGGATGCTTTCCACAAGATCCCCATATAAAATAAAAGGTTTGCTTCAATATGTGTTGAGCTATCATCATTGCCAAGTAGGAACCCTGTTCAAATAAGTAGTAATAGATATTAGCACAGCCCGTTAAGAAGAACATCATAAAAAGTAAGGTAGCAAGGACATGTTCATTTAAAGGAAATGAAGTTCTAGTAAACTAATGTTTAAGTAAGAAACAACGGCAAGTGATTATAATGCAGGAAACTCTATGAAAGATGCAATCCTCCCATGGATCTCACTAAAGTTTCATCTCGCACGGCTTCCTAGATCCCAACTTCCTCTTCCAGTTCATCAATCCTGTGTTTCAAGTTATTGACTTCAACTTGGGAAGTTCGAAATTGCTCCTCCAAAGCATTGTAATCCATGAAATTTTCATTAATTGTAGAACCCATTTCAGATAGGTTCCGTTGTAGTAGCTGAATATACTCCTCATAAGACTTTTGTTACTCTTTATAATTCTTCTCCAACTTGTCATATAAGTGTAATAAAAAATGGAACTTAACGTTCAATGATTCAAATGTAACGAAATGAGTTCTAGCTAAGTTCTTGTAACAGCAACCCTACACGTCACGGGAAATGTGAAATATAATAATAAAGCAAATTTGTGTTACTGCAATAGGAAAAAAGTTGACAAGGTCAACGTATATTCACTTACTGCATCTCCCCGATGACATATGTAGAATATATAGTCGATTATGAATTGAGTTGTCATCACAATCGTTTCCCTAATTAAGCCAAGTAATCTACCACGGTAAAATTTTATACTGTACATGTCCTATGGAATATTTCCAATTTGTCTTTCTATAATATCCTAGTAAACATTTTAACATCAAATAGTAAACCTCATATATGTGAGTTTCTTTTCTTTAGGTTAGTTATGACAAAATAATAATGTAAACTACCCTAGAGACATTATATTAAATTGGTCCACTAAGTAGACATGAGAAGTTTACACTAAAGGGAACATTGAAATGAATCTGATAACATTTCAGAAGATATTAAAGAAAAAGTTTACTGGCACCAAAAAGATGAAAGCATAAAGAAAATTTATAGAAAAAATTTACTTACAAAAGTATGAATGTAAGGTCATGTTCAAGAGGTTATTACATGCTAAAATAGTACGAGATTGATCATGGGAATGATCATATTATATGTATGAGATTGACAGGAGGTTATTACATGTAAGAGATTTATGTTAGATCATATTATATATTAATTAACTGTCCAAATGATGCAGGTTAAAAATGTAACAGTAGATCTGATAGCAAATGTGACAGTAGATGATGCAGCTTCAAAACATATAACTGGTTGACATGAAGTGTTCCTTATTTCATTTGTTACTGATATTGCAACTGTTATTGCACATCTATCTGAAATATTAATGTGATCACATGCTTGGGCACACCCATAGATTGATCTATTGTCTGCGATAGCATTTGGTGGTTAAAGAAAGACCAGATCAACTTTGCATTAAGACTTGCAAATTATCCATGTCATCCTTGTGCGTTGGTTACTGTAAGTGTTAAATGATTTTACAGGTAAGTTAGAACCTCTCACCAATTATAGCTCCTTTTAGTCTCTCCACATGGAAATAGGCCATGTTACTTAGTCGCACCCCCCCCACACACCCCCCAAACTACCGTTACTAGATTTGAGTAGGGTGTTGTGGTGCCTATATGCTGTTGTACATAAACTGCCACGAAAGAAAGTGAAAAACTTGGAACATAAAGCTGCAGCAGAGAAAGGGAAGAGATAGGAGAGGCAGGGACATGGATTCTTCAAAAACCACTTTCACATTTCTGTTTCTATTTGACCATTACAGCAGCAATAATAGACTAATTCCGTTGAACTAGAGGGTAGAAGCCAAAGAAAATCATATTATGGCAACTAACAAGGTAAGGAAACTTCTCAGTGACTTTGCAAATGTGCTTTCAATTACAACCAAGGCGGTCAGATAGGTTGATATCAATGTATAACATGTTTTAGTTTGACTCCCTTTGGAGGGAGCTGAAAAAAGTGGACAGTAGATTGGAGATACAAACTGTAGTTCATACCAAAGGTGAGGATAACCGAGGGTAGAGTGGTAGTAAGAAAATAATCATACACTAGCTAAGTTTATAAAAAGGAAGACGGAAGACCAGAAAAAAGGTACCGGAGAGACTAATTTAGAACTCTTCTTTGTTGCTATTTTGAACATCCATGACATCCTTAGCTACTGTCAACTCAAATATGTTTCTTGCATTAAAAATGAATCCAAAACATGAAGTAAAACTGTCCAGACGATCTGAAGATAGAATCCACCCAAAGATTACAATAGATAACCATGAAACCCCAATCGCCTTGAAACGAACATACCTATATTAAGTGGAAGCCCCTGATAGGCATAAGTAGTGAAAGTAAGAAACAAAGTAGATAATCTAACACAAAATTTATTTGGCATCATCAGCAAAATAGGGTTACCTAATGCAATAAATGGATCTGGAACACCACACAACTCTTGCTTCTTCCAAACACTTTCCTCCTGAACCAACACCTCTTTTTTTTCCTTTCAAACTACTCAGACGTATATTTCATTTAATAACGCCAGTATGCTCTTTTCAAAAAAAAAAAAAAATAACGCCAATATGCACTTTAAGAAGCACCATTAAAACCAACATATCTCGACTGTAGAAACAAAAACTACCAAAGTAACATACATTTACACGTACCTATCAGCTAGCAAAGTTCAAAACTTATTAAAACTACGAAAACCACAATGAACCACAACAACAAATCAGGAAGAAAAGAGAACACCACCGATCAGCAAAGTCAAACATATTGACTTGTTCAAGGCAGAGGTATATTTTGAAGTTATTTGATATGAATAAATTCTGATCTGTCTTACTATCTTGATCTATCTCTGTTCATGCACCCTGGAGGATAACACATAAAATGATTTTTTGCAGATTTGGATAAATCATGGTGACAGGAAAAGATCATGCAATATGGAAAAGTTTTTGTTTCTACTTATTCTTCATGCACCCTACAGCTTAATTAATTGAACGGATGTAGCAGCAACATGATTGTCTATGCATAGAGTTTATTAAGCAAATTTCATAGATGCTAAGTAATAATTTTTCCATTCAACATCATGAAGAATTTGAAATCCTATTTGCAGAAGTAATTCCTTGACATGGCTTCTGGGAGCCAAGGTCTTTGATATAAGCATTAGGGCAGAAGCACATACTGCATTGCATACTGAAGCAAATATTGCAGTATTACCTTAGATTTGTAAATCTTACTCAAACAATAGGAGGTACGTAAGGAGTTACGTAAGGAGATTTGTCAAGATTACTACCTTCCAATGATCTTAGCTGTATGTCTCTCGTGAACACACCTCAAGTGATCGAGTAGCAACTACTCCTTGACCAGAGTCGCCTCACCTGCAAGAAAAGCAAACTCAACATAGTCATTTGTTCAGTCAAGCAAAAGAAGGAAAAAGAACACGTTCCGACAACCTTTACCCACCTCCTCCTCCAATAACAAGTCAAGAACAACCCACAGTATGACTTCAAACAACCATAAACCCAATTTATAGGAGGACCTCAACCTTATCCTCTTGCGAATTTGAAGCCATTTGTCATTACTGATCTCCCCACATGAAGATGAACATGGGCTTAGAGGATTCATCACATTAATGAACCAAATCCCATGCTAGGATGTGAGAGAGCACACGATCAGGATGTATAGTCACGCAACAAGGAAATCAGAGGTAAAAAAGATCTTGAAGATAGTAACATATGAGGAAATTAAGGAGTAAAGACATGCGGCATTGGCAGGAGAGAGCAACCACGCATATCAGAAAATAAAAGGAGCGAAGACCAAAGACCACTCAACAACCGCTGTCAATGGAGTAACTCCTCATAAATAAAAGCACCAATAAGATTTATTGTAGTTTAGTCAAAATGAGCAACTGCACAACCATCAATGGCATCGCAGCAGCAGATCATGAAATCCCCAAAGTCCACAAGATTACAAAAGGGGTGATTAGGGCAAATGATTGTTTAATTCCTCAACACAGTTAATTAAGTTATTTAGACTTAATTAATCGCATAAGAAAGTAACTTAGGTTAACTTGAATTAATATTAATTATGTAGTATTGGGTCAAGTTAACCTAACATTTTAGAGCTTTAATTCTTTTTAACTGATTGAGTCCAGGTTATTTACTGGGAGGCATAACTTATCTTAATTTACTATTAATTCCTAAACATAAATTACTAATTACTTAATCAATCAGAATTATAATTAAAATATTTTTAAGTACATGAATCTTGCATAAAAGATATTTAATTAAAAGCACGCAACATTCCATTAAAAAAGAACATATTTACACATGTGATTTTTCATTAAAAATCAAGTAAACATATTTATTACACCCATTACAACTAATTCTAAAAGATTAAGTTAAGAAAAAATTATACAAATGAATACAAATGCCTTATTATATCAATTAAGCTCAAAATATTAAAAGGAGACATTATTACATTGAGAATACAAAAATAAGAATTAAAAATCACAAGTCTCCTTTCTTCTTCTCTTCAACCCTTTTCTTTTTCTTTTTTTTAATCTCTGCCGTAATTCTCTCTCTCTTATTCTTCTTTTTCTCTTCTTCTTCTTCCTTTAAACCCTCTCTATTCTCTTTTCTTTTAACTCTCTCATTTTATTCCCTTAATTCTCTTCTTTAATGTGCTTCTTAAATTTCTTATACTGTGCACAATGCAATCCACACTTAGTCGATTTCTCTGATCCTTAACCAATTTTTCTAACACTTAATCCAAAAATTTTGGTTAATGGGCGGCTTGGCCTTTCGAGGATACACAACGCCCACAAGGGGCGAGTCCAAACCTTACTCAGCTGGGCCTAATTTGTTTATTAGGTAGATTTTTCATATTTTTGTCTCAATGCACAGTCTTGGCCTCCCAGGCCCACATCCACATCCACGCCCACTCACGGGCCCACGCACACATGCATATGCCTGCGCACGCACACACACATCCACACAGGCACGCGCACATGCACGTGCCCACACCCAAGCGAGTTTCTCTTTGCGCCCAGTGCTGACGACTAAAACATCGTCGACACTTTTTCATAATATAGCAAGGTGTGCGCTTAATCGTTCCCGATGTGGGACTATTTTAGTCCATTCCTGATTGAACTTTGGCCAACGATTCCGGCCGATTGGCTGGACCAAATTGAGCGTTCCAAAGCTCGATTGAAAGCTCTAAGGATAATCTAAAGGATTATAACACCAATTTGGTGTTCTAATTAGTTCTGGCCCTTCGATTTGAAGGGCTACGGTGGAATGTTTTCACGGCCAATGTGGCTTGTAGAGGGGGATTTCATGTCTAAGGACCTTCAAGAGGATGTCTGACCTCCAGGTGAGGTCTGAAACCATCTTCAGTAGATGGTTCTGCATCTAATAGTGAAAAAAGGGAACTCTGTATGGCTTCAGGAAGAGGAAGAAACTCAAGAGCTTCTAATAGGAGCTTCAGAGCTTCATTTGAACTCTGAAAAGTTTGATAGAGAAAGGAAGACCTCTGGAACATAATCAAACAACCTCAACAGGTTGTAAAGATTCAATCTGGGTGGAATTAGCGTTTGAATTTCGCCAAAAACTCAAAGAACACAATAATGAGTTCAAATGAACCCAAACTGATAGTAACTTGAATTCTCACGAATTCCTTAATTAAACTTAATCAAATCAATTCTATTATTCTCCAAATCATTCCAGAAAGCATTTCAACCAATTAAACTATAAGATTAGTCATTGATTTGGACCTAGAGTTGACCAGAATGGGCTCAGAATTGACTTTCTGTTCTAAGCTTCCTTAGATAAAATTGAAGCCATGAATCAACTTAATTCTTCATCAAGACTTAGTTTAAGACTTCAAAACCAAATTTTGATCAGATCTACAGTGAATTCAGTCATCGCCGCCAGAGGTAAGAATGAGGCTTGTTCGGTGGAAGATCCTAGAGGTTCTCAGAGCAACTAAAGATCAAGATCTTCTACAAGTTCTTCTCAAGCTTTTGGATCAAATTTTAAGACCTAAACCTCATCAAAATTGTCTCTCCAACTTCGCCGGAGTTGAAGAAGACAGAGATCAATAAGGAACTCTAGACCTCAAAACGTAATATAAATCATCAATTCCTGATCCTTAAGCTTTATAAATGTATTTTGGAGCTTCTTAGGTCAAAACATGGGTTGAAGCTCAAAAATGACTCGTCGGAGCTCACCGGAGCTTTAGTGAGTCTAGAATTGACATTATAGAGTTTAAAACTCCATGGAATTACTTAGAAATAACCTCAAAAGTCTCCTGAGGTCGTAAGGAACCTTAAGAGTTTGACAATTGACTCAATTAAAGATAAAATCATAAGGTAGGCTTCAAATTCAAAGAAATTGCAATCTAAGTTCGTTGGAACTCAGATTGACTCCTCTCACTCAATTGAGTGAGAAGATTTGTTCATTAAGATACGACGATGATCTAGATGTGATTAATTAGATGTTTTAACTCTTCTGAGCTCACCATGGACAGTGAACTCAAGAGTTGAAATGAATTTAGGCGTTTTATGAATAGGTGATTAATTCTTTAATTAACACTTCAAATGGGGCCCTTAAGTGGTGTATATGTGATGGAGAGCCCCAATTGGATGTGATCTACGCTCGGTGACCTCCGCCATGGACAGCGGAGGTTGCCAGTGAATGTGGCGATGACTTAAGTGTAACAGCTGATAAAAAGAACTAGGGAGTAGTGCTATGAATTCATGATGAGAAAAGGAAGTTGATTAATGTGTAAAAATAACAAAAGAGTGCTCCAGTCAAGCTCAACGAGCTCATCGGAGCTGGAGAAGATGGCAAACAAACTGAGCATCCAAACTTAACTAAGCTACTTAACCTACTAAATTAAAACTACGCTATACTTACCTACCTAATCCTATTGATACCTAGACGAAGGGGGGCAGAAATCTTCGTCAATGGCTCTTCACAGAGGATGAAACCAGAGGGTCAAGGAAAGAAGTTTGGCGGGTGTGTTCACGGAGTAGAAGCGGAGTTCGGAGTCATCGCTTTGTCCAGAGACACGACGGAAGATGGCAAAGCTCAGCAGATGGTGGAAGCGATTAGAGAAAGTGCATGGAGGTGAAGGGAGTTCGCCAGAATAGGAAGGAATAGCCTATTAGTTAGCTACAGTTGGGGGAAGAGGGTAGGGAGCTAACTACCAAAATCGAAGGGTTTAAGGGGTATTTATAGGGTTCGGCGGCTGTGAAGGAGCTCGAATCTGGACGGAATTGTGACTAGATTCAAGGTACCATCGACGTCTTCTTCGACGCCGGTGAAGTTAACCTTGAGTCCGAAATAGGATTTCAGGTGCATCTAGATCGTGGGATGGAAAGATGACGGTGAGCGCAAGCTCTAGAAGCTTGGTGATGAGAGGCTCATCATGGCTTCTAATTACCTCTAATTAACTAGTTTCCCTAGTTAATTAGCTAGGAATATGTATATATATGGGTTAATTATAGAATAAGGGATAAATCATTAAAGGACCTTAAATAAGTTAAAAATGTTAAATTATTAGCCAATTAATATTATTAATAATTTAATTAATAAATGGACTCAAAATATTATTAATTATTTACCTAATTAATGTGTTAATTAAGTTAAGCATAATTTATACATAAGTATGTAATAACTTAAGTCACTTTACTTAATTAAATAAATTAAGCTAAAAAGGTCAAAAATGTAAATCCATGGTTTATAAATAATATTTGTCTAATTTATAATCATATATAAAAAGTTGAAAAAGATTTAAATTAAAATCTTAAAAACCCTAGTTTACGTTTTAGTCCTTAAATTTTATTTCAATCGAGTACTTTTTCTTCACTTAGGTCCTTAACTTTCCTTGCAATCAAGTCCCTGTATACATCTTCTCCTTCTTCATTTCTTCTTCAGCGATTTCGACGGCTGACGACAAGAGGTACTTTCACTCGCCGATCACAGTTTATCTGATGCTCGTCTGCCTCTGCCAATCTCCTGGAGCTTGCGCTCACCGCCACCTTTTCATCCATCAGTCTGGATGAAGCTGCAATCCTAATTAGGGCTTGAAGATAACCTCACTGGCGTCAGAGAAGATGCTGGTGGTTATCTTGCACCTAGACGTTACACCATCCAGATTCATTTTCCTTCTTAGCCGCTGCAACCTATAAATAACCCCTCCACCTCTCCGATTTCGAGAAGTTAGCTCCCTGCCCTCTTCCCCCTACTGAGCTAACTGATAGGCTATTCACTCCAAATCCGGCTACCTTCTCCCGCTTCCACTGTCTTCCTCCGATCATCTCCACTCGACTCTGATCTCCGCCGTCGTCCCCTGAGTCTTCTGACGAAGTGCCGACGTCGGACTTCACCTCTGTTTCTCGCCAACACTTGCCGGACTTCTTCCTATACCCCTTTGATTTCCTCCTCTGTTACGACCTTCGACGGAGACTCTCTGCCCCCTTCGTCCAGGTAACAGTAGGTTAGGTAAGTTAGAGTAATTAGAGTAGTTAATTAGGTAGTTTAGTTATGATTAATGTTAGATCTTTCTGTCATCTTCCTCAGCTCCGGCGAGCTCTTTGAGCTTGACTGGAGCATCTTTTTGTCTTTTTGAATCAGTGATCATCTTCTACAATCTTCCACGATCATCTCTGGTGCATTAATTTCTTGGTTATAACACTTATATGCCTAATCCACCTCCACCTTCACCGGTTGCTTTCGCTGTCCATGGTAGAGGTAACTGTTAAGATCCGTTCTGTCCTGAGCCTTTTAAGACATCTGGATTGTCGGTCATACGTCCGGTCAGACATCGGGACTCCTTTCCAGATGTTTGGAAATTGAAATTTTTGTGCAAGCCTTCGCGTCTACGCGCGGGCGGCTCGCAGACAATACCCTCTTTCCTCCCCTTCCTCTCTCTTCCCTCCTCATACAAACCCTAACGAGCCTTATAAAAGGCCCCCCTTCCCCTCTCGTTCACCCCACTCCACCACCACCCCTTTCTCTTCCTCCACCCTAGTGAGAGGAGCTAACGCAAGTGAGAGAGCGTGAGAGCGGCGACGAGGAGGAGCAGCGTGAAGAAAGGAGGAACTTGAGCTTGCGAGCTCGTGTGGGAGATCACCGGAGGGCATACGGCCGGAGCGGCGCATGTGGGAGGAGTGCGTCAGGGAGTCATCCTTGACGCTGCTGCAGCTGGAGCTACAGGCGAGGGGGAGGGGTGAGGTTGCGCGCAGCGAGGGCTGTTGGTACTAGAGCACCACGATCATTTATTTTGATGATAACAAAACACGTGTTATTTAACATTTGCAATTTGAGTCCTAGATTTCAGGTCAATTGCAAATGTAGATGTGCTTAAACGGAGTTCGAGCTCGCATCCAGGACGGATTTGAGGAGCTTGACGGAAAATAGAGGAGGTTCGCGTGGAGCGACAGATTGAAGATAGAAGACAAGAAGAATAGGGTAGATTCTTTTTAATCCTTTCTTGTATCTCTTGTCTTTATTTTCTTGTTCTTATTTTCCTTAGAAAATTATGTTAAAGAGCCTCAAAGTACCCTAATAGTAGTCTTAGGAACACCGGCACAACCTTAGGATACTTAGGTTTTCTGTAGAATACTTAGAAAACCAATATAGGGTTCAAACAGCACTTCCATACGTCTAATTCCCAAATCAGACGTCTGATAAAGTACTTTAAGACGTCTGACTGTTGTTTCAGGCGTCTGATATCTGTTAGGCTGGACATAGCTAGTCCTGTCTGATGAAATCAGACGTCCAGACCTTAAACCAGACGTCTTAGGAGACGTCTGATGGACTTGCCAGACGTCCAGATAGTGGACCGTTGGCTAGCTTAGCAGGCACAGCAGAATATGACCGTTAGAGCCTTATCAGACGTCCTTAGGCCTTTCCAGACGTTTGATAAATGACCGTTTTGCCTCGGCTGACCCAAAATCTCTTCTCAGAGATTTTCTAGCCGTTGCAACGTTTGGAAAATCCATTCCCACAGTAAAAGTAGGTTTCCAGACGTCCAGACATAGTGCCAGACGTCCTATATGTCGTCTGATGGACTTGCGCAAAAATCCTGTTTAGATCTGATCCAAGTCAGGGAGAGACCCGCCCAAAATCAGACGTCTGACATTGAAATCAGACATCTTAAAGTGGAGTTCCAGACGTCTGATGCAAGAATTAGACGTCTGATAAGCCTGTCAGAACAATGATTGTTCTTGATTTCGGGCTGATTCTCTTGGGCTTTGTTCCCAACGGCTATAGAACCTTTCCTAAGCCTTCCAAAGCCTTCCTAAGGCCTTTATAAATAGAGGGGAGCCTTTGACACACCAAGACACACTTAAGCAACATAGTTCCACTCTCTTGTGTCCTAGCTAGCTCTTGCTCTCTAAGCTTAAGCTCCATTCTCTTGAGAGCATCAAGTTTCGCGCACCCGCTCTCCCGCCGTTGTCTACGAGAGTGACTTTGCGTCGTCGCGTGGCACACGCACCGCGTCATCAACTCGACGCACTCCTTGCAAAGGGGAGTTTCCTATTTCCTATAGAAGCTAGGTTTAAATTCCTTTGTTGGCTCTATAGGATTACTTGTTTTATTTTATCTTTGTCTTTTGGTTGGGTATTCGCTTTGCGAATTCCCGTCTCCTTCGTGGGACAAAATCCTTCTCGTGGAGAGAAGGGGTTGAGGAACGCTACCCTCGTACTTGTAGCGTGGTTGTATTGAGGTTGAATCACCCTCGTTTTAAGTGATTCAGTTTAGTGGATTTTGATCAACTTGGTTGATCGGAAAATCCTAACTCGAGAGGGTTAGGTGGTGGTTTTCACCCAGTTTGGGTTTCCACCAAAAAATTCTTGTGTTCTTTGTGTGATTGTCTTTTTGTGTGATTGTTTATTCCTTTATATTATTTCCGCAATTTTTTACGTCACACTGATCTCACCCCCTCCGAGTACGAAAACTACAAGGGCGAGAGGAGGAGGTTCTGGTTCTGGGTTTTTCCCAGATTCAGACGTCTGGAGTGACGTCCAGACGATGGAGCGGAAGTCTGGAGACTACTCCAGACGTCTGAAGGCAGATCTTCGCGAAGGTACGTTCCATTTGCGGATACGGCCATGCAAGCCACTCCGTAGCTACGCTTTGCGTGGCTAATTTGAGAAGATTTTGCTGTCGTGTGTAGGTTTTGCTTCGGGAAGGCGCGGGACACGCCCTCCCACGGGTTTTAGACGTCTGGGCAGCTTACCAGATGGCTGGAAGCAATCTTAGATGTCTGGAGAGGTGGTCGGACGTCTGAAACTGGGTCCAGACGGTCTAGAAGAGATCCTGGACGTCTGAGGTCGACGTAGAGCCTGAGGTGCGTTTCTGGACACTTTTAAGACGTCTGGACTTTGTGCCAGACGTCTGATTTGAGTCAGTAGGCCTATTTTTGACTCGTTTAGGGTCCGTTTTACATAAATAAGATATCGGTGTTTTCCTTGTGAGTTCCCCTACTTGTTAGAAGGCTTTCTATATTGTTCTGAATGTTCTATTGTGATTGTTCCTTGTTATAGAACTTCGTTCCATTGCGGGTTCGGGGCTTGTTGAGGCACGTAAGCCTGCCGTTCGAGGCCCCAATACTCCTGGGTTGTCTGGTAGAGTGGCTTCCCCTAATTTAATTATAAACCTGAATGCATGTGTGGAATGAATGATTTGACCCTAGGATATTTCATGAATCCTAGAACGAGAAGTTACTTGGAATGTTTGTATGCATGTTTGATTGCAGTCTTGAAGGAATAAATAGAAATGATAACAACTGCGTGTTAATAAACAAGATCTACCTGTGAAACATGAATTACCTGTGCTTGTTAACCAGTTACTTGTGACATTATCTGTTGTATACGTTAAATGATAAAAATACGAGCTGCATGTGTATAATCTGAGAATGGAAATGTGAATGATAGAAATACGAGCCGCATGTGTATAACCCGAGAATGGAAATGTGTAGGATGAAACCTGGTATGGAATGGCATGAGAAATATGAGCATGAACCCCACGGGGAATTAGCAGTAGAGCTCCTGGAAATAAATGGAATGGATCTGGAAATGTGAGTTGGGAAGTGTACTGGCCCTTGAGTACGTAGTACCAAGGAGAGCGACTGTCCCCTGTTTAGTGTAGAGAGGAGCTAGCGCCCTTGGGTTGGGACTCAGGGTTAGGATTGACCACTCTACACCGACTTCTTGGCCCTCGTGTACACTATACCGGGGAGAGCTACTAGTGTAGGGAGAGAGCTAGCCACCCCACGGGGCCCGGGGCTTAGCTAGTCACCCAACACTGACTTGTTAGGCCAACTAGGAAAACCAGGGTAGTTAGACGAGGGTGCGCGGACTGTGGAGGGGCGAGACCCCTGTTTGGTTCTTAGGGGCTAGACCCCTGTTTCTGAGAGGGCTATGCCTTATACTGTTCCATGTTGTACTTTGGGCGCACTCGTTAGCGGAAATACTGACCGCGTGCGAGTGCGGGGTAGCTACCCGTGCGCTTATCGTGCGTGTCGCAGTCACCGTTATGTCTATCCGTGACCTTGGGGTGGTTGACTAGGTATAGGATCACCACGGGGGACTCTTCCGGCCAGGAGAGCACCACGTGTGCCTTCTACTCTTTGAAAAAGAACTCAATCAAGATCGTTCCCACGAGGAACATTCGAGATCAAGAAAGAGATTTGGAAAATATATAAATCAATGGGTGAAAAGGAATAACTAGTAAATTAAAGAATTGGAATAGCTAGTTTACCTGTTAGCTTTATTGCTTTAGTTAGTTGGCTGCCACTTTACTCAACGTTCCCTGACTTTGTGTACTCATAACCCTTTTTAGGTCCAGGTGTTGAGCAGCCCAAGTCTCTGGCTGTAGAGGGTGCTGGGCTTAGTAGAGCCCAGTAGCTGTAGTTGTCTGTTGTTGTACCTTTTTGTTGTAGTGAGTTTCGAACTCTTGTACTTTTACGTTCTGTACCTTTACATTTCTGTACCTTTATGTTTCTGTACCTTGATACTGTTTTACTGTTGTGGTGGTGATATGTACTGTAGTAGCTTTACTTTCTTTACGGCTGTACTCTTTTACTGTTAGTTGCTTAGCATAGTGAATGTGATTTACTTTCTTGCTTTTTGGTTATTTCTTGTTGGACGACTAGGTCTTGGGATTAGTCGAGTCGAGCCGGTCTCGGGTCTTGTAGGAATTCGGGAACCGGGTCGTAATAGTAACTGAGTGCAATTTACATGCACTGGGGCCCTCCATCACTTAGTCATCATCTAAGGGCCCCGATCTTCATACTAATTTAACTAAAAATCACCTATATCTAAAACGCCTAAATTCCACTCAACCTACTGAGCTTGTTGTCAATGGCAGCTCAGGAGTTTCTCCACCTAATTAGCCATCTGTACACCATCGGCACATCCCACTGACTTGTTCTCTCTACTCAATTGAGTGAAAGAACTTGACCTGAGTTCCAACAAACTTAGATCACACTCTCTGTGAATTCATTGCATATCTTTCATTTTAGTCAACAATTGAGTGAATTATTGAGTTCTTGAGGTTCCTTGTGACCTCAGGAGACTTTTCAAATCTTTAATGGCCTGTTTTGATGATTTATACACACTTTTAGCCATTGTCTGGTTCCAGTGAGCTTCGACGAGTCAAAAAGTAGTCTTCAGCCAATAGAACTTCCTAAGAAGCTCCAGATTATTTAATTGAGGATTAATGATAATTTTTTATGGGAACACCATCATGAGCCCTAACTAGCTCATTTTGACCCAATGAAGTCAATAAATGCTCCTACATAGCCAACTGAAGGTCATTATTCATTGCATAACCTTTCTGAGAGAAACACAAGAAATTAGGGGTAAAACTGTAATTTTACCAATGCAATACAACCACAGGTTTTCTCAAGGGCTAAATAAAGGTCAAATGATCTTAATAAGATAACTAGTGGGTTGGATTAGATAGAAAAGATTTTGTGTGTGTTTTGTGAATTAAATGACTTTGAAATGCTAAATATAGACCTACTTAATTAGCCAAGGTTCTGGTCAGGATAAAATTCACTTAAATCCTCTAAAAATCATAGAAAAATATTGTTTATGGTTTGGTACCTTCAATTTGGCCATCGGAACCCATTTTGACCAAAATTGGAGTCCCAGACAGATATTTACCCTGAAATGGGTTTTTACATAAATTACACAGTCAAACATGGTCAAAATCAAAATCCAACTTCATCATTGGATTCCTTATGTCCAAATTAGGTTTTTACCAAAATTTGGATCCAGGATGAGTTTGTTGGTGCTAGAGCACCGCAATTGTTTGTTTTGATAATAACAAAACACATATCATTTAACATTTGTGCTTGGAGTCTTAGATTTTAGGTCAATTGCAAATGGAGACGTGGTTAGACGGAGTTCGAGCTCACATCCAGGACGGATTGAAGGAGCTTGACGGAGAACAGAGGAGCTTCGCGAGGAGCGATGGCTTGAAGAAGGAAGGAGATGAAGAATATGATAGATTTCCTTTCCTTGTAATCTTTGTACTTTTGTTTCTTTTGTTGCTATTTATTTTGTTACTTAGATTCATGTTAAAGAGACTCAAAGTACCCTAACAGTAGTCCTGGGAACACCTGCACAATCCTACGATACTTAGGTTTTCTGTAAAGAACTTAGAAAACCGAAATATGGTTCAAATAGCCATTTCAGACATCTAATCTGAATTTCGTACGTCTGATAATAACTTTTAAGACGTCTGACTGTTGACTCAGACATCCGATAACATTTAGGCTGGACTTAGTTAGTTTTATCTGATGAAATCAGACGTCCATACCTCAGTCCAGACATCTTAGAAGACGCCTGATGGTTTTGATAAACGTCCAGTTAGTGGATCGTTGGCTGCCTTAGTAAACAATGAAGGATATGACTGTTAGAGCCTTATCAGACGTCCGTAAGTGTACCCAGACGTCTGATATATGACTGTTTTGCCTCGGCTGACCCAAAATCTCTTCTCAGAGATCTTATAGCCGTTGCAATCTCTTGGGAATCCATTTCCACAGAAAAGTTTGTTTCCAGACGTCCAGACGTCCTGTATGTTGTTGGATGACAATTCACTAGAACCTTGTTTAGGTCTGATCCAAGTCAGTGAGGAAACCCGCCTAGAATTAGACATCTGACTTTGTTCCTAGACATTTTAAACTGGTTTTCCAGACGTCCGATGCCAGAATTAGACGTTTGATAACCCTGTCAGAGTCATGATTGATCCTGATTCTGGCCTGATTTTCTTGGGCCTTGCACCCAACGGCTATGGAAGCCTTCTAAAGCCTTCCTAGGCCCTCTATAAATAGCAGAGAACCTCTTGCACACCAATACACACCTAGTAATACACTTTTACATCATTTTTTGTCTTTTGATCATAAGAAGGAAGCTCTTGCTCTCCAAGCTTAAGTGCTACATCTAGAGAGCTGATCCGTTTGTGCACCCGCTCTCTTGCCGATAATTACGAGAGCGACGAAGCGTTATCGCGTGTTCACTCATCCTCGTCAAGCTGACGCACTTCCATCAAAGGGAAGTTTCCTAATTCCTATAGAAGCTAGATTCAAATATTTGTGGCTATATAAGATTATTGTTATTTTACTTTGTTCTTTGGTTGGGTATTCGTGTTGCGAATTCCCGTCTCCATCGAGGGACAAAATCCTTCTCGTGAAGAGAAGGGGTTGAGGAACGCTACCCTCGCACACGTAGCATGGTTGTAATTGAGGTTGTACTACCCTCGTTGAAGTAGTACATTAGTGGATTTGATCAACTTGGTTGATCGGAAAATCCTAACTCGAGAGGGTTAGGTGGTTGTTTTCACCCGGTTTGGGTTTCCGCCTAAAAATAATTGTGTTCATTGTGTGATTGTCATTTTGTGAGATTGTTCCATTTATAATTTCGCATTATATTACGTCACGCTGATCTCTCCCCCCTCCGAGTAAAGGAAACTACAGAGTTTGCCTTGACCTAGTTTGCAAAAAGTCTTGTCTGATTACATTTTGACCCCTAACTTTCAAAAACCCTTGCATTTAGCCCCCTAACTTCTTTGTCGTCTTCACAAGTAGGTCCCTCCGCCATTATCATGGAGGAAGCCTACTCTGGCGACCTTTGATAGAGAAGATCTCCTTGATTGCTTGGAGGATATGTTCCAAAATTGGAAGGAAGATCCTTTGAGAAATTCCCTCCAGTATGAACCCATTGATGAACTCTGATTCCCTCCCAATCTCTCATGCGAACGCATGAGAGATTTGGATATCCTAACAATTCCCATCTCCGGCGACCTTCCAAGCTTGGGAAGCTTGCTACCTAAGCCCCAACCACCCTATAGAGCCCTATTTAAAGAAGCCCAGATCTCCCTGACTTCTGGACGCTTGAATTCGACCTCGAATACCCTCAATTCTTCTCTTCCCCTCACGGCCAGAGGCTCCTCGACGTTCGGCGACCTTCCCTGCTCCTTCTCATCATCTGACCGCCAGCAGATGCACCTCCTCCTTGCCTTCGTCCGCATCTCGCCGTACCAGCAGACGCACCTCCTCCTTCATCCTCGCCATTCCCACCTCACCGGAGCTGCCTTCATCTCCAGCTTCGGCCACACTAGACCCAACGCCCTCGCTGTCCCCCCTCGTCGATTGACTTCCTAGCTAAGTTCCCTCTCACCTCTACTTTATTTCCACATTAACTCCACTTCAACCCAACCGCTGCGGCCCTTCGCACCTCCATCCCTTCCATCTTCGGTCACCACCTCCGGTGAGGCCATCCCATCTCCACAGGCCACCCAAAACCTCACCGACAAGCCTTCGACCTCCGCCTCACTTCCTTGATCACTTCCCCTTACTTTATTCACCTCGCCACTTCCTCGAATCACCCCCCGAACACACCTACTCACACGCACACAGTCTGCCCTAGGCACGCATTCGCTGCCACTGCCACGCCACGCCACCACCCCTAGCACATCCGTCGTGCTCTGACGATCCTCTCTGAGAGATTTGACGTAGCCGCAAGGCCGTTTTATTGATTTCAGGTTACAGGCCCCATCCACCATTGGCAGCAAGCTTGAAGCTTGCTTGAGGTCGCTCCAGGTGCTGCCAGGCCCAGGTTGAAGTCCCAGGACGCGCGGAAGACTCTTGCGCACACACCCAAGGCTTCAATTAAAGTCGAAAGCCTCTGTAGCTACTGCAATTGGAAGCATCATCCTTGCTATAGGCGCGCAAGAAAAGGAGGCGCAGATAGTCCCACCTCAGAAACGAAGTGGCGCCCGCACCTGAATAAATTGCAAAAGTGTTGTAAGTTGTTTGCCTCAGTACCACTTGGTGAGGTCCCTCTCATCTACACCCAGTCTCGTCCGTGACACAGCCTCCGCGAACCTGGCTGACCCGACTTGACTTGCACTCCTCGCTCACCACGCACGCCGGTGAGCCTGGACTCGGGTACGCACCCGATCGGATAACTCGAATACCTGTGTGGCTCTGGGAGAGTGGATCCTAGGAGAGAAAGAGAGGAGTGTCACGCGGGTAGGGGGAGGGTTTTACTACAGGGATCTTTGGCCGACACTTAGCAGATTCTAAAGAAGAAGAGGAGGCCAGGGTTGAAGGCAGAAGGAAGAAGAAGAAGTGAAGGAAGGCTCGGAAAGGCAAAGGAAGAAGAAGGAAGAAGAAGAAGAGGCCAAAGACAGAAGCTGAAGAGAAGAAGAGAAATACACAGCTGTAGAGAAGAAAAGAAGAAGAAGAAAGGAAGCCGCAGAGAGAGCAAAGGCAAAGGAAGAAGGAAGGAGAAAGCAAAGGCAGAGACAGAGAGAAAGAAAAGAAGAAGAAGCAGACACTTTAAGTTGTCTGATTCTGTCATTAGACGACATATCACTACTTTCATTTCATTGCAAATACATTGAGTTCTTTGGTGATATTGTAGGAGTATTTGGTGATCTCAATCACCATTTCACTCCCATATTTTTGCACATTGCTACTGACATTATTGCATTCTCTTTTAATTCTGAATTGTAATTTTGATTTCTAAATACCAATTTGCTCCCTGTGTTCGACCTCGAAAATCTTTTCGAGTAATAAAAGTGTATTCATTTTCAAAGCGATTTCGATTATACTGCAATGTGATTATTTTAAACCTTACGATCTCGCTTTGCGACTAAAACAATTTTACAGTGTTTATTTTGATGTTTTGAAGTCTGGAGCTCCATATAGGCCTTTGTCTTCTCCAACTCCGGTAGAGTTGGAGAAGACTATTTGTTAGGGTTTAACTTAGTTTAGGAGGTCTAGAAGCGTTAGGAAGATGCTCTGAGGTTAAACCCATGGATCAATCACTTAGAAAAGTTGTAGTTTGTTCTGACGAACAAACTCATTTAGGATCTCAGGCGATAGACCTGAAATCCTAGAATTCTTGGTTGAAATCTCTTTTTGAGATCCTGAATAAGTTCCTGAGGTGGAATAGAGTTGATCCATGACATTAATTTCATCTGAGATAACGTAATGAAGAAAGTCAAATTTTGAGGTTTAATGGTCAAACTCAGGTCTGATTGGATGATTGAGACATCAATTAGAGGAATTGATGAATTAAAATGATTCTTGGGATGATTTTAGATGATTCAGATTTGATTTGAATAAGTTTTATTTAGGAATTCATGTAAATTCAAGTTTTGTTCAGTCTGGGTTCATTTGAACCCAAAATTGACTTCAATGTTTTTCTGATGAGATTTGGATGAAATTGTTGCCTAGTTAGATTCTTTACAACCTTCAGAGGTTGTTTGATTAGATGCAATTGTCCTTTAGCTGTCTGTCGAGCTAATCAGTGTTCAAATTAGAACTATGAGGCTCCTGTAAGAAGCTTTTGAGCTTCTTCTTCTTCCTGAAGCCTCTTTGCACTCCTACCCTTCACCATTAGGAGCGGAATCATCTTCTGAGATGATTCAGGACCTCATCTGGAGGTCAATAGCCTAACTGTAGGTCCTTAGACCTGTGTAGCATTTTTGCAGGTTTAATTGGCTGTGACGACTGTCTACTTTCACCTTTCAAATAGAAGGGCAAGTTCTATTCTGGGCATCAAATTGATGCTTAATCCTTGTAGTACACCTTTGGAGCTTTCCAATGAGCCCTTGCTTGCTCGATTTGGAGCTCTGAGCTGACCGGAGTCTCCAGCCAAAGTTTGTCCTGGAGGGGACTAACATAGTCTCACATCGGTAGAATAGGAGCGCACGCCTTAGAATAAATGGAAAAAGTGAAGGGCCTTTATCGGTCGTCAGCGCTGGGTGCACAAAGAGCATGTGTGTGTGTGTGTGGGTATGTGCGGTGCATGTGCTCGGGTGTGTGTGCGCCTGTGGGCGCAAGCGTGGGCCCGTGAGTGGGCGTGTGTGTGGGCTTGGGAGGCCGAAGACTGTGCATGAAATCTGAACCAAAAATAAACCACCTAATACAAACTAGTCTTGGACCCAATAGGGTCTGGTCTCACCCTGAGTGGGGTGCTGTGTATCCTCAACCGGTCCGAGTCGCCCATCATAAAACCAAAATTTTAGTTCAAGTGTGGTTAACCCGCACATTTAAAGAGTTGAAAGAGAAAAGAAAAAAAAGAAGAGTTGAGGGTTAAGAGAATTCAGAAGAAGAGAACAAGAGCTCGAGAAAGGTAAAGACAGAGAGGTAAAGAGAGAGAGTAAAGAAAGAGTATAGGAAAGAGGGAGAGATGGTAAATCAGATAGAAGAAGAAGAGAAGAAGAATTAATACTGAAGATTAAAGAAGAAAAAAATAAATGGAAATTAAGGAGTATCATACGTTTGACAATGTAATGTTTATTATTTTTAAGACGTCTAATTTTGTATTTTACTTCAATAAAATTTCTTTTTGAGCTTAATTGATGTAATAAGACACCTGTACTCATTTAAATTTCTTTTTCTTGCCTTAATCTTTTGTAAACAAAATGAAATTAGTGAAATAAACATGTTTACTTGCTTTTAATAACAAATCATATGTGTAAATATGTTTTTCCTGATGGAATGTTGCATGTCTTTTAATTGAATATCCTTTTTGCAAGATTAATATTTTTAAAGTAATCTAATTATAATTCTAATTAATTAAGTAATTAGTAATTTATGTTTAAGATTTAATGGTGAATTAAGTTAAGTCATGCCTCCCAATGAATGACCTGGTCTCAACCAGCTAAAAAAGAATTAAAATCTAAAATATTAGATTAGCTTGACCTTATACTACACAACTGACATTAAATCAAATTAACCTAAGTTACTTTCTCTTCCATTTAATTAAGCATAAATAACTTAATTAAATGTATTGAGAATTAAATCGAATACTTGGCGAGGATGGAATGGCGTCAGATGGAAGGTGATCAGGTGGTAAACGTACCGCCGTTCGTCAACCGTTGAAGCGGCTAAAGAAGAAATGGAGAAGAAAGATGTTCACAGGGACTTGAGTGTAAGAAAAGTTAAGGACCTATGTGCATGAAAATGACTCAAAGGCGATGAAACCTAAGGACTAAAATGTAAACTGAGGTTTTAAAGACTTCTTTTAATTTAATTCTTTGAAACTTTTTATATATGATTATAAATTAGGTAAATATTATATATCTACCCTGAATTTATGTTTTTGTCATTTTTAGGTTAATTTATTTAATTGAGTTAAATTACTTAAGTTATTACATACTTAGTATAAATTATGCTTAAGTTGAGTTAGATATTAATTAAGTAACCAATTAATGATATTTCGAATCCATTTATTAATTAAATTATTAATAATATTAACTGAATTTTAATTAAGCATTTTAAACTTATTTTTAGGTCATTTATTGATTTGTCCCTTATTCTATTATTAACCCTTTTATAAACATATTCATAGTTAATTAACTAGGGAAACTAGTTAATTAGGGGTAATTAGAAACCATGATGAGCCTCTCATCAGCAAACCGATGGCAATAAGCATCGAATCAAGATTATGGACAGAAATCAAGCCACTAAGAATGCCAGCAACGATCGATTACCTCACCGATGTAAGAAATCGGAAGACCCTACGATGAACCAACCTCTATTCGATCACCTATACCATATATTGACACTAAAGGCAACTTAATACATGCAAAATGACCAACAATGGAGTACAATTGCCACAATCGAAGCCAATGAGGAGTGTAGCGCGGAGTGAAGCGACGACGACCAAGTGATCCATCGCGACGAATGGAGGCAAAGTTGGCAACACCGGAAGGAGGGGCACGGAATGAGAAAGGGGAATAACCCTAATTCCACCGTGAGGGTGGAATAGAGAAGAGGCAACTTAAGTGGGTTGAATCCAACTTTTCCAAAAGCCCGCCTGTTACGACCCGATTCCCGAATCCCTATGAGACACGAGAATCGGACTGACTTGACTAATCCCATGACCTAGTCGTCCAACGAGAAAGTAACCAAAAGAGCAGTAAAATAAACCACATTCACCATGCATATAATTAGCGGTAACAAAATACAGCAGTAAAGAAAAGAACTACTACAGTATACACCACCACAACATAAAGAAATAAACATGTACAAAATATGATGCTTACAATAAAAGAGTACAGGGGTAACAGAAACTACTCACTACAACAGAAGAAAAAGTACAGTGGGTACTACACAAGTAGAAACTACTAGGCTTTACTAGGCCCAGCACCCTCTGCAGCCGCCGGCTCTGGCTACTCAACATCTGGTCCTGAAAAGGTGACACGTCAGCGAAACGCTGAGTAGAGTGGCAACTAAAAGCTAAGAAACAGTAAGGTGGACAGTAGCTGTTATATTTTTAATTTCTTTCTTTATATTTTGCGTTTGCTCGTGATTGAATTATCCCTTAGATTCCTCTCTTGATTTTGAATGTTCCTCATGGGAACGATCTTGATTGCTGTGTTTTCCGAAAAGTAGAAGTAACACGTGGTGCTCTCTTGGCTGGGAGAGTCTCCCGTGGTGGTCCTACCCTCAATCAACCACCCCAAGGTCACTGACAGATGTATCGGTGACTACGGCACGTGCGATAAACGCACGGGTAGCTACCCCGCACTGGCGCGCGGTCAGTCGTTTCCGTTAACGGGTGCGCCCAAAGCACAGCACGGAATCAGTATAGGGCAGAGCCCTCTCAGTAATAGGGGTCCTGCCCCTCCACAGTAACCAAACAGGGATCTTGACCCTCCACAGTCCACGCACCCTCGCCTGACTACCCTGGTTTGCCCAGTGGGCCTAACAAGTCGGTATAGGTGGTTTAGCAGAACCCCGGGGCCCGTGGGGTAGCTAGTGCTCTCCCTGCACTAGTTGCTCTCCTCGGTAATGTGTACACGAGGGCCATAAGTCGGTACAAAGTGGCCAGACCTAACCCCGGGTCCCTGGGGCGGCTAGCTCCGCTCTACACTAAACAGGGGGGGACAGTCGCTCTCCTTGGTACTCCGTACCCAAGGGCCAGCTCACTTCCCCAATTCTATTCCATTAACTTTCCAGGAGTTCTACTCCTAAATCCCCGTAGGGTTCATGCTCTTTCAACTCAGCTAATTTAGGTTTCATCATTTCAGCTTTATATTTATATAGCCCATGTTCCCAACAGTAATTATTCATTCATAATCAGGCAACTGTTAACCAATTACAGGAAGTTATCGTTTCCTTTCTACTTTTCCAAGACTGCAACGTATATGCATTCAAGCTAGCTTTTCGGTCCTAGGATTCATGCATTACCTTAGGATCTATCATTCAATCTAGTTTTCCAATCCTAGGATTCATGCATTACCCTAGGATCTATCATTCAATCTAGTTTTTTTGTCCTAAGGTTCATGCAATACCCTAGGCTCTATTAATTATTTCACAAGTGCATAATTTTTGATAAATAATTGAAAGGGCCACTCTACCTGCAAAATTGGGAGTACTGGGGGCGTAATCGGCAAGCCCGCATGCCTCCGCAACCCCCAGAGCCGCAACGGAACGGGCTCCTAACACAAGAATCAAATACAAGGAGCTACTCAGAACAGTATTCAATTACTATAAACAGGTAGAGGAACTAAATCTGAGAAGAACAAGACTTGAAACGCGGAAAACGGATTCCGAACGGACCCTAAACGGGTCGAAAATGACAAGTCTGCCCAAAATCAGACGTCTGGAACTTCTTCCAGATGACTTAAATGACAGTGCAGGTCATACCTTGATCTGCGCGGTTCTTCAGACGTCCAGAAGCCCGCTAAACCGTCTGGACTTAGTTTCCAGACGTCCGACTGTCACCCCGAATGTCTGGAGACCCTCTCCGTCGTCTGGTGTTGTGCCCAGATGTCTGATCTGTGTGGGATGGCGTGCCCTTGAGCCTTCCCGAACGGGTCCTGCACACACATGCGATCGTCCACAACACGAAATGAACAGGATTCTTTGGCGGAACGGCTGCATGGCCGTACACGCGAAAAAGGAAGGAAGGTAAAAATATCGTACCTTTAAGACGTCTGGACCTTCCTGCAGACGTATGCCCAGACGTCTGATTCTGGGAAATTTTCCCAGAATTAGGACCTCCTCGTCCTCCGCCATCAGCGCACGGCCGTGCCGCGCCGCGCCCGCCTGCTGCCTGAGCTGTAGCAGCTCCTCCCCAGCACCACGCGCCTGCTGCACAACCGCTGGCCGGCCCTGGCTGCTTCGGCGAGCTCACAACCTCGCGATGGTGCCCTCTTTCGCTCTCACAGCAGCCGCTTTGGCTACCCTCGCCCGGTCACACTCTCGCTGACAGGAAGAGGAAGAAGGCGGTGGAGTGAGGGTGAGGGAGAGGAGAGGGGTATTTGAAGGCTGTCGAGGGGAGAGAGAGAGAAAAAGTTGTCTGCATGGAGGGAGGAAAGAGAAGGAGGGCAGTGGGTTCAGTCTGCGCGCGCATGCGTGCAGACGCGAACCCGTACGCCGAAGAAATTTAATTCCAGACGTCCGGGAAGGCTTCCAGACATCTGACCAGACGTCTTGACCACTTCCCAGACGTCTTAAACGACGTTTGATGCCCTGGTTATAACAATATAAGAAACTCAAAGGAAGTTTCGTCCTCGAAACTTGCGCTAACTAGGGTGCGGGAAAGAACGATATATGCATAACAAACTCAAAGAGGACCGAAGCCGGTCCAAAAAGACGTACTCGCGAAAAGGTTCGGGCTCCGCTCCCGCATCGCCGCCTCAAGCTCCCAGGTAGCCTCCTCGTACCGCTGGCTCCTCCACAAAACCTTCACCAGGGGTACTTACTTCCGTCTCAGACTGTGGACGGCTCTGTCGATGATCTGCACTGGCCGCTCGGGGTAGGTCAAGTCGTCGCCCACCTCGACGCTCTCGTGACTCAGGACGTGACTGGGATCGAGGACGTACTTCCTAAGGTTGGACACGTGAAACACGTCGTGCACACTAGAAAGCTGGGGAGGAGGGGTAGGCCTGTAAGCAATGGGACCAACCCGCTCCAGGTCCTCAAAGGGCCCCACGAACCTCGGCGCGAGCTTCCCTCTCAACCCAAACCACTGCAGGCCCTTCATGGGTGAAACACGAAGAAAGACGTGGTCCCCAACCTCAAACTGCACCTCTCTGCGTTTCCGATCTACATAGCTCTTCTGCCTGCTCCTGACAGTGCGGAGTCGCCTATGAATTTGCTCAACTACCTCTTGACTCTGCCGGATTTGCCTGGGGCCAACCTCCCACTTGGTCCCCACCTCAACCCAACTCAAGGGTGCCGTACAGAGCCTCATAGGGTGCCATGCCGATGCTCGAGTGATAACTGTTATTATATGCAAACTCCTCCATGGGCAAGTGCTCCTCCCAAGAGCCCCTCCAGTCCAGTGCACAAGCACGCAAAAGGTCCTCAAGTGTCTGTATCGTGCGCTCAGACTATCCGTCCGTCTGGGGGCGGTACGCTGTACTAAACCTCAACCGCGTCCCTAGGGCCTACTGAAACTCAGTCGAAAACTGGGACGTAAAGTGGGTATCCCGGTCGGATATGATCTCCCACGGAACTCCGTGTAGATGTACCACGTTGCGGATATACCTCTCTACCAATTGTACTGGTCCTAAGGTGACTCGGATCGGCAAGAAACACCCCGTCTTCGTCAATCTGTCAATGATTACCCAGACTGCGTCATGTCCTCGCTGGGTAACAGGTAAGCCCACCACCAAGTCTATGGTGATGCTCTCTCACTTCCACTCTGGCACTGGAAGTGGCTGTAGCGGTCCTGCAGGCCTTTGATGCTCAGCTTTCACCTGCTGGCACACTAAACATTGCTGCACGAATTCACCCACATCCTGCTTCATCCCCTTCCACCAAAAGTCGCATCTCAAGTCATGGTACATCTTCGTGTTTCCGGGATGTATGGTGAATCTGGAACTGTGTACCTCAGTCAGAAGCTCTCTCAACGGCGCCTCGTCTCTGGGAATGCACAACCGTCCCCTCATGCGCAGCACCTGGTTTGTAAAAGAGAACTCCCCCGGGTCTCTTGACAGTACTCTGTCTCGCAAGGATTGCAAGTATGGGTAGGCCATCTATCCTGTGATGATGCGATCTATCAGCTCTGGCCTCGTCTGTCATGTCACAATCACTGCCCCACAGTGCCCCCGTAATCCTAGGGATCGCTAACTGCCCATCTCCTCCAAGAGGCTCCAACTCTGCACCTATAAACTGGTCAATTGTGTGGGCGCCCTCTGGCTCAAGGCGTCAACCACCACGTTGGCCTTTCCCAGGTGGTAGGAAATGCTGCAGTCATAGTCCTACAGGAGCTCCAACCAACGTCTCTGTCTCATGTTGAGCTCCTTCTGATCAAACAGGTATCTGAGGCTCTTGTGATCTGTGAAAATCTCAAAGGTCTCACCGTATAAGTAGTGTCTCTAGGTCTTCAGCGTGAAGACGACAGTTGCTAGCTCCAGGTCGTGGGTAGGGTAGCTATGCTCATTGGTCTTCAGTTGCCATGAAGTGTAGGCGACAACGTGACCCCTCTGCATGAGCACGGCCCCTAACCCTTGCAAAGAGGCGTCCGTGTACACAACGAACCCGCCACTACTGTCTGGGATGGTGAGTGATGAGAACCTCATCATAAACCTGAACTGGCACAATCTAACCCGGATATGTGAGAACAAGCTCCTACTTGACCCAAAGAAAGGCTTAACTCAGAGAATTCTGAGTTTAACAATAAAACAAATCATAAGGGGTAAAACTGCAATTCCACCAATGCAGTCTGCAAACAGGGTAATTAAGGATCCAAACATTGATCAAACAAGCTTAACAATGAGAGAAGTAGGTTGATCTGATCTGAAAAGGGTTCTAGCAACTCCGGGAATTAAATGACATTCTTAACCCTAAAACACACTCACTTCAATTCACGAGGTTCGAGGCAGGGTAAAAATCAACTAAACCCTCTAAAATTCATAGAAAAATACTCTCTAGGGTTTAAAACCTTCAATTTGGCCTTAGAAACCTATTTTGACCTAAAAAGAGAACCATGCCCAATTAATAACTTAATTTGGATTTTTACATAAATTGGCCGGTCAAACATGGTCCAACCTAGAATTAAAATTCACCATTAAAATCCTTAGGTTCAAATTGATCTTTCATAAAAACTTGAGTCTAGGAAGAGACCTCCTTGACCGACTTTACAATTTGGTCCTCTTCATTTACTTTTTGACCCTTATCTTTTGAAACCCTTGCATTTAGGACCCCAGCTTTTCATCGTTCTTTGTAGAATGGTCCTCCCTGCAACTTCTGCGCAGTGCCATACTCTGGTGACCTTGCGCGGAGCATGGCACTGCGTAGGGCAGGGCTACCGTCCTGCAAAGCAGAAGCAGGGTTCCCAGCGACGTCTTCCGTCGCAAGGACCCGCCCATGCCCTCTGCCGACCACCATACCTTCTGTGCAAACGCGCGGAAGGTATGGGTGTCATCTCCGGCCTTACTCCGGTGAGGCTGGCACGACGCCAGCACGCCCCTCCCTCTGCGCCAACCCCTTTATAAGGAGAGGCACACCTTGCCGACTCCGACAAGCTTCCTTTGACAGAGAATCACCCCCCCTCTTCATCCCTTCCTCCTCCGTTAGAGAGCTCGAAGCTTCCGGCGAACTCCTCCTCTTCGTCCTCGTCGCTCTGCTGCCTTACCTGTAGCAGAGTTTACTCTGCCCTGTCGTCCGCGCTAGGCCGTACCAGCTGGCGCTCTTCGACTGCCTCCTCATCGCCGATACCCTCCTCCTGGGTACCTTCGTCCCCAGCTCCGACAAGCACGAGCCGGGCGCTACTCTCTCCGCCTTCGTCGAGTAACTAGGTACAGAGTTTCCTTTCTCTCTCCCTTGTATTTTCCCCATATTAATTTGCCATTTCAACCACCCGACCGCCACTGCCCAACTCCATCTTCCCCATCTCTGGTCACCTTCTCCGGCGAGGCCATCCCACTGCCACAGACATCCTCACCCCTCGCCGACCATCCCAGAGGCTCCCCCTCACTCCACTCGATCATTCCCTCCTCTCCATTCACTGTCAATCACCTCCTGACCACCTCCCGAACAAACCCATCTTCCCGCGCACTGTCTGACCTAGGTCTACCGTCACACGCGTTCTCGCACCTCGCCGAACCCCACATTAGCTTCACCACACTCTGGCGAAGCTTTCCACGATATCTGACTTGGCTGCGAGGCCGTCTCTGTGTATTCAGGTCAGCAACCCCTCGCCGGCATTGCTGAGCTGCTGCAGCACCTTCACTCGCAGCTCCATGCTTCCTCCAGCACAGGCGCGAGTCCCAGGTGACGCGGATTGCGTCTGCGAACACGCCCAGGTCTGCAATTGGGTTGCAAGTCTTGCGGCTACCCCAATTGGCAGCAGTTCCTTCACCTGCGGGTGTGAGATTTGGGAGGTGGGACTTTAGTCTCACCTCGAAAGTGCGTGGCCAAGCGCCCGCACTTAAATTGAAAAACTGCCTAGGGCAAATCTCCTTCGAACACAAGGGTCAGGTCCCTCTCCCGCACGCGGCGTGCCACGTGCTCGCTCGCCCTCTCCCGCGCTCACGCCCTGCGGGTCTGGGCAGGATCCGATTACCCAAACCGCGCACTCCTCGCCCACCACCGCACGCCTGTGGGCCTGGTCCCGGGTGCGATATCCGCACCCGATTACCCAGCTCTGGGAGAGCAGTCCTAAGAGAGAAATCTGAGAAAGAGAGACGTGGGGAAGGGTAGGGGTAGGTTTTGCTCTGACCCTTGTGTGAGCGTGCAGGAAGAAAGAAAGAAGAAGATGGCAGGAAGGAAAAGAAGGGAAGCGGCCGAAGCCTTAGTCGCTCAGGGTAGCTGAAGAAGAAGTGAAGGAGAGAAACAGAGGAAGAAGAAAGGAAGAAGAAAAGAACTGTAGCAGAGCCACAGATAAGTCGTCTGAACGCAGTATCAGACGTCGGAATCCCCACAGCCGCAGAAGGCAGGAAGGAAAAGAAGAGAAAGAAGAAGAAGATCATCACAGCTGCCGGCTAAAGAAAAGAAGGAAAGAAAAGAACAGAAGAAGAGGCCAAGAAAAGAAGAAAGAAGAAGGCAAGAAGAAAAAGAAGGAAGAAAACATCACCGCCAGAAAGAAAGAAAGAACGGAAGAAGAACAAAGAGGAAAGAAGAAAGAACAAAGAAAGATGAAGAAGAGAAGAAGAGAAATGGTCAAGGAAGAAGAAGAAGAAGAAAAGAGAAAGAGAAGAAGAAGAAGCGAAGATCTCCCTCTCTCTCTCTCTCATTTTTGTAACATAATAGAGAACTTAATTAGACTTCTAGAAGCATAGTTGCTCCTTGAGTTCGACCTCGGGAAAACCTTGTTCCGAGTAAAAAATTTGTAATAGTAATCTGGTAGCTGTTTTGTCTTATACTATAACGACTGTACTATAATAAACATAAAGACACAACAAGCCTTACCAGCGTTACCATTAATTTTTGCGCTTTTTGGGTAATCGGATCCTGCCCAGACCTGCGGGGCGTGAGCCTGGTCCCGGGCGCGATATCCGCACTCGATTATTCGGCTCTGGGAGAGCAGTCTTAAGAGAGAAATCTGAGAAAGAGAGAGACGCGGGGAAGGGTAGGGGTAGGTTTTGCTCTGACCCTTGTGTGAGCGTGCAGGAAGAAAGAAAGAAGAAGAAGGCAGGAAGGAAAAGAAGAAGGGAAGCGGCCGAAGCCTTAGCCGCTCAGGGCAGCTGAAGAAGTGAAGGAGAGAAACAGAGGAAGAAGAAAGGAAGAAGAAAAAAACTGTAGCAGAGCCACAGATAAGTCGTCTGAACGTAGTATGAGACGTTGGAATCCCCACTGTCGTGGAAGGCAGGAAGGAAAAGAAGAGAAAGAAGAAGAAGATCATCACAGCTGCCGGCTAAAGAAAAGAAGGAAAGAAAAGAAGAATAGAAGAAGAGGCCAAGAAAAGAAGAAAGAAGAAGGCAAGAAGAAAAAGAAGGAAGAAGACATCATCGCCAGAAAGAAAGAAAGAACAGAAGAAGAACAAAGAGGAAAGAAGAAAGAACAAAGAATGATGAAGAAGAGAAGAGAAATGGTCAAGGAAGAAGAAGAAGAAGAAAAGAGAAAGAGAAGAAGAAGAAGCCAAGATCTCCCTCTCTCTCTCTCTCTTATTTTTGTAACATAATAGAGAACTTAATTAGACTTCTAGAAGCATAGTTGCTCCTTGAGTTCGACCTCGAGAAAACCTTGTTCCGAGTAAAAAATTTGTAATAGTAATCTGGGAGCTGTTTTGTCTTATACTATAACGACTGTACTATAATAAACATAAAGACACAACAAGCCTTACCAGCGTTACCATTAGTGAGTACGGGAGCCGAAGTCAGCCTCTCCTTCAGCTCCTGAAAACAAGCCTCACAGGCATCTGTCCAAGTGAAGGGCACGTCCTTCCGGGTCAATTGTGTCATAGGACGTGCAATCTGTGAAATGCCCATGATAACCGCCTGTAGTAGCTTGCTAGTCCCAGGAAACTGCGAATCTCAGTAACTGTGCGCGGTCTCCCACCTGAGTACTGCCTCGACCTTGGCTGGGTCCATATCGAAGCCATCCCCAGAGATCACATGACCTAAAAAGGTCACCTCCCACAACCAGAACTCGCACCTGCTGTATTTGGCGTACAGCCTACGTCGTCTCAGTGTGTCCAGAACCATCCACAAGTGTTGTTCGTGCTACGACTGATCCCGAGAATAGATGAGCACATCATCAATGAAAACCACCACGAACTGGTCCAAGTACAGTCTAAGCACCCGGTTCATCAAGTCCATGAAGGTAGCGGGGGCATTGGTCAGCCCAAACGGCATGATTAGAAACTCGTAGTGTCTGTACCGGGTGCGGAAAGCTGTCTTGGAGACATTTGCCTCCTTGATCCTCAACTGGTGGTATCCAGACCTCAAGTCGATCTTGGAGAATACCGTGGCACCTCGCAGCTGGTCAAACAAGTCATCGATCGTCGGCAGCGGATATCTGTTCTTGATGGTGACCCTATTCAGCTGTCGGTAGTCCACACAAAGGCGTAGGGTACCATCCTTCTTCCTTACAAACAGTACTGCGGCTCCCCAGGGGGACGCGCTGGGCCTCACAAAGCCTTTCTCCAAAAGATCCTGCCCCAGACTAACCGCGAAACTGGCGGCGACAAACGAGTGCGTAGCGCCGGAATCGAAAAGCGTGTAAACAAGTCTGCTGGAAACTGAAACCATACCTGCCACCACTGATCTCGAAGCCCTGGCATCCCTGTGTGTCATGGCGTTGATACACCCCTCTGCCCTAGGTGCAGACGAAGCAGCCACACTTTGCGTCGGACGGGTAGCTGCTGGCCGGTACCCTCCCCGTGACTGCTGTCCTCCTCCTCGCACCTGGAAACCACGGCCTCCTGCTCCCCCTCCAGTGCTCGGCACGGGAAGCATCTGTTGACCTCCTGCCCTAGACAGGCAGTCCCTCCTGATGTTGCCCGGCTGGCCACACTGGTAGCAGAGGGGAACCCGACTCCCGCCCTCAGTGGGTCCCTGCTGTCAGCTGGGCGGGGGTCCGGTGCTAGCAATTGGCCCCCGTCGAGGGACCCCAAAGGCCACTGATGGCCTTGCAAAACGTGATGGCTCTCCTGCGGGTGCCACGTGTCTCCTCACTCGCCGGCCCTGTGAGAAGTCTGGCTGATAGGGCCTCTTCCGCCCGCTTTCAGTATCTCGCGCGGACGGGTTGGTCTCTTCGTATGTCATAATTGCCTCCACCACCCTCGAGAACGTAGGAAGCTTCAGGGGTTTGACATACCCCCGAATCGCAGGCTGGAGCCCCTCGGTGAACCTCCAAAGGCGCTCCTCCTCAGTGGCCACTGCTGTCGCTGCGAAGCGAGATAGCTCCAGAAAACGCGTGCGGTACACGCTGACGGTCATCGTCTGTAACGACCCGATTCCCGAGTCCCTACGAGACACGAGAATCGGACCGACTCGACTAATCCCAAGATCCAGTCGTCCAACAAGGAAGTAACCAAAAGAGCAGTAAAATAAACAACATTCAGCATGAATATAACTAGCAGTAACAAGATACAGCAATAAGAAAAGGAACTACTACAGTATACACCACCACAACAGTAGAACAACAAATATGTACATAACATGAAGCTTACAAAAAAGAAGTACAAGGAGTAACAAGGAAACTACTCACTACAGTGGAAGAAAAGTACAAAAAGAACTGCGGGTAACTCCACTGGACCCTACTAGGCCCAGCGTCCTCTGCAGCCGCTGACCCTGGCTGCTCAACACCTGGTCCTGAAAAGTAACAAGTGTAACACGTCAGCGAAACACTGAGTAGAGTGGCAACTAAAAGCTAAAGAAGCAGTAGAGTGTACAGTAGCTGTTATATTTTTACTTTCTTTATTTACGTCTTTCTATTATTTCACGATTTATTTATTTCTCAGATCCTTCACTTGATCTCGAATGTTCCTTGTGGGAACGATCTTGATTGCAGTCTTTTCCGAAAAGTAGAAGTAACACGTGGTGCTCTCCTGGCCGGGTGAGTCCCCCGTGGTGGTCCTACCCTCAGTCAACCACCCCAAGGTCGCTGACAGACGTAACGGTGACTACGGCACGCGCGATAAGCGTACGGGTAGCTACCCCGCACTGGCACGCGCTCAAAACACAGCACGAAACCGGTGTATGGCAGAGCCCTCTCTGTAACAGGGGTCCAACCCCTCCACAGTCCGCGCACCCTCGCCTGACTACCCTGGTTTACCCAGTGGGCCAAACAAGTCGGTGTAGGAGGCTAGCAGAACCCCGGGGCCCGTGGGGTAGCTAGTGCTCTCCCTACACTAGTAGCTCTCCTTGGTACTGGGTACGCGAGGGCCAGCAAGTCGGTGTACAGTGGCCAAACCCACCCTGGTCGCAACTTGAGGGCGGTAAGCTCCCCTCTGCACTAAGAGGTAATGTGTGCTCTCTTTGGTACCACGTACCCAAGAGACAACACACTTCCACGTTTCACTTTCTCAGTTCCATTCTATTCTCTTTCCAGGAGTTCTACTCCTAATTCCCCGTAGGGTTCGTATTCATTTTGTTTGGCCATTGTAGGTTTCACTGTTCCAGTTTTACGTTCATACAACCCATATTCTCAATCCTATTTATTCATTCATAATAGGCAGCTATTAATTTACAGGTAGCTATTATTTCCTTTCCACTTTTCCAAGACTGCAATATTTATATATTTCACTAGTTTTCTAGTCCTAGGATTCATGCCGTACCCTAGGTTCTATCATTCAATCTAGTTTTCCAGTCCTAGGATTCATGCAATACTCTAGGATCTATCATTCAATCTAGTTTCTCAGTCCTAGGGTTCATGCAATGCCCTAGACTCTATTAATTGTTCCACAATTGTAACAAATTATGTTAAATAATTTAAAAGCCACTCTACCAGCTACAATGGGAGTATTAGGGGCGTGGTCGGCAATCCCGCGCGCCTTCGCAACCCCCAAGACTGTAATGGAACGGGGTCCTAACACAAGGATCAAACACAAGGAGTTTCTCAGAACGGTATACAATTACTGTAAACGGGTAGAGGATTTTATTCTGGAAAGAACGCAACTCGAAACTCGGAAAACAGACTCCTAACGGGCCCTAAACGGGTCAAAAACGACGAAACTGTCCAAAATCAGACGTCTGGAACCTCTTCCAGACATCTTAAAAGGTGGGTCAGATTGTACCTTAGCTCTGTGTAGTCCTTCAGACGTCCAAAAGCCTGCTGGGGCATCTGGCTTAGTTCCAAGACGTCCGATTGTCACCCTAGACGTCTGGAAGTCCTCTCCGTCGTTTGGCACTGCGGCCAGACGTCTGAGTTACGTGGGATGGCGAGCCCTCGCGCCCTCCCGAGCGGAACCTGCGCACACACACTCCTGCTCTCAGCACGACGAAGCGCAGACGAAGTCGCGGTGGAAGGCTGCATGGCCGTACGTGCGAAGAAGGAAGAAGATAGAAATATCTTACCTGTCAGACGTCTGAACAGTCCTCCAGACGTCTTCACCGTCGTCTAGTCGTAAGCTCAGACGTCTGGTTCTGGAAAATTTTCCAGAACCAGAGCCCGACTCGCTCTTCGCCCGCGACGCAGGGCCGCGCCGCGCCCCGTCCGCCTGTTGCCCGAGCTGCAGCAGCCCCTCCGCCACACCCCACGCCCGCCGCTCCCCCGTCGGCCGGCTCTAGCTGCCTCGGCAAGCTCGAACCCTGGCAGTCGAGCTTCCCCCTTCCGCTCGCAACTCTCCTTCCTGCACTCTCGCCGCGGCTCTGCTGCCGCCGTTCCCTCGCTCGCTCACGTTCTCGCACTGGCAGGGAGAAGGAGAAGAGGAAGGTGGAGGAGATGAGGGTGAGGGCGAGGGGGCCTTATAAGGCCCCGCGGGGAGAGAGAGAAGAGAGTTGCGCGCCTGCTGGAGGAGAGAGAGGAAAAGGAGGAACGAGAGCGGCGGGTGCAGTCTGCGCGCGCAGGCACGCAGACGCAACCCTGTACGCCGCAAAAATTTATTACCAAACGTCTGGGAAGGGTTCCAGACGTCTGGTCAGACGACTGGGCCACTTCCCAGACGTCTTAAAAGCTCGTCTGATGCCACGTTCATAACATCGTCCCCTGGCGGAGAGTGTGGAACTCCCGCCTCCTCTGGTCCTGCCACGTCTGGGGAAAGTACTGCTTGCAGAAGAGGGTGACGAACCGGTCCCAAGTCGGCTTGTCCCTCTCCTGTCCCCTGACTGCCCTCCACCACCTGTGTGCCGCGCTCTCCAGCTGGTCCGTGGCAAAGGCCACGCGGTACTCCACCGAGGGGCGAAGGGTGTCAAAAACCTTCTCGATCTGCTCGAGCCAGTCTTCCGCCTCTGTCGGGTCCTCATCCCCCTTGAAGTAGGGGGACTTCAGCTTCTGGAACTGTTCGAAAAGCTCGAAGGGGCGCTGCAGTGGAGATGTTGGTGCACCTCCAGGTAAAAAAGCCTCGTGCACAGAAGTGTCGGAGGAAGGTGGGGGCGGTGGCGGCCCACCCCCTCCCCCACGTCCAGCGCCACGTTTGTCGCGTGGTCCTATAGAGGACTCCCCCTCCGCAGCCCCAGGGAGAGGTGCTCGAGGCGGCGGGTGGAGCTCCTCTCGCACTATTTCCCGTATCAGCTGGGCGAGGTCCTGGGCCTGAATGCCCGGGAGTAGTGGCTAGTCTATTGAAACGTCGACCTCAACACGTCCACCCCTCCGACCTCGTCCTCGGCCGCACCCGCGGCCCGCCTCTTTAGTCCCGCATCGAGGCATCTCCTGCAAGGAGACGCGAAAACAGAATGGAAACACGTCAATATAAAATGATATCTAACGAAGAAGTCTAAGAGCTTATGTCAAAAGAAACGTTGTGGTGGCTATTCTAGTTACAGACACGTGAATTGGTTATTTTCCAGTTAGTTGGTTCACTTCTTGGGACAACCTTGCTCTAATACCATCTTGTTACGACCTGATTCCCGAATCCCTACGAGACACGAGAATCGGACCGACTTGACTAATCCCAAGACCTAGTCGTCCAACGAGAAAGTAACCAAAAGAGCAGTAAAATAAACCACATTCACCATGCATATAACTAACAGTAACAAAATACAGCAGTAAAGAAAAGAACTACCACAGTATACACCACCACAACATAAAGAAATAAACATGTACAAAATATGATGCTTACAACAAAAGAATACAGGGGTAACAGAAACTACTCACTACAACAGAAGGAAAAGTATAGTGGGTACTACACAAGTAGAAACTACCGGGCTCTACTAGGCCCAACACCCTCTGCAGCCGCCGGCTCTGGCTGCACAACACCTGATCCTGAAAAGGTGACAAAGGTGACATGTCAGCGAAACGTTGAGTAGAGTGGCAACTAAAAGCTAAGAAACGGTAAGGTGGACAGTAGCTGTTATATTTTTAATTTCTTTCTTTATATTTTGCGTTTACTCATGATTGAATTATCCCTCAAATTCTTCTCTTGATCTTGAATGTTCCTCGTGGGAACGATCTTGATTGCAGTCTTTTCCGAAAAGTAGAAGTAACACGTGGTGCTCTCCTGGCCGGGAGAGTCCCCCGTGGTGGTCCTACCCTCAGTCAACCACCCCAAGGTCGCTGACAGACGTAACGGTGACTACGACACGCGCGATAAACCGACGGGTAGCTACCCTGCACTAGCACGCGGTCAGTCGTTTCCGTTAACGGGTGCACCCAAAGCACAGCACGGAACCAATTTGGGAGAGCCCTCTCAGTAACATGGGAACAGCTCCTCCACAGTAACCGAACAGGGGTCTTGCCCCTCCACAGTCCGCGCACCCTCGCCTGACTACCCTGGTTTGCCCAGTGGGCCCAACAAGTCGGTGTAGGAGGGCTAGCAAAACCTCGGGGCCCGTGGGGTAGCTAGTGCTCTCCCTACACTAGTAGCTCTCCTCGGTACTGTGTTCACGAGGGCCAAAAGTCGGTACAAAGCGGCCAGACCTAACCTCGAGTCCCTAGGGCGGCTAGCTCCGCTCTGCACTAAACAGGGGGGAGAGTCGCTCTCCTTAGTACTCCTTACCCAAGGGCCAGCTCACTTCGCCAATTCTATTCCATTCACTTTCCAGGAGTTCTACTCCTAATTCCCCGTAGGGTTCGTGCTCTTTCAACTCAGCCAATTTGGGTTTCATCATTTCAACTTTATATTTATATAGCCCATATTCCCAACCGTAATTATTCATTCATAATTAGGCAACTGTTAACCAATTACAGACAGTTATCGTTTCCTTTCTACTTATCCAAGACTGCAATGTATATGCATTCAAGCTAGTTTCCGGTCCTAGGATTCATGCATTACCCTAGGATCTATCATTCAATGTAGATTTCCAGTCCTAGGATTCATGCATTACCCTAGGATCTATCATTAATCTAGTTTTTCAGTCATAGGGTTCTTGCAATACACGAGACTCTATTAATTATTTCACAAGTGCATAATTTTTGATAAATAATTGAAAGGGTCACTCTACCTGCAAAATCGGGAGTACTGGGGGTGTAATCGGTCAGCCCGCGTGCCTCCGCAACCCCTAGAGCCGCAACGGAACGGGGTCCTAACACAAGGATCAAATACAAGGAGCTACTCAGAATAGTATACAATTACTGTAAACAAGTAGAGGAAGTAAATCTGAGAAGAACGAGACTTGAAACGCGGAAAAAGGACTCCGAACGGACCCTAAACGGGTCAAAAATGACAAGTCTGCCCAAAATCAGACTTCTGGAACTTCTTCCAGACGTCTTAAATGATAGCTCAGGTCATACCTTGATATGCGCGGTTCTTCAGACGTCCAGAAGCCTGCTGAACTGTCTGGACTTAATTTCCAGACGTCCGACTGTCACCCCAGACGTCTGGAGACCCTCTCGGTCATCTGGTGCTGTGCCCAGACGTCCGATCTGTGTGGGATGGCGTGCCCTTGCACCTTCCCGAATGGGTCCTGTACACACACGCGATCGTCCACAACACGAAATGAGCAGGATTCTTTGGCAGAACGGCTGCATGGCCGTACACGCGAAAAAGGAAGGAAGGTAAAAATATCGTACCTTTCAGACGTCTGGACCTTCCTCCAGACGTCTCCTACATCCTCTGGACATATGCCCAAACGTTTGATTCTGGGAAATTTTCCCAGAATCAGGACCTCCTCGTCCTCCGCCAGCAGTGCACGTCCGTGCCGCACTGCGCCCGCTTGCTCCCTGAGCTGCAACAGCTCCTCCCCAGCACCACGCGCTTGCTGCGCAACCGCCGGCCGGCCCTGGCTGCTCCGGAGAGCTCGCAACATCGCGATCGGGCTCTCTTTCCCTCTCGCAGCAGCCCCGCCTCCCACGCACTCACAGCAGCCGCTGCGACTGCCCTCGCCCGCTGATGCTCTCGCTGACAGGAGGAAGAAGAAGAAGAAGGCGGTGGAGTGAGGGTGGGGGAGAGGAGAGGGGTATTTGAAGGCTGCCAAGGGGGGAGAGAGAGAGAAAAAGTTGTCTGCAGGGAGGGAGGAAAGAGAAGAAGGAGGGCGGCGGGTTCAGTCTGTGCGCGCATGCTCGCAGATGCGAGCCCGTACGCCGAAAAAATTTAATTCCAGACATTTGGGAGGGCTTCCAGACGTCTTAAACGACGTTTGATGCCCTGGTTATAACACAGCCTTTCCCCACACCAAGCACAGCATAATGCCCCTTATTCCCCACACCAAACTGGGCCTAAGGCTCACATGCTCTATGCTGCTACAAACTTTGTATCACATTATGGGTGCACATGGATTGCATCCAACTTGCAATCTGATTTTCATTGAAAGATATAATGGGTTAAGATTTTTTTAACTTGAAATAAAATGAGTTGGGTTGTATTTGATTCTCAACCAACCCGATTCAACCCACAATTTGATGCAATTATATTCATATTATATATATATACATAGATTAATATTTATTTTTTTAGAAAATATTATGGCTATAGTAAAAAATAAGAGAGGATTGAATTGAATATATTTCTCTCCCTTTCTCACATGATTTAGTTCCCCCTAAAATAAAAATTTTACTTCCCTTCAATCACTCTCCCTCCTCATTCCATCTTCTCCTTTGATCAAATAAAACAAAACTTTATGTTCTCCCGCAACCCCCATCATCTCCTCCGGCACCGTCTCGTCTGCTCCTCATTGGCATCGCTCATCAACTCCAACCATATCTCATCTTTGCAACGTACTTCTCCTCTTCGTTAACACCTTGTGGTCTGGTTAGGTGTTTCACGGTGTTATAATGATTATGTTCGTTGCAGTATATTGCAAAAAGCTGTCACCAGTTGATTATAATTTATTACTCGAAATTAAAAGTTTCCCGAGGTCAAACTCAGGGAGCACACTATGATTCCAGAAGCTTACAAATTCACAATTACAAATTACAAAAAGTCAAGAGAGAGAGGATAAAAAAAGTCCTTTTCTTCTTTCTTTCCCTTCTCTTCTCTTCCCCGGTTCTCTTCCTCTTTCCTTTCCTTCTTTTTCTACCTTTCCCTATTCCGGACGTTTGATTCTCCGAATCAGACGCCTTATCAGCCCCGTTGCTATAGTGCCTCCTTTCAGTTGTCTTTGCAGCTTTTTCTTCTTCTTTTTCTCTTGCTGCGGCTCTTCTCCTTCGCTTTCTTCTCAACTTCTCCTTGCAGCAGCTCCTCCTTGGCTTCTTCTTCTTTTCTTCCTTGCTGCAGCTTCTCCTTCGCCTTGGTCTTTCTCTGTGGCTGCTTCTTCTTTGTCTTCTTCTCCTTGCGGCTAAGTCTTCACCTCTTCTCTTCCTTGCTTTGCGGCCACGTCCTCGCCTTCTTCTTTCTTCTTCTCCTTGCGGCCACGTCCTCGCCTCAGTCACTTTTTCACCTTATACAGATGCGGACGCGCGTCAGCTTCCGAGGTGAGACTAAAGTCCCACCTGCGTCTTCGTGTGTCTACGGGAGAAAGGTTCGACCAATTGGGGCAGCGGCAGAGGCCTTCAACCCCAATTTCGAACCTGAGTGTGTGCGCGAGGTGGTTCCGCACCTGCTGGACCTGGTCCCCTGGAGTGCTGTAGCCTGGAGCAGCTTGCGAAGCATCTCCAACCCGCTCGTCAATGGTGGCGAGTTGCGTTGTCCCTGAAACACGCACATGGCCTTGCGGCCTTGTCAAATACCTTGGGGGGGCTTTGCCAAGGTGTGGTGAGGGTGCAGAGGTGGTCGGAGTGGTGTGAGGGCGTCTATGTGAGTGTGCCCAGGGCACACTGTGTGCGTCTGTGTGGGTGTGTTCAGGGATGTGTTTGGGTGAGTAGAGTGGTGGTGTGAGTGAGGGGAAATGCTGAGTGCCGCAAGGGGATGCTTATGGGCTTGTCGGCGAGGGGTGGAGTGGCTTGTGGAGGTGGAGCGGCCTCGCCGGAGTTGGTGGCCGGAGGTGGAGCTGAGGGTGGTGATAGTGGCAGTCGAGGGGTTGAAACCAAAAATTGCTGAGGGGGAAATAAAGAGGGGATAAAATGGAAGATTTTTTACCAAGCTAAGCAGACGAAGGGGGGAAAGAGGCAGACGGCACAATTCTGCTGTCGTTGTAGACGACGCCCTATGGAGAGGATGACGACGACGAGGAAGATAGACCTGAGAGTGCCTGTTGGAACGGCGAGGCACGACGAGCAATGACGGAGCTAACCCTGCCACTGGTATGGTGGCAGGGCGACGAGAGAGGGAGAGGATAGTCGCCGGAGCCTACAGGCGAATGGTCGGAGGAGGAGGAGACGAAGGTTGGGGAAATTCCTTGGCCAAAACAGGCTTAAGACGACCGGAGACCCATACCATCCCTTAAATAGCAGCTGGCGAGAAGAGAATCTCGAGGGGATATCGTGGAGAGCTTGCCGGAGAATGGCCGGAGAAGAGACCCATTCCTCTCGCGTGTTCGCACGAGAGGAATGGGCAATGGCACGACATGGGAGGGGGTCCCTGCGGAAGAGGACGACGCAAGGAACCCCCCTTTCATTTCAGAGAGCGGCTCCCATACCCTACGTGGCGCCATCCTCCGCGCGAAGTCGCTGGAGGTATGGGCAGCTACGCGGGGTGGCAGAGGGACCGTTCTGTAAAGAACGAAAGGGAAGCTGGGGGGCAAAATGCAAGGGTTCAAAAAGATAAGGGTCGAAAAGTAATATAAGAGGACCAATTTGTAAAGTAGGTCAAGATGGCCTTCCCTTAGGTCCAAATTTTGGTATAAACCTAATTTGGACCTAAGGAATCTAATGGTGAAGTTTGATTTTAGGTTTGACCATGCTTGACCGATCAATTTGCACAAAAACCCAAATTAGGTCAGAAATTGGGTATGGTTCTCAATTTAGGTCAAGACAGGTTCCATAGGCAAATTTAAGGCTCTAAACCCTAAGGGATGTTTTTTCATGAATTTTAGAGGGTTTATTTGACTTTTGTCTTGCCAGGAAATTCTTGAATTAAAGAGGGTTTGTTTTTAGCATTGCAGAATGTTATTTAATTCCTAGAAATTGCTATAACCCTTTTCAGATCAAATAACTCCACTTTCTTTCTTGTTAAGCCCATTTGACTTGTGTTTAGACCCTTAGACATCCCGTTTGTGTACTGCATCGGTAAAATTATAATTTTACCCCTTGTGTGTTGCTTTATATTCAGATTTATGTTTCTTTTATTTAGGCTTCCCCTTAGGTTTTGTAGGAGCTTTTGTATACTTATTTAGGTAAAAATATGCTAGTTAGGATTTATGATGAGGCTCTTATCACGGCCCCCATACCTCCTTTACCCAAACCCCTGCCACCCTTTCCCTAACCACCTGTCGCCTCGCTCCACCTCTCACTAATCCCTTACCACCCCTCTTTGCCCCTCCCATGATGCCTAGTCACGCTTCCCTCGACCCCTACCACCCCTTCTTATTATTTTTACATCATATGTTTATTTTTTTCATTGAAGTTCTTGTTAATTTTTGCTTATTTTATTCGCTTTGTTATAAGATACAAGTTATTTATGAATATAATTTTACATTAAATATGAAAGATGTATAGAAAATTACATGTTGGAAATAAACATAAACTTTGATGGCTACCAAGGGATTAGTATTAATGTAGTGCCCTTTGTTTGTATCCAAGAGGTCAAGGGACTTAAATCCATTGCCCATAATATTTACTTTCTCAAAAAGAAAAGAAAAGAAAAAAACTTTGACTAGTTATCAACTTGCTGAAGTTAATCCAAGTTTGTCTCATTTTTTGGATTGAGTTTGATGGTATAATGGGTTGAGTTGAGTTGGAAAAACTTCCAACCCACAAATCATAGGTTGGATCTAAGTTAGATCCTGTAAAGACCTATTTTGTCCTGAGCCTTTTAGGACGTATGGACTGTCGGTCAGACGTTTAGACCCCTTCCCAAACGTTTGAAAATTGAAATTTTGGTAAGAGCCTTTGTGTCTGCGCGCGGGCTGCTCACAGATAATACCTCTCTTCTGTCCTCCATCCGAACCCTAACACCCCTTTATAAAACCCCTCCCCCTTCCTCTCTTCCCCACTTCACCCCAGCCACCTTCTTCCCTTTCTCTCCACCACAGCGAGAGGAGCGAGCGCGAGAGAGAGAGAGAGAGAGAGAGAGAGAGAGAGAGAGAGAGAGAGAGAGAGAGAGAGAGAGAGAGAGAGAGAGAGAGAGAGAGAGAGAGTGGCGACGAGGAGGAGAGGCGACGTGAGGAGAGGAGGAAGAGCTTGAGCTCGTGAACTCGTGGGGCCTCGCTGGAGGATGCACGGCTGGAGCGGCGTGTACGGGAGGAGCTCATCGGGGGAGACGTCCCTGACACTTGCTGATGCCGGAGCTACAGGCGAGAAGGCGAGGTTGCGACTGTGCGCAGCAAGGGAGAGTAGCAGGTCGCTCTGATTCTGGGATTTTTCCAGAATCAGACGTCTGGCGTGACGTCCAGACGACGGGACGGACGTCTAGTGACTACACCGGACATCTAAAAGCAGCTTTCCATGAAGGTACGTTCCTTTTGTGGATACGGCCATGCAGGCAGCATCGCAGCCTCGATCTGCATGGCTAAAATCGTTTGATTTTCCTGTCGCGTATAGAGACAACTTCGGGAAGGCTCGGGGCATGCCCTCCCACGCGATTCGGATGTCTGCATAGCTTACCAAATGACCGGAAGCACTCCCAGACGTCCGGAGGAGAGGTCGGACGTTTGGAGCTGGGTTAAGAGGGTCAAGAAGAGGTTCTGGACATCTGAGGTCAATGCAGAACCTAAGGTGAGTTGCTGGTTACTTTTAAGACATCTGGACCTTGTGCTAGATGTCTGATTTAAGTCTGCAGTGTTGTTTTTGACCTGTTTTGGGTCCGTTTTACGGAAACTAGATATCGATGTTTTCCTTGTGAGTTCCTCTACTTGTTGGAAGGCCTTTTATACTGTTCTGATTGTTCCATTGTGGTATGTTCCTTGTTATAGGACTTCGATCAGTTGTGGGTTCGAGGATTGTTGAGGCACGTGAGCTTGCTGTTCTAGCCCCCAATACTCCCGAGTTATTTGGTAGAGTGGTCTTCCCCTAATTTAATTATAAAACCTGAATACATATGTGAATTGGATAACTAGGAACCTAAGATGTGGCATGAATCTTAGGAAGAGAAGTACTTGTACTGCTTGTATGCGTGTTTGAAATTACAGTCTTAAATGAATGAATAGAAATGTGAACAACTACCTGTTAATAAATAACAGCTGCCTGTGAAATATAAAATGCCTGTGCTAGTTAAATAGTTACCTGTGACATTACTTGTATATGTTAAATGATGGAAATACGAGCTGCATGTGTATAATTTGAGAATGGAAATGTGAATGATGAAAATTGGTATGGAATGACATGAGAAATACAAGCATGAACCCAATGGGGAAGTAAAAGTAGAGCTCCTGTGAATAAATGGAATAGATTTGGAAATGTGAGTGGGAAGTGTGCTGGCCCTTGAGTACGTGGTACTAAGGAGAGCGACTGTCCCCTGTTTAGTGTAGAGCGAAGCTAGCTGCCCTTGGGTTGGGACCCGGGATTAGAATTGGCCACTCTACACCGACTTCTTGGCCCTCGCGTACACGTACTAGGGAGAGCTGCTTGTGTAGGGAGAGAGCTAGCTACCCCACGGGGCCCGGGGTTCAGCTAGTGTTACGACCCGGTTCCCAAATCCCTACAGGACACGAGAATCGGATCGACTCGACTGATCCTAAGACCTAGTCGTCCAATGAGAAAGTAACCAAAAAGCAGTAAAATAAACCACATTCACCATGCAAGAAACTAACAGTAACAAAAGTGAAGTAGTAAAGAAGTAACTACTATAGTACACACTACCACAACAGTAGAGAAATTAAACAGGTACAGGAATATAAAGTTTCAACAAAGAATACAGGAAAGTAACAAATTACTCAGAACAATGGAACTGGTACAACAAAGAAAAGTACAACTACTGGGCTCTACTGGGCCCATCACCCTCTACAGCCATAGGCTCGGCTGCTCAACACCTGGACCTGAAAAAGGTTATGAGTACGCGAAATCAGCGAACGCTGAGTAGAGTGGCAACCAGTTAACTAAAACAGTAAAGGTGGACAGGTAGCTGTTGTTTCAATTTCTTTCTTTATTTAACTAATATTCTTTCTTTCATCACTTGTTTATTTATCAGGTCTTTTTCTTGATCTCGAATGTTACTCGTGGGAACGATCTTGATTGCAGTCTTTTCCGAAGAGTAGAAGTAGTATGTGGTGCTTTCTTGGTTGGGAGAGTCCCCCGTGGTGGTCCTACACTCAGTCAACCACCCCAAGGTCACAGACAGACGTAACGGTGACTACGGCACCGCGATAAACGCACGAGCAGCTACCCCGCACTGGCATGCGGTCAGATGTTTTCGTTAACGGGTGCGCCCAAAGCACATCACGGAACCAGTATAGGGCGTAGCCCTCTCAGTAACAGGGGTCTAGCCCCTAAGAACCAAACAGGGGTCTCGCCCCTCCACAGTCCGTGCACCCTCGCCTGACTACCCTGGTTTGCCTAGTGGGCCTAACAAGTCGGTGTAGGACAGCTAGCTGAACCCCGGGCCTTGTGGGGTGGCTAGCTCTCTCCCTACACTAGTAGCTCTCCCCGGTATTGTGTACGCGAGGGCCAAAAGTCAGTACAAAGTGGCCATTCCTAACCCAGGGTCCCAACCCTGGGGCGACTAGCTCCGCTTTGCACTAAATAGGGGGGACAGTCGCTCTCCTTGGTACTCCGTATTCAAGGGCCAGCTCACTTTCCCATTCACATTTCCAGTTCCATTCCATTTATTTTCCTGGAGCTCTACTCCTTATTCCTCGTAGGGTTCATGCTCATGTTTCTCAGGCCAAGCCATATAAGGTTTCATCATTTCCAGGTTTATTCGCAGGTGGCTTGTGTTTCCAACATTCAATCTATCATTTCCAATTTATATACAGGCAGCTCGTGTTTAATTCCAACCAACAGTAATTTACATGCATCAGTGGTTAACAACAGTACTTTACATTTCACAGGCAGCTGTTATCCAATTACAGGCAATTGTTATTATTTTATTTACCATTGAAGACTGCAATCAATGCATTCAATACAATTGTTCCAGTGTTTCTAGTCCTAGGATTCATGCCATACCCTAGGATCTAACATTCAATCTAAGGTTTCTAGTCCTAGGATTAATGCCACACCCTAGGATCTAATATTTATTTCAAATATGCATCTATGTTTGTAATTACTAGGGGGAAGCCACTCTATCCGCAAAACCAGGAGTAATGGGGGCTCGATCGGCAGGTCCGTGTGCCTCAGCAACCCCCAAATCTGCAATGGAACGAGGTCCTAACACAAGGATCAACCACAAGGAACCACTCAGAACAGGATAAAAGCATTTCAAACAAGTAGAGGAACTTATAAGGAAAAGAACAAAATCTTAAACGTGGAAATCAGACCTCAAACGGACCCTAAACGGGTCAAAACAACAATTCTGACTCAAATCAGACGTCTGGAACACCTTCCAGACGTCTTAAAAGGAGTCCAGAACCGTACCTCACTCCGCGCTGCTCCTCGGACGTCCAGGAATCCTGCTAAACCATCTGGACCTAGTTCCAGTCTTCCGACCACCTCTCCGGACGTCTGGAGACGCTTCTCGTCGTTTGGTGCCTTGCCTAGACGTCTGAACTATGTGGGAGGGCATGTCCCGCGCCTTCCCGAAGCGAATCCTGCACGCGCAACGCAAATCTTCTTGACACGGCATGCATCAGAGCCTCAGCGGAACGACCAGCAAGGCCATATCCGCAAGGAGAGGCATAGGGCACAGGATGTACCTCTCAGTCATCTGGAGTTGCTTCCAGACGTCATCCATGTCGTCTGGATGTATGTCCAGACGTCTGATTCTGGGAAAAGTCCCAGAACCAGAAGCTCCTTCATCTTCTTTGCGCTGCACTCGGCCGCGCCGTGCTCATTCGCCCACTACTCTTGCTGCAGCAGCGTCGGGGAAGACCCCCCTGACACACTTCTCCGCCTCGCGTGCGCCCGACCGGCCACGAGCTTCTCCAGTGAGCTCTCTCACAATTCGTGCGCTCTCCTCTCTTACCTTCTCTCGCTGCTCCTCTCCTCTCTGCAGCTGCACTCGGCACTCGCTCTCGCTGGAGGAAGGAGAAGATGGATGGATGTGGGGTGGCGTGAGGGAGAGGGGGAGGGTATATGTAGGCGTGGGGGGGAAGGGTTCTGCAAAGTTAGCGAGGGGAGAAGAAAGAGAAGGGTTGCGGCTGCGCAATCAGCGCGCGACACGCTTGCAGACTCGAGGATGTACGTGTTGGTGCTTGAGCACCACGATCATTTGTTTTGATGATAACAAAACACGTGTTATTTAACATGTGCAATTTGAGTCCTAGATTTCACGTCAATTGCAAATGTGGACGTATTTAGACGGAGTTCGAGCTCGCATCCAGGACGGAGTGGAGGAGCTTGACGGAAAACAGAGGAGGCTCGCGTGGAGCGACAGATTGAAGATGGAAGGAAATGAAGAATAGGATAGATTTCCTTCTTTTATACTTGTTGTATTTTTCGTTTCTTTTGTTGCTCTTTATTTCCTTAGATATTTCATGTTAAAGAGCCTCAAAGAACCCTAACAGTAGTCCTAGGAACACCGGCACAACCCTAGGAACTTAGGTTTTCTGTAGAATACTTAGAAAACCAATATAGGGTTCAAACAGCACTTCCAGACGTCTAATTCCCAAATCAGACGTCTGATAAAGTATTTTAAGATGTCTGACTGTTGTTTCAGACGTCTGATAACTGTTAGGCTGGACATAGCTAGTTCTGTCTGATGAAATCAGACGTCCAGACATTAGACAAGACGTCTTAGGAGACGTCTGATGGACTTGCCAGACGTCCAGATAGTGGACCGTTGGCTAGCTTGCCAGACACTGCAGAATATGACCATTAGAGCCTTATCAGACGTCCTTAGGCCTTTCCAGACGTCTGATAATTGACCGTTTTGCCTCGGCTGACCCAAAATCTCTTCTCAGAGATTTTCTAGCCGTTGCAACGTTTGGAAATCAATTCCCATAGTAGAAGTAGGTTTCCAGACGTCCAGACATAGTGCCAGACCTCCTATATGTCGTCTGATGGACTTGCACAAAAACCCTGTTTAGATCTGATTCAAGTCAGGAGGAAACCCGCATAGAATCAGACGTCTGACCTTTAAATCAGACGTCTTAAAGTGGCCTTCCAGACGTCTGATTAAATAATTAGACGTCTGATAACCCTGTCAAATGTAATCATTGTCCTGATTTCGGCCTGATTCTCTTGGGCTTTGTTCCCAACGGCTATAGAACCTTTCCTAAGCCTTCCAAAGCCTTCCTAAGGCCTCTATAAATAGAGGGGAGCCTTTACACACCTAGACACACTAAGAAAGACACAAGATACACTTAGCTACACACTCTCACACTCTTGTGTTCAAGAAGCTCTTGCTCTCTAAGCTCAAGTTCTACATCTTGAGAGCATCAAACCTTCGCGCACCGCTCTCCCGCCGTTGTTCACGAGAGCGACATTGCGCCGTTGCGTGGCTTACGCACCCGCGTCATCGTCGACGCACTCCTTGCAAAGGGGAGTTTCCTAATTCCTATAGAAGCTTAGGTTTATTACTTTGTTGGCTCTATAGGTTTGTTGTTTATTTTATCTTTGTCTTTTGGTTGGGTATTCGCTTTGCGAATTCCCGTCTCCTTCGTGGGACAAAATCCTTCTCGTGGAGAGAAGGGGTTGAGGAACGCTACCCTCGTACTTGTAGCGTGGTTGTACTGAGGTTGAATCACCCTCGTTTTAAAGTGATTCGGTTAGTGGATTTGATCAACTAGGTTGATCGGAAAATCCTAACTCGAGATGGTTAGGTGGTGGTTTTCACCCGGTTTGGGTTTCCACATAAAATTACTTGTGTACTTTGTGAGGTTGTCTATTCTGTGATATTGTTTATATTTATTTCCGCAATTATTACGTCACCCCCTCCCTAGTAGGTCCAAACCTACAGTACGCACACAAAAAATGATTTCCAGACATCTGGGAAGGTGTCCAGACGTCTGACCCAAGTCCCAGACGTCTTAAAGGGCTTTAATAGCACGGGTCTTAACAGCTAGCCACCCTACACCGACTTGTTATGCCAACTGGGCAAACCAGGGTAGTCAGACGAGGGTGCGTGGACTGTAGAGGGGCGAGACCCCTGTTTGGTTCTGAGGGGCTAGACCCCTATTACGGAGAGGGCTAGGCCCTATACTATTCCGTGTTGTACTTTGGATGTACCCGTTAGAAAACAACTGACCCCGTGCCAGTGCGAGGTAGTTACCCGTGCGCTTATCGCACATGCCGTAGTCACCACTACGTCTGTCTATGACCTTGGGGTGGTTGACTAGGATCACCACGGGAGACTCTCTCGGCCGGGAGAGCACCATGTGTGCCTTCTACTCTTCGAAAAGGACTACAATCAAGATCGTTCCCACGAGGAACATTCGAAATTAAGAAAGAGATCTGAAGAATAAACCAATGGGTGAAAAGGAATAACTTGTGAAATAAAGTAATTGGAATAGATAGATTACCTGTTAGTTTTTACTTCTTAGTTAGTTGGTTACCACTCTATTCAGCATTCGCTGACTCTGTTTACTCATAACACTTTTCAGGTCCAAGTGTTGAGCAGCCCGAGTGTTACGAACATGGGCACCAGACATAGTTTAAGAAGTCTAGGAAGTGGCCCAGATGTCTGGCCAGATGTCTGGAACCCTTCCCAGATGTCTGGTAATAAATTTTTTCGGCGTACGGGTTCGCGTCTGCATGCCTGCGCCGCAGACTGAACCCGCCGCCTTCGTCTTCGCTTTCTCTCCCTGCAGGCGTCGCTTTTCCCTCTCTCTCTCTCTCCACGCGGCTGCCTTAAAAAACACTTCCCCACTCCCTCACCCTCACTCCACCTCCTTCATCTTCTCCTTCTCCCTGCGAGTGAGCGAGCGGGCGAGTGAGTGCGCAACAGCGGCTGTAGCGGGCGTGTGGGAAGGAGTGTTGTGAGAGGAAGAAGAAAGCTCGAACGCGGAGGTGCGAGCTTGCCGGGGCAGCTAGAGTCGGCTGGCGGGGGAGCAGCAGGCATGGGGTGTTGCGGAGGAGCTGCTACAGCTCGGGCAGCAGGCGGACGCGGCGTGGCGCGGCCGTGCGTCGCGGGCGGAGAGTGAACCAGGTCCTGATTCTGGAAAAATTTCCCAGAATCAGACGTCTGGACTTAGGTCTAAACGACTCTGAAGACGTCTGGAGGACGATCCAGACGTCTGACAGGTACTATAGTTTCCCACCTTCTTCTATTTATGTGTGTACGGCCATGCAGCCGTCCGCCGCGTTCTCTGCGCCTCTTTGTGATGAGTGTGGTTGCATGTGTGCACAAGTGTTGTTCGGGAGGGCACGAGGGCTCGCCATCCCACTCGGATCAGACGTTCGGGCTGACAATCAGACGTCTGGAAACCAAGTACAGACGATCCAGCGGGCTTCTAGACGTCTGAGGAATTGCGTAGACTGAGGACCTCATTCCGTTGCGGCTCTGGGGGTTGCGGAGGCGTGCGGAATTTCCTACTACGCCCCCAGTACTCCCGATTTTGCGGGTAGAGTGGCCCTTTAATTTATTTAACAAAATTTGTACAATTACGAAATAATTAATAGGGTTTAAGAGATTGCATGAACCCTAGGACTGAGAATTTAGATTGAATGATAGATCCTAGGGAATTGCATGAATCCTAGGACTGGAAAACTAGATTGAATGATAGATCCTAGGGTATGGCATGAATCTTAGGAATGGAAAACTAGTTGAGTATATAAATACTGCAGTCTTGGGAAAAGTGGAAAGGAAATGATAACTACCTGTAAATTGGTTAATAGCTACCTGTTATGAAAGGATAATTACGGTTGAGAACATGAATTGTTTGGACATAAAGCTGGAACGGTGAAACCTGAATTGGCTGAGTTAAAGGAGCTTGAACCCTACGGGGAATTAGGAGTAGAACTCCTGGAAAGTGAATAGAATTTGGGGAAGTGAGCTGGCCCTTGAGTACGGAGTACCAAGGAGAGCGACTGTCCCCCCTGTTTAGTGCAGAGCGGAGCTAGCCGCCCCAGGGACCTGGGGTTAGGACTGGCCACTTTGTACCGACTTTTGGCCCTCGTGTACACAGTACCGAGGAGAGCTACTAGTGTAGGGAGAGCACTAGCTACCCCACGGGCCCCGGGGTTCTGCTAGCTCTCCTACACCGACTTGTTAGGCCCACTGGGCAAACCAGGGTAGTCAAGCGAGGGTGCGCGGACTGTGGAGGGGCAAGACCCCTATTTGGTTACTGTGGAGGGGCTGGACCCCTGTTACTGAGAGGGCTCTGCCCTATACTGGTTCCGTGCTGTGCTTTGGGTGCACCCGTTAATGGAAACGACTGACCGCGTGCCTGTGCGGGGTAGCTACCCGTGCGTTTATTGCACGTGCCGTAGTCACCGTTACGTCTGTCAGCGACCTTGGGGTGGTTGACTGAGGGTAGGACCACCACGGGGGACTCTCCCGGCCAGGAGAGCACCACGTGTTACTTCTACTTTTCGGGAAAGACTGCAATCAAGATCGTTCCTACGAGGAACATTCGAGATCAAGAGAAGGATCTGAGAAATAATTAACAGTGAATAAATGGAAAGTATAGGGAAAGAAAGTAAAAATATAACAGCTACTGTACACTCTACTGCTTCTTTTAGCTTTTAGTTGCCACTCTACTCAGCGTTTCGCTGACGTGTCACCCTTGTTGCTTTTTCAGGACCAGGTGTTGAGCAGCCAGAGTCAGCGGCTGCAGAGGGCGCTGGGCCTAGTAGGGTCCAGTAGGGTTACCTGTAGTACTTACTGCACTTTTCTTTTTGCTGTAGTGAGTAGTTTTCTGTTGCTCATTGTACTCTCTTTAATGTAAGCTTCATGTTATGTATATGCTTATTTCTTTACTGTTGTGGTGGTGTATACTGTAGTGTTTCCTTTCCTTACTACTGTATTTTGTTACTGCTAATTATATACATGGTGAATGTGGTTTATTTTACTGCTTTTTTGGTTACTCTCTCGTTGGACGACTGGGTCTTGGGATTAGTCGAGTCGGTCCGATTCTCGTGTCTCGTAGGGATTCGGGAATCGGGTCGTTACAAGATGGTATCAGAGCAAGGTCGTCCCGAGAAGTGAACCAACGGATTGGAAAATAACCAATTCACATGTCTGTAACTAGAGCAGCCACCACAACATTTCTTTTGACTTGAGCTCTTAGACTTTTTCGTTAGATATCATTCCATATTGACGTGTTTCCGTTCTGTTTCGCGTCTCCTTGCAGGAGATGCCTCGTCGCGGGACTAGCGAGGCGGGCTGCGGGCGCGGCCGAGGACGAGGTCGACGAGGTGGGCGTGTTGCGGCCGACGTCTCAGTGGACCAGCCACTGCTCTCGGGCATTCAGGCCCAGGACCTCGCCCAGCTGATAAGGGATATAGTGCGAGAGGAGCTCCACCCACCGCCCCGAGCGCCTCTCCGTGGGGCTGCGGAGGGGGAGTCCTCTGTGGGACCACGCGACGGACGTGACGCTGGACGCGGGGGAGGGGGTGGGCCGCCACCGCCCCCACCTTCCTGAGACACTTCTGTGCACGAGGCTTCTTTACCTGGAGGTGCACCAGCATCTCCACTGCAGCGCCCCTTCGAGCTTTTCGAACAGCTCCGGAAGTTGAAGCCCCCCTCCTTCAAGGGCGATGAGGACCCGACAGAGGCAGAAGACTGGCTCGAGCAGATCGAGAAGGTTTTTGGCACCCTTCGCTCCCCGGTGGAGTGCCGCGTGGCCGTCGCCACGTACCAGCTAGAGAGTGCGGCACACAGGTGGTGGAGGGCGGTCAGGGGACAGGAGAGGGACGAGCCGACCTGGGACCGGTTCGTCACCCTCTTTTGCGAGCAGTACTTTCCCCAGACATGGAAGGACCAGAGGAGGCGGGAGTTCCACACTCTCCGCCAGGGGACGATGACCGTGAGCGCGTACCGCACGCGTTTTCTGGAGCTGTCCCGCTTCGCAGCGACAACAGTAGTCACTGAGGAGGAGCGCCTTTGGAGGTTCACCGAGGGGCTTCGGCCGACGATTCGGGGGTATGTCAAACCCCTGAAGCTGCCTATATTCTCGAGGGTGGTGGAGGCAGCTATGACCTATGAGGAGACCAACCCGTCCCCGCGAGATACTGACAGCCGGCGGAAGAGGCCCTACTAGCCAGACTTTTGACAGGGCCGGCGAGAGAGGAGACACGTGGCATCTGCTGGAGAGCCGTCATGTTTCGCAGGGCCATCAGTGGCCTTTGGGGGCCCTCGACAGGGGCCAGTTGCTGGCACCGGACCCCCGCCCAGCCGACAGGAGGGACCCACTGAGGGCGGGAGTTGGATTCCCCTCTACTACCAGTGTGGCCAGCCGGGCCACATCAGGAGGGACAGCCCGTCTAGGGCAGGAGGACAGCAGATACTTCTCGTGCCGAGCACTGGAGGGCGAGCAGGAGGCCGCGGTTACTAGGCGCGAGGAGGAGGACAACAGTCATGTGGAAGGTACCGGCCAGCAGCTACCCGTCCGACGCAGAGTGTGGCTGTTTCATCCGCAGCTAGAGTTGAGGGGCGTATCAACGCCCTAACGCACAGGTATGCCAGAGCTTCAGGATCAGTGGTGGCAGGTATGGTTTCAGTTTCCGGTAGAATCATTTACACACTTTTCGATTCCTGCGCTACACACTCGTTTGTCGCAGCCAGTTTCACAGTTAGTTTGGGCCAGGATTGTATGCTGTTAGAGGATCTGTTCGTGATCAGAGGTCCGAGTGGCCAGCTGTTTGTAGATGAGGTGGCGTACACGGGTTATGAGGTTAGTATTAGGGGACATAGCTTTCCCGCTGACCTAATTATGATACAGATGGAGGACTTTGGAGTAATTCTGGGGATGGACTGGCTGTCCGCTTACCACACTTTGGTGGACTATTTTGAGAGAAAGATCGTCTTCTCCATACCGGAGTTGCCTTCTTTCGAGTTCCACGGTCAGCTAGTGGATGGAGGCTTCAGGTGCATTTCTACACTTCGGGCGGCGAGACTTTTGAGCCAGGGGTGTAAGGGCTTCCTAGCTTCTGTGGTGGCAGAGCCCAGCCTTGTGGCAGACTTCCAGAGTATCCCAGTGGTCAGAGAGTACCCCGACGTGTTCCCAGACGAGTTGCCAGGACTACCGCCCAAGCGTGAGATCGAGTTTGAGATCTCACTAGTACCAGGGACCAGCCCCATCTCCACCGCACCATACAGGATGGCACCACTTGAGTTGCGAGAGCTCAAGTCTCAGTTGCAGGATCTTTTGGAGAAGGGCATTGTGAGGCCCAGTGTGTCTCCCTGGGGAGCCTCGGTACTATTTGTAAAGAAGAAGGATGGTACCCTACGCCTTTGTGTGGACTACCGATAGTTAAATAGGGTCACTATCAAGAATAGATATCCGCTGTCGAGGATCGACGACTTGTTTGACCAGCTGCGAGGTGCCACGGTATTCTCCAAGATCGACTTGAGGTCGGGATACCACCAGTTGAGGATCAAGGAGGCAGACATCTCCAAGACAGCTTTTCGCACCGGTACGGACACTATGAGTTTTTGGTCATGCCGTTTGGGCTGAGCAATGCCCCCGCTGTCTTCACGGACTTGATGAACCGAGTGTTCAGATCGTACTTGGACCAGTTTGTGGTGGTATTCATTGATGATGTGCTCATCTATTCTCGAGATCAGACGCAGCATGGACAGTACTTGCGGATGGTTCTGGACACATTGAGACGACGTAGGTTGTACGCCAAATACAACAAGTGCGAGTTCTGGTTCAGGGAGGTGACCTTCTTAGGTCATGTGATCTCTGGGGATGGCTTGGCGGTGGACCCAGCCAAGGTCGAGGCAGTGCTCAGGTGGGAGAGACCATGTACGGTTACTAAGATTCGCAGTTTCCTGGGACTGGTAGGCTACTACAGACGGTTCATCAGGGGTTTTTCACAGATTGCACGTCCTATGACACAGTTGACCCGGAAGGACGTGCCCTTCACTTGGACAGACGCCTGTGAGGCGTGTTTTCAGGAGCTGAAGGAGAGGCTGACTTCGGCTCCCGTGCTCACCATCCCTGACAGTAGTGGTGGGTTCGTTGTATACACGGACGCCTCCTTGTAGGGGTTAGGGGGTGTGGTCATGCAGAGGGGTCACATTGTCGCTTACGCTTCGCGGCAACTGAAGTCCCATGAGTATAGTTACCCTACCCACGACCTGGAGCTGGCAGCTGTTGTCTTCGCGCTGAAGACCTAGAGGCACTACTTGTACGGTGAGACCTTCGAGATTTTCATAGATCACAAGAGCCTCAAATACCTTTTTGATCAGAAGGAGCTCAACATGAGACAGAGACGTTGGTTGGAGCTCCTGAAGGACTACGACTGCAGCATTTCCTACCACCCGGGAAAGGCCAACGTGGGGGCTGACGCCTTAAGCCGGAAGGCGCCCGCACACTTGGCCAGTTTACAGGTGCAGAGTTGGAGCCTTTTGGAGGAGATGGGCAGTTGGCGACCCCTAGAGTTACGGGGGCACTATTGGGCAGTGACTGTGACACGACAGACGAGGCCAGAGCTGATAGATCGCATCATCACAGGACAGATGGTAGACCCGTACTTGCAGTCTTTGCGCGATACAGTACTATCAGGAGACCCGAGGGACTTCTCTTTCACTGACCAGGTGCTGCGCCTGAGGGGACGTCTGTCCGTTCCCAGAGACGAGGAGCTGTTGAGAGAGCTACTGACTGAGGCACACGGTTCTAGGTTCACCATCCATCCTAGAAACACGAAGATGTACCATGACTTTAGATGCGAGTTTTGGTGAAGGGGGATGAAGCGGGATGTGGGTGAATTTGTGCAGCAGTGTTTAGTGTGCCAGCAGGTGAAAGCCGACCATCAAAGGTCTGCAGGGCCGCAACAGCCACTTCCAATGCCAGAGTGGAAGTGGGAGAGCATCACCATGGACTTGGTGGTGGGCTTACCTGTTACCCAGCGAGGACACGACGCAGTCTGGGTAATCGAGGATAGACTGAAGAAGACGGCACGATTCTTACGGATCCGAGTCACTTTGGGACCGGCACAGTTGGCAGAGAGGTATATCCCTGTCGTGGTACGTCTACACGGAGTTCCGCAGGAGATCGTATCGAACCGGGATACCCGCTTTACGTCCCAGTTTTGGGCTGAGTTTCAGCAGGCCCTGGGGACACGGTTGAGGTTCAGTACAGCTTACCACCCCTAGACAGACGGATAGTCTGAGCGCACGATACAGACACTTGAGGACATTTTGTGTGCCTGTGTACTGGACTGGAGGGGCTCTTGGGAGAGCACTTGCCCCTGGCGGAGTTTGCATACAACAGTTATCACTCGAGCATCGGCATGGCACCCTACGAGGCTTTGTACGGACGGAGATGTACGACACCCTTGAGTTGGGTTGAGGTGGGGACCAAGTGGGAGGTTGGCCCTAGACTAATTCGGCAAAGTCAGGAGATAGTCGAGCAGATTCACAGGCGACTCCGCACTGTCAGGAGCAGGCAGAAGAGCTACGCAAATCGGAGGCGCAAAGAGGTGCAGTTTGAGGTTGGGGACCACGTCTTCCTTCGTATTTCGCCCATGAAAGGCCTGCAGCGGTTTGGGGTGAGAGGGAAGCTCGCGTTGTGGTTTATGGGGCCCTTTGAGGTCCTGGAGCGGGTTAGACCCGTTGCTTATAGGCTTGCCCTCCCTCAGCTTTCTGGTGTGCACGACGTGTTCCACATGTCCAATCTCAGGAAGTACGTCGCTGATCCTAGTCATGTCCTGAGTAACGAGAGCGTCGAGGTGAGCGACGACCTGACCTACCCGGAGCGGCTAGTGCGGATTCTTGACAGAGCCGTCCGCAGTCTGAGACGAAAGCAAGATCCCCTGGTGAAGGTTTTATGTAGGAGCCAGCGGTACGAGGAGGCTACCTGGGAGCCTGAGGTGGCAATGTGGGAGCAGTACTTGGAGCTTTTCGTTGGTACATCTTTTCGGACCGGCTTCGGTCCTCTTTGAGTTTGTTATATATTTACATATTTTGTTCTTTCCCGCACCCTAGTTAGCGCAAGTTTAAGGGACGAAACTTCCTTTGAGTTTGTTAAATTGTTACGAACGTGGGCACCAGACGTAGTTTAAGATGTCTGGGAAGTGGCCCAGACGTCTGGTAATAAATTTTTTCGGCGTACGGGTTCGAGTCTGTGCGCCTACGCGCGCAGACTGAACCCGCCACCTTCGTCTTCGCTTTCTCTCCCTGCAGGCACTGCTTTTCCCTCTCTCTATCTCCCCATGGCTGCCTTATAAAACACTTCCCCTCTCCCTCACCCTCACTCCACCTCCTTCATCTTCTCCTTCTCCCTGCGAGTGAGCGAGCGGGCGAGCGAGTGCGCAGCAGCGGCTGCAGCGGGCGTGTGGGAAGGAGTGTTGCGAGAGGAAGAAGAAAGCTCGAACACGGAGGTGCGAGCTTGCCAGGGCAGCTAGAGTCGGCCGACGGGGGAGCAGCAGCATGGGGTGTTGCGGAGGAGCTGCTACAGCTCGGGCAGCAGGCGGACGCGGCGCGGCGAGACCGTGTGTCGTGGGCGGAGAGCGAGCTGGGTCCTAATTCTGGGAAAATTTCCCAGAATCAGACGTCTGGACTTACATCCAGACGACTCTGAAGACGTCTAGAGGACGGTCCAAACGTCTGACAGGTACTATATTTTCCCACATTCTTCTATTTTCGCGTGTATGGCCATGCAGCCGTCCGCCGCGTTCTCTGCGCCTCTTCGTGATGAGAGCGGTTGCGTGTGTGCACAGGTGTTGTTCGGGAGGGCGCGAGGGCTCGCCATCCCACTCGGATCAGACGTCTGGCTCCAGTACCAAACGACGGAGAGGACCTCCAGACGTCCGGGGTGACAATCGGACGTCCGGAAACCAAGTACAGACGATCCAGCGGGCTTCTGCAGGTCTGAGGGACTGCGCAGACCGAGGACCTCGTTCCGTTGTGGCTCTGGGGGTTGCGGAGGCGCGCGGAATTTCCGACTACGCCCCTAGTACTCCCAATTTTGCGGGTAGAGTGGCCCTTTAATTTATTTAACAAAATTTGTACAATTACGAAACAATTAATAGGGTCTAGGACATTGCATGAACCCTAGGATTGAGAATTTAGATTGAATGATATATCCTAGGGAATTGCATGAATCCTAGGACTGGAAAACTAGATTGAATGATAGATCTTAGGGTATGGCATGAATCCTAGGACTGGAAAACTAGTTGAGTATATAAACATTGCAGTCTTGGGAAAAGTGGAAAGGAAATGATAACTTCCTGTAAATTGGTTAATAGTTACCTGTTATGAATGGATAATTACGGTTGAGAACATGAATTGTATGGACATAAAGCTGGAACGGTGAAACCTGAATTGGCTGAGTTAAAAGAGCTTGAACCCTACGGGGAATTAGGAGTAGAACTCCTGGAAAGTGAATAGAATTTGGGGAAGTGAGCTGGCCCTTGAGTACGGAGTACCAAGAAGAGCGACTGTCCCCCCTGTTTAGTGTAGAGCGGAGCTAGCCGCCCCAGGGACCCGGGGTTAGGACTGGCCACTTTGTACCGACTTTTGGCCCTCATGTACACAGTACAGAGGAGAGCTACTAGTGTAGGGAGAGCACTAGCTACCCCACGGCTCCCGGGGTTCTGCTAGCTCTTCTACACCGACTTGTTAGGCCCACTGGGTAAACTAGGGTAGTCAAGCGAGGGTGCGCGGACTGTGGAGGGGCAAGACCCCTGTTTGGTTATTGTGGAGGGGCTAGACCCCTGTTACTGAGAGGGCTCTGCCCTATACAGGTTCCGTGCTGTGCTTTGGGTGCACCCATTAACGGAAACGACTGACCGCGTGCCAGTGCGGGGTAGCTACCCGTGCATTTATCGCACGTGTCGTAGTCACCGTTACGTCTGTCAGCGACCTTGGGGTGGTTGACTGAGGGTAGACCACCACGGGGGCTCTCCCGGCCAGGAGAGCACCACGTGTTACTTCTACTTTTCGGGAAAGACTGTAATCAAGATCGTTCCTACGAGGAATATTCGAGATCAAGAGAAAGATCTGAGAAATAATCAACAGTGAATAAATGGAAAGTATAAGGAAAGAAAGTAAAAATATAACAGCTATTGTACACTCTACTTCTTCTTTTAGCTTTTGGTTGCCACTCTACTCAGCGTTTCGCTGACGTGTCACCCTTGTTGCCTTTTCAGGACCAGGTGTTGAGCAGCCAGAGTCAGCAGCTACAGAGGGTGCTGGGCCTAGTAGGGTCCAGTAGGGTTACCTGTTGTGGTGGTGTATACTGTAGTGTTTCCTTTCCTTACTACTGTATTTTGTTACTGCTAGTTATATACATGGTGAATGTGGTTTATTTTACTGCTCTTTTGGTTACTCTCTCGTTGGACGACTGGGTCTTAGGATTAGTCGAGTCGGTACGATTCTCGTGTCTCGTAGGGATTCGGGAATCGGGTCGTTACACCGAGTCACCGGCTGCAGAGGGTGTTGGGCCCAGTCGAGCCCAGCAGTAGTCTTCCTGTTGTAGTACGTTCTTTGGTTAGTGAGTTTCATACTCTTGTTACCGATTACGTTTCTGTACTTTGTTTCCATTTTACTGTTGTGGTGGTGATATGTACTGTTAGCAGCTTTTATTTCTTTTACTACTTGTACTCGTTTACTGTTAGTTACTTAGCATAGTGAATGTGGTTTACTTTCCTGCTTTTTGGTTATTTCTTGTTGAACGACTGGGTCATGGGATTAGTCGAGTCGAGCTGGTCTCGGGTCCTGTAGGGATTCGGGAACCGGGTCGTAACAGATCCTAACTCGACTCAACTTGACCTGGGTGCACTCGTATCCCACACCACAGGCTAAGGTACTGTTTGTTTGGCAGGTTTGTCTCTGCAATCCTCCGTTTGGGGGCGATAATCTCGGGGTTGTTCTATGCCAGGATTAAGCCCTGAGTCTCAGGATAAGATCATCCCGGGGGGTGGGGGGGTGGAATTGCTTCATCCCGCCTTCAATCCTGCGATTTATATAGGTTTAACCCTCTATCGGGATAGTATAAACCCACCCACAATACCGCTCACATTATTTCAGTTGTTGGGAGAGTAATGGAGATGGCGAGCTCTAGTGATAGCAGCGTGGACCAACGATTTCTGAAGAAGCGAATATGCAGGAAATCTTGCCTTTGTCGTGAGACGTACTCGTTTCTCTTGTAAGGCTATATTATGTTGGCAAGGGATGTACCCATCTTTGCTTTATCTTGGGTGGTAAAAGCAGTTGATCGGTTTGAATTCTTCTCCAGGTATGGATAAGACTTGAAGATCTTGTGGAAGATTATCTAACTTCATAGATTTGTCTGATGGGAACGTTAACCAGCTGTTTGCATGCATCTGACATGTCCTTTGGAAGGTAGATGAGATTAATGCAAGGGAGGTCTTCTTCTTCGTATAAAAGGAATGGACATCTAAGGTATTGGGTGGTGCTTCTCATTGCCGTTTTAAGTTTGCTAAGCGAGGAGAGGAACGAGGAGGGAGGTTCTACAAAAGGTATTGAGTACTAGTACATGTCAAATTTGTGTTCCTTGTGTAATTTGTTAGTTTTGCATTCATTTTGTGTTGATAATCGATGCTAGGCTCGCTGCGAAGGTTGGTTGTTGTCTTGACTCTGCTAAAGTTGTTCATCGGTTATGTCCATTTCAGGTACAGTTTTATGTAATTTGCATCATGAATGTTGAATAATTTGAAGATGGTGTCGTAGTGACATTGCTTGATAATAGGAATACACCGGTGGATTGGAATGGACCATAGATGATAAATGGTAGTTCACCGGTGTATTGATGAAATACGAGGGTCACCAATTCAGAATACGACGCCAATGGATGCATGAAACACACCAGCGGATTATCTAAATCCATCGGTAGATTGATAGAATACACCGGTGAATTTAGACAATACACCGGTGGATGATTATAATTCACTGGTGTATGAGTGCAATGCACTGGCGGATTGTCCAAATACATTGGTGGATTGTGCAGATACATTGATGGATTGTTGTTGTGCAGATACATTGGTGGATGGTTACAATCCACTGGTGTATTGTCTAGATCCATCGGTGTTATTTTTTCAATCCATTGGTGTATTGTGTAGATCCACTGGTGAATTGTTGCAAACCACTTGTGTATTATGTAATGCACCTGTGGATTTATGTAATCCACCGATGGATTTTGACAATACAACGGTGGGTAATCGATTAAGTCATGATGTGATGATTTATGTTCGTTGGCATTATTCCCTTGTAGAATGGCTTTTTCCATTTCTTTAACTTCCGGTAGTAAGAAGGCTAATAAATGGGATAATGCGACGATAGTCGAGTTGGTGAAGATTCTGAAGGAGCAGTACATGAAAAGGCGTTAGGATAACAGTTCATTCACACACACCGCGTAGGCCAAGATAGACATGAAGTTTGTGTTGGCTACTAGATTACCATACGAGCACAAACTAATCTTGAATCAATGGAAGGAGTTGAAGAGAAAACATGGGCTATTTGTCCAACTATACAACAAGAATGGTTGAGGAATTGATCGTGTTAGTGGTTGCTTCCTCATTAGTAATTTCTCATTGAAATGTTCAACAATTAATAAAAGTAAACTTAATCTATTTGAATGACTTGTAACTCCCTCCTGAACTTGGGGAATTATGTGACAAGCCTTTCATATTCTTTGAGGATGTTTATAAAATCGTTGGTAAAGATACCGTAACCGATGAGCATTGATCGCACGACGACCGGTTCGCACTAAAAAGAGATTTTAAATGTCATTGTTGTAGTATACGTCACAAATACAAACTGTTGTCACGTCAATTTTATTCATATACTTAATTTTTACTGGTTTATTCCAGGTTGTTCACTGAGAGGCAGTTATTGATATACATCACTCTTTAAGTTTAAAAACATTCTTTAATTCCAAAAATGTTAATTTTATTTACAAAAATGAATGAAAGAATCAATGAATAAAAGAATTTAGTTAATTATGTACAAAAGAATAAATTAAAATACATTATAATGCTTTAAAATAAATGTACACACACAAGCATTAAGAACTATGTACAATTACTCTATGTTAGTTATTTACAATCAATATAGTTAATACCTAAGTATAAGTACAAAAATAGTTAGTAACACTTACTATACTAACTAATTATAACATACTAATATCTCTAGTAACATATATTGTATATAAAGTAACATATATAAGTGTCGCTAAAACCTTAGTAAACTATATACATAACATTAGGTAAAATATTTATCTTTACTGACATATATGCTATCTATAGTGACATATATAAATGTCAGTGTAGCCTTAGTAACATATTTACACTACTTAAGGCAAAAACTATTTATATTAATATACATATATATACAATGACAAATGTATTTGTCACTGAAGTCCTTAGTGTTATATATATATATATATATATATATATATATATATATATATATGTGTAAGAGCTCAAACACTTACACTAATCTATATACATTATTTATTTACATTATATACTATTTATACTTATACTTATTATATATTATATATACATATATATAGGCGCAGATGTAACATAGGCACACCTCACACAACACAACACACACACACGCTAAGGCATTACACAGCTTACGCACTCAACACTCATGCACAGACACTAACACACACACACACACACACAGGATACACTAAGTTATACACTACATAGGGCACAGAGTACACAATAACACACATACATCACAGACTCACACTCCAACACTTAGGCACAGGCACAAGGCTTAACACTTAGCCAAATTCAACTCTTCTCTTCACCCAACTTCTCAGCTGGTTCAGATGGGCTCGGTTCGATTTTCAACCAAAAATTGGTTTAATTGATAGGCGACCTTTTCGAGAGATATGCAACACTTATTACTGGGTAGGACCAAACCTCTACTATGGCCACCTTAGTTTTCATTAGGTGCATTTTTATCCAATTTATGGACCTTAATTTTCATTATTTTTAATTGGTATGGTTGCCGGACATGGGGAAGATGAAGACCTCCGTAGGTGAGGCGGCGGCAAAGACGGGGCAGAGGCGATGTCGGCTGGTGTTGCGCGACGCGGATGAATGAGAGGAAGACAACCCGACCACTGGTATTATGGTTGGGCAACAAGAGAGCTAGGGAGAAGCCACTGGAGCTTGCGGAGGGTTGCGGCCGGTGACGAAAGAAGAATGTGAGGGAGTTCGGCCCAATTTACAGCTGAGACTCGGTTGAATCAAGGGCTTCTTAAATAGGTCTTTGGAGAAGGATTTGTGCTTGGAAGCTAAGCTTCCAAGCAAGGCAGGGTCGCCGGAGTTGGAAGCTTCAAAAGGACCCAAATCTCTCATGCGTTCACATGAGAGATTGGGCAATAATCAGGGCTCATCAATGGGTTCAGATTGGAGGGGATTACTTAGAGAATCTCCCTTCCAATTTTAGAAGGGATTCTCTGAGAAATCAAGGAGAAACCTCCTTTCAAAGCTCACCGGAATAGGACTCCTCTGCTATAATGGCAGAGGGACCTATTTGTCAAGATGATAAGAAAGTTAGGGGCTGATTGTAAGGATTTTTGAAAGATAAGGGTAGAAATGTAATTAGGCTAGACCTTTTTGCAAAGTAGGTCAAGATGAGTTCCCCTTAGGTCCAAATTTTGGTACAAACCTAATTTGAATCTAAGCAATCCAATGGTGAAGTTGAATTTTGGGTTTGACTATGTTTGACTGGGAAATTTACATAAAAACCTAATTTAGGGCAAATATCTATTTGAGACCCCATTCTAGGTTAAGATGAGTTCCAATGGCCAAATTGAAGGTTCTAAACCCTAAAGAATATTAGAGGGTTTAGGTGAATTTTATTCTGACCAGAGCCTTGGTTAATCAGGTGGGTCTATTTTAGGATTTCAAGAAGTCATTTAATTCCCAGAACTCATACGAACCCTTTTCTGTCTGATTCAACCCACTTATAATCTTATTAAGACCATTTGACCTTTGTTTAGCCCTTGAGAAAACCCATGGTTGCACTGTAATGGTAAAATTACAGTTTTAACCCTAGTTTCTTATTTTCCTCTCAGAATGGATGTGTAGAGAATTATGACCTTCAATAGGTTATATAGGAGCTTTTATTCTCTTCATTGGGTCAAAATGAGCTAGTTAGGGCTCATGATGGTGTTCCCATCACTCCTCCACCTTACCACCCTGTAGATTCATCAATTTCATGCTTAGTTGATAATTCTTCACTAACAACTTCTTCATTTTCTTTTTTAGGTATGTCAAGTACCTTTCTTCCACCAAAATTTTCTTTTGCCCGTCTCTGTTCCCAACAACATCCGCCTCCATCCCAACAACACCATCACCTCCCTTCCTCACCTCTCCCTTTACCTTCATCTTTTTCCTCCTTGATGAGGTGTGGCTCATTATAGTTAAAATGCCCAAGTTAAGCTAGAAACTAGGTTAAACTCTACTAAATTAACACATGAAAAGGGTTAAGTGTGGGAAATGGGGAAACTGACCTAAAACATCATATCTGTGTTACAAACATGAAATTAGGTCATTAAATGAGGTATTCTATTCATTATCGTAAAATGATGATTCATTTGCAAATTGAACAAACATTCGAGTTCAAAACTTCAAATTAAAAGTAAAATTAACTTCCTAAATGTTCAATTAAGCTTAAATAAAAACTTGGTTGCATTTGGACATTATTAAGACCTTACATTTATTAGATTACATATAGGTCCTTAGATCATATACATAACATTCACATTAAAAACCTTCCAAGCACCATTTTGTAAGCTGCAGGGGCCTATTTGCAAAATCTGAGGAAGGCTCTGTAGAACTTTTTAGCCACTTATGGGCTTTGCTGCTATTGTTCTACCCCTACGCCCATAACGGTTTCCTCGAAAAATTACCAACTCACCTGCAAATGCAAGTCCACTGTAGCCGCGAAGAACTTATCCAATCACAACCACCCATTTCCTGATCCATGATCTGATGGTCGTTCTACAATCGAAGCGTTGCGCGCTTCGACAAGTGCGGTCACCTCCTTGCCCATATCTCATCCAACAGTCATCTTTTGATTTGGACTTCGCACGCCCTTACTAACCTATCCCAGCCACCCATACCCTAAGTGTCTAATCGCACCACTGTGGTGCTCTGATTCACTATCCCGGCTACTTAAGGAGCTCCATGAGCTTGCACGTAAAGCATCGACTCCCTCCTACATCCTTTGAGCCAATCATTCGTCCACTCCAGCTCCTCTCTTCATACTGTCTCTGTTTCATTGCCATTGGCGGCGAAGCCCCATCTTCCTCTTTGACTCTCCTCGCCACTAAGGATATCGTAGCACCTGAGGGCGACCCAGAACTCCACTAGCGAGTTTTCCATCCGCTGGGGCACCTCCTCCCTCTCTTCTTCCTCTCCATCACCGGGTGGAGATCCAAAGGTCTCATTCTTCTGTTAAATTAGGATTTTAATCACTTTCTAGATTTGTTTTAGTATAGTTGGTGTAATTTAGATCAGTAGGAGTAAGTTGGATGATGGAATTCACTGATTTGTTAGATAGTTAGGAGTAGAGTAGCCTAGATCCTATCTTACCCTCCTTAATCAATTCAGATCAGAGAGCTGTTTTTCCACGACCATTTCGATCCACTAATCTCCCTTATCATCTCATTACTCGCATTTTCTGATTTCCTTAACAATTTAATTCGTAACCCACCCATCCACTAAGGCCTAATTCAGATCTGGGAATTTTGATTTCTAAATCTAAATTAGTGCCTGAAAACCCACTTAGGGGGTATCCCACTCATTCCATAAACTCACAAAGAGCCCCCGATCTAATTTGATTGTCTTGATTCGCTTGATTTTTCAGAATTGGTTTTCACTTCCAATCTTTTGATTTGGAATTAATTTGGTTTTATTCAAGTTTAATCGAGCGATTTGAGGTTTTAATTGCTAAATGAAGTGTCATGCAATAAATCTAAGGTTTTGGATTTGATTTTTAATGTGTAGATGAGCATGCACTTAATTTAAGTGTTAGTTGGAGAGTTTGGCCAAGGATAATCAATAATACTGATTTGAGGTCAAACGAGGACCCAAACGATTGTGAATTAATCATCTGGTCTGCTTAAACACCTCTCCCATCACCCTTATCCTGTGCACTAGAAATTCGCTTCAAACCCTTCTCCACATAGGGCTCTCCAAATGGTGACTCCCTCAACAGGGCCTTTGTGGCTGTTTTCAAATTAAGATTAACATACTTGCTGCGTTCCGTAAAGGACTTCTCTTGGTTATACCTTTGAACAACAAGCTCAGCCTCTAAATTCATTGTGTCGCCAATTTGGAACATCTCGTTTGCCTAGATTAGCAATAGAATGGTGCAACTTTTGAGATGAGTTTACTCCTTCAGTTTAGCCTCTTGGAGTCCTTCATAGAGAAAATCGTGCACTACCTCAACCCAATTGTAGTCATGCAGCGATTCCAAATCCTCCACTTTATCAAAAAGTGAAGTGATAATGGCTTGGTCCCCATAAGGTAAGACTAAGGACCAAGGGTGGCGAGAACCAAGAGCTTGGTCTCTTTCTCCACCTCCACACTTCTATCAGACCCTTGGGTTTCCTTCCCTTTTCCCTTCACCTTCCCTTTCCCCTTTTTGCCATTTGTATCTAATTCTTATATTTTCGCCAAAATATACCTCACTTTAGGCTTCATCGTGGAAAAGTTCTCCGTCCAAATGTTAGGCTTGTCCTTGACATTACTCTTCTCACCAAATAAGCCAACTTTTCTTCCTTCGTTCTTCAAGCCTGTTATCTTCTCAATATGGTTAGCGGTTAGCCTCAATGTCAACTGACCAAAGTGGAACTCCTTTGTCTCAACATCGTAGGCATCCACCATATGCCCATACAATTTCCTATCCTTGAATTGAGGGAAGTATTTCTCATTCTCAGTGAGGACAGCCAATGGAGTCCTCTGAAATGACTCAACAATGTCATCCCTAACCATCTTTAATGCTCTCTTCAGAGATACAATCGTGCATTTGTGATCCACCTCCTTACAGTACAAACATCCACGGAATATATGACCTTCATACAGCGGTGTTGTCATTGTGATACACCCATGGATAACAATACTACATCGGTCTATTGTATAAATACACAGATGTATTTGTAAAATATATTGGCGTATTATACTAATACAATGGTGTATTCTAATGACATACCAGTGTATTTATATGATACATTGGTGTATCATTATTGTTACGACCTGGTTCCCGGATCCCTATAGGACCCGAGACTGACTTGCCTTGACTAATCCCAAGATCCAGTCGTTCAACAAGAAATAACCAAAAAGCAGGAAAGTAAACCACATTCACATATGCAATATAACTAAGCAGTAAAAATGTATAAAGCAGTGAAGGAAAGTAAAACTGTTGTTCCATTACATACCACCACAACAACAGAACAACGGAAACGAAAGTAAACAGTAGAGACAACAGTAGCTAAAAGTCTGATACTACAACAGTAAGGGAAATAACAAGAAAGTGCTGAAAACTACGGCTGGGCTGGACTGGGCCCAGCACCCTTCGCAGCCGGAAGCTCGGGCTGCTCAACTCCTGGTCCTGAACAGTGTTATGAAAAGATAGAATCAGTGAACGCTAAGTAGAGTGATATCTATACTATCTAAAATAGTAAAAGCAACATGTTTAATTCTCTTTTCTATTTATTTTGTTTTATGTGTATTCCCTCTTCACCCATTTTTCTCAAAAATCAAGATATTCTTGATCTAGCATGTTCCTCGTGGGAATGATCTTGATTGCAGTCTTTTTCGAAAAGTAGAAGGTACACGTGGTGCTCTCCTGGTCGGGAGAGTCCCCCGTGGTAGCCCTACACCCAGTTAACCACCCCGAGGTCACTGTTAAGACGTAGCGGTGACTACGACACGTGTGATAAGCGCACGGGTAGCTACCCCGCACTGACACAAGGCCAATCGTTTCCGCTAGCGGATATGCCCAAAGTACAGCATGGAACGATATGGGGCCTTGCCCTCTCAAAACAGGGGTCTCGCCTCTCAGAACCAAACAGGGGTCTCGTCCCTCCACAATCTGCGCACCCTCGTTTGACTACCCTGGTTTGCCCAGAGGGCCTAACAAGTCAGTGTAGGGTGGCTAGCTGAACCCCGGGCCGCGTGAGGTGGTTAGCTCTCTCCCTACACTAGTAGCTTGCCTCAGTACCGCATACATGAGGGCCAATAGGAGTCGGTGTAGAGTGGCCAATCCTAACCTCGGGTCTCAACCCAAGGGCGGCTAGCTCCGCTCTACACGAAAAGGGTACGGTCGCTCTCCTTGGTACCACGTACTCAAGGGCCAGCACACTTTCCGTCTGCATTCCAGGTTTCCAACTAACTACAGGAGCTCTACTCCTAATTCCTCGTAGGATTCATGCTCACATTCACCTCATTTATTCCGATTCAGATTCCACCATTCACAATTCAGTTCTCATTTATATAGGCAGCTTGTAACGAGCGCGCGCTTCAGACGTCTTTTAAGACGTCAGGGAGGTGGCCCAGACGTCTGACCAGACGTCTGGAACCACTTCCAGACGTCTGGGAATCGGTTATTTTTGGCACGCGCGATTCGTCTGCGCGCCTGAGCGCGCAGACCTGCGTACGCTCTCTCCCTCTCTTTTTCCCTCTCTCCTGCGACCGCAGACCCACCCTATCCCGCTCTCTCTCTCCTCCTCGCGTGGCCTTAAAAGGCCACGCTCTCCCCCTCACTCCGGTCACCTCCGCCCCCTTCCTCTTCTCCTTCCAGTCGGTGCGCAAGAGCGAGCGCGAGTGAGCGGCGGCGGCGACAGCCGCGGCAGGTGCGGGAGGAGGTGCTGCGCGGGGGACGAGGCGTCGGCCGTGAGGGCTCGAGCCTGTCGGGAAAGCGGGAGCCGGCCGGCGGGGGCGCAGCAGACGCGAGGTGGCGCGGGAGGCCTGCTGCAGCTCGAGCAGCAGGCGGAGCACTCGCAGCGCGGCCGTGCGTCGCGAGCGGAGGGCGAGTGGTGCCCTGATTCTGGAAAATTTTCCAAAATCAGACGTCTGGGATTCCAACCAGACGACGGGGAAGACGTCTGGAGGACTGTCCAGACGTCTGAAAGGTGAGTTATTTTCATACCTTCTTCCTTTCCTACGACCGTCCGTACTGAGAGAGAGAAATGGGTATGCGTAGGCTCGGGGATTCGCATCCAACGTGAATCAGACGTCTGTCTGCAGTGCCAGACGACGGGAACGACTTCCAGACGTCCTGGGTGACCATCGGATGTCTGGGAACAAGGCCAGACGCCCCCGCAGGCTTCTAGACGTCTGAGAGACCACGCAGAGCAAAGGTAATCCCTGATCCACTTTTTAAGACTGTTTAGTCGTTTTCGACCAGTTTAGGGCCCGTTCGGGTTCCGTTTGCCGCGTTTCGAGTTGCGTTCTTTTCGGAATTAAATCCTCTACCTATCTACAGTAGCTGTATACTGTTTTGAGAAATTCCTTGTGTTTGATCCTTGTGATAGGACCCCATTCCGTTGCAGTCTCAGGGGTTGCGGAGGCACGTGGGATTCCCGACCACGCCCCCAGTTCGCCTGTTGTAACCGGTAGAGTGGCATTTAAGTTTATTAGCATAATCTGTTAAATTATGGAACCATAAATAGAACCTAGGACATTGCATGAATCCTAGGAATGAGAAACGAGATTGAATGATAGATCCTAGGGTGTTGCATAAATCCTAGGGCTGGAAAACTAGAATGTATGATAGATCCTAGGGTATGACATGAATCCTAGCATGGGAAAACTAGTGGAATATGTGAACACTGCAGTCTTGAAAATGTGGAAAAGAAATAATAGCTGCCTGTAAATTTGTTTAAACAGCTGCCTGTTATGAATGTTGTTCTACTGTTGTGGTGGTACATACTGTAGTGGTTTCCTTCCTTACTGCTGTATTTTCTTACTGTTAGTTATATTCATGTTGAATGTGGTTTATTTTACTGCTCTTTTGGTTACTTCCTCGTTGGACGACCAGGTCTTGGGATTAGTCGAGTCGGTCCGGTTCTCGTGTCTCGTAGGGACTCGGGAATCAGGTCGTTACACAGCTCGTGTTTCCATAATTTAATACATGCCACTGGTGATTTCACAGGTGATTGTTCATAAATTACAGGTAGCTCATCATTATGATACAGGCAATTGCTAATAGTTTAGCTAAATCATGCATGCAATCACATCATACGGCACAAAAGATTCATTCCTCTATCCTAGGGTTCATGTCACATCCTAGGGTTCCATTCGGCTATTTCCACAAGTACATTCTTATCAAATATTGTTAATAGAAGTAAACCACTCTATCAGACAATTCGAGAGTAATGGGGGCTCGAATCGCAGACCCAAGGTTTCTGTGAGCCCCAAACACGTGACAGGTCGAAACCCTACTCCCGGGAATACATCATGAAATGAGGGTTCAGAACAATGTATAAAGGTCTCTAATATGTAGAGAAACTCGCAAGGAAATTATAGATACTTCATTTACGTAAAACGGATCCCGATCGGACCCCAAACAGGTCAAAAACGTGTCTACTGTCCAAAATCTGACGTTTGAGAATAAGTTCAGACGTCTTAAAAGATACAAGAACCTTACCTTACGTCCCTATGATGTCCTCAAATGTCTAGGCCTCCTCTGCGATCGTTTGAAGGCAGTTCCAGACGTCGGACCACACCTCCAGTCATCTGGAAGCACCTTTGGATGTTTGGTGATTTGATCAGACGTCCAAAAGTGCGTGGGAGAGTGTTCCGCGCTCCTTCACAAGGTTGACCCTACGTACCATAGTTACAGCTCCCAAATCAGACCCGACATTCACATTGCGATGAGGCCTGTATGGCTGTAATCGCGAAAAAGAACGTACCTTCGCGATAAATGAGCTTTCAGATGTCTAGCCTTAACTCCAGACGTCCATGAGCTTCGTTAACCGTCTGGACTCCACTCTAGACGTTTGATACTGGAAAATTCACAGTACCAGAACCTGCTCCTAGCGCTCTCCGCCGCGCACCTCCTCGCGCCGTCGCAGCTCTAGTCGCTGCAGATGGTCGAGGCTACCTCCCCGAGATCTCTCCTCCTCCCGCATGCACGCATGGTGGCCGTGCGAGCTCCCACCAAAGCTTTCCGACCTCGGCCTCCTCCTCCTCCCACACTCTCCTCCTTCTCACCCTCTAGCTCTCCCTCGCTCGCCTCCTCTCGCAGGCTCTGAAGGTAGGGGGTGGTGGTGTGTGGAGTGGAGAGGAGAGGAGGGGAGGGGTTTAAATAGGTGGAGTAGGGGTGTAACGACCCGGTTCCCGAGTCCCTACGAGACACGAGAACCGGACCGACTCGACTAATCCCAAGACCTAGTCGTCCAACGAGGAAGTAACCAAAAGAGCAGTAAAATAAACCACATTCAGCATGAATATAACTAACAGTAAGAAAGTACAGCAGTAAGGAAAGAAACTACTACAGTATATACCACCACAACAGTAGAACAACATTTATCATATAACATGAACTGCAGGTAAAGAAAAGTACAGCGGAAACAAGAACTACTCACTATAACGGAAACAAAGAGGTACAAAAGACAGTGGTAACTCTACTGGACCCTACTCGGCCCAGCGTCCTCTGCAGCCGCTGACCCTGGCTGCTCAACACCTGGTCCTGAAAAAGGTAACGAGTGTAACACGTCAGCAAAACGCTGAGTAGAGTGGCAACTAAAACTAAAGACAACAGTAGAGTGTACAGTAGCTATTATGTTCTATTACTTTCTTTATTCACATTTTTCAATTGTCTCATTATTTCATTTATTCCCCAGATCTTTTTCTTGATCTCGAATGTTCCTCGTGGGAACGATCTTGATTGCAGTCTTTTCCAAAAAGCAGAAGTAGCACGTGGTGCTCTCCTGGCCAGGAGAGTCCCCCGTGGTGATCCTACCCTCAGTCAACCACCCCAAGGTCACTGACAGACGTAACGGTGACTACGGCATGCGCGATAAACGCACAGGTAGCTAACCCGTACTGGCACGCGGTCAGTCGTTTCCGTTAACGGGTGCGCCCAAAGCACAGCACGGAACCAGTATAGGGCAGAGCCCTCTCAGTAACAGGGGTCCAACCCCTCCACAGTAACCAAACCGGGGCCTTGCCCCTCCACAGTCCGCGCACCCTCGCCTGACTACCCTGGTTTGCCCCAGCGGGCCAAACAAGTCGGTGTGGGAGGCTAGCAGAACCCCAGGGCCCGTGGGGTAGCTAGTACCTCCCTACACTAGTAGCTCTCCTCGGTACTACGTACGCGAGGGCCAGCAAGTCGGTACAGAGTGGCCAGTCCTAACCCTGGGTCCCTGGGGCGGCTAGCTCCGCTCTGCACTAAACAGGAGGACAGTCGCTCTCCTTGGTACTCCGTACTCAAGGGCCAGCTCACTTCCCCAATACTATTCCATTCACCTTCCAGGAGTTCTACTCCTACTTCCCCGTAGGGTTCCATCCTTTTTACTCAAACGTCCAGGTTTCACTTTCCAGTTTCACATTCTTACAATCCATGTTCTCAACCATGTTATTTATTCACAACAGGCAGCTGTTAATTCAAATTACAGGCAGCTTTATATCTCTTTCCATTTTCCAAGACTGCAGTATCATACATTCCACTAGTTTTTCCCATCCTAGGATTCATGTCATATCCTAGGATCTATCATACAATCTAGTTTTCCAGCCCTAGGATTCATGCAACACCTAGGAGCTATCATATATTTCTCATTCCTAGGATTCATGCAACGTCCTAGGTTCTAGTTATGGTTCCATACTTTAACAGATTTTATTAATAACTTAAAGCCACTCTACCAGGTACAACGAAAGTAATGGGGGCGTGATCGGGAATCCCGCGTGCCTCCGCGACTCCCAAGACTGTAACTGAAGGAGGTCCTATCACAAGGATCAAACACAAGGAGTGTCTCAAAATAGTGTATAGCTACTGTAGACGGGTAGAGGAATTAATTCTGAAAAGAACACAACTCGAATCGCGGAAAACGGAACCCGAACGGGCCCTAAACGGGTCAAAAATGACGATACTGTGCAAAATCAGACGTCTGGAACTTCTTCCAGACGTCTTAAAAAGTGGATCAGAGAATTACCTGTTCAGCGTGGTTTCCCAGACGTCCAGAAGTCTGCGAGGACGTCTGGCCTATCTCCTAGACGTCCGATGGTCACCCCGGACGTCTGGAGGTCACTCCCGCCGTCTGGTACAACAGACAGACGTCTGATTTGCGTTGGATGGCGAATCACCGAGCCTGCGCACACCCATCTCCCTCCCTCAGTACGATCAGTCGACAGAAAGGAAGAAGAAGACGGAAAACTCACCTTTCAGACGACTGGAAGATCTACCAGACGTCGCCCTCGCCGTCTGTCTATCAACCCAGACGTCCGATTCTGGAAATCTTTCCAGAACAGGGCACCACTCGGCTTCCGCTCGCGACGCCGCCCGCGTCGCACCTCGCGCGCCTGCTGCTCAGACCACAGCAGTCCCCCCTCCGCGTCGCTTAGCGCCCCCTGCGCCCTCCGCCGGCCGGCCCTAGCAGCCCCGGCGAGCTCGCCCTCACGGCAGAGCTCCGCTCTCGCACGCAGCACCTCCTCCGCGCTCACTGCGGCCGCCGCTGCTGCCCTCGCGCTCGCGCTCACGCTCACTGGCTGAAGGAGAAGAGGGAGGAGACGGTGGAGACGACGGGAGGGAGCGCGTGGCCTTTTAAGGCCGCGCGAGGAGGAGAGAGAGGACGCGGCAGGCGTCTGCAGCCGCAGGGAAGAGGGAATCAGCGAATATCCGGTCTGCGCGCTCAGGCGCGCAGACGACTCGCGCGTGTCGAAATTAACGGATTTCCCGACGTCTGGAAGAGATCCCAGACGTCTGGTCAGACGTCTGGATCACCTCCCAGACGTCTTAAAATACGTCTGGGGCACGTGTTCGTTACAAGGGGGTTTAGGGTTCGGGCAGGAAGGGAGGAAGGGAGAGAAAGGAGCAGAACGTTCTGCGTGCCGCCCACACGTAGAGCGCAGAGTGTGTACAAAAATTTCATTTTCAGTCGTTCGGAAAATGGTCCAGACGTCTGACTGAGACTCCAGACGTCTTAAAAGGCTAAAAGTGTGACGGGTCTTTACAATTATAATACACCCATGGATGACAATCATACACCGGTGTATTGTACAAATACACTGATAAATTTTTACAATACATCGGTGTATTATCTAAAGATATACCGGATACTCCTATGATACATCGGTGTATCATTATTATACATTGGTGTATACGTATTGTACACTGGTGTATTTGTCTACATCAACAAAGTACTTGATTAATACACCGGTGTATTTATAATACATGGGTGTATTTGATGTATACAACGATTTATTAATTGAATGCATCGGTGCATTAATCAAATGCAACCGTGTATTGATCGAATATACTGTTGAGTTATGCTCCACCAATACTCTTAATATAAGTCATACATCGATGTATTATACAAATGAAAATAGGCATGCAACTGACAATATCTCTCGATTGACATCTTCTCTGTATCATTTCCACAACCATACCTTACTTGGATGCTGCTATCGTTGCTGCCCTTGCAGCTGCTCGCCATTTTGGATGCCACTGCAGCTGCCGCTTGGTCGACGAAGGTGACTTATGCGATCGCCGGTGGATGCGATTTGCTCGAGGGTGACGATTTCTCGATAGTTTGTGTTCCAGTAGTTCGCGTTGGGTGTCATTACACATTTCAAAATACCTTATATACTGTCTATTCCAATATACCGATGTTTCTAATAATTTTTTCAGGTTCGGACATGCATTTTGAAACGACACTCAATCCATACGTAAATAGATACATCGGTGTATTCCGTATTCCTTCACTTTACTTCCATATCCTATCCCTTTAAACAAGCATACTAATTTTATCAAATAAGGAATTATACCTTTCAATCCCTACGTTATAAATTCTACCTAAACAAATAAAAACTACACTACATCCTACAATTAAGGTACAATTCCGATACCTCATTTTTTTAATCCCTTTTCAATTTCGATAAACAAAACGGTTCCTCAGATATCAGTGCTTGCCGGCCACCAACTACTCCCTGGATTGGTACCGGAAGCCCCTCTCGGCCCGCAGTGGTTGCACGCCGCAAATCCCAATGACATCCAACGCATATTTTTGAACAACAAATCAGAGAATGGACCCAGCAGATGGTAAAAAAGTGGGAAACCCAGGTGACCATTGGAATCCCAACTACTGTACACGTGTATCTCGGCGCGCGTAGCCAAATAAGTAGCTCTACGGTATATTTTTACCTTTCCGACAGAACCGCCAGTGCGCAAATTCATGATAGGTCCCAGTTAGCAAATCGTCTGGAAGCGCGGGTTTGCATAGGCCTCACAGGGCACATTGTTGCCTCCACAAAATCCCATGCTCCTTTCTTTCCGCAATCTAGATCATATCATGAGGAATAAAGTAAGATGTAAAATGAGTAGAAAAAATTACAGGATTTTATTTTCCTTGGATATTTGGTTGCGTTCAGGATCACGTGTTTATTTTACCGGATGTGTTTGTTAGAAAGAATGAATTTGTAAAATAGGTTAAGAAGGTAGTTGAAGGAGAGGGAGACAAGATTAAGGAAATAAATCCGACCAATAAATGAATTTCACCCCTCATGAGAAATTCATTTATTAGGCACCGACAGGTTCCAGCATAAGAGTTGCAAAACACGGCATTAATATCTAATTTCACGTAACAAACGCACCCTAACAGTGATATGTGATCTTCATACAAGTTTAGGCACGGTTTGAGAACCAGAATTGAGGCTTCGATTCTGTATTTCGTGTTAATTTCGGTTATTTTAAAATCATCCTCTTAATTCCTAGAACTTAATTTGGATGGAAGGGTAGTTTTCATGTTATATTTTTTTTTTCTGCATAGGTTACCTTTTATTTTTATTTAAAAGTTATAAAAAAAATTTTAATAGATTAATTTATGATTATTTAAAAAATTTCTAGATTAACCTACAAAAATACATGAGATACTCTACAAAAACAACTTATCCTATATAAATCTTAAAAGAATTTATCTCAAGTTAAATCCTCTTAATTCAGATCAAAATATCCTTTCCATTAAATAAGATTAACCTTTATTTTGACAGATTATCTCTCTTATCAAACTAAACCTAATTTTACTCAAATATTCTATGATTTCATCTTTAATTCCTTAATACGTTGTTTACTTCCCCAAAACACGAAATCCTCTGATTTCTCCGTATTTCCTGCCATCTCTCGTTCCTCCGTTAATTACACTTTTTTACTCCCTACAACCGAAGCCCATCTCCCAACAGAGATTAAAACAGACATAAAACAGACCTTTCATGCGCCGGTGGCTGCACCAAAGCAATTTTGTTGAACATTTATTTAACTTTTGGAAATGCCTATGGATCATTTTTGGAAATAACTTGATCCACTAACACAAATCCAGGCGATATGAATTCGAAATTGTGTGCCCATTCGTAAGCTGTTTAGATACCAAGGCCGAAATGTGTCCTCTCCAGTACTTTCTCCTCCCAGTGAGGTAGCAGACTATAGGGCAACTCCATTGCACCAACTAGATTGTTGTTCACATTTGGTTTTGCAACCTCTTTTAAAAGAAGAATCATGTTTGGTTTTTAGCTCCTCCAAGTGGGAACCATCATCAACGAAGTTTCAACACAAATTGGGACTAGACAGTCGATGGATGAAGAAACTATTCGACCATAACACCCAGAAGAGTTCTCGTCCTCTAGAAGGAGAAAATGTTCAACACAGTGCATTCCAAGAAAAACACAAACATCAATTTTACCCCAGAAGGGAGCTGAAACTGGTCGAGCTCCATGATACTGAGAGACAGATTTATGCAACTCATCTCAAAGCGGAACTGGGGCTTAGGGATTTCGCATTTTACTGATATAGCAAATAATCATAAGATTATAATAACCAAATGTGATATTGCCAATACCACCAAGGGGTTAGCTGAGCTACCCACTGACATTCAAGAGGCCACAGGATCAAATTCTATGCCCACCCTATTTACCTTCACAGGAAGAAAATAAAAAAGAAAAAAAAAAAACAAAGAAGAAGAAAAAGATGATATTGCCAACAAGGAGGCTATAGTCACAAAAAAAAAAAGGGATGTCCATTCCTCTGACTCACATGCTCCCGTCCAGATATTGATGTCGATAAAGCGCGACACATCAATTTAACAATGTGATTTAGCAATCGGCTTAAGACTTGAGAACATTAGGCCAGAACTTCACGAACAAAGTCAAAACTCACACCAATTTCGGTAATGCACTTCTATCAACACAATCTTTTTTTTTTTTTTGTTCTTTTTTTTAACCTTCACCAATAGCAAATCTTCGGAAAGGGTTTCGGTGATGTTTGAACTTCGAATTTCAAGGTTTATTTATGAGCACAACTTACATCGCTATAACCGAATTCGACCAAAGCACTAACACATGAAATGCGGAAAAAAAAGAAGAAAAAGAAAAACCCTATCCCAACATTTGCAACTCTCAAGCAAAGTCTTGATTCCATAGAACAGGTATTGAAGTATAACCTTTGCATCCCTTTTCAAGTGCTCCGCATTCAAAAAAAAATGCAAACAAATGGAAAGAGAAGCAGCGGCATATCTAACATCTTCACCACAGAGTGATGAGCATCACCAACCTTATACACTTCTGCAATTCACAATCTCTATAAACTAAACAGAACTATATATATAAATATATTCATATATATATATATCCATGAAAGAAGAAGAAGAGTATGAAAATCCACCATTACCAACGTTCAAGCGGCGACGAATAGCTGCGAATCGCAACCCATCGAGTCCGGTACCCTCCTCCGCCGGCATCCACACCTCCTCCACCATCACCAACCCCACCCGACTACTTCCTGACCTTCTTCCCCTTCTTGGGGCCCCAAACGACCATCCTCCCGGCGGGGCACCCGCACCGCGCGCGGAACACGATCACCGCCCGCCCGTTTACCGGTGCCACCTTCTTCAGCTTCGCCTCCAGCTCCCGGTTGTGGTCCCCACTCAGCTCGAAGAACCCGCCATCAGTACCGTCCACCCCCCCGCCGGCGGCCTTGGCGCACAGCTCCTCCGTCTCGATCTGCACGTCGAACTCCGGCGAGTCCCTCAGGCCGAGGCAGCCGGGGTTGTCGCACTTCCGCCCCTCCAGGGCGCGCCTCACCACGGCGAGGGAGGCGGCGCCCAGAGCCAGAAGCCCCGCCCCGGCGCACCCCACGGCAGCGGGGGACATGCCGAGGTCGCGGCCGGCGGCGGCCAGCGCCTCGGAGAGGCCGCGGTGGAGGAGCTGCACGCACGGCACGGCCAGGTAGGCGACGGCGAGGAGCACGAGGGCGTCAGCGGCGGCGGAGCGCGAGGGGCGGCGGCAGGGCGGCGGGGTCCCTCCGCCCGCGCTGGAGGGCCTCCTGCTCCTCCGGGGGTTAGCGGTGGGTTGGGGCGACGCCGCCATGGGAGCGGAGAGGTGGCGGATCGAGGTTCGGGATCCGATCATGAAAGGGGAGCCCCGATCAGGGAAGGAGGTGGATCTGTTCGCGGAGCGAATTGGGATCAGGGGAGGAGGACTCGACTCACTGTGCTGTTGGCGTTGTCGTTGGAACGTCGGCTGCAATGGGCACGACTCGAGGATGTGGTGGGTGGGAAGAGAGAGAGAGATAGATGGATAGATGGAGGATCTGGATGACACGTGGAATCCGATCCTCTGCTTCTCTCGTTCGCACAAGTAACGCGCTACCTTCACGTCTGCAAGATATTAATAATTTAATGTTATTCCTCATTTTTTTTCTTTTTTTACCCCCTACTTTTTCCTCACCCATCTCATTCACCCGGTACTTTTACGTGGACGTCAATCTATAATCAGGTAAGGAGGGAAGATGTGCTTACGTGGGATCTCACGCCTCATCGTAAGTGGTTGCCGTCCGACGGGGGAATAATCTCTTTTGCCCTTTTTATGAGCTGTAACCCACACATCAATCCTCTGGATTGCGTTTACTGGCGGGATAAATAAGAGAAGATATTTGCTAGGGAGATGAGATAAGCAATGAAATAAAATTTAAGGATAAGTATATACATATTCTTAATATATTTATTATTATATCCAAGTGATTGGGATAATTTGTTAAGGTATTATCAAGAAGAATAAGTTTGTGAAATAAATTAAAAGAGTGGAATAAATGAAGGAATAAATAAGTTAATTTATTTGGATATTTTAGTGAGTTAAAGTTAGTATACAGAGAGTGGAATAACTTTACGTCGAATTAAGTTTATTTAATTCGACGTAATTAAGAGGCGGGTTAAGTAGCGGGTTAAATATTTAACCCGCCAACCAAACACAGCCTAAGTCTCCAACCACTCCCCACCCCCCTCCCTCCCCGTTGCCCCATCTGAGAGCAATTAGCAAGCACAATAGGAGAGTGTGACTCACAAATTCAAATTGAAATTTGGTTATAAGAGGAGCAATACGTACCTTCTCCCACCCAACACATCCCACCGACCACCACGACAGGAAAGCTCTATTGGCAGCATGTAGCGCTTGCGCTTCACCCACGACGATGAGCTCGACGCCCGGTGACCATGTCGAGCTCCTCTCCACCTCCAACCTCGAGCTCATCCACCGCAAGCTTTCCGGCGACCTCGAACTCCAACATGACGTCCTCAACCTCAACCTCGACCTCTCGATCTTGACTTCGGCAACGAGCTCGATGGTGACCCCAACCTCAACGTCGACAACAACCTTAATGACAATCTCGGCCTTGACGGTGGTAACCTTGACCTCGACCTTGACAACAATGGCGACCTCAATGGTGACCTCAACCTCGACCTCGACAGCAAGGTCAACGGTGACCTCGTTGTCGACGATGGTTGCCTCAACGGTGACCTCGACATCGACAACGATCTCGATCTAGATGGCGGTTACCTCAACCTCGACAGCAGTGACCTCAACATCAACCTCGATGGCTAGGTCGACCTTGGCAACGACATCGACGAAATTTTTTGTAATATATGTGAATGCCACTGCTTCCTTAGTATTACTCGTTGATACTGTTGGTAGTAAAATTAAAGTGGTTGAAGATGCTGTAAATACAATGATATTCACCCCTTCAATCTGTTGTAGGCATAGTTGATATAAAATTTGTATGTTACAGTAGGCATCTTTGATAGTCGTGTAGAGTGTGTATGATTCTACATCGTAGACAATTTATACTGTTGTTGGCGGTATTCGAAAATGCTTGAGACATCATCCAAAATATTGTAGGCATCATTCATAACCACCAATCATAATGTTGCAAACATTCAGAAATTCATATTGCTACTAGCAGCATTGTTAACAAATTAGTAGTACTACTGGCAGCAATGTTAAGAACTTTGCAGTGCTATTGCCAACATTCTTTATCTGTATAAGATTGTTGTACTCTCCAACAATGATAGCATTGTTAAGAAATTTATAGGATTTCTTGAAATTGTTAAGTGAATGAAGTATTCCACGATCAATCTCCACTAACGTACAGATTAAATATACGAAAATTGATAGTTGAAGGAATAATCATAGATGGACGTGAGCTAATATATCTGTTTGGATTGGAACGAAAGTTAATTACTTACCTATTGTTGGCAGCGGTGTTTTGTTTTGCATTTTTTGATCTCAAAGGGATTGCGTTAGTGGAGGTTCACATATCTCAAGTACAATCTTTCCTTCTGAAACACTCTAAAGAATGTGTTTTGTTCCTCTCTTCAAGAAGAAACGGGAAGCCTACTCCTTATGACGACTTATGCCAATAGCACAACCACTAGGACGATTTTATTGATGCAAACACAGGATGGTATGTCGTAAACTACTACTAGCAGATTGGTCAGTGCTAATGGCATTCTCTTACCTACTATTGGCAGCATTATGCAGCATGTCACTGGCAGTGTTAACAAATTCGTAGTGCTGCTGGCAGCATTGTTAATAATTTTATAGTGTTGCTAATAGAAATGTTAAGAACTTCATTGTGCAGTTGGCAACATTCCTTATTTGCATAAAACTGTTGGCAACATTCAGTTATTTCGTTAATTGAATGAAGTATTTCACGATCAATCTCTACCAACCTACAGATTAAATATACGAAAGTTGATAGCTGAAGGGAATGATCATAGATAGATGTTAGAGTTTCTATGAGATAATGAGAAAGACATAAAAAAGATGACGTTAGTTACTATTGACATAGTTACGTAAAGAACACTGCTTACAACATCATCAATAGGAGTGGCCATTAGCACATCTTATTTAAAGCATACGATGGTGCGAACACATCCTACCAACAGCACTAGCAATCCTGCCAACAGTAGCTACTTCTGTTCGTCTTGCACAAAAATGGAAATAGGCAGACCTGAGAATTGCAGACCTATACTAATATATAATAGGTTGGTATGTCGTAAGCTGCTATTGGCAGGTTGGTAGTTGCTGCTAGCATTTACTTACTTACTGTTGGCAATAAAATTAAAGTAGTTAAAGATGGCGTAAGCATATAGTTTAAGACGACTTGTGCCAATAGCACTACCACTATGATTATTTTATTGATGCCAACAGAATGTTAGTAAGTCATAATCTACCACTGGTAGGTTGGTAGCGTTAAGAGGACTTGCAGCACACCTGTAGTTAGCAATGTAAGTTCAGTTGTCATTGATAACAAAATGTAGCATTAAAAGGACCATGTTACTTTAGCTAGAGGCACCAACCATAACACTGACAACATTATGAAATTTGTAGTGTTACTGGCAGTATTATTAACAAATTCGTATTACTGCTGGTAACATTCTTAGGAACTTCATAGTGTTATGATGTAAGAGATGAAATGTACGTTAACCTGCCATTAGCAATAATGTTGCGTTAATGTGCAAGAGATTTGCATTCGTAGATTAACCTACTATCGACGAAAATAGAAACGATGAAGGCTTAAAGAGATCAACGTTAATACAAGGCAAAGAGAATGTATGAAGAAAGTAAAGGCATCAAACATGTTCAAGGAAAGGAGATAATCATCTACAAATATGGCAAGACATGAATCATCTACATGGCAGAGAATGTGAGGAGTTGAACATTTGTGGGTGGCAAGAAAGGACCTGCCAATGGCAAGACATATAATGCGTGTGGCCAGTATGGATCAATCAAACGGTAGATTGTGGTTAGAATGATAAATCCATGTGGCAAACGATTTAGGCAATGCGTAGGGTATGTGTACTTAGGGGACTACACATAAGGTATTGGCAAATCCTTATGCGTAGGGTATGCATAGGGTATGTGTACTTGGGATCAGCCACTATCCTGTGGTAAATGCACAGGTAAGGTCTTGGCAAAGGAGAGAATGTGCAAATTTGGTTGTGGATATAAGGTCTGCTAATGACTGATTGAATCTTTGATCAGATGGATGAAAGTGGAACTAAGTTTGACGAGGTGTATATCTAGGACAAGAGGAAGTGTTACTTTAAGCAGGTTGATGTAAAACTAGAATATCCATCAGTAGAGGAGACCTAATAACTTATACACAATAGGCATTTGTGGAAGGCAGGAAATAATCTACATGTGGCAGGTAACAACAAAGGTATGGGAGGGATGTGGGTAATAAGAAAATTTCATGTGGCAGAAGATGTAGGTAATGGGTGAGGCATATACAAAGGTCAACAAGAATCATTTCTATAAGGAGGTACATGCTTACCTGGGAAGTCCATAAGAGTAGCTGCCTTAATAAGTTGTAACATGAACTTGACCATGATGAAAATGTTGCCAACTAAAACATGAAAATTGGGAAAAAATTTCTTGTAAATGCTGTCAGCAGTACATGGATTAAATTAACATTACATATTAAAGTGCTGAATTGTCACGATATAGCATAATGTTATGATGGATGCCAAGTAGATAAACTATCTATCAAATTCAAAATTCCAGTAAATGGTGCAGGGATATGTTGGGAATGCATGGAATGATTATGTCTAGCCAACATTAACAATACTCTCCTATGTAGAACCTCCATTGGCATCACTATATATAGATGACCGCATTTACACATGTTGTTGGCATCACTATATATATACAATCGCATTTACACCTGCCGTTGGCATCACTATATATATACGACTGCATTTACACCTGCCGTTGGCATCACTGTATATACAGGACAATCTGTCACACACCTGTCGGTGGCATATGAAGGTAACTTGTAGACAACAGCATGTTTAACGTTAAAAAGGAAAATCTTGATCTGTCACAGAACTGCAACGCAGCAGTCCCACTCCATATTCATGTAATAGGCCTAATGTAGGCCTGCGTTCTGGCCCATGCCCTTATCTGATGGAGACAATGTCAGAATGACGCATGGGACTGTAGGAACATTGGTGGCCTACGTTCTGACAGATGGGATGTGGAAGACGCCATGTAGGTTGGACACGTTGGTGGGTGCTAATGAGAGTAAGTGTATACATTTTCTAAAAATAATTGGTATAGTGATGTGATCTTAGTAGATAATTTTTTAATATTATAATATAAATGTAAGTGAGTTTGATATAGTGAATGTATTTTAATAGGTATATTATATTAGAGTAGATGTATTTTAATATATATTTATTTTAATATGATATAAAGAAATAATTTGAAAGTAATATATTTTAATGGATATTGATATTGATTTGATAAAGTGAAGTAAATTAAATTTTTTAACTCAAAAATTTATGTCTTAGATATTTGTTAGATTTTGGCATAACTCTTGAGTTATTTCATTGCAAAATGAACCCTCGGAAATGAAGGGCTGGAAATTTGAATATTGTCATCCTCTGTCAAAGTTAAGAGTTCCATGTTCCCCTTACATCCCTTGCTGGTTTCTATTTCGAGTACTTGTGGCCTTATTCTCTAAAAGGGTGCAGCATATGCTTACACGCCCCCTAATTGAACACCTCATGGTAATTTTCGAATGCTAATTGTGAACACATGCTTCCAATCAACGAACAATTTAAACATCTCCACACTCAACTTTGGTTATCATATCTAAAATCCATCGAATCAACTTATAGGTAGAAAGGGAGCAATCGCAAGCAACAAATGAGGCATCTAAAATTTTACCCATGCTTTCATTCCTTGGACGAGCTAGCTAGTTCTATGGATGTTCTATAGACCTTTATTTATACCACCATTTGAAACGGTAAGAGTAATGGACTGCTGGTTATGAGTGCATAGCTATCCTTGGATGTTCTTCCATGAAGCTTTACATAGAAAAACCCACGAGGTGTACATCATGACTCATGATAATGTAAATGTAATGAATTACGATGTTGATTGCTATCTTTTAATCTTTGTAAGCCCCTGTGTCTGACGTGAGAAGCCCTCTAGGCGATCTTAGAATTTCCTTTGGTTATGGGATGATCTAACATATATAGGAAACAAAAGGTGCCAACAATGTGGTTAATTAATTGCAAGCTGCCCATGACAGAACGTTCTTGCTAAGGTCAGGATCTCGTTGTCACCCGTGTGGGGTGCCTCCTTGGTTGACATTGCACGTGTGACTTTGGATTGACTTGGACAGTCTCATCCACATAGTCATAAGCTGGACACTTGAATCTGCATTAACTTAAACATGAATATTAATGCCCTCAACATGGCACTCCATATGCATGTGACTCTGCATTTAGGTTAACATCAACCCCAGCACTATCTGTGTTGCACTCAACATGTGATTGAACCACAGCATGCACGTTAACACCACTAGGTGATGTAACAAAGAGAAGAGCTCCGGCATTACCCTTCAAATTTAGACATTCCAACATAGGCTCTCCATTACACTCAACATTAACACCTCCAGGCACGTTTACACATTCCCCAGCTAGTTGTCTATTTATTTCAAGATTAAAAGTACTAAGTTCATTTTCATTTCTATCACCCTTACCCTCTATCAGTCCCAACTCGAGTGGAATGACTTGTTCATCAGTTATATATATATATATCTGTGTGTGTGTGTGTGTGTGGACTGACTTGTTCGTTAGTGATATGAACAAATTGTTATTGGTTTGACCATTCAAGCTCACATTCCGTTCATCAACACTGGTAGCAGTTGCATCATGAAAATCAACTACAAGTTCTACTGTGGTACCGTCCAAATGAGCATTAAACACTGACATCATCTCACTTTTAATTATTACTAACACCCATCTACCCGACTAAGGGTCATTTTACTTCAAAGTAATGACTTTACCATCCATCCAAGGCAAAGACTCAACGATGAAATCCATCAAATCCAACCAACAATTAATGTCCAAATCAGTAGGAATTGTTATTGACTTACCCATCACATATCTTGCCCCAGTTCTACCCCATGCTTGCTTAAAATAACCTCCATACTTGATCAAGGCCTCCAGTATACCAACCTATCCTTGAAACCGCCCCATCCAAACATCAAGAAACCATAGAAATTAGGATTACATCCCCCACGACACTTCAAATGGACATGTGTGCACCAAGAAAAGTGGTAGGAGCGTTTACCCATCCAAGTAGCAGATGAAACCCTAGTTCTTCCAAGCAAGCACTCTCTTCTGTGCTCCTTCTTCATCATGCTCCTTTGTCTTCTCCGTTGCCTGCATCGAAGGAGAGATCATTAATGGCAATTGAAAGAGGGGAAAAAATGAAAGAGATGGGATGGAGGTGCCACCCACTTGAGGATGAGGAAGATGGAGGGGAGAGGACTTCCTTTCGTGCTGCTTCTTCTTCTCCCTTGTCTGCATTGAACAAGAGACCATTAATGGTGGAAAAAAAATGATAGAGATGGGATGGAGGTGCAACCCACTTGTGAACGAGGAAGATGGAGGGGAGATGATTGAGGGATGAAGTGCGCAACCTCCACCAACAGGTCGCCAATGAGATCGCGAGAGGGACACGAGCACGAGTTGGAGGTCGCAAGCTGATCACCTCCCTCTCACTCTTAAGAAAGAGTTAGGATTCGTCGCTTTGTAAGAGGAAGTTGGAGGGAAGAGAGGAGGGAGGAGGGCTTGGAGGATTGCAAATGACAGCAAGAGTAGGTGAACATTACCACTGTGTCTCTCCTCATCTGTTCCAAATCACCTTTGGATCGTTGGAGTAGACACAAATTCCAATGATCTAGATCCACCATCCATCCTAATTAACCTAACAAAAGTCTAGTTAAGTAGCTAACAGTACCGTGATGGCAAGTGTAAAATTGGAAGGGGTCAAGAGAATCCAGGGAACTCAGCGTAAATATTAAGGTACTTAGGAGCATTAATTATGTATAAATCCCTATAACATGCTTCTCTCAAAGAATGCTTTTGGTGCCATTACCACTATCCTTGTTGCTTTTATTGTAGAGGCCAAGTTAAACAGCTACTCTTGCCGTCACTGAGGCCTATGACGTCTCCCTCGCATGGTGATAGTGTTCCTCTACAAGACTCCTATGACCACAGTGATGCCGTTGCCACGAGTCCTGCCATGGTTCTCGATGAAGGTCATGCTATAGCCACAAGTACTTACGTTGCCAAAGACTATGGTGATGTGGCACGGGGTCTTTTGTCGCCAGGGGTTGGCTACGGTGCTTTTACGCAGAAATAAACGTCAATTATTGATATACACCACGTGATTTACGAGAAATCGTCACGTATTACGCATGCAATAAAACATATTATAGTTTGCTAACGATTTCAATGGTCGCAATAGCTACTAGCTTGCTGTATAGAAGTCGAAGATGCCATTCAAAAGGCATATGTACTACGTGGTGGTAAATAGGGGTGCTGGTGAAATCAAATCTCATTGAATCAGCTTACATTCAATTGGATTAGATCAGAGAAATTGATATTTGAATCCGAAATAGACTTGTGCAGGTGGATTTGCTTTTTATTAGATTTAAAATTTGGAATAAAATAGGACACATTCAACAACGACTATTATGTTTATTTGATGGTACTTCCTTCAATTATGGTTCAGAATCTTAATGCGAATTCAATTGAAAGTATTTGTTAACTCCAGCAACATTCGTTGGGTTTGTTAGTTGCTTCAATACCTAGATTTGATGGTTTAAAATTTGTTTATCACTTGCAGAACTGTTCTTTCGCCTATTAGTTTAATATTTTAACTTAATTTGAACTCTAATTTATTTATTTATTTTTATTTTTATTTTATTTTTTTGAGGTTACCGACGAAGAATTCCTTACAGGTAAATCTCGGGTGATTGTAGACATTTGAATACACAGCCACCAAATAGGTGTTGAAGCTTCGAAGGAATGCCCCTTCATTGCCAAAATCATGGCTGTGGGTTAACCAGCTTTCGAGATGTACATACAGGCCTAATTTATATTTCAGTGAGATATACATAACCATAACAAGCTACGTTCCAAAATAATTGTCAATTAGATTTATCACTTTTTTAAAGACATTATTTTCCAAAAGGTAGAATTTCGAACCAAAATAAAATTATCCTACCATTTAGCGACGGGGAGGAGAGGCATGGATTTGAGTCTTTGGCACCGCTGGAATAGACATGTTTTGTAATGTAATTTTTATGATGGTTTTTTAATCTTCGTCAAATGTGATAATTTACGATGATTATTTATGTAATCATTGTCGAAAGTGTGATGGAAATCTATGCTTCTCATGATACAAGATTGAAATATCTTAAAATCGATAATTATTACAGAATCGTTCTTGTATGTAATTGATGATGGTTATGACATTATCACCGTCGAACAATGTCTCCAAATTTAAGTTGACATGTAAGGTGAAACTTTGCTAATGAATTTGGTGACAATATTAGTAGTATTGTCACAAATCTTCTAATTTAATTAATTTTTATATGCAAATGGTAAAATTTGACGAAGATTTTGAATCACTGCAAAACACATTTTTTCCTCTGATATCACCTTTAACATGGAGGATTGGACCAGGAGATGGCCAATCCCCCTCCAATCTATTCAAATCAGAATTTAGGTTATAAAAAATAATCATGCTATCATTTTTGCATGCATACGTTTTAAGAAACATACAACATAGGGCCCTCTAGTTTATTTTTTGGTTTACTTGTTTTTGCACAGCCAACTTAAGAGGAAGTAAACTTGAATATCTCCTTGTCAAAAAAAGATCAATGAGAGAGCTCCATAACCTTCTTTACATTGGGGCCTCCTTGAGCTTTCACATGTTTTGAACCAAGTGAAAACACATTTTTAGAAGATATGTTTGTATCTATATCCCTAACAATATATCTAATTGCATCCATATCTCTAAATACTTTATTATTATATCCATACCTTTATAAACTTGCACCATTATACATATGTGCCAGTGCCATTATATTTAAAGATAAATGGCGACTATAGTTAATATGAAACTCTTCACCATAGTTAACAAAAAAAAAGTAAGATTAAACATTTCTAATTACATTTAAATCTCTAACAAAAATATTTTTTTTTTCCAAGAAGGGGGTAGGGGGAGGAAGGAGGAGGCTATGACTAGGAAGGACAGAGGAAGTGGAGCGATTGTGGCTAGGGAGGAGGGGTTGCAGCTGAAGAAGAGGAGGAAGGAGGGGCAATTGCTGGAGGAAGAAGGGTGGCGACAACTAGGGAGGAGAGAGGAGTAGGGGTGATAGCTGGGAAAGAGGAAGAGGGTAGTTGTAATGACCCGATTCTCGAGTCCCTACGAGACACGAGGACTGAACTGACTCGACTAATCCCAAGACCTATTTGTCTAACGAGGAAGTAACCAAAAGAGCAGTAAAATAAACCACATTTAATATGAAGTATAACTAGCAGTAACAAAATACAGCAGTAAGAAAAAGAACTACTACAGCATGTACCACCACAACAGTAGAACAACATTTAACATAACAAGAACTACGAGTAAAGAAAAGTACAGAAAGTAACAAAAACTACTCACTACAGTGGAAGCAAAAAGGGCACAAAAGAGCAGTGGTAACTCTACTGGACCCTACTCGGCCCAGCGTCCTCTGCAGCCGCTGACCCTGGCTGCTCAACACCTGGTCCTGAAAAGTAACGAGTGTAACACGTCAGCGAAACGCTGAGTAGAGTGGCAGCTAAACTAAAGAAGAAGTAAGGTGTACAGTAGCTGTTTTATTTTTCTTTCTTCCTTTATTTACGTCTTTCTATTGTTTCACAATTTATCTATTTCTCAGATCCTTCACTTGATCTCGAATGTTCCTCATGGGAACGATCTTGATTGCAGTCTTTTCCGAACAGTAGAAGTAGCACATGGTGCTCTCCTGGCCGGGAGACTCCCCCGTGGTGATCCTACTTTCAGTCAACTACCCCAAGGTCAGGGACAGACGTAACGGTGACTACGGCATGCGCGATAAACGCACAGGTAGCTAACTCGCACTGGCATGCGGTCAGTCGTTTCCGTTAACGGGTGCGCCCAAAGCACAGCATGGAACCAGTACAGGGCAGAGCCCTCTCAGTAACAGGGGTCCAACCCCTCCACAGTAACCAAACAGGGGCCTTGCCCCTCCACAGTCCGCGCACCCTCGCTTGACTACCCTGGTTTACCCAGTGGGCCTAACAAGTCGGTGTAGCTGAGCTAGTAGAACCCTGGGGCCCGTGGGGTAGCTAGTGCTCGCCCTACACTAGTAGCTCTCCTCGGTACTGTGTACACGAGGGCCAACAAGTCGGTACAAAGTGGCCAGACCTAATTCCGGGACCCTAGGGCGGCTGGTTCCGCTCTGCACTAAGCAGGTAACAGGTGCTTCCCCTGGCACTACGTACCCAAGAGACAACGCACCTCCACATCTTTCCTTCTCAGTTCCATTTCATTCTCTTTCCAGGAGTTCTACTCCTAACTCCCCATAGGGTTCCAGCTCTTTTAACTCAGCATATTCAAGTTTCGCCTTTCCAGTTTCACGTTCATACAACCCATATTCTCAATCATGTTCAGTTATTCATAACAGGCAGCTGTTTGTTCCTTTCCACTTTTTCAAGACTGCAGTATTCATATATATTCCACTAATTTTCCCATCCTAAGATTCACGCCATACCCTAGGATCTATCATACAATCTAGCTTTCCAGCCCTATGATTCATCCAACACCCTAGGATCTATCATTCAATCTAGTTTCTCATTCCTAGGATTCATGAAATGTCCCAGGTTCTATTTATGGTTCCATAATTTAACAGATTATGCTAATAAACTTAAAAGCCACTCTACCAACTACAACGGAAGTAATGGGGGCGTGGTCGGAAATCCCGTGCCCCTCCGCAACCCCCGAGACTGCAATGGAATGGGATCCTAACACAAGGATCAAATACAAGGAGTTTCTCAAAATAGTATCTAATCACTATAGACGGGTAGAGGATTTTATTCCGAAAAGGACGCAACTCGAAACGCGGAAAACGGACTCCGAACGGGCCCTAAACGGGTCGAAAACGACGAAACAGTGCAAAATCAGACGTCTAGAACTTCTTCCAGACGTCTTAAAAATGGGGATCAGATGGTACCTTGTCCTGCGTAGTCTCTCAGACGTCCAGAAGCCTGCGTGGGCGTCTGGGCTAGTTCCTAGACGTCCGATGGTCACCACGGACGTCTGGAAGTCCCTCCAGTCGTTTGGCACCGCTGCCAGACGTCTGATTCGCATTGGATGCGAATCTCAGAACCTGCATGTACCCACTCCTCGTGCTCAGTACAGACGGTCGCAGAAAAGGAAGAAGGATGAAAAATAACTTACTTACCAGACATCTGGACAGTCCTCCAGACATCTTCCCCGTCGTCTGGTTGGAAGACTAGACGTCTTATTCTGGAAAAACTTCCAGAATCAGAGCGCTACTCGCCCTCCGCCCGCGACGCACGGCTGCGCCGCGCCTCGTCCGCCTGTTGCTCGAGCTGCAGCAGACCTCCCGCGTCACTCCGCGCCCGCTGCACCCCCGCCAGCAGGCTCTAGCAGCCCCGGCAAGCTCGAGCCCTCACAGCCGAGCGCCTCCTCCCTCGCGCAGCACCTCCTCCCGCACTCACCGCGGCTGTCGCTACCGCCGCTCTCTCGCACTCGCAGTCGCTGGAAGAAGAAGGAGGAGCGGAGGTGATGAGAGTGAGGGAGAGGGCGAGGCTTTTTAAAGCCGCGCGGGGAGAGGGAGAGAGAGAGAACGTAGACTGCTGTCGCAGGAGGAGAGAGGGAAAAAGAGAGAATGGCGGTTGCGGGTCTGTGCGTGCCTGCACGCAGACGCAGCCCCGCGTGCCACCGAAAATAGATCCCAGATGTATGGAAGGGGTTCCAGATGTCTGGCCATACGTATGGGCCACCTCCCAGACGTCTTAAAAAAACGTCTTGGAGTGCGTTCGTAACAGTAGTCTTCGACGATGATCTTGACGCTGCCATCGCTCTTGTGGCCTCTAGCAAGAAGTGTAATCAAAGCTTAAGAGGAGGAAAATGGGGAGGAGAGAAGGAAGAAGAAAGAAGAGGAAAAAATGAATAAAAGAATACAAATAAGAATACTGATGTAATTTCAAATTTTACACCGTTAACTTTAACCATTGTGAGGGATATTTAGGAGAATATTTTTTCAAATCTAATGAAGATTTAAACTGGAGGTATAACCATCAAGGGATGTAAGTTTGTAAGGTATAGATGTAATAATAAATTATAGATGTAATTAGATATATTTTTAGGAATATGGATGTAAAATTTATTTTAAAGAATTCAAGCGACAATTTTTCTAAAAAGGAAAAGAAATTAGTGACAAGTTTTGACCCGAGTGTGACTACTCTATGGAAGAAGTCAAAGTTAAACAGCAAGAAATTTTACTTGCAATCAAGCTGTTGAAACTTTTTTTTGTAACAAAATCAAGCTACTGATACGCGTGCATTTGAGAAGATTTTTTACGCATACCTAAAAGCAAATTTTCTAATATTAACGTACAATCGACGCCTGGAAGGGCTATCCTAACATAAGCAGACCCATTTCCTTCCCATCTCCCCTTGTGAAAAAAATAATTGGCTGCTATAGTTTGGGCTTCGATCGGCCATCAAGGCGGATTGCCCCCCCCCCCCCCCACCTCTCGTCGGAGCTCCGCCATCTCCCTTAGGATCCTCTTAGTTCTTTCATGCTTAACATGCATAGCCTTTGATAGCCTACAGTGGAAGATCTCAAGCAGCACGACGGTGAGAGCCATGGTCGGAGGTCCTCCTCGCTCGAAGTGTGCTTAGGTCGGTGGGATTCCTTTAATCAAAATCGGTCGGTGGTTCATCGATTGGTGGTAGTGCATCTTCCTTCTTCCTTCGTTCGTTGTATGGTAACTCCTGTGGGACCTCCTCGTGTTTGTACAGTGGCACGGTGGTACGCAGTGGCGAAAGTGGATTTGGAGATGGTGGTGGCTTCGCCAACGTGCATGCACAGGTTGGTAGGCGTTATGGCCGTGGGTGGTATCGTTCGATTTAGCATCTCACCTGTTGTCATCATTCTTGTTCAAAATGTTGTGTTTGCTGCTGGTTTTGCTTGTTTTTGTACGTTATGGGAGGTTGATCTTTTCTTTTTTCTTTGTAGTTTTTTGTTATTCTTTTGGGGATCACGTGTGTTCGGGTTAGTACGGTGGAGTTCGATTTCGATCTTTTGGTGAATTTATTCATTTTCGTTGGCATGGTTTTTAGAATTTCGTCTCGTTGGTGTCTTGTCATTCCTACGAGTGTAGGGTCACCTTCCTTCTAGATGTCATCTGATTCCTGATCTTAAGACGCTTTACTTTTTTTTTTCCCTTTGTTTCATATCTCATTTCTTTTTTCCATTCTATGAGACATATTTCCTCTTTTTGTTGGTGAGATTTCTTCAATCTCTCCCTTTTCCTTTGACCTACGTCTCTTATATCAAGTTATCTGATCCCTTCAATAAAAAGTTGATGTTAAAAAAAAACAAACACAAGCAACAGGTCGTGCGATGTTTCACATTGGCTACTTGGATTTATCTACTTGAAACAAGTTGTCCAACTCTATGAATATTTTTGCTTACTAATTGAAACTTAGCAACAAGACCTATCTTTTTCGCCTTCGATTTACTTATACCAAAGACTGTACTTGCTACAACTTGACTTCGTTTATTCTCGTATTGAGTCCACAATAAATATTTTAGAAGTTCAAACAAGAAATCGCATATATAAAAAATCGGTAACAAGCAGGACGGAAACGGTCTACCCCTCAACGATGCCCGCTTAAATGTGTAAATTCTTTTACCTCAAATTAGTTTTAAGTTCGTGTTTTGTTGCGACGGAGTAAAGGTGAAAGTTTAATATAACTTTTAATCGGTATATTTTAATTTTTATTGATGAAAAATTAATAAAATATATTTTTAAAATATAATATTTGATATATTATGATATTTAATTTGTAAAAAATTAAAAATATTGATTAAATATTAAAATACATACGTTATAAAATATATCGACCGTTATATTTTAATTTTAATCGATTTATTAAATTGAGTTTACACTATACTTTACTACAGAAGTGTAAAAGTCAATTATATCAAAATGTAATATAATTTTCAACTTTTACATCTTAATTTTTAATCATTAAAAAATAATATATTATATATTTTAAAATATATTATCCAGTATATCTTGATTTTTAATTGATAAAAAATCAAAAATATCGATTAAAAATTAAAATACGTCAAATATTACAAGATATATTAATCGATATATTTTAATTTTCAATTGATATCTTAAATTAAATTTATATTACTTTTATATATATATATATATTATTTTATATTTTTATAAAAATATACTCAACGTCAATCCTTCACTAAAGAACATGAAATGAGAAGGATACTAAAGGTAAAATTCAAAATGAATATACGAGTAATCATTGTGCCAAAAAAGTAAAATAAGCAAAATATTTAAAAAGTAAAGAGAGAGATAAATTGAAAAGGAAAAATCGATCAGTGCAAGTCAAATGAAAAGAAAAATAAATTTGAAAAATATGTCTACAGTAATTGTTACAGACTCGATCGCTCATGTCAAATCTATAACTTTATAGATGAGTAAAATGAATTAAAAGTTGTTAGCTGCAAAAATAATTTTTCGTAAGTAATAAATTTGAGGGGGTAGAAGGGAGATAAGTTAAGTTTGGTGTTCGATAAGAGTACAGGTCAAATCACGAATTTAGATGATGTTATTTTCCGTTTGGTTGTATGACTTTTGTTTTTTTATGGGAACAGGAGGAGGATGATAATTACCGGATCAAATCATGGCAAAAGTATGTTGGACATGGGAGAGGTTGATCCATTTTAACCCTGGAAAAGGATCAGCAATCGGGTGCTTCTCATAGGTGACACCCGTGATGTTCCGAATATCACCGATTCAAAATTGATATGTGGTCCTAAAACCCGCTTGCGTCGGTTCAGACATCCCTTGTGAAGTATTGATTGTACATGTATGGTTGTGTAGTTTTTTTTTGGAGGTTTTCTCGCTATATTAAAATTGGATGCAGAATTGAGCACAAGTCGAAGTTGCAAAGTGTTACGTTGTCGTTGGTGTTTCTGACGTCGTTGCAAAGGTAGAGAAGCGAAGGAGAGGGTACACGCGAACGGCGAGATCAGGAGAATTGGACATACTAATCTGACACCCAGGAACATCAAATCACAAGATGAGGACATCGGGAAACATATTCTGCCACCCTTCTCCCGAGATAACTTTATTTCAATTCTTTTATTTTAAATAAATGATAAATTATATTGTTGAAGAGGAAACCCCTCCAGCAACCACCGGGACAAATGTGAATCAACTAATTGGAACGAGACAAAACAATCACAAAATAATATAATTGATGATGTTATGTGCTACGAATCGATTAAGTTGAACTCATGAAATCGATATCTCAAAATTCCGATACTCAAATGCAGAATATATGGGAAATTTTCTCAAAACAAGCGGCACCCAAAGGTGGTGCATTACGTGGCTTGCACAGGCGGTGGATTTAGTTGCCGATGGTGTGAGCGCGGTGGGCACGCGGGTGCTGCTATCTGACGTTGCCGAGGGACGGTAGCTCAGAGGTCATGTTTGGAGTTCCGTGCCTTACTTAGCTATCTAATTATGAAATTATTATATTAATTAATTAGATTCTTAATATTTCATTTATCTAATAAAGAAAAGTATCAAGTATGAATATGTGTACGAAGCCGAGGATGGTGGGTCGAGTATTAATTTGCAATATAATTCAGATTGACGCTGGGATATTACCATCTGTATATGTGGATCTCTCTATCGGTACTTGCTCTTCGTCACGATCACACTTCCGAGCATTTTAAAAGATGACAAGCATCTATGTTTAAAAAGATTGCCACTCGACGAACTTCTGGATGAAGAAACGACATTCCGGAACCATTACGTGAATCGGATATTCTGACAATATAACGTATGGATATTCTGTTATTTTTCTTCGAGATCAAAAGGATTGTAAGTAAGTCCTCTTGCCTCTTGGAATTTCGAGATAAGTAAGCTCGGACTAAACAGGTGACCCACATAACACCACAACTGATCTACCACAAAGTCAATTAATCTCAAACATATCTATTTATTCTTCTGCACTGAAGGAAGGTTCACAGCTGCCACCTATCGCTCCTTCCTTTTTTTTTTATCCAATCATTGTACTCACCCATCGATCTCTCTCTTTCCCCACCCATTGCTCCTCTCTCTTGGCAATAACATAGACACATTCTCCTCTCATTCCACTCCCTACATAGCTCTCCCCTATATATATCCCTGCCCCGCCAGTTTAGGATCCCTCTCCCATATTTTTCATTTATGATCTCCCTCTCTCTCATTTTATTTTGGTTATTATTTTACATTTTTCTTTCTTATGCTCTAAAAGATGTAGTTCTGGTACACATACTACCTACTCCATTTCCTTCATATTCTATCATCAAATAGAAAGTAAAATCCTTCCACCTTTGGCAAACATTGCTACGAATTCAAAAATATAACACTACTAACTTCATTTCTTTTGTTGGAAGTTTAAAAATATAATGAGAGAAAAAAGATCTATCATAGAAGAATCCTATATATGTATATATATATTAGATTAGATTAGAAAGTAAAATAAGAAATCTAGCCACAACATAAGACACAAACTAGACATGTATACACAAAAGAATAATTTTAGTCAATGTTAGTGGAAGAAGAGAGAGAAGCAGGTATCAATTGATTGAATTCTCAAAAATGAGAATTGTATTATAAATTGAGTTTGTAATGTAATCTTTTATATCAATAATAATGTGATGTTTGATAAGGAGAATAAGTCTGTGGAATAATTAGAGGGATAGAGAATAAGTGAAATAAAATATTGGAATAAATAGATTTTAATATTTGAGAATTTAGATGGGTTAAACTTATTCTACAATGGAGAGAAATAAATTTACATTAGGTTAAGTTCTATTATCTGACACAAATGGGTGACAGATTAAGTGGTGAACATACGTGAGTTAAGACACGTACCAAATATGGAAGAAGATTTTGGATTTGTAGCTATCAAACCCACTTCCCTTCCCTTCCCATTAACATGCTATGGTGGTTGCTATTTCCTTGGTGATGGAATGTCGACAATCACAATTTACCTATGACCTTTCCCAAGATGTGGTTCCTAGTTGCTAACTTAAACATTGTATCTCCCTATGCTATTGTATAATTTGCATTGATAATTCATAGTATATTTGATTTTTTTAGCGTTCAAAAATGAGTGTAAATACATGAAGGTGGGTGTAAGACATGAGAATACAACGGGTTGGACTTGCAGAGGCATGATGAGCATAGTGTTATTGAATTGCTATGAATTTCATTTACAAAGTAGCTAACTAATTTCTTTTAGACCTATCTATTACTACTACATTAAAAGAGGGTCCTAGATGTCACCTACATGTCACATCCATGACAATTTCTTTCCTTCTTTCTTTCATTCCAATTCACTTGATATGCATGTAAATTCTTCATTATCCTAATTTAAAAAGTCATTTGAACTATGCCCTTCACAACATCATTAAATTCCATTTGTATGCCACGACATGTAATACCGATTACATGTAGTGCATGTATTCGATTACAACAGTTTGACTTTTTGATAAATGATAAGATAAGTAAGAATTTAATATTTCAAGCAAATTAAGAATGATTGAATGGATTGTTCTTTCTCCTAAAGAGTAAAGAAGAAACTTAATGATAAGTTTCTAGAGTTCAAAAGATTAATGGAACAAACAAAGTATATATTAACTAATATATGTTAATGACATATCAGCCATGATTAATTATCATGTTACCGTGGATTTTTTTACCTTCTATTTTAAGAAGGATAAATATGATGGCCGAAGGATTTTTTCCGACATCTCTAATGTCAAAGGGAAGATTTTACTACTTGGATTTATCTTTATGTATGTATTGTTATACATAGATGAAATTGATATATCTGAGTCCTCTGTAAGAGAAAAGTTTTGATTTAAGTTCACGAAAGCATATCTCTTTCTTTAAATTTAATGTGAAGTTATTGATGTAACCTTTTTTTTTTTATTATTAATGTGAAGTTAATGGTATATGACAAACAAGTAAAATGCTAAGAGACATACCTTAATTTTAATTTATAAGTGATTAGAATGCATATATTACATGATGATTGCCACTCCTCTCCTCTTTCCATCAATGAATGTGTCCATTAAAAACTCAATCTTAACATTTTTCTAATCAACAAATAGATAGTTTCAAATGTTTGAATTTCTCGCCACGGAGGATGGGACACCCTACCCTAGTACATGTACATCCAACAAATGTATCCAGGGTTTTCCAAGGGAAATTAAGAATAGGGAACTTAAAAATCCGTGCAAGTGCTTTTAATTTTTTGTTGTTTTCCTTTGAACAAAAAAAAATTGCCATATTTTTAGATTATAAGTAATGAAGGCCTTGCAACATGTACAATTAGAACTTTTCCAAGTTTTTTTTTCAGCTCCACAATCCAAGCAACTATCTTTACCACCACACCATGCAGTTCTTTCTGATGCAAGACATAATGTCACTTATCCGGTATCAAACACTGTTGAAAGTTGAAATGGTATATTAAAGTGAATAGTTACTAGACTCTGAGGGGGTTAACATATAAAGAATGATTTGCCCTTTTTACCGGTATATCTTCTCATACCCTTTAATTTGTAAGCTTCGTAATCAAATCTTGCCTCCGAATTAGTTCCCTTTGGCATTTCTTTAGTTCCAAGGTAGATCCACAACAATTCCTATACATGCATCCATAAACCTCTCCAACAAAAGTTGGTAGAGAAGTACAATCAGGTTAAATAATTCCAACGATAAAGGAATCCACAAAATATGCCCCTGCACGAGAAACGCAATCTTCTGATTGAACTGGAGACCTAGAAACTTGCTGACTTTTTTGAAAAAAGTTAATTATATATATTTTTCATCAAGTACAACAATTAAGCTACTTTGAGGATTACTCTGCCTTTCGTCCTCAGCATCTTCCCACTAACGGGAAAACTGTAAGGCATGAGTAAGCAAATGGAACATGACATGGTTACTGGACTACCATTCACATGCACCTATGCATGAAGAAACATCATGGTAGAATTAGAACCAGCAAAGTGAATGGAGTAGGGGAGTAACATATAAACAAGTGAATGTATACAAGTAAATCCCTTAGGCACTATTTGTTTGGAGGGGGATTGGTTTGGAGAGATTGAGAATGGTGTAAGTGGGATTGTAGAGTAATCTTAGGATTATGGTGGTTTCTTGTTTGTTTAATTAGTCCATGGGTGATCAATTTATGGGGTTGAAGAGTGTCAAAGTCTTCCTTATTCTAGGCGGAACAGACAAACATATTACCTATGCGTAAAAGTAAATGATTTCGTATCCGTAAAAAATGAATGAATGAATTCTGAAATTACGAATCTAACTTTCGTAAAAATCCACAATAGATGTTAAGGGTTGGATAAAACATATGGTCCATTAGTACGTAATAACATTGGATTTATCTGCGCTGGCTACCATTGGTGGTTTCCCTATCAGAACTAAGGTGATTGCTTGGAGTAGGACATGCTTAGCCGCACCTCCTCGATCACCGTAGTAATAAGTAATAAGCAAGCAAACATACTAGAAATCAACTCATTAGGAACTGTACCAACTAAGTACTGCTACCTTCAGATACAAACATTCCCCAGAAAAGTACTGGTATGTACTGGCAAACCCTACCAACTATATACTGCTACTTCCAGTTACAAATATTAGTTCAGAAAGTACTAGCTAATATCTAGCTAGCAAGTCCTCCAAGGGGTGCTCAGCTGAGATCACTTCCTCCCTATCGGCTTTGGCTCGTGCTTGTTGTTGGCTCCACATCCTGGGTAGTCATCCACCTCCAGATCAAATCTCCTGCCTTCCATCACCACTTCCTGCCTCAATCTCACAGCCACCTCCTGTGTGTTTTGGGATATATGTACACATCATTAATGGTACTCATGAGAGACTAACGTTTCACTCTAGAAAACTATGGTCACATTTCAAATATTTCAGGACAAGCTTTTCCTCTACCTGTTGGGCTTTCCTCATGGTTTCCTTCAATGCCTGAGTCCCTGCAATGTTGGGGAGGTCATCAAACTAAAGACCAACCAACCAACAACAAAGACGAGAGGAAACTTGAAGAGAGAGCTGTACAACCAAAGTACTCCATCTACGTATGTAGAGAGAGAAAGAAGTTACTTGACATGGGAACAGCCATCGAGGAGGCAAGAAGCTGAGAGAAGACCAACAATATTAGAAACACCAGAACTCGCAGGGAATTACCCATCTCCATCCGCCTCTATTCTATCCCAAGCCTCAAGCAATTAGTGTGGGTAGGGTACTCTTTTATAAAGCTCAAGCTTCCACTTAAAACACTTTCCTTTGCTTCATGTTACTTAATCCCCCCAAATTGCTTTATGGTTAGGTTAGCAAAGCATATGGCGATCGCTTGGTCACATCACATGGAAAGTGCACGCTCCACCAAAAAGGAAGGTCAAAGAAGGCTTTGGGAAATGCCTTGTCTTGCAAGTAATGGGCGCCTACCGAAACCCACATCACCCACGCGCGAATTTCATATTTGGTTGTCTTCACCAGACGGCCAAATGGAGGTCACGTGAAGGCGCCTTTGGGGCGACCATTGGTGAGAGTCGGTGTTGGATTCTGTAACTTATTTTCTCAACTTTTCACTTCTTGGATTGGCGGGCTTTTCTTTTCTTTTTATCTGTGGAGGACAAGTTTTGACTTTTGCGAAGACTGAGGATTAGAGTATGCATATAGGAGGCACGAGAGATGGCGAGGTGGTGGAGATCCGTGTCGCGTCTATCCCGATCCTTTCCCGTGATTTGTTTTAGATCCAAAGTGATTCGCTATTGACTTTGCACATCCTTGTGGGGGAGATGCAAGAAGGTTTACACAAACAAACAGAGAGAGAGAGAGAGAGAGAGAGAGAGAGAGAGAGAGAGAGAGCAAGTAATTAAGGGCACATAAAAATTTTACTAGGTTCGTTTTATGGGGACATTACGAAATAGGAAGGAGTGAGATTCTCCAAATTCACAAAAATTCAAGTGGATTAGTTACTAATGAAGAGTATATATATAATCTACAGTACCCTACATCAAAAAGGAGATTCTTTCTCACTTTTTAGTATGTAACATGGAGTATCTCTTTTATTTGATTTTTAGAAGGTACATGTGGTGGGTATAGAATTTAATCTTACAATTTATTAGATATCAGTGGAGTATTTTACCATCGAGCCAACCACGTTCGATGGCAACCTCACATCGCTTATATATCGTGATTAAGGGGTCATTTACTCTTGTAATTTCATTGCATGATCAATGCTGCTTTGTTAGGCTAGGGTTCCAAAGTGCATTGATTCTTGAATTAATACCATAAGGTTGTGGATGATGGTGTGCCTTTCAAGTGGTTATATAGCTGTAGATGATGGTATGCCTCTCAAGTGGTTCTATGGATTCCACTGCAATTTTTTCTTAGGCAGCCGGAGCTTTTAAAAAGAATGAATCATTCAAATCCTAAGACCTGAATCAATTCCTAGGTCTTGATTTTCTGAGCTTGGGCTGGTTAACGATCTGAATCCAAAATTGGACGATCTACGCGTCGTCAACCCAAAAAGTGAATAGAGAAGTGCACACAACCCATTTATAGAAAAATAGGTCTAAAATACGAAAAAAAAAATAATTGACACGTACATATTACCTTTTTCTCAAAACAAGACAATCATGAAAAATTGTTGGTTATTAGGCAACCCCCTACTTGACAAACCAACCAGAGATCATTACCATATAATAACGTACAATTAGGATGACGACTGTATTGTTGACGGGAAAAACAAGCATTTAAAGACTGATTCTAGCCACTCCAAGGTGGATATTTGGGCGAGTGGATTTAAAAACTCGAAACCCAAATATCATGTCGTCAGAATATAAGCCTCGGTGCTTTGTCCTCACTTGAATATCCCGGAGAGTACCTCTTTTTCATTCTTTATTTTTTATTTTTTATTTTAACTTTGAGGAAGGATCCCCGACGACAAGATGATAACGGGGGCTTCGGCCCATTAAACAAAGTGCATTTGTAGGCCATCTAGAACTCAGGGTAGGGACCACATCCCACCGGAGGGGAGGCTTTTATTATTATTATTACCATTACCGTGACTCATAATCTCATTCAGATAAATTAAGGAGAAACCGCCCACCCTTCGCACATTAATTTTGTAGATAATGCAGGGACGTGATCTCTTCCGCTGAAATCAAAAGTCCTCACAATTCGGTGAAAAAGTAAATAAATATATTTTGTAATATATTTTGAAACGTACAAAGGAAAAACAAAAAAAAGTGATTTCAAGTATTTTAACCTTTCGTGGATGAAATTTATCTCCCATCGTTTAAAAATTACTTGCATTTGTGAAAATTTACTTTTTATCGGTGAAAATATAAAATATATTGATGTATTTTTTTTTTAACTAATAAATTTTGATTTTTAATTTATCTACTTCTTATTTTTAATCGATTTAAAATTATTTTCAACCGATGTATTTTAATTTTCTTGATTTACAACTGATTGATTTTTATTTTCAACCAATTGATTCTAATTTTTATCCAGTTGATTCTTAATTGTACATTGTAAAATATATTGCAACATGCATTTCTATACTTACATCCATTCAACTGTACCTGGTGGGTGGAGTAAAGTTATTTATTAAGAGGTGATGTGGACCTTTTCCTACAAAGATACTTCGATAAAGCTAAGAATGCAAGTATGGAAGCACACGTTGTAACACGTTTTACAATGCAGTCAAGAATTAACTGGTTGAGAGTCGACACCTACCCTTACTCGCACACCCCTTGATTCAACCACCTGAAGGAAAGAGAGTGTGTGTGTCCTACGGGTGACCGACTAATTAAGAAGTGATCGACGCAACACCTGAAGGTTGTGCTCTCTCTCTCTCCTTCACTTAGTTGAATCGATTATTAAAATAATTTTCAATCATATGAAAATCAAGTAGAACAAAATATATCTATTGAAAAATAATTTTCAATATATTGAAAATGAAAATACATCAGTTTAAAATCAAAATACATCGGTTGAAAATGAAAATTCATCGGTTAAAAATCAAAATATAATGGTTGAAAATGAAAATACATCGATATGTTTTGACTTTTCACTGGTGAAAAATGATTTTTTACTTATAATGTGATTTCTTAGCTATATAAAGTGATTTTTTACTTGAAAATTAATTTTTCATATATACAAAGTAATTTTTACTTATAAAAAATTAAAATACATTAATTAAAATTATCACTCTCAACCATAATGTATTGCAGTTGCATTTGTACTTTTTCACCAAAGCTAACATAAATAAAGAAGGAAAATGAGGTAAAAGAAGATTAACCCTGAACGCTTCAGCACCTATTTGGTATGGAGAATCAGGAAAAAGAAATTAGTACGAGAGGATATGTAATTAATGTCATGTCAACGAATTTAGTGGTATAAATTTCATTTGCAAGTTTGTTCGAGGAATTAAAAGATGGAATTGGTGTTAGTTTGTTGGATAGGATGGAATGAATAGGTGGAAGAATAAAATTCCTCCTGGAGCGTGGAAATCACCTGTGCTAAAGTGGAAGTAATTTAAGATGGCATTTGGAGGCCCAAACAGGGAAGGAAACGGACTCTAGGACATTTCTTATTTAACCAATGGGCCTGAAGCCATCTAGCCTAAACCTGGGCCTTTGCACTGGGTACCCGATCGACTTGTGAATACCCAACCCGAGTGGGCTGGATTTGGGTTGGAATTTTGGCGCTCATCCCAAATTTGAGGTCGGTGAAGCGCGGCGTGACTAGTGCTTAGGTATCACATTCTTATGTTGATGTCCGATTTAGCCTGATTTGATCTGATTGTAAATTATATATTTTTTAAATAATTACAAATATTACCTATTTTCTTATATTTAAGAAAGCATCCCTCTTCCTCAATATAAATGGAGAAACATTAATTTAGATTTGGGAGTACCGCTTATTTGATTCTAAAAGGGACTACGAATTCCTATAATTATGTTGTCTTTTTAAGCTAAAATGGAGGGAAACATAACAGGTGATGTGAATCTATTATTTGTGATAAATGATTCTAAATTAGTGATAAATTATTTTGAATTATTTTTCATCGGTATAAAATTATTTCAAAGATAATCTTGTGATTTTATATCGATATAAAGTGATTTTATATTTGTATAAAATAATTTTGAAGGTGATTCGTGGATTTTGCATCCTTATAAAATGATTTTACAATAATATAAAATAATTTTGAAGATAATTTTAATAATTTGGATCTATATAAAATAAATTTATTGTTAATTTCAAGAGCGATAGACCGCATCCCATGTCAATACTCTTTTACATAAACAAAAAGATATATTAAATGAAAATCACGCCCACATCTCTTTACATTGCATTTAACCCCCAATAATGTCAACTAATCTTTATTTTTTCATTTATCTCATCATATATCTTCTCCCATGTATAACTCAATCTTCTTTGACCTTATTCCTCCTCGATTCTCACTCATTTCAAATCCATCGCTAAAAGTTCCAAACTCCCGTTGGACCATAGTCCTGTTTATGTTGCATCAACTATACAAGATGCCTATTCTTACTTGTATAAGAAAATTTAAAATTGTAGATATCCATTTCATTGATATGGCTCAACTAACAGCCATTGAGTCAATGGATAAGCTGAGATTTAAGGGTATGTTTTCAGAGTACTTGTGGGTTTTTGTGGCAGGGCTTGAACTCTGGAAGTGAAATTCAATCCAATAACAATTGGGCCAAGCCTAACTCAATAGTAAGAGGGCTGAGTTGGGCTTGGATCTTGATATTAATCGCTTATATGAGCTTTTACAGCTTGCAAAACGGGCCCACCTAATCCAGCCCGATGCCCAGGCTGTGGGATATGCCAATGGTTGTGGGAAAAGGCTATGACTGTAGTTGGAGTGGTTACAGCGACAATGAAGGTTTCGATGATATCTCGGACGTTTAAACAAATATTAACCTGAGCAATTGCATCATGGAACTACCACAGCGACAACTCAACCGCACAACAAAGAAGCCTTAGTGTCATTAATAGAAATAATCTCTAACATCTGTTCAAATTGTTGTATTGTCTCATGGGTCAACCCAGCCTAACCTATATATAAGGCTAGGCGTATGTGGGCCAATACAACTTAGGCTTGAACCAAGGTCATATTGTCCTTCTTGTTTGAAACAAGGTGCTCGTGGGACTTTATTGTTCAGGCAAATCAAATCAAGCATCTAGCATAAACCATGTTGCCTTTCAATATGGATCTGGTCCCGGTTGCAAAATTAACAGCTCGACTAGGTGCAACTCTAAAAGCAGCAATCTATTCGAATCAGCGACATACTCTAAAGCTAAACTCCACATCGATCGATTTGGTTTTTCTGAGTAACACCAATTGTACGTGATAGCATAGTGATTAGCATAAATACGTACACAGCTAATCCTGTCAAATTCTACGGTTGACTTCTCAAATTTTGTCCCGTTTCACCGAAATTGCTAACAACATCTGGATTATACATTCATTGATAAATTGATCGGGCCCACGTTCGACACAGTCGTAAACACCTGTAAGGACGATGCCTTAATTAAAAGAAAAAAAAACCAATGACACCCTTGCGAAAATTCATCAGATGAAACTTAAAATACTTCAGGCAGGTATTTGCAAATGTCATTCTAATATATTTAACTTGCAACTAGAGAAGCTATAGATTGGCAAGTCCTATATAAAGCTTTGAAAGAGAAGGCGGTCAAAAAGGATTTCGAGAGAAACATGACAACTCAGGAGTTTGGTGTGTAATGCGGTGGATCTATCGTTAGTGCAGACAGAGTATGCCTTTGAATTCTTGCTCTTTGTCTTTTAAGTTTATATATATATATATATATACGTACACGGAAATTCAAACCTAAAAGCTAAAGGGTACACGACACGTTGGTTGAGTTGGAAAATGTTTGTGATACTGCACTTACGACTTGGTAGACCCCAATCACTTGAGGCCACCAGGGTCGCTTTTGCTTCTTATTTTTAATTGGCTTCCGTATATAATGATGATGACGATGAAGAAGAAGAAAAGGAAAGTCAAAGCATATGGATCCATTTGCATGGTAGAGGATGGTTCTTAAATCTAATGTATATGGACCATGGCCTCTATCGGCAGCGCCCACTCGCATGCATCATGAACTGTACAATAAAGGCATCCCAACATAAGGCGCCCCCGAGATCCCTCACCTGTCGTATAAATGGAGGCATTGCAGAGACAACTGGTCCTTTCCTAATGCGAAAACGTAAATTAATCGCATCTTTTAACCTGTCTCCTTTTTTTTTTGGTTTTTCCCTTTTCCATAACAATCCATAGTTGAAGAACTTCCCGCACAGCATCCCGCATGCCCTCCATCTTTACGTGCAGCTTTTTTTTTCTTTTTTTTTTTTTTGTACTAAATTGCATTGGTGCTTTGTTACATAGCACCGATATTTTATGATTAATTTATTTAAGGGATTAAAAGATTAGTGTTAATTTTTATTTTTGATTACTTATTGAGTGATATCAATATTTTGTTTACAAAGTTATGGTGTTAATTATTATGAAAATTAATTAAATTAATATTAACATCAATTTATAAGGAGCGAAGATTTAGGTGTGACGGAGGTGCGTAGTAAACACCGATTGTATTAACACCCCCTTCAGAATTGGTAGGACTTAAGGGAGGAGTAATCGCAAGCCTCCCTGACAAGGTCATCTTTCAACATTTATGCCCAAATTAAGCTTATAGCATTCAGGAGGACGGTACAACGACCATCCTTGCTGTAATTACGGTTGAGCCCTCCTTTCTCTGTAAATATAAAGATGGCTTACGTTACGCATGTGCTCACATCTTGTGACGATTTGATTTTACGTTAAAAGGATTTATAACGTGATTCTAAAAATTTAGAAATTGGAGCGGTGGGGGCCACGTTTGTGATTCTCAAATGTTTGGAAGCTAATTGATACATTTCAAAATGAGTGGCTGACATTGAATTAAGGATATAAATTTGGTCTTCTTTGCGTCGATTTCTCTGCTTTTCGTCTATAATTTGAGACAAAAATTACCTCCGTAGATATTGTTTTTAATTACGCATGCAGCAATATACCTTATTCATAAATCGAAATTTCAAAGATTTGTCTGAGACACTGAGGTCCTACCAAAGGACAAATCGAGACCAGCGGATTACGTTTCATGAAAACGATAGGCAAATGGCAATCTGATCCCCTCGTATAATATTCTACCATTTGAAAAATAAATATACGAAAGAAGTCGGGGTGCAAGTATAAAAATATAAAAATTAACGTATTTTACAATACATTAATGTGTTACGACCTAAATATGATTTCTAGTAGAATCTCAAGGTGGATCGTCTCAACTAACTTAAGATCCAATTAGCTATCGAGGAATATATTAAAAAGTAAATCAATCCACGCATGTTATATGACTAGAACATTAATAAAAAGATAGAAATTTAAACTATAGACTGAAAGTATAAATGGTGTCATAAGAGAGTAGTAAAATTTTTTGCATAGTCATCACAACTACAATGAAAAAAGAAAAATAGAATACTAGTCTCATGTATAGAAACTCATGACAATTGAAGGAAATAAGCCATGTTATAACAGATACAAAAAGGAAAACCCATTAAGGTTGGGATCGACTAAGCCTAGCATCCTCTTCAGTCAAGCTACTGGCTGCTCACCTCCCTAATCTGAACATAAGTTGTAGTTGTCAGTAAAAAATTGAGTAGAATGGCAGGCATAACATCAGCTAATGTAATTTAATTTAAAAGTAGTAAACATTTCAGGTAATTGTAAACATTTCAAAACTTTCATGTTTTATTTCCATTTCTAAGCATTAGTTGTTTTGTGATTTCGATTATTCTAGCAAGGTCTCATTTCTCTTGTTCACATGTCTCCTAACGAAATAATCTTGTTATAGTTTTTCCCACAATGCAGAACATGCACGCGGTGCTCTCCTGACCGAAAGACCACATCGTGTTTGTCCTACACCCGGTTTACTATTCCGGGGTCATGGTTGTAACATAACGAGGACTATAGCACGAGCGATAAATGCACGACAAGCTATAGTGCACTAACACGCGGTTGGTCCTTTCCGCTAACGGCACACTATAAGTCATATAGCACAGAACAGGGGTCGCAGCCCTCACCAGTTTGCCTACCCTCACCCAACTATCCCAGTTGGCCCAGTGGGCCTAATAGGAGTCAATTAGGGAGGCCATTCCTATCTTAGGTCCCAACTCAAGGGAAGGCTAACTCTCTCCCTATACAAGAGGTGAATAGTTCTCCTGTTACGACCCAGTCCCCAGATCCCTACAGAACCCGAGACCAGCTCGCCTCAACTAATCCCAAGACCTAGTCATCCAACAAGAAATAACTAAAAGTAGAAAAATAAACTACATTCACACATGCAATATAACTAAGCATAAGAAAAGTACAAACCAGTAAAAAAAGTAAAACAACTGTCTCAGTACATGCCACCACAACAACAACAGAATGCGGAAGGGAAACAGAAGTAGTAGAAACAGAAAACTAAGTGTTCATTACTTACTATAACAGTAGAGAAAAAGAAAGTATTGAAAGAACGACTACAGCTGGGCTCGGCTGAGCCCAGCACCCTCTGCAGCCGGAAACTCGAGCTGCTCAACTCCTGGTCCTGAACAGTGTTATGAAAAGACAGAGTCAGCGAACACTGAGTAGAGTGGTATTTGTATTATTTAAGTACAAGTACAGTAAAAATAACAACAGATTTATTTCTCATTTCTATTTATCTTATTTATGTGTTTCTGTTTCATCTCTTTCTCAAAGTATCCAGGTATTTCTTGATCTTGCATGTTCCTCGTGGGAACGATCTTGATTGCAATCTTTTCCATAGAGTAGAAGATACACGTGGTGCTCTCCTGGCCGGAAGAGTTCCCCGTGGTAGTCCTACACCAAGTCAACCACCCCGAGGTCACTGTCGAGACGTAGCGGTGACTACGGCACGTGTGATAAGCGCACGGGTAGCTACCCCACATTGACACGCGGTCAGTCATTTTCGCTAGCGGGTACGCCCAAAGTACAGCACGGAACAGTATAGGGCCTTACCCTCTCATAACAGGGGTCTCGTCGCTCCACAGTCCACACACCCTCGTCTGACTAGCCCGGTTTGCCCAGAAGGCCTAACAAAGTCGGTGTAGGGTGGCTAGCTGAACCCCGGACCCCGTAGGGCGGCTAGGTCCCGCCCTACACTAGTAGCTCGCCTCGGTATCACGTACGCGAGGGCCAACAGGAGTCGGTGTAGAGTGGTCAATCTTAACCCCGGATCTCAACCTAAGGGAGGCTAGCTCCGCTGTACACTAAAAGGGGACAGTTGCTATCCTTGGTACCACGTACACAAGGGCCAGCACACTTCCCATCTACATTCCAGATTCTGTTTATCCACAGGAGTTCTACTGTTAATTCCCTGTAGGGTTCGTGCTCATATTCATCTCATTTATCCAGATCCAAATCTCATGTTTCATAATTCTTTCCTCATCCATATACAGGCAGCTCGTGTTTCCATAATTCAATTCTAAAAAACATGCAACTGGTGGTTTCACAGGCAATTTCTCATTTATATACAGGTAGCTCGTATTTTAACATACATCTCGTAATTATATTAAAGGAATTTGCTAGCAATTTATCTTAACCATGCATTCAAGTAAATAGTACAACTCAAACAAGCTCATCCATTTTCTACCCTAGGGTTCACAACTCAAACAAGCTCATCCATTTTCTACCCTAAGGTTCATTCCACATCCTAGAGTTCCATCCGGCTATTTCAACCAAGCACATTCTTATTTAAATATTAATAACTCAGTTAAACCACTCTACCGGGTATCATGGGAGGATTGGGGGCTTGTGCTGCAGAACTCGTCGTCTTCGCAGGTCCCGAACACGCCACTGGCTGGTAACTTGTACCAGCGACCAATGTACATTATACAAGCTTAAAACAGTAGGTACTCAACATGAATACGTAAAGGAACTCGAGTAGAAAACAACGGTTCTTCGTTTGCGAAAATCTAATTATGTTTGGGCCTTGAACATGCCAAAAATGTGGTTTCTGATCAAAATCAGATGTCTGGGACTAATTCCAGACATCTTAAAAGATGTCGAAAACTCACCTTGTGTTTCCTACGGCTGATCAGACGTCCAGACCTCCTCTGCGACCGTCTGGGGATAGTTCCAGACGTCGGACAAGGTCTCCGGTTGTCTGGAAGCACCTCTGAATGTCTGGTGATGTGATCAGACATCCAAAATTGAGTGGGAAAGCATACCACACGCCTTCCCAAAGCTGCACCTGCGTACGAAAACGCAGGCACGGTTAACCGACACCCCCTACACTATGATTTGCATGGCGCAAGGAGATACGTACCTCTCGATATCCTGCTTTCAGACGTCCGGCCTTAGCTCCGGACGTCCGGGTCCCTCAACAGTCGTCTAGACGTCATGCCTGACATTTGATACTGGAAAAGTTCCAATATCAGAATCTCTCCATGTTGCTCGCCGCGCTCGTCCTCCGCCCGCAATGGCAACTTCGGCCGATGCAGGAGCCTGAATAGCTCCTCGCTGACGCCCTCCTCTCTCCTGTGACTCCTCCTTGAGCTCCATCAAGCTCTCGCGGTTGCCTTCCTCCTTCCCTGCTCTCACTCCCTCGCTCTCGCTCCTCCCTGCTCTCCCCTCGCCGATGGATCTCCTTCCTTGCCACGATTGCAGCAGAAGCAGAGGGAAACTTGGCTGGCAGGAGAAGGTGGAGGTGGCGGTGGCTGAGTGATGTGAGGAGGAGAGGAGAAGGGAGGGGGTTTATATAAGAGAGGCTTTAGGGTTCAAGGGGTGAGGGAGAGAGGGGGGGAACGGCCTCTGCGTGCCGTCCACGCACAGAGCGCAAAGCATGGTACAAAAAAATTCACTTTCAGATGTCCGGGAACTTTCCAGACGTCTGGACAGACGTTTAACTGGAACTCCAGACGTCTTAAATGGCTAAAAATGTAACAGATCATTACATCTCCTCAGTACATGCATACACAAGAGCCAGCTCACCCCCATACTAGAGTCCAAATAATAGTCGTGCCTCATATTAAGCATAAACAATCCATCACCATCAGAGTTTCAATTCCATTCACGACATGCATATGCAAAATCGTAATAATACATTAAGTAGTTGTTGGTGCTAGAGCACCACGATCATTTGTTTTGATGATAACAAAACACGTGTTATTTAACATTTGCAATTTGAGTCCTAGATTTCAGGTCAATTGCAAATGTGGACGTGTTTAGACGGAGTTCGAGCTCGCATCCAGGACGGATTGGAGGAGCTTGACGGAAAACAGAGGAGGTTCGTGTGGAGCGACAGATTGAAGATAGAAGACAAGAAGAATAGGATAGATTCTTTTTAATCATTTCTTGTATCTCTTGTCTTTATTTTCTTGCTCTTTTTATTTTCCTTAGAAAATTATGTTAAAGAGCCTCAAAGTACCCTAACAGTAGTCCTAGGAACAATGGCACAACCCTAGGATACTTAGGTTTTCTGTAGAATACTTAGAAAACCAATATAGGGTTCAAACAGCACTTCCAGATGTCTAATTCCCAAATCAGACGTCTGATAATGTATTTTAAGACGTCTGATTGTTGTTTCAGACGTCTGATAACTGTTAGGCTAGACATAGTTAGTTCTGTCTGATGAAATCAAACGTCCAGACCATTATACCAGACGTCTTAGGAGACGTCTGATGGACTTGCTAGACGTCCAGATAGTGGACCGTTGGCTAGCTTAGCAGGAACTCAAGATTATGACCGTTAGAGCCTTATCAGACGTCCTTAGACCTTTCCAGACGTCTGATAAATGACCGTTTGGCCTCTGCTGACCCAAAATCTCTTCTCAGAGATTTTGTAGCCGTTGCAACATTTGGAAATCAATTCCCACAGTAGAAGTAGGTTTCCAGACGTCCAGACATAGTTCCAGACGTCCTGTATGTCGTCTGATGGACTTGCGCAAAAACCCTGTTTAGATCTGATCTAAGTCAGGGAGAGACCCGCCCAAAATCAGACGTCTGACCTTGGAATCAGACGTCTTAAAGTGGCCTTCCAGACGTCTGATGCAAGAGTTAGACGTCTGATAACCCTGTCAAATGTAATCATTGTCCTGATTTCAGCCTGATTCTTTTGGACTTTGTTCCCAACGGCTATAAAACCTTTCCTAAGCCTTCCAAAGCCTTCCTAAGGCCTCTATAAATAGAGGGGAGCCTTTACACACCTAGATACACTTAGAGACACAAGAGACACACCAAGAGACACATTGTAATACACTCTCACACTCTTGTGTCCAAGAAGCTCTTGCTCTCTAAGCTCAAGTTCTACATCTTGAGAGCATCAAACCGTTGCGCACCCGCTCTCCCGCCGTTGTCTACGAGAGCGAAGTTGCGCCGTCACGTGGCTCACGCATCCGCGTCATCGACGCACTCCTTGCAAAGGGGAGTTTCCTATTTCCTATAGAAGCTAGGTTTAAATTACTTTGTTGGCTCTATAGGATTACTTGTTTTATTTTATCTTTGTCTTTTGGTTGGGTATTCGCTTTGCGAATTCCCGTCTCCTTCGTGGGACAAAATCCTTCTCGTGGAGAGAAGGGGTTGAGGAACGCTACCCTCGTACTTGTAGCGTGGTTGTATTGAGGTCGAATCACCCTCGTTTTAAGTGATTCGGTTTAGTGGATTTTGATCAACTAGGTTGATCGGAAAATCCTAACTCGAGAGGGTTAGGTGGTGGTTTTCACCCGGTTTGGGTTTCCACCTAAAAATTCCTGTGTACTTGTGTGTTTGTTTATTTTGTGAGATTGTATATTTTATTTCCGCATTTATTACGTCACCCCTCCTCGTAGGGCCACAAAAACTACAGTAGTTACTGTTAACATGCATTTAAAAATGGACTAACTACATCAATACAAGAAGAACCATTTTATCTAGGGGTACGAGAGATATAGGGGCAAGCGAGACTAATCCCGACACCTCTGCAGGTCCCGTACGCACCCCAAATTGGAGACTTGTGTCAACCAAAGTTCCAACGGACATTAGATGTTTAAATCTGACTTTTCAATAGGCTATCAAACGCAAAATACGATGAAACATGTGCCAAAATGTGGGAAATTTCACCACTTTTCCGACGATACCTTGCGAAATTCGGAGATCGAGCGAACCCCGAACTGGCCTTCAAAAGATCCTTGTTCAGTTGAACCAGACCAGGCGGTTTGGTCTGGCTGGATTGACCACCTGTCTCACCACTATTAGATGTCTGCAGTGTGTCCCAGACGTCTTAAACTCATATAGAATCCCGCCTAATGTCCTCGCTCTTCTCTTGTCGTCGGCTGCCACTCCCAGCCGTTCGAGACTCTATTCGAACGTCTGGGACCACCCTTAGACGTCCAAAAGCACCTTGGGTGCCTACACGCGCACTTCCCCTTGCAACCTTCTTTGCACGAGTGCTACTTCCCCAGGAAAGCTCATGCTTCGAGCTTGTACTCGCCGTAGACACCTCGGGCAGCCCACACGTCATGCCTTACCCGTTTTCGAATGCCTGGAGCTCGACACAACCGTCCATAGAGCCCCTCAACCGTTCGCAGGGTGTTGCGAACGTCCGATGGCCGTAGGGCTCACCCACTCCCCACACGCAATGCGCTCCACACCGCTTCGCTCACCATGCCGTGCCTTGCCACAACCTCAGCACTCACGCCACAACACCTCCCGAACCGCACTCACGCCACAACACCTCCCGAACCGCACTCATATGTGCATTTACGGGAGCCCCTATGTGTGTTTCTTAGTGCATGAAATTTACAACGAGGTTCCTTTAGTTTAGGAAATCAGGAAATGACACTTGGGAAATGTCATTTCATAACGTGGCACACCGATGTAAAATCATTAAGAATCATTTTGCATCGGTGTAAAATTATCATTGACCATTTATGTCCATGTAAAATTATTCAAAATCGCTTTACACCTATACAAAATCACTCCATAATCATTTTATATCAATATAAAATCATTCTATAATGATTTTACATTGATGTAAAAATCACTTAGAATAATTTTATATTGATATATAATCAATCCTCATCAAGTTACAAAATATATTTTTACAGAGTTTAGCTAAAAAATTATAGTAGCCACGATTTATCTGACCCGTCTTACCCTTTTTTTTTTTTTTTTTGTTAATCGTGGACGAGATAAAATTCGGGTCTAAATCCCCAAACGGAGCATAGAAGGAGACCCACGACACAAGTGGTCTTGAATGGTTCCAGGGGGTTGCATGTCAAATTCCCTCATCACGTCTTCAAATCTTAGCCACCCACGATGAAGGGCATGAAAAGTACATGACACGAAATATACGCACACATGAAGTTTCCCTATTCCCCCGAGTTGTGTAAACATCGTAAATAAAATCCATACACGGGTTAAGTTGTCCTTTACGTCACAAAAGGACGAGTATATTTATATGTGTTTCTGTAAGATGACTAGTACAGAAGGTTCCAAGGTCTGGACAAAGCACATAGGCTCCAAACGCTCTTTTGGCGGGTTGTAGTTAATTATTTGATAAGTACTTTTCTTTCTCTTACATCAAGGCAGTTGGATAGAAAAAAGGGTTAAGCTGGATATAAGAATCCTATGCGTTTTTTTATGGGCATCAGTTGAGGATCTTTCATCTCAATCACATCTCAAAGAAAATTTTCATTGGCAAAGCTCGCACAGTTGGCCTCTTATAGAAGTACGATTTGCAAATATGTTGAACGGAATGTTGAACATTTTGGAGCCCATGGATTTATGTAATCCTCCATGGAAACGAACACCTTAGAAACAACTGATCGGAGGACATCTGCGTCGAGAGAGGCCACGTATTTCACGCGCTAGAAGGTTATAGCTATAGGCCCCACGATACATAGGTTCCATGTCACGTACCCATTTTTCTATGGGTGTCCAAAGTAAAGAACGAGAAGAGTTCTAACCCTCGAGGGAAAAAGGTTTCACTCGTTTAGGGCCTTTCTTTTTATATATTTTTTTTATGCAGGATAAGTGGAGGAGGGATATTTCTCTTGATAATGATTGAGTTACTATTTATAAGAAATTGAGGTAATATTTATCACTGTTATCTAAATTAAATTATTTTAATATATCTCATCGTATCAATATAAATATATATTAAAATATATTTATTTTAACGTAACATATTTAATAATTAAAATATATTTACTGTACCACGTAAATTCACTCACATCAACATCTTAATACAAAATAAAAATTTACTAACATTACATTAATTCAACAAATATTTGATCTCAGCACTTATAATATCAATTAAATAAATAATTTTCTCCACTTATCTTTCCGCAGTCAACTCCAGCAGGGCCTGACGCCAGCTCCGGCGTCCTTCAATGGTAGGGGCAGGTGGAAGTAATGAGATATGATAGCCATTATTTCACCATTATAACATTATTGAACCTCTAATAATTCTTTAATGCAAAAATCTCCAACGAATCAGATCAGAGGTAATCATCCTTCTGAGCCTTAAGACGAATGAAATGATTCTGTTCTTATTGGTTTTGGGGATTTTAGGGGAAAAAAAATACATTAGAACCTTTCCTTCCCCCATTTTAAATCCGTGCGCACACTGCAGTAACGAACCCCATCTAAAGTACGAATAAATCCATCACTTGGCCCACAATCGAAAGTAGCCTTAGATGGCGTTTGATTTGACCGTATGTTGGACAACGCCAACCTTCTCCCCCACCCCAAGCAAGCTCATTTGACACCCAAAGCCATCCACACAATACTCTCACGAAGTTCCCAAGTTCTCAAGCAACCCACACCTACATTTTAAAGGAATGGACATAAAGCACACGGTCAGAGAAATACGCGTTACAGTATATTCCACAATACGTGACTCTTACTTATACTTCTATTCGACAGAAAAAGTTAAACACATACGTTGAACATTAAAATTATTCGATCTATAATATAAATATGGCAGTCAAAAATAAAAATATATCGACATAATTTATCTTTTTAATGATGAAAAATAAATTTTACGTAGAACACGTTTTTCATGTGTAAATTAATTTTTTACTTACGAAATATAATTTTTATTAATAAATAATTAAAATATACTAATTAAAATCATCACATATTCTCTCTGCGTTATAATATATATTTCTTTATTCTTTGTCAAACGTAAAAATTGATATATTTTATAATACAACAAGATATAAATTATCTTTTTTTTTATCGATATAAAATAATTTAAGGTGGATATAAATTTATTTCACAAGCATTTTACACCAATAGAATGGCATAGCACATCACACGATGTATATTTGCACTTTTCCTCCTTAAAAGTAGGAAAACTCTCGACATTCTCCGTACTGCCCAAAATTTCCGAGGTGCCGAGACTTTTCGGATCCCCGACCGGGGAATGTAAGCAGAAGGCCTTGGCAACAGGTGTACGTGTTGGTGTGAAATTCCCCATTGTTTATTTATTTATTTATTCTACTGTACCACATGTCACCGAAACCAACCACCCTTAAAGTAAACACCCCCCACACCACACCGCACCAATGGCGAGAGGGAGAAAACCGCAGGCCCAACCAACAATCGTCGGCCCCTTTTCAGGGCGCTTTGGAAGGAAGAAAGTGGTGGGGCCCGATGCGTGATGAGGATGTGTAAAGGCAATTTCCTCCTCCTCCTCCTTTTTTTTTTTTTTTTTTTTTTTTTTTTTTTTTTGCGCTTTATTTTTCAACAGCCACAACCAATGGCGCGAGGGACGAGACATGTGGGGGTCGAATCAAAAAAACGCCCTCCAAACTCCACAATGGAACTTGTGGCTCAGAATCACCTGCCACTGCTGACGTGGCACCCACCCCCAAACTCCCTTTCTCCCCTCGCTCCATCCATCCCCTCACAAAACAAAGGTCAACAAGACAAAGCGAACACAACACAACCCCAACAGCCCTCCTTTAAGAACCAACATACCAACTTTTTAGCGTCAGAGAGAAGAGAAGAGGACGAGAGGGAGCAGAGAAGGAGCAGGAGAAAGCAAGGCGACCCAATTGGGCGAACATGGTCGAGACGAAGGGATCGGTCAAGCTGTTCGGTGCGACCATCGAGGTGGCGGCCGAGAGGGGGAGCTGGGAAAAAGGGAAGGTGAATTCTCTTTGTTTTGTTTGCCTCTGTATGCTTTGGATTGAGAGCACAAGAGAATTGCCATCGTATATAGCTAATATAACTGAATCGCCTAGTTCAAGAGTTTGCCGTGACCCTAGCAACAAACAATTATGGTTACTTTGATAGATCTTCGATTCAGGCTTAGTTGATTCCAGCGATCGCGAAGCTTTCGGTCTTCCCTGAGTCCTCCTTCCTTTATACAACTTAAAGGAGTACTCAAAGATTCAGAATTTTTTTTTTGTTTTAATTTTTTTTTTTTTTTGGTTCATTTTTTATATGTCTTCCATGCTGACGGTGCCTTCACGGAATCTTAGCAAGCTCAGATTGCTTACAAAAGTGAGGTTTCATTGAGAGGTACCATCAAATCCTTTTTTTTTTTTTTTTCCCTTTTGGTCAGAAACTTTGTACTGATTTTTCAGTCTTTCGGTGTTTTTATTCAGATTCAGTTTTCAAGTTCGTAAACAGGGAATTTTGATGTTGGGGATGCAGTGAGAGAGTAGGAGAGTCAGGAACATTTTCGTTTCTACACTATGTTAACAGGATGCGCGTCGGTTTGGAGCATAAATCAGGCATATGTGCCAATGCAATGCATCACGAAATGTCGAAATTGTAGACCATCGCGAACCCAATCGATAAATCATGTGCCCACTACGAAAATTGACCTACAAAAACAAATGTTTAATATGGAAGACATGAGATTGATGAAATAGGAGAAAACATCAAACCTTATGTTGTAATTTCACTTGGATCGAAGTTTCAAAGCTGAGATGGTTCAAAATGAAGAATTCGTATGCGAAGACAAAATTCCATACATATAACGCTACTACAAATGGAAGCAAATACAAGAAAAGTTGAATAGTGACAATTGGAGGTGAGGTATGAAATATTTGCCAATTTGGTGATCGATATCAAACCTAATGTTACACCTTCTTCTTTTTTGTCCCGCTCCTCTCCCATTAGAAACAAAGAATTGTAGTTGTGGCACCATCCATCCCTCCTCTTCGCACAGTGGAGAACAGAAAATACTTTGATGGCGCAGCAATGCTCTGTAAATTTGGAAGAGGCCCTTCCCACATTACATACATGCTTGTCCAATTTGTCATTTAATATTCTCTTGCCTTCAACTATTGAACAGCAATTCTTCAATTTCCTACACCTGCAACTTCTTTTTGTGAAGAAACACACGCGCGTGCCCTCAAGAGTCAACACACACAAAAAAAAGTCTTGTGAAGCATTCAGTCCTATGTCATGATAAACGTGTCTAGCACTGCAAACTATAACTTTTATGCAACATGTGATCCAAGTGTAAACTTTTTGCTACATGCTTCTTGTTTCCACTTAAATGATTCAAATAGATCTGCTAGAAACATGGTATCAGCCATGCTTGTACTCTTTAATTCTATCACCTTGGAGAGCATTGTACTATTTAATTCAGACAAAGCTCTTTGGGAAGTTTCAGAGTATCTTGAACCAGAAGCCCAAGGTTAAGATCAAAGGGAAAGAGCAAGAACCAACCACTCCAAGGGAGAACAGTGAGCCAGCCGCATCTTCCATAGAAATGGAGCACAGCGAAGCAGTACCCCTGGACGAAGGGGGAAATTCTTCTAAGAAGACGGAGGAGAAACAAGATAGGAAGCTCCCCAATCCCCGAGAGAAGCTGCTGAAGAAGCCCACCAAGATCCTCCCCTGCCCGCGCTGCCACAGCCTTGACACCAAGTTCTGCTACTTCAACAACTACAACGTCAACCAGCCACGTCACTTCTGCAGGGCATGCCAGAGGTACTGGACGGATGGGGGAGCCATGAGGAACATGCCCATCGGTGCCGGGCGTCGGAAGAGCAAGAACTCCCCATCCCAATTCAGGCACATGACTCTCTATGGTGCTGCAGGTCTACACAGCATCCCATCTAATATACTGGAAGCATATGGCCACCACCCTGAGCAGTCATCAGACAAAGCCACCCCTTCCATCAGAAATGGGATGATGCCTCCCCATAATCCTAAAGATCAAAGCCTTAACATTGATGAGAATATAATTAGTCCAAAGGGAGAGCTTGAAGTAGAGGAAAAAGTTCGAGTATTCCCGCCAAATATAGCTGATGCTGTGCAGAACTCAAGCTCTGCTAGGGATAGAATTAGACAGGAACCAGGAGGACTCCATGGTTTCCAAGATCCATATCTTAATGGGTCCCCATTCCCATCAACATGGAACCCACCTCATGCTTTCTGTGCTTCCTACTTGCCCGTTTCTTTCTACCTCACATCAGGCACCAGTTGCTGCAGCGCACCACCAGGGCCAGAAGCCACAGCTATGTTCGGCAAGCATGCTAGAGATGGGAGCATCCTTGGTAGGAATCATCACGTAATGGCATGTGATGGTTTGTATGGGAAATCTGATGAGAAAGGCATATTGTTGCGCAAGACCACAAGGATTGACGACCCAAGTGAAGCATCCAAATGCTCTGCATGGGATGAAATGAGAGAGAAGGGTACCGCAAGCAGGGAATCGTGTTTCCAAGGACTCTTCGGTACATTTCAGCCAAAGGCAGAGACTGTCGGCCCGAAGGCGGAGATGTCCAATGTCTTGCATGCCAATCCTTTGGCGTTGTTGCGATCTCTTGAGTTCCATGAGAACATCCAGTGGAGGAACGATACCATGAATGCGAGTAGAAAGGGTTGAGGGTTGTGTAGATGCTACTAGAGGGCAATGTCGTCACTAGTCTGTTCATCAATTATACGATATGAAGGAAGTGGTGAGCCCTCGGATTTTGTCATCATCGGGGGTGATTAAAAACAAGTTGATGACTGCCCTTCTTTTGATTCATAAAAATTTCTGCTAGTAAAAAAAACTGAAGTCTTGCGCTCTATGATGCTTGTATGAACTTGTACATGTAAATATGTAATAAAAGAGATAGGTGCTCTTAGTTATACAGAACAGAAGTGGCCATCAGAAAGGATTGTGTATGTCTCCAAAGTAAGTGTGTGTCTGTGGGGTTGAGTTTACATTCTACGCAAATGGTTTGGGGTAAGCATGGAAGTTATCCTAATCTATTGCTACATCTTTGCCAAAGCCAGGAATACCAAGCAAAGTCCAACAGATTATCAGCACAGCACACCATCCAAGGAATTGTCTTGTTTGTTGGAATTTGACCAACTCGTTGCTCTAGAAATACCATCAAAGGACAAAATTACAATTACATTCATTGGGTCTTCTCTAGAAGGTTTAAATGTCTTTTTGGGTGAAAGGCAAATTCTTCAACCAGTAGACTATCAAGGCAGTAACTTATTGAGGCTTTTATGACTTGCTGAACTCTCCTTTGGTTGCTGCAGTTTTGGCAACATACGAAATTTTTATTCTCCAAACACATACGACAGTTCTGAAATTTTTATTCTCCAAAAGTTTCCACACATGCGATAATTGCTGGCTGGTGAATCTGCGTGATATAATTCCAGACATAACCTCCAAAAGGAATCAGGTATGTAATTCAGTTCCTATAAAAAAAAAAAAAATCAACTATTGAATTGCACCAGTGAAGACAACCTTAAATCATATGCCTAATAGAAATGGAATCGAGGGCCAGTACTGGTGAATCTGAATGAATTAATTCAAACCTTTGGGCACTAATAAAATCACTTCGGAGATCGATGTATCACCCAACTTGCAATGAAGTAATAGGTGGGGATTTCTGACACAAGATCTAATGTGTACTGAATAATATCAAGGAAGGTAAGGCCAACCCTTCGTAATATGTATTTGTTTGGAGTGGGGCTAGATTTGATTATTCGATACACACCATGTCACACTTTATGATGCTACCTCAAGTAACGAATGCAAAACTGGAATTTGTCAGGTGCAGAAAGGAGCCACTTCATCATCCAACAGTAGGTGGGAATGCTAAGATAATACCTGCTACTCATGTCAGATGCAAAGATACACACTGCAAGTGTAGATATAGTTGGTTTCTTTCTACCAACTCTATAAAGCTCGAAGGATTCAAAATTATGATAAAAACTATATATAAAAAATTCCAACCAGAAAACAAAAAATTGGGTGACAAAGAAAAGCAAAATCACAGGACATATCCTTATTTAGCAGAGGCAACTGTGAGAGGGAGATAATCTTGAGTGGAATTGATTGGTTGGCAACGTCCAATGAGATTCTTCTAAGACAAGACAAACGGGAAACTCCCTTCACCATATCAGAGTCAAACCACCATTAGACTAATGGTTAGACCATCAGACTTAACGGGTTCTGCAAAACACTTGATCAAACTATTTTGTAGCTTTGCCACATATAACTCAGAAGTCCCCTCTATTCCTGAACCATAACGTGTGCGTCAGACTTGGTGCCCTGACCGGCTGATCACTACCAGTTGGGGACCCGTCCCTTCTGCCTTTTGCTCGCCATTGCATTCCTCCTCTCCTCTCTCCATTGTGCACCTCAGTTGACCCAACCATCGCTCCTGGTCAATGGCTAATCAAAGTTCTGTGAGGTTGGGCAACTGCATCTAGCTTGTGTTATGAGTGACACTGCGATGGTTAGTGTTCCTTGTGGATATGACTTCTTTGCGTGTCAATTATGACTATTCATTAATTTGTTACAGATTGGTCATTGGTTGATGATCGTTGGTTTCACAAAGGTTTTGAGGGGAGCCGCCCTATATGATTTGGGGCTGTAGATTCCACGGTACCGTCATTATCTCCGACCATTTTGATTTAAGTTTGTTGTTGTTGATGTTTTATGTCATTTAGTGTTTGATGGTGTTGGATTTGTTATTTTTTATTGTTGATAGTGGTGAGATATGCGCATGAAATTATGGCTTGCAAATATCACTTTGCTCCTCTTTGGGTCAGCATATCCAAGTATAATATCACTTTGTACCTGATGGCTTCTTGTAAAGGTTTCCCTACACTCAAATACTTTCATCCGCAGCTCCATATGAGACCTTCGAGTAATTAGAGCACCTACATCCGAACTGCAATTCCGATTTTATCTTTAATGCGTTTGTGTTGCACCAACTTCCCTTCAGTTAAGGTTTACAGTCAATTGTCCTAAATGAATGAAACTCCAACCATTTTGGGGACAAAAAAAATCAGCCATCAAAATTATTACTCTATAATTGCATTGTTTAAACATTTCTTGATGACTTGCACTTTAAGAACATTTTCCATCACAGAATCCCCTTTTATGTGATATCCTATCAATTATACTTTTCTTTTTATGACCTAGAACTCCACTTGGGCAAATTAGAGACAAATCGACCATCACTTACTTATCAATCTTCCAAGTAATGCAAGAATCAAAACTCAAACCTAGATGTCTCTTACCAAAATCAAGAATTCCTATTATTCAATCGTAGCCTGATAGACTGATCAGTTATACTTGTATCAATCATTTTGAAAGCTTTTTTTCCTTTTAAATTTTAGTAGATCTTTTGTCCTGGACTACAAAGATTATGATGCTTCCATGGCCTAACTGCAATCTTCACACTTCAAGGCTTTTCTATATAAGGCATATAAAATAATCCAAAGAAAAGTTAAAAGAATAAAGCTCGTAACCCCCTAAATATTCCAATTTCATCCTGACCTGGAAGCCCAGCACAATGGGATATAGAACCAACTCAATTGCGATGTCAGAAAAAGGGAGCTTACGGACCACAGTTTGGAGAAACCAAATTGGTGGAAAAACTGCATACTCAGAGCACAAAGAACCAGAATAAGTAAAGTATTATCCATCCATTAACCAATTTCCACAACAAGCATAGGTGAAAAATAAGACATCAATTATTATACATATCATTGGGCATAGTAAACAGGCGGCTGACCAGGAGAAGAAGCAGTATTAGATGGTCGAACGTATGGAGGAACTTGGGAGCCTTGGAGTGGCCCAGCAGGTCCAGTGGTCCCTAAAGCTGGATTGGCATGAGAATACTGTGGAACAGATGAAGGCACAAATGCCTGACCAGGATTTGTGCCCGGTGCTCCCGAGTAGACGGGCAATCCTGGTTGCGTGCTCAAACTCCACGCTGCCTGCATGGAAGCCGGAGGACCACCATACGGAGCAGGAGCTACCCCTTGTGGACTGCTCTGCCAACCAGCTACACTGGTGGGAATAGCAGGGACTTGATGTGGAATTGCACCTGCATCTGGAATAGTGTAGTCTCGACTTTTGTCACTGTAGGCCTGAACAAAACATTGACCAAGTATATGACCACTTAGAAGCCACGTGCAAAACGTTGAAAGATCTAGAGTAGTTGGATACATACATTCACAAAGGAACAACCTTATTCTCCAGTATTATAAGTTTGACCAAGTATTGGATCTAGACTCATTTCTGTTTTATCAATATATATTTTGTGGTACTCCATTTGTACTGGAATCTATAAAAACTTATGCCGGTACCTTAACATTGAGATCAGTATGACGAGAGTATGACAGATGGAGCTTACAGTAGCCACCTTCATAAATGCAATGCCCTTCCAATGCCTCTTTTGCAACAGTGGCGGTTGCAACATCTGTGGGAATAAACAAAGTTAAAAGTTTTTTTAGAAGAATAGTACTCAAAGTACCAATAAATGCCAGAGAAAAATTGATCAAGGAACATTGTTGCAGTTTAACCTAATCGGGTTCTAATTAGTGAATACCCTTGAATCAATCACACAAACAAGACCATTCACACAAGACACCAAGATTTTTACCATGTTTTATCTCAAATGTATTTATGTCTTGAGGAAGCTCATACTTTCAGTTCAGCAAGCATAATGGCAACGTTGGAGTTAAAGAGTACAAGATTGCATGCCTTTTAGCAGGTGGGTCGACCTCCTTACATAATAGGGGTCCGACCCATCAGTTACAATAGTACAGCACATGTTACAAGTAATTAACCCACATCTACATGACAGTCGCATGAATTAAAGGCTTTAAATACACCATGTCAGCTCCAAAGCTTCAACTTCCTTTACGGCAATCACGTTGTACATGGATGACACGGCTTCCCTGGACAGGTTCACCTAAACATCACAATCTTAACTTTGCCACTTGGTTGAATAGCTCCACACAGATTTGGTACCCGCCAAGGATCAGGGGATCAACCTAGCAATCAAGCTTAAACATTCTCAATTGGCTGGGATAGCATTCTGGCAGCTTTCCTTCTGTTGGGAGAGCCTTTACGAGGGAAATCAGGTGGGCAATGTGCCTGAAGATTGATCTTTGACAGGTGTTCTGCCTACAACTCTGTTGGTTGCCCATGCTAAGGTCCCACTTAGTGGCTTGCTCCCTTGTGGGTTTGCTAGCGGCAAAAATCGGTCTATGCAGCTGATTAATCGTATGTGTTCGGTCCCCAACCTGTATATAATATCTGGGCCTATAATTGGATAGACCGATTAATCGTCCAATTATCCGATTAATCAAATCATTCGATCAAACATTAGGAGTTCATCTTTTTTGTGTCCCGATTGGCACATCAAAGAGAAAAAGAAACCCACCCAACTTCTCCATCCTCCTCCACCTACATTTGAATCCTAATAAAACTCTAAACTTGCACCTCTCTATTTTCCTTAATCCTTCATCACTACCGCTCTCCTTGCTCATCGAGTTCCTTGAGAGAACACGCATGTCAAAAAGATTATATATATATATATAGTATGTATAAAAATTTATATAATTATATTTAGATTTTTAAATACTTAAAAATACTTAACTTATTAATCATAGATTAATCACCCGCATACTGTATACTCCTTAATCGCTAACCTCAACAATTGAATATCGACTATTGATCTATGCAACCTTGGGACCCATTCACTTTTTTTTACTTTGGATTAATTTGAACAATCTTAGGTCACTTAAGACCTTGTATAATATTTATGAGAGTAAATTTCCCCCCTCATCAAAAATATTTAGGAAAACAAATGATTATGAAGCAACATAGATCAATGTTTAAAACCAAGCTAGCAATGAGAAATTTCAAACTCATCTACACCATAGGTCTTGTGAGCAGGTTTCGAATCAGTGAAGTAAAGATGAAAAATTTTGTCCATGCTTTAAAAATAAAAAGGAATTTTTACATAAATGCTCATGTAATATTTTAATGTTACAAATATACCCATAGGTTCTTGAAATTTACATAGATGCCCCTAAAATCTTCTTGTTAGCATTTATGCACTTTCATTAGTACGATGTTAGCTAGTTAACTAGGGTCGATGGAGATGTAACCCTAGTATCACTCCGATTGGTTAATTTCAATGGTGGATGTGCCTTCTAGGAATTTGGGAAAGATCCCCACTGAACAAATACCCCTGCACATCTCAGGACGGACAACTGTACCCCCCAATCCCTCCATCCACACCATTCATCTCTTTACCTTCAACTCAAAGAAAAGAAACCATGACCCTCCCCTTCCATCATTTCCAATGGTTCATCCCAACCTTTCCTCCCACCATCATCGGTCTACCAAACCTCCCTAATCCCACCTCTTGCCATTTGTTGTCTATTCATCAGTCATTGCACCCTTCCTGAATCATAGAAGTGGAGGAGATTAAGGCTATGTTGGTCACGTGGAGGAGGAGGGAGACAACAAAGAGAGGTACTTCATCCAGCATTTGCACCGTTAGGGAGGAGCTTCCCATCCTCATCTACTGTGAGCCCAACATCAATGTCTCCAAGTTTGTTCACCGATTTGCTTTTTTTTCTTGTCTTTTCTTTTTTGTCTTGGCAAGTCACACTAAGTCAGTACCTTTTGCAACTTGTGATGATGAATGAGTAGATTGAATATAAATTAAGTTGGTCAAACAGTTTTTGTCTTGTCAGTTGTGAAGTCCCTATTTTGCAACTTGTGATATCACAACTGTTGGGGAGGAGATCCCCATCCACTTCCACTATCACGGAGGAGTTCCTATCCTACATCTCCAGGTTCACCACTTGCCCTTTTTTTTGTCTTGATGGGTCAAATATAGTTGGTTCCTTTTTTTTGGTGAATATGATGCACGAGTGGATTGGAGTTATGGGTGATAGACATTATGTTGTCTTTGGGAAATTAAGATGAAGGAATACTAATGATGATTTTATGATTTTGATGTTTTGCTCCATTCCCGTCTAAAGACTCAGATAGTAGTCGGACTATCACATGAGCAAGTCACTGGGGACGGTAAATGATATGAAGCGTAAGGTTCAAAATGTCGATTTCGACGTCGTCTCGATAAATTTCCAAATGTACAATTCACTGGCATGCCGACAAAATGACAGTAATTAAAATGATTATAATTTTAAAAATAATTATTTCAATGGATAAATATTTCCATTTAAGCCATAAGTCCCGTCTTTTACTTCATACGTAATATGTCGATACATAAAATGTACAGCAACAGCAGCAGAGCTGCAACAAGAGCAGCAACAGCAGGAGCAACAAAATGTGGTCGACATGCCGAGCTTACCGATGGCATGCCAATGAAACACCTACGTTTCGACAGCTTAAGCATGTTAACATGGCATATCTTCAAAAATCACCATTTCAACCGCATGCTACCAACATTTAAATCACCGAATTGGAGCGTTGCTTAAAGGGTAATGAATGCTTGAAGATCATAACTAAAGTCTAATTTTTTTGCTTTTTCCTTGATATTTGTACAAATGGACACCATAGAAGATTTGTGTACCAATTATATAGTTGTGCAAAGATTGTTGTGATGTAACATTCATACCAAATGAAATTGTGCTTGCTTTTCTTCCTTCAGTTGGATTTTCCATCAAATTTGCCCTTTTCTTGAGTTATAAGGTTTTGCATCATGTTTGGTAGCATGTGAGGGGTCTCAATGGTCATCTTGGTGATCCACAAAAGTGACCATTAATCCAACTTTCAATTTCACAACACTGCAGCTTTTGAGAGCAAAAAGGTCATATTCTCCAACTAACAGAGGTTAACCCTTACATTAATGGAAGTTAACCCAAGCGCAACTTGTGTAAAAGGAGGTAGGATTTTAAGGGCATCTATGTAAATTCCAAGAATCCAAGGGTATGTATATAATATTAAAAGATTACAAGGGGCATATATGTGAAAAACCCAAATAAAAAATCCTCTATCAATCTTATACTTTCTGGTTTTCCATGCATAAGAAACTCGTGTGCACAGCAAGGCAGGTAACCATCACATGTTTCCCAGTCTAAATAAGTGGAATTTTAGAGACGCAGTGTTCACAGTTCTCTTTGTCATGAAGTGAGCCACATTTGGACTAAAGGTACTTATCATTTCTTTCCAAGGCAACACATGCATCTCATATGAACTCAGTAAACTCTTCCGTGCCACTCTCAACTCCACCTCTTCACTGCCATCTATGGCAGTCTCTACTATTGGCCTTGCAGTCTTGGACTCAACCACAAAGTTCAGGTCCATGTCTCCATGAGGTACCTCCTTTTCTTTTGCACACTGCCAATCTATCATTAGCTCCAGACGGTGATCCCTTCAAGTAGCCGATCTGGTCATACAGATCCCAACGTTGTATGGAGCTAATCACTACCCACCAGTGACTTAAATGAGGTTGTTTTCAGAGAAGGTTCATGCCAACACAGATAATCCTCAGCATGCCGACGTCGAGGAAGATGGGTTGCGTTGGGTGGGTTGTTTGGAAATTGGAGGGAAATTCACACACACACACACACACACACACACACACACATGATTTTTTTTGTTACACACGGTTTTTTGGCCTTTTTTTTTGTTATACAGCTTTAAATATGTTCATAAACTATTGTTTTTTGTTACATACAACTGTAAATATGTTCCTAATACGTTGATTCACCTGTGTTTCAAATTTTAATCATTTCTGTTATTTTTATCGGCATGCATCAGCATGCCCTCGACGTGCCCTCGGCATACCTCTGAAATGTCATTTTTTAAGGTCGTCGAAATCTGCCATCGAAAAACGGACATTTTCACAGCATGCCTTTGGCATGCCCACAAAATGCAAACCTCCAATTCATCGGCACGACATCAAAATCGACATTTCGAACCTTGCTACCCACTGCACGCCAATGACATTTTGGGGGCACAACAATCCCAGTCCCATTGCATCCATAACGGTGACGAGAAGAGGTGAGGAAGCAAGGAGTCTGGGGTTTCATGAGGTCATGGGAATTCATGGAAATGATGAGGACCAAGGGTGTCAGGAACGATCAACTTGGGACATTTGCAAGTGGCAAAACTATGGGAGGAGATTGCAACCAGACGAGCTGGCAGAGGTGGTGCAAAGGGAGGAAAAAATGACAGAGCAGGATGAGGGGAAGAAGTGCAGAGATGGGGCTGGCTGGACCACCTATTAGCTAAGTAATATCTCTTGATACCCATATGTCTTACCACCCATACAAACAAGGGGAGAAGCCAAAATTTTGTAGTTGATCATGTTTTCATGTTGCAATGAGAAAACCTTTCTGATTCCAACTATTCTATATGGTAGATGGCTATATAAAACAATATGTACTACTAGCAAAAGCCTACCTGGATACTGAATCAATGCCTGCACTCCATTCTTGTCAAAGATTGCGATTTTCTGAACAGTGCCAAATGCTGAAAAAACCTGAAAGGCACCAACTTCTCAATTCACAAGGTTCTTTCAAGAAAACTTATAATACAGACGATCCTACAACTAAAACGGCAGAAAAAAATGATTGCAGTATTCCATACCGTGTGAAGAACATCAACTGTCACAGCATACTGCGCATTCTCGATAGAAGCAAGAAGCACATTGCTCTCAGGCTCTATCTTCTTTCCATCGGGACCAACAGTGGGCTGTTTAAGATAAAACATCTGGATAAAGAAAAAAACAAGCAGCAATTTTTTTAACTTACAAAACAAAGCTCACTTGTAATGCTCCTTCAATCGCAGAAGGATTCACAGGAAGGTACGGATTAGTATAATCCCTGAAAAAGGATTCAAAGCACGTTTCAAACACAAATTCAACAAAATGCTTGCAGAACAACCTTTCAAAAAAAATGGTTGCAGAACAGACAACCAAAAAAGTGTGGATATAGCTTGTGCAGGCAGCCAAATGGAAATGAAGAGCCTATGAAACCACTGACATTAGATAAAAATTCCAAACAAAGCAAGAGCATAAGGAATCGACATAGTATTTGGAAACTACAGGATATTAGTTACATTATGGCTTTTAGGATCCAGCAAACTGGGATGCTGTGTTTTGGTTAGTTGGTGGAATGCAAATTTCATATCTCAACGATCACAAGTAAATGTTTGAAGAACAAAATCAGAATCGTGGATGATTTAGCACATGGCTAAATACCCCTGCCTGGTCAATCCCATGCCAGTGTTCAAATTTCCAGATGTTATAAATTCTCTTTCCTCCCTCCCTAAATTGAAAATGCTTATTGTTTGTACAGTAAATTAGTTTTAACAGTGTTTCAAATCTTTATTTTACTTAGCGTTTCCCTGTTTCCCAGAATCCTTTCATTGTCCTAAGCAAATTGTCTTACTTTTGAAGAGAATGATAACAAAACATTCTGAGGAAGCAGGATTCGTGTTCTTTTCAATCTCCATTGGTTCCAGAAATTCCATTACACCACCTGCAATTGCCCATCCAAAGGTGGTTCATGCTGGAACTGTGGATGAAGTCCAAGATTATTCAATCCCATATTGTTCCATCTCTCGTCAGGAACAAACACGGGATCACATCAAAGTATAATTTCAATTGGTATATCATGTTAAGCTTGCAGGTCATTTCAAAACACGTCAACAAAAAATTCAAATCTTTAAATAAAACAAAAATCCAACGATTGCAATACAGTAAATAAAGCATTTTGGGAGGATGAGCATCTCTCCCTCCTGTCTGGTAATAGCACCAGGGAGCATGCTCTGACCAACACTCCACTTTTTGCTCCAACCATAGAGCATATGAATTTCCCGGAATGTTATCGACCAAAACATCTCTAGAGACAGTTTAAAGGAATAAGAAGAAGAAGATCTAAGGAAAGTTTTCTTCTGTAATCATTAAAAATTTTACTTTAATAATCAATATATCAGTATCACTAACACCTTCACTAATGCCTATGACATGTCTTAATGGTACTAAGAAAATAATAAAGACAGCATGATCAATAAAAATAATAATCATAATAGTAATAAAAGCAAAAGTACAAAAGACTGCTTCTCCAGCAACTGAAACATCAAGTCGAACAAAGATTGATTGCAACCACTAAAGTCAATTCAATCAAATACAGTTTATTAATTATTAAAGAGGAGGATACATATAAATCACATGGAGGAAATGCAAAATCAAACTCCGAAATGAACTCATAAGATTAAGGTATTGGTAATGGCTCCGGAGGAACCATAATTGTAAAACAAGTTCAAAATTTACTACATAGGATCATTTGTGTTTCAATACCTCACTCACATGCCCTTGACCTCGAGGGTGTCACACAGAAAGAAGAGCAAAGTGATATTGTCCTATGGTGGAATGCCAAATGACAAACATGGAAACAAAGTAAAAGGAAACTTGTAGTTGCTTGATTTGCTCCATTGATGCACTGCTTTACATAAAGAGACTTAATTACAAAACTACAACACAATGTTCTTGAATAAAGGACATTAGAACACCCAGCACACCCCTTATACCAGCCCACCTCCCAGGCAAAGGATAACAGACCATGCACAACCAACAATCTGTTGGAACAAAAGCTAACAAGTAACATGACAAGGACATATCCAAGTAACTTGACACTTGCAAATGCAGTGTCAAGTTTTAACTTTGTATATGTCAAAATCTTCAGTGCCATGCTGCATATCATCCATTAATGCATTGTGAAAAGCAATCTGAAAAATGCAAGGCTAAAGCCACATATTTCCGTACTTAACTGTTAATAAAATGTTACCATACCACCATAAAGTACATTCTTCCATTAATTCTAGCACAGAAAACATCTTCTGAATCCATCATGAAAGATTCAATACGCTTTGGAAGGGGAAAAAAACAGAGCACGCAATCACCCCACACCCAAGCATGCATGCACAAAGAAGGAATCCATCTAATTGCCAGATAGCACAACCAAAGAGCAGCAGCAAATCCCTCACTCAGATCTCAATCTAGAGAGAGAGAAGGTAAAAGGAAAGAGGGGAAGCGAGGGAAAAGGTACACTTTTCCATTAAGAAGAATATGAAGTAGGTAAGGCCCTCCCCCTTCCCCACTCCACCCAAAGAAGAAGAGAGGCAATATTCTATTCAATTGCAAGACAGCACAAGCTACACAACTAAGAGCTGAAGTTCCCTTCAATTAAAAAAAAGAGAAGAAAAATAGCTGAAAGAACACACCCCTAGTTTCCTAAATTTCCAAATGCACAGTATCACATACTAGATACAGTGCAAAAGAGAATAAGGGTGTAATGGTTAGAGAAGAGAATAAAACATATAAAATGACAACACAATCAGCTTTATACAAAAAATTTAAGGTAAGCCGCAAGTAGCCCGAACATCATTAGGTGGATTTCGCTGCATGAGTACATTCCATGCCAATTAATCAAGAGCTTCACACAATTTTTTGCCATTTAATTGTCATTGACACCATGATAATATTACTCCATCCTTGTCCTTACAACCAAAGACTCAAATCATGATAGAACTTAAATGATTTTTTTATCTTCTTTATAACAGGTACTATGACAGCTTTATCACAGATTCACAACTCTACAATTTCTGTGAATCCTAGCATTTACAGTTGTTGACCTCTTCCTCGCCTTAATTGCCATCTTCTTGATATTATCTTCATTACTGCTCTAAAAATCTTGTAAAGGAATTCTTAGTCACTTCTATGACAATTTTTCTTTTCTTTTCTTTTTTTAATTCTGAATCTGATTGCTCAGGTTGGTATTGTAATCTTTATCACTTTTTTTTCATTACAATTAACGCTTACCTTCTCATGGGAAATTTAAAATTTCCAGTTTTTAAACTTTAGGTAGATATGTACCAGCTAAGAATTTTCAACACTTCCACCTTTTCAGTACATTTGGATGCCAGAAAATTCTTTCATAACTTGTTAATATATTAACACGTAAGGCTTTTTACTTTATGTCCATTTCCCCTATACCGTTTGTTGTGCGTATTCCCATTTACGTTCTTAATCATCCAAAAATGTCAAAGCAGCCTTAGTTTATCCATTTGCATCCAAATTTCTTCTTGGCCCTTATCTTTCATGAGCATTTTTTCATTGTTCTTTTTCTATCAAAATGTTACGCAGTCATTTATTGGTCCCTATGACAACTCAACATTTAACTCTGGAAGTCATGGTTTGCATCATGCTTTACATCCATCTCTTGACACAAAGCTGCAAACACCTAGAAAAGTTAACCCATATATTAAAAATCCTTTTCCAAAAAAAAACGCCTTGCTCTGACATAACCTATCGATCTTATCAAACCATACTGCAAATTTTCTTGCGAAGAAGCCAATCTACCTCACAAACGAAACACAGAACAAGTTTGCAGTGTATAGCAAACAATACAAAACAACCAAAGATGCAGAGTCTTCAGGAAAAAGGATTAGTGAGGTGTTGAATAGACATTGAACACAACAATAATGAATGAACAAAATGACTGCAAAGGAGAAAATTAAATTCCTTTAAGCATTACTCTGTCTTAATGATTAGCCATTTTGCCTGGATAAGAAAGAAAAACTGAAAACATGTAACTGAGTGAGGGAGTTACAATTACAAAGGGGTTAAACACATCTGTAACCGTGCAGCGGCTCATTATTCCCTAGAGAAGCATAAAAAACAATTAGCCAACTTTTTAACTGTGGATATAACGGCACGTGCAACTGACATAAAGAAAACAATAAACATTTCAAAAGTGCCACACTCAAAATAACGGCTATAGAAGTTTAAAGGCTTCATCTGAATCAATACCTGCTGCGGTGAGATTGAAACTTGATAGTCAAATCGGTGTGTGCTGAGTAAGTAATTCGCAAGTGACATGAACTCACATGCTCAGGGAGCAAATATCTGAAATTTTATATAGTCGATAAGGGTCCAAAAAGCAAATATGCTCAAATGACAAACAAGTGGTATTTGTTTGCAAAATCATTCTTCTAAATACTAAAAAACCAACCTTGGTATACTTCTACCATCCAATGCATTTCTTGCAGCTGCTGCTGTATCAGCATCACTATACTGAATCAATGCCTGCCCGGTATTAAAGAACAATAAGTAAAAACAAAATAGATGGAGATCTTTTACCTGCAAATATAATGAGAAATAACCAGAAAATTCACCTGAAAACCAGCAGCCTTCTCAAACGTTGCAATCTTGTGCACAAAACCAAATGCAGAGAAAACCTATCAGAAACAATAGAGATTGCACTGAAAAATCACATCAGATCAAATCAAAAGAAGCATGTGGAAACAAAAAGCAATTACTGTAAGTTTCAAAATTGGCTTCCATTGAGCTAACAAAGGGAACTAAATGATAATGAAGAACTCCAAAACAGCAATGACATAAGCTTCTTACAAGTGGTTTTCAGTGAAAATAATGAGAATGGCGAGAGAAGAAAATTGATGAAAGATGCCACAGACTCATTAGTTTAGTATAAAATGAAATTATTGTAATTCATCAAAGACAAGATGCAGAGCATTTGACAATGGGCAAACAAGTTACCATCATTCACAGTTTCGGTCAAAATAAGTGACCACTGATCAGATACAGCATGCTCCCAAGTACTCAATTTCTCCACAAAAATTACCAAGAATGCAGCCAAACATAGTCAGCTGGAGTTTCATGCAAACACACACTTAAGATGCTAAAACAAAGACGATACTTTGTTACATTATAAGATAGTTGAGATAAAACCAAAAAGAAGCAACATAAAAAATAAAGGCCATCATGTTTATTTTTTCGAGGAAAAAAAGCCTAAAACTGTCAAGACATGAGTACCTATACCAAACAAAAAGTAGTTAATGCCTAAAACAGCATTATTACCCCCACCCCCCCCCCCCCCCAAACACACACATACAACCAGAAGGTCAAACATCATTTGCATAGCCAATTTTCCATAACTTCAATGAATGCTGAAGCACCCCTTGGAAACTGAAATCCCTGTCAACAATGAAGTAGTCACGAGTCTCAACATCAACCTAGACACTTGCAGAACACAACAATACTAAAATGCAGTAAAAGCACTTCAGACTTCCCAAAACACTATTAGGAATTCCTGATAATATGTCTAGTGTAAAAAGATAAATAATGCTTTTGCATTTTCTTGAAATAACAAACAAACTTAAGGTGTACTTTTCAAAGACAGCTTGATAGCATCAGAAAAGTACCATCATGATCATTAGCTGACATGTGAATGGAATCAAAAAATTGGTATGATCCTCCCAATTCAGTATGATGGCAATGGGGCATTCTCTGTTCATCACTGTCAATCAGTGAAGATTCAGCAAAAATAGAAATAACCACCAAGTAGAAAACCATGTCAAAAGGAACTTTGGAGAAGCAGACAACTCTGCTAAGAACGCACAAACTGATTACAGCTTTTACTTTGCAGCATAAACCAGCATAAAAAGGTTAAAGCAGAGAGCTTACCAAATGAATAACATCTATGCTGACATCGCCAGCTTCTACTCCCTCGATTGTCACCAACAAGACATTTCCAGCAACATTCGCTGGACTATTGTTGACTATCTCTTGCCTGTTAGAATATTGAATATAAACTGTTTTCCCGCGAACTTGTGCAGGTTCAGAGGAAGAAGCAAAATAGGAAACCATGGAAATAGCCTGGTTCAAATCAGCCTGAAAGCACAAGGAAAAAAACATCATCCTCCCGTTCCTGTCAGTATGAGGGAATGAACTGATAAAGAGCAAATAATTAGTAGTTTAAGCTTCTTCTCCAAGCAACCCAAGCAACAAAAATTATAGCTTCCCTACAAAATTCTCTCTGTAGTTCGCAATAAAGTCAGAGAACATTATGCATGAAAGCTTCCAAAAGACGCTCCATCTGGCTCTCTCTCCTCCCGCTCAACCCCAATCACTGAAGCTGACCTAATCCCTATCATACCCCCTTTCTTCGGATCTAATTTAATAGCATTCTTCCCTATCATTATTCATTTTTCACCCCTTTCATTTCAACCAATCATCCTCTCCTCCAAATCCCATGCCACAAACAGCCTCTCACATCCCCATCACCAACAGATAGCTATTCCCTAAGCTCCACCATCCTTCTATTTGTCACCACCAGACAGCTAATTTTCATGAACCAGTAAGGTGCAGCACTCAGGAGTCCATATCAAACCAAAATCCAGCAACAGTCCTTCAGCTACAACACCAATTTATGCCACCATTCCACAAGGCTGCACCACGATTAACAAGATTCTTAAACTGCTGACATGTTCTACTGTTTTGAGTAAAAATCATATTCATTTCCTGAAACCTAACAGTTGAACTTGGATCTCTTTTGTTGATTTCCACGGTTACAGTGCAGAATTAAATTCAATTCCACAACCTGTGGGATAGACCATACCACCTAACGATTTGTTCACAATTACAGCTTGCATACTCAACCATTAGATCAAATCATGATTAGTGTGTTTTCATATTTACTCTACACGATAAACCCTTACAATCAGTGCACCACAACATAGGAGCCGAACGACGACCACCCAAAACCAAACCCTAATCCACCGACGGTAAGTAGGAAACAACTTGTTCTACCTATAGAATAGCCCCAACATGACACGGAAGGGCTCGAGGTTTCTCATCCCAATAAAATGAAATCGTTACATTTTCTTCTACTATCACAGACTCTCAAGAAATCCACCATGAACTTTCAAAAATGGATTCCTCCGTGTAAGGTTAAGACGAAATAAGGCCCTTATCATCGGATGTTGGATTGATAACGAAAAGGATGAGATAATGACAATAACAATCTAGAGAGTAGGAGGATCTTCTTTACGTATGGAGTAACCATTGAATGAACGGTCAAACAACACTGTCACAAACCCACTTGCAACACAACAGAGTCTAAATGGCAACAACAGACACGGGCGGGGGAAGGGACACGAGGAGGATGGGGATCTTACGAACTCGACGAAGGCCTGGTTGCGATTGGCGCCGACATTGCACTTGGTGTTGACGACCTTGCCGAAGGGCTTGCAGAGCTCCACGAGCTCCTCCTCGCTGCACTCCCACGGGAGGTTGCGGAGGTGCAGCACCTTCGACGGCGTCTGCGTGTACCGGAACTGTGGCTGCCCCGACGACGACGACATCTTCTCTGCCCTGCTCTGCTCTCGGACTCTAGTCGGGAGGGAAGGAAGGACCTCGGAGTTAGGGTTTCGGCCGGGGGATGCGGGCGGTCCCGAAACCCTAGAGGACGACGGTATGGCGGGCAGGGAGGGAGGGAGGGTGAGGGAGAGGGAGAGGGAGACGGAGAGGGAGAATCGTGACGTGACGGCTGCGGAAGTCACGATTGCGGTTGATTTCAGAGGATATACCACCAGAGACTCCAATGACGGTGTGCATAGGGGCGCTAATGCGTCCGGTTTGTTAACTTGCGGCACACCCATGGTCATAAAGGTAGGAAGAAATACAGCAGCTTATCTGGACGCGGGATGAAATATTGTACGGATAGATTAACGAGGAATAAGTAGATAAGGGTATTTATATGGGATAGTGAAATAAATTTTAGGATAAAAAAAAAAAAAAAAAAAAAGAAGGAGATAAATTGATTTTCACTGGATATTTATTTAATATTAAAAATATGAGTTGAAAATATAGGTGATAATTTTTTAATATTAAAAGTAGAAGTAAAGGATACGGATAGGTTTTTATTTAATATTAAAAGTAAAAATAAATATTATTATGATTTAATAAAAAATATTTTTAAAAAAAATCTAAAAGATGATAATCCTCTCCTAACCAAATGGGACCTAAAAGAAAAAATTTTACAAACATCATCATTGCATTTATATGGACCACGTTTGGTGGGTGAATTAAGGTACTTAATTCATATTTATTTATCATTCAATTAATCAATCATTTAGTTAAGTTAATAAAATTTATTATATCTTTTTGTAAAATAAATTTAATCCATTTGTACTTTTAAATATCAAAATTCACTTATTATGTCATTTTATTTCACTTGATCGATATTTCTTTACTTGTTCTACATATCAATTCATCTTATCAAATACCACCATAATAGATTTTCAATTGCATACAGATTATGCATAATTAAATATTTTAAATAAAAGTTTGGAGACATAAGCCAATTAATACAAACATAAAATACACTAGATTTTGTCAAAATTAGACAAGGAATTTCATCAAATGATGTTAAAGTTTCATAATACTCAAACCACCCACCTCTCAATGTAGAGGTGTAGAAGTACGGGATAGGATTAAAATTTTGTATATATCTAGTTTACGAGAATTGATCTTAATTTTTAAAATTCACTTTAAAAATTTACTCACAGGGAAGAAGGTATTAATTAAGTTCAAAATAACTTTTGTGCGGCCAAGTTTCTCGAGCTTCACATTCTCTTTCATGATTAACTAAAGAATAAACAATTGTTAACCTCACATGTTGATGCCGTGCAGAAATATCACGCTAGAGCCTCCTGTCTCTTGCCTTTTCCTTGATATGAGGCATTCACGTACAAATGTTTGTCTATCTTTTTCTTTAAAAAGTTAGTCAAATTGAGTTAAAATAGAACCTTAGCTTTGATTCAATTTAACTTGCAATCAGTGGATGCTTTTTCTTAAAAAGTTTTTTAATAACATTTAACCACGTATTCTTACTTAGAGTCATATAGAATGAAGGACTTCTCGAATAGGATTAGAATATTGTGATAAAGTAATAGCAAAAAGGAAAAGGTAATTACTTAGATTTGAGCCACCCTTACCCAACCTTGGATCAATTTAGGTCCAATCCCATAATTTTAAGAGCCCGTTTATTAATGGGGTTAAGGGAGATTAAAGTTGAATATATAGAAATGGTGTTTGTTTGAGTGGTGGAATAAGGAGAGGATTAAGTATATGGTTAAAATGATTGGTGTATTGATATGATGTTAGTAGATATTTATTTAATAGTATAAGTAGGAGTGGAAAATGTTAGTAAATATTTGTTTAATATTAAAAGTGAGAGTGAAGTATGTAGTTGTAGATTTCCTTTGTAGGAGGGAGGTGACGTAATAAATTGCGGAATAAAATATAAACAATCTCACAAAAAATTTAATCACACAATGTACACAATTATTTTTATGTGGAACCCAAACAAGGTGAAAACCACCACCTAACCCTCTCGAGTTAGGATTTTCCGATCAACCAAGTTGATCAAATCCACTGAACGAATCACTTAAACGAGGGTGATTCAACTTCAATGACAACCACGCTACTTTATACAAGGGTAGCGTACCTCAAACCCCTTCTCTTCACGAGAAGGATTTTGTCCCACGAAAGAAACGGGAATTCGCAAAGCGAATACCCAACCAAACAATAAAGTAAAATAACAAATATAGTCCCATAGAGCCAACAAAGATTTAACCCTCGCTTCTATATAAATTAAGATGCTTCCCTTTGCAAGAAGTACGTCGACGACGCTGATGTGTGAACTACACGACGACCCAACGTCGCTCTCGTGAACTACGATGGGAAAGCGGGTACGCAAATGCTTGATGCTCTCTAGATGTAGAACTTGAGTTTGGAGAGTAAGAGATTCTCTTGGACACAAAAGAGTGGAAATGCTTGTTCTTGGTGTGTCTAGGTGTGTATTAGTGTGCAAGAGGTTCTCCTCTATTTATAGAGGGCCTAGGAAGGCTTTGGAAGGCTTTAGAAAGCTTCCATAGCCGTTGGGTGCAAAGTCCAAGAGAATCAGGCCGAAATCAGGGTTAATCATTGCACTGACAGGGTTATCAGACATTTGATTCTGACATCGGACGTCTGGGAAAACAGTTTAAGACATCTGGGAATAAAGTCAGACGTTTGATTTTAGGTAGGTTTCCTTACTGACTTAGATCAGACCTAAACAGGGTTCTAGTGTAAGTTCATCAGACGATATGCTGGATGTCTGACACTAGGTCTGGATGTCTGGAAACCTACTTTTTCTGCGAGAATGGATTTCCAAGAGATTGCAACGGCTATAAGATCTCTAAAAAGAGATTTTGGGTCAGCAGAGGTAAAACGGTCATTTATCAGACATCTGGGAACACTTACGGACGTCTGATAAGGCTCTAACAGTCATATCCTTCAGTGTTTGCTAAGCTAGCCAACGGTCCACTAATTGAACGTCTGGCAAAATCATCAGACGTCTGGTCTAAGGTCTGGATGTCTGATTTCATCAGACAAAACTACCTAAGTCCAGCCTAAATATTATCGGACGTCTGAGTCAACAGTCAGACATCTTAAGAGTATTCATCAGACGTCTGATTTTCATATTAGACGTCTAAAAAGGCTGTTTGAACCATATTTTGGTTTTCTAAGTTTTCTATAGAAAACCTAAGTATTTTAGGGTTGTGTAAGTGTTCCTAGGACTACTGTTAGGGTTCTTTGAGGCTCTTTAACATGAATCTAAGTAACAAAAATAAAGAGCAACAAAATAAAAATACAAAGATTACAAGGAAAGAAAATCTATCATATTCTTCATCTCCTTCCTTCTTCAAGCCATCGCTCCTCGCGAAGCTCCTCTGTTCTCCGTCAAGCTCTTCCAATCCGTCCTGGATGCGAGCTCGAACTCCGTCTAATCACGTCTCCATTTGCAGTTGACCTGAAATCTAAGACTCCAAATGCAAATGTTAAATGACACGTGTTTTGTTATCATCAAAACAAATGATCGTGGTGCTCTAGCACCAACAGTAGTGAGTATTTTTTAATGGTAAAAGTAAGTGCGAATGATCAAAAATTATTATATAAGAGTTTGTGTTGAAATGATGTGAAAAACTTTGGATAACTTTTAACCTAGGATAACCTCATTGCCAAACAGGGCCGAGTTTTGACCAAGATTTTTTCCCATTAATTAAATGGGCCAGGGTTAAGGCTTAGGTTAGCCAAAGCTCAACCTAACTCGAGGCTCAACCCAAAGGCCCGACCTGTTTAAAGCCCATATTTAAATATGTACATATATATATTAGGGGAAAGGGAGCGTGCATGTAATCTGCACGTAAGTTATGTATATGTGCGACAATATCTTTCACTATGAGTAATGTTTTGGAGTAAAAATTTTGGGATTTAGATCACTAATCTATATGAACATGGTATTCACCAAATTTAATGCTAATTCAACACTCCTAACATCTATTACAACCCAGTTCCCGAATCCCTACAAGACTCGAGATCGGCTGTTACGACTCGATTCCCGAATCCCTATAGAACACGAGACTGGATCGACTCGAATGATCCCAAGACCCAATCGTCCAACGAGAAAGTAACCAAAAAGCAGGAAAGTAAACCACATTCACTATGCTAAGCAACTAACAGTAAAAGGGTACAGCAATAAAGAAGTAAAAACTGCTACAATACATATGACCACCACAACAATAGAGAGTAACAAAGTACAGGAACATAAAGTACAGAACGTAAAAGTATAGAACATAAAGGTACAAGAGTCTACTCACTACTACAAAAGGAGTACAACAAAAGAACTACATCTACTGGGCTCTGCTGGGCCCAGCACCCTCTGCAGCCGTAGACTCGGGCTGCTCAACACCTAGACCTGAAAAGGGTTATGAGTACACAAAGTCAGCGAACGCTGAGTAGAGTGGCAACCAACTAACTAAAGCAGTAAAAGTGGACAAGTAGCTGTTGTTTTTCAATTACTTTCTTTAACTAATTATTCTTTTTCATCACTTGGTTTATTTATCAGGTCTCTTTCTTGCTCTCGAATGTTCCTCGTGGGAACGATCTTAATTGCAGTCTTTTCCGAAGAGTAGAAGGCACACATGGTGCTCTCCTGGTCGGGAGAGTTCCCCGTAGTGATCCTACACCCAGTCAACCACCCCAAGGTCACGGACAGACTTAACGGTGACTACGGCATGCGTGATAAGCGTACGGGTGGCTACCCCGCACTGGCACGCGGTCTGTCGTTTCCGTTAGCGGGTGCACCCAAAGTATAGCACGGAACCAGTATATGGCCTAGCTTTCTCAATAACAGGGGTCTAGCCCCTAAGAACCAAACAGGGGTCTTGCCCCTCCACAGTCCACACACCCTCGCCTGACTACCCTGGTTTGCCCAGTGGGCCTAACAAGTCGGTATAGGGCAGCTAGCTGAACATCGGGCCCTGTGGGGTGGCTAGCTCTCTCCCTACACTAGTAGCTCTCCCTGGTACCGTGTACACGAGTGCCAAGAAGTCGATACAGAGTGGCCAATCCTAACTCCGGGTCCTAACCTAAGGGCGGCTAGCTCCGCTCTGCACTAAACAGGGGGGACAGTCACTCTCCTTGGTACTGTGTACGTGAGGGCCAAGAAGTCGGTACAGAGTGGCCAATCCTAACCCCGGGTCCCAACCCAAGGGCGGCTAGCTCCGCTCCGCACTAAACAGGGGGGGACAGTCGCTCTCCTTGGTACTCCGTACTCAAGGGCTAGCTCACTTCCCCACTCACATTTCCAAATCCATTCCATTTATTTCCAAGAGCTCTACTCCTAATTCCCCGTAGGGTTCATGCTCATATTCCTCATGCCATGCCATACCAGGTTTCAACGTTTCTATTCCCATTCTCAGGTTATACATATGCAGCTTGTATTGCTATCGTTCACATTTCCATACACAGGTTACACACGAGTAGCTCGTATTTCCATCATTCACATTACCATTCTCAATTTATATACATGCAGCTTGTATTATGTCATTTACCGTATACAATAAGAAATTTACATGTAACAGTTAGCTAGCACAAGTACTTCATTTTTCACAGGCAGTTATTATTCATTTACAGGCAATTGTTATCATTCTATCTACTCATTCAAGACTGCAATTCAATCATCCAATCTAGACATTTCAAGTGTTTCTTGTCCTAGGATTCACGCCATATCCTAGGTTTTAATCATTCATTCCACACATGCATTTAGGTTATAATTAAATTAGGGGAAGCCACTCTACCAATAAACCCAGGAGTATTGGGGGCTTGAATAGCAGGCTCACGTGCCTCAGCAAGCCCCGAACCTACAACGGAATGAAGTCCTATAACAAGGAACAATCATAAGGGAATTATCATAACGGTACAAAAAGCCTTCTAACAAGTAGAGGAACTCACAAGGAACACAGCGGTATCTTATTTGCGGAAAACAGACCTCAAACGACCCTAAACGGGTCAAAAATAGGATTTCTGTCTCAAATCAAACGTTTGGAACAACTTCCAGATATCTTAAAAGTGTCCAGTATCATACCTCAAGTTCTGCACCAATCCTCAGACATCCAGGAACTCTTCTCGACTGTCTGAACCTAGCTCTAGACGTCCGACCACCTCTCCGGATGTCTGGAAATGCTTCCTGTCGTTTGGTACGTCGCCCAGACGTCTGAAAAGCGTGGGAGGGTGTGTCCCGTGCCTTCTCGAAGTGAATCTTGCATGAAATCCACCAAATTTTCTCAAAAAGGGCATGCAAGGTGTTCCTGCGGAGTGGCCTGCATGGCCGTATCTGCAAAGGGAGCGTACCTTCACGAAACTCTTACCTCAGTCGTCTAGAACTGCCTCCAAACGTCCGCACCGTCATCTGGAGGTCACTCCAGATGTCTGATTCTGGGAAAAGCCCATAACCAGAACCTGCTTCCGCTGCGCTCGCGCTGCGCGTGGCCGCGCCTCGCCCCTCCTCGCCTGCAGCTCCGACTGCAGCAGCATCGGGGAGGACTCCCTCGACGCACTCCTCGCGCACGCGTCGCTCCGGCCATGCGCTCATCGGTGAGCTCCCACGCGAGCTCGCGAGCTCACCTCCTCCTCTCCTTCTTACGCTGTTCCTCCTTTACGCCGCTCCTCTCGCGCTTTCGCTCGCTCTGGGGAAGAAGAAAGGAAGGTGGCTGGTGGCTGAGAAGTAAGGAGAACGAGAGAGGAGGGGGTTTTATAAGGTTGGGGTGTTTAGGGTTTGCTGGAGGCGGGGAGAGAGAGAAGAAGGGGAGGAAAAATGAGAGTACTGTCTGCGCACAGCCCGCGCGCAAACGCGAGCTCGTACTCAAAATTTTCGATTTCCAGATGTCTGCGAAGGTGTCCAGACATCTGACCCACAGTCCAGACGTCTTAAAAGGCTCAAACAGCACGGGTCCTAACACTGGCTCGCCTCGACTAATCCCAAGACCTAATCGTTCAACAAGAAATAACCAAAGGCAGGAAAGTAAACCACATTCAAACATGCAATATAATTAAGCAATAAAAACGTATAAGCAGTAAAGGAAGGTAAAGCTGCTGTTCCATTATATACCACTACAACAACAGAAACAACGGAAATGAAAATAACAATAACAACAACAGAAACAACGGAAATGAAAATAACAATAACAACAACAGTAGCTGAAAGTCTGAAACTCACTACAACAGTAAGGGGGTATAATAAGGAAGTGTAGAAAACTACGGCTGGGCTCGACTGGGCCCAGCACCCTCCACAGCCGAAAGCTCAGACTGCTTAACTGCTGGTCCTGAACAGTGTTAAGAAAAGACAGAGTCAGCGAATGCTGAGTAGAGTGGTATCTATACTATTTAAAATAGTAAAAGCAACAAGTTTAATTCTTTTTCTAATTATTGTGTTTTATGTGAATTTCCTTTTCACCCACTTTTCTCAATCTTTCAGATATTCTTGATCTTGTATGTTCCTCGTTGGAACAATCTTGATTGCAGTCTTTTCCGAAGAGTAGAAGGTACATGTGGTGCTCTCTTGGTCGGGAGAGTCTCCCGTGGTAGTCCTACACTCAGTCAACCATCCCGAGGTCATTGTCAAGACGTAGCAGTGACTACGGCACGCGTGATAAGCGCACAGGTAGCTACCCCACATTAACACGTAGTCAATCGTTTCCGCTAGCGGGTACGCTCAATGTACAGCATGGAACAGTATAGGGCCTAGCCCTCTTAGAAACAGGGGTCTCACCCCTCAGAACCAAACAGGGGTCTCGCCCCTCCATAGTCTACGCACCCTCGTCTGACTACCCCAGTTTGCCCAGAGGGCCTAACAAGTCGGTGCAGGGTGGCTAGCTGAACACCGGGCCCTGTGGGGTGGCTAGCTTCCCCCATACACTAGTAGCTCGCCTCGGTACCACATACACAAGGGCCAATAGGAGTCAGTGTAGAGTGGCAAATCCTACCCCGGGTCTCAACCCAAGGGCAGCTAGCTCCGCTCTACATGAAAAGGGGACAGTCGCTCTCCTTGGTACCACATACTTAAGGGCTAGCAACTTCCCATCTACGTTTCAAGTTTCCAACCAACCACAGGAGTTCTACTCCTAATTCCCCGTAGGGTTCGTAATCATATTCACCACATTTATTACAATCCAGATTCCATCATTCACAACTCAATTCTCATTTCTAAGCAGGCAGCTCATGTTTCCATAATTCAATACATGTCACTGGTGATTTCACAGGCAACTGGTTATAAAGTACATGTAGCTCGTATCTTAACAGGCAATCCACAATTATTTCACAGGCAATTACTAGTAGTTTATCTTAATTTTTCATATAGGTACTAAACAGTGCATCTATTTCTCTACCCTAGGGTTCATGCCACATCCTAGGGTTCTAGTCATTTAATTCTACATTACATGCTTATGTGAATATTATTGAAAGCATTAAACCACTCTACCAGACAAGTCCGGAGTACTAGGGGCTCGAACCGTAGACCCAGGGGTCTCTATGAGCCCCAAACATGCAGCAGGTAGAAACTCTATACCAGGGAATATAACATAAAGGAGGATTAAGGATAGTGTATAATGGTTTCTAGTACGTAAAGGAACTCACAAGGAAACTACACATACTTAGTTTGCGTAAAACGGATCCCGATCGGACCCCAAATGGGTCAAAAACATGTCTACTGACCAAAATCAGACGTCTTGAAACAAGTACAAACATCTTAAAAGATACAGAATCTCACCTCAAGTCCCTGCAGTGTCCTTAGATGTCCAGGACTCCCCTGTGATCGTTTGAAGGCGGTTCTAGACGTCGGACCACTCCTCCGATCGTCTGGTGAGCTAATCAGACGTCTGAAAGTGCATGAGAGGGTGTTTCGCGCTCCTTCCCAAGGCTTCTCCTGTGTACGACAATGCAACCACCCAAAATTATGCAGACAAATCCTTCTGCGATGCGGCCTGTATGGCCGTAACCGTGAAAAGAACGTACCTTCGCGATAAAGGAGCTTTCAGATGTCTGGTCTCGACTCCAGACATCCAGATGCTCCCCCAGCCATCCTGACTTCGCTCCAGACGTCTGATACTGGAAAATTTCCAGTATCAGAACTCACTCCCAACTCTCTCCGCCGCGCTTCTCTTCGCTCCGCTGCAGCTCCAGCTGCTGCAGGTGGTCAAGACCGCCACTCCGGACTCCCTCCTCCTCCCACACATGCTCGTGGTGGCCATGCGAGCTCCAATGAGCTTCCACCGAAGCTCCCGACCTTGGCCTCCTCCTCCCGCACTCTCCTCTCGCCCTCACGCTCTCCCTTGCTCACCTCCCCTCATGGCTGCCGTAACTCTGAAGGTGGAGATGGTGGTGGCGGTGTGGGGAGTAAAGAGGAGAGGAGGGGAGGGGTTTAAATAGGTGGCTGGGGTTTAGGGTTCGGTAGGGAGGAGGAGAAAGGAGAGAGAGAAAAAGGTCCTGCGCGCCGTGGGCGCAGGGCGCAGTACGCGTATAGAAATTTCATTTTCAGATGTCCGGGAAAGGGTCCAGACGTCTGGATAGACGTCTGACTGAGACTCCAGACATCTTAAAAGGCTAAAAGTAGAACGAGTCCTTACATCATAACAAACTTAAAGGAAGTTTCATCCCCGAAACTTGAACTAGCTAGGGTGCAGAAAAGAAACATAAACGCATAACAAACTTAAAAATGATCGAAGTAGGTCCGAAAAGACGTACCCTCAAAAAGCTCCGGGTACCACTCTCGCATCGCTACCTCAGGCTCCCAGGTAGCGACAGTTTTATCCTCCTTCGACGGTTTTATCCTCCCAGGTACCCTCAAACTTAGCGAAGGTTTTATCCTCCCAGGTTCGGTGATTTTAACGAAAATTGGGTAGCTAATGAATCTTCTAGGGTGATATGGCTGACAAGTTATCGTGGGTAACAGCCCATAGGTAGGTTGTCCAGAGCCCAGTCACTGGATCTTTCTCTTTTTGCTTCCTTTAGGTAAATCCTAGACCAGGGAAGCCACCTACTTGAAAAAAAGATAGTCAAAAAGAAAAGAAAAAAAGGAGAAAAGAAAGAAATAAACCACACTTCGCCGCACGAGTATGGCTAGCAAGTTGTCAGTGGTAAAGCTCATCGACCGGTTGTCCAGAACCCAGCTCAATAAATGCACTGAAAAGTCCCAAAACACTTAGGAAGAAGCGGAGAAGTAGAATAAACCGGAGAGATATACACTGGATTCACCCTTGTGTTGACCCCGTAAAAATAAAAGTAGGGAGAAAGCTACCGGTTGTAAAGATACAACTTTAGGCAGAATTCGCTTTTTTAGGTCACCTAGAGGTGTAGAAATCCGAAGTCTGTTTTAACTGTCGGTCAACGAGTCTATCACATTCACAATAAGATGCTTAGAACTTAGGGTTCTCATCAAATCTTGGGTGAGTTGAATGACCGTAGAAAGCCACTCTTAAACCCTAAAACGTGAAAATCCAAAAAATTAGAAAAGAGGAAAAAAGAGAAAAAGAAAATTTTCTTTGAATAAGGCTAGGGCTTGAGGCTGTCTGCATTTTGGTAGATACTCGAGCACTGTTGTGTCTTTGAACGTTCAGATACTAAGTAGACATTTTCTTAATGATTGAAAAAAAAAAATCTCAAACCCAAATAATCCAACCTGATTCTTTTATAAATAGCATACAGTTTTTGCTAAAGACTAGTAAAAGAAAGGCATGGGGGTATGACGTAAACATGTTTATACTACTTAAAATGTCTATTTATGCATGTTCTTAAGCATAGGATTGCATTGCATACTATAAATATTGCATAACATGCATCATCTTGCATTTAGAGTAGTTTGAATAAAATGGAGGTTAATTATCTCCTTTCATGTTCAGGGACAGGGCAAACTTTTTATCGGGGCCTCGGATCGAAGATCCAACCTACAGATGTGATCAGGGCAACAATTGGAGTTCAACGACTCCAAGATCGCCCTAATCAGACATCTGTAGCATCAGATAGAGATCGGGGAATCCTAGAAGATCAAGGGCCAAGATGGTGTGAATCCTCACTTCAAACGACAAATCCGACCGCACGGATGGATTCGGATTGACGATCGCAGCCTAACGATGTAAAAATCAAGTCAATCCGACACCCGTGGCACCATCTACATCATCCAGAAGATGGACGGCCAAGATGGCGCCATGTGGTGCCAGCTCGGCTGCCCAATCGTCCGCACGCATCCACTGAAGGCCTCCGCATCAGCCCTTTCCCCGCTGTTGGATCAAGATCCAATGGCTGCAACGCGCCCGTGCTTAAGTTAGGCGCTCGACACAAACATGGCCATAACGCATTGGTCGAGCGCTCTAACACGAAGCGCATGGGCGCGTTCGATCCGCGTCGTGCTGCAATTGGAGCGGAAGCGCATGCCCGATCGACCGCACGATCGCGATCCAACAGCCACGCGCACTCAATCAAGATGACGCGCCTACACACGCCCACGCATCACGCGGAATCGCACGCGGGCGGGTGCGCAAAGGAGGCTGGCGGTAGCGCGATTTAAGCCGTCCGATCTTGCGATCGGACGATTGAGATTAGCTGGACATGCGCGTGCGTTATGCGTGAGGAGGTGAGCGGGCACACGCGCGCCGCCCACTACGCCCACATTCGGACCTTTAGCAACGGTTTTATCCGTCACTAAAGGTCCTGAATTAATGTTTTAAGAGTTGTAATGACCAAAATGCCCCCACTCCTTGTAACTATAAAAGGAGACCTCCTCCACACAAAATTCTCATCCCTTCCTTCTCTTCTCTCACTCTTAAAAGCTCAAGAGAAGCTTGTCCCACACCCGGGATGCTTCTCGTGATATAAAGTCAATTTTTCGTCCCCTTTCAGAAGTGGATCCCGCGACGACGACGACGTGCTGCCCCATTCCCGTTCTTCCGCTTCATCCTCCTTCGTCCTACTCCATCCTCCTTCATCCAAGCGTCGTCCCGTCCGGCTCGTCCTCCAAGTGACTGTCGAGGAGGACATCTCTCTCCCCATTCTTTTTACTGCTTTCTAGAATAGATTTACTGCTTTCTAGTGTAATCATTTTCCCGCTTTCTAGTCATAATGTTTAGTGTAATGAACAATCTTTCTGATGATGAAATTCCATGTTCATTCTACATCTCTTTTTGGTTTTTTTTTGTAATATTCTCTCTCTCTTCTATTTATTGTAAATAGTTAGTTCTAATCAATTAATTTACTTCGTGACAAATAAAACAAACGCGTGTTTTTAAATCAAACGTCTGCCTCCCTGTGTTCGACTCGGGATTTCCATTCCGGTATAAATTTTATTTGTTGAACTGAGTTCTTCGCTTTCATACTACGAGACAGGTTTTCAAAATCGAACACGTTAGCATAGCAATTCGTACGTTCAACAGGCGCCTTCTAGCTCAAGGAGTCAGCCACCACATTGGCCTTCCCTGGATGGTAAGAGATGCTTCAATCGTAGTCCTTCAGGAGTTCTAACCAATGTCTCTGTCTCAACTCCTTCTGGTCAAATAAGTACCTGAGGCTCTTATGATATGTGAAAATCTCAAAAGTCTCACTGTAAAAGTAGTGCCTCAATGTCTTTAGCGCGAAGACAACAGCTGCCAGCTCTAAGTCATGGATAAGGTAGCTATGCTCATGGGAATTCAGTTGCCGCGAAACGTAAGCGACAACGTGACCCAACTGCATGAGCACACCCCCTAACCCCTGCAACGAAGCGTCTATGTAGACCACAAAACTGCCACTGTTGTCCGAGATGGTGAGCACAAGAGTTAAAGTCAGTCTCTCCTTCAACTCTTGAAAACATGCCTCACACGCATCTGTCCAGGAAAAGGGCACATCCTTCCGAGTCAACTGGGTCATAGGACGCGCAATTTGCAGAGAATCCTTTGATAAATCACCTAGAGTAACCTACCAGTCCCAAAAAGCTGCGTATCTCTATCACTGTACGTGGCCTCTCCCACCTGAGTACGGCCTGAACCATGGTTGGGTCCACAACCAAACCATCCCCTGAAATCACGTGGCCCAAGAAAGTCACTTGCCTCAACCAAAACTCGCACTTGTTCTACTTGGCATCTACTTGGCATACCGCCTGCGTCGCCTCAAAGTGTCCAGAATCATCCATAGATGCTGCCTGTGCTGTGCCTGATCCCACAAGTAAACGAGTACGTCATCGATGAATACCACCACAAACTGATCCAAGTACGATATGAAAACCCGGTTCATCAAATCCATAAAAGCAACGGGGGCGTTGGTCAGCCCAAACGGCATAACCAAGAACTCGTAATGGCCGTACCGGGTACAGAAAGCTGTCTTGGAGACATCGGTCTCTTTGATCCTCAACGTGTGGCAGCCTGATCTCAGATCTATCTTGGAGAACACTGTGGCATCTCACAATTGGTCAGAAAGGTCATCAATCCTCGGCAGCGGATACTTGCTCTTGATGGTGACCCTATTCAGCTGTCGGTAGTCAACACAAAGTCGCAAGGTATGTTACGACCCGGTTCCCGAATCCCTACAGGACATGAGACCGAACCGACTCGACTGATCCCAAGACCCAGTCGTCCAACGAGAAAGTAACCAAAAAGCAGGAAAGTAAACCACATTCACTATGCTAAGCAACTAACATTAAAAATGTACAGCAGTAAAGAAGTAAAAAATGCTATAGTACATATCACCACCACAACAATAGAAAAGTAACCAGATACAAGAATATAAAGTACAGAACGTAAGAGTGAAAAACGTAAAGGTACAAGAGTCTACTCACTACTACAAAGAGTACAACAAGAGAAACTACAGCTACTGGGCTCTACTAGGCCCAGCACCCTCTGCAGCCGTAGACTCGGGCTGCTCAACACTTGGACCTGAAAAGGATTAGTACACAAAGTCAGCGAACGCTGAGTAGAGTGGCAACCAACTAACTACAGCAGTAAAAGTGGATAGGTAGATGTTGTTTTTCAATTACTTTCTTTAGCTAATTATTCTTTTTCACCACTTGGTTTATTTATCAGGTCTCTTTCTTGATCTTGAATGTTCCTCGTGGGAACGATCTTGATTGAAGTCTTTTCCGAAGAGTAGAAGGCACACGTGGTGCTCTCCTGGCCGGGAGAGTCCCCCATGGTGATCCTACACACAGTCAAACACCTCAAGGTCACGGATAGACGTAACGGTGACTACGGCACGTGCAATAAGCGCATGGGTAGCTACCTCGCACTGGCACGCAGTCAGTCGTTTCCGCTAACGGATGCGCCCAAAGTACAGCACGGAACAGTATAGGGCCTAGCCCTCTCAGTAACAGGGGTCTAGCCCCTAAGAACCAAACAGGGGTCTCGCCCCTCCACAGTCCGCGTACCCTTGTTTGACTATCCTGGTTTGCCCAGTGGGCCTAACAAGTCTATGTAGGATGGCTAACTAAACCCCAGGCCCCATGGGGTGGCTAGCTCTCCCCCTACACTAGTATCTCTCCCCGGTAGAGTGTACGCAAGGGCCAAGAAGTCGGTGTAGAATGGCCAATCCTAACCCCGGGTCCCAACCCAAGGGCGACTAGCTCCGCTCTACACTAAACAGTGCCCAGTTGCTCTCCTTGGTACCCCAAGGCGGTAGCTACCCCGCACTGGCATGCAGTCAGTCATTTCCGTTAGCAGGTGCACCCAAAGTACAGCACGGAACCAGTATAGGGCCTAGCCCTCTAAGTCACCAAACAGGGGTCTCGCCTCTCCACAGTCCGCGCACCCTTGCCTGGCTACCCTGGTTTGCCCAGTGGGCCTAACAAGTCAGTGCAAGGCGGCTAGCTGAACCCCAGGCCCCGTGGGGTGGCTAGCTCTCTCCCTACACTAGTAGCTCTCCCCGATATAGTATACACGAGAGCCACAGAGTTTGTGCAAAGTGGCCAAACCCACCCCAGGTCTCAACCCGAAGGTGGCAAGCACCCCTCTATACTTAGAGGTAACATGCGCTCCCCTTGGTACCACGTACTCAAGGGCCAGCACACTTCCCAATACATTTCCAGATCCATTCCATTTATTTCAAGGAGCTCAACTCCTAATTCCCCATAGGGTTCCTACTCATATTCCTCAAGCCATACCATACCAAGTTTCATCATTTCTATTTCCATTCTCAGGTTATACATATGCAACTTGTATTGCTATCGTTCACTAATGAAACGGTCGGCGACAACTATGACTAGGTTTTGCTATAGCGTTGTAGTATAGCTAGTTATTGCCATCATTTCAAATATATATATATATATATATATATATATATATATATATATATATATATTTACTCGGAAATAACAATTCTCCCGAGGTCGAACTCAGGGAGCAAGTCGTATTCTAGAGATATAAATGTTCTATTACAAAAATAAAGAGAGAGAGAGAAAGATGAAAGTTTGGCTTCTTCTTCTTCTCTTCTTTCTTCCTCTTTGTCTTCTCTCTTCTTTGGCTTTTGTTCTTCCTGTTCTTCTTCTTCTTTTCTTGCTTCCTCTATTTCTTGGTTGGACGATCCTATCTTTTTCTTCTTTTTATTTTCTTTGTTTCTTTTTTTTCTTGCTTCAGATCTTCCTCCTGTGCTCTTCTTCTTCTTTTCTTCTTGCTTCTTGCTGCTCTTCTTCTTCTTTTCTTCTTCTTCTTTGTCTTCACCTGTCTTCAGGACGTTGTCTGATTTTCCAATCAGACAACTTAACCCGCGGATGCTACAGTGTCGCTTCAGTTCTTCTTCCGCAGTCCTTCTTCTTCACCTATGCCTACACGCTCAAGAGTTCAGCATCAGAGGGCAAAAACCTACTCTACCCCCCCCCCCCCCCCCCGCGTCTCTCTCTCTCAAAATTCGCTCTTAGGACAGCTCTCCCAGAGCAACCGGGTAATCGGGTACGCGGGTCACGCCCGGGTCCAAGCCCACCGGCATGCGGTAGTGGGCGAGGAGTGCAGGTCAGGCTTAGTCGGGTGGGGCCAGGTCCGCGAGGCGTGAGCGCGGACGGGGCCGGGTAATCGGGCGGGTGAAGGGGACCTCACTCCATGAACTGAGGCGAATAGGTTATGTCACTTTTCCAATTTATCTCACGGCACTCGCTCACAATCTTCCGAGGTGGGACTAAATGTCCCACCCCAATGTGAGCGCTCGTGTGGAGAAGGCAGCGAGCAGTCGAGGGCCAATGCGAGGGCTTCGCGTGAGGACTTCGCCTCAGCTGCAGCCTGGCACTTCACGAAGACACCCCACGCAGCCTGGGAGCCTGATCTGGGCGTGGCGCGCCTGGAGCAGCAGGTTGACGGAGCTTCTTCACTCGTCAATGGCGGCGGCGAGCACAGACCTTATTTACAACAACACGGCCTCTCGGCCTAATCAGATATGCGGAGGACCTTCGCTGTGGCACGGCGAAGGTGGTCGGAGGGTCTGCAGGGGGCGTGGTGGAGCAAAAGGGTCGCTCTAAGTCAAATTGCGGGCGGAGAAGTGGGTGTGTTCGGTGGATCTGCAGAGGGCGTTTGGTGGGAAGTGGAAGGGCGGAAGAGGATCAAGGTGAGGAGGCGGAGGTTCTGTGGTGGTCGGCGAGCCGTGTGGGTTGCTGGAGTGATGGGAGCGGGTTGCCGGAGTGTGGCCGGAGGTGGAGAAGGTGAGGGTGATTGGTCGGAATCGAGGGCGACAGTAAAGGTTTAAAGTGAGGAAAAGGAAGAGGGGAGGAAGAGGAGAAGTTATACCTACCTAGCAGGACGAGGAGGGGCCGGAGCAGGTGACAGTCGTATCGACTGTCGCCGAAGAAGAAGCTGCCCAGGGGAAGGAGCGACGGCGAGGAAAGGGCCGGAGAAGCACGCGCTGGGTGCGGCGCGACGCGGGAAGAGCGAGGGAAGGCAACCCTGCTGCTGGTAGTGCGGTAGGGCGACGAGGAGGAGGAGGAGAAGCCGCCGGAGCAAGGGGGTGTCTGTCGGAGTGGGAAGAGAGGAAGTGAGGGGGTATCTCCGTCAGATCCGAGCTGGGAAGAACGGCGGAGCGACGGGGGTATTTATAGGGGCAGAACCAGAGAGGAGGGCGGAGGGAGACGACGTGTCTCCCTTGCCGGAGGACGCAGGAGGAAGGATACCCATACCGTCCGTGCGTTCGCACGGCCGATATGGGTGGTTGCAGCCATCAGGGGGGTGTTCTTGCGACGGCTGACGACGCAGGGCACCCCCATTTGACTTGGCAGGCTCCCTCCCTTACCCTGCGCGGCGCCATGCTCCGCGCAAGGTCGCCGGAGCATGGTGCTGCTCAGGTTTTGCAGGAGGGACCTAAAAGCAAAGAACAAAGGAGAGTTAGGGGCTAAAATGTGAGGGTTCAAAAGTTGAGGGCCAGAAAGTAAATGTATGAGGACCAAAGTGTAAAGTTGGTCAAGAAGGTTTCTTCTTAGGCTCAAGCTTTTATACATGACTAATTAGGACCTAAGGATTCTGATGGTGAATTTTATTTATAGATTAAACCTTGTTTGACTGGTCAATTTACGCAAAAACCCAAATTAAGTTGTTAATTGGGCATGGTTCTCAATGTAGGTCAAAATGAGTTCCTAAGGCCAAATTGAAGGTTCTAAACCCTAGAGATTATTTTTATATGAATTTTAGAGGGTTTATTCTATTTTTACTTTGCCTCAAACCTCGTGTATTTAAGTGGGTTTATTTTTAGGGTTACAAGATGTCATTTAATTCTTCGGAGTTGCTGTAGCCCTTGTTGAGTCATTTCATCCCACTTTTCTTCTTATTATGTTGTTTTGACCTATGTTTGGACCCTGAGTTACCCTGTTTTCATATTGGATTGGTGAAATTGCATTTTTACCCCTCAATTTATGTTTTCTTTGCAAACTCAGAATCTTTCTGAGCCAAGCCTTTCTAAGGTTATGTAGGAGCTTTTATTCTCTGTATTAGGTCAAAATGAGCTAGTTATGGCTTATGATGAGGTTCTCATCATACCCCCATGCCTAGCTTTTGCTAGTCCCTTAGCAAAAACTTAAGGTTTCAACCCTTGTTCTAGACCATGAAGTTCTTAATAGCTTCAGATAAGTGTTTTTTCATTTAACCTTAGATTAGGTTAGAATGCTGACCATAGGCTTAAAAGGTACTCTAGTACCAATCAAGATCCAAATCTGTCTAGCCTCAGCCTCAGTCCTTAGCAAAGGTTTTTAAGGTCCACAAGAACTATCCTAAGGTCTATTGGACTTTGTGGTTAAAGCACCTGTGCTTGAAATGATTTTAGCCTTGGTTCAGTTCGCAGTGCGTTTTATAAGAGAGAGATAGAATGTTTTTCAGTTTGGAGAGTTTTCTCTCTCTTTTTCTTTTTAGTTCTAGCCTAGGATTGGCTTTTCGACACGGTCTGTATCAGATTCATTGCTCCCATCATCAATCCTCAAGGGTTCCTGGCGATCGATGCTTCGAGATAGCACCGCCCATGGCAACCCCCAGAACCCTGGCTATTGAGATTTCGAGATAATCCCATCCATGGTGTTCCGTGGCCGAATTCAGACCCTGGCAGTTGACACTTCGTGATAATGCCATCCATGGAATCTAAACCAGCAGGGTGCTTACATGCCCCCAGTAGGATATGTGAATATCCTAAGAGACAAGCACCGAGGAGATGATATTTTGTTACGCATCTTTGAGGGGATTTCCTGCCTCTCCGCGCTAGGAACTCGTCCAAATCAACTTGTGTTGATCGGCCGCTCCTATTCTAGGTGTACTTTTTAAAATTTTGCGACGCTTCTGCGTGATTTTGATTTTTACGCTTACTGAACCAGGCTGTGTGTGAGGTTTGGGTGCCTAGGTTACTAAGTCCCGTAAACCAAAAATTAGTTAATGAGACCAAATACTCCCTAAGCCTTAGACCTAATACTTCAGCTTTTCATTTTCCTCAACCTCTTGAGGAGTGTCCAGATCTTAATAGGTACTAAGAGTCTATTCAAGAATGCCTAAGGTTTGCGTTCTTACTAATCTCATTATGCACTTTTCAGTTATTTTCTTGAATGAAGTCTAAAACTTAGGTTAATTCCTTAGTTCCTTACTAATGACTATCACTTGTTTCTCATATTTTGTGCTCCTTTTTTCCTTTTGTTTCTTTTTTCCTTTTCCTTCACAAAATTTTCTTTCTCCTCTTATTCTCTTATTCTTTTTCGAAAAAATTTTTAATTTTTACGGTGTTTTTGGCATATGTGAATTTTTTTTTTTGAAACCTTTTCTTACACGTTTTGCACTTTTATACCCCCCATATGCCTAAGGTTTGCAATGTCCTCATTGTGATTTTAGGGGTTTTTATTTACTTAGTTCATTCCTTAAGACAGTTGTTTTTGTGAGTGAATGGGTCGGGATGAATTTTGCGGACGATTTCTAATCTCAGATGCAAGCATCTGAGGTGGAATCGGCTGTCTTGAAGGGTGAACCTTAAGTGCACCAAGGTGTCAGAAAAAAGGTTTTAGATTTTCAGAGGGAATGACGGGCTGCCTCCCGTTAAGCGCTGAGTTTTACGCCATCGGCTGGGCGCAGTAAGCTCACGGAGAATGGAGGATGAGAGATGACTCAGCCAAATCAGTAGAGGTCACATCAATGAACGGTTTGAGTCTCTGACCGTTCACGATGAAAGGTTTGGAATCGTGGCTGAGTGGACTGATTTCAATTGCTCCATTTCCAAAAACCTGTCGGACTAAATATGGTCCGACCCACTTGGATCGCAGTTTTCCCGGGAAAAGTTTAAGTCGGGCATCAAAGAGTAGGACCTTTTGGCCAGGATGAAAGATCTTCCTTGAGATATGCTTGTCATGGAAGGCTTTAACCCGCTCCTTGTAGATTCGCGAGTTCTCATACACGTCTAGGCGTAATTCATCGATCTCGCTGATTTGGAGTTTTCTGTGGGTTCCAGCCTTGGAAAGTTCTAGATTACAGTTCCGTACTGCCCAATAGGCTTTATGCTCCAGTTCTACAGGAAGGTGACACGCCTTTCCGTACACCAGTCTAAAGGGAGACATGCCTAATTGGGTCTTGTGGGCGGTCCTATAGGCCCACAATGCTTCCGGAAGTCGGGACGACCTGTCCTTCCTGTCAGGCCGAACAGTGACTTACAGGATTTTCTTGATCTCCCGATTTGACAGCTCAGCTAGACCATTTGTTTGGGGGTGGTAAGGAGTAGAGATTCGGTGGGATACCCCAAATTTGGCCATCAGTGATCTAAACTGAGCATTTGTAAAATGGGTCCCCCCATCAGAGATTATAGCACGGGGAATCCCGAACCTTGAGAAAATATTTTGATGAATAAACTTAAGAACAATCTTGTGATCAGAGGTTCGGGTTGGTATGGCTTCGATCCATTTGGACACGTAGTCCACAGCAAGCAAAATGTACTCGAAACCATCCAAAATAGGAAAGGGGCCCATAAAATCAATCCCCCAAACATCAAAGATTTCGCATACGAGAATTGGCTGCAAAGGCATCATGTCGCGACGGTTCATGTTGCCCAAAGTCTGGCAACAACTGCATGCCTTGCAGTGACTGTATGCGTCTTTGAAAAGTGTAGGCCAGTGGAAACCACACTGGAGGACTTTTGATGCGGTTTTATGCCCTGAGAAATGGCCATCGCATGTCTGGTCATGGCAAAAGGAGAGGATATTGCAGACCTCCTCTTCCGAGACACATCTTCGAATAATTTGATCAGCACCTATGCGGAAAAGGTACGGATCTTCCCAAATGTAATACTTGGTATCAGAACGCAATTTGTCTTTCTTGACCTTCGGCCAATCAGACGGGGTCTGATGAGATGCCAAGTAGTTCACTATATCAGCAAACCATGGAAGTCTAATACCAACAGTAAGCAGGTGCTCATCAGGAAAGTGTTCCGTGATGGGTCCGGAAGGGTCGATGATCTCAGAAGGAAGATGGGACAGATGGTTGGCTACCACATTCTGCCTTCCCGCCTTGTCGCGAATCTCAAGATCGAATTCTTGCAACAGCAAGATCCAACGGATTAGTCGGGGCTTCGCGTCCTTCTTGGCAAGGAGATGCCTTACAGCCGTGTGATCCGAGTAAATGATGACATGGGAACCCAGAAGATACGATCGGAATTTTTCAAGGGCAAATACTATGGCTAGCAGCTCTTTCTCCGTAACCGTATAGTTACGCTGAGCCTCGTCAAGTGTCTTGCTAGCGTAGTAGATGACCACGGGTTTCCCGTCAGCTTTCTGTCCCAGGACCACTCCTACAGCGAAGTTAGACGCATCTCACATGATCTCAAAGGGTTGAGACCAGTCAGGGGATTGTAGGATAGGTGCCTGGGTGACTCGATCACGCAGGTTTTCAAAGGCTAGCGTGCATTCCTTGGAGATTTCAAAAGGTACATCCTTAGAGAGAAGAGAAGTCAAGGGGCGCACGATTTTCGAGAAATCTGGAATGAAACGACGGTAAAAACTGACGTGCCCTAAAAAGGAACGGATGTCCCTGATCGAGCTAGGTACAGGAAGGCGAGAAATCAGATCAACCTTAGCTCGATCCACCTAGATGCCTTTTTCCGAAATTGAGTGTCCCAGGACAATTCCCTCAGGCACCATGAAATGGCTCTTTTCCCAGGAAAGAACCAAATTCACCTCAATACAACGCCTGAGTATCCAGACCAAGTGTTGGAGGCAATCATCAAAAGATTCTCCAAAGACTGAAAAGTCATCCATGAAGACTTCCAGAAAATCACCTACCATATCGGAGAATATGGCAAGCATGCACCGCTGAAAAGTAGCGGGTGCATTGCAAAGATCGAAAGGCATCCTTCGGAAAGCATACATTCCGAAGGGGCAGGTGAATGTGGTCTTTTCTTGGTCCTCAGGATGGATTGCCACCTTATTATAACCGGAGTACCTGTCAAGAAAGCAGAAGAACCTATTTCCCGCTAGTTTCTCGAGAACTTGATCAATGAAAGGTAGTGGGAAATGATCCTTCTTCGTGGAGGAATTGAGTCGGCGGTAATCTATACAAACTCTCCACGCATTGGCTAATCGGGTAGGAATAATTTCTCCGATTTCAGTCGTTATGGTGGTGAGTCCTGCCTTCTTAGGCACAACCTGAATTGAGCTCACCCACAGACTATCGGAGATCGAGTAGATGATCCCGGCATCTAACCACTTGATGATCTCCTTTTTCACGACCTCCTGCAGATTAGGGTTTAAACGTCTCTGCATTTCACGAGAAGGTCGTGCGCCCTCTTCTAAATAGATATGATGAGTACAATACGAGGGACTTATTCCAGTCAAATCATCGAGAGTCCACCTGATGGCTCTGCGATGTTGCTGGAGAACAGTAATCAGACGGGATTCCTGTTCGGGATTGAGGCTGGAATTGATAATCACAGGAAGGGTCTGATTAGAGCCCAAAAAGATGTATTTCAAGTGAGCAGGAAGAGGCTTCAACTCGAGGATAGGGTTATCAGCAGCAGCGGGTGGTTCAGTGTAGATGTGAGGTTCAAGGGTAGGAGTTACTGGGTTGTGTATGTCTGGATTCGACTCCTCTGTTTGCGGGTCAAGATCCTTCTGTGGTTGATGAGGCATAATCGAGTCATTCTGGAAGTGTGATTCATCAACCAAAGTCCTGACGTCACAAATCTGTTCGATGACACTGCAATTGATTCCTTGTTGGGCCTTAAATATATCGATTTTTAGGGTTTGATCTCCAAACTTGAGCTCTATTTGGCCCTCCTCACAGCTGATGTTGGCTCTAGCAGTAGCCAAGCAAGGTCTCCCTAGAATGATTGGTGTATCCCTAGGGTTTTTAGGCGCATCCTTATCTAAAACTATAAAGTCCACTGCGAAATAGAAATCCCGCACTCTTACGATAACATCCTCGAGAATCCCTTTTGGTGACTTTATAGATCGATCTGCTAATTGTAATGTCACCTCGGTTGGTTTTAGCTCAGATTCTTCTAGATGGTCAAGTAAGGATGTGGGTATCAGGTTTATAGATGCACCTAAGTCTAGCAAAGCTCTATCAAATTGGGTATCACCTATCTTGCAGGAAATCAGGGGAGTACCAGGATCTTTTGCCTTGGGTGGGAGTTTACTGAGGATTACAGAGCTGGCTTGCTCTGATAGAACAATTGGGCTCCCACCCTTGGTTCGCGGCTTACGCTGGGGTGTACACACATTCTTTAAAAATCGTGCGTAAGCTGGTACGTGGCGGATTGCATCCATCAAGGGGATGTTTATGTGGACCTGCTCAAAGAGCTTGACCAGGTCCTCCTCAGGTGCCATGGGCTTGGTGGTCTTCTTTCCCTTGGTCAAGGCCTCGGGAAACGGGATCTTGGTTGGTTCTTCTAAGATAGGTCCAGGTTGTGGATCTGGGATAGGGGTGGGGACGTCCTAGATTACTATCCTAGGCTTGGGATCACTACTAGGCTTGGAGTGGTTCGGATGAGGTGGGTCTTGGGTTTCCTTACCACTACGGGTTGTTACGGAATTAAGTCCTGCCTGGTTTTGGTTGGGATTGGGTAAGATAGCTTGCTGCTGGTAACCTGCAAAGGAAGTGGAGGCCTCTATCCCGTCGGGTGAAGGAACAGAGGGGGCCTGATAAATCATGTGGGCATGGCCCGGGTTTGGGTTCATAACGCGCCGCTGGGTTGGCACGTTATTAAGATTAGGCAGAGGTTGGGAAGGAAGAGTACCTGGCTGGCGAGAGTTTGCCAACTGGGTTAATTGGTTTCGGACCTCTGTAAGTTCGTCCTTATGTTGTTTTTCGATAGCTGCATTCGTTCTTTGAATGTCAGCCAGGGTCTGAAGGATAAGGGACATTTGATCTTGATTCGGCCCAGATGGGTAAGTAGGGTTGGGCCGAGGCTGAGGCGGCTGGTAAGGACGAGGAGGTTGTGGGCGGGGTTGGAAGGATGGTCTTTGGGTTTGGGAATTTCCCGCCCACTGGAAGTTAGGATGGTTTCGCCATCCAGGATTATAGGTGTTGGAGAACGGGTCGTTCTGGATGGCGTTGAGTTCCTCGCAGGTCTGAGGAACCTCCAGAGGGTTAGAGAAAGAGGGAATGGAATTCCCCTGGCAGGTGTAGAAGGAATCGGAAGGACCTCCCGGCAAAGATTCGGATGATGGGTCCATCCTAGGAGAAGATCGATGGAGAATGTTTTGCACAGTTTCCCTTGTGGAGAGAGGCTGTGCGAAAGGGTTATGCGCAGAGGTGGCTTGCTGCAGATGCTGAGTCAGCTCATCCACCTTCTTTTCGATAATCTAGACCTTGTCCAATCGACTGGCCATTAATTCCAGGTCGACTGATGCGGACATGCCCTGCGTCTCATGTGCTCCCCTAAGATTCGTCGATGCGCGGGTATTCGTCCTGTCGAATAATCCCATGGAGTCATTGTTGATGGAGTTCTCGCACATGTTTTCGAGAATCTCCCACACGGTGTCTTCATGTTGACCCATGATATTTCCTCCGCAAGTTGCATTGACGAAAAGACGGATGTCCTCACGGAGTCCCTGGTAAAAAGATTGGACTTGTTCCCATTTAGGAACTCCGTGATGGGGGCACTTTCTCATGAGATCCTGAAAACGATCCCATGCCTCATGGAGAGGTTCCCCTGTTTGTTGGGTGAAGTGTGTAATCTGATGGCGCAAGGCGTTGGTCCGACCAACAGGGAAGAACTTTTTCAAGAATTCGGACTAAAGTTCTTCCCAATTGTTGATCAGCCGGGTCTGAGTTTGGTACCAATGGGCGGCCTTGTCCATAAGAGAAAAGGAGAACATCTTCATGAGAAGAATATCCCGATTTTGTGCGTCTGACCCAAAAGTTTGGGCCAGATGCTTTAGTTGTTTGATGTGCTGGAAGGGATCTTCAGAATTAAGCCTATGGAATTTAGGTATAGTATGAATCATATTGGGCTTTAATTCAGAGTCAGGTCCTCCAGTCGGGATTCTGACTCGAGGCTCGATGGCCACCGCAGCAGGATTATAATGGTCCCGCATCATGGGACGCTGCGGTGGGTGCACAAAGTTTTGGAAGAGGTCGTTGAGTCGCTGGAGCTGGTGCTCCAGATTGTTTTCTTCCTCAACTGGCTGAGCCATGATAGAAGAAGAGTTTGATTCGGAATCGGAAGAGAGAATGATGGGGTTAGGTTGCTGCTCAAACACGGGAGTCAAGGCTGGGCCTTGACGAGAGTGAAATTTTAAAGGAGATCTTAAGGGTGGTCTTAAGGATCTCCTACCGTTCATGCACTGTTGGAGTGGAAGAGGTTATAAAGTGCTGGACCCAATCAAGACACCCAAAAATGTGTTGGGTGATTATAGAGGTGCGGGGCAGATGGACCCCTTGATCAGAAAGATCGTCCACCTGAGAATTACCTGGGCAGCCAGAGAGGGTGAGTCCCGCGAAGACCCCTACACGGTAGAGCGTCCCCACGGGTTACAGGGTTTCCCCCACCTGACCTCTCTTGTCACTGCGGTTCCAGGTAGACCAGAATGGGGATCTTGACCTCTTAAGTCTACCACTTTTAATTCAAGAGCAAGGTGCTTAGGTTTCACTTGAACTTCTTAGGTGTTTTGAGTACAATGAGTGACCTAAGTTGAAGGTTAGTTGACCCAAATGGTCAACTTTACCTGCTAGTTTTGCTTATTAGGTCTTGTCTTTTAGGGTTCAAGTGTTTAAAGAGCCAATCTTATTTTAGGGTTTCTTTGGATAGGTATTTTCAGATAATGGCTTGGGCACACTTCTTTTAAGGTTTCTCAATTCTTGTTTAAGAAGTGCATCTCTAAATCCCTAATGTTGAATCTTATGTTGGCTCTACTTGGTCCAGTTAGTTCTTTGGTGGGTAATTAGGGCTCAAGCAAGAATGTGTTAGCCCCTAAATACTCTTAATAGTGTGCAGGAATAATGGGTTGAAAACACTTTTCTTCTTGCTTCTTGCTGCTCTTCTTCTTCTTTTCTTCTTCTTCTTTGTGTTCACCTGTCTTCAGGACGTCGTCTGATTTTCCAATCAGACGACTTAACCCGCGGATGCTACAGTGTCGCTTAAGTTCTTCTTCTTCCGCAGTCCTTCTTCTTCTTCACCTGTGCCTGCACGCTCAAGAGTTCAGCACCAGAGGGCAAAAACCTACTCTACCCTCCCCCCCCGCGTCTCTCTCTCTCAGAATTCGCTCTTAGGATAGCTCTCCCAGAGTAACCGAGTAATCGGGTACGCGGGTCGCGCCCGGGTCCAAGCCCATCGGCGTGCGGTAGTGGGTGAGGAGTGCAGGTCAGGCTTAGTCGGGTGGGGCCAGGTCTGCGAGGCGTGAGCGCGGACGGGGCCGGGTAATCGGGCGGGTGAAGGGGACCTCACCCCGTGAACTGAGGCGAATAGGTTATGTCACTTTTCCAATTTATCTCACGGTGCTCGCTCACAATCTTCCGAGGTGGGACTAAATGTCCCACCCCAATGTGAGCGCCCGTGCGGAGAAGGCAGCGAGCAGTCAAGGGCCAATGCGAGGGCTTCGCGCGAGGACTTCGCCTCAGTTGCAGCCTGGCACTTCGCGAAGACACCCCACGTAGCCTGGGAGCCTGATCTGGGCGTGGCGCGCCTGGAGCAGCAGGTCGACGGAGCTTCTTCACTCGTCAATGGCGGTGGCGAGCACATACCCTGTTTACAACAACACAGCCTCTCGGCCTAATGAGATATGCGGAGGACCTTCGCCGTGGCACGACGAAGGTGGTCGGAGGGTCTGCAGGGGGCGTGGTGGAGCAAAAGGGTCGCTCTAGGTCAAACTGCGGGCGGAGAAGTGGGTGTGTTCGGTGGATCTGCAGAGGGCGTTTGGTGGGAAGTGGAAGGGCGGAAGAGGATCAGGGTGAGGAGGCGGAGGTTCTGTGGTGGTCGGCGAGCCGTGTGGGTTGCTGGAGTGATGGGAGCGGGTCGCCGGAGTGTGGCCGGAGGTGGAGAAGGTGAGGGTGATTGGTCGGAATCGAGGGCGACAGTAAATGTTTAAAGTGAGGAAAAGGAAGAGGGGAGGAAGAGGAGAAGTTATACCTACCTAGTAGGACGAGGAGGGGCCGGAGCAGGTGACAGTCGTATCGACTGTCACCGGAGAAGAAGCTGCCCAGGGGAAGGAACGACGGCGAGGAAAGGGCCGGAGAAGCACGCGCTGGGTGCGGCGCGGCGCGGGAAGAGCGAGGGAAGGCAACCCTGCTGCTGGTAGTGCGGTAGGGAGACGAGGAGGAGGAGGAGAAGCCGCCGGAGCAAGGGGGCGTCTGTCTAAGTGGGAAGAGAGGAAGTGAGGGGGTATCTTCGTCAGATCCGAGCTGGGAAGAACGGTGGAGCGACGGGGGTATTTATAGGGGCAGAACCAGAGAGGAGGGCGGAGGGAGACGACGTGTCTCCCTCGTCGGAGGATGCCGGAGGAAGGATACCCATACCGTCCGTGCGTTCGCACGGCCGGTATAGGTGGTTGCAGCCATCAGGGGGGTGTTCTTGCGACGGCTGACGACACAGGGCACCCCAATTTGACTTTGCAGGCTCCCTCCCTTACCCTGCGCGGCGCCATGCTCCGCGCAAGGTCGCCGGAGCATGGTGCTGCTCAGGTTTTGCAAGAGGGACCTAAACGCAAAGAACGAAGGAGAGTTAGGGGCCAAAATGTGAGGGTTCAAAAGTTGAGGGCCAGAAAGTAAATGTATGAGGACCAAAGTGTAAAGTTGGTAAAGAAGGTTTCTTCTTAGGCTCAAGTTTTTATACATGACTAATTAGGACCTAAGGATTCTGATGATGAATTTTATTTCTAGATTAAACCTTGTTTGACTGGTCAATTTACGCAAAAACCCAAATTAAGTTGTTAATTGGGCATGGTTCTCAATGTAGGTCAAAATGGGTTCCTAAGGCCAAATTGAAGGTTATAAACCCTAGAGATTATTTTTCTATGAATTTTAGAGGGTTTATTCTATTTTTACTTTACCTCGAACCTCGTGTATTTAAGTGGGTTTATTTTTAGGGTTACAGGATGTCATTTAATTCTTCGGAGTTGCTGTAGCCCTTGTTGAGTCATTTCATCCCACTTTTCTTCTTATTAGGTTGTTTTGACCTATGTTTGGACCCTGAGTTACCCTATTTTCATATTGGATTGGTGAAATTGCATTTTTACCCCTCAGTTTATGTTTTCTTTGCAAACTCAGAATCTCTCTGAGCCAAGCCTTTCTAAGGTTATGTAGGAGCTTTTATTCTCTGTATTAGGTCAAAATGAGCTAGTTATGGCTTATGATGAGGTTCTCATCGTTCACATTTCCATACTCAGGTTATACACAGGTAGCTCATATTTTCATCATTCACATTTACGTTCTCAATTTACATACATGCAGTTCGTATTATGTCATTTAGCGTATACAACAGGAAAGTTACATGCAACAGTTAACTAGCATAAGTATTTCACATTTCACATTTCACAGGCAGCTGTTATTCATTTACAGGTAGTTGTTATCATTTCTCTCTAATCATTTGAGACTGCAATTCATTCATCCAATACAGACATTTCCAGTGTTTCTTGTCCTAGGATTCATGCCATATCCTTGGTACTAATCATTCATTGTACACATGCATTAAGGTTTGTAATTTAAATTTAGGGAAGCCACTCTACCAGTAAACCCAGGAGTATTGGGGGCTTGAACGGCAAGTTCATATGCTTCAGCAAGCCCCAGACCCGCAACGGAACGAAGTCCTATAACAAGGAACAATCACAAGGAAACAATCATAACATTATAGAAAAACCTTCTAACAAGTAGAGGAACTCACAAGGAACACATCGGTAACTTAATTGCGAAAAACGAACCTTCAACAGACCCTAAACGGGTAAAAAATAAGGTTTCTAACTCAAATCAGACGTTTGGAACATCTTCCAGACGTCTTAAAAGTGTCCAGTATCATACCTCAGTCTCTGCGATAATCCTCAGATGTCCAGGAACTCTTCTGGACCGTCTGGGCCTTGCTCCAGACGTCCGACCACCTCTCTGGACGTTTGGAAGTGCTTCCCGTCGTCTGGTACGTCACCCAGAAGTCTGAAATGCGTGGGAGGGCATGTCCCGCGCCTTCCCGAAGCAAATCCTACACGAAACCACGCAATCTTCTCAAAAGGGCATGCAACCGGGTATCGGCGGAGCGGCCTGCATGGCTGCATCTGTAAAGAGGTCGTACCTTTGCGAAGCCCTCACCTCAGATGTTTGGACCCACCTCCAAACGTCTGCACCGTCGTCTGGAGGTCACTCCAGACGTCTGATTCCAGGAAAAACCCAGAATCAGAACCTGCTTCCACTGCTCCTACGCCGCGCCCCCTCACCTGCAGCTCCGACTGCAGCAGTGTCGGGGAGGACCTCCCCGACACACTCCTCCTCGCGCACGCGCTGCTCCACCTGTGCGCTCACCGGTGAGCTCTCCTCCTTCCCTCACGCTACTCCTCGACTTCGCCCGCGCTCTCTCTCGCTCGCGCTGCCTCTCTCGCTGGAGTGGGGAAGAAGAGGGGAAGGGCTGGTGTGGGGAGAACGAAAGGGGGAGGGGTTTATAAAGCTGGGGGTTTAGGGTTTGCTTGTAGGTGAGGGAAGAGAGAGAAGAAAGAGGAAAAACGAGGGGGGTACTGTCTGCACGCAGCTCACGCGCAGACGCGAGCTCGTACTGAAAAATTTTGATTTCCAGTCGTCTGGGAAGGTGTCCAGACGTCTGACCCACAGTCCAGACGTCTTAAAAGGCTCAAACAGCACGAGTCTTAACAGGGTACCATTCTTTTTCACAAACAACACAAGGGCTCCCCACGGGGAGCGTTAGGCCTCACAAAGCCCTTCTCCAGCCGGTCATGTAGCTATGACTTGAGCTCTCGCAGCTCAAGTGGTGCCATCTGGTACGGTGTAGTAGAAATGTGGCTGGTCCATGGTACCAGTGAGGTCTCAAACTCGATCTCACGCTCGGGTGGTAGTCCTGGCAGCTCCTCTGGAAACATGTTGGGGTACTCACAAACCACCTGAATGCTCTGAAAGTCAGCCACGGGGCTAGGCTCTGCCACTACACAGGCTAAAAAGCCCTCATACCCCTGGCTCAAAAGCCTCACTGCCCGAAGTGCAGAGTTGCATCTGAAACCTCCGTCCATCGGCTGTCCGTGAAACTCAAAGGGAAGCAACTCCTGTACAGAGAAGACGATCTTCCTCCCGAAATAGTCCACCAAGGAGTGGTAGGCGGACAGCCAATCCATCCCTAGAATTATGCCAAAATCCTCCATCGGTATCACAATCAGGTCAGCGGGGAGGCTGTGTTCCCCTATATTGACCTCGCAGTCTGTGTAGACCTCCTCAACTACAAACAACTGGCCACCTGGGCCTCTAATCATAAACAGATCCTCTAATATGACAGCACACTATCCTGTCCCAAATTGACAGCAAAACTCGCAGCAACAAAAGAGTATGTGGTGTCGGAATCAAAAGGTACGTACACTAATATGCCAGAAATGGTAACCATACATGCCACCACTGAACTGGAAGCCCTGGCATCTCTGTGTGTCAGGGTGTTGATATGCCCCTCAGTCCTCGGTGCAGACGAAGCAGTTACACTCTGGGTCAGGCGAGCAGCCGTTGATCGGTACCCTCTTCGTGACTGTTGCCATCCCCCACGCTCTTGGGGACCACGACCACCAGCTCGGTCTCCAGCGCTTGGTGAGGGGAGCATCTGCTGTGCTCCAGCCCTAAATGGGTAGTCCCTCCTGATGTGACCCGGCTAGCCACACTGGTAACAGAGGGGAACTCGACTCCCTCCCTCAGTAGGTCCCTGCTGACAGCCGAGCGGGGGTCCAGTGCTGGTAGCTGGCCCCTGTCTAGGGCCCCCAAAGGCCACTGACGACTCTGCAAAACGAGACGGCTCTCCTGCGGGTGCCGCGTGCCTCCTCTCTCGACGGCCCTGAGAGTACTCTGGCTGGTAGGGCCTCTTCGATCCGCTGTCGGTGTCTCGTGAGGCTAGGTTGGTCTCCTCGTAAGTCATGGCTGCCTCAACTACTCGTGAGAAGGTGGGTAGCTTCAGGGGTTTGACATATCCCCGAATAGCAAGTCAAAGCCCTTAGTGAACCTCCACAGGCGCTCCTCCCCTGTAGCCACGGCTGTCGAAGCAAAACATGACAGCTCCAGGAAGCGCGTGCGATACGCGCTAACAGTCATCGTCCCCTTGCGGAGAGTGTGGAACTCAAGCCTCCTCTGGTCCTACCAAATCTGCAGGAAGTACTACTCGCAAAAGAGGGTCACGAATTGGTCCCACATTGGCTCTTTCCTCTCTTGGCCTCTGACTGCCCTCCACCACCTGTGTGCTGTGCTCTCTAGCTGGTGTAATTGCCTACTCGGAGGGGGTGAGATCAGCGTGACGTAAAAAATGTGGAATTGAAAATATAACATATCTCACAAAATAAACAATCACACAATGTGCACAATTATTTTTAGGTGGAAGCCTAAACCGGGTGAAAACCACCACCAAACCCTCTCGAGTTAGGATTTTCCGATCAACTAAGTTGATCAAATCCACTAAATGAATCACTTAAACGAGGGTGATTTAACCTCAATTACAACCCCTTCTTTTCACGAGAAGGATTTTGTCCCACGAAGGAGACGAAAATTCACAAAGCGAATACCCAACCAAATAACAAAGTAAAAATAGCAAATATATCCTATAGAGCCAACAAATATTTAAACCTAGCTTCTATAGGAATTAGGAAACTCCCCCTTGCAAGGAGTGCGTCGAATCGATGACGCGGGTGCGTGAGCCACGCGACGGCGCAACGTCGCTCTCATGAACTACGGTGGGAGAGCGGGTGCACAAAGGCTTGATGCTCTCAAGATGTAGAACTTGAACTTGGAGAGCAAGGGCTTCTCTTGGACACAAAAGAGTGTGAAAGTGTATCTAGGTGTCTTTTTGGTGTCTCTAGGTGTCTTTTAGTGTCTCTTGGTGTGTCTTAATGTGTAAGAGGTTCCTCTCTATTTATAGAGGCCTTAGGAAGGCTTTGGAAAGCTTCCATAGCCGTTGGGAGCAAAGCCCAAGAGAATCAGGCCGAAATCAGAAACAATGATTGCACTGACAGGGTTATCAGACGTCTGATCCTGGCATCAGACGTCTGGGAAGCCAGTTTAAGACGTCTGATTTTATGCAGGTTTCTTCCTGACTTGGATCAGATCTAAACAGGGTTCTAGTGCAAGTCCATCAGACTACATACAGGACGTCTGGAAACCTACTTTTTCATGGGAATGGATTTCCAAGAGAGTGCAACGGTTAGAAAATCTCTGAGAAGAGATTTTGGGTCAGTCGAGGCAAAACGGTCATTTGTCAGACGCCTGTAAAGGCCTAAGGACGTCTGATAAGGCTCTAACGATCATATCCTTGAGTGTTTGCTGAGCCAGCCAACGGTCCACTAATTGGACGTCTGGCAAAGTCATCAGATGTCTTCTAAGACATCTGGTCTGAGGTCTGGACGTCTGATTTCATCAGACAGAACAACAAGTCCAGCCTAAATGTTATCAGACGTCTGAATCAACAGTCAGACGCCTTAAAACACATTATCAGACGTCTGATCTTGGAATGAGACGTCTGAAAAGGCTGTTTGAACCCTATATTGGTTTTCTAAGTTTTCTACAGAAAACCTAAGTATCCTAGGGTTGTGCTAATGTTCCTAGGACTACTGTTAGGGTAATTTGAGGCTCTTTAACATGAATCTAAGTAACAAAAATAAAGAGCAACAAAAGAAACGAAAAATACGAGTACAAGAGAAGGAAATCTATCCTATTCTTCATCCCCTTCCTTCTTCAATCTATCGCTCCTCATGAATCTCCTCTGTTTTCCATCCAGCTCCTCCAATCCATCCTGGATGCGAGCTCGAACTCCCTCTGGTCACGTCTCCATTTGCAATTTGCTTGAAATCTAAGACTCCAAGTGCAAATGTTAAATGACACGCGTTTTGTTATCATCAAAACAAACGATCGTGGTACTCTAGCACCAACAGCTGGTACATGGCAAAGGCCACGCGGCACTCCACAAGAGGGCGAAGGGTATCAAACACCTTCTCTATCTACTCTAGCCAGTTCTTTGCCTCAGACGGGTCCTCATACCCCTTGAAGGAGGGGGGTTTCAGCTTCTGGAACTATTCGAAAAGCTCGTGGTGCAGCTGCAGTGGGGGAACGGGCATGCCTCCAGGCAAAGAGGGCTCGTGCTCGGAAGTGTCAGAGTGCGGTGGGGGTGGTGGAGGACCACCCCCTCCCCTTCCTGCTCATCCAATGCTACGGCGGTCTCTCTGTCCCACCGAAGACTCCCCCTCCACGTCCTCAGGGAGAGGTGCCCGTGGAGGCTGGTGGAGCTCCTCTCGCACTATATCTCTGATCAGCCGGGAGAGATCCTTAGCCTGAACGCCCGGGAGAAGAGGTGGGTCAACTGGTACCTCAGGCCCGGCATGTCTGCCCCTCCGACCTCGTACATAACTGCTATCGCGGCCCGCCTCGAGAACTCCCCGATGATGCATCTCCTGCAAGGAGACGTGAAAGACAAAACAAAAGGGTCAACGATACCAAATTTCTTCGAAAAAGGGCTCAAAACGGATGTCTAGGCGATACGTTGTGGTGGCTACCCTAGTTACGTGCATGTGAACGGTTATTATCAAGCTAGTTGGTTCATTTCTCGGGACGACCTTGCTCTGATACCATCTTGTTACGACTTGGTTCCCGGATCTCTACAGGACCCGAGATCGGCTCGCCTCGATTAATCCCAAGACCTAGTTGTCCAACAAGAAATAACCAAAAGCAGGAAAGTAAACCACATTCAAACATGCAATATAACTAAGCAGTAAAAACGTACAAGCAGTAAAGGAAGGTAAAGCTACTATTCCATTATATACTACCACAACAACAGAAACAACGGAAACGAAAGTAACAGTAACAACAATAGTAGCTAAAAGTCTGAAATTCACTACAACAGTAAGGGGGTACAACAAGGAAGTGTAGAAAAACTACGGCTGGGCTCGACTGGGCCCAGCACCCTCCGCAACCGGAAGCTCTGGCTGCTTAACTCCTGGTTCTGAATAGTGTTAAGAAAAGATAGAGTTAGCGAACGCTGAGTAGAGTGGTATCTATACTATTTAAAACAGTAAAAGTAGCAAGTTTAATTCTCTTTTCTAATTATTGTGTTTTATGTGAATTTCCTTTTCACCCATTTTTCTCAATCTTTCATATATTCTTGACCTTGTATGTTCCTTGTGGGAATGATCTTGATTGCAGTCTTTTCCGAAGAGTAGAAGGTACATGTGGTGCTCTCCTAGCTGGGAGAGTCCCCCGTGGTAGTCCTACATCCAGTCAACCACCCCGAGGTCACTGTCTAGACGTAGCGGTGACTACAGCACACGTGATAAGAGCACGGGTAGTTACCCCGCACTGACACGCAGTTGGTCGTTTTCGCTAGCGGGTACGCTCAATGTACAACACGGAACAGTATAAGGCCTATCCCTCTCAGAAATAGGGGTCTCGCCCCTCCACAGTCCGCGCACCCTCGTCTGACTACCCCTGTTTGCCCAGAGGGCCTGACAAGTCAATGTGGGGTGGCTAGCTGAATCCCGGGTCCCATGGGGTGGCTAGCTCCCCCCCTGCACTAGTAACTCTCCTCGGTACCACGTACACAAGGGCCAACAGGAGTCGGTGTAGAGTGGCCAATCCTACCCCGGGTCTCAACCCAAGGGCGGCTAGCTCCACTCTACACGAAAAGGGGACAGTCTCTCTCCTTGGTACCACATACTCAAGGACCAGCACACTTCCCGTCTATGTTCCAGGTTTCCAACCAACCAAAGGAGTTCTACTCCTAATTCCCCGTAGGGTTCGTGCTCATATTCACCACATTTATTCCGATCCAGATTCCATCATTCACAACTCAGTTCTCATTTATAAGCAGGTAGCTCATGTTTCCATAATTCAATACATGTCACTGGTGATTTCATAGGCAACTGGTTATAAAGTACATGCAGGTCATATCTTAACAGGTAATCCACAATTATTTCACAGATAATTGCCAGTAGTTTATCTTAATTTTTGCATATAGGTACCAAATAGTGCATCCATTTCTCTACCCTAGGGTTCATGCCACATCTTAGGGTTCCAGTCATTTAATTCTACATTACATGCTTATGTGAATATTATTAAAAGCATTAAACCACTCTACCAGATAAGTCCGGAGTACTAGGGGCTCGAACCGCAGACTCAGGCATCTCTGAGCCCCAATCATGCAGCAGGAGAAAACCCTATACCAGGGAATATAACACAAAGGAGGATTCAGGACAGTGTATAAAGGTTTCTAGTATGTAGAGAAACTCGCAAGGAAACTACAGATACTTCGTTTGCGTAAAACGGGTCCTGATCGGACCCCAAACGGGTCAAAAACGCGTCTACTGACCAAAATCAAGCATCTGGAAACAAGTCCAGATGTCTTAAAAGATACAGAATCTCACCTCAAGTCTCTGCAGTGTCCTTAGACGTCTAGGACTCCCCTGCGATTGTCTGAAGGCGGTTCCAGACGTCGGACCACTCCTTCGGTTGTCTAGTGAGTTGATCAGATGTTCGAAAGTGCGTGGGAGGGCGTTCCGCACTCCTTCCCAAGGCTGCTCCTGCGTACGACAATGCAGCCACCCAAAATTAGGCAGACAAATCCTTCTGCGGTGTGGCCTGCATGGTCGTAACCGCGAAAAGAATGTACCTTCGCGATAAAGGAGCTATCGGACGTCTGGTCTCGACTCCAGACGTCCAGATGCTCCCCCAGCTGTCCGGACTTCGCTCCAGACGTTTGATACTAGAAAATTTCCAGTATTAGAACTCACTCTTCACCGCGCTTCGCCTCGCTCTGCCGCAGCTCCAACTACTGCAGGTGGTCGAGGCCGCAGCTCTGGACTCCCTCCTCCTCCTGCACACACCCGCGGTGGCCATGTGAGCTCCGACGAGCTTCCACCGAAGCTCCAGACCTCGGCCTCCTCCTCCTCCTCCCGCACTCTTCTCGTGACCTCACGCTCTCCCTCGCTCGTCTCCTCTCACGGCTGCCGCAACTCTGAAGGTGGAGATGGTAGTGGCGGTGTGAGGAGTGAAGAGGAGAGGAGGGGAGGGGTTTAAATAGGTGGCTGAGGTTTAGGGTTTGGTAGGGAGAGGAGGAGAAAGGAGAGAGAGAAAAAGGTCCTACGTGCCGCACGCGTAGAGCGCAATACGCGTACAGAAATTTCATTTTCAGACGTCCGGAAAAGGGTACAGACGTTTGGGCAAATGTCTGACTGAAACTCCAAAAGTCTTAAAAAGCTAAAAGTGGAACGGGTTTTTACAACATCTACATCAGTAAGGGTTAAATTTCGTAATACTTAAGCCATAAAAATTAATCCCCCCTTCAATGTTGGTGATAGGAGTGTCAGATTGCTTCACATTCTGTACATAATATATTCAGATGGAGTGATCTCAATCTCCAAATGTACAATCTAAAATATTACTCGTAGTTGAAGAAATTATCGCACTTGCACATAACTTACATGTAGATTACTTGTACACTCCCCTTATGTACTATATATATATACATAAATAAATAAACTATATATGTAATGTATTCAAATTGAAAAATAGCAAATACCAAGGGAAACCTAATAAATAACATAATTGTTATAACCTAACCCGAGCCTGGATGAAAATTGAGCTAGGTCGTGCCTTAGTACCACAAGATCTAGTCATTTAAAAAGTAATAAATGTAAAACATATGTACATTCCGCATATACAATCATAATAATAAAGTAAATGACTAAAATGAAGCAGGAAACAATAATTCACTAATAAAATATAAAATCATGTCATAACCCTCACGATAACAAGAATAACAAGCATGAAAGAAATAGAATTATTTAATTATAGCTAAAGAAACTATAACAAAAGTAGATACTATCACTACAGATAGAAAGCTACACTACTGCAGCGTATGACTGCGTCCTGCACCATTTTCCTCCACAGCCGCTAGAATTGACTGCTCTCTAGCCTGACTTGATTACACAACATCAAGGTAGATGTCAGAAAAGCTTAGTAGAGTGGCTAAAAAGAAAAGTACGTGGATACAATAGAGAGCGGTGCAGTAGTGAAAAAATAGAAATCCAAGGGTGGTGGTATGATCAATTTTTATAACTTTAGAAATTTATGTTGGTCCTGTGCTTATTTGTTTAATCCCTTTTATGTTGTCCCTCCTGTTCATGTTAGATATAGTTAAGTTATTTTCAACTCAAATGTCTCCTATAGAGATGACTCGTTGGAGTGATGTTAGGTTACAAGGTGCCCATCGGACATTCTCTTAACTAGGAGAATGTCCTGTACCTACCCTACAACTTAGTTTACCACCAAGGGATCATGACTGTTGTATAGTGTGACCACGACACGTGCAATAAACACACAAAGAGGTACCCTCCATTGGCACGCAGCTAGTCATTTCCATTAACAAGTATGTACAAAAATGGTAACGAGAATTATCCCACCTTAGCACTGCATACTCCTTACCCAGCTATCCTGGTCGACCCTGCATGCGCCCAACAAAGAGTCCGTGCAAAAAAGGTCATCTCTCTCCCACGTCCCAAACTTGAGGAGGTCAGCTCTCAGTGGTTAGCTCTCTTTATGCGTTACAAGGTAGTTAGCTCTCTTTGGTATTTGTGTACTCGAGAATCAACTCATCCCCACACACCAAAATCTCAACACAAGTATGTCACCCTCAATACCCAACTATTCCGATTCCACATCATTTCTAGTTGTTCACCTCACATGCCAGGTCTTTCCAATGATCCTCAAATTTTATTTCCTTTTCTTTTATTATCAAAATTCTCATCTCATCTAGGGCTCGGTGCACTTAACGCTCGTTATCTAGTTTTCCCCTATGATTCAAGTATGCCCCTACTTTTATTGCTAACAAGTTCTCAACCATAGTCACATACATTGGCAAAATAAAGTGGCATTTATTTGTTTAGTAGCTATCATATGTTAGGTATTAACATTGGCAATTATAGTTTATAAAAAACCACCAACATCCCGAACTGAAGTGACCCGTTGCCCTTTTAGTCGGATAAGTGATTGCACAGCAAAAATACACCAATAAATATGCCATTTTGTGTTATTTCCTAGCACTACCATTGCATCTTATGTAGCAATAGTGGCATTTGTACATAGACACATGCATGCTTTTCTTTTAAAAGAGGGGAGGAGAGTGAATAATGTGCCATCTAATTAACATCTCCATCAAGGGCTGCATTGCAAATTCACCATTTTCATTTTTTTATTTTGACTTTGAATTCTTCTCCCTCGCGCGGCTGCAGGGCATGGGTCATGTGCCTCTTCGCGCCACTCCTCTGCCAGCAGCATGGCTGGATAGGCAATGCTAGCAGCATGGCTATGGCATGCCTTCTTCTTTAAAAGGCCTTGCCCTCTCCCTTGCGCAGGGGCCTGAACACACACCACCCTCAGACACCTTCCTCCACTGTCAGGCCAACCTCCTCCCCTCTCCCTCTCCATACGCAGTATCTCTTCTCACTGAAGAGACACACTGCAGGCAGGAGAAAGCTCACAGTGGTCCCACAACCACCACTGTGAGTTTCACCACCTCCCAGCTCCTTCGAGAGCAGGTGGGCGTGGTGGTTTCACCATTTGATTTCATCGATGAACGCCCTTGCCGCCATTGCTAGAGCTTCAAGCTCGGAAGCTCCAGCAACAGCAACGGCCACCTGAAGCAGTGCAGGCCACCGTGTGCACGCCAGCAGACCTCCGTGAGCTCTTCCCACGCGTGCAGGCGCTTTCCAGCAGGCCCGCACAAGCGAAACTGGCCGCTACCGGTCGGCAGACCACGCGTGTGCTGTAGCGCACTGTAGCGCGCAGTTTGCGCGACACTGTAGCCACTGGCTCGCTTCTCACTTAGCCAGTGGCAGCGCGCTCTCACTCTTCACCCGCTACCCGCTCCAGCCGGTTGCCCGCGTTTGCACCCGCACTCGCCCGCGCTCACTCCTGCCTGCAGCGCTGTGCGCTACGGTGCACTCTCTCGCCCGCGCCCGCACTCGTCTGCGCCTGCGTGGTTGTGCGGAGCCCTTGTGTGCCTACGCGCGCACTGTCCACCAGACGTCGCCCGCTCTCGCCAGACGACTTAACTCTGCCCTCTCTCTCACACTCACCCGCCAGCGAACACACCCATACTCATACACACACACTCGTACACTCACACACTCACTTGTACACACCTACACATACATACATATATATATATATATACATACATATATACATATATATCTATATATATACATATATATATACACATATACATATATTACTATATATATATATATATCTATATACACATATACATATATTACTATATATATATATATATCTATATAGTTATAATTAAATATATATATATATATTCATAAATATATATATATACATGTATATATATATATATATATATATATATATATATATATATATATATATATATATATATATATATATATATATATATATATATATATATATATATATATATATATATATATATACATACATACATATATATGTATGTATGTATATATTTACATACACATCACCTACCCGTATCCATACGCCCTTGCACTAGTCACTCCACCGCGCATTATATCACAGGAATATCTGCACCAGTTGCTGATATTCCCCAATACCCATGTAAAGCAAGCACCTACACACACACTCCCACACATCCGTCCTACACTCTACGCGGCACTTCGTCTTGTTGGTTGCGTCTTACTAGACGTGGACCGACTCGATACTGTGCTACACTCCATTTTCACTTCCACCACCAACCCTATATATAATATATACATATCTATATATATAGAGACTGTATTTATTATATTAAGCTAAAGTATTCCTTTCTTTACAAGCAACCTACCTTGTTTTTATTTCTCTTTTGTTTCCTGCTATTTAAAAAAGATAAAAAAAAGAGTAAAAGAGAAAAGATAATTCGTGTTTTGCAGGTACATGACCTTGCGAATAGCAGGACCAGTTTTTTTGGAAACCCTAAGTTGGCTCAAAGCCAAGAACAATTTGGCTCAAAGACAAGAACTTGATTTTGAGGGTGTGCCTCAAGGATAATATTATCAACAAAAAAATCTTAAATAGAAAAAAATAAAAACATAATAAATGCATGGAAGAGATACGTTCTAGGAAAGGCGTAGAAACTTCTTCACCTTTAATTCCCGCCTCCCTGAGATCGACCCTGGGCCTAAAAGTGACCAAGATAAAATTAAGTAGGCCAGGTTAAAAATTTTTGTGAAAGATGGTTAGACTCGATTTAGGCTAACTACTATACTAACTTCAACGATAATTTCACCATATTAACACAACCTATTCGAGTTCTACCAATAAGACGTCTGGAGTTTCAGTCAGACATCTGGACACAGGCCCGGATGTTTGCAAGTAGGAATTTTCGTTCATTCCTTTGCGCTCTGCGCGCGAGCGGCAGGCAGAGCTTCTCTCTCCTCCACACCCCTCACCCTTTAAACCCTAAACCCATTCTATTTAAACCCCCCTTCTCTTCTCACCACCCTCACGCCACTCTCCAGCCACCACCACCTCTAGCATCTCCCTCTTGCGGCCGTGGCGAGGGAAAATGAGAGTGATGAGAGAGGGGGCGAGCGAGGGAGAAGTGAGAGAGGGAGAGAGAGAGGAAGAAGAACGTGAAGGTCGAAGGACCTTCGGGAGCTCGGTGGAGCTCGCATGGCTGGCGGCGGGCACGCGCACGAGGAGGAGGGGCTTGGGGAGGCAGCCTCTCGTCCCTCTGCAGCTGCTGAAGTTGCTGCGGTGCACTACGGGCAACGTTACGAGGAGAGGAGCATTGCGGAGGAGGTTATGGTATTGGAGGTTTTCCAGTATCAGACGTCTAAAGCATCGACCAGACATCTGGAGAGGTACCGGGACGTCTGGAGCTGAAGCCGGGCGTCTGAAAGCACAATATCGCGCGAGGTATGTATCTTCCTGCGTTACTTTCCGCCATGCATACTGTAGCACAGGAGATGTTGGGCTAAAGATGTGCATGCGATTTTCGTACGCAGGTGAGGGCTTTGGGAAGGCGTGCGGTGCGCTTTCTAAGTACTTTTGAATGTTTGATCACGTCGCCAGACGTCTGGAGGTACTTCTAGACGACCGGAGGCCTTGTCCGACGTCTGGAGCTGGCCCCAGACAGTCGCAGAGGGAGTCTGGACGTCTGAGGCAGCCGCAAGAAGTGCAAGGTGAGATTTGACATCTTTTAAGACGTCTGGGATTAGTCCCAAACATCTGACTTTGGGCAGTAACCGTGTTTTTGACCAGTTTAGGGCCCAAACAGAATCGGATTTCCGCAAATGAAGTACCACTGTTTTCCACTCGAGTTTCTCTACGTGTTCATGTTGAGTATTTACTATTTTGAGGTCGTCTGATGTAAATTAGTCGTTGGTACAGGTTACCAGTCGATGGCATGTTTGAGGCCCGCGGAGACGACGAGATTTGCGGTGCAGGCCTCCATTCCTCCCGTGATACCTGGTAAAGTGGTTTAATTCAGTTGTTAATATTTAAATAAGAATGTACTTGTTTGGAATAATCGGATCGAACTCTAGGATGTGGAATGAACCCTAGGGTAGAAATGTATGAGCCTGTTTTGAGCTGTACTGTTTACTTGAGTGCATGGTTAAAATAAATTGCTAGCAAATGGTATTAGTGTAATTACGAGATGTATGTTAAAATACGAGTTGCCTGTATGTGAATGAGAAAGTGAATTGTGAAACTACATGTTGCATGTATATGATTGAGAATTAAATTGTGAAAACACGAGCTGCTTGTATATGGATGAGGAACGAGTTATGAAACATGAGATCTGAATATGGATAAATGAGATGAAGATGAGCATGAACCCTATAGGGAATTAGGAGTAGAACTCCTATGTATGAAAGGAATCCGGAATGTAGACGGGAAGTGAGCTGGCTCTTGTGTACACGGTACTAAGAAGAGCAACTGTCCCTTTTAGTGTAGAGCGGAGCTAGCCGCCCTTGGGTTAAGACCCGGGGTTAGGATTGACCATTCTACACCGACTCTTGTTGGCCCTTGTGTACGTCGTACCGAGGCGTGCTACTAGTGTAGGAGGGGAGCTAGCCACCCCATGGGGCCCGGGGTTAAGCTAGCCACCCTACACCGACTTTGTTAGGCCGCTGGGTAAATCGGGGTAGTCGAATGAGGGTACGCGAACTGTGGAGGGGCGAGACCCCTGTTTGGTTCTGAGGGACGAGACCCCTATTTTGAGAGGGCAAGGCCCTATACTGTTCCGTGCTGTACTTTAGGCATACCCGCTAGCGGAAATGACTGACCACGTGTCAGTGCGGGATAGCTACCTGTGCGCTTATCACGTGTGCCGTAGTCACCGCTACGTCTCGACAATGACCTCGGGGCGGTTGATTGGGTGTAGGACTACCGTGGGGGACTCTTCCGGCCAGGAGAGCACCACATGTACCTTCTACTCCACGGAAAAGACTGCAATCAAGTTCGTTCCCACGAGGAACAAGCAAGATCAAGAAATACTTGGATACTTTGAGAAATAGATGAACTAGAAATACATAAATGAGATAAATAGAAATGAGAATAAAACATGCTTGTTGTTTTGACTTTACTTGCACATAAATAATATAAACACCACTCTATTCAGCGTTTGCTGACTCCGTCTTTTCGTAACCCTGTTTAGGACCAAGAGTTGAGCAGCCCGAGTTTCCGGCTGCAGAGGGAGTTGGGCCCAACCGTAGTAGTTTTTTTTCCAGCTCTTTTATTTCTGCTGTAGTTGTGAGTACTGAATTTTAAAATTACTATTCTCGTTACTTTTTATTTTCTGTTGTTGTTGTGGTGACATGTACTATTTTTGAGACAGTTGTTCTACTTTCCTTTACTATTTTATTTTCCTTCTGTTTAGTTATATTACATGTGTGAATGTAGTTTATTTTTTTGCTTTTGGTTATTTCTCGTTGAACAACTAGGTCTTAGGATTAGTCGAGGCAAGCTGGTCTCAGGACCTGTAGGGATCCGGAAGCCGGGTCGTAACACAAACCATAAATATGATGATAGAGCCACTAATGTAAAATTAGAAAAGGATAGTGCATGCACTCAGCAATAAAAAAACAAATTTAGCGAGAATGGCATGGATAATGATAGTGTAAATATTTAAGACAATCTAGGGCAGTAAATCAATACACAAGAAAAAGGGAATGGGGGAACTATACCTCTGTTCATCGAAAACTCTGGGTGCATAGCAAACCTACAACTTAGTTTACCACCCATGACTATTGTGTAGTGTGACCATGGCATGTGCAATAAACACACAAAGAGGTACCCTGCGTTGACACGCAGCAAGTCGTTTCCATTAACAAGTATGCACAAAAATGGTAACAAGAATTATCCCACCTTAGCACTGCGTACTCCTTACCTAGCTATCCTGGTCGGCCCTACGTGGGTCCAACAAAGTTTGTGCAAAAAAGGTTGTCTCTCTCCCACATCCCAAACTTGAGGAGGTCAGCTCTCAGTGGTTAGCTCTCTTTGGTATTCGTGTACACGAGAGTCTGCTCATCCCCACACACCAAAATCTCAACACAAGTCTGTCACCCTCAATACCCAACTATTCCGATTCCATATCATTTCTAGTTGTTCACCTCACAAGCCAGGTCTTTCCCATGATCCTCAAATTTTATTTCCTTTTCTTTAATTATCAAAATTCTCATCTCATGTAGGGTTCGGTGCGCTTAACGCTCGTTATCTAGTTTTCCCCTATGATTCGAGTATGCCCCTACTTTTATTGCTAACAAATTCTCAACCATAGTCGCATACATTGGCAAAATAAAGTGGCATTTATTTATTTAGTAGCTATCATATGTTAGCTATTAACATTGGCAATTATAGTCTATAAACAACCACCAACATCCCGAACCATAAATATGATGATAGAGCCACTAATGTAAAATAAGAAAAAGATATTGCATGTACTTAGCAATAAAAAAGATAGATTTAGTGAGAATGGCATGGATAACGATAGTGTAAATATTTAAGACAATCTAGAGCAGTAAATCAATACACAAGAAAAAGGGAATGGGGCACTATACCTTTGTTCATTGAACACTTTGGGTGCATAGCAAACCTACCTCCACTACCCACAAGCGTTGAGCATGCTCCTTCTCGCGTTGACTAGTCTTTAGGGGCGGACCTTGGGGTAAATAGGGTAAAACATTGGGTCAAAAAGGGCCTTAATGACTTATTTTAATTTTTCAGTAACTCCTTTGTGCTCAGAAGTTGATGAAAATGGTGTCAAAATGTGGAAAATCGAAAAATCTTTCCAATGGTATCTTTCATGAGAGACTCTGAGATCTTTTGGGCCCTAAATCAGCCCAAAAATCTCACTAGGGTCACATGAATCACCCTTGGACTAGCAGGTCCAACTAGTTCGTGGGAATTAGGTCCCTTGCTTGTGCTACCGCGCGACATTCGCAGGTTCGTGCGTGCATTGCGCGCTAGTCGCTTCTCTATCGCCGCTAGATCACGTATGCATTGTTGAATCTTGCCTCCTCTCCCTTCGCACTTTCTTGATGTGAGTGTGTGATTCGAAATCACACCCTACCCTCCTTGCTTTGGTGTGGTGTGTGACGACCTGAGTCCCGCCAATGTACGAGATCTGAGTCATCTTATGCTAACAACTAATACAAAATCCCACAAGATCGTAGTCACCCAACATAAAGTCATAAAACATCCATAACCGACCTTCATTCATAAAGCACTAAATGAAAGAAACAAAAGCACTGACAATAAAAGTAAAGTTCTCTTAAAGCATAAATAAATGAAAGTCTAATTTGTAATGTCCCAAAATATGGGTTTCGATTCATTTCAAAGTGGTTCTAGCCAGTTCGAACCCGAAAACTCGGTTAAGGTTTGGTGATGGTGTTAAAACCCCTTAAATTGCCAAAAAATGCGTATTTTGAGTCAACCCTTGTTCAAAATTTGTCAAAAGGGTTCCATATGTGATATTATTGGATTCCTCTCATCACAAGCTTTCGAACGACACTTGTTTCGCGCGATTTCGAGTTGTATAGCTCAAGTTATGACCAAAAGAAGTCACCAGGGACCTAAATGTAAGGTGAATCAAACATAAGGGCAATTTGGATATTTCAACCAACTAAACCTATTCTAAACCACCCTTAAAATCTATTTAAGGACCCCTTGGGTCCTTTGGGTCATCATTCATCCTTAAATCTCTCTAAGCAAGAGGGAAATGGAGAAGAAAAACCTTAGTTTTTCTTCTTCAAAATCAAAAATTTATTTCTTAGGGACTTGAGTGCGATTCCGCAAAATCCAGAGTTCCCATCACAAAAGATGCAGTGGCAATGGCGACGCGCAGCAAGTGCGTGACAAGTGGCAGCGGCGATGCACGAGAAGGCGACACATGGCATGGGAGTGAGCACGACTTCGCGCGGGCACGCACGTGCATTCGCAAGCGAGAAGCGGCAAATTGTGTCATGTGGTGTGATCAAATGAGGCAAGCGGCGATCCGCGGGTGAGTAGGTGTGTGACGTGTGGCACATGCACGGGGGCGTTAGGCGGCACTTGCACGGGCGCATCGGGCGGCACATGCGTGGGCTTTTGATCGAACTCTGAACCCCCTTGCATTGTTTCGTCCAGTTCGAGGCCTTCCCGACCTCAGATTTCGACAAATAAGGTACCGTTGGAATTGTATCGACGCGTACTATGCGTTGGTATGATTTATTTTCACTTTTGAGTATGTTCTACTTATTAAAAATTGGAAACGTAATTAGGTGTCCTCGATCTTGTCTTGGGTCCGATTGAACCAGGTTATCTTCCTGGAGCGTGCACGAGGCAAGCGTGGGGATTGTTCCTAGGACTAATGCACACGGTTTAGAGTCACCATGACCCTCTAGTGGCATTAGGTAGAGTAGTCTACCATTCTTTCAATTCTATCGTTTTCTTGAGTATTTATGGACCTGTCATGACCACTCTTTTCGTATACCACCTCGGTTGGCATGTACTCTTCTTTTGTTGAGTTCGGAACCTTCCAATACTTTCTTTGATTTATGGGCACTTAAAAGAGAAATAATAGGTTTTATGTAAATAATATAGATTAATGTACTTTATTATCGCATGAATGAAACAAACCCCGTTTTCCGTAAAATGAGTTTTGTTATTTCTAAAAACATCTAAGTAACGTAGGGCCACTGTTACAAGATGGAAACTACTTGTAAAAGGAAAATGGTATGGTGAACAATTACAAAGCTTAGAATTAAAGATGTGAAATTACTAAGGATCTTCCTAAATTAAAAAAGTACGAGATACAAGTTATCTGGAAATTGATTGTATAATACGACAGGTATGGCGGAAAGAATAAAAGGATTAGATAACCAGTTTCAACCCCGCTACGTGCTAGGATTTTGACCGTAGCTTTAGGTCTTTTCAAACCAGGTTAGGGGCTGGTTTAGGGAGTTGCTGGCGTCCCTACGACTCTTTGGTTAGGCTTAATAACCAACTGGGATAGCGCATTCGCAAGGCTCGAAGTTAGAGCAGTTCTTTCGGTCGGTGGGTGGGACGTTGGCTATCTGTAGCTCAGCGTACACAGCGTTTATACGTGTTTACGCTACACAACGTAGCCGCTACCCCTTTCTTCCATGATCCCAGGGTGACGAAGTGTGGTGACTAGATAGATATAAGCAGCCCTCCTAGCCAGGAAGGTGGCTTATATCAGTCTTGCACCACAGAAAGTTACATGAAATCATCTCGTGCCCAAGATATTGATTAACAATTTGAGAACAATAAGAACATAGGCAAATTGCATATAAAGGACTGGATATAATTTATAAACAGACAATTTATCAAGATAGTGCCTTTATATATTGTACTTTGTACTTGAGTCACTTGTACTACTCTACTCAATTTTCACTGACGCTGTCTCGGGTTCCATACTTAGGTGTTGCTGAGTAGTCGGGTGCTGCGACTGCAGTTAGTCAGACCTCCACGGAACCAGATCCTATCTGAAGAGACGGTCCATACCGAGCCAGAGGCTCATAGTTGTAGTTTCTTTCGCACTAGTAGAGTTTTATTTCTAGTTTTCTTAATAGTTGTATTAGACTCTTATTTATTTTTGCTATAGGAAAATTTTACTTTTATTGTCACCACTTCTGTTTCTTTCATTTAATGCTTTATGAATGAATATTGGTTATGGATGTTTTATGACTTTATGTTAGGTGACTGCGATCTTATGGGAATTCGTGCTAGTTATTAGCACAAGACGACTCGAGTCTTGTAGGTTGGCGGGGCTCGGGTTGTCACATGGTGCATGCGCAAGGGAGGAGAGAGGGCAGCTGTAACGACCCGGTTCCGGAGTCCCTACGAGACACGAGAACTGGACCGACTCAATTAATCCCAAGACCTAGTCGTCCAACGAGGAAGTAACCAAAAGAGCAGTAAAATAAACCACATTCAGCATGAATATAACTAACAGTAAGAAAGTACAGCAGTAAGGAAAGAAACTACCACAGTATGTACCACCACAACAGTAGAACAACATTCATAATATAATTTGAACTGCAGGTAAAGAAAGTACAGCGGAAACAAGAACTACTCACTACAACGTAACAAAAAGAATTACAAGAGACAGTGGTAACTCTACTGGACCCTACTCGGCCCAGCGTCCTCTGCAGCCGCTGACCCTAGCTACTCAAACCTGGTCCTGAAAAGGGTAACGAGTGTAACATGTCAGCAAAACCCTGAGTAGAGTGGCAACTAAACTAAAGACAACAGTAGAGTGTACAGTAGCTGTTATGTTCGATTACTTTCTTTATTCACATCTTTCAATTGTTTCACTATTTCATTTATTCCTCAGATCTTTTTCTTGATCTCGAATGTTCCTCGTGGGAACGATCTTGATTGTAGTCTTTTCCAAAAAGTAGAAGTAGCACGTGGTGCTCTCCTGGCCGGGAGAGTCCCCCGTGGTGATCCTACCCTCAGTCAACCACCCCAAGGTCACTGACAGACGTAACGGTGACTACGGCACGCGCGATAAACGTACAGGTAGCTAACCCGTACTGGCACGCGGTCAGTCGTTTCCGTTAACGGGTGCGCCCAAAGCACAGCACGGAACCAGTCCAGGGCAGAGCCCTCTCAGTAACAGGGGTCCAACCCCTCCACAGTAACCAAACCGGGGCCTTGCCCCTCCACAGTCCGCGCACCCTCGCCTGACTACCCTGGTTTGCCCCAGTGGGCCTAAACAAGTCGGTGTAGGAGGCTAGCAGAACCCCGGGGCCCGTGGGGTAGCTAGTGCCCTCCTAACACTAGTAGCTCTCCTCGGTACTACGTACACGAGGGCCAGCAAGTCGGTACAGAGCGGCCGGTCCTAACCCCGGGTCCCTGGGGGTGGCTGGCCCCACTCTGCACTAAACAGGTACAGGTACTTCCCTTGGTACTACGTACCCAAGAGACAGTACACAACTACATCTCAGTTCCATTCCTTTCTCTTTCCAGGAGTTCCACTCCTAATTCCCCTGTAGGGTTCCATCCTTTTTACTCAAACATCCAGGTTTCACTTTCCAGTTTCACATTCTTACAATCCATGCTCTCAACCACGTTATTTATTCACAACAGGCAGCTGTTAATTCAAATTACAGGCAGCTTTATATCTCTTTCCATTTTCCAAGACTGCAGTATTATACATTCCACTAGTTTTCCCATCCTAGGATTCATGCCATATCCTAGGATCTATCATACAATCTAGTTTTCCAACCCTAGGATTCATGCAACACCTAGGAGCTATCATTCCATCTATTTCTCATTCCTAGGATTCATGCAATGTCCTAGGTTCTATTTATGGTTCCATAATTTAACAGATTTTATTAATAACTTGAAGCCACTCTACCAGGTACAACGGGAGTAATGGGGGCGTGATCGGGAATCCCGCGTGCCTCCAGCACAGACGTCTGATTCTGGAAATTTTTCCAGAACCAGGGCGCGACTCGCCCTCCGCTCGCGACGCCGCTCCTCGTCGCACCTCGTGCGCCTGCTGCTCGAGCCGCAGCAGGCCTCCCGCGTCGTTCCGCGCCCGCTGCGCTTCCCACCGGCCGGCCCTGGCAGCCCCGGCGAGCTCGCCCTCACGGCTGAGCGCCGCTCTCGCACGCAGCACCCCCTCCGCGGTCACTGCAGCCATCGCCGCCGCAGGAACCCCGCGCCCGCTCTCGCGCACTGGAAGGAGAAGAGGAAAGGGGTGGAGGTGACGGGAGGGAGCGCGTGGCCTTTTAAGGCCGCGCGAGGAGGAGAGAGAATCGCGGCAGGGCGTCTGCAGCCGCAGAGGGAATAACGAATATGCGGGTCTGCGCGCTCAGGCGCGCAGACGACCCGCACGTGTCGAAAATAACTGATTTCCAGACGTCTGGAAACGATCCCAGACGTCTGGTCCGACGTCTGGATGTGATCCCAGACGTCTGGTCCGACGTCTGGGCAACCTCCCAGACGTCTTAAAAGACGTCTGGGACACGCATTCGTAATAGCAGCTCTCTCTCAGCTAAGAGCGGTGGTGAGTCACCTAAGATAAAGGCAACAAGAGGAGTTGCGCGAAAAATGAGGATACAAGTGTCTTTTATAAGGTTAGGTTTAGGGTTTAGAGGTGGGGTGGGGCATTTTATGGTTTTTACCCTAAAATTTACGTTCTTTGAATGAGCCCCCCAACCACTAAAATTTGAGGATGTGAAAAATGCGTTCAATCTCTCAATGTGGGAAAGAATTACAATAGGTCCCTCAGATGCACTCCGTGCAAAAATTGTAGGGGTCCCTAAGAGTTTAGAAATTTTTCTCCAAGGTTCTCGAGTGCATTAATAAGAGAAATGTTTGGTATACACTCAAGTGTACACCAACTTGTATACCCCCTCCCTTTATTAGAGAGGGGTGTAATGGTTCATGACATCGTCATGTGTCCAAATGATGTCATGGATCATAGACTCAAGTGTACAAATTGATATACACTTGAGTGAACACCTTCTTCATTAATAATGTGCAGAATTTATGAGAATCCAAATACACATTAATGGGCATGTTCAATTTACAAAAACCCCCCTAGGGTTTGGAAAATTAAATAATGACTCCTAGGTGCACTATTAACTACATAGAATTACCGAAATCAACTTGGGATCATAGAAATTATCTTGTGACCCTCAAGAATCAAATGGGTCATTTCAATAATTCTCCACAATTTCTTTATTATTTCTTTGAATATTCCTTGTTTCTTCGTTACATTGTTAAAATTGTAGGTAGATATATTAAATTTAAAAGTTTATTATTTTAACCATCAATACTTTGATATTTGTTAAAAATTAGAATTAAATTATATAATTTTTAAAATTATTTTTAAAATTTTTATTTACTAAATTATACACTTTATTCTTTTTAAATAATAATTGGGCCTAAGCTCTTGGTTTGACCCATTTATTTTAAGTTGGACGTGAATTTGAGTTAGAATTTTACAAATTAAATGACCCTGAGTTCAACCAATAAATTTGTTTAATCAAATAGACTTGAATTGAACCTAGGTTGGTCTTGAAGGCCCAAGTCTCAACCTTGTAAATAGTAATGCAATCCTAAAAAGGGAAAGAAGTGAAGGGCAAATAAAGAAGAAGCTACGTGCAAATGTGGAATAGTAAAATTAAATTTCTTGTGCATTGGAATTATCCCACACCGTGATGGTAGCGAGGAAGTCAAGCAAAAAATTAATTTAATAACCTACAACCACGACAAATTTTGAGGGAAGAGAGACTCGAAAAAGAATGGGCACGAATTGCACGGAAGAAAACCTATGCCCATACTTCTGCATACAAATCAAACAAGATGACCTCTGAAAAACTCATCAGAAGAAGTCCAAAAAACAATGTTTAAATGAGCTCCCGTTTAATAACATTGTTCCCAATTCATAAAATTACTTACCCTTTTGCCTAATTTATTTACGTTGGTAATTTTACAATTAGTGATGAAACATATATATTAGGCTTACTTTTTCAATAGAACAATATTAGTGAGAACATGATGCTCGAAGAGTTATAATAACATATATGACAGTTTATAATTGGTTACATCTTATATAGTATTTTATTTCATTTTCTATTTTTCAACTAACATGACTGATCGTCGAGTTACTTATAATTATCCCAAAAAATGCTTAAGTTGATGATTTACAATATTCATGCTTTCAAAAATCATAAGGATTTAAGAGATCAACGTCGCAACTGGTTTCACCCTTGCACAAGAATTCAGAAAATAATACATTTAAGAGCTCCACTCATAGGCAAATACTTTTATGATCACTTTACCTCCACCCATCAAGTACAGAGTTACAAAGGTAAGAATTCCCCCAAACTTTGACAGAAATATGTGGTAATTTTTCCTCTATAATTTTATTTCTCGACAGAAATTTATATTGACCTTTCACAAAAAGCAAGCAGCATCCTTTTTTTCTTTTTAAATATTAGCTTGTATGTTTGCAAACACTAATTGCGAGATTGCCATAGATTTTCTTTACTTTCCATTTTTGCAACTGACATGAATCATTCTTTTTCGACCAATTGTCACCATTTTTTTTCTTTTATAGTAATTGAAACATTTGCATTAATAAAATATACAGATGAATTGTACTAAGCTTAGAATTCGACCAGAAACTATAATAAAAACATTATGCTTGATCAACTTCCAATAACATCTGCATCACTTTTGTAATCAGCAAGATGATATTCTTAAAAAGAGCTGCAATTTGCCTAACATCACAAAATGCTTAATACTTACGTAGATTTTGAAATACCTCAAGTTTATAACATCGTTAGTACATTCGCACTCGCATAGGAATTGGCTTGACGGTCGATATAAGTGCTACACCTATAAATAATTGTTTAAGAATAAGTACCTTGTATTTTAAACCCGGAAAGGGGATACCCATAATAAATCATCATTTTCATGTCTTCATTGAAATAAATACAGAGAGAATGTCAAAAGATGAAAGAGAATAAGTCGACGGTCACGACGAAGTGGGACCAGAGATCAAGTTGAAGAATGCTGCAAAGAAACCTTCAAATGCCCTTATCAAATGTTTGAAACAACATGCAGAAAATATGTGAATGAAATATAAGACCAAACCCTAAAATCCCTTTTCAAGCACATAGCGACAGCAACATAACCTACCAGTGGACCTACCAGTGGACACGATCTTTTACCATGAGATCTTACGTTGCAGGATCTATTCCATAATATAAAAACTTGCAAACAAAAGGGATCTTGTGTTGGTGTTATGTGTAACTTAAGATAATTTTGTGAGAGTGTTTGTGTGAATAGAGGATAAGGTGAGAATAAGTTAGGGATAGAAAATTAAGGTGTTTATTTGAAAATAAGAGATAAAATGAGGGATAAGTTGTTAAAGGACAATTATATCATTTGATTGGTAGTTATATTGGTTAATGAATTTTTACCTTTCTTTAAAGGTAAAGGAGAAGGGGAGGGTAAATGTGGAAAGAGTGCAAGATTTAGGAAAAGGGTTGCAAGGGGATTAGAACATAGGATAACTTATCCCTCACCTATATCCAGGTTTGAGGAAACCTGAGTTTGGGATAAAATATGAATTGGCTTATTCTTTTTCGTAAACATAGGATATCCCACGAAAACGTGAGATATCTCACAACATAAACAGAAAAGTTTACAATCCAGATATAGAGAGCTTCATAATAGGAGTGAAGAGGATGCAAATAACAGTTAATGATGTTGAAAAGAATGACTAGCTCGAGCAGTGATGGGGGAAGAAGTGGCCATCAAGAAAAAGAAAAGAGACTCAAATAGCACGCATCAAGGGTGAAACACTTAGAGGGTGGTGAACCTAATATGTCACTAGTTAGAAAGCTCTCAACAATCCTAAAAAAATGACAAGAATGAGACATTGCTACTTCTTGCTCCTGTATATTTCAGAGCCTTTCTCTTCCCATATAGAGATTGCATAATATACCCAATCATTATTCAGATACAAGCAAGTTGGAGAGCAAGCCTGGGCAAAGGCAATCCATGCACGCATGAACCAAGAGATGAGGAAGATGGCAATAAAGACCAAAGAGAGAACACAATTCGGCTACCTACATGGATGTTGCCCACTTCTTACAGTAAGATGACAACCATAAGTCCAAAGATCTTACAATATGGTATAATTACTTCGTACCAACGTCAAACATTTTTCATGTTAGCTACTGTAGGCATTTGAGAAATTGAACTTAGCAAAACCAATTCACAAAAAAGTGGAACTTGTCCATTAGGGCATGGTCGAATGGCAGCGGGTGCACATCTCTTGACTTTGAGAGGAGGGAGTGTTTGCTCGAATTCAACCTTGCAATTATTTGGAAGATATGTGATGTAAGAGGTATGGCTTCATGAATTTACCCACAAAGAATTCTAGGTTATCAATAAAAAAAAAGATGAAACTTTTCACACAGAAACTTAGTGACCCATCAATGGAATAAAAAGAACATTACACTTGGTACCATCTCGAAAGACATCACCAGCAAGAGAAACACTCCAAATAGAAGGAAAAACAGCTCGCAATCAGTTGAAGAGCATAAAGAAAATGATGGTAGGCTCATTAATAACGTAACTCCACCTGAATTGGATAAAGATAAAACTATTAAGAAAACAGTAAAGAGTCTTGGTGCAAGCAGCACATCAACACCTAAAGCAAATACTGAAAGTACAAGGGTAATGAAGAAGATCAAAATCAAAACTATGACGCCAATAGAAGAGAACACTGAAATATACAATGTAAATATCAATTTTGCCCAAACTAGAGCAAAGACACAAAAACATCACAAAACAGTTGGAGGAAGCAATGACAAAGCTGAAACGAGGTGGAGAAAACCCAAAGAAATAATGAGATACTGGAGAAAGTAAATAAAAACTTACACACGGAGAATGGGAATTCAAAACTAAAAGTGACAATATTAACACTTGATCACGGGCACCTACTACACTAACTTGACATAACACCACAATACACTTCCGAAAGCAAAATAAGATTCATTTAGTATAATTTTTAAGATTAAGAAATAGAATCTAATAGGAAAACTTAAGAGGGGGCATGACATCATTCATGAAAGTGTACATAGAAATGGGCACACCGGACTTATTTCTCCTACTAAAAAGGCTGGACCCACTCCTAGATGGAAGTCCCATTTGTCTTTTTGTATCGGATCATTCTTAAGAACCATCTTGCTTAGAGGTAGGATGATATGTAAATGCCATGGCCATATAAGATACACATCTTAAGGTATATTGTAATTATATACTTTCTTCAATCAAGATGAATGTCTATCTAAAATGTTTTGTGATATATTATCTTCAATGTCTCACTAGCTCATTACCAAGATCAATTACTGTTATGATCCGATTCCCGAATAAATATAGGATCCGAGATCGGCTCGATTCGACTAATCTCAAGACCCAGTCGTTCAACAAGAAATAATCGAAAAGCAGGAAAGTAAACCACATTCACTATACAAGATAACTAACAGTAAAAGCGTACAAGTAGTAAAGGAAGTAAAAGCTGCTAAACAGTACATATCATCACCACAACAAGAAAGTAGAACAAAAGTACAGAACAGTAACAGTAACAAAGTCTGAACTCACTAACAAAAAGAAGTACTACAACAGCAAGAGGCTACTACTGGGCTCGACTGGACCCAGCACCCTCTGCAGCCGGTGACTCGGGCTGCTCAACTCGTGGACATGTAAAGGGTTATGAGTAAAACGAAGTCAGCGAACGCTGAGTAGAGTGGTAACCAAATTAATTAAACTGTAAAAGAAAACAGGTAAATTTATCTTTTCCATTTACTTTATTTTACAAGTAATTCCTTTTTTCCCATTGGTTTACTTTCAGATTTCTTTCTTGATCTCACATGTTCCTCGTGGAAACGATCTTGATTGCAGTCTTTTCCGAAGAGTAGAAGGCACATGTGATGCTCTCCTGGCCGGGAGAGTCCCCCGTGGTGATCCTACACCCAATCAACTACCCTGAGGTCACAGACAGACGTAGCGATGACTACGGCACACGCGATAAGCGCACGGGTAGCTACCCCACACTGGTACGTGGTTAGTCGTTTCCGCTAGCGGGTACTCCCAAAGTACAGCACGGAACAGTATAGGGCCTAACCCTCTCAGTAACAGGGGTCTCGTCCCTCAGAACCAAACAGGGGTCTCACCCCTCCACAGTCCGCGCATCCTCGTCTGACTACCCTGGTTTGTCCAGAGGGCCTAACAAGTCGGTGTAGGGTGGTCAGCTGAACCCCATGCCCCGTGGGGTGACTAGCTCCCTCCTTACACTAGTAGCTCTCTCCAGTACAGTGTACGTGAGGGCCAACAGAAGTCGGTGTAGAGTGGCCAATCCTAACCTCGGGTCCCAACCCAAGGGCGGCTAGCTTCGCTCTACACTAAATAGAGGATAGTCGCTCTCCTTGGTACCACGTACTCAAGGGCCAACACACTTCACACTCACATTTCCGAACCTTTCCATTCATCCACACGAGCTCTACTCCTAATTCCCCGTAGAATTCGTGCTCATATTCACCATGTTATTCCATACCAAGTTTCATCATTCACAATTCCATTCTCGTATTATACACATGCAGCTTGCATTTTCACAATTTAACATATGCAACAAGTAATATTACAGGCAGCTGTTTTAGTTATCTCAGTCATCTCAATTTCCAACAGGCAGCTTGTATTTATTAACAAGTGATTGTTTACAATTCTACTCATGCATTTATGACTGCAATCTCAAACACGCATACAAACAGCGCAATTGTTTCTCGTCCTAGGATTCATGTCACATCCTAGGTTTTTAGTTATCTAATTATCATGAATGAACTCATATTTTATAAAAAAAACAAGGGGAAACCACTCTACTAGACAATCCGGGAGTATTGAGGGCTTGAACGGCAGACTCACGTGCCTCTGCAAGTCCCAAACACGTAACAGATCGAAGTCTTATAACAAGGAACATAACATAACGAAATGCTCGAAATAGTATAAAAAAGGTTTCTAACATGTAAAGGAACTCACAAGGAAAGCACAGATATCCCGTTTGCATAAAACAGACCCCAAATGGACCCTAAACGGGTCAAAAACATTACTGCAGGACCAAATCAGATGCCTAGCACAAGGTCCAGACGTCTTAAAAGTCACCAAGGTCCCACCTCAAGTTCCTGCGTCGACCTCAGACGTCTAGGACCTTGACCGTTTGGACTTAGCTCCAAACATCCGACCTCTCCTCTAGTCATTTGGGAATGCCTCCGGTCATCTGGTAAGCTGTCCAGACGTCTGAAACGTGTGAGAGGGTGTGCCACGCGCCTTCCCAAAGCTGCTCCTGCGTGCGACAGAGCAGCAAATCCCCCTTTTAGCTAAACTAATCGGCTCTGCGGTGCGGCCTGCATGGCCGTAACCGCAAGAAGAATGTACCTGCGTGAAACCTTGCTTTTAGACGTTCGGTGTCGTCACCAGACGTCCAACCCGTCATCTGGAAGGCACTTCGGACATCTGATACTGGAAAAATCCCAGTATCAGAGTGACCTCCCGCTCCTCTCGCCGCACTCAGCCGCGGTTCCTCTCTCTTATCTACAGCTTCGTCTACAGCAGGAAGTCGGGGAAGGCTCCCCGGCGTTCTCCTCCTCCCGCACGCACCGCGGCGGCCATGCGCACTTTGGCGAGCTCCCACAAAGCTCGCAAGCTCAACCTTCTCCTCTCTTCACGCTGCCTCTCCTCCTCGCTCCCTCTCTCTCGCTCGTCCTTCTCACGATAGTGGAGAGGAGGGAAGGTGGTGGTGGAGTGGAGAGGGGAGGAAGAGGTGAGGGCTGATAACACCATGCAAGGGGGTAGTAATTAGGTTGAATATGGCCCATCTTTAGAATAAAAGGCACAACATAAAGTAGAATAGGAGCATTGCATGCATCAAGTACCAAGATTGCTTATAAACTGCATTAATGGCCATTTGTGTAAAGCATGTGTCAAAGCAGGCCCTAGATGAGCAATCGGACCTCACGGATGGATTCAGAACGACTAACGAAGTCCAACGGACTCAAGATCGGCCAAATCCGACATCCGGAGCTCCCACAATGGGCCTAAGAAATTCTGACCGTTGATCTGGAGATCAACGGCCTAGAAAGCACCACGTCGCCTCGCCCCCACCGCTCGCACGCCCTCAAGCCAGCCAAGGACGAATCTCGGCCGTTGATCTTCGATCGAACGACCGAGATCCGCGCGCTCACCCGCGGTCGCCGCGACAAAGCGCGGGCGTGGCGCAACGGCTAGCGCGCACGCCTGCATCGCAGCGACGCACGTTCGAATTGCGCGGAGCAGAAATCAAGCGCGAGCGAAGGGCGCGGCAAAATTGGGCTGCCCGATCAGCAGCAGGCGGCCAGGATCGCGCCACGCGGCGCGATGACAACTCCCAAGCACCCACGCGCGAGCGCACGCTGGGCGGAAACGCGCGCGTGCACGCGCGCCCGAGGCACGATCTCAGCGTGGGCGCGGGAGGATCTCAGTCGTCCGATCTTCGATCGGATGGCTCTCGTTCAACGTCCACGGACCGCGCATGGAGAGAGAGCGGGGCGGGCAGCTGACTGGCAGCAGGAGGGTTTCACCGACGTATCTGGAAGCGGTTTTAGCGACGTTCTGGATGTCGCTAAAGCACATTCTTCTTTTAGGAAGCCCTTAACTCTATTGAAACCCCCTTCTACCACCATTCAAGGCATACTCTCCCACTTGCAACTACTCCACTCCTCTCCTAGCTAGCTTTAGGCACTCTTGTAATCGCCGGAGACGACGAGCCGCCAACGGAGCCTCCTCCACCGCCGTGGCTGCCTCGTCACTCTCCACTCTCTCTCTACCTCTCTCTCTCTCTCTCTTAAGCTTTCATTTACTTTTGTTGAAGCATGTATTTAATGTTGTAAACCATGAACTATGAATGCATGTTTAATGAAATTATTTTCTGTTTAGTCGCCATTTTAATTTCTGTTTAAAGTGCATGATCAAAACCAAGAGCTTTCTAACCCTAAACTCTCTCTATCTCTCGCTTTTCGAAATCGTCTCTTTCGCAAGCAAAACTCCGCCTTTTTCGTGACAACAAGTGGTAAACAAAATCCGATTTCCACGCCTCCCTGTGACCGACACTCGGACTCACCTCCGTTTACTTCTTTCAAAACCGACGTATCAAGTGCAACTATAACGACACCTCTTAACACACACACACGAGACCACGTCAGTTTTTGGCGCCGTTGCCGGGGAGGCAACGGATTTGTTTTATCACCTCCATTCCACCTTCATTCTCATATCGTCTAATGCCCTATTTTCCTTTTTACTTGACGGTTGCAGGAATTCGGCGCATGGACGGCGAAGCGACGCATTCCACGACGGTAGCAAGGGAGTAGGCACCTCGAGGACCGATAGTGAGTACCCTCTCTCTCATTGTTTGCTTGCGTGAAAAAGCTAAAAAAAAATCATAAAAACTGAAAAAAATTGGCGTGGTGAATGATTGATTGACCTACATTCTTAACACATCACCCTACAAAAAAATGTACACTCTAATATGCTGAATAAATTCTTGGAGTGTTCTTTTCTTTTCTCTTGAGTGGTGTTTGCGAAACCACCGTGAGTTGACCTGGGCCGCACCACTCAACCCTAAAAACTGACTCATCTAATAGAAGCTGTATGATCATTAGGATGAGTACACTAGGGTTTTAGAGCCTCTACAGAAGAAAAAGGAAATCTACTTTCATCAAATTGTGTGCAGAACTTGACGTGCCCACTGAAACTTGTTTGAAAACATTAAGACACGTCAACCCTAAAAAGTACTAAAGTAAGGATGAAACACTAAAAGACACCACATCCTAACAAATCCTTACTTGAAAACCATGTTTTGCTAGAAGCACACACTTTGAAAGTGGAAAATTAAGAGGCACCACCCTAATCAACGCCTCATCACATCACCCTAAGCACAAGCACTATCCTAACCCTCTAAAACTGAGTAGACGTGCCCTAAGCAGGACTGAGTTAAGTCTCAAAAGGCGAGGTTTTGTTTGCTAGGCACTTGGCTTTCATTCCCTTGGTAGAATCTGGTGACTAGGCTGCGGGGCAGTGTCAAACGACCGCGGTTGTGGGGTCTATGGAACCGGAGGAGCAAGCCAAAGGAAGAACCTTCCCTGCAATCCCCTCGTAACCAACCTGGCCAGATTAGCCTTGGGAAGGGGAGTCCAGTGCTTACAGACTTAATCACCCTTTGTGAGATTTCTAGGTCTCCTAAGGAATACACCATAAGGATTAGGCTTGCGTGCTTGATTGAAACACATTTCTCGCATCTGTCGCCCTCCGCATCCCCTCTTGTTCTTCTCTAGTGTATGCACGGGAGGTGCTCACTGCATCCCGAATTGTGTGTTTTAGGGCAGGAATCTAGGCGACGTAATTCTGTTGAAAACATGGCTGAACCTAGGGTAGATGAGGCTGAAGATCAACCCCCACCAGATGCTATGGCCATCATCCAAGCTCAAATCAATGCTAACCATCGGCTTCAGCAACAACAAATTCACACCATCATGCAAGCCATACAACGGTTACAGAACCCGCAAGAACAACCACCACCTTTCCACGACATACCAGGACAACCACCACTTGATTTACCGCCATTTCAGGACTAGCCAAGACCCCTCCGTGATTTCTATAACCCGTCTGCCATTAGAGTCGAGCCACACCTTAGGATCCCCGAAGGGGGAGACGATTTTGAGCTAAAACCTAATGTATTAAGTCTAATCCAGAGCCACTTTCATGGAAGCTCAAATGAAGACTCCTTTCAGCACCTAGAAGATCTCGACCGCATAGCAAGAACAGTAAAACCTAGGAACATTAGCCTTGACATTGTTCTAATCAAGATGTTCCCTTTCTCATTAAGAGGCAAGGCTTCTCATTGGCTTAGAACCCTAGGTAGACCCATCACCACCTGGGAAGAACTGAGGCATGCTTTTTTAAAGAAATTCTTCCCCATAGGAAAGACCAATGCCCTCAGAAGAGCTATCACTACCTTCACACTCCAGGGTGGGGAACAATTTCATGAGGCGTGGGAAAGTTTCAATGAACTTTTGAGGAAATGCCCACACCACGATGTTCCAAGGTGGCAATTGGCCCAGATCTTCTACCACGGTCTGGACAGCAACCTACGGAACTTCGTCGATGCCTCATGCGGGGGAAACTTCCTAAACAAAGATAAGGAGAGTGCGTTTGAGCTCTTTGAGTCTATGAGCGAGAATTCGCTCAACAATGCCTCCATGAACCTGTTTAACAGGTCCAGTCAACCCCGTGGCAGGATTTATGAGGTGCAAGCAAATTCTGGAATGGTTGACATGGACATCATTGCCAAAAAGTTGGATCGAGTGGAATTGGTGGACAAGAAGATTGATGGGCTTCTAAACCAGACCAGGAACCCCTTGCAGACTTTCTCCCTAGCAAAGGGAGCACATAATGTCGACCTGGTCCAACCCTTCACCCAATTAAACCTGGAACAACCCCTGACCACGTTCCAGGGAGGGACCTTTGCTCCCTCGACCCTTGATTACTCCCTTCCTTCTTCATCAACATCGGCTATTCTAGAAGATGTGCAAGCCATCCAAGGATATGCAAAACCTGACCCTTTCTCCAACACTTACAACACCGGTTGGCGTAATCACCCCAACTTTGGTTGGACAAACCAGAAACCACCGCAATTCCAAAACCAGCCCACGCCAAACCAACAGCCACACTTGCCCCCTATCAGCAAGGATCACCAGTTAGACCCCAATATAACCAGAATAGGACGGCCCCTCCCCCACAAAACCAAATGGACACCCTAATAAAGATGATGGCTGACATGAACCAAAAACATCAGGAAGAAATGGCCTTGGTAAAGGGACAGTTAAGCCAACTCTTGGACTGTAAACAGCAAGGATCTCTACCTTCCCAACCACAATCGAACCCGCGAAACATAATTAACAGAGGCCCCAATTCGCAAGGGTTCCAAGGCAACCCCGGGCAGGCTCATATGGTCCAGCCGGCCCCACAAACACCTCTTGGGTTTGGCGCTTCTTCATCCTCGTCTTCTCAAGGATCACCCCATGGCCCCAATGCCTCTGCGAATGTGGTGACCTTGAGAAGCGACACCAAAACCCAGGATCCCAAATGGCCGACTCTCCCCGAGACTTTACCTGCTGAGATACCCGACTTAGAAGAAGCACCAACCAAGGACCCAGACATGGAACCAATTCAGACACCCTATCCTGAGGCCTTGGAAACAATCAAGAGAAAGAAGAATACTGTGGAAACTGAGGAGCTGTTGGAAATTTTTAAACAAGTACAGATTAATATTCCGCTCCTAGAAGCTGTCAAACACATCCTCGCTTACGCCAAGTTCTTAAAGGATGCCTGTACACCCAAGCGTAAGCCGAGACCTCAAGCACCTAGGAAGGTTGTACTCTCTGAGCAAGCCAGTTCCGTGATATCAAGCAACCTTCCACTCAAACGAACTGACCCAGGAGCGCCCCTGATTTCCTGCAACATCGGGGACATGACATTTGATAGAGCGCTCCTGGACCTAGGTGCTTCTATCAACCTAATTCCCACAACCTTGTACCACTAATTTGGTTTTGGGGAGCTAGCACCAACCCCTGTCACCATCCAGCTGGCGGATAGATCAGTGAAAACCCCAAAGGGGGTTGTCGAGGACGTGATTGTACGAGTCAAGGACTTCTATTTCCCAGTCGACTTTTTGATGCTCGACATGGAAGTCCCTGAAAAATTACAGAACGCACCCATAATCTTAGGCAGACCTTTCTTAGCTACGGCTAAAGCAAACATCGATTGCGACACGGGATGTATTGAAATCGCCTTTGGAGACAGGAAAATGCAATTGGATATCTTCCGGGCAACAAAGTCTTTTGATTGTGATTACATTGAGGAACGTGATCCCGTGGAAACTTTAGTCGAGGAATGCCTTACCCTCAGTTCTATCTCAGACCACCAAACCCGTAGTTCTGACCCGTCACCATCATTACCCGTGGACCTCTGTAAGGCTGAGTATCATCACATGACACCATTTGAAGAGATCGATGTTGATCAACTACCGCCCTTTCCATTCCCATTGACTGTGGTCCCACCGGCACCTGAACTTAAACCATTACCCGAGAATCTCAAGTACGTCTTCTTGGGACCTGACCAGACCTTCCCAGTGATTATTAATTCCCATCTAACCAAGGATCAGGAACTAAGGTTGACTGCAACTCTTTCAGAACATCGGGCCGGCATTGGTTGGACCATCTCGGATCTAAGAGGAATTAGCCCCACCTATTGCACCCACAAGATTTACCTGGAAGACGGGGCCCGACCTTCCCGCCAGATGCAGTGACGGTTAAACCCTAACATGCGGGAGGTCGTTAAAAAAGAAATTATCAAGTGGCTCGACGCCGACATCATCTACCCTATCTCTGATAGCCCCTGGGTGAGCCCCACTCAAGTGGTTCCAAAGAAGGTTGGGCTCACCGTTGTCATTAATGATCATGGCGAATCCATCTCCACCCGCACCACCACTGCATGGCGGGTGTGTATTGATTATAGGAAGCTTAATGAAGCCACTAAGAAGGACCAATTCCCCTTGCCATTCATTGACCAAATCCTTGAAAGATTGGCAAGGTAGAAGTATTTTTGCTTCCTGGATGGATATTCAGGATATAACCAAGTCGCAATTGCTCCGGAAGATCAGGAAAAGACCACATTCACTTGCCCGTATGGCACGTTTACATTCCTTCGAATGCCGTTCGGGTTATGCAACGCACCCGCGACCTTCCAGCGTTGCATGTTAGCAATTTTTTCAGAAATGGTGGGTAAATACTTGGAGGTCTTTATGGATGATTTCTCTGTATTCGGGAATTCATTCGACCATTGTTTGAGCAACTTGGAGAAAATCCTGAAACGATGTATCGAGGTTAACTTGGTGTTAAGTTGGGAAAAGAGCCATTTTACGGTTCAAGAAGGAATTGTCCTCGGACACATCGTTTCTCATAGGGGCATCGAGGTAGATCGAGCTAAGGTTGATTTAATTTCCAAACTTCCTCCACCTAGTTCGGTTTGACAGATTCGCTCTTTCCTAGGACATGTTGACTTCTACCGAAGGTTCATCAAAGACTTTTCCAAACTTTCCAAACCCTTGACCGACCTTCTAGCCAACGACGCCACTTTCCACATGTCTCCTGATTGCATCCAGGCTTATCATACCCTCCGGGACTTAGTCTCCACCGCACCTGTACTTCAACCCCCAGACTGGTCCCAGGATTTTGAGATTATGTGTGACGCATCAGATTTTGCCATAGGAGCTGTCCTGGGACAAAGGCAAGACAAGAAGCCAGTGGTGATCTACTACGCGAGCAAAACGTTGGACGAGGCCCAACGTAATTATACGGTCACAGAAAAAGAGTTGCTCGCTGTAGTCTTTGGACTGGAAAAATTCCTATCATACTTGCTGGGATCCCACGTGACTATCTACACCGACCATTCAGCCATCCGGCACCTGCTAGCCAAAAAGGATGCAAAACCCAGGCTCATCAGATGGATCCTGCTTTTGCAGGAATTTGACCTGGAAATCCGAGACAAGGCCGGATCGAAAAATGTGGTGGCTGACCACCTGTCAAGACTTCATCCAGACCACATTGGACCCTCCCTACCTCTATCTGATACCTTCCCTGATGAACACATCCTAGCCGTGCAAGACAAGAAAATGCCATGGTATGCTGATTATGTCAACTACCTGGTTATAGGACAAACCCCGCACAGCTGGTCCAGACAGCAACGGGACAGGTTCTTGGCTGAGGCCAAGCACTATTTCTGGGATGATCCCATGCTGTTTTGCCTCTGTGCTGATCAGATCATCAGGAGGTGCCTCCCCGAAGACGAAGTTCAGAGTGTGCTTTCCTTTTGTCATGACCAAGCGTGTGGCGGCCATTTCTTTGGCAAGAAAACAGCTGCAAAAGTTTTGCAGTCTGGATTTTATTGGCCATCCCTATTCAAGGATGCACACATCTTTGCCAAGACTTGCTCACGATGCCAAACACTAGGGACCATGACCAAAAAAGATATGATGCCCCTTCAGCCCATTTTGATTGTTGAAATTTTCGACGTTTGGGGTATCGATTTTATGGGCCCCTTTCCACCATCCAACGGCTTCGAGTACATCCTGGTCTCGGTAGATTATGTTTCCAAATGGATTGAAGCCGTCGCCACCCGACGATGCGATCATAAGACGGTCATGAACTTTGTGAAGAAGAACATTTTTTCCCGGTTTGGAATACCCAAGGCCATGATCAGTGATGGTGGAAGCCATTTTATCCATTCCCAGTTCCGTGCCCTACTTAGAAAATACGGGGTAAACCACCGCATTGCCACCCCGTATCATCCACAAACAAATGGGTAGACTGAGGTCTCAAACAGACAAATCAAGAACATTTTACAGAAGACTGTGAGACCTGACAGGAAAGACTGGTCCACACGACTTGATGATGCCCTGTGGGCATACAGGACCGCTTTTAAGACCCCGATAGGCATGTCACCTTACCGCTTGGTCTTTGGCAAAGCTTGCCATCTCCCTGTCGAATTGGAACACCGGGCTTACTGGGCTGTTAAGCAATGTAACATGGATCCCCAGTTAGCTGGTGCGCAAAGGACTCTTCAATTATCTGAGCTTGAAGAAATTCGTCGGGATGCCTTTGACAATAGTCGGCTATATAAGGAAAGAATGAAAGCCGTCCACGACTGACTCATTCATAGGAAAACCTTTGAGCCAAACCAACAAGTCTGGCTATTTGATGCACGCCTGAAACTCTTCCTAGGGAAACTTAGGTCCAAATGGACAGGACCATTTCGGGTGGTCAAACCCTATTCCAATGGGGCAGTCGAAATCGCTGATCTTAATACCGGGCACACCTTTACAGTCAATGGTCAAAGATTGAAGCATTTCCTGGCCCAGGTACCCCCCAAGGAAAGTGTCACCCTTGTTGAGGGCTGACACCAAGCACCGCCCAGCTGGAGGCGTTAAACTCAACGCTTCCTAGGAGGCAACCCAGCGGATTCAGACTGATCTGGTAGTTTACGCCACTCAGGTACTATCTTTTTGAACCCTTCTGCATCCATGCATCTGCCAATGAGGACATTGTCCAACTTAAGCATGGGGGGATGGTAAATTGCATAATCCTGAGCTTAATTAATTAGTCTGAATGAATAAATTAATTGATTAAAAAAAAAAATGAATTTAGGAAGAAAAACTTAGGCATTAGAAACTTGTCAATAGTGGGAAATAATATAAAAAGAACTTAAACACTTAGACTTTTCAAGCCTTCAGGCTTAATCAGCCCTGGTGTCCGTTAAAATATGGATTTAGCTGCGAATCCTTGCAACTTTAAGCTATTCTAATCCACCTAATAAATAAGGTAATAAGTATACGACTTATCAACTCACCCTCTAACTCAGGAAAACTTTGAGTCTAAGTATCTACACACATTTTTGCACAGACTCACTTCTCGGAGATTTTGACAGAAATTGGGTAGCTAATAAACTCTCTAGGGTGGTATGGCTGGCAAGTTGTCGTGGGTAACAGCCCATTGGCAGGTTGTCCAGAACCCAGCCACAGGCCATTTCTTTTTCGCTACCTCTAGGTACATTTGAGATTAGGGAAGCCACCTACGAAAAAAAAAAACAGAGAGAAGAAAAGAAAATAAACCACACTTCACCACACAAGTATGGCTGGCAAGTGATCGTGGGTAACAGCCCATTGGTCGGTTGTCCAGAGCCCAGCTCAATAATTGCACAAAAAAGACCAAAACACCTAAGGATGAAGCGGGGAAGTAGTACAAGCCGGGGAGATATACACTGGAAAATCCTTGTGTTGACCCCAAGTAAAATGAATGTAGGGAGAAAGCTACCAATCGAGCAAATACACCTTCAGGCAAAAATTTTTTTTCTTTTCCGGTCACCTAGAGGCGTAGAAACTCGAAGTCTGTCTCAATTACCGTTAAGTGAGTTTATCACAACATTCACACCAAGATGCTTAGCACTTAGGGTTTTGACCGAGTTTTGGGTGGGTTGGGTAGCCGTAAAAAGTTACCAACCCACACTGAATTCCGAAAATTCTAAAAAGACATATATAGATATATACGTATACATATGTATAGTTATATATACAAAGCAAGGATTCGGGCGATTCGTATTTTGGCATACACCCGGGCGCTGCTTAGTCTTTGTAGATTAAGATCTTCGTATATTTCCTCTTATTGACAAGTAACGAAGTGCCTAAGCAATTACTTCTTGAATTCTCCAAAGAAATAAAGGCTAGAATAAACGTTGCTAGGGACTATCAAGGAGTAAGCATGGAGGTATGATAACACCATGCAAGGGGGTAGTAATTAGGTTGAATATGGCCCATCTTTAGAATAAAAGGCACAACATAAAGTAGAATAGGAGCATTGCATGCATCAAGTACCAAGATTGCTTATAAACTGCATTAATGGCCATTTGTGTAAAGCATGTGTCAAAGCAGGCCCCAGATGAGCAATCGGATCTCACGGATGGATTCAGAACGACGAACGGAGTCCAACGGACTCAAGATCGGCCAAATCCGACATCCGGAGCTCCCACAATGGGCCCAAGAAATTCTGACCGTTGATCTGGAGATCAACGGCCCAGAAAGCGCCACGTCGCCTCGCCCCCACCGCTCGCACGCCCTCAAGCCAGCCAAGGACGAATCTCGGCTGTTGATCTTCGATCGAACGGCCGAGATCCACGCGCTCACTCGCGGTCGCCTCGACAAAGCGCGGGCGTGGCGCAACGGCTAGCGCGCACGCCTGCATCGCAGCGACGCACGTTCGAATCGCGCGGAGCAGAAATCAAGCGCGAGTGAAGGGCGCGGCAAAATTGGGCCGCCCGATCAGCAGCGGGTTGCCAGGATCGCGCCACGCGGCGCGATGACAGCTCCCGAGCACCCACGCGCGTTCGAGGCACGATCTCAGCGTGGGCGCGGGAGGATCTCAGCCGTCCGATCTTCGATCGGATGGCTCTCGTTCAACGTCCACGGATCGCGCATGGAGAGAGAGCGGGGCGGGCAACTGACCGGCAGCAGGAGGGCTTCACCAACGTATCTGAAAGCGATTTTAGCGACGTTCTGGATGTCGCTAAAGCACATCCTTCTTTTAGGAAGCCCGTAACTCTATTTAAACCCCCTTCTACCACCATTCAAGGCATACTCTCCCACTTGCAACTACTCCACTCCTCTCCTAGCTAGCTTTATGCACTTTTGTAATCGTCGGAGACGACGAGCCGCCAACGGAGCCTCCTCGGCCGCCGTGGCTGCCTCGTCACTCTCCACTCTCTCTCTACCTCTCTCTCTCTCTCTTTTAAGCTTTCATTTACTTTTGTTGAAGCATGTATTTAATGTTGTAAACCATGAACTATGAATGCATGTTTAATGAAATTATTTTCTGTTTAGTCGCTATTTTAATTTCTGTTTAAAGTGCATGATCAAAACCAAGAGCTTTCTAACCCTAAACTCTCTTTATATCTCTCGCTTTTCGAAACCGTCTCTTTCGTAAGCAAAACTCCGCCTTTTTCGTGACGAGTGGTAAACAAAATCCGATTTCCACGCCTCCCTGAGATCGACACTCGGACTCACCTCCGTTTACTTCTTTCAAAACCGACGTATCAAGTGCAACTATAACGACACCTCTTAACACACACGCACGAGACCACGTCAAGGGCTCTTATGTAGGCGGTGGGGTTAGGGTTCGGTGAGGGGGAAGGAGAAAAGAAGAGAGAGAAGAGAGTGGTCTGCATACAGTCAGTACGTAGAACCGACCTAGCGTACAAATTTTTTAATTTTTAGACGTTGGGAAGGGATTCAGACATTTGACTAACAGTCCAGATATCTTAAAATGTTCAGAACAGAACGAATCTTTACAATTACTTAGAATGTCAATGTATTCATGTCATTTTTCATCTATTTATCTTTTTCCCAAAATAAAGAAAGCTATGCATTAACATGATATAACTTGATTATAGGTTTCTTAGTTTTATGAAATTATGATGATGATTGTGGAGGCGTACCTAGCAAATTGTTAACTTATTATAGTTATCAGTAAAAACTACTAAAATAGTGGATGTTGTGAATTTTTATTAAATTGTTACCTTTAATAAATATAAACTTCTTGGATTATCCTTCCATTTATGTATATATATATATATAATTATCAACAATAGATTAATTCTAAATATAAACCTCCTAACTTGTATGCACAATATTTTCTTCTTGAGAGATTTGACATATGAATTACGCTCCCACAGTAAATCTCAGGTTAAGAAATAGTTATATATATATATATATATATATATATATATATATATATATATATATATATCCGCTTCCATCTAAATATAACCAAAAGAAAAGGGGAAATTCACAAGAAACCAAATCCAACGGCGTATAGACGTATTTTCCAGAATATCCCAGGGGTTTCCCTTCAAAACAACCAGCCCAAAAACCCTAACCCTCGATATGCTCCCCGCAACACCACCACTTCCCCGCCTTACCGAGCCCTCCATCGCCGGCGCCGCACACGTAAGAAACCCTAACCTCCCAATCACCGTTCCCTCTACCTCCCTCCGGCGTAGCCGCTATCTACCTTCCGTCCTCCCACAGAAATGGCGAGGTGAGCGACTCAAACTAATTCACATGGATTTTTGTTACTATTAAAACCGAGGACTGAATTGTTGGGTTTTCTCTTACAAATAGGCGATCTTTGTATGAGAAACTTCTTTTTTTCTTTGGTTCCAAGAAGTACTAAGAATTCTGTTTGCTTTCGCAATGACTTCTTGTTTTTCTTTGACTACTTAATTCTTTGATATCTTACTGACAAGAGACTGGACCATCTGAATTCGCAATCACGATATCTCGATTAATCAAGAGAACGCCGTTGATATGTATACAATGTGGCATCTGACATGATTCTTTTTTAATAATTTTATACACGCGCATTACCATTAAAATCTTTTTTTTTCCCCCAAAAAATTACCGCTCCTAGCTTCCTTCGATTTTATTTTTCTGTTTTTATTTTATTTTTTTGCTCTCTTAGCATGTTGGTTACACCATAAGATGAGGATCCACATGAATATTTGGATGAAAGTCTGGGCAATTGGTAAATTTCTCCTGACATGGGCGAGGTGGATCTGAGACCTACTTTGATTTTTAAGCAAGGAGCTTAGTTAATGATACTGAAAAGTATACTTGCTAGTAAAATTTCGTATGCTTCTACCATCTTTTGGAAGATTTGTAACAGATGGGCCGCTCTCCCCTATTGGATAGCGCCATTGCCATGCAGTGATCTCGCTTAACCCTCACGGTTTTTTAACAGAAGTTGTAAGCTTCCGTTACTTTCTTGTGGCCTCTGTGCACCACACGCTATACTTCTCATCTACTTCTTCCCTTCCTTTCTTTATCTTACCCTGGCCTCACAAAATGGAATAAAAGGCGACAGAGAGCAATTGGCAAGAAGAAAGCAATCTCAACTACCACCTGCTTTCTCATTTCCAACCAAAAAAAAAAAAAAAGAAACTACCCACCTGCCTCTATTTATGATATTCCTATAAATGTTTCAGAACCAGTTTGCTGGCAAGGAGCAAGTGAGAACATTGCTCAGTTAGAAAATGGACAGGAGATGTATTATTATCCACCAAAACATGTGGTTATGTCTCTTAAGTTGGGATAGAGTTGCTACTTATATTATTTTCTGTTTTCCCTCTTCCTGTCCAATGTTTGGGTGGCGTATCTTTGACTCTGGTTCTTAAGCTTCAACGTTGAACTTGACCATCTGAAGGGGCATGTATTTGTGATGGTCAATTCCAGGGCTCTCATATGTTATTCATTGTTTCCAGAAAATGCCTCGTAGCCACAGTGTGTTAAGGTGTTTGCTGTTGGTGTCATTCTTATAGTTGGTAGTTGTGGATGGAGCTAACTAAACAAATTTGAATGGGACTAAGAAATCATAGTTTCTTTAACATGGGAACAAATTAATGCATATTTAATTTTTCACCTGTGGGTCTCTTTCACTGAGGGTGGATGGTGTAAGGGGCATGGTTTGGATGTGTTCTGTGATAAATAATAGTGGTGTTGGTAATGAGGTGGCGGAAAATGAATTTTAGTAATCTTAGTGATTGTTTTTTTAATTAGTTCTATTTTTCTTCTTTCTTATACTGAAAAGAACAACGCTTTAATAACTTCTATCACCTGTAACTACTTAAAATTGATTGACCTTCTTTATCAATGAAGCTGGCCTCATTATGCTTGAGATTATTTTTTGTTAGAAACCAAGAAATGGGTGTTGCCTTGCTAGAAAATTTTGAATTGGTTTTCCATCTTCGTTGGATGAATGAGTTATTTTGACGTAGATGCATTTTTTCATTTGTTGTTTTTATCCTGTGGTTCTTAAGATTGACAGCTCTCTATTCCTTTCCCTTTCAGCTTATGATTATTTTTAACCAATAGGTGATTAATATATCGCTTTTCCCATGGTTGATGGCAGCGAGGATGGCCCTGCTGTAGCTCCTGTTCTTGGAGAGCCAATGGACTTGATGACTGCTTTGCAGATGGTACTGAAAAAAGCTGTGGCACATGATGGCGTTGCTCGTGGTCTGCATGAAGCTGCCAAGGCCATTGAGAAGCATTCCGCACAACTTTGTGTCTTGGCCGAGGACTGTGACCAACCAGACTATGTCAAGCTTGTGAAAGCTCTTTGCGCTGATCATAATGTTCACTTGCTAACGGTTCCGAGTGCTAAGACTCTTGGGGAGTGGGTGGGGGTATGTAGTATTTTTTCTACAAGTCATGCAACTTCTTGTAGTTTTTCCAAAGTCTGCATAATGATGTTGCTGGATGGGGAAATCTTTTTTTGCCGAATATTTCTGTTTACACTTTACAGAACCTATATATTTGTGTGTTGGGTTTGTTTGTTATTGATTGTGATTCTCATCTCGCCATAATACACATATGCATTTGCCTTGATGTTGAAAACTCACATGTTTTCCTTTTTTCATGTTTGGTTTCTTCAACATGCTTTGCCAAAACATACCACATACGTTAAGCCTAGGATGTCTATAACGTTTGTATAACTTTTCTTGGTGCAGCTTTGCAAGATCGATTCTGAAGGAAAGGCAAGGAAGGTGGTCGGCTGTTCCTGTGCTGTTGTCAAGGTCTGCCATTGAATTGCGTTCACTCAGCCTTTAGTGAACTTCATTCAACCATTTGATTCTCTTTGGCTGACCATTTTTTTGTTTGATCCATATGCAGGACTATGGTGAAGAATCTGAGGGACTTAACATTGTTCAGGAATATGTCAAGTCACACTGAGCTTAATTTGAATGTCTGAGTTCAATTGGACTGCCAAAGCTTATCTTGAAATTTTGCCTATTTAAGTCAGGGGACTTCAGTTACAAGTTTTTGGTCTGAGATTTTGTATGGTAGCTCGAAGTTTGTGTTCAGAAGATATGAACGGTCAATCTTATGTTTTGATTATTGTTTGCCATTTTAACTATGCTTTAAGGTGTTTCACCATCCTATAATCTGTTGGTCCATTGTTGGTGATAAGAATGATTTTAGGAATTTGTTTCTGTGCCTTGATTTGAAAGGTTTTTGGATTACGTGTTATGAGTTAACAGTGGCCTGTACAGGTGTCTGACAAATAGAAATCTCACGTTGGAGATCCAGTGTATGATTGATCATGACCGTTAGCTTTTTGCGCACTAAAAAACTGCGAGAAGTTGACAGCTGGAAAGTTGGTAAAAACAACGGTAGAAACCTTCTCCGGTTCCCGGGAATCCTTTTTGGAGCAACATCACTGGTTCTTAAGTTACATAACAAGCAACTACTAAAATGTCAAGCGTTGGCACTGAAATGCGAAGTGAAGCTCACATGAGCAGATGGATCTGACACAAATAATGACAATTTTGGTGTTCTTTCGGTCGTTTAGGTACAATTTCCTCATTTCCAACATCATTATCACCAAGAAGAGGTTGTTTACCTTTGAGTTTCATATCCTTCTTGGTGTTGGTACTACAACGCTAACATTGAAGTATATTTAGCGTTTTCCCATGATCTTAAAGCATTCTGGAGGGAAGAAGCAATGTGTATGCAACCAAGCAAAGTAACCCTTCCGAGAAAGGCTTCAACCCTTGAACTGATTAACAGTCAGAGAAATGGCTCGCGCAACTAATACGAACTGTATCGTGGCTCTCTAATTGGGTTTCCTGGACCCGATCAGCCCTCGAAACTAAACCTCATTTCTTGCAGTTGCGTGATTATGAACCGGCATGTCTCAGATTTCTCATCGAAAACAGTTCCATACGTCTTGGTGTGTACGACTGAGAGAAGAAGCTAAATGATCATTCAAAACCCTAACTAAATGATCGACTCGGAAGGAAAAAAATTGTGTCAAATTCAATAAATCGCAATAGGTTCAGTATGAAATGAATTTAGATATCAGTTCTCCCTCCTATGGAAGCTTGCTCACAGACTTGCTCATGTACTGAGTATTTGAAATGTTGCCCAAATTTTGACGGTGATCTTCTGATATTAATCGTGCACACTGACAGTGTGTGTTGTGGGGACGGGGGGGTTGTTGCGTGGAAGAGGAGGTAGGGTACGTTGGCTCATCCAACTTACCCGTTGCTGACGTTAGATGGGGGGTTGATGGCTACTATGATTAATGTAAATGGATTAATTCATATCTATTTACGAAATTTATATTTATATCCTATTTATTTATTCATCGAATATAAAAATTTAAACTTATATATATATTCATTTCTTAATCGATTATCATTTATAAATTTATATTAAAATTAAATCGTACTCAAATTAAAATTAAAAAAGAAAAAAAATATATAATACGATTCATCAATTATTTATTTTTAATAAGCTTAAAATATAAGAGTTTAGGATACTCCAATTTTAGTGATTCACATTGAAATTATTATAAAATAGAACTTCAAAGGGAATATATTAAAAACTAAGGGAATCATGGAGATTAAAGCTGAGAGAATGTGAGACTTAGGGTGAGACTTATATATTTCGGATAAATTGGGATTTTATCCGGGTACTCGAGTTGAGTAATCGGGTATAGATCTATAGCTATACTCATACCCATACCCAATTGGGTTTTTTGGATAAAATCCATAGTCGAACTCGATGTCGGATTTACCAAAACTTACATCCTTAATCGTGTTCGCATGAATTCCTCTAGCAAGATGGGGTTTGGCCTTATTGGTTAGGTACCTTATTATGTGGTGGGGTCGATCTTGAACCTAGTCACACGACTAGTTGGACCGAGGTGGCCTCAAGCTTTGGTTGGTTGCAGCAGATGGGGAAAGACCCCCAGGAAGGCTTGAAGTGCTCTACAGATGCTCCCGAGTCCCCTCGCGAGGAGTAATTGGACTAGGTGGAGGGCCTTCGCAAGCAAGGAGGGGAAGCTCACGATTGGAAGTTTGGGCTACTCTTGGAGGGTGAGGACAGTCCACTAAGGAATGTGACATTTGTTTGCCTGGACTCATTCAGGCATATGCAACTATAGATGTAGAGGACGATGTTGAAGGTCATCTTCGTCGACATTGATTTGGCAACCCTTCCTAGGGTGCCCTCCCATATGTGGAACATCCTCCGGAATTCTCTACGAATTGTAAGTATAAACCATCTTGCTTTTGTTGTATCTTTTCACTGTCTCCGCCTAACTTTCGAGGTTTCCTTTTTTTGTAAGTGGAGCTCATGAGCCAGGGCATTCACTTTGAGAGCTATGTCATTGAGTTTTGCTCTTTGGTATTTGCTAGGCAGGATCGGGCTTTTACCGCTAAGTAAGTGGTAAGCTGGGTGGACGTTGTATGGACGAATGTGCGCGAGACACGTTGCTAGCTAGAGGATGCCATTGCCGCTTAGATGAAGGTGGGGTAGGAAATTGTCACTCTCAACTGGTAGCTGGAGGAGGAGAGGATGATAGCTACCACTTTCTGAGAGTGGGCTAATGAGGCGAAGAAAGAGAATGCCGAGGCCCTATAGAAAACGGAGTTCAAGGTCATCACTAAGCATTTTGAGGGGTTCTTGGAAGGGTTTTTGTTCACTTATCAGGAGCAATGTGGTGAGTTAGCCCTCTTAAAGGAGAGGATGACAACCGTCAACTGGCAACGATTGAGCACCAAGAGGCTCAACTCGCCCAGGTAACCACTCGATAGGAGTAGGTGGCAATGTTGCAAGAGCGGGAGTGATGTTGCGACCTGAGGGTGGTCGAGGCTGTTGCCCTAGCTAGGGTAGAGCTAGTGGAGAGGTTTGTTGCTTAGCTTAATCGGGAGTTGGAGAAGAAGAGATTCCTTAAAGTGATTGCCTCATATAATGAGGATCTCTCCAACCAGATCAAGCACCTCAAGGGCTAGTGGAGGAAGGAGCTTAGCCCTGGGCTAGTGATGGAATTCTTCTGTGGGGATCCATCCATGGAAGCCATCACCAGTAGCTTGTGGTGGAGCTGGGGAAAGCCACCCTATGTTACGACCCGAATCTGACCCTTTTGGGAACTCGCAAATAGTTCGCCTCGACTAACCCCAAGACCCAGTCGTCTAACGAGAAACTAACCCATATACACGAAACCAACACAAACCATGCATGCAAGTAGCTAGAATAATTAAAGGAAGCAGCGAAAGTAAATGGAGCTCAAAAAGACATTAAACATAATCCAAAACTAGCCATCACGACAATAAAAGTTCACACCATCGAATCCAACATAAAATAGAATCACTCACTACAGTAGAAAAAGCTAAAAGAGAACTAGTACTGGAAGCTAATGCTGAGCTCGACTGGACCTAGCACCCTCTGCAGCCAGTGGTGCTGGCTGCTCGACTCCCTAACCTATACATGGTTATATATAATAGGGAGTCAGCTTACGTTGAGTTGAGTGGCATATACAACAGTTATATCATTTACGTAATAAAGAAAACCACAGATTTACATGTAATTATCTAATTATCCAAACAACAGTTAATTTAATAACTAGTGTTTACGAGTCAGATTTCTAGCAAAAGGTCCACAATGTCTCTCAATCTTCCTGTTCCCTAAGGGAACGATCTTGATTGCAGTTTTTTCTCGATGTAGGATGTACACGTGGCACTCTTTTGGCCGGGAGAGCACCCAGTGGTAGCCCTACGCCCGATCTACCACCCTGAGGTCACGGTCGTGACGTAACGGTGACTACGGCACACGTGATAAGCGCACGGGTAGCTACTCTGCACTAGCACATGGTCAGTTATTTTCACTAGAGGTTATGCCCAAAAGTACAACACGGAACAGCATAGGGCCTTACCCTCTCAGAATAGGGGTCTCGCCCCTCCACAGTCCGCGTACCCTCATCCGACTATCCCAGTTTGCCTAGTGGGCCTAACAAGAGTCAGTGTAGGAGGGTCAGTCCCAACCCCGGGCCCCATGGGGCGGCTAGCTCCCCCTTACACTAAGTACAGTAGCTCTCCTCGATACCGTGTACGCAAGGGCCAGCTACTTTCCATCGATATCCGATATTTATTTCGTACACGTGAGTTCATCTTCTAATTTTCTGTAAGGTTCTTGCATAGGAATTTCTTACTTTCGTATAGTACACATGCTTTTATTCATATCATGATAAATTTATAGTATAACAGCCAGCTCATAGTTTCACAATTCAACACTTATCTCATCAATCAAGCTAAACAGGATACAACATGTATTTTAGTTCAAGCCATGATTCAACGAATGTAAACAAGCATCTCATAATTTAGCATATTCAGGAAACATTACCACAATTTAACATCCACGACATGTATAATTATTCATTTTTCTATCTCAGCCCTAGGGTTCATGGTACATCTTAAGGTTCAACCAATTATTTCTAAATAACATGCACTTTCATCATTTAATTCACAAGTGATGGTAAAGACCACTCTACCAAAGTAACCGAAAGATGTGGGGGCACAAATGGCGGACCTCGCAGCCTTTGCAAGTCCGTGCACACCACGAATGGACGTCTTAATTAATACGAAAGGTCAAACCACACATTACTAACACTTCTTAAGATAGGAAAGAGTTTAAAATAGCTAGAACATGACCCCATCACATGGGAAGTTCTGATAGAAAGCCAACGATACCTTAATTTCGAGAAACTAACCTCATTTGGGCCCTGAACCAGCCCAAACACTCTTCCCGATTCACTTGAATAAGACTAGGCAGGCTGGTCCAGCTGGATCAATTGCTTGGTGCCTGAATCCATCAAATCAGACTAAAATTAGACGTCTGGGAAAGGTCACAGATGTCTTAAACGACAACAGGAAGCTCACCTCGTGTTCTGTGTTGCAGGCCGAACGTCTGGAACCCTTCACGGTCGTCCTGGGGTCATTTTAGATGTCTGGCAGTGTACTCGGACGTTTGGAACGGGTATTCGTCATTTGGAGAGACATCCAGATGTCCTAAAGTGTATGGGTCGTTGCGCCTATGCACCTTCCCAATGGCTCTGCACACGTACACAGTGTCGTATGGTCAGACCTCCTTTAAGCGGTTCGTACAAAATCACGCAGAGATCGTCCAAAGCGCATACCTTTGAAAACCGCCTAGTCCGACGTCTGATGCTGCCTCCAGACGGCCTGTAAGACGTCTGTCAAGAGGTGCAGATGTCCGGTCTGTGAAAAAAGGCCCTCACACAGGCCTTCGCAAGCCTTCTCCTCGCGGGAGGCTTCTCCTCTTCACTTTGTGACACACGGCTTAAGGCTCAGGCTATAGTAGGGACGGTATGAACACACAGACCCTGAATAGGGTCTTACCTCGGGTTTTTGTGTCGTTTCAGACGTCTGGATACAACTTCGAATGTCCAACAAGACGTCTGAAAGTCCTCCTGGACGTCTGATTTTGCGGAAAAATAATTCCGCAGAACTGTTGCGAGGCTTTCTTCCTCGCAACCAAATCTTCTCCTTCGCACACAGGAGTTGTAGTAGCTCCGACGCTGCCTCAGCCTTGCACGGAACTCCTCCCTCTAGCTCCCACAATGGCTCCGCCTCCTCCCCAAGCTCGCACACTCCTCGCGCAACAGCTCCCTCAACAGCAGCGTGAATGGGGAGGGAAATGGATGAAGGAAGGAGACGAGGTGGGTGTGTGCAATTGCAAGGAAGAAGGGTGTGGGAGAGTGGGTAGGGCACGAACTCCAAGGCTGGAGGGGTTGTTATAGGGTAGCCTTAGGTTAGGGTTTGAGTAGTGTGTGTGGGGTGTGGGGCCCAGAAAATTGTACAGAATGCCCCACAACATTCCCAAACTCCCACAAGTCCTTCCACTAAAAACTTAGAGGGTTAAAATTTGCAATGAAACCCTCACAGTCTTTGGAAAAAGTCTACCGACCCTTGGGAAGGGTCATTTCACCCTAACTATTGCATAGTCGGTCCTAGCGAGCGGAGTCTCTCGCTAGAGGACTTCCTCTCTTGGTCTACTCCAGAACTCAAGGTGCATGAGTAGTAGGTGCTTGCAGGCATTATTCAGGACTGGATGCCCATTGAGCTAGAGATGGTGGAGTTGAGGGTGGAGTCCTAAGGGGTTGCAAAATTTGGTACCTATTTGAGCGGCTTCGGGGAGTCGTTTGACAACTTGAGCTCTTCTAGTGACTATGGGGAAGATGAGGCCCTCTCTTCACAGGACCCTCCAAATGGGAGAATCAATCCGGGCAAAGCCTTTGGCAATGGGAATGATGGGTGGATAGAAGTTTAAGGTTGCAATTGTATCATCTCCCCCTTGTTCCTGTAGTCTGGCGGTTGCATTCGTCCAAAGTTTGCCTTCCCTTCCTCTATTTTGTAATCCTTTGTCTAAAGTCGGTTGTTGTAAGGGGCTCCCCCCTATTTTGAAAATTGAAATAAAGTGTTTGTTTTCCTTAGTGGCTTTGTTGTTTGATGTTTACTTTGCAGATGTGTTGTTTTTTTGCTCCTGGATAGGCAACCATAACTTGCCTAATCAAGTGTTTACAACCTTAGGTTTATTGCATACTAGGATCTAGGATTGGGCCACCCATCTAAGGCCTTAACTTTGTATGAATCAATTGAGTTAGAAGGAATCACTCTATAAGAACCCTCCCAATTTCAAGCCAGTTTTTCGCCTAGCTTAGCTGGGTTAGACGCTTCGACCCACCTAAGTAGTAGGTTGCCCACGTCGAAGGTTCGTGGCCTGGCCCTTTGATTATAGAACTTGGTCACTGTAAGTAGCCACTCCGTCAAGCGCTTCGTCCTTGGTAATTTCTAGGAGGTTTAGTGCTGCTTTCATTTGTTCTTCGTTTCTACCAGGGTTGTAGAGCTCGACCTAATAAGAAGGGAGATATACCTTTAGTAGGATTTGTACCTTTGCTTCGTACTAGGTTGAATGGCATTTATCCCATGGTTGTCTTCTGGCTTGTTTTGTATGCCAGAGGATGTAGGGAAGTTATCCAACCCATTTTCCTTTGGCCTCATCCAACTTTCTTTTGAGGGCTAAGATGATTAGTCGATTGGTGACTTTTGTAAGACCATTTGCTTGGGGGTGGGCGATGGATGTGAAGTTCAGCTAGATGCCCCAATCAGCGTAAAAGTCCCCAAAGCATTTTAAGGCAAACCATGTCATTGTTTGCTCCAATTATCTTAGGGACTCTGTATTGTCATATGATCTCCTTTTTGATGAAAGTGACCACTCTATTCACATTTGGGCTTGTTATGGCCTCCACCTTGACCCATTTTGAAAAGTAGTCAACTGCCATGATGACAAACTTTTTTTGCGCAGGGGCCATGGGAAAGACTTGATGAAATCCAACCCCCATTTTGCAAAGGGGATTGGGGATATAATAGGGATCATTATCTCTAGTAAGACCTTTGGTATGTTGGTAAAATGCTGGCACTTGTCACATTTTTTGATGAAGGCCTTGGCATCAACTGTCATCCGAGGCTAGAAGTATCCATATTGAAGGAGTTTCGCCACTAGGGCATTGGGACCGTTGTAGTTCCCACAGATTCCTGCATGAATGTCCTGCAGGACTTAGTAGGTCTCATTGGGACTTAGGTACCTTTGTAATGATGTTAAATGTTGTCTGTTGTATAGGGTGTCATCAAGAATGGTGAAGCAGGATGCCTTCAAGTGGAAAGCCTTGCATTTGCTATCCTAATTGGGACTTGCCCATCTCTTAGGTAGTTGATTATGGGATCCATCTATGTGTTGCTTGCATTTATTGCCACGACTTGGCCTGCTTTGACAATCGGGGATTCATCCATTTAGTGCCTGCCTACACGTCTTCACATATTCTTGCTACTTTTAGTTGGGAGCGGAAGGACTTGTCCCTATCCACGTACTGGTTTGCGCAATCTCAGAGTTTTACCATGTCTACCGGTGAGAAGTCTTCTATGTTGTTCTAGAACTCCTAGTCGAACAACCCTTGCTTGAACATCTGAATGGCAATTTTATCATGGGGGCATCGACACTTGAAGTATCGAACATTGTAACTGTTCAAATATGCTTGAAATGGTTTACCCCTCTTTTAGATAATTTCTATTAATTTTTTTGAGCTCTCTGTTGCCTTGAGAAATATTGGTAGATTTTTTTTGCCAGCTCTTGAAAGGAGTCAATCTGCCTGGTGGGCAGGTCACTAAACCATTCGTGGGTGGCCCTTGTAAGGAAAGAGTGGAAGACCTGGCACATTACCCTATTTGGGCACCTGTGTACCAAGGATAATTTCCCATGAATACAGTGAGGCCTGTGGTCCCATCATATTGTGGCATGACTGAGTGTAGGGATGTCAACAGGTCGAGTTTGGGTCAGGTTTTATTATTACCAAACCTATCCACATTTACAAATTCATTCCCCATACCCACTTCTAATATAATTAGGAAAAACTCACCCCATACTCGTTAAATTAGTGGGTATCCATTTACTTAGCAGGTACCCATTAACATGTTCGTCTATATATCGCACCATCATTTAAAATATCATAAGGAAAAAAATGCATATTTCACTATCAAAATTTCTTGAACAAGACTATCTTTATGAGAACATGTAAAACAAATAAAAATATCATAATGAAAAAAGAAAATAACAATGTTCTAAACATATTTCATGGTTTATAACAAAAAAATAATTACATAAGAGAGGAGAGGAGCCTTATCCTCATGTTGAAATGAAATTTGAAGTCACACTACAATCTAGTGGTGAGGGAGATAATCACATAAGAGAGGAGAGTGAGTCCTAATGTTGAGACTTGAGATGGAATTTGGATAATACAAAGGAGAGAGGAGAGGATAGGAAACGTCACGCTGTAGTGTTGCTTGAGATGAAATTTGACGTTGAGATTTAATTTGGAAAATTAGAAGTTCGAGAGATGTGAGTTCGTGACCAGTTTTAGACCTCATGGTTATATGAGCAGCCCATTATGGGAAGTTGGGAGCCTTGGGACATTTGGAATTTCGAGAGTTGGGAGTCTTGGAGTCTTAGAATGTTTAGAATTAATTTTTAGAGTCATGATATATAATATATTTATATCAGGTATATGGGTTTGAGGTACCTTTCCACATACCCGAACCTAAACCCGATCGGGTTTGCATCCAAAAATCCAAACCCGTCTAAATCAGATCGGGTCGAGTCGATTCTCCATTGGGGAGGACCAGATTGACATCCCTAACCAGGTGTTTGAACGATTCTAGAAGTTGAGCATGTGGTTCCCTACTCGGAAGGGGTGAGATCAGCGTGACGTAAAAAATGTGAAATTGAAAAAATACCAATCTCACAAAATAGACAAACACATAAAGTACACAATTATTTTTAGGTGGAAACCCAAACCGGGTGAAAACCACCACCTAACTCTCTCGAGTTAGGATTTTCCGATCAACCAAGTTGATCAAATCAACTAAACGAATCACTTAAAACGAGGGTGATTCAACCTCAATTACAACCACGCTATAAGTACGAGGGTAGCGTTCCTCAACCCCTTCTCTTCACGAGAAGGATTTTGTCCCTCGAAGGAGACAGGAATTTGCAAAGCGAATACCCAATCAAATAACAAAAATAAAATAACAAATAATCCTATAGAGCCACCAAAGTAATTTTTAACCTAAGCTTCTATAGGAATTAGGAAACTCCCATTTGCAAGGAGTGCGTTGAATCGATGACGCGGGTGCATGAGCCACGCGACGGCGCAACGTCGCTCTCGTGAACTACGGCGGGAGAGCGGGTGCGCAACAGCTTGATGCTCTCTAGATGAACTTGAGCTTAGAGAGCAAGAGCTTGCCTTGGACACAAAAGAGTGTGAACGTGTGTTACTAGGTGTATCTTGGTGTGTAAAAGGTTCCTCTCTATTTATAGAGGCCTTAGGAAGGCTTTGGAAGGCTTGGGAAAGCTTCCATAGCCGTTGGGAGCAAAGTCCAAGAGAATCAGGCCGAAATCAGGAACAATGATTGCACTGACAGGGTTATCAGACGTCTGATCCTGGCATCAGACGTCTGGAAGATCACTTTAAGATGTCTGAAAATAAGGTCAGACGTCTGATTTTGGGCGGGTCTCTTCTTGACTTGGATCAGATTTAAACAGGATTCTAGTGCAAGTCCATCAGATGACATACAAGACGTCTGGCACTATGTATGGACGTCTGGAAACCTACTTTTTCATGGGAATGGATTTCCAAGAGAGTGCAACGGTTAGAAAATCTCTGAGAAGAGATTTTGATCAGCCGAGGCAAAACGGTCATTTATCAGACGTCTGGAAAGGCCTAAGGACATCTGATAAGGCTCTAATGGTCATATCCTTGCGTGTTTGCTGAGCCAGCCAATGGTCCACTACTTGGACGTCTGGCAAAGTCATCAGACGTCTTCTAAGACGTCTGGTCTAAGGTCTGGACGTCTGATTTCATCAGACAGAACAAGTCCAGCCTAAATGTTATCAGACGTCTGGATCAACAGTCAGACGTCTTAAAACACATTATCAGACGTCTGATTTTGGAATTAAACGTCTGAAAAAGCAGTTTGAACCCTATATTGATTTTCTAAGTTCCCTACAGAAAACCTAAGTATCCTAGGGTTGTGCTGGTGTTCCTAGGACTACTGTAAGGGTACTTTGAGGCTCTTTAACATGAATCTAAGTAACAAAAAATAAAGGGCAACAAAAGAAACGAAAAATACAAAGAGTACAAGAGAAGGAAATCTATCATATTCTTCATCTCCTTCCTTCTTCAAGCCATCGCTCCTCGCGAATCTCCTCTGTTCTCCATCAAGCTCCTCCAATCCGTCTTGGATGCGAGCTCGAACTCCGTCTAATCACGTCTCCATTTGCAATTGACCTGAAATCTAAGACTCCAAATGCAAAAGTTAAATGACACGTGTTTTGTTATCATCAAAACAAACGATCGTAGTGCTCTAGCACCAACAATCTCCCTCTTTTTGATGATGATAAAATCATAAATAATAATGCAAAAAATCCTCCCCCTTTTTGACATTATCAAAAAGGTTTGATTGATTTTAAATTTCCTATAACTCCCCCTTAAAATATGCTCTTTTATGAATGGGTTGAATTTTTTTTAACAAAAGTAATGTCCTTCCTCTTTTTGTAACAACAAGATAGCTATTATTTTTCTCTCCCTTACTAAAGGAAATTTAGCTAACTTGCATATCCCCCCTTAAAAATTGACAATTAGCTCATAGCTTTTTTAACTCCCCCTATCTAAATGCTAATAATAAGAAGATAGGGTAAAGGATTTTACCTCACCTACCATGACCAATAAAATGGTCCAAACGGTGGTGGTGGATGCCACATCGGATGGGGCTCCCATCCGTAGCTTGGAGGCTCGGGCATTGGACCTGGTCTCCAATCTGGTGGTCGACGTGCGGCGGGTCCATCGTTTGTTCGCCGTCTCGTCGGTCTTCTCATTCTCCTCCTTGGTCTACTCCTTGATTCTCCCAACTCGAGTTAACCAGCCTTGAGCTTGTAGGTCCAGTCCTTCATGTTGTAGTTATTATGACCTACAAAAGAAGATTCTAATTTTTTCTTCGGTATCCAAGTGAGCTTGGATCCGGATCTGTTAGCGGGTTTCCTTGACGGAGATCTTTTCTCAATCTTAGTGCTATAAAAATTATCTACTTTGTTGATTAATTTGTTAGAGTTTTCCCTAAGACATGCAATTTCTTTTTCTATAGTATGCATCTTAGTCTTTAAATCACATATTTCTAATTTTAAACTATCATTTTCCTCAATCAATTTATTATTTTCATTGATGAGGTTATGATTTTCTAATAATAGGTTATCAATTTTAGGACTAGCTTCTATATCCTTAGTTTCTTTTCTAACCTATCATTTTCATTTTTAAGAAAACTAAGGTTCTTTTTAATGCTTTTGTTTTCTATTCTTAATGATTTACTAACATCAAATAGTTTATTAAAAGCTTCTTGTAAATCGAAATTTATCTCGTTGTCGGAGTCGCTTCCGCTTTCGCTGTCGCTATTGCTTCCTCTGGCCATGAAACCAAAGCAAGCGGTTTCTTCTTCTTTTTCTTCTTCCTCCTCCGAGCTCGTCTCCTCATGAGTGCCTTCCAACCTCCTTCATATCTCGTGGGCGGTGGTGCACTCTTGGATTCGTTCGAATTCCTTCTGACTCAACGCGCAATACAAGGCATTCATTGCCTTTGCGTTGAGTGAAAGCTCTCGAATCTGCAGTTGCGAGTAGCCTCCTTGGGGTCGCTTCGGGATCTCGTATGAGGTTTCGCAATATCCCCATATCTCGAACTCAGTGGCTTGGAGCCACGTCTTCATCCTCAACTTCCAATATCCGAAGCCCCTCCTGTCGAAATAGGGTGGTTGGACGGTGGACTGCCATTCGGAGATTCTGATTGCGGCTATGCTCCCTTATGGTCGACAACTAGGTTCTGTTATAGCGTTGTAGTACAGTTAGTTATTGCCATCATTTACTAATATTTATTACTCGGAAATAAGAGTTCCCGAGGTCGAACTCAGGGAGCAAATCGTATTCTAGAAGTACAGTGTTTCTTCTTATTACAAAAATAAAGAGAGAGAGATAGAGATGAGAAGTTGGCTTCTTTTTCTCTTCTTTCTTTTTCTTTGTCTTCTCTTCTCTTTGCTGCCTTCTCTGTTTCCTCTTCTTTTCTTTTTCTTCTTCTTCTCTTGGCCTCTCCTTCTTTCTTCTGCTCTTTGCTTTGACTTGCTTCTGCCTCAGCTTCCTCTTCTTTCTCTGCGGCTGCACCTTAGCCTTCTCCTTTTCTTCTTCCTCTTTTGCGGTCTGCTTTCTCTTCTTCTTCCTTCTTTACTTCCTTCTTTTTTCTTCTCTTCTCTTACGGTTTGCTGCCTTGCTCAGCTGCACGGCTTCTTTCTTTTTCCTCTCTTCTCGGCCAAGTGTGCTCTTCTTCCCTCGCAGTTCTTCTTCTTCTTCCTTGCCCTGAGCGGCCAAGGCTTTGGCCACCTTCTTCTCTGCCTGCACACTTACACAGCTGGTCAGAGCAAAACCCACCTTGTCCCTCTACCCGCACGTCTCTCTCAGATTTCGCTCGTAGGATAGCTCTCCCAGAGTCGCCGGGTAATCGGGTCGGGCTTCGTACCCGTGACCAGGCGTACCGGCGTGAATGGTACGCGAGGAGTGCGCAGGTGGGGTGTCGGGTCGGGTCTGCCGGATCCGCGTGGTGAGCTCGCGGACCGGGCGGGTGAGTGGGCGCGGGACCTCACCCCAGTGCTTTCGGAGGTGACTCGTTTAAAGCACAAAATCAATTTATGTGCGGGCGCGGCTTCAGAACCCCACGATGTGGGACTATCTTCTGTGCTGTCTTCGCGCGCGCCCGCAGGACGACTCCACCTCCGCTTCCTCAGCTGCAGGCTTTCTTCGCGTCGATTGCTGGGTTAGATGCCTTCGCACTATCCTCCTGCACTCACGGCACCTGGGGCCTTGGAGTCCTGAAGCCTGGAGCGTGCGTGAAGCTGCTTTGTTGCAGTGTCAATGGCGACCAGATGTCGGAACTGCCAGACACGAAAAGGGGCCTCTCGGCCTAATCAGATCAGCGGGGGACCTTCGCCGTGGCACGACGAAGGTGGTCGGAGGGTCTGCAGGGGGCGTGGTGGAGCAATCAGGTCGCCCTAGGTCAAACTGCGGGCGAAGAAGTGGGTGTGTTCGATGGGTCTGCAGAGGGCGTTTGGTGGGAAGTGGAAGGGCGAAAGAGGATCAGGGTGAGGAGGCGGAGGTTATGCACAGGTCGGCGAGCCGTGTGGGGTGCTGGAGCGATGGGAGCGGTTCGCCGGAGTTTGGTTGGAGGTGGAGAAGGTGAGGGTGATTGGTGGGAAATCGGTGCGACAGTAAGTGTTTTCAGTATGGAAAAGAAAGAGGGGAGGAAGAGAAGTTCTACCTGCTAAGCTGGACGAGGAGGGGTTGGCGCAGGCGACAGTCGTATCGACTGTCGCCAGAGAAGAAATTGCCCAGAGGAAGGGGCGGCGGCGAGGAGAGGGCCGAAGAGGTGCCAGCTGGGTGCGGCGTGGCGCGGAAAGATCGAGGGAAGGTAACCCTGCTACCGGTAGTGCGGCAGGGCGACGAGGAGGAGAAGGAGAGGCCGCCGGAGCAGGGGGCGTCTGTCGGAGTGGGAAGGGAGGAATTGAGGGTGTATCTCCGTCAGATCCGAGCTGGGAAGAACGGTGGAGCGACAGAGGTATTTATAAGGGCAGAATCAGAGAGGAGGGCGGAGGGAGACGACGTGTCTCCCTCGCCGGAGGTTGCCGGAGCAAGGAGACCCATACCGTCCGTGCGTTCGCACGGCCGGTATGGGTGGTTGCAGCGCTCAGGGGGGTGCTCCTGTGGTGGCTGACGACGCAGGGCACCCCCATTTGACTTGGCAGGCCCGCCCCCTCACCCTGCGCGGCACCATGCTCCACGCAAGGTCGCCGGAGCATGGTGCTGCTCAGGTTTTGCAGGAGGAACCTAAACGCAAAGAACGAAGGAGAGTTAGGGGCCAAAATGTGAGGATTTCAAAAGCTGAGGACTAAAACGTAAAGTCCGTCAAGAAGGTTTCTTCTTAGGCTCAAGTTTTTATGCATGACTAAATGTGGCCTAAGGATTCTAATGGTGAAATTTATTTCTAGGTCAGACTTTGTTTGACCGGCCAATTTACGTAAAAACCCAAATTAAGTTATTAATTGGGCATGGTTCTCAATGTAGGTCAAAATGGGTTCCTAAGGCCAACTTGAAGGTTCTAAACCCTACGGGTTATTTTTCTATGAATTTTAGAGGGTTTAGTTGATTTTTTCTCTGCCTCGAACCTCGTGCATTTAAGTGGATTTATTTTTAGGGTTACAGGATGTCATTTAATTCCTTGGAGTTGCTGTAACCCTTGTTGAGTCATTTCATCCCACTTTTCTTCTTATTAGGTTGCTTTGACCTATGTTTGGACCCTGAGTTACCCTGTTTTCAGATTGGATTGGTGAAATTGTATTTTTACCCCTCAGTTTCTGTTTTCTTTGTAAACTCAGAATCTCTTTGAGCCAAGTCTTTCTAGAGTTATGTAGGAGCTTTTATTCTCTGTATTAGGTCAAAATGAGCTAGTTATGGCTTATGATGAGGTTCTCATCATACCCCCATGCCTAGCTTTTGCTAGTCCCTTAGCAAAAACTTAAGGTTTCAACCCTTGTTCTAGACCATGAAGTTCTTAATAGCTTCAGATAAGTGCCTTTTCATTTAAACTTAGATTAGGTTAGAATGCTGACCATAGGCTTAAAAGGTACTCTAGTACCAATTAAGATCCAAATCTGTCTAGCCTCAGCCTCAGTCCTTAGCAAAGGTTTTTAAGGCCCACAAGAACTAACCTAAGGTCTATTGGACTTTGTGGTTAAAGCACCCGTGCTTGAAATGATTTTAGCCTTGGTTCAGTTCGCAGTGCGTTTTATAAGAGAGATAGAAAGTTTTTCTGTTTGGAGAGTTTTCTCTCTCTTTTTCTTTTTAGTTCTAGCCTAGGATTGGCTTTTCAACACGGTCTGTATCAGATTCATTGCTGCCATCATCAATCCTCAAGGGTTCCTGGCGATCGATGCTTCGAGATAGCACCGCCCATGGCAACCCCCAGAACCCTGGCTATTGAGATTTCGAGATAATCCCATCCATGGTGTTCCGTGGCTGAATTCAAACCCTGGCAGTTGACACTTCGTGATAATGCCATCCATGGAATCTGAACCAGCAGGGTGCTTACATGCCCCTAGTAGGATATGTGAATATCCTAAGAGACAAGCACCGAGGAGATGATATTTTGTTACGCATCTTTGAGGGGATTTCCCGCCTCTCCGCGCTGGGAACTCGTTCAAATCAACTTGTGTTGATCGGCCGCTCCTACTCTAGGTGTACTTTTCAGAATTTTGCGACGCTTTTGCGTGATTTTGATTTTTACGCTTACTGAACCAGGCTGTGTGTGAGGTTAGGGTGCTTAGGTTACTAAGTCCCGTAAATCAAAAATTAGTTAATGAGGCCAAAGCCTTAGACCTAATACTTCAGCTTTTCATTTTCCTCAACCTCTTGAGGAGTGTCCAGATCTTAATAGGTACTAAGAGTCTATTCAAGAATGCCTAAGGTTTGCGTTCTTACTAATCTCATTATGCACTTTTCAGTTATTTTCTTGAATGAGGTCTAGAACTTAGGTTAATTCCTTAGTTCCTTACTAATGACTATCACTTGTTTCTCATATTTTGTGCTCCTTTTTTCCTTTTGTTTCTTTTTTCCTTCTCCTTCACAAAATTTCCTTTCTCCTCTTATTCTCTTATTCTTTTTCGAAAAAATTTTAATTTTTATGATGTTTTTGGCATATGTGAATTTTTTGTTTGAAACCTTTTCTTACACGTTTTGCACTTTCATACCCCTCCATGCCTAAGATTTGCAATGTCCTCATTGTAACTTAGGAGGTTTTTATTCAACTTAGTTCATACATTAGTACAGATGTTTTGATGAGTGAATGGGTCGGGATAAATGTTGCGGACGATTTTTAATCTCAGATGCAAGCACCTGAGGTGGAGTCGGCTGTCCTAAAGTGTGAATTTCAAGTGCACAAAGGTTTTAGAAAAGGTTTCAGGTTTTTAAAGAGAATGACGGGCTGCCTCTCGTTGAGCGCTAAATTTGATGCCTTCAGCCAAGCGAGAAATGCGATGGAGAGGGGATGGTGAAATCAGCAGAGTTTTGTAATACAAGCACCTTGATTAAAGCCTGGTTGGTCCAACCAGGTGCTTGTTCAGATCAATAGGCTGATGATGCAGCCCAAACCCAATCAATCTGGTGGGTTGATAGATGTGGATAAAAAGGTGTGGAACCCACCATATACTATGAAGCTCAGATGGATGTGGAAGTGAAAACGCAGGGTTTGGCTGAGTCGAATCAGCCTGGTCAGAGTAGGGACCCGTAGAATAATCAATGAATGACGCGGAAACCCTACAGGGGTGATCAGAGAATGATGGAGCACGATATGTAGTCTGATCAGTGTCCCAAACCCGATGAGGAAATGCAATCGGCTCGGTGAGAGGTGAATCTGAATAGAAATTGAGTCCGATTGCGGGTCGGGGTTGGGAAGAGGTTTTGATTAGTTCTGTGTGTGCAGACGAGGTGGCAACTGTGTATGAGGGCTCTTCTAGAAAGGAATGACAGGTGATTTTCTGTAAAGAGTCCTCTGGGTAACTATCAAATGCCTGAAGAGTGTCTGTAGGATGAAAGAAATCTGAATTGAGTAAAGATTTGAATTCTGGGTTGCAATCACTCTTGGCATTTTCTATTTTTGGTTCCTGAGGATCGAAAAGGAATGATTCTGTGTTATCAGTGATCTCAGGAATCAGGACCTCAGAGTCGGAGTCAGAGTCATGTGAACTGAGGTCGTAGATGGGCCTGGCGTGTTCAGAAGGAGAATCTCTCCGCAATTAGAGTCGGATCTGAAGTTGTCGGAGAGTTTGCGAAAATGAGATTCATGATTATGAATTCCACCGCAGCATAAATCATCAGATGTGGAATCAGCAGCCTGACTGGGGTCTAGCCTATATGTTAATTCTGGGCTTAAAAAGGTATTCTGTCTAGGCTCAAGCTTGAAGCTGGTAGGATAGACCCAATTAAAACCTTGCTCATCCAACTCCTCAGTTTCTGTATCATAAATTGGCATGACTTTCGAAAAATCGATCAAATTTCCTGAGGATGTTGGAGAGGGATATTCATCAAATAGAGGCCCGGAATCATATTCTGTAAAAATTTGATCTTTCTCATAAGGGTCCTCATAATCTTCCCAATAAGTTTCAGATCTAGGTTCTAGGCTTAGGATGTGGGTAGAATTATTAGAACCTAAGTCCGAATAACCTTCGAGGGCTACCTTATCAAAATAAGGGGCAGAATTTATACCCTCAAAAGGTTCAGTTCTGATCTCATTATTGCAGGAGTTTTGGAATTCTAGGCTTGGCAATTCATGGTCTAAGTTTGGCTCATCATTGTGTTCTCCTGCAATATCCCAACCTAATTCAACATTGTCTTCTATCTGGGTTGGGATTCCACAACCACTTTGTGCCTCAGTCCCGAGATCTGGGAAACTGGATTGTTCCTTAATACTGTTCCAAGATGGTTCCTCCTCTGTTTCTGGTATATACAGGTATTTCTGGTTGATAATTTGTTCTACTGATTTCATCATTTCTACCCGTTTTATAAGGACATCTTGGTATTGTTCCCAAAGTACAGGATTTGTCAAGCATTGAAGGTATTCAGATTGGTGTAATTTTTCTATCTCAATGTATCCTGTCATGAGCATATCTCGAGTTGATCCTTTTGTAACTTCTGTCAATAGAATTTGGGCACAGTTTATGATGAAAGCTGTGGTTGTTGGGACATCAACCTGAATGTTTTCTATTGGTGTTGAGGGTTTACCTTTGATTTCATAGAATTCAAGGGCATCCTCAATCATCTTATCTTTCATGGATCTCAGATATTCAGGTTTTTTGAATGGTAGTCTTGCTAGGTAATTAGGCTGCATCTTTGAATCAGGTGGTGGAATCAAGATATAGAATAGAAGTTTGAATCAAGATGGAAGAAGGGGATTTTGTTCAGAATCAGAGGAAAGAGGGGCTATGTGAATGATTTCTGCAAAAACAAGGGAGCCGAGGCTTAGCCTCGGGGAGAGTGAATTTCTATAGGAGGTTTCAAGGACCTCCTGCAAAATACTGAAGGACTGGATGAGATAAGCAGGTGCTGGACCCAATCAAGACACCCAAAAATGTTGGGTGACTATAGAGATTCGGGCAGATGGACCCCTTGATCAAAAAGATCGTCCACCTGAGAATTACCTGGGCAGCTAGAGAGGGTGAGTCCCGCGAAGACCCCTACACGGTAGAGCGTCCTCACGGGTTACAGGGTTTCCCCCACCCGACCTCTCTTGTCACTGAGATTCCAGGTAGACCAGAATGGGGATCTTGACCTCTTAAGTCTACCAATTTTAGTTTAGGATCAGGGTGCTTAAAGTTACACTTGAACTTTTAGGTATTTTTGAGTGAGAAAGTGACCTAATTTTAAGGTTGGTTGACTCAAGGGGTCAACTTTACCTCTTGTTCCTTTGAGAGCTTTTGGGTCCTTTCTTTTTGGGTTCAAGTGTTTAGAGAGCCAATTGTTTAGGATTTCTCTGAATAAGTATGTTCAATCAATGGTTTAGGCACACTTCTTTTGGATTTTCTCCATTCTTGATTTAAGTAGTGTGTCTCTAAAACCCTAATGTTGAATCTTATGTTGGCTCTACTTGGTCCAGTTAGTTCTTTGTTGGGGTACATAGGGCTCAGTTAAGAAGGTGTTAGCCCTTAAGTACCCTTAATAGTGTGTGCAGAAATAAAGGGTTGAAGACATGCAACTTTTGATGCTTTACTAAGTATAGAAGACAGGATGGACCTATATTGCCTGTTCTTTTCTTTTCTTCCTCTTTAGAGTTTAGGAGTTAATAGCGAGAGGATAAGAAAAATTACCTGTCCTTGGAGTGGTTGTCGTGCAGTTGCTTGTCTTCTTGATTTCCTATAGTTGCACAAAAGAGAGGAGATTATTAGAAACTAAAAAAGAATGTTTACCTCTAGAATAGCCGTTGCTCCCCGGCAACGGCGCCAAGAAATGATGGTCGACAACTAGGTTCTGTTATAGCGTTGTAGTACAGTTAGTTATTGGCATCATTTACTAATATTTATTACTCGAAAATAAGAGTTCCCGAGGTCGAACTCAGGGAGCAAATTGTATTCTAGAAGTACAGTGTTTCTTCTTATTACAAAAATAAAGAGAGAGAGAGAGAGAGATGAGAAGTTTGCTTTTTCTTTTTCTCTTCTTTCTTTTTCTTTGTCTTCTCTTCTCTTTGATGCCTTCTCTGTTTCCTCTTCTTTCCTTTTTCTTCTTCTCTTGGCCTCTCCTTCTTTCTTCTGCTCTTTGCTTTGACTTGCTTCTGCCTCAGCTTCCTCTTCTTTCTCTGCGGCTGCACCTTAGCCTTCTCCTTTTCTTCTTCCTCTTTTGTGGTCTGCTTTCTCTTCTTCTTCCTTCTTTTCTTCCTTCTTTTTTCTTCTCTTCTCTTGCGGTCTGCTGCCTTGCTCAGCTGCACGGCTTCTTCTCTCTTTTTCCTCTCTTCTCGGCCAAGTGTGCTCTTCTTCCCTCGCAGTTCTTCTTCTTCTTCCTTGCCCTGAGCGGCCAAGGCTTCGGCCACCTTCTTCTCTGCCTGCACACTTACACAGCTGGTCAGAGCAAAACCCACCCTGTCCCTCTACCCGCACGTCTCTCTCTCTCAGATTTCGCTCGTAGGATAGCTCTCCCAGAGCCGCCGGGTAATCAGGTCGGGCTTCGTACCCGTGACCAGGCGTACCGGCGTGAATGGTACGCGAGGAGTGCGCAGGTGGGGTGTCGGGTCGGGTCTGCCGGATCCGCATGGTGAGCTCGCGGACCGGGCGGGTGAGTGGGCGCGGGACCTCACCCCAGTGCTTTCGGAGGTGACTCGTTTAAAGCACAAAATCAATTTATGCGCGGGCGCGGCTTCAGAACCCCACGATGTGGGACTATCTTCTGTGCTGTCTTCGCGCGCGCCCGCAGGACGACTCCACCTCCGCTTCCTCAGCTGCAGGCTTTCTTCGTGTCGATTGCTGGGTTAGATGCCTTCGCACTATCCTCCTGCACTCACGACACCTGGGGCCTTGGAGTCCTGAAGCCTGGAGCGTGCGTGAAGCTGCTTTGCTACAGTGTCAATGGCGGCCGGATGTCGGAACTGGCAGACACGAAAAGGGGCCTCTCGGCCTAATCAGATCAGTGGGGACCTTCGCCGTGGCACGACGAAGGTGGTCGGAGGGTCTGCAGGGGGCGTGGTGGAGCAATCAGGTCGCCCTAGGTCGAACTGCGGGCGAAGAAGTGGGTGTGTTCGGTGGGTCTTCAGAGGGCGTTTGGTGGGAAGTGGAAGGGCGGAAGAGGATCAGGGTGAGGAGGCGGAGGTTATGCACAGGTCGGCGAGCCGTGTGAGGTGCTGGAGCGATGGGAGCGGTTCGCCGGAGTTTGGTCGGAGGTGGAGAAGGTGAAGGTGATCGGTGGGAAATTGGTGGCGACAGTAAGGGTTTTCAGTATGGAAAAGAAAGAGGGGAGGAAGAGAAGTTCTACCTGCTAAGCTGGACGAGGAGGGGTTGGCGCAGGCGACAGTCGTATCGACTGTCGCCAGAGAAGAAATTGCCCAGAGGAAGGGGCGGCGGAGAGGAGAGGGCCGGAGAGGCGCCAGCTGGGTGCGGCATGGCGCGGAAAGATCGAGGGAAGGTAACCCTGCTGCTGGTAGTGCGGCAGGGCGACGAGGAGGAGAAGGAGAGGCCGCCGGAGCAGGGGGCGTCTGTCGGAGTGGGAAGGGAGGAATTGAGGGTGTATCTCCGTCAGATCCGAGCTGGGAAGAACGGTGGAGCGACGGAGGTATTTATAAGGGCAGAATCAGAGAGGAGGGCGGAGGGAGACGACGTGTCTCCCTCGCCGGAGGTTGCTAGAGCAAGGAGACCCATACTGTCCGTGCGTTCGCACGGCCGGTATGGGTGGTCGCAGCGCTCAGGGGGGTGCTCCTGCGGTGGCTGACGACGCAGGGCACCCCCATTTGACTTGGCAGGCCCGCCCCCTCACCCTGCGTGGCGCCATGCTCTGCGCATGGTCGTCGGAGCATGGTGCTGCTCAGGTTTTGCAGGAGGGACCTAAACACAAAGAACGAAGGAGAGTTAGGGGTCAAAATGTGAGGGTTTCAAAAGCTGAGGACCAAAACGTAAAGTCGGTCAAGAAGGTTTCTTCTTAGGCTCAAGTTTTTATGCATGACTAAATGTGGCCTAAGGATTCTAATAGTGAAATTTATTTCTAGGTCAGACCTTGTTTGATCGGCCAATTTACGTAAAAACCCAAATTAAGTTATTAATTGGGCATGGTTCTCAATGTAGGTCAAAATGGGTTCCTAAGGCCAACTTGAAGGTTCTAAACCCTACGGGTTATTTTTCTATGAATTTTAGAGGGTTTAGTTGATTTTTTCTCTGTCTCGAACCTCGTGTATTTAAGTGGATTTGTTTTTAGGGTTACAGGATGTCATTTAATTCCTTGGAGTTGCTGTAACCCTTGTTGAGTCATTTCATCCCACTTTTCTTCTTATTAGGTTGCTTTGACCTATGTTTGGACCCTGAGTTACCTTGTTTTCAGATTAGATTGGTGAAATTGTATTTTTACCCCTCAGTTTCTATTTTCTTTATAAACTCAGAATCTCTCTGAGCCAAGTCTTTCTAGAGTTATGTAGGAGCTTTTATTCTTTGTATTAGGTCAAAATGAGCTAGTTATGGCTTATGATGAGGTTCTCATCACTCCCCTCCATGATCTTCTTACCGGGTGTTTTCGCAAGAACCTTTTCTGATACCAATTGTGGTTCCCTACTGGGAGGGGGTGAGATCAGCGTGACGTAAAAAATGCGAAATTGAAAAAAACCAATCTCACAAAATAGACAAACACACAAAGTACACAATTATTTTTAGGTGGAAACCCAAACCGGGTGAAAACCACCACCTAACCCTCTCGAGTTAGGATTTTCCGATCAACCAAGTTGATCAAATCTCCTGAACGAATCACTTAAAACGAGGGTGATTCAACCTCAATTACAACCACGCTACAAGTGCAAGGGTAGCGTTCCTCAACCCCTTCTCTTCACGAGAAGGATTTTGTTTCTCGAAGGAGACGGGAATTCGCAAAGCGAATACCCAACTAAATAACAAATAATCCTATAGAGCCAACAAAGTAAATTTTAACCTAAGCTTCTATAGGAATTAGAAAACTCCCCTTTGCAAGGAGTGCGTCGAATCGATGACGCGGGTGCGTGAGCCACGCGACGGAGTAACGTCACTCTCATGAAATACGGCGGGAGAATGGGTACGCAACAGCTTGATGCTCTCTAGATGAAGAACTTGAGCTTGGAGAGCAAGAGCTTGCCTTGGACACAAAAGAGTGTGAACGTGTGTTACTAGGTGTATCTTGGTGTGTAAAAGGTTCCTCTCTATTTATAGAGGCCTTAGGAAGGCTTTGGAAGGCTTGAGAAAGCTTCCATAGCCGTTGGGAGCAAAGTTCAAGAGAATCAGGCCGAAATCAGGAACAATGATTGCACTGACAGGGCTATCAAACGTCTGATCCTGGCATCAGACGTCTGGAAGATCACTTTAAGACGTCTGAAAATAAGGTCAGACGTCTGATTTTGGGCGGGTCTCTTCCTGACTTGGGTCAGATTTAAACAGGGTTCTAGTGCAAGTCCATCAGACGACATACAGGACGTCTGGCACTATGTCTGGACGTCTGGAAACCTACTTTTTCATGGGAATGGATTTCCAAGAGAGTGCAACGGCTAGAAAATCTCTGAGAAGAGATTTTGGGTCAGCCAAGGCAAAACAGTCATTTATCAGACGTTTGGAAAGGCCTAAAGACGTCTGATAAGGCTCTAACAGTCATATCCTTGCGTGTTTGCTGAGCTAGCAACAGTCCACTACTTGGACGTCTGGCAAAGTCATCAGACGTCTTCTAAGACATCTGGTCTAAGGTCTGGACGTCTGATTTCATCAGACAGAACAACAAGTCCAGCCTAAATGTTATCAGACATCTGGATCAACAGTCAGACGTCTTAAAACACATTACGTCTGATTTTGGAATTAGACGTCTGAAAAAGCAGTTTGAACCCTATATTAGTTTTCTAAGTTCTCTACAGAAAACCTAAGTCTCTTAGGGTTGTGCCGGTGTTCCTAGGACTACTGTAAGGGTACTTTGAGGCTCTTTAACATGAACCTAAGTAACAAAAAATAAAGAGCAACAAAAGAAATGAAAAATACAAAGAGTACAAGAGAAGGAAATCTATCATATTTTTCATCTCCTTCCTTCTTCAAGCCATCGCTTCTCACGAATCACCTCTGTTCTCCATCAAGCTCCTCCAATCTGTCCTGGATGCGAGCTCGAACTCCGTCTAATCACGTCTCCATTTGCAATTGACCTGAAATCTAAGACTCCAAGTGCAAATGTTAAATGACACGTGTTTTGTTATCATCAAAACAAACGACCGTGGTACTCTAGCACCAACAGAGCATTCATCCCTTCTTTCATAAATAGGAAAGTCATGATAAATAGCTTTCGGTGGATACCCCTCATCACTCGAGTGACTTGCTGGACAATGTTTGAGAGCTGTTTGTTTTGAACGAGGTCGTAAAGGGGGCAATGCTCAAGTGGAAGGGTGGGGGTTTACCTTAGGCTTGCCTAGGTGGCGTTGGCAATGGAAGACTTACCTAAATTTTGTGACTTATTTTTTGAGGTAGGCATTTTTCTCCTCCATTTGTCAGAGTTGTGTGCTCTTCTCGTCTCGAGGGGAGGGTTAGTCTCTCTCCCTTCTTCGTTATCTTTGAGGGTCGCCTCCTTTTGACACTGGGTCTCTTAGAGCTAGTAAATGTAGCACCATTGCTCCTTCTAGATCTCCTTCAGGTGCTCGATGTATCTCCTCTTGTCTACCTTCACCTATTGCAGGGGATCAAGTGGCCTCTGCTGGCTGGGCATTGGACCTTAAGCGGGTCCACTTCCTTCTCCTGGCGAGGATCGTCATTCTGGGGATTAGATATCTCCACGGACAAGTGATCCTCTGGTGTGTGGTGGTGCATCTCATCAACAGAAGTAACCTCATGGCCATCCATGTTCTCAAATTAGAATAGCTTCTTCATTAGAGGTTTTGGAGCCGTTTGGAGCAACTTTCCTTAATCTAAGCTCTTTAGTTGGTAGAGCAATTTAAGTGTTCCCATAAATGGTGCCAATGATCAACTTCAGAGGACTTGATAGAAAATAATAATCAAACATAAAACAATCACACAAATGAGAGGAAGAATTGATAACCAAATTCCACCCTAACGGTGTACATCTGGGGAGGGGATTTAACCCTCAAATATTCACTCTCTTGAGTATTGTAGTTGGTAGAGCTCAGGGTTCAATTATAGGGCATTTGGTCACAATAATTACAAGGAGTTATCATTCCCTTGCTCGTTGAATAAGGCCAACCCTTTCACTTTTGAGAAATCCTTAGCATCGCTTTGCCTTCTGGGCAATCCTGCATCGTATGGTTTTAATCACTTGCTATACCTTAGGAGGGAGGTTCACTTAATCATTTGCCGATCCTATGGAGTTTTGCTACCTTGGTCTTAGTCATAGCAATTCTAGGTCATCCGCTTTGGTGGTCACCCGAGTTAGGTTCCTGGTCGAATCTTCTGGCAGTAAACAAGTTGGATCTTCGAGTACTTATTTGGGCCATCTGGGCCAGGTGGTTTATGAGCAACCTCGGCTTGGTGGTCTTGTCCCTTCTTGGGTCCATCATTCTTGAGCTTATTCTTTGATAGGCCCATTATTCTTGAGCTTGTTCTTTACCCCACCTCATCCGGAGGCAACCTAGTGGTTTAGAGGAGTAAGAAGCAATTAGTGTGTACTAAATCTAACGTAGAGACTAAATATGAAGCCATGGAAATAGGGGTCACCAAGCTGTTATAAATGAAGATGTTATTGTTTGATATTGGTGTGTCCATCAAGCTTTTCATGAAGCACTTTTGTAATAATAAGGCTTCAATTGACTTGATGAACAATCCCATGATGCATAATCATAACAAGCATGTCAAGTTAAATCACCACTTCAATAGAGAAAAGATTGATTAGGGGAAATTATGTCTCCCTTATATGAAGGTCAAGGATCATGCAGCGGATATCTTGACCATAGGTCACTCCATAAGCAAATTTGACACTTGAAAAATTTTTAACATTTATGCCCAACTTGTGAGGAAAGTGTCAAAGTGCATTGTAAATGGGTATACAAGCTTCCTAGTCTCGACCTCGATAACCCACATTAGATAATGTAAGCACCCGCTTGGTTTTTACCTTTGAGTGAAGAAATCATAGCCTCTATAAGTAGAGAGGTTTAATGATTTTATCCCTCCAATTGAGGTGGGTTTTCACGTAAATTTTGTATCTTATGTGATTGCTCTTCATGCATTGTTCATTTCTACAATAACAACAAAACATACCACCTCATTCCACATGTACATGGTATTCTTCGTCAACTTCACAACTTTACAATCCATTTCAATAGCAAAGCCTCATCAAAAGGCCTCAAATGGGACACTCCAGACCCCTTGTTTAAGTAGTCTGCATACACAATCTTCAGTTGACGAAACTATAATGACTGGCAAAGTGTAGAAAGTGATTCACGTAGGAAAGCTTCTTAAATATAGGATCCTTGGCAATCAAATGAAACCATTTCCTCAGCAGATACATGGACAGATTTTAGGGGTTAATAAAGCTGATGCGGAGACAGCTACACCTTGACTCCTGGAAGAATACAGTTTCAAGTGGCTGAAAGTAATAACTGCTTTAATTCCACCCAAATGTTCCAGTGGCTGAACAGTTAGTATTCCACCTTGGTTCATATCTTACCTTGTTCAAAAAGTACAGATATTCTTCCCATAGTTTTGAGATAACCTGAGCAATCCATTCAAGTATAAGTGTAGAGATTTCTGAGGTGGGCGCAGATGGAGCGTGGAGACTCTTGTGCATAGAGAGATCCATAAATCTCACGAACAACACTAAGTTTTGTGTTTAAGACGTTTGGAACTTCTACTAGACATTTGATCTGGGTGATCAGAGAGTATGGGAAGAGGGTAGCAATGAGATGGAGCAAGTACTCCTAGGAGATCGGGAGGGATGATCGGCTGGGCTGCCGGCAGGGTGGCCGATTGGATGGTGGTTACCGGTGGTGAAGGTGACTGGCGGTGGTGGTCTCCGGCAAGAGCGAGAGAGAAGAGAGAGGAGAGGAGTCTTGTTGTTGGAAGAATTAATTGTATTAACTTAAATCCCAAATGATAGGAAAGGCTCTCTTTAAATAAAGAGTACATATTCTTACTTGCTAAAAATAGACAACTCACAAGATCTAATCAAATCTTCTAGATTTGGTAAAAACCAAATCTTACAAAATCTCTTAAAACAAATAAACCAAATTAGACTTGTCAACTAAGAAAAACAACTCCTACTTGACTTAATTGAACTCCAAAACCAGTGGCCCTATTGGTCCTTGGATAGCTGCCACGTGGCATGTGCCACGTGGCTCTTCATTGATCCCAACACTCCCCCTCAAGTCAAAGGTCGTGAGGTCGATGACTTGGCCTTCCATTGGTGAAGCTAGATGCCCTATCACTCATCTTCTTCTCCAAGGGCGAAGATCTTGGTCTTCTTAGACAAATCGATGGCGAGTCCTTCTAAGACTTCCGAAGTCGTTGCTTCTGTGGCAACCTAGGTAGTTTTCGCGATGGCTACTGTAGACTTATCTCCCATAGAAGAACTCGAAGCTTCTCCAAATCTTCAGAAATAAGGGAGTCAATACGCGAGGTGCTAGTAGCCCCACATGGTGGTCTCCCATACTTCACCCAACACTTGTCTTGTGGATAATTATTTTGTTCACAGTGTTGGCACTTTGGGTAGACGCGACCAGATCTACATCCACACCCTCGTCCTTGTCTTGCACTCACTTCTAATATAGCGAGTGCGGAGCTCTCACTCTTTGGCTCATCTGCCTCCTCAGGGATCTCCATCTTGAGGAGACGATAGAAGATGGTCTCCAGATCCATCTTCTCTTCTTAAGTGAGAATATGATCACGTGTGGCTTGGTAGTGAGAATTTAATCCTGACAAGACTTTGGCGGATTGCCACACCGCACGTGTCTCCCCTTGCTTGTCACAACAGAGAGGCTCGTAGATCTCCAACTCCTCGAGAAACGCCTCCATCTTCTCGTAGTAGTTTGTCAATGAGAAATCTCCTTGATTAGCCGTCCAGATACGGGTGTCAAGCTTGGTGATGCAAGCGTTGCTTAAGGCGCGAGCATATCCCTTCTCGAGGGCCATCTAGATCTCGAAAGCGCTCTTTTTATAGTGTATATTCGGGGCAATGGTTGGGTCCATTGAGTTCATGAGCCAATTCATGACGACATAGTTCTCCTTCTCGTGCTTCTTCTTCTTTTCGTCCTTGAACTTTGGTGCCTCTTCTAGGAGAATACTGAGTTTCTCTTGTCCGCCAACAAAGATCTTGAAGGCGCGAGCCCACAAGGCGTAGTTGGCAACGCCATTCAATTTGATGGTTGTCTCGGAGACAACTACCTTGCTCTCTCCAGGGTTGAGCGTACCATCTCCGATGGTCGTGGTAGATTCTGCCATCTCTTGTCCTTTTCCGCACAAGTTGCTGGATTTGTTGAAGTCTTCTTCGGATGCACAAATCACTGAGTAGTTAGATCTTCTACGCACACAGGAGATTAGATCGTAGGCTCTAATACCAGGTAGAGATTTTTGAGGTGAGCGCAGATGGAGCGTGGAGGCTCCTATGCAAGAGAGATCCAGAAATCTCACGCACAACATTGAGTTGTGCGTTTAAGACGTTTGGAACTTCTACTAGATGTCTGATCTGGGTGATCAGAGAGTATAGGAAGAAAACAACGGTGAGATGGAGCAAGTGCTCCTAGGAGATTAGCAGGGATGATCGGCTAGGCTGCCGGCAAGGTGGCCGACTGGCTAGTGGTTGTTGGCAGTGAAGGTAACTGGCGGTGGTGGTCTCCGGCAAGAGAGAGAAGAGAAGACAGAGGAGAGGAGTCCTGTTGTTGGAAGAATTAATTGTATTGACTCAAATCCCAAATTATAGGAAAGGCTCTCTTTAAATAGAGAGTACATATTCCTACTTGTTAAAAATAGACTCAACTAACAAGATGTAATCAAATCTTCTAGATTTGGTAAAAACTAAATCTTACAAAATCTCCTAAAACAAATAAACTAAATTAGACTTGCCAACTAAAAAAAACAACTCCTACTTGACTTAATTGGACTCCAAAACCAGTGGCCTTATTAGGCCTTGGATAGCTTCCACGTGGCTCTTCACTGATCTCAACAATAAGAAAGTGCCATAGCAAAATTTAACAACTATCTGATCGATCAACTTGGTCCTGTTGCCAATGGCTCAGTTTTATGCATACAGATACAAAGGGGAAGTGATTAGGACCACCAATCAGATTTGTGGATTGAACTTACAGCAGAGCTCGGTATTCCTAGAATTTCACTTTTTTTCTTTGAGAGAAGTATTTCATATGTAAAATTTCTAGTAATCAGTTACATAAAATGACAATAATCAATGACTACAGGACAAAGGATATATGCTAAGGATAAGCAGATACAAAAATCAGTGGTAATTCATTCCAGATAGTTACTACTTGTGTGCGAACCCATAGACATGAGGCCCAAAAATAAACAGCTTTGGGATGGATGTCATATTTATCTGGGCATCTGAGAAGCCAGCGTCTGAAATGTTCTTCCCAGTCTGCCGTGCAAGATGGCACCCATCAGCCACAAACCGTTGTAAGGGATCAAGGATAGTCTGAATAAGCCGGAGAGACGACCCATCTGTGAACAAACAAGAAACAGGAACCATCTCTTAGTGGATGAAACTGAGAATCATGATATTTTCAGTAGAAACAGAGATGTTACCTTGTGCAGCCACGTGTTCAATGAATATGTAAATGCCACCAGGTTTCAACACTCTCTTCACTTCTGCACAAATTTAAATCATCAATGAGTACATGAGAAAATTAAGCAGACAAAGGACGCTGAAGAGACTTGCTCATAAGAAGGCAAAAATTCCAGTTCAATTACAATAAAGTTCCAAGAAGATGGAAGCCACATTTAGTCCAGTTAATACTTAACCGTGGTACTTGCATCCCACCGAGAAACCAATACATTAGCAAACAGTTGCAACTTTCTGGGGGTACTATGCCTTGACAAATAAGACCATAAGGGAACATAGTCAAATTATTCTCCTAAATCAGGTGCAGAGTTATATTTCATTTTATGCCCACTCCTTGCAGTGCAAGTACAGAACAAATAAAAATGAAATAAACGAGGAAGCAATCCCCCTTCTTGGTATCATTTCCATTTTTTCTAATCCTCTTTTTTTCTCTGGAAACCAAATCCCAACATTTCTCTAAAGACCACATAGCATGTCATTTGTTGCTGAGAATATTAAGCAAATCTAACCACAAGCTAGAAGTATTTCCACTAGGTTTTTGGTGCCATTATATAAGGAATAAAAAACCTATCCCAAAAGAAATGCCATGAAAAGGAATAGCATAGATCACCTCGCAATGATGCATCAACATCACTGACAGAGCATAGCACAAGTGTTCCTATGACCACATCCATAGAGTTGTCCTCAACTGGCAAATCTTCAGCAAACTGTCTCGAAAATACATGTAAGAAATATTAGCCACTCATTTTGCTTGATAAAATGGTTAAGCTACCTGTCCATAAGGTATCTCATGGTAAATTTCATGCAACTTTAAGTACATTACAATTCGTGCATTCATTCACCATGCTAAAGAAAAGAAAATAGACAAGAAATGAAGTTGTCTTTTTTTTCCCCTTCCTTCAGCTGAAGTATTTAACCTTGTAAACTGGAAATGGCATAACTGTATAAATGAGTCAAGCCAGAAAATACAAAGGTGTAAAGCCTTAAGAAGGTTAATTATAAACACAAACAAAGTTGTAGCATTTGTAAAGGCTAATTCAATTCCTATCATCATTGAGTCGTTCCAATGCATGGCTACCTTAATATCAATCAGCTTTCTTTTCTAAGACTTCATTTTAACTCTTATGGGGTAAACAGTTTTCTCTATCGATGAATATTACTACCGTAAATTTACTATCTATTTTCATTCACTTATGATAACTAAAGATCAATCCTCTGCTTACCTTACATGGACTTAACAAAAAATTTAATTTGTTATAGATAAATTGTTCTACTCTCCTCTCCCACTTGTCATGATAAAGCAGCCTAAGTCACCTGCAACACTAACTATTTCTGCAATTTTCCTCGTGTAATATTTAGGTTGCCCACACAATTTACAAGGCATTGACAAACCATTTTGAAATGCATCATATGAAATTCTCTATCCATTTCCCCTGTTTACAGAAAAACCAGCTCTAGATGTACTTCATTATCTTTGCCATTATAACCGATTCTCTTTCTGGGAGGGCGATCACGCCGCCATTCGAACTCTACAAGACCCCAGATATAAGATCACCTTAGGTTTGCCAGCTAGTAGTTGCTATCTAAAGAACACAATGCCCTATCAGCTTCTTAAAGCATCAAGAGCAATGCCACAACCACGACCAAGCGGGGGAAAAGACCATGTCATCTTTCCTAGAATTCCAGTGCCAAAGCAACATACCCCTCGTAAGAAGCTGAAATTCTCGGGTGGTAAACCCGAAGAAACCGCCGCTTCCCACGCGTACTTCTCCATCTCCTTGTTGGGATCCACCCCATACACGCGTGCATTGCCTGTACCAGAGTAATACTTCAGATTGGGGCCTGTCCCAACCCCCATCTCCAGCACCACCTTATTCTCCATTTTGCCGAGCAGCTTGAAGATCTCGCTCTTATAGCTCTCGATCTTCGCATCACAACATCAGCATCATAGAAACACACACATATAGACAGCATCAGAGGCTCGGGAGCAAAGCAGAGAGACGCCACCGCTTACCATCGACTCGTACCTCCCCATGCACCCGTGCATCACCTTCGCGTAGAACTCATCGTACCACTCGGGCCTCCACCGGCGGTTCGCAAATCCAGCACCGCCGGTCAGGACCTAATTGTCCTCCAGGTTGTCAGCAGAAAGGGATGTGTACAGGAAAGAACTCTATTGGTGTATGGATGGGGGGAGGAGTGTGGGCTTACCATGGGGTCGGGGGCGGGGGCACCGCCAGCGCGGGCCTCGGGGCGCTGCGGAGGGGACGCGAAGGCGAGGAGAGGGCCTCCGGCTCCGAGGAGGAGGCTTCGCCTCCCCCGGCCGGTGCAGCAGGAGCATCTGCCGGGGGGAGGCGGTGCTTCGGGGCTCGGTGATTCCTGCCCGTCGAGGGCGCGGACGAGGCCTCGGCGGAAGGGCGCGCGGGGGCGTGCGAGGTGGAGCGGGTGGGAGGGGAGGCGGAGGGGAAGAGAGGAGACAGCGGCTGGGAGAGGCATCTTGCCTTTTAGCGGGAAGCGCGGGGACTAGACACAGCGTGGGAAGTACGCTTTTCCGACGAAAGGGGATCGCCGGATGCGTAATTGTGGTCGTAAGAAATTAAGTTATTCTAGTTTGAAGTCCTGAGTTCTTTTCTTTTGAGGATGGTATCCCTCGCTTAATCTCATTCAAAGAATCTTTACCATTGGATGGGAAGAATAAGATAAGTCGGCTTTGTCACCACTGATAGGGCTCGTTTACTTGTCTACTTAAATATCTCTTTTGACGGGATCATCCTTGTTTATTAGTCTACTTACTACTCCCTTAGCATGAAACTTGATCGGATTTTGCCCATCTAAATCTATATCATGCTAATACCGGTTCAAAGGGATGTCAAGTAAACAACAGGTTTCGTAACTCTCTTATATGTCTCTTGCACCAGTTTCAAGTCAAATAGAAATTAGTATTAACCTAGTTTCTCTAACCCCCTAGTAAACTACTTTTTAAGATTTATACTCTGTTTTTTTGATAGGAGAGGTGTGCTTTGGGATGGGATCTTAAATGCCTCAAACATTTCTCTTTGCTAAATCTACTCTAGTAGATAAACAGAGAGAGAAGAATCTAGATGAGGGCATCCAACTGTGGATTGCGACAATGGTAATAAGGCGGGAAAGGAAACAATTAATTCCAGCTAAAGCAAGTGACTGTGGAAACAGGGTGAGATAGGTTCCCCGTCCGTTTTAGAAAAATTTGAGCAGAAGAACTGATCTTGCACTCTATCATGTCGAACTACTCGACCAATCGACGTCTTCCTAGTTACCAAATCAAGCAGTTCAGTTCGACAGTGTGCCTAGATATAGGCCCCACGGACTTTCAGTATATTTATAGAAGTTTTGACATGCCGACAATTTTACAAGGCACGAACCATTTCGAAAAATTCATCACATGGAATTCCCTATCCATTTCCTCTATTTACATAATACCATTTAGATATAATCCCAAAACCAACTCCGAATATACTTCATTACCCCATTACTAACTGCTTTTTCTAGAAGGGTGATCAGGCCACCGTTTGAACTTTAGAAGATTCCAAATATAAGATCACGTTGGTTTTGCCAATTAGTAGTTGCAATCAAAGGAACACAATGCCTCATCAACCTCTTAAAGCATCAATGGCAACAGCAATGCCACATCCACGACCAAGGAGAAAAATCCAAATAGTGTTTCCTAGAATTCCAGTGCTTACCCCTCGTAAGAAGTTGACATTCTCAGGTGGTAAACCCGAAGAAACCGCCGCTTCCCGTGTGTACTTCTCCATCTCCTTATTGGGATCCACCTCATACACGCGCACATTACCCGCCCCACCGTAGTACTTCAAATTGGGGCCCGTTCCAACCCCAATCTCCAGCACCTCCCTATCTTCCAAGCTGAGCAGCTTAAAGACTTCGTTCTTATAGATCTCGATCTTCACATCACAACGTTGGAATAAGACAATTACAAACACACACACAGACATGCTGCTAGAAGCGAGAAGAAATGCTGCTGCTCACCGCCGACCTGTACCACCCATGCACCCATGCATCGCCTTCGCGAAGAGCACGTCGTACCACTCGGGCCTCCACCGGCGGGGGTTCGCACCTCCCGCGTCGCCCGCCGGGACCTAATCGCGCCCTCCACGTTGTCAGCAGAAGGGGGGGTACATAGGCATCTTTCGGTGTATGGATGGGGAGAGCGTGTGGACTTACCACGGGGTCGGAGGGGTCGTCGCTAGCACGGGCCTTGGGAGGGGAGGCGGAGGCGAGGAGAGGGCCCCGCAGCAGGAGGCGGCTTCGGCTCCCCCACAGAACGGTGCAACAGGAGCATCTGCGCGGGCGAGGCGGTGCTTTGGGGCTCGGGGATACCTGCGCAAGGAGGGCGCGGACGACGCCTCGGTGGAGGCTTGCGCGGGGGCGCGCGAGGTGGAGCGGGTGGCAGGGGAGGGAGGAGATGGTGGTGGGGAGCATCATGGCCTCTTAGCGTGAACAGTGGGGACTGGGCAGAGCGAGGGGATGGGCTTTGTTTTGACGATGGGGAATTGCGGGATACGTTTGGTCGATTCGCCAACTGCTAGGTAAGGGTGTGTGGGCGCGGTTGCGTAGAACCAACTTTATGTCATATATATAGGGTGGTATTATATATATTTTATTATATACTTCAAAATATACTTCCGCCTTAAATGAAATCCTACTTCTCCTCCTGCGTCATCACCTACCCAACTACAACCTCCTCTAGTCACCACCATCGCCTGCCAACGTGACAAGGAGCCTAGCCATAGCTATCACACCTCCGTCTCCTACTAGCATGACAAGGAGTTCCACGCTAGGCAGTGCCTCACCAAGGAGTAGAGTTGTCGCCATTGTGCCTCCGTCGCTTGCCAGCGCGATGAGGAGCTCCGCACCAAGCAACGCCTCATCAAGGAGCAAAGCCGTCGCTCCTCCCCATCCGATTCCTCGATTTACACCTTCCACCTCGAGGACCACCTCTCTCGCATGCACACTGCCAACCACCTCCTCGTCGTCGGCGACCTCAAAGACGAGGCGCTCCTCTCCGCGCACTCGATTCCATCCTCGCCTTCTCCTCCACTCTCATCTTCGCCACCATCTCCAAGGACCTTCTCACCATCAGCTACCTCAGCCTCTATGGCCAGGTTCATGGTGCCCCCTCCCACCCCGCCTCTCCCTCGACAATGCTTTTGATACGTGATGATTTTTTTGCCTTTTTAGAGTTCTTGCTGAATTAGTTCTTAATTGGAAGTGGAGTGTATATTTCTGAACTTGCAATTAGTACTCTTGATGCTGTAGGATTTTTTTTTTTGTTTTGCTTTTTGTCATTGTTGTTCGAGTAAGTGTTGCAACTGTAAAATGTGGTTGTTATGTTTGTTTGAATTAAACTTTCTGATTTACTGATATACCTAAAATGGAACTTATCGGTTTAATTCCCTTATGTAATTGTGATCCATGCATTGGAATCAATGTGTGCGTCCAGTGATCTTAATTTGAATTATCGACCTGAATAACTGTGGTAACATTGATGCTGTTAGTAACAATGGTGATGTCATTAGCATCTACTTGTCATCACTAAAATTTGAACTGGTGGTGTCGTTAGCATCTATTATAGTGCCGACTGCACTTATTGGAGATAGAGTTTCCCTCTCCCTCAATCGAAATTTGAATTCGAATGTAAGGGACACATGTAACTCCATGTGACTCTCCTTTCTCTTAATTAAAAATGGTAATAGCACTTTTAGGGTCTAAAAATGTGATTTAACCTTTTATATCCATGAGCACATGTGACTCTCCTATGTGGCTCCACCTCATCCACATGGCATCCACTTCAGCAAGATAAGTGCTAAGTAATTGATGCCAATAATAGCATGAAAATGTACGTGGTGACATTGGAATCTAACTTACATGATTGGTGGTGATGCGATTAGCACCAATGGTGATGCCGTCTGCATCTATAATGGTGTCGTTAGCATGTACTTGTCTTCACTGAAATTTGAGATGATGGTATCGTTAGCATCTATTGTAATACCGACGGCGCCTATTGGAGACAGAGTTTTCCTCTCCCATGTAAGTATCCTTTCTCTTAGTTAAAAATGATAATAGCACTTTTAGGATATAAAAAATTAGTTTAACCTTTTATATCCATAAGCACATGTGACTCTCCTATGTGGCTCCACCTCATCCATGTGGCATCCATCTCAACAAGATAAGTGATAAGTAATTTATGCCAACAACAACATGAAAATGTATGTGGTGACATTGATATCTAAACTTACGCAATTTGTGGTGATGCCATTAGCATAAATGAGTGATGCCATTAGCACCTATGGTGGTGCCGTAGCACCACAATAGGTGTTTACATAATTGATGCCAACAACAATAAAATAAGTGATGAGTAATTGATGTTAACAATACCAAGAAAAGTGATATTTGTAATAGATACTTGAGCACAATAAAAGTTACTGAATAGGTGGTAGGAGCACCAACATGAAAATATACGTGATGACATTAGTATCTAAACTTATGCGATTGGTGGTGATGCCATTAGCCCCAATTGTAATGCTATCAGCATCTATGGTGGTGCCGTTAGCATTTACTTATCTTCACCGAAATTTGAGATTGTGGTGCCGTTAGCATCTATTGTAGTGTTGACGGCACCTATTGGAGACAGTTTCTCTCTACTTCCACCGAAATTTGAATTTGAATGTTGAAATGATCCTTCCCAAGGATCGTTCGTAGTTTTTCGGAAAGATAAGAACATGAGCGCAATTTTAAACCCCTTGGGTTTAGGTGTGTGGGCCTTACGGAAAGAGAAAGATTCTGCGGGGGAGATTTCGCAATTTCACTCTCTCTTCCTACACAACACACCCACACGACACACCCACGCACACACCCCCTCACAAACCCTCACCTCTCCCTATTTAACACCCCTACCTTCACCTCTCCATCTCCACCACCTCCACCTCCTCATCTCCACCACCTACTGGCAACCACCTCCTTCCCTATCCCCCTTGCAGCCACGAGTAGGGAGGAAGGAGGGGAGCTCGAGACGAAGGAGCATGAGAGAGAGGGAGAGTGAGAGCATGAAAGAAAGGAAGAGTGTGGGTGAGGGAGAGCGAGAACGAGGAGCTCAGAGGAGCTTGGGAGAGGAGGTGTGGCCAAGGGAGCTCGTGGAGAGGAGCTCCGCAACCTCCTGCAGTCGCTGGAGGAGCTACTGCAGTCTCTGCGGGCGGAAAGGAGCATGAGGAGAAGGTTCGCAGGGCGTACTGCGGAAACATTTTTTCGCAGTATCAAACTTCTAGAACTCCATCAAGACATCTAAAGGAGCCTCAGGATGTCTAGAACTGGCGCCGAACGTCTGACAGCACGCGAGGTGTCGAAGTACATGCTCTGTGCGCGCTACATGCACGTACATCTTTTTACGTGTCATGTTTTTAAACCCGCGCGCATGCGCACGTACAAGACGTTGGAAAGGCGCGTGCTGCACCCTTCGAGGTGTTCTAGGACGTTTGGAAACAGTGCTAGACATTTGACTACACTCTCAGACGACCAAAGGGAGTGTCAGAGGTCTAGGATCTCCCTCAAACAGCTGCAGAGGGGTTCGGACGTCTAAAGAAGCTGCAGGAAAGCAACGTGAGTTTTTGAGGTCGTTTAAGACATTTGGGTCTAGTCCTAGACGTCTGATTTTAATCAGTATGCGTGTTTTTGGCCCGTTCAGGGCCTAAATGGAACCAGCTTTGTGCAAACGAAATATCGTTGGTTTCCGTTTGAGTTTCTCTACGTGTTAGTATCACTTGTATACTGTTTTGAACTAATTTGATGTGAATTGGTCAATTGTATAGGTCTCTAGCTAGTAGAGTATACGGGGCCCATGGAGATAACGGGATCTGCGATTCGAGCCCCTATTCCACCCGTGTATCCCAGTAGAGTAATTTTTTTCAATATTATGAATTAATTAATCAAGTGCATGCTATCTTAGAATGAATTGATTGAACCCTAGGATATGAAATGACTCTTAGGGCAGAATTAAGTAAATGAACATTGCTTGAGCCATGCGGTTTAATTCTTAAATGCATGTTAGAACTCTTAATGCTAGCAAATGAATAGCTACATGATGTGATGCTTCTTTCAGTTATTAAATTACAAGCTACTTGCTAAATGGTTGAGAACCAAGTTGTGAACGACATATGCATGTCGTGAAATAAAATGAAAAGAATACAATGCATGAACCCTACGGGGAATTAGAAAAGGAACTCACGTATATGGAACGAATATCGTATCTAGAAGGGAAGTGAGCTGACTCTCGAGTACACAGTACCGAGGAGAGCAACTGTCCTTTTTGCATGGAAAGTGAGCTGGTCCACGTGTATGCGGTATCGAGGAGAGATACCATTACTTTAGTGTAGGGGGGAGCTAGCCGCCCTTGGGTTGTGACCCGGGGTTAGGAATAGCACCCTACATCGACTCTTGTTACTTTAGTGTAGGGGGGGAGCCAGCCGTCCCATGGGGCTCGAGGTTAGGACTGGCCACCCTACACAGACTCTTGTTAGGCCCTCTAAGCAAACCGTAATAATCGAGCGAGGGTACGCAAACTTCTGAGGAGCGAGATCCCTGTTTTGAGAGGGTAAGGCCCTGTTCTAGTCTGTGTTGTATGTTTGGGCGTATCCGCTAGCGGAAATGACTGATCGCGTGCCAGTGCGAGGTTGTTACCCATGCGCTTATCGCGTGTGCCATAGTCATCGCTACGTCGCAACCGTGACTTCGAGGTGGTAGACCGAGTGTAGGACTACCACGGGGGCTCTCCCGGCTAGGAGAGTGCCACATATACATCCTACATCATTGAATAAACTACAATCAAGATTGTTCCCTTAGGGAATAAGAGGATTAAGAAATGTTGTGAACCCTTATTAGAATAATCAAATCAGAAACACCTGGTTGAAATAAATGGAAATGAATGCATAGTTATTTGCTTGTTTCTTTTAATTAAATTGCATATAAATGGCTCAGCCATCACTCTACTCAGCGTTAGCTGACCACGGATTATATAACCATGTTTAGGTCAGGGACTTGAACAGTCAGCGCCATCGGCTGCTGAGGGTGCTGGGCCCAGCCGTAGTGTTTTTCTCCTTTCTGTTTCAGAGCTCTTTGTAGTAGTGAGTACCTTTAGCGTGTATTAGATGTTTCTGCTATATTTCTGTTCATGTTATATTTCCCTCTGTTGTAATTGTGATGGCTATGTATATTGTAATGCTCTTTCGCTTGTGGCATGTAATATTTTTTAGACTTCTCATTCTGTTTTCCATTACCGCTCTTACTTATTTCTGCTTAGTTACATTGCATGTGTGGTTGTGGAATATTTTTTACTTTTGGTTATTTCTCGTTTAACGACTGGGTCTTGTGATTAGTCAAGGCGAACCGATCTCGAGTCCTGTAGGGAGATGGGATCGGGTCGTAACAAATATGAAGGATACATGTGACTCCATGTGACACACATTTCTCTTAGCTAAAAATGGTAATAGTACTTTTAAGATCTAAAAAGATAATCTACCTTTTATATCTATAAACACATGTGATTTTCCTATGTGGCTTCACCTTATCCACATGGCATCCACCTTAACATGTCATGTAGGATGGGTATAACGGTGGATATAAAGTAGAGCACCTCTCCCTTTTTTCTTATATATATAATGGGGCGTGCCCCTTATTGTATATGATAGTTGTGTATTATTTGTTTATTTGTTTATTTTAAACATTCAACTACATTGCACCTCCCATTCACATGTCTATTTGATTTTACTTTCCGCCTGCTTGAGACTCCTTTTCCTTTCACTCGAGACCCAAACTCTACCGGTTGGTGGGGCTCTAGCCGGCCATTGTGCTGGCTGGAGCCCCCCTTCCACATCTATTCCACCTTTTCGCTCTGCCCCATCTTCATTCCCTCCTTTCAAGTGGGTTTCTTCAAAGCTCAACCTTCTTCGCCTCTGCTTCTTCGTTAGTGTAGGGCTTACAGCGGAGGCCCTGCGCCCAATGCGTGGATGCTGGAGCTCCAGGTCTGGCCAGGGTGGTGGCTGCGGTGTGCATGCACGTGAGGCAGTGATGGTGTCTGATGGAGGCGGTGGCGGCTACGAGAGCAGCTTCTAGTGGCAGAGGTTTTCCCGTGATCTTGCTTGGGCGAGGGCCCCCTTTAGATGCCGATTTTCCATCTCCGCTTCGCTTTCACTTAGATCGACATCAATTTTGATGTTTGGGGCTATGTCAAACCCAGGCTCATTATGACTAGGTGGTTAGTCGGCTTACTCCTAATTGTTCCTCACCTATTAGCATAGTTCGTCGACGTCGGCGACTCTTTGTCGTATCTACTGCATGGCGCGAGTTCTTTCCCGCATCGAAATTGATACTTAGGATGCTTCTTTTCTATTTTTTTCCCATTTTTATTTTCTTTGTTTGGTTGCTTTGGAGTTCCCCCCTCTTGAGGGAGAGTTGCTTTCCCCCTCTCTGAGAGGTGTAGGATACATTTCTACCTTACCCATTAGGTTACGTCCTTGTATCAGTTTCCTTCCCCAAATGAAAAGTTTTCCTTTAAAAAAAAGGTTATAGTGAACCTACCCCTCTATACTTTTTTTTTTTCTTGAACACTGAGCTACAGTGGACCTCCCCTCTCTCTTACTCTCTATCATTTTTTTCTCTTATTCATTTTTCTTGTACATTGTTTAACACGTACGTACAATTCAAATTTCATCTTTGCCATCGGCCTCCTCGTCTTCTGCTCTTCCATTAGCGACCAATATTGAGTATGTTTTTATGAGAGTATAGAATACTATATATGCAAAATGAGGCACTGTTAATACAATATAAGATACCAATTGAAAATCAAAATATACCTAATAGTATATTTTGCAGCACATGATGTATTCTAATTTTCGATCGTTGTTTTGTTTTATTTTTTTCTAATCGAATTTCTAACTTTCGTTTGGTGTGTGAAAGCGAGAAATAAAAACACATCAGTTTGAAAATTTTTAATTCATATGTTTTGATTTTTATGTATAAAATCAAAATATATCGATTGTCATAGGTGAAAAGTAAAAAAAGGTATGAAAAATCAAAATAAACCGATTGATATCGATGAAAAGCTAAATGTTAATTTATTTCTTTTATTTTAGCTTTTATTTATTGCATAAAAGTGACGAAATGTTTACTGAATTATTTATTTATTTAGTTTTAAACTTCCATTTTATGTAATGTTGGGAGAGCAACATGGCTTTTTTTTCTATTGACTTTTGTACTAAGGAACGGATTCAAAATTGGCGAGTTATAGGTTTTTGTGGAGGCAAAGGAAATTGATAAAGTCATTGTGGTTGTCAAAAAGACAAAAGGATATTTGGTAACACTTGGGAGTTTTGGATATGGTCGGCAAAGGAGGAGGAAGGGCAATGCTTCCGAACATTCATTAGTAAAAAGTGATAATACAATCTCTTTTCTCTCATAGATTGCCTCTCGAGCAGCCTCAAGAGCCTTTCTTTGCTATTTATAATGTCAAAAGGAGATCTCGTCGTAAGATCTTCTGTTCGGGCATGTCTGTTGTTAGGACACATCTATTGTCAGACTATTAATGACGCTTGTAATGCCATTGTTACCGTCGGCGTGGGCATCGTGGACTTTTTCCACCACCTTTTTGACCTCGACTAAACCAGGTCTTCTGACGGGTCGGATCTTATTCAGACCTGCCTGAGCATAGGCAGGTCGTGTAAAATCAGATCCGGCTGATTAATTAGGGTCCAGGTAGCCGCATCCTTTCCCGGGCTTCCAGCGAAGTTTTGGATCCGAGGGTGCTTTTTGCCTCTCGTTATATGGCCCTCACTCTTTAGCTAGCGGATACTACTGAGAGAGTAATTAAAGTATTTAAAACTCTGTTATAAATGATGCCCCTAAATGGTTTTATGACTTTTTCATTAAAGTGGGGCGAGCATTTGCAAGAAAGCGAGAATTGCAATTCTAGGTGGCGAAGGTGCCTTTGGTCTTGCCATCTTTAGAGAGGCGATTTTGTAGTAAAGGGAATGGGGCCAGGATACGCCTGAGTTTCTGTAACGACCCGATTCCCGAGTCCCTACGAGACACGAGAACCGGACCGACTCGACTAATCCCAAGACCTGGTCGTCCAACGAGGAAGTAACCAAAAGAGCAGTAAAATAAACCACATTCATCATGAATATAACTAACAGTAAGAAAATACAACAGTAAGGAAAGAAACCACTACAGTATATACCTACTGTAGACGGGTAGAGGATTTAATTCCAAAAAGAACGCAACTCGAAACGCAGAAAACGGAACCCGAACGGGCCCTAAACGGGTCGAAAACGACGAAACAGTGCAAAATCAGACGTCTGGAACTTATTCCAGACGTCTTAAAAAGTGGATCAGGGGTTACCTTTGCTCTGCGTGGTCTCTCAGACGTCCAGAAGCCTGTGGGGGTGTCTGCCTAGTTCCCAGACGTCCGATGGTCACCTCGGACGTCTGGAAGTCGTTCTCGTCGTCTGGCACTGCAGCCAGATGTCTAATTCGCGTTGGATGCGAATCTCAGAACCTGCGCGTACCCATTTCCTCTCTCTTAGTACGGTCAGTCGAAGAAGAGGAAGAAAGACGGAATAACTCACCTTTCAGACGTCTGGACAGTCCTCCAGACGTCGTCCACGTCGTCTGGCTAGACTCCCAGACGTCTGATTCTGGAAAAGTTTCCAGAACCAGGGCGCCACTTGCCCTCCGCTCACAACTCTCGCCCACGCCGCGACCTCGTCCGCCTGCTGCTCGAGCTGTAGCAGGCCTCCCGCGTCACCCCGCGTCCGCTGCGCCCCCGTCGGCCGGCTCCCAGCAGCCCCGGCGAGCTCGCCCTCACGGCCGAGTGCCTCTTCCCACGCGCAACACCTCCTCCCACGCTCACCACGGCTGTCGCTGCCGCCGCTCACTCGCTCTCGCGCACCGGCTGGAAGGAGAAGAGGAAGGGCGGAGGTGACGGGAGTGAGGGGGAGGGCGTGGCCTTTTAAGGCCGCGCGAGGAGGAGAGAGAGAGGACTGAGGGCGCAGCCTGCAGCTGCAGGAGAGAGGGAAAAAGAGAGAGAGATGCACACGCAGGTCTGCGCGCTCAGGCGCGCAGACGAAACCGTTGTGTCAAAAAAAATCGAATCCCAGACGTCTGGAAGGAGTTCCAGACATCTGGTCCGACGTCTGGGCCACCTCCTAGACGTCTTAAAATACGTCTAAAGCCGCGCGTTCGTAACAATATAACAAGCTCAAAGGAAGTTTCCTCCCCGAAACTTGCGCTAACTAGGGTGCGGGAAAGACGTCAAAATAACCATAACAAACTCAAAGAGGACCGAAGCTGGTCCGAAAAGACGTACCCGCGAAGAGTTCCGGGTACCGCTCCCGCATTGCCGCCTCAGGCTCCTAGGTAGCCTCCTCGTACCGCTGGCTCCTCCACAAAACCTTTACCAGGGGTACTTGCTTTCGTCTCAAACTGCGGACGGCTCGGTCTAGAATCTGCACTGGCCGCTCGGGGTAGGTCAGGTCGTCGCGCATCTCGACGCTCTCGTGACTCAGTACGTGACTGGGATCGGTTACGTACTTCCTGAGGTTGGACACGTGGAACACGTTGTGCATACCATAAAGCTGCGGGGGGAGGGCAAGCCTGTAAGCAACGGGTCCAACCCGCTCCAGGACCTCAAAGGGCCCCACAAACCTCGGCGCGAGCTTCCCTCTCACCCCAAACCACTGCAGGCCCTTCATGGGCGAAACACGAAGAAAGACGTGATCCTCAACCTCAAACTGCACCTCTCTGCGTCTCTGATCCGTGTAGCTCTTCTGTCTGCTCCTGACAGTGCGGAGTCGCCTGTGGATCTGCTCGACTACCTCCTGACTCTGCCGGATCAACCTGGGGCCAACCTCCCACTTGGTCCCCACCTCAACCCAACTCAAGGGTGCCGTACACCTCCATCCGTACAGAGCCTCGTAGGGAGCCATGCCGATGCTCGAGTGATAACTGTTGTTGTATGCAAACTCCGCTAGGGGCAGGTGCTCCTCCCAAGAGCCCCTCCAGTCCAGTACACAGGCACGCAAAAGGTCCTCAAGTGTCTGTATCGTGCGCTCGGACTGTCCGTCCGTCTGGGGGTGGTAAGCTGTACTAAACCTCAACCGCGTCCCCAGGGCCTGCTGAAACTCAGCCCAAAACTGGGACGTAAAGCGGGTATCCCAGTCGGATACGATCTCTCGCGGAACTCCGTGTAGTCGTACCACATCGCAGATGTACCTCTCTGCCAACTGTGCTGGTCCCAAAGTGACTCGGATCGGCAGGAATCGTTCCATCTTCGTCAGTCTATCCACAATTACCCAAACAGCGTCGTGCCCTCGCTGGGTAACAGGTAAGCCCACCATCAAGTCCATGGTGATGCTCTCCCACTTCCACTTTGGCACTGGAAGCGGCTGTAGCGGCCTTGCAGGCCTCTGATGCTCGGCTTTCACCTGCTGGCACACTAAGCACTACTGCACGAATTCACCCACATCCCGCTTCATCCCCCTCCACCAAAACTCGTGTCTCAAGTCGTGGTACATCTTCGTGTTTCCGGGATGTATGGTGAACCTGGAACCGTGTGCCTCAGTTAGGAGCTCTTTCAACAGCTCCTCGTCTCTGGGAACGCACAACCATCCCCTCAGGCGCAGCACCTGGTCTGTGAAAGAGAAGTCCCCTGGGTCTCCTGACAGTACTCTGTTGCGCAAGGACTGCAAGTACGGATCGGCCATCTGTCCTGTGATGATGCGATCTATCAGCTTTGGCCTAGTCTGTCGTGTCACCGTCACTGCCCCACAGTGCCCCCGTAACTCCAGGGGTTGCCAATTGCCCACCTCCTCCAAAAGGCTCCAACTCTGTAACTGTAAACTGGCCAAGTGTGCGGGTGCTTTACGGCTCAAGGCGTCAGCCACCACATTGGCCTTTCCCGGGTGGTAGGAGATGCTGCAGTCATAGTCCTTCAGGAGCTCCAACCAACGTCTCTGTCTCATGTTGAGCTCCTTCTGATCAAAAAGGTATCTGAGGCTCTTGTGATCTGTGAAAATCTTGAAGGTCTCACCGTACAAGTAGTGCCTCCAGGTCTTCAGCGCGAAGACAACCGCTGCAAACTCTAGGTCGTGGGTAGGGTAGGTATGCTCATGGGGCTTCAGTTGCCGCGAAGCGTAAGCGACAACGTGACCCCTCTGCATGAGCACACCTCCTAACCCCTGCAAGGAGGGGTCCGTGTACACAACGAACTCACCACTACTGTCAGGGATGGTGAGCACGGGAGCTGAGGTCAACCTCTCCTTCAGCTCCAGAAAACATGCCTCACAGGTGCCTGTCCAAGAGAAGGGCACGTCCTTCAGGGTCAACTGTGTCATAGGATGCGCAATCTGTGAAAAACCTCTGATGAATCGTCTGTAGTAGCCTGCCAGTCCCAGGAAACTGCGAATCTCAGTGACTGAACGCGGTCTCTCCCACCTGAGTACTACCTCGACCTTGGCTGGGTCCACCGCCAAGCCGTCTCCAGAGATCACATGACCTAAGAAGGTCACCTCCCTCAACCAGAACTCGCACTTGCTGTATTTGGCGTACAGCCTACGTCGTCTCAGAGTGTCCAGAATCATTCGCAAGTGCTATCCGTGCTGCGTCTGATCTCTAGAATAGATGAGTACATCATCTATGAAAACCACCACGAACTGGTCCAAGTACGGTCTAAACACCCGGTTCATCAGATCCATGAAAGCAGTGGGGGCATTGGTCAGCCCAAACGGCATGACCAAAAACTCGTAGTGTTCGTACCGGGTGCGGAAAGCTGTCTTGGAGACGTCGGTCTCCCTGATCCTCAACTGGTGGTATCCTGATGAGAACCTCATCATAAGCCATAACTAGCTCATTTTGACCCAATACAAAGGATAAAAGCTCCTACATAACTCAAGGAAAGGCTTAACTCAGAGAATTCTGAGTTTAAGGAGAAAATAAGTCATAAGGGGTAAAAATGCAATTTTATCAGTATAATCTGCATACAGGGTAATTCATGGTCCAAACACAGGTCAAGCAAACCGAATAAGAAGGAAAGTGGGATGATCTGACAAGGGCTACAGCAATTCCAAGGAACTAAATGATAATCTGTAACCTTAAAACAAATCCACTTCAATTCACGAGGTTCGAGGCAAAGTAAAAATAGAATAAACCCTCTAAAATTCATAGAAAAATAATCTCTAGGGTTTAGAACCTTCAATTTGGCCTTCAGATCCCATTTTGACCGACATTGAGAACCATGCCCAATTAATAACTTAATTTGGGTTTTTGCATAAATTGACCGGTCAAACAAGGTTTAATCTAGAAATAAAATTCACCATCAAATTCCTTAGGTCCTAATTAGTCATGTATAAAAACTTGAGCCTAAGAAGAAACCTTCTTGACCAACTTTGCACTTTGGTCCTCATATATTTACTTTTTGGCCCTCAACTTTTGAACCCTCACATTTCTGCCCCTAACTCTCCTTCGTTCTTTGCATTCAGGTCCCTCCTGCTAAAACCTGCCAGCACCATGCTCCGGCGACCTTGCGCGGAGCATGGCGCCGCGCAGGGTGAGGGGGAGGGGCTGGCAAGTCAACCGGGGGTGCCCTGCGTCGTCAGCCGTCGCAGGAACACCCCCTGGTCGCTGCAACCCACCATACCGGCCATGCGAATGCACGGACGGTATGGGTTTCCATCTCCGGCGTCCTCCGGCGAGGGAGACACGTCGTCTCCCTCCGCCCTCCTCTCTGATTCCGCCTCTATAAATACCCCCGTCGCTCCGCCGTTCTGAGCAGCTCGGTCCTGACGGAGAAAGACCCCCACTTCCTCTCTTCCCACTCCGACAGGAAGCCCTCCAGCTCCGGCGGCCTCCCCTCTTCCTCCTCGTCGCTCTGCCGCACTACCAGCTGCAGGGTTGCTCTCCTTCGCTCTTCCCGCGCCACGCCGCACCCAGCTGGCGCCTCTCCGGCCCTCTGCTCGCCGCCGCCCCTTCCCTCGGGCATCTTCTTCTCCGGCGACAGTCGATACGACTGTCGCCCGCTCCGACCCCTCCTCGTCCTGCTAAGTAGGTAGAACTCCTCCTCTTCCTCCCCTCTTCCTTTTTCCTCACTTTAAACATTTACTGTCGCCCTCGATTCCGACCAATCACCCTCACCTTCTCCGCCTCTGGCCATCCTCCGGCGAGCCGCTCCCATCACTCCAGCAACCCACACGGCTCGCCGACCACCGCAGAACCTCCGCCTCCTCACCCTGATCAACCTCCGCCCTTCCACTTCCCCCACATCACCCTCTGCAACTTCACCGAACAAACCCATCTTCCGACCCACAGTCCGACCTAGGGCAGCTCTTGGGCTCCGCCCCGCCGCCTGCACACCCCCCGACCACCTTCGCCGTGCCACGGCGAAGGTCCTCCGCGTTTCTGATTGGGCCGAGAGGCCGTTTTTCTGTGGGCAGGCACCTGCGCTCGTCGCCGCCATTGTTGAAGCGAAGCAGCTTCTTCACCTGCTGCCCCAGGTGCGCCGCGCCCAGGTCACCCTCCCAGGCTGTGCGGGGACACTTCGGCAAAGCGTTAGGCTGCAGTTGAGGCGAAGCTCTCGCGCGAAACCCCCGCGCTTCGCCTCGACTGCCGCTGCTTCCTCCGCGCAGGCACCCAAATTGGGGTGGGACATTTAGTCCCACCTCGTAAACTTTCAGAGGAGAGCGCCCGCATAAAGGCAAAAAGCGCCTTATGCTCGTTGCCTCCTGAGCACGGGGTGAGGTCCCTCAGTCACTCGCTCGCTCGACCCGGTCTCGTCCGCGCTCACGCCTCGCGGACCTGGCCCGACCCGACTTAGACTGACCTGCACTCCTCGCCCACTACTCACGCCGGTGGGCCTGGACCCGGGCGCGACCCGTACCTGGCAACCCGGCAGCTCTGGGAGAGCTTTCCTAAGAGCGGCTTCTGTGAGAGAGAGACGCGGGGGAGGGTAGAGATAGGTTTTGCCCCTCTGATCAAGCAGTGCAAGTTTGCAGGCACAGGTGAAGAAGAAGAACCGGAGAAGAAGATTGACGGAAGAAGAGCAGCCAGGACTGCTCGAAGCAAAGAGGAAAAGGCGAAGAAGAAGAAGACGAGCGAGCCAGAGAAGAAGGACGACGCTCTGAAGGCAGAAAAGAAGAAGAAGAACAGGACAAGGACCGCTCTGCAGAAAAAGAAAGAGACAAAGCAGAAACAAGAGCTAAAAGACGAAGAAGAACATCACCCACTGCTGCAGATAAAGAAGACAGAAAGAAGAAGACCACAAGGAGATAAAGGAACCAAAAGCCAAAGAGAAGAGAAAAGAAAGAAGAAGACAGACGAGAAAGAAGAAGCCAACAAATTTTCATCTCTCTCTCTATCTATCTATATTTTTGTAAAAGAAACTTTGTACCCCTAGAATACAACTTGCTCCCTGAGTTCGACCTCGGGAACTCTTTTATTTTCCGAGTAAAAAAAAAATTATATATTTGAAATGATGGCAATAACTGGCTATACTACAACGACATAACAATAAAACCCGGTTATCTCTTCATGCCATCGCCGTATCATATCCCGACCTCAAGTCGATCTTGGAGAACACCGTGGCACCCCGCAATTGGTCAAACAAGTCGTCGATCCTCGGCAGCGGATATCTGTTCTTGATAGTGACCCTATTCAGCTGTCGATAGTCCACACAAAGGCGTAGGGTACCATCCTTCTTCTTCACAAACAGTATCGGGGCTCCCCAGGGAGACGCACTAGGCCTCACGAAACCTTTCTCCAAAAGGTCCTGCAACTGGAACTTGAGCTCTCACAACTCAAGCGGTGCCATCCTGTATGGTGCAGTGGAGATGGGGCTGGTCCCTGGTACTAGTGAGATCTCAAACTCGATCTCACGCTCGGGCAATAGTCTTGGTAACTCGTCTGGAAACACGTCAGGGTACTCTCTGACCACCGGGATGCTCTGGAAGTCTGCCACAGGGCTGAGCTCTGCCGCCACACAAGCTAGGAAGCCCTCACACCCCTGGATCAAAAGACTCGCCGCCCGAAGTGCCGAAATGCACCTGAAGCCTCCGTCCACTGGCTGTCCGTGAAACTCGAAAGAAGGCAACTCTGGCATGGAGAAGACAATCTTCCTCTCAAAACAGTCTACCAAGGCGTGGTAAGCGGACAGCCAGTCCATCCCCAGAATCACTCCGAAGTCCTCCATCTGTATCATAATCAAGTCAGCTAGCAGGCTATGTCCCCCGACGCTGACCTCCAATCCGTGTACACCTCCTCAGCTACAAACAGCTGACCACTCAGACCTCTAATTACGAACGGATTCTCTAACAGCGTATAATCCTGGCCCAAACTAATTGCGAAACTGGCTGCGACAAACGAGTGCATAGCGTCGGAATCGAAAAGTGTGTAAACGAGTCTGCCGGAAACTGAAACCATACCTGCCACTACCGAGCTCGAAGCTCTGGCATCCCTGTGTGTCAGGGCGTTGATACGCCCCTCAGCTCTAGGTGCGGATGAAGCAGCCACACTCTGAGTCGGACGGGTAGGTGCTGGCCGGTACCCTCCTCGTGACTGCTGTCCTCCTCCTCGTGCCTGGGAACCGCAGCCTCCTGTGCGCCCTCCAGTGCTCTACGCGGGGAGTATCTGCTGACCTCCTGCCCTAGATGGGCAGTCCCTCCTGATGTGGCCCGGCTGGCCACACAGGTAACAGAGGGGAACCCGACTCCCGCCCTCAGTGGGTCCCTGCTATCGGCTGGGCAGGGGTCCGGTGCTGGCGACTGGCCCCTATCGAGGGCCCCCAAAGGCCACTGATGGCCCTGTAAAACGTGATGGATCTCCTGCGGACGCCACGTGTCTCCTCTCTCGCCGGCCCTGTGAAAAGTCTGGCTGGAAGGGCCTCTTCCGCCCACCGTCAGTGTCTCGCGCGGACGGGTTGGTCTCCTCATAAGTCATAATTGCCTCTACCACCCTCGAAAACGTAGGCAGCTTCAGGGGTTTGACATACCCCCTGATCGCAAGCCGGAGCCCCTCGGTGAACCTCCAAAGGCGCTCCTCCTCTGTCGCAGTAAAGTGGGACAGCTCCAAGAAACGCGTGCGGTACGCACTCACAGTCATCGTCCCTTGGCGGAGAGTGTGGAACTCCCGCCTCCTCTGGTCCTGCCACGTCTGGGGAAAGTACTGCTCGCAGAAGAGGGCGACGAACCGATCCCAGGTTGGCTCGTCCCTCTCCTGTCCCCGGACCGCCCTCCACCACCTGTGTGCCGCACTCTCCAACTGGTATGTGGCAAAGGCCACGCGGCACTCCACCGGGGGGCGAAGGGTGTCGAAGATCTTCTCCAGCTGCTCAAGCCAGTCCTCTGCCTCGGTCGGGTCCTCATCCCCCTTGAAAGAGGGGGGCTTCAACTTCCGAAACTGCCCGAAGAACTCGGAGTGGCGCTGCAGTGGGCATGCTGGTGCACCTCCAGGCAACGATGCCTCGTGCACAGAAGTATCGGAGGAAGGTGGGGGTTGCGACGGCCCATCCCCTCCCCCGTGTCCAGCGCCGCGTCTGTCGGGTGGTCATACAGAGGACTCCCCCTCTACAGCCCCAGGGGGAGGCGCTCGGGGCGGTGGGTGGAGCTCCTCTCGCACAATATCCCGTATCAGCCGGGCGAGGTCCTGGGCATGGATGCCCGGGAGCAGTGGCTGGTCCACTGAGGCGTCGGCAACGGCACACCCACCTCGCCGACCTTGTCCTCGGCCGCGCCCGCGGCCAGTCTCGCCAGTCCCGTAACGAGGCATCTCCTACAAGGAGATGCGAAGCAAAACGAAATACGTCAGTACGGAATAGTACCTAACGAAAACGTCAAAGAGTTCATGTCAAAAGATATGTCGTGGTGGCTACTCTAGTTAGAGACATGTGAATTGGTTATTTTCCAGTCAGTTGATTCACTTCTCGGGACGACCTTGCTCTGATACCATCTTGTAACGACCCGATTCCTGAGTCCCTACGAGACATGAGAACCGGACCGACTCGACTAATCCCAAGACCTGGTCGTCCAACGAGGAAGTAACCAAAAGAGCAGTAAAATAAACCACATTCATCATGAATATAACTAACAGTAAGAAAATACAGTAGTAAGGAAAGAAACCACTACAGTATATACCTACTGTAGACGGGTAGAAGATTTAATTCCGAAAAGAACGCAACTCGAAACAGGGAAAACAGAACCCGAACGGGCCCTAAACGGGTCGAAAACGACGAAACAATACAAAATCAGACGTCTGGAACTTATTCCAGACGTCTTAAAAAGTGGATCAGGGGTTACCTTTGCTCTGCGTGGTCTCTCAGACGTCCAGAAGCCTGCGAGGGCGTCTGGCCTAGTTCCCAGACGTCCGATGGTCACCCCGGACGTCTGGAAGTTGTTCCCGTCGTCTGGCACTGCAGCCAGACGTCTGATTCGCGTTGGATGCGAATCTCAGAACCTACGCATATCCATTTCCTCTCTCTCTTAGTACGGTCAGTCGAAGAAGTGGAAGAAAGATGGAATAACTCACCTTTCAGACGTCTGGACAGTCCTCTAAACGTCGTCCACGTCGTCTGGCTAGACTCCCAGACGTCTGATTCTGGAAAAGTTTCCAGAACCAGGGCGACACTCGCCTTCCGCTCACGACGCTCGCCCGCGCCGCGACCTCATCCGCCTGCTGCTCGAGCTGCAGCAGGCCTCCCGCGTCACCCCGCGTTCGCTGCACCCCCGCCGGCCGACTCCCAGCAGCCCCGGCGAGCTCACCCTCACGATCGAGCACCTCTTCCCACGCGCAGCACCTCCTCCCACGCTCACCGCGGCTGTCTCTGCCGCCGCTCACTCGCGCTCGCTCTCGCGCACCGGCTGGAAGGAGAAGAGGAAGGGCGGAGGTGACGGGAGTGAGGGGGAGGGCGTGGCCTTTTAAGGCCGCGCGAGGAGGAGAGAGAGAGGACTGAAGGCGCAGCCTGCAGCTGCAGGAGAGAGGGAAAAAGAGAGAGAGAGATGCGCCCGCAGGTTTGCGCGCTTAGGCGCGCAGACGAAACCGTTGTGTCGAAAAAAATCGAATCCTAGACGTTTGGAAGGAGTTCCAGACGTCTGGTCCGATGTCTGGGCCACCTCCCAGACGTCTTAAAATACGACTGAAGCCACGCGTGCGTAACAATTTCTGCCGGCCATAGGAGGTGGCTTTTAGGTGAAGGGATCATGGGCTTGTATGCCGGAGTTCCTGCCGGCCTTAGGAGGCAACTTTTTATTAAAAGGAACGTGGGTAGGTATGCCAGAGTTCCTGTTGGCCTTAGGAGGCGACTTTTAGGCACGCCCGCCTAAGTTATTGCCAGCCCTAAGAGGCGGCTTCTTGGGAGTGAATGTGACATATGCGCCACCTTCCACGAGTGATGGCCAATCATTGCGAGATTGATTTTTGTCTTGTTGTATGGCAAGACCGACATTAATTGCCGTCATGATGAGGTGTGAGAGCCTCAAACACTGTGCACGAGCATTTAATGTCGATAATGAACACCGAGGTATTTCCTCCTTCAAGCAGTTTCTTTTGAAATCCGCACCGTATCCCGTGAGATTTCTTCTTTTTGAAATTTCCATCCCGCAAGGGGGAACCACCCATTACGGGGGTTATACATAGCGGGTGTGGGGAATAGTTAATGCCCCGCCTACCCTCTTGAAGCTTTCGAGCACTCTGCGATGCTAATGCGATCTCTCTTTGCAGGCGAGGCGTGGGGAGGTGCTGTTCTCGGAGCTCCTTTTCTTGGCGAGTGTTGAAGACATAGTTATGTCTAGACTTGCTGGCAAGGGTAAGTCTACCTTATCTTCGTCTGGCATCTCGCCTGAGATGAAGGATCTGTACACCTTCCCTTCTGACTTTTGTAGTCGTTCCACCATTAAGGCATTTTTGAGTGAGTACGGACTCGATGGAATTTTGTTTCACCCCTGTGGGTCTCAGACTTGCCTATGCTTGAATGGGTCTAAGGATTTGTTTATTATTTGTAAATATGCCATAGAATGTAGCCTTCGAATACCCTTGAATCATTTTTTGCGTTTCTTCCTTTGTTATTATTGCCTGGCTCCCTCACAACTTAACCTCAATTGCTGGCAAGTTTTGAATGCCTTTACCGTTATCTACTTCCATTTGAGAATTGTCCCTCACCTGGGTCATTTTTGCCAACTTTTGGGCTTATGCCCCTTAAAGTTAAGAAGGGAAAACCCCTGTCAGGTACTTATACTTTGTACTGCCGGCATACGAAGTACCAGATGGTTGATCTGCCTAATAGTTTGAAGGGGCAAGATCGTTATTTTTTCTTTATTTTCCACCATGAGGACCATGACATCCCTTATACCTAGCAAGGTTCATTTGATAAGGACCTATGGCCTAAGCCCAAGGAGCTTGATTAGGTTGCTCAGGCGGACGCCGATAAGATTGTTAATATTGGGGCAATTGCCCGCTCGGAGCTCAAGTGGGATGACATCCGGGCTGCTCTGTCATGAGTTGCAGATTCCTATCTCACGTCATGTAAGTAGGGGGGAGGTGATAGCTTCAAAATGCGTATCCCCCTTGCCCGTTACTTAATGGCTTGACTTTTCTCTTTTTTCTTTGCAGCCTTTGGTCAGTTTGCTTGGCCGGATACCCCTAGGCGTCGAGGTAGTGGTTCCTCCCATCATGGATCGCATCGCAGGGAGGAGAAGCCTGTGGAGTAGAGCGAGGGGAGCCAGTCCTCTCGCTCTAAGGAGCCCACGAGGAAGGAGGGGGAGGGAAGCGAAGAGAAGGTAGAGGCCCTTCTTAAGGGCCTGAGTAGCGGTCCTGCTGGTATGTAGCCGGTGACGTCTTCTCCTGAAAGTTTGAGCTGAGCTAAGGTGAAGGAAGTCCCAGTGGACTCGTCTGCCCCTTCTAGCCTACCAGGACCACCGGAAGGGTTTATACTTCTTGACTCCTCGCTTCCTGTGCAAGTGGAGGTAGCTCAGTTGGGGGGAACCAACGCCTCTAGCGGCTTGTCCAGTTTTTTCGGGGTAGGAGGTGGCCATCACCGATGACTTCCTTAGTGGGAGCATCTTTGCACAATCACACTACAAGCGAAGCTCGACGGGGGGCAAGGGTGCTAGTGGATTCTTTCAGTTGGGGAGGTCCTGGGTTGATCGAGTAGACATTTGAATCTGTTAAGAGATCTGTTTTAGAGGGCGGTCGTGGAGGCCCCGTGCCCGACCAGGTGGTCCTGACTTAGGCGAGTGGGTCAAGTGGCGACCTTAGCCTGGAAAGGCAGTTGATTCAGCATTTGGAGGATGCTGTGTTTTGGGCTGCTTCCCGATCGGGATGCATGGATATGAACCACGTGTTTTATTATTGCCTCCGAGCGATAAGCCTTTTCTTGCTCGTCCTTTACTTATGTTTTAGAGATGAACTTTCTCCTTGAACCTGCCCGTGGTTTTGAACAGGTGGAGACTCTCGGGACTACCTTTGGCCCACATGGCGGTGCTACCCTAGACATCATTGGGCTTAGTGGCTTTACAGAGGGGGTTGGCATGGGCACCAAGTGGGCTTGATGGCCAAGGCAGAGAAGCAGAATTTTGTCCGCCCCCTTGAGGCCACTACTGCTCAAGAGAAAGTGGAGAAGACTATGGAGGATGCCCTCCGTAAGCTCCATTCACAGTAGTAGGCAGTTCGTCAAATATTTCGACTGGAGGAGCTAATGAAGGCCTGCCAAGGTTTGCGGAAGGTCGCTCACCTTGGCAGGAAGATGAAGGAAAGTCTTGTTAGAGCTCACACGACTGAAGTTGTGACTCTGCGAGACTTGTCTGAGCACTTGTAGAGCTCCTACACCAAAGTCCTTTTGCTGAAAAAGGAGGTGCAGTGATGAGAACCTCATCATAAACCCTAACTAGCACATTTTGACCTAATAAATTGAACAAAAGCTCCTATATAACCTAAGGGAAGGCCTAATTCAGGGAATTGTTAATATGAGAATAAAACATCATATAAGGGGTAAAACTGTAATTTTACCATTACAGTGCATGAACGGGATTTCTAAGGGTCTAGACATAGGTCAAGTGAACCTAATAAAGGAAAAAGTGGGATGGTTTGGTCAAAAAAGGGTTATGACAAAATCTGGGAGTTAAATGACATTCTGTAACCCTAAAACAAACACACTTTAATTCATAAGGTTCCAGGAAAGATAAAAATCAACTAAACCCTCTAAAATTCATGAAAAATATCCCCTAGGGTTTAGAACCTTCAATTTGACCGTTGGAACCTGTTTTGACCTAGATTGAGGATCATACCCAATTTCTAACATAATTTGGGTTTTTATGCAAAATATCTAGTCAAACGTGGTCAAACCTAAAATCCAACTTCACCATTGGATTCCTCAGGTCCAAATTAGGTTAATACCAAAATTTAGACCTAAGGAAAGGTTGTCTTGACCCACTTTGCAATTTGGTCCTCAAAATTACTTTTTGACCCTCAACTTTTTGAAACTCTTACATTTACCCCCTTAACTTTCCCATCATTTTCTTCAATCCAGTCCTTCTACCACCCGCTGCGCATTCCATACCTCCGGCAGCTTTGCACGGAGGATGGCGCCGCGCATGCATGGGGAGCTGGCCCTAGATTTGAAAGGGGAGCTCCCTGCGGAGCCCCCTACGGCATGGGCCGGCCCCCATGCCCTGATGACCTCCATACCTCTCATGTGAATGTGCAAGAAGTATGGGTCTCCGTCTACCATACCTCCGGTGAGACTTTTCCCACCACTCTCGCACGCCTCCCGGCCAGCCCTTGCCTATTTAAGGAGCAACAGACCTCACCGCATCCTTCAAGCTTCTATTGGCTTGAGATCCTCCCTCCAATTCATCTCTTCTCGACTCCGGCCGACTGCCAGAGCTTCCGGAAGCTCTCCCTCTCCTCTCTCGTCACTCTGCCACAGTACCAGTGGCAGAGCTACCTCCGCCGTCTTCCGCCGCGCTGCGTCGTACCAGCGGGTGCCCTCTAGCCCCTCTTCTTCGTTGTCATTCTCTCCCCCTGGCACCTTCGTCTTCGGCGACGGCAGCACCGGCCTTTCGCCACCTCCGCATCCCCCCTTCTCTCTGGACTCACAGATTAGTTCCTCTTACCCTCATTTTTATTTCCCCTCTGCCAATTTGTTATTTCAACCCTTCGACACCACTGACCACCATCACCATCTCCACCTCCGACCACCAACTCTGGCAAGGCCATCCCACCACCACAGACAGTTTCACCCCTCGCTAACTGGTCCTTGAGCTTCACCACCTCCCACTGATCACCTCTCGCCCTTTCACTCACCGCACCACCCACTGAAATCGTCCCCCGAACAAACCCACCTACACTCGCATAGTGTGCCCTAGGCACACACGTACAGGCATCTTCACGCCTTGCTAACCCCCGAACCACCTTCGCCGTGCTCCAGCGAAGCTGGCTGAGCATTCTGATGTGGCCACGAGGCTGTTTGCGTGATTTCAGGTTTGGAGGGCCACCGCCATTGACATCGAGATTGGAGCAAGCTCGCAAGCTTCGTCCAGACCTCCTAGCTCCAGGCCAGCAGCCCAGGTCGCGCGGAATACTTCCGCGCACAGCTCCAGGTCTTCAATCGGCGTCAGAAGCCTTTGTTGAAGCGACAATTGCTCGCGCTCTCTGCTGCCAGGTGCGCGACAAGAAGGTGGGACATTTAGTCCCACCTCATAAGTTTTTAAGCAGGCGCAGACACTTAAATTGAAAAAATGACATAGGCTTATCGCCTCAATCACATGGGGTGAGGTCCCCTCGCCTACTCACCGCCTCGTCCGCGCTCACTCCTCTGCGGACCTGGCTGCCTGACCCGATACCCATGCACACCTCGCCCACCACCGCACACTGATGGGCCTGGTCCTGGGCCCATTAACCCGACCCGTATACTCGAGCAGGCTCTGGGATAGTGAACCCGAGAGTGAAATAGAGAGAGAGAGACGCGGGGAGGGTAGGGGTAGGTTTTTGCCTAACCATGCCTGTGCAGGGAAGCTGAAGAAGGAGGAAGGAGAAGAGGCGCAGCATAGAAGGAAAAAGGAAGAGGAAGCAGAAGAAGAAAAGAGGAAACGGCTAAAGACTTAGCCGTGCCAAGAAGCAGGAGCTGAAGAAGGAAAAGGAAGAGAAAGAAGAAGACTGAAGCAGGAACAAAAGAAGAAGAAGCCAACTAAAGAAGAAAGAAAGAGGAAGCTGTCGCAAAGAAGGCCAAGCAGGGAAGAGAAGAAGAGAAGAAGAAAAAGCCAAGGAGAAGAAGCAGCAGCAGCAGAGAAAGGAAGAAGAGGGAGACATGCACTGTAGCAGAACGTTACTTAAGGAGTCTGATTCATGGAATCAGACGTCTGAAGACTAAAAGAAGAAGAGAAAGAAGGACAAAGAAGAAAGAAAGAAGAAAAGAACAGAGAAGAAAAATTTTATTTCCTCTCTATAGTTTTTTTTTTTTTGTAAAATAATGTATTATTGTAAATTGTGATTTTCTATGCTTCTAAAATCAAGTTTTCTCCCTGAGTTCGACCTCGGAACATTTTAATTTCGAGTAATAAAATAAAAATCAAACTGATCGACAACCATGCAGGTGGTAAGGGCCGAATGTTCCTCAGTCGTGGAGGGACACAAGGTGACCCTTCAAATAGAGCGCCTTCGCCTGGGCACGACCATAGACAAACTTGCCGAACTGTTAGTGAGTCAAGGGAAGGTGGAGGCGGAGGTGGTAGCCCTGCGGGTCGAGCTTACGAAAGCCCGGCATCTTGCTGGAGATAAGGGCAAGAGGTTTCTTGAGCTGGAACATGTTGCCTAGTCGAATAATGAGAACCTCATCATGAACCCTAACTAGCACAGTCTAACCTAGATATGCAAGAAAAAGCTCCTACAATACTCAAAGAAAGGCTTAACTCAAAGAATTCTGAGTTCAAAAGGAAAATAAGTCATAAGGGGTAAAAATGTAATTTCACCAACACAATTTGCAAACAGGGTAATTAAGGGACCAAACACAGGTCAAACAAACCAAATAAGAAGGAAAGTGGGATGATCTGATCCAACAAGGGCTACAGCAACTCCAAGGAATTAAATGGCATTCTGTAACCCTAAAACAAACCCACTTCAATTCACGTGGTTCGAGGTAGGAAAAAATAAAATAAACCCTCTAAAATTCATAGAAAAATAATCTCTAGGGTTTAGAACATTCAATTTGGCCTTAGAAACCCATTTTGACCTACATTGAGAACCATACCCAATTAATGATTTAATTTGGATTTTTACGTAAATTGACCGGTCAAACATGATCTGACCTAGAAACAAAATTCACCATTAAAATTCTTAGGTCCAATTTAGTCATGCATAAAAACTTGAGCCTAAGAAGAGACCTCATTGACCGACTTTGCAATTTGGTCCTCATCATTTACTTTTTGACCCTCAACTTTCGAAACCCTTGCATTTTGACCCTTAATTTCCTCGTCGTTCTTTACATTTTGATCCCTCTTGCAAGTCTCTGCACAGCACCACGCTCCGGCAAGTTTGCGCGGAGCATGGCGCCGCCAAGGTGAGGGAGGTGTCCTGCAAAGTAAACGCGGAGTTCCCTACGATGTTTGCTATCGCAGGGACTCGGCCATGCCACCTGACGATGCCCACACCTTCCATGCGAACGTGCGGAAGGTATGGGTCTCGTCTCCGACCATACTCCGGCGAGGGACGCACGTCGCCTCCCTGCGTCCGACCCTCCGCCATCGCCTTTATAAAGACCAGCATTGCCAGCCGGTTCTCCCAGCTTGGTCTTGATGGAGAATCCCTCATCCCTTCCTCTCTCCTCATTCCAACAGGAACCCACCAGCTCCGGCGGCTCCTCCTCCTCCTTCTCGTCGCTCGGCTGCAATACCAGCAGCAGAGCCAGCTTCGCCTAATCTTCCCGCGTCATGCCGTACCAAGCGCGCGCCTCCCTGCCCACTTCCTTGTCGCCGCTCTCTCCCCCTGGGTTCTTCTTCTCCAGCTCCGGCAGGTACGAGCCGGCGGCTCCGCCGCCCCCCCCCCCTTCGTCCCTGTAGGTAGGTTACATTTACTCCCCTTCCTCCCCTCTTTCTTTTTCCCAAACTGTTTTGCTCGATTGCCCTACGACCACGCCTGACTACCCTCATCTTCCCCACCTCCGGCCACTCTCCAGCGAGTCGTTCCCATCATCCCACAACCCCATACGACTCGCCAACTGCACCAAAAGCTCCGCTCACTTCACTAAACACCCTCCGCCCCTCCACTGCCACTCCACACGTCCACAACACTCCTCCGATCAAACCCATTTTTCCAGCCACAGAACGACCTAGGCACGCACGCCTAGGCTGTCCTGCGGCCTGCTGCACCTCTCACCACCTTCGCCGTGCCACGGCGAAGGTTCCCCTATGGTTTGATTAGGCTGAGAGGCCCTATTTGTGTTAGATAGACCTGCTGCCCCGGCTACCATCAGCGAGCTCCAAGCCTCAGAGCGTCAGATCTCCAGCTGATGCGAATTGGGGAGAATCGAGTGAAGGCAGGCAGCTGGCACGCGAGGGGAAACGAGGACGCAGCTGCTGAGGCACGGTCGCGTTATTCTTGCGGGCACGCGCGAGAAGGAACACAGTTTAGTCCTACATCGTAAGATTTCGAAGCGCCGCACCCATTTAAATTGATTTTGTATTTTTACCTTGACGCCTCAGAACACGTCGTGAGGTCCACTCGCCCGCCTCGTCCGCGACCCACGCCACGCGGACCTGGCCGACCCGTTTACCCTACACTCCTCACGCACCACCCACGCCGATGCGCCTGGTCACGAGTACGCTACCCGACCCGATAACCCGACTCTGGGAGAGCTTCCTATGAGCGGTTTACAGAGAGAGAGACGTGCAGGTAGAGGGAAGGGATAGGTTTTGCTTCCCCCTTGTGTGTAGGATAGGAGCGCTGAAGGAGAAGGGCTCAGCACTTGGCCGCAGGAAGGAGAAGAGAAGAAGCAGAGGAAGAAGAAGGCTCGCCAAAGAAGAGAAGAAGAAGAAGCAGCGAAGGAAGAAAAAGAGGGGAAGCACTGTAGCAGACATCCGTTTAAGTCGTCTGACTGCGATATCAGACGACGGATAAGCCTTCAGAGGAGCTAAAGCAGAAGACCAAGGAGGAAGAAGAAAAGAGAAGGCTCCGCAGCAGAAAAGAAAGAAAAGAGAAGAAGGAAGAAAAAGAAGACTTTGCAGAAGATAAAGACAAGAAAAAGAAGAATTGAAGAAGAAAAGAAATAGAAGACAAGCAGAAGAAGAAGAGGAGTTGAAGGCAAACAGAGCCAAGGAAGAAGAAGACTCGTAGAGAGAGATACTGCAGCTGAAGAAAAAAGAAAGAAGAGGGAAGAAGACAAGCACAAAGAGAAGAAGAGAAGAAGAAGCCAAAAACAGAAATCTCCCTCTCTCTCTCTCTTATTTTTGTAATTCAATAGAGGAACTTTGTACTTCTAGAATTCCAGTAGCTCCCTGAGTTTGACCTCGGGAAAACTATTTCCGAGTAAAAAATTTGTATGGTAATGACAACCGTAGCTGTCTCATCTTATACTATAACGACTGTATTATAATAAACATATAAACGCACAAAGCAGCATCGCGGTTGGCGACATCACCACCGAAGCTCGATCCTGAGACAGTAATGCCATTCTTTGCCTCTGACCTATCTATAGAGGAGAATCGAGAGGCGGTCTTGGGGGAGATTGGGAAGCACACCTTGGCGGAAGTACAAGCCCTTCTTGAGGGTCAACATACCTCGACGGAGGAGCTATGCAGCTAGTCCATGGACCAGTTCATATCTGAATTTGATCATCAAAAAGCTGATGGTCATATTGCCGACAATGCTCCTATAGAGCCGCCTTCAGACTAGCTGAGGGTTGTAGATTAGCCAAAGCCTATGGACCGGCTGGGTAGGCTGGCTCTTGAAGAGGAGGCACCTAAGCCCTGTCCGTTGCTGCCTGCAATGCCCGGAACGAACATCTTTGAAGACTGGGAGTGAAGTCCCCGAGTCTTCAAAGATAGTATTGCTGTTGTCTTTATGTTCCCCTTGTCAATCCCCTTCTTTTTTTTGTGGGCTAGCTGGGAGTGATGGTCCTGGGGAATGTAACGGACAATATTTTGAAGGAAATAAAAGGCAAAGTTTTTATTTTCCTCGTCTTTTCCTTTTATACATGATACATGTGTAAATTACTCACATGCCAGGTATGAGGGATTGCCTTGCCATCTAGGGTTTGTAATTTATAAAAGTCACCTGGACTATTCTTACAAATTTTGTATAGTCCCTCCCATGGGGCATTCAGCTTTCCGCTCGAATGACTTGGCATGGAGACTTCACTTTTGAGCATGATTAAGTCTCCTTCTGAAAACTGCCGCTTGAGTATCCGCCTGTTATAGGAGGCTGTTGTCGCTTCCTTATGCTTAAGCAATGCTTCTGAGGCTTTGTGCCTTAATTCGTCCATGAGGCCTAAGGCCAGGGGGACTTGGTCATCGTTGGTGGCAGGGTCGTAGAGTTTTGTTCGATAGGTGGGGAGGAGTGCCTTTATAGGTAGTCAGGCTTTCATGCCGTACACCAGGCTGAATGGTGTGTGGCCTATGGAAGTCCTCTGGCAAGTCCTGTAAACCCACAGTACATCAAATAACTCGTCTAGCTATCTTCATTTGGCTAAGTCTAGTCGGCGTTTCAACGCTAAAATAATGGTGCGATTGGTTACCTCTACCTGTCCGTTCGCTTGGGGGTGGCCTACGGATGTGAAGCATAAGTGGATGTTCCAACTGGTGCAAAATTCTTTGGATTTTTTGCAGGTGAACTGGGTACCATTGTCTGTGACAATGTATTGAGGTATCCTATACTAAGCTATGATGCTTTTCCAGACAAATGAGACAACTCTATTAGTTGTTAGGCTAGCCATGGCCTCACCTTCAACCCATTTGGAGAAATAATTGGTCGCCACCAGTATGAGCTGCCTTTGAGCTGGGGCTGGCGAGAAAGGGCCAATGAAGTCCATGTCTCATTTTGTAAAGGGGACGGGCGACATAACATGCACTAACTTTCTAGGAGACAAGTGGTTTAGAATAGCAAATCGCTGGCACTTGTCACACTTGTGCACGAAGTATTTGCATTGTTGCTTCAATTAGGCCCAAATGTACCTCGCCTGGAATAGTCGGGCCAAGAGTGCTTTGTACCCTTGATGGTTCCCGCGTGTACCTCCATGAGCTTCTTGAAGGGTTTACAACGCCTCTTCCTTTGTAAGGCAGCGCAACAGGTGGGTGGAATATCCTTGCTTGTACAGTTGCCCCTCTATTAAGGTGTACCTAAAGGCTTTCAGGAGGAATGCCTTGGGCCGAGGTTCCCTTGGGGGCAACTCGTCATAGTTCAAGTAGGTGATAATAGGCGCCATCCGTGAGGTGGATTGCTTTATCGTGAATGTCTTGGGAGAAAGTATAGTTGGCTCCTTCAAGGTTTGGAAACAGGTATCATCTTGTTGGTAAAGGGGGATTGCTACGGCAAGTCGAGCCAATGCGTCCACCAGGGGGTTGTCGGCTCATGGTACCCGCCTGATCGAGACGGTCTTGAAGTCCTGCAGCTCCTCCCTGACCTTACCAGCATACAAAGTCATGTTTGGGTCCCAAGCTTGGTATTCGCTAGTGATTTGATTGGCGACCAATTGGGAGTCCATGTATATTTCCAATGAAAGAGACACCTTTTAACTTGGCTACCTAGATGCCTGCTAACATGGCCTCGTACTCTACCTAGTTGTTGGATGTAGGAAAGATCAGCTTGATGGAGTACTTATGAGTAACACCATTTAGGGCGGTTAAGGCTATGACGGCCCTAGACTCAACTGTCATAGAGGAGCCGTCAACGTAGAGCTATTAGGGGAGTGTGAGGGAGGCATCTGGGTTTGTGAATTTCGCCACAAAGTCCGCTAGGATTTGTCCCTTGACGGATCTCCTCGGTTGGTACTGGACACCAAATTCTGTTAGTTCCATAGCCCATTTGATCTGCCTTGCTGACCCCGTGGGCTTACTAACATTCACCGTAAGGGGTAATCTGACAGAACCACTATTGTGTGAGCTTGGAAACATGGGCGTAGCTCTTGGGCCGCAGTTGTTAAGACTCGTTTTATTAAGCTTTTTAAGACATCTGTACTTTAGGTCGGACGCCTGGTAAGACGTCTGGACTGAGGGTCAGACGTCCTATAAGACGTCTGGACTCCTTCCCAGACGTCTGAAAATAAAAAATTTTGTGTACGAGCTCGCGTCTGCGCGCGTGCTGCGCACAGACAGCACACGTCCCTCGTTTTCTTCTCCTTCTCTCTCCTCTCGCCCGATGAAAACCCTAACCCCACACCTTATATAACCCCCTCCTCTCCCTCACACCACCCCCACTTCCAGCCACTTCCTCTACCCTCCAGCGAGAGCAGCTGAGCGAGAGCGGCGGAGAGAAGGAGCATCGTGAGAGGAGAGGAGGAGCAGTGTGAGAGGGAGAGGAGAGAAGGCTTGCGAGCTCGCGTGGGAGCTCGTCGATAAGCTCACGGCCGGTCAGCGCGTGCGCAAGGCAGAGGAGTGCGTCGGGGAGGTCCTCCCCAACACTGCTGCAGGCGAGAAGGTGCGATGCGGCCACGCGCGGCGCGAGAAGGTGAAGGCAAGTTCTGGTTCTAGGATTTTCCCAGAATCAGACGTCTGGAGTGACCGCCATACGACGGTGCGGATGTCAGGAGATGGTGCCAGACATCTGAGAAGGAGGCTTCGCGAAGGTACGTCTCCTTTGCAGATACGGCCAAGCAGGCCACTCCGCCGAGACACTGTTCCTTGCCTGTTTTAGAAGATTTCGGTTGATTCGCGCAGGTGTTGCTTCGGGAAGGCACGAGACATGCCCTCCCACGCACTTCAGACATCTGGGCGAGGCACTAGATGTAACGACCCGATTCCCGAGTCCCTACGAGACATGAGAACCGGACCAACTCGACTAATCCCAAGACCTGGTCGTCCAACGAGGAAGTAACCAAAAGAGCAGTAAAATAAACCACATTCAGCATGAATATAACTAACGGTAAGAAAATACAGCAGTAAGGAAAGAAACCACTACAGTATATACCACCACAACAGTAGAACAACATTCATAACATAATATGAAACTGTAGGTAAAGAAAAGTACAGCGGTAACAAGAACTACTCACTACAGTGGAACCAAAAAGAGGTACAAGAGAACAGTGGTAACTCTACTGGACCCTACTCGGCCCAGCGTCCTCTGCAGCCGCTGACCTTGGCTGCTCAACACCTGGTCCTGAAAGGTAACGAGTGTAACACGTCAGCAAAACGCTAAGCAGAGTGGCAACTAAAACAAAAGAAACAGTAGAGTGTACAGTAGCTGTTATGTTCTGTTACTTTCTTTAATTACGTCTTTCTATTGTCTCACAATTTATCTATTTCTCAGATCATTCACTTGATCTCGAATGTTCCTCGAGGGAACGATCTTGATTGCAGTCTTTTCCGAACAGTAGAAGTAGCACGTGGTGCTCTCCTGGCCGGGAGAGTCCCCCGTGGTGATCCTACTCTCATTCAACCACCCCAGGGTCACGGACAGACGTAACGGTGACTACGGCACGCACGACAAACGCACAGGTAGCTAACCCGCACTGGCACGCGGTCAATCATTTCCGTTAATGGGTACGCCCAAAGAACAGTACGGAAGCAGTACAGGGCAGAGCCCTCTCAGTAACAGGGGTCCAACCCCTCCACAGTAACCAAACAGGGGCCTTGCCCCTCCACAGTCCGCTCACCCTCGCCTGACTACCCTGGTTTGCCCAGTGGGCCTAACAAGTCGGTGTAGGAGGCTAGCAGAACCCCGGGGCCCGTGGGGTAGCTTGTACCTCCCTACACTAGTAGCTCTCCTTGGTACTACATACACGAGGGCCAGCAAGTCGGTACAAAGTGGCCAGTCCTAACCCCGGGTCCCTAGGGCGGCTGGCTCCGCTCTGCACTAAACAGGTACGATACTTCCCTTGGTACTACGTACCCAAGAGACAGCACACTACCACGTCTTTCTTTCTCAGTTCCATTCCTTTCTCCTTCCAGGAGTTCCACTCCTAATTCCCCGTAGGGTTCCAGTTCTTTTAACTCAGCACATTCAGGTTTCACCTTCCCAGTTTCACATTCATACATCCCATATTCCCAGACATGCTCATTTATTCATAACAGGCAGCTGTTAAACCAATTTACAGGTAGCTATTATTTCCTTTTCACATTTTCCAAGACTACAGTATTCATATATTCCACTAGTTCTTCCCATCCTAGGATTCATGCCATACCCTAGGATCTATCATACAATCTAGTTTTCCAGCCCTACGATTCATGCAACACCCTAGGATCTACCATTCATTCTAGTTTCTCATTCCTAGGATTCATGCAATGTCCTAGGTTCTATTTATGGTTCCATAATTAACAGATTATACTAATAAACTTAAAAGCCACTCTACCGGTTACAACAGGAGTACTGGGGGCGTGGTCGAGAATCCCGTGTGCCTCCGCAACCCCCGAGACTGCAACGGAATAGGGTCCTATCACAAGTATCAAACACAAGGAGTTTCTCAAAACAATATACAACTACTGTAGACGGGTAGAGGATGTAATTCCAAAAAGCACGCAACTCGAAACGCGGAAAACAGACTCCGAACGGGCCCTAAACGGGTCGAAAACGACGAAACAGTGCAAAATCAGATGTCTGGAACCTCTTCCAGACGTCTTAAAAAGTGGCTCAGAGGTTACCTTTGCTCTACGTGGTCTCTCAGACGTCCAGAAGCCTACGGGGGCATCTGGCCTAGTTCCCAGACGTCCGATGGTCACCCCGGACGTCTGGAAGTCGTTCCCGTCGTCTGGCACTGCAGCCAGACGTCTGATTCGCGATTGATGCAAATCTCAGAACCTGCGCATACCCATTTCCTCTCTCTCTTCGTACGGTCAGTCGAAGAAGAGGAAGAAAGACGGAAAACTCACCTTTCAGACGTCTGGACAGTCCTCCAGACGTCCTCCCCGCCGTCTGGTTGTAAGCCCAGACGTCTGATTCTGGAGAAAATTCCAGAATCAAGGCGCGACTCGCCCTCCGCTCGCGACGCTCGGCCGCGCCGCGACTCGTCCGCCTGCTGGTCGAGCCGCAGCAGGCCTCCCGCGTCACCCCGCGTCCGCTGCTTCCCTCGCCGGCTGGCCTTAGCAGCCCCTGCGAGCTCGCCCTCATGGCCGAGCACCTCTTCCCACGAGTAGCACCTCCTCCCACGCTCACTGCGGCTGTCGCTGCCGCCGCTCACTCGCGCTCGCTCTCGCGCACCGACTGGAAGGAGAAGAGGAAAGGGGGCGGAGGTGACGGGAGTGAGGGGGAGGGCGTGGCCTTTTAAGGCTACGCGAGGAGGAGAGAGAGAGCGGGACAGAGGGCGCAGGAGGGAGAGGGAAAAAGAGAGAGAGAGAGACGCTCGCAGATCTGCGCGCTCAGGCGTGCAGACGAAACACGTGTGCCGAAAATAACCGAATCCCAGACGTCTGGAAGGGGTTCCAGACATCTGGTCAGACGTCTGGGACACCTCCCAGACGTCTTAAAAACGTCTGAAGCCGCACGTTCGTAACAATATAACAAACTCAAAGGAAGTTTCGTCCCCGAAACTTGCGCTAACTAGGGTGCGGGAAAGACGTCAAAAAAAACCATAACAAACTCAAAGAGGATCGAAGCTGGTCCGAAAAGACGTACCCGCGATGAGTTCCGGGTACCGCTCCTGCATTGCCGCCTCAGGCTCCCAGGTAGCCTCCTCGTACTGCTGGCTCCTCCACAAAACCTTTACCAGGGGTACTTGCTTTCGTCTCAAACTGCAAACGACTCGATCTAGAATCTGCACTGGCCGCTCGGGGTAGGTCAGGTCGTCGCCCACCTCGACGCTCTCGTGACTCAGTACGTGACTGGGATCGGCTACGTACTTCCTGAGGTTGGACACATGGAACACGTCGTGCACACCAGAAAGCTGCGGGGGGAGGGCAAGCCTGTAAGCAACGGGTCCAACCCGTTCCAGGACCTCAAAGGGCCCCACAAACCTCGACGCGAGCTTTCCTCTCACCCCAAACCGCTGCAGGCCCTTCATGGGCGAAACACGAAGAAAGACATGATCCCCAACCTCGAACTACACCTCTCTGCGTCTCCGATCCGCGTAGCTCTTCTATCTGCTCCTGACAGTGCGGAGTCGCCTTTGGACCTGCTCGACTACCTCCTGACTCTGCCGGATCAACCTGGGGCCAACCTCCCACTTGGTCCCCACCTCAACCCAACTCAAGGGTGCCGTACACCTCCGTCCGTACAGAGCCTCGTAGGGAGCCATGCCGATGCTCGAGTGATAACTGTTGTATGCAAACTCCGCTAGGGGCAGGTGCTCCTCCCAAGAGCCCCTCCAGTCCAGTACACAGGCACGCAAAAGGTCCTCAAGTGTCTGTATCGTGCGCTCGGACTGTTCGTCCGTCTGGGGGTGGTAAGCTGTACTAAACCTCAACCGCGTCCCCAGGGCCTGCTGAAACTCAGCCCAAAACTGGGACGTAAAGCGGGTATCCTGGTCGGATACGATCTCCAGCGGAACTCCGTGTAATCGTACCACGTCACGGATGTACCTCTCTGCCAACTGTGCTGGTCCCAAAGTGACTCGGATCGGCAGGAATCGTGCCATCTTCGTCAGTCTATCCACAATTACCCAGACAGCGTCGTGCCCTCACTGGGTAACAGGTAAGCCCACTACCAAGTCCATGGTGATGCTCTCCCACTTCCACTCTGGCACTGGAAGCAGCTGTAGCGGCCCTGCAGGCCTCTGATGCTCGACTTTCACCTGCTGGCACACTAAGCACTGCTGCACGAATTCACTCACATCCTGCTTCATCCCCCTCCACCAAAACTCGCATCTCATGTCGTGGTACATCTTCGTGTTTCCGGAATGTATGGTGAACCTGGAACTGTGTGCCTCAGTCAGGAGCTGATGAGAGCCTCATCATGAGCCATAACTAGCTCATTTTGACACAATAAAGAAGATAAAAGCTCCTACATAACCTAGAAGAAGGCCTAACTGAAGAAACAAGTGCTCTAAGAAGAAAACATGAAATAAAGGTTAAAACTGCAATTTTACCATTGCAGTAGATAAACGGGATTTCTCAGAGGCAAAACATAGGTCAAATGGTCTAAATGAGATAAAAAGTGGGTTGAGTCAATCAGAAATGGGTTCATGTGCAATCTAAGAACTAAAAGACACTTGGTAACCCTAAAACAGACCCGCTTAAATTAACAAGGTTCCGGTTAGAACAAAAAGCAAGTGAACCCTCTACAAATCATGGAAAACCATACTCTAGGGTTTAGAACACTTAATTTGGCCTTTGGAACCTAGTTTGACCTAGATTAGGGTCCTAGCTCTTCAATTAACCTAATTTGGGTTTTTACGCAAAATATCCAGTCAAACGAGGTCAAACCTGAAATCTAACTTCTCCATTGGTTTCCTTAGGTCCAAATTAGGTTTATACCAAAATTTGGACCTAAGGAGAGGTCATCTTGACCTACTTTGCAAGTTAGTACACCCAAATCACAAAGAGGTCCCTATCTTTTGAATATCCTTGCAGAGAGCCCCCTAGGTTCCTCGCCTTCTTTGCAAACCGGTCCTGCCGCCATTGCTAGGGCAGAACCGAACTCCGGCGAGGTTCGGAGAGGGATTGCTCTCTAATCCCTCAGAGATTCCCTCCCAGAAATGGAAGGAGGATTCTCTGAGGAATTCCCTTCCTCATAAAGTCAATCACAATCGTTGGTGTGAACCCAATCTCTCGTGCGAACGCACGAGAGATTTGGGTATCCTAACTCCTTTCCATCTCCGGCGACCAACTTCAGGCAATTACGTGCCCTTCACGCCCTGCACACCAAGTCCAGCACCTATAAAACACCCCTCGGACCCGGCCACTCACCTTGAGCTTGATTTGGCCGAGTTTCCCCCTTCAATTCCTCTCCTCCTGCTCGGTCAAATACCCCAGCTAGCTCCGGCGAGCCTCCCTCCCCTCCCTCTTCGCTCTGCCACAAAACCAGTGGCAGAGTTAGCTTCCTGACCTCCCTCCGCGTCGCGCAGTACCAGCGCACGCCGCCTCAGCCCCGTCGTCGCCGCCGTTCTCCCCCACTGGGCGTCATCTTCTCCGGCGACAGCAAGTACTGCTGTCCGCCTTCTGTCCCCTTTCGTCCTTACAATTAGGTTAGAACTCCTCTCCATCCTATCCTCTCTCTTTTCCCCCTGTTATCTCATCTGATTACCCCTCGACCGACGCTGACCACCCTCATCTTCCACATCACCGACCGAACTCCGGCGAGCCGCCCACACCACTCCGCCACTCCACACGGCTCGCCAACCACCTCGTGAGCTCCGCCTCACCACCAGGAACTCGCTCCACCCCACAACTGCCACTCCAGACCTCCATAATCACCCCCCGAACAACCCACCGTCTCCGGCCACAGGTTGACCTAGGCGGGCACGCCTAGGCCGACAGGCAACCTGCAGCATCACCCACCGCCTTCGCCGTGCTACGGCGAAGGTTTCCAGCCATTCTAATTGGGCCAATAGGCCGTTCTGTGGAAGTTCAGGTAAACGCTCCGGCCGCCATTAACAGTCGAAGCAGCAGGAAGCTTGGAGCAGCAGCAGGCGTCAGGCTTCCCAGGCGGCAGGTGCAGCAGACTCTCGCAAGAGTTGCGAGGTGACTGAGTTCAGCAAGGATCAGCAGCAGGGCCTTCAGCGTGGGCAATTGCACACGAGAGTCTGCGGGCGCACGCAAAGGAAGGGCGGAAAGTTTAGTCCCACATCGTGGAATCTCAAGGCACAGGTATGGTATAAAGCTTTTTTGTGATATACGTTTACTGCCTCGAAAGCACAGGGGTGAGGTCCCTCACTGACCCCACCCGCCTCGTCCGCGGCCTGACCACGCGGACCTGGCGGATCCGACCCGACCTAGACCTACGCACTCCTCGCGCATCACACACCTGCAGGTGCGCCTGGTCCCGGGTACGATCCGACCCGATTGAGACTGTGGCTCTGGGAGAGCGGTTAGAGTGAATTGCTTGAGAGAGAGACACGCGCGGGTAGAGGGAGAAGGGTTAGGTTTTGTTCCCCTGTGCAGGCAGGCTGATTGCAGGAGAAGGACGTGGCCGCTGCAGAAGAAAGGAGAAGCAAGACAAAGAAGAAGAAGAAAGCAAGACAAAGAAGAAGAAGAAGGCAACGAAGAAGGAAGAAAGCAAGACAGAAGAAGAAGAAAGAAAGAAGTCTTCGCAGGCGAAGGAGGAAAACAGAAAGGTTAGAGGTCTTCGCAGGAGAAGAAGAAGGACAAGGGAAGATTGCAAAGAGATCTGAAAGGCAAAGCAGAAGAAGAAAAAGAGAAAGAAAGATCACATTTAAGACGTCTGATACATAAATCAGACGTCTAATTCTATTTTTTTTACATCTTTCTTAAAAACTCTTTGAATCAATTATATTTGCATTTAACAGTTGTATTCTTGGGTTTTACAAAGTACTGAGTTTGCTCCCTGTGTTCGACCTCGGATACTCCGGTCTTCGAGTAATAAAAACTTTATATTTGTTCGAACGTTTTGTCGGTTATACTACAACATAATACGCTTTAAATCCGCACGAAACGTTGAAAAACATTTTGGCGCCGTTGGCGGGGAGCAACGGGCACTTGTAAAGCTTTTGAGTACAACTTTTCTATTTAATATCTGACTTAACTTCTCTTTTGTTGTGTTCAAACAGGGAAAGCAAAACAGAAAGGAAAGAATAGCAACTGCACAACAGACTGGAGCAGGTAATCTCCATAAGCCCTCCCCCTTAACCCTCTCACAATCCAAAAAAAAAAAAAAAAAAAAAAAAAAAAAAAAAAAAAAGGGGAAAAGTCAACTTAGGGCTACCTGTCTTATATTTAGTAACTCATCAAGTTGCCTGATTTTCATTTCAACATATTTTTGTCTGTCATCCAACTAAGGCAACTAGGGCTAAAACTTTCTTGATTGAGCCCTAGGTGCTAAATTCTAAGGCAACTAAATTGGACCCATTAGAGCCAAGTTAGGATTGCAAAGCTAGGGTTTTTAGAGACACATCTTCTCTAAAATAAAGAAATAAACTTTCCAAAAAGAAGTGTGCCTAAACCGTGTTTGAAAATATTTATAAGAGGAACCCTAAGCAAATCAGGCTGATAATTCATTTGAATCATAAAAGGAAGGACCTAAAAGCTCTCAAAGGTGAAGTTGATCCCTCGGGTCAACCAACCTTAATATTAGGTCACTTTTTGCACTCAAAATACTTAAAAGTTCAAGTGGAACATTAAGCACCTTGATCTTAAAATAAAAAAAGGTAGACTTAAGAGGTCAAGATCCCCATTCTGGTCTACCTGGAACCGCAGTGACAAGAGAGGTCGGGTGGGGGAAACCCTATAACCCGTAGGGACGCTCTACCGTGTAGGGGTCTTTGCGGGACTCTCCCTCTCTGGCTGCCCAGGTATTTCTCAGGTGGACGATCTTCTGATCCAGGGGTCCATCTGCCCCGAACCTCTATAGTCACCCAACAATTCTTGGGTGTCTTGATTGGGTCCAGTACCTTCTAATCTCATCACATCTTCCGGTGCATGTTTGGTAGGAGGTCCTTGAGACCACCTTTAAGACCTCCTCTAGATATTCATTCTCGCCGAGGCCAAGCCTCGACGCCCTTGTTTGTGCAGCAACCCCACCACATAAATCTTTCATCTGATTCAGACCCTGATTCTCCTCCTTCTCCCATCATGGCACAACCCATTGAAGATGAGAATAACCTTGAACACCAACTTCAACGCTTGAACGATCTCTTTCAGAACTTTGTAAACCCACCACAACGACCTATGATGCGAGATCACTATAATCCCGCTGCGGTGGCAATTGAACCCCGAGTACGAATCCCAATTGGAGGACCCGATTCGGATCTAAAGCCCAATATGATTCATGCCATACCAAAGTTCCATGGGCTTAACTCTGAGGATCCATTCCAACACATTAAACAACTCAAGCATCTGGCCCAGACTTTCGGGTCAGATGTACAAAACCGGGATATCCTACTCATGAAAATGTTTTCGTTCTCCCTCTTGGACAAGGCCGCACACTGGTATCAGACTCAGACCCGCCCGATCAACACTTGGGAGGAATTACAGTCCGAATTTTTGAAAAAATTCTTCCCTGTTGGCCGGACGAATGCCTTGCGCCACCAGATCACTCATTTCACTCAACAACAGGGAGAACCTCTTCACGAAGCTTGGGATCGATTCCTAGATCTCATGCGAAAATGTCCCCATCACGGAGTCCCTAAGTGGGAACAAGTCCAGTCTTTTTACCAGGGACTCCGTGAGGATATTCGTCTAATCGTCAATGCAACATGTGGAGGAAACATCATGGGCCAACACGAGGACACGGTGTGGGAGATTCTCGAAAACATGTGCGAGAACTCCATAAACAATGACTCCTTGGGCTTATTCGACAGGACGAATGCCCGCGCATCGACGAATCTAAGAGGGACACATGAGACGCAGGACCTGTCCACTTCTGTTGACCTGGAATTGATGGCCAGTCGGTTGGACAAGGTCTCTATCATAGAAAAGAAGGTGGACGAGCTAACTCGACATTTGCAGCAAGCCACCTCTGCACAAAACTCTTTTGCACGACCTCCTCTGGCAAGGGAAACAGTGCAAAACATCTATCACCAACCTGCCAAGGGGATGGGCCCCTATCCACCCCCGTCTACCTCCCAGACCGGAGTGACCTCCGATCCCGTCTACTCGAGTTGGGGGAACTCTGAACCCTCGTATTCTGACTTTCCTGAGGTTTCTCAGAACTGCGAGGACCTCAACGCCATCCAGAACGACCCATACTCCAATACCTACAACCCTGGATGGCGAAATCATCCTAACTTTCAGTGGGCGGGAAACTCTCAAAAACCACCATATCAACCCCGCCCACAAGCTCCTCGTCCATATCAGCCGCCTCAGCCTCGGCCCAATCCCACCTACCAATCTGGGCAAAATCAGGATCAACTGACTCTTATCCTTCAAACGCTGGCTGACATTCAAAAAACGAATGCGGCAATGCAAAAACAGCACAAGGACGAGATCACAGAGGTTCGCAACCAACTGGCCCAGATGGCAAATTCTCGCCAACCTGGCACCCTTCCTTCGCAACCTCTGCCCAACCCAAATAATGTGCCGACCCAGAGGCGCATTATGAATCCAAATCCAGGCCACGCACATTTGATTTATCAGGCCCCTGCTACTCCATCACCAGACAGGATGGAGGCTTCTACATCTTATGCAGAATTTCAGCAGCAGCCACCTCTCCTACCTAACCCAAACCAAAGTCAGGCTGGATTAAACTCTGTAACAACACGTAGTGGTAAAACAACACAAGACCCACATTATCTGAACCACTCCAAGCCTGATAATCGCCAAGACCCTAGGGTAGTCATCCAAGATACTACTGTCCCAGATCAAGAACCTGGACCTATCCTAGAGGAACCAGCTAGGATCCCATTTCCTGAGGCCTTGACCAAAGGAAAAAGGACAACCAAACCTGTGGCTCCTGAGGAGGATCTGGTCAAGCTCTTTGAACAGGTCCAGATAAACATCCCGTTGATGGATGCAATCCGCCACATACCGGCTTACGCAAGATTCTTGAAAGACATATGTACACCTAAACGTAAGCCGCGAACCAAGGATGGGAATCCGATTGTACTGTCAGAGCAAGCCAGCTCTGTCATCCTGAGCAAACTCCCACCCAAGGCTAAAGACCCAGGAACCCCCTTGATTTCTTGTAAAATTGGTGAAACCCAACTTGATAGAGCCTTACTAGACCTAGGTGCCTCCATAAATTTAATACCTACATCCCTCCTTGACCACCTTGAAGAATCTGAACTTAAACCCACTGAGGTGACATTGCAGTTAGCTGATCGATCCATCAAGTCACCCAAAGGTATACTCGAGGATGTCATTGTTAGGGTACGAGATTTTTATTTCCCAGTGGACTTCATAGTACTGGACATGGATGCACCTAAGAACCCAAGGAACACACCAATCATATTAGGGAGACCCTTTCTGGCCACTGCTAGGGCCAATATAAATTGCGAAGAGGGCCAGATAGAATTAAAATTTGGGAATCAAAATCTGAAGATTGACATTTTCAAAGCCCAACAAGGGATTAATTGCGGGGTTATAGAGGAAATTTGTGATGTCAAAGCCGTGGTTGATGAATTGCACATAGAGGACAACCTGATTATTCCTGATCAACCACTAGAAAGTCAAAAACCGCTAACAGAGGAGTGCGAACACAATTTAGACACACCTATGACTCCTACCATTGCTCCCGATACAAACCCTGAACTACCCGCTGCTGCTGACAATCCTGTTATGGAACTCAAGCCCCTTCCTGAACATCTAAAATATGTCTTTTTGGATTCAAATCAAACGTTTCCTGTGATTATCAATTCTCGACTCACACCTGACCAGGAACTCCGTTTGATTTCCGTTCTCCAGCAACATCGTAGAGCCATTGGATGGACTCTAGATGATTTGACTGGTATAAGCCCTTCATACTGCACGCATCGAATCTATACAGAAGAAGGCTCACGACCTTCAAGAGAAATGCAAAGGCGACTAAACCCTAACCTACAGGAGGTCGTGAAAAAGGAGATCATTAAGTGGTTAGATGCAGGGATCATCTACCCGATCTCCGACAGTCGTTGGGTGAGTCCAACACAAGTGGTACCTAAGAAGGCAGGACTTACCATCATCACGACAGAAACCGGGGAAGTCATTCCTACCCGAATAGCTAATTCGTGGAGAGTCTGCATTGATTACAGAAGACTAAATTCCTCCACGAAGAAGGATCATTTCCCACTACCTTTTATTGATCAGATCCTCGAGAAACTAGCGGGAAATAGATTCTTCTGCTTTCTTGACGGGTACTCCGGTTACAATCAGGTGGCAATCCATCCAGAGGACCAAGAAAAGACCACATTCACCTGCCCCTTCGGGACGTACGCGTTTCGAAGGATGCCATTCGGTCTCTGCAATGCACCTGCAACTTTTCAGCGGTGCATGCTTGCCATATTCTCAGATATGGTAGGTGACTATCTGGAAGTCTTCATGGATGACTTTTCAGTTTTTGGACAATCATTTGACGATTGCCTCCAACACTTGGTCCATATACTCAGGCGGTGCATCGAGGTGAATTTGGTTCTTTCCTGGGAAAAGAGCCATTTCATGGTGCCTGAGGGAATTGTCCTGGGACATTTAATCTCAGAGAAAGGCATCCAAGTGGATCGAGCTAAGGTTAACCTGATTTCCAAGCTCCCTATGCCTAGCTCGATTAAGGACATCCGATCTTTTTTGGGGCACGTCGGTTTCTACCGTCGATTCATCCCTGATTTCTCCAAAATCGCGCGCCCCCTGACCAATCTGCTTTCCAAGGATGTGCCTTTCGGAATTTCCAAGGAATGCACTCAAGCATTTGAGATCTTACGTGACCGAGTCACCCAAGCCCCAATCCTACAGTCCCCTGATTGGTCTCAACCCTTTGAGATCATGTGCGATGCATCTGACTTCGCTGTAGGAGCGGTTTTGGGGCAGAAAATTGATGGGAAACCTGTGGTCATTTACTACGCCAGCAAAACACTGGATGAGGCTCAGCGTAACTATACGGTTACTGAGAAAGAGCTGCTGGCCGTAGTATTTGCCCTGGAAAAATTCAGATCATACCTTCTGGGTTCCCGTGTTATCATATACTCGGATCACACAGCTGTGAGGCATCTCCTAGCCAAGAAGGACGCGAAACCTCGATTAATCCGCTGGATCTTGCTGTTGCAAGAATTTGACATCGAGATTCGCGACAAGGCGGGAAAGCACAATGTGGTAGCTGATCATTTATCCCGCCTTCCTCCTGAAATTATTGATCCGTCCGGACCTATTACAGAACATTTTCCTGATGAGCACCTCCTGACTATCAGTACAAGTCTTCCATGGTTCGCCGATATTGTTAATTACCTGGCATCACATCAGATTCCGCCCGATTGGTCGAAGGCCAAAAAGGACAAATTGCGTTCTGATGCCAAGTATTACCTATGGGAAGACCCGTATCTCTTCCGCATTGGTGCTGATCAGATAATCCGACGATGCGTCACGGAAGTGGAAATCAAAGACATACTCTCATTTTGCCATGACCAGGCATGCGGTGGACATTTTTCGGGACATAAAACCGCATCGAAAGTCCTCCAGTGTGGTTTCTACTGGCCCACAATTTTCAAAGATGCATACAATCACTGTAAGGCATGTTCCCGTTGCCAGACTCTAGGCAACATGAGCCATAGAGACATGATGCCTCTACAGCCGATCTTGGTATGCGAAATTTTTGATATTTGGGGGATTGATTTCATGGGACCCTTTCCTACCTCGGATGGCTTCGAATACATTTTACTCGCAGTTGATTATGTTTCCAAATGGATAGAAGCCATTCCGACTCGAACCAACAATCATAAAGTCGTTATAAAATTCCTTCATCAAAACATTTTCTCAAGGTTCGGGATTCCGCGTGCTATAATTTCCGACGGAGGGACCCATTTTACAAACGCTCAGTTCAGGTCACTAATGATCAAATACGGGGTGTCGCACCGAATCTCTACTCCTTACCACCCTCAAACTAATGGTCTAGCTGAGCTATCTAACCGAGAGATCAAGAAGATCCTTCAGGTTACTGTTCGACCTGATAGAAAAGATTGGTCTTCTCGGCTTCCGGAAGCATTGTGGGCCTATAGGACCGCCCACAAGACCCAATTAGGAATGTCTCCCTTCAGACTAGTGTACGGGAAGGCATGTCACCTCCCCGTCGAATTGGAGCATAAAGCCTATTGGGCAGTACGGACCTGTAATCTCGACCTTTCTAAGGCTGGAACCCACAGAAGATTTCAAATGAGCGAGATCGATGAATTACGCCACGACGCATATGAGAACTCGCGAATTTACAAAGAACGGGTTAAAGCTTTTCACGACAAACACATTTCTAGAAAGGTCTTTCATCCTGGTCAAAAAGTTTTACTCTTTGATGCTCGACTCAAACTATTCCCAGGAAAGCTAAGATCCAAGTGGGTCGGACCCTACCTAGTCCGCCAAATCTTCGGAAATGGAGCTATTGAAATCAGCCCACTCAGCCACGATTCTGAACCATTTGTCGTGAATGGGCAGAGACTCAAGCCGTTCATTGACATGACCGATATAGATTTGACTGAGTCATCCTTTACCCTCCTTTCCTCTTGAGCTCATTACGCCCAGCCGATGGCGTAAAACTCAGCGCTTAACGGGAGGCAACCCGTCATTCTTTGAAAAACCTGAAACCGTTTCTGACATCGCTATGCGGAATTCATATTGCACTTTAGGGTTCACCCATTAGAACAGCCGACTTCACCTCAGGTATACCTACCCGAGATTAGAAATCGTTCGCAACAAGTCGCTTCGACCCATTCACTCACCACACACCTGTCCTAACACATGAACTAAGCTGAATTCGAACCCACCTAATTTACAATGGGGACATTGCAAATCTTAGGCATGGGGGGGTATGAAAGTGCAAAATGTCAGAAAATTCATATCAAGAAAGGGTTTCATTCATAAAAAAAAAAAAAAAAAAAAAAAAAAAAAAAAAAAAAAAAAAAGGGGTTTGATAGAGGGGAGGAACAATTCAGGGTCATACAAATGAGAGGAGAAAAAGAAAGAGCAAAAAAATAAAGAAAGGAGCACAAAAGGAAAAGAAAAAGAAAAAGTCATTAGTAAAAGATTAAGGGGTTAACTGAAGTTCTAGACCGAGTCAAGAAAAAGAAAAGAAAAATGCTACAGAGATATAACAAGAGATTAGCGGGAACGCTGGTCTTAGGCCTCTTGGGCTAGATTTTTAGCTTAAAAATTCACGTATCCATTAAAATCTGGACAATCCTCAAGAGGTTGAGGAAAATGCGAAGCTTAAGTATTAGGTCTAAGGCTTAGGAAGTATTCGGCCTCGTTAACTGACCTCCGGTTTGCAGGATTCGGTAACCTAAGCACCCAAATTCACACACAGTCTGGTTCAGTGCGCATAAATATTCAAAACACGCAAGAGCGTTTAATATTCTGAAAAAGTCACCTAGATTAGGAGCGGCCAATCAACACAAGTTGATTTGGACAAGTTCCCAGCGCAGAGAGGCGGGAAATTCCCCTCGAAGATGCGTAACAACATATCATCTCCTCGGTGCTTGTCTCTTAGGATATTTAAATATCCTACTGGAGGCATGTAAGCACTCTGTTGGTTCAGACACCATGGGTGGCATTATCACGAAATGTCAATCGCCAGGGTCTGAATTCAGCCACGGAACGCCATGGGCGGGATTATCTCGAAATCTCGAAAGCCAGGGTTCCGGGGGTTGCCATGGGCGGGATTATCTCGAAATCTCGAAAGCCAGGGACCTTTGAGGATTGATGATGGGGACGAGGAATCCGATACAGACCGTGTTGAGAAGCTAATCCGAAGCTAGAAATAAAAAAAAGAAAAGAGAGAGAAAAGCTCTCCAAACAAATAAATCTTCTATCTCTCTCTTACAAAAAACGCACTGCAAACTGAACTTAGGCTAAAAATATCTCAAGCACGGGTGCTTTAACCGCGGAGTCCAACAAACCCTAGGTTAGGTTCTGTGGGCCGTAGAAACCTTTGCAGAAGACTGAGGCTAAAGCGGAACAGGTCCGGATTTTGGTTGGTACTTGAGTACCTCTAGGCCTATTGTCGGCATTCCCACCTAATCACAAAAGAAAAGGAGAAGCACTTATCATTGTTGACAACATTCAGGGTCTAGAACGGAAGTTAAAACTTTGAAATTTTGCTAAGGGACTAGCAAAAGCTAGGCATGGGGGTATGATGAGAGCCTCATCATGAGCCATAACTAGCTCATTTTGACACAATAAAGAAGATAAAAGCTCCTACATAACCTAGAAGAAGGCCTAACTGAAGAAACAAGTGCTCTAAGAAGAAAACATGAAATAAAGGTTAAAACTGCAATTTTACCATTGCAGTAGATAAACGGGATTTCTCAGAGGCAAAACATAGGTCAAATGGTCTAAATGAGATAAAAAGTGGGTTGAGTCAATCAGAAATGGGTTCATGTGCAATCTAAGAACTAAAAGACACTTGGTAACCCTAAAACAGACCCGCTTAAATTAACAAGGTTCCGGTTAGAACAAAAAGCAAGTGAACCCTCTACAAATCATGGAAAACCATACTCTAGGGTTTAGAACACTTAATTTGGCCTTTGGAACCTAGTTTGACCTAGATTAGGGTCCTAGCTCTTCAATTAACCTAATTTGGGTTTTTACGCAAAATATCCAGTCAAACGAGGTCAAACCTGAAATCTAACTTCTCCATTGGTTTCCTTAGGTCCAAATTAGGTTTATACCAAAATTTGGACCTAAGGAGAGGTCATCTTGACCTACTTTGCAAGTTAGTACACCCAAATCACAAAGAGGTCCCTATCTTTTGAATATCCTTGCAGAGAGCCCCCTAGGTTCCTCGCCTTCTTTGCAAACCGGTCCTGCCGCCATTGCTAGGGCAGAACCGAACTCCGGCGAGGTTCGGAGAGGGATTGCTCTCTAATCCCTCAGAGATTCCCTCCCAGAAATGGAAGGAGGATTCTCTGAGGAATTCCCTTCCTCATAAAGTCAATCACAATCGTTGGTGTGAACCCAATCTCTCGTGCGAACGCACGAGAGATTTGGGTATCCTAACTCCTTTCCATCTCCGGCGACCAACTTCAGGCAATTACGTGCCCTTCACGCCCTGCACACCAAGTCCAGCACCTATAAAACACCCCTCGGACCCGGCCACTCACCTTGAGCTTGATTTGGCCGAGTTTCCCCCTTCAATTCCTCTCCTCCTGCTCGGTCAAATACCCCAGCTAGCTCCGGCGAGCCTCCCTCCCCTCCCTCTTCGCTCTGCCACAAAACCAGTGGCAGAGTTAGCTTCCTGACCTCCCTCCGCGTCGCGCAGTACCAGCGCACGCCGCCTCAGCCCCGTCGTCGCCGCCGTTCTCCCCCACTGGGCGTCATCTTCTCCGGCGACAGCAAGTACTGCTGTCCGCCTTCTGTCCCCTTTCGTCCTTACAATTAGGTTAGAACTCCTCTCCATCCTATCCTCTCTCTTTTCCCCCTGTTATCTCATCTGATTACCCCTCGACCGACGCTGACCACCCTCATCTTCCACATCACCGACCGAACTCCGGCGAGCCGCCCACACCACTCCGCCACTCCACACGGCTCGCCAACCACCTCGTGAGCTCCGCCTCACCACCAGGAACTCGCTCCACCCCACAACTGCCACTCCAGACCTCCATAATCACCCCCCGAACAACCCACCGTCTCCGGCCACAGGTTGACCTAGGCGGGCACGCCTAGGCCGACAGGCAACCTGCAGCATCACCCACCGCCTTCGCCGTGCTACGGCGAAGGTTTCCAGCCATTCTAATTGGGCCAATAGGCCGTTCTGTGGAAGTTCAGGTAAACGCTCCGGCCGCCATTAACAGTCGAAGCAGCAGGAAGCTTGGAGCAGCAGCAGGCGTCAGGCTTCCCAGGCGGCAGGTGCAGCAGACTCTCGCAAGAGTTGCGAGGTGACTGAGTTCAGCAAGGATCAGCAGCAGGGCCTTCAGCGTGGGCAATTGCACACGAGAGTCTGCGGGCGCACGCAAAGGAAGGGCGGAAAGTTTAGTCCCACATCGTGGAATCTCAAGGCACAGGTATGGTATAAAGCTTTTTTGTGATATACGTTTACTGCCTCGAAAGCACAGGGGTGAGGTCCCTCACTGACCCCACCCGCCTCGTCCGCGGCCTGACCACGCGGACCTGGCGGATCCGACCCGACCTAGACCTACGCACTCCTCGCGCATCACACACCTGCAGGTGCGCCTGGTCCCGGGTACGATCCGACCCGATTGAGACTGTGGCTCTGGGAGAGCGGTTAGAGTGAATTGCTTGAGAGAGAGACACGCGCGGGTAGAGGGAGAAGGGTTAGGTTTTGTTCCCCTGTGCAGGCAGGCTGATTGCAGGAGAAGGACGTGGCCGCTGCAGAAGAAAGGAGAAGCAAGACAAAGAAGAAGAAGAAAGCAAGACAAAGAAGAAGAAGAAGGCAACGAAGAAGGAAGAAAGCAAGACAGAAGAAGAAGAAAGAAAGAAGTCTTCGCAGGCGAAGGAGGAAAACAGAAAGGTTAGAGGTCTTCGCAGGAGAAGAAGAAGGACAAGGGAAGATTGCAAAGAGATCTGAAAGGCAAAGCAGAAGAAGAAAAAGAGAAAGAAAGATCACATTTAAGACGTCTGATACATAAATCAGACGTCTAATTCTATTTTTTTTACATCTTTCTTAAAAACTCTTTGAATCAATTATATTTGCATTTAACAGTTGTATTCTTGGGTTTTACAAAGTACTGAGTTTGCTCCCTGTGTTCGACCTCGGATACTCCGGTCTTCGAGTAATAAAAACTTTATATTTGTTCGAACGTTTTGTCGGTTATACTACAACATAATACGCTTTAAATCCGCACGAAACGTTGAAAAACATTTTGGCGCCGTTGGCGGGGAGCAACGGGCACTTGTAAAGCTTTTGAGTACAACTTTTCTATTTAATATCTGACTTAACTTCTCTTTTGTTGTGTTCAAACAGGGAAAGCAAAACAGAAAGGAAAGAATAGCAACTGCACAACAGACTGGAGCAGGTAATCTCCATAAGCCCTCCCCCTTAACCCTCTCACAATCCAAAAAAAAAAAAAAAAAAAAAAAAAAAAAAAAAAAAAAAAAAAGGGGAAAAGTCAACTTAGGGCTACCTGTCTTATATTTAGTAACTCATCAAGTTGCCTGATTTTCATTTCAACATATTTTTGTCTGTCATCCAACTAAGGCAACTAGGGCTAAAACTTTCTTGATTGAGCCCTAGGTGCTAAATTCTAAGGCAACTAAATTGGACCCATTAGAGCCAAGTTAGGATTGCAAAGCTAGGGTTTTTAGAGACACATCTTCTCTAAAATAAAGAAATAAACTTTCCAAAAAGAAGTGTGCCTAAACCGTGTTTGAAAATATTTATAAGAGGAACCCTAAGCAAATCAGGCTGATAATTCATTTGAATCATAAAAGGAAGGACCTAAAAGCTCTCAAAGGTGAAGTTGATCCCTCGGGTCAACCAACCTTAATATTAGGTCACTTTTTGCACTCAAAATACTTAAAAGTTCAAGTGGAACATTAAGCACCTTGATCTTAAAATAAAAAAAGGTAGACTTAAGAGGTCAAGATCCCCATTCTGGTCTACCTGGAACCGCAGTGACAAGAGAGGTCGGGTGGGGGAAACCCTGTAACCCGTAGGGACGCTCTACCGTGTAGGGGTCTTTGCGGGACTCTCCCTCTCTGGCTGCCCAGGTATTTCTCAGGTGGACGATCTTCTGATCCAGGGGTCCATCTGCCCCGAACCTCTATAGTCACCCAACAATTCTTGGGTGTCTTGATTGGGTCCAGTACCTTCTAATCTCATCACATCTTCCGGTGCATGTTTGGTAGGAGGTCCTTGAGACCACCTTTAAGACCTCCTCTAGATATTCATTCTCGCCGAGGCCAAGCCTCGACGCCCTTGTTTGTGCAGCAACCCCACCACATAAATCTTTCATCTGATTCAGACCCTGATTCTCCTCCTTCTCCCATCATGGCACAACCCATTGAAGATGAGAATAACCTTGAACACCAACTTCAACGCTTGAACGATCTCTTTCAGAACTTTGTAAACCCACCACAACGACCTATGATGCGAGATCACTATAATCCCGCTGCGGTGGCAATTGAACCCCGAGTACGAATCCCAATTGGAGGACCCGATTCGGATCTAAAGCCCAATATGATTCATGCCATACCAAAGTTCCATGGGCTTAACTCTGAGGATCCATTCCAACACATTAAACAACTCAAGCATCTGGCCCAGACTTTCGGGTCAGATGTACAAAACCGGGATATCCTACTCATGAAAATGTTTTCGTTCTCCCTCTTGGACAAGGCCGCACACTGGTATCAGACTCAGACCCGCCCGATCAACACTTGGGAGGAATTACAGTCCGAATTTTTGAAAAAATTCTTCCCTGTTGGCCGGACGAATGCCTTGCGCCACCAGATCACTCATTTCACTCAACAACAGGGAGAACCTCTTCACGAAGCTTGGGATCGATTCCTAGATCTCATGCGAAAATGTCCCCATCACGGAGTCCCTAAGTGGGAACAAGTCCAGTCTTTTTACCAGGGACTCCGTGAGGATATTCGTCTAATCGTCAATGCAACATGTGGAGGAAACATCATGGGCCAACACGAGGACACGGTGTGGGAGATTCTCGAAAACATGTGCGAGAACTCCATAAACAATGACTCCTTGGGCTTATTCGACAGGACGAATGCCCGCGCATCGACGAATCTAAGAGGGACACATGAGACGCAGGACCTGTCCACTTCTGTTGACCTGGAATTGATGGCCAGTCGGTTGGACAAGGTCTCTATCATAGAAAAGAAGGTGGACGAGCTAACTCGACATTTGCAGCAAGCCACCTCTGCACAAAACTCTTTTGCACGACCTCCTCTGGCAAGGGAAACAGTGCAAAACATCTATCACCAACCTGCCAAGGGGATGGGCCCCTATCCACCCCCGTCTACCTCCCAGACCGGAGTGACCTCCGATCCCGTCTACTCGAGTTGGGGGAACTCTGAACCCTCGTATTCTGACTTTCCTGAGGTTTCTCAGAACTGCGAGGACCTCAACGCCATCCAGAACGACCCATACTCCAATACCTACAACCCTGGATGGCGAAATCATCCTAACTTTCAGTGGGCGGGAAACTCTCAAAAACCACCATATCAACCCCGCCCACAAGCTCCTCGTCCATATCAGCCGCCTCAGCCTCGGCCCAATCCCACCTACCAATCTGGGCAAAATCAGGATCAACTGACTCTTATCCTTCAAACGCTGGCTGACATTCAAAAAACGAATGCGGCAATGCAAAAACAGCACAAGGACGAGATCACAGAGGTTCGCAACCAACTGGCCCAGATGGCAAATTCTCGCCAACCTGGCACCCTTCCTTCGCAACCTCTGCCCAACCCAAATAATGTGCCGACCCAGAGGCGCATTATGAATCCAAATCCAGGCCACGCACATTTGATTTATCAGGCCCCTGCTACTCCATCACCAGACAGGATGGAGGCTTCTACATCTTATGCAGAATTTCAGCAGCAGCCACCTCTCCTACCTAACCCAAACCAAAGTCAGGCTGGATTAAACTCTGTAACAACACGTAGTGGTAAAACAACACAAGACCCACATTATCTGAACCACTCCAAGCCTGATAATCGCCAAGACCCTAGGGTAGTCATCCAAGATACTACTGTCCCAGATCAAGAACCTGGACCTATCCTAGAGGAACCAGCTAGGATCCCATTTCCTGAGGCCTTGACCAAAGGAAAAAGGACAACCAAACCTGTGGCTCCTGAGGAGGATCTGGTCAAGCTCTTTGAACAGGTCCAGATAAACATCCCGTTGATGGATGCAATCCGCCACATACCGGCTTACGCAAGATTCTTGAAAGACATATGTACACCTAAACGTAAGCCGCGAACCAAGGATGGGAATCCGATTGTACTGTCAGAGCAAGCCAGCTCTGTCATCCTGAGCAAACTCCCACCCAAGGCTAAAGACCCAGGAACCCCCTTGATTTCTTGTAAAATTGGTGAAACCCAACTTGATAGAGCCTTACTAGACCTAGGTGCCTCCATAAATTTAATACCTACATCCCTCCTTGACCACCTTGAAGAATCTGAACTTAAACCCACTGAGGTGACATTGCAGTTAGCTGATCGATCCATCAAGTCACCCAAAGGTATACTCGAGGATGTCATTGTTAGGGTACGAGATTTTTATTTCCCAGTGGACTTCATAGTACTGGACATGGATGCACCTAAGAACCCAAGGAACACACCAATCATATTAGGGAGACCCTTTCTGGCCACTGCTAGGGCCAATATAAATTGCGAAGAGGGCCAGATAGAATTAAAATTTGGGAATCAAAATCTGAAGATTGACATTTTCAAAGCCCAACAAGGGATTAATTGCGGGGTTATAGAGGAAATTTGTGATGTCAAAGCCGTGGTTGATGAATTGCACATAGAGGACAACCTGATTATTCCTGATCAACCACTAGAAAGTCAAAAACCGCTAACAGAGGAGTGCGAACACAATTTAGACACACCTATGACTCCTACCATTGCTCCCGATACAAACCCTGAACTACCCGCTGCTGCTGACAATCCTGTTATGGAACTCAAGCCCCTTCCTGAACATCTAAAATATGTCTTTTTGGATTCAAATCAAACGTTTCCTGTGATTATCAATTCTCGACTCACACCTGACCAGGAACTCCGTTTGATTTCCGTTCTCCAGCAACATCGTAGAGCCATTGGATGGACTCTAGATGATTTGACTGGTATAAGCCCTTCATACTGCACGCATCGAATCTATACAGAAGAAGGCTCACGACCTTCAAGAGAAATGCAAAGGCGACTAAACCCTAACCTACAGGAGGTCGTGAAAAAGGAGATCATTAAGTGGTTAGATGCAGGGATCATCTACCCGATCTCCGACAGTCGTTGGGTGAGTCCAACACAAGTGGTACCTAAGAAGGCAGGACTTACCATCATCACGACAGAAACCGGGGAAGTCATTCCTACCCGAATAGCTAATTCGTGGAGAGTCTGCATTGATTACAGAAGACTAAATTCCTCCACGAAGAAGGATCATTTCCCACTACCTTTTATTGATCAGATCCTCGAGAAACTAGCGGGAAATAGATTCTTCTGCTTTCTTGACGGGTACTCCGGTTACAATCAGGTGGCAATCCATCCAGAGGACCAAGAAAAGACCACATTCACCTGCCCCTTCGGGACGTACGCGTTTCGAAGGATGCCATTCGGTCTCTGCAATGCACCTGCAACTTTTCAGCGGTGCATGCTTGCCATATTCTCAGATATGGTAGGTGACTATCTGGAAGTCTTCATGGATGACTTTTCAGTTTTTGGACAATCATTTGACGATTGCCTCCAACACTTGGTCCATATACTCAGGCGGTGCATCGAGGTGAATTTGGTTCTTTCCTGGGAAAAGAGCCATTTCATGGTGCCTGAGGGAATTGTCCTGGGACATTTAATCTCAGAGAAAGGCATCCAAGTGGATCGAGCTAAGGTTAACCTGATTTCCAAGCTCCCTATGCCTAGCTCGATTAAGGACATCCGATCTTTTTTGGGGCACGTCGGTTTCTACCGTCGATTCATCCCTGATTTCTCCAAAATCGCGCGCCCCCTGACCAATCTGCTTTCCAAGGATGTGCCTTTCGGAATTTCCAAGGAATGCACTCAAGCATTTGAGATCTTACGTGACCGAGTCACCCAAGCCCCAATCCTACAGTCCCCTGATTGGTCTCAACCCTTTGAGATCATGTGCGATGCATCTGACTTCGCTGTAGGAGCGGTTTTGGGGCAGAAAATTGATGGGAAACCTGTGGTCATTTACTACGCCAGCAAAACACTGGATGAGGCTCAGCGTAACTATACGGTTACTGAGAAAGAGCTGCTGGCCGTAGTATTTGCCCTGGAAAAATTCAGATCATACCTTCTGGGTTCCCGTGTTATCATATACTCGGATCACACAGCTGTGAGGCATCTCCTAGCCAAGAAGGACGCGAAACCTCGATTAATCCGCTGGATCTTGCTGTTGCAAGAATTTGACATCGAGATTCGCGACAAGGCGGGAAAGCACAATGTGGTAGCTGATCATTTATCCCGCCTTCCTCCTGAAATTATTGATCCGTCCGGACCTATTACAGAACATTTTCCTGATGAGCACCTCCTGACTATCAGTACAAGTCTTCCATGGTTCGCCGATATTGTTAATTACCTGGCATCACATCAGATTCCGCCCGATTGGTCGAAGGCCAAAAAGGACAAATTGCGTTCTGATGCCAAGTATTACCTATGGGAAGACCCGTATCTCTTCCGCATTGGTGCTGATCAGATAATCCGACGATGCGTCACGGAAGTGGAAATCAAAGACATACTCTCATTTTGCCATGACCAGGCATGCGGTGGACATTTTTCGGGACATAAAACCGCATCGAAAGTCCTCCAGTGTGGTTTCTACTGGCCCACAATTTTCAAAGATGCATACAATCACTGTAAGGCATGTTCCCGTTGCCAGACTCTAGGCAACATGAGCCATAGAGACATGATGCCTCTACAGCCGATCTTGGTATGCGAAATTTTTGATATTTGGGGGATTGATTTCATGGGACCCTTTCCTACCTCGGATGGCTTCGAATACATTTTACTCGCAGTTGATTATGTTTCCAAATGGATAGAAGCCATTCCGACTCGAACCAACAATCATAAAGTCGTTATAAAATTCCTTCATCAAAACATTTTCTCAAGGTTCGGGATTCCGCGTGCTATAATTTCCGACGGAGGGACCCATTTTACAAACGCTCAGTTCAGGTCACTAATGATCAAATACGGGGTGTCGCACCGAATCTCTACTCCTTACCACCCTCAAACTAATGGTCTAGCTGAGCTATCTAACCGAGAGATCAAGAAGATCCTTCAGGTTACTGTTCGACCTGATAGAAAAGATTGGTCTTCTCGGCTTCCGGAAGCATTGTGGGCCTATAGGACCGCCCACAAGACCCAATTAGGAATGTCTCCCTTCAGACTAGTGTACGGGAAGGCATGTCACCTCCCCGTCGAATTGGAGCATAAAGCCTATTGGGCAGTACGGACCTGTAATCTCGACCTTTCTAAGGCTGGAACCCACAGAAGATTTCAAATGAGCGAGATCGATGAATTACGCCACGACGCATATGAGAACTCGCGAATTTACAAAGAACGGGTTAAAGCTTTTCACGACAAACACATTTCTAGAAAGGTCTTTCATCCTGGTCAAAAAGTTTTACTCTTTGATGCTCGACTCAAACTATTCCCAGGAAAGCTAAGATCCAAGTGGGTCGGACCCTACCTAGTCCGCCAAATCTTCGGAAATGGAGCTATTGAAATCAGCCCACTTAGCCACGATTCTGAACCATTTGTCGTGAATGGGCAGAGACTCAAGCCGTTCATTGACATGACCGATATAGATTTGACTGAGTCATCCTTTACCCTCCTTTCCTCTTGAGCTCATTACGCCCAGCCGATGGCGTAAAACTCAGCGCTTAACGGGAGGCAACCCGTCATTCTTTGAAAAACCTGAAACCGTTTCTGACATCGCTATGCGGAATTCATATTGCACTTTAGGGTTCACCCATTAGAACAGCCGACTTCACCTCAGGTATACCTACCCGAGATTAGAAATCGTTCGCAACAAGTCGCTTCGACCCATTCACTCACCACACACCTGTCCTAACACATGAACTAAGCTGAATTCGAACCCACCTAATTTACAATGGGGACATTGCAAATCTTAGGCATGGGGGGGTATGAAAGTGCAAAATGTCAGAAAATTCATATCAAGAAAGGGTTTCATTCATAAAAAAAAAAAAAAAAAAAAAAAAAAAAAAAAAAAAAAGGGGTTTGATAGAGGGGAGGAACAATTCAGGGTCATACAAATGAGAGGAGAAAAAGAAAGAGCAAAAAAATAAAGAAAGGAGCACAAAAGGAAAAGAAAAAGAAAAAGTCATTAGTAAAAGATTAAGGGGTTAACTGAAGTTCTAGACCGAGTCAAGAAAAAGAAAAGAAAAATGCTACAGAGATATAACAAGAGATTAGCGGGAACGCTGGTCTTAGGCCTCTTGGGCTAGATTTTTAGCTTAAAAATTCACGTATCCATTAAAATCTGGACAATCCTCAAGAGGTTGAGGAAAATGCGAAGCTTAAGTATTAGGTCTAAGGCTTAGGAAGTATTCGGCCTCGTTAACTGACCTCCGGTTTGCAGGATTCGGTAACCTAAGCACCCAAATTCACACACAGTCTGGTTCAGTGCGCATAAATATTCAAAACACGCAAGAGCGTTTAATATTCTGAAAAAGTCACCTAGATTAGGAGCGGCCAATCAACACAAGTTGATTTGGACAAGTTCCCAGCGCAGAGAGGCGGGAAATTCCCCTCGAAGATGCGTAACAACATATCATCTCCTCGGTGCTTGTCTCTTAGGATATTTAAATATCCTACTGGAGGCATGTAAGCACTCTGTTGGTTCAGACACCATGGGTGGCATTATCACGAAATGTCAATCGCCAGGGTCTGAATTCAGCCACGGAACGCCATGGGCGGGATTATCTCGAAATCTCGAAAGCCAGGGTTCCGGGGGTTGCCATGGGCGGGATTATCTCGAAATCTCGAAAGCCAGGGACCTTTGAGGATTGATGATGGGGACGAGGAATCCGATACAGACCGTGTTGAGAAGCTAATCCGAAGCTAGAAATAAAAAAAAGAAAAGAGAGAGAAAAGCTCTCCAAACAAATAAATCTTCTATCTCTCTCTTACAAAAAACGCACTGCAAACTGAACTTAGGCTAAAAATATCTCAAGCACGGGTGCTTTAACCGCGGAGTCCAACAAACCCTAGGTTAGGTTCTGTGGGCCGTAGAAACCTTTGCAGAAGACTGAGGCTAAAGCGGAACAGGTCCGGATTTTGGTTGGTACTTGAGTACCTCTAGGCCTATTGTCGGCATTCCCACCTAATCACAAAAGAAAAGGAGAAGCACTTATCATTGTTGACAACATTCAGGGTCTAGAACGGAAGTTAAAACTTTGAAATTTTGCTAAGGGACTAGCAAAAGCTAGGCATGGGGGTATGATGAGAGCCTCATCATGAGCCATAACTAGCTCATTTTGACACAATAAAGAAGATAAAAGCTCCTACATAACCTAGAAGAAGGCCTAACTGAAGAAACAAGTGCTCTAAGAAGAAAACATGAAATAAAGGTTAAAACTGCAATTTTACCATTGCAGTAGATAAACGGGATTTCTCAGAGGCAAAACATAGGTCAAATGGTCTAAATGAGATAAAAAGTGGGTTGAGTCAATCAGAAATGGGTTCATGTGCAATCTAAGAACTAAAAGACACTTGGTAACCCTAAAACAGACCCGCTTAAATTAACAAGGTTCCGGTTAGAACAAAAAGCAAGTGAACCCTCTACAAATCATGGAAAACCATACTCTAGGGTTTAGAACACTTAATTTGGCCTTTGGAACCTAGTTTGACCTAGATTAGGGTCCTAGCTCTTCAATTAACCTAATTTGGGTTTTTACGCAAAATATCCAGTCAAACGAGGTCAAACCTGAAATCTAACTTCTCCATTGGTTTCCTTAGGTCCAAATTAGGTTTATACCAAAATTTGGACCTAAGGAGAGGTCATCTTGACCTACTTTGCAAGTTAGTACACCCAAATCACAAAGAGGTCCCTATCTTTTGAATATCCTTGCAGAGAGCCCCCTAGGTTCCTCGCCTTCTTTGCAAACCGGTCCTGCCGCCATTGCTAGGGCAGAACCGAACTCCGGCGAGGTTCGGAGAGGGATTGCTCTCTAATCCCTCAGAGATTCCCTCCCAGAAATGGAAGGAGGATTCTCTGAGGAATTCCCTTCCTCATAAAGTCAATCACAATCGTTGGTGTGAACCCAATCTCTCGTGCGAACGCACGAGAGATTTGGGTATCCTAACTCCTTTCCATCTCCGGCGACCAACTTCAGGCAATTACGTGCCCTTCACGCCCTGCACACCAAGTCCAGCACCTATAAAACACCCCTCGGACCCGGCCACTCACCTTGAGCTTGATTTGGCCGAGTTTCCCCCTTCAATTCCTCTCCTCCTGCTCGGTCAAATACCCCAGCTAGCTCCGGCGAGCCTCCCTCCCCTCCCTCTTCGCTCTGCCACAAAACCAGTGGCAGAGTTAGCTTCCTGACCTCCCTCCGCGTCGCGCAGTACCAGCGCACGCCGCCTCAGCCCCGTCGTCGCCGCCGTTCTCCCCCACTGGGCGTCATCTTCTCCGGCGACAGCAAGTACTGCTGTCCGCCTTCTGTCCCCTTTCGTCCTTACAATTAGGTTAGAACTCCTCTCCATCCTATCCTCTCTCTTTTCCCCCTGTTATCTCATCTGATTACCCCTCGACCGACGCTGACCACCCTCATCTTCCACATCACCGACCGAACTCCGGCGAGCCGCCCACACCACTCCGCCACTCCACACGGCTCGCCAACCACCTCGTGAGCTCCGCCTCACCACCAGGAACTCGCTCCACCCCACAACTGCCACTCCAGACCTCCATAATCACCCCCCGAACAACCCACCGTCTCCGGCCACAGGTTGACCTAGGCGGGCACGCCTAGGCCGACAGGCAACCTGCAGCATCACCCACCGCCTTCGCCGTGCTACGGCGAAGGTTTCCAGCCATTCTAATTGGGCCAATAGGCCGTTCTGTGGAAGTTCAGGTAAACGCTCCGGCCGCCATTAACAGTCGAAGCAGCAGGAAGCTTGGAGCAGCAGCAGGCGTCAGGCTTCCCAGGCGGCAGGTGCAGCAGACTCTCGCAAGAGTTGCGAGGTGACTGAGTTCAGCAAGGATCAGCAGCAGGGCCTTCAGCGTGGGCAATTGCACACGAGAGTCTGCGGGCGCACGCAAAGGAAGGGCGGAAAGTTTAGTCCCACATCGTGGAATCTCAAGGCACAGGTATGGTATAAAGCTTTTTTGTGATATACGTTTACTGCCTCGAAAGCACAGGGGTGAGGTCCCTCACTGACCCCACCCGCCTCGTCCGCGGCCTGACCACGCGGACCTGGCGGATCCGACCCGACCTAGACCTACGCACTCCTCGCGCATCACACACCTGCAGGTGCGCCTGGTCCCGGGTACGATCCGACCCGATTGAGACTGTGGCTCTGGGAGAGCGGTTAGAGTGAATTGCTTGAGAGAGAGACACGCGCGGGTAGAGGGAGAAGGGTTAGGTTTTGTTCCCCTGTGCAGGCAGGCTGATTGCAGGAGAAGGACGTGGCCGCTGCAGAAGAAAGGAGAAGCAAGACAAAGAAGAAGAAGAAGGCAACGAAGAAGGAAGAAAGCAAGACAGAAGAAGAAGAAAGAAAGAAGTCTTCGCAGGCGAAGGAGGAAAACAGAAAGGTTAGAGGTCTTCGCAGGAGAAGAAGAAGGACAAGGGAAGATTGCAAAGAGATCTGAAAGGCAAAGCAGAAGAAGAAAAAGAGAAAGAAAGATCACATTTAAGACGTCTGATACATAAATCAGACGTCTAATTCTATTTTTTTTACATCTTTCTTAAAAACTCTTTGAATCAATTATATTTGCATTTAACAGTTGTATTCTTGGGTTTTACAAAGTACTGAGTTTGCTCCCTGTGTTCGACCTCGGATACTCCGGTCTTCGAGTAATAAAAACTTTATATTTGTTCGAACGTTTTGTCGGTTATACTACAACATAATACGCTTTAAATCCTGCTGGCACACTAAGCACTGCTGCACGAATTCACTCACATCCTGCTTCATCCCCCTCCACCAAAACTCGCATCTCATGTCGTGGTACATCTTCGTGTTTCCGGAATGTATGGTGAACCTGGAACTGTGTGCCTCAGTCAGGAGCTCTCTCAACAGCTCCTCGTCTTTGGGAACGCACAATCGTCCCCTCAGGCGCAGCACCTGGTCTGTGAAAGAGAAGTCCCCTGGGTCTCCTGACAGTACTCTATCGCGCAAGGACTGCAAGTACGGATCGGACATCTGTCCTGTGATGATGCGGTCTATCAGCTCTGGCCTAGTCTGTCGTGTCATCGTCACTGCCCCACAGTGCCCCCGTAACTCCAGGGGTCGCCAACTGCCCACCTCCTCCAAAAGGCTCCAACTCTGTAATTGTAAACTGGCCAAGTGTGCGGGCGCCTTACGGCTTAAGGCGTCAGCCACCACATTGGCCTTTCCCGGGTGGTAGGAGATGCCGCAGTCGTAGTCCTTCAGGAGCTCCAACCAACGTCTCTATCTCATGTTGAGCTCCTTCTGATCAAAGAGGTATCTGAGGCTCTTGTGATCTGTGAAAATCTCGAAGGTCTCACCGTACAAGTAGTGCCTCCAGGTCTTCAGCGCGAAGACAACCGCTGCCAACTTTAGGTCGTGGGTAGGGTAGGTATGCTCATGGGGCTTCAGTTGCCGCGAAGCGTAAGCGACAACGTGACCCCTCTTCATGAGCACACCTCCTAACCCCTGCAAGGAGGCGTCCGAGTACACAACCAACCCGCCACTACTGTCAGGGATGGTGAGCACGCCGCCGTCTGGAAGTTGTTCCTGTCGTCTGGCACTGCAGCCAGACGTCTGATTCACGTTGGATGCGAATCTCAGAACCTGCCCGTACCCATTTCCTCTCTCTCTTAGTACGGTCAGTCGAAGAAGAGGAAGAAAGACGGAAAACTCACCTTTCAGAGGTCTGGACAGTCCTCCAGACGTCCTCCCCGCCGTCTGGTTGTAAGCCCAAACGTCTGATTCTGGAGAGAATTCCAGAATCAGGGCGCGACTCGCCCTCCGCTCGCGACGCTCGGCCGCGCCGCGACTCGTCCGCCTGTTGCTCGAACCGCAGCAGGCCTCCCGCATCACCCCGCGTCCGCTGCTTCCCCCGCCAGCCGGCCCTAGCAGCCCCGGCAAGCTCGCCCTCATGGCCGAGCACCTCTTCCCACGCGCAGCACCTCCTTCCTCTCTCATCGCGACTGTCGCTGCCGCCGCTCACTCGCGCTCGCTCTTGGGCACCGGCTGGAAGGAGAAGAGGAAAGGGGGCGAAGGTGACGGGAGTGAGGGGGAGGGCGTGGCCTTTTAAGGCTGCGCGAGGAGGAGAGAGGGAGCAGGATAGAGGGCGCAGGAGGGAGAGGGAAAAAGAGAGAGAGAGACGCTCGCAGGTCTGCGCACTCAAGCGCGCAGACGAAACATGCGTGCCGAAAATAACCGAATCCCAGACGTCTGGAAGGAGTTCCAGACGTCTGGTCAGACGTCTGGGACACCTCCCAGACGTCTTAAAAGCATCTGAAGCCGCGCGTTCGTAACACCAGATGACGGGAAGCGTTTCTTAACATCCAGAGAGGTGGTTGGATGTTTGGAACTGGGTCCAAACGGTCCAGCGAAGTTCCTGGACGTCTGAGGAGTAGCGTAGGACTTGAGGTATGACTCTCCACTCTTTTAGGACGTCTGGAAGTTGTTCCAAACGTCTGATTTGAGTCAGAATCCCTGTTTTGACCTGTTCAGGATCCGCTTGAGGTTCGATTTCCGCAATTAAGATATCGATATTTCCTGTACGATTTCCTTTACTTGTCGGAATACTTTCTAGACTGTTTTGAGTATACTCTTGTGATTGATCCTTGTGATAGGACCTTGTTCCGTTGCGGGTTCGAGGCTTGCTGAGGCACGTAAGCCTGCCGTTCAAACCCCATTACTCTTGGGTTTACTGGTAGAGTGGCTTCCCCTTAATTTAATTACAGCCTAATTGCTTGTGTGGAATGAATAATTAGAACCTAGGATATGGCATGAATCCTAGGATTAGAAATACTGGATTGTCTGTATTGAATGAATGAATTGCAGTCTTGAATGGGTAGATAGAATGATAACAATTGCCAGCAAATAAATAACAATTGCCAGTGAAATGTAAAGTACTTGTGTTAGCAAACTGTTGCACGTGAATTCCTATTGTTTACGTTAAATGACATACTATGAGCTGCATGTATATAAATTGAAATTGGAAAAGTGAATGTTGGAAACACGAGTTATCTGTGAATGAACTGAATATGGAATAGAGTTACAAATTGCATGTGTATAACCTGAGAATGGAAATAGAAATGATGAAACATGGTATGGCTTGGCCTGAGAAATATGAGCATGAACCCTATGGGGAATTAGGAGTAGAGCTCCTGGAAATAAATGGAATGGAACTGGGAATGTGAGTGGGGAAGTGAGCTGGCCCTTGAGTACGGAGTACCAAGGAGAGCGATTGGCTCCCTGTTTAGTGAAGAGCGGAGCTAGCCGCCCTTGGGTTGGGACCTAGGGTTAGGATTGGCCACTCTGTACCGACTTCTTGGCCCTCGCGTACACAGTACCAGGGAGAGCTACTAGTGTAGGGAGAGAGCTAGCCACCCCACGAGGCTCGGGATTCAGCTAGCCACCTTACATTGACTTGTTAGGCCCACTGGGCAAACCAAGGTAGTCAGGCAAGGGTGCACGGACTGTGGAGGGGTGAGACCCCTGTTTCGTTCTTAGGGGCTAGACCCCTGTTACTGAGAGGGCTATGCCTTATACTGGTTCCGTGCTGTGCTTTGGGCGCGCCTGCTAACGGAAACGACTTACCGCGTGCCAGTGCGGGGTAGCTACCCGTGTGTTTATCACGCGTGCTGTAGTCACCGTTACGTCTGTTCATGACCTTGGGGTGGTTGACTGGGTGTAGGACCACCACGGGGAACTCTCCCGACCAGGAGAGCACCACGTGCTACTTCTACTCTTCGGAAAAGACTGCAATCAAGATCGTTCCCACGAGGAACATTCGAGATCAAGAAAGAGACCTGATAATTAAATCAAGTGGTGAAAGAAAGAATAATTAGTTAAAGAAAGAAAGAAATTGGAAAACAATAGCTACCTGTCCACCTTTACTGCTTTAGTAATTGGTTGCCACTCTACTCAGCGTTCGCTGACGTTTTGTGCTCATAATCCTTTTCAGGTCCAAGTGTTGAGCAGCCAGAGCCTACGGCTGTAGAGGGTGCTGGGCCCAGTAGATCCCAGTAGTTGTAGCTCTTTTTGTACTCATTTGTTGTAGTGAGTAACCTCTTGTACTTTTATATTCTATACTCTTTCGTTCTTCACATTATATTCCTATACCCGTTTACTTTCCTACTGTTGTGGTGGTATGTACTGTAGTAGTTTACTTCTTTACTGCTGTACTTTTGTTACTGTTAGTTACTAGCATGGTGAATGTGGTTTATTTTACTACTTTTTGGTTACTTTCTCATTGGATGATTGGGTCTTGGGATCATTCGATTCAGTCTGATCTCGTGTCCTGTAGGGATTCAGGAATCGGATCGTAACAAGATGGTATCTGAGCAAGGTCGTCCAGAGAAATGAACCAACTAGCTGGAAAATAACAAATTCATGTGCTTGTAACTAGAGTAACCACCATAACGTACCTTTTGATATCTATTCGAGGTTCTTTTACTGAATGTCTATTGGAATTGACATCTTCCTATTCTATGTTCGCGTCTCCTTGCAGGAGATGCCTCGACGTGGAGTCATTGAAGCGGGCCGCGGACACGGCCGTGGTCGAGGTCGGAGGGGCGGACGTGTTGAGCCCGACGTCTCAGTGGACCAGCCACTACTTCCGGGCGTTCAAGCCCAGGACCTCGCCCAGCTAATACGGGAGATCATACGAGAGGAGCTCCACCCGCCTCCACGGGCGCCTCTCCCCGGGGCCGCGGAGGGGGAGTCCTCTGTGGGGCCGTGAGATAGACATAGCGCTGGACGTGGGGGAGGGGTTGGCCCTCCACCGCCCCCACCGTCCTCTGACACTTTCGAGCATGAGCCCTCCTTACCTGGAGGCGTACTAGCTTCCCTACTTCAACGCCACTACAAGCTTCTCAGACAGTTCCGGAAGCTGAAGCCCCCTCCTTTAAGGGGGATGAGGACTCAACCGAGGCGGAGGATTGGCTTGAGTAGATCGAGAAGGTGTTTGACACCCTTCGCACCCCTGCGGAGTGCCGCGTGGCCTTTGCCACGTACCAGCTGGAGAGTGTGACACACAGGTGGTGGAGGGCGGTCAGAGATCAGGAGAGAGCCGAGCCGACTTAGGACCAGTTTGTCACCCTCTTCTGCGAGCAGTATTTTCCCCAGACGTGGCAGGATCAGAGGAGGCAGGAGTTCCACACTCTCCAGCAGGGGACGATGACCGTGAGCGCATATCGCACACATTTTCTGGAGCTGTCTCGTTTCGCCGCGACAGCTGTAGCTACTAAGGAGAAGCTCCTGTGGAGGTTCACCGAGGGGCTCCGGCCTGCTATCCGGGGGTATATCAAACCCCTAAAGCTACCTATGTTCTCGAGGGTGGTAGAGGCAGCTATGACATATGAGGAGACCAACCAGTCCGCACGTGACACTGACAGCGGACGAAAGAGGCCCTACTAGCCAGACTACTCACAGGGCTGGCGAGAGAGGAGGCACGTGGTGCCCGAGGGAGAGCCGTCACGCTTTGCAGGGCCGTCAGTGGCCCTTGGGGCCCCCTGATAGGGGCCAGCTGCCAGCACTGGACCCCCGCCCAACCATCAGTAGGGACCTACTGAGGGTGGAAGTCGAGTTCCCCTTTGCTACCAGTGTGGCCAGCTGGGCCACATCAGGAGGGACTGCTCGTCTAGGACTGGAGGTCAGCAGATGCTCCCCGCGCTAAGCACTGGAGGACAAGCAGGAGACCGTGGTTCCCAGACGCGTAGGGGAGGTCAGCAGTCACAGGGAGGGTACCGGCTAGCGACTACCCGTTCGACGCAGAGTGTGGCTGCTTCATCCGTACCTAGAGTTGAAGGGCATATTAACACCCTGACAGACAGAGACGCCAGAGCTTAAGGTTCAGTGGTGGCAGGTATGGTTACAGCTTTCGGCAGACTAGTTTACACACTTTTTGATTCCGGCGCCACGCACTCGTTTGTTGCCGCTACTTTTGTTGTCAGTTTGGGGCAGGACTGTGTGTTGTTAGAGGATCCGTTCGTGATCAGAGGTCCGAGTGGTCAGCTGTTTGTAGCTGAGGAGGTTTACACAGGCTGTGAGGTCAATGTTAGGGGACAACCTCCCCACTGATCAGATTGTGATACCAATGGAGGACTTTGGCGTGATTCTGGGGATGGACTGGCTGTCCGCTTACTATACCTTGGTAGACTATTTTGAGAGGAAGATCGTCTTCTTCATACCAGAGATGCCTTCTTTTGAGTTTCACGGACAGCCAGTGGACGGAGGTTTCAGGTGCATTTCTGCACTTCGGGCGGCAAGACTTTTGGGCCAGGGGTGTGAGGGCTTTCTGGCTTGTGTAGTGGTAGAGCCCAGCCCTGTAACAGATTTTCAGAGTATCCCAGTGGTCAGAGAGTACCTCGACGTGTTCCTAGAGGAGCTTCCAGGACTACTGCTTGAGCGTGAGATCAAGTTTGAGATCTCACTGGTACCAGGGACCAGCCCCATTTCTATAGCACATTACAGGATGGCACCACTTAAGCTGCGAGAGCTCAAGTCCCAGTTGTAGGACCTTCTGGAGAAGGGCTTTGTGAGGCCTAGTGCATCTCCGTGGGGAGCCCCGGTATTATTTGTGAAGAAGAAGGATGGTATCTTATGCCTTTGTGTGGACTACAGACAGCTGAATAGGGTTACCATCAAGAACAGGTTTTCGTTGCCGAGGATTGACAACTTGTTTGACCAGTTGCGAGGTGCCACGGTATTCTCCAAAATAGACTTGAGGTCTGGCAACCACCAGTTGAGGATCAAGGAGACCAACGTCTCCAAGACAGCTTTCCGCACACGGTACGGACACTACAAGTTTTTGGTCATGCCGTTTGGGCTGACCAACGCCCCCGCTGCTTTCATGGATTTGATGAACCGGGTGTTCAGACAGTACCTGGATCAGTTCGTGGTGGTATTTATTGATGATGTGCTCATCTACTCTCAGGATCAGGCGTAGCACGGACAGTACTTGCGGATGGTTTTGGACACATTGAGACGACGTAGGCTATATGCCAAGTACAGCAAGTGAGAGTTCTGGTTGAGGGAGGTGACCTTTCTAGGTCATGTGATATCAGGGGATGGCTTGGCTGTGGATTCAGCCAAGTTTGAGGTAGTGCTCAGGTGGGAGAGACCACGTACAGTGACAGAGATCCGCAGCTTCTTGGGATTGGCAGGTTACTACCGGCGATTTATCAGGGGTTTTTCGTAGATTGCACGTCCTATGACACAGCTGACTCGGAAGGACGTGCCCTTTTCTTGGACAGACGCTTGTGAGGCATGTTTTCAGGAACTGAAGGAGAGGCTGACTTCGACTCTCGTGCTTACCATTCTGGACAGTAGTGGCGGTTTCGTTGTGTACACGGACGCCTCTTTAAAGGGTTTAGGGGGTGTGCTCATGCAGCGGGGTCTTGTTGTCGCTTACGCTTCGCGGCAACTGAAGCCCCATGAGCATAGCTACCCTACCCACGACCTAGAGCTGGCAGCCATCGTCTTCGCACTGAAGACTTGAAGGCACTACCTGTACGATGAGACTTTTGAGATTTTCACAGATCATAAGAGCCTCAGGTACTTGTTTGATCAGAAGGAGCTCAACATGAGACAGAGACGTTGGTTAGAGCTCCTGAAGGTCTACGACTGCTGTTAAGACCCAAGACATCAATCCCTTTTTAAGACGTCTGGGAGTTGGTCCAGACGTCTGGTCAGATGTCTGGACGCCTTCCCAGACGTCTAGAAATAAATTTTGGCGTGCATACAATCGCGAGTCTGCGCGCGTGCCGCGTGCAGACTGCAACCCGCCGCCCTCTTCTTTCTCTCTCTTCCCTCGCCGACCTACAGACAGAACCCCACGCTTTCAAATACCCCTCCCCTATCCCTCGTTCACCACCCCACTGTCTCCTTCTTCCAACGTGAGCACGAGAGAGAGAGAGAGAGAGCGAGGGCAACAGCTGCTGCCGGTTGCATCGCGGAGAGAAGAGGGAGAGCGCACGAGAAAGAGAGAGCGAGCTCGCCGGAGCAGCTTGAGGCCGGCCGGCGTGCGTGCAGAGGAGCATCCTACTAGATTGAATGATAGATCCTAGGGTGTGGCATGAATCATAGGAACAGAAACACTGAAACGAATGTCTTAAATGCCTGAATTGCAGTCTTGGATAAGTAGATAGAATAATGATAATTGCCTGTAATTGGATAACAGCTACCTGTGAAATGTCGAGTACTGTTGCTAGTAACTGCTACATGTAATTCTTGTTGTTGGAAACAAAATTTGAGCTGCCATATATAAATTTATATTAAATGTTGAAAACACGGGTTATATGCGAATTAAACTGAAATGATGAAACCTAGTATGGATTGGCCAGAAAAATAGGAGTATGAACCCTACGGGGAATTAGGAGTAGAGCTCTTGGAAAAGAAATAGAATGGAACTGGGAAAGTGGATGGGGAAGTAAGCTGGCCCTTGAGTAAGGAGTACTAAGGAGAGCGATTGCTCCCCCTGTTTAGTGCAGAGCGGAGCTAGCCGCCCCAAGGACCCGGGGTTAGGTCTGGCCACTTTGTGCCGACTTTTGGCCCTCGCGTACACAGTATCGTGGAGAGCTACTAGTGTAGGGAGAGAGCTAGCTGTCCTACACCGACTTGTTAGGCCCACTGGGCAAACCAGGGTAGTCAGGCAAGGGTGCACGGACTGTGGAGGGGCAAGACCCCTGTTTGGTTACTGTGGAGGGGCTGGACCCCTATTACTGAAAGGGCACTGCCCTATACTGGTTCCGTGCTGTGCTTTGGGCGCACCTGTTAACGGAAACGACTGACCGTGTGCCAGTGCGGGGTAGCTACCCGTGCGTCTATCGAGCGTGCCGTAGTCACCGTTACATCTGTTAGCAACCTTGGGGTGGTTGACTGAGGGAAGGACCACCACGGGGGACTCTCTCGACCAGGAGAGCACCACGTGCTACTTCTACTTTTCAGAAAAGACTGCAATCAAGATCGTTCCCACGAGGAACATTCGAGATCAAGAGAAAGATCTGAGAAATAATTCAAGAAAGAGTAAATAGAGAAATAAAGAAAGAAATTAAAAACAACAGCTACTTATCCACCTTTACTGTTTTCTTAGCTAGCTGGTTGCCACTCTACTCAGCGTTTCGCTGACGTGTCATATTTGTCACCTTTTTCAGGACCAGGTGTTGAGCAGCCAGAGCATGCGACTGCGGAGGGTGCTGGGCCTAGTAGAGCCCAGTAGTTGTACTTTTGTTGTACTATTTTTTTGTAGTAGTGAATATTTCTGTTTCACCTTGTACTCTTTTATTGTAAACTTCATATTTCTGTAGCTGTTTTTAATTCTCTAATGTTGTAGTGGTATGTACTGTAGTAGTTCTTTTCTTTACTGCTGTACTTTTGTTACTGTTAGTTACTTGCATGGTGAATGTGGTTTATTTTACTGCTTTTTAGTTACTTTCTCGTTGGACGACTCAGTCTTGGGAACAGTCGAGTCGGTTCGATTCTCGTGTCCTATAGGGATTCGGGAATCGGGTCATATTTGTCACCTTTTTCAGGATCAGGTGTTGAGCAGCCAGAGCCTGTGGCTGCGGAGGGTGCTGGGCCTAATAGAGCCCAGTAGTTGTACTTTTGTTGTACCGTTTTTCTGTAGTAGTGAGCATTTCTGTTTCACCTTGTACTCTTTTATTGTAAACTTCATATTTCTGTACCTATTTTTAATTCTCTACTGTTGTGGTGGTATGTAATGTAGTAGTTCTTTCCTTTACTGCTGTACTTTTGTTACTGTTAGTTACTTGCATGGTGAATGTGGTTTATTTTACTGCTTTTTGGTTACTTTCTCGTTGGACAATTGGGTCTTGGGATTAGTCGAGTCAGTTCGATTCTCGTGTCCTGTAGGGATTCGAGAACCAGGTCGTAACAAGATGGTAGCAGAGCAAGGTCGTCCCGAGAAGTGAACTAACTGGCTGGAAAATAACCAATTCACGTGCTTGTAACTAGAGTAGCCACCACAACGTACCTTTTGACATCTGTTTTAAGGTTGCTTCGTTGAATATCGATTAGTATTGATGTCTTTTCTGTTCCGTGTTCGCGTCTCCTTGCAGGAGATACCTTGACGAGGAGGTAGCGAGGCGGGCCGCGGATGCGATCGAGGACGAGGTCGGAGGGGCGGGCGCGTTGAGCCCGACGCCTCAGTGGACCAGCCACTGCTTCCAGGTATTCATGCCCAGGACCTCGCCTAGCTGATATGGGACATCGTGCCAGAAGAGCTTCACCCGCCGCCACGAGCACCTCTCCCTGGGGCTGCGGAGAGGGAGTCCCCTGTGGGACCACGAGACGGACACGGCGCTGGATGCGGGGGAGAGGGTGGGCCTTCACCACCCCCACCTTCCTCCAGCACTTTTGAGCATGAGGCTTCTTTACCTGGAGGAGTACCAGCTTCCCCTCTGCAGCGCCACTACGAGATTTTCGGACAGTTCTGGAAGCTGAAGCCCCCCTCCTTCAAGGGGGATGAGGACCTGACCGAGGTGGAGGACTGGCTCGAGCAGATCGAGAAGGTATTTGACACCCTTCTCACCCCTGTGGAGTGCCACGTGGCCTTTTCCACGTACCAGCTGGAGAGCACGGCACATAGGTGGTGGAGGGTGGTCAAAGGTCAGGAGAGGGACGAGTCGACTTGAGACCAGTTCGTCACCCTCTTCTGCGAGCAGTACTTCCCCCAGACATAGCATGACCAGAGAAGGCGGGAGTTCCACACTCTCCGCCAGGGGAGGATGACTGTGAGCGCGTATCGTACGCGTTTCCTGTAGCTGTCTCGTTTTGCAGCAACAGCCGTGGCTACTAAGGAGGAGCACCTTTGGAGGTTCACCGAGGGGCTCTGGCCTACTATACGGGGGTATGTCAAACCCCTGAAGCTGCCTACGTTTTCGAGGGTGGTGGAGGCAGCTATGACGTATGAAGAAACCAACCCGTCCGCACGCGACACTGACAGCAGGCGGAAGCGGCCCTACCAGCCAGACTTCTCACAGGGCCGACTAGAGAGGAGGCACGTGGCGCCCGCAGGAGAGCTGTCACGCTTTGCGGGGCCATCAGTGGCCTTTGGGGGCCCTCGACAGGGGCCAGCTACTAGCACCGGACCCCCGCCCAGCCGTCAGCGGGGACCCACGGAGGGCGGGAGTCGAGTCCCCCTTTGCTACCAGTGTGGCCAGCCGGGCCAGATCAGGAGGGACTGCCCGTCTAGGGCCGGAGGTTAGCAGATGCTTCCAGCGCCGAGCACTGGAGGGCGAGCAGGAGACCGCGGTTTCTAGGCGCGAGGAGGAGGACAACAGTCGCAGGGAGGGTACCGGCCAGCGGCTACCCGTCCGACGCAGAGTGTGGCTGCTTCGTCCGCACCTAGGGCTAAGGGGCGTATCAACGCCCTGACACACAGGGATGCCAGAGCTTCAGGATCAGTGGTGGCAGGAATGGTTTCAGTTTCCGGCATACTTGTTTACACACTTTTCGATTCTGGCGCTACGCACTCGTTTGTCGCTGCTAGTTTTGCTGTTAGTTTGGGGCAAGACTGTATGTTGTTAGAGGATCCGTTCGTGATCAGAGGTCCGAGTGGTCAGCTGTTTGTAGCTGAGGAGGTGTACACAGGTTGTGAGGTCAGTGCTGGGGGACACAGCCTTCCTGCTGACCTGATTATGATACAGATGGAGGACTTTGGCGTAATTCTGGGGATGGATTGGCTGTCCGCTTACCACGCTTTGGTGGACTGCTTTGAGAGGAAGATCATCTTCTCCATACAAGAGTTGCCCTCTTTCAAGTTCCACGGGCAGCCAGTGGACGAAGGCTTTAGGTGCATTTCTGCACTTCGGGTGACGAGACTTTTGAGCCAGGAGTGAGGGCTTCCTAGCTTGTGTGGTGGCGGAGCCCTGCCCTGTGGCAGACTTCCAAAGTATCTCGGTGGTCAGAGAGTACCCGACGTGTTCTTGGATGAGTTGCCAGGACTACCACCCGAGCGTGAGATCGAGTTTGAGATCTCACTGGTACCGGGGACCAGCCTTATCTCTACAACACCGTATAGGATGGCACCACTTGAGCTGCGAGAGCTCAAGTCTCAGTTGCGGGATCTTCTGGAGAAGGGCTTTGTGAGGCCCAGTGTGTCTCCATGGGGAGCCTCGGTATTGTTCGTAAAGAAGAAGGATGGTACCCTACACCTTTGTGTGGACTACAGACAACTGAATAGGGTCACCATCAAGAACAGGTATCCGCTGCCGAGGATTGATGACTTGTTTGACCAGCTGCGAGGTGCCACGGTATTCTCCAAGATAGACTTGAGGTCTGGATACCACCAGTTGAGGATCAAGGAGGCAGACATCTCCAAGACAGCTTTCCGCACCTGGTACGGACACTACGAGTTTCTGGTCATGCTGTTTGGGCTAACCAATGCCCCCGCTGCCTTCATGGATTTGATGAACCGGGTGTTCAGACCGTATTTGGATCAGTTCATGGTGGTATTTATTGATGATGTGCTCATCTATTCTCGAGATCAGACGCAGCACAGATAGCACTTGCGGATGGTCTTTGACACACTGAGATGACGTAGGCTGTACACCAAATACAGCAAGTGTGAGTTCTGGTTGAGGGAGGTGACCTTCTTGGGTCGTGTGATCTCTGGGGATGGCTTAGCTGTGGACCCAGCCAAGGTTGAGGCAGTGCTCAGGTGGGAGAGACCGCGTACGGTTACTGAGATCCGCAGTTTCTTGGGACTGGCAGGCTACTATAGCCGGTTTATCAGGGGCTTCTCGCAGATTGCACGTCCTATGACACAGCTGACCCGGAAGGACGTGCCCTTGGACAGATGCTTGTGAGGCATGTTTTCAGGAGTTGAAGGAGAGGCTGACTTCGGCTCCTGTGCTCACCATACCAGACAGTAGTGGCGGGTTCGTTGTGTACACGGACGCCTCTTTACAGGGGTTAGGGGCTTTGCTCATGCAGAGGAGTCACGTTGTCGCTTACGCTTGGCGGTAACTGAAGCCCCATGAGCATAGCTTCCCTACCCACGACCTAGAGCTGGCAGCTATCGTCTTCGCACTAAAGACTTGGAGGCACTATTTGTACGGTGAGACCTTTGAGATTTTCACATATCATAAGAGCCTCAGATACTTGTTTGATCAAAAGGAGCTTAACATGAGACAGAGACGTTGGTTGGAGCTCCTGAAGGATTATGACTGCAGCATTTCCTACCACCCGGGAAAGGCCAACATGGTGGCTGACGCCTTGAGCCGGAAGGCGTCCGCCCACTTGGCCAATTTATAGGCGCAGAGTTGGAGCCTCATGAAGGAGATGGGCAGTTGGAGGCCCCTAGAGATACTGAGGCACTGTGGGGCAGTGACCATGACACAACAGACGAGGCCAGAGTTGATAGACTGCATCATCACTGGACAGATGGCCGACTCATACTTACAGTCATTGCGTGACAGAGTGCTATCAGGAGACCCTGGGGACTTCTCTTTTACTGACTAGGTACTGCGCATTAGGGGACGCTTATGCGTTCCTAGGGACGAAGAGCTGTTGAGAGAGCTCCTGACTGAGGCACATGGTTCCAGGTTCTCCAAACATCTCGGAAACACAAAGATGTACCATGATTTGAGACGAGACTTTTGGTGGAGGAGAATGAAGCGGGAGGTAGGTGAATTCGTACAACAGTGTTTACTGTGCCAGCAGGTGAAGGCCGAGCATCAGAGGCCTGCAGGGACGTTGCAGCCACTTCCTGTGCTAGAGTGGAAGTAGGAGAGCATCACCATGGACTTGGTGGTGGGCTTGCCCGTTACCCAGTGAGGACAATACGCAGTCTGGGTGATCATGGATAGATTGACGAAGATGGCACGTTTCTTACCGATCCGAGTCACCTTGGGACCAGCATTGTTAGCAGAGAGGTATATCCGCGACGTGGTACGTCTACACGGAGTTCCGCAAGAGATCGTATCCGACCGGGATACCTGTTTTACGTCCCAGTTTTGGGCTGAGTTTCAGTAGGCCCTGGGGACACGGTTGAGGTTCAGTACAGCATACCACCCCCAGACGGACGGACAGTCTGAGCGCACCATACAGACACTAGAGGACCTTTTGCGTGCTTGTGTACTGGACTGAAGGGGCTCTTGGGGGGAGCACTTACCCCTGGCGGAGTTTGCATACAACAACAGCTATCACTCGAGCATCGGCATGGCACCCTACAAGGCTCTGTACGGACGGAGGTGTACGGCACCCTTGAGTTGGGTTGAGGTGGGGACCAAGTGGGAGGTTGGCCCCAGGCTGATCCGACAGAGTCAGGAGGTGATCGAGCAGATTCACAGGCGACTCCTCATTGTCAGGAGCAGACAGAGGAGCTATACTGATCGGAAACGCAGAGAGGTACAGTTTGAGGTTGGGGACCACGTCTTCCTTCGTGTTTCGCCCATGAAGGGCCTGCAGCGGTTTGGGGTGACAGGGAAGCTCGCGTTGAGGTTCATGGGACCCTTTGAGGTCCTAGAGCGGGTTGGATCTGTTGCTTACAGGCTTGCCCTTCCTCCCCAGCTTTCTGGTGTGCATGACGTGTTACACATGTCCAACCTCAGGAAGTATGTCATTGATCCCAGTCACGTCTTGAGCCACGAGAGCGTCGAGGTGGGTGACGACCTGACCTACCCCGAGCGGCCAGTGCAGATTCTCGACAGAGCCGTCCGGAGTCTGAGACGGAAGCAAGTAACCCAGGTGAAGGTCTTGTGGAGGAGCCAGCGGTACGAGGAGGCTACCTGGGAGCCTGAGGCGGCGATGTGGGAGCGGCACCGGGAGCTCTTTGAGGGTACGTCTTTTCGGACCGGCTTCGATCCTCTTTGAGTTTGTTATGTGTATATTATTCTTTTTCCACACCTTAGTTAGCGTAAGTTTCGGGGACGAAGCTTCTTTTGAGTTTGTTATGTTGTTAAGACCCGAGACATCAAACCCTTTTTAAGATGTCTGGGAGTTGGTCCAGACGTCTGGATGCCTTCCTAGACGTCTGGAAATAAATTTTGGCGTGCGTATGATCGCGAGTCTGCAGGCGTGCCACGCGTAGACTGCAACCCGCCGCCCTCTTCTTTCTCTCTCTTCCCTCGCCGACCTGTAGACAGAACCCCACGCCTTCAAATACCCCTCCCCTCTCCCTCGTTCACCACCCCACCGTCTCCTCCTTCCAGCGTGAGCATGAGAGAGAGAGAGAGCGAGGGCAACAACTGCTGCCGGGTGCATCGCGGAGAGAAGAGGGAGAGCGCGTGAGAAAGAGAGAGCGAGCCTGCCGGAGTAGCTTGAGGCAGGCTGACGTGCGCGCGAAGGAGCATCCTGCTAGGGAGATCTCCCCTTGTGCTGCTGCAGTTTGAGCAACGGCTGTGTGGCGAGCTCGTGCGCAGCGGGAAGAAGGCGAGGAGGTTTTGATTCTGGGAATTTTTCCCAGAATCAGACATTTGGACCTATATCCAGATGACGCGGGCGACGTTTGGAGGGAGCTCCAGACGTTTGAGAGGTACGAAATTTCTCCTCTACCTCCTTTTTGCGGATATGGCCATGCAGACCGTCCGTTGAAGTGCTGAGACGTGTCGTGTTGAGGAGGCTTTCGGCGCGCGTGCAGGTTTCGTTTCGGGAAGGCGCGGGGACACGCCCTCCCACGCAGTTCAGACGTCTGGGCACAGCACCAGACGGCGGAGAGCGTCTCCAGACGTCCGGAGAGGTGGTCGGACGTCTGGAACTGGGTCCAGACGATTCAGCAGGATCCCTGGACGTCTGAGGAGCAGCGCAGAGTGAGGTATGACCTGGACCATTTTTTTAAGATGTCTGGAAGGTGTTCCAAATGTCTGATTTGAGTCAGAATTGTCGTTTTTGACTCATTTAGGGTCCTTTCGAGGTCCGATTTCCGCATTTAAGATTTCATTCTTCTCAGAATTAGTTCCTCTACTTGTTTAAAATACTTGTATCCTGTTCTAAGTGGTTCCTTGTGATTGATCCTTGTGTTAGGACCTCGTTCTGTTGCAGCTTTGGGGGTTGCAGAGGCACGTGGACCTGCCGATCACGCCCCCATTACTCCCAATTTTGCAGGTAGAGTGGCTCCCCTTAGTTATTTACAAACATTAATGCATCTCTGAAATGAATGATAGATCCTAGGGTATGGCATGAATCCTAGGACCTGAAAACTAGATTGAATGATAGATCCTAGGGTATGGCATGAATCCTATGACTTGAAAATTAGATTGAATAATAGATCCTAGGGTATGGCATGAATCCTAGGACTTGAAAACTAGATTGAATGATAGATCCTAGGGTGTGGCATGAATCGTAGGAACAGAAACACTGAAACGAATGTCTTAAATGCCTGAATTGCAGTTTTGGATAAGTAGATAGAATAATGATAATTGCCTGTAAATGGATAACAGCTACCTGTGAAATGTCGAGTACTGTTGCTAGTAACTGCTACATGTAATTCCTGTTGTTGGAAACTAAATTTGAGCTGCCTGTATATAAATTTATATTAAATGTTGAAAACACGGGTTATATGCGAATTAAACTGAAATGATGAAACCTAGTATGGATTGGCCTGAAAAATAGGAGTATGAACCCTACGGGGAAATAGAATGGAACTGGGAAAGTGGATGGGGAAGTGAGCTGGCCCTTGAGTAAGGAGTACCAAGGAGAGCGATTATTCCCCCTGTTTAGTGCAAAGCGGAGCTAGCAGCCCCAAGGACTCGGGGTTAGGTCTGGCCACTTTGTAACGACTTTTGGCCCTCGCATACACAGTACCGGGGAGAGCTACTAGTGTAGGGAGAGAGTTAGCCACCCAACGGGCCTCGGGGTTCAGCTAGCCATCCTACACTGATTTGTTAGGCCCACTGGGCAAACCAGGGTAGTCAGGCGAGGGTGCGCGGACTGTGGAGGGGCAAGACCCCTGTTTGGTTACTGTGGAGGGGCTGGACCCTTGTTACTGAGAGGACTCTGCCCTATACTGGTTCCGTGCTGTGCTTTGGCCGCACCTGTTAACGGAAACGACTGACCGTGTGCCAGTGCGGGGTAGCTACCCGTGCGTCTATCGCACGTGCTGTAGTCACCGTTACATCTGTTAGCGACCTTGGGGTGGTTGAATGAGGGTAGGACCACCACGGGGGACTCTCTCGGCCAGGAGAGCACCACGTGCTACTTCTACTTTTCGGAAAAGACTGCAATCAAGATCGTTCCCACGAGGAACATTCGAGATCAAGAGAAAGATCTGAGAAATAATTCAAGAAAAAGTAAATAGAGAAATAAAGAAAGAAATTAAAAACAACAGCTACTTGTCCACCTTTACTGTTTTCTTAGCTAGCTGGTTGCCACTCTACTCAGCGTTTTGCTGACGTGTCATATTTGTCACCTTTTTAAGGACCAGGTGTTAAGCAGCCAGAGCGTGCAGCTGCGGAGGGTGCTGGGCCTAGTGGAGTCCAGTAGTTGTACTTTTGTTGTACCATTTTTCTGTAATAGTGAGCATTTCTGTTTCACCTTGTACTCTTTTATTGTAAACTTCATATTTTTCGTACCTTTTTTTAATTCTCTACTGTTGTGGTGGTATGTACTGTAGTAGTTCTTTTCTGTACTGCTGTACTTTTGTTACTGTTAGTTACTTGCATGGTGAATGTGGTTTATTTCACTACTTTTTGGTTACTTTCTCGTTGGACGACTGGGTCTTGGGATCAGTCGAGTCGGTCCGATTCTCGTGTCCTGTAGGGATTCGGGATCAGTCGAGTCGGTCTGATTTGTTGGCGACCACTAGAGTTACTGGGGCACTGTGAGGCAGTGACCATGAAACGACAGATGAGGCCAGAGCTGATAGACCGCATCATCACAGGACAGATGGTAGACTCGTACCTGCAGTCGTTGCGTGATAGAGTATTGTCAGGGGACCCTGGAGACTTCTCCTTTACCGACGAGGTGCTGCGCATGAGGGGACGTTTGTGCGTTCCTCGGGACGAGGAGCTGTTGAGAGAGCTCCTGACTGAGGCACATGGTTCCAGGTTCACCATATATCCCGGGAACACAAAGATGTATCATGATCTGAGACGTGACTTTTGGTGGAGGGGAATGAAGCGGGATGTAGGTGAATTCGTACGACAGTGTTTTGTGTGCCAGCAGGTGAAGGACGAGCATCAGAGGCCTGCAGGGCCGTTGCAGCCACTTCCAGTGCCAGAGTGGAACTGGGAGAGCATCACCATGGACTTGGTGGTGGGCTTGCCCGTTATCCAGCGAGGACACGACGCAGTCTGGGTGATTGTAGACAGATTGACGAAGACGACACGTTTCTTGTCTATCCGAGTCACTTTGGGACCAGCACAGTTGGCAGAGAGGTATATTCGCGACGTGGTACGTCAACACGGAGTTCTGCCGGAGATTGTATCCGACCGGGATACCCGTTTTACGTCCCAGTTTTGGGCTGAGTTTCAGCAGGCCTTGGGGACACAATTGAGGTTCAATACGGCATACCACCCCAAGATGGACGGACAGTCGGAGCACACGATACAGACGCTTGAGGACCTTTTGCGTGCCTGTATACTGGGCTGGAGGGGCTCTTGGGAGGAGCACTTGCCCCTGGCGAAGTTTGTATATAATAACAGCTATCACTTGAGCATCGGTATGGCACCCTACAAGGCTCTGTACGGATGGAGGTGTACTGCACCCTTGAGTTGGGTTGAGGTGGGGACCAAGTGGGAGGTTGGCCTCAGGCTGATCCAGTAGAGTCAGGAGGTGATTAAGCAGATTCACAGGCGACTCCGCACTGTCAGGAGCAGACAGAAAAGCTATGCGGATCGGAAGCGCAGAGAGGTGCAATTTGAGGTTGGGGATCACGTCTTCCTTCGCATTTCACCCATGAAGGGCCTACAGCGTTTTGGGGTGAAAGGGAAGCTCGCACCGAGGTTTGTGGGGCCCTTTGCGGTCCTGGAGCAGGTTGGACCCATTGCTTACAAGCTTGCCCTTCCTCCCCAGCTTTCTGGTGTGCACGACGTGTTCCACATGTCTAACCTCAAGAAGTACGTCGCCGATACCAGTCACGTTCTGAGCCATGAGAGCGTCGAGGTGGGTGACGACCTGACCTACCCCGAGTGACCAGTGCAGATACTAGACAGAGCCGTCCGGAGTTTGAGACTGAAGCAGGTACCCCAGGTGAAGGTCTTGTGGAGGAGCCAGAGGTACGAGGAGGCTACCTGGGACCATGAGGTGGCGATGCGAGAGCGGTACCCGGAGCTCTTTGAGGGTACGTCTTTTCGAACCGGTTTCGGTCCTCTTTGAGTTTGTTATGCGTATGTTGTTTTTTTTCCGCATCCTAGCTAGCTCAAGTTTCAGGGACGAAACTTCCTTTGAGTTTGTTATGTTGTTAAGACCTGTGTTATTAAGATTTTTAAGACGTCTGTACTTTAGGTCAGACGTCTGGTAAGACGTCTGGACTGAGGGTCAGACATCCTGTAAGACGTCTGAACTCCTTCCCAGACGTCTGAAAATCGAAAATTTCGTGTACGAGCTTGTGTTTGCGCGCGTGCTGCGTGCAAACAGCACACGTTCCTCGTTATCTTCTCCTTCTCTTTCCTCCCGCCTGACGAAAATCCTAACCCCACACCTTATATAAACCCCCTCCTCTCCCTCACACCACCCCCACTTCTAGCCACTTCCTCTACCCTCCAGCGAGAGCAGCTGAGCGAGAGCGGCGGAGAGAAGGAGCGTCGTGAGAGGAGAGGAGGAGCAGTGTGAGGAGAGGAGAGAAGGCTTGCGAGCTCGCGTGGGAGTCTGCCGATGAGCTAACGGCCGGTCGGCGTGTGCGCAAGGCAGAGGAGTGCGTCGGGGAGGTCCTCCCCGACACTGCTGTAGCCGGAGCAGTAGGCGAGCGGGAATGGTGCCGCCACTCACAGCGCGAGAGGGCGAAGGCAAGTTCTGGTTCTGAGATTTTCCCAGAATCAGATGTCTGGAGTGATCGCCAGACAACGGTGCGGACGTTTGGAGGTGGTGCCAGACGTCTGAGAAGGAGGCTTCGTGAAGGTACGTCTCCTTTGCGGATTCGGCCATCCACTCCGCTAAGACACGTTCCTTGCCTTTTCTAGAAGATTTAGGTTGATTTGCGCAGGTGTTGCTTCGGGAAGGCACGGGACACGCCCTCCTACGCACTTCAGACGTCTGGGTGAGGCACCAGACGACGAGAAGCGTTTCTCGACGTCCGGAGAGGTGGTCGGATGTTTGGAACTGGGTCCAGACGGTCCAGTGGAGTTCCTGAACGTCTGAGGAGTAGCGCAGGACTTGAGGTATGGTTCTCCACTCTTTTAAGACATCTGGAAGTTGTTCCAGACGTCTGATTTGAGTCAGAATCCCTATTTTGCCCCGTTTAGGGTCCGCTTGAGGTCTGATTTCGACAATTAAGATACCGGTGTTTCCCGTACGATTTCCTCTACTTGTTGGAATACTTTCTATATTGTTCTGAGTATTCTCTTGTGATTGATCCTTGTGATAGGACCTTGTTCCGTTGCTGGTTCGGGGCTTGTTGAGACACGTGAGCCTGCCGTTTAAGCCCCCATTACTCCTGGGTTTACTGGTAGAGTGGCTTCCCCTCAATTTAATTACAACCTAATTGCCTGTGTGGAATGAATGATTAGAACCTAGGATATGGCATGAATCCTAGAATTAGAAATACTGGATTGTCTGTATTGAATGAATGAATTGCAGTCTTGAATGAGTAGATAGAATGATAACAATTGCCAGCAAATAAATAAAAACTGCCTGTGAAACGTAAGGTACTTGTGTTATCAAACTGTTGCATGTGAATTCCTCTTGTTTACGTTAAATGACATACTATGAGCTGCATGTATATAAATTGAAATTGGAAAGGTGAATGTTGGAAACACGAGCTATCTGTGAATAAACTGAATATGGAATAGAGTTACAAATTGCATGTGTATAACCTGAGAATGGAAATAGAAATGATGAAACCTGGTATGGCTTGGCCTGAGAAATATGAGCATGAACCCTACGGGGAATTAGGAGTAGAGCTCCTAGAAATAAATGGAATGGAATTAGGAATGTGAGTGGGGAAGTGAGCTGGCCTTGAGTACGGAGTACTAAGGAGAGCGACTGTCTCCCTGTTTAGTGCAGAGCGGAGCTAGCTACCCTTGGGTTGGGACCCGGGGTTAGGATTGGTCACTCTGTACCGACTTCTTAGCCCTCGCGTACACAGTACCGGGGAGAGCTACTAGTGTAGTGAAAGAGCTAGCCACCTCACGGGGCCCGGGGTTCAGCTAGCCGCCTTACATCGACTTGTTAGGCCCACTGGGCAAACTAGGGTAGTCAGGCAAGGGTGCGCGGACTGTGGAGGGGCGAGACTCCTGTTTGGTTCTTAAGGGCTAGACCCTTGTTACTAAGAGGGCTATGCCCTATACTGGTTCTGTGTTGTGCTTTAGGCGCACCCGCTGACGGAAACGACTGATCGCGTGCCTATGCGGGGTAGCTACCCGTGCGTTTATCGCGCGTGCCGTAGTCACCGTTACGTCTGTCCGTGACCTTGGGGTGGTTGACTGGGTGTAGGACCACTACGGGGGACTCTCCTGGCCAGGAGAGTACCACGTGCTACTTCTACTCTTCGGAGAAAACTGCAATCAAGATCGTTCCCACGAGGAACATTCGACATCAAGAAAGAGACCTGATAATTAAATCAAGTGGTGAAAGAAAGAATAATTAGTTAAAGAAAGAAAGAAATTGGAAAATAATAGCTACATGTCCACCTTTACTGCTTTAGTAGTTGGTTGCTACTCTACTCAGCGTTCGCTGACGTTTGGTACTCATAACCCTTCTTAGGTCCAGGTGTTGAGCAGCCAGAGCCTACGGCTGCAGAGGGTGCTAGGCCCAGTAGAGCCCAGTAGTTGTAGCTCTTTTTGTACTTGTTTGTAGTAGTGAGTAACCTCTGGTACTTTTATATTCTGTACTCTTTCGTTCTGCACATTATATTCCTGTACCCGTTTACTTTTCTACTATTGTGGTGATGTGTACTGTAGTAGTTTACTTCTTTACTGCTGTACTTTTGTTACTGTTAGTTGCTAGCATGGTGAATGTGGTTTATTTTATTGCTTTTTGGTTACTTTCTCGTTGGACGACTAGGTCTTGGGATCAGTCGAGTGGGTCCGATCTCGTGTCCTTTAGGGATTCGGGAACCGGGTCGTAACAGTAGTGACCAAAGTTAGCGTAAATTTCTCGATGACCATATACTTAGCTTTTGCACCTTGGTAGGTCTTTCTAATAAATTATACGGATTGCTGTGCTCCTTCTCGTTCGGTGACTACAACGGTGCTAACGGCAAACATCGACGCCGCCAGGTATAGGTAGAGAGCTTCCCCAGGCTTAGGAGCCGTCAGGATGGGGGGACTTCGGAGTGCTTCCTTGACTTCCATTAAGGCCTTCTAGCAATGAGAAGTCAAGTGGGTGGCAGTATAGCCTTTGCCCTTCTTGATACACTCGAAGAAGGGGAGGCACTTGATAGAAGATCGAGACAAGAATCGGCCTAAAGAGGCGATTTTGCCGACCAATGACTGCATTCTTCTCAGCGTGCTTGGCGGCTACAGGCCCATGATCGCCTGAATTTTGTCGGGGTTGGTTCTAATTCCTCTGCTAGAAACCAAGAACCTCAGAAATTTGCCAGCTGAGACCCCAAATATACACTTCTCAGGATTGAGGAGGAGGCGAGTGTTCCTTAATACTTGGAACACTTTTAGCAATAATCTAGGTGTTGAGGGAAATTGGAACCTAAACAAGCCCAAGTATTCTCCATAGTTCCTTGTGTATTTAGAACGATGGAAAGATAGCTCGTCTCCTCTCTTGCTTTAACATTCCTACACCTATGACCTACTTAGAAAATATCCCTTGACACTAAGTGCATTACATTACTCAACCGGATTTGAACTTCCTAAGATCGATTGTATCACCTTTTAGCGTTTCCTGTTTGTACATGATCACTTTATATGAATTAAAAGTATCAAAGATGATCTTTTGTTGGTACATATTATAGATAAGATATAAGTATGGGAACGAGCGTTGTAACATATTTTGCAATATACAATTATAATCAACCGATTAAAAATGAGAATCAACTGGTTGAAAATCAAGCAAATCAAAACACATCGATTGAAAATAGTTTTCAATCGATTGGAAATGATTTTTAGCCAAAACTCACCGGTTGGAAATGGTTTTCGACCGGTTGAAAATTAAAATACACCAGTTGGAAATGATTTTTAACCCATTAAAAATCAAAATACAATGGTTGGAAATGATTTTCAACCAAAACACACCGGTTGGAAATGATTTTCAACTGGTTGAAAATCAAAATATATCGGTTGGAAAATACATCGGTGTGTTTTACCTTTTTATTGGTGGTAAATGATTTTTCACTTAGAAAGTGATTTTTCACTTACAAAGTGGTTTTTCGTATATGGAAAGTTGTTTCCATAGTTTGAAAACTAAAATACATTTGCTGAAACCACCACTCTCACTTTATACATTGTAAAATACGTTGCAAACGTACGTTTGTTTACCTTTTCTCTTATGGATATTGTCACTACCTCTAAGGTTAATTATCCTGATGTTCTTCAAATAAACGACTAGATGTTTATGTGGTGGTGATCTCGGAGCATGCATGGAGGTCATTTACTTAAATCTATGTGCCTTGTGAGATCTCCCTCCAAGGCATCATTTCATGGTTCTCACAAAGCCAGTCATATGCCTACCACAACCTTTCGGGTTAATTTACTTGAGGAGTTAGAAAATTAAAGTTATGAAATGTAATTGGTCTTAATTCTCATTTTTATTTACTTGTAGAGTGATGTTAACAGTAGTTTTTGCTTGCTTCAATTGATTTTAAGTTATGGCATCAATTAACCCTTGTGGTATTTATTTGAATTGCTGGAGTAGGATTTGGGTGTCGAAGAATTATGAAGTTGACACATATTTTTGCTAACATCTCTCAAAATTGATGTTACTAAAACCAGGATTAAAGACCTTTAACTTGGGTTTTCATCATATATGTTAACCCTTTAAGTAAACGGAAGTTAAAAGAGTTAATTTGTTAAGTAAACTAGCCCTTAAGCCTAATTTACTTAAGGTTTAATCCTTCAAAAGGGAGGCTAATTTTCGTTTATTTAACTACTTAACCCTCTATTTGATAACCTGGATGTAGTTAGTTTAACACGAGTTTACCTAACATCAGTTTCAACTGATGTTAGCTAAATCTGTACTAAAATCGTATACCACTTATGATTCTAATAATCCTCATATTTTATATTCTTGACATCTCTACCAAGTAAACGTTATAAATGTTAACATCACAATTTGACACTAATTTAAATAAATATAAACTGGTGTTAACATAATTTAAAAATAAATAAAATTATAAATTAACATTAATTTTATATATTTTTTTAACATCACTTTCATAATATTTCAAGAAAATTAAGCTTTAAAATTAAAAATATGAGACTTATGCTCTGACGAATCGCCAGCAAATATCACCTTTTAAGGTTAAACAAATGGAAACAGAAGCTGGCACTTTTTTTTCCAAAATATATTCTTGTTCGACAACCTCCCAACCACGTGAAGCGAGGGGGAGTCGAGTTTGAGTGGAAAATCAATTTTCCACATTTGATGAAAGGCATCAATTTTTTCATATGAGCAGTTCCTCTTCCAGTTTGAACCTTTTGGGATCTAAATTAAATTCAAAACCGCATCTCAGCTGTCTCGCAGATACAAAAAGTTCCAAGCATACCCCTTGATTAGTTTTGCCGATCGGTAGCCGCTTCAAAAGAATACGACAGGGCCCTATGAACTTCTTAGTCAAAGCATCAATAGCAACGCCAACATTCATGCATGATCAAAGGGATTAAAAAAGTCCTATCATCTTTCCAAGATTTCCAATGCTAGAAACAAACATACCCCACGCAAGAAGCTGAAATTCTCCGGTGGTAAACCCGAAGAAACCGCCGCTTTCCGCGCATACTTCTCCATCTCCTCGTTGGGATCAACCCCATACACGCGCGCAGCCCCCGCGCCAGAGTAGTACTTCAAGTTGGGGCCGGTCCCAACCCCAATCTCCAGCACGTCCTTATCCTCCAGGCTGTGCTGCTTGAAAATCTCTCTCTTACAGCTCTCGATCTTCACATATATCGCGACATTAATTAATTAGCATCACATACATATGCATGCAGCACTACTACAGAGCGTTAGAAGGCACTGAAGAAATGCTGCCGTTTACCGACGAGTCGTACATCCCCGAGACCCAGTGCATTGCCTTCGCGTGGATCGCGTCGCACCACCTGGGGCGCCTCCACCGGTGGCGGTTCTTAACTTCCGCGCAGCCCATCAGGACCTTATCGTCCTTCATTTGTCAGCTGAAGAAGCCGTATATGCAATTTTGGTATATATATATATATATATATATATATATGGGGCCGGTAGAACCTGTGGGACTTTGACCACTGGATCGACGAGGGGATCATTGATACATTGTCGGGTCAAATGCCACGACGGAAGCGTGCGGGCGGGGCAAGCAGTTTTCGCCATTTGATCTGTAGCTGCTGAAAAGAAAAAGAGTTCTTTTTTTTTTTTGTTTTTTTAAGGACAAGTAAGCGACTTCTAGTCAATTGCCTGACGCATTCCGGTAGTTGTGAGAAAGATGGGGCCGCGATGGGTCGTAGCCATCTCAGCATTAGAAATCTTTACCTTTTCTTCTAGGTTAAGGAGGTCAGATTGTCATTGGATTCTTAGGAGTTAAGATAAGAATTGCCGGAAACAAAAACGGGTCAAATTTCACATCATTTGGGGAATCATCGCCCCTTCGATAGGGTGGCTATAATTTAAGCATATCAAAAACATTAAAAAAAGAACTCGAGTTTAAAAATGTAAAAGTTGGCTTATGGTTATGAATGTGAGTTTTTTTTTAAAGTAAAAAAAAGTGTTTATATGTGGTGAGGTTTATTATTATTAAAATTAATAATAAATTATTTTTAAAATAATTTTACACGAATGTAAAAATAAGATTATCGGTACAATCTTATTTTAAATTATTTTATATCGATGTAAAAAAATATTACATCGGTGTAATAAATTTTTTTTACTGGTGCAAAGTAAGATTATACCTTACTTTGAATTACTTTACATCGGTGTAATATTTTTTTACATGAGTGTAAAATTAAATTTCAAGTGTTTCTTCACATCTGGTAAATAATTTTTCATTTGAAATGTGATTTTTCACCTTGTGATTTAGGGTCTAGGATTTAGGATTTACCCTAAATCTTAAAATGAAAAATCACATTTCAAATAAAAAATCACTTCTCGTATGTGAAATCAATTTCTATAAACTTAAACCCTAAACCATAAACTTATAAATCAAAATTACTTTGAATAGGTATAAAAATCACTTTACATAAATGAAATTACCTTTAAAATAATTTATTACCGATATAAAATTTTTTATCACCTATATTTTTTAATTAAAGTGATATACTAATTTTTTTAAATATGATAAAAACATTCACGTAATAAACCTTTAATTGATTTATTTTTTTACATTAAATATCATTTATAAAATAATCAACATGATATAAAATACAAAAATAATATCTACGTTATTTTTTACATCACAACGTTTCTTTACTTTATAGGTAAAAAACAAAACTATCACACAAAGAACCATTGGACAAAATTGTCTGCCTTTAATGAACGGTCAAGAAGTGTCCAAATGAGATTATGCGACACCTACGGAAAAAGACACAAAAAAAAAAAAAAAAGAAGAAGATGAGCGTCCAACTTCTGGTCCCGGACGATCATTATACTTATTTATCCTTAAATAGATGACATTTAATGCCAAATAAAAAAATAAGAATCATATGATTTTTTATAAATTTTAAGATTAATTTATTTTCTATATTATCAATTATAATGAAAATTGAAAAAGAAAATAATAGAAGGATACTTGAATTCATCTTAGTGGAAGCGATGATAAAATCACGGAGATTCTCTAGAGTCGTGGATTTACTTCTTCAATGAGAGACAATGACAATGATATTTTCAAAAGATTTATAATGAAAATTGAAAAAGAAAATAATAGAAGGATACTTGAATTCATCTTAGTGGAAGCGATGATAAAATCACGGAGATTCTCTAGAGCCGTGGATTTACTTCTTCAATGAGAGACAATGACAATGATATTTTCAAAAGATTTAGAGAACGAGAGCGTAAGAGAATTGAATGAAGATGTATTTTTTAGGTTTTATCATGAACTCTATTTATAACTTTTCTGTGATAAGATTCAGAAAATCGAATGTTAACTTTACCCTCACCTCTTTAAGGATCATAACCGTTTAAAATAAAAATAATAATTTCACCAATCACGAAATTATATTTACTCTTAACATTTGTAGGTATTAAATTATATATCCTAATAAGATATAAATAATTAATTTACATAATTAGATTATTTTAATTATCATAAATATGATATCTAAATATATATATATAAATTTAATATATAATTTTGTAATAATAATATACGTGAACTCGTATTATAATTCTAACATAAATCTCCACAAAAAATAAAATTTTTTAATCATGAAAAACATAGATTTGCATGAGCCTATCCTAGTGATTGTCTATGGACCTGCAATTGTATGCGATGCTATATTTCCACGGGTCACTTCTTGAGTCTGGCCCTCCTTAGGAATCCGCGGGGCTCCATTTCCCTGTTTATTTATATTGATGGAAAGACAGAGATCGACCATCTCCCCCACTCACTCTGACATTTCAAAGCTCAACTTCTAATATCCAATACTTTGTTCGTTGTATTATTTAACTCGATCTGGAATTCCTACGATCATATCACCTTTTAGAATTTCGTTGTTTGTATTGGTAGCGGCGGAGCTAAGAATCTATATTACGGTGCGTAAAATTAAAAGAGGTTATATTTATCAATAGAAACTTAGGGTATTACAGGGGTTAACCCAATTCTTTTTGGAGTTATTCTAACATTGGATGGAAGAGGAGTTAACTTGACCTGTCTCCTAACTCTCATTTTCTCTCTCCCTACTTTTGACTCTCTTGCCTCCTAACTCTCTTCCCTTTTATCTCTTTCTAATACTTCCCGCCAAACTTCCAAGAAGGTCTTGATTTTATTACAATGATTAGAAGGTAATTTTTTTTCTCTCATACATTAATAGTGAACTGGAGGAACAAGGGCTAAACGTAATTTTTGAACTTTATGACATTGAACAACAACTTTTCATATCTATCCCCTTATAAATGTGCACATGAATGATCTGGCTATGACATAAACGGTAGAACGAGTATGATTCCACCAAAAAGGATAGGAAATTGAGTTTACCTAGCTGAAATTGTCTAGCTGGGACAGCTGCTACTATAGTCCAAATGGTACAACAGCATGTCTCCCTTGGTGCGTAAGGTGTGCGATGCTGTAATGGAGGATGTCTCTGATGAAAAGGGCTCTTGATTCTGAGAGGGAAGGGACTGGGTGTAGGTGGCAGTCTAACATGTGGGATGGAGTTAGGTTACTGCTTGATACTCGAATGATAACTGCTGCACAAGTTTGGTTACTGGTGTTATTTTTATCTTATTTTCATGTCAGAAATAAACTTTACTCCTATGGATATATTTTACAATTTAAAAATTAAAAAATTACCAATTTGCCAGCAAATAATTTTTTCATCTCAATTGAAAAATAAATGTGTGAGGCAAGTTAAAATCAAGTTTCATTTTATATTGTTTTAGATACTTGCGATTGATTTGAGAGTTGTCACGAGGTGTTGCTAATTAATATAAATTTTAAAAAATTAATCCTAACCAACTTACTTGCCATCTTAACGGTAAAATTTTTTTTTATCAATTTATCTCCCATCTTAACCTTCAAGCTTAAGAAAGTAGTCACCTTTCACATGACAGGCTAACTCCCATTCAATAAACATAAATAAGAGTTAACCTTCATTTGAAAGTAAACATTGCAACTTAACTAACTTACATCATAAGTTAACCCTTAATGGTCAGAGGATACCAAATATGAGATAATTAATTGGAATTAAAAGTTTTAGACATATAATTCACTACTTGTCGGCATGTATCATCAAATATTTTTTTTGTGATGATATCTAATTATCACTACTTGTAAAGCAATAAGGTTAACAATCTTGGTGTTCTTAAAGATATAGTGTGTCGTCTGACAATGCAGTGATCTAAGCGCATGGACTATATTTACTTTAAGGGTTAGTTTACTTAGAGGATTAGGAAAATTGTGTTAAGAAATGTAAAATTAGTACTAACCTACAATTATGTTTCCTTACAAAGTGGTGCTAACACCAGTTTGTGTTTACTTAAATTGATGTTAAGTTGTGATGTTAACCTTTGTGATGTTTACTTGATAGTTGTGTTAAGTATATAAAATATAAGGGATATCAAAGATATAAATGGTGTATAAATTTAACATAAGTGTGGCTAACACCAATTGAAACTGGTATTAGACAAACTCGTGTCAAAATGGATAAACCTAGGTTAGCAAATTGGGAGTTAAGTAGTCAAGTAAACAGGAGTTAACCTCTCTTTTGAGGGGTTAACCCTCCAAGTAAACTAGACCTAAACGTAATCGAGGCACTTCGCGGGCTCATCCTACACAAGAGTCCTTTCATGGATCTTATAAAATCATATCCTTGCAATCCTGGAGTTCGTGAAAATTATCTGACAACCATAATTCACCACAGTTTTTGAGGTTAAGATCACGGGAGTAATGCATCAACAAATGGCCTGCAAATATTATCACCTTTTAAACTCTTTTTGAACAAAAGAAAAAGTAAGTAGACACTTTTCTAGAATGCATGCCTAGTTCAAGAACTTCTTAAGCATGTGAAGTGAACTAAATTGCGGAACTGGAGTTTGCGATGAGAAATCAGTTTTCTGTGTTCGATGAAAGGCATCAACTTTCCATAACTAAGGATGAACTGCACATGATGAGAACCTCATCATAAACCCTAACTAGCACAATCTAACCCAGATATGTGAGAAAAAGCTCCCACATGAACCAAAGAAAGGCTTAACTCAGAGAATTCTGAGTTTAAGAATAAAACAAATCATAAGGGGTAAAACTACAATTTCACCAATGCAGTATGCGAACAGGGTAATTAAGGGTCCAAACATAAGTCAAACAAGCATAACAATGAGGGAAGTGAGTTGATCTGATCAGAAAAGGGTTATATCAACTTCTAGGAATTAAATGACATTCTGTAACCCTAAAACAAATCCACTTTAATTCACGAGATTTGAGCAAGGATAAAAATCAACTAAACCCTCTAAAAATCATAGAAAAATATTCCCTAGGGCTTAGAACCTTCAATTTGGCATTTGAAACCTATTTTGACCTAAAAAGAGAACCATGCCCAATTAATAACTTAATTTGAATTTTTACGTAAATTAGCCGATCAAACATGGTCCAACTTAGAATTAAAATTCACCATTAAAATCCTTAGGTTCAAATTAGTCTTGTATAAAAACTTAAGCCTAAGAAGAGACCTCCTTAACCGAATTTACAATTTGGTCCTCTTTATTTACTTTTTGACCCTTATCTTTTGAAACCCTTACATTTAGGCCCCTATTTTTTTATCATTCTTTACAGAACAGTCCTCCATGCAACTTTTGCGTAGCGTCATACTCTGGCGACCTTGCGCCGAGCATGGCGCCGCGCAGAACAGGGTTACCGTCCTCTAGAACAGAAGCGGGGTTCCCTGCGATGTCCTTTGTCGCAGGGACCCGCCCACGATCTCTGCCAATCATCATGCCTTCCATATGAATGCGCGGAAGGCATGGGTGTCATCTCCGACCTTACTTCGGCAAGGCTGACCCCTTCGCACCTCGCCCCTCTCTGCGTGCCAAGCCCTTTATAAGGACCGGCAGACCATGCCAGCTCCTTCAAGCTTCCTTTGACGGAGAATCACCCCCCTCTTCATCCCTTCCTCCTCCGGTCAGAGAGCCCGAAGCTTCCGGCGAACTCCTCCTCTTCCTCCTCGTCGCTCTGCTGCATTACCTACAGCAGGGTTTGCCTTGCTCTATCTTCCACGTCGGGCTGTACCCGTCGGCGCCCTCCGCCTGCTTCCTCGTCGTCGAAACCCTCCTCCAAGGCGTCTTCATCTCCAGCTCCGGCAGATACGAGCCGGCTGCTCTGTCCTCCCCCTTCGTCGAATACTTAGGTAGATAGCTTCCTATCTATTTCCCTTGCATTTCCCCCCTTTTAAACTGCCCTTTCGACCACCCGACCGCCATTGTCTAGACCACCCTCTCCACCTCCGATCACCCCCTCCGGCGAGACCATCTCACGGCCACAGACACTCCCGCACCTTGCCGACCATCCTACAAGCTCCCCCACACTCCACTTTATCGATTCCCCATCTCCATTCATTGCCAAACGCCACCCGACTACCCCCCGAACAAATCCACCTCTCCGGTCACAGTCTGACCTAGGTCAGCCTCTTCACGTACTCCCGCACCCCGCCGACCACCGCACAAGCTTCGCCTCACTCCGGCGAAGCTTCCTGCGTATTCTGACTGGGTCGAGAGGATGTTGTGATTTCAGGTGCGCACCCCTCGCTGCCATTGCCGACGAGCTGCAGCAGCTTCACCTGCAGCTGCAGGTGCCCTCCAGCCCAGGTGCATGTCCCAGGTCGTGCGAGTTGTCTCTGCGAAGGCACCCAGACCTACAGCTAGGGCAAAGGCGTTGCGGGCTGCTTCAATTGGCCGTAGGTCGCTCACCTGCAGGCGCCAATTTGGGAGGTGGGACTTTAGTCCCACCTCAGAAGTACGTGGCTAAGCGCTTGCACTTAAATTGAAAAAGTGCCTACGGCTAATCACCTTCAAACACAGGGGTCAGGTCCCTCTCTCGCGCGCAGCGTGCCACGCGCTCGCTCGCCCTCGCCTGCTTGCCCTCGCCTGCGCTCATGCCCCGCGGGTCTGGGCAGGATCCAATTACCCAAACCGCGCACTCCTCGCCCACCACCGCACGTCGATGGGCCTGGTCCCGGGCGCGATACCCGCACCGGATTTCCCGGCTCTGGGAGAGCAGTCCTAAGAGAGAAATCTGAGAAAGAGAGAGACGCGGGGAAGGGTAGGGGTAGGTTTTGCTCTGACCCTTGTGTGAACGTGCAGGAAGAAAGAAAGAAGAAGGCAGGAAGGAAAAGAAGAAAGAAGGAAGGAGAGAAACAAAAGAAGGAAGGTACTGTAGTAAAGCCACAGATAAGTCGTCTGAGCATAGCATCAGATGTCGAAATCATCACTGTTGTAGAAGGCAGAGAAGAGAAGAAGAAGATCACCACAGCTGCCGGCTAAAGAAAGGAAGGAAAAGAAGAAAGAAGAAGGCAAGAAGAAAAGAAGAAGAAAAAGAAGGAAGAAGACATTGTCGCCAAAAACGAAAAGAAAAGAAGAACAGAAGAAGAAGGCAGAAGAAGAAGAAAGCAAGGAAGAAGAAAGAAGAAAGAACAAAGAAAGAAAGAAGAAGAAGAGAAACGGCCAAGGAAGAAGAAGAAAAAGAAAAGAGAAAGAGAAGAAGAAGCCAAGATCTCTCTCTCTCTCTCTCTCTCTTATTTTTGTAACATAGTAGAGATCTTATTTAGTCTTTTAGAAACATAGTTGCTCCCTGAGTTCGACCTCGGGAAAACCTTGTTCCGAGTAAAAAATTTATAATAGTAATCTGGTAGCTATTTTGTCTTATGCTATAACGACTGTACTTAAACTATAATAAACGTAAACACGAACAAGCTACCCAGCGTTACCATTTTTTGGCGCCGTTGTCGGGGAGCAACAGCTATTCTAGAAGCTATAAAATCTCTATTTATGAGTTTCTAATAATCTCTTCTCTCTTTTGTACAGGTACAGGAAAATCAAGAAGTAGCCGCACAACAACCACTCCAAGGACAGGTAATTTCTATCCTCTCTCTATTAACCCCTAAATCCTAAAGCGGAAGAAAAAGAAAAAAAATAAACAATATAGGTATAACCTATCTTTCATACCTAGTAACAGCTGCATGCTTTGAAAACACTATTTTTGTACACATTATTAAGGGTATTTAAGGACTAACACCTTCTTGCCTGAGCCCTAATTACCCAACAAGGAGTTAACTGGACCAAGTAGAGCCAACATAGGAATTAACACTAGGGTTTTAGAGACACACTCCTTAATCAAGAATTGAGAAAATCCAAAAAGAAGTGTGCCTAAGCCATTGATTGAAAATACCTATTCAGGAAAACCCTAAGCAATTGGCTCTCTAAAAACACTTGAACCCTAAAAGACAAGACCTAATAAGGAATTAGCAGGTGAAGTTGACCCCTTGGGTCAACCAACCTTCAACTTAGGTCACTCTTTGCACTCAAAAAGCCTAAAGTTCAAGTGAAAATCTAAGCACCATGATCTTAAACTAAAAGTGGTAGACTTAAGAGGTCAAGATCCCCATTCTGGTCTACCTGGAATCTCAGTGACAAGAGAGGTCGGGTGAGGGAAATCCTGTAACTCGTGGGGACGCTCTACCATGTAGGGGTCTTCGTGGGACTCACCCTCTCTGGCTGCCCAGGTAATTCTCAGGTGGACGATCTTTTGGTCAAGGGGTCCATCTGCCCCGCACCTCTATAGTCACCCAACATTTTGGGTGTCTTGATTGGGTCCAGCACTTGCTAAACTCATCTCTTCCAAAAGTGTATGTTTGGTAGGAGGTCCTTGAAACCTCCTTTAGAACTTCACTCTCCTCGAGGCCCTTGTTTGAGAAAACAACACCTCACATCGACCTCTCCTCCGACTCCGAACCCAACTCACCTTCTTCTTCCACAATGGCTCAACCAGTTGAGGAAGAGAATAATCTGGAGCACCAGCTCCAGCGAGTCAATGACCTCTTCCAGAACTTTGTGCACCCACCACAGCGTCCTATGATGCGGGACCATTACAATCCTGCTGCAATGGCCATTGAGCCTCAAGTCAGAATCCCAACTGGAGGATCTGATTCTGAATTAAAGCCCAATATGATTCATGCCATACCTAAATTTCATGGGCTTAATTCTGAAGACCCCTTCCAGCAAATGAAACAGTTAAAGCATTTGGCCCAAACTTTTGGGTCAGATGCACAAAATCGAGACATTCTCCTCATGAAGATGTTCTCCTTCTCCCTTATGGACAAGGCCGCTCATTGGTACCAAACTCAGACCTGGCCGATCAACAATTGGGAAGAACTTCAGTTCGAGTTCTTGAAAAAGTTCTTTCCCGTTGGTCGGACCAATGCCTTGCGCCATCAAATTACCCACTTCACTCAGTAAACGGGAGAACCTCTCCATGAGGCATGGGATCGCTTTCAGGATCTCATGAGAAAGTGCCCCCGTCACGAAGTTCCTAAATGGGAACAAGTCCAGTCTTTTTACCAGGGACTCTGTGAGGATATTAGGCTTTTCGTCAATGCAACTTGCGGAGGGAATATCATGGGTCAACATGAGGACACCGTGTGGAAGATTCTCGAAAACATGTGCGAGAACTCCATCAACAATGACTCCATGGGATTATTCCACAGGACGAATACCCGTGCATCGACGAACCTTAGGGGAGCACACGAGACGCAGGGCCTGTCTGCATCAGTCGACCTGGAATTGATGGCTAGTCGATTGGACAAGGTCTCTATCATCGAGAAGAAGGTGGACGAGCTGACTCAGCACTTGCAGTGAGCCACCTCTGCGCATAGATCCTTCTCACAGCTTCCTTCCACACGGGAGACTGTGTAAAACATTCTCCACCGACCTTCTCCTGGGATGGATCCATATCCACCCCCATCTGATTCTCGGATCGGAGGGTCCTTCGATCCTTTCTATACTAGCCCAGGGAATTCCACTTCCCCACTCTCTGATTCTTTGGAGGTTCCTCAGACCTGCGAGGACCTCAACGCCATCCAGAATGATCCATTCTCCAACACCTACAATCCTGGATGGCGAAACCATCCCAACTTCCAGTGGGCAGGAAATTCCCAAACTTAGAGACCACCCTTTCAGCCCCGTCCACAACCATCTCGTCCTTACCAGCCGCCTCAGCCTCGGCCCAACCCTCCTTATCCATCAGGACAAAACCAGGACCAAATGTCCCTCATCCTTCAGACTCTGGCTGACATTCAAAGAACGAATGCGGCTATTCAGAAACAACACAAGGACGAACTTACAGAGATTTAAAATCAATTGGCCCAGTTGGCAAATTCTTGCTAACTAGGCACACTTCCTTCCCAACCTCTTCCTAACCCTAATAACATGCCAACCCAGTGGCGCGTTATGAACCCAAACCCAGGCCAAGCACACATGATTTATCAGGCCCCCTCTGTTCCTTCACCCAACGAGATGGAGGCTTCTACTTCTTATGCGGGCTATCAGCAGCATCCCATCCTATCCAACCCTAACCAAAACTAGGCAGGACTAAATTCTATAACAACCCGTAGTGGTAAGGATACCCAAGATCCACCCTATCCAAACCACTCCAAGCCTGGCAGTGATCCCAACCCTAGGATAGTAATCCAGGACGTGCCTATCCCTGTCCCAGATCAAAGACCCGGACCTATCCTAGAAGAACCAACCAAGGTTCCGTTTCCCGAGGCCATGACCAAGGGAAAGAAGACAACAGAGCCCGTGGCACCAGAGGAGGACCTGGTCAAGCTCTTTGAGCAGGTCCAAATAAACATCCCTTTGATGGATGCAATTCGCCACGTACCGACTTACGCACGATTCTTAAAGAATGTGTGTACACCTCAGCGTAAGCCGTGAACCAAGAGTAGGAGTCCAATTGTACTGTCAGAGCAAGCCAGCTCTGTAATCCTAAGCAGGCTCCCACCCAAGGCGAAAGATCTTGGTACTCCTCTATTTCTTGCAAAATAGGTGAAACCCAATTTGACAGAGCATTACTAGACTTAGGTGTTTCCATAAATCTGATAAGCACATCCTTACTTAACCACTGATGAGAACCTCATCATGAGCCATAACTAGCTCATTTTGACCTAATACAGAGAATAAACGCTCCTACATAACCTTAGAAAGGCTTGGCTCAGAGAGATTCTGAGTTTGCAAAGAAAACGTAAACTGAGGGGTAAAAATACAATTTCACCAATCCAATCTGAAAATAGGGTAACTCAGGATCCAAACATAGGTCAAAGCAACCTAATAATAAGAAAAGTGGGATGAAATGACTCAACAAGGGTTACAGCAACTCCAAGGAACTAAATGACATCCTGTAACCCTAAAAACAAACCCACTTAAATGCACGAGGTTCGAGGTAGAGAAAAAATCAAATAAACCCTTTAAAATTCATATAAAAATAACCCCTAAGGTTTAGAATCTTCAAGTTGGACTTAGGAACCCATTTTGACCTACATTGAGAACCATGCCCAATTAATAACTCAATTTGGGTTTTTACGTAAATTGGCCGGTCAAACAAGGTCTGACCTAGAAATAAATTTCACCATTAGAATTTTTAGGCCACATTTAGTCATGCATAAAAACTTGAGCCTAAGAAGAAACCTTCTTGACCGACTTTACTTTTTGGTCCTCAGCTTATGAAACCCTCACATTTTGGCCCCTAACTCTCCTTCATTCTTTGCATTTAGGTCCCTCCTGCAAAACCTGAGCAGCACCATGCTCCGGCGACCTTGCGCGGAGCATGGCGCCGCGCAGGGTGAGGGGGCGGGCCTGCCAAGTCAAATGGGGGTGCCCTGCGTCGTCAGCCATCGCAGGAGCACCCCCCTGAGCGCTGCGACCACCCATACCGGCCGTGCGAATGCACGGACGGTATGGGTCTCCTTCCTCCGGCAACCTCCGGCGAGGGAGACACGTCGTCTCCCTCCGTCCTCCTCTCTGATTCTGCCCTTATAAATACCTCCGTCGCTCCACCGTTCTTCCCAGCTCGGATCTGACGTAGATACACCCTCAATTCCTCCCTTCCCACTCCGACAGACGCCCCCTGCTCCGATGGCCTCTCCTTCTCCTCCTCGTCGCCCTGCCGCACTACCAGCAGCAGGGTTACCTTCCCTCGATCTTTCCGCGCCACGCCGCACCCAGCTGGCGCCTCTCCGGCCCTCTCCTCGTCGCCGCCCCTTCCTCTGGGCAATTTCTTCTTCGGCGACAATCGATACGACTGTCGCCTGCGCCAACCCCTCGTCGTCCAGCTTAGCAGGTAGAACTTCTCCTCTTCCTCCCCTCTTTCTTTTCCATACTGAAAACCGTTACTGTCGCCACCGATTTCCCACCGATCACCCTCACCTTCTCCACCTCCGGCCAAACTCCGGCGAACCGCTCCCATCGCTCCAGCACCCCACACGGCTCGCTGACCTATGCATAACCTCCGCCTCCTCACCCTGATCCTCTTCCGCCCTTCCACTTCCCACCAAACGCCCTCTGCAGACCCACCGAACACACCCACTTCTTCGCCCGCAGTTCGACCTAGGGCGACCTGATTGCTCCACCACGCCCCTTGCAGACCCTCCGACCACCTTCGTCGTGCCACGGCGAAGGTCCCCCGCTGATCTGATTAGGCCGAGAGGCCCCTTTTCGTGTTTGGCAGTTCCGACATCCGGTCGCCATTGACACTGCAGCAAAGTAGCTTCACGCATGCTCCAGGCTTCAGGACTCCAAGGCCCCAGGTGCCGTGAGTGCAGGAGGATAGTGCGAAGGCAGCTAACCCAGCAATCGACGCGAAGAAAGCCTGCAGCTGAGGAAGCGGAGGTGGAGTCGTCCTGCGGGCGCGCGCGAAGACAGCACAGAAGATAGTCCCACATAGTGGGGTTCTGAAGCCGCGCCCGCGCATAAATTGATTTTGTGCTTTAAATGAGTCGCCTCTGAAAGCACTGGGGTGAGGTCCCGCGCCCACTCACCCGCTCGGTCCACGAGCTCACCACGCGGATCCGGTGAACCCGACCCGACACCCCACCTGCGCACTCCTCGCGTACCATTCACGCCGGTACGCCTGGTCACGGGTACGAAGCCCGACCCGATTACCCGGCGGCTCTGGGAGAGCTATCCTACGAGCGAAATCTAAGAGAGAGAGACGTGCGGGTAGAGGGACAGGGTAGGTTTTGCTCTGACCAGCTGTGTAAGTGTGTAGGTAGAGAAGAAGGTGGCCGAAGCCTTGGCCGCTCAGGGCAAGGAAGAAGAAGAACTGCGAGGGAAGAAGAGCACACTTGGCCGAGAAGAGAGGAAAAAGAACGAAGAAGCCGTGCAGCTGAGCAAGGCAGCAGACCGCAAGAGAAGAGAAGGAAAAAGAAGAAGGAAGAAAAGAAGGAAGAAGAAGAGAAAGCAGATCGCAAAAGAGGAAGAAGAAAAGGAGAAGGCTAAGGTGCAGCCGCAGAGAAAGAAGAGGAAGCTGAGGCAGAAGCAAGTCAAAGCAAAAGAGCAGAAGAAAGAAGGAGAGGCCAAGAGAAGAAGAAAAAGGAAACAGAGAAGGCAGCAAAGAGCAAAGAAGACAAAGAGGAAGAAAGAAGAGAAAAAGAAGAAGCCAACTTCTCATCTCTCTCTCTCTCTTTCTCTCTCTTTATTTTTGTAATAAGAAGAAACACTGTACTTCTAGAATACGATTTGCTCCCTGAGTTCGACCTCGGGAACTCTTATTTCCGAGTAATAAATATTAGTAAATGATGACAATAACTAACTGTACTACAACGCTATAACAGAACCTAGTAGTCGACCATCATCAACCACCTAGAAGAATTTGAGCTAAAACCAACTGAGGTGACACTACAATTAGCAGATCGATCTATAAAGTCACCAAGAGGGATTCTCGAGGATGTTATTGTAAGAGTGCGGGATTTTTATTTCCTTATAGACTTTATAGTCTTGGACATAGACGCACCTGAGAACCCTAGGGATACACCGATCATTCTAGGGAGACCTTTCTTGGCTACTGCTAGAGCCAACATCAACTGCGAGGAGGGCCAAATAGAGCTCAAATTTGGAAATCAAACCCTCAAAATTGATATCTTTGAGGCCCAACAAGGAATCAATTGTGGTTTCATCGAACAGATTTGTGATATCAGGGCCTTGGTTAATGAAACACATTTTGAGAATGACCTGATTATACCTCATCAACTACAGAAAGATCTTGAACCGCAATTAGAGGAGTCAAATCCAGATTTGGACAGACCCATAACTCCTACCCTTGAACCTCACATTTACCCTGAACCACCCGCTGCTACTGATAACCCCATCCTTGAACTGAAATCCCTTCCCGATCATTTGAAATACATCTTTTTGGGTTCTAATCAGACCCTTCCTGTGATTATAAATTCCAAGCTCACTCCTGATCAGGAATCCCGTCTGATTACTGTTCTCCAGCAACATCGCAGAGCCATTGGTTGGACTCTCGATGACTTGACTGGAATAAGCCCCTCTTATTGCACACATCATATTTATTCAGAAGAGGGCGCACGACCTTCTCGTGAAATGCAGAGACATTTAAACCCCAATCTGCAGGAGGTCATGAAAAAGGAGATCATTAAGTGGTTAGATGCAGGGATCATCTACCCGATCTCCGACAGTCGTTGGGTGAGTCCGATTCAGGTTGTGCCTAAAAAGGCAGGGCTCACCACCATTATTACTGAAATCGGAGAAGTCATACCTACCCGATTAGCCAACTCGTGGAGAGTCTGCATAGATTACCAATGACTCAATTTCTCCACGAAGAAGGATCATTTCCCACTACCTTTCATTGATCAGATTCTCGAGAAATTAGCGGGAAATCGATTCTTCTGCTTTCTTGACGGGTACACCGGTTATAACGAAGTAGCTATTCATCCTGAGGACCAAGAGAAGACCACGTTCACCTGCCCCTTTGAAACTTACTCATTCCGAAGGATGCCATTCGGTCTCTACAATGCACCCGCAACTTTTCAGCGGTGCATGCTTGCTATATTCTCTGATATGGTAGGTGATTATCTGGAAGTCTTCATGGATGACTTCTCAGTTTTTGAGGCATCCTTTGATGATTGCCTCCAGCACTTGGTTCATATACTCAGGCGCTGCATCGATGTTAATTTGGTTCTTTCCTGGGAAAAGAACCATTTTATGGTGCCTGAGGGGATCGTCCTAGGACATCTGATTTCTGAGAAGGGCATCCAAGTAGATCGAGCTAAGGTTGATCTAATCTCTCGCCTTCCTATGCCTAGCTCGTTCAGGGACATCCGTTCTTTTTTGGGGCACGTTGATTTTTACTGTCGTTTCATTCCTGATTTTTCAAAAATCGCGCACCCCCTGACGACTCCTCTCTAAGGATGTACCCTTTGAAATCTCCAAGGAATGCACTCAAGCCTTTGAGAACCTCCGTGACCGAGTCACCCAGGCCCCGATCCTACAATCCCCTGATTGGTCTCAACCCTTTGAGATCATGTGCGATGCGTCTGATTTCGCTGTAGGAGTGGTTCTAGGGCAGAAAGTTGATGGGAAACCCGTGGTCATCTACTACGCTAGCAAGACATTTGACGAGGCTCAGCGTAACTATACAGTTACGAAGAAAGAGCTGCTAGCCGTAGTATTTGCCCTTGAAAATTTTCGATCTTATCTCCTGGGTTCCCACGTCATCATCTACTTGGATCACACGCTGTGAGGCATCTCCTTGCCAAGAATGACGCGAAGCCCCGACTAATCCGATGGATCTTGCTGTTGCAAGAATTTGACCTCGAGATTCGTGATAAGAACCTTATCATGAACCCTATCTAGCACAATCTAACCTAGATATGCGAGAGAAAGCTCCTACATAACTCAAAGAAAGGCTTGACTCAGAGAATTCTGAGTTTGAGAAGAAAACAAGTCATAAGGGGTAAAAATGTAATTTCACTAACACAATCTGCAAACAAGGTAACTCAGGATCCAAACATACGTCAAACTAACCTAATAAGAAGGAAAGTGGGATGATCTGATCCAACAAGGGCTACAGCAACTCTAAGGAATTAAATGACATTCTATAACCCTAAAACAAACCTACTTCAATTCACGAGGTTCGAGGCAGGGTAAAAACCAACTAAACCCTCTAAAATTCATAGAAAAATAATCTCTAGGGTTTAGAACCTTCAATTTGGACTTAGAAACCCATTTTGACCTACATTGAGAACCATGCCTAATTAATGATTTAATTTGGGTCTTTACGTAAATTGGCTGGTCAAACAAGATCTGACCTAGAAATAAAATTCACCATTAAAATCCTTAGGTCCAATTTAGTCATGCATAAAAACTTGAGCCTAAGAGACCATCTTGACCGACTTTGCAATTTGGTCCTCATCTATTACTTTTTGACCCTCAACTTTTGAAATCCTTGCATTTTGGCCCCTAATTTTATCGTCGTTCTTCCCATTTAGGTCCCTCCTGCAAGTCTCTGCGCAGCGCCATGCTCCGGCGACTTTGCGCGGAGCATGGTGCCGCGCAAGGTGAGGGGGATGTCCTGCAAATTGAACCTGGTGTTCCCTGCGACGTCTGCTGTCGCAGGGACACCGTCATGCCGCCTGATGACGCCCACACCTTTTGTGCGAACGGGCGGAAGGTATGGGTCACACCTTCGGCCATTCTTCGGTGAGGGAGGCACGTCGCCTCCCTGCATCCACCCCTCCGCCACCGCCTTTATAAAGACTAGTGTCGCCAGTCGGTTCGGGCAGCATGGTCTTGACGGAGGAAACCCTAGCCCTTCCTCTCTCCCCACTCCGACAAGAACCCACCAGCTCCGGCGGCTCCTCCTCCTCCGTCTCGTCGCTCTGCTGCAATACCAGCAGCAGAGCTACCTTCACCTGATCTCCCCGCGTTGCGCCGTACTAAGCGCGCGCCTCCCTGCCCTCATCCTCACCGCCGCTCTCTCCCTCTGGGTGTTTCTTCTCTAGCGACAGTCGATACAACTGCCGCCCTGCTTCGGCCCCCTTCGTCCCTGTAGGTAGGTTACTATTATTTCCCTTCGTCCCCTCTTTCTTTTGCCCACTTCATTTCAGTTGATTACCCCTCGACTGCGCCCGACCACCATCATCTTCCATCCCTCCGGCAACCCTCCGGCGAGTTGCCCCCGTCGATCCGCCGCTCCACACAACTCACCAGCTATCCCAAAAGCTTCGCCTCACTCCACCCAACACCCCCCACCCCTCCACTGCCACTCCACACCTCCACAACACTCCCCCGATCAAACCCATTTTTTCGGTTGCAGTCAGACTTAGGGCTGCCACCAGACACCGCCCTGCGACCTGCTGCACCCCGCACTACCTTCGTCGTGCCACGGCGAAGGTTTCCCTGTGGTTTGATTAGGCCAAAAGGCACTGTTTGTGTTAGGCAGATTTTCATCCCCTGCCGCCATTGGCGACAAAGCAAGGAGCTTCCAAGCGAGCTCCAGGCCTCGAAGCAGCAAGACTCCAGCCGAGGCGAACTGGAGAGACCTAGGTGAAGGCAGGCAGCTGGTTTGCGAGGAAAAACGAGGACGCAGCTGCTGAGGCAAGGTTGCGTCCTTCCTGCGGGTGCGCGCGCGAAGAAACAAAGTTTAGTCCCACATCGCAAGATTTCGAAGCGCCGCACCCATTTAAATTGATTTTGTGTTTTTCTCTTAGCGCCTCAAAACACGGGGTGAGGTCCCCTCGCCCACTCGCCCACCTCGTCCATGACCCACGCCACGCGGACCTAGCGGATCCGACCCGACACTACCCTGCACTCCTCGCGCACCACCCACGCCGGTGCGCCTGGTCCCGGTTACGCAGCCCGACCCGTTAACCCGGCTCTGGGAGAGCTTCCTATGAGCGATTTACAGAGAGAGAGAGAGAGACTGCGAGTAGAGGGAAGGGCTAGGTTTTGCTGTGCCTTGTGCAGGAACAGGGCGCGAAGGAAGAAGGTTCACCACTTGGCCGCAGGAAGAAGAAGAGGAGTGGAAGAAGAAACTCTGAAAAGTCTCTACAGCTGAGCAAGGCAGAAGACCAAGGAAGCAAAAGCGGGAAGAAGAAGAGAAGAAGAAGAAGCAGCAAAGGAAGAAAAGAGGGGAAGCACTGTAGCAGACCGCTGTTTAAGTCGTCTGACTGTGATATCAGACGACGGATGAAGCTTCAGAGGAGATAAAGCAGAGAAGAAGAAAAAGAAAAGAAAAGGCTCCGCAGCTGAAGAGAAAGAAAAGAGAAGAAGAAAGAAAGAAGATAATGACAAGAAAAAGAAGAAGAACTGAAGAAGAAAAGAACTAGAAGACAAGCAGAAGAAGAGGAACTGAAGGCAATCAGAGCCAAGGGAGAAGACCCGTAAAGATAAAGAAAAGAGAAAGAAGAGAAGAAGAAGAAGAAAAGCAAAGAGAGAAAGAAGAGAAGAAGAAAAAGCCAAAAGACAGAAATCTATTTCTCCCTCTCTCTCTCTTATTTTTGTAATAAAGAAACATTGTACTTCTAGAATTCCAGTAGCTCCCTTAGTTCGACCTCGGGAAACTATTTCCGAGTAAAATTGTAATGGTAACGACAACCGTAGCTGTCTTATTTTATACCACAACGACATTACTGTAATAAGCATTAAAACAAACAAAGACTAGACGCGGTTGGGAAACGTCACCAATTCGCGACAAGGCGGGAAGACAAAATGTGATAGCTGACCATTTGTCTCGCCTTCCTTCTGAGATCATCAACCCTTCCAGACCCATCACAGAGCATTTCCCTGATGAGCACCTGCTGACTATTGGTACTAAACTTCCATGGTTTGCTGATATAGTAAACTACTTGGCATCTCATCAAATCCCGTCTGATTGGCCAAAGGCCAAGAAAGACAAATTGCGCTCTGATGCTAAGTATTACATTTGGGAAGATCCATACCTCTTCCGCATAGGTGCCAACCAAATCATCCGGAGATGTGTCCCGGAAGATGAAGTCAATGATATTCTCTCCTTCTACCATGACCAGGCATGCGGTGGCCATTTATCTGGGCACAAAACCGCATCGAAAATCCTCCAATGTGGCTTTTACTGGCCCACTTTGTTCAAGGACGCATACAATCACTGCAAGGCATGTAGTCGTTGCCAAACATTGGGCAACATGAGCCATCGCGACATGATTCCTTTGCAGCCGATTCTCGTATGCGAAATCTTTGATGTTTGGGGGATTGATTTTATAGGCTTCTTTTTTGTTTCGGATGGTTTCGAATACATTCTGCTGGCTGTGGACTACGTGTCCAGATGGATCGAAGCCATACCGACCCGAACCTGTGATCACAAAATCGTTCTCAAATTCATTCATCACAATATCTTCTCATGGTTCGGGATTCCTCGTGCTATCATCTCAGACGGGGCGGCCCATTTCACAAATGCTCAGTTCAGGTCACTGATGACCAAATACGGGGTGTCTCACTGAATCTCTACTCCTTATCACCCCCAGACTAATGGTCTAGCTGAGCTGTCAAATCGGGAGATCAAGAAAATCCTGCAGGTCACTGTTCGGCCTAACAGGAAGGACTGGTCATCCCGACTTCCGGAAGCCTTGTGGGCCTATAGGACCCCCCACAAAACCCAATTAGGCATGTCTCCCTTTAGACTGGTGTACGAGAAGGCGTGTCACCTTCCTGTCGAACTAGAGCACAAAGCCTATTAGGCAGTACGGAATTGTAATCTAGATCTTTCTAAGGCTGGAACCCACAGAAAGTTTCAAATCAGTGAGATCGATGAACTATGTCTTGATGCATACGAGAACTCGCGAATCTACAGGGAGCGGGTTAAAGCCTTCCATGACAAGCACATCTTTAGAAAGATCTTTCATCTTGGTCAGAATGTCCTACTCTTCGATGCCCGACTCAAACTTTTCCTTGGGAAGTTGCGATCCAAGTGGGTCAGACCATACTTGGTCCGACAGGTTTTTGGAAATGGAGCCGTCGAAATCAGTCCACTCAACCATGATTCCAAACCTTTCATTGTGAACGGTCAGAGACTCAAACCGTTCATTGATGTAACTGTTGGTGCTAGAGCACCACGATCATTTGTTTTGATGATAACAAAACACGTGTTATTTAACATTTGCAATTTGAGTCCTAGATTTCAGGTCAATTGCAAATGTGGACGTGTTTAGACGGAGTTCGAGCTCGCATCCAGGACGGATTGGAGGAGCTTGATGGAAAACAGAGGAGGTTCGCGTGGAGAGAAAGATTGAAGATGGAAGGAAATGAAGAATAGGATAGATTTCCTTCTTTTGTACTTGTTGTATTTTTTGTTTCTTTTATTGCTCTTTATTTCCTTAGATATTTCATGTTAAAGAGCCTCAAAGAACCCTAACAGTAGTCCTAGGAACACCGGCACAACCCTAGGATACTTAGGTTTTCTGTAGAATACTTAGAAAACCAATATAGGGTTCAAACAGCACTTCCAGACGTCTAATTCCCAAATCAGACGTCTGATAAAGAATTTTAAGACGTCTGACGGTTGTTTCAGACGTCTGATAACTGTTAGGCTGGACATAGTTAGTTATGTCTGATGAAATCAGACGTCCAGACCTTAGACCAGACGTCTTAGAAGACGTCTGATGACTTTTCCAGACGTCCAATTAGTGGACCGTTGGCTGGCTTAGAAAACACTCAAGATTATGACCGTTAGAGCCTTATCAGACGTCCATAGGACTTACCAGACGTCTGATAAATGACCGTTTTGCCTCGGCTGACCCAAAATCTCTTCTCAGAGATTTTCTAGCCGTTGCAACGTTTGGAAATCAATTCCCACAGTAAAAGTAGGTTTCCAGACGTCCAGACATAGTACCAGACGTCCTGTATGTCGTCTGATGGACTTGCGCAAAAACCCTGTTTAGATCTGATTCAAGTCAGGGAGAAACCCGTATAGAATCAGACTTCTGACCTTGGAATCAGACGTCTTAAAGTGGCCTTCCAGACGTCTGATGCCAGAATTAGACGTCTGATAACCCTGTCAAATGTAATCATTGTCCTGATTTCGGCCTGATTCTCTTGGGCTTTGCACCCAACGGCTATAGAACCTTTCTTAAGCCTTCCAAAGCCTTCCTAAGGCCTCTATAAATAGAGGGGAGCCTTTACACACCTAGATAAACAAGAAGAGAAACATAAGAGACACTTAGAAATACACTTGGATACACTTAGCTACATATTTCCACTCTCTTGTGTCCAAGAAGCACTTGCTCTCTAAGCTCAAGCTCCATCATCTTGAGAGCATCATTCCTGTTGCGCACCCGCTCTCTCGCCGTAGATAACGAGAGCGACGTAGCGCCATCGCGTGGCACACGCACCGCGTCATCGTCGACGCACTCCTTGCAAATGGGAGTTTCCTATTTCCTATAGAAGCTAGGTTTAATTTTGTTGGCTCTATAGGACTGTTGTTTTATTTTATCTTTGTATTTTGGTTGGGTATTCGCTTTGCGAATTCCCGTCTCCTTCGTGGGACAAAATCCTTCTCGTGGAGAGAAGGGGTTGAGGAACGCTACCCTCGTACTTGTAGCGTGGTTGTACTGAGGTTGAATCACCCTCGTTCAAAGTGATTCGTTTAGTGGATTTTGATCAACTTGGTTGATCGGAAAATCCTAACTCGAGAGGGTTAGGTGGTAGTTTTTACCCGGTTTGGGTTTCCACCTAAAAATCTTTGTGTACATTGTGCGATTGCTGATTTTTGTGAGATTGCTTTTTATATTTTATTTCCGCAAATATTATTACGTCACCCCTCCTGGTAGTAGGGAAACCTTCAGTAACCTCTACTGATTTGGCTGAATTATCATTTATCCTCCATTCTCCTTGAGCATATTGCTCCCAGCCGATGGCGTAAAACTCAACGCTTAACGGGAGGCAGCCCATCATTCTCTTTGAAAACCTGAAACCTTTTCTAACACCTTTGTGCACTTAAGGTTCACCCTTTAGGACAACCGATTCTACCTTAGGTGCTAGCACCTGAGATTAGAAATCGTCTGCAACAGTCACCCCGACCCATTCACTCATCAAAACATCTGTCCTAATGTATGAACTAAGTTGAATAAAAATCCCCTAAGTTACAATGAGGATATTACAAATCTTAGGCATGGGGGGTATGAAAGTGCAACTTGTAAGAAAAGGTTTTAAACAAAAAAATTCACATATGCCAAAAACACTATAAAAATTAAAAATTTTTTTGAAAAAAAATAATAAAATAAGAGGTGGAAAGAAAATTTTGAGGACTCTACAAAGGAGGAGGAGAAGAAAAAGAAACAAAATGAAAAGGAGCACAAAATGAAAGAAAAGTGATAGTTATTAGTAAGAAATTAAGGAATTAACCTAAGTTTTAGATCTCATTCAGGAAAAGAAATGGAAAAGTGCACAGCGAGATTAGTAAGAACGCGAACTTTAGGCATTCTCGGATAGGCTCTTAGTACCCATTAAGATCTAGACATTCCTCAAAAGGTTGAGGAAAATGAAAAGCTTAAGTATTAGGTCCAAGACTTAGGGAGTATTTGGCCTCGTTAACTAACTTTTGGTTTATGGGACTCAGTAACCTAAGTACCCTAACTTCACACACAGCCTGGTTCGGTAAGTATAAAAATCAAAATCACGTAGAAGCGTTGCAAAAAATTCTTTAAATGACACCTAGAATAGGAGCGGCCGATCAACACAAGTTGATTTGGACGAGTTCCCAGCGCAGAGAGGTGGGAAATTTCCCTCGAAGAAGCGTAACAAAATATCATCTCCTCGGTGCTTGTCTCTTAGGATATTTGCATATCCTACTGGGGGCATGTAAGCACTCTGCTGGTTCAGATTCCATGGATGGCATTATCACAAAATGTCAATTGCCAGGGTCTGAATTCGGCCACGGAACACCATGGATGGGATTATCTCGAAACCTCAACAGCAAGGGTTCTGGGGGTTACCATGGGTAGTGCTATCTCGAAGCATCGACTGCCAGGAACCCTTGCGGATTGATGATGGGGACAAGGAATCTGATACAGACCGTGTTGAAAAGCCAATCCTAAGCTAGAATTAAAAAGAAAAGGAGAGAGAAAACTCTCCAAACATATAAATCTTCTATCTCTCTTTCTTTCAAAACGCACTACTAACTGAGACAGGGCTAAAATTATCTCAAGTACGGGTGCTTTAACCACAAAGTCCAATAAACCTTAGGTTAGTTCTTGTAGGCCTTAAAAACCTTTGTTAAGGAATGAGGCTGAGGCTAGACAGATCCGGATCTTGGTTGGTACTAGAGTACCTTTTAGGCCTATAGTTGGCATTCTGACCTAATCTAGGTTTCAAATGAGAAAAAACACTTATCTGAAATAATTAAGAACTTCATGGTCTAGAACAAGGGTTGAAACCTTAAAATTTTACTAAGGGATTAGCAAAAGCTAGGCATGGGGGTATAATGAGAACCTCATCATAAACCCTAACTAGCACAGTCTAACTCAGATATGTGAGAAAAAGCTCCCACATGAACCAAAGAAAGGCTTAACTCAGAGAATTCTGAGTTTAAGAATAAAACAAATCATAAGGGGTAAAACTGCAATTTCACCAATGCAGTATGCGAACAGGGTAATTAAGGGTCCAAACACAGGTCAAACAAGCTTAACAATGAGGGAAGTGGGTTGATCTGATCTGAAAAGGGTTATAGCAACTTCTAGGAATTAAATGACATTCTATAACCCTAAAACAAATCCACTTCAATTCATGAGGTTCGAGGCAGGATAAAAATCAACTAAACAATCTAAAAATCATAGAAAAATATTCCCTAGGGTTTAGAACCTTTAATTTAGCCTTTAAAACCTATTTTGGCCTAAAAAGAGAACCATGCCCAATTAATAACTTAATTTGGATTTTTACACAAATTGGCTGGTCAAACATGGTCCAACCTAGAATTAAAATTCATCATTAAAGTCCTTAGGTTTAAATTAGTCTTGTATAAAAACTTGAGCCTAAGAAGAGACCTCATTGACCGACTTTACAATTTGGTCCTCTTTATTTACTTTTTGACCCTTATCTTTTGAAACCCTTGCATTTAGGCTCCCAGCTTTTCATCGTTCTTTGCAGAATGGTCCTCCCTACAACTTCTGCATAGCGCTATACTCCGGCGACCTTGCGCGGAGCATAGCGCCGCGTAGAGCAAGGTTATCATCCTCTAGAACAGAAGCGGGGTTCCCTGCGATGTCTTCTGTCGCAGGGACCCGCCCACGATCTCTGCCGACCACCATGCCTTCCGTGCGAACGTGCGGAAGGCATGGGTATCATCTCCGGCCTTACTTCGGCAAGGCTGACCCCTCCGCACATCGCCCTTCTCTGCACGCCAAGCCCTTTATAAGGACCGGCAGACCCTGCCGGCTCCTTCAAGCTTCCTTTGACGGAGAATCACCCCCCTCTTCATCCCTTCCTCCTCCGGTCAGAGAGCCCGAAGCTTCCGGCGAACTCCTCCTCTTCCTCCTCGTCGCTCTGCTGCCTTACCTGCAGCAGGGTTTACCTTGCTCTATCGTTCGCGCCGGGCTATACCCGCCGGCGCCCTCCGCCTGCTTCCTCATCGCCGAAACCCTCCTCCAGGGCATCTTCATCTCCAGCTCCGGCAGATACGAGCCGGCTGCTCTGTCCTCCCCCTTCGTCGAATACTTAGGTAGATAGCTTCCTCTCTATTTCCTTTGCATTTCCCCCTTTTAAACTGCCCTTTCAACCACCCGACCGCCACTATCCAACCCACCCTCTCCACCTCCGATCACCCCCTCCGGCGAGACCATCTCACGACCACAGACACTCCCGCACCTCGCCAACCATCCCACAAGCTCCCCCACACTCCACTCTATCGATTCCCCGTCTCCATTCACTGCAAACGCCACCCGACCACCCCCCGAACAAACCCATCTCTCTGGTCACAGTCTGACCTAGGTCAGCCTCTTCAAGCACTCCCGCACCCCGCTGACCACCACACAAGCTTCGCCTCACTCCGGCGAAGCTTCCTGCGTATTTTGACTGGGCCGAGAGGCCGTTGTTGTGATTTCAGGTGCACGCCCCTCGCCGCCATTGCCGACGAGCTGCAGCAACTTCACTTGCAGTTGCAGGCGCCCTCCAGCCCAGGTGCGCGTTCCAGGTCGCGCGGGTTGTCTCTGTGAAGGCACCTAGGCCTGCAGCTGGGGCAAAGGCGTTGCAGGCTGCTTCAATTGGCCGCAGGTCGCTCACCTGCGGGCGCCAATTTGGGAGGTGGGACTTTAGTCCCACCTCGGAAGTGCGTGGCCAAGCGCCCACACTTAAATTGAAAAAGTGCCTACGGCTAATCGCCTTCGAACACAGGGGTCAAGTCCCTCTCCCGCACGCTGCGCACCAGGCACTTGCTCGCCCTCGCCCCCGCTCACGCCCCACGGATCTGGGCAGGATCCAATTACCCAAACTGCGCACTCCTCGCCCACCACCGCACGCCAGTGGGCCTGGTCCCGGGCGCGATACCCACGCCCGATTACCCGGCTCTGGGAGAGCAGTCCTAAGAGAGAAATCTGAGAAAGAGAGAGACGCGAGGAAGGGTAGGGGTAGGTTTTTCTCTGACCCTTGTGTGAACGTGCAGGAAGAATGAAAGAAGACAGGAAGGAAAAGAAGAAAGAAGGAGAGAAATAGAAGAAGAAAAGAAGAAGGAAGGCACTGTAGCAAAGCCATAGATAAGTCGTCTGAGCATAGCATCAGACGTCAGAATCACCACAGCTGCAGAAGGCAGGGAAGAGAAGAAGAAGATCACCACAGCTGCCGGCTAAAGAAAGGAAGGAAGGAAAAGAAGAAAGAAGAAGGCAAGAAGAAAAGAAGAAGAAAAAGAAGGAAGAAGACATTGCCGCCAGAAAAGAAAAGAAGAACAGAAGAAGGCAGAAGAAGAAGAAATCAAGGAAGAAGAAAGAAGAAAGAACAAAGAAAGAAGAAGAAGAGAAGAAGAGAAACGGTCAAGGAAGAAGAAGAAGAAGAAGAAAAGAGAAAGAGAAGAAGAAGCCAAGATCTCTCTCTCTTTCTCTCTCTTTTATTTTTGTAACATAGTAGAGATCTTATTTAGTCTTTTAGAAACATAGTTGCTCCCTGAGTTCGACCTCGAGAAAACCTTGTTCCGAGTAAAAAATTTGTAATAGTAATCTGATAGCTGTTTTGTCTTATGCTATAACGACTGTACTTAAACTATAATAAACGTAAACACGAACAAGCTACCCAGCGTTACCAACAGAGTCTGAAATTGAACATTTTGGAACATGAGTTTCAAATCTAAGATTCAGATTCACAACACAGTCTGATAGATCCAAAGTCCCAAGCATACCATTAAATCATTGTAGGTTTTGAAATCATGCATGGAGTGAATTTAAGAGGGTTAATCACGGGGATAGGAGACAATATATTTCTATTAAAACATGCCATTTGTACTCTCCTAACCTTCTGTTAAGGAACAAAGCCCAACCCCCTAACAAAGCTGGTAAAATGGAAGAAAATAGAGGGCTCCAATTTCTTTTGTTTGAAAGCTTCCTCACTGCAATTTAATTGTTTCAAGTTCCTTTCTTCTCGAGTATTTGTATTTGTCATTTGGAACTTTGTGTGTTTACTTCTCATTTCTTTGCCTAATGTTGAACATTTGATCTTGACGAGTTCATTTCCCTTACCAAAGTCCTTAAAAGCATAAGATCATATCGCATGTTCCGTTGGCCAATTCGTATTATTTCGTCATTCTCGAATCACCTTGTATGCATCAAATAATTCTGCTTATTCCAAAATTACATAAACACTTAGGGTTAGTTTACTTATAGGGTTAACTCTTATTTTGGAGTGTTAATCTCTGTTTATTTGAGGGATTAACTTCGATAATCTTAATGCATGTTTTGAGGGGTTAACACATGTTTTGCTAATATCAGTTCTAAGTAATATTAGCAACATAGGTGTTAACCTCGTAATTCCTTCACACCTAACCTCTACTATAGAAATCGGCATCAATACCAGTTCAAGTAAACATTACAAGTATTAACACTACAACTTAACATCAATTTAAATAAATAAAAATTATTATTAACATTAATCTACAAGTAATATCAATTTTATATTTTTTAACATCACTTTCCTAATTTATAAAGTAAATTAGTCCGTACAATTTACGAAGATCACCTATTCTCTCTTGCTAAATCACCAAATGGAGTACGGACTTGGGATAAATATATGGTTGTGGGATATCTAGATGGAATAAACAATATGTCTGTTGTGAAGTCTTGGTGTTTGTTGCGGGGATGATAAGATAAAGGGAAGATATCGCCCGATATGATCATAAAAGTTATCCTGGGGGATGGTTTTTTATTTTTAACTTGATATGACGATGTGCGTTCTGGACCGGTAAAGAAAGCACTTATCAGAAGGCTAAGCATATCCCTTGCCCTTGCGACCATTGTCACAATGAATAAACCGCATCCAAGATCATATTCCCCACTCCCCAGGGTATCAAAATCACGTATTTTTCATTTCCAAAAATCTCGGTAATCGTGGATTGCAGTATTGATGTAGCATCACGCAGTCTGCGTTCCGCCAAGAGATTTGGATTGGTAAATGTTTAACGGACGTTCTATCTAATTCAAAATTTCACCCATGAAATGAGTCATAGATGAGAGAGAATGAGACGAAAGCTTCAATCATATTTTCGTCTTATTTTCTCCCACGAACAACTCTAATTTCAAGGGTGGGATTTCGGGTAAGGTCGTTGGATATATTTATTACTTTTCATTTGGATTTGTGGGATCGTTTTCCTTTTATAGGGCATGTACGTCACTTATCCTTCCAAATATTCTTACTTATTCTATAATTTAACTCATAATTCTTCCCAACACAAAATAAGCTTATGGTTCACTTATCCCTTAATTTCATCACTTATAAAATTTTTCTCTCAAAATTTATCCCACGAAACAAATGTACCTTAGGCTGCGTTTGCTTCTTAGTTAAGCCGTGGTATTAGGGAACTGTAAGGGGGTAAGTGCACCGTATGAATTGAACTATTCTCAGGAGATTGGTTTGGGGTTTATCAGAGTATATCTCATCAGCTTTCCCAATCTGAACTTGATTCAGCCTTGCCTTATTATCTTGCGTATGCCTTATGGATTCACAGATGTAATATTATACATGGCAAGGAAGAAAGCAGTCCCATTTATGTGAAAAGTCATGCTCTTGCTGCAATCAATTTTTATTCCAGTTCACATACAGATAATATTCTCTTAAATCGGGATATGTCACTTTGTCAGACACAATTGGGGCAAGATGGTAGGCGTTCCCAAGACCTACATGTTTTCTTGCAATCCTCTCAAACTTATAACAGAGTGCCTACTGCTATTTCTGACGCTCATCAATATGATTTTTCACAACCTACTATTATTGTAGATGCGGCTGTTCGCTCTACTCACTCAATGGTAGCTGCCATTGTCATAGATCAGCAAGGATTGATCATCTCCACTCAGGCTATTCAAGTTCAAGTAAGTGATTCAGACGAAGCTGAATCTCTTGCAATTTTACAAGGTCTGACGGTTGCCTTGCAATTGTCTTATTCCTATGGACATATATTGAATGATGCCTTGTCCCATATAAAACAAATTCATGGAACTACTCTTCCTTCCTTTCTGACGTTCTTATCATGCCGTTGCAGCAAGTCGCAAAATTATCAGTGAGTTTCCTCTATTTAAGATTATCCATGTCGACAGAAATGGGGTCACCATGGCCCATAATCTAGAAAAGTTTTGTATCCAAAATGATATAGTTGGCTCATGGTATGGTCCTTCACTTCCATGTCCTTTGCTTCAGTGACGGTCCCTCATTTGAAGATTCTTATATATGTGGAATCCCATTTGCTCAGCTGGTTTAGCTCTGCAACTCATGCTCTGTGGCTTTGGGACGTTGAATGTTCTTTCAAGGTTGAATTTCCTCAATTTCTTCACGGCATTCTTACTGCCTTGAATTTGGCATCTCTTTAGGACGCCATATGCTTTCAAGCTGGTCCTTCTTGCCAAATGTTCATTTTAGCAATCATTGTAAGGAGCTTTGCAGGAGATTTCTTAAGTTTGGCTTATTCTCATTGTTTTTCTATTAGGCCTGTCGTGCGTCAAAAATCTAATTTCCGTATGCTTTTATATCACTTGTGTATTGCTCTCCTCCTGCTTTCTTTGAGTTTTGGGCCTGTCCAGATTCTCGTATTCTTTCTTGTGGTTGCAATGGAATTCTCCTTTTACTTCAAAAAAAAGAAAGTGCACCGTATGAATTGGCATAGGCATAGCATTGAAGGAACATGCTGCTACGCCATCACACATGGCCATTGCTCGATCGCATCGCATTCGAACGCTTGGATAGGTGCCAAATCATTTTACCTAACCCATAACACCGTATCCAAATATCTTAACTCTCGCTTTCAATTATTAAATAAATTATCAAATCATTTTATTCTAATCATTGACATCATATTAAAAAATTCTTAACTCTCGTTTTAAATTACACTTATACCTACCGTAATTTGTCTCGATATAAAAGTTATCGCACTACCAAATACAACCTTAACGGCGATACCTATCATCCCCCGATGATCTGTGGCAGGCACTCCCATGATCCCATCGGAGAGGGCGATCCAGACTCGCTCCATCGGAGAGGAAGATCAGGACTCCGTGAAAATTCATTGATTCACGGAAAAAAAGAAAAAAGAAAAAAGAAAAAACCTTGATTCACATGTATCGTTATTTGTTTCCGAAGTTGATTTACATGAACCATTATTATAGGAAGCTACAAAGTACAAAATAAACAACGCCGGATTGAAAGCTTGCACCTGCAGCACTGACCTACCAAAAACCACTCTACAAAATATGAAATCGCCACTGTGCTCCTTCCCTTGGATGGTCAATTCCACCAATAAATATATATAAAAAAAAAGAATCACACAACCTACCAATGAAATGCTCCCGTTGCTGCTTCGATACGACGACCGGAGAAAGGGAGAAAAATCCACCGAAAACCTCCAACTACAGTCCGCCGTGCAACCCATCCCACCTCCGGAACTCCCCACCACCACCACCATCAACCGCCAACCCGATTCCCGTCCTACCCCCACCGCCGACCCCCCTATAGTACAACCACCACTTCCCGCCACCACCCCCATCCATCCTCACCAAGTAGGGGCTCCCCACCGCCTCCCCGTCCCACTGCCCCTTCCCCCCCTTCCTCAGCACCTCCCCCACCTTCCTCCACCCATTCAACCCGTTCCCCGACCTCGCCAGCCCGATCGCCCTCCCGCCCTCCCTCGACGCCCCCTCGTAAGCCATCACGTACTCCCCCGCGTCCTCCACCACGCACGGGCTCGTCCTCCCCATCCCGTCGAACCCCCCCTCCTCCATCTCCACACTCCCCGCGTCCGCCCACCGGATCCCGTCCCTCGACCTCGCCACCCTGATCTCCATCGCCCCGCTCTCCTCGTCCGGCGCGTGGTAGTACATCCTCATGTCCCCCTCGCATCTGTAGACGACGCACGGCGAAGACCCCCACTTGGACGCACCCTCCCCCTCGTCGAAGAGGGCTCCGCTGTGGTGGTCGCCCTCGATCCTCGCCCAGTGGTGGCCGTCTTGGCTCATCGCGAGCCCCGGGAGGCCCCCGCCGGGCCCGAGGCCGGTGTAATACATCCAGTATACGGAGCTCGGGAGCCTAAGCCGGTCGCTGGACATGACAAGCACCTCCGCGGGCGTCACGCCACCGGTGTCGAAGGCCCACCAGTCCGTGCCGCGGCCCAGGACGGCCGCGGGGGATCTCTCCCAGCGAACGCCGTCGGGAGAGGTCGCCAACCCGACGGAGCTCTCCGGATGTGGGTCGGTGGTGGACCCCAGAGGCGACGGTGGCTGGCCGTGGTACCACATGAGCCACCTCTCCCCGTTGTCGCTGACGAACCTCTTCACGACCGGGGACCCGACCGTGCCGGCGTCCCAGGAGCCGGGGGGACCCACGTCGAGGACGAGGCCGGTGGTCGTGGGAAACGGGTGAGTTGAGGGGGAGCCTGTTGCGGAGGTGGTGAGGCAGCGAGGGGAGGGGTTCGGTCTTCGCGGGAGGGCGAGCGCGCGGCGGGCGGTGGGAGGTGGAAGGGAGGGGTAGTGGAGGAAGATTCTGGAGGGACCATGTTGAGGGCTGGGCATGCTCGTGCGTGTGTGGCGGCGCTGGAGTGGGCAAGGGTGAGCACTGGCCGTGGCGACCTCCATTGTTGAGGTGAGAGCAGGGAGGGGGGATTGGGTTTTCCCCTAGTTAGCTGGTTGTAGGATTGGGTGCTATCGGATCGCTCAGGTCTATGGATCCGCCATTTCTTCAGGAGTAATGGTTCGATTTTCCTTTTTATCTTTTTCTTTGTTTTTTATTTTTTCTGAAAACTTACAATTTATTGACGAGGGAAATAACTCATTACAACCCTGTGAGAATTGAAAGTGACCTGAAGAAGAATCGAGAAGGACAAGATATTTGCACCTCCTAAAGAGAGGTAGAAGCAATAATCCATGGCAAAATATTAGAATAAAGAATATAAAAATATAATATAAAGGAAAAAAATATATTTAAAAAGTAATACATTTTTACCAATCATATGATAAGACATAAACGATTACTCCACACTTATAAATGAAAATTATGCTACTAAGAGAAATTTTTAGTGATTCATCTTATCTATGTAAATAAGATGATGGATATATATGGAACTCAACCAAACTGCATTTCAGTCATATGAAGATACGGAATCTCACCTAATCCTAATACAATAAAATGTGACATGGTTGGAAGGGGAGGTAACCTAAGCCTATGAAGATCAACAACTCCATCTTCATCTTGAAAATAATTCAAATTCTCTTGATGTGCCAAAAGGGGCACCAACAACTCCATTACACCAAACTCAAACATGCGCAAAACTGCAACTCCATACAAGGCAATCTTCATTCATCAATATAAACCAACGTGGTACAATAAGCACCATGGAAGATAAAATGTTGAATATTCGCCTAAAGGAAGAACGTAATGAAGTGAAGAAGTACTTATGCATGAAGTCTTGTGACCTTTGAAGACCAATCCACAAAGAGCTCAAAAAGAGAAGGTGTGAATCAAAGGAAGGTAGGGCACAAAGGTCGCTGGATGTACAAGGAATAGAGGTGATAGGATGACCACAGGCAAAAGATCTCCCCATGGTTGACCACCTAAACCCAACAAGGCTTAGCTTAGCGTAAGAAGTATGGCCAACTAGAAGATAGAGCCCAACCATCGACCTAGCAAGGATTAGCCTAGCGCCAAAAGTGTGGCCAACCAAAAGATAAAGCCCGCAGTAAGAGGAAGATGAGACTCGAGGTTGAGAGAGGAGTTGTGCATTAGTGATGGGGTGGATGGGAGGAGATGAGGTCGTCGTGGCATAAGAAGTGGCAAAGGCGAGCCCCTAATAACCAATAGGGAAGGAGGCAAGGTGAGGTAAGGGTCCCCAATTAGCTAGTCGAGGCTGATCAAGATCCTCGATCTTAGAAGTGGAAGAGGAAATGCTAGGGCTTTCAAAGAGCAGTGAAGGGACTAGGTGTGGGCTTGGGAGAAGTCACAGCATCAACCACACATCAAGAGTGACGATTCAATTGTTGCAACAAAATAACAGTATGTAACTTCAAGTGACTATTGATGGGTGTCAAATCTCCTTCAACTAGAATACAAGGAGTTATTGGCTTCACGCGCTTTTAGAGCTATGCCTTGTTAAATTAGATCTCTAACGCCTCTATGAAAAGAGGTTGCGTTATATGATGTAAAAAAAAAAAGATGTCATAGCTTTTTAATTGATGTATTGATAAATGAAAAGGTATTTGTTTATCTTTTGATTCTTCTATAACAATATGTATACAGAGTACCGCTGCATTTACTCCATTTTTTTAAAGAAATGATAATCACTGATAATGGGGGAAGAAAATTCGGGCCTATGATGGTCGGCCTATAAAACCTAAAAAATCTTGACTGAGCCAAGGAAAGAACTAGCCTAATCACAAGACAAGGCAACCTCATAGTGTCGACCACCAAACACCTCAAGTCAATTGCCTAATTTTCCTCACAATAGCTGGTTAACTTAGTCACCAGAGCCACTTGAAACGGTACACCTGCCTCATTTGATGATGCAACGGTGTAAAGAATGAGGTGACAATTCAGAAGGCAAAATGACGTATGAGTCGATTACTCTTTCTAAGAAGCAAATAATTATTAATCTTAATTACAATCTAAAACTGTAATGACCTATTAAATTTTTAGTTGGATAAGACGCCTGGAGTTTCAGTCAAACGTATGTCTAGATGTCTGGACACGTGCCTGGACATTTGAAAGTGAGATTTTCATACTACGTTTTGCGCTCTACCCGCGAGCGACACACAGAGGCCGCTCTCTCTCTCTCTCCTTCCCCCCCATCGAACCCTAAGACCCCTCTATATAAACCCCCTCCTTTCTCCTCTCCTCTCCTCACACCACTCAAGCCACCGCCACCTCCACCTTCTCCTACGATGGTCGTTCCCCTCCGTCTCTACTGCAGTCGCAGTGAGGAAGGAGAGAAGCCAGCGAGAGTGAACGGGGAAGAGCGAGAGCGAGAGTGCGAGGGAGTGAGAGCGGGGGAGGAGGAAGACAACCACGGGAGCTCGGTGGAGCTCAAGGAGGAGCTCGTAGGAGAGAGGACGACGTCGGCGAGGAGCTGCTCAAGCTCCTGCAGCGGCTGGAGCTGCCGCTGCGGGTGGAGGTGCGAGTGAAGCGAGTTGCAAGGAGGTTCTGATACTGGAAGTTTTCCAGTATTAGACGTCTGGAGTGAAGTACAAACGACTGGCGAGGCACCTGGATGTCTGGAGTTAAGGCCGGATGTCTAAAAGCACATATTGCGCGAGGTACGTGTTGGTGCCAGAGTACCACGATCATTTGTTTTGATGATAACAAAACACGTGTCATTTAACATTTGCACTTGGAGTCTTAGATTTCAGGTCAATTGCAAATGGAGACGTGATTAGACAGAATTCGAGCTCGCATCCAGGACGGATTGGAGGAGCTTGATGGAGAACAGAGGAGATTCACGAGGAGCGATGGATTGAAGAAGGAAGGAGATGAAGAATAGGATAAATTTCCTTCTCTTGTACTCTTTGTATTTTTTGTTTCTTTTGTTGCTCTTTATTTTTGTTATTTAGATTCATGTTAAAGAGCCTCAAAGTACCCTTACAATAGTCCTAGGAACACCAGCACAACCCTAGGATACTTAGGTTTTCTGTAGAAAACTTAGAAAACTAATATAGGGTTCAAATAACTTTTCCAGACGTCTAATTTCCAAATCAGATGTCTGATAACGTGTTTTAAGACGTCTGACTGTTGATTCAGATGTCTGATAACATTTAGGCTGGACTTGTTGTTCTGTCTGATGAAATCAGACGTCCAGACCTTAGACCAGACGTCTTAGAAGACGTCTGATGACTTTGCCAGACGTCCAATTAGTGGACCGTCGGCTGGCTCAGCAAACACTCAAGGATATGACCGTTAGAGCCTTATCAAACGTCCTTAGGCCTTTCCAGACGTCTGATAAATGACTGTTTTGCCTCGGCTGACCCAAAATCTCTTCTCAGAGATTTTCTAGCTGTTGGAACTCTTGGAAATCCATTCCCACAAAAAAGTAGGTTTCCAGACGTCCAGACATAGTGCCAGACGTCCTGTATGTCGTCTGATGGACTTGCACTAGAACCCTGTTTATATCTGATTCAAGTCAGGAAGAAACCCACCTAAAATCAGACATCTTAAACTAGCTTCCCAGACGTCTGATGCCAGGATTAGATGTCTGATAACCCTGTCAGTGAAATCATTGTTCCTGATTTCGGCCTGATTCTCTTGGGCTTTGCACCCAACGGCTATGGAAGCTTTCCAAAGCCTTCCAAAGCTTTCCTAAGGCCTCTATAAATAGAGAGGAACCTCTTGCACATCAAGACACACCTAGAGACACCAAAAAGACACCTAGATACACCTAGACACACCAAGAACAAGCATTTCCACTCTTTTGTGTCCAAAAAGAAGCTCTTGCTCTCCAAGCTCAAGTTCTACATCTTGAGAGCATCAAGCCTTTGCGTACCCGCTCTGCCGCCGTAGTTCACGAGAGCGACGTTGCGCCATTGTGTGGCTCACACACCCGCGTCATCGATTCAACGCACTCCTTGCAAAGGGGAGTTTCCTAATTCCTATAGAAGCTAGGTTTAAATCTTTGTTGGCTCTATAGGACTATATTTGTTATTTTATCTTTGTTATTTGGTTGGGTATTTGCTATGTGAATTCCCGTCTCCTTCGTGGGACAAAATCCTTCTCGTGAAGAGAAGGGGTTGAGGAACGCTACCCTCGCACTTGTAGCGTAGTTGTAATTGAGGTTGAATCACCCTCGTTTAAGTAATTCGTTTAGTGGATTTGATCAACTTGGTTGATCGGAAAATCCTAACTCGAGAGGGTTAGGTGGTGGTTTTCACCCAGTTTGGGTTTCCACTTAAAAATAATTGTGCACATTGTATGATTGAATTTTTTGATATTGTTTATATTCTATTCCACATTTTATTACGTCACCCCCTCCTGGTAGGGAAGAAACTGTTGGTGTTAGAGCACCACGGTTATTTGTTTTGATGATAACAAAACACGTGTTATTTAACATTTGCACTTGGAGTCTTATGAAGAGAAGGGGTTGAGGAACGCTACCCTCGCACTTGTAGTGTAGTTGTAATTGAGGTTGAATCACCCTCGTTTAAGTAATTCGTTTAGTGGATTTGATCAACTTGGTTGATCGGAAAATCCTAACTCGAGAGGGTTAGGTGGTGGTTTTCACCCAGTTTAGGTTTCCACTTAAAAATAATTGTGCACATTGTATGATTGAATTTTTTGAGATTGTTTATATTCTATTCCGCATTTTATTACGTCACCCTCTCCTGGTAGGGAAGAAACTGTTGGTGTTAGAGCACCACGATTATTTGTTTTGATGATAACAAAACACGTGTTATTTAACATTTGCACTTGGAGTCTTATGAAGAGAAGGGGTTGAGGAACGCTACCCTCGCACTTGTAGCGTAGTTGTAATTGAGGTTGAATCACCCTCGTTTAAGTAATTCGTTTAGTGGATTTGATCAACTTGGTTGATCGGAAAATCCTAACTCGAGAGGGTTAGGTGGTGGTTTTCACCCAGTTTGGGTTTCCACTTAAAAATAATTGTTCACATTGTATGATTGAATTTTTTGAGATTGTTTATATTCTATTCCGCATTTTATTACGTCACCCCCTCCTGGTAGGGAAGAAACTGTTGGTGCTAGAGCACCACGATTATTTATTTTGATGATAACAAAACACGTGTTATTTAACATTTGCACTTGGAGTCTTATATTTCAGGTCATTTGCAAATGTAGACGTGATTAGATGGAATTCGAGCTCGCATCCAGGACGGATTGGAGGAGCTTGATGGAGAACAGAGGGGATTCGCGAGGAGCGATAGATTGAAGATGGAAGGACAAGAAGAATAGGATAGAATTCCATTTTATTCCTTTCATGTACTTTTGTCGTTATTTTCTTACTCTTTATTTCCTTAGAAAATTATGTTAAAGAGCCTCAAAGTATCCTAACAGTAGTCCTAGGAACACCGGCACAACCCTAGGACACTTAGGTTTTCTGTAGAGAACTTAGAAAACCAATATAGGGTTCAAACAGTTGTTCCAGACGTCTAATTCAAAAATCAGACGTCTGATAATGTGTTTTAAGACATCTGACTGTTGATTCAGACGTCTGATAACATTTAGGCTGGACATAGTTAGTTCTGTCTGATGAAATCAGACGTCCAGACCTTAGACCAGACGTCTTAGGAGACGTCTAATGACTTTGCGAGACGTCCAATTAGTGGACCGTTGGCTCGCTTTGCAAACACTCGAGGATATGACCGTTAGAGCCTTATCAGACGTCCTTAAGCCTTTCCAGACGTCTGATAATTGACCGTTTTGTCTCGACTGACCCGAAAATCTCTTCTCAGAGATTTTCTAACTGTTGCAAATCCATTCCCACGAAAAAGTAGGTTTCCAGACGTCCAGACATAGTGCCAGACGTCATGTATGTTGTCTGATGGACTTGCGCTAAAACCTTGTTTAGATCTGATTCAAGTCAGGAAGAGACCCGCCCAAAATCAGACGTCTAACCTTATTTCAGAAGTCTTAAAGTGGTCTTCCAGACGTCTGATGCCAGAATCAGACGTCTGATAACCCTGTTAGTGCAATGATTGTTCCTGATTTTGGGTTGATTCACTTGGGCTTTGCATCCAACGGCTATGGAGCCTTTCCTAAGCCATCCAAAGCCTTCCTAAGGCCTCTATAAATAGAGGGGAACTTCTTGGACACCAACACACACCTAAATACACAAGACACACCTTGCAATACACTTTCAAACCATTTTGTGTCTCTCTTGCTCTCCAAGCTCTAATTATTCATCTAAAGAGCATCAAGCTTCGCGCACCAGCTCTCCCGCCGTAGTTCACGAGAGCGACGTTGCGCCGTCGCTTGGCTCACGCACCCGCGTCATCGACTCGACGCACTCCTTGCAAAGGGGAGTTTCTTAATTCCTATAGAAGCTTAGGTTTAAAATTTCTTTGTTGACTCTATAGGATTATTTGTTATTTTATCTTTGTTATTTGGTTGGGTATTCGCTTTGCAAATTCCCGTCTCCTTTGTGGGACAAAATCCTTCTTGTGGAGAGAAGGGGTTGAGGAACGCTACCCTCGCACTTGTAGCGTGGTTGTAATTGAGGTTGAATCACCTCGTTTAAAGTGATTCGTTTAGTGGATTTGATCAACTTGGTTGATCGGAAAATCCTAACTCGAGAAGGTTAGGTGGTGGTTTTCACCCGGTTTGGGTTTTCACCTAAAAATTATTGTGTACTTGTGTGATTGATATTTTGTGAGATTGTTTTATTTTCATTTTCGCAATTATTACGTCACCCCCTCCTGGTAGGGAAGAATCTACAGAAACTACAGTACGTACGTTCCTGCGCTAATTTCTGCCATGTAGAAGATCTCAACGCAGGAGTTGTTGGGCTAAAACCGTGCTTGCATTTTTGTATGCAAGTGCAGGCTTTGGGAAGGCGCGCGGTGAGCTTTCCCAAGTTCTTTTGGACGTCTGATCACGTCACCAGACGTCCAAAGGTGCTTCCAGACGACCGGAGACCTTGTCCGACGTCTGGAGTTGGCCCTAGACGGTTGCTGGTGGGTCCATTTCACGTTATTTTAAAGTTATGTTCGTTGCAGTATATTACGAAAAGTGATTACTAGTTTATTTCAATTTATTATTCGGAATTTAAAATATCCCGAGGTTGAACTCAAGGAGCACACTTTGATTCTAGAAGTATATAAATTCATAATTATGAAATACAAAAATTTAAGAGAGAGAACAAAAGAATCCTTTTCTTCTCTTCTTTCTTTCTTCTCTTTCCCTTCTCCTCTTTTTCTGCCTTTCCTTTTTCGGACGTTTGATTCTCTGAATCAGACGTCTTATCGGCCCCCTTTCTATAGTGCCTCCTTCTTTCTTCAGTTGTGTTCTCGGCCTTCCTGTCTTCTTTCTCCTTCGGCTGTTGTAGCTCTTCTCCTTCTCTTTCTTTTCTCTGCAGCTTTCCTCCTTCCTGGCTTCAGCTCCTTCCTTCTTCTTCTCAGCTCCTCCTTGGCTTCTTCTTTTCTTCTTGAGTTGCGTCTCCTTCGCCTTCTTTCTTTTTCTCTGCTGTGGGTACTTTGCGGCTGAGTCCTCGCCGCTCCTCTTCTTCTTCTTGACCTGTTCCCTGCACACACGAGTGCAAAACCTACCCCTACCCTACCCCTGTGTGACTTTAGTCCACTTCCGAGGTGGGACTAAAGTCCCACCTGCTTCTTTGTGCGCCTGCAGGAGGAAGGTGCGAGCAATTGGGGCAGCAGCCGAGGCCTTCGACTCCAATTGAGGGCCTGAGTGCATGCTTGAGAGTGTTCCGCACCTGCTGGACCTGGGGACCTGTAGCGCTGCGGCCTGGAGAAGCTTGCAAAGTAGCTTCGACCTGCTCGTCAATGGTGGCGAGTTGCTCTGTCCCTGAAAACACGAACACGGCCTCGCAACCCTATAAGATGCCTTGGGGAGCTTCGCCAAGGTGTGGCGAATGTGCAGAGGTGGTCGGCATGGTGCGGGGGTGCCTGCGTGAGCGTGCCTAGGGCACACTATGTGCGTATGTGTGGGTGTGTTTGGGGGTGTGTTTGGGTGAGCAGAGTGGTGGTGTGAGTGAGGGGAAATGTTGAGTGGAGTGAGGGGATGCTTATGGACTTGTCGGCGAGGGGTGAGATGGCTTGTGGAGGTGGAGCGGCCTCGCCGGAGTTGGTGGCCGAAGGTGGAACTGATGGTGGTTGTAGTGACAGTCTTGGGATCAAAACTAAAAATTGTTAAGGGGGAAATAAAGAGGGGAGAAAACAGAAGAGCTTTTACCTAGCTAAGCGGACGAAGGGGGGCAGGAGGCGGACAACTCAATTCTGCCATCGCCGGAGATGACGCCCTGTGGGGAAGATGATGACGACGAGGAAGAGAGACTGGAGGGTGCCTGCTGATATGGCAAGACATGACGAATGACAGCGAAGCTATCCCTGCCACTGGTATGGTGGCAGCATGACGAGAGAGGAGGAGAAGGGTCGCCGGAGCCTGCGGGCGAATGGCCGGAGGAGGAGGAGACGAAGTTTGGGGGTTTTCTTCGGCCAAAACAGGCTTACCCCAACCGGCAGCCCCAGCTGCTTCTTAAATAGATGCTGGTGAGGAGAAGATCTGGAGGAGGAAGCGTGGGCAGCTTGCCGGAGAATGGCCGGAGAAGAGACCCATTCCTCTCGCGCGTTCGCACGAGAGGCATGGGCATTGGCAGGGCATGGGAGGGGGTCCATGCGGAAGAGGACGACGCAGAGGACCCCCCTCTCATTTCTGAGGCTGGCCCCCATACCCTGTGCGGCGCCATCCTCCGCGCAAAGTCGCCGGAGGTATGGGTAGCTACGCGAGGTGGTAGAGGGACCGTTTTGCAAAGAATGAAGGGAAAGTTGGGGGGCAAAGTGAAAGGGTTCAAAAAGTTAAGGGTCAAAAAGTAATTCATGAGGACCAATTTGTAAAGTAGGTCAAAATGGCCTTCCCTTAGGTCCAAATTTTAGTACAAACCTAATTTGGACTTAAGGAATCTAATGGTGAAGTTTGATTTTAGGTTTGACCACGTTTGATCGGACAATTTGCATAAAAACCCAAATTAGGTCAAAAATTAAATATGATTTTCAATCTAGGTCAAGACAGGTTCCAATGGTCAAATTGAAGGTTCTAAACCCTAGAGGATATTTTTTTCTCATGAATTTTAGAGGGTTTAATTGATTTTTATCTTGCCTGAAACTTCGTGAATTAAAGCGAGTTTATTTTAGGGTTACAGAATGTCATTTAATTCCTAGAAATTGCTATAACCCTTTTCAGATCAAATCATCCCACTTTCTTTCTTGTTAAGCCCATTTGACCTGTGTTTAGACCTTTAGACATCCTATTTTTGTATTGCATTGGTAAAATTACAATTTTACCCCTTGTAAGTTGCTTTATACTCAGATTTATATTTCTTTTATTTAGGCTTTCCCTTAGGTTTTGTAGGAGCTTTTGTATACTTATTTAGGTAAAAATGTACTAGTTAGGATTCATGATGAGGCTCTCATCATACCCCCATGCCTAGCTTTTGCGAGTCCCTTAGCAAAAATTTAAGGTTTTAACCTTTGTTCTAGACCATGAATTTCTTCCATCAAGTTTTGATAAGTGCTTTTCCTCTTGTATCCTTGATTAGGTCAGAATGCCAATCATAGGCCTAAAAGGTACTCTAGTACCAACAAAGATCCAGATCTGTCTAGCTTTAGCCTCAGTCTTTAGCAAAGATTTTTGAGGCCTACAAGAACTAACCTAAAGTTTATTGGACTCTGTGGTTAAAGCACCCATGCCTGAGATATTTTTAGCCTTTGTTCAGTTTGCAGTGCGCTTTGTAAGAGAGAGAGACAGAAGATTTATTTGTTTGGAGAGTTTTCTCTCTCTTTTCTTTTTAATTCTAGGTTAGGATTGGCTTTACAACACGATCTGTATCGGATTCCTTGTCCCCATCATCAATCCTCAAGGGTCCCTGGCAGTCGATGCTTCGAGATAGCACCGCCCATGGTAACCCCCAGAACCCTAGCTTTCGATATTTCGAGATAATCCCGTCCCTGGTGTTCCATGGCCGAATTTAGACCTTGGCAATTGACACTTCGTGATAATGCCATCCATGGAATCTGAACCAACAGAGTGCTTACATGCCCCCAGTAGGATATGTAAATATCCTAAGAGACAAGCACCGAGGAGATGATATGTTGTTACGCATCTTCGAGGGGAATTTCCCACTTCTCCGTGCTGGGAACTCGTCCAAATCAACTTGTGTTGAAATACTGCCCCTAATCTAGGTGACTTTTTTAGAATATTTGAAATGCTTCTGCGTGATTTTGATACGTATGCTCACTGAACCAGACTGTGTGTGAATTTGGGTACTTAGGTTACTGAGTCCCGTAAACTGAAAGTCAGTTGACAAGGCCGAAAACTCCCTAAGCCTTGGACCTAATACTTAACCTTTTCATTTTCCTCAACCTCTTGAAGAATATCTAGATCTTAATGGGTACTAAGAGTCTATCCAAGAATGCTTAAGGTTTGCGTTCTTACTAATCTTGTTGTTCACTTTCCTTTTTCTTTTCCTTAATGTGGTCTAGAACTTAGGTTAATTCCTTAATTTCTTACTAATGACTATCCCTTTTCTCTTTCATTTTGTGCTCATTTTTATCATTCTTCTCTTTTTCTCCTTCTATAAAGTTTAACGACACTCTTTTTCTCCTTCAAAGTTCTTTTTTTTGTATATACGGATTTTTTTGTTGAAATCTTTTCTTGTTAAGTCATTTTATTGCACTTTCATACCCCCCCATGCCTAAGATTTGCAATGTCCTCATTGTACATTAGGTGGGTTTTTATTTAGCTTGGTTCATACATTAGGACAGGTATTTGGTGAGTGGATGGGTCGAGGGGATTGTTGCAGACGATTTCTAATCTCAAGTACGGGTACCTGAGTTGGAGTTGGCTGTCCTAAAGGATAAACCTAAAGTGCAAAGAAATGTCAGAAAAGGTTTCGGGTTTTTCAAAAAGAATGACGGGCTGCCTCTCGTTAAGCGCTGAGTTTTACGCTATCGGCTGGGCACAATAAGCTCAAGGAGAATGGAGGATAAATGATGACTCAGCCAAATCTGTACTGGTTACGTTAATGAACGGTTTAAGTCTCTGACTGTTCACGATGAAAGGTTCGGAATCGTGGCTGAGAGGACTGATTTCAACAGCTCCATTTCCAAAAATCTGTCGGACGAGATATGGTCCGACCCACTTGGATCGCAGTTTCCTAGGGAAGAGTTTGAGTCAGGCATCGAAGAGTAGGACCTTTTGACCAGGGTGGAAGATCTTTCTAGATATGTGCTTGTCATGAAAGGCTTTAACTCGCTCTTTATAGATTTGCGAGTTCTCATACGCATCAAGGCGTAGTTCATCAATCTCGCTTATCTGAAACTTTCTATGGGTTCCAGCCTTAGAAAGATCTAAGTTGCAATTCCGTACTGCCCAATAGGCTTTGTGCTCCAATTCGACGGGAAGGTGACATGCCTTCCCGTACACTAGTCTAAAAGGAGACATGCCTAATTGGGTCTTGTGGGAGGTCCTATAGGCCCACAAAGCTTCCGGAAGTCGGGACGACTAGTCTTTCCTGTCAGGTCGTACAGTAACCTGTAGGATTTTCTTGATCTCCCGATTTGATAGCTCAACTAGACCATTAGTCTGAGGGTGGTAAGGAGTAGAGATTCGGTGAGACACCCCGTATTTGGTCATCAGTGACATGAATTGAGCATTGGTAAAATGGGTCCCTCCATCAGAGATGATTGCACGAGGAATCTCGAACCGTGAGAAGATATTCTGATGAATGAATTTGATGACGATCTTGTAATTATAGGTTCAGGTCGGAATAGCTTCGATCCATTTGGACACGTAGTCTACAGCGAGTAAAATATACTCAAAGCCGTCTGAAACAGGAAAGGGACCCATAAAATCAATCACCCAAATATCGAAGATCTCGCATACGAGAATTGGCTGCAAAGACATCATGTCGCGGTGGCTCATTTTGCCCAAAGTTTGGCAACGACTGCATGCCTTACAGTGACTGTATGCATCCTTGAAGATAGTGGGCCAGTAAAAGCCACACTGGAGGATTTTTGATGCGGTTGTTGTTGGTGCTAGAGCACCACGATCATTTGTTTTGATGATAACAAAACACGTGTTATTTAACATTTGCAATTTGAGTCCTAGATTTCAGGTCAATTGCAAATGAAGACGTGTTTAGACGGAACTCGAGCTCGCATCCAGGACGGATTGGAGGAGCTTGACGGAAAACAGAGGAGGTTCGCGTGGAGCAACAGATTGAAGATAGAAGACAAGAAGAATAGGATAGATTCTTTTTAATCCTTTCATGTACTTTTATCTTTATTTTTCTTGCTCTTTATTTTCCTTAGAAAATTATGTTAAAGAGCCTCAAAGTACCCTAACAGTAGTCCTAGGAACACCGGCACAACCCTAGGATACTTCGGTTTTCTGTAGAACACTTAGAAAACCAATATAGGGTTAAAATAGACTTCCCAGACGTCTAATTCACAAATCAGACGTCTGATAAAGAATTTTAAGACGTCTGACTGTTGTTTCAGACGTCTGATAACTGTTAGGCTGGAAATAGTTAGTTCTGTTTGATGAATTCAGACATCCAGACCTTAGACCAGACGTCTTAGGAGACGTCTGATGACTTTGCCAGACGTCCAATCAGTGGACCGTTGGCTGGCTTAGAAAACACTGAAGAGTATGACCGTTAGAGCCTTATCAGACGTCCATAGGACCTTACAGACGTCTGATAAATGACCGTTTTGCCTCGGCTGACCCAAAATCTCTTCTCAGAGATTTTCTAGCCGTTGCAAATCCATTGCGCAGTAAAAGTAGGTTTCCAGACGTCCAGGCGTAGTGCCAGACGTCCTGTATGTCGTCTGATCGACTTGCACAAGAACCCTGTTTAGATCTGATTCAAGTCAGGAGGAAATCCGCACAGAATCAGACGTCTGACCTTGAAATCAGACGTCTTAATGTGGCCTTCCAGACGTCTGATGCCATAATTAGACGTCTGATGACCCTGTCAAATGCAATCATTGTCCTGATTTCGGCCTGATTCTCTTGGGCTTTGCACCCAACGGCTATGGAAGCTTTTCCAAGCCTTCCAAAGCCTTCCTAAGGCCTCTATAAATAGAGGGGAACCTTTGTAACATAAACACACAAGACATACACCAAGAAAGACACAAGACACACTTAGCTATACACTCTCACACTCTTGTGTCCAAGAAGCTCTTGCTCTCTAAGCTCAAGTTCTACATCTTGAGAGCATCCAACCGTTGCGCACCCGCTCTCCCGCCGTTGTCTACAAGAGCGAAGTTGCGCCGTCGCGTGGCTCACGCACCCACGTCATCGTCGACGCACTCCTTGCAAAGGGGAGTTTCCTAAATCCTATAGAAGCTTAGGTTTATTACTTTGTTGGCTCTATAGGTTTGTTGTTTTATTTTATCTTTGTAATTTGGTTGGGTATTCGCTTTGCGAATTCCCGTCTCCTTCGTGGGACAAAATCCTTCTCGTGGAGAGAAGGGGTTGAGGAACGCTACCCTCGTACTTGTAGCGTGGTTGTATTGAGGTTGAATCACCCTCGTTCAAAGTGATTCGGTTAGTGGATTTGATCAACTAGGTTGATCGGAAAATCCTAACTCGAGAGGGTTAGGTGGTGGTTTTCACCCGGTTTGGGTTTCCACCTAAAAATACCTGTGTACATTGTGTGATTGCTTAATTTCTTGTGATATTGCTTTATATTTTTATTTCCGCAATTTATTACGTCACCCCTCCTGGTAGGGACGAATCCTACAGTTGTGTGCCCAAAGAAGTGGCCACCGCATGCCTGGTCATGGCAGAAGGAGAGAATGTTGTTGATTTCGCCCTCCGGGACACATTGTTGGATTACTTGGTCAGCACCTATGCCAAAAAGGTACGGGTCTTCCCAGATGTAGTACTTGGCATCGGAGTGCAACTTGTCGTTCTTGGCCTTTGGCCAATCATACGGGATCTGATGAGATGCCAAGTAGTTTACTATATCAGCAAACCATGGAAGCCTAATACCAATAATCAATAGGTGCTCATCAGGAAAATGCTCTGTGATGGGTCTAGAAGGGTTGATGATCTCAGAAGGAAGGCGAGACAAGTGGTCAGCTACCACGTTCTGTCTTCCTGCTTTGTCACGAATCTCGAGGTCGAATTCTTGCAATAGCAAGATCCATCAGATTAATCGAGGCTTCGCGTCCTTCTTAGCAAGGAGATGCCTCACAGCAGTGTGGTCCGAGTAGATTATGACGTGGGAACCCAGGAGATAAGATCGGAATTTTTCGAGGGCAAATACTACGGCTAGCAGCTCTTTCTCCATAACAGTGTAGTTACGCTGAGTCTCGTCAAGTGTCTTGCTAGCGTAGTAGATGACCACGGGTTTGCCGTCAATCTTTTGCCCCAGAACCGCTCCTACAGCGAAGTCAGATGCATCGCACATGATCTCAAAGGGTTGAGACCAATCAGGGGACTGTAGGATCGAGGCTTGGGTGACTCGGTCACAAAGGTTCTCAAAAGCTTGAGTGCATTCCTTGAAAATCTCAAAGGGAACATGTTACGACCCGACTCCCGAATCCCTGCAGGACACGAGAATCGGACCGACTCGACTAATCCCAAGACCCAGTCGTCCAACGAGAAAGTAACCAAAAAGTAGCAAAATAAACCACATTCACCATGCAAGCAACTAACAGCAACAAAAGTACAGCAGTTAAGAAAAGACTACTACAATACATACCACCACAACAGTAGAGAATTAAAACAGATATAGAAATATGATGCCTACAATAAAAGAGTACAAGTGTAACAGAATATACTCACCACAACAGAAAAATGGTACAGCAAGTACAACACAAGTAGAACTATTGGACTCTACTAGGCCCAGCACCCTCCGCAGCCGCAGGCTCTGGCTGCTCAACACCTGGTATTGAAAAGGTGACAAAGGTGACATGTCAGCGAAACGCTAAGTAGAGTGGCAACCAGCTAGCTAAGAAAACAGTAAAGGTGAACAAGTAGCTGTTATTTTTTTAATTTCTTTCTTTATTTCTCCATTTACTCATTCTTGTATTATTTCTCAGATCTTTCTCTTGATCTCGAATGTTCCTCGTGGGAACGATCTTGATTGCAGTCTTTTCCGAAAAGTAGAAGTAGCACGTGGTGCTCTCCTGGTCGGGAGAGTCCCCCATGGTGGTCCTACCCTCAGTCAACTACCCCAAGGTCGCTGATAGGCGTAATGGTGACTACGGCACGCGCGATAAATGCACGGGTAGCTACCCTGCACTGACACGCGATCAGTCGTTTCCATTAACGGGTGCCCCTAAAGCATATCACGGAACCAGTATAGGGCAGAGCCCTCTCAGTAACAGGGGTCTAGCCCCTTTACAGTAACCAAACAGGGGTCTTGCCCCTCCACAATCTGCGCACCCTCGCCTGACTACCCTGGTTTGCCTAGTGGGCCTAACAAGTCGGTGTAGGACGTCTGGCAGAACCCCAGGGCCCGTGGGGTGGCTAGCGCTCTCCCTACACTAGTAGCTCTCCCCGGTACTGTGTACGCGAGGGCCAAAAGTCGGTACAAAGTGGCTAGACCTAACCCCGGGTCCCTGGGGCGGCTAGCTCCGCTCTGCACTAAATAGGGGGACAGTTGCTCTCCTTGGTACTCCGTACTAAAGGGCCAGCTCACTTCCCCAATTCCATTCTATTTATCTTTCAGGAGCTCTACTCCTAATTCCCCGTAGGATTCATACTCATTTTTCTCTAGCCAAGCTATTTTAGATTTCATCATTTCAGTTTTATTCTCATATAGCCCGTGTTTCCAACATTTAATATCAATTTATATACAAGCATCTCAAATTAAGTTTTCAACAACAGGAATCACATCTGGCAATTACTAGCAACAGTACTCTATATTTCACAGGCAGCTGTTATCCAATTACAGGAAATTATCATTATTCTATCTACTTTTCCAAGATTGCAATTCATGTATTCACGACCTTTGTTTCAGTGTTTCTGTTCTTAGGATTCATGCCACACCCTAGGATCTATCATTCAATATAGTTTTCCAGTCCTAGGATTCATGCCATTCCTTAGGATCTTTCATGCAATCTAGTTTTCAGATCCTAAGATTCATGCCATACCCTAGAATCTATTATTTATCTCAAAATGCATTAATGTTGGTAAATAACCAAGGGGAGCCACTCTACCCGCAAAATCGGGAGTAATGGAGCCGTGATCGACAGATCCGCGTGCCTCCGCAACCCCCAGAGTCGCAACGGGACGAGGTCCTAACACAAGGATCAATCACAAGGAATCACTCATAACAAGATAAAAATATTTTAAACAAATAGAGGAACAAATTCTGAGAAGAACAGGATCTCAAACGCCGAAATCGGACTTCGAACGGATCCTAAACGGGTCAAAAATGACAACTCTACCTCAAATCAGACGTCTGGAATACCTTCCAGACGCCTTAAAAGGTGGTCCAGGTCATACCTTACTCTAAGCTGTTCTTCAGACGCTCAGGATCCCGCTGAACCGTCTGGACCTAGTTCTAGACGTCCGACTATCACTCCGGACGTCTGGAGACTCTCTCCATCGTCTGGTGCTGTGCCTAGACATCTAACCTGTGTGGGAGGGCGTGTCCTTGCGCCTTCCCGAAATGAAACCTGCACGCATACGTAACACCCCTCTGCACAACACGTCTCAGAACTTCGGCGGATTGGCCTGCATGGTCGCATCCGCAAAAAGGAGGAAGATAAGAAATATCATACCTTTCAGATGTCTGGATCTCACTACAGACGTCGCCCGCGTCGTCCGGACGTAGATCCAGACGTCTAATTCTAGGAAAGCTTCCCAGAATCAGGACCTCCTCACCTTCTGCCTGCTGCGCACGGCCGCGCCGCGCTCGCCCGCTTGCTGCCTGAGCTGCAGCAGTACCGGGGTAACTTCCCCAGCACCACGCTCCCACTGTGCGCCCGTCGGCCGGCCCTGCGCTGCTCTGGAGAGCTCGCTCTCTCTTCCTCACGCACTCTGCCTCTTCTCCCTCTCGCTGCACCTCCTCCTCCCCGCACGCACCTGGCAGCAGCTGCTGCTCTCGCTCTCTCACTCTCACGCTAACACTGGAAGAAGAAGGAGGAGACGGTGGAGTGGTGGTGAGGGAGAGGGAAGGGTGGAGAGGGTATTTGAAGGCATCGAGGGAGAGAGAGAAAGAAAAAAGAAGCCACCTGCAGGTCGGCGGGCGCAGTCTGCGCGCGCACGCGCGCAGACTCGCAATCGTACACTGCAAAAATTTATTTCCAGACATCTGGGAAGGCGTCCAGACGTCTGGACCAACTCTCAGACGTCTTAAAAGTGTCTGATGTCTCGGTCTTAACAGTACATCCTTGGAGAGAAGAGTAGTCAGTTTGCTTGCAATTTTCAAGAAATCAGGGATGAAACAACGGTAAAAACCGACGTGCCCCAGAAAAGACCGGATGTCCCTAATCGAGCTAGGCATAGGAAGTCTAGAAATCAGATCAACCTTGGCTCGATCCACTTGGATGCCTTTCGCAGAAATTAAATGTCCTAGGACAATCCCCTCAGGCACCATAAAGTGGCTCTTTTCCCAGGAAAGAACCAGATTTACGTCAATGCAACGCCTGAGTATATGAAACACGTGCTGGAGGCAATCATCAAATGATGTCCCGAAAACTGAGAAGTCATCCATGAAGACTTCCAGATAATCACCTACCATATCAGAGAATATGGCAAGAATGCACCGCTGAAAAGTTGTGGGTGCATTGCAAAGACCGAAAGGCATCCTTTGGAACGCGTACGTCCCAAAGGGGCAGGTGAATGTGGTCTTCTCTTGGTCCTCTGGATGAATCGCCACTTGGTTATAACTGGAGTACCTGTCAAGAAAGCAGAAGAATCTATTTCCGGCTAATTTCTCGAGAATCTGATCAATGAATGGTAGTGGGAAATGATCCTTCTTCGTGGAGGAATTGAGTTTTCGGTAATCTATGCAGACTCTCCACGAGTTGGCTATACGGGTAGGTATGACCTCCCCGATTTCAGTTGTGATGGTGATGAGCCCTGCCCTTTTAGGCACAACCTGGATTGGGTAGATGATCCCTACATCTAACCACTTAATGATCTCCTTTTCCACGACCTCCTGCAGATTGGGATTCAAACGTCTCTGCATTTCACGGGAAGGTCATGCGCCCTCTTCAGAATAGATACGGTGTGTGCAATAAGAGGGACTTATTCTAGTCAAATCATCGAGAGTCCAACCAATGACTCTGCGATGTTGCTAGAGAACAGTAATCAGACGGGATTCCTGATCAGGTGCGAGTTTGGAGTTTATAATCACAGGAAATGTTTGATTAGAACCCAAAAAGATATATTTTAAATGGTCGGGAAGGGGTTTGAGTTCAAGAATGGGGTTATCAGCAGCAGCGGGTGGTTCAAAGTGAGTGTGAGGTACAAGGGTAGGAGTTATAGGTTTGTCTATCTCAAGGTCTGACTCCTCTAATTGCGGTTCAAGATCCTCTTGTGGTTGATGAGGAATGATCATGTTGTCCTCAAGTTGTGGTTCATCAACCACGGCTCTAATATCACAGATTTGTTCAATGACACTGCAATTATTTCCTTGTTGGGCCTTAAAGATATCAATTTTAAGAGTCTGGTTCCCAAATTTCAGTTCTATTTGGCCCTCCTCACAACTTATATTGGCCCTTGCAGTGGCCAGAAAAGGTCTCCCTAGAATGATTGGAGTATCCCTTGGGTTCTCAGGTGCGTCCATATCTAAAACTATGAAATCTACAGGGAAGTATAAATCCCGCACCCTTACAATAACATCCTTGGTGTGCACCTATTCCTTGGTCTTGGCGGTGTTATAATGCTTAATTCGTTATAGTATATTACAAAAAACGATCACCAGTTTACAATTTATTACTCGGAATTAAAACTTTCCCGAGGTCGAACTCAGGGAGCACACATCATTCTAGCAGCATAAAGGTTCACAATTCTGTTACAAAAAGAATAAGAGAGAGAGTGTGTGTGAGCAAAAGTTCTCTTTTTCTTGGCTTCTTTTCTTTCAGCCGATTCTTCTCTTTCTCTTTTCCTTGCTTCTTCTTCTCTCTTCTCTTCTTCAGTCTGCCTTCTTCTTTTCTTTTTCTTTTCTTTATTGCAGCTGCCTCTTCTTCTTTCTTCAGTAGCTCCTTCCTTCTTCTTTTCTTTTTCTTCTCTTCTTCTCTCCTTTTTCTTATCTCTTTTCTTCCTTGGTCCGGATGTCTAATTCTTCGCGTCGGATGCCTTATCGGCGCTGTTGCTACAATGCCTCCTTCTTCTCTTCAGTCTGTTGTCTTCTTTTCTTCTTCAGCTTCTTCCTCTTCTTCTCTTTACTGCAGCTTCTCCTTCACCTTCTTTTTCTCTGCTACGAGAGCTCTGCAGCTAAGTCCTCGCCGCCCGCTCTTCCTCTTCTTCTTCTTCCTCAGCTGTTCCCTGCACACACGCAACGCAAAACCTACCCCTACCCTTTCCCGCGTCTCTCTCTCTCTCTGAATTTCTCTTTGGTACGCTCTCCCAGAGTCGGGTAATCGGGTCGGGTCGCGGGTCAGGTCCATGTAGGAAGTGCTACAGATGAGACCCAGTGGATAGGTGAGGGACCTCACCCCAGTGCTATCGAAGGCAACCAGCCTAGAGCACTTTTTCCTCTTATGTGTGGGCGCGTGCCCACACACGTCCGAGGTGGGACTAAAGTCCCACCTTTGTTCTCGGGTGTCTGCGGGGGGAAGAGTCATCCAATTGGGGCAGTAGCAGAGGCTTGCGACCCCAATTGAAGTCCTAAGTGCGTGCGCAAGCAGATTCCGCGTGACCTGGGACCTGCTGCCTGGGACGAGGAGACCTGGGTGAAGCTCCCAAGCAAGCTACACTCGCTCGACAATGGCAGTGAGCACCTGGGTCCTGAAATCACTGAAACGGCCTCGCGGCCACGTTAAAAGGCTCAGGGAGGTTCGCCCAAGTGTGGCGAGTGTGCAGCTGTGGTCGACGAGACGTGAGAGTGCCTGTGGTCGGCGCCTAGGGCACACTGCTTGCGTGAGAGTGGGTGTGTTCGGGGGGTGTCCTGGAGGTGCGGCGTGGTGAATGGAGGGTGGATTTGGTGTCAGTGAGGTTTCGCGATGCTTAAGGGGTAGCTGGCGAGGCGGATGGAGGCGTGGAGTGGCGAAAACGCCTCGCCGGCGGGTGGCCGGAGATGGAGAAGGTGGTGATGGACAGTGGTGGTCGGTGGGTGGAAATCGCAAATTAAGAAGGAGGAAATAAAAAAGAGAAAAAGGGGAAGAGTTTCACCTACTTTAATTGACGAAAGGGGGGAAGGATACGTTCGGCGTGTGCCTGCCGACGTCGAAGACAAAGGTGCCTAGAGGGGGTAACGGCGACAAGGAGGAGGTCGAGAAGGCACCAGCTGGTGCGGCCTGGCGCGAGAGGATGAGGCAGAGTGAACTCTTCTGTAGGTATGGCAGCAGAGCGACGAAGGAGAGGAGGAAGGGCCACCAGAGCCTGCGGGCGTTTGAACGTCGGAGGAGGAGACGAAGTTGGGGGAAATTCCTCGGCCAAATCAAGCTTGCCCTGACAGGAGAGCCCTGCCGTTCCTTTTATAGCAGCTGGCATGAGGAGATTCTCGAGGATAGACCGTGGAGAGCATGCCAGAGTTGGCCGGAGATGGAGACCCATTCGTCTCGTGCGTTTGCACGAGAGGAGTGGGCAATGGCAGGCCATGGCAGGGGGTTCCTGCGAAAGAGGACGACGCAGGGAACCCCTCTTTCGTTCCTGAGAGCGGCCCCCATACCCTGCGCGGCGCCATCCTCCACGCAAGGTTGTTGGAGGTATGGGCGCCTGCGTGGGGTGGCAGAAGGGCTGTTCTACAAAGAACGAAAGAGAAGATGGGGGCCTAAATGCAAGGGTTCAAAAAGATAAGGGTCGAAAAGTAATTCAAGATGACCATTTTGTAAAGTAAGTCAAGATGGCCTTCCCTTAGGTCCAAATTTTGGTATAGTCCTAATTTGGACCTAGGGAATCTAATGGTGAGGTTTGATTTTAGGTTTGACCATGTTTGATCGATCAATTTGCACAAAAACCCAAATTAGGTCAAAAATTGGGTATGGTTCTCAATTTAGGTCAAGACAGGTTCTACTGGCCAAATTGAAGGTTCTAAACCCTAGAAGATGCTTTTCCATGAATTTTAGAGGGTTTATTTGACTTTTATCTTGCTAGGAACTTTGTGAATTGAAGCAGGTCTGTTTTTAGGGTTACAGAATGTCATTTAATTCCTAGAAGTTGCTATAACCCTTTTCGGATCAGGTTATCCCATTTTCTTTCTTATTAAGCCCATTTAACCTGCGTTCAGACCCTTAGACACCCTGTTTGTGTACTGCATTGGTAAAATTACAGTTTTACCCCTTGTGAATTGTTTTATTCTTAAATTTGGAATTCTCTGAGATAGACTTTTCTTTAGGTTTTGTAGGAGCTTTTGCACACTTATTTAGATCAAATTGTGCTAGTTAGGGTTCATGATGACGCTCTCATCAATTCTCAAGAATCCCTTTTGGTGACTTGATAGATAGATCTGCTAACTGTAATGTCACCTCGGTCGGTTTTAGCTCAGATTCTTCTAGATGGTTAAGTAGAGATGTGGGTATCAAGTTTATGGAGGCACCTAAGTCCAATAATGCTCTGTCGAACTGGATTTCACCGATCTTACATGAAATCAGGGGAGTGCCTGGGTCTTTTGCCTTGGGTGGGAGTCTACTTAAGATTACAGAGCTGGCTTGCTCTGACAGTACAATTGGACTCGCACTCTTGGTTCTCGGCTTATGCTGAGGTGTACACACATTCTTCAAAAATCGTGTGTAAGCAAGTACGTGGCGGATTGCATCCATCAAGGGGATGTTTATTTGGACCTGCTCAAAGAGCTTGACCAGGTCCTCCTCAGGAGCCACGGGTTTGGTTGTCTTCTTTCCCTTGGTCAAGGCCTCGGGAAATGGAACCTTGGTTGGTTCCTCTAGGATAGGTCCAGGTTTTTTATTTGGGACATGGATAGGAACATCCTGGATGACTGCCCTAGGATTTGGGTCACTACCAGGCTTGGAGTGGTCTGGATAAGGTGGATCTTGGGTCGCCTTACCACTACGGGTTGTTATAGAATTAAGTCTTTCCTGGTTCTGGTTAGGGGTTGGTAGAATGGGCTGTTGTTGTTGATAACCCGCATAGGAAGTTGAAGCTTCCATCCCGTCAGGTGATAGAATAAAAGGGGCCTGATAGACCATGTGTGCTTGGCCTGAGTTTGGGTTCATAACGCACCGCTGGGTTGGCACGCTATTAGGGTTAGGTAGAGGCTGAGAAGGAAGCGTGCTTGGTTGGCAAGAATTTGCCAACTGGGCAAGTTGATTTCGGACCACTGTGATTTCGTCCTTGAGTTGCTTTTGAATAGCCGCATTTGTTCTCTAAATGTCAGTCAAAGTCTGGAGGATAAGGGACATTTGATCTTGGTTTGGCCTGGATGAATAAGTGGGGTTAGGTCGAGGCTGAGGTGGCTGATAAGGACGAGGTGCTTGTGGAAGGAGCTGAAAGGATGATCTGGGATTCTAGGAATTTCCCGCCCACTGGAAATTGGGATGGTTCCGCCATCCAGGGTTGTGGGTGTTAGAAAAAGGGTTATTCTGGATGGCGTTGAGGTCCTCGCAGGTCTGAGGAGCCTCAGAAAAGTCAGAGAATGGGGGAGTAGAGTTCCCCCGCCAAGAATAGAAAGGATCGGAGGTTCCTCCGGTCCTAGAGTCAGATGGGGGTGGATACGAGTCCATCCCTGGAGAAGGTCAGTGGAAAATGTGCTGCATAGTTTCCCATGCGGGAGAGGGCCGTGCGAAGGAGTTCTGTGCAGAGGTGGCTCGCTGCTAATGCTGAGTTAGCTCATCCACCTTCTTCTCAATAATAGAGACCTTGTCCAATCGACTGGCCATCAATTCCAGGTCGACTGATGCAGACAGGCCTGCGTCTCATGTGCTCCCCTAAGGTTCGTCGTTGCGTGGGTATTCGTCCTGTCGAATAGTCCCATGGAGTCATTGTTGATGGAGTTCTCGCACATATTCTCGAGAATCTCTTACACGGTGTCTTCATGTTGACCCATGATATTCCCTCCTCAAGTTGCATTGACGAACAGTCTAATATCCTCACGGAGTCCCTGGTAAAAAGACTGGACTTGTTCCCTTTTAGGAACTCCTTGATGGGGGCACTTTCTCATGAGATCCTGAAAACGATCCCATGCCTCATGAAGAGGTTCTCCCGTATGTTGCGTGAAATGAGTAATCTGATGGCGCAAGGCATTGGTCCAACCAACGGGGAAGAATTTTTTCAAGAACTCGGACTGAAGTTCCTCCCAAGTGTTGATCGGACGGGTCTGGGTCTGATACCAATGGGTTGCCTTGTCCATAAGGGAGAAAGAGAACATCTTCATAAGTAGGATATCCCGATTCTTCGCATTTGACTCGAAGGTCTGGGCCAGATGCTTAAGCTGTTTGATGTGCTGGAAGGGTTCTTCAGAGTTAAGCCCATAGAATTTAGGTATGACATGGATCATGTTGGGCTTTAACTCGGAATCAGGTCCTCCAGTAGGGATTCTGACTCAAGGCTCAATTGCCACCGCAGCGGGATTATAGTGATCTCGCATCATGGGATGCTGCGGTGGGTTCATGAAGTTTTGGAAGAGATCATTGAGTCACTGGAGTTGGTGCTCGAGATTATTCTCTTCCTCAACATGCTGAGCCATTGTGGAAGAAGAACGTGAAGTAGGTTCAGAATCAGAAGAGAGGCTATGTGAAGGGGTTGTTGCCCAAACAAGGGTACCGAGGCTTGGCCTCGGGGTGAGTGAATTTCTAGAGGAGGTTTCAAGGACCTCCTACCAAACATACATTGATGGATTGGACGAGGTTAATAGGGGCTGGACCCAATCAAGACACCCAAAATGTTGGGTGACTATAAAGGTTTGGGGCGGATGATACCCCTAAATCAGAAGGTCGTCCACCTGAGAATTACCTGGGCAGCCAGAGAGGGTGAGTCCCGTGAAGACCCCTACACGGTAGAGCACCCCCACGGGTTACAGGGTTTGCCCCGCCCGACCTCTCTTGTCACTGAGATTCCAGGTAGACCATAATGGGGACCTTGACCTCTTAAGTCTACCACTTTTAATTAGGATCAAGGTGCTTAGGGTTTCACTTGAACTTTATCCTTTTGAGTGCAAAGAGTGACCTAATTTAAAGGTTGGTTGATCCAAGGGATCAACTTCACCTATTAGTTCCTGTGAGAGCTTATTAAGTCTTGTCTTTTAAGGTTCAAGTGCCTTAAGAGCCGGATTGCTTAGGGTTTCTTTTAATAGATGTTTTCAAGCAATGGCTTAGGTACACTTCTTTTGAGAATTTTCAATTCTTAATTAGAAAGTGTGTCTCTAAAACCTTAGCTTTTGAGTCTTAGGTTGGCTCTAATTGGTCCAGTTAGTTGCCTCAAGATTAGGTAATTAGGGCTCAAGCAAGAAGGTTTTAGCCCTAAATACCTTTAGTGAATGTACAGATAGAATGTGTTTGAAATTGAAAAACAGGCAACTTTTGCGATTTACTATGTATGAAAGATAGGTTATTCCTAAATTACTTTTTTTTTTTCTTCCTCTTTAGAATTTTAGGGGCTCAAAAGAGAGGATAGAAAATTACCTGTCCCTTGGTGTGGTTGTTGTGCGGCTACTTGCTCCTTCTTGATTTCCTGTGCCTGCACAACAAAAGAGAAGAGATTAAGCCAATAGTAAATCAGAAATTGTGAATTAATAGCTTCTAGAATGCCCGTTGCTCCTCGGCAACGGCGCCAAAAACTGGTGGGTCCATTTTGCGGTGTTTTAAAGTTATGTTCATTGTAGTATATTGCGAAAAGCGATTACCAGTTTATTTAAATTTATTACTCGGAATTTAAAATATCCCAAGGTCGAACTTAGGGAGCATACTTTGATTCTAGAAGTATACAAATTCACAATTATGAAATACAAAAATTTAAGAGAGAGAGAACAAAAGAATCCTTTTCTTCTCTTCTTTCTTTCTTCTCTTCTTTTTCTGCCTTTCCTTTTTCGAATGTCTGATTCTCTGAATCAGACACCTTATCGACCCCGTTTCTACAGTGCCTCCTTCTTTCTTCAGTTGTGTTCTCGGCTTTCCTGTCTTCTTTCTCCTTCGGCTGCTACGGCTCTTCTCCTTCTCTTTCTTTTCTCTGCAGCTTTCCTCCTTCCTGGCTTCAGCTCCTTCCTTCTTCTTTTCAGCTCCTTCTACTGCAGCTCCTCCTTGGCTTCTTCTTTTCTTCTTGAGCTGCTGCGTCTCCTCCACCTTCTTCTTTCTTTTTCTCTGCTGCGGGTACTTTGCGGCTGAGTCCTTGCCGCTCCTCTTCTTCTTCTCCACCTGTTCCCTGCACACACGAGCGCAAAACCTACCCCGACCTTTCCCCGCGTGTGCTCTCTCTATTTCTCTCTGCGCTCTCCCAGAGCCAGCCAATCGGGTATTCGGGTTGGGTTACGCGCACCCGGGTCCAGGTGCACCGGCGTGGGTGGTGCGCGAGGAGTGCACAGAAAGGATATTTGGGTCGCGGGCCAGGTCCGCGTGGGCAGTGCCGCAGACGAGACAGAGTGAGGGCGAGGGACCTCACTCCTGTGTGACTTGAGGCGAATAGCCTAAGTCACTTTTTCATCTTATGCAGGTGCGGGTGCACCTCCACTTCCGAGGTGGGACTAAAGTCCCACCTGCTTCTTTGTGCGCCTGCAAGAGGAAGGCGCGAGCAATTGGGGCAGCAGCTGAGGCCTTCGACTCCAATTGGGGGCCTGAGTGCGTGCGTGAGAGTGTTCCGAACCTGCTGGACCTGGGGACTTGGAGTGTTGCGGCATGGAGAAGCTTGCAAAGTACCTTCGAACTACTCGTCAATGGCGGCGAGATGCTCTATCCCTGAAAACACGAACACGGCCTTACGGCCCTGTCAGATGCCTTGGGGAGCTTCGCCAAGGTGTGGCGAATGTGCAGAGCTGGTCGGAGTGGTGCGGGGGCACCTGCGTGAGCGTGCCTAGGGAACACTGTGTGCGTATGCGTGGGTGTGTTCGGGGGTGTGTTTGGGTGAGCGGAGTGGTGGTGTGACTGAGGGGAAATGTTGAGTGGAGTGAGGGGATGCTTATGGACTTGTCGATGAGGGGTGGGATGGCTTGTGGAGGTGGAGCGGCCTCGCCGGAGTTGGTGGCCGGAGGTGGAACTGATGGTGGTGGTAGTGATAGTCGAGGGATCGAAACTAAAAATTGTTAAGGGGGAAATAAAGAGGGGACAAAACGGAAGAGCTTTTACCTAGCTAGGCAGACAAAGGGGGCAGGAGGTGGACGGCTCAATTCTGCCGTCGCCGGAGACGACGCCCTGTGGGGAAGATGATGACGATGAGGAAGAGAGACTGGAGGGTGCCTACTGGTACGGCAAGACACGATGAACGACGGTGGAGCTATCCCTGCCACTGGTATGGTGGTAGGACGACGAGAGTGGAGGAGAAGGGTCGCCAGAGCCTGCGGGCAAATGGCTGGAGGAGGAGACAAAGTTTGGGGGTTTTCTTCGACCAAAACAGGCTTACCCCAACCGGCAGACCCTACCGCTTCTTAAATAGATGCTGGCGAGGAGAAGATCTAGAGGAGGAAGCGTGGGCAGCTCGCCGGAGAATGGCCGGAGAAGAGACCCATTCCTCTCGCACGTTCGCATGAGAGGCATGGGCATTGGTAGGGCATGGGAGGGGGTCCATGCGGAAGAGGACGACACAGGGGACCCCCCTCTCATTTATGGGGCCGGCCCCCATACCCTGTGCGGCGCTATCCTCCGCGCAAAGTCGCTGGAGGTATGGGCAGCTGCGCAGGGAGGCAGAGGGACCATTTTGCAAAGAACGAAGGGAAAGTTGGGGGAAAAGTGCAAGGTTTCAAAAAGTTAAGGGTCAAAAAGTAATTCATGAGGACCAATTTGTAAAGTAGGTCAAAATGGCCTTCCCTTAGGTCCAAATTTTGGTACAAACCTAATTTGGACCTAAGGAATCTAATGGTGAAGTTTGATTTTAGGTTTGATCAGTCAATTTACACAAAAACCTAAATTAGGTCAAAAATTGGGTATGGTTCTCAATCTAGGTCAAGACAGGCTCCAATGGCCAAATTGAAGGTTCTAAACCCTATGAGATATTTTTTTTTTATGAATTTTAGAGGGTTTAATTGATTTTTATCTTTCCTGGAACTTCGTGAATTAAAGCGGGTTTGATTTAGGATTACAGAATGTCATTTAATTCCTCGAAATTGCTATAACCCTTTTCAGATCAAATCATCCCACTTTCTTTCTTGTTAAGCCTATTTGATATGTTTTTAGACCCTTAGACATCCCGTTTGTGTACTGCATTGGTAAAATTACAGTTTTACCCCTTGTGAGTTGCTTTATACTAAGATTTATAGTTCTTTTATTTAGGTTTTCCCTTAGATTTTGTAGGAGCTTTTGTATACTTATTTAGGTCAAAATGTGCTAGTTAGGATTTATGATGAGGCTCTCATCAGTCGCAGAGGGAGTCTGGACGTCTGATTAGCCGTAGGGAACAAAAGGTCAGTTCTGACATCTTTTAAGACGTCTGGGATTAGTCCCATACATTTGATTTTGGTCAGAAATCGCATTTTTAGCTTGTTTAAGGCCTAAATGGAATCGGATTTTCGCAAACGAAGTACCGTTGTTTTCCACTCGAGTTCCTCCACGTGTTCGTGTTGAGTATCTACTGTTTTGAGCTCGTTTAATGTACATTGGTCCCTGGTACAGGTTACCAGCCAGTGGCGTATTCGGGACTCGCGGAGACGACGAGATCTGCGGCACAGGCCCCCATTCCCCCCGTGATACCCGGTAGAGTGGTTTAACTCAGTTGTTAATATTTAAATAAGAATGTACGTGGTTGGAATAGTCGGATTGAACTCTAGGATGTGGAATGAACCCTAGGGTAGAAATGAATGAGCTTATCTGAGCTTACTGTTTACTTGAATGCATGGTTAAGGCAAATTGCTAGTAAATGCCTTTAATATATTTACAAGATGCATGTTAAAATACGAGCTGCCTGTATGTAAATGAGAAAATTGAACTGTAAAACCACAAGTTGCATGTTATGATTCAGAACTGAATTATGAAAACACAAGCTACCTGTATATGGATGAGGAACGAGTTATGAAACATGAGATTTGGACCTGGATAAATGAGATGAATATGAGCATGAACCCTACGGGGAATTAGGAGTAGAACTCCTGTGGATGAAAGGAAATTTGGAATGTAGACGAGAAGTGTGCTGGCCCTTGTGTACGCGGTACCAAGGAAAGCAACTTTCCCTTTTTAGTGTAGAGTGGAGCTAGCCTCCCTTGGGTTGAAACCCGGGATTAGGATTGGCCACTCTACACTGACTCTTGTTGGCCCTCGCGTATGTGGTACCGAGGCGTGCTGCTAGTGTAGGGAGGGAGCTAGCCACCCATTAGGACCCTGGGTTCAGCTAGCCCCCTACACCGACTTTGTTAGGCCCTTTGGGCAAATCGAGCTAGTCAGATGAGGGTACGCGGACTGTGGAGGGGCAAGACCCCTATTTGGTTCTGAAGGTCGAGACCCTTGTTCTGAGAGGGCAAGACCCTATATTGTTCCGTGCTGTACTTTGGGCATACCGTTAGCGAAAACGACTGACTGCGTGTCAGTACAGGGTAGCTATCCGTACGTTTATCATGCGTGCCGTAGTCACCGCTATGTCTTGACAGTGACCTCGGGGTGGTTGACTAGGTGTAGGACTACTACGGGGGACTGATGAGAACCTCATCATGAGCCATAACTAGCTCATTTTGACCTAATACAGAGAATAAAAGATCCTACATAACCTTAGAAAGGCTTGGCTCAGAGAGATTCTGAGTTTGCAAAGAAAACATAAACTGAGGGGTAAAAATGCAATTTCACCAATCCAATCTGAAAACAGGGTAACTCAGGGTCCAAACATAGGTCAAAGAAACCTAATAAGAATAAAAGTGGGATGAAATGACTCAATAAGGGTTACAGCAACTCCAAGGAATTAAATGACATCCTGTAACCCTAAAAATAAACCCACTTAAATGCACGAGGTTCGAGGTAGAGAAAAAATCAAATAAACCCTCTAAAATTCATAGAAAAATAACCCCTAGGGTTTAGAACCTTCAAGTTGGCCTTAGGAACCCATTTTGACCTACATTGAGAACCATGCCCAATTAATAACTTAATTTGGGTTTTTACGTAAATTGGCCGGTCAAACAAGGTATGACCTAGAAATAAATTTCACCATTAGAATCCTTAGGCCACATTTAGTCATTCATAAAAACTTGAGCCTAAGAAGAAACCTTCTTGACCGACTTTACGTTTTGGTCCTCAGCTTATGAAACCCTCACATTTTGACCCCTAACTCTCCTTCGTTCTTTGCGTTTAGGTCCCTCCTGCAAAACCTGAGCAGCACCATGCTCCGGCGACCTTGCGCGGAGCATGGCACCGTGCAGGGTGAGGGGGAGGGCCTGCCAAGTCAAATGGGGGTGCCCTGCATCGTCAGCCACCGCAGGAGCACCCCCCTGAGCGCTGCGACCACCCATACCGACCGTGCGAACGCACGGACGGTATGGGTCTCCTTCCTCCGGCAGCCTCTGGCGAGGGAGACACGTCGTCTCCCTCCGCCCTCCTCTCTGATTCTGCCCTTATAAATACCTCCGTCGCTCCACCGTTCTTCCCAGCTCGGATCTGACGGAGATACACCCTCAATTCCTCCCTTCCCACTCCGACAGACGCCCCCTGCTCCGGCGGCCTCTCCTTCTCCTCCTCGTCGCCCTGCCGCACTACCAGCAGCAGGGTTACCTTCCCTCGATCTTTCCGCGCCACGCCGCACCCAGCTGGCGCCTCTCCGGCCCTCTCCTCACCGCCGCCCCTTCCTCTAGGCAATTTCTTCTCCGGCGACAGTCGATACGACTGTCGCCTGCGCCAACCCCTCCTCGTCCAGCTTAGCAGGTAGAACTCCTCTTCCTCCCCTCTTTCTTTTCCATACTGAAAACCCTTACTGTCGCCACCGATTTCCCACCGATCACCTTCACCTTCTCCACCTCCGGCCAAACTCCGGCGAACCGCTCCCATCGCTCCAGCACCCCACACGGCTCACCGACCTGTGCATAACCTCCGCCTCCTCACCCTGATCCTCTTCCGCCCTTCCATTTCCCACCAAACGCCCTCTGCAGACCCACCGAACACACCCACTTCTTCGCCCGCAGTTCGACCTAGGGTGACCTGATTGCTCCACCACGCCCCCTGCAGACCCTCCGACCACCTTCTTCGTGCCACGACGAAGGTCCCCCGCTGATTTGATTAGGCCGAGAGGCCCCTTTTCGTGTCTGGCAGTTCCGACATCCAGCCGCCATTGACACTGCAGCAAAGCAGCTTCACGCGCGCTCCAGGCTTCAGGACTCCAAGGCCCCAGGTGCCGTGAGTGCAGGAGGATAGTGCGAAGGCAGCTAACCCAGCAATCGACGCGAAGAAAGCCTGCAGCTGAGGAAGCGGAGGTGGAGTCGTCTTGCGGGCGCGCGCGAAGACAGCACAGAAGATAGTCCCACATCGTGGGGTTCTGAAGCTGCGCCCGCGCATAAATTGATTTTGTGCTTTAAACGAGTCGCCTCCGAAAGCACTGGGGTGAGGTCCCACGCCCACTCACCCGCTCGGTCCGCGAGCTCACCACGCGGATCCGGCGGACCCGACCCGACACCCCACCTGCGCACTCCTCGCGTACCATTCACGCAGGTACGCCTGGTCACGGGTACGAAGCCCGACCCGATTACCCGGTGGCTCTGGGAGAGCTATCCTACGAGCGAAATCTGAGAGAGAGAGACGTGCGGGTAGAGGGACAGGGTAGGTTTTGCTCTGACCAGCTGTGTAAGTGTGTAGGCAGAGAAGAAGGTGGCCGAAGCCTTGGCCGCTTAGGGCAAGGAAGAAGAAGAAGAACTGCGAGGGAAGAAGAGCACACTTGGCCGAGAAGAGAGGAAAAAGAACGAAGAAGCCGTGCAGCTGAGCAAGGCAGCAGACAGCAAGAGAAGAGAAGGAAAAAGAAGAAGGAAGAAAAGAAGGAAGAAGAAGAGAAAGCAGACCGCAAAAGAGGAAGAAGAAAAGGAGAAGGCTAAGGTGTAGCCGCAGAGAAAGAAGAGGAAGCTGAGGCAGAAGCAAGTCAAAGCAAAAGAGCAGAAGAAAGAAGGAGAGGCCAAGAGAAGAAGAAGAAAAAGGAAACAGAGAAGGCAGCAAAGAGAAGAGAAGACAAAGAGGAAGAAAGAAGAGAAAAAGAAGAAGCCAACTTCTCATCTCTCTCTCTCTCTCTCTCTCTCTCTCTCTCTCTCTTTATTTTTGTAATAAGAAGAAACACTGTACTTCTAGAATACGATTTGCTCCCTAAGTTCGACCTCGGGAACTCTTATTTCCGAGTAATAAATATTAGTAAATGATGGCAATAACTAACTGTACTACAACGCTATAACAGAACCTAGTTGTCGACCATCATCAGGGACTCTTCCGGCTAGGAGAGCACCACGTGTACCTTCTACTTTACGGAAAAGACTGTAATCAAGATCGTTCCCATAAGGAACATGTAAGATCAAGAGATACCTAGATACTTTGAGAAATAGATGAACCAGAAACACATAAATGAGATAAATAGAAATGAGAAATAAACTTGTTTTATTGTATTTGCACTTAAATAATGTAAACACCACTCTGCTCAGCGTTTGCTGACTTTATCTTTTCGTAACCCTGTTCAGGACCAGGAGTTGAGCAACCCGAGTTTCTAGCTGCAGAGGGCGCTGGGCCTTGCCGAGCCCAGCCGTAATCGTTTTTCAGCTCTTTCATTTTCTAATGTTGTAGTGAGTAATTGACACATAGTTTACTATTCCTATTCCTTTCTGTTTCCTTTCTGTTTTCTGTTGTGGTGGCATGTACTATGATTTGAGACAATTGTTCTACCTTCTTTACTGCCTCGTACTTTCTTCTAATTAGTTATATTGTATGTGTGAATGTGGTTTATTTTCCTGCTTTTGGTTATTTCTTGTTGGACAACTAGGTCTTAGGATTAGTCGAGGCGAGCCGGACTTGGATTCTGTAGGGATCCGGGCACCGGGTCGTAACAAAAACTCTTGTAAAAAGGGATCCATGTATTTAGAAAAAGGATGATCACCTTTATTGTATTCTAGGAAAAAATGGAGATCTTGATAGTGAGTAGTTGAGAATTAGATCCCTTACCTAGACGTACACTATTATGCCTAATTTACTTGGGGGTTAACCCCTCAAAAGGAGGGTTAATCTCCGTTTACTTGACTGGTTGACCCCTATTTGCTAACTTAGGTTTAACCACTTTAATACGAGTTTGTTAACACTAGTTTCAATTGGTGTTAGCCAAACTTGTGTTAAAATCGTATGCCACTTATGCCTTTGATAACTCTTATGTTTCATATTCTTAACATTACTACTAAGTAAACATCACAACGATTAACACAATAACTCAACACCAATTTAAGTAAATATAAACTGGTGTTAATATTACTCTACAAATAAACATAATTGTAGGTTAACACTAATTTTACATTTCTTAATATCATTTCTCTAACTCCTTAAGTAAACTAGCCGTTAAGGTGAAACTAGATTAATAATTCCCGTGTCTTTTCTTTTGTGTGATTATTCCATTATGTTCTCAATCAGATCCTTGAAATGCGATTAGTTGATATTTAGCATTTAGGATACCTCGAAAAGAGTTTTAAAAGAGAATGACATGATTAGTAAAGGGTTGTAATACTTCATGACATTAAACCTATTTAATTAAGCTTAATAAGAGCTAATCACTGTTAGGAGGTAATTAATAAGCAAAAGGATAGGTGGAAGCATGAGGAAGCGTAGATACGGGCACCCTATCTTGTAGTTATGGCACCCTAAAAGGAAGAGATTTAAAAGCCAATGACAAAATTGATTAGGAGTTGTAGAAGCTGTAACTTTAAACCTAATTAACTAAGTCTGATAAGAGTTGATCATCATTAGGGGATAATCAACAAGGCTAAAAGATAGGCAGAAGCATGAGGAGACTCCCTTTATTTGTGTTATCATCGAATAAATTTGTCTAATGAGGCGTTAAAAAAACAAGAAAGTAAAAACGCCTTTATTTCTGGAGTGCTAAGCTAAAACAAAGAAGATGGGCTAGCGGGGTATTTTTAAAGCATAACTCCTTTATTTTGGCATCGAGAAAGATATTCTTGTCTCGAGGGTCTCAATTGTTAGATATTTAGATAAATTATTTATATGTATGTATATATTAACTAAGCTAAATATATATGATGTATCGAGTAAATGTGTTACCTGACTTGAGTTGCTTTTAACTCAAACATTAATCAAATTTGAGAGAATTCCTTTATAAAAATAAAAAAAAACTTGAGAGAATTCCGAAATTTCAATCCATGCATCATTCAAAATCAAACAAGATGGATAAAACCAACTCTATTCAGAGCAGGTTGGATTAGGTGTCTATTGGTCACCGTAGGTAGAGATCCCAATTGAGGAGTTTTAATACCTAGATTTGGTTGAGTTTGCCACCCCTCTATTTTCCGATTAGCTGATAATAAGACTCGTTTGGTAAAGAGAATAAATTTAAGGAACAAGTAAAGGAATATAGAAGAAGTGAAATAAATGATGAAATAAGTAAGTAAACTAATTTGAATATCTTGGAAGGTTAAAATTATTCCACAGAAATGGTAAAATAACTTCATCCCAGATTAAGTTTATTTAACCTGACGTAAATAGATGGTAGGTTAAATAACTGGTTAAGTAACAGGTTAAATACTTAACTCGGTACAAACCCTCCAAGGTCCCATTTGTTTCGCATGTTCAGTATTTAACATGCTCGAAAATGAGTTAACATGCTTAGAACTTAACAAGTCTGAAAATAAGTTAACACGTCTGGAACTTATTTCACCTCTCTGTAGAATAACTTTAACACATCACTTAACATACCTAACATTCAAATAAGTTAACTTATTTATTCTACCATTTATTTTACTTCTTTCCTATTTCTTTAATTATCCATGAACTTATTCCTCTTATAAAATAAGTCTAACTATTTATCTTCCGACAAGAATAAAAAATATCAAATCTCATTATAAAAAATTAAGAAGGAGATGACCATTCCTCATACGGTATTCCTCCATGTGGTAACCCATTTAAAAGAAAAAACAAAAAAGAAACTAAAATTGAAAACAAAGCAAAACTAACGATTCCGATCCCTGTTAAGTTGTTCACACTCCATATCCCCGAGAACACTCCATATTCCACCCCACACGGAAGGACAGCTGCCATTGCCAACGGTCTCCAGGTGAAAGCCGTTTACAGGATTGGGTTCGCGATTCCACGAGGGTGTAAAGAACCTACCACGACCACCGAAACCTGTCTTAACAGCAGGCCCATCGACACGGTGACTCCAAACGAAACCCGAACCCTCTGCGCCTTCCAGTTGACACACGTTAAATTAGTTTGCTCTTCATAATTAAAAAATGGCTTCGATAAATGCATCGATATTTGAATATTTCGAGGACTTACGCATCATGCATCGGAAAAATTCATCTAAACTCACACTTTTTCCCCTTCCGTAAAACGTTAACTTCCACGAAAAAGCAAACACACAGACATTTTCCGTCAAATCATTTCTGCTGTTCAACTTTATAAAGGCTGCCTTTGTTTTTCTTATGTCTTACTCCGATAGATCACGTGGATGCCAAATGCTAAAACGGACTCTGTGAAGGTGTGAACCATTTTTGATAGAAAGGGACAATGTTTACTGGGCCTCTAGAAAGAACACAAAGCAATTAGAATTAGAAACATAACCAACAGTGATTTAAGGTGCAATCTATACACGTAACACATAAATCGTACGAGATGGGCGTGATGTTGAAATGATGTGTTGTCTTCTTGTCAACGATGGAAAAGGGCATCACATAGAATCTAAATTTTCACGTGCAATTGTTCAAAGGCTGCCACCATTAATTTTCATAGAACCAAAATGGAGCAAGACAAGGTGGGTAGTGATGAAAGGGTGCAACTGCAACTCCCATACAAAGATTAATTAACAGAAGCGAGAAGATATCTAGTGAGGATAGTATTTCTATAATTTTCTGAACATATATCAGTACAATACCTCAAATAGTATCAAGGAACCTATCTACCCGGCGGCCCCTGTGACCAAACATAGCCACAGCACAAACCTATAAACGTGGGTTTTTGTTCCTCCACAATCAAGTGTAATTTTCTGTTGAAGCCATATGAACTACGCATCAAAATTGACATGCAAGGGAAACTACCAGTTACCATTCGTCGCGATTGACGAGCTTGAGGCCCCAGCTCATGTCTTCACAATGCCGAACATGAGGTACTAGGGCTCCGGTGTCCACTCCCTTCTTCTCCTTGCAATCGTAAAAAGGAGGTGCATGGAAACATGGCTCCATTGACATGGCAAGGCGGCAAGGTGGGTCAGGGACCGTCTTGTTCTCCGGCTTGAGTAGAATCCATGACTGCAAGCCACCAAGGCCTTGTGCAACATAGCCAAAAGTGGACCATGAGCTTATCACCAGCTTGTCGGTCATGCTCAGCAGATACATCTCTGCCCATGCTTTCATGTTGTGCATCCGCTTCTCTGTCTGCTGATATTCCTCGTGGCTGGGCTGAAAGATGGCAATGATCTCTCCATTCTCCGTGGGATGTTCCCAGTACATGTTCCTCATCATCTCGAAGTATCCAGGACTCAGGGAGGCTACCAGGACAGCTTTTGATTTGCCATTGGGACTCGAAGAGATGGGCACGTTGTAATTTACTTTAGGCAGAACACTTTCTTTTGAGGAGCATGAGAGAATCTGGTCCAGCACATGTTGAAATGGCCCGGGACCTACATCAAAGACTCGTATCTGTATGCCTATTCTTTCATCTGCATTGGCCAGGTAAGTTTGATAGTATCTTGAGATCAAGCCCCAGACTGGGTTTGTGGGATGGAATAGATAACGTGCCACATGGTGGAAGACCGTGTGTTTCTCTGGGAAAAGCTGAGGCAGTTCGTCTTCAAATGATGGGCTAAGGAAGAGGGAGGGTGTAAAGTAGTTATTAGACCTCAGAATTGTCCAGGGAACCTGCTTAAGGATTTCCTGATCTTCCCTGCAGAAGAAAAGCTTGTCATCGTCATCGTAGTCATGAGCTAGGTGGAGATATATATATGACGGCATAGACCCAACTGATTGTGGTCCTCCATTTTTGTTAAAAACTTTACTCTTAAGCATGCTTCCGTAACTCTGTGGAGATCTCTGACCGAAGGTATCAAACTGGTTCAGAGGGAAGTCCCAGGGAAGAAACCATGTACTGTCTGGAAATGGCTCACAGAAGAGTTCTGCCATATCTACACCTCTGTCAACTAGGAGTACCCTGTCTGTGAGGAGAGCATATAAGAATGTCGATGCCAGAGAGAGGATCCTGTTTCCTAAGCCACTGTATGATATCCAAACCACATATTTGCAATCTGCTGGCCCAGCAGTCTGGTTAGATTTGAGCTGATCAAGGGCCTTGCCAAATGGATCTGTGCCCGGCCCGCATCTCTTATGAAGGGCTTCATAGTTCCTTATCTTTTCCAGGAGATAGGAAGAAGGCTTGTGTGGAGACTCCTTGCGGTATAGGGCAGATTGATATCTGCTCAGACAGGATTCTTCGTTGAATCCGGGAGCTAACAGCCCACCAAGCAGTTTATCCTTCAGCATGGTGGTTGGATGAGAATCCCTATCATTTGTGTCAGGAAAGGCGGCTGAAATTGATTGAGAATTACATAAGCAATGGCATTCACAATTAAAATGCAAAACACAGATAATTACTAATACCAAGTATAAAGTACCAATAACTGATAAACACTACGGGAGATGGAAGGCATTCACAATTAAAAGGCAAATTTCAGATAATTAGTAATAACAAGTATAAAGCACCAGCAACGGATAAAAACTACCAGAGATATAAGTAACTGAACCCAAGAACTTTTGCCCCAAATGGAGACTGTTGATTACAGAGAGGGACTCATATACTCAAATGATTGTAAACTATAGCAGAAAACTGCAAAATTCCATTCAGCCTACAAACATTTTTTTTACTTCCACATGAACGCATGCTCAGACAAAAGGTGCAGGACAAAAAGTGCAGTAGGACATTAACCCAAGAGTGCTGGCAGGCAACATTTTAAATCTAGCAGAGAGTTTAATGCATAGGCAGGACGTGCAGTTAGGTGTTCCGCGAAATTGGATGGAGAATTAAATAACAGAACTAGATCTTACCAGCTTTGACCTTACTGTGGTAGATGAAGGGAAGCCATGGTACAGCATGAGACGTTGCCTTGTGGCATGGCAGTCATGGGTTTGACATGCAAAAATAATCTCTTCTTACTAAAAATGCAGCATGAAATTGTGTATAATTAGGAATATAGCAGTCCCTTTCTCATATATCACACATTGCAAAAGCTTCAATGGATACCTTAACTATGAGGGATACACGGATGCCAATTCCAGAGAAAATAAAAATAAAATAAAATAAAATAACCAATTGCTTCTTTCCAGCTAAATTTCACAAGCATTCTAACAAATAACAGATCCAGATCTGCTCTAGCCCAGTACATAATAAACAAAGAAAGATTCCAACCTTGGCCGATCTTAACAGTATCGGGAACTAAAAGAATTCAGAGAATCAGAATTCCCTACAGGGCAGCAGAAAAAAAGAAAAGAGAAAAAAGCTCCACAACCCCCATCTAAATGTCAATAAACATAAAGGAAGAGGAACGTGAGCATGGAACCCACAATTACTGATGATGAAAGTAGCATCATATGCGACAGCGATAGATCAAACATAAAAAAGTGTGGTCACTTGCTTGCACTTGCTGGAGGATACCCCCCGTACTCAGATGCATGCAAAACAAACCCCTGTGGGCCAAATCCTCCACAGCACATAATGCTTTGGGCCAAACCATCTCCCCACACCTCCCTGGGCGAACCATTCATGACTAAAAACACATGCAACTTTGGGCAACAGCGACATCATAAATCCTTCTCGCCCCAGCCAAAACGTCCCCCGCCAAACCCCACACCCCACGGATCTAACAATGTCTCACGAACCTTAACTCCCCGAACAACGCTGCATTTCCCTGAAACACTTCTCAATGCCACGAAGATCAAACCACTACAAAGAACATCGTGACGCGTAAAAACTCAAAAACAAATAGGGGAAACAAAAAAAAAACTCATCTTTTTCTACGCGTTAGAAAGGTTTGATCACATTTGGTACAACGTTTGAACAAACAACGAACTTAGCAGCCAAACCACCAGATACGTCGGCTCAAGTTAACCTCATCTTTTACTCCAACAACTAATAAACGAACAGAGAAAGGAAAAAAAGGAAAAACATAAACGTATATATATTCCTCTGTCACCGCATGCTTTACCTTCTTCGGCCTCCGCGCGGCGGCGGGGGACGGCGCCGGCGTCCCGGTCAACCGCCGCCACAAGCCAGTCTTGGCCGTGGGCTCCGAGCAGCACGACGGCCAAGGTGGGGAGCGCGAGCACGCACGCAAGCAGCACGCAGACGAGGATCCTCGCCGAGGACCTCCCCGGTGGCGACGGCGGAGGCTTCCTGTCGGGGTCGAAGTCCTCGGGGTCGAGAGGCGTCGACGGCGGCGGGGAAGGGGACGGCTGCCTCCTACTCCTCTTCATCTCCATCGCTTTCAGAGCCCCCGCGCCATGGACGGCTGCGTCCCAACACCCACACCCTACCCCTCTGTGCGCCTACACGGATCGAGGTTGAGGCCCAGGGGGATCGATCATCGATGGACAACCCAAGTCAGAGACGAGGGGGGGGAGGGGGGGAAGGTGGAGAGGGACAGGGAATTGTTTAATGTTGTTCCTTCTAATTTTTCTTTGTATTACCCTTTCTTTCCTTAAAGTGGGCGTCTCGCCATCGATCTCTTTTCCTGCCTGTCTACTGCAAACAATGGCAGAACCGTTCCACGAGGAAAGGAAAGAGACCTATCGGAGCGAGGTAGGGAGGCTGTTTTATTCCCGGTGCTGTTTATTTATAATCGGGACCAACCCGCATGACTTGGTTCAAATCAGAGCCTCCTATTAAATTGGGCTATAGTTGGGTATTTTGAGTTGACGAGGGACTCAACCAGATGATCTGGTTGATTGTTGTTTTAGTGGATTTGATTACCTTATCTTATCGGATCTAATCCGACTTGAGAGCCTAATAACCTATTAAAAGGATTGAGTGACTGAAAATAAAATGTACAGCTGTTGTATCAATATTTAAGTTAAAATTTATGCTACCAGTCATATGACGGTTACTAAGTTTGATTGTGGTAAGGATCACATCATGAGATTGTGGGAAATCCTATAACCTCAATGATCAATGACAGCACACCCTATATGTACTAGGGTCAAGTTAGCTATAGTTTTTTACGCAATTTGAGAGATGAGTAAAAATTTTGTGAGTATACTATCTATATAAAGCTCATAAAATTTGGGAGTATCAATCTCCCCTCACACGTACACTCTTTTTCAGAGGTAGAACTAAGTCGTCAATTTCTTGTGCTTCTTTACTGTGATCGCATTTGAGTTAAGCCTTCTATTTTTTGGGCTCAATCATGAGTATTTATGAAATGTATTGGGCTGGGCCTATATAAATCTCGTAAGGGGAATTATCTTAAATTGAGGACTTGGATTTCTTGTTGCTAAGTTGATCTGGCTAATAGATTTATTCCCCAATGTAAAGATCCATTCTGTCCTGAGTATTTTAAGACGTTTGGATTGTCGGTCAGACGTCTGGAGCCCTTTCCAGACGTCTGGAAATCAAAAATTTGGTACGTGACTTCGCTTCTGCGCGTGAGCTGTGCACAGACAGTACTCTTTATCTCTCTTTTTCCCTCTCCCCTCCTCCACCGAACCCTAACGCACCACCTTTATAAACTCCTCTTCTCCTCTCTGGTTCTCCCCACACCACCACAGCCACCTTCTTCCCTTCCTCTCCACCCTAGCTAGAGGAGCTAGCGCGAGAGCGGCGACGAGGAGGAGAGGCGACGTGAGGAGAGGAGGAGGAGCTTGAGCTCGCAAGCTTGTGTGGGAGCTCGCTGGAGGGCGCATGGCCGGAGCGGCGCGTGCGGGAGGAGGAGAGCATCGGGGGAGTCGTCCCTGACACTGCTGCAGCCGAAGCTGCAGGCGAGGAGGCGAGGACGCGGCCGCGTGCGGCGAGGGAGAGTAGGAAGAGGTCCTGGTTCTGGGATTTTCCCAGAATCAGACGTCTGGCTGACATCCAGATGACGGGGAGGACGTCTGGTGACTACACCGGACGTCTGAAAGCAGATCTTCGTGAAGGTATGTTTCCTTTTGCGGATACGGCCATGCGAGCCGCTCCGCAGCTACGTTTTGCGTGGCTTATTGTGGGAGATTTTGCTGTCGCATGCAGAGATTGCTTTGGGAAGGCGTGGGACATGCCCTCCCATGCATTTCAAACGTTTGGGTAGCTTACCAGACGGCTGGAAGCACTCCTAAACGTCCGGGCAGGTTACCAGACGGCTAGAAGCACTCCCAGACGTCCGGAGAGGAGGTCGGACGTCTGGAGCCGGGCCCAAATGGTCAAGAAGAGGTTCTGGATGTCTGAGGTCGACGCAGAACCTGAGGTGTGTTTCTGGTCACTTTTAAGACATCTGGACATTGTGCCAGACGTCTAATTTGGGTTTATAGCTCTGTTTTTGACCTGTTTAAGGTTCGTTTGAGGTCTGTTTTATGCAAACAAGTTATCGGTGTTTCCCTTGAGAGTTCCTCTACTTGTTAGAAGGCCTTTTATACTGTTTTGAATGTTCCATTGTGATTGTTCCTTGTTATAGGACTTCGTTCCGTTGCGGGTTCGGGGCTTGCTGAGACACGTGAACCTGCCGTTCGAGCCCCTAATACTCCTGGGTTGTCTGGTAGAGTAGCTTTCCCTAATTTAATTATAAACTTGAATGCATGTGTGGACTGAATAACTAGAACCTAGGATATGGCATGAATCCTAAGATGAAAAGTACTTGAAATGCCTGTGTGCGTGTTTGAATTGTAGTCTTGAATGAGTAACTAGAAATGTTAACAACTGCCTGTTAATGAACAAGAGTTGCCTGTGAAATATGAATTATCTGTGCTAGTTAAACGGTTACATGTGACCTTATCTGTTGTATACGTTAAATGATAGAACACGAGCTGCATTTGTATAACCTGAGAATGGAAATGTGAATGATAGAAATACGAGCTGCATGTGTATAACCTGAGAATGGAAATATGAATGATGAAACCTGGTATGGAATAGCATGAGAAATATGAGCATCAACCCTACGGGGAATTAGGAGCAGAGCTCCTGGAAATAAATGGAATGGATCTGGAATTGTGAGTGGGGAAGTGTGCTGGCCCTTGAGTACGTGGTACCAAGGAGAGCGATTGTCCCCTGTTTAGTGTAAAGCGGAGCTAGCTGCCCTTGGGTTGAGACCTGAGGTTAGGATTGGCCACTCTACACTGACTTCTTGGCCCTCGCATACACAGTACCGGGGAGAGCTACTAGTGTAGGGAGAGAGCTAGCCACCCCACGGGGCCTGGGGTTCAGCTAGCCACCCTACACCGAGTTGTTAGGCCCACTGGGCAAACCAGAGTAGTCAGGCAAGGGTGCGCGGACTGTGGAGGGGTGAGACCCTTGTTTGGTTCTTAGGGGCTAGACCCCTGTTACTGAGAGGGCTAGGCCCTATACTTTTCCGTGCTGTACTTTGGGCGCACCCGTTAGCGGAAACTACTGACCGTGTGCTAGTGCTGGGTAGCTACCTGTGCGCTTATCGCGCGTGCCGAAGTCACCGTTACGTCTGTCCATGACCTTGAGGTGGTTGACTGGGTGTAGGATCACCACGGGGGACTCTCCTAGCCAGGAGAGCACCACGTGTGCTTTCTACTCTTCGGAAAAGACTGCAATCAAGATCGTTCCCACGATGAACATTCGAGATCAAGAAAGAGATTTGAAATTATAAACCAATGGGTGAAAAGGAATAACTTGTAAATTAAAGAATTGGAATAGCTAGTTTACCTGTTAGCTTTTACTGCTCTAGTTAGTTGGTTGCTACTTTACTCAGCGTTCACTGACTAAGTTTACTAATAACCCTTTTTAGGTCCAGGTGTTGAGCAGCCCGAGTTTCCTACTGCAGAGGGTGCTGGGCCCAGTAGAGCCCAGTAGCTGTAGTCTTCTGTTGTAGCACTTTCTGTTGTTAGCGAGTTTCAAACTTTTGTACTTTTATATTTCTGCACCTTGTTTCCGTTTTATTATTGTGGTGGTGATATGTACTGTTAGTAGCTTTTACTTCTTTTACTACTGTACTCTTTACTGTTAGTTACTTAGCATAGTGAATGTGGTTTACTTTCCTGCTTTTTGGTTATTTCTTGTTGAACGACTGGGTCTTGGGATTAGTCGAGTCGAGCCAGTCTCGGGTCCTGTAGGGATTCGGGAATCGGGTCGTAACACCCAGCTACTTCAGGTTTAGAAGATGCGTCAGCTGAGCCGATAGACTAAATTTGTTTTTCTTGTAGGACGAGCACAAGTCTTGGCCTTCCATTGGTTTTTTGGGTTTTCGACTTCATTGTTTAGCTATTAACTAGTGGTTCGACCTGCTTTGAACTTGTGATTTTGGTCTTTTTGCTTGGTTTGACCCAACATATCTGTTATAACCGGACATCAAGTGTTGTTTAAGATGTCTGGGAAGCGGTCCAGACGTCTGGTCAGACGTTTGGAAGCCTTCCCAGATGTCTGGAATTAAATTTTTTCGGCGTATGGGTTCGCGTCTACGTGCATGCGCGCGCAGACTGAACCCGCCGCCCTCCTTCTCTTTCCTCTCCCTCCCTGCAGACACAGCTTTTCTCTTTCTCTCTCCCCGCAGTTGCCTTCAAATACACCTCTCCCTCTCCCTCACCGTCACTCCACCGCCTTCTTCTTCTTCTTCCTGTCAGCGAGAGAGCGAGCGGGCGAGAGCGGCAGCCGCGACTGCTGTGAGTGAGTGGGGAGGAAGAGCTGTTGCAAGAGGAAGAGGGAGCTTGACCGCGAGGTTGCGAGCTCGCCGGAGCAGCCGGAGCCGACCGGTGGGTGCGCAGCAAGCGTGGGGTGCCGCGGAGAAGCTGCTGCAGCTCAGGCAGCAGGCGGGCGTGGTCGTCCGTGAGCTGCAGGAGGAGGTCGAGGAGGTCCTGATTCTGGGAAAATTTCCCAAAATCAGACATCTGGACTTACGTCCAGACGACAAAGGAGACGTCTGGAGTAAGGTCCAGACGTCTGAAAGGTACGTTATTTTATTTTCTTCCTCTTTCGCGTCTACGGCCATGCAGCCATTTCCGTCGAAGTCTTCTGCTTCCTTTGGTGTTGAGAGCAGGCACGTGTGTGTGCAGGTTTGTTCGGGAAGGCGCAAGGGCACGCCATCCCACACAGATCAGACGTCTGGGCACGGCGCCAGACGACGGAGAGGGTCTCTAGACATCCGGAGTGACAGTCGGATGTCTAGAAACTAAGTCCAGACGGTTCAGCGGGCTTCTGGATGTCTGAAGGACCGCACAGATCGAGGTATGACCTGAACGATCAATTAAGACGTCTGGAGGAAGTTCCAGACGTCTAATTTTGGACAGACTCGTTGTTTTTGACCCGTTTAGGGTCCGTTCGGAGTCCATTTTCGACATTTCAAGTTTCGTTCTTCTCGGATTTAGTTCCTTTACCTATTTACGGTAATTATATCCTGTTCTGAGTAGCTCCTTGTAATTGATCCTTGTATTAGGACCCCGTTCCGTTGCGGCTTTGGGGGTTACGGAGGCACGTGGATCTACCGTTTACACCCCCATTACTCCCAGTTTCGCAGGTAGAGTGGCTTCCTTAGTTAATTACAAGCATTAATGCATATCTAGAATAAATGATAGATCCTAGGGTATGGCATGAATTCTAGGACCTGAAAACTAGAGTGAATGATAGATCCTAGCGTATGGCATGAATCCTAGGAACAGAAACACTGAAACGAATGTCTTGAATGCCTAAATTGCAGTATCGGATAAGTATATAGAATAATGATAATTGTCTGTAAATGGATAACAGCTGCCTGTAAACTGTAAAGTATTGTTAGCAACTGTCGCATGTAAATTCCGGTTGGTTACAATTACATACGAGCTACCTGTACAAGAATGAGAAAGGGAAATATGAACTGCTTGCGAATAAACTTGAAATGTAAATAGTAAAGTTGCATACCACATGTGTAGAACTTGAGAAAGGAAACCAGAAACAATGAAACCTAGTATGGCTTGACCTGAGGAAACATGAGCACTAACCCTACGGGGAGTTAGGAGTAGAACTCCTGGAAATAAATGGAATGGAATTGGAAAAGTAAAACAGGAAAGTGTGTTGTCTCTTGGGTACGTGGTGCCAAAGAGAGCACATATTACCTCTTAGTGTAGAGGGGAGCTTGCCGCCCTCAGGTCGAGACCGGGGTGGGTTTGGCCACTTTGCACCGACTTTCTGGCCCTCGCATACACCGTACCGGGGAGAGCTGCTAGTGTGGGGAGAGTGCTAGCCACCCCACGGGACCCGGGGTTCAGCTAGCCGTCCTACACCGACTTGTTAGGCCCACTGGGCAAATCAAGGTAGTCAGGCGAGGGTGCGCGGACTGTGGATGGGCGAGACCCCTGTTTGGTTACTGTGGAGGGGCTGGACCCCTGTTACTGAGAGGGCTCTGCCCTATACTGGTTCCGTGCTGTGCTTTGGGCGCACCCGTTAACGGAAACGACTGACTGCGTGCTAGTGCGGGGTAGCTACCCATGCGTTTATCGCGCGTGCCGTAGTCATCGTTACGTCTGTCAGCAACCTTGGGGTGGTTGACTGAGGGTAGGACCACCACAGGGGACTTTCCCGGCCAGGAGAGCACCACGTGCTACTTCTACTTCTCGGAAAAGTTTGCAATCAAGATCGTTCCCACGAGGAACATTCAAGATCAAGAGAATGATCTGAGAAATAATTCAAGAGTGAATAAAGGGAAAAATATAAAGAAATAAATTAAAAATATAACAGCTACTGTCCACTGGCAAACGGTGGCGACAACTAGCTTTTATTAAGTCGTTGTAGTACAGATAGTTATTGCCATCATTTGCTAATATTTGTTACTCGGAAAATAAAGTTCTCCCGAGGTCGAACTCAGGGAGCAAGTCGTATTCTAGAGATATACATGTTCTATTACAAAAATAGAGAGAGAGAGAGAGAGATGAAAGTTTGGCTTCTTCTTCTTCTCTTCTCTCTTCCTCTTTGTCTTCTTTCCTCTTTGGCTTTTGTTCTTCCTGTTCTTCCTCTTTTTCTTGGTTGGACGATCCTGTCTTTTTCTTCTTTTTATTTTCTTTGTTTCTTCATTTCTTGCTTCAGATCTTCCTCCCGTGCTCTTCTTCTTTTCTTCTTGCTTCTTGCTTCTCTTCTTCTTCTTCTTCTTCTTCTGCTTTCTGTTTCTTCACTTGGCTGCTCCTTCTCTCTTCTTTTCTTCTTCTTCTTTGTCTTCACCTGTCTTCAGGACGTCGTCTGATTTTCCAATCAGACGACTTAACTCGCGGATGCTACAGTGTCGCTTCAGTTCTTCTTCTTCCGCAGTCCTTCTTCTTCCTCACCTGTGCCTGCACGCTCAAGAGTTCAGCATCAGAGGGCAAAAACCTACTCTATCCCCCCCCCCACGTCTCTCTCTCTCAGAATTCGCTCTTAGGACAGCTCTCCCAAAGCAACCAGGTAATTGGGTACGCGAGTCACGCCCGGGTCCAGGCCCACCGGCGTGCGGTGGTGGGCGAGGAGTGCAGGTCAGGTCGGGTCGGCCGAATCCGCGTGATGAGCTCGCGGACGGGCCGGGTGAAGCGGTGTGAGAGGGACCTCACCCCGTGTGCCGAGGCGATAGGCCTACAGCACTTTTCCAATTTATCTCACGGCGCTCGCTCACAATCTTCCAAGGTGGGACTAAATGTCCCACCCCAATGTGAGCGTTCGTGCGGAGAAGGCAGCGAGCAGTCGAGGGCCAATGCGAGGGCTTCGCGCGAGGACTTCGCCTCAGCTGCAGCCTGGCACTTCGCGAAGACACCCCACGCAGCCTGGGAGCCTGATCTGGGTGTGGCGCGCTTGGAGCAGCAGGTCGACGGAGCTTCTTCACTCGTCAATGGCGGCGGCGAGCACAGACCCTGTTTACAACAACACGGCCTCTCGGCCTAATCAGATATGCGGAGGACCTTCGCCGTGGCACGGCGAAGGTTGTCGGAGGGTCTGCAGGGGCGTGGTGGAGCAAAAGGGTCGCCCTAGGTCAAACTGCGGGCGGAGAAGTGGGTGTTCGGTGGATCTGCAGAGGGAGTTTGGTGGGAAGTGGAGGGGCGGAAGAGGATCAAGGTGAGGAGGCGGAGGTTATGCACAGGTCGGCGAGCCGTGTGGGGTGCTGGAGCGATGGGAGCGGTTCGCCGGAGTTTGGCCGAAGGTGGAGAAGGTGAGGGTGATCAGTGGGAAATCGATGGCGACAGTAAGGGCTTTCAGTATGGAAAAGAAAGATGGGAGGAAGAGGAGAAGTTTTACCTACTAAGCTGGACGAGGAGGGGTTGGCGTAGGCGACAGTCGTATCGACTGTCGCCGGAGAAGAAATTGCCCAGAGGAAGGGGCGGCGGCGAGGAGAGGGCCGGAGAGGCGCCAGCTGGGTGCGGCGTGACGCGGAAAGATCGAGGGAAGGTAACCTTGCTGCTGGTAGTGCGGCAGGGCGACGAGGAGGAGGAGGAGAGGCCGCCGGAGCAAGGGGGCGTCTGTCGGAGTGGGAAGAGAGGAATTGAGGGGGTGTCTCCGTCAGATCCGAGCTGCGAAGAACGGCGGAGCGACGGGGGTATTTATAGGGGCAGAACCAGAGAGGAGGGCGGAGGGAGACGACGTGTCTCCCTCGCCGGAGGACGCCGGAGGAAGGATACCCATACCGTCTGTGCGTTCGCACGGCCGGTATGGGTGGGTGCAGCACTCAGGGGGGTGTCCCTGCGGTGGCTGACGATGCAGGGTACCCCCCATTGACTTGCCAGGGCCCCTCCCTCACCCTGCGCGGCGCCATGCTCCCCGCAAGGTCGCCGGAGCATGGCGCTGCTCAGGTTTTGCAGGAGGGACCTAAATGTAAAGAACGAAGGAGAGTTAGGGGCCAAAATGTAAGGATTCAAAAGTTGAGGGCCAAAAAGTAAATATATGAGGACCAAAGTGTAAAGTTGGTCAAGAAGGTTTCTTCTTAGGCCCAAGTTTTTATACATGACTAATTAGGACCTAAGGATTCTGATGGTGAATTTTATTTCTAGATTAAACCTTGTTTGACCGGTCAATTTACGCAAAAATCCAAATTAAGTTGTTAATTGGGCATTGTTCTCAATGTAGGTCAAAATGGGTTCCTAAGGCCAAATTGAAAGTCCTAAACCCTAGATATTATTTTTATATGAATTTTAGAGGATTTAGTTGATTTTTACCTTGCCTCGAACCACGTGAATTGAAGTGGGTTTGTTTTTAGGGTTACAGGATGTCATTTAATTCCTTGGAGTTGCTGTAGCCCTTATTGAGTCATCTCATCCCACTTTTCTTCTTATTAGGTTGTTTTGACCTATGTTTGGACCCTGAGTTACCCTATTTTCAGATCGGATTGGTGAAATTGCATTTTTACCCCTCAGTTTATGTTTTCTTTGCAAACTCAGAATCTCTCTGAGCCAAGCCTTTCTAAGGTTATGTAGGAGCTTTTATTCTCTGTATTAGGTCAAAATGAGCTAGTTATGGCTCATGATGAGGTTCTCATCGTCCACCTTACTGTTTCTTAGCTTTTAGTTGCCACTCTACTCAGCGTTTCGTTGACGTGTCACCTTTGTTACCTTTTCAGGACCAGGTGTTGAGCAGCCAGAGTCGGCGGCTGCAGAGGGCGCTGGGCCTAGTAGAGCCCAGTAGTGTTACTTGTATAGTACCCACTGTACTTTTCTTTCCGTTGTAGTGAGTAGTTCTGTTACCCCTGTACTCTTTTTATTGTAAGCTTCATGTTTATGTACATGTTTATTTCTCTACTGTTGTGGTGGTGTATACTGTAGTATTTCTTTTCTTTACTGCTGTATTTTGTTACTGCTAGTTATATACATGGTGAATGTGGTTTATTTTACTGCTCTTTTGGTTACTTTCTTGTTGGACGATTGGGTCTTGGGATCAGTCGAGTCGGTCCGATTCTCGTATCTCACAGGGATTCGGGAACCGGGTCGTAACAAGATGGTATCAGAGCAAGGTCATCCTGAGAAGTGAACCAACTGGCTGGAAAATAACCAATTCACGTGTTTGTAACTAGAGTAGCCACTACAACATATCTTTTGACATATGTTCTTAGACTTCTCCGTTAGATATCCATTCGTATTGACGTCTTTTCTGTTCTGTGTTCGCGTCTCCTTGCAGGAGATGCCTCGACGTGGAGCCAGGAGGGTGGATCACAGGCGCGGCCAAGGTCGAGGCCTGAGGGACAGATGTGTTAAGCTTGGAGTACACGTTACCCCTTCTCTTCTCCTGAGCGTACCGTCTCCGGACCTCATCCATCTGATTCGAGAGGTGGTTCGAGAAGAATTTCAGCTTCCACCCACTTGGCCGCTCCCTCATCTCCCTTCCGAGGGTACGACAGGGGAGTTTGTTGTGGAACAAGATTTTCGCTATCACACTAGGCGGGTTAGGAGAGCTGAATGGAGGCACGTGGCGCCCGCAAGAGAGCCGTCACATTTTGCGGGGCCATCAGTGGCCTTTGGGGGCCCCCGACAGGGGCCAGTTGCTAGCACCAGACCCCCGCCCAGCCACCAATAGGGACCTACCGAGAGAGGGAGTCGAGTTCCCCTCTGCTACCAACGTGGCCAGTCGGGTCATTTTAGGAGGGACTGCCCGTCTAGGATGGTCGTGGGTTCCAGGTGCATGAGGGAGGACAACTGCCACGAAGGGGATACCTGCCAGCTGTCACTAGCTCCGCCCCAGGCCTACCTGTTTTGTCCGCTCCCAGTACCGAGGAGCGTCACGACATTGTGACTCACCGAGATATCATAGCTTCAGCTTATACGGTGACAAGTATGGTTACAAGGTTTGGTCTTTTTGGAGTACGTAATTCCTTCTTCTGGTATGATGTACCTTCTTGCTCCATGAATTGGTTACTACTCTGGAGTCCGATAGCACTCCATTAGGGGATGAGTGGTAGTCAGAAACCTAGGCGGCTAGCTGTTTGTAGCTGGGAAGGGTTACACGGATAGTGAGGACAGTGTTGGGGGACACCGCCTTCCCGCTGACTTGATTATGATACAGATGGAGGACTTTGGCGTGATTCTGGGGATGGGCTGGCTATCCGCTTACCATGCCTTGGTGGATTGCTTTGAGAGGAAGATCGTCTTCTCTATATCAGAGTTGCCTTCTTTCGAGTTCCACGGGTAGCCAGTGGACGGAGGCTTCAGGTGCATTTTTGCACTTCGAGCGGCGAGACTTTTGAGCCAAGGGTGTGAGGGCTTCCTAGCTTGTGTGGTGGCAGAGCCCAACCCTGTAGCGGACTTCCAGAGTGCTTCGACGTGTTCCCAGATGAGTTGCCAGGACTACCGCCTGAGCGTGAGATCGAGTTTGAGATCTCACTGGTACCGGGGACCAGCCCCATCTCCACAGCTCCATACAGGATGGCACCACTTGAGCTGTGAGAGCTCAAGTCTCAGTTGCAGGATCTTTTGGAGAAGGGCTTTGTGAGGCCCAACGCGTCTCCCTGGGGAGCCCCGGTACTGTTTGTAAAGAAGAAGGATGGTACCCTATGCCTTTGTATGGACTACCGACAGCTGAATAGGGTCACCATCAGGAACAGATATTCGCTGCCGAGGATTGATGACTTGTTTAACCAGCTGCGTGGTGCCACGGTATTCTCCAAGATCGACTTGAGGTTTGGATACCACCAGTTGAGGATCAAGGAGGCAGACGTCTCCAAGACAGCTTTCCGCACTCGGTACGGACACTACGAGTTTCTGGTCATGCCGTTTGGGCTGACCAATGCCCCTGCTGTCTTCTGGATTTGATGAACCGGGTGTTTAAACCGTACTTGGACTAGTTCGTGGTGGTATTCATTGATGATGTGCTCATCTATTCTCGAGATCAGACGCGGCACGGGCAGCACTTGTAGATGATTTTGGACACACTGAGACGACGTAGGCTGTACGCTAAATACAGCAAGTGCGAGTTCTGGTTGAGGGAGGTGACCTTCTTAGGTCATGTGATCTTTGGGGATGGCTTGGCTGTGGCCCCAGCCAAGGTCGAGGCGGTGCTCAGGTGGGAGAGACTGCGTACGGTTACTGAGATTCGCAGCTTCTTGGGACTGGCAGGCTACTACTGGCTGTTTATCGGGGGTTAGGGGGTGTGCTCATGCAGAGGGGTCACGTTGTCGCTTACGCTTCGTGGCAACTGAAGCCCCATGAGCATAGCTACCCTACCCACGACCTGGAGTTAGCAGCTGTCGTCTTCGCGCTGAAGACCTGGAGGCACTACTTGTACGGTGAGACCTTCGAGATTTTCACAGATCACAAGAGCCTCAGATACCTGTTTGATTAGATGGAGCTCAACATGAGACAGAGATGTTGGTTGGAGCTCCTGAAGGACTATGACTGCAGCATTTCCTACCACCCGAGAAAGGCCAACGTGGTGGCTGACGCCTTAAGCCGGAAGGCGCCCGCACACTTGGCCAGTTTACAGGTGCAGAGTTGGAGCCTTTTGGAGGAGATGGGCAGTTGGCGACCCCTAGAGTTACGGGGGTGCTGTGGGGCAGTGACTGTGACGCGACAGACGAGGCCAGAGCTGATAGATAGCATCATCACAGGACAGATAGCCGACCCGTACTTGCAGTCCCTGCGTGACAGAGTACTGTCAGGAGACCCTGGAGACTTCTCTTTTATAGATTAGGTGCTACGCATGAGGGGACGTTTGTGCGTTTCCAGAGACGATGAGCTGTTGAGAGAGCTCCTGACTGAGGCACACGGTTCCAGATTCACCATACATCCCGGAAACACAAAGATGTACCATGACTTGAGACGCGGCTTTTGGTGGAGGGGGATGAAGCGAGATGTGGGTGAATTCGTACAGCAGTGCTTAGTGTGCCAGCATGTGAAAGCCGAGCATCAGAGGCCTGCAGGGCCGCTGCAGCCACTTCCAATGCCAGAGTGGAAGTGGGAGAGCATCACCATGGACTTGATGGTGGGCTTACCTGTTACCCAGCGAGGACACGACGTAGTCTGGGTAATCGTTGACAGATTGACGAATACGGCGCATTTCTTGCTGATCCGAGTCACCTTGGGACTAGCACAGTTGGCAGAGAGGTATATCCACGACGTGGTACGTCTACACGGAGTTCCGCGGGAGATCGTATCCGACCAGGATACCCGCCTTACGTCCCAATTTTGGGCTGAGTTTCAGCAGGCCCTGGGGACGCGGTTGAGGTTCAGTACAGCTTACCACCCCTAAACAGACAGACAGTCTGAGCGCACGATACAGACACTTGAGGACCTTTTGCGTGCTTGTGTACTGGACTGGAGGGGCTCTTGGGAGGAGCACTTGCCCCTGGCAGAGTTTGCATACAATAACAGTTATTACTCGAGCATCGGCATGGCACCCTACGAGGCTCTGTACAGACGGAGGTGTACGGCACCCTTGAGTTGGGTTGAGGTGGGGACCAAGTGGGAGGTTGGCCCCAGGCTGATCCGGCAGAGTCAGGAGGTAGTCGAGCAGATTCACAGGCGACTCCGCACTGTCAGGAGCAGGCAGAAGAGCTATGCAGATCGGAAACGCAGAGAGGTGCAGTTTGAGGTTGGGGACCATGTCTTCCTTCGTGTTTCGCCCATGAAGGGCCTGCAGCGATTTGGGATGAGAGGGAAGCTCGCGCCGAGGTTCGTGGGGCCCTTTGAGGTCCTGGAGCGGGTTGGACCCGTTGCTTACAGGCTTGCCCTCCCTCCTCAGCTTTTTGGTGTGCACGACGTGTTCCACGTGTCCAACCTCAGGAAGTACGTCGCTGATTCCAGTCCGTCCTGAGTCACGAGAGCGTCGAGGTGGGCGACGACTTGACCTACCCCGAGCAGCCAATGCAGATTCTCGACAGAGCCGTCCGCAGTCTGAGATGGAAGCAAGTACCCCTGGTGAAGGTTTTGTGGAGGAGCCAGCGGTACGAGGAGGATACCTGGGAGCCTGAGGCAGTGATGCGGGAGCGGTACCCGGAGCTTTTTGCTGGTACATCCTTTCAGACCGGCTTCGGTCCTCTTTGAGTTTGTTATGCATATATCGTTCTTTTCCGCACCCTAGTTAGAGCAAGTTTCGGGGATGAAACTTCCTTTGAGTTTGTTATATTGTTATAACCGGGCATCAAGCGTCGTTTAAGACGTCTGGGAAGCAGTCCAGATGTCTGGAATTAAATTTTTTTGACGTGTGGGTTCGCGTCTGCGCGCATGCGTGCACAGACTAAACCCGCTGCTCTCCTTCTTCTCTTTCCTCTCCCTCCCTACAGACACAGCTTTTCTCTTTCTCTCTCCCCGCGACTGCCTTCAAATACACCTCTCCCACTCCCTCACCCTCACTCCACCGCCTTCTTCTTCTTCTTCCTGTTAGCGAGAGAGCAAGCGGGCGAGAGCAGCAGCCGCGACTGCTGCGAGTGAGTGGGGAGGAAGAGCTGTTGAGAGAGGAAGAGGGAGCTTGACCGCGAGGTTGCGAGCTCGCCGCAGCAGCCGGAGCCGACCGGTGGGTGCGCAGCAAGCGTGGGATGCCGCGGAGAAGCTGCTGCAACTCAGGCAGCAGGCAGGCGTGGCGTGGCACAGCCGTGCGTTGCGGGCGGAGGGCGAGACGTCTGAACTTACGTCCAGACGACAAAGGAGACGTCTGGAGCAAGGTCCAGACGTCTGAAAGGTACGCTATTTTATTTTCTTCCTCTTTCGGATGTACGGCCATGCAGCCGTTTCCGCCGAAGTCTTCTGCTTCCTTTGGTGTTGAGAGTAGGTGCGTGTGTATGTAGGTTTGTTCGGGAAGGCGCAAGGGCACGCCATCCCACACAGATCAGACGTCTGGGCACGGCGCCAGACGACGGAGAGGGTCTTCAGACGTCTGGAGTGACAGTCGGACGTCTGGAAACTAAGTCCAGACGGTTCAGCGGGCTTCTGGACGTTTGAAGGATCGCGCAGATTGAGGTATGACCTGAGCGATCAATTAAGACATCTGGAGGAAGTTCCAGACGTCTGATTTTGGATAGACTCGTCGTTTTTGACCCGTTTAGGATCCGTTCGGAGTCCGTTTTCGGCGTTTCAAGTTTCGTTCTTCTCGGATTTAGTTCCTCTACCTATTTACGGTAATTATATCCTATTCTGAGTAGCTCCTTGTAATTGATCCTTGTATTAGGACCCCATTCCGTTGCAGCTTTGGGGGTTACGGAGGCACGTGGATCTGCCGTTCACGCCCCCATTACTCCCGGTTTCGCAGGTAGAGTGGCTTCCTTAGTTAATTACAAACATTAATGCATATCTGAAATAAATGATAGATCCTAGGGTATGGCATGAATCCTAGGACCTGAAAACTAGAGTGAATGATAGATCCTAGGGTATGGCATGAATCCTAGGAACAGAAACACTGAAACGAATGTCTTGAATGCCTAAATTGCAGTATCGGATAAGTATATAGAATAATGATAATTGTCTGTAAATGGATAACAGCCGCCTGTAAACTGTAAAGTATTATTAGCAACTGTCGCATGTAAATTCCGGTTGGTTACAATTACATACGAGCTGCCTGTACAAGAATGAGAAATGGAAATATGAACTACTTGCGAATAAACTTGAAATGTAAATAATAAAGTTGCATACCACATGTGTAGAACTTGAGAAAGGAAACCAGAAACAATGAAACCTAGTATGGCTTGACGACTGGGTCTTGGGATTAGTCGAGTCGGTCCGATTCTCGTATCTCACAGGGATTCGGGAACCAGGTTGTAACAATGTCTAACTAGCACCTTTGTTGCTATTGTTTTTGCTACCTTTGCTAACCAATGGCATCTTGTTACGATCCGATTCCCGGATCCCTATAGGACCCGAGACCGGCTCGCCTCGACTGATCCCAAAACCTAATCGTCAAACAAGAAATAACCAAAAAGCAGGAAAGTAAACCACATTCACATATGCAATATAACTAAACAGAAGAAAAGTACAAAGCAGTAAAAGAAAGTAGAACCGTTGTTCCATTACATGCCACCCTAATAACAAAAACAACGGAAACAGAAGTAAACAGTAGAGTCAGACAGTAACTAGTAGTCCAATACTTACTACAACAGTAAGGGAACGAAAAAGAAGTGCTGAAAACTACGACTGGGCCCAGCACCCTCTGTAGCCGGAAGCTCGGTCTACTCAACTCCTGGTCCTGAATGGTATATGAAAAGACAGAGTAAGCGAACGCTGAGTAGAGTGGTATCTATACTATCTAAAATAGTAAGAGCAATAGGTTTAATTCTCTTTTCTATTTATCTATTTTATGTGTATTTCCTTGTTATCCGTTTCTCTCAAACATCCAGATATTCTTGATCTAGCATGTTCCTCGTGGGAACGATCTTGATTGCAGTCTTTTCCGAAAAGTAGAAGGTACACGTGCTGCTCTCCTGGTTGGGAGAGTCCCCCGTGGTAGTCCTACACCCAGTCAACCACCCTGAGGTCACTGTCGAGATGCAGCGATGACTACGGCAAGCATGATAAGCGCACGGGTAGCTTTCCCTCACTGACACGCGGTCAGTTGTTTCCGCTAGTGGGTATGCCCAGAGTACAGCATGGAACAGTATAGGGCCTTGCCATCTCAGAACAGAGGTCTCACTCCTCAGAACCAAACAGGGGTTTCGCCTCTCCACAGTCCACGCACTCTCGTCTGACTACCCCGGTTTGCCCAGAAGGCCTAATAAGTCGGTGTAGGGTGGCTAGCTGAATCCCGGGCCCTGTGGGGTGGCTAGCTCTTTCCCTACATTAGTAGCTCGCCTTGGTACCGCGTACACGAGGGCCAATAGGAGTTGGTGTAGAATGGCCAATCCTAACCCCAAGTCTCAACCCAAGGGCGGCTAACTCCGCTTTACACGAAAAGGGGGCAGTTGCTCTCCTTGGTACCACGTACTCAAGGGCCAGTACACTTCCTGTCTACATTCCAGGTTTCCATCTAACCACAGGAGTTCTACTCCTAATTCCCCGTAGGGTTCATGCTTATGTTCACCATTCACAATTCATTTCTTGTCCATATATAGGCATTTCGTATTTTCATAATTCGATACATGCAACTGGTGATTTCATAGGTAATTATTCATAGTTTACAAGCAACTCATAATTATAATACAAGCAATTACTAACAGTTTAGCTCAATCATGCGTGCAAGTACATTATACAGCACAAATGGTTCATTCATTTCTCTATCCTAAGGTTCATGCCACATCCTAGGGTTCCATTGGCTATTTCCACAAGCACATTCTTATTTAAATATCATTAACAGAATTAACCACTCTACCAGACAATTCAGGAGTAATGGGGGCTCGAACCGCAGACCCAGGTGTCTTTGCGAGCCCCAAACATGCAGCAGGCTGAAATCCTATATCAGGGAATACATCACAAAAGGAGGGTTCAAAATAGTGTACAAAGGTCTCTAATATGTAGAGAAACTCGCAAGGAAACACAGGTACTTCGTTTGAGTAAAACGGACCCCGATCGGACCCCAAATTTGTCAAAAACGTGCCTACTATTCAAAATTAGACGTCTGGGAACAAGTCCAGACGTTTTAAAAGGTACTAGAGCCTTACCTTAAGTCCCTACGATGTCCTCTGACATCCAGGCCTTCTCTACGATTGTCTGAAGGCAGTTCCAGACGTCGGTCTATGCCTCCAGTCATTTGGATGCACCTCCGGACGTCTAGCGATCTGATCAGTTGTCCAAAAGTGCGGTGTCCGTGCTCCTTCCCAAGGCTGCACCTGTGTACGACAACGCAGGCGCGATCAGCCGACACATATCCCTGTTGCGATATGCATGGCGCAGGGAGATTACGTACCTTTACGATAAATGAGCTTTCAGACGTCTGGCCTTAACTCCAGACGTCCAGGTACTCCGTCAGTCATCTGGACTCCACTCCAGACATCTGATACTGGAAAACTTTCAGTACCAGGACCTCCTCCCAACGCTCTCCGCTGCGCTCCACCTCGCGCCGCCACAGCTCTAGTCGCTGTAGATGGTCAGGAGGTCGCCTCCCCGAGTTCCCTCCTCCTCCTGCACGCACCTGCGGTAGCCGTGTGAGCTCCCCCAAGCTTCCACCGAAGCTCTCCAACCTCGGCCTCCTCCTCCTCTTGCACTCTCCTCCTTCTCCCTCTCGCTCTCCCTTGCTCACCTCCTCTCGCCACTCCCGTAAGCTCTGAAGGTGACGGTGGTGGTGTGTGGAGTGGAGAGGAGAGGAGGGGAGGGGCTTAAATAGATGGCGTCGGGGGTTTTAGGGTTCGGGGAAGGAAAGGAAAGGAGAGAGAGGAAGAAGGTCCTGTGCATCGCCCGCGCGTAGGGTGCAGTGTGTATACAAAAATTTCATTTTCAGACATTCGGGAAAGGTTCCAGACGTCTGACTGAGACTCCAAACGTCTTAAAAGGTTAAAAGTGTGACGGGTCTTTACACATCTTCATCTTGACCATCCCAACATCCATATTCTCCGTCACCAATTATTAGATTTACGCTTTTCGGATTCTTTTCCTTGTAAGACTTGTCATCTTGGTGATGAGAACCTCATCATGAACCCTAACTAACACAATTTAATCTAAATAAGTGTGAAGAAGCTCCTATAAAACCTAAAGAGAGGCTTAACTCAGAGAATTCTGAGTTAATGAATAAGACAAATCATAAGGGGTAAAACTGTAATTTTACCAATGTAGTACGCAAACAGGGTAATTAAGGGTCTAAACACAGGTCAAATGAGCTTAATAAGGAGGGAAGTGGGATGATCTGATCTAAAAAGGGTTATAGCAACTTCTAAGAATTAAATGGCATCCTATAACCCTAAAACAAGTCCACTTTAATTCATGAGGTTTGAGGTAGGATAAAAATCAACTAAACCCTCTAAAATTCATGGAAAAATATTCCCTAGGGTTTATAACCTTCAATTTGGCCTTTTCAACCTATTTTGACCTAAAATGAGAATCATGCCCAATTTATGACTTAATTTGGGTTTTTGCGCAAATTGATCGGTCAAACATGGTCCAACCTAAAATCAAGTTTCACCATTAAAATCCTTAGGTTCAAATTACGCTGATATAAAAATGTGAGCCTAAAAAAAGACCATCTTGACAGACTTTACAAATTGGTCCTCGTAAATTACTTTTTGAGCCTTATCTTTTGAAACCCTTGCACATGACCCCTATCTTTCTCGTCGTTCTTTGTAGAATGGTCCTCCCTGCCATTTCTGCGCAGCGCCATACCTCCAGCGACCTTGCGCGGAGGATGGTGCCGCGCATGGCAAGGCGCCCGTCCTCAGGAACAAGTGGGGGGTTCCCTACGTCGTCCTCTGTCGCAGGGACCCTCCCCTAACCTCTACAACTGGCCATGCCTCTCGTGCGAACGCATGAAAGGAATGGGTGTCCATTTTCGGCCATCTCCGGCGAGCACGGCACATCGCCTCCTCGGTCTCCTCTCCTCGCCAGTGCCTTTATAAGGAGTGGCAGGGTATGCCGTCTCCATCAAGCTACTTCTGGCAGAGAAAAACCCTAGATTTCATCTCTCCCCTCTCCGGTCAGAGTGCCCTAGCTTCCGGCGATCCTCCCTCCTCCTCCTTGTCACTCTGCTGCCATATCTGCAGCAGAGCCCACTCTGCCCCGTCTTCCTATGCCAGGCCGCACCAGCGGGCGTCCTCAGATCTCCTCCTCGTTGCCGATAACCCCCTCCTGGGCACCTTCATCCCCAGCTCCGGCAGGCACGAGCTGGATGCCTTCCTCTCACTCTTCGTCAACTAAGTAGGTAGGAATCTTCCCCTCTCTCTCCCTTATATTTTCCCCTTCTTAATTTACCATTTCAACCCACCCACTGCCACTGTCCATCACCACTTTCCCCATCTCCGGCCGCCATCTCTGGCGAGGTCCCTCCACCTCCACAAACCAGTTCACCCTCGCCGACAAGCCCAGAAGCTCCCCCTCACTCCACTCAAATGTTTCCCGCACTCCATTCACTGCTTTTCACTCCATTCACCGCTCGGAAGGGCAGCAGCCAGAGCAGAAGAAGGCAGGCTGAAGAAGAAAGAAAGAAGATGCAAAGAAAAAGAAGACAGGAAGGAGAAAGAAAGAAAGAAGAGAAGCAGGCAGAGCAGAAGAAAAAGAAGAAGAAGAAGAAAAGAAGGAAGAAGAAAGGAAGACTTAGCAGATTAAAGAAAGAAAAGGCAGAAGCCTCTGTAGCCGTAAGGAAGAAGAGAAGAAAATCAGAGAGGAAGAAAGGAGAAAGAGAAAGGGTCACCACAGCCGCAGCAAAGAAAAGAAGAGAGAAGAAGGCAGATTGAGGAAGAGAAGAATCAGCTGAAAGAGAAGAAGAAAAGAGAAGAGGAAGAGAGAAGAAGAAGAAGCCAAAAAAAAAAGAGAACTTTTGCTCCCTCTCTCTCTCTTATTCTTTTTGTAGCAAAATTGTGAACCTTTATGTTTCTAGAATTATAGTTGCTCCCTGAGTTCGACCTCGGGAAACTTGTCATTCCGAGTAATAAATTGTACTAAACTGGTAACTGTTTTGTCATATACCACAACGACCATAATAACCATAAAGACCAAAACACGCGAAGCCATTAATTCACGATTTTTGAGTTTCTATTGATCTCTTCTCTTTTGTTGTGCAAGCACAGGAAATTAAGAGGACAACAAGCAGCCACACAACAACCACACTGGTGTCGAAACTCTCGTCTATAGTTTCATTATTTCGTCGTAGTATAGCATAGAGAAGTGGTTACCAGTTTAATACAATTTGTTACTCGGAAATAAAAGAGTTCCCGAGATCGAACTCAGGGAGCAAGTTGTATTCTAGAAGTACAATGTTTCTATTACAAAAATAAGAGAGAGAGAGGGAGAAATAAATCTGAGTCTTGTGGCTTCTCTTCTCTCTCTTAGCTCATCTTCTTCTTTTCTCGGATCTTCTTCCTTGATCTTCTGCTTCTTCTATTTCTTTTCTTCTTCAGAGCTTCTCGTCTTCTTCTCTTTATCTTCTCTTTTCTTCTCTTCTTTCAGCTCTGTCTTCCTTGTGCTTCTCTTTTCTTCCTCTGCAGAGCGTCGTCTGATTTTCCAATCAGACGACTTAAGTTGCCGCTGCTACAGTGCTGCTTGGTGCTCCTCCTTCTTCTTCCTTCAGTCTTTCTTCGTCGGCCTTCTTCTTCTCTACCTCGCTTTTTCCTCTGCGGTCTGCCTTCTCTTCTTCCTCTGTGCCTGCACACTCACAGATTGGTCAGGGCAAAAAACTACTCTACCCTCCCCTGCGTCTCTCTCTCTCAGATTTCGCTCGTAGGATAGCTCCCCCAGAGCTGCCGGGTATTCGGGTACGGGTCGCGCCCGGGACCAGGCCCACCGGCATGCGGTGGTGGGCGAGTGCAGGTCGGGTAAACGGGTCGGGCCAGGTCTGTGGGGGGTGCTCGCGGACGAGGCCGGGTGAGCGGGTGAGAGGGACCTCACCCCGTGTGCTGAGGCGATAAGCCTATAGCACTTTTTACCTTTATATGGGTGCACGGCTGCAGAATCTTCCGAGGTGGGACTAAATGTCCCACCCCAATTGGGCGCCTCCAGCTGAGAGAGCTGCAGGCCTGGGCGAAGGCAGGAAGGCGAAGCGTGCAGCCTGGAGAGTCGAGGCTGGGCAGGGCGAGGCTGCAGCTGCAGGCGGAAGGAGCTCCACCTGCTTAGCAATGGCGGCGGAGGGCAGGTGACCTGTTCATAGTAAAATGGCCTCTCGGCCTAATCAGACAAGCTGGGGACCTTCGCCGTGACACGGCGAAGGTGGTGCAGGGTCTGGCAGGTCGTGGGGTGGTGTCTGGCGGCGGCCCTAGGTCGGACTGCGACCGGAAAAGTGGGTTTGTTCGGGGGAGTGTTGTGGGGATGTGGAGTGGTGGTGGAGGGGAGAGGGGTGTCGGGTGAGGTGAGGCGGAGCTTTTGGGGTAGGTGGCGAGTTGTGTGGAGTGGTGGATTGACGGGGGCAACTCGCCGGAGAGTGGCCGGAGATGGAGAAGGTGAGGGCGGTCAGGTCGGTCGAGGGTTTAATCAAATGTAAAATAGTGAGGAAAAGAAAGAGGGGGAAGTGGGGAGAAGTTCTGACCTAGTTGTAGAGTCGAAGGGGGACGGAGTAGGGCGACAATCGTATCGACTATCGCCGGAGAAGAAGGTGCCCAGAGAGAGGGGGGCGGCGGCGAGGAGAGAGCGGGAGAGCGCGCGCTGGGTACGGCGCGACGCGGGAAGAGCGGGCGAAGGCGGCTCTGCTGCTGGTACTGCGGTAGAGTGACGAGGAGGAGGAGGAAGAACCACCGGAGCTGGAGGGCTTCTGCCGGAGTGGGAAGAGAGGAAGGAGGGGGGTGTTTCTCCGTCAGATCCGAGCTGTTGAATGCGGCAGACGGTGGCGGCTTTTATAGAGGCGAAATCAGAGAGGAGGGCGGAGGGAGGCGACATGCCTCCCTCACCGGAGGATGGCCAGATTGCAACCCATACCTTGCGCACGTTCGCACGGAAGGTGTGGGTGATGGCAGAGATCGTGGAGGTGTCCCTGCGACAGCAGACGTTGCAGGGAACACCCCGTTGTCTTGGCAGGGGGTCGCCCTCACCCTGCACGGCGCCATGCCTCGCCGGAGCATGGTGCTGCTCAGGGTTTTGCAAGGAGGACCCAAATGCAAAAACGATGAAGACTTAGGGGCCAAAATGCGAGGGTTTCAAAAGTTGAGGGTCAAAAAGTAATGGATGAGGACCAAAATGAAAAGTCGGTCAAGAAGGTCTCTTCTTAGGCTCAAGTTTTTATGCATGACTAAATGGGGCCTAAGGATTCTAATGGTGAATTTTATTTCTAGGTCAGATCTTGTTTGATCGGCCAATTTACGTAAAAACCTAAATTAAATTATTAATTGGGCATGGTTCTCAATGTAGGTCAAAATGGGTTCCTAAGGCCAAATTGAAGGTTCTAAACCCTAGAGATTATTTTTCTATGAATTTTAGAGGGTTTAGTAGATTTTTTCTTTGCCTCGAACCTCTTGAATTGAAATGGGTTTGTTTTAGGGTTACAGATTGTCATTTAATTCCTTGGAGTTACTGTAGCCCTTATCAGATCAGATCATTCCACTTTCCTTCTTATTAGGTTAATTTGACCTATGTTTGGACCCTGAGTTACCCTGTTTGCAGATTGTGCTGGTAAAATTACATTTTTACCCCTTATGACTTGTTTTCTTCTTAAACTCAGAATTCTTTGAGTTAAGCCTTTCTTTGAGTTATGTAGGAGCTTTTATCCTCTGTATTAGGTCAAAATGAGCTAGTTATGGCTCATGATGAGGTTCTCATCATACCCCCATGCCTAGCTTTTGCTAGTCCCTTAGCAAAAACTTAAGGTTTCAACCTTTGTTCTAGACCATGAAGTTCTTAATAGCTTCAGATAAGTTCTTTTTTATTTGAGCTTAGATTAGGTTAGAATGCTGACCATAGGCCTAAAAGGTACTCTAGTACCAATCAAGATCCAGATCTGTTTAGCCTCAGCCTCAGTCCTTAGCAAAGGTTTTTAAGGCTTACAAGAACTAACCTAAGGTCTATTGGACTTTGTGGTTAAAGCACCCGTGCTTGAAATGCTTTTAGCCCTGGCTCAATTCGCAGTGCGTTTTGTAAGAGAGAGAGAGATAGAAAAATTTTCTATTTGGAGAGTTTTCTCTCTCTTTTTCTTTTTAATTCTAGCTTAGGATTGGCTTTTCAACACGGTCTGTATCAGATTCCTTGCTCCCATCATTAATCCTCAAGGGTTCCTGGCAATCGATGCTTCGAGATAACACCACCCATGGCAACCCCCGGAACCCTGGCTATTGAGATTTCGAGATAATCCCATCCATGGTGTTCCGTGGCCGAATCCAGACCCTGGCAATTGACACTTCGTGATAATGACATCCATGGAATTTGAACCAGCAAAGTGCTTACATGCCCCCAGTAGGATATGTAAATATCCTAAGAGACAAGCACCGAGCATATGATATTTTGTTACGCATCTTCGAGGGGATTTCCCGCCTCTCCTCGCTGGGAACTCATCCAAATCAACTTGTGTTGATCGGCCGCTCCTACTCTAGGTGTGCTTTTCAGAATTTTTTGACGCTTCTGCGTGATTTTTGATTTTTATGCTTACTGAACCAGGCTGTGTGTGGGGTTAGGATGCTTAGGTTACTGAGTCCCGTAAATCAAAAGTTAGTTAATGAGACCAAATACTCCCTAAGCCTTGGACCTAATACTTAAGCTTTTCATTTTCTTCAACCTCTTGAGGAATGTCTAGATCTTAATGGGTACTAAGAGTCTATCCAAGAATGCCTAAGGTTTGCTTTCTTACTAATCTCACCATGCACTTTTCATTTCTTTTCTTGAATGAGGTCTAGAACTTAGGTTAATTCCTTAGTTTATTACTAATGACTATCACTTTTTCTTTCATCTTTGTGCTCCCTTTTTTTCTTTTGTTTCTTTTTCTCCTCCTCCTTCACAAAATTTTCTTTCCTCCCTCATTTTATTCTTCTTTTTTCAAATTTTTTTTTTAATTTTTATGGTGTTTTTGGTATATGTGAATTTTTTTGTTTAAAACCTTTTCTTACAAGTTTTGCACTTTTATACCCCCCCCCCATGCCTAAGGTTTACAATGTCCTCATTGTGACTTAGGGGGTTTTTTATTTACTTAGTTCATTCCTTAAGACAGAAATTTGGATGAGTGAATCGGTCGGGATGAATTTTGCGGACAATTTCTAATCCCAGATGCAAACATCTGAGGTGGGGTCGGCTGTCTTAAAGTGTGAACCTTAAGTGCATAAAGGTGTCAAAAAGGTTTTAGGTTTTCTAAGAGAATGACGGGCTGCCTCCTGTTGAGCGCTAAATTTGATGCCTTCAGCCAAGCGAAAAATGGAATGGAGAGGGAATGGTCAAATCAGCGGAGTTTTGCATAACAAGCACCTTGATCAAGAGCCTGGTTGGTCCAACCAGGTGCTTGTTCAGATCAACAGGCTGATGATGCAGCCCAAACCCAATCAATCTGGTGGGTTGATAGATGTAAATCAAGAGGTGAGGAACCCACCATATACTATGAAGCTCAGATGGATGTGGAAATGTGAATGCGGGGTTTGGCTGAGTCAAGTCAGCCTGGTCAAGGCAGGGACCCGTATCATAATTAGTGAATGACGCGGAAACCCTACAGGGGTGATCAGAGAACGATGGAGCAAGTCTTTTGTCTAATCGGTGTTCGCTACCCGATATAGATGTGGAATTGCAATCGGCTCGGTGATAGGTGAATCTGAATAGAAATGGAGTCCGGTTGCAGGTCGGGGTTGAGAAGAGGTTTTGATCAGTTCTGTGTTTGTGGAAGAAGTGGCTTGAATGAGAATTTTGTATGAGGGCTCTTCTAGAAACGAATGACAGGTGGTCTCTTGTAGAGAGTCCTCTGGGTAGTTATCAAATGCCTGAAGAGTGTCTATAGGATGCAGAAAATCTGATTTGAGAAAAGATTTGAATTCTGGGTTGCAATCACTCTTGGCATTTTGTGGTTTTGGCTTCTGAGGATCAAAAAGAATTGCTTCCATGATCCCAGGAAGCGAGACCTCAGAGTCAAAGTCAGAGAATGGGTCACGTGGGCTGAGGTCGTAGATTGGCTCGGTGTGTTTAGGAAGGGGAGTCTCTTTGAAGTTGTCAGAGAGTTTGCAAAGATTCAGTTCTAAATGAGATTCACAACCATGAATTCCATCGTAGTATAAATCATCTGATGTGGAATCAGCAGCCTGGCTGGGATCTAGCCTATATGTCAATTCTGAGTTTAAAAAGATGTTCTGTCTAGGCTCAACTTCCAAGTTGGTAGGAGAGACCCAATTGAAACCCCATTCATCCAACTCCTCGGTTTCTGTATCATAAATTGGCATATCTTCTGAAAAATCAATCAGATTTCCTGAGGATGTTGGAGAAAGACATTCATCAAATAGAGGTCCGGAATCACATTCTTCTTTAAAAATTTTATCTTTCTCATATGGGGCCTCATAATCTTCCCAATATGTTTCGGATCTAGATTCTAGGTTTAGGATGTGGGTAGGATTACTAGAATCAAAGTCCGAATATCCTTCGAGGGTCACCTTATCAAAATAAGGGATGAAATTTATACCCTCAAGAGGTTCGGTTCTAATCTTATTCTTGCAGGAGTCTTGGAATTCTAAGCTTGGCGATTCATGGTCTAGGGTTGGCTCAGCATTGTGTTCTCCTGCAACTTTCCAGCCTAATTTAATGTTGTCTTCTATCTGTGTTGGGAATCTACAACCACCTTGTGCCTCAATCCCGAGGTCTGGGAAACCAGATTGATCTTTAGTACTGTTCCAAGATGATTCATCTTCTGTTTCTGGTGTATACGGGTATTTTTGGTTGATAGTTTGTTCCAGTAATCTCATCATCTCTACCCGTTTTTCAAGAGCATCTTGGTTTTGTTCCCAAAGTACAGAATTTGTCAAGCATTGAAGGTTTTCAGATTTGTGTAATTTGTCTATCTCAATGTATCCTGTTAGGAGTATTTCTCGGGTTGATCCTTTTATGGCTTCTGTTAATAGAGTTTGGGCACAGTTTATGATGAAGGCTGTGGTTGTTGGGACATCAACCTGAATATCTCCTATTGGTGTTGAGGTTTTCTCTTCTTTTTCATAGATTTTTATGGCATCCTCAATCATTTTATCTTTCATAGATCTCCGATATTTAGGTTTCTTGAATGGTAGTCTTAGGTGGTTTGGCTGCATATTTGGATCAGGTGGTGGAATCAAGATGTAGAATCAAAAACTTCGATGTAGACTCATGTTGTGCCAAGATGGAAGAAGGGAGACTTGGTTCAGTATCAGAGGAAAGGACTAGTGTGGTGGTGTTGCATAAACAAGGGAACCGAGGCCTGGCCTCGAGGAGAGTGAACTTCTAAAGGAGGTTTCAAGGACCTCCTATCAAACATACACTGATGGAGAAGATGAGTTTAGCAGGTGTTGGACCCAATCGAGGCACCCAAAATGTTGGGTGACTATAGAGGTGCGGGGTGGATGGACCCCTGGATCAGAAGATCGTCCACCTGAGAATTACCTGGGCAGCCAGAGAGGGAGAGTCCCGCGAAGACCCCTACACGGTAGAGCGTCCCCACGGGTTACAGGGTTTCCCCCACCCGACCTCTCTTGTCTCTACGGTTCTAGGTAGACCAGAATGGGGATCTTGACCTCTTAAGTTTACCTTTTTTTTTTACTTTAAGATCAAGGTGCTTAAGGTTTCTCTTGAACTCTTAGGTGTTTTTGTGAACAAAGTGGCCTAATTTGAAGGTTGGTTGACCCTAGGGGTCAACTTCACCCAGTGGTTCCCTTCAGAATTTAGGCCCTATTTTTTTAGGGTTCAAGTGTTTAGAGAGAGCCAATTGTTTAAGATTTTCCTTATTAATTATTTTCAATCAATGGCTTGGGCACACCTCTTTTGGATTTCCTCAATTCTTGATTAAGGGGTGTGTCTCTGAAATCCTAATGTTTGACCTTATGTTGGCTCTACTTGGTCCATTTAACTCTTTGTTTGGGTAATTAGGGCTCAGGCAAGGATGTGTTAGCCCTTAATTACTTTTAAAATTGTGTGCAGGAATAGTGGTTCTGAGAACATGCAGCTATTACTATGTATGAAAAGATAGGTTACTCCTAGTTTTTTTTTTCTTTTTCTTTGTTTTTCCTCTTTCAATTTTAGGGTTTAACAGGAAGTTACCTGTCCTTGGAGTGGCTGTGGTGCGGCTGCGTCTTTCTTTCTTCCTGAACCTGCACAAGAGAGGAGAGATTTATTAGAAACTTACAAATAGAACTTCTATAACTTCTAGAATAGCCGTTGCTCCCCGGCAACGGCGCCAAAAATTGGTGTCGAAACTCTCGTCTATAGTTTTATTATTTCGTCGTAGTATAGCATAGAGAAGTGGTTACCAGTTTAATACAATTTGTTACTCGGAAATAAAAGAGTTCCCGAAGTCGAACTCAGGGAACAAGTTGTATTCTAGAAGTACAATGTTTCTATTACAAAAATAAGAGAGAGAGAGGGAGAAATAAATCTGAGTCTTGTGGCTTCTCTTCTCTCTCTTAGCTCATCTTCTTCTTTTCTCGGATCTTCTTCCTTGATCTTATGCTTCTTCTATTTCTTTTCTTCTTCAGAGCTTCTCGTCTTCTTCTCTTTATCTTCTCTTTTCTTCTCTTCTTTCAGCTCTGTCTTCCTTGCGCTTCTCTTTTCTTCCTCTGCAGAGCGTCGTCTGATTTTCCAATCAGACGACTTAAGTCGCCGCTGCTACAGTGCTGCTTGGTGCTCCTCCTTCTTCTTCCTTCAGTCTTTCTTCGTCGGCCTTCTTCTCTGCCTCGCTTTTTCCTCTGCGGTCTGCCTTCTCTTCTTCCTCTGTGCCTGCACACTCACAGATTGGTCAGGGCAAAAACCTACTCTACCCTCCCCCGCGTCTCTCTCTCTCAGATTTCGCTCGTAGGATAGCTCTCCCAGAGCTGCCGGGTATTTGGGTACGAGTCGCGCCCGGGTCCAGGCTCACCGGCGTGCGGTGGTGGGCGAGGAGTGCAGGTTGGGTAAACGGGCGGGCCAGGTCCGCGGGTGTTACGAACGCGCGGCTTCATACGTCCTTTAAGACGTCTGAGAGGTGGCCCAGATGTCGGACCAGACGTCTGGAACCCCTTCCAGACATCTGGGATTCGGCTTTTTCGACACGCGAGGTTTCGTCTACGTGCTTGAGCGCGCAGACCTGCGAGCGCATCTCTCTCTCTCCCTTTTTCCTTCTCTCCTGCGGCCGCAGGCTGCACCCTCTGTCCGCTCTCTCTCCTCCCCGCGCGGCTTTAAAATGCCACGCCCTCTCCCTCACTCTCATCACCTCCGCCCCCTTCCTCTTCTCCTTCCAGCCGGTGCGCGAGAGCGAGCGCGAGTGAGCGACGGCGGCGACAGCCGCGGTGAGCGTGGGAGGAGGTGCTGTGCGTGGGAGGAGGCGCTCGGCCGGAGGGCGAGCTTGCCGGGGCTGCTAGAGCCAGCTGGTGGGGGGAGCAGCAGACGTCCGAGGTGACGCGGGAGGCCTGCTGCAGCTCGAGCAGCAGTCGAACGAGGCGCGGCGCTGCCGAGCGTCGCGAGCGGAGGGCGAGTCGCGCCCTGATTCTGGAATTTTCTCCAGAATCAGACGTCTGGGCTTCCAACCAGACGGCGAGGAGGACGTCTGGAGGACTGTCCAGACGTCTAAAAGGTGAGTTATTTCCGTCTTTCTTCCTCTTCTTCGACTGACAGTATTGAGAGAGAGAGGAAATGGGTACGCACAGGTTCGGATTCGCCATCCAGCGCGAATCAGACGTCTGGCTGCAGTGCCAGACGACGGGAGCAACTTCCAGACGTCCGAGGTAACCATCGGACATCTGGGAACTAGGCCAGATGCCCCCGCAGGCTTCTGGACGTCTGAGAGACCACGCAGAGCAAAGGTAACCTCTGATCCAGTTTTTCAGACGTCTGGAAGAGGTTTCAGACGTCTGATTTTGCACTGTTTCGTCGTTTTCGACCCGTTCGGAGTCCGTTTTCCGCATTTCGAGTTGCGTTCTTTTCGGAATTAAATCCTCTACCCGTCTACAGTAGCTATATACTGTTTTGAGAAACTCCTTGTGTTTGATCCTTGTGATAAGACCCCGTTCCGTTGCAGTCTCGGGGGTTGCGGAGGCGCGCGGGATTCCCGACCACGCCCCCAGTACTCCTGTTGTAACCGGTAGAGTGGCTTTTAAGTTTATTAGTATAATCTGTTAAATTATGGAACCATAAATAGAACCTAGGACATTTCTTGAATCCTAGGAATGAGAAATAGATTGAATGATAGATACTAGGTGTTGCATGAATCCTAGGGCTAGAAAACTAGATTGTATGATAGATCCTAGGATATGGCATGAATCTTAGGACGGGAAAACTAATGGAATATATGAATACTGTAGTCTTGGAAAAATGGAAAGGAACAAATAGCTGCCTGTAAACTGAATTAACAGCTGCCCGTTATGAATAAATAAATGTGATTGAGAACATGGATTGTAAGAACGTGAAACTGAAAAGTGAAACCTAGATGTTCTGAGTTAAAAGAGCTGGAACCCTACGGGGAATTAGGAGTGTTACTCCTGGAAAGAGAAAGGAATGGAACTGAGAAAGAAAGGCGTGGTAGTGTGCTGTCTCTTGGGTACGTAGTACCAAGGGAAGTACCTGTACCTGTTTAGTGCAGAGCGGAGCCAGCCGCCTCAGGGACCCGGGGTTAGGACTGGCCACTTTGTACCGACTTGCTGGCCCTCGCGTACGTAGTACCGAGGAGAGCTACTAGTGTAGGGAGGGCACTAGCTACCCCACGGGCCCCGGGGTTCTGTTAGCCTCCTACACCGACTTGTTAGGCCCACTGGGGTAAACCAGGGTAGTCAGGCGAGGGTGCGCGGACTGTGGAGGGGCAAGGCCCCTGTTTGGCTACTGTGGAGGGGTTGGACCCCTGTTACTAAGAGGTCTCTGCCCTGTATTGGTTCCGTGCTGTGCTTTGGGCGCACCCGTTAACGGAAACGACTGACCGCGTGCCAGTGCGGGTTAGCTACCTGTGCGTTTATCGCGCGTGCCGTAGTCACCGTTACGTCTGTCCGTGACCTTGGGGTGGTTAACTGAAAGTAGGATCACCACGGGGGACTCTCCTGGCCAGGAGAGCACCACGTGCTACTTCTACTTTTTGGAAAAGACTGCAATCAAGATCGTTCCCACGAGGAACATTCGAGATCAAGTAAAGGATCTGAGAAATAAATGAAATCGTGAGACAATTGAAAGACGTAAATAAAGAAAGTAACAGAACAAAACAGCTACTGTACACTCTACTGTTTCTTTTGTTTTAGTTACCACTCTACTCGGCGTTTTGCTGACGTGTTACACTCGTTACCTTTCAGGATCAGGTGTTGAGCAGCCAGGGTCGACGGCTGCAGAGGACGCTGGGCCGAGTAGGGTCCAGTAGAGTTACCACTGTTCTCTTGTACCTCTTTTTGTTCCACTGTAGTGAGTAGTTCTTGTTACCGCTATACTTTTCTTTACCTGCAGTTCATATTATGTTATAAATGTTATTCTACTGTTGTGGTGGTATATACTGTAGTGGTTTCTTTCCTTACTGCTGTATTTTGTTACTGCTAGTTATATTTCATGTTGAATGTGGTTTATTTTACTGCACTTTTGGTTACTTCCTCGTTGGACGACTAGGTCTTGGGATTAGTCGAGTCGGTCCAGTTCTCGTGTCTCGTAGGTACTCGGGAATCAAGTCGTTACAAGATGGTATCAGAGCAAGGTCGTCCCGAGAAGTGAATCAACTGACTGGAAAATAACTAATTCACATGTCTATAACTAGAGTAGCCACCACAACATATCTTTTGACATGAGCTCTTAGACGTTCCGTTAGGTATCGTTCCGTAGTGACGTGTTCCGTTTTGTTTCGCGTCTCCTTGCAGGAGATGCCTTGTCGTGGGACTAGTGAGGCGGGCTGTGGGCGCAGTCGAGGACGAGGTCGGCGGGGTGGGCGTGCCGTTGCCGAAACCTCAGTAGACCAGCCACTACTCGCAGGCGTCCAGGCCCGGGACCTCGCCCAGCTGATACCGGATATTATGCGAGAGGAGCTCCACCCACTGCCCCGAGCGCCTCCCCCTGGGGCTGCGGAGGGGGAGTCCTCTGTGGGACTACTCGACGGACGCGGCGCTGGACGTGGGGGAGGGGATGGGCCGCCGCAGCCCCCACCTTCCTCCGACACTTCTGTGCACGAGGCACCTTTTCCTGGAGGTGCACCAGCATCCCCACTGCAGCGCCACTTCGAGCTCTTTGGGCAGTTCCGGAAGCTGAAGCCCCCCTCCTTCAAGGGGGATGAGGACCCGACCGAGGCAGAGGACTGGCTCGAGCAGCTGGAGAAGATTTTCGACACCCTTCGCCCCCCGGTGGAGTGCCATGTGGCCTTTGCCACATACTAGCTGGAGAGTGCGGCACACAGGTGGTGGAGGGCGGTCCGGGGACAGGAGAGGGACGAGCCGACCTGGGATCGGTTCGTCGCCCTCTTCTGCGAGCAGTACTTTCCCCAGACGTGGCAGGACCAGAGGAGGCGGGAGTTCCACACTCTCCGCCAAGGGACGATGACCGTAAGCGCGTACCACACGCGTTTCCTGGAGCTGTCCCGTTTTGCAGCGACAGCGGTAGCCACTGAGGAGGGGCGCCTTTGGAGGTTCACCGAGGGGCTCCGGCCTGCGATTTAGGGGTATGTCAAACCCCTGAAGCTGCCTACGTTTTCGAGGGTGGTGGAGGCAGCCATGACTTACGAGGAGACCAACCCGTCCGCGCGAGACACTGACGGCGGGCGGAAGAGGCCCTTTCAGCCAGACTTTTCACAGGGCTGGCGAGAGAGGAGACACGTGGCGTCCGTAGGAGAGCCGTCACATTTTACAGGGACATCAGTGGCCTTTGGGGGCCCTCGACAGGGGCCAGTCTCCAGCACCGGACCCCCGCCCAGCCGACAGCAGGGATCCACTGAGGGCGGGAGTTGGGTTCCCCTCTGTTACCAGTGTGGCCAGTCGGGCCACATCAGGAGGGACTGCCTGTCTAGGGCAGGAGGTCAGCAGATACTTCCCGCGCAAAGCACTGGAGGGCGCGCAGGAGGCCGCGGTTACCAGGGGCGAGGAGGAGGACAGCAGTCACGAGGAGGGTACTCGCCAGCACCTGCCTGTCCGACGCAGAGTGTGTCTGCTTCGTCCGCACCTAGAGCTGAGGGGCGTATCAACGCCCTGACACACAGGGATGCCAGAGCTTCGGGCTCGGTAGTGGCAGGTATGGTTTCAGTTTCCGGCAGACTCGTTTACACACTTTTCGATTCCGGCGCTACGCACTCGTTTGTCGCAGGATTATACGTTGTTAGAGAATCCGTTCGTAATCAGAGGTTCGAGTGGTCAACTGTTTGTGGCTGAGGAGGTGTACACGGATTGCGAGGTCAGCGTCGGGGGACATAGCCTGCCAGCTGACCTGATTATGATACAGATGGACGACTTTGGAGTGATTCTGGGGATGGATTGGCTGTCTGCTTACCACGCCTTGGTGGACTATTTTGAGAGGAAGATCGTCTTCTCCATTCCGGAGTTGCCTTCTTTCGAGTTTCACGGACAGCCAGTGGACGGAGGTTTCAGGTGCATTTCGGTACTTTGGGCGACGAGACTTTTGAGCCAGGGATGTGAGGGCTTCCTAGCTTGTGTGGTTGCAGAGCCCGACCCTGTGGCAGACTTCCAGAGTATCCCGGTGGTCAGAGAGTACCCTGACGTGTTTCCATACGAGTTACCAGGACTACCGCCTGAGCGTGAGATCGAGTTTGAGATCTCACTAGTACCAGGGACCAGCCCTATCTCCACCGTGCCATACAGGATGGAACCGCTTGAGCTGCGAGAGCTCAAGTCCCAGTTGCAGGACCTTTTGGAGAAAGGTTTCGTGAGGCCCAGTGCGTCTCCCTGGGGAGCCCCGATACTATTTATGAAGATGAAGGATGGGACCTTACACCTTTGTGTGGACTACCGACAGCTGAATAGGGTCACCATCAAGAATAGATATCCGCTGCCGAGGATCGACGACTTGTTTGACCAATTGCGGGGTGCCACGGTGTTCTCCAAGATCGACTTGAGGTCTGGATACCACCAGTTGAGGATCAGGGAGACCGACGTCTCCAAGACAGCTTTCCGCACCCGGTACGGACACTACAAGTTTTTGGTCATGCCATTTGGGCTGACCAATGCCCCCGCTGCTTTCATGGACCTGATGAACCGAGTGTTTAGACCGTACTTGGACCAGTTCGTGGTGGTTTTCATAGATGATGTACTCATCTATTCTAGAGATCAGACGCAGCACGGACAGCACTTGCGGATGGTTCTAGACACTCTGAGACGACGTAGGCTGTACGCCAAATACAGCAAGTGCGAGTTCTGGTTGAGGGAGGTGACCTTCTTAGGTCATGTGATCTCTGGAGACGGCTTGGCGGTGGACCCAGCCAAGGTCGAGGCAGTACTCAGGTGGGAGAGACCGCGTTCAGTCATTGAGATTCGCAGTTTCCTGGGACTGGCAGGCTACTACAGACGATTCATCAGAGGTTTTTCACAGATTACGCGTCCTATGACACAGTTGACCTGGAAGGAAGTGCCCTTCACTTGGACAGACGCCTGTGAGGCGTGTTTTCTGGAGCTGAAGGAGAGGTTGACCTCGGCTCCCATGCTCACCATCCCTGACAGTAGTGGCGGGTTCGTTGTGTACACGGACGCCTCCTTGCAGGGGTTAGGAGGTGTGCTCATGCAGAGGGGTCACGTTGTCGCTTACGCTTCGCGGCAACTAAAGCCCCATGAGCATACCTACCCTACCCACGACCTAGAGTTGGCAGCGATTGTCTTCGCGCTGAAGACCTGGAGGCACTACTTGTACGGTGAGACCTTCGAGATTTTCACAGATCACAAGAGCCTCAGATACCTTTTTGATCAGAAGGAGCTCAACATGAGACAGAGACGTTGGTTGGAGCTCCTGAAGGACTACGACTGCAGCATCTCCTACCACCCGGGAAGGGCCAATGTGGTGGCTGACGCCTTGAGCCGTAAGGCGCCCGCACACTTGGCCAGTTTACAGTTACAGAGTTGGAGCCTTTTGGAGGAGGTGGGCAGTTGGCGACCCCTGGAGTTACGGGGGCATTGTGGGGCAGTGACGGTGACACGACAGACTAGGCCAGAGCTGATAGACCGCATCATCACAGGACAGATGGCCGATCCATACTTGCAGTCCTTGCGCAACAGAGTACTGTCAGAAGACCCAGGGGACTTCTCTTTCACAGACCAGGTGCTGCGCCTGAGGGGACGGTTGTGCGTTCCCAGAGACGAGGAGCTGTTGAGAGAGCTCCTGACTGAGGCACACGGTTCCAGTTTCACCATACATCCCAGAAACACGAAGATGTACCACGACTTGAGACGCGAGTTTTGGTGGAGGGGGATGAAGCGGGATGTGGGTGAATTCGTGCAGCAGTGCTTAGTGTGCCAGCAGGTGAAAGCCGAGCATCAGAGGCCTGCAGGGCCGCTACAACCGCTTCCAGTGCCAGAGTGGAAGTGGGAGAGCATCACCATGGACTTGGTGGTGGGCTTACCTGTTACCCAGCGAGGGCATGACGCTGTCTGGGTAATTGTGGATAGACTGACGAAGATGGCACGATTCCTGCCGATCCGAGTCACTTTGGGACCAGCACAGTTAGCAAAGAGGTATATCCGCGACGTGGTACGACTACACGGAGTTCCGCGGGAGATCGTATCCGACCAGGATACCCGCTTTACATCCCAGTTTTAGGCTGAGTTTCAGCAGGCCCTGGGGACGCGGTTGAGGTTTAGTACAGCTTACCACCCCCAGACGGACGGACAATCCGAGCGCACGATACAGACACTTGAGGACCTTTTGCGTGCCTGTGTACTGGACTGGAGGGGCTCTTGGGAGGAACACCTGCCCCCGGAGGAGTTTGCATACAACAACAGCTATCACTCGAGCATCGGCATGGCTCCCTACGAGGCTCTGTATGGACGGAGGTGTACGGCACCCTTGAGTTGGGTTGAGGTGGGGACCAAGTGGGAGGTTGGCCCCAGGTTGATCCGGTAGAGTCAGGAGGTAGTCGAGCAGATCCACAGGCGACTTCGCACTGTCAGGAGCCGACAAAAGAGCTACGCGGATCGGAGACGCAGAGAGGTGCAGTTTGAGGTTGGGGACCACGTCTTTCTCTGCGTTTCGCCCATGAAGGGCCTGCAGCGGTTTGGGGTGAGAGGGAAGCTCGCGCCGAGGTTTGTGGGGCCCTTTGAAGTCCTGGAGCGGGTTGGCCCTGTTGCTTACAGGCTTGCCCTCCCTCCCCAGCTTTCTAATGTGCACGACGTGTTCCACGTGTCCAACCTCCGGAAGTACGTAGCCGATCCCAGTCACGTACTGAGTCACGAGAGCGTCGAGGTGGGCGACGACCTGACCTACCCCGAGCGGCCTGTGCAGATTCTAGACCGAGCCGTCGCAGTTTGAGACGAAAGCAAGTACCCCTAGTAAAGGTTTTGTGGAGGAGCCAGCGGTACGAGGAGGCTACCTGGGAGCCTAAGGCGACAATGCGGGAGTGGTACCCGGAGCTCTTTGCGGGTACGTCTTTTCGGACCGGCTTCGATCCTTGAGTTTGTTATGGTAACTATGACGTTTTTCTCGCACCGTAGTTAGCGCAAGTTTCGGGGACGAAACTTCCTTTGAGTTTGTTATATTGTTACGAACGCGCAGCTTCAGATGTCTTTTAAGACGTCTGGGAGGTGGCCCAGACGTTGGACCAGACATCTGGAACCCCTTCCAGACGTCTGGGATTCGGTTTTTTCGACACGCGCGGTTTCGTCTGCGCGCCTGAGCGCGCAGACCTGCGAGCAGATCTCTCTCTCTCTCTTTCCCGCTCTCCTGCGACCGCAGGCTGCGCCCTCTGTCCGCTCTCTCTCCTCCCTGCGCGGCTTTAAAACGCCACGCCCTCTCCCTCACTCTCATCACCTCCGCTCCCTTCCTCTTTTCCTTCCAGCCGGTGAGCGAGAGCGAGCGCGAGTGAGCGGCGGCAGCGATAGCCGCGGTGAGCGTGGGAGGAGGTGTTGCGCGAGGGAGGAGGTGCTCGGCCGGAAGGAGAGCTTGCCGGGGCTGCTAAAGCCAGTCGGCGGGGGGAGCAGCAGACGTCCGAGATGACGCGGGAGGCCTGCTGCAGCTCGAGCAGTAGGCGGACGAGGCGCGGCGCGGCCGTGCGTCGCGAGCGGAGGGCGAGTCGCGTCCTGATTCTGGAATTTTCTCCAGAATCAGACGTCTGGGCTTCCAACCAGACGGCGAGGAGGACGTCTGGAGGACTGTCCAGACGTCTGAAAGGTGAGTTATTTCCGTCTTTCTTCCTCTTCTTCGACTGACAGTATTGAGAGAGAGAGGAAATGGGTACGCGCAGGTTCGGATTCGCCATCCAGCGCGAATCAGACGTCTGGCTGCAGTGCCAGACGACGGGAGCGACTTCCAGACGTCCGGGGTAACCATCGGACATCTGGGAACTAGGCCAGACGCCCCCGCAGGCTTCTGGACGTCTGAGAGACCACGCAGAGCAAAGGTAACCTCTGATCCAGTTTTTCAGACGTCTGGAAGAGGTTTCAGACGTCTGATTTTGCACTGTTTCGTCGTTTTTGACCCGTTCGGAGTCTATTTTCCGTATTTCGAGTTGCGTTCTTTTCGGAATTAAATCCTCTACCCGTCTACAGTAGCTATATACTGTTTTGAGAAACTCCTTGTGTTTGAACCTTGTGATAGGACCCCGTTTCGTTGTAGTCTCGAGGGTTGCGGAGGCGCGTGGGATTCCCGACCACGCCCCTAGTACTCCTGTTGTAACCGGTAGAGTGGCTTTTAAGTTTATTAGTATAATCTGTTAAATTATGGAACCATAAATAGAACCTAGGACATTTCTTGAATCCTAGGAATGAGAAATAGATTGAATGATAGATCCTAGGTGTTGCATGAATCCTAGGGCTGGAAAACTAGATTGTATGATAGATCCTAGGATATGGCATGAATCTTAGGACGGGAAAACTAGTGGAATATATGAATACTGCAGTCTTGGAAAAATGGAAAGGAACAAATAGCTGCCTGTAAACTGAATTAACAGCTGCCCGTTGTGAATAAATAAACGTGATTGAGAACATGGATTATAAGAACGTGAAACTGAAAAGTGAAACCTAGATGTTCTGAGTTGAAAGAGCTGGAACCCTACGGGGAATTAGGAGTGGAACTCCTGGAAAGAGAAAGGAATGGAACTGAGAAAGAAAGACGTGGTAGTGTGCTGTCTCTTGGGTACGTAGTACCAAGGGAAGTACCTGTACCTGTTTAGTGCAGAGCGGAGCCAGCCGCCCCAGGGACCCGGGGTTAGGACTGGACACTTTGTACCGACTTGCTGGCCCTCGCATACGTAGTACCGAGGAGAGCAACTAGTGTAGGGAGGGCACTAGCTACCCCACGGTCCTCGGGGTTTTGCTAGCCTCCTACGCCGACTTGTTAGGCCCACTGGGGCAAACCAGGGTAGTCAGGCGAGGGTGCGCGGACTGTGGAGGGGCAAGGCCCCGGTTTAGTTACTGTGGAGGGGTTGGACCCTCGTTACTGAGAGGGCTCTGCCCTGTACTGGTTCCGTGCTGTGCTTTGGGCGCGCCCGTTAACGGAAACGACTGACCGCGTGCCAGTGCGGGTTAGCTACCTGTGCGTTTATCACGCGTGCCGTAGTCACCGTTACGTCTGTCCATGACCTTGGGGTGGTTGACTGAGAGTAGGATCACCACGGGGGACTCTCCCAGCCAGGAGAGCACCACGTGCTACTTCTACTTTTTGGAAAAGACTGCAATCAAGATCGTTCCCACGAGGAACATTCGAGATCAAGTAAAGGATCTGAGAAATAAATGAAATCGTGAGACAATTGAAAGACGTAAATAAAGAAAGTAACAGAACAAAACAGCTACTGTACACTCTACTGTTTCTTTTGTTTTAGTTACCACTCTACTCGACATTGTGCTGACATGTTACACTCGTTACCTTTCAGGACCAGGTGTTGAGCAGCCAGGGTCGACGGCTGCGGAGGACGCTGGGCCGAGTAGGGTCCAGTAGAGTTACCACTGTTCTCTTGTACCTCTTTTTGTTCCACTGTAGTGAGTAGTTCTTGTTACCGCTGTACTTTTCTTTACCTGCAGTTCATATTATGTTCTAAATGTTGTTCTACTGTTGTGGTGGTATATACTGTAGTGGTTTCTTTCCTTACTGCTGTATTTTGTTACTGCTAGTTATATTTCATGTTGAATGTGGTTTATTTTACTGCTCTTTTGGTTACTTCCTCGTTGGACGACTAGGTCTTGGGATTAGTCGAGTCGGTCCGGTTCTCGTGTCTCGTAGGGACTCGGGAATCGGGTCGTTACAGTGGGGGGTGGTCGCCGACGAGGCCGGGTGAGCGGGTGAGAGGGACCTCACCCCATGTGCTGAGGCGATAAGCCTATAGCACTTTTTACCTTTATATGGCAACGCGGCTGCAGAATCTTCCGAGGTTGGACTAAATGTCCCACCCCAATTGGGCGCCTGCAGCTGAGAGAGCTGCAGGCAATTGCCGCTGTGCGCGAGGCTCTCGCCCCAGCTGCAGGCCTGGGCAAAGGCGGGAAGGCGAAGCACGCAGCCTGGAGAGTCGAGGCTGGGCAGGGCGAGGTTGCAGCTGCAGGCGGAAGGAGCTCCACCTACTCAGCAATGGCGGCGGAGGGCAGGTGACCTGTTCACAGTAAAACGGCCTCTCGGCCTAATCAGACAAGCGGGGGACCTTCGCCGTGACACGGCGAAGGTGGTGCAGGGTCTGGCAGGTCGTGGGGTGGTGTCTGGCGGCGGCCCTAGGTCGGACTGCGACCGGAAAAGTGGGTTTGTTCGGGGGAGTGTTGTGGGGATGTGGAGTGGTAGTGGAGGGATGGGGGGTGTCGGGTGAGGTGAGGCGGAGCTTTTGGGGTAGGTGGCGAGTTGTGTGGAGTGGTGGATTGACGGGGGCAACTAGCCGGAGAGTGGCCGGAGATGGAGAAGGTGAGGGCGGTCAGGTCGGTCGAGGGTTTAATCAAATGTAAAATAGTGAGGAAAAGAAAGAGGGGGAAGTGGGGAGAAGTTCTGACCTAGTTGTAGAGTCGAAGGGGGCCGGAGTAGGGCGACAGTCGTATCGACTGTCGCCGGAGAAGAAGGTGCCCAGAGAGAGGGGGCGGCGACGAGGAGAAGCGGGAGAGCGCGCGCTGGGTACCGCGCGACGCGGGAAGAGCGGGCGAAGGCGGCTCTGCTGCTGGTACTGCGGCAGAGCGACGAGGAGGAGGAGGAAGAACCGCCGGAGCTGGAGGGCTTCTGCCGGAGTGGGAAGAGAGGAAGGAGGGGGTGTTTCTTTGTCAGATTCGAGTTGTTGAATGCGGCAGACGGTGGCGGCTTTTATAGAGGCGAAATCAGAGAGAAGGGCGGAGGGAGGCGACGTTCCTCCCTCGCCGGAGGATGGCCGAATTGCAACCCATACCTTCCGCACGTTCGCACGGAAGGTGTGGGTGATGGCAGAGATCGTGGAGGTGTCCCTGCGACAGCAGACGTCGCAGGGAACACCCCGTTGTCTTGGCAGGGGGTTGCCCTCACCCTGCGCGGCGCCATGCCTCGTCGGAGCATGGCGCTGCTTAGGGTTTTGCAGGGAGGACCCAAATGCAAAAACGATGAAGACTTAGGGGCCAAAATGCGAGGGTTTCAAAAGTTGATGGTCGAAAAGTAATAGATGAGGACCAAAATGAATAGTCGGTCAAGAAGGTCTCTTCTTAGGCTCAAGTTTTTATGCATGACTAAATGGGGCCTAAGGATTCTAATGGTGAATTTTATTTCTAGGTCAGACCTTGTTTGTCTGGTCAATTTACGTAAAAACCCAAATTAAATCATTAATTGGGCATGGTTCTCAATGTAGGTCAAAATGGGTTCCTAAGGCCAAATTGAAGGTTCTAAACCCTAGAGATTATTTTTCTATGAATTTTAGAGGGTTTAGTAGATTTTTGCTTTGCCTCGAACCTCGTGAATTGAAGTAGGTTTGTTTTAGGGTTACAGATTGTCATTTAATTCCTTGGAGTTGCTGTAGCCCATATCAGATCAGATCATCCCACTTTCCTTCTTATTAGGTTAGTTTGACCTATGTTTGGACCCTGAGTTACCCTGTTTGCAGATTGTGCTGGTAAAATTGCATTTTTACCCCTTATGACTTATTTTCTTCTTAAACTCAGAATTCTCTGAGTTAAGCCTTTCCTTGAGTTATGTAGGAGCTTTTATCCTCTGTATTAGGTCAAAATGAGCTAGTTATGGCTCATGATGAGGTTCTCATCACACACCTAGGACAGGTAATTTTCTATCCTCTCATTTTAACCCCTAAATTCTAAAGAGGAAGAAAAAGAAAGAAAAAGCAATTTAGGCATAACCTGTCTTCCATATTTAGTAAATCATCAAAGCTACCTGTTTTCAATTTCAACACAGTATATCTGTACATCCATTAAGGGTATTTAGGGCTAACACCTTCTTGCTTAAGCCCTAATTACCCAATCTAAAGGAAGCTAACTGGACCAAGTAGAGCCAATATAAGATTCAAAATTATGATTTTAGAGACACACTTTCTAAAGCAAGAATTGAGAATTCCCAAAAAGAAGTGTGCCTAAGCCATTGTTTGAAAGCACCTATTTAGAGAAACCCTAAGAAATTTGGCTCTTAAAAACACTTGAACCCTAAAAGACAAAGACCTAATAAGCTCTCAAAGGAACTAGCAGGTGAAGTTGACCCCTTGGGTCAACTAACCTTAAACTTAGGTCACTCTTTGCACTCAAAAAAGGCTAAAGTTCAAGTGAAAACCTAAGCACCTTGATCCTAACTAAAAGTGGTAGACTTAAGAGGTCAAGGTCCCCATTCTGGTCTACCTGGAATCTTAGTGACAAGAGAGGTCAGGTGGGGGAAACCCTGTAACCCGTGGGGACGCTCTACCGTGTAGGGGTCTTCGCGGGACTCACCCTCTCTGGCTGCTCAGGTAATTCTCAGGTGGATGATCTTTTGATCAAGGGGTCCATCTGCCCCGAACCTCTATAGTCACCCAACATTCTGGGTGTCTTGATTGGGTTTAGCACTTGCTAAACTCATCCTCTCCATCAATGTATGTTTGGTAGGAGGTTTTGGAAACCTCCTTTAGAAATTCACTCTCCTCGAGGTCGAGCCTCGGGGCCATTGTTTGTGCAACCAACACTTCACATAGACCTCTCCTTCGACTCCGAACCCAACTCACCTTCTTCCACAATGGCTCAGCCAGTTGAGGAAGAGAACAATCTGGAGCACCAGCTCCAGCGACTCAATGACCTCTTCCAGAACTTCATGCACCCACCGCAGCGTCCCATGATGCGGATCATTATAATCCCGCTGCGGTGGCTATTGAGCCTCTAGTCAGAATCCCGACTGGAGGACCTGATTCTGAACTAAAGCCCAACATGATTCATGCCATACCTAAATTTCATGGGCTTAATTCTGAAGACCCCTTCCATCACATTAAACAGCTAAAGCATCTGGCCCAAACTTTTGGGTAAGATGCACAAAATTGGGATATTCTCCTCATGAAGATGTTCTCCTTCTCCCTTATGGACAAGGCCGCCCATTGGTACCAAACATAGACCCGACCGATCAACAATTGGGAGGAGCTTCAGTTCGAGTTCCTGAAGAAGTTCTTCCCCGTTGGTTGGACCAATGCCTTGTGCCATTAGATTACCCAATTCACGCAACAAACAGGAGAACCTCTCCATGAGGCATGGGATCGCTTTCAGGATCTCATGAGGAAGTGCCTCCATTACGGAGTTCCTAAATGGGAACAAGTTTAGTCTTTTTACTAGGGACTCCGTGAAGATATTAGGCTTTTTGTCAATGCAACTTGCGGAGGGAATATCATGGATCAGCATGAGGACACCGTGTGGGAGATTCTCGAAAATATGTGCGAGAACTCCATCAATAATGACTCCATGGGATTATTTGATAGGACGAATACCCGCGCATCGACGAAACTTAGGGGAGCACACGAGACGCAGGGCCTGTCCGCATCAGTCGACCTGGAATTGATGGCCAGTCGATTGGATAAGGTCTCTATTATTGAGAAGAAGGTGGATGAGCTGACTTAGCACTTGCAGCGAGTCACCTCTGCACATAATTCCTTTGCACAACCTCCTTCCACACGGGAGACTGTGCAAAACATTCTCCACCGACCTTCTCCTGGGATGGAACCATATCCACCCCCATCTAATTCTTGGGTCGGAGGATCCTCCGAACCTTTCTATACTAGCTAGGGGAATTCCACTCCCCCATTCTCTGACTCTTTGGAGGTTCCTCAGACCTGCGAGGACCTCAACGCCATCCAGAATTATCCATTTTCCAATCCTACAATCCTGGATGGTGAAACCATCCCAACTTCCAGTGGGTGGGAAATTCCCAAACTCAAAGATCACCCTTCCAGCCCTGTCCACAACCACCTCGTCCTTACCAGCCGCCTCAGCCTCGGCCCAACCCTACTTATCCATCTAGGCCAAACCAAGACCAAATGTCCCTCATCCTTCAGACTCTAGCTGACATTCAGAGAACGAATGCGGCTATTCAGAAGCAACACAAGGACGAAATCACAGAGGTTCGAAACCAACTGGCTCAGTTGGCAAATTCTCGCCAACCAGGCACACTTCCTTCTCAACCTCTTCCTAACCCTAATAACGTGCCGACCCAGAGGCTCGTTATGAACCCAAACCTGGGCCAAGCACACATGATTTATCAGGCCCCCTCTGTTCCTTCACCTAACGAGATGGAGGCTTCAACTTCTTATGCGAGTTATTAGCAGCAACCCATCCTATCAAACCCTAACCAAAACCAGGCAGGATTGAATTCTGTGACCACCCGCAGTGGTAAGGAGACCCAAGATCCACCTTATCTAGACCACTCCAAGCCTGGTAGGGACCCAAAACCTAGGATAGTAATCCAGGACGTTCCTATCCCTGTCCCCGATCAAAGACCTGGACCTATCCTAGAAGAACCAGCCAAGGTTCCATTTCTCGAGGCCTTGACCAAGGGAAAGAAGACAACCAAACCCGTGGCACCTGAGGAGGACCTGGTCAAGCTCTTTGAGTAGGTCCAAATAAACATCCCCTTGATGGATGCAATTCGCCATGTACCGGCTTACGCACGATTCTTGAAGAATGTATGTACACCTTAGCGTAAGCCACGAACCAAGAGTGGGAGTCCAATTGTACTGTCAGAGCAAGCTAGCTCTGTAATCCTGAGCAGACTCCCACCCAAGGCAAAAGATCCAAGTACTCCCCTGATTTCATGCAAAATAGGTGAAACCCAGTTCGACAGAGCATTGCTGGACTTGGGTGCTTCCATAAATCTGATACCCACATTCCTACTTAACCACCTAGAAGAATCTGAGCTAAAACCGACTGAGGTGACACTACAATTAGCAGATCGATCTATAAAGTCACCAAAAGGGATTCTTGAGGATGTTATTGTAAGAGTGCGGGATTTGTATTTCCCTGTAGACTTCATAGTCTTAGACATGGACACACCTGAAAACCCTAGGGATACACCAATCATTCTAGGGAGACCTTTCTTGGCCACTGCTAGAGCCAACGTCAGTTGTGAGGAGGGCCAAATAGAACTGAAATTTGAAAATCAAACTCTCAAAAGTGATATCTTTAAGGTCCAACAAGGAATCAATTGCGGTGTCATTGAACATATCTGTGATATTAGGGCTTTGGTTGATGAAACACATTTTGAGAATAACCTGATTATGCCTCATCAACCACAGAAAGAACTTGAACCGCAATTAGAGGAGACAAACCCTGATTTAGACAAACCCATAACTCTTATCCTTTAACCTCACACTTACCCTGAGCCACCCGCGGCTACTGATAACCCCATCCTTGAACTAAAACCCCTTCCTGATCATTTGAAATATATCTTTTTGGGTTCTAATCAGACTTTTCCTGTGATTATAAATTCCAAGCTCACTCCTGATCAGGAATCCCGTCTGATTGCTGTTCTCCAGCAACATCGCAGAGACATTGGTTGGACTCACGATGACTTGACTGGAATAAGTCCCTCTTATTGCACACACCGTATTTATTCAGAAGAGGGCACACGACCTTCCCATGAGATGCAGAGACGTTTGAATCCCAATCTACAAGAGGTCGTGAAAAAGGAGATCATTAAGTGGTTAGATGCAGGGATCATCTACCCGATCTCCGACAGTCGTTGGGTGAGCCCAATTCAGGTCGTGCCTAAAAAGGCAAGGCTCACCACCATTACGACTGAAACCAGAGAAATCATACCTACTCGAATAGCCAACTCGTGGAGAGTCTGCATAGATTACCGACAACTCAATTCCTCCATGAAGAAGGATCATTTCCCACTACCTTTCATTGATCAGATTCCCGAGAAATTAGCTGGAAATCAATTCTTCTGCTTTCTTGATGGGTACTCTGGTTATAACCAAGTGGCTATTCATCCTGAGGACCAAGAGAAGACCACGTTCACCTACCCCTTCAGGACTTACGCATTCCGAAGGATGCCTTTCGGTCTCTGCAATGCACCCTCAACTTTTCAGTGGTGCATGCTTGCCACATTCTCTGATATGGTAGGTGATTATCTGGAAGTCTTCATGGATGACTTCTCAGTTTTTGGGGCATCATTTGATGATTGCCTCCAGCACTTGGTTCATATACTCAGGCGTTGCATCGATGTTAATTTGGTTCTTTCTTGGGAAAAGAGCCCCTTTGTGGTGCCTGAGGGGATCGTCAAGATGGTCTTTTCTTAGGCCCAAATTTTTATAACAGACTAATTTGAACCTAAGGATTTTAATGGTGAAATTTGATTTTAGGTTGGACCATGTTTGACCAGTCAATTTGCGTAAAAACCCAAATTAAGTCATTAATTGGGCATGGTTCTCATTTTAGGTCAAAATAGGTTTCAAAGGCCAAATTAAAGGTTCTAAACCCTAGGAAATATTTTTCTATGAATTTTAGATGGTTTATTTTATTTTTATCCTTCCTCGAACCTCGTGAATTAAAGTGGGTTTGTTTTAGGGTTACAGAATGTCATTTAATTCGTAGAAGTTGCTATAACCCTTTTCAGATCAGATCATCCCACTTCCGTTCTTGTTAAGCTTGTTTGACCTGTGTTTGGACCCTTAATTATCCTTTCTGCATACTGCATTGGTGAAATTACGATTTTACCCTTTATGATTTATTTTATTCTTTAACTCAGAATTCTCTGAGTTAAGCCTCTCTTTGGTTTTGTAGGAGCTTTTTTTTCACACTTATTTGGATTAAATTGTGCTAGTTAGGGTTCATGATGAGGTTCTCATCAAGCTGCTAGCCGTAGTACTTGCCCTTGAAAAATTTCGATCTTATCTCCTAAGTTGCCACGTCATCATCTACTCAGATCACACGGCTGTGAGGCATCTCCTTGCCAAGAAGGACGCGAAGCCCCGACTAATCCGATGGATCTTGCTATTGCAAGAATTCGACCTCGAGATTCGCGACAAGACGGGAAGACAAAACGTGGTAGCTGACCATTATTCTTGCCTTCCTTCTAAGATCATCAACCCTTCTGGACCCATCACGGAGCATTTCCCTGATGAGCACCTACTGACTATTGGTACTAGACTTCCATGGTTTGCTAATATAGTAAACTACTTGGCATCTCATCAAATCTCGTCTGATTGGCCGAAGGCCAAGAAAGACAAATTGCGCTTTGATGCCAAGTGCTACATTTGGGAAGATCCGTACCTCTTCCGCATAGGTGCTGACCAAATCATCCGGCGATGTGTCCCGGAAGGTGAAATCAATGATATTCTCTCCTTCTGCCATGACCAGGCATGCGGTGGCCACTTCTCTAGTCACAAAACAGCATCAAAAATCCTCCAGTGTGGCTTTTATTGGCCCACTTTATTCAAGGATGCATACAATCACTGCAAGACATGCAGTCATTGCCAAACTTTGGGCAACATGAGCCATCGCGACATGATGCCTTTGCCGCCGATTCTCGTATTCGAAATCTTCGATATTTGGGGGATTGATTTTATGGGCCCCTTTCCTGTTTCGGATGGCTTCGAGTACATTTTGCTAGCTGTGGACTACGTGTCCAAATGGATCGAAGCCATACCGACCCAAACCTATGATCATAAAATCGTTATCAAATTCATTCATCACAATATCTTCTCACGGTTCGGGATTCCTCGTGCAATCATCTCTGACGGGGGGACCCATTTTACGAATGCTCATTTCAGGTCACTGATGACCAAATACAGGGTATCTCATCGAATCTCCACTCCTTATCACCCCTAGACTAATGGTCTAGCTGAGCTATCAAATCGGGAGATCAAGAAAATCCTGCAGGTCACTGTTCATCATGACAGGAAGGATTGGTCGTCCTGACTTCCGGAAGCTTTGTGGGTTTATAGGACTACCCACAAAACCCAATTAGGCATGTCTCCTTTTAGACTGGTATACGGGAAGGCATGTCACCTTCCCGTCGAACTAGAGAACAAAGCCTATTGGGCAGTACGGAGCTGTAATTTAGATCTTTCTAAGGCTGGAACCCACAGAAAGCTTCAGATAAGCGAGATCGATGAATTACGCCTTGATGCGTACGAGAACTCGCGAATCTACAAAGAGCGGGTTAAAGCCTTCCATGACAAGCACATATCTAGAAAGATCTTTTATCCTGGTCAGAAGGTCCTACTTTTTGATGCCCGACTCAAACTCTTCCCTGGGAAACTACGATCCAAGTGGGTCGGACCATACCTTGTCCGACAGGTTTTTGGAAATGGAGCCGTAGAAATTAGTCCGCTCAGCCATGATTTCGAACCTTTCATTGTGAATGGTCAGAGACTCAAACAGTTCATTGATGTAACCTCTACAGATTTGCCTGAATCATCATTTATCCTCCATTTTCCTTGAGCATATTGCGCCCAGCCGATGGCGTAAAACTCAGCGCTCAACGGGAGGCAGCCCATCATTCTTTTTGAAAAAACCCGAAACCTTTTCTGACACCTTTTTGCACTTAAGGTTCACCCTTTAGGATAGTCGACTCCACCTCAGGTGCTTGCATCTGAGATTAGAAATCCTCCGCAACAGTCACCCCGACCCATTCACTCATTGAAACATCTATCCTAATGTATGAACTAAGTTAAATAAAAACCCTCCTAAGTTACAATGAGGACATTGAAAATCTTAGGCATAGGGGGGCATGAAAGTGCAAAACTCACAACAAAAGGTTTAAACAAAAAAATTCACATATGCCAAAAACACCATAAAGAAAAAAAAAATGATGAGAGGAGGAAAGAAATTTTGTGGACTCTATAAAGGAGGAGGATAAAAAGAGCAAAATGATCAAAAGAAGGAGCACAAAATGAAAGAAAAGTGAAGTCATTAGTAAAAAATTAAGGAGTTAACCTAAGTTCTAAACCTCATTCAGGAAAAGAAATGGAAAGTACACAGTGAGATCAGTAAGAACGCAAACCTTAGGCATTCTTGGATAGACTCTTAGTACCCATTAAGATCTAGACATTCCTCAAGAGGTTGAGGAAAATGAAAAGCTTAAGTATTAGGTCCAAGACTTAAGGAGTATTTGGCCTTGTTAACTAACTGTTGGTTTACGGGACTCAGTAACCTAAGCACCCTAACTTCACACACAGCCTGGTTCAGTAAGCATAAAAATCAAAATCTCGCAGAAGCGTTGCAAAAATTCTGAAAATGACACCTAGAGTAGGAGCGGTCGATCAACACAAGTTGATTTGGACGAGTTCCCAGCGCGGAGAGGTGGGAAATTCCCCTCGAAGATGCGTAACAAAATATCATCTCCTCGGTGCTTGTCTCTTAGGATATTTACATATCCTACTGGGGGCATGTAAGCACTCTACTGGTTCAGATTCCATGGATGGCATTATCACGAAGTGTCAATTGCCAGGGTCTGAATTCAGCCACGGAACACCATGGATGGGATTATCTTGAAATCTCAAAAGCCAAGGTTCTGGGGGTTACCATGGGCGGTGCTATCTCGAAGCATCGACTGCCAGGAACCCTTGAGAATTGATGATGGGGACAAGAAATCTGATACAGACCGTGTTGAGAAGCCAATCCTAAGCTAGAATTAAAAAGAAAAAGAGAGAGAAAACTCTCCAAACATATAAATCTTCTACCTCTCTTTCTTACAAAAGGCACTGCGAACTGAGTCAGGGCTAAAATTATCTCAAGCACGGGTGCTTTAACCACAAAGTCCAATAAGCCTTAGGTTAACTCTTGTAAGCCTTAAAAACCTTTGCTAAGGACTGAGGCTAAGGCTAGACAGATCTGGATCTTGGTTGGTACTAGAGTACCTTTTAGGTCTATAGTTGGCATTCTGACCTAGTCAAGGTGACGAAAGAAAAAATACTTATCTAAACTCACTAAGAACTTCATGGTCTAGAACAATGGTTGAAACCTTAAAATTTTGCTAAGGGACTAGCAAAAGCTAGGCATGGGGGTATGATGAGAACCTCATCATGAACCCTAACTAGCACAATTTAATCTAAATAAGTGTGAAGAAGCTCCTACAAAACCTAAAGAGAGGCTTAACTCAGAGAATTCTGAGTTAATGAATAAGACAAATCATAAGGGGTAAAACTGTAATTTTACCAATGCAGTACGCAAATAGGGTAATTAAGGGTCTAAACACAGGTCAAATGGGCTTAATAAGGAGGGAGGTGGGATGACCTGATCTGAAAAAGGTTATAGCAACTTCTAAGAATTAAATGACATCCTGTAACCTTAAAACAAATCAACTTTAATTCATGAGATTCGAGGCTAGATAAAAATTAAATAAACCCTCTAAAATTCATGGAAAAATATTCTCTAGGGTTTAGAACCTTTAATTTGGCCTTTGCAACCTATTTTGACCTAAAATGAGAACTATGCCCAATTTATGACTTAATTTGGGTTTGTTGCAAATTGATCGGTTAAACATGGTCCAACCTAAAATCAAATTTCACCATTAAAATCCTTAGGTTCAAATTAGGCTAGTATAAAAATTTGAGCCTAAGAAAAGACCATCTTGACCAACTTTACAAATTGATCCTCTCAAATTACTTTTTGACCCTTATCTTTTGAAACCCTTGCAAATGACCCCTATCTTTCTCGTCGTTCTTTGCAGAACGGTCCTCCCTGCCATTTCTGCGCGGTGCCATACCTCTGGCGACCTTGCGCGGAGGATGGCGCCGTGCAGGGCAAGGCGCCTGTCCTCAGGAACGAGCGGGGGGTTCCCTGTGTCGCCTCTGTCGCAGGGACCCTCCCCTGACCTCTGCAACCGGCCATGCCTCTTGTGCGAACGCACGAAAGGCATGGGTGTCCATTTTCGGCCATCTCCGGCGAGCACGGCACGTCGCCTCCTCGGTCCCCTCTCCTCGCCAGTGCCTTTATAAGGAGCGGCAGGGTCTGCCGTCTCCTTCAAGCTACTTCTGGCGGAGAAAAACCCTAGATTTCGTCTCTCCCCTCTCCGGTCAGAGTGCCCTAGCTTCCGACGATCCTCCCTCCTCCTCCTCGTCGCTCTGCTTCCATATCTGTAGCAGAGCCCACTCTGCCTCGTCCTCCCACGCCAGGCCGCACCAGCTGGCGTCCTCAGATCTCCTCCTTGTCGTCGATAACCCCCTCTTGGGCACCTTCGTCCCCAGCTCCGGCAGGCACCAGCCGGACTCCTTCCTCTCCCTCTTCATTAACTAAGTAGGTAGGAATCTTCCCCTCTCTCTCCCTTATATTTTCCCCTTCTTAATTTACCATTTCAACCCACCGACTGCCACTGTCCATCACCACCTTCCCCATCTCCGGCCGCCATCTCCGGCGAGGTCGCTCCACATCCACAGACCATTTCACCCCTCGCCGAAAAGCCCAAAAGCTCCCCCTCACTCCACTCAAACGTTTCCCCTACTTCATTCACCGCCCTTCACTGCCCGACCATCCCCCGAACACACCCACTTCCGCACACACAGTCTACCCTAGGTACACGGACACAGGCGCTCTTGCGCCTCGCCGAACTTCGCACTGCCTTCACCACACTCCGACGAGGCTCTCTACGTTGTTTGATGTGGCTGTGAGGCTGTCTTTGTGATTTCAGGTCTCCGCCTCCTCGCCGCCATTGACGAGCTGTTGAAGCTTCTTCGTAGGCAGCTCCAGGACCCCTCCAGCCCAAGCGTGAGCTCCAGGCAGCGCGGGGCACTTCCACGAGTGTGCCCAGGTTCGCGATTGGGGTCGCGAGCCTTCGCTGCTGCCCCAATTGGCAGCGCCTTCTCGCCTGCGGGCGCGCCGAGCAGAGGTGGGGCTTTAGTCCCACCTCGTAAGTGTGTGGCCTCGCGCCAACACATAAATTGATTTTGTGAATATAGCTGTTCACCTTCGATACACAGGGGTTAGGTCCCTCCCCCACGCACGCAGCGTGCCACGTGCTCGCACCTGCCCTCGCCCACGCTCACGCCCCGCGGGTCTGGGCCGAACCCGACTACCCGACCAAGCACTCCTCGCCCACCACCGCATGCCGGTGGGCCTAGTTCCAAGCGTGCAACCAGACCCAATTACCCGGCTCTGGGAGAGCTTTCCAAAGAGAGATTCAGAGAGTGAGAGAGACGCGGGGAAGGGGTAGGGGTAGGTTTTGCACTGATAGTTGTGTGTACACGCGGGGAAGAAGGAAAAAGAAGGAAGAAGTAGGCGAAGGAAGAAGAAAGGAAGGAGAGGAGTTGAAGGAGAAGAAAAGGAGCCACACTGTAGCAAATGCACAGTTAAGCCGTCTGAGCATCGAGTCAGATGTCGGAAGGGCAGCAGCCAGAGCAGAAGAAGGCAAGCTGAAGAAGAAAGAAAGAAGACGCAAAGAAAAAGAAGAAGACAGGAAGGAGAAAGAAAGAAGAGGAGAGACCAGAGCAAAAGAAAAAGAAGAAGAAGAAGAAAAGAAGGAAGAAGAAAGGAAGACTTAGCAGATTAAAGAAAGAGAAGGCAGAAGCCTCTGCAGCCGCAAGGAAGAAGAGAAGAAAATCAGAGAGGAAGAAAGGAGAAAGAGAAAGGGTCACCATAGCCGCAGCAAAGAAAAGAAGAGAGAAGAAGGCAGATTGAGGAAGAGAAGAATCAGCTGAAAGAGAAGAAGAAAAGAGAAGAGGAAGAGAGAAGAAGAAGCTAAAAAAAAAAAAGAGAACTTTTGCTCCCTCTCTCTCTCTTATTCTTTTTGTAGCAAAATTGTGAACCTTTATGTTTCTAGAATTATAGTTGCTCCCTGATTCAACCTCGGGAAACTTGTCATTCTGAGTAATAAATTATATTAAATTAGTAACTGTTTTGTCATATACCACAACAACAATAATAACCATAAAGATCAAAACACGCGACCACTTGGCAAACATCACCGTTTAGCTTTTCCTTCTTAGAATAAAAGAACTGACTCTCCTTTTGATTTAGTTCATGCTAATGTTTAGGGCCCGTATAGGATCCATAGTTTACAGCCTTTCATTTTTTTGTTATTTGGTGGATGATTGTACCTCCATGTCTTCAATTTTTGTGACGAAGGAAAACTCTGAAGTTCTTGTATTTATTCAAAATTCTTTCAAGAAATAAAGACTCAACTGCCAGTTACAATAAATTTTTTTTGCAATGATAATGTTCTTAAATTAATGAATACCAAGTTGACGCAATTCCTTATTTTCTTGGGAGTGGTTCATCAAGCATGCATTCATGCCTCCAAGTAAAATGGAGTTGTTGAATGCAAGCTATATCCTTTACTTGATGTAGCACATGCTATGATGTTTCAAATAAATGTGCCTTCACATTTGGGGTAGATGATGTCCTTCTTGTTGCCTTTCTTGTTAATCGGGTGTCTTTCTCTTTTTTGGGTGGTAACAAACCTCAATTTGTGTTGTTTTTGGATGCTTTTCTTGATAGTCCTGTGGTGTTTGGTTGTGTTTATTTTGTCCATTTTTTAAAGTGGATAAATTGGCTCTGCTGTCGATAAAGTGTATTTCTTTTAGGATACTTGATAACACAAAAGGAATATCGTTGTTATGATCCTATGGCACACAAGTTTTATATCTTTGCAGATGTTACCATCTTTAAGGATATACCCTTTTATTCTCATGCAGGGGACTCTTCTGCTCACCTTATGTCACAAGATGTTCCTCTACCTATCCCCACTCCACTACCACTAAAACCTGCTGAGCCCTCCCATCCACCAGAACCCAGTGGGCCTTCTCATCGACTAGAGGTCGATGTACTTGGACCCTGACCATCTTCCTTTTATCCTAAAACATTTTAGCACAGACCACCACCTGCTACTCAAGTTGAAGAGCCTCTCTCTACCATTCCTACTCAGTCCCCCTATTGACACCAACAACTCGTTTGGGGATCACGTAACCTCTGATGGCTCTAATATGGACCTTCCCATTGCCTAGTAAAAGGCTCCATGATCATGTTCGCAACCTTTTCCATTACTTTGTTACACAATTTATGTCTTTTGATTGTTTACCTATAGTTGGACAGTCCCGCTCTCTTACAGTTGATAGACATTGGATTCCTGATAGCCATTCTTAGGCTCTTTAGGGTTATAATTAAACCTAGGTAATGGAAGAAGAGATGCCTGCTCTTCGTCCCATAGGGACTTGAGAGCTTGTTGATCTGCTCCTTGGAGCAACAGTTGCTCATCTCAACTTTATCAAGATACTACTTTCCATTGCTGTCAATCAGTCCTGGCAAGTCTTCCAACTAGATATCAAAAATGCTTTTTTATATGATGATTTGGATGAAGAAGTTTATATGCAGCAGCATCCTGGTTTTGTTAGTCTGGCGGAGTGTCAGAAGGTGTGTAGGCTGCATAAGGCTATACATGACCTAAAATACAGTCCCAGAGCATGGTTTGACATGTTTAATTTGTAATTCCCTACTTGGAAGGGGTGAGATGTGAGTGACGTATAAAATATGGCATTAAAAAGACAACAATCTCACAAAATTAGCAATCGCATAATGTACACAATTATTTTTAGGTGGAAATCCAAATCGAGTGAAAACCACCACCTAACCCTCTCAACTTAAGATTTCCCGATTGATCTAGTCGATCAAATCCACTATACGAACTACTTAAACAAAGGTAGTTCAACCTCAAGTACAACCACGCTACAAGTACAAGGGTATCACTCCTCAACCCCTCCTCTTCACAAGGAGGATTTTGTCCCTCGATGGAGACGAGACTTCACAAAGCGAATACTCAAACCAAAGAACAATAAAAGTACAATAATCCTATAGAGGTGCAAATATTAAAACCTACCTTCTATAGGAGTTAGGAAACTTCCCTTTGGTGGAAGTGTGTCGATGTGACGATGCAGGTGCGTGAACCACACAACGACACTTCGTCGCTCTCGTAATCGCAGAGGGAGAGGTGGTGCATAACTAGATTCAAACTCTCTAAATGTGGAACAAATACTTGGAGAGCTAGAGCTTCTTCCAGATGATCTTCTACTTCTTTTCGACACAAGAGATGTGAGAGTGTGCTGCTTGGTGTGTCTTGGTGTATTTCTCAAGCCAAGGGATCCTCCTCTATTTATAGAGGGCCTAGGAAGGCTTTGGAAGGCCTTAAAAGGCTTCCATAGCCGTTGTGGTTGAACCCAAGGCAAAACAGGCTGTAATCAGAATCAATCATGATTCTGACAGGGTCATCAGACATCTAGTCCAGGCATCGGATATCTGGAAAACCTGTTTAAGACGTCTGAGAACTAAGTCAGACGTCTAATTCTAAGCGGGTTTCCTTCCTGACTTAAATCAGACCTAAACAGGGTTTTAGTGTATGGCCATCAGACGACATATAGGACGTCTGGCACTAGGTCTGGATGTCTGGAAACCTATTTGTTCTGCGGAAATGGATTCCCAAGGAAGGTAACGACTAGAAAATCTCTCAAAGGAGATTTTTGGTCAGTCGAGGCAAAACGGTCACATATCAAACGTCTGGGGTCCTCTACGGATGTCTGATATAAGGCTAACGGTCATTTTCGTCAACGTTTACATAGACAGCCAACATTCCACTAATTGGACATCTAGCAAAGGCATCAAACGTCTCCTAAGACGTCTAGACTAAGGTCTGGATGACAGATTCTAACAATCAGACGTCTGTACTAAGATGTTTTGGACGTTTGATCAAACAATCAGACGTCTTAAAAGTTACTATCAGACGTCTGATTTCCATATTAGACGTCTGATAAGGATGTCTGAACCTTATTTTGATTTTCTAGGTTATCTACAGAAAACCTAAGTATCATACGGTTTGTGCAAGTGTTCCTAGGACTATTGTTAGGGTACTTTGAGGCTCTTTAACAAGAGTCTAAGAAAAAAATAAAGAGCAACAAAAGAAACAAAATATAAAGTACAATAGAAAGGAAATCTATCATATTCTTCATCTTCTTCCTTCTTCAAGCTTTCGCTCCTCGTGAAGCTCCTTTGCCTCTGTCAAGCTCCTCCAATTTGCCATGGATGCGAGCTCGAACTCCGTCTAAACACTTGTCCCCATTTGCAATTTAACATGAAAACTAGAACTCAAAAGCAAATGTTAAAAGACATGTATTTTGTTATCATCAAAATAAACGATCTTGGTACTCTAGCACCAACAATCTCCCCCTTTTTCATGATGACATAATCATAAATAGTAATACATAAAATTCTCCCCCTTTTTGACATTATCAAAAAAGTTTTTATCAATTTTAATTCTCCTAAATTCCCCCTTAAATCATGCTCTTCTAGTTTTTTAGGTTAAATTTCTTTTAATTAAGAATGATGTTCTCCCCTTTTTGTAATAACAAGATGGCTATATATTTTCTCCCCCTTTCTAAAGGAAATATAGCTAACTTAACACCTCCCCCTAAATGATTGACAATAAGCTCATAATTTTAACTCCCCATATCTATATGCTAATGATGAAAAGATAGGGTTAAGGGTTTTACCTCACCTACCATGGCCAATAAAATGGCCCAAGTGGTGGTGGTGGATGCCACATCAGATGGGGCTCCTATCCGTAGCTTAGAGGTCTGGACATTGGTGCCGGTCTCCAATCGGATGGTTGACGTGCAACGGGTCGTGTAACGACTCGATTCCCGAGTCCCTATGAGACACGAGAACCGGACCGACTCGATTAATCCCAAGACCTAGTCGTCCAACGAGAAAGTAACCAAAAGAGCAGTAAAATAAACCACATTCAACATGAAATATAACTAGAAGTAACAAAATGCAGCAGTAAGAAAAAGAACTACTACAACATGTACCACCACAATAGTAGAACAACATTTATAACATAACATGAACTACAAGTAAAGAAAAGTACGGGGGGGTAACAAGAACTACTCACTACAGTGGAACAAAAGGGGTACAAAAGAACTGTGGTAAGTCTACTGGACCCTACTTGGCTCAGCGTCCTCTGCAGCCGCTGACCCTGGCTGCTTAACACCTGGTCCTGAAAAGTAACGAGTGTAACACGTCAGCGAAACGCTGAGTAGAGTGGCAGCTAAACTAAAGAAGCAGTAAAGTGTACAATAGCTGTTTTATTTTCTTTCTTCCTTTATTTATGTCTTTCTATTGTTTCACAATTTATCTATTCCTCAGATCCTTCACTTGATCTCGAATGTTCCTCGTGGGAACGATCTTGATTGCAGTCTTTTCCGAAGAGTAGAAGTAACACGTGGTGCTCTCCTGGCCGGGAGAGTCCCCCGTGGTGATCCTACTCTCAGTCAACCACCCCAAGGTCACTGACAGACGTAACGGTGACTACGGCATGCGCGGTAAATGTTACGAACGCGCGGCTTCAGACATCTTTTAAGACGTCTGGGAGGTGGCCCAGACGTCCGACCAGACGTCTGGAACCCCTTCCAGACGTCTGGGATTCAGTTTCGGTGGCACGCGCGGTTGCGTCTGTGCACCTGCACGCGCAGACCTGCAGATGCGCTCCTTTTTCCCTCTCCTCCACAGGCGCTGCCCCTCTGTCTCGCTCTCTCTCTCTCCCCGCGCGGCTTTAAAAAGTCACGCCCTCTCCCTCACTCTCATCACCTCCGCTCCCTTCCTCTTCTCCTTCCAGCCGGTGCACGAGTGCGAGCGTGAGCGAGCGGCGGCAGCGACTGCCGCGGTGGGTGCGGGAGGACGTGCTGCGCGAGGGAGGAGGTGTCGGTCGTGAGGGCTCGGGCCTGCCGGGGCAGCGAGAGCCAGCCGACGGGGGCGCAGCAGGCGCAGAGTGACGCGGGAGGCCTGCTGCAGCTCGAGCAGCAGGAGGACGAGGTGTGGCATGCGTCGCGGGCGGAGGGCGAGTCGCGCTCTGATTCTGGAAGTTTTTCCAGAATCAGATGTCTAGGATTCCAACCAGACGACGGGGAAGACGTCTGGAGGATTGTCCAGGTGTCTGGTAAGTAAGTTATTTTTCGTACCTTCTTCCTTTCCTTCGACCGTCCGTACTGAGCACGAGGATGTGTACGTGCAGGTTCTGAGATTCGCATCCAACGCGAATCAGACGTCTGGCAGTGGTGCCAGATGACTGGAGGGACTTCCAGACGTCCGGGGTGACCATCGGACGTCTGGGAACTAGGCCAGACGCCCCCGCAGGCTTCTGGACGTCTGAGAGACCACGCAGGACAAGGTACCATCTGATCCCCATTTTTAAGACGCCTGGAAGAAGTTCCAGACGTCTGATTTTGTACTGTTTCATCGTTTTCGACCCGTTTAGGGCCCGTTCGGAGTCCGTTTTCCGCATTTCGAGTTGCGTGCTTTTCGGAATTAAATCCTCTACCCGTCTACAATAGTTGTATACTGTTTTGAGAAACTCCTTGTGTTTGATCCTTGTGATAGGACCCTGTTCCGTTGCAGTCTTGGGGGTTGCGGGGGTACGTGGGATTCCTGACCACACCCCCAGTACGCCTGTTGTAACCGGTAGAGTGGCTTTTAAGTTTATTAGTATAATCTGTTAAATTATGGAACCATAAATAGAACCTAGGACATTGCATGAATCCTAGGAATGAGAAACTAGAATGAATGGTAGATCCTAGGGTGTTGCATGAATCCTCGGGCTGGAAAACTAGATTGTATGATAGATCCTAGGGTATGGCATGAATCCTAAGATGGGAAGAACTAGTGGAATATATGAATACTGTAGTCTCAGAAAATGTGGAAAGGAAATAATAGCTACCTGTAAATTGGTTTAACAGCTGCCTGTTATGAATAAATGAGCATGTCTGAGAATATGGGATGTATGAACATGAAACTGGAAAGGTGAAACCTGAATGTGCTGAGTTAAAAGGACTGGAACCCTACGGGGAATTAGGAGTGGAACTCCTGGAAAGAGAAAGGAATGGAACACAGAAAGAAAGACGTGGTAGTGTGCTGTCTCTTGGGTACGTAGTACCAAGGGAAATACCTGTACCTGTTTAGTGCAGAGCGGAGCCAGTCGCCTCAGGGACCCGGGGTTAGAACTGGCCACTTTGTACCGACTTGCTGGCCCTCATGTACGTAGTACCGAGGAGAGCTACTAGTGTAGGGAGGTATTAGCTACCCCACGGGCCCCGGGGTTTTGCTAGCCTCCTACACCGACTTGTTAGGCCCACTGGGCAAACCAGGGTAGTCAGGCGAGGGTGCGCGGACTGTGGAGGGGCAAGGCCCCTGTTTGGTTACTGTGGAGGGGTTCGACCCCTGTTACTGAGAGGGCTCTGCCCTGTGCTGGTTCCGTGCTGTGTTTTGGGCGCACCCGTTAACGGAAACGACTGACCGCGTGCCAGTGCGGGTTAGCTACCTGTGCGTTTATCGCGCGTGCCGTAGTCACCGTTACGTCTGTCCGTGACCTTGGGGTGGTTGACTGAGAGTAGGATCACCACGGGGGACTCTCCCGGCCAGGAGAGCACCACGTGCTACTTCTACTTTTTGGAAAAGACTGCAATCAAGATCGTTCCCACGAGGAACATTCGAGATCAAGCGAAGGATCTGAGAAATAGATAAATTTTGAAATAATAGAAAGGCGTAAATAAAGGAATAAAGAAAATTAAAACAGCTACTGTACACTTTACTGTTTCTTTAGTTTAGCTGCCACTCTACTCAGCATTTTGCTGACGTGTTACACTCGTTACCTTTCAGGACCAGGTGTTGAGCAGCCAGGGTCAGTGGCTGCAGAGGACGCTGGGCCGAGTAGGGTCCAGTAGAGTTACCACTGTTCTCTTGTACCTCTTTTTGGTTCCACTGTAGTGAGTAGTTCTTGTTATCGCTGTACTTTTCTTTACCAGCAGTTCATATTATGTTATGAATGTTGTTCTACCGTTGTGGAGGTACCCGTGCTCTTTTGGTTACTTCCTCGTTGGACGACTAGGTCTTGGGATTAGTCGAGTCGGTCCGGTTATCGTGTCTCATAGGGACTCGGGAATCGGGTCGTTACAGTAAACGCACGGGTACCTACCCCGCACTGGCACGGGGTCAATCGTTTCCGTTAACGGGTGCGCCCAAAGCACAGCACGGAACCAGTATAGGGCAGAGCCCTCTCAGTAACAGGGGTCCAACCCCTCCACAGTAACCAAACAGGGGCCTTGCCCCTCCACAGTCCGCGCACCCTCGCCTGACTACCCTGGTTTGCCCAGTGGGCCTAACAAGTCGGTGTAGGTGAGCTAACAGAACCCCGGGGCCCGTGGGGTAGCTAGTACTTGCTCTACACTAGTAGCTCTCGTTGGTACTGTGTACACGAGGGCCAAAAGTCGGTAGAAAGTGGCCAAACCTAACCCTGGGTCCCTGGGGAGGCTGGCTCCGCTCTGCACTAAGCAAGTAACAAGTGCTTCCCCTGGTACTACGTACCCAAGAGGCAACACACTTCCACATATTTCCTTCTCAGTTCCATTTCATTCTCTTTCCAGGAGTTCTACTCCTAATTCCCCGTAGGGTTCCAGCTCTTTTAACTCAGCACATTCAGGTTTCACCATTCCAGTTTCACGTTCTTACAACCCATATTCTCAATCATGTTCATTTATTCATAACAGGCAGCTGTTAAATCAATTTACAGGCAGCTATTATTTCCTTTCCACATTTTCTAAGACTGCAAAGTCTATATTCATATCACTAGTTTTCCAGTCCTAGGATTCATGCCGTACCCTAGGATCTATCATTCAATCTAGTTTTCCAGCCCTAGGATTCATGCAATACCCTAGGATCTATCATTCAATCTGGTTTCTCATTCCTAGGATTCATGCGATGCCCTAGGTTCTATTAATTGTTCCATAATTGTAACAAATTATGTTAATAATTCTTAAAGCCACTCTACCAGCTACAACGGGAGTACTAGGGGTGTGGTCGAAAATCCCGCGCGCCTCCGCAACCCCCAAGACTGCAATGGAACGGGATCCTATAACAAGGATCAAACACAAGGAGTTCCTCAGAACAGTATATAATTACTGTAGACGGGTAGAGGATTTTATTCCGAAAAGAACGCAACTAGAAACGCGGAAAACAGACTCCGAACGGGCCCTAAATGGGTCGAAAACGACGAAACAGTCTAATATCAGACGTCTGGAACCTCTTCCAGACGTCTTAAAATGTGGGTCAGATGGTACCTTTGTTCTGTGTAATCTCTCAGACGTCCAGAAGCCTGCGGGGGCGTCTGGCATAGTTCCCAGACGTCCGATGGTCACCCCGGACGTCTGGAAGTCCTTCCCGTTGTCTGGCACTACGGCCAGACGTCTGATTCGCACCGGATGGCGAATCTCAGAACCTGCACGTACCCACTCATCGTTCTTAGTACAACGAGTCGCAGAAAAGGACGAAGGACGAAAATAACTTACTTTCCAGACGTCTGGACAGTCCTCCAGACGTCTTCACCGTCGTTAGGTTGGAAGCCCAGACGTCTGATTCTGGAAAATTTTCTAGAATCAGAGTTCGACTCGCTCTCCGCCAGCGACACACGGCCGTGCCGCGCCTCGTCCGCCTGCTGCTCGAGCTGCAGCAGCCCTCCAGCGACGCTCCACGCCCGCGGCTCCCCCGCCGGCCAACTCTAGCTGCCCGAGCAGGCTCGAGCCCTCACGGTCGAGCTTCTCCTCCCTCGCGCAACACCTCCTCCTGCAACTCACCGCGGCTGCCGCTGCCGCCTCCTGCTCGCACTCGCGCTCTCGCACCGGCTGGAGGAAGAAGAAGGAAGCGGTGGAGATGAGAGTGAGGGAGAGGGCGAGGGCCTTATAAGGCCGCGCGGGGAGAGAGAGAGAGAGGGAGCGCAGCCTGCGCCTGCAGGAGGAGAGAGGGAAAAAGAGGCGTTCGCAGGTCTGCGTGCGCAGGCGCGTAGACGCAATCCTGCGTGCCGCAGAAATTAAATCCCAGACGTCTGGAAGGGGTTCCAGACGTTTGGTCAGACGTCTTAAAAAGGCATCTTGAAAGCGTGTTCGTAACAGGTCGATCGGTTATTCGTCGTCTCATCGGTCTTCTTGTTTTCCTCCTTGGTCTACTCCTTGGTCCTCCCAACTCGAGTTGACCATTCTTGAGCTTGTAGGTCCAGTCCTTTACGTTGATATCTTCTTCGAAACCTACAAAACAGGATTCCAATTCTTTCTTTGGTATCCAAGTGAGCTTGAATTCGTATTTGTTAATGGGTCTCCTTGACGGAGATCCTTTCTCAATCTTAGGGCTATACAATTTATCTACCTTATTGATTAACTTGTTAGAATTTTCCCTAAAACATGCAATTTCCTCTTTTATAATGTGCATCTATTTTTTAAATCAGAAATTTCTATTTTAAAACTAATATTTTCCTCAATCAACTTATTATTTACAATGATTAGGTTATGATTTTCTAACAATAAGTCATCATTTTTAGGACTGGTTTCTAGGTCCTTAAGTAGCTTCTCTAATCTATCATTTTCAGATTTTAATATGCTAAGTTTTCTACTTTTAATGAGAGTAACATCATTAAAATCTCTTTGACTAACATCACATAGTTCATTAAAAGCTTTTTGTAAGTCCGAGTTTACCTCATTGTTGGAGTCGCTTTCGCTGTCGCCTGCTGTTGCCATGAAACCCATGCAGGCGGTTTCATTCTTCTCAGGATTTTCTTCTTCTTCCTCCGAGCTCGAGTCGTCCCAAGTCGCTTAGAACACCTTCTTCTTATACTTCTTCTCCTTCTCGTTCTTCTTCTTTTTGTTGAGAAGATGGCACTCGGGTCGAAGATGACCCTTTCGTTGCAGTGGTAACAACATCTCGGGCTTTCCTTTCCTTTCTCCTTCTTTTCTTCCCTACAAAACTTGGAAAATTTTTTAAGTAAGAATTTAAAATCTTCGTCATTGGAACTTACCTCGCTATCTGACGTGGCTTTGAATGCGAGGGTCTTCTTCAGTTTTGGCTCCAGTGTATCATTCTTCTTCTGCTTCAGTTTTGTCTCATAGGCCATTAGATTGCCTAGGAGATCCTCCATGTTGAGCTCCTCCACTTCGTTCGCCTCTTCGATGGCGGTAACCTTCTGCTCCCATTCTGATCCAAGGGAGCGAAGAAGTTTCCCTTGAAGTTCTCCCTTGATAAAGGTCTTACCTAAAGCTTTTAAACTATTTACAATGAGAGTGAACCTAATGTTCATCTCACTTAGAGATTCGTTAGACTTTATTGAAAAAGACTCAAATTCTTGAGAAAGTAAATTGATTTTAAAAGTATTTACCTTAGAAGTACCCTCGTGAGTTACCTTGAGTGTGTGCCATATCTCGCATGCAGTGGCACATTGCGAGATTCTATTGAACTCCTCCGGGTTCAACACGTAATACAATGTGTTCATTATTTTCGTGTTGAGAGAGAGTTCCCGGATCTGCTGCTGCAAGTATCCTGTGGTGGGTCTCTCTGGGATGTCGAAAGGGGTCTCACATCGGGCTCATATTGTGAAGTCATTGGCTTGAAGCCATGTCTTCATCTGCAGCTTCCAGTACGGGTAGTTGTTCTCGTCAAATAATGGTTGACGAGTGGTAAACTGCCCCTCAAGAATCCTTGTCGCAGAGCTGCTTCCCTCCATGATCTTCTTGCTAAGTGTTACTCTAATCTTGCAAGAACCTGCTCTGATACCAATTGTAATTCCCTACTTGAAGGGGGTGAGATGTGCGTGACATATAAAAAGCGGAATTAAAAGCTAACAATCTCACAGAATTAGTAATCACACAATGTATACAATTATTTTTAGGTGGAAACCCAAATCGGGTGAAAACCACCACCTAACCCTCTCAAGTTAGGATTTCCCGATCGATCTAGTCGATCAAATCCACTATACAAACTACTTAAACGAGGGTAGTTCAACCTCAGGTACAACCACGCTACAAGTACAAGGGTAGCGTTCCTCAACCCCTCCTCTTCACAAGGAGGATTTTGTCCCTCGATGGAGATGAGAATTCACAAAGCAAATACTCAAACCAAAGAACAATAAAAGTACAACAATCCTATAGAGCCACAATTATTAAAACCTAGCTTCTATAGGAGTTAGGAAACTTTCCTTTGGTGGCAGTGCGTCGATGTGACGACATGGGTGCATGAACCATGCGGCAGTGCTTTGTCGTTCTCGTAATTGCAGAGGGAAAGCGGGTGCGCAACTGGATTCATGCTCTCTAGATGTGGAACAAATACTTGGAGAGCTAGAGCTTCTTCTAGATGATCTTCTACTTCTTCTTTTTTTTGACACAAGAGATGTGAAAGTGTGTTTCTTGGTGTTCGTACGACTTTCTCGTGTTTTAAATTAACCTTGTTGCAGTATAGTTGAAAAAGCGTATGAACAAATAAAAATTTTTATTACTTGAAATTTGAAAATATTTCGAGGTCAAACTTAGGGAGTAAATTGGTATTTAGAAGTCAAAAATCACAAAACGTGAAAGATAATGTTTAGTAATAATGCACTGTATATAAAGGGTAGAGAGTAAAAACATAAAAAGAAACAAGTTCTTTTTCTTTTCTTCCTTCTTCTCCTCTCTTTCCTTTTTCTTTCTTTCTTCTTTCTTTGTCTTTGGCCTTCTTCAGACGTCTGATTCTGTGAATCAGACACCTTAACTAACGACTGCTACAGTGCTTCTTCAGCCTTCTTTGGCTTCTTTTCTTCTCTGCTGCAGCTCCTTCCTCTCTGCGGCAACTCTTTCCTCCTCTTTTCTTCTTTTGGCTTTCTGAGCTGCTGCGCCTCCTCCTCCTTCTTCAAGTCCTTCCTTCTCCTTCAGCTGCCCTTCTTCTTTGGCTCCTTCTTCTCTGCCTTTGGCCAAGTCCTTTTGCAGGCTTCTTCCTTTGCAGCTAAGTCTTCAGCTTCTTCTTCCTTCAGCTACTCCTCTTCTTCTCTTCCTCTTCCCTGCAGCTGCTTCCTCTTCGTCCTTCTTCCCTGCACAGCACAGAGAAGCAAAACCTACCCCCTACCCTCTCCGTGTCTCTCTCTCTCTCTATTTTGCTCTCAGGACATAGCTCTCCCAGGGCCAGCCGGGTAATCGGGTCGGGTTACGCGCGCCCAGGTCCAGGCGCACCGGCGTGGGTGGTGCGCGAGGAGTGCAGGGTAAATGGGTCAACCAGGTCTGCGTAGGTGTGGTCGCGGACGAGGCAGGTGGAGTGGGCGAGGGACCTCATCCCGTGTTACTTGAGGCGACGGGATAAAAGCACAAAATCAATATAAGTCACTCACCTGCGTTGAGAACTTCCGAGGTGGGACTAAAGTCCCACCCGCTTTTGCTTGCGCGCCCGCAGGAGGCTTTCCTTCAATTGCTGCAGTTGGGTGCTTCGCTAAGTCAATTGCCTGGCGATGTGCGTGCGCGAGACCAACCCGCGCCTCCTGGTCCCGGGAGCCTAGAGCATTGGGGCCTGGAGCAACCTTGCAAGCTCCTTCAGGTTGTCGCTAATGGCAGCAGAGGCTCACACCTGAAACACACGAACACGGCCTCGCGATCCTGTCAAATGCCTTGGGGAGCTTCGCTGTGTCACGGCGAAGGTGAGGCGGGGGTTGGCATAGCGTGGGGGCGCCTGTGTGAGTGTGCCTAAGGCTTATTGTGGCTGTGCAGGTGGGTGTGTTCGGTGGGCACGTGGGGTGTGTGTGGTGGTTAATGGAGGAGTGGATGGTGATCAGTGAGTGATGGCGAAGGTTCTGAGGTGGGTGGCGAGGCGTGTGGACGGGTGGAATGACGGATTCGCCTCGCCAGTGGTCTGCTGGAGATAAGGGAGATGGAGGTGATTGGCGGCTGTTGAGGGGAGTTTTCTAAAATTAAGTAGGGAAAAATAGAGAGTAGAGAGAGAGGAACTTACTGAGGAGAGTTGGATGTAGGGGGGAGGCGGAGGGCAAGTGGCGGGTATCTGCCGTCGCTGAAGACGAAGACCCTGTGGTGAAGAAGTGGCGATGAGGAAGGGGGTCGGAAGGGCGTGCACTGGTACGGTGCGGTGCGGAGGAGCACGGCGGAGATGTCTCTGCCACTGGTATGGTGGCAGAGCGACAAGAAGAGGAAGGGAGAGTCGCCGGAAGCTGTGGGCAGTTGGTCAGAGTGAGGAGGAGACGAATTTGGGAGGCTTTCTCTGGCCAAATCAAGCTTACTGGAAGCGGAAGGATCTGGGCTTCCTTAAATAGGCAAGGGCAGAGGGAAGAATCGAGAGAAATCGGCAGGAAGACCACGCCAGAGGTATGGTCGGAGGAGACTCATACCCCTCGAGCGTTCGCATGAGATGTATGGGATGTTTCAGGGCATGGGGAGCTGCCCATGCGGTAGGGGGCTTCGCAGGGAGCTCCCCTTTCAAATTTGAGAGCGGCTCCCCATGAGATCGAGAGAATCTCCGTGCAAAGTCACCGGAGGTATGGGTCTCTACTGTGATGGTAGAGGGACCAAAATGAAGAAAGAGAAGAAGTTGAGGGGGTATTTGCAAAGGTTTCAAAAAGTTAAGGGTCTGAATGTAATTTGGTGGACCAAATTGCAAAGTAGGTCAAGATGACCTTCCCTTAGGTCTAAATTTTCGTATAAACCTAATTTGGACTTAAGGAATCCAATGGTGAAGTTGGATTTTAGGTTTGACTATGTTTGACTAGACATTTTGGACAAAAACTTAAATTAGGTCAAATATTAGGCATGGACCCAAATTTAGGTCAAAACAGGTTCCAAAGGTCAAATTGAAGGTTCTAAACCCTAGAGGATATTTTTCCATGAATTTTAGAGGGTTTAGTTGATTTTTATTTTTCCTGGAACCTTGTTAATTTAAGTGGGTTTATTTTAGGGTTACAGAATGTCATTTAATTCCTAGATTTCACAATAACCCTTTTCTGACTGAACCATCTCACTTTTTCTCTTATTAAGTCTAATTGACCTATGTCTAGACCCTTAGAAATCCCGTTGATGCATTGCAATGGTAAAATTACAGTTTTACCCCTTATTTTATGTTCTCTTCCCAAATTAATGTTTCCTTGAATTAAGCCCTTTTCTTAGTTATGCAGGAGCTCTTGTTCACTTTATTAGGTCAAAATATGCTAGTCAGGGCTCATGATGAGATTCTCATCACTTGGTGTGTCTTGGAGTATTTCTCAAGCTAAGGGATCCTCCTCTATTTATAGAGGGCCTAGGAAGGCTTTGGAAGGCCTTAGAAGGCTTTCATAGCCGTTGGGGTTGAACCCAAGGCAAAACAGGCCATAATCAGAATCAATCACGATTTTGACAGGGTCATCAGATGTCTGGTCCGGGCATCAGACATCTGGAAAACCTGTTTAAGACGTCTGTGAACTAAGTTAGACATTTGATTCTAAGCGGGTTTCCTTCCTGACTTGAATTAGACTTAAACAGGGTTCTAGTGTATGGCCATTAGACGACATAGAGGATGTATGGCACTAGGTCTGGATGTATGGAAACCTATTTGTTCTGCGGAAATGGATTCCCAAGGAAGGTAACGGCTAGAAAATCTCTCAAAGGAGATTTTGGGTCAGTCGAGGCAAAATGGTCACATATCAGATGTTTGGGGTCCTCTACGGAAGCCTGATATAACGCTAACGGTTATTTTCCTCAACGATTACATAGGAAGCCAACGTTCCACTAATTAGACGTTTGGCAAAGGCATCATACGTCTCCTAAGACGTCTGGACTAAGGTCTGGACGATGGATTTTAATAGACAGAACCTATAAAGTCCAGCCTAGATGTTTTGGATGTCTGATCAAATAGTCAGACATCTTAAAAGTTACTATCAGACGTCTGATTTCCAGATTGGACGTCTGATAAGGTTGTCTGAGCCCTAATTTGATTTTCTAAGTTATCTACTGAAAACCTAAGTATCCTAGGGTTTGTGCAAGTGTTCCTAGGACTACTATTAGGGTATTTTGAGGCTCTTTAACAAGAATTTAAGAAATAAAATAAAGTGCAATAAAAGAAACAAAATATAAAGTACAATAGAAAGGAAACCTATCCTATTCTTCATCTCTTTCCTTCTTCAAGCTTTCGCTCCTTGCGAAGCTCTTTCGCCTTTGTCAAGCTCCTCTAATCCGCCATGGATGCGAGCTCGAACTCCGTCTAAACACCTGTCTCCATTTGCAATTTGACTTGAAAACTAGGACTCAAAAGCAAATGTTAATAGACACGTGTTTTGTTATCATCAAAATAAACGATCATGGTCCTCTAGCACCAACATAATTCAGCTATGTAGAGGTTTGGATTTATGCAATCCACATTAGATCACTCAGTTTTCATGAGACATACGCAGGTTGGGTCCAATATTCTGATTGTGTATGCTGATGATATATTATTGACATGGAGTGATACCAATGGCCTAGAAGAGACGAAAAGCTTCTTGCATTCACTATTTGTAACAAAGGACTTGGGGTTGATAAGTTATTTTCTTAGCATTGGGATGCACCATATGGATGGAGGCTTGGTTCTCTTACAGAGGAAGTATGTGCTTGGTTGCAAACTGACTGAGATGCCTCTAGATCCTATGTTTCATTTGGTAGACATTGACAGTCTTGTGTTAGAAGATGTTACTAAATATAAAGCTATGGTGGGTAAGCTGCTATATATTACTATGACGAGACTAGACGTATCTTATGTCGTGGGAAGGCTAAGTCAATTTATGTGGAAATCTAGAGAAATAAACTAGCAAGGTGTTTGTCAAGTGTTGAGATATTTGAAGAGTTCACTAAGAAAAGGGCTATTTTATCAAAGGCATGGCCATCTAGATGTCTGTGGATACTTAGATGCGGATTATGTAGGTGCGCATGAGGATAGGAGATTTACTATAAGGTATTGACCTATGTTGATAGAAATCTTGTCACATGGTGTAGCAAGAAATAGATATGATATCCAGGTATAGTGCATAATCAGAATACAGGGCAATAGCTCATACTACTTGTGAACTTTTCTAGATTAAATTTATTTTGAAAGACTTTGGTGTGAAAGTTTATGGTCTTATGCTTATGTATTGTGATAACAAGTGATTGCGTAGCAATCATAGGTCTTAATTGACCTAAATTAGGGTAGGACTTAGCATAAGTTAGGGTTATTCATTCATCCATACGCATTATCTGCATTTTTACTGCTTTCCTTTAGCTATGCATAAAATAATGTTATAATGTGTTGATTAAGTGCATTATGTCGATTGCAGGGAATTAGCTGATCAGGAGCTGGATCTGAAGCTGGATCAGGAATAACAGGAGTTGTAGCAGAGCTGGGGCAGAAGGCCCAGTTTAGATGTAGGAATAATAATGTAAGGGGGTTAAAGGTTTTCTATTCTATTAAGTAGAAATAAAACAGTAAAATGTGAAGAGCTTAGGTCCATCCTAGCCCTAGGATAGCCTAGAGACTTCCCCAAGCCTTAGCCACCCTTAGATTAGGTCACAACACCCTAGGAAGCCCTACAACCCTAGTTCCAACCCTTCTCTGGACGTCCAGATAAGTTTTAAGACGTCCAGGCCCCTTAGCCAACTCCCGCACACTTCAAACCCACTTCTGCAGTGTTATTGGACATCCAGACACTTTGTCAGACGTCCAATTTCTGCAGAATACCCAAAACAGAACCCGAAATCCTTCCTGACTCTGATTAGACGTCCAGACAACAAGTCTGGACTTCTGATTTTTGAGTATAAGACGTCTGATTATATAATTAGACGTCTGATACTGCTCTCCAATTCCTGTTTTGAGATTTAAGCCTTGATCTTGGATCTCTAGGTCCCTAAACCCAATTCCAACCTCATAGGAACCTAAATTAAGGTGCCCTAACCCTAGTACATCACCTATAAACCTCCCTAAGGACCTAATTAGGTCCTCACTAAACCTAATTGACTTGGATCTTAGTCAATTCCATCAGCCTATTCAATTGGACTCATTGAGTCCAATTGAGCCCTGATCTCAGCACACACTGTCCAATTGGACTCAGTGAGAGTCCAATTGACCTAGACCTGACTTAATTGAGTTGTTTTACTCTCAATTAAGTTTCCACACACCCAATTAAACTTGTATTAAGTTTAATTGCACTTTACCTTAGTGAATTAGGGTTTATAACCCTAATTTGAGACCTACCTTGACCTAAACCCACTAGAACCTAACCTAATCAACCTAGCCACCTAAGTTTCGACCCACACACACCATCCACACGAAAATATCTAGCCTAGAGTTCTCTAGAACTCTCTACCATGTGTGGTTGCCTTGGTTGCCAAAAATAGCAACCAAGAGCCATTCAATTTTTAGATCCACATTTGGTGGATCTAAAAACCACCATCCACCCTCTCTCTCTCACTCTCCCACGAGCTCCCACCATAGGCCTCTCTAGAGAATTCCATAATTCTCTAGAGAGCTTCCATTGGGTCTATAAAAAGACCCCATGGGTGGCTATTGGCACCCATTCACTCCCTTGGCAATTGCTCTCCATTGGTGCCATTCACGCCACCTCCACTCAGCCACTCACTCCACCTCCACGAGCTCACTACCACCACCATGGAGTACACCATGTCGGGATGCTGGATCAACCCTACCTCTCTCCAAGGGTCGACCTAAGCTACATTGGCCGCCCCTCATTCTCCTCTCGACCACTCCAAGGCCATCGGGGACCACCCCTGAATGCCCTCTATTCTTTTAGCTCTAGATCATGCTCTTCATAATTTTTATTGCTTTCATTTACTGCTTAGTAGAGTAGTCTTACTTCTCCCCCAATGATGCATGCGAAATCCCCCCGTTGATTCTTGTATGCAATCGTTTTCTGGTAGTTAGATTTAATTTTAAGCATTCATGTATAAGCTTTCCTCTAGATTTCCTTGTGCAACAACTCTCCCATGATGAATGAAATTTCATTTTATATCTATATATATATCTTTTATGTGTTTGAAATCACCATGGGCTGAATGATTATTTTATTTGCGTGATTTAAGTGCCTGTTCTTTAACCGCCTATATATTGCGCACCAGAATATTAAGTAGAGCGGCTTTAAGATCGATTTCAAAAACAAAAACAACGCCTCCCAGAGACGAACGACCGGGACTCAAAGTCTCGTTATTTTCAAAACAATATCTTTGTTGGATCGTATTTCACAACTATACTATGACGTTTTTATCAAAAATGCCACCTGTGACTCTCCAACAACAAGGCAGTTACTTTCCTTGCTAATAATCCAACCTTTCATGAGAAGAGTAAGCACATGGAACTTGATTATCATTTTATCCAAGATGCAGTGATAACAGGGAAGATTATCGGTGAGGATTAGATTGCTAATGTTTTTACTAAGGCCCTAACACAGAAGTGGTTAGAGTACTTGTGCTCCAAGTTGAGCATGCCCAATGTCTGTGCTTCAGTTTTAGGGGTACTGTTGAGAGATAAGGTATTATTATTATTTTTGTAATTTTTATGTCTTACGTGAAGTTGATTGTATTTTACCCCAAGGAGTCTCACATTAAGGGTTGCCCAATAAAGTTTACGCTCTCATTTCCCAACATATAAGAAGTTACATAACACCATAATTTGCATTAGATGATTCCTTATTGTCAATAAATTGTTCTTTAGAGTGAAATCCATTGATTGTTGAGTGGAAACTAATGAAGATGTAAAATGTGAACGATGACTTCTACTGTAACACAAAAGCAACCTTTATAGTTTATTGAGTAGGAATAAACCCCAAGAAATTAACTAAAATACTTAAGTTGAAGTTGTTGTGTAATGATCTAGATCAGTAAGTTATTCAATTTTCTCACTAAAAATCTTGATGCTCTCATCTAAGTTGATATAGTTAATCAATTAATCTATTACAAAGTGATGCATGACTTTAAAGATGGCTTACATAGACTATAAAGATAGCTCTTACTATCATTTTTATAGCATAATATTTATCCTTATACAACACTTAGATCCTATGTCTTTAATTAGTTATAACTTTGATTTCATTTATAATGAATGGAGTTTATTTGAGAAAGAGCAACTACCTTCTATAACTTATTAAGCATTGATAGATGAACCTTCTAGCGTCAACCTGAAATGCTTAGACTCAAATTCTTGTATAGTAATTTACATTCTTTATAACCCATTCTTCACTTCTATGAGCTTCAAAATCTAAAATGATGCTAAGTACAGTCACAACATCCATCATCATAGAACTCTATTGATCAAACCAGTAAGCACATGGTAGAGGTGGTCATTGATGGACAATAAACCCTATGTAAGTGGGTAGCAGAACCTCTCCGTCATATCATCATCAAAAGGACAAACATGTAGTCACAATAAACCCTACGCTAATCTTTGGGTGAAAGAAGTCCTTATTCCTTCTCGTGACCTAAGCCAAGTAGAGGACAAATCAGAAGATCGAGTATCTAAATCAGGCCTGTCATTCAAATTGGCCCCCTTTTTTTTAATTTTCCTGAGAATGGTAAGTATTTAATATTTACTAATTTTTATCCTGATTGTGGAAGGAAAAAAAATCAAAATCATATCATAATTTTACTATCTTTTGAAATAGTGTCACCTTATCAAATAAATAAATTAATTAAATATATCGATATATTTTAATTTTTAATTGATATATTTTAATTTTTTTATTAAAATATATCAGATAAAAATTAAAATACACTATTGATATTTGAAATGATATTTTTTAATTAAAAAATAAAGTAATATCCCCACTTAATAAATTAAATATATCGATGTATTTTAATTTTTTACCGAAATATATTAAATTAAAACTCTACAATGGTATTTTTTTTATCAAAAAAAATAAAGAAACATCCTCGCTCTATATATTAAATGCATCGATGTATTTTAACATTTCATATAGAAATCTAAATAACGGCATTTTTTTGTAAAAAAATAAAGAAACACTCCACTCAATAAATTAAATACATCGATGTATTTTAAATTTTAATTAGTATATTTTAACATAATGGATATAAATATAAATAATGGTATTTTTTTGTCAAAAAATAAAAAAATATCTCTACTCGATAAATTAAATATATCGATGTATTTTAATTTTTAATTAATATATTTTAATTTCTCACAAGAATATACTGGACAAAATTTTAAATATAATGTTCTATCTATCAAAATACATCCATACAGAATTAAAATATATCAATTAAAAAATAAAGTGCAATGCATGAGAGAGAGAGAGAGAGAGAGAGAGGCTGCTGGATCAAAGAAATAAAAAATAGGAAATCAGATACAAATTAAAGATTAGACAGATGTACTCTAGAGTAGATGTCGGTAAATATTTTAGTAGACAGATTGACATCTCTCTGGACAACGGCCCCCTTCCTTCAGATTACGCAAATTGCATTAGATGTGTTGGGCCTCCGGCCCGCAATACAAGCGAATTCGTCTTCACCCAACGGAACGTATTACCATCTTCTCCCCCCACTCCCGCAAGTCCCTAACCCGTGACACTGCTCTCATCTCATCTCCACTTCCCGCTTCCGCCGCCACCGGCAGCCTCGCAATCGAAGGGGGCGGCAATACCGATCGATCGATCGATCGAACGAACGAACGAACGAACGAGAGAGGCACATAGCGCACATATGTTTCCTTCGGCGTTGCAAAGGAAGGCGTGCGGCGGCATGGCGGCCTTGGCGCGGAGCCGCCTCCTCCCACAAGCGCGCTGCCTGACGGGTCCCGCGGTGGCACTCCCGTGCCCTCCCCTCCCTTCTGGTTGCAACTTGATCTTTCCACTTTCCCCTTCCCCTTCCCGGCCCACGCCTCCGGCGGAGGTCCATCTGCAGATCCCTCGTCCCTTCCCCTTCGTTGGCTCCATGGAGCTTATGGCCGTCCCCAAGAAGAAGGTACGGGATGCTCATTTTTGCGACTATAGGTTTTTCCTCGTCATGGTCGTGTCCTGTCGGTTTGAAATGTGGTTGTTGGACTTCGTGGATCACTTTTCTTTCCAATGAGATACTGCAAATGCTTAGCACCTTATGATTTTTCTGACTTTTTTTATGTGTAATAATACAATACGTTCTTCATATGATCTTCATAAGAAGATTTATAGTGAAATTTGTCCGAAATACAATTTCGTTTTAGAATGGGCATTCTGAATTGAAATAGGAAAGAGTGATAGGATTTTTTTTTTTTTGGGTTACAATATATAGATGGCGAATACAAGGATTCCTCATTTTCTGGATTTCTTGGACTGATTCCATTAGCGTAGGAATGCCTACTAAAAACTGAGACAAAAGTTTGAAATGGGGCCATGTAGATTTGTGGTGACTTAAAAACTGGACTGATTCTTGTAGTAAACTTTCTCAAATATATATTTGAAGATAAGACATATTAGATCAGGTGGGAGTTGTCCCCAAACTTGTTGAAGAAATCGGCCTCTATATTCAAGACTAGATATATTTTCCTCAAGGATACAGAGCTGAGGAGGTGCATTGTGTAGATGGCCCCCTCCACTATCTGACCAGATGAAAAGTCTCGGCAATGGGAAATATGGAGAATAGAATGAATTCTTGGGGACGAAGAGAAGAACCTTTTCCTGTTTCTAAAGCCTTCATTTTACATGTGGGCTTTGTCTCCCAACATGCCCATCTAGATGTTAAAGCCACTGGCTGGCTATCTGGGAAGTGAGAATGGATTGTTTTTGATTGGAAATTCTAGTTATAAGAAATGTTACTTAAGTTAAAATCTGTTGGAACTTATAAAATTTCCAACATTCCTCCACTGTTGTAATTGAAATAGACAAAATTCATAACCGACATAAACGTTAATCAAAGAAATAAATGATAAAAGATCAAATGAAGCAATTGATTGTACATCTTATGTGCATTAGATGGAGATAAGGGTGAGTATTGGGCGGGGCCATGCTGCAGAATCCCTTTTAACTATGTGTGGCTGCAGGCTAGGCCAAGGCCTGACCGTTTCAGATTTTCCAAGCTCAAACCTGAACCTGGCTTCAAATAAATGGGTTCGGGATGGGCCAACCCATTTGACACGTCTGGATTTCAGCCTGCATTCTTTTTGTTCTTTTTCTTCTTCCTTCTCTCTCTTGACATGGTTTTAAAATTAAACATCATGACAAATAAATGCTGGCGATAGTTATAAGTAAAATGCATGCATGCCTGTCTAGGGTTCTCGTGACAGCCCATGACACCTGAGATCTAAACATTGTGGAGTGAGACTGTCAATATTGTATGGGTACGCATTACTTGCATAGTTGCTTTTGCAGTGCCAGGGTCATTGTTTTGATCAAAGTAATGCATGCAAGCAGAGAGGGATACCCAAGGGACATTGATATATTAAGTTTGCTGCACCTGCTATGGTAGAGGGAATTCTTTAGGCATTGGATATCCAGCTGATGCAAAGTGTTGAGCAATTGTTCAAATTGAAGTGGGTACACTTGAAACAGGAGAAAAATATGAAAGTGGGGTTGATTATTCCATACAGATTCAGTATTTGGGTGGAGTTATTACTGAAATGATATTGTTAAGAAACATTTAGTTCTTATTGTTCTTTTCTCATAGGTGCTGGATTTGTAACTTTAACTTACAAAGTTATAGGACACCCACTCATGAGATAAGCACCTGTGATAAGGATTCGATGCACGTTTGGAATATTATTAGTATATTACTACACAACAACCTAGATTCCTGCTTAATCCCATAGTTTAATTGGGTCTGTAGGCTAGGCCATGTGTAGGACTCTGTTGGCATGATCCTGGCCTCATTTATTAAATGGGACAAAAATATTTGCTTAGGTTTGGCCCAATACAATTGTGGGCTTGGGCCAAGATTTGTGCCAGGTCCAGCTAGCTTGGTTTGATGATTTGCCCCGGTTTGATGGTGTCTTTCATATTGAACCTTTACTTAGTGTAACCTAGTGGATTACACCACAAGGACTTTTCACCATGCTTGAATTCAAGTCATACACACAATAAGAAGAATTCAATGCTTCTCAGTGAAGCACATTATGACATTGCACTGGCATCAAGTTAACTTGTGCCAACATCAAAAAAGGAAAAAATCTGCTGCTATGACAATTCCGCTACCATGCTTCTTATCAGTGAATCTCCGAGGGTGAATTGCAATTAAAGTGCTATCATCATGGAGATGGAGTTACACTCCTAAAGACTAAACCAGTGCCTTGTCTTGTATGGCCTTCGAGTTCCTTTTATTCATTTCATTGTCCATTCAACTGCAATAGGTCCATTCAGTTGATGGTGTTCTGACAAGCACCTTTCTTAATCATTGATTTGGGATGCCTTTTGTTTTTCTTTTCTCATATGCAAGGGACATCATCCTTGTAGACAAGTTACATCTGATACAAATATGCCCCGATATAATGTTGCTATTCAAAATCTCTCTCTCCACTCAACCATGAACATTACATTATAAAATAAAAAAAACTAAATTTGGGCAACAGAAGTAAGTTAAATATTGGGTTTTGGAATCACTTAGTAACTAATCCTTAGGTCAAGCAAGCAATGATGCTTAAGGATTTCAAGCTTGCATTCCATTTTCTACCTTAAAGGTAAAAAATAACAGAAGTCCACTATTTAAGGGTCTCAACATTTTGCATCATAAATTATAAAGCAATATACATTCCTTTTCAAAAAAACAAAGGCAATATACATTTCAAATTTAATAAAAAACATCTCAACAGGGAATATAAAGTTGGCTAAATATCCTCACATTTTCGTACAAGGCACTTGGATTTAAATCTGCCATTTATCCTTAATAAAATTATCTTTGTTGAAAAGAACATCTTGAGAATTTTGTTGCCATTAAAAAATTCCAATAGCTAAGTCAAGTAACATGACATATCTTTTTCACCAAACTCCTCTTAGAATTACTTTTGATGGCAATAAAGTTCTCATGTTATATTTTTTTGGAACAATTCCCAAGGTGTGACCTTTTTTCTTTTTTTTGATAACCCAGGACTATGGGTGCACTCCATAGCAACCTGGGGGTGGCCCCATCACCCTGGTGCAACCCCCAGCGGCCAGACTGGGTGGCACAATTTGCACCACACATCTCACAAGCCTATGCAAGTATGGGCAAGCCACGAGGTTTCGAACCTACACACCCTTGCAGGGAGGATCTTATTGGGATGGGTGGCAGCAACTGTGCTACCCATAACCCCCCCCTCAAGGTGTGATCTTGCCAACAAAGATTGTTTTTTGAAGGACAAATTATATACCTAGATTATGCTTCATTTGAGAATGTGGGGTATCTAGCCAACTTTATGCATGTCATTGAAGTGTGTACATTTTCTTCCTTATAATTTGACACATGAACTTGTAATCTGCCGAATGTGAATTAGCATGCTACCTTGTGATTTGAGATACAAAACGTGGTATAAAATGGAAGACAATCTTGACAACCTAAAAATATGGAAGTGTGTACATTTTCTTCCTTATAATTTGACATATGAGCTTGTAATCTGCTGAATGTGAATTAGCATGCTACCTTGTGATTTGAGATACAAAATGTGGTATAAAATGGAAGACAATCGTGACAACCTAAAAATATGGAAGTGATTGATTGACATTTGGATTACAAAAAATTCGATATCAAATTTACTTTAATCATTTTTGTCGAAGTGTGCGCTTAGGCACAAAATTGAGGTGAGGCATACTATTGGCAGCTCTCCTTGGCCCCAATTAAGGTATCTACGTTGGGCGTATGCCAAGGTTGCATTTTATTACCTTTTTTGATTTAGGAAACCATGTATGTATGTTCTATGAAGAATGGATTTTATGAAAATGATCAGTAAGTTTGGATATAGGGTAAGATTTACAGTTGTGTAATTAATTTTTGTAGTAATCCATTTAAACTTGAAAATCAGTACAAATGTTACAAGTTGATCAAGAACAATATTGGAACTTTAATAGAATTGTGGAGTTGACTTTGTTGATGATGAGAAAATACCCCTAGTCTACTTTTTGACAATCAGAAGATAACCCTAGTGTAATTCATGCATTTAAAGTGATATGAAATGTTTTTGAAGTGTTATTTCAAGTTAGAAATAGGCTTGAAGTTAATAATTATGCTAGCTGAGGTGAAATGCTGTCGATTTGAATTGATTAGATTGGGTCTAGGTTGCCCTCCTCTTTCTCTTTGATTCTCCTTATCGAAGTAGAGGGCTTGGTCTTGGCCACCTAAGCTCCATTCTCTTTTGAAAATAGGATAGATTCTTGCTTGCATTGGCACTAGGGTGGATTTGTTGGGCATTGACATGATTCATTTGGGCTTAAAGATGCTGAGGTGATATTTTGTGAGGAAGCTGCAGTTGGGGAGAAAGAGGGAAGAAGAGATGAATGGAGATAAGTTTTAATTAAACATATCTACCATGGAGATTACATGGACAAGCATCAATCCCATCTTTAGTTTGTAATTATACATTTGAAAGCTAAATATGTTAAAAATGACCTTTCTAGAGTCAAAACCTTTTTTAATTTTGAAATAGAGATAAGAAATCTAATGCAGTAGGAGCACGCTTCTATATGATTGAATTAGGGTTTTTGTACTCTAGCTTTTAAAAAATCTGGATAGTTCCAGAACTCATTATATAAGTTGCACCTGATTAAGTGACCTTTTGTCGATTCTAGGAGTCTGAAGAATCTTGGTGGATACCCCAATTTTTCATAAAATAAGCAAATTTGAAGATTTCCCAACTGAATTTTCTTTCTCTAGTTGTGGTTTTAAATATTAGCCAAAATGAAAGCCATGTTATAAGCATTGTTGATGCATGGTTATAATACAGGACCTATAGGCAAGGAAATACTTGACAATATAATTATGAACATATCTGTTCATAATTATCTTCCTTTGTATCAGCACTCTATTGTGGAAGCAGCAATGCTAGATCCACAGATGCAATTCATGAGCTTCAAGGTTGTTTTTAAATCAAGTCCTGTTTTTTTGGTAACTTCTTAACAAATATCGGGCCTTGTGCATCCAGTAATTATTTCTTTTGAACTTTAAAATAGTTGAATTTCTCCAGGTTGAATTACTTGGTTTCTCATATGTGAAAAATCATCAAACCTTAATATATATAATGCTACCAACTAATTAACTTGGGAGTACTGTAAATCGTTCTTCATGCTATTGACCTTCAAGTAAACTCCTTTTTCTTTCTCTCTTTCTTTTTTTTTCCTTTTTTTGCGAACTTATTTTTGATTGTTTCAAGTTCGTCCATCTCTATTGACAGGTCTCACCCCACAAGAAAGGTCTAAGAAATGGACCAAAAGCTTTGAAGCCTGTTCCAGTTATTGTGCGATGCATGTAAGTTTTAATAGTGCAGCAAAGGGAAGGTAAATATACAAACCATGAACATTTTTAGCATGCATCATAGTGAACCCTTTTCCTTTTAGAGGTACCTTTTCCTTTTATTGTAGTAACATTTTTAAATAAGATCAAATCGATCTTCTATGATTAAAATTGTTCGCAAGTCAGTGCCAAAATAATACTGATGTTTCTACTTTTGCTTGTTTTGACCCTTATTTTATATATTTTCTTCTTCCAAAATTATTAATTTGATTCCTCTTTATTGCCAATATGCAAGAGAAATCAATGATTTGTGATTCAGAAAGAGCATATGATGTTTTAATTATTATAGAGATGTCTGAGCGTTTTGTACCAGCAGTGCTGTTTCATTCATGGGAGATCATCTTTCTATTTTTTTAAATTTATTCTTGGATCTGAGTCATGCCACATGCATGGAAATTTTTTTTGCACAAGATCTAAATCCTTATGTTGCCAGTTTGTAACATAGAAATGCCAGTCATATTTCATTGTTAAGTTTGACTATAAAACTGTTAGGAAAGCTGCTAAACATTGGAACTTGTGCCATTACCCTTCAAATAAGAAAAAGATCATGGAACCAGATCTTCAATATTCTTGATTTTTGTAAGAGATCTTTAAGGATGATTAAGTACACAGAGACCCCTCGACATACAGGTTTTAATTCAGGGAAAAATGGACCTACTCCTAGTAGACAGGGTTAGGAATTATATTTTCCTACCAGACTTTGAGGATTTAATAACTTAAGAAACTAAAGGATATATAAAATTCCATCTTAAAAGATATATAAAATTCCAACTTGATCTGAGGTCTCCACCCTTTTTTATCAAGGGTATCGAATTTTCAATGGTTTAAGTATTGCAAAAAAATAAGCCCTCTTGATGAGGGGGTAAGAATGCTTGATCCAAATAAAATATGAAACACTTAATGCTAATTGCTATGATCTGCAAACTTTTGGGAGGATATATAATCTCTAATCCCATGTAGATACTGTGGAAGCTTTTGAAAATGGTTCTCATTTGATTGAAAATAAAAACCAACCCTTTTTTATATAGAGAGAGGGGATAACAATAGTAATCCTAATCCTAATTGATTTGGTAACAAAATAGAATCAAATCAAATCCTAATGATAACATAACAAAATAAAAAATCCTAACTTAACTTTCAAGAAATCTATTTTAATTTTTAATTATTCGTATTTCTAATTTATCTCTGACACTCCCATCCCAAGTTGGAGCATGCAACGTCCAACTTGTAGGAAGTAGAACAAAACTAGGACTCCCCCCTAATGTGGGCATCCGGATGACCAGGCAACAGAGCGGACTGTAGCAGAAGTAATAGTTTCAGTAGACAGGCAGAAGTAGCAGCAATATTAGATGGGAGAATGCTATATATGGCAATGGTAAGGCTATAGTAGTGGTAGTGGCCAGCCAAACACAACAGTAGTAGCAGCCACAGATGGAGTAATATTCCTAAGTAATCAGTAGTATTGGTGGGAGAACCGTTCTCACTATTTGTCAACTTCAGCAGAGTAGCCATACACTGGATTAGAAGCTCTAGCACCTTGGTCTTGAGAAACAGTTGGTGCAGGTGTTGGTGCAAAGGCTGAGACTGCAGCTATAGCAGTTGTTGCGGGGCGATGCGTGAAGGGTTGTACGCAAAGAAGACGAGTGCTGCGCGGTGGTGCGGTACATGAGGACCGCAAGCACTCTTGCATGCATTGTGGTAGTAGGAGTGCATGAGGCAGCAGGAAACCTGCATGTGGGTGCTGCGGGCAGTACGAGCATGTAGAGAGGCATGTACACAATGACACACGTGACGAGGAGAGAGAGAGAGGGCATGTGCAATGAGTAGGAAACCTCCTAGGGCCGATGATGGGCAGAGGTTAAGCCCTATTTTATCTGCTCGAGAAATCTATTTTTATTATTCCTATTTCTAATTTATCTCTAACAGATACATTGGATGAAGTCAAGGGTAAGCCCTATTTGCATTGTTTCCCCCTGATGCTAACAGTTGTCCCATACCAGTGTAAGACATAAGAATTTTGTTATTCTCTGACGGCCGAAATATTCATCTATTTCCTGCAAAAGAGACCTTTTACTCAGTCCACATGTTATGCAAATATATAATTTTTGATGAGTCTAGAAGAATCATTGATCTCCAATTCCTCTGATTCCAGATTAATGCATCATTTCTCTAGCACTATGAGAACAATATGCTTGCAGTCAGCATCCTAGACTCATAATTCCTGTGTATGTTCTTGCTGTTCGGACTGAGTGGCATTTTCAGTATTTTTGTGCTTAGTTGCCATATATATTTGTAAGGCATCAAAATCTTAGCTCTCTTCTTTAGATATTGATCAGATAGGTTTTCTTTTCTATTTCAGTGGCATTTATGTTGAACTTTCTGCCTTCCTCAGAGAAAAAGGTGTTAAACTTTTCGTGTGTAACATGGAATACTGATCATAGGATGCAAAAGGACGAAGTGTGCACTAAAACCAAGCAAAGGGAGTAGTTCATCTTTCAGCTTCACAAACTAAGGCTGGACAAGCACATAGTATATAACGTAGTTCATGGCCACTGCTTCGACCATTGCAGATGAACATGCACACACTATAGGATGTAGTTCATAGGCCCTGCAGACTATCCCTGTTAATCATTATCATTGCTCTTGGTTTCAATTTATAGGTCTCTAGTAATATACTTGCTAAGCCACTGTTTAAGATGCAGGGCTCTTGGTTTCAATTTATGATTTTTGGCCTCCATGCAGGGCTTGTGGTCGAGTCAAGCTGCCACACTTCTACTGTTGCAGTGGGAAAAAAGGGAACAGGGGGGAGAGCCAGTCCTCCGGTTGATAAAAGCAGATGACACATTGCATACAGGAAGATAATGAGATCTGAAGAGCTTACTGATAAAGTACTTGCAAGGCAATAAATTTGAAGGCTTTCTTATGACTGATCCTATATTGCTATGCTTTTTGTCTGATGGTGCAATGTCGATTTGGTTTTCTAGGTTTTACAGCCTTGGAGATTATGCCTTGTATCTAATTAGATCGTGTTTACGATAGCTGCATGCTATTGATGAGTCAGAATTCAGACATTTGCTTAGCTTATGCTACGTAATGCTAATGTTTATGTTTCTTGGATTTATGGTAAAATGGCAACAGACATATCCATAACCACTTGTGATGATCCACCCAAGAATTGAAAGATGTGAACCTGGGGTTGAAGAGAAGAGGAGAGGCTTCAGATTGCCGGCTTAAGCACTAATGATGCCTGCATGATTTCATGATCATCATAGTTTGAAAAATAGGACGCTATTTTATTGCCAACAGTGCTAGCTTAACTGAAATCGTAAATCTGGAAACAAGAAAATTATATTGCTCGTGGACTTGGAGATATTGCAGCTACCCTGTGAAGATAGGAACTTGGAAGTCATCTTGCAACTGGTTTAAGAAGGGACTTTAGCCAGTGATGGTTTCATGGTCCTATTAAATCCTAACATGGAATACGAATTTATTTATGATGAGGCTAATTGAAATGAATCTAGAAAAATAATTGGAATATAGTGCCTAATGATACGTGTAGAAGTCAGGATGTTGTACTTGTTCCAAGAGCATGGGCAACATCAGAGGATTAGAAATAAAAATGTTGATTATGTCTCATATTCATTTAGGAGAAATCGTATGGCCATTATACGTGGGCCGGCGAACTTCTCTAGAAGTGTGATGATGTGTGATAAAATGAGGTGTAGCAATTTGTTATTTGAAAAACTGAGTAAATCGAAGAGTTGACTTGTTCGCCTTCTTGTTGCAGCTGTCGCCTCCCTTTTTTTTATTTGGTGTGCAGGTTGCTGCTCGGTTATTTTTCTGGTAAAGGGTGGCTGCTGGAATTCGCAACCACTCATGGGTACTTCACGTGATACGTCCCTGCGCAACAATGGGCTTAGTTGTTGCTTCCTACTGGTCTGGTTTTAAGAGTCAAAAACCGATCACGTCCGATGAGATCCTTACGGATTCTTTGTCGGTGCTTTCGGAGTGTGTGTCGGCCTTTTTTGATGAGAAAGTAGCCCGAATACATCTTGCAGGACTTAAACGTGGCTGCCTCATCGCAGATTCGTTCTGGATCTGTGAGCAACTAATATACTCTCGTTAAGAGACGTGCCAAAGAATGGGCTAAAGTGAAGCTGAAGCATGTGATATAAAATACTTGGTGGCGTCGTAAAATTTGTTAAAGCTTGCGGTGAACCGAAGCGAGCATGTTCACACGACCATTGCTCGTGGCATACCTACCATATCCTTGAAGTTTCCAGGATCTATTTGAAATTAGAAGAGACAGAAAGATCTCACAAGATCAAATATAGAGAATGCAACAAGATCCTGTTGGTGCTACCATTCAGTTGATGCTCGAACGTTGCTACGATAAACTAAGGGCATTTTAGGAGAAAAACGGACGTAAAAAGAACTCCAGCACCTTTCCAAAAAAATTCTCACAGCGCGATTTGGTTGGTGGGACGTTCCGAGAAATGATATCAGGTGAATTAGCTACCTATTCCATTACGTGACTTTTGTTTTGAAGGAAGAAGCAAGTTGCATCCTCCTCTCTCATTTTTATCTTCTGCTATTTATTCAGCAAAGAAACCTTATGCATATATAGCGAAACGAAAATATGATCTCATTATTCATTGATAACACAAAAGTAATTTAGATTACCGTGTTCAATAGTGGATTATAAAAAAAATAAAAATAAAAAAGTCACAATTTTTAACTTTTTTTTAACTTAAAACCCATCAATTCGTTTAGTGAAGTAGAAATGCGATAAAGGCCCAACTCTCACACGTATGCCTTTGCTGTATAAGAGAACATTAGTGAAGCATCATACCCAATAGATATGATGAGGATTTCGCATCCTCAAATGGGGAACACATTGGTTCACTTGCGGCAATTGCTCCTAGAAATGACATCAGCTTTTTACTCCATAACGGGGACTTACGGTTTAAGCAATAAATTAGGAACAACTGTGTTCTCCGCTTTCATTTTTCTTCTCTACTTTGTTGTAACACATATAAATCTTATACATAGCTGATGAAGAGAGAATAATTAGGTCCAGAATGGCCAGGCACAACAAGCTCAACAAGCCCAAGGAATATATCGAGACAGCATAACCACTTTGGATGACTTGATTGGATGAGGCCATAAACCCATGCTACAACACTGGCACCTCCACCGGCACAACTAGTAGTGCTCGCCCAAAACAATTGGCTCACTTTCTCTGCTTGACCCTCCTGGCCTGCCAAAAATGTGGGTGATAATACTTGTCTAGAGTAGCCAGCTCGAAATGAGAGAGTGTCGCACCTTGCCTCCATGACGACAAGGATCAAACTGCGCTAAACCAGAAGGCAAAGTAACAACCAGGAAGGTGAAGTGACAGGAAGGTAAAGTGGACTTCAAGGAGTATAGTAGATGATTGCATTCTCCAAAGAGCTAATAATTTATTGTAATAATGATGATTCGAAATGTCCTTTAAAAGGGATCCCATGTATAGAAAAAGAGGATAATCACTTTAATCGTACTCAAGCAAAAGAGAAGAAAATTCTATTGCGGGTTAAATCTCCTTTTTAGATGTATACCATTCAGGTAGAATTAGATCACTAAGGGTTAATTTACTTTAACGATTAGGAAATTATGTTAAGAAATGTGAAATTGATGTTAACCTTCATTACTTGTAAAGTAGTGTTAACACTAGTTTTTATTTACTTAAATTGGTGTTAAGCTGTAATGTTAATTCTTGTGGTATTTACTTAAACTGGTGTCAACATCAGCTTTTGGGAGAGTGAAGTTTGGGTGTGGGAGAGTTACGTAATTAACACTTGTAATTCCCTCATTTCTGTTTACTTGGACTGATGTTAACACTAATTTTTGGAGAGTGAAGTTTGAGCGTGGGGGAGTTAGGAAACTAACACTTGTTTGCTAATATTTCTTAGAGTTAATGTTAGTAAAATGAGTGTTAAGATTATGTAAGTTAACCTCTCAAGTAAATGGGGGTTAACACCTCAAAAGAGGAGTTAACTCCCCAAGTAAACTAGTCCTATTTCTCTCTTTCGTGCTTTTGATTTATGATCTTCTCTACTTGATTAGTAGCCAAACAAAGAAGGAAACCATTGTATTTTTAAGCCTGTCAAGGTTTGAATGTTAAACATTTTGGATGAGAACCCACTTATTCAACCACCAATATATTGTATTAGGAGTGTATCGAGGGAACACGAATTTACTCCCTTCTGACGTGGCAACATGTTGGGAAATCCCCATGAGGATGAATTGCTCAAGGGTACATTTGATTTTAGGAATAAGATTTTTAAGAATTATACATAAAATAAGTATTCTGTAGAATAAATGAAAAAAATAAATCCCTTTTGATGTCTAAGTACAAATTTGACCTTCAAAAAGATTAAGGATACACTTACTCAAGAAACTTCCCAAAATAATTTTATGTCGGACATAACTTCCTAACTTTCCCGACCCAAATGTAGAAAGCTCTACTTTATACCCGCTGAACGAACGGGGCCCAAAGCATCTTACCCTCGAAGGGGCCTGTACTCCTACCGCGTGGCGTCTGGCTACCGCACGCAACGACGTACTAGGAGGACATAGATGCAAAAGTTCCACTCCGGTGTTTCTGATCGACGCTGCGGGCGTGAGACCGGAGGACTCGTCCTCTCACGACCATGCGTTGCCTCCAACTACACATGTAAATGGAGGAGAAGATTAGATTGATGGGATCCCCTCTCCATTCATTCTCCATCTCATATCGGGGATAACGAGACTCCTCCTGACACGCGTCACCCGTCCAGCACCATCCGGCTTCGAGGGAAGGGTGAAAGGAGTAATCCACCATCATTCCCAACGACCTCTCTCAAGTACACATCAGCCACCAGACCCTTTTCGCTTCGGTTAGAAGAAGGGTAGAGGAGAAAGGAGAGAGACGTGGGAGTTTGGGTGGAGGGAATAGCGGAAGGGAGAGATGTCAGCAGCGGCGGCGGCTACGTGCTCCACGATACTCCCCACCAAAACCAGTGGGCGTTTCCTCCAGAAGCGATCCCCCACCACTCTTCCCTGCAGGTTCGCATCCTCCCTCCCTCTTCCTCCGCTCCATTTGGGTACCTCTCTCGATGTTGCTTTTGGTTGGAACTCAGATGGGTTCCCCCCGGAATCCGTAACTTCGCACTCCCTTGATGGGAATTCGATCGATTCCCTTTTCTGCCTCTGGGTTGATTCCCGGGTCTTTAGGATGGAAATTTGGGTCTTCTACCCGGTCGAACGATTTATGCCTATCAGGTGTCTGCTTATATTCCTCAGTGTAAAAAGCTCTTTATCCAACTATGCTATGGAATGCAGGAGAATTTCGGGAAACCAATCCCCATTTAGAATCTTTACATATTTGTCATAGATTTAAATTGAGGTTGACACACCTTCAATTACGTTGCATTGGATGAAGTATTATAAATTACGTTGTATTTAGTGTTATGTGGTCAAATTATTACTCCGAGAAGGTCAGCGAGGCATTTGAAGATGGTTGTTCTGAGACTTCCAAGGTAGTTGAATTTTAGCAATGTGGCCTTTTGTTGATTCTGAAAAATGAAGAAATACATGCCGGACATCTATTTGTAACTAGGTATTGCTAAGAAAACTAGTTTCATTTAAATGGAAGTAGGCATGAGGCATGAGGCATGACATCAGATCATCGAGCAAGAGCTTAATGTGGCATAAGTTTCAATTCAAGGTTGCCTATATGAAGCTTCAGCACAGAAACGAGCTAATTTGAGGATTTTTAATCCCTTATGAGTTGCAATATTGAACTCTAGCCAAGAGTGACATGTTCATATGGTTTTCTTAGATATCAGTTTATATCGTTCTTAGCAGATTTAGTTGTTGGATCTTTTGTAATGAAAGTGGATATTTCCCAATCAATGAATATGTTTCATTGTGTGTGTATGTCTGAGGGTGTCTGAGTAAGCCCACAGAAACTGATTGGAAACAAATTCATCAAGCTTGGTTGTACTGACTGAGACAGGATTAACTGTTAGATCTGGGCTTGGCTTGGTGCAGGCTATATTGAAAACAAGATTGATGCTCTAGGCATTGGTGCTGGAATTATCAACGAATAGCTTCCTACTTATAATTTAAGAATGAGAGCTGGTTTAAGGCCAGGGCCCAAAGTGCATTCTCTTAATGATATTTCTGCTACCTCTTCCCTTGTTTGAGTGCAGAATCTAATATTATATTTCATATATGCATCAAGCAAGTTTTGCTTTATTAACTATTTCATAGTTCTATTTCAGGAAGAAAATTCAGACTGTTGTGAAGGCAAGTGCACGTGTTGACAAGTACTCAAAGAATGATATTATTGTGTCTCCTTCCATTCTCTCTGCCAATTTTGCAAAGTTAGGGGAGCAGGTAACCTAGTTCTCCTAAGATGAATTGATGTGAAGGTTTCTTTTTCCTCTTTCCATAAGTATGACTTTTCCTTGCATATAGCTTATCCTTTCTTTTTTAGTGTTATTCATCACCTTGTTGATTAGTAGATGAAATTGTTGTTCTCCTTCTTCTGCCACTATTATGGTGGGATATGCAATTTACTTGATAATTGCATTAAATTTTCAGTCAAAAAGATATCTAGCCTTTGATTTCCAATTTTTTTCTATTTGTGATTTTATCTATTCAAACATTTCATATTTTCCTCATACTCACGATTTGCTTTTGCCAGCAATAAGCGTGATGATGATGAGAGTTATCTTTACTTATTTTATGACTATGTATTTGAGACACTACCTTGGAACTTTATTTTGTCTTAATTTTAAGAGTGAAGGTTTTCAAAACTTGACTTCTTAGGACCCTTTTCCCCTGCAAATTTTGGTTCCTATGCAGGCTTTCGGTTTTTCCAGAATAGAAGAGGCCTATGACAGTAACGGTCACAAAAATGAAAACCCAACAATTATGGGCACAAGCTATGGTGCCAAAGAAGTCTAATGCAAGCAAGAGAGAAATAAGTCTAGTCTTTATGTTTGGCCATGTAGGGAACAAGTTGGACGGTCCATCCAAGGCAGTGATTTAAATGCTGTTGATAATGTCTTTGGGAAAAGTCCATGCCGATATGGTAAAGTTGTCGAAATGCTGAGATATCGTCGGCATGCCGGTGAAATCGATGGTCATGCTGAGGCTGCTGCTGTTTTTTTTATTACTTTTGTCATTTTTGTCGGCATGCATCGGCATGTCCTCGGTATTTGCACGGCGTGCCCTCGATATGCCCACGGAATGCACACTTAGAATTTCATCGGCACGGCGTCGAAATTGACATTTTGAACCTTGATCCAAGGTATCCTTCCCTGTGGATGTTTTGACTTCTAGTGCCTGAGCCACTGTCCTATGCAAGGTGGCTTGCCATGTAGCATAGCTACAGAAATCGGCAATTCGTATTCAGTCAGTGAGGTCATCGACTAAGGAGTATACGGTATGCGGGTGATTAATCGGTGTAGTATTTTTTTATATTTAATATTGTAAATATAATTATATATACCATTATACATAATAAGTATACATATATATGAATTGAAATATCACATATATATTAATATTATTTTTTTGCTATATATATTCTCTCAATATAGTTTCTAACAAATAGCTATCGATATCACATCATATAAAATAAGACAAATAAATTAAGATTGGTGTATCATAAATCTAAAGTAAACAAGTTGGGCTAAAGGAGACAAGAAGTGGGACTCAGGATCCGAGGGTTTTGCTTAGGGTTGAGGCTTTCGTACGTTGGATACTTGGGGTAGTGGGAGAAGTCGGGTTTGGTTAAGTGCATTTAGGCATCAAGTTTAGTCGATTTTTGGTTCAGGGGTGCATTGCATGTATATCAAAGCTTAAAAAATTAAAACTTTAGAACTTATTTGACTGATTAATTGGTTGATTAATCAGATAATTGGCCGATTAATCGGATAGACCGACTATAGGGTCGAATATAGATACTCGATTCATTTTTGGGCCGCATACTATTTTGTGGCTGATTAATTGGCTGCATAGACTGATTTTTGCACCCTTGCCATGTAGGATGGGTTCTTCACCTTGTTGTGGAATCCACCTTGGACAATTGATCCGAAATGTCTTGCCACATGAAAAGTTCAATTTTTTGTCCAATCATGCTCTATTCTCTTCTTATAGAGTCTGCTTGAGTTCATCAATTTTCATCCACTACACTCCTGGAAGCTTCTGGATTAGCCAAAAAAGGCATGCATTTTATGATCCTCCTCTGATGGCCACCAGTGCACATGTTTATTTTTTCCACAACGGGTAGTCATTTTGGCACTGATTTTTGGGGAGAGCTATAAATTGTTATGGAAATACTAGTTTCAGTTATAATCGTATGCACTCTTAGTGCAACCAAGTTCCCTTAATGCAGTTTCTCTGTTTACGAGGTCTAAAGGCAAATTTTGATAAGGAATATTCTTGTAAGGTTTGGTAGTTGCTGATTCTTCATTTATGCTCTGTTTTTCCTCGCGGCCAGGTCAAAGCTGTTGAGCTTGCAGGGTGTGATTGGATTCATGTTGATGTGATGGATGGACGATTTGTGCCAAACATCACCATTGGCCCTCTTGTAGTTGATGCCTTGCGTCCTGTAACTGATCTACCACTGGATGTCCATCTGGTAGTGCATTTATTTCATTCATGATGTTTTAAAATTCACACCTTGGAATTGCTCATCCTGTTGTTTGTTAGTACTAACTTTGCTAAGATTTCTGATCTCAAGTCTTTACATCTCTTTTTCAGATGATTGTGGAACCTGAGCAGCGGGTTCCAGATTTTGTGAAGGCTGGAGCTGATATTGTTAGCATTCATTGTGAACAATCTTCCACGATCCACTTGCACCGGACTATTAATCAGGTATCCTCTCACATTTTTTATTAAATACCCTGGATTGAAATAAATTTTCTATGGGAAGAAGAACCAATATTCATTTTTATGTTTGGATATGATGTTTTGGGAGAAATATGAGTGTCTAAGACATTAGAAATTTAGAAGGCAACACTTTCACAAGTTTCGTTAAGTATTTTTAACCATAAGCATGCAGTCATTGCATGGAAAGATGGCTTAATTTTGATTCTACTGCCTAGATCATCTAGGCATTTGTATCCGCATGCTTTGACAGGGGCAGAACAGAATGGTAGACTGAAAATAATTTGAATTTCGGCCTGCATCTTATGCAGGATATCTGTGCCTTTTTTTGGCATTTTTTAGTCTAATCCTTAGCTAACATGTAATGTTTGTGTGTGTCAAGAAAATACCATTTTCTGGTTAGGCTATAAACTTGCCAGGGGCTTTCTTGAAAAAAATGCTAATATATATCTAACATTCATGCAAGATGTGAAGCTTATTTCGTTTGTCTTACTATTAGCGAAAACTATTACTTCTCCAATCATTTATAATTTTGGTTTCAATCACATGCTTTTGTGGTAGGATTAATTTTGTTGTGGACTTGCTGACATGTACGTGTTGACTCCTCTGTATGTAATTGTGATTTATGTGGTTACATGATGCATGGAAGATCACATGCTTTTGTGCTAAGATTAATTTTGCTTTGGACTTGCTGACACGTACATGTCTACTCCTATGTTTGTAATTGTGTTTTACGTGGTTACATGATGCATGGAAGATTGTACATGTAATTTGTAAGCGTTTTTTTTTTTCCTAATGAAGCTAGAGGATAACTTCCTTTTCCCTTTCCAAAAAAAAAAAAAATGATGCATGGAAGATTATGGTTACGTGTATTTGGAAAATCATGTGCTATTTTTTCTGGCTTCAGATAAAGAGTCTTGGAGCAAAAGCTGGTGTCGTCTTGAATCCTGCGACTCAATTAAGTGCGATTGAATATGTGATCGACGGTATGGAAAATTCTTTTATGGATTTGTTTGCTTCAAATGTAAACTGGGTTTGATGATTTTATTTAGATATAAATGGTTTATATTGGTTCTTTGATGTTGTGAAGGGAAAAGATGCATTAATATTGAAAAGACATCCTAGTCTATCTTTTATAATAGATCACAAAATAATGTAAAGTAGTAAATACATCCTTAGGCTCAACACTCCTTCTCAAGTTGGGACATAGATGTCGACGTGACCCAACTTGTCATATAAGAAATCAAAGCATTTCTTCTTGAGAGCCTTAGTGAATATGTCCGCTAGCTGAAGTTCAAAGGAGACATAGGGAGTGTTGATCTTCCTTGCAAGAACTATGTCACGAATAAAATGGCAATCTACCTCAATATGCTTGGTCCTCTCATGAAAGATTGGATTCGAAGCAATAAATGTTGTTTGTTTGTTGTCACAAAGAAGTGGAATTAACATTGTGACCTGAATGCTCAAGTCCTACAGAACGGAGAACCCACATGATCTCATAAGCAGCCTGAGCTATCGCTCTATACTCAACCTTTGCATTCAAACGAACAACAACACGTTGCTTCTTATTCCTCCAGGAGACTAGGTTCTTGCCAAGATAGACTGCAAAGCTTGAAGTGAACGTCGGTCATCGACAAACCCAGCATAATCTGCATCAAAGTAGGCTGGAATGTCCAGATTGCCACCATCTCTATAGTAGAGTCCTCTACTTGGTGGCTCCTTGAGGTACCTAAGAATAAAGTAAACCTTACACCAATGACTATATGGTGAAGCCTGCATGTGCTGGCTAGCCTTGCTCACAACAAAACTAATATCAGGCCTCGTGATTGTAAGGTATAACAAACGTTCCACTATACTGCGGTATCGAGTGACATCCTCATACGGTGGGTCCTCCTCAGAAGAATATGCAAGCAGCGACTCCATTGGTATACCAAAAGGCTTGGTCCCAAGCAAGCCAGCCGCCTTAAGAATCTGCAACGTATACTGCCTCTGTAACAAGAAAAGACAGGATCCTTGTTGAGCTGCTTCAATCTCAAGAAAATATGTAAGATTATCCAAGTCCTTAGTGACAAAAGAGGACTGTAAAAAGGACTTGGTCTGGATAATTCCATTCTGATCATCTCCAGTAAGAATCGTGTCATTGACATAAACATCAAGAATGATAGCTTGCTCACGATTACCATACCTAGTTTTTTTGACAAATATAGAATGGTTTGAGCTGGAGTGCTGGAACTCAATCCTTTCAATCTCTGAGTTAAGCCTCTCGAATTAGACATGGGGACTTTGCTTTAACCCATATATAGCCTTCTTCGGGCGACACACAAGCTCCCCCTCAATACTGTATGCTTGTGGCTGTCTCATGTATATTTAGATAAGTCATCGTATAAGAATACATTTTCAATGTCCAGTTGATACAAAGGCCAACTTTTAACAATGACAACTAACATGATGATCCTAACAGATGTAATGAGAGCCATAAGAGAGGTCTCAAGATAGTCTATCCTATGGGTCTGGGTAAAGCCCTTGGCAACAAGCTTAGCCTTATTGCCCATCAGCTCTATACTTGATGGTACAAACCCATCTAGAATCAACAATAGTAGCACCAGGGGGACATGGTACAAGATCCCATGTCTCTCGAGACTGTAGTGCCTGCATCTCCTCATCCATTGTTGCACGCTACCTAGAATCTTGAAGCCTGAACAAAGTCTCTAGGGATAACAACTATGGTAATGGCTGAGGAAAACTAATGAACCCCATCCTCAAAATGGGCAACACTTGTATATTGAGATAAAAGATGAAGAGTGCATGCTCTGTTGGACTTCTTCTGCACTGCCTACTCCTTAGTATCTGAGCCACTCTCATCTGTTATGGTATGATGAATCATAGAATCAGGCGAAATTTGCGGTCTTTGATGGTAAATCTGTCTCCTCCAAAGTGGCCACTATAGAGATTTCTTCCTCTGAGAAGTATGGGATCTTCTTAAAGAAAGTAACATTTGCTGCAACAATATATCTCCTGCGGATAAGGATCATAACACCTGTATCCCTTCTAGATTTTGGAATATTCAAGGAAGATACACGTGACTGCCTAGGGTGAAAACTTGTCTTGGTTGCCATATACCTGTATAAAGCAAGTACACCCAAAAATCTTCAATGGAAGAGCAAAAGGCCTATCACAATTTGGATAGATCACTTGATATGAATCTGTCCTCCAAGCACAGACGAATGTACTCTATTAATCAAATATGCTGTAATAAGTATAGCATCTCCCTAGAAGGGTCAGAACTGTTTAGGAACCTTCATGTGAATCAACAAAGTCCTAGCAATATCAAGAAGATGTCGAAGCTTTCTCTCGTCCATGCCATTCTGCTACGATGTATTAGTACATGTCTGGTGAATAATGTCCCTGGAAGAGAAAATCTCACGTATATCTCGTTGCATAAACTCTAATGTATTATCACTGTGGAAAACTCTTGACTCTGGTAGCGTACTAGGTCTGAACCTCTGAAAGGAACTGCTGTATAATATGAGAAATCTTTGATCGAGCCTTCATTAGGATGACCCAAGTAAGACGAATGTGATAATTTACAAAGATTGTATAATACCGAATTCCTCCTGGAGTAGGTATTTTAGATGGCCCCCAAACATCATAATGCACAAGAGAAAAGGAAATAGTACTCACCCTAACATCTCTCTGTGGATATGTAGTCCTGTGATACTTCTTAAGCTGGCAATCCTTGCACTCCAGAGTCAAAGAGTCTAGCAGATCAAGATACCTCTAGTACATTTTCTTAAGTGATGAGTGTCCAAGTCTCCTGTGCCATAGCCAAGGATAAGTGGGAATGGAAATAGCTCCAGTAAACAAAGTGGGTGTGTTGAGGTAATAGAAACCATCTCGCTCTATACTCCCGCCTATAATCTCTCCCGTCTGACGATCTTGGAAGTAGCAGTGCGCCTCATCAAACATTATACGACACCTACGGTTTTTGCAGATGTGACTTCAGACAATAGGTTCATTAAAAATTCAGGAGCACAATGAACCTCTTAAATCATCTTCTTCGAGGATGCATGCACACTTCCAACTGCCGTGATTGGTGACATGGCCCTATTGGCCACTCTAACATCTCAGATCTCATGTGGATTTGTGGGATTCACCAACCGCTCAACATTGCTTGTGAGATGTATAGAGGTGATAAAATCAACTATCCACGTGCCTTTGTTCCCCATCTTCTTTGATTCTCCTTGAGCTATACATGCATGCTCTTGTAGGTCTGAAATGGGCCTTTCAAGCGACCTCATCACATCCTTCTTGCATGAGAGAAGACTCATCATGTTTGATAAAGGAAGATTCATCAACCAAAGCGAGAGAAGACTCATTAGCACATGCACTAAGCGTGAGAGAAGGCTCATCACACAGATCACGGCATCAAGGATGGGAGCCATCAGCCACCTGTAGGGCTGCCGGTAGGCCTCTAGCGGCGGTGCTGGGTCCACTAGCAGGCCCTATAGTAGCGGTGGTGACATTGGGAGATGTTTCTCACATGTTGTTGCGATCGTGGCCTTGTTTCTCCATTGAATCACCTTTCTATTGGTGATTCGATAATCTTTTGGGTGGATATTTGGTGGAGCGTCGACTTAGGATTGCTGCTCTAATACTATGTGAAAGGAAAAAGATGTATTACTATTGAAAGGAAACCCTAGCCGCTCTTATATAGTAGAGATTTGGAAAAAGTACAATCATCTAAAAATAATGTAAAATAGTAAATGCATCTCTAGGCTCAACAGATGTCTTGCTTCTCTAAGGGTAATGCTTCTCTGAGCCAAGAAGTTTTTTTCCGGGCTTTAATCATTAAAATTCACTCTTAAGTTTTTGCCGTGGACGGACCTAGACCAACAAAAAATAAAGTTAATGAGAAGTGTTTAAAGGCTAAGTTTATCACAACAGGCATAAATATCCACTCCTGAATAGTACCTGGGCTACAAGTTTCATGGGGATTGGATCAATATCAAGTGATGTACTGGTTCGGGATTTATGACTCTCATGTCAATTTGTTTTCAAACAGTCTAGATTCATCAATGTCGTAATCTTCGTGAGGAGAATGCGAGGATAGCTACTTTGACACAGTCATGTATATAGTTTGTGATATATACTGCATTTGCCTTTTAAATTTAAATATGGAGATCAAACCAAATGAAGCAGATGAAATAATTTCATCTTTTGTCGTCAGATGTACAGTAGGAAAAATTATTACTGTCAATGTTTAATGATTTTGTGGCCAGTATATTGGATCCAGAAATATTTTTTTTTAAAAAGGAAAGGAAAGTTATCCAAGATAACAATTACCCAAATATATTAAAGAGAGAAACAATAGCTACTGCCAATATAAAAGGCAAACATCAAGACCTCCCACTCACAAGGACTCACTCCACAACGTAAGTAAAATAGTAACAGACTCCACAAAATTCTCCATATAAGACTTCTGGCCTCTGAAGACCACAGCATTCCTACCCAACCAGATATATCCCATAGGACCGCCAACGGTCTGGCCCTCTCCTTCGTACGGAAGACATTTTGCCCAGCATTACCTCCTCCACCTTTGAAGCTACACCAAAACCCATCAAAAGACTGACAGTTCCACCACTCCGCTCCCATACAGCTTCAAATCTGTATGACAAACGGGCAAGTGAAGAAAAGGTGGTCAACATCTTCATCTTCGCCTCCGCACAACGGGTAAACCTTACTCTCCCCAGGAGTCCATCTTGCCCTCCAAACCTTAGTCACGAGTCTCCTCCTCCTAAGCAGCCAAGCAAAAATCTTAACCTTCAACGGATATGCAGCCTTCTAAACCTGTCTGCAATCTCTCACCAGATCCAAATCACCTGTGGAATCCTCGTCGAACAATCTCCTGTATGCAGCTGTTACGACCTGGTTCACGAATCCCTACAGGATCCAAGATCGACTCGACTCGACTCGATTAATCCCAAGACCCAGTCGTCCAACAAGAAATAACCAAAAAGCAGGAAAGTAAACCACATTCACTATGTAAAATAACTAACAGTAAAAGAGTATAAGCAGTAAAGGAAGTAAAAGCTGCTAACAATACATATCACCACCATAATAGTAAAGTAGAACAAAAGTACAGAACAGTAACAGTAACAAAGTTTGAACTCACTAACAAAAAGGAAGTACAACAGTAAGAACTACTGCTGGGCTCGACTGGGCCCAGCATCCTCTGCAGCCGGTAACGCAGGCTGCTCAACTCCTGAACCTGAAAAAGGTTATGAGTAAACGGAGTCAGCGAACGTTGAGTAGAGTGGTAACTAACTAATTAAATCAGTAAAGGCTAACAGGTAAATTTATTTTTTTCAATTATTTTATTTTAAGTCATTTCTTTTCACCCATTGGTTTTCTTTCAGATATCTTTCTTGATCTTGTATGTTCATCGTGGGAACGATCTTGATTGTAGTCTTTTCCGAAGAATAGAAGGCACACGTGGTGCTCTCCTGATCGGGAGAGTCCCTCGTGGTGATCCTACGCCCAATCAACCATCCCGAGGTCATGAACAGACGTAGCGGTGATTACGGCACGCGCGATAAACGTATGAGTAGCTACCCCACACTGGCACGCGGTCAGTCATTTGCGCTAGTGGGTACGTCCAAAGTACAGCACTGAACAGTATAGGGCCTAGCCCTCTAAGTAACAGGGGTCTAGCTCCTCAGAACCAAACAAGGGTCTCGTCCTTCCACAGTCCACGCACCCTCGTCTGACTACCCCGGTTTGCCCAGTGGGCCTAACAAGTCGGTGTAGGGTGGCTAGCTGAACCTCGAGTCCCGTGGGGTGGCTAGCTCTCTCCCTATATTAGTAGCTCTCCCCGGTACAGTGTATGCGAGGGCCAACAGAAGTCGGTGTAGAGTGGTCAATCCTAACCTCGGGTCCCAACCCAAGGGCGGCCAGCTCCGCTCTACACTAAACAGGGGATAGTCGCCCTCCTTGGTACCACGTACTCAAGGGCTAACATACTTCCCACTCACATTTCCAGATCCATTCCATTCATCCACAGGAACTTTACTCCTAATTCCTCATAGGGTTCATGCTTATATTCACTATGTTATTCTATATCAGGTTTCATCATTCACATTTCTATTCTCGTATTTACACATGCAGCTCGTATTTTCACAATTAACATTTGCAATAGTTATATCATAGGTACTGCTAACTAGCACAGGCATTTCATATTTTAACAGGCAGCTCATATTTATTAACAGGTAATTGTTTACAATTCTATTCATTCATTTATGATTGCAATCTCAAATACGCATACAAACAGTGTAAGTATTTCTCGTCCTAGGATTCATGCAACATCCTAAGTTTCTAGTTATCTAATTTCACATATGCATTCATGGTCTATAATTAAAACAAGGGGAAACCACTTTACCAGACAATCTGGGAGTACTGGGGGCTCGAATGGCAGACTCACGTGCCTCAGCAAGTCCCGAACACGCAACTGATCGAAGTTCTATACCAAGGAACATACCACAATGGAACATTCAGAACAGTATATAAGGCTTTCTAACATGTAGAGGAACTCACAAGGAAATCACAGATATCTTGCTTGCGTAAAACAAACCTCAAACGGATCATAAACGAGTCAAAAACAGAACTGCAGACCTAAATTAGACGTCTGGCACAAGGTCCAGATGTCTTAAAAGTCATCAGGGTCTCACCTCAAGTTCCTGCGTCGACTTCAGTCGTCCAAAACCCCTACTTGACCATCTGGGCTCAGCTCCAGATGTCCGACTTCTCCTCTAGTCATCTGGGAGTGCTTTTGGTCGTCTGGTAAGCTGTCCAGATGTCCGAAACGCGTGGGAGGGCGTGTCCCGTGCCTTCCCAAAGCTCTCCCTTCGCGCGACAAACTAAAACTTCCACTTTTAGCCGCACAGATTGGCTTTGCGGTGTGGCCTGCATGGCTGTAACCGTAAGAGAAACGTACCTTCGCGAAACCTTGCTTTTAGACGTCCAGTGTCGTCACCAGACGTCCAACCCGTCATCTGGACGGCCCTACAGACGTCTGATTTTGGGAAAAACCCAGAACCAGAGCAACCTCCTGCTCCCCTTGCCGCACGTAGCCGCGACTCCTCCACGTCTGCAGCTCCGGCTGCAGTAGGGTGTCGGGGACAGCTCCCCCGACGCACTCTCGCATGCGCCGCTCCAGCCGTGTGTCCTCCGGCGAGCTCTAACGAACTCGTGAGCTCAAGCTCCTCTCTCCACGTCGCCTCTCCTCCTCGCTCCTCACTCTGGCACCCTCTCTCTCGCTCGTCCCTCTCGCTTCAATGGAGAGGAAGGAAAGAAGGTGGTGGTGGAGTGGAGAAGAGAGGAAGGGGGGAGAGGGGTTATATATAGGGAGTGGCTAGGGTTCGGTGGAGGAGAAAAGAAGAAAGAGAGAAGGGAGGAAGGCTGTCTGCGTGCAGCCAGCGCGCAAACCCGACCATGCGTACAAAATTTTTAATTTCCAGATGTCTGGGAAGGGGTCCAGACGTCTGACTGACAGTCCAAACGTCTTAAAAGGCTCAGAATAGAACGGGTCTTTACATCATAACAAACTTAAAGGAAGTTTCGTCTCCAAAACTTGAGCTAGCTAGGGTATGGAAAAGGAAATAAAAACGCATAACAAACTTAAAGAGGACCGAAGTTGGTCTGAAAAGACGTACCCTAAAAAAGCTCCAGGTACCGCTCTCGCATCGCCGCCTCAGGCTCCCACGTAGTCTCCTCGTATAGCTGGCTCCTCCACAAGACCTTCACCAGGGGTACTTACTTCTGTCTTAAATTTCGGACGGCTCTGTCTAGTATCTGCACTGGTCTCTCGGGGTAGGTCAGGTCATCACTCGCCTTGACACTCTCGTGGCTCAGAATGTGACTGGGATCGGCGACGCACTTCCGGAGGTTGGACACGTGGAACACGTCGTGCACACCAGAAAGCTGGGGAGAAAGGGCAAGTCAGTAAGCAATAGGTCCTACCCGCTCCAGGACCTCAAAGGGCCCCACAAACCTCGGCGTAAGCTTCCCTTTCACCCCAAAACGCTGCAGGCCCTTCATAGGCGAAATGCGAAGAAAGACGTGATCTTTAACCTCGAACTTCACCTGTCTACGCTTCCGATCGGCATAACTCTTTTGTCTGCTCCTGACAGTGCGAAGTCGTCTGTGAATCTGCTCTATCACTGCCTGACTCTGTCAGATTAGCCTGGGGCCAACCTCCCACCTCCCACTTGGTCCCCACCTCAACCCAACTCAGGGGCACAGTACACCTCCGTCCGTACAGAGCCTTGTAAGGTGCCATGCCGATACTCGAATGATAGCTGTTATTATATGCAAACTCTGCCAGGGGTAAGTGCTCCTCCTAAGAGCCCCTTCAGTCTAGTATACAGGCGCGCAAAAGGTCGTCAAGTGTCTGTATAGTGCGCTCTGACTGTCCGTTCGTCTGGGGTTGGTATGCCGTACTGAACCTCAACCGTGTCACTAAAGCTTGCTGAAACTCGACCCAAAACTGGGAAGTAAAACGAATATCCCGATCGGATACAATCTCACGCGAAACTCCGTGTAGATGTACCACGTCATGAATATACCTCTCTGCCAACTACGTTGGTTCCAAGGTGAGTCGGATCAGCAAGCGTGTCGTCTTCGTCAATCTGTTTACTATCACCCAGACTACGTCATGTCTTCGCTGGGTAACGGGTAGGCCACCACTAAGTCCATGCTGATGCTCTCCCACTTCCACTCTGGAACATGAAGTGGCTCTAACGACCCTGCAGGCCTCTGATGCTCGGCCTTCATCTGCTGGCATACCAAATACTGCTGTACGAACTCACCTACATCCCGCTTCATCCCTCTCCAACAAAAGTCATGTCTCAGATCATGATACATCTTCGTGTTCCCGGGATGTATGGTGAACCTGGACTCGTGCGCTTCAGTCAAGAGCTCTCTCAACAACTCCTCGTCCCTGGGAACGCACAAACGTCCCCTCATGCGCAGCACCTCGTCCGTAAAAGAGAAGCCTCCTGGGTCCCCTGACAGCACTCTGTCTCGCAATGACTGCGGGTACGGATCTGTCATCTGCCCTGTGATGATGCGATCTATCAGCTCTAGTTTCGTTTATCGTGTCACCGTCACTACTCGACAATACCCCTGTAACTATAGGGGTTGCCAGCTGCCCAACTTCTCCATGAGTCTCCAACTCTGTGCTTCTAAACTGGCCAAGTAGGCGGGTGCCTTCCGGCTCAAGGTGTCAGCCACCACGTTGGCCTTCCCTGGATGGTAGGAGATGCTGCAGTCATAGTCCTTCAAGAGCTCTAACCATCTCTGTCTCATGTTAAGCTTCTTCTGATCAAACAAGTACCTGAGGCTCTTATGATCCGTGTAAATCTCAAAGGTTTCACCGTAAAGGTAGTGCCTCCATGTCTTCAGCGCGAAGATAATAGCTGCCAGCTCTAAGTCATGGGTAGGGTAGCTATGCTTATAGGGCTTCAGTTGCCGCGAAGCGTAAGCGACAACGTGACCCCGTTGCATGAGCATACCCCCTAACCCCTGTAACGAAGCATCCGTGTAGACCACAAAATCGCTACTACTATCTGGAATGGTAAGCACAGGAGCTGAAGTCAGTCTCTCCTTCAACTTCTGGAAACACGCCTCACAAGCGTTTGTCCAAGCAAAGGGCATGTCCTTCTGGGTCAACTGAGTCATAAGACGCGCAATCTGTGAAAAATCCCTGATAAACCGTCGGTAGTAACCTGCCAGTCCCAAGAAACTGCGTATCTCTATCGCTGTACGTGGCCTCTCCCACCTGAGTACGGCCTCAACCTTGGCTGGATCCATAGCTAAACCATCTCTTTAGATCACATGACCCAAGAAGGTCACCTACCTCAACCAAAACTCGCACTTGTTGTATTTGGCATACAGCCTACGCCGTCTCAAAGTGTCCAGAATCATCCGCAAGTGCTGTTCGTGCTGTGCCTGATCCTGCAAGTAAACAAGCACGTCATCAATAAATACCACCACAAATTGATTCAGATACTGTCTGAACACCCGATCTATCAAATCCATGAAGGCAGCTAGGGCATTGGTCAGCCCAAACAGCATGACCAAAAACTTATAGTGTCCGTACCGGATGCGGAAAGCTGTCTTGGAGATGTCGGTCTCCCTGATCCTCAATTGGTGGTAGCCTGATCTCAGATCTATCTTGAAGAATACCATGGCACCTCGTAACCGGTCAAACAGATCATCAATCCTTGGCAGCGGATACCTGTTTTTGATGGTAACCCTATTCAGCTGTCTGTTGTCAACATAAAGACGCAGGGTGCCATCCTTCTTCTTCACAAATAACACAGGGGCTCCCCACGGGAACGCACTCGGCCTCACAAAGCCCTTCTCCAATAGGTCCTGCAGCTGTGACTTGAGCTCTGACAGCTCAAGTGATGCCATCTGGTACGGTGCCGTAGAAATGGGGCTAATCCCTGGTACCAGTGAGATTTCAAACTCGATCTCACGCTCAGGCGGTAGCCCTGGCAGCTCTTCTGGAAACATGTCGGGATACTCTCTGACCATCGGGATGCTCTGAATGTCTGCCACGGGGCTGGGCTCTGCCACTACACAAGCTAGAAAGCCCTCATACCCCTTGCCCAAAAGTTTCGTTGCCCGAAACGCAGAAATGCACCTGAAACCTCCGTTCATCGGCTGTCCGTGAAACTCAAAGGAAGGCATCTCTGGTATGGAGAAGACGATCTTCCTCCCAAAACAGTCCACCAAAGCATGGTAAGCAGATAGCCAATCCATCCCTAGAATCACGCCAAAATCCTCCATCAGTGTTACGATCAGGTCATTAGGGAGGCTGTCCCCCAATACTGACCTCACAGTCTGTGTAGACCTCCTCAACTACAAAGAGCTGACCACCCAGACCTCCAATCACAAACGGATCATCTAACAACACGCAGTCCTATCCCAAACTGACAGCAAAACTCGCAATGACGAAAGAGTGTGTGGCACCGGAATCAAAAAGTACGTAAACTAATCTGTCGGAACTGTAACCATACTTGCCACCACTGAACCTGATGCCTTGGCGTCTCTGTGTGTCAGCGTGTTGATATGCCTCTCAGCTCTCGGTGCAGAAGAAGCAGCCACACTCTACGTCGGACGAGTAGCCGTTGGCCGGTACCCTCCTCGTGACTGCTGTCCTCCCCTACGCATTTGGGAATCACGACCACCTGCTCGGCCTCCAGTGCTCGGTGCGGGGAGCATCTATTGCGCTCCTGCCCTAGACGGGCAGTCCCTCCTGATGTGGCTCGGCTGGCCACATTAGTAGCAGAGGGGGACTCGACTCCCTCCCTCCCTCGGTAGGTCCCTGCTGACGGCTGGGCGGGGGTCTAGTGCTGACAGCTGGCTCCTGTCAGGGGCCCCCAAAGGCCATTGACGGCCATGCAAAACGAGACAGCTCTCTCGCGGGTGCCGCGTGCCTCCTCTCTAGATGGATCTGTGAGTACTCTGGCTGGTAGGGCCTCTTCCGTCCGCTGTCGATGTCTCGTGCCGTCGGGTTGGTCTCCTCATACGTCATAATTGCCTCCACCACTCTCGAGAAGGTGGGCGGCTTCAGGGGTTTGACATACCCCCGAATGGTAGGTCGGAGCTCCTCAGTGAACCTCCACAGGCGCTCCTCCGTAGCTACGGTTATCGCAGCAAAACGTGACAGCTTCAGGAAGCACGCGTGGTACGCGCTAACAGTCATCGTCCCCTGACGGAGAGTATGGAACTCCCGCTTCTTCTAGTCCTACCAAGTCTGTGGGAAGTATTGCTTGCAGAAAAGGGTCACGAATTGATCCCACGTTGGCTCTCCCCTCTGCTGGCTTCTGACTGTCCTCCACCACCTGTGTGCCGTACTCTCCAGCTGGTACTTGGCAAAGGCCACGCGACACTCCGTAGGGGGGCGAAGGGTGTCAAACACCTTCTTGATCTACTCTAGCCAGTATCTGCTTTAGACGGGTCCTCATCCCCCTTGAAGGAGGGGGGCTTCAGCTTCTGGAACTGCCCGAAAAGCTCGTAGTGTAGTTGCAGTGGGGGAACGGGCACGCCTCCAAGCAGGGAGGTCTTCTACTCAGAAGTATTAGAGTGCGGTGGGGGCGGTGGAGGACCACCCCCTCCCCCTCGTTCAGCGCTGCGTCGGTCTCTCGGCCCCACAGAGGACTCCCCTTCCATGTCCCCAGGAAGAGGCACCCGTGGAGGCTGGTGGAGCTTCTCTCATACTATGTCTCGAATTAGTTGAGTGAGGTCCTGGGTTTGGACGCTCGGGAGAAATGGTGGGTCAACTGGCACCTCGGGCCCTGCACGTTTGCCCCTTGACCTTGTCCACGACCGCGTCCGTGGCCCGCCTTAAGAACTCTACGGCGAGACATCTCCTGCAAGGAGACGCGGAAGACTGAACAAAAAGAAGTCAGCTCTAACAGACTTCAGCGAAGAAACTCACAATAGATGTCAAGCGGTATGTTGTGGTGGTTACTCTAGTTACATGCACGTGAGTTGGTTATTCTCAAGCTAGTTGGTTCATTTTTCGATACGAGCTTGCTCTGATACCATCTTGTTACGACCCGATTCACGAATCCCTACAGGACTCGAGATCGACTCTACTCGACTAATCCTAAGACCCAGTTGCCCAACAAGAAATAACCAAAAAGTAGGAAAGTAAACCACATTCACTATGCAAAGTAACTAACAGTAAAAGAGTACAAGCAGTAAAGGAAGTAAAAGCTGCTAACAGTATATATCACCACTACAATAGTAAAGTAGAACAAAAGTACAGAACAGTAACAGTAACAAAGTCTGAACTCACTAACAAAAAGGAAGTACAACAGTAAGAACTACTGCTGGGCTCGATTGGGCCAGTGCCCTCTGTTGTCGGTAACTCGGGCTGCTCAACTCCTGGACCTAAAAAAGGTTATGAGTAAACAGAGTCAGCGAACACTGAGTAGAGTGGTAATCAACTAACTAAAGCAGTAAAGGCTAACATGTAAATTTATCTTTTCCAATTATTTTATTTTAAGTCATTTCTTTTCACCTATTGGTTTACTTTCAGATCTCTTTCTTGATCTCGTATGTTCCTCGTGGGAACGATCCTGATTGCAGTCTTTTCCGAAGAGTAGAAGGCACATGTGGTGCTCTCCTGATCGGGAGAGTCCCCTGTGGTGATCCTACATTCAATCAACCACCCCGAGGTTACGGATAGACGTAGCGGTGACTATGGCACGCACGATAAGCGCATGAGTAGCTACCCCGCCCTGGCACGCGGTCAGTCATTTCCGCTAGTGGGTACGTCCAAAGTACAGCACGGAACAGTATAGGGCCTAGCCCTCTCAGTAACAGGGCTATAGTCCCTCAGAATCAAACAGGGGTCTCGTCCCTCCACAGTCTGCGCACCCTTGTCTGACTACCCTGGTTTGCCCAGTGGGCCTAACAAATCAGTGTAGGGTGGCTAGCTGAACCTCGAGTCCCGTGTTGCAGTCTTTTCCGAAGAGTAGAAGGCACACGTGGTGCTCTCCTGGTCGGGAGAGTCCCCTGTGGTGATCCTACATTCAATCAACCACCCCGAGGTTACGGATAAACGTAGCGGTGACTACGGCACGTACGATAAGCGCACGAGTAGCTACCCCGCCCTGGCACGCGGTCAGTCATTTCCGCTAGTGGGTACGTCCAAAGTACAGCACGGAACAATATAGGGCTTAGCCCTCTCAGTAACAGGGGTATAGTCCCTTAGAATCAAACAGGAGTCTCGTCCCTCCACAGCTTGCGCACCCTTGTCTGACTACCCTGGTTTGCCCAGTGGGTCTAACAAGCCAGTGTAGGGTGGCTAGCTGAACCTCGAGTCCCGTGGGGTGGCTAGCTCTCTCTCTACATTAGTAGCTCTCCCTGGTACAGTGTACGCGAAGGCCAACAGAAGTCGGTGTAGAGTGGTCAATCATAACCCTAGGTCCCAACCCAAGGGTGGCTAGCTCCGCTCTACACTAAACAAGGGACAGTCGCTCTCCTTGGTACCACGTACTCAAGGGCTAGCACACTTCCTATCCACATTTCCAGATCCATTCTATTCATTCACAGGAGCTCTACTCCTAATTCCCCATAGGGCTCATGCTTATATTCACTATGTTGTTCCATACCAGGCTTCATCATTCACATTTCTATTCTCGTATTTACACATGCAGCTTGTATTTTCATAATTAACATATGTAACAAGTTATATCACAGGTACTACTAACTAGCACATACATTTCATATTTTAACAGGCAGCTCGTATTTATTAACAGGTAATTATTTACAATTCTACTCATTCATTTATGACTGCAATCTCAAGCACGCATACAAATAGTGCAAGTATTTCTCGTCCTAGGATTCATGTCACATCCTAGGTTTCTAGTTATTCAATTTCATATATGCATTCATGGTTTATAATTAAAACAGAGGGGAACCACTCTACCAAACAATCTGGGAGTACTGGGGACTCGAACGACAGACTCACGTGCCTTAGCAAACCCCGAACACGCAAATGATTGAAGTCCTATACTAAGGAGCATATCATAATGGAACATTCAGAACAGTCTATAAGACTTTCTAACATGTAAAGGAACTCACAAGGAAACCACAGATATCTTGCTTGCGTAAAATGGACCTCAAACGGACCCTAAACAGGTCAAAAACAGAACTGCAGACCTAAATCAGACATTTGGCACAAGGTCCAGACATCTTAAAAGTCACCAGGGTCTCACCTTAAGTTCCTGCGTCGACTTCAGTCGTCTAGAACTCCTACTTGACCGTCTGGACTCAGCTCGAGACGTCCGACCTCTCCTCTAGTCGTCTGGGAGTGCTTCTGGTTATATGGTAAGCTGTCCAGACGTCCGAAACGCGTGAGGGCATGCCTCGCGCCTTCCCAATGCTGTCCTTGCGTGCGACAGACCAAAACTTCCACTTTTAGCCACATAGATCGACTTTGCGGTGCGGCCTACATGGCCGTAATCGCAAGAGGAACGTACCTTCGCGAAACTTTGTTTTCAGACATCCGGTGTCGTTACCAGACGTCCAACCCGTCGTCTGGACGACCCTCCAGACGTCTGATTCTGAGAAAAACCCAGAACCGAAGCGACCTCCTGCTCCCCTCGCCGCGCGCAGCCGTGGCTCCTTGTCTGCAGCTCCGGCTGCAGCAGGGTGTCGGGGACAGCTCCCCCGATGCACTCCTCCCGCACGCGCCGCTCTGGCCGTGCGTCCTCCGGCAAGCTCCCACGAACTCGCGAGCTCAAGTTCCTCTTTACACCTCCTCTCCTCCTCGCTCCTCGCTCTCGAGCCCTCTCTCTCGCTCGTCCCTCTCGCTGCAATGGAGAGGAAGGAAAGAAGGTGGTAGTGGTGGAGTGGAGAAGAGAGGAAGGGGGAGAGGGGTTATATATAGAGAGTGGCTAGGGTTCGGTGGAGGAGAAAAGAAGAGAGAGAGAAGGGAGGAAGGCTGTCTGTGTACAGCTAGTCCGCAGACCCGACCATGCGTACAAAATTTTCAATTTCCAGACGTCTGGGAAGGGGTCCAGACGTCTGACTGACAGTTCAGACGTCTTAAAGGCTCAGAATAGAACGGATCTTTACAGCAACCCCCACCGAGAACACACCTTCATCCCATCCAAACATATTATTTCCGGAAGCTGGCTAAAGACCTAATTCTTCAAGCAATCTCTGGAAATCGTGAGTTTTCGCATCTGAAAGATTCCCTGCAAAGGATAGGCACCACCCACCTTCCCAAACTTAGGCCACTGACACCTCTTTGCTCTGGGACATAGCAAAAAGTCTCGGAAATCTTTTAGTGAGCGTTCCTTGTCCCGTCCAATCATCCTACCAGAATTTGAAGATCTCTCCTGTCCCCACCACCGGCACAAAATAATCCTGCACCTTAGGGGCCACCACCGACAAACCTTTCAAGAAGTGAGAAGCACCCCTCGGTGGAGATATCAGGAGATCCCAACGTGTCGAGCCACCATAAGCCGTCCTGAAAACCTTGCCCACCAAATCCTCCCTACACTCCAAGAGGCTTCCAATCTACTTCACCAACAGGCTATTATTAGACCTCCCCATGTCCCTCATCCCAAGCCCCCCCTCCACCGATTTGCAAACCTCCTCTCATGCCACCAACCTGGATCTAGAAATATTGCAGCTAATGCAATGTAGCTTTGTTCATTATGATATCGACATTTTTCCTCCTGTTTTACAATGTGTACTTTCTCACAGGTAAACCTTGGTTAACTCAGATTTTAAAGCTAACTTCATCTTTTAAATTCAAACAGTTGTAGATTTGGTTTTGATTATGTCTGTAAATCCTGGTTTTGGTGGCCAAAGCTTTATTGAGAGCCAGGTGAAGAAAACTGCTGACTTGAAAAAAATGTGTGAAGAGAAGGTATTATCTAAACATCCTTTATGCTTTGTTTTGTGTTCTCTATTCATTCAGGACTCGGAATGACTACTACATGTTAACATGCAGGGAGTGAACCCATGGATTGAGGTTGATGGTGGAGTTGGCCCGTCAAATGCATATAAGGTGCCCGTTTTAAAAAGTTTTTATTTTTTTTAAATTGCTTGAAGCGTTTAAACGAGCTTTTGGGAACCTATGAGTAATTAGAGTGAAAAGATCTTGTTTGGATATCTCCAAGATTGTGAAACGATGACTAAAAGAATAAATAGCCCGTAAAAAAATCTTTTAATATTTTATTATCTAGGAATCCCTCCTGATATTCTCCAAAATCAGGACAAAAGGAAAACAAGGCATTGTTGAGTTGATAGGAACTCTGACCATCCTTGGCAAAGGTTGCCTGCTCAAGCAAAACCCGGTTTTTTAGGATTGGGTCGGGCGTGGAGATCTACTAATCAAATCCACGCAGCCGGTTTGCTTCCAATTCAAGTCTAATTACACGAACCACACTTGTTGGGGTGAAATCAGATCCAATCCAAACCCATGATCCACCCCACCTTGCCTTACCCAAGGAAATGAGTGCAGGAGCCATTTCCCCCCAGTTTGCCATGGGATTCTAACTCGTGAGTTCTGGCTCATCGAAAAAAAAAAAAAAAAGAGCCAATGTTTTTTGTGCGGGAACCTGCTGAAGAATTAGAGTGAAAAGATCTTGTTTGGATGACTTGAAAAATTGTGAAATGATGACTAAAAGAATACATAGTCCCTAAAAAAAATAATTTTTTAATATTTAATTTCTAGGAACCCTTTCCGAAATTCACCAAAATTAGGAAAAAGGAAAACAAGCCAATGTGCTTTCTTGATGTGTAAAATGTATTCCTTATTTCTCTTCTTTTTTTTTTTGTGTGTGTGTCTTGGTGGGGTCAAGGCTTTGGCATTCGTTTTTGTTCTCTCTCATGTGTTGGACAATACAGTTTGTCATAACACAATAACCTCATTTGTTTTGACCGTGGGAAAATCTCAAAATTGGGAGTGCCGTGCGGCACTGCCTCCCAAATCAGATCAAAATGTTTTCACACTAATTATTTTCTCTATTTCACCATTTTTGAATTCCCACATGTAATGCCCTCTCCTATTAAATTGCTAGGAAGTAATGCAATACATTTCATCCCTCCCTCTTCATGATCGATAACTCAGCGACTTCTTGTATATTTGATATTCTTTGCCTGCCAAGGGCCTCAAAAGGTTAATGATCTTTGTCTTTATCTAGATAAAAATAGGTAGCGGTTCGTTCTCACTACATCCTTTTAGGTCCTTATGCCTTTCCTTGGGAGAAGAAAGAAGGACGGACTCATAGTTTAAGTAAAGAATATCCACCTTCTCTGCCTTGCTTTCTCAATACTGAACTTGTTTATGGTAGGTTATCGAGGCTGGAGCTAATGCTTTGGTGGCTGGATCGGCTGTTTTTCGAGCTAAAGACTATGCTGAAGGTATGCTTATTTTTGCATTTGCATCGATCTGTTGAATTGGGTTCTCTCCCTCTTTTTGTCTACTTGCTGTTTATCTAGCTTTTCAAATATGTTATTTTATCTTATTGTGGCTTATCATGTTCCACAGCCATTAAAGGGATTAAGACAAGTAAAAGGCCCGTAGCAGTACCAGTATGAAAAACGACCTGTTTCCGAATTTTCCCTGTACCAGTTTTTACTTCAACGTAAGTGCTCTTTTATGAATGTCTTTGTCCAGCTTGGCAATTAGGTTGAGGTTTTCAATGAGGTTTCACGAGATGCTACTCATTGATGAAAATGCCTTTTCCCCCAGAGTGCATGCTTTTGTAAATGGTAAGCATTCAACTATCACCACTATCTGGGATTTGTTAGAGTCCCGTTGTCCAGAGTCTAATAATCATATTGTATTTTGTATAAGCAAGTCAAAAGCCCTTTGTTATTTTGGATATTATATGGTGAAAGAAAAAAAAAGAAGAAAGAAGTCTTATCTTCTTATTGAGTGGTTCACTTGAACCACATAAATTTTTTGCTTCAACTGTGAGCTGCATTTTGATTCTTATTGCTGAGCAGCTTGCCTCTACAAAACAACAAATGGAATCATAGCTATGATGTGTTTATGTCAGATCATTTTGTTATAGGCTTCATTTGTGCTAGTCTTTTAAAGATATGAGGATATTTTACTCTTAGAAGGTTGTGGCCTTGAAGGCCACGGTGTTTAGTTCCCACTGTCCGTCTGTGTAATGGATTTGCTACAATCCTTCAAATCTTGCAGATAATGGAAGCAAGTTGGAGAATGGTCAAAAAAGTTCAAGAGTAGTATTTCATGTTAAGCTAGTCTTATGGCTAAATATTTGGATTATACCTTACTTTCATCTTTGTCAAGTTCATTTGTTGTGTAATGACTGAATGCAATGAGAGGGGTTCAAATAAAACTCGCAGCCTGACGGAGTCCATTGTGACACTGTCTGAGGATTCTGTTTGCCTCACTGGCATTATCCATACAGTGTTAAGGCTTAAACGTTGTCCACAGAAAGAAAGAATTTTACAAGATTGGCATCTTTGTATTTCATGGAAGAATGTCTCCGTGTAGACAAAAAATTAATGCAAGAATAAATCGTTCACTGATCATCAAGACAACTGAAGAAGATTCATGCCTAAACATGGTCCTTAACTTAGTATGAAACTATTTGCAGCACTTTTTTAAAGGATAAGATTTTAGGGAAAAGTGCCCTTGGAAGTGTTGAGCGGACCTCAATTCGTGCCATGTAGAGGACCTGCGAAAAAGCATCATTGCAGTTGTGTTTTAAACCTGCTTTAATATCAAGTAAAAGAATAAACATGCTTGATTTATTCAGGCTTGTTTGGATATCTTTTAATTTTATTATGGCTTCAATAAACCTATGGTTCGAGTTAGAGAAGCAAAAACAAGCGGGGTAAAAAAAAAAAATGGCAGAGGTGCAAGGAAATAAAGGTATGGAGGGAAAAATGAAGAATAGAACCATGAAAAGAGATGAGAGGCGATGCGGGGAATATTTCCTGAAAGAATGAAAAACGTATGGTCTTGCTATATTCGAATCCGGCGCTTGTACTAAAAGGGGCGTAGTTCCAGAGATTCACGTGGAGGGGAGAGGAATATGAGTCCTCAATGGCCGAGATCGAGAGTTGACGAGCCGTCCTACGTAAATTGTTTAGGGTTAGTTTGCTTTAAAGAGGTGGAAAATTAATATTAAGAAATGTGAAATTTATGTTAATTTTTATTTTTAATTATTTATAGGATGATATTAATATAGATTTTTGTTTATTTAAATTAGTATTAAGATGCGATATTAATTGTTGTGATATTTATTTGAATGGGTGTTAATGTCAATTTTTAAAAAGTGAAGTTTGGATATAGAGGAGTTATGAAATTAATATCTATCTTGTTAACATTTTTTAAAATTGATATTGGTAAAATAGGTATTAAATTTTCAAAATTGTTGTTAATGTTATATGGGTTAATTCCTCAAGTAAAGGTAGATTAATCTTAAAGTTAAATCTCCAAGTAAATTTATCCGTAACACGATTAAAAAAAATAAAAAAGGAATAAAATGGTTTACCCCCATTTAGTTTAGTCACTACGTCCCTAACATGGGACACGAAGTTTATAAGAATTATCAATTTAGTTTTCTATCTAACTTAATGCATATTTTAGTAAAATCATAATAATAAATAATTTAACATTAAATATAAAATAAATATATAACAACCTTTTCTTTATATTTATCACTTACTCCGTCGCTTATCTTATTTTAACACTTAACTTGAGTTAAGTGTTGTCGATATCGACGTGCAAACTTTTATTTGTAATTGTAACGGTGTTATCGAAAACATGTCCGTAAAAAGGGCGAGACTTGGTACCAAACTCATTTTACAGGAATCTTTTTACTTCATCAAAATGGTCCTGATATGCTCGAAACTTGATTGCTATATCTAATGCATCCAATGCCTCGACTCACAGCAGAGCAAAATTTTACAGCCACTTCTAAAGCTTTAGTGCCAGCAACTTGGCAAGCGTTGATATTGTGATCACCACTTAATTGTAATAATAGCGATTTCGCTTGCAAACTCAATGGAGGGGGAATGACCAACTTTAGGTGGAGGAGCCACCTTGCCACGTGGCTCTCACTAACATGCATCGTTAACTTGATTTGGTTGAAAAACTAGAGGGTAGAGAATCTAACTTGCCATTGCGACGCCTGGGTTCACGTAATCCCCTCTTTCCATGTTGCTTTTTTCTATTTTCTTTTTTACCTCCCTTTACAAACTTAGATAAAATTTAAACCTTCGTCTTCTAAGCTTAATTTACCTGCCCATTTAATCCCCTAACTCAAAACTTGAGTTTTGCCCATCAAAACCCATATTACATTGGTTGGAAGAGGTATTAAACAAAACATAAGTTTCCTTTATTCTCTGACATGCCTTTAACACTAATTTTAAGTAAATAAAAACTGACATGTTGATTTTTAAACAAAATAAATAAAAGTGTGGATTAATTTAAGTTTCACTTTGCAAAATTCAAATTTGCTAATCTCCTAAATAATCTAGTCCCAGATTACATTTGGTGTGGGGATGGCCTTTATCTTGCTAATGTGATTCGATGGAGCTCAATCGAAAAGAGAAAATGAATGTTGCAAGAATGTGAACAAAACAAAAAATTGCTAGAGTTTCGTGATTAAATTCTACCATATTGATGTATGTTTGGAGGAGGAATCTAAACCTCAATTATTTGCTAATACTTCTTTGAGCATAGTACAAGGTCAGTCTCTCTTTTAGGTACATACGCCCCTCTTTATAGCAGATTTCTTGATCACAATTAAGATTGATGATAACGGCATTGTGACTAGCTTTTATTGTAGAAATTACGTTGTAGTACAGATAGTCATTGCTATTATTACAATTTATTACTCGGAAATAAAAGAGTTCCCGAGGTCGAACTCAGGGAGTAAGTTGTATTCTAGAAGTACAGTATTTCTTATTACAAAAATAAAGAGAGAGAGATATGGAAATTTGGCTTCTTCTTCTCTTCTTTCTTCCTCTTTGTCTTCTCTTCTCTTTGGCTCTTGGTTTCTTCTTCTTTGTCTATCTCCTCGTGGTCTTCTCTTCTGCCTTCTGTTCTTCTTTGTTTTCTCTTCTTCTTCTGTTCTTCAGATCTTCTTCTCGTGCTCTTCTTCTTCTTTTCTTTTGCTTTCAGGACGTCGTCTCTCCTTTCTTCTTTTCTTCTTCTTCTTCTTCTTCAGTCCTTCTTTTGCCTTTAGGACGTCGTCTGATTTTCCAATCAGACGACTTAAACCGCTGCCGCTACAGTGTCTTCCTCAGCTTTCTTCTTCTTCTTCACCTGTGCCTGCACACTTCAAGGTTTTCGTCAGAGGGCAAAACCTACTCTACCCTCCCCCCGCGTCTCTCTCTCTCAGAATTCACTCTTGGGATAGCTCTCCCAGAGCTGCCGGATAGTCGGATACGCGGGTCTCGCCCGGGTCCAGGCCCACCGGCGTGCGGTGGTGGGCGAGGAGTGCAGGTCGGGCTTAGTCGGGTCGGGCTAGGTCCGCGGGGCGTGAGCGCGGACGAGGCCAGGTAATCGGGCGGGTGAAGGGGACCTCACTCCGTGATATGAGGCGAACAGCTTAAGGCACTTTTTGCCTTTAAGCGCCCGCGCGCCTCTGCGAGTTTCCGAGGTGGGACTAAATGTCTCACCCCAATTTGGGCGCTTGCGCGGAGGAAGCAGCGGCAGTCGAGGCTTCGCGCGAGGGCTTCGCCCCAGCTGCAGCCTGGGACTCTTCGCGAAGATACCCCGCGCAGCCTGGGAGCCTGATCTGGGCGTGGCGCGCCTGGAGCAGCAGGTCGAAGGAGCTTCGCTGCTCAACAATGGCGATGGCAGGAGCAACACCTGTCCACAACAGCACGGCCTCTCGGCCTAATCAGATATGCGGAGGACCTTCGCCGTGACACGGCGAAGGTGGTCGGGGGGTCTGCAGGTGGCGGGGCGGAGCCTAAGGGCCACCCTAGGTCAAACTGCAGGTTGGGAAATGGGTGTGTTTGGTGGAGTTGCAGAGGGCGATTTGGGGGAAGTGGAAGGCAGAGGATGATCAGGGTGAGGAGGCGAAGGTTCTGCGGTGGTCGGCGAGCCGTGTGGGTTGCTGGAGTGATGGGAGCGGGTCGCCGGAGTGTGGCCGGAGGTGGAGAAGGTGACGGTGGTCGGGCCGGTCGAGGGTGTAATTGATTGTAAACTAGGGAGAAAAAGAAAGAGGGGATAGAGAAGACTAATTCTAATCTAGCTAAAGTGACGAAGGGGACGAAGAGGTTGCCGGCTCGTACCTACCGGAGATGGAGAAGAAATGCCCAGTGGGGGAGGACGGCGGTGACTACGGGGCAGAGGCAGCGCGCGCCGGTATTGCACGACGCGAAGGAGAATCAGGAAGAAGTCTCTGCTGTTGGTATTGCGGCAGAGCGAAGAGGAGGAGGAGGAGGAACCGCCGGAGCTGGAGGGCTTCTGCCGGAGTGGGAAGAGAGGAAAGTTGTGAGGGTTTTCTTCGTCAGATCCAAGATGGGAAGAACGGCGGAGCGACGGGGTATTTATAGAGGCAGAACCAGAGAGGAGGGCGGAGGGAGACGACGTGTCTCCCTCGCCGGAGGATGCCGGAGGAAGGATACCCATACCGTTCGTGCGTTCGCACGGGCGGTATGGGTGGTCGCAGCACTCAGGGGGGTGCTCCTGCGGTGGCTGACGACGCAGGGCACCCCCATTTGACCTGGCAGGCCCTCCCCATCACCCTGCGCAGCGCCATGCTCCGCGCAAGGCCGTCGGAGCATGGTGCTGGTAAGGTTTTGTAGGAGGGACCTGAACGCAAAGAACGAAGGAGAGTTAGCGGCCAAAATGTGAGGGTTCAAAAGTTGAGGGCCAAAAAGTAAATATATGAGGACCAAAGTGTAAAGTTGGTCAAGAAGATTTCTTCTTAGGCTCAAGTTTTTATACATGACTAATTAGAACCTAAGGATTCTGATGGTGAATTTTATTTCTAGATTAAACCTTGTTTGACCGGTCAATTTACGCAAAAATCCAAATTAAGTTGTTAATTGGGCCTAGTTCTCAATGTAGGTCAAAATGGGTTTCTAAGGCTAAATTGAAGGTTCTAAACCCTAGAGATTATTTTTCTATGAATTTTAGAGGGTTTAGTTGATTTTTTATCTACCTCGAACCTCGTGTATTTAAGTGGGTTTATTTTTAGGGTTACAGGATGTCATTTAATTCTTCGGAGTTGCTGTAGCCCTTGTTGAGTCATCTCATCCTACTTTTCTTCTTATTAGGTTGTTTTGACCTATGTTTGGATCCTGAGCTACCCTGTTTTCATATTGGATTGGTGAAATTGCATTTTTACCCCTTAGTTTCTGTTTTCTTTGCAAACTCAGAATTTCTCTGAGCCAAGTCTTTCTAGGGTTATGTAGGAGCTTTTTCTTGCAAATTAGGGTTAAATGGTGCTGGTTTAGGGTTTGTGACGAGGTTCTCATCAATTGATAATCATTTACTAATCATCGAATGCAATTGAGTCATGGGTCACCTTGCCTTGATCTCGCATTGTCACTTCAATTCTCACGTTATCACCTTGATCCTCGTGCCATTGATGCCCTTTCTCGCTTGGCACTATCAAACTTAGCACAATGGTGTGCTTGGTTGCCTTAGTCTTCTAGGTGATCTATCATCCAAGTATCAGGTGAACGGACACTCGTGTTGCTTTGTATGCTTTTGGCAAGTGAGGCAACCAGTTGGTCTTAGGCGATCCACTCAAGATGCTAGCCTCTCTCTCGATCGATGCCACAAACTTTTCTTGTCTTAGGGCTGGGTCAAATTTTTGATCCAATTTGAACTTGCTCATATTTCATTGGTTGATTTCTAATAAACCCCGTTCTCCATCATGATCTCTCTCTGAGTTTCACTAATTTGGTTAAGTTTGCACTAACACCCATTATTTTTGTGAATTTTTTATGAAAAAGAAAAAAGAGAAAGAGAATGGACAGTAAAAATCGTCCTAGAGCAATTTGGGATTGCTCGTGTATACAGACTCCTCGTCCTCCTCCACTCACTGTTCCCTTCAATTGCCACGTGCATGTCATGCTATCCCCATAGTTTTCTCCTTTAATCTGCTTTTATCACGTGTCAGTTATCCTTTTTGAATTTCGATTATTATCTCGAAATATAACCCTCTTTGCCTCTTACGCGGTCAACATTTTCGAGACCATTTATGGCTCCATTTCGATCACAACCGAACATCTGTGCTCGTTCGCATACGTCAACCCTCTTCACCCATCGCCGAATTGATGCTTATCCGCCAGTATCATCTTCGACTTGGGATGGCTCGAAGGGGGTCAGTAGGAGGCTGTCGCTTCCTTAATATTTTTAAAAAATTAAATATGAAAATACGTATTGTAACGAATTTTACAATATATAAATTTTATCTATATATATATTTTTTAAAAATTTAAATATATTGATTAAAAATTAAAATTAATGAATTAAAAATAAAAATCACCGATAGACTGACTCAAATGATTTTTAACTATAAATTGGTTAAAAATAAAAATATATTATTATATTTTATCTTTTTATCGGTAGTAAATGATTTTTCATTTAAAATATAATTTTTTATTAATGAAAAGTAATTTTTTATTTAAAATTAAATTTTTATTAAAATCAATACTCTTCTTTTATGTATTAGAAAATAGTTGCAATGTGAATTTATTTATTTATTTATTTATTTTTAACTTTTTTTTAAAGAATTGTATATCAGAATCTTCAATTTTAACCATTTATCTCACATTTTCCTCCCTCAACAGGTAAATCCCTGTTAATAAATAAAACCTTTTAGGCTTTGCCTTTTTAACTTCAATTCTCGGTTCTGGCCCAGTTTGATGACATCATCTGTGGCCGCCAACAATTGCCATGGATTTGATCCGAAGGACAGGTGGAGTGAGATTAGCATCTGCCCGAAGGAGAGGATGCAATCGTGCTTAACTGTACCTCTGATGTGCTTAACTTGCCTATCATTTACCTCAGGATGAGAACTTAATCTGCCATAAAATTATTTTATTTTTTTAAAAGAATAATTTTAAGTTTTGAATTTGCCAAATTATTTAAACATGTTAATCTATTTATTTCACCATTTTATTTTACTTCTTTCATATTTCTTTGCTTATTCCATAAATTTATTTTCCTCACCAAACAACACCTAAGAGATTTGTTGAGAGAATTGTATAATGATTTAGTCCCACATAGTAGAGTGGGAGTTTGTGTTGTGTATGATGATCTATAAATAAGCGTGTATCCCTCACCTATTCATTTAAAAAGAATAATAGAAATCAGAGCCTTATTGATTTCTTCTCCCGTGATTTTCTCCTTGCTCTTTGTGAGTGATGTTTCCACGTAAATCCAAATGTTATGTGATTGTTTATTACTTTGATTATTGCTTCCACATTATTTAGATATGTCAAACTTGATAATAGAGCAAGTTGATATTGGATTCTCTTATCAAAGTATTATTATTATATTGTTATTTCTATTATTAAGTTCTTGGAGGAGATCGTGATGGCCCTGATGTTCATGGAGAAGGAAATCCGGATGATCTAATCAGTGATCAGATCAAGGATGATTTGATTGGTGATCCTGTTGGATGATTTGATCTACTGCATAGTGCTGATTGGCCCTGGGCACAAGATCGACGACCAACCCAGGCTTGGCCAGTGTTGGGCAGACTGACGATCAACCCTCCTGCTGACGCTGGTTGTGAAGGTTGCTAGCATCATCTGCGAGAGTGGCGACAGCAGCAGGAGCAACAACATCGTTGGGATGAGGCCGCGGGGGTCGTCGGCTACGTCGATGATCGACACGGAGCGAGGAAGTCGAGAAAGGGATGGTGGTCGGCGAGGAGGAGGATGGTGACGTAGACCGCGAGGGTGTAGACGACGGTGAGAAAGTCGATGGTTCTTGTGCTCTGTGGTGGTGGAGCTTTGTAAGGCTAAGGAGGAGTGGCAGCTGTGGTGCGCGTAGCCAGGGTTTCGTGTATTTTGAAGTTTTAAGCATTGTAGTATATCACGAAAAGCTACTACCAATTTACAATTTATTACTCGGAATTAAAAGTTTCCCGAGGTCGAACTCAGGGAGCAAACTATGATTTCAGAAGCATATGAATTCACAATATATATTGTTTTACAAAAATTAAGACAAAGGAGAGAGAGAGCAAAAATTCTCTTCTTGGCTTTTTCTTCTTCTCTCTTCTTCTTTTCTTTCAGCCGGCTCTCTTCTTCAGCCTGTCTTCTTCTTTCTTCTTCTTTTTTCTTTACTGTAGCTGCCTCCTTCTCTTTCTTTCTTTCTTCAGCTATTTTGTCCTTCTTCTTCCTCCTTCTTCTCTTCTCTGATTTTCTTCTTTCTTCTGCGTCTTCTTCTTCTTTGCTGCAGAGGCTCCCTCCTTCTCTTTTCTCTTTCTTTTTCTCTGGCCTGTCCTCTGCTCTTCTCTTCTACTTCACTCCTTCCTTTCTTTCCGACATCTGATTCAGAAATTAGACGCCTTATCTGATCAGCCTCTCCTTCTTTTCTTTCCTCTTGGCTTCTCTGGCTTCTTTTACTTCTCTCCTTCCTTCCTTCTCCTTTCTTCTCTGCGGCCAAGACCCAGCCGCTGCTCTTCCTCTTCTTCTTTCTTTCTTCCTTCCTTCTTCTCTTCAGCAGCTCCTTGCTTCTTCCTTCCTCACCTGTTCCCTGCACACACACACAAGTTTAGTGCAAAACCTACCCTACCCTCTTCCCGCACCTCTCTCTCTGAATCTCTCTTTGGTACGCTCTCCCAGAGTCGGGTAATCGGGTCAGGTTGCTTTCCCGGGTCCAAGCGCACCGACGTGGGTGGTGCGCGAGGGGTGCACAGGAGTAGGGATAGTCAGGTCAGGTCAGGTCCGCGTGGGAAGAGCCGCGGACGAGACCCGGGTGATCGGTGAGGAGGGACCTCACCCCAGTGTTTCGAGGCGAAATGCCTAGAGTACCTTTTCAATTTATGTGTGGGCGTACGCCCACACACTTCCGAGGTGGGAGCTCCGCGCACCTGCAGGTAGAAAACTTCGAGCAATTGGGGCAGCAAGGAAGGCTTGCGATCCCAATTGAGAACCTGGGCACACTCGCGGAAGTGTCCCGCGTTGCCTGGGGCCTGCACCTGGTGCTGAAGGGGCCTGGAGCTGCTCGCTAAGCAGCTCCTACTGTTCGTCAATGGCGGCGAGGGGGGCGAGACCTGAAAGCACGAAAACGGCCTCACGGCCACGTCAGACAGCTCAGGAAGCTTCGCCAGAGTACGGCGAAGGCGGTGCAGGGGTCGGCGTGGCGGGAAAGTGCTTGTGGCTGTGTGCCTAGGGCACACTGCAGAGGTGCAGGTGGGTGTGTTCGAGGGGTGTTCTAGGTGTGTGGAGTGGTGGTGTGAGTGGGGGAAATGCTTGAGTGGAGTGAGGGGGAGCTTCTGGGCTTGTCGGCGAGGGGTGGAATGGCCTGTGGAGGTGGAGCGACCTCGCCGGAGTTGGTGGCTGGAGGTGGAGCAGATGGAGGTGGTAGTGGCAGTCGAGGGGTTAAAAATGCCAATTTAAGAGGGAAAAATTAAGAGGAGAGTAAGAGGAAGGTTTCTACCTACTTAATTGACGAAGAGGGAAAGAGGGGGCGCCCGGCGCGTGCTTGCCGGAGTTGGGGACGAAGGTGCCCAGAAGGGGGGTAACGACGACGAGGAGAGGATCTGGAGGCCCTAGCTGGTGTGGCCTAGCGTGGGAAGATGAGGCGGAGTGAGCTCTGCTGCAGGTATGGCAGCAAAGCGATGAGGAGGAGGAAGAAAGATCGTTGGAAGCTTGGGTTGTCTGACCGGAGTGAGAGGAGACGAAGTTAGGGGTGTTCTTCAGCCAAAACCAGCTTGCTAGAAACGGCTGCCCCTGCCGCTTCTTATAGAGGTGCTAGCAAGGAGAGGATCTCGAGGAGGCGACGTGGGGAGCTCACCGGAGAATAGTCGGAGATGGAGACTCATGCCTTTCGTGCATTCGTATGAGAGGCATGGGCAGCCGCAGGTCAAAGGGGAGGGTCCCTACGAAAGAGGACGATGTAGGGAACCCCCCATTCGTTCCTGAGAGAAGCCCCCATACCCTGTGCGGCGCCATCCTCTACGCAAGGTCGCCGGAGGTATAGTTCCTGTGTGGGGTGGCAGGAAGGACCGTTCTGCAAAGAATGAAAGAGAAGATAGGAGGCTAAATGCAAGGGTTTAAAAAGATAAGGGTCAAAATGTAATTCAAGAGGACCAATTTGTAAAGTCGGTCAAGATGGTCTTCTCTTAGGCCCAAATTTTTGTACCAACCTAATTTGAACCTAAGGAATTTAATGGTGTAATTTGATTTTACGTTTGACTACGTTTGACTGGTCAATTTGTGCAAAAACCTAAATTAGGTCAAAATTTGGGCATGGTTCTCAATTTTGGTCAAGATAGGCTGCAAAGGTCAAATTGAAGATTCTAAACCCTATGGAATATTTTTCCATGAATTTTAGAGGGTTTTGTTGATTTTTATCCTACCTAGAATCTCATGAATTAAAACAAGTTTATTTTTAGGGTTACAGAATGTCATTTAATTCTTAGAAGTTGCTATAACCCTTTTCGGTTTAGGCTAACCCACTTTCTTTCTTATTAAGCCTATTTGACCTGTATTCAGACCCTTAGACACCCTTATTGTGCATTGCATTGGTAAAATTACACTTTTATCCCTTATGACTTGTTTTATTCTTCAATTTAGAATTCTCTGAGTTAGGCTTTTCTATGGATTTTGTAGGAGCTTTTTCACACTTATTTAGATCAAATTGTACTAGTTAGGGTTCACGATGAGGCTTTCATCAAGCTGTATTGCCGTGTTAGGTTCTCTTGAACCCTAAGGGGAGAGAGAGAGATTTAAAAAAAAATGATGAAGAAAAAAAAGAGAGGGAGAGAGAGGAAAAAGAAAGAGAAGGAAAGAAAAGAAAAAAAAAAAGGAAGGAAAATAAAAAAAAAAGATAAAAAAGAATGATGATTATTATGAGAACAGGGAGAGAGACTCTGCTATAATTTTTTATTATGTTTCTTTTTATAGTTATCTTCTTCTTTCATATGAATATGGAAAAAAGGAGGAGTGTGGAAGTCATTATAGTCACCCCTATTTAGAAGTTGATTATGCAACAATCATAAGTTCTAAAGTGCTTAAATTAAGGAGATTTCTAGTACATTTATAAGTATTGCATTCATTTCATACATAGTTTGCATTTTGCATCATGTTTACTTGCTTATTTATAAATAATGTATTTTATGGATCTATTTACGGTATAATGTCTTATGCTATGATTGCATGTCAATGCGTGAATAATAAACTAAGAAGAAGACCAAGAAATAAGGCAGGAGAAAAAGAGAGGAAAATATCTAGGAAACCAAAGAACACCAAAGGAAGTAAAGGGAGAAGAGAGGATGAGGAATAAAACTATTACCCTGTCCACCACCAAATAGGCTTATCCTAACCCAATCCAACCTAAGCCTAATCTCTTTGCACCAGTGCCCAAAATCTATTTAGGTCTCTCAAACACTTAGGAACTAAAAACCTACCCTAGAAAAGCCATAAAACACATTCCAACCCTCTTCTGAACGTCCAGATATTAGGTTGGACATTTGATTTCTGTAGAAAACCAATTCATGAGGCTAAAGTTCGCACTGCTCTAGTATTGGATGTCTAACCTACTCTTTGGACGTATGATTTTAAAGTTTAAGTCATCCGATGGACTTTTTGGACGTCTGATACTGCTCTCTAGTTCCTATTTTAAATTATAGATCCTACCATACCTCCTTTGACTTAGAAAATCTACCATGCACCCTAAAAAACCTATCTAGAGACCTCCTGAGCTAACCCACACACCCTTACTTAACCCAAACCTATGTTGAATCAACTAAATGACACCTTATTTCTATACACTACACAACGAAATCCCACGTAAATCTCAACTCTATCCCATCCAACAATACCATCGAATAATCCTATTCCTCCAAAAAGACCAAAACCCTTTCCAACAAACCCACGTACGTCCACCGACCATGCACAATTTTCCCACCTTTTATTTAATCTCATTTTATCCCCAACACAAACACAAACACAAACACAAACACAAACACAAACACAGACAGACACAAACACAAACACAAACACACCCACACCCAACCCAAATCACGTACACACACATACTTACACATTAAATAAAATATTCCAAAAAATCCCATTTTTAAAAACCTCGGAATCCTATTTCCCACCGCCAAACTGCACCGAAATCAGTGCCCAACGTCAATTCTAATACGTACTCAACCGTATCCTCTCTCCATTATTTTATGTATAAACATCCGATTTATCCAATTCCATGTAGGACCCCCTGCCCCCACCTATCTCTCCTCCACCAAAATCATACCCACGTCCATCCATTTCTCCTCTTTCCTTCCGGCCACCACCTATATCCTCTTCGGCCTCCTCCTCCACGTCGTCCACCAAGATCACCTTTGATGTACTATTGTTGTTTCTTCGCGTCTTCTAAAAGGCAGCAAGGACCACACTTTTATTATGATAAAATAAATCTAGATCATTTTATTATTATTTTTATTTACTTAATTTTTAGTAGTTCCAATAATTTTAGTAATTTTGTTTTAGTTGTTTAATCTATTTTTGGATATTCAACTAGTTGTAAAAAAATTTCATGATCTCTATTTTAAATAAAAATTGATTTATTTTGTTATCTCGTGATTTATTTTTAATAGTAGATCTTTACTTTTAAAGTCAAAAATTACAAAAAATAAAATTTAAAGAAAAAGAAATAAAAAAAATATTTGTATGGCTGCATTGATTTGCATTAACAATTCATATAATTTTTTGAACTCAATCAATAGTATTAAAAAGATGAAAATTGTGTAAATTGAAATGCACATATTTACATTCTATATTTTATTAATAAGTGCACTCATTTTCCACAAAAACAAGAGAATGGTTGAGATTTACATTCGTGAGTTGGAAATCGGATTATACGATTAGGTTAGCAAAAATCACAACGATTGAAAAATTAGAAATCAGGTCAAGTTACATTTCCATCTCCCTGAGTTCGATCGGAACTTATCAACTTGTTATATTTTATTTGTCGACGTATTTTTACGTTATAGTACTACGAAAATGTTCAAAATTGTGATTTTACGACTAGTAGGAGTCTCTTTGTTGCAGTCCCAAGATATGATGGGTGACATCGGATACCTCTATAGACTTTTGGAATAGCTGATCATCACATGAGAAATCAAATTCTGGGAGGTCTAGAGTTCGAAGTCTCTAGAGAGATGGAGATCCATTTTCAAGATCCTTAGAGGAAGGGCTCAGTCGGTTTCTATGTGAGAGATACAGCTTCGAGGTCTTTAGATGAAATGACCCTTCCCAAGGGTCGTTTGGAATTTTCTGAAATTTTTAGGAGTGTTGATGTAATTTTAAACCCCTTGGGATTTACTTTGTGAGCTCTGCGGAAACGGGGGGATTTTGATGGGCCAAGTTCGTAATATATTCAACCCCACACCCACTCAACTCACCCACACACCCACCCCTCAAAACCCTAAGCCCCTCTTTATAAAATCCCCTCCACCCTCAACCTACGACACCACCTCCACTCCCCCAACCCCTTACAGCCAACACCACCCCCCACATCTCCATTGCCTCACCACCCGTCCTCCACCCTTACAACCGTGAGGGAGAAGGAGAGGAAGGGAGCAGGAGGAGCACAGAGGGCACACCTCTATTCGCCTCCCCACCACGGTCCATCACCTTCCCTCTTTCCCCTTGCAGCCGTGCATGGAGGAGAAGAAGAAGAGGGGAGACGAAGGAGCACGCGGAGGGGGAGAGAGAGGGGGCAGCAGGAGAGAGCGTGGAAGAGGGAGAGTAGCAGGAAGAGGAGTTGCTGCAGCTTCGCAGGCGAGGAGGGGGTCCTCGCGAGGAAGCTCTGCATGCAGATATTTCCACATTATCAAGAGTCTGTGACCGTTGTCAGACGTCCGGAGAAAGCTTAAGACGTCCAATAACACACAGAGTGCTAAGGTACGTACCCTGCACGACCATGCATGCGTAGTACGGTTGTATTGAGGTGTCGCATTTTCGCTACGCATACGTGCGTAGGTACGAAGACATTGGAAAGGCACGTGGCACGACATTCGAGGCACTTTAAGACGTCTGGAGGTCGTGTCAGACGTTCGACCGTCCTCCTAGACGACCGGGAGTAGTGTCAGACGTCTAGAGACCCTCTCAGACGGCTGTAAGGGGTAGCAGACGACAGGTACAAATGCAGGAGAGCAAGGTGAGCTACTGCTTCGTTTAAGACGTCTAGGACTCACCCGAGACATCTGATTTTAGTCAGGATGCGTGTTTTTGGGCCGGTTCAGGGCCCACACGAAGTCGTGTTAGTGTCGTGTTTATACTGTTTTGAGCTTGTTTGATAGATTGGTCAACATTATAGATCTCCAGTCCGTAGTGTATACGTGACCCGCGGAGACATCGAGATCCACTGTTCGAGCTCTCATATCACCCGTATACCCTGGTAGAGTGGTCCTTTCTACTCTGTGGTTTGAATTAGTAAATTGTATGTTAAATTAGAAATATTTGGTTGAAACCTAGGTTATGAGATAAACCATGGGACTGAGAATGTAAATGGTTTATATTCAGTGCATGAACTTCGCATGTTATAAAACTTGGAAATGTATGTTGTTAAATTTCATACTGTGATAGTTAGAATAGTTAAATGATGAGATGATCGCTTATCCTGTTGATGATGTGTTATCCTGTTAAATTACGAGCTACTTGCTATACGAATTAGAAATTAGTATGTAATAAAGATGCATGCCTACGGGTGTATTGGTTGACTGTTTAGACTTGGGTATGAAAAGTGAGTTGACTCTCGTGTACATGGTGTCGAGGAGAGCTACTGTTACTTTTGTATAGGGAAAGTGCTAGCCACCCTTGGGTTAGGACACAGGGTTGGATTGATCTCCCTACATCGACTCCTGTTGGTATCATTGGGTAAACCGGGATAGTCGGGCGCGGGTACACAGACTGTTGAGGGGTGTGACCTCTATTCTGTTCTGTGCTATACGTTAGAGTGTACCTGCTAGTGGAAACGACTGACTACGTGCTAGTGTGGGGTAGCTACCCTACACTTATCGCGCGTGCCGTAGTCACCGTTACGTCGCGGTCATGACCCCGTTGTGGTAGACTGGGTGTAGGACTACCACGGGGTACTCTCTTGGCCAGGAAAGTGCCACGTGTATATCCTGCATCGTGGAAAAACTGCATCAAGATCGTTCCCTTAGGGAACAAGTGGATTAAGAAATGTTGTGAACCGTTACTAGAATAATCGAATTAGAAACACATAGATGATATAAACGGAAATAGATGATAATGCATAATTGAAAATTTGTATGATTAGTTAGCTGCTTTCTCGTTATGTTTAATTGCTTTTAAATTACATATACACCACTCTACTCAGCGTTAGCTGACCACAGATATATGTAACCATGTTTAGGTTAGGAAGTTGAGCAGCCAGCGCCACCACCTGCAGATGGTGCTGGACCTAGTCGAGCCCAACTGTAGTAGTACTTTCGCTGTTTTCCATTTCAGAGGCCTCTTTTTGTTGTTAGTAAGTATCTTTAGCATGTAGTGCATGTTTCGATTATACCTCTAGTTGTGATGGCTGTCTGTAATCGTATTTTTTCACTTGTGGCATGTAGTACCTTTGGGATTTTTGTTCTATTTTTCATTACTGTCTATTATCTATTTTCTGCTTGATTATATTGCATGTATGTGGAACGAATTGTGCATTTGGTTATTTCTCGTTGGACGACTAGGTCATGTGATTTAGTCGAGGCGCGTCGTTCTTAGGTTCTTTAGGGAGCCGGGATCGGGTTGTAACATCAGATGAAGACCCATTTCAAGGATACTGAATAGGGAGCCACCAGTACCTAGTCTCCAAAAGAGAGGTCATTGTCAGAGTCAGTTACAATAGTTCTTTCAGCAACTCCAGCCTATGTTCCCACCTACAAGCAAGAATCAGTACAAAAAGTTGTGTTCTATTGTGTACAGTAAATTTTTTTGTATTATAAGTTAAGTATTTCATGTTTCAACTTGAGGAAGAGTGTTGAGAGAATTATATAATGATTTAATCCCACATAGTGAAGTAGGAATTTTGTTGTGTGTGATAACTTAAAAATACACGTATTTCTCTATCTATTCATTTAAAAAAAATAATAAAAATCAAAATTTTACCTGCTGTAATTTTTTCTCTACTTTACGTAAGTAAAATTTTTACATGAGTCCAAATATCATGCGATTATTTATTACTTTAATTATTACTTTAATATTATTTAGACCTATCAACTCAAAAATCATGGCACTTTATATTTTATGATAACAGAAAAAATTACCTTCACGAAATTAAGTCGAAATAATTCATAATCATACCAACGAATCGTGCTTAATTCCAATCCTTTAGATTTGATTTACACCAACATACGAAGAGACAGGAGTAACGAGTGATTATACCATTAAGTTATTACTCTCCAAAACTTTTATAATCACACTTCTCTCATGTATGATCGTCTATCATTTATATTTTATGAAATAATCTCCTACTTACCTGATGGGATTCGTGCATATGCGCATGTGCGACCATGCTTGCATTATATGAAAAAAATATTTAGGCAACAACATGTCCGATAAGACAAAACGTACCTCCCCGTCACCGGAAGGTGACTGTCGATTACCTGTAAGCCGTCCAACACGATAAGGGGTAGAAGAAGGCTTCGTAAGTTGCGTGGGATTTCCCGTACCTCTATTGTAGAACTTTATCCAATCACGTAAAATGCCACGCTGTCACCTCAATTATCGTCGAGCTCTCGAAGTAGCCTCCGTAATGAAACAGTCCACTCTCCCGTCCGCTACACTTCCCGCCCCAACGAGCGAAACCCTTCCGCTCGTTCCGAGCAAAGCCATGACCATCCCTTCGGTCGCCGCCGACAACTTCGCCCCCGTGCCCCCTCCCTGCCGCACCTTCACGTGGTGGGACTTCGCCACCCTCTGGGTCGGCCTCGTCGTGGGGATCCCCAGCTACTACGTCGCCGGGAGCCTCGTCGAGCTCGGCATGACCTGGTGGCAGGGCATCCTCACCGTTGTCCTCGCCAACGCCATCGTCCTCCTCATCGTCGTCCTCACCTCCGTCCCCGGCGCCCGCCACGGCATCCCTTTCCCCGTCCTCGCCCGCGCCTCCTTCGGCGTCCGCGGAGCGCAGCTCCCCACGCTCCTCCGCGGCCTCGTCGCCTGCGGCTGGTGCGGCATCAACTCCTGGATCGGCGGCCAGGCCATCCTCCTCCTCCTCCCCACCACCTCACCCTCGTCGACGCCATGCCTGTGGACCCACCGCCCTCTCCCGTGGTTCGGCATCTCCCCGCTCGTCTCCGCGGGCTTCGCCACCTTCATTGTCTTGCAGATCGGGCTGCTCTGGAGGGCATCCGCCAGCTCGGCCGCTACTCCGCGCCGGTGCTTGTCGTGCTGACGGCCGCCCTCTTCTTCTGGGCCCTTGCGAAAGCCGGAGGGCTCGGCGGGATGCTCTCGCCCGTCCCGAGACCCCCGGCCTCCGAGATCTGGACCCTCTTCTTCCCCGGCCTCGCGGCCAACGTCGGCACCTGGTCGACGTTGGCGGTCAACATACCCGACTTCACGCGCTACGCCAGGAGCCAGGCCGACCAGGTCGCCAGCCAGGCCGGCCTCCCCCTCCTAACCGGGGCGTTCGCCTTCACGGGCCTCGCCGTCACCTCCGCCTCGGAGACCATCTTCGGCAAGATCGTCGAGACCAACAGCGGGGTCTCCGGAGCCATCACCGCGCTCGTCTCCGTCGTCGGGATAGCCCTCGCCATCATCACCACCAACGTGCCGGCCAGCGTGGTGGCCTCCGCCAACGCGCTCATCAACCTCGTGCCTTCCCTGTTCGGGTTCAGGAGCGCGGCCCTCGCGACAATCGTCGCGGGCGCCGTAGCGTTCCAGCCGTGGAGGCTGTACGGCTCCAGCGAGTTCTTCCCCAAGGCGTGGCTCCTCGGGTACTCCACCGTCACCGGGCCCATCTCGGGTATCATGCTCGCGGACTACTATGTCGTCCGCCGCATGGTCCTCGACGTCGAGGAGCTTTACTCGTCGAGCCCCGGCGGCGCTCACTACTACTGGAAGGGCTACAACCCGAACGCCGTGGCTGCTTTGGTCGTCCCCTTCGCGGCAATGGTCCCGGGCTTTCTTCATGAGGTGGGTGTGCTGCGGGACATCCACTGGTTGCTGGAGGAGATCTACGACGTCTCGTGGTTCTTTGGCTTCTTCACCGCTAGTGTTGTGTATTGGGTCCTTTCCTGTAGTTCCTGTTGTAGGTGGAGAGGTGGCCGGGAAGTCAACGAGAGGCTCATGCCTTGAGCGGGTGCGATGAGATAGAGCGGGTACTAACCTAATTGATAGGTTCAATTGATGCTCTGAAGGGAAAGTGACCTTGGACCGCCTCCACGGATGCTCGATCGAATTCATTTTTAGTTCACATATCCTCAGGCTGTCTTTCGGAGGAGGTTAAGGTTTATATCAAAATAAAATATTATATGGATAAATTGATGGGTATTTAATTAGTGGTATAAGGATAAGTAATGAAATAAAATAATTGGTAATATAATATGATGTTAGTAGGTATTTATTTAATAATTTTTTTGTGAAAGAAAAAATCTTTTAATATAATATTAATGATTATTAATTAATGATAGACTCATCTCTCAATTTCACCACCACTTCATAGCAATTTTTGTTGCTACAGGGGATTTAATCTTGAATAGTGACTTTATCATACCTTCGAACCTTCTACCAAACGGGGATGTGGGATACAAAAATTAATTTTGATTGGAGAAAAGTTTTTAAAAGAAATAACTTAAGGGTTTATTTTAAAAATCAAAGTTATGGTATCATATTTTTTATTGTTGAAAAATTAAAAATATCGAATGAAAATTAAAATACATGTGCTGTAAAATATATTATTTGATATATTTTTATTTTTAAAAAATAAATATTAATTTAATTATATATTATTTAATATTTTTATATTAATATAATTAATATTGATTTTTAATTAAAAAACATATGATGAAAAGATTGATGAGGATGATGAAATCGACAACGTAAGAAAAAAGGAAATAAGTAAAATATGAAAAAGAATGAGAAGAGTGAGTAAAAAAATTTAAGAAAAAAATTGAGAGGGCATGCAACGTAGGATAAGGTAAAAAATTAGAAAAAAAAAGAGAAATAAAGATGATTCGGAGCAAACAATGCTCGTAACAGTGCCTTTGTCTACGCCAAATGACCATATAAATAGATACTTCAGGCATGTATGACCCCCCTTCCCTTTTAAAAAGGGGCATAGGAGCGGAGAATTACCCTTGTGTCATTGTACATTTGGTGTATGATAATAATCAACATCTATCCATCTAATAAGTTTTAATAAGCTAACTAATGACCTGGATTAGCTCCACTTGAATAAGTCTGGCAATATTTTTCTGTCCAACGGATATATCCAGCAATGTAAGTCTTTTGTCTGCCTGGAATAGGCGGACAGCCTCCTTTCTTCGTTTAAAGAGCCAGGTGAGTAATTCCTATTTGTCCGCATAAAAAATAATTGTTACAAGTAATTAATTCCACATTCATGCATTCATCGAAGACGTGACATCGTCTTAATTATCTTGACATGACCGTTGATTTGATCACAATTACTACCATCCAAGAAGTCTGTGAAATATGTTGTTAAGTGCATTACAAGGCCTTTAGTAAATAAATAGCTATGTTCTATTTAAAGAAGGACACACATACAGAGAGAGAAATTACTACCTTATACTTAGAACTCAAAGGTAGTAAATTTGAAAGCAAACGTACTCTCCTGAGATATATATTATTTTTAATAAAATTAGTTAATCAAATCTCAATCTTCTTGCATACTTATGTAATTGAATAAATTTATTGTAATGATTGAAAATCCTAGTAGAACTCATTTAAGTAGACTAATTATCCACCTACCTGCGTGCAAGCATTATTGAAAGCTAATTTATATAAATTTTAACATGCTAACAATCCAAGTAATTCTTCACACATGATTCATATTTACGGTTGAATCTCAAAAGACCATGTTAGCAACCACAAAATCTCGGGACATTGCCTATCAAGACATGGTTGAGCAATGCTGAACTCTATCACTTACTTGATAGTGTACTTGATAGTGAACCCATCTGTTCAAATCTTGTCCGACACTTACCCGGACATTGTGTGACGTGGAAGGCACGTCCTTTCGACGGGTGGGTTCTGTGTTTAGTAAAAAAGAGAAATCCCGGGACATCCCTATCTTTGTGCTTCCGGACACCACAGCACACCACCGAAGAAACACCCACTGCCCCCACCCACCGCCCACGGTTCTGGTGCAGAACTCACTCATCATATCTTGAGGCCGCCACAGCGCCTCATGGCAACCGGTTGCAATGGCCTCTCGCCGGTGGCGCCACACGACCGCACCTTCTCCTGGTGGGAATTCGCCTCCCTCTGGGTCGGCATGGTCGTGGGCGTCCCCAACTTCTACCTCGCCGGCAGCCTCGTCGAGCTCGGCATGACCTGGTGGCAGGGCATCTCCACCATCGTCCTTGCCAACACCATCGTCCTCGCCCCCCTCATCCTCACGGCCGCCCCGGGGACCCGGCACGGCATACCCTTCCCCGTCCTCGCGCGCGCCTCCTTCGGCCTCCGCGGCGCGCAGGTCCCCGCCCTCCTCCGCGCCCTCGTCGCCTGCGGCTGGTTCGGGATCGAGACGTGGATCGGAGGTCTGTCCATCTCCCTCCTCGTGCCCTCGTCTTGGTCCTCGTCCTCCTCGTGGACCGGACGGCCCCTCCCCTGGCTCGGCACGTCCCCTATCGAGTTCACCTGCTTCATGGTCTTCTGGGCCATCCAGATGGCGGTGCTTTGGAAAGGGATGGAAGGTATCCGGGTGGTCAGCAGGTACTCCTCGCCGGTGCTCGTCGTCCTCACGGCCGCGCTCTTCTCGTGGGCGCTCGTGGAAGCCGGTGGGCTCGAGGGGATGCTCTGGCCTGCCCCGAGCCTCCCGCCTTCGGAGTTCTGGGCCCTCTTCTTCCCCTCCCTGACGGCCAACATAGCCTCGTGGTCGAGCTTGGCCCTCAACATACCTGACTTCTCTCGCTACGCCAGGAGCCAGGCGGACCAGGTCGCCGGCCAGGCGGGTCTCCCCATCTTCATGGGCGCGTTCACCTTCATCGGCCTCGCGGTCACGTCCGCCTCTTCCGTCGTCTTCGGCGCCCCCATCTCTGACCCGGTGCAGCTCGTCCGCGAGATCATCCGGAGCTGCAGCGGGTTCGCGGGCGCCGCGGTCGCGTTGGCCTCCGCGGTGGGCGTAGGTCTCGCCACCATCACTACGAACGTGCCCGCCAACGTCGTGGCCTCCGCGAACGCGCTCGTGGACCTCAACCCCGCGGTGTTCAGCTTCGGGAGGGCGGCGCTGGTGACGGCGGCGATCGGGGTCGTGTTCCAGCCGTGGAGGGTGTTCCAGTCCAGCGGTAGCTTCGTCGAGTCGTGGCTCGTGGGGTACGCGAGCGTCATGGGGCCCATATCGGGGATCATCCTTGCGGATTACTACGTTGTCCGCCGCATGGCGCTGGACGTGGGGGAGCTGTACTCGTCCCGCGAGAAGGGCGCCTACTACTACTGGAAGGGGTACAACCCCAAGGCCTTGGTGGCTCTATTGGTCGCTTTTGCACCGATGGTTCCCGGGTTCCTCCATCAAGTGGGTGCGCTGCGGGATGTGGCGTTGGTGTTCCGAGAGATCTATGGCGTCTCTTGGTTCTTTGGATTCTTCTCGGCGGCTGCCGTGTATTGGGTGCTCTCTTCATGGTGCTGTTGCCGTGTGGGAGTTCCACGGAGGATAGGGGTGCCACGGAGCAGCTCCTGAAGGCTTTCGAAGAGAGGCAACCATGGTATACGTCGTGATCTGTATGTATGGAAATGGGTTGTAGATTTAGGCTACAGGCAGACGTCAGCTCCGCACCAAGTTAGTTTGGGGTTTGGTACACACTAATAATCCGAGTGGTCGTTATTCCATGCACAATTGCATATAGCTGCTTAAGAATTTAAGTAAAGAGATCACAGATTCAGAAGGTGTCGGTGCACAACCACGGGAGTCTTTTTTTTGGGTAAAGAGTTAATTCTTTGTCGACAGCAGATGTATGGATCATTTTTCTTCAACTGGTCTCTTTTCTTTGTTTTCTGCGTCTTTTTAGAGGCGAAAAGGCAGGAACTGTGCCTGTGGAGGTTGTCCGCCGCAAGATGTAAACCACAGAAGCTAGGAATATCGATACGTCTCTCTCTTCTGAGCAAATTGATAGAAATTTGGTAAGCTACTCAAAAAAAAGACAGTCGCAACTGGATCTGAAGTGTCCCCATCTAATAAAATTTGGGTAAAAAATTGTAAGAGTCATGGTTTGGTCGGACTCTAATCTCATTAGAGAGAGAGAGAGAGAGAGAGAGAAGGCAAAGAATATGCAAGAAAAACCGGATAGTAATTGACTTTTTACCTAACATGTATTTTATATTCTTTTTGTTGATCCACTCCCGCCGTAAAATTATAAAGGTTAATTTATTTGAGGGATTAACTTTTCTTTTAGGGGTTAACCTGTGTTTACTTGAGGGGTAGAAAGTATCTTCGGATTTAAAATTTTGCAGTAAGTTCGAGGACGAATCTAGCTACCATAATAAGGAGTAAACAGGTGGATTCAACCCAGCCTGACCTACTTACGTCTAGGTAAATCTGGATCTGCCCGCCCCTAGGTGATCTGGTTTGCCTAAGGATAGAAAGGCAGTGGGAAAAGTCCACGACGCACACGTCGACGGTAGCGTTAGCGTTACTACCATCAATAGTCTAACAAAAGACATGCCCTTACAACGGACACGTTCTGATAGAAGATCCTACGACAAGATCCTCGTTCAGCACTATTTCAAGTACCCTCAATAGTGAAGAGAGGCCTTCGATGCTCCTCTTCAGGTAATCCGAGAGAGAGAGAGACTCTGAGTGATTGTAATCCTGCTATTTCTAGTGGATTCATGGAGTACTACTCTCCCCCCAAACATACATCCTTTGCGATGTGATAAGTCAACTTTAGTGGATCATTATTTGGCTTAAATACTTTTTAATTATATGTGCCTATCTTCTAATTGCTTAAGAGTTAAATGGTAAGTTATCTTAGTCTATGTATAATTTTATGCGTTAATTTCACATTTAATAGCATATTGTTATGATAACCTATTGGGTGGATGTAGGCTAGATGCAAGGATTATTGAAACATGGAGGGCATCATTTGGAAATGGGACCTGCACACACTAACTTCGTGCTTCAGTCGGCCTCCCAGTTGCAGGCAAAGCTATATTTGAAAATGACATTCATCCAATTTCATTCTTTAAGACGTTTAGAGCTCAATCTCGGTGTCTGATGACCGTCAATCGTCGTACCAACCATGCTGACGGTGACAACACCCACCATTGCTGCCAATTTGTTGGAGAATCCCGAGTGTTCGGGGGAGAGGAAATCGATTGAGAGAGAGAGCCATAATAGCAGGAGGATTTTTAAAAAGAGAAGAAACCACTTGCGGGAGGGGTATCCACGGAGCCTCCTCTCCTCCCTCGCAAGGGGGGTGACCGCCCATCTCCTCCACCATAAAATAGAGCCTACACCATGGAACATATGTGCACTGTGACCTTTGTGAGCTTCGATGTCGCCTCTATGCTCGTGCATGTAGTGATAGTGCCTGCACGAACTCAACACCACCACCCTTACCACCATCACCATCAGCCACATTCCCTTCTTCTTCTTCTTCATCTTCTTCCTTCTTCCTTCTCCTGCTGTGCCTGAAGGAAACCAAACGACAACCCATTACCGCCACTGCCACAGCTCATCACTCCACCAACTCTTACGCTGCGCCAACCATAGCAGTCACACGCGGCTCATACTATGGTTCTTTGCCTTCACTATTCATCGTATTCAACAGAAGAACCCATCACTGCCACCTTTACCATCGCCACAAACAACCACCTCGAGCCTCCATCCTCAATGCCGACCTCATCAACGTGCTAGCTGCATGATTGCGGTGGAGATTCTAGCGGAAAGGGTTCGAGTTTGGAAAACTTATCGTCGTAGTTCAATTCGTGAGAAAATCCATCGATCAGATAATATTTATAACCAAAACTCGAAAGGTGAGTCCTGAGTCGAACAGTAGGAGGCGAACATTTGATTTTGAAAGATACGCATTTCACTTTTTATTTGTTTTTGTCATTTTTATCTTTTGTTATTTTTTTGATATTTTAATAGGCCAAGAAATCAGGTCGATGAATTCTAGCTAATCTACATACAGAATAAAAAGAGAGAGACAGAGAGAGAGAGAGAAATAATCATGTACTTTTATAATCAAATATTTATTACAACTAGGAAAGTGGGAAAACTATACTACAAAAGCAATAAAGATAGAGATAGATGAGAGAAATCCCCCTCGACGGTCGCTTGGAGGATGACTCGCTCTGACGTTGCCTGGAGGAAGGTGGTGAGGAGCAGGACGAATGAGGACGGAGCCAGAGGATGGAGGGCATGGCAGGACGGCGTCGCGACGAGGATCTACTTCTCGAAGTAGGTGAGAAGATGACCACGGGATGCTTAACGAATGGGGATGAGGGGAGGGAAAAATATTTGATTCTACACTAGAGGAGCATCCCAGGCTTGGGACAAGCTCTCTCTAAAGCCTTGGAGGTGGTGAGAGGAAGAAAGGAAGAGATGAAGAAAAATGGGAGGGATAGGGGTCCTTTTATAGTGGAGGAAAGAATCAAATATGTATATAGGAAATTTAGTGACGGTCATAAATGTCGCTGAAGATCCGCAGCAAATGTTGCTGAAGACAGCCCACGCACACACCCACCGCTGCGCTGGTGTGCGCTTCGTGCGCTCGTGTTGCGTGCCTCCACGCATTACACGCTCGCGTGTGCTACTGTTGCCTCTGCGCGCGCCCATGCACGTCCGTTACACTGCTGCACGTGCTAGCCTCTGCACGTGTGCGGTGGCACGTGCGTGCGCATGGGCGGCTTGGGTCGTGCCACGTGGTGCGATTTGAGTCGTCCATCTTCTTTTCGTTGTAGGGGCTACTACAGAGGTCGGATTGAGTCGATTTTCACGCCATTAGGCTGCGATCGTTGACCCGAATCCATCCGTCTGATCAGATTTGTCATTTGAAGCTCCGAATTACATCACCTAGTTCCTTGGTCGTTGATCTTCCTTGAACTGCATATGGTGCTACGGGACTCCGATCAAGGCAATTTCAAAGGCGTTGAACTGCGATTGTCGTCCTGATCAAATCCGTACGATTGGATAGTCAATCCAAGGCTCCAAAATAAATCTCCTCTTCTGACCACAAAAAGGACGCAATTAACCTAAAATATACATTACTCTAAATGTTGAATGATGTATGCTATGCAATATCTATAATATGGAATGCAAATCTAAGCCTAGGAACATACATAAATAGGCATTTTACCTAAATGGATGTGTCTACATCACCGCATCTCACCATTGACCTTCACATCTACCACAATCACTCTTGCCACCGTGATTGACAACTTGACCACTCAACACCCGCTGGCAACCCCTCCATCAATCGGCCAACTCTGACCATCTCCGACCACGCCACCACCTTTGTTGAGTTTCTCTCTCTCTTACCCACCTTCGTCGAGCTCCTCGTCACTGACAACCACCTCACCTATGAGTGCATAGTGATCGGGCAAGCGTGTTTTCGTCTTTATGTTATTATTTGTGGTTTACAATCAGTCGTTATAGTATGTGACAAAACAGTTACCAGATTACTACAATAATTTTTTTACTCGGAATAACAAGGTTTTCCTGAGGTCAAACTCAGGGAGCAACTATGTTTCTAGAAGTATGCATAAGTTCTCAATTATGTTACAAAAATAAGAGAGAGAGAGAGTTTTGTTGGCTTCTTCTTCTTCTCTCCTTTTTCTTTCTTTTCTTCCTCTCTTTGCTTTCCTTGCTCTTCTTCAGTCTTGCCTTCTCTTTTCTCTTTTTCTTCTCTACCGTAGTGGTGATCTTCCTCTTCTTTTCTTCTTTTCTTCCTTCTTCTTGGCCGTTGACTTTCCTTCCTCTTTTCTTCTTTTCCTCTTTCTTTTCTTCTCTGGCCGCTGACTCTCCTTCTTCTTTTCTTCTTTTCTTTCTTGCCTTTCTGGCGGCTGCAAAGGCTTCTGCCTTCTTCTTTCTTCTTCTTTGTGCTCTGGCCGCTGGCTTTGCTTCCTCTTTCTTCTTTGCTTGCGGCTGTGGTGATTTCGACGTCTGATGCAGTGCTCAGATGACTTATCTGTGGCTTTGCTACAGTGCCTTCCTTCTTTCTTCAGCTGCCCAGTGTGGCTTCTTCTTTTCTTCTTCTGTTTCTCTCCTTCCTTCCTTCTTCTTCAGCTTCTGCTGAGCGGCTAAGGCTTCAGCCGCTTCTCTTTTTCCTCTTCTTTTCTTCCTGCACGCTCACACAAAGGTCAGAGCAAAACCTACCCCTTCCTCGAGTCTCTCTCTTTCTCAGAATCTCTCTTAGGACTGCTCTCCCAAAGCTGGGTATTCGGGTTCGGGTAGTGCACCGGGGACCAGGCCCACCAGCGTACGGTGGTGGGCGAGGAGTGCGTGGTTCTGGTAGTCAGATCCAGCCCAGACCCGCGGGGCATGAGTGCGGGCGAGGGCGAGCGAGTGCGAGGCGCACTGCGTACCGGTGAGAGGGACCTGACCCCTATGTTCGAAGGCAGTAAGCCCTATGCACTTTTGCAATTTAAGTGTGGGCGCTCGGCCGCACACTTACGAGGTGGGACTAAAGTCCCACCTCCCAATTTTATGCCCGCAGGCGAGGAGTCTGCGGCCAATTGAAGCAGCTGCGAGGCTTGCGAACCAAATCGCAAGCCTGGATGCCTTCGCGGAGACTGCCAGCACAACCTGGAACGTGCGCTTGGGCTGGGGAAGACCTGGAGCTGCAGGTGGAGCTGCTGCAGCAGGTCGACAATGGCGGCAAGAGGGTGCGAACCTGAAATCACAGTGACGGCCTCTCGGCCAAGTCAGGACATGTGGAAAGCTTCGTCGGAGTGTGGCGAAGCCTGTGTGATGGTCGGCGAGGCACAGGAGTGCGTGTAGAGGTCGACCTAGGTCAGACTGTGGGCGGAAAGATGGGTTTGTTTGGGGGATGGTTGGGCGGTGCTTGGCAGTGAATGGAGAGGGGGGATCAGTGGAGTGGAGTGTGGGGGAGCTTCTGGGCTGGTCGGCGAGGGGTGAAGAGGTCTGTGGACGTGGGATGGACTCGCTAGAGAGGGTGATCGGAGATGGGGAAGATGGGTCTAGACAGTGGCAGTTGGGTGGTCGAAATGACAAATTGGAAGAGGGAAAATATAAGGGAGAGAGAGCAGAGACTATTTACCTATTTACTTGACGAAGGGGGAGGGAGGAGCATCCGGCTCGCGCCTGCCGGAGCTGGAGACGAAGACTCCCTGGAGGAGGATATCGGCGACGAGGAGGCAGACGGAGGGTGCCAGTTGGTACGGCCTAGCGCGAATGACAGGGCAGAGCAAACTTTGCTGCAGGTAAGGCAACAGAGCGACGAGGAGGAGGAGGAGGAGGAGAAGATCGCCGAAAGCTTCGGGCTCTCTGACCGGAGGGGGAAGGGATGAAGAGGAGGTGTTTCTCTGTCAAAGAAAGCTTGAAGGAGTCGGCAAGGTCTGCCGCTTCTTATAAAGGGCTTGGCGCGGAGAGAGGGACGAGGTGGTGTCGTGCCAGCCTCGCCGGAGTATGGTCGAAAGGGATACCCATGCCTTCTGCACGTTCGCACGGAAGGCATGGTTGACGACAGAGGTCGTGGGCAGGTCCCTGCGACAGAGGACGTTGTAGGGAACCCGCTTCTGTTCTAGAGGATGGCAGACTTGCCCTGCGTGGTGTCATCCTCCGCGCAAAGTCGCCGAAGGCATGGCGCTGCGCAGAAGTGGCAGGGAGGACCGTTCTACAAAGAACGATGAGAAGTTGGGAGCCTAAATGCAAGGGTTTCAAAAGATAAGGGTCAAAAAGTAAATAAAGAGGACCAAATTGTAAAGTCGGTTAAGGAGGTCTTTTCTTAGGCTCAAGTTTTTATACCAGACCAATTTGAACATAAGGATTTTACTGGTGAATTTTAATTCTAGGTTGGACCATGTTTGACCAGTAAATTTGTGTAAAAACCCAAATTAAGTCATTAATTGAGCATGGTTCTCATTTTAGGTCAAAATAGGTTCTAAAGGCCAAATTGAAGGTTCTAAACCTTAGGGAATATTTTTATATGATTTTTAGAGGATTTAATTGATTTTTATCCTACCTCGAACCTCGTTAATTAAAGTGGATTTGTTTTTAGGGTTACAGAATATCATTTAATTCTTAGAAGTTGCTATAACCCTTTTCAGATCAGATCATCCCACTTCCCTCATTGTTAAGCTTGTTTGACCTGTGTTTAGACCTTTAATTACCTTGTTCGCAAACTACATTAGTAAAATTACAATTTCACCCTTGATGATTTGTTTTATTCTTTAACTCAGAATTATCTGAGTTAAGCCTCTCTTTGGGTTTTGTAGGAGTTTTTTCACACATATTTGGATTAGATTGTGCTGGTTAGGGTTCATGATGATGTTCTCATCATACCCCCATGCCTAGCTTTTGCTAGTCCCTTAGCAAAATTTTAAGGTTTCAACCCTTGTTCTAGACCATGAAGTTCTTAATAATTTCAGATAAGTGCTTTTTCTTTTACAACCTAGATTAGGTTAGAATGCCAACCATAGGCCTAAAAGGTACTCTAGTACCAACCAAGATCCATATCTGTCTTGCCTCAGCCTCAGTCCTTAACAAAGGTTTTTAAGGCCTACAAGAACTAACCTAAGGCTTATTGGACTGTGTGGTTAAAGCACCCGTGCTTGAGATAATTTTAGCCCTGGCTCAGTTTGCAGTGCGTTTTGTAAGAGAGGTAAAAGATTTATCTGTTTGGAGAGTTTTCTCTCTTTTTTTCCTTTTAATTCTAGCTTAGGATTGGCTTTTCAACACGGTCTGTATCAGATTCCTTGTCCCCATCATCAATCCTCAAAGGTTCCTGGCAGTCGATGCTTCGGGATAGCACCGCCCATGGTAACCCCCAGAACCCTGTCTGTTGAGATTTTGAGATAATCCCATCTATGGTGTTCCGTGGCCGAATTCAGACCGTGGCAATTGACATTTCGTGATAATGCCATCCATGGAATCTGAACCAACAGAGTGCTTACATGCCCTCAGTAGGATATGTAAATATCCTAAGAGACAAGCACCGAGGAGATGACATTTTGTTATGCATCTTCGAGGGGGATTTCCCACCTCTCCTCGCTGGGAACTCATCCAAATCAACTTGTGTTGGTCGGCCGCTCCTACTCTAGGTGTCATTTACAGAATTTTTGCAACGCTTCTGCATGATTTTAATTTTTATGATTTCTGAACCAGGCTGTGTGTGAAGTTAGGGTGCTTAGGTTACTAAGTTCCGTAAACCAAAAGTTAGTTAATGAGGCCAAATACTCCCTAAGTCTTGGACCTAATACTTAAGCTTTTCATTTTCCTCAACCTCTTGAGGAATGTCTAGATCTTAATGGGTACTAAGAGTTTATCCAAGAATGCCTAAAGTTCACGTTCTTACTAATCTCACTGTGCACTTTCCATTTCTTTTCCTGAATGAGGTCTAGAACTTAGGTTAATTCCTTAATTTCTTACTAACGACTATCACTTTTTTCTTTCATTTTGTGCTCCTTTTCATTTTGTTCCTTTTTCTTCTCCTCCTCCTTTGTATTATTCTTTTTCAAAAAAATTTTTAATTTTTATGGTGTTTTTGGCATATGTGAATTTTTTGTTTAAAACCTTTTCTTACAAGACTTGCACTTTCATACCCCCTATGCCTAAGATTTGCAATGTCTTCATTGTAACTTAGGGGATTTTTATTCAACTTAGTTCATACATTAGGATAGATGTTTTGATGAGTGAATGGGTTTGGGTGACTATTGCGGATGATTTTTAATCTCAGATGCAAGCACCTGAGGTGGAGTCGGCTGTCCTAAAGGGTGAACCTTAAGTGCACAAAGGTGTTAGAAAAGGTTTCAGGTTTTCAAAGAGAATGACGAGCTGCCTCCTGTTGAGCGCTGAGTTTTACGCCATCGGCTGGGCGCACTATGCTCAGGGAAAATGGAGGATAGATGATGATTCAGCCAAATCAGTAGAGGTTATATCAATGAACGGTTTGAGTCTTTGACCGTTCACGATGAAAGGTTCGAAATCATGGCTGAGCGGGCTGATTTAGACTGCACCATTTCCAAAATCCTGTCAGACAAGGTATGGTCCGACCCACTTGGATCGCAACTTCCCAGGGAAAAGTTTGAGTCGGGCATCGAAGAGTAGGACCTTCTGACCAGGATGAAAGATATTTCTAGAGATATGCTTGTCATGGAAGGCTTTAACTCGCTCCTTGTAGATTCGCGAGTTCTCGTACGCATCAAGGCGTAATTCATCGATCTCGCTGATTTGAAGCTTTCTGTGGGTTCCAGCCTTAGAAAGATCTAGATTACAGCTCCGTACTGCCCAATAAGCTTTATGCTCCAGTTCGAAGGGAAGGTGACACGCCTTCCCGAACACCAGTCTAAAGGGAGACATGCCTAATTGGGTTTTGTGGGTGGTCTTATAGGCCCACAAGGCTTCCGGAAGTCAGGACGATCAGTCCTTCCTGTAAGGCCGAATAGTGACCTGCAGGATTTTCTTGATTTCTGGATTTGATAGCTCAGCTAGATCATTAGTCTGGGGGTGATAAGGAGTGGAGATTCGGTGAGACACCCCGTATTTGGTCATCAGTGACCTGAACTGAGCATTCGTGAAATGGGTCCCCCCGTCAGAGATGATAGCACGAGGAATCCCGAACCGTGAGAAGATATTGTGATGAATGAATTTGAGAACGATTTTATGATCACAGGTTCGGGTCGATATGGCTTCGATCCATTTGGACACATAGTCCACAGCCAGCAAAATGTACTCGAAGCCATCCGAAATAGGAAAGGGGACCATAAAATCAATCCCCCAAGCATCAAAGATTTCGTATATGAGAATTGGCTGCAAAGGCATCATGTCGCGATGGCTCATGTTGCCCAAAGTTTGGCAACGACTGCATGCCTTGCAGTGACTGTATGCATCCTTGAACAGAGTGGGCCAATAAAAGCCACACTGGAGGATTTTTGATGCAGTTTTGTGCCCAGAGAAGTGGCCACTGCATGCCTGGTCATGGCAAAAGGAGAGAATATTATTGACTTCACCTTCCGGGACACATCTCCGGATGATTTGGTCGACACCTATGCAGAAGAGATACGGATCTTCCCACATGTAGTACTTGGCATCAGAGAGCAATTTGTCTTTCTTGGCCTTCGGCCAATCAGACGGGACCTGAAGAGATGCCAAGTAGTTTACTATATTAGCAAACCATGGAAGTCCTGCACCAATAGTCAGCAGGTGCTCATCAGGGAAATGCTCCGTGATGGGTCCAGAAGGGTTGATGATCTCAGAAGGAAGGCGAGACAAATGGTCAGCTACCACGTTTTGTCTTCTCGCCTTGTCGTGAATCTCGAGGTCGAATTCTTGTAACAGCAAGATCCATCGGATTAGTCGAGGCTTCGCGTCCTTCTTGGCAAGGAGATGCCTCACAGCCGTGTGATCCGAGTAGATGATGACGTGGGAACCCAGGAGATAAGATCAAAATTTTTCAAGGGCAAATACTACGACTAGCAGCTCTTTCTCCGTAACTGTGTAGTTACGCTAAGCCTCGTCAAGTGTCTTCCTAGCGTAGTAGATGACCACGGGTTTCCCGTTAGCTTTCTACCCCAGAACCGCTCCTAAAGCGAAATCAGATGCATCGCACATGATCTCAAAGGGTTGAGACCAATCAGGGGATTGTAGGATCGGGGCCTGGGTGACTCGATCACGGAGGTTTTCAAGTGCTTGAGTGGATTCCTTGGAGATCTCGAAGGGTACATCCTTAGAGAGAAGAGTAGTCAAGGGGCGCGCGATTTTCGAAAAATCAGGAATGAAACGACGGTAAAAATCGACGTGCCCCAGAAAAGAACGGATGTCCCTGATTGAGCTAGGCACAGGAAGACGAGAAATTAGATCAACCTTGGCTCGATCCACTTGGATGCCTTTCTCAGAAATCAGATGTCCTAAGACGATCCCCTTAGGCACCATAAAATGGCTCTTTTCCCAGGAAAGAACCAAATTAACATCGATGCAGCGCCTGAGTATATGAACCAAGTGCTGGAGGCAATCATCAAATGATGCCTCAAAAACTAAGAAGTCATCCATGAAGACTTCCAGATAATCACCTACCATATCAGAGAATATGGCAAGCATGCACCGCTGAAAAGTCGCAGGTGCATTGCAGAGACCGAAAGGCATCCTTCGGAATGCATACGTTCCGAAGGGGCAGGTGAACGTGGTCTTCTCTTGGTCCTCAGGATGAATAGCTACTTGGTTATAACTGGAGTACCCGTCAAGAAAGCAGAAGAATCGATTTCCTGTTAATTTCTCGAGAATCTGATCAATGAAAGGTAGTGGGAAATGATCCTTCTTCGTGGAGGAATTGAGTCGTCGGTAATCTATGCAGACTCTCCACGAGTTGGCTAATCGGGTAGGTATGACTTCTCCGGTTTCAGTCGTAATGGTGGTGAGCCCTGCCTTTTTAGGCACAACCTGAATTGGGCTCACCCAACGACTGTTGAAGATCGGGTAGATGATCCCTACATCTAACCACTTGATAATCTCCTTTTTCATGACCTCCTGCCGATTGGGGTTTAAACGTCTCTACATCTCACGGGAAGGTCGTGCGCCCTCTTCTGAATAAATATGATGTGTGCAATAAGAGGGACTTATTCCAGTCAAGTCATCAAGAGTCCAATCAATGGCTCTACGATGTTGCTGGAGAACAGCAATTAGACGGGATTCCTATTCAGGAGTAAGCTTGGAATTTATAATCACAGGAAGGGTCTGATTAGAACCCAAAATGATGTATTTTAAATGATTGGGAAAGGGGTTTTAGTTCAAGGACGGGGTTATCAGCATTAGCGGGTGGTTCAGGGTAAGTGTGAGGTTCAAGGGTAGGAGTTATGGGTCTGTCTAAATCTAGATTTGACTCCTCTAATTACGGTTCAAGATCTTTCTGTGGTTGATGAGGTATAATCAGGTCATTCTCAGAATACGTTTCATCAACCAAAGCCCTGATATCACAGATCTGTTCGATGACATCGCAATTGATTCCTTGTTAGGCCTTAAAAATATCAATTTTAAGGGTTTGATTTCCAAATTTCAGCTCTATTAGGCCCTCCTCAAACTGATGTTGGCTCTAGCAGTAGCCAAGAAAGGTCTCCCTAGAATGATTGGTGTATCCCTAGGGTTTTCAGGTGCGTCCATGTCCAAGACTATAAAGTCTACAGGGAAATAGAAATCCCGCACTCTTACAATAACATCATCAAGAATCCCTTTAGGTGACTTTATAGATCGATCTGCTAATTGTAGTGTCACCTCAATTATTTTTAGGTCAGATTCCTCTAGGTGTTTTAGTAAGGATGTGGGTATCAGATTTATGGAAGCACCCAAGTCTAGCAATGCTCTATCGAACTGGGTTTCACCTATTTTGCAGGAAATTAGGGGAGTACCAGGATCTTTTGCCTTGGGTGGGAGTCTACTTAGGATTACAGAGCTGGCTTGCTCTAATAGTACAATTGGATTCCTACTCTTGGTTCGCGGCTTACGCTGAGGTGTACACACATTCTTTAAGAATCGTGCGTAAGCCGGTACGTGGCGAATTGCATCCATTAATGGGTGTTTATTTGGACCTACTCAAAGAGCTTGACCAGGTCCTCCTCAGGAGCCACGGGTTTTGTTGTCTTCTTTCCCTTGGTTAAGGCCTTGGGAAATGGAACCTTGGTTGGTTCTTCTAGGATAGGTCCAGGTCTTTGATCTGAGACGGGGATAGGAACGTCCTGGATTACTGTCCTAGGGTTTGGATTGCTACCAGGCTTAGAGTGGTCTGGATAGGGTGGATCTTGGGTCTCCTTACCACTACGGGTCGTTACAGAATTTAGTCCTGCCTGGTTTTGGTTAGGGTTGGATAGGATGGGTTGCTACTGGTAACCCGTATAAGAAGTGGAAGCCTCCATCTCGTTAGGTGAAGGAACAGAGGGGGCTTGATAAATCATGTGTGCTTGGCCCGGGTTTGGGTTCATAACGCGCCGCTGTGTCGGTACGTTATTAGGGTTAGGAAGAGGTTGGGAAGGAAGTGTGCCTGGTTGGCGGGAATTTGCCAACTGAGCCAGTTGATTTCGAACCTCTATAAGTTCTTCCTTGTGTTGTTTCTGAATAGCCGCATTCGTTCTTTGAATGTCAGCCAGAGTCTGAAGGATGAGAGACATTTGGTCTTGGTTTGGCCCTGATGAATAAGTAGAGTTGGGCCGAGGCTGAGGCGGCTGGTAAGGACGAGGTGGTTGTGGACGGGGCTGAAAGGGTGGCCTTTGAGTTTGGGAATTTCCCGTCCACTGGAAGTTGGGATGGTTTCGCCATCCAGGATTGTAGGTGTTGGAGAATGGATCATTCTGGATGACGTTGAGGTCCTTGCAGGTCTGAGGAACATCCAAAGAATCAAAGAATGGGGAAGTGGAATTCCCCTGGCTAATATAGAAAGGATCAGAGGATCCTCCGATCCGAGAATCAGATGGGGGTGGATACGGATCCATCCTAGGAGAGGGTCAGTGGAGAATTTCTTGCACAGTTTCCCGTGTGGAAGGAGGCTGTGCAAAGGAATTATGCGCAGAGGTGGCTCGCTGCAAGTGCTGAGTCAGCTCGTCCACCTTCTTCTCGATGATAGAGACCTTGTCAAATCAACTGGCCATCAGTTCCAGGTCGACTGATGTAGACAGGCCCTGCGTCTCATGTGCTCCCCTAAGGTTCGTCGATGCGCGGGTATTCGTCTTGTCGAATAATCCCATGGAGTCATTATTGATGGAGTTCTCGCACATATTTTCGAGAATCTCCCACACGGTATCCTCATGTTGACCCATGATATTCCCTCCGCAAGTTGCATTGACGAAAAGCCTAATATCCTCACGGAGTCCCTGGTAAAAAGACTGGACTTGTTCCCATTTAGGAACTCCGTGATGGGGGCACTTCCTCATGAGATCCTGAAAGCTATCCCATGCCTCATGGAGAGGTTCTCCCGTTTGCTGAGTGAAGTGGGTAATCTGATGGCTCAAGGCATTGGTCCGACCAACGGAAAAGAACTTCTTCAAGAACTCGGACTAAAGTTCTTCCCAATTGTTGATCGGTCAGGTCTGTGTTTGGTACCAATGAGCGGCCTTGTCCATAAGGGAGAAGGAGAACACTTTCATGAGGAGAATGTCCCGATTTTGTGCATCTGATCCAAAAGTTTGGGCCAGATGCTTCAGCTGTTTGATGTGCTGGAAGGGGTCTTCAGAATTAAGCCCATGAAATTTAGGTATGGCATGAATCATATTGGGCTTTAATTCAGAATCAGGTCCTCTAGTTGGGATTCTGACTCGAGGCTCAATAGCCACCGCAGCAGGATTATAATGGTCCTGCATCATAAGACGTCGCGGTGGGTGCACAAAGTTCTGGAAGAGGTCATTGAGTCGCTGGAGCTGGTGCTCCAGATTGTTCTCTTCCTCTACTGGCTGAGCCATTGTGGAAGAAGAAGGTGAGTTGGGTTCGGAGTCGGAGGAGAGGTCAATGTGAAGTGTTGTTTTCTCAGACAAGGGCATTGAGGCTCGGCCTCGAGGAGAGTGAAGTTCTAAAGGAGGTTTCAAGGACCTTCTACCAAACATACACTGGTGGAAGAGATGAGTTTAGCAGGTGCTGGACCCAATCAAGACACTCAAAATGTTAGGTGACTATAGAGGTGCGGGGCAGATGGACCCCTTGATCAAAAGATCGACCACCTGAGAATTACTTGGGCAGCCAGAGAGGATGAGTCCCGCGAAGACCCCTACACGGTAGAGCGTCCCCACAGGTTACAGAGTTTCCCCCACCTGACCTCTCTTGTCACTGAGATTCCAGGTAGACCAGAATGGGGATCTTGACATCTTAAGTTTACCACTTTTAGTTAAGATCAAGGTGCTTAGATTTTCACTTGAACTTTTAGGCTTTTTGAGTGCAAAGAGTGACCTAAGTTGAAGGTTGGTTGACCCAAGGGGTCAACTTCACCTGCTCGTTCCTTTAAGAGTTTATTAGATCTTGTCTTTTAGGGTTCAAGTGTCTTTAAAGAGTCAAGTTGCTTAGGGTTTCTTTGAATAAGTATTTTCAATCAATGGCTTAGGTACACTTCTTTTGGGATTTCTCAATTCTTGCTTAAGAAGTGTGTCTCTAAAATCCTAATATTGAATCTTATGTTGGCTCTACTTGGTCCAGTTAGCTCTTTATTGGGTAATTAGGGCTCAGGCAAGAAGGTGTTAGCCCTTAAATACCCTTAATAGTGTATGCAGGAATAGTGGGTTGAAATTGAAAACATGCAGCTTTTGATGATTTATTAAGTATAGAAGACAGGTTACACCTATATTGCTTATTCTTTTTTTTTTTCTTCCTCTTTAGAATTTAGGGGTTAATAGTGAGAGGATAGAAAATTGCCTGTCCTCGGAGTGGTTGTTGTGCGGCTGCTTCTTGATTTTCTTGTACCTACGCACAAAAGAGAAGAGATCAGTAGAAATTTACAAATAGAGATTTTATGGCTTCTAGAATAGCCGTTGCTCCCCGGCAACGGCGCCAAGAATAGTGACCGGGCAAGCGTATTTTCGTCTTTATGTTATTATTTATGGTTTACAATCAGTCGTTATAGTATGTGACAAAACAGCTACCAGATTACTACAAGAATTTTTTTACTCAGAATAACAAGGTTTTCCCGAGGTCGAACTTAGGGAGCAACTATGTTTCTAGAAGTATGCATAAGTTCTCAATTATGTTACAAAAATAAGAGAGAGAGAGAGTTTTGTTGGCTTCTTCTTCTTCTCTCTTCTTTTTCTTTCTTTTCTTCCTCTCTTTGCTTTCCTTGCTCTTCTTCAGTCTTGCCTTCTCTTTTCTCTTTTTCTTCTCTGCGGCAGTGGTGATCTTCCTCTTCTTTCCTTCCTTCTTCTTGGCCACTGACTTTCCTTCCTCTTTTCTTCTCTGGCCGTTGACTCTCCTTCTTCTTTTCTTCTTTTCTTTCCTGCCTTTCTGGCGGCTACAAAGGCTTCTGCCTTCTTCTTTCTTCTTTGTGCTCTAGCCGCTGGCCTTGCTTCTTCTTTCTTCTTTGCTTGTGGCTGTGGTGATTCTGACGTCTGATGCAGTGCTCAGAAGACTTATTTGTGGCTTTGCTACAGTGCCTTCCTTCTTTCTTCAACTACCCAGTGTGGCTTCTTCTTTTCTTCTTCTGTTTCTCTCCTTCCTTCCTTCTTCTTCAGCTTCTGCTGAGCGGCTAAAGCTTCAGCCGCTTCTCTTTTTCCTCTTCTTCTTTTCTTCCTGCATGCTCACACAAAGGTCAGAGCAAAACCTACCCCTTCCCCACGTCTCTCTCTTTCTCATAATCTCTCTTAGGACTACTCTCCCAGAGCTAGGTATTCGGGTTCAGGTAGCCCGCCTGGGACTAGGCCCACCGGGGTGTGGTGGTGGGCGAGGAGTGCGTGGTTCGGGTAGTCGGATCCAGCCCAGACCCGCGGGGCGTGAGCGCGGGCGAGGGCGAGCGAGCATGGGCGAGCGAGCGCGAGGCGCGCTGCGTGAGGGTGAGAGGGACCTGACCCCTATGTTCGAAGGCAGTAAGCCCTATGCACTTTTGCAATTTAAGTGTGGGCACTCGGACGCACACTTACGAGGTGGGACTAAAGTCCCACCTCCCGATTTTGTGCCCGCAGGCAAGGAGTCCGCGGCCAATTGAAGCAGCTGCGAGGCTTGCGAACCAAATCGTAAGCCTAGATGCCTTCGCGGAGACTGCCCGCACAACCTGGAACGTGCGCCTGGGCTGGGGAAGACCTGGAGCTGTAGGTGGAGCTGCTGCAGCAAGTCGACAATGGTGGCGAGAGGGTGCGAACCTAAAATCACAGTGACAGCCTCTCGGCCAAGTCAGGACACGTGGAAAGCTTCGCCGGAGTGTGGCGAAGCCTGTGTGATGGTCGGCGAGGCGCAGGAGTGCGTGTATAGGTCGACCTAGGTCAGACTGTGGGCGGAAAGATGGGTTTGTTCGGGGGATGGTTGGGCAGTGCTTGGCAATGTGAATGGAGAGGGGGGATCGGTGGAGTGGAGTGTGGGGGAGCTTCTGGGCTGGTCGGCGAGGGGTGAAGAGGTCTGTGGACGTGGGATGGACTCACTGGAGAGGGTGATCGGAGATGGGGAAGATGGGTCTAGACAGTGGTAGTCGGGTGGTCGAAATGACAAATTGGAAGAGGGAAAATACAAGGGAGAGAGAGCAGAGACTATTTACCTATTTACTTGACGAAGGGGGAGGGAGGAGCATCCGGCTCGTGCCTGCCGAAGCTGGAGACGAAGACGCCTTGGAGGAGGATATCGGCGACGAGGAGGCAGACGGAGGGTGCTAGCTAGTATGGCCTAGCGTGGACCACAGGGCATAGCAAACTCTGCTGCAGGTAAGGCAGTAGAGCGACGAGGAGGAGGAGGAGAAGATTTCCGGAAGCTTCGGGCTCTCTGATGAGAGGGGGAAGGGATGAAGAGGAGGTATTTCTCCGTCAAAGAAAACTCGAAGGAGTCAGCAAGGTCTGCCGCTTCTTATAAAGGGCTTAGCGCGGAGAGAGAGACGAGGTGGCATCATGCTAGCCTCGCCGGAGTATGGTCGGAAGGGATACCCATGCCTTCCGCGCATTCGCACGGAAGGCATGGTTGACGACAGAGGTCGTGGGCGGATCCCTGCGACAGAGGACGTCGCAGGGAACCCCCCTTCTGTTCTAGAGGACGGCAGCCTTGCCCTGTGCGGCGCCATCCTCCGCGCAAGGTCGCCGGAGGCATGGCGCTACGCAAAAGTGGCAGGGAGGACCGTTCTGCAAAGAACGATGAGAAGTTGGGAGCCTAAATGCAAGGGTTTCAAACGATAAGGGTCAAAAAGTAAATAAAGAGGACCAAATTGTAAAGTCAGTTAAGGAGGTCTTTTCTTAGGCTCAAGTTTTTATACCAGACCAATTTGAACATAAGGATTTTAATGGTGAATTTTAATTCTAAGTTGGACCATGTTTGACTGGCCAATTTGAGTAAAAACCCAAATTAAGTCATTAATTGGGCATGGTTATCATTTTAGGTAAAAATAGGTTCTAAAAGTCAAATTGAAGGTTATAAACCCTAGGAAATATTTTTATATGATTTTTAGGGGATTTAGTTGATTTTTATCCTGCCTTGAACTTCATGAATTGAAGTGGGTTTGTTTTTAGGGTTACAAAATGTCATTTAATTCCTAGAAGTTGCTATAACCCTTTTTAGATTAGATCATCCCACTTCCCTCATTGTTAAGCTTGTTTGACCTGTGTTTGGATCCTTAATTACCTTGTTCGCAAACTGCATTGGTAAAATTACAGTTTTACCCCTGATGATTTATTTTATTCTTTAACTCAGAATTCTCTGAGTTAAGCCTCTCTTTGGGTTTTGTAGGAGCTTTTTCACACATATTTGGATTAGATTGTGCTGGTTAGGGTTCATGATGAGGTTCTCATCAGTGCACGAGCACCATCTCCTCTCCCCTATTTCTCAATAGTAAAGTGGGTATTAAAATTTACAATGAATGCCATTACCACTTTTTAGTTATCAAATAAATTGTGTTGAGGTGAAATTGCATATGTGGCCCTCTCATTCTCTTATTTTCTCTCTAGCCTCTCAAAAGGACTTAGGGAACATTTCTATTAGCAATAATTATTTTATTATTTTATGTGAATATTCTTGGTAAACATATTTGTGAGTTTATTGGTTCATGCCTCCCTATGAATACGGCCTAACCAATTCATGGTTAGATTTTATTTAAGTATTGATAGTCAATTTTCCACCACGCAAAATACAACGACAAATCATTTTAATTATTATCTTGTTAAGAGAAAATCGATCTGTCATGGTGGAATTGGGTCACTAATTTCCTTGTTTCTCTTATGATTGCTTGTTCTCGATCCATTAAGTTGGACCCTCCAATTACTTAGGAGGTTTGATCAATTGGTGTTGTTTGTGAGAAATGATTATCATTCTATAACATTTCCTCTCCTTAAATCTTTTTCGATGGCATTTACAATTCCCAACTCCTCTCGCGACCACCTCAAGAAAGCCTAGGTAGAGTCTAGCATTTCAATGTCCAAGCAGCACTCTTAGCACGCCAGTCCTAGTAAGGGAAAGTTGCTTCAACCCAATCGGCTGCTCGAGGTCCTTGAGCAAGACCCCCTCCTCGAGATGCAAGCGCGGGAGGAGGAGTAGGAGGCTCAGTTAGCGACTTTGGAGGTGGAATGGCAAGTGGTCGTCAAGAAACCCCACGATATCAAACATATCCAGGAGTTCGCCAGGCTCCAGCCGGAGGAGCCCCAAAGTTCGACCCCTGGAGATGAACAACTAAAGTGACATCGCATGGTGGAAAAGGAGAATGCTCGCTTGCACAAACAACTTGAAAAGCTAAAATGCAAGCTTTGTAGCCAGCGCGAGGAACCTCCTCCTAGCCCGCTAAAAGCTTCGCACTTGCCTTTATCGGGGGAGCAGTCGGGGGCTCAGCCCTTGTCCATCAACGACGGAGGCTCCATAGCGAGGATTGTCTGCTAGGTCACTCGAGCAATGAGGGGTACACGCTCACACACGTACGTCACCACCTACCCATTCATAGAAGAGGTAATGATGACCCCCTTGCCTGAGAAGTTCAAGTAGTCCGTCATGGTCTCGTATGACGGGACATCGGATCCTAATAGCTTCGTTGGAAGCTATCGCCAGATGATGCTAGTGCGTGGCTGCTCGGACAAAGTACTCTACCGAGTATTCCCGTCATACCTGTCCGGCATGGCCCATGAATGGTTCAACAAATTGTCGGTCAAATAGTTTGCCTGCTTTCAAGAACTGGTGGATAAGTTCTGCCAGTATTTTGTTGGGCAACAAAGGGTTAGAGACAACCCTAAATAGCTGTCAGAAATCAGACAGTGGATGACTGAGCCTTTCTAGTCCTACCTGGACCGGTTTAAGACTCAGTACTTCAAGTGCAAGAGGACTCAGGATGCCATAACCATCTAGTACTTCAAGTCAACCCTTCTGACTCAAAGGTTCTGGTATGACATCGACAATTTCCTTCCTAAAGATATAGCGGAGCCATGGGATAGGGCCACGAGGTTCGCGGAGCAGGATGACTCCTTCCGCTCTCGCATCTGGCTAGCCGAAGGATGTGGTGATGACGCCAATCCCATAGAAGAAAAGACCTTAAGGGAACTCGCTCCGACATCCATCCACGGAAGTGGCCGCTTCCACAAGTGAAAGGCCACCTTCCATGAGCAAAGGAGAGAACAACCCACCAAGGGCCGCAACCATGGACCCCGTCAGCTAAGATAGGAGTTCTTTGAAGAGTACACTCCCATGGTTGTAAACCAGGCAGACGTGTTGACGGAGGACTGGTATACAGACAAGGACCTACTCCCCCCGCCTAAACCCATGAAGAAGAAGACTGTCTTCGGGCCCTATTGCAAGTATCACAAGGCTCGGGGTCACGCCACTGAAGACTGTCAGGATCTACGCAACCAGATCGAGGCCCTGATCCAGCATGGCAACTTGGCCCAGTTTGTCAAGTAAAGAGGGCCAAGATAAGGGAAAGAGACCCATGGAGGGTTCAGAGGACTTCCATAGAGAAAAGCCTCAACAACTCCCAGGGATTAACATAGTCTCCATTACAAACAGGGAGCCAGACAAGTCGACAGCCTGCCAGCTCGAACAAGAGGTGCCATCTTGTCTCCCCCCAGTAAAGTATCACTGCTAAGTCTTGGCGGCAATACTAACATTACCCCAGGGCACTCACCTCTTGCCGCCTGCATCCATTGGCATAGAGGTTGAAGTGATCTTCGGGGTCAACGCTGCCCCAAACCAGCAGGCCACTCCTTCTGAGTTGGCACTTCCACGTGCTTTCCATACTCCTCGATGGGATGAGAGGAGTACCATCAAGCAACCAGTGTCTAGGCTGTTTGCCTCTTTGCCCGATCCAGCAGAACACAAAAATCTACTTCTGGTGATACTCCTGCTGGCAGGGCAATTGCAACCCAGGCTCTTGGTGGACGAAGGCAGTGTCGTCAACGTCTTGTTTACAAAGATGCTACAGAAGTTGGGCTTCAAAGAGGAAAATCTCTCCAAGTTGACTCACCAAGTCGTAGGGTTTGGTAATCACAAGGTGATGTTAAAGGGAGAGATTAGTCTTCTCTTGTTCGTCTGTGATGGGGACAGGCACCTCAACCGGACGGTCACCTTCATAGTGGTCGAGTTGGAGGCGGCACTTGACGGTATCATCGATTGCTCAACAACCCATGCATTCTACTTGATCCCCACCTCATACTTTCAATTTGTGCTTTTCCAATCCCCCCATGGGATAGGGATATTACATGGGGATCAAACAGTCGAGCGCGAGCTCCTAAGCTTCGAGCTGAAATGATCCATGGAACCGAGACCCCCTAAGCCACAGAAATGAGGGAAGAAGAGAAACTAAGTCTAGGTGATCTAGTAGGAAGCAAATCCAGCGGATTTGCCAATGACTTCGGGACTGTTGTGACAACCCGAGTCTTGCCAAGCGACTGATGATAACGTCATCATTTGCCATATCTAGCTTTAATTAGTCACAACCAACAGATAAATACTCCTATATATCCGCCGAAGAGCCATAATTCAATGCATATTCATTCTGAGAGAAGTGCATTAAATAAGGTGTAAATCTGCAGTTTTAACATAATATCATAAATGCAGAGTAATCACAGGTTTTTCCAAGGGTAAATAAATGTCAAATGGTCGTAAATGTCTAATAAGAGGGTTCGTGCAAACAGAAAAGGGTTTTCACGCATTTCAAGAATTAATGGACATCGGAAATCCTAAAAACAGACCTGCTTAAATAACTGAGGTTCTAATCAGAATAAAATTCACCTAAACCTTCTAAAAATCATAGAAAAATATTCTCTAAGATTTGGTATCATTGATTTGACTATCTGAACCTGATTTGACCTAAAATAGAGTCTCAGACAGATAGTTGCCTTAATTTAGATTTTTACATAAATTACCCAGTCAAACTTAGTCAAGACCAAAATACAACTTCACCATCAGATTCCTTGGGTCCAAATTAGGTTTGTACCAAAATTTGGACCCAATTAGAGATTAGCTTGACTTAGTTTGCATTTAGGTCCAATCTGATTCTTTTTCTCTCAGTTAAACCCTTAGGGACGGCGATTAAGAATAGCTGTAGGTCCCTACCGCCATTAGGGACCCAATCTGATTCCTTTGTCATCTCCTTCACTTCTAGGTCCCTACCGCCATTAGGAATAGCTGTAGCTCACCGGTGAGGTTTGAGTAAGATTTTCTCGCTCGTTTCTTAATCAAACAATCCCAAATTTGAAAGGGAGATTCCTTGAGGAATCCCCTTCCAAATGAGCCCGACTTTAGATCCTATTTCTCTCCCAAAAGATGATGCGAACATTTTGATTGAAGGAATACCTGATTTTGCATGAGGATCTCAAGTTCACAAGCTTGTTTCCAAGCTTGGAATTCCATCCTAAGGCCTATAAATGGACCTACATTGTGTTCCTTACTTCCTTAGCAGAGTTTAGGGCCAAAACCCTCTTCAAATCCCTACCTCCGGCCCTTCTCCGACCTAGCTCCAGTGGCCCTTCTTCCCCGTCTTCCTAGGGACGGCCAACGGCTAAATTGGCCCATCTAACATCATCACCTTCCTCCTTGCCTTGCTAGTCACAGCAAGGGTCGTCTCCCCCTTTCCTCACCACGGTCTCCCTCAACGAAGAGTTCTCCTTCTCCGACGCCAGCCAATCAGAACCGGTGCCTCTCCGTCCCTTTCGTCCAATTAGAGTAGGTAGATAGGTCCCTTTTAGTTCCCTCGGTTCTTTCCCATCTCCCAAACTCTAAATCGACCCCTGACACCATCTCCAACCACCTTCGTCTCCACCTTCGGCGAGGCTCTCCCATCCCTCCACCGCACCAAATGCCTCGCCAACACTTCCTACACTTCCACCTCATCCACTCACACCAAACCCCTCTCCTATTTTGCCCTTTCATCCACCCAAACTCCCCATCGAACAATCCCCCATCACACCACCTTCTCTGTCACCGTTCACCCTCAAGCATGCACGAATCACCCCACGGACTCTGCCATCACATTCCACACCCTACGGCGATCCTCCAGAGCTTTTTGGTTGGGGCTTTTAGCCCGTATTTTGTATTTCAGGTACCACGTTGGAGCTCCGCTGCCACGTCATCTTCTCTAGCTTGTTCTTCCCCTCGTGGCCCTATTCTTCACCAAGAACCCCTCCAGGCCATGCAGGTGCATCCTAGGTTCACACCTAGGCCCTCAATTGAGGACTTCAGTGCCAGCAACTACGCCAATTAGCTCGACCTCCAACTGCTGCTTGGATGTACAAAGGAAAGGGGACTTGTTAGTCCCACATCGGAAAGCAAAGAAGCGCCTGTGCGAGATAAATTGATTTTGTGTTTCCCTCTTATCGCCTCAAGACACACAGGGTGAGGTCCCTTACCCACTCACCCGACTTGCCTAAGCCCTCACTCCTCAGTTGCAACACCACGCACGTAGCCCTGGACCTGATACTACATGATCCGTATACCCGATTATGACCTGAATATCTGAGAGAGGAAGAGGCAGGAAAGATAGAGAGAACGGGGGAGGGGAGGGTTTTGCTCTTGCAGGTATTGCGCAACACTTAGTTGCTGAAGGCTTTAGCTTCCCTTGTGCGTAAGAGAAAGAAGAATAAAAGGAGAAGACTTTGAGAAGAGAAAGAAGAAGGGAGGCCGTGCTTGAAGAAGGGAAAAGGCTCTCTAAGGAGTATTGTAGCAGGCAACATTTTAGTTGTTTGATTTTCCAGAGAGACGTCTGATTATTGTAGCATTCAAACTGCTATTGTTTTATTTGATATTATTGATAGTTGGATGCATGCTTAACTTAAGGAGGATATAAGTGGTGATTCAAATCACCATTATTTTTGATCGTCTCTTCTTTTTGTCCTCGTATTCTTGAGATACATTGGATTTCATTGAATATTTAATGTGACAGATTAGTATTTATTGAATATCATTATTGTATTTAATTTCCTATGCTCATTTATTCATCTTGATTAGTGCGTGAATTACAATACTTGCTCTCTGTGTTTGACCTCGGACTTCGTTCTAGATTTTGAGTAATAAATCATATTTGTTGTTCTATCGATTGAGGATTTTAACTACGACGATGATAATATAAACCCTCGATAAGATCGCTTCAATAGTGTCGGAACCCGAGTCGCCGTATGCTACCAACTATCACAAACACGTACAAGATCGGAGTCACCTAACACATAGCCATAAACGTCAATAGCCAACATTCATTGATGACGCATTAAATGAAAAAAAGCTAAAGTACTAACAATATAATTAAAATTCACCCTAAAGTAGTAAATAAAGAGAGTCTCGTACAACTACCAATAAGACAAGAAAAATAAAATCTAACAGCGGAAAGAAACTACTACTACAAGCCACTGGTTCACTATGGATTGTCTCCTCAGGTAGGACCTAGTTCCGCAGAAGTCTAACCAACAGCAGTCGCTGCATTCGACTACTCAACAACTACATATAAAATTAAACAATTAAAGTTGCAACTATTCCATTATAAAAGAAATGTATGTGAAAGATTTTACATTGAATAGCAAAAAGAAATGATTATTACAAGTATTTACAAAATATAAGGTATAAAAGAAATTACAAAACAAATAGATGCCTTTGTTACAATGAAAAGCTTAAACAGTAGATAATTTCTAACCTTTGGCCTTCTCTTTACATTTTTCTCTCATCAGATGTTTCTTTAGAAAATTAGATGACTTAAGAATTAAAATTAGACTTCCTATAACACTATCGGATGCCTCCTCTCTTTCATTTCTTTATTTAATCTCAATTCTCTCTCTTTAATCCAACCCTCACTAAGTTCTCACACTTAACCATTTTTCTTTAACTCTTCTCTTCTTTCTCAGCTCTTCTCTTTTAATTCTTCCTCTCTATTAAATCCTTTCTCTCTCTTCCTTAATTCACTGTGCATTACTCTATTCCACACTTAGTCAATTTCAAGCCCTAAATCCCACTTTTTTTAACACTTAACCAAAAATTTGGTTAATGGGCAGACCCGATTCTTTCGAGGATACACAATCCATTTCTAGACCGAACCAAACCCTACTCGAATCAATTCCTAGTTAATTATTTGTGAATTTTAGTCATTTTAGCTTTTGCACAGTATTGGGCCATATCCGACCCATCAAATCTCACGCCCACCTGGGCCCACGCACGCATACGTGCGTCGCATGCACACACACCCGCACACCTGTACGTGCACGGCACGCACACAAGCAATGCTCAGAAGGGTATGGGTATTTGGTGCACTCAACGCTGATGACTGAAGTGTTGGGGCACCGAATTCATTAAATACGTTCACCTGGCCTCCTTCATTCATAATGTGGGATCATCTCCAGCAGATCTCCTTTGTGCAGGGCCTTCTGATCGATGACTTCAAGTGTCAATTTCAGGCAACTGACAACTCCAAATCAAGAGACCAAGAGCTCAATTGAAAGCTCTATCTCTCAGCTAAATGATTTTCGCACCAATTTGGTGCTTGGATTACGATTGATCCACGGATTCAGGAATTAAACATGGTACCGTTGCCACGCTTGGAACATTCTTCAGAGTGAAATCAAAGGTCAAATGACCTGAAGATGAATCATAACTCTTGTCTGAGAGTTCAGGAGTGTTCAAATAATCTTTTTCAGCTTTAGGAAGAGAGATTGGAGATAGAAGAAGGTTCTAGAGCTTGACATGAAGCTCAGAAGATGAAATCAAGATTCAATCTATCCAACCGATAGATTAAAGTGTGTAGAACACATCTGAATTGATTCACAGGATGGAAATCAATTAATCTAGGTAAAAAGTTGGATCAAATCTCAACAAAAACTCACAAAATAGTGTTGGGTTCCAGTTTGAACCCAAACTGATCAGACCTTGAAATATCTCGGATTCTTCAATAAATTTTATCTAAATCAATTCCAAATAATTCGAAATCAACCCAGGAACTTATTCCAACTCAAAAATCATATATTCAAATCCTTAAACCTCAGAGTCAACCCAGGGTTGAACTTAAAAACTTAAAAGTTGACTTTCTAGATTATAACTTCTCAGATCCAATTATGAACCTAAATAGACTAAATTCATCCTGGAGAATTTGTTACACACATCAAAATTAGAGTTTGAGCACTCCAATATTGCTTTCAGGCTTCGCCGCTTGAGATCTAAAAGGAGTGTGTTCGTCAAAAAAATCTAGAGGTCCTATGACCTAATTGGCACCTAAAATAGAACCTAAATGTTCATCTTGTGCTTCTGAACCTCTTTCTAGAGTCTAAACCTGAATGAATTTATCTCCTCAACTCCGCTAGAGTTGGAGAAGATAACAATCAATCCAAACATTGACTCATCAAAACTCAGATCCAATGAGTGGAATCATATCTTTTCATCAAAATAAAGTGATCTAAAGCTTCTCAAGGACATTGGAAGGCTGTAGCCCAAATTAAGATCACCGGAGCTCACCGAATCTCTGGCGAAGGTCGTGATTTGTCATTGGAGATCAATTCTCCATGAAATGAACCAAAAATTATTTCAAATGATTCCTTAGGTTGTAACTAACCTCATGAACAAGTCAATTGATCCAATTAGTTATTGGACATAAGGATTTATCAAGAATCCACAAAGAATCAAACCTGAGTTCATGTGAACTCAAGGGAAAAGATCTCACATAATTGAGGGGAAAGTCTCATATAGATAAGGTGATGATGATCATGTGGGTAATTAGATTAATAAACTCCTCTTGAGCCGCCATTGATAGCGAGCTGAAGAGGTTGGAGGAAATTGGGTGTTTTTGATGTAGTTGATTATAGACCTAATTAAAGAGTAGATTGGGGCCCTAAAGTGATGTGTAGGTGGTGGAGGGCCCCTGATGACTGTGTATTAGGTTGAAGACCTCCGCCACAGACGATGGAGGTACTCTAGTGAAGGTGGAGTGATTTAAGCGTTTAGATGATCAATTAAAGAGGAAAGAAGGTGCAATGGAGTCACGGTGAGGTGAGGATTGTGATTAAGTGATTAAAATCATGATTTGAGGGCCAGCGAGGTCGGAGTTGACCTTTCTGGAGATGGGAACAATGACATGAGGTTTAACTAATTACTCCTACTCCTAAGCATTACTCGCCTAATTGAATAGATAAAACTACGCCTAAGTAACCACTCTACTTACTTGATGAAGGAGGTAAGGGATCTCACCGTTGGCAGGGCGAGAATAGGAGCGAAATTAGATCTTGGTGAGAGAAGAATCTCTGGCCGAGCGAAGCAGGAGAATCAGAGCTATGGAGCGCTTGTTGCATCGAAAATCGTCGTAAAAAGATTGCATTGTAATATAGTGATGAAAATCAATGCGACATTTAAATTTATAAGCTCGAGAAACAGAAATGTGAGTCCAAGGTCGTTCACAGGGAGCAGTTATAAGCAAATCAATCACTATTCACAATTATCGAGAGGAATATGCAAGTAGAATCAAAATGATGCTTAATATATATCAGAAGAATATCAAAGTGCAAAAAGATCAGGTTAAAAATGGTGGTTTGAACCACAAAATTAACCTTAAATTGAAAGCTCTAATCCAACTCAAATAAACCAATGGTAATCTCAATTAAATGTCAGTAATATCAGAGCACATCACCAAAGTAACCAATTAGTCGACAGATGTTGAAGGGATCTAAAGAGGATTAAGATTAAGTTATCATTGTTGTAGTGCAAAATCCTCAATCGATCTCTCAACAAATACAATTTAGAAACTCAGATATCTAGAAATGATGTCTGAGGTCGAACATAGGGAGCAAATATGAATTCACACGCTAATCTTTAATTAAAATATAAATGAGCACAAGAAATTGAGCAAAACATAGATTTTCAATAAATAATAATCTATCACATTAAGTATTCATTGAAGATAAATGTATCTAGAGATAAAAAGATAGCTAGAACAAAATAATGGTGATCTAGATCACCAATTATTAGCCTAAGAACATGTATATCAATTACTTAATAATGTCAAATAAATGAACAGTACTCAGACATCTGATTTGAGAATCAGACGACTTAACTGTCGCCTGCTACAGTGTTTCTCTATGATTTTCTTCTTATGTTCTTTTGTTGCTTTCTTCTTCTTCTTTCTTTCCTTGGCCTCTTCTTCTTTTAAGGCACGACTCTTCTCCTCTTTCTCTTCTCTTCAAGTCTTCTTCTTCAACCTCTGCCTTTAGCTTCTTCTTTCTTTAGCTTTTCATGGCAATCTTCTCCTATTCTTTTCTCGACCAAGTGTTAGGCTTTCTCTCTGAAGAACAAAACCCTCCCCTCCCCCACTCTCTCTTTCCTTCTTTCTCTGCCTTCCTCCTCTCTCAGATATCCGGGTAATCGGGTATTCGGGTATGCGTACCTGGGTCCATGGCTGCAGGAGTGAGGCAGTCGGGTTAAGTGCAGGTGACCAGAGACCTCACCCCCAAGTGTTTGAGGCAATAAGGTACAGTGATGAATTCAATTTATGCACTACGGTGCACTCTTATCCTCATGATGTGGGACTATCCCACAAGCCTCTTCTCTCAAGAGCCTACAGCTGAAGATGTGTCCTCAATTGGCGTAGCCGCAGGTGATGTGGTCTCCAATTGATCACCTGGGAGTGGTCCTTAGGTGATTCTACACTGCCTGGAGGTGTCACCTGGGGTGTGCGTGACCTAGAGCTCGAAGAACGTGGTGGCGGTAATGGCGGCGACGGTGGTGGACAGCGGAACCTGCAAGTCACAAACATGGCCTTTTAGCCACATTAAAATAGCTTGCGAGCATCGCCGGTGGACAAGGAGTGTGGTGGTGGTGATCTTGTGGCGTGAGAGGGTGTGAGATGGCCGGACGGAGTTGGGAACGGAGGTGAGAAGGTGGGTTATTCGGTGAGGAGATTGGGTGGATGGAATGGCGAATAAGAAGAGGGGTTTTGATTGTGGGGTGACTGTGGAGGTAGTGGGGTAGGTGGCGAGGTGGTTGGTGGCTTGTGATGTGAGATGGGCCTTGTCGAAATGGTGGCTGAAGATGAAGATGACGGTGATTGGGTTTGTTTTTGGGTTTTGGATAGAGGGATAAAACCTAATAACCTAAAGAAACTAAGCTACCCTAATTAAATTGCACGAAAGGGGGGTTTTCCTTGCCGGAGGTACACCAGACTTGGAGGAGATGAAATCTTCGGTGGGGGAGAAATGAAGTGGAAGATGTGGAAGAAGACCATAAGGTTGGATTCCTATCGTCATTTGATGAGAACCTCATCATGAACCTTAACTAGCACATTTTAAGCTAATAAAGTAAACAAAAGCTCCAGCATAACCTAAGGGAAGGCCTAATTCAGGAATTGTTAATCTAAGAAGAAAACAAGACACAAAGGGGTAAAACTGTAATTTTACCATTGCAGTGCATGCATGGGATTTCTAAGGGTCTAGACATAGGTCAAGTGGACTTAATAAGAGAAAAAGTGGGATGGTTTGGTCTGCAAAAGGGTTATAGCAAAATCTAGGAATTAAATGACATTCTGCAACCTTAAAACAAACCCACTTTAATTCACGAAGTTCTAGGCAATATAAAAATTAAATAAATCCTCTAAAATTCATGAAAAAATATCCCCTAGGGTTTAGAACCTTCAATTTGGCCTTTGGAACCTGTTTTGACCTAGATTGAGGTCTATACCAAATTTTTGACATAATTTGAATTTTTATACAAAATATCCAATCAAACGTGGTCAAACCTAAAATCCAACTTCACCATTGAATTCCTTAGGTCAAAATTAGGTTTATACCAAAATTTGGACCTAAGAGAAGGTCGTCTTGACCCACTTTGTAATTTGGTCCTCAAAAATTACTTTCTAACCCTTAACTTTTTGGAACCCTTGCGATTACCCCCTCAGCTTTCTCGTCTTCTTCTTCACTCCAGTCCCTCTGCCACCTGCGGCAGAAGGCCATGCCTCCAGCGACTTTGCTCGAAGGATGACGCTGCGTCTGCATGAGGAGCCGGCCCAAGATTTGAAAGGGGAGCTCCCTGCGGAGCCCCCTACAGCATGGGCCGCCGCCATGCCCTGAAGCCCGCCATACCTCTCGTACGAACGCATGAGTGGTATGGGTCTCCGATCTGCCATACCTCCAGCGTGATTTTCCCACCGCCCTTGCGCGCCTCCCGATCGACCCTTACCTATTTAAATAGCGGCACACCCCGCCGCATCCTTTAAGCTCATTTTGGCCTGAGATCCCCCACCAATTCATCTCCTCCCAACTCCGGCCATTCGCCCAGAGCTTTCGGTGCCTCTACCTCTCCTCTCTTGTCGCTCTGCCACAGTACCAATGGCAGAGCTACCTCCGTCGTCCTCTGCCACGCCGCGCGGTACCAGTGGGCGCCCTCCAACCCCTCTTCCTCGTCGCCGTCTCTTCCCCCTGGGCACCTTCGTCTCAGGCGACGGCAGTACCAGCAGCTCGCCATCTCCACCTCCTCCGTTCACTCCTAAACTACCAGATAAGTTGCCCTTACTCCCCTCTTCATTTCCCCTCTTTCTATTTCAACTTTCGACCCCTCGCAGCCACTGACCACCGCCATCTTCTCCATCTCCGACCACCCACCGACGAGGTGCCTCCACCGCTCCACACCTCCACACACCTCGCCAGATACCTCACCACCTCCGCCACAGTCCATTGATCACCTTCTGCCCAGCCATCGACCACCATAACCTCCCTAAACTTCCCTCGAACAAACCCACTCACACAGACTCAGATCGACCTAGGCACCCACGCCTAGGCCATTCTGAGCCACGTCGACCCTTGCCTCACCTTCGCCGTGATACGGCGAAGGTTCTTCTGTTGTCTGACAGGGCCGCAAGGCCGTGATCGTGATTTCAGGGTTGCGACTATCCCCGCCATTAACGCCGAGCTTGGAGCAAGCTTGCAAGCAGCTCCAGTTCTCCCTAGCCCCAGGTCACAAGCCCAAGTAGCACAGAATCCCCTCGCGCACTCCACCAGGTCTTCAATTGGCATCAAGGACCGAAGCTGCAGCTGCATTCGGACACAACTCCTGCTGCTAGGCGCGCAACAGAAAGGTGGGAAGTTTAGTCCCACCTCGGGTGATTTCGAGCGAGCACAGGTACATAAATTGATTTTGTGCATTGGGCTTATCGCCTCCAAATACACAGGGTGAGGTCCCTTGCCCACTCACCGCCTCATCTGAGCTCACTCCTCCGCGGATCTGGCTGACCTGACCGGATACCCGTGCACACCCCGCACACCACCGCACGCAGGTGGGCCTGGTCCCAGGAGCATATACCTGACTCGATAACCCGGCTGGCTTTGGGAGAGCGGTGACTTGAGAGAGAAATAGAGAGAGAGAGAGACGGGGAGGGTAGGGGTAGGTTTTTGCCTAACTGTGCCTGTGCAGGGAAGAAGAAGAAGGAGCAGGAGCTGAAGCAGAAGAAGAGGAAGAGGAGAAGCCAACTGAAGAAGAAGAAAAGGCTAAGGACTTAGCCGCACCAAAGAGCAGTAGCTGAAGAAGAAGAAGAAGGAAAGGAAGAAAAAGAAGAAGACAGAAGCAGGAGCTGAAGAGGAAGAAAGAGCCAAAGAAGAAGAAGAAGGCAGAGGAAGGAGAAGAAGCAAGAGCCAAATAGAAAAGAAGAAAAGAAAAGGAGGGAGTTGCTGCAAAGAGAAAGACCAAGCATAAAGGAAAGGAAGAGAAGAAGAAAAGGCCAAGGAGAAGAAGTAGAGCAGCAGCAGCCAAAGAAAGGAAGAAGAAAAAGAAGGCGTGCACTGTAGCAAACGCCATTTAAGGCGTCTGATTCCTAGAATCAGACGTCTGAAGACAAAGAAAGAAAAGAGAGAGAGCAAAGAAGAAGGAGAGAAAAGAAGAAATAGAGAAGATTAATTTCACTTTTATTCTCTACAATTCTTTTTTGTAAAATAGTACAGTATTGTGAATTGTGATCTTTTTGCTTCTAAAATACAGTTTGCTCCCTGAGTTCGACCTTGGAACATTTTAAAAATTAAACTGATGATCCTTAAAGGAACGACACCAGTTTTTGGCACCGTTGTCGGGGAGTAACGGGCATTTTAGAAGCTTCAAAATCACAATTTTTGATTTTATACTGACTTAATCTCTCTTTTGTTGTGCAGGAAAGGAAGTCAAGAAAAGAGAAGCAGCTGCACAACAATCACACTAGGGGATAGGTAACCTTCAACCCTCTCTCTTAAGCCCCTCACATTCTAAAGAGGAAAAAGCAAAAGAAAAATCAATCTAGGGCTACCTGTCTTCCATACTTAGTAATTCACAGAGTTGCCTGTTTTTGAGTTTCAACACATTTTAACTGCATATCCACTTAAGGTAACTAGGGCTAAAACCTTCTTGCTTGAGCCCTAGTTACCCATTTCTGAGGCAACTAATTTGGACCAACTAGAGCCAACCTAGGATTCCAAGCTAGGGTTTTTGGAGACACATCTTCTAAGCAAAGAATTGAAAATTCTAAAAGAGGTGTGCCTAAACCATTGTGTGAAAAGACCTATTTAAGAGAAACCCTAAGCAATCAGGCTCTTAATCTACTTGAACACTAAAAGAAAGGACCTAAGAAGCTCTCACAGGAACAAAGAGGTGAAGTTGATCCTTTGCATCAACCAACCTTTAAATTAGGTCACTTTTGCACACAAAAGGTTTAAAGTTCAAGTGAAACCCTAAGCACCTTGATCTTAATTAAAAGTGGTAGACTTAAGAGGTCAGGGTCTCCATTCTGGTCTTCCTGGAATTTCAGTGACAAGAGAGGTCGGGTGGGGGAAACCCTGTAACCCGTGGAGGCGCTCTACCGTGTAGGGGTCTTCGCGAGACTCACCCTCTTTGGCTGCCCAGGTAATTCTTAGGTGGACGACCTTCTGATCAAGGGTTATCATCCGCCCCGAACCTCTATAATCACCCAACATATTTTGGGTGTCTTGATTGGGTCCAACACATTCTAACCTCATCCCGTCTATCAGTGCATGTTTGGTAGGAGGTCCTTGAAACCTCTAGAAATCTATTCTCCCCGAGGCCAATCCTCAGCTCCCTTGTTTGTGCAACAACCTCTCCACATAGACCTTTCTTCCGATTCTGAACCTAGTTCTCCTTCTTCTTCCATCATGGCTTAGCCTGTTGAAGAAGAGAATAATCTTGAGCACCAGCTCCAGCGTCTTAATGACCACTTCCAGAATTTCATGAACCCACCGCAGCGCCCCATGTGTGAGATCACTATAATCCCGCTGCGGTGGCAATCGAGCCTCGAGTCAGAATCCCAACTGGAGGTCCTGATTTTGAATTAAGCCCAATATGATTCATGCCATACCGAAGTTCTATGGGCTTAACTCTGAAGATCCCTTCAGCACATCAAATAGCTCAAGCATCTGACCCTGACCTTCGGGTTAGATGCACAAAATCGGGATATCTTGCTCATGAAGATGTTCTCATTCTCCCTCATGGACAAGGCGGCTCATTGGTACCAGACACAGACTCATCCGATCAACACCTGGGATGAACTTCAATCCGAGTTTTTGAAGAAGTTCTTTCCCGTTGGTCGGACAAATGCCTTGCGCCATTAGATTACTCACTTCACCCAACAGACGGGAGAACCTCTTCATGAGGCATGGGATCGATTCCTAGATTTCATGCGGAGTTGCCCCTATCACGGAGTTCCTAAATGGGAACAAGTCCAGTCTTTTTACCAGGGACTCCGTGAGGACATTAGATTATTCGTCAATGCAACTTGAGGAGGGAATATCATGGGTCAACATGAGGACACCGTGTGGGAGATTCTCGAGAATATGTGTGAGAACTCCATCAACAATGACTCCATGGGTTTATTCGACCGGACGAATACCCGCGCATCGACGAATCTTAGGGGAGCGCATGAGACGCAGGGCCTGTCGACATCTATCGACTTGGAACTAATGGCTAGTCAGTTGGACAAGGTCTCTATTATCGAGAAGAAGGTGGACGAGTTGACTCAGCACTTACAGCGAGCCACCTCTGCGTAGAACTCCTTCGCACAGCCACCTCCCGCAAGGGAAACTGTGCAAAATATCTTCCACCGATCTTCTCCTGGGATGGACCCATATCCACCCCCATCTGACTCCAGGACCAAAGGGACCTCCGATCCTTTCTATTGTTGTTGGGGGAACTCTACTCCCCCATACTCCAATTTTCTTGAGGCTCCTCAGACTTGCGAGGACCTCAACGCCATCCAGAATGACCCATTTTCCAACACCTACAACCTTGGATGGCGAAATCATCCCAATTTCCAGTGGGCAGGAAATTCTCAGACCCAAAGACCACCTTATTAGCCCCGTCCACAAGCCCCTCGTCCTTATCAGCTGCCTCAGCCTCGGCCCAACCCCACTTATCAATCTGGGCCAAATCAAGACCAAATGTCCCTCATTCTCTAAACACTGGCTGACATTCAAAGATTGAATGCGGCTATCCAAAAATAGCACAAGGATGAGATCACAAAGGTCCGCAACCAACTCGCCCAGATGGTGAATTCTCGCCAACCGGGCACTCTTCCTTCACAACCTCTACCAAACCCTAACAACGTGCCGACCCAGCGGCGCGTTATGAATCCGAACCCAGGCCAAGCACACTTGATCTATCAGGCCCCTTCTATTCCATCACTTGACGAGATGGAAGCATCAACCTCCTACATGGGTTATCAACAACAGCAACCTATCTTACCAACCCCCAACCAGAACCAGGAAGGATTAAATTCTGTGACAACCCGTAGTGGTCAAGCAACCCAAGACCCACCTTATCCAGACCGCTCCAAGCCTAGTAGTGACCCAAACCCTAGGATTGTTATCCAGGATATCCTTGTCCTAGATCAAAAACCTAGACCTATTCTAGAGGAACCAACAAAGGCTCCATTTCCCGAGGCCTTGACCAAGGGAAAGAGTACAACTAAACCCGTAGCTCCTGAGGAGGACCTGATCAAGCTCTTTGAGCAGGTCCAAATAAACATCCCCTTGATGGATGCAATCCGCCATGTACCGGCTTACGCATGATTTTTGAAAAACGTGTGTACACCCCAGCGTAAGCTGCGAACCAAAAGTAGGAGTCCGATTGTACTATCAGAGCAAGCCAGGTCTATGATCCTGAGTAAACTCCCACCCAAGGCAAATGACCCAGGCACTCACCTGATTTTATGTAAGATTAGTGAAACCCAGTTTGATAGAGCATTGTTAGGCCTAGGTGCCTCCATAAACCTGATACCCACATCCCTGCTTAACCACCTTGAAGAATCCGAGCTGAAACCAACTGAGGTGACATTGCAGTTAGCTGATCGATCCATTAAGTCACCTAAAGGAGTTCTCGAGGATGTTATTGTTAGGGTGCGGGATTTCTACTTCCCAATAAATTTTATAGTTCTAGACATGGACGCACCAGAGAATCCAAGGGATACACCAATTATACTAGGGAGACCTTTTCTGGCTACTGCTAGGGCCAACATAAGCTGTGAGGAGGGCCAAATAGAGTTGAAATTTAGAAATCAAACCCTTAAGATTGACACCTTTAAGGCCCAACAAGGGATTAATTGTGGTGTGGTAGAACACATATGTGATATCAGGCCGTGGTTGATGAACCACATTTTGAGGACACCCTGATTATTCCCAATCAACCACAAGAAAAGCAAAACCCGCAATTAAAGGAGTCTGAACCTGATCTAGACAAACCCATAGCTCCTACCCTTATTCCTCACACACACTCAGACCCACCCGCTGCTGCTGAAAATCCTGTTTTGGAACTCAAACCCCTTCCCGATCATCTGAAATATGTCTTTTTGGGTTCCAATCAGATACTTCATGTGATTATAAACTCCAGACTCACCCCTGATCAGGAATCTCGTTTGATTACTGTTCTCCAGCAACATCGTAGAGCCATTGGTTGGACTCTCGATGATTTGATTGGAACAAGTCCCTCTTATTGCACACACCACATATATTCCGAAGAGGGCGCACGACCTTCGCGTGAAATACAGAGACGTCTGAACCCTAATCTGTAGGAGGTCGTGAAAAAGGAGATCATTAAGTGGTTAGATGCAGGGATCATCTACCCGATCTCCAACAGCCACTGGGTGAGCCTAATCCAGGTTGTGCCTAAGAAGGCAGGGCTCACCACCATCACGACTGAAATCGGAGAAGTCATACCTACCCGTATAGCCAATTCGTGGAGAGTCTGCATTGATTACCAAAGACTCAATTCCTCCATGAAGAAGGATCATTTCCTACTACCGTTTATTGATCAGATCCTCGAAAAACTAGCGGGAAATGGATTCTTCTGCTTTCTTGACGGGTACTCCAGTTACAACCAAGTGGCGATTCATCCAGAGGACCAAGAGAAGACCATGTTCACCTGCCCCTTCGGGACATACACGTTCCGAAGGATGCCTTTCGGTCTCTGCAATGCACTCACGACTTTTCAGCGGTACATGCTTGCCATATTCTCTGATATGGTAGGTGATTATCTGGAAGTCTTTATGGATGACTTCTTAGTATTTGGGCCATCATTTGACAATTGCCTCCAGCATTCGGTTCATATACTTAGGTGTTGTATTGACGTGAATCTGGTTCTTTCTTGGGAAAAGAGCCATTTCATGGTGCCTGAAGGGATCGTCCTGGGACATCTGATTTCTGAGAAGGGCATCCAAGTGGATCGAGCCAAGGTTAACGTGATTTCCAAATTGCCTATTCCTAGCTCGATCAGGGACATCCTATCTTTTCTGAGGCACGTCGATTTTTTTCGTTGATTCATCCTTGATTTCTCAAAAATCCCGCGCCCCCTGACCACTCTTCTCTCCAAGGATGTACCTTTTGAGATTTCCAAGGAATGCACTCAAGAATTTAAGATCCTTCGTGACTGAGTTACCCAAGCCCCGATCCTACAGTCCCCTGATTGGTCTTAACCCTTTGAGATCATGTGCGATGCATCTGACTTCTCTGTAGGAGCAGTTCTGGGGCAAAAGATTGATGGGAAACCCGTGGCCATCTATTACGCTAGCAAGACACTTGACGAGGTTCAACGTAACTACACGGTTACGGAGAAAGAGCTGCTAGCTGTAGTATTTGCCCTGGAAAAATTCAGGTCTTATCTCTTGGGTTCCCACGTTATTATCTACTCGGATCACACAGCTGTGAGGCATCTCCTTGCGAAGAAGGAAGCGAAACCTCGATTAATCCGATGGATCTTGCTGTTGCAAGAATTTGATCTCGAGATTCATGACAAAGCAGGAAGACAGAACGTGGTAGCTGACCACTTGTCCCGCCTTCCTTCTGAAATCATCGACCCTTCTGGACCCATCACGAAGCATTTTCTTGATGAGCACCTCTTGACTATTGGTACAGGGCTTCCATGGTTTGCTGATATAGTAAACTATTTGGCATCGTATCAGATCCCATCTGATTGGCCAAAGGCCAAGAAAGACAAATTGCGCTCTGATGCTAAGTATTACATTTGAGAAGACCCATACTTATTCCGCATAGGTGCTGACCAAATTATCCGGCGATGTGTCCCGGAAGTTGAGATCCATGACATACTCTCTTTCTGCCATGACCAGGCATGCGGTGGCCATTTTTATGGGCATAAAACCGCATCGAAAATCCTCCAGTGTGGCTTTTAATGGCCCACTATCTTCAAGGATGCATACAATCACTATAAGGCATGCAACCGTTGCCAAACTTTGGGCAACATGAGCCATCGCGACATGATGCCTTTACAGCCGATTCTCGTATGCGAGATTTTTGATATTTGGGGGATTGATTTTATGGGCCCCTTCCCTATCTCGGACGGCTTCGAGTACATTTTACTCGCTATTGACTACATGTCCAAATGGATCGAAACCATTCCCACCCGAACCAGTGACCACAAGATTGTTATCAAATTCATTCACCAAAATATCTTCTCACGGTTCGGGATTCCTCGAGCAGTCATTTCTGATGGAGGGACCCATTTCACAAACGCTCAGTTCAGGTCATTGATGACCAAATACGAGGTGTCACACCGAATCTCTACTCCTTATCACCCCCAGACTAATGGTCTAGCTGAGCTATCAAATCGGGAGATCAAGAAAATCCTTCAGGTTATTGTTCGACCTGATAGGAAGGACTGGTCATCCTGACTTCCGGAATCTTTGTGGGCTTATAGGACCGCTCACAAGACCCAATTAGGCATGTCTCCTTTTTGACTGGTGTACGGGAAGATGTGTCACTTTCCCATCGAACTGGAGCATAAAGCCTATTGGGCAATACGGAACTGCAACCTAGATCTTTCTAAGGCTGGAACCCACAGAAAGCTTCAGATAAGTGAGATTAACGAATTACGCCTCAATGCGTATGAAAACTCGCGAATCTACAAAGAGCGGGTTAAAGCCTTTCATGATAAGCACATTTCTAGAAAGATCTTTCACCTTGGTCAGAAGGTCCTACTCTTCGATGCCCGACTTAAATTGTTCCCTGGGAAACTGCGATCCAAGTGGATAGGACCATATCTAGTCTGGCAAATCTTTGGAAATGGAGTCGTCGAAATTAGTTTGCTCAGCCATGATTCTGAACCCTTCGTCGTGAACGGTCAGAGACTCAAACCGTTCATTGACGTAACCAATATAGATTTGGCTAAGTCATCCTTTATCCTCCATTCTCCCTGAGCTCATTGCGCCCAGCCGATGGTGTAAAACTCAGTGCTTAACGGGAGGCAACCTGTTGAAACGTCGGTTTTTACCGGGTTTGAGGGTTTTGTTATAACGTTGTAGTAAAAGCCGGTTATTACCAACATTTCAAATATAAATTTTTTACTCGGAAAAATAAAAGAGTTCCCGAGGTCGAACTCAGGGAGCAAGTTGTATTCTAGAGATATACATGTTTCTTTTACAAAAAGAGAGAGGGAAAGAATTTGTTGTTTTCTCTTTGTTCTGCAGAGGGGATGCTCTTCTTTCTCTCTTTCTTTAGATCTCCTTCTCTGTTCTGCAGAGGTGATATTCTTCTTCTGCAATGGTGATGCTCTTCTTCTTCTTCCTGCTGTTCTTCCGTTGGTGATGTTCTTCTTTCTTCAGAGCTCCTTGTTCTTCTTCTTCTTTGGTTTTCTGCCTTGACCTCTCTTCTTCTTCTTCCTGCTTTGGCCGTTGCTCTTCCTTCTTCTTCAGCGGGTCTTCTTCTTCTTCTTTGGCCTGCACACTTCAGAGTTTTTCGTCAAGAGGCAAAACCTACTCTACCCCCCTCCCCCGCGTCTCTCTTTCTCTCTGAAACCACTCTTGGGAAAGCTCTCCCAGAGCTACCGGGTAATCGGGTTCGGGTCACGCCCGGGTCCAGGCCCACCGGCGTGCGGTGGTGGGCGAGGAGTGCAGGTCGGTTTAATCGGGTCGGGCCAGGTCCGCGGAGCGTGGTCACGGACGAGGCCGGGTCGGGTGAGAGGGACCTCACCCCGTGGTCAGGAGGCAGACAGCATAAGGCACTTTTTGCCTTTATGCGTCCGCGCGCCTCCGAGAAGTTCCGAGGTGGGACTAAATGTCCCACCCCAATTGAGCGCCCGTCGCAGAGGGAGCAGTGGGCGATTGTGGCTTCACGCGCGGCCTTCGCCCCATCTGCGAGCCTGGGACGTTTCGCTGAGACTCCCCGCGCAACCTGGGAGTCGAACCTGGGCGAAGGCGTGCCTGCACCTGCAGGTGAAGCAGCTCTGCCTGCTCAGTAATGGCGACGGCGGGCGAGTCACCTGGTCACAGAAGAACGGCCTCTCGGCCAAATCAGACAGGCGGGGGACCTTCGCCGTGGCACGGCGAAGGTGGTCAGGGGGTCTGCAGGGGGCGTGATGGAGCCAACAGGTCGTCCTAGGTCAAACTGTGAGCGAAGAAGTGGGTGTGTTCGGTGGATCTGCAGAGGGCGTTTGGCGGGAAGTGGAGGGGCGGAAGAGGATCAGGGTGAGGAGGCGGAGATTCTGCGGTGGTCGGCGAGCCGTGTGGGTCGCTGAGGTGATGGGAGCGGCTCGCCGGAGGGTGGTCGGAGGCGGAGAGGGTGAAGGTGAACAGGAGCGGTCGAGGGTTTAATCAAATAAAAGACAGTGAGGAAAAGAAAGAGGGGGAGGTGGGGAGGAGTTCTGACCTAGCTATGGAGACGAAAGGGGCCGAGACAGGGCGACAGTCGTATCGACTGTCGCCGGAGAAGAAGATGCCCAGGGGAAGGGGCGGCGGCGAGCAGAGGGCTGGAGAGGCGCCAGCTGGGTACGGCGTGGCGCAGGAAGAGCAGGGGAGGAGGTCTCTGCTGCTGGTATTACGGCAGAGCGAAGAGGAGGAGGGGGAGGAAACCGCCGGAGCTGGTGAGCGTCTGCCGGAGAAAGAAGAGAAGACAGTTGGGGATTTTCTCCGTCAGATCCAGGCTGCCCTCGTCGGTGGAGCGGCGGGGGGTATTTATAGGGATGAAACAGGGAAGAAGGCGGAGGGAGACGACGTGTCTCCCTCGCCGGAGAATGGTCGGAACACGAACCCATACCGTCCGTGCGTTCGCACGGCCGGTATGGTGGGCTACAATGACCAGGGGGGTGCTCCTGCGACGGCTGACGACGCAGGGCACCCCCGGTTTACTTGCCAGGTCCCTCACCTCACCCTGCGCGGCGCCATGCTCCGCGCAAGGTCGCCGGAGCATGGTGCTGGCAGGGTTTTGCAGGAGGGACCTGATTGCAAAGAACGAAGGAGAGTTAGGGGCCAAAATGCGAGGGTTCAAAAGTTGAGGGCCAAAGAGTAAATATATGAGGACCAAAGTGTGAAGTCGGTCAAGGAGGTTTCTTCTTAGGCTCAAGTTTTTATACATGACTAATTAGGACCTAAGGAATCTGATGGTGAATTTTATTTTCATATTAAACCTTGTTTGACCGGTCAATTTGCGCAAAAACCCAAATTAAGTTATTAATTGGGCATGGTTCTTAATGTAGGTCAAAATGGGTTCTAAAGGCCAAATTGAAGGTTCTAAACCCTAGAGATTATTTTTCTATGAATTTTAGAGGGTTTATTCTATTTTTACTTTGCCTCGAACCTTGTGAATTGAAGTGGGTTGTTTTAGGGTTACAGATTATCATTTGGTTCCTTGGAAGTGCTGTAGCCCTTGCTAGATCATCGCATCCCACTTTTATTCTTATTAAGCTGTTTTGACCTGTGTTTGGTCCCTGAATTACCCTGCATGCAGTTTATACTGGTAAAATTGCACTTTTACCCCTTATGACTGGTTTTCTTCTCAAACTCAGAATTCTCTGAGTTAAGCCTTTCCTTGAGATATGTAGGAGCTTTTATCCTTTGTATTGGGTCAAAATGAGCTAGTTATGGCTCATGATGAGGTTCTCATCACCTGTCATTCTTTTGAAAATCCAAAACCTTTTCTGACATTTCTTTGTACTTTAGGTTCATCCTTTAGGACAGCCGACTCCACCTCAGGTACTTGTACCTGAGATTAGAAATCGTCTACAACAGTCACCTCGACCCATCCACTCACCCAATACCTATCCTAATGCATGAACCAAGCTGAATAAAAACCCACCTAATGTACAATGAGGACATTGCAAATCTTAGGCATGGGGCTATGAAAGTGCAATAAAAACTCATAATAAGAAAAGGTTTCAACAAAAAATTCACATATGTCAAAAACCAAAAAATTAAAAATTTTTTTGAAAAAGAACAAAAAAATGGGAGGAGGGAAGAAATTTTTTTTGAGCTTTACAAAAGAAGGAGAAAAAGAGCAAAATGCCAAAAAGGAGCACAAAATGAAAAAGAAAGAGATAGTCATTAGTAAGAAATTAAGGAATTAACTAAAGTTCTGGACCACATTAAAGAAAAGTAAAGAGAAAGTGCTAAAGAAATACAAAAAGATTAATAAGAACGCTGACCTTAGGCCTTCTTGGCTAGATTCTTAGTACCCGTTATGATCTGGATATTCCTCAAGAGATTGAGGAAAATGAAAAGCTTAAGTGTTAGGTCTAAGGCTTAGGGAGCATTCAGCCTCATTAACTGACCTTCGGTTTACGGGACTCGGTAACATAAGCATCCCAATTCACACACAGTCTGGTTCAGTAAGCATAACTATCAAAATCACGCAGAAGCGTTTCTAATGTTCTGAAAATGTCACCTAGATTAGGAGCGGCCGATCAAAACAAGTTGATTTGGACGAGTTCCCGACGCGAAGAGGTGGGAAATTCCCCTCGAAGATGTGTAACAACATATCGTCTCCTCGATGCTTGTCTCTTAGGATATTTATATATCCTACTAGGGGCATGTAAGCACTCTACTGGTTCAGATATCATGGATGGCATTATCACGAAATGTCAATTACCAAGGTCTGAATTCGGCCACGGAACGCCATGGGCGGGATTATCTCAAAATCTCGAAAATCAGGGTTCTGGTGGTTACCATGGGCAGTGCTATCTAGAAGCATCGATTGCCAGGATCCTTTGAGGATTGATGATGGGGACGAGGAATCCGATACAGACCGTGTTGTGAAGCCAATCCTAAGCTAAAATTAAAAAGAAAAGAGAGAGAAAACTCTCCAAACAAATAAACCCTCTGTCTCTCTCTTACAAAACACACTGCAAATTGAACTAAGGCTAAAAATGTCTCAAGCACGGGTGTTTTAACCGCGGAGTCCAATAAAACTTAGGGTAGTTCCTGCGGGCCTTAAAAACCTTTGCTAAAGACTGAGGCTAAAGCTAGACAGGTTTGGATCTTGGTTGGTACTAGAGTACCTTTAGGCCCATGGTTGGAATTCTAACCTAATCAAAGAGACAAGAGAAGAAAAAGCACTTATCAAAATTAGTGAAAGGAACTCATGGTCTAGAATAGAGGTTAAAACCTTAAAATTTTGCTAAGGGACTAGCAAAAGCTAGGCATGGGGGTATGATGAGAACCTCATCATGAACCCTAACTAGCAGATTTTAAGCTAATAAAGTAAACAAAAGCTCCTACATAACCTAAGGGAAGAACTAATTCAGGAATTGTTAATCTAAGAAGAGAACAAGACACAAAGGGGTAAAACTGTAATTTTACCATTGCAGTGCATCCACGGGATTTCTAAGGATCTAGACATAGGTCAAGTGGACTTAATAAGAGAAAAAGTGGATGGTTTGGTCTGAAAAGGGTTATGGCAAAATCTAGGAATTAAATGACATTCTGTAACCCTAAAACAAATCCACTTTAATTCATAAAGTTCTAGGAAAGATAAAAATCAAATAAACCCTCTAAAATTCATGAAAAAATATCCCCTAGGGTTTAGAACCTTCAATTTGGCCTTTGGAACCTGTTTTGACCTAGATTGAGGTCCATACCAAATTTTTAACATAATTTGGGTTTTTGTGTAAAATATCCAGTCAAACGTGGTTAAACCTAAAATCCAACTTCACGATTAGATTCCTTAGATCCAAATTAGGTTTATATCAAAATTTGGACCTAAGGGAAGGTCGTCTTGACCCACTTTGCAATTTGGTCCTCAAAAATTACTTTCTGACCCTTAACTTTTTGGAACCCTTGCAATTACCCCCTCAACTTTCTCGTCTTCTTCTTCACTCCGGTCCCTCTGCCACTTGCAGCAGAAGGCCATGCCTCCAGTGACTTTGAGCGGAGGATGGCGCCACATCTGCATGGGGAACCGGCCCCAGATTTGAAAGGGGAGCTCCCTGTGGAGCCCCCTACTGCATGGGCCGCCCCCATGCCCTGAAGCCCACCATACCTCTCATGCAAATGCGCGAGAGGTATGGGTCTCCGATCTGCAATACCCCAGCGTGATTTTCCTGCCGCCCTCGCGCGCCTCCCGATCGACCCTTGCCTATTTAAATAGCAGCACACCCCGCCGCATCCTTCAAGCTCATTTTGGCCTAAGATCCCCCTCCAATTCATCTCCTCCCAACTCCGACCATTCGCCTAGAGCTTCCGGCGACTCTCCCTCTCCTCTCTTGTCGCTCTGCCACAGTACCAGTAGCAGAGCTACCTCCGCCGTCCTCCACCGCGCCGCGCCGCATCGACAATTATTAATACCTCTCAAATAGCACATTAGTATGTACAAAACATATAAATCATCTAAGATGCAAAGTATGATGTGTATGTATGCAGAATGCCCATGTTAATCTAGATTCTACCTTAATACAGGAGAATTACGGCCTATGATTGCTATATAATCATACCTCCATGCCTAAATCTTACTAGTCCCTAGCAATTGCAAGACTATATGTATTTTATCAAGAATTTAACTAAGGTTTATTTCTTTTTATTTCATCCAAAAATTCAGAATGTAGATAACCATGAATATGTAATGTTGTAGCTTTTGCAACGGATCCAAGCGAATAGTCGATATACATTTAAAGCTTGTACTTGACCCCAAGTAAAATTCTGTTGGGATAGGTAAACCTCTTCTTTCAGGGATATAAACTATTCTCTCATTTTAGCCCCGGCTTTTGGCTTAGGTAGAAGATGTCTAGGTTAACTGGATTTGTATTTGGTGACTCACTCTTTTTCGTTGCTACATAGAGACTAGTATTTAAGAATTTAGATTATTAGATTATTGAATAACTTAACTTAGAGAAGGGCAAGAAAATTGTGCTCTCTTAAATCTTTTGTACTTTTTCTTTTCTCTCTTTCTCTCTCTTTTTCTTTTTCTTTTTTTTTTCTTCTTAAGCTCACAACTTACTTGATTTGCAATTGTATTTGGTGGTCTTACATGGCATCACACTTTAATTAGGTTTTAATAACCCTATGACTAAGTCAGATTCCTCAGCCCATATTCAGGCGATCAGAAATACAGAAAAATAGGTTTAGGTTGTATTTGGTGGTTTGTAGGGATGGTAGGTGTTTTTGCCTCAAAACATTTTGACTTACATAACTCAAACTTCTTAACATAACACTTTTTTTTTTTTGCAAGCAAATACCTCTTTTGTATGCTTTCTTCTTCTTCTTCTTTTTATCAATATATATATATCTATTGGCACAATGCTGTTACCAACATGACATAACGCAACAATGCGACACGACATACATACTTTTTTCATGAGGCATTATTTGAGATTTTTGGGGACGACCAAGAGGATCTCTAGTGGCTTATTTGGTGGAAGTGCCTACTCTCGGCATCGGGTAGAGAATGGATAGGACGACGTATTTCTGACCTTAACATCAGTACCCTCCTTCAGCCGAGGATTCCATAGGGGACAGTCGTGGCCATCCACCTCAATCCTAGTTTTATTAGAACCCACTCTCTATGTTTTTGCCTTATTTGGTGGCTCTCGTATGGAATTTCTCACAAAATTAGTACGCAAGAACTGAGAGCGAAAACTATGGCCATCTCCCAGTGTCATTATTCAATTTTTTCAAAGTTAAAGATTCCTTATACTAGCCTTAAAGCACCAGTAGACTCTCTACTCTCATCTCACATATGTTTTGGTGGATCTACTAAAAGATGGTTCACCTGACTCCCTGATTGCTATCCAAGGGTTCAGGAGAAGAAGAATTCTTCTTGTCGACAAGCTAGAGATGTCTATCGGTTTTCACAATGGATCCATTGCAAATTCTACATGCAGATGTGAGGTTATACTAGATTCTAAGCTTAGGAATATACTAAAGAATAAACCTCTTGATAAAACTATCTAATCCCCAACTTGTTGGTAGAAAATTTTCAGTTTTTATGGACTACCCCCCCATGTCTAAATGTTTGCATGTCCTCATGCATGAATAAAAGAAATAAGGCAGGTGTATGTGGATAGAAATCACTTGAAACTGCTTCTGAGTTGTCGTTTAGCTCATGCCATCACTGCAATGCCATATACAATATGCAAAACAATATGCGAAAATGAAATATGCTATGTATATGTGGTATGTATATATGTATACGTGCTGAGTTTAACGCCTCCAGCTAGGCAACTCATCAGTCACACGTCCTTGAGAAGATGTATCTTTTCGTCAGCAGGAGGAGGTTCCTGGGCAAAGAATGGTTTGTGGCGTTGGCCATTAACCGTAAAAACATGCTCGAATTTCGGGTCTCTAATTTGGACCGCCCCGTTAGGATACAGGTGGACCACCAAAAATGGCCCAATCCACTTGGACTTGAGCTTTCCCGCAAAGCATTTGAGTCGAGAGTCAAACAACCAGACTTCCTGGTTAGGTGTGAACTCCTTCCTCCGGATGTGTCGATCATGGAAAGCCTTTGTCTTATCCTTGTATATTTTTGCATTCTCATATGCTTCCCGCCTAATCTCCTCTAACTCATTGAGCTAGAGCTTCCTTTCATAACCTCCAGCCTCGAGGTTAAAATTACACTTCTGCACCGCGCAAAAGGCACGGTGCTCCAGCTCCACAGGAAGGTGATAGGTCTTTGCATACACCATGCGGTATGGCAACATTCCGAGAGGGGCCTTGTATGTGGTCCGATATGCCCATAGTGCATCAATCAACCGATCGGACCAATCCTTCCTATTAGGTCTAACCATCTTTTGCAGGATAAGCTTGATTTGACGGTTTGATACTTCAGCCTGCCCATTGGTCTGTGGGTGATACGGGGTAGCAGCCAGTCATCACACCCTCCGATCACCTTCCATCTTACGTCTGAACACCTTCACCATTATTTTGGAGCTTCAGCTCACCACCACCAACTCATCTAACAGTCCAGATTCGTCCCTAATCCTATTTTTCCTAGGCATATAAGCTCATCAGCGTTGGAGACGACGTTGATCGCTAGAATGTATCTAGACCACTATTCATCCAGGTTCAAGCTCCCCTACCTCCGCCACCACCTATAAATAGGTCTCCACTCCTTCGATTTTCCGGTGTCGACTCCCTTCCCTCTTCCCCACACCGAGTTGACAATAGGCTATTCGTCATCAACTTAGGTGACCTTCTTACCCTCCCTCGGAGCACCTCCTGCAGAGGCGATCGTCTCCTTGACCTCCTCTTCCTCTCCCGCAGTTGTGACAAGGCATGGGAGCGCCACCACCTTCCTTCTTCTCCGCTTCTTTTCTTGCCAGAGCTCTTCCCACAACCCTCTGATTTCTTCCTCCGTTATGATCCTTTCGACAAAGATCTCATCTTCCTCCTTAGTCCAGGTAATGTTAGATTAGCTAGAATTTAGTTTAGCTTAGTTAGGTAGTTAGTGTAATGTTAGTTAAGCTTTTAGATTGTCTTCCCCTACTCTGGCAAGGCCAAGTCTAGCGGACCTTGTTTCACTGTTTCCTCCATTTGATCATCTTCCCTACCTTTCCACGACTCCATCCCACCTTCTTCCACCCAATTTTATCACATATTTCGCCTAATCCACCTCCACCTCCACCGTCGACCTCCGTTGTCTATGGCGGAGATCTATGACCTAGAACACATCCACTAGGGGACCTTCACCACCTCTACATCACTTCAGGGCCTCGTTCTACCTTCTAATTCATCTAATTAAACATTTAAACACCTAATTCACTTACACCTTCATTTGACACCTCACTGTCCATGGTGAGATGTACAAAGATGTTACCACATCCAATCAGGTCCTCCAACACTTTCACAACACCCTAAGGACCTCTACGACCTATGTAATTGCTTCTATTATTCATCACACACAAAACGCCCAAATCACTCAACCTCCTGAGCTCGCTGTCAATGGCGGCTTAGGAGGAGTTTTACCGTCTAAATAATCATCTCTGCACCTTCACTACATCCTAATTAATAGTTCCCCTCATCTAATTTTGAGGGAGATGAGCTCTTGAGTTATGTCAAACTCAGAGTTGTAATTTCCCTGAATTCTTGATGAATTCAGGTCTGTGTTCATCAATTGATGAAATTACTATTCTCTTAAGGTTCCTTGCAACCTCAGGAGCTTGTTTAGACCGTTCATGGTCTTTTTATGAAGTTTTTAACTCCAAACACATATTCTTGAGTTCATCGGAGCTCCAACAAACTCCGGTGACCCCATTCCTTATCTTCGTCTATCAGAACTTCTTGATAAGCTCCAGAACACTTAAATAAAGCCTAAAGATCAAGAATTTGTGCTTAGACTTGTGTTTAATTAATTCTACCTGTTTGTTAGAATTCATCTTCTCCAACTCTGGCGAAGTTGGAGTGGCTTAACCTTTGAGATTCTAGGCTATTAAATAGGTTCAGTAGCATTCTTAGAACCTATAGAAGGCCTCCTAGATCTAAAATTAGCTTGGAACCTTTAGATTTCTTTGCCGAATAAAGCTCATTCCTAGCTCAAGCGGCGATGCCTGAAGGCACTCGAGATGTGCTCCAAACCTATATTTTATGTGCTAGATTAGTTCTGGAGGCCAATTTGAGGTTATTTATCACATTTATTTGATCTGTAAAGACTTAGATGTGAAAGTCAAACTTTGAACCTTCTAGGTCTAACCTGGAGCGAACTCGAGGAATTCAAACTTGATTTCATGATTTAATGGATTAAATTGATTTCTGGAGTGATTTAGAGCATACTTTAATTGATTTAATTGAGTTTTATTGTGAATTACTTGAGGTTTCACTTCCTGTACAATTTGGGTTCATATGGAACCCAACATTGCTCTTGAACCTTTTCGTCAATATTTGGAATCAAATTCTGATTAGATCAATTAATTCCCAACCTGCTGAATCAATTTAGATCCTTTCCTGAGGTTTTTATCTCTCTTGAGAGTTGATTCACTCCTAAATCTGAGCTCTAAGCTTCCAGAATGAAGCTCCTTCTCTTCTGAAGCTTCCTTGACCCTCTTTCTTCATCCACTCCATGCAGAATGCTTCATTGTAGCATTCTAGGCCCTCAGTTGAGGGCATACCTTCCTCTCATGTTTCCCATTCAAATCAGTGGATCAAACTTGATCTAATCTAATCATCAAATTAATGATGCAATCATATAGAGCACATCAAGAGATTTCAAATGAGCTTTGGATCAACCAATTTGGTTGAGCGAGACGATGGGAATATGCATATGAAGATCGGTCAGAATGGCAGCTGCGTATGAAGGAGAGGGCGGCTGGATAGTCCCACCTCGGGTAAATACAAAGCAGTGACTTACTATATTACGATTTTGTGAACCTAGCGCTTCAGTTGACGGCACTGGGCACACAAAATTGAACCTATACCTGATCTCTTGAGCATATTGGGCACGTGCGTGCACGTACACGTGCGTGTGCGCAAGCGTGTGTGCCTGTGTGTGTGCTCGGGTGGGCGAGAGCTTGTTGGGCCTAAGACTATGCATTGGGCTGAAATGAACTAAAATCCACCTAAAATAAACTAGGTTCGGCTTTAGTAGGGTCTAGTCCCACCCCTCTGGGGTGTGCGTATCCTTGAAAGGCTGGGCCTCCTATTAAAAACATAATTATTGATAAGTGCAGGGGTTAATGGGTTAAGGTAAGCGCAAATTTGTCTAAGTGTGGAGAATGTGAGTGCACGGTAAGGGAGAGAATTAAGTGAAGGTTAAAAGAGCTCGTGAGATTAAGAAAAGCTGAAGAGGAAGATTAAAGAAAGAAAAGAGATAGCACAGAAGAAGAAGAAGAAAAAAGAGAAGAAATGGATGAATCGAGTCAGAGATAACAGACGTCTAAAGTTTTAATCTGTAATCTAATTTTTACTTTTAGGTCGTCTAACTTCTTTCTGAGATGTCTGATTGAAGGATGAAGTTGTATATTGAGCTGAAATGTTGTAAAAAGACATGTATATTCATTGTAAACATCTTCCATGTCTTTTATTTGTAATAATCATACTTTTACTTCTTTATATTAGTTGAATACCATTCTTGTAAACTTGTTTCTAATGAATGGAATATTGCATGTTTTAGTTAAATCTCTTGTGCAATTATTCATGTGCTTAAAGTATGATAATTATTAATCTGATTGATTAAATAGTTAGTAATTATGCCTTAGGACCTAATTGTGAATTAAGTTTACTATTATGCCTCCCAATAAATGACCTGGACTTAACCAGTTAAATGAAATTAAAAATCTAAAATGTTAGGTTAACTTGACCCTATACTACATTCATGACACTAATTCAAGTTAACCTAAGTTACTTCTTGTTAAGATCGAGACATCAAACATACTTTAAGACGTCTGGGAGTTGGTCCAAACGTCTGGTCAGACGTCTGGAAATAAATTTTGGTGTGCGTACGATCGCAAGTCTGCGCGCGTGCCGCGCGTAGACTGCAACCCGCTGCCTTCTTTTCTTCTCTCTCTTCCCTCCCCGTCCTGCGGGAACCTTCCCCACACCTTCAAATACCCCTCCCCTCTCCCTCGTTCACCACCCCACCGACTCCTTCTTCCAGCGTGAGCGTGAGAGAGAGAGAGCGAGGGCAGCAGTTGCTGCCGGGTGTGGTGTGGAGAGGAAGAGGTGCAGCGAGAGGGAAGAAGAGGGAGAGCGCGCGAGGAAGAGAGAGCAAGCCCGTTGGAGCAGCTCGTGGCCGGCCGGCGTGTGCGTAGAGGGGCGTCGTGCTAGGGAGATCTCCCCTGGTGCTGCTACAGCTCGAGCAGCAGACGAGCGGCTGCGTGGCAAGCTCGCGTGCAGCGGGAAGAAGACGTGGAGGTTCTGATTCTAGGAAATTTTCCCAGAATCAGATGTCTGGACCTACGTCCAGACGACGCGGGCGACGTCTAGAGGGACCTCCAGATGACTGGGAGGTACGTATTTCTTCCTCCGCTTCCTTTTGCGGATACGACCATGCAGGCTATTCCACCGAAGGTTCTGTCTCATGCCGTGTTGAGAGTGTGTTTGAGTACGCGTGCAGGTTTCGCTTTGGGAAGGTGCAGGACATGCCCTCCCACGCGATTCAGACATCTGGGCAAGTCACCAGACGACGGAGAGCATCTCCATACGTCCGGAGAGGTGGTCGGATGTTTGGAACTGGGTCCAGACGATTCAGCAGGATCCGTGGATGTCTGGGGAGCAGCGCAGAGTGAGGTATGACCTGGACCGCTTTCTAAGGCATCTGGAAGGTGTTCTAGACGTCTGCTTTGAGCCAGAATTGTCATTTTTGACCCGTTTAGGGTCCGTTCGAGGTCCGATTTCCGCGTTTAAGATTCCATTCTTCTCAGAATTAGTTCCTCTACTTGTTTAAAATACTTTTATCCTATTCTGAGTGGTTCCTTGTGATTGATCCTTGTGTTAGGACCTCGCTCTGTTGCGGCTCTGGGGGTTGCGGAGGCACGTGGACCTGCCAATCACGCTCCCATCACTCCCGGTTCTACGGGTAGAGTGGCTCCCCTTAATTACTTACAAACATAAATGCATCTCTGAAATAAATGATAGATCCTAGGGTATGGTATGAATCCTAGGACCTGAAAACTAGATTGAATGATAGATCCTAGGGTATGGCATGAATCCTAGGACTTGAAAACTAGATTGAATGATAGATCCTAGGGTATGGCATGAATCCTAGCACTTGAAAACTAGATTGAATGATAGATCCTAAGGTGTGGCATGAATCCTAGGAACAGAAACACTGAAACGAATGTCTTGAATACCTGAATTGCAGTGTTGGATAAGTAGATAGAATAATGATAATTGCCTGTAATGGGATAACAGCTGCCTGTGAAATGTATAGTATTGTTGCTAGTAACTGCTACATGTAATTCCTATTGTTGGAAACTAAATTTGAGCTGCTTGTATATAAATTAATATTAAATGTTGGAAACACGGGCTATATGCGAATTAAATTGAAATGATGAAACCTAGTATGGATTGGCCTGAGAAATATGAGTATGAACCCTACAGGGAATTAGGAGTAGAGCTCCTGGAAAGTAAATAGAATGGAACTCGGAAAGTGGATGGGGAAGTGAGCTGGCCCTTGAGTACGGAGTACCAAGGAGAGAGATTGTCCCCCTATTTAGTGCAGAGCGGAGCTAACCGCCCCAAGGACCCGAGGTTAGGTCTGGCCACTTTGTACCGACTTTTGGCCCTCGCGTACACAGTACCAAGGAGAGCTACTAGTGTAGGGAGAGAGCTGGCCACCCCACGGGCCCCGGGGTTCAGCTAGCCGTCCTACACCGACTTATTAGGCCCACTAGGCAAACCATGGTAGTCAGGCGAGGGTGCGCAGACCGTGGAGGGGCAAGACCCCTGTTTGGTTACTGTGGAGCGGCTGGACCCCTGTTACTGTGAGGGCTCTGCCCTATACTGGTTTCGTGCTGTCCTTTGGGTGCACCCGTTAACGGAAAAGACTGACCGCGTGCCAGTGCGAGGTAGTTACCCGTGCGTTTATCGCGCGTGTCGTAGTCACCGTTACTTCTGTCAGTGACCTTGGGGTGGTTGACTGAGGGTAGGACCACCACGGGGGACTCTCCCGGCCAGGAGAACACCACGTGCTACTTTTACTTTTCGGAAAAGACTGCAATCAAGATCGTTCCCACGAGGAACATTCGAGATCAAGAGAAAGATCTGAGAAATAATTCAAGAAAGAGTAAATAGAGAAATAAAGAAAGAAATTAAAAATAACAGCCACTTGCCCACCTTTACTGTTTTCTCAGCTAGCTAGTTGCCACTCTTCTCAGCGTTTCGCTGATGTGTCACATTTGTCACCTTTTTTAGGACCAGGTGTTGAGCAGCCAGAGCCTGCGGCTGCAGAGGGTGTTGGGCCTAGTAGAGCCCAATAGTAGTACTTTTGTTGTACCCATTTTTCTGTAATAGTGAGTATTTCTGTTTCACCTTGTACTCTTTTATTGTAAACTTCATATTTCTGTACCTGTTTTTAATTTTCTACTGTTGTGGTGGTATGTACTGTAGTAGTTCTTTTCTTTACTACTGTACTTTTGTTACTGTTAGTTACTTGCATGGTGAATGTGATTTATTTTACTACTTTTTGGTTACTTTTTCGTTGGATGACTGGGTCTTGGGATCAGTCAAGTCGGTCTGATTCCCGTGTCCTGTAGGGATTCGGGAACCGGGTCGTAACAAGATGGTATCAGAGCAAGGTCGTTGATGAGAACCTCGTCACAAACCCTAAACTAGCACCATTTAACCCTAATATGCAAGAAAAAGCTCCTACATAACTCTAGAAAGGCTTGGCTCAGAGAGATTCTGAGTTTGCAAAGAAAATAGAAACTAAGGGGTAAAAATGCAATTTCATCAATCCGATCTGAAAATAGGGTAACTTAGGGTCCAAACATAGGTCAAAACAACCTAATAGGAAGAAAAGTGGGATGAGATGACTCAATAAGGGCTACAACAACTCCAAGGAATTAAATGACATCCTGTAACCCTGAAAACAAACCCACTTCAATTCACGTGGTTTGAGGCAAGGTAAAAATCAACTAAACCCTCTAAAATTCATAGAAAAATAATCTCTAGGGTTTAGGACTTTCAATCTGGCCTTAGGAACCCATTTTGACCTCCATTGAGAACCATACCCAATTAACAACTTGATTTTGGTTTTTACGTAAATTGACCAGTCAAACAAGGTTTAATCTAGAAATAAAATTCACCATCAGAATCCTTAGGTCCTAATTAGTCATGTATAAAAACTTGGGCCTAAGAAGAAACCTTCTTGACCAACTTTACACTTTGGTCCTCATATATTTACTTTTTGGCCCTCAACTTTTGAACCCTCACATTTTGACCCCTAACTCTCCTTCGTTCTTTGCATTTTGGTCCCTCCTGCAAAACCTGAGCCGCGCCATGCTTCGGCGACCTTGCGCGGAGCATGGCGCCGCGCAGGGTAAGGGAGGGGCCCTAGCAAGTCAATGGGGGGTACCCTGCGTCGTCAACCACCGCAGGGACACCCCCCTGAGTGCTGCGACTGCCCATACCACCCGTGCGAATGCACGGAAGGTATGGGTCTCCACTTCCGGCGTCCTCCGGCGAGGGAGACACGTCGTCTCCCTCCGGCCTCCTCTCTGATTCTACCCCTATAAATACCCCCGTCGCTCATCCGCTCTACCCAGCTCGGATCTGACGGAGACACCCCCTCAATTCCTCCCTTCCCACTACGACAGACGCCCCCTTGCTCCGGCGGCCTCTCCTCCTCCTCCTCCTCCTCGCCCTGCCGCACTACCAGCAGCAGGGTTACCTTCCCTCGATCTTTCCGCGTCACGCCGCACCCAGCTGGCGCCTCTCCGGCCCTCTCCTCGCCGCCGCCCCTTCCTCTGGGCAATTTCTTCTCCGGCGACAGTCGATACCCCTCCTCGTCCAGCTTAGTAGGTAAAAGTTCTCCTCTTCCTCCCCTCTTTCTTTTCCATACTGAAAGCCCTTACTGTGGCCACCGATTTCCCACCGATCACCCTCACCTTCTCCACCTCCGGCCAAACTCCGGCGAACCGCTCCCATCGCTCCAGCACCCCACACGGCTCGCCGACCTGTGCATAACCTCCTCCTCCTCACCCTGATCCTCTTCCGCCCCTCCACTTCCCACCAAATGCCCTCTGCAGACCCTCCAACCACCTTCGCCGTGCCACGGCGAAGGTTCTCCGCATATCTGATTAGGCCGAGAGGCCGTGATTCTGTGAACAGGTGTTGCGCCCACCATCGCCATTGCTGAGCAGCGAAGCTCCTTCGACCTACTGCTCCAGGCACACCACGCCCAGGTCAGATTCCAGGCTTCGCGGGGTAGCTTCGCGAAGTGTCAGGCTGCAGTTCGGGCGAAGCCCTCGCCCGAAGTCCTCGCGCGAAGTTCAGCTACCGCTGTTTCCTCTGCGCAGGCGCTCACATTAGGGTGGGACATTTAGTCCCACCTCGGAAGGCTTCGAAGAGGCGCGCCGATATAAGTTGAAAAAGTGCTGTAGGCTTATTGCCTCAGCACACGGGGTGAGGTCCCTCTCACACCGCTTAACTCGGCCCGTCCGCGAGCTCATCACGAGGATCCGGCCGACCCGACCCGACTTGACTGGCACTCCTCGCCCACCACCGCACGCCGGTGGGCTTGGACCCGGGCGCGACCCGCGTACCCGATTACCCGGTTGCTCTGGGAGAGCTGTCCTAAGAGCGAATTCTGAGAGAGTGAGACGCGGGGGGGGGGGGGGGGGGGGGGGGAGGGTAGAGTAGGTTTTTGCCCTCTGATGCTGAACTCTTGAGCGTGCAGGCACAGGTGAAGAAGAAGAAGGACTGCGGAAGAAGAAGAACTGAAGCAACACTGTAGCATCCGCGGGTTAAGTCGTCTGATTGGAGAATCAGACGACGTCCTGAAGACAGGTGAAGACAAAGAAGAAGAAGAAAAGAAGAGAGAAGGAACAACCAAGTGAAGAAACAGAAAGCAGAAGAAGAAGAAGAAGAAGAAGAAAAGCAAGAAGCAAGAAAAGAAGAAGAAGAAGAAGAACAGGAAGAACAAAAGCCAAAGAGGAGAGAAGACAAAGAAGAAGAAGAAGAACAGGAAAAACAAAAGTCAAAGAGGAGACAAAGAGGAAGCAAGAACAGAAGAAGAAGAAACCAAACTTTCATCTCTCTCTTTCTCTCTCTTTATTTTTGTAATAGAACATGTACATCTCTAGAATACGACTTGCTCCCTGAGTTCGACCTCGGGAACTCTTTTATTTTTCGAGTAAAAAAAAATATATATTTGAAATGATGGCAATAACTAGCTATACTACAACGCTATAGCAAAACCTAGTCATAGTTATCGCCTGCACCGTTTCATTTTTGGCGCCGTTGCCGGGGAGCAACGGCTATTCTTGAGGTAGACATTTCTGTTTCTTTTTAGTTCTAATAATCTCCTCTCTTTTGTGCAGCTACAGGAAATCAAGAAGACAAGCAACCGCACAACAACCACTCCGAGGACAGGTAATTTTTTTTCTCTCGCTATTAACCCCTAAACTCTAAAGAGGAAGAAAAGAAAAGAACAAGCAATATAGGGCTAACCTGTCTTCTATACTTAGTAAACCATAAGAAGTTGCATGTTTTCAACCCATTATTCCTGCACACTATTAAGGGTATTTAGGGGCTAACACATTCTTGGTTGAGCCCTAATTACCCACCAAAGAACTAACTGGACCAAGTAGAGCCAACATAAGATTCAACATTAGGGTTTTAGAGACACACTACTTAAATCAAGAATGGAGAAATTCCAAAAGACGTGTGCCTAAACCATTGATTGAACACACTTATTCAGAGAAACCCTAAACAATTGGCTCTCTAAACACTTGAACCCAAAAAGAAAGGACCCAAAAGCTCTCAAAGGAACAAGAGGTAAAGTTGACCCCTTGGGTCAACCAACCTTAAAATTAGGTCACTTTCTCACTCAAAATACCTAAGAGTTCAAGTGTAACTTTAAGCACCCTGATCTTAAACTAAAATTGGTAGACTTAGGAGGTCAAGATCCCCATTCTGGTCTACCTGGAACCGCAGTGACAAGAGAGGTTGGGTGGGGGAAATCCTGTAACCCGTGGGGACGCTCTACCGTGTAGGGGTCTTCGCGGGACTCACCCTCTCTGGCTGCCCAGGTAATTCTCAGGTGGACGATCTTTCTGATCAAGGGGTCCATCTGCCCCGCACCTCTATAGTCACCCAACACATTTTTTGGATGTCTTGATTGGGTCCGGCACCTTCTAACCTCTTCTACTCCAACAGTGCATGAACGGTAGGAGATCCTTAAGACCACCCTTAAGATCTCCTTTAAAATTTCACTCTCGTCAAGGCCCAGCCTTGACTCCCGTGTTTGAGCAGCAACCTAACCCCATCATTCTCTCTTCCGATTCCGAATCAAACTCTTCTTCTATCATGGCTCAGCCAGTTGAGGAAGAAAACAATCTGGAGCACCAGCTCCAACGACTCAACGACCTCTTCCAAAACTTTGTGCACCCACCGCAGCGTCCCATGATGCGAGACTATTATAATCCTGCTGCGGTGGCCATCGAGCCTCGAGTCAGAATCCCGACTGGGGGACCTGACTCTGAATTAAAGCCCAATATGATTCATGCTATACCTAAATTCCATGGGCTTAATTCCGAAGATCCCTTCCAGCACATCAAACAGCTAAAGCATCTGGCCCAAACTTTCGGGTCAGACGCACAAAATCGGGATATTCTTCTCATGAATATGTTCTCCTTTTCTCTTATGGACAAGGCCGCCCATTGGTATCAAACTCAGACCCGGCCGATCAACAATTGGGAAGAACTTCAGTCCGAGTTCCTGAAAAAGTTCTTCCCTGTTGGACGGACCAACGCCTTGCGCCATCAGATTACACATTTCACCCAACAAACAAGGGAACCTCTCCATGAGGCATGGGATCGTTTTCAGGATCTCATGAGAAAGTGCCCCCATCACGGAGTTCCTAAATGGGAACAGGTCCAATCTTTTTACCAAGGACTCCGTGAGGACATCCGTCTTTTCGTCAATGCAACCTACGGAGGAAATATCATGGGTCAACATGAAGACACCGTGTGGGAGATTCTCGAAAACATGTGCGAGAACTCCATCAACAATGACTCCATGGGATTATTCGACAGGACGAATACCCGCGCAGCGACGAATCTCAGGGGAGCACACGAGACGCAGGGCCTGTCCGCATCAGTCGACTTGGAGTTAATGGCCAGTCGATTGGACAAGGTCTCGATTATCGAAAAGAAGGTGGATGAGCTGACTCAGCATCTGCAGCGAGCCACCTCTGCGCATAACCCTTTCGCACAACCTCCTTCCACAAGGGAAACTGTGCAAAACATTCTCCATCGATCTTCTCCTAGGATGGACCCATCATCCGAATCTTTGCCCGGAGGTCCTTCCGATTCCTTCTACACCTGCCAGGGGAATTCCATTCCCTCTTTCTCTAACCCTCTGGAGGTTCCTCAGACCTGCGAGGACTCAACGCCATCCAGAACGACCCGTTCTCCAACACCTATAATCCTGGATGGAGAAACCATCCTAACTTTCAGTGGGTGGGAAATTCCCAAACCCAAAGACCATCCTTCCAACCCCGCCCACAACCTCCTCGTCCTTACCAGCCGCCTCAGCCTCGGCCCAACCCTACTTACCCATCTGGGCCAAATCAAGATCAAATGTCCCTTATCCTTCAGACCCTGGCTGACATTCAAAGAACGAATGCGGCTATCCAAAAACAACATAAGGACGAACTTACAGAGGTCCGAAACCAATTGACCCAGTTGGCAAACTCTCGCCAACCAGGTACTCTTCCTTCCCAACCTCTGCCTAATCCTAATAACGTGCCAACCCAGTGGCGCGTTATGAACCCAAACCCGGGCCATGCCCATATGATTTATCAAGCCCCCTCTGTTCCTTCACCCGACGGGATAGAGGCCTCCACTTCCTTTGCAGGTTACTAGCAGCAAGCTATCTTACCCAATCCCAACCAAAACCAGGCAGGACTTAATTCCGTAACAACTCGTAGTGGCAAGGAAACCCAAGACCCACCTCATCCAAACCACTCCAAGCCCGGTAGTGATCCCAAGCCTAGGACAGTAATCCAAGATGTCCCCACCCCTATCCCAGATCCACAACCTGGACCTATCCTAGAAGAACCACCCAAGATCCCGTTTCCCGAGGCCTTGACCAAGGGAAAGAAGACTACCAAACCCGTGGCTCCTGAGGAGGACCTGGTCAAGCTCTTTGAGCAGGTTCACATAAACATCCCTTTGATGGATGCAATCTGCCACGTACCAGCTTACGCACGATTTTTAAAGAATGTGTGTACACCCCAGCGCAAGCCGCGAACCAAGGGTGGGAGCCCAATTGTTCTGTCAGAGCAAGCCAGCTCTGTAATCCTCAGTAAACTCCCACCCAAGGCAAAAGATCCTGGTACTCCCCTGATTTCCTGCAAGATAGGTGACACCCAATTTGACAGAGCTTTGCTAGACTTAGGTGCATCCATAAACCTGATACCCACATCCTTACTTGACCACCTAGAAGAATCTGAGCTAAAACCAACCGAGGTGACATTACAATTAGCAGATCGATCTATAAAGTCACCAAAAGGGATTCTCGAGGATGTTATCGTAAGAGTGCGGGATTTCTATTTCCCAGTGGACTTTATAGTCTTAGATATGGATGCGCCTAAAAACCCTAGGGATACACCAATCATTCTAGGGAGACCTTTCTTGGCTACTGCTAAAGCCAACATCAACTGTGAGGAGGGCCAAATAGAGCTTAAATTTGGAGATCAAACCTTAAAAATTGATATATTTAAGCCCAACAAGGAATTAATTGCGGTGTCATCGAACAGATTTGTGACGTTAGGATTTTGGTTGATGAATCACACCCCCAGAATGACTCGATTATACCTCATCAACCACAGAAGGATCTTTACCCGCAAACGGAGGAGTTGAATCCAGATAGAAACAACCCAGTAACTCCTACCCTTGAACCTCACATCTACACTGAACCACCAGCTGCTGCTAATCCTATCCTCGAGTTAAAGCCTCTTCCTGCTCACTTGAAATACATCTTTTTGGGTTCCAATTAGACCCTCCCTGTGATTATCAATTCCAACCTCAATCCCGAACAGGAATCCCGTCTGATTGCTGTCCTCCAGCAACATCGCAGAGCCATCGGGTGGACTCTCGATGATTTGACTGGAATAAGCCCCTCTTATTGTACTCATCATATCTATTCAGAAGAGGGCGCACGACCTTCTCGTGAAATGCAGAGACGTTTAAACCCTAATCTGCAGGAGGTCGTGAAAAAGGAGATCATCAAGTGGTTAGATGCCGGGATCATCTACCCGATCTCCGATAGTCGTTGGGTGAGCCCAATTCAGGTTGTGCCTAAGAAGGCAGGACTCACCACCATAACGACTGAAATCGGAGAAATCATTCCTACCCGATTAGCCAATGCGTGGAGAGTCTGTATAGATTACTGCCGACTCAATTCCTCCACGAAGAAGGATCATTTCCCACTACCCTTCATTGATCAAATTCTCGAGAAACTAGCGGGAAATAGGTTCTTCTGCTTTCTTGACGGGTACTCCGGTTATAACCAGGTGGCAATCCATCCTAAGGACCAAGAAAAGACCACGTTCACCTGCCCCTTTGGAACGTACGCTTTCCGAAGGATGCCTTTCGGTCTTTGCAATGTACCTGGTACCTTTCAGCGGTGCATGCTTGCCATATTCTCAGATATGGTAGGTGATTTCCTGGAAGTCTTCATGGATGACTTTTCAGTCTTTGGAGAATCTTTTGATGATTGCCTCCAACACTTGGTTCAGATACTCAGGCGATGCATTGAGGTGAACTTGGTTCTTTCCTGGGAAAAGAGCCATTTCATGGTGCCTGAGGGAATTGTCCTGGGACACTCAATTTCGGAAAAAGGCATCCAGGTGGATCGAGCTAAGGTTGATCTGATTTCTCGCCTTCCTGTACCTAGCTCGATCAGGGACATCCGTTCCTTTTTAGGGCACGTCGGTTTTTACCGCCGTTTCATTCCAGATTTCTCGAAAATCACGCGCCCCTTGACTTCTCTTCTCTCTAAGAATGTACCCTTTGAAATCTCCAAGGAATGCACACTAGCCTTTGAAAACCTGCGTGACCGAGTCACCCAGGCACCTATCCTACAATCCCCTGATTGGTCTCAACCCTTTGAGATCGTGTGCGATGCATCTGATTTCGCTGTAGGAGCAGTCCTGGGGCAGAAAGCTGACGGGAAACCCGTGGTTATATACTACGCTAGCAAGACACTTGACGAGGCTCAGCGTAACTATACGGTTACGGAAAAAGAGCTGCTAGCCGTAGTATTCGCCCTTGAAAAATTTCGATTGTATCTTCTGGGTTCCCATGTCATCATTTACTCGGATCACACAGCTGTAAGGCATCTCCTTGCCAAGAAGGACGCGAAGCCCCGACTAATTCGTTGGATCTTGCTGTTGCAAGAATTTGATCTTGAAATTCGCGACAAGGCGGGAAGGCAGAATGTGGTAGCCGACCATCTGTCCCGTCTTCCTTCTGAGATCATCAACCCTTCCGGACCCATCACGGAACATTTTCCTGATGAGCACCTGCTTTCTGTTGGTACTAAACTTCCATGATTTGCTGATATAGTAAACTACTTGGCATCTCATCAGACACCGTCTGATTGGCCGAAGGCCAAGAAAGACAAATTGCGTTCTGATTCCAAGTATTACATTTGGGAAGACCCGTACCTTTTCCGCATAGGTGCTGATCAAATTATTCGGAGATGCGTCCCGGAAGAGGAATTCAACAATATCCTATCTTTTTGCCATGACCAGGCATGCGGTGGCCATTTCTCAGGGCATAAAATCGCATCCAAAATCCTCCAGTGTGGCTTCTACTGGCCTACACTTTTCAAGGACGCATACAGTCACTGCAAGGCATGCAGTCGTTGCCAGACTTTGGGCAACATGAACCATCGCGACATGATGCCTTTGCAGCCGATTCTCGTATGCGAAATCTTCGATGTATGGGGGATTGATTTTATGGGCTCCTTTCCTGTTTCGGATGGTTTCGAGTACATTCTGCTTGCGGTGGACTACGTGTCCAAATGGATCGAAGCCATACCGACCCGAACCTGCAATCACAAGATTGTTCTTAAGTTCATACATCAAAACATTTTCTCAAGGTTCGGGATTCCCCGTGCTATAATCTCTGATGGGGGAACCCATTTTACAAATGCTCAGTTTAGGTCACTGATGGCCAAATTTAGGGTGTCTCACCGAATCTCTACTCCTTACCACCCCCAAACAAATGGCCTAGCTGAGCTGTCAAATCGGGAGATCAAGAAAATCCTGCAAGTCACTGTTCGGCCTGACAGGAAGGACTGGTCGTCCCGACTTCCGGAAGCATTGTGGGCTTATAGGATCGCCCACAAGACCCAATTGGGCATGTCTTCCTTTAGACTAGTGTACGGAAAGGCATGTCACCTTCCCGTAGAACCAGAGCATAAATCCTATTGGGCAGTACGGAACTGTAATCTTGATCTTTCCAAGGCTGGAACCCACAGAAAACTCCAAATCAGCGAGATCGATGAATTACGCCTAGACGCGTACGAGAATTCGCGAATCTACAAGGAGCGGGTTAAAGCCTTCCACGACAAGCACATCTCGAGAAAGATCTTTCATCCTGGTCAAAAGGTCCTACTCTTTGATGCCCGACTTAAACTTTTCCCGGGAAAACTGCGATCCAAGTGGGTCGGACCATATTTAGTCCGACAGGTTTTTGGAAATGGAGCAATTGAAATCAGTCCACTCAGCCATGATTCCGAACCTTTCATCGTGAACGGTCAGAGACTCAAACCGTTCATTGATGTGACTTCTACCGATTTGGCTGAGTCATCTCTCATCCTCCATTCTCCGTGAGCTTACTGCGCCAGGCCGATGGCGTAAAACTCAGCGCTTAACGGGAGGCAGCCCGTCATTTCTTGAAAAGCTAAAACCTTTTTCTCACACCATTGTGCACTTAAGGTTCACCCTTCAAGACAGCCAACTCCACCTCAGATGCTTGCATCTGAGATTAGAAATCGTCCGCAAAATTCATCCCGACCCATTCACTCACAAAAACAACTGTCTTAAGGAATGAACTAAGTAAATAAAAACCCCTAAAATCACAATGAGGACATTGCAAACCTTAGGCATGGGGGGGTATGAAAGTGCAAAACATGTAAGAAAAGGTTTCAAACAAAAAATTCACATATGCCAAAAACACCATAAAAATTAAAAATTTTTCGAAAAAATAAGAGAATAAGAGGAGAAAGGAAATTTTGGGATGTGGGAGGAGAAAAGAAACAAAAGGATAAAAGGAGCACAAATATGAAAGAAAAAGTCATAGTCATTAGTAAGGAACTAAGGAATTGACCTAAGTTCTAGACCTCATTCATAGAAAAAAAAATTTTTTTTGAAAAGTGCACAATAAGATTAGTAAGAACTCAAACCTTAGGCATTCTTGATAGACTCTTAGTACCCATTAAGATCTAGACAATCCTCAAGAGGTTGAGGAAAATGAAAAGCTTAAGTACTAGGTCCAAGGCTTAGGGAGTATTTGACCTCGCTAACTAACTTCTGGTTTACGGGACTCAGTAACCTAAGCACCCCAACCCCACACACTGCCTGGTTCAGTAAGCATAAAAAAATCAAAATCACGCAAAAGCGTCATTCTAAAAAGTACACCTAGAATAGGAGCGGCCGATCAACACAAGTTGATTTGGACGAGTTCCCAGCGCAGAGAGGCGGGAAATCCCCTCAAAGATGCGTAACAAAATATCATCTCCTCGATGCTTGTCTCTTAGGATATTTACATATCCTACTGGGGGCATGTAAGCACTCTGCTGGTTCAGATTCCATGGATGGCATTATCTCGAAGTGTCAATTGCCAGGGTCTGAATTCAGCCACGGAACACCATGGATGGGATTATCTCGAAATCTCAATAGCCAGGGTTCCAGGGGTTGCCATGGGCGATGCTATCTCGAAGCATCGATCGCCAGGAACCCTTGAGGATTGATGATGGGAGCAATGAATCTGATACAGACCGTGTTGAAAAGCCAATCCTAGGCTAGAACTAAAAAGAAAAAGAGAGAGAAAACTCTCCAAACAGAAAAACTTTCTATCTCTCTCTCTTGCAAAACGCACTGCGAACTGAACCAGGGCAAAAATCGTCTCAAGCACGGGGTGCTTTAACTACAAAGTCCAATAAACCTCAGGTTAGTTCTTGTGGGTCTTAAAAACCTTTGCTAAGGACTGAGGCTGAGGCTAGACAGATTTGGATCTTGATTGGTACTAGAGTACCTTTTAAGCCTATGGTCAGCATTCTAACCTAATCTAGGTTCAAAAGAAAAGGCACTTACCTGAAGTTGTTAAGAATATCATGGTCTAGAACAAAGGTTAAAACCTTAGGTTTTTGCTAAGGGACTAGCAAAAGCTAGGCATGGGGGTGTGATGAGAACCTCGTCACAAACCCTAAACTAGCACCATTTAACCCTAATATGCAAGAAAAAGCTCCTACATAACTCTAGAAAGGCTTGGCTCAGAGAGATTCTGAGTTTGCAAAGAAAATAGAAACTAAGGGGTAAAAATGCAATTTCACCAATCCGATCTGAAAATAGGGTAACTTAGGGTCCAAACATAGGTCAAAACAACCTAATAAGAAGAAAAGTAGGATGAGATGACTCAATAAGGACTACAGCAACTCCAAGGAATTAAATGACATCCTGTAACCCTAAAAACAAACCCACTTCAATTCACGTGGTTCGAGGTAAGGTAAAAATCAACTAAACCCTCTAAAATTCATAGAAAAATAATCTCTAGGGTTTAGGACTTTCAATTTGGCCTTAGGAACCCATTTTGACCTCCATTGAGAACCATACCCAATTAACAACTTGATTTGGGTTTTTGCGTAAATTGACCAGTCAAACAAGGTTTAATCTAGAAATAAAATTCACCATCAGAATCCTTAGGTCCTAATTAGTCATGTATAAAAACTTGGGCCTAAGAAGAAACCTTCTTGACCAACTTTACACTTTGGTCCTCATATATTTACCTTTTGGCCCTCAACTTTTGAACCCTCACATTTTGACCCCTAAGTCTCCTTCGTTCTTTACATTTTGGTCCCTCCTGCAAAACCTGAGCAGCGCCATGCTCCGGCGACCTTGCGCGGAGCATGGCGCCGCGCAGGGTGAGGGAGGGGCCCTGGCAAGTCAATGGGGGGTACCCTGCGTCGTCAGCCACCGCAGGGACACCCCCCTGAGTGCTGCGACCGCCCATACCGCCCGTGCGAACGCACGGAAGGTATGGGTCTCCACTTCCGGCGTCCTCCGGCGAGGGAGGCACGTCGTCTCCCTCCGCCCTCCTCTCTGATTCTACCCCTATAAATACCCCCGTCTCTCCGCCGCTCTACCCAGCTCGGATCTGACGGAGACACCCCCTCAATTCCTCCCTTCCCACTCCGACAGACGCCCCCTTGCTCCGGCGGCCTCTCCTCCTCCTCCTCCTCGCCCTGCCGCACTACCAGCAGCAGGGTTACCTTCCCTCGATCTTTCCGCGTCACGCCGCACCCAGCTGGCGCCTCTCCGGCCCTCTCCTCGCCGCCGCCCCTTCCTCTGGGCAATTTCTTCTCCGGAGACAGTCAATACGACTGTCGCCTGCGCCAACCCCTCCTCGTCCAGCTTAGTAGGTAAAACTTCTCCTCTTCCTCCCCTCTTTCTTTTCCATACTGAAAGCCCTTACTGTGGCTACCGATTTCCCACCGATCACCCTCACCTTCTCCACCTCCGGCCAAACTCCGGCGAACCGCTCCCATCGCTCCAGCACCCCACACGGCTCGCCGAGCTGTGCATAACCTCCGCCTCCTCACCCTGATCATCTTCCACCCCTCCACTTCCCACCAAACGCCCTCTGCAGATCCACCGAACACGCCCACCTCTCCGCCCGCAGTTTGACCTAGGGCGACCCTTTTGCTCCACCACGCCCACTGCAGACCCTCCGACCACCTTCGCCGTGCCACGACGAAGGTTCTCCGCATATCTGATTAGGCCGAGAGGCCGTGCTTCTGTGAACAGGTGTTGCGCCCGCCATCGCCATTGCTGAGCAGCGAAGCTCCTTCGACCTGCTGCTCCAGGCACACCACGCCCAGGTCAGATTCCCAGGCTTCGCGGGGTAGCTTCGCGAAGTGTCAGGCTGCAGTTCGGGTGAAGCCCTCACCCGAAGTCCTCGCGCGAAGTTCAGCTGCCGCTGTTTCCTCTGCGTAGGTGCTCACATTGGGGTGGGACATTTAGTCCCACCTCGGAAGGCTTCGAAGAGGCGCGCCGATATAAGTTGAAAAAGTGTTGTAGGCTTATTGCCTCAGCACACGGGGTGAGGTCCCTCTCACACCGCTTCACCCGGCCCGTCCGCGAGCTCATCACGCGGATCCGGCCGACCCGACCCGACTTGACTGGCACTCCTCGCCCACCACCGCACGTCGGTGGGCCTGGACCCGGGCGCGACCTGCGTACCCGATTACCCGGTTGCTCTGGGAGAGCTGTCCTAAGAGTGAATTCTGAGAGAGAGAGACGCGGGGGGGGAGAGTAGAGTAGGTTTTTGCCCTCTGATGCTGAACTCTTGAGCGTGCAGGCACAGGTGAAGAAGAAGAAGGACTACGGAAGAAGAAGAACTGAAGTAACACTGTAGCATCCGCGAGTTAAGTCGTCTGATTGGAGAATCAGACGACGTCCTGAAGACAGGTGAAGACAAAGAAGAAGAAGAAAAGAAGAGAGAAGGAACAGCCAAGTGAAGAAACAGAAAGCAGAAGAAGAAGAAAAGCAAGAAGCAAGAAAAGAAGAAGAAGAAGAAGAAGAACAGGAAGAACAAAAGCCAAAGAGGAGAGAAGACAAAGAAGAAGAAGAAGAACAGGAAAAACAAAAGTCAAAGAGGAGACAAAGAGGAAGCAAGAACAGAAGAAGAAGAAACCAAACTTTCATCTCTCTCTTTCTCTCTCTTTATTTTTGTAATAGAACATGTACATATCTAGAATACGACTTGCTCCCTGAGTTCGACCTCGGGAACTCTTTTATTTTTCGAGTAAAAAAATATATATTTGAAATGATGGCAATAACTAGCTATACTACAACGCTATAGCAAAACCTAGTCATAGTTATCGCCTGCACCGTTTCAGTCGTCCCATGAGGTGAACCAACTACTTTGAAAATAACCAATTCACGTGCTTGTAACTAGAGTAACCACCACAACGTACCTTTTGACATCTGTTCTAGGGTTCCTTCACTGAATGTCGATTAGTATTGACGTCTTTTCTGTTCTGTATTCGCATCTCCTTGCAGGAGATGCCTCGACACGAGACTAGCGAGGTGGGCCGCGGACGCGGCCGAGGACGAGGTCAGAGGGGCAGGCACGTTGAGCCTGATGCTTTAGTAGACCAACCATTGCTCCCGGGCATTCAGGCCCAGGACCTCGCCCAGCTGATACGGGACGTCGTGCAAGAGGAGCTCCACCCGCCGCCACGAGCGCCTCTCCCTGGGGCTACGGAGGGGGAGTCCTCTGTGGGACCACGAGATGGACATGGTGCTGGACGCGGGGGAGAGGGTGGGCCTCCATCACCCCCACCTTCCTCCGGCACTTCCGAGCACGAGGCCTCTTTACTTGGGGGTGCACCAGCATCTCCACTTCAGAAACTGAAGCCCCCCTCATTCAAGAGGGATGAGGACCCGACCGAGGCGAAGGACTGGCTCAAGCAGATCGAGAAGGTTTTTGACACCCTTCGCCCCCCTGTGGAGTGCCACGTGGCCTTTGCCATGTACCAGCTGGAGAGCGCGGCACACAGGTGGTGGAGGGAGGTCAGGGGTCAGGAGAGAGACGAGCCGACTTGGGACTAGTTCGTCACCCTCTTCTGCAAGCAGTATTTCCCCCAGACATAGCAGGACTAGAGGAGGCGGGAGTTCCACACTCTCCGCCAAGAGACGATGACCGTGAGCGCGTACCGTACGCGTTTCCTGGAGCTATCTCGTTTCACAGCGACAGCCGTGGGTACTGAGGAAGAGCGCCTTTGGAGGTTCACCGAGGGGCTCCAGCCTGCTATGTCAAACCCTTGAAGCTTCCTACGTTCTCGAGGGTGGTGGAGGCAGCTATGACATACAAAGAAACCAACCCGTCCGCACGCGACACTGACAGCGGGCGGAAGCGACCCTACCAGCCAGACTTCCCACCGGACCGACGAGAGAGGAGGCACGTGGCGCCCGCAGGAGAGCCGTCACGCTTTGCGGGGCCATCAGTGGCCTTTGGGGGCCCCCGACAGGGGCCAACTGCTAGTGCCAGACCCCCGCCCAGCCGTCAGCAGGGACCCACTGAGGGCGGGAGTCGAGTCCCCCTTTTCTACCAGTGTGGCCAGCCGGGCTACATCAGGAGGGACTGCCCATCTAGGGCTAGAGGTCAGCAGATGCTCCCCGCATCGAGCACTGGAGGGTGAGTAGGAGGCCGCGGTTTCCAGGCACGAGGAGGAGGACAGCAGTCGCGAGGAGGGTACCGACTGGTGGCTACCCGTCCAACTCAGGGTGTGGCTGCTTCGTCCGCACCTAGGGCTGAGGGGCGTATCAATGCCCTAACACACAGGGATGCCAGAGCTTCAGGATCAGTGGTGGCAGGTATGGTTTTAGTTTCCGGCAGACTTGTTTACATGCTTTTCGATTCTGATGCTATGCACTCGTTTGTCGCTGCCAGTTTTGCGGTTAGCTTGGGGCAGGACTGTATGTTGTTAGAGGATCTGTTCATAATCAGAGGTCCGAGTGGTCAGTTGTTTGTAGCTGAGGAGGTGTACACAGGTTGTGAGGTCAGCGTTGGGGGACACAGCCTTCCCGCTGACCTGATTATGATACAGATGGAGGACTTTGGCATAATTCTAGAGATGGACTGGCTGTCTACTTACCACACCTTGGTGGACTGCTTTGAGAGGAAGATCTTCTTCTCCATACCGAAGTTGCCTTCTTTCGATTTCCACGGGCAGCCAGTGGACGGAGGCTTCAGGTGCATTTTTGCACTTCGGGCGGCGAGACTTTTGGGCCAGGGGTGTGAGGGCTTCCTAGCTTGTGTGGTGGCAGAGCTCAGCCCTGTGGCAGACTTCCAGAGTATCCCGGTGGTCAGAGAGTACCCCGATGTGTTCCTAGATGAGTTTCCAGGACTACCGCCCGAGCGTGAGATCGAGTTTGAGATCTCACTGGTATCGGGGACCAGCCCTATCTCTACAGCACCGTACAGGATGGCACCACTTGAGCTGCGAGAGCTCAAGTCTCAGTTGCAGGATCTTATGGAGAAGGGCTTTGTGAGGCCCAGTGTGTCTCCATGGGGAGCCCCGGTATTGTTCGTAAAGAAGAAGGATGATACCCTACGCCTTTGTGTGGACAGACAGCTGAATAGGGTCACCATCAAGAACATTCGCTGCCGAGAATTGATGACTTGTTTGACCAGCTGCGAGGTGCCATGGTATTCTCCAAGGTAGACTTGAGGTCTGGATACCACCAATTGAGGATCAAGGAGGCAGACGTCCCCAAGACAGCTTTCCGCACCCGGTACAGACACTATGAGTTTCTGGTCATGCCGTTTGGGCTGACCAATGCCCCCGCTGCCTTCATGGACTTGATGAACTGAGTGTTTAGACCTGATGAGAACCTCATAATGAGCCATAACTAGCTCATTTTGACCTAATACAAAGGATAAAAGCTCCTATATAACTCAAGGAAAGGCTTAACTCAGAGAATTCTGAGTTTAAGGAGAAAACAAGTCATAAGGGGTAAAAATGCAATTTTACCAGTATAATCTGCATACAGGGTAATTCAGGGTCCAAACATAGGTCAAAGCAACCTAATAAGAATAAAAGTGGGATGAGATGATCTGGCAAGGGCTACAGCAATTCCAAGGAAATAAATGATAATCTGTAACCCTAAAACAAACCCACTTCAATTCACGAGGTTCAAGGCAAAGCAAAAATGGAATAAACCCTCTAAAATTCGTAGAAAAATAATCTCTAGGGTTTAGAACCTTCAATTTGACCTTAGGAACCCATCTTGACCTACATTGAGAACCATACCCAATTAATAACTTAATTTGGGTTTTTGCGTAAATTGACCAGTCAAACAAGGTTTAATCTAGAAATAAAATTCACCATTAGATTCCTTAGGTCCTAATTAGTCATGTATAAAAACTTGAGCCTAAGAAGAAACCTTCTTGACCAACTTTACACTTTGGTCCTCATATATTTACTTTTTGGCCCTCAACTTTTGAACCCTCGCATTTTGGCCCCTAACTCTCCTTCGTTCTTTGCGTTCAGGTCCTCCCTGCAAAACCTGCCAGCACCATGCTCCGGCGACCTTGCGCGGAGCATGGCGCCGCGCAGGGTGAGGGGGAGGGTCTGGCAAGTAAACCGGGGGTGCCCTGCGTCGTCAGCCGTCGCAGGGACACCCCCTGGTCGCTGTAACCCACCATACCGGCCGTGCGAACGCACGGACGGTATGGGTTTCCATCTCCGGCGTCCTCCGGCGAGGGAGACACGTCGTCTCCCTCCGCCTTCCTCTCTGATTCGGTCCCTATAAATACCCCCGTCGCTCCACCGTTCTTCCGAGCTCGGTCCTGACGGAGAAAGACCCCCACTTCCTCTCTTCCCACTCCGACAGGAAGCCCTCCAGCTCCGGCGGCCTCCCCTCTTCCTCCTCGTCGCTCTGCCGCACTACCAGCTGCAGGGTTGCTCTCCCTCGCTCTTCCCGCGCCACGCCGCACCTAGCTGGCGCCTCTCCGGCCCTCTGCTCGCCGCCGCCCCTTCCCCCGGGCATCTTCTTCTCCGGCGACAGTCGATACGACTGTCGCCCGCTCCGGCCCCTCCTCGTCCTGCTAAGTAGGTAGAACTCCTCCTCTTCCTCCCCTCTTCCTTTTCCTCACTTTAAACATCTACTGTCGCCCTCGATTCCGACCAATCACCCTCACCTTCTCCGCCTCCGGCCATCCTCCGGCGAGCCGCTCCCATCACTCCAGCATCCCACACGGCTCGCCGACCTGCACATAATCTCCGCCTCCTCACCCTGATCCATTTCTGCCCCTCCACTTCCCCCAAATCACCCTCTGCAACTCCACCGAACAAACCCATCTCCCGACCCACAGTCCGGCCTAGGGCAGCCCTTAGGCTCCGCCCCGCCGCCTGCACACCCCCCGACCACCTTCGCCGTGCCACGGCGAAGGTCCTCCGCGTTTCTGATTGGGCCGAGAGGCCATTTTTCTGTGGGCAGGTACCTGCGCTCGTCGCTGCCATTGTTGAAGCGAAGCAGCTTCTTCACCTGCTGCCCCAGGTGCACCACGCCCAGGTTACGCTCCCAGACAGTGCGAGGTGCCTTTGCGAAGTACCAGGCTGCAGTCGAGTCGAAGCTCTCGCGCGAAGCCCCCGCGCTTCGCCTCGACGGCCGCTGCTTCCTCCGCGCAGGCACCGAAATTGGGGTGGGACATTTAGTCCCACCTCGTAACCTTTCAAAGGAGAGCGCCCGCATAAAGGCAAAAAGTGCCTTATGCTCGTTTCCTCCTGAGCACGGGGTGAGGTCCCTCTCACTCACTCGCTCTCTCGACCCGGTCTCGTCCGCGACCACGCCCCGCGGACCTGGCCCGACCCGACTTAGACTGACCTGCACTCCTCGCCCACCACGCACGCCGGTGGGCCTGGACCCGGGCGCGACCCGTACCCGGCTACCCGGCAGCTCTGGGAGAGCTATCCTATGAGCGGATTCTGTGAGAGAGAGACGCGGGGGAGGGTAGAGATAGGTTTTGCCCTCTGATCAAGCTGTGTAAGTGTGCAGGCACAGGTGAAGAAGAACCGTGGAAGAAGACGAAGGCTGAAGGAAGGAGGATCACCGAGCGGCACTGTAGCAGCAGCGGTTTAAGTCGTCTGATCGGAAAATTCGACGACGTCCTGAAGGCAAAGAAGGAGAAGGAAGGCGAGGCAGAGGAGAAGAAAGAGCTGAAAGAAGAAGGAGAACGCAGAGAGGCCAAGGGAAGAACTGAAAGAAGAAGAAGAGCACGAGAAGAAGAAGGTCTGAAAAAAGGAAAAGAAGAAAGAAAGAAGAAGAAGAAGAACAGGACCGCAAGGGAGAAGAAAAAGAAAGAGACGAGCAGAAACAAGAACTGAAAGAAGAAAAGCATCACTACTGCTGCAGATAAAGCAGAAGAGCCAAAGAGAAAAGAAGAGAAGAAGAAAGAAGCCAACAAATTCTCTCTCTCTCTCTCTCTTTATTTTTTTGTACAAGAAACTTGTATCTCTAGAATACAACTTGCTCCCTGAGTTCGACCTCGGGAACTCTTTTATTTCCGAGTAACAAATTGTATTAAACTGGTAATCACCTCTCTATACTATACTACGACGAAATAATAAAACTATAGAGGAAGGTAGCCCACCAGTTTTTGGCGCCGTTGCCGGGGAGCAACGGCTATTCTAGAGGTAAACATTCCTGTTTCTTTTTAATTTTTGATAATCTCCTCTCTTTTGTGCAGCTACAGGAAATCAAGAAGACAAGCAACCGCACGACAACCACTCCAAGGACAGGTATTTATTTTTTTTCCTCTCGTTATTAACCCCTAAACTCTAAAGAGGAAGAAAAGAAAAGAACAAGCAATATAGGGCTAACCTGTCTTCCATACTTAGTAACCATAAAAAGTTGCATGTTTTCAACTCATTACTCCTGCACACTATTAAGGGTATTTAAGGGCTAACACATTCTTGCTTGAGCCCTAATTACCCAACAAAGAGCTAACTGGACCAAGTAAAGCCAACCTAGGATCCAACACTAGGGATTTAGAGACACACTCCTTAAGCAAGAATTGAGAAAACCAAATGAAGTGTGCCCAAGCCCTTGTCTGAAAATACCTATCCAAAGAAAACCTAAAACAATTGGCTCTCTAAACACTTGAACCCTAAAAGACAAGACCTAAAAGCTCTCAAAGGAAACAAGAGGTAAAGTTGACCCCTTGGGTCAACCAACCTTAAATTAGGTCACTCTTTGCACTTAAAAGACTAGAGTTCAAGTGAAACCTTAAGCACCCTGATCTTAAAGTAAAAATTGGTAGACTTAAGAGGTCAAGATCCCCATTCTGGTCTACCTGGAACCGCAGTGACAAGAGAGGTCGGGTGGGGGAAACCCTGTAACCCGTGGGGATGCTCTACCGTGTAGGGGTCTTCGCGGGACTCTCCCTCTCTGGCTGCCCAGGTAATTCTCAGGTGGACGATCTTTCTGATCAAGGGGTCCATCTGCCCCGCACCTCTATAGTCACCCAACACATTTGTGGGTGTCTTGATTGGGTCCAGCACCTTCTAAACTTACCTCTTCCAACAGTGCATGTACGGAAGGAGGTCCTTAAGACCACCCTTAAGACCTCCTTTAGAAATTCGCTCTCGTCAATGCCAAGCCTCGACGCCCGTGTTTGTGCAGCAACACCCTCACATTATTCTCTCTTCTGATTCAGAACCAAGTTCTTCTTCTTCCCCCATCATGGCTCAGCCAGTTGAGGAAGAAAATAATCTGGAGCACCAGCTCCAACGACTCAATGACCTCTTCCAAAACTTCGTGCACCCACCACAGCGTCCTATGATGCGGGACCACTACAATCCTGCTGCGGTGGCCATTGAGCCTCGAGTCAGAATCCCGACTGGAGGACCTGATTCCGAATTAAAGCCCAACATGATTCATGCTATACCTAAATTCCATGGGCTTAATTCTGAAGATCCCTTCCAGCACATCAAACAGCTAAAGCATCTGGCCCACACTTTTGGATCAGATGCGCAAAATCGGGATATTCTTCTCATGAAGATGTTCTCCTTTTCTCTTATGGACAAGGCCGCCCATTGGTATCAAACTCAGACCCGGCCGATCAACACTTGGGAAGAACTTCAATCCGAGTTTTTGAAAAAGTTTTTTCCCGTTGGTCGGACCAACGCTTTGCGCCATCAGATTACACACTTCACTCAACAATCAGGAGAACCTCTCCATGAGGCATGGGATCGTTTTCAGGATCTCATGAGAAAGTGCCCCCATCACGGAGTTCCTAAATGGGAACAAGTCCAATCTTTTTACCAGGGACTCCGTGGGGACATCCGCCTTTTCGTCAATGCAACTTGCGGAGGAAACATCATGGGTCAACATGAAGACACCGTATGGGAGATTCTCGAAAACATGTGCGAGAACTCCATCAACAATGACTCCATGGGATTATTCGACAGGACGAATACCCGCGCAGCGACGAATCTTAAGGGAGCACATGAGGCGCAGGGCCTGTCCGCATCAGTCGACCTGGAATTAATGGCCAGTCGATTGGACAAGGTCTCAATCATTGAGAAGAAGGTGGATGAGCTGACTCAGCACTTGCAGCGAGCCACCTCCGCGCGTAACTCCTTTGCACAACCTCCTTCCACACAGGAGACTGTGCAAAACATCCTTCACCGATCTTCCCCTAGGATGGATCCATATCCATCCCCATCTGATTCTCGGATCGGAGGATCATCCGATCCTTTCTACACCAGCCCGGGGAACTCCATTCCCCCTTTCCCTGATTCTCAAGAGGTTCCTCAGACCTGCGAGGACCTCAACGCCATCCAGAACGACCCATTCTCCAACACTTACAACCCTGGATGGCGAAACCATCCCAATTTTCAGTGGGCGGGAAATTCCCAAACCCAAAGACCACCTTTTCAGTCCCGCCCACAACCCTCTCGTCATTACCAGCCGCCTCAGCCTCGGCCCAACCCTACTTATCCATCAGGGCCAAATCAGGATCAAATGTCCCTAATCCTTCAGACTCTGGCTGACATTCAAAGAACGAATGCGGCTATTCAAAAACAGCACAAGGACGGACTTACAGAGGTTAAAACTCAACTGGCCCAGTTGGCAAATTCTCGCCAGCCAGGCACACTCCCTTCCCAACCTCTTCCTAACCCGAATAACGTGCCAACCCAGAAGCGCGTTATGAATCCAAATTTAGGCCACGCACAATGGATTTATCAGGCCCCTACTGCTCCATCTCCAGACGAGATGGAAGCTTCAACTTCTTATGCGGGATTTCAGCAGCAGCCACCCCTCTTACCAAACCCAAACCAAAATCAAGCCGGATTAAATTCTGTAACAACATGTAGTGGTAAAACAACTCAAGACCCGCATTATCCAAACCACTCCAAGCCTGATAACCATGACCCTAGGATAGTTATCCAAGATACCACTGTCCCGGATCCACAACCTGGACCTATCCTAGAAGAACCAACCAAGATCCCATTTCCCGAGGCCTTGACCAAGGGAAAGAAGACCACCAAACCCGTGGCCCCTGAGGAGGACCTGGTCAAGCTCTTTGAGCAGGTCCACATAAACATCCCCTTGATGGATGCAATCCGCCACGTACCAGCTTACGCACGATTTCTAAAGAATATATGTACACCCCAGCGTAAGCCGCGAACCAAGGGAGGGAGCCCAATTGTTCTGTCAGAGCAAGCCAGCTCTGTAATCCTCAGTAGACTCCCACCCAAGGCAAAAGATCCTGGTACTCCCCTGATTTCCTGCAAGATAGGTGGTACCCAATTTGATAGAGTATTGTTAGACTTGGGTGCATCCATAAACCTGATACCCACATCCTTACTTGACCATCTAGAAGAATCTGAGCTAAAACCAACCGAGGTGACATTACAATTAGCAGATCGATCTATAAAGTCACCAAAAGGGATTCTCGAGGATGTTATCGTAAGAGTGCGGGATTTCTATTTCCCAGTGGACTTTATAGTCCTAGATATGGACGCACCTGAGAACCCTAGGGATACACCAATCATTCTAGGGAGACCTTTCTTGGCTACTGCTAGAGCCAACATCAGCTGTGAGGAGGGCCAAATAGAGCTTAAGTTTGGAGATCAAACACTGAAAATTGATATATTTAAGGCCCAACAAGGAATTAATTGCGGCGTCATCGAACAAATTTGTGACATCAGGACTTTGGTTGATGAATCACACTTCCAGAATGACTCGATTATGCCTCATCAACCACAGAAGGATCTTGACCCGCAAACAGAGGAGTCGAATCCAGATATGAATAACCCAGTAACTCCCACCCTTGAACCTCACATCTATACTGAACCACCCGCTGCTGCTGATAACCCCATCCTCGAACTGAAACCCCTTCCTGCTCACTTGAAATACATCTTTTTGGGTTCTAATCTGACCCTTCCTGTGATTATCAATTCCAACCTCAGTCCTGAACAGGAATCCCGTCTGATTGTTGTCCTCCAGCAACATCGCAGAGCCATCGGGTGGACTCTCGATGATTTGACTGGAATAAGTCCCTCTTATTGTACTCATCATATCTATTCAGAAGAGGGCACACGACCTTCTCGTGAAATGCAGAGACACTTAAACCCCAATCTGCAGGAGGTCATGAAAAAGGAGATCATCAAGTGGTTAGATGCCGGAATCATCTACCCGATCTCCGATAGTCGTTGGGTGAGCCCAATTCAGGTCGTGCCCAAGAAGGCAAGACTCACCACTATAACGACTGAGACCGGAGAAATCATTCCTACCCGATTAGCCAACTCGTGGAGAGTCTGTATAGATTACCGCCGACTCAATTCCTCCACAAAGAAGGATCATTTCCCACTACCCTTCATTGATCAAATTCTCAAAAAACTTGCGGGAAATAGGTTCTTCTGCTTTCTTGACGGGTACTCCGGTTATAACCAGGTGGCAATCCATCCTGAGGACCAAGAAAAGACCACGTTCACCTGCCCCTTCGGAACATACGCTTTTCGAAGGATGCCTTTCGGTCTTTGCAATGCACCCGCTACTTTTCAGCGATGCATGCTTGCCATATTCTCAGATATGGTAGGTGATTATCTGGAAGTCTTCATGGATGACTTTTCAGTTTTCGGAGCATCATTCGACGATTGCCTCCAACACTTGGTCCAGATACTCAGGCGGTGCATCGATGTAAATTTGGTTCTTTCCTGGGAAAAGTGCCATTTCATGGTGCCTGAGGGAATTGTCCTGGGACACTCAATTTCGGAAAAAGGTATCCAAGTGGATCGAGCTAAGGTTGATCTGATTTCTCACCTTCCTATGCCTAGCTCGATCAGGGACATCCGTTCCTTTTTAGGGCATGTCGGTTTTTATCGACGATTTATCCCTGATTTTTCAAAAATCGCGCGCCCCCTGACCACTCTTCTCTCCAAGGATGTTCCTTTCGAAATTTCCAAGGAATGCACTCAAGCATTTGAAATCCTGCGTGACCGAGTCACCCAAGCCCCGATCCTACAGTCCCCTGATTGGTCTCAACCGTTTGAGATCATGTGCGATGCATCCGACTTCACTGTAGGAGCGGTTTTGGGGCAGAAAATTGACGGGAAACCTGTGGTCATTTACTACGCCAGCAAAACACTCGATGAGGCTCAGCGTAACTATACGGTTACTGAGAAAGAGCTGCTAGCTGTAGTATTTGCCCTAGAAAAATTCAGATCGTACCTTCTGGGTTCCCGTGTCATCATATACTCGGATCACACAGCTGTGAGGCATCTCCTTGCAAAGAAGGATGCGAAACCTCGATTAATCCGATGGATCTTGCTGTTGCAAGAATTTGACCTTGAGATTAGCGACAAAGCGGGAAAGCAAAATGTGGTAGCTGATCACTTGTCCCGTCTTCCTTCTGAAATAATTGACCCTTCCGGACCCATCACTGAACATTTTCCCGATGAGCACCTGCTGACTATTGGTACTAGCCTTCCATGGTCTGCTAATGTAGTAAATTACTTGGCATCTCATTAGATCCCGTCCGATTGGCCGAAGGCCAAGAAGGACAAATTACGCTCCGATGCCAAGTATTACATTTGGGAAGACCCGTACCTCTTCCGCATAGGTGCCGATCAGATCATCCGGAGATGTGTCCCGGAAGAGGAATTCAACAATATCCTCTCTTTCTGCCATGACTAGGCATGCGGTGGCCATTTCGCCGGGCATAAAACGCATCAAAAGTCCTCCAGTGCGGCTTTTACTGGCCCACACTGTTCAAAGACGCATACAATCACTGCAAGGCATGCAGTCGTTGCCAGACTTTGGGCAACATGAGCCATCGCGACATGATGCCTATGCAACCGATTCTAGTATGCGAAATCTTTGATGTTTGGGGGATTGATTTTATGGGCCCCTTTCCTGTTTCGGATGGTTTCGAATACATTCTGTTGGCTATGGACTACGTGTCCAAATGGATCGAAGCCATACCGACCCGAACCTGTGATCACAAAATCGTTCTCAAATTCATTCATCAAAACATTTTCTCAAGGTTCGGGATTCCTCGTGCAATAATCTCTGATGGGGGGACCCATTTCACAAATGCTCAGTTTAGGTCACTGATGACCAAATACGGGGTGTCTCACCGAATCTCTACTCCTTACCACCCCCAAACTAATGGTCTAGCTGAGCTGTCTAATCGGGAGATCAAGAAAATCCTGCAAGTCACTGTTCGACCTGACAGGAAGGACTGGTCGTCCCGACCTCCGGAAGCATTGTGGGCCTATAGGACCGCCCACAAGACCCAATTGGGCATGTCTCCCTTTAGACTGGTGTACGGAAAGGCATGCCACCTTCCTGTAGAACTGGAGCATAATGCCTATTGGGCAGTACGGAACTGTAATCTAGATCTTTCCAAGGCTGGGACCCACAGAAAACTCCAAATCAGCGAGATCGATGAATTACGCCTAGACGCGTACGAGAACTCGCAAATCTACAAGGAGCGGGTTAAAGCCTTCCACGACAAACACATCTCGAGAAAGATCTTTCATCCTGGTCAGAAGGTCCTACTCTTTGATGCCCGACTAAAACTCTTCCCAGGAAAACTGAGATCCAAGTGGGTCGGACTATATTTGGTCCGACAGGTTTTTGGAAATGGAGCAATCGAAATCAGTCCACTCAGCCACGATTCTGAACCTTTCATCGTGAACGGTCAGAGACTCAAGCCGTTCATTGATGTAACTTCTACTGATTTGGCTGAAGCATCTTATATCCTCCATTCCCCTTGAGCTTATTGCGCCCAGCCGATGGCGTAAAACTCAGCTCTTAACGGGAGGCAACCCGTCATTTTCCTAAAAATCCAAAACTTTTTCTGACACCTTTTTGCACTTAAGGTTCACCCTTGTAGACAGCCGACCCCACCTCAGATGCTTGCATCTGGGATTAGAAATCGTCCGCAAAAATTCAACCCGACCCATTCACGCATCCAAATTTCTGTCTTAAGGAATGAACTAAGCTAAATAAAAACCCCCTAGGTTACAATGAGGACATTGCAAATCTTAGGCATGTGGGGGTATGTAAGTGCAAAACTTGTAAGAAAAGGTTTCAAACAAAAAATTCACATATGCCAAAAACACCATAAAAATTAAAAAAATTTTCGAAAAAGAATAAGAGGAAAAGAGGAGAAGGAAATTTTGTGAAGGAGTAAAAAAAAAACAAAAAAAAGAGAAACAAAAGGAAAAAAGGAGCACAAAATTATGAGAAAAAAGTGATAGTCATTAGTAAGGAACTAAGGAATTAACCTAAGTTCTAGACCTCATTCAAGAAAATAACTAAAAGTGCATAATGAGATTAATAAGAACGCAAACCTTAGGCATTCTTGGATAGACTCTTAGTACCCATTAAGATCTGGACACTCCTCAAGAGGTTGAGGAAAATGAAAAGCTGAAGTATTAGGTCTAAGGCTTAGGGAGTATTTGGCCTCGTTAACTAATTTTTGGTTTACGGGACTCAGTAACCTAAGCACCCTAACCTCACACACAGTCTGGTTCAGTAAGCGTAAAAATCAGAATCACGCAGAAGCGTCGCAAAATTCTAAAAAGAACACCTAGAATAGGAGCGGCCGATCAACACAAGTTGATTTGGACGAGTTTCCAGCACGGAGAGACGGGAAATCCCCTCGAAGATGCGTAACAAAATATCATCTCCTCGGTGCTTGTCTCTTAGGATATTTACATATCCTACTGGGGGCATGTAAGCACTCTGCTGGTTCAGATTCCATGGATGGCATTATCTCGAAGTGTCAATTGCCAGGGTCTGAATTCAGCCACGGAACACCATGGATGGGATTATCTCGAAATCTCAATAGCCAGGGTTCCGGGGGTTGCCATGGGCGGTGCTATATAAAAGCATCGATCGCCAGGAACCCTTGAGGATTGATGATGGGAGCAAGGAATCTGATACAGACCATGTTGAAAAGCCAATCCAAGGCTAGAACTAAAAAAAAAAAAAAGAGAGAGAGAAAACTCTCCAAACAAAATAACTTTCTATCTCTCTCTTACAAAACGCACTGCGAACTGAGCCAGGGCTAAAATCATTTCAAGCACGGGTGCTTTAACCACAAAGTCCAATAAACCTTAGGTTAGTTCTTGTGGGCCTTAAAAACCTTTGCTAAGGACTGAGGCTAAGGCTAGACAGATTTGGATCTTGATTGGTACTAGAGTACCTTTTAGGCCTATGGTCAGCATTCTAACCTAATCTGAGCTCAAATGAAAAAGCACTTATCTAAAGCTATTAAGAACTTCATGGTCTAGAACAAGGGTTGAAACCTTAAGTTTTTGCTAAGGGACTAGCAAAAGCTAGGCATGGGGGTATGATGAGAACCTCATCATGAGCCATAACTAGCTCATTTTGACCTAATACAAAGGATAAAAGCTCCTATATAACTCAAGGAAAGGCTTAACTCAGAGAATTCTGAGTTTAAGGAGAAAACAAGTCATAAGGGTAAAAATGCAATTTTACCAGTATAATCTGCATACAGGGTAATTCAGGGTCCAAACATAGGTCAAAGCAACCTAATAAGAATAAAAGTGGGATGAGATGATCTGGCAAGGGCTACAACAATTCCAAGGAAATAAATGATAATCTGTAACCCTAAAACAAACCCACTTCAATTCACGAGGTTCAAGGCAAAGCAAAAATGGAATAAACCCTCTAAAATTCGCATAAAAATAATCTCTAGGGTTTAGAACCTTCAATTTGACCTTAGGAACCCATCTTGACCTACACTGAGAACCATACCCAATTAATAACTTAATTTGGGTTTTTGCGTAAATTGACCAGTCAAACAAGGTTTAATCTAGAAATAAAATTCACCATCAGATTCCTTAGGTCCTAATTAGTCATGTATAAAAACTTGAGCCTAAGAAGAAACCTTCTTGACCAACTTTACACTTTGGTCCTCATATATTTACTTTTTGGCCCTCAACTTTTGAACCCTCGCATTTTGGCCCCTAACTCTCCTTCGTTCTTTGCGTTCAGGTCCTCCCTGCAAAACCTACCAGCACCATGCTCCGGCGACCTTGCGCGGAGCATGGCGCCGTGCAGGGTGAGGGGGAGGGTCCGGCAAGTAAACCGGGGGTGCCCTGCGTCGTCAGCCGTCGCAGGGACACCCCCCTGGTCGCTGTAACCCACCATACCGGCCGTGCGAACGCACGGACAGTATGGGTTTCCATCTCCGGCGTCCTCCGGCGAGGGAGACACGTCGTCTCCCTCCGCCTTCCTCTTTGATTCGGTCCCTATAAATACCCCCGTCGCTCCACCGTTCTTCCGAGCTCGGTCCTGACGGAGAAAGACCCCCATTTCCTCTCTTCCCACTCCGACAGGAAGCTCTCCAGCTCCGGCGGCCTCCCCTCTTCCTCCTCGTCGCTCTGCCGCACTACCAGCTGCAGGGTTGCTCTCCCTCGCTCTTCCCGCGCCACGCCGCACCCAGCTGGCGCCTCTCCGGCCCTCTGCTCGCCGCCGCCCCTTCCCCCGAGCATCTTCTTCTCCGGCGACAGTCGATACGACTGTCGCCCGCTCCGGCCCCTCCTCGTCCTGCTAAGTAGGTAGAACTCCTCCTCTTCCTCCCCTCTTCCTTTTCCTCACTTTAAACATCTACTGTCGCCCTCGATTCCGACCAATCACCCTCACCTTCTCCGCCTCCGGCCATCCTCCGGCGAGCCGCTCCCATCACTCCAGCATCCCACACGGCTCGCCGACCTGCACATAATCTCCGCCTCCTCACCCTGATCCATTTCCGCCCCTCCACTTCCCCCAAATCACCCTCTGCAACTCCACCGAACAAACCCATCTCCCGACCCACAGTCCGACCTAGGGCAGCCCTTAGGCTCCGCCCCGCCGCCTGCACACCCCCCGACCACCTTCGCCGTAACACGACGAAGGTCCTCCGCGTTTCTGATTGGGACGAGAGGCCGTTTTTCTGTGGCCAGGTACCTGCGCTCGTCGCCACCATTGTTGAAGCGAAGCAGCTTCTTCACCTGCTGCCCCAGGTGCACCACGCCCAGGTTACGCTCCCAGACAGCGCGAGGCGCCTTCGCGAAGTACCAGGCTGCAGTCGAGTCGAAGCTCTCGCGCGAAGCCCCCGCGCTTTGCCTCGACGGCCGCTGCTTCCTCCGCGCAGGCACCGAAATTGGGGTGGGACATTTAGTCCCACCTCGTAACCTTTCAAAGGAGAGCGCCCGCATAAAGGCAAAAAGTGTCTTATGCTCATTGCCTCCTGAGCACGGGGTGAGGTCCCTCTCACTCACTCGCTCTCTCGACCCGGTCTCGTCCGCGACCACGCCCCGCGGACTTGGCCCGACCCGACTTAGACTGACCTGCACTCCTCACCCACCACGCACGCCGGTGGGCCTGGACCCGGGCGCGACCCGTACCCGGCTACCCGGCAGCTCTGGGAGAGCTATCCTATGAGCGGATTCTGTGAGAGAGAGACGCGGGGGAGGGTAGAGATAGGTTTTGCCCTCTGATCAAGCTGTGTAAGTGTGCAGGCACAGGTGAAGAAGAACCGTGGAAGAAGACGAAGGCTGAAGTAAGGAGGATCACCGAGCGACACTGTAGCAGCGGCGGTTTAAGTCGTCTGATCGGAAAATCCGACGACGTCCTGAAGGCAAAGAAGGAGAAGGAAGGCGAGGCAGAGGAGAAGAAAGAGCTGAAAGAAGAAGGAGAACGCAGAGAGGCCAAGGGAAGAACTGAAAGAAGAAGAAGAGCACGAGAAGAAGAAGGTCTGAAAAAAGGAAAAGAAGAAAGAAAGAAGAAGAAGAAGAACAGGACCGCAAGGGAGAAGAAAAAGAAAGAGACGAGCATAAACAAGAACTGAAAGAAGAAAAGCATCACTACTGCTGCAGATAAAGCAGAAGAGCCAAAGAGAAAAGAAGAGAAGAAGAAAGAAGCCAACAAATTCTCTCTCTCTCTCTCTTTATTTTTTTGTACAAGAAACTTGTATCTCTAGAATACAACTTGCTCCCTGAGTTCGACCTCGGGAATTCTTTTATTTCCGAGTAACAAATTGTATTAAACTGGTAATCACCTCTCTATACTATACTACGACGAAATAATAAAACTATAGAGGAAGGTAGCCCACCAAGACCGTACTTGGACCAGTTCGTGGTGGTATTTATTGATGATGTGCTCATCTATTCTTGAGATCAGACCCGGCACGGACAGCACTTGCGAATGGTTTTGGACACACTGAGACGATGCAGGCTGTACGCCAAATACAGCAAGTATGAGCTCTGGTTGAGGGAGGTGACCTTCTTGGGTCATGTGATCTCCGGGAATGGCTTGGCTGTGCACCCAGCCAAGATTGAGATAATACTCAGGTGGAAGAGACCGCGTACAGTTACTGAGATCTGCAGTTTCTTGGGACTAGCAAGCTACTACATGCGGTTTATCAGGGGCTTCTCGCAGATTGCACGTCCTATGACACAGCTGACCCGCAGGACCATTGCAGCCACTTCCAGTGCCAGAGTGGAAGTGGGAGAGCATCACCATGGACTTGGTGGTGGGCTTGCCCGTTACCCAGCGAGGAAATGACGCAGTCTGGGTGATTGTTGACAAATTGATGAGGACGGCACATTTCTTGCCGATCCGAGTCACCTTGGGACCAGCACAGTTGACAGGGAGATATATCCGCGAGGGAGATATATCCGCGATGTGGTGCGTCTGCACGGAGTTCCGCGGGAGATCGTATCCGACTGGGATACCCATTTTACATCCTAGTTTTGGGCTGAATTTCAGCAGGCCCTGGGGACGCGGTTGGGGTTCAGTACAGCATACCATCCCCAGACGGACGGATAGTCTGAGCACACGATACAGACACTTGTGGACCTTTTGTGTGCTTGTGTATTGGACTTGAGGGGCTCTTGGGAGGAGCACTTGCCCCTGACGGAGTTTGCATATAATAACAGTTATCACTCAAGCATCGGCATGGCACCCTACGAGGCTCTGTACGGACGGAGGTGTACGGCACCCTTGAGTTGGGTTTAGGTGGGGACCAAGTGAGAGGTTGGCCCTAGGCTAATCCGACAGAGTCAGTAGGTGATTGAACAGATTCACAGGCGACTCTGCACTGTCAGGAATAGACAGAAGAGCTATTCAGATCGGAAATGCAGAGAGGTGCAATTTGAGGTTGGGGACCACGTCTTCCTTCGTGTTTTGCCCATGAAGGGCCTGCAGCGGTTTGGGGTGAGAGGGAAGCTCGCGCCGAGGTTCGTGGGACCCTTTAAGGTCCTGGAGCGGGTTGGACCCGTTGCTTACAGGCTTGCCCTTCCTCCCCATCTTTCTGGTGTGCACGACGTGTTCCACGTGTCCAACCTCAGGAAGTACATCACCGATCCCAGTCACGTCCTGAGCCACGAGAGCGTCGAGGTGGGTGACGACTTGACCTACCCCAAGTGGCCAGTGCAGATTCTCGACAAAGCCGTCCGGAGTCTGAGACGGAAGCAAGTACCCCTGGTGAAGGTTTTGTGGAGGAGCCAGTGGTACGAGGAGGCTACCTGGGAGCCTGAGGCAGCGATGCGGGAGCGGTACCCGGAGCTCTTTGAGGGTACGTCTTTTCAGACCGGCTTCAGTCATCTTTGAGTTTGTTATACGTATATTGTTCTTTTTCCGCACCCTAGTTAACGCAAGTTTCGGGGACGAAACTTCCTTTAAGTTTGTTATGTTATTAAGACTGAGACATCAAACGCAATTTAAGACGTCTGGGAGTTGGTCCAAACGTCTGGTCAGACGTCTGGACGTTTTCCCAGATGTCTGGAAATAAATTTTGGTGTGCATACGATCGCGAGTCTGCGTGCGTGCCGCGCGTAGACTACAACCCGCTGCCTTCTTTTCTTCTCTCTCTTCCCTCCCCATCCTGCAGGCACCTCCCCCACGCCTTCAAATACCCCTCCCCTCTCCCTCGTTCACCACCCCACCGACTCCTCCTTCCAGCGTGAGCATGAGAGAGTGAGAGAGCGACGGCAGCAGCTGCTGTCGGGTGCGGTGCGGAGAGGAAGAGGTGCAGCGAGAGGGAAGAAGAGGGAGAGCATGCGAGGAAGAGAGAGCGAGCCCACCGAAGCAGCTCGAGGTCGGCCGGCGTGACCGCAGAAGGGCGTCGTGCTGGGGAGATCTCCCCTGGTGCTGCTGTAGCTCGAGCAGCGGACGAGCGGCTGCGTGGCGAGCTCACGTGCAGCGGGAAGAAGACGTGGAGGTTCTGATTCTGGGAAATTTTCCCAGAATCAGACGTCTGGACCTACAGCCAGACGACGCGGGTGACGTCTAGAGGGACCTCCAGACGACTGGGAGGTACATATTTCTTCACTTCCTTTTGCGGATACGGCCATGTAGGCCATTCCACCGAAGGTTCTGTCTCATGCCGTGTTAAGAGTGTGTTTGTGTACGCGTGCAGGTTTCGCTTTGGGAAGGCACAGGACACGCCTTCCCACGCGATTCAGACGTCTGGGCAAGTCACCAGACGGTGGAGAGCGTCTCCAGACGTCCGAAGAGGTGGTCGGACGTCTGGAACTGGGTCCATATTGAAAGTTCCCTACTAGGAGGGGTGACGTAATAAAATTGCGGAAATAAAAATATAAAGCAATCTCAAAAAGACAATCACAAAATGTACACAGGTAATTTTAGGTGGAAACCCAAACCGGGTGAAAACCACCACCTAACCCTCTCGAGTTAGGATTTTCCGATCAACCAAGTTGATCAAATCCACTAACCGAATCACTTTGAACGAGGGTGATTCAACCTCAATACAACCACGCTACAAGTACGAGGGTAGCGTTCCTCAACCCCTTCTCTCCACGAGAAGGATTTTGTCCCACGAAGGAGACGGGAATTCGCAAAGCGAATACCCAACCAAAATACAAAGATAAAATAAAACAACAGTCCTATAGAGCCAACAAAATTAAACCTAGCTTCTATAGGAAATAGGAAACTCCCCTTTGCAAGGAGTGCGTCGACGATGACGCGGTGCGTGTGCCACGCGACGGCGCTACGTCGCTCTCGTTATCAACAACGGGAGAGCGGGCGCGCGAAGGCTTGATGCTCTCAAGAGAATGAAACTAGAGCTTGGAGAGCAAGGGCCTCAATTGGACACAAGAGTGGAACTAAGTTGCTTAGGTGTGTCCCTTGTTTCTCTTAGTGTGTATATTGTGTATTTTTGTTTACAAAGGTTCCCCTCTATTTATAGAGGCCTTAGGAAGGCTTTGGAAGGCTTGGAAAAGCTTCCATAGCCGTTGGGTGTAAAGCCCAAGAGAATCAGGCCGAAATCAGGACAATGATTACACTTCACAGGGTTATCAGACGTCTAATTCTGTCATCAGACGTCTGAAAGGCCATTTTAAGACGTCTGATTCCAAGGTCAGACGTCTGATTCTATGCGGGTTTCTCCCTGACTTGAATCAGATCTAAACAGGGTTTTTGTACAAGTCCATCAGACGACATAGAGGACGTCTGGCACTAAGTCTGGACGTCTGGAAACCTACTTTTATCGTGGGAATTGATTTCCAAACGTTGCAACGGCTAGAAAATCTCTGAGAAGAGATTTTGGGTCAGCCGAGGCAAAACGGTCATTTATCAGACGTCTGTGAAGTCCTATGGACGTCTGATAAGGCTCTAACGGTCATATTCTTGAGTGTCTTCTAAGCCAGCCAACGGTCCACTAACTGGACGTCTGGCAAAGTCATCAGACGTCTCCTAAGACGTCTGGTATAAGGTCTGGACGTCTGAATTCATCAGACAGAACTAACTATGTCCAGCCTAACAGTTATCAGACGTCTGAAACAACAGTCAGACGTCTTAAAGTTCTTTATCAGACGTCTGATTTGTGAATTAGACGTCTGGAGAGTCTGTTTTAACCCTATATTGGTTTTCTAAGTGTTCTACAGAAAACCTAAGTATCCTAGGGTTGTGCAGGTGTTCCTAGGACTACTGTTAGGGTTCTTTGAGGCTCTTTAACATAATGTCTAAGGAAAATAAAGAGCAAGAAAATAAATACAAGAGATACATGAAAGGATAAAAAAGAATCTATCCTATTCTTCTTGTCTTCCATCTCCAATCTTTCGCTCCACGCGAACCTCCTGTGTTTTCCGTCAAGCTCCTCCAATCCGTCCTGGATGCGAGCTTGAACTCCGTCTAAACACGTCCTCATTTGCAATTGACCTGAAATCTAGGACTCAAATTGCAAATGTTAAATAACACGTGTTTTGTTATCATCAAAACAAATGATCGTGGTGCTCTAGCACCAACACATATGATTAGCAGGATCGCTGGACGTCTGAGGAGCTGCGCAGAGTGAGGTATGACATGGATCGCTTTTTAAGACGTCTGGAAGGTGTTCCAGATGTCTGATTTGTGTCAGAATTGTCGTTTTTGACCCATTTAGGGTCTGTTCGAGGTTCGATTTCCGTGTTTAAGATTCTATTCTTCTCAGAATTAGTTCCTCTACTTGTTTGAAATACTTTTATCTTGTTCTGAGTGGTTCCTTGTGATTGATCCTTGCGTTAGGACCTCGTTCTGTTGCGGCTCTGGGGATTGCAGAGGCACGTGGACCTGTCAATCACGCCCCCATCACTCCTGATTCTGCGGGTAGAGTGGCTCCTGATGAGAACTTCATCATGAACCCTAACTAGCACAATTTAACCCAGATATGTAAGAAAAAGCTCCTACATAACCCAAAGGAAAGCTTAACTCAGAGAATTCTGAGTTTGAGAAGAAAACAAATCATAAGGGGTAAAACTGCAATTTCACCAACGCAGTTTGCAAACAGGGTAATTAAGGGTCCAAACACAGGTCAAACAAGCCTAATAAGAAGAAAAGTGGGATGGTCGAATCTAAAAAGGGTTATAGCAACTTTAGGAAATTAAATGACATTCTGTAACCCTAAAACAAATCCACTTCAATTCACGATGTTTGAGGTAGGATAAAAATCAACTAAACCCTCTAAAATTCATAGAAAAATAATCTCTAGGGTTTAGAACCTTCAATTTGGCCTTAGAAACCCATTTTGACCTACAAAAAGAACCTTGCCCAATTAATGACTTAATCTGGGTTTTTACGTAAGTTGGCCGGTTAAATATGGTCCAATCTAGAAATAAAATTCACCATTAAAATCCTTAGGTTCAAATTATTCTTGTATAAACACTTGAGCCTAAGAGGAGACCTCCTTGACCGACTTTGCAATTTGGTCCTCTTCATTTACTTTCTGACCCTTATCTTTCGAAACCCTTGCGTTTTGACCCCCAGCTTTTTCGTCGTTCTTTGCAGAACTATCTCTCCTGCAAAACTCTGCGCCGCACCATGCTCCCGTGACTTTGCGCGGAGCATGGCGCCGTGCAGAGAGGGGTGACCGCCCTGCAAAGCAGACGCGGGGTTCCCTGTGACGTCCTCTGTCGCAGGGACCCGACCTTGCTCTCTGCCGGCCCCCATACCTTCCGTGCGAACGCGCGGAAGGTATGGGTCCCCTCTCCGGCCACGCTCCGGCGAGGCTGGCACGTCGCCAGCCCTCTCCTCCCTCTGCGCCAGCCCCTTTATAAGGACCGGCACCCCCTGTCGGTTTAGCTAAGCTCTCTTTGACGGAGAACAACCCCCCACTTCATCCCCTCCTCCTTCGTCAGACTCCCTCGTCTTCCTCCTCGTCGCTCTGCTGCCTTACCTGTAGCAGGGTTCTCCTAGCCCTCTCGTCTGTGCCGTGCTGCACCCGCCGGCACCCCCCGCCTGCTTCCTCGTCGCCGCACTTCTCCTCCTGGGCACTTTCTTCCCCAGCTCCGGCAGGTACGAGCCGGTGGCTTCACCCTCCCCCTTCGTCCAAAACCTAGGTAAATAGCTTCCTCTCCTCCTCCTTTACATTTTCCCTCTCTCAATTTGTCTTTTTGCCTCACCGCACATGACTCCCACCTCCGCCTGCTCCGTCCCCGACCACCCCCTCCGGCGAGCTCATCCCACCTCCACAGACCTTCTCATCCCTCGCCGGCTACCCTAAAAGCTTCCCCTCACTCCACTCAACAAATCCCCCCTTTCCATCCACTGCCAGACGCCACCTGACGACCCCCCGAACAGACCCATCTCTCCGGCCACAATCTGACCTAGGGCTACCACCACATGCCGCCTCACGCCTCGCCACCACCCGCACTGCCTTCGCCTCACTCCGGCGAAGCTCCCTGCATGCTCTGATTGGGCCGAAAGGCCGTATTCTTGTTTACAGGTCGACGACCCTTCACCACCATTACCGAGCTCCTGAAGCTCTAGCACCTGCAGCTGCAGGCTCTCTCTCGCCCAGGCTCACGCCCCAGGACGCGCGGCTTGCCTCCGCGAAGCATCCCAGGCCTGCAGCTGGGACGAAGGCCTCGCATGCTACTGCGATTGCCTGCAGCTTCCTCAGCTGCGGGCGCCAATTGGGGTGGGACATTTAGTCCCACCTCGGAAGTTCTGGAAGCGCCGCAGCCAAATAAAAGGAAAAAGTGTTGTAGGCTCATCGCCTTCGAACACAGGGGTCAGGTCCCTCACGCACGCCACGCACCACGCGCTCGCCCTCGCCCACGCTCACGCCCCACGGGTCTGGGTCGGATCCAACTATCCTAACCCACGCACTCCTCGCCCACCACCACTCGCCGGTGGGCCTGGTTCCGAGCGCGATACCCGTACCCGAATACCCGACTCTGGGAGAGCAATCCTATGAGAGAAATCTGAGAAAGAGAGAGACGCGGGGAAGGGTAGGGGTAGGTTTTGCTTTTTGATCCTTGTGAGAGCATGCAGGAGCAGAAGGAGAAGGAAGGAAGGTGGCCGAAGCCTTAGCTGCTCATGGCAGAGAGGAAGAAGAAGCAAAGAAGAAGAAAAAGAAAGAAAGAGAAGGAACAGAAGAAGAGAAGCACTATAGCGAACCTACAGTTAAGTCGTATGACTGCTGCATCAGACGACCGTTGAGCAGCGGCCAGAGGAGGTAAAGCAAGAGAAGAAAGAAGAAGAAGGCGAACGAAAAAGAAGAAGTCAGAAGAAGAAGATTGTCACAGCTGCAGAAGAAGGGAAGAAAAAGAAAGAAAGAGAAGAACAAAGAAAGAACAAAAGAAGAAGAAGGCAAACGAAAAAGAAGAAGTCAGAAGAAGAAGAAGCAAAGAAGAAAAAGAAAGAAAGAGAAGAACAAAGAAAGAATGGAAGAAGAAGAAGAAGAACTCTGCAGAAGAAAAGAAGAGAGAAGACGCAGCCGTGAACAGAGAAGAGAAAGAAGAAAAGAGCAACTGAAAGAAGGAGAAGGAAAAGGAGAAGAGAAGAAGAAGAAGCCAAGACAAGCTCCCTCTCTCTCTCTTTCTCTCTCTCTCTCTCCCTTATTTTTGTAATCTAATGCAGAAACTTTGTATTTCTAGAATTCCAGTAGCTCCCTGAGTTCGACCTCGGGAAAACCATTTCCGAGTAAAAAAAATTTTGTAATGATAACTTGGTAGCTGTCTTATTACTATAACGACTATAACTTGACATATAGCAAACACAACAACCAAGCCATCAGCTCCCCTTAATTACTTACAAACATAATTGCATCTCTGAAATAAATGATAGATCCTAGGGTATGGTATGAATCCTAAGACCTGAAAACTAGATTGAATGATAGATCCCAGGGTACGACATGAATCCTAGGACTTGAAAACTAGATTGAATGATAGATCCTAGGGTATGGCATGAATCCTAGGACTTGAAAACTAGATTGAATGATAGATCCTAGGGTGTGGCATGAATCCTAAGAACAGAAACACTGAAACGAATGTCTTGAATACCTGAATTGCAGTCTTGGATAAGTAGATAGAATAATGATAATTGTGTGTAATGGGATAACAGCTGCCTGTGAAATGTAGAGTACTGTTGCTAGTAACTGTTACACGTAATTCATGTTGTTGGAAACTAAATTTGAGCTACTTGTATATAAATTTATATTAAATGTTGGAAACTGGTAACGCTGGTAAGGCTTGTTGTGTCTTTATGTTTATCATAGTTTAAGTATAGTCGTTATAGTATAAGACAACACAGCTACCAGATTACTATTACAAATTTTTTACTCGGAAGAAGGTTTTCCCAAGGTCGAACTCAGGGAGCAACTATGCTTCTAGAAGTCTAATTAAGTTCTCTATTATGTTACAAAAATAAGAGAGAGAGAGAGAGGGAGATCTTGTCTTCTTCTTCTTCCTTGACCGTTTCTCTTCTTCTCTTCTTATTTCTTTCTTTGTTCTTTGTTCTTTCCTCTTTGTTCTTCTTCTGTTCTTTCTTTCTTTCTGGCGGTGATGTCTTCTTCCTTCTTTTTCTTCTTGCCTTCTTCTTTCTTCTTTTCTTGGCCTCTTCTTCTGTTCTTCTTTTCTTTAGCCGACAGCTATGGTGATCTTCTTCTTCTTTTTCTTCCTGCCTTCTGCAGCTGTAGGGATTTCGACGTCTAATACTATGTTCAGATGACTTATCTGTGGCTCTGCTACAATTCTTTTCTTCTTCCTTTCTTCTTCTTCTTCTGTTTCTCTCCTTCACTTCTTCTTCTTCAGCTGCCCTGAGCGGCTAAGGCTTCGGCCGCTTCCCTTCTTCTTTCTTTCTTCCTGCCTTCTTCTTTCTTTCTTCCTGCACGCTCACACAAGGGTCAGAGAAAAACCTACCCCTACCCTTCCCCACGTCTCTCTCTTTCTCAGATTTCTCTCTTAAGACTGCTCTCCCAAAGCCGGGTAATCGGGTGCGGGTATCGCGCCCTCTACCAGGCCCACAGGCGTGCGGTGGTGGGCGAGGAGTGCGCAGTTTGGGTAATCAGATCCTGCCCAGACCCACAGGGCGTGAGCGTGGGTGAGGGCAAGCGAGCGCATGGCGCGCCGCGTGCGGGAGAGGGACCTGACCCCTATGTTCGAAGGCGATTAGCCTTAGGCAGTTTTTCAATTTAAGTGCAGGCGCTTGGCCACGCACTTCCGAGGTGGGACTAAAGTCCCACCTCCCAGATTGGCGCCCGCAGGCGAGCTACCTGCTGCTAATTGAAGTAGGCCGCTGCGCCTTTGCCCCAGCTACAGGCCTGGGTGCCTTCGCAGAGACAATCCGCGTGACCTGGGACGTGCACTTGGGCTGGAGGACAGCTACAGCTGCAGGTGAAGCTTCTGCAGCTCGTCGGCGAGGGGCGCGCACCTGAAATCACAACAACAGCCTCTCAGCCCAATCAGAATACGCGGGAAGCTTCGCCGAAGTGAGGCGAAGCTTGTGCGGTGGTCGGTGGCGTGCGGGAGTGCGTGAAGAGGCTGACCTAGGTTAGACTGTGGCCGGAGAGGTGGGTTTGTTTGGGGGGTGGTCGGGTGGCGTTTGGCAGTGAATGGAGATGGGGAATCGATAGAGTGGAGTGTGGGGGAGCTTGTGGGATGGTCGGCAAGGTGCAGGAGTGTCTGTGGTTGTGAGATGGTCTCGCCGGAGGGGGTGATCGGAGGTGGAGAGGGTGGTCTGGACAGTGGCGGTCGGGTGGTCGAAAGGGCAGTTAAAAAGGGGGGAAATGCAAGGGAAATAGAGAGGAAGCTATCTACCTAAGTATTCGACGAAGGGGGAGGGCAGAGCAGCCGGCTCGTATCTGCCGGAGCTGGAGACAAAGACGACCTGGAGGAGGGTTTCGGCAACGAGGAAGCAAGCGGAAGGCGCCGACGGGTACAGCCCACGTGCGAACGATGGAGCAAGGCAAACCCTGCTGCAAGTAGGGCAGCAGAGCGACGAGGAGGAAGAGGAGGAGTTCGCCGGAAGCTTCGGGCTCTCTGACTGGAGGAGAAAGGGATGAAAGGGGGGGTAGATCTTCGTCAAAGGAAGCTTATCGGAGTCAGCAAGGTGTGCCGCTCCTTATAAAGGGGTTGGTGTCGTGCCAGCCTCGCCGGAGTAAGGCCGGAGATGACACCCATACCTTCCACGCATTCGCACGGAAGGTATGGTGGTCGGCAGAGGGCATGGGCGGGCCCTGCCCTGCGCGGCACCATGCTCCGCGCATGGTCGCCGGAGTATGGACCATGTTTGACCGGTCAATTTGCGTAAAAACCCAAATTAAGTTATTAATTGGGCATGGTTCTCTTTTTAGGTCAAAATAGGTTTCTAAGGCCAAATTGAAGGTTCTAAACCCTAGAGAGTATTTTTCTATGAATTTTAGAGGGTTTAGCTGATTTTTATCCTGCCTCGAACCTCGTGAATTGAAGTGGGTGTGTTTTAGGATTACAGAATGTCATTTAATTCCTGGAAGTTGCTACAACCCTTTTTTAGATTAGATCATCCCACTTTCCTTCTTGTTAAGCTTGTTTGACCTATGTTTGGACCCTTAAATGCCCTGTTTGCAAACTGCATTGGTGAAATTACAGTTTTACCCCTTATGATTTATTTTATTCTTAAACTCAGAATTCTCTGAGTTAAGCCTTTCTTTGGGTCATGTAGGAGCTTTTTCTCACATATCTGGGTTAGATTGTGCTAGTTAGGATTTATGATGAGGTTCTCATCAGAAACACGGGCTATATGCGAATTAAATTGAAATGATAAAACCTAGTATGGATTGGCCTGAGAAATATAAGTATGAACCCTACGGGGAATTAAGAGTAGAGCTCTTGGAAAGTAAATAGAATGGAACTGGGAAAGTGGATGGAGAAGTGAGCTGGCCCTTGAGTACGGAGTACCAAGGAGAGAGACTGCCCCCTGTTTAGTGTAGAGCGGAGCTAGCCGCTCTAGGGACCCAGGGTTAGGTCTGGCCACTTTGTACCGACTTTTGGCCCTCGCATACACAGTACCGGGGAGAGATACTAGTGTAGGGAGAGAGCTAGGCACCCCACGAGCCATGGGGTTCGGCTAGCCGTCCTACACCGACTTGTTAGGCCCACTAGGCAAACCAAGGTAGTCAGGTGAGAGTGCGCAGATTGTGGAGGGTCAAGACCCCTGTTTGGTTACTGTGGAGGGGCTGGACCCCTGTTACTAAGAGGGCTCTGCCCTATACTGGTTCCGTGCTGTGCTTTGGGTGCACCCGTTAACGGAAACGACTGACTGCGTGCCAGTACAGGGTAGCTACACGTGCGTTTATCACGGGCGTTGTAGTCACCGTTACGTCTGTCAGTGACCTTGGGGTGGTTGACTGAGGGTAGAACCACCACGGGAGACTCTCCCAGCCAGGAGAGCACCACATGCTACTTCTACTTTTCGGAAAAGACTGCAATCAAGATCGTTCCCATGAGGAACATTCGAGATCAAGGGAAAGATCTGAGAAATAATTCAAGAAAGAGTAAATAGAGAAATAAAGAAAGAAATTAAAAATAACAGCTACTTGCCCACCTTTACTATTTTCTCAGCTAGCTGGTTGCCACTCTACTCAGCATTTCGTTGACGTGTCACATTTGTCACCTTTTTCAGGACCAGGTGTTGAGCAGCCAGAGCCTGCAGCTGCAGAGGGTGCTGGGCCTAGTAGAGCCCAGTAGTAGTACTTTTGTTGTAGCCATTTTTCTGTAGTAGTGAGTATTTCTGTTTCACCTTGTACTCTTTTATTGTAAACTTCATACTTCTGTACCTGTTTTTAATTCTCTATTGTTGTGGTGGTATGTACTGTAGTAGTTCTTTTCTTTACTGCTGTACTTTTGTTACTGTTAGTTACTTGCATGGTGAATGTGATTTATTTTACTGCTTTTTGGTTACTTTCTCGTTGGACGACTGGGTCTTGGGATCAGTCGAGTCGGTCCGATTCCCGTGTTCTGTAGGGATTTGGGAACCGGGTCGTAACACTTCTAATGCATTTAATTAAGACTAATAACCTTAATTAACTATGTTGAGCAATAACGCATCAGTGCCCAAGAGCAAAGAGGCTAAGGCCGCCTTGGTTATGCTGTCCCCCTATCCTTATGTTGAGGATCAGGGGGATGGTCGTTGACTCGTCAACAATCATAAGAAAGCACTATTGTCGAGTTTTCATCCCAAGCAACGACGCCAAAAATATGATCATCGACTATCGGTTCGCACTAAAAATGATTTTAAAATATCGTTGTTGTAGTATATATCACAAATGTAAACCGGTGTCGCGTCAATTTTATTTATATACTTAACTTTTACTGGTTTATTCCATGTCGTTCACTGGGAGGTAGTTATTGATATATATCACTCTCTAAGTCCAATAATATTCTTTAATTCCAAAAAGATTGATTTTATGTACAATAATGAATGAATGAATCAAATAATGAAAGAATGAATCAATTTTAAACACAAGAATGAATTACAGTTCTTGAAAACATTTATCTACAAATAAGCATAAAAAATCATAAATAAATATCTTATATTAATTATCTATTTACAACTTATAATAATAATACTTAGCTATATGTACAATAATAAGTAACAATATGTATTATACTAACTTAACTTACTAATATCTACAGTAACATATAATATATCTACAGTGACATAAAAAAGTGTCGCTAAAACCTTAGAAAAACTATATACATAAACTAAGGTAAAAACTAATGTCTATACTGACATATAATACTATCTGCAGTGACGAATATATCTGTCACTAAAGCTATAGCTTATTTATATATATATATAACTCAAACAATACTACTATACTCTAAGTATACTTATATACATATTATTTACATATATACTATATATATATACAATATATATCTATACTATATATATAAAGACGTGCACACACACACACTATCTACACAAGGGTTCATAGGGCACATAGGGGCGACACTTGGCAAATTTCTTAGCCATCCCTCTCTGCTGCTTCAGGCCGGTTCATTAGCCGATTTAGACCAGCTTTTAACCCAAAAATTATTTAATTAGCGGGCGGCCTTTTCAAGGGATACACAACACCCATTACTGAGTGGGATCAGACCTCTACTAGAGTCACCCTAGTTCCCATTAGGTACATTTTTAACCGATTTTTGGCTCGTTACTAGGTCTAATCAGACCCATGCACAATGCACAGCTCCCAGCCACGCACTGCACTCACATAATCTCATGCCAAATCATCATTCATGTTCAGAGGGATAGATGTGCATATGTGAGGAGGCGCTCAGCACTCATGACAACTAGGAAGGCCTAAAGACAAAAACTTAATATGGCACACTACCCGATTGTAAAGCCACGATGTGGCGCTATGTGAGGGCGCTTCAAGCACTACTGCCCACACACAAAATTGTTTAATTTGGTGTCTTTGGCCCTTGAATTGAGGGCCATAATTTATTTTAATTTAAAAATAAATTATAGGGTTGTAAAGCCCTTACATAGGGCTACATAATTATGTAGTTTACTTACAAAAATAATTAATTTTACTATATAAATAAATTAGCTAAACTTTACAATTTATGTACATTGGTTTATAAGTTAATTTCTTAATTATAGTATAAATTACAAAATTAATGTTCAAATTGACATTATACAGTATTAAGATACATGTTAAATTATTTAATACATATTTTTATTGAATTTTACAAGTTTTATTTTAATTTATAGACATTTAAATATCAGTTTTAGAGTATTTTACATATAAATTAGGTATAAATTATATAATACGGTATAAATATATTTAAAGTAGTTTAAATTACTTGAAATAGTATAATACAAATATACAATAAAATTTACTCCATTAATAACTTAATTTACTAATTAGGTGTAAACTACTTAATAAATTAATAAATTAATTATTTACTGTATAAATATAATTAAATTAGTTTGCAGGTGTTATAATCTACATAATAGGTATATAAATATGTATGTACAGTATTACTGATAAATAAGTTTATTTATTGGGGTTTATAAATTTATATAGCTTATAGTATATATAAGTTAATTAAATTAATAGATACTTATATGATAAAGTTAGATATATAATAATTTACTCTAAATACTTAATTTATAATATAGAGTACATTTATAAGTTATATGTATAGTTTATATACATATTATACACTATTTACATATATAGCTTAGCATATAGCTTATATATACATGTATTTACATAGTATACATAGTATTTTTAGGTATTTTTCTAGTCTTTTTATTTTTATGGATTTTATATATATACTAGAGGTAGGGATGAGAGAGAAAGAGAGAGTTGAGAAGAATGGAGTGTTTTCGGATATTTTAGGTTTGAGTTCTTTTATTGAGTTTTAAGGTATACTAAACTGTCGGTTGTTATGTTCTACTAAGCCGGAGGTTCAGATGATCTTCAAACTTTGCGTGCACCTAAAAATATATCTAATCTTACTTACCACAATTTTATTTTATTTTTTTTGAATTTTTTAGTATTTTTATTTATTTACAAATCTAGAACATATAAGGCCTAAAGGAGTGTTTTACCTAAGAACCTAAGGCCTTAGAATGAAGAAAATGTACTGAATTGGCAATATGAGTGCCTAGTTATGTTCCCAAGAATATATAGTAGATGTTCAAGCATATAAACATTAATTTCAACTCAATTTCATAATGTTTCTAAATTTGGAAAGTTGGACACATATATAAGCTGACAATAAATGTTTAACATCAGAATGCAAGTAATTCAGATTGAATTTAAGGGTCAATTAAGATACATGAATGCCTGTACATGTAAACTTCATAATACATCACATGTCAGCCCTTTAACACTTCAATTCCCAGCCACTGCCCCATTAATCCAGACCATTAAATAGCAACAGCTACAATAACTGCAACAGAAGCAACAACAGCAACATCTAATAGCTGCAGCAGCAGCTACAACAACTGAATTAGCAGCAGTAGCTGCAACAGTAGCTAACAGATGGTCTTTAATCCAAAACCAGACGTCTTAAAAGAAAATTCACAAGCTGTTGTGACTTTGATCATCAATTCAACTGCTCTAATGCCAATTTCATCCCAAGAACATCTAAGAGCAGACTTAAGAAAGTCTGATAAGGGATCAAAATATCCAAATCAAGGAGTATTTCTCATCTTAAAACCTTTTTTTTTAAATCAGAAAAGAAGATTTGATAATCATATTTATAAATTAGAATTTCAATCCCTTTGTAAAAATCATTTCAAATCTTCTTCATTCTCAATTCCAAACCTCCAATATTAAATCATGAAATTGATTATATGGTGGGTAAAATGTCACCCCATTTGGGCTTTTGCTTTGGGTCTTTCATTGATCTCTTCACTCAATTTCCTTGAACACCATTGATGGGTGTTCAAGGTAATTTTGTGGATTGATTAAGACCCGTTGGGTCTTTATTCCATCTCAAATCGGAGTGAACTAATTTTCCTTGATAAAACTCTCCAACAAAGGGCTTAGATTAGATATATGCTCATCCACAAATCAAAACAAAGCTCAAACACATTGGAATTCTTGCATACATCATAATCAGACCCATTAAATCTCAAAAAGCTCGATTAAATCTGATAAAAATCCTAAATGAATTCAAAATCACCAATTTGAACACTGAAAATCAATTTAAACAAGATCGAGCAATTTGAGTTGATAGAACAAGATCGGGGGGTCTTTGTCAAATTGCGAAATGGATGGGAGACCCCCCAAAGTGATTTTTGGCACTAATTTCAGATCTGAGAACCAAGGTTCTTAGGTCTAAAATTAGACCTTAATGTATGGGTGATTAGTGAAATTCAAATCGAGGGAAAAAGAAGGCAATCAAATGGAATGAAAGGGGAGAAAGATGAGTTGATGATGTGTATGAAAGTCTCTTTGATCTGAATTGATCAGAGAGATCTGGATCGTAGCTAAATTACTCTGCTCCTAAGCTAATCTAACACAACAATTTATCTAGAAAGCAGTAAAACTATACTAAGAAAGCAATGAAAACCTAACTAATCAGAGGAAGGGGACTCTCCTGGATCCAAAGCCAGCAGCTAAGGAGGGAGAAATGGGAGAAGACCTCCAACAGATGAAGGTGACTCTCAAGGGCCAGCAGTCGGTGGCTAAAGGCGATGAAATGAGGGAGAAAGTATTCCCTGTCACAGACTGATGAGAACCTCGTCATAAACCCTAAACTAGCACCATCTAACCCAGATTTGCAAGAAAAAGCTCCTACATAACTATAGAAAGTCTTGACTCAAAGAAATTCTGAGTTTGTAAAGAAAATAAAAACTAAAGGGTAAAAATGCAATTTCACCAATCCAATCTGAAAATAGGGTAACTCAGGGTCCAAACATAGGTCAAACTAACCTAATAAGAAGAAAAGTGGGATGAGTTGATTCAATAAGGGCTACAGCAACTCCAAGGAATTAAATGACATCCTGTAACCGTAAAAACAAACCCACTTCAATTCACGAGGTTCGAGGCAAATAAAAATCGAATACACCCTCTACAATTCGTAGAAAAATAATCTTTAGGGTTTAGAACCTTCAATTTGGCCTTAGGAACCCATGTTGACCTACATTGAGAACCATGCCCAATTAATGACTTAATTTGGGTTTTTACGTAAATTTACCGGTCAAACAAGGTCTGATCTAGAAATAAAATTCACCATTAGAATCCTTAGGCCCCATTTAGTCATGCATAAAAACTTGAGCCTAAGAAGAGACCTTCTTGACCGACTTTGCATTTTGGTCCTCATCTATTACTTTTTGACCCTCAACTTTTGAAACCCTCACATTTTGGCCCCTAACTCTTCTTCGTTCTTTGCATTTGGGTCCTCCCTGCAAAACCCATAGTAGCGCCATGCACCGGCGACTTTGCGCGGAGCATGGCGCCGCGCAGGGTAAGGGAGACCCTCTGCCAAGTCAACCGGGGCTTCCCTGCGACGTCTGCCGTCGTAAGGACACCTCCATGGTCTCTGCAACCACCCATACCTCCCGTGCGAACGCACGGAAGGTATGGGTCTCCATCTCCGGCGTCCTCCGGCGAGGGAGGCACGTCGCCTCCCTCTGTCCTCCTCTCTGATTCCACCTCTATAAAAACCGCCCCCGTCCACCGAACTCAACAACTCGGTTCTGACGGAGAAACCTCCCCCCTTTCCTCTCTTCCCACTCCGGCAGAAGCCCCCCTGCTCCGGCGGTTCTTCCTCCTCCTCCTCGTCGCTCTGCCGCATTACCAGCAGCAGAGCTGCCTTCGCCTGCTCTTCCCGCGTCGCGCCGTACCCAGCGCGCGCTCTCCCGCTCTCTCCTCGCCGTCGCCCCCTTCTCACTGGGCATCTTCTTCTCCGGCGACAGTCGATACGACTGTCACCCTACTCCGGTCCCCCTCGTCCCTCCAAGTAGGTACAGTTCTTTCTCTTCCTCCCCTCTTTCTTTTCCCTACTTCAACTTGTTCAACCACCCTTCAACCGTGCCAAATCGCCCTCACCTTCTCCATCTCCAACCAACCTCCGGCGACTCGCTCCCATCATTCCACCACCCCACACGACTCGCCGACCGACCCAAAACCTCCGCCTCATCACGCTGAACCATTTCCACCCCTTCACTGCCACTCCTCACCTCCACATCACTCCCCCGAGCAAACCCATTCCCCCGGCCACAGTCTGACCTAGGGCAGCCCCTACACGCCGCCCCACGCCTCTCCACCACCCGCACGAGCTTCGCCGCACTCCGGCGAAGCTCCCTGCACCTTCTGATTAGGCCGAGAGGCCGTTTTGCTGTGAACAGGTCACCCGTCCTCCGCCGCCATTGCTGAGCAGGTGAAGCTTCTTCCTCCTGCAGCTGCAGCCTCGCTTCGCCCAGGCCAGACTCCCCAGGACGCGAGGTTCGCCCTTGCGCACCTGAATAGGCCCGCAGCTGGGGAGAAAGCTCCGTGCACAGCCGCGATTGCCTGCAGCTTTCTCAGCTGCAGGCGCCCAATTGGGGTGGGACATTTAGTCCCACCTCGGAAGACTCTGAAGCGGCACGCCTGCATAAATTGTAAAAGTGCTGTAGGCTTATCGCCTCAGCACACGGGGTGAGGTCCCTCTCACCCGCTTCACCCGCCCGGTCCGCGAGCTCATCACGCGGATCCGGCCGACCCGACCCGACTTGACTCGAACACTCTTCGCCCACCACGCACGCCGGTGGGCCTGGACCCGGGCGCGACCCGTACCCGAATACCCGGCAGCTCTGGGAGAGCTATCCTACGAGTTAATTCTGAGAGAGAGAGACGCAGGGGAGGGTAGAGTAGGTTTTTGCCTTCTGACCAAACTATAAGTGTGCAGGCACAGAAGAGAAAAGAGAAGACAAGAAGAAGAAGAAGAAAGCCACAGAGGAAAGAAAGAAAGAAGACGCACTGTAGCAAAAGCTACTTAAGTCGTTTGATTGAAAAATCAGACGACGCCCTGAAGAAAGAAAAGAAGAAGCAAGGAAGAAAAAGAAAGAAAGAAAAAGAAGAGGAGGATCACCACTGCCGCAGAGAAAAAAAAGAGAAAAGAGAAGACAAGAAGAAGAAAAAGAAAAGAATACTCTGCAGAAAAGAAGAATAGAAGAAGAATAAGAAGAACAGAAGGAAGAAGACTGAAGAACCCAAGAGAAGAGCACAGAAGAGAAGAAGACAAAGACGAGAAAGAAGAGAGAAGAAGAAAAAGCCAACAAAATAAATCTCTCTCTCTCTCTCTTTTTTCACTTTTGTAATAGAAACTTTGTACTTCTAGAATACAATTTGCTCCCTGAGTTCGACCTGGGAAAACTTTTATTTTTCGAGTAACAGATTATATTAAACTGGTAACTGCTCCTCTATGCTATACTACAACGAGATATTAAAACCATAGAGGATTGGCATCGCACCAGTTTTTGGCGCCGTTGCCGGGGAGCAACGGCTATTCTAGAAGCTTTGAATTTCTTTTAAGAGACTACTAACCTTTTTCTCTCTCTTATGTGCAGGTAAAAATTAGAAGAACAGCCGCACAACAAACACTCCAACAAAACAGGTAATCTTCATCAGCCCTTTCTTAACTCCCTTAAAATCTAAAAAGGAACGAAAAGAAAAATCAACTTAGGGCTACCTGCATCATACATAGTAATTCCTCAAAGTTGCCTAAATTTTTCATTTCAACACATTTTAACTGTCCATCCAACTAAGGTAACTAGGGCTAAAACCTTCTTGATTGAGCCCTAGATACTACATTTTTGAGGCAACTGAAATGGACCAACTAGAGCCAACTCAGGAATTAAAAAGCTAGGGTTTTTAGAGACATACCTTCTATTAACAAAGAAAAGATCTTCCCAAAAAGAGGTGTACCTAAACCTTGTTTGAAAAGATCTATACAAGAGAAACCCTAAACAATTGGCTCTCTAAACACTTGAACCCTAAAAGAAAGGACCCAAAAGCTCTCAAAAGAACAAGAGGTGAAGTTGACCCCTTAGGTCAACCAACCTTAAAATTAGGTCACTTCTTCACTCAAAATACCTAAAAGTTCAAGTGAAACCTTAAGCACCCTGATCTTAAAGTAAAAGAGGTAGACTTAAGAGGTCAAGATCCCCATTCTGGTCTACCTGGAACCGCAGTGACAAGAGAGGTCGGGTGGGGGAAACCCTGTAACCCGTGGGGCGCTCTACCGTGTAGGGGTCTTTGCAGGACTCACCCTCTCTGGCTGCCCAGGTAATTCTCAGGTGGACGATCTTTCTGATCAAGCGGTCCATCTGCCCCGCACCTCTATAGTCACCCAACACATTTTTGGGTGACTTGATTGGGTCCAGCACCTTCTAAACTCTTCCACTCCAACAGTGCATGAACGGTAGGAGATCCTTAAGACCACCCTTAAGATCTCCTTTAGGAATTCACTCTCGTCAAGGCCCAGCCTTGACTCCCGTGTTTGAACAGCAACCTTACCCCATCATTCTCTCATCTGATTCTGAATCAAGCTCTTCTTCTTCCCCTATCATGGCTCAGCCTGTTGAGGAAGAAAATAATTTGGAGCACCAGCTCCAGCGACTTAATGACCTCTTCCAAAACTTTGTGCACCCACCGCAGCGTCCTATGATGCGGGACCATTATAATCCTGCTGCAGTGGCCATTGAGCCTCGAGTCAGAATCCCGACTGGAGGACCTGATTTCGAATTGAAGCCCAACATGATTCATGCTATACCTAAATTCCATGGGCTTAATTCCGAAGATCCCTTCCAGCACATCAAACAGCTAAAGCATCTGGCCCAAACTTTTGGGTCATACGCACAAAATCGGGATATTCTTCTCATGAAGATGTTCTCCTTTTCTCTTATGGACAAGGCCGCTCATTGGTATCAAAACTCAGACCCGACCGATCAACACTTGGGAAGAACTTCAGTCCGAGTTTTTGAAAAAGTTCTTCCCCGTTGGTCGGACCAACGCCTTGCTCCATCAGATTACGCACTTCACTCAACAAACAGGGGAACCTCTCCATGAGGCATGGGATCGCTTTCAGGATCTCATGAGAAAGTGCCCCCATCACGGAGTTCCTAAATGGGAACAGGTCCAATCTTTTTACCAGGGACTCCGTGAGGACATCCGTCTTTTCGTCAATGCAACCTGCGGAGGAAATATCATGGGTCAACATGAGGACATCGTGTGGGAGATTCTCGAAAACATGTGCGAGAATTCCATTAACAATGACTCCATGGGATTATTCGACAGGACGAATACTCGTGCATCGATGAATCTTAGGGGAGCACATGAGACGTAGGGCCTGTCCGCATCAATCGACCTGGAATTAATGGCTAGTCGATTGGACAAGGTCTCGATTATTGAAAAGAAGGTGGATGAGCTGACTCAGCACCTACAGCGAGCCACCTCTGCGCATAACTCTTTCGCACAGCCTCCTTCCATAAGGGAAACTGTGCAAAACATTCTCCATCGATCTTCTCCTAGGATGGATCCGTATCCACCATCTGATTCTCTAACCAGAGGTCCATCCGATCCTCTCTATACCAACCTAGGGAATTCCATTCCCTTTTTCTCTGACTCTCTGGAGGTTCCTCAGACCTGCGAGGACCTCAACGCCATCCAAAATGACCCATTCTCCAACACCTATAACCCTGGATGGCGAAACCATCCCAACTTTCAGTGGATGGGAAATTCCCAAACCCAAAGACCACCCTTTCAGCCCCGCCCACAACTCCCTCGTCCTTACCAGCCGCCTCAGCCTCGGCCCAACCCTACTTATCCATCAGGGCTAAATCAAGATCAAATGTCCCTTATCCTTCAGACTCTGGCTGACATTCAAAGAAAGAATGCGGCTATTCAAAAGCAACACAAGGACAAAATCACAGAGGTTCGAAACCAATTGGCCCAGTTGGCAAATTCTCGCCAACCAGGCACTCTTCCTTCCCAACCTCTTCCTAATCCAAATAACGTGCCAACCCAGCGGCGCGTTATGAACCCAAACCCGGGCCATGACCATATGATTTATCAAGCCCCCTCTATTCCTTCACCCGACGGGATAGAAGCCTCCACTTCTGTTGCAGGTTACCAGCAGCAACCCATCTTACCCAATCCCAACCAAAATTAGGCAGGACTTAATTCCGTAACAACCCGTAGTGGTAAGGAAACCTAAGACCCACCTCATCCAAACCACTCCAAGCCTGGTAGTGATCCCAATCCTAGGACAGTAATCCAGGACGTTCCCACCCCTATCCCAGATCCACAACCTAGACCTATCCTAGAGAGGCCTTGACCAAGGGAAAGAAGACCACCAAGCCCGTGGCACCTGAGGAGGACCTGGTCAAGCTCTTTGAGCAGGTCCACATAAACATCCCTTTGATGGATGCCATCCGCCACGTACCGGCTTATGCACGATTCTTAAAGAATGTGTGTACACCCCAGCGTAAGCCACGAACCAAGGGTGGGAGCTCATTTTAACCTAATACAAAGGATAAAAGCTCCTACATAACTCAAGGAAAGGCTTAACTCAGATAATTTTGAGTTTAAGGAGAAAACAAGTCATAAGGGGTAAAAATGCAATTTTACCAGTATAATCTGCATACAGGGTAATTCAGGGTCCAAACACAGGTCAAACAAACCGAATAAGAAGGAAAGTGGGATGATCTGACAAGGGCTACAGTAATTCCAAGGAACTAAATGATAATCTGTAACCTTAAAACAAATCCACTTCAATTCACGAGGTTCGAGGTAAAGTAAAAATAGAATAAACCCTCTAAAATTCATAGAAAAATAATCTCTAGGGTTTAGAACCTTCAATTTGGCCTTCAGAACCCATTTTGACCTACATTGAGAACCATGCCCAATTAATAACTTAATTTGGGTTTTTGCATAAATTGACCGGTCAAACAAGGTTTAATCTAGAAATAAAATTCACCATCAGATTCCTTAGGTCCTAATTAGTCATGTATAAAAACTTGAGCCTAAGAAGAAACCTTCTTGACCAACTTTACACTTTGGTCCTCATATATTTACTTTTTGGCCCTCAACTTTTGAACCCTCGCATTTTGGCCCCTAACTTTCCTTCGTTCTTTGCATTCAGGTCCTCCATGCAAAACCTGCCAGCACCATGCTCCGGCGACCTTGCGCGGAGCATGGCGCCGCGCAGGGTGAGGGGGAGGGTCTGGCAAGTCAACCGGGGGTGCCCTGCGTCGTCAGCCGTCGCAGGAACACCCCCCTGGTCGCTGCAACCACCCATACCGGCCGTGCGAACGCACAGACGGTATGGGTATCCTTCCTCCGGCGTCCTCCGGCGAGGGAGACACGTCGTCTCCCTCCGCCTTCCTCTCTGATTCGGCCCCTATAAATACCCCCGTCGCTCCACCGTTCCTCCCAGCTCGGATCTAACCGAGAAAACCTCCAACTTTCCTCTCTTCTCACTCCGGCAGATGCCCACCAGCTCCGGCGGTTCTTCCTCCTCCTCCTCTTCGCTCTGCCGCAATACCAGCAGCAGAGACTTCTTCCCCTGCTCTTCCCGCGTCGCGCAATACCGGCGCGTGCTGCCTCTGCCCCGTCGTCACCGCCGTCCTCCCCCACTGGGCACCTTCTTCTCCGGCGACAGCAGGTACAGCCGTCCGCCACCTCACCGTTGCCGGGGAGCAACGGCTATTCTAGAGGTAAACATTCCTGTTTCTTTTTAGTTTCTGATAATCTCCTCTCTTTTGTGCAGCTACAGGAAATCAAGAAGATAAGCAACCGCACGACAACCACTCCGAGGACAGGTATTTTTTTTTTCCTCTCGCTATTAACCCCTAAACTCTAAAGAGGAAGAAAAGAAAAGAACAAGCAATATAGGGCTAACCTGTCTTCCATACTTAGTAACCATAAAAAGTTGCATGTTTTTAACCCATTATTCCTGCACACTATTAAGGGTATTTAAGGGCTAACACATTCTTGCTTGAGTCCTAATTACCCAACAAAGAACTAACTGGACCAAGTAGAGCCAACATAAGATTCAACATTAGGGTTTTAGAGACACACTACTTAAATCAAGAATGGAGAAAATCCAAAAGAAGTGTGCCTAAACCATTGATTGAACATACTTATTCAGAGAAACCCTAAACAATTGGCTCTCTAAACACTTGAACCCAAAAAGAAAGGACCCAAAAGCTCTCAAAGGAACAAGAGGTAAAGTTGACCCCTTGGGTCAACCAACCTTAAAATTAGGTCACTTTCTCACTCAAAATACCTAAGAGATCAAGTGTAACTTTAAGCACCCTGATCTTAAAGTAAAATTGGTAGACTTAAGAGGTCAAGATCCCCATCCTGGTCTACCTGGAATCTCAGTGATAAGAGAGGTCGGGTGGGGGAAACCCTGTAACCCGTGGGGACGCTCTACCGTGTAGGGGTCTTCGCGGGACTCTCCCTCTCTTGCTGCCCAGGTAATTCTCAGGTGGATGATCTTTCTGATCAAGGGGTCCATCTGCCCCGAACCTCTATAGTCACCCAACATTTTTGGGTGTCTTGATTGGGTCCAGCACCTGCTTATCTCATCCAGTCCTTCAGTATTTTGCAGGAGGTCCTTGAAACCTCCTATAGAAATTCACTCTCCCCGAAGCTAAGCCTCGGCTCCCTTGTTTTTGCAGAAATCATTCACATAGCCCCTCTTTCCTCTGATTCTGAACAAAGTCCCCTTCTTCCATTAATTCAAACTTCTGATTCTATCTTGATTCCACCACCTGATTCGAAGATGCAGCCTAATAACCTAGCAAGACTACCATGTAAAAAACCTGAATATCTGAGATCCATGAAAGATAAGATGATTGAGGATGCCCTTGAATTCTATGAAATCAAATATAAACCCTCAACACCAATAGAAAACATTCAGGTTGATGTCCCAACAACCACAGCTTTCATCATAAACTGTGCCCAGATTCTATTGACAGAATTTACAAAAGGATCAACCCGAGATATGCTCATGACAGGATACATTGAGATAGAAAAATTACACCAATCTGAATACCTTCAATGCTTGACAAATCCTGTACTTTGGGAACAACACCAAGATGCCCTTACAAAACGGGTAGAAATGATGAAATCAGTTGAGCAAATTATCAACCAGAAATACCCGTATATACCAGAAATAGAGGATGAACCATCTTGGAACAATATTAAGGAACAATCCAGTTTCCCAGATCTCGGGACTGAGGCACAAAGTGGTTGTGGAATCCCAACCCAGATAGAAGACAATGTTGAATTAGGTTGGGATTTTGCAGGAGAACACAATGATGAGCCAAACTTAGACCATGAATTGCCAAGCCTAGAATTTCAAAACTCCTGCAATAATGAGATCAGAACTGAACCTTCTGAGGGTATAAATTCCGCCCCTTATTTTGATAAGGTGGCCCTCGAAGGTTATTCGGACTTAGGTTCTAATAATTCTACCCACATCCTAAGCCTAGAACCTAGATCTGAAACTTATTGGGAAGATTATGAGGCCCCTTATGAGAAAGATCAAATTTTTACAGAATATGATTCCGGGCCTCTATTTGATGAATATCCCTCTCCATCCTCAGGAAATCTGATCGATTTTTCAGAAAACATGCCAATTTATGATACAGAAACTGAGGAGTTGGATGAGCAAGGTTTTAATGGGGTCTATCCTACCAGCTTCGAGCTTGAACAGAACATCTTTTTGAGCCCAGAATTGACATATAGGCTAGAACCCAGTCAGGCTGCTGATTCCACATCTGATGATTTTTGCTGTGGTGGAATTCATGATCATGAATCTCATTTTCGCCAACTCTCCGACAATTTCAGATCTGACTATAATTGCGGAGAGACTTTCCTTCCTGAACACGCCAGGCCCATCTACGACCTCAGTTCACATGACTCGGACTCCGACTCTGAGGTCCTGATTCCCGAGATCACTGATAACACAGAATCATTCCTTTTTGATCCTCAGGAACCAAAAACAGAAAATGCCGAGAGTGATTGCAACCCAGAATTCAAATCTTTTCTCAATTCAGATTTCTTTCATCCTACAGACACTCTTCAGGCATTTGATAGTTACCCAGAGGACTCTTTACAAAAAATCACCTGTCATTCCTTTCTAAAAGAGCCCTCATACACAGTTGCCACCTCGTCTGCACACACAGAACTAATCAAAACCTCTTCCCAACCCCGACCCGCAACCGGACTCAATTTCTATTCAGATTCACCTCTCACCAAGCCGATTGCATTTCCACATCGGGTTTCGAACATTGATCAGACTACATACCATGCTCTATCATTCTCTGATCACCCCTGTAGGGTTTCCGTGTCATTCATTGATTATTCTACGGGTCCCTACTCTGACCAGGCTGATTCAACTCAGCCAAACCCTGCGTTTTCACTTCCTCATCCATCTGAGCTTCATAGTATATGGTGGGTTCCACACCTTTTTATCCACATTTATCAACCCACCAGATTGATTGGGTTTGGGCTACATCATCAGCCTGTCGATCTGAACAAGCACCTGGTTGGACCAACCAGGCTCTTAATCAAGGTGCTTGTCTTACAAAACTCCGCTGATTTCACCATCCCCTCTCCATCACATTTCTCGCTTGGCTGAAGGCATCAAATTTAGCGCTCAACGGGAGGCAGCCCGTCATTCTCTTTGAAAACCTGAAACTTGTTCTGACACCTTTTTGCACTTGAAGTTCACACTTTAGGACAGCCGACTCCACCTCAGGTGCTTGCATCTGAGATTAGAAATCGTTCACAACAGCCACCGCGACCCATTCACTCATCAAAACATCTGTCCTAATGTATGAACTAAGTTGAATAAAAACCCTTAGGTTACAATGAGGACATTGCAAATCTTAGGCATGGGGGGGGGTATGAAAGTGCAAAACTTGTAAGAAAAGGTTTCAAACAAAAAATTCACATATGCCAAAAACACCATAAAAATTAAAAAATTTTTGAAAAAGAATAAAAGGAAAAGAGGAGAAGGAAATTTTGTGAAGGAGAAGGAGAAAAGAAACAAAATGAAAAAGGAGCACAAAATTATGAGAAAAGGTGATAGTCATTAGTAAGGAACTAAGGAATTAACCTAAGTTCTAGACCTCATTCAAGAAAATAACTGAAAAGTGCATAATGAGATTAGTAAGAACGCAAACCTTAGGCATTCTTGAATAGACTCTTAGTACCCATTAAGATCCAGACAATCCTCAAGAGGTTGAGGAAAATGAAAAGCTTAAGTACTAGGTCCAAGGCTTAGGGAGTATTTGGCCTCGTTAACTAATTTTTGGTTTACGGGACTTAGTAACCTAAGCACCCTAACCTCACACACAGCCTGGTTCAGTAAGCGTAAAAATCAAAATCACGCAGAAGCGTCGCAAAATTCTGAAAAGAACACCTAGAGTAGGAGCGGCCGACCAACACAAGTTGATTTGGACGAGTTCCCAGCGCGGAGAGGCGGGAAATCCCCTCGAAGATGCGTAACAAAATATCATCTCCTCGGTGCTTGTCTCTTAGGATATTCACATATCCTACTGGGGGCATGTAAGCACTCTGCTGGTTCAGATTCCATGGATGGCATTATCTCGAAGTGTCAATTGCCAGGGTCTGGATTCGGCCACGGAACACCATGGATGGGATTATCTCAAAATCTCAATAGCCAAGGTTCCGGGGTTGCCATGGGCGGTGCTATCTCGAAGCATCGATCGCCAGGAACCCTTGAGGATTGATGATGGGAGCAAGGAATCTGATACAGACCGTGTTGAAAAGCCAATCCTAGGCTAGAACTAAAAAGAAAAAGAGAGAGAAAACTCTCCAAACAGAATAACTTTCTATCTCTCTCTTACAAAACGCACTGCGAACTGAGCCAGGGCTAAAATCATTTCAAGCACGGGTGCTTTAACCACAAAGTCCAATAAACCTTAGGTTAGTTCTTGTGGGCCTTAAAAACCTTTGCTAAGGACTGAGGCTAAGGCTAGACAGATTTGGATCTTGATTGGTACTAGAGTACCTTTTAGGCCTATGGTCAGCATTCTAACCTAATCTGAGCTCAAATGAAAAAGCACTTATCTAAAGCTATTAAGAACTTCACGGTCTAGAACAAAGGTTGAAACCTTAAGTTTTTGCTAAGGGACTAGCAAAAGCTAGGCATGGGGGTATGATGAGAACCTCATCATGAGCCATAACTAGCTCATTTTGACCTAATACAAAGGATAAAAGCTCCTACATAACTCAAGGAAAGGCTTAACTCAGAGAATTCTGAGTTTAAGGAGAAAACAAGTCATAAGGGGTAAAAATGCAATTTTACCAGTATAATCTGCATACAGGGTAATGCAGGGTCCAAACACAGGTCAAACAAACCGAATAAGAAGGAAAGTGGGATGATCTGACAAGGGCTACAGCAATTCCAAGGAACTAAATGATAATCTCTAACCTTAAAACAAACCCACTTCAATTCACGAGGTTCGAGGCAAAGTAAAAATAGAATAAACCCTCTAAAATTCATAGAAAAATAATCTCTAGGGTTTAGAACCTTCAATTTGGCCTTCAGAACCCATTTTGACCTACATTGAGAACCATGCCCAATTAATAACTTAATTTAGGTTTTTGCATAAATTGACCGGTCAAACAAGGTTTAATCTAGAAATAAAATTCACCATCAAATTCCTTAGGTCCTAATTAGTCATGTATAAAAACTTGAGCCAAAGAAGAAACCTTCTTGACCAACTTTACACTTTGGTCCTCATATATTTACTTTTTGGCCCTCAACTTTTGAACCCTCACATTTTAGCCCCTAACTTTCCTTCGTTCTTTGCGTTCAGGTCCTCCCTGCAAAACCTGCCAGCACCATGCTCCGGCGACCTTGCGCGGAGCATGGCGCCACGCAGGGTGAGGGGGAGGGTCTGGCAAGTCAACCGGGGGTGCCCTGCGTCGTCAGCCGTCGCAGGAACACCCCCCTGGTCGCTGCAACCACCCATACCGGCCGTACGAACGCACGGACGGTATGGGTATCCTTCCTCCGGCGTCCTCCGGCGAGGGAGACACGTCGTCTCCCTCCGCCTTCCTCTCTGATTCGGCCCCTATAAATACCCCCGTCGCTCCACCGTTCTTCCCAGCTCGGATCTGACGGAGAAAACCCCCAACTTTCCTCTCTTCTCACTCCGGCAGACGCCCACCAGCTCCGGCGGTTCTTCCTCCTCCTCCTCTTCGCTTTGCCGCAATACCAGCAGCAGAGACTTCTTCCCCTGCTCTTCCCGCGTCGCGCAATACCGGCGTCACCGCCGTCCTCCCCCACTGGGCACCTTCTTCTCCGGCGACAGCAGGTACAGCCGTCCGCCTCCTCGCCCCCTTCGTCACTTTAGTTAGGTTAGAACTACTTCCCTCTATTCTCTCTCTCTTTTCCCCCTGCTATTTTTATCTAATTACCCCTCAACCACGCCTAATCACCCTCACCTTCTCCGCCTCCGGCCATCCTCCGGCGACCCACTCCCATCACTCCAGCATCCCACACAGCTCGCCGACCTGCACATAATCTCCGCCTCCTCACCCTGATCCATTTCCGCCCTTCCAATTCCCGCCACCCGACCTCTGCAAGTCCACTGAACACACCCACTTTCCGACCCACAGTCCGACCTAGGGCAGCCCTTGCACGCCGCCCCACGCCTCGCCACCACCCGCACGAGCTTCGCCGCACTCTGGCGAAGCTCCCGGCACCTTCTGATTAGGCCGAGAGGCCGTTTTGCTGTGAACAGGTCACCCGTCCTCCGCCACCATTGCCGTGCAGAAGGAGCTGCTTCCGCCTGCAGCTGCAGGCGCGCCACGCCCAGATTCGACTCCCAGGCTGTGCGAGGCATTTCGGCAAAGCGTCAGGCTGCAGCTGAAGCGAAGCCCTCGCACGAAGGCCTCGCGTAAAGCCGCGATTACCAGCTGCTTCCTCCGCGCAGGCGCCAACTTGGGGTGGGACATTTAGTCCCACCTCGGAAAACTCTGAAGAAGCGCAGCGGTATAAAGTGAAAAAGTGCTGGAGGCTTATCGCCTCAGCACACGGGGTGAGGTCCCCTTCACCCGCCCGGTTACCCGGTCTCGTCCGCGCTCACGCCTCGCGGACCTGGCCTGACCCGACTTAGCCAGACCTGCACTCCTCACCCACCACGCACGCCGGTGGGCCTGGACCCGGGCTCGACCCGTACCCTACTACCCGGCAGCTCTGGGTGAGCTTTCCTAAGAGCGACTTCTGTGAGAGAGAAACGCGGGGTGGGGGAAGGGGTAGAGTAGGTTTTTGCCCGCTGACGAAGACTTCGAAGAGTGCAGGCACAGGTGAAGAAGAAGAACCGGAGAAGAAGACTGATGGAAGAAGAGCAGCCAGGACTGCTCGAAGCAAAGAGGAAAAGGCGAAGAAGAAGAAGACGAGCGAGGCAGAGAAGAAGGACGACGAAAGCTGAAGGAAGGAGCACCGAGCGGCACTGTAGCAGCGGCGGTTTAAGTCGTCTGATTGGAAAATCAGACGACGCTCTGAAGGCAGAAAAGAGGAAGAAGAACAGGACAAGGACCGCAAGGGAAAAGAAAAAGAAAGAGACAAAGCAGAAACAAGAGCTGAAAGAAGAAGAAGAACATCACCACTGCAGATAAAGAAGAAGAACGAAGGAAGAAAGCAGAAGATCTGAGAAAGAAGAGAAGGAGAGGATAAGCAAAGAGAGAAGAAAAAAGAAGCTAACAAATTCTCTCTCTCTCTCTTTATTTTTGTAAAAGAAACTTTGTACCCCTAGAATACAACTTGCTCCCTGAGTTCGACCTCGGGAACTCTTTTATTTTCCGAGTAAAAAAATTTATATATTTGAAATGATGGCAATAACTGGCTATACTACAACGCTACAATAAAACCCGGTTATACACGCCCAGCCAACGTTTCAGAGCCCAATTGTTCTATCAGAGCAAGCCAGCTCTGTAATCCTCATTAGACTCCCACCCAAGGCAAAAGATCCTGGTACTCCCCTGATTTCCTGCAAGATAGGTGATACCCAATTTGATAGAGCCTTGCTGGACTTGGGTGCATCCATAAACCTGATACCCACATCCTTACTTGACCATCTAGAACAATCTGAGCTAAAATCAACCGAGGTGACATTACAATTAGCAGATCGCTCTATAAAGTCACCAAAAGGGATTCTCGAGGATGTTATCGTAAGAGTGCGGGATTTCTATTTCCTCGTGGACTTCATAGTCTTAGACATGGATGCACCTGAAAACTCTAGGGATATACCAATCATTTTAGGGAGACCTTTCTTGGCTACTGCTAGAGCCAACATTAGCTGTGAGGAGGGCCAAATAGAGCTCAAATTTGGGAATCAAACCCTGAAAATTGATATATTTAAGGCCCAACAAGGAATCAATTACGGTGTCATCAAAAAGATTTGTGACGTTAGGACTTTGGTTGATGAAACACACTTCCAAAATGACTCGATTATGCCTCATCAACCACAGAAGGATCTCGACCCGCAAACAGAAGAGTTGAATCCAGATATAAACAACCCAGTAACTCCTACCCTTGAACCTCACGTCTATACTGAACCACCTGCTGCTGCTGATAACCCTACCCTTGAGTTAAAGCCTCTTCCTGCTCACTTAAAATACATCTTCTTGGGTTCTAATCAGACCCTCCCTGTGATTATCAATTCCAACCTCAATCCCGACAAGGAACCCTTGAGGATTGATGATGGGAGCAAGGAATCTGATACAGACCGTGTTGAGAAGCCAATCCTAAGCTAGAATTAAAAAGAAAATGAGAGAGAAAACTCTCCAAACAGAAAAATTTTCTATCTCTCTCTCTTGCAAAACGCACTGCGAACTGAGCCAGGGCTAAAATCATTCCAAGCACGGGTGCTTTAACCACAAAGTCCAATAGACCTTAGGTTAGTTCTTGTAGGCCTTAAAAACCTTTGCTAAAAACTGAGGCTAAGGCTAGACAGATCTGGATCTTGATTGGTACTAGAGTACCTTTTAGGCCTATGGTCAGCATTCTAACCTAATCTAAGCTCAAATGAAAAAGCACTTATCTGAAGCTATTAAAAACTTCATGGTCTAGAATAGAGGTTAAAACCTTAGGTTTTTGCTAAGAGACTAGCAAAAGCTAGGCATGGGGGTATGATGAGAACCTCATCATAAACCCTAAACTAGTACCATCTAACCCAGATTTGCAAGAAAAAGCTCCTACATAACTATAGAAAGGCTTGACTTAGAGAAATTCTGAGTTTGCAAAGAAAACAGAAACTAAGGGGTAAAAATGTAATTTCACCAATCCAATCTGAAAATAGGGTAACTCAGGGTCCAAACATAGGTCAAACTAACCTAATAAGAAGAAAAGTGGGATGAGTTGATCCAATAAGGGCTACAGCAACTCCAAGGAATTAAATGACATCCTGTAACCCTAAAAATAAACCCACTTCAATTCACGAGGTTCGAGGCAAAAAAAAAATCGACTAAACCCTCTACAATTCGTAGAAAAATAATCTCTAGGGTTTATAACCTTCAATTTGGCCTTAGGAACCCATTTTGACCTACATTGAGAACCATGCCCAATTAATGACTTAATTTGGGTTTTTACGTAAATTGATCGGTCAAAAAAGGTCTGATCTATAAATAAAATTCACCATTAGAATCCTTAGGCCCCATTTAGTCATGCATAAAAACTTGAGCCTAAGAAGAGACCTTCTTGATCGACTTTGCATTTTAGTCCTCATCTATTACTTTTTGACCCTCAACTTTTGAAACCCTCGCATTTTGGCCCATAACTCTTTTTCGTTCTTTGCATTTGGGTCCTCCCTGCAAACCCTGAGCAGCGCCATGCTCTGGTAACTTTGCGCGGAGCATGGCGCCGCGCAGGGTAAGGGAGACCCTCTACCAAGTCAACCGGGGGTTCCCTGCGACGTCTGCCGTCGCAGGGACACCTCCATGGTCTCTGCAACCACCCATACCTCCCATGCGAATGCACGAAAGGTATGGGTCTCCATCTCTGGCGTCCTCCGGCGAGGGAGGCACGTCGCCTCCCTTCGTCCTCCTCTCTGATTCCACCTCTATAAAAACCGCCCCCGTCCACCGAACTCAACAGCTCGGTTCTAATGGAGAAACCTCCCCCCTTTCCTCTCTTCCCACTCCGGCAGAAGACCCCCTGCTTCGGCGGTTCTTCCTCCTCCTCCTCGTCGCTCTGCCGCATTACCAGCAGTAGAGCCGCCTTCGCCTGCTCTTCCCGCGTCGTGCCGTACCCAGCGCGCGCTCTCCCGCTCTCTCCTCGCCGCCGCCCCCTTCTCATTGGGCATCTTCTTCTCCGGCGACAGTCGATACGACTGTCACCCTACTCCGGTCCCCCTCGTCCCTCCAAGTAGGTACAGTTATTTCTCTTCCTCCCCTCTTTCTTTTCCCTACTTCAATTTGTTCAACCACCCTTCAACCGCGCCAAATCGCCCTCACCTTCTCCATCTCCAGCCAACCTCCGGCGACTCGCTCCCATCATTCCACCACCCCACACGACTCGCCGACCGACCCAAAACCTCCGCCTCATCACGCTGAACCATTTCCACCCCTTCACTGCCACTCCTCACCTCCACATCACTCCCCCGAGCAAACCCATTCCCCCGGCCACAGTCCGACATAGGGCAGCCCCTACACGCCGCCCCACGCCTCTCCACCACCCGCACGAGCTTCGCCGCACTCCGGCGAAGCTCCCTGCACCTTCTGATTAGGTCGAGAGGCCGTTTTGCTGTGAACAGGTCACCCGTCCTCCGCCGCCATTGCTGAGCAGGTGAAGCTTCTTCCGCCTGTAGCTGCAGCCTCGCTTCGCCCAGGCCAGACTCCCCAGGATGCGAGGTTCGCCCTTGCGCACCTGAATAGGCCCGCAGCTGGGGAGAAAGCTCCGTGCACAGCCGCGATTGCCTGCAGCTTTCTCAGCTGCAGGCGCCCAATTGGGGTGGGACATTTAGTCCCACCTTGGAAGACTCTGAAGCGGCACGCCTACATAAATTGTAAAAGTGCTGTAGGCTTATCGCCTCAGCACACGGGGTGAGGTCCCTCTCACCCGCTTCACCCGCCCGGTCCGCGAGCTCATCACGCGGATCCGGCCGACCCGAGCCGACTTGACTCGAACACTCCTCGCCCACCACGCACGCCGATGGGCCTGGACCCGGGCGTGACCCGTACCCGAATACCCGGCAGCTCTGGGAGAGCTATCCTACGAGTGAATTCTGAGAGAGAGAGACGCAGGGGAGGGTAGAGTAGGTTTTTGCCTTCTGACCAAACTGTGAGTGTGCAGGCACAGAAGAGAAAAGAGAAGACAAGAAGAAGAAGAAGAAAAAGCCACAGAGGAAAGAAAGAAAGAAGACGCACTGTAGCAAAAGCTACTTAAGTCGTCTGATTGAAAAATCAGACGACGCCCTGAAGAAAGAAAAGAAGAAGCAAGGAAGGAAAAGAAAGAAAGAAAAAGAAGAGGAGGATCACCACTGCCGCAGAGAAAAAAAAGAGAAAAGAGAAGACAAGAAGAAGAAAAAGAAAAGAAGACTCTGCAGAAAAGAAGAACAGAAGAAGAATAAGAAGAACAGAAGGAAGAAGACTGAAGAACCCAAGAGAAGAGCACAGAAGAGAAGAAGACAAAGACGAGAAAGAAGAGAGAAGAAAAAGCCAACAAAATAAATCTCTCTCTCTCTCTTTTCACTTTTGTAATAGAAACTTTGTACTTCTAGAATACAATTTTCTCCCTAAGTTCGACTTGGGAAAACTTTTATTTTCCGAGTAACAGATTATATTAAACTGGTAACTGCTCCTCTATGCAATACTACAACGAGATATTAAAACTATTGAGGATTGGCACAGCACGTGCGTCTGACCCAAAAGTTTGGGTCAGATGCTTTAGCTGTTTGATGTGCTGGAAGGGATCTTCGGAATTAAGCCCATGGAATTTAGGTATAGCATGAATCATGTTAGGCTTCAATTCCGAATCAGGTCCTCCAGTCGGGATTCTGACCGAGGCTCAATGGCCACCGCAGTAGGATTATAATGATCCCGCATCATAGGACGCTGCGGTGGGTGCACAAAGTTTTGGAAGAGGTCATTAAGTCGCTGGAGCTGGTGCTCCAAATTGTTTTCTTCCTCAACAGGCTGAGCCATGATAGGGGAAGAAGAAGAGCTTGATTCAGAATCAGATGAGAGAATGATGGGGTAAGGTTGCTGTTCAAACACGGGAGTCAAGGCTGGGCCTTGACGAGAGTGAATTCCTAAAGGAGATCTTAAGGGTGGTCTTAAGGATCTCCTACCGTTCATGCACTGTTGGAGTGGAAGAGTTTAGAAGGTGCTGGACCCAATCAAGTCACCCAAAAATGTGTTGGGTGACTATAGAGGTGCGGGGCAGATGGACCGCTTGATCAGAAAGATCGTCCACCTGAGAATTACCTGGGCAGCCAGAGAGGGTGAGTCCTGCAAAGACCCCTACACGGTAGAGCGTCCCCACGGGTTACAGGGTTTCCCCCACCCGACCTCTCTTGTCACTGCGGTTCCAGGTAGACCAGAATGGTGATCTTGACCTCTTAAGTCTACCTCTTTTACTTTAAGATCAGGGTGCTTAAGGTTTCACTTGAACTTTTAGGTATTTTGAGTGAAGAAGTGACCTAATTTTAAGGTTGGTTGACCCAAGGGGTCAACTTCACCTCTTGTTCTTTTGAGAGCTTTTGGGTCCTTTCTTTTAGGGTTCAAGTGTTTAGAGAGCCAATTGTTTAGGGTTTCTCTTGTATAGATCTTTTCAAACAAGGTTTAGGTACACCTCTTTTTGGGAAGATCTTTTCTTTGTTAATAGAAGGTATGTCTCTAAAAACCCTAGCTTTTTAATTCCTGAGTTGGCTCTAGTTGGTCCATTTCAGTTGCCTCAAAAATGTAGTATCTAGGGCTCAATCAAGAAGGTTTTAGCCCTAGTTACCTTAGTTGGATGGACAGTTAAAATGTGTTGAAATGAAAAATTTAGGCAACTTTGAGGAATTACTATGTATGATGCAGGTAGCCCTAAGTTGATTTTTCTTTTCGTTCCTTTTTAGATTTTAAGGGAGTTAAGAAAGGGCTGATGAAGATTACCTGTTTTGTTGGAGTGTTTGTTGTGCGGCTGTTCTTCTAATTTTTACCTGCACATAAGAGAGAGAAAAAGGTTAGTAGTCTCTTAAAAGAAATTCAAAGCTTCTAGAATAGCCGTTGCTCCCCGGCAACGGCGCCAAAAACTGGTGCGATGCCAATCCTCTATGGTTTTAATATCTCGTTGTAGTATAGCATAGAGGAGCAGTTACCAGTTTAATATAATCTGTTACTCGAAAAATAAAAGTTTTCCCAGGTCGAACTCAGGGAGCAAATTGTATTCTAGAAGTACAAAGTTTCTATTACAAAAGTGAAAAAAGAGAGAGAGAGAGATTTATTTTGTTGGCTTTTTCTTCTTCTCTCTTCTTTCTCGTCTTTGTCTTCTTCTCTTCTGTGCTCTTCTCTTGGGCTCTTCAGTCTTCTTCCTTCTGTTCTTCTTATTCTTCTTCTGTTCTTCTTTTCTGTAGAGTCTTCTTTTCTTCTTGTTCTTCTTGTCTTCTCTTTTCTCTTTTTCTTCTCTGCGGCAGTGGTGATCCTCCTCTTCTTTTTCTTTCTTTCTTTTCCTTCCTTGCTTCTTCTTTTCTTTCTTCAGGGCATCGTCTGATTTTTCAATCAGACGACTTAAGTAGCTTTTGCTACAGTGTGTCTTCTTTCTTTCTTTCCTCTGTGGCTTTCTTCTTCTTCTTCTTGTCTTCTCTTTTCTCTTCTGTGCCTGCACACTCACAGTTTGGTCAGAAGGCAAAAACCTACTCTACCCTCCCCCGCGTCTCTCTCTCTCAGAATTCACTCGTAGGATAGCTCTCCCAGAGCTGCCGGGTATTCGGGTACGGGTCACGCCCGGGTCTAGGCCCATCGGCGTGCGTGGTGGGAGAGGAGTGTTTGAGTCAAGTCGGGTCGGGTCGGCTGGATCCGCGTGATGAGCTCGCGGACCGGGCGGATGAAGCGGGTGAGAGGGACCTCACCCCGTGTGTTGAGGCGATAAGCCTACAACACTTTTACAATTTATGCAGGCGTGCTGCTTCAGAGTCTTCCGAGGTGGGACTAAATGTCCCACCCCAATTGGGCGCCTGCAGCTGAGAAAGCTGCAGGCAATCGCGGCTGTGCGCGGAGCTTTCTCCCCAGCTGCGGGCCTGTTCAGGTGCGCAAGGGCGAACCTCGCATCTTGGGGAGTCTGGCCTGGGCGAAGCGAAGCTGCAGCTGCAGGCGGAAGAAGCTTCACCTACTCAGCAATGGCGGCGGAGGACGGGTGACCTGTTCACAGCAAAACGGCCTCTCGGCCTAATCAGAAGGTGCAGGGAGCTTCGCCGGAGTGCGGCGAAGCTCGTGCGGGTGGTGGCGAGGCGTGGGGCGGCGTGTAGGGGCAGCCCTAGGTCGGACTGTGGCCGGGGGAATGGGTTTGCTCAGGGGAGTGATGTGGAGGTGAGGAGTGGCAGTGAAGGGGTGGAAATGGTTCAGCGTGATGAGGCGGAGGTTTTGGGCCGGTCGACGAGTCGTGTGGGGTGGTGGAATGATGGGAGCGAGTCGCCGGAGGTTGGCCGGAGATGGAGAAGGTGAGGGCGATTTGGCTCGGTTGAAGGGTGGTTGAACAAATTGAAGTAGGGACATGAAAGAGGGGAGGAAGAGAAAGAACTGTACCTACTTGGAGGGACGAGGGGGACCGGAGTATGGCGACAGTCGTATCGACTGTCGCCGGAGAAGAAGATGCCCAGTGAGAAGGGGGCGGCGGCGAGGAGAGAGCGGGAGATCGCGCGCTGGGTACGGCGCGACATGGGAAGAGCAGGAGAAGGCGGCTCTGCTGCTGGTAATGCGGCAGAGCGACGAGGAGGAGGAGGAAGAACCGCCGGAGCAGGGGGGCTTCTGCCGGAGTGGGAAGAGAGGAAAGGGGGGGAGGTTTCTCCGTCAGAACCGAGCTGTTGAGTTCGGTGGACGGAGGCGGTTTTTATAGAGGTGGAATCAGAGAGGAGGACGGAGGGAGGCGACGTGCCTCCCTCGCCGGAGGACGCCGGAGATGGAGACCCATACCTTCCATGCTTTCGCACGGTAGGTATGGGTGGTTGCAGAGGCCATGGAGGTGTCCCTGCGACGGCAGACGTCGCAGGGAACCCCCGGTTGACTTGGCAGAGGGTCTCCCTTACCCTGCGCGGCGCCATACTCCGCGCAAAGTCACCGAAGCATGGCGTTGCTCAGGGTTTTGCAGGGTGGACCCAAATGCAAAGAATGAAAAAGAGTTATGGGCCAAAATGCGAGGGTTTCAAAAGTTGAGGGTCAAAAAGTAATAGATGAGGACCAAAATGCAAAGTCGGTCAAGAAGGTCTCTTCTTAGGCTCAAGTTTTTATGCATGACTAAATGGGGCCTAAGGATTCTAATGGTGAATTTTATTTCTAGATCAGACCTTTTTTGACCGATCAATTTACGTAAAAACCTAAATTAAGTCATTAATTGGGCATGGTTCTCAATGTAGGTCAAAATGGGTTCCTAAGGCCAAATTGAAGGTTCTAAACCCTAGAGATTATTTTTCTACGAATTGTAGAGGGTTTAGTCGATTTTTTTTTTCCTCGAACCTCGTGAATTGAAGTGGGTTTATTTTTAGGGTTACAGGATGTCATTTAATTCCTTGGAGTTGCTGTAGCCCTTATTGGATCAACTCATCCCACTTTTGTTCTTATTAGGTTAGTTTGACCTATGTTTGACCCTGAGTTACCCTGTTTTCAGATTGGATTGGTGAAATTGCATTTTTACCCCTTAGTTTTTGTTTTCTTTACAAACTCAGAATTTCTCTGAGTCAAGCATTTCTATAGTTATGTAGGAGATTTTTCTTGCAAATCTGGGTTAGATGGTGTTAGTTTAGGGTTTATGACGAGGTTCTCATCACAGACCACCTTAAGGGGCACAGAAGGTACTGAAGGTGACCCCTAACAGTAGCAAGGAAGGGGGGCCAACCTCGGAAGGTGGCAATGAAGCGGCGCTCTGATTATCTTTGCCAGAAGTTCGAGTGCATGGTAGACAAGGCTTGGGGTGCGGGAGCCCAAGCTCAAGTTTATGCGACGTTGTGTCGTCCGAAATACGGGGCACTAGGGTGCCAGTTCCTACCGACCTGAGGGGTTGGCATCATAGTTGCTAGAATGTGGGGCGTGGGAGCCCTAGTTCCAACGTTCTCTGGGGATGGCATCATACCAACTGATAGTGGGGCATGAGTGCCTCTGTTTGAATTCATGCCAGCCTTCGAAAGTGGCTTTGCCGACCTTAAGAGGCGACAATTTTTATGATTGTCAGGTGATAGGGCAATCTTCATTTTCGTTGAAATTTGTAACATAAAATGTCCGGTCGTGGTAGAAAATCGCTTTTCAAAATATTTAATTCTCAAAATCTAACCACGAAAATAGTTAGGTCGTCTCCACAGGGAGGAATTAGCCTATTAAACTCGTGAGTGATGTCTCGTTTATTCGGGAATATCAACGGGTGCGCATACTGACTAGTGTAACTTATTTCCAATATAAATTCCCAATTTAAACAATTAATCAAAAGTGTAAGTGTGCACATGAAAAATTACCACAATATAATATTCTATTAAATAATGATCTTGGTAATAGCAAACAATGTCAGTATTAATCTCCTACCCAATAGCACCCATTTACTATAACAAATGTTCCATGTTTTATGTCATTCATAAGAAAAACTCAATCATATGTAATTCAGATTAAAGAGGGGGATGTCTATGCAATTTGCTGTAATATATTAAATCAGGAAAATAAATGAATAGTGCATCCGGTAATGGGATGATTCGTAAATATTAATGAAATCCAAACAGAGGAATTTCCATCTCTCCTCTTCGTGCGCGTGGAGTGGTTGCCAGCCGACTGGAGCTCGGTGGCGATGCATGGGAGAGAGACGGTAGCGATGGCGGTGATGTGGCAGCCGAAGGTGGCCGCTGGCGACCGATTTGAGGAGGATCGGTCGGACGGCGTGGCGGTTGGCATGGGAGAAGGACGGTCGCGGTCAGTTTCCGAGGGTGTGGCTACCCTCGTGAGGTTGAGGCGAGCACTCTGGTTATTTTGGCGGAGAAGGAGATGGCCCGAGGTGGCGTGGTCGGCGACGGAGGGGGGCTGCACTTTGGGTTCTTTTGTTTGGAGTTGCAGGTGGCGGTGGAAAGAAGAAGAGGAAGAAGAAGAAGAAGAAGAAGAAGAAGCTGGGCGCATGCACGCAGGCTAGGGTGCGAGGTTCGGCTGCGCACGCACGCAGGCTGGAGCATGGGCATGCGCTTGCTGCTGGTGTGCGTGGAGTGGTGCAGGTGCGTGGCTGTAGGTGCGTAAGGGGCGTGGACGTGCAGCTTGTAGGCAACGGGTAGGAGGTGCGCTGGTCTGTTACATAGAAGAACAAGAGGAAGAAGATGGAAACAGAAGAGAGGGCGTGGTGGTGGGCACGTTGTCACCGTGTGCCCCATGGTTCTGGAGAACGGCGAGTACGGTGGAGCAAGCTTTTGGCCACGGTGTTTGCTGAAGTCCACGGTGTACGCTTGTTGCACGGTAGAGGAGAAGGGAAGATATCCCCGCAGGGGGGAAGGAAGATCTCTCCGCCTGCATGCGGTAGGAGTCCTTTTATAAATCTTCTGCCATCGACTCTCCTCTGATCTGTTGCATTTCCGGAGGACTCGGTCTTCTCCAACATCTTAACGACAGTAGCAAGTGATGAGTGGTTACTCATCATAGTTAAAAAAACTGAAGTTAAGCTAGACACTGGGTTAAATAACATCAATTAACAGATAAAAAGGGTTAAGTGTGGAAATCAAAGAAAAAGACCTAAAACCTTTACTCTGTGTTAAAATTGCATAATTAGGTCACAAAATGAGATATTCTGAAGGCAAAGGACAAATGGTGATCCATGCGTTAATTGAACACATAAATAAGTTTAAAAGGTCAAATCAAAAGTACAATTAATTTCTTAAATGTTCAATTAAGCACATATAAAAATTTAAAGGCATTTGGACATCATTTACGCCTTGTAATATGGAGTTTACACTTATGTCCTTCATGCATTACATTCTTGTCTTTAAAAATCCTTTTTGGACCTACTTGTAAATCGCAGGGACCCCTTTGAAAGGCTACAGGGTCCATCCTGTTGCAATTCTCCACTTATGGCCCTGCACGCAACTTTTCTACCCCTTTGTGCAGGGGTCTTCCCTGCAATTTTCCTGACATTTCAAGATCGACCTGTTGTTCTTCGCATGTACTGTAGCGCACAAAGAACACGACAGATCTCGGCCGTTTGTTATTTCTCGCGATTTTGATCTACGGTTGGATTTGAATAGAAACTTCGCGCGAATCAGCACGTACGCTCACCCCTCTCCCCAGATCCCATCTGACGATCAGATTTTGAGCTGGCTCACCACGCGCTCCTCTCCTCTCATCCCTGCCGCTGGTTGCCTCATCGGATATTCTCACCTGCGCGGTGATCTGAGCCACTGAGTTTGCTACTTAAGCACCTCAGTGGTCGCGCGCGCAAGGGATCGCTCCCTCCTACATCTCTTAGCGATCATCGGTCCACTCCAGTTTCTCCTCCCCACTAATTCTCTGATTTCACAGCCACCAATTGTGAAATCACCGCCTTCTTCTCAACCTCCTCGTCGCTAAGGACCTCGTAGCACCTGAGGACGATCCTGGAGCCTCACTAGCAGACTCTTCCCTCCACTGGAGTCATCTTCCTCCCTTCTTCCTCCTTAGGCACCGGCTAAGGACCCATAGGTCCCATTTTTCCTGTTAGTGTAGATTTATCATTGTTGCAAATTAGTTGTAGCTGTAGTTAAGTAGGTTTACAGCAGAATTAAAGTAATTTGTAGTGTTTAATTTCGCTGTTATGATAGTGTAGCTGTAGCAGTAGATTTAGACCCGAATTCCCCCCTCACCTCCTCTGATCATTCCAGATCAGAGGGGATGGTTTCACACAATTCATAATTATAAATTTTCTCCCTCTCCATGTTTCCATAATCGCTTCTGATTTCCACGACTTGTTTCTCGCAAATTCACCCATTTATTCAGACCCAATTTCAGATCTGATTGGTTTTTACCCTTAGATCTGAAATTGGCATCAAAAAGCACATTAGGGGCTTCCCATTCATCTCATTTTTGTTCAAAAAAGCCCCTGATCTGAGCTTGAAAGTGATCAGTTTGTCAGATTTTTCTTTCGCTCAGATTTTAAGGATTTTTAATTAATTGGGTTTTGACTGTCTTGATCTGACAAACTGAGAAATTCTGATTTTTATTCATTGTTTGGCAAGGAATCTGAGATGTTTCTGATGTCAGAATTCATCTCAGAAGAGCAATAATCTGATCTGAGTTTTCATGAGGACTTTAATGCATTGAATGCATGATAGAACTAAGGAAAATCACTGTGGTGATTTGAAGTCTATCTTGCATTCATGAGTTTGTGGTTTGTTGAGAGCACTGATGATTTCCTAACTTAAGGAGTTCTCAATACTCCTTATGGTTCCAGAATCTGGGATTTGAATTGTGGATTTTAGTTGTCTGATTCAACTCTTTCTACATGCTATCTATAGCATTAGGAAGAGTTAGATCAGTGTTTCTGCCGATTGGATTCAATGAGAATTTATTGACAAGGGTTTGTGCATTGGAATTGGAATATTGAGTGCTTTTGATAAGTGAAACCCTTGTCAGTTGGGGTTGAGGGAGTTTTCTAAGTCTGAATTTCTAGTTTTAATCCCAGCGCCACAGCAAGTTGCTGCACTTGCAGCTACATTCCTCTTCTTTCCATAAATCTGATCTCATTCCAGATGGACTTACTGTAGCTGTAATAAGCCGTCTGGAGTCAGATCTGATTTAGTGCAGGGTGGGAGCTTAGAATCCTTGCTGCTACTGTGTCTGTTGTATTAAATTGTAGCAGAAATTTTTTATTTGAAACCCTGTAGAATGTAGTCTGAAAATAGCTGACATGTAGTTGTATTGCATTTCTTGTATACAAGCTTTCCTGTATAAGAAATTGAATTTCAATTCTGTGAATGCTTGTTTTTCTTCCAACTGTTTGTCAGCTACTTCATTTTCAGTTCACTGTTCAAACACAAGAACTAAATGAAATAAAAAATGATTAGTGTGCTAAAATGGGTAGAATCCCTGTCAGATTTCACTCTGACTGCAAATAAGGCAGTCAATGCCTTTTTAGATCTTTTAAGATCCATCCTCAGCCTTTACGACCCCTTAGAAACCTTCTGAAAGGCTTAGGATGGATGAGATTTGAAATTCAATAAAAATCAGAAAAAAATCTAAAAAATTAAAATAAAACTGTCTAATCAAAGATCAGAAAGTTTTTTAACCACATACCAAGTTACATGGTATGCAAAACCCTCGACTTAGTAGAATTTCCCAGTCGATGAATTTGTATACCATGAAACTTAATAATAGAAGTTATATCTAAAAAACATCAAAAACACCTCTTTCTCCTCATCTAACTCTTCCCTTCTCATCTCTTATCTCTATAATATGTATAAAAACCATAAAAAGTGAAAAACTCCAAAAATACCTAAAAAAATACTTTGTATATTAAGTATACTCTTGTAAATATAAGCTTTATACTAAGTTATATATGTAAATAAGTAGCATATGTATATAAACTGTACAAATGACTTATGTATATATTGTACACTGTAAATTGGGTATTTAAGTCAGATTATACTATATATATATTAATTATATAACTATTTATTAATAAAACTAACTTATATACTCTTAGACTAAATAAATCAATAAACAGTGTAAATAACAGTATTAAGCTATAAAATTGTATATACAAATGTATATGTAGATTATAGATAAATAAAACCCTGTACCTTAATTTAATTCTTTATACATAATAAATAATTAATTTATTAAGTTAATAGCTAAGTTATTAGATTAAATTAGAGAAATTAGTAATTTAGAGTTATAATTAAGTTTACTGAATCTGTATACTTAGACTAATATACTTTAAGTAATTTAAGCTAATTGAAGTATGTTTATATCTTATTATATTATTTCAACTTAATTTATAAGTAAAACAGTTTAAATCTGTTATTTAAATGTAAATAGAACAGAAATTAAATCCGTAAAATTCAATAAAAATGTTTATAAAATACTTATACATGTATACTAACTCTGTATAAGGTCAATTATGCCATATAATAGCTAATTTGTAAGTAATTAAAGAATTAAACATCAAAATCAATATGTAAAAACTGTGTACTTTAGTTAATTTATTTATATAGTAAATATAATTAAAATTTCAAATCAAGTGTACAATTATATAGTATTATATAAATATTTCATTCTCCCATAATTTATTTTTATGTTAAAATAAATTATGGCCCTCGAATTGAGGGCCAAAATGCCCTTTGTCGAGCAGCCGCACGCATTTTCAGCGCAGATGCGACGTTCGAATAGTGCCAGATTGTGCGCTAAAGAGCGCGCGCTATTATTTATATTGATTTTGTTCTCCTAAGGCATAGTCGTCACGAGCGCCGGGCGCCCAAAACAACATTACCTTATACCTTCTGAGCATATATCTGAGCATTTGGGGACCGGGGGCCTAAGGTTGTGTGTGTGTGTGCGGGCTGAGAGGCCCTCTGATCTGAGCTGATAATACACAACTAAGTGGCTTAATGACAATTAGGGCGTGCTTAGTAGAGGTCCAATCCCACCCTCTGGGTGCTGTGTATCCCTTGAAAAGCATGCCCGCAAATTAAACAAATTTTTGATTAATTAAGAGGGTTAATGACAGCAGTTAATCACCTATGTGCCGCAGTGTTTTCGAAGACTTATAATGCAGAATAAGACTAAGAAGAAGAAGAAGAATAAAAGAGGAAGGGTAGCGTGGAAAGAGAGAAAGTGAAGATGTAAATACATATAGTGAAATCAGAGAGTGAAAATACAGATAAGGATTATAACATATACATATATATACGTAGTACTGCCATTTACTTTTATGTAAATAAATTCATACCTTTACTAATAGAATAAAACGTCGCTATAACTGTCGCTATAGACCCTAGTTTCCCTCTTTTAGTTTGTATATAGCTTTTTCTGGGGTCTAGCAACGCTTGCATCTGTCACTATAGCTATTATATGTGTTACTGTAGGTGTCAGATTAGTAAGTTAAATTAGTATACTATGTAATCTTAGTTGCTAGTGTACTTTTATGTTAGTATTAGTAATATAACATATAAAGAGATAATTTAGAGTATAGTAAAGAAGTGTTTGGTGCTTGTTTATAGTTAGTTTTGCAAGTATGTTGATTAATTCTTTATAAGCAATCAATCCAAGTATTCATTCATTCATTATTTATTAGACGTAAAACTTCTTTTTGGAATTGAAGGATAATTTTGGAATTAGAGAGTGATGTAAATCAATAACTGCCTCCCAGTGAACGACCTGGAATAAAACCAGTAAAAATTAGTTAAGTAAATAATAATGGTCGTAATGATGATTGGTATTCCATACAATTCACTACAATGACACTAATGATATTTTCATCCAGCAATACACCCTACCACATCATCATTATATGAGACTGCAATCCAGCATTAGCGAGGCAGTGGGGAAACGATGTGTTGAGGCCGGCGAGGAGGTTGCGCACATGGAGGTAGATACGGCTAAATTGTGGTGCATATTGTCAACATCATCAGATGTCCAAAGTAAGCTTCGAACGTCTTAAAATGAGATTTGGTTGCGCTTGATTCCTGCAATGCATATAACTATTTGTAATATTAGATAAACTTTACAAATATAAATTATAATGCATGCATTTATTTTATAATCAAATACAAATATTAATATACTCTAAAATGTAGTAACTAACCAACTTAAGCTAAAAATTAGTCCAATAAATTGGACTCAACATCAGGCAAGTCCGCTAGAGGCCCGGCTAACTTGGGGAGGTGATTTGCCAGCCTGAAGAGGTAGCAATGTAGAGGAGCATCGAGTGGGCCCGTCCGAGTTTTAGCTGATCTTAAAAGGTGGCTTGCCAGCCTTAAGAGGCGGCGAAGCAAGGAACGTTGGGCACGTCCATTTGAGTCCAAGCCGACCTTAAGAGGTGGCTTGCTGGCCTTAAGGGGTGGCGATATAAGAAACGTCGGGCGTGCCTGTCCAAGTTCGAGCTGACCTTGAGAGGTGGCTTTACTAGCCTTAAGAGATGGCAATAGAAGGAATGTCAAGCGCTCCCGTCCGAGTTCGAGCCGACCTTCAAAGGTGGCTTTGCCGGCATTATGAGTCGGCAATATAGGGAACGACGGGCACATCTGTTCGAGTTTGAGCCGACCTTAAGAGGTGGCTTGCTAGCCTTAAGAGGCGGTAATAGAAGGAACGTCGAGCGCGCCCGTCCGAGTTTGAGCCGACCTTCAGAGGTGGCTTTGCCGGTCTTAAGAGGTGGCAATATAGGGAACATCAGGCACGTTCGTCCGAGTTTGAGCCGACCTTAAGAGGCAGCAATAGAAGGAACATTGGGTACGTTCATCTGTGTTCGAGCCGACCTTAAGAGGTGGCTTGCCGGCCTTAAGAGGTAGCAATAGAGGGAACATCGGGCATGTCCATGCGAGTTCGAGTCGAGCTTGAGAGGTGGTTTCGCCGGCCTTAAGAGGTGGCTATATAAGGAACGTCGGGCGTACCCGTCCGAGTTCGAGTCGACTTTCAAAGGTGGCTTTGCCAGCCTTAAGAGGCAGCAATATAGGGAACATCGGACGCGTCCGTTCAAGTTCGAGGCAACATTAAGAGGTGCCTTGTCGGCCTTAAGAGGCGGCAATAGAAGGAACATCAGGCACGTTCGTCTGAGTTTGAGTCGACCTTAAGAGGAGTCTTGTTGGCCTTAAAGGGCGACAATAGAAGGAACGTTGGGCATGTCCGTCTGAGTTCGAGCCGACCTTGAGAGGTGGCTTTGTCGGCCTTAAGAGGAGGCAATATAAGGAAGTCGGGCACATCCGTCTGAGTTCGAGCTGACTTTCAAAGGTGGCTTTGCCAGCCTCAAGAGGCAGCAATATAGGGAACGTTGATAAACGCCAGTTAATCTTCAATCTTATGCATTAAAACAAACCTAGCTCTTAGGATTTTACTCCGCAAACGGGTGTTTGGGCTGCATTTAGGCATAAATTAGGTTAGGCATGCATTGCATTTTTTATTTGTCTTTTTAATATGTTTTTGTGAGTGTTAGGGATGTACAGATATACAGATCCTTAAAACCCTAGCACTCAAGAAGGAAAACGGTGAAGGAGAAGCCCAGACTAGTTGGAACTCAGCTCGATCCAGCTCACCACAGCTGGAACCTAGCTCACTTGAACTAGGGTTAGCTCGTCCTAGCTCCATTCAGCTAATCCCAGCTGAATGGTAGCTCAAGAGAGTTCATCTTAGCTCACCCTAGCTCAAGTCAACTCAAATCCAGCTCAGCTTAGCTGAGTCTAGCTCATCTCAGCTCCCATTAGTTCACAGGGAGCTCTAGCTAGCTCAGCTGAGTTGACAGGAGTTCACCCCAGCTCAAATCCAGCTACATCCAGCTCCACTCAACTCCAGCCAGCTGAAGAAGAACTCATCCCAGCTCAGGAAGCTCAAGTCCAGCTCCCGGGGACATAGCTTAGCTCAGCTCAGTTGAGCTAAGCTACCTTAACTACCTCAACCAGCTTGATTCTCCCCGGGAGCACCTGACCTAGCTCACCTCAGCTCATTATAGTAGAAGCTAGCTTACTTTAGCTCGGCTTAGTAGCTAGCAAAGAACTAGCAAGCTAAGCCAGCTAGAGTAGCTCCATGCCAGCCTCTTCAGCAGCAGCCAGCTCCAATTTCAGCTCCAGACTTCTCCTCCTCAGCTCCTCCCTCCAAACCCTAGCTCCAACACCTTCTCCTCTACTCCTCCATTAGCTATGTTAGCTTAGTTTAGCTTAGCTATGCTCCAACTTCCTTGGCTTGTACCACCCCAAAAACCCACCTAACAACTCCACCCAACTAGCTCCACCTAAGCTCCACATAAGCTAACCTACTTGGCACCAACCTAACCCACCCACCACCTCCAAAAGACACCTAAAAGTGGCGCCAAAAACTACCCATAACCACCCCCTTAATGGCGCCACTTTTCCCTCCAAAATTCCCACTCATCTCCACCACACAATTCCCCTTGAATCCATCTCCACCATCCACCTAACCCCCTTTCTAGAAGACCCCATGTTGGCGCCAAAATGGTGGTGTCTCTCCACCACCAAAAGACACCAACACCACCATAACAACCCCCTTTAACACCCCTTGGGTTGGTGCCAACTCACCTTAGCCATAGGATCACCAACCACCTCCATCCTTCCATCCTAGCCCTCCATTTCAAGGAGCACCTTAACCCCTCATCCTACCCTATAAAAAGACCACTACCCACCACCATTCAAGTCATCCTTGGATAGCAATTTCACTCTCATATTCCACCAAGAAGCCCACGTCCAAGAGAGAAGAAGAAGAAGAAGATTAAGGGGATATTCTGTCCCCTTGGTGCCTTCCCCTCTTCCCTTCTCTCTTGGGTTACGCCAGCCAAAGGAGAAGCCAGGCAAGGAAGATCTTGGAGGAGATCTTGAAGGTGGTCACGCCACCTTAGAGGAGTTTTTGAGGGTGGTGCACGCCCACCCCTTGGAGAGAGCATTAAAGGTGGTAGCTTCCACCTTGGAGGAGCTCTCAGGGAAGGAGAAGAAGGAGGCCCTCTTTTCAAGCCAAGGAGCAGCTAGGCGTGGAGCAAGAAGACACCCTTCTTCACCATTTTTGCAAGAGGATTTGTGTTTCTTTTCTTGCTTTTAGATTTGTTTAAGCATTCCTCTACTTGTCATTGAAAAGAACACTCATTCTAATCAATTAAATTGCCTTCTTTTTGCCTTTTTACTGCAATTGTTACCTTTGGTTCTAGCACTTGTTTCACCTCTTCTTCCTAATTACTCTAGGCCTCCACTTGCCTAGAGTGAGATTAGGAAGAAGATATTTCTATCTTTTAAATTTTAGTTAAGCATTTGTAGGTGTTAGTACTTTTCGTTACAATTCGCATTTTGCCCTCGTCTTTTCAAAACAAAAAAATTACATATTGAAAAATATCAAAAAGAAAGTTGAGATCTATCTATAAGCAAGAGGATTAGTTTTGCAATTTTTGCCTCCTTGGACGACCCTAGATACTCCCCTATCTAGGATATAAATTTAAAAGCGAAAGCGGATTCGCGTGTTACAACGACGTTAAAAACCCGCTTTTACAAATCACGCGTATTTTCGCTATCACTTTTTGGCGCCGTTGCCGGGAGGCACGGCTTTGTATTAATTAATTTTCTCTTGCTTGAAGTAGATCTCATCCCCTTCTCTTTCTTTCTTTTGTGTGTGCAGGAACTACAGCTGGAAGGCAGGAATCTGGAAGCGAGTGCTCAAAGATCCTTTTCTTCCTGCGAAAATTCAGGTTGGTTCCTCTTTCTGGTCACATAATGAATTAAAACTACCAAAAATATATTAAACATGGCTTTCAGGACCCCAAACAACTTGATTAAGTGTAGTGGTACCTTATAAAATCCATTGTTTGCTTGTATGCTTCTTTAGCACCACTCCATTGTAAGTATTGGTGTTCTGTTTTTCGGGTCCAGATTTCTATCCGGACTTGAAAAATCGATTCCTAACACCACAGGCCTCCTAAAATCATAAAATTTCATAGAGTGATTCCCAATTAAGTTTGGAACATCTTTTCCAAATTTCAGATCAATTGGATTTGTATTTAATTTTTAAAAATTCGTGGATTGCAGAGGGGTCACACCCTCTAATCTTCCTATTTTGCTACAGTCCGCGAATTTTTAAATTTCTTATACTCATCCAATTTTTGTGAAATTTTACATATCATATAAAATCACAAAAATTTTTTGAGGTTGGTGGTAATACTGAAAAGTCCACAATACCCACGGATATCATTTCTGGACTTTGACACCAGTACAATTAAAAATTCAAAATAATTATCAAACAAATTCCTAAAATCTTATAAAAATATTTTCTGGAATCCTTGTTTGATTTCACTCAAGGTAGTGGTGTTGGTTGCATTGATTGGACCACTATCTATTCAAAAAGTTTAAAAATAACTCATTGGTAGTTAAATTTCTGTCTTAGGGACAATTGGCTTAGGGTTTCTTTCTTTCTCTCTAGAGACTCAATTTAAAGGAAATATACAATCACCCATACAACTTGTTTTCCTTTGATTGTGGATTTTCAAACTTGTTTGAAAATTTAACGAGAAGAACCCTAAAACACATTTAATTAAATTGAATCCTAAAAGACATAAATATAAGAAAATTGTGTGACAACTTGATTTTCATTGGAGCCACTCTCCAATTCCTGCACACACACAAAAAAATCAAAATAAGAGGGCAACAACCCAATAAACGCCCTCCACATTTCGTGTGCACTATAGCATCCTAGACCTAATTAAAATTGGTAGCAACTTGACCCCTAAGGCTTGCTATTTAGGTCTTAAGTTTTCTTTAGTTAGTACCAATTCTGTCATCTATATCTGGTGTTCAGGCTGAGGGGCCGTGTCAAATGACCAGGCACGGGTTTGTACAAGTACCTGGGGTCTTCCCTGGGAAACGTTTGGGCCCAAACCTCCCCTTAAGCAACTTGGCTAGATTTGTTGACAGAATGGGTATTCACTATTGACTACTTATTTCCTACATAGACCAAGTCTTAGGTTTATTATTAGGGAGTTGCATTTAAGTTAGGTCTAGATTTGTTTATTTGAATTGCACACTTTCTCTCATCTCTTTCTCTTCTCCTCCCCTCCAATTCTTCCAAGTAGTGCATGCACAGGCGACGATCCCAAAAACCACACCTCGAGAGACCATCTGATTTCGCCCCCCGCAGCAAGAAATCATTGTTTTCTTCCCCCTTGTCTTCTAAAAAAATGAAAAACCCAGGAAGCCGTCAAAAAAATTATGCTTTCACTTCTAACCCGTCAGCCGACCCACAAGCTGACTCCACCCTCCCTCACCTTCCTAACTTGGAGCAACCAGAAATACCAGCAGGGCCAGGTGGCCCTCCAATTATAACCCATAATACAAATCCCTTTGCATTAATGGTCGACCATTTGGCTCGACTACAACAAAATCAAGAAAATCTAGCTAGGACTGTCACGAACCTAGCTAATCAAGGACAAAATCCACCACCCCGCCAACAGCCTGTCGTTCCTCTTAAGGATTTCTATGATCCTTCCAATTATGAGGAAAGACCAGGGGTGGTCATACCACAAGGGGATTTCGAAATCAAACCCACCATTCTAAACCTTATCGAGCATTTTCATGGTCTTCCAAGAGAGGATCCTTTTTGTCATCTCGAGGAATTAACTGTCCTCGCTCAAACCACTCATTCCCGCAATGTGTAGGAAGACATGTGGTTAATGAGACTCTTTCTTCTCTCTCTTAAAGACAAAGCATCGCATTGGTTTAGAACAGTTGGGTGCCCTATTACCACCTGGCCCCAATTAAAAAGTGCTTTTCTTAAAAAAAAATTTCCGATCGGTCGAACAAATGCATTAAGAAGAGCTATAACGACCTTTCAAAAAAAAATTGGTGAACCCCTCCACGAAGCCTGTGAAAGATTTCAGGAACTTCTAAGAAGTTGTCCCCACCATGAAATTCCACAATGGCAGTTAGTGCAGATCTTCTATCACGGATTAGAAGATCAATTAAAACGATTTGTGGATGCCTCATGTGGGGGCAATTTTCTTAACAAAGACGCCGAAAGTGCCTATCTGCTTTTTGAAGAAATGAGTGAAAACTCATTTAACATGACTTCAATGGACACTTTTGGCAGATCACAAAACCCCAGACACGGAGTCCATGAAATTGACTCCAAATCCACCTCTGTTCCAGTCACACAAGATGATTTATATATGTTAGCTCAACGACTGGACCAGATGCAAATTCACCAAAAGAAAATGGAAGAAAAGCTCACTAACAAACAAGCTCCACACGTCCACTCTCCACACACTAACCCCCCACACATTCTCCGAAGAGAAAATCTACACAATATAGATGCCACATCTGCTGATCAGCAATTTCCGGCTGATTTCCTGCAAGATTTGACCTGGAATTTTGACCAAAATATTTTCAATTCCACCTCAGAAAATATTTATGCTCTCCAGGAGCAATTTAGAAACCCCTCCAACACTTCCAATCAAAATTGGAGGACTAACCCGAATCACTCCTGGAAAAACCCGAATCCGATTCCTTTTCCCAAACAAAACTATTTTGGGAATTATGGGCAAGCTTTGTATCAACCTGGACCATCCCAGGATGATATTAATAATCAGGTCATGAAAACTCTACAAGGAATGCAGACTCAAATGACAGAGGTAACCTGCATGATTACCAATTTACAACACTAAGTTAAGGTTACTCCTGATCATCGACCTATTGGGAATTTACCATCCCAACCCATGCCCAACCCAAACAATCAAAGGAATCAATTCCAAGGTGGATATCACAGTCAACCTATTCAGCCAGCACCTCAGCATCCGCCAGGTTTCAATAACAGCCAGGCCCCCCGTCCTCATCCTAGAAACAACCAGACTGCAAATGCAGTTACCTTGAGGAATGGGAAAACCACTCACAATGCCCTGCCTGTTAAAGAAACCCGCTCTAATGACACACAGATTAACTCTTCCCCACCTATTGTTCAGGAACCAATTCATGCAAAACAGGGCAACCCTGCCCCATTTCCACAAGCCCTCCACTCTTCAAAAAAGAAAAAGACAAAATCCGAGCCCACTGAGAAGGAACTAATGGATTTATTTGGGCAAGTAGAAATTAATATCCCTATCCTAGATGCCATTAAGTATATCCCTGCCTATGCAAAATTCTTAAAAGATTTATGTACTCCAAAAAGGCAGCCCAAAAATTTAGGAAAGGTAATTCTTCCAGAGACAGTCAGCTCAGTTGTGTAGAGCCGACTGCCTCTTAAGAGAAAAGATCCCGGCGCCCCCCTAATCCAAGTTATCATTAATGATACCTCATTTGATCGAGCTCTGTTGGATCTTGGTGCCTCAATTAATCTTATCCCCACAGTTATTTTTGAGGAATTTAAGATCGGTGAATTGAAGCCTGTTGAGGTTACTCTCCAATTAACCGACCAATCTACGATTAAACCAAGGGGAATTGTTGAAGATGTTCTTGTCCGGGTCAAGGATTGTCTATTCGCAGTAGACTTTTTAGTCTTGGACATAGAGGTACCTGAAGCACTTAAATTTGCCCCCATTATTCTTAGAAGACAATTCTTAGCCACCGCCCGCGCCAATATTGATTGTGATTCCGGAAAAATGAAGATCATGTGTGGCGGTGAATCTGTAACCCTAGACATTTTTCAAGCCTCTAGGCGATTCCAAGAACCAGATTTCTTTGATGATTCGGATTAAGAAATAGAAAACATTGTGGAGGAAACATTGCAGATTTCCCAATTAGGTTCCTATTTTGCTGTAAATATGGTTCCTGAACAATCCACTTTTTCTCACCCTTCCACCTTGTTGTCAACGTTTTGTGCGGGTTTAAAGTATATCACGTTGTAGTACAACCGACAAAACGTTTAAACAAATATAAAGAATTTTATTACTCGAAAATCGGAGTATCCGAGGTCGATCACAGGGAGCAAATGGAATTTACTACTAGTCAAAATGTAATTGAACACTCTAATTTACTCAAAATATCAATTCAACTATGAATGTATGCGATTAAAAGTAGTTAGGACAAAAAGAAATGAAATTGGACGTCTGATCTTGTGATCAGACGTCTTAAAAGTATGTTCCCTTTTCTTCTTGATTATTCTTCTTCCTCTGCAGTCTCTGTTTCTTCTTTTTCTGCTGCTGTGTTTGCTTTCTTTTCTTCTCTTTCTTCTTTGGTCTCTCTGTTCTTCCTGCCTTTCCTTCTTCCTTCTTTCTTTTCCTTCTCGCGACCAAGTCTTTCTTCCTCAACGTTCAGCCTGTGCCTACACAGAGCAAAACCTATCCTTTCTCCCTCTACCGACGCGTCTCTCTCTCTCAAGCAATTCACTCAGGGACGCTCTCCCAGAGCCACAGCCATAATCGGGTCGGATCGTACCCGGGACCAGGCGCACCTGCAGGTGGTGTGATGCGCGAGGAGTGCGTAGGTTTAGGTCGGGTCGGATCCGCCAGATCCGCGTGGTCAAGCCGCGGACGAGGCGGGTGTGGGGTCAGTGAGGGACCTCACCCCTGTGCTTACGGAGGCACTGAGAGTAAAACACAAATTCAATTTATGGTATGCCCGCACCTCGCGATTCCACGATGTGGGACTAAAGGTTCCGCCCTGCCTTTGCGCGCGCCCGCAGACCTGCGTGCAAACGCCACAACTGCTGGCTCTGCTGGCGCTCCATGCTGGACTCACTCACCTCGCGACACTCGCGCGAGTATGCAGCACCTGTAGCCTGGGAGACCGGGTGCTTGGAGCTTCGTTGGAGCTTCATCAGAGGTCGTCCATGGCGACAGGAGCTCAAACACTATCATGCACAAAACGAGCCTCTCGGCCCAATCAGATTAGCTAGAGACCTTTGCCGTGGCACGGCGAAGGCGGTGGACGATGCTGCAGGCCGCAGGTCGGCCTAGGCGTGCGTGCCTAGGTCAACCTGTGGCCGGAGATGGTGGGTTGTTCCGGGGGTGATTATGGAGGTCTGGAGTGGCAGTTGTGGGGTGGAGCGAGTTCCTGGTGGTGAGGCAAAGCTCTCGAGGTGGTTGGTGAGCCGTGTGGGGGGCTGGAATGGGGGAAGCGGCTCGCCGGAGGTCGGTCGGTGATGTGGAAGATGAGGGTGGTCAGCGTCGGTGGAGGGGTAATCAGATGAGATAACAGGGGGAAAAGAGAGAGGAGAGGATGGAGAGGAGTTCTAACCTAATTGTAAGGACGAAAGGGGACGTAAGGCGGACAGCAGTACCTGCTGTCGCCGGAGAAGATGATGCCCAGTGGGGGAGAACGGCAGCGACGACGGGGCTGAGGCGGCGTGCGCGGGTACTGCGCGACACAGAGGGAAGTCAGGAAGCTAACTCTGCCACTGGTTTTGTGGCAGAGCGAAGAGGGAGGGGGGGGGCTCGCCGGAGCTTGCTGGGACTTTTGGCCGGACAGGAGGAGACGAATTGGGGGTGGACACTCGGCCAAATCAAGCTCGGGTCCTGCGGCAGGTTCTGGGGGTGTTTATAGGTGCTGGCCGCTCCTGTCAGCGCGTGGAGAGCGCGCAATTAGGTCTGCCGGCTCGCCGGAGTTGGAAGGAAGGTGGATACCCAAATCTCTCGTGCGTTCGCACGAGAGATTGGGTTCACACCAGCGATTGTAATTGGCTTTAGAAGGAAGGGAATTCCTCAGAGAATCCCCCTTCCATTTCTGGGAGGGAATCTCTGAGGGATTAGAGAGCAATCCCTCTCTGAACCTCGCCGGAGCTCGGTTCTGCCCTAACAATGGCGGCAGGACCGGATTGCAAAGGGGGCAAAGAACTTGGGGGGCTCTTTGCAAGGATATTCAAAAGATAGGGACCTATTTGTGATTTGGGTGTACTAAATTGCAAAGTAGGTCAACATGACCTCCCCTTAGGTCCAAATTTTGTTATAAACCTAATTTTGACCTAAGGAATCCAATGGCGGAGTTGGATTTCAGGTTTGACCTCGTTTGACTGGACATTTTGCGTAAAAACCCAAATTTGGTTAATTGAGGAGCTAGGACCCTAATCTAGGTCAGACTAGGTTCCAAAGGCCAAATTAAGTGTTCTAAACCCTAGAGGATGTTTTTTCATGATTTTTAGAGGATTTAATTGCTTTTTGTTCTGACCGGAACCTTGTTAATTAAAGCGGGTCTGTTTTAGGGTTACTAGGTGTCATTTAATTCCTAGATTGCACATGAACCCATTTCTGATTGACTCAACCCTCTTTTTATCTCATTTAGACCATTTGACCTATGTTTTGGCTCTGAGAAATCCCGTTTATGTACTGCAATGGTAAAATTACAGTTTTAACCTTTATTTCATGTTTTCTTCTCAGAGCACTTGTTCCTTCAGTTAAGCCTTCTTCTAGGTTATGTAGGAGCGTTTATCTTCTTTATTGGGTCAAAATGAGCTAGTTATGGCTCATGATGAGGCTCTCATCACACCTCAACCACACAACCAGCTAACATTCTAGCTGACCCTTTCACTCTCACCTCACCTCTAACCCACAAAGCAGAAACTCTTTCGGAACCGGGCCTACAATTGGAATTAAAACCTTTGCCCGATTCCCTTAAATATGTCTTCCTGGGTCCAAATCAGACCCTGCCCCTGATTATAAATTCTGAACTCACCGGGGCACAAGAGCACAAACTTCTCCAGGTTTTGAGTAAATATCGAAAAGCTATTGGCTGGAGCCTTTCTGATCTTAAAGGCATTCATTCATCCTATTGTACGCATCGTATATATTTAGAGGACGATTCTCGCCCCTCTTGCCAACCACAAAGGCGCTTGAATCCTAGTATGCAGGAGGTGGTAAAAAAGGAGATTATTAAGTGGCTGGATGCTGATATTATCTACCCCATTTCTGACAGATCCTGGGTTAGTCCAACTCAAGTTGTCCCCAAAAAGGTTGGACTAACAGTTGTCACCAATGAAAATGGGGAAAATATAGCCACTCGAACCGCTTCTTGTTGGCGCGTGTGTATAGATTACTGAAAATTAAACACCGCCACCAAGAAGGATCATTTCCCGCTCCCTTTTATTGATCAAATCTTGGAGCGGTTAGCCGGATGGGAATTTTACTATTTTCTGGACGGTTATTATGGCAATAATCAAGTAGCGGTTCATCCTGAGGACCAGGACAAAACAACTTTCATCTGCCCCTTCGGAACCTTTGCTTTCCGAAGAATGCCCTTCGGTCTTTGCAACGCTCCTGCGACTTTTCAAAGGTGCATGCTTGCAATTTTTTCAGACTTGGTAGGTGAATGCTTAGAAGTCTTTATGGATGACTTCTCTGTTTTTGGAGATTCTTTTGATCATTGCCTCAAAAATCTTGAAAGAACTCTCCAAAAGTGCATAGAAGTTAATCTGGTCCTCAGCTGGGAAAAAAGTCATTTCATGGTCCAAGAAGATATTGTCTTGGGCCATGTTATTTCAAAACAAGGAATCGCGGTAGATAAAGCAAAAATAGATGCTATATCTAAGCTCCCACCGCCCACTACTGTCAAACAAATCAGATCCTTTTTGGGTCATGTGGGTTTCTACCGTCGATTCATACAAAACTTTTCCCAAATCTCCAAGCCTTTAAGTCAGCTTCTCACTAAAGACCAGCCATTTGATTTTAATAATACGTGCCTGGAGAGTTTTTTGAGGTTGAAGAAAGAGGTTACTGAGGCGCCAATATTGCAGGGACCTGATTGGAATAGTCCCTTTGAATTAATGACAGATGCCTCAGATTTTGCTGTAGGGGCCGTTCTAGGGCAAAGAATTGGCAAGAAGCCCGTTGTGATCTATTATGCTAGCAAAACCCTTGATGATGCACAACGGAATTACACGGTTACTGAAAAGGAACTTCTTGCCATTGTATTTGCCTTAGAAAAATTTAGATCTTATCTATTGGGGTCACATGTCACTGTTTATACAGACCACTCAGCAATTAAATATTTGCTGACAAAGAAAGATGCGAAACCCCGCCTTATCCGTTGGATTCTGCTGCTCCAGGAATTTAACCTGGAAATCAAGGATAAGGCGGGATTGCACAATGTAGTGGCCGACCATCTCTCTCGTCTTATGACGAACGACATAATGACCCCGCCAGATCAGTTCCCCGATGAAAGTATTTTAGCTGCTACAACCCTCCCTTGGTTTGCGCCCATCGCAAACTACTTAGCAACAGAAAAAATCCCCGCTGATTGGCCAAAAACGAAACGGGATAAGTTCTTTGCTGATATTAAATATTATTTTTGGGAGGAGCCCTACCTTTTCCGCATTTGTGCCGATTAGGTCATTCGACGATGTGTCCCCGATTCTGAAATCCATGATATCTTAACACATTGTCACTCAATGGCCTGTGGCGGACATTTTTCGGGCAAGAAAACTGCAGCTAAAATCCTTAATGCGGGATTTTATTGGCCCAGCTTGCACAAAGATGCTCATAACTTCGTTCGGTTCTGTGTGCGTTGCCAGAGCATCGGCAACATGACTCGAAAGGATATGATGCCCCTTAATCCGATTTTAGAGGTTGAAATTTTTGATGTTTGGGGCATCGACTTCATGGGACCGTTCATCAATTCTGGTGGGTATTTGTATATATTAGTCGCAGTCGACTATGTTTCTAAATGGATAGAAGCAATACCAACCTGCACTAGTGATCACCGTGTGGTTGTCGAATTTCTTAAGAAAAATATTTTCTCTAGATTCGGCATACCAAAAGCCATTATCAGTGACGGAGGCTCACATTTCACCCACTCACAATTCCGTCACCTCCTTTCAAAATACGGGGTTAATCATAAAATTTCCACACCATATCACCCCCAAACTAATGGCTAGGCTGAAGTTTCTAACCGGGAAATTAAAAATATTTTACAAAAAATGGTTAGGCCCAACCGTAAAGATTGGTCCACCAAATTAGACGACGCTTTATGGGCCTACCGTACTACTTTTAAAACTCCTCTTGGCATGTCTCCCTTCCATCTGATTTTCGGGAAGGCATACCATCTCCCGGTAGAATTAGAACATAGGGCTTTTTGGGCAATAAAACAACTCAATATGGATTTATCTGACGCCGGTGACTATAGAAAATTACAATTAACTGAATTGGAAGAATTACGTAATTTTTCCTATGAAAATGCGAGGATTTATAAAGACCGAACAAAGAAATTCCACGATAAATATATTGTTCGGAAACACTTTGACGTTAATCAACGTGTTTGGCTTTTCGATGCGAGATTACGTGTTTTTCCTGGCAAATTAAAATCTAAATGGGCCGGCCCCTTTTCAAATTAAAATCTAAATGGACCGGCCCCTTTATTGTCCATAAAACATATCCATACGGTGCTGTTGACCTTTTTGATCCAAAAACTAATTCGACATTTCAAGTCAATGGCCAGCGTTTAAAGCCCTATTTTGACCATACGCTTAAAATTCCATCTGAATCTTTTAATTTTACTAAGCCAGCCACCCTTGATCACTAATGCACATCACGCCCGGCTGAATGGCGTAAAAGATAGCACTGGATGGGAGGTAACCCATCATTCTTTCCTGCTTTCCTTTTCTTTTTTTTCTTATTCCAGGTTTTGTTCATCCTAAACCCGACTGTTCTTCACTAAGGTGATCCCTTTTCCCTCTTAATGCATGAGGACATGGCATATCATAAGCATGGGGGGGTGTTTTTAAATTTTTACTATCGATTTAGGATGTTCAAAACCTAAAAACATACAATTTTCTTTATTTCCTGCTTGCATACCCAAAAAAATAAAAATGTTGAAAACTTTTTGAGGAAAAATTTTGAAATCGGGACTAAGGTCGAAAAAATTCACTTTTGGTACAATGGGATTTAATCTTTAACAAACTAGGGTTAAGGATATGGATCTGATCATTAGAATTCCAGGGTCTATTTTAGACTAGATCAGATATCCTTCTCTAAAATTCCACCTGAACTCATGATAGTTCAGGTGACTTGATCCTATTTTGGAATACGGAAAGTATTTGACTTAGTTTCTGATTCAAAAACTTGCGTATCCTGAGAAACTTCTTGTGTCTATTTTCACACACAAGCCAACACTTAAAAACAATTAAAAATTTTGAAAAGCTCCCTTGTTTGGATTTAGTAAAAGTCTGAAGCAGATCATTGGTTTGAGTTTCCACCGCCAAGAAGGAGGAAAATACCTCCTTTGAGGATGCAATGTCAACATGTTATCACCTCGACGCTGCTCCATATCTATATTCCATATCTTTAGATGGAGCATTAAAGCGCATTTTAGCAGCTCAAGTGTCTTGGACGGTGCTCTACCTATAGCGTCGGAGCAAGAGCTTGAGTTTGCTTGGAGCGCCCCTTTTCACCGCATCTTGTTTTGGGGTTGTGAGCTCCTGGGTGGTGTCATGGATAGTGCTATCCCGAAGTACTGGCGCCAGAGCCCCCTTGAGGAATGGTAACAGGAATGATGATCCCGACACATCTGTTGTAAGACTAAGCTAAAAATAAGCATGGGGAAAAAAAAAACAAACGTCCTTATAAATGTTGGCTTTTCACAAGCACAGACATAAGGTTTTAAAGGATTTTGCAAGTTGCGAATCAGATTCATGAGCCAGAAAAATCCTAAAAACAAACATTTCAAGTCATCTGAATTAACAAAGGGTTAATTTGTGAATTTTCTGGAGGATATATTGATCCCGTTCTGTCTAATGATTGAATCCAAAAACACATCCTGATGTTTATCTTTAACAAATCCCATACCTCTTGTGTTTTAATCTACCAATGTCCCTTAATCTCTTTTTCTCCTCAAAAGTCAAAAAAATTAGATTTCCCAAAAGTTCCATTTTCCAAAAAAATTAAAGTTTTGCTAAGAGACTAGCAAAAGATAAGCATGGGGGTGTGATAAATACCAGTTTATCATCATTCTTATGCATTAAAACAAACCTAAGTCTTAGGATTTTACTCCACAAATGGGTTTTTGGGCTGCATTTAGGCATAAATTAGGTTAGGCATGCATTGCATTTTTTATTTGTCTTTTTAATATGTTTTTGTGAGTGTTAGGGATGTACAGATATACAGATCCTTAAAACCCTAGCACTCAAGAAGGCAAATGGTGAAGGAGAAGCCCAGGCTAGTTGGTACTCAGCTCGATCCAGCTCACCACAGCTGGAACCTAGCTCACTTGAACTAGGGTTAGCTCGTCCTAGCTCCATTCAGCTAATCCCAGCTGAATGGTAGCTCAAGAGAGTTCATCTTAGCTCACCCTAGCTCAAGTCAACTCAAATCCAGCTCAGCTTAGCTGAGTCTAGCTCATCTCAGCTCCCATTAGTTCACAGGGAGCTCTAGCTAGCTCAGCTGAGTTGACAGGAGTTCACCCCAGCTCAAATCCAGCTACATCCAGCTCCACTCAACTCCAGCCAGCTGAAGAAGAACTCATCCCAGCTCAGGAAGCTCAAGTCCAGCTCCCGGGGACATAGCTTAGCTCAGCTCAGTTGAGCTAAGCTACCTTAACTACCTCAACCAGCTTGATTCTCCCCGGGAGCACCTGACCTAGCTCACCTCAGCTCATTATAGTAGAAGCTAGCTTACTTTAGCTCGGCTTAGTAGCTAGCAAAGAACTAGCAAGCTAAGCCAGCTAGAGTAGCTCCATGCCAGCCTCTTCAGCAGCAGCCAGCTCCAATTTCAGCTCCAGACTTCTCCTCCTCAGCTCCTCCCTCCAAACCCTAGCTCCAACACCTTCTCCTCTACTCCTCCATTAGCTATGTTAGCTTAGTTTAGCTTAGCTATGCTCCAACTTCCTTGGCTTGTACCACCCCAAAAACCCACCTAACAACTCCACCCAACTAGCTCCACCTAAGCTCCACATAAGCTAACCTACTTGGCACCAATCTAACCCACCCACCACCTCCAAAAGACACCTAAAAGTGGTGCCAAAAACCACCCATAACCACCCCCTTAATGGCGCCACTTTTCCCTCCAAAATTCCCCCTCATCTCCACCACACAATTCCCCTTGAATCCATCTCCATCATCCACCTAACCCCCCTCCTAGAAGACCCCATGTTGGCGCCAAAATGGTGGTGTCTCTCCACCACCAAAAGACACCAACACCACCATAACCACCCCCTTTAACACCCCTTGGGTTGGCGCCAACTCACCTTAGCCATAAGATCACCAACCACCTCCATCCTTCCATCCTAGCCCTCCATTTCAAGGAGCACCTTAACCCCTCATCCTACCCTATAAAAAGACCACTACCCACCACCATTCAAGTCATCCTTGGCTAGAAATTTCACTCTCATATTCCACCAAGAAGCCCACGTCCAAGAGAGAAGAAAAAGAAGAAGATTAAGGGGATATTCTGTCCCCTTGGTGCCTTCCCCTCTTCCCTTCTCTCTTGGGTTACGCCAGCCAAAGGAGAAGCCAGGCAAGGAAGATCTTGGAGGAGATCTTGAAGGTGGTCATGCCACCTTGGAGGAGTTTTTGAGGGTGGTGCACGCCCACCCCTTGGAGAGAGCATTAAAGGTGGTAGCTTCCACCTTGGAGGAGCTCTCAGGGAAGGAGAAGAAGGAGGCCCTCTTTTCAAGCCAAGGAGCAGCTAGGCTTGGAGCAAGAAGACGCCTTTCTTCACCATTTTTGCAAGAGGATTTGTGTTTCTTTTCTTGCTTTTAGATTTGTTTAAGCATTCCTCTACTTGTCATTGAAAAGAACACTCATTCTAATCAATTAAATTGCCTTCTTTTTGCCTTTTTACTGCAATTGTTACCTTTGGTTCTAGCACTTGTTTCACCTCTTCTTCCTAATTACTCTAGGCCTCCACTTGCCTAGAGTGAGCTTAGGAAGAAGATATTTCTATCTTTTAAATTTTAGTTAAGCATTTGTAGGTGTTACTACTTTTCGTTACAATTCTCATTTTGCCCTCGTCTTTTCAAAATAAAAAAATTACATATTGAAAAATATCAAAAAGAAAGTTGAGATCTATCTATAAGCAAGAGGATTAGTTTTGCAATTTTTACCTCCTTGGACGACCCTAGATACTCCACTATCTAGGATATAAATTTAAAAGCGAAAGCGGATTCGCGTGTTACAACGACGTTAAAAACCTGCTTTTACAAATCACGCGTATTTTTGCTATCAAACGTCAGGCTCGTCTGTCTGAGTTCAAGCTGACCTTAAAAGGTGGCTTACCGGCCTTAAGAGGCAACAATAGAAGGAACGTCAGGCGTGTCCGTCCGAGTTTGAGCCAACCTTAAGAGGTAGCTTAAGGAAGGGACAGTTGATCATTTAATTCCCAACACAGCTAATTAAGTTATTTATGCTTAATTAATTGAATGAGAAAGTAACTTAGGTTAACTCAATTTTATGTCGGTTGTGTAGTATAGGGTCAAGTTAACCTAACATTTTAGATTTTTAAGTTCTTTTTAACTGGTTGAGTCCAGGTTGTTCACTAGGAGGCATAACTTAATCCCAATTCACCATTAAATCTCTAAGAATAATTAAAAGTTAATTAATTAATCAGATTATAATTAACAATACTTTAAACATATGAATAATTGCACAAAATAATTGACAATAAAAGCATGCAATATTCCATTAGGAGAAACCACATTTACACATAAAATTTGTCATTTAGAACTAACATGTTTATTACATCAATTATGGCTAATTACAAGAGATTAAGGTAAGAAAATACTAAACAAATGATTACAAATGTCTTATTATATCATTTAAAGTTCAAAAATAATGAAAGAGAACATGATATAACAATAGAAGTACAAATCAGACATCTAAAAAAAAAATTAATGGACATCTTAAAAAAAATTAGAAGTATAATAGCACTTATGACATTTGATTTTCTCTTCCTTCATTTCCTTCATTTAGCCTTAGTCTTTAGCCCTTCTTTCCTTTCTCCTTTTATTCCATTAAGTCTTTCTTCCTTTGCCTTTTCTTTTAACTATGTGTATAAGTCTCCACACTTAGCCAATTTCATACTCAACTGAGCCCATTAACCTCTTTTTAGTCCAAAATTATGTTTATTTAATGGGCGGCCCAGTGCATTCGGGGATACACAGTACCTAAGATGGGTGGGACTAGACCCTACTAGCACTTGGCCTCATTTGATTTAATTGTGGCTTTTTTTAGTTTTTTTCATATTATGCATAGTATCCGGCCTCCCAAGCCAACGCCCATCCGGGCCCATGAACACGCACCCACAGGGGCACACACTCACACCCGCATAGGCACGTGCACACACACGCGCCCGCACACAAGTTCTCTTTGCGCCCTACGTTGACGACCTAAGAGGCGTCAGCATAAATTCATATTATACTAGCACGTGTGCTTTTAGTTTCCCGATGTGGGACTAAGTTCACCAGTTCCAGGCCAATCTTCGCCTGAAGATTCCAGCTGATTCAGTTCACCAAATCAATCGAGCAAAGGCTCAATCGAGAGCTGGTCAGGTGCTCTACCTAATTATAACACCAATTTGATGTTTTGATTTCGTATGATCCTTCAATTTGAAGGATGAAAGCAACTGTTCATACGGCCAAAATGGCCTGCAGAGAAGGTCTTCAGGTCTTATGACCTGCAAAAAAGGTCTTTCTTCCTTAACTGAAGGTCTGAGTGACATCAGTGAGGTGTTTCGCATTATTTAGAAGAAGGATGGTCTGGAAGAGGCTCAGGAAGAAGAAGCTTGTGAGTTTCGTTCTCAATATTTAGAGCTCATATTTGAGCTCGAATTTGTCATGCAAAAAGATAAAATACTAAGGAAAGGATTTGAATCAATTCAGGAGGTCCTAAGCAAGAGATCTGGGAAAATTTTGGATTCAAATCTCGACAGAAAGGCTTAAGATCAAGTTGGATTCCAGTTTGAACCCAAACAACATAGTGAATCAAATCTTGAGTAAACCTCAAGAAAACACGTTTAAATCACTCTAATTGATTTCTAAATAAATTCAAGAACTCATTTTACTCATTAAATCACTTAATCAAGTCTTCAATCCTCAATTTCATCTCAGGTTTGACTTGTGAGCTCCAAGTTTGACTTTAATCCCCAAGGCTCACATATTCAATTTAAAGCCTAATTCCGACTTAATCCACCATTAGGAAGCTATTGCATGTGTCAAATTCAACTTTTAAGTGCTGTAGGTCGGTCTCAGGATTTGCCGCCTGAGGTCAAAAGTGGTTGTCTTCGGTAGATCAGGCTAAAGACTCTCAGATCAAACAAAGACTTGCAACAAATTCCTAAAGATCTGCTGATGCTTCCTGACCTATTGGTTTCTTAGAAACCTAATAGAATCAATCTTTCCAACTCCACCAGAGTTGGAGAATACGACGATCAGGGATGGTTTCTAATCGTCAAATCATGTAATAAATCACCAATTCCTGATCCTTAGGCCTTATAGATTCATTCTGGAGCTTCTCGATGCTTATCTAGGGTTGAAACGCAAATATGACTCGCCGAAGTTCGCTGGAGCTCTAGTGAGTTCAGAAATGATCCTTTGGAGTTAAAAACTCCATAAAACAATCCGTGAATAGTCTTTAAAAGATCCATGAGGTCACAAGGAATCTCAAGAACTCAACAGTTAACGTAATTAAAAATTAAATCAAAAGATATGCTTCGAATTCAAAGAAAACACAATCTGAGTTTGCTGGAACTCAGATTGACTCCTTTCACTCAATTGAGTGAGGGAAACAGGTCAATAGCAAGTGGCGATGGTGAAAATGTGATTAATTAAGCGAAATAACTCCTTTGAGCTCACCATGGACAGCAACTCAGAGGTTGAGATGAAATTTAGGCATTTATGATTTAGGCGGTTATTTATCAAATTAAAATGTCAATCGGGGCCCTTAAATGATGTATAAGTGATGGTGGGCCCCTAAGAAGGTGATTTAAGCTCGGGGACTTTCGTCGTGTATAGTGGAGGTCTTTAGTGAAGGTGGAGGTGAACTAGGTGCATATGCTGATAAAAGTGAATGAAGAGATAGGAAATGGAATCGTGAGATGAAAAGAAGGGCGCTCAGTGAATTAAAAAGACAAAAGAACACTCTAGACGAGCTCAAGGAGCTCGTCGGAGCTGAAAAAGACAGTAGAAAACCTAACTTTACAATTAACTACCTACTTAATTAACTATGCTAACCTACTGTTACCTAAACGAAGGAGGTAGGAAATCTCTGTTGAAGGTCGTAATGGAGGAGGAAATCAGAGGGAAGGGGAATAAGTCTGGCGAATGAGTTTGCAGAGTGGAAGCAAAGTTCGAAGTCGTCGCTTTGTCCAGAGACGTGGTAGAGGACGACTGAAATCGACGAATGGTGGAAGTGATCGGAGGGAGTGCGTGAAGGCAAGAATAGGTTGTCGGAGTAGGAGGGTGATGAGAACCTCATCATGAGTCCTAACTAGCATATTTTGATATGATAGAATGAACAAAAGCTCCTACATAACCTAAAGGAAGGCCTAATTCAGGGAATTACTGATCTCAAAGGAAAAAATGAAACAAGGGGTAAAACTGTAATTTTACCACTACAGTATATCAATGGGATTTCTAAGGGTCTAGACATAGGTCAATTGGACTTAATGAGAGAAAAACTGGGATGGTTCAGTCAGATTAGGGTTATTATGAAATTTGGGAATTAAATGACATTCTGTAATCCTAAAACAAACCTACTTTAATTCACAAGGTTCTAGGCAAGATAAAAATCAAATAAACCCTCTAAACTTCATGGAAAAATATCCCCTAGGGTTTAGAACCTTCAATTTGACCTTTGGAACCTATTTTGACCTAGATTAGGGTCTATGCCCAATATTTGACATAATTTAGGTTTTCTTGCAAAATATCCAGTAAAACATGGTAAAACCTAAAATCCAACTTCACCATTGGATTCGTTAGGTCCAAATTAGGTTTATACCAAAATTTGCACCTAAGGGAAGGTCGTCTTGACCCACCTTGCAAATTGGTCGACCAAATTACATTTAGACCCTCAACTTTTTGAAACCCTTGCAAATTCCCCCCTAACTTCTTCGTCTCTTTCTTTATTTCGGTCCATCTGCCATCTCAATAGGGACCATACCTTCGGCAACTTTGCGCGGAGGTTTTCTTCTTGCTTGCATGGGGAGCCACCCCCCGATTTGAAAGGGAGCTGGAGCTCCCTGTGGAGCCTCCTTCCGCATGGGCAACTCCCCATGTCCTGAAACCCACCATACCTTTCATGCGAACGCTCGAGAGGTATGGGTCTCCCTCCGGCCTTACCTCCGGCGTGGCATTCTCGCCTCCTCCGTGCGCTTCCCGTTCTGCCTACGCCTATTTAAGGAAGTGCAGACCACGCCGCTTCCTTCAAGCTCAAATTGGCTGAAGATTACCCCCCAATCTCATCTCCTCACTCCGGTCAATTGCCCGAAGCTTCCGGCGACTCTTCCTCCTTCTTCTCGTCACTCTGCCACCGTACCAGTGGTAGAGCCAGCTCCACCGTTCTCCTCCGCGCCGCGCCATACCAGCGTGCGTCCTTCGACCCTCTTCGTCGTCGCCATCATCTCTCCCCTGGGCCTCTTCATCTCCGGCGACGGCAGTACCCGCTGCTCTCCCTCTGCCTCCCCCTTTCGCTCCAAAACTGTCAGTTAAGTTCCTCTCCCTTTATTCTTCATTTCCCCTTCATCAATTTTTAGTTTCGATCCCTCGACCGCCACTTCCACCACCATCATTTTCACCTTCGACCACCAACTCCGGCGAGACCGCTCCACCTCCACAGGCCGTTCCACCCCTCGCCGACAAGTCCCTAAGCACCACCCCGACTCACTGATCATCCTCCGCACCTTCACCAGCCGCCACACACTCTATACACCTCCACCGACCACACCCACCTGCACGCACACAGTGTGCCCTAGGCACACACGCACAGGCACCCTCACGCCACGCCAACCACCGGGCCACCTTTGCCTTGTCACGGCGAAGCCTGCTGAGTGTTTTGACAGGGCCGCGAGGCCAATTTTGTGTTTTCAGATTCAGAGCCATCGCCACCATTGACGCGCAGCTCGAAGCTCGCTTGAAGCTTCGCCCAGGCCTTGCTGTTCTAGGCCTACACTCCCAGGTCGCGCGGAATCTCCTCATGCACGGTTCCAGGCCTTCACTTGGAGTCGAGAGACTCTGCAGCTGCTACAATCGAGCGTGACACCTGCTGTGGGTGCGCGTGAGACGAAGGTGGGACGTTTAGTCCCACCTCGGAAGTGGATGAGCAGACGCAGCAGCATAAATTGAAAAACTGCTATAAGCTCTTCACCTCCTACTCACAGGGTGAGGTCCCTCGCTCACTCGACCCGGTCTCGTCCGCGACCCACGCCCCCACGGACCTGGCCTGACCTGACTACCCGTGCACTCCTCACCTACCACTGCACGCCAGTGGGCCTGGTCCCGAGCACTCTAACTCGACCCGATTACCCAGCTGGCTCTGAGAGAGCAAAGAGAGAAATAGAGAGAGAAACGCGAGAAGGGTAGGGGTAGATTTTGCCTCTATACGCAAGAAAGGAAGAAGAAAGGAGAAGGAAGGACTTGAAGAAGAAAAAGGAGGAGGTGCAGCAGCTGAAGGAAGAGGAAGCTGAGGACTTAGCCTCACAAGAGAGAAGAAGAAGGCAGAGGAAGTTGCCAACGAAGAAGAAGACTACAGAAGAAGGGCATCTAAAGGAGAAGGTCTGCAGAAGCCAAGGAAGGAGGAGGCGCAGTAGCTCAAGAAGAGAAGAAGAAGAAGCCAAAGAGGAAAAGAAGAAAAGAGAACGAAGGAGCTGCCACAACAGAGAAGGAAGAAGAAGGAGCCTGAAGAAGCACTGTAGCAGAATACCACTTAAGGCGTCTGATTCACAGAATCAGAAGCCTGAAGATAGGAAAGACAGAGAAAGAAGAGAAGAGAGAAAGCAAAGAGAAAAAGAAAGAGAGGAGAAGAAGGAAGAAAAGGAATTTATTTCTTTTTAATTTTGTCTCTAGCATTTATCTTCCTTGCATCAATATTGAACATATTTGAGATTGTGATTTTCTGCTTCTAAATACCAGTTTGCTCCCTGAGTTCGACATCGGAATGTTTTTGAATTTTGAGTAATAAATAAATAAAATTTGATAATCATTTTTCGCAGTATACTACAGCACACTTATCTTTTTAAAACACTGCGAAATCAAGCGATCAGAGGGCATAGTCTATTAGTTAGCTTTAGTTGGGGAAAGGAGGTAGGGAGCTAACCGCTCAAATCGGAGGGATGGATAGCTAGTTATAGGTGATGGTGAAGGTAGAGGGGGTTGTATCTAGATGGAAAAGGGTCTAGGTGCAAGGTAACCACCGGCGTCGTCTCCAACACCGGTGAGCTTACCTCTTAAACCTAAATAGGATTAGAACTTCATCCGGTCCGTCGGATGCGAAGAGGAAGGTGAGCGGAAGCTCCGGAGAAGGGTGAACAAGTTCAGGCAAGGGATGGGTGGTGATCAAGTGGTGTGGTGACCAGACGCTCTCATCCATCCAGTGCAAGGAAGAAGAGGAGGAAGAAGACGACGGTGCACATAGGGATGTAAATGCAAGAATTCATAAGGACCTAAACTAAATAAAAGGACTCAATGGAAATAGAAACCTAAGGACTAAAACGTAAACTTAGGTTTTCAAGGTTTATTTTAATTTAATTCTTTTTCAACTTTTTATATATGATTATAAATTAGATAAATATTATATATATACCTTGAATTTACGTTTTTGACCTTTTTAGCTTATTTAAGTAATTAATTAAGTTACTTAAGTTATTACATACTTAGGGTTAAATATTTGTAATGTTAAATTAAATATCAATTTAGCTAAATATCTATAATTTGAGTCCAAATTATTATTAAGTTATTAATAACATTAATTGATATTTAATTTAATATTATTAAGTTATTTTATGGTCATTTAATATATTGTCCCTTATATTATAATTAAACCCTAAATAGACATATTCTTAGCTAATTAACTAGGGAAACTAGTTAATTAAGGGTATTTAAGAGCCATGATGAGTCTCTCATCAGCAGTCAGCGGGTCACTGCCCGATTCCTGCTATCCCCTCGAGGTGAGCTACTGAGCAAGAGAGTGGGGCGAGTGCTACTTTTTGCGAGCAATGGTCGGCCATCGCGAGAAATAAGTCCCTTCCCCTTGTAGGACAAGTCTGGCTTCTTACTACCATTGTAGTAAGGTGGAGGCCTCAAACATCGAGAGTGGTAGTTATAGGATTGCTTCATACGAAGCAGGGACTACGTGTGTGGGGGTATTCAGTGCTAGCCACCCTTAAGGGGTGGGTCCGCCGTTGCATGAATGAAAGGGGATGTCCCAGTTCCTGACGGCCTTATGAGCCTGCTTTTGGGTGCATTGGCCCTTTTGGGGTGGCAGTTGCCCCGGGACCTTTGAGAGGGAATGAGCTTCTGTCTGACCTCGACGAGCTTGACAACATCATGAGGCAAAAAGGGAAGGCGCGGAACGCCGCGACTGAAGAGTTTGGCTATGATCCCGAAGTCACTTGGCAGATCAGCTGGGTTAGCCCCTCACTAGATTGCATGGACATGGTTCCTCTCTCCTTTCTTCATATGGGCTTCTTGGGTCACTTTGATTCAGCCTTGGGGTGTTTGCGCCAGAATGCCGCCCCTCCGTGTACCATACTTACCCTTTGGGGAGGCTGGGCACTAATGAGGTGTGGCTCATCATAATTAAAATGCTCAAGTTAAGTTAGAAACTAAGCTAAATACTATAGAATTAACACATGAAAAGGGTTAAATGTGGGAAACAACAAAAATGACCTAAAACATCAAATTTATATTAAAAATGCATACTTAGGTCAAAATTTGAGATATTCTATTAAAAGACGACAAATTGATGATTCAATTGCAAATTAAACACACATTTGGATTCAAAAGTTCAAATTAAATGTGGAATTGACTTCCTAAATGTTCAATTATGCTTCAATAAAAACTTCGTTGCATTTAGACATCATTAGGACCTTGCAATCGTTACATTACAACTAGGTTCTCAGGTCATAACATTTTCTTCACATAAAAACCACCCAAGGACCTATGTGTAAGCCGCCAGGGACCTTCTTGTAGACTCTAAGGACCGCACTATACCCATTATTTTCACTTATGGGCCGGAGTACAAATTTCCTACCCCTTCTCCCTTAAGGGCATCTTCACTTTTTGGATAGGTACTCCGGTTACAATCAGGTAGCAATCCATCCCGAGGATCAAGAAAAGACCGCCTTCACCTACCCCTTCGGAACTTATGCATTTCGAAGGATGCCGTTCGATCTCTGCAATGCACCCGCTACTTTTCAGCGGTGCATGCTTGCCATATTCTCAGATTCGGTAGGTGAATACCTCGAATCTTCATAGATGACTTCTCAGTATTTGGTGAATCATTTGACAATTGCCTCCTGCACTTGGTCCAGATCCTCAGACGTTGCATTGACGTGAACTTGGTTCTTTCCTGGGAAAAGAGCCACTTCATGGTACCTGAGGGAATTGTCCTGGCACATCTTATCTCTGAAATGGGCATCCAGGTTGATCGAGCCAAGGTGAATTTGATTTCCAAACTCCCTATGCCTAGCTAGGTCAAAGACATCCAATCCTTCTTGGGGCACGTCGATTTTTACCGTTGATTCATTCCCGATTTCTTAAAAATCGTGCGCCCCCTGACTAATCCATTATCTAAGGATGTCCCCTTTGAAATCACCAAGGAGTGCACTCAGTGAAATTCCCTACTAGAAGGGGGTGACGTAATAATTGCGGAAATAAATATAAACAATCTCACAAAATAGACAATCACACAAGTACACAAGTATTTTTTAGGTGGAAACCCAAACCGGGTGAAAACCACCACCTAACCCTCTCGAGTTAGGATTTTCCGATCAACCAAGTTGATCAAAATCCACTAAACGAATCACTTTAAACGAGGGTGATTCAACGTCAAATACAACCACGCTACAAGTGCGAGGGTAGCGTTCCTCAACCCCTTCTCTTCACGAGAAGGATTTTGTCCCTCAAAGGAGACGGGAATTCGCAAAGCGAATACCCAACCAAATAACAAAGATAAAAGAACAATAATCCTATAGAGCCAACAAAGTAATTTTAAACCTAGCTTCTATAGGAATTAGGAAACTCCCCTTTGAAAGAACTGCGTTGGCGACGCGGATGCGTGAACAACACGACGGCGCTACGTCGCTCTCGTGAACTACGGCGGGAGAGCGGGTGCGCAAAGCTTGATGCTCTCAAGATGAAGAATTAGAGCTTGGAGAGCAAGAGAGTCTTTTTGGACATAAAAGAGTGTGAAAGTGTGTAGCTAGGTGTGTCTTGGTGTGTGTTAGTGTGTAAAGGCTCCCCTCTATTTATAGAGGCCTTAGGAAGGCTTTGGAAGGCCTAGAAAAGCTTCCATAGCCGTTGGCTACAAAGCCCAAGTGAATCAGCCCGAAATCAGGAACAATCATTGCACTGACAGGGTAATCAAACGTCTAATTCTGGCACCAGACGTCTGGAAGACCACTTTAAGACATCTGATTTCAAGGTCAGACGTCTGATTTCGTTCGGGTTCCTTCCTGACTTAAATCAGATCTAAACAGGGTTCTTGTGCAAGTCCATCAGACAACATACAGGATGTCTGGCACTATGTCTGGATGTCTGGAAACCTACTTTTTTGTGGGAATGGATTTGCAATGGCTAGAAAATCTCTGAGAAGAGATTTTCGGGTCAGTCGAGGCAAAACGGTCAATTATCATACGTCTAGAAGGGCTTAAGGACGTCTGATAAGGCTCTAACGGTCATATCCTTGAATGCATTCTAAGAGAGCCAACGGTCCACTAATTGGACGTCTAACAAAGTCATCAAACGTCTCCTAGGACGTCTGGTCTAAGGTCTGGACGTCTGATTTCATCAAACAGAACTAGTTATGTCTAGCCTAAATGTTATCAGACGTCCGAATCAACAGTCAGACGTCTTAAAACACTTTATCTGACGTCTGATTTGGGAATTAGACGTCTGGAAATGCTGTTTAAATCCTATATTGGTTTTCTAAATTCTCTACAGAAAACCTAAGTATCCTAGGGTTGTGCCGGTGTTCCTAGGACTACTGTTAGGGTACTTTGAGGCTCTTTAACATAATTTTCTAAGGAAATAAAGAGCAAGAAAATAACGACAAATGTACATGAAAGGAATAAAAGAATTCTATCCTATTCTTCTTGTCTTTGCATCTTCAATCTATCGCTCCTCGCGAATCTCCTCTGTTCTCCATCAAGCTCCTCCAATCCGTCCTGGATGCGAGCTCGAATTCCGTCTAATCACGTCTACATTTGCAATTGACCTAAAATCTAAGACTCCAAGTGCAAATGTTAAATAACACGTGTTTTGTTATCATCAAAACAAATGATCGTGGTGCTCTAGCACCAACACTCAGGCATTTGAAATCCTGCGTGATTGAGTTACCTAAGCACCTATCCTGCAGCCCCCTGATTGGTCTCAACCCTTTGAGATCATGTGCGATGCATCTGATTACGTTGTAGGTGCAGTACTTGACCAGAAAATAGACGATAAACCCGTGGTAATCTACTAGCTAGCAAGACACTTGACGAGGCTCAACATAACTACACAGTTATTGAGAAAGAGCTACTAATCGTAGTATTTGCCCTGAAAAAGTTCAGATCGTATCTTTTGGGTTCCCGTATTATCATTTACTCAGATCACATTGCTATGAGGCACCTCCTTGCAAAGAAGGATGCAAAACCTCAGCTAATCCGCTGGATCTTGCTGTTGCAAGAGTTTGACCTTGAGATTTGCGACAAGGCAGGGAAATAGAATGTGGTAGCTGATCAGTTATCCCACCTTCCTTTTGATATTATCAACCCTTCTAGACCCATTACTAAACATTTTCCCAATGAGCACCTCCTGACTATCAGTGTGGTACTTCCATGGTTTGTTGATCTAGTAAACTACTCGGCATCACATCAGATCACGTCCGATTGGCCAAAAGCCAAGAAGGACAAATTACTTTCCAATGCCAAGTACTACTTTTAGGAAGACCCGTATCTCTTCCGCATTAGTGCTGATCAGATCATCCGACGGTGCGTTCCTGAAGTGGAAATTCAGGACATTTTGTCTTTCTGCCATGATCAGGCCTGCGGTGGATACTGCTCTGGTCATAAAATCGTAGCAAAAGTCCTCCAGTGCGGCTTCTATTGGCCCATGATTTTCAAAGATGCATACAATCACTATAAGGCATGCATTCGTTGCCAGACCCTAGGCAACATGAGTCGCTGTGATATGATGCCCTTACAGCCGATTCTCGTATGCGAAATCTTCAATATCTGGGGGATTGATTTTATGGGACCCTTCCCTATTTCGGACAACTTTGAATACATTCTTCTCGCTGTTGACTTCGTATCCAAATGGATCGAAGTCATTCTGACCTGAACCAACGATCATAAGGTGGTTATCAAATTCATTCATCAGAACATCTTTTCTCGATTCGTGATTCTACGTGCCATAATCTCCGATGGAGGGACCCATTTCATGAATGCTCAGTTCAGATCACTGATGACCAAGTACGGGGTGTCACATAGAATCTCGACTCCTTGTCACCCCCAAGCTAATGGTCTAGCTGAGTTATCAAATCGGGAGATCAAGAAAATCCTCCAGGTTACTGTTCGACCTGACAGATAAGATTGGTCATCCTGACTTCCGGAAGCTTTGTGGGCTTATAGAACTGCTCACAAAACCCAATTAGGCATGTCTCCCTTCAGATTGGTGTACAGGAAGGCATGTTACCTCCCCGTCGAATTGGAGCACAAAGCCTATTAGACAGTACGGAACTGCAATCTCGATCTTTCTCAGGCAGGAACCCACAGAAAGCTTCAAATGAGCGAGATTGATGAACTGTGCTATGACACGTATGAGAACTAGCGAATTTACAAAAAGTGGGTTAAGGCCTTTCACGACAAGCACATATCCAGAAAGATCTTTTTCCCTGATCAGAAAGTCTTACTCTTTGACTCCAAACTCAAATTATTCCCAGGAAAACTCAGATCAAAATGGATTGGATCATACCTTGTCCGACGAATCTTTGGAAATGGAGCTGTCGAAATTAGTCAACTCAGCCACGATTTAGAACCTTTTGTTGTGAACGGTCAGAGACTCAAACCGTTTATGGAACTTGACAATACAAACTTGGCTGAGGTATCTTTTACCCTCCATTCTCTCTAAACTCATTGCGCCCGACTGATGGCATTAAACTTAGCGCTTAACGGGAGGCAACCCGTCATTTTCAAAATCCCGAAACCCTTCCTGACACATCTCATGCTGAAATCATATTGCACTTTATGGTTCATCCATTAGAACAGCCGACTCCACCTCTAATACCGTACTCGAGCTTGAAATCGTCCACAACAGTCACCCCGACCCATTCACCCACCCAACACCTGTTCTAATGAATGATCTAAGCTAAACTCGAACCCACCTAATTTATAATGACATTGCAAATCGTAGGCATGGGGGGTATTAAGGTGTAAAACGCCGTGAAATCACTTCACAAGAAAGGGTTTCATCAAAAAAATCACATAATCCAAAAATACCAAAAAATAAAAACTAAATTTTCTTTTTTGAAAAAGAACAAAAATATAAGGGAGGAAATTTTGATGGTATACCAATTTTTCAGGAGAAAAAGGGAGGAGATAAAAATGTCAAAAAGGAGCACAATTTGAAAAGAAAAGAAAAAGAGATAGTCATTAGTAAAAAATTAAGAAATTGACCTAGCTCTAGACCAAATCAAATGAAAGAAAATGAAAGGCAAAAGGTGCTAAAGAAACAACAAAAAAGAGATTAGTAGGAATGCTGATCTTAGGCCTCTTGGGCTGCAATCCTAGGCTTAAAAATTTAAGTATCCGCTAAGATTTGGATAGTCCACAAGAGGTTGGGGAAAATGCAAAGCTTAAGTATTAGGTCTAAGGCTTAGGGATTATTCGACCTCATTAACTGATCTCTAGTTTGCAAGACTCGGTAACCTAAGCACCCTAATCCGCACACAGTCAGGTTCTGTGCGCCTAAGTATCAAAATCACACAAATGCGTTAAATCTATTCTGAAAAAAAATGTTAACTAGATTAGGAGAGGTTGATCAACACAAGTTGAATTAGACGAGTTCCCGGCATGGAGAGGTGGGAAATTCCCCTCGAAGATACGTAATAACATATCGTCTCCTCAGTGCTTGTCTCCTAGGATATCTAAATATCCTACCGGGGGCACGTAAGCACCTTGTGCTGGTTCAGATGCCATGGGTGGCATTATCTTGAATTGTCGATTGCCAGGGTCTAGATTTAGCTACAAAACACCATGGGCAAGATTATCTCAAAAGCTCGAAAGCCAGGATTCTGGGGGTTGCCATGGGCGATGCTATCTAGAAGCATCGATTGCTAAGGACCCTGGGAGGATTAATGGTAGGGACTAGGAATCCGATACAGATCGTGTTGTAAAGCTAATCCGAAGCTAGAAATAAAAAGAAAAGAGAGAGAAAACTCTCCAAAAATAAAGAAAAGTTCTTCTATCTCTCTCTTACAAAGACTCACTGCAAACTGAACTTAGGCTAAAACATGTTACAAGCACGTGTGCTTTAACCGCGGAGTTCAACGAACCTTAGGTTAGTTCCTGTGGGCCTTAGAAACCTTCGTGGCGGACTAAGGCTAGAGTCGGTCAGGTCCGGATCTTGGTTGGTACCTGAGTTGCCTACAATCAGCATTCTAACCTAATCTACAAAAAAGCACACATCAGAGTTTTTAAACATCAAAAGGCATATGGTCTAGAATCAAAGTTAATACATTAAAATTTTGCTAAGGGACTAGAAAAAGCTAGGCATGAGGGTATGATGAGAACACCATCATGAGCCATAACTAGCTCATTTTGATCCAATTAGTCAGTAAATGCTCCTACATAACTGCCACAGAGTCATAAGTCACTGCATAATCATTTTGAGGGAAAAATAAGAAATTAGGGTTAAAATTATAATTTTACTAGTATATCATGAATGCAGTACAACCACGGGTTTTCTCAAGGGTTGAATGAAGGTCAAATGGTCTTAAAAAGATAACAAGTGGGTTAGAACAATCAGAAAAGGGTTTGCAGATGTTCTGAGAATTAAATGACTTTTTGAAATCCTAAAAACTGACCCGCTTAATTAACTGAGGTTCTGGTTAGGATAAAATTCACCTAAACGCTCTTAAAATCATAGAAAAATATTGTCTAGGGTTTGGAACCTTCAATTTCATCATTAGAACCCATTTTGACCCAAAACAGAGTCTCAAATAGACATTCATCCTAATTTGGGTTTTTGCATAAATTACCTAGTCAAATGTAGTCAAAACCAAAATCCAACTTCACCATTGGATTCCTTAGGTCCAAATTAGGTTTATACCAAAATTTAGACCCAAGATAAGCATGTCTTGACCTGGTTTGTAACTTGGTCTTGTCTGATTACATTTCTACCCTTAACTAACAATATCTTTTGTAATAGACCCCTAACTTTAATATCATTCTCACAAAAAGGTCCCTGCAGCCATTAAACCTATTCTTACTTGCTCCGGCGACCTTAATTTTGGAAAGAACTCCCTGATTTCTTGACGTATCCCTTGCAAATTTGAAAGGGAAGTTTGTCAAGAAATTCCCTTCCTTTTGAACCCGATCCCATGCCCTAAAACTTACCCAATCTCTCATGCGAACACATGAGAGATTTGGGTATCAAGGAATTCCCAAACTCTGACGAGCTTTTCAAGCTTCCCAATCCTAAAACCTCCTCCTGAGGTCTATAAAAGAACCTCCTGATCATACCGTCCTCTTCAAGCTTGAATTAGACCAGAGTAACCCCCAATTCTTCTCTCCTCCTTCGGCCAAAATGCTCTTCAAGCTCCGGCGACCCTCCTTGCCTCTCCTTATCATCTGACAGCAATACCAGTGGCGGATTCTCCTTCCTTGCCTTCTTCCGCATCAAGTAGCACTAGCCGGCGTCCCTATCTTTTTCATCCAAGCCATCCAACCCTTATCAGAGCAAGCTTTGTCTCTGGTGCCAGCCATACCGCAACTGGCGCCAGCTCCGCTCCCCGTCCTCTGCTACCTCTCTCAAACGACTCCTCCGCCTCCCCTCATCACAACAGCAACTCCACACTTCATTTCAACCCTGCAACTCCATCTTCCAACTCACCGGCAGTCCTCCGGCAAGCCCTAGGGGCTTCCACAATTCACCTCCGCTGCCGCTTCCATGTTGCACTCCTCCGCCTCGACCTCAAGAGCAAAAGCCCTAACTTTGTTAGGTCAATTACTCCTCTAAAATCTGCACCCAACTTACGCACCTCCAGCCACCCTTCTCGAGGTTGTCAGACCTCCTCACACACAATCACAGTGCACCACCACCACCGTTGCACTCCACGATATCCGACGATACTTCCTGAATTGTTTTGATGAGGCTGAGAGGCCATATTTTGATTTCAGGTATCAGGTCTTCATCTGCCATTGCCGCAGAGCTTCGAAGGAAGCTTGAAGCGCTCTTCAGGTCTCGCAGCTCCAGATTTCGGTCCCAGGTGCTGCGGAACCTTCTCAGCAACACACGAAGCTGGTCAATTGGGAGCATTAACTACTTCCCTAACCTCAATCGAAGCTACTGACTGTAGTTGCCATCACGCGAGCAAAGCAGGGATGTTTAGTCCCATATTGGAAACAGCGGAAGCGGTGCTATCACATAAATTGAATTTGTGATAGAGGCTTATCGCCTCCAAACATGGGGTGAGGTCCGTCTCACCCACACACAGTTGCGCCTTGTCCGCGACACCTCACCCGCGAACCTGGTGCGCCTGACCCGCCTAAGCCTACACTCCTCGACTACGACCATGCCTGTAGCCTTGGACCCAGGTACGCGCCTACCCCTGGCTATACCCTGAAAGGCCTTGGGAGGGCAGAGCCTAAGAAGAGAGAAAGAGAGAGAGATTGCGTGGTGTTTACGTGGAGAAATCGTGTTTTAAGAGATGTTGCGTTGTAGTATAGATGAAATCACCGCGAAAACAAATAAGAATTTATAACTCGAAAACCAAGGTATCTGAGGTCGAACACAGGGAGCAAGTTGGTATCTTGAAACTAAGATCACAATCTCAAATTACTCAACAGATAATGTTCAACAATAATATCAATGTAATGAAAGCTAAATAGATGCAAAAAGAATGTTCTCTCTTCTCCGATGTCTTCTTTCCTTGTGAATCAGATGTCTGATTTTGTGAATCAGACGTCTTAAACTTGTGTTGCTACAGTGCTTCTCTGATTTGCCTTCTGATTTCTGACTCCATCTCTCCTTCTGCCTCTGCTTCTGCGACTAAGTCCTTCTCCTTCCTTCCTTAGCTGCTCCTGCCTTCAGCTTCTTCTTTCTTCCCTTCGGCTACAGTGCTTCTTCCTCTTGGGCCTTGTCTTCTGCCTTCAAGTCCTCCTGCCTCTACTTAGCTTCACCTCAGCTATGCCTTCCTCTTCCTTCTTCTTCCCTACACACAGGGAAGCAAAACCTAACCCCTACCCTCCCCCGCATCTCTCTCTCTATTTCTCTCTTAGGTATGCTCTCCCAGAGCCGGGTAATCGGGTTGGGTTTCGGGTGCTCGGGTCCAGGTGCACCGGCGTGGGTGTAATGCACAAGGAGTGCGTGGGATAATCGGGTCAGTCAGCTAGATCTGCGGGGCAAAGGTTGCGGACGAGGCGTGCATGTGAGCGAGGGACCTCATCCCATGTCTGTTGGAGGACATGAGCTAAGAACACAAAAACAACTTATACTATGCACCGTGCTCTCACGTTCATAAGGTGGGACTAAATATCCCACCCGCTACTGCGCTCGCGCCCGCAGGAGACCTTCTTCAATTGCGGCTGCTGGGTTGCTTGCCAAGCCAATTGCCTGGCTGTATGAGTTCGCAAAACCAATCCGCTTCACCTGGGACTCTGACGCCTGAGTGGATGCGGCCTGGAGCAAAGCTTGCAGCCTTCTTGCTCCTTGCATCAATGGCGGAAGGGGGGGTCGACCTGAAGTTCATGAATATAGCCTTGAGGCCCCATTAAAACACATGAGGAGATTCCCCGTGTCTTGGCGAAGGTGAGACGGTGGGTGGCAGGATGTGGGGTGGCCTAGGCATGCTTGCCTAGGTCACCCTGTGGTCGTGCTTATGGGTTTGGTCGGGGGGTGTATAGGGAGGTGTTGGCGGTCGAAGGATGGGCGGAAAGTGATCAGTGGACGATGGTGGAGGTGGTGTGGTGTATGGTGAGGTGTGTGGAGGTGCGAAGCGGTGGAAGCGCCTCGCCAGTGGTCTGCCAGAGGTGGAGAAGGTGGTGGTGGTCTGTGGTTGTCGGGGCGTGAAAGTAGAAATTGATAAGGGGAAAAGAAAGAGTAGGTGAAGGAGACTTTTCTGTGAGTGGCTGGATGAAGGGAGAGTAGAGGGGCAGACGGCGCGTATATGCCGTCATCGGAGACAAAGACCCAGAGAGAAAGGTGGCGACGACGAGTAGGATATAAGCGCGGGCGCAGGTATGGCGCGACGTGGACGAAGGAGGCGGAGATGACTCTGCCACTGGTATGGTGGCAGAGCAACTAGAAGAAGGACGAGGAGTCGCCAGAGCTTGTGGGCATTTTGGCTGGAGGGGAAAGGAGGAATTTTGGGGGTAATCTCAGGCCAAAACAAGCTTGGAAGAAGCGGCTAGACCTGGAGCTTCTTTTATAGGCATAGGCAGAGGCCCTTGTGCTTGGAAGGTGAGCTTCCAAGCGCAAGACTCTTGCCGGAGGTTGCTGCAGGTACGATACCCATGCCTTTCAAGCATTCGCACGAGAGACAAGGTGCGAATCAGGGCATGGGAAGCTGCTCAGACGGTAGAGGATTTCTCATAGGACCCCCTTTTAAATCTGAGAGCAACTCCCTTGGGAAGGGAGGAAAAATCCTCCTCGAAACTTCACCGGAGGCATGGGTCCTCTACTGCAATGGCAGAGGGACCGGAATGCAAACAGTGACGAGGAAGATAAGGGGGTCTATGCAAGGATTTTCAAAAGTTAGGGGCCAGAATGTAATTGGGTGGACTATTTTGCAAAGTAGGTCAAGATGACCTTCCCTTAGGTCCAAATTTTGGTACAAACCTAATTTGAACCTAAGGAATTCAATGGTGAAGTTGGATTTTAGGTTTGACCATGTTTGACTGGACATTTTGCATAAAACCTAAATTAGGTCAAATATTGAGCTAGGACCCCAATCTAGGTCAAAATAGGTTCCAAAGGCCAAATTGAAGGTTCTAAACCCTAGGGGATATTTTTCCATGAATTTTAGAGGGTTTAGTTGATTTTTATCATGACCAGAACTGATGTAAACATGTTTACACTACATAAGATGTCTATTTATGCATGTTTTTAAGCATAGAATTGCATTACATATTATAAATATTGCATAGCATGCATTATCTTGCATTTAGAATAGTTTGAATAAAATGTAGGTTAATTGTCTCCTTTTATGTTCAGGGACAGGGAAAAATTTTTATTGGGACATCGTATCGAAGATCGAACCGTACAGATGTGATCAGGGTGACGATTGGAGTTCAACGACTCCAAGATCGCCCTAATCAGACACCTGTAGCATCAGATAGAGACTGAGGAATCCTAGAAGATCAAGGGCCAAGATGGTGTGAATCCACACTTCAGATGACAAATCCGACCACACGGATGGATTCGGATCGACGATAGCAGCCTAACGGTGCGAAAATCGACTCAATTCAACAACCGTGGCACCATCTACATCATCCAGAAGATAGACGGGCAAGATGGAGCCACGTGGCACCATCTCAGCAGCCAAACCGACCACTGCACTCACCGCACCCTCTCTTCTTCATCGCCTCTCCGGTGTTGGATGTGCATCCAACGGCTGTGGATGCGCGCGCACGAAACCTTCCTGCAACATAAAAGCCTTCATAGCGCGTTGGTCGAACGTGCTTACGAGATAGAGGCGCGCGTTCGATTCCTCGCGAGGGGCTGCTGAGGTGCGATGGGCGGGCGTGATTGATCGCTCGATCGCGATCGAGCGGTCACGCCCGCGCGATAGCTCTCACACCGTGGCGCACGCCCGCGCATGACGCACCATCAGACGCGGCGAGTGCACGTAGAGGAGGTGCGGCAAGGAGTGCTCTCAGCCGGTCGATCTTGTGATCGAACAGCCAAGATTTAAAGAACGTGGAAAGGCGTTGAGCGCGGGGAGATGAGAGAGCACACGCGCGTCGCCCACTACGCCCATGTTCGGACCTTTAGCGACGGATTTATCCGTCACTAAAGGTCCTGAATTAATGATTTTCAAATTAAAAAGACCAAATTGCCCTCACTCCTTGCAACTATAAAAGGAGACCCCTTCCATATGAAATTCTCATCCCTTCCTTCTCTTCTCTCCCTCTCCAAAGCTCAAGAGAAGCTTGCCCCACACCCAGGATGCTTCTCAAGTGATAAAGTCCAATTTCCGTCTCCCTTTTGAAAGCGGATCCCGCAACGACGACGACATGCTACCCCGTTCCCGTTCCTCCCGCTTCATCCTCCTTTGTCCTGCTCCATTCCCTATCTTCCAAGCGTCATTCCGTCCAGCTCGTCCTCCAAGCGACCGTCGAGGAGGATAATTCTCTCCCCATTCTTTTTTTTTAATGCATTCTATAGTAGATTTACTATTTTCTAGTGTAATCATTTTCTGCTTTCTAGTCGTAATATTTAGTGTCACGAACAATCTCTTTGATAATGAATTCCATGTTCATTCTACATCGCTTTTTGGTTTTTGTTTGCAATATTCTCTCTCTCGCTCTTCTATTTATTGTAAATAAATAAATAGTTTCTAATCAATTAATCTACTTCGTGACAAATAAAACAAACGTGTATTTTTAAATCAAACGTCTGCCTCCCTGAGTTCGACCCGGGATTTCTATTCTGGTATAAATTTTATTTGTTGAACACGAGTTCTTCGCTTTCAAACTACAACGACAGGTTTTTCAAAACCAAATACGAGCGTAGCAACTTGTAGCTTCAACAAGAACCCTGTGAAATTAAGTGAGTTTGTTTTAGGGTTATAGAATGTCATTTAATTCTTAAATTTCACAATAACTCTTTTTTGACTGAACCAGCCCATGTTTTCTCTTATTAAGTCCAATTGACCTATGTCTAGACCCTGAGAAATCCCGTTGATGTACTGCAATGGTAAAATTGTAGTTTTATCCATTGTTTTATGTTTTCTTCCCAGATTAGTGATCCCTTGAATTAGGCCTTTCTCTTGGTTATGTAGGAGCTTTTGTTCTCTTTTCTAGGTCGAAAAGAGCTAGTTAGGGCTCTTGATGAGGTTCTCATCACGTAGGTAAGGGGAGGGTTTTGCTACAGAGGGAAACGGCTGACACTTAGCCGTTTGAAGGACCTTCCCCCTCTATGTGAAGGAGGAGAATAGAGAAAGAAAGAAGAAAGGAAGAACAAGAGCAGAAGAAGTAAAGCAGAGAAAGAGACGGAGAAGAATAAAAAGAGGAAGGGCCGTAGCTGAACAGTAAGAGAAGAAGAACAAGGAGAAGAAGAAGAATAAAGAAGAGAAAGAAGCTGAGAGACCCTTAAGTCTCTAGCACTATAGCACAGGGCTATTTAGACGTCTGATACTTTGATTGCACATACTTGAGGCTTGATTTAAGTGTTATTTGTGAGGAGTAATTGGTGATTTAAATCACCATTTTACTTCGTTATTTTTGCATATTGATTCTGACATTATTCTTATTGCAATCTCTATTCTTGATTTAAAATTGTGATCTTGAGTTTTGAAGTCCAAATTGCTCCCTGTGTTCGACTTCAAAACTTTTTCGAGTAATAAATTGACTTGTTTGAACGCTATTTTGGCTATACTACAATGGGATGATTTTAAAATCCAATTCAGATCGCTCAAACATCTCCCGATTAGAGACCTCGATTTGCCCATTGGTTTAGGGATGATAAGGTGTAAAAATACGATGTGTAACCCCATATTTTCAAAGTAGGTTCCTAAACTGGGCCTTGTTAAAATGGGATCTGCCATCTGAAATGATAGCACAAGGTAGCCCAGAACGAGCGATAATATGACTTTGTATGAAAGGAATGACAACTCGGTGATCATTTGTGCATGTGGGTACGGCTTCGATCCAATGAGATACATAATCAACTGGGAGTAAAATATACTCGAAGCCAAAAGAGGATGGAAACAGACCCATGAAATCTATGTCCCATATATCAAAGATCTCACAGACTACAATCGGGTTCAGAGGCATTATGTCTAATCGGGACATTCTACCAAGAGTTTGGTAGCGACTACATGCCTTGCAAAATGTCTATGAATCTGCAAATAAAGTGGGCCAATAAAAGCCACATTGCAGAACTTTTGCAGCGGTCTTACGACCAGAAAAATGACCACCACAAGCCTGGTCATGACAAAAGGAAAGAATAGAATCAATCTCAGAAGATGAAACACAACGCCTAATGATTTGATCGTTGCAGAGTCGAAACAGATACGGATCTTCACAAAAATAGTATTTGGCTTCTAATTTAAGTCATGATTTCCGATTCCACATCCCAATCAAGCAAGGAATTGATGTGTAACCAAATAATTGATAATGTCTGCATACCAAGGAAGATCTGACGATATAGCCAAAAGATGTTCATCAAGGAAGTGCTTAGTGATTGGAGATGATTCAATAAACTCAGAAGGAAGGCGAGAATGGTGGTCGGCAACAGCATTCTATCATTCCACCTTATCACAAATTTCTAGGTTAAATTCTTGCAAAAGCAAGATCCATCTAATTAACCTAGGTTTCGTGTCCTTTTTGGATAGAAGGTGTCTGATAGCAGAGTGATCAGAGTACACAACGATTCGAGATCCGAGTATATAAGATCTAAACTTTTCTAATCCAAATACTATCGCTAGTAATTCCTTTTCTATAACCGTGTAGTTCCTTTGTCCCTCACTCAAAGTCTTACTAGTGTAGTAAATCACTACTAGATTTTTCTCTATTTTCTGTCCCAAAATAGCTCCAACTGCGTAATCTGATGTGTCACACATGATTTCAAACGGTAAATCCCAATTAAGTGGTTGTAGGATTGGAGCCTGTGTAACTCTGTCTCTCAATGTCTCAAATGCAGATATACACTCATCTCAAAAGTCGTGTCCTTTGTGAGGAGGTTAATAAGTGGTCGAGCAATCTTCGAAAAGTTGAGTATAAATCTTCTATAGAAACCCACATGCCTGAGAAAAGATCTGATACCCTTGATCGAGTCAGGAATTGGAAGATTTGAGATTTGATTGATCTTGGCTCGATCTACTTGGATACCTCACTCAGATACAAGGTGGCCAAGTACAATACCCTCTGGAACCATAAAATGGCTCTTCTCCCAGTTGAGGACATGATCCACTTCTATACATCTCTTAAGAATCTTCGACAAATTATCCAGACAAATATCAAATGTTTCCCCGAAGACTGAAAAATCATCCATGAATACTTTCATACATTCACCCACCATTTCAGTAAAAATGGCTAACATGCAATGCTGAAATGTCGCGGGTGCGTTGTAAAGACCAAATGGCAATCTTCGGAAAGCAAAAGTTTTGAAGGGGCAGGTGAAAGTCATTTTCTCTTGATCTTCGGGATAAATTGAGACCTGATTGTATCTAGAGTAACCATCCAAGAAGCAGAAGAACCTATTACCAACTAATCTCTCAAGGACTTAATCAAGGAATGGCAAGGGAAAGTGGTCCTCCTTTGTAATCGTGTTGAGCTTGAGATAATAGACGCAAACCCATCTTGAATTCGCAATTTGTGTGGGAATGGTTTCTCTAGATTCGATCTTGATTATGGTGAGCCATGCTTTTTTAGGTTCCACTTGAATTGGACTCACCCAAGGGTTATCGGATATAGCATCTAGCCACTTGATTATTTCCTTCTTTACGACCTCCATCATATTCGGATTTAAACATCTTTGAGCTTCTCTTGAAGGTCGTGACCCATTTTCTATATAGATGTGATGAGTGCAATAATTGAGGCTAATCCCGGTGAGATCGTGTAGAGTCCACCCAATTGCCTTCTTATGATCTCGTAAAACCTTGATCAATTTTGATTCTTGTGATTTAAATAGATTGGCATTGATAATTACAGGATATGTTTGATTAGGTTCGAGATAGACATATTTAAGAGTATCAGGCAATGGCTTCAATTCTAGTGCAGGAGTCGAATCAACAGCAGGATTTGGGGCGGGATTTTCGATTACAAAAAGTGGCTGAAATGAGTCATATGATTCAAATTCAGGATCGAGTATAGATTCCGATAGCGGGTTTTCGATTTGAGGGTACAAGATATCAAAAGATATGTTTTCTAGTCACCTAAGGAACTAGGATCATCCTCAAAAATTGAAACAGATCTAATTTCCTCAATCCATTTGCAATCTAATACTCAAGAAGCTTTAAATATATCCAATTTATTGTCTTTTCCCCAAATTTTAATTCAATCTTTCCAGACTCACAATCTATGTTGGCCCTTGCTGTGGCCAAAAAGGGTCTCCCTAAAATAATTAGGGTATCTCTAATGCGTTCGGGTACTTCCATATCAAGTACAATGAAATCCACAGGAAAATAAAAGTCCCAAACTCTTACAATAATATCATCTAACATTCCCTTAGGTGACCTAATAGATCTATCAGCTAATTGTAAAGTCACATTAGTAGACTTAAGATTTTTTATTTGGAAATGGTCTACTAAGGATGAAGGAATGAGATTAATAGATGCTCCTAAATCTAGAAGACCTCTATCAAAACACTAGTCCTTAATTATACAGGAAATAAATAGAGAACCTGGGTCTTTCTTTTTCAAAGGAAGCGCACTTGAAATAATAGAGCTCACTTGCTCCGAGAGTACTACAGTGCTTCCTTTCCTCGGCTTACGCTTAGGAGTACACAACTCTTTAAGAAATCTCACGTAAGTCGGAATGTGTTTGATAGCATCTAGGAGTGGGATATGAATATGTACCTGTTCAAAAATTTTAACTAAATCCTCATCTAATGTAACAGGTTGCTTTTGTTTCCTGATCTTCTTCAAAGCTTCTGGGAATGGGACTTGGATTTCCTGTTCTACTGAGGTATTACCTTGATCTCGCGAATAAGCGGGAATTGCGAGATCGGGTGCATCACCTCTTACAGGTGTAGAAACAGGGGCCATTCTAGATGTACTAAGGTCTTGGGATAGGTTTCGTGGATCTACTGGATCCCTAGTGGAAGTTCCACAGTGGGTTGTAACAGAGTTAATACCTGCATGTGAAGAAGAAGCTGGTGAAGAAGATGATGCTTAATTCTGGAAAGAAGGATTAGAGAGTAAAGGCTGGTCACCTTGAGTCAAAAAAGATTGCTGCTGATTTTGATATTCATAATCATGAGTAGTAGAAGGTGGATTCTGATTCGGATTTTGATTCAGGGGTATTTGATTAAGGAAATGGGCTTGTCCCTAATTCGGATGTTGAAATCCCAGGTGTGGTCTCTGTTGGATATTCCTAGGGTTTGGAACTGGCTGGGATGGAAGGCCCCTAACTGACGAGACTCAGCTAACTGCCTGATTTGGCCCCTGAGATCAGCTAGTTCTGCCTAACATTACCGTTGTACATTAGCAAGAGCTACAAGTATGATGGTAAGAGCTACATTAACAAGTATTCTGTCGCTGGCTCTCAGTCACAGCTCGCAAAATCTGATCGAGCTACAAGTCTCTATTTGGCCTCTCGAAGTTCTGTGAACTCGCCTAAAATGACCTCACAATTGGTTGTTGAAATGGCAACATAGGCGGGTTTTGCCTGGTCTGAGTCAGATATGATGGTCTTTGTGAATGGTCAGACCAAGAGAAATTTGGGTGATTACATCATCTAGGATTATAGGTATTAGAATATGGGTTTGATCTCAGTGCGTATCCCTGAATGTCATTCAAATCAGAAGGATAAGGCGTGTTTTTTGCAAAAACAGGAAGTGGGGACAGAGGTGGGAAAGATTGTGGGATAAAGGTCCCGCCCTGGGTTGGTGTAGGAGTAGATAGAAAACCCAAGGAAGATGGATCACTCGAATCCAGATTATTCACAAACTCCCTCCCCACGGGAATTTGCGAAACAGGTAAACGTGCGGGATTCTGCGTAGCGAGAAGAGGCGTAAGAGATTTCATCATGTCTCGGACCTCGTCGAGATGCTTTGTTACAATATTGACTTTGTCCAGTTTCTCTGCTATGATTTCTAAATCCTTGGAACTGGACAGATTCCCGATCTCGTGAATGCCCTTCTACGGGTTTTGATGCACTGTATTAATAGTGCCCCACGTGAATTGCGACATTGATGCGTTGTTGATCGAGTTTTCCGCCATCCCTTCAAACAATTCTGAGGTGGATTCTGCGTCGCAATTCAAGAAATTCCCTCCACAAGAGGAATCGACTAGATTGTGAATGCCCTCTTGAAATCCATAATAAAAGATGTGCATTAGTGGCCAACGAGGGATGTCATGATGTGGGCATTTCCTTTGCAATTCATGGAAGTGTTCCCACACTTCATGAATTGGTTCTCCTTGATTTTGAGAGAAGGTAGTGATGGCTCGCCTTAATGCATTGGTGTGACCAATAGGGAAGAATTTCTTCAAAAATGCGGATTTAAGTTCAGCTCAAGTTAAGATTGGTCGTGCTATAGTTCTATACCAGTAGGCAGCCTTGTCTTTAAGGCTGAAGGAGAACATCTTCATCAAAAGGATTTCTCGACTTTGATTTCGAGGACCAAGAGTCTGAAATAGATTTTTTAGATCTTCAATATGTTGAAATAGATGATCGGATGCAAATCCGTAATAGTGTGGAATTAGACCTATAATATTTGGCTTTAATTCTGAGTCATTTCCCCAATGGGAATGCTAACATTAGGCTCTACTTGTGCATTAGATGGATTATAATAGTCGCAGAGTAGAGGCCTAGGATGAGGGATCGGTAAATCAAGGTTTTCAAAACCCGCCTCAGGTCGAGGTGGAGGACGGGTTTGTAGGTTCTGCAAATTTTGAAGAGCAACCATCAACAATTGATTTGACGGTTCTGCTCGAGCATATGAAGATTCTGGTTCAGGAGCGCCTTATGAACATCAAAAGGTGGCATCTCCCCCTGACCATAAGAGGAAGGGATCTCAGGATTCTGGTTCTGCATTTGCTCCATAGGATCAAATGCAGAAAAAGCAGATGTATCAGATTGAAAATTATTGGTTGCTTTAGTGCAACCAGCTTAGGAATACCTGTCAACGAAGATACGAGAGGCAGTTTCAAGGATTGCCTCTCGTGCATAAACCAAAAGAATGTGCAAAGGCACACACACCACTGAAAACAACGGCAAACAAGACCCCAAAATAGCTCAAAAAGTGGGTTTTTCTCTTCTTTCAAAGGAAAGAAGAAAGTCCTAGAATACGCAAAAATAATTTATACACAAACAAGTATAATATCAGTATCTAAATACGCGTCCTAAACCCGTGTCCATGCAAGTGCATATCCTTAAGGCTCAAAGGTCTAAGGTCTAGGATCGAGACCGCTCACTACAAGCTCTCCAGGGCTTAGTAGTGAGACAGACTTGTTGATCTTCGACCAAAGCCCTAAGAGGTGCAAAGAGGAGAGGTAGAAAAATCAGACTCGTGTGACTCTAGTGATCGCGCTGTGTGTGCAATAGCATGCAATAGATGTGAGCATAAAAACTCGCATGCATTTTGCAAATAGATTGAGTTACAAATTTTAATTATCCTCTTTTTACTTAATCTTTTCACAAAAATGATAGAAGTAAAGTGACTGCTTTTTAGGTAATTTCAAACAAAAATATGGTCTTATTTATTATCCAATGATAGGGATCTACGTGGGTTTTGCGTGTTTTTCCCGCTAATGCGAGAAAAATAGTAGAAAAATCCCGAGTGAGATTTCGCAGATACTAGCAGATAATGTACTCCTAAAAGTGTATGCCTAAAACATGCTGCTGCTAGTCAGATAAGTATGCATATTTTTATATTTTTTTAGTTTTCTCTAACCTAAATGCAACAAACAAACTACACTAAAGACTAAGTAAAGAATGCTCACAATGGATATGTATAATGGTCGGAAAAAGAAACAGAAAATCCGCCTCCTTTCCTAAGAATACCCGCAAAGGTAACCCCGAAAAGAAGACAGAAAAATAAAACAAATTAGTAAAAAGAAATATGTACAAAACAAAAACAGTAATGGCGATTATAAATTACAGTTACCTCCCCGGCAACAACGCCATTAAAATGTTTATTTAATTCCTCAGCACAATTAATTAAGTTATTTAGACTTAATTAATCGAATGAGAATGTAACTTAGGTTAACTTGATTTTATGTCAGTTGTGTAATATAGGATCAAGTTAACCAAACATTTTAGATTTTAAGTTCTTTTTAACTGGTTGAGTCAAAGTCATTCACTGGGAGGCATAACTTAATCTTAATTCACCATTAATTGCTAAGGAATAATTAAGATCTAATTAATTAACTAACTATTAAATTATAATACTTTAAGCCTATGAACATTGCACAAAAATTAATCAAATTTTCACATGCAACATTCCATGAATAGAGAACATATTTACACATATGATTTGCCATTAAAAATCAAGTAAACATGTTTATTACAATCTTTACATCTAATTACAAAAGATTAAGGCAAGAAAAAGCTATACAATTGAGTACAAATGCCATATTACATTAATTAAGCTCAAAATATTGAAAGAGAATATGAGAATACACTATTAAAGCAAATCAAATTTCTTCTTTCTATTTCTTCTCTTCATTCTTTCTTTAGTCCTTTTCTTCTTCTTGTTATTTCCTCTCCTTTCTGTCATTGCTCTCTCTCTTATTCCCTCTCTTTTCCTTTACTCTCTGTCATTAGCTTAATTTCCTTATCTCTTTATCTTTATTGTGCTTTAATGTCCATACCCTAATCATTTTCGCATTCGCTTAACCATTTAATCTTTAATTACAAAAATATAGTTTTTTTAATCGGCGGCTCAGACCGATCGGGGATACACAGAACCCCTAGAGGGTGGGACCAGACCCTACTGGGTCCGAGCCTAGTTTTACTTAGGTGTCTTATTTTCCAATTCAAGCTCATACACAGTATCCGACCTCCCAGGCCCACACATGCCCATGCTTACGCCCACAGGCGCACGCACACACACATGCGCAAGCACGTGCAACGCACGCACCCGAGCCCAAGCCAAGTTTCTTTTCGCACCCTGCGCTGACGACCGGTAAGGCTAATGCAGGAAATCGTAATATAGCAATGCAGGCGCTCTATAGTTCCCGAGGTGGGACTATATTTCACCCGTTTTAGGCTAATCTTCGCCTGAGGATTCTAGTTGATTCACTAAGTCAAATTAGGCGTTCCAACACTCGATCGAGAGCACTTGAGAAGCTCTTCAGGATTGGAACACCAATTTAGTGTTCAGATCAAATCTAATCTACTGATTTGAATGGTAAACATGGTTGTTCCACCATGTCTGCTAGTGCTGCAGAGAAGGATAAACAGGTCAAATGACCTGTAAAGAGAGATTTTACCCTCGACTAAGGATCTGGAATGCTACAATGAAACATTTCGCACCATTTGAAAGAGATAGGAGGGTGAGGAAGATCTTCAGGAAGGTCAGAAGTTGGAAAGCTTCACACTGAAGCTTCAAAACATTAATTTGAGTTCAGATTTAACTAGCAGAGAGATTAGCCAGTCAGAAGGGATCTCACTAGGTTTCAGAGGATCGAAAGCAACATATTTGAGCTAGATTTGGCTTTAAATCTCAACAAAATGACTCAAGAATAGTTTTGGGTTCAAGTGAACCCAAACTGTGTAGCAGATCAATTCTCAGAAAATCCTCGATAGAACATATTCAAATCACTCTAATTATTCTCTCATAAATCTCAAAAACTCACTTAACCCCTAAAATCAAAGATTTAGCTCTTCGTTCCCTGAGTTCTCCTTAGGTTTGACTAATAAAGCTCAGAAGTTGACTTTCAATTATATAGCTTCGTAGATCAAATTAAACACTTAAGTTGACCTAATTCAACCTCAGGAAATGAATCCATACTTCAAATTGGAGTTTTGATTGCTCCATAGGGTTCTTAGACTTCGCCGCCTGAGCAAGAAATGAGTTGTGTTCGTCACGGAGATTCAAAAGCTCTTAGACCTAATCAAGACCTGAGACAATTTCCTTAGGTTCTATTGAAGCTCAAGAACCTGATTCTAAACTCAAAACCTCAATGAATAGCTTCTTCAACTCCAACAGAGCTCAGTAAGGAGCTCAGATTCTTGATCTTTAGACCTAACAGAAGCGATCTGGAGCTTTGCAGAGTGTAACATTGGCTAAAGCTCTAAATAACGAGCTCTGGTGAACTCAAAAATTGGTGACTAGAGTGAAAAATGTAATTCCCTACGGGAGGGGGTGAGATATACGTGATGTATAAAATACGGAATAAAAAAATAACAATTTCACAAAATGAGCAATCACACAATGTACACAAGTATGTTTAGGTGGAAACCCAAATCGGGTGAAAACCACCACCTAACCCTCTCGAGTTAGGATTTCCCGATCGACAAAGTCGATCAAATCCACTAAACGAACTACTTAAAACGAAGGTAGTTCAACCTCAGTACAACCACGCTACTTTATACCTGAGGGTAGCGTACCTCAAAACCACTCCTCTTCATAAGAAGTATTTTGTCCCTCGATGGAGACGAATCCTATAGAGCCACAAATATTAAAACCTAGCTTCTATAGGAGTTAGGAAACTTTCCTTTAGTGGGAGTGTGTTGATGTGATAACGCAGGTGCGTGAACCACGCGGCGGCGCTTCGTCACTCTCGTAATCGCAGAGGGAGAGCGGATGGGCAACTGGATTGAAGCTCTCTAGATTTGGAATGGCGAAATGGAGAGCAAGATCTTCTTCTATTTGACTTGGACACAAAGATATGGAAATGCTATTCAAGGTGTGTTTTCACAAGGCAAGGGTCCTCTATTTATAGAGGACCTAGGAAGGCTTTGGAAGCTCTTAGAAAGCTTCCACAGCCGTTGGGGTTGAACCCAAGGTAAAATAGGCCATAATCAAAATCAATTATGATTCTGATGGGGTCATCAGACATTTAGTCCGGGTATCAGACGTTTGGAGAACTTGTTTAAGATGTCTGGGAACTAAGTCATACATTTGATCTAGGCAGGTTTCCTTCCTGACTTAGTTCAGACCTAAAAAGGGTTCTAGTGTAAGGTCATCAGACAACATACAGGACGTCTGGTACTAGGTCTGGACGTCTAGAAAAGTATTGTACTGCGGGAATTGATTCTCAAGATAGGTTAACGGCTAGAAAATCTTGCAAAGGTGATTTTGGGTGAGTCGAGGCAAAACAGGCACATATCAGACGTCTGGGGTCCTCTACGGACGTCTGATATAAGCTTAACGGCCATAATTCTCAATGTTTACTTTGTTTAGCCAACGTTCCACTACTTGGACGCCTGGCACAACCATTAGACATCTTCTAAGACATCTGGACTAGGGTTTGGGCGTCTGATTTCAACAGAAGCAAAATTAACTAAGTCCAGCTTAAGTTATTGGACGTTTGAGTCAACAGTCAGACATCTTAAAAGTCACTATCTGACATCTGATTTTCAGATTAGACGTCTGATTAGGCTGATAGAACCCTATTTTGATTTTCTAAGTTCTCTACAGAAAACCTAAGTATCCTAAGGTTGTGCAAGTGTTCCTAGGACTACTTTAAGGGTTCTTTGAAGCTCTTTAACAAAAAATCTAGACATAGAGAATAAATAGCAAAAGAATTACAAAAGAATACATGAAAAGAGAATCTATCCTATTCTTCTCTTCATGCTTTCGCTCCTCACGAAGCTCCTTCTTCTCCATCGAGCTCCTCCAATCCGCCATGGATGCAAGCTCGAACTCCGTCTAAACATGTTTCCATTTACAATTTGACCTGAAAACTAAGACTCAAAAGCAAATGTTAAAAGACACGTGTTTTGTTATTATCAAAATAAACGATCGTGGTGCACTAGCACCAACAAAAAATTCCATAGAACAAACCAAGAAAGGTCTCAATGAGTTCCAGAGGTTGTAAGGAACCTCAAGAAGATGACAGATGCCTCAATTGAAGGACTTAACACTGAATTCATTAAGAGTTCAATGAAATCACATCTTGAGTTTGACAAAATTCAAGAACTGATCTCCCTCAAAACTGAATGAGGGGAACACTTCAGTAAGATGTGGCGAAGGTGATGAACTACTTAATTAAGTGATTAACTCATCTCTGAGTCGCCATTGACAGTGGGCTCAGAGAAGAAGGAAATTGGGCATTTTCGATACACTGCTCTATAGGAGCAATTAAAGGAATTGCTGAGGTCTTTAGGGGTTAGAGAAGTGCTGGAAGACCTCTGTTGGATGTGGAATTAACTCTAGGCACTTCACCATAGACAATGAAGTGTCCAGGTGCATGTGAGTTGGTGTAGGTGATTAGATGGACAATTAGGATGGATTTAAGGTTAATTAGGGTCCTAAGGCGATGGTCTGATGATGACAGACCCTGAGTAAGTGTGAAACGGCCTTGGGGACCTCCACCATGGACAGCAGAGGTCGCCGGTGACGGTGATGTGGTTTAGGCGGTTTAGCTGCTAAGAGTAAGGGAAAAATAGTGCTATGAAATCATGATAAGGAGAGGAAGGTGATTAGTGCGTAAGAATGGAAAAAGAGTGGCTCAAACGAGCTCAAAGAGCTCGCTGGAGCTGAAGAGGACGGCATACAAATTGAACAATTAAACCTAATTAACTACCTAATCTACTTAACTAATCTATGCTACACTTACCTAAACCTAATCCTACTGTTACCTGGACAAAGGAGGTTGAGGAGTCTTCGTCGAAGGTTCTTAACGGAGGATGAAATCAGAAGGTTGGAGGAAGAACTCCGGTGAGCGATTTCATGGCATGGAAGCGGAGTCTGATGTCGGCGCTTCGTCAGAGGACGTAACGAACGATAGCAGAGATTGGAAGCGAGTGGAGATGATCGGAGGAATAGGATGGAGACGAGAATGGTTGCCGGAGTAGGAAGAATAGCCTATCAGTTAGCTGCAGTTGGGGAAGAGGGTAGGGAGCTAACCGCTCAAATCAAAGGGATCGAGGGGTATTTATAGGGTTCGGTGATGGCTAAGGAGCTTGAATCCAGACAGGTTTACATCTAGGTACAGCTTAATCCCCGACGTCGTCTTCGACGCCGGTGAGGTTAACGCCTATACTTAATTAGGATTTATGAATAATTCGGACCGGTGGATGGATTTGAGGTGCTGAGCGCAAGCTTTAGAAGCTTCGCGAGGGTGGAATGGCGTCAAATGAGCGGTCATCAGAGGGTGACAATACTGTTAAATGTTAGCTGTTCAAGCGACTAAAGAAGAAATGAAGAAGAAGAAATTTGTAGGGACCTAAATGCAAGATAAGGACCTAGGTGAACGAAAAGGACTCAAATGTAATGAAATATAGGGACTAAAATGTAAATAGAGGTTTTTAAGGTTAATTTAACTTATTTTCTTTTCTAACTTTTTATATATATTTATAATTTAGCTAAATATTATATTAAAGCCTTGTATTCACATTTTTGACCCATTTATTTATGTTTATTTACTAATTAACTTACTTAAGTTATCAAATACTTAAGTCTTAAGTTACACTTAAGTTAAATAAGATATTAATTAGGTAACTAATTAATAGTATTTTGAGTCCATTTATTAATTAAGTTATTAATAATATTAATTGGATTATAATTTAGCATTTTTAAGTTATTTTAAGGTCCTTTATTGATTTATCCCTTATTACATAATTAACCCTTATATATACATATTACTAGCTAATTAACTAGGGAAATTAGTTAATTAGGAGTAATTAGAAGCTATTATGAGCCTCTCATGAAGGCGGTACGTACAAGGGCGTACATCTGTGACCGACAACCTCAACTCCATATTTCCCTTCCTTGGCTTGTGCTCCAAGGAAGGGAGTTCACTTGGGGATCTCGGGCGATCGGCTGAGGTTGCCGAGGCATAAGGACATCAAATCCTGATCGGGTCCCTCTGAGGGGGGTGGAGCCACATGTGGGGTCGTGAGTGGTTAAGACAACTATGGAAGTTCTTGCTCAGGGAGATCGAGGCAGGGCACCAGAAGGGCTCCTCCTCCCTGCGATCGGATGCTTAGAAGAGTGATGGCGTTTTCATTGATGTTTCCCACAGACGATGCCATTTAATGGGCCTCGGAAGGCCACCAAAAGATTTATACGAGTGGGGAGCACTACTTAGCCATTAACATTCGTCGCTTAGGAGGAATAGACTGAGCCTCCCCCACAATGGGGATGCTCAGCTCGACAATCACCAGGTAAGCACAAAAGAAACTAGAGATTTGGTGACCTAGTTCCACCACAGGAGATGTATGTCTAGGAGGAGGATGATGCTCCCAACTATGCACTAGTATTCTGAGATTACAAGATTTTCTCTCCCTCTCTAGGGGTGTTGACAGCATTTTCATCGAGTTTAAAATATGCGTCGTAATATAGTCAACAAAAGCGAATCGACATTTAAATTTATAATCTCAAAAAATGTGAGTCCGAGGTCATTCTCAGGAAACAATATAGAATTTATATACTAATCATAATGACAAACAAATGAGCACAATAATTAATCACAACAAGATATTCAACGAATGATTTACTCAAAAAATATATTCAATAATGCAATTTGTGTCTCAGAAATCAGTAGGATAAAAAGAAGATTAAAATCCTAAAAATGGTGATTTGAATCACCAATTAATTCTCATAGTTAACCACATCCCAAAGTCTCAAATCAAATCAATTTTCCAACAGTAGTCTTGAACCACTTAACATAAATATCCATGTCAGCCAAGCATCAAATATCTCTATAGTACCCTCAAATCAACCACAATTAGACGTCGGCACCAATGTCAGACGACTTAAAGTCGCCAAAACCTCAACACAAACCACAAGCACAAGCTAGGAATCCAATAAGTGTTGCATGTAGAGGCACACTTCCCAAGGCACATGTGCACACACCTGGAGGAAAAACCACCCCCCACCCTCAGAATCCTCTTTTAGACCAGGTAATCGGATCTCTAATTGAGTAATTGGGTCATGAGTAGGGACTAGGCCCACTGGTGTGGTGGTGGGCAAGGAGTGAGAGAGGGACAATGAGGGGACCTTACCCCAATGTGAGAGGCAACGAGCCCATGTGAGGAATCCAATTTATGCGCATTTCTAACTTCATAGCCCATGATGTGGGACTAAACAATGCCTTTGCCTTCTTTACACAACTGTAGAGAAGCTCGTGTTTAATTGGAAGCCATTGCTGTTGCTCTTCCCAAATTGGAAGCCTGGAAAGCTTCACGGGGGTGTTCCACTCCAGCTCGAGGTGGAGGTGAGGTCGAAGAGCAGTCAATGGTGGCAGATGGAGCCGGTGTAAGTGAGGTCACCAGTGAAGACCTTGAAACACAAATATGGGTTTAAAGCCCTAATTAGAACGTTCAATAAAATCACCATGAGTCGAGGAGTTCAACGGCGGTAATGGCTTGGTGATTGGAGTGTCGTGGTGCTCTGTCGGTGACGGAGAGGGTGACCGTGAGGTGGGTTGGTTGGAGGAGCGAAAGAGTGGTCGAAGCTTCCAATTAGTGGAGGGCTTTTGGTCGGTGGACGAGGAGGAAGCTTTTGGTGGTCTTGGTCTAGTGTTTAGCGGTCGTATGGCCTTGCCGAAGGTGCACCTGACGTTGAAGAAGACAGAGAGGGAGACGGATGAATAGTGGCAGAATTGGGGCCCTATAGGGCTAAACCTAATTTAAGGAGAGAGAGGAAGGGAGATAACCTGTCTATTGGGTCAAAGGAGGCGGAACCGTGCCGGCGTGGCTTGCTAGACACAGGGAAGGTGAATACCTCCAGTGGGGGTGTTTGACTAGGACGAAGGGGCAGGCAGCTTCCACGATGTCAGCGAGAAGAGGAGGAAGTCGAGGAATAAATTGGACCGCCCAATTTGGCGGTTGGACGTCCTGAGGAAGGAGATCAAAGAAGTTCGCCAGACCCGCAGCAGAGGTGGCGGAAGAAAGAAGGCAAGAGTGGATTTTGGCCATGGACTGAGCTTAAATTGAACCTAGGAAGTTGGGCGAACTTATATTGATGTTCTAGGACCTTGTATTGCACGAAATTAGTGCAAGTTCCTCACGAAAATCGCAAGGAACTTCACATTGAAATCGTGAGTTTGTTAGGGCTCTAGGATCGATTTTGGGATTTGTGATTGGGTTCAACGGATCGGGCAACTTCTTTAGATCAATCCCTCCAAGTTTGGAGGGATTTGATCAATACACCAGAGAGAAATCCGTGATTGAATGATCATGGTATGGGTTTGTGGTGTTGTTCACACCTTCAATGGTGGTAGGGACCTATATGCAAATACGATGAGAAAGTTGGAGGCCTTTTTGTAAGAAAGGCTTGAGTGTAAGAAATAGAGATTTTAGAGACTAAATTGCAAAGTAGGTCAAGATGGATTCTGATTGGACCCAAATTTTGGTGATAACCTAATTTAAACCCAAAGAATCTAATGGTGAACTTGGATTTAAGTTTTTACCATGTTTGAATGGGTAAATTGCATAGAAGCCTAAATTAGGGTAAATTCCTGTCTGAAACTCTGTTTTAGGTCAAAATGGGTTCAGATGATCAAACCAAATATACTAAACCTCTTAGAATATTTTTCTATGAATTTTAGGAGGTTTAGATTGATTTTATCCTGACCAGAACCTTTCCATTTTAAGTGGGTTGATAATTAGGATTTTTGCCCTCGAAATGCGTGAAACCTTGATTCAATCTGTGTGTACCTACTTTTTAGTCATTTATGCTCAATTGACCTTTAATTAACCCTTGAATAACCTCGTGATTAATCTGCATTTGTGATGTGCTGTTAAAACTGCAGAATTAACCCTATTTTATTATCTTCTTAAAATAGATCAGAGTGGAATTATGGTTCTCAGGTGATCATTTAGGACATTTATCTCTTGATTCCAACTAATTAAAGTTAGTTATGATGAATGATGATGTTACCATCAGGGGGCCTCCCCAACATTAGGGGTCCTTCCCTCTATTTATAACATGGGGAAACCTCTAACTTAATGGTCTCTAGTATCCCTTTTGTCAGACTACTTGTCTGTTGTCAGCGTATAGGTGGTCAGGTCCATCTTACTTATCTTCGGTCCATCAAGCTAGGCGGGTCCTGGTTGGAGTCCGACTAGCCTTAGGCGAGACGGGCAGTATCAGTCCCGTATGTTACCCTGTAGTCGAGTAGCTGGATCCTCGGTTGGGTCATATGTGGAGTTTTGGATCCAAGGGCAGTTTTTGTCCCTCATCACCTATAGAGCCCCAAAATGTATTTTAAACTAAGCTACTATAGACAAAGCGACTTCCATATGGTGGAAGTGAATAGATGTGAGTGGCGCAGCGAATTGGTGCTCTTGGATGTGAAGTGTGAGGCTTTGAGAGCTTGGACACTATCTTCTTCTTTTAATTTCTTCACAAAATAAGCCTAATAGTGGAAAGTATTATCTCAAGGGTGTGTGTGGCCAAGGAGATATCGTCTCCTATTTATAGAGGACTTAGGAACCTTCAAGAAGGCTTGAGAGAAGTTTCCTAGCCATTGGGAATAAATCCAAGAAGAATAAGGCCGAAATAAGGGTCATAATAACTTTGACAACATAATTAGACATCTAATTTTTTTGGTTAGATGTCTAATAAGGATATTAGACATCTGACTATATTTTCGGATGTCTGATCTTGAAGGGTGATCTTCCTGGAAATAATTGGACTTAAACAAGGATCTTTACACTAAGCACCGGACGTCTGAATGAGTGTTTTAAGACGTCTAATACTAATATTGGACATCTAATTATGTGGGGGTTGTTCCTGGATTTGATTAGATCCAAATAGGAATCTCGTGCACAGATGTCGGACGTCTTATTGGACGTCTAATCAGGGTTTTGGACGTTTAGAACAAAAGGAACTCTACAGAAATTGATTCCTGAGAAGCTAACAGTTAGATTTAGGTTTGAAAAGGTCCAACATCTCTTTATCAGATGTCTGGATAGGGTCTTGGACGTCTAATAATAATATTAAAGTACGAGTTAAGTGTCTTGAGAAGATTATGTTCTAACAATGCCTGATGGATCTACATTAGACGTCTGATGTAAACATCAGACGTCTTAAAAAGTGATATCAGATGTTTGGTAAGCATGTTGGATGTCTGATAAAGCTATTTGATTATAGTTTTGTAAGTCTATTCTAGGATTTTCCTAAGTGTTCTAAAGATAGGTAAGTGTTCCTAGGATTTAGGTTAATATATTTTGGGCTCTTTACAAATAATTTAAAGAAAAGAAAGAGCAACAAATATATAAATACATATAACAAAGAAACTTTATCCTATTCTTCTTTCTTTATTTCCGTACTCCTTGATGCTTTTGTTCTTCCATCAAGCTCCTCTGTATTCCATGGACTTGAGCTTGAGCTCTTTCACACTTTTCCCACTTGCATTTAATCTGAAACTATAAAGTCAAAGCAAATGTTAAAATAGAAGGATTTTGTTATCAACAAAATTAACGATCGTGGTGCACTTGCATTAACAAAGTTATCATCTTTATCAGGAAAGGGGGGATTCTACCCCTAAAATATTTTGCTCTAATACCTCTTTTTAGAAGGGAAAGTTGTGTCATGAACATGAGAAGAATGTATCACAAGGATCTCAGAATTTGTTTTGAGATAAAAGTGAGATACAAGGACCAATGATAATTTTGATTTAGGTGGTTTACTTATTACAATTTACAACTTTAGATGGTAGAGAATTTTGATGGTTTGCTAATCATAAGTTGCAAACAAGATGTTCTAATGCATGGTAGGCTAGTTGCATAATTTTGGTAGCTTTAACTCGGCTTTTTAATTAGTATCTTAAATGTAGTTCTTAATTTACTTGCATTTTTGTCTTAAATACATTCGTTATAAAACTTTTATTTTTTTGCTTAAGTTATATATGAGTTGAACCTCTTCCCTTGAAGGATATGCTCAATGTTTTACCGCGACACCCTTTAACTAATTCTATCCTAGGGGCATCTTATTTCAAAAAAATTTTTATATAAATGTCATTTAGAATTTTCAAAATTATTTAAATGCCATAAAAATTCAATATTTACATAAATTCCATCAACTTTATATCTTATTCTAGAATTCTTCTCATCTAACCATATGGATAGATTAAAAAGAGCCATAAATTGAGTTAGAGACATTAAACTTCACATCTTGGATCAATTTTCCTTTAAAATCAAATTAGTTTGGCATCATCATTAAACCCAATTAGCTCATCAAGTTAATATTTTGTTACTTAGATCATATATTGCCGAATGGAGCTTAGTGAGAGACATTTTTATAACTTATCGATACAAGGAACAATGAGTAATGAATAAATCAAAATGATAAAAAATGACATTATTTAAAATTTTTCAACAAAATTAATGGATGTCAATGAATCTTTAAACTCAAAGATTGCATCTAATTATCCATATAATTGATAAGTCAATGTATTTGATTAAAAAATTTACAAATATACATATGTAATTTTTGAAGTTTGAATACAAAAAGAGAGATATAAAAAAAAAAAAAATGACGCATAAGAAGCATGAGTAATAATTAGCTAAGTAGCTAATAATTGGAGTCCGACTCCGAGCATTGAGTTCGCTTGCGTCCAATTAGGGAACATTGGATCCGGAAAATGACAACGGACTCGCCTCTCCACTCATTCTATATCCCCCGCCGCTCCGCAGGCAGCTTCAACTCGCGTGTTCCGAAACGCGAAGAGGCGAACAGAGGGGGTCGAAGAAGCTCCTCCCCCATGGCTCCACCTCGTCTCCTCCTCCTCCTCCTCCTCCTCCTCCTCGCCTCGTCCCTCTCTAACCCTGTTCTCTCCCTCCGCTTCGACCTCCAGTCGGGCCACACCAAGTGCATCTCGGAGGACGTCAAGCTCAACGCCATGTCCGTCGGTAAGTTCACCGTCGTCCACCCCTCCTCCGTCCCCTCCCACGAGGGGTATCCTTACCACCACCGGCAGCAGCAGCAGCAGGAGCACCAGCCCCTCCCGGACTCCCACAAGATCACCGCCAGGGTAAGTGATATTTTATTAGCGATCGACCCCCCCTCGGTTCTCGTGGCGACCTCGTCCTCTTTTCGGTGGTGTTGTTGGCTGAGGTGCGGTTGGTCGATCCTCGCAGGTGACGTCGCCCCACGGCAACAAGATCCACCTCAGCGAGGGTGCGGAGACCGGGAACTTCGCGTTCACGGCCTCGGAGGCGGGGGATTACATCGCGTGCTTCGCGGCGCCCGACCATAAGCCCGCCGAGACCGTCACGGTGGAGTTCGATTGGAGGTCCGGCGTCGCCGCTAGGGATTGGCCCACCATCGCCAAGAAGGGACAGATCGATGTGAGGACCTTGTGCTATATATTATCCCCGGCCGCTAATTTCATCTTTCCTAGTTTTCTTTTAAGTCTTCCGTTCAAATCTGCTGCTGTCGATGAATGATGGCGGAATTTTGCGCATCTGATCTTAGTAGCTGTCGCACGGATAGATGATCTGGCGTGGAGAGGGCAGTTAGGGCATGCGAATTTCGCGGTAGGACTCGATGCCTTTTAGACGTACCGAAGCTCGAATCAGTTGATGTGCGGTACCGTGTGGATGATCTTTGGGATGATGATATTCGGAAATCCTTACTTTTTAAGAATGCATGTGCATGTAGTTGATTGCGATTTGAGGAGCTGCATGACTCGTGCTCGTCGGCTGGTGGATGGGATTGCTCTCAATCTATAGTGGTGTTCAAATTAGGAAGACAGAAGGGGCTCCTCACCTCTGTAATGTACTCATTTGCTCCATTGCTTGGCATTATGGATACATTCAGTTAGGAATACTCCCTCTGTCTAATGGATAGTAAAGTGGTACTTTCTTATGTATGCATATTGTGGATGGATATGGTAGGAGAGGAGGGCCTTCCCAATCCTCAATTGAACGAGGATTCAGTTTGGAGAGATGTTTTGCACATGCATGCTATCCTATCTCCTCTTTGGTTATGGATTCAAGTGACCTTGCTCTTTCTAGCCAAGAAAGGTGCCTCTCTTCCCGACAGAGCTTAGCTAGGAAGAGTACTTGATTGATTTCTTGGTATCCATTTCCTAGAGCCTGTACTCTTCTTCTCCTATTGCTACTATTATGGGAGTAGTTGAATTAACTTTCTTTATTAGAGTTTGCCTTTGGTAATTAGGCATTTTTTTCCCTTCAACTATCTAGTTATGGAGAAGGAAAGGGGAGAATATGGGAACTCGGGAAAGGACTATGCACTTGTTCTTTCTTTTTAGTGAAAGAATAATATTCATGACTTTCCCTACTTTAGTTTGTGGAAGGGAGAGTGCACATATACCCATTTACTGGATCGTCTTCCAATGAACGAGTTGCCTTTAAGGGCTACATTAGTGGAGGATTCAAGAGCAAGAAAGTGAAGAGGGACTGTAACTGACTTGCTTTGGACAGGTTGAACAACCAGTAGGCTCCAAAATTAGGTCAGGTAGGGCATCCAATCATTGGCATATATTGAAAAAGGGAATAAACTTCACTTAAGTTTCTTGAAGAATTAACAAGTGTCAGTTTAATGACCGAATGTTTCTTCATATGAAAGCATCCACCTTTTATTATGTCAAAGAAGCTAGTTTGAAATAAACACATTTTTTTCTTTGGACAAAATACTCTCACCACATGATAAGAATAAATTGTCCTCAACTTGACCAATGCCCGTCCCAAATTCCTTTCCTTGTTAACTTCTCAATACTCGAAGCATACTCTTCCCAAACCTTTATCCTCCTCAACCTCGGGTGTGTTGGTGATTCTTATTGGTTATTTGTTTTCAATACCTTGTGTCACTTAACTATTGTATCTCTTGGTACAATGTTCATTTGCCTGGGAGGGAACTCTTCTGAGGTTCACAGTAATTGGAAATGCATTTTTGATCTTCTAACCTTTGTAACATTTTCTAAGTGAAAACTATCAGGCAAACCTAAATGTTATTAATATATTTTGTGTTACCGAGTGCTGAATATGAGAAGTTGATGTCTTTGATATAGATGAAATGTCTTAGAAGGGGTGAAGAGGTAAAGATTGGGGGTTCTACAATGTTATTACATTTAATTTTTCCCTAAATGGAATTAGGTTTGATCAATTTACTTTGCAATAGTCATACCTTCCAACTGCAACCCTTGTTGCCACCATGTGGCCCTTCCCTCCAATGGCAGGCCATCCCATCTTTTCCAGCATGCTTTATCAAGATCATTTGCTATAGTGTTGGTAACTCTGGCTGAATTTAATTCGGACCATGAGAATATCCTATTCAAGTGGGAATAATTGATTATCATGGCAAGGGAACTGACGTGTATTGTAAGTTGCTTTCTGTAATCATGGATTTTAGCCCTTTGATTGAACATGGAATTTGCTTATAGACAAACTACTTTAGCACGATCTTCATCACATGGAATGTTGGACCAAACATATAGGTTATTTACTTATCATTGGAAATTTCACTCATGTTGGAAAGATATATTTTTTTTTCAAAAGAATAAGGAAGATTACCGGAGATCGGTAATCATCCAAAAATTGTATTAATAAAAGGAACAGACTTACAGATTATAGAGCCAGAATTTAGATAAAAAATGAACCTCTCATAGCATTATCTACCCAACATCTCTCATCTCGGAATATCTTGCCGTTTCGCTGCAGCGATAAACACCAAAGAGTAGCAAAAGCCTTATCCAACCGGCCACATCAAGGTCAAAATGGTCCCGAAATGAGGTCCAAAAGCCATGCTCACTAGAAGCATTCACTGTATGAATACGAAGGTGCTGCCAAACCTCCTTTGAGAAATCACACATGAAAGAAAGATGTTGTACATCTTTCTCCACTTGTTGACAAAAGGGACAAGCCATATCAATATCATCATACCACCTCTTCATGAGACTCTTGGTGACCAACCGCTCTCTTCTAAGCAACCATAAGAATATTTTGATTTTCAAGGGAAGGCTGCACTTTCAAATCCTTCTTGAATCAGTCCCAATCTCATCCAATGGCGTGCTGCTGCAAACCATCTTGGCATAAACGTTCTTCACTGAGAATATTGACAACAAAGTAAAGAGTAAGTGGACATGCCAATAAAGTTTGATGGTGCTTGACTTCTGTGTAAAGGGGCCTCAACTTTAAGCTTGCTTGGCACCTTAAACTAAGGTGCGAGACAAAGCTTGTATTTCCTGGATGTTGAACATAATCGTGAGGTTTCTTTAGGGATCTGATTCAGCTTGGTAGGCCTTGATTCTAAGTAGGTTTTCACTGTAGATGAAAACATGATTATTGAAATTGCATAACTACATTGTTCTGTCTGGTCAAGTGGAGATTTTGTTGTACTTGCTATCTTTTAAGGCCACCTAGAGATTCTTTCTCGCTTGGTAGATATTACTTAGGTCTCAAATTTACTTCTCTACATGTAATTGAGTTTTAAATATCCTGGCGGAGAATGATGGATGTAGGATTATGTATCCCTTCTTCTGTGACTGCACCCTTGATGATGGTTTTGCTGGATATGGCTTCATCTGATAATTCTGTTCCGATGTCCTTGTTCTTATAAAATCAGAATTTTGAAAAACAAAGCTAACTTGGGATGGCTATTACCTATACTCTTCATCACTGTTTGGTTGTCAGACTTGACATAACAATCGTGTCATTTCTTTCTCTCAAAAGAATGCTATCAGGGGAACCTCAAGTTGTAACTACAGCCCTTTTTGCAGATTTATGACATTCATAGTCGGTAATTTTCATGTGCTCTAAGGCGAGCTTTCAATGAGAGTCAGTTATTGTCAAAAAACAAAGTTCACTTTTCATTTGGGGTTGTCTTTTTCTGTTGGCTTTTACTCTTTTCACTTGTCCTTGAAGGCACCTGAACCTTTCTTCACCTTCAAGTTATATTCGTTCCAATATTGTTTTTATTGCCCAACATTAGGTGGTGCACTCATTACTTGGGGTTACCAAATCAAGTCACTATTTGAGGGTACCAAATCATGCCCTACACGAGTTATATCAGACACTGTAATATTTGGCTATATAACACTGATTTATTTCGAAAGGTGTAACACTAATTTTTGATATCAAATACTCGTGACATATGGACTGCCTTTACAAGTCTCGACTATCTAAAGAATCTGGATGCATAGACCCTTTCAAAAAAAAAAAATCCGGATGCCTGGAGAAACGACTATCAGGGAGACATGCATCTTGAAATTGATGAAATTGGCTTTTGGTGTAATTGTCTCAACCTTCTTAGATCGAACTTCCACGCATCAAGGGTCTATTGACTTCTGTTATCCTGACTTCCACGTATCAAATATTGAACTTCTACCAAAAAGCATGATCGAGGATGTAATACCCCAAAAATAGTCCCACATAAGAAACTAATGAAAATGAATAGTGAGGTATAAAACGTTGAAAATTGCTCATTGACAATTTCAAGTTAGACATTTTGAGTGATTTCCTTGGATCTAATGGGCTTATACTACATAAGTTATCAAGGTCAATTTTTCGCAATTAGTTTCAGATATAGGCCCAAATCGTTGTAAGTAGTTTCAAAGCCAAGCTCTCTCTAATAAGTGGAAAGGGCTATTCTTAAGATGGCCTAAGAGGGTGCTATGAGATGGAGTCGTCACTATTACTGGGAGTATATTGACCAACTTATTTGAATTTTGATGATAACTTCAAGATTTCAAGCGAGAGATATTATAACACTGCGGAAATAATCCTGCATGGAAAACTCATGAAAATGAGTAGTAGTGATATAAAAGATTGAGAATTATTATTTAACAATGTGGGCTTAAGTATTTTCAGTGATTGCCTTAGGTTCATATTCAATAAGTTGTCAAGCTAAATTTTTTTCAGTTAGATTCGGATTTAGGTCCAGTTCATTGCAATGGAATTCCTAAATGAACTTCTGTGCATATGAGAGGTGTAGGACTTCTCTGTTTATGTCATGGGTTGGTTATTAAATGCTTCGATCTGATTGATTCATAACATTTCAGATCATGGAGCAAGAACTGAAGATATTGGAGGAAACAATCAAGTCAATCCATGATGAAATGTTCTATCTTCGAGAAAGGTACTTGCATCACTTAATCCATGCCATTGCAATGCTTGTATCTGTTGCTAACCTCTGTGCTATTATTACGTCATCACTTAATCTGTTTGTTTTTCTTTCAATTCAGGGAGGAACAAATGCAGGACTTGAACAGATCGACGAACTCAAGGATGGCTTGGTTGAGTTTCCTTTCTCTCAGCATTTGCATATCAGTGGCGGGGTTGCAACTTTGGCATTTGAAGAGTTTCTTTGAAAAGAAGAAACTCATTTGAGCGTGTTTACTGGTTTCTACTTCCACCTCTTGTTACGCTGTTAACTGACATTCCAGTATTTGAAATTTAACAACTGCCAACGCATATCGTGTAATGCTGCAGGTCAACTGGGCAAAGAAGAAAACAGAAAGAGAGAGATATAGAGAGAGAGAGAGAGAGTTGTACACCCAAGGGCCAGGATGACGATAACGAAAAAGATAGCCTGTAGCTTAGTTAGATAATGGCGGTATTGGGATATTATAATTAGGTCATCCTCGGGATGGATCTAGTGTGGGGTTTGCTGTGAAGCATGAAATTATATGAATATCCTTTTGTATAAAGAAAGTTCGAAACCACTGTTGAATCAGGGTGCACACGAAACTATTTAGGGGTTTGGTCACTCCTTTGCCCATGAAGCAACCTTTTGCTTAGTTTCCTTCCTTCCCCTTTCATGATATGCCAACCCTATTTAATCTGTTTTAGATTTGGCTGTCGCATGAATAAAAGTTGATCCTCTAACGATAGGATTTATGATGGAGGTAAAATCTCTTTTTGTGAGTGTCCGAGATATAATTTGCTATTATTTCTCTTGCATCTGGTGTGTTTATCAAAAACTATATGCCCCATGATGACAGCATACGGTGACCGGAGGGATCTGGGCCGTGCGGAAAAACTGAAATTGAATTGATTTTTAGTGACTGGTTCAGTTATTGGTTAAAGTTATATGAGAAACCAAAATTTCCGTTTGGTTGAGTGACTACAACATGTATGCTTCAATTTTAGGTTTCATCTTGCTCTTCTTAGTTATGTGGTTCCTATCGTTGCTCACTTTCATCAAACCTCCATAGCTTCTTATGGGGGCAATTTTTTCAACCTTTGGTACTTAGGTATGCATAATTTTGACAATAAGAAAGAGGATGTGCTTAAATTGATTTAAATCACAAGATCAGTTTAAAATCGAACAGAAAAAATTGGTTCTGGACCTTAATCATTTTGGTGTGTTATGGCAGTTGAAATGCCCAAATATTTGTTTACGTTCAATCTTTTCAAACCAGTTGTGAACGACAGCAAGTATATTTACATGTTGCATGAAGCCGCAAAGATCATAAAGCCCATCATATTTGTTTTTTCACTTTTCAGCAGTCACCGGTAGGGTGCAGAGGACTCTGCTACGTGCAAAGAACATGGAAAAAATCCCCGTTAATCCCATGAATGTACCAGATCAGCGAATGGAAAAAAATTTCGATTAGGGTTTGAGTAGCGGATTCTGACTAAGACGCTGAACTATGCACCTGCTTTTACCTCTGCGCCACTCATCCCTTTAACAACAATGTGCTTGCAGGCTACCAAAATGATCGATTGAACCAACTTCCTGTGAAATAATATGCTTCAAATCATTCCCTACTGAGAAGAAAAATGCAAAACCACTTTAACGGTCGCGTGGTAGAGTGGTACATTCCTATCCAAAAGTCCAAGGCTCAAAATCTTTACAAGAAACTCCCACTCTCTTTCCTTGCCGAACTTGAACAAATGATCTACTTGCATGCTGCAATTCTGTGATAAATCATAATGAATGCTCGTTATCATCATGGCAAGTTCATCATACTTCAGCATGCTGCTGGAAAAAAAAAAAAATTCGAGACTTCTCACGTTAAACTACCATGGATTCCCGTCCGATAACCCAGGAGAAGATCCAACAGCAGGTTCTGCAGGACGATCCCCCCTTCCCTCGCTAGGAGAGTCTGCTGTAACGGTACTACAATGGCTGATGTTAGAGGCATGGCATTCCACTCACTTGATAAGAGGGAAGAAACATTCCCGGTGTGCTGCGCCTGACCTTGGCAGGAGGGACGTGCGCTCCACCCTCCCCACCCTACTCGGGGGGCAGCCATGTGTGGGAGCTCTGTCCTCTTCAGTTTAACGCTGGCCTTGCCGCATGGGTTCTCGGTCAAAAAAAAAAAAAAAAAAAAATTCAGGTTGATACAAGCCGTCCAATGTCTAGGTATCTGCACACGTCAGGAACCCATTAACAACTAAGACATATATGAACTTGTAATCATTTGAACTTCCTCTGAATTTTTCTCCAGATTAAAAAGACAAAAACTATTTAGATGTAGTTATTTTATTCGTAGCGTAGAAATTCTGTTTATCGCATAAGCACACCGTCAACAATTTGTGTTGAACTTACAAGCTAGAGTCTGTGGATCATAATCTTCGTATGTATAAATGGATATAATGATAAAAAAAAAAAAATGTCAGGGACATTTATTTCTTAATCCGAACTTATTGTATGCAGATCTTTTTTTTTTTTTTTCAAAATCACATAAGCATGGTAGGTCAAACCCATTGGAGAATAATTGACTTCCCATCTCCTCTCTCATAACCAACAGGTGATCGCGGTGCAAGTCAGCGTCAAATATTGGGTACGGCGGTTTACCCTCGGAGCATCAGAGAGAGAGAGAGGGAGAGAGAGGAGCCTCGTAGCCTCGCGTATTTTTAAGTACCAAGCGGAATCTCTTCGCGTGGCATGAGCAGTGGCTCCTCCTCCTCCTCCTGCTCCGCCTCAAGACAGCGTCGGCTGTTCCTGCTGCTGCAGCGATGCCGCTCCTCCACGCGCCACCTCTCGCAGGTCCACGCGCAGCTCATCCTCCATGGCTTCTCCCAGAAGAGCTCCCTCCTCCACAAGCTCATCTCCTCCTGCGTCTCCTGCGGCGACCTCCCCCGCGCCCTCCGTGCCTTCGAGCTCGCGGAAGGCCCCAGCGTCACCGCGTGGAATCAGATCATCCGGGGCTTCGCCGGGAGCGACGCGCCCCACGTGTCCCTCCTCCTCTACAACCGCATGAGAGCGGGCGGTCACAACGCCCGACCCAACGGTTACACCCACTCCTTCCTGCTCAACGCCTGCACCTCGCTGCCGCGGGAAGGAGCGCAGGTGCACGGGGTGGTCCTGAAGTGCGGCTTCCTCAAGTCCAGTGCCTACGTGCAGACGAGTCTGATCGACATGTATGCTTCCGTGAATCGGGGCGACGACGCCGTAGGGATGGCCAGGAGGGTGTTCGACGAAATGCCTCAGAGGAGCGTGGCCGCTTGGAACTCTATGCTGGCTGGGTACTTGAGAGCTGGTAATATGGAGTTAGCTCGGGAGGTGTTCCATGAGATGCCTGAGAGAGATACCGTGTCGTGGACGACCATGATTTCCGGATGCGTGCGAATGGGGAGGTCGAAGCAGGCGGTTTCGAAGTTTCGCAGGATGTGGGAGGCAGGCGTGGAGGTGGACCGGGTGACCATGTTGGCTGCTCTATCAGCATGTGCCGATCTTGGGGACTTGGAGCTAGGCAGATGGATACATGCCTACGTAGATCATAGATTGGTACGGACACGGAGGGTGTCCATGGATAACTCGCTTATCAATATGTATGCGAAATGTGGGTCCATCGAGGAGGCCTACGGGGTCTTCCGGGCAATGCCTCGCAGGAGCACCGTCTCGTGGACGACCATGATCATGGGGCTTGTCATGCACGGCCGCTGCGAGGATGCGCTCGATGTCTTTTATGAGATGCTGCGGGGTGCCGAGCAGCCCGATGACGTTACGTTTATATGGGTGCTGTGTGCGTGCAGCCACGCCGGGAAGATCGATGAAGGACACCGTTATTTCGAGGAGATGAAAACGCGCTTTGGTATCAAGCCAAGGATAGAGCATTACAGCTGCTTGGTCGACATGCTAGGCCGCGCAGGGTGCGTAGCGGATGCTCGTGAGCTGATCGACCGCATGCCCATGGAGCCTAATGAAGCTATATGGAGTGCATTGCTTCGTGGGTGTAGAATTCATGGAAATCTGAATGTGGCAAACCATGTTGCCGGTGAGCTACTGGAGCTTGGAGGGGGAGGCAACCTGGCTCTCCTGTCGAGCCTATATGCAGTGTTTGGGAAGTGGGAGGATTCGCTATGTGTCAGGAAGACACTGGTCGAGATGGGTTTGCGGAAACCTGCAGGGAGGAGTTGGGTGCTGGTGAGTGGGCAAATCCATGAGTTCATGTCTGGGGACCAGGGAAAGCAGTGTGACGCCACCGTGTACAAGATGTTGCATGAGATGATAGAGAGAGCCAAAGGAGCAGGCTATGTACCCAATTTGTCGCAGGTGATCCTGGACGTCGATGACGAGGAGAAGGAAAGCTTTCTTTACCTCCACAGTGAGAAACTGGCAATCGCATTTGCAATGGTCAATGTGATAGATGTGAGAGCTCCTCTTAGGATCGCAATGAACCTACGGATGTGCTGTGACTGCCATTCCCTGGCAAGGATTGTTTCATTGAGTTTCAAGAGGGATGTAATGGTCAGGGAGCGGAATCGCTTACACCATTTCTCTCGAGGGGCCTGCTCGTGTAATCAAATTGCGTGCTGACTGATTCTGCATGTTGCGCTTTGTAGTCCCCATTGTTGCTGATACGGGGTTGGTTATAATAGGCAGAGAGCTAAAGGTCCATATAAAGTCATTACTCTAGAAGAAAGGAAAAATTATTATAGATACAATTTTGGAGTTTCAACAATTCCAACAAGCATCAAACTTGCAAATAAGACAAACATCTACAGGTCATATGGAAAATAGCATTGAGGGAACTGTCAGAAAAACCAGTTATGCCCAATCCTCTTGCCACGTTAACCTGAAAGAATATTTTGATGAGAGGGATGGTGAGGTGAGCAACATGCTGTCTACACCATGGTTACTAATAAGAGCTTTTCTAAATCGCAGGGCAACTGAAACAGATATTATTTCAGGGGGAATCAATGCAGCATCTGTTGCCTTTGCCACAAAGCCTGCAAGATTGTACTTCTGAAATCATCAACCGCGCTTGTTCTGGGAAATCACTACATTACTGTGAGAATATATGCCAATGATGATCTCCTGTTTGTGATTCCTTTATCTTTTCAAGCTTCTTTAGTATGTCAATAAAATGTGGTCTCCTGCTCATGTCCGCTGCCCAACATTGCTCTGTCAATCTGCAGGAAATATGTATTAGCTATTACGATAGCTGCTTTCTGATCAAGCTATATAAAGCAAGTCCTCGTGGGAAATGTGAAGAAATTAAGTTTAATTTCAACTACAAAATAACCAAAGCAAACAAGTGAAAGCCGTGTGTGTGTGTGTGTGTGTGTGTGTGTGTGAAAGGAGAGAACAAAATATCACTTAATTTAATACACAAAGCCTCAAACAGTGTAATGAGCCATGTGCTTACTCTCTAAGTTCAGGAAGGTAATTTTTTGAACGGAAACCTGGCCTGTGACCATCGGCAACACATCTGGCAGCCTCATAAGGTTCATAGTTCACAAAGGGGGGGTCTCCTTCAAGCATCTATTAAGAAATGGAAGGTGTAAGTAGCAAATAATACCACGTTATTACTGTTTGAGGCTCCTAGCAAACCAAGAAATTACCTCATATAATATCATTGCAAAAGAAAAAACATCGACTTTCTTGTCATACTTTCGGTGCTTAAAAACTTCAGGAGCCATGTATCTGTCTGCAACAATTATAAGAAAGATTAACACATGCCAATGGCACTCAATTTTATTGTAATAGTAAAAATCACAAAATTTACTTACAACTTCCTGTCTCTCCAGTCATTTTGTAAACATCATGAGAGTTTTGAACCCTTATCAGCTTGCTTAACCCAAAGTCTCCAACCTTCAGATGGTCAGCACTGGAATTTACCAAGAGAACGTTCCTGGGAAAGGAAAAAAAGAAACTATTCGGTAGCCACATCCAAGCTATTCATGTATATTATACATCTTCTAGCAAAGCTAACCTTGGCTTTAGGTCCCTGTGAATTATTACATTTGGCTCATTGTGAAGATAAGCCATGCCCCTGCAAAGCAAATAATGTAAGAGTTGAGTAATAGAATAGTGCGACAGTAACGCTGACACCAAAGAGGAGCTAAATACGGAGATTCTGCTTTAGGAGCTCATCAGTCTACCTACCGTGCATTTTAAAGACCTTCACTCAATTGGCATTCTTCTCCCCTACATTTAATTGAACCATCACAATATCGGAAATCTCAATTTCAGTGAATTTTTCAAATTTACAAAAAGGGGATAGAAAACCTCATTCTTGGGCCTGCTCAGGGGTGGGTTCACACTAATGGTCAGGTGTAGCCATTTTGGATAGCAAGTTGCGGGGAATTTGGCTACTTTTTTGTAGGGTTTTGCAATATTTCATTGTTCTTTTGGTTTGTCTTTAGATTGGCAGGAATGATCAAAAATTGAGAACGAAGAATGACGCTGAGGGATCTTGGGTCCGTATTCACTTGGTTAATGGTGCTATCATTTGGGGGCAATCATCCAATTAACTCAAAAAGAAGGACCCACCACTGGCCAAATCCCGTCTTTGAATGGATCTGAAGTCACGTGTCAAAATAAGAATCATACCGCTTGAACTTTTTTATTATAATCAACCCTAGCTTGGAATTGTCTACTTACCCTAATTTTGGAACTTTCTAAGTTGGAAAAAGGCACCCATTTCCAATTGATTATGAGAGGAATGAAGTGGCAATAAGGTAAAACTTTAAAAATGAACATAGATATTATGGTGTGCACAAGTTGACTTGATTATTGAAACAAATAAGCATTGATCACCAAATCATCTTTATGCAATATGAAACTAGCACTTGTGCTCCTGCTGCACAAATTTTCTGACTCTGTCCTTGAATCTGGAGATTATACAAGCCCAACTTATTATATATCCCCTTAAATTGGGAGAACACAAATCCCTTGGTTAAGTTGTTTGCAACCTGAACACCAAACTATATACATACTAGGTACAACACCCCTAGCGTCAATCTCTTCAGAAAAAATACCTATCTAATTCCACATGCTTGATGTGATCACAAAGGACTGGATTATTAGCAAGGTTGATGGCTGATTAATTGTCATAGTAACGCATCATAGGAGTCCTTGGTTGAAAACAATATCAAATAAAGGAATTTTAGCTTATAGCATCTAACTCCTAAAACCGTTGCTTCGTGTCCATCCTCATCACTTGACCTTGCAACCAAATGATTAGATTTCCTCCCAGGAACACATACTAGTCAAAAGTAGAATGCCTTTCATTACTTGAGCCAACCTTTTCTAATACTAAAACCTTGATTTCACCACATGTGGTGTGCAATGAATCTCTTCCTAGAGTCTTCTTCAAATAATACGTCTTGTAAGCCACTTTGAGATACATCTCTGGAAACATACATAAATTGACTCATGATAAATAAGCTTCTCCACCTATATTTGATACCTATTCTTCTGTGAATCATCTAAAGGATTTCCACCCTCCAAACTCAGTTGTGGTTTGCTTCAATTGGACTAGACATTGGTTTGTAACCAAGTTTGCCAATGTCCCCCAACAAAACAAAAACATACTTATGCTGGCACATGACCAGGCCATCTTTGGTATTGGCTATCGAAATTCAAGAAATACTTTAGCCTCCTCAGATCTTCAATCTCAAATTTATTTTTTTAGTCTATCCTTGAGTCTACAAATGTCCTCATCATCATTAGACAACCATGTCATCGGCATAGCATAAGAGTAACTCTTTCTCCAGGCCTCTTTAAGAACAATGGGTGTATCCTTGGTTTTCTATTGAGAGCCTGTCTTTCAAACAAGGCACAAGCGATCACTTCAGATCTGAAACAAAGCTAACTGAGTTTATATCTACATGGCATTCGCAAATAAGCTTCTTCGGACGGAGCTTATATAGAAAAGCATTTTTTACGGCCAGTTGATGTAATTGTTGTATTTACTAAACTACAAGCACTGGCATGAACCTAATAGAATTCATCTTCACAATTGATGCAAAAGGTCTCCATGCAGTTTATCCCATTCTTTTGACCAAATCACTTTGCAACCAACCTTGCTTTATATCGACAGTCTTATTTGCTTCAATTTTGAGTCTGCGACATAGGTATTCTCAGGGATATCTGTCACATCCTAAGTATAATTCTCTCTTATTTGTTATTGCATAAATCTTGTCCATCTTGGATCAAGTAAAAGAATATATATATTTTTTAAAAAAGAACTTTTATAGTTCTAGTTGATCTACGGAAATCCCACATACTGTTAATAGGGTGTCATAACTCCCTTCTGAGAATAATAGGAAGGTCTTCTTTGGTGCTTGTATGTACAATCTCATCATCAGTAGAAGACGTAGGCGATAGAGGTTTTTAATCAATGGCCAACCCTTAATATTCCCATCTAGAGGTGGAGCTTGATAAGTTTGATGTGAGACAAATCTAGGATGAATCCAAACCAGGATAGGCAAAGTGGGACCATCGAAAGTCTGATGGTCGACACTTATATCATGCCTGTGGCTGTTGACTTGATCAAACCTGTTAACAATGTTTGGGACATGGTATGCGGTATTCAGTCGAACAAGTCACCGCATAGTGAGTACATGGTATGTGAATGAGTACGTGGACGAGTATATGCTTTTGAATTTTAAATGATTAAAAATGTATAGTAATTTTTAAATAGTTATTTTGTAGTATTAATTAAAACTTAAATTAACATAATTATACTAAAAAGGACAAAATGAAAACTAACTTGCTAAACACACAATAAATGAACGGTAACCTCCCATAGGAAAAAGTGATGATTTATTGATGAACAAAGTTAGTGCACAAGTGTTAATGTTCTTAATTTTGATAATTATTTGAGAATATTTTTAATTTTGATAATAACAAAACATGTGTTATATTAAGCTTGGAGGACTAACATTTCAGATAAAAAAGAAGAGTTCATTATCTAAGGAAGATGGCTTAATCAAGAAAAAGATGAGTTAGGTTCTAAGAGAAGAAAAGAAGCTCAAGCTTGAAGTAAAGTAAAAGAAGATCAAAGCTCAAAACTCTTAACATGCCAATTAATTCAAGTGTTGTATTTTTTCTAGAGATGTTAAAGAGCCCTTATTAATAATACAAGTCATTAAACACTTTCATAGTTGTTGGACTTAGGACTACCTTTGTATAAACCTTCAAGCCTTTAGCCAATCTCAGGTATCATAGGTTGATCACTTAGCAAATCAGTCTTCCAATACGGTTCTAATCAGTCATCCAACATACACATTGGTAGACCAATACTTCACTTAGTCAACCAACACATAGATTGAGCAACCAATAGAGGAATGTTCAGTTTATAACATCCACTTGTCTTAATTAGCCTTGGAAAATGACTTTCATTAATAATTATCCCATACTTAGGTCACACATTTTTGGACGACCTAAATGGGTTGGATGACCCTGTATTAACTTTGTACAAGTCCAAGAACATTCAGGGATTTTGATTCCAAGAACCTTCATTAATTAGTCAACCAAAATCTATGTTTAAATTGACCCATAAGTGTTATTCGGTCGACCAACAGTTTGATCGGTTGACCAATATTCACCTCTTTTATTCAGTCACTCCTTTGTTGTTGTTGGTCGACCAACACTATTCAGTAGTCGACCAATACTTCATTAGATAGTCGACCAATCCATTCATTGGATGACCAACATGTACTAATTATCGGCTGACTCTTTGGTTTCCTGAATCTATCTGCTGGATAATAGTTATTATTGTTCACTAACACCTACATGACCTATTCTAACCTATCTAAAAACTTCCTATGATGTCTATAAGTACCTCTAGAGACTCTTTTACATAGATACACTTGATACAATACTTCCTATACATTCCACATCAATAGAAGATCAAACTTCATACACTCAAGTGATCATAGCTCAAGCTCTCTGCACTCAACTTCATAACCTCGAGAGCACTCCATCTTATTGCTCCTACACACTCATCATCTAAAGGAAAGTTAGCCCAAACCCATAGAGGCTAAATTTACTTAATTATATTTTATGGCTCTATAAGGTGTTGTATTTTCTTTTATTCTTTGTTTTGTTGTAAGGGTGTCCAGTTTGTGGATTCCCATCTCTACGAGACAAAATTCTTATCAGAAGGGACCAATGAGAGATTGTACGTGAGGTTACACCACCCTCGAGTTTAAAGTGATGTGGTTTAGTGGATTTGATCAGTTCAACCAATCAGGGAAATCCTAAGTTGGAGAGACTTAGGTGATAATTTTTATCCAAGGGATTTTCTACTTAAAAATACTTGTGTTTTGTGGTGATTGTTTTGAGTTGCATTTTTATTCAGTTATAATATTTATCTTGTACTATTCACCCCCCCCTCTAACCTGTATCTTCACAAAGTCATTGTAAAATAATAATCATGCTAAAATATGTTTATAGTAAACTGAATTACCATAACATATTCCTTCTCAAAAAAAGAAAACATAGCATAATTGAATGACATAATTATACTAAAAATTAATTTTGATTACAACCACTTCAAAATAAAATGTGGTGAGAAGGTTCTAAATTGATGATGAGGAATCCTTCTAAAGGACATGATGGGGGCTTGAAAGTGATCGATAGTACTAAAAGGATAGGTGAAAGGAGAATATCTTAGTAGAGAATCTAGAGATGATTGAGGTTAGAGTTCTTTAGAACTTCGACCATTACTTAGAGAAGGTTAATGAGTTTATGTTATATGTTGTGTTGAGGGGTACTTTTGTCATTTAACTTCTTGTTATATTTTTCCCTCACCTCTCTCTATATAAAGAGGTGTAGGGCTGGCTTAGTAAGATGATGACTTTCATTTCTTTCAACTTGATATCAGAGCCAAGTTGAAGGCTCCACCAAGAAGAAACCCTAACCCTCCACTATCCTCCCCCCTTCCACCGCTGTCGGTAGGGTTGCCGACAGCGCCACCCAGCACCCTGAGGCCACCACTCAGCCTAAGGTGATGCTGAGGCCATCGCTTAGGCCACCTCTCTAGCCTAGGGCAACGTTGAGGTCACCGCTCCTCCACCAGAGCCTCGCTTAGGCAACCCGCAATCATCCTCCGTCGACCGCAGCAGCCTAGGCAGCCACCCAAGGCTCCGCCCATGTAGACCGCTGCCAGCCGAGGCACCCATGTAGGCAGCCCAAAGAGGGAAAATTGGTACCTCTATCTGATTGGAGGGTTCTTGAAGGTTGGTTGATAGAGTTCTAGATCCACAGATCCTCTGTACATTGGTATGATGGTATTTTTCCAAAACTTCCGATCAATTTGGGGTGTGTATTCCTTAGTTTGGGGTGTGTATTCCCCTTTTATTCTAGTTTTGGGTGTGCATTCCCCTTTTATTCCAATTTTGGGGCGTGTATTCCCCTCTGTGGTATCAACTTGGTATTATCTATGTTGTTAAGAAAGTTTTAGGGTGTGTATTCCCTTGTGCGGCATCAGAATCAGATCTGCAGATCTTGTAGAAAGTCAAATTCAGATCCAGGTAGTGTGAATTTCAGTGCAGAAATTGCTAGCTGAGTTGTTTGTATTACTCCTGAGGACATGGCAACTTCTCCTGAGTCTGAGATTGTGTTGGGAACTGCTATGACTAACTCTTCTTCAACCACTTGTGTGACATGGTTGATAGACTATGGTGCTTCAAACCATTTGTCCGGGAATCCCCAGTGTTTTGGGTAGCTTCACTCCATCTCACAAGGTCACTCTGTGTAGGTGGCTGATGGGTGAAATGCGCCCATTGATGGTCAGGGGTAGTTGCAGTCACCCCATCCATGCAACTCAACAAAGTCCTATTTGTTCCAGGCTTGTCTATGAATCTGCTTTCTATTAGTGAGATCATTAAGCAAATAAATTGTCGTCACTTTTGACAAGCTTGGATGCACCTTCTAAGATCAACTGACAGGGAAGATTATTGGTAGTGGATATGAATAAGGAGGTTATCGACTTGTTCAGGGCCCCACAGCTACTACATGCTAGATTAGCTCTGCCTCAGGGAGTGTGTTGCAGTGGCATAGAAGGTTGGGACATCCTTCTTTGTATAAACTGCGGAGACTTATTCCACATTTATCTCCAACCACACAACTTGCTTGTGATGCATGCTATCTTGGGAAGTACCACAGGTCTTCCTTTCTAGTTGTGGCAAGACCACGCACATCTTCATATTTTCAGCTGGTGCATCTTGATGTCTGGGGTCCCAGCAGAAGTCTTGATAGACTGGGACATCGCTATTATTTGATTGTGGTTAATGATTTCTCTCGATTGTCTTGGCTATTCCTCATGAAGAATAAGTCTGAAGTGGGTTCTATTATTGATAAGTTTGTGTTATAGATAAAGAATCAGTTTGGTGTCTGCATCAAGACAGTTAAATCAGATAATACTCTGGAGTTTTGTACCCGCCGGTTGGGAGACCTCTATGGTTTACATGGTATCATTCATCAGACTTCATGTTCTCACACCTCTCAGCAGAATGGGATTGCAGAGAGAAAGCACAGACATATTCTTGATATAGTTGGAGCTCTTCTTATTCAGAATAGTGTGCCACATACTTACTGGGGTGATTAATAGACTGCCCTCCTTGGCTATTCATGAGCCGCTACCATGGCTGGCGTTGTATCTCGATGCAAAGCTGTTTGGTGTTCCACCCAGGACATTTGGGTGTGTGGCCTTTATTCATCTTCTTAGACCCGGTTGAGATAAATTAGCCCCTTAAGCAGTTAAGTGTGTGTTCCTTGGCTACTCCCATACTCAGAAAGGGTACCGGTGCTTTAATCCTCTGCACCAAAAGCATTATATTAGTGCTGATGTCACATTTCATGAAGCAATTCCTTACTTTTCTATTGCTACCAGGAAGGTGCAGAGTGTGCCAAATTATATGCCAATTGCTCCTGTACCCTTTGGTGTCTTCTCAGCTAGTAGCCACTCTCCTTCTACAAGGCCATCTACCAACACATTTAAGCCCGTTCCAATGGATGAGAGCACATTCAAGGGACATATTTATCAGTTGCTAGTGTCTTACAGGGCAAAGCCATCATCTCCTATTCCACAGTCTCCTCTGGTTAGTGTCGGGAACCTAGAGGCTATTTTCCTCATGATACCCCTATAGGTACAGAGTAGCACAGAGGACTCTCCTTTAGATACAGTGTCAGACATAGTGGTTATTCCCTCAAGTCCAGTGTCAGCAAAGGTGGAGGATGATGTCCCATAGCTATTCGGAAGGCCCCCTATTCATGTGCACATTACAAGGTGGTAGGGAGTGTTATTTCCATTGCCCAGGTTGGTGTGTCCTTGCATGCCTTTACTGTTGCCGTATCTACTGAAGAGATCCTAGCCACCTACCAGTAAGCTCTACTCGATCCAAAGTGGCGTGCTGTCATGGAGGACGAGATGTGTGCCCTTCGTGATAGGGGAACCTAGGAGCTAGCACCACTTCCTTCTGGAGCACATCTTGTTAGAGCTCGTTGGGTCTTTGCCTTGAAATACAACCCTAATAGGTCTATTTCACGGTAAAAGGCCAGGCTTGTTGCGAAGGAGTTCACCCAAACTTATGAAGTGAATTTTTTAACACTTTCTCTCCAATTGCTCGTCTCTCCATAGTCAGGATATTAGTCTCAGTGGCAACACAACAGGGATGTCAAGAAGGCATTCTTGTATGGTGACCTCCAAGAAGAAGTTTACATGCAGCAGCCCCCGAGTTTCAAAGTTCAGGGGGAGTGTATATGCAAGTTGAGAAAGGTTATTTATGGCTTGAAGCAAAGTCCCCGTGCCTGGTTTTAGCAACCATCAGAGGTTTTAGCTACTATTGGAATGCATAGGTCATCTTCTGATAACTCTCTTTTTGTAAGGCGGACACGTCATGGTGTGGTGGCGCTACTTGTGTATGTGGATGATCTGATTGTCACGGGAGATGACAAGTTAGGTGTTTCAGAGGTGAAGGAATTTCTTGGTCAGCAATTTGTTATGAGGGACCTGAGAGGACTCCACTACTTCTTAGGAATTGAGGTTGCTCATAGCAAAGAGGGCATTGTGATGTCTCAGAGAAAATGTGCCCTTGACATACTCCAGGAGGCAGGGATGCTAAGATCCGAGGGACAGAATATCCCTGTTGATCCAAAGGTACATCTTTATGATAGTGCAGCAAAAATTGTTAAAAGCAGGGCCTATAAACAGTTGGTAAGCAAACTTTTATACCTAACTATCACAGGTCTAGATCTTACTCATAGTGCAGCAAAAATTGTTAAAAGCAGGGCCTATAAACAGTTGGTAAGCAAACTTTTATACCCCTAACTATCACAGGTCTAGATCTTACTCTAGCAGTCAGGAAGTTGTGCCAATTTTTAGACAAGCCCACAGATGCACATTGGCAAGCAATGATGCAGATACTTAGGTACCTTAAGAAAGCTCCTGGACATAGTCTTCTGTTTCAAAGAGAAGCTCCTATGACAATTTTGGGTTATTCTGATGCTGACTATGCTAATGATTTTGGTGATAGAAAGTCTACCATGAGCTTCTGTATATTTGTAGCAGGCAATCTTATTTCCTAGCGGAGTAAAAAGCAAAGTGTGGTCTCATTCCAATATAGAATCAGAATATCGAGCTATGGCACCAACAGCAGCATAAATGATTTGGGTTAGATCCTTGTTGCAAGATCTTCATGTTCAGTGTCAGGAGCCTATGGAGATGCATTGTGATAACATGGTTGCCACATACATTGCCAATAATCTCACGTTCTATGAAAGGACTAAACATGTGGAAGTAGATTGTCACTATACAAGGAGCCTAATTCATCAGGGTGTGTTCCGTACCTTGTGCCTGGCTTCTTCAGACCAGACTGCTGATATATTTACTAAGCCGTTATCTCACCCTATGTTTGAAAAGTGTAGGAACAAGCTGAGCATGATTGATATATATGCTCTAACTTGAGGGAGAATGTTATGTTGAGGGGTACTTTTGTTATTTAGCTTGTTATATTTTTCCCTCACCTTTCTCTATATAAAGATGTGTAGGACCGGCTCATTAAGATGATGACCTTCATTTCTTTCAATTGTTTATGTTAAACCTAGCTATCTATAGGTGAGAATCATAAAATAGTAGTATCAAATGCTCCAAATTTGATAGCACCAATGGATGATGGATTCTGGTCTTCTCTCAAGGAAAAAAAATAAAAGCTATCTTTTCATATAATATTCTCATCATTATCAATATGCAAGGGCAAAAAAAAGTCCTAGCCATTGAAAGCAACGAGGCTAAGCCACACTGAGTTCAGGCCAGGAGGCAAGGACTATGATGAGCACTGGTGATCAAACTAATTATATCTTCTCATTTCTAAATGCCATATGAAAGCAGCAATGGAAGTTGATGCAACCAAATTTGCTCCTCATATTTGCAGAGATAGGTGGCAGATATTTTCACCTATTTTGTTATAATGTATTTCAACTCCTGGAGCCCGACACTTCCTCTCTATCAAGTACTGCTCGCTTCAACTACTGATAGAAACTTCCAGAGTTATCCCAACCAGACCTCATAACAAGTTGTAAGTAGTTAAAATGACCGGTCTTAAAAAGTTAGGGTGATATAAAATAACCAAGATGGTCAATTATTCCGAAATTTTTTTTGAAAAACTCAATTATTCCAAAATTATCATTGCAACGGAAAAACATCGAGCCCTGGAATCCATCCAACCATGAAGCTGCTTAAAGTAGAAATAAAGATTTTCACTTCTTGTGACATTTTCATGATTGGAATGAACACAGGCCACAGTATGCTTCAATATCTCATTCAACACATAACTTGAATCTTACTGTTCAAGAAGCTTGCTAAATGCTTAATGGGAGAGCACATGAATATCGAGAGAGTGAGAAAGGGGGGAGTCACAGTGGAGAACTCAAATTACAATAAGGGGTATTGGTCTTTTTATATAGGGTACCAATCCCAATCAAACTAGGAAACAACAAACTAAATCTCTAACAACCTCTCCTAAATAGATAATCCTTAACTAAATAAGGAAAAATAATAACTTGGCTCATAAGAAACCAAACTTAATCACCAAGTACCATAACTCAATTTGGCAAGGGACTCTTGCCATTATTCCACGTTGTAACTCCTTGGAAGAGTTCACATTGACTCCAACACCCCCTCCCCCCGCACCCAAGTTGGACATCTCCAAACTTGTGAGAGAGCATAGTAGCGGTAGCAGTACTTGTGCACGAACAGCCTTCAGTCTTCAGTCTGGATCATGTACAGTAGTTTGATAAACATTCCGAAGCACATGATAGTTGCCTTTCTTCTAGGAAAATCTCATTCCCTAGAGGAGAATAAAAAAATCAGATTAAGACTCCCATCGGTGGAGCTGAGCCTGTGGCTCAGTTTTCCCACCACAAATCATCCTCCTCATGGATGACATGGCCAAGGGCTTCTTCCTTCAGGCCAGGCAGATACACGTGGATGCTTGGTCACGCACTGACTGTACTACGAACTTGGCATACACCCCCCTTTTGATGCAAGTAGGACTGGAGTATGCATGTAGATCACGCACATTGCATGCTTACGAACTTCTTCAAGCATGCAAACTATCTCTCTTCATCAAGGAACATCCAACACACTTGAAGTTAGAGCAAAAACTGACTTGGAGAGTTTGATGAAAGACGATTCCAAGCATTGGATGAAGATTGTAGCAGAAGTGACAGTCGCATATGGGAAACATCCTCAAGCAGTAGAGCAAGCCTCACTCAATTTTTTTTTTTCACTTTTCATGGTACGAATCAGCAGCAAATAGCGGTAAGGGACTCCGAACATAGCTTCAACCTGCTTGGATCCCAAACAAGTACACAGGTCGAGACTTTGGCCTCAGAGGTTACCATCGAAGATTCTTCGTCAACCATGGCACCAACTAGGGTCTTGCCACCTACAAAGGAGGTGAAAACCAGTAATAGAGGGTTGGCCAAACCACTAAACCAGTCTAAAATCAGTTCAGCGATTCAGTTATCAGCCTTGCGTGGTGTCATCTAACCACGCAGCAAGCTTTGCTGTGTAATGGGGGCCTACGCTTTGATATAGGGACCAGTTTGGTTCCCTTTGCTTGGTGCTACAACAGTGGTAGTCCAAGCCTTGGGGCTTGGCGATTCTTTTGGCGAGACAAGCATCAACGCAAAGAGGACCACCATGTGACACATGACTCATGCACGTGATATCTTTGCAAAGATTGGTAGAAGCCCAAGTTTCCTTGGTCAAAAACCGCCAACCAAACGTGGGAGTATCCCACGGACTTGGTTTTGTGTGGGTTGATCCATGCACAAGAAGAGGAAGAGGGTTGTGTGGCCCTCTTCTTCACGCGCCAACACTACAAGGCCAAGGCTACTCCTTAGTCACACTCCTGCAGTTCACGCATGGAGGCCCTCCCCAACGCAGAGAGAGATCTGTCAATCTCTAGGCATACGGTGATAAGCGTGGTTCACAGGAGAACTTGCTCTAATACCATGTGAGAGCGCACGAATATTGAGAGAGAGAGAGAGAGAGAGAGAGAGAGGAGGAGGAGGAGGAGGAGGAGTCACGGCGGAGAACTCCAATTATAATAAGGGCTATTGATCTCTGTATATAGAGAACCAATCCCAATTAAATTGGAAAACCAATCACAAACTGATTTCTCTAACAACCTTTCCTAAATAGATAATCCTAAACTAAATAAGAAAAAATAATAACTTGATCGATAAAAAAACCAAACTCAACCACCAAGTAACATAGCTCAGTTTGGCAAGGGACTCATGCCAGTATTCCACATCGTGACTCCTTGGAGGAGGTCACATTGACTCCAACACTTAATAACTGAGTAAAGAATCTTAATATATGCACACACCTACTTAATGCTTAACTGAATTTCAATGTTTTGAAAGAATTCATTGACCTTCTTTTTAAAAATCAGAATCAATGAGATGAAAAATGGCCATTTTTCTAGGAAAGCTCTGGAAAAAATTTGCTTTGAAAGGTTACAAGAAAAAGTTTATAAGAAAGTTAAACCATTAGTTACCTTGCGATGTCTAAGGCAAAGCTGATAGCAGTTGACACACTGAGAGACCCTTTCTCTTTTAAATGCTGATGGAGATCTCCCTAAAGCAAAAGAGAATCTTCACTAATTTCTGAAAAACTTGAAGACATTTCAGGAAAAATAGATAATCCTTACCCCTCTCAAAAATTCAGTAATTAACATAAGTGGTTTTCTTTCTGTGACTGCTCCAAGAAACTGAACAATATTGGGATGCCGCAGCTTAACCAACAAATTTACCTCATGCCGAAAGTCTTGACTGAAATAATGCCAGAAGTAGACTGAATGGGTGCAGCTCAAAATAAGCAAAAACAGTAGAAGTCCAATAAACTATATGAGCATAGAAACTTTACAAATCAGTTCTTTAGACTCCAGTTGCAAGAGGTGCAATGCAACAAGTTAGCTGGAGAATAGATTTTAGTAATCAAATACAGAAGCCAAACAAAAAAAAGGGGCTAAAACAAGCAGTTAACTGGATAATAAAACATCACAAATGAATACAAAGAAACAACGGAAAAATATGCACGCACATGCCATGCAACAAATAAATTAAGATGAGCAACCACATAATTGGGCATGTTGACAGCTATACCCCTTCCATTATTTTGCTTCTATTTTGGTTTTCTTTTGAAAGGATTTGTTTCTATTTTGGTGTTTTACCAATTTCCCTTTCTCTTGCTTTGTAATATCTCCATCTAATCCCCTGCATAATGAGAAGTAGGATTCAGATAGATCTCTCTTTTCTTTCAACATGGTGATGGTCGTAGGATAGAGGTCTCAATCTTCCTTGTCTCTCTCAATTTAAATTTATGCATTTTGATATTTGGAGTTAAAGTCATCTTCCTTGTCATGAGTCAAACATGTATTTCAAGGATTTTGTGAGTGCATTCTGATATAGGAGATGTAATGAAGTCTTTCATTACTAAATAAAGAATCATTTTGGTGTCCTTATCAACATTATGAGATTTGGCAATGCTCTTCACTTCTATACCACCATATTACATTCATTTGACATCTCATTGCATTAGCCACCAAACCAGGTGTGCTCCTTCCTCACATGAAAATAAGGTGGCCAAGTGAAAACACTAGCCTAATTTTGATTTGTCCCCTCAAAATTCCACACACGTATATGTATATCTGCGTACACACACGTGTGCACGCATACATACATACATATGTACATATATGTATGTAGCCCACTCTCTCACAGTACAAACCAGTGGTTCTCCCTGTCAGGGTGAGAATTCCTAAATTGATTACCTCATTAAAAGGACGCCTTCTATCATCAAGGACCAAATTCATCCAATTGCTATATCTTCTTGATGAGTTGTTCCATGTCACTTATAAAATCTCTGGCTAGGTGTGCTTTGTGCATCTGTTGGGTCCTGGATGGGATACTCTAGCACCATGATAGTAAAATATGTCTCCCATATATTCACAATTATAAAAGGAATATAGGTGCTTTAATCCAATACTTTGATGTCTATGTCAATATGGATGCCACTTTCTTTGGGTTTGTTTCTTATTTCTTTCTATTGCAAGAACATGTGTTAGTCTGAAAGAGGTTATTGCTACTACATTACCTATTTCACCAGTACATAGCTTCCATTTCCTACTGATGGTATGGACTCATCTACTTACCATTATCGTGATCCTCCTAATATGTTTACCCGCAAAGTTGATCCTTACAGTGATGGACAAAGGATTCTCATAAAATAGTCACTTCACCTACTTTACAGGATGCTATTTGTAGTAATATCAATGATGTTCATGTTGATGATGATTTAGTGGATGTTGGTGACTTACCCATTGCAGTCAAGAAGGAAAGAGGACCTGTTTTTTTGAAAAGAATAAAAAAGTCAAGGAAAGAGGACTTGTATTATGCATCCTAGTTCACATTTTGTATCACTTGATTATCCTGTGGCAATTACAAGAAGTTTGAAATGGTTTCCAGTTGTATACATGTTCCATTTATCCACCAGCAAGCTCTTCTTGATCCAAAAAGGTGGCCATGGAGAATGAGATGGCTGCATCACATGATCGGCAATCTTGGAAGCTAACAGACTAAGCAATGCATCTCTGGTTAGTTGCAAGGGATTTTTACTACCAGGTACCTTCCGACTTGGATAGTTAAGAGGTGTAAGCCATGGTTAGTGTCAAATGGGTTAAAACTACAGTATTGTTGCCTTTGGTGCATTCTCATCAATTGCTAAAATGAGTCATTCATATTCTTACCTCAGTAATTATTCATCATGAATGATCTCAGTAGTTGGATATGAAAATAGCCTTTCTTTATAGTGATTCAACAGACGAAGGCTATACTCAGCAGCGCCCTGCTTCTGAGGTTTAAACAAAGTGTTTGAAGGGGTGCAGGTTGAAGAAAGCAACATATGGTTTGAAGTAGAATCTTAGAGCATAGTTTTATAAGCTTTTTGAGGTGAATGAGCAATATAGCTTTAAGGTATGTTCTTTAGACCACCCCTAATTTGAAACAGAATTCAAGAAAGCCATAGTAATTATGATAGTATATAAAGATGTCACTATTCTATCAACTGATGATGTGCATGGATCTGTAGCATCAAGCAAACACTTGCAATAAATTATGATGACCAAGGACTTGAGTCTACTTAGATACTTTCTTAATATAGAGGTTGTCAGAAATAAGAAGTTGCTCTCTCGTAGAGGAAACATGTGATAGATTTCTTGCAAGAAATTGGAATATTGGAAGCCAAACTAATGGATCTCACGATACACCCATCTAAGGAGTCCTTAAACTTTCCTGATACTAGATGTCATGCTCTTGTGGGGAAACTTCACAATGTAACAACTGCCAGTCTGCCAGACTTGCAATTGGGAGGAAAAGCTAGTTAATGAGAAGACTACAAAAACACGCGAGGATGTTGCTATTATGAAAGAGAAGTCACTAAAATGCAGTAACTTACACATATGCAGATAATGTACGATGTCCAACAAATAGGAAAGAAATTTCCAATTGGATTTGACTCTCCTTTTAGGGGTGACCTAGTTGTATAAATGAGCAAGAAGTATCAGGTAGCTTCTACTAGATCCAATGACTTAGACTACAACTGAACTAATGTGGATAGAATCTTTTTAGTGGATTTGCACATTCAAATAAATGTCCGTGCAGTAATAAAATGTGACAACAAAACAAGAATCTTCATTGCTAATAATCCAATATTAAATGAGCAAGCAAAGCATGTTAAATCAGATTGCCACTACACAAGACATAAATAAAAAGGATATACCAGTAAAAAAAAAAAAAAATTCTATCCAACAAGCTTATCTAGTGAAAATCTAAGACAAATAAAGATGTCAAGAAGGATTAAGGGTCATATCAGGAAAGGTTAGAGAGGTGATAAAAGACTTCAATGTGAAGCCAATAAAAGAAAATAAATGGCAGAGATGTTAAAGTGATCTATACATGGAAGACAGTGAAATGAATATAGAGAGCGGAATTGTGAAAACTTAACCTCTCAGAAAAAAGTTGGGAAAACTAGTATGATTTTTGTTTTTTTAGAGAAAATAGGTAGACTACCAGCATTCAGTAGTCATCTAAATCTATTAAAACTACGCTAAAGATAATTACAAAAGGCACATGACTTCCCGTAATGGTGTGGTTTGAAAACCACACAAAACTAGGTCCCATCCACTCCCCCCAAAAGAAAGAAAAACCAACTTCACGGTCACACTACACAGAGCATACCTACACGGACACACCCTTCATAAAAAACTCAAGTTGAAAATCTCCCTCAAAAAACCAAACTCCACACCTAGGAAGAAGCTACCTAAACATCAACATTAATCACTAAATAGATGCATCTTCACTCTCCCTTTCCTTCTGTGCTCGTAGCTCCTATCTCTTTGTGCGATAAACCAACCAATGTCTTTGTAATAGTGGTCTCCACGACCACGAGCCACATCTTAAATCCTGACTCGTCACAGATGCACATTCCGAAGCCTCCCTGTCACCCATTTTATCTAGCATATCAGGATCAGTAGCTACTCTCTTGCCAACTTTTGTGTCCATCACCAAAGATCCTATCGACAAGATGAAAGGTAATGCATTGAAAAGAAATCCTGCATCCTCCTCCCACACATGGGGGAAAGAAAATCGCTTTGGAGTTGCTTTTCATTGAAAGATGACAAAGGAGGAAACAACGTTGGGATCGTGATCTAAGTCCAACTTCATATTTGTGATTGCTTCAAAACCATGAAAGCCCTGATTATCCACTTGGATAATAGGTTTCAGATTCACCATAAGGAAAAAAATACAAGGGATCTTGTGTACACCCCAGCTTACAATCAGTACTCACCAAAATATGAGGTTCAAAATCCAAGGATAACCCCTTCTCAACGTAGGAAATCCATTTTGAAAATACCATTAGCTCCTCACCTTGAATCTCTCCACCTTTCTCGTTGCCATATGGATCGAAACCAGTTTCTTTCTTTCCATTTTTATCCCCATCTTCCGCCACGTCATCAGTCAAATCGGCATCGGGAACAATGTCACACTTACAATGAAGACGCATCAATGTGCTAGAGTGGGACCCAGTGTCGCTACCTCGCAAGTTGCTCCAAAGATGGCATTGGCTACAATTCCCTACAAGCATGATGCTCCAATTGGAAGGACTAGCCAAAGGAGATTCGAAATTTGAATCTCTCCAATGACCTTTCATCTTCTAAATATGGTGCACGCTCCTCCCCACCGGCTCCACGAATCTCTGACTACCGCTTCCAATGACTTTCCGATTACCATTAGTGACCACCACAATAAAGGAACACCGGAGAAAGGGCGCGACCTCCCTCTTCTTGAAAACGATCATCCACGAACATCCTCTTTGCATTACAAACTGCCTTCAGATGCAAATCGTGACCATTAAGAAGCTCTCCTTCAACGACATGGGAGATATCACCTTCCGATATACCAACTTGATTGCACCACCTCACCCTTGGGAATGGTGCACACACACCCTCCACAACCTCCCAATTCCATAAACAGAAGGGAATTCCAGCAATGGACAACAGAATAGCCAGCCAAGCAGGGACCCATTCCTTGAGGGCTCCTTCATATAGAGAAGGGGACCTCCACCGAATCAAGCCCTCCCCAACATCCATTTCAACGAACCTCATTTGCATGAGATCTTCCTCCTTCTACCCAAAAGGAAGTAATCAGGAAGGAAAGAAGGAAGCCAGCTTCCACTTGGCAGAAACAAGGCGAAACTTCTCAAGACAACTCCTGACTCCTACCAATGAAAATCGCCCTCTAACCAAATCTCCAACCACAACGAGGCGCAACACATCATCAAGATTCCCTCCAACAAAGGAGAATCGATCACCACCTCCAGATCAGGCAAAGCAAGAGGACCTCTCGTCTTCAGGCAATCCTACTGTCGGTGACCCACACCTTTGCACACAACGCAAACAACCGAATCCTAGCAATCCGCTGCCATGTGCCCACATCCCCTACATTTGTAGTAAACCACCGCATGACGTCCCCTTCCAAAGGACCACACCCCTCCCCTCTCACTACTTACCTCTCCACCCCCTACATCTTCTAGGAAAACTTGGATGCTAAGCATTATAGAACAGACAAGGAAGACCAGGAAGTTGATGCAAAAATTACAAGCATGCACACCTCGAAATATTTGTGAGCATGGCTATAGACAAATCACAATTAGGGGTGTCAAAATTAGCCTAACCTAATAGACCCAACCTAAACCCTACCCATTTGGTTAATGGGTTAAGTCTCGAATGAGCAGTGTAGACATGTTTGGCCAATGGGTCGAAACTCGGGGTGTAAATAAATCGAACCTAAGAAACCTACCCAAGTTCTATTTAGTTGGATAAGAGTTTTTTAGGTTCGAATTCGTTAAGGAAAAATGAGGGTAAGGTCTGGTTCAATTTGTTTATGTTATTGAAGGCTTGGCTTGGTTTGTTTAAGGTTTGTTTAAGTGTAAAGTTTAAAAATCTTATTAATCTCAATTCAATCATTTAGGGTTCATTTTGAGGTTCATTTAAGGGGTTTGGTGATGTTTCGTTATAAATGCAAGAAGGATAAATGCAAGATCGATTCCTAGTCTTATTTAGTTTACTTTTATAACACTGAGTAGAAAATTCAAAACATATTTTTTAAATAAAATAAAAAAATATATAAATCATAATTCACCAAGTTCTTTTTTCAAAAAAAAAAATCCACCGGGTCCTAAACATTTCAAGACATGATTCTCAAAAGAAACCTGTAAATGAGAAAGAAAATACCTCTATCGTCTACAAGTTAGTGCATGTATCATGGATAGCATGGAATAGTACCAAACATTTGATTTTTTTTTTGCAAAAATTATACATGCATACCTCATATTTTTTATTTTTATTTATACACATATACACGCATATATGTGTGTGTGTGTCAAACCTTTAACTAATTGAGCCTAAACGATTCTCATTCATTTAAATGGTAAACCTAATTTTAGCTTTGATTCATTTATTTACAAGCTAAATCCAAGCTCTCAACAAATCGAACCTAAATGAGTATCGAAACCGAGATTTCTTTGATAGCCCTAATCTACATGTCTTCTAGTCCTAGACATTGTGATTATGTCCAACTAATCAGCAATTCTAGATACTACTGCCAGGGAAGACAGTAGATGGGAATTACTTGCAACAGAAGGCGCGGAAGAATGTGCATCTTTTTTAGCCGTAGCAGATCAGAAATAAGTCCCGACGATGATAGGACATATATAACAATCAAGCTTCTGACAGCACATTATTTTATCAAAAAGCTGGTTTCAGATGGATAGGAAACCTCAAAATTTCATTCAGCAAAGACGGCTCAATGACAGGAGCCCACAGACTCATTAATGCAACTACCCCAGAGCTGTATGTTACTAAAAAAATGATGTCTTACATGACCAATCGATCATCAGAAAGAGACGGAAGAATACGTTTAACAGCAACAGGTGTTCCTCGCCAACATGCTTTTATGATCTCACCAAAGGAACCCTGAGAATAAAATTGACAACATAGTGATAGGGATAAATTCTTCATACAATTGGAAATTGCATGTACATAAACGAAGGCAGTGCAGATGGCACACCTTTCCAATAACTGTTGCTGAAGAGAAATCAATCTCCGATGGGTCAATTTCCCAATCACACTTATTTGGAAGAGGAGGAGCAACTGGCTTCTGATCGAAATGGCTACCACTCTGCCCCTGTAATATAACAAACAAGTGAAACTTCTGGTGTTACACAAGGCACGGCCATCAACTAAACAATATTGATTGGAAAATAGAAATGGATAATGGTGATGAGAACTCCATTTTTTAGAATAATTGAGTTATTGCACCTTATTTTAGATCCTAATTCCAATTAATACTAACAATCAGCATTAGGTCATTTGTTACTCCAACATCACTTAGTTTGAGAATGCATAGGTATGGCCTAAAAATGGGGCCTTGTACTGCTTGTCATACTTTAAAGATAGAGTAGAATTATCTGATTATCAGATTGCCATCTCCAGTGAAGTGGTATCATGCCATCAAGAACTAAGTAAAACCATGGCTGTATTAATAGAGGTTTCCATATTATTTTTGTTAGAGAAAATCAGAGATTATGATTAGAATTATCCTTTCCTTATTATGTTATTTCCTACTTGGTTTCTTTTTAAAAGTTAGAGATATGTTTTAGGATTGTTAGGGATTTGATGGAGATTTAGTTTGTTTCTTTTTTGGTAGAATTAGGATTGGTTCCCTTTTTATATAAAGGGACCCAATCTATGTTTTATTTCTTCAGATTTCATAATAAAGTTACCAATTCTCTGAGATCTCCACATGGTATTAGAGCAGGTCCTTCTTGGAATCCCCATGTTCACCAGTGATTCCTACAGAGCCCCGTCAGCCTCCTCTATGCCTTGGGGTGCATGTGAACCCCTTGGCTTCTGTTTTGCAACACCATGCACCGCAAGGACTGCCAAGCAATGTAGCTTCACCTATCTCCGATTCACCATCAAGCAAAGGGGACCTAGTCGGTCTCTACTTCATCATGTGGGCCCCTTCCAATGAGCAATAACCACACTACGAGGTTGGGTGACGCCACGCAGAGCCCAAACCAGATTGCTGGATTGATTCCAACCTGATCTTCGTGGTTTGCTAATCCCCTTCCTGATCAATTCTCACTTCATGCATGTGTAGCAAGACTGTGGTTGGTGCCATGGCTAACAGAGATTCCTCGACGATGACTTCTGAGGCCAAGATCTTGACCTTTGTACTTGATCAAGGAACCACGAAGTTATCGGGTTCCACGAATAATTTTTAGGATCGAGGAGAACTAATGATAAATCAAATTTTTTTTTCAATGGGAATTACTGTTGTTGCCACAAATCGTGTGGCTAATACTACTTCTTGGAAATGTTTCCTATGTACTGATCCTACTACTGCTATAACCATTATATGTGTCATTGCTACTATTTCTACGATCATTTTGCGATCACTATAGAAGTCGCAAAAGTACTATCTACACAACCAGTGCCTGGCCCAAAAGAAAGTCTTGATGCCTTGGGCCATGTGATCGACGTCGAAGACACCAATGAGTGGTGGGGAAATTGAGTCACCAGCTTAGTCCCATCTATAAATGCTCAGAGCCAATTTTCCTCTTTTCTTAGCATGAAGAGTTTTTTATCTGGTGATGGGTGACTGCCAGTGCTTGGAAACGTACCCCGTATAAAGTAAAAGTGTCCAGACTAGTTCAATTTCAGTTTGATTCTAGGTCCAGTTTATTAGCAGTTGACTGGTGTACAAGTCAGTTGAAGTATTTCATGTCCGTGCTTGGGATCAACTCCTGTTAGAAGACAAAGTATGTGTGTAATCTATATGTGCTCTAGCCTCGACTACATCAAATAAGGGGAGAGTCTACCAGTCCACTACTCCTACAAGTTGGGCATTGCATGCTACAACTTAGGAAGGAGTGGTTTTTTTTTTTAGAGAAAAGAGGAAGATTACTTGTGAGTGGTAATCATCCTTAAATTGTGTAGTTTTTTTTTTTTAGAGAAAAGAGGAAGACTTGGGGAGGAGTGTTAAAGAAAATTAGATATTAGGATTATAATTATCATTTTCTTGTTTTGTTATTTCTTATTTTGTTTCTTTCTAAAAGTTTTTTTTTTAAAAAAGGGGAATCTTCTTTCTAAAAGTTAGAGATATGTTCCAGGATTGTTAGGGATTTGATTGAGATTTGAAGAGATTTGATTTGTTTCCTTTTTGGTAGAATTAGGATCGGTTCCCTCTCCATATAAAGGGACCAACTCTATGTTTGATTTCTTGAGATTTCATAATAAAGATTTGCAATTCTCCAAAATCTCCACAATTTTCTTGCTATTATATTCAACAAACAATATGAATGCCTCCATCCTAATTGGCAAAAGAGATATCCACCCGAAAGATGCCAAGATACTGAACAAGGCCAATTTGACAACAGACACATGTATTAAGGTGATTTCTTAAAAGGCTATCTCAAGGATCTTAAATCAAGAAACACTAAACATTAATCCAGTGATGGTTTGCTGCTTTTCTACATGAGATACTCTATAAGGCAGAAAATTAACACCAGCACAGGGAAGGAATTCTACATTTTAATTCAGAAGTCAATATTTAACATCCAATATCTGCAGCAAGGAAGCACAACATCAACACCACTGATGGCTAGAAAAGGGAAGATTTGTCAATAGACACATGTATTTGAATTTCAGTATGGTTAAAACATATTCTTCGTTTTAACCATGTGTTAGAAGAGGTCTTAACTTCTGTACGCTGAACTTTTTGTTTTTAGTATCCTAGTTACACTTGTAGGACAGAAAAATTGGATTCACACATGGGAAAGCTCGACTTTCAAGGTGGCTGTACAGAGGGATTAGAGGCATTGTTTTTAAGAGGTACTACTATACCATACCAATTTATCATTACAAATGACATTATCTATCAGAAGATTGGGTGGCACATGATAAAGGATAAAAATAGAGAAACACATTTAACGTGGTTTGGAGATTTGCAAAAAAGGCCAATTAATGTCCTAATCAAAAGATGTAAGGTGTTAGATGCTGAATTTCTTAGGAGGAAGCGAGGAAGGCTAAACAAATGTTGGAAGGAAACAATTAAGCATGGCATCAATTACTTTAATTTAAGCCTAGAAATGGATCATAAGATCTCTAACTAGAGGCTAAGAATTCATGTAGCTAACCCCACGTAGTGTGGGAAAAAACTTTGTCGTTATGGTTGCTGTTGTTGCACAACCTGCAAACAAGAAGATGAGGCTGTGTAGAACACAATAGAAACTGCTATGAATCCACACGGATGTATATGACAGGAACATGGAAGAAGGGATACCATGTTGAGGAAAACTAACCTTATGACTTCCCTTTGAAGAAGAAATAGTTGCCAATAGCAAACATAAGCATAGACAAAACTTAATCCCAGTTAGAGGGTATTTTGTGGAAGTATAAGTAGTTTTTTTTCTCAAAAAGAGGAAATATAGGTTAACTATTACTTTTTCAAAAAAAAAAACTAGGTTAACTATGTGTAGAGGGTATTATGTGGAAATATAACTGGGTTAACAATGTGTTATAATAGCTCTATTCTTGTATGTCCCAAGGAAAAAAAAATCATACTTCTTTCACAGGAAATACTATTTTCAAGGAGAAAATAAAGAGAGAGATAAGAGGCCGTTTTCCAATAAGAGAAAAGATATTTCTATACCAAGTGAAAAAAGAGAAATATTCAAGTGAAAAAAGCCAGTGCTTTAGAATTTTGAGTTCATAAATAGAGATAACTAACATGGACTAGTTGCATTATATTTTGTTTACTATAACTGACAGTCCATTGTGTCATGGGATTTTTACATGTATGCCAAAACCATCGAAATTACTTTCCTGCCGCCGGGTTTGTAACTATTGCTATTAATGTCATTGAAAAGTAATCCCTTTTGCAGAAATACCCCTTAGGTTACCACCACCACCAAAGCAACAGCAGCAACAACAACAGCAGCAGCAATAGCAACAAGAGCAACAACTGCAGCAACAACAACAGCAACAAAAAATAGTGGCAGCAACAGCAACAGCAAAAACAAAAACAACAACAACAATAGCAGCCGCAACAACAAGCCATGGAAGGAGGAGGGAGGAGGGAGGAGGAAGAGTGGGTTGGTGGGTGGTGGTTGTGGTGGCCATGCAGTGGTAGGGAGGAGGGAAGGATAGGGAGGAGGTCTAAAGGAGGGAGGAGCAGGTCAGAGGTGGAGGAAGAAGAAAGAGGTAGAGAGCAGAGTAGGAGTAGGTGAGGTGGAGGAAGATGAAGGACGAGGAGCAAGTTAATGGTGGAGGTGGTGGAAGAGGAAAGAGGAAGAGGTTGGAAGAGGAGCGGGAGCAAGGTGAGGTGGAGGAAGAGAAAGAGGAAGGAGGAGGAGCAAGTCGAAGGTGGAGGTGGAGGAAAAGGAAGGAGGAGGAGGAGGAGATGCCCGAAGGTGGTGGTGGTGGTCAAAAATAGTAGGAAGAGGAGGTAATGGTGAGGGAGAGGGGAGCACAAGGAAGAGGTGATGTGGAGGAAGGGTTGTAGTGGTTGTGTTGAAGGTGGAGATTGACAAGGATGAGATTGACATCATTGTCGGGGCGGGCCTGGATGGCAAGCTTCTGGGACTGAACGATGCTGGTGATGGAGAGGTCAAGAGGAAGGAGAAGGAATGAGGAAGAGGAAGGAGGAAAAGAATCCCAACCGTCTGATCCATCCACAAAAATGGATTAAATCACCACCTCCCATTTCCCTTCAAAATGAGTACTTTTAACTTGAGTTAACTTTTCCCTAAACCTTGTTAGTGAACTAACGGAAAGATAACAGGGTGGCATTTACGTTAACTGCATGAGTTTTTCAGTGGCATTAATGGCAATAGTTGCAACTTGGTGGCAGAAAAATAATTTTCCTGATTAATTGGTGAATGTCAAAATCCCTTTATCTCATTGATGTGGTAGTAGTGACTATGAATTAAAATACTCATAGAGAAAAGGACAAACAAAAAAATGAAGGTGGGCATAGAAAGGAATGCATCCAGATTTGACTATCCCTTTATAACATTGCATGTTGCACACAATCAAGAACAAGTTTTAGATGACATGAAATAATAAAACATAAAAGAACGTCATACGTAGCATCCTATTCACAATGGAATATTTATAATTTTTCAAATTGGCATAATATATGTTTTAAATGAGAAGATGGCCAAGCCCATACAATTTGAGTAGGTCAGGACCAAATGAAGTTATTGTGGAACGTGAAGATGTGACCTCACCATGTAACAATCTCCTCTCAAGGAGAGAGAAATGAGTAACCAACCAAGTGCACATGAATTTGATGGTTGAATTCCACATCATTAGGTGTACACTGAACGGAAGGATCAAACCTCCAAACTTTCACTATGAAGCAAGAACCATTACAAGACTCATTCTTTCAGCAAATGAGAATGATAGTAATATAGTACTTAGGAAAGTAGAATTATCTCTTTCTATGTTTATCTCTATCAAGATTTGGCATAAACCAGAGCGTGAAGGCTCCTTGTGCATGGGAAAAATAGTCCCACGTGGGGGCTATGTGTACGTGGATCAAGAGGAGCAACCCTTTGGCTACAAGCCTGCAAGAGGTGGCCAACAGCCCCTGGTGGCTGGCGCAGGTGGCCTGCTGCCCTTTGGTGGTGGCCAGCCGCTTTGTGGAGAAGAGAGAGACGGAGAGGAGTTTGTAAAGTTGGCAATATTATTATGACTTAAGAGATTACAAAGAGGGAAGGTTCTCTTTTATGGAGAGTACGTATCTCTATTCTTGGAAACCAAAGATCTTATCCCACAAGGAAAGATCTTATCTCTCTAATTAAATAAAATCACAAACTCTTTTCCTAAAACATATTTATTAAAAATAGAAAACTTAACCCTTAAGCAAAAAGCTTCAAACTTGGGTCCAAAGACCCATGACCGTCGGCCTTGTTGGGCCTTCTAAAGGCTGCCAAGTGGACAGTCCACGTGACTTATTTCCAGTCATCCTAACACTCCCACTCAAGACGAAGGCTAGGAGGTTGACGACTTGGTCTTCAACTTAAGAGGCTAGACGCCCCACCACTCTTCTTCAAGAGAGAGACATGCTCTCAATCTTCTCCTTCAACATGTCGATGGTGAAACTTCTTGCGACCTCTAAAGTCTTTGCCTCTGTGGCAACTTGAGCAGTTGTCACTATGGCGGCCGTCATCTTGTTTTCTTTAAGTAGAGCCCGTAGCTTCTCGAGGTCTGCATGAGTTAGAGAGTCCACACGTAAGGTGCTAGTAGCCCTACGTGGTGGTCTCCCAAACTTCTCCCAACACTTGTCTTGCGGATGGTTGTTACGTCCGCAATGCTAGCACTTTGGATAGATGCGGTAAGATCCACGTCCTCGTCCCTGTCCACTCCCCCCACTTGCCTCAGAGATAGCAAGTGCGGAGTTCTCACTTTTCGGCGAGTCTTCATCATCGACAATCTTCATCTTGATAAGACAAACAGAAAATGGTCTCAAGATCCATCCTCCCGTCAAAAGCCAGGATTTGATCTCGAGCATCTCGATAACGGGGATGCAACCCCGATAAAAACTTGGCGGATTGTCAAACCGCCTGAGTCTCCCCTTGCTTGTCACAACATAGTGGCTCGTAGATCTCCAACTCCTCAAATAATGCCTCCATCTTCTTATAATATTTTGTCAAGGAGAGATCGCCTTGACTAGCTGTTCAAATGCGAGTATAGAGGTCAATAATATGCGCATTGCTTGAGGTTCGGGCGTACCTTTTCTTAAGGGGCATCCAAATCTCATATGCGCTCTTTTTGTAGAGCATGTTTGAGGCGATGGTCGGGTCCATCAAGTTCATAAGCCAATTCATGACCATGTAGTTCTCCTCGTATTTCTTCTTTTTGTCGTCCTTCATCTCCTGCGGCTCCTCCAAGAGAACGCTAAGTTTCTCGCCCCCAACGAATATTTTGAAGGTGCGAGCCTACAAAATATAGTTGGACGCCCCATAGAGCTTGATGGTTGTCCCAGAGACAACCACCTTGCTCTTTCCTGGTCCAAGCGTGCCTTCGTTGACCGTTGTCGATGCTTCTGTCATCTTCACTAGTTCTCTGCGTAAGGCGTTGGATCTTTTAAAGAAGACTTTCTCTGGAGACGAGAATCATCAACACATGGTCTAGAAACCACACGCACAACGAACCTAGAACGGTGGCTCTGATATCATGTCAAGATTTGACGCAGATCAGAGTATGGAGGCTCCTCATGCATGGGAAAGTAGTCCCATGTGAGGGCTATGCGCACGTGGATCAGGAGCAGCCCTTTGGCTGCAAGAGGTGGTCGGCAGCCCCTGGTGGCTAGCATAGGTGGCCTGCTGCCCTTTGGTGGTGACCAGCTACGTTATGGAGAAGAGAGATAGGGAGAGGAATTTGTAAAGTTGGAAATATTATTATGACTCAAGAGATTACAAAGAGAGTATATATCCTTATTCTTGAAAGTCAAAGATCTTATCCCATAAGAAAAGATCTTATCTCTCTAATTAAATCAAATCACAAACTTTTTTCCTAAAGCATGTTTACTAAAAATAAAAAACTTAACCCCTAAGCAAAAAGCTCCAAACTTGGGTCCAAAGACCCAAGACCACCAGCCTTGTTGGGCCTTCTAGAGGTTGCCACGTGGACAATCCACATGGCCTGCTGACTGCCACGTGGCTTATTTCCAACCATCCTAACAATCTCTTTCCAAATATGTTTTGATTTGTTAGAACTTGATTTGTTTTGATTAGGATTAAGATTGGGAGTAGAATTGATCCCTTCTATATAAAGAGGTGAACTCCATTTGTTTTCTTTGAGATTTGGAATGAATGATTTCTAGCTATCAAAATCTCCACATGTTATCAGATTGGGTCCATCCTCGGGCCCCAACGTGCTCCACCAATCCCTAGGCATGCCACTGGCCCCCTTTGCCTCGAGATGCATGCACAATGCTTGGCTCGTGTTTGCAACATCGTGTGTCACACAATACTACTCTTCTCCGCATCAATCCTAGTCTTGCTTGAAGCAATGCCAAGCATCAAAGCTTGGCCTATCTCTGCCTCATCGCCAAGCAAGGTGGACCGAATCGGTCCCTATCTCACTGAGTGGGCCCTAACACGTGGCAAATGCTGCTACACGGTTGGGCAACACCACACAAGGCATCAAACCGGATTGTTGAATTGGCTTTCATCCGATTCAAAGGTTCGATCACCTTCTTTTTGACCGATTTTGCCTCTTGCGCGGGTGGCAAGATCTCAATTATTTCCATGGTAGACGGAGAATCTTTGACGGTGACATCTAAGCTCAAGATCTCGGCCTTGGTAATTGTTCAAGGAACCACGATTAAGTTATTAGGCTCCTCGAACTATTTTGTGGTCCTATGCCTTCCATATCTTCGTAGGGGGACATGATAAGATTCATATCATGATAGAGAAGGTACGTGACTCCTAAGACAAATCAAAGTACAAAAAATGAGAGAAAGATAACTTCCTCATGATGAACTGGTTGATGAATTGTATCAACCGACCAATTGCAACCAACTTGTTGTATAAAGAGTCAACAAAGGAAATCTGGAATACCTTCGAGAAGAGGTATTCCCAGAAAACCAATGACGCACCTCTAGCTAAAATCCATTGAAGGATTTGGAATACCAACTAGGGTGACATGACCCTGATTGGGTATTTCACAACCCTTGAAGACTTATTTGAGGAGTTAGCCATTTACCAGCCTGCTTGTTGCGACAAGTAGATCATCGAGGGCATTCTCGGTGGTAGGCATACAAGTTTCTGGGAGGACTTAGTGCTCGATATCACTCGGCACATGATAAGATTTTATCCTCTAATGTAGTATCGGATTTAGAGACGATCTATAGTCATCTTCAAAAGATACAGAGATGAGAACCTCCCTTTCCTACGTCGACTACCTCTATGAACTCTTCTGCATTGGCAACTTCGAAAGGGCGAAATAACATGCCCTTCTCTACAGGACGTAGGTGCAAACGTGGTCATTCTTTCAATTCCTACATCTATTCCAAGTGGACGAATTATGCACCCAATAAATGTTAGCACAAGTATGGAAGACCTGGATGGGCCAACAAGTCAGTGCTTGAGTCTTCGAATACTAAGCCATTCACGCAAACACAGTTGGAGTGCCTCCATAACCTTCTGAAAGGAGAAGAACCCTCTTCCACAACTATTACAGTTGTGACTGCTACTGATGTTGCAAAAGTACTCTTTGCTCAACTTGCATCTAGCTCAAAGGACTCCATTGAAGCCTTGAGCCATGTGATTGACGTTGAAGATGCTGATGAGTAGTAGGGTAACAAAACCACGTGCTCAACTCCATCTGTTTTTGTCTTCTCCGAGTGTGAAGAATTTTTGTTGGTGTAAGGTTAGTATCAGTGCTTAGGATCATATCTCATATCAAAATTAGTACTTGGGATCATTTCTCATATCAATATCAGTGCTTGGGATCATCTCCCTTATGGTGCTTGGGATCATTTCTTGACTAAGGATCTCTAAGTCAGGTTTTTTGTATTAACTCCAAGGGAGTTAAGTATTCACTGGTGAAGAGACGACTATCTGCATGCTTAAAGATCTGTCCATGTGCATGCCCAAGTATCTGCGTGCCAATCTGCTTGCATTCATCCTACCTACTCTAGCCTTGAATTGCATCAGATGGAAGGAGCTCTCCGACTACTGCATTACTCCTATTAAGTTAGGCATTGCACACTTTAACTTGAGAGAGTGTGTTAGAGATAATTTACGAAAGTAGAATTATCTCTTTCTATGTTTATCTCTTTCCAAATTGTAGGGATGTGTTTTGATTTGTTAGGATTTGATTTATTTCCATGATGAAGATCAGGATTTAGGATTGATCCCTCTCTATATATAGGGATGAACTCTATTTGTTTTCTTTAAAATTTGGAATGTATGATTTCTACTTATCAAAATCTCCACAATATCCAATGGTCAATAATGAGGGAATGTAGTGGAGTGAAACAAAGCACAATGAGTGAACTCACTTTCTCTTCATTACAGCTTGCTGCAAAACAAGTGAGTTCGTTCATCCAACTCATAAGCTCACACCCTCTTTGATTGATAAGAGAGTCAATGATCATTTGAGGGGTTAGAGGCCACCTTTTCTCATCTTTTAGCTCCCTGATTGTTGTGGCTGCCCTTTTCTTCACAGGGTTTGAAAGGTCACCACTCTTTCAATGATAGCCATCCAATAGTAATTGCCACAAGTTTGTTGGAAGAAAAAAGTTTCCTGGTTCCTATGTAGATGACATACCATTGCCATCTTATGTTGTAGGAGGCAATTGTTTGCTTATTACATGAGCCATAAGCATGGCAAGTTTATCAAATAAGATTGTCGATTGACTATCATTCCTATTGAGTTAACGTAGAGAGTAAGTTGTGTGGTTACCTCATAGTTCATCAACATGAGCATGTTTCTTGAGCTGAAGCTTTTTTTAATTAACAAATTGAATTCTTTTCTTGGCTTCACATAAAAGAAAAAAGGTCTCTAGTTTTCTTGATTAAGATGGCTGATAAATATGCCATAAAGTATTGAGTGAAAATAGCAAATTAGCTTCTTAACTCAATGTTCTCTCTTGACTCTTTTTTTTAAGACCTTTGAACATAAATTTAACAGAGATAACATTTCCGTCATTATGGAGGAGGCACTAATTGGAATCGAGCATAAAGCAATATGACCTTTCCTTACCATAGAGAGGATAATTAATAATATCAGCACTTAGATCGAGCAATTTAACCTTTCACCTGCTACAAGAGGTCTGATAATGCCAGCCAGGTCACCATAAATTGTGCATAGAGAAATAATGTAAATAAGGTGCTTAGCCAATGGGTATAACTTGGAAGTTCCCGTATTATGGAAGAGGTACTCGGTAGAGAGACTAGCTAATGAGCAATAAACCATACCTCTGTCTGGATCTCAGTTATGTCAGCCTAATGCACATTTTTTCAGGTTTAGTTCGACTAAACCAACAACTAACTCAAAGAGGCATACCTCTGTATCTACAAGACTCAACCCAAGATAAGTGTATGGCATGCCAAATCCAATTTTGCTCTTATCACAATTAAACCTACATGATTAATCTATGTGCCATGCGCACCATCTCAGTTGAGGTTGTAGGAGAACAGGCTAAGGTAGATGTTGGCACCTTTGTAACTGTTGCACATTAGGTATGAACGAATAAAACTTTCTCCACGCTTGCTTACAACTTTCTCCGGAAGTTGCCTTAACGGAGCTACCATCTTTACCATCCCCATGAAAAAGAAAGAAAAAGAACTCCATCCAGAAAGGGGGGAAAGAACAACAAAGAAAAAAAGGACAGGCAAGACACGTAGAAACTTACAAAAGATAGACCTCCATGTAATTTCAGCAGCCTAACCATGTCCTCCTTCTTCGCGCCTTCTGCATCTGCCACCGGCTGGGATGACGATAAAAAATAAATAAAAAAAAAGGTAAGAAGGCATCACCATTTGTCAATTGACACGGTAAACAAATAACCATATCTCTCCTTTGCAGATCAGATATTAGATGAATATACAAACATTAGTTCCAAGTGATGCTCCCCAATTTCCCCAAAATGCATTTCGTTCTCTCTATCAACCAACTCGGCAATCCTCCGTTGCAATTACCAATAGCAACTCCTTTTCCCCACCAATATAGTCTATACCCCTGTTTGGATTGCCACAATGTGAACGGATTCCATGGAATCGATCTCCTCGTAGCTTACATGCTAATATTTGGTTCCGCAGTAATCCATCCAGAATCTAAATCGATCTTAACTAGACCACCTCGAGAATATCAAAATTAGAATGCACGAAAACGTTCCACGCGATCGCTGTAATCGAATAAAGCCGAAGTTTTGCTTCGACAGAGCAATCTGATCACAAGGAAATGCTTACGTGGAATCCCAATTACATTACGCCAATCCAAGGGGGACCTCGACAAGCCCCCAATCTCCCTCGGGGATCAAATTCCCCGCCCAATTCCAACAAAACAGAGAAATCCTCCAATCGAAATTGCTACTAACGATATGTCCGGATAAGGAGGGGACGGGCGGGTCGAGACGGACCGTGTTCTTCCATCGATCCAGCGCATTGACATCGGCGCCGTGGTCGAGGAGGCAGCGGGCAACGCCGATCCACCCGTGGAGGGCAGCGACGTGGAGAGGGGTCCTCCGGTCGTAGTCGCGCGCGGCGACGAGCGTGGCGTCCTCCTCGAGGAGCTTCCTCACGGCTGCCACGTCGTTCTGGTGGGTGTGCCAAAGTATGAGGGACGTCCTGCTCACCCGCGCCTTCTCCTTCTGCTTCTCCGCCGACGTCGACGAGGGCGGGCTGAGTGAGTTCGCGGACCCGCCGCTGCCGCCGGCCTCGTCGACGGCGCTTGGGGTACCCCCGTCGCTCCTCATGGTGCGCTGTTTTGTTGTTTGGAGGGAGTGGAGTAGATCCGGTTGCACCGAAATGGAGGGAAGACCAGGGGTCGGTCCTCGTTCGTTGCCTTCCAGCGAGTGGAGAGCTCTCCTCTGGACCCCACACGAAGGGCTCTCGCTCTCGCTCTCGCTCTCGCTCGCTCCCTCGCTCGGTCGCGCCCCTTCGCGCTTGCGTTTTGGTTGGGCAGAGGGGTGCTGACTTTGAGGGGATGCAGAGCTATAGAGGGAGCGCCTTAGACTGGGGGGTAGGCTTTTCGGCATGGCCACGTAACCGTACGGCCCAACGACTGGAACATTCTGGGTTGGTGACTCGCACAGAGGGTAGGGAGCTTTATTTCACGTCTCACGTCGTCACGTCGTTATGCGTTACTATGGTACCCTCCTCGGTTGTCCGGATATGGAAAGATGTGGAGGGATGTGGAACTATACTTATCTTCTCCAAGAGGTATGGCCTTTGGTTTTTGTTCCACCAAGAATTCACTTGGGCAAATGAGAAAGGAATTAGCCACCAAATAAGAATTGAGATTCAAAATTAAATCTCACTTGTCAAAGTCAAGGTTTACATTTATTTCTTTTGTCTACATGAAGTAGAATAATGCGAGCCTTTTCTGATGTAATTACTTGAGAAGAGGGAATTGTACGATAGGACTATATAAGTCCACTTATGAAACCTATGTTTATTAACAACGCAACGATTTGCAAATATAGGTCCTACAAAATATTAGCCACATTGAGCTTGACATAATGTTGATTTAAACTTAACTCAAATTTGTTTAACTATAAAAGTAAACAAAGGATATCTTACATTTTTAAAGGACGTCATATAAAACAAATGAGTTCCGAAGGAATTTGATTACCCTCATAATGTGTTGCAATTTGAATTCTTGGCGTAGTTTTTTTTTTTTTTTTGTTCTTTTTGTGTGGAGTCAATAATAGGGTGATAATACCAGTACATGGTACACTGGTTGCTTGCTCTTGGTAGGTTGTGGTTGTATAGCATGTGAGGAATATGATGTAAATTTCCTAACAACAAGGTTAAAAATAGACACACGGGCAACTATGTAAATAGCATTTGAGAATGAATAATTTAAGTTAATAAGATCGAACTTTCAATCGATCGATCCAGACACTAGGGATCCCTTGAGCAAAGATATAATCTCTAAAAGATCTTATTGAATTTCAATTGGAGGAGGAATATTAGAAGTATCACGTCGATCCTTGTTAGGATGAAATAATTTTCAATGAAGTTGTTCAAACAAGTGTAGGTTCATTAAATTATATTATTCTAGTGATATAAGCATGGACTTTCAATCCATCGCAATAGAAGGTAAGAAAGCAGTGTGTGTTTCTCGTGGAGTGTGTATCTAAGAAGAAAGTTTAATTCGATGTAGATGATTTATATGATTATGGACTTAGTAAAAGGTAATATTGTACACTAACATATGGCGCATTTGATCTGTATTAACCAACAAATAGGTTTAATTATATTATAGCCATATCTTAGCACTCCAAGTTAGCTTTGGCTTTATGTTGGCCCTGTTTTCGGAGATTATCGTGTTGCATAGTTTGTACCGTTTGTAAATGCATTTCTCTAGGTAATAGTTTGCTTAATTATTTTTCTTTTTCAAAATCATATTGTTGAAAACGTTTTGACACACTTTAGTATCCCAACCACATAAATATCTCCGTCACTGAGATTCCATGGCCACGCCAAATATTTAAGGGATCTGACTGTGACGTAGTGGCATATAGTCTAAAGTCTAAATAAGAATGAACGGTCCATATCACTTTAAACTTGAAAAAGCGATATGTCTCCGACGGCAGGCTTCAATGTTCTTCACTATGAAATACGAAGTATATGTGCCTCTGGATTCTTATTTTTCTCCCCCTATCGGATCCCGCAATCCCAATAACGGGCTCACGAGGCCAACGTAATTCAAGGGAATCGAGTTAAAATTAGATTGTTACCTACCTGCGCGTCCCACGTGTTGGCCACTTCGCCGGAGATTGGGGATCCGTCGTCTAGCATATGCCAATTAATCTGACGTACTCCACGGCTTCCATGGCTCGCCGACAATACTCGTACCTTTTTTCTTTTTTTTTTGAGAGGGAAAAGAAAATTATTCTAGAGAGGGTGACCCAATGAAAATGTATTTTTAAAACGTTCTCATTGATGAGTTGAATCTATTCAAGCAAAGCGCAAAACTTAAAGGTCGCGTATATGAAATGCGGGTCCCAGTAATTGAATCGTGAATGAGATGGAGAGGGAAAGGGATGGATGGGATTTCTTGATGACTGGATTGTTTAATTAGCAAATACGTCTACCTTTGCTCTATATTCAAATGGCCTAATTAGCAACGTCGAGAATATATACCGTCGTGGGAAAAGCAGGTGCACCGTCGAATCGGAAGGAAGAATCTGCGTGCGCTGGTCGCGGGATTGTTAGCGATGAACTGCGGGAAGCGACGTCAATCAATTTGCAGTATTAAATGCCAGTTGGGATTGGCAGACCGATGGATGGGATTTGACGACGTTGCCAGCCTGTAGGGAAGACGTGCTCCGCATTGGCGGGCTCGCGCCGCCTTCATGCATGTATGGAACTCGTGCCCTTTGCGATGCATCACGCATGGATCAACAACTGTCCTTACGGTTTACATTTCTTCGTGTATCTAGATAAGATTGTCGAGTCACGAATTTAGAGTTCAGGGATTAACGCTTGGAATTTTCCTTCACGGATTTGATCAGGTTTTATCGGCTCATGGATTGATTAGAAAAGGACCAACATGGAAAAAGTACGCGTGTTCGAGTTTTCCCTACGTTATCCTATCGGGTCGGCAGATGGCAGATTTCATGAGTACGTGCGTAATCGTTTATTATTTTATGTTTGGGTGGGCATTCAACCGGATCCTGCGCAGGGAATTGCGTAGTTCAGATTTGATGCTTTCTTTGGTTGAGAACTCCTTCTCGTCTGCAAAACGGCAAGTCTCCATCGGATTTGGCTTAATCGGAAAGGAATGAGTCGCTTTCGAGAATACCTTGTCCATTTGTTGCCCAAAAAAAATTGACCCAATGTGTGGCTCTTTCTCCGTCAGTGACAACCATGGCGTATTCATTGCATGAATAGAGAGCTTGTTGCAAAGTCAACCCTCCAATGGGAAGAGTTAACGGGCAAGGTAACGTGGGGAAGAATAAGAGGGTGTTACGCGTGTGTTACTGATGAGAGTCTCATCATAAGTCATAACTAGTTCATTTTGGCCTAATAAAGAGAGTAAAAGCTCCTATATAACCTAGAAGAGGACCTAATTAGAGGAATAAGTATTCTGAGAAGAAAACATGAAATAAAGGTTAAAACTGTAATTTTAACATTACAGTACATAAACGGAATTTCTCAGAGATATAGCATAGGTCAAATGGTATAAAAGAGATAAAAAGTGGGTTGAATCAATCAGAAATGAGTTCATATGCAATCTAAGAATTAAATGACATTTGGTAATCCTAAAACAGACCCGCTTAATTCAACAAGGTTCCGGTCAAGATAAAAATCAAGTAAACCCTCTAAAAATCATGAAAAAATATCCCCTAGGGTTTAGAATATTCAATTTGACCTTTGGAACCTAGTTTGACCTAGAATAGGGTCCTAACTCATTAATTGACCTAATTTAGGTTTTTATGCAAAATATCCAGTCAAACGTGGTCAAACCTAAAATCCAACTTCACCATTGGATTCCTTAGGTCAAAATTAGGCTTGTACCAAAATTTGGACCTAAGGGGAGGTCATCTTGACCTACTTTGCAATTTAGTACACCCAATCACATTTTGGTCCCTATCTTTTGAAAATCATCACAATAACCCCCATATCTTTCTCACCAATCTTGCAATCAAGTCCTTCCGCCATTATTGGGGAAGATTCTTCTCCGGCGAGGTTGACAGGGGGGGTACAATCAAATTCCTCAGAAATCTCCTCCCAGAATTGAAAGGGAGATTCTCTGAGGAATTCCCTTCCATCTAAGCCCGATCTTGATCTCTGATTTCTTTCCAAAATCTCGTGCGAACGCACAAGAGATTTGGATCTCAACCACCTTTCTTCTCCGGCGAGACAGCGGTGGCCAAAAGCCTGCCCTCCACGCACCAGAAAGCTCGGCCAGCACCTATAAAAAGACCTCGGACCCTCTGGGAGATCTCAGACTTGTCTTAGCCATAGAATCCTCCAAATTTTCTTCTCTCCTCTCTCCGGCCAAGTACCTCTCCTCCTTCTCGTCGCTCTGCTGCCATACCAGCAGCAGAGTCTACTTCGTCTCATCCTCCCACGTCGCGCCGCACCAAGCGTATGTTTCCCCGACCTCTTCCTCATCGCCATCATCTCCCTCAGGGTTATCTTCTCCGACGACGGCAACTACGAGCCGTCTGACTCCGCTACCCCCGTTCTCTCCCAACAGTCCAAATAAGTTCCCCATCTTCCCCTCTTTCATTTCCTCACTTTATTTCACTCAATCGACCCTCGACCGTTCCTGTTCACCTCCACCTTCCTCATCTCCGGCCACCCTCCAGCGAGAAGCTCCCGTCGCTCCGCAGCCCCACACGTCTCGCCGACCATCACATAACCTCCGCCTCATCTCACTGAGCATCCTCCACTCATCCACGGCCCCGCCACACCACCACAGCAACCCCCCGAACACACCCACCCATCCGGCCACAGAGCGACCTAGGCACTCACGCCTAGGCCGCCCCGCGGCCTGCCACATAGCTGATCACCTTCGCCATGACACGGCGAAGGTCCCCTGGTGATCTGATTAAGCTGCAAGGTCATTTTCGTGTCTGACAGATTCCACGCACCGACCGCCATTGACGACGACTCAACGAAGCTCCAAGCTCGCTCCAAGCTTCAGGACCACAAGGCTCCAGGTGCTGCGAATTAGGGGAGGTCGTGCGAAGGGAGCTGACCCAGCAGGTGAAGCCAACAGATCCTGCAGTTGAGGAATTGAAGGCGTGATCGGTTGCGAGCGCGCGAAGAATAGTAGTGGGCATTAGTCCCACATCGGTAAGCCATGACGCACGCACACCCTTTAAATTGTTTTTGTGAAATAATCTCTTCGCCTCCAGCTACACTTGGGGTGAGGTCCCTCACCCATTACACTACGTCTCGTCCGTGGTTTCATCTCACGGATCTGGCGCGACCCGAGTACACCTCGCGCACCACCCTCACGCCGGTGCGCCTAGTCACGAGCGCGCGACCCGACCCGTTTAACCGGCTCTGGGAGAGCGTGCTGAGATTGGTTTACACAGAGAGAAAGAGAGACGCGTGGGTAGAGGGATAGGTTTTGCTGTGCCTAGTGTGTGCAGGACACAGGTTCTTAGCTGTTGCAAGAAAGAAGGAAGGAAGCTCTGCAACCAAGGACGAGAGGCAAGGCAGAGAAGAACAGAACCAAGGAAGACTGAAGAAGAAGAAGACAAGGGGCAGACGAAGACTCAAGAAGGCAAAGGAAAAGAATGAAGAACGTCAGACCTTGGTTGCAGGAAGAAAAGAAATAGAGGGAGAGAAACAGAAGCATCAAGGAAGAAAAGGAGTTTCATTTTAAGACATCTGTATCAGACGTCCATTTTTTGTTTTCTCTGAGCAATTTCTTTTTATAATTCTCATTGAACTCGGATACACTTATTTTCATTTAAAAGGTTGTGTTCTCAAGTTTTGAAAGTACCTAAATTGCTCCCTGTGTTCGACCTCGGATACTCTGATTTTCGAGTTATAAAATCTTTATTTGTTTTCGTGGAAATTTCGTCTATATTACAACACATTTATTATTAAAACACGATCTAGCCGCGCAAACAGTTATGATAACAGCTATTAGCTCATTCCTAAACCCTCGTTTCTCTTACATGAGTATGTGGTGACATCTAGTACTTATCACACAAGGAGAAAGCCCTGAGCAAAGTCAACTCCAGCTAGGACGATTGACGAGATAATGAAACATATCCAAGAACAAAAAAAAGACGTTGCGCACTACGACGGAAGTTATTAGATCCTTCCTAGATCTCTTTTATCCATGAAGTATCGAGTGGCAAATTGGCAATATGAAGAGAACAGAGCAAAGTCAAACCCGCCGGCCATACGAAAAAGAGTTCTGAGGAAACTGCGAGGACTCTCTCCCAAGCCCATCCAAACTCCTTCCATGTGCATTGGATCGAGTCCAACCACATCTATCCATTTAAATCCACAAGGTCCGAAAGGTTTTATAGATAAGCCCAACTGGGCCTACTTATCATGGGATACTGCCAAGCCCATTTACTATCACGATAGACTTAATTTAGAAGTTGAAGGGTTGTACGAAGGGCGTGTGTTTTGCCCAACACAACCACCCCGCTGGCTATATGCCTGTTAAATGTCTGAGTAAAGGATTACCTTTTGCCCAATGGATCATTAGGCCCACTAACTTGGTGAAGAGGGACCTCAACCTACCTATTGAGTTTTGTCATTATGGGGAATAAAAATTGCTAAGGAAACGAATGAATTTTTTTGCATATATAAAAGAAGAAAAAAAAAAACTATTTCGAGGCTTTCATGGCCCTTCTTTAGGTTTACGACTATAACAACCTAAAGTCGAACCAGCAAAAATGTTGTTTGAAGTAATAAAGACTAAAGTATAGTTAGGTAATGAATTTCCTTTTAATATTGCTCAAATTATCCACCAGCTGGGAAGGTCATAGGCGTAGGCAATTAGGACCAAAACTATCTGCATTGCAAAACTGGACAGATAGGTCAACCCTAGTCGACTAGCTTCAAGGGAGAGGGAGTTATTTGCTCAAAACTCATAATGTTAGTGTTTGGAGTTTGTGCCCTTTTCAAGCCACCGAAGTTATGCAACGTATTGCTAGTGCTTGGAGTTTGTATGCTTTGCAATCCACCCAAGTTTTGTAATAAGCTACATGTGGTCAATCCAATTGAATGATAGTTTCTTCGAGTTATTGCATGATTGAATGAGTCTGTTGGTACAGAGGTTATGCACATGGATAGATTAGATATGCCCAATGTGTACGGACTTGAAGATTTAAATTACATACAGGGTCCAATAGCATGTTAATAGTGAGTTTCCATTTGAGTTTCCATTTTGAGAAAAGAAATCATTTTCTAGATATTGTTACTTGATTAAAATTTGAAAAAAAAGGTTCAAATTAGTTATGTAAGTCCGGCCAAAGGCTTAAATGAGATTTATGTGTTTGGACTTGAAGGTTTAAATGACTTAGAGGGTCAATAGCACATTTGGAAACCACCAATGATACCTAATCATGAGTTTGCATTTTCAGAAAAATAAGTCAATATCTAAATATTGTTACTTGATTAAAGTTTGAGACTAAAAGTTCAAATTTGTTAATAGCTTAAAATGAGATTTGGATGTGATAAAGACCATCTTTTTAATTGTTTATGAATAAGATATATCTTTTAACATGAGATAAATATTTATCTTTGCACTCAAGCATTTAACAAACTCTTAGTTATGATACTGAAATGATCCTTCCTAAGGGTTGTGGGGTCATTTTCTGAAATCTAAGGGGGTTGCTGTAATTTGTAATCCCCTAAATTTTTTTTGTAGGGTTCTGCAGATAAATAAGATTCTTGCAGGGCATTTCTTACAAAATGCCCCAGCCCCATCCACACCCACGCACACCCCTAAACCCTACTCCCCCCTCTCTATTTAAACACCCCCTCCTCGATTTTTGAGTTGCCCACCCTCTCCCATTACCTCCAAGCGGCACACACCAGCTCCTTCCCCCCCCTCTCTGTGTTCTCCCTACCGCACAAGGAGCTCTCGCTGCGGAAGTTTGAGTGCGTAAGGAGCAGCTTGGATGAGCTGATGACGGAGCTTGGATGAGGGTGTCCGTGCGAAGCTGAGGGAGTGCCATTGTTGCAACTCCTGGTGCAAGGGAGGGGAGGGTAGTTTCTCTAGGAGAAGAAGGCTCGCGAACAGTTCTGCAGAGTAATTTTTCCGCAGAATCAGACGCCTGAAGAGTTCAACAGACGTCTGGTCGAACGTCTGGAGATGTCACTGGACGTCTGATACTGCGCAAAATCTGAGGTAATGCCCTGTTCGAGACTTGTGCGAGATTTTCAGTATACTCTCCTCTGCCCAGTAGGTGTAAGGCTGAGCACCTTGGTGTGTGCGCTGCGTAGGGTGGGGCTACTTTTCTCGAGGAGAGGAAGACTCGTGAAGGACTGATGAGTTACGACTCATCATAGCTAAATCGCCTAAGTTAAGCTAGAAACTAGGTTAAACACTATCAAATTAACACATAAAAAGGGTTAAGTGTGGAAAATAGATAAAAAGACCTAAAACATCAAATTTGTGTTAAAAATGCATAATTAGGTCATTAAATGAGATATTCTTTTAAAGAAGGTTAAATAGTGATTCAAGTGTAGATTGAACACACAAATGAATTTAAAAATTCAAATCAAAAGTGTAATTAACTTCCTAAATGTTCAATTGAGCTTCAATAAAAACTTGGGTACATTTGAACATCACTGAAGCCTTGCAATTAAGGATTCACATCTAGGTCCTTTACACATTGCATTTTGTTCACTAGAAAACCTCCAAGGACCCATTTGAAGGCCGCAAGGACCTTTCTGCAAGCCTTTAAGGATCTCTTTGTAACCATTCATAACCACTTCTGGGCTTGCTTACACTTTTTCTATCCCTTCGCTAAAGGGTGTTCCTTGCAAAAACACCAATAGAACCCAGCCACCACCTGCAACTCACACATGTACTGTTCACGCGATGAACTCAAGCAATCCTCACCGTCCTTCTGTAATTCTCTACTCGGAGGGGGTGAGATCAGCGTGACGTAAAAAAAATGTGGAATATAATGTAAAGCAATCTCACAAAATTCAATCACACAAGGTACACAATTATTTTTAGGTGGAAACCCAAACCGGGTGAAAACCACCACCTAACCCTCTCGAGTTAGGATTTTCCGATCAACTAAGTTGATCAAATCCACTAAACGAATCGCTTTAAACGAGGGTGATTCAACCTCAATTACAACCACGCTACAAGTGCAAGGGTAGCGTTCCTCAACCCCTTCTCTCCACGAGAAGGATTTTGTCCCACGAAGGAGACGGGAATTCGCAAAGCGAATACCCAACCAAATAACAAAGATAAAATAACAAATAATCCTATAGAGCCAACAAAGTAATTTTAAACCTAGCTTTTATAGGAATTAGGAAACTCCCCTTTGCAAGGAGTGCGTTGAGTTGATGACGCGGGTGCATGAGCCATGCGACGGTGCAACGTCGCTCTTGTGAACTACGGTGGGAGAGCGGGTGCTCCAAGGCTTGATGCTCTCTAGATGTAGAACTAGAGCTTAGAGAGCAAGAGATTCTTTTCTTGGACACAAAAGAGTAGAAAGTATGTTGCTTAGGCGTGTCTTAGTGTGCGTTTGTGTGCAAGAGGTTCCTCTCTATTTATAGAGGCCTTAGGAAAGCTTTGGAAGGCTTAGGAAAGCTTCCATAGCCGTTGGGAGCAAAGCCCAAGAGAATCAGGCCAAAATCAGGAATAATGATTGCACTGACAGGGTTATCAAATGTCTGATCCTGGCATCAGACATCTGGAAGATCACTTTAAGACGTCTGGGAACAACATCAGGCGTCTGATTTTAGGTGAGTTTCTTCCTGACTTGAATCAGATCTAAATAGGGTTCTAGTGCAAGTCCATCAGACGACATACAGGACGTCTGGCACTATGTCTGGACGTCTGGAAACCTACTTTTTCGTGGAAATAGATTTCCAAGAGAGTGCAAGGGCTAGAAAATCTTTGAGAAGAGATTTTGGGTCAGCCGAGGCAAAACGGTCATTTATCAGACGTCTGGAAAGGCCTAAGGACGTCTGATAAGGCTCTAACAGTCATATCCTTGAGTGTTTGCTAAGCCAGCCAACAGTCCATTAATTGGACGTCTGGCAAAATCCATCAGACGTCTTCTAAGACGTCTGGACTAAGGTCTGGACATCTGATTTCATCAGACAGAATAGCTAAGTCCAGCCTAATTATTATCAGACGTCTGAATAAATAGTCAGATGTCTTAAAACATATTATCAGACGTCTGATCTTGGAATTAGACGTCTGGAAATGCTGTTTGAACCCTATATTGGTTTTCTAAGGTTTCTACAGAAAACCTAAGTATCCTAGGGTTGTGCTGGTGTTCCTAGAACTACTGTTAGGGTACTTTGAGGCTCTTTAACATGAATCTAAGTAACAAAAATAAAGAGCAACAAAAGAAACGAAAAATACAACAAATACAAGAGAATGAAATCTATCCTATTCTTCATTTCCTTCCATCTTCAATCTATCGCTCCTCGCGAATCTCCTCTGTTCTCCATCAAGCTCCTCCAATCCGTCCTGGATGCGAGCACGAACTCTGTCTAATCACGTCTCCATTTGCAATTGTCCTGAAATCTAAGACTCCAAGAGTAAATGTTAAATGACGCATGTTTTGTTATCATCAAAACAAATGATCGTGGTGCTCTAGCACCAACACCTTCATCTAGACCCTCTTGATCTGCTGCTCTTCTTCGATCGAACCTTCACACGACTCAGCGCGTGTGGTCACCTCTCCTCCCAGATCTGATCTAGCGACTAGGATTTGATTTTAGCTCAAGCGCGCTCTCTCCTCAAATCCCCACCGCCCAAGCCCTTGGAGACTAATTACACCACCTCGGTACTCTGATCCATTGTCACTCTACTTAAGGAGCTCCACAGTTGCGCGCGCGAGGGATCGCTCCCTTTTACACCTCTCGAGCCGATCATTCATCCACTCTAGCACTCCTCCCCACATTTCCCCATTTTCACAGCCACCGGCTGTGAATTCCACTTCTTCCCCGACTCTTCTCACCGCTGAGGACTTCGTAGCACCTGAGGGTGACCCATGTTAAGGACGTGGGCATCAGACGGATTTTTAAGACATCTGGGAAGTGGCCCAGACGTCTGGTAATAAATTTTTTCAGCGTACCGGGTTACGTCTGCGCGCGTGCGCGTGCAGACTGCACCTGCCGCCTTCGTCTTCTTTTTCTCTCTCTTCCTGCAGACGCGCCGTCCCTCTTCTCTCTTCCCCCGCGTTGCTTTATAAACCTTCGCCCTCACCCTCATCTCCTCCACCTTTCTCTTCTCCTCCCCGCCAGCGAGAGCACGAGCGAGCGAGCGGCGGCGGCAGCAGCGGCCGCGGCGAGCGTGCGGGGAGGAGGGTTGCGAGCGGAAGGAAGAAGCTCGACAGCGAGGGTGCGAGCTTGCCAGGGCAGCTAGAGCCGGTCGGCGGGGGAGCGACCAGCGTGGGGTGTCGTGGAAGGGCTGCTACAGCTCGGGCAGCAGGCGGACAGGGCGCGGCGCGGCTGTGCGTCGCGAGCGGAGAGCGGATCGGGCTTTGGTTCTGGAAAATTTTCCGGCACAGACGTCTGGACTTACGTCCAGAAAACGCCGAAGACGTCTGCTGGACGGTCCAGACGTCTGACAAGTAAGATATTTCTTACATTCTTTTTTTTTCGCGTGTACGGTCATGCAGCCGTCCACCGCGATTTCTTCTGCGTTTCGTCGTACTGAGAGCAGGAGTGTGTGCTCAGGTTCTGCTCGGGAGGGCGCGAGGGCTCTCCATCCCACGTGAATCAGACGTCTGGCCGCAGTGCCAGACGACGGAGAGAACCTCCAGACGTCCGGGGTGACAATCGGACGTCTGGAAACCAAGGTCAGACATTCCAGTGGGCTTCTGGACATCTGCAGGACTGCGCAGAGCTGAGGTACGACCTGACCCACCTTTTAAGACGTCTGGAAGAGGCTCCAGACGTCTGATTTTGGACAGATTCATCATTTTTGACCCGTTTAGGGCCCGTTCGGAGTCCGTTTTCCGCGTTTTGAATTGCGTTCTTTCCAGAATAAATTCCTTTATCCATTTACAGTAATTGTATATCGTTCAGAGAAGCTCCTTATGATTGATCCTTGTGTTAGGACCCCGTTCCGTTGCAGTCTTGGGGGTTGCGAAGGTGCGCGGGATTGCTGACCACGCCCCCAGTACTCCCGGTTTCGCTGGTAGAGTGGCTTTTTAATTTACTTAACAAAATTTGTTACAATTCTGAAACAATTAATAGTCTAGGGCATTGCATGAACCCTAGGACTGAAAAATTAGATTGAATGATAGATCCTATGGTATTGCATGAATCCTACGATTGGGAAACTAGATTGAATGATAGATCCTAGGATACGGCATGAATCCTAGGACTGGAAAACTAGTTGAATATACAGACATTGCAGTCTTGGAATGTAGAAAGGAAATAATAGCTTCCTGTTATGAATGAATAAATATGATTGAGAACATGGGTTGTATGAACATAAAACTGGAACGGTGAAACCTAAAATGGCTAAAGGAAAAGAACATGAACCCTACGGGGAATTAGGAGTAGAACTCCTGGAAAGAGAATAGAATGGAACTGAGAAAGTGAAACATGGAAGTGTGTTGTCTCTTGGGCACGTGGTACCAAAGAGAGCACACATTACCTCTTAGTGTAGAGGGGAGCTTGCCGCCCTCGGGTTGAGACCGGGGTGGGTTTGGCCACTGTACACCGACTTGTTGGCCCTCACGTACGCAGTACCGAGGAGAGCTACTAGTGTAGGGAGAGCACTAGCTACCCCACGGGCCCCGAGGTTCTGCTAGCCCTCCTACACCGACTTGTTAGGCCCACTGGGCAAACCAGGGTAGTCAGGCGAGGGTGCGCGGACTGTGGAGGGGTTGGACCCCTGTTACTGAGAGGGCTCTGCCCTATACTGGTTCCGTGCTGTGCTTTAGGCACAACCGTTAACGGAAACGATTGACCGAGTGCCAGTGCGAGGAAGCTACCCGTGCGCTTATCGCCTGTGTCGTAGTTACCGTTACGTCTGTCAGCGACCTTGGGATGGTTGACTGAGGGTAGGACCACCACGGGGGACTCTCCCGGCCAGGAGAGAACCACGTGTCACTTCTACTTTTCGGAAAAGACTGCAATCAAGATTGTTCCCACGAGGAACATTCGAGATCAATAGAAGGATCTGAGAAATAAATCAATAGTGAAATAATAGAAAGACAGAATTAAAGAAAGTAAAAATATAACAGTTACTGTACACTCTACTGCTTCTTTAGCTTTTAGTTGCCACTCTACTCAGCGTTTCGCTGACGTGTTACCCTCGTTACTTTTCAGGACCAGGTGTTGAGCAGCCAGGGTCGGCGGCTGCAGAGGACGCTGGGCCTAGTAGGGTCCAGTAAGGTTACCTGTAGTACTTTCTATACTTTTCTTCCACTGTAGTGAGTAGTTTTCTTTGTTACTCCCTGTACTTTCTTTATCGAAAACTTTATGTACATGTTTATTTCTCTTCTGTTGTGGTGGTGTATACTGTAGTATTTCCTTTTCTTACTGTTGTATTTTGTTACTGCTAGTTATATTCATGGTGAATGTGGTTTATTTTACTGCTCTTTTGGTTACTTCCTCGTTGGACGACTAGGTCTTGGGATTAGTCGAGTCGGTCCGATTCTCGTGTCTGGTAGGGATTCGGGAATCGGGTCGTTACAACCCAGAACTCCATTAGCGAGTTTTCACTCTGCTGGAGTGCTTCCTCCCTCCATTCTTCCTCTCCATCTGCTGGGTGGAGATCCAAAGGTCCCATTCCTCTGATTAGATTTGGATTTACTATTTTCTAAAGTAGCTGTAGTGTTAATTAGAGTAGTTTAAGAGTAGAAATTAGACGTAGATTCGCTCTGATCTGATGTGTGAATGTAGTTAGCTTAGGAGTAGATTTAGTGTAGAAAATCACACATTCCACCTCCTCTGATCACTTCAGATTAGAGGAGACAAATTCCCCAATTCACTGATCATTGTTTTCTTCCCCTACATGTTTCCATTTCGCTTTCTGATTTCCTCGTGTTTTCACCAACCACCTACCCATCTGAGCACCAAATCAGACTTGATTCTCTTGAGTATTCAGATCTGATTTGGGCGCTCATTATTCACTTAAGGGACTCCTCATCCATCTCATTAATTCACAAAGTCCCTCTATTTGTTTTTATTGTGAATATGATGATTTGGGTTTGTTTTCAATGGCTTAATCGTTGGATTTAGATTCTCTCTTCATGTTGTCCATGGCATAAGGGAAAGGATAAATCAGATTTTTATGTGATTTGCAAGTTTCCCTCAATAGGGAATGAAACCTGAATTTTTTCAGAATCTGTTTGAGACACTTGTGATTTGGTTTTCTCACATTGAAACCTTAATTTACCACCTTAGTTTACATTATCTATAATGTAAGGTGAGGTGCTTATTAGGATTTCAATACATTTTTAGGGAGGCTTTACTAGATTTCTCTTTGTTTTCTCACTAACTAAAAGAGTTTTCAGGTTTGTCTCATGAATTTATGAAGTATTGATGATGATTGCATTGCTTGGAGTTGTTTTTGAATGAGTGTCTAGACTGATTATGTTGTAAACGGTTGCTTGAATTTCTGATTTTAAAGTCAAAACTCCCCCTATTTTAGTACATCAAAAGACTGTACAGCAGCAACATTTTAAGGGATTAAATCTTATTTCAAGTACTGGAACATTGTAATTTGGTTTTCAATGGAATTCAAAATTTTGACTTAATTTTCTTTACTCTACTGTCTATAGTAGCAGTAGGAGAATTAAGTCAGAATTTTCATTAAATCCCATTTCATCATATTAAATTGCTGCATGATGCAGCTACATGTTAACCAATTCAGCAAAGTAATCCTCTAATTTAGAAATTTGTATCTTTGATCAGACTTTCTCAAGTCTAATTTGAGATACAAATAACTGAATCAGGGAATTAGTCCGCTGAATTGGAGGTCTGGACCTGCTGTAGTATGGATCTTATTATGTTAAGACATCTGATTTGCATTAAGGACATCTGGTAATCCTTGAGCTGCTACTGCAGCTGTTGCTGATGTTGTTGCTGCTTTGCTGTTGCTGCAGCTGGACAATAGGCTGGATTAGAGGGACTGTAAGCGTAGGTTTAAGTAGTTAGAATAGCTGACATGTATGTAATGTTGTGTAGATTATGTACAAGCATTCCTATACTGTTGTAAATTTTATAACTGTATATGAAGTGCTTGTCATTTTATTTAAATCTCTTCTGTCAGCTAAAATTATGCCTAACTATACAAATGATGAAAATTAATGTCAAAACTCATTAAAAACCATGTTTGAGTGTATGAACAGCTTCTTTATGTCTTAATGCTTATATATAAATGTTTTAACTGCATGTTCAGCACTTAGAATTACTTTATAGGCCTTAGGTTCACATCAACAACCCTTCTTAGGCCTGGATTGTGCTCAATTTGTAAATAAAGAAGAATGATATAAAAAAATTCAAAAAAAATAAAATAAACCTGTCTTAGTAAAGATTAGGTATATTTTTAAGTAAATACCAAGTTTCATGGCATTCTAAACTTTCGACTTGGTAGAACATACCAGCCGACGGTTTAGTATACTTTAAAACTAAATAAAAATCTCTTGACACAAAAACACCAAAAATAGTCTATTATTCTCATCTATCTCTTTCTTTCTCACCCCCTACCTCCATAAAATATATAAAACCCATAAAAATCAGAAAAATCCTAAAAATACTTTAAAATACTATGTATAGTATGCGTATACTTGTATATATAACTTAGACTAAGCTATATACTTGTATATAATGTAAGATATGTACATAATAGATATATATAACTTATATACATGTTATATAATGTAAATTATATATTTAAGATTAGTTAAACTGTATATAACTTAATTATATAACTAGTTATTATTTATACTAACTTATAAGTACTAAAACTTAAATAAATTTATAAAATTTTGTATATAAATGTAATCACTATTTATGCTGTGTATATATATCTATATATTTATTATGTATATTAGAAACCTTGTATCATAATTTAATTATGTATATATAATAAATACTGAATTTATTAAGTTATTAACTAAGTTGTTAAGTTAAATCAAAATAAATTAGTAAATTAAGTTAAAACTGAACTAATTTATACTGTACATTTATATTAATATATTTTACGTAAATTAAGCTAATTTAACTATATTTATAATGTATTATACTATTTAAACCTAATTTATATATAAGATAACCTGAAATAAGCTATTTAAACGTAAAATAAACCAAAATAAATCGTGTAAAATACAATAAAAATCTGTAATAAATACTTTAATATGTACATTAACACTGTATAGGGTCAATTAGACCATTGAATGACTAATTTATACGTTAATTAAGAAATAAACTTAAAAATTAATATGTATAAAGTGTAAACTTTAGGTAATTTATTTATATAGTAAACATAATTAATTATATAAATAAATTATATAATTAAGTAGCCCTTTGTAAATACTTTGTAAACCTATAATTTATTTTTAAATTATAATAAATTATGGCCCTCAAATCGAGGGCCAAAATCATGAACTCAGCACTGCTACGCTGGGATTCCAACGCTAAGAAGGTGCTGAATAGCGCCACATCATTCACTGACGAGCTTCCACACCAACTTAAATTGTTTTTCTTCCCATGCTATTCAGTCGTCACACGCGTCGGGCACCCGAAACAACCCTCTCCCCTTACGAGCATATGTATGATGCTATGGCATTGAGATGTGATGTGTGAATGGTGTGCGGTGTGTGGCTGAGAGTCATGCACTGTGCGAGGGCTTGATTAAGCCCATTACTAAGCATAAAATATGATTAAGAGGCCTAATTAATGAAGTAGGGTAACTCTTAGTAGAGATCTGGTCCCACCTGAGAGGATGCTGTGTGGTCGCAATCCCATTTCGCGGTGTTATAAAATTATATTCGTTGTAGTATATTGCGAAAAGCGATCACCAGTTTATTACAATTTATTACTCGGAATTTAAAATTTCCCGAGGTCGAACTCAGGGAGCACACTATGATTCTAGAAGCTTACAAATTCACAATTACATGATACAAAAAATTTAAGAGAAAGGGACAAAAGAATCTTTTCTTCTCTTCTTTCTTTCTTCTCTTTCCCTTCTCTTCTTCTTTTTCCCGTCTCTTCTTTTCCTTCTCTTCTTTTTCTGCCTTTCCCTTTTTCGGACATCTGATTCTCTGAATCAGACGGCTTACCGACCCTGTTGCTACAGTGTCTCTTTCTTCTTTCTTCAGTTGTCTTTCCTTCTTTCTCCTTCGGCTGCTGCAGCTCTTCTTCTTCTCTTTCTTCTCTCTACATCTTTCCTCCTTCCTGGCTTTTGCTCCTTCCTTCCTTCTTCTCAGCAGCTCCTCCTTGGCTTCTTCTTCTTTTCTTCTTTCTGCTACGTCTCCACCGCCTTCTTCTTTCTTCTTCTCTTTGCGGGTGCTTTGCGGCTAAGTCCTCGCCGCTTCTCTTCCTCTTCTTCTCCACCTGTTCCCTGCACACACGCAAACGCAAAACCTACCCCTACCCTTCCCCGCGTCTCTCTCTCTGAATCACTCTTTGGTATGCTCTCCCAAAGCCGGGTAATCAGGTCGGATCGCGTGCCCGGGTCCAGGCGCACCGGCGTGGGTGTAGTGCGCGAGGAGTGCTCAGGAGGGTAGTCGGGTCAGGTCACTGGGTCCGCATGGGAAGTGTCGCGGATGAGGTGCGTGTATAGGTGAGGGACTTTACCCCTGTGTGACTTGAGGTGAATAGCCTCAGTCACTTTTTCGCCTTATACTGGTGCGGGCGCGCCTCAGCTTCCGAGGTGGGACTAAGTCCCACCTGCGTCTTCGTGCGTCTACAGGAGAAAGGCACGACCAATTGGGGCAACGGCCGAGGCCTTCGACCCCAATTGCGAGCCTGAGTGTGTGCATGAGGGTGTTCCGCACCTGCAGGACCTGGGGGCCTGGGGCGTTGCAGCCTGGAGCAGCTTGCGAAACAGCTTCAACCTGCTAGTCAATGGCGGCGAGCTACTCTATCCTTGAAACACAAACACGGCCTCGCGACCTTGTCAGATACCTTGGGGGGCTTCGCTATGGTGTGGCAAAAGTGCAGAGGTGGTCGGCTTGGTGCGGGGGTGTCTGCGTGAGTGTGCCCAGGGCACACTGTGTGCGTATGTGTGGGTGTGTTCGGGGGTGTGTTTGGGTGAGCGGAGTGGTGGTGTGAGTGAGGGGAAATGTAGAGTGGAGTGAGGGGATGCTTATGGACTTGTCGGCGAGGGGTGGTATGGCCTGTGGAGATGGAGCGGCCTCGCCGGAGTTGGTGGCCAGAGGTGGAACTGATGGTGGTGGTAGTGGCAGTCGAGGGATTGAAACCAAAAATTGTTGAGGGGGAAATAAAGGGGGGAGAAAACTGAAGAGCTTTTACCTAACTAAGCGGACGAAGGGGGGTAGGAGGCGGACGACGCATTTCTATCATCGCCGGAGACGATGCCCTATGGGGAAGATGACGATGACGAGGAAGATAGACCGAAGGGTGCCTGCTGGTACGGTGAAGCACAACAAACGATGGCAGAGCTAACCCTGCCACTGGTATTGTGGCAGGGTGACGAGAGAGGGAGCGGAGAGTCGCCGGAACCTGCAGGCGAATGGCCGGAGTAGGAGACGAAGTTTGGGGATTTTCCTTGGCCAAAACAGGCTTAAGACAACCGGCGGCTCCTGCCATTCCTTAAATAGCCACTGGCGAGGAGAAGATCTCGAGGAGAGAGCGTGGGTAGCTTGCCAGAGAATGGCCGGAGAAGAGACCCATTCCTCTCGTGCGTTCGCACGAGAGGCATGGGCAGTGGCAGGACATGGGAGGGGGTCCGCGCAGAAGAGGACAACGCAGGGAACCCCCCTTTCATTTCTGAGAGCGGTTCCCATACCCTGCGCGGTGCCATCCTCCGCGCAAAGTCGCCGGAGGTATGGGCAGCTGCGCGGGGTGGCAGAGGGACCATTCTGTAAAGAACTAAAGGAAAGTTGGGGGGTAAAGTGCAAGGGTTCAAAAAAATTAAGGGTCAAAAAGTAATTCGTGAGGACCAATTTGTAAAGTAGGTCAAAATGACCTTCCTTTAGGTCCAAATTTTGATACAAACCTAATTTGGACCTAAGGAATTTAATGGTGAAGTTTGATTTTAGGTTTGACCATGTTTGACTAGTCAATTTGCATAAAAACCTAAATTAGGTCAAAAATTGGGTATGGTTCTCAATTTAGGTCAAGACAGGTTCCAATGGCCAAATTGAAGGTTCTAAACTCTAAGGGATGTTTTTCCATGAATTTTAGAGGGTTTAATTGACTTTTATCTTGCCTGCAACTTCGTAAATTAAAGCGGGTTTGTTTTAAGGTTATAGAATGTTATTTTATTCCTAGATATTGCTATAAACCTTTTCAGATCAAATCATCCCACTTTCTTTCTTGTTAAACCCATTTGACCTATGTTTAGACCCTTAAACATCACGTTTGTGTACTGCATTGGTAAAATTGTAGTTTTACCTATTGTGTGTTGCTTTAAATTCAGATTTATAGTTCTTTTATTTAGGCTTTCCCTTAGGTTTTGTAGGAGCTTTTGTATACTTATTTAGGTCAAAATGTGTTAGTTAGGACTCATGATGAGGCTCTCATCACTGTGTATTCTTCGAAAAGGTCGCCCGCCAACTAATAAACCTAATTTTTAAACTAAGTAAGGCCTAATAAGGGGATAAACTAAGAGAGAGCGTAGCGGCTAAGTTAAGAAGAGAAGAAAGAAAATAAGAAGAGAAAATAAAGAAGAAGAGAGAAAGGGTTAAGTCTGAAAGAAGAACATGATAAAGAAAAAGAAAGAAAGAAGAGTTAAGTGTATATGTATATCTGTATAGTGTATATGTGTATATATATATATATGTATGTATACTGTAAATAATAAGTATACGTAGTATATATAATGTTTGAGCTATATATGTATATAAATAATAGTATAGCTTTACTGACATAATTATCCGTCACTGTAGATAGAATAAGTGTTACTATAGACCTTAGTTTTTACTTTAGATTCTGTACGTAGTTTCTCTAAGATTTAGCGACATTTATATCCGTCGCTATACATATAATATATGTTACTATATATGTTAATATATTAAATTAAGTTAGTATAGTATATATTATTACTTATTATTGTATATATATGTAAGTATTAGTATCATAAGTTATAAATAGATAGTATATAGTATATATGTATAGTGTTTGATGTTTGTTTGAATTATTGTGTTTGCAATCATTTCAATACATAAATTAATTAATTTTTTCATTTATTAATTCATTCATTTATGATTGTATATAAAATTGATTTTTTTGGAATTAAAGAATAATGTTGGACTTAGAGAGTGATGTATATCAATAACTACCTCCCAGTGAACGACCTAGAATAAACCAGTAAAATTATGTAATTAAATAAAATTGATGCGATAACGATTTGTATTTGTGACATATACTACAACGATGATTTTTATATGAGAACCATGGTCAATCGTTTCAAGGACTCTGGGGAGATTTTTCTCCACGGATCAGACGCCTGTACCTCTCAACAGACGTCTAACTGGACGTCTGGAGTTAGTACCAGACATCCGATAAAGCAGATTCAAACGGTAAGGTCCTGTCCGCTTGTATTTTTCGTACGCATTGTCTGCAAGTGACTGTACGTCACTATGCGCATGTAGGGCCGTTGGGAAGAGGCATAGGCGCAGTTCCCCAGACACTTTAGGACGTATGGACACCTCTTCAAACGACTGATACTCGTCCCAGACATCCGAGTACATTGTCAGACGTCTGGAAGGACCTCTAGACGACCGCGAGGGGTTCTAGACATCCATTTTCAGCGCTGAATGCAAGGTGAGCATTCTAGTGTCGTTTAAGGTGTCTGGAAGTTGTTCTAGGCATCTGATATCAACCTGGTTGAAATATTCCAGGTATCAAGCCTCCAATCCAGCTGGACCAGCTTGCTTGGTCCGATTCAGGTAACCGGGAAGTGTGTTTAGGCCGTTTAAGGCCTAAACGAGGTTGGTTTTTCACAAACGAAGTACCGTTGACTTCCTGTTTGATTTTCTAATGTGATGGAGTTTGGTTCTAATTGTTTTGAGCACATTTTTGTCATGTGTAATGTTAGTAATGTGATGTTTGATGATTCGTGTTAAATAGGTCGTCCATTCGTGGTGTGCACGGGACCTGTGGAGGCTGTGAGGTCTGCCGTTTGTGTCCCCACATCTCCCGGTTACACTGGTAGAGTGGTTTTGCTATGCCTTGTGAATTACATAATTAAAGTGCATGTTACATTAGAACTATTAATAGAACCCTTTGGATGCAAAATGAACCCTAGGGCTGAGATAGAGGAATACACATTGTTTGAATGATAAATCTGTTGTGATGTCTCCTGAATAAATCATGAGCTGCCTGTTTATAATTATTGAATCTTGCCTTAAACTGAATTACATGTTGTATCCTGTATAATTGATTATTGAGATAATTACCGTATGGTGAAACCATGAGTTACCTGCTGTGTGTTTAATTAATCATGATGCGAATAGAGATATATGGATTGCTACGAAATGAAAGAAATCTATGCATAAACCCTACGGGGAATTTGAAAGGAAACTAAAATCGTGATGTAGAAAATCTGTGGAATGATGGAACATATTGCCTACGGATGGTTGTTTGGACTTGGTTAAGGAAAGTAAGCTGGCCATTGTGTACATGGTACCGAGGAGAGAAACTGTCCCTTGGTATGGAAGTGAGCTGGCCCTCGTGTACGTGGTACCGAGGAGAGCTACTATTCCTTTTATATAGGGGGAGCTAGCCGCCCCATGGGATCCAGGGTTAGGACTGGCCCCCTATACTGACTCCTGTTGAGGCCAACTAGGCAAACCGGGATAGTCGAGCGAGGGCACGCAAACTGTTGAGGGGCGAGATTCCTGTTTTGTTTTATTCTATGTTGTACGTTTGGGCGTATCCCTTAACGGAAACAATTGATCACGTGTCGATGCGGGATAGCTACCTGTACGCTTATCGTGTGTGTCATAATCATTGCTATGTCACAACCGTGACCTTGGGGTGGTAGACCGGACGTAGGACTACCATGGGGTGCTCTCCTAACCATGAGAGTGCCACGTGTACATCCTACACAATGGGAAAAACCGCAATCAAGATCGTTTCCTTAGGGAACAAGAAGATTAAGAGACATTATGGATCCTTGTTAGAAAATCGACTTATGAAACTAGTAGTGAGATTAAATGTACGAATGGGTAATTGGATAAATGCATGCATAAAATTGCTATTCTTTACTATCTTTAAATGCTATACCTATTTTAAATATACCACTCTACTTAGCGTTAGCTGACTACTGTCATATATAACCGTGATAAGTTAAGGAGTCAAGCAGCTAGCACCACCGATTGCAGAGTGTTGGGGCCAGTTGAGCGCAACTATAGTTCTACTTGTTCTTTTCCGTTTTCGCTACTTTCTGTTGTTAGTGAGTACTTTTGTCTTATGTTGAGAACTATTATCGTTATTCCTTTTTGCCTTAGTTGTGATGGGTTAGTGACTATGTTTTCTACTTATGGCATGGTATCTTTCTAAAATCTAATTATATATTTCCGCTATTGGCTTTATTTAAATTACTTAGCTACTTGCATGTGTGATTTGTGGGTTGTTTTCGTATGTTTGGGATAGTCTCTCGTTGGACAATTGGGTCTTGGGGTTAGTTGAGGCAAGTCATTCCTCTATTCCTAAAGGGGTCAAATTCGGGTTGTAACTGTTGGTGTTAGAGCACCACGATTATTTGTTTTAATGATAACAAAACACGTGTTATTTAACATTTGCACTTGGAGTCATAGATTTCAGGTCAATTGCAAATGTAGACGTGTTTAGACGGAATTCGAGCTCGCATCCAGGACGGATTGGAGGAGCTTGATGGAGAATAAAGGAGATTCGCGAGGAGCGCTAGATTGAAGATGGAAGAACAAGAAGAATATGATAGAATTTTGTTTAATCCTTTCATGTACTTTTATCTTTATTTTGCTTGCTCTTTTTATTTCCTTAGAACATTATGTTAAAGAGCCTCAAAATACCATAACAGTAGTCCTAGGAACACCTGCACAACCCTAGGATACTTAGATTTTCTGTAGAATACTTAGAAAACCAATATAGGGTTCAAACAGAGTTTCCAGACATCTAATTCCAAAATCAGACGTCTGATAAAGTGTTTTAAGACATCTGACTGTTGATTCAGACGTCTGATAACAGTTAGGCTGGACAAATTAGTTCTGTCTGATGAAATCAGACGTCCTGACCTTAGATCAGACATCTTAGGAGACGTCTGATGACTTTGCCAGACGTCCAATTAGTGGACCGTTGGCTGGCTTAGCGAACAGTCAAGAATGTGACCGTTAGAGCCTTATCAGACGTCCATAGGACTTTCCAAACGTCTGATAATTGACCGTTTTGCCTCGGCTAACCCAAAATCTCTTCTTAGAGATTTTCTAGCCGTTGCAACGTTTGGAAATCCATTCCCACAGAAAAAGTAGGTTTCCAGACGTCCAGACATAGTGCCAGACGTCCTATATGTCGTCTGATGGACTTGCACAAGAACCCTGTTTAGATCTGATTCAAGTCAGGAAGGAACCCGCCCAAAATCAGACGTCTGACCTTGAAATCAAACGTCTTAAAGTGAACTTCCAGACGTCTAATGCCAGAATTAGACGTCTAATAAGTCTGTCAGAATAATGATTGTTCCTGATTTCGGGCTGATTCACTTGGACTTTACACCCAACGGCTATGGAAGCTTTTCTGAGCCTTCCAAAGCCTTCCTAGGGCTTCTATAAATAGAGGGGAACCTTTGCAACACAAAAATACACCTAGAAACACCAAGATACACAAGAAACACTTTGTGATACACTTTCCACTCTCTTGTGTCCTAGCTAGCTCTTGCTCTCCAAGCTCAAGCTCCATTCTCTTGAGAGCATCAAGCTGTTGCGCACCCGCTCTCCTGCCATTGTTCACGAGAGCGACGTTGCGCCGTCGCGTGGTACACGCATCTGCGTCGTCGACGCACTCCTTTCAAAGGGAAGCATCCTATTTCCTATAGAAACTTAGGTTAAATATTACTTTGTTGGCTCTATAGGATTACTTGTTTTATCTTTGTTATTTGGTTGGGTATTCGCTTTGCTAATTCTCGTCTCCTTCGCGAGACAAAATCCTTCTCGTGAAGAGAAGGGGTTGAGGTACGCTACCCTCGTCTAAGTAGCGTGGTTGTAATTGAGGTTGAATCACCCTCGTTTTAAAGTGATTCGGTTTAGTGGATTTTAATCAACTTGGTTGATCGGAAAATCCTAACTCGAGAGGGTTAGGTGGTGGTTTTCACCCGGTTTAGGTTTTCACCTAAAAATACTTGTGTACTTGTGTGATTGTCTATTTTTGAGATTGTTTATATTTATTTCCGTAATTATTACGTCACCCCCTCCTAGTACGAAACTTCAGTAACAGATACTCATCAATGTGTACAAAACTAAAAAAGTTGTGTGTGCATGTGTGTAAGAGGATAAGGGTTCACTTGGTAAACTAAATGAATGAACTCAGTTTATGTATGTTAGAAAAGAAAATTTCACTTGTAGTCATCAAACTCGTCTGAGGATGATACTAAGAAGGAACTTCAAAGAAAGGTGTTGATCTTGATTTTTATTTAATGATAAGAGGCTTTGTATATTTATAATCTTTTATAAGGACAATAACCGAATAATGCCTAAGAGTACACAAGTCCTCCAATGCAATAGATTTATAGATGTCTAGAATACTTGAAGGTAGTGTGATGATAAGATCCTTAAATGTGTCGTTATTAGCTTGAAGAAACTAGTAATGCTTTCAATAGCATACATATTACAAAGGATTAGACATTTTTAAGAAGCTAAATAATATTTAGCCATAACTAAAAAGCCCAATATGCTGAAATAACACCAATAACGTGTAGTTAAATAGAGATCATTATCTCAATCTTTAGATGGGAATTTTATGAACATCACCGTTCTAGGCATTGAAGGATCCCATATTAATATCTTTGAAGGCTATAAAAAAATCCCAATCACATTTTCTACTCTAAAACCATGACGGTGTCCCTCTGCTTCCTCATGTTGGACGTCCCCCCTTTCTTCCCTAGAGAGGTGCACATGCTTTAGAATATTAAAGGAGAAAAAGATACACAAAATTCAAACCTGATTTCACCATTTGCAAACATGCCTCGATCACCTTCCCATAACACATGACTAGTAATGGTCAAAGGAAATAGACTTAACAGATTATTTGATAGAGATGCAGATAATTTATAACAAAAAAATGGCTCTCCAACAATTTTATAAAGGAATATTCTCCAATAAAATAAAAAGAAAATCTTTGTAATTGCCACAAAGATAAGTGCGTCAGTCATTCAATTTTCAAACTCTTTACATACGTACACACATATATACACATACATAAATGCCGCTAAGCTGGTGGATCCAATAACTGGACAGAGAATGTTTAATTGGTGTGGTAAAATTAAGTGGTAGAGTGAATATCATGAATGGGTGGATATAATTTATGTTGGTATTATCTGATTTTAGTTTAATTAAATGATAAGATAAATGATAGATTTGATGTGATATGTTTCATAGATATGACGTAATAAGGAGTCAGTGGAATGGCAAATTTGGCATTTAGAGGGAATGGGATCAAACCTCATAATACCACTTTTGCTTTTTGCCAAGGGTGAAGAGACCATAGTCAACGAGGAGGCTCCACCACTCTACTAACTTCTTGCTGTTGTTTGACCCTTTTTCCTTGAAACTAATCACTCTTATGTATTTCAGAGAAGCGATAAGCCACATTATCAAACGCTACCTGAGCAGGTATACATTTCAAAATAAATCCAAATTCAGAAAAAAAATTGAGAGGCGAAACCATTTAAGTGTTTAAAAGGAAAACCTATACAAGACCCAAAATTCGAATCCTCCACACTTCCCCACCTATTCACCGCAACCAGTGGTTCCGTAAACGCGGCCGATGAGAAGTTTCGAAGATTGCTTTGGGCCTCGGCCCATTCTATGATCATCTACACGGGGGCCCATCCATCGTCGCCCCGTAAGCCCACTTCCCTCTCACACACCAACCGTGCACGCCATCCCTTCCCTACCCTCAACCAAGTTCCAAACCCCCACGCCACACTCACTTCCCTCCGAAGCAAAGCACACCGTGGCACACCCACATATGGCCTCCACCGCCGCCTCACCTTCGCCTGACTCCCCCCCACCAACAACACCTCCTCCAATGGCGTCTGCACCATCACCGCCCCCTTCGGGCGAGATCGCCTTCTTTGACGTGGAGACCACGGTGCCCTCCCGATCCGGTCAGGGCCACGCACTCCTCGAGTTCGGGGCCGTAGTCGTCTGCCCGCGGCGCCTCCTCGAGGTCGATCACTACACGACCCTCATCCGCCCTCAAGACCTCTCCGCCATCTCCCCGTCCTCCATCCGCTTCAACGGTATCACGCGGGAGCAGGTCGAGTCCGCCCCGCCATTCGCCGAAGTGGCCGACAGGATCTACAGCATCCTTCATGGTATGGAGGGAGACCTCTCATCCTTTGGCCGTTGTTGTTTCTGTTGTCATAGTTTTGGATATTTACGTGCTTGGATATGGTGCGAATTCAAATTATAGGCTATATGGGTGTAAACATACTGAACTTGAGGCAGTTTTCCTTTATTTACATATCAAAGATCGCTCTAATGTTCAATTAGTTTATCTCGAATCGATCCTGATGAGAGAAGGAAAATTCTTTCATCAATCCTAGATTGATGATCGCCTGCCCAACAAGCTAGACGGACTCTTAAGCGCTCGCTCGACAAGTTAGACAGACTCCTAAGTGGTGTGACCTCACGCTGCCTTGAAGGTTAGATGGACTACTCTCTCTTCCTGCCTTACTAGCCGGCGGGACGTGTCCTCGAGTTACTCTCCGGCGGAGTAATAGCTACCATTAAATCCACGATTCTGAGATTTGAGGAATCGTGGTTTCATGATGGTTACCCCTAATCGACCACTCGCGTGTCCATGACCTTCACATCCTGAGGGCCTTGTGACAGGCCATGGTGATACAAGATGAATAACCCATAAATACGGGGAACCTTGGAGAAAAAGGACACACATGCATAGAGAGCGAGGAGAGAGAGATAGTATTGTATTTTGTACTCTAATACATGCTTGGTGAGTTTTGAGAGTATTGATACTCTCACTAGATGTACACCATTTCTAGTGAAACTGGATAACCAACTCTCTCTTTTTTTTTGTGTGTTGGTTTGATTGATCAGACCTACTCCTATGTCAAACCCAAATAGGGTCCATTCCTGTAGGCCCCGATCAAATCCTGAGTCAAACCTCAGTGGGATCACAAAGATGCTAGGAGGAGAAGAGTTGATTCATATTGGTAGGGATGAAAGAGTGATTGGGAGGAGAGGGGAGTGGGGGTGGGGGTGGGGGGGATGTTATTGCAATAGAATTTGCATAATTTTACATTAAATTTTTAAGAAATTCACTTGTTAGGTATAATTCTTGACTATATATGAGTGTATATCTGACCGAAATCTTACCTTGTCGGGTTTGGTTGGTTTATTTTTGCATTGGAATTGGAATGGAGCTTTAACGAATCGAATATGAGCGAATTGTGGGCATGACAAGATTTTGGAAGTGCTAGGTGTGATTTGATTGATTGGACAGGGCGGGTGTGGGCGGGGCACAACATTGTGAGGTTCGACTGCAAGAGGGTGCAGGAGGCATTCGCAGGGATTGGGCGGCCAGTGCCAGAGCCAAGGGGGATGATTGACTCATATCCGCTGCTCACGGAGAGGTTCGGGAGGAGAGCTGGTAACATGAAGGTAGGATGGTGCCAGGTTTTTCTTTTTTTTGGGACTGATTGAGGGGGAAGTTATAGTCATTGGTGTTGCTTTGTGTGCAGATGGCAACACTCGCTGCTTACTTTGGGCTTGGACAGCAGAAGCACAGGTAGATAAATAAGTTTGTCTCTGTTTCCTTTTCTAGATGTGTTAGATGTGTTTGCTTGTTTAAATTTCTTCATTGTCTACCTTCGACTTGAATGTAGAGTTGATAAAGGTATTGTCATGATGACTTGGGCTGCCGTAGATATGCCTAAGCTATGCTTCAGACAGTTATTTTTACCTCTTTTGATTTCTCATTTCAAGTCAATTTCTTATGCCAGGAGCTTGGACGATGTACGGATGAATATTGAAGTACTCAAGTATTGTGCTACCGTGTTGTTTTTGGTAAGTTCAATTTAAGCTTTAGACAAATATTTTGATATTTGTGTTAGTATTGGTTGTCATATGTTTATACCACTACTGGCTGGTGTATGCTAGCAATAATGACAGATGCTTTTACGTATTTTAGATGCCATGATCTTCATTAATTCACAAATGAGAGAGTAACAATTAAGCTGGTCATCTATCAGAGGATTATCAAGATATCAGCATTGGAATCCATAATGACAATAGCCAAGATATATATCTGACCAGCCGAAATCAAAATCAAGTACTTTTCACATTACGTGCGAGTTTCAGAGTCTGCAGCATGGAGCCTGTTCCTTTTTGATGAGTTTTTACCTGCATTTGGCTGTACGCAAGTCCAAATAAGCAAAATGTCATGCTTTATTTTGGTTTTGTTTTTCTTTTTCCCAACTTCTCTACTTGCTCCCGAGCTCTCTTGCAGCTGTCATCTTCACAAATTTTCACATTTTCTGGACACTCTTCCCAAACATACAAATCTCCTCAATCTGTCTCTCTTATTTTGTCTCCTGGTGGTGCTACTGCAAACTTTACCCCATTAGTCTCATTGCAAGCCTGCTTAAATAGTGTGGTGGTCGACAAGTTGGATTGCTGTAGAAAAAGAGCAGGGTTGGAATCTTACCATAGTCCTAATCCTCCCCTCCCCACCCTCCCACCAAAAAAAAGAAAAAGAAAAAAACGACGACAACAACACACAAGAACAAAAAGAAAGGGGCGAGGAGGGGAAATCACAGAAAATGATACAACATATTTTAAACAATTATAAAATTATACTTCCATTGTTATTCGTCTCTAGAGTGTTGTTTCTTTCTTCATTGGCATTATGTCTTGTGTGCCCCACAATGTGAACATGTTAATTTCAATGTCTGAGAATTGATGCATTGAAAAAAAAAAGTGCACCGATCCTTCTCATCTAGTTATTTCTATACTTTTGAATGAAGAACTTTCTTAAGTTTATTGAGGAGCACATGGATAAGAAGTTCTACCTAGTTTATCACATTTATGGATAAATCTTCTGTGGTAACAGAAAAGATACAACAAGTGGTATTCGTAAAGAGAAGCTTACCAATTTTAATAGGAAAGTTGTTTGTTGTTTCTTTCATTTCATTGGTATCTATCTAGGCAAAGCAGGGACCTCTATAGGTTTCTTTTTTGTTGAAAATAGCAGGGACCTCTGTAGTTGGTTACATTGTTTTGAGATGAGATTTTGGGAATTATGCTTAGCAAAATATTATACTGTAAGTGAGCTGGGGTCAAAAGAAAGTTAAAGTTCCACAGTGATCATGGTGGAAGCCCTTTCCCCACTTCAATTTCAATCCCATCATGGGAAGCTATAGCTGGCATGGACAGATCCAATGGGACACTCCTCATCCAAGGTTTCCCATGTAATTAGTTCGGAAAATTTTTAAGAATATTCTTTTAGATATCAAATTTACGTAAAAAAAACTAAGAATTAAGTATATGAATTTAAATCGAACAATGAAGAATTAATTCGATTCCACGTTATCCCCTCTTCCAATCCAATAACACATGTCTCTCTCCCTCCTTCCCCCCCTTCCCCCAATCTCATTTTATTCTAATATTTTAGAACATAATAAAAGCTCTCATAATATTGAGCACTACATTTAATCTTTGTTAAAGATTCATATGTTTATTAATGATGTCTTTTGTTCCTGCCAATGTTAATGATGCTGATCGATAATTTTTCTTTTTTAAAGAGGCATTGAATTCTTATAAAATGAGAATAAATTCTTAAAATTCAAGAGACAATCAAAATATAAATATGATTTATCAATATCATCATGACCATTTAAACGACTAACTTTTTGATATCCATAATTGGGATAATTGCAATATTGTATTTATCCTAAACTACTTTTTAAAAGCTAGTTACTTGCAAAAATTACAATTGTCTACATGCTTCCATTCTATTTTTTGCCTCTAATATTTTTTTCTAGCTCCATCCCTCGTAGCAGGTGTTGCTCAGCATAATGGAACTTAGGCTATCTGTCTCAAACCAATGTGGAACCTGTCCATTCTTTCAAAAAATGATATGTTCATTTTGATTTAATGCAGATTCTTTTCCTTTTTTTTTGAAAAGTTATAGATTGTGAAATAAAAAATCCTTGGTGTTTGAGCCTCTTATATATATATATATATATATATATATATATATATATAAGGTTGAGAAGGTGCAAGTGACTTGCGCGTAAGTTATGTGCAAGTGCGTCAATATCTATCAATTTGAGTAATATTTTAGATTGCAAATTTGATTATTGAGATCACTCTATATAAATAAGTTATGCACTAAATTTGAAATCAATCGGACACTCGTAGCACATAATTAAAGGGGACTCATTTTTTACGGCCTAAGTATTACAAAGTTTTGCTTTGTTGAATGTAGGTGTTAAGAATATCAGTTTAGTTTCAAATTTGGTGCATAATATGTTCACATGGAGTGTTCTCAATCCTCATATATATATATATATATATATATATATATATATATATAAGGGCTAGGATTGTCTAGATGACCTACACGTAAGTTACAGGTACAGCAATATTTCTCACTATAACGTTTTAAATTGAAAATTTGGGTATTGAGACCATTCTATATGAACATATTATGTGCTAAATTTGAAGTCAATCTGACACTTTTGGCACCTCGTGTGTGTGTGTGTGTGTGTTTTTCAGGAAGATTCATTTCCATCACTGACATGTTGGTTTGAAGGAAACCACTTTCCACATCTCCTGCATACAATTACTGATGTGCTCTATATAATGGATGCCATTTCCCTAATATTGCTTGAATATTGCTGCCTGTTCAGGAATCGGTCAGTACAGAGCTATCACCTCTGAGCACTTCAGTTTCTGAAACAACTCCAATCACCACTCTTGGTGCCGTTTCGCGGAATGAAACAAGTCCATATCAGAACCCTCTGTCTCTGTCCATAGTTGACAATGAGGAAAGCACGCCATCACTTGTTAGCAGCAACAGAAATGATGTCCAGGACAAGCCTGGATCTAGTACACAAGCTTCGCTTGTGGAACCACTTCCATTGGAGCCACTTAATGAGCAGATGAGAGGAGCCTCCATGCAAACAGATGACGAATCTGAGAGGTTCGTGACTACTGAGCACCTTAGTTGGGACTCTGGATACCTAGATCCTTGCAGAATTTCAAACTCACTTATCCATGTAGCGGTTGCCCCTGCTAATCAATATGGTAGTCGATTGGCTCTTTTATACAGCAATGAGCCATTGCAGCTTTGCTGCATGGGCCTTAGGGTCCACTTTGGTTTAAGTAGGAAGTTTGTGGATCATGCTGGGCGGCCAAAGTTGAGCATCGCTGTGGATGCACCGACAAGGTTATGTCAACTTTTAGATTTTTGTGACAGTATTGCTCAGGGTGCATGTGCAAATTCTGGTAGCAGCTCAGAGTGGAGACCTTTTAACAAAAAGCATGGTTACTCAAGCAATTGCACTGTTCGACTTAAGTAAGTCCCCTTGGTCCGCTTCGTTACCAGTTGGTTCAATTTCAACTTCAGTTTTTTGGCAGTGCATTGCTTTGTTGTGGTAGAGCTATTTGTTGTAAATTAATTTAACTGTGTTGTTCTAAGCAAGCAGGCTTCCTATTCATTATGGGTGACTCTGGAATTAACAATTTAGCAAAATCCCAAGTCACTGAGATCTCACTTTCTTTCAAAATAAGCACTTCAGGAAAACACGGAAATAGCCTACTTGTTTATGCTTGTCTTTTTATAAGTGGGATGAGAAGAGGAATCGTCCAAAGAAACAACATAAACTACTATCTCCAGCTATAATCTAGTTAAAAGAATTCCTCTTCCTGTGTTGGCCAATGACATATTGTGTTTGTGGTCCCTGTTATCTTCTGTGCACAGGTCTCCCACACATTGTTGCCGTCATATTTTGCTGTCTCCTAAAAAATGGCAATCTATCATAATTGAAGAGTTTTGAACAAATATGGTCCCACCTACAGCCTACAGGCCTGTGGTCAAAAACACTTCCAATCTTTAAAAAATGCATATCAAGACCCAAAGTTCTAAAGTGTCAAGTTAATTGCTCATTGATTCTAGATACATGTCATGACATGGCATGTAATATTTGACGTTTATGCCATAACAAAACCCTTGCTTTAGCTTTCGTCTCATTTCTCCTCCCTTCTCTTCAAGCCCAAGCCTCAACATTCTACATCTGCTGTAGCGGGAAGGCTCATTGTATCTAGTGCTTGTCAAGGAGATCTCGGACAATGTGATCAAAGCAGCATGGAGGATGGACTAAGATGCATTGATGCAGCACTGAGTGATCAAGTTATGTGCATCTAACAATATAGAAAGTCTGCCTACACTTGCAATGGAGAGAGAGACTCAATTTTTAAAAAGGGCAGTGTTAGAAAACAAAAAAAAGAGCAATTGGTATTATTAGCGGGCATCTTTAGCTTTGAAAAGATCAGAACCTAGTGGGAACCTTTTTTATTTTTTTTGAAAATATAGTGGTAACCTTTTTTAAAATGGGCATACAATTGGGGACCCCCTTTTTTGTATATTACTGTCAAGTTTCCCTTGCTTTCCACATGGCAAGACCGAGTCCACAATTAGTCTTTGTCTTGTGTTCTCCGATCTCATCCTCAATCCATTTCCTCTTTTGCAGTATACCCACCATGTCCACTGATAATGGCACCATCTGCTTGACGGAGATATACCAGAGGGAGATTTTCGGCAACAACCACAGGCTTATTTCTCACAATTTTGACTCGGGGGAGCTCGATTCGTTATTTGTTCCTGGGGCCATTGTTGATGCCTACTTCTCTGTTGATATCTATGACTATCAGCAATTTGCTGGTATACGGCTGGTTGCCAAAAGGCTGGTGCTACCTGCTAACGCCAACAGGTAGACAAGCAATTTGCCTGTTATTTATCTTACACTAAACCTTTGGCATAGATTTTATACCAAATAGTCGTCACAATAAAGATAGGTATGCCACAACATCCAAGGCATACCCAAGATCCAGCTCTCTTGTTCTTTTGCAGTGGACCAGGCAATATTGTGCTTGTTGCTCAGCTGTTCCATCTACATGGTACTGTAAAATTGTAAAAAGTTTCTGTATATCTAGTGTGCGTCCCCCGTATCTTTGTAAAGTTGCAAATTTCTGTATACTTCACAGACCTTGTTACATTCTAGTTACTTGGTGAATTTGTAACTATTTATTTGAACATTCGTTAATTGTTTCCAACAATAGAGGTGTGGGTGTAGCAAGGAATTCATTTGATTACATTTCAGTTTGTATTTGTTCTTGCTTTCTCGTACAGCGGTGTTAAGGAAGGGTTGCTGCTTTTCTTCGAGTCTGCAATCCCGTTTAACTCGGGAGGTTGAAAATTATGGTGTAATACTAATTCAATTTGGTCTTTATTATAAATTATTTTCCCTTCCTATTTTACCTTGAACTCGGGCGCTCGCTTTTTATCTCCGACCTAGAAGTTAGGCAATGAATGGAAGGTACCCTGGAGACAGTGAGAGAGAAATGATCCTCATTGTTTGGCTGGGTAGGTTAATAATCAAATATAGAATGCAATGAGGTTTTTTGTCTGGAGGAAGGTACGTGAGTGTATCATTCTCACTTTTGAAGAAGCTATATATATTATTGTCGATAATTCAGTCCTCCACTAAACTGGAGTAATTTGGTGGGCATATGGAGACAAAATAAGCACCTACAAGGAGCCTATTTCTTATTATTACTGCAAAATGAAATTACCTAACTCCAAAATAAATCGTTTCGATACGAAGGTGTGAAGCCAGAGGGGTCGGGTAGAAGCAGTTGACTTCCTTCACTTTTTGATTTCTTTGCCAATTTTACACAACTTTTAATTTTTTAAAACATTTAAACACATTTAAATTTAGTTTATGTACATGTCCTCCTCTCCCTTTTCATTTTTTAATTTCTCTGAAAGTTATATGCCACAATCTTTAATTTTTAGCCTTTATCTTTGTAGTCGCACCCTTCATGGAGCTATTGGATTCTCACTAATGATAACTATAATCTCTAATCTCTTTTGACTTCTTGCTAACTAACATTGTTAATTTGTTTTGGAGTGTTCATTTGATTTGGTGATATCGATATTTGACTTGACTCATTATTTTTGACCTAGTTGGGTTGAGTACCAATTTATTGAATATGGGTCAAGTATTCGTTAATGTTGATTCGTCACTTATTGTGGGCCCATTTAGATATCCATTGGGACATTCACTAGTAACCTTTAGGTGATTCATCCAATTAACATTTTCATCTGAGCATCCCAATCTTGCAATTCCCCAATGTTGCAATAGCCACATTGGCCTTGTGCACAACAGCTACATCCTCGTCAGCCCTTTCTATGGTTCATGTGCCCTACGCATGAGGTGTTGCCCCCTCTCTCCCGCACCATTGTCTCCTAAAAGACCTAAATCGCCTTGTTCTCCTCCCTCGACCACCTTGCCATCGAGGCCCTCTTCTGCTAAATGCCCAAGCAAAACATCATCTCCTATATCATCATGCTCCGCATCGCCTCCCACCTCGACGATGCCCACAATCTCTTCAACTCCATGCCTGAGAGGAATGTCGCCTTCTGAACTACCATGATTTCCAGGGACACCCACAAGTTCTGTGTCAACATCACCTACAAGTTGTTTGAGGTTATGCTTAAGGGAAATGAAATCTCCTAGACTACCATGCGCATAGGGTATCTCCACACCCACTACGACCAAGAGGCACTCACGTTGTTCTCCAACATGCCTGAGAATCCTATCATCACTTGCAATGCTATGATCCTTGGGCTCAGACAAAATGAGCACCTAAAGGATATAGAGCCATATTCAATGAAATGAAGAAGAAAGATGATACAACTTGAACTATAATGACCAAAGCATACGAGTTCAACAAATATGAGATTGACTTAATTAATATCTTCTAGCCAATGGAATTTGTAAGACTCCAAGTTTGTTACTAATCGATAACTAGTTTACTCATTATGTGCGTACATAGGATTCAAGCTAGTTACTGACCTATATACAAGTACATTTTATTTTATTTTTAATCAATTTTTATAATTTTATTTTATTTTTAGCATTTTTGTATAAATTTATTTTTAACTATTTTTTAGAATCTGGTTTCTATTTTTTATTTTTTAAAAATATTTTTTATTTTAATGGTTATTTTAAATCTTTATTATTACTTTTTTGGGTTTTTCTTTGAATTATAGTTTATGTTCTTAAATTTTATGTCTTAGCTGAATTAGTTAACTAGGTACCATGATCTAATTTGACAGAGTTGAATACTCAATATTTTAATTAGGTTGAACCATTACCCAATTGATATCGGATCGGGACGGATTGAATGGAAACGGGGCAAGTACCGAACATATCTCGCTGACTTGTTAGTGTGGACAATAAGATACAGACAGCTTATGGTGGTCGTTGTAAATCCCCATCCCGATAACCATCCGAACACGACGGAAAGGCACGGAAATTCAAATCCACCCAACGTCTCTTACAGTTACTCAACCTCGCGCCCTTCGTAACCGCTCCATCTCCTCTCCTTCATAAACCCCCCTAACCCACTTCAGCCAAAGCCCCTCACTTTTATCACCCACAAATACGCACGCGCATTCTCCAAACCTCGTCCCTCCCCAAGTCCCCTCTCTTCAACAATGGAGCAGCCGACGGCCATCTCTGTCGACTTCCCCGGAGACCGCCCGTCCTCGTACCCGTGCTCCCCGCAGCACGCCTGCCACTCCCCCAGGCACCGCAAGCGCGAGGCCGTTGCCCGCGGCGTCCAGAAGACTATCTCCAAGACCTCCATGCTCGTCAACTTCCTCCCCACGGGTACCCTCCTCACCTTCGAGATGATCCTCCCCTCTGTCTCCGGTAATGGCTCCTGCTCCCCCGTCAGCACCGCCATGATCGAGGCGCTCCTCGCACTCTGCGCCGTCTCCTGCTTCTTCTTCCACTTCACCGACAGCTTCCGTGCGCTGGATGGGAAGGTCTACTACGGGCTGGTGACCCCCCGCGGGCTGTCGCTCTTCAAGACGGGCCTCGGCGTGGAGGTGCCCGAGGATGACAGGTACAGGATGGGGTTCGTAGACCTCGTGCACGCACTGATGTCGGTGATGGTGTTTGCGGCGATCGCGCTGTCTGACCACAGGGTGACTAACTGCCTCCTCCGCGGGTACGTGGAGGAGATGGACGAGGTGATGGAGAGCTTCCCCTTGATGGTGGGGGCCGTTTGCAGCAGCCTCTTCCTGGTGTTCCCCAATACGCGCTACGGCGTCGGGTGCATGGCGGCGTGATCTGAGGCGACTTCTTCGCCTGTCTTTGAGGGATGGATCGTGCGAGGTGCTAGTGATGTTGGGAATTCTCTGTGTTAATTAATATGTATGGATGTAGTTTGCTCTAGTGTTTTGTGTATGTGGTGTATGCGATTCTAAATGTGTGACGGGTTTTGCAGTGGCAGCATAAGTGTGTATGGAAATAATGGCATTATTGACGGTTTGATTCTAAACGATTGTTGATGTGCCGTAATTTACATGATTGATGAGTTTAGACTGTCCTTTTGTTGGTGCATCCAAAGCTCCAGGATTTAAATCTTATCCCAACTCTTCTTCTTCTGTCAGGCATTGGCAGCCGTCAATATCATCCCACAGAAGAAACAGGTCACTATATTTTGGCGCTTATTTTTCTTATTAGTGCATCTAGTGTTGTTCATAAGATTCAGTTTTTACTGCATTTAGTAAAGTCTTTTTTGGATATGATTATAGCCATAGTTACCGCTAATTCATACATTCTAAGTATTAGGAAGGCGGTTTTTATTAGGAAGAAAACAGCATATGGTATTTAGTGCTAATCATGAGGACAGGACCTGCCTGTATAGTGCATTAAGCCATACCATGATCATGCACATCATTACTACCATTAATAGATTATTAACGTAGAGAAAACGATCCTACAATGAACAAGACGGGATCTGTCATTTGCTATTTACTGATGAAAACAGGTCATGTTTGCACGGTGCATCAAGTTCGGTGTTTCTTGAAAATGGCATCTCAATTGTGGAAGCCCAGCAAGAAATTGAATCTCTCATGATGCATATGCATGTTTTCTCAGTATACCATTTTTTTTCTGGTTTGTATTTACATCATTGGAAAAATGTCCACAATTATGGGAATATTACAGTGTATAAATACTTGTAGTGTGATCTGTGAGCAACCCAACTGCCAATCCAATGATCGATAAAATTTTCTTCGGATCAACCTTGTTGGCATATCCCTTCTTTGACATCCTTTGCATCGGACATTCACCAGCAATATCTCAAGCCCTTCTTTTATCTATTGCAGAAGGTAAGATGGTAAGATCATCACTTTTCATTCTTTTCTCCCCCAAAAAAGATCACCTTCATGCGCTAGTGTCCCAAAATGAATGCCAATAAGAACGCTGATCCATCCAACTTAATGCTACTCACAGCATATTGCTTCCTTGAACTGGTTTAATGTCTGCCATAGGCACAGCATGTTGCGAGGCACCTGGTAATGCGCAATCATGTATCCTGGCTGACATTCCATGTGAATCCTCTCATCATTCTCATACTTGACTTTTGTTCCATTCTTCTTCATCTGTGCTATCCATATTCCCATTGCCACATCCTCTAGCTTGAACATCTACATGGCATCAAACGTTTGAAAAGGTTACAGCCAAGACATCATAGACAGAGAGGAGATGATGCGATAAGAATATTAAATTGGAATGACCTAACTTGATTGAATTTAAAGATGAAAGATGGAACAGCCGTTGGTCAGAGAATCTGAGATTTTCTCTCTTTAACAGTTACAATTTGAAGAATTTCTCAAATGAGTGTAAAGTCCACAAACTGATTTGTCTGAGAATTATTATGAGACATTCAACTCAGAAGAACTGATATGTGTCGTAAAATTCTTTCTTACCCATAGGCTCCCACTTTTTTGCATCTCGCAGATTGTTCTTGCAATGTCATGAGAAATGACATATCCAGGACCATGTGCCCAAGGAGGATAGTAATCATAAGGCCATTCCTTGACAAATACAGAAAATATGATAAGTAACTAAATGCAGATAAAAGCTTCAGCTGCAGCTTGATTCATGAGCCTGACTAGTAAAATTAGCACTGCTTGACAGGCACTTCAGTTATTAAATGCTCGATGAAGCATGTTTCAAACCCAAATGCAAGCCAGGAACTACAATAATAATGGGAATTTATATGTTTATTTATAATTATTGAATAAAAAAGCTAGCTGATTCATGATTCAAGATATTAGATGTATAGTGGAAGTTTATTGAAGTTAATTTCTTACGTGGTAGAAAGCACATCACGGGGGTAAGTCAGTGGTGAATTGTCAAAATAGACAATAATGCTGAGGAGTTTGGAAACAGATTTGCAGCCAATATGATAAAAATAAAGTGGGCTTGGTGTGTTTTGAAGTGTTTGATTTAATAATTGTCCAACATTAAATTTTTCTCAAAGTTGGTTCTTTGGATAAAATTTCAACTAAAGTAATTGTTGAGAAGTCCTAATGGAAGTCTCTTAGCCAATTTTATGATGCGAAATAATGGCATCTCAAAGTTTTTCAGTTCACCAAACGATTGTGATCTCATGAAACTTGTTTGAAATCAGGTCTCTAAACAGACTAAATCATTCTAAAAATCAGTTATATGATATTCAATTTCAAGGCAGATAATCAGGTCACCGGAAGCATCTTGATATCTTACTGCAGCAGAGAAATGATAAAATAGAGTTCACTTGTAATCGAACCAGATACAAGATAACAGTGACAACACATTTTAGATAACAAGAAGTACTTTACCTCAGGACTTATATACCACTTGCTATTAGGGTCATTTTGTGGCTCATCGTCAATGCTAATGAGACCATACAGTAATCCATGGGTCACATTTATGCCTCTCAATGAAGAAAGCACCTCATCTATGCGAATAAAAGAGTCATCATCCGTCTTCATTACGTAATCAGCTGAAAAGGTATTTGTCTGGCCAGAGAAGTGATCGATTAAACTATTTGAACCTTTGGTCATTTCACCATAAGAGGACATAATGAAAACAACAAATAAATGATATCATACACTGTAGATGCAAATGGCAGCTGTTTTCCAGGTAATGAGAGTGTAATAATCAACAAAAGGCAGCAACTGAATATCCCCATATGTCTGAGCTTCATGCCATAATTCCTCATTCACCTTCTCATTTTTATGCTGAAACACAAATGCAACAGTTTGGCAGTCAAGATAAGTTTAACTGGTAAATACTTCTAAAGAGAAAGCCTACTATATCCAGAATCACGCTGCAAATTCAATTAAAAGAAGAATAGTTATCAGATGAATCATGTTATTCTTCCATTAACAAATTTCAACTTACATTACCTTCCTAGAAGCCTACCTTTCCTTATTTCTGATGCCAATAGCAACAGTGGTGAAAACATTCATCAGTTAGGAAGCTTCAGCTGGGCCGTTGCTCCATCATTGGGAATTTCACTCCCCCTTTATCTTTACAACACGGAATAAATAAGAAGAGGAAAGGGTTATAAGGAAAAATCACCTAAAGTCTAGGGGCATGCCTTAACAATCTTCTTCCTCCCTTGAAATTGAAGTTTCTTTTTTTTTAGGAAAATGTGAAATATTATTGGAGAAATCTATAAAGTATCTCAAAAGAAGTTTTTAAACCTTATTCTTCATAAAAATTGTTATTTACATATTATAGAAAATTTAAAACAGTTATCCACTGTTTTTGAGTTTTATAAAATAGAAAATTCGAAGTAATGAAAATTCTGAATAATTCTTCTTAAACTTTGCATAGATTGATGGAAGAGATCTTTTTATTGGGTGGTCATTTGAATGGTCATGACCTTTCAGCAAGCACTCCAAATAACTTGACTACAATTTTTCTTTGCTTAGTTGTGCTTTTAGAATCCCTTTTTTTAAGTAAATACAGCATTTACAAACAAGGCCAAAAAGTTGTTTCCAAGCAAAAGAGTGACAAGTCAGCTAATTAGCCTTGCAAATGACATGGGTGAAAAAAGTCTTGAAGGGAAATCAGTGTCTAGCTTATTGGAGTTAAGGTGGACAATACATCACATGGACAACAAAGAATCTAAGGTAAAGGATTCTAGTTGCCCCATATCAGATTATCTAGAAAATGCCCAAAATGGAGAGAATCAAAGAAAAACCCCACATTATTCAATGAGTTGATTTCACTAGACCTTTCAAACTAAAGTTAAGAACCTCCATTCTCACCAGGCCGACAAAAAATCGAGCTGCAACTGCTCCTGATTTTACCGCAGGGTACTGCAACCATGTTCTTCTTACAGCCATTCTTCGCTTGAAATGATTTGCTGTAGAAAAGATGCCAATGAAAAGCGCTAGTGGCTTATGTAGTGGCAATTGTGGTGCTTTGAGTGCATCCAAATCAATTATATTATCTGTATCCTCGGCCATTGGTAAGCCATTTGCTACTATAGATATGAGTTGAATGCCTCCTGAAACTTTGACCTCATCAACAAGCCAAGGCTCCAACTTCTGTAAGACAATTCACAGAGAAGATGGGTAGGTTTCTTCAAAACATAAATACATAATATATATATTTTTCAAAAAATATGTAGTACATCTCTGTAGGCAAAGGAGGTTATATGCCTCCCATCTACTGTCATCTGAATTCCTTCCTTTCCTATCCGAAGTGTAGCAATAACCAGATACCCTTGCTGAAAAGGGAAGTACCTCCTAAAAGCAGATTCATTTCCCCCAGTTGTGATATCACCATTTAAGTCTTTACCGACAATTTCACTGCATTGCTCCAGTTCATCCACTAAGGCAAACAGTTCAAAGAAAGATATCATGAGTGTACTGTGGGGAAAGGAAAAGATTCTTTACAGCAGATGAGGCTCTGAACAGAAAAAGAGCAAACAGCTTCACGTTAAAAGTTGCGATTGTACTCGTTACCAATATTTACCATTTACATTTTGTATTCTTTGGTGTGGACATGTGAGAGATGTCTAAAATGTAGATTCATTCTCTTTGGGATAGTTTACTTGGAGGGTTACAAAATTGGTGTTAGGAAATGAGGAAGTGATATTAACCCTCATTTCTATTTACTTGCACAGTGGTGTTAACACTAGTTTTGTTTACTTGAATTGGTGTTAAATTGTGGTATTAACACTTGTGTTGCTTAGTTGGTGGTGGTGTTAGGAATATGAAAATAACCCATTTATCCTCATTAAACTAAATTGCATCAATGATATTTTGGCATAAACATGTGATATTTGAGTTTTGAACTAAATTACACCAGTGATATTTCAATTCTGAATCAAATATCACCAGTGATGTTTGAATCCATTGAGGGATTAGGCATAGGGATGGAGGGAAAGGGCAGGAGGATTGAGAGTATTCATGCCAAGATGGAGCATCGAGACTGTTGTTGTCCATGGCGAGGGTAATTTGAACAAGGGAGGATGAAGGTCAATTTGGGTGTCGAGAGTAAGGAGGGGCAAGCATGGATTAATTTGGGCATCGGGGGAACGTGTCAGTGATGTGGAGATAGTGTTAACTCATGTTTGCTTAACACCGGTGCAAATTGATGTTGGCAAAACACGGGTTTTCACACCGTAAACCCGGGTCTTGCAAATGGGGGTTAAACAAATAACCCAGGAAGTAAACTAGCCCTTCAAGTTATTGCCATGCACTTCACTAGATCAATCATGTTACAGATCTTGTATATAATGGTTTTATACTGCCTGGGATAGGTAGGAATAGAAGTTAAGAATATGTATCATCTCGAAACTCGAGAATTGATTTCATTGCTGATGACAGCAACAATCTATAGAATGCTATCTTCTATATAATGGTTTGATACTGCCTGGGATAGCTAGGAATGGAAGTTCTAAGAATATGTATAATCTCGAAACTCGAGAATTGATTTCATTGCTGATGACAGCAACAATCTATAGAATGCTAATGGACAGGATATCGATGGCGATGTACATACTACAATTACAAGGGAAAAGCATAACCATTTCATATTTTTGTTGATGTTCCCATGCTACAAGATCTTAAACCACGGTAGAAGAAATGATGATTCTTATTCTTCACGGAACCCATAATGCTCATTGTATGGAGGATTGGGAAAATACAAGAGAGCCCTAATAGAATAAGTAAAAAATAAAGAGCAAAGAGAGCAAGAAATAAGCCTAATCCCAATACCTTCAAATAAAAGGTAGACATGAAGAAAAAATAAAGCATGTCTTGGCAAAAGGTTTGTTGTTACAAAACAACATCAAAGTTAATGTTACATCTGAAATCTTTTTTTTTTTTAATGACCTAGAATCTTTGAGTAGCAAACTAAGGTGAAGTGCACAGATTCCCTATGTGCGGTCCCTGGATAAGGCAAGGATGGTAATAAAGGAAGCGAAATGGCAGCAAATCCCTAATTTGTATAAAAGTGATACAAACCAGTAGGAGTGGTCCGCCTGACCTGGGGGATGGCAGGGAAGGATCCTACGAAGACTCCCCAAATCTGCACCGGCATTGAGGAGGATCAGCCAAACTTTGCTATAGACTGTCGAGCCTGATGTTGAGCTCATTTTGGTTATGGTCAGGACTTAGGTATTAGTCCCAAAAGTCTTATTGCACAAAGAAGGGAAGATTTTGTTGGCTTTGATAGATTTCCCTCTAATGTTAGTATGCTTGGGTCACGTTGCGTCTGTAAGCAACGGCTATTTATGTACTCTTTATCTATGAATGAAAGGTAAGCAGTTGAATTCTCTCAATTAATCTTCCACCTGTGGTCGTTAGTTCTTAACTCCACCCACTACGGCGTCTCGGCGTACCCCTCGACCACCCTTATATCTGAGGCAATCACTGCGCCTCAATCCAAACCTCTCTGGTGCTAACAAAAAGATGGTGGTTTGCCAATCAAATGATACTCTACATTGAATTCACGGACAGTTTTACTGAGGGAAAACAAGATGGATATAGTTCCTTGATACTCGTTATAAATGGACACTTCGGTCCCGTTTCACAGAAACAAGGGTACCTGGGGTAAATAAAAACTCCCAAAATTTTCTTGCAAAAAGCAATAGAATGGAGCATTATTGCAAGGGGAAAAGTAACCCTAATTCCATTTCTGTTAAAAGTGTGCATCTCAAACATCAATACCTTTCTTGCCATTCTCTCGATCGGGGGATGGGCAGCACTCCTCTACACCCCAACCTCCATCAGCAGTCCATGTGTTCTGAACAATTTCCTCAGTGACATTGTCACCATGTAATCTGACCTTGTAATGCAAAACTATGGGAGGGTCCGGTTCCCGTGGAAGTCTTGTGCCGGTCAGATCAATCCTAAACTCGCCAAGTCGTCCGCCCGGATTTCCTATCAACGTAATGGAAGAGCCCTCAACAAGTCCACAGGGAATGCTCAACCTGAACTCCCCCTCTCCAAAGCCCGAGGCGTTCATTTTCCTTATAGAATATGGGCACTGCTTCCCCATCTCTTCCTTTTGACCACTCTCACGGGAAGAAGCATCATATCTTCTTTCTTTCTCCATGGAATCCACCAGTCTTTGCCACGCTTCCTGACCTTCCGTTACTGCCTCCACAGCATATGGTAGGCTCTCCATGTCGCTGCTCGTGCCATTCATATGGTACCAAGTCATCAAGGATTGAAGCTCCTCGTTGGAGAAATTCCTCCTCTTGAAAAGGCTGGACACTAGAGTATAAGATGGGAAGGCCTGGGAAACGTTTGCATGTGGTCTAAATGGAGGCAGGATCCAGTCGTCATTCCACTTAAGGCCGTTGGAATGATGCCGGTAATATCTTTCAAGAAGCCCTGCCTCTATCAGGCCATATCCCAAGATCAGAACCACCAGCAAGCACAGCATCAACAGTGCCCAACACCTCTTCCTCCCATGCAAGAACCCGGTTTTTACCGTCAACCCAATTCGATTCTGCGCGAGTTGCCCCTGGAATTCAAAAGAAGAAAAGAAATCAGATCTTTTTGACTCGAGGCTTCCTGAGATTCAGGATCCAAAAGTAGAGGAGGCAACAAGGGGAAAAGTAAGCACACCATTTGAACGATCACTTTCAAGGAGAATTGAGAAAGATCACGTACAAGACGCAGCAATTAGATTTCTCACAACTGCACCTGAAATTCGCACACAAACGAACTCGTTGACTTCTACTCTGAAAGCTGATGAGATTTATGTTGCAAGAGTATGTGTAGCAGCAAGGGAGGAAAAGGAATACAGCTGCGAGGTTAAGAACTAAAAAAGGGTCAGCAGTAATAGACGAAAATTAAGAAAAACCATTTGGGTTTCAAGGAGAACGGTAAACCATCAAGGGATAACTATGGAACAGGGGGAAACTTACGGCGAAGAGAGGCGGAGACGGAGAGTTGAATTCCAGTTGGGAAGCCTTAACTGGAGTGTGATGGAGTGGAAAGAGGGTGGTCATGATGGGTGGATGGATCGTATGCGATGACTTGGGAGAAGCAGAGGGTAGGGAAGAGAAGCGAGACGGAGTGGTGGAAGAGGGAAAGATGCTGGTCAGACGCTTTGGTGGCTGTACTTCATGCCGTTTTCAGGGATAAGAAATAGAGAAAAGGTAAATAAATGTACTTCGCAAGAACATAGTACACTAATTTTTTATCGATGAAAATTATCATTTATTTATGAAAAATCATCTTTTAAAAAGTTTATCTTTTATAAATAAAAAATTATCTTTTATATTTAAAAAATTATATTTTAAGTGAAAAATTATTTTTTTCTTATAGATAACAATGTAAAATATATCATTATATTTTATTTTTAGTTAATATATATTAATTTTAAATTGATGTATTTTAATTTATAATTAATTAAAAATCTTTCTAATTAATTTTTAATCAATTGATTTTTTATTACATATTAAAAATATGTGACAAAACATATATTTTCATACCCTCATCCTAACAAATAAGGAAGTGATCATTTATTATTCTTTTTCGTTGCTGATAATTTTCATAAAGTTATTTCTTTTATTGGAAGGAACTTCTTCCTCTTGTTTACAAGATGTTAGAAGGTTTGCGTTCTAGCACTGAGTTGCAAATCAATCTCTCTCCCATAGGTCGATGAAGTTGTAAAAGATTAAATTCTAAGGTTCACTCGCAAGGTTGCTTGAAGCTTGACGGAAATGACTTTTATTGATTTCTAAGTGAGATAGGTTACTTTTCTCACATGCACCGTTGACCATCATGTGAAGAATATTTTCAGATGGTGGCTTTTGTTATAATACCATTTGAAAAACCATGAAATATCACAAAGAGGACGAAACATATCTGGAAGGTCTTCGTAACTTTAAATACATAATATAAACCCTAAATTCAATGTAAACAGATTTAAAGCTATTTTATATGTACAAATCTTAAACATACGAAACCTCTAATTTTTATGTCTTTGGTACCACAAATCCGTAACATCATATACTATGACGTTTTAAATCCAAAGGAAATGAACTTGGTGATGTAGGTAGCACGGTTTTTTTTTTAAGGATTTAGATGCAAATAGCAAAATTTATAATTTTTACATGATAAGTCCAATCTGATAAGAGGAATGTTCTCCATTTTTTTCCCCTTATTTTATTGGCATATGATCCCTTTGTTTCGTATTATGAGTAAGTCTTTTATCTTTTCTTTGTTCAACATGTTATAGTAAATTTTCTCTTCGTTTGGGATAAGTTGCAGCGTTCTTTATCTCCTCTTTGAGATGTTAAGGCCTGTTTATAAAAGGGGTAAAGATGTGCCGTAAAAGATAGAGTTGAATCTATAAAAATTTTAAATCCTTGTGATTTATCTTTCTCCCTCTAAGCATATCTTCGTACCCCTTTCAAAGGTCCTACGTAGCTAGGTGGGTGCATTTTCCTTTTTTTTCTTCTTGCCCTTGATCACTTTCTCAATTATCACCATTCTTTCGCCATCAGCACCCATTGATATTGAAGCTACATGTTTGGATTATTCTTATGATTCAACGAACCTCTAATATAAAAGGAAAAGAAGCTCCTAAAGCAAGATAAGGGCCATCCTTTTTATTATGATAAGAATCGACAAACGTAAGGAAAAGAGATAATGTTCTCGTGATGCCATATTGCTTCTATAGTATGAAAGTAGCCAAAGTCAAGGAAGAACTCACTAAGATAAAGGTAGAGTTGTTGGTTGTAATCATGGAGATGGGAAAATGTTTAGAATACTTCTGAACATTCAGTTTATTAAGAGCTGCTACCCTTTTCTTGAGCCTATACATTCTATTCAACACCCATCCCTCATGTTTATTAGGCACACTCCTTTACTTTATGAACTCTCTCTTCAAGGTGGCTTGATGTCACCTGGATTCGATTATTCATGTAGCAGAGTAATTAGATTTATAGCAGCAATAGGCAAGCTTCTATCATAAAAGGGTAAACGTGTGATCTAATGCATGGGGATCCTAATTTCCTAAACTAAGTATAATATCGAGAAAATCATAAAGTATAAAGATATGGATCAATTTATCGTTACAACTGTGAAATCTTAAAATTAAATAAAATTTATTATTTATTTAACTTGGATGACAAGTTCAAAGTTGAACACATCGAGGTAATTGTCAGTTTTATTGGTTCTTAGTTATTGTATTTTTATGTTTTTTTATAGATATTCATTTTTTTTGGTATTTTCACAATAATAAAAAAAAATCATGTGTGCAAAGCCATATGAAAATGAACCTATATTACATCAAATTAAGTTTATTATAAATTAAGAAGAGAAAAATACACTAGAGAGAAGAAGAGGGGAAAAAAAGAAGAAGAACATAGAGAGAGATGGAAGTGTGAAAGAGAGAAAAATAAAGAGGAAGATAAGAGGTAGAGGAAAGCTTCTCTAGGTAGACACTTGGGGAGCAAGCATGGAGTCGAGGTCATCAGTCTCGAGCTTGGTCTCGCCAAGGCGCTGGAAGCTTTGAGTTGAAGGAGGAAGATGTCGAAGAGTCGATGAAGAGCCACACAAGTCGATGAAGATGGATGTGCGTTGGAGAGAAGTCGAGGACAAGATCAATGAGCCTCGGAGAGGAGTTGATGGAGAAAAATATACAAAAGAGGATAGCTAAAGGGGAACCTAATGGGATTATTCTAGTTACTAGAAGGTGATGGAGAGGTTAGATCTAATCTAATGGATGATCCAAAAGAGGTGGAGGATACCTATGTCCATAAGAGGAAGGAAGATGGAGGGTGATACCCTTCCATGGAGGAGGAAGAATGTATGAGAAGTGCTTGGAGGGGAAGATGAAGATTGGTGCTGAAGCAAGGCTAAGGTAAGTTGTCTTCGTATGAATGAGGGAGGGGGTATATAAAAGTGGCGTTTAGGGGGACATAATGAGGGATTATTGCAAGGGAGGGCACTAGGGAATAGAGGATTAGCGCAGGGAATTGGCTGGAAATTGCATGGGGGATTTATTGGCTGGAATGTATGGGATTATCAACGTGGGAGAGGGCTGGAATTGGGAGAGGAAGTAGCGCATGGGATTGTAATTGGGAGGGGCGTGCGCATGGGATGGAGTGGAAGACGTGGGAGGGGGTTTTGGTGGGGAAAGAGAGGATTAGGGAGAGAAGGCGGTCCCCGCATGTGGAATTTATAGGGATGCTCAATGGGGCTTGGAATTTCTCTGGGAAGGGATTTGATTTGGGGACTAACATAGGTGATGTGGGGTGAAACTTAGGTGTTTGTGGTTGCATTATGTCCATGTTCCCGCATAGTTTCTTGAATTGATTTTCTTTTTTTTCTTTTTGGCTCCTTATATTTAAACGTAAATGCTTTATCTCCATTCGTTCCGTACAAATGAAAATTATTATAATAGATATAAATCACATACAACTGTATGCATAAATTTAATATGTCTAGAATAATTATAATATAATATTTATAATTTAAATGGAATGTATTTGTCTAAGAATTAAGCTAAATTAGACATATTAGATATATTAGATGCATATCTATCAAGGCACAACTATGGAATAGTTGGGTGAAAATACTATCAAGAACTCTACTGCTTGTAAGGTGCGGTAAGGGTTTCTGGGCCTTATGTCATGGGATGCACCTCTGTATCTTAAGTATGTATTGATTATTGAAGGTGGCTAGATCAATCAATAAGTGGCTATTATGAGTTTTTATGTAGATCATTATCTTTACACAAATGCAGTTATATTATGAATTCATAGGATGTATTTGACCACTTTTTGTTATTTGTGTAATTTGGTGGTGAATGTGGGTAAACAGATGGAAGGAGTGTTTCCTTTAATTTCTCTTATTGCTTGTGTTCTTTACATACTTGTAGAATGGTGTTTTAAATGTGTGGTGTTAAGTGGTAAACATGGGTAATCAAATGGGGGATTTAAAATTTTGAAACTAGGTGCTAGTGACCAATACTAGTATCGATACTAATGCCAGTACTATTATTGAACCATGATAGTGAGTGCTCAGTTCTGGTGGTGGTTAGATTACTCGGAAAGGTGTGGTAGGTGCCCAGTACTGGCACTAGTGTTTAGTACCAGAACTAGCTAATGTTGTGAAATGGTATTGGGGGTGCCCACAACCAGTATCGGTATTGACGGTCAATACTGGTATTGGCTGAAGATGTGGAAATTATACTAAGATTGCCTAGTACCGATACTAAAGTCTAGCACCGATACTGGCTAGCCTGGTTGAGGCTATGCTGTGGGTGCCTAATACTGGTGTTAGAGCTCAGTACTGATATTGGCATGTTGTGGCCTAGTTAAGACAATGGGTGCCCAACACCAATACCTAAGACTAGGAACGGTACTGGTGTACTTGTTCCATCTTGCTTGAACTCTAAGAAGAGAATTAAAAGTTGATTGAATCTGGCTAAGTGAATGATTGAATCCAAAATATTGTACCTGTTAATGGTTTGATCAAAGTCTAATAAAAGGAAATGCTTGGATCCTAAGTTGTTAAGTAAAGACCCTAGGTGATTCACTAAGTCTTTAGGACTTCATTCTAGACACGAAACCCAATGGAACAACTTGATAGTGGGTCTACTAGGTGAGCTCGTAAGACTACATCCTTAAACTTGGTGAACCATGGGTTCACTGTTCGAGTTGAGGACCTAAGTTGCTACGATAGCTAGAGACTATCAAGGATTTTAGCTTGGAACTTGAAGGGTTCCTGGGTATGGTGACAACCTTGGGATACCATTGGTACAAGGCACTTGGATGTACCCGAATCTAACTTGATGTAGAGATACTCGTAGCTCTAGGCTTTGTCAGCACCTGCATGCGTAGCAAGTGATGTTGGGGTACGTGGTAGTCATAGCTAAAGGCTTCTTGGTGTTCGTGTGTACTAAAGTCGCCTAGGTACTATGATGGGTTGATTGAGATCTCGTCCGACAATGGATTGGGAGGGCATATCCGAAGACCATGCTCCTACGAGGAGCCGCTCCTAACAGGAGCATTGGTATGGCTCAACAATTCTGGGCAATCTTGCGATGATAATCTGGTTTAATATGTGACTGGTCTTTGTTGAACATGAATCAAGCTTGCTCTTCGTGGTCACAAGATGTAGACCTCGGTAGCTCCCGAAAGGTTTGACTCTTTTGACTGAAGTCAGTAACATTCTTGATACATCGAAAGCAAACACGCCTTTCTCGAGGATCAACAAATTTGCTAGCCTCTCCCTTAACCAAGGTGGGACTATCAGACTGAAATCCAAGGAAATGATGCATCTCAATCTCTTCTAGTAGAGAGGGATGATTCCCAGAATTTGATCATTGAGACGAGTGAAAGAATAAATTATAATACTGAATCATGAGGTAAAGAGGCAACACACTTAATGGGTTTGAACCATGATGGTAAATAGGGTTTAACTAGGTTTGGGAGTTAGAACTTAGGGTGTTGGGATTGGGTTAGGAATCTAGCCGATTAGTGAACTTATACACTATCCTGTGCTTTTGTTGTGATGCTGTAGTTATTTGTTTCCTACTGAGTTAATCGGCTCATCCTTACTTTGTGATTTAATTTCAAGTTACTGTCACCACGTGTCGTCGACGCACGGGATTAATTTGTTGCTGCATAGGTTCCACCGAAACCTTTGTTAGGTAACTTTCATACTTTATTTTTTAAATAAATTTCTATCTTATATGTCCGCTGAGTGCATGCCTAGTCCATGTTGTATATTATTATTTATGTGTCATTTTTTCCGTATTTTCTTTCATTTTATGTATTAAATAGAATTCTTTGATAGCTTTACTTAATTTGATATAACATGAATTAAATAAATCAACACTTTATCTGTAATCATTTCTCGAAACTTCGACCCTCGTTGGGGGCTGAATCTTTGGGACATGACAAGAAGGGAGTGTAATCACCTTGGACGTTGTCAGAGGCCAACACGTTTGTTGCACGAAAGAAGAACCTTAGGGTAGTTGATGTTGATGTGCCTATTTTGTTGGGAGTCACGCTGGAATCACAATGCTACCTCTCCTCTCGAAGACTAGGCCTTCTGTGCCTTTCCCCAGCGAGGAAATAGTGATCCTGACTGAGAGATTCCAGAATGTTGGAACTGAAGTGGTAGAAGCTAAAGCTGGTGTAGGCTCTGCAACCCTTTCCATGGCCTATGCTGCTGCAAGGTTTGTTGACTCCTGTCTGCCGGCACTTGATGGAGATTCAGATGTTTACGAGTGCTCATTTGTCCAATCCAATTTAGCAGAACAACCCTTCTTTGCTTCAAGGGTCAAGCTTGGAAGGAATGGTGTTGAGCCTTTAACGTCCTCTGACCTCCAATGCCTGGCAGAGATTGAGGAAAAGGCTCTTGAAGCCCTGAAGCCTGAATTAAAAGCCAACATTGAGAAGGGCTTCGCTTTTGTCAACATGCAACTTGCTGCAGTTGCATCTGTTTGATCCGGCAATAGTACTTGTTTTCGCAATTAAATCATATGTGATGTTCACTAACCTTGTGCTTTGGAACCCAAAATACCGCAACCTTGTTCCATTTTCCTTTGTCCTACAATACAGTGCGAGAGGGATTTTATCCAGGCTCCCGATTCTGAGAGTTCCAGGGGAATCATGTTAATACCTTGGATGAGTTCCGTTTCACATTTTGAAAGTGCCTTTCTCCTTGTTGTTTACTGTAAAGATTTCTTCCCTTTCATCAGAATTTCTACGCAAGGAAATTATAATCACCAGGGATTTTCAAATATCAATTGGTATCCCATTATTTTGGAGATGACTTTTTTCAAGGTGGACTTGCCTTTGGAGGCAATGTCGTCGGATGGGGTTGAAGCATCCAGTGATATTCCATCTTGCCAAAGATGATAGGAATGAAATTCATAATTTCGTATGCTTTCTTCATATTATTAGGTTGATGGACTTGAGAGGGAAACAGATTAGAACACTGGATTAGTTTTGTCCCGCATCATAAATTGTTTGTTGCATTTGCAAAGATATCCATCCACCCTACCTTTCACAATTCTGCTGGAGAGGAAACAACTGCCAAGACATTCATAAAGGCAGACAATTTGATGTGGTGCAAAGCATATGGGACACATTCATGATTCGTCGCAGACATGTAAACAAATACATTGAAAATCTATAAGCCATCTCCGCTTATTTATTATAACGAAATGTAGCCCACAACTAATGGAACATCTCAAAATAGAGGGAATTGGATCTTCTTGGTGTTGCACTTGCTCCTTGGAAGGAGGGGGCAGTTAATGAACCCTATTGCCATGTTGTCCACGCAAAAATAGACCTGGTAAAGCTGGCTGTTACCCTCTGGATCCATATTGCACTCTATACCAGCTGTCACGTCGAGGCCTGCGCTGATTGCATCACTTATTTGCGTGAAGCTGTAGAAGCTATCGTCTGGATAGATGCCTGTTTTCAAACACAAGAACCAGTCAAGATCTCAGAACAAGACTCGAATGTATCGTGAAATTTTTATATTATGGATTACTTGTATTTCCTTTTTTTTTTTTTTTTTTTACAGAGAAATCGAAGTAATACCCCCACACATGAGATTCTGGCCATCCCTTTTGTGGAGAGGGACAAAATTGGGCACGACACCTACCAAGGGTGATGGGGACTGCTGCAATGGTTTTTTTTTTTTGCTGTTGGAAACGTTTCTCATTTTCCAATGTTCCACGATTGTTGGCAAGCACATGGGTAGATGCTGTCGAATATACTCCAATGTCAAACCCTATCAGCGACCAATCGAAATTTCTATTCTATTGTGGGAAAGATTACCCCTTCCTAAGTCCCTTCCCTTCCATTTCTTTCTTTCCACGCTGCAATATCTGCGCTCAATTTCCTGCTTTCTTTTGGCATATGCCCTGCTTGATTTTGAAGGATTTTCCTTTCGATTTTCGTGATAGTTTTAATCAAAGGCAATCTTACCCTCCACCGAAGCGGTGCAATTGTGGAATATCCTTTTTACATAAGGATATCGGTAGAGGAGGACTCTTGCTCGGAGAGGAAGGGGAAGGGGGATGCAAAGAGGGCAGGAGAAAAAAGATACATTTTGACCCCAAAAAAAAGATTTTGGTAAATCAACGGATCTCTTGAATATCATCAAAACTTCAGGGGGTAAATCCGGTTCTAACTCAACCCATGGAGGCTATTGTGTAAATTACTCATACATCGAAGGACTAAATGGTCGAATTTGTGGTAAACTTATTCTAATGGATTGACAGACGTGCAGCTGAAATAGAGGGATAAAAGATTTTGATCTTTCAAGTCAACATGTTCACGAATCACACAATACTAATCTCAATCTTAGAAACAACTTTTTTGTATTTTGCCTTTTTAACAGAAATCATGCATTGATCTCAAGGGGTCAAACAGCAACTTTTGCTTAGACATTAAAAATAATTAATCTCAGCAACTCAAGGACAAAGGAGAAATTCCATTTGCTCGAAGCATTTCCAAGAGTAATTAAAAAAGGTTCTAAATGATAGGCCATGCACAAGGTCCAATATGTGAAAATGCACAAAATAGCTCCTCAACTTTGTAAGGTATTGTGTTTGGTCCCTCCGTAGTCCGTAGTGCGTGGCCAGGGAAAACGATCATCTACAGTCACATGGCTCAACATTTTAGGTGCCTTCCATTTATTCCATGACAGCCGTTTTCCCACCATTTTTTTTCTCATGTTCTTTAAACGTGTCTCTCGAATCATAATTTCATTTCCAAGGAAGTGAAACATAAGGCAAGAGGTTGTTATGGAAATAAATGAAAGATGATGTCTGTCCTTAATTAATTTATGAGTCAGGGCATGTGGATTTTGCCTTTTTTTTTTTTGATTGAGGTAAGATCAAACTTTCGAGATCACTTGCTCAACTACCGGACCAATCAATAATCTAACAACCTTTTGTGTTCCTCTTATCTTTCTTAGCAATACAAAACAAACTGGATCTAAGAGATGAACAAATGAATCTGAAGAGCTGAGCACTTTGTTACCTGCATCTCTCAGGACATTGAGGAGATTGGCTTGCTTCTTCAGATTGAGATTGGTCTCGAAATACTGATGCTGATCAAATAGCGCTTCGGCGCAAGTTCCATGCTTATCCCATTCATGTGCCCAGAATTTCAGTCCATTTGCACTTGGACATGCTAGAGTTGGCCATTCTTTCTCCATACTCTTCCTAAGGTCGTAAATCTGCTCAAAAAACATACAAAATTTTTCCTAATGAACCCACCTAAATACTCAAGTGATTGAGAAGGTAAACCTCCAACAGTAAACCAACGTTTAGATCTTAAGTTATATCTTCCCCTTCCCTCCCAATTCTAGATGATTGCTTTATTGAAAACTCAAAAGGCACAAAACATAGCACAGCATAAACATGCCCATACCTGAGACGCATTGAATGGGTTATTGGGATCGCAATTTGATGGCCAGCTACCGTCGTAATAGTTAGGCCAGAGGCCATGGATGCCGAAGTTGGTTGCGGGCTTACCCGTGGTAGGATAACAGCACTTTGTTGTGGAATCACAGTAGGAAGCAGGCCACTGCATACGATATCAAAGAGTAAGATTCCTCACATCTCTATATAGATGACCAACTAAGGTGCCTCTCTCAAATAACCTGCAAAACGAAGTAAAAGAAATCGTAATCCGTAGAAGCCTGTGAATAATGGAAAGACGACAGCGTGAAGGTTGTCATGAGAATGGCGACGGAGACTAGTTGGGCCCTCATGGCTTGGGCTTTCTTCTCTACCACAACCTATCCGGAAGTGGCAAATTATATAGGCATCTGAGTATGTGGAGGAGAAGGCGGCAGAGTCTGGAGTAAGTAATGGTTTCACGCTAGATGAAACAAGAAGATGTTGGACTTGTGCGTGACAATGACACGTGGACAATATAAAATGGAAAACTTTTCACGCACCCGAAAGTGCACCCGCAAATGCACCGGGTAAGCCAACAAAGGTGGAAACGCACGACACGCGACCTCCTGTAAGCGCCATGGATCCCCGGGGTTTATATATTGAGAAATGTTTGATGTAGAGAAAAATCCACTCGAAAGCCTACCTCCCTTCCAATAAAAAATAAGGGCACAATTTTATTTATTTTTCCTCTCTAAAGGCCCACATTCCATATAGATAAGAGATTTTGTATGACAAATGACACTTGTATGTACTCGAAAGAAAACAGTAGATGCGCACTGAGGTTTGATTTGGTGTGCATTCTAAATGTTACAATTAATTAGTATAACGTATGAGATCAAATGTTCTTGAAGTTAATTCTTGAGGCCTCCTATAGGATAGATTATCCTACGTGGCCAAGTTTTGTACCGCAGTAACATATGATTGAGTTTAATCCTTACCATATATGTCTCATCGTACACATCAAATTTATCATCAAGTCCTCTCTTTTACGTAGGTCGCAATTACTTCTGGAGGTGGGCTCATTTTTTTTTGACAAGAGAGGTGTGAAAAAGAGTTGTGCATTGCCGTTTAGCCAAATCATTTTTCTCAGAAAAAAAAAAAAAAAAAAAGACCCATGAATTCTTACAATACAAATAAAAACAACCAATAAAAAAATTTCTCAAAAAAATACTCGCACCCTAGTAACTCTCCCACCAATAATATCTTCTCCACGTTCCAAATAAAGTAAAATATTTTTAACTACAAATTTATCACTTGCTATTCCACTCGACAAAATACTTTTATATTAAATTTTCATCAGTATTTCCCCTCGTACTCATTTAAACGGGACATGGAGGATCGATATCCTCGACATATATATTAAAGTACCCAAAAGTAGCTCTACTCATACTAGGGCGTCAAATAAAAGTGCAAGCAATCAGATTACTTCTTTCTAAATCCTTATGCAGTCGAAGCTGTTTGCACGTTTGTCTTGCCTCACTTTTGCTATTGACAGATTGAGATGATAAGGATATACATGTACTGCATGTGGAGAATCAAGATTAATTCACTAGGAACGTAGGATGTTCTCATACTTGAATAAATTAAAGCTGAATTGACTATCCCCGACATGACATGCCGTTCAGGTAATGTAGGGATACGAATTTGAACATTTGACCATATCCTTGTAAATTAAGCATTCTTTTTTATCAACCTCTTAGAAATGCTTAATTAAATTAAAAAGATATGAGTAAAGAACGTTTGCACTAATGCAATTGGCGTTTGGCATGTGGATATAAGTAGGGCTGCGCAGAATCAGTTTAATTTGATTTAGACATGCTTCTCCGAACTGACCTAAAGAATTGGTTTGTCATAAAATTCTACCTTGATTCGGAAATTGATTACATTCGGTCTGTTAGGAGTTTTAGTTAAAATAAAAAAAAAAGGACCCTCATATCTTTTCTAAGATACTATAATAAGTTATCAAATGGGTAGGCTGTTATAAATAAATTTACAATATAACAAATTTTGCACGAAAAAAAAAAAAATCACTTGATTAGGAAAGAAATTTATTTTCATTGGCCTGCTAATAAGGTTCATCAAAGAAGATAAGTTTATCTTAAAATATTTCTACAAACTCAACTCAACAATTCAAGTTTTAGGTTCAATTTGACTGATCGGTAGCCCGATTGGATCTGGCTACTCGAAGGTGGATCTTCAACCTGATGGTCTGATGGTCTAGCTATGTCCGATTAGTAAGGAGGCAGATAGTTGGATAATGCAGTCAGTAAAGTCTTACCTATTGAATATGCCTCCTAGGTTCTCCTGGTGTCTTCTTGGATAAATTACTAGGTAGTGATAGTAGATGGCTATCGCCCCCAATCACGTCTGATGGGTAGGTAACCCTCATTTATCTAACTGCTATAATTAGGTAGACTTACAGGATCCACCGTCAATAACAACCAGCATGAAGGATCACCTATTCTTACATTTGAGTACAATTACAAGGTGACCCCTTGAGGTGGGGTGATTATTTTAGGGGCACACCTTCATGAGGAGATTGTCGAAAACTACAACTTATGATCTCATGAACTATATAAACTAAGGTTGTTTGTGTGAAAGGAATTATCTTATATTCATAAAAGATATAGTAAAATTCAAAAATTAATATTCTTCTCAAGGGTACATCACTTAACGTAAAATTAAGTCAACGAATTCTCTTTTATCTTCTTTATGAGATTCCATTTAAATTAGGCTCAAATTCGATAACCATTATAAAAGCGTTTTTAAGTTTAAATTACTAAGGTAAAAAGACTGACCTCTATGAATGTAATCGATTGGCAAGTGGTGGGACACGGAAAGCCATGGAACACATACTGTGGTTTTCAAGGAACTTAACATATATATATATATGTATATATATATATGTAAAAATTGGTTGGAATCGATTTAAAATGATTTTTTAAAATATCAAACAGATAACCGAACCAAAAAGTCGATTCCATCAATTTTTACAATTGAGAATTGAAATGAATCTTTTAAAAATTAAAATTTTCAGTTTAGTCTGATTAATTTTCCACTTCGGCCCGGTTCAACCTTTTTCTAGGTATAAATCTTTATTTCATGACTGATTTAAAAGTTGATAATTGGCGATGTGTGTTGATAATTTATTAAAGTAAAAAAAAAAGTAGGGAAATGTAGGCATGATGTGAGAGTATTTGTAGATGTTGTTTTTGTATTTTATACAGTATTATAAATGTAGATCTACTTGATAATTTATATTTTGTATAAAAAAATAAAAAAATAAGGTTTGTTATATAGTAGGTACCACCACATTTAAAAAAATTACTACACCATCTTAACCTTAAACGTATAGGTAATAAATAACTTTATATCGGTAATAAATTATTGTGGATAATTTTGTACCGGTACAAAATTATTTTGCATAGTGATAAATTATTCTAAGGTATCTTTGTACCAATGAAATCTCATTTTGCATCGGTGTAAAATTATTCCAAGGGTGATTTCATATGTGCAAAGTGATTTTACATCCATGCAAAGTGATTCTGACCTATGGGTTTTGGATTTAGGATTTAAGGTCTAGGGTTTAGGTTTATGAAAAATGATTTCATGTATGAGAAGTAATTTTTCACTTGAAAGGTGATTTTTCACCTTAAAGTTTAGGATTTAGGATTTAGGGAGCTAAATCTTAAACACTAAAGACTATACCCGAAATCTAAGGTTGAAAAATCATATTTCAAGTGTAAAATCACTTGTCATAGGTGAAGAAATACTTAAAATTTAATTTTACACATTTGAAAACTAAGATTGTACCGATGCAAATAGTTTAAAGTAAAATTACACCGATGTAATCTTACTTTACATTAGTAAAAAATTATTTTAAAGGTGAAAAGTGATTTTACATCGATGCAAAGTAAGATTACATCGGTGAAAAGTAGTTCCAAACATGATTTGAGTGATTTACATCTGTACAAAAATGATTTATTGTTAATATTAATAGTGATAGATACTACCATATATCAATATTTTTTTTACATAAAATAAATATATATCAAATGAAGATCACATTCTTATTACTATTTGTTAACTTTTAAGTAAATTTTTTACATTTCCAAATCCACATCCTCCATTAAATTTAAACAAATCCACTCACTAATGCATGCTTTCATGAGCGCTGGTTGCTGGTGGTGGGCTGAACGTATCTCTTCCTCCGTGTACCTTAAGTGCTGGATGACGTCGGTGATATTTCACTTACAGCATGAACGTTACATAATTTGAATAGCACAATTGTTAAAGGATTTGTGCTATTTATATCACATAGCCCTAGTGCCAATGTGCATATTAGGTATTATTACGCTACATAATAGCAATGTTTTAGGGAAGGCATATAAATCTTTCGGGTACTTGTTTAGCATAGATTGTGTCAATTGTTGGTGACTTTGCTTCGGTGGCGTTATCATATTCATTGACGTAGTGGCTCTTCAGGGCTGCGACGATGTGTTTATAAGCACACCTTTTTTTCACTTTATTTATTTATTTATTTATTTTTCTTCTTATTTTGTATAACTTTGCTTCAGAGATTACCCACTTTTCAAAGTAGGATATATCAGCTCCTCCCACTTTCAAGGAAGTGTTGTGATTTTTTTCTCCACCCTCACCTCTGAAGGTTCCACGGCCTTGTGATTTTTCATTTCTTTCTATGAAGATATATTTAAATTTATAAAAAAGAAAAAAAATTGAAGGGTTCCCCAATCGTGACACTTCAAAATCATGCATTTAAAACAGAATTGATGGATGATGCTTTTTTTTCTCTTTGGAAAATGATGGATGCTCCGTAATACATTGAATCCATAATATATAACACTAGGTGCTAAAGGCGTAAGGATAGTGATTGATAGCGGTAGGCGAACACATACGGTTTATAAAAATATTCTCAATAAAAAGTGCAATGAATAGTTAGCTAACAACAGGGGATTCATAGGAGAGAAACTGGCAAAGGGGCTCTCATCTCCTCTGTTCTCTTCTACGACAACAGTATGTGCTCCCGTTGGGGCTCCGAATGATCCATCGGAGTTGGTCAGAGCCCCTCACTTTTGTTGGACATCTCCCTCTCCCTCCGGACCTCTCCTACTACTAAGTGCTCGACATGCAAAGATCGTAGTGGTCGGCAGCAGTTTGACATAACACTCGAGGTGACGGTGGCTGTGGTAGTTGTTGTGGGGTCGTCCTCCGCTCATCTCGACCGGAGGCTTCTCCACTTGGAGCGGAGACTTGTCGTTGCACGTTCGGGTTGCGTGGCAGAGGCTCAGGAGTGCAACGGCATGCTCTGTGCGACGACATACTTTGGCGGTGACATGCTACTGCAGCACCTGGCGACGTGCTCCAACGGACTAAGCGCGTAGGTTAGGGTCGTTGGCGGTGGTGTCAATCACTCTTGGCCTACGTGAGGTAGATCCGAGAGGCAACGGAGTATTGACTCTTCTTTTATGTGGTGTGCTGCGGATTTTATGTGTTTTGACTTTTTATTCGTGGGATTGGTCCTTTCTTTTTCTCTTTTTTGCAGTGTGTTTTGTTTTGGGGATTACGTGTGACCTCGAGTTTATACGGACGAGTATTCTGATATTTTATCAGTGATTATCTTTCAACCTTTGGGTTGATTAATTTGATCAACTCGTTGGTTCATTCTTCAAAATTCGAGACTTTTATAAATATAATATTCAATAAAAAAGTAAAGAAATATATATTATAATATATATTACGTAAGTCTTCACTCACATAGTGAGAGAATCACTTGTTAACTTGAAAAATTATTTTTTTTGTTGATAATTTTAATTAGTATATTTTGATTTTTTATTTATAAAAATTATTTTTTATAGGTAAGAAATCATCTTTTATGTAGAAAATTATTTTTCATCAATGAAAAATTAAAACATATCAATTTATTTTTATTTTTAATTATTATGTTTTGATTTTTTATCAATAGAAAATTATTTTCCACTTATAGGTGAAAACCAGAATACACTAATGTCTTTTGGGTTTCTATTGATGGAAAATTACTTTTAGGTCAAAGGTTATTTTTCATAGGTGGAAAATAATTTTCAACTGTTATATTTTAATTTTCAATTAGTGTGTTTTAAATCTTTTGATTTTTAACAAATGTATTTTTATTTTTCCATATGTGATGAGATAGGTTGCTTTTTTTTAAGTGGGATTGGGTGGGGGGAAAGGGGGGGAGTAGGATTTAAATGGGTTGGGTTTAGTTAAATCCATATCTATATCTATTTACAAAATTAATACCCATACCCTATCCATTTATCTATCAGGCACAAAAATTCAAACCTATACTTATATTCATATACTCATCAGGTATCCATTTACTCATTGAGTATCCATTTATAAATTTATCTTTCAATCAAATCATACCTAAATTAGATTTAAAGAAGAAAAAAATCTATAATAAGATTAATTAATTATTTATTTTTAACAGGTTTGAAACATTTGGGCTTAAACTACTCCAACTTTCTTGATTTCAATTAAAATTATTATAACAAGAGTCCTTTAAGGAGAATATATAAAAAAAATACAAAGAAAGATAAAATATAAGTACATTTCAAATAAAAAATCTCCATGCTAAAAAATAATGTTTAATAGAAGCTAAATACTCTTAACAATTAAAATGACGGAGGAAATTATAAGGGAGATTATGGTTGGAGGAATGAGAGACTTAGGGAGATATTTACATTTCTCACGTAAATAGGTATTTTATTTAGGTACTCGAATCGGATAATCGGGTACTGATCCATACCTATATTTATATTTACATCTAGTCGAGTTTTTTTGGATAAAATCCATATCCAAATCCAGTCGAATTTAGATCAAATTTTACCTATTCTTTTCACGTTGAGTTGAGTTAAGTTCAAATCAAATTCATCAAAACTTACATCCGTAGTGAGAAGAGGGAAGGCATTGGTTGTTGCCCGCACCACAAAAAATTTTCTTTTTTGGTTCAATATTTTTTAGGTGTGAGCTCATTTTTTCCTCTAGTTTTGCGTGGGTACTGGGAGCATGTTCTCCGGTTCATGTTTACTGTGATTAGTGAGATGTTTTCAGAAGAATTTCATTTTTACAAACTCAATCCCGATGGGTGGAGAAACTTCAAATAGAATGTTTCTTGGAAATACCAGAAAGTAGTGGCACATCTATTAAAACAATTTAGATCCAAAATGTGCATTAACTTCCAAAGTCAATGCTTCTTGAAAGAACGTCTTGAACGCATCAGATAATTAGTTGTAATTAAAATAAGTAGTTAATGCAACATGATGAAAGAATGATTCATGCTGGATCTCCCCAATTGGGAGATGCAAGCAAGGGTGTTATCTACTATAGTTCAGTAGGACTCGGCATTAGCATGGACCAACTCGGCTCCACCTTCGTAGCTTGACCACGCATATAGCTATCTCTATCAATCCTCCAACAGCAAACCTCTCTCTCTCTCTCTCTCTCTCCCTTGTCCTGATCTTCAGGACGAGGGAATTAGAGACGATTGTCCCTCCAATCTAGCGTCCGTTATCCCCAAGCCCCAGTTATCAGCAATAAAAGCTATCTCGATTTCTGCACATTAAAAAATAAAAAGTCAAAGAGGAATACATAAAGACAAGAAGTTAGAATCAGTAAAATCAAAACCTACTCCTAATAGAAACATAAGCGACGATCAAGTGGTTCGACAGATCTATTGGCAGGACTTAATATGCCAGAAGCAAAGGATGTCTTTGGCTAATTTTTTTCTTTTGAGTTGCCTAAATCATGTTTGCTATAAAGTGTTAGCAATCGTGTTCAAACACACGCTCCCCATAGTTGAAAATAAGGAAAAATACGTCAATGCCTAAGAAGGTACATCGAATCTCATCAATACGACAATTCCAAAAATATAGATGTACATCCAATGTACAAATGACATTTTATAAAGCCAAGTTCTCGTATATAAATATCGAACTACCTATCAATCAATCGATGAACTCCCGATGATATAAATTTTTTTGCGTGATACAATCAGGGCCGATGATGTATACGGTGAGGACCAATTTCGTCCCTATCCAAGGACAAGTGGTGGGTTGTTGACTTTTTGTCTCGTCCTCCCTCCCCTCTTCGGCATTCAAAGTTCCAACGTGGCCACCGTGGTTACACAACGGATTTCCAATTTTCCACCCACCACGCATTCTCGATTTTTCCCGATATTTCTCAGCCCCGGGCCCCATGACGCTATATCGACCGCAAGTCCCCGGCCCAAACCACATCCCAGCCGTCCAACGTAACGCGTGGGCCCTACCTCCCTCGGCACACCCGAACCTAAGGCCACGCGACGCGCCGAACCCCCACCTGCCTCCCTTTTAGTAGCTCTCTCTCTCTCTCTCTCTCTCTCTCTCTCTCTCCATCCTCGAGATCGCAAGGCGAGATATCAAAGGGCTCACAGAGGTCTCCACCGCGTCGAAGATCACAACCCGTTCGATCATCAGCTCATCCCACTCCGGCATCCCCGAGATTCCCGGTATGGATCATATCTAAGAGGGTCCAGAATCTCGAAATCGTTCCTCCTCTTTAAGCGCCCCCGGTTTGATCGGCGATTTCTAGGGTTCCTATCTGATTACGGATTTCCTTGCGAGAGTCGTTCTGTCTGCTAGTTTTAATGGGGGGGAAGATGTCGATCGCTGGGGTTTATTGAGGCATTTCAGGGGATCTGATCGTTTCCGCCCCGTTCCAGGAAGCTCAATTTCGTCGCCGGAACGCGACTATTTTGGCCGATTTCGGTGTGATTTCTTGTAATTAGACGAAGGGATTATGACCGGAAGTGGGGATCATTTGGTCCTCGACGTCGATCGTCTCGCAAAGGCCGACGGGGATGGATCGGGTCCTTCCGCGGCCGTTATCTCCGCGGCTTCACCGCCGTCCGATGGGGATGCCGCGGGGAAGATGGTGATTGCAATACCTAAAGAGGAGGAGGAGGAGGAGGAGGAGGAGGGGGAGCCGCTGCTGCTGGCCGCGGAGTGCCGCATCTGCCAGGAGGAGGACAGTGTCAAGAATTTGGAGAACCCCTGTGCCTGCACTGGTAGCCTGAAGGTCCTTTTCTAAGCGCCTTTTTCCCAATGGATCTCCGCCTGTGCCGATTATATGCTCTGTGTTGTTTGCTGAGTTGCATTTTGAATTCCCTATGATTCATTTTTATTCTGTTGCATTTTAGCATTTTATATTCTGTTGCCTTCGGAATTACGCCCCCTGTGTGCCTACCTAGCATAGGCCATACTTGATGATTGCCATCTTTTTTCATTTGTCTGAGCTGCCGGATTAGTTGGTTGGATGGGGAATGGGCTGTAGACTCTAGAGGACCTTCTCCCATGATAACGGTTCAATTTGCATTGATGCATCTGTCTTTTTGGTGATGTGTTAGGCAGCTGAGTTTTTCTGTTATTGCGTTTATATAACATAATTCCTAAATGGAGAGCTTTGCTCTTCAATATTTAGTGTCCTTGTGTGCATTTCTTCTAAAATAGAGATTGGGTCTGCCTTTCAAAAACATTCAAACTGGGTAGATGCACCTATTGTGTTTGTAATGCTTGATCTATCCCTTATTTTATTAGCTATGTTGCTGTATACTTATTCTCTCATTACACATAATAAATAAGAGTATGGATTGTGAGATTTGTTAAGAAAGAATAATCTTCGCTGTCCGTTCATAAGCAAACCTTAGCCCTTTATATAGAGAGAGCGTCAAGGTACAAAAGGAAAAATAATAAGCCATAATAAAACACTTCCCAAAAATACAAAAGGCTAAAGGTAACAAGACAATCAAACCAAACTAAGCTGATTCTAAAAAGGACGTGTGTATAAAAATGTAAAAGTTGACGCATTTTACAATGCAAAAAGGTGAGGGTAATAAAAAAGCAAATTCAGAAGTGGGGATCACACCACGTGTCCCTCTTTCACACAAAAAATTAACGGAAAGTATTGTCACGTGGTAGGATCCACCACCGCTCAAAAATACTATCACCACTTCTAAATCAATAATGGAACCATTTTGTATCTGTGCAAAATCATTTTACATTGGTGCAAACAACTAAAGTTACTTTTAGAGTCATTTTGCACACGGCAAAATCACTTCAGAATCATTTTGTACCAGTGTAAAATCACAAGATACTTTAGAATCATTTTGCATGTTTGTTTTGGTTCAAAATTAAAAATCAACAATTACACAAAGTGGTGATGGCTTCTTTAAGTGCAGTGGGGTCCACCATGTAACAAGACTTATGTTTTTGATTTCTTTACATTACATATCAGTTGTAAAGTGGGACCACGTTCACCACATCTGTGCGTTGCAAAATGCGTCACATGATGCACTTTTGTACATTTCGGCTTTTAAAAATATCTAATCTAAAACCTCTACATTGTCCTTGAAGTTTTGGTGTAGATGTCAGACAACCCTAACTTGTTGCATAGAAAAATGTGGCACTTCTTCTTAAGGGTCATGGTAAGAATATCTACTAGCTGCATCTCAGACGTTACATGAGGCGTGCTGATTTGGCCCTCTAGGACTGCATTACATATGAAGTGACAATCAACCTTAATATACTTAGTTCATTCATGGAAGATTGGATTGAAGGCATTATTATACATGGTAGATTTATTATCATGGTATAGTGGGACAAGAATAGAGACTAAAATACCAATATCCTGTAGAAATCCCACCATCTACATAATTTCACATGTAACTTGAGCCATGGATCGGTATTCTGCCTCAGCATTGGATATGGCAACAATCATTTGCTTCTTGCTCTTCTAAGAGACCAAGTTGCCTCTAAGAAATGCTGCATACCTAGAGCAAGAACGTTGATCCTCAACAGATCTAGCATCATTAGCATTAGAGTATGCAATGATGTTCAGTGAGCCACAATTGAGAGAGTCCCAGTCTTGAATTGCCCTTGAGATATCTCAAGATAAGGCAGACCTCTCGCTAATGGTTGTACGTATGCTTCTCCCATGTGCTAGCTAACTTGACTAACAACAAAATCGATATCCATTTTGGTTACTATTAAGTATATTAGTATCTTGACCATGCTGCAGTATTGTGTAACATACTCAAAAACAGGGTCATCCTCTAACTCACCAACCCATTGTTTTTCCTTAATAGGAATGCTTGATGGCTTTACCTCCCCAGAAACTAGCATCCTCAAGTATTTGTATTGTATACTTCCTTTGGGATAGAGAGAAGTGTGAGCCTTTCTGACTGTTTGAATCCCAAGGAAATACTGCAAATTACTAAGGTCCATGGTAACAAATATAGAATGCAATAACTCCTTGGTCTGTCTAATACCATCCTCATCATCACCTATCATCACCATATCATTCACATAAACAACCATCACAACCACTTTGCTATTGGGTACATCTCCTACCCTCTGAATAAAAATGGAATGATCTAATGAGGATTTATGGAATCCAGTCTTGTGAATTTCCATGCTTAGTCGCTCAAATCATGTTCAAGGATTCTACTTAAAATCATAAATGACCTTTTTCAACCTACAAACACACTCCCCCTAAATGTCGTAATTGGGTGGTTGTCACATATAGACCCCCCTTTGTCAAAATGTCATATAAAAATATATTCTTGATATCAAGTTGGTATAGAGGCCATCCACGATTAACTGCAACAGAGAAAATAATGTAGATAGAAGAAACACGTGTCACAGGTGAGGTCTCCATATAATCAATGCCATATATCTATGTGAATCTCTTGGCAATGAGACGTGCTTTGAATCTACCAATAGTGCCATCCGCTTGGTATTTGATGGTGTAAATCCATCGGCAATCAACTAGTACCATCATTTAGACATGGAACTAACTCCCATGTCCCTTTAGACTTGAGTGCCTTTATCTCCTCATCCACAATCACACACCAACGGGGATCTTGAGATAACTCAAGATATTTACGAGGGAGAATCGTGTTGATCTCAATGTAGTTGGACATTGAATGCAAGGTACAAGAGTGACTAGTCTTCCTTAGTGCGATAAGTTTATGATCATCAGCCTCTACATCATTAGCTGGAGGAGTATGAGGTGGTATGTTATCCGATGCCTTTTGAGCAATAGAAAGAGGATCCTAGCATCGATAATACACCATAGTCTCTCTGGAAGTTAGATCAATAGTAGCCCCTTCCTCAGAATAAAATGGGAGCTTCTCAAAGAAGGCAGCATCAACAATGACTATGTATCGCTCTTGTATTGGATCGTAGCACCCATACCCCTTCTGACTTAGGGAATAGCCCAAGAAGATGCACTTCACTGCCTTGGGGGAGAATTTGTCCTATATCTAAATGCTTGGACAAAATAGGTGCATCAAAAAATGCATAGTGGTAGTGTAAAGGGTTTGTTTTGAATAAGATATATGATTGCCAGAACTGCATTACTCTAGAATTGCTTGGGGGCCTTCATATACACTGTTAGGGTCCTTGCAATGTCTAGTAGATGATGAAGCTTACGCTCGACTATGTCATTCTGCTGTGACATAAAAGCACAGGTGAATAGTTTCTCGATTGATAAAGAATTCTTGCATTTCCTTGTACATAAATTCTAGAACATTATCACTTTGAAAAGCCTGAATAGTGGCAAAGTATTCCCTTTCAAAAAAAATAGTGGTAAAGTACTATGTCTAGATCTCTGCAAAAAATCTCTGGGCAACATGGGGAATCTTGGATCGGACCTTCAACAGGAACACCCAAATGAACTGGTGGTGGTCATCAACAAATACAGCACACGTGCGTTGGTTCCCAGACAACACAATGGACAATGGGCCTTGGTATAGGGAGAGGAGCTGACTCCATCTGTGTGATGAGGGAATGAACTCCTATGATGCTTCCCTAGTTGATAGGCCTCACACTCTAAGGACAGATCACTGGGCAACTTAGGGTACATCTAGCGCATCTTGCTAATGGAAGGATGCCTCGGGCATCTGTGCCAAAGCCATCGGTCATCTGAGATGAATATTGCTCCTGCAAACTTTGTAGGAACATCCTGGAAATAGAGGCTACCTCTCTCTATTCCACTAGCAATTTTTTCATTGGTCTTCTTATCTAGGGAGTAACAGTGTTGATCATCGAAGATCACCTGGCACTGGAGGTCCTTGCAAATGCTACTAACAAATAGGAGATTCATTAGAAATTCTGGGGCACAATGTATACTGTGATTCCCAATCTAGGAGATACCCAAACATGTCCAACAGCAGTAATGGGGGAGGTCGTCCCATTGGATACTCTAATTGCCCTGACGTTCCGTGGCTTGTTTGAAGTCTTCAACATTGTTGTATCTCTCGTAAGATGAATCGAGGCTCCTGAATCTTTGAGCCATTATCTGGATAATCCTCGAAGAACTCCAGTCTTGTTGTGTATGGTTTACACTAGACCACATGTGTCTAGCACGCACCTAGGACCATGGCGTACAATCCATAGCCCTTCAACCATGACATGCATGGAGGTGTAAATGGACACAACATAGGATAAAATCCCAGGCATAACGGAGATCATTGCTCCGCATAGAGCCCTATGCGTCATCCACGTGCACTATCTCACCATCACAACCAATGGCGCTACACGTGTTGTTCAACGGTGCGCCAAAGCCCTTGTGTGGGACCCCCAATGCACCAACACTACCGCACGTGGCCTCTAGCACATCAGTGCTATCGCTTTAGAGATGGTGCTCACTCCTTGTGTCGCCAGATGTTGTGGTGGCACCATGTGCGTCACCACACGATGTTCGCGCATCCCTCAAGAATCACCACGATGGTTGGTGATTCTTGCATGACAAGAACATATTTAGTTGATTTTTGGTGGGATACCAAGGCAGCAATGTAAGATCGTTGCTTTGATATCATGTTAAGAAAGAATAATCTTTGTTGTCTATTCATAAGCAAGCCTTAACTCTTTATATAGAGAGAGGGTCAAGGTATAAAAGAAAAAATAATAAGGTACAATAAAACACTTGTCAAAAATATGAAAGGCTAAAAATAGTAAGACAACCAAACCTAACTAATCTGAATCTAAAAATATCTAATCTAAAACATCTACAAGATTAATCTAGGAATACACCTTTAATGTTTACACTCAAGATATTTTTTGCTCCCTGTTCGGTGCTGCAAAGAGTTGTCTGTGACACTCTGTAGATGCTAGACTGTGGCTTGAGTCCAATAGAGGGGATGTCTCAAGCTTAGGGAGGGGATAAAATAGTACATTAATTCAACTCCTTGACGGAGTCTGCCATGGGTTAAGTACTAATATCATTGAATTATGTGTAAATAATTCACCAAAATCTCTTTCATATTCTATTGGACAGGCCTGCTTTTACGGTTTAACTAGGATTGGGGGAGAAGGTATTTTACTTAAGATGTAGTTTAAATTTGCAGACTTCCCACTTCCCAGATTGAGTGCTTTTAGGAGTTTATTTTCCAATTCCTTAGAACGTATATTTAGCTTTGATGTGTTATATATAGACATGTGCTTTATAATAAAGTTTTATGAAAACAACTGCCCATCTACAAATAAAACTTAGCGAACCTTTTGTCTGATAACTTAGACATTTTTTGTTTTGTAAAGTGTTGAAATGATTAAAGATGAAAATCTGTTGGGTACTTTTTTCTTCACATCTACTCCTAAACATCATTTCAGCATGTTGGTAGACCCATTTACAATGCTTCTTAGGTTTTTCAGCTCAAGAAACTTTCAAGAAAACCTAGGAGGAAAATTAAGGATATATTGCACCACTAAGGGCGAAAAAGGGTCTCAAAACACTGTGATATTCTGCTGCTATCTCCTTTGTTATTGAGAATATTTCCATTAATTTTTGGCGTGGATAAACCCTCCATGTGATGTGAACTTCAGATTTGTTGAATTTGATTAGCATTTTGCATTTCTTGCAGTTTGCACACAAGACATGCTTACAAAGGTGGATTAATGAAAAGGGTGATCTTACCTGTGAAATCTGTCATCAGGTTAGTTGCCACATCCTGTCTAAAATGTCTACTAATGAAGGAGGAAAGGACTGGTCTTCTTGGCCTTTTCTTCATATTTGCGTGTCTCCTTTACTTTAGTGCATTCAATAATAAGTCATGATGTATCATGACCTGTTATCTTGGGACCAATACTTGCTTGTTGATATTATTCACCTGCTAACCTGGCAATCTTTGAAGTTTGTCTTTAAGTTCCTCTGTGATTCCTTCACAAAAAGAAGTGACATCAAGGCTATTCTGATTGATTAGGGCATTTTCATGTATTTTTCAATATGCCTTAATTGACTTAAGATTATTGGAAAATGCAGAAGTTCTCTTTTGACTGATATTGATAATGGTGGCATCATAGCTTTACTCCAAATAATAATTTTCAATAATATGAGCCCTCAAAATCATTCCATGCAAGTGCCTTTAAAAGAAATACCTTTGTAAGATCTATCATGCTAAAAACACTGTTTGAATTAGGCCTGTATAAGGGCAATGTGCTTAGCGACTTGTCTGGGATATCCCATTGTGATCAGTTGCAACTTTACTGATATGGAATTGAAAACTCCAGAATTTATTGCATTCATTTGATTGTAATAATTGGGAGTGACTAGGATTCGTAATCATCATGAGTTTTCTTTGCTAATTGATCACATGATTCTTGCAATTAATCATTTTGGCTTTTTCTTAGTGCAGATATATATTTACTGCCCTGCAATGTACTTTTTTGTGAAACATCCTGCACTATCATCTGCCAATTATGTATGTGGAGAAACTAATGAACTGCCTTATTGAAAATAGAAATCCCAGCCCCTTCATACAGAGAGTCAGGTTGAAAAAAATATCTAGTTATCCCAGTAGAAATAGAAAATGACAAACAAGAATATGAAATACACTAAACTCTTGACCTAAATAAAGCAAATTTATAACTAACTAAACTTAGTAACTCTAACAATGTACAAATCATATGCCTAAATAAACAACTTATCTTTATCTCGAAGGCCCTAGAGAAACCACATGTAGTTTTCTTTTTCCATCTTTTTTTTATCAACTTATTGGATGTAAAAAGTCATCACGCCTCTTGTGTCACTATCACTCTTCCTTTAAAGGAAAAAATTGAAGAAGCCAATGTTTTTACATCCCTGGTTGATTCAATGTGTTCTTCCCATGACCTTTTTTCACAGCCATACAAGTCTGGATATGTTGCTCCTCCGCGTATTCAACTGGATGAAACCACAATTGATTTAGGGTATGTGTTCTCTCTTGTACCTTTTAATCTCCATATTAAGTGACTAGCTATCATCTGATACACTGGTTCTTTTGCAGTGGTGGTTGGACCATTTCTGGAACACCTTTGGATTTGCGTGATCCACGTATCTTGGCAGTGGCAGCGGCACAGCATCGTTTTCTTGAAGCTGAATATGATGAATATGCTACTAGAAATACTAGTGCTGCAGCATTTTGCCGATCTATTGCTCTCATTGTAAGTGTTCAACTTTAAACTCATGCCTGGTAAATTTCTGACTTAGTTCTTGTGATTGGCTGTGATATTTTTCTGCTTCACTACTTACAGGTGAATAAATTTTGGCTTTCATATTTGAGCATTTTGATCACTGTTTTGTCCAATTTTCTTACACTGTTAAGAAAATTAAATTGCTTATTAATTAATTTCTTTCCTTTTTTAATATATTAGTTAATGGCACTTCTTCTATTGAGGCATGCAATGACAATCACCAATGGTGAAGAAAGTGAGGACGCTTCTGCATCCTTCTCTGTATGTACAAGAAAATTGTCGTAATCATCTTTGTTGATTTAGTGTCATCGGTTTATATCACCGCTGAGTATTGCCTAATTCTTGTACTATTGTGTCACAGCTGTTTCTATTGAGGGCTGCTGGCTTTCTTCTTCCGTGTTACATCATGGCTTGGGCAATCAGCATCTTGCATCAGCGCAGGCAGAGGCAGGTAATGAGCCACCTTTATTCCTTTGAAATGCAACTGCTATTTAGTTAGTTGGAAAGGGGGTCTCTCCTGCTGTGATCCCCTTCTGAATTGTATATTGTCTACTAGAATATTTCGTTCTTTTTCAATATGGGATCTTTCCATGAATGTATCTCTCAATGATTGGAATATTATATACATGTCCCTAGGTTTCTCCTAGTTACACCTACAGCCCTACAATGTCAATATTCTTTAACTAAATGCCCAAATTAAGTCCCAGAAGAAGGTTACCATTTTTTATGGAACGAGGTCAAGAAATGAATGGTATTTTCTTTACACCACATTTTAATTCCCAAATTCATGTCATTTTGCCTCACATCACCCTTATCCGGTGTCTATCTTGACCTCAAGCTCTTATTTCATCTAGATTCAGACTCGATTATCAATTGCAGCAATTTCTTGATTTCTTTGCTCAAAGAAGACTTTCTTTCCTAGGCTAGATTATCAATTGCAACAATTTCTGGATTTCTTTGCTTGAAAAAGACTTTCTTTCCTAGGCTCACATATTCTGCGAGTTTGTATAGCTTTTTCTAATTTTTTAAAATTTTGATTAGATGTTTAATCAACCTTGACCATCTTATCAATCAGTTAACGTGCTTAATTTCTGACCTTACTCTGATTGAGCGGAAAAGGTGAAATCAAACTATGCTATGAGAGCATTTGTGCAAATATGGTAAATATACGGTCATACATGTAATATGCATATATTTACAAGGTTATCTATGTGAAGATCCCTTTTTGATAAAGGTTAATTTTCTTAGCAAGCAAATATCCAGTTGTGTTTTCCAATCAGTTGCATTCCCATCACCAGGGGCCTTCTAAATGCCTTGCCCAGTCTCTTTTGAAAGTTTTTGAGGTTGTATAGGAGAAGAAAATGAGATACTTGGGCTAAGATTAGATTTTGCATGGTAAACAGATCCGATATTACTTGAGAAGATTGTGTTATAGCTATTTCTCACGTGTTCTTTTTTGTTCATATGTTTTATCAAATCTGGGAGTTCCAATAGTTGAATGTACCCTTCTGAAGCTAGCCATTCTAGCAATTCTTCTAGTCAGTTGCAGTAGGGATCTCTCATGATTTGTGGATCACTTGATGCATCTGGGTTGGTGAATGTGATATCTGGATCATCCTGCTTTTTTTGATTCTATCTGTGGTTTTTCTTTGTTTCTGGAAACAATTTGTAACTACAATTAGGTAGTGTAATCTACCTTTTGGCTAGTTATATTTGACTTTTTTTTAATAGAAGTCAGTTACAGCTATTATGCTTCTCTACCTTTTAGGAAGTTGACAGGACTCGTTGAACAGGTCTTTGCTTTTATTTTTTCTGAAAGACATACACTCTTCATGTGTATTTGAGTCTAACCTGTGACTTTTCTTTCTTTTGACAATCAGTATGTTGTGTGGCTACTTTGTCTAGTAATTTTTTAAGAATTTTGTGATTGTCAATTTATGTCCATTTTCCTTTTTTGCCTCCTGGTATAAACCATGTGACCATGTCTGGGAATTGATTGACCATGGCTCAGTATGTAGTGGTTCACATCCTTTCTAAAAACAAATGATGGAGGCTCTTCTCTTCAACCCAAGTCATTCCTCCATTATTAGGGTTTCAAGGGTTCTTACAAGAACCTCCAGATGATTCAAACTGGATGTAAAAGGCTTGAAGGGATACCTGTTGGAATCAATATGTTATCAACATTCATCAATCACCATTTAGACATGCCTGTTGTAGGATATAGAAAATGCATTTTACCTGAAGGTCTCTTGTGTTCTGTCCAACAGGAAGCAGCTGCAGCATTAGCAGCAAGCGAGGTTTCTGTCATTCTTCAATCTGGCGAGGCAAGGGGCTTGCAGTTCACCATAGCACCTGAATCTCCTGCTACTCCCCATCGTGAGACCCCCCAACATGAACCACTTCAGCAGACGGTCTAGTAATGAAACCAGGCCCTGCACTGTGCCTACATTTTTCGGTACGCAGAATGTTGGAGCAACATTTGATTTTGTTGCCGTCGGTCATTTGCTTCTGGGCATTGGCAGCAGTTGAAGGATTTCCATCCTAGGTTTCTTTCTGTCCTTAAATCTGATACAATGACTGGAGCTATATTGAAGGCTTCAAGTTTCGCTGAGCTTGTTCACTTGTGTATATAATTAGTTGGAATCTCACCTGAGTTAATCAGTAGAAAACTGCACTGTGGAGTAATGGTAGTGGCATTTGTTGTGCCATTCAGCTATTTTTCTGATCGTCATCCATCATTTATCGTTGGTATGCCCTCATTAAATTTGATTACTTCAATGAAGACCAGTTGGAGCTGAAGTTATCTTTACTTGGTTGTGGCTAGTTCTTACAAATTCGTACCATGAATCAATGTACAACTCTAATAGACGATTCATGCCTTATCTATCCTGGCTACCTCACTACGGAGGTAAAATCCTTTAGTCGTAGGGTTTGATTAATTTGGTCTACATGACTTGTTAAATTAGCAATGATTAGTAAATGTGAAAGTAGGTCCTATTTAAACGTACGTTAGAATTTGAAAACTATTTGTTACCTCCAGGCAACCATACGGCATTCGCATCGGCTAGTCGGTACCTGAGTATCTAGTGGCTCGATCCGGAGTATCTGATGGCTTCTCACATCAAGCATTAGAGTGCAAAAAGGGTAATAAATATGGAGTATGTATGCCCTCGTTCCTTTCTTCAAGTCAGACAACGGCAATTTGACACAACTGTTGCTAATTTTAGAATTGGCGGTATATTCCTGTATATGTCATAATTACTTGGGTGCACTCATAGAGCAGCTACATTCTATGCTATGCTTCTAAGTTAGAGGTGTCGAAATATCCAAAATTTTTGACTTAGGTAGTTTTTGGTAGCAACCATTAGTTTGGATACATGTTACTGAAACTTATGCCCTCTAGTTCCTGACAATGTGTTCTACAGTCTCACTTGCAAGCATCGTCTTGCTGAATAACATCTTTGTAACTCTCATATTAAAATATAATAACAAAACGCTCACAGAATTTAGCGGAGATCGTTAAATATAAAATTAAATAGGTCGTTTTCTTATTCTCGACGCAAGAAAAACACACAGCCCAATCTGCCGTTGAGATTGGCCAATAAACATCAAACAGTTGTCACCCTAGCTCGTGTGCCCTAGTGGCTAATATCTCAGTTGCCGTTTTCTTATTCTTTAAAAGCACGTTGTCAAACAAGCAAAATAAGCATCGTGTAACCATGCGACGAGGGGGAATCCACCGCTAGCTTCCCTGCCGACTCAAAACTCACCCTCTAAGCCACCACGCCGTCCCCTCCATTTCTACGGGCACTTTACCACCACCACCACCACAGTTTTTCTCGTTCCCACCATCACAACCGTCAGGGTCTCAGCCTTCAAAGCAAGGAGTCAAGGATGTCTCCATCGATAGGCCACCTCGCCACTGCACCGCACCATCCATCCTCGCCGTTGCTTGCTTCTTGGATGAGATCTTTCCACACTCGTCTTCACCATCTCCAACAGGATAGTCAATTTGTTTTACGCAGATAGTGTCGTCTCTCTTCACAAGATAAGTAACCTCATGTGCTTCCCTATCTAATTCTCTCTCTACATCTCCATGAAATACCAACTGCCTTTTTTTTTTTTACTAATGACCCACAACACCTTGCAGGTCTATATCTTCATGAATTTTTTTTTTTTTGATTGACCTAGAATCCTTTGCTGATAAACATAGGAAATTGACAATACCTCAGCATCAACTCTCAAATAATGTAAGACTTTCAACTAACTCAGATCCCCTCTTGTAATCACTAGTAGCCACCAACTGAACTGCATCTTGACAGAAAACTATTTTTTGACAAAAAGTAACAATAATAAAGCATAAAAAATTTATCCTCTTGGATGCCACCTCTGAGCTAACCCCTTGGTGGCAGCAACTCCCATATTTACAAGGGAAGAAAACATCTGAATATACAAAGGAAACGAGATGTTAAAAGGATGGTAGTTGAACATATCATGGATCACATTCTCCACATTTCCGTAATCCTTACGTAGCATGTCAAAATAACTTTTGATTTCTTAAAAAAAAAAACAGTACACTTGAACAAAAAAGCAATCACTTAGGTTCAGCGAAAATATTCGTGATGTCTGCAGTGACTTCAAACAGATCCCACCCACAAATTCTTGTACCAAATCGTGGGTGTGCAATCATGCCTAAAACCAGATGAAGGTTCCATCCTCAGGAATTAAGACAAAGTTAATTTGAAGCTTAAACTTCCGACCCATGTAAAGCAACAAGGCCACGGTCGAAATTCAAGTGAAGGAAAGGGAATTTACAACAAAATGCACTTCATTAAATAAAATACCGTCAGTCCTTCGGGTAATGAAGTAAGGATAAGAAAACATTCAAAATATGATAAGGCAAAGATATATCATAAAAGGCTGCCACTAGCAAAATTATGTTCTAATGCAAGATCCATCAAAATGATACAATGGAAAAAGAAGCTTGAAGGAACTAAGACAGGCCAAGTGAGAAATTGGCAGAAAAATAGTTACTGCGGTAAAAGAAAAACACAACTAAACACTGCAGCACCCTGTCGAAATGCCATGTGAATTTTATCAATTTGCAAACAACTATCTCCTTGATATCAAAAGTTTCTTGTGCCTTCAATCATCGTCAACTTTTATAATCACTTAATCATATTTAGCTCTTGGAAGACTGCTTTTCTCTGGCTTTCTGGATCTTCAATACTTTCTTAACAATCTTCTGCTCTTCAACCAAGAAGGCACGGATAATCCTGCAACAAAAGAAAGAAAAATTCCCGCATAGGAATACCACAACGTATTTAAGGCATCATAAACGACTACTCAAATATTAAAACGTCACCTTTCTCGAACAGCACTTCCAGATAGAACACCACCATAAGCACGGTTTACTGTGCGACGGTTTCTAGACAGCCTAGTTCTCTTGTATTCCGCAGGTCTCAAGTGAGGAATCTGAACAGTGAGAACAGCTTAAAAAAACTACAAAATCCAGTTACGGACTACTAATTAAATCAATAACAATAGTAAAGAGTCAGAATATACAAACATTTCATCTATCTTTTTGCATGCCAGAGAAAAATGAGGACGACTTAAACTAATGGAAACTACCAGTTTCCTGCGAAGTCTTTTGAGAAAAGGGCGAAAAATAACCTGACCGGAGCAGCTTCAATAATCGATGTTCGTACAAAGGTTAGAATAATAAAGCAGAGTCCAGATGTTAGAAGTCAGTCCTGATTATATGCTGGTGGCTTCACACCCGAATAACTACCAAACTGTAACAACAGATCTCAAAACATCGATGCCTAATCTTCAAAAATGAAAGCTACCAGGGAAAAGTATGCACGAAACTCTATTGCACAAAACAATTTTTGCAAACACCATATAATAAGGTACTTAACTCATTATCTAACTTAATTACCACGTGAAGTGATGATTATCTATGTATCAGTTGAAGTGGCAACTTCCACATACTTTATTTTTACTCCAAGCAAATAAAACCCATAAATTAACTTTTTAGATAATGGAGCTAGAACTATAGGTAGCAGCTAAAGATCAAACAAGATGATAAGTAGAATTTTACTTGGGTTAAGCTAGTGAAATAAAACATTAAAACAACACAACAATACCAGTTACTGCAGCAGAGGGCCACTGATTTTGAGTGATCTTCTGTTACGTCATCGGAGAAAAAGAAAATGTTCAGTGGGTCCAGACACCAAGCCCGCATGGTTAAAGTTTTCCGTAAACAGAATCAACAACATACACACCACACAACAAGAAGCTGTTAAATCCAAGGATTGATCTTTCCATTTTGACAACATGATCCTCTTAGGGAAGTACAGTGTAGTGGCATTAGGTCAGTAGAGGATAACAATTACATATGAAACAAGTTGCCATGACATGACACTGTCCACAGAGACAACCCCAGTCTACATATGAAACAAGACTTGGTATGGAGTATGTTGTCAGGTAAAGGGGTAGGACATGGGTTGTTAAATTGCATGTCCTCCAAGCAACGCTAAAGGGAATAATAGCAGCAATCTTTGAGGACGGATAGTCCATTCTGGAATGCTCAAAGCAGAGAACATAAGGAGGACCTCATCCCCACCCACTTTACTTCGCATCTTACAAAGAATATTCTTCCAACTGATACCCAGGCAGTATTTCATTCAAAAGTTGCTAAATTGACAATCTTTTCAAAACAATCAAAACTCATCAAAATAGTACTGGTTATAGTTCACAATAGAACAAATTGGCAGAAATATACCAAATTGTCCTTCCTAAATAAAATTTTCCAGAGTAAATGGGCCATAGCCAGGAGAGATGTGCAGCCAGCAAGCAAGAGCAAGACTATAAGATACCAAACAACAGTTCAGCCAAAACCACACGTGGAATACTTCTTCAGATTTGCATGAACTAGTGGACTAATCACGAAGTGTACCCTCCAGCAGGATTGAATCTTTTCAAAACTGGTTAAGAATGGGTGGCCACAATCCCAGCACAAATTCTGCCACGTTCTTTTTCAATTGGTCATTTCCCTTCCTATTTGACCTCCTGGGGCCTCTGCTTGACCATTGAAGAAATTCAATCTCTTTCCCTTCTAGTCTCAGGTAATAGTAAGTCAGAGGTGCATCCACAGACAGAAGAGGAAACAACAATGCATCTTGCCCAGTGGACCTAGCACATCGTGGGAGTGTTGTGTGGGTACAGCCAGTAAAGTGGCCTAGCAGAGGAAGCATAACCAACAAGGGCCTATTAACACGTGAAGCATCAAGAAACTCGAGCATTGATACCCCTTTAGCCAAGGCTCACGCTACCTCTAAATGTCTAGGACAATTTCAAAACTGAACCTCAAGGTCTAGCTAGCCGTCTACCTTGATATTGTAGGTATCTCCCTACCTCACCTTTCCATTATCCCGCCACCCATCCAAACACAGCACCCCTTCCAATGCTCATCTGCTTCCCCCCACCTCCCCCCGCGGCCCTTGAACGCATGGAGACTGTTGTATGCACATCCAACTTCGATTGCCAATGAATATTGTTCATTTGATCACTCGTGATCTTATCACGGCAACATGTTTCCACAATTCTTTTGTTTTTTCTTTTCCTCAAAATTGTGATGACAAGGGACGTGATCACAAAGAACACAGGTATGGATAGGCTTCACAATCGTAGATGTTAACGGAAGGAACACGTGCACTCAAGGTGGTCAATCGCGTTTTGGTAACGCGGAATGCGGGCACTACTCGATAACAAAATCTAAGTCGTAATCATACAAAATTAAATATAGTGTCACTGGAAAATCCAGACGGGGAAAAAAAGAAAAGGTAGAGGAAGAAGAAGCATTACTCCTTGGATCCTCTTCCCGGTGACTGGGCACTTGGGACCGCTCGCCCTCTTCTTCGTGTACTGGTAAACCAACTTCCCACCTAAACAACAGCAAACCGCCCAGTGACGGCATCAGAAAAGGCATCATGGAATGGACGAGAACGCTTTTTGAAGTGCGACGTTTAGGCTTTGGTACCGGGGGTCTTGACGACGCGCGTCTGGTTGGATTTGGTGGCGTAGCTGTGACGCCTGCGATAGGTGAGGCGCTGCACCATCTTCCCTTTCGCCTGCACAACAAGCAGCAGCAGCAGCAGCAGCAGCAGCAGCAGAAGAAGAAGAGCTAGGCGTTGAGAATCGGGGGAGGAGGAAGGCGAAGCGTGAGCTTAAATAAAAAATAGAACCCCTTTGGTTATGTAGTGAGAGCCGCGGATGGAAAACCTAGATCGGACGGTTGAGGTCTTTGCCATCGGAAAAAAAAAAGGGACGGGGGATGACGTTGGGCCTATCGGGCCTTTTCGTCATGTCCCGGCCCATCATCACGTTTCGGACTCTCTCGTTGTATATTGAGGCCGATTCTAAAAGGCTGCGTACCTAAATATCCAAAAAATCATCGAAAATACAATGCCCCTATACGGGAACGGTACTTACAGACAGACACCTTCAGGTGTTGCGGTCTATTACTAGGAAACCATAATTATTTACGAAGAATCAAAAGGTCAACTTCGTGCGAGACAATCGATACAAAGAAATAGCGGGTGATCACCTTTGCGAGTCGGGCAAAGGGTCGGACGGAGCTCATTCGGCTTGAGCAAGATGGCAAGCAATAACAAAGCCCCACAATGCCAGCCAAAGCCCAAGCATGATTTAAGATAAATGGATATCTGGGTGAGCCTAACTAACCTATTTGTGCTCATGATTTTTTTAGTTCCCAGTGTGCGTTTACCTTTAAATTGAAAATGATTCATATTGCTATTTTAAAACTTAGATACAAAATGAAACACAGTATCCGATTACTTTTGCATCAAATATCAATACATGTCAAACATGAACGCAACATGTCAAATAAATGTTTTCTTAACATGCTTTCCAAAGCTAAGGCATGTAACCGAAGGAAAAATGACGAGTACTGCTTATTTCCGAGGTTATAGAAATAATCAAATCATGTCATATATGTGTTGTTTCTTTCTCTGATAATAAAATAATGTGTGCTTCCTACATCATATGTATTGTAATTGGGCCGATAGACTTGGGCAAGCTTGGTATACCTCCATCTAGGCTCATTCATCAAATGGACCAAAATCTCAACCTAAGCCTATTTTAAGCTGATTACAAGCTTGGCCTTGAGTTGGGCTGCACGGGTTGGATTTCATGGCAGGTTAGGATTGACCTGACCCAAGTAGACAATCAATAAAGAAGTTGGCAATTTAACACTTGGAAAATATATAGAATAATGTTTAGAAACTTGAAAAATGACCTAAAAGTAATGACTAAATTAATAGAAATTTATCTTTCAGTAACTATCCGAGATGATGATTGTTATCTAAACCAAATTGCCACCATTACCATGGCCAACCTATCAACCACCTTTGATGGTATCATTGGGCAACCATCCACACACTCCTTTAGATTGCATTGTCTTACTTTCAGATTGTCCTCTTCTAGTCCCCAACTAGCAAAAGCATACTACACGATGACTAGTTAGCCAAACGGGAACTTCACCTAGAAATGAGGCGTTCACTCCAACGAGTCCCCCAAAAACCATAGAAGTGGGGCAATAAAAGGGTGGCGATCAAGGCTATCAATATAGCCCTGCCAAAAGAGATGACCCCTATAGCCTCCCCTACCCCACTCACATGGTGGGTACAAACACTTCATCGAGCACTTTCTAACAGCCCTCACCTAGAAAAAGTTCACGACAGTGGCAATGGACTACTTTTCCAAATGGGTTGAAGCGGAAGTCATGGCTAACCCTAATGTCGAATAGGTCATCAACTTTGTATGCAAAGACGTTACATGCTGCGTCAGGATCCCACAAATAATTGTGGCAAGCAATGGAACAAGTTTTCACCAAAGCACTTTGAAGTCTTTTGCATCGATTGAGGCATCTAGTTGAAGTTTAAGTCTATAACTCATCCAAAGGTAAATGACTCGAAGAGTTACCTATGTATCATGGTGTTATAGAACGGGGTAAAAAATTACCTCCGGTGAAACTCCTTCTAACATGGTTTATGGCATAGAAGTTAAAATCCTGTTAGAGGTTTACCTCCCATCCTATGGAGTCCAATTCATCAACCTCGATAGAAATGAGGAGTAGATGTGAGCAGCCCTAGATATCCTAGAGGTTGCAACAGAAGAAGCAGGTAACAAGCAAGATGAATATAAAGAAACTATTGCTAAGTATTACAATCAAAGAGTGAAGCAGTGAAGCCTATGTGGGTGACCTAGTGCTCAAGTGGATTGCAACGTCCAACTTCTTTGAGCCAAGAGAGAAGCTGGCCCTTAATTGGGAGGGGGGTAGTTATACTCTCGTAGCTTGAGCAGCGGCTTACCAGAGTGGGGCCAACTGATGAGAGGAGAAAAGTTGGGTCCACTACAAACAACCTGTAAAGTCTAACAAGCCCTGACCAACCCAAAGAATCAACAACCTAATACCAAGGCGAGGCAAGTCCATAGCATCAACCCCAATTGTGCAACTGTCACCTCTGGTGATTCGCCAGATCTACCCAAATTGATCAAATTACTTGTTCACTAGAGTCACTTGGAGCGATCGTCCCAACCCTCCACCTGAATCACCCAATCTATGCTGAACCTCAGGCAAAAAAGTCCTCTAGAAGGCACGTAGTCAGCTTGCTCAACACTGATGAGGTGTGACTCATCATAACTAAAATGCCTAAGTTAGGCTAAAAATTAGGTTAAATATTATATAATTAACACATGAAAATGGTTAAGTGTGAGAAATAACAGAAATGACATAAAATAATAAATTTGTGTTAAAAACACATAATTAGGTCATAAATTGAGATATTCTATTCAAAGTGTAACATGGTGATCGAATTGCAAATTGAACACATGATTGAGTTCAAAAGTACAAATCAAGAGTTGAATTAACTTCCCAAATGTTCAATTAAGCCCCAATAAAAATTTGGATGCATTTGAACACCATTAAAACCTTGCATTAATGGTTTCTCATTTAGGTCCGTAGGTCATCCTCATTTCATGCATAAAAACTTGCCAAGGACCTATTTATAAACCGTCAGGGACCTTATTGCAACACTTAAGGACCACTTTACATTAATTCCTTACCACTTTTGGGCCTGTGTGAAATTTCTCTACCCCTTCGCCCTTAAAGGCTTGTGTGCAAATTCACCAAAACACCTACAAAACAACTCTCATTGTGAGTGCACTGTTCATGCGAAGAACATGTGTAATAAGCACCGTTGATTCTCTTCCTCATTGATCCTACAGCTAGACCTGATCGAATCTTCCCATGCATTCATGCGTAGCTTCACCCCTCACCTTAGATCCCATCTAATGGCGGGATTTCATCCTAACCTTTCCCGCGCCCCTCTCAACCAAATCCCACCGCCCAAACCCTACCTGACTAAATCCACCTCCATAGTGCTCTGATCCACTCGCATGGCTACTTAAGGACCTATAGAGGTCGCGCGCACGCCATCATCTCCACTCCTATATTTCTGAGTTTATCCTTTCGTCCTCTCCAGCTTCCTCCCCACCTAACCTCTGTTCCGTCGCCCATGGCAGAGGAATTCCATCTTCTCCGATCAATCCTCACCGTTACGAACTTCATAGCACCTGAGGGTGAGATTGAGTCCCACTAGTGGACTTTCACTCTGCTGAAGCACCTCCTCCCTCCCTTCTTCCTCCTCAGCTGCCGGCTAAGGATTTAAAGGTCACATTCATCCAATTAGATCAAGATTTTAGTTGCTTTCTAGATTAGTTGTAGGTTCTGTTAGTGTAGTATAGATTCAATATAGAGTAGAATTAGTGAAACAATTCACGAATTCAATAGTTATATAGGAGTAGATTAGGGTAATTCTTCCTCACTTCCTCTGATCAATCAGATCAGAGGAGACGATTTCATTTTCATTCACATGTTCACTGATCTCCCTCATCACCTCACGATACCATTGTCTCTGTTCTCCTCGTGTTTTGATCCACAATCCATCCCATCCATCAGAACCACTATGGATCTAAAGCTCCATAGCTTATAGATTCATAGTGCACTCAAATTCCATCTGAGGCTGATTTCATTCACTTCATTAGTCATAATCACCCTCAATGCACTTTGATCTGTGTTGGTCATTTAGAACTGATCTGAATTTTGGAATTGAATGAGGATTTTTCTGATGCAATTATGTTTTAATCAGATTTTAAGTGATCAAATTGAGCAGATATTTGTGTGATTGAACTATTGGTAGTGGGCATGGACTGGTTTAATTAGATTTGTTAAAGAGGATAGTGTTGATGCTCAATTTATATCCCAAATTTTGAGGTTTTGCTCTTTAACGATAATTAGAGCTAAGGAAAATTAGTTGCATTGATTTGAGGCTCTAGCAATGATTAAATTGATTTTTAAGGGTCGCCCAACCTTCCAGAATGCCAATTAATGGTGTACAGGAAGTATAGGTCATTATATCACCTTAGCGATTCAAGATCAAAAGCCTATTTGGGCGATATTGTTTCTTGATGCAAACTAATTTCAAGTTGCTGATCAAGGTTTAAATGAAGTTTCTAAAAGACATTACGGGAGATTTTGAGTTGATTTCCACATTGATTTAATGTCAAGTTTAATCCAATCCTCTTGTGTTGTCCATGGCAAAGAGAGAGGGATTAAACTAGGACCTTAAGGATTCCTTAATGCGAGATTTAATTTTGAGTTATTGTTAGACCTTCTGAGGAACTTTTGCCAAGTTTTAAAGTGAAATTCTAAGGGTTTCCATCCACTGATTTAGACAATTTCAGTAGCAGCTAACTGCTGTTGTTTTGACCTGGGATCCATTCATTCTGAATTGCTTGCTTGGAATAGCAATAACAGCAACATCAATGGCTGAATTAGCTGTAGCAGTACCTGCAGCATGGTTGTAAGTCGTTTGATTTTTTATCCTTCGACTGAGTAACAACTGCTCAGTCTGATCTGAAGTGCATCAACAGTAGCTATTGAATGCTTGATGTAGTAGTTGTAGCAGGCCTGAATCTAAGATTTGAGCTGGGATTTTGGGTTGAACTTGGAGATCTAATGAAGTTGACTTGCTTTGTATTGTTACAGCATAATGTGCAAGCATTCACGTACATGTATTTAATTTAAATTTGATTTGGATGATTTGTAATTCATATTTCAAATTAATGTCAACAAAGCATTTCAGGTTTAATTGTCATAAATGAGAATGTAAGTGAAATTCATGCTTAAATGCTCAATCATCTTCCATGTTATGTGTTAAGTGTTTGGGAGTGACTAAACTGATATCCCATCCATTAGAACTTCAATCTAAGGTCTTTGGTTTCACTTCCAACATCCTTTAAGGCCTTAAATGTGTGAGTTTTGTAAATAAATAAAATATATTAAAAAATCACAAAAAAAAAAAACCTATCTTGAGCATGATCAGGTATTTCTTTAGATGTGTGTCAAGTTTCACGGTAATATGAACCCCTGACTTGGTAGAACATACCACCCGACGATTCAGTGTATCTTAGAATTTAATAAAAAAACTTAAGATGAAAAACACCAAAAGCACTTTTTCTTTCTCATCTCACCCTTTCTGTCTCATCTCCTATTTCTCTTATACATATAAAAGCTATAAAAATTGAAAAAATCCTAAAAAAATCTAAAAATATCTTGTATATTTTGTATATACCTCTATAACATAAATTAAATGTAAGCTATATGTATATAGTATACAATACATGATTAATATGTATAATTAACTTATGTATGTATTCTATATATTAAAGAAAATATTTAGAATGATTTATTACATATATATCTTTATTGTATAATTATCTACTAATTTATATTAACTTAAATGTATAATAACCTAAGTAATTATATAAAACTATCTATATGTACATAATTGTACCTAATACTGTACATACATATTTAACTATATAATATTAACTGTATAATATCAGTAAGCTGATTTAATTAAGTAATTACAATAGGTAACTAAGTTAATTAAGTAGCTTACTAACTTAAAATAAAATAAATTTGTAACTTAAGTTAAAATTGAAGTTAGTTATAATGTATACTTGTATAATATTATATTAATTATTCGCAACCTATTTATATTATATTTATACAGTATTATTGTATTTATAAATTATTTATGTGAATAACTAACTTAAACATGTAATTAAATGTAAATAAATTAAAATAAAGTTTCTAAAATACAATAAAAATGTATAATAAATAATTTATTATATAGATTAACTTTGTATAAAGTCAATTAGGTAATTAAGGCGCTAATTTATATGTTAATTAACAAATTAAGCTTTAACTTAATATGTATAAACAACCACATTTAGCTAATTTTATTATATATTTAAATAACATATTTTCGTAAATTAATTGTATAATTAGGTAGCCCTATATAAGGGATTTGTATTCCTATAATTTAGTTTTAATTTATACTAATTTAAATCTTGAGAGCCAAAAATCTTGAAATCGGACACAGTAATCCGTTTTGAGCGTCGAATAGGAGCTGAACGAAAGTCCCACATCGTGGGATGTAAATCGCTTGCAGCGTTATATTGGCTTTTCGTCCTGTGGCCTCTTTGATTGTCAAGTGCTGGGCACCAAACATGAGCATGCATGTCATTGGTTACTCTTGGGGTGTGTATCGCATGCTCCTACGGGCGTGTGCGGGTGCGTGCGTGTGTGTGGGCATGTGTAGGTGCATGGTTGGGCCTATTGGGCTTGAAAATAAAAAAATGCACCTAAAATGAACTAAGGTGACCCATTAATAGGAGTCTGATCCTACCCATATGGGTGCTGTGTATAGTGAACCACCCACTTGTTAAAAGAAATTTTTGATCTAGGTAAGAATAGACGTCTGTGTGAGAGATAGGACATCCTAAAATCCCAAGTGTTAAGAGTGAAGAGAAGAGAGGAGCGTAGGAAATGCGACTAGGTGTTTGAGCTTGTGTGTTGTGTGTGTGTGTGTGTGTGTTGTAACGACCCGATTCCTGAATCCCTACGAGATACGAGAACCGGATCGACTCGACTAATCCCAAGACCCAGTCGTCCAACGAGAAAGTAACCAAAAGAGCAGTAAAATAAACCACATTCACCATGTATATAACTAGCAGTAACAAAATACAGCAATAAAGGAAAGAAATATTACAGTATATACTACCACAACAGCAGAGAAATAAACATATACATAACATAAAGTTTTCGGTAAAAAAAGTACAGGGAGTAACAAAGAAAACTACTTAATACAGTGGAAGAAAAGTACAGAAAGTACTACAGGTAGCCCTACTGGATCCTACTAGGCCCAGCGTCCTCTACAGCCGCTGACTCTGGCTGCTCAACACCTGGTCCTGAAAAGGTAATAAGGGTGACACGTCAGCGAAATGCTTAGTAGAGTGGCAACTAAAAGCTAAAGAAGTAGTAGAGTGTACAGTAACTGTTATATTTTTACTTTCTTTATTTACGTCTTTCTATTATTTCACTATTGATTTATTTCTCAGATCCTTCTCTTGATCTTGAATGTTCCTCGTGAGAACGATCTTGATTGCAGTCTTTTCCGAAAAGTAGAAGTAACACATGGTGCTCTCCTGGCTGGGAGAGTCCCCCGTGGTGATCCTACCCTCAGTCAACCATCCCAAGGTTGCTGACAGACGTAACGGTGACTACGGCACACGCGATAAACGCACGGGTAGCTATCCCGCACTGGCACACGGTCAGTCGTTTCCGTTAACGGGTGCACCCAAAGCACAACACGGAACCAGTATAGGGCAGAGTCCTCTCAGTAACAGGGGTCCAACCCCTCTACAGTAACCAAACAGGGGTCTTGCCCCTCTACAGTCCGCGCACCCTCGCCTGACTACCCTGGTTTGCCCAGTGGGCCTAACAAGTCGGTGTAAGAGGGCCAGAAGAACCCCGGGACCCATGGGGTAGCTAGTACTCTCCCTACACTAGAAGCTCTCCTCGGTACTGTGTACACGAGGGCCAAAAGTCGGTACAAAGTGGCCAGACCTAACCCCGGGTCCCTAGGGCGGCTAGCTCCACTCTGCACTAAACAGGGGGGACAGTCGCTTTCCTTGGTACTCCGTACTCAAGGGCCAGCTCATTTCCCCAATTCTATTCCATTCCCTTTCCAGGAGTTCTACTCCTAATTCCCCATAGGGTTCAAACTCTTTTGACTCAGCCAATTTAGGTTTCACCGTTTTAGCTTTACGTTCATACAACCCATGTTCTCAATCATACGTATTCATTCATAACAGGCAGTTATCATTTCCTTTCTACTATTCCAAGACTGCAATATTTATATATTCAACTAGTTTTCCAGTCCTAGGATTCATGCCGTACCCTAGGATCTATCATTTAGTCTAGTTTTCCAATCCTAGGATTCATGCAATACCCTAAGATCTATCATTCAATCTAATTTCTCAGTCCTAGGGTTCTTGCAGCCCTAGACTCTATTAATTGTTTAATAATTGTAACAAATTTTGTTAAATAAATTAAAAAGCCACTCTACCAGTGAAACCGGGAGTACTGGGGGATTGGTCGGCAATCCCGCGCACCTCTGCAACCCACGAGACTGCAACGGAACGGGGTCCTAACGCAAGGATCAAACACAAGGAGTTTCTCAGAACAGTATACAATTATTGTAAACGGATAGAGGAATTAATTCTGCAAAGAACGCAATTCGGAACGCGGAAAACGGACTCCGAACAGGCCCTAAACGGGTTAAAAACGACGAAACTGTCCAAAATCAGACGTCTGGAACATCTTCCAGACGTCTGGAACATCTTCCAGACGTCTTAAAAGGTGGATCGGTCGTACCTCAGTTCTGCGTAGTCCTTCAGATGTTCAGAAGCCCGCTGGAACGTCTGGCCTTGGTTTCCAGACGTCCGATTGTCACCCCGGACGTCTGGAGGTCCTCTCCGTCGTCTGGCACTGCGGCCAGACGTTTGATTCATGTGGGATGGCGAGCCCTCGCACCCTCCCGAGCAGGACCTGCGCACACATACACCTGCTCTCAGCACGACGAAACGCAGAAGAAGACGTGGCGGACGGCTGCATGGACGTACACGCGGAGAAGGAGTAAGAAATATCTTACTTGTCAGACGTCTGGACCGTCTTTCAGACGTCTTCGGCATCGTCTGGAAGTAAGTCCAGACGTCTGATTTTGGAAAATTTTTCAGAACCAGAGCCCCACTCGCTCTCCGCCTGCGACGTACGGCCGCGCCGCGCCCCGTCCGCCTGCTGCCTGAGTTGCAGCAGCCCCTCCGCGACACCCCACGCCCGCCGCTCACTCGCTCGCTTGCTCGCGCTCTCGCTGGCAGGGAGAAGGAGAAGAGAAAGGTGGAGGAGATGAGGGTGAGGGAGAGGGCGTGGGTTTATATAAGGCAGCGCGGGGAGAGAGAGAAGAGAGACGGCACGTCTGCAGGAAGAGAGAGGAAAAAGAAGACGAAGGCGGCGGTGCAGTCTGCACGCGCATGCGCGCAGACGCAACCCGGTACGCCGAAAAAATTTATTACCAGACGTCTGGACAGACGTCTGGGCCACTTCCCAGACGTCTTAAAAATCCGTCTGATGCCACGTTCGTAACATGTGTGTATATATATATAATGTAAATAAATAATTATAAATATGTATATGTATATAATTAGTAGATGTGTATAAGTAAAAGTATTATAGGTATGTTTGAGCTCTTATTTATATTAATAAATTAGAGCTTTAGTAACGAATATATACGTTACTATAGATAAGTTTATATGTCATTATAGAAAGTAGTTTTTGCTTTAGGTTATGTAAATATGTTTCTAAGGTTATAGTGACGTACACATATGTTACTATATATGTAATATATCTTACTATAGATATTAGTATATTAAGTTAATTTAGTATAATAGATATTAATAATTATTTTTGTATACATACTTAGATATTACTTATAGTTGATGTAACGAGTTGTATAGTGTAGCATTAATTGAATTTTTATGCCTATTTGTTGTACATTTGTTTCAGGCATTGTACTACATGTTAATTGATTCTTTTTATAAATAATTGACTAATTCATTATTTGTTCGATTCATTCATTTATTTTGTAAATAAACTTAGCATTGTGGAATAAAAGAATATTTTTAGACTTAGAGAGTGATGTATATTAATAATTGACTCTTACCGAACGACGTGAAAGTAAACTAGTAAACAATTGTAGTTAAATAAAAATGACATGACCTCGATTTTCATTTTTGTGACCCGTATACTATAATAATGACACATAATTAAACATTTTTAATGCAACCCAGTAGTCGACGGACAAGCACGAAGAAGTGACATACCTCAATGGAAATGACCAAACGACTTTGGGCGAGGAGATGAAGTGACAACTTGGAAGACAAGGCGGCAACCCAGAAGACAAAGCACGCACGAGGCGATTATGCTTCTCATGGAGTAAATACTTGTATGTAATTTTAATCCAAAACCCCTATAAAAAGGGATTCGTGTATACGAGAAAAAGTTAATTACCCTCATTGTAATCGAGCTAATAAGGGAAGGGACTTTATAGTACAATGTTGAAGGTTAGATGCCCTCCCTAAACGTACATCATCTAGGTGGAATTGTACATTACTAACTTGCTCTCTCTCTCGCTCTTTTTTTTAATAGGGGGAGGCATGGAAAAAATCACCAAAAAAGACGACATGATGAAATCGTTTCTCGTTTCCAAGATTAATACTAATCTAGTTGGTGCTACTGTAGCATTTGTTAGTTGGTAGTTTGTTTAGTTGTAAATGTTGGGAGTGCAAACAGATTCATGATGGTTATGCTTTGCAGTTGATGCGCGTATATGATATATGCTGACATGCGTGTAGTCTGGCAATATCTCAACTGCATGCAATATACTACGTCACTTTTCGACTAGAAAGGTTGTATTTGGTAGGAGGATAAGGTTAATATCGAGATAAAGTATTGTAGGGATAAGTTGAGAGGTATTTGGTTGATGGTATAAGAATAAGTAGTGGGATAAAAAGATTGGTATTGTGATGTGATATTAGTAAGTATTTATTTAATAATTTTTTTGTGAGAGTGAAGATTTTCTGATATGATGCTAATGATCGGTAGTTAATGATTAGCTCCTCTCTCAATTCGACCGTCAATCCATGCAAATTCCAATTGTTATAGTTGATTTAACCTTGAACATTGCCCATATTCCACCTTGGAACATCCTACCAAATAGGGCCTTATTGTTTCAACCAAAGAAGTAAAAGAGGTTGTCCAAGATCTTGAGAATCAATCATAGAATGTACAGAGGAGTTTCAAACTTGTTTTCTTGTGAATTAGTGTTCAATATTAAGAATATATCTCCTATATTTCTTCTTGAACAGGCTACTTTATATATATATATATATATATATATATATATATATATATATATATATATAATCACAACATACTTTTGGAAAGAATAGTGATTCCTCCGCACAGTTGTGTACCTTGTATTTTACACACCCTCCTTACCAATAGGCAAGACCCACCCTTGAGGATGAGCGTTTCTGCTGGTAAGGAAAGATGTATATATATATATTGATTTACGTACTTGTGTGCCCGTGTCCATGAAAAGCTTTTCTTTTGGAAATAATCCACCTGTCATTTACAGCATCTTCGACCCCTGTATATATAATATATTGGCAACGATAACTACCCTCAAAGAATTAAAAAGAAAGAACAAATTAGTATAACTTTACATATCCTTGGACCTCTTTTCTTTGTCAACTACGTGCTTATTTTCATTATCCCCTTTATGATTAGCAGTGGGTCTCTTTCATCTATGCTTTTTAAGCTCTCAGACGATAGCCTACTTTTTTATGAGGTCTCTTCGTGGAAGTAAAAACGAATCGGGGAGAGAGTAACTAGAAAGGATGGTGAGAGTTGAAAGCAGGAGGATATGTTTATTTGGAATCTTTTTGTAACATGATTTATCTCTTTTATCTTAGCATTTTATTACTAGACGAAAAAGATCTACAATACCTATACGTATGGAATTTCCTACGTGCATGTTAATATCTCATAGGCCATAATCTTTTTGAGGAAAAAGAAATCACCATGAACTGGCCAGTTCATGGTACGTCATGAACGTTAATGACAAAAACTATACACGCATGGCGTCTGGTTTCCGTCTACCCATGGATCCTCCGGAAGGAAGGCAACCGGAGGCAAATGAAAAATATTTGATCTACGAAACAAATTATCAAAACACCTGCCCTTCCGACCTATCAAAATCAAGGACATAAATCCCTTTAGAGATATTTCTCCCTCGTTTTATCTTATTCTCTAGTAAAGAATTAGTTTACTAGAAGATTAGTAAAGTAGTGTTAAGAAATATGAAACTAATGTTAAACTTCATTTATATTTACTTGTAGAATGGTGTTCATATCAGTTTGCATTTACTTGAAATAGTATTACGTTGTGGTATTAATCCCTGTAGAGTTTACTTGATAGTGGCATTAGAACAAGAAAAGGATGATCGGTGTTAGAGAGCATTGTGTGTGACTTCAACATGGGTTTGATTAACACAAGTGACAACGGGTGTTAACCATGTAGGTGCATAAGTAGTTAGACATCACATTAATCTTTAATGATATTTTGATGATAACAAGCATATCAAGTAATTGAAATTAAAATTGGATCCTATGCATAAATATTGCAAATTTGATTTTCAGGTTAAAACTCTTTTGACAAAATTCGAAGCTAAGAAGAAGGAGGAGAACACATTTAGGTTTCATTATATTAAAGGAATTGAATTGTAATTTTATATTCTTTAGAATGTAAGGAACGCTTTAATTTGATTAGCATTTAAGTATATTATTAGGGCATTACTTGCATAGGTCATTAAAATTCACAAGCTAATTAAGTCAAAAATATGATAAAACTTAATTTTAGATGTTAGTGGATCATCCTAGAACCCCATAAGTTTAACAAAACTGATTTGGACAGTTAGAAGATTTTTTATGGTCCATCTAATGTTAAATAGAAGTTACATAACATTTTTTTTTTAGTAAATACGGGAGTCATTCTTATTCATCCCTCACTCCTTGGAGGCAATCAAAAAAGAGGCGGGGGGACCAAATCAAAACCTGCCTAATACAAGAAAAAAAGGACTACGACTTGTGGCCTAGCACATTGGAACAACAAAAAGCAAAAACAACAAAAACCATCACAATGCCAAGCTGCAAACCTAATTGTGGAGAGTAAATTATGGCATCTGAATTTTATCAAGGCAGAGAGGACCTTGGGAGTAGCAGTCAAGCTCATTGAATCCATTCAAAATCTTCCAATCTCCATTAGCAAAGTAGGCCAATCTATATGCAAGTAGGTTAGCCGAAGGAGATTGGCCAGCTGTATCATGCAATCTGGAGGGTGGGGATGGTATGCTGGCCAATCTATCAAGGCAGAGAAGACTTTGACGGCTCTCCACAAAGAAGGCTGGGCAAGTAGGTTAGCTGATCGGCCAATCCATTCAAAATCTTCCAATCTCCCGCAAGCGTCTGTATCGTGCGCTCTGACTGTCCATCCGTCTGGGGGTGGTATACTGTACTGAACCTCAACCGTGTCCCCAAGGCCTGTTGAAACTCAGCCCAAAACTGGGACGTAAAGCGGGTATCCTGATCGGATACAATCTCCCGCAACGCTCGCAGGAGAGCCGTCACGCTTTGTGAGACCTTCAGTGGCCTTTGGGAGCCCCCGATAGGGGCCAGCTGTCAGCACCGGACCCCCGCCCAGTCGTCAGCAGGGACCTACTGAGGGCGGGAGTTGAGTTCCCCTATGCTACCAATGTGTTCACCCGGGCCACATCAGAGGGATTGCCCGTCTAGGGTTGGAGGTCAGCAGATGCTCCCCGCGCCAGCACTGGAGGATGAGTAAGAGGCCACAGTTCCCAGGCGTGTGGGGGAGGACAGCAATCATGAGGAGGGTACCTGCCAGCGACTACCCGTCCGATGCAGAGCGTGGCTGCTTCGTCTACACCTAGGGCTGGGGGGCATATCAACGTCCTGACACATAGAGACGCCAAAGCTTTAGGTTTAGTGGTGGCAGGTATGGTTACAGTTTCCGGTAGACTAGTTTACCCACTTTTTGATTCCGGCACCACGCACTCGTTTGTCGCTGCTAGTTTTGCTATCAGTTTATGGTAGGACTGTGTGTTGTTAGAGGATCCGTTTGTGATCAGAGGACCGGGCAGTCAGCTGTTTGTAGTTGAGCAGGTTTACCTAGGTTGTGAGGTGAGTGTTGGGGGACACAGCCTCCTCGCTGATCTGATTATGATACTGATGGACTTTGGCGTGATTTTGGGGATGGACTGGCTGTCTGATTACCACGCTTTGGTGGACTGTTTTGAGAGAAAGATCGTCTTCTCCATACCGAAGATGCCTTCTTTTGAGTTTCATGGACAGCCAGTGGACGGAGGCTTCAGGTGCATTTCTACACTTCGGGCGGTGAGACTTTTGAGCCAGGGGTGTGAGGGCTTTCTGGCTTCAGTAGTGGCAGAGCCCAGCCCCGTGATAGACTTTCAGAGCATCCTGGTGGTCAGAGAGTACCCCGACGTGCTCCCAGAGGAGCTACCAGGACTACCGTCCAAGCGTGAGATCGAGTTTCAGATCTCACTGGTACCAGGGAGCAGCCCAATATCTACAGCACCCTACAGGATGACACCACTTGAACTGCGAGAGCTCAAGTCCCAGTTGCAGTACTTACTGGAGAAGGGCTTTGTGAGGCCCAGTGCGTCCTCGTGGGGAGCCTCGGTATTGTTTGTGAAGATGAAGGATGGTACCCTACGCCTTTGTGTGGACTATAGACAGTTGAATAGGGTTACCATCAAGAACAGGTATCCGCTGCCGAGGATTGATGACTTGTTTGACCAGTTGCGAGGTGCCACGGTATTCTCCAAGGTAGACTTGAGGTTTGGCTACCACCAGTTGAAGATAAAGGAGACCGACGTCTCCATGACAGCTTTCTGCACTCGGTACAGACACTACGAGTTTTTGGTCATGTCGTTTGGGCTGACCAACGCCCCCGCTGCCTTCATGGATTTGATGAACCAGGTGTTCAGACCGTATCTGGATCAGTTCGTGGTGGTAGTTATTGATGATGTGCTCATCTACTCTCGGAATCAGGCGCAGCACGGATAGCACTTGCGGATGGTTTTGGACACACTGAGACGACGTAGGCTGTATGCCAAATATAGCAAGTGCGAGTTCTGGTTGAGGGAGGTGACCTTCTTAGGTCATGTGATTTCCGGGGATGGCTTGGCTGTGGATCCAGCCAAGGTTGAGGCGGTGCTCAGGTGGGAGAGACCGCATACAGTGACAGAGATCGGCAGTTTCTTGGGACTGGCAGGCTACTACAGGCGGTTTATCAGGGATTTCTCGCAGATTGCACGTCCTATGACACAGTTGACCTGGAAGGACGTGCTCTTTTCTTGGACAGACGCTTGTGAGGCATGTTTTCAGGAGCTGAAGGAGAGGCTGACTTCGGCTCCCGTGCTTACCATCGCAAACAACAGTGGCGGTTTCATTGTGTACACGGATGCCTCATTGCAGGGGTTAGGAGGTGTGCTCATGCAGCTCGGTATTGTTGTCGCTTACGTTTCGCGGTAACTGAAGCCCCATGAGCATAGCTACCCTACCCACGACCTAGAGCTGGCAGCTGTCGTCTTCGCACTGAAGACTTGGAGGCACTACATGTACGGTGAGACTTTTGAGATCTGAAAACGTCGGTGGTAACGTTATATCGTTGTAGTAAAGCCGGTTGTTACCAACGTTTCATATAAAATTTTTTACTCGGAAAAATAAAAGAGTTCCCGAGGTCGAACTCAGGGAGCAAGTTGTATTCTAGAGATATACAAGTTCTATTACAAAAATAAAGAGAGAGAGAGAGAGAGAGATGAAAATTTGGCTTCTTCTTCTTTTCTTCTTTCTTCCTCTTTGTCTTTGGTTCTTCCTGTTCTTCTTCTTCTTCTTCTTCTTCTTCTTCTTCTGCTTTCTTCAGATCTTCCCCTCGTGCTCTTCTTCTTCTGTTCTTCCTTGTTTCCTTTCTTTCTTTTTCGTCAGATCGTCTTCTTCTTTTGTTGCTTCTTGCTTCTCTTCATTCCTTCTTCTTCTTTGTCTTCACCTGCCTTGACCTCTCTTTTTCTTCTTTCGCGATGGCCGTTGCTCTTCCTTCTTCTTCAGCCTGTCTCCTTCTTCTTTGGCTGCTGACCTTCCGTCGTCTGCCCCGGTGCTGAGACGACTTAACGATGCCTTCGCTACAGTGCAGCAGCTCCTTCTTCTTCAGCGGGTCTGCTTCGTCTTCTTTTTTGGCCTGCACACTTCAGAGTTTTTTCGTCAAGAGGCAAAAACCTATTCTACCCCCCTCCCCCGCGTATCTCTCTCTCTGAAATCACTCTTCGGAAGCTCTCCCAGAGCGCTACCGGGTAATCGGGTTCGGGTCAGGCCCGGGTCCAGGCCCACCGGCGTGCGTGGTGGGCGAGGAGTGCAGGTCAGTCTAATCGGGTCGGGCCAGGTCCGCGGAGCGTGGTCACGGACGAGGCCGAGTCGGGTCGGGTCGGGTGAGAGGGACCTCACCCCGTGGTAACTGAGGCAAACAGATGGTGGCACTTTTGCAATTTATGTGGGTGTGTGGCTTCAGAAACTCCCGAGGTGGGACTATCCGCGCACCCCTTTTCTCTCACGCCTGCAGCAGGGATGGTGCTTCCAATTGCAACAGCTGTTGAGGCGCGCAACTCCAATTGAGGGCCAGGGTGTGTGCGCAAGACTCTTTCGCGCTGGCCGTGGCTCTTCAACCTGGGATATCTAGGCTTGGAGCAACCTCAAGCAAGCTTCGAGCTTCCTCGCCAATGGCGGTCAAGGCCTGGAACCTGAAATCAATAGAACGGCCTCTCGGCCAAATCAGACAGGCGGGGGACCTTCGCCGTGGCACGGCGAAGGTGGTCAGGGGGTCTGCAGGGGGCGAGATGGAGCTAATAGGTCGTCCTAGGTCAAACTGTGAGCGAGGGAGTGGGTGTGTTCGGTGGATCTGCAGAGGGTGTTTGGTGGGAAGTGGAGGGGCGGAAGAGGATCAGGGTGAGGAGGCGGAAGTTCTGCGGTGGTCGGCGAGCTGTGTGGGTTGCTGAGGTGATGGGAGCGGCTCGCCGGAGGGTGGTCGGAGGCGGAGAGGATGAGGGTGAACAGGGTCGGTAGAGGGCTTAATTGACTAAATCGAAAGCGGGGAAAGAAGGAGGAGGAGAAGGGGAGTAGGTCTAACTTACTTGCAGGGACGAAGGGGGAGGAACAGGGCGACAGTCGTATCGACTGTCGCCGGAGAAGACGATGCCCAGTGGGGGAAGGACGGCGGTGACGACGGGGCAGAGGCAGCGCGCGCCGGTATTGCGCGACGCGGGAAGAGCAGGGGAAGAAATCTCTGCTGCTGGTATTGCGGCAGAGCGAAGAGGAGGAGGAGGAAGAACCGCCGGAGCTGGTGGGCGTCTGCCGGAGTGAGAAGAGGGGAAAATTGGGGGTTTTCTCCGTCAGATCCAGGCTGCTTTGGTCGGTGGAGCGGCGGGGGGTATTTATAGGGTTGAAGCAGGGAGGAAGGCGGAGGGAGACGACGTGTCTCCCTCGCCGGAGAATGGTCGGAATACGAACCCATACCGTCCGTGCGTTCGCACGGCCGGTATGGGGGGCTACAATGACCATGGGGGTGCTCCTGCGACGGCTGACGATGCAGGGCACCCCCGGTACACTTGCCAGGTCCTCCACCTCACCCTGCGCGGCGCCATGCTCCGCGCAAGGTCGCCGGAGCATGGTGCTGGCAGGGTTTTGCAGGAGGGACCTGTTTGCAAAGAACGAAGGAGAGTTAGGGGCCTAAATGCGAGGGTTCAAAAGTTGAGGGCCAAAGAGTAAATATATGAGGACCAAAGTGTAAAGTCGGTCAAGGAGGTTTCTTCTTAGGCTCAAGTTTTTATACATGACTAATTAGAACCTAAGGAATCTGATGGTAAATTTCATTTTCATATTAAACCTTGTTTGACCGGTCAATTTGCGTAAAGACCCAAATTAAGTTATTAATTGGGCATGGTTCTCAATGTAGGTCAAAATGGGTTCTAAAGGCCAAATTGAAGGTTCTAAACCCTAGAGATTATTTTTCTATGAATTTTGGAGGGTTTATTCTATTTTTACTTTGCCTCGAACCTTGTGAATTGAAGTGGGTTGTTTTAGGGTTACAGATTATCATTTGGTTCCTTGGAAGTGCTGTAGCCCTTGCTAGATCATCTCATCCCACTTTTATTCTTATTAAGCTGTTTTGACCTGTGTTTGGGCCCTGAATTACCCTGTATGCAGATTATACTGGTAAAATTGCACTTTTACCCCTTATGACTGGTTTTCTTCTCAAACTCAGAATTCTCTGAGTTAAGCCTTTCCTTGAGATATGTAGGAGCTTTTATCCTTTGTATTGGGTCAAAATGAGCTAGTTATGGCTCATGATGAGGTTCTCATCAAGATCGTAGATAGATTGACGAAGACGGCACGTTTCTTGACGATCCAAGTCACTTTCGGACCAGCACAGTTGGTAGAGAGGTATATCCGCGACGTGGTACATTTGCACGGAGTTCCGCGGGAGATTGTATCCGATCGGGATACCCGCTTTACGTCCCAGTTTTGGGCTGAGTTTCAGCACGCCTTGGGGACACGGTTGAGGTTCAGTACAGTATACCACCCCCAGACAGACGGACAGTCAGAGCGCACCATACAGACGCTTGAGGACCTTTTGCGTGCTTGTGTACTGGACTGGAGGGGCTCTTGGGAGGAGCACTTGCCCCTTGCGGAGTTTGCATATAGTAACAGCTATCACTCAAGCATCGGCATGGCACCCTACGTGACTCTATGCGGACGGAGGTGTACTGCACCCTTGAGTTGGGTTGAGGTGGGGACTGACGTACGCTTGTGCGTGTGTGTTAAGAAGTGTCGTTATAGTCGTACTTGCAACGCCGATTTTAAAGTAAAGAAACGGAGGTGAGTCCGAGTGTCGGTCTCAGGGAGGCGTGAAAATCAGATTTTTCTTATCACTTGTTGTCACGGAAAGCGTGGAGTTTTGCTTGCGAAAGGTGCGGTTTGAAAAGCAAGAGAGAGATAGAGAGAGAAAGAGAGAGAGGGAGAGATTAGGGTTAGAGTTGTTTCTTGCTTGATCATGCAACTTAAACAGGAATTAAAATAACTAACAAAACGAAAAGTACTTCATTAATCATGCAGCCTTAGTTCATAGCTTACAACATTAAATACATGCTCAAACAAAAGTAAAGGAAAACTTAAAAGAAAGGAAGAGAGAGATAGAGGGGGGAGATCTGCGAGGTAGCCACGGCGGTGGAGGAGGCTCCGTCGGTGGCTCGTCGTCTCCGGTGATTAAAAGAGGGACTAAAGCTAGCTAAGGGAGGGGTAGAGTAGTTGCAAGGGAAGTGAATGCCTTGAATGAGTGGTTGGAGGGTGTTTAAATAGGGAGAAGGGCTTTCTAAAAGAAGAAGGGGCTTTAGCGACGTCTGGGATGTCACTAAAACCATTCCAAAATCGTCGGTGAAGCCCTCCAGCGCGTCGGTCAACCGCCCGAGCCGTTCTTCTTCGCACTCGATTCGCAGCCGCTGCGTGAGAGCCGTTCGATCGAAGATCGTACGGCTGAGATCTTCCCTTGGATGCGCTCGGATCGCGCCTCAGGCGCGCATGTGCGTAGGTGTCATCTCCTGGTGTGCGCGCGCGCGTGAGTGCTTGCAATCTGAGGGCGCGCCGTGTGGCGCGATCTCGACCTCCTATTGTTGATCGAGCGGCCCAATTTCGTTGCGCGCTTCATTCATCTTCAATTTTACGCAATGTGAGACTCGAACCCGCGTCGCGTGTGTGTGGGCGTGCGTGATAACCGTTGCGCCACGCCTGTGCTTTATCGCGGCGACTGCGGGCAGGCGCGCGGTTCTCGGCCGTCCGATCGAAGATCGACGGCCGAGATTTGATCTCAGCTGAAGGAAGAGTGGCGTGCGGTGGAGCGGGTGTGACGTGGCGCAACGAGGGTCGTTGATCACCAAATCAATGGTCAGAACTTCTTGGGCCCATTGTAGGAGCTCCGGATGTTGGATTTGGCCGATCTTGAGTCCGTTGAACTCCGTTTGTCTTTTTGAATCCATCCATGCTGTTCGATTGCTCATCTGAGGCCTGCTTTGACAAGTGCTTACACAAATGGTCATTAATACAGTTTTATAAGCAAACTTGGTACATGATGCATGCAATGCTTCCATTCTACTTATGTTGTGCCTTTTATTCTTAAGATGGGCACTATTTAACAGAATTATCACCCCATATCCAATGTTATCATACCCCCATGCTTACTCCTTGCTAGTCCCTAGCAAGGTTTATTCTAGCCTTTATTTTCTTTCAGAATTTAAGAAGTAATTACTTAGACACTTCGTCACTTTTCAATAGGAGGAAATATACCAAGATCTTAATCTACAAAGACTAAGCAGTGCCCGGGTGTTTGCCAAAATACGAATTGCCCGAATCCTTGCTTTAATGTATATAACTATACATATGTATATGTATATATATATATATTTTTTAGAATTTTTTCGGAATTCAGTGCGGGTTGGTAACTTTTTATGGCTACCCAACCCACCCAAAACTTAGTCAAAACCCTAAGTGCTAAGCATCTTGGTGTGAAGATTATGATAGACTCACTTAACGGTAATTCAGATAGACTTCGGGTTTCTATGCCTCTAGGTGACCGGAAGAGGAAATATATTTTCCTGAAGGTGTATTTGTTCGATTGGTAGCTTTCTCCCTACGTCTGTTTTAATTGGGGTCAACACAAGGATTTTTCTAGTGTATATCTCCCCGGCTTGTACTACTTTCCCGCTTCTTCCTTAAGTGTTTTGGTTCTTTTTGTGTAGTTATTGAGCTGGGCTCTGGACAACCGACTAATGGGCTGTTACCCACGATCACTTGCCAGCCATACTCGTGCGGTGAAGTGTGGTTTATTTTCTTTTCTTCTCCTTTTCTTTTTTTCGTAGGTGGCTTCCCTGATCTCAAATGTACCTAGAGGCAATGAAGAAGAAATGGTCTTGTGGCTGGGTTCTGGGCAACCTGCCAATGGGCTGTTACCCACGACAACTTGCTAGCCATACCACCCCAGAGAGTTCATTAGCTACCCAATTTCTGTCAAAATCTCCGAGAAGTGAGTCTTTGCAACAATGTGTGTATATGCTTAGACTTAAAGTTTTTCTGAGTTAGAGGGTGAGTTGATAAGTTGTATACTTATCACCTTATTTAGTGGGTGGATTAAAATAGCTTAAGGTTGCAAGGATTCGAAGCTAAATCCACATTTTATCGGATACGAGGGCTGATTAAGCCTGAAGGCTTGAAAAGTCTAAGTGTTTAAGTTCTTTTTGTATTATTTTTCACTATTGACAAGTTTCTAATACCTAAGTTTTCTTCCTAAATTCATTTTTTTTTTCAGACTGATTAAATGAGCTCAAGATTATACAATTTACCAACCCCCCATGCTTAAGTTGGACAATGTCCTCATTGGCAAGTACATGGATGCATAAGGGTTTAAAAAGATAGTACCTGAGTGATGTAAAATACAGGATCAATCTGAATCCTCTGGGTTGCCTCCCAGGAAGCGCTGAGTTTAACACCTCCAGTTGGGTGGTGCTTCGTGTCATCCCTCAACGAGGGTGACACTCTCCTTTGGGGGAACCTGGGCCAGGAAGTACTTCAATCTTTGACCATTAACTGTAAAAGTGTGCCCAGTGTTAGGATCAGCGATTTCAACCGCCCCATTAGAGTAGGGCTTAACCACCCGAAATGGTCATGTCCATTTGGACCTGAGTTTCCCCGGGAAGAGTTTTAGGCAGGTGTCAAACAGCCAGACTTGCTGATTAGGCTCAAAGGTTTTTCTATGAATGAGTCGGTCGTGGACGGCTTTCATTTTCTCCTTATACAGTCGATTATTTTCAAAAGCGTCCCGACGAATTTCTTCGAGCTCAGATAATTGGAGCGTCCTCTGCGCACCGTCTAACTGGGGATCCATGTTACATTTCTTAACAGCCCAGTAAGCCCGGTGTTCCAATTCGATAGGAAGATGGCGGGCTTTGCCAAAGACCAGGGGATAAGGCGACATGCCTATCGGGGTCTTGAAAGCGGTCTTGTATGCCCATAGGGCATCATCAAGTCGTGTGGACCAGTCTTTCCTGTCAGGTCTCACAGTCTTCTATAAAATGTTCTTGATTTGTCTATTTGAGACCTCAGTCTGCCCGTTTGTTTGCGGATGATACGGGGTAGCAATGCGGTGGTTCACCCCATATTTTCTAGGTAGGGCACGGAATTGGGAATGGATAAAATGGCTTCCACCATCATTGATCATGGCTTTGGGTATTCCAAATCGGGAAAAGATGTTCTTCTTAACAAAGTCCATGACAGTCCTGTGATTGCATCGGCAGGTGGCGACGGCTTCAATCCATTTGGAAACATAGTCTACCGAGACCATGATGTACTCGAAGCCGTTGGATGGTGGAAAGGGGCCTATAAAATCAATACCCCAAACGTCGAAGATTTCGACAATCAAAATGGGTTAGAGGGGCATCATATCTTTCTTGGTCATGGTCCCCAGTGTTTGGCAGCATGAGCAAGTCTTGGCAAATTTGTGTGCATCCTTAAATAGGGACGCCCAGTAAAATCCAGACTGCAAAACTTTTGTAGTTGTTTTCTTTCTAGAGAAGTGGCCACCACAAGCCTGGTCATGACAGAAGGAAAGCACACTCTGAGCTTCGTCTTCGGGGATACACCTCCTGATGATCCGGTCAGCACAAAGGTGAAACAGCATGGGATCATCCCAGAAATAGTGCTTGGCCTCAGCCAAGAACCTGTCCCGTTGCTGTCTAGACCAGCTGTGCGGTGTTTATCCTACAACGAGGTAGTTGACGTAATCAGCATACCATGGCATTCTCTTGTCTTGCACAGCCAGAATGTGTTCATCAGGGAAGGCGTCTGATAGAGGTAGGAAGGGTCTAATGTGGTCTGGATGAAGTCTATACAAGTGGTCAGCCACCACATTCTTTGATCCGGCCTTGTCTCGGATTTCCAGGTCAAATTCCTGCAAAAGTTGGATCCATCTGATGAGCTTGGGCTTTGCTTTCTTCTTGGCCAACAGGTGCCGGATGGCTGAATGGTCAGTATAAATAGTCACATGGGATCTCAGCAAGTACGATCGGAATTTTTCAAGTCCAAAGACTACAGCGAGTAGCTCTTTCTCTGTGACCGTATAATTTCGTTGGGCCTCGTCCAACGTTTGCTCGTGTAGTAGATCACCACGGGCTTCTTATCCTGCCTTTGTCCCAGGACAGTGCCTATGGCCAAATCTGATGCATCACACAATCTCAAAGTCCTGGGACCAGTTTGGGGGTTGAAGTACAGGTGCGGTGGAGACTAAGTCTCAGAGGGTGTGATAAGCCTGGATGCAATCGGAGTACATGTGGAATATGGAGTCATTGGCTAGAAGGTTGGTTAAGGGTTTGGAAAGCTTGAAAAAGTCTTTAATGAACCTTCGGTAGAAGCCAACATGTCCTAGGAATGAGCGAATCTGTCGGACCGAGCTAGGTGGAGGAAGTTTGGAAATCAAATCAACCTTAGCCCGATCTACCTCGATGCCCCTATGCGATACGATGTGACCGAGGATAATTCCTTCTTGAACCATAAAATGGCTCGTTTCCCAATTTAACACCAGATTAACCTCTATACATCGTTTCAGGATTTTCTCCAAGTTGCTCAGACAATGGTCGAATGAATTCCCGAATACAGAGAAATCACCCATAAAGACCTCTAAGTATTCACCCACCATTTCTGAAAAAATGGCTAGCATGCAACGCTGGAAGGTCACAGGTGCATTGCATAACCCGAACGGCATTCGACGGAATGCAAACGTGCCATACGGGCAAGTGAATGTGGTCTTTTCTTGATCCTCCGGAGCAATTGCGACTTGGTTATATCCTGAATATCCATCCAGGAAGCAAAAATACTTTTGCCCTGCCAATCTTTCAAGGATTTGGTCAATGAATCTCAAGGGGAAATGATCCTTCTTAGTGGGTTCATTGAGCTTCCTATAATTAATACACACCCGCCATGCGGTGGTGGTGCGGGTGGGGATGGATTCGCCATGATCATTGGTGACAACGGTGAGCCCAGCTTTCTTTGGAACCACTTGAGTGGGGCTCACCCAGGGGCTATCGGAGATAAGATAGATGATGTCGGCGTCAAGCCATTTGATAATTTCTTTCTTAACGACCTCCTGCATGTTTGGTTTTAAACGTCTCTGCATCTGGCGGGAGGGTCGTACCCCGTCTTCCAGGTAAATCTTATGGGTGCAATAGGTGGGGCTAATTCCTCTTAAGTCAAAAATGGTCCAACCAATGGCAACCCGATGTTCTGAAAGGGTTGCAGTCAACCTGAGTTCCTGATCCTTGGTTAGATGAGAATTAATAATCACTGGGAAGGTCTAGTCAGGTCCCAAGAAGACATACTTGAGATTCTCGGGCAATGGCTTAAGTTCAGGTGCGGGTGGAACCACAGTCGATGGGAAGGGAAAGGGCGGGAGTTGATCAACGTCGATTTCCTCAAATGGTGTCGTGTGATGGTACTCAGCCTTACAGAGGTCCACAGGTAGTGATGGTGACGGGTCAGAACAGTCATTGCTGGTTTGGTGGTCTGATATAGAACTGAGGGTGAGGCATTCTTCGATCAGAGTTTCCACGGGATCATGTTCCTCAACGCAATCGCAATCAAAAGACTTTGTCGCTCGGAAGATATCCAATTGCATTTTCCTATCCTCGAAGGCGATTTCCATACATCCCGTGTCACAATCAATGTTTGCCTTAGCCGTAGCTAAGAAAGGTCTGCCTAAGATTATGGGTGTGTTCTGTAATTTTTCAGGGACTTCCATGTTGAGCACCAAAAAGTCGATCGGGAAATAGAAGTCCTTGACCCGTACAATCACGTCCTCGACAACCCCCTTGGGGGTTTTCACTGATCTATCACCCAGCTGGATGGTGACAGGGGTTGGTGTCAACTCTCCAAAGCCAAATTGGTGGTACATGGTTGTTGGAATCAGATTGATAGAAGCACCTAAGTCCAGGAGCGCTCTATCAAATGTCATGTCCCCGATATTGCAAGAAATCAGGGGCGCTCCTGGGTCAGTTCGCTTGAGCGGAAGGTTGCTTGATATTACGGAACTTGCTTGTTCAGAGAGCACAGGTCTCGGCTTACGCTTGGGTGTACATGCATCCTTTAAAAACTTGGCGTAAGTAGGGATGTGTTTGATGGCTTCAAGGAGCGTAATATTAATCTGTACTTGCTTAAAGATTTCCAACAGCTCATCAGTTTCCACAACATTCTTCTTTTCCTTGATTGTTTCCAAGGCCTCAGGGTAGGGTGTCTGAATGTGGATTGGTTCTATTTTTGGGTCCTTGGTTGGTGTCTCTTCTGAGTCGGGTATTTCAGCGGGTGAAGTCTTAGGGAGAGTTGGCCATTTGGGATCCTGGGTTTTGGTGCCGCTTCTCAAGGTCACCGCATTCGCAAAGGCATTGGGGCCATGGGTTGATCCTTGAGAAGACGAGGATGAAGAAGCACCAAACCCAGGGGGTGTTTGCGAGGCTGGCTGAACCATATGAGCCTACCCGGGGTTGCCTTGGAACCCTTGCGAATTGGGGCCTCTGTTAATTATGTTTCGCAGGTTCGGTTGTGGCTGGGAAGGTAGGGATCCTTGTTGTTTACAGTCCAAGAGTTGGCTTAACTGTCCCTTCACCAAGGCCATTTCCTCCTGTTGTTTCTGGTTCATGTCAGCCATCATCTTTATTAGGGTATCCATTTGGTTTTGTGGGGGAGGGGCCGCCCTATTTTGATTATATTGGGGTCAAACTAGTAGTCCTTGCTGATAAGGGGCAAGTGTGCCTGCTGGTTTGGCCTGGGTTGGTTTTGGAATTGCGGTGGTTTCTGGTTTGTCCAACTAAAGTTGGGGTGGTTACGCCAGCTAGTGTTTTAAGTGTTGGAGAAAGGGTCAGGTTTCGCATAACCTTGGATAGCTTGCACATCTTCAAGGATAGCTGATGTCGATGGAGAGGGAAGAGAGTAATCAAGGGTTGAGGGAGCAAAGGTCCCTCCCTGGAACGTGGTCAGGGGTTGTTCCAGGTTCAGTTGGGTTAAGGGCTGGACCAGGTCAACATTATGTGACCCCTTTGCTAGGGAGAAAGTCTGTAAGGGGTTCCTGGCTTGGTTCAGTAGCTCATCAATCTTTTTGTCCACCAATTCCACTCGATCCAGTTTCTTGGCAATGATGTCCATGTCAACCATTCTAGAATTTGCTTGTACCTCATAAATCCCACCACGGGGTTGACTGGACCTGTTTAACTGGGTCATGGAGGCATTGTTGAGCGAATTCTCGCTCATAGACTCAAAGAGCTCAAACGCGCTCTCCTCATCCTTGTTCAGGAAGTTCCCCCCGCATGAGTCATCGACGAAGTTCCGTAGGTTGCTGTCCAGACCGTGGTAGAAAATCTGGGCCAATTGCCACCTTGGTACTTCGTGGTGTGGGCATTTCCTCAAGAGGTCATTAAATCTTTCCCACGCCTCATGAAATTGTTCCCCACCCTGGAGTGTAAAGGTAGTAATAGCTCTTCTGAGGGTATTGGTCTTTCCTATGGGGAAGAATTTCTTTAAAAATGCATGCCTCAGTTCTTCCCAGGTGGTGATGGGCCTACCTAGGGTTCTAAGCCAATGAGAAGCCTTGTCTCTTAATGAGAAGGGAAACATCTTGATTAAAACAATGTCAAGGCTAATGTTCCTAGGTTTCACAGTTCGTGCTATGCGGTCGAGATCCTCTAGATGCTGGAAGGGGTCTTCATTTGAGCTTCCATGAAAGTGGTTCTGGATCAGACTTAAGACATTCGGTTTCAGCTCAAAATCATCTCTCCCTTCGAGGATTCTAAGGTGTGGCTCGACTCTAATAGCGGAGGGATTATAGAAATCCTGGAGGGGCCTTGGCTGATCCTGAAATGGTGGTAAATCGAGTGGTGGTTGTTCTTGTACGCCTTGGAAAGGTGGTGGTGGTTGTTCTTGTGGGTTCTATAACCGTTGTATGGCCTGCATGATGGTGTGAATTTGTTGTTGCTGAAGCTAGTGGTTTGCATTAATTTAGGCTTGGATGATAGCCATTGCGTCTGGTGGGGGTTGATCCTCAGCCTCATCTACCCTAGGTTCAGCCATGTTTCTAACAGAATTACGTCGCCTAGATTCTTGCCCCAAAACACATAACTCGGGATGTAGCGAGTGTCTCCCGTGCATACACTAGAGAAGAATAGGAGGGGATGCGGAGGGCGACAGATGCGAGAAATGTGTTTCAATCAAGCACACAAGCCTACTCCTTATGGTGTATTCCTTAGGAGACCTAGAAATCTCACAAAGGGTGATTAAGTTTGTAAGCACTGGACTCCCCTTCCCAAGGCTAATCTAGCTAGGTTGATTACGAGGGGATTGCAGGGAAGGTTCTTCCTTTGGCTTGCACCTTCGGTTCCATAGACCCCACAACCGTGGTCGTTTGACACTGCCCCGCAGCCTAGTCACCAGATTCTACCAAGGGAATGAAAGCCAAGTGCCCAGCGAGCAAAACCTCGCCTTTCGAGACTTAACTCAATCCTGCCTGGGGCACGTCTACTTAGTTTTAAAGGGCTAGGATAGTGCTTGTGCTGGGGTTATGTGATGAGGCGTTGATTGGGGTGATGCCTCTTAATTTTCCACTTTCAAGGTGTGTGCTTCTATCAAAACATGATTTTCAAGCAAGGATTTTTAAGATGTGGTGTCTTTTAGTGTTTCATCCTTTAGTGCTTTTTAGGGTTGACGTGTCTTAATGTTTTCAGACAAGTTTCAGTGGGCACGTCAAGTTCTGCACACAATTCGGTGAAAGTAGATTTCCTTTTATTCTGTAGAGGCTCTAAAACCCTAATGTACTCATCCTAATGATCATGCAGCTTCTATTAGATGAGTCGATTTTAGGGTTGAGTGGTGCGGCCTAGGTCAACTCACGGTGGCTTCGCAAACACCACTTAAAAAAAAAAAAGAACACTCCAAGAATTTATTCAGAATGTTAGAGTGTACATTTTTTTGTGTGATGATGTGTTAAGGATGTGGGTCAAGCAATCATACACCACGCCAATTTTTTTCAATTTTTTCAATTTTTTTAGTTTTTTCACGCAAGCAAACAATCATGAGTGAAGAATTACTCACTATTGGTCCTTGTTGTGCCTACTCCCTTGTTACTGTCGTGGGATGCGTCGCTTCGCCGTCCAAGCACCGAATTCTTGCAACCATCAGGTAAAAAGGAAACAAGGCATTAGACGATGAGAGAATGGATGTGGAATGGAGGTGATAAAACAAATCCGTTGCCTCCCCGGCAACGGCGCCAGAAAGTGTTGTGCGCTTGTGCATGTGTGTTAAGAAGTGTCATTATAGTCGCACTTGCAACGTCGGTTTTAAAGTAAAAAAACGGAGGTGAGTTCGAGTGTCGGTCTCAGGGAGGCATGAAAATCGGATTTTGCTTATCACTTGTTGTCACGGAAAGTATGGAGTTTTGCTTGCGAAAGGTACGGTTTGAAAAGCGAGAGAGAGATAGAGAGAGAGAGGGAGAGATTAGGGTTAGAGTTGTTTCTTGCTTGATCATGCAACTTAAATAGGAATTAAAATAAATAACTGAACGGAAAGTACTTCATTAATCATGCAGCTTTAGGTCATAGCTTACAACATTAAATACATTCTCAAACAAAAGTAAAGGAAAGCTTAAAAGAAAGGAAGAGAGAGAGAGGGGGGGAGATCGGCGAGGCAGCCACGGTGGTGGAGGCTCCGTCGGCGAGTCGTTGTCTCCGGTGATTACAAGAGGGCCTAAAGCTAGCTAAGAAAGGAGTAGAGTAGTTGGAGGGGAAGTGAATGCCTTGAATGAGTGGTTGGAGGGGGTTTAAATAGGGAGAAGGGCTTTCTAAAAGAAGAAGGGGTTTTAGCAATGTTTAGGACATCGCTAAAACCATTCCAAAAGCGTCGGTGAAGCCCTCCAGCCCGCCGGTCAACTGCTCGCGCCGTTCTTCGCGCTCGATTCGCGGCCGCTGCGTGAGAGCCGTCCGATCGAAGATCAGACGGCTGAGATCTTCCCTTGGATGCTCTCGGATCGCGCCTCGGGAGCACGTGTACGCGGGCGTCATCGCCCGACGTGCGTGCGCGCGTGAGCGCTCGCGATCTGAGGGCGCGCTGCGTGGCACGATCTTGGCCGCCCGCTGCTGATCGGGAGGCCCAATTTCGCCGCGCGCTTCCTTCGTCTTCAATTTTATGCATTGCGTGGCTCGAACCCGCGTCGTGTGCGTGCGGGCGTGCGCGCTAACCGTTGCGCCACGCCCGCGCTTTGTCGCGGCAACTGCGGGCAGGCGCTCGGTTCTTGGCCGTCCGATCGAAGATCGATGGCCGAGATTTGATCTCAGCTGAAGGAAGAGTGGCGTGCGGTGGAGCGGGGGTGATGTGGCGCAACGAGGGCCGTTGATCACCAAATCAACGGTTAGAACTTCTTGGGCCCATTGTAGGAGCTCCGGATGTCGGATTTAGCCGATCTTAAGTCCGTTGAACTTCGTTCGTCGTTCTAAATCCATCCGTGCAGTTTGATTGCTCATCTGAGGCCTACTTTGACAAGTGCTTACACAAATGGCCATTAATACAGTTTTATAAGCAATCTTGGTACATGATGCATGCAATGCTCCCATTTTACTTATGTTGTGCCTTTTATTCTTAAGATGGGTCCTATTTAACAGAATTATCACCCCCATGTGCAGTGTTATCAGGGACCAAGTGGGAGGTTGGCCCCAGGCTGATCCGGTGGAGTTAGGAAGTGATTGAGCAGATTCACAGGCGATTCCGCGCTGTCAGGAGTAGACAGAAGAGCTATGCAGATCGGAAACGCAGAGAGGTGCAGTTTGAGGTTGGGGATCAAGTCTTTCTTCGCATTTCGCCCATGAAGGGTCTGCAGCGTTTTAGGGTGAAAGGGAATCTCGCGCCGCATTTTGTGGGGCCCTTTGAGGTCTTAGAGCGGGTTGGACCCGTTGCTTACAGGCTTGCCCTTCCTCCCCATCTTTCTAGTGTGTACGACGTGTTCCACGTGTCCAACGTCAGGAGGTACGTCGCCGATCCCAGTCACGTTCTGAGCCACGAGAGCGTCGGGGTGGGTGACGACCTGACCTACCCCGAGGGCCAGCGCAGATACTAGGTAGAGCTGTCCGGAGTTTTAGACGGAAGCAGGTACCCCTTTTGAAGGTCTTGTGGAGGAGCCAGTGGTACGAGGAGGCTACCTGGGAGCCTGAGGCGGCGATGCGAAAGCGGTACCCGGATCTCTTTGAGGGTACGTCTTTTCGGATCGGCTTCGGTCCTCTTTGAGTTCGTTATGCGTATGTTGTTCTTTTTCCGCACCCTAGCTAGCTCAAGTTTCGGGGACGAAACTTTCTTTGAGTTTGTTATGTTGTTAAGACCCGTGCTGTTAGAGCTCTTTAAGACGTCTGGAACTTGGGTTGGACGTCTGGTCAGACGTCTGGACACCTTCCCAGACGTCTGGAAATCAAATTTTTTGTGTATATCCTCGCGTTTGCGTGCGTGTTGTGCGTAGACAGTACACGGCCTCGTTTTCTTCTCTCCTTCTCTCTCCTCTCGCCGAGCAACCCTAACCCAACACCCTATTTAAACCCCCTCCTCTCCCTCGTTCACCCCACCTCCAGCCACTCTTCTTCTTCCTCCAGCGAGAGCGGTGAGTAGCGGGTAGCGGACGTGGGAGGAGAGGAGCAGCGAGGAAAAGAGAGGAGAGCAAGCGCGAGCTTGTGAGGGAGTTCGCTGGAGAGCTCGCGGCCAGTTGACACGCGTGTGAGGCGGAGAGGTGCGCCGGAGCAGCAGGGGAGCGGGTGCGGCGCAGGAAGGTGAAGGCGGGTTCTGGTTCTAGGATTTTCCCAAAATCAGACGTCTACTCAACGTCCAGATGACGTGGATCACGTCTGGAGGAGGTTCCAGACAACTGAGAGGTAAGTTTCGCGACGTACACCTTCTTTGTGGATATGGCCATGCAGGCCATTCCGCCGAGGCACTTTTTCGTGCCATGTTGAGAAGATTTTGTCGACGCGTGCAGGATTCATTTCGGGAAGGCACGGGACACGCCCTCCCACACAGTTTAGACGTCTGGGCGAGGCACCAGACGGGGGAAGCGTCTCCAGATGTCCGGAGAGGTGGTCGGACGTCTGGAACTGGGTCCAGACGGTCCAGCGGAGTTCCTGGACGTCTGAGGAGTGGCGTAGGAGTTGAGGTATGGTTCTGGACTCTTTTAAAACGTCTGGAAGGTGTTCCAGACGTCTGATATGAATCAGAATTACTATTTTTGACCCGTTTAAGATCCGTTTGAGGTCCGATTTTCGCAATTAAGATTCCATTGTTCTCTATATAAATTCCTCTGCTTGGTGGAACACTTTTTATCCTGTTCTGAGTAATCTCTTGTGATTGATCCTTGTGATAGGACCTCGTTCCGTTGCGGGTTTGGGGTTTGCTAAGGCACGTGGACTTGTCGATCAAGCCCTCATTATTCCTGGGTTTGCTGGTAGAGTGGCTTCCCCTAGTTTAATTACAAACTTAATGCTTATGTGGAATGAATTTTAGATCCTAGGGTAAGGCATGAATCCTAGGACTGGAAACACTGGAATATTTGTATGGAATGTATGGATTGCAATCTTGGATGAGTAGATAGAATGATAACAATTGCCTGTAAATGAATAACACTTGCCTGTGAAACGTAAAGTGCTTGTGTTAGCAAACTGTTGCATGTAAATTTGCTGTTGTTTACGTTAAATGTCATAATATGAGCTTCATGTATACGAACTGGCAATGGAAGATTGAACATGGAAACACGAACTACTTGCGAATAAACCTGGAATGTGAACAATAAAGTTACATGTTACATGTGTAGAACCTGAGAAATGGAAATAGAAATGATGAAACCTGGTATGGCTTGGCCTGAGAAACATGATCATGAACCCTATAGGGAATTAGGAGATGCGCTCCTGGAAATGAATGAAATGGATTTAGGAATGTGCTGGGAAGTGTGCTGGCCCTTGAGTACGTGGTACCAAGGGGAGCACATGTTACCTCTTAGTGTAGAGGGGAGCTTGCCGCCTTCGGGTCGAGACCCGGGGTGGGTTTGACCACTTTGCACCGACTCTGTGGCTCTCGTGTACACTGTACCAGGGAGGGTTACTAGTGTAGGGAGAGAGCTAGCCACCCCACGGGGCCTGGGGTTCAGCTAGCTGCTCTACACCGACTTGTTAGGCCCATTGGGCAAACCAGGGTAGTCAGGCGAGGGTGCGCAGACTGTGGAGGGGCGAGGCTCCTGTTTGGTTCTTAGGGGCTAGACCCTTGTTACTGAGAGGGCTATGCCCTATACTGGTTCCGTGATGTGCTTTGGGTGCACCCGCTAACGGAAACGACTGATCGCGTGCTAGTGTGGGGTAGCTACTCGTGCGCTTATCGCGCGTGCCGTAGTCACCATTACGTCTGTCCATGACTTTGGGGTGGTTGACTGAGTGTAGGACCACCACGGGGGACTCTCCCGGTCAGGAGAGCACCACGTGCTACTTCTACTCTTCGGAAAAGACTTCAGTCAAAATCGTTCCCACGAGGAACATTTGAGATCAAGAAAGAGACCTAATAAATAAACCAAGTGATGACAGAAAGAATAATTAGTTAAAGAAAGAAAGAAAGAAATGGAAAAACAACAGCTACCTGTCCACCTTTACTGTGTTAGTTAGTTGGTTGCCGCTCTACTCAGCGTTCGCTGATTTCGTGTACTCATAATCTTTTTCAGGTCCAGGTGTTGAGCAGCCAGAGTGTTACGAACACGGCTTCAAGACGTCTTTTAAGACGTCTCGGAGGTGGCTCAGACGTCTGACCAGACGTCTGAAACCCCTTCCAGACGTCTGGGATTTGATTTCTGCAGCACGCTCGATTTCGTCTGCATGCCTGTGCGCGTAGACCAGCGACGCTTTTTTTCCCCTCTCTCCTCCGCAGGGGCAGCGCTGCACCCCCCTCTCTCTCTCTCCCCGCGCAGCTTTAAAAAGGCCTCGCCCTCTCCCTCACTCTCATCCCCTCCGCTCCCTTCTTCTTCTTCCAGCTGGTGCGAGAGCGAGCGAGCGGCGGTAGTGGCAGCCGCGGCGAGTTGCAGGAGGAGGTGTTGCGCGAGGGAGGAGACGCCCGACCGTAAGGGCTCGAGCTTGCCGGGGCAGCTAGAGTCGGCCGGTGGGGGGAGCCGCGGGCGTGGAGCGTCACTGGAGGGCTGCTGCAGCTCGAGCAGCAAGCGGATGAGGCGCGGCACGGCCGTGCGTTGCGGGCGGAGAGCGAGTCGAGCTCTGATTCTGGAAATTTTTCCAGAATCAGACGTCTGGGATTCCAACCAGACGACGGTGAAGACGTCTGGAGGACTGTCCAGATGTCTGACAAGTAAGTTATTTTCGTCCTTCGTCCTTTTCTGCGACCCGTTGTACTGAGAACGATGAGTGGGTACGTGCAGGCTCTAAGATTCGCATCCAACGCGAATCAGACGTCTGGCCGAAGTGCCAGACGACGGAGAGGAGTTCCAGACGTCCGGGCCGACCATCGGACGTCTGGGAACTAGGCCAGACGCCCTCGTAGGCTTCTAGACGTCTGAGAGACTACGCAGAACAAAGGTACCATCTGACCCACACTTTAAGACGTCTGGAAGAGGTTCCAGACATCTGATTTTGGACTGTGTCGTCGTTTTCGAACCGTTTAGGGCCCGTTCGGAGTCCGTTTTCCGCATTTCGAGTTGCATTCTTTTCGGAATAAGATCCTCTACCCGTTTACACTAACTATATACTGTTCTGAGAAACTCCTTATGTTTGATCCTTGTGATAGGACCCCGTTCCATTTCAGTCTTAGGGATTGCGGAGGCGCGCGGGATTTCCAACCACGCCCCCAGTACTCCCGTTGTAGCTGGTAGAGTGGCTTTAGAAATTATTAAAAAAATTTGTTACAATTATGGAACAATTAATAGAACCTAGGGCATTGCATGAATCTTAGGAATGAGAAACCAGATTGAATGATAGATCCTAAGGTATTACATGAATCTTAGGGCTGGAAAATTAGATTGAATGATAGATCCTAGGGTATGGCATGAATCCTAGGACTGGAAAACTAGTGAAATGAATATAGATATTGTAGTCTTGGAAATTGTGGAAAGGAAATAATAGCTGCCTGTAAATTGATTTAACAGCTGCCTGTTATGAATAAATGAACATGATTGAGAATATGGGTTGTATGAACGTGAAACTAAAAGGGTGAAACCTGAATGTGCTGAGTTAAAAGAGCTGGAACCCTACGGGGAGTTAGGAGTAGAACTTCAGGAAAGAGAATGAAATGGAACTGAGAAGGAAAGATGTGGAGGTGTGTTGTCTCTTGGGTACGTAGTGCCAGGGGAAGCACCTGTTACCTGCTTAGTGCAGAGCGGAGCCAGCCGCCCCAGGTACCCGGGGTTAGGTCTGGCCACTTTGTACCGACTTGTTGGCCCTCGTGTACACAGTACCGAGAAGAGCTACTAGTGTAGAGCGAGTACTAGCTACCCCACGGGCCCCAGGGTTCTGCTAGCTCACCTACACCGACTTGTTAGGCCCACTGGGCAAACCAGGGTAATCAGGCGAGGGTGCGCGTTTGGTTACTGTGGAGGGGTTGGACCCCTGTTACTGAGAGGGCTCTGCCCTATACTGGTTCCGTGCTGTGCTTTGGGCACACCTGTTAACGGAAACGACTGACCGCGTGCCAGTGCGGGGTAACTACCCGTACGTTTACCACGCGTGCCGTAGTCACCGTTACATCTGTCAGTGACCTTGGGGTGGTTGATTGAGAGTAGGAGCACCACGGGGGACTCTCCCAGCCAGGAGAGCACCACGTGTTACTTCTACTCTTCGGAAAAGACTGCAATCAAGATCTTTCCCACGAGGAACATTCGAGATCAAGTGAAGGATCTGAGAAATAGATAAATTGTGAAACAATAGAAAGACGTAAATAAAGGAAGAAAGAAAATAAAACAGCTACTGTACACTTTACTGCTTCTTTAGCTTTAGCTGCCACTTTACTCAGCGTTTCGCTGACTTGTTACACTCGTTACTTTTCAGGACCAGGTGTTGAGCAGCCAGGGTCAGCGGCTGCAGAGGACGCTGGGCCGAGTAGGGTCCAGTAGACTTACCATTGTTCTTTTGTACCCCTTTTGTTCCACTGTAGTGAGTAGTTCTTGTTACTCTCTGTACTTTTCTTTACTTGGAGTTCATGTTATGTTATAAATGTTGTTCTACTGTTGTGGTGGTACATGCAGGAGTAGTTCTTTTTCTTACTGCTGTATTTTGTTACTGCTAGTTATATTTCATGTTGAATGTGGTTTATTTTACTGCTCTTTTGGTTACTTCCTCGTTGGACGACTAGGTCTTGGGATTAGTCGAGTCGGTCCGGTTCTCGTGTCTCGTAGGGACTCGGGAATCGGGTCGTTACAAGATGGTATCAGAGCAAGGTCGTCCTGAGAAGTGAATCAACTGACTGGAAAATAACCAATTCACATGTCTATAACTAGAGTAGCCACCACAACATATCTTTTGACATGAGCTCTTAGACGTTTCCGTGAGGTATCTTTCCATGTTGACGTGTTTCGCTTTGTTCCGCGTCTCCTTGCAGGAGATGCCTCCTCGCTGGACTGGTGAGGCGGGTCGCGGGCGCGGCCGAGGACGAGGTCGGCGAGGTGGGCGTGCCGTTGCCGACGCCTCAGTGGGCCAACCGCTACTCCCGGGCGTCCAGGCCCAGGACCTCGCCCAGCTGATACGGGACATTGTCCGAGAGGAGCTCCACCCACCGCCCCGAGCGCCTCCCCCTGGGGCTGCGGAGGGAAAGTCCTCTATGGGACCACACGACGGATGCGGCATTGGACATGGGGGAGGGGATGGGCCACCGCCGCCCCCACCTTCCTCCAACACTTCTGTGCACGTGGCACCTTTGCTTGGAGGTGCACCAGCATCCCCACTGCAGCGCCACTCCGAGCTCTTTGGACAGTTCCGGAAGCTGAAGCCCCCCTCCTTCAAGGGGGATGAGGACCCGACCGAGGCAGAGGACTGGCTCGAGCAGCTGGAGAAGATTTTTGACACCCTTCGTCCCCCGGTGGAGTGCTGCGTGGCCTTTGCCACGTACCAGCTGGAGAGTGCGGCACACAGGAGGTGGAGGGTGGTCCCGGGACAGGAGAGGGACGAGCCGACCTGGGACCGATTCGTCACCCTCTTCTATGAGCAGTACTTTCCCCAGACATGGCAGGACTAGAGGAGGCGGGAGTTCCACACTCTCTGCCAAGGGACGATGACCGTGAGCGCGTACCGCACGCGTTTCCTGGAGCTGTCCCACTTTGCATTGACAGCGGTAGCCACTGAGGAGGAGTGCCTTTGGAGGTTCATCGAGGGGTTCCGACCTGCAATTCGGGGGTATGTCAAACCCTTGAAGCTGCCTACGTTTTCGAGGATGGTGGAGGCAGCCATGACTTACGAGAAGACCAACCCGTCCACGCGAGACACTGACGACGGGCGGAAGAGGCCCTTTCAGCCAGACTTTTCACAGGGCCGGCGAGAGTGGAGGCACCTGGCGTCCGCAGGGTAGCCATCACGTTTTGCAGGGCCATCCGTGCCCTTTGGGGGGCCTCGATAGAGGCCAGTCGCCAGCACCGGACCCCTGCCCAGCCGACAGCAGGGACCCACTGAGGGCGGAAGTCGGGTTCCCCTCTGTTACCAGTGTGGCCAACCGGGCCACATCAGGAGGGACTGCTCGTCTAGGGCAGGAGGTCAGCAGATACTTCCCGCGCAGAGCACTGGAGGGCGCGGTTCCCAGGCGCGAGGAGGAGGACAGCAGTCACGAGGAGGGTACCGGCCAGCACCTGCCCGTCCGATGCAGAGTGTGGCTGCTTCGTCCGCACTTAGAGCTGAGGGTCGTATCAACGCCCTGACACACAGGGATGCCAGAGCTTCGGGCTCAGTGGTGGCAGGTATGGTTTCAGTTTCCGGCAGACTCGTTTACACACTTTTCGATTCCGGCGCTACGCACTCGTTTGTCGTCGCCAGTTTCGCAGTTAGTTTGGGCCAGGACTATACGCTGTTAGAGAATCCGTTCGTAATCAGAGGTCTGAGTGGTCAGCTGTTTGTAGCTGAGGAGGGGTACACGAATTGCGAGGTCAGCGTCGGGGGACGTAGCTTGCCAGCTGACCTGATTATGATACAGATAGTGGACTTTGGCATATTTCTGGGGATGGACTGGCTGTCCGCTTACCACGCCTTGGTGGACTGTTTTGAGAGGAAGATTGTCTTCTCCATGCCGGAGTTGCCTTCTTTCGAGTTTCACGGACAGCCAGTGGACGGAGGCTTCAGGTGCATTTCAGCACTTCGGGCGGCGAGACTTTTGAGCCAGGGGTATGAGGGCTTCCTAGCTTGTGTGGTGGCAGAGCCCAGCCTTGTGGCAGACTTCCAGAGCATCCCGGTGGTCAGAGAGTACCCTGACAAGTTCCCAGACGAGTTACCAGGACTACCGCTCGAGCGTGAGATTGAGTTTGAGATCTCACTAGTGCTAGGGACCAGCCCCATCTCCACCGCGCCATACAGGATGGCACCGCTTGAGCTACAAGAGCTCAAGTCTCAGTTGCAGGACCTTTTGGAGAGGGGTTTCGTGAGGCCCAGTGCGTCTCCCTGGGGAGCCCCAGTACTGTTTGTGAAGAAGAAGGATGGTACCCTACGCCTTTGTGTGGACTACTGACAGCTGAATAGGGTCACCATCAAGAACAGATATCCGCTGCCGAGGATCGACGACTTGTTTCACCAGTTGCGGGGTGCCACGGTGTTCTCCAAGATCGACTTGAGGTCTGGATACCACCAGTTGAGGATCAGGGATGCAGACATCTCCAAGATAGCTTTCCGCACCCGGTACGGACACTACGAGTTTTTGGTCATGCCGTTTGGGCTGACCAATGCCCCTGCTGCTTTCATGGACCTGATGAACCGGGTATTTAGACCGTACTTAGACCAGTTCGTGGTGGTATTCATTGATGATGTACTCATCTATTCTCGAGATCGGACGCAGCACGGACAGCACTTGCGGATGGTTCTGGACACTCTAAGGTGGCGTAGGCTGTACGCCAAATACAGCAAGTGTGAGTTCTGGTTGAGGGAGGTGACTTTCTTAGGTCATGTGATCTCTGGAGACGGCTTGGCGGTGGACCCAGCCAAGGTCGAGGCAGTGCTCAGGTGGGAGAGACCGCAGTCAGTCATGGAGATTCGCAGTTTCCTGGGACTAGCAGGCTACTACAGACGATTCATCAGAGGTTTTTCACAGATTGCGCATCCTATGACGCAGTTGACGTGGAAGGACGTGCCCTTCACTTGGACAGACGCCTGTGAGGCATGTTTTAAGGAGCTGAAAGAGAGGTTGACCTCGGCTCCCGTGCTCACCATCCTTGACAGTAGTGGCGGGTTCGTTGTGTACACGGAGGCCTCCTTGCAGGGGTTAGGAGGTGTGCTCATGCAGAGGGGTCACGTTGTCGCTTACGCTTCGCGGCAGCTGAAGCCCCATCAGCATACCTACCCTACCCACGACCTGGAGTTGGCAGCTGTCGTCTTCGCGCTGAAGACCTGGAGGCACTACTTGTACAGTGAGACCTTCGAGATTTTCACAGATCACAAGAGCCTCAGATACCTTTTTGATCAGAAGGAGCTCAACATGAGATAGAGACGTTGGTTGGAGCTCCTAAAGGATTACGACTGCAGCATTTCCTATCACCCGGGCAAGTCCAATGTGGTGGCTGACGCCTTGAGCTGGAAGGCGCTCGCACACTTGGCCAACTTACAGTTACAGAGTTGGAGCCTCTTGGAGGAGGTGGGCAGTTGGCGACCCCTGGAGTTACAGGGGCACTGTGGGGCAGTGACTGTGACACGACAGACTAGGCCTGAGCTGATAGACCGCATCATCACAGGACAGATGGCCGATCCGTACTTGCAGTCCTTGTGCGACAAAGTACTGTCAGGAGACCGAGGGGACTTCTCTTTCACAGACCAGGTGCTACGCCTGAGGGGACGGTTGTGCGTTCCCAGGGACGAGGAGCTGTTGAGAGAGCTCCTGACTGAGGCACACGGTTCCAGATTCACCATACATCCCGGAAACACGAAGATGTACCACGACTTGAGACGCGAGTTTTGGTGGCGGGGAATGAAGCGGGATGTGGGTGAATTCGTGCAACTGTGTTTAGTGTGTCAGCAGGTGAAAGCCGAGCATCAGAGGCCTGCAGGGCCGCTACAGCCGCTTCCAGTGCCAGAGTGGAAGTGGGTGAGCATCACCATGGACTTGGTGGTGGGTTTACCTGTTACCCAGCGAGGACACGACGCAGTCTAGGTAATTGTGGATAGACTGACGAAGACGACACGATTTTTGCCGATCCGAGTCACTTTGGGACCAGCACAGTTGGCAAAGAGGTATATCCGCGATGTGGTACGACTACACGGAGTTCCGCAGGAGATCGTATCCGACCGGGATACCCGTTTTATGTCCCAGTTTTGGGCTGAGTTTCAGCAGGCCCTGGGGACGCGGTTGAGGTTTAGTACAGCTTACCACCCCCAGACGGGCGGACAGTCTGAGTGCATGATACAGACACTTGAGGACCTTTTGCGTGCCTGTGTACTGGACTGGAGGGGCTCTTGGGAGGAGCACCTGCCCTTGGCGGAGTTTGCATACAACAACATCTATCACTCGAGCATCGGCATGGCTCCCTACGAGGCTCTATACGGGCGGAGGTGTACAGCACCCTTGAGTTGGGTTGAGGTGGGGACCAAGTGGGAGGTTGGCCCCAGGTTGATCCGGCGGAGTCAGGAGGTAGTCGAGCAGATCCACAGGCGACTCCGCACTGTCAGGAGCAGACAGAAGAGCTACGCGGATCGAAAACGTAGAGAGGTGCAGTTTGAGTTTGGGGACCACGTCTTTCTTCGTGTTTCGCCCATGAAGGGCCTGCAGCGGTTTAGGGTGAGAGGGAAGCTCGCACCGAGGTTTGTGGGGCCCTTTGAGGTCCTGGAGCGGGTTGGACCCGTTGCTTACAGGCTTGCCCTCCCTCCCCAGCTTTCTAGTGTGCACGACGTGTTCCACTTGTCCAACCTCCGGAAGTACGTAGCCGATCCCAGTCATGTACTGAGTCACGAGAGCGTCGAGGTGGGCGACGACCTGACCTACCCCGAGCGGCCAGTGTAGATTCTTGACTGAGCCATCCGCAGTTTGAGACGAAAGCAAGTACCCCTGGTGAAGGTTCTATGGAGGAGCCAGCGGTACGAGGAGGCTACCTGGGAGCCTGAGGCGGCAATGCGGGGGCTGTACCCGGAGCTCCTCGCGGGTACGTCTTTTCCTACAGGCTTCCGTCCTCTTTGAGTTTGTTATGTTATGACATTTTTCCCGCACCCTAGTTAGCGCAAGTTTCGGGGACGAAACTTCCTTTGAGTTTGTTATATTGTTACGAACGCGGCTTCAAGACGTCTTTTAAGACGTCTGGGAGGTGGCCCAGACGTCTGAAACCCCTTCCAGACGTCTGGGATTTGATTTCTGCGGCACACGCGATTTCGTCTGCGGGCCTGCGCACGCAGACCTGCGACGCTTTTTTTTCCCCTCTCTCCTCCGCAGGGGCAGCGCTGCCCCCCCCTCTCTCTCCCTGCACGGCTTTAAAAAGGCCTCGCCCTCTCCCTCACTCTCATCCCCTCCGCTCCCTTCTTCTTCTTCTTCTTCCAGCCAGTGCGAGAGCGAGCAAGCGGCGGCAGCGGCAGCCGCGGCGAGTTGCGGGAGGAGGTGTTGCGCGAGGGAGGAGACGCCCGACCGTGTGGGCTCGAGCTTGCCGGGGCAGCTAGAGCCGACCGGCGGGGGGAGCCGCGGGCGTGGAGCGTCGCTGGAGGGCTGCTGCAGCTCGAGCAGCAGGCAGACGAGGCACGACGCGGCTGTGCGTCGCGGGCGGAGAGTGAGTCGAGCTCTGATTCTGGAAATTTTTCCAGAATCAGACGTCTGGGATTCCAACCAGACGACGGTGAAGACGTCTGGAGGACTGTCCAGACGTCTGGCAAGTAAGTTATTTTCGTCCTTCGTCCTTTTCTGCGACCCGTTGTACTGAGAACGATGAGTGGGTACGTGCAGGCTCTGAGATTCGCGTCCAACGCGAATCAGACGTCTGGTCGAAGTGCCAGACGACGGAGAGGAGTTCCAGACGTCCGGGTCGACCATCGGACGTCTGGGAACTAGGCCAGACGCCCCCGCAGGCTTCTGGACGTCTGAGAGACTACGCAGAACAAAGGTACCATCTGACCCACACTTTAAGACGTTTGGAAGAGGTTCCAGACGTCTGATTTTGGACTGTGTTGTCGTTTTCGACCCGTTTAGGGCCCGTTCGGAGTCCGTTTTCCGCGTTTCGAGTTGCGTTCTTTTCGAATAAGATCCTCTACCCGTTTACACTAACTATATACTGTTCTGAGAAACTCCTTGTGTTTGATCCTTGTGATAGGACCTCGTTCCATTTCAGTCTTGGGGATTGCGGAGGCGCGCGGGATTTCCAACCACACCCCCAGTACTCCCGTTGTAGCTGGTAGAGTGGCTTTAGAAATTATTAACATAATTTGTTACAATTATGGAACAATTAATAGAACCTAGGGCATTGCATGAATCCTAGGAATGAGAAACCAGATTGAATGATAGATCCTAGGGTATTGCATGAATCTTAGGGCTGGAAAACTAGATTGAATGATAGATCCTAGGGTACGGCATGAATTCTAGGACTGGAAAACTAGTGAAATGAATATAGATATTGTAGTCTTGGAAATTGTGGAAAGGAAATAATAGCTTCCTGTAAATTGATTTAACAGCTGCCTGTTATGAATAAATGAACATGATTGAGAATATGGGTTGTATGAACGTGAAACTAAAAGGGTGAAACCTGAATGTGTTGAGTTAAAAGAGCTGGAACCCTACGGGGAGTTAGGAGTAGAACTCCAGGAAAGAGAATGAAATGGAACTGAGAAGGAAAGATGTGGAGGTGTGTTGTCTCTTGGGTACGTAGTGCCAGCTGCCCCAAGGACCCGGGGTTAGGTCTGGCCACTTTGTACCGACTTGTTGGCCCTCGTGTACACAGTACCGAGGAGAGCTACTAGTGTAGAGCGAATACTAGCTACCCCACGGGCCCCGGGGTTCTGCTAGCTCACCTACACCGACTTGTTAGGCCCGCTGGGCAAACCAGGGTAGTCAGGCGAGGGTGCGCGGACTGTGGAGGAGCAAGGCCCCTGTTTGGTTACTGTGGAGGGGTTGGACCCCTGTTACTGAGAGGGCTCTACCCTATACTGGTTCCGTGCTGTGCTTTGGGCGCACCTGTTAACAGAAATGACTGACCGCGTGCCAATGCGGGCTAGCTACCCGTGCATTTACCGCGCGTGCCATAGTCACCGTTACGTCTGTCAGTGACCTTGGGGTGGTTGACTAAGAGTATGATCACCACGGGGGACTCTCCTGGCCAGGAGAGCACCATGTGTTACTTCTACTCTTCGGAAAAGACTACAATCAAGATCGTTCCCACGAGGAACATTCGAGATCAAGTGAAGGATCTGAGAAATAGACAAATTGTGAAACAATAGAAAGACGTAAATAAAGGAAGAAAGAAAATAAAATAGCTACTGTACACTTTACTGCTTCTTTAACTTTAGCTGTCACTCTACTCAGCGTTTCGCTGACGTGTTAGACTCGTTACTTTTCAGGACCAGGTGTTGAGCAACCAGGGTCAGCGGCTGCAGAGGACGCTGGGCCGAGTAGGGTCCAGTAGACTTACCACTGTTCTTTTATACCCCTTTTGTTCCACTGTAGTGAGTAGTTCTTGTTACTCTCTGTACTTTTCTTTACTTGCAGTTCATGTTATGTTATAAATGTTGTTCTACTATTGTGGTGGTACATGCTGTAGTAGTTCTTTTTCTTACTGCTGTATTTTGTTACTGCTAGTTATATTTCATGTTGAATGTGGTTTATTTTACTGCTCTTTTGGTTACTTCCTCGTTGGACGACTAGGTCTTGGGATTAGTCGAGTCGATCCAGTTCTCGTGTCTCGTAGGGACTCGGGAATCGGGTCGTTACACAGAGCCTACGGCTGCAGAGGGTGCTGGGCCCAGTAGAGCCCAATTGTTGTAGCTTTCTGTTGTACTCCGTTTCCTGTTGTAGCGAGTAGTTGTTACACTCCTGTACTCTTTTATTGTGAACTTTATATTCCTGTACCTGTTTAATTTTCTACTGTTATGGTGCTGTGTACTGTAGTAGTTTACTTCTTTACTGCTGTACTTTTGTTACTGTTAGTTGCTTACATGGTGAATGTGGTTTATTTTACTGCTTTTTGGTTACTTTCTCATTGGACGACTAGGTCTTGGGATCAGTCGAGTCGGTCCGGTCTTATGTCCTGTAAGGATTCGGGAACCAGGTCGTAACTGTTGTGGACAAAGGGAACTTTTTATAGATGTGCTTCCCCCTTCAATTAAGCCCAGAGACACGGATTTAGAAGGTGTGTTGTCAAGGTTTTGAGCTTGAGTTCTTTGAGCTCGCCGACGGTGAAATCAAGGATGATTGGCTCTAGGAAGATGCTCATATGATCGGGACTGATCTCGAGATCAATCTCGCTAAGTTTGGCAAGATTTGATTGAGGTTTGCTTTCTTAATTCGCGAATCAAACTCAGCAACTTTGGGTTGGTTGTTTGAGCTTCTTTCCTTATTTGCTCACGAGGAAGGAGATGGCGGTTGGACTTAACTGTCAGAAAAGTTAAAAGGTAGGGGCTTGTTTGTAATGCAAACACAAAAGATAGGAGTCTAAGTGTGATGAACATAGTGTTTTGAATTGAAATACAAGCTTGGTCAAAATTAACTTTGATTAGGCTCAAATTTTGGTGTAAACTTAAGTTGAACCCAAGGAATCTAATAATGAACTTAGATTTGATCTCTGACCACGTTTAACTAAGTAAATTGCATAGAATCCTAAATCAGAGCAAATTCTCGTTTGAAACTCTGCTCTAAGTCAAAGTTCTCAGATGGTCAAACCAAGGATACCAAACGTGTTGGAATATTTTTCTATGAATTTTAGGAGGCTTAGATTAGTTTTTTCCCAATCAGAACATTTCCAATTCAAGTGGGGCTCATAATTAGGGTTTTCTGTACTGTTTTCATTCTCGAAATGTCTATAGCCCTATTTCGTTTAGTGTGGACTCATGTTTTGGTATTTTATCCTCTCTTGACCTTCAATTAACTCTTAGGTAATCCCGTGATTAATCTACATTCATGATATACTGTTAAAACTGGAGAATTAACCTTATTTTATTGTCTTCTTCGCAAATTGGATCAGAGTGGAATTGTGGTCTATGAGTAATCATTTAGGAGCATTTATATCTTGATTCCAACTAATTCAAGCTAGTTATAGCAAATGATGGCGTTACCATCAATTAGTTAAAGTATTTTTTGACCAAGCTTATTAGTTGCTGGCAAATAAAATTAGGAAACAATTTAGCCATTGAAGAGGGCCTTAGGCACACCCAAAGTAGTCCAAACACTCCTCTATATAAATGGGAGTGGTTAAAGAATACCGTATAACACACTCTGAAGCTCATTCAAGCTCACATTCAGCTTGTTCACGCAATTTGGTGTTCATTGGAAGTGAATTGAGCTCTTATTCTTGAAGTTCACCTTCCTTGGAGTTTAGCCACCTCAACTCCCTGCTTTGTCACCCTCATACAATCACTAAGGGAGTTCATTTTAGTCTCCTAGATAGCTATTTCATAAGAGTTATTGCATATCCTTTCGGGGGCTATCAATACAAGTTAAAAGTATGTTTTAATTCAATTTTATTCTATCATTTACTTGTACTCTTGATTGGAAAATTAAGAGGGCCTATAAAAGGGTTTGGTACCTCATAAGTGTTGGTTAGTTTTCCGAATTTGACTCAGAGAAAAATCCTATATTGGTGATATATGTGTGGATTGTTTGATTATATTTTCTATCTGCATTAATTTCAATTAGCATTATTTTTATCACCTTTAGCACTAATCACCCCCCCTCTAGTGCTTTTAAACCAAATCGGTCTTAAGAGGGAAAAATCGATGTTAATTAGTAAAGGAGGTTTAAGTAGCAAAGTAAACATGGGTTAAACCTCCCAAGTAAAGTAGCCTAAGGACTATTTTACTTAGAGGGTTAAAAAACTAGTGTTAGAAATGTGAAATTAGTATTAATCCTCATTTCTGTTTAATTATTTACAAAGTGGTGTTAACACCAGTTTCTGTTTATTTAAAATGGTGTTAAGCTGTGATATTAACTCTTACAGTGTTTACTTAAATTGGTGTTAATACCAATTTCTACAAAGTGGAGCTTGGGTATGTGAGAGTTACAAAGTTAACACTTAGCAAAATGGGTGTTAATCTCGCAGAATCGATGTTAAGATTATGCGGGTTAGCCCCTCAAATAAACGAAGAGTACACTAACCTTATGGCATAATTTGGATGGAGGGGTAGATTTCGTAGGATAACGTTTTCGTAGATAGATTATTTTGCATTTCTATTTAGAAGTCATAAGGGTTATCCTTGTGAGTTAACTTTTAGTTGTTTGAAATGCAAAGAGATGACCGGGAGGGTTATCTTGTGTGTAGAAGTTTGTTGCTTGAGATTTTGTTGATGAAATAAGGTGTACAATGACATTTCTATCCTATAATTGTTTTTTTTGAAAGTTAGTTGATTATTCATGGTAGTTAGTTTTGATAAGATAATTATAAGTTATTATTTCTAACAAATATTTTATTCCACATAAGATTTTTGTTTGTGATTAAAATCATATTAACTAAAATAAATTGTCATCATATATAACTTAATAGATAATGTTTTATTAACTACACACTATTAATTTATTTAAAATTAATTTTAATTTTAAGTATAATTAAGGTCACAGTAGAGATAACGTTAACAAATGATTTGTTTTTATTTTTACTTGATAAATTATTTATTATTAACAACGTATACCATATTTTATTAAAATAATTATAAATATAATTTATACTAAAAATTATGCTGCTCTGCGCAACAGGTAGTTGAAGTGCATCGTATCGTCAATATAATATACGTCAACAGGGTATCAAATATCAATTTACATGACGAGGGGACAGATGACATCGAGAATATCAATGCAATACCAAGGATTTCACCGATATTGATGTCAACCGCACCAAAGTGAACCGATAAGATCCCCAAGACTTCACCGATCGCAAGGGAGAAATGAGAACGAGGGTTAGCAGAGACGGAGAGAGCAGAGGTGAATGCCGGCATGCACCGGTGGAGACTTGTATCAATCTCTGTAACTATTCTCGATGAAACAGAAGGCGAGGATTTGTGTCCCTCTGTTTCTTCCCCGCATCCTCGCTCCTGCAAAAGTCAAGTAGCGGCTGTACGGGCCTTGATCGACCATCGAAGGCTGATCAGGGCCCTCCCAACTCACCCCGTAGTTTTCTCCCACCCTCTGGAGTACTCCTTCAGCTCCAAGCTCGACATGGAAGCCATTTTTTGTGGTGGTGGATGCTTCCTCCTTCTAGCGGGGCGAGCAGTGGACGACGAGCTCCTCATCGGTCCTGTCGAGTTTTGTGGTGGCTCGCAGCGTGTGCGGCGTTGGGTAGAAGTGATGGAGTCTCGACTGCGAGCAGCGAAGGGGCAGGGTAATGTCCTCGGTCGTGGCTACGTGGGCGTGGAGGGGGCTCGCAGAGTTTGTCGAGCTGCGGATTCATCGCCAAAACTCACACAGCCACCGTCATGCGCCTGGCTGGACATCTACAGCTGCAAATCGATGTTTGTGAGGCGGTGGGTCGTGGGCAGCGGGGTGATTGACCATGTGTGGTGGTTGGTTGGCACAAGGATGACCCTTTTGGTCCTTAGGGGTTTGGGTTGATGCTTGGGTCGAACCCTAATTGTCGAGGTTGATTCATAGGTTGGTTCGACCATTTTGTTGTATGTTTTAATTTTTCTTCGTTGTTAGTTTGTTTAGTTTTTCTTTATTGTTGGTATATTCTTCCCCCTTGGGTGATGAAATGTTCCTCCCTTAGGGGGTTGACGTTACTTTGAGAGGACATGTGAAAATCCGTGCTTCTTACGATCGGAATTTGTCGGCCGATGTATCGGTGTCAACTTTGGTTGGTTTTTCCATTTGTGCTGATGTCTAGGAATTTCCTTAGTAGCATAGTCATATCTTGAACATGTCACCGTGACTCGTTTTCCAATCACTATTTGAAGTCTATGTTAGTGATGTTTCTTTTCTATTTGTTTTAGACTTAGGTCAAGATTTTGTTCCCTTTACAGGATGGAGGCTATTTTTTCTATTCTTTCATCACTTGTATCATTTCAACACTTTTTAATAAAAGGAACTTCCTTTTTACGGTAAAAAAAAGAAGCAAGGATTAGTGAAAATAATATTAAATAATTCTAGTGCACAAAATGACGTAGGCTATATAGATGCCTTTCTCTTTTTTTTTTCTTTGTTTAAGCATAAAATTTGAGGAAGTATCCGACACAAAAGATGCATCCGCATGAGAGGAGAGAAAAAAGAAAATCTTAATACCCTAAAAAGGGAAAGTTACTTTTCATTTAAATGAGGTAAGTCAAAATTCAGAGAACAAAATAATAAAAAATAAAAGGAAGAAAAGAAAGAGAAGCATCTTGAGATGGGGAATCGCATGACTTTTGAAAGGGAGATCGACCCTACACTCATAGTTATGGCAAATGAAAATTAACAAAATAGACCACTGACTCGCATCAGAAACTTGGCTATAAAAAATACAAGGTCACACTTGATCTTCAACAAAATTTAAATGACACTAAAAAAAGAAAAGGAAAGATCTAAACATTCCAATAGCATGAAACAACCCCCGCAACAACAATCAAGCCACCCGCGACGACCAAGCCATGGCCACCATCACCGAAAAGCCGCCACCGCCGTCCATCGACGCCACCGACCGTAGCAACTGCAACCTCCGAGGTCGTCGGTGAGCCACAGCAGCCGTAACTTCCAAAAACATCATCGACGAGACCTTAACGACTGCAGACGCTCTACCCACCACACAAGCAGCCAACATTTAAGACGATCATAGATCACCGCCTCCACCACTAGGACAAGTTGTCTCAGCCACCGTGACCACCACAACCTCGAACAACTACCACGAATCACCAACGGCCATGCATGTCGAGAAGGGAGACCACCCACCGGAGATGAAAGACCTAAGGGAGAGAGGAGCAATCGGAGGTGGGGGAGCTCCGATCACCTTCATAAGATTGTTCGGAGCTCAAGCTCTATTTTCTGCATCACTCTTTGTCAAAAGGACAAGGGAGGGCAGGCGTACTCCCACGCATCCAAGGGCTGGTCAGTAGAGTCTTGTTGATCCCCATCGCGGGGGTCTGTGGATATAGATGCCTTTCTTGAGGCACACTTCCTTGAGAACGAATAATATTATCCCTAGGTTCATAAGTTGTTTGGGGTTTCATAAATAGCTAATGCTGCATGCAGGGTTTCATGCGAGTATGAACATGGGTAAAAATGACTCCTTCCTACGAGGAATTGATGTACAAGCGATAGAGTTTTAAGGATTAACTTATGAAAATTTATGAAAAACTCTCTAAAATCTCTTTATCCTACTAAAATCCAAAGATAACTTATCTTAAGCTAAGTGTCTTTAACATAGGTTAGAATATTCTATCTATCAAACAGAATTAATTTCCATTTTCATGGCTTCACAAACCATAAGTGAGATACTCCATGAAATTATGTGTGGAAAATGACATCAAATAAAAAAGGACATGGGTATCGAAATACACGTTGAAACGTATTATACAACACGGGGTTAGAATCAATCAGTTAAATATTAAGCAAGCGAAAGCATATCAGTTGGAAATAATTTTCAACTAAAATACATCGATTAAAAATCAAAATACAATGATTGTAAATGATTTGCAATCGGTTGAAAATCAAAATATACTAATTAAAAATTAAAATATATCGGTTAAAAGTAATTTTCAATCAAAATATACCAATCAAAAATAATTTTCTATCAATTAAAAATTAAAATACATCGATTGAAGATAGATTTCAATCAAAATTAATCGATCGGAAATAATTTTTAATTAATTAAAAATTAAAATAAACTAATTGACAATAGATTTTCAAATCATTACGAATAAAAATATATAAGTGTATTTTATTTTTTCATTAATAGTAAATAATTTTTTATTTAAAATATAATTTTTTATTTATAAAAAATGAATTTTCATTTATAAATAATTTTCATATATAAAGAATAATTTTCATCGTTAAAAAATTAAAATACATTAACAGAAATTTAGATGCCGTAAAAAGGGCTGCAAACATACGTCTGTTTATTTGATTTGACAAAGAAAAATGATGAACGCAAGAGCAACGTGCGAGGATGGGAAGAAGCATCGCTTCGCATCTGTCTGCACCACCCCGCGAGGCTGTGGTCCCTACTGAGTTGCGTGTCATCCATTCATCTTCCCACCCTCCGTTGTCCCCGTCTTTCGAAGGGAATTACTAAATAATCTGTGCGGTGACTGCAAGGGAAAAAAATATTTTAGATGAAAGAACTTGCAGAAAGATTTTTTTTCACCTGTAAGGAGCTACATAAATTTTCACAATAAATATGACGTGGGATAAAATTAGTTTTCGTGAAATAAAATATAATTAATTCTTAGATATGGATCTATCCGTATCCAGGTGGATTCATACAAATTTGAATCATTTGAGGCTTCAATTTTACCAAAGTTAAAGAAGTGGTGGAAACAACATTGATAGTTCACGTCAACAGTAATCATAACATTATTGATGTTATTAATAGTATGACAATAGACGTGTCCTGACAACGGACATGTCTTAATAACAGACATGTCAAAGAGTTCGATAAGATCGTTGAAGAAAATTTTACATTACTAAGATTACTTCCTTGTATTATAAATAGAGGAAGAAGACAATTCAAGACTCTTCATGCAAGAACATGCAATCCAGGAGCACGTAATCCGAAAGAGAGAAATTCCGAGAGATCGTAATACCGCTACTTCTAGTGGATTTACAGGAATCTTGCCCTCTCCCTCAGACATACACCTATTACAGTTGAACTAGATTACCAATCTCCTTATTTTCCTTGTAATATATTAGCTATAATTACTTATTTGTGACTACATTATGTTTTCTATATTAATAAATTTTTTAATTACCATCGTTGACCTTAACTGCAGCCCCCAAAGTCATCAAAATCCTACACAACAGATATTTTCCTTAACAATCTCCAGCGACTCTGCTGTTAATTGGTATGCAATCCTCCCGAACAAATTAAGAAACACAGCTTTTATCATCAACGATGCCTCCTATCCAGAAAATAAGTAAATCTCGTTGCTAGAAATTAAAAATACACGTTTTCCTCACCATCACTTTTCATCGTAAAACGTAATTCTTCTATGGAGGGATAACGAGACCGTCGGTTAGAAGCGAGTACAACAAAGCATCAATATATAGCGTGGCGAGTGTAGCAGTGATCGAAGATCACGACATTAACTCATGTGCAGTAGATGTCCCAAGGGCATCTGCGCAACTTTGCATGGCATATAGAAACTTATGCAAAAGAAAAAAAGGATCCATGAATACGAAAGTTCCCTGCCGAAAGAAACCGGTCCAGAGACATCTCCCTCGGCACAAACTTCTTGCGGTTAGTCTCATTCATTTCCATCCAATGTCCGGGACTGTAGCATATGGAAGCAGTATTACTATTTGGTACGTAAAAAACCCAGTGAACAGAGAAGAAATAAAAACGTGGCCCCCACCCTGTGGATGCATGCAATCATATGAAGATTGGACCCTGTGATTAATTATGTCACAACTACCAACCATATATATTAAGGCGACGAAGGAATTTACACGGAAACCCTCCTTACGCTGAACAGTTTGGACATAAACCTTGGTTAGATCGAGTAAAAGTCAGAAATCATATGACACAGGTATAAAAGGGTAAAATTTGACATATTTTGTAATGTAATCATGTACAAATCAATTTACACCAATGCATCACACTTATGTATTGAATAATATATTATGAAATAACCATTCCCAAAGATCGTTCGTAAATTTTCCGAAATAGTAAGAGTGTTATTGCAACTTTAACCCCCTTAGATTTTAAATTTTGGGAATAGGAGGCTTCCACGAGCCAACTTTACAAAAATCCCCTTGCTCATACACCTAAACCCCATGCCCATACCCCATACACCTCCACCATACCAACCCCCCATACCCTATACACCTCCACCATACTCACCATGCCCATGACAGCTCCCATACTCCTCCACCTTACTTCACACCATCCTCTCCCCATGCCTACCACACCCATAAGAACCCCCTACTCCTCCATTTACTTGCCGCCACCACAGCCCAGAGGAGAAGGAGAGGGAGAGCGGCGAGCAGCAGGGCTCGAGAGGAGGAGGCCGGAGGGCAGGATGCTGTGAGAAGAGACGAGGAGATGCTGCAGTTTCTACGGCAAGGAGGAGCTCGCAAACGGTTCTGCGGAATCATTTTTCCGTAGAATCAGACGTCTGGAGAGACCACCAGACGTCTGATCGAACGTTCAAAGGTAATTCCAGATGTCTGATAGCACATAATTTTCGATTATTTTTCCTGTTGAGTTTTCACCGTGCGTACATATGTCAGAGGTTGGGGAAGCGTACCGGTGCGAGGACCAATGCGGTTTCATGCATCCGGAAGTGTCGTCAGACATCTGAAGGCACCCTTAGACGTCTGCGTGGAGTTCCATACGTTCGAAAGAGGCGCCCCGAGCAAGGTGAGTCTCTAGGTTCGTTTAAGACATCTGGGACTCTTCCCAAACGTCTTATTTTGATCAGGATTGTATTTTTGGGCTCTTTCAAGGCCCAAACAGAGTCTATTTTCCGCAAATGAGATATCATTGGTTTCCGTTCAAGTTTCCCTATGTAATGGTATAATGTCTATACAGTTTTGAGCTCATTTTTGACATATGGGTCAATGTGATAGGTTATTTGTTCGTGGTGTGCACGAGACTTGCGGAAGTTGCAAGCTCCGTCAACTATGCCCCCACATCTCCCGGTTATCCTCGTAGAGTGGTTCTCTCATTAATCCCGAATTTAATAATTAAATTACATGCTTCAGAATTGGTCGAACCCTAGGTTGTGAAATAAACTCTAGGGCTGAAAGAGATAAACGAATGTTACTTTAGAAATATTCGATTGAACCCTAGGAAGTAGAATGAACCCAAGGTCTGAAAGAAATGAATGCACAATTAATGAATGATTAAATTACTGTTTCTTGAAAGTAGTAAATCATGAGCTGCCTGTAAAGAACCATGACATGAACAGAAACACATGCTATGTATTGAATAATTGATGGACGTGATTGTGAAATCATTAAGTGTTAAGACCTGTACCATCAAAGCGCTTTTAAGACATCTGGGACTTGGGCCAGACGTCTGGTCAGACGTCTGGAAATCAATTTTTGCGTGCGTACGACCGCGAGTCTGCACGCGTGCCGTGCGCAGACTGAGCCCCTGCCACTTTCTTCTCTTTCTTCTTCCCTCGCCGACTTGCAGAGCCTTTTCCCCCATGCCTACATATATCCACTCCTCTCCCTCACGCCACCCCACACCATCCATCTTCTCCTTCCTCCAGCGCGAGAGCGAGAGCAAGAGCGAGCGCGGCAGCTGCAACTGAGTGCAGTGACGGAGAGGAGAGGAGCAGCAAGAGGGAAGAGAGGAGAGCGCGCGAGCCGTGAGAGAGAGCTCGCCGGAGCAGCTCTAGGTCAGTCGGGCGTGCGTGAGGTAGAGTGTGTGTCAGGGAGGTCCTCCCCGATGCTGCTGCAGCTAGGGCAGCGGACGAGGGAGTGCGGCGCGGCCGCGCGCAGCAGGAAGAAGACGAAGGAGCTTCTGATTCTGGGATTTTTTCCTAGAATCAGACGTTTGGACTTACATCCAGACAACACGGACGACGTCTGGAGGAAGCTCCAGACGACTGAGAGGTACGTATTGCGCCCTTTACTTCCCTTTGCGTATACGGCCACGCAGGCCGTTCCGCCGAGGCTCTGTTGCGTGCCGTGTTGAGAGATTTTGCGTGCGCATGCAGGATTCGCTTCGGGAAGGCGTGGGACATGCCCTCCCACACGGTTCAGACTTCTGGGCGAGGCACCATACGACGGAGAGCGTCTCCAAACGTCTGGAGGGATAGTTGGATGTTTGGAACTAGGTCCAGATGGCTCAGCAGGATCCCTGGACGTCTGAGGTATGGATCTGGACCCCTTTTAAGATGTTTGGAAAATGTTCCAGACGTCTGATTTGAGTCAGAATTACCATTTTTGAATCGTTTAGGATCCGTTTGAGGTCCGATTTCCGCGTTTAAGATTCCGTTCTTCTTCGTATAAGTTCCTCTACTTGTTGGAATGCTTTTTATCATGTTCTGAGTGATTTCTTGTGGTTGATCCTTGTGTTAGGACCCCGTTCTGTTGCGGATTTGGGGGTTGCGGAGGCACGTGGACTTGCCGATCACGCCCCCATTACTCCCGATTTTGCGGGTAGAGTGGCTTCCCTTAGTTAATTACAAACTTAACTGCATGTTTGGAATAAATGATAGATCCTAGGGTATAGCATGAATCTTAGGACCAGAAACATTAGATTGAATGATAGATCCTAGGGTATGGCATGAATCCTAGGATCAGAAACACTAAATTGAATGATAGATCCTAGGGTATGGCATGAATCTTAGGACTAGAAACATTGTAACGATTGTATTGAATGCTTAAATTGCAGTCTTGGATGAGTAGATAGAGTAATAATAAATGCCTGTAATTGGATAACAGCTGCCTGTGAAATGTAGAGTACTGTTGTTAGTAACTGCTACATGTAATCCCTGTTGTTAACGATTGTATTGAATGCTTAAATTGCAGTCTTGGATGAGTAGATAGAGTAATAATAAATGCCTGTAATTGGATAACAGCTGCCTGTGAAATGTAGAGTACTGTTGTTAGTAACTGCTACATGTAATCCCTGTTGTTTGAAATTAAATACGAGTCGCTTGTATATAAATTGGAAAAGAAGGATTGAATGTTGGAAACACGTGCGATATGCGAATAAACTTGAAATGATGAAACCTAGTATGGCCTGGCCCGAGAAACATGAGCATGAACCTTACGGGGAATTAGGAGTAGAGCTCCTGGAAATAAATAGAATGGAACTGGAAAAGTGAATGGGAAAGTGTGTTGTCTCTTGGGTACGTGGTACCAAAAGGGAGCACATATTACCTCTTAGTGTAGAGGGGAGCTTGCCGCCTCAGGTCGAGACCGGGGTGAGTTTGGCCACTTTTCACTGACTTTCTGGCCCTCGCGTACACAGTACTGGGGTGAGCTGCTAGTGTAGGGAGAGAGCTAGCCACCCCACGGGGCCCGGGGTTCAGCTAGTCGTCCTACACCGACTTGTTAGGCCCACTGGGCAAACCAAGGTAGTCAAGCGAGGGTGCGCGGACTGTGGTGGGGTGAGACCCTTGTTTGGTTACTGTGGAGGGGCTAGACCCCTATTACTGAGAGGGCTATGCCCTATACTGGTTCCGTGCTGTGCTTTGGGCGCACCCGTTAACGGAAATGATTGACCGCGTGCCAGTGCAGGGTAGCTACCTATGCGTTTATCGCGCGTGCCGTAGTCACTGTTACGTCTGTCAGCGACCTTGGGGTGGTTGACTGAGGGTAGGACCACCACGGGGGACTCTCCCGACCAGGAGAGCACCACATACTACTTCTACTCTTCGGAAAAGATTGCAATCAAGATCGTTCCCACGAAGAATATTCGAGATAAAGAAAAAGACCTGATAAATAAACCAAGTGATGAAGGAAAGAATAATTAGTTACATAAAGAAAGAAATTGAAACAACAGCTACCTGTCCACCTTTACTGTTTTTCTTAGTTAGCTGGTTGCCACTCTACTCAGTGTTTCGCTGACGTGTCGTACTTACCACCTTTTTCAGGTCCAGGTGTTGAGCAGCCAGAGCCTACGGCTGCGGAGGGTGATGGGCCCAGTAGAGCCCAGTAGTTGTACTTTTGTCGTACCCGTTTTCTGTAGTTGTGAGTATTTTGTTACGTTCTTGTACTCTTTTATTGTAATTTTATATTCTTGTACCCTTTTTAAATTCTCTACTGTTGTGGTGGTGTGTACTGTAGTAGTTTATTTCTTTACTGCCGTACTTTTGTTACTTTTATTTGCTTGCATTGTGAATGTGATTTATTTTACTACTTTTTGGTTACTTCCTTGTTGGACGACTGGGTCTTAGGATCAGTCGAGTCGGTCCGGTCTCATGTCCTGTAGGGATTCGGGAACCGGGTCGTAACATTAAGTTTCGCGTTATGCATTTACTGAATTAGATGTGCAAATGAGAAAGTCTATGTACGAACCCTACAGGGAATTTAGAAGAAAATGAAGAATACAATAATATGAAAATTCTGACAGGTCATGGAACATGTTGCATATAGGCAGCTGTCAGAACCTGGTAATGGTAAGTGAGCTGGCCCCCGTGTACGTTGTATTGAGGAGAGCGACTGTCCCATTAGTGTAGAGGAGAGCTAGCCGCCCCTTAAGTTGAGACCCGGGGTTAAGACTAGTCACTCTACACTGACTCCTGTTTAGCCCTCGCGGACTTGGTACTGGGGTGAGCTACTTAGTGTAGGGAGGGAGCTAGTTGTTGGTGCTAAATCACCACGATCATTTATTTTGATGATAACAAAATACGTGTTATTTAACATTTGCATTTAAAGTCTTAGATTTCAGGGTAATTGCAAATGAAAACGTGTTTAAACGGAATTCGAGCTCGCATCCATGGCAGATTGGAAGAGCTTGACAGAGGAGAAGGAGCTTCGCGAGGAGCAAAAGCTTAAAGAAGGAAGGAGATAAAGAATATGATAGATTTCCTTCATTATATTTTGTACTTTTTTTTTGCTCTTTATTTCTTAGATCTTATGTTAAAGAGTCTCAAAGAACCCTTAAAGTAGTCCTAAGAACACTTACACAACCCTAGGATACTAAGGTTTTCTGTAGAGAACTTAGAAAACCAAAAGAGGGTTCTGACAACCTAATTAGACGTCTAATCTGGAAATCAGATGTCTGATAGTGACTTTTAAAACGTCTGACTGTTGACTTAGACGTCCAATGACTTAGGCTGGACTTACTAGGTTCAGTCAGTTGAAATCAGACGACCAGACCTTAATCCAGATGTTTTAGAAGACGTGTGATTGTTGTGCCAGACGTCCAACTAGTGGAACATTGGCCAATAAAGTAAACGTTCAGGAAAATAACCGTTAGACTTTTATCAGACATCGGTAGAAGACTCCAGACATCCGATATGTGACCGTTGAGCCTCGACTAACCCAAAATCACTTTGTGAGATATTCTAATCGTTAACCTATCTTAGGAGTCCATTCCCGCAGTACAATAGGTTTCCAGACGTCCAGACTTAGTGCCAGACGTCCTTTACACCATCTGATGCCTTTACACTAGAACCCTATTTAGGTCTGATCAAAGTCAAGATGGAAACTCTCCTAGAATTAGACGTCTGACTTAGTTCCTTGACATCTTAAACTATTTTCCAAACATTTGATTCCCGGACTAGACGTCTGATGACCTTGTCAGAATCATAAATGATTCTGCTTACGGCCTGTTTTGCCTTGGGTTTAACTCCAACGGCTATGGAAGCTTTCTAAGGGCTTCCAACGCCTTCATAAACCCTCTATAAATAGTGGAAAACTCTTTCCTTGCAAAAAGACACTAAGACACACCCAAGCAACATATTTCCACATCTCTTGTGTCAAAAAGAAGTAAAAGATCGTCTAGAAGAAGCCTTAGCTCTCCAAGCATTTGTTCCACGTCTAGAGAGCTTCAATCCAGTTGCGCACCCGCTCTCCCGCCGACGTCACGAGAGCGTTGTTGTGACAAAGTGTCGTTCACTCACCCATGTTGTCACGCTGATCACTCCTACTAAAGGAAAGTTCCCTTACCTATAGTAGCTAGATTTAATCATTCACTTTGTTGGCTTTATAGGTTGTTTTGTAATTTATCTTTGTAATTGTGTTGGGTATTCGCTTTACATATTCTCGTCTCCTTCGTGAGACAAAATCCTCCTTGTGAAGAGGAGGGGCTGGAGGAACGCTATTGATGAGTGGCTGCTCATTATAGCTAAAAAGCTAAAGTTAAGCTAACTAGGTTAAATAATGTCAAATTAACACGTAAAAAGGGGTAAGTGTGGGAATCAAAGAAAAATACCTAAAACATTAATTCTGTGTTAAGATTGCATAATTAGGTCATAAAACGAGATATTCTTGAGGAAAAGGTCAAATGGTGATCCAAGTGTTAATTGAACACACAAACGAGTTTAAAAGTTCAAATCAAAAGTATAATTAACTTCTTAAATGTTCAATTAAGCACATAAAAACTTGGAGGCATTTGGACATCATTAAGGCCTTGGAATTGAAGATTTACATTTAGGTCCTTTATGCATCGCATTTCCTTCGTTAGAAAACTCTCCCGGACCTATTTGTAACCCGCAGGGACTTCTTTGAAAGCCCAGAAGGACCACCCTGTAACTATTTCCTACCACTTACGGGCTCTTGTGTAAAGTTTCTACCCCTTCATAGAAGGGCTCACCCTGTAATTTACCTAATAGAAACCTCCGTAGCTTCCCGCACGTGCACTGTTCACACGAGGAACACGTGCATCCTCGACCGTCTGTTCTCTCGTTGATCTTGATCTGCAGCTCAATCTGATTCGAAGCTTCCCACGAAGCGGCGTGTGTGCTCACCCCAACCCCCAGATCGCATCCTACAGTCTGATTTCAACTTGGAAGCCCGCGCGTTCTCTCCTTCCATCCTTGCCACCAGTGCCCTCGTCGAGTAATCCCACTAGTGCGATACCTAGAATCACTGCAATCGCTACTTAAGCACCTCAGTGGTTGCACGTGTAAAGGATTGCCTCCTCTCCTACTTCCTTAAGAGCAATCCCTTCTTCCCCTCCAGTTCCCCTAACCCGTTCAAATGCTGCACCTGTGACAGAGGTGTAGTTTTTCACCTCCCTCTCCTCCTTGTCGCTAAGGATGACGTACGCATGAGGATGACCTAGAAGCCTCACTAGTAGGTTTTTTATTCGCTGGAGCTCCCCCTCCCTTCTTCCTCTCCATCCTCCGGGTGGAGACCCACAGGTCTCGTTCTTCCTTTTAGAATAGTTTTACTATTTTGTAGTTTAGTTGTAGCTCTAGTTAGGTAGATTAGAGTAGAATTAGCATTAGAATTAGTGATTGATCTGCTAATTTGTTATTTTAGCATTAGGAGTAGAATTAGAGTAAATTCCACCTCCCTCACCTCCTCTGAGCATTCCAGATCAGAGGGGACTTTGTCATATAGTCATCACTGAACATTTTTCTCCCTCTACGCATTTTCCATGTTGCTTCTGATTCCCACGATTTGTTTCTCTCAATTCACCCACTCGTTAGATCTAATTTCAGATCTGATTGGTTTCTAACCTCAAATCTGAAATTAGAGTCAAAAATCACATTAAGGGCTTCCCATTCATCTCAATTTTGCCACAAAAGACCCTGATCTAAGCTTAAAAGCGAGCTGGTCTGCTAGATTTGTGTTGAATTTGGATTGTAAAGATTTTTAACTAATTGAGCTTTGAATGCTTGGATCTAGCAAACTGAAATATTTTGATTGCGATTCACCATTTGGCTAGGAATCTGAGGTGATTCTGAAGTCAGAATTCACCTCAGATGAGCCATAATATGATCTGGATTTTCGTGTGGAATTGAATGTCTTTAATGCATTACAAAGCCAATGAAAATCACTTAGTTGATTTAAGACTCTACTGTGCATCTTTTTTTTGTTTTAGGGCAATTCAGATTTTCTAACCTAAGGAATTCTCCATATTCCTTAAGATTTTAGAATTTTGGGATTTTGAGTTAGTCTTTTAGATGGACAAATTTAACTCTTTCTACATGTTGTCCATATCATTAGAAAGAGTTAGATCAGCTTCTCTTTTAACTCTGATTTGATAAGATGCTAATGACAAGGGATCTTAATCTTGATTTGTATTCCCTAGTGGTTTTTATATGAATTGAAACCCTTATCAGATTGTGTTGAGGGAATTTCTGATTTCTATTTTGTGTTTGTAAGGCTCAGCACTCATAGCAAATTGCTGCAATTGCAGCTACATTCCCTTCCATGCTGCAGACCTATTTTTCTTCCAGATGGAATAACTGCAGCAGCAGTTAAGCCGTCAGGAATCAAGACTGATTTGCTGCAGTTGTTGGTGTTTGCAGTTGCTGCTGTTTGTAGCAGTGTTTCTAGTGGCAGCCTTGCTACTGTTGTTCCTGCTACTTGGGTCCTGTTTCTGGAGTAGCAATAGAGAGAGTTCAAGGACTGTAGGCTTAGATTTCAGTCTTGTAATTGGCTGACTTGTGTATAATGATGTATTAAATGTTGTGCAAGCTTTCATATATTCTCAATGCATGTTTGGCATCATTTGAATGCTTGCTGTCTTACTTTTAAATATTTGTCAGCTAGTTGTTTTTAAGCCTAACTATCCAAGCACATGAATTAAATGAAATCTAAGTTGAATTACTTGCTAAAATGTTTAAATTCTTTCCATATTTCATACTGAATATATTCAAGGCAGTCCCCTGCCTTTTAGAACTCTTTAGTTCCATTCTTAAACTTAAGACACCTTAGAAAATCCTTTAAAAGGCTTACAGTGTGTGAACTTTGTAATTCAATAAAAATTAGATAAAAAACCTAACAAAATAAAATAAACCTATCTGATTGAAGATTAGGTATTTCCCTAAGTCCATACTAATTTCATGGTATTCTGAACCCCCGACTTGGTAGACCATATCGGCGACGGTTCTGTATACCTTGGAACTTAATAAAAGAAGCTAAACTTAAAAACACAAAGAAAAACATCTCCTTCCCCTCATCTATTTCTTTCCCTCTCTTCTCCTACTTCCATAAAAATGATAAAATCCATAAAAAGCTGAAAAAAACTCAAAAATACCTAAAAATCCTTTGTATATTATGTATATAAGTGTATATATAAGCTATATTGTAAAGCTTATTTATCTATAATGAAAATTATACAAATTTATAATATAAATAACTTATGTGTATATTGTAGTATATAAATTAAATATTTAAGTTAGATTGTACTGCATATAACTAAATTATATAACTACTTATTAAGTAAACTAATTTATATGTACTAAATAACTATGTAAATTAATACCTTCTATAAATAACCATATTAAGTTATTATACTGTATATACGTATTTATATGTAAAAAAAAAAGATACTAAACCATGTACCTTAATTTAATTATATATATAGAATAAATAATTAATTTATTAAATTAATAGTTAAGTTATTAGATTAAATTAAAATAAATTAGTAGATTAAGTTAAAACCTACCTAACTTATACTGTATATTTACACTAATGTATTTTAAGTAGGTTAAGCTAATTTAAGTTATTTATAATGTATTATACAATGTAAACTGTATTTATACATGAAATAGTCAAAAAATGTGTTATTTAAATGTAAATAAATTAGAAATAAAGCCTGTAAAATACAATAAAAATATCTATTAAATACTTTAACATATTTACCAATTCGGTATAAAGTTAATTATACCATATAATAACTAATTTATACGTAATTAAGGAATAAAACCTAAAATTATTTATGAATAAACTGTATACTTTAGCTAATTCATTTATACAGTAAAAATAAGTAATACTCTAAATTAATTGGTATAGTACTATGTAAATACTTTATTATCCTAAAATTTAATTTTAATTTATAATAAATTATGACCCTTGAATTGAGGGCCAAAATCGCGAATTTGGCACAACCACACCTGAATTACTGCGTAGAATAGGCGCTTGAATAGCATCATATCGGAAACTGCAAAGTGCTTGTAGCGCTATAAATTGAAAAAGTTTCTCTACTGCTTAGTCGTCACGGGTGCCGGGCGCCCGAAACAAGCAAGCATATTACTTGAGCATTATTTGAGCATTAGATGTGTGTGTGGCTAGGGGCCAGTTACTGTGTTAGGGCTTGATTAAGCCTAGTGATGAGGTGAAAACGTAATTAATCAGCCTAATTAGGAAACTAGGGCATACCTAGTAGAGGTTTGGTCCCACCCACCTCGGATGCTGTGTATCCATCGAACGGTGTGCCCGCTAATTAAACAAATTTTTGCTAAGTAAAAGGGCCCTAATGAATCATTAAACACAGAAGAAAGAGCGGAAGAGAGGAAGTTTAGAGAATTAGCTAAGTATGAGAAAGACAAAGTATAAAAGAACAAGAGAAAGCTAAAAAGAGGCTTAGTAAAGAGAACAGAGAAGAAATATATAATGCGTAGAGCGTATATGTACATCTAAATAAATATGTTTAAGTAAATAATAAGTTGTATGGTATGTATATGTAACTAGTATAGCTATATATATATAGCTTCATATTTTTACTGATAGAATAAATCGTCCCTAAAGGTAAAATAAGTGTCGCTATAGACTCTAGTTTCTGCTTTAGAACTTGTGTATAGTTTTTCTGGGGTTTAGCGACGCTTGTATCTGTCGCTGTAGCTCCTATATATGTTACTATATATGTTAGTATATTAAGTTAAGTTAGTATGATATGTATTATTAGTTAGTATTGTATATATATGTAAGTATTAGTAATATAACTTATAAGTAGATAGTATAGGGTATATTCATGTAGTGTTTGATGCTTTATTGTAATTAGATTTTTGCAAGCATTTTAATTAATTCTTTTTGTACATAATTAAATCATTAATTCATTCATTATTGATTTATTCATTTATTCATTCTTTATTGTACATAAAACTGATCTTTTTGGAATTAAAGAAAAATCTTCGACTTAGAGAGATGTATATCAATAACTGCCTCCCAGTGAACGACTTCGAATAAACCAGTAAAAATTATGTAAATTAAATAAAATTGGTGCGATAACGGTTTGTATTTGTGATATATACTGCAACAATGACGATTTTTGATACAAACCATGGTTAGTCGATCGCCTTACATTTTTTTGACACTGTTGCCGGGGATCAAAACCTGACAACAGCGTTTTTGTGAAGCCACTGACTGATTGATTAACTTGACTAAATAAACATACATCGCAAGAGATAGATTATTTTTGACGCCGTTGCCGGGGATAGAACTCTCTATATGCTAAAATTACTCTTTAATTCTTCATTTGTATATAATTTTTGTTTTCATTCATTCATATTCATTGTTTGTACAAAATTATTCCTTTATTGATTAATTCTCTGTTGTATATACACTCTTTGATTCTTTTACTAATCATTTGTTGTTTTTCCACAGCACTTGAGGAGTACAAGGAGCAGTGTCATCTTGCAGGCGGAGGTCATCTTCCTGGTGGACCCGCTGCGCTTCTGACCCGACATCTAGGCGGAGTTGTTCCCTCATAGCGGCTGCAGGAGTAGCAGTATAGTAGTAGTATAGAATAGTATAGTTTAGTTAGACTTAGGTATATTACATAGGACTATTTGTTAGGCATAAGTTGTGAGAGCCTGTTCTCACACATTTATTGTAATAACTGTGGACTCTTTGGACTCTCTCTCTTTTATTTCTCTCGAATTTATCTCTCATCGACACTGTTTTCCCGTATGCGGTCTTCCGTATCGATTTATTTCTTTGTTTTTGTTTGTTGCATTATTTCAAAAATCCAAAAAAATTATAAAATCAAAAATTCAAAAAGATCTCATTTTTGTCTAACAGCAGCATATCCTTAGGCATCCAATTTAGGTTGCATATTCTACCTGCTAGATTTTATTCCAAGTCAATTTGCATACTGTAGATTGCTGGAGTCAGGTATGTATTCTTTATCTTTCTCGAACTTCTGCCATACTTGCATTTGACTTAAATTTTAAAACGACCATCTCTTGTTTGAACTGATTAGAAAGCGAGACGAGTAGCATAGAATACACTCTTAATCACTTGAATCAAAACAAAAGGAGTCGTTAAAAAATTGATTGAAACCCTAACTGAGATTTTCACCGCATTGTGTTGATTGCTATCATGCACACAGCATGATCACTTAAGATCATAATACACGGGTTTCTATCTCATCTCCTTCAGCAACCACAAGATTTGGATTTGCACGCCAGTCTTATCCAGACTCCCAATGAATTTTAGAGGTCTGCACATCGTTAGGTCTATCCATAGGACACGTATAATTGTTTGAAACAGTTATTTGCGTACTATATTATTTTGCGTAGCAACCTTTAGGAAAAAAAATAAATTCTTCTCACTTGATTGTTAGTGGTCTATTGATTGATCGAGATTTGATTGAGATTTTCTTATTTCTATAAAATTGAGCTAGAATAGTTCTTTCCATTGAGTTCTGACTGATTTTTAAATTCACTTTCAAAAACCAACTAAATGGAAGGTAGGAGATCCCAGAACCCCGAGCTAGTACTCCCCTTGGAACGAAAAGGGTCATCTACGACCAGAATGCCCTCTTCTCAAGAAGGAGAAGAAATACAACAAGAAGGCATTTCAAGCAACTTGAGACGACTGGAGCTCGGAGGAAGAAGAGGAGAATCCCGAGGAAGAAATCGCCTGCATGGGTTTCATGGTGACAGCGAAAGCGACTCCGACATTGAGGTACATTCCGATTTAAAAAATGCCTTTAATGAGTTTTTTGAAATTAGTAAGTCTTTGAAGGTAGAAAATAAAAACATTAAAAAGAATCTTATTTTTCTTAAAAATGAAAATGAAATGTTAGAAATAAAACTCAAGGATCTAGAAGCTAGTCTTAAGGATAATGATTTGTTATTAGAAAATAAAGACTTAATTAATAAAAATAATAAATTGATTGAGGAAAACACAAGTTTAAAAATTGAAATTTCTCGCTTAGAAACCAAGATACATGCTATTGAAGATGAACTTGCATGTCTTAGGGAGAAATCAAATAATTTGGTCAATAAAGTAGAAAATTTTCTAGTCCTAAGGTTGAGAAAGGATTTCCTTCAAGAAGACCCTGGAGCAGAACTGGAACCAAATTAATATGGATTCCGAGGAAAGAACTAGAATCTTATTTTGTAGGTCATAAAGGTTACAACACAACGGACTGGACCTACAAGATGAAAAACGGTTAACTCGAGTTAGGAGGACCAAGGAGAAAACCAAAGAGGAGGATGAGAAGATAGATGAGACGACGAACAAATGATCGAATCACAGCACGTCAACCGCCTAATTGGAGACCGGCACCAATGCCCGGACCTCCAAGCTACGGATGGCAGCCCCATCCAATCTGGCATCCGCCTCCATTTGGGCTTTTCTATTGGCCATGATAAGTGAGGTAAATTCTTTACCCCATCTTTTAATTTATAGCATATAGATAGGGGGAGTTAAAATAAATGAGCTCTTTGTCCATCTTTAAGGGGGAGGTTTCAAAAATAACCTAGCTATATTGCTTTTAGAAAGGGGGAGGAAACAACATAACTATCTTGTTTTTATGAAAAGATGAAATTACAAAAGCATGTTTTAAGGGAGAGTTTAGGATAATTAAAAATTTTGTGATACCTTTTTGATAATGTCGAAACAGGGGAGATTGTTATGTATTATTTATAGTTTTGTCATCATCAAAAAGGTTGAGATTGTTGGTGCTAGAGTACATCGATTATTTGTTTTGATGATAACAAAACACATGTTATTTAGCATTTGCTTTTAAAGTCTTAGACTTCAGGTTAATTGGAAATGGAAACGTGTTTAGATGAAGTTCGAGCTCGCATCCATGGCAAATTGGAAGAGCTTGACAGAGGAGGAGCTTCTCAAGGAGCGAAAGCTTGAAGAAGGAAAGAGATGAAGAATATGATAGATTTTCTTAATTGTATTTTGTACTTTGTTTTTGCTCTTTATTTCTTAGATCTTATGTTACAGAGCCTCAAAGAACCCTTAAAGTAGTCCTACGAACACTTGCACAACCTTAAGATACTTAGGTTTTTGGTAGAGAACTTAGAAAACTAAAATATGGTTCTGACAACCTAATTATACGTTTAATCTAGAATTCAAACGTTTGATAGTGACTTTTAATACGTCTGACTGTTGACTCAGATGTCTAATGACTTAGGCTACACTTGTCTAGGTTCTGTCTGTTGAAATCAGATGACCAGACCTTAATTCAGATGTCATAGAAGATGTCTGATGATTGTGCCAGACGTTCAACTAGTGGAACGTTGGCCAACAAAGTAAACATTCAGGAAAATAACCGTTAGGCTTCTATCAGACGTCCGTAGAGGATCCCAGATGTCTGATATGTGATCGTCGAGCCTCGACTAACCCGAAAGCACTTTGTGAGATATTTTAGCCGTTAACCTATCTTGGGAATGTTGGTGCTAGAGCACTACGATCATTTGTTTTGATGATAACAAAACACGTGTTATTTAACATTTGCAATTTGAGTCCTAGATTTCAAGTCAATTGCAAATGTGGACGTGTTTAGACGGAGTTCGAGCTCGCATCCAGGACGGATTGGAGGAGCTTGACGGAAAACAGAGGAGGTTCGCGTGGAGCGACAGATTGAAGATAGAAGACAAGAAGAATATGATAGATTCTTTTTAATCCTTTCTTGTATCTCTTGTCTTTATTTTCTTGCTCTTTTTATTTTCCTTAGATATTTCATATTAAAGAGCCTCAAAGTACCCTAACAGTAGTCCTAGGAACACCTGCACAACCCTAGGATACTTAGGTTTTCTGTAGAACACTTAGAAAACAAATATAGGGTTCAAACAGCACCTCCAGACGTCTAATTCTCAAATCAGACGTCTGATAAAGTTTTTTAAGACGTCTGACTGTTGTTTCAGACGTCTGATAACTGTTAGGCTGGACATAGCTAGTTCTGTCTGATGAAATTAGACGTCCAGACCTTAGACCAGACGTCTGATGACTTTGCCAGACGTCCAATTAGTGGACCGTTGGCTGACTTAGCAAACACTCAAGAATGTGACCGTTAGAGCCTTATCAGACGTCCATAGGACTTACCAGATGTCTGATAATTGACCGTTTTGCCTCGGCTGACCCAAAATCTCTTCTCAGAGATTTTCTAGCCGTTGCAACGTTTGGAAAATCCATTCCCACAGTAAAAGTAGGTTTCCAGACGTCCAGACATAGTGCCAGACGTCCTGTATGTCGTCTGATGGACTTGCACAAAAACCCTGTTTAGATCTGATTGAAGTCAGGAAGAGACCCGCCCAAAATCAGACGTCTGACCTTGGAATCAGACGTCTTAAAGTGAACTTCCAGACGTCTGATGCCAGAATTAGACGTCCGATAAGCCTGTCAGAGCAATGATTGTTCCTGATTTCGGGCTGATTCTCTTGGGCTTTGTTCCCAACGGCTATAGAACCTTTCCTAAGCCTTCCAAAGACTTCCTAAGGCCTCTATAAATAGAGGGGAACCTTTGCAACACAGATACACACTTAGAGACACAAGATACACACCAAGAGATACCTTGTAATACACTCTCACACTCTTGTGTCCAAGAAGCTCTTGCTCTCTAAGCTCAAGTTCTACATCTTGAGAGCATCAAGCTTTGCGCACCTGCTCTCCCGCCGTTGTTCACGAGAGTGAAGTTGCGCCATCGCGTGGCACACGCACAGCGTCATCAACTCGACGCGCTCCTTGCAAAGGGGAGTCTCCTATTTCCTATAGAAGCTAGGTTTAAATTGCTTTGTTGGCTCTATAGGATTACTTGTTTTATTTTATCTTTGTCTTTTGGTTGGGTACTCGCTTTGCGAATTCCCGTCTCCTTCGTGGGACAAAATCCTTCTCGTGGAGAGAAGGGGTTGAGGAACGCTACCCTCGTACTTGTAGCGTGGTTGTACTGAGGTTGAATCACCCTCGTTTTAAAGTGATTCGGTTAGTGGATTTGATCAACTAGGTTGATCGGAAAATCCTAACTCGAGAGGGTTAGGTGGTGGTTTTCACCCGGTTTGGGTTTCCACCTAAAATTACTTGTGTACTTGTGCGATTGATTTTTTGAGATTTTTTATTTCATTTCCGCAATTATTACGTCACCCCCTCCTTCGAAGGGAAATTACATTTGGTATCAGAGCAGGTTCTTGCAAGATCGGAGTAACACCCGGCAAGAAGATCATGGAGGGAAGCTGTTCCACAAGCAGGATTTTCGAGGGGCAGTCCACAACCCGTCCGCCGTTCTTCGACGGGAGCAACTACCTCTACTGGAAGTTGCGGATGAAGACCTGGCTTCAAGCCACCGATTTCACAGTCTGGGCCAGGTGCGAGACCCCCTTCGACATCCCAGAGAAACCCGCCGGAGGATACTCGCAGCAGCAGATCCGGGAGCTCTCTCTCAACGCAAAAATAATGAACGCGTTGTATTGCGCGCTCAGCTCGGAGGAGTTCAACAGAATCTCGCAATGCGCCACCGCATACGAGATCTGACACACACTTGAGGTAACTCACGAAGGTACCTCTAAGGTAAAAACTTCTAAACTCAATTTACTTTCACAAGAATTTGAGGCTTTCTCTATGAAATCTAACGAAACTTTAAGTGAGATGAACACTAGGTTCACTCTCATAGTAAACAATTTAAAAGCTTTAGGGAAGATCTTCATCAAGGGGGAGCTTCAAGGGAAGCTTCTTCGTTCCCTTGGACCGGAGTGGGAACAGAAAGTCACCGCCATCGAGGAGGCGAACGAAGTAGAGGAGCTCAACATGGAAGATCTCCTAGGCAATCTAATGGCCTACGAGACAAAGTTGAAGCAGAAGAAGAAGGATACACCGGAGCCCAAACTGAAGAAGACTCTTGCCTTCAGAGCCGCGTCGGATAGCGAGGTAAGTTCCGACGACGAAGACTTTAGAATTTTACTTAAAAATTTTTCCAAGTTTTGTAGGGAATTAAAGAAAGAGAAAAAGGAGAAGAAGGAAAGCCCGAGACGTTGCTACCACTGCAACGAGAAAGGGCACCTACGACCAGAGTGCCCTCTTCTCAAAAAGGAGAAGAAAAAGGAAAAGAAATCTAAGAAGAAGGCGTTCCAAGCCACTTGGGACGATTCCAGCTCGGAGGAAGAAGAAGAAGAAAAGGAAGAAACCGCTTGCTTTGGTTTCATGGCCAGAGGAAGCAACAGCGATAGCGAAAGCGGAAGCGACGACAGCGACAATGAGGTAAATTTTGATTTACAAGAAGCTTTTAATGAAGTATTTGAGATTAGTAAATCACTTAAAATAGAAACAAAAGTATTAAAAAGAACCTTAGTTTTCTTAAAAATGAAAATGATAGGTTAGAAAAATAACTTAAGGACATAGAAGCTAGTCCTAGAATTGATAACCTATTATTAGAAAATCAAGACCTCATCAATGAAAATAATAAATTGATTGAGGAAAATGATAATCTAAAGTTAGAAATCTCTAATTTAAAGACTAAGATGAGTATTATAGAAAAAGAAATTGCATGTCTTAGGGAAAACTCCAACAAATTAATCAATAAAGTAGATAATTTTTATAGCCCTAAGGTTGAGAAAGGATCTCCATCAAGGAGACCCGCTAACAGATCCGGATCCAAGCCCACTTGGATATCGAAGAAAGAATTAGAATCATGTTTTGTAGGATTCAGGGATAATTACAACACAAAGGGCTGGACCTACAAACTCAAGGCTGGTCAACTCAAGTTGGGAGAACCAAGGAGTAGACCAAGGAGGAAAACAAGAAGACTGACGAGACGGTGAACAAACGACGGACTCGCCGCACGTCGACCACCAGATTGGAGACCGGCGCCGATGCCCGGGCCTCCAAGCTACGGATGGGAGCCCCATCCGATGTGGCATCCACCACCACCATTCGGGCCATTTTATTGGCCATGGTAGGTGAGGTAAAACCATTTACCCTATCTTTTTATCATAATCATTTAGATAGGGGGAGTTAAAAAATGATGAGCTAATTGTCAATTTTTAAGGGGGAGATATAAGGTAGCTAATTTTCCTTTAGTAAGGGGGAGAAAAATAATAGCTATCTTGTTGTTACAAAAAGGGGGAGAATATCACCTTTGTTAAAATAAATTCATAGAAGAGCATGTTTTAAGAGGGAGTTATAGGAAATGTAAAACCAATCAAACCTTTTTGATAATGTCAAAAAGGGGGAGGATTTTTATGCATTATTATTTACGGTTTTGTCATCATCAAAAATGGGGAGATTGTTGGTACTAGAGCACCACGATCATTTGTTTTGATGATAACAAAACACGTGTTATTTAACGTTTGCAATTTGAGTCCTAGATTTCAGGTCAATTGCAAATGTGGACGTGTTTAGACGGAGTTTGAGCTCGCATCCAAGACGGATTGGAGGAGCTTGACGGAAAACAGAGAAGGTTCGCGTGGAGCGACAGATTGAAGATAGAAGACAAGAAGAATATGATAGATTCTTTTTAATCCTTTCTTATATCTCTTGTCTTTATTTTCTTGCTCTTTTTATTTTCCTTAGATATTTCATGTTAAAGAGCCTCAAAGTACCCTAACAGTAGTCCTAGGAACACCTGCACAACCCTAGGATACTTAGGTTTTCTGTAGAACACTTAGAAAATCAATATAGGGTTCAAACAACACTTTCAGACGTCTAATTCTCAAATCAGACGTCTGATAAAGTTTTTTAAGACGTCTGACTGTTGTTTCAGACGTCTGATAACTGTTAGGCTGGACATAGCTAGTTCTGTCTGATGAAATCAGACGTCTAGACCTTAGACCAGACATCTTAGGAGACGTCTGATGACTTTGCCAGACGTCCAATTAGTGGACCGTTGGCTGACTTAGCAAACACTCAAGAATGTGACCGTTAGAGCCTTATCAGACGTCCATAGGACTTACCAGACGTCTGATAATTGACCGTTTTGCCTCGGCTGACCCAAAATCTCTTCTCAGAGATTTTCTAGCCGTTGCAACGTTTGGAAAATCCATTCCCACAGTAAAAGTAGGTTTCCAGACGTCCAGACATAGTGCCAGACGTCCTGTATGTCGTCTGATGGACTTGCACAAAAACCCTGTTTAGTTCTGATTGAAGTCAGGAAGAGACCCGCCCAAAATCAGACGTCTGACCTTGGAATCAGACGTCTTAAAGTGAACTTCCAGACGTCTGATGCCAGAATTAGACGTCCGATAAGCCTGTCAGAGCAATGATTGTTCCTGATTTCGGGCTGATTCTCTTGGGCTTTGTTCCCAACGGCTATAGAACCTTTCCTAAGCCTTCCAAAGCCTTCCTAAGGCCTCTATAAATAGAGGGGAACCTTTGCAACACAGATACACACTTAGAGACACAAGATACACACCAAGAGATACCTTGTAATACACTCTCACACTCTTGTGTCCAAGAAGCTCTTGCTCTCTAAGCTCAAGTTCTACATCTTGAGAGCATCAAGCTTTGCGCACCCGCTCTCCCGCCGTTGTTCACGAGAGTGAAGTTGCGCCATCGCGTGGCACACGCACAGCGTCATCAACTCGACGCACTCCTTGCAAAGGGGAGTCTCCTATTTCCTATAGAAGCTAGGTTTAAATTGCTTTGTTGGCTCTATAGGATTACTTGTTTTATTTTATCTTTGTCTTTTGGTTGGGTATTCGCTTTGCGAATTCCCGTCTCCTTCGTGGGACAAAATCCTTCTCGTGGAGAGAAGGGGTTGAGGAATGCTACCCTCGTACTTGTAGCGTGGTTGTACTGAGGTTGAATCACCCTCGTTTTAAAGTGATTCGGTTAGTGGATTTGATCAACTAGGTTGATCGGAAAATCCTAACTCGAGAGGGTTAGGTGGTGGTTTTCATCCGGTTTGGGTTTCCACCTAAAATTACTTGTGTACTTGTGCGATTGATTTTTTGAGATTTTTTATTTCATTTCCGCAATTATTACGTCACCCCCTCCTTCGAAGGGAAATTACAGGGAATCCATTTCCTCAGTACAATAGGATTCTAGAAGTCCAGACCTAGTGCCAGCCGTCTTGTATGTTGTCTGATGCCTTTACACTAGAACCTTGTTTAGGTCTGATCAAAGTCAGGAAGGAAACACGCCTAGATTTAGACGTCTGACATAGTTCCAAACGTCTTAAACTAGTTTTCCAAACGTTTGATTCCTGAACTAGACGTCTGATGACCATGAAAAAATCATAAATGATTCTAATTACGACCTGTTTTGCCTAGGGTTCAACTCCAACGACTATGGAGGCTTTCTAAGGTCTTTAAAGGCCTTCATAGGCCCTACATAAATAAATGAGGACCCTTTCCTTGCAAAAGGATACTAAGACACACCCAAGCAACATATTTCCACATCTCTTGTGTCAAAAAGAAGTAGAAGATCATCTAGAAGAAGCCCTAGCTCTCCAAGCTTTTTTCCACATGTAGAGAGCTTCAATCCAGTTGCGCACCCGCTCTCCTGCCAACATCACGAGAGCGTTGTTGTGCCAAAGCGTGGTTCACGCACCCACGTCGTCCTGCCGACGCACTCCCACTAAAGGGAAGTTCCCTTACCTATAGTAGTTAGATTTAATCATTTACTTTGTTGGCTCTATAGGTTGTTTTGTAATTTATTTTTGTAATAGTGTTGGGTATTCGCTTTGCGAATTCCTGTCTCCTTTGTGAGCCAAAATCTTCCTTGTGAAGAGGAGGGGATGAGGAACGCTACCCTCGTACTCGTAGCGTAGTTGTAATTGAGGCCGTACTACCCTCATTAAAGTAGTACGTTAATGGATTTGATCGACTACGTCGATTGGGAAATCCTAACTCGAGTGGATTAGGTGGTTGTTTTCACCTAATTTGGGTTTCCACCTAAAAATACCTGTGCCTATTGTGTGATCATCTTCTTTGTTAGATTGTTATATTTTTAATTCCGCACTTTATTTCGTCACGCATATCTCACCCCTTCCTGTAGGGAAATTACACTAGTCGCCCCATGGAGCCCAGAGTTAGGACTAGCCACCCTATATTGACTCTTTATTAGTCCCACTGGGCGAATCAGGATAGTCGGATGAGGGTACGTGGACTGTGGAGGGGCGAGATCCCTACTCTGAGTGGGTAAGGCCCTGTGCTGTTCCGTGCTGTACGTTTGGGCATACCCACTAGCGGAAACGAATGATTGCGTACTAGTGCAGGGTAGCTACCTGTACGCTTATCACGCGTGCTGTAATCACCGCTCCATCGTGACATGCTCTCGGGGTGGTAGACCAAGTGTAGAACGACCACAGGGGACTCTCGGCTAGGAGAGTGACTCGTGTATATCCTACATCGTGGGAAAACCTCAACTAAGATTGTTCCCTTAGGGAACAAGAAGATTAAGCAATGTTATGGATCCTGATAAGAGATATCGACTCAGAAACCCGTAAATAAGATGAATGAAAATGGATGATGATTATAATAACTGACACATACATGTGTAGTTTGTTGCTTGTTTAATTGCATGTAAATGGCTTAATCACCACTGTACTCAACGTTAGCTGACCACGAAATTCGTGACCATGTTCATGTTATAGATCTGAGTAGCCAGCGCCACCGACTGCTGAGAGTGCTGGGTCCAGTCGAGTCCAGCCGTAGTCTTTTTCCTGTTTCTACTGTACAGCATTTGTTAATCGTGAGTACTTGTGATTTCCTGTTATATTTCTTTTACTATCTGTTATATATTTTTCTACTTAGTTATATTATTCGTGTGGTTGTGTAATGAGTATATATTTTATTATTTTTTGTTGAACATTTAGATCTTGGATTTAGACATATCACATCAAAAACAAATATATCCTTAGATGTATGAAAAAAAAAAAATCATAAAAATTAATATATTTTGTATTGTAAATAAACATAAATAATGTTGAGTTTATCCATTATAAAACGTCCTCCTTCGTATCATTCCTCGTAAAAGGTCTAATGAGCGCACCGATCGGGGTGTGCAGCAAGACATCCAAAGAAAGTTTAAGCGAACGGGAGGATAGACATCCCCCAAAAATTCATCGAGATACAAATTTTGGGCATACATCTATCGCACTGTTACTTGTACAATAGCCCCTAGGATGGTTCAAAATATATAACTAGTTTAACCGTGGTAAAACAAGTTCCAAAAGTTAGTGAGGACATAATTCGGAGCGCCATGCATAGATCTTGCGGCCGAAGTTCTGTCTAGACTCCGATATATGCACAGTGAATACGTTACCACATATATAGACGTTCCACGTATGTTGTCAACCACTTGAAAAATATTTAATGGCCTTGAATATGCCGTACGCACCGAAAAGAATACATACATGAAAATCCTTAATTATTTTTTGTTCACCACTGACTATTATATCCTCCTTTGTATATTTTTTTAGCGGATACGAGTATGAAAATATACATTACTATGTATTTTGTAATATATGGTCTCTACTTATATTTTATTTAAATAAAAAATAAAATATATCGATTGAAAATTAAAATCAATTGATTAAAATTAAAAATATATCAATTAAAAATTAAGTAAGGATTCAAAATCGAAACACGTGTTAATTCAATCTCTCATAAATAATATTTTGATATTTTACAAAGTAAAGAAAAAGAGATAAAACATAGGCGTAGCATATTTTTCTCTGTAATAACACAATTTTAAGTTTCATGAAGTTTTTCAAGTCAGAGAATTAAAAGTGTGAAGACTATTAGCATAAGTATTCTCATAGGTCATAGGTTTTTATGTAAACTTTCAAATGTTGTAATCTTTATTTTATTTGAGTCTAGAGATGTTATAAAGAGCCCCTAAACATAACTTATAAATAGCTAATTTAGTCTCTTTACATTTAGGATAAATTAAAAGCAAAAACCTAACAATAAGACACAAATTAGACGCCCATAACAACTGCTAGACGTCTGATTTTCAACTTTAAGACGTCTAATCAGTGTTTCAGACGTCTAATTACCTATAACATTGCCTTTGCATTCTGACTGCTTAGGCATCAGTCGAAGCAACCTTCTATTAAACGTCCATAGCCTCATCCAGACATCTAATAGTTTGCCTGGACGTCCTTAGACCAACCGTTAGACTCAAGTACCCATTTCCTTTCTGTTAATAACGGGCAAATACATTTTTAGACATCCGGACATGTCTCCAGACGTCTATCAATGGATCGTTCCTCATTTATTTCTCTGCAAATCTTATTAGGAACTAAAGATCTACTCTTAGATTTCCAAGACAAGTTCTTTTTATGTTTCCAAACGTCTAGGAAATCCTACAGACGTCTAATATTTTTATCAGACGTCTTATATGAATATATAGATGTCTCTGTTTCGATCCAATGAAAACAGTAAGTCTGGCTAATAGTATCAGACGTCCATAATTGTAATCAGACGTCTTACAACATGTCTGATCCTAAAATTAGACGTCTGATATTGCTGTCAGATTCATGATTGCTTTGATTAATATTGGATTTCGTCCCAATCTCTTCAGACTTGCTTCCAATGGCTAGGAGACCTCCCTCAAGCATTTTTAAAGGTCCCAAACTTGCCTATAAATAGACTACAATACCTTTTAGGCAACACACACCTTTGAGGATTCAATTTCCTTAGAAAATCACTTGCTCACTACGCTTTACTTCCTTTTGCCCTTGTGCTGTGCCAACACTCTGATTGAAGGGCAAACCTACACTCCCGGTGCACTTCATTATGCAAATTCTCAAGGAGTTCCTTTTATGCTTAATTGATAAAGAAGTCATTAATATTTTGGGGTGTTCTATAGGTGTTGTTTCATTCTTATTTTTTGTAGTTTGGATATCCGACCTGTCGGGTCCCTATCTCTTCATTATTAGGGGAGAAACCTCCATTTAGGGATTGGAGGTGGGATTTGTAATTGAGGTACACTACCCTCGTTTAAGTAGTGTGGTTAGTGGATTGATCACTTTGTGATTGAAAATCCTAAGTCAAGGGATTGGCTTAGGTGGTGGTTTTCACCCGTTTTGGATTTTCACCTAAAAATCTTGTGCCTCTTTTTGTGATTGTATTTTTTATCTTACAATATTTTATAAATTCACTATTCACCCCCCTCTAGTGCAATTTTATTTGGTATCAGAGCAGGTTTTCTGCTTTCAGGAGTAATATCCGCAGAAAGATCACATGGAGGGGAGAGTCATTTCCACTGGCAGATCTGAAGGGCAATCCACCACCCAACTACCACTCTTCAAAGCTGAGAATGAAGATGTGGCTTCAAGCCAACGATTTCCCCATTTGGGAGAAATGCGAATTCACATATGTCATTCCCGAGAAACCAGAAACAGGATACATGGTGGAGCAGATTCATCACCTTGGATTGAATGCTAAGGCAATGAACTCACTCTACTGTGCACTCAGCTCGGAGGAATTCAACCGCATTAACCAATGCACAACCACCCACGAGATATGGAGAACCTTAGAGGTAACTCACGAAGGTACGTCTAGAGTTAAATACTCTAAGATTAACATGTTATCGCAGGAATTCGAAGACTTTTCTGAAAACACGCCTCACAGGGCACGTCCTTCCGGGTTAGCTGTGTCATAGGACGTGCAATCTGCGAGAAACCCCTGATAAACCGCCTGTAGTAACCTGCCAGTCCCAAGAAACTACGGATCTCTGTCACTGTACGCGGTCTCTCCCACCTGAGCATTGTCTCAACCTTGGCTGGGTCCACAACCAAGCCATCCCTGGAAATCACATGACCTAAGAAGGTCACCTCCCTTAACCAGAACTCACACTTGCTATATTTGGCGTACAGCCTACATCATCTCAGTGTGTCCAAAATCATCTGCAAGTGCTGTCCGTGTTGCGCCTGATATCGAGAGTAGATGAGCACATCATCAATGAATACCACCATGAACTGATCCAGATACGGTCTGAGCACCCGGTTCATCAAATCCATGAAAGCAGCGGGGGTGTTGGTCAGCCTAAATGGCATGACCAAAAACTCGTAGTGTCCATACCAGGTGCGGAAAGCTGTATTGGAGACGTTGTTCTCTCTGATCCTCAACTGGTGGTAGCCAGACCTTAAGTCTATCTTGGAGAATACCGTGGCATCTCGTAACTGGACAAACAAGTCGTCAATCCTCGGTAGCAGATACCTATTCTTGATGATAGCCTTATTCAGCTGTCTGTAGTCCACACAAAGGCGTAGGGTACCATTCTTCTTCTTCACAAACAATACCGGGGCTCCCCACGGAGATGCACTGGGCCTCACAAAGCCCTTCTCCAGAAGGTCCTACAATTGGGACTTGAGCTCTCGCAGCTCAAGTGGTGCCATCCTGTAAGGTGCCATAGAAATGGGGCTGGTCTCCGGTACCGGTAAGATCTCAAACTCGATTTCACGCTTGGGCAGTAGTCCTGGCAGCTCCTCTGGGAACACGTCGGGGTACTCTCTGACCACCGGGATACTCTGAAAGTCTGCCACGGGGCTACGCTCTGCCACTACATAAGCCAGAAAGCTCTCACACCCTTGGCCCAAAAGTCTCGCCGCCCGAAGTGCAGAAATGCACCTGAAGCCTCCGTCCATTGGCTATCCGTGAAACTCAAAAGAGGGCAACTCTGGTATGGAGAAGGCGATCTTCCTCTCAAAATAGTCTACCGAAGCATGGTAAGCGGACAGCCAGTCCATCCCCAGAATCACGCCAAAGTCCTCCATCGGTATCACAATCAGATCAGCGGAGAGGCTGTGCCTCCCAACACTGATCTCACAACCTGTGTAAACTTCCTCAGCTACAAACAACTGACCTCCCAGACCTTTGATCACAAACAGATCTTCTAACAACACACAGTCCTGCCCTAAACTGACAGCAAAACTAGTAGTGACAAACGAGTGCGTGGCGCCGGAATCAAAAAGTGTGTAAACTAGTCTGCCAGAAACTGTAACCATACCTGCCACCACTGAACCTGAAGCTCTGGCATCTCTGTGTGTCAGGGCGTTGATACGCCCCTCAGCCCTAGGTGCGGACGAAGCAGCCACACTCTGTGTAACGACCCGATTCCCGAGTCCTTACGAGACACGAGAACCGGACCGACTCGACTAATCCCAAGACCTAGTCGTCCAACGAGGAAGTAATCAAAAGAGCAGTAAAATAAACCACATTCAACATGAAATATAACTAGCAGTAACAAAATACAGCAGTAAGAAAAAGAACTACTACAGCATGTACCACCACAACAGTAGAACAACATTCATAACATAACAAGAACTACAAGTAAAGAAAAGTACAGAGGGTAACAAGAACTACTCACTACAGTGGAACAAAAATGGCTCAAAAGAACAGTGGTAACTCTACTGGACCCTACTCGGCCCAGCGTCCTCTGCAGCCGTTGACCCTAGCTGCTCAACACCTGGTCCTGAAAAGTAACGAGTGTAACATGTCAGCGAAACGCTGAGTAGAGTGGCAGCTAAACTAAAGGAGCACTAAAGTGTACAGTAGCTGTTTTATTTTCTTTCTTCCTTTATTTACATATTTCTATTGTTTCACAATTTATCTATTTCTCAGATCCTTTACTTGATCTCGAATGTTCCTCGTGGGAACGATCTTGATTGCAGTCTTTTCCGAACAGTAGAAGTAACACGTGATGCTCTCCTGGCCGGGAGAGTCCCCCGTGGTGATCCTACTCTTAGTCAACCACCCCAAGGTCACTGACAGATGTAACGGTGACTATGGCACGCGCGGTAAACGCACGGGTAGCTACCCCGCACTAGCACGCGGTCAATCGTTTCCGTTAACGGGTGCACCCAAAGCACAGCACGGAACTAGTATAGGGCAGAGCTCTCTCAGTAACAGGGGTCCAACCCCTCCACAGTAACCAAACAGGGGCCTTGCCCCTCCACAGTCCGCGCACCCTCGCCTGACTACCCTGGTTTGCCCAGTGGGCCTAACAAGTCGGTGTAGGTGAGCTAGCAGAACCCTGGGGCTCGTGGGGTAGCTAGTACTCGCCCTACACTAGTAGCTCTCCTCGGTACTGTGTACACGAGGGCCAACAAGTCGGTACAAAGTGGCCAGACCTAACCCCGGGTCCCTGGGCCGGCTGGCTCCGCTCTGCACTAAGTAGGTAACAGGTGCTTCCCCTGGCACTACGTACCCAAGAGACAACGCACCTCCACATCTTTCCTTCTCATTTCCATTTCATTCTCTTTCCAGGAGTTCTACTCCTAATTCCCCGTAGGGTTCTAGCTCTTTTAACTCGGCACATTCAGGTTTCCCCCTTTTCGGTTTCACGTTCATACAACCCATATTCTCAATCATGTTCATTTATTCATAACGGACAGCTGTTAAAATCAATTTACATGCAGCTATTATTTCCTTTCCACAGTTTCCAAGACTGCAATATCTATACTCATTTCACTAATTTTCCAGTCCTAGGATTCATGCCGTACCCTAGGATCTATCATTCAATCTATTTTTCCAGCCCTAGGATTCATGCAATACCCTAGGTTCTATCATTCAATCTGGTTTCTCATTCCTAGGATTCATGCAATGCCCTAGGTTAAATTAATTGTTCCATAATTGTAACAAATTATGTTAATAAATTCTAAAGCCACTCTTGGTCGGAAATCCCGCGCGTCTCCGCAACCCCCGAGACTACAATGGAACGGGGTCCTAACACAAGGAGTTTCTCAGAATAGTATATAATTACTGTAGACAGGTAGAGGATTTTATTCCGAAAAGAACGCAACTTGAAACGCGGAAACAGACTCCGAACGGGCCCTAAACGGGTCGAAAACGACGAAACAGTCTAAAATCAGACGTTTGGAACCTCTTCCAGACGTCTTAAAAAGTGGGTCAGATGGTACTTTTGCTCTGCGTAGTCTCTCAGACGTCCAGAAGCCTGCGGGGGCGTCTGGCCTAGTTCCCAAACGTCCGATGGTCACCCCGGACGTCTGGAAGTCCTTCCAGTCGTCTGGCACTGTGGCTGGACGTCTGATTCGCGTTGGATGCGAATCTCGGTGCCTGCACGTACCACTCATCGCTCTCAGTACAATGGTCGCAGAAAAGGACGAAGGACAAAAAATAACTTACTTGTCAGACATCTGGACAGTCCTCCAGACATCTTCCTCGTCGTCTAGTTGGAATCACAGACGTCTGATTCTGGAAAAACTTCCAGAATCAGAGCTCGACTCGCCCTCTGCCCGCGACGCACGGCCACGCCGCACCTCGTCCGCCTGCTTCTCGAGTTGCAGCAGCCCTCCAGCGACGCTCCACGCCCGCGGCTCCCCCGCCGGCCGGCTCTAGCTACCCTGGCAAGTTCGAGCCCTCACGGCTGAGCGTCTCCTCCCTCGCGCAACGCCTCCTCCTGCACACCCGCCGTGGCTGCCGCTGCCGCCGCTTGCTCACTCTCGCACTCTCGCACCGGCTGGAAGAGGAAGAAGGGAGCGGAGGGGACGAGAGTGAGGGAGAGGGCGAGGCCCTTTCTAAAGCCGTGCGGGGAGAGAGAGAGAGGGGGGGCAGCGCCTGCGCCCGCAGGAGGAGAGGGAAAAAGAGGGTATCCGCAGGTCTGCGTGCGCAGGTGCGCAGACGAAATCCACTGTGCCGCAGAAATTAAATCCCAGACGTCTGGTTAGACATCTGGGCCAGCTCCGAAATGTCTTAAGGGATGTTTTGAAGCTGCGTTCGTAACACTCTGCGTTGGACGGGTAGCCGCTGGCCGGTACCCTCCCCACGACTACTGTCCTCCCTTAAGCGCCTGGGAACATCGGCTTCCTGCTCGTCCTCCAGTGCACGACGCGGGGAGCATCTGCTGACCTCTAGCCCTAGACGGGCAGTCCCTCCTGATGTGGCCCGGCTGGCCACATTGGTAGCAAAGGGGAACTCGACTCCCGCCCTCAATAGGTCCCTGCTGATAGTTGGGCAGGGGTCCGGTGCTGGCAGCTGGTCCCTGTCGGGGGCCCCCAAAGGCCACTGACGGCCCCACAAAGCGTGACAGCTCTCCTGCAGGCGCCGCGTGCCTTCTCTCTCGTCGGCCCTGTGAGAGGTCTGGCTGGTAGGGCCTCTTCCGTTCGCTGTCGGTATCACGTGCGGTCGGGTTGGTCTCCTCATATGTCATAGCTGCCTCCACTACCCTTGAGAATGTAGGCAGCTTTAGGGGTTTAACATACCCCCGGATAGTAGGTCGGAGCCTCTTGGTGAACCTCCAAAGGCGCTCCTCCTCAGTAGCTACAGCTGTCGCGGCGAAATGAGATAGCTCCAAAAAATGCGTGCGGTACGCGCTCACGGTCATCGTCCCCTGGCGGAGAGTGTGGAACTCCCGCCTCCTCTGGTCCTGCCATGTCTGAGGAAAGTACTACTCGCAGAAGAGGGTGACTAACTGGTCCCAAGTCGGCTCGGCCCTCTCCTGACTTCTGACTGCCCTCCACCATATGTGTGCCGCGCTCTCCAGCTGGTACGTGGCAAAGGTCACGCGGCACTCCGCAGGGGGGTGAAGGGTGTCAAACACCTTCTCGATCTGCTTGAGCCAGTCCTCCGCCTCAGTTGAGTCCTCATCCCCCTTGAAGGAGGGGGAACTTTCGGAACTGTCCGAAAAGCTCGTAATGGCGCTGAAGTGGGGAAACTGGTATGCCCCCAGGCAAGGAGGGCTCATGCTCGGAAGCGTCAGAGGACAGTGGGGGCAGTGGAGGACCACCCCCTCCCCCATGTCCAGTGCTGTGTCTGTTTCGCGGTCCGACAGATGACTCCCCCTCTGCAGCCCCAGGGAGAGGCACCTGTGGAGGCGGGTGAAGTTCCCCTTGTACGATCTCCCGTATTAGCTGGGCGAGATCTTGGGCCTGAACGCCCGGAAGTAGTGGCTGATCCACTAAGACGTCGGGCTTAATGCGTCCACCCCTTCGACCTCGTCCTCGGCTGCGTCCGTGGCCCGCCTCAATGACTCCACGTCGAGGCATCTCCTGCAAGGAGATGCGAACACGGAACAGAAAGACGTCAATTCCACAGACATTCAACAAAGGTACTCAGAATAGATGTCAAGGAGATGCGAACACGGAACAGAAAGACGTCAATTCCACAGACATTCAACAAAGGTACTCAGAATAGATGTCAAAAGGTACGTTGCGGTGGTTACTCTAGTCACAAGTACGTAAATTGGTTATTTTTTTTTTGAAATAAGCACGTGAATTGGTTATTTTCCAGCTAGTTGGTTTACTTCTCGAGACGACCTTGCTCTGATACCACCTTGTTACAACTCGGTTCCCGAATCCCTACAGGACACGAGACCGGACCGACTTGACTGATCCCAAGACCCAGTTGTCAAATGAGGAAGTAACCAAAAAGCAGTAAAATAAGCCACATTCACCATGCAAGCAACTAACAGAAACAATAGTATAGCAGTAAAGAAATGAACTACTACAGTACACACCACCACAACAGTCGGAAGTAAATGAGTACAGGAATATAATGTTCATAATGAAAGTGTACAGAAGTGTAATAAACTACTCACTACAACAGGAAACGGTGATAACGGCCGATAACTTATGACTAGGTTTTGTTGTTTTGTTACAGAAATTATGTTGTAGTACAGATAGTCATTGCCATTATTACAATTTATTACTCGAAAATAAAAGAGTTCCCGAGGTCGAACTCAGGGAGCAAGTTATATTCTAGAAGTACGAAGTTTCTATTACAAAAATAAAGAGAGAGAGAGAGAGAATTTGTTGGCTCCTCCTTCTTTTCTGCTCTCGTTTGTCTTCTTTTCTCTTCTCTTTTTTTTTTTCTTCTTCTTTCTTCTTCTTGCAGTCCTTCTTCCTTGGCCTTCTTCTTTTTCTTTTTCCTTCTCTTCTCTTGCGGTCTGCTTCCTCTTCTTCTGCTCTTTCTTTTCTCGGCCAAGTGTGTTCTTCTTTCTCTTCGTCTTCTGCTTCCTTCAGCTCTTTGTCTTCTTCTCTTCTTCTTTTTCTTCTTCCTGCCTTCTCTTCTTCTTCTTCTTCCTTCTGTTCTTCTTCTTTCTGTCCATCTCTTTCTTTTTCTTCTTCCTTGCGGTCCTGTTCTTTTCTGCTGTGGCTTTCTTCTTCTTCTTCTTCTTCTTCTTCCTTCTGTTCTTCTTCTTCGCTTGTGCCTGCACACTCAAAGTTCGATCAGAGGGTAAAACCTACTCTACCCTCCCCCCATGTCTCTCTCTCTCAGAATTCGCTCTTAGGAAAGCTCTCCCAGAGCAACCGGTTAATCGGGTATGCGGGTCGCGCCCGAGTCCAGGCCCACCGACGTGAGGTGGTGGGCGAGGAGTGCAGGTCGGGCTAATCGGGTCGGGCTAGGTCCGCGGGGCGTGAGCGCGGACGAGGCCGGATAATCGGGCGGGTGAAGGGGACCTCACCCCGTGATTTGAGGCGAACAGCTTAAGGCACTTTTTGCCTTTAAGCGCCTGCTCGCCTCAGTGAGTTTTTGAGGTGGGACTAAATGTCCCACCCCGATTGGACGCCCGCGCGGAGGAGGTAGCGTACAATCGAGGCTCCACGTGAAGGCTTTGCCCCAACTGTAGCCTGGGACTTCTTTGCGGAGATGCCCCGTGCAGCCTGGGAATCTGACCTGGGCGTGGCGCGCCTGGAGGAGCAGGTTGAAGAAGCTGCTTCACTCAGTAATGGCAGCGGCGAGCGAAGTACCTGCTCACAGAGAAACGGCCTCTCGGCCTAATCAGATACGCGGAGGACCTTCGCCGTAGCACGGCGAAGGTGGTCGGGGGGTCTGCAGGTGGCGGGGCGGAGCCTAAGGGCCACCCTAGGTCAAACTGCAGGTTGGGAGATGGGTTTGGTCGGTGGTTCTGCGGAGGGCAATTGGTGGGAAGTGGAAGGGCAGAGGTTGATCAGGGTGAGGAGGCGGAGGTTCTGTGAGGGTCGGCGAGCCGTGTGGGGTGTTGGAGTGACGGGAGCGGGTTGCCGGAGTTTGGCCGGAGGTGGGGAAGGTGAGAGTGTTTGGGCGAGGTCGAGGGCGACAGTAAAGATTTACAGTGAGAAAAAGAAAGAGGGGAGGAAGAGGAGAGCTTACACCTACCTAGCGGGACGAGGGGGGGCTGGAGCAGGCGACTGTCATATCGATTGTCGCCGGAGAAGAAGCTGCCCAGAGAGAGGGGCGGCGGCGAGGAGAGGGCTGGAGAAGTGCGCGCTGGGTGCGGCGCGGCGCGGGAAGAGCGAGGGAAGGCAGCCCTGCTGCTGGTAGTGCGGCAGAGCGACGAGGAGGAGGAGGAGAAACCGCCGGAGCAAGGGGGCCTCTTTCGGAGTGGGAAGAGAGGAAGTGAGGGGGTATCTCCGTCATATCCGAGCTGGAGAGTTCGGCAGAGCGTCGAGGGTTTTTATAGAGGCCAAAAACAGAGAGGAGGGCGGAGGGAGACGACGTGTCTCCCTCACCGGAGGACGCCGGAGATGGAGACCCATATCGTCCGTGCGTTCGCACGGGCGGTATGGGCGATTGCAGCGATCAGGGGGGTGTTCCTGCGACGGCAGACGTCGCAGGGAACCCCCGATTGTCTTGGCAGAGGGTCTCCCTCACTCTGCGCGGCGCCATGCTCCCGCAAAGTCGCCGGAGCAAGTCGCTACTCAGAGTTTTGCAGGGAGGACCCAAATGCAAAGAACGAAGAAGAGTTAGGGGCTAAAACGTGAGGATTTCAAAAGCTGAGGACCAAAAAGCAAAGTCGGTCAAGAAGGTCTCTTCCTAGGCTCAAGTTTTTATACATGACTAAATGGGACCTAAGGATTCTGATGGTGAATTTTATTTCTAGATCAAACCTTGTTTGATCGGTTAATTTACGCAAAAACCCAAATTAAGTTATTAATTGGGCATGGTTCTCAATGTAGGTCAAAATGGGTTTCCAAGGCCAAATCGAAGGTTCTAAACCCTAGAAATTATTTTTATATGATTTTTAGAGGATTTATTTCATTTTTACTTTGCCTCGAACCTCGTGAATTGAAGTGGGTTTGTTTTAGGGTTACAGAATGTCATTTATTTCTTAAATTGCTCATGAACCCATTTCTGATTGATTCAACCCACTTTTTATCTTATTTAGATCATTTGACCTATGTTCGGTCTCTGAGAAATTCCGTTTATGTACTGCAATGGTGAAATTGCAGTTTTTAACCTTTATTTCATGTTTTCTTCTCAGAACACTTATTCCTCAATTAAGCCCTTTGCTAAGTTATGTAGGAGCTTTTATCTTCTGTATTAGGTCAAAATGAGCTAGTTATGGCTCATGATGAGGTTTTCATCATACCCCCATGCCTAGCTTTTGCTAGTCCCTTAGCAAAAACTTAAGGTTTCAACCCTTGTTCTAGACCATGATGTTCTTAATAGCTTCAGATAAGTGCTTTTTCATTTGAACTTAGATTATGTTAGAATGCTGACTATAGGCCTAAAAGGTATTCTAGTACCAATTAAGATCCAGATCTGTCTAGCCTCAGCCTCAGTCTTTGGCAAAGGTTTTTAAGGCCTACAAGAACTAACCTAAGGTCTATTGGACTTTGTGGTTAAAGCACCCATGCTTGAAATGATTTTAGTCCTGGCTCAGTTCGCAGTGCATTTTGTAAGAGAGAGAGATAGAAAATTTTTCTGTTTGGAAAGTTTTCTCTCTCTTTTTATTTCTAGCTTAGGATTGGCTTTTCAACACGGTCTGTATCAGATTCCTTGCTCCCATCATCAATCCTCAAGGGTTCCTGGCATTCGATGCTTCGAGATAGCACCGCCCATGGTAACCCCCGGAACCCTGGCTATTGAGATTTCGAGATAATCCCATCCATGGTGTTCCGTGGCCGAATCCAGACCCTGGCAATTGACACTTCATGATAATGCCATCCATGGAATCTGAACCAGCAGAGTGCTTACATGCCCCCAGTAGGATATGTAAATATCCTAAGAGACAAGCACCGAGGAGATGATATTTTGTTACGCGTCTTCGAGGGGATTTCCCACCTCTCCGCGCTGGGAACTCGTCCAAATCAACTTGTGTTGATTGGCCGCTCCTATTCTAGGTGTACTTTTTAGAATTTTTGCGACGCCTCTGCGTGATTTTGATTTTTACGCTTACTGAACCAGGTTGTGTGTGAGGTTAGGGTGCTTAGGTTACTGAGTCCTGTAGACCAAAGTTAGTTAATGAGACCAAATACTCCCTAAGTCTTGGACCTAATACTTAAGCTTTTCATTTTCCTCAACCTCTTGAGGAGTGTCTAGATCTTAATGGGTACTAAGAGTCTATCCAAGAATGCCTAAAGTTTGCGTTCTTACTAATCTTATTGTGCACTTTTCATTTCTTTTCCTGAATAAGGTCTAGAACTTAAGTTAATTCCTTAGTTCCTTACTAATGACTATCAATTTTTTTCCTTCATTTTTGTGCTCCTATTTCATTTTGATTCCTTTTTCTCCTCCCATATCCCAAAATTCCTCCTCTCATTTTATTATCTTTTTCAAAAATTTTTAATTTTTTTGGTATTTTTGGCATATGTGAATTTTTTGTTTAAAACCTTCTCTTACAAGTTTTGCACCTTCATACCCCCCATGCCTAAGATTTTTAATGTCCTCATTGTAACCTAGGGGGTTTTTATTTACTTAGTTCATTCCTTATGACAGATGTTTGGATGAGTGAATGGGTCGGGATGAATTTTGCGGACGATTTCTAATCCTAGATGCAAGCATCCGAGGTGGAGTCGGCTATCTTAAAGGGTGAACCTTAAGTGCACAAAGGTGTCAAAAAGGTTTTAGATTTTCAGAAAATGACGGGCTGCCTCCCGTTAAGCGCTGAGTTTTACGCCATCGGCTGGGCGCAATAAGCTCAAGGGGAATGGAGGATGAGAGATGATTCAGCCAAATCAGTAGAAGTCACATCAATGAATGGCTTGAGTCTCTGACCGTTCACGATGAAAGGTTCGGAATCGTGGCTGAGTGGACCGATTTCGATTGCTCCATTTCCAAAAACCTGTCGGACTAAATATGGTCCGACCCACTTGGATCGCAGTTTTCCCAGGAAAAGTTTAAGTCGGGCTTCAAAGAGTAGGACCTTTTGACCAGGATGAAAAATCTTTCTCGAGATATGCTTGTCATGGAAGGCTTTAACCTGCTCCTTGTAGAATCGCGAGTTCTCATATGCGTCTAGGCGTAATTCATCGATCTCGCTGATTTGAAGTTTTCTGTGGGTTCCAGCCTTTGAAAGATCTAGATTACAGTTCCGTACTGGACAATAGGCTTTATGCTCCAGTTCTATGGGAAGGTGACACGCCTTTTCGTACACCAGTCTAAAGGGAGACATGCCTAATTGGGTTTTGTGGGCGGTCCTATAGGCCCACAATGCTTCCGGAAGTCGAGACAACCAGTCCTTCCTGTCAGGTCGAACAGTGACTTACAGGATTTTCTTGATCTCCCGATTTGACAGCTTAGCTAGACCATTAGTTTGGGGGTGGTAAGGAGTAGAGATTCGGTGAGACACCCCATATTTGGTCATCAGTGACCTAAACTGAGCATTTGTAAAATGGGTCCCCCCATCAGAGATTATAGCACGGGGAATCCCGAACCTTGAGAAAATGTTTTGATGAATAAATTTGAGAACAATTTTGTGACCACAGGTTCGGGTCGGTATGGCTTCAATCCATTTGGACACGTAGTCCACAGCAAGCAGAATGTATTCGAAACCATCCGAAACAGGAAAGGGGCCCATAAAATCAATCCCCCAAACATCAAAGATTTCGCATACGAGAATTGGTTGCAAAGGCATCATGTCGCGATGGCTCATGTTGCCCAAAGTTTGGCAACGACTGCATGCCTTGCAATGACTGTATGCGTCTTTGAATAGTGTGGGCCAGTTAAAGCCGCACTGGAGGACTTTTGATGCGGTTTTATGCCCAGAGAAATGGCCACCGCATGCCTGGTCATGGCAGAAAGAGAGGATATTGTTGAATTCCTCTTCCGGGACACATCGCCGGATGATTTGATCAGCACCTATGCGGAAGAGGTACGGGTCTTCCCAAATGTAATACTTGGCATCAGAGCGCAATTTGTCTTTCTTGGCCTTCGGCCAATTAGACGGGATCTGATGAGATGCCAAGTAATTTACTATATTAGCAAACCATGGAAGGCTAGTACCGATAGTCAGCAGGTGCTCATCGGGAAAATGCTCAGTGATGGGTCCGGAAGGGTTGATAATCTCAGAAGGAAGACGGGACAGATGGTCGGCTACCACATTCTGCCTTCCCGCCTTGTCGCGAATCTCAAGATCGAATTCTTGCAACAGCAAGATCCATCGGATTAATCGAGGTTTCGCATCCTTCTTTGCAAGGAGATGCCTCACAGCCGTGTGATCCGAGTAGATGATGACATGGGAACCCAGGAGATACGATCGAAAATTTTCAAGGGCAAATACTACGGCTAGAAGCTCTTTCTCTGTAACCTTATAGTTACGCTGAGCCTCGTCAAGTGTCTTGCTAGCGTAGTAGATGACCACGGGTTTCCCGTCAACTTTCTGCCCCAGGACCGCTCCTACAGTGAAATTAGATGCATCGCACATGATCTCAAAAGGTTGAGACCAGTCAGGGGATCGTAGGATAGGTGCCTGGGTGACTCGGTCACGCAGGTTTTCAAAGGTCAGTGTGCATTCCTTGGATATTTCAAAGGGTACATCCTTAGAGAGAAGAGAAGTCAAGGGGCGCACGATTTTCGAGAAGTACGGAATGAAACGACGGTAAAAATCGACGTGCCCTAGAAAAGAATGGATGTCCCTGATCGAGCTAGGCATAGGAAGGCGGGAGATCAGATCAACCTTAGCTCGATCCACTTGGATGCCTTTTTCTGAAATCAAATGTCCCAGGACAATTCCCTTAGGCACCATGAAATGGCTCTTTTCCCAGGAAAGAACCAAATTCACATCGATGCAACGCCTGAGTATCTGGACCAAGTGTTGGAGGCAATCGTCAAATGATGCTCCAAAAACTGAAAAGTCATCCATGAAGACTTCCAGATAGTCACCTACCATATCTAAAAATATGGCAAGCATGCACCGCTGAAAAGTAGCGGGTGCATTGCAGAGACCGAAAGGCATCCTTCGAAATGCGTACGTCCCGAAGGGGCAGGTGAACGTGGTCTTTTCTTGGTCCTCAGGATGGATTGCCACCTGGTTGTAACTGGAGTACCTGTCAAGAAAGCAGAAGAACCTATTTCCCGCTAGTTTCTCGAGAATCTGATCAATGAAAGGCAGTGGGAAATGATCCTTCTTCGTGGAGGAATTGAGTCGACGGTAATCTATACAGACTCTCCACGCGTTGGCTAATCGGGAAGGAATGATTTCTCCGATCTTAGTCGTTATAGTGGTGAGTCCTGCCTTCTTGGGCACGACCTGAATTGGGCTCACCCAACGACTATCCGAGATCGGGTAGATGATTCCAGCATCTAACCACTTGATGATCTCCTTCTTCACGACCTCCTACAGATTGGGGTTCAAGCGTCTCTGCATTTCACGAGAAGGTCGTGCGCCCTCTTCTGAATAGATATGATGAGTACAATAAGAGGGACTTATTCCAGTCAAATCATCGAGAGTCCACCCGATGCTCTGCGATGTTGCTGGAGAACAGTAATCAGACGGGATTCCTGTTCGGGATTGAGGTTGGAATTGATAATCACAGGAAGGGTCTGATTAGAACCCAAAAAGATGTATTTCAAGTGAGCAGGAAGAGGCTTCAACTCGAGGATAGGGTTATCAGCAGCAGCGGGTGGTTCAGTATAGATGTGAGGTTCAAGGGTAGGAGTTACTGGGTTGTTTCTATCTGGATTCAACTCCTCTGTTTGCGGGTCAAGATCCTTCTGTGGTTGATGAGGCATAATCGAGTCATTCTGGAGGTGTGATTCATCAACCAAAATCCTAACGTCACAAATCTGTTCGATGACACCGCAATTAATTCCTTGTTGGGCCTTAAATATATCAATTTTCAAGGTTTGATTCCCAAATTTGAGCTCTATTTGGCCCTCCTCACAGCTAATGTTGGCTCTAGCAGTAGCCAAGAAAGGTCTCCCTAAAATGATTGGTGTATCCCTAGGGTTCTCAGGTGCATCCATATCTAAGACTATGAAGTCCACGAGGAAATAGAAATCCCGCACTCTTACGATAACATCCTCGAGAAGCCCTTTTGGTGACTTTATAGATCGATCTGCGAATTGTAATGTCACCTCGGTTGGTTTTAGCTCAGATTCTTCTAGATGGTCAAGTAAGGATGTGGGTATCAGGTTTATGGATGTACCTAAGTCTAGCAAAGCTCTATCAAATTGGGTATCACCTATCTTGCAGGAAATCAGGGGAGTACCAGGATCTTTTGCCTTGGGTGGGAGTCTACTGAGGATTACAGAGCTTGCTTGCTCTGACAGAACAATTGGGCTCTCGCCCTTGGTTCGCGGCTTACGCTGGGGTGTACACATATTCTTAAGAAATCGTGCGTAAGCCGGTACGTGGCGGATTGCATCCATCAAGGGGATGTTTATGTGGACCTGCTCAAAGAGCTTGACCAGGTCCTCCTCAGGTGCCACGGGCTTGGAGGTCTTCTTTCCCTTTGTCAAGGCCTCGGGAAACGGGATCTTGGTTGGTTCTTCTAGGATAGGTCCAGGTTTTGGATCTGGGATAGGGGTGGGAACATCCTGGATTACTGTCCTAGGATTGGGATCACTACCAGGCTTAGAGTGGTTTGGATGAGGTGGGTCTTGGGTTTCCTTACCACTACGGGTTGTTACGGAATTAAGTCCTGCCTGGTTTTGGTTGGGATTGGGTAAGATGGGTTGCTGCTGGTAACCTGCAAAAGAAGTGGAGGCCTCTATCCCATCGGGTGAAGGAACAGAGGGGGCCTGATAAATCATATGGGCATGGCCCGGGTTTGGGTTCATAACGCGCCGCTGGGTTGGCACGGTATTTGGATTAGGAAGAGGTTGGGAAGGAAGAGTGCCTGGCTGGCGAGAGTTTGCCAACTGGGTCAATTGGTTTCGGACCTCTGTAAGTTCATCCTTGTGTTGTTTTTGAATAGCCGCATTGGTTCTTTGAATGTCAGCCAGAGTCTGAAGGATAAGGGACATTTGATCCTGATTTGGCCCTGATGGATAAGTAGGGTTGGGCCGAGGCTGAGGCAGCTGGTAAGGACGAGGGGGTTGTGGGCGGGGTTGAAAGGGTGGTCTTTGGGTTTGGCAAATGGGTCGTTTTGGATGGCGTTGAGGTCCTTGCAGGTCTGAGGAACCTTCAGAGAGTCAGAGAAAGAGGGAATGGAATTCCCTGAGCTGACATAGAAAGGATCGGATGATGGATATGGATCCATCCCAGGAGAAGATCGATGGAGAATGTTTTGCACAGTCTCCCGTGTGGAAGGAGGCTGTGTAAAGGAGCTATGCGTAGAGGTGGCTCGCTGCAAGTGCTGAGTCAGCTCATCCACCTTCTTTTCAATGATTGAGACCTTGTCCAATCGACTGGCCATTAATTCCAAGTCGACTGATGCAGATAGGCCCTACATCTCATGTGCTCCCCTAAGATTCGTCGATGCGCGGGTATTCGTCCTGTCGAATAATCCCATGGAGTCATTGTTGATGGAGTTCTCGCACATGTTTTCGAGAATCTCCCACACGGTGTCCTCATGTTGACCCGTGATATTTCCTCCGCAGGTTGCATTGACGAAAAGACGGATGTCCTCGCGGAGTCCCTGGTAAAAAGATTGGACCTGTTCCCATTTAGGAACTCCGTGATGGGGGCACTTTCTCATGAGATCCTGAAAACGATCCCATGCCTCATGGAGAGGTTCCCCTATTTGTTGAGTGAAGTGAGTAATCTGATGGTGCAAGGTGTTGGTCCGACCAACGGGAAAGTACTTTTTCAAAAACTCGGACTGAAGTTCTTCCCTAGTGTTGATCTACCGGGTCTGAGTTTGATACCAATGAGCGGCCTTGTCCATAAGAGAAAAGGAGAACATCTTCATGAGAAGAATATCCCGATTTTGCGCGTCTGACCCAAAAGTTTGGGCCAGATGCTTTAGCTGTTTGATATGCTGGAAGGGATCTTCGGAATTAAGCCCATGGAATTTAGGTATAGCATGAATCATGTTGGGCTTCAATTCGGAATCAGGTCCTCCAGTCGGGATTCTGACTCGAGGCTCAATGGCCACCGTAGCAGGATTGTAGTGGTCCCGCATCATAGGACGCTGCGGTGGGTGCATAAAGTTTTGGAAGAGGTCATTGAGTCGCTGGAGCTGGTGCTCCAGATTGTTTTCTTCCTCAAGAGGCTGAGCCATGATGGGGGAAGAAGAAGAACTTGGTTCTGAATCAGAAGAGAGAATAATGTGAGGGGGTTGCTGCATAAACACGGGCGTCGAGGCTTGGCCTTGACGAGAGCGAATTCCTAATGGAGATCTTAAGGGTGGTCTTAAGGATCTCCTACCGTTCATGCACTGTTGGAGTGGAAGAGGTTAGAAAGTGCTGGACCCAATCAAGGCATCCAAAAATGTGTTGGGCGTCTATAGAGGTGCGGGGTAGATGGACCCCTTGATCAGAAAGATCGTCCACCTGAGAATTACCTGGGCAGCCAGAGAGGGTGAGTCCCGTAAAGACCCCTACACGGTAGAGCGTCCCCACGGGTTACAGGGTTTCCCCCACCCGACCTCTCTTGTCACTGAGATTCCAGGTAGACCAGAATGGGGATCTTGACCTCTTAAGTCTACCAATTTTAGTTTAAGGTCAGGGTGCTTAAAGTTACACTTGAACTCTTAGGTATTTTGAGTGAGAAAGTGACCTAATTTTAAGGTTGGTTGACCCAAGGGGTCAACTTTACCTCTTGTTCCTTTGAGAGCTTTTGGGTTCTTTCTTTTAGGGTTCAAATGTTTAGAGAGCCAATTGCTTAGGGTTTCTCTTGTATAGGTATGTTCAATCAATGGCTTAGGCACTCTTCTTTTGGATTTCTTAATTCTTGATTTAAGTAGTGTGTCTCTAAAACCCTAATGTTGAATCTTATGTTGGCTCTACTTGATCCATTTAACTCCTTGTTTGGGTAATTAGGGCTCAAGCAAGGATGTGTTAGCCCTTAATTACCTTTTAAAATTGTGTGCAGGAATAGTGGTTCTGAGAACATGCAGCTATTACTATGTATGAAAGATAGGTTACTCCTAGTTTTTCTTTGTTTTTCTTCTTTCAATTTTAGGGTTTAACGGGAAGTTACCTGTCCTTGGAGTGGCTGTGGTGCGGCTGTGTCTTTCAATTTTTTCTTTACCAGCACACGAGAGAGAAAAAGATCAGCAATTGTTAAAAAGAAATGACAAAACTTCTAGAATAGCCGTTGCTCCCCGGCAACGGCGCCAAGTGATAACGGCTGATAACTTATGACTAGGTTTTGTTGTTTTGTTACAGAAATTATGTCGTAGTACAGATAGTCATTGCCATTATTACAATTTATTACTCGAAAATAAACGAGTTCCCGAGGTTGAACTCAGGGAGCAAGTTGTATTCTAGAAGTACGAAGTTTCTATTACAAAAATAAAGAGAGAGAGAATTTGTTGGCTCCTCCTTCTTTTCTGCTCTCGTTTGTCTTCTCTTTTTTTTTTTCTTCTTCTTTCTTCTTCTTGCAGTCCTTCTTCCTTGGCCTTCTTCTTTTTCTTTTTCCTTCTCTTCTCTTGCGGTCTGCTTCCTCTTCTTCTGCTCTTTCTTTTCTCGGCCAAGTGTGTTCTTCTTTCTCTTCGTCTTCTGCTTCCTTTAGCTCTTTGTCTTCTTCTCTTCTTCTTTTTCTTCTTCCTGCCTTCTCTTCTTCTTCTTCTTCCTTCTGTTCTTCTTCTTTCTGTCCATCTCTTTCTTTTTCTTCTTCCTTGCGGTCCTGTTCTTTTCTGCTGTGGCTTTCTTCTTCTTCTTCTTCTTCTTCCTTCTGTTCTTCTTCGCTTGTGCCTGCACACTCAAAGTTCGATCAGAGGGCAAAACCTACTCTACCCTCCCCCCGCGTCTCTCTCTCTCAGAATTCGCTCTTAGGAAAGCTCTCCCAGAGCAACCGGTTAATTGGGTATGCGGGTCGCGCCCGGGTCCAGGCCCACCGGCGTGCGGTGGTGAGCGAGGAGAGTAGGTCGGGCTAATCGGGTCGGGCCAGGTCCGCGGGGAGTGAGCGCGGACGAGGTCGGATAATCGGGCGGGTGAAGGGGACCTCACCCTGTGATCTGAGGCGAACAGCTTAAGGCACTTTTTGCCTTTAAGCGCCCGCTCGCCTCAGTGAGTTTCCGAGGTGGGACTAAATGTCCCACCCCAATTGGACGCCCGCGCGGAGGAGGCAGCGTACAATCGAGGCTCCACGCGAAGGCTTTGCCCCAACTGCAGCCTGGGACTTCTTTGCGGAGATGCCCCGCGCAGCCTGGGAGTCTGACCTGGGCATGGTGCGCCTGGAGGAGCAGGTCGAAGAAGCTGCTTCACTCAGCAATGGCGGCGGCGAGCGAAGTACCTGCTCACAGAGAAACGGCCTCTCGGCCTAATCAGATATGCGGAGGACCTTCGCCGTAGCACAGCAAAGGTGGTCGGGGGTTCTGCAGGTGGCGGGGCGGAGCCTAAGGGCCGCCCTAGGTCAAACTGCAGGTTGGGAGATGGGTTTGGTCGGTGGTTCTGCGGAGGGAAATTGGTGGGAAGTGGAAGGGCGGAGGTTGATCAGGGTGAGGAGGCGGAGGTTCTGTGAGGGTCGGCGAGCCGTGTGGGGTGCTGGAGTGACGGGAGCGGGTTGCCGGAGTTTGGCCGGAGGTGGGGAAGGTGAGAGTGTTTGGGCGAGGTCGAGGGCGACAGTAAAGATTTACAGTGAGAAAAAGAAAGAGGGGAGGAAGAGGAGAGATTACACCTACTTAGCGGGACGAGGGGGGGCTGGAGTAGGCGACAGTCATATCGACTGTCTCCGGAGAAGTAGCTGCCCAGAGAGAGGGGCGGCGGCGAGGAGAGGGCCGGAGAAGCACGCGCTGGGTGTGGCGCGGCGCGGGAAGAGCGAGGGAAGGCAGCCCTGCTGCTGGTAGTGCGGCAGAGTGACGAGGAGGAGGAGGAGAAACCGCCGGAGCAAGGGGGCCTCTGTCGGAGTGGGAAGAGAGGAAGTGAGGGGGTATCTCCGTCAGATCCGAGCTGGAGAGTTCGGCAGAGCGTCGATGGTTTTTATAGAGGCCAAAAACAGAGAGGACGGCGGAGGGAGACGACGTGTATCCCTCGCCGGAGGACGCCGGAGATGGAGACCCATACCGTCCGTGTGTTCGCACGGGCGGTATGGGCGATTGCAGCGATCAGGGGGGTGTTCCTGCGACGGCAGACGTCGCAGGGAACCCCCGGTTGTCTTGGCAGAGGGTCTCCCTCACTCTGCGTGGCGCCATGCTCGCGCAAAGTCGCCGGAGCAAGGCGCTGCTCAGAATTTTGCCGGGAGGACCCAAATGCAAAGAACGAAGAAGAGTTAGGGGCTAAAACGTGAGGATTTCAAAAGCTGAGGACCAAAAAGCAAAGTCGATCAAGAAGGTCTCTTCTTAGGCTCAAGTTTTTATACATGACTAAATGGGACCTAAGGATTCTGATGGTGAATTTTATTTCTAGATCAAACCTTGTTTGACCGGTCAATTTACGTAAAAACCCAAATTAAATTATTAATTGGGCATGGCTCTCAATGTAGGTCAAAATGGGTTCCCAAGGCCAAATCGAAGGTTCTAAACCCTAGAAATTATTTTTCTATGATTTTTAGAGGTTTTATTCCATTTTTACTTTGCCTCGAAACTCTTGAATTGAAGTGGATTTGTTTTAGGGTTACAGAATGTCATTTAATTCTTAAATTGCTCATGAACCCATTTCTGAATGATTCAACCCACTTTCTATCTTATTTAGATCATTTGACCTATGTTCGGTCTCTGAGAAATTCCGTTTATGTATTGCAATGGTGAAATTGCAGTTTTTAACCTTTATTTCATGTTTTCTTCTCAGAACACTTATTCCTCAATTAAGCCCTTTGCTAAGTTATGTAGGAGCTTTTCTCCTCTGTATTAGGTCAAAATGAGCTAGTTATGGCTCATGATGAGGTTCTCATCAGGGTACAACAGAAAGCTACAACTACTGGGCTCTACTTGGCTTAGCACCCTCTGCAGCCGTAGGCTCTGGCTGCTCAACACCTGGACCTGAAAAATGTTATGAGTACAAAACGTTTGCGAACGCTGAGTAGAGTGGCAACCAACTAGCTAAAACAGTAAAGTTGGACAGGAAGCTGTTGTTTTTTTCAACTTCTTTCTTTAACTAATTATTCTTTCTTTCATCACTTGGTTTATTTATCAGGTCTCTTTCTTGATCTCGAATATTCCTCGTGGGAACGATCTTGATTGCAGTCTTTTCCGAAGAGTAGAACTAGCACGTGGTGCTCTCCTGGCCGGGAGAGTCCCCCGTGGTGGTCCTACACTCAGTCAACCACCCCAAGGTCACTGACAGACGTAACGGTGACTACGGCACGCACGATAAACGCACGGGTAGCTACCCAACACTATTACGCGGTCAGTCGTTTCCGTTAGCGGGTGCGCCCAAAGCATAGTACGGAACCAGTCTAGGGTATAGCTCTCTCAGTAACAGGGGTCTAGCCCCTAAGAACCAAACAAGGGTCTCGCCCCTCCACAGTCCGCGCACCCTCGCCTGACTACCCTGGTTTTCCCAGTGGGCCTAACAAGTCAGTGTAAGGAGGCTAGCTGAACCCCGGGCCCCGTGGGGTGGCTAGCTCTCTCCCTACACTAGTAGCTCTCCCCGATACTGTGTACGCGAAGGCCAAAAAGTTGGTACAAAGTGGCTAATCCTAACCCCGGGTTCCAACCATAGGGCGGCTAGCTCCGCTCTGCACTAAACAGGGGGACAGTCGCTCTCCTTGGTACTCCATACATATGGGCCAGCTCACTTCCCCATTTACATTTCCAGTTCCATTCCATTTATTTCCAGGAGCTCTACTCCTAATTCCCTGTAGGGTTCATGTTCATGTTTCGCCAAGCCATACCAGGTTCCATCATTTTTATTTCCATTTCTCAGGTTCTACACATGTAACATGTAACTTTCTAGGTTTATTCGCAGGTAGCTCGTGTTTCCAACATTTAATCTTCCATTTTCAGTTCATATACATGCAGCTCATATTATGACATTTAACGTAAACAACAGGAATTTACATGCAACAGTTTGCTAACACAAGTACTTTACATTTCACAGGCAGCTGTTATTCATTTACAAGCAATTGTTATTATTCTATCTACTCATCTAAGACTGCAATCCATACATTCCATACAAATATTTCTGTGTCTCTAGTCCTATGATTCATGCAATATCCTAAGATCTAACATTCATTCCACATATGCATTCAGGTTTGCAATTAAACTAGGGGAAGCCACTCTACCAGTAAACCCAGGAGTAGTGGGGGCTTAATCGGTAGGTCCACGTGCCTCAGCAAACCCCAAACCCGCAACAGAACGAGGTCCTATTACAAAGATCATTCACAAGAGACTACTCAGAACAGGATAAAAAGTATTCCAAGAAATAGAGGAATTTATACGGAAACAACGGTATCTTAATTGTGGAAATCGGACCTCAAACGGACCCTAAACGTGTCAAAAATAGTAATTTTGATTCACATTAGACGTCTAGAACACCTTCCAGAAGTCTTAAAAGAGTCTAGAACCATACCTCAACTCTTGCGCCACTTCTCAGACGTTTAGGAACTCCGCTGAACCGTCTGGACCCAGTTCTAAACGTCCGACCACCGCTCCGGACGTCTGGAAATGCTTCCCACCGTCTGGTGCCTCGCCCAGATGTCTGAACTGCGTGGGAGGGCGTGTCCCATACCTTCCCGAAGAGAATCCTGCACGCGTCAACAAAAATCTCCTCAATATGGCATGAAACAGTGCCTGGCGGAACGGCCTGCAAGGCCGTATCCGCAAAGGTGTACATCGCGAAACTTACCTCTCAGTCGTCTGGAACCTCCTCCAGACGTCGTCTAAGTCGTCTGGACGTCGGTCCCGACGTCTGATTCTGTGAAAATCTCAGAATCAGAACCTGCCTTCGCCTTCTCATGTCGCACCCGTTCGCCTGCTACTCCAGCTGCAGCAGTGTCGGGGAGAACCTCCCCGATGCACCTCCCCGCCTCGCGTACGCGCCGACAGGTCAGGAGATCTCTGGCGAGCTCCCACACGAGCTCGCGCGCTTGCTCTCCTCTCTTCCCCTCGCTACTCCTGCTCTCCTCCCATGTCGCTTACACCTGCTGCTCGCTACTCGTCGCTCACTGCTCTCGCTGGAGGAAGGAGAAGGGTGGCTGGAGGTGGGGTGAATGAGGGAGAGGAGGGGGGTTTAAATAAGGTGCTAGGTTAGGGTTTTGCGATGGCAAGAGGAGGGAGGAGAAGAAAATGAGGCCGCGTACTGTCTGCGCGCAGCACACGCGCAGACGCGAGAATGTACACGAAAAATTTGATTTCCAAACATCTGGGAAGTTGTCCAGAGGTTTGACCCAAGTTCTAGACGTTTTAAAGGGCTCTAACAGCATGGGTCTTAACAGAGAAGAATTACTCAACAAAATCTATGTACTTGAAAAATCAAACTTCTTTAAAAAGGATAAGAATAGCTTACTTAGAGTGGAGATTAGAGGACTAAAAGATAAATTAGACATAATGAAAATAGAGATAAATCACCTTAAAGAAAAATCAAATCAACTTCTTATGGACTTAGCCAAAGTCACAAAGGGGAAAGATAACTTGGACAACCTCATTGCCCATCAAAAACCTTCATCGAGTAAATTTGGACTGGGCATTTATGAACCTAGTCAAAGTGAGCCGAAAAAGGATCCTCCTCTAAAGGAGACCACTAACAAATATGGATCCACATTGCAATGGATAACGAAAAGACAACTTTCACTTTATTTTGTAGGGATCAAAGGACATTATAATGTCAAAAATTGGATATACAAAATGAAGGATGGACAACTCAAATTAGAATGACCTGTAGAAATACCAGATCACCAACGGAGATCTTTTGTAAGAGCAAAGGGGTCTACAAGAAAGAAGACAAGGAGATCACCGCCGTCAAGGAGGTTGATTGGTGGACTCCGGGTGTTCCAAACACATGACGGGAGATAAGCACCTATTTTTGGACTTTCAACCTACGGATGGAGGAATGGTTACATTTAGCAACAACCACAAGGGTCATATTATTGGCCTTGGTAAAGTAGGTAACCCTCTCTCTCCCATCCCAAATGTCTCTCTAGTTAAAGCGCTAAAACATAAGTGTCAGTCAAATTTGCGATAAGGGATTTAAGGTAGTATTTATTTTAGAAATGTTTGAAATTATGCATGTATCAACTAATGAAACCCTTCTTAAGGGAATTAGATTTAAGAAATTTATATCATAGAATTTAATAAAGATAGCACTTATGAATGTCTTGTAGCAAACAATGAGTTAAGTATATAGCATAGAAGACTATGACATGTTCATATGAAGCAAGGTCAAAAACTAACCAAACATGAACTAGTCTGAGGTCTTCCTAAAGGAAAACTTTTAAATGAGCTTATCTGTGATTCATGTAAATTAGGTAAAATTATGAATTCTAGTTTAAAAAATAAAGAAGTTATATCCACATCAAGACCATTAGAACTACTTCACCTGGATCTGTTTGGACCAACAAAATATGAGAGCCTTAGTGGATGCAAATATTGCCTTGTAATTGTAGACAATATTTTAGGTTTTCATGGGTCTCTTTTTTGAGATCCAAAGAAGGGGTATTTTCCGTCTTTTCTATTTTTTGTAGGAAGGTTCAAACAGAAGAAGGATACTGGTGGTTCACTTCGTAGGTCTGGTTATTTATTACAGTCGTTGTGGTATATAACAAAGCGATTATCAGTTTAATACAATTTTTTTACTTGGAACAAGTTTCCCAAGGTCGAACGCAGGGAGCAACTATAATCCTAGAAGCATAAAGGTTCACAATTATGTTACATAAATAATAAGAGAGAGAGAGAGAGAGAGAGCAAAAGTTCTCTTTTTTGTTGGCTTCTTCTTCTTCTCTCTTCCTCTTCTCTTTTCTTCTTCTCTTGCTGCTGATTCTTCTCTTCCTTCAATCTGCCTTCTTCTCTCTTCGTTTCTGCGGCTGTGGTGACCCTTTCTCTTTTTCCTTTCTTCCTCTCTAATTTTCTTCTTTTCTTCCTTGCGGCTGCAGAGCTTCTGTCTTCTCTCTCTTTCAGCTGCTAAGTCTTCCTTTCTTCTTCCTTCTTTTCTTCTTCTTCTTCTTCTTCTACTCTGGTCGTTCCTCTTCCATCGTCTGACTCGGTGCTCAAACGAATTAACTATGCGTTTGCTACAGCGCGGCTCCTTTTCTTCTCCTTCAGCTCCTCTCCTTCCTTTCTTCTTCAGCTGCTCAGTGCGGCTAAGTCTTCAGCCGCTCCTCCTCTCCTCTTCTTCCATCGCCTGCTTCTTCTTCTTTTTCCTTCTTCCCTGCGCGCACACACAATGATCAGTGCAAAACCTACCCCTACCCCTTCCCCGTGTCTCTCTCTCTCTCTGAATCTCTCTTTGGGAAAGCTCTCCCAGAGCTGGGTAATCAGGTTCGGGTTGCGTACCCGGGACCAGGCCCACCGGCGTGCGGTGGTGGGCGAGGAGTGCTTAGTCAGGTAGTCGGGTTCGGCCCAGACCCGCGGGACATGAGCGCGTGGCACGCGGCGTGTGGGTGAGGGACATGACCCCTGTGTATCGAAGGCGAACAGCTTAATTCACTTTTTCAATTTAAGTGTGGGCGTAGAGCCACACACTTACGAGGGGGGACTAAGGTCCTACCTCCAGTCTACACGCCTGCAGGCGAGAAGGCGCTGCCAGTTGGGGCAGCAGCGAAGGCTCATGGCCCCAATCGCAAACCTGGGCATGCTCGCGGAATCACCCTGCGCTGCCTGTGGCTCACACCTGGGCTGGAGGCATCCTGGAGCTGCTTGCGAAGGAGCTTCAGTAGCGCATTAATGGCGGCGAGGAGGCGAAGACCTGAAATCGCAAAGACAGCCTCGCGGTGACAGAGGACGATGCAGGGAGCCTCGCGGTGACAGAGGACGATGCAGGGAGCCTCGCCGGAGTGTGGCGAAGGCAGTGCGAGGGTCGGCGAGGCGCGGGAGCGCCTATGGAGGTGTGCTTAGGGCAGACTGTGTGTGTGGAAGTGGGTGTGTTCGGGGGGGTGGTCGGGCGGTGAATGGAGTGGGGGAAACGTTTGAGTGGAGTGAGGGGGAGCTTCTGAGCTTGTCGGCGAGGGGTGAGGTGGTCTGTGGAGGTGGAGCGACCTCGCCGGAGAAGGCGATCGGAGGTGAAGCAGATGAGGGTGGAAGTGGCAGTTGGTGGGTTAAAATGGTAAATTGGGAAGGGGAAAATATAAGGGAGAGAGAGAGGACGATTCCTACCTACTTAGTCGACGAAGGGGGAGAGGGAGGCATCCGGCTCGTGCCAGCCGGAGCTGGGGACGAAGATGCCTAGGAGGGAGTTATCGGCGACGAGGACGAGATCTGAGGGCGCCAGCTGATGCGGCCTGGCACGAGAAGACGGGGTAGAGTGGGCTCTATTGCAGGTAGGGCAGCAGAGCGACAAGGAGGAGGAGGGAGGATCGCCGGAAGCTTGGGTTGCCTGACCGGAGAGGGGAGAGACAAAATCTAGGGTTTCTCTCGGCTAAAACTAGCTTGACGGAGACGGCAGACCCTGTCGCTCCTTATATAGGCACTGGCGAGGAGAGGAGACTGAGGAGGCGATGTGCATGCTCGCCGGAGATGGCCGGGGATGGACACCCATGCCTATCGTGCGTTCGCACGAGAGGCATGACTAGTTGCAGAGGTCAGGGGAGGGTCCCTGCGATAGAGGACGACGCAGGGAACACCCCTCTTGTTCCTGAGGACGGGCGCCCTGCCCTGCGCGGCGCCATCCTCCGCGCAAGGTCGCCGGAGGTATGGTGCTGCGCAGAAATGGCAGGGGGGACCGTTCTGCAAAGAACGACGAGAAGATAGGGGGCTAATCGTAAGGGTTTCAAAAGATAAGGGCCAAAAAGTAAATTAAGAGGACTAATTTGTAAAGTCGGTCAAGATGGTCTTTTCTTAGGCCAAAATTTTTATACCAGACTAATTTGAACTTAAGGATTTTAATGGTGAAATTTGATTTTAGGTTGGACCATGTTTGACCGGTCAATTTGCACAAAAATCCAAATTAAGTCATAAATTGGGCATGATTCTCATTTTAGGTCAAAATAGGTTGCAAAGGCCAAATTGAAGGTTCTAAACCCTAGGGAATATTTTTCTATGAATTTTAGAGGATTTATTTAATTTTTATCCTGCCTCAAACCTTGTGAATTAAAGTGGGTTTGTTTTAAGGTTACAGAATGTTATTTAATTTCTAGAAGTTGCATAACCCTTTTCAGATCAGATCATCCCACTTCCCTCCTTATTAAGCTCGTTTGACCTATGTTTGGACCCTTAATTACCCTATTTGCACACTACATTGGTGAAATTACAGTTTTACCCCTTATGATTTGTTTTGTTCTTTAACTCAGAATTCTCTGAGTTAAGCCTCTCTTTAGGTTTTGTGGGAGCTTTTTCACGCTCATTTGGATTAAATTGTGCTAGTTAGGATTCATGATGAAATTCTCATCAGCTACCAAATCACTCATATTCGTAGTGATCATAGGGCCGAGTTTGAAAATTCCTTGTTTGATTTTTGTTAAGAGCATGGTATTGCTGATTAGTTTTCTTTCCCCCGAACACCTCAACAAAATGAGGTTGTTGAGTAAAAGATCCGTATTCTTCAAGAGTGTGCTCAAACATTGTTCATAGATTTGAGGTTACCGAAGTACTTTTAGGTCGAAGCGGTTAACACGGCTTGTTACGTGTTAAATTGCACCTTAATTTGATTCGGGTTGCGGAAAACTTGTTTTGAATTACATTATGGGAAAATACCCAAAATCTGTTATTTTAAAGTTTTTGCATGTTGGTTCTTTGTTTTGAATACCCGCACTAATTTAGATAAATTTGATGCCAAAGGTGAAGAAGCCATCTTTATTGGTTATTCTTCTCGTAGTAAGGCATATCCGGTGTTTAACAAGACCACATTAATAGTGGAGGAAACCCTTCATGTTTCCATCAATGAATCTCCTCACTCTTCCTCTATTGACTGAGTCAATATGGAAGTTGAAGATGATTCTTTTATTGATGTGTCTAACATTCCAAACTCCAATATCCATAATCTTCCAAAAAATTGGATATATCAAAGGGATCATCTCAAAAGTCAAATCATTGGAAGTGTTTCCGATACATTAAAACCCGATCTCGTTTTAGTTGCTCTTTCGGTCTCTCTGCCTTTGTATCTCAAGTTGAACCCAAGAGTGTCGTGGAAGCATGCTCTGAAGAACCTTGGATGATGGCCATGTTGGAGGAACTCAACCAATTCCAAAGGAATGAAGTTTGGGATCTAGTACCTAAGCCTAAAGGGCAAATGGTAATAGGAACCAAATGGGTATTCCAGAATAAGTTGAATGAATCTGGTATAGTAATTCAGAACAAGGTTTGTTTGGTAGCAAAAGGGTACAATTAAGAAGAAGGAAATGATTTTGATGAGACTTACGCTCCCGCAGCTTGACTTGAATCAATTCGCATGCTTTTTTGCTTATACCGATTTCCTTGGCTTTAAACTCTTTCAAATGAACGTTAAGAGAGTGTTTCTTAATGGATTCATTAAGGAGAAAGTTTTTATAAAACAACCTCCTGGTTTTGAGTCTCATGATAAGCCTCATTTTGTTTATAAAGTAAACAAGGCACTATATGGTCTAAAGCAAGCTCATAGAGGTTGATATGAGAGGCTCAAAGACTATTTGTTAAATGCAAAATTTTCTATAAGGGAAGCTGATTCCACATTATTCATTAAAAGAAAAGGAAAAGACATTTTATTAGTTCAAATATATGTAGATGATATTATCTTTGGTGCAACTAATGAATCTATGTGTAGAAAGTTCTTAGAGATTTTGCAGGAAGAATTCGAAATGAGTTTGATGGGTGAACTCAAGCTTTTCTTGGGTTTACAAATCACTAAACTCGAATTCGGAACCTTTGTGTCAATCAAAATACACAAAGGAGATGCTGAAAAGATTTGAAATGGCGAAAAGTAAAGGGAAGAACACTCCTATGAGTGTCACAACTTCCCTAGACTTGGACGAATCATGTATGCCCATAGATCAAAAGCTCTATCGTAGCATGATTGGATCTTTACTGTATTTAACTTCCAGTTGACCTGACATTTTATTTAGTACCTGCTTATGTGTTAGGTTTCAATCAATCTCTAAACAATCACATTTAAATGCTGTAAAATGAATATTTATATATCTAGTTGACACATCTGATTATGACATATTCTACCATAGGAGTCCACAATTGAACTTAGTCACATATAGTGATGTGGACTACGCGGGTAGCTGCACCGATAGGAAGAGTACTAGTGGGACATGCCAATTCTTGGGTGAATCACTAATCTCTTGGTTCTTAAAGAAACAATCTAATGTAGCCCTATCAACCACGGAGACTGAATACATAGCTGCCACTCTAGCATGTTCCCAAGTAATATGGATGAAAAATACTTTGAAGGACTTTAACTTGATATTTAATAAAATAAAAATATTATGTGATAATACTAGTGCTATCAACCTCTCAAAAAATCCCGTACATCACACCCGTACAAAGCATATTAATGTTCGACATCATTTTTTAAGGGATAATGTACTTAAGGAAGAAATCGATGTTGAATTTATTTATACTGAATTGCAATTGGCTGATATTTTCACTAAACCTTTAAATTATGATCGTTTTAATTACATGCGTAGGAAACTAGGCATATGTAAGCTAGGTGATATTTGAAAAATTTATTGACTTAGTAGAATTTTGTTTGTCATGAACATAGAAGAAACCTTGACTTTACCAAGTTAAGAACCTTCAAACACAGTTTAAACATCAAAATGCATATTCTGTTTAATATCAGACATCTGGTTAATACCACAAACGTCTTATAGTTAAAAATTCAACGTGTGAAGATGTGGAACAGACATCAATTTTATACCTGAGAAGAGCTAATAAAAGTACTTTTCCAGACGTCCGTTATCATTCACAGACGTTTGGACAGTCATCCAGGTGTATTGACAGATGTCTATTTTTGCAGTAGGATTTGTATTAGGATGGCTAGATTCAGACGTCTAATGACTTAGTCAGACGACTTGTAAGTCTTCTGATAAAGAAATGACAACCTGTAACTTTGGGGTGTGATCCAAGAAGGACTGACTGCAGAGATCAGACGTCTAATTTTAGCTTTAGACGTCAGTTCTGACGTCTAATACAGAAATTAGTCGACAACCTGGAGAATAAACCATTTTCCAGGGAGGTATGTCTGTAGAAGTCAGACGTCTAAAGTTTTAACTAGTCGTCAGATAAGTCGTCTGGTAATAAAAATAGAGGACGCCATCAAAAGGGTTAAAATCCCAAATGGCAAATCCCGACATCTGACGCATCTTCAGATGTCTGATCTAGCCAAAACCTGCTGCTTCGCGTCTGTTCTCTGAATGGTTTTGCAATGAAATTTTCCCCAACTTCAGGGGGAGACATGTTCAAACCCTTAGGGTATAAAATCCCACTCATTGAGGTCCCACTTCCCCCATGCTCAAAATCTCTATGACCTTTCTCTCCCACCTGACGAGCGATGACTGCAAGTTGGTGCTGCTCTTCTCGCTGTCAGATGATCGCTTCGCCTCCTCGATGACTGGCGGCGTAGCTGCTCTCCTACGCACGTGTCCCCACTCCACGCATCTAGAGACCCTCCTTCGTGGGTATAACCTCTTAAACCCATAGGGCATCTCCACGGCTTTGCTCAAGTCCTTTTAAGGCCCTCAACTTGTCTCTTCTTTTTGATGAACAACTCGTTTAAGATTTCCTCTTCCATCATGCTTATTTTTGCCCTAGGAGCTAAAACACTAGAACAAAACCTATAGCTTGGAACTTATTTTTTATGTAGCATGAATGTATATCTTTTTGGTTGTTAATGGCAAGGGTATTACCTCAAGTGATTCAAGGCAACATCTTAGTGACTTGAGTTCAAAGGTATATTGCCACAACATTATTGCGGGTTGTATTGCCTTAAGGCATACTGCTACACAATTTTTTTCATTGTTTTCTGGTATCAATGTTGTGTGCATTTATAACACTATATTGCCTTATTGGTTGAATGACTGGTGTGGGATTGTTTTTGCAGGTGTTCTATCCTAAAACACCAAACCCCTCCCTCCAAAACCCAACCACCCAACCCACCCAAAATGCCTCCTCGTCGGAAGCAAGCCAAGGGCTCTTCCACCTCCTCTTCCGCCTATTTGGTTGACCAATTGCGTGGCGACATCTATAAATAGCGATTTCGTCGCTTCACAAATGACAAAGTCAAGTGTCCTCGATTCATTGTATGGAATGACTTTGACCATCTAAACCTTCGCGAACATTTTGAAACCCTTCATCTCTTCCACTATTTTGACCGATGGTTCCATTTTGGAGTTGGAACTATTGGCGTGTTTCTTGACCTTGTCCGATTTTTGTATGCCAACATCGTTGAAGACTACAGCAATGATGAACTTGAGTTACATACCCATTTATTTGGGCATGAAATCCATATCACCTCTGATTCTATTTCCACCCTTCTTGCCATCCTTAATGAGGGAAATGACTTCAATGACATTCTGAGGCAATATGACTCAGAGGTTATCAATCAAGAATTAGTTTTACCTGACTAATATGTCGAAAATCTTGGTAAACTACCTTGAAGAACCTCAAACCTCTTCCCTGATTACTCTCTAGCATTTTTGGGTGAGACCTTGTAAATAAATCAGGAGGTTTTGACTACATCTCACGCCAACACAAGGCACTCCTTTTTGCTGCCATACGTCACATTCCCTTCAATTACTGCCGCCTCACTATTCGTGTTATGAATGAGGACCAAGGGGCGTCTCTACCATTTGGGTCCATTTTATATAAAAATTTTGCAAGTCATCGGATTTCCGTTAATGACCAGGAGGTTGATAAAAAGATTGAGCCCTATAATCGGGCCACAGCTGCCAAGATGCATATTCTTAGAGAGCATATTGAGCCAGCCTAAGAGCCCACTGAAGAAGAACCCCTTCCATCCTTTCCGAATCTCCACGAAGAACGTCTACTTCAAATTGAAGCTCCTTGCTCAAGCTTTGATGAGACATGGGATCCCGCCATGAATTCCCTCTCCTCGGGCATCTCTCTTTTGTTGCGACGAACCAGTGAGATGTACATTCATATGGGAAGTATGCGCCGCGACATTGACGAACTTCATGCCGACGTTCGCAATCTGCAGATGGGTCAAGGACCCATTTGACGCCGCCGCTACCACGATCAAGAAGACTAGTTTAGTTCTTTTATTTTTCTTTCTTTCTGTCTTTCCATGTTAGCTTGTATTAAAGGGCCTTGACCCCATAGTTATGTATTTCTTTGGGAATAATAGATAGTCTGTGCTTAGGGCACATACATTCTTTTCCTAGTTAGTTTACTTTATGCTCTGACATCTTTATTATACTTCAGCATGCATATTTTATTAATGGTCTCTGCTTTATAAATGTCATTATATCGCACTTGTAGTTTAAAATTCAACCCCTTTCAAAAACCCTTCGTGATGATATTCAAGAAGGGGGAGAAGAACTTAGGGAAGAATTTAGGAAATGATATGAAAAGTTACGAAAAATATTTTCAAAATTGGTATAGATTACTAAGTACAACTTTCAGGGGGATAAAATAAGAACTTACAGATATATTTTGAAAATCGTAAAAACGAGGAGATTGTTAGTTCAATTCCTTATAAATAATATTTTGATGATTTTATAAAATAAAGAAAAAAATTTAAAACGTAAGTGTATCTATAATTTTCAACCCACATCCCTTTTATTTATAAAAATTAATTTCTATAGATGAAAAATTAAAATATAATAATTAAAATCATAACTCTCATTCCATATATTATAATTTACGTTACAATATGCATTTATTTTCTTCGAGCGATGGGCACAACAATATAATTAAAGAAATGGCAATTATACGAATTAGGATGTACAGATGGTGCAGGATATTTACTTATTGAGGTTAAAGATTATCCGCCTGAATTACATGTCCTTAGCTTGGTCAGTGATGTCAGGCGGGATCCAAGGCGTAATTCCCACGAGGACTCAAATTCTCAATTTTCAAGTTTGGGTCAAAGGAAGCTCTAGAAACTACGTAGCCATGGTTGGGCACAAGCTTCCTAGATTTCGGGATATTCACCTAAAAGTGTAGCCTTAATATGGATGGAGGTATTAGGAGGGCAAGTAAAGGGATACAAAAAAAAAAAGATCTTAGAAATACATTTGATTGCAGATTGGTGGAAGGATAATTAAGGAGGAAACAGTCTTCGTCATGTTTTTATTTGAAATGTCTGTTGCCTCTCTCTTTAAGAGACATCATGCGTTATCCAGAGTATTCTGAAAGTCAATTATATTTGAAAATTACACCGGATCCTCACTCTTTCCCTTCACTTCTCCTCCTTCCAAATCATCCAGTCAAACATAGGCTCGGTAATTCACATTTGAACGAGCGCTGCCATCCACTTCATAGGTGGCAAATTGCGCAAAGGACAGCGTGCGATTTCCTTGTCAGCATTGATGGTTCAATTATTCTATTTTATCGGCCACCAGATGGCCATTAAACTGTGATTGGAATGGATCTCTTATCTTGAACCTGTGGTCAGGTTCTTTGCAATTTTTTCCCATGTTAATCCACCAACGGCACAATCCTCTCCAATAGCCATATGGTAGGGGTTATTGCTGATGCTGGATGCTGATTCCTGTTAACCCATTCTCTTTGGTCCTAAAGGCTATATATGATTATAACTTATTATTATTATTATTATTATTATTATTATTATTATATCTTCCAATTTCTCCTTGAATATTCTTGCATTCACAATGGGCATTAATTAATGCAACCATCGGCTGTTCCCTTGTCATAATTGCAAGTTGCAACGTTACTTTTGTACGAACTTATTGGATCTCCCGTAGTCAAAAGAAATCGATGCGCAGCGGAAGCGATAAAATATCCCCTGCCAGTGCCACGTAGATACGAAGAGGATGGTTCGGACGATAAGGACCTATGGTTACTTACGTTGTGAGGAGATATGTTCAAATACTGTTAGCATATGGGTTCCCCTGCAAATGTGGTCGTGCAATGTGTCCCCGCTTTGCACGAGACTTGATGGAGCCATAATCCTATCTCAGCAGCCACTTGACCTGCTGTCTGTTGAAAACGTAGACGTGGATCGATGCTCACCCAACACTTGGTGATCGAGTGCGATACATAAGTTTTAGGCTGCGTTCGCGTTCTCCCAGACAGAAAGGATAATAAGAGTTAAAAAATAAATTAATTTAACCTTTAAAAGATATAACTTATTCGTTCAGTTAATAAACATCCATATTTAATTATTTTCTTACATCATATCAATACCAATATAAATTAAGATATATCTATTTTAATATAATATATCTATTAAAATATATTCATTATATTACAACAATCCATTTACATTATTAAAACTAATAACTAATTAATATCATATCACACGAACCATCATTTTATTCTATTACTTATTTATATACAATAATCAAATTCCTCGATTCCATCCTTTTTCTCCTACCAAACATAGCGTTAATATTTATGTTGACCAAAGTTCTTATTTATGAACATCATGTTGACGGCTAGTTCTTAATGTTTTGGTCCAAATTTTCTTTAGATAGTTGAATTTTAGAATTTATCCATTGAAATAATTTATATGATCGGATGAAGTAATTAAATTAAACCTAATATTACTTAATAAATAAGTTAAATCAAATAAAGAGATCACGACGATAGTCGGTGATTAAGGAAACTCATGATACTATGGACGAAGGGAAGGAGAAATTATGAAGAAGATCTTCTAGGCACGGTGGAAATATTAGTTGCATGACTCCTACTCATTATATCAAAAGGATATTCCTCACTCAATACGACGAAGAGAGGTAAAGTTGAGTTCAACGTCACATCGTTATACTTTCTGTGATCCGTTCCATGATTATCAAAATAGATAGTAAAATTCGAATATGATTTGTACGATTTTTGTTGAAAGTGTTACGGGACTTAATCAATTATCCATTCTGTTTACAGCACTCTCACTGAAATCGAGTTAGATTTCATGTAGATTCATTTAATTTTATTTTTTGAAGGTTAAGATTGTGTTTGACAAGGAGATAGTCTTATATTGGGATAGAATTAGAGTGAAATAAGTAAAAGAAAGTGTTTAATTGATGAGATTGTAATGATTGGTAGAATTGTAATGATTGATAGGATTATTAATGATTAGTATGTTTATTTTGTGAGATAGAAGAGAGAGTTAGTGAATTTTGATGGGTTAGTTGTTAAATTTTTTTAATATAATAAGTTAGAAAACCTTTTTCTCTCTCTCTACCTCGATTTCCTCCCTCTCCTTGATACCCTCCCTCCCATTCCGACTTCATAACCCGCGTCAACCCTCCCCAATCCCACCCCATATCCCATATCCCATCTCTAATATCACAGGCAAGCATAGCCTAAGGGCATGCTTTTTCTTAGGATTTGGTCATTAATTCCTAACTAGTTCATAGGTTTCAATTTTGGAGTTAGCTAATTCCACTCTCTCTCCTTTCTCCTCCTTCCTACCCAAACCTTAAACCCACAGCTTCTATAAAAGGCCACCCTCCCCTTCTCTCCTCTCCACTCCACACACCACCATTTCCACCTTCAGAGAGTAGCATAGCGGTGAGAGGAGACGAGCGAGGGAGCACGTGAGAGCGAGGAGGAGGAGAGTGCGGGAGAAGGAGGAGGAGGCCGAGGTCAAGACCTTCGGTGGAAGCTCGTTGAAGCTTGCACGGCCACCACGGCATGTGTGGGAGGAGTAGGGAGTCCGGAGCGATGTCCTCAACCACCTGCAGCAGCTGGAGCTATGCCGGAGCGCGGCGAAGAGCATTGGAAGCACGTTTTGATATTGAAAAATTTCCAGTATCAGACGTCTGAATTGAAATCCGGACGACTGGCTGAGTATCTGGACGTCTAGGGTCAGGACCAGATGTCTGAAAGCACCTGTATTGCAAAGGTACATTCTTTCCGCAGTTACGGAAATGCAAGCCCCACCGTAGAAGATATGCTGGCCTGATTTTGGGTGGCTGCTCTGCCGAACGTAGGAGCAGCCTTGGGAAGGAGCGCAGAACGCCCTCCCACGTGCTTTCGGACATCTGACTAGCTCACCAGACGACCGGAGGAGTGGTCCGACATCTGGAACTGCTTTCAGACGGTCACAGGGGAGTCCTGGACGTCTGAGGACACCGCAAGAACTTGAGGTAAGATTCTGTAACTTTTAAGACGTTTGGATTTGTTTACAAATGTTTGATTTTGGTCAGTAGACACTTTTTTAACCTGTTTGGGGTCTGATTGGGATCCGTTTTACGCAAACGAAATATCTGTAGTTTCCCTGTGAGTTTCTCTATGTACTAGAAACCTTTATACATTGTTCTGAATCTTCCTTTGTGATGTATTCCCTGGTATAGGGTTTTAGCTTGCTACGCATTTGGGGCTCGCAGAGACGCCTGGGTCTGCGGTTCAAGCCCCTATTACTCCTGTATTGTCTGGTAGAGTGGTTTAGCCCTATTAATCTTATTAAATAAGAATGTATCTGTGGAATTAGCCAACTGGAAACTTAGGATGTGGCATGAACCCTAAGACAGAGAAATGAATAAACCAATTATACTGCATGATTGTATTTGTATACATGAATAAGTTAAACTGCTAGCCATTTCCTATAATAAAGTTGTGAGCTGCCTGTTAGAATATGAGCTGCTGAGATAAATGAATAGTTACCTGTGAAATCATTAGTTGCATGTAATGAATTATGGAACCACGAGCTGCTTGCATATAAACGAGAACTGAATTGTGAATAATGGAATCCACATCGGAATAATGTGGTGAACATGAGCATGAACCTTACGAGAAATTAGGAGTAGGGCTCCTGTGGTCAGATGGAAATTTGGAATGTAGATGGGAAGTGTGCCGGCCCTTGAGTACGTGATACCAAGGAGAGCGACTGTCCCCTTTTTGTATAGAGCGGAGCTAGCCGCTCTTGGGTTGGGACCGAGGGTTAGGATTGACCACTCTACACTGACTTCTGTTGGCCCTCGTGTACATGGTACCGAGGCGAGCTACTAGTGTAGGGAGGGAGCTAGGCACCCCACGGGGTCTGGGATTTAGCTAGCCACCTTACACCGACTTATTAGGTCTTCTTGGCAAATCGGGGTAGTTAAACGAGGGAGCGCGAACTATGGAGGGGCGAGACCCCTATTTGGTTCTAAGGGGCTAGACCTTTGTTTTTGAGAGGGCTAGGCCATATTCTGTTCTGTGTTGTACTTTGGACGTACTCACTAGCGGAAACGACTGATTGCGTGTCAGTACGAGGTAGCTACCCATGCGCTTATCACGTGTACCGTAGTCATCGTTACATCTTGACAGTAACCTCGGGATAGTTGACTGGGTGTAGGATTACCACGGGGGTATAAATGAGTGAAACCTAAGTTTAGTTTTAAGTTTATTTTTATAAAGAAATCAAATCTAAACAAGATAGATTCGTTTAAGTTTGATTCGTTAAATTTTCAATAAATACATGTGCATGTGTGTATTCAAAATTTGGACGCTACACCACCACTCTTACATTTTCATCAGATTTTGGATGATTTTGCCTTAATGCAAATGATTATGGAGCACTCTTACCCAATGAAAAGTTATTTACAATAATTTTACAACAATATAAAGTAATTTATGATAATTTTACATCGATATGTCACGTTAGCTCATTACAAAATACATTAACTTTTACATTTTTTACATACATCTCAAACAAATATCTCTTGATATGACATCGATGTACTAATTATTTTATTTTTTTATTTATCTCATAACATATTTTACGATTTAAACAAATAATTTTCTTTACTTATTCCACAATATTCTGTGCCGAATGTATTTTATTTCACATTCAATCTGGCCCTTACTATCATAACTCGAATAATAAGTGAAGCGGGCACAAGGAAAATGCTTTTACATTTTAATGAAGGCCAGTCGGAAACACATGGATGTTGTTGTTGTTTTTTATTTATTTTTTTTCAGTTCTTTCCACAGGGGGGCAAAGATCATTCTATTAATAAAAAGGAAAAGAATATGAGGATGCATAGTCTATTTTAAAAAAGAAAGAAATTATATCACGTAGAAATGAAGGAACGTTAAAATAGAAAATAAAATAAAATAAAATAAAAATAAAAGATTTTTTTTTTCCTACAAATTAAACATCTTTGTTAGTGTAATGCATGTAAAGTATAAAGAATGAGTACACTACGAAACATGCTTGACAGCAAGCATTGATGTGAATTGTTAAAATGACACATCTGCCCACACTAATTAGCCGCTGGAAAAATCGGTACACAATATAGAGAACTTTTTAAAATAACACCAGAAATTGTTGATCGTACTGCTTGCATGCTTTTTATATTTCCTTCCTGTAGATACATAAGCGAGTTACTACGGAAGGAAATGGCGCCATCGCCGTTGTCCTATTTCTTTACTGTTTGTCGACCAATAAATGACATGAAGCATCACTGCGGAAGTATATTCTTTCTTGCCCTAACTTTTCGACATCTTTTTTTCTGTGCTGTTTTGTGCTCATGAATCTTTGTTGTTGGCTTGCACCTTTCAAAAATGACCTTATTTTTTTATATTTGAACCCCTTTTTTTTTGACAAAGGAACATCATCTTTTTACGGGGCACACCTCACGTCCTTCTACAAGTAAAGCCCCCACTCCGTCTGATTCGGACTTGTGAACAAAATAGAGGGATGGAGCCCACTCGACAAGAAGAGCCCCTGCTCCAGTAAGGGGAGGGACGTGAAAAAGATCGTGAAATATAGCTTGGCCAAATCGTTTTCCTTTCCCCCCTTTTTTTAATGTCTAGTATTAGTAATTTAATTCTTTTGGCTTCTAATTTACGGTCATCTTCCCAGATGTACTATCACTCTGGTCCCATCCAAATCATAACCTTTATGCTCCACCCCAATTGGGTACTGGCACGTAAGAAGATGGTTAACCGTGGCTTTTCGCTTGCAGTTTAATTAATTACGAAGTCTGTACCCTCTGAATGACGTAATCTGCGTATTCAAATGATTATACGCTTCCACTAAATGAGTTTGAAAGTAATTTTGTTGACACAAAAAGAGATTAATTTATTCGTGCAAATAGTGGCAATATATCCGTAGGGAGGGTATATATATATATATATATATATATATGTTGCCTTGTCGTCGCCGTCTTAAATGAATGCGAAACAGTTATCACTGAAGTGGTCGTGAACTCAGTGGGGGATTTACCATAGTCCTCTGCTTGAAGTTGTCCATCCACACCTGCGAAGAAGCTCTTGACCTTTCAACACTTTCCAGTCTCTACGGCTCGCCACGGTGCAGCGGTTAACCTAACGGGAGGGGTCACTGGTACAACCTATCCATAAGCACTATAGTACGAGAGGAGGAAAGTCCCGTATCACCAAACGTCCTCCCTTTCTTGTTACGTACATCACTGGAGCTGCGCTTCGAGCTTCTCCCCCACAGAGAGAGAGAGAGAGAGAGAGAGAGAGGGGTGTGAATACATCACCATTTTTTTTGTTTTTATGGGGAGGCCACCTCTCTGCGACAAACGAGAGATGAAAAGGGGCCCTTGGACGCCCGAAGAGGACATCATCCTCGTCTCTTATATCCAGGAGCATGGCCCAGGGAACTGGAGATCTGTGCCCATAAACACAGGTGAGTTTAATTGCTTTCTGCCAACCATCTCCTTTAACATATATGTGGCTTCCAAGTCATGATCCATTTGTTCACGCGTAAAGTATAACTTGGGATATAAATCTCGTCAGTCTATTCCTTTTATTTGTGAAGGATCGAGCATGAATTGCAATGATTCAATGGATTAATTAGGCAATTCATTAGATCGTGCATCCATGTACAAGAAGATATATATGAGTATGGGAACGACTCTATTCCACAGATCTCAAATATTTAAAAGATGCACAAGAGGAGATGATGAGCGAGTTTTATGGCTCGTTTTTGTTTCCTTTTCAGGTTTGAATAGGTGCAGCAAGAGCTGCAGGCTAAGGTGGACGAACTACCTCAAGCCAGGCATCAAAAGGGGAGGGTTCACCAAACAAGAGGACAAGGTCATAATCCACCTTCAAGCTCTTCTAGGTAACAGGTGCGTAAACCAAGGACTCAGTACCCTTTTACACTGTGAATCCAATCCCTTGATCCTGAGTCTATAATTGCTTTCAACAAAAACGAAGAATAAGAAGATTCAAGCTTCATTGAACTTATTGTGTGTGTTTGTGTGGGTGCGTATAAAGTATTACTGGGTTTTTTTTTCGGCAACTGTGTATATGTATAAAATATTATTGTGAGAGGCATATCTTTGGGAAAATGCTGAGAATTACCACCGATAGATACCACAACAAAATGAATCTCAAGCAAGAACACTGTGAGCAATTGCCGCAAGAATAGGAAGCTCAACTGACAAATATTTTTACAAGGAAGTAGATGAGTAAATCATTCTTTTTCATAACCTTTGCCATATGAAACATTTGCAAAGGTACATACAAGAATATAATATTTGGCGACAAGCTCAAACAACATCGAGAGAAAGGTGAAGATAAGTAGACATGAGGAGGATGTATATATGGACGAAGGCCCTCACTTTCCGTTGTGAATCTAAGAGCACGAACAAGAAAAAGAAGCTAGTGTTCATAAGGTAGAATATCGAATTTTATGTGAAAAAAGCCTTTTGGCAATGTCTATAGCATTCCCCTACCTATTTATAAATATTTTACTTATACCTTACCTATTTATCCATTAGATCTGTAAATCTAATCCTATACCCATACCTAGTTACCGATGGGTTCCCAATTATCTATTGTAAGATTTATTTTTGTATATAAATTATATTTAACACAAAAGATAATTTGTATTAGATTAACTAAGTTTGGTGATTTTTTTTACATAGAGATAGATAACCATGAGTTTCATACCAAAATAATAAAGTATTAATTTTTCACTACAATATATATTTATAAAAAAAGATATGATATAAGGTATTTAAAAATATATATAAATAAATAAGTCAAATAAGTGAAAAACATATAAATAAATAAGTCGGATAAGTGAGTAAACTGCTAAATTCATATCATCTAAAAATTAAATGGATTAAATTTTACCTGTTTCAATCGAGTTGAGTCACTTTAGATTTAGATTGGATGAATCTAAATTTACATCTCTAAACTAACAAATCATCGTAAGTTTATGTATGTACCATTTCTTTGCATGTGTTCTTTTGATCGATAAAAATTGCAATTCTCTCAAAAAGTGATCATCAATGATGATCATCATCCATGTTGCAAGTCACAAGGCATAACTTCAGTTGCAAGGTGGATGTCGTGGTTGAAAGTATAATATGAGCATGAGAGCCACCACACACACTTCACATATTTCTTGACATGCATAATAAACATTACTTGATCTTCACCCATTGGCTCTCTTTCTTTGACTTGGTCATCAACATATGGATCAAAAACTACTCTCCAAGAGTCAAGACCACTCAATTGTTGTCACAATCTAAATTGTTGTCTAGCACTTTATAACTATGGAAATTAGCATGTCTTAACACTATCCTTGATGCGAACTCCTATCTTGTCTCATTTCAAAAGGTTTATAACATTCACAAATCGATTACCTTTGCTGTTTTGTTTGATCTTAAACACGTCTATTGTCATAAATCACCATCAAATTATGCCAATTGCTCACTATAGAGCATCTAAAAATCTCAATTTTGACTCCTAGATCACTTGATTATGCTTCCTATTTCCTTAGATCTAAGAATCAATCCTAATCTCTATTGATATGATCACCAATTAATAAATAGTCAATTTGATTTTTTTTTGTTATAGTCACTTAGGTACTATTTATTTGCAAAAATTGAGTCATATATATTACATTTGATTCTTTTAATCTCGGGTCATAACAATCTTAAGATAGAACTATCCCTACTAGGATTATCCAATTTTAAAGAAAAATATGAGATGAACTTAGCCCAAATCTATGCTAAAGAACACCCTCACCTATTTCTACAGACATTCCATAATTTGATTCTCATTTTCTTTCCAATATAAAAATTTATAATATTAAATTTATCTCATAATACAACCCTTACAAAATTAATCCATTACTTAAAGTGTGCACACTTGCATGTCACGTCAACTCAAAAGCCATCCACTTGCTTTTCCTCTCGTTATTCATCAAAGAAGCAGTAAACATCTCCCTGTTCTCACCGTACCAACCCTTTCTTCTCCGGCTGCAACGGACTCCAGTGCATGTCCACACCGCCGCCTCTCGCTGCTACGTGCGCCTCTGTCGCTTGTGGCTCCCATGTGGCCGCCGAGCCACAGTCGTTGGTCGCCGGCGCTCGTGCCCATTGGCTCGGCGCCACGTGCGGCCTTGCGGCGTGCTCTCACGGCCGAGCACGCCGTCTTGCGTTGTCATCGCCGGCAGTGAATTAGTCGCATATATATATATATATATATATATAGGGTTCTGTATCTTCCTTGCAGCAGCATGTCTGTGGCCCATGACTTGTGGATGATCTCGTCATCACCGCGATCTCGATGTTCGACACGCCATTGTTAGGATCTTATGCTTTGGCACAATGGATTCAATGCTGGGAACAAGAAATCATAGCAGCGTAGATAAAGAGTCGCGTCAATGTAAGTGTACCCACTGCAAGGATTAAGGACAAAAAAGAAAAAAACCACGGTGAAAATCCCATCTCACGAGGAGTGCCCATTCCTTTGGATCCAAATCCAAGGATCTGATTTGGATTAAATGATAGCCTTGTGTTTAAGTTCTGTTTGATAAGAAAATTAAATTTATAGAATAAATTATAGAAATGAGATAAAATTAATAAGTTAATTCATTTAAATATTTTATCAGATTAAAATTATTTCAAAGAAAAAGTAAAATGATTTTACTTCAAACTAAATTTACTTAACTTAACTTAAATAAAAAATAAATTAAATAACAAATTAAATATTTAATCCATCAGTCAAACATCCTCTAAATAATTTTATCCTCGACCCCACGTCAATACATGGCAAAGCAATCAAGAGAAAAAATTGTTGATTTCCTAACACCTTTTTCACGAAAATAAAAAAAATTCCCATTTATGCTCTCCTCGACGAGAGGACGAGACCATGGCATTCTCGTATAAGTGTAAAGGTACGAAATCCATTAGAACTCATTGTTTGACAATGATAAAGAAAGAAAGGTCCTAACATATCTACGACGAATAAAAGAAAATATATTTAATAATGAAAACCTAAAAGAAAATAAAGGCCAGAAACAAAGTTACAGATTAAAAATAAGAAATTAAAGATAATCTTCTGTTCCCCCTCTATGCTTATGCAAACTGTAAAGAGACATAATGCGGCATAAAAGATTCTTTTCATTCCCAATCATGGTGAGGTAAAAGGACATTTTTGTACATTTTCGGATGTGCATAAATATAGAATCATGATTTAGGAAATTTTTTAGAATCATGCATGATTTAGAAAAGTTTCAAATATAGACTTCAATATTACCGGTGCATTACACGTAAACCCTCTTGTTCAACGCTATATAACCTCGTAGTATTAGTATACAGCACTCATGCACGTGGAATCAGCTCTATCCGTTAGCATAGCACCGGTGATGTAGCAATTGTGCCGTATAACCTCAACGCTAATTCTTATAAGCCACATAGCACCGATGCTTTCTTGCACTTAAAAGTGAATTGCTTTCAGATTCATGCTACATAGAATTTGAGTTAGAGTTAACCTGTATAAGTTTTGACTAGCACCATTATTCCAACGAAGTGACATTAATGGCGGAAGGATTCTCTTTATAGTGATATTTAAGTAAACAGTGAATTCAATGGCATTTGGGTAATATTAGAAGTTTGCGAGGATGCGTATAAAAAAAGTTCCTATTTTATTTCACATCCAACTCCGTATATCCAGAAATACGATGGGTGTGCACATGCCATCGTTCTGAACTCCCCAACTAGTACTCCTCCTTCCAGGTCCTTTTAGTGTAGTTATTTAAATAAAGTACTCACCTCGTCACGTGGCAACTTAACAGACTATGGTCACGTCGCGAATCAAACGGGGACCGATTAATTCGTGGTACCCTGATCTTAATGCAGGTGGGCATCGATAGCGTCCTACTTACCATCCAGAACCGACAACGACGTGAAGAACTACTGGAACACACATCTCAAGAAGAAGCTCAGGAAGCTCCAAGAGGACGCCGGCGCACTCCCCAAGCCCAAGGGCCAGTGGGAACAAGCGCTGAGGGCCGACATCCACAAGGCCAAGGAGGCGCTCCAGGCCGCGGCGACCATGATGGAGGAGAGCTCGACCTCCCCCAGCATCGTCGGTTCGTCCTCCGGTACGTACTTCTGCAGCATCGAGAACATATCCCGGCTTCTCGACGGGTGGATGCGCAAGCCCATGAAGGCTCCAACCACGTCGGTTTCGACGCCGGCGGCAACTTCAGCACATGTCGGCAAAGCTGCTGTGGAGCCGTCGTCGTCGTCGTCGTCGTCGAGTGCCGTGGTACTTGAGGGAGTTCAGCCTCTGGTGGGATTTAACGAGCTCCCGGGGATGAGAGATGGGCTCGAGGAAGAGAGCAAGTGGGATTCGAAGGATTGGATGCCTGGAGGTCAGATGACCGGCGGAGTAGGAGACGTGTGCTCGGTGAATGGCCTTGATCTGCTTTATTTTGGTGGTTACTATATTTAGATGATCTCAAGGTAACTAAGGTGTACCTTGGAGGTTATTATAGTGGTCAAAGGTTTTTCCTTCGTGGATAAGGTGCATATTGGTGAACGAGACAATTATGCACACGCAGCTGATCAGGAATGTGATCGCCGGAGTGTGATCTGAACAATTTATAGGAAAGACATTGAGACGTGTGTTTCTGATAATTGTGTACGAGAGATGCTCTTGCCTAAAGTACTATTTAGTTGGTCAGGATTCAATTTGATGACCTACTAAGTTAAATGCCGTTAAATGTGGTTGTCAACCCATAATTAACAGGAAATGGATGGCCGTTGCGATGAACAGAGATTTCCACGCTTTCCAACAAGCCAGTGTATAGAGAGCCTTACTTTGTTTTTCTTTATTTTAATTGTTACAAGGATAAGTTTGTAATCTTATTAGACATTGTACTCCCTTTCTATCTTACGAGCAGGATTCGAGCATCAATCATCTTTACTGAAAGGGGTTTTTATATGAATATTTATGTAAATTTTTTGATAAGATGTATATATTTTTATATTTTTGATATTTATGTATATATATCTATATAAATTTACTCTGTTAAAATCGAATGTTACGTAAATCCAATGGAAAACGTAAACAATAATATAAAAATAAAAAATTTATATTTTCATCCACGTGTTTTTGTGTTCATTTCCCTCTGCTCCCTCCACACCAGCTTCTCCCCAACCTTCTTCTCCTTCATCGGCTCGTGTTGCACCTCGATCACCTTGTCGATGACCTTGAACTCAGGGAACTCGATGTCCTCCGCCTTCGGCATAGGCTCGACCTTACGTGGGGGTGGCAGTGGGGGAGACGTGGCCGCGGGCTCGTCAAACTTGAAGTCGTTGATCTCGTCGTAGTTGAGCTACTGTCTTGCGTACGGTCACCGAAAGCCGTAGGTCGTTCATGGACATCGGGAGGCTCTGCACAGCTATGACCTCGATGGAGTACAGGTAGCTCAGCCGATTCATTGTGATGTGGGAGAGGGTGCGCATGGGCTTCCGCAGCAAAATCCAACCGCGACTTGGTCGGGGGCTGGAACCTCCTGATGCCAATGCTGTCGTCGAGATTTGCTACTTGGGGCGGGAGCGAAGGGAGCTGATGTAGGCCAAAGTAAAGGGTGGAGAAGAAGGGGGAGGACGAGGAAGAGAACGAGGAGGTGTGAGGATTTAAGAGAAAAAATATATGAGAGATATATTTTAACTAAAAATATAAATTTTTCTAAATTTTTATATATTTTTTTAATATTTTCCGTTAAATTTAATGAAATAAGAGATATACCATTCATTCGAGGGTATATATATATCCCTTGATAAAAAGCGTTACCGACACCTGGGGATGCATGCCATTCATACGAGGGTGGGATCTTTGGTGATCGCGCCAGGTGCGCTAGACATTATGAAAAAGGGCAGTGTATTAGATAAATGGTAGAAATGTCCAACGGGATATAATTGAATGATAGGGACTTCTTTTTTATAAGATAGACCTGAATTTGAGTTTCAATTATGTTCTATCCTCCGATGGCATATATCATTAAAAACGGCATGCAGCATTTATATAATTAGAACTCCTCATTAGCGTTGATCTTTCTTCCTTTCTTTTTCCTTTTTTTTCCTAACATATTTACATCCATATCTCTTAACCATACCCAATTACATTTATACTTCTAAAAATTTTATATATAAGTTTATACACCTACAAATATGTTAACTAGACATACTTATATTCTCATGTTAATTTTCCTTCATTTAACCTAAATGAAATATTCCTTTGTATAGAGGTAAGTACGATGGTCACGTGATTTGATCCCATAATCTCGTATATATCAACAGGAGGCAAAACTACTATGCTAATCCCTTTTTGGATACTTTTTTTTATGAGGAGGTTAATACAATGGAAATGAGATTTGATCCCATATCCTCTAGAATGTACCAACCCATCGAGTTAGCCCCACTCTGCATTTACCCTTGAAGTGAAAATGACTCAAATTGTTATCTAAAAGTTAGATAGAAAATGGAACACTATCATGGTACTTTATGAGTCAAACAAAAATGAATGCAACATGTCAAATAAATCTACTCTTAACATGCTTTTCAAAGTCAAGCCATGTAATCAAAGAAGAATGAAGGGTACTGCTTATTTATAGGGTTATAGAAATAATCAAATCATGTTATATGTATTTGTTTCCTTCTTTGATGATAAATTAGTATGTGCTTCTTACATCCAATATATTGTAATCGGGCTCACAGGCTAAATGAATGCAACATGTCAAATAAATCTACTCTTAACGTGCTTTTCAAAGTCAAGACATGCAATCAAAGAAGAATGAAGGGTACTGCTTATTTCTAGGGTTATAGAGATAATCAAATCATGCTATATGGATGTGTTTCCTTCTTTGGTGATAAAATAGTATGTGCTTGTTACATCCCATATATTGTAATCGAGCTCATACACTAGGGAGAGGTTGGCGTACCTCGCTCTAGGCCCATTTATCAAATTAATGGAGCAAAATCCCATACTAAGCCCATTTTAAGATGATTACAAGCTTAAGCTTGGGTTGAGCTCCACAAGCTAGACTTCATGCTAAGCTATGCTAACCCAACCCCATGCAGACAATTAACTAATAAGGAAGGTGGCTATTTGACACTTGGGAAGGCTTCTATGGCCAATCCCACAACTGACGGCTGGATAAGAGCTCATGGCAGGAGGGGTAAAGCTACCTCGTCAGGAGTAGTTGGTGGGATTTCTTCTAAAGAGGGAGACCCTTCTCCTCCCCCTCAACTCTTCCTGACAAAGTAAGACAACTTCTCCTTCCCCACCCTAAATAACGGTGTAAATATGGAGCTCTTAATTATTGTTGACGATGACCATTCCATCTGCATGAGGCATTTGAACAAAGGGGTGGAAATATGGGGTCGGTTAATGCACCTTGCCCGCCAGCTATGAGCAACACCCAAGGCCTCCATTGGTCGTCTAGCCCCTTCCCGACCTGCCTAAGAAAGCACCGGTTGAGATAGGTGTCGTCCCCTTCATCAATTGGACTGCTCGCCTTCCGATCCCAACTAAAAAAAAAACTTGTAAGGTAGCCGGTTGCTACCCTCCATTCCCTCCCCAAAGTGTGGCCAACCACTAGGTCCTTCACCACAAGTATTATGTGATGTAAGTAGGGGTACCACTAAACAAAAATACAAAAAAAGGAGGAGAATTTATGAGGCCTACAGATCCACTGCACACTGCTCCGACCATCCCCCAATTCATTCAAAGATAGGTTAAATTTTTTTATCTTATAAGATAGATACTCGACTTTATAGATTTTATATTATCTTTATACCATTTACCACTCCACCAACCCACGGATGGGAACATGTCAAGAGTGAAAAACCCTCACATTCCCAAAATCCACGAGTCATCTGCATGGGACAGGCTATCGACGGATACCCCTTAAGGATCGACGCGGGGAGAGCCTCGGTACTGCAATATCACCAACGCGAACAGTTGGGTCAAGATCTAGTCCAAAGTTAGGAAACAAACTCCTGTACTTCCATTGCAACTTATATTTTTTATTAATCATCTATTTTTTCATGAGTCAATTCACGAACACCCCCCAAGAGGTGAGTGGGGGTAACAAAGTACCTATCCCCTCGCACCACTAGGCAAGAGCTGTCAGGGGCAAGGGTAACTTCTGTGTAAGGAAAAAAAAGGGAATGCAATTTTACTCTCACAATCGACATAACCAAACTACAAGAGTGAGGGCAATTGATAAGTGAAGGAATTACTCTCACAAAATAAACCCAAACAGCTTGTGATCAGACAAACAGAACACCCTTGGAACCCTATTTGCATAGGAGTGAGAAAAAGCATGGGACGACGATCATACAGTTAATTTATTTATTTCCCATTACTCTCTCCATAACTCCCTTATTATTCTCCATTATTCTGGTGGTTACATTTTTCAAAAGTGTAATCGCCTATCATTTGTACTCTATAAATTTATCCCTATTTACATGAGAAGTGACACACCTAACGAAGGCAACTCAAAGAACCTATAACTCACTATTTCTTATATTACATTATCTATAGTAAATATTGAGGATTAAATGGTCTCCCTAAATATACACTCATACCAAGTAAATTTAGGTTAACAATCTCTTATATTTTGTGATCGCTTGAGTACGTTTCTAATTTTTAAGCTATGTTCCATTTTTTTTTTTACAATGTACAAATTTTTTTTGGTAGTCATTGACTCATCAACGACTTCAACGACGGCCCTCAACGCTTCATCAAAAACGTCTGAACTATCCGAATAATGAAATCTTGTGCATAACATTGATGGCCTAAAAGCATTTTGTGATTTTAGAATTTTGGAATCCACGACACATAGTGAAAATGTAATTATAATACTTCTTGTGTTATTTAGTTATATAAGACGTAGAAGTAGAGTGTGTGAGACAAAATCATCTAATTAAAAAATGAACAATAACCATTCATTCGAACATACTAAGCCCCCAAAAGAAAGCCCCAGCACTTTAAGCTCTTAAGACAGCTCAACGATAGGATCCAACCGTAATGCACTTGTAGGTTGATTTTCTTGTTCTATACCTGTCAAAATTACAATCACACCACTCAGGGTGCAATATTAAAACAGGTTTGCCTACGTAATTGATCCTTTCATATTCTACGCCTACTTATTTTATTACATCCACAACGTTTGTAAACTTGCCCATGAATGAAAATGCGCTGTTAGAGAACCCATCCTCCTCTCTAATGTTTGCCCCTTAATTCTTCCATGCCTTTCTTCTGAACCTCACCTCCTTTACTGCCATATCTGTACTTCTTTATTTCCTCTCCTTCTACTTCATGTTTCCGAATTTGGGGTTTTTGAGGTATATCCGAACTCGATTTATTTTTCTTGGTGCGTCCTCTTTTGATCCGAGACCACCATGTTTACAGGGTATTTTCCCAACCTATTTATTAGTCCATATTGGTAGATTATTTAAATATTTAGATATTAAATTAATTTTAACATCTATTTAACATATATTAGAATATAAATAAATTAATTCATATTTCTGATTTAATTGCATAATTCATGCATTTCATTTATAATTAAATTCATTTAAAATTAATTTAGAATTGTATTCATTTAATTATTTAATCAATTAGGTATATTGCATGCATTATTTTAATTTAATATAAAAGTTAAGGGCTTATGTATAAATAACTATAATATTTTATTCTTTTATTCTTTTTTTCTCCTTTGCATAACTCCTCCGGCTTCAGCTTCACGTCCTTCTTCTGCGCATCACATTTATTTTACGGCATTTTTTATTTTTAAAATGATGGCCATGGCTACAAAAGGAGGGAGAGCTGCCATGCTCCAGGAGATACCGCCCCACTCCACCACCGTGTACTCCACTCCACCACCGTGGTCTCTAAGGCTGAGTTCCACCACACCGTGGGCCGGTAAGGTGACAGCTCGCCACGCCAAGCTGGTGGACTCGTGCCAACACCTTTAGAGTGTGTCCCTGATGGCCACGCTTCCATCACCGTGCCTCACTAGAATCAACATCACCATCTTCACCACCATCACCAGCAACCACTATCGCAGCCGCCGCAACTCCATGCCCTACATTTTCATCTCCCTCGTTAGTTAAGACGTCCGGGAAGCTTCCCAGACGTCTGAAGCTTGACCCCATATCTTCTTTCTTTCTCTTCCTCTATTTCACTTCACCTTAAAAATAAACCCAACAACACGCCGTCCCCACACGCAGCAGTAGCCGGCCTCTCCTCTAGCCAGCACCATCACCAGCGGCTTCTCCTCGCTCCATCAGACCCACCATCCCCTCCAGCCACGCGCGCAACCTGCGCGCCCCTCCAGCTGCAAGCGCTCGCACCTCCGCCTGCGTGCCCCTCCAGCTGCATGCACCCACCTCTACGCGCCCACCTCCGCGCGCTCTAGCCTTCACACCCGCGTCCTCCCTGCGGGCCTACAGCGCCTACCTCTAGCGCCTCCCTACAAAACGCATGCCTCACCACACGCGCTCCAGCTTGCAGTACGTGTGCCTCACTTCCGCTTCATCCAGCGCCACTGCAGCGCCGCACTTCCACGTGCACCCTATAGCATTGCACCTCCACGAACGCTTACGTGCTCTGCAAAGCGCCTAGGGCCTACGCCTCCGCGTCTCCTTGCGCCTGCAGCACGCGTGGCAGCAGCAGCTCCTCCACCGTCGCCACTCCTCTCCTCCGGCAGGCCGACTTCGGCCATCTCGCGACGCACCGTTGCCACCACTGCGACGGCCTCGCTTCAGCCAACCTCCTGTGGGAGTCTCTCCTCGATTGAGACTCTCTCCCATGCGCAAGGAGGAGAGAGGTAAAATCCTCTGTTTTTGTGTTAATTAAAAATTACATTTAATGCCATTGCAACCAAAATCAATTTTAATTTATGATTATTTTATTGTGGTGAAATTGTGACTGCATACTCATACTTTCTGATAATTACGTGGTTATTGATATCCACATGTTTTAACATTGGTTTTATGATTAAAATGTGCACAAATTTTTTCTAATGCATGTCAATTAAAGATTACATAAAATCATCACATATTTATTGAATATTTCAGTAAAGAAAAATTACACATATAACCTTATATTTTTGAGTTATTGTGCATCTTCTTTCCATCGCATTTCATGTCGGATTTGATTAGGGATTTTGCACTTGATTGAAAGAATATGAAATAATCGAGATTTTATTTCATCATTGCCTCATTGTGGATACGATCCGCTCCTAATTGAGTGGTTATATTAATTTCTGATTAGTCGATTTTTCTATCACATAAAACTACAAACGACGCGTCATTTTATGCGACAAATAACTTTAAAAGTGAAGAATCGACTCGTCACTATTCACCTCCCAAATCTGCCTTGTTAAGCTTATAATGCCTATGAAATTGATGTATCTATTGTGAGCATTTAAATCCATTCGTATTATTCTTAAGTCATTCAATTATTAACCAAGCCATTGGAGATCATTCCAGATAAATTTGAAAACAGTCCAACATAGTTGGACCAATCTCTAACCCAAATATGGGAATGGATCTCTCATGGTTCGGGATAGTATTTGAAAGAAACCTACTTCTCGGTTGTTTCTAAAGTAACTTTGTTTGTGTCTTCAATGCCAATGGTAGAGAATATGGCAAATGTAGACCCACATGAAATGGTTTAGCAACCCCTCCCAAAAACATCTATCATGAAGTGCATGCTGAGGTGGGCACTCATATCTTTCCAAAACTAGTACTTTTACCGTTAGTGCTATAGATTTTTATTTTTATTTTTACTTACTGATGTAAATCCCTGGGCGGAGTAACTGAGAGGATTAGCACTCCGGCAACACTACCCATGGGTAAGGCAAAGGTTGGAATTCGGGTATCCATCATCGTTGTTAATGTTGACACCAACTAATTATTGGTGGTATAGTTAATGTTGGTAGTTTTGACCATAATGTAGCATTTGTCCTTTTGTAGTTCGTTTAGTTGTAAATGTTGGGAGTGTAAGCAGGTTCACGATGGCTATCCTTTGCAGTTGATGCACGCATGTGATATATACGAACATATATGTAGTCCAGTAATATCTCAACTTTATGAAATATACTACATCACTCGACTAGAAACATATTGTTTCAACCGAAGAAGTGGGAGAGGTTGTCAAAGACATTGTTAGCTATCATAGAATTTAGAAAGGAGTTGCAAACGTATATTCTTGTGAATTAGTGTCCAATATTAAGAATATATATATCTCCCATATTTCTAGTTAAAGGAGCCTTTTTCTTTTTGGTATTTTTTGGACAATCACAATCATGTTTTAGGAAACAATTCCCTTGTCATTTACACCATCTTCTACCCCTGCATGCTAGATGTCGGCATCAATCTAACAGTGCAATCATGGCTCCCACGACTCAAAACCATCTATATATCCTCAAGGAGCTAAAAGCAAACAAAAAAATTAAGGTAACCTTGCACATCCTTGAGTCTCCATCAATGCACAACTATACGATTGTTTCCATTGTTGTCTCCACCATGATTAGAAGTACTGGAGCTATTTTACCTTTTTTCTTTAACTCTCTAACGATAGTCTACCTCATCATGGGGTCTGCTGGTGGAAGGAAAAATGGATCAAGAAGAGGATAGCTAAAAGGCATATAATTGAGAGCTGGAAGTAGGGGGATAAGTTTATTCACAAATAGGAATGTACATGAGTCGGGTTCAATTAACTAACTTAAATGGATTTGGTTGAGTTAGGTTGTGAGTTATAATGAATTTGGTTGAGTTGAGATTTTTCTAATCCGATAAAAAATAAGTTAGGTTGGATTTGAAATATATATAATACCTAACGAAGCAAAACTTCAATGAATTAAATTTTCCTCAATTACAACTCAATCAATCATCAAAACCTATCTATGCCCAAGCTCAATATCCCAGATCCACCCCAACCCCACATTCCACCTCTTCCTCCCATGTCCCAAATTCAACCCACCCTAGTCCCACAACTCCCACCTCTCCCAAATTCCCCTACCACTTCTGGCTTTCCCATAGTCCCAAACTCCTTCCCCAACCCAACCCCCCTAAGTTCCTAACCTTAACGTACCTCTTACTTTAAGGTCAGCTTATATTTTTACTGTATAGTTATATTACTTGTGTGGTTGTGGAATAAATGTATATTTGGTTATTTCTCGCTGGAAGATTGAGTCTTGGGGTTTGTTGAAGTGACCTGTTCTCGGATTCTATAAGGAGCCGAGAATGGGTCGTGACAAGATGGTATCAGAGCAAAGTCGTCCTGAAAAATGAATTGAATGGTCTGGAAATAATCACACTCGTACATGTAGTTAGAATGGCCATCACATCGTTACATTTTGGTTGTCCCTTCCGAGTCTTACCTCTCCTTTGTAATCAAACAGTCACAAACAGTTCCTTCTCCTCTTCGATTTTCGTGCAAGAGATGCCTCGTTAGGGAGCTCTTTAGGCGGGCCGTGGATGAGGTTGTGGCTGTGGGTGTGGTCGCAGGGAGGGCGAGCGAGGGCCGAGGACGGGGCCACTCCACCCGTACTTCCGGGCGTCAGGGAGCGTTCTTTGCCTAGAGCTGCGCCTGCCCCCCTGTTGCGGCTCCACCACGAGATTTTCAGCCAGTTCAGGAAGCTGAAGCCTCCTTCCTTCAGGGGGGAGGAGAGCCCGTCTGAGGCTGAGGACTGGTTGTAGCAGATTGAGAAGATCTTCGACACGCTCCGTCCTCCTGCAGAGTGCCGCGTGGTTTTCGCCACGTATTAGTTGGAGAGTGCAGCCCACAGGTGGTGGAGGGCGGTCAAAGGATAGGAGGAGGGAGAGCCGACGTGGGATCGGTTTGTGGCGCTCTTCTGCGAGTAGTACTTCCCACAGACCTAGCAGGATCAGAGGAGGCGGGAGTTCCACACTCTCCGTCAGGGAGCGATAATGGTTAGCGCGTACCGTGCGCGTTTCTTAGAGTTGTCACGCTTCACACCGAGAACTGCATCTACAGAGGAGTGCCTGTGGAGGTTCTCTGAGGGCCTCCGACTTGCCATTAGGGGGTATGTAAAGCCCCTGAAATTTCCTACCCTCTCCCGTGTGGTCGAGGCTGCCATGACCTACGAGGAGACTAAACCGTCTGTGCGAGACGATGATGGGGGAGGACGGAAGAGGCCCTACCAGCAGGTGCACTCATAGGGCCACCGCGAGAGGAGGTATACGGCACTCCCATTCTGCGGGTACACCAGGGACCTTTGGGGGCCTCAGACAGGGACCCGCCGACTGCAACAGACCCCCTCCTAGCCTCCTGTAGGGGCAGCTGACTAAGGGAGGAGGTCGCATTCCCCTCTGCTACCAATGTGGCCAGCCGGCCTACATACGGAGGGATTGCCCATCCAGGGTCAGAGCACAGCAGACGCTCCCAGCATCAAGCACTAGAGGCCGATCTGGCGGTAGCTGTTACCAAGCCCGAGGAGGAGGATAGCAGTTGTTAAGACCACGGCATCAAACGTCTTTTAAGATGTCTGGGAGTTAGTTCAGACGTCTGGTCAAACGTCTGGAAGCCTTCCCAGACGTTTGGAAATTAATTTTTGCGGCATACGATTTCGCGTCTGCGCGCATGCACGCGCAGACTAACCCGTCGCCCTCTTTTCTTCTCTCTCTTCCCTCCCCGTCCTACAGGCGCATCTTTTCTTCCTCTCTCTTTCCCCACGGCGCCTTCAAATATCTCCCCCTCTCCTCTCCTTCACCACCACTCCATCGTCTCCTCCTTCTTCCTGTTGGGGTGAGAGTGCGAGGGTGAGGGCAGCAGCTGCTACCGGGTGTGCGTGGGGAGGAGGAGGTGCAACGAGAGGGAGAAGAGGCGGAGCACGTGAGGAAGGGAGGGCGAACTCGCCGGAGCTGCCAGGGCCAGCTGGCGGGGGCGCACAGCAGGAGCGTAGCGCTTGGGAGGTGCTGCTGCAGCTCAAGCAGCGGGCGAACGCGGCGCGACGCGGCCGTGCGCAGCAGGAGGAGGGCGAGGAGGTCCTGATTCTGGGAAAATTTCCTAGAATCAGATCTCTGGACCTACGTTCAGACGACGTGGGAGACGTCTGGAGGTAGATCCAGATGTCTGAATGGTACAATATTCATTTTCCTCTTCCTTTCTCGTCTACAGCCATGCAGGCCGTTCCGCCGAGGGTTCTACCTCATTTTCATGTTAAGGACGGTTGCGTACGCGTGCAGGGTTAGTTCGGGAAGGTGCAAGGGCACGCCCTCCCACACAGATTGGACGTCTGGGCACAGCACCAGACGGTGGAGAGAGTCTCCAGGCATTTGGAGTGACAGTCGGACGTCTGGAACTAGGTCCAGACGGTTCAGCGGGATTCTGGACGTCTGAAGAATCGCGCAGAAACAAGGTATGACCTGAACCATCATTGAAGACGTCTGGAAGATGTTCCAGACATCTGATTTGGGGCAGACTTGTCATTTTTGACCCGTTTAGGGTCCGTTCGAAGTCTGTTTTCCGCATTTCAAATTTCGTTCTTCTCAGAATTAGTCCCTCTACTTGTTTAAAGTACTTGTATCCTATTCTGAGTAGTTCCTTGTGTTTGATCCTTGTGATAGGTCCTCGCTCCGTTGCGGTTCTGGGGGTTGCAGAGGCACGTGGACCTGCCGATCACACCCCCATCACTTCTGGTTTTGCGGGTAGAGTGGCTTCCTTAGTTAATTACAACCATTGATGCTTATCATGAATTGAATGATTGGTCCTAGGGTATGGCATGAATCCTAGGACTAGAAAACTGGATGGAATGATAGATCCTAGGGTATGGCATGAATCCTTGGACTGGAAAACTAGATTGAATGATAGACCCTAGGGCATGGCATCAATCCTAGGAATGGAAACACTAAAATGAATATCGTGAATACATGAAATTGCAATCTTGGAAAAGCAGAAAGAATAATGATAATTGCCTGTAATTAGATAACAGCTGCTTATATATGAATGTATACACGGGCTATATGAGAATAAAACTGAATTGGTGAAACTTAAAATGGCTTGGCCTGAGGAAACATGAACACTAACCCTACGGGGAATTGGGAGTAGAACTCCAGAAAATAAATGGAATGGGACTGGAATAGTAAAACGGGAAAGTGTGTTGCGTACGTGGTACCGAAAGAGAGAATATACTACCTCTTAGTGTAGAGGGGAGCTTGCCGCCCTCAGGTCGAGACCGGGGTGAGTTTGGCCACTTTGCACCGACTTTCTGGCTCTTGCGTACACCGTACCGGGGAGAGCTGCTTGTGTAGGGGGAGAGCTAGCCACCCCACGGGACCTGGGGTTCTGTTAGCTTTCCTACATGAACTTGTTAGGCCCACTGGGCAAACCAGGGTAGTCAGGCTAGGGTGCGCAGACGGTGGAGGGGCAAGACCCCTGTTTGGTTACTGTGGAGGTGCTGGACCCCTGTTACTGATAGGGCTCTGCCCTATACTGGTTCCGTGCTGTGCTTTGGGGCACACCCGTTAACGAAAATGACTGACCGCGTGCCAGTGCGGGGTAGCTACCCGTGCGTTTATCGCGCGTGCCGAAGTCACTGTTACGTCTGTCAGTGACCTTGGGGTGGTTGACTAAGGGTAGGACCGCTACGGGGGACTCTCCCGACTAGGAGAGCACCACGTGCTACTTCTACTTTCGGAAAAGACTGCAATCAAGATCGTTCCCATGGGGAACATTCAAGATCAAGTGAAAGATCTGAGGAATAATTCAAGAATGAGTAAATAGAAAATAAGGAAAGAAATTAAAATTACCTGCTACTTGTCCACCTTACTACTTTCTTAGCTAATTGGTTCCCACTCTACTTAGCGTTTCGCTGACGTGTCTCCTTTGTCACCTTTTTAGGACCAGGTGTTGAGCAGCCAGAGCCTGCGGCTACAGAGGGTGCTAGGCCTAGTAGAGTCCAGTAGTTTTACTTGTGTTGTACCTACTGTACCGTTTCTTTTATTGTAGTGAGTATTTTCTATTACATTTGTGCTCTTTTATTGTAAGCATCATGTTTATATACCTGTTTAATTCTCTACTATTGTGGTGGTGTGTACTGTAGTAGTTCTTTTCTTTACTGCTGTACTTTTATTTTTGTTAGTTACCTGTATGATGAATGTGGTTTATTTTACTGCTCTTTTGGTTACTTTCTCGTTGGATGACTGGGTCTTAGGATCATTCGAGTCGATCCGATTCTCGTGTCTCGTAGGGATTCAGGAACCGGGTCGTAACAGCAGTCACGAATAGGGTACCGGACAGCTGCCTCTCATCTGGCCCGGAGCATGGCTGCTTCTTCTACACTAAGGGTTGAGGGGCATATTAACGCCCTGACTCATGGAGATGCTAAAGTTTCAGGCTCTGTAGTGACAGGTACGGTTATAGTTTCTGACAAACTCGTTTACACACTTTTCGGTTCCAGTTTCTTGCACTCGTTTGTTTTTACCGATTTTGCTTTTAGCTTGGGGTTAAGCAATGTCCTTTTAAAGGAGCCAATCCTGATTAGAGGGCCAGGTGGAAAGGTGTTTGTCGCAGAGGAGGTTTCCACTGACTGCGAGGTCACGATGGGGGACATGGTCTCCCGATTGACCTGATCGTGATCCCGATGAAGGATTTCGGTGTAATCCCAGGGATGAACTAGCTGGCTGCTTACCATGCACTAGTGAACTACTTTGGGAGGAAGATCATTTTCTCCATACCGGAGTTACTTCCCATCAAGTTCCACGGAAAGCTAGTAGACGGGGGATTTTGGTGTATTTCCGCACTTCAGGCTGCAAAGCTACTGAGCCAGGGGTGCGAGGGCTTCCTCGCTCGTGTCGTGGCAGAGCCTAACCCCGTGGCCAATTTTCAGAGTATTCTGGTAGTCCGTGAGTACCTCGACATCTTTCCAAAGGAACTGCCAGGACTACCACTTGAGCGTGAGATAGAGTTTAAGATCTCACTAGTACTGGAGACTAGCCTCATTTTTACTACATCGTATCAGATGGCCTCTCTTGAGCTGTGAGAGCTCAAGTCACAGTTACAGGACCTGTTAGAGAAGGGCTTCGTGAGGCCCAGTGCCTCCCCGTGGGAAGCCCCGTTCTATTTGTGAAGAAGGACGGTACTCTTCGGCTGTGTCTTAATTACAGATAGCTAAACCAGCTCACCGTCAAGAATAAGTACCCATTACCATGCATCATTGATCTCTTCTATCAGCTGAGAGATGCCACAGTATTTTCAAAAGTAGATCTGAGGTCGAGCTATCATCAGTTCAGGATCAAGGAGACCAACGTCTCCCAAATAGCCTTCTACACGCAGTATGGTCACTACAAGTTCTTGGTGATGCTATTTGGACTGACCAATTTCCCCGTCGCTTTCATGGACCTAATGAATCGCTTCTTTTGGTCGTACCTAGATCAGTTCGTGGTGGTTTTTATTGACGACATACTCGTCTAGTCTCGGGATCATGCACAACATGGACAGCATCTCCGCATGGTCTTGGGCACTTTGAGATGGTACAGGCTGTACGTCAAATATAGCAAGTGCGAGTTCTGGTTGGGACAGGTTTCCTTCTTGGGCCATGTGATCTCGGGAGATGGGCTGGCTGTGGATCCAGCCATGGTTGAGGCTGTACTCAGGTGGGAGAGGTCACTTACAGTGACGGAGATTCGCAGTTTCCTGGGCTAGCTGGTTATTATAGGCGGTTTATTCGAGGGTTATCGCAAATTGCATGTCCTATGACTCAGTTGACCCAGAAGGATATGCCCTTCACCTAGACAAACGAGTGTGAGTCATGTTTCCAGGAGTTGAAGGAGAGGCTGACCTCCGCTCCTGTACTCAGCATCCCAGACAGCAGTGGCAGATTCGTCGTTTACACAGACGCCTCGTTGCAGAGATTAGGGGGTGTGCTCATACAGTAGGGTCATGTTGTCGTTTACGCTTCGCGGCAACTAAAGCCCCATGAGCATAACTACCCCACCCATGACTTTGAGCTGGCTGCAGTGGTCTTCGCATTGAAGACATGGAGGCATTACTTGTATGGAGAGACGTTTGAGATTTTCACTAACCATAAGAGCCTCAGATACCTGCTTGATCAGAAGGAGGTCAACATGAGGCAGAGACGTTGGTTGGAACTCCTGAAGGACTGCGACTGTAGCATCTCCTACCATCCCGGGAAAGCCAATGTGGTGGCTGATGCCTTGAGCCGGAAGCCGCTCACCCACTTGGCTTATTTACAGGCACGGAGTTGGAGACTCATGGAGGAGGTGAGCAATTGGCGACCCAAGGAGTCCCAGGGGTACTGTGGGGCAGTGACAGTGGCGAGACAGACACGACTAGAGCTGATAAATCGCATCGTGGCTCAGCTGATGACAGATCCATACCTACAGACACTGCGAGATCGAGTATTGATAGGGAGCCCAGTAGAGTTCTTGTTTACGGATGGAGTTCTATGTATGAGGGGACGCTTGTGCGTTCCTAAAGATGAGGAGCTGTTGAGAGAGCTCTTGACTGAGGCACACGGGTCCAGATTCACCATACATCCCGGGAACACGAAGATGTACCACGACCTACGACGTGATTTCTGGTGGAGGGGCATGAAGCGGGATGTTGGTTGTTTTGTTTAGCGATGTTTGATATGTTAGCGGGTGAAGGGGTAGCACCAGAGGCCAGTAGGACTATTACAGCCACTTCCCGGGCCAGAGTGGAAGTGAGAGTGTCATTATGGACCAGGTAGTAGCATTACCCATGACACAGCGAGGACATGAGGTAGTTTGGGTGATAGTGGACAGATTAACTAAGATGGCACGCTTCTTACCGATTCGAGTTAGGTTTGGACTAGCACAGCTGGCGGAGCATTGCATTCGAGACGTGGTGTGCCTTCACAGGGTCCCTCGCGAGATTACTTCAGACAGAGACACTTGTTTCACTTCCCAGTTTTGGGCAGAGTTTCAGTGAGCTCTGGGACTCATCTGAGGTTCAGTACGACATATCACCTCCAGACCGATGGACAGTCGGAGCACACCATTCAAACCCTTGAGGACCTTCTACATGCTTGCGTACTGGACTGGAGAGGTTCCTGGGAGGAGCATTTGCCCCTTGCTGAATTTGCATACAATAACAGCTATCACACAAGCATCAGCATGGCACCGTATAAGGACCTGTACGGGTGGAGGTGTACTGCTCCCTTGAGCTGGGCTGAGGTGGGGATCAAGTGGGAGGTTGGTCCCAGGTTGATACACCAGAGTCAGGAGGTGATCGAGTAGATCCATCGATGACTCCGTACCGTCAAGAGAAGATAGAAGTGCTACTCTGATTTGAAGCATAGAGAGGTATAATTCGAGGTTGAGGATCACGTCTTCCTCCGTGTTTTGCCCATGAAGTGCTTGCAGCAGCTTGGGGTGAGAGGGAAGCTTACGTTGAGATTCATGGGGCCTTTTGAGGTCTTGGAGTGGGTACGACCCATTGCTTTCCGGCTCACCCTTCCTCCCCAGCTTTCTGGAGTACACGACGTGTTCCACGTGTCGAACCTCTGGAAATACATCGCCGACACTAGCCATGTTCTGAGCCACGAGAGCATCGAGGTAGGAGACGACTTGACCTATCCCGAGAGGCCTGTACAAATACTAGACCGAGTCATCCGAAGAGTGAGACGGAAGGAAGTACCCCTGGTGAAGGTCTTGTGGAGAAGTCAGCGGCACGAGGAGGCCACATAGGAGCCTGAGGAGGTGGTGCGAGCACAGTACCCCGAGCTTTTTGAGGGTACGTTATTCTGACCTACTTCTATCCTCTTTAAGTTTGTTATTAGCCTTTATTTTATTTCCGCACCCTAGTCAGCTCAAGTTTCAGGGACGAAACTTCCTTTAACTTTGTTTTGTTGAGATGACCCTTTTCTGGAGTTGTTTGGAATTTCCAGATTCCGTAGGGGTTTTCCTACAATTTTTTTTACCCCCTTATCTTTTGTTTTGAGGTTTTGAGGGTTGAGAGGGAAATTGCAGGGACGTCCTCGCAATTTCCCTACCACTTCTCCTCACTGTACACGCCCACTTTCTCTCCCCCTCACTCGCACGCCATGCCATCCTCCTCCCCTGCGACACCCTCACCTCCCTTTCTCGACCTTTCCCTCCCGCATACCTTCTCCATTTAAACCCCCCTCGTCCCTCCTCCATCCTCCTCACACCGCAGCCGAGAGGAGGAGGAGGAGAGTAGAGAGCTAGAGGGGCGTGTGCAAGAGGGGAGAGCCTCCGCTGCTGCGGTAGCAGGTTCTGTTGCAGCTGCACCAGCACGCGGAGAAGAACTCGCCAACGGTTCTGCAGAATCATTTTTCCGTAGAATCAGACGTCTGTGAAGTACGCCAGACATCTTGTTAGACATCCTAAGGTAGTTCAGAACTTCTGATAGTGCATATTTTCGATTTGTTTTTCCTACAAAGTTCTGACCATGCATGCGCGTGCGTTAGAGGTTGGGAAGCGCACTCGCGTGAAGACCAAGGTAGTTTCAGATGTTCGGACATGTTTCTAGATGATTGAAGACACTCCCAGACGTTTGCACCGAGTCCCAAATGTCTGGGAAAGACGCCCCGAGCATGATCAGTCCCTAAGTACGTTTAAGACGTTTGGGACTCTTCCCAAACGTCTCATTTTGGTCAGGGTGGTGTTTTTGGGGCCGTTCATGGCCCAAACGGTGTCAGTTTTTCGCGAATGAAATGTCTCTGGTTTCTGCGCGAGTTTCTCTATGCAGTGGTAGTTTGTCTGTATCTTTTCGAACACTTTTGACCTGTCGATCCCTATCACAGGTCGCCCGTTTGTCTAGTATATGGACCTGCGGGGACATCAAGCGCTACTGTACGAGCCCCCATTCTACCCGTTTTCCCTGGTAGAGTGATTTTTCCTTAATCTCGAAATTAATAAAGTACATGCATAAAAATTAATTGAATCTACGATGTGAACTGAATCCTAGGAAGAAGTAAACGCATGCTTTAGAATACATCTAATCGTTCAAACCCTAGGTTGTGACATGAACGCTAGGGCTAGAGAAGATGCATGCAAATTATAAGCGGCCTGTACTACCTGAATTGAACTACGTTATGAATAGAAAAATAAACTCGTACTGTTGAAACTGAGATGCTTGTTTTGTATGTAACAAACCAGATACGGAATAAGAGAAAAATTCATGTACGAACCCTACGGGGAATGTAGAACAGACAAGAATACTGTAGTACGGAGAACCGGATGGTTCTGAAACACGTCTCCATGGGCGGCTATTCAGACTTGTTTTAGGGAGGTGAGCAGGCCTTCGTGTACGTAGTATCGAAGAGAGCAACTATCCTTTTTTAGTAGAGGAGAGCTTGCCGCCCCTTGGGTGGAAACCCGGGGTGGATTTGGCCACTCTATGTCGACTCCTGGCCCTCGGGTACATAGTACCGAAGAGAGCTACTTAGTGTAGGGGGAGCTAGCCGCCCTAGGGGTCCCGGGGTTAGGATTGGCGACCCTACTCCGATTCTTATTAGGCCCAATGGGCAAATCGGGACAGTCGGACGAGTGTACGCAAACTGTGAGGGGCGAGACCCCTGTTCTGAGAGGGTAAGGCCCTGTGCTGTTCCGTGTTGTACGTTTTGGCGTACCCGCTAGTGGAAGCGACTGACCACATGCCAGTGCGGCGTAGCTACCCGTGTGCTTATCACGTGTGCCATAGTCATCGCTACGTCACGACCGTGACCTCGGGGTACTAGATCGGGTGTAAGACTACCACGGGGGACTCTCCTGGCCAGGAGAGTGCCACGTATACATTCTACATCGCGGGAAAATTACAAGCAAGACCATTCCCTTAGGGAACTGGAAGATTAAGAAATATAATGGAACCAAATTAGAATACTTAGATTAGCAACACGTAATAAGATAACTGGAATAGAAAGATGATATTTTTAACATACTTGTTAAGTAACATAACATGTGTAACTACCACTCTACTCAGCGTTAGCTGACTCTAGATGTAATAACTTTGTACAGGTCAGGGATTCAAGCGGCTAGAGCCATCGACTGCTGAGGGCGCTGGGCCCAGTCGAGTCTCGTTGTAGTTTCCTTCTACTAGTGTTATGGTGAGTCTCTGTAGTTTATGTTATTTCAGTTATATTTCGATCATACTGTGTTAGTTCTATCATGATGACCTGTAATCTTATTGTAATTGTTGTTATCTTGCTTTACTGTCAGATTTTATATTTGTTGCTTAGTTACATTACTTGTATGGTTATGAAATGAATGTATATTCGGTTATTTCTTGCTGTACGACTGGGACTTAAGGTTCATCGAGGCGACTTATTCTCGAGTTCTATAGAAAGTTGGGAATGGGCCATGACAGGACTCAATTTTCAAAAAGAAACCACTCAATTATTAAAGATGTCTTTATTTTTTCTTATTACTTTTATACAACCATCAGGTTTATTTTTACCTATTTTGTTCACTTTTTTAGAAGATAAATTTTTTTAATAAATTTAAAATATTTTATTATTAAGTATTAAAGGCATAAAAGATATGTATGAGATAAAAATAAATTTTGATTCTTTTAATTAATAACAACTCACTTAGTCCGACTTAACTTTTATAAATTAAATTAGATTTGATAGCATAATGGATAGATTGTATTAGAAAAATCTTAACCTAAAATTCATAAATCAGATTTAGGTTAAATCCTAACCTAACTCATATACACCTTTATTGAGAACTGATTTTCTATTTTCCTTTTTATCATTTTATTACCAGCCGTAAAAGATCTACGATATCTGTGTATGGAATTTCCTACATGCATGTTATAATCTCTTATTGTAGGACATAATTTTTTTTTTTTACTCAAAGAATAAAGAAATATTTTATGGAAGTGCAGATCGAAGCCAGATTCGACACCCCGTCTTACGTGGCAGCAGTGCCGCTGCCCGTGGTGGGCTTCGTAGCCGAGATACCGCAAGATAGATGTGTCCGATCTCAAGCGTGAGATCGGATGTGGGTTTTTACTTCACAAAACCATCGCTCCAAAAGAAATCACCGTGGGTTTTCTTTTCCTGATAACAGAGATTTTCGTACATGAAAAATTAGGATAATCCCAACATCATTGCCTATTGCAAGACAGGCGGAACCTAGCCGAAAAGAAAGGAAATCACTGTGAGCTGATACGTCATGAACATTAATGAGATAAACTGTGCGTGACGTCTGATTTTCAAATGCACCAGAGCGATCGATAAAGACGTGGACACGTATATCCATCTGTCTGTGGATGCACAGTATGGAAGGCAAGTGGGGGTGGTGGGAAGAAAATGGTTGATACATAATACAATTCATTCCCCTTTCCACCAAAAAAAAATAGGTGTACAAACTTCTATAGTGGTACTTTTCTTCTATTTTATCTTATCATCTCCTATCCCATAGGTGAGATGTTAGATGGGATTGTTGATGTGATTGAAAATAAAATGATGAACTTATGAGCAGTGTGTCGGCTATGGTTCTTAGTGAGCTTTTTATGTCATTCGGAGGTTGTGGGATAACGTAGTTGGTCTATCCCCTTCTCACAGGTTCATCCAACTTAGGAGGCATTGATTCAGGTTCACATCCCCTCTTTTAGTGATAAATTACTTCATTTCTCATCCCTTCCTCTCAAGTAGTTAAGTTCAACTCTCACTTCCAATTATAGGTTCAATCTCCCATATGATCAAGCAGCGATCTCCAAGTTTGCATCTCCACCTCCGATTAAGTGATTTTCCGATGAACACCTTTCGGTGTAGTAAGTCATGCAGTCATTATATTTCCAACCCATCGATAAAATGCAGATCCCAATTATAAACAAACGTGTAAAAAGATCTTTTATCCTGTAATGAGTTACCTGCATTTTCACAACGAATCCTTTACAACAAATATTTTCCTCAACAACCACTTGCAAATCAATTAAGAAACACGCTTTTGATAATCAACGATGCCACCCATCTGGAACGTAAGTAGATCTCGTTGCTAGCAATTAAGCATATGCTCGTTCTTCTTAGCATCACTTTTCATCATAAAAAGTAATACTTCTACGTACGGAGGGATAACGTGATCGTCCGTTCGAAACGAGAACAACAAAGAACCAATTGTGTGAAGAGCGCAGTAGTGAACGAAGATTATAACAATAATTCATGTGCAGTAGATTTCCTAGCTAATTGCACCTCTGCAACTTTGCCTGTAGAAACTTATTCAGAGGAGCTAAAAAAAAATAGAGGATTCGTGAATATGAAAGTCGCCTGCCGAAAGCAACAGGTCCAAAGATATGTCCGTCGTCGGCGCAAACCTCTCTTGGTTGGTCTTTGATTCATTTTCGTCCAATATTGTACGGGACTTCCGGATATGGATGCAGTATTGCTATTGGCACTTAGAGAAATCCGGTGAACAGAGAGAGAAATTAATAAAGACGTGCCCCCTCACCCATGGATGCAACCATATGAAGACTGGGCCCTATCGATTAATTATGTCGCAACTGCCAACTAGATGAGTTAAGGCGATGAAGCAATTAGCACGGAAAACCTATTTATACAAAATAATTTGGACATGCATTTTTTTTTTAAAGGAAAAGTAAATAAATATATTTTACAAAATATTTAATAATATACGGATGAAAATATTGATTTCAATTATGTAATAAAAAAATGAATTTTCATCGATGAAAATTATTTTTATTGATAAAAATTATTTTTTAAGTAAAAATTTATTTTTCATAAATAAAAAATTATTTTTATAATAGAAAAATAAAAATATATCGATATATTTTTATTTGTAATGGATATATTTTAATTTCCAATCGATTAAAAATTATTTTCAATCGATATAAAATATGTTATAATGTATATTTTCATATATATATATAATTTTTTTTCTTTGACGGGGAGGAGCAGCCCAAAAATAAAAAGATATCATTCATCTTAAAAGGTTTAGCACACCCGGACAGGTGGTTGAAACATCCAATGTTTAACCGAATGGATGGGCAGATGTGCCCCCAAAAATTCATCGAGAGACAAAATTTGGACATACGCCTGGCTTGCATCGCATTGTTACGCACTGTTACTTATTAAAGCTCGTGAGATGGTTGAAACTATAAAACTAGCTAGTTTAACCATATATGGTAAAATAAGTTCCAAAAGTTAACGAGGACATATATAATTCGGAGCACCATATATAGATATTGCGGTCGTAGGTGCGTCTAGACTCGGATATATGTGCACAGCGAATCCGTTAGAAAGGTTCCACGTATGTTATCATGGGGAAGCCAACCTGCTGCGTCAAAGAAGAGATGAAAAGGGGCCCTTGGACGCCTGAAGAGGACATCATCCTCCTCTCTTATATCCAGGAGCATGGCCCAGGGAACTGGAGATCTGCGCCCATAAGCACAGGTGAGTTTAATTCGTTTCTGCCAACCATCTCATTTAACATATTATACGTAGTTTCCAAGTCATGATTCATGCGTTCACGCGCAAAACATAACTTGGGATATATATATATATATATATATATATATATATGTCTCTCGTCAGTCTATTCCTTTTATATACGAAGGATCGAGCATCAATTGCAATGATTCAATGGATTAGACGAATCATGAATTAGATCGTGCATCCACATATATACAAGAAGATGTATGTGTATGAGTGGGGACGACAATACTATTCCACAGATCTCAAATATTTAAAAGGCCCTCAAGAGGAGATGATTAGTACTGGGTTAATTTTATGGCTTCTTTTGAGACACCCCGATAATCTGCATGGTCGCGACGAAGAATTACATAGATATATCCACGTAAAAGATTTTGCAGTGCCTTAAGTTGGCATAATTTGACAGACACGTATGTATTCGTCTTCTGAAACAAGAAACTAACTGTGGAATGAGAAGGCTCCTTTTGTTTCCTTTGCAGGTTTGAAGAGATGCGGCAAGAGCTGCAGGCTAAGGTGGGCGAACTACCTCAGGCCAGGCATCAAAAGGGGAGGGTTCACCGAACAAGAGGAGAAGCTCATAATCCACCTCCAAGCTCTTCTTGGTAACAGGTGCGTAAACCAAAGGACTCAGTACCCTTTTAAGACTGTGAATCCAATCCCTTGATCCCGAGTCTATAATTACATTCAACAAAAGAAGAATAAGAAAATCCGAACTTCATTGAACTTGTTGCGAGCGTGCGTGCGTGCATGGGCGTGTGCGTGTGGAGTATTATTAGCTTTTTTTTTCCCGGCAAATGTGTATAAAATATTATTGTGAGAGGCGTATCTCTGTGAAAAATGTCGAGAATTACCACGAATAGATACCGCAACAAAATGAATCTCAAGTAAGAACACTGAACAGCTGCCACATCAGTAGGAAGCTAAAGTGACAAATATTTTTACCAGAAAGTCGATGGGTAAATCGGTCTTTTTCATAATCCTCTGGCGCTTTGTAATGGCGTATACAGAAATATCTTATTTGGTGAGAAACTTAAATCAACATCAAGAGAAAAGTGGAAACGAGGGGGATGAATGGAAGAGGGTCCTCACTTTCGTTGTTATGAATCTAGCAACACGAACAAGAAATAAAAGCAAGTATTGACAAAGAGGAATATCAGATTTATGTGAAAGTCCTTTTGGAGAATGAAAGGTAATAAAATCATGGTACAAATTTCGTCTCTTAGGGCTGTCAAATGGGTCGAATTAAGTTGGAGACGATATGTTTAGCCCACCAAATCCATTTATATTGGGGTTAGGTATGATTCTACCGATTTATTGAACGGGTTCACAACATGAAATCTGAACTTGACGCATCGAAACATAAATAAACTTGACTCAACCCATTTATTATATGAGTTAAACAAGATAAATGGATTCAATATATTAAATGGGTTAGGATTTATAAGTGGACTTTTCTTTTGGTTTTTTCTTAATTGGGTTGAATGAGTAGGTCAAGTTCGTGAAAATCAAATAATTAAAACCTGACATGCTTACTTATATAGGTAAAATGGGTTTTGACCTACTTAAGTTAATTGGATTTGGGTTGGGTTTGTTTTACGAGTTGGGTCCAAGTTGGATTAAGTGAGTTTGAGTTTGTTATTTGAGTCGCATTCATATCGGATTAGGCAAGTTCGAGTTTCATTAAAAACCCTAATCACTATAATCAAAAGTACATCAATACCAAATATTTCCACCTTGCAAGGGCTTCCAAATTCCTCTCAACTCAAGGATCCTCTCCCGATCACATCATGACTCTCTATTCCGTTCCAAAGCCTATAAGAAGATCCCTCTATTTATAGGCAAACTACAAACTCGACGTCCAAACCCTAATATGCTACGACCCGATTCCTAAATCCCTACAGGACATGAGATCGGATAGACTCAACTGATTCTAAGACCTAGTCGTCCGACGAGAAATAACCAAAAAGCAGGAAAGTAAACCACATTCACTATACTAAGCAACTAATAATAAAAAGGTATAGCAGTAAAGAAGTAAAAACTGCTACAGTACATATCACCACAACAATAGTAGAACAGTAACAAGTTACATGAACATAAAGGTGCAGTAAAGTAAAGGTACAGAATGTAAAAGAACCAGAGTCTGAACTCACTACAACAAAAAGGTACAGCAAGAAAAGCTACTGCTACTGGGTTCTACTGAGCCCAGCACCCTCTACAGCCGTAGACTCGGACTGCTCAACACCTGGACTTATAAAGGGGTTATAAGTACACAACGTCAGCGAACGTTGAGTAGAGTGGCAACCAACTAACTAAAGCAGTAAAAGTGGACATGTAACTGTTGTTTTCAATTGCTTTCTGTAACTAATTATTCTTTGCCATCACTAGGTTTATTTATCAGATCTCTTTCTTGATCTCGAATGTTCCTCGTGGGAATGATCTTGATTGTAGTCGTTTCCAAAAGTAGAAGTCACACGTCGTGCTCTCCTGGCTGGGAGAGTCTCCCGTGGTGGTCCTACACCCAGTCAACCACCCCAAGGTCACGGACAGACATAACGGTGACTACGGCACACGCGATAAATGCACAAGTAGCTATCCCGCACTGGCACGCTGTCAGTCGTTTCCGCTAATGGGTGCACCCAAAGTACAGCATGGAACAGTATAGGGCCTAGCCCTCTTAGTAACATGGGTCTAGGTCTTAAGAACCAAATAGGGGTCTCGCCCCTCCACAGTGTGCGTATCCTCGCCTGACTATCCTGGTTTACCCAGTGGGCCTAACAAGTCGGTGTAGGGTAGCTAGTTGAACCCCGAGTCCCGTGGGGTGGCTAGCTCTCTCCCTACACTAGTAGCTCTCCCTAGTACAATGTACACGAGGGCCACTGAGTCAGTGCAAAGTGGCCAAACCCATCCCGGGTCTCAACCCGAAGGACGGCAAGCTCTCCTCTACACTAAGAGGTAACATGCACTCCCCTTGGTACCACGTACTCAAGGGCCAGAACACTTCCCAACGCATTTACAGATCCATTTCATTCATTTCCAGGAGCTCTACTCCTATTCCCCCTTAGTGTTCATGCTCATATGCCCCATGTCATTCCATACCAGGTTTCATCATTTCCATTTCCATTCTCAAGTTATACACATGCAACTTGTATTTCTATCGTTCACATTTCTATACTTAGGTTATACACATATAATTTATATTTCTATCATTCACATTACCATTCTCAGCTTTATACACATGCATCTCGTATTAAATCATTTAACGTATACAACAGGAATATCACATGCAACTGTTAACTAGCACAGGTAATTCATTATTTCATAGGCAGCTTTTATTCTTTTACAGGCAGTTGTTAATATTTATATCTACTCATTCACGACTGCAATTCAATCACGCATACAGATATTTCAAGTATTTCTCATCCTACGACTCATGCCACATCCTAGGTTCTAATCATTCATTCCATACATGCATTTAGGTTTGTATTTAAATTAGGGGAGGCCACTCTACCAGTAAACCTAAGAGTATTGGGGGCTTGAACGGCAGGCACACGTGTCTCAACAAGCCCCGAACCCGCAACGGAATGAAGTCCCATGACAAGGAACAATTACAAGGAAAACATCGGTATCTTATTTGCGTAAAACGGACCTCAAGCAGATCCTAAACGAGTCAAAACAGGGTTACTGACTCAAAATCAGACATCTGAAACAACTTCCAGACGTGTTAAAAGTGTCCAGAAACGCACCTAAGTCTCTGCGTCGTCCTCAGACATCCAGGAACTCTTCTGGACCGTCTGGACCCAACTCCAGTCGTCCGACCTCCTCTCTGGACGTCTGGAAGTGCTTCCAGCCATCTGGTAAGCCGCCTAGACATCTGAAATGCGTGGGAAGGCGTGTCCCGCACCTTCCTAAGGCAAATCATGCATGCAAAAAGGGTACCTGCGGAGCGGCTTACATGGTCGTACCCGCAACGAAACATACCTTCGCGAAACTCTCTCCTCAGATGTCTGGAACTGCCTCCAAACGTCCGCATTGTTGTCTGGACATTGCTACAGGTGTCTAATTCTGGGAAAATCCCAGAACCAGAACCTGCTCCTGCTCGCTCCCCCCGCACGCGGCTCACCTCCTCGCCTACAGCTCCGGCTGCAGCAGTGTTGAGGATGACTTCCCGACGCACTCCTCCTCTCGCACGCGCCGCTCCGGCCATGCGCCCTCTAGTGAGCTCCCACATGTGCTTGCGAGCTCACTCTCCTTCTCTTCTCCTCACGCCACTCCTCGTCGCCGCTCTCGCGCTCTCTCGCTTGCGCTGGGGTGGTGAGGAAGGGAAGAAGTGGCTGGCGGCTGTGAAGTGAGGGGAACAAGAGAGGAGGAAGGGGGGGTTTATAAGGTGGTGGGTTAGGGTTTTGCTGGAGGAGGGGAAAGAGAGAAGAAGGGAAGGAAACGAGAGGGTATTATCTACGTGCAGCCCGCGTGCAGATGCGAGCTCGTACTCAAAATTTTTGATTTGCAAACGTCTGAACAGGTGTCCAGACGTCTGACTAAACGTCTGACCGACAATTCAGTCGTCTTAAAGGACTCAAACAGTACGGGTTTTAACATAATAGGACCAACGATACTTGGAAAACAAAGAGATCAATTAGAAAAGAAATCATTAATTTCTTCATGAGATGTCACTTATCTTTAGCTGCATAGCATTTTTCTTCACGAGTTTGCAAGAATATGGAACAATTGTCCATATCACATCTACAACTCTATTGACAATCGTAAACTCCATTGTCTACTGTCCCTAAGTTTTTGAAACATGCTTTTAACTCTCTCAAGTTAAAGAGTAGTCTTGGTATTTGCTAATCATTATCGGTGTGCTATGTATAGCTTTGTACATGTTCTTTTGGTTGCTGAAAAATGCAATTATCTGGTATCTCACTTAATTGTGAATTAAGTAAAGGAATAAAAAAGAAGTGAAATAAATGAGTTAACTGATTTAGATATTTTTATAAATTAAAATTATTTTATAAAAAAGTAAAATAATTTTATCTTAAATTAAATTTAATTAATCTAATGTAAATAGAAGATACATTAAATGGTAAATTAAATATTTTAACTTCTGAAAAAGTACTAATTATGATAATTATCATCATCCATGTTAAGTCCCGAGGCATAACTCCACTTACATGGTAGATGTCATGGTCGAATGTAAGATATTGATACGAGAGCCGACACACACTTCACATATTTCTTGACGCACCAATTCGCTCTCTGTCTCTGACTCAGTTATCAGCACACCGACTCGACACGTATTCGACATTGACAGCTCAAGTCCACTCAATTGTGGTTACAATCTAAATTGTCCCCCAGCACTATACACCTATGGAAATTACCGTGTCCCGCACTCTGCTTGATCGGAACTTGAATCTTGTCTCCTCCCTGAAAAGGTGTATGACTCCTACGTATTAACTTCTGCAAATCCGTTTGATCCCAATCTCCTCTATCGTCCTAAATCATCATCCAATTATGTTAATTGCTCACTACACATAAGAGTGCCTAAAAATTTCAATCGTGACTCCTGAACCACTTAATCACGCTTCCTATTGCCTTAGATCTAAGGACCAATCCTGCTCTTTACCGATGGGGATACGCCAATGAACCATCAATTTTTTTTTTTCCTTGATATAAGCGGTCATCGGATGAAAGACCTTGTGGGCAAACTTGGATTTCACGTCAACTGACAAGCCATCGACTTGCTCTCCTCTTATTTGTTCATCAAAGGTAAACGTCTCCTTATTCTCACCATACCAACGGCTGCCACGGGTTGGATGGATTGGGTAGTATTACGAGTTGGCTGAGATTAAACGGGTGGTTAAATAATCACACACACACACACACACACACACAAACACACATATATATATATATATATATTATTTTTAAAAAATAAATAAAATAAGTAAAAGAATTCATATCGTGGATAGGGTTTGAAACAAGGGTGGAAAATTTCAAGTTTAAAACATGAAGACATTGAATTTAGGTGTGGATGAACTTTAGTGATTGAGTGGATAGTAATTTAAGAAACCTAAACCATTTTCTACTTAGACGAAAAAATCTAAATCTAACCTAACTTATTGCAACTCAAATCATTTGAATTGATTCGGATTAAATTTAGGTTTAATCCAACCTATGTACACCCTTAAGTGCAATTCCATGCCACCACCTCTCTCGGCTACGTGCGACTCTGTCGCCTGTGGCTCCCATGCCACGGATGCCGGTGCTTGGGCCCATTGACATGGCGCCACATCCAGCCTTGCCACGTGCTCTTGTGACTGAGCACGTCTGCCATCTTGCTTTGCCTTTGCTGGCCATGAATAAGTCGTATCTCTCTGATATATATATATATATACACGCTTCTGCACGCCATTGTTAGGAGGATCGGATGCTTTGGCACCATGGCTTGAATGGTGTGAACAAGAAATCATAACAAGCATGGACAAAGAGACGTCAATTTAAGTTGTACCCGGTAGAATAAAGAATAAAAAGCCCACTGGGAAAATCCCACCTCACGAGGGGTGCCCATTCCTTCGGATCCATATCCAAAGATCCTCTTTCGATTAAATGATGGCCTTGTGTTTAGCCTCTCAATAAATTTGTCCTAAACTCCACTGACTTAGAGTCAATTCAAGGCAAAACAATCAAGGCAAAAAAATCGTTGACTTCCTAACACCTCTTTCAGGAGAAAAAAAAAAAAAAATCTCATCTGTCCCCTCTTTCTTGGTGAGAGGATGAGACCATGGCATGCTTGTATACCTGTAAAGGTATAAAATCGATTACAACTCATGGTTTGACAAGGATGAAGCAAGGAAAGTCTTGAACATATCGACTACGAGGAATAAAAGAAGCATGATCGCACCCACTTCTGCACATAAAAGGAGAGTTTTTATTTCAAAAGAAGAAGGGGTAAGATGGAAATTTGTTTGAGTTTGGATATGGAAAGGAGGCTTCCTAGCAGAACCACCTTACATTAAGGTGTAGGAAGAATGTCACACTTTCAGCCACTCATTTATAAAGTTTTACAAAAAATTGGCTCATGGAATTCGAAGGGTTCTTTCCAAAATGGGTTGCGCTCAATTATTAAAATGGTCTATGGAAGATTTGGTAGGTTTTTGGGCGGGAACAACGGTGGTGCCAAGGTCAGTACTAAATAGAATCATGGAGTCGAAGGCTCGCTATTTTTGTTAGTTGGAGGAGCTCGGTCTTCTAAAAGAAGAGGGTGGCTTTGGGTTGAAATTTCTCCTAGACATGGAGAAAGTGGCGGGATGCAAGAGAGCTTAACATTTGATGGAGGGAAGGGAGAATTGCTTATGGCCATCCTAAATGAGGAGACATTATAACATGGAGAAGTTCCTACTTGCAACTAGGGATCGAAAGGAATCCTGTTGCTAGAGCATAGGCAGGCGATTGCAGAGATTTCCCAAGTTGAATATGGTCATGGATCATTGGTCTGAAGATGGACACAATACGTGATGTGGGAGTGTATCAAGGACCGAAGGCGTATCCAAGAAGAGCTCTGAACCATTTGGGCAAGCGACCATGTCCCAAAGTAGTTTGCCTGCACGTCACTTGCCCTACGAGGACGACTCCTTACTTGCAACAGACTCTGAGACTAGGGAATCTCGACGGACACTCGTTGACTTCTGTGTCATGATGAAGAGGACGAGTGCCATGGACACCCCTTCTTTAGGTGCAACTTCACCATGCAAGTCCTGGCAGGGGTAATGAACTATCTACGACTCCAATATTGCATGGCAGAAACTCTGAAATAGTCCTTCGAGCAGGTGGTCATTACCCTTTGGGGAGCAACTCGTCGCAGTAGAGTCATTTGTTGGCGTGTATGATATATCCAGGAGGAGCGTAACGAACATTGCCACTTTTGAGGAATGACAACGATCGAGACTCTATGTCGAAAAATCATCAACGATGTTGGAGAAGGGGGCAAATTGTGTAGAGGTGTAGGTGTTATAATTATTTGGACATTCCATGTTGTACTTAGCTTGGTCATTAAATGCTCGATTAAAATTACCTATTATCAAAAAAAAAAAAAAAGAATGAAAGAAAATATATTTATTAATGAAAACCTAAAAGTTGAGAAAGGCAAAAAAAAAAAAAAAAAAAGAGTAAGAGATTAAAAATAAGAAATTAATGGTTATGCAAATTGTAAAGAGAGATGAAGTGGCATAAAAGATGCTTTTCATTTCCCATCATGGGATCGATGTACATAAATAGAATAATGATTTATGAAAGTTTTAGACTTTTTTCGGAAGGGGCAATTGCCATCGTCTAAGGCACCGTTAAATGTATCTTGGGACAAGGACAGTAAACCCGGGATAACTGTTATTCCGCGGTGTGGGTGGGATGGAGAAAACCCACCACCCATCCCAATGCCCTTATCCTAATGGCAGGCAAGCTGCTACTGCAGATCGATCGAGGCCTACCGTCAATGGAAAGTTTTTCTTTTCAAGGTTTTGTCATTCCATATATAGTGAGGCAAAAGGACAATTTCGTATATATCCGTATCTCTGTAGGTTTTCGGAGAAGTTGAGTTTTTTTTTTCTTCAAAAGGATCAAGTTTCAATCTCACCAACTAGCATTGAAAGTTATTGCACTCTAGTCTTCAGGATTTTAAGTCCATTTATTACGTTATACTTGTCTTTAATTTGTTATGTTGTACTCGTCAGGCTTTTAAGTTCTCCTCTCAATAGGCACATATGCTATTCATGTCATTTTCAGAAGTTTTCACGCAAATGTCTCTACAGACTTTTTCTTCAATAAGGTAGGAGTTGAATTCTAATATATATACTCGACCACCAAACCATTCAAATGATTAATGCGACTGCAAGCTTCCGATGTCACCAAAATGGCAATCTAAACATCTACTAAGATATGACTGAAATTCGATTAGCAAAAATGTCACTAGATTAAGATCCACTAGATTATCACTTAGAAATTTGTTATTTAAACTGCATTATATGTAAACCCTCTTGTTCAATGCTATATAGCCTTATAGTACCAGAGTACAACACTCATGCACATAATATTGGTGCTACGTCTTACCGTAGCGCAATTGTTCCGTATAGCCTCGGCACTAAGGCTAACCCCCATAGCACCAATGCTTCCATGCACTTAAAGCTGCTGTGGCTGTCGGAAGGAATGGTGCGTGAAGGGACGTGTGTGTATGAATGAATATATTTACATTGTGTCATTTGTAGCTATCCATGACCTCCCACCTCACCTTGTTCCACTCCTACTCTATAGCCTCCTTTAACCTCGTCAATCTCCATCTGCCCCTGCACTCTCGTCGTCTTCCTCCTCCATCAAACCACCTTCAACCTACCCCAAAACCCAACTCCTGCTCCACTCAAAGCCCATCCTACCTCTATCCCACCACCTCCGTCCTCCCTGCCTTCCCTAATAACCTCCTCCTCCAACATGCATTTACCAACCTCCTTCAAGCATCACTCTCGCTGAATTTATTGTCCTTTTGACCCCATTGTCCCATCCTCTCTTTCCAAAGTGCCATTATCCCTTTTTCCATTTCCTTGACCGCTATTTGTTTAGAAAAATTGCGACATCTACTCCCTGTTTGGTGACTTTGATTTCGAAATTTCAGAATAAACTAATTCTACCTCAGGGGTGGAATTTCAGAATAATTGCCTATTCTTCACTTTATTCCTTGAAGTAATCTAAATATTGAAATCCTTTAATTCTTCCGTTTATTCCACTCTTCTCCGATTCCTCCATCTATACCTATGTCCTAATTCCAGTCTAAATGCCTCCTTACTCTCCTTCCAAACCCACCACCCTGGTGCACTCTTGCCACTACGGAGTACTCCTCTTTTCTTTGCGGTCCTCTCTGTGACCTCTCCGTTAAGAAGAACCCTAGATATATACCCCACCCACGAAGATCCAGAGTAAGGAGTTACTATGCAACACGTCGAACCATCCGAGGCATTTGAGTAGCTACAAGTATTAGAAGTGTGCGAGGATGCGTATAATATTATTTCACGTCCAACATTCCCACCCTGCAAATTTTCCAACTCCTCATGTACCTGAATACGATGGGTATGCACACGTACGCCATTCTACTTCTTGACGTGAACTCCCCAACTAGTGCTCCAGTTCCTTTTATTACGGTTAATTAAATAAAGTACCAACCCCGTCACATGTCAACTAAACAGACTATGCCCACGTCATGAATCAAACGGGACCAATTCTTAGTGCCCTGATCTTAAAGCAGGTGGGCATCGATAGCGTCCTACCTACCATCCAGAACCGACAACGACGTGAAGAACTACTGGAACACACATCTCAAGAAGAAGATCAAGAAGCTCCAAGAGGACGCCAGCGCACTCCCCAAGGCCAAGGGCCATTGGGAACAAGCGCTAAGGAGAGACATCCACAAGGCCAAGGAGGCGCTCCAGGCTGCGGCGTCCATCATGGAGGAGAGCTCGAGCTCCACCAGCTCCGTCGGGTCGTCCTCCGGCACGTACTTTTGCAACACCGAGAACATATCCCGGCTGCTCGAGGGTTGGATGCGCAAGCCCATGAAGTCTCCAACCACGTCGGTTTCGACATCGGCAGCTACGTCATCACATGTCGTCAGAGCTGCAGTGGAGCCGTCGTCGTCGTCGTCGAACGCTGTGGTGCTTGAGGGAGTCCAGTCTCCGGTTAGATTGGACGAGATCCCGGGGATGACAGATGGGCTCGAGGAACAGAGTAAGTGGGGCCCGCAGGATTGGATGCCTGGAGATCAGATTATGATCGGTGGAGTAGGAGACGTGTGCTCAGATGATGGCCTTGACCTGCTTTATTTCGGTGGTTATTGCAGTTAGATCCCAAGGTAACCAATTAGGTGTGCCTTGGAGGTTATATATTAGAGTGGTCACAAGTTTTTCCTTCCTGAATAAGGTGTACATTGGTAAATGAGCCAATTATGCACCCACAGCCGATCAGGAATGTGATCGCTGGACTGTGATCTCTAGAACTTATAGGAAGACATTGAGACGTGTGTTTCTGATGATTGTGTACGAGGTGTTGTTGCCTGATGTACGATTTAGTTGATCTGCATTCAATTTAATGACCGATTAAATTAAATACCGTTATATATGGTTGTGAACAAATAATTAATTGCAGGTAGATGGCCGTTCCGATGAATCGACATCCTCGTCGCCGTGGTCCATTACCTTTTTTTGTGTGACTACTTATTTTACTCGAAATTAGCGTCCCAAGGTGCAACTGACAAGCTTCAGCATCTGAATATGCCCAATAGCACAAATAGAGTTCTTCCAATCGTAGTTTTGCTCCAGCCCGTGGCCAACGCCCCTTCCACAGCTTCCTGGATGGGATCTCCCGTGCACACAAGCAGGTTGCGCCTTCCGACAATGCCATCCCAAACCACTTTTGAGTAGGTGCAATTGAAGAATACATCAAAATCCTCACTCTCTCTCTCTCTCTTAGCGTCCCTTTCCCCTCCTCTAAGTTCCCTCCTTCCGCCTAAAGTTGCCCGCACAGGACCCTCAATCGGCTTCCGTCTGCCGATTGGGGGCCCTCCCCCATTCACGTCCGACTACCTCAACCTCCCCACCCGCCTTTTCATCTTTCCCACGTTTCCTTCCACCTGCCTCAATCCTCCTGCATCTCCCCTTTCTGTAGCAGCTGCGGCTGCGGCTCCGCCACATCCGATGCTTCTCTCTCTTCGTCCCTAACTTTGTGGGGATGGGGAGGGGGTGGTGGGGTGGGGTGGGGAAGTGGTTGCATGGGGGTGGATTGCTAAGGCTTCATCATCCACTCCCGTAACATTTTGTCTTGGGATCAAGTCAGAACTCGATGTTACATACGACTGAGATTGAGTTGAATCTTCTTTGACTTCGGATCTTCCGGATCTCGTTGGCGCGGATCACTTCGTCCTCATCTTACGGAGTGTGACTTTCGTACGATTGCTGCGACCAGCTACGAGCACGTCTTCTCTTGCAATTTATTTCTTTTTCCTGTTTTGTTTTCTGTCTGTTATGTCTCCTGGTTTTGGAGTTCCCCCGCCCTCGTAATGGGGTGTTGTAGTCCCCCGTTTTCGAACGGGTGGTGTCGATTATCCTGTTCCCCTTCCCCTTAGCGTTTGACACCACTGTAATTGTTTGTTTCCGTTAATGAAAAATCTTTGCTGCAAAAAATAAAAAAATGTGCAATTGAAGAATCATTTGTTGTCTCGTCTTCAATGCTGCACAATAAGTTTGATCTATAGGTCTCCCCATTTGATGAGCCAGTCCTTGGACACAAGCTTGCTACTCCTCCCAACGTGACCCCGGACATTATCCAATAGGCTCTGGAAAGGAGTGGTCTTTCCCAGGATCGTGAAAAGTGTTGAGGTAGATAGCCTGGAGCCATCCCTACAAGATTCCCAAACAATGGCATATCTCCAAAATATATATCGTGCTCTTGTCCGCGTTGAGAGAGTCCAGAGAGGACCTCAAAGGCAAGGAGGGCACCCCTAATAGCTGCTGCCAATCGTGCATCCCCTTTGGAAAATGTTGAAACATCATCTGTCAACAACAAGAGAGACGGGAAGCCCACCACTTTTATCCGCGGTCTTCTCAACCTCCCTACTTGTGTGTGGACCTCCAACAAAAGTGATAAGACATTCATTGTGAGGACAAAGAGAAACAGGAATGCGGCCAGTAGGGACATCGTTAATCAGCGGCAAGATGGAGGAGGCATCAATGCATTGTCTGATCCAGTTTATCCAAAGCTCATCGAATCCCACGGTCGTAAGTAGTCGACATATAAAGGATCTCCGCACCTTTATATATATATATATATATATATATATATATATATATCAAAGGCCTAGGAGATATCGACTGCGGCACAATTTCTTCTCCCTACTTCAAACTCGTGTATAAACTCCATAGTCATAAGAGAGTACTCACCAGACTCCTTCCACAAAGAAAAGCCCCTTTGTTAGGCTTGATGAGGCACGGAAGGATGTTCGCCAATCTAATGCCAAGTTTTTTGTTATAACCTTGTTTAATAAGTTACAACATGCAATTGGTCAAAGATCTCCAAGAGATCTCACACAATTTGCTTTGGGAGCAAGCATTAGGAAGGAGTGATTAAGCTCACAGGGCATTCCTCCCCCGACAAAGAAGAACCCCACCGTAGCAACAACCTCCCGGTGGATTATATCCCAACAAGACCTATAGAAGAAAGCATTGAAGCCATTTGAACAGGAGGCCTTATCAATGCCAATAGCCCAAATGGCCTTCTTGATTTCATCATTCGATATAAGGTGAGTGAGCTACACATTTCCTTTGGCAAATGATCCGATACCGACACGAAATGTTTAAATCATCTTCCACATTAATTTGGTCCTCGTTGGAAAAGGAGGTGAAGTGAGGGTTCACCTCTCCCACCACCTGGAGCCTCTCATCCAAGATGGAATCAACCTTAATTAGCGTAATATTGGCATTACAGTTCCGATGCTTCCTCGCGGCTACTGCAAAAAAATTAGTATTTTTATCCCCTTGAGCCAGGAAATCCTGCTACATTGCCTCCATTCCATCTCCTCTTCCAGTACCATCCTTTCTTGTTTCCTCTTTATCTCGACCTCTTTGGACTAGGGCATACGAGAGGCGAAGTTTGATTGGAGCTAAAGTGCCACTTGCCACAGATGTTCCCGCTGGCTTGCCACTTCATTTCCCCTCTCCTTATCATGTCTTGCCCACACTTTAAGTCTAATTTTCACTTCAATTTTCTGATACATGCAATTAAAGGATTAACTTTAACAGAAACATTCCACTTCTCCTTCACTAGGGGGAGAAAGCCTTCCCTTGACCCCTAATTGTTATAGAACCTAAAGGGCCTACACTTCCTAGAGTCTTCAAGCAATGCGATTTGCATGAATGCATGGTCATTGCACTGAACTGGAATATATTGACGACAACTCAATCAAGCCGGCATGCAATTCTACTCTCCTTGATTGATTGGTTGGACTAGGAGAAAGAGGGTCCAACATTGGTGAGGCAATCGTTGAACTCACCCAAGGTTGAAGGGGAAACGTCTGTGCCTCCAAATTTCTCTATCCCATATTTGACGACATTAAAATCACTGACGAGGACCCAAGGGACTGTGCATCCCTAAGACACGCCTTGCAACTGATCCCATAGCCTCCTCCATTCCTCTTTTGAGTTACAGGCACAAATGAAGGAGACCATGAAGGTGCAATCGCCACAATTGACGGCCTTGACCAATAGTACCTGAGGATGAATCTCCATCGAAGAACAATGACCGTAGCATATTGGGCCACCTCCAAGTTTGATAGAGCTTGTCAGTTGGGGGGATTACGTGAAGAAACCTCTGCCAATTCATATTCCTGATCCTAGACTCGAACAACCCAACAATTTTTGTGTTTACATTTGCAAGGAGGCAAAATATCCCACTTATCTTCTCAGGGTCATTAAGTTCCCAAGTCTTCCAGGCAATTACTAACATTCGCGAGGGGGGGGGGGGGGGAAGAGGGGTGCAATCCTACACCAAGTGATTCCCCAATAAGGCTCCCTGTTTCTCCCTTCTGCCCTATCCTTTGGAAGTCTTATTCACTAAGGCATCACCTGGCATAGATGATGAATGGTTCGCTCCCTCTGCATTTCCTTGATTTAGCCTTTTTCCTCTTTTGGAGACTTTAGTCCAATTTGCCTCATCTAAGCTGGAGTTTCGTTTAAGCCATTCAACAATCTTTGATTGGTGGTCCCCATCTGTCCCTTCAGGTACCATCAGTCCCTCAAAAGAGTTATTCAGGTTGGGAATATTCCTCCCTCCCTTCATAAATGAAGGTGGTCATCCACATGCCCAAGACATTGTTGCATGCATCGAATCCTTCCCCCCACCCGATGTGGGTTTAGCAAAAAGATGCATCCCTTCGTTATCTTGCAACGTCCGAGGGTCCACCAGGACCTCCTCCACCCCACCTCCCTCAAGGTTCGTGTCGTCGGCCAGAATCTCCTCCATAGATGCTCCAATGCAAGTGCGATCCTCATGTCCAAAGACTCTGTAATGTTTTGCACCATTGTGTTAGTCACTCATAATGCACCTTCACCATATGTAGCTCTTAACTCCTTATATAGATAGAAATCTCCAATATAGGACGTTTGTCAGCGAAAATCTCCACACAACCTCTCACAAAGTTGATTCATCGCCTTGCCACTGTATCTCTGTTACATTACAGTGGTTTCTCGATTGCACTAAAAGTCTTGCTCAAAATCCTTCTGGATCTGAACAAGAGATCGAGGTTTGGTAGTTTAACCTAAACTAGGACAATGGAGTGATCCTCCTTGATGAGCTTGATCTCAAGAGACCAACGTCAGGTGATTAGGTGGTTCTCTCGAAAGAACCATGACCCCCACTATAGAACCCTGATGCAATCCCGTTCTAAATCAATGGAAATCAAATTGAAACCCCCATTAAGCAAGTGAAATTCATACCTACCATGCATCTTCCAAATGATCGTCACAAATCTATTTATTGCTCTAAAGTATGGCCTCCTGAGGCAAGGACCTCATTCGCCCAAATCTTTGCTAGTTTCCTCTACCTCATCCTTCTCTATGATCACCGATCGTTCAATTCTCAACATAGTTAATTAAAGTTATTAATTTTAATTAATTGCATAAAGAATAGACTTAAGTTAATTTGATTTGTTAAATCGTTATCGTTGATTGTTGTTTAGGGTCAAGTTAGTCTAATATTTTAGATTTTAATTCATTTAACTGGTTAAGTCCAAGTCGTTTACATGAAGGTATAAACTTAATTAATTCACCATTTTTATTAATTTAAATTAACAAATAACTAATTACTACATTAATTACAAAATATGTTAAACACATGAATAATTGCACATAAAATTCAACAATTAAAATTTACAACAATTCCATTACAGAAGATATGTACATAAATAATTTTACAACAAATACGATGAAAAGAAACATTTATTACAAATATAACAAATATAAAGTCATAAAAGAAATCACAATAAAGAATGAATGCCTTTGTCACAATAAGCTCGAACACTTAATTTCTCTTAAATCAGCCAATCCTTTTTGCTTATCAAACGTCTCTTCAAGGAATCAGACGACTTAAATGTTGAAATCAGACTTCTAATTATTTCTCAGATGTTTCTCTCTCTCAATCATTTCTCATTTAGTTCACTTTCTCTCTTATGCATCTCTCTCTCTCCATTCCTAACTTTCAGCTCTTATCTTTTCTTCCTAAGCCTTCTCTCTTTAGACTTTTACTTCTTCCTCTCTGTTATTTTCAATTCTTTTTCTTGATTCTCTCTCTGCTCATGCATTCCTCTCTGTAAGTTCATCTTTCCCTCAACTTGTTCTCTTTATCATTCTTCACTCTCAACTCTCTTAATTCTCAATTCTCCTCTCTTTAACCCTCACTGTGTACAACCATCCACACTTAGCCATTTTTAAGCTCTTAATCCTATTTTTAACACTTAACCAAAAATTTGATTAATGGGCGGACTGATTCCTTCAAGGATACACAGCACCCATAGGGTGGGACCAAACCCTACTCGAACTAAATCCTAGCTTATTAATGGTGGATTTTAACCATTTGCACAATATCGGGCCCATTCAAGCCCACATCACATGCTCACACCCACCCGAGCCCACGTGCACACAGGCGCGTAGACACACGCATATGCACGTGCATGCATGCGCTCAGAAGAATGCTCATAAGGGGATTTTGGTGCGCACTGTGTTGTCGATTAAAGTACTGTGGCACTGAAATCCTTATAAACACTTGCAACGCTCCACTAGTTCCCGATGTGGGATAAATCTCAGTAGCTGTTACGACCCGGTTCCTGAATCCCTACAGAACACGAGACAGGATCGACTCGACTGATCCCAAGACCCAGTCGTCTAACGAGAAGGTAACCAAAAAGCAGGAAAGCAAACCACATTCACTATACTAAGCAACTAACAGTAACAAAAGTATAACAATAAAGAAGTAAAACAACTACAATACACATCACCACAACAGTAGAAAAGTAACCAGGTACAAGAATATAAAGTAAAAAATGTAAAAGTACAAACGTAAAGGTACAAGAGTCTACTTACTACTACAAAAGAGTACAGCAAGGGAAACTACAGCTACTGGGTTCTACTAGGCCCAGCACCCTTTGCAGCCGTAGGCTCTGGCTGCTTAACACCTGGACCTGAAAAGGGTTATGAGTACACAAAGTCAGCAAACGCTTAGTAGAGTGGCAACCAACTAATTAAAGCAGTAACAGTGGACAGGTAGTTGTTGTTTTTCCATTTACTTTCTTTACTAATTAGTCTTTTCCATCACTTTGTTTATTTATCAAGTCTCTTTCTTGATCTTGAATGTTTCTCGTGGGAACGATCTTAATTGCAGTCTTTTCCGAAGAGTAGATGGCATACGTGGTGCTCTTCTGGCTGGGAAAGTCCCCCGTGGTGATCTTATACCCAGTCAACCACCCCATGGTCACTGACAGATGTAACGGTGACTACAGCACGCGCGATAAACGCACGGGTAGCTACCCCGCACTGGCACGCAGTCAGTTTTTTCCGTTAGCGGGTGTGCCCAAAACACAGCACGGAACTAGTATAGGGCCTAGCCCTCTCAGTAATAGGGGTCTAGCCCCTGAGAACTAAACAGGGGTCTCACCCCTCCACAGTCCGTGCACCCTCGCCTGACTACCTTGGTTTACCCAATGGGCCTAACAAGTTAGTTTAGGGTGGCTAGCTGAACCTCGGGCCTCGTGGGGTGGCTAGCTCTCTCCCTACACTAGTAGCTGCCCCGGTACTGTGTACACGAGGGCCAAGAAGTCGATACAGAGTGGCCAATCCTAACCCCAGGTCCTAACCCAAGGGTGGCTAGCTCCGCTCTGCACTAAACAGGGGGACAGTCGCTCTCCTTGGTACTCCGTACTCAAGGGTCAGCTCACCTCCCCACTCACGTTTCCAGATCCATCCCATTTATTTCCAGGAGCTCTACTCCTAATTCCCCGTAGGGTTCATGCTCATATTCCTCAGGCCAAGTCATACCAGGTTTCATCATTTCTATTTCCATTCTCAGGATATACATATGCAGCTTGTATTTCTATTGTTAACATTTCCATACACCGGTTATACACAGGTAGCTCGTATTTCCATTATTCACATTACCATTCTCAATTTATATACATGCTGCTCGTATTATATCATTTAATGTATACAACAGGAATTTACATGCAACAGTTTGCTAGTACAAGTTCTTTACATTTCACAGGCAGCTGTTATTTATTTACAGGCAATTGTTATCATTCTATCTACTCATTCAAGACTGCAATTCAATTATCCATTACAGACATTTGAAGTGTTTCTCGTCCTAGGATTCATGCCATATCCTAGGTTCTAATCATTCATCCCACACATGCATTTAGGTTTTAATTAAATTAAGGGGAAGCCACTCTACAAGTAAACCCAGGAGTAGTGGGGACTTGAACGGCAGGCTCACGTGCCTCAGCAAGCCCCAAACCCACAACGGAACGAAGTCCTATCACAAGGATCAAGCACAAGAAAATACTCAGAACAGTATAGAAAGTCTTCCAATAGGTAGAGGAATTCATATGGAAAACATCGATATCTTAATTGCGGAAAACGAACCTCAAACGGACCCTAAACGGCTCAAAAATAATGTTTCTGACTCAAGTCAGACGTCTGAAACAACTTCCAGACGTCTTAAAAGCATCCAGTGCCATACCTCAAGCCCTACGCCAACCCTTAGACGTCTAGGAACTCTTCTAGACCATCTGGACCCAGTTCCAGACGTCCGACTACCTCTCCGGACGTCTGTAAGCGCTTCCCGTCGTCTGATATGTGATAACACTGCATCTTGGGGTGATAAATATGTCAATTGAGTTTTATCTTAAGAACAAAATGCACAGATAGCACATTATAAAAAGGAATGGGAGCATTGCATGCATCAAAAAATAAAATTGCTTATAGAACAGTATTAATGGCCATTTGTATGAGTACTTGTCAAAACATGCCTCAGATGAACAATTAGACCACACGGATGGATTCAGAGCGATGAACGGAGTCCAACGGATTCGAAATTGGCCAAATCTGACATCCGGTGCTCCTGCAATGGGCCCAAGAAGTTCTGGCCGTTGATCTGATGATCAACGGCCCACAGTGCGCCACGTGGCGCTCCACCGATGCCCACGTCTGCCTTCACCCGGAGGATGAATCTCAGCCGTCGATCTTTGATCAAACGGCTGAGAGCCGCTCGCGCGCCCGCCCTCGTCGCGACAAAGCAGCGGGCGAACGCCTCACACCCATGCAGCCAGCGCGGGTTCGAAGCACGCTGCGCAGAAATTGCGAGGCGAAGACATACTGCGAGAAATTGAGCTGCTCGATCAGCAGCGGACGGCGCGGATGGAGCGATGCAGCGCAATCTCGCTCATCCAAAGCTGACGCCCGCGATGATGTGGAGGGTGTGGGCGTGATCCAGGCGCGTGCCCTGCACAGAAGCTTAGCTGTTCGATCTTCGATCGAGCGGCTTACGATGCACGCACGCGGATCAAGCGCGAAGAAGAACGACGTGCGTGAGTGATCGATGGGCAGGGGCCTTCACTAATGTTTTCGGAAGGGTTTTAGCAACGTTCCAGACGTCACTAAAACCCTTCTTCATTTGGAAAGCCCTTCTTCCTATTTAAACCCCTTCCAACCACCCATGAGAGGCATTTACACCACTTGCAAGTGTTCTACCCCCCTCCTAGCTACCATTAGCCCTCTTTGTAAATGCCGGAGACGATGAGCCGTCGACGAAGCCCTCCTCCACCGCCTTGGCTGCCTCGCCGTCTTCTCTCTCTCTCTTTCTTTCCCTCTTTATCTTAAGCTTTACTTTACTTATGTTCAAGCATTTGTCTAGTGTTCTAATTATGAACTAAAGTTGCATGTCAAATGAAGTTGTTTTCTATTCAATTACTTGCTCTCTTTTATGTTAGAATTGCATGCTGTGAATGAAGAAATTATAACCCTATTCTCTTTCTCTCTCTCTCACTCGCTTTTCACCCGCGCCTTTTCGCAAGCAAAACCCCACGATTTTCGTGACAATAAGTGACAAGAAGAATCCGATTTTCACGCCTCCCTGAGATCGACATTCAAACTCACATCTGTTTCTTTATTTTAAAATTGACGTTGCGAGCGCAAGCTTTAACGACTCTTCTAAACAAACATGCGTCACGCACACGTCAATATGTCGCCCAGACATCTGAAATGCATGGGAGGGCGTGTCTCGCACCGTTCCGAAGCTAATCCTGCACGTAGATATCCGATCTTCTCAAAACTTCATGCAAAAAGGGGTATCGGTGGAGCAGCCTGCATGGCCGTATCCGCAAAGGGATGTGCCTTCACGAGACTTTCTCCTCAGACGTCTGGAACCTCCTCTAGATGTCGGCTCCGTCATTTGGACATCGCTCGAGATGTCTAATTCTGGGAAAAACCAAGAACCAGAACCTGCTTCCACCTTCTCGCTCCGCACGTGGTCGCGCTGCATCCTCTCACCTGCAGCTCCGGCTATAACAGTTTTGGGGAGGACCTCCCCGATGCACTCCTCCACCTCGCGCACGTGCTGCTCCGGCCGTGCGCTCACTAGTGTGCTCCCACGTGAGCTCGCAAGCTCAACTCCTCCTCTCCTTCTCACACTGCTCCTCCTCTCCTTCTCACGCCACTCCCGTGCTCTTGCTCGCACTGCCTCTCTCGCTGGAGGGAAGAAGGAAGGTGGCTAGGAAGTGGGGGAAATGAAGGTGGAGGAGGGGTTTATATAAGGTTGGTGTTTAGGGTTTTGCTGGGGCGGAAGAGAGAGAAGGAGGGAAAAGACGAGGGTACTGTCTGCGCATAGCACGCGAGCAGATGCGTGTTCGTACCCAAGATTTTTGATTTTCAAACGTCTAGGAATGTGTCTAGACGTCTGACCAAACGTTTGACCCACAGTTTAGATATCTTAACAGACTTCTGACCTAAAGTCCAGACGTCCTAAAAGGCTCAAAAGCATGGGTCATAACAGCCGGTCCGCCATTAGCAATGCATCTGCGGTTGTCAACTGTAGATGACTTTGGCCAACTCTGATCACCAAATCAAGCATACAAGAGTCCGATGGAAAGCTTTAAGTATCAGCTTTCCAATTTTAGCACCGATTTAGTACTTTAATCAGATTTAATCTATGGATTCAAGGCATGAAATGGCACTCTTGTAATATGCCTGGAACGTGCCTTAGAGTAAAATCAATGGTCAAATGGCCTACAAAAGGGTTAAATCTCTTCTCTAAGAGTTGAATAACGTTCCAGAGATGATTTCACATCGAATTGAGGAGGAAAGGAGGTCTAGGAATGCTTAGGAAGGCTCAGGAGCTTGAGAGCTTCGAACTTGAAGCTCATGTTGGAACCTTGTACCACATCATGTTTCGGTGTTAACAAAATTATTATGGATTAATGTTTATCATTAAGTATTTTTCAGATTTAGGTGAAAATCAAGGCAAACATGAAATGATGAAGGCTTGATGAAAAGGAGAAGGCCATGAAAAGAATGAGGCAAGACGACAAGGAAAAGTCGAGGAGGAGAAGATTATCTTCAACCTTTAGTTTTTCTAGTTTAGATTTTATGTTTATGAAATGTATATGCCTCTTAATAATAGAATCATATCATAGATTGTAAAATCAATTAGAGATAAATTAGGATTTATATTGCGAACTGATGAGAACCTCATCATGAATCCTAACTAGCACATTTTGACCTAAAAAGTGTACAAAAAGCTTCTACAAAACCTAAGGGAAAGACTAGATCAGAGAATTGTAAATTTGAGTATAAACAATTCATAAGGGGTAAAACTGTAATTTTACCAATGTAGTACATAAACAGGATTTTTAAGGGTCTAGACACAGGTCAAGCGGGCTTAATAAGAAAGAAAGTGGGATGATTTGGTCTGAAAAGGGTTATAGCGGCATTTAGGGATTAAATGACATTTTGTAAACCTAAAACAAATCTGCTTTAACTCACGAAGTTTCAGGCAAGATAAAAATAAATTAAACCCTCTAAAATTCATGAAAAAATATCCCCTAGGGTTTAGAACCTTCAATTTGGCCATTGGAACCTATCTTGACCTAGATTGAGAATAATACCTAATTTTTGACCTAATTTGGATTTTTATGCAAATTAACCAGCCAAACGTGGTCAAACCTAAAAACCAACTTCACCATTGGATTCCTTAGGTCAAAATTAGGGTTATATAAAAATTTGGACCTAAGGAAAGTTTTCCTTGACCTACTTTACAGATTGGTCCTTAAGAATTACTTTTTCACCCTTAACGTTTTGAGCCCTTGCATTTAACCCCTCAAATTTCCTTTCGTTCTTTGCAAACCGGTCCCTCTACCACCTGCAGCAGCAACCCATGCCTCCGGTGACTTTACGCGGAGGATGGCGCCGCGCAGGGTATGAGAACCTGCCCCAGAAATGAGAGGAGGGTCCCCTGCATTGTCTTCTTCCGCATGGACCCCCTCTCGTGCCCTGCCGACACCCATACCTCTAATGCGAACGTGCGAGAGGTATGGGTCTCTTTTCCAACCAAATCTCCGGCGGCCTGCCCACGCCTCCTCTTCGTGTTTCCCTCCTCACCAACACCTATTTAAGGAGCAGCAGGGGCTGCCGTTTCCGACAAACTCGATTTGGCTAGAGAACTCCCCCAAATTCGTCCCCTCCTCACTCTGACCAACAGCCCGAAGCTTCCGGTGACTCTTCCTCCCTCTTCTCGTCGCTCTGCCACCATACCAGTGGCAGAGCCAGCTCTGCCATTCTTCTCCGCGCCAAGTCGTACCAGCTGGCACTCTCCGACCCCTTCACCTCGTCACCGCCCCCTCCTCTGGCACCTTTGTCTCCAGCGACGGTTAAGACGTGCCGATCGCCATCTCCTCCCTTTCATCCGCTTAGCTAGTTAAAAACTCTTCCTCTTACTCTCCTTTATTTTCTCCTTGTTAATTTGTTGTTTCTACCCCTTGACATCCACTGTCCATCGCCACCTTCTCCACCTCCGGCCAGACCTCCGGCGAGGTGCTTCCGTCATTCCACTCACCCATCCACCTCACCAAGCACCTCAGAAGCTTCACCACTTCCCACTGACCACCTCTCACCCTTCCACTGACCACGCCACCCACTGAAACTACCTCCAGAACAAACCCATCCTCACGGTCACAGAGCGACCTAGGAAGGCACGCCCAAGCCACCCCGCGGCCAGCCAACCCCCGCCTCACACGGCGAAGGTTTTCTGATGTTCTAATGGAGCCGCGAGGCAGTATTCGTGCTTTCAGGTTTTGCACGCTAGCCGCCATTGCCGACGATCTTGGAACAAGCTTGCTAGCAGCTCCAGGCCTCTGCAGCCCCAGGTGGGAGTCCCAGGCCGTGTGGGAGAGACTCACGCACAGTCCCAGGTCCCCAATCGAAGGCGAGATCTCGCGTACCACTACAGTCGCGAGGATTCCTACTGTGGGTGAGGGTACGAAATTTAGGTGGGACTTTTAGACCCACCTCACAAACATCTTAGCGCGGCACTTCGAATAAATTGAAAAAGTGCCTTATGCTATCGCCTTCGATACACAGGGGTCAGGTCCCTCGCCTACGCACGCAGCGCGCCACGCGCTCGCACCTGCCCTCTCTCGCGCTCATGCCTCGCGGGTCTGGACCGAACTCGATTACTCGACCAAGCACTCCTCGCCCACCACCGCACGCCAGTGGGCCTAGTCCCGGGCATGTTACCCGACCCGTATACCTGCGAATGCTCTAGGAGTGAACCTTGGAGAGAGAAATAGCGAGAGAGACGTGGGGCGGGTAGGGGTTAGGTTTTGCCTAACCTTGTAATGTGCAGGGAAGCAGGAGAAGAAAGAAGGAGCGGCTGAGGACACTTAGCCGCACAGAGCAGCAAAAGTTGAGAAAGAAGGAGAAGGAAGAGGCAGCTGCTGAAGAAAGAAGGAAGAACCCAAGGCAGAGGAGCGGCAGAGGAACAGTTGAAGAAAGAGGAAGAAGACAGGATGGAGGAAGCCGCAGAGAAAGGAAGATGCAGAAAAGAAACTAAAGATAGAAGAAAGAAGAAGACTCGCAGAGGGAAAAGACAAAGCAGAAGCTGAAGAGGAGAGAAGCCAACTGAAGAAGGAGAAGGCGCAGTACAAGAAGAAGAAGAAGAAGGAAGCCGAGCAGAGAAGAGAAGAAGAAGAAACCAAGAGAACCTGCAAGGGCATTGTAGCAAGGGGCAGATAAGGTGACGTAGAGAAGAGAAGGAAGAGAGAAGGGGAGGAGAAGAAAGAAAGAAAAAGAGAAAAGGATTTTTTTTGTTCACTCTCTCTTTAATTTTTGTAACGTAGTATATAGTTAATTGTGAATTTGTATGCTTCTAGAATTAAGTTTGCTCCCTGAGTTCGACCTCGGAACATTCTAAATTTCGAGTAATAAATTCACTTAAATTGATAATCGCTTTTCATGATAATACTACAACGAAGATATTTTTAACACCAACAAAAGAGCGATCGTCACGAACATTTTCAAAGTACGTAATGGATTAAAACACTTAAAACAGGTACTTGTAAGCAAGTACCGATTCTGTTCATCAGTACTGGTATTTGCAAGGCACAGGTTTGAGAATTCATCTCAAAATGTGAACAACAAGTACTGGTACCATCCATGAGTACCGATACAAGTTGGCCACAGGTTGAAGCCTTATTTCTGGCCAGAACCTTACAAGTACCGGTACCTGTAAAGATCCGTTCTGATTTAAGCCTTTTAAGACGTCTAGATTGTTAGTCAGTCGTCTGGACCCCTTCCCAGACATTTGGAAACTAAAAAATCTGTACGCACTGTTGGTTCTGCGCGCAGCTAGCGTGCAGGCCCTTTCCTTCTCTCTCTTCTTCTCCTTTCCCCCGTCGAACCCTAACCCTCCAGCCTATATAAGAAGCACCCCCTTCCTCTCCTCTCCACTCCGCTACCACCACCATCCTCTCCACTCCACTGCCGTGAGTGAGGGCGAGAGAGAGGGAGCGAGAGTAAGGAAGAGCGGACGTGAGGAGGAGAGGGCTGAGGTTGCGAGCTCATGGAGTCTCGCCGGAGGTTTGTACGGCCATCACAGCGCGTACGGGAGGAGGAGAGTGTTGGGGCGTCATCCCCGACCTTCTGCAGCAGTTGGAGCTGCAACGGAGCAGGAGGAGCCGCGGTGAGAGAAGCGAGAGTGTGGTCTGATACTGGAGGTTTAATAGTATCGGACGTCCAAAGTGCCTCCCGGACGACGGGCTGGACATCTGGCGATGACACCGGACATCTGAAAGAGGGTGTATTGCGAAGGTATGTCTTCCTCGCGGTTACGGTCTTCAGGCCGCACCGCAAAGGCGATCTACTTGGCTAAAAATGGTGCACTGCTCTGTCGTGCGCAGGAGTAGCTTTAGGAAGGCACGTGCCACGCCCTCCTATGCTTTTTGAATGTCTAGACAGCTTACCAAACAACCAGAGGGATTCCCAGACGACTGGAGGACTGGTCGGACATTTGAAATTGAGTCCAGACAGTCGCAGAGGAGTCCTGGACATCTGAGGTCATCACAGGAACCTGAGATGAGTCTCTGATGACTTTTAAGACATCTGGACTTGGATCCAGACGTTTGATTTGGGTCTGTAGACACGTTTTTGACCCGTTTAGGGTCCGACCGAGATCCGTTTCACGCAAACGAAATATCTGTGGTTTCCTTGTGAGTTCCTGTACATGTTAGAAACCATTATATTCTGTTCTAAACGTTCCATTGTGTGTGTTCCTTAGTATAAGACTTCGATCTGTTGCGTGTCTAGGGATTGCAGAGGCACGTGGGCCTGCAGTTCGAGCCCCCAGTACTCCCGAATTGTCTGGTAGAGTGGTTTCCCCTGTTCTACTTATAAAATGTGAATGCATCTATGAAAATTAGATAACTGGAAACCTAGGATGTTGCATGAACCTTACGACGAGAAATGGTTGAACTGCTTGCTTACGTGATTGAAATTGTACTTATGAACGAATGAGCTAAATTGTTAGCAACTGCCTGTTAATGAATACGAGCTACCTGAGATAATTAAACAGTTACCTATGATATAGCTTGTTGCATGTGTTTAATTGTGGAAATACAAGCTGCATGTGTATAATACGAGAATGGAATTGTGAATGACGAAACCTTGTATGGAATAATATGGTGAATATGAGCATGAACCCTACGAGGACTTAGGTGTAGAGCTCCTGTGGATGAATGGAAAGACTTGGAATATGGATGGGGAGTGCGCTGGCCCTTGAGTTACGTGGTACCAAGGAGAGTGACTGTCCCTTTTTTAGTGTAGAGCGGAGCTTTCCGCCCTTGGGTTCGGACCCGGGGTTAGGATTGGCCACTCTACACCAACTTCTGTTGGCCTTCGCGTACACGGTACCGGGGAGAGCTATTAGTATAGGGAGGGAGCTAGCCACCCCACGGGGCTCGGGGTTCAGCTAGCCAGCTGATGAGAACCTTATCATGAACCTAACTAGCACAATTTAATCCAAATAAGTGTGAAAAATCTCCTACAAAACCTAAAGAGATGCTTAACTCAGAGAATTCTGAGTTAAAGAATAAGACAAATCATAAGGGGTAAAACTGTAATTTCACCAATGCAGTGTGCAAACAGGGTAATTAAGGGTCCAAACACAGGTCAAACGAGCTTAATAAGGAGGAAAGTGGGATGATCTGATCTTAAAAGGGTTATAGCAACTTCTAGGAATTAAATGACATTCTGTAATCCTAAAACAAATCTACTTTAATTCACGAGGTTTGAGGTAGGATAAAAATCAACTAAACCCTCTAAAATTCATAGAAAAATATTTCCTAGGGTTTAGAACCTTCAATTTGGCCTTTGCAACCTATTTTGACCTAAAATGAGAACCATGCCCAATTTTTGAATTAATTTGGATTTTTACGCAAATTGCCAGTCAAATATGGCCCAACCTAAAATAAAATTTCACCATTAAAATTTTTAGGTTCAAATTAGGATGGTATAAAAACTTGGGCCTAAGAAAAGACCATCTTGACCGATTTTACAAATTGGTCCTCCTAAATTACTTTTTGACCCTTATCTTTTGAAACCCTTGCAATTGGCCCCCTAACTTTCTCGTCGTTCTTTGCAGAACGGTCTTCCCTGCCATTTCTGCGTAGCACCATACCTCCGGCGACCTTGCGCGGAGGATGGCGCCGCGTAGGGCAAGGCGCCCGTCCACAGGAACGAGCGGGAGGTTCCCTACGTCGTCCTCTGTCGCAGGGACCCTCCCCTAACCTCTGCAACCGACCATGCCTCTCGCGCGAACACACGAAAGGAATGAGTGTCCATTTCCGGCCACACTCTGGCGAGCACGGCACGTCGCCTCCTCGATCACCTCTCCTCGCCAGTGCCTATATAAGGAGCGGTAGGGTCTGCCATGTCCTTCAATCTAGTTTTGGCTGAGAGAAACCCTAGATTTCATCTCTCCCCTCTCCGGTCAGGCAGCCCAAGCTTCTGGTGATCCTCCCTCCCCCTCGTCGCTCTGCCGCCATACCTGCAGTAGAGCCCACTCTGCCCCGTCGTCCCACGCCAGGCCGCACCAACTAGCGTCCTCAGATCTTCTCCTCGTCGCCGATAACCTCCTCCTGGGCACCTTCGTCCCCAGCTCCGCAGGCACGAGCCGGATGCCTTCCTCTCCCTCTTCGTCGACTAAGTAGGTAGGAATCTTCCTCTCTCTATCCCTTATATTTTCCCCTTCCTAATTTACCATTTTAACCCACCGACCGCCACTGTCCATCACCACCTTCCCCATCTCCGGTCGCCATCTCTAGCGAGGTCGCTCCACCTCCACAAACCATCTCACCCCTCGCCGACAAGCCTAGAAGCTCCCCCTCACTCCACTCAAACGTTTCCCCCACTCCATTCACCGCCCTTCACCGCCCGACCACCCCCCAAACACACCCACTTCCGCACACACAGTCTGCCCTAGGTACACGGCTACAGGTGCTCTCGTGCCTCGTCGACCCTCGCACTGCCTTCGCCACACTCCGGTGAGGATCCCTGCGTTGTCTGATGTGGCCGTGAGGTTTTCCTTGTGATTTCAGGTCTCCGCCCCTCGCCGCCATTGACAAGCTGTTGAAGCTCCTTCGCAAGCAGCTCCAGGACTCCTCCAGCCCAGGCGCGAGCTCCAGGCAACGCGGGCTGATTCGTGAGCACACCCAGGTTCGCGATTGGGGTTGCGAGCCTTCGCTGCTGCCCCAATTGGCAGCACCTTCTCGCCTGCGGGCGCGCAGACTAAAGGTGGGACTTTAGTTCTACCTCGTAAGTGTGTGGCCTCGCGCCCACACTTAAATTGATTTTGTGAATTAAGTTGTTCGCCTTCGATACACAGGGGTCAGGTCCCTCACCCACGCACACAGCGCGCCACACGCTCGCCCTCGCCCGTGCTCACGCCCCGCGGTCTGGGCCGAATCCGACTACCCGACCAAGCACTCCTCGCCAACCATCACACGCCGGTGGGCCTGGTCCTGGGCGCACAACCCGAACCCGATTACCCAGCTCTGGGAGAGCTTTGCCAAAGAGAGATTCAGAGAGAGAGAGATGCGGGGGAGAGATAGGGGTAGGTTTTACATTGATAGTTGTATGTGCACGCATGGAACAAGGAAAAAGAAGGAAGAAGCAGGCGATGGAAGAAGAAGAGAGGAGGAGGCACAACTGAAGACTTAGCCACACTGAGCAGCTACTGAAGAAGAAAGGAAGGAGAGGAACTGAAGGAAAAGAAGAAAAGGAGCCGCACTGTAGCAAATGCACAGTTAAGTCGTCTGAGCACCAAGTCAGACGTCGAAAGGTTAATGGCCAAGGCAAAAAGAAGAAGAAAGAAAGAAGACACAAATAAGAAGAAAAAGAAGAAGATAGGAAGGAGAAAGAAAAGAAAGAAGAGGAACAGCCAGAGCAGAAGAAAAAGAAGAAGCAGAAGAAAAGAAGGAAGAAGAAAGGAAGACTTGGCAGCTGAAAGAAAGAGAAGGCAGAAGCTCTGCAGCCGCAAGGATGAAAAGAAGAAAATCAGAGAGGAAGAAAGGAAAAAGAGAAAGGTCACCACAGCCGTAGCAAAGAAAAGAAGAGGGAAGAAGGCAGATTGAAGAAGAGAAGAATCAGCTGAAAGAAGAAGAAGAAAAGAGAAGAGGAAGAGAGAAGAAGAAGAAGCCAAAAAAGAACTTTTGCCCCCCCTCTCTCTCTTTTAATTTTTGTAAAACCTTACATTGTGAATTTATAACCTTTCTAGAATTATAGTTGCTCCCTGAGTTTGACCTCGGGAAACTTGTTATTCTGAGTAAAAAATTTGTATTAAACTGGTAACTATTTTGCCATATACCACAACGACTATAATAACCATAATGACCAAACACGAGCACCAGTTTTTGGCACCATTGCGGGGAGCAACGGCTATTCTAGAAGCTGTTAATTCACAATTTTTGAGTTTCTATTGATCTCTTCTCTTTTGTTGTGCAGGCACAGGAAATCAAGAGGACAACAAGCAGCCACTCAACAACCACACCTAGGACAGGTAATTTTCTAGCCTCTCATTTTAACCCCTAAATTCTAAAGAGGAAGAAAAAGAAAGAAAAAGCAATTTACGCATAACTTGTCCTCCATACTTAGTAAATCATCAAAGTTGCCTGTTTTCAATTTCAACACAGTATTTCTGTACATCCATTAAGGGAATTTAGGGCTAACACTTTCTTGCTTGAGCCTTAGTTACCCAATCTAAAGGAAACTAACTGGACCAAGTAGAGCCAATATAAGATTCAAAATTAGGATTTTAGAGATACACTTTCTAAAGCAAGAATTGAGAATTCCGAAAGAAGTGTGCCTAAGCCATTGTTTGAAAGCACCTATTTAGAGAAACCCTAAGAAATTTAGCTCTTAAAAACACTTGAACCCTAAAAGACAAAGACCTAATAAGCTCTCTAAGAAACTAGCAGGTGAAGTTGACCCCTTGGGTCAACCAACCTTAAACGTAGGTCACTCTTTGCACTCAAAAGGCTAAAGTTCAAGTGAAAACCTAAGCACCTTGATCCAAACTAAAAGTGGTAGACTTAAAAGGTCAAGGTCCCCATTCTGGTCTACCTGGAATCTTAGTGACAAGAGGGGTCGGGTGGGGGAAACCCTGTAACCCGTGGGGGCGCTCTACCATGTAAGGGTCTTCGTGGGACTCACCCTCTCTGGCTGCCCAGGTAGTTCTTAGGTGGTCAATCTTTTGATCAAGGGGTCCATCTGCCCCGAACCTCTATAGTCACCCAACGTTCTGGGTGTCTTGATTGGGTCCAGCACCTGCTAAACTCATCCTCTCTATCAGTGTATGTTTGGTAGGAGGTCCTTGAAACCTCCTTTAGAAATTCACTCTCCTCGAGGCCGAGCCTCGGTGCCCTTGTTTGTGCAACCAACACTCCACATAGACCTCTCCTCCGACTCCAAACCCAACTCACCTTCTTCTTCCACAATGGCTCAGCCAATTGAGGAAGAGAACAATCTGGAGCACCAGCTCCAGCAACTCAATGACCTCTTCCAGAACTTCATGCACCCACTGCAGCGTCCCATGATGCGGGACCATAATAATCCTGCTGCGGTGGCTATCGAGCCTCTAGTCAGAATCCCGATGGAGGACCTGATTCTGAACTAAAGCCCAACATGATTCATGCCATACCTAAATTTCATGGGCTTAATTCTGAAGACCCCTTCCAGCACATTAAACAGCCAAAGCATCTGGCCCAGACTTTCGGGTTAGATGCACAAAATCGGGATATTCTCCTCATGAAGATGTTCTCCTTCTCCCTTATGGACAAGGCCACCCATTGGTACCAAACACAGACTCGGCCGATCAACAATTGGGAGGAACTTCAATCCGAGTTCTTGAAGAAGTTCTTTCCCGTTGGTCGGACGAATGCCTTGCGCCATCAGATTACCCACTTCACGCAACAAACGGGAGAACCTCTCCATGAGGCATGGGATTGCTTTCAAGATCTCATGAGGAAGTGCCCCCATCACGGAGTTCCTAAATGGGAACAAGTCCTGTCTTTTTACCAGGGGCTCCGTGAAGATATTAGGCTTTTCATCAATGCAACTTGCGGAGGGAATATCATGGGTCAGCATGAGGACACCGTGTGGGAGATTCTCGAAAATATGTGCGAGAACTCCATCAATAAAGACTCCATGGGATTATTCGACAGGACGAATACCCGCGCATTGACGAACCTTAGGGGAGCACACAAGACGCAGGGCCTGTCCGCATTAGTCGACCTGGAATTGATGGCCAGTCGATTGGACAAGGTCTCTATCATTGAGAAGGTGGATGAGCTGACTCAGCACTTGCAGCGAGCCACCTCTGTGCATAATTCCTTTGCACAGCCTCCTTCCACACGGGAGACTGTGCAAAACATTCTCCACCGACCTTCTCCTGGGATGGATCCATATCCACCCCCATCTGATTCTCGGATCGGAGGATCCTCTGATCCTTTCTATACTAGCCAGGGGAATTCCATTCCCCCATTCTTTGACTCTTCAGAGGTTCCTCAGACCTACGAGGACTTCAACGCCATCTAGAATGACCCATTTTCCAATACCTTGAATCCTGGATGGCGAAACCATCCCAACTTCCAGTAGGCGGGAAATTCCCAAACTCAAATACCATCCTTTCAGCCCCTTCCACAACCACCTCGTCCTTACTAGCCGCCTCAGCCTTGGCCTAACCCTACTTATCCATTAGGGCCAAACCAAGACCAAATATCCCTCATCCTTCAGACTCTGGCTGACATTCAGAGAACGAATGCGGCTATTTAGAAGCAACACAAGGATGAAATCACAGAGGTTCGAAACCAACTGGCCCAGTTGGCAAATTCTCGCCAACCAGGCACACTTCCTTCCCAACCTCTTCCTAACCCTAATAATGTGACGACCCAGCGACGCGTTATGAACCCAAACCCGGGCCAAGCACACATGATTTATTAGGCCCCTTCTGTTCTTCACCTGACGGGATGGAGGCTTCAACTTCTTATGCAAGTTATCAGCAGCAACCCATCCTATCAAACCCTAACTAGAACCAGGCATGACTAAATTCTGTAACCACCCGCAGTGGTAAGGAGACCCAAGATCCACCTTATCCAGACCACTCCAAGCCTGGTAGTGATCCAAACCCTAGGACAGTAATCCAGGATGTTCCCATCCCTGTCCTAGATCAAAGACCTGGACCTATCCTAGAAGAACCAACCAAGGTTCCATTTCCCGAGGCCTTGACCAAGGGAAAGAAGACAACCAAATCCGTGGCACCTGAGGAGGACCTGGTCAAGCTCTTTGAGCAGGTCTAAATAAACATCCCCTTGATGGATGCAATTCGCCACGTACCGGTTTATGCACGATTCTTAAAGAATGTATGTACACCTCAGCGTAAGCCGCGAACCAAGAGTGGGAGTCCAATTGTACTGTCAGAGCAAGCCAGCTCTGTAATCCTGAGCAAACTCCCACCGAAGGCAAAAGACCCAGGTACTCTCCTGATTTCATGCAAAATAGGTGAAACCCAGTTCGACAGAGCATTGCTAGACTTGGGTGTTTCCATAAATCTAATACCCACATCCTTACTTAAACACCTAGAAGAATCTGAGCTAAAACCAACTGAGGTGACACTCCAGCTAGCAAATAGATCTATAAAGTCACCAAAAGGGATTCTTGAGGATGCTATTGTAAGAGTACGGGATTTCTATTTCCCTGTAGACTTCATAGTCTTAGACATGGACGCACCTGAAAACCCTAGGGATACACCAATCATTCTAGGGAGACCTTTCCTGGCTACTGCTAGAGCCAACATCAGTTATGGGGAGGGCCAAATAGAGCTAAAATTTGGGAATCAAACCCTCAAAATTGATATTTTTAAGGCCCAACAAGGAATCAATTGCGGTGTCATCGAACAAATCTGTGATATTAGAGCTTTGGTTGATGAAACACATTTTGAGAATAACCTGATTATGCCTCATCAACCACAGAAAGATCTTGAACCGCAATTAGAGGAGACAGACCCTGATTTAGACAAACCCATAACTCCTATCCTGAACCTCACACTTACCCTGAACCACCCGCTGCTGCTGATAACCCCATCCTTGAACTAAAACCCCTTCCCGATCATTTGAAATACATCTTTTTGGGTTCTAATCAGACTTTTCCTGTGATTAAAAATTCCAAGCTTACTCCTGATCAGGAATCCCGTCTGATTGTTGTTCTCTAGCAGCATCGCAGAGCCATTGGTTGGACTCTTGATGACTTGACTGGAATAAGTCCCTCTTATTGCACACACTGTATTTATTCAGAAGAGGGCGCACGACCTTCCTGTGAGATGCAGAGGCGTCCGAATCCCAATATGCAGGAGGTCGTGAAAAAGGAGATCATTAAGTGGTTAGATGCGGGGATCATCTACCCGATCTCCGACAGTCGTTGGGTAAGCCCAATTCAGGTCGTGCCTAAAAAGGCAGGGCTCACCACCATTACGACTGAAACCGGAGAAATCATACCTACCCGAATAGCCAACTCGTGGAGAGTCTGCATAGATTACCGACGATTAAATTCCTCCACGAAGAAGGATCATTTCCCACTACCTTTCATTGATCAGATTCTCGAAAAAATTAGTGGGAAATCGATTCTTCTGCTTTCTTGACGGGTACTCCGGTTACAACCAAGTGACTATTCATCCTGAGGAACAAGAGAAGACCACGTTCACCTGCCCCTTCGGGACGTACGCATTCCAAAGGATGCCTTTCGGTCTCTGCAATGCACCCACGACTTTTCAGCGATGCATGCTTGCCATATTCTCTGATATGGTTGGTGATTATCTGGAAGTCTTTATGGATAACTTCTCAGTTTTTGGGGCATCATTTGATGATTGCCTCCAGCACTTGGTTCATATACTCAGGCGTTGCATCGATGTTAATTTGGTTCTTTCCTGGGAAAAGAGCCATTTTATGGTGCCTGAGGGGATCGTCCTAGGACATCTAATTTCTGAGAAAGGCATCCAAGTGGATCGAGCCAAGGTTGATCTAATTTCTCGGCTTCCTATGCCTAGCTCGATCAAGGACATCCACTCTTTTCTTGGGCACGTTGATTTTTACCGTCGTTTCATTCTGGATTTTTCGAAAATCATGCGTCCCCTGACTACTCTTCTTTCTAAGGATGTACCCTTTGAAATCTCCAAGGAATGCACTCAAGCCTTTGAAAACCTTCGTGACTGAGTCACCCAGGCCCCGATCCTACAATCCCCTGATTGGTCTCAACCCTTTGAGATCATGTGCGATGCATCTGATTTCGCTGTAGGAGCGGTTCTGGGGCAAAAAGTTGACGGGAAACCCGTGGTCATCTACTACTCTAGCAAGACACTTGACGAGGCTCAGCGTAACTATACAGTTACGGAGAAAGAGCTGCTAGCCGTAGTATTTGCCATTGCAAATTTTCGATCTTATCTCCTGGGTTCCCACGTCATCATCTACTCGGATTATACAGCTGTGAGGCATCTCCTTGCCAAGAAGGACGCAAAGCCCCGACTAATCCGATGGATCTTGCTGTTTCAAGAATTTGACCTCGAGATTCACGACAAGGCAGAAAGACAAAATGTGGTAGCTGACCATCTGTCTCGCCTTCCTTCTGAGATCATCAACCCTTCTGGACCCATCACGGAGCATTTCCCTGATGAGCACCTACTGACTATTGGTATTAGACTTCCATGATTTGCTAATATAGTAAACTACTTGGCATCTCATCAGATCCCGTCTGATTGGCCGAAGGCCAAGAAAGATAAATTGCGCTCTGATGCCAAGTATTACATCTGAGAAGATCCGTACCTCTTCCCCATAGGTGCCGACCAAATCATCCGGCAATATATCCCGGAGGGTGAAATCAATGATATTCTCTCCTTCTGCCATGACCAGGCATGCGGTGGCCACTTCTCTGGGCACAAAACCGTATCAAAAATCCTCCAGTGTGGCTTTTATTGGCCCACTTTATTCAAGGACGCAAACAATCACTGCAAGGCATGCAGTCGTTGCCAAACATTGGGCAACATGAGCCATCGCGACATGATGCCTTTGTAGCCGATTCTCGTATGCGAAATCTTCGATATTTGGGGGATTGATTTTATGGGCCCCTTTCCTGTTTTGGATGGCTTCGAGTACATTCTGCTGGCTGTGGACTATGTGTCCAAGGGGATTGAAGCCATACCGACCCGAACCTGTGATCATAAAATCGTTATCAAATTCATCCATCACAATATCTTCTCACGGTTCGGGATTCCTCGTGCAATCATCTCTGACGGGGGTACCCATTTTACGAACGCTCAGTTCAGGTCACTGATGACCAAATATGAGGTGTCTCACCAAATCTCCACTCCTTATCACCCCCAGACTAATGGTCTAGCTGAGCTATCAAATCGGGAGATCAAGAAAATCCTGCAGGTCACTGTTCGGCCTGACAGGAAGGACTGGTCGTCCCGACTTCCAGAAGCTTTGTGGGCTTATAGGATCGCCTACAAAACCCAATTAGGCATGTCTCCTTTTAGACTGGAGTACGGGAAGGCGTGTCACCTTCCCGTCGAACTCTACAAAGCCTATTGGGCAGTACGGAGCTGTAATTTAGATCTTTTTAAGGTTGGAACCCACAAAAAGCTTCAGATAAGCGAGATCGATGAGTTACGCCTTGATGCATACGAGAACTAGCGAATCTACAAGGAGCGGGTTAAAGCCTTCCATGACAAGCACATATCTAGAAAGATCTTTCATCCTGGTCAGAAGGTCCTACTCTTTGATGCCTGACTCAAACTCTTCCCTGGGAAATTGCGATCCAAATGGGTCGAACCATACCTTGTTCGACAAGTTTTTGGAAATGGAGCCATCGAAATCAGTCTGCTCAGCCATGATTCCGAACCTTTCATCGTGAACAGTCAGAGACTCAAACGGTTCATTAATGTAACCTCTACAGATTTGGTTGAATCATCATTTATCCTCCATTTTCCCTGAGCATATTGCACCCAGCCGATGGCGTAAAACTTAGCGCTCAACGGGAGGCAGCCTGTCATTCTTTTTGAAAAAAACCCGAAACCTTTTCTGACACCTTTTCTCACTTAAGGTTCACCCTTTAGGACAGCCGACTCCACCTCAGGTGCTTGCATCTGAGATTAGAAATCATCCGCAACAGTCACCCCGACCCATTCACTCATCAAAACATCTGTCCTAATGTATGAACTAAGTTAAATAAAAATCCTCCTAAGTGATAATAAGGACATTGCAAACCTTAGGCATGGGGGGTATGAAAGTGCAAAACTCACAAGAGAAGGTTTTAAACAAAAATTCACATATGCCAAAAACACCATAAAAATTTTAAAAAAAAAATTCAAAAAAATATATTATAAAATGAGAGGAGGAAGGAAATTTTTTGGACTCTACAAAGGAGGAGGCGAGGAAGAACAAAATGATAAAAAGGAGCACAAAATGAAAGAAAAGAGATAGTCATTAGTAAGAAATTAAGGAGTTAACCTAAGTTCTAGACCTCATTCAGGAAAAGAAATGGAAAGGGCACAGTGAGATTAGTAAGAACGTAAACCTTAGGCATTCTTGGATAGGCTCTTAGTACCCATTAAGATCTAGACATTCCTCAAGAGGTTGAGGAAAATGAAAAGCTTAAGTATTAGGTCCATAGCTTAGGGAGTATTTGACCTCATTAACTAACTTTTGGCTTACGGGATTCAGTAACCTAAGCACCCTAACTTCACATACAGCCTAGTTCAGTAAGCATAAAAATCAAAATCACGCAGAAGCATTGCAAAAATTCTAAAAATGACACCTAGAGTAGGAGCGGCTGATCAACACAAGTTGATTTGGATGAGTTCCCAGCGTGGAGAGGTGGGAAATTCCCCTCGAAGATGCGTAACAAAATATCATCTCCTCCGTGCTTGTCTCTTAGGATATTTACATATCCTACTAAGGGCATGTAAGCACTCTGCTGGTTCAGATTCCATGGATGGCATTATCACGAAGTGTCAATTGCCAGGGTCTGAATTTGGCCACGGAACACCATGGATGGGATTATCTCGAAATCTCAAAAGCTAGGGTTCTGGGGGTTACCATGGGCGATGCTATCTTGAAGCATCGACTGCCAGGAACCCTTGAGGATTGATGATGGGGACAAGGAATCTGATACAGACCGTGTTGAGAAGCCAATCCTAAGATAGAATTAAAAAGAAAAATAGAGAGAAAAGTCTCCAAATACATAAATCTTCTACCTCTCTTTCCTACAAAACGCACTGCGAATTGAGCCAGGGCTAAAATTATCTCAAGCACGGGTGCTTTAACCACAAAGTCCAGTAAGCCTTAGGTTAGCTCTTGTAGGCCTTAAAAACCTTTGCTAAGGACTGAGGCAAAGGCTGGATAGATCTGGTTCTTGGTTGGTACTAGAGTATCTTTTAGGCCTATGGTTGGCATTCTGACCTAATCAAGGTTACGAAAGAAAAAGCACTTTTCTAAATTCATTAAGAACTTCATGGTCTAGAACAATGGTTGAAACCTTAAAATTTTGCTAAGGGACTAGCAAAAGCTAGGCATGGGGGTATGATGAGAACCTCATCATGAACCCTAACTAGTACAATTTAATCCAAATAAGTGTGAAAAAGCTCCTACAAAACCTAAAAAGAGGCTTAACTCAGAGAATTCGGAGTTAAAGAATAAGACAAATCATATTGGGTAAAACTATAATTTCACTAATGCAGCGTGCAAACAGGGTAATTAAGGATCCAAACACAGGTCAAACGAGCTTAATAAGGAGGGAAGTGGGATGATCTGATCTTAAAAGGGTTATAGCAACTTGTAGGAATTAAATGGCATTCTGAATCCTAAAACAAACCTACTTTAATTCATGAGGTTAGAGGTAGGATAAAAATCAACTAAATCCTCTAAAATTCATGAAAAAATATTCCCTATGGTTTAGAACCTTCAATTTAGCCTTTGCAACCTATTTTGACCTAAAATGAGAACCATGCCCAATTTATGACTTAATTTGGGTTTTTACGTAAATTGACCGATCAAACATGGTCCAACCTAAAATAAAATTTTACCATTAAAATCCTTAGGTTCAAATTAGGCTGGTATAAAAACTTGGGCCTAAGAAAAGACCATCTTGACTGACTTTACAAATTGGTCCTCTTAAATTACTTTTTGACCCTTATCTTTTGAAACCCTTGCAATTGGCCCCCTAAATTTCTCATCGTTCTTTGCAGAACGGTCCTCCCTGCCATTTTTGCGCAGCACCATACCTCCGGCGACCTTGCGCGAAGGATGGCGCCGCGCAGGGTAAGGCACCCGTCCACAGGAACAAGCGGGGGGTTCCCTACGTCGTCCTCTGTCGCAGGGGCCCTCCCCTGACCTCTGTAATAGACCATGCCTCTCGTGCGAATGCACGACAGGCATGGGTGTCCATTTCCGGCTACACTCCGGCGAGCACGGCACGTCGCCTCCTCGATCACCTCTCCTCGCCAGTGCCTATATAAAAAGCGGCAGGGTCTGCCGTCTCCTTCAAGCTAGTCTTCGCCAAGAGAAATCCTAGATTTCGTCCCTCCCCTGTCCGGTCAGGCAGCCCAAGCTTCCGGCGATCCTCCCTCCTCCTCATCGTCACTCTGCTGCCATATTTGCAACAGGGCCCACTCTTCCCCGTCGTCCCACGCCAGGCCGCACCAGCTGACGTCCTCAGACTTCTCCTCGTCACCGAAAACCCCCTCCTAGGCACCTTCATCCCCAGCTCCGGCAGGCACGAGCCGGACGCCTTCCTCTTCGTCGACTAAGTAGGTAGGAATCTTCCTCTCTCTATCCCTTATATTTTCCCCTTCCTAATTTACCATTTTAACCCACCAACCGCCACTGTCCATCACCACCTTTCCCATCTCCGGTCTCCATCTCCGGCGAGGTCGCTCCACCTCCACAAACCACCTCACCCCTCGCCAACAAGCCCAGAAGCTCCCCCTCACTCCACTCAAACGTTTCCCCCACTCCATTCACCTCCCTTCACCACCCGACCACCCCCCGAACATACCCACTTCCGCACACACAGTCTGCCCTAGGTACACGGCCACAGGCGGTCTCGCACCTCGCCGACCCTCGCACTGCCTTCGCCACACTCCGGCGAAGCTCCCTGCGTTGTCTGATGTGGCCGTGAGGCTGTCCTTGTGATTTCAGGTCTCCGCCCCTCGCCGCCATTGACGAGCTGCTGAAGCTCCTTCGCAAGCAGCTCCAGGACTACTCTAGCCAAAGCGCGAGCTCCAGGCAATGCGGGCTGATCCTGCGAGCACACCCAGGTTCGCAATTGGGGTCGCGAGCCTTCACTGCTGCCCCAATTGGCAGCACCTTCTCTCCGGCGGGCGCGTAGACTAGAGGTGGGACTTTAGTCCCACCTCGTAAGTGTGTGGCCTCGCGCCCACACTTAAATTGATTTTGTGAATTAAGCTGTTCGCCTTCAATACACAGGGGTCAGGTCCCTCGCCCACGCACGCAGCGCGCCACATGCTCGCCCTTGCCCGTTCTCACGCCCCGCGGGTTTGGGCCAAATCCGACTACCCGACCAAGCACTCCTTGCCCACCACCGCACGCTAGTGGGCCTGGTCTCGGGCGCGCAACCCAAACCCGATTACCCAGCTCTGGGAGAGCTTTGCCAAAGAGAGTTTCAGAGAGAGAGAGAGACGCGAGGAAGGGGTAGGGGTAGGTTTTGCACTGATAGTTGTATGTGCATGCATGGAAGAAGGAAAAAGAAAGCAGAAGCAGGCGAAGGAAGAAGAGAGGAGGAGGAGCGGTTGAAGACTTAGCCGCACTGAGCAGCTGCTGAAGAAGAAAGGAAGGAGAGGAACTAAAGGAAAAGAAGAAAAGGAGCCGCACTGTAGCAAACGCACAGTTAAGTCGTCTGAGCACCAAGTCTGACATCAGATGGTTAACGGCCAAAGCAAAAATAAGAAGAAAGAAAGAAGACACGAAGAAGAAGAAGAAGATAGGAAGGAGAAAGAAAAGAAAGAAGAGGAACGGCCAGAGCAGAAGAAAAAGAAGAAGAAGAAGAAAAGAAGGAAGAAGAAAGGAGGATTTAGCAGCTGAAAGAAAGAGAAGGTAGAAGCTCTGCAGCTGCAAGGATGAAAAGAAGAAAATCAGAGAGGAAGAAAGGAAAAAGAGAAAGGGTCACCACAGTCGCAGCAAAGAAAAGAAGAGGGAAGAAGGAAGATTGAAGAAGAGAAGAATCAGCTGAAAGAAGATGAGAAGAGAAGAGGAAGAGAGAAGAAGAAGCCAAAAAAGAACTTTTTCCCCCCCCTCTCTCTCTCTCTTAATTTTTGTAAAACCTTATATTGTGAATTTATAACCTTTCTAGAATTATAGTTGTTCCCTGAGTTCGACCTCGGGAAACTTGTTATTCCGAGTAAAAAATTTGTATTAAATTGGTAATTGATTTGTCATTTACCACAACGACTATAATAATCATAAAGACCAAACATGAGCACCACTAGCCTACATCGACTTGTTAGGCCCTCTGGGAAAATCGGGGTAGCCAGACGAAGGTGCACGGGCTGTGGAGGGGCCAGACCCTTGTTTGGTTCTGAGGGGCAGACCCTTATTTCTGAGAGGGCTAAGACCTATACTGTTCCGTGCTGTACTTTGGCTGTACCCGCTAGCGGAAACGACTGACCATGTGCCCGTGCGGGGTAGCTACCCGTGCGCTTATCACGCGTGCCGTAGTCATCGCAACGTCTGTCTGTGACCTTGGGGTAGTTGACTGGGTATAGAACTACCACAGGGAACTCTCCTGGCCAAGAGAGCATCACATGCACCTTCTACTCTTCAGAAAAGACTGCAATCAAAATCGTTCCCATGAGGAACATGCGAGATCAAGAAAGAAATCTGAAAGTAAACCAATGGTGTGAAAAGAAATTACTTGTAAAATAAATAACTGGAAAAGAGAAATTTACCTGCTAGCTTTTACTGCTTTAGTTAGTTTGGTTACCACTCTACTCAACGTTCGCTGACTCCATTTTCTCATAACCCTTTACAGGTCCAGGAGTTGAGCAGCCCGAGTTAACGGCTGCAGAGGGTGCTGGGCCTAGTCGTGCCTAGCAGTAGTTTCATACTGTGGTTGTACTTTCTTTTCTGCTAGTGAGTTTCAGACTTTTGTTTACTTTTATTCTACTTTCCTGTTGTTGTGATAGTATGTACTGACTAGCAGCTTTTACTTCCTTTACTGCTTGTACGCTTTTACCGTTAGTTACCTTGAATAGTAAATGTGGTTTATTTTCCTACTTTTTGGTTATTTTTTGTTGGACGACTGGGTCTTGAGATTAGTCGAGTCAAGCAGATCATGGGTTCTGTAGGGATTCGGTAACCGGGTCGTAATAGTACCCATGATGAGTACCGGTACAGGTAGGTTACTGTGCCTAAGGAATTTCAAACCTGGGAGTCACAAGTACCGGTACCCATGATGAGTACCGGTACCAGGACTCATGTACTGGTAGGAGTGAGCTGCTAGTATCGGTATACGAACTTTAGTACTGGTACCAACTAGCCGTTGGCTCAAAATAGAATGGCTGGAATATTTATTTTGTCAATGTGAACGTTGGGAATTAAATCCCAACGTCTAGTAGACAAGTATCCTAGGTCCTAAGCTCTATAAAATAATCCTAGGACTCTTTGTTAGAATTGTTAGAATTTCAAGGAAAATTCCTAGAGCTATATTTCACATTTTTCCACCACATATTCAAGAGAAGGAATAGTTTGTTGCTCTCAATCTCTCTACGGATTTGCAAGCACATCGACGTGATTTCTTCACACATTGTCAAGGCATTCATGTTCATTCTATTCTCTCAAATTGGTATTAATTTTATATTATTGTTGGGAGGCTTAGGTTCTTGTTGTAAGATCTTTCTTTCTTACACCAGTGTTCATTTGTTCTTGAGCATTTGCTCGTTGGGTTGTCACAAACCCGTTGTTGTAATTGGGTTGAGATAACTCGTTAATTACCACAGTTTAGTAAATTGATTCTCTTGGGGTTGAGAGAATCGGGTTAAAAACCCTAAGCTTGGAGGCTTAGGTGGTGGAGTACCTAAGGGAGGAGAACCACTATACATATTGTACCTATTTCTGTGGTTTGATTATTTGTGCAAATTTTCTTGGTATTACTAGCATTTTGTTTAAGTATTTGTGCGTGCAGATGTTCCATATTTTACTATAACATATTGTACTCAATGGGTGTTCAAAGCACATAATGGAACACTTCAACCTTTCTATAGGTTGAATGAAGACCAAGAATGTTGGACGAGAGATGCTTGGTATCCACAAGCTCCATTTTATTATTGGTAAATTTTATGGTATGATATTTCTTCTTTTTTTTGTGATTGACAAAAAGGGGGAGAAAGATAAAGGGCAAATAGTAATATTTTTAGTGGGAGGATTTAATTAAATTTTTTTCCTTCATATAACATTCTTAAATTTTTTAATTATTTATTTCCAAGATAGTTTTGTCAACACCAAAAAAGGAAAAAATGTTGGAGCCTTGTTCCACATCTTATTTTGGTGTTAAAAAAATTATTATGGATTAATGTTTGTCATTAAGTGTTTTTAAGATTTTGGTGAAGATCAAGGCAAATAGGAAATGATGAAGGCTTGATGAGAAGGAGAAGACCATGATAAGATGGAGGCAAGACGACAAGGAAGAGTTGAGGAGGAGAAGATTATCTTCGACCTTTAGTTTTTCTAGTTTAGATTTTATGTTTATAGAATGTATATGCCTCTTAACAAAAGAATCATAACTTAAATCGTAAAATCAATTAGAGAAAAATTAGGATTTATATTGCGAACATTTTCAAAGTACGTAATGGATTAAAACACTTAAAACAGGTACTTGTAAGCAAGTACCGGTACTGTTCATCAGTACTGGTATTTGCAAGGCACAGGTTTGAGAATTCATCTCAAACTGTGAACAAGTACTGATATCAACCATGAGTACCGATACATGTTGGCCACAGGTTGAAGCCTTATTTCCGGCCTGAACCTTACAAGTATCGGTTCCCATGATGAGTACCGGTATAGGTAGGTTACTGTGCCTAAGGAATTTCAAACCTGGGAGTCACAAGTACCGGTACCCATGATGGGTGTCGGTACCAGGACTCATGTACTGGTGGCAGTGAGCTGCTAGTACCTGTACCAACTAGTCATTGGTTCAAAATAGAACGGCTGGAATATTTATTTTGTCAATATGGACATTGGGAATTAAATCCCAACGTCTAGTAGACAAGTATCCTAGGTCCTAAACTCTATAAAATGATCCTAGGACTCTTTGCTTGCACACAAGAAATATTAGAAATACAAGGAAAATTCCTAGAGTATATTTCACATTTTTCCACCACATATTCAAGAGAAGGAATAGTTTGCTGCTCTAAATCTCTCTATAGATTTGCAAGCACATCAACGTGATTTCTTTACACATTGTCAAGGCATTCACATTCATTCTAGGCTCTCAAATTGGTATTAATTTTATATTATTTTTGGGAGGCTTAGGTTCTTATTGTAAGATCTTTCTTTCTTACACCAATGTTCATTTGTTCTTGAGCATTTGCTCGTTGGGTTGTCACAAACCCGTTGTAATTGGGTTCAGGTAATCCATTAATTACCTCGGTTTAGTAAATTAATTCTCTCGGGGTTAAGAGAATCGGGTAAAAACCCTAAGCTGGGAGGCTTAGGTAGTGGAGTTCCCAAAGGAGGGGAACCACTATATATATTGTGCCTATTTCTGTTGTTTGATTATTTGTGCAAATTTTTTTGGTATTACTAATATTTTGTTTAAGTATTTGTGCATGTAGATATTCCATATTTTAGACTTATCAGCTCAAAGTTCTAATTCAGAGTTGAATCAGCCCAACAAATGGATCAAGACATCAGGAATCCATCTAGATTAATTCAGGAGATTATAAATGTCCGATCTGGCCAGAATTTAGCTTGAATTCTCGACAAAATGGCCAAGAACAGCTTTGGGTTCCAGTCAGAACCCAAACTTTGAAGGTAATCGAATTCACACTAAGCCTCAGTAAATTTCACTCTAATTGGTTCCATTAACATCACAATCACCCCAACAACTCAAAGCATCCCTTAAATCTCAGTTTCAAGATATGAAACCTAACTAACAACTCTGGGTTGGCAGGTTGAGCTAAAAGGTTGACTTTCGAATAGCAAGGAATTCAGATCAATTTAAAGCTCTAGATAGGTCTAATTCAACTCAAGGAATTGGTTCAATACCTCAAAACTGACTTTTGATCACTTCCTATGTGTATTCAGACTTCGGTGCTTGAGCACGAATAGTGGTGCGTTCGCCAGAAAAAATCAAAGGTTCTCAGACTTAATTGAGAGTGCTTTTAGAATCCTCAAGACCTACACATGCTTTAGGATCAATTCCGAGGGTCTAAACTCCTTCAGACATGTCTCTCCAACTCTACCAGATTTGGGGAAGACGATGATCACCGTAGAGTCACAATCATCAAATCATCATTCTAAATAGTAGGATCTAATCTTGACAACTTAAATAATTGATCTGGAGCTTCTTACACTATTCTGAAGGTTGAGGCTTAATATGAGTTCGTCGGAGTTCACCGAAACTCTGGTGATCGCTGATATAGGTCGCTGGAGATGGATTCTCCAAGATACAGACCAGAAACAATCTTCAAGGATTCCTAAGGTTACAAAGAACCTCAACAACGAATCAATTACTCCAACTGGTGATTAGAAATGTAAATTTATTGAGAAATGCTCAATCAAAATACTTTGAGTTCGCAAGAACTCAAGAGTTGCCCTTTTAGTCAATTGAGTGAGGGGAAACACTTGGGAGAGTGACGCGACGGTTTTATTAGATGGAAAAACTCCTCTGAGATTGCCATGGACAGTGAGCTCAGAGGTTGAGGGTGAATTTGGCCATTTTGAATACAGGGAGTAATATGGTTAATTAAAGAGTTGAATGGGGCCCTAATGTTGTGATTAGGTGATGGAGGGCCCCCATTAACTGTGGATTAGGACGGAGACCTCCACCATGGATAACTGAGGTGCTCCAGTGAGTGTGGAATGAATTAGGCAAATAAGCTAATAGAATTATGTAATTAATGAGATAGAAGTGATCATGACAGAGTTAAGAAGGTGATCAATGTGTTTAAAAGATCAAATGTGGCTTTGGACGAGCTCAAGGAAGCTCACTGGAGTGGGAGAAGAAAGAGATCAAGAGAGCATTAGAACCTACACTAATCTATGATCTAACTGTTCTAAACTATTCTACACTAACCTATATAGCTAATTCTCCTGTTACCAGGATGAAAGGGGAAGAGGATCTCTGTCAGTGGTGCGTAATGGAGGAAGAATTTCGACAAAGTCAGAACAAACTCTGGCAAGAAAGGAAGGTGTCGAGATCAAGATGTCACTCCTAAGCCCTGTTACAGTCGCTGGAGAGGAAGAGGAGGTGATAGAGACGAACGCCGCCGTTGGAAGTGCTACGATGGAGAGGTGAGAGGTCGCCGGAGTTGAAGGAATAGCCTATGAACGACCGTGGGTTGGGGAGAGGGTAGGGGGTCGCTAACCTTGATCGGAGGTTGAAGGGTCTATTTATAAGCAAAGCTGGGGTTTAGGGGGTCTGTACCTGGATAGCTTTAGGTATAGGTTCATGGAAACAACCGGCATCATCTCTAACGCCGGTGAAGTTATCCACCTAGTCCAAATAGGATTTCTAGGACATCTGTGCCGTCAAATGTGGAGAAGAAGGTGAGCAAATAAATGACAGCAGCTATAGTGAAGTTCTAACGTCAGGTGAACAGTGATCAAGTGGTCTGGACACCGACCGTCCTCAGCCATTCGAAGTGAAGAAGAAGATGAAGAAAAAGGACCATGCTCACAGGGGGATAAATGAAAATATTGAAGGACCTAACTGATAAAAAGGCTTCAATTGTAATAGAAGTTAAGGACCTAAATATAAATAGTGAGTTTTTAGGCTTATTTTAATTTATTTATTTTTAAAATTATATATATATTATTATTAATTTGTAAATATTATATTTATGCCTTGAAATTACATTTTTACCCTTTTTAGCTATTTTTTTAAAATGATATAACTAAATAGTTTAATTAAGTACTTAGGTCTTTAAATTAATTAAGTTAAATTAAATACTTTTTATATAGCCAATTATTATTTTAATTCCTAATTATTATAATTAATTAATATTTATTTTTTTATTTTTAACTTATTCTCTAGGTCATTGGTATTTTAACCCCTATAGTCTAATTAACCCTGTATTTAATGTATTCTTAGTTAATTGGCTAGGGAAAACTAGCTAATTAATGATAATTAGGAACTTTGATGAGTCTCTCATCAGTCACTCTACCTTATCCTCCAGTAGGATGTAGTCTATTTTGGTGTCTACGCCGACTGAGTCTTCGAAAGGAATGTCCTTCCACTTGCTGGAGGAGGAGTTCCCCCCTTCGCACATGCTATCCTATCCAAGGCAAATCTACTTCCCAACCATGGTGCATAACTAAGGATTTTCTCACTTTCCAATTAATAAGCAAGTGTAAAGTGCACCTTGTTTTATTTCCTTTTTTTCTGTTATTAGAAGGATAAGATTGTAATGTTGTTGGACATTGCACTCTTTTTCCATCTTATAAGAAGGATTTAAGCATTCATTGATGAGAGACTCATCATGGCTCCAAATTAACATTAATTAGCTAATTTTCTTACCTAATTACCTAAGAATACACTAAGTACAAGGTTAATTATAATATAGAGGTTAAATAGTAAGGACCCATAAAATAAGTTAAAATTACATTATTAAAGCTCAAATAATATTAATAATAATTTAATTAATAATTAAGACTCAATTCGTAATCATTTAGCCAGATATTAAGTATTTAAATTAACTTAACTAATTTTAAGACCTAAGTATATAATTAACTTAATTAATATTATCATTTAAATAAATATAGCTAAAAAGGGTAAAAATGTAATTTGAAGGCATAAATATAATATTTATCTAAATTATGATAATAAATAAATAGTTGAAAAAGAAATAAATTAAAATAAGCCTTAAAAGATATTATTTACATTTCAATTCGTAATTTCCATTTCACTTGAGTCCTTTCTATTTTAAATAGGTCCTTTTTATTGCAAAAATGCCCCTGTGCACACTGACCTTCTTCTTCTTCTTCTTCAACTATGGACCGTCCATGACATTCGATGCCATACCCTCCAATCACCGCCTATCCAGCGTCTGAACTCCATTACCATTGCTGGCATTGATCAGCTCACTTCCCTCTTTTCATCCGACGATCTGGATCACTTTGTAATCCTATTGGACCTAGGCATCTAATCTCATCGGTGTCGGAGATTGCACCGATAGTTAGGATGCACCTAGACCCTTTTCCACGCCGATACATCCCCTCTACCCTCATTGCCACCTATAAATACCCCATTGGACCTCTGATCTACGTTAGCAACCCCCTTCCTACTTCTCTAACAGAGGTTGCTCGATAGGCTATTCTTCCTTCCCTCCGACAACTTCTTCCTTCTCCCCCTGGTCTTCTCCGAGGAGATCGACCTTCCGCTCTTCTCCACCGTCCTCCGCTGCGTCTAAGGACAAGGTTGAGACTTCATCTTCACACGCTACGCCATGCATTTCTCCTTCACCGAAGTTCTATTCTCCCTCTCTGATTTCTTCCTCCATCACGAGCCATCGACGGAGCTCCTCCTATCTTCTTTGTCTAGGTAATCGCAGTTAGCCTTAGGATTTACTGTAGAGTAGTTTTAGTTAATTAATTAGTTAGTTAGTTTAGTGTAATCAGTAGGTTAAATTCATCGTTCTCGTATCCGACGAGGTCAAATCCGACCTCGCTGGACTTTGATTCATGTTTTTAAGCACAAGATCATCTTCTTTATCCTTTCATGATCATTTTCCACTTCTTTTCCCTCAATTTTATCACCTACACATCTATATTCACTCCACCGTCACTGGATCTCCTCCGCTATCTATGGTGGAGGGATCTGAGTGAAATCACACTCACCAGGAGCCCTCCAACACCTTAACATCACTTAAGGACACCATTCCACCTTTTAATTAGATCTATTAATGCCTATACACGAAACACCCAATTTCACTCAACCTTCTAAGCTCGCTGTCAATGGTAGCTCAGAAGGAGTGACTTCATCTAATTCCCTACACACACACACACAATCACCCTACCCATCTGAATATTTCCCCTCATTAAATTGAGTGGGAAATCACTTTTTGATGTCATGCAAACTAAAGGTGTTCAATTTATGAATTTCTTGTCAAATCCATATGTCTGTTCATCAATTGCTACAATTAATGTGTTCTTGAGGATCTTTGTGGCCTCAGAAGAAATTTGAAGTCTTTTTTTTAATGTTTCTTTGAGATTTTGTCCTCAGTGCCTTAAATCGGTGTTCACCGGAGCTCCGGTGACTCAAATTATGAACTACAATCTTCGAAAGTCCCTGAGAAGCTCCAAATCAACTATTTGTAACCTGGTCGCGTAGGATCGATTTATTTGTATTTTATTTGTAATCTTTCTCTTTCAAGATGTCTGAATCCAAGGGTCAGACGCCTTAAATGCCAATTGCTATAGTGCTGCTGTTGCTGGTTCTTCTTCTTCTTCTTGGCTTCTTCTTTCTCTCTTCTTCTTCTCTTCTGTGCGCCAAGTCCTTTTGACTTCTTCTTCTTCTTTCTTCTCTGCTACTTCTTTTTCTCTTCTTCTTCTCTACTGCGCCAAATCCTTCTCTTCTCTTCATTCTCCTTCTGCTTCAGCTTCTTTGCAGCTACAGTGCCATCTTCTTCTTCCTCCATTGCTTCTCTGCTGCTCGGAGTCCTTCTCCCTTTCTCTCTGGCCGCAGCTTTCTTCTCTGCGGCTAAGTGCTCGTGGCTCCTCCTCCTTTTCTTCCTCTCCTGTTCCCTGCACAGGTGTTTGGTCAGGCAAAACCTAGCCCCTACCCTCCTCGCATCTCTCTCTCTCAAATTCACTCCAGGGTTCGCTCTCCCAAAGCCTTAGTCGAGTATGTGGGTCAGGTGACGTGCCCGGGACCAGGCGCACCGGCATGGGTGATGCGCGAGGTGTGCATAGGCAAGGTTAGTCGGATCCGGGGGCCAGGTCCGCAGGGGAAGTGTCGCGGATGAGGCATAGTGAGGGCAAGGGACCTCACCCCTGTGTGTCTTGAGGCAACTAGCCTAAGACACTTTTTCAATTTATGCATGTGTGCCCGCTCGCAAACTTCCGAGGTGGGACTAAAGTCCTACTCGCTTCCGCGCTTACGCCCACAGCAGAAGGCCTCCCTGATTGCAGCAGCTGCTACTACCTTTAACACCAATTGACAACCCCAAAGTGTGCGCGAGTGTCTTCCACGTAGCCTGAGACAGAGACCTGGGACTGGCGTAGCCTGGAGCTCTGAAGCAAGCAAGCTGCTTGTAGTCGTCAATGGCGGCCAAGGGCTAAACCTGAAAGCACTGAAAGCAGCCTTGCGACCCCATTAAAACACACGAGGAGCTTCGCCAGGTCTTGGAGAAGGTGGGACGGTGGTTGGCGTGGCTCAAACCTGCCTAGGCATGCCTGCCTAGGTCTGTCTATGACCGTGTGAGTGGGTTTGTTTGGTGGAAGCGTGGAGTGTGTGTGGCGATCTGTGAGTGAGTGGAAAGTGTTTAGCGATCGATGGCAGAGGTGAAGAGGTCGGTGGCGAGACGTGTGGAGGCGTGGGGTGATGGGTGCATCTCGCTGGAGGTTGGCCGAAGATGGAGAAGATGGCGGTGGTGTGTGAGTAGTGAGGTGGAAAATCAGAAATAAATGAGGAAAAATAAAGAGCAGAGAGAGGGGACTTAACTAAGAGTCTCTAGACGAAGGGGGAGGGGGCGAAGGTGGCGAGCGGCTGTGCTGCCATCGCCGAAGATGAAAGAGCCCAGGAGAAGGGATGACAACGAGGAAGAGGTGTTAGAGGGTGCCTGCTGGTACGGCCAGGCACTGTGGACGACAGCAGAGGTAACCCTGCCACTGGTATGGTGGCAGGGCGACGAGAGAGGAGGAGGAGGGTTGTCGGAGCTTGCGAGCGAATGGCCGGAGGAGGAGGAGATGAATTTTGAGGGTTTTCTTCGGCCAAAATAGGTTTAAAGGAAGCGGTAGGGGCTGCCGTTCCTTAAATAGGTGCTGGCCGAGAGGGAATCGTGAGGAGGAGACATGGGTTCCTTGCCGGAGGCATGGCCAGAAAAAGACCCATACCTCTCGAGAATTTGGTGGCCGGCAGGGCATAGGAGCCGGTCCATGCTGAAGAGGACAACGCAAGGAGTCCTCCTTTCAAATCTGAGCCGGCTCCCCAAGTCTGTGCGGAGCCATCCTCCGCGCGAAGTCACCGGAGGTATGGCTTGCACAGGCGGGTGGCAGAGGGACTTGTCCGAAGAAAGAGGCGAGAAAGGTAGGGGTTATCTGCAAGAGTCAAAAAGCTAAGGGTCAAAAAGTAATTATTGAGGATCATTTTGTAAAGTGGGTCAAGGTGACCTTTCCTTAGGTCCAAATTTTGGTATAAACCTAATTTGGACATAAGGAATCCAATGGTGAGGTTGGATTTTAGGTTTGACCATGTTTGACCAGACATTTTGCGCAAAAACTCAAATCAGGTCAAAATTTGGGTATGGTTCTTAATTTAGGTCAAGATAGGTTCCAATGGCCAAATTGAAGGATTTAAATCCTAGAGGATATTTTTTCATGAATTTTAGAGGATTTAATTGATTTTTATCTTACCTGAAGCTTCTTGAATTAAAGTGGATTTGTTTTAGGGTTACAGAATTTCATTTAATTCTCATATTTCGTCATAACCCTTTCCTGATCAAATCATCCAACTTTTTCTTTTATTAAGCCCATTTGACCTGTGCCTAGACCCTTTGAAATCTCGTTTATGCATTGCAATGGTAAAATTACAATTTTACCTCTTGTGAATTATTTTATTCTCATATTTGTAATTCCCAGATTTAGGCCTTCCCTTAGGTTTTGTAGGAGCTTTTGTTCAATTTATTAGGTGAAAATGTGCCAGTTAGGGTTCATGATGAGGTGCTCATCATAACCTAAGGAACATATTCCAATAATTACATTAATGGTTTGATGTTGATTATGTTAGATTGGTCATCGTCTTCCTCAACTCTGGCAGAGTTGAGGAGATAAATTCATTAAGGTTTAGAGTTTTTATCAGGTTCGGAAGCAAGAGTTGAATGTGTAGAACCTATTTTAGGTTTTACGTAGGTTTAACAAACTCTAGTTTGTTACGACGAACAACATACCTTTTGATCTCAGGCGGTGAAGTCTGAGTGCACTGTTGGAGAGTTAAAAACAAGGATTTGAAGCGTTGAATGAATTCCTCGTGATCATTTTAGTCTTTCTGAATAGTTTAAATAAATTTGAAAAGCTTTGTTTTAAAAGTCAACTTTCTGAGCTTAATGCTAAATCAGAAATCTAATTTGAGGTTTTAAAGGTTAAAGCTTTGATTTTATGGATTGCTTGAGTTCATATGATGCATATGAATCATTTTGAATTGATTTGATGAAGTTTTGTTGAGATTTATTAGAGATTTTCAAGTCTATGTAGTTTAGGTTCAACCTAGATCTCAATATTGTTCATAATGTTCTTGACAAGATTTAGAGTCAAACTTTACCCAGATCAATCTTATATGGTCTCTTAAATCAATCTAAGCTACTAGATGAAGTTCTAATCTACTTGTTGGATTGATTCAAGTCTAAATCAGAGTTCTGTACACTGATCACAGAAACTCTAAAGCTCCTAAGCTTTTTTGAGCTTCCCAAACCTCTTTTCTTCCTCAATACCCTACGGAATCATCTCTTAAACTTTTCTAAACTCTCAATCGAGAGCATTGGACGATTAAATAGGTCATAGGGCCTTAATTTCTTCATCTACAACACATTTGAACCAGGGCGATAGAGCCGTGTTCAATCTTTGAATCCTTAGATCAAAAGTAATACAAACACTAAATTGATGCCCAAATTGAGAAGCTAAGATCTAGAGCTCTTGATTGAGCTTTAGACCATGTCGAATGGTGCAGTGTACCGATAGGAATCCTCGTTCGAAGTCGTCGGCTGGCGGACGTTGCGAAGGTGATGCGACATCCTTTGTCCCACATCGTAAAGACATGAGTTCCTGCCTTGGTATACAAGCAAAAATGCGCTTAGCTTGGCTGGTCGTCAACGCTGGGTGCATCTAATGAGCATTGGATCTAATTTGAGTGTGCGCTGCGCACGTGCATGTGTGTGCGTGCGATGCACCTGGGTGTGAGCGTAGGCTCAGGTGGGCATGAGCGTGTTTGTAGGCCTGGTATGGCCCGATACTGTGGACTATAAAATGTTAAAATCCACACTAATTAAATTAGAATTGGGTTCAAGTAGTGATCTGATCCCACTCTATGGGTGTTGTGTATCCCACGAATGAGCCCGGTTAGCCCAATAAAACCAATTTTTGGTTAATAACAACATGGGGTTAAAAGCTTAAAAAAAAATGGTTAAGTGTGGAATAAGAGATGTACAGTAAGGGTTTAAGAGAGAAGAAGAGTTAAAGAAAGGTGAAGACAAAAATGGTTAAGTGTTGGAGTTAAATGAGCAAGAGTTCAAAGGTTGAGAACTTGAGAAGAGAGGAGTTGGCTGGGAGTTAAAATTGATTAAGGGAGAATGCAAAGGAACATGTGATGATGAGAAGGCTGAGTTGGAATTAAAAGAAAGATAGATTAAGTGATTTTAACTCCATTGTAGTAAAAGGCATTATGTTGTATTGAAATTTCCTTTTATGCCTTTTCTCGTGTAAACATTCAATGTAAACATTTCTTTTCTTTGTTAATCATTGTATAATCTTTCATGTACATTCTCTTTTATAATGGAATGATTGCTATGTTTTAAGTTCAATATTATGTAATTGTTCATGTGCTTAACATATTTTGTATTTAATATAGTAATTAGTTATTTGCTAATTTAAAATAAAGAAATGGTGAATTGATTAAGTTTAAATACCTCCCAGTGAATGACCTACATTCAACCAGCTAAAAAAATAAATTTTAAAATATATGTTAGCTTTACCATATACTACAAATAACGACAATAATTTAACAATTCAAGTTAACCTAAGTCTATTCTTTATGTAATTAATTAAACCTAATTGCCTTAATTAACTGTGTTGAAAATTGAACAAACATTCATCATTTTTTAACGATGTGTAGCTAACATTTGTTTTTTCTTTTAAAATGGTAAGTATTGTGGTCATCCGATTTGAACCTTTAATCCCACAGATATCAATAGGAGGCCGTAGCATTATGCTAACCTCTTTCTAACAACTTTTTTCTTTGAAAGGTAAATATATTGGTCATATGACCTAGGATATCAATGAGGTGTGTGATAACGCTACATTTTATAGTGATAATTCTGCCAATCGGGGTTTATCTTAAGGGTAACATGCACAAAGAATACACCGTAAATGGGCATGGGAGCATGACATGCATCGCACATCAAGATTGCTTGTAATTCAATGTTAATAGTCATTTGTACAAGTTCATGTCAAAACAGGCCTCAGATGAGTAATCGAACCGCACGAAAGGATTCAAAACGACGAACAGAGTCCAGTGGACTCAAAATCGACCAAATCCGACATCCGATGCTCCCGCAATTGGCCTAAGAAGTTCTGACCGTTAACCTAATGATCAACAGTCCATAGTGCACCACATGGCGCAAGATCGGCGCACAACAGCCACCGCCCCGCCTCTTCCTTCACCCGTAGGATGAATCTCAGTCGTTTGATCTTCGATCGAACAGCTGAGAACAGATCTCACGACAGCCACCGCCCGCACCTCTCCATCCTCCAGCAGATCACAGCCGTTGGATTTCTATCCAACGGCCACCAACACTGCTCCAGCTCACCGCGTCCTCGACCATCCACGAGCACAGCACAGCGGTCGCAGCTCTCTCCACAAGTACCCGACGAGGGATCGAACCGCGCCGCATATCGAATCCAAGGAGAAGGCATGCGCGGATAAAATTCGGTCGTCGATGAGTGAGCGAACGGTCGGGATAGAGGCTACGTGGCACCCGTAAATGCAACCACACAGGCATGCGCGATCGAAGGGCGCGATCCGAAGCGCACTCTGCGTGCGATCTCAACCGTCCGATCTTTGATCAAACAGCCCACAGCAAGCACCCACGTATCGTAGAAGAGAGGAAGAACGGCGCGCGCGCTAGACCGAGGGGCAAGGTTCTTCACCGACATTTTGGGAGGGGTTTTAGCGACGTCCTGGATGTCGCTAAAGCCCTAGTTAAATTAGAAACCCCTTCTTCCTATATAAACACCCTCCAACTACCCTTGTAAGGCATTCAATTCCCTTGCAAGTCTCCTACCCTACTCCTAGCCACCCTTAGCACTCTTTTGTAATTGCGGGAGTCGATGAGCCACCGACGGAGCCCTCCTCCACCGCCATGGCTGCCTCACCATCTCCCTTCTCTCTCTCTCTCTATCTTAGCATTGCTTTACTTTAGCTTAAGCATTTGTCTATTATTGTGTTTACAAAAACTTAAGTTGCATGTTAAATGAAGATGTTTCTTTTCTAGCTATTGTCTCTCTTTTTACCAAGTTTTCCTTATCGTGAGTTGCATGAATGATATGATCAAAAGATTCTAACACTACTCTCTCTCTCTCTCTCACTCGCTTTTCTCCCGTGTTTTCTCGCAAGCAAAACTCGCCATTTCCGTGACACTAAGTGACAGAAAAACCCGATTTCATGCCTCCCTGTGTTCGATGATGAGAGCCTCATCATGACCCATAACTAGCTCATTTTGACCCAATAAGGAGAATAAAAGCTCCTACATAACCTAGAAGAGGGCATAAATGAAGGAATAAGTGTTATGGGAAGAAAACATGAAATAAAGGCTAAAACTGCAATTTTACCATTGCAGTACATAAATGGGATTTCTCAGAGGCAAAACATAGGAAAAATGGTCTAAATAAGATAAAAATTGGGTTGAGTCAATCAGAAATAGGTTTATGTGCAATCCAGGAATTAAATGACATTTGATAACCCTAAAACAGACCCGCTTAAATCAATAAGGTTCCGATCAGGATAAAAATCAATTAAATCCTCTAAAAATCATGTAAAAATATCCCCTAGGGTTTAGAACACTTAATTTGGCCTTTGGAACCCAGTTTGACCTAGATTAGAGTCCTAGCTCATCAATTAACCTAATTTGGGTTTTTACGTAAAATATCCAGTCAAACGTAGTCAAACCTAAAATCCAACTTCACCATTGGATTCCTTAGGTCTAAATTAGGTTTATACCAAAATTTGGACCTAAGAGGAGGTCATCTTGACCTACTTTGCAATTTAGTACACCCAAATCACAATTTGGTCCCTATCTTTCGAAAATCATCGCAGAGAGCCCCCTAACTTCCTCACCAAATTTGCAATCAGGTCCTTCCACCATTATTGGGGAAGATTCTTCTCCGACGAGGTTGACAGGGGGGATATGCTCACGTTCCTCAGAGATCTCTCAGAATTGGAAGGGAGATTCTATGAGGAATTCCCTTCCATCTACGCCCGATCGTGATCGTTGATTTCTTTCCAAACTCTCGTGCCAACGCACGAGAATTTTGGGTCTCGACCACCTTCCTTCTCCGGCGAGACAGCAGTAGCCAAAAGCCGCCCTCTACGCACTAGAAAGTTCGGCCAGCACCTATAAAGAATCCCCAAACCCGGCCGCTCAATTTCAGACTTGTCTTGACGGAGATTCCTCCAAATTTTCTTCTCTCCTCTCTCCGGCCAAGAAACCCGCAAGCTCCGACGACCTCCTCCCCTCCTTCTCGTCGCTCTGCTTCCATACCAGCAGCAGAGTCTACTTCGCCTCATCCTCCCGCGTCGCACCATACCAAGCACGTGTTCCCCCGACCTCTTCCTCGTCGCCGCTCTCTCCCTTAGGGTGCTTCTTCTCCGACGATGGCAGCTACGAGCCATCCACTCCGCTACCTCCTTCTCTCCCACAACAGTCCAGATACATTCCCCATCTTCCCCTCTCTCTTTTCCCCACTGCATTTCATTTAATTACCCCATGACCACGCCTGACCACCGCCATCTTCCATCCCTCCGGCCAACCTCCGGCGAGTTGCCCCCGTCGCTCCACACTTCCGCACGACTCACCGACCGACTTAGAGGCTCCACCTCATCACGCTGAACACCCTCCACCCACCCACTGCCGCTCTTCACCCACTCAACGCTCCCCCGAACACACCCACACCTCCGGTCACAGGACGACCTAGGCACGCATGCCTAGGCCACCTCACGACCTACTGCACCTTGCACCACCTTCGCCGTGACAAGGCGAAGGTCCCCCGGTGATCTGATTAGGCCGATAGGCCGTATTCGTGTTTGACAGTTCTCAAGCTCCTGCCGCCATTGACGGTGACTTGAAGAAGCTCCAAGCTCGCTCCAGGCTTCAGGACGGCCAGGCTCCAGATGCAGCTCACTCGGGGAGGCAGTGCGAAGATATCTGGTCCAGCGAGAAACGCAGTGAAGTCCGCAGCTTTGGCCATTGAAGAATAGAGTTCTGCGGGCGCGCGCGAGGGAAGGCCGGGACTAATAGTCCCACATCGGTAACCTACAGGGCACAGGTGCGATTTAAATTGATTTTGTCATATTCTCTCTTCGCCTCCTAAAGCACTTGGGGTGAGGTCCCTCGCCCTTCACCCTCCCCGTCCGCGGTTTCACCTCGCGGATCGGGCGGACCCGACTCGACACCAACCACGCACTCCTCGCATACCATACACGCCGGTACGCCTGGTCCCGGGTACGCAACCCGACCCATTAACCCGCAGCTCTAGGAGAGCTTCTTGTGAGCAGTTTGGAGAGAGGGAGATATGTGTGGGTAGAGGGAAGGGGGTAGGTTTTGATGTCTTGTGTGCAGGCAGGCCGAGCACTGAAGAGAAGAAGCTCAGCCGCAGGAAGGAGAAGAGAAGAAGAAGAGGTTGAGCAAGGCAGAAAGAAGAAAGAAGAAAAAAAGGGCAAGGCAGAAGACCAAGGAAGAAGAAGCTCAGCCGCAGGAAGGAGAAGAGAAAGAGCAGAAGAAGACACTCTGAAGAAGAGGCTGAGCAAGGCAGAAAGAAGAAAGAAGAAAAAAGGTCAAGGTAGAAGACCAAGGAAGAAAAAGCCTCCGCAGAAGAAAAGAGAAGGAAGAAGAGAATCCAAAGAAGCAAGGCAGAAGAAGAAAAAGAAGATCAGAGGCACACGCAAGAAGAAGAACAGCAAGAAGCCTTACATTTAAGACGTCTGATACAGAAATCAGACGTCCAATCCTGTTCTTTCTTAGCAATTCTTTTTTTTAAATCTCTCTGTGAATCAATTGTCTTTCATTTAAAAGTTGTATTCTCTATTTTTTAAAAGTACTAGGATTGCTCCCTGTGTTCGACATCGGATACTCCGATTTTCAAGTAAAAAATTCTTTATTTGTTTTGAACGCTTTTTTAGCTATATTACAACGTGTTATTCTTTAAAACCCGATCAAGCATGATAAACATTCGACACCCGGACTCATGTCCATTTCTTTATTTAAAACTGACGCAGCGAATGCGAGCTACAAAGATCGATTTATACAAACGCATCCGTAACGCATTAGTGTGCTATGCCACTAAATCAACTCCTTAGTGGCAACATTTTCCTTACACTATAGTACCAAGCAAATGTAATAATTGTGGTGTTTGTGTGCCACTAACCCTTCACAGTAGTTGTGAGGGAACTTGACCGGTCTCTGGTTTAACTCTTAGGTTTGTGCTAAGCAGGGTTACACTTTGCACTTGGTAGGTGATGAGGTGTGGCTCATCATAGCTAAAATGGCCAAGTTTACTTGGAAACTAGGTTAAACACTATCAAATTAACACAAAGAAAGGGTTAAGTATGAGAATTAACAGAAAAGACCTAAAACACCAGATCTGTGTTAAAAATGCATAATTAGGTCATTTATTGAGATATTCTATTAATAAATACAAAATGATGATCTAATTACAAATTTAACACATAAATGAGCTCAAAACTTTAAATCAAATGTGAAATTAGCTTCTAATATGTTCAATCAAACTTCAATGAAAATTTGGTAGCATTTAGACATCATTAGAACCTTAAATTTAGAGATTCACATTTAGGTCGTTCTTATAGAACATTTCATTTATTATAAAACCTCCAAGGACACATTTATAGGCCGTTGGGACCTAATTGTAACACTCTAGAGACTGCTATGTAATCCTTTTTTACCACTTATGAGCCTCCCTGCAATGCCTACACCATTTCACCTTGTTGGACATTGTTGCAATTTGCCCAACATACCTGAGCCAATAGTGCACCTCTTGGTGCACTGTTCATCACAAGAACATGGTCCATCCTAACCGTTCACTCCTTGATTTCCACTTGATCTGCGGCTCAAACTGAATCAAAGATTCACACGACTCTTTGCATGGCTTCACCTCTACCCCAGATCCCATCTAACGGCCCAACTTTGATTTGGCTCTTTTCTCCCTCCTCTCTTCTCATCCTGGCTGCCCATAACCTAATTGCCTAACCCCACCGCAAGGTGACCTGATCCACTGATCACTCTACTTAAGCATCTCCCAGAGCTCCTATGTAAAGGATCACTCCCTCCTCCTTGAGTGATCCCTTCGTCTAGTCTCTAGTTTCCTCCCACATTCATCTGTTGTAGGTGACAGAAGTGGTTTCCCTCCTCAAATTCGTCGTTGTAATGACCAGTTGCCCCCCAGAGATCTTCCTCATCTCCCTTCGTCGCTACAGTGACCAATTGCAGCCCAGGCATCCCATTCTTCCTTTAGATTAGGATTTAAATGCCTGTTACAAGTAAAATTAGTTATTGAATTAATTGATGGATTATATTAGCTTAGGAGTAGATTATGTTGGTGCTAGAGCACCATGATCGTTTATTTTGATGATAACAAAACACGTGTCTTTTAACATTTTCTTTTGAGTCCTAGTTTTCAGGTCAAATTGCAAATGGAGACAGGTGTTTAGATGGAGTTTGAGCTCGCATCCATGGCGGATTAAAGGAGCTTGGCAGAGGCAGAGGAGTTTTGTGAGGTGCGAAAGCTTGAAGAAGGAAGGAGATGAAGAATAGGATAGATTTCCTTTCTATTGTACTTTATATTTTATTTCTTTTGTTGCTCTTTATTTTATTTTTTAGATTCTTGTTAAAGAGCTTCAAAGTACCCTAATAGTAGTCCTAGAAACACTTGCACAGACCCTAGGATACTTAGGTTTTATGTAGAGAACCTAGAAAACCAAAATAGGGTTCAGACAGCTTTATCAGACGTCCAATCTGGAAATCAGACGTCTGATAGTGACTTTTAAGACGTCTAACTATTTGATCAGATGTCTAAAACATCTAAGCTGGACTTAATAGGTTTTGTCTGTTAGAATCTGTCGTCCAGACCTTAGTCCAGACGTCTTAGGAGACATCTGATGACCTTTACCAGATGTCTAATTAATGGAACGTTGGTTGCTGTTACAAACGCGACCTCAAGACAGGTTTTTAAGACGTCTGGGAAGTGGCCCAGACGTCTGACCAGACGTTTGGAACCCTTTCCAGACATCTGGTATTAAATTTTTGCGGCGTACGGGGTTGCGTCTGCGCACATGCACGCGCATACCTGCACCCGCCGCTCTCTTCCCTCTTTTTCCCTCTCTCCTCTTGCAGGGCGCAGCGCGTCTCTCTCTCTCCCCGCGCAGCCTTATAAGGCCCCTCGCCCTCTCCCTCACCCTCATCTCCTCCGCGTCCTTCATCTTCTTCTCCCAGCCAGTGCGAGAGCGCGAGCGAGCGGCGGCAGCAACGGCCGCGGCGAGTGTGCGGGAGGAGGTGTTACGCGAGGGAGGAGACGCTCGACCGTGAGGGCTCGAGCTTGCCGGGGCAGCTAGAGCCGGCCGGCGGGGGGGGGGAAGCAGCAGGCGAGGAGTGTCGCAAAGGAACTGCTGCAACTCGAGCAGCAGGTGGACGGGGCACGGCACGGCCGTGCGTCGCGGGCGGAGAGTGAGTTGAGCTCTGGTTCTGGAAATTTTTTCAGAATCAGACGTCTGGGCTTACGACCAGACGACGGTGAAGACGTCTGGAGGACTGTCTAGACGTCTGTCAAGTAAGATATTTCGGTCTTCTTCCTTTTCGCGGGTACGGCCATGCAGCGGTCCTCCACGCCTTCGTCTGCGACCCGTCGTACTGAGAGCAGGTATGGGTGCGTGCAGGTTCTGCTCGGGAGGGCACGAGGGCTCGCCATCCCACGTGAATCGGACGTCTGGCCGTAGTGCCAGACGATTGGAAGGACTTCCAGACGTCCGGGGTGACCATCAGACGTCTGGGAACTAAGCCAGATGCCCCCGCAGGCTTCTGGAAGTCTGCGGGACTACACAGAACGAAAGTACGCTCTGACCCACATTTTAAGACGTCTGGAAGAGGTTCCAGACGTCTGATTTTAGGCAGTTTCGTCGTTTTCGACCCGTTTAGGACCCTTTCGGAGTCCGTTTTCTGCGTTTCGAGTTGCGTTCTTTCCATAATAAAATCCTCTACCCGTTTATAGTAATTATATACCATTCTGAGAAACTCCTTGTGTTTCATCCTTGTGTTAGGACCCAGTTCCATTGCAGTCTTGGGGGTTGCGAAGGCACGCGGGATTTCTGATCACGCCCCCAGTACTCCCGTTGTAGATGGTAGAGTGGCTTTTAATTTACTTAATCAAAATTGTTATAATTGTGGAACAATTAATAGAGTCTATGGCACTGCATGAACCCTAGGACTGAGAAACTAGATTGAATGATAGATCCTAGGGTATCGCATGAAACCTAGGACTGGAAACTAGATTGAATGATAGATCCTAGGGTACGGCGTGAATCCTAGGACTGGAAAACTAGTGATATGTATATAAATATTGCAGTCTTGGAAAGGTGGAAAGGTAATAATAGTTGCCTGTATATTGATTTAACCGCTGCCTGTTATGAATGAATAAATATAATTGAGAACATGGGTTGTATGAACGTAAAACTGGAACGGTGAAACATAAATGTGCTGAGTTAAAAGAGCTGGAACCCTACGGGGAATTAAGAGTAGAACTCCTGGAAAGAGAATGGATGAAACTGAGAAAGAAAGACATGGAAGTGTGTTGTCTCTGGGGTACGTGGTCTAAACGAGAGCACACATTACCTCTTAGTGTAGAGGGGAGCTTACCACCCTCAGGTTGAGACCGGGGTGGGTTTAGCCACTGTACACCGACTTGCTGGCCCTCGCTACGTAGTACCGAGGAGAGCTACTAGTGTAGGGAGAGCACTAGCTACCCCACGGGCCCCGGGGTTCTGCTAGCCTCCTACACCGACTTGTTTGGACCACTGGGCAAACCAGGGTAGTCAGGCGAGGGTGCGCGGACTGTGGAGGGGTTGGACCCCTGTTACTGAGAGGGCTCTGTCCTATACTGGTTCCATGCTGTGTTTTGAGTGCACCTGTTAACGGAAACGACTGACTGCGTGCCAGTGCGAGGTAGCTACCCGTGCACTTATCGCGCGTGCCATAGTCACCGTTACGTCTGTCAGCGACCTTGGGGTGGTTGACTGAGGGTAGGACCACCACGGGGGACTCTCCCAGCCAGGAGAGCACCACGTGTTACTTCTACTTTTCGGAAAAGACTGCAATCAAGATCGTTCCCACGAGGAACATTCGAGATCAAGTGAAGGATCTGAGAAATAAATAAATCGTGAAATAATAGAAGGACGTAAATAAAGAAAGTAAAATATAACAGCTACTGTACACTCTACTGCTTCTTTAGTTTTTAGCTGCCACTCTACTCAGCATTTCGCTGATGTGTTACAGTCGTTACTTTTCAGGACCAGGTGTTGAGCAGCCAAGGTCAGCAGCTGCAGAGGATGCTGGGCCGAGTAGGGTCCAGTAGCGTTACCTGCAGTTCTTTTTGTACTTTCTGCCACTGTAGTGAGTAGTTTCCTTGTTACTCCTTGTACTTCTTTATTGTAAACTTCACGTTATGTACATATTTGTTGTTCTACTGTTGTGGTGGTGTATACTGTAGTAGTTCCTTTTCTTACTGCTGTATTTTGTTACTGCTAGTTATATTCATGCTGAATGTGGTTTATTTTACTGCTCTTTTGGTTACTTCCTCGTTGGATGACTAGGTCTTGGGATTAGTCGAGTCGGTCCGATTCTCGTGTCTCGTAGGGACTCGGGAATCGGGTCGTTACAGTTGCCTATGTAAACGTTAAGGAAAATGACTGTTAGCCTTATATTAGACGTTCGTAGAGGACCCTAGATGTTTGATATGTGACCGTTTTGCCTCGACTGACCCAAAATCTCCTTTGAGATATTTTCTAGCCGTTACCTTTCTTGGGAGTCTATTTCCACTGAACAAATAGGTTTCCAGACGTCCTGACATAGTGCCAGACGTCCTATATGTCGTCTGATGGCCATACACTAGAACCCTGTTTAGGTTTGATTCAAGTCAAGGAAGAAACCCGCCTAGAATTAGACGGCTTACTTAGTTCCCAGATGTCTTAAACAGGGTTTCCAGACGTCTGATGCCAGGACCAGACGTCTGATGACCCTGTCAGAATCATGATTGATTCTGATTACGGCCTGTTTTGCTTGGGTTCAACCCCAATGGCTATGGAAGCCTTCTAAGGCCTTCCAAAGCCTTCCTAGGCCCTCTATAAATAGAGGAGGATCCCTTGGCTTGCAAGAGATACCAAGACACACCAAGCAACACACTTTCGCATCTCTTGTGTCAAAAAGAAGTAGAAGATCATCTAGAAGAAGCTTTAGCTCTACAAGCTTTTGTTCCACATCTAGAGAGCTTGAATCTAGTTGCGCACCCGCTCTCCCTCCTCAATTATGAGAGCGACGAGGTGCCCCCGCATGGTTCACGCACCCGTGTCGTCACGACGACGCACTCCCTTCATCAAAGGAAAGTTTCTTTACCTATAGTAGCTAGGTTAATATTTGTTAGCTCTATAGGTTGTGTTGTAATTGTTCTTTGTTATTGGTTGGGTATTCGCATTGCGAATTCCCATCTCTTTCGTAAGACAAAATCCTCCTTGTGAAAAGGAGGGGTTGAGGAACGCTACCCTCGTACTCGTAGCGTGGTTGTAATAGAGGTTGAACTACTCTCGTTTAAGTAGTTCGTATAGTGGATTTGATCGACTAGATCGATCGGGAAATCCTAACTCGAGAGAGTTAGGTGGTAGTTTTCACCTGGTTTGGATTTCCTCCTAAAAATAATTGTGTACATTGTGTGTTTGCTAATTTTGTGAGATTGTTATCTTTTTAATTCCTCATTTATACATCACGCATATCTCACCCCCCTCCAAGTAGGGAATTATAGATTAGACTAGATTCGACCTCGCCCTCTATGATCAATTAAAATCAGAGGTAATTTTCCGTTTTCACATCAATTTCCCGATCTTCCCCCTCATATCACTGTTCACCTTCACTAAATTGCACATGTTTTTTTTACCAATCACCCACTCATCAGAGCATCAAATCAGATTTGATGCTCTTGAGCATTTAGATCTGATTTCAACACTCACAATCCATTTGACGGACTCTCCATTCATTCCATTATTCCAAAAAGTCCTTCCACTGATTTTGAATGTGAAATCTGATGATTTGGGTTTATTTTCAGTGGTTTGTATCATGAGATTTAGACTCTCTCTCTCTGTGCTGTCTATGGCACAAGAGAGAGGATGAATCAGATGTTTATATGGGTTTCAAGCTTCCCTCAAGAGGGAATGAATCCCAAATTTTTTGGAGTTTATTTAAGATACTCTTTATGTTGTTTTCTCACATTGAAATTCTAAGTTACAATCTTAGCTTACATTATCTATAATGTAAGGTGAGGTGCACACTAGGATTTCAAGATATTTTTGGGGAAAGACTAATATGAATTTCTCTTGGTATTCTCGCTAATCAGAAGAGTTTTCATAATTAATTCGTGAGTTTCTGAAGTGTTGATGATGATTGCATTGCTTGGATTTGCTTTTGAATAGGTTTCCAGACTAATTATGTTTTAAATTGTTGCTTGAATTTGTGATTTTAGAGTTAAAAGCTCCCTATTTCAGTACATAAAAAGGCTGCATAGCAACAACATTTTCTTGAGTTGATTTCTGACTTCAAGCATTTGAAGATTGGAGCATGTTTTCAATGGATTTTAAGTTCTGATTTAAGCCTTTTCTTTAAGTTGTCTATAGCATGAGGGGAGGAATAGATTAGAGTTTTTTTTCTTCTAATTGATAAATTTGATTTGGTGTTTTGATCCCTATGCTATTTAATGTGTAAGGGATAAAAACCCAATGAAGAATCATTTTTCTCCTTGAGTTTTGAGTGGAATTGTATTAAATCATGAATTTACAGAGAAAATGGGTGAACCTTTAGGATCTAAAATAACGAATTTTAAATTACTCTCTTGTGTTGTCTATAACACATGAGAGTGGATTAATTAGTTGTTTAGATCTTCTAGGAGTGATGATAATTTTGTCTGATCAGAGATTTTGACTACTGTAACATCTGAGATATGTTTAAGATGTATAAAGCAGCTTAAGAGCTGCTGATCTAGATACTGGATGTTACGACCTGATCCCAAATCCCTATCGGACCCGTGACCAGCTCGCCTCGACTAATCCCAAGACCCAGTCGTCCAATGAAAAAAAATCAAAAGTAAAAAATATTCCACAACCACACATGCAATGTAACTAGGCAGAAAATAAATAAGTAGACAGTAAGGGAAACAGAACGAAATGTCTCACAATATTACAGAAAGCGGAAATATAACAGAAACAGTATTACAGATATCAAATACTTACTACAACAACAGAAGCTCGTAACAAAAAGGGGACAACAGCTAAGGCTGGGCTCGACTAGACCCAGCTCCCTCTGCAGCCAGTGGTGCTAACTGCTCAACTCCCTGACCTGAGCAAGGTTATAAAATCCATGGTCAGCTAACGCTGAGTAGAGTGGTGGTTAAGCCATTTACATGCAATTAACATAAGACAAGCAACTAATTAATTATTCATTTCCATTTAGATCAACTAAGTATTATGATTTGTTTATTCTCTTAAGAATCTAGTCATTTCTTGATCTTGACTGTCCCTTAAGGGGATGATCTTGATTGCAGTCTTTCCCGTGATGTAGGATGTACACGTGGTGCTCTCTTAGCCAGAAGAGTCCCCCGTGGTAGTCCTACACCCAGTCAACCACCCCAAGGTCACGGTCGCGACGTAGTGGTGACTACAGCACGCGCAATAAGCGCACGGGTAGCTACCCAACACTAGCACACGGTCTGCCATTTCCGCTAGGGTACGCCCAAAAGTACAGCATAGAACAGATAGGACCTTGCCCTCTCAGAACAGCGATCTCGCCCCTCATAACAGAGCAGGGGTCTCGCTCCTCCACAGTCTACGTACCCATGTCCGACTATCCTGGTTTGCACAGTGGGCCTAACAAGAGTCGGTGTAGGGTGGCTAGTCCTAACCTCGGGCCCTGTAAGGCGGCTAGCTCCCTCCTTACACTAAGTAGCTTACCTCGGTACCACATACGCAAGGCCAAGTAGGAGTTGACGTAGAGTGGCCAAACCCACCCCGGGTCTCAACCCAAGGTTCGGCAAGCTCTCCTCTACTCTAAAAGGACAGTTGCTCTCCTTCGTACTGTGTACTCAAGGCCCAACTCACTTTCCATCTATTTACAAGGTTCTTTCGATATACAGGAGTTCTCCTAATCCCCCATAGGGTTCATGCTCGTATTTGTTTCATTTCATTACTCAACATGCATACCTCATTGTTCACATCTCGGGTTTCATTTTTATAACAAGCAACTCAAGTTTTAATAATTGAGAAAATATCACATCAAGTAATTAATACACTTGCTAGCAATTAGGGTTTAACATGCATCTCAAAGTAAATAGTGTAACTCAAGCAATATTCATTCGCTTCTAACCTAGGGTTCATTTCATATCCTAGGGTTCAATCAAGTTATTCTAAACATGCACTTTACTTATTTAAATCTTAATATTAAAGTAAACTACTCTACCGGGAAACACGGGAGGAATGGGGGCTAGAACCGTAGGTCCTGTTGTCTCCACGACCCCCGAACACGCTACAGGATGGAGACCTATACTAGCGACTTAGTCACATCAGACTAGTTCAAAACAGTATATAATTGACACTAACACATAAAGAAACTTGAGTGAAAAACGATGATACTTCGTTTGCGTAAATCTGACATCGTTTGGGCCTCGAACAGGCCAAAAATGTGCATACAGAATGAAATCAATCGTTTGGGATTAGGCCCAGACATCTTAAACGACGTCAGTAACTTACCTTGAGTTCCTGTGCTACTAGCGGACATTTGGAACCCCTTTACAGTCATCCTAGGTCTTCCCAAACGTCTGTCAGTGCGTCCGGACATTTGATAGGTCGCTCAAATGTCTATGGAGACGTTCAGATGTCCTAAAGCACCTCAGAGAGCGTGCTTGTGTGCCTTTCCAAGACCTGTACCTACACATATGTTTGCAGGCTCAAAACCAGGACAACGCACGCCACGTACTTCACGTACGTGCATGCATGAGCATTCAGGACACTTACCTCGACACTTTGCGAGTTTTTAGACGTTCGGCTTCATTCTAGACGTCCGCTACTGCACCAAACGTCTGGCAGATGCTTTAGACGTCTGATACCGAAAGAATCAAGTATACAGCAACTCCTCGTGGACGCTCGTCTTCTCGCGAGCTTCGCCCGCAGCTCAGTAGCTACTCCAACGACTGCAGGAGGTCAGGAACTCTTCTCCATGGGCTCCTCCTCCTTGTACGCATCCTCGTCTCTTCCCGCACGAGCTCCTCCAACCTTGGCTTCTCCCCTCGCACTCCAGGCGCTCGCTGCTGCACCCGCAGCAAAGGTGCTCCTCACGCGTAAGCTCTCCCGCTCAGGCTCCTCCAACCGCACACTCCCGAGCTCTCTCTTTTCTCCCACGCCCTCGCTCTCCCTGTCTCCCTCGCTCTCCCCCTCTCCCTCTCCTCTGCACTTTGCCCTTCTCCTTCCTCTTCATGGCTTCAAGAGGACGAGAAGGGGGCTGGTGGCTCGCCGACGAAGGAGATGGAGGTGGAGGTGGTAGTGTGAAGGGTGTGGAGATGGAGAGGGTGGTAGGGTTTAAGAAGAGGGAGGTTAGGGTTTGGAGGGGAGGGGGGAAGGAGAGGTGTGCGTGTATGTGTGTGGGAAGGGAGAGAGAAAGGGAAAAATTTTGGAAACTCCCCCAGCTTTCCTCTCTTGTTCCCGCAAAGCCCACACACTCAACTCAAAGGGTCAAAAAATTTCGTTTACGCCCCTAACTTTCTGTAAAACTCCGAATGGTCATTGGAAAGGGTCATTTCATTGGAGTTGCTGCAATTGCTATTGCTGCTTTGCTGAATCCCAGCAGCAGTGTTCCTACTGTTGTTTGAAGCTGCTACTGCAGCTGTTGCTCCTGTTGAATGATCCGAATTAATAGGGCAGTGAACTGGGTTTGGAAGTGAATTAAAGTGCTGACATGTTTTATATGTTATATACTATTTGTACAAGCATTCATGTATCTGAAATGATATTTAAATCTCATTTGAATGGCTTGTAATCACATTTTTAATTCCTTTGTCAGCCACTTATGTGTATGTCTGCAAAAAATTCAAAATGTGATGAAATTAGTTTGGAATTTATGTTCAATTGCTTGCACACCTTCCATATAATATGCTCAACATATCTAAGTGATTCTACTACATACCCAACCCTTCATACACATCCTAGTGCCTTAGGTTCTATTAGAAACATGTCTTTAAGGCCTTAAATGTATTTGACTTGTAAATAAATAAAAACCCATAAAAAAATCCAAAAAAAATTAAATAAATATGTAGCGAGAAGGATTAGATACATTTTTAAGTGTATACCAAGTTTCAAGACATTCTGAACCTCTGGCTTGGTAGAATATACCATCTGACGGTTCAATTTACCTTAAAACTTAATAAAATACCTCAAATCTGAAAAATCTTAAAATCACTCTATTTCTCTCATCTCTTTCTATCTCTCCCATTCCCTACCTCTATAAAACATATAAAATACATAAAAATCAGAAAAACCCAAAAATGCTCAAAAATAATTTGTATACAATGTATATATAAGTATATTAAACTATATATTAAGCCATATATGCATATAATGAATAATATGTATATAAACTGTATATATAACTTATGTATGTTTATATAGTATAAATTAAGTATTTAGTATAACTTAATAAATAAATAACTTTATTATATAAGTATCTATTAATTTAATTAACTTATAAGAACTATAAGCTATATAAATTTATAAACCCCAATAAATAAAGCTTTTGTCAGTAATATTGTACATACATATTTATACTTATTATGTACATTATAACACTATAATATAATTTAATTATATATATACAATAAATAATTAATTTATTAAGTTATTAAGTTACTAACTTAAATTAAAGTAAATTAGTAAATTAAGTTATTAATGAACTAATTTATACTGTACATTTGTATTATAGTATTTTAAGTAATTTAAACTAATTTAACTCTATTCATATTGTGTTATATTATTTATACCTAATTTATATGCACAATAGCCTAAAAATAGATCTTTGAATGTATATAAATTAAAATAAACCATGTCAAATACCATAAAAATCTATAATAAATACTTTAATATGTATACTAATTCTGTACATGGTCAATTAGATCAATGATTAACTAATTTAAACATTAATTAAGAAATAAACCCTTAAATCAGTATGTATAAATACCAAACTTTGGCTAATTTATTTATATAGTAGAACTAATTATTTTTATAAATAAATTACATAATTATGTGGCCCTATATAAGGGCTTCACAACCTTATATTTTTATTTAAATTTGAAACTAGATTGGGTCCTTAAATCGAGTGCCAAACATGAGTTAACAAAACCGTAGTTACGTTGGATTGGCAGTGACCGGACCACTTGCACCACCATAAATTGTTTTTGTCTTGAGGGCTATCCAGTCATCATGAGCGCTAAGCGCCCGAACCCATTACACATATCCTTTCTCTCTCTGAGCATATGACTAAAATGAGCTTTGGTTTGAAATGTGAGTACGGTGCATGGCTGGGAGCTATGCACTGTGCATGGGTCTGATTAGACCCAGTAACGAGCTATGAACCAGTTAAAATGCACCTAATGATAACTAGGGTGACCCTAGTAGAGGTCTGGTCCCACCCAATAATGAGTGCTATGTATCCCTCGAAAAGGTTGCCCGCCAATTAAAAACTAATTTTTTATTAACGTCAACAGTAATAAAGGCTTAAGGCAGAGAGGAGAGAAAGGGTGAGATACTAAGTGTTCATAGAGAGAACGGAAGAAGAAGAAGAGACGAGAGCAAAATGGCTAAGTGTCTAAGAGACATAGAGAGGTTGTGAGGCTAAAAATTGGCTAAGTGTAAGAGACTCCTTCAGTACCCCTGTGTAGCATAAGTGTTTGTGTGTCTGTATATATGTATATATGTATATGTATATATGTAAATAAGATATAGAATGTAAGTAGTATACGTAGAATGTATAAGAGTATAGTAATATTGTTTGAGTTATATATGTATATAAATAAAAGATAGCTTTAGTGGTAGATATATTCGTCACTATAGGTAGTACTATATGTCAATATAGACATTAGTTTTTACCTTAGCTTATGTACATAGTTTTTCTAAGGCTTTAGTGACACTTTTATACATCGCTATAGATATATTATATGTTACTGTAGATATTAGTAAGTTAAGTTAGTATAGTACATATTATTACTCATTATTGTACATATAGCTAAGTATTATTATTAGAGGTTCTAAATAGATAATCTATAGTATTTATTTATGATTTTTTATGCTTGTTTATATATAATTATTTTCAAGCATTGTAATTATTTCTAATTCATTCTTTTGTATATAATTGATTCATTCTTTGATTGATTGATTCATTCTTGTTTATAAAATCAACCTTTTTGGAATTAAAGAATGTTTTTGGACTTAAAGAGTGATGTATATCAATAACTACCTCCTAGTGAACGACAAAGAATAAACTAGTAAAAATTAAGTATATAAATAAAATTAACGCAACAATGGTTTGTATTTGTGACATATACTACAACAACGACATTTAAAACCTTTTTCTGTACAAATCGATTGTCGTCCATCATATTTTTGGCACTGTTGCCGGGGATAAAACCCCAACAATAGTGCTTTCTTATAATTGTTTGACAAATGTCACAGAAAATCGATTAGTATGGTGTTATTAGCTAGTTTAATTTGGGTTGAATGAATCAAAGTGAACAATGTACACAGGTATTTCTCTCATCTGTTCCTTCTGTCCCCAAGCCTTCCATCGTCGAGCTTGACATTTCAGGACCTTTCTTGCCATCATCCTATTCCTTCCCTCAATCAGTCTCCTGCACAAATGAAGCCAGTTTCTCCACCTGGGGAATTTACCTCCCCCTCCCCCTTGGATCTAGATCCTGAGCCTCCAAAGATTACGGAAATCTCTAATTTGGAAGGGCACTCTCTTACGAGCAATGATGAAAACTTCATTGACATTTCGGGCATCAACTCTCAAGGTTCCCTTGTTTACCTTGCTCTCGAATCTCGCCCCTCTCACCCTGTCGCATACAAGGCACACTCTCCATTGCGTGCCAGAGGAGCCTGTGGAGGTGACAACGTGAGAGTCATTGGTAGGATGACCAGAAGCCATTGTAAATTGCTATCTAGATCTTGTTCCAAATGAAGGGTATCTTCTGGAATTGTAGGGGTGTCATGAATCTCCCTACCATCAACCACCTAAAATCTTCGATCCATGATCTCTCTCTGGACATCTTTTTCCTCTTTGAACCTTTTGTTGATAGGTCGCTAGCCACTGTTTTTAGGGATTCTATTGGGTTCAACAACATCCTGGCTGATGCCCTCTCTCCCAGTATCTAGTGCCTTTGGCAGAATTCTATTGACATGCCATGCCTCAAGCCATCTCTGTCAACTGCAGAACACATTCCTCCATGGTTTGCCTTACTAGTGTTTATGCCTCTTGTTTGGCTGATTCTCGCAAAGATCTTTGGGATCACCTTTCTCTCATCCACCCTTCGCTCCCTGCTTCCTGGCTGATAGGTGGGGACTTCAACTGCATCCTTAGGGCCACTGAGAAAAGTGGGGGTAACTCGTTCTGTGAGCCCCAAGCTGTTCATTTCCGTTCCTGGAAGGACTCTCTTGGTCTTCTTGAATTCCCTACCGATGGTAATCAACTCTCTTGATGTAATGGTAGGAAGGGTAGCACTAGGATTTACCAAAAACTGGACCACGTTTTTGTCTCCTCTTCCTGTCTCTCCCTCCTACAGGAAGCTAGATATTTATCCAGAAGGAACTCAAACCATGCCCCCATCCTCTTCTCATTTCAGAATACTTCTCCAACCAAACCTCACCCTTTTCAATTTCAAAATATGTGGATGCGTGATTTGAGTTTCAAAACTCTTGTTTCCAACATCTGGTCCTATTCAGTCATTGGCTCTTCCTCTAATCCTATTGATCTGTTTTATTTCAAACTCTACACTCTTAAGAAGCCCTTCAACAATGGAACAGATCGACCTTTGGCGATATGCATTCTTTGGCTGGGTCCCTTGAGACTCGTCATGATGATTTTGAGGCTAAACTCGCTTCCCACTGGGACGAACCTCTGCCGTTGAGCTCTTGGATATTCTTATCCAGCTTGACGATGCCCTTACTAAATTATCTAATTTCCTTGCTCAAAAAGCCAAAATCCACTGGATCCACCATGGGGAGGGGAATAACGCCTTCTTTTTCGCTTCCATCAAGAAGCGTTTCACGAAACATAACAATAACTCTTTCACCTCTTCGATTGGTGATGGCTCCTGGGACCGAGTAGTGAGGCGTTCAATTATGATTCATATAAAAAAAATGTCGTTGTTGTTGTAGTTTGTGTCACAAATACAAATCGTTATCGCGTCAATTTTATTTAATTACATAATTTTTATTTATTTATTCCAGGTCATTTAATGGGAGGCAATTATTGATATACATCACTCTCTAAGTCCAAGATTATTCTTTAATTCCAAAAATTATTAATTTTATATACAAACAATAATGAATGAATGAATGAATCCATAAAGAATGAATTAAAGGTTTCATTATGTACAAAAAGATTCAATGAAAATTCTTGCAAAAATTTTCTTACAAACAAGCATCAAACAATACATAGATATATTCTATATATCCATTTATAAGTTATATTACTAATATTCACATCTATATATAATACTAACTAATAATACATACCATACTGATAGGAACACCATCATAAGTCCTAACTAGCTCATTTTGACCCAGAAAAGAGAACAAAAGCTCCTACATAACCAACTGGAGGTCCTAAGTCACTGAATAATCATTTTGAGATAAAAGCAAGAAACAATGGGAAAACTGTAATTTTACCATTGCAGTACAACAACGGGTTTTCTCATGGGCTAAACATAGGTCAAATGGTCTTACCAAGATAAAAAGTAGGTTGGTTCAAACAGAAAAGGGTTCATGTGAATTCTAGGAATTAAATGACTTTTTGTAACCCTAAAACAGACCGACATGATTTAATAAGGTTCTGGTCAGGATAAAATTCACCTAAATCCTCTAAAAATCATGGAAAAATATTCTCTAGGGTTTAGAACCTTCAATTTGTCCCTTGGAACCTATTTTGACCTAAATTAGGGTCTCAGTCAAATATTTGCCCTAAATTAGGTTTTTACATAAATTGCCCAGTCAAACATGGTCAAACCTAAAATCCAACTTCACCATTGGATTCCTTAGGTCTAAATTAAGTTTGTACCAAAATTTGGACCTAAGGAAAATTCATCTTGACCTACTTTGCAAACAGGTCCAGTCCAATTATGTTTCTACTCCTATCTTTCGAAAACCTCTGTAGAAACCCCCCTATCTTTGTCTTCGTTCTTTGCAATTAGGTCCCTCCACCATTATAGCGGAGGGAATCCTACTTCGGGGAGGTTTTGAGGGCAAGATCTCTCTGATTTCTCAAAGAATCCCCTTCAAAATTGAAAGGGAGATTTTCTAAGAAATCTCCTCCAGTATGAACACAATCTAAGGCCCTATTTGGTACCCAATCTCTCATGCGAATGCATGAGAGATTCGAATCTATATCAATCTTCCATCTTCAGCAAGCTTGCTGTGCTTGGAAGCTTAGCTTCCAAGCACGAATCCTTCCTCCAAGGCCTATATAAAAGCATACCCAAATCACCCTACATCTGCTACGCTTGAAATTGGCCAAAGAATCCTTCAATTTCATCTCTTCCCCCTCCGGCCAGTGGCTCAGCAAGCTCTGGCGACCTCTCACTCTTTCTCTCGTCGCCCAACCACAATACTAGTGGCAGGGTTCTCTTCCTCCTGTTCATCCGAGTCGTGTTGCACCCGCCGACGCCTCTGCAGCCCTTTCATCGTTGTCGTTCTCCCCCCACTGAGTGTTTCGTCTCCGATGACGGCAACACGAGCCGGCCGCCATCTTTGCCTCCCCCTTCATCTATCTACGTCCAGCTAAGTCCTCTCTCCTTTCTAATCATTTCTCCCTCTTTATTTCTTGAAAATGCCCCTCGACGCACGCAATCACCGTCACCTTCTTCATCTCCGACCAGACCTCCGGCGAGGCGTCCCCGCCGCTCCGCACCTCCATCCGCCTCACCAACCACCCCATAAGCACCGCAACACCTCACTGATCCTAAACCCTCACTCTACTCACTGTGCCACGCCCCTAAAACACCCCCCAAGCACACCTACTCTCATGCACACAGGGTGCCCTAGGCACGCACACTCCGACAGCCCCACACCACGCCGACCCCCGCACTACATTTGTTGTGTCTCAGCGAACCTCCCTGAGCTTTCTGACGAGACCGCGAGGCCGTTTTCGTGTTGACAGGTTTAGAGGCCCGCCGCCATTGACGCACGCAAGCTGCTAGCTTGTAAGCTTCCTCCAGGTCTCCCTGCTCCAGGTGCACAGCCCCAGGTTGCACGGACTCTCCTCGCGCACAGCTCCAGGCAGGCAATTGGTTTCGAAGGACTTAGTAGCAGCTACAATCAAGCGCCATTGCCTGCTGCGGATGCATGCGAAGGGAGGTGGGAAGATAGTCCCACCTCAGAAATTTTGGAAGCGCCACAGCGGAATAAGAGGAAAAAGTGAATCAGGCTTATCGCCTCCTGACCACGAGGTGAAGTCCCACTCACCCTCTCACCGCCTTGTCCGTGACCCAATCCCCGCGGACCTGGTGTGACCTGTATACCCGATCTGCACTCCTCGCCCACCACAGCACGTTGGTGGGCCTGGTCCCGGGTGCGTATCCTACCAGATTACCCGAGAAGTGGCTCTGGGAGAGCGAGCCTAAGAGAGAAAGAGGAAGAGAGAGTGTGGGCGGGTAGAGGGTAGGTTTTGCTCTCATAGGAAAGGAGAAGAAGAAGCCAAGGAAGAAGCTAAGGAAGGAGAAGGCAAGCCTGAAGAGGAAGAAAGCTAAAGTCAGGAGGAGTTGAAGGGCTGAAGAAGAAAGAGAAGAAGAAGGAGATAAAGGCAAAAGAAACGAAGGAGTCGCCAGAAGGAAAGAAAGAAGAAGAAGAAGAAGAAGAAGAAAGAGAAGAAGCTAAAGGCAGAAGGAAAAGGCACAGGCTCGAGAGCAGAAGAGAAAGAAGGAGAAGGAAGAAGAAAGCAGTAGCAAGAAAAGAACAGAGACAAAGATCAAAGAAGAGAGAAAAAGAAGAAATAAAGCACTGTAGCATCCATAAGTTTAATATGTCTAATTCCCAAATCAGACGTCCATTTCTTGTGCTTGTCTTCATACATTGACCTCTTTGTTCTTCTGTGCTTACATGTTTGCATTACAACTCTAGTTTTCATTGCATGTTATATTCAATTTCTCAAAAGTTATGCTCTTGATTTTTAAACCCCAATTTGCTTCCTGTGTTCGACCTCGAACTTAAAATTTCGAGTAATAAAATCTATTTGTTTTCAAGTGATTTCAACTATACTACGACGCATCGATTTTAAAACCTGATTTCACCTCGTGAACACATACTTGCTTAACTTAATATACTAAAGTTTATAGTAACATATATAGAAGCTACAACGACAGATGCACACGTCGTTAGACTCCAGAAAAACTATATCCAAACTCTGAAGCAAAAACTAGGGTCTATAGCGACAATTACTTTACTTGTAGCGATAGTTTATTCTGTTAGTGAAAATATGAAGTTACTTATATACATATATATAGATGTATTACTTACCTATACATACTATACAACTTATTTTTTACTTATAAATATTATTTACATCTACTATATATACAGATATACGTTATACCTATATACTTCTCTTCTTTTACTTCTTAATTTCTCTGTATCCTTCTTCTTCTTCTTTTATCCAAACACTTAGCCGTTTACTCTTTTGTGTTTAATGAGTCATTAGGGCCTTCTAACTTAGCAAAAATTTGTTAATTAGCGGGCACGCCTTTCGAGGGATACACAGCACCCGAGAGTGGGACCAGACCTCTACTGAGCATCCCTAGTTTCTTAATTAGGTAGCTTAATTACGTTTTCAGCTCAGATTTGATCTTAATCAAGCCCTAGCACAGTAAGCGACCCCCGGTTCACACACAATACTCATCACAACACATGCTCAGATATGCTCAGGTAAGTATGCTCAGTGTAAATGCTCGGTTGTTTCGGGCGCCCGACGCTCGTGACGACTGAGCTATGCACTGCAGAAAAACAACTTAAAGCGCTAAGAGCGCTCGCATGCCCACGATGTGGGACTATTCAGACGCCTGCGTAGTGATGGATTTCCAGCGGCTGTGCACAATTTTGCGATTTTGGCCCTCAATTCGAGGGCTATAATATATTATAAAATTAAATTAAATTATAGGATAATAAAGTATTTACATAGTAATACTTAATTGTACAATTAATTTAGAGTTTTAATTATATTTACTGTATAAATAAATTAGCTAAAGAATACTATTTATACATAGCTAATTTTAGTTTTTATTTCTTAATTACGTATAAATTAGTTATTATCTGGTCTAATTGACCTTATACTAAGTTAGTATACATTTTTATTGTATTTTACAAGTTTAATTTCTATTTTATTTACATTTAATTAGCACATTTTTAGAATATTTCATTTGTAAATTAAGTTTAAATAGTATATACAATATAAATATACTTAAATTAGGTTAATTTACTTAAGATACAGTAATATACATATACAATATAAGTTAACTTAGTTTTAACTTAATCTACTAATTTATTTTAATTTAATCTAATAACTTAACTAATAAATTAATTATTTATTCTATATATATAAATAAATTATGATATAGGGTTAAATATGTTCATAATATATATATATAAATACGTATATACAGTATTATAACTTAATATGGTTATTTATAGTGTTTACTAATTTATATAGCTTATTAGTACATATAAATTTGTTTAATTAATAATTAGTTATATAATTAAGATATATACAGTATAATCTAACTTAAATACTTAATTTACATACTACAATGTATACATAAGTTAGTTTTATTTTAAATATGTATAATTTACATTATAGATAAATAGGCTTACAATATAGCACTTATAAACATAGTATACAAAAGATTTTTAGGTATTTTTGAGTTTGTTCAGCTTTTTATGGATTTTATATTTGTTATGGAGATAGGTGATGAGAGGGAAAGAAATAGATGAGGAGAATGAGATGTTTTTGGTCTTTTTATGTTTAGTTTCTTTTATTAAGTTTCATGGTATACATAACAATCGACTGGTAAATTCTATCAAGTCAGGGGTTCGAATTGCCATGAAACTTGGTATACATTTAAAAACATACCTAATCTTCAATCAGATAGGTTTATTTTATTTTTTTATATTTTTTATATGATTTTTATTTAATTCCAAACTTCACTCATTCTAGGCCTTTTAACGATTTTCTAATGTGTGTTAAGACCTAGAATGGGAGTCAATTGGTTTAAAAGGCAATAAAATGCCTTTAACAGACTCAGTGTAATTTATAGCAAAGATCTAGACATCAAAGCATACAATTCTACATGGATTTCAACTAATTAAACTTATTGAACAGTTAGGCTTAAAGTATAGCTGACAAAAGAGATTTAAAATAGATTACAAGCATTCAGTGAATTTAAAAATGGCTTCAAATTACATGAAAGCTTATTTACAATTCAATACACCTTTAATACAAGCCAGCTATCTAACAATTAGGATCTACACCTCTGTCCACTAACTTCTCTACTGCTGCTGCAAACACAACAAACAAGCAGCAGGCCATGCAGCAGCAAAGCAGCCTAAGGTTCATCCAAAGCAGCAACACAAACAACAGCAGAAGCTGCTGAACTTCAATTCACACAGCAAGCCAAGTTCTTCTTTAGACGTCTTAACTACTGTTGCACTTAATCTATCTGAAGAAGAGCAAGTCTGCAGCAAGGAAGAACCTCAATTCCAACTACTTAACAGCTTAAATTAGCCAATTAAATCCCAGATCAAACTCAAGACAGCCTATCAGGAATTCAAAGTGACTGTTTCAGGCTATTACTTAGCTAAGGTTTGGGGGAATGTAGCTTCAATGGCAGCAATTTACTCTGACTACTGGGATTCAAAAGCACAAAACAAAAATCACTAAATCACATTTTGGCAAGGGTTTAAATTCACATAAAAACCATGCTCAGATGTTCAGCATCTTAAATCCAAGTTCCTTGTCGCAAATGTCACAGCCATTCAGTCCATAAAAATTGTTGATCTAACTCTTTCTAATGCTATAGACAGCATATAGAAAGGGTTAAGATCAACATAAGAAATCCAGCTGAATCCCAGGTTGCTACACATCTTAAGGGATATTGAGAATCCCTTAAGTGAGAATCAGACTCTCAGAAAAACAAATCAGATTAGAATCCCTAATAAAGCCTCAATCAACATGGTTGATCTTCCTTGGCTCTACAAGGCATTCAACACATTGAAATCCTCAAAAATAACATATCAGATTATGGCTCTTCTGAGGTGAATTATGACTTCAGAATCACCTCAGATTCCCAACCAATCAGTGAATTACATCAAAACACTTCAGTTTGCAAGATAAAAGCATTCAAAGTCCAAATGAATAAAAATCTTTGAAATCTGAATTCATAGAAAATCTAGCAAACTGATTCACTTTTTAGCTCAGATCAGGGGCTTTTGTGATAAACATGGGATTAATGGGAAGCCCCTAATGTGATTTTTTATGCTAATTTCAGATCTAAATTGGAAACCATTCAGATTTGAAATTAAATCTAATGAATGGGTGAATTGCGAAATACAAACCAAGGGAATCAGAAATGAGGTGAAAACATGTAGAGGAAGAACAAAATGAACAATGATTGGGTAAATTTATTCCCCTCTGATCTGGAATGATCAGAGGAGGTAAGGGGGGAAATTTCTATACTAAATCTACTCCTAATGCTACACTACAAGCATGCACAAATCAACACTACTTCTAATTCTAATTCTACCACTAATCTATCTATCTAATGTTACATCCAATCTAGAAAGCGTTAAAACTACTCTAACAGGAAGAATGGGACCTGTGGGTCCTTAGCCGGTGGCTAGGGAGGAAGAATGGAAGGAGATCGGCTCCAGTGGAGTGAAAAACCTGCCAGTGAGGCTTCTGGGTCGTCCTCAGGTGCTACGTGGTCCTTAGCGATGAGGGGAGTCGTAGAGAAGTCAGAGATTACACAGCCTGTGGCTGTGAAATCAGGGAATTGGTTAGGAGGAGAGGCTGGAGTGGAAGAACAATCACTAAGAAGGTAGGAGAGAGCGATCCCTTGCGCGCGCGACCAATGAGGTACTTAAGTAGCGATCTCAGTGACTCAGATCACCGCGCGAGTGAAAATAGGCGTGGATGGTAAGGGCGGCGAGGATGAGCGGAGAGAATGTGCGGGGCTTCCAAGTTGAAAACTGACCATAGAATGGGATCTGGGGGTTGCGATGAGCACACGCACCGATTCGCGTGAAGCTTCGACTAAGATCGAGCTGCAGATCAAGATCAAGAGAGAGCAGATGGTCAAGATGCACCGTGATCTACCCACGAATAGTGCACACGTGGAGGCTCCAGGTGTCAGGTTTCTATTGGGTAATTTGCAGGGTCGACCCCTTCCACAAAGGGGTAGAAATTTTGCACAAGAGCCCGTAAGTGATAGGAAACAATAACTGAATGGTCCTTAAGGGCTTTCAAAGAGGTCCCTGCAGGTTACAAATGGGTCTGGGAAACTTTTCTAAAGAAGGAAATGTGATGTATAAAGGACCTAAATGTAAATTCTAAGTTTCAAGGCCTTAATGACGTCCAAATACCTTCAAGTTTTTATATGTGCTTAATTGAACTTTTAAGAAGTTAATTATACTTTTGATTTGAAGTTTTAAACTTGTTTGTGTGTTCAATTTACACTTAGATCATCATTTGACATTTTTCTCAAGGATATCTCAATTTACGACCTAATTATGCAATCTTAACACAGAATTAATGTTTAGGTATTTTTCTTTGATTCCTACACTTAACCCTTTTTATGTGTTAATTTGGTATTGTTTAACACAGTTTCTAGCTTAACTTTAGCTTTTTAACTATGATGAGTAGCCACTCATCAGGCAGCATCTATGGTGACCTCCTTCTTCCGCAATCTTCTTTCTTTTGAAGGGATTGGTGATATTGACAACCTGCTTCAGGCGATCCCCCATATTATTTCCACTACGAAGTCAGCACTTCTTACCCAACTGTCTTCGGAAACTAAGATCTTTGACACCATTTCCCATATGCCATCCAATTCTATGTCGAGTCCGGATGGTTTTAATGAGGAATTTTACCACTCTTGTTGGGATATTATTAAAGGGGATGTGGTCAAGGCCATTGGCCATTTCTACTCTGATCACTCTACTCCAAGATCCTTTAATTCTAACTTCATTGCTCTTATCCCCAAAAAGCCCACTGTCAATGACCTCTTGGATTTTTTCCCATTAGTCTTTGCAACGTGCTCTACAAAATTGCTTCTTCCATTCTTGCTTCCAGATTATCTACTCTCATGCTGAAAATCATTTCCCTTGAACAAGCTAGTTTCATCCATGGTCGTTCCTTCTTTGGTCACATTTCTACTACTTTTATGCTTTCCCAACACTTGAACCACAAGATCCACGGCCCTAATAAGTCCACTTTAGTGGATCATTATTCGCTTTAAGTACTCTTTAATTAGTTAATCTTAGTTGTTAATTAATTATGAGTTATATGGAAATTCATCTTATTCTGCATATAATTTTATACATCAATTTTACACTTAATAACATATGATATGATAACATAATTGATTTGATGAATGCAGGTTAGGTGGAAGATTTCAGATGTCTATTTTTGCATCTATAAGATGTCTGGAGATAAGGTCGGATGTTTGGGAATCACCATCACAAACTCCTGACTCTACATTTTTTAAGACGTCTAGAGTGATAATCAGACATCTGATGAAGAATGAGTGGTTAGAGATGATTGCGACCAAAGGAAACCGAGGAGGATTTTTGTTTAAAAAGGAAAGCCACAGCAACCTTAGAGAGATCTCATCTTTCCCCTTTGCAAGGATCTACATCTTCTTCGCTCCGCCACCGTACATCCTATGGGCATTGTGGAACCTACATACACTGTCATTGAAGCATGCACGACGAATCTTCCCCTCCACTACCGCAATCGGCCGTGCGATGACAGCACACGGCCCATCGCCTAGCCCTCACCATCACCACCTTCATCACCAACCCATCACCTTCTCCACTCACCATGTCCACCCTTCAACCGTAGACCATCTTCTTCCTCACCGTAGCCATCCCTCACCATCAAACCCACCATCACCATAGCTGGCCAGCCACCCTCAACGCCCCTCTCCCACTCCAACACCACAACCTGCAACTTCCAGCCAACAACTCCACACCACCATCGTCGTCCCCTTTTTCTCCTTCATCTCCTTCTTCTTCGTCTTCCTCCTTATCTTCTCTTCTCCTCCCCTACTCCTACCGTCAATGAACCCATAACCCACCACCACCTCTCCCTCTCTAGCCACCAATCTCTTCTCCAACGCCACCAACAGACTCGCCAGGAGCCCACCGACGTCGCCTGCCAACCACGCTACCAACCTCCTCGATCAGTAGTCCTCCTGACCACCCATCGACGCCGACGAGGTCCACATCAATCGACCATCGCCGGCCACCACACATCAAGCCGTCACCACCGGCACGAAGGCCTCGACCCCACGCACCTCCCCCGAGCTCCTAGTCACCGACGAGCTCTCCCTCGCGCACCAGCCGCCGCAAGAGATCCTCTATTTTGGATCTAATTAAAAATTACAAGTCCTGCCATTGTGAGAAACACTATTCTTTTATTTAATATCTTAATTTATTGGGTGCATTTGCATGAATATCCCTCTATTCTATGTGAATTATTTATAGCTGGATTCTTCTCATGAATGCTATTAAACATGGGATATTGATTACAATGAACAAGGTCTCTTTTATTGGAGATTAATATTTACATTGATATCCATTGCCAAGATCACTATTTAACTGGGAATTAGGTTGTGGTGATTTTGCATATAAACACCTACATTGCTGATCAATTATTTAGAATAAGAGCTTATGTGAGAAAATGAGTTGCGCTAAGTAATATGCACACCCGTTGAGTTTCCTGAATAATTGACGCACCAATCACTAGTCCAATGGGCTAATTCCTCCCTGCAGATACGACCTAACTATTTTCGTGGTTAGATTTTGAAAATTAAATATTTTGAAAAGCGATTTTCTACCACTCGACTAAATACAACGACGTGTCATTTTATGTTAAAATTTTTATTGAAAACGAAAATCGCTCTTTCAAGCTCCAACATGATTTTTCAATTATACTTGAGGAAAGCTTTTGATCGTGTGGAATGGGAAGCTCTTTTTCATATCCTCAGTAAGTTTGGCTTCTCTGATTATGCCATCAACCTCATCAAATGTTTTATTCAGCACAATGGTTCTTCCATCTTGGTTGATGGCTACTCTAGCCCTTTTTTCAAGGTTTCTCGAGGCTTGAGACAAGGTGATCCTCTATCTCCATTCCTCTTTGACATCTTCATGGAACCTTTCATCCGGAGTATCAAAGAGTTGGCTTTCCACAGCCAGATCTCCCCCTTCTCCATCAAGAGAGGAGTCCCTTCTCTTGCCCTACTTTATGCAGATGACATCATTCTTTTTAGGAATGGGAGCCTTAGATCCATCTCTAAACTCAAAGTCTTCATTCAGAATTTTGAATCTCAATTTGGCCAAAGACTCAACTTGTCTAAGTGCTTTTGCTTTGTGGGAAAGCACTTCCCTCTTAGCTGGCTTTCTCGTATTCTTTATATTACTAGTTTCCTGTTGGGCTCTTTCCCCTTCACCTACCTCAAATGCCCTATCTTCACTAGCTGTGCCAAAATCTCTTATTTCCAGCCTCTCATTGATAAAGTCCTCTCTAAACTTTCTGGTTGGAAAGTTAATCTCCTTTCGCACGCAACCAGACTTCTCCTCATCAAACATGTTCTCACTTCTATCCCCATTCACATCCTGGCAGCCATTGAGGCCCCCAAAACAATCATCAGGAGAGTGGAGTCTGCTCTTGCTAATTTCTTTTGGGGCTCTTCTGATTCTTCCAAGCATCATCACTGGATCACTTGGAACCAAATCTGCCACCCTACTCACTGCAGAGGTCTTGGGGTCCGTAATATCTCCTTGGTCATCCATGCCTTCAAAATGAAACGTGTCTGGGACATTCTTTTTGGTGACTCTCCTTATTCTACCTTGATGAGAAATCTTTATGGTCATCTCTCCATCTCCTCTCCTCGCCTCCCCCCCAGACTCAAGCCTCTGGCAAAGGCCTAGCGGGACATGCTTCCTTTCCTTGGTTGGAATGTGAAGGAGGGTATGATTGACTTCTGGATGGATCTTTGGATTAGGGAGTCACCTCTCAAAGCTTTCCTTCCCTCAGAAGTCTCTCCCGAGCCTGTTCCGGTCAAGGATGTTATCTCGAACCCCTCTCAAGCGCAGTATCTTCTCCATATCCCCAATCACATTTTGTACCAAATCTCGCACACCCTTCTCGTTGACTCCAAGGACGAACCTAGTTGATCTCCTTCCTCCCACGGCAACTTCTCGATCTCCTCTGCCTATCTCCTTAACTTCACAAACTCCACTCATCATCCAATCTACAAAATCCTATGGAACCTCAAACTCCCCCTGCGTATGACCCTCCTTGCATGGAGAGTTATTCACAATAGGCTTCCTACGGATGATCAAATCCAACTTTGGGGCATTCCCTTGGGTTCTAAGTGTCTCTGTTGCCCCAACAATCCCAAAGTTGAAACCTTATTCCATGTCTCTGTTGCCCCAACAATCCCAAAGTTGAAACCTTATTCCATGTCTTTTACTCTGGTGATATTTTCTCGCACATCACTTCTTGGGCTTTCCATCTTGTGCATCTTCATCCTATTCCCCCTGACCTTTTCCTTGATATTCTTAAAGGGGACTGCCCTCAATATGGCTCCAAAGGCATCAAGGGCATCATCTTATTCATTTGATACCACATCTAGTGAGCCAGGAGTAAATGTAGAAACGAGGGTTTTGTCTTTAAGGAGATCCCTCACTTTCTTGGGCATAATTGGAAGAGGTTCAACATAGTCTCCAAGTTCTATCACTTCCGTCCCACTCGTTTTGCTCTCTCTTGGGTTCGTCCTTTCCTGGGGTTTAAGGTCAACTTTTTTGCTTTTCGATCCAATTCATAATCCTTTATAGCTTGGGTTGCTCGTGACTCTGTGGGTAACTTCTCTAATGCAGCTGCAGCAAAAATTCTTGCTCTCAACATTGATTTAGCTATTCTCAGTTCCATCCACCACTTCCTTAATTTTTGGCCCTACGGAAGCACCCCTCTTATCTTAGAAGTTGATTCTTCAATGATTTACTTCTGGTGAAAAGGCAAGCTGAAAGTTCCTTGGAGGACTCGTTAGCATTACAACCATGCTTTTTACCTCATGAATCACCATATGTCGATGCAATTCATTCACTCCTACGTGAACAGCCTGGTTAATCTACTAGCCACTTCGGCGAAAGGGCCTTGGAGCTTCATCAATTTGGATCACCTTGACCCTAGATCCAAAGGTATCATCAGGTTGGACAAAATCCACTTCCCCTACGTCATCGGCTGGGGTTTGGCTTGCTTCGTTCTGCTTTCCCTTTTCTGTTTTCTGATTTTTTCTGTAGTAGGTCACAAATCGTAGTCCTCTTTCTTTGTATTAGGTAAGTTTTGATCTAATCTCCCTTACTTTTTTTGCTGCCTCCAAGAAATATAGGATGAATAATATTGATTTATGCTTTTCAAAAAAATAAAAACAATGTACACGAGGTTCAAAGTAAGATGAGTGAGTTTCAAAATATAAGTACAACTTCCGATGAAAAACAAAAATGAATTGCCATGATTACTTCGCTACTTACAAAATATCGAGTTTTCAAACATAAGTACAACTACTGATGAAAAAAAAAACTGAATTACCATAATTACTTTCCGACTTACCAAATATCAACTAACTGCAGGTACATCCAGTCTACTGTTAATCACATGCCACATCCAGCTTATTCGTTATATATATTCTCATATAGCGAATGCACTGCCTGTGGTTTGTATTTGACATCATATATATAATTGAGTTGCCGAGAGTATAATATTATTAATTAACAAGTAAAATCCTGTTAAGAATGAGATCATTAACAGAGAAATAGGATTGGAACAAGGTGCCGACCTACATAGAGGCCATTGTATGATTATTTTCCTTTGAAGATGATTTAATACAATTTTCAACCCTCCCAGGCTCTTCACCCGTGGTATTTTTCTTTGAGATCAATTTTCCACGTTTTTTTATTTTTTAGATTTCTTTCATTAAAAGGGGTTAAAATTATAGAAGTGGTGTAAGAATGTAAAAATAACCTCCATTCTCAGAGGGAAATAAAATTTTGACCTAAGTTAAAAATAAATAGAAAAGAAACATCACTAACATTGACCTCAAACAGTGATCGGGAAATAAGTCACCGTGACATATTTAAGATACGATTGTGCTACTAGGAAAATTCCTAAACATCAACACAAATGGGAAAATCAACCAAAGTTGGCATCAGTACATTGCCTGGCAAATCCCAATCGTAAGAAGCGTAGATTCTCGCATGTCCCCCAAAAGAAGCATCAACCCCCTAGGGGAAGAACACACCAACAACAAAGAAAAACTAAACAAACTAACAACGAAGCAAAATAAAAACATACAACAAAATGATCAAACCAACCTATAAACTAACCTCAACAATTAGGGTTCGACCCAAACATCAACCCAAACCCCCAGGGACTAAAAGGGCCATCCTCATTCCAACCAACCACCACACACGGTAAATCACCCTGCTGCCGACGATCCACCGCCTCACAGATGTTGGTTTGCAACTATACATGCCTGACCAAGCGCATGGCGGCAGTAGTGTGAGTTTTGGCGATGGATTCACAGCTCGACAGAAGATGCAAGCCCCCTCCGCACCCACGTAGCCGCGATCGAGGACATCACCCCGCCCCTCCACCGCTCGTCGTCGAGACTCCGTCGCTTCTACCCAACACCGCACATGCCGTGAGCCGCCACGAAGCTCGACAGGACCAAGGAGGAGCTCATCGTCCGCTGCTCGCCCCATTCAAAGGAGGAAGCATCGACCACCATAGAAGATGGCTTGCATGTCAAGCTTCGAGCTAAAGGGGTGCTCCTAAGGGTGGGAGAAAACTATAGAGTGAGTTGGGGGTTCCATGATCAGCCTCCGATGGTCAATCAGGGTCCGTACGACCGTTGCTCGGCTTTCACGAGAGAAGGGGTGCAGGGAAGAAACAGAGGGACCAAGATCTGGTTCACAATCAATTTGCCACGTTACATCTTGGTATCCTTGACAATTCTAATTTATATTATACGTTGCTGCACTTGTGCTTTATTTATTCAACTGAAGCTTAAAAGGCTTACCTACTATGATTAAATTTAAGAGAATAAACAATCTCTGCCACACCTCTCACAATTTTCCAATTATTGTGCACATTTATTTTCCCTATCTGTTCCGGGATTGCTCGATTAATCTTGGCGATGCCTATTTAATCATTCCTTATCTGTTCTGGCATTACTCACTTTGTCTTAGGGATGACAACCGCACCATACCCTTACCATCCAACCGGAGCAACGTACTAAAGCCTGACCCATTTAATTTATTATGGTAATAAGTTTTTATTTATAAATCCGAATATGTAGATACACGGGTATGATTTCAAAGTGTACCCGTTTGCCAAACTCGAAAAACAAGTAAATGTATTATGTTTGTGCATCTATTTGTATATAAATACTTTATACACCTCGCCATATTTGATGATTATATGTTGTGGTGAAAAATTCATAATTCTCTGCTCACTTGGTTAAAAACATATGAATATTCAATAGGAAATTGGCTATGAATTTATGTCAGGATTTTATATTGATGGATAAGGGGAAAATTAACAATGGATCTGTAAATATGGATCTTAATATTGCCAAACGAATCCATTTGTATCCCTAATTTGTATTAGAGCAATAATGATATAAAGGCAGGAAAATTACGAATTTATTGTCACAAAGATGAAATTTAACATGAGTGTCTGTCATTTAAGACAGTAGGGTTAGTTCGGAGGGGGATAAAATATTTTAGGGATAGGTGAAAGTATAATAAGTGTAGATAAATGTTTGTTTAGATGATGAAATAAAGGGGAAGGATAAGTAGAAATAAAATAATTTAAATAATGATAAAATATTAGTAGATATTTATTTAATAATATAATTAAGTAAGAGCAGAGAATGTCTATTTAATATTAAAAATAAATGTAGGTTATACAATGAGAGTGATAATAAAGGTCACTGTGATTTGAACGTAACGATAGGAACGTGGGTTGAAGTGATACAAAAACCCCAACAAACACGTTAAGTTAGGAAAAAAAAAAACTCGCTGAACCTCACCTCCGGATACAGGGAACTTTTTCTTTTCATCTTAAACAAATATAAGAAGTAGTTTGGTGGGTTTGCTTAAATGGTGTCCATTCTCTTTTTTTGTTATTTTAGGTTTTTATATACGTATCAATGTAAATTTTTAATAAGACGGATATAATTTTATATTTTTGATATTTACGTATATACTTCTATAAATTTACTCCATTAAGGTTGTATATTCCTATTCCGTTAAACCTAATCGAAATCGTAAAGAAAAAAAGAAAAATTTATATTTTCATCCCTAAATATATCTCTCCCCTATTTTTTCCTGTAATTCCTCACACCTCTTCCTCCTCCCCCTTCCTCTCCTCCCTCCACTTTGGCTGCCAGGGCCAGCATGGGACCCAAGGATGAGGACATGGAGGCTGAAGTTGCAAAGCTGCGATGTCGTTGCCATGGCCCGCACTAGCTCTGACAAGACCACAACCTTCCTCACCCCCTCCTCTAGTGCCTCCATCGCCACCTCCCCATGTCGGTGTCCATGCCCTTGTCCTCTCCCCTACTCATGACCTCACCCTCCAAACCCTCTACTTTGCCAGGGACCTTGGCTGCTTCACTGACCTCCGCACCATCGAGTGTGTCATCTTCAACGAGGTGACTCCCTATTCTAGATGGGCTTCGTCGAGCAGCTCCACAGGATCCTCTCCCACCTCGGCGACACTCGGCAGACCCTCCTCTTCAACACCACCATGCCCAATGCCCTCGCCAAGTTCACCAAGGTCAACCTTCGCGACCGCCACCTCATCCACCTTGACGACAAGACCAAGATTTGCCCCTACCTCACCCTCACCTTTTTCACCATGAGGCACGAGGAGAAGTTCACCACCCTCCTCTACCTCATCTGCGAGCACATCACCTCCGACCAGCAAACCCTCGTCTTCGTCTTCACCAAGCACCGCGTTGAGGAACTCAACATGGTGCAGCTTTGAAACTTCAGCCTCTGCATCCTCGTCCTCGAGGCCTGTGCTCACCCTAGCGACCAAAGCAGAGGGAGGAGAGGAAGGGGGAGGAGGATGTGGGAGGGTTTAGGAGGGAAAATAGAGGAGAGATATATTTAGAGATAAAAATATAAATTTTTATTTTTATATATATATTTTTTGACACTTTTTATTAGATTTAACGAAATAGGGTATACCACCTTAACGAAATAAATTTATAAGAATATATACCTAAATATAAGAATATATAAGTGTTATCGAGAATTTACAATGATATACATGTAAACTAGAATCTCATTACATATCAATCTTGTAGGTAACGTAGCGTCCACCTTAAGCCGAAAACATTATAAAATGGTATTATACAAAGCCACAGCGTTGGAAAGTGATCACAAACCCGGACGTGAAGATTTCAACCGTTCTATTGATCGTAAGACCTAAAAAAGTGTCGCAGTTCACTAAATAAGAATCCGAAGCAAGTTATACAAGTTGGATGAGTTGATGCTTGGTTGAGCATTTTATCGTGGTCATATTAATGAAACATAAACCCCAACGACTCGTCTATGTAGCTTTCCTCAATGTGAGATAGTCTATAGGCAGGTCTCTTACAAGGCCATAAAATGAAGAACTATTGGAGCTTGTCTAGAATCAAGTGGACCTCACAATCCAATAGGCCCAATTGCCCACAAACATTATGGCCCAAGCTGCTTCGTAATTAGGAATACACAAAATAACGTTAGGTGGGAAGCATTTGGGATATGCCCACTGATGATTAGGTAGATCCTCCTGTCGTTGTGCACAAAAAAACAAAACAAAAAATTGTCCTCTCAACCATGTTCCAAACCTTCCCTTCGTTAAAAAGAACAAAATTTAAAGCGTAAACACCACAACAATCTTTTTTGTCAGATAGAGTAGCCGGGGACCTAATGAATGCTCAAAGCACGATTTATCCACAAAAAAATGCACGGGACAGAGCATGCATTCCAGGAAATCCTCTTTTGCACGAAGATTTAAAGCCGGAATAGAATTTCAAGAATTCTTGTAAATATATATATGTATAAAGAAAAAAAGTTTAGACCAAATAACCAAAAACATGATTTCTTCACGTTGAGGTTGATTACAAGATTTCGTTGCCTTCAATTAGATTTATTTTATATCGATTCTTGGATTTAACCCAGTCCAAAGCAGAGAAAAAACACACACCACCACCAACAACCCCCCCACCCCAAACCCCCGGCAAACACAAAACAAAAGAAAAGAATAACAGGAACCATTTTCAAAACGAGAAGGAAACAGGTGTTTAAGAATTATATTTCACCAAAATATAAGCCAGTCATTTCCTTTTCCTTACAAACAAACAAAATCAAGAAGATGTGTGGCTTATAAGATGTTAAACTTCACCTTCCAATCTCCATCACCTTCCCTGTAATGCTTAGCTGCATACCAGAGCAGTTGTCGGTCAATCTCTTTACGTCTCTCTCTCTCTCTCTCTCTCTCTCTCTCTCTCTCGATCTATCTATCTAACTCTCTCTATCGATCTATCTATCTAACTCTCTCTATTCCTATGACAAGTCCTTTAAACGCATACAAACAACTGTCTCCTGAATCCAAGAGATGAAGAAAGGAGAAAGAACGTTAACTCCTAACGTGACGAAAGCATTGCCCACATGGGACAGCTGACGATCCATCAGCACCTGTTGTGGATCGGATCCGAGCCTCTTCGAATTCTCCGCTTGCTCATCTGATCGAGATCGAAACCCTGCGGAGCCGTAGCAGTCGTTGGTCCAGAGGCATTCAGATTTGCCTCATCCATTTCCATGTTGGAACGTTGCTTCGACATGGCTGCAGGCACCCGGACTGGTCCATTCCACTTGAGAACAAAGTCAATCCCCCTAATGCCATAAACCTCCACAGACTGAGCAGCCAAGAACCAAACCAAGGCACCAAGGACGAGGAATCTGTGAGTGTGAAGAGCCATGTGTTCTTCTGCTATGGGGATCTACCAAAGCTCTCAGGTCGAGTATCTTTGGGGCTTGATACTCTCAGCATAAACCAGCCCTGTAGATAACCAGATATATAGGAGGAAGTATGCTGTCCACGTTAAGAGGCCAAAAAGGGTAAAGCAATCGGAGATTTTAGATTCACCTAAATCATTTGATTGCTGCGGTCCTAGTAGAATCTTAAGGCTGTTTTAGATGGTTCCAACAGGCATGAATAAAGAGAGAGCTTGGAGCATCACCTTGGGAAGACAAGCATCTTTTCGTTGCCTGCAATTGAGGGGTCTGTTTTGTGCATATCATTGCAAAGCAAATTGTGGAAGAGGTATCCTACAATAAACCAAGCAGTTGCTTTTCACGCCATTCTGTTATCTCACCAGCCCCAACTTTAGGAATTCCATCTTGGGCCATGCACTAGTCCCATCCCCATGCAAGCACGGCTACGGGAAATTAAAAGGGAAGTATTTGCATGGATACCCTCTGTAGATAAATATAAAATCATAAGAAGATCCCTGGCTTATAGCTCTAGCAGGCCTACCGTTCTTTAAGCAGGGATATATACGAATTAAACATGCTGCTTTGCCACAGAAGGGCACCCTCGTACAATGGAGTCGTGAAGGGGTTTCAAAATGCAAATATTTTAGCCGAAATGTACAATTAATAGGCATTGGCACTCTTAGCCACATATATAGCGGAGTATGGGAGAGAATGCATGGATGTGGATTCTCTCCTTCATTGTGTATCAATAAAAAGGATATGTTGTGGTGTTTGGTCATAGGAATTTGACCCTCTGTTTGTCGAGTGAAGAATTCCATTTCTTGAGTGCCCAACAAGGTGCTTGCCGAGCAGATGATCCAGACTCGGATGGTGTAGAAGTGCTAGTAGTCAGTTATCCGTGACTATAAAATATGACAAAAAATGGGTATATTTGTAATTTGGCACATAAAGTAGATAATAGGGCATGCAAATTTTAATTCAGACTTAACCGCAACTTTCTATAAAATATGACAAAAAGTGGGTATATTTGTAATTTGGCACATAAAGTAGATAATAGGGCATGCAAATTTTAATTCAGACTTAACCGCAACTTTTATCTATTTTGCTACACCGAGTTCCTTTATGCTTTTTCATGCCATTCTTGAACTCTCCATTTGCCTTCTTTTGCCTTGGACATGCCTAATACCCAAGTTCCCATTCAAACGTCTAAAGGGCTCCGGCTATTTTTTTTTCCCTCCTCCCCCCGTTTAGACCCAACTTTCCTCTTTTAATTTTTCGCGTCTATCCACGCAGACCACCAATCCGTTCACTGTTGTTTAGCCTTTAACATTCATACTTGTGAATGTGCAACATTTCTTTAAAGTGAAGAGGGTTCCTCCCACTTTATCAAATCTATAGGACGGTGCTGAGTTCATCTATAATCAGAGGTGGTGGGTGGGAAGAATCGTGGAGGGGAGACTGGTCGTGGTCCAGGAGAGAGCAGTAATTCTCCAAATTTGGGTCTCGCCAGCTTAAGGGTGGTGGGCCCTCTCTGCTTTCTACTCTGGATTAAAGAAAAGTAAAAGAAAGGCCAAACTGGATATAACCTTCTAAAGATGTTCCTTATCCCCAGGGAACACAGGATTAGGGATGGATAGGTGCTGCTACGTGCGTACGACTTTTCAGTGTAAGATGTTCCACCTACGTACGTATGCACATATACTTCAGTCTTGTAGGCCATCGACCTTTTATTAATTACTTTTCCATTCGTACAAAAGATTAAGGAATTTAACTAATTACTACGTACCTTCATAATATTGTCGGCAAAAGTTGATTAGCTGTAATTGTGTAATTGTTACATTATCTGTCTTCAAAATGGATGGAAGACTGAGAGTAAAACTACAGTTTCCCAAAAATTTCTGCCCAGATTATTTCTCTCGATCCCTGAAAGGTTCCGATGATGACATGAATATCATGAGTTTAGTCTCAACTCTAGATGATTTGTTGGATCAAGTAGGCTCTATATATAGGGATTGAGCTACTAACTGATCTTAGCTTGGAGTTTAAGCATATTGTTTGTACTTGGCAGCCGATCGAGGAAAACTTGAATTCAAACCCAACTGATCAATTAGACTCAAAATTATACATGTCTGCTTACATATAATATCCATGCTTCGTTCTAGGAGAAGGAATGAAAAAATGTTACAAGTAGCAAACGCACATCATTTGCATGTCTGAAGGAGTTGGCTGTATATATATGGAGGTGCTGAGCACACAGAGCTACACTCCATAACGGGGGCTACATATAAGCGAGCAGGCAAACGAGAATGATGCATGAAGGCCATGGGATTGGCAATAAAGGGAGGCAAGGGCAGTGGAAAATCACAATGATAATAATCTTGCTTCTCACAAGGAGAGAGGGGTGGTAACCTAGTGACACAGTATTGCTAGAGGATAGCTAGAAGAGCTCACGCAGTAGAGGCAACAATCATGCTTATAGTGGGGAGGTGGTGGCAACTGATTTGCATTGAACTGCCCTGAAGCCGAACAAATAGTTGAAGAGAAAAAAAAAAAAAAAAAACTGGCAAAAAGTTGCCTTACAATACAATCCTTGAAATTATAGAGGCATCCTTATCATGTTGTTTCAAGTTAGGGGATACCTAGGTGTAGTAATTGGATGATCCAACCCTAATGATGGTAACAAGAAGCCAATCAAAGACATATTCCAAGGTTCCAACAAAAGGTTTTAGCATGCTCCAAAAGTCATGGAAACTTGGATCAAGTAGATTAATTTTTTAGATTAGGAATTTAGTGCAACTTTTAAGGCCATAAGCTGCTCAATGGTATAGCAAGAGTGTGAAAACTTGTGCCTAAAAGTTTCTCAAACAACAAAAATGCCTGAAACCAAATCACGAAGCAAAATGCAGCAAAAATGCCTTAAACCAAATCAAGAAGCTAGCAAAACATATACACGGAACCATACAAAGAAGACTAGTTTTCCTCCAATTTGTCAAGGATACATGAGAACAAGGATTATATATGCATACAAGAGCATACTAGTGCATAACAACTTTTCAAGGGAATCCTAATCCCCGATGGATCGATAAGGCTAATTTCCTCCAAGACTAGGATGTGGAATTCAAAACTGCAAATTCCTTCATAGCCATCAATACGCATCCATCACTTGGGGGAAGGGGCAACCTATAAAGAAGACTTTCTCCTCTTATTCTTTAAATATATTCTTCTACATCTATGACAGGAGATCTTGCAAACCTTAGGCCAGCAATCATCACTAGATCTCCATCTATAACGACATGAACCTAGATCTAAAAATTACCTTAACAATTAATAGGGTATAGATTTAATGGACCTAAAGCAATCACCTAAAATACTTTAATCTAAGTTGTCAAGTAGTAATTTTTAATTCTTTACATCTCACATTTAATTTCATAAGCTTCCCTTTGTGGGATTATTTTGGGATGTTGCACCATCCATCCATAAGTTAGGATTTTTTTATCACAACTAAAAATGCATTATTTGTCACTTATATAACACGTGACTATTAGGCCCAAAGCCCATCAGGTCAAATATATCCAAAATCCTTAATTTCCAAAGAGTGGCCTTGACGAAGTGTTGCTTATTATGTTTAATTCACAAATGTGGGATTATTGAGATCAATATCAGACAATACCAAGGGGCTAGAGATTTAGGATCTTAAGCTATCATGTAATTCTTGGTTATTCTCACATTAAAATACTATATGACCCTAAGTTTATATCTCATATTTTCATTGCCTCCATTCCAAGCGCCGCAAGTGTTTCAATCTCTTTGAATCCTTAAGAGGAAAATAATTGAGAATAAATCATTTCCTAAATGCTTATCTTATTTTAATTTATTCCCAATGACAAATAAAATAACAAAAATGAAAATATAAGAGGCATCTTAATAGAAGTTGCAATAATGTCGGCATAGATAGCATTGAAGACAATCTTTTGATTCTTAAATTTCCTATAAAAGAAATGACAACTATATTAGCAGGTACAAGGGATAACTCCTGACCTTGGATAGGATGACGCGGTGGAGATTAGACATGAACACTACTTGTGAACTCTATAGCACTGTGGAAGAATATAATGAGCATCTTTTCTTCTCTTGTGACTTATCTTCATTGGTTTGGAATCAAGTTCTACATACCTTTGACTCCACAGCACCTTGCACCTATACCCCTTCATCCCCCGCACCCTCCCTATACGGAAGCCATGTGGAGGGTCCTGACAGCTTGTGTTTGGAGAATCTGGAAAGAAAGAAATGCAAGACGGCATGGGGAGATACCAAAGATGACTCAAGTTACCGCAAGTATTATTGTTAATGATTGTAATAATTGAGTTCTGATGTTTTTAATTTTAGTTGAATTTTGCTAGATAGGTGCCATACCATAGCTCATGCCTAACCTCCTTATATTTTTGGCCAGTTGACCACTTTGAGCATATACATTACCACTTACTCAAAAAATAAAAAATGACAACTATAACTACTAAAGCTTGGAGTTGTGCCCATCTAGCAGTAGCTCATTAACCAATTAATGTACGAGCAGAATTTTCCTTCATTTCTCCTAGTGTTGCATGCTTAGTGTTTCGACATTAGCTAACCATTGCAAATGGTTTTAAATATGCAAATCTTCTTAAATTGGTCTAGATATTTAACAAAAATCAATCCACGTTCATGAAATCACACGTTATTAATTAATGTTGATATCAAGGTAAACAAGTTATAAGATATGTAATTACCATCAAGAGATTGATAAAGCGGTAAAAAAATTCTCTAGGTTAACATCGAGAGGTCATGGGATCGGTGCCTGTCCTCGAGAAATTACACAAGGTAGAAAATTGGTTAATTCAAAAGTAAATATACACCCACCATCTGATTTATTATTTCATATTCACACCTTCTTCCGGAAAGAAAAGGGAAAAAGAAAAGTGTTAAAAAAAAAAAAAAAACATATAAAACGAGAAATCGTAATCCATATGGAAATCCGAATTGCACCCTTAGTGGACCAGGGTATCCTCCATACATATATAGGTGCATCCCATGAGTACATAGATGTGCCTTGGGATAGATTCATACCATGTATGTTTGAAATATTAGCATATCAGGTAGGGCGATCGAGAATGATCACATCCCATGCTAATCCATACGTAATCATTGTAATGATGTAATCAGTCATCCTTGTTGGAGAATAGGGGCACGACTTCAAACCCACCTTCCACCCTCTTCTGGAGCTCGTAGGGGAGGTACGTCCCCATGATCTTGTCCCACGACACGAAGAAGGGCTGCGCGAAGTTGTACTTGCCGCCGTAGAGCTGGTGGTGCACGTCGTGGTACCTGCTGTTGTTGCTGAAGAGAAGCTGCAGGGGGTTCCACGGCAGCCACATGGCGCAGTGGTCGTCCACCGTCTTCATGTTGGCGAACGTGAAGAAGAGGACGGAGACGCGCGGCGACATCCCGGAGGCGAGCACAGAGAGCGCCCCGCCGAGGGTGTCGACGAGGAGCCCCTCCACCGGGTGGTTGTAGAGGGCGCCGTACGGGTACGGGACGACGAGGCGGTGGTGCCACGAGTGCACGTGACGGTAGAGGAACCTGTTCACGTGGGCGAACCGGTGGATGAAGTACTGCCACGTGTCCATCACCACCATGGCCACCAGGAACTGCAGCGCCACCTCGAACGGGGTTCGCGTAGGCAGCGCCTGCGCCTTCTCGCCTTCGCTCGTGTACTGCACGTTCATGCAACCACACGGTTAACTACATTGATAATAAGATAAAGGTGTATCTTATCTCTTACCCATCTTGGGAATCATGTTCCAAGGCTAAGGCTGAGATCGGAGCTCTAGGCAAATAATAAATGTCCATTACCTATCTGAGACAGGTGGATCCCCTCCACGACAACAGGATCTGCCAATGCAGACTACCCATTCAAGATAGGCAGATCCGCTGCTGGACAGAGCAGGTGGATCCTATTTCCCAACAGTGCAACCCTGCAAATGGCCACCCGATTAGAAAACTTAAGACGCCCAACTAACAGAGGGGCCGTAGAACCCGACAAAAAGACCGATCGGAATACCGACAGGGATCTTAGGCAAGAAGGCCTTGTTGGGTGATTAGACAGATGGCGCCTTACCACCATGATCTCAATCAAACACGTATAGTATGGTCAAATCCAGCCGTTGCGAGATGTTACCAACAAACACATGGCGCACCAAGAAATTTCCAGACAGGTATAGAGGGAATCCCGAAGATATCACATGTCAGAATTCTCGGAATTGTTGTGGAAGGATAATTCCAACTCTACTGCACGATGATGGAATGATAATCCTAAGAATCTCGCTGATAATCGACTTCTATAAACGGACACCGGATGCTCAAGTCATGAGTACACGAGAAAAAGAGCTTTTTTTTTAATGTAAACTTTGAAGGTTACATTTCCTTCTCACACATATACCCTCAACCAAGTCACCAATTCCTATATATTTTTGGTATAATTAATTTATCTTCTTAATCAAATCCTCATGTTATTTTGAACTCAATAATATTAGATCATAATCCAATATATGGATTAGTATATATATTTATATATAGATATAATCATTCAACATAAGAATTATAAACTGTCATGTTAATGTCATTATTTAAAATGATCAAATTAAGATTTATTAAGATTATATACATAAAATGCAAAAGGATGATGTGATTTTTAATTTACATATGCTAATTTATCTCTTCGATAGGCGAAGATGTAAATAATCCATATAGTAATTAGGATGACTAACTACTGATTATGTAATTTGGGGGTCATGGTCTCCAAAAATTCCACCTACTAATTTTAAGTTTTGCATACCCATCGTGCATCTGGAGAGAGAATTCAAAGAGAAAGAGAAGGATCGAAGGAAGGGAAAGATCTCTTCCTCAAAGTGATTCTCGATCAAGTCTTTGGAGGTGGGATCTTTTGAAAGCATCCTAGCAGCCCCTTTTCTTCTCTATTGTTAAGATGAATACTGGTAGTCTTACTCTCTAGAAGTAGAACACAGGTATTGAAGTTTATTTGCATGTTGGTGTATCAGTTTTAGTTGTAGATTCATGTTTAGTCTTATTGTTTATATGACTCATATTTGTTAATCTTAGATCCCATATAAACCTAGTTCTTTTGAATGTTTCGTATTCTCTAAAAAATAAGAAACGAATTCTATAACCATCGTAAGTACCGATACTCATGAGTATCGGTACACACGAGTACCAGTACACATGCAATATAGTTTTGGATCCTTAAATGTACTGTAGGTTGCTAGTACTGGTACTCTTTATGAAAACCAATACATGCAAACTATAGATCAACTCCAAGCCGTCTTGAGTCAAAAATTGAGACTTGCATATAGCGATACTCATCATGAGTACCAGTATACATGAGTCCCAAATCAGATTCTTGACTTGAAGTCACCAAGACCTGTATCTTACATGTACCGGTACTAGTTCTCTACAGGCAAAGCATACAGTACTCAACAAGAATTAGTACTCTTCTTAAGTACTAGTACTCGTTGAGATCAGTTTGTTCCTAGTGTGATACCAATATCCTATGTGTATCGATACCTATTGCAAGTACCAATACATTATGAGTACTGGATGAGTACTTATCTGAGTTTGAGTTCCAAATAATAAGCTATAAGTATCGGTAATTGACATAAGTACCGATACTCCTTTAGATATAGAACTTAAAGTAGTATTATTTGGATATCGATACTGATCAACCAGTACCGATGCACCTTATATGGGATATCAATATTGATACACCAGTACTGATACCCATTCAGATATAAGCTCAATTAGGATTACTGATTATTCAAGTCCATCTTAAATGAAAAGTAGATTAATTACAGTTAAGTTCCTTAAATTTTCTGACAAATAGAACTCTACAAAAAAAAAGAATCCGATCACCTTGATTTCTTGATTTATTTCCCATCAATCAGTGATTGGATTTCTTACCATAATAACGATCACCAGACAGTGGACGTTCCAACAACGTCAATTGAATACCAGGGAACTTATATATGGTAGGACTCGGCTTTTGCAGGCTGCATTAGGCCCGACTTACGTTTAGGCCCGGTCCATCTAATTAAGTGGACTAACAGGCTCAGTTGAGATCCAACAATTTTGTAAACTATTATTGAAAGCTCAAGTTCGGCCCGAAATAAATAAGCCCAAACTGGATTGGACCGGCCCATTTATGTTTATCATTTTTCATTCTAGTCTACACTAACTTTTATAATAAAAGCAAACCAAACTACAATCCTAAACTTGTACTAAAAAAAGAAAAAGAAATCTACTATGTCACTACTTTCCCATCCAACTGGTACATGAAAAATGAGTATGAACGATCGCCAATTAATTACAAGGTCGAGTCAAGAGATTTGGAAAAAACGAAGAAAGTGAATGTAAGTTATGGCTGGATGAAGTTGAAACTGAATAAATAAATACATAAAATTATCGATTACGTTATATGTTTTTCTTTATAATAGAATAGCACATATATTTCATATTAGTAGATTTACTTTAATAGAAACTACACCAATTACGGGATGGGTATCCATAACAAATAAGATGCCAAGCAAAATGATTATCCATGGCAACTTGGACCGAAACTCAAGTTTAGTTGAGAGAGTTAACCTCGATGGTTTATAGAACATGGGCCCAGTGGAGCCACTAATGTTTAAACCTAAATTATCAAGTAACATTGCTCAACACCTATAGTCACACTTAGAAATCCAAACATTCTCTTTAGGATTTATATAATTAATCAAATTTTCAACCATCAGCTGATGTGCGATCCAGAGGTGGCCACCATCGTTACTCGCGATACGGCACTTAAACTTTACGTACCACTTCCCATATTTTTTTAATGGTTCTAACTTTATATCATTTTTACTTGTAACGAAAAAAAGCAAAAAAAACTTTCTAATTTTTGATAACTCGAGTTTTGGAAAATATTAATCTTAACAACTCGTTAGATTTGTGTGTAACATTGTGGCCAACGTCAAAAGCTCATGAAAATAAAGACTGCGTGTTATAAGGATTAAGCGGCTCTGTTTGATAACTTGTAATCAAGTAATTTGCAGACTTGATCGAAATGCAGGTCAGGTCAGGTCAGGTCATGGACAAGTCAAAGCAAAAGGACCTATTTTTAAAAAGCTCGCATCTAGGTTAAAGCATAGACCAGGCTTAGCCCAAGTACGTCTGAACTACATTGGATTAGTTCGTGGCCTAGAAAATTGTAATGTGAAACTTAGTATAATATGACATGAAGTGTCATATTTTATAATTTAACATGTATTATGAAAAAAAAATCAAAGATTCTTGGCTATGTGAGGTTCGGGGACTTTTGCCCCTGAGGTTCTTTATTTTCACGTTTGGGTTATATTTTATTTTACTTTATTTCTTTAAATTTAGTTTATTTAGAAGGTTAACATGTATTTACTTAAGTAATTAACCTCCCATTTGATAATTTAGGTTTATCTATTTTAACATAAATCTGTGTAAACCAATTTTTACTGTGTTAACTAAATTCTTGTTAAAATTATCCATTACTTGTAGGTCTGATATTTCTTATATTTTATATTTCTAATATCATTATAAAATTTAACATTATACTTTAACATTAATTTAATTAAATATAAATTAATATTAACATTATTTTTACAAATAAATACAATTATAAATTAACATGAATTTTACACTACAAATACCATACCCAACCTTATCCATTTACGAAGTAAATCTAACAACAGGCAAACAGGGCCAAGACCCTGTACAACTTTTTCATTTCCAGCTCAACCGATTTTGCCGACCAGGCAGGTTGGGCAAGTAGGGTCCCACCACACTAGTAATGTCTAACTTTGGATAACTCCCATACATCAATAAAATTTGTACAGAATAATTTCTTCTAATGAGGCTCTTATTTAAATCGACATCATTATTGGAATCATAAATTAATTAGAAATGTGAGATCTAAATACTTAAAATAATGTTGGAGATCAAATTTAAAGTCTCCATGAGACACTTCTAAAAGTCTCATGTCACTTGATAATCAATTATATATACATATTGACCAGGTCGTCTACATTTTAATTACGGTAAGTTGTAACAACCCCCTAAAAAGGTCCCCCAACATTGAAAACTTACAAGTGAACATAAGTGACAAGGATTGACATTCCTTGTTCAATAATTTAAGATCAAGTATTTTAGATTATTATCTTAGGTTCATTAGGTTTATATCCTACACCATGTCAAAGTTATTTTTTTTCGTTATTATCACATTTAAGTATCAATTATTATGATATATTAATAAATTTAAATCAACTACCTAAAATGTTTAAATTTAACTTATCCAATAATAATTTACAACATATTTAACTATTTCTCACTATCATAATTTTTTGACGTCATCATTTTTTAAAGCATTACACTGTTACTCAACCACACCCTTTGTTACATGAATTACTTTTCTCGTAAATATTCCTTCTTAAACAAAAAAAAAACAATCTCAAACGTGTCACTATTCGACCTCCACTACGAAGTAGTGCTAAAGATCGATGAGGGCTGCCCACTTAATTTTATAATTTCTTTAAGGGTTATGTGTCGAAATTTTTTTTTATTTATAAATATAACCTCTTTGAGTTTTGGCCTCTTTATTTTAACTGCTGGCTCCGTACGTAACCCCATTAATCGTCCATGTAGAAAAGGAATCTGACGTCACCCCCACCGGCTTCGTATTCGTTGTCTTCTTCCCACTACGTCTCCATCCGAAGTGGATTTTAACTTCGACATCAGACTGGATTAAGCATCGGTTCATCCAAGAGTTTTTTTCGACTCTTTTCCGCGTCGATTTATCTTCATCTTTTTCTTTTACAACACATGTTTATTCTGAATAGTATATTTCCTTTTCAAAATTTATGTCCACTTTAATGTGTCAACAGAAGGTAAGTAATACGATGGATAATGATTGATATCTTATTTTTAATGAATTACAATATATATAAAAATAACGTAAGTAATGATCATATTGAGGTAGGTGTAGTATACATTATCATTATAAATAGTTAAATTAAATTACATAGAAATATACACGTGTGAGATAAATTAATCTTTTCTATTCCACGAACTATCCTATTATCCCATTTCTTAACGAAGCCTCAGTTATCGCTGACCCAAATGATAGAACAAGCACCACAACCAGAATTTACCATCCCAATTTTGGTTGTCACTATCCTCCAGGACTCCAGAGTAAAACGGAGAAAACCCTGCGTAGGCCAACTTTGGATAAGTTGGAAAGAGATACGAAAAGGGGGGACTTGACTTCGGCACTTTTGACCACCGGTTCCAGCATTTCAGTCTTCACTCATGAAAACCATATGTTAATCGTATTTAACTTGGCAACCACTAAAAACTTGTTAGGGCAAAAGACTACGGTATTGTTTGGATGACATAAAATTTACCTATCCTCTCTGTTTAGATAGGCAGGAGATAAATATATTTTACTTTCTTTGGGTCTATCTTGATTTCTTGAAGAGAGAGAGAGAGAGAGGAGGGGATTTTATTCCGAAGAATTATCTAATGATTTGACATAACATAATTATCTAAAAGGATGTAAGAAAATATATGGTATAATATATTTTACAACAGGTAAGTTTCACTTATGCTTTCGGTTAATAAAAAATAAAAAATAAAAGTAAAATACATCGATTAAAAATAAAAATATATCAATTAAAAATTAAAATATAATAATTGAAAAATAAGATATATATATATCTATTAAAAATAATTTTTTATTAATTAAAAATAAAAATACATTTGTGTACTGTACATTTCTATTAGTGAAAAATAATTTTTTACTTTAAAAATAATTTTTAATTTACAAAGTGATTTTCCATCATTTTTCACTTGTAAACGTTCTCTCACTCCACGTATTACGGCACACGTTTCTATATTTTAATTTTTCACTATTTAAAAAGTAGGATAATAAATATTCTAAGTTTAAGGGTGTTTGAAATTAACGTGGAGTTGGATGGATGATACGGAGAGAAAAATAGAGTCAATTCGGCAAAACAAACGTCCCTAACAATGAACGTGAGCGGAGGAGACCTTCCATGGAGAGATCTAACCACCGGAACATGTCATTGGTACCAAAACTGTGAACTTTGGTTATATGTGGCAATCAGAATACTTCGTTCAGATCGAGACAAAAGCATCATGCACGTACGCATACATGCATTACCTTGAAAAAGAGGGTGGAGAGAGCGACTTGGAGGGCCTGCTGCAGGAGAACTCCCAAGACGACGTCCCTCTTGGAGACCAAGTTCTTCTCTTCCTCTTCCTTCCTGCTGTGCAGGCGATACCCGTCCTTGGATCCCAAGATTACATGGAGTCCAGAGTAGAGCCAGAAAGCGACCACTGGGACGATGCTTGCCAGCATCTCCGCGGTTAAGCTGGGGAGGGCCATTTTTTTTGCTGTGGGGGGAGTGGGGGTGGTGTGTTGGTGGGAGTGGAGGTTGAATGGTCCAATAAATGGCAACCACCGGCCGGCCGGGGGGAACAAGATTGCGGATTACCGTTTTAATAAAGGACGGTGCGAGGCGTTAGAGGGTTCCGCCGTCAAATAGCGGTGGTGCCCATCGGATTCTTTCGGGGCGCGCGCCGTTTTCGATTCCTCCATTTGCTTCCGGTGACGTAGTGGTCGACTTCATCTTTTGAGGCTCAAAAGAGATTATATTTTGAGCTAACGGTAACGTGACGTGATGTTTAATGTAATTTTCGCTACTGCATGCCGTTTGTTGAATCTGAATTGAATGTTGCATTAACTATATATGGATGTATTATTTATAATTTATGCTGTATGTTTTCATGTGTGCACATAATTAGAGACGTCAGCCAAAAGTAAGCCTCGTCTTTCCTTTTTTTTTTTGTCTTGTTGTGATTGATAAATGGTGGAGATGGAAAGTGTGGGAATTGTCATAAATTTTAGCGTGAGGGAACTGTTACGCTTTTATTCTGCCGTTGGTACTGCCTACTACAAGGGTGTGCTTGCGTAGACCTCCTCTTCCGACCACCTAGTTTGATCTCCTTTGCCCTGTAAAGAAAATGGGAACTTCCTTGCAGGTTTGGAATAGAGTCTGGTATGCCATCTGCCCCTACTCTCCATATTGCTTGCATTACCGATTGACTGGCATTCTTCTGGCATGACCCCCCACCCCTCCCATTTATTGGCGAATATGGAAAGAAAGGAACCTCGTAAAACATGGTGGAAATCTTTCATTTACTCATGTCATTGCTTCTTGTATCTTACGTTCTTGTACCACCTGATTGTAGGGCCTGATAACAATGTTTCTTATTGATCTTTTTTCCTTTGTTTTAGTCAGTATTTGTTTTATTACGAACATTTGTATTGGCTGGAGGCTTTTTCTTTTAGTTAATATATTACCTCTTACTTAAAAAAAAAAAAAAATTGGGAAACTTGGAATGACATTGCTGGAGTTGATCAGGCTTATATCAAGTGATTCTAGTCGAACACAACCTACATGATTTGCAAAGTTTAACCCCTGGATTTGGCTACAATGTAGCTTGATCCTGTACTACATGGAATTGAATGGTTCACTCTTTTTTTTTTTAAGACTTAGAAACCACAAATTGACGAAAGATGAGAGATATGGACCACCCTAACATACTAATTTCTCGAGTAATGCAAAGATGAGAACTCAGATCTAGGTTCATCTTGTGAAAGTCTGTCCCCATAATTTGATCATATCCTGAGGAGCAAATGATTCACATTTGTCTAACTTGGAATCAAATAACACTTGCATGCTGAGAAAATCGCAGAGGGCAATCCCACATTGAGAAGTGGTTGAATCTTAAGCAAGGACCGGTGAAAGTAGGGCTTTGGAGGGGGGGGGGGGGGGGGTGGGGCATGTCTCCTCCTTGACTTTTGCATGCCTTTATGTGTTGGTTAATTGCATGTTGGCCCCTCCTATTTAAAAAAGATCTGAAAGTAATCTCTTTGCTTTTGCACCTATATTAAGAGAATTATTATACCTTATGAAACCTGTTATCGTGAGAAAAATATATTAGAGAATATAGTCATTTTTAATCTTTACTTAATGATAAATATACAATATACTCAACCATCCATGATCTTTTTTCTTATAATAATCATTCATGATACTCCACCTATCCATTTTAATTCAATAATAAATTATAAGACATTTCATATAATACTTCTAGATTCATTTATTACATTTTTCTTATTACTATTTTTGTGAATAATGATATCTTTTAAAAGATTAATAAAGTATTTGTGAGTTCCAAAAATTTAATTATTTAATCTTAAAAGAGTACCTTGAGTAGAAATGGATGTATCAAATTCAAACAACAATTCAGAACGATACAAAATATGTGCGTATAAAATATTATCCATCATTAACGAAGTGATTTTATTTCTAACTTTAACTATTGTAGGCTATAAGTGTATATTTAGTTGGATTTATCCCTTAATTTGCATAATACTTTTTATTAGATAATTTAAACAATCATCATAATTTTTGTTTGAATAAAGATTAGCTATAGAAGAAATTGAATCCTATATTTATCATTTGAAATTACCCAGTGTTTGTTTGGGGTGTTTAAGATGTCTGGACTAATCGTCAGACATCTGTTCGGACGTCTGGATGTCTGGACTAATCGTCAGACATCTGTCCGGACGACTGGATGAAGGGTGATTCTCTTCCTTTCTTCTTCTTTGTGCTTCTTCTTTCTTCTCTACAGTTGCCTTGCTTCTTTCTCCTGTAGTACCTTTCTCCTTCTTTTCTCTGCAATTTCTTCCTCTCTACGGGTCTTCTTCTTCCTTGGCTCTGCTTCCCTTGCCTTCAGCTTCCCTTCTTCTTCTTCTGCTTGTCTTTCCCTTTCTTGATTTCTTCTTCCTTCTTCAGTTCCTCTTCTCTTTGGCTTCGCCTCTGGCCTTTCCTTCTCTTTTTCCTCTGCAAAGCTTTCCTTCCTTCTGCTTCTTCTCCTTCTCTTGCAGCAGCTAAGTGTCAACTTCGCTTCTCCCTTCTACCTTCCCTGCACAAACCAAAGAGGAGCAAAACCTACCCCTCTACCCACACCCGCATCTCTCTCTATATATATATATCACTCTTCAGCATGCTCTCCTAGAGCCAGGTAAACGGGTCGGGTCGCATGCCCGGGTCCAGGCGCACCGGCGTGGGTGTGGTGCGCGAGGAGTGCTCAGGAAGGTGTCGGGTCGGGCCGCCAAATCCGTGTGGTGAGCTCACGGACAAGGCGGTGAGTATAGGTAAGGGACCTCACCCTATGTGCTTTCGGAGGCAACCAGCCCAAAGCATAAAATCAATTTAAACTACTCCAGCACCTTACAGCTTACCAAGGTGGGACTATTGTTCCACCGTTCTTTCACGAGCGCCCGCAGGAGTCCGTCCTCCAATCGGAGCACTGCAGGCTTCGCGGTGCCACTCTCTGGAACAGATGCCTTCGCGGAGCCTCCCCGAGTTAGTTGGACCAGGGATCCTGAAGCATTGCAGCATGGAGCAAGCGTGCAGCTTCCTCGAGTCACCGTTAATGGCGGTTGGAGCATGAAACCTGCCTGACACAAAAAGAGCCTTGCGGCTTAATCAGACCATAGGAGCACCTTTGTCGTGTCATTGCGAAGGTGAGGCGCTAGGTGGCAAGCCGCGGGGCGGCCTAGGTGTGCATGCCTAGGTCGCTCTGTGGCCGAACGGATGGGTGTGATCGGGGGGCTGTTGTGGCGGTGTAGAGGGACTGTGGATGAGTGGAGGGTATTCAGTGAGGTAAGGCAGAGGTTATGCGATAGTCGGCGAGACGTGTGAGGCTGCGGAGTGATGGGAGCTTCTCGCCGGCGGGTGGTCGGAGATGAAGAAGGTGGTGGTGGATAGCGGCGGTCAAGGGGCGTTTGGTGAAATAAGATGAGGGAAATGAAAGAGAGGATAGAGAAGAATAGTTTTAACCTAACTAAAGGGACGAAGGGGACGAGAAGGCGGCTGGCAGTACCTGTTGTCGCCGGAGAAGAAAGCGTCCAGTGGAGGAAGACGACGGCGACGACGGGGCTAGGGCAGCTCGCGCAGGTGTTGCGCGATGCGGAGGAGGATGAGGAGGACAGCACTGCCACTGGTTTTATGGCAGAGCGACGAGGAAGAGGAGGGGGGCTCGCCGAAGCTCGCTGGACCCCTTGGCCGGAGAAGAAGAAGAGGAAATTGAGGTGGAATCCCAGCCAAGTCGAGCTGAGGAGGTGCGGCCGGAGATGAAGGTTAATTTATAGGTGCTGGCCGAGCTTCTGGTGCGTGGAGGGCAAGCCTTCTGCCACCGACGTCTCGCCAGAGATGGAAGGTAGGTAAGAGACCCAAATCTCTCGTGCGTTCGCACGAGAGATTGGGTGCAATTCTGGGATCAGGATTAAGTTCAGATGGAAGGGAATTCCTTAAAGAATCTCCCTTCCAAATATGGGAGATCTCTGAGGAATCAGAGAGTATTCCCTCTCTATTCCTCGCCAGAGTAGGATCTCTCCCCAATAATGGCAGAGGGACCTGCCTGTAAGAGTGGCGAGGAAGTTAGGGAGGTGTATGCAATGGCTTTCAAAAGATAGGGACCAAAATGTGATTGGGTGTACTAAATTGCAAAGTAGGTCAAGATGACCTCCCCTTAGGTCCAAATTTTGGTACAAACCTAATTTGAACCTAAGGAATCCAATGGTGAAGTTGGATTTTAGGTTTGACCATGTTTGACTAGATATTTTACGTAAAAACCCAAATTATGTCAATTGATGAGCTAGGACCCTAATCTAGGTCAAACTAAGTTCCAAAGGTCAAATTGAATGTTCTAAACTCTAGAGGATATTTTTCCATGATTTTAGAGGACTTACTTGATTTTTATCCTGACCGAAACCTTGTTGAATTAAGAGGGTCTGTTTTAAGATTACCAGATGTCATTTAATTCCTGGATTGCACGTAAACCCATTTCTGATTGAATCAACCACTTTTTATCTTATTCAAATCATTTAACCTATGTTTTGTCTCTGAGAAATCCCATTTATGCACTGCAATGGTAAAATTGCAGTTTTAACCTTTATTTCATGTTTTCTTCTCAAAACACTTATTTCTCCAATTAAGCCCTCTTCTAAGTTATGCAAGAGCTTTTATTCTCTTTAGTGGGTCAAAATGAGCTAGTTATGGCTCATGATGAGGCTCTCATCATACCCCCATGCCTAGCTTTTGCTAGTCCCTTAGCAAAAATTCAAGGTTTTAACTTCTGTTCTAGACCCTTAGTGTCTGTCATCAGTTATGATAAGTGCTTTTCTTTTCCTTTTGTGATTAGGTCAGAATGCCGACAATAGGCCTAGAGGTACTCAAGTACCAACCAAAATCCAAACCTGACCCACTTTAGCCTCAGTCCTCCGCAAAGGTTTTTAAGGCCAACAGAAACTAACCTAGGGTTTGTTGGACTCCGCTGTTAAAGCACCCATGCTTGAGACATTTTTAGCCTAGGTTCAATTTGCAGTGCGTTTTTTGTAAGAGAGAGACAAAAGATTTATTTGTTTGGAGAGTTTTCTCTCTCTTTTCTTTTTATTTCTAGCTTCGGATTGGCTTCTCAACACGGTCTGTATCAGATTCCTCGTCCCCATCATCAATCCTCAAGGGTCCCTGGCAATCGATGCTTCGGGATAGTACCGCCCATGGCAACCCTCAGAACCCTAGCTTTCGAGATTTTGAGATAATCCCGCCCATGGCGTTCCGTGGCCGAATTCAGACCATGGCGATTGACATTTCGTGATAATGCCGCCCATGGTATCTGAACCAGCAGAGTGCTTACATACCCCCAGTATGATATTTAAATATCCTAAGAGACAAGCACCGAGGAGATGATATGTTGTTACGCATCTTCGAGGAGAATTTCCCGCCTCTCCGCACCGGGAACTCGTTCAAATCAACTTATGTTGATCGGCCGCTCCTAATTTAGGTGACTTTTTCAGAACATTAAACGCTTTTGCGTGATTTTGTTATTTAGACGCATTGAATCAGACTGTGTGTGAATTGGGGTGCCTAGGTTACCGAATCCCGTAAATCAAAGGTCAGTTAACGAGGCCAAATACTTCCTAAGCCTTAGACCTAATACTTAAGCTTCACATTTTCCCCAACCTCTTGAGGATTATCTAGATTTTAGCAGATACGTGAATTTTTAAGCTAAAGAATCTAGCCCAAGAGGCCTAAGACCAGCGTTCCTGCTAATCTCCTTTTGTGCCTCCTTAGCACTTTTCTTTTCATTTTTCTCTTTTCTTAATCTGGTCTAGAACTTCAGTTAATCCCTTAATCTCTTACTAATGACTACCTCTCTTTCATTTTGTGCTCCTTTTTATCATTTTTGCTCTTTTTCTCCTCCTTATAATTATGTGGCTCACAAAATTTCCTCCCTCCAATTTTTTGCTCTTTTTCATAATTTTTCAATTTTTTGTGTTTTTGACATATGTGAATTTTTTTGTGAGAATCCTTCTGATTTTTTCTTAGTTCTATATGTATGCACTTTATCACCCCCCATGCCTAAGTTTTGCAATGTCCTCTTTGTAAACGGAGGGTGTGAAATAGTGTTGAGGTCAGAGACTTCTAACAGGATACATCGGGTGGGTGAACGGGTCGGAAATGACTAATGCGGACGATTTCAAGCTTTGGTACGTGTACCAGAGGTGAAATCAGCTGTCTAAGGCTGAACCCAAGGTGCAATGGACGTGAAGTACAGACAGATAATCAGATGGGTCTCTATTTTTTTTGGAATGACGGGTTGCCTCCCGTTGAGCTCTAAATTGCCTTCAACCGAGAGGAAAATGGGGTGGAGAGGGAGTGGTTAAATCAGCGAAATTTTGTAAAACAAGCACCTTGATTAAGAGCCTGGTTGGTCCAACCAAGTGCTTGTTAAGATCAGTAGGCTGATGATGCAGCCCAAACCCAATAAGTCTGGTGGGTTGATATATGTAGATCAATAGATGCGGAACCCACCATATGCAATGTGGCTCGGATGGATATGGAAGTGAAAACTCAGGTTCGGGCTGAGTCGAATCAGCCTGGTCAGAGTAGGGTTCCGAAAAATAATCAATGTATGGTGTTGAAGCCCTACAGGGGTGATCAAAGAATGATGGCTCCTGTTTTTCGGTCTGATCAATACCTGATACCCGATATAGAAATGGAGTTGAATCATCTGCAAACGGCTCAGTGAGAGGTGAATCAGAATAGAAATTGAGTCCGGTTGTGGGTCGGGATAGAGAACGGATTTTGATTGGTTCTGTATATGTGGAGCAGGTAGCTTCAAAGAGAATTGGCTTGTTATAATCAGGAAGCAGATTTTCTCCGATGTTATGGTCAGATTCGAAATCGTCGGAGAGTTTGCAAAAATCAAAATCTGAATGAGATTCAAGATCATAAGTTCCACCATAGAATAAATCATGTGTTGTAGATTCAGTAGCCTGACTAGGGTCTAGCCTAAATGTTAATTTCGAGCTTAAAAAGGTGTCCCTATCTGGTAGAGGCTCAGGTTCTAAGCTGATAGGATAGACCCAATTGAAACCCCACTCGTCCAACTCCTCAGTTTCTGTATCGTAGATTGGCATGACTTCCAAAAAATTGATTAGTTCCTCTGAGGATGTTGGCGAGGGATATTCATCAAATAGAGGCCCAAAATCATATTCTTCATTAAAAGATTGATCTTCCTCATATGGGGCCTTGAAATCTTCAAAATAGGTTTTAGATCTAGATTCTGGGCTTTGGATGTGGGTTGAATCACTAGAATCTAGGTCCGAATAACCTTCGAGGGTCACCTTATCAGAATAAGGGACGGAATTTACACCCTCGAGAGGTTCAATTCTACTGTCATTCTTGCAGGAGTTTTGGGATTCTGAGCCTGGTGATTCATGGTCTAGAGTGGGCTCAATATAATGTTTTCCTGCATTTGGAGCCTCCCAACCTTCTTCAATATCGGGCACATTGTACTTCATAGGGGTTGGGAGTCCACAACCATTTTGTGCCTCAAATCCGAGATAGATTGATCCTCGATGTTGTCCCAAGATGGTTCATCTTCTGTTTGTGGTATATACGGGTACTTCTAGTCGATAATTTGTTTTACTAATCTCATTATCTCTTCCTGTTTTTCAAGACTATCTTGGTGTTGCTTCCAAAGTCGAGGATTTGTCATACATTGAAGGTATTTAAGATTATGCAATTTTTCTATCTCAATGTATCCAGTAATGAGCAAGTCACGAGTTGATCCTTCTGTGGCTTCTGCCAATAGTACTTGGGCACAAGTTATGATAAAGGTTGTGGTTGTTGGGACATCAACCTGAATGTTTTCTACTGGTGTTGAGGTTTTGTCTTCTTTTTCATAGAATTTCAGGGCATCCTTAATCATCCTATCTCTCATGGATCTCCGATATACAGGTTTCTTGAATGGTAGTCCTAAGTAGTTTGAATTAGGTGATGGAATCAAGATGTAGAATCAAAGTTTGAATCAAGATGTAGAATCAAGTTATGAAGCGATTAGATCTGAATAACGAGTCCCACTGAAAATGTGTGTGTGTGCTCTAAAGAGAAAAGATGAGGGACTGGAGATGTTTTTGACCTAATCAGGACACCCAAATACATTTGGATGACTATGGAGGTTCGGGGTGGATGGTACCCTTGGATCAAAAGATCGTCCACCTAAGAATTACCTGGGCAGCCAAAGAGGGAGAGTCTCGTAAAGACCCATACACGGTAGAGTGTCCCCACGGGTTACAGGGTTTCCCCCACCCGACCTCTCTTGTCACTGAGATTCCAGGTAAACCAGAATGGGGACCTTGACCTCTTAATTCTATCACTTTTATTTCAAAGGTGCTTTCGGGTTCTCACTTGAACTTTAGATGTTTTGATGTTGTGACCTAATTTGGAGGTTGGTTGACCCAAGGGGTCAACTTCACCTGACCTGTCTCATAGATGGCAGAATATTCTAGGCTTGGGGCCTAGGGATCACCCTGATTTGACTTCCAGGTTATTAGGTCCAAGATTTTAAGATTCAAGTGATTTTAGAGCTCAATTTTTCTTAGGATTTGTCTTGTTAAGATCTCTTCAATCAAGGGCTTGGGTAGCACACTGATGTGGGAGGGTTTATTTCCTTTTATACAGGCATGTGTGACTAGCACTCCATGATCCTACTGTAGAAACCCTAATTTGGTTTTATTTCCAATCCTCTTTTTCACAAAAATTCTCTTTGGGCTTAAAAGCAAGAAGTGTGTTGTCTGCAGAGATTAAGTGTGATTTCTATTAGGCACATGAATTTTGTGGGATAGAGTCTAAAAAAAATCGCTCCAACTTCAAGAAGATTTGAAAAAATTTTCGCAAAGTCAGGAAACGTTTGCCTTAAAGATGGTGATTACTATAGAAAGAAGGCAATTGATTCCTAAATTAATTTTCTTTCTTTTGTCTTTCAAAGCTTAGGGGATAGTTTAAGGAAGAAAAGAAATTACCTGCCCTGGGGTGGTTGACTTGCGAGAGGGATTTTCTCGTGAAATACCTGCAAGATCACAACAAAGCAAAGTAGGGCAGGTTAGTGTTCAATATGATAAAAAGAATGTAGAGACTAGTGATAAATTACGCGTTGCTCCCTGGCAACGGCGCCAAAATGTTGACGCGGTCTTGATCGTGTTTTAACAATTAGTTACGTCATAGTATAGGTGATCAAGCGTTGTCAACAAATAAAAGTTTACTACTCGAAAATCTAAGTATCCGAAGTCAAACACAGGGAGCAATTGGAATTTATTACTAATCTCAAGAATGTAATTGAACACTTTAATTACTCAAAACTTAATTCAAATATAAATGCATGAGTTTAAAAGTCAATTGTGGCAAAAAGAAGAAATTTGGACGTCTGATCATAGGATCAGATGTCTTAAAAGATGTTCTTCTTTTTCTGATTTTCTTCCATTCTTCTTCTTTGTGCTTCTTCTTTCTTCTCTGCAGTTGCCTTGCTTCTTTCTCCTGCAGTATCTTTCTCCTTTTCTCTGCAATTTCTTTCACTCTGCGGATCTTCTTCTTCTTCCTTGGCTCTGCTTCCATTGCCTTCAGCTTCTCTTCTTCTTCTGCTTGTCTTTCCCTTTCTTTATTTCTTCTTCCTTCTTCAGTTCCTCTTCTCTTTGGCTTCGCCTCTGCCCTTTCCTTCTCTTTTTCCTCTGCAAAGCTTTCCTTCCTTCTGCTTCTTCTCCTTCTCTTACAGCGGCTAAGTGTCAGCTTCGCTTCACCCCTTTGCCTTCCCTGCACAAACCAAAGAGGAGCAAAACCTACCCCTCTACCCACACCCACGTCTCTCTCTCTCTGTATAGCACTCTTCAGCATGCTCTCCCAGAGCCGGGTAAACGGATCGAGTTGCGCACCCGGGTCCAGGCGCACCGGCGTGAGTGTGGTGCGCGAGGAGTGCTCAGGAGGGTGTCGGGTCGGGTCGCCAGATCCGTGTGGTGAGCTCACGGACGAGGTGGTGAGTATAGGTGAGGGACCTCACCCCATGTGCTTTCGGAGGCAACCAGCCCAAAGCATAAAATCAATTTAAACCACTTCAGCACCTTACAGCTTACCGAGGTGGGACTATTGTTCCACCGTTCTTTCACGCGTGCCCGCAGGAGTCCGTCCTCCAATCGCAGCACTGCAGGCTTCGCGGTGCCACTCTCTGGAACAGATGCCTTCGTGGAGCCTCCCCGAGTTAGCTGGACCAGGGATCCTAAAGCATTGTAGCCTAGAGCAAGCGTGTAGCTTCCTCGAGTCACCATTAATGGTGGTTGGCCGTGTGGGGCTGCGGAGTGATGGGAGTGCCTCGCCGGCGGGTGGTCGGAGATGAAGAAGGTGGTGGTGGACAGCGACAGTCGAGGGGCGTTTGGTGAAATAAGATGAGGGAAATGAAAGAGGGGATACAGAAGAACAGTTTTAACCTAACTAAAGGGAAGAAGGGGACGAGAAGGCGGCTGGCAGTACCTGCTGTCGCCGGAGAAGAAAGCGTCCAGTGGAGGAAGACGGCGGCGACGACGGGGCTAAGGCAGCTCGTGCGAGCGTTGCACGATGCGGAGGAGGATGAGGAGGACAGCTCTGCCACTGGTTTTGTGGCAGAGCGACGAGGAAGAGGAGGGGGACTCGCCGGAGCTCACTGGACCCCTTGGCCAGAGAAGAAAAAGAGGAAATTGAGGTGGAATCCCAGCCAAGTCGAGCTGAGGAAGTGCGGCCGAAGATGAAGGTTAATTTATAGGTGCCGGCCAAGCTTCTGGTGCGTGGAGGGCAAGCCTTCTACCACCGACATCTCGCCGGAGATGGAAGGTAGTTAAGAGACCCCAATCTCTCGTGCGTTCGCACGAGAGATTGGGTGCAATTCTGGGATCAGGATTGAGTTCAGATGGAAGGGAATTCCTCAGAGAATCTCCCTTCCAAATTTGGGAGATCTCTGAGGAATCAGAGAAATTCCCTCTCTATTCCTCGCCGGAGTAGGATCTCTCCCCAATAATGGCGGAGGGACCTGCTTGTAAGAGTGGCGACGAAGTTAGGGAGGGTGTGTGCAATGGCTTTCAAAAGATAGGGACCAAAATGTGATTGGGTGTACTAAATTGCAAAGTAGGTCAAGATGATCTCCCTTTAGGTCCAAATTTTGGTACAAACCTAATTTAGACCTAAGGAATCCAATGGTGAAGTTGGATTTTAAGTTTTACCATGTTTGACTGGATATTTTACGTAAAAACCCAAATTAGGTCAATTGATGAGCTAAGACCCTAATCTAGGTCAAACTAGGTTCCAAAGGCCAAAATTGAATGTTCTAAACCCTAGAGGATATTTTTTCTATTATTTTTAGAGGGTTTACTTAATTTTTATCCTGATCGGAACCTTGTTGAATTAAGCGGATCTGTTTTAAAGTTACCAGATGTCATTTAATTCATGGATTGCACGTGAACCCATTTCTGATTGAATCAACCCACTTTTTATCTTATTTAGACCATTTGACCTATGTTTTGTCTCTAAGAAATCCCGTTTATGTACTGCAATGGTAAAATTACAGTTTTAACCTTTATTTCATGTTTTCTTCTCAGAACACTTATTTCTCCAATTAAGCCCTCTTCTAAGTTATGTAGGAGCTTTTATTCTCTTCAGTGGGTCAAAATGAGCTAGTTATGGCTCATGATGAGGTTCTCATCAAAGGGCCAGACGTCTGAAAGCAAGAAAATATCGTATGTTCTTTTCGCTCTATGCGCGAGCAACGCGTAGAGCTCCTCTCTCTCCTCCATACCCCTCCCCCCTAAACCCTAACCCCCTTCCTATTTAAAACCCTCCCCACTAGCCACCACCTGCACACCTTCCTCCAACCAGCCGTCACCTTCCCCCTAGCCTTCCGTGCAGTGAGTGGAGAGGAAGAAGAGAGAGAGAGGCGAGACGTAGAGGAGGAGAGCGCAGCTAAAGCGTGGGAGGGTCAAGACCGAAGGAGCTCGGAGGAGCTCGTGTGAGTAGTAGCGGGCACGCACGTGAAGAGGAGGGGCTCTAGGTGGCGACCTCCTGGCCCTCTATAGCTGCTGAGGCTACTGCGGCGTGCTGCAGGCGACACTGCGAGAGGACCGCCGTCGCAGAGGAAGTTCTGGTACTGGAAATTTTCTACCATTAGATGTCTGGAGGGTCGACCAGACGTCTGGGGAGGTATCAAGACGTCCAGAGCTGAAGCCGGATGTTTGAAAGCATATTATCACGCGGAGGTAAGTGTTTCCTGTGCTACTTTCCGCCATATAGACCGTAGTGCAGAAATGTCAGGCTAAAATTGGTTCTGCATTTTTCGTACGCAAGTGCAGGGCGTTGGAAAGGCACGCGGTGTGCCTTTCCAAGCACTTTTGGACGTCTAACCGCATCGCCAGACGTTCGACAGCACTTTCAAACAACCAGAGGCATAGTCCGATGTCGGGAACTTCCTTCAAATGGTCGCGGAGGGATCCGGACGTCTGAGGAAACCGCAAGAGACACAAGGTAAGATCTAACGTCCTTAAGATGTCTGGGACTAGTCCTAGACGTTTGATTTTGGACAGTATGGGTGTTTTTGGCCCATTCGGGGCCCAAACGGAATCGGATTTCCGTAAATGAAGTATCGTTGTTTTCCTCTTGAGTTTCTCTACGTGTTAGTGTAGAGTATCCACTATTTTGACTCGTCTGATGCGATTAATCACTGATACAGGTTACCAGACGGTGGCGTGTTCGGGGCCCGCGGAGATGACGAGATCTGCGGTGTAAGCCCCCATTCCTCCCATGATACTCAGTAGAGTGGTTTACAATATTATTCTGATTAAATAAATGAACTGCATGCTTAGAATAACTTGAATGAACCTTAGGGCAGAAACGAATGAGCATAGTTAAGCTACACTATCTACTTGAGACGCCTATAAAACTGTAAATGCTAGCAATTGTACTGGTTATTTAATATGATGCTTTGTCTGTTAGAAAATCACGAACTGCCTGTTTAAGAATGGAAACGGAAATGTAAATAGAGAGATATGAAAGTTTGGAATATGAAACGAAAGGAATACCAACATGAACCCTATGGGGAATTAGGAGGAAAACTCCTGTAGAAAGGAAGTGAGCTGGCCCTTGTATACATGGTACTAAAGAGAGTGACTATCCCTTTCAGTGTAGAGGGGGAGCCAGCCACCCCTTGGGTTGAGACCCGAGGTAAGACTGGTCACTCTACACCGACTCCTGTTGACCCTCGCGTACGTGGTACCGAGGTGAGCTACTAGTGTAGGGAGGGAGCTAGCCACCCCACGGGGCCCGGGGTTAGGACTAGCCAACCTACACCAACTTTTAGGCCCTCTGGGCAAACTGGGGTAGTCGGACGAGGGTACGTGGACTGTGAAGGGGCGAAACCCCTATTTGGTTCTGAAGGGCAAGACCCCTATTCTAAGAGGGCAAGGCCCTATATTATTCCATGCTATACTTTGGGCGTACGCACTAGCGGAAATGACTGATTGCGTGCCAGTGCGGGATAGCTACCCGTGCGCTTATCACGCGTGCCGAAGTCACCGCTACGTCGTGACAGTGACCTCGAGGTGGTTGACTGGGTGTAGGACTACTGTGAGGGACTCTCCCGGCTAGGAGAGTACAACGTGCACCTTCTACTCCATGGAAAAGACTGTAATCAAGATCGTTCCCACGAGGAACAAGCAAGATCAAAAAATACTTGGATGCTTTGTGAAATAAATGAACCAGAAATACATAGATGAGATAAATAGAAATGAGAATAAAACCTGGTTGCTTATTTTACTTTACTTGCACATAAATAATGTAAACACCACTCTACTCAGTGTTCGCTAACTCTGTCTTTTCGTAACCTTGTTCAGGTTCAGGAGTTGAGCAGCTCGAGTTTCCGGCTGCAGAGGGTGTTGGGCCCAGCCGAGCCCAGCCCTAGTCATTTCTTTCTAGCTCTTTAGTTTTCTAGTGTTGTAGTGAGTACTAGACATCTATTTTACTATTCCTGTTACTTTCTGTCTTCTTTTCTACTATTGTTGTTGTGATGGCATATATTACTTTGTTGAGACTTGTAGCTCTATTCTTCCTTTACATCTCATTTTTCCTTCTGTTTAGTTATATTGCATGTGTGAATGTGGTTTATTTCCTGCTTTTTGTTATTTCTCGTTGGACAACTAGGTCTTAGGATTAATCGAGGCAAGCCGGTCTCGGGTCCTATAAGGATCTGGAAACTAGGTCATAACAAGATGATATCATAGCAAGGTCGTCCCGAAAAATAAACTAATTAGCTCAAGAATAACCACTCACACACATATAACTAGGATAGCCATCACAACGTAACGCTTTGATATTCATTCCGAGTCTTTTTCTCTATGTAATCCGGTATCGTTGACAACACTTGTTCTTTCTCTTGTATCTCCTTGTAGAAGATGCCTCATCTAGGAGTTCTAGAGGTCGACCGGGGTCGTGGCCGTGGACTAGGTCGGAGAGGCACATGTGCCGAACCTAAGGCACCAATTGACCCACCTCTCCTCCTAGGCATTCAGGCCTAGGATCTTGCCCAGCTGATCAGAGACATCGTGCGGGAGAAGCTCCAGCAGCCTCCTCGGGCACCTCTCCCTGAGGACATGGAGGGAGAGTCCTCTGTGAGACAGAGAGACCGTTGCAGTGCCAGACGGGCAGGAGAGGGAGGGGGTGATCCTCCACTGCCCCCACCACACTCTGACACTTCTGAGCACGAGCCCTCCTTGCCTGGAGGTGTGCTCGTTCCCCCACTACAGCTACACCACGAGCTTTTCGGATAGTTCCGGAAGCTAAAGCCCCCCTCCTTCAAGGGGGTTGAGAGCTCGTCTGAGGCAGAGAACTGGCTGGAGTAGATAGAGAAGGTGTTCGACACCCTCCGTCCGCCTGCAGAGTGCCACGTGGCCTTTACCACGTACCAGCTAGAGAACACAGCACACAAATGGTGGAGGGCAGTCAGAGGCCAGGAGGAGAGAGAGCTGACGTGGGACCAGTTCGTGGCTCTCTTCTGCAAGCAGTACTTTCCGCAGACCTGGTAGGGCCAGAGGAGGCGGGAGTTCCACATGCTCCACCAAGGAACGATGACGGTTAGCACATACCTCACGCATTTCCTGGAGTTGTCACGTTTCGCCCCGACAACGGTGTCTACCAAGGAGGAGCGCCTATGGAGGTTTACTGAAGGACTCCGACCTACTATTTGGGGGTATGTCAAACCCCTGAAGCTGCCTACCTTCTCACACATGGTCCAGGCGACCATGACTTACGAGGAGACCAACCCGGTCACGCGAGACACTAACGATGGATGGAAAAGGCCCTACCAGCCAGAGTACTCACAGGGCCATCGGGAGATGAGGCATACGGCGCCTGCAGGAGAGCCGTCTCGTTTTGCAGGGCCACCAGTGGCCTTTGGGGGCCCCAAACAAGGGCCAGCTGGCAGCACCGGACCCCCGCCCAGCCACCAACAAGGACCCACTGAGGGAGGAGGTCACGTGCCTCTCTGCTACCAATGTGGCCAGCCGGGCCACATCAGGATGGACTGCCCGTCTAGGGCTGGAGCACAGCAGATGCTCCCCGCACTGAGCGCTGGAGGTCGAGCTGGCAGCTGTGGTCACCAGGCGCTGGGGGGAGGACAGTAGTCACGAGGAGGATACTGGCCAGCTGCTGCTCGCTTGACCTAGAGTGTAGCTGCTTCGTCTACACCGAGAGCTAAGGGGCGTATCAATGCCCTAACACATAGAGATGAGAGGGCTTCTTAGCCTGTGTGGTGGCAGAGCTTAGCCCCGTGGTTGACCTTCGGAGTATCCCGGAGGTCTGCGAGTACCCTGACATCTTCCCGGAGGAATTACTAGGTTTACCTCTAGAGAGTGAGATCGAGTTCGAGATCTCACTAGTACTGGGGACCAGCCCCATTTCTACTGCACCATACCAGATGGCACCACTTGAGCTGTGAGATCTCAAGTCACAGCTACAGGACCTGTTGGAGAAGGGCTTTGTGAGGCCCAATGCATCCCCGTGGGGAGCTCCTGTACTGTTTGTGAAGAAGGACGGTACCCTTCGGCTGTGTGTCGACTACAGACAGCTGAATAGGGGCACTATCAAGAATAAGTATCCGCTGCCAAGGATTGACGACCTCTTCGACCAATTGCGAGATGCCACAGTGTTCTCCAAGATAGATCTAAGATCAGGTTACCACCAGTTGAGGATTAGGGAGACCAACATCTCCAAGACAGCTTTCCGCACCCGGTAAGGGCACTACGAGTTCTTGGTCATAACGTTTGGGCTGACCAATGCCCTCGCTGCTTTTATGGACATAATGAACCGTGTTTTCAGGCCGTACTTAGACCAGTTTGTTGTAGTGTTCATCGACGACGTACTCGTTTACTCACGGGATCAGGCACAGCATGGACAGCATTTACGCATGGTCCTAGATACCTTGAGGTGATGCAGGTTGTATGCCAAGTACAGCAAGTGCAAGTTTTGGCTAAGACAGGTGACTTTCTTGGGCCACGTGATTTCAGGAGATGGATTGGCTGTGGATCCAGCCAAGATAGAGGCCGTACTCAGGTAGGAGAGGCCACGCACAGTGACAGAGATACACAGCTTTCTTGGACTGGTAGGTTACTACTGGCGATTTTTCAGAGGATTCTCTCAGATCGCGCGTCCTATGATTCAGCTAACCCGGAAGGTCGTGCCTTTTTCCTGGATAGACGAGTGTGAGGCATGTTTCCAGGAGTTGAAGGAGAGACTGACTTCAACTCCTGTACTTACCATCCCAGACAGCAGTGGCGGTTTTGTGGTTTACATCGACTCTTCGTTGCTGGGGTTAGGGGGTGTGCTTATGCAGTGGGGTCACGTTGTCGCTTACGCTTCGCGGCAACTGAAGCCCCATGAGCATAACTACCCTACCCATGACTTAGAGCTGGCAGCAGTTGTCTTTGCGCTGAAGACATGGAGGACTACCTTTACGGTGAGACTTTCGAGATCTTCACAGATCATAAGAGCCTTAGGTACTTGTTTGACCAGAAGGAGCTTAACATGAGACAGAGACATTAGTTAAAGCTCCTGAAGGACTACGACTACAGCATCTCCTACCACCCAGGGAAGGCCAATGTGGTGGCCGATGCCTTGAGCCGGAAGGAGCCGGCCCACTTAGCCAGCTTACAGGCACAGAGTTGGAGACTCATGGAAGAGGTGGCCAATTGGCGACCCCAGGAGTTACAGGGGTACTGTGGGGCAGTGACAATGACGCAGCAGACACGACCAGGGCTGATAGACCGCATCATCGCAGGGCAGATGGCCGATCCGTACTTACAAACACTGCGAGACAAGTTGCTGACGGGGGACCCAGGAGACTTTTCTTTCTTAGACGAGATACTGCACATGAGGGGATGCCTATGCGTTCCTAGAGACGAGGAGTTGTTGAAAGAGCTCCTGACCGAGGCGCACGGGTCCAGGTTCACCATAAATCCTGGGAACACAAAGATGTACCATGATTTGCGATGCGACTTCTGGTGGAGAGGGATGTAGCGGGATGTTGGTGAGTTTGTCCAGTAGTGTTTAGTATGCCAGCAGGTGAAGGCCGAGCACCAGAGGCCTGCAGGGCCGTTGCAGCCACTTCCTTTGTCAGAATGGAAGTGGGAGAGCATCACCATGGACTTGGTAGTGGGTCTACTCGTTACCCAGCGGGGACACGATGTAGTTTGGGTGATAGTAGATCAGTTGACGAAGACAGCACTATTCCTGCCGATCCGAGTCACTTTTGGAACAACACAGCTAGCAGAGCAGTACATCATGGATGTGGTGCATCTGCACGGAGTCCCTCGCGAGATTGTATCTAACAAAGATACTCGCTTCACTTCCCAGTTCTGGGCAGAGTTCCAGCAGGCCCTGGGGACGCGTCTGAGGTTCAGTACCGCCTACCATCCCCAGATAGATGGGCAATTAGAGTGCACCATACAGACACTTGAGGACCTCCTGCGCGTTTGTGTACTAGACTGGAGAGGCTCATGGGAGGTGCATTTACCCCTGGCAGAGTTTACATATAAAAACAGCTATCATTCAAGTATCGGCATGGCACCTTACGAGGCCCTGTAGGGATGGAGGTGTACTGCACCCTTGAGTTGGGCTGAGGTGGGGACCAAGTGAGAGGTTGGTCCCAGGCTGATCCAGCAGAGTCAGGAGGTGATAGAGCAGATTCACAAATGACTCCGCACTATCAGGAGTAGGCAGAAGAGCTATGCCGACAAAAAGTGCAAGGAGGTGCAGTTCGAGGTTGGGGATCACGTCTTCCTCTGTGTTTCGCCCATGAAGGGCTTGCAGCGTTTTGGGGTGAAAGGGAAGCTAAATCCAAGGTTGTGGGATCCTTTGAGGTCTTAGAGTAGGTAGGACCCGTTGCTTACCGGCTAACCCTTCCTCCCCAACATTCTAGAGTGCACGACATGTTCCATATGTCCAACCTCAGGAAGTATGTCGCCGATCCCCGTCACGTTCTAAGCCACGAGAGCATCGAGGTGGGAGACGACCTGACCTATCCCGAGAGGCCAATACAGGTATTAGACAGAGTCGTCCGGAGCTTGAGACGGAAGCAGGTATCACTGGTGAAGGTTCTATGGAGAAGCCAACGGTACGAGGAGGCAACCTGGGAGCCTGAGGCAGCGATGCGAGAGCGGTACCCGGAGCTTTTTGAGGGTACGTCTCTTCAGACCTACTTCGATCCTCTTTAAGTTTGTTATGCATTTTTACGTTACCTTTTCCACACCGTATGTAGCTCAAGTTTCGAGGATGAAACTTCCTTTAAGTTTGTTATGTTGAAATGACCTGGTGCCTGATCGCGAGGTTTTTTCACTTCGCAAATGATATCAGAAAAATATGTCGTCACAATATGTAATGTGGTAGAAAAAACCTCGATCAAAGTTACTAAAATACTGAAATAATACCACACTTCAGGTCGTATCCATAGGGAGACATAGAACCAATAAGATCACCAATAATCATGTTCAAGAAAAATAAATTGCCATTGATATCCATGCATCATGGGAGGAAAGAAAATAAAATACATTAACTAGTAATTCCAATCTTTCAATATTGTCACAAATAACCAAGAACAGAAGGGCCACCCACAAATTTCTCGTAATAAAATAATCAATATCAAAATCCCATTCTTTGGCAATGGCAATCAATGTAATTTTTAATTAAGCCAAAAATAGGGGATTTGCTACCGTGGAGGAGGAGAGGACGCACGTGGAGGAGGAGAGGATGGTCGGCCTTGCCGAGCTTGGAGGAGGTTGGCGTTGTCGAGAGCTTCCCATCGGAGGTCGTGCCGAGGAAAACGATGACCGGTGGCGGCCGGCCGGTGGGAAGGTTGGCCGGTGGTGGCGACGGCTCACCGGTGGTCGTGGCTGCTCTTGGCGTGTCTGGAGGCGTGGCCAAGCTCGTGGGGTCGAGGAGAACACAACGGGGGTGACAGCGTGGAGAATGGTGGCGCGGAGAGGTGGCTGCATGTGGGGCGTAACCAGCGGTGTTGGGTTCCTCTGTGGTTGTCTGGAGGTTGAAGATGAAGGAGAGGAAGGGGCACAACCATCCACTTGATGGAGACGGAGGAAGGCCGCAGAGCAGGCGCGTGAGGAGATAAGGTGGCGGTGGTGCTCAGGGCCTGCGTGCGAGGAGGAAGGCTGCAGGGCCGACGCGTGAGGGGCTACGCGTGCGACTGGCCGCGCTACTGTCTGTGGTGCTGCGCCTGTTGCACACGCGAGTGGCTGCACGTGGTAGGCACCGAGGAGAGCAGTGAGTGGTCGGCTCAGTGGGGGAAAGGACACGGTTACAGTGAGGAGGACGTGGCGTCGAGGAGCGCGCTGTCACCACACTCTCATCGAGAGGAAGTACGGTTACGGTTGGAGGGCTTGCAGTGGCGGAGTCTTAGGCACGCGGTAGAGGTTGCTGGAGTGAGGTCGTGGGGAACTCGCGGTCGTGGCAAGGGAGAAGTCGTGGTGTCGACGGTGGAGGCTCACAGTGGCGGAGAAGGCACACGGTGAAGGTGGCTGCTTGCAGGGAGGAGAGGTGGAGAAGGAGAGCTTCTTCCCCATGGAGGGGAGATGGGATTCCTACGCCCTTTTTTTTCCTGTTATATAAAGAAAGTGAGAGAAAGAATTAGAGAGGGAGTCAGAGAAGGAAAGAGTCAAAGAGAGAAGGAGAGTATTTTATGCTACCAAATAGAGAGAGAATTAAGGGAGAGAGAGATTCGTGAGAGAGATATTTAAGTAAAAACAAATAAGGAAATGTGCTTGAATATTTGAGAGACATTTAAGAATGCCTTTAAAATTTATTCTCTTACTATATTTTGCTAAGACAAAATCCCACATATCTCAAATCAAGTTTTGATGTGATGCCCTTGCCTTTTAATTAATCCTCCCATATAAAGATTAATGCAATTAATACATGAAATGATAAATCTAAAACTCACATCATTTTATCAATACTAAACATGCTTTAGATTAAATTCTCGTCCCAATAATACTGTACTTAAGCACTAAATTAGTACACTAAAATGGACATATCAAATACCCTCATGCCTAAGTTTTGCTAGTCCCGAGCAAAATCATATGAAACAGACCAAGTCTCTAGGTCAGATTTTACCGTCAGGATGCCTTATCGTGTCACACTTTAGAAATTAGATTGAAATACCAACTATAGGCCTAAAGGTACTCAAGTACCAGCCAAGATACGGACCTGACCAGCCTCAGCCTTGGGTCTGCCGTGAAGGATTCTAAGGCCCGCAAAAACTGCCCAGAGGTTCGTTGACCCCAACGGTTAAAACACCGTGCATATGTGCAGAAAGGTTAGGTTTAGTTTTTCCAGTGCATTTTTAGTAAGAGAGAGAGGGAGAAATATTATTTTGAGAGTTTTGTCTTTCTTTTTAAATTCCCCTAGACTTAACATTGGATTGGCCCTACACACGATCTGTATCAGATTCCTTGTCCCCACCATCAATCCTCGCAGGGTCCCTAGCAATCGATGCTTCGAGATAGCACCGCCCATGGCAACCCCCAGAACCCTGGCTTTTGACACTTCGGAATAGTGCCACCCATGGCATTCTGTAGCTAAATTCAGACCCTGCCAATCGACATTTCAGGATAATGCCGCCCACAGCATCTGAACCAGCACAAGATGCTTCTGTGCCCCCGGTAGGATATTTAGATATCCTAAGAGACAAGCATTGAGGAGACGATATGTTATAATGCATCTTCGAGGGGCTTATTTTACATTCCTCCTCTCCGCGTCGGGAACTCATCCAATCAACTTGTGTCTTCAAGCTACTCCTAAGTCAACTTTTCGGGAAAACATTTTCAGAATAAACACTTTTTGGCATTATTCTTTGTTATGCGCGCTGAACCAGACAAGTGGGTGATTTTTGGGTGCTCAGGTTACCAAGTTCCACAAACCAAAGGACAGGCAACGGGACCGAATACTTCCTAAGCCTTAAACTTAATACATCGGCCTCACAACTCCCTCAATTTCTTGAGGAATATTTCATATCTTAACAAATACGTGAGTGTTTAAGCCCTAAAATAGACCCAGAAGGCCTAAGTCGGTATCCCTCACTTGTCTCCTTTTCTTTAGCACTTTAGGACTTTATTTATTCATTCATTCTGGCCTAGAACTTAGGTAACTTTTCCATAATCAACTGCTAGGACCAGCACAATTCTGCACATTTTCTTCCAGTGTCTCTCCTCAATATATTTGAAATTCAGCTCACAAAGATTTTATCTCCTTTTTCTCTCTTCTTCTCTTCTTTTTTTTTTTGTTTTCATTTTTGTTTTTGTTTTTATTTTTTTTAATGCAAGATGGATGACCTAATTGCATGCAGAATATGTATAAATGCTATGAATAACCTCAGGTTATACCCCCCATGCCTAAATCTGACAATGTTCTCATTGAAAAGCAAAAGCAAGGACAGATATTACCTGAGGTGGAGTTGGGATACCTCGCAAATCGGGCTCTAGAAGGGAAATAGAAGGAGACCCAAAGAAGATACGTAACAAACCTGGCCTGGCGAGTAAGTAACCCAAGATGTTGGCAAGTTGGTGATGGATAGTGAGGCCAAATACTTGCAAGAAGCAAGTGAAAAGAGGGTACTCCTGAGCTATTTGTGGAGGTTTTACATAATACACATGAGTAGTAACCTCCGGGAGTGTGCGACGAGGAGGCAAAGGCTCCTCAAGCAAATATGTGCAGGATACAGAGAGTGCGACGAAACATACCCTAAGACTAATGGGCTGACATGGAAAAGCGTCTATCCAAACTCGCCACTCTACCACAGGGTGCATTGGTCTGGATATTCCCCCGTTAATCAAAAGTGTGAGCAGAGATTTCAAGAAGCTACTTCTGCAGAAGTGTAAGTCTCTCAGGTGCGAGGTAGGGAAGAGTGCTAAAGAGGGTGTGAGTAGTTCAGCATTCATCCTTGATATCCATTCCAGTTCTTGAATGTTATCAAAAGCAGCCTTGGTTATTGATTGCCTTTCATGCTGCATATCATTTGTGGGCATGTCCTGGAATGGGCCCAAATGTTCGTCGTCCAATTGGAACCGCTCAAGGGTGTCACTTATTTCACTATCATGTAGAAGTGGTTTGGAAGCAACAGGATTGTGAGTGTCCTCAAAAATGACATCCCCAAGTTCTTGTTCAATGTTAAGATCCTGCTCATGGGGTGTATAGATTCTTTCCATAAGACTAGTAATTGCTTCCATTTCTTTCGATTGTTTGAGAGGATGATCTTGATAGTCAAAGGTATGTAGGAATCCGGATTTGGCTAATTCAATCAGATCCTTAGGGGGTAAGTCATCGAACAAAACATATTCACCCCTAAAGTCACTCCATACTTTGAGCCCGGGCTCCTCAAAGTCATCGTCATCCTCTTCTACATTTTGTGCCTCTTGACTCTGAGCCACAAGGCAAACTTTCATATCAGGATCATGTGCTTCCTCAAAAATCAACTCTTCGTGTCCCTGAGACCAATATTGATCTAATTCTTCCAATTCCGTCTCAAGTTTCTCATGGTCACTTGGGTTGGGGACTTGTGAATCCTCATAATATTCAATGACAGGTGTCGGTCCCATTGATAGAGTGTGGTTATTATCACTTCCTTCTAGTATGATTTCCTCTGGCATCCAAGACTCCTGGAATTTGTTAACTTCTAGATCACAATCCTCAGGGGGTTCTAACTAAGGTGCAAGGTCCTCAAAAGCATAAAGTATATGCTCAAGATCCCAAGGATGGGATACAGATTCCACCTCAAGATTCAGAATGGGAGAGGGGTGTTGGTGCTAGAGCACCACGATCATTTGTTTTGATGGTAACAAAACAAGTGTTATTTAACATTTGCACTTGGAGTCTTAGATTTCAGGTCAATTGCAAATGTAGACGTGATTAGATGGAATTCGAGCTCGCATCCAGAACGGATTGGAGGAGCTTGATGGAGAACATAGGAGATTCGCGAGGAGTAATAAATTGAAGATGGAAGGACAAGAAGAATAGGATAGAATTCTATTTATTCCTTTCATGTACTTTTGTCGTTATTTTCTTGCTCTTTATTTCCTTAGAACATTATGTTAAAGAGCCTCAAAGTACCCTAACAGTAGTCCTACGAACACCCGCACAACCCTAGGATACTTAGGTTTTCTGTAGAGAACTTAGAAAACCAATATAGGGTTCAAACAGAATTTCCAGACGTCTAATTCCCAAATCAGACGTCTGATAATGTGTTTTAAGACATCTGACTGTTGATTCAAACGTCTGATAACATTTAGGCTGGACATAGTTAGTTCTGTCTGATGAAATCAGACGTCCAGACCTTAGACCAGACATCTTAGGAGACGTCTGATGACCTTGCCAGACATCCAATTAGTGGACCGTTGGTTGTCTTAGCATACACTCAAGGATATGACCGTTAGAGCCTTATCAGACGTCCTTAAGCCTTTCCAGACGTCTGATAATTGACCGTTTTACCTCGACTGACCCGAAAATCTCTTCTCATAGATTTTCTAGCCGTTGCAAATCCATTCCCACGAAAAAGTAGGTTTCCAGACGTCCAGACATAGTGCCAGACGTCATGTATGTCGTCTGATGGACTTGCGCTAGAACCCTGTTTAGATCTGATCTAAGTCAGGAAGAGACCCGCCTAGAATCAGACGTCTGACCTTATTTTCAGACGTCTTAAAGTGGTCTTCCAGACGTCTGATGCCAGAATTAGACATCTGATTACCCTGTCAATGCAATCATTGTCCCTGATTTCGACCTGATTCTCTTGGGCTTTGCATCCAACGGCTATAGAAGCTTTCCTAAGCCTTCCAAAGCCTTCCTAAGGCCTCTATAAATAGAGGGGAGCCTTTGCACACCAACATACACCTAGATACACAAGACACACACCTTGCAATACACTTTCAAACCATTTTGTGTCTCTCTTTCTCTCTAAGCTCTAGTTCTACATCTAGAGAGCATCAAGCATTTGCGCACCCGCTCTCCCGTCGTAGTTCACGAGAGCGACGTTGCGCCGTCGCGTGGCTCACGCACCCGCGTCATCGATCTGACGCACTCCTTGCAAAGGGGAGTTTCCTAATTCCTATAGAAGCTAGGTTTAAAATAACTTTGTTGGCTTTATAGGATTATTTGTTATTTTATCTTTGTTATTTGGTTGGGTATTCGCTTTGTGAATTCCCGTCTCCTTCGTGGGACAAAATCCTTCTCGTGAAGAGAAGGGGTTGAGGAACGCTACCCTCGCACTTGTAACGTGGTTGTAATTGAGGTTGAATCACCCTCGTTTAAAGTAATTCGTTTAGTGGATTTGATCAACTTGGTTGATCGGAAAATCCTAACTCGAGAGGGTTAGGTGGTGGTTTTCACCCGATTTGGGTTTCCACCTAAAAATTATTGTGTACTCGTGTGATTGATTTTTTTATGAGATTGTTTATATTCTATTCCGCAATTTATTACGTCACCCCTCCTGGTAGGGACGAAATCTACACGGGGTTGACTAATTGACTGCAACCCATTTCATCAAAAGTAATGAAGATACTATCATTCGGGTTGAGTTCATCTAATGGGCCCATTTTCTCCTTCCAATTAAGATCAGGTGGATAGTCACCAAGATTGCCTTCTAGTGGGCATATCTCATGAGGGATGTCTAAGTGATAGCTACTCCTCAAAATAGGATCCTTGTTGTCATTGTTTTCCTTGAAATTATCTTGGTAATCGGGGATATAAGGGTAGGAATCAGAATTGACTATAGGAGGATCGCTAAGCTAGTTAATCTCTTCAGTTAATCTTTGATTATTCCTCAAAATCTCTCTCATAGAATCCATCATCTCTTTCTGTTGTTTTTGCATTTCTATCATAAAAGAGGAGAGGCTACCATCAAATTGAGTAGGATAGTCAATCTCAGGTTCAAGTTGCCTAGGAGTATCAGTCCAACCTAAATAAGACAAATCATGAAGGGTAGGCAGGTTGGGCATGGTCATGGAAGAGCTAGGGTTGGGATACCCTTCTCCTAGGTTCTGCTCACCACTAGGTTGGGGTTTAATCAGACCAATGTTCCTATAGTAGGAGTAGAAAGGATCCCAATGCTCATCAGAAGATGGATAACCGCAGGTATTGGGATTGGGTATTCTGGGGTGAACAGAAGTGAAGTAGTTATTATAATCCATTTGAAAACATGACTTGAAAAACACACCTCAATCAAACACAAGGCAATGGGACTTCTCTTTTCTTTCTTAGAGCAGATTTAAGCCAACCCTAAATCGACTCCTTAAAGTTTATCAAATGGAGTCAAGGTTGCACCTATCCGTTCCCACTTTAGTGGTATAAGAGGGAGATGTGACTTGAGATCCCTGACAAGCTCTTTAGAGAAGATAGAGGTTGTTTACGTTTTCTCTTGGTGGCAAAAGAAGTTTCACAATCAATTAAGTGTCTTAAGTCGACCTTCGAGTGCCCTAGGACTTATGCTTTTCTTAGATGATACTCTCAGGTGATCAAGTGAGAAGTTACTCCAAGGACGAATAAAGGGATGCAAGTAGAGCGAACCCTTCCTTTGAGGCGATGCGTAAGCAGTGCTTCTTAACTACCCTTTTGTTCCTTTAAGGGGTGTCCCCCTCCGTGAAGTATCAAAACACTCGATCAAAAGATAGTACCACCACCACAAAACAAGATAGGAGGGTCTGCACCGATAAAGAGATCAATGCCTATAGCCTTAAGGGATCGAGCCTTTGTGCGGTGCCTAATGTGCGTGCTCAGTGCCAGAAGTGTGCATCACACCGCAAATCTTTTATTATTTTGAAAACACAGACAAGTTCCTTTGAATCAGATCAAGTGTAATTTGATTTTAAGGTCGAATCTGAGTATCAGTCCCAATTTCAGTTAGGCGACCATTGAATTAATAAATTCAATCAATTTGGTGGTCTTAAATTTTAATCCAAATGCAAATGCGTGGATAGGAGCTGGATGCAAAGTTAGAAAGGTATACCTATCTCCAGCAATCTTCGTCCAATGATGTACGCAATGCAAAGAAAAGATCTAGTATGCTGCTCAATCACCCCTAAATGCACGCACCTAAGGGTATGCAACTTCTAAGCAGGCAGCTCGATAATTTCTTTTGTTTGTTTTAGAGGCAAGAAAGCTGAAATTTAACTTTCACACACAGAAAAAAAATATAGCCCTAGCCTCTAAAGAATGTGGGGACAGACCCCCGAAAATAAGCCCCAATTACTACAAGGGCGAGAAGACAGAAATAAAACTGCGACGAAGGAGAGTACCCTGTGAGAGCGGGATCCAAGTCTCCTACGTCTTCTCCACGTGTGAACGTCGCTCAAGGTCGATGTCATCGCTCTGCTCGCCTGTCGTCTCGTCAAATTCCTCGCACAAAAAGATAAAGAATGATCAGATAATCGCGCAACTCAGAATACTCAGAAATAATCAGGTGAATATATTGCGTCTGTTGCCTCCTCGGCAATGGCGCCATTTGATCGCGAGGTTTTTCGCTTTGCAAATGATATCAGAAAAATATGTCATCGCAATATGTAATGTGGTAGAAAAAATCTCGATCAAAGTTACTAAAATACTAAAATAATACCACACTTCGGGTCGTATCCACAGGGAGACATAGAACCAATAAGATCACCAATAATCATGTTCAAGAAAAATAAATTGCCATTGATATCCATGCATCATGGGAGGAAAGAAAACAAAATACATTAACTAGTAATTCCAATCCTTCAATATTGTCATAAATAACCAAGAACAGAAGGGCCACCCACAAATTTCCCGTAATAAAATAATCAATATCAAAATCCCATTCTTTGGCAATGGCAATCAATGTAATTTTTAATTAAGCCAAAAATAGAGGATTTGCTACCGCGGAGGAGAGGGCGCACGTGGAGGAGGAGAGGATGGTCGGCCTTGCCGAGCTCGAAGGAGGTTAGCGTTGTCGAGAGCTTCGCGTTGGAGGTTGCACCAAGGAAAACGATGACCGGTGGCGGTCGGCCGGTGGGAAGGTTGGTCGGCGGTGGCAACAGCTCGTCGGCGGTCATGGCTGCTGTTAGCGTGTCTGAAGGCGTGGCCGAGCTCGTGGGGTCGAGAAGAACTCAACGGGGGTGACGGTGCGGAGAATGGTGGCGCGGAGAGGTGGTTGCATGTGGGGTGTAACCGACGATGTTGGGTTCCTCCGTGGTTGTCTGGAGGTTGAAGATGAAGGAGACGAAGGGGCGTAACCGTCCACTCGCTGGAGATAGAGGAAGGCTGCAGAGCGGGCACGTGAGGAGATAAGGTGGTGGCGGTGCTCAGGGCCTGCGCACGAGGAGGAAGGCCGCAGGGCCGGCACGTGATGCGCACGAGGAGGAAGGCCGCAGGGCCGGCACGTGAGGGGCTGCGAGCGTGGCTGGCCGCGCTGCTGTCTGTGGTGCTGCTCCTGTTGCGCACGCTAGTGGCTACGCGTGGTAGGCGCCGAGGAGAGCGGTGAGTGGTCGGCGCGGTGAGGGAAAGGCACACGGTTGCAGTGAGGAGGACATGGCGTCAAGGAGCGCACTGTCACCACACTCTCTTCGAGAGGAAGTACGGTTACAGTTGGAGGGCTCCCAGTGGCAAAGTCTTAGGAAAACGATAGAGGTTGCTGGAGTGCGATCGTGGGGAACTTGCGATCGTGGCAAGGGAGAAGTCGTGGTGTTGACGGTGGAGGCTCGTGGTGGCGTAGAAGGCACACGGTGAAGGTGGCTGCTTGCAGGGAGGAGAGGTGGAGAAGGAGAGCTTCTTCCCCGTGGAGGGGAGATGGGATTCCTACGCCTTTTTTTTTCTTGTTATATAAAGAAAGAGAGAGAGAGAATTAGAGAGGGAGTCAGAGAAGGAAAGAGTCAAAGAGAGAAGGAGAGTATTTTATGCTACCAAATAGAGAGGAGAGAATTGAGGGAGAGAGATAGATTCGTGAGAGAGATATTTAGGTAAAAACAAACAAGGGAATGTGCTTGAATATTTGAGAGACATATAAGAATGTCTTTAAAATTTATTCTCTTACTATATTTTGCTAAAACAAAATCCCACATATCTCAAATCAAGTTTTGATGTGATGCCCTTGCCTTTTAATTAATCCTCCCATATAAAGATTAATGCAATTAATACTTGAAATGATAAATCTAAAACTCACATCATTTTATCAATACTAAACATGCTTTAGATTAAATTCTCATCCCAATAATATTCTACTTAAGCACTAAATTAGTACACTAAAATGGACATATCAGTGCCTGTTTGGGGTGTTTAAGACGTCTGGACTAACCGTCAGACGTCTGTCCGGACGTCTGGATGAAGGGCCAGACATCTGAAAGTGGGAAAATATCATACATTCTTTTCATTCTGCGCGCGGGCAGTGTGCAGAGTTCCTCTCTCTCCTCCATACCCCTTAACCCTAACCCCCTTCCTATTTAAAACCCTCCCCACCAACCACCACCTCCACACCTTCCTCCAACCAGCCTTCACCTTCCTCCCAGCCTTCCGTGCAATCAGTGGAGAGGAAGAGAGAGAGAGGCGGGACGCGGAGGAGGAGAGTGTAGCGAGAACGTGGGAGGGTCGAGGCCGAAGGAGCTCGACGGAGCTCTTGCGGGAGCTCGGAGGAGCTCGCACGAGCGGCGGTAGGCACGCGCGCAAGGAGGAGGGGCTCGGGGAGGTGACCTCCTGGCCCTCTGCAGCTGCTGAGGCTGCTGCGGCATGCTGCAGGCGACACTGCGAGAGGAGAGACGTCGCAGAGGAAGTTCTGGTATTGGAAATTTTCCAATATCAGACATCTAGAGGGTGGACCAGACGTCTGGGGAGGTATCAGGACGTCCGGAGCTGAAGCTGGATGTCTGAAAGCATATTATCGTGCAGAGGTATGTGTTTCCTACACTACTTTCCGCCATGCAAACCGTAGCGCAAAAATGTCGGGCTAAAATTGGTTTTGTGTTTTTTGTACACAGGTGCAGGGTGTTAGAAAGGTACGCAGTGCACCTTTCCAGGCACTTTTGGACGTCTGACCGCATCGCCAGACATCCGACAGCACTTTCAGACGACCGGAGGCATAGTCCAATGTTGGGAACTTCCTTCAGACGGTCGCAGAGGGATCCGGACGTCTGAGGAACCCACAGGAGACACAAGGTAGGATCTGACGTCCTTTAAGACATCTGGGACTAGTCCCAGACATCTAATTTTGGATAGTATGGGTGTTTTTGGCCCATTCAGGGCCCAAACGGAAGCGAATTTCTACAAACGAAGTATCGTTGTTTTCCGCTTGAGTTTCTTTACATGTTAGTGTAAAGTATCCACTGTTTTGACCCATCTGATGCAAATTAGTCGCTGGTACAAGTTACCAACCGATGGCATGTTCGGGGCCCGCGGAGATGACGAGATCTGCGACGCAGGCCCCCATTCCTCCCATGACACCTGGTAGAGTGGTTTATAGTATTATTCTGATTAAATAAATGAACTACATACTTAGAATAACTCGAATGAACCCTAGGATGAGAATGAACCCTAGGGCAGAAACGAATGAGCATGGTTGAGCTATACTGTCTACTTGAGATGCCTGTAAAACTGTAAATGCTAGCAAACGTACTGGTTATTTAATATGATGCCTTGTTAGTTAGAAAATCACGAGCTACTTGTTTAAGAATAGAAACGGAAATGTAAATAGAGAGATATGAAAGTTTGGAATACAAAACGAAAGGAATACCAGCATGAACCCTACGGGGAATTATGAGTAAAACTCCTGTAGATGGGAAGCGAGCTGACCCTTGTGTACATGGTACCAAGGAGAGCGATTGTCCCTTTTAGTGTAGAGGGGGAGCCAGCCACCCCTTGGGTTGAGACTTGGGGTAGGAGTGGTCACTCTACACCGACTCCTGTTGGCCTTCGCCTATGTGGTACCGATGTGAGCTACTAGTGTAGGGAGGGAGTTAGCCGCCCCACGGGACCCGGGGTTAGGACTAGCCAACCTACATCGACTTTTAGGCCCTCTGGGCAAACCGAGGTAGTCGGACGAGGGTACGCGAACTATGGAAGGGCGAGACCCCTGTTTGGTTCTGAGAGGGCAAGGCCCTATACTGTTCTGTGTTGTACTTTGGGCGTACCCGCTAGCGGAAACGACTGACCGCATGCCAGTGCGGGGTAGCTACCCATGCGCTTATCATGCGTGTCGTAGTCACCACTACGTCGCAACAGTGACCTCGGGGTGGTTGACTGGGTGTAGGACTACCACGAGGGGCTCTCCCGGCCAGGAGAGCACCACGTGCACCTTCTACTCCTCGGAAAAGACAGCAATAAAGATCGTTCCCACAAGGAACAAGCAAGATCAAGAAATACTTGGATCCTTTGTGAAATAAATGAACCAGAAATATATAAATGAGATAAATAGAAATGAAAATAAAACCTAGTTGCTTACTTTACTTTACTTTACTTACACATAAATAATGTAAACACCACTCTACTCAGCGTTCGCAGACTCTGTCTTTTCGTAACTTTGTTTAGGACCAGGAGTTGAGCAGCCTGAGTTTCTGACTGCAGAGGGTGCTGGGCCCAGCTGTTACGAACCGGTTCCCGAATCCCTACAGGACACGAGAATCGGACCGACTCGACTGATCCCAAGACCCAGTCATCCAACGATAAAGTAACCAAAAAATAATAAAATAAACCACATTCACCATGCAAGTAACTAACAGTAACAAAAGTACAGCAGTAAAGAAAAGAACTACTACAGTACATACCACCACAACAGTAGAGAATTAAAAATAGGTACAGAATATGAATTTTTACAATAAAAGAGTACAAGGTGAAACAGAAATGCTCACTACAACAGAAAAATGGTACAACAAAAGTACAACTACTGGCCTTTACTATGCCCAGCACCCTCTGCAGCCGCAGCCTCTGGCTGCTCAACACCTGGTCCTCAAAAGGTGACAAAGGTGACACGTCAGCGAAACGATGAGTAGAGTGGCAACCAACTAGCTAAGAAAACAGTAAGGTGAACAAGTAGCTGTTATTCTTAATCTCTTTATTTTTCTATTTACTCATTATTGAATTATTCCTCAGATCTTTCTCTTAATCTCGAATGTTCCTCGTGGGAACGATCTTGATTGCAGTCCTTTCCGAAAAGTAGAAGTAGCACGTGGTGCTCTCCTGGCCGGGAGAGTCCCCCGTGGTGGTCCTACCCTCAGTCAACCACCTCAAGGTTGCTAACAGATGTAACGGTAATTACGGCACGCACGATAAACGCACAAATAGCTACCCCGCACTGGCACGCGATCAGTCCTTTCCGTTAACGGGTGCGTCCCAAAGCACAGCACGGAACCAGTATAGGGCAGAGCCCTCTCAGTAACAAGGGTCCAGCCCCTTCTCAGTAACCAAACAGGGGTCTTGCCCCTCCACAGTCCACGCACCCTCTGTTACGAACGCGGCTTCAAGACGTCTTTTAAGACGTCTTGGAGGTGGCCCATACGTCTGACCAGACGTCTGGGATTTGATTTCTGCGGCACGGTGGATTTCGTCTGCACGCCTGCTCACGCAGACCTGCAGATGCCTCTTTTCCCCTCTCTCCTACGGGCGCAGGCACTGCCCCCCTCTCTCTCTCCCCGCGCGACTTTAAAAAGGGCCCTCGCCCTCTCCCTCACTCTCATCTCCTCTGTTTCCTTCTTCTCCTTCCAGCCGGTGCGAGAGTGAGCGAGCGGCGGCAGCGGCAGCCGAGGCGGGTGTGCGAGAGGAGGCGTTGCGCGAGGGAGGAGACGTCGGCCGTGAGGGCTCGAGTTTGCCGGGGCAACTGGAGCCGGCCGGCGGGGGAGCAGCGGGCGTGGAGTGACGCAGGAGGGCCGCTACAGTTCGAGCAGCAGGCGGACGAGGCGCGGCGCGGCCGTGCGTCGCGGGCGGAGAGCGCGTCAAGCTTTAATTCTGGAAATTTTTCCAGAATCAGACGTCTGGGCTTCCAACCAGACGACGGTGAAGACGTCTGGAGGACTATCCAGATGTCTGGCAAGTAAGTTATTTTTCGTCCTTCGTCCTTTTCTGCGACCGTTGTACTGAGAACGATAAGTGGGTACGTACAGATTCTGAGATTCGCATCCAACGCGAATCAGACGTCTGGCCGCAGTGCCAGACGACGGGAACGACTTCTAGACGTCCGGGGTGACCATCGGACGTCTGGGAACTAGGCCAGACGCCCCCGCAGGCTTTTGGACGTCTGAGAGACTACGCAGAACAAAGGTACCATCTGACCCACTTTTTAAGACGTCTGGAAGAGGTTCCAGACGTCTGATTTTGGACTGTTTCGTCGTTTTCGACCCGTTAGGGCCCGTTCAGAGTCCGTTTTCCGCGTTTCGAGTTGCGTTCTTTTCGGAATAAGATCCTCTACCCGTTTACAGTAGTTATATACTGTTCTGAGAAATTCCTTGTGTTTGATCCTTGTGTTAGGACCCCGTTCCATTGCAGTCTCGGGAGTTGCAGAGGCGCGCAGGATTTCCGACCACGCCCCCAGTACTTCCGTTGTAGCTGGTAGAGTGGCTTTAAAGTTATTAACATAATTTGTTACAATTATGGAACGATTAATAGAACCTAGGGCATTGCATGAATCCTAGGAATGAGATACCAGATTGAATGATAGAACCTAGGGCATTGCATGAATCCTAGGAATGAGAAACTAGATTGAATGATAGATCCTAGGGTATTGCATGAATCATAGGACTGAAAAACTAGATTGAATGATAGATCTTAGGGTACGGCATGAATCCTAGGACTGGAAAACTAGTGATATGATTATAGATATTGCAGTCTTGGGAAACGTGGAAAGGAAATAATAGCTGCCTGTAAATTGGTTTAACAGCTGCCTGTTATGAATAAATGAACATGACTGAGAATATGGGTTGTATGAACGTGAAACTGAAAGGGGTGAAACTGAAATTTGTTGAGTTAAAAGAGCTGGAACCCTACGGGGAATTAGGAGTAGAACTCCTGGAAAGTGAATGGAATAGAATTGGGGAAGTGAGCTGGCCCTTGAGTACGGAGTACCAAGGAGAGCGACTGTCCCCCTGTTTAGAACAGAGCGGAGCTAGCCGCCCCAGGGACCCGGGGTTAGGTCTGGCCACTTTGTACCGACTTGCTGGCCCTCGTGTACACAGTACCGAGGAGAGCTACTAGTGTAGGGCTAGTACTAGCTACCCCACGGGCCTCGGGGTTCTGCTAGCTCACCTACACCGACTTGTTAGGCCCACTGGGCAAACCAGGGTAGTCAGGCGAGGGTGCGCGGACTGTGGAGGGGTAAGGCCCCTGTTTGGTTACTGTGGAGGGGTTGGACCCCTGTTACTGAGAGGGCTCTACCCTATACTGGTTCCGTGCTATGCTTTGGGTGCACCCGTTAACGGAAACGACTGACCGCGTGCCAGTGCGGGTTAGCTACCCGTGCGTTTACCGCAAGTGCCGTAGTCACCGTTACGTCTGTCAGTGACCTTGGGGTGGTTGACTGAGAGTAGGTTCACCACGGGGGACTCTCCCGGCCAGGAGAGAACCACGTGTTACTTCTACTGTTCGGAAAAGACTGCAATCAAGATCGTTCCCACGAGGAACATTCGAGATCAAGTGAAGGATCTGGGAAATAGATAGATGGTGAAACAATAGAAAGACGTAAATAAAGGAAGAAAGAAAATAAAACAGCTTCTGTACACTTTACTGCTTCTTTAGTTAGCTGCCACTCTACTCAGCATTTTGCTGACGTGTTACACTCATTACTTTTCAGGACCAGGTGTTGAGCAGCCAGGGTCAGCGACTGCAGAGGACGCTGGGCCGAGTAGGGTCCAATAGAGTTACCATTGTTCTTTTGTGCCATTTTTGTTCCACTGTAGTGAGTAGTTCTTGTTACTCTCTGTACTTTTATTTACTTGTAGTTCATGTTATGTTAAATGTTGTTCTACTGTTGCGGTGGTACATGCTGTAGTAATTCTTTTTCTTACTGCTGTATTTTGTTACTGCTAGTTATATTTCATGTTGAATGTGGTTTATTTTACTGCTCTTTTGGTTACTTCCTCATTGGACGACTAGGTCTTGGGATTGGTCGAGTCGGTCCGGTTCTCGTGTCTCGTAGGGACTCGGGAATCGGGTCGCTACACCCTCACCTGACTACCCTAGTTTGCCCAATGGGCTTAACAAGTCAGTGTAGGACGACTAGCTGAACCCCGGGACCCATGGGGTAGCTAGCTCTCTCCCTACACTAGTAGCTCTCCCCGGTACTGTGTACGCGAGGGCCAAAAGTCGGTACAAAGTGGCCAGACCTAACCCCAGGTCCCTTGGGCGGCTAGCTCCGCTCTGCACTAAAGAGGGGGACAGTCGTTCTCCTTGGTACTCCGTACTCAAGGGCCAGCTCACTTCCCCATCCACTTTCCCAGTTCCATTCTATTTATTTTCCAGGAGTTCTACTCCTAATTCCCCGTGGGGTTCATGCTCATATTTCTTAGGCCAAGCCATACTAGGTTTCATCATTTCAGTTCCATTCACATTTAGCGCGTGTTTCCAACATTTAATATCAATTTATATACAAGCAGCTCAAATTTAATTTCCAAACAACAGGAAATACATGTAGCGGTTACTAACAGCAGTACTCTACATTTCACAGGCAGCTGTTATCCAATTACAGGCAGTTATCATTATTCTGTCTACTTATCCAAGACTGCAATTCAGGTATTCAAGACATTCGTTTCAGTGTTTCTATTCCTAGGATTCATGCCACATCCTAGGATCTATCATTTAATCTAGTTTTCAGGTCCTAGGATTCATGCCATTCCTTAGGATCTATCTTTCATTTCAGAGATGTATTAATGTTTGTAAATAATTAAGGGGAGCCACTCTACCCACAAAACTGGGAGTAATGGGGGCATGTTCGGCAGGTCCACATGCCTCCGCAACCCCCAAAGCCGCAACAAAATGAGGTCCTAACACAAGGATCAATCACAAGGAACCACTTAGAACAGGATACAAGTACTTTAAACAACTAGAGGAACTAATTCTGAGAAGAAAGGAATCTTAAACGCGGAAATCGGACCTTGAACGGACCCTAAACGGGTCAAAAATGACAATTCTGACTCAAATCAGAAGTTTGGAACACCTTCCAGACGTCGTAAAAAATGGTCCAGGTCATACCTCACTCTACGCTGCTCCTCAGACGTCCAGGGATCCTGCTGAATCGTCTAAACCCAGTTCTAGATGTCCGACCACCTCTCCAGACGTCTGGAGACACTCTCCGTCGTCTGGTGCTGTGCCCAGACGTCTGAACTGCGTGGGAGGGCATGTCCCCGCACCTTCCCGGAACGAAACCTGCACGTGCGACGAAGGCCTCCTAACCTGACACGTCTCAGCACTTTGGCAGAATGGCCTGCATGGCCGTATCCACAAAAAGGAGGTAGAGGAGAAATTTCGTACCTCTCAGACGTCTGGAGCTCCCTCCAGACGTCGCCCGCGTCGTCTGCACGTAAGTCCAGATGTCTGATTCTGGGAAAATTTACCAGAATCAGAACCTCCTCGCCTTCTTCCCGCTGCGCGCGAGCTTGCCACGCAGCCGCTCGTCCGCTGCTCGAGCTGCAGCAACACCAGGAGAGATCTCCCCTGCACAACGCCACTCCGCGCGCACGCCAGCCGGCCTCGAGCTGCTCCGGCGGGCTCTCTCTCTTCCTCGCGCGCTCTCCCTCTTCTTCCCTCTCACTGCACCTCTTCCTCTCCGCACGCACCCGGCAGCAGCTGCTGCCCTCGCTCTCTCTCTCTCTCGTGCTCACGCTTAAAGAAGGAGGAGACGGTGGGGTGGTGAACGAGGGAGAGGAGAGGGGTATTTGAAGGTGTGGGAGAGGTGTCCGCAGGATGGTGAGGGAAGAGAGAGCAGAAAAGAGGGCGCCGAGTTACAGTCTGCGCGCAGTACGCGCCCAGACTCGCGATCGTACGCACGCCAAAATTAATTTCCAGACGTCTGGGAAGATGTCCAGACATCTGACCAAATGTCTGGACCAACTCCCAAACATCTTAAAAGTGTTTGATGTCTCGGTCTTAACAACATAACAAACTCAAAGGAAGTTTCGTCCCCGAAACTTGCGCTAACTAGGGTGCGGAAAAAGAACAATAAACGCATAACAAACTCAAAGAGGACCGAAGCTGGTCCGAAAAGACATACCCTCAAAGTGCTCTGGGTATCGCTCCCGCATCGCCGCCTCAGGCTCCCAGGTAGCCTCCTCGTACCGCTGGCTCCTCCATAAAACCTTCACCAGGGGTACTTGCTTCCATCTCAGACTCCGGACGGCTTTGTCAAGAATCTACACTGGCCGCTCGGGGTAGGTCAGGTCGTCACCCACCTCGATGCTCTCGTAGCTCAGGACGTGACTGGGATCGAAGGCGTACTTCCTGAGGTTGGACACGTGGAACATGTCGTGCACACCAGAAAGCTGGGGAGGAAGGGCAAGCCTGTAAGCAACGGGTCCAACCTGCTCCAGGACCTCAAAGGGTCCCACGAACCTCGGTGCGAGCTTCCCTCTCACCCCAAACCGCTGCAGGCCCTTCATGGGCGAAACACGAAGGAAGACGTGGTCCCCAACCTCAAACTGCACCTCTCGACGTTTCCGATCTGCATAGCTCTTCTGTCTGTACCTGACAGTGCGGAGTTGGCTGTGAATCTGCTCGATCACCTCCTGACTCTGCCGGATCAGCCTGGGGCCAACCTCCCACTTAGTCACCACCTCAACCCAACTCAAGGGTGTCTTACACCTCTGTCCGTACAGAGCCTTGTAGGGTGCCATGCCGATGCTCGAGTGATAACTATTATTATATGCAAACTCCGCCAGGGGCAAGTGCTCCTCCCAAGATCCCCTCCAGTTCAGTACACAAGCACGCAAAAGGTCCTCAAGTGTCTGTATCGTGCGCTCAGACTGTCCATCCGTTTGGGGGTGGTATGCTGTACTGAACCTCAACCGCATCCCTAGGGCCTGCTGAACATAGCCCAAAACTGGGACGTAAAACAGGTATCCCGGTCGGATACGATCTCCTGCGGAACTCCGTGTAGATGTACCACGTTGCGGATATACCTCTCTACCAACTGTGCTGGTCCCAAGGTGACTCGGATCGGCAAGAAACGTGCCGTCTTCGTCAATCTGTCAACGATCACCCAGACTGCGTTGTGTCCTCGCTGGGTAACGGGCAAGCCCACCACTAAGTCCATGGTGATGCTCTCCCACTTCCACTCTGGCACTGGAAGTGGCTGTAACGGCCCTGCAGGCCTCTAATTCTCGGCCTTCACCTGCTGACACACTAAACACTGCTATACGAATTCACCCACATCCCGCTTCATCCCCCTCCACCAAAAGTCACGTCTCAAATCATGGTACATCTTTGTGTTTCCGGGATGTATGGCGAACCTGGAACCATGTGCCTCAGTCAGGAGCTCTCTCAACAGCTCCTCGTCCCTAGGAACGCACAAACGTCCCCTCATGCGCAGTACCTGGTCTATAAAAGAGAAGTCCCCAGGGTCCCCTGACAGCACTCTGTCACGCAATAACTGTAAGTATGGGTCTGCCATCTGTCCAGTGATGATGCGGTCTATCAACTCTAGCCTCGTCTGTCGTGTCACCGTCACTGCCCCATAGTGCCCCAGTAACTCTAGGGGCCACCAACTGCCCATCTCCTCCATGAGGCTCCAACTCTACACCTGTAAACTGGCCAAGTGGGCGGGCGCCTTCCGGCTCAAGGAGTCAGCCACCACATTGGCCTTTCCCGGGTAGTAGGAAATACTGCAGTCATAGTCCTTCAGGAGCTCCAACCAACGTCTCTGTCTCATGTTGAGCTCCTTCTGATCAAACAAGTATCTGAGGCTCTTATGATCTGTGAAAATCTCGAAGGCCTCACCGTACAAGTAGTGCCTCCAAGTCTTCAGCATGAAGACGACAACTGCCAGCACCAGGTCGTGGGTATGGTAGCTATGCTCATGGGGCTTCAGTTGCCACGAAGCGTAAGTGATAACGTGACCCCTCTGCATGAGCACACCCCCTAACCCCTGCAAAGAGGCGTCCGTGTACACAACGAACCTGCCATTACTGTCTGGGATGGTGAGCACAGGAGCCGAAGTCAGCCTCTCCTTCAGCTCCTGAAAACACGCCTCACAAGCGTCTGTCCAAGTAAAGGGCACGTCCTTCCGGGTCAGCTGTGTCATAGGACGTGCAATCTGCGAGAAGCCCCTGATAAACGGCCTGTAGTAGCCTGCCAGTCCCAAGAAACTGTGGATCTCAGTAATCATACGCGGTCTCTCCCACCTGAGTACTGCCTCAACCTTGGCTGGGTCCACAGCCAAGCCATCCTCAGAGATCACATGACCCAAGAAGGTCACCTCCCTCAACCAAAACTCGCACTTGCTGTATTTGGCGTACAGCCTACGTCGTCTCAGTGTGTCCAAAACCATCCGCAAGTGTTGTCCATGCTACGTCTAATCTCGAGAATAGATGAGCACATCATCAATAAATACCACCACGAACTGGTCCAAGTACGATCTAAACACCCGGTTCATCAAATCCATGAAGGCAGCAGGGGCATTGGTCTGCCCAAAGTGCATGACCAGAAACTCGTAGTGTTCGTACCGGGTGCGGAAAGCTGTCTTAGAGACGTCTGCCTCCTTGATCCTCAACTGGTGGTATCCTGACCTCAAGTCGATCTTGGAGAATACCGTGGCACCTCGCAGCTGGTCAAACAAGTCATCAATCCTCGGCAGCAGAAACCTGTTCTTGATGGTGACCCTATTCAGCTGTCTGTAGTTCACACAAAGGCGTAGGGTATGATCCTTTTTCTTTGCGAACAATACCGGGGCTCCCCATGAAGACGCACTTGGCCTCACAAATCCCTTCTCCAGAAGATCCTACAACTGAGACTTGAGCTCTCGCAGCTCAAGTGGTGCCATCCTGTACGGTGCTGTGGAGATGGGGCTGGTCCCCGGTACCAGTGAGATCTCAAACTCGATCTCACACCCGGGCGGTAGTCCTGGCAACTCATCTGGGAACACATCGGGGTACTCTCTGACCACCGGGATACTCTAGAAGTCTGCCACAGGGCTGGGCTCCGCCACCACACAAGCTAGGAAGCTCGCACACCCCTGGCTCAAAAGTCTTGCTGCCCGAAGTGCAGAAATACACCTGAAGCCTCCGTCCACTGGCTGCCTGTGAAACTCGAAAGAAGGCAACTACGGTATAGAGAAGACGATCTTCCTCTCAAAGTAGTCCACCAAGGTGTGATAAGCAGACAGCCAGTCCATCCCTAGAATTACGCCAAAGTCCTCCATCTGTATCACAATCAGGTCAGCGGGAAGGCTGTGTCACCCAACACTGACCTCACAACCTGTGTACACCTCCTCAGCTACAAACAGCTAACTACTCGGACCTCTGATTGCGAACGGATCCTCTAACAACATACAGTCTTGCCCCAAACTAACCACAAAACTAGCAGCGACAAACGAGTGCATAGCGCCAGAATCGAAAAGCATGTAAACAAGTCTGTCGGAAATTAAAACCATACCTGCCACCACTGAACCCGAAGCTCTGGCATCCCTGTGTGTCAGGGCGTTGATATGCCCCTCGGCCCTAAGTGCGGATGAAGCAGCCACACTCTGCGTCAGACGGGTAGCCGCTGGCCGGTACCCTCCCCACGACTGCTGTTCTCCTCCTCGCACCTGGAAACCACGGCCTCCTGCTCGCCCTCCAGTGCTCGGCGCAGGAAGCATCTGCTGACCTCCAACCCTAGACGGGCAGTCCCTCCTGATGTGGCCCGGCTGGCCACACTAGTAGCAAAGGGGGACTCGACTCTCGCCCTCAGTGGGTCCCTGCTGACGACTGGGCGGGGGTCCGATGCTAGCAGCTAGCCCCTGTCGGGGGCCCCAAAGGACACTGATGGCCCCGCAAAGTGTGACGACTCTCCTGCGGGCGCCACGTGCCTCCTCTCTCGTCGGCCCTGTGAGAAGACTGGCTGGTGCGGTCGCTTCTGCCCGCTGTCAGTGTCACGTGCGGACGGGTTGGTTTCTTCATACGTCATAGCTGCCTCCACCACCCTCAAGAACGTAGGCAGCTTTAGGGGTTTGACATACCCCCGAATAGCAGGCCGGAGCCCCTCGGTGAACCTCCAAAGGCGCTCCTCCCCAGTAGCCACAGCTGTCGCTGCAAAACGAGACAGCTCCAGGAAATGCGTATGGTATGCGCTCACAGTCATCGTCCCCTGGTGGAGAGTGTGGAACTCCCGCCTCCTCTGGTCCTACCACGTCTGGGGGAAGTACTGCTCGCAGAAGAGGGTGATGAACTGGTCCCAAGTCAGCTCGTCCCTCTCCTAACCCCTGACCGCCCTCCACTACCTGTGTGCCGCGCTCTCCAGCTGGTACGTGGCAAAGGCCACGCGACACTACACAGGAGGGCGAAGGGTGTCAAAAACCTTCTTGATCTACTCGAGCCTGTCCTCCGCCTCGGTCGGGTCCTCATCCCCCTTGAAGGAGGGGGGCTTCACCTTCCAGAACTGTCCGAAATGCTCAAAGTGGCACTGAAGTGGAGAAGCTGGTACGCCTCCTGGTAAAGAAGCCTCGTGCTCGGAAGTGCCAGAGGAAGGTAGGGGTGGTGGAGGCCCACCCTCTCCCCCGCGTCCAGTGCCATGTCCGTCTCGTGGTCCCACAGAGGACTCCCCCTCTGCAACCCCAGGGAGGGGCGCTCGAGGCGGCGGGTGAAGCTCCTCTCGCACGACGTCTCATATCAGTTGGGCGAGGTCCTGGGCTTGAATGCCTGGGAGCAGTGGCTGGTCCATTGAGGCGTTGGGCTCAACGCGCCCGCCCCTCCAACCTCGTCCTTGGCCGCATCCGCGGCCCGCCTCGCTACCTCCTCGTCGAGGCACCTCCTGCAAGGATACGCGAATACAGAACAGAAAAGACATCAATACTTATCGATATTCAACGAATAAGTCTTAAAACAGATGTCAAAAGGTATGTTGTGGTGGCTACTCTAGTTACAGGCACGTGAATTGGTTATTTCCCAGCCAGTTGGTTCACTTCTCATGACGACCTTGCTCTGATACCATCTTGTTACGACCCGGTTCCCGAATCTCTACAGGACACGAGAATCGGACCGACTCGACTGACCCAAGACCCAGTCATCCAACGAGAAAGTAACCAAAAAGTAGTAAAATAAACCACATTTACCATGCAAGTAACTAACAGTAACAAAAGTACAGCAGTAAAGAAAAGAACTACTACAGTATATACCACCACAACAGTAGAGAATTAAAAACAGGTACAGAATATAAATTTTTACAATAAAAGAGTACAATGTGAAACAAAAATGCTCACTACTACAGAAAAATGGTACAACAAAAGTACAACTACTGGGCTCTACTAGACCCAACACCCTCCGCAGCCGCAAGCTCTGGCTGCTCAACACCTGGTCCTGAAAAAGGTGACAAATGTGACACGTCAACGAAACGCTGAGTAGAGTGGCAACCAGCTAACTATGAAAACAGTAAAGGTGGACAAGTAGCTTTTTTTTTATTTCTTTATTTATTTCTCTATTTACTCTTTCTTGAATTATTTCTAAGATCTTTCTCTTGATCTCGAATGTTCCTCATGGGAACGATCTTGATTGCAATCTTTTCCGAAAAGTAGAAGTAGCACGTGGTGCTCTCCTGGCCGGGAGAGTCCCCCGTGGTGGTCCTACCCTCAGTCAACCACCCCAAGGTCGTTGACAGACGTAACGGTGACTACGGCACGTGCGATAAACGCACGAGTTGCTACCCCGCACTGGCACGCGATCAGTCGTTTCCATTAACGGGTGCGCCCCAAAGCACAGCACGGAACCAATATAGGGCAGAGCTCTCTCAGTAACAAGGGTCCAACCCCTTCTCAGTAACCAAACAGGGATCTTGCCCCTCCACAGTTCGCGTACCCTCACCTGACTACCCTGGTTTGCCCAGTGGGCCTAACAAGTCGGTGTAGGACGGCTAGCTGAACCCCGGGGCCCGTGGGGTGACTAGCTCTCTCCATACACTAGTAGCTCTCCCCAGTACTGTGTACGCGAGGGCCAAAAGTAAGTACAAAGTGGCCAGACCTAACCCCGGGTCCCTGGGGCGGCTAGCTCCGCTCTGCACTAAAGAGGGGGACAGTCGTTCTCCTTGGTACTCCGTACTCAAGGGCCAGCTCACTTCCCCATCCACTTTCCCAGTTCCATTCTATTTATTTTCCAGGAGTTCTACTCCTAATTCCCCGTGGGGTTCATGCTCATATTTCTCAGGCCAAGCCATACTAGGTTTCATCATTTCAGTTCCATTCACATTTAGCGCGTGTTTCCAACATTTAATATCAATTTATATACAAGCAGCTCAAATTTAATTTCCAAACAACAGGAAATACATGTAGCCGTTACTAACAGCAGTACTCTACATTTCACAGGCAGCTGTTATCCAATTACAGGCAGTTATCATTATTCTGTCTACTTATCCAAGACTGCAATTCAGGTATTCAAGACATTCGTTTCAGTGTTTCTGTTCCTAGGATTCATGCCACATCCTAGGATCTATCATTCAATCTAGTTTTCAGGTCGTAGGATTCATGCCATACCCTAGGATCTATCATTCAATCTAGTTTTCAGGTCCTAGGATTCATGCCATACCCTAGGATCTATCCTTCATTTCAGAGATGTATTAATGTTTGTAAATAATTAAGGGGAGCCACTCCACCTGCAAAATCGGGAGTAATGGGGGCGTGTTCGGCAGGTCCACGTGCCTCCGCAACCCCCAAAGCCACAATAGAACGAGGTCCTAACACAAGGATCAATCACAAGGAACTACTTAGAACAGGATACAAGTATTTTAAACAAGTAGAGGAACTAAGTCTGAGAAGAACGGAATCTTAAACGTGGAAATTGGACCTCGAACGGACCCTAAACGAGTCAAAAATAACAATTCTGACTTAAATCAGACGTCTGGAACACCTTCCAGACATCTTAAAAAGTGGCCCAGTTCATACCTCATTCTACGCTGCTCCTCAGACGTCCAGGGATCCTGCTGAATCGTCTGAACCCAGTTCCAGACATCCAATCACCTCTCCGGACATCTAGAGATGCTCTCCGTCGTCCGGTGCTATGCCCAGACGTCTGAACTGCGTGGGAGGGCGTGTCCCCGCACCTTCCCGGAACGAAACCTACACGCGCGATGAAAGCCTCCTCAACCCGACACGTCTCAGCACTTCGGCGGAACGGCCTACATGGCCACATCCTCAAAAAGGAGGTAGAGGAGAAATTTCGTACCTCTCAGATGTTTGGAGCTCCCTCAAAACGTCGCCCGCGTCATCTGCACGTAGGTCCAGACGTCTGATTCTGGAAAAATTTCCCAGAATCAGAACCTCCTCGCCTTCTTCCTGCTGCGCGCGAGCTCACCACGTAGCCGCTCGTCCGCTACTCGAGCTGCAGCAGCACCAGGGGAGATCTCCCCCACACGACGCCCCTCCGCTCGCACGCCGGCCGGCCTCGAGCTACTCCAGTGGGCTCTCTCTCTTCCTCACGCGCTCTCCCTCTTCTTCCCTCTCGCTGCACTCTTCCTCTCCACATGCACCCGGCAGCAGCTACTGCCCTCGCTCTCTCTCTCTCGTGCTCACGCTGGAAGAAGGAGGAGACGGTGGGGTGGTGAACGAGGGAGAGGGGAGGGGTATTTGAAGGTGAGGGGGAGGTGTCTGCAGAACGGTGAGGGAAGAGAGAAGAAAAGAGGGAGGCGAGTCACAGTCTACGCGCAACACGCGCGTAGACTCACGATCGTACGCATGTCAAAATTTATTTCCAGACATCTGGGAAGGTATCCAGACGTCTGACTAGACGTCTGGACCAACTCCCAGACGTCTTAAAAGTGTTTGATGTCTCAGTCTTAACACCAGCCAAGCCCAGCCATAGTTGTTTCTTTCCAGCTCTTTAGTTTTCTGCTGTTGTAGTGAGTACTAGACATCTATTTTACTATTCATGTTACTTTCTATCTTCTTTTCCGCTATTGTGATAGCATTTATTACTTTGTTGAGACTTTTAGCTCTATTGTTCTTTTACGTCTCGTTTTTCCTTCTATTTAGTTATATTGTATGTGTGAATATGGTTTATTTTCTGCTTTTAATTATTTCTCGTTGGACGACTAGATTTTGAGATTAGTCGAAGCGAGTCGATCTCGGATCCTGTAGGGATCTGAAAATCGAATTGTAACATCATTTATTTATTTTATATCAGATTTCTTTATACCATTAACTTACTTGGTTCCCTCTTAATGAATTTTTTAGTTCCACCCCTTGTCTTAAGCAAGCAAGAGAAGTGAAACAAGCATCCTTCTTATCTAAGCCCTCGAGGCTACTACATCAATGTGATTCTCCCTTTTTGCATTTTTGGTTAGATGTTTATGATGCTCTCTAAGAAATATATATTCAAACAAAAAAAGAAACTTTTTATTCAACACTTCTAAATTAGTTTGATAACAAAAGCTCACGGAATTTGATGAGTCATAAAAGGTTGAAAAGTGCTACTTAACTACTTGAATTTAAACATATTAGACGATTGACAAGAATTTTATTTGGCCTATACTCAATAATTTGTTAAAATAAATTATTATCAAATAAACTCAAATCTATGTTTAAATGTAAGAATGATATTAAGGTTAAACTCTCTCTAACAATAGAAAAGTGACATCAAATTCAAGTGTGTACCACAAAATGAAACCACCACTACCACTAAAAGAAAAATGATCCTATAAATATTACCACATCTCAAGTTTTGGAAACTAAGTAATAAATTATAAAAATTTGACAATTACTTAATAATCTAAACTTAAACATTTTTAAGTGACTACAACGTATTCATTCAACCTACATGTAACAAGTTTTTAATGATAATTTTTCTTGATTAAATCCACGTCTAAGCTTGAATTTATACATTACCCCTCCACAAGCTCATATCCCCTTACCATTACCTCAAAATCTTACGAATTATCGAAACTTACAAGATGCTGGGAGTCCAAAATGGCAAACCAGGTGGGGTCACAGTCAGCTGGTTGGAATCAGGGGCTCGGTTCGCATCAAATTGGAAATCGAGAGAAGACCCATTCCTTTCGACGGTTCAGGAGTGCATGTTTGTTTAAAGTTCCGTCATCTCTTCCGTGACGAGTATATTATGTGATTTAAATAACAACTGAATATACGAAATTATCTACGCCATTGTATGCGGTCGCACCCGCCTCAGTGAGGATAGCGAACCGACGATGCGACTGTAGACATATCGAGGATTATATAATTGGCGTGACAACCTTAAACTGGAGTAAGATTCGCAGCATGCGTGGGAGGGGTACGGTATTTTTTAACAGAGACGGCACGATCACGTTAAAAATTGATTCGCAATTTAAAAACACTATAATTCATGGAAAAATTTACATATCTTTTAAAAGAGTTGATCTCATAGATGATTTTATTATATTACATCAACAATATTTAAAAATCGTCACTGATAATTTTAAAATTAAAATATCATTAATATAATTTAATTTAAAATTCAAATATCACACTCTTATACCTCAACATCACCAATACACTCTAATTCAAATGTAGGCACATGAATTTCCATGTAAACGTTCACGTTGACGTGTATATGTATACTTAAAAATTTAGAACATGCCCACTTAGAATATCGGCTTTTCTTGGTCACCTCTGGACCAAGCTGCATAAGATTCTTTTAGTAAGATTTTTTTTCTCTCCTCGGTGATTTTCACCTTATTATACAGTAAATTTAAATATTTCTAATCAAATGCTAAAGGGACAAGAACATATAGGATTTTATATTTGAAGCACTTCCTAACCGGAGAAAAAAATTGCACGTGGGACAGAGGGAACAGGATGAATCACCAAAGTCAAGCTCTTCTTTGTAAGAGGGGTTAAGTACAGAAGGAAAAAATATACCCAACATGCTAAAGATAAACCACAATAAGTTAAGACAACTAATTAATTAGATCATCATTTATTTCCTAATACTCCCTGCAAATCGAGATGTGGGAGATAACAAAAACTTAGATCATCAGTACTCAACGGTAGTAAAAAAATAATCAGCTTCAACATCTATATCAACTTATTATTTTTTTTTTTTTTTTTGAGGAAATCAACTTATTATGTTTCTACTTATACGTCCTGCATAAAGCGCTAGGTACACGAAAAATCATGACTAAAGCTTAGGTGTTACTACTTCCACATCTAAAAGTCCAAAGATGACAAGACTTGATCTTCTTGAGTGCGCATTAAGGGCACACAGGTGTCATTTCTCCTACACCTCGTGAACCAACGTACCATACTTGATTTCTCCAAGCATGCATAAGGTTACCTCGCTGTCATTGCTCCTCCACCCTAAGAGCCAGTCAATATGCTCTAGATGCAAGAGAGTGCATCCCATGTAAATGACGATGCGAAGGTCGACGATGATCGAAACAGTGGTTGGTAGCGATGGTGATGATCTTCCATTGTCATTGCAATGGGTTCCAACATTGAGAAAAAGAGAGAAGAAAATTAGCGGAAGAGGAGAGGAGGAGATTGACGTACAGAGAAGGGGCCTTCCCAGTGGCTCACCAGAGGTCGACGGTTTCGTCGGAGACCCCCCTCCCCTCTCTAAGGCTTCTCTCCTAACTCTAAGCCATAGAGATCGGTGACTCTGATACCATGTAGAGATTTTGAGAGGAATATTTGCTCTTATGCAATAACTAAGCCAAGCTTCTCTTTATATAAAAAGACGCTAGGTACAAAAAGGGAAAAACAACCAACATACTAAAAATAATATGGATCAAAATCAATAAGGTAACTAATTAATTAGATCTTCATTTATTTCATAACACATACAAATCGTATGGGAGAAAGGTGGAAACATGAATGGATAGAATCGCAACTAATCTCCATGCAGGTTGTTACAGGTCTTATATAGAAGAGGAGCAATTACAACCATACCGTCTCCTAATACAGACTTTACCGACTGACCAACTTACCATAATCTCGTCTATGAAGCAGATGGAAGAATTCTATCACGAATCTCAGCAAATGACTCCACTTCGGTTCCCCAAAGCCTGCAGGAACAAATACACGCCTTAAGAAGTTGAGCCTGGTAGAATCACAGTGAAGTTGATTGCATTGGTTGACAAATCGTGACCTCTGAAGAACGAAGAGATGATTTGGACATGATGATATCAAAAAAAGAAAAAGCATACCAGCAGTCAATCCCAACGCCGTTGGCACCCACTTTATCTGCCTTCTCATCATCTCCAACATGAATTGCCCTGCTTGCATCCACATGAATTTGATCTGCAGAACCATGAAATACATGCAGTGGGTGAAAGATGCCCTAGCATACAGATGTTAGGTATCTAGCAGCAACTTGCAGCTTATACAATATTAACCAGGGAAGCATCACAAGGTAATCATATGGTGCAGATGGGAGACATATGAGCATGATCAAATAATAAAGTGCATACTAATCCAAACTATAAAATTACATAAAAGAACCCTTTTATGACAAATGCCAAGTTCACCTTTACAACATAGAAAATTCTCACTTCCTACCTAATGCAGCCATGAAGATCCCTGGATCAGGCTTCTCAAATCCGACTTCCGAAGATACAATAATGGCATCGAACCTTGTCATCAAATACCAGAACATCAAGCCAATTGAAATTAAAATTAAAAAAGAAACTGAGATCATTTTAAAATTTTGAAAAATGAATGAATGATTGGAGATTATATTGCACTGTACCTGTATTGCACTGTACCACTTCAAAAAAAATTATATTGTGCTGTAAATTTTCCGGCAAACCAAAAGAATCTTAGACTAAGGAAACTAAAAAACACTCCCTGAAAATTCAAATTGTGTGGTTGCAGGTTAATAAGATGTCCTGTTAATCCCATAAAAGAAAATGCAACGGGTAACTAATATTAGCACCACGTACAAGATGAGCATGTTCAAAGCTTCTCAAACTTGTTGGAAAACTGGAATGAGCAGCATAGAGCACATGTGCAAAGACATTTTTTCTTTTTGGCCTCATCGGTGGTTGCACAAGTCTTTTGCCATTCCTAAGTGATGAACGATAACTAGTTAGGGAAATAAAAAGGAAAAACGGAAAATGGCCTATTACAAGGACCAATTTTCCTCAGCTAGCCTTAGGTCTAAGGAGACTAAAATGGCATCAAACTTGAATTTCCTTTGACGAGAGGAAAGGATTACCCAACAGGTGACACCACCACCAGTGAAAAATAATACTAGGGGTGAGGCCAATGGTATTGCTAGAAGTGACTCTACCAAGTCATAAGGGGTTTGTATACTCAAGTGGGGAAGATCATAGTGTCCCTCAGAATAGTACCTAATTGTAAACCCGAAGTTCAAGAAAACTGGGATATGGTAACAATGGTATAGAATTATTACTCACTAACTTGACCTTAAGTAGTATGGGTAGTTGATTTAGGTCTAAGTTTTAGGTCCGAGTTCTTACACAACTTCAGTGCTGCTTTGTGTTTTTTGAAAAGGAGAAAGGATAGTTACCAAGGCCAATAACTATCCAAAATGCATTAATATTTCAAAATAATGTAAAAATTACAAATTACTAAACTAGGAGGGAAAAGCACAGGAGGCTTGCCTTACAACATTTTTGGGCCAAGCCCTTTCCCTACGAAGAATTGCACCATTTTGTTGCATCCAAAGGGACCAGACCACCGCAAAAGCTTTGATCCAATCTAGTGTTGCCTTCTGAAAACCACCCCTAAAAAATGACCAAAACAACTCCCCATAAGGAAGCCAGCAACCCCGAAATAGCAAAATGCTCGCAGACCCTTTTGGAGAAATCACAAGTAAGAAATAGGTGGGTATCATCTTCATCTAGCATGCTACATAACTCACAAAGCACATTATCTTTAGGTGCCCAAATCTGTCTTCTAACCTTCGTAGCCCACCTCCTTTAAATAAATAGCCAAAGAAAAATTTTTACTTTGAAGGGCAATCTCAACCTAAATCCATAAGTAGCTCCACAATGAACACTAAAGTAAAAATCAACCACCACATTCTTGCTAATGAGAATTCTATACACCATCACCGAGAAGGAACCACAACCCCAAACCAAGGCATCTGGAGCAACATCAGAGAAGGACAGAGACCATGAATCCAACCCAACAACATTTGAAGATATTCAATCTAGCTTTGGAGAGGTTATCATTAAGATGTGGTACCTGCAAACCAATCTCAAAAGAGCCATCCCACATAGTTCTAACCACCTGCCCCTTATCAAGCACCAGAGCAAACAGCCTGGGCACTAAGCTAGCAAAGGCCCCTTCTCCCGACCAGTCATCTTCCCATAATCCGAAAGACCGCCCACCACCAAGTGCCAAAATAAAAAACTGTGCAACAGCATGAAAAACACAAGATAAAGCATGCCAAAAGGCCGATGTGCCAGAAGTGGTAGCCTGTCCCACCAAAGAATGCAAAGCAGAGCCATAACCATCTCGCAAAATAGAATGCCAAGTAGTTTGCCAATTCGTGAGGAGCTTTCTAATCCACTTAGCAAGCAATGCAACATTAAAAACCTTTAGGTTTAGCACACCAAGGCTCCCCAGCTTGATAGGCTTACAAACATCATCCTATGCCACCAAATGGAGAAACCTATCCACCTACTCCAAACCCTTCAAGAAGAATCACTTCCTAATTTTATCAACTATGCATAAAATCTTCTTAAGGGATTTAAAAATTGAAAAGTGAAAAAATAGGAATAACCGACAAAACACACATCAACAACACCCCCCTACCCCCAAATAGCAATTTGCCCCACCACCTAGCAAATCTCTTCCTTAGCTTATCAACCAAAGGCATCTAATCGGCTACTGACAGTTGGTCTACCCTTTAAGGACAGCCCAACGTAAGTCAAAGGCAACCTTGTACCCTTAGAAAATAGATTCATATCAAAAGGAACAAAAACAGACTTACGATGATTGACTGTCAATCCTAAAAAGGTACCACAAATACAAACCCGAGCAACCAGATTCTCAGCCTCCACTCCACTACCCTCAAGGAAGAACACAATATCATCCACATATTAGAGAATGGGGGTAATAGTAGAACCATCTGTGCTGGAAGTGAAGCCCGAAAAAAGATCCCCCTAGAAAGCCCTACAAGCCATCCCTGTCAATGTATCCACCGCAATAATGAAAGGGAGAGGTGCAGGAGGGTAATCCTACCGAACCCCTCTCTGCAGTTGGATCCACCCACCAGCAGACAGACTGACAAGTTGAACCACAAACCATAGCAACAATCTAATTGATCAAGTTTTAAAACAAAGGTTAGAACTGATTTGAACTAGACAAAGCCTGGTAAGACCATTTGAATTTGTAGAGATTGTTTTGTTATTTTGATCTTTGTTTTCAGTTTTGCCATTTTCCTCTTTTCTTTTGGGCTTATTTGTAATTATTCCCTAGTCCCCCTCTATACATAGCAGTCTAGGATTTCATTGGTAGAATGATAGCATATTTTTTTTCTACATGATATCAGCTCGGCAGACATAAGCCAGAGCTCTATACCTTCTTGATTTCTTCTCTCTTTTCTTTCTCCCCCAAACAAACATTTAAGGCTTTCCTTCTTATTCTTGGGATCTCTGCAAACCCTTGAAGGAGAACCCTTTCCAAGCTTGATAGACATTGTGCCCTAGGGCACTATGCCTAAGGGAGCCCCCGAGAATCCCTTCGACCAAAAGCATCTCTGACCAACAATCAACCCGTAGCCACTCCACTAACCAGCAATGGTGCTGCCAAGCCACTACTAACCGGCAGGGATATCATCACTGGCCACATCCAACCGACTACAATTTTGGGCTGCAAGGTTTAGCAGTCGCACCTACAGCTTATCCGATCTTCTTGGTCTAGGGAGGCCATCTTTGCTCCGCTAGAGCCTAAATAGGTCTTCCACAATTGTCCGACCAAGGGTATGCCTCCAGCCTGGTCAATGGAAGCCATCCCAACACAATCCTTCCCCCCTAGTGTGGTTGATTGGTCCTTCTTTAGGCACCGTATCATTGTCCCATCCATGTAGAAGACCCAACTGATGCTTGGAAGTGTTGTTCTCTCTGTCCAATCACTTCCAAGAGCTGCTGTGGTAGGAATTTGGTCTACAAGCCCTTAGATTGTGATCTCTAGTCGGATTCGATCAATATGTTGTAGCGCTACCATCCAACTGCCTGAATATTCTTATTTAATGAACTAAGCTGTGAGTTAGTTCACTGATTTGAGTTAGTGGGACTCCGTTTAGATTGAAACATGGCCTCTGAGACGGTCAACTCACTCCCTCAAGGAGAGTTTAAGAATCCTTTTTTTATCCGATGGTCAAGTTCAATGAGACCAATTGTATAGTAAGATGAGTCACAAGTAGTGGATTAAATATGATAGTTATTGTCCTTGAAGTGATTATAAATTTTTATATATACTGAAATTTGGAAACAGTTTCCATGGAAAACATTAAATTGGAAACTCCGAATCCAACTTTATCCCTGCAATGACCCATTGGCATGGTTGAAGACAACCCGCCCAATGGAATATCCAGGGATTTATCCAACAACCAAATGGGGCCGAAGAATAGAGCACCTAAAGCACGTAGATTGCTTCCATGCAGGTGACTGTTAATCCACAACTGTGAACCCTGGGCATCACTCGTGCACAACATTAAGCACTCTTATGTGTGTCTATAACATAAGCTCTAACCCGTTGCAAATTCCAGTCAATATTGTCAACTCATGATACCAGCAGCTTATCATTGGCTTACTCATGTTAACATTACCACCCAAAACTTGATGCAGCTTGCTCGGAGTCAAACTCGGGCACAAGCAAAATCACAGAAAAAAATTTTTTTTAATAGGCAAAATCACAGAAGAATGCAAAGTGACAAGTTAGCATCAACATACATCCAGGAGTCAGAGAAATGTATGTGATTTTCTAGAAGGTTATTGTAATTTCCCCAGTTTGTTTTTCCTTTTTCTAGACCTTTCATGAGAAAAATTTTCTCCCTTAAACAAAACTCGAGTCCAATCCGTCTTTATTTATAGACATAAATTTACAGATACAAGAAATACTTATGTTTGCAATGTTAAAAAGTTAAATAAGACCAAAAGAGGAAAGAACTTAATCCACAGTCCTTCGAATTCAAATCCAGGGCAAATTGCCATAAGTAATGACTAGCAAATTGCCATAAATCAAATGTTCACTAGCAACTAGCAAGGAGACGAAGTGTTGTAGGAGGGGTGAAATTATCCTTCCCCCCTCCCCCAAATAAATAAATATAAAAGTAAGAAAGTGTTCAAAAAAGAATAGGGAGTAGGACACAGATGCTGACAACTTACAGATCAGAGACACCCAGCTCCTTCAGAAGTTTACGCAAGCGTGTATCGAAATTGGAAACCACTGCCAGTGAAACTGTACCAGAAACATTTCTGTCAGGAGTTAGGAGTTAGCACAAAGCTGCATTTATTGCATTGAAATTAGTAGAAATTATACCAACACGTTAGAAATTGGATGAAATGGCAAGTAACTTTAATACGTCAGAAAGAACTGAATGACCTCCAGCATCTTTAAGGTGGCACATGATCTCATATGCTCCTACTGGAAGTTTCCATGCGCTGCCATTTGCAAAATGCTGAAAAAAACAACTTGGACACCAATATTTATTATATTCTAATGAAAGACAAGGTACATGAAGCAATAAAAATTGAAGAGAGAATCCAATTTCAGATCAGCTTTAAGTTTTGGGAAGCACACCTCATATACTTCCTCAAAATAGTCATCACGGGAGCAACCTGTGGCTTCAGACACCACCAATTTCCAGAAAGGTCGTCCATCCCCCTTCAACAATACTAGAAAAAAAATCAGCAATCTTGACAATTTAACACTAGAGGGCAAGGCACTTCATGATCATTATAAAGCCACGATTTTTCCAGGGTATCTTCAAGCTAATAATCTCTTAAGCTTGAAAAAGAAAAAGAAATGATCTCATTTTAGTTAGAGGTACAACAATAACAACAACCAAGACTTCTCTCACACTAAGTGGGCTTGGCTATATGGATTTTTTGCCTCCATTTAGATTTATTTTGAGCCATTTCTGCACTTAAATTGAAATAATTGAAGTCATACTTAATAGTTTCCTACCAACACTTCTTTAGTAGAGGTACGACAATAACAACAACCAAGCCTTCTCTCACACTAAGTGGGGTTGTCTATATGGATTCTTTGCCTCCATTCAGATCTATTTTGAACCATTTCTGGACTTAAATTCAAATAATTGAGGTCATACTTAGTAGTTTCCTACCAATACTTCTTTAGTCTTCCTCGCCCCTTCTTTGCAAGTTCAACACCCAACTCCTCGCATCTCATAAATAAGGCATTTAGTGGCCTTCTTTGCAAATGCCCAAGCCACACAACGTGTCTTTTTCATTTTATCCTCTATCGATGCCACCCCAACATTTTCTCGAATAATCTCATTTGAAATACGATCCTTCATTGTGTTGAGGTGTGTCTACCTTTTCAATGCCGATCCCAAGCTTAGGTAAAGGATAGGTAGTCGATGAGCAGCATAAAATTTGTTAGATCTTTAAATACAGATTCAAACAAACATTCAGATTTTAGTCAGAGATAGTTAACACAAAAAAATTACATAATTCACTTACAAATACTAACATTTGAGCTACACGTGGTGGCTAAATTTTGAAGCAATATGATAAACGACAACTCTAGTTCGGTGTACACTGCTTGATTCATGTGAAATAAACCTATTTGAGCATGATATGGATATAAGTTTATTTTTAGGTAACGTATGCTCACAACAAAATAAATTAAAATTAAAAATAATAATAAATTTTATTTTATAAAAAGAAGGTGTTATAAAATTAACATTGGTAGTGCACAAGGGCAGTGTAAGGCAACTTCACAGTACAAGACCGGTGGCCACGTTGAAGCACAGTGACCATGATGATGCAAAAGAAGCTAGTCTGTGAGTGCAGGAAGAAGGCAGAGGATGACAGTTGGAATTTTTTTTGGATTTAGTAATGAGATGACTTTTAATTTTAATGCCTATCTATCCTTTCAAAAAAAAATTAATGCCTATCTATCATTTATCCATTTAGTTTTAAATTGCACTTGAAATTGGTTTCATAACAAGACATCTAAACATCTTTGTCTGATTGGTTTGAGTTTATGTCATAATCCAAAATCCCGATTTCTATACATGCCATTCAAAAACAAAAATAAAGGGACAAATCATTTATTGATTTCATCAATATGCTTTAAAAGTATATGAATAGTTTGTGTTAAACTATAGCTATAGAGTAACATTTTTCTTTTCCAAAAAGAATATAATATAAGATTATTAACAAAAGGGGGTTTTACATAGGTACCCCTGAGTTCCTTCGATATTACATCACAAGCCCTGAATTCCCAAATGCTACATAGATATCCCTAGATTCTAATGTCAGTTTACAAAAGTTGCCCTTGAGTTACGTTCTACTAGATCTAACCCCTCCTTACCTTCTTCCTCTCCATGTTCCTATCCACCACCTTCATCACAAAAACCATTGCCGCCCCTCGGATTCATCTCTAGATGCTTCAACACCATGCACGCAGTGGAGATGAGACTAGTAAGTGGCAGTCCGAGGTCGTTGGTGGCAAAGCTCCTCCTCCTAGGGGCCTTCCTATTATTGCTACACTTCGCTTTCGACATCACAATCTATTAGTGAGTGCTACAATTGCGACGACTTCAACTTCCTCCACTACCTAGAGCCCCTCGCGCTAACAGTCATCGACATTTCAACATCGTATCAATCGAAAGCCTTCGCTATGGGCACCCTCACGACATGGACGAGCAAAGAGTAGTGGAAGGTCAACGGGTTCTACTCCACTGCATTCCATACCCTTGCACGCAACGACTTCGTCTCCCCCACTTTAAAGGTGCTCTACCTTAGGAGACCTTGCGTCACGAGGCCTTCACCCTCAGGGAGATCGACATCCCAAACTCCATCTCCGTCACCAAAGCAAAATCCCCATCACTTGTCACCACCGGCAACCCCCTAATCCTCCTATTCATCGATGACACCTTCGATTTCATCTTCTAAGGGACATTCAAGAGGTTGTGTTCCCCTACAATCCTCGTAAAGGAGCTCTCTCAGATGTTGAGGGTCGAAGGTGCTTTTCCTTGACACAATCAATAACATCAAGCTAGGGGTCACCTAAGTGCAACAAAGATAGAGGTGCTCCTCCATGGGCTAGGGATCAATGATCGCCACATCTGTGAGGGGGAGATCTCGCAACTAGAGGTCAAGATTTACGATAGCTCCAACAAGTTGTGGGTTTGATCAGGCAAGATTTTCTTGGTTTAGGCTCTCATGATTTTGCTTGTAATTACGACTATTAAGGTGATCTCTACTACTTAAAGAGGAGAGGAGAGAAGTACTATGACCACTCCTCTTAGAGGGTAGCAGGAAGGCTTCTAACCCAACAAAGGTCAACTTAACTAGACCTTGGTTAAGTTTTTAGACAGGAGGGGCATATATGTAAATGAACATTAGAATTTACAAATATTTACATAAAATATGAGGAGGTTCTAAAGTAATATTGAAGGAACTCAAGGTATCCATGTAAAAGCCCCTTAATAGAAAAGTGATTATTAATAAGTATAGTGTAGTATATGATAGGTTCCTTTACAATCAATTCAGCTCTCCCACATTCTTACCATTCTTATCAGCAATGATGTGATTTAGTATGCAAAGCATTGAACCTAGATCTGTTAAAGAAACGTTCCTTCTTCTCCATCATTCAGTGACCAATGCTTGGAAAAACAAGATGATGAGATGCCATAGCACATCCTTCTCATAAGAAGCTTTACTCACCCTCACCAATAACTTCCATGTCAAATAACATGGTGTAGTAACCCTTTATCCAAGGAACAACTTACACCTTGTTTGGTAAATGAAGAGAGTCAACAGAGAGTCCAAATCCGAACTCTTAAGCATCTCTTTTCAACACAAAAATGTTGGAAATTTTCCCTGAATATTTAGGTTCAGTTGTGGTACTTTCCAAGTATGTGTGTGCGTGTGCATAAACACCAACCAAGAATATATGGGCACCAAATTTTTGCGTACACTCTGATCTAAGGATCCAAATTCATAATTCCCATGTGTCATTAAAGGAGTAATAAAAGATTCTTTTTTTTTTATAGAGAAATTCATTTTCAACCTTATAACAAAGAAATAACTACAAGATACTAGTAACCTGTGCCACTCTCACTAGCATCCATATCCATGTGGATATCATATCAATATATAGTTTGTATTTCCAATATAACAAAGCAAAAATAACATGATTTACATATAGCCAAACATGAGAAATGTCTCAAACTATAATTGCACTTTATCCAGCATGCTGTAGATATGCCTTCATTACTCTGGATCCTTCTCCATCCACAATCATCTCCCCCCCCTCTTTACTTCTCCCCCCCTAAATCCAAGTATTCTCTCTTTCTCTCTCATGCACTCCCACACTGCTCCTCATCTCTCTCACATTCTCTCTCTTGCTCCAACACACAGAGAAACCACTCCCAAATCGATGAAACCAACCCCTTCATCCCCCCTCTCTCCCCTATCGAATTAGCTTACACCCCGACCACCCATATTGCTCTCCTATTTCTCCCGCTCCCCTCTCTCTTATGCACACCTAATCCACGATCGAATGGCCCTATTTTTCTTTCGCTGGTCTTTTTGGTCTCCTGTTTTCTTTGCGCCCCCTCCCCCCCAAGGTTCAAAATGTCGATTTTGATGTTGTTTCGATAAATTTCTAAATGCACATTTCATCGACATGTCGAGGGCATACAGAAGGTATGTCGACACATGCTGACAAAAATGATAGAAGTAGTCAAAATTATTAGAATTTTAAAAATAACTATTTCAATGGATAAATATTTCCATTTAAGACATAAATCTTATCTTTTACTTAATATGTTATATGTCAATACATAACCTGTGCAGCAGCAACAAAGCTGCAATAGGAGTAACAACAACAGCAAGAGCAGTAGCATGTCGCTGGCATGCTGAGCTTACCGATGGCATGCCGACGATTTCGTCGACATGCCGGCAAAACACCTGTGTTTCGATAACTTTAACATGTCGACATGGCATATCTTTAAAAATCGACATTTCACCGACATGCCGTGGCCATTTAAATCACTGCCCCCCCCCCCCCCCCGCCAAACCATGTCGTATCGCCTTCCTTGGTAAAGCAAGTGCTAAAATGAAGTTCTATTGAAGACGTGTTTGCCTCTCGATTCCCCATTGCAACGCCCAACTCATACAAAAGAATCAAATGCTGCCTGTTGAACTTGTACCTTTTGTCCTCACTTCACTAATCTTCCTTTGCTCCCAACCCATGTAGTGCAACACCCCTTCAATGTGTCAAGTCCCTTCTTTATTTATACCCACACGTTGCCCCTCAAGCAAACTACCCCACTTACCTACTACTTTACCCATCTCTTGGCCATCTCCATCTCCAATAGCAAATGCATGCATCCTCTCCTATAAAGACCCCCCTCAATCACAAATACCTACTTTGTGCATTCCGAGACCTCCATGCCCCCCCTCCCTTGAGCTTTTAGTCACCTTCCTTCCACTCCCCAATTACATTTCCATTTCTTCTATGTGACCTCCTATGGGTTTGTGTGTAATCACAACCTCCATCTCTTTCAACCTCAAGGACCCAAGAAGAGGGCCAAGTAGATTCACAAGGTTCTTTGTGTTTTTGTTTCATTGCTTTCTTGATTCTTATTTTTTTCTTTTACTTTTTCTTCTTCCTTTTTTTATTAATTTGGAGTGGTTATTAGTGCAATAAGTGACAACAGGCTCATGGCTAACAGATTCCCAAGAGATGTATGAGGTAAGGGGGAAGAAGATCTCCCGTGAGATACTGATAATTGTACTACTTAGTCTACTCTCTCTCTCTCTCTCAAACACAAATACTAGAGTAGTGGAAAGGAAAAAGAAATTGATCATGATTCTTCTTTTTTTCTTGAAAGGATGATTCTTCTTCATGGATTAAATAATTAAATTAGTGTAGGAAATGACTATATGGGATGCACAAGCAGGTAACTTCATTTTCCCTTCTCCATATGGATGACATTTCTATCACATGCTACATATGAAATGGGGAAGGGTTGGTCATCCATTTAATAGTTTTTCTAAAATTCCAAGATGAAGTTGTCAATACATGTATGGTATTTATTTGATTTCTTTCCCTCACTGTATTGCATAAGAAATCTATTAAAAAGATTCGGCTTTCAGGAAAAAAGAACGAAGCAGGCTGAATAGAGGAAGAAGATTCCATTGATTGGAAGGGAGGCTTCGATAATGGCCCTCTAATGGATGGATTTAGTCAGTTTTGGCTGGATTGAGGAGATCTTTATGATAATGAATTCATATAATCCAAGTTTTGATCTTTCACCCGCTTGTTTATTGGTATATTTAACGTCCAGACTTATGGTGACAGGTCTGGTAGAATTTTTCTAAGAATGAGCTTTGGCTACCAAAATTTTGGTCCTTCCATCCACATCATTGTTACATATGTTTCCAATTTTTGCCTTCAGTAGATCTTTGTGAGGATAAAAACATGTAGCTCTATTTTGGGAGCATTTTTAATTTCTTTTCATCTTTTTTCAAAATCAATAAAAATACTTTTGATTTTTGCCACAAAGGTACTCCTAGAGAGCCTCATAGACTGGACCTTCCAAAGGGAGGAGCCAGTGCCTGCACCTCAACCAAGTGTGCCGTTTATCACAATGCTTGCACTTGGAAGGAGATGCCTATCAATCTGCACAAGGATCTTCTCCCACACCCAGCTATAAGCCCAGCAATCTGATTGAGCTCCTTGATGGAGGTGACTGATGCATGAAGGGAGAGGAGCACCAATAGAACCTGGTGGCTACTACTACTGCATTGCTCTGCATGCCAGCAGTGCAACTGAGGCTGCCCAAGATAGTGCAGCGCAAGTAAATATTAATCTCAAGGGATGAATACACTAGTGATTACATCAATGAAGAGAACTCCAACGGCCATGAGGATAAAGCATTTTCCATACCATCTACACCATTTTCCATTCACCGCGAAAGTTATTCCATAATGCATTTATACGCAAGGAAAATAGTTGACAGAGTGCTTTATTATTAATAAGAAGAAAATCAGTTCATGTTTTACCGATTTCCTCTTGTCTTCCTGAAAGTTGGAAGGAACATCTTTGCCAATGCCCACTTCATCTTATTCCTTCTGGTTTTTTGTCACAATGTTCTTTATTTGACCTGTGGAAAGGCCTTTGTAAAACCTAAGGTTGTTCTGTTACAAGGCTTTATATCTCAAGTACAGGAAAACAGCACTAATAATATGTATCAATACGTTAACAATTTTTTCAAGGGTATTGGATATATGCTCTTTAAGTATCATAAGTAGCATGCCAGATATTCTTTAGAAAAATCTTTGAGTGCTGTAGAGATGCTTAACATGATGGTTAATGTTGAGAGTGTTGGTTCTCTAACAAGAATAGGATAGATACTTCAATCAATCCTGATTTGTTGTTCCTGCAGTGAAGCGTGGGTGCAAATGCACTAGTAATAACTAAAAGTGCGTCATTAAATGAAAACAGAACCGGATGGCACTAAATGGCAAGGCAAATACATGCATCAAATATATCCAACCTGGTAACGAAGTTTCTGAGGCCATGGCGCAGCAAACACCCTTCTAAACCCCTGCTTTATCTCAGCTGTCGTGAATTTCATCCCTGTCAAATAATGAAATGCACCCCTGTCAAATATCTCAAAAGGGATCAAACAGGTTGTTACTCGTGAAACAAGGAGGCCAAAATATATTGACATTATGAGTCCTTGCTACTCTTTCCAACATAAATTTATTCTAGTATGGAATTCTGACTCATCACAATCTGATCTCGATAAACTGGATTACCCTGTTAAAGTTATCAAATTATTTACTGAGGATAGATGCCATGTTGCTTTCAAAACACTATGGCCAGGCTAGACTGTTGTTATGAATCCTATTATTCTTTTCATTGTAACTAGATTCTAATGTTCGGATTCTGAGTGATCTTGTTGAACTAGGCTACCTTGTAAAGTCATCAGGTCATTTTCAAGGAAAAGCTTCATTTTTAGCAGCACCAGCACTTTTGACTGCATTACTCGAGGTTTGTGTTCCAATGTGACTGTATTGATGGGAAGAGAATTCCATGGGGAATCAAACAAGATTATAGCACTTCGATTCGGTTATGGGGTATGACTTTATATGCATTCAGGTATTGTGTTTGTCCATGCAGTTTATAATTCTGATTTTAAGGAGGCTATTCGTAAGATGTCACGACTCACAACTAAATTAGGACACACCGGTAACTGTCCAAAAAAAAATCACTCCATCGCAATCAGACTACGATGGGGAACAAATCCCACCATCAAAATGCTGCTGAAAGAAAAATAGCATCACAACGAAAGACATGGAAACCAAAAAGTGGAACATACTACATTAACGATTGAGCTTCTCTACTCGAGCCAGTTGGTTTTGAGTTGCGATTTTAAGCTTCTAATAAGATTTGAGGGATCACTAACCTCGAGTGATCATCCATTTCCTTTTCGAGGGAAAAGGAAAAGACATGAAAAGAAACGGTTTTTGCGTTATGTTATTTCGCATGGTATGAGAGCCACGGCGGTCTGACAAACGCGAGGGGACGTATTGAGAAAATGGTACAGGGAAGTTGATAAGTGGCATATCTTAAAGGTCGGGCCTTTTAGGTTAATTTGAGTTGGATCCTTTCTTCAATTACATCGACAGAAACAAGGGATTATGTTATGTTACCGTATTTTCTACCGATGGAGGCGTAGGTCTCCTCGACAGGCTTCGCCAGCTGGAGGAGGGTGCCGCCGGCGTCGAGGAGGAGGGCGTCGTAGGCGGGCCTCCTAGGGCTACGTGTCATCGCCGCCAACGACTCGCCTGCAGCAGCTGCAGGAGAAAGGAAGGGTGAGGGTGGACGCCACTGGAGACTAGAGCAGCCGAGAAAGACTGAGCGCTTGATTCTTACCGAAGTGGGACGCCATTGCCGGGGATCGAGGGAGCTTCAGTGGAGTGGCGAGGGATCGGCAGAGGACTGCTCGTGACATCGGGCGAGGAAGAGTAGGAGGGAACTGCAGGGCTTGGGGACTATGGTCGAATATGTCGTGGCTGTCGAACGAGCAGCAGCAACCGGCAACTTTTCCTTTTTCCTTTTTTCATATTAAAAAGAGTAATTTACTGATCGCGTCTCAACCTGCGATGCAATGGACCGAAAGGTACCTTTATAATTTTAATTGATTTTGATACTTTTGTTATTATAGTCTACGGATTTCATCCTTGTCTCCTCCATTGTACCTTATCTTCCTGTAAAGATGCTAACCTTATTTATTTTTAGGAATATTACCGTCATATTCCTCCAATTTCAAAGATGTTATCATCTCCCTCATCAACTCTTTTTAAGATCTCATTGTTGCACTCATAGAATCTCAAAGATCCTTTTGATACCCTGTTTCACTCCTCTTTCAATGCCTATCTTTAAAACCCTTATCTCCTCCAATAAGCTTCTATTGTATCCTTTGTTATCAATTTTTAACTTCTTTTTTATGCTCTTATTCCTATAACTCTATAGTTTTATTTATATTGATCTTAGATCTTATTTAGAAAGATAGAAAATTACTACATATATGTTGAATTTAAAATCAACCTAACATGAGGTAGATAATTTTGGACACATGTAAGTTCTTCCATGTAAAGGAAAATACCAAACTTGAGCTTAGAAAGTGTTAAGACCCGAGTCATTAAGCCTTTTTAAAACATCTGTACTTTAGGTCAAACGTCTGGTAAGATGTCTGGACTGAAGGTCAGACATCTTGCAAGACGCCTGGACCCATTCCCAAACATCTGAAAATTGAAATTTTCGTATACGTCCTCGCGTCTACGCGCTTGCTGCTTGCAGACTTTATGCGACTCTCATTTTGTTCTCCTTCTCTCTCCTCTCGCCGACTCAAACCCTAACCCCACACCTTATTTAAACCCCCCTCCACTCCCTCGTCCACCCCACTTCCAGCCACCCTTCTCCTTCCTCCAACAAGCAGCGAGCAACGAGCGTGAGCGGCGTGGGAGGAGAGGAGGAGCAGCGAGGGGAAGAAAGGAGAGCAAGCGCGTGAGCTCGTGTGGGAGCTCGTCGGAGAGCTCATGGCCAGTCGGTGCGTGCGCGAGGCGGAGAGGTGCGCCGGGGAGGTCCTCCCCGACACTGCTGCAACCGGAGCAGCAAGCAAGCGGGCGCGGCGCGGCCACGCGCGGTGCGAGAAGGCGAAGGCAGGTTCTGATTATGTGTTTTTCCCAGAATCAGACGTCTGGATCGACGTCCAGACGACGTAGACGATGTCTGGAGGAGGTTCCAGACGACTGAGAGGTAAGCTTCGCGACGTACAACTTCTTTGCGGATACGGCCATGCAGGCCGTTCCACCGAGGCATTGTTTCGTGCCATATTGAGAAGATTTCGTTGACGCATGCAGGATTCACCTCGGGAAGGTGTGGGACGCCCTCCCACGCAGTTCAGACGTTTGGGTGAGGCACCAGACGACGAGAAGTATTTCCAGACATCCGGAGAGGTGGTCGGACGTCTGGAACTGGGTCCAGACGGTCCAGCGGAGTTCCTGGATGTCTGAGGAGTGACGCAGGAGTTGAGGCATGGTTCTGGACTCTTTTAAGACGTCTGGAAGGTGTTCCAGAAGTCAGATGTGAATCAGAATTACTATTTTTGACCCGTTTAGGGTCCGTTTGAGGTCCGATTTCCGCAATTAAGATACCGCTGTTTCCCATATAAATTCCTCTACTTGTTGGAATACTTTTTATCCTATTCTGAGTAGTCTCTTGTGAATGATCCTTGTGATAGGACCTCGTTCCGTTGCGGGTTTGGGGTTTGCTGAGGCACGTGGACCTGCCGATCAAGCCCCCACTACTTTTGAGTTTACTGGTAAGGTGGCTTCCCCTAGTAATTACAAACCTGAATGCATATGTGGAATGAATGATTAGATCCTAGGGTATGACATGAATCCTAGGACTAGAAACACTGGAATAATTGTATTGAATGTATGGATTGCAGTCTTGGATGAGTAGATAGAATAATAACCATTGCCTATAATAAATAACAGCTGCCTGTGAAATGTAAAGTACTTGTGCTAGCAAACTGTTGCATGCAAATTCCTGATGTTTACGTTAAATGTCATAATATGAGCTGCATGTATATGAACTAGAAATGGAAGGGTGAATGTTGGGAAACATGAGCTACCTGCGAATAAACCTGGAATGTGAACAATAAAGTTACATGTTACATGTGTAGAACCTGAGAAATAGAAATGATGAAACCTGGTATGGCTTGGCCTGAGAAACATGAGCATGAACTCTGTGGGGAATTAGGAGTAGAGCTCCTGGAAATAAATGGAATGGAACTGGGAATGTGAGTGGGGAAGTGAGTTGGCCCTTGAGTACGGAGTACCAAGGAGAGTGACTGTCTCCCTGTTTAGTGCAGAGCGGAGCTAGCCGCCCTTGGGTTGGGACCCAGAGTTAGGATTGGCCACTCTGTACCGACTTCTTAACCCTCACGTATATAGTACTGGGGAGAGCTACTAGTGTAGGGAGAGAGTTAGCCAACCCATGGGGCTCAGGGTTCAGCTAACCACCTTACATCAACTTGTTAGGCCCACTGGGCAAACCAGGGTGGTCAGGCGAGGGTGCGCGGACTGTGGAGGGGCGAGACCCTTGTTTGGTTCTTAGGGACTAGACCCCTGTTACTAAGAGGGCTATGCCCTATACTAGTTCCGTGCTGTGCTTTGGGCGCACCCGCTAACGGAAATGACTGACCGCGTGCCAGTGCGGGGTAGCTACCTGATGTGTCGTGCGTGTGTGTTAAGGAGCGTCGTTATAGTCGCACTTGCAACGCCTGTTTTAAAATAAGTAAACGGAGGTGAGTCCGAGTGCCGGTCTCAAAGAGGCGTGAAAATCGGATTTTTGCTTATCACTTGTTGTCACGGAAAGTGCAGAGTTTTGCTTGCGAAGGATGCGGTTTTGAAAAGCGAGAGAGAGATAGAGAGAGATTAGGGTTAAAATGTTCATTGTTTGATTATGCAACTTGAACGAAAATTAAAGTGACAATTGAACGAAAAATAATTTCATTAATCATGCACTTGTAGTTTATAACTTACAACATTAAATACATGCTTCAAACAAAAGTAATGGAAAGCTTAAAAGGGAGAGGGAGAGAGAGAAAGAGAGGGTGGAGAGTGACGAGGCAGCCACGGCGGTGGAGGAGGCTCCGTCGACGGCTGGTCGTCTTCGGCAATTACAAGAGGGCCTAAAGCTAGCTAAGAGAAGGGTGGAGTAGTTGCAAGGGGAGTGAATGTCTTGAATGAGTGGTTGGAGGGGGTTTAAATAGGGTTAAGGGCTTCCTAAAAGAATGTTACAAGCAGGGCATCAGACGTAGTTTAAGACGTCTAGGAAGTGGCCCAGACGTCTGGCTAGACGTCTGGAACCCTTCCCAGACATCTGGTATTAAATTTTTTCGACGTACGAGTTCGCGTCTGCGCGCCTGCGCGCACAGATTGAACCTGCCGCCTTCGTTCTTCTCTTTCTCTCCCTGCAGGCGCCGTTTTTCCTCCTTCTCTCTCCCCGTGGCTTCCTTATAAAAACACGCTTCCCCTCTCCCTCACCCTCACTCCACCGCCTTCTTCCTCTTCTTCTCCCTGTCTGCGAGAGAGCGAGCAGGCGAGAGCGGCCGCAACGACTGCTGCAGGTGTGTGGGGAGGAGGAGCCGTTGCGAGGGGAAGAAGGAGCTCGACCACGAGGGTGCGAGCTTGCCGGGGCAGCTAGAGCCGGCCGGCGGGAGAGCAGTGAGCGTGGGGTGTCGCGGAGGAGCTGCTGCAACTCGGGCAACAGGCGAACGCGGCGCGGCACGGTCGTGCGCTGCGGGCGGAGAGCAAGAAGGGTTCTAATTCTAGGAAAATTTCCCAGAATCAGACGTCTGGACTTACATCCAGACGACGCATAAGACATCTGGAGGAAGGTCCAGATGTCTGACAGGTACAATATTTCATTATCTTCTCCTTTTTACGCGTGTACGGCCATGCAGCCGTCCACCGCATTCTTCTGCACCCCTTCGTGATGAGAGCGAGTGTGTGTGTGTGCAGGAATTGTTCGGGAGGGCGGTAGGGCTCGCCATCCCACACCGATCAGACGTATGGGCACAGCACTAGACGACGGAGAGGACCTCCAAACGTCCAGGGTGACAATCGGACGTCTGGAAACTAAGTCCAGACGATCCAGCAGGCTTCTAGACGTCTGAAGGACTGCACAGACCAAGGTATGACATGATCGACCTTTTAAGACATCTGGAAGAAGTTCCAGACGTCTGATTTTGGACAGACTCGTTGTTTTTGACCCGTTTAGGGTCCGTTCAGAGTCCGTTTTCCGTGTTTCAAGTTTCACTCTTCCCAGATTTATTTCCTCTACCTGTTTACAGTAATTGTATACTGTTCTAAGTAGCTCCTTGTCTTTGATCCTTGTATTAGGACCCCATTCCGTTGTGGCTCTGGGGGTTGCGGAGGCGCGCGAGATTGCCGACCACACCCCCAGTACTTCCGATTTTGCGGGTAGAGTGGCCTTTTAATTTAATTATAAAAAATTATACATTTATGAAACAATTAATAGAGTCTAGGGCATTGCATGAACCCTAGGGCTGAAGAATTAGATTGAATGATAGATCCTAGGGTATGGCATGAATCCTAGGACTGGAAAACTAGATTGAATGATAGATCCTAGGGTATGGCATGAATCCTATGACTGGAAAACTAGTTGAATATATACATTGCAGTCTTGGAAAAGTGGAAAGGAAACGATAACTGCCTGTAAATTGGTTAACAGCTGCCTGTTATGAATGGATAAATACGGTTAAGAACATGAATTGTATGGATATAAAGCTGGAACGGTAAAACCTAAATTGGCTGAGTTAAAAGAGCATGAACCCTACGGGGAATTAGGAGTAGAACTCCTGGAAAGTGAATGGAATAGAATTGGGGAAGTGAGCTGGCCCTTGAGTACGGAGTACCAAGGAGAGCAACTGTCCCCCCTGTTTAGTGCAGAGCGAAGCTAGTCGCCCCAGGGACCCAGGGTTAGGTCTGGCCACTTTGTACCGACTTTTGGCCCTTGTGTACACAATACCGAGGAGACTACTAGTGTAGGGAGAGCACTAGCTACCCCACGGACCCCAGGGTTCTGCTAGCCCTCCTACAATGACTTGTTAGGCCCATTGGACAAACCAGGGTAGTCAAGCGAGGGTGCGCGGACTGTGGAGGGGCAAGACCCCTGTTTGGTTACTATGGAGGGGCTGGACCCCTGTTACTGAGAGGGCTCTGCCCTATACTGGTTCCGTTCTGTGCTTTGGGCGCACCCGTTAACGGAAACGACTGACCGCGTGCCAGTGCGGGGTAGCTACCCGTGCGTTTATCGCGCGTGCCATAGTCACCATTACGTCTGTCAGCAACCTTGGGGTAGTTGACTGAGGGTAGGACCACCACGGGGCTCTCCCGACCAAGAGAGCGCCACGTGTTACTTCTACCTTTCGGAAAAGACTGCAATCAAGATCGTTCCCACGAGGAACATTCAAGATCAAGAGAAGGATCTGAGAAATAAATCAATAATGAATAAATGGAAAAATATAAAGAAAGAAAGTAAAAATATAACAGCTACTGTCCACTCTACTGCTTCTTCTAGCTTTTAGTTGCCACTCTACTCAGCGTTTCGCTGACGTGTCACCCTTGTTACTTTTCAGGACCAGGTGTTGAGCAGCCAGAGTCGGCGGCTACAGAGGGCGCTGGGCCTAGTAGAGCCCAGTAGTGTCACTTGTAGTACCCACTGTATTTTTTTGCTGTTGTTGTGAGCAGTTTCTGTTACCCCCTGTACTCTCTTTGTTGTAAGCTTCATGTTTATGTTTATGTTTATTTCTCTACTGTTGTGGTAGTGTATACTATAATACTTCTTTTCTCTACTGTTGTATTTTGTTACTGCTAGTTATATACATGTTGAATGTGGTTTATTTTACTGCTCTTTTGGTTACTTTCTCGTTGGACGACTGGGTCTTGGGGTCAGTTGAGTCGGTCCAATTCTCGTGTCTCGTAGGGATTCGGGAATCGGGTCGTTACAAGATGGTATCAGAGTAAGGTCATCTCGAGAAGTGAACCAATTGACTGAAAAATAACCAATTCACGTGTCTGTAACTAGAGTAGCCACTACAACGTTTCTTTTGACATGAGCTCTTAGACTTCTTCGTTAGATATCATTCCATATTGACGTGTTTCCATTCTGTTTCGCGTCTCCTTGCAAGAGATGCCTCGACAAGGAACTAACGAGGTGGGCAGCGGGCGCGGCCGAGGACGAGGTCGGCGAGGTAAGTGTGTTGCGGTCGACATCTCAATGGACCAGCCACTGCTCCCTGGCATTCAGGCCCAGGACCTCGCCCAGCTGATACGGGACATAGTGCTAGAGGAGCTCCACCCACCACCCCGAGCGCCTCTCCCTGGGGCCGCGGAGGGGGAGTCCTCTGTGGGACCACGCGACGGACGCGGCGCTGGATGTGGGGGAGGAGATGGGCTGCCACTGTCCCCACCTTCCTTCGACGCTTTTGTGCACGAGGCTTCCTTACCTGGAGGTGCACTAGCATCCCCACTGCAGCGCCACTTCGAGCTTTTCGGGCAGTTCCGGAAGCTGAAGCCCCCCTCCTTCAAGGGGGATGAGGACCCGACAGAGGTGGAGGACTGGCTCGAGCAGATCGAGAAGGTTTTCGACACCCTTCGCCCCTCAATGGAGTGCCACGTGGCCTTTGCCACGTACCAGCTGGAGAGTGTGGTACACAGGTTGTGGAGGGCGGTCAGGGGACAGGAGAGAGACGAGCCGACCTAGGACCGGTTCGTCACCTTCTTCTGCGAGCAGTACTTTCCCCAGACGTGGCAGGACCAGAGGAGCCGGGAGTTCCACACTCTCCACCAGGGGACGATGACTGTGAGCGCGTACCGCACGCGTTTTCTGGAGCTGTCCCGCTTCGCAGCGACAACAGTAGCCACTAAGGAGGAGTGCCTTTGGAGGTTCACCGAGGGACTCCGGCCTGCGATTTGGGTGTATGTCAAACCCCTGAAGCTGCCTACGTTCTCGAGGGTGGTGGAGGCAGCTATGACCTACGAGGAGACCAACCCGTCTGTGCGAGATACTGACAGTGGGCGGAAGAGGCCCTATCAGCCAGACTTTTCACAAGGCCGGCGAGAGAGGAGACACGTGGCGTCCGCAGGAGAGCCGTCACGTTTTGCAAGGCCATCAGTGGCCTTTGGGGGCTCTCGACAAGGGCTAGTTCCTAGCACCGGACCCCCGCCCAGCCGACAGCAGGGACCCACTGAGGGCGGGAGTTGGGTTCCCCTCTGTTACCAGTGTGGCCAACTGGGCCACATCAGGAGGGACTGCCCGTCTAGGGCAAGAAGTCAGCAGATGCTTCCCGCACCGAGCACTGGAGGGCGAGCAGGAGGCCGCGGTTTCCAGGCACAAGGAGGACAGCAGTCACGAGGAGGGTACCGGCCAGCAGCTACCCGTCCGACGCAAAGTGTGGCTACTTCGTTTGCACCTAAGGCTGAGGGGCGTATCAACGCCCTGACACACAGGGATGCCAGAGCTTCGGGATCAGTGGTGGCAGGTATGGTTTCAGTTTCCGGCAGACTCGTTTACACGCTTTTCGATTCCGACGAAACACACTCATTTGTCGCAGCCAGTTTCGCAGTTAGTTTGGGCCAGGATTATGTGCTGCTAAAGGATCCGTTCGTGATCATAGGTCCGAGTGGTCAGCTGTTTGTAGCTGAGAAGGTATACATGGGTTGCGAGGTCGGTATTGGGGGACATAGCCTTCCCACTGACCTTATTACGATACAGATGGAGGACTTTGGCATAATTCTGGGGATGGATTGACTGTCCTCTTACCACGCTTTGGTGGATTATTTTGAGAGGAAGATCATCTTCTCCATACCGGAGTTGCCTTCTTTCGAGTTCCACGGTCAGCCAGTGGACGGAGGATTCAGGTGCATTTCTACACTTCAGGCGGCGAGACTTTTGAGCCAGGGGTGTGAGGGCTTCCTAGCCTGTGTGGTGGCAGAGCCCAGCCCTGTGGCAGACTTCCAGAGTATCCCGGTGGTCAAAGAGTACCACAACGTGTTCCCAGACGAGTTGCCAAGACTATCGCCCGAGCGTGAGATCGAGTTTGAGATCTCACTAGTACCAGGGACCAGCCCCATCTCCACCGCACCATATAGGATGGCACCACTTGAGCTGCGAGAGCTCAAGTCTCAGTTGCAGGATCTTTTGGAGAAAGGCTTTGTGAGGCCCAGTGCGTCTCCCCGGGGAGCCCCGGTACTGTTTGTAAAGAAGAAGGATGGTACCCTACACCTTTGTGTGGACTACCGACAGCTGAATAGGGTCACCATCAAGAACAGATATCCGCTGCTGAGGATCGACGACTTGTTTGACCAGCTGCAAGATGCCACAGTATTCTCCAAGATCGACTTGAGGTCTAGATACCACCAGCTGAGGATCAAAGAGGCAGATGTCTCCAAGACAGCTTTCCGCATCCGGTACGGACACTACGAGTTTCTGGTCATGACGTTTGGGCTGACCAATGCCCTCGCTGCCTTCATGGACTTGATGAACCGGGTGTTTAGACCGTACTTGGACCAGTTTGTGGTGGTATTCATTGATGATGTGCTCATCTATTCTCGAGATTAGACGCAGCACCGATAGCACTTGCGGATGGTTCTGGACACACTGAGATGACGTAGGCTGTACGCCAAATACAGCAAGTGCGAGTTCTGGTTGAGGGAGGTGACCTTCTTAGGTCATGTGATCTCTGGAGATGGCTTGGCAGTGGACCCAGCCAAGGTCGAGGTAGTGCTCAGGTGGGAGAGACTGCATACGGTTACTGAGATTCGCAGTTTCCTGGGACTGGCAGGCTACTACAGATGGTTTATTAGGGGCTTTTCCCAGATTGCACGTCCTATGACACAGTTGACCCGGAAGGACGTGCCCTTCACTTGGACAGACGCCTGTAAGGCATGTTTTCCGGAGCTGAAGGAGAGGCTGACTTCGGCTCCCGTGCTCACCATCCCTGACAGTAGTGGCGGGTTCGTTGTGTACACGGACGCCTCCTTGCAGGGATTAGGGGGTGTGCTCATGTAGAGGGGTCACGTTATCGCTTACGCTTCGCGGCAACTGAAGCCCCATGAGCATAGCTACCCTACCCACGACCTGGAGCTGGTAGCTGTTGTCTTCGCGCTGAAGACCTGGAGGCACTACTTGTACGGTGAGACCTTCGAGATTTTCACAGATCACAAGAGCCTTAGATACCTATTTGATCAGAAGGAGCTCAACATGAGATAGAGACGTTGGTTGGAGCTCCTGAAGAACTATGACTGCAGCATTTCCTACCACCCGGGAAAGGCCAACGTGGTGGTTGACGCCTTGAGCCAGAAGGCACCCGCACACTTGGCCAGTTTACAGGTGCAAAGTTGGAGCCTTTTGGAGATGGGCAGTTGGCGACCCCTAGAGTTACGGGGGCACTATGGGATAGTGACTGTGACACGACAGACAAGGCCAGAGCTGATAGATCGCATCATCACAGGACAGATGGCTGACCCTACTTGCAGTCCTTGCACGATAGAGTACTGTCAGGAGACCCGAGGGACTTCTCTTTCACAGACCAGGTGCTGCGCCTAAGGGGACGTCTGTGCGTTCCCAGAGACAAGGAGCTGTTAAGAGAGCTCCTGACTGAAACACACGGTTCCAGATTCACCATACATCCTGGAAACACGAAGATGTACCATGACTTGAGACGCGAGTTTTGGTGGAGGGGAATGAAGCGGGACGTGGGTGAATTCGTGCAGCAGTGTTTAGTGTGCCAACAGGTGAAAGCCGAGCATCAGATGCCTGCAGGGCCGCTACAGCCACTTCCAGTGCCAAAGTGGAAGTGGGAGAGCATCACCATGGACTTGGTGGTGGGCTTACCTGTTACCCAGCGAGGACACGACGCAATTTGGGTAATCGTTGATAGATTGACGAAGACGGCACGTTTCTTGCCGATCCGAGTCACCTTGGGACCAGCACAGTTGGCAGAGAGGTATATCCACGACATGGTACATCTACACGGAGTTCCGCGAGAGATCGTATCCGACCGGGATACCCGCTTTACGTCCCAGTTTTGGGCTGAGTTTCAGCAGGCCCTGGGGACGCAGCTAAGGTTCAGTACAGCTTACCACCCCCAGACGGACGGACAGTCTAAGCGCACGATACAGACACTTGAGGACCTTTTGCGTGCCTGTGTACTGGACTGGAGGGGCTCTTGGGAGGAGCACTTGCCCCTGGCAGAGTTTGCCTATAATAATAGTTATCACTCGAGCATCGCATGGCACCTACGAGGCTCTGTACGGACGGAGATGTACGGCACCCTTGAATTGGGTTGAGGTGGGGACCAAGTGGGAGGTTGGCCCCAGGCTAATCTGGAGAGTCAGGAGGTAGTCGAGCAGATTCACAGGTGACTCCGCACTGTCAGGAGCAGGCAAAAGAGTTACGCGGATCGAAAACGCAGAGAGGTGCAGTTCGAGGTTGGGGACCACGTCTTCCTTCATGTTTCGCCCATGAAGGGCCTGCAGCGGTTTGGGGTGAGAGGGAAGCTCGCGTCGAGGTTTTTGGGGCCCTTTGAGGTCCTGGAGTGGGTTGGACCCGTTGCTTACAGGCTTGCCCTCCCTCCTCAGCTTTCTGGGGTGCACGACGTGTTCCACGTGTCCAACCTCAGGAAGTATGTCACCGATCCCAGTCATGTCCTGAGCCACGAAAGCATCGAGGTGGGCGACGACCTGACCTACCCCGGGTGGCTAGTGCAGATTCTTGACAGAGCCGTCCGCAGTCTGAGACGAAAGCAAGTACCCCTGGTGAAGGTCTTATGGAGGAGCTAGCGGTACGAGGAGGCTACCTAGGAGCCTGAGGCGGCGATGCGGGAGCGGTACCCGGAGATTTTCGCGGGTACGTCTTTTCGGACCGGCTTCGGTCCTCTTTGAGTTTGTTATGTATATATTGTTCTTTCTCGCACCCTAATTAGCGTAAGTTTCGGGGACGAAACTTCATTTGAGTTTGTTATATTATTACGAGCAGGGCATCAGACGTAGTTTAAGACATCTGGGAAGTGGCCTAGACGTCTTGCCAGACGTCTAGAACCCTTCCCAGACGTCTGGTATTAAATTTTTTCGGCGTACAGGTTCGCGTCTGCGCGCGCAGACTGAACCTGCCACCTTCGTTCTTCTCTCTCTCCCTACAGGCGCCATTTTTCCTCCTTCTCTCTCCCCGCAGCTGCCTTATAAAAACACTCTTCCCCTCTCCCTCATCCTCACCCTCCCTCCACTGCCTTCTTCCTCTTCTTCTCCCTGTCTGCGAGAGAACGCGCGGGCGAGAGCAACCGCAGCGACTGCTGCAGGTGTATGGGGAGGAGGAGCCGTTGCGAGGGGAAGAAGGAGCTCGACCGCGAGGGTGCGAGCTTGCCAGGGCAGCTAGAGCCGGCTAACGGGAGAGCAGCGAGCGTGGGGTGTCGTGGAGGAGCTGCTGCAGCTCGGGCAGCAGGCGGACGCGGCGCAGCACGGCCGTGCGCTGCAGGCGGAGAGCGAGAAGGGTTCTGATTCTGGGAAAATTTCCCAGAATCAGACGTCTGGACTTATGTCCATACGACGCATAAGACGTCTGGAGGAAGGTCCAAACGTCTGACAGGTACAATATTTCCTTATCTTCTCCTTTTTACGCGTGTACGGCCATGCAGCCGTCCGCCGCGTTCTTCTGCACCCCTTCGTGATGAGAGCGAGTGTGTGTGTGCAAGAATCGTTCGGGAGGGCGGTAGGGCTCGCATCCCACACCGATCAGACGTCTGGGCACAGCACCAGACGACGGAGAGGACCTCCAGACATCCAGGGTGACAATCGGACGTCTGGAAACTAAGTCCAGACGATTCAGCGGGCTTCTGGACGTCTGAAGGACTATGCAGACCGAGCTATGGCATGATCGACCTTTTAAGACCAAGGTCCGGCCACTTTGTACCGACTTTTGGCCCTCGTGTATACAGTACCGAAGAGAGCTACTAGTGTAGGGAGAGCACTACCTACCCCACGGACCCCAGGGTTCTGCTAGCCCTCCTACACTGACTTGTTAGGCCCATTGGATAAACCAGGGTAGTCAAGCGAGGGTGCACAGACTGTGGAGGGGCAAGACCCCTGTTTGGTTACTATGGAAGGGCTGGACTCCTGTTACTGAGAGGGCCCTGCCCTATACTGGTTCCATGCTGTGCTTTGGGCGCACCCGTTAACAGAAACGACTGACCACGTGCCAGTGCGGGGTAGCTACCCGTGTGTTTATTGCTCGTGTCGTAGTCACCGTTATGTCTGTCAGCGACCTTGGGGTGGTTGACTGAGGGTAGGACCACGACGAGGGACTCTCTCGGCCAGGAGAGCACCACGTGTTACTTCTACCTTTCGGAAAAGACTGTAATCAAGATCGTTCCCACGAGCAACATTCAAGATCAAGAGAAGGATCTGAGAAATAAATCAATAGTGAATAAATGGAAAAATATAAAGAAAGAGAGTAAAAATATAACAGCTACTGTCCACTCTACTGCTTCTTCTAGCTTTTAGTTGCCACTCTACTCAGCGTTTCGCTGACGTGTCACCCTTGTTACTTTTCAGGACCAGGTGTTGAGCAGCCAAAGTCGGCGGCTACAGAGGGCGCTGGGCCTAGTAGAGCCCAGTAGTGTCACTTGTAGTACCCACTGTATTTTTTTGCTGTTGTTGTGAGTAGTTTCTGTTACCCCCTGTACTCTCTTTGTTGTAAGCTTCATGTTTATGTTTATGTTTATGTTTATTTCTCTACTGTTGTGGTAGTGTATACTATAATACTTCTTTTCTCTACTGTTGTATTTTGTTACTGCTAGTTATATACATGTTGAATGTGGTTTATTTTACTGCTCTTTTGGTTACTTTCTCGTTGGACGATTGGGTCTTAGGGTCAGTCGAGTCGGTTCGATTCTCGCGTCTCATAGGGATTTGGGAATCGGGTCATTACAAAGAAGGGGCTTTAGCGATGTCCAGAGCGTCGCTAAAACCACTCTCAAAAGCGTCGGTGAAGCCCTCCAGCCGTCGGTCAACTGCCCGCCTTGTTTCTTCTTCTCGTGCGATCCGCGGCTGCTACGTGAGAGCCATCCGATCGAAGATTGGACGGCTGAGATCTCTCCTTGGCTGCGCTGGGATCTCGCCTCGGGCACGCGTGTGTGCGGGCGTCATCGCCTGGCGTGCGCGCGCGCATGGGCGCCTGTGAGCTGTGGTTGCACCGCGTGGCGAAATCTCGGCCGCCCGCTGCTGATTGGGCGGCCCAATTTCGCCGCGCGCTACTTCCGTCTTCAATTCCAGGCTCCGCGCGTCTCGAACCCACGTCGCGTGCATGCGGGCGTGCGCGCTAATCGTTACGCCACACCCGCGCTTTGTCGCGGCGACTGCGAGTGAGCGCGCGAGTCTCTACCATTCGATCGAAGATCGACGGCCGAGATCTGATCTCGGCTTGATGAAGAGGCGACGTGCGGTGGAGCAGGGGCTGACGTGGCGCAATATGGACCGTTGATCTCCAGATCAACGGTCAGAACTTCTTGGGCCCATTGTAGGAGCTCCGGATGTCGGATTTGGTCGATCTTGAGTCCGTTGGACTCCGTTCGTCGTTATAAATCCATCCGTGTGGTCCGATTTCTCATCTGAGGCCTGCTTTGACAAATGCTTACACAAATGGCCATTAATACAGTTTTATAAGCAATCTTGGTACATGATGCATGAAATGCTCCCATTCTACTTATGTTGTGCCTTTTATTCTTAAGATGGGTCATATTCAATATAACTATCACCCCCTTGTGCAGTGTTATCATACCCCCATGCTTACTCCTTGCTAGTCCCTAGCAAGGTTTATTCTAGCCTTTATTTCCTTTCAGAATTTAAGAAGTAATTGCTTAGACACTTGGTTACTTGTTAATAAGAGGAAATATATGATCTTAATCTATAAAGACTAAGCGACGCTCGAGTGTCTGCCAAAATACGAATCGCCCGAATCCTTGCTTTAATGTATATAACTATACATATGTATATATATATTTTTTTAGAATTTTTTTTCGGAATTCAGTGTGGGTTGGTAACTTTTTACGTCTACCCAACCCACCCAAAACTCGGTCAAAATCCTAAGTGCTAAGCATCTTGGTGTGAATGTTGTGATAGACTCACTTAACGGTAATTGAGACAAACTTCAAGTTTCTACGCTTCTAGGTGACAGGAAAAGAAAATAAATTTGCCTGAAGATGTATTTGTTCGATTGGTAGCTTTCTCCCTACGTTTGTTTTAATTGGGGTCAACACAAGGATTTTTCCAGTGTATATCTCCCCGGCTTGTACTACTTCCCCGCTTCTTCCTTAAGTGTTTTGGTCTTTTTTGTGCAATTATTGAGCTGGGCTTTGGACAACCGACCAATGGGCTGTTACCCACGATCACATGCCAGCCATATTTGTGTGGTGAAGTGTGGTTTATTTTCTTTTCTTCTTCTTCTTCCTTTTTTTTTTCGTAGGTGGCTTCCCTGATCTCAAATGTACCTAGAGGCAATGAAGAAGAAATGGCCTGTGGCTAGGTTCTGGACAACCTGTCAATGAGCTGTTACCCACGACAACTTGCCAGCTATACCACCCTAGAGAGTTCATTAGCTACCCAATTTTTGTTAAAATTTTCGAGAAGGGAGTCTGTGCAAAAATGTGTGCAGATTCTTAGACTCAAAGTTTTTCTGAGTTAGAGGGTGAGTTGATAAGTCGTATACTTATTACCTTATTTAGTAGGTGGATTAGAATAGCTTAAGGTCGCAAGGATTCGCCGCTAAATCCATATTTTAACAGACACCAGGGCTGATTAAGCCTGAAGGCCTAAAAAGTCTAAGTGTTTAAGTTCTTTTTGTATTATTTTCCACTATTGACAAGTTTCTAATTCCTAAGTTTTCTTCCTAAATTCAATTATTTATTTATTTATTTATTTATTCAGACTAATTAAATGAGCTCAGGATATGCAATTTACCACCCCCCCATTCTTAAGTTGGATAATGTCCTCATTGGCAAGTACATTGATGCAAAAGGGTTCAAAAAGATAGTACCTGAGTGACGTAAACTACCGGATTAGTTTGAATCCTCTAGGTTGCCTCCTAAGAAGCACTGAGTTTAACGCCTCCAGCTGGGCGGTGCTTGGTGTCAGCCCTCAACGAGGGTGACACTTTCCTTTGGGGGAACCTAGGCCAAGAAATGCTTCAATCTTTGACCATTAATTGTAAAAGTATGCCCAGTGTTAAGATCAGCGATTTCAACCGCCCCATTAGAGTAGGGCTTAACCACCCGAAATGGTCCTTTCCATTTGGACCTGAGTTTCCCCGGGAAGAGTTTTAGGCGAGCGTCAAACAGCCAGACTTGTTGGTTAGGCTCAAAGGTTTTTCTATGAATGAGTCGGTCGTGGACGGCTTTCATTTTCTCCTTATACAGTCAACTATTGTCAAAGGCGTCCCGACGAATTTCTTCGAGCTCAGATAATTGGAGCGTTCTCTGCGCACCGGCTAACTGGGGATCCATGTTATATTGCTTGACAGCCTAGTAAGCCCGGTATTCCAATTCGACAGGAAGATGGCAGGCTTTGCCAAAGACCAGGCGATAAGGCGACATGCCTATCGGGGTCTTGAAAGCGGTCTTGTATGCCCACAGGGCATCATCAAGTCGTGTGGACCAGTCTTTCCTGTCAGGTCTCACAGTCTTCTGTAAAATGTTCTTGATTTGTCTATTTGAGACCTCAGTCTGCCCATTTGTTTGTGGATGATACGGGGTAGCAATGCGGTGGTTCACCCCGTATTTTCTAAGTAGGGCACGGAATTGGGAATGGATAAAATAGCTTCCACCATCACTGATCATGGCCTTAGGTATTCCAAATCGGGAAAAGATGTTCTTCTTAACAAAGTCCATGACAGTCCTGTGATCTCATCGGCGGGTGGAAATGGCTTCAATCCATTTAGAAACATAGTCTACCGAGACCAGGATGTACTCGAAGCTGTTGGATGGTGGAAAGGGGCCCATAAAATTGATACCCCAAACGTCGAAGATTTCGACAATCAAAATGGGTTGAAGGGGCATCATATCTTTCTTGGTCATGGTCCCCAGCGTTTGGTAGCGTGAGCAAGTCTTGGCAAAGATGTGTGCATCCTTAAATAGGGACGGCCAGTAAAATCCAGACTGCAAAACTTTTGCAGTTGTTTTCTTTCCAGAGAAGTGGCCGCCACAAGCCTGGTCATGACAAAAGGAAAGCACACTCCGAACTTCGTCTTCGGGGATACACCTCCTAATGATCTAGTCAGCACAGAGGTGAAACAGCATGGGATCATCCCAGAAATAGTGCTTGGCCTCAGCCAAGAACCTGTCTCATTGCTATCTGGACCAGCTGTGCGGGGTTTGTCCTACAACCAAGTAGTTGACGTAGTCAGCATACCACGGCATTTTCTTATCTTGCACAACCAGGATGTGTTCATCAGGGAAGGCATCAGATAGAGGTAGGGAGGGTCCAATGTGGTCTGGATGAAGTCTAGACAAGTGGTCAGCCACCACATTATTCGATCCGGCCTTGTCTCGGATTTCCAGGTCATTCCTGCAAAAGCAAGATCCATCTGATGAGCCTAGGTTTTGCGTCCTTTTTGGCCAACAGGTGCCGAATGGCTGAATGGTCAGTGTAAATAGTCACATGGGATCCCAGCAAGTATGATCGGAACTTTTCAAGTCCAAAGACTACAGCGAGCAACTCTTTCTCTGTGACTGTATAATTACGTTGGGCCTCGTCCAACGTTTTGCTCGCGTAGTAGATCACCACGAGCTTCTTGTCTTGCCTTTGTCCCAGGACAACACCTATGGTAAAATCTGATGCATCACACATAATCTCAAAGTCTTGGGACCAGTCTGGAGGTTGAAGTACAGGTGTGGTGGAGACTAAGTCCCGGAGGGTGTGATAAGCCTGGATGCAATCAGAAGACATGTGGAAGATGGCGTCGTTGGCTAGAAGGTCGGTCAAGGGTTTGGAAAGCTTGGAAAAGTCTTTAATGAACCTTCGGTAGAAGCCAACATGTCCTAGGAAGGAGCGAATCTGTCAGACTAAGCTAGGTGGAGGAAGTTTGGACATTAAATCAACCTTAGCTTGATCTACCTCGATGCCCTTATGCGATACGATGTGACCGAGGATAATTCCTTCTTGAACCATAAAATGGCTCTTTTCCCAACTTAACACTAGGTTAACCTCGATACATCGTTTCAGGATTTTCTCCAAGTTGCTCAGACAATGGTCGAATGAATTCCCGAACACTGAGAAATCATCCATAAAGACCTCTAAGTATTCACCCACCATTTCTGAAAAAATGGCTAGCATGCAACGCTAGAAAGTCGTAGGTGCGTTGCATAACCCGAACGGCATTCGACGAAATGCAAACATGACATACGGGCAAGTGAATGTGGTCTTTTCCTGATCTTCCGGAGCAATTGCGACTTGGTTATATCCTGAATATCCATCCAGGAAGCAAAAATACTTCTGCCCTGCCAATCTTTCAAGGATTTGGTCAATGAATGGCAAGGGGAAATGATCCTTCTTAGTGGCTTCATTGAGCTTCTTATAATCAATGCACACCCGCCATGCGGTGGTGGTGCGAGTGGGGATGGATTCGCCACGATCATTGGTGACAACGGTGAACCCAGCTTTCCTGGGAACCACTTGAGTGGGGCTCATCCAAGGGCTATCGGAGATAGGGTAGATAATGTCGGCGTCAAGCCACTTGATAATTTCCTTTTTAATGACCTCCCGCATGTTTGGGTTTAAACGTCTCTGCATCTGGAGGGAAGGTCGGGCCCCGTCTTCCAGGTAAATTTTATGGGTGCAATAGGTGGGGCTAATTCCTCTTAAATCCGAAATGGTCCAACCAATGGCGGCCCGATGTTCTGAAAGGGTCGCAGTCAACCTGAGTTCCTGATCCTTGGTTAGATGAGAATTAATAATCACTGGGAAGGTCTGGTCAGGTCCCAAGAAGACATACTTGAGATTCTCGGGCAATGGTTTAAGTTCAAGTGAGGGTGGAACCACAGTCGATGGGAAGGGAAAGGGTGGGAGTTGATCAACATCGATCTCCTCAAATGGTGTTGTGTGATGGTACTCAGCCTTACAGAGGTCCACGGGTAATGATGGTGACAGGTCAAAACAGTCACTACAGGTTTGGTGGTCTGATACAAAACTGAGGGTGAGGCATTCCTCGATTAGAGTTTCCACGGGATCATGTTCCTCAATGCAATCACAATCAAAAGACTTTGTCGCCCGGAAGATATCCAATTGCATTTTCCTGTCCCCAAAGGCGATTTTCATACATCTCGTGTTGCAATCAATGTTTGCCTTAGTCGTAGCTAAGAAAGGTCTGCCTAAAATTATGAGTGTATTCTGTAATTTTTCAGGGACTTCCATGTCGAGCACCAAAAATTCGACCGGGAAATAGAAGTCCCTGACCCGTACAATCACGTCCTCGACAACCCCCTTCAGGGTTTTCACTGATCTATCAGCCAGCTGGATGGTGACAGGGATTGGTGTCAGCTCCCCAAAACCAAATTGGTGGTACAGGATTGTTGGAATCAGATTGATAGAAGCACCTAGGTCCAGGAGCACTCTATCAAACGTCATGTCCCCGATATTGCAGGAAATCAAGGGCGCTCCTGGGTCAGTTCGCTTGAGTGGAAGGTTGCTTGATATTACGGAACTTGCTTGTTTAGAGAGCACAACCTTCCTAGGTGCTTGAGGTCTCGGCTTACGCTTGGGTGTACAGGCATCCTTCAAAAACTTGGCGTAAGCAAGGATGTGTTTGACGGCTTCAAGGAGCGGAATATTGATCTGTACTTGCTTAAAGATTTCCAACAGCTCCTCAGTTTCCACAACATTCTTCTTTTTCTTGATTGTTTCCAAGGCCTCAGGGTAGGGTGTATGAATGTGGATTGGTTCTATTTCTGGGTCCTTGGTTGGTGCCTTTTCTGAGTCGGGTATTTCAGCGGGTGAAGTTTCGGAGAGAGTAGGCCATTTGGGATCCTGGGTTCTGGTGTTGCTTCTCAAGGTCACCACATTCGCAGAGGCATTGGGGCCATGGGTTGATCCTTGAGAAGACGAGGACGAAGAAGCACCAAACCCAGGAGGTGTTTGCGGGGCTAGCTGAACCATGTGAGCCTGCACGGGGTTATTTTGGAACCCTTGCGAATTGAGGCCTCTGTTAATTATGTTTCGCGGGTTCGATTATGGTTGGGAAGGTAGGGATCCTTGTTGTTTGTAGTCCAAGAGTTTGCTTAACTGTCCCTTTACCAAGGCCATTTCCTCCTGATGTTTCTGGTTCATGTCAGCCATCATCTTTATTAGGGTATCCATTTGGTTTTGTGGGGGAGGGGCTGCCCTATTCTGATTATATTAGGGTCTAACTGGTGGTCCTTGTTGATAGGGGGCAAGTGTGGCTGCTGGTTTGGCCTAGGCTGGTTATGGAATTGCGGTGGTTTCTGGTTTGTCCAACCAAAGTTGGGTGGTTACGCTAGCCAGTGTTGTAAGTGTTGGAGAAAGGGTCAGGTTTCGCATAACCTTGGACAGCTTGCACATCTTCTAGGATAGCCGATGTTGATGAAGTGGGAAGGGAGTAATCAAGGGTCAAGGGAGCAAAAGTCCCTCCCTGGAATGTGGTTAGGGGTTGTTCCATGTTCAATTGGGTAAAGGGCTGGACCAGGTCAACTTTATGTGCTCCCTTTGCTAGGGAGAAAGTCTGCAAGGGGTTCCTGGTCTGGTTCAGTAGCTCATCAATCTTTTTGTCCACCAATTCCACTCAATCCAACTTCTTGGCAATGATGTCCATGTCAACCATTCCAGAATTTACTTGTACCTCATAAATCCCACCACGGGGTTGACTGGACCTGTTAAACTGGTTCATGGAGGCATTGTTGAGTGAATTCTCGCTCATAGACTCAAAGAGCTCAAACGCGCTCTCCTCGTCTTTGTTCAGGAAGTTTCCCCCACATGAGGCATCGACGAAGTTCCGTAGGTTGCTGTCCAGACCGTGGTAGAAGATCTGGGCCAATTGCTACCTTGAAACTTCGTGGTGTGGGCATTTCCTCAAAGGTTCATTAAATCTTTCCCACGCCTCATGAAATTGTTCCCTTCCTTGGAGTGTAAAGGTAGTGATAGCTCTTCTGAGGGCATTGGTCTTTCCTATGGGGAAGAATTTCTTTAAAAATGCATGCCTCAGTTCTTCCCAGGTGGTGATGGGTCTACCTAGGGTTCTAAGCCAATGAGAAGCCTTGTCTCTTAATGAGAAGGGAAACATCTTGATTAGAACAATGTCAAGGCTAATGTTCCTAGGTTTCACAGTTCGCGCTATGCGGTCGAGATCCTTTAGGTGCTGAAAGGGGTCCTCATTTGAGCTTCCATGAAAGTGGCTCTGGATCAAACTTAAGACATTCGGTTTTAGCTCAAAATCATCTCCCCCCTCAGGGATCCTAAGGTGTGGCTCGACTCTAATAGCAGAGGGATTATAGAAATTGCGGAGGGGCCTCGGCTGATCCTGAAATGGTGGTAAATCAAGTGGTGGTTGCCCTGGTATGTCTTGGAAAGGTGGTCGTGGTTGTTCTTGTGGGTTCTGTAACCGTTGTATGGCTTGCATGATGGTGTGGATTTGCTGTTGCTGAAGTCGGTGGTTAGCATTGATTTGAGCTTGGATGATGGCCATAGCGTCTGGTGGGGGTTGATTCTCAGCCTCATCTACCCTAGGTTCAGCCATGTTAACAGAATTACATCGCCTAGATTCCTGCCCCAAAACACACAACTCGGGATGCAGTGAGCATCTCCCGTGCATACACTAGAAAAGAACAGGAGGGGATGCGGAAGGCGACAGATGCGAGAAATGTGTTTCAATCAAGCACACAAGCCTAGTCCTTATGGTGTACTCCTTAAGAGACCTAGAAATCTCACAAAGGGTGATTAAGTCCGTAAGCACTGGACTCCCCTTCCCAAGGCTAATCTAGCCAGGTTGATTACGAGGGGATTGCAGGGAAGGTTCTTCCTTTGACTTGCGCCTCCGATTCCGTAGACCCCACAACCGCGGTCGTTTGACACTGCCCCGCAGCTTAGTCACCAGATTCTACTAAGAGAATGAAAGGCAAGTGCCTAGCGAACAAAACCTCGCCTTTTGATACTTAACTCAGTCCTGCCTAGGGCACGTCTACTCAGTTTTAAAGGGCTAGGATAGTGCTTGTGCTTAGGGTTATGTGATGAAGCGTTGATTAGGGTGGTGCCTCTTAATTTTCCACTTTCAAGGTGTGTGCTTCTAGCAAAACATGATTTTCAAGCAAGGATTTGTTAAGATGTGGTGTCTTTTGGTGTTTCATCCTTACTTTAGTACTTTTTAGGGTTGACGTGTCTTAATGTTTTCAAACAAGTTTCAGTGGGCACGTCAAGTTCTGTACACAACTTGGTGAAAGTAGATTTCCTTTTTATTCTGTAGAGGCTCTAAAACCCTAATGTACTCATCCTAATGATCATGCAGTTTCAATTAGATGAGTCGGTTTTAGGGTTGAGTGGTGCGGCCCAGGTCAACTCACGGTGGCTTCTCAAACACCACTCAAGAAAAAGAAAAGAGCACTCCAAGAATTTATTCAGAATGTTAGAGTGTACATTTTTTATGGGGTGATGTGTTAAGGATGTGGGTCAAGCAATCATACACCACGCCAATTTTTTTCAATTTTTACAATTTTTTTTAGTTTTTTCACGCAAGCAAACAATCATGAGAGAAAGATTACTCACTATCAGTCCTCGTAGCACCTACTCCCTTGCTACTGTCGTGGGATGCGTCGCTTCGCCGTCCACGCGTCGAATTCCTGCAACCATCAAGTAAAAAGGAAAATAGGGCATTAGGCGATGTGAGGATGAATGTGGAATGGAGGTGATAAAACAAATCCGTTGCCTCCCCAGCAACGGCGCCAAAAACTGACGTGTCGTTGTGCGTGTGTGTTAAGGAGTGTCGTTATAATCGCACTTGCAACGCCGGTTTTAAAATAAGTAAACGGAGGTGAGTCCGAGTGTAGATCTCAGGGAGGCGTGAAAATCGAATTTTTGCTTATCACTTGTCACGGAAAGTGCGGAGTTTTGCTTGCGAAGGATGCGGTTTTGAAAAGCGGGAGAGAGATAGAGAGAGAGAGATTAGGGTTAGAATGTTCCTTGTTTGATCATGCAACTTGAACGGAAATTAAAGTGACAATTGAACAAAAAATAATTTCATTAATCATGCACTTGTAGTTCATAACTTACAACATTAAATACATGCTTCAAACAAAAGTAATGGAAAGCTTAAAAGGGAGAGGGAGTGAGAGAGAGAGAGGGTGGAGAGTGACGAGGCAGCCACGGCGGTGGAGGAGGCTCCGTCGGCGGCTCGTCATCTCCAGCGATTACAAGAGGGCCTAAAGCTAGCTAAGAGAGGGGTGGAGTAGTTGAAAGGGGAGAAAATGCCTTGAATGAGTGGTTCGAGGGGGTTTAAATAGGGTTAAGGGCCTCCTAAAAGAAGGGCCTTTAGCGACGTCCAAAGCGTCGCTAAAACCACTCCCAAAAGCATCGGTAAAGCCCTCCAGCCATCGGTCAAATGCCCACCTTATTTCTTCTTCTCGTGCGATCCGTGGCTGCTGCGTGAGAGCTAACCGATCTGAGATCTCTCCTCGGCTGCGTTGGGATCGCGCCTCGGCCGCGCGTGTGCGCGGGCGTCAGAACTCGGCGTGTGCTCGCGTGTGGTGCCCGTGAGCTGTGGTTGCGCCGCGTGGCGAAATCTAGGTTGCCCGCTGCTGATAGGGCGACCCAATTTCGCCGCCCGCTACCTCCGTCTTCAATTTCAGGCTCCGCGCAGCTCAAACCTGCGTCGCGTGTGTGCGGGCGTGCGTGCTAACCGTTGCGCCACACCTGCGCTTTGTCGTGACGACTGCGGGCGGGCGCGTGAGTCTCGGCCGTTCGATCGAAGATCGACGGCCGAGATCTGATCTCGGCTTGATGAAGAGGCGGCGTGCGGTGGAGCGGGGGCTGACGTGGCGCAATATGGGTCTTTGATCTCCAGATCAACAGTCAGAACTTCTTGGGCCCATTGTAGGAGCTCCAGATGTCGGATTTGGCCGATCTTGAGTTCGTTGGACTCCGTTCGTCGTTCTGAATCCATCCGTGTGGTCCGATTGCTCATCTGAGGCCTGCTTTGACAAATGCTTACACAAATGGCCAATAATACAATTTTATAAGCAATCTTGGTACATGATGCATGTAATGCTCCCATTCTACTTATGTTGTACCTTTTATTCTTAAGATGGGCCATATTCAACATAATTATCACCCCCTTATGTAGTGTTATCACTACCCGTGCGTTTATCACACGTGCTGTAGTCACCGTTACATCTGTCAGTGACCTTGGGGTGGTTGACTGAGTGTAGGACCACCACGGGGGACTCTCCCGGCCAGGAGAGCACCACGTGCTACTTCTACTCTTCGGAAAAGACTGCAATCAAGATCGTTCCCACGAGGAACATTCGAGATCAAGAAAGAGACCTGATAAATAAACCAAGTGATGAAAGAAAGAATAATTAGTTAAAGAAAGAACGAAATTGAAAAACAACAGCTACCTGTTCACCTTTACTGTTTTAGTTAGTTGGTTGCCACTCTACTCAGTGTTTGCTGACGTTTTGTACTCATAACCTTTTTCAGGTCCAGGTGTTGAGCAGCCAGAGCCTATGGTTGCGGAGGGTGCTGGGCCCAGTAGAGCCCAGTAGTTATAGCCTTCTGTTGTACTCCATTTCCTGTTGTAGTGAGTAGTTTATTACACTTCTGTACTCTTTCATTGTGAACTTTATATTTCTGTACTCGTTTACTTTTCTACTGTTGTGGTGGTATATACTGTAGTAGTTTATTTCTTTACTGCTGTACTTTTGTTACTGTTAGTTGCTTGCATGGTGAATGTGGTTTATTTTACTACTTTTTGGTTACCTTCTCGTTGGACGACTGGGTCTTGGGATCAGTCGAGTCGGTCCGGTCTCGTGTCCTATAGGGATTCGGGAACCGGGTCGTAACAAGATGATATCAGAGCAAGGTCGTCCCGAGAAGTGGACCAACTAGCTGGAAAATAACCAATTCACGTGCTTGTGACTAAAGTAACCACAACAACATACCTTTTGACATCTATTCTAAGTTTCCTTTGCTGAATGTCTGCGGAATTGACGTCTTTATGTTCTGTGTTCACGTCTCCTTGCAGGAGATGCCTCGACATGGAGTCATTAGGCGAGCCGCGGACGCGTTGAGCCCGACGTCTCAGTGGATCAGCCATTACTCCCGGGCGTTCAGGCCCAGGACCTCGCCCAGCTGATACGGGAGATCATACGAGAGGAGCTTCACCCGCCTCCACGGGTGCCTCTCCTTGGGGCTGTGGAGGGGGAGTCCTCTGTGGGACCACGAGGCAAACACAGCGCTGGACGTGGGGGAGGGGGTGGCCCTCCACCGCCCCCACCGTCCTCTGACACTTCCAAGCACAAGCCCTCCTTGCCTGGAGGCGTACCAATTTCCCCACTTCAGTGCCATTACGAGCTTTTTAGACAATTCCGAAAGCTGAAGCCCCCCTCCTTCAAGGGGGATGAGGACCCAACCAAGACGGAGGACTGGCTCGAGCAGATCGAGAAGGTGTTAGACACCCTTCGCCCCCCTGCGGAGTGCCGCATGGCCTTTGCCACGTACCAGCTGGAGAGCGCGACACACAGGTGGTGGAGGGCAGTCAGAGGTCAGGAGAGGGCCGAGCAGACTTGGGACCAGTTTGTCACCCTCTTCTGCGAGCAGTACTTTCCCCAGACGTGGCAGGATCAGAGGAGGTGAGAGTTCCACACTCTCCGCCAGGGGACGATGACCGCAAGCGCGTGTCGCACACATTTTCTGGAGCTGTCTCGTTTCACCGTGACTGCTGTGGCTACTAAGGAGGAGCGCTTGTGGAGGTTCACCGGGGGGCTCCGGCCTGCTATTCGGGGGTATGTCAAACCCCTGAAGCTGCCTACTTTCTCCAAAGTGGTGGAGGTAGCCATGACATATGAGGAGACCAACCTGGTTGCACGTGACACTGACAGCGAACAGAAGAGGCCCTACTAGCCAGACTACTCACAGGGCCGGTGAGAGAGGAGGCACGCGGCGCCTGCAGGAGAGCCGTCACGCTTTGCGGGACCGTCAGTGGCCTTTGGGGGCCCCCGACAGGGGCCAGCTGCCAGCACTGGACCCCCACCCAGCTGTCAGCAGGGACCTACTGAGGGAGGGAGTCGAGTTCCCCTTTGCTACCAGTGTGGCCAGCTGGGCCACATCAGGCGGGACTGCCCGTCTAGGGCTGGAGGTCAGCAGATGCTCCCCGTGCCAACCACTAGAGGACAAGTAGGAGGCCACGGTTCCCAGGCGCGTGGGGGAGGACAGCAATCGTGGGGAGGGTACCGGCCAGCGGCTACCCGTCCGACGCAGAGTGTGGTTGCTTCGTCCACACTTAGGGTTGAGGGGCGTATCAACGCCCTGACACAGAGACGCCAGAACTTTAGGTTCAGTGGTGGCAAGTATGGTTACAATTTCCGGCAGACTAGTTTACACACTTTTTAATTCCAGCGCCACGCACTCATTTGTCGCTGCTAGTTTTGCTGTCAGTTTGGGGCAGGACTGTGTGTTGTTAGAGGATCCGTTTGTGATCAGAGGTCCGGGTGGTTAGCTGTTTGTAGCTGAGGAGGTTTACACAGGCTATGAGGTCAGTGTTGGGGGACACAGCCTCCTCACTGATCTGATTGTGATACCAATGGAGGGATTTGGCGTGATTCTGGGGATGGACTGGCTGTCCGCTTACCACGCTTTGGTGGACTGTTTTGAGAGGAAGATCATCTTCTCCATACCAGAGTTTCCCTCTTTTGAGTTTCACGGACAACCAGTGGACGGAGGCTTCAGGTGCATTTCTACACTTCGGGCGGCAAGACTTTTGGGCCAGGGGTGTGAGGGCTTTCTGGCTTGTGTAGTGGCAGAGCCCAGCCCCGTGACAGATTTTTAGAGTATCCCAGTGATCAGAGAGTACCTCGACATGTTCCCAGAGGAGCTGCCAAGACTACCGCCTGAGTGTGAGATCAAGTTTAAGATCTCACTGGTACTAGGGACCAACCCCATTTCTACAACACCTTACCGGATGGCACCACTTGAGCTGCGAGAGCTCAAGTCTCAGTTGCAGGACCTTCTGGAGAAGGGCTTTGTGAGGCCCAATGCGTCTCCGTAGGGAGCCCGGTATTGTTTATGAAGAAGAAGGATGGTACCCTACGCCTTTGTGTGGACTACAGACAGTTGAATAGGGTTACCATCAAGAATAGGTATCCGCTACCAAGGATTGACGACTTGTTTGACCAGTTGCGAGGTACCACGGTATTCTCCAAGATAGACTTGAGATCTGGCTACCACTAGTTAAGGATCAAGGAGATCGACGTCTCCAAGATAGCTTTCCGCATCCGGTACGGACATTACGAGTTTTTGGTCATGTCGTTTGGGCTGACCAACGTCCTCGCTGCTTTCATGGATTTGATGAACCGGGTGTTCAGACCATACCTGGATCAATTCGTGGTGGTATTTATTGATGATGTGCTCATCTACTCTCGAGATCAGGCGCAGCACGGACAGCACTTGCGGATGGTTTTGGACACATTGAGACGACGTAGGTTGTACGCCAAATATAGCAAGTGCAAGTTCTGGTTGAGGGAGGTGACCTTCTTAGGTCATGTGATTTCCGGGGATGGCTTGGCTGTGGACCCAGCCAAAGTTGAGGCAGTGCTCCGGTGAGAGAGACCTCGTACAGTGACAGAGATCCACAGTTTCTTGGGACTGGCAGGCTACTACAGGCAGTTTATCTAGGGTTTCTCACAGATTGCACGTCCTATGACACAGCTGACCTGGAAGGGTGTGCCCTTTTCTTGGACAGACGCTTGTGAGGCGTGTTTTCTGGAGCTGAAGGAGAGGTTGACTTCGGCTCCCGTGCTCACCATCCCAGATAGCAGTTGAGGGTTAGTTGTGTACACGGATGCCTCTTTGCAGGGGTTAGGGGGTGTGCTCATGCAGCGGGGTTACGTTGTCGCTTACGCTTCACGGAAACTGAAGCCCCATGAGCATAGCTACCCTACCCACGACGTAGAGCTAGCATCTGTCGTCTTCGCACTGAAGACTTGGAGGCACTACCTGTACGGTGAGACTTTTGAGATTTTCACAGATCATAAGAGCCTTAGATACTTGTTTGATCAGAAGGAGCTCAACATGAGACAGAGACGTTGGTTAGAGCTCCTGAAGGACTATGACTGCAGCATTTCCTACCATCCGGGGAAGGCCAACGTGGTGGCTGACGCCTTGAGCCGGAAGGCGCCCGTCCACTTGGCCAGTTTACAGGCACAGAGTTGGAGACTCATGGAGGAGATGAGCAGTTTGCGACCCCTAGAGTTACTGGGGCACTGTGGGGTAGTGACTGTGACACGACAAACGAGGTCAGAGCTGATATACCGCATCATCACAGGACAGATGGCAGACTCGTACCTGCAGTCGTTGCGTGACAGAGTACTTTCAGGGGACCTGGAGACTTCTCCTTTACCGACGAGGTGCTGCGCATGAGGGGACGTTTGTGCGTTCCCCGAGACGAGGAGCTGTTGAGAGAGCTCCTGACTGAGGCACACGGTTCCAGGTTCACCATACATCCCGGGAACACAAAGATGTATCATGATCTGAGACACGACTTTTGGTAGAGGGGAATGAAGCGGGATGTAGGTAAATTCGTGCAGTAGTGTTTGGTGTGCCAACAGGTGAAAGCCGAGCATCAAAGGCCTGCAGGGCCGTTGTAGCCACTTCCAGTGCCAGAGTGGAAGTGAGAGATCATCACCATGGACTTGGTGGTGGGCTTGCCCATTACCCAGCGAGGACATGACACCGTCTGGGTGATAGTAGACAGATTGACGAAGACGACACGTTTCTTGCCGATCCGAGTCACTTTGGGACCAGCATAGTTGGCAAAGAGGTATATCCGCGACGTGGTACGTCTGCACGGAGTTCTGCGGGGGAGATTGTATCCGATCGGGATACCCGCTTTACGTCCCAGTTTTGGGCTGAGTTTCAGCAGGCCTTGGGGACACGGTTGAGGTTCAGTACAGCATACCATCCCCAGATAGATGGACAGTCAGAGCGCACGATATAAACGCTTGGGGACCTTTTGCGTGCCTGTGTACTGGACTGGAGGGTCTCTTGGGAGGAGCACTTGCCCCTGGCGGAGTTTGCATAAAATAACAACTATCACTCGAGCATCGGCATGGCATCCTACGAGGCTCTGTACGGACGGAGGTGTACTGCACCATTGAGTTGGGTTGAGGTGGGGACCAAGTGGGAGGTTGGCCCCAGACTGATCCGGCAGAGTCAGGAGGTGATTGAACAGATTCACAGGCAACTCCGCACTGTCAGGAGCAGGCAGAAGAGCTATGCTGATCGGAAGCACAGAGAGGTGCTGTTTGAGGTTGGGGATCACGTCTTCCTTCGCGTTTCGCCCATGAAGGGCCTGCAGCGTTTTGGGGTGAAAGGGAAGCTCGCACCGAGGTTTGTGGGGCCCTTTAAGGTCCTAGAGTGGGTTGGACCCATTGCTTATAGGCTTGCCTTTCCTCCCCAGCTTTCTAGTGTGCACGACGTGTTCCATATGTTCAACCTCAGGAAGTACGTCGCTGATCCCAGTTACGTTCTAGCCACGAGAGCATCGAGGTGGGTGACGACCTGACCTACCCCGAGTGGCCAGTGCAGATACTAGACAGAGCCATCCGGAGTTTGAGACGAAAGCAGGTACCCCTGATGAAGGTCTTGTGGAGGAGCCAGAGATACGAGGAGGCTACTTGGGAGCCTGAGGCGACAATGCGAGAGCGGTACCCGGAGCTCTTTGAGGGTACATCATTTCGGATCGGCTTCAGTCCTCTTTGAGTTTGTTATGCGTATGATTTTCCTTTTCTGCACCTTAGCTAGCTCAAGTTTCGGGGATGAAACTTCCTTTGAGTTTGTTATGTTGTTAAGACCCGAGTCATTAAGCCTTTTTAAGATGTCCGTACTTTAGGTCAGACGTCTGGACTGAGGGTCAGACGTCTTGCAAGACATCTAGGCCCATTCCCAGATGTCTAAAAATCAAAATTTTCGTGTACGTCCTCGCGTCTATGCGCTTGCTGTGCGCGGACAGTACACGACCCTTGTTTTCTTCTCCTTCCCTCTCCTCTCGCCGACGCAAACCCTAACCCCACACCTTATTTAAACCCCCCTCCTCTCCCTAGTTCACCCCACTTCCAGCCACCCTTCTCCTTCCTCCAGTGAGTAACAAGCGTGAGCGGCATGGGAGGAGAGGAGGAGCAACGAGGGGAAGAGAGGAGAGCAAGTGTGCCAGCTCGTGTGGGAGCTCGTCGGAGAGCTCACGGCCAGTCGACGCGTGCGCAAGGCAGAGAGGTGCGCCGGGGAGGTCCTCCGCGACATTGCTGTAGCCGGAGCAGCAAGCAAGCGGGCACGGCGCGACCACGCGCAGCGCGAGAAGGGGAAGGCAGGTTCTGATTCTGGGTTTTTCCCAGAATCAGACATCTGGATCGATGTCCAGACGACGTAGACGACATCTGGAGGAGGTTCCAGACGACTGAGAGGTAAGCTTCGCGACGTACAACTTCTTTGCGGATACGGCCATGCAGGCTGTTTCGTCGAGGCATTATTTCGTGCCATATTGAGAAGTTTTCGTTGACGCGTGCAGGATTTTCCTCGGGAAGGTGCGGGACACCCTCCCATGCAGTTCAGACATCTGGGCGAGGCACCAGACGACGAGAAGCATTTCCAGACATCCGGAGAGGTGGTCGGACGTCCGGAACTGGGTCCAGACGGTCCAGCGGAGTTCCTGGACGTCTGAGGAGTGGCGCAGGAGTTGAGGTATGGTTCTGGACTCTTTTAAGACGTCTGAAAGGTGTTCCAGACGTCTGATGTGAATCAAAATTACTATTTTTGACCCGTTTAGGGTCCATTTGAGGTCCAATTTTCGCAATTAAGATACCGTTGTTTCCTGTATAAATTCCTCTACTTGTTGGAATACTTTTTATCATGTTTTGAGTAGTCTCTTGTGAATGATCCTTGTGATAGGATCTCGTTCCGTTGCGAGTTTGGGGTTTGCTGAGGCACGTGGACCTGCTGATCAAGCCCCCACTACTCCTGAGTTTACTGGTAAAGTGGCTTCCCCTAGTAATTACAAACCTGAATGCATATGTGGAATGAATGATTAGATCCTAGGGTATGGCATGAATCCTAGGATTAGAAACACTGGAATAATTGTATTGAATGTATGGATTGCAGTCTTGGATGAGTAGATAGAATGATAACCATTGCCTGTAATGAATAACAGCTGCCTGTAAAATGTAAAGTACTTGTGCTAGCAAACTGTTGCATGCAAATTCCTGTTGTTTACGTTAAATGTCATAATATGAGCTACATATATATGAACTGGAAATGGAAGGGTGAATGTTGGGAAACACGAGCTACCTGCGAATAAACCTGGAATGTGAACAATAAAGTTACATGTTACATGGGTAGAACCTGAGAAATAGAAATGATGAAACCTGGTATGTCTTGGCCTGAGAAACATGAGCATGAACCCTACGGGGAATTAGGAGTAGAGCTCCTGGAAATAAATGGAATGGAACTGGGAATGTGAGTGGGGAAGTGAGCTGGCCCTTGAGTACGGAGTACCAAGGAGAGCGACTGTCGCCCTGTTTAGTGCAAAGCGGAGCTAGTCGCCCTTGGGTTGGGACCTAGGGTTAGGATTGGCCACTCTGTACTGACTTCTTGGCCCTCGCGTACATAGTACCGGGGATAGCTACTAGTGTAGGGAGAGAGCTAGCCACCCCACGGGGCTCGGGGTTCAGCTAGCCGCCTTACACCGACTTGTTAGGCCCACTGGGCAAACAAGGTTGTTAGGCGAGGGTGCGCGGACTGTGGAGGGGTAAGACCCCTGTTTGGTTCTTAGGGGCTAGACCCCTGTTACTGAGAGGGCTATGCTCTATACTGGTTCCGTGCTGTGCTTTGGGCGCACCCGCTAACGGAAACGACTGACCACATGCTAGTGCGGGGTAGCTACCCGTGCGTTTATCGCGGGTGCCGTAGTCACCATTACATCTATCAGTGACCTTGGGGTGGTTGACTGAGTGTAGGACCACCACGGGGGACTCTCCCGGCCAGGAGAGCACCACATGCTACTTCTACTCTTCGGAAAAGACTGCAATCAAGATCGTTCCCACGAGGAACATTCGAGATCAAGGAGACCTGATAAATAAACCAAGTGATGAAAGAAAGAATAATTAGTTAAAGAAAGAAAGAAATTGAAAAACAACAACTACCTGTCCACCTTTACTATTTTAATTAGTTGGTTGCCACTCTACTCAGCGTTCGCTGACGTTTTGTACTCATAACCTTTTTCAGGTCCAGGTGTTGAGCAGCCAGAGCCTACGGCTGCAGAGGGTGCTGGGCCCAGTAGAGCCCAGTAGTTGTAGCCTTCTATTGTACTCTGTTTCCTGTTATAGTGAGTAGTTTTTTACACTTCTGTACTCTTTCATTGTGAACTTTATATTTCTGTACTCGTTTACTTTCCTACTGTTGTGGTTGTATGTACTGAGTAGTTTATTTCTTTACTACTGTACTTTTGTTACTGTTAGTTGCTTGCATGGTGAATGTGGTTTATTTTACTACTTTTTGGTTACCTTCTCGTTGGACGACTGGGTGTTGGAATCAGTCGAGTCGGTCCGGTCTCGTGTCCTATAGGGATTCGGAAACCGAGTCATAACAGAAAGAAACTTCAAACAAAAGCAAGTTTCAAGCATCTTAGATATGTTTGTCCTTGTAATAATAGCAACCTTTTGGATACATGGCAATAAATACCATCTAAATTAATAGCAGGTTAAGTCTCAAGTAGGCAGGGACAAAGCTAAGATTTTTAGCTTTGGGAGGCAAACTGGAAATCCTATTGTAATGAATTATAATGCTTTCATATGATATATAAGGTAACTAATTTCAAATCACAAATTGCACTTAAAATATCACAACATGCTTAAACTATTATGTTCTAAATGAAAGTAAACAAGAAAAGACAAGTAGAAAATAATTAAAATTAATACTTTCATGTTAATAATTTTCTCACACCATATAGAAACCAAATATAATAAATTTCATAGTCAACTAGAGATTTTCTTCAACTAGTTATTGATTTGTGGTGTCAAGATAAGATAAATAGTGCTACAATATAAGGAAATGATAAAAAGAAATGATACTCCATATTAGAATACATAATCACTTAAAGCATAGTCGTCGAGACTTTAAATCATATTTATCTATAATCTCCTTTGTTGTAAACTTCTCTGCAACTTCTTTCTCAATATATGTTACTAAACAATTTTAAAGAAAATTATCTTCCATCTTGTTACTATGTCTATAGTTGATTATCTTCATAGCTAAAAATGCTCTCTCTGTAGTTGAAGTTGAAATTTGAAGGGTTAAAACAAGCCGCATCAGTCTATTAATCAAATAATAATTTTCTATCTTTCCTATTTCCATTAAATTTTGACAAAGATCTGCCAGATTGCCAACCTTTTTCAAAATATGATGTGTAGTAACATCGGATCTGTAATGTAACAATTATTTTTTTAACCTGCATTTCTCATTATCTGAGAAGTCTTCTAGGTAAAAATCGTCTACCAGCTTGTATATGTTGACACTATTGAATAACTTGTAACCATCCCTTGGATCCAAAGCTACACAAAGAACAAGAAGATCAATAGCATCTTTACTAAATTAGTTATTAAGTTCTAATAGTTGGGAGTCAATAATAGCAATGAATATGTTTATGCGATAATGATGAAGTAAAGTAACATGTGCTATTTGGCTACAAGGTTATGTTAGATTTACAACATAGAGAGAATCCATATTTGGCACATTAATTTCTCATTTATTACAAAATGATGTAGCTTTTTCAAATAATGAATCCCAACCATTCTCTCTTACTTCTTGTAGATTCTCTTTTGTCGAAGAAATAAGCTACATAGCATTCAAAATATCTAAATTCTTTCGTTGTAAGGCATGACATAGATCATCTCCTATTCTCACGATTTCTTCTACTATATGTAAAATAAGAACAAATTCAAAAGATGTAATAGCTTCAAATACTTCATCTACCTCTCCACGTTGTGAATAACTACCCTCGTCATCAATAATTGTCATAGTACCTTACATATTGCATTGTACATTCTAATGAAGCTGCATATTGATTTATAATGAGAACTCCAACGAGTCTCGCCTGGACATTGTAAGGTTCCAATTTGATTAAATCATGTACCTGATTTATAACTTCATTTATAAAAACTAAATATGTAATATCATTGGCTTGAGCAGCTTGTAATTCATCATAACATTTAGAAGAAGCATTTACAATGTTAACCACAAGTGTTAATTTGTTGAAAAACTTGTAAACTGGGATCACTTCTCTGGAAACTATAACAAGGGCTAGTTGAAGGCGATGGGCTAAGCAATGAATGTAATATGCATATTTGCAGTCTCTCATAATTAATACTTGTAAGCCATTCCATTTGCCACGTATATTTCTAACTCCATCATAATCTTATTCTATAAATATCTAAATTGTTTTGTAAAAGTACTTCAAATAATTTCTTTTAGAGTTGAAGCTTTTGTATCTGGCACATGAATTGAATCAAAGAAACACTCACGCAAGAAGCCATGTTTATCAACAAACCTCATAACAATAGCCATCTGCTCTCTAGTAGCCTCATCTTTAACCCTATCAATTATGACACAGAACTTTGCATTTCCAATTCCTTCACGAATAGCATTCCTTATTTGTTTCCAAATATTTGAAGAATTTTCTTTTGAACATCAGGTGATATATATTTAGCATTTCTTCGAGCATTTTTCAATACCACACTGTCTACTTGGTCATTATAAGAGGCTATAAGTTTTATTAGTTCAACGAATTCCCTCGATTTCTTGAACATACCTGTTCATCATTACCCTTAAATGCACATCCTTGAAATGTCAACCATCGCATGACATCTATTGTTGTCTTCAGACGTAATCAATTCACCTGAATTTATCTTTCATCTTGCTTTTGAAATATTTGTTCTATGTGTTGTGGTTTATTCATTAAATTCCTCAGACATTCTTCTACCATATTATGTGGTGGTGCTTATCCTCCAATATGATTTAAAAATGCACAATCTTTTCCACTATTCACTTTTTTTTCAATTTTTGAATCCACCTATAACGAATACGTTTGTGCTATGTCTAGAATTTGGCTTATCAGAAAAAAGAAAGCAAAGAAAACATAATGCAGTATCTCTATAAGGAGAGTATTTTAACCAAGAATACTGCTAAAACCAACCTTTATAAAATCGTCGATGATGCTTTTCATTGTCATTAAATGATTATTCCTCCATTGGATATTGAAAAGGTCCGAGACTAATATAAGTATAAATAATCTGCTCCTTTTCTTCCACATAATACTCTCAAATATGCTTACGTAGTGCTAGATCTCGTTCTTATGAACCAGCATCTATATTATGAATTTTAATTCTTTGAATTTTGAATGGTGGAACTTTTTGTTCTCTTGAATTATCAGAAATGGGCAAAATTTATGAACCATCATTATCGCCTTGTTTTTTCTTGAAATATGATGTAATTGTCATACTTTTTGCCATGCTTCAACCTAAATAAATTAAAATAAATTAGAATGATCTCCTCATAATGATACTACTACTTAACAATTTTAATTCCTAATACAAAAAATTAAACAAAAAGCACACTTCTAAAACAAACTATATCCATCATAACATAAAATTTATAAAATAATAGAAACAAAGAACCACACCTTGTCTTAACCCTTTATCCAAAAAAAAATCCCACCATATATACTTTTTTTTTTGAAAACTTATTAGCATTTAGCACATAACATATTTATGTTTTTCTAGTCATTATTTGCCTTTGCACCAATCTGTAAACCTTCCAACTTTCCTTGGGGTCAAAAGGCTTTCTCAAACTATCTAGGCAGCAACAAATCTGATTAGGAGGCATCTTTCAAAAGATCACTTGGATGTTATTGATAACACTACAATTTACAATATTAATTCTGCCAAAAGGGGTCGGTCTTAAGGGTAAAATGCACAGAAGACACAGGAATGGGAATATTGCATGCATCGTACATCAAGATTACTTATAGTGCATTATTAATGGCCATGTATACAAGTGCATATCAAAACAGGCCTCAGATGAATGATCGGACTGCACGGATGGGCTCAGAGCGACGAACGGAGTCCAACAGACTTGAAATCAGCTAAATTCGACATCCGGAGCTCTCACTATTGGCCCAAGAAGTTCTGACCGTTGATCTGATGATCAACGGCCATGGGGCCGCCACGTGTCAGCCTCGCCGTGCCTGCAACCCCCCTTCATCGCGTGGCATCACTTTAAGCCGTCTGATCACGCATCGGACGATTGGAACCACGCATCTGCGCGCCTCTCAACCGCAGCAGCAACCCTCGACCATTGGATCTTCATCAAACGGCCGTCCGCACTGCGACCGCAGCTCGCCTCCTCGACGAAGCAGCAAGCGTAGCACAACGGTATGTGCCTCACCCCCGCACAATGAGGCGCGGGTTCGAGGCACTGACTGCAGTGCAAACTCGAGGAAGTTACAGCGTGCGCAATTTCAGCCGTTGATGTGCGATCAAGCGGCTGGCAGCGAGCGACACGACACGATCTAGTGCGTCCAAAGCCGACACCTGCAATGACACGTGGGGCGCGAGCGTAGCGAGCGCGATCCATGAGCGCGTCCCACAAGCGATCTCGACCCTCTGATTCGCGATTGGACGACCCTCAAGCCACGCACACGGATTGCGTGTGAAGAAGAATGCGCGCGTGCCAGCGACCAACGGGTAGGGTGCTTCACCGACGTTTTGGGAAGGGTTTTAGCGACGTCTCGAACATCGCTAAAACCCCTTCTTCATTTGTAAAGGCCTTCTCCCTATTTAAACCCCTTCCAACCACCCAAGGAAGGCATTCAATACTTTTGCAAGTGTTCTACCCCACTCCTAGCCACCTTAGCACTCTTTTGTAAGCGCCGGAGTCGACGAGCCACCGACGGAGCCAACCTCCACCACTGTGGCTGCCTTGCCGACTCCTCTTTCTCTCTCTCTCTCTCTCATTAGCTTAGCTTTATCTTACTTAAGCATTCATCTATTATTGTAATTGTAAAACTCAAAGTTGCATGATTAAATGATGACATTTCTTATTTAGCTATTATCTCTCTCTTGTTATCAAGTTTTCTTTAGCTTAAAGTTGCATGAATGTGCTCAACAACAAACTCTAACCCTACTCTTTCTCTCTCTCTCTCTTTCTCTCTCTCTCGCTCGTTTTGCTACCACGTCTTCTTGCAAGCAAAAACTTACTTTCTCCATGACATAAAGTGACAGAAAATCTGATTTTTACGCTTCCTTGTGATCGACACTCAGACTTACGTCTGTTTCTTCTTTTAAAACTGACGCTGCGAGCACGAACTATAATGACCCTTTTAAACAAGCGTCTCTCGCACGTCAGTTTTTGGCGCCGTTGCCGAGGACGCAACGGATTTATTTTGTCACTTCCATTTTACATCCATGCTCACATCATCTAACGCCTTGTCTCCTTCTACTTGATGGTTGCAGGAATTCGGCGCGTGGACGGCGAAGCAATGCAACTCGTGACGGTAATGAGGGAGTAAGCACAACAAGGACCGGTCGTGAGTATTTCTTCACCCGTGGTTGTTTGCTTGCATAAAAATAAAAAAAAAATTGTAAAATTGAAAAAATTGGCATGGTGCATGATTGCCTGATCCACATCCTTAACACATCACCCAACAAAAAAAAAATATACTCTAACATTCTTCATGACAGCTTTTTGGAGTGTTCTTTTTCTTTTAGTGGTGTTTCTGAAGCTACCTTGAATTGACATGGGCTGCACCACTCAACCCTAAAATCAACTCATCTAATAGCAGTTGCATAAACACTAGGATGAGCACTCTAGGGTTTTAGAGCCTCTTCACATCAAAGGAAATCTACTTTCACCAATTATGTGCAAAACTTGACATGCCCACTTGAAACTTGTCTGAAAACATTAAGACACGTCAACCCTAAAAGACATAAAAGTAAGGACAAACATTAAAAGACACCACATCTTAAAAAATCCTTGCTTGAAAACTATGTTTTGATAGGAGCACACACACTGAAATTGGAAAACTAAGAGGCACCACCCCAATCAACGCCTCATCATATAACCTTAACACAAGCACTATCCTAGCCTTTTTAAAATAGAGTAGACGTGCCCTAGGCAGGACTGGGTTAAATCTCGAGAGGCATGGTTTTGTTCGCTCGGCACTTGACTTTCATTCCCTTAGTAGAATCTGGTGACTAGGCTGTGGGGAAGTGTCAAACGACCGTGGTTGTGGGGTCTATGGAACTGGCGGCGCAAGCTAAAGGAAGAACCTTCCCTACAATCCCCTCGTAATCAACTTGGCCAGATTAGCTTTGGGAAGGGAAGTTCAATGCTTACGGACTTAATCGCCTCTTTGGAGATTTCTAGGTCCCCTAAGAAATACACCATAAGGACTAGGCTAGTTTGCTTGGGTGTACACACACACTTCTCGCATCTATCGCTCTCTGCATCCCCTCCTGTTCTTCTCTAGTGTATGCACGGGAGACGATCACTGCACCTTGAGTTGTTTGTTTTGGGATGAGAATCCAGGCGACCAGATTCTGCTAGAGAGATGGCTGAACCCAAAGTAGATGAGGTTGAGGACCAACCCCCACCAGACACAATGGCCATCATCTAAGCCCAGATTAACGCAAACCACCAGCTTCAGCAGCAGCAGATCCACACTATCATGCAAGCCATACACTGGTTGCAGAACCCATAGGGCAACCACCACCACCTTTCCAAGACCCACAAGGGCAACCGCCACTTGATCCACCACCATTCCAGGACCAACCTAGGCCCCTCCGCGACTTCTACAATCCTTCCACTATTCGATTCAAGCCGTACCTTAGGATCCCCGAAAGGGGAGATGATTTTGAGCTAAAACCAAATGTCCTGAGTCTGATCCAGAGCCACTTCCATGAAAGCTCAAATGAAGATCCCTTCCAGCACCTAAAGGATGTTGACCGGATAGCCCGAACTGTGAAACCTAGGAACATTAGCCTTGACATTGTTTTGATTAAAATGTTCCCCTTCTCACTGAGAGACAAAGCATCCCACTGGCTTAGAACCCTGGGTAGACCCATCACCACCTGGGAAGAACTGAGACATGCATTCTTAAAGAAATTCTTCCCCACAGGAAAGACCAATGCCCTTAGAAGAGCCATTACTACCTTTACACTCCAGGGTGGGGAACAGTTCCATGAGACGTAGGAAAGATTTAATGAACTATTGAGGAAATGCCCACACTACAAAGTACCAAGGTGGCAATTGGTCCAGATCTTCTACCACGGTCTGGACAGCAACCTACGGAACTTCGTTGATGCCTCATGCGGGGGGAACTTCCTAAACAAAGACAAGGAGAGCGCGTTTGAGCTCTTTGAGTCTATGAGCGAAAATTCGCTCAACAATGCCTCCATAACTCAGTTTAGCCGATCCAATCAACCCTGTGGTGGGATTTATGAGGTACAAGCAAATTCTGGGATGGTTGACATGGATATCATTGCCAAGAAATTAGATCAATTGAAATTGGTGGATAAAAAGATAGATGAGCTACTGAACCAGACCAGGAAACTATTACAGACCTTCTCCCTAGTAAAGGGAGCTCACAATGTTGACCTGGTCTAGCCCTTAAGCCAACTAAACCTGGAACAACCCCTGACCACGTTCCAGGGAGGGACCTTTTCTCCCTCAACCCTTAATTACTCTCTTCCCTCCCCCTCGACATCTGCTATCCTTGAAGATATACAGGCTGTCCAAGGTTATGCTAAACCTGACCCTTTCTCCAACACTTACAACACCGGCTGGCGTAATCACCCCAACTTTGGTTGGACAAACCAGAAACCACCCCAATTCCAGAACCAGCCCAGGCCAAACCAACAGCCAAACTTGCCCCCCTATCAGCAAGGACCACCAGTTAGACCCCCATATAATCTGAATAGGGCAGCCCCTCCCCCACAAAACCAAATGGACACCCTGATAAAGATGATGGCTGAAATGAACCAGAAACATCAAGAGGAAATGGCTTTAGTAAAGGGACAGTTAAGCCAGCTGTTAGACTGTAAACAACAAGGATCCCTACCTTCCTAGCCACAACCGAACCCGCAAAATATGATTAACAGAGGCCCTGATGAGAACCTCATCATGAGCCATAACTAGCTCATTTTGACCTAATACAAAGGATAAAAGCTCCTACATACCTCAAGGAAAGGCTTAACTCAGAGAATTCTGAGTTTGAGAAGAAAACAAGTCATAAGGGGTAAAAATGCAATTTTACCAGTATAATCTGCATACAGGGCAATTCAGGGCCCAAACATAGGTCAAAGCAGCTTAATAAGAATAAAAGTGGGATAAGATGATCTAGCAAGGGCTACAGCACTTCCAAGAAACTAAATGATAATCTGTAACCCTAAAAACAACCCACTTCAATTCACGAGGTTCGAGGCAAAATAAAAATAGAATAAACCCTCTAAAATTCATAGAAAAATAATCTCTAGGGTTTAGAACCTTCAATTTGGCCTTTAGAACCCATTTTGACCTACATTGAGAACCACGCCCAATTAATAACTTGATTTGGGTTTTTGCGCAAATTGACCGGTCAAACAAGGTTTAATATGAAAATGAAATTCACCATCAGATTCCTTAGGTCCTAATTAGTCATGTATAAAAACTTGAGCCTAAGAAGAAACCTCCTTGACCGACTTTACACTTTGGTCCTCATATATTTACTCTTTGGCCCTCAACTTTTGAACCCTCGCATTTTGGCCCCTAACTCTCCTTCGTTCTTTGCAATCAGGTCCCTCCTGCAAAACCCTGCCAGCACCATGCTCCGGCGACCTTGCGCGGAGCATGGCGCCGCGCAGGGTGAGGTGGGGGACCTGGCAAGTAAACCGGGGGTGCCCTGCGTCGTCAGCCGTCGCAGGGGCACCCCCCTGGTCATTGTAGCCCACCATACCGGCCGTGCGAACGCACGGACGGTATGGGTTCGTGTTTCCGACCATTCTCCGGCGAGGGAGACACGTCGTCTCCCTCCGCCTTCCTCCCTGTTTCATCCCTATAAATACCCCCCGCTGCTCCACCGACCAGGGCAGCTCGGGTCTGACGGAGAAAACCCCCAACTTTCTTCTCCTCTCCCTCCGGCAGACGCCCACCAGCTCCGGCGGTTCCTCCTCCTCCTCCTCTTCGCTCTGCCGTAATACCAGCAGCAGAGACCTCCTCCCCTGCTCTTCCTGCGCCACGCCGTACCCAGCTGGCGCCTCTCCAGCCCTCTGCTCGCCGCCGCCCCTTCCCCTGGGCATCTTCTTCTCCGGCGACAGTCGATACGACTGTCGCCCTGTCTCGGCCCCTTTCGTCTCCATAGCTAGGTCAGAACTCCTCCCCATCTCCCCCTCTTTCTTTTCCTCACTGTCTTTTATTTGATTAAACCCTCGACCGATCCTGTTCACCCTCACCTTCTCCGCCTCCGGCCATCCTCCGGCGAGCCGCTCCCATCACCTCAGCGACCCACACGGCTCGCCAACCACCGCAGGACCTCCGCCTCCTCACCCTGATCAATCTCCGCCCTACCACTTCCCCCACATCACCCTCTGCAACTCCACCGAACAGACCCATCCTCCGACCCACAGTCCGACCTAGGGCAGCCCTCGCACGCCGCCCCGCGCCTCGCCACCACCCACACGAGCTTCGCCGCACCCTGGCGAAGCTCCTGGCACTCTCTGATTAGGCCGAGAGGCCGTTTTCTTGTGAACAGGCCACCCGACCTCCGCCGCCATTGACACGCAGGAGGACCTGCTTCCGCCTGCAGCTACAGGTGCGCCACGCTCCGCGCCAAGCCCAGATTCACTCCCAGGCCTTGCGAGGAGTTTTGGCAAAAACACCAGGTTCGCAGCTGAGGAAGAAAACTCCGCGTGACGCTGCCATCTCCTGCTGAATTCCCCGCTGCGGGCGCGCAATTGAGGTGGGCCGTTTAGTCCCACCTCGGAAACGCCTGAAGAGCCGCAGCGACATAAGATGCAAAAGTGCAGTAGCCTTACTGCCTCAGTACACGGGGTGAGGTCCCCTTCACCCGCCCGGTTACCCGGTCTCGTCCGCGCTCACGCCCCGCGGACCTGACCCGAACCGACCCGACCCGACTCGACTGACCTGCACTCCTCGCCCACCACGCACGCCGGTGGGCCTGGACCCGGGCCTGATCCGAACCCGGTTACCCGGTAGCTCTGGGAGAGCTTTCCCAAGAGTGGTTTCAGAGAGAAAGAGAGACGCGGGGGGGGGAGGGTAGAGTAGGTTTTGCTTCTGACGAGAAACTCTGAAGTGTGCAGGCGAAGAAGAAGACCCGCGGAAGAAGAAGGAGCTGCACTGTAGCAAATGCATAGTTAAGTCGTCGAAGCACCGGGTCAGACGACGGAAGGTCAGCTGCCAGAGCAGGAAAGAAGGCAGGCTGAAGAAAGAAAGAAAAGAAGAGCAACGGCCAAAGCAGAAGAAGAAGAAAGGAAGACTTAGTAGCTGAAGGTAGAAGCTCTGCAGCCATAAGGAAGAAAAAGAAGGAGATCTGAAGAGGAGCGTCACCTCTGCAGAACGAAGAAGAAGAAGAAGGAGATCTGAAGAAAAGAAAGAAAGAAGAACATCACGAGGAGAAAACGAAAAGAACAACAAATTCTTTCCCTCTCTCTTTCTTTATTTTGTAAAAGAAACATGTATATCTCTAGAATACGACTTGCTCCCTGAGTTCGACCTCGGGAACTCTTTTATTTTCCGAGTAAAAAATTTATATTTGAAATGTTGGTAATAACCGGCTTTACTACAACGTTATAACAAAACCAAAACCCGGTCATCAAATCCAAACCGACGATTTCATTTTGGCGCCGCTGCCGGGGAGCAACGGCTATTCTAGAGGTAAACATTCCTGTTTCTTTTTTTTAATTTCTGATAATCTCCTCTCTTTTGTGCAGCTACAGGAACTCAAGAAGACAAGCAACCACACGACAACCACTCCGAAGACAGGTAAATTTTTCCTCTCACTATTAACCCCTAAGCTCTAAAGAGGAAGAAAAGAAAAGAACAAGCAATATAGGGCTAACCTGTCTTCCATATTTAGTAACCATAAAAGTTGCATGTTTTCAACTCATTATTTCTGCACACTATTAAGGGTATTTAAGGGCTAACACATTCTTGCTTGAGCCCTAATTACCCAACAAAGAATTAACTGGACCAAGTAGAGCCAACCTAGGATCCAACACTAGGGATTTAGAGACACACTCCTTAAGCAAGAATTGAGAAAACCAAATGAAGTGTGCCCAAGCCCTTGTCTGAAAATACCTATTCAAAGAAAATCTAAAACAATTGGCTCTCTAAACACTTGAACCCTAAAAGACAGGACCTAAAAGCTCTCAAAGAAAACAAGAGGTAAAGTTGACCCCTTGGGTCAACCAACCTTAAATTAGGTCACTCTTTGCACTTAAAAGACTAAAGTTCAAGTGAAAACCTTAAGCACCCTGATCTTAAAATTGGTAGACTTAAGAGGTCAAGATCCCCATTCTGGTCTACCTGGAACCGCAGTGACAAGAGAGGTCGGGTGGGGGAAACCCTGTAACCCGTGGGGACGCTCTACCGTGTAGGGGTCTTCGCGGGACTCTCCCTCTCTGGCTGCCCAGGTAATTCTCAGGTGGACGATCTTTCTGATCAAGGGGTCCATCTGCCCCGCACATCTATAGTCACCCAACAAATTTTTGGGTGTCTTGATTGGGTCCAGCACCTGCTTATCTCATCCAGTCCCTCAGTATATGCTTGGAAGGAGGTCCTTGAAACCTCCTTTAGGAATTCACTTGCCCTGAGGTTAGGCCTCAATTCCCTTGTTTATGCAGCACCACCACATTAATCTTTCCTCTGATACTCCCTTCTTCCATCTTGGCACAACATGAGTCTACATCGAAGCCTTTGATTCCACATCTTGATTCCACCACCTAATCCAAATATGCAGCCAAACCACCTAAGACTACCATTCAAGAAACCTGAATATCGGAGATCTATGAAAGATAAAATGATCGAGGATGCCATAAAATTCTATGAAAAAGAAGAAAAAACCTCAACACCAATAGGAGATATTCAGGTTGATGTCCCAACAACCACAGCCTTCATCATAAACTGTGCCCAAACTCTATTGACAGGAACCATAAAAGGATCAACCCGAGATATGCTCATGACAGGATACATTGAGATGGAAAAATTACACCAATCTGAATACCTTCAATGCTTGACAAATCCTGTACTTTGGGAACAACACCAAGATGCCCTTATGAAACGGGTAGAAATGATGAAATCAGTAGAACAAATTATCAACCAGAAATACCCGTATATACCAGAAACAAAGGATGAGTCATCTTGGAACAGTACTAAGAATCAATCCAGTTTCCCAGACCTCGGGATTGAGGCACAAGGTGGTTGTCGACTCCCAACCCAAATAGAAGATAGCATTAAAATAGGTTGGGAAGTTGCAGGAGAACACAATGCTGAGCCAACCCTAGGCCATAAATCACCAAGCTTAGAACTCCAAGACTCCTGCAATAACAAGATTAGAATTGAACCTCTGGAGGGTATAAATTCCGCCCCTTGTTTTGATAAGGTAACCCTCGAAGGTTATTCGGACTTAGGTTCTAATAATTCTACCCACATCCTAAGCCTAGAACCTAGATCTGAAACTTATTGGGAAGATTATGAGGCCCCTTATGAGAAAGATCAAATTTTTACAGAATATGATTCCGGGCCTTTATTTGATGAATGTCCTTTTCCAACATCCTCAGGAAATCTGATTGATTTTTCAGAAAACATGCCAATTTATGATACAGAAACTGAGGAGTTGGATGAGCAAGGTTTTAATGGGGTCTATCCTACCAGCTTAGAGCTTGAACAGAACATCTTTTTGAGCCCAGAAGTGACATATAGGCTAGAACCCAGTCAGGCTGCTGATTCCACATCTGATGATTTGTGCTGTGGTGGAATTCATGATCATTTTCGCCAACTCTCCGACAATTTCAGATCTGACTATAATTGCGGAGAGATTCCCCTTCCTGAACACGCCAGGCCTATCTACGACCTCAGTTCACATGACTCTGACTCTGACTCTGAGGTCCTGATTCCCGAGATCACTAATAACACAGAATCACTCCTTTTCGATCCTCAGGAACCAAAAATAGAAAATGCCAAGAGTGATTACAACCAAGAATCCAAATTTTTTCTCGAATCCGATTCCTTTCATCCTACAGACACTCTTCCGGCATTTGATAGTTACCCAGAGGACTCTCTACAGAAAACCACCTATCATCTGTTTCTAGAAGAGCCCTTGTATACAATGGCCACCTTGTCCGCACACACAGAACGGATCAAAACCTCTCCCAAACCCCGACCCGCAACCAGACTCAATTTCTATTCAGATTCACCTCTCACCGAGCCGATTGCATTTCCACATCGGGTTTCGAACATTGATCAGACTACATACCATGCTCTATCATTCTCTGATCACCCCCGTAGGGTTTCCGCGTCATTCATTGACTATTCTACAGGTCCCTACTCTGACCAGGCTGATTCGACTCAGCCAAACCCTGCGTTTACACTTCCACATCTATCTGAGCTTCACAGTTTATGGTGGGTTCCACACCTTTTTATCCACATCTATCAACCCACCAGATTGATTGGGTTTGGGCTGCATCATCAGCCTGTTGATCTGAACAAGCACCTGGTTGGACCAACCAGGCTCTTAATCAAGGTGCTTGTCTTACAAAACTCTGCTGATTTGACCATCCCCTCTCCATCGCATTTCCCGCTTGGCTGAAGGCATCAAATTTAGCGCTCAACGGGAGGCAGCCCGTCATTCTCTTTGAAAACCTGAAATTTGTTCTGACAGCTTTTTGCACTTGAAGTTCACACTTTAGGACAGCCGACCCCACCTCAGGTGCTTGCATCTGAGATTAGAAATCGTCCGCAACAGTCACCCCGACCCATTCACTCATCAAAACAGCTATCCTAATGTATGAACTTAGTTGAATAAAAACCCCTAGGTTACAATGAGGACATTGCAAATCTTAGGCATGGGGGGGTATGAAAGTGCAAAAACTTGTAAGAAAAGGTTTCAAACAAAAAATTCACATATGCCAAAAATACCATAAAAATTAAAAAATTTTCGAAAAAGAATAAGAGGAAAAGAGGAGAAGGAAAATTTTGTGAAGGAGAAAAGAAACAAAATGAAAAAGGAGCACAAAAATATGAGAAAAAGTGATAGTCATTAGTAAGGAACTAAGGAATTAACCTAAGTTCTAGACCTCATTCAAGAAAATAACTGAAAAGCGCACAATGAGATTAGTAAGAATGCAAACCTTAGGCATTCTTGAATAGACTCTTAGTACCCATTAAGATCTGGACACTCCTCAAGAGGTTGAGGAAAATGAAAAGCTGAAGTATTAGGTCTAAGGCTTAGGGAGTATTCGGCCTCGTTAACTAATTTTTGGTTTACGGGACTCAGTAACCTAAGCACCCTAATCTCACACACAGCCTGGTTCAGTAAGCGTAAAAATCAGAATCACGCAGAAGCGTCGCAAAAATCTGAAAAGAACACCTAGAATAGGAGCGGCCGATCAACACAAGTTGATTTGGACGAGTTCCCAGCGCAGAGAGGCGGGAAATCCCCTCGAAGATGCGTAACAAAATATCATCTCCTCGGTGCTTGTCTCTTAGGATATTTACATATCCTACTGGGGGCATGTAAGCACTCTGCTGGTTCAGATTCCATGGATGGCATTATCTCGAAGTGTCAATTGCCAGGGTCTGGATTCGGCCACGGAATACCATGGATGGGATTATCTCGAAATCTCAATAGCCAGGGTTCCGGGGGTTGCCATGGGCGGTGCTATCTCGAAGCATCGATCGCCAGGAACCCTTGAGGATTGATGATGGGAGCAAGGAATCTGAGACAGACTGTGTTGAAAAGCCAATCCTAGGCTAGAACTAAAAAGAAAAAGAGAGAGAAAACTCTCCAAACAGAAAAACTTTCTATCTCTCTCTTACAAAACGCACTGCGAACTGAGCCAGGGCTAAAATCATTTCAAGCACGGGTGCTTTAACCACGAAGTCCAATAAACCTTAGGTTAGTTCTTGTGGACCTTAAAAACCTTTGCTAAAAGACTGAGGCTAAGGCTAGACAGATTTGGATCTTGATTGGTACTAGAGTACCTTTTAGGCCTATGGTCAGCATTCTAACCTAATCTATGCTCAAATAAAAAAAGGGCACTTATCTAAAACTATTAAAAACTTCATGGTCTAGAACAAGGGTTGAAACCTTAAGTTTTTGCTAAGGGACTAGCAAAAGCTAGGCATGGGGGTATGATGAGAACCTCATCATGAGCCATAACTAGCTCATTTTGACCTAATACAAAGGATAAAAGCTCCTACATACCTCAAGGAAAGGCTTAACTCAGAGAATTCTGAGTTTGAGAAGAAAACAAGTCATAAGGGGTAAAAATGCAATTTTACCAGTATAATCTGCATACAGGGCAATTCAGGGCCCAAACATAGGTCAAAGCAGCTTAATAAGAATAAAAGTGGGATAAGATGATCTAGCAAGGGCTACAGCACTTCCAAGAAACTAAATGATAATCTGTAACCCTAAAAACAACCCACTTCAATTCACGAGGTTCGAGGCAAAATAAAAATAGAATAAACCCTCTAAAATTCATAGAAAAATAATCTCTAGGGTTTAGAACCTTCAATTTGGCCTTTAGAACCCATTTTGACCTACATTGAGAACCACGCCCAATTAATAACTTGATTTGGGTTTTTGCGCAAATTGACCGGTCAAACAAGGTTTAATATGAAAATGAAATTCACCATCAGATTCCTTAGGTCCTAATTAGTCATGTATAAAAACTTGAGCCTAAGAAGAAACCTCCTTGACCGACTTTACACTTTGGTCCTCATATATTTACTCTTTGGCCCTCAACTTTTGAACCCTCGCATTTTGGCCCCTAACTCTCCTTCATTCTTTGCAATCAGGTCCCTCCTGCAAAACCCTGCCAGCACCATGCTCCGGCGACCTTGCGCGGAGCATGGCGCCGCGCAGGGTGAGGTGGGGGACCTGGCAAGTAAACCGGGGGTGCCCTGCGTCGTCAGCCGTCGCAGGGGCACCCCCTGGTCATTGTAGCCCACCATACCGGCCGTGCGAACGCACGGACGGTATGGGTTCGTGTTTCCGACCATTCTCCGGCGAGGGAGACACGTCGTCTCCCTCCGCCTTCCTCCCTGTTTCATCCCTATAAATACCCCCCGCTGCTCCACCGACCAGGGCAGCTCGGGTCTGACGGAGAAAACCCCCAACTTTCTTCTCCTCTCCCTCCGGCAGACGCCCACCAGCTCCGGCGGTTCCTCCTCCTCCTCCTCTTCGCTCTGCCGTAATACCAGCAGCAGAGACCTCCTCCCCTGCTCTTCCTGCGCCACGCCGTACCCAGCTGGCGCCTCTCCAGCCCTCTGCTCGCCGCCGCCCCTTCCCCTGGGCATCTTCTTCTCCGGCGACAGTCGATACGACTGTCGCCCTGTCTCGGCCCCTTTCGTCTCCATAGCTAGGTCAGAACTCCTCCCCATCTCCCCCTCTTTCTTTTCCTCACTGTCTTTTATTTGATTAAACCCTCGACCGATCCTGTTCACCCTCACCTTCTCCGCCTCCGGCCATCCTCCGGCGAGCCGCTCCCATCACCTCAGCGACCCACACGGCTCGCCAACCACCGCAGGACCTCCGCCTCCTCACCCTGATCAATCTCCGCCCTACCACTTCCCCCACATCACCCTCTGCAACTCCACCGAACAGACCCATCCTCCGACCCACAGTCCGACCTAGGGCAGCCCTCGCACGCCGCCCCGCGCCTCGCCACCACCCACACGAGCTTCGCCGCACCCTGGCGAAGCTCCTGGCACTCTCTGATTAGGCCGAGAGGCCGTTTTCTTGTGAACAGGCCACCCGACCTCCGCCGCCATTGACACGCAGGAGGACCTGCTTCCGCCTGCAGCTACAGGTGCGCCACGCTCCGCGCCAAGCCCAGATTCACTCCCAGGCCTTGCGAGGAGTTTTGGCAAAAACACCAGGTTCGCAGCTGAGGAAGAAAACTCCGCGTGACGCTGCCATCTCCTGCTGAATTCCCCGCTGCGGGCGCGCAATTGAGGTGGGCCGTTTAGTCCCACCTCGGAAACGCCTGAAGAGCCGCAGCGACATAAGATGCAAAAGTGCAGTAGCCTTACTGCCTCAGTACACGGGGTGAGGTCCCCTTCACCCGCCCGGTTACCCGGTCTCGTCCGCGCTCACGCCCCGCGGACCTGACCCGAACCGACCCGACCCGACTCGACTGACCTGCACTCCTCGCCCACCACGCACGCCGGTGGGCCTGGACCCGGGCCTGATCCGAACCCGGTTACCCGGTAGCTCTGGGAGAGCTTTCCCAAGAGTGGTTTCAGAGAGAAAGAGAGACGCGGGGGGGGGAGGGTAGAGTAGGTTTTGCTTCTGACGAGAAACTCTGAAGTGTGCAGGCGAAGAAGAAGACCCGCGGAAGAAGAAGGAGCTGCACTGTAGCAAATGCATAGTTAAGTCGTCGAAGCACCGGGTCAGACGACGGAAGGTCAGCTGCCAGAGCAGGAAAGAAGGCAGGCTGAAGAAAGAAAGAAAAGAAGAGCAACGGCCAAAGCAGAAGAAGAAGAAAGGAAGACTTAGTAGCTGAAGGTAGAAGCTCTGCAGCCATAAGGAAGAAAAAGAAGGAGATCTGAAGAGGAGCGTCACCTCTGCAGAACGAAGAAGAAGAAGAAGGAGATCTGAAGAAAAGAAAGAAAGAAGAACATCACGAGGAGAAAACGAAAAGAACAACAAATTCTTTCCCTCTCTCTTTCTTTATTTTGTAAAAGAAACATGTATATCTCTAGAATACGACTTGCTCCCTGAGTTCGACCTCGGGAACTCTTTTATTTTCCGAGTAAAAAATTTATATTTGAAATGTTGGTAATAACCGGCTTTACTACAACGTTATAACAAAACCAAAACCCGGTCATCAAATCCAAACCGACGATTTCAGGCCCCAATTCGCAAGGGTTCCAAGGCAATCCCGGGCAGGCTCACATGGTCCCACAGCCCCATGAACACCCCTTTGGTTTGGTGCTTCTTCGTCCTCGTCTTCTCAAGGATCAACCCATGGTCCCAATGCCCCTGCAAATGCGATAACCTTGAGAAGCGACACCAAAACCCAGGATCCCAAATGGTTGACTCTTCTCGAGACTTCACCTTCTGAAACACCCGACTCAGAAAAGGCACTGGAAAAACCCAAAGACCCAAAAATAGACCCTATCCACGTTCAGACACCATACCCCGAGGCCTTGGAGACAATCAAGAAGAAGAAAAGTGTTGTGGAAACTGAGGATCTTTTGGAGATCTTTAGGTAGGTTCAAATTAATATTCTGCTCCTCGAAGCCGTCAAACACATCCTGGGTTACGCTAAGTTTCTAAAGGATGCCTGTACACCCAAACGTAAGCCAAGACCTCAAGCACCTAGGAAGGTTGTGCTCTCAGAGTAAGCAAGTTCTGTAATATCAAGCAACCTTCCACTTAAGCGAACTGACCCAGGAGCACCCCTGATATCTTGCAATATCGGGGACATGACATTTGATAGAGCACTCCTTGACTTAGGTGCTTCCACCAATTTGATTCCGACAACCCTATACCACCAATTTGAATTTGGAGAATTGACACCCATACCTGTTACCATCCAATTGGTTGATAGATCTGTGAAAACCCCAAAGGGGGTTGTCGAGGACGTAATTGTGCGGGTCAATGACTTCTATTTTCCGGTCGACTTTTTGGTGCTCGACATGGAAGTCCCTGAACATCTACAAAACACACCCATCATCCTAGGCAGACCCTTCTTAGCTAAGGCTCAGGCAAACATCGATTGTGACTTGGGATGCATGGAAATCGCCTTCGGAGACAAGAAAATGAAGTTGGATATCTTCTAGGCGACCAAGTCTTTTGATTGCGACTGTATCGAGGAACATGATCCCATGGAACCTTTGGTCGAGGAATGCCTCCCCCTTAGTTCTGTCTCAGACTACCAATCCTGTAACAACTGTTCTGACCCATCACCACCTATGCCCTTGGACCTCTGTAAGGCTGATTACCATCTACCAACACCATTCAAGGAAATTGATGTTGATCAACTCCCACCTTTCCCCTTTCCATCAAACATTGTTCCACCCACACCTGAACTAAAGCCACTACCCGAGAATCTCAAGTATGTCTTCCTGGGACCTGACCAGACTTTCCCCGTAATTATCAATGCCAACCTAACTAGGGATCAGGAACTTAGATTGACAGCAACCCTATCAGAACACAGGGTTGCCATTGGCTGGACTATTTCAGATTTGAGAGGAATTAGCCCCACCTATTGTACCCACAAGATCTACCTAGAAGACGGGGCACGACCCCCCCGCCAGAAGCAGAGACGGTTAAACCCAAATATGCAGGAGGTCGTTAAGAAAGAAATTATCAAGTGGCTTGACGCCGACATCATCTATCCCATCTCTAATAGCCCCTGGGTGAGCCCCACTCAAGTGGTTTCGAAGAAAGCCGGGCTCACCGTTGTCACCAATGAACATAGTGAATCCATCCCAACCCGCACCACCACCACATGGCGGGTATGTATTGATTATAGGAAACTCAATGAAGCAACCAAGAAAGATCATTTCCCCCTACCATTCATCGACCAGATACTTGAAAGATTGGCAGGGCAAAAGTATTTTTGCTTCCTGGATGGATATTCAGGATATAACCAAGTCGAAATTACTCCTGAAGATCAAGAGAAGACCACATTCACTTGCCCGTATGGCACGTTTGCATTCCGTCGTATGCCGTTTGGGTTATGCAATGCACCTGCTACCTTTTAGCGTTGCATGCTAGCCATTTTTTCAGAAATGGTGGGTGAATACCTGGAGGTCTTTATGGATGATTTCTCTGTATTTGGGAATTCATTCGACCACTGTTTGAGCAACTTGAAGAAAATCCTGAAATGATGTATCAAGGTTAATTTGGTGTTAAGTTGGAAAAAGAGCTATTTTATGATTCAAGAAGGAATCGTCCTCGATCACATCGTATCACATAGGGGCATTGAGGTGGATCGGGCTAAAGTTGATTTGATTTCCAAACTTCCTCCGCCTAGCTCGGTCCGGAAGATTCGTTTGTTCCTTGGACATGTTGGCTTCTACCGAAGGTTCATCAAAGACTTCTCCAAGCTTTCCAAACCCTTAACCGACCTTCTGGCCAATGACGCTTTATTCCACATGACCTCTGATTACATCCAGGCTTACCACACCCTCCGGGACTTAGTCTCCACAGCACCTGTACTTTAGCCCCCGGATTGGTCCCAGGACTTTGAGATCATGTGTGATGCATCAGATTTTGCCATAGGCGTTGTCCTGGGACAAAGACAAGACAAGAAACCCGTGATGATCTACTACACGAGCAAGACGTTGGACGAGGCCCAACGAAATTATACGGTCATAGAAAAAGAACTGCTTGTTGTAGTTTTCGGACTTGAGAAGTTCCGATCTTACCTGCTGGGATCCCACGTGACCATCTATACGGACCATTCAACCATCCGACACCTGTTGGCTAAAAAGGATGCGAAGCCTCGGCTCATCAGATGGATCCTACTCTTGCAGGAATTTGACCTGGAAATCCACAACAAAGCCGGATCAAAGAATGTGGTGGCTGACCACCTATCCAGACTTCACCCAGACCACATTGGACCCTCCCTGCCTTTATCCGACACCTTTCTCGATGAACACATTCTGGCTGTGCAAGACGAGAAACTGCCTTGGTATGCTGACTATGTCAACTACCTAGTTGTAGGATAGACCTCGCACAGCTGGTCCAGACAACAACAGGACAAGTTCTTGACCGAGGCCAAGCATTTTTTCTGAGATGATCCCATGCTGTTTCATCTTTGTGCCGACCAGATCATCAGGAGGTGTATCCCTAAGGACGAAGTTCAGAGTGTGCTATCTTTTTGTCACGACCAAGCTTGTGGTGGCCACTTCTCAGGAAAGAAAACGGCTGCAAGGTTCTGCAGTCCGGATTTTACTGACCTTCCTTATTTAAAGATGCACACAATTTTGCTAAGACTTGCTCTCGCTGCCAAACACTGGGGGCCATGACCAGAAAAGATATGATGCCCCTCTAGCCCATTTTGATTGTCGAGATCTTCGACGTTTGGGGTATTGATTTTATGGGCCCCTTCCCACCATCCAATGGCTTTGAGTACATCTTAGTCTCTGTAGACTATGTCTCTAAATGGATTGAAGCTGTCGCCACCCGTCGATGTGATCGTAAGGCTGTCATGGACTTTGTTAAGCAAAACATCTTTTCCCGATTTGGAATACCGAAGGCCATGATTAGTGATGGTGGAAGTCATTTTATCCACACCTAATTCCGCGCTCTACTTAGAAAATACGGGGTTAACCACCGCATTGCTACCCTGTATCATCCGTAAACAAATGGGCAGACCGAGGTCTCAAATAGGCAGATCAAGAATATTCTACAGAAGACTGTGAGACCTGACAGGAAGGATTGGTCCGCACGACTGGATGATGCCCTATGGGCATATCGGACCGCTTTCAAGACCCCGATCGGCATGTCGCCTTATCGCCTGGTCTTTGGCAAAGCTTGCCACCTTCCTGTCGAGTTGGAACACCGGGCTCACTGGGCCGTTAAGCAGTGTAGCTGTTGAACGATTACGAACCTACGCTAACGTGTTCGATTTTGGAAAACCTGTTGTTGTAGTTCGAAAGCGAAGAATTCGTGTTCAACAAATAAAATTTATACCGAAATTAAAATTCCGGGTCGAACACAGGGAGGCGAACGTTTGATTTAAAAACTACGCGTTTCTTTTTATTTGTTACAGAATAATTCAATTTAGAACCATCTAATTATTTACAATAAATAGAAGAGAGAGAAAGAGTAAGAGAGAAAGAGAATATTACACAGAGAAATCAAAATGAGATGTAGAATAAACAAGGTATTTTTGTATTGAAGAGATTGTTCATTACAACTAGAAAGCATAAAATAATTACTCTAGAAAGTTATAAATTTACTCTAGAAAGCATTAAAAGAATGGAGAGAGAAATGTCCTCCTCGACGATTGCTTGGAGGACGAGTAGATTAATCTAGAAAGCAGTAAATCTATACTAGAAAGCGGTAAAAAGATTAGGGAGAGAGAAATCCTCCTCGACGGTTGCTTGGAGGACGAGCCGGACGGGATGACGCTTGGACGAAGGAGAACGAAGCGGGACGAAGGAGGACGAAGCAGAAGAACGGGAACGAAGCAGCACGCCGTCGTCGTCGCGGGATCCACTTCCGAAGGGGAACGAAAATTGGACTTTATCTCGCGAGAAGCATCCCGGGTGTGGGACAAGCTTCTCTTGAGCTTTGGAGGGGTAGAGAGGAGAAAGAAGGGATGAAAATTTCGTATGGAGGGGGTCTCCTTTTATAGTTGCAAGGAGTGGGGGCAAAATAGACATTACATCTTCAAAATAATAAATAAGGGGTCTTTAGTGACGGATAAATCCGTCACTAAAGCCCCGACGTGGCCGTCGCCGCCGCGCCCATGCGCGCCCGCTCGGCTGCCCGCGTGCGTAACGCCTACGCACGTCCGCGAAGTCTCAGTCGTCCGATCGCGATCGGACGGCTTAAAACGCGTCTGCGCCCGCTGCAACCCGCCCGCCTGCGCGTGCGATCGCGCGTTACGCGGGCGTCCAATTGCGCGTCGGCGCTATCGGGCGCCCGCGACCGCACGATCTCCATCTGACGCTCCACGCGCCTCAATTACTCGCGCCTCCAATCCCCTCGCCGCGGCTCGAACCCGCGCCCAGCGCTCGCGTAAGCGCGCTGGACCGCTGCGCTGCGGGGCGCGGATGGTCGAGCGCACGTTTTAAGCGCCGGGCGGCCACAGCCGTTGGATCTCCATCTGACGGTGGAGAGCGATCGGGCGGGGGCCTTCACAAAATGCCAGCAGCCATTTGGGTGGCTGAGATGGCGCCACGTGGCGCCATCTTGGCCGTCCATCTTCTGGAAGTTGTAGATGGTGCCACGGATGTCGGATTGACTCGATTTTTGTGTCGTTTGGCTGCGATCGTCGATCTGAATTCATCCATGTGGTCGGATTTGTCATCTGAAGTGCGGATTTACACCATCCTGGCCCTTGATCTTCTAGGGTTCCCCGGTCTCTATCTGATGCTACGGATGCCTGATTAGGGCGATCTTGGAGTCGTTGAACTCCAATCGTCGCCCTGATCATATCCATACGGTTGGATCTTTGATCCGAGGCCCCGATAAAATATTTGCCCTGTCCAAGCACATAAAAGGAGACAATTAACCTCCATTTTATTCAAACTACTCTAAATGCAAGATGATGCATGTAATGCAATATTTATATCATGAAATGCAATCCTATGCTTAAGAACATGCATAAATAGACATTTTAAGTAGTGTAAATATGTTTACATCATACCCCTATGCCTATCTTTTGCTAGTCCCTAGCAAAAACTATATGCTATTTATAAAAGAATTAGGTTAGATTATTTGGACCTGAGTTATTTTCAATCATTAAGAAATTGTCTACTTAGGAACTGAACTTTCAAAGACACAACAGTGCCCGGGTATCAGCCAAAATGTAGACTGCCTCAAGCCCTCGCCTTATTCAAAGAAAAATTTCTTTTTCTCTTTTTACTCTTTTCTAATTTTTTTTGGATTTTCAAATTTTAGGGTTCAAGAGTGGCTTTCTACGACCATTCAACTCACCCAAGATTTGATGAGAACCCTAAGTTTTAAGCATATTATTGTGATTGTCATAGACTCGTTGACCGGCAATTAGAACAGACTTCGGATTTCTACGCCTCTAGGTGACCTCAAAAAGAATTCTGCCTAAAGGTGTATCTTTATAACCGGTAGCTTTCTCCCTACTTTTATTTTTTAACGGGGTCAACACAAGGGTGAATCCAGTGTATATCTCCCCGGTTTATTCTACTTCTCCGCTTCTTCCTAAGTGTTTTGGGAATTTTTAGTGCATTTTCTGAGCTGGGTTCTGGACAACCGGTCGATGAGCTGTTACCACCGACAACTTGCCAGCCATACTCGTGCGGCGAAGTGTGGCTTATTTCTTTTTGTTCTTTTCTCCTTTTTGATTTTTTTTTTTTTAAGTAGGTGGCTTCCCTGGTCTAAGATTTATCTAAAGGCAGCAAAAAGAGAAAGGTCCAGTGACTGGGCTCTGGACAACCTACCTATGGGCTGTTACCCACGATAACTTGCCAGCCATATCACCCTAGAAGGTTCATTAGCTATCCAATTTCCGTAAAAATCGCCGAACAACGAGTCAGTGCAAAGAAAGTGTGTAGATGCTTAAGACTCGAAATTCCCTCAAATCAGAGGGCGGGTTGATAAGTCGTGTACTTATCACCCAAACTTATTTATTCCAATTATAATAGAATTAAGATGGCGAGGACTCAAAGACAAATCCACATTTTAGTGGATACACAGGCTAATTAAGTCCAAAGACCTGAGGGGTCTTTGTGTTCAGATCCTAATGTAGTATTTCCTAAGATTGAAAATTTTCTTAAACCCAAATTCTCTTTCCTAATTCCGAAATTTTTATTTATTTTTTTTTATAAAAGAAAATAAATAAATCTACAGAGCTGACGAATGAATTCAGAGATGAATATCCACCCCCCCATGCCTATCTAATGCAATGTCCTCATTGTATTAAAAAGACATAAAATAGAGTGGAAAAGTGTAGAAAGCACCTGAATTGCGTGAATATCAGGTTCGCTCCAAGATGAAAACGAAAAAGAACTGTATAAGTGTTGAGTTTAGTGCCTTCAACTAGGCACACTATAGAAAGAAAAGAAATGAAGAATTCACATGTGCAGGTCAGAATTAGAATGAACAGAAGAATCCTTTGACCTGTCAGCAGAGGTCCACAGATGTGGGCCAGATTGTGGTGCAGACCCACACCCTATAATCGAGAATATCTTAGGTTCTGGATAAAAATTACCCAAAACCTAAAATCAGAATGTAAGCGGGATCGGGCCTACGATTTCTGAGGATGCAACCCAAGACCAAAAAGTCGAGTTACAGAAAATTGAAGCTCAAAAGGATAATCGTTGAATGTGTGCTTGAGTTGAACATCCTCGAAACAAATGTCGTAAGGGTTCTGATTTGATGGTTTCAGCTTAAAAGGAACCTTTCGACTCAATCTTCCATTTCCTCCAAAATTAACTTCCCAAATCAGAACTTCCCCGCTCCTATCCTCCTCATTAAGTGTATCAAATTCCAGGACCTCTTGTATATTCATCACTCCATCTGAAATCTCCAAGTCTAAATGATATGGCAGAATCAAAATTGACTTGGGTCTAATTATCTCAGAATTAGAATCATTAATAAGCTTAACAGGGTGTAACTGATAATCAGGGCATTGAATTGATTCTTCTAGAAAATGCGATTCTGGATCCGTAATGTGTGCCCTAATAAGATCAGTTTCCTCAGTTATTGGGCTATTAAATGATCTATCAGATTCCTCAGGCCCAATTGTCTCACAGAAATCGGGTTCAGAAAACTTGCGTGAGACTTCGCAACTTGAATCTTCACCATCAGGATCCGTATCAATGTATGTCCCAAAATCATTTGTCACTTTGTGTTCCAAGGAGACACACGTTTCCTTGTAACCCGACTCAGGGATCTCAGGTGAAGAAATCAGATCATCTTTAATTGGTTGCTTTAATTCAATCTGGTCAGCCTCGTAACACGTGTCCCCCCTAACAGGTGCCTGAGCGGGTTCTATCATTAGCTTTCCTGAAGAGGGTTCATCCTGGGAATTATTCCAAGATTGAATCAAAGCAACCACGAATCTCATCCTCAATTTTGCTAATTTCCCAAGTAGAAACTCACCCGGGTTCTTATCCTTAACATCCTGGAGCCAATCCAACAAAGACTTGTTTAAATCATCAATCATTTCAATCAGGGGCTCCAATCTCTCAATGCAAGGTATTGGCTGAACTTCTAAAGATTGAATGATATTCCTCAAGTTAGCCAGAACCTTATCTTGAACCTGATTAACCTGAACCAATTGAGTTGGTTCAGGGTTGGGCGGGTTTGACATCAATGTAGAGGAATTAACGAATTGAGATTCGTTATACCCATCCTGATAATAGGTCATTTCAGATTGTTCAAAAGATGGTGATGACCTAAAGGCAGTGAAATCAGAGGATGGGTAAGGATCAGTGTATCCTTCTTGATTGTAGATCGCATTAGGTTGTTCATGAAAGGAGGACGATCTATAATCGATGTAACTCTGAGAATGATAGAAATCAGAATCAAAGTGTTCAGGGTTAGACCCTAAACACGGGGGTCCGGAATTGTATCCCCAATCCGAATTATCCCAACTAACTGATGGTCGATTACAATACGAGTTGGGATAATCGTCATGTTGAGGATAATTTACAACAGGAGGGAAAGAGTAGGAATGCGTGAAATATGTGGAAGGATTCATGATACACGGGAGGAAGAAAGGTGCCCTGCAATACAAACAATCAAACCTGTCCTTAAATAGGTTAGCCTAAAGACCTACAGACTCTCAAAACCTGTCTTGAGATAAAGGAACGATTTGATCTACTTCCGTCTGTTCAATCCAACCAGTTAGAAGGAGGGACTGGGGAGAAGGTTCTTCCTTCGGCTTGCGCCTCCGGTTCCTAGTGTACCCCCCATTCGTGATCGTTTGACTCTACTCCCCTAGCTAGACATCAGATTGAACAGTAGAAACAGACTAATCGAAAATAATCTCATTCTGGGTTCTGAAGAGTGAGTCCAATCCTTAAGGCCAACGTCTACTTTGTTTTATTTAGGGCTAGGTTTGAATGTGCTTTGGAAGGTGATGGACCCTTTAAATGGGTTGTGCCCTTAATGATTGATTGATTTGTATGTGAGTGCACAACCAGTGGTTTTCAAGCAAGATTGTTTTTGATGTGGTGAATTTTAAGATTCAAATCTTGCTTAGTAGCTTTTAGGATTCAACTTTAGGTGTTTTCAATCAAGTTTCGTTGGCACACCAAGTTTTACAAGCACAGGTGAAGATGTTTTCCTTTAAAGTTTAAAAAGAATGTGGAGTGCCTGGTAAATCCCTAAGAGTTGAACCTAATTGGCAGCTACTTGATGAGTTGATTTTATTTGAAGTGGTGCGGCCCAATCAACTCAAACAATTGGCCTGTTGCACCACTTAATTAGGCACACAAATGATTACCTAATCTGATTTCTACTCAATTATGTGTTTGGATGTGTGTACCAGCTCCTAAGATTGGATTACTGGTTGAGTTTGAAAATCAGATGAGGTTGTGTACCTCTGTGAGATTTTTTTTTTCTTTTTAATGTGGGGGTTGGGGTGAGTATGGGTGTCAAACGACAAACAATCTAACCTTAGAGTTTATAAAAACACCTAGGTTGATTGATGTTTGAGTTATTATGTGATGAAATGAAATCTAATGGGTGGGAGGTGGGGGGTAACTCACAAAACCTTCTACAGCACTTTACTCCAACCTACCGCTTTTGCCTACCTCGAAAGAGTACCTGCAATTACAATAAGAAAGGAGAAAAGTGAGGTAAATGATTTGTAAGTTACAAAACGCGAAGAGAAATCAAGATCGTTGCCTCCCCGGCAACGGCGCCAAAATGTTGAACGATTACGAACCTACGCTAACGTGTTCGATTTTGGAAAACCTGTCGTTGTAGTTCGAAAGCGAAGAATTCGTGTTCAACAAATAAAATTTATACCAAAATTAAAATTCCGGGTCGAACACAGGGAGGCGAACGTTTGATTTAAAAACTGCGCGTTCTTTTTATTTGTTACAGAATAATTCAATTTAGAACCATCTAATTATTTACAATAAATAGAAGAGAGAGAAAGAGTAAGAGAGAGAGAATATTACACAGAGAAATCAAAATGAGATGTAGAATAAACAAGGTATTTTTGTATTGAAGAGATTGTTCATTACAACTAGAAAGCATAAAACAATTACTCTAGAAAGCTATAAATTTACTCTAGAAAGCATTAAAAGAATGGAGAGAGAAATGTCCTCCTCGACGATTGCTTGGAGGACGAGTAGATTAATTTAGAAAGCAGTAAATCTATACTAAAAAGCGGTAAAAAGAATAGGGAGAGAGAAATCCTCCTCGACGGTTGCTTGGAGGACGAGCCGGACGGGACGACGCCTGGACGAAGGAGAACGAAGCGGGACGAAGGAGGATGAAGCAGAAGAACGGGAACGAAGCAGCACACCGTCGTCGTCGCGGGATCCACTTCCGAAGGGGAACGAAAATTGGACTTTATCTCGCGAGAAGAATCCCGGGTGTGGGACAAGCTTCTCTTGAGCTTTGGAGGGGTAGAGAGGAGAAAGAAGGGATGAAAATTTCGTATGGAGGGGGTCTCCTTTTATAGTTGCAAGGAGTGGGGGCAAAATAGACATTACATCTTCAAAATAATAAATAAGGGGTCTTTAGTGACGGATAAATCCGTCACTAAAGCCCCGACGTGGCCGTCGCTGCCACGCCCACGCGCGCCCGCTCGGCTGCCCGCGTGCGTAACGCCTACGCACGTCCGCGAAGTCTCAGCCGTCCGATCGCGAGATCGGACGGCTTAAAACGCGTCCGCGCCCACTGCAACCCGCCCGCCTGCGCGTGCGATCGCGCGTTACGCGGGGCGTCCAATCGCGCGTCGGCGCTATCGGGCGCCCGCGACCGCACGATCTCCATCTGACGCTCCACGCGCCTCAATTACTCGCGCCTCCAATCCCCTCGCCGCGGCTCGAACCCGCGCCCCGCGCTCGCGTAAGCGCGCTGGACCGCTGCGCTGCGGGGCGCGGATGGTCGAGCGCACGTTTTAAGCGCCGGGCGGCCACAGCCGTTGGATCTCCATCTGACGGTGGAGAGTGATCGGGAGGGGGCCTACACAAAATGCCAACGGCCGTTTGGGCGGCTGAGATGGCGCCACGTGGCGCCATCTTGGCCGTCCATCTTCTGGAAGTTGTAGATGGTGCCACGGATGTCGGATTGACTCGATTTTTGTGTCGTTTGGCTGCGATCGTCGATCCGAATTCATCCGTGTGGTCGGATTTGTCATCTGAAGTGCAGATTTACACCATCCTGGCCCTTGATCTTCTAAGGTTCCCCGGTCTCTATCTGATGCTACGGATGCCTGATTAGGGCGATCTTGGAGTCGTTGAACTCCAATCGTCGCCCTGATCATATCCATACGGTTGGATCTTTGATCCGAGGCCCCGATAAAATATTTGCCCTGTCCAAGCACATAAAAGGAGACAATTAACCTCCATTTTATTCAAACTACTCTAAATGCAAGATGATGCATGTAATGCAATATTTATATCATGAAATGCAATCCTATGCTTAAGAACATGCATAAATAGACATTTTAAGTAGTGTAAATGTGTTTACATCAGTAGCGTGGATCCCCAGTTAGGTGGTGCACAGAGGACGCTCCAACTCTCTAAGCTTGAGGAAATTCATCAGGATGCTTTTGAGAATAGTCAGCTATACAAGGAGAAAATGAAAGCCGTCCATGACCGACTCATCCATAGAAAAACCTTCGAGCCTAATCAGCAAGTTTGGCTTTTCGATGCCTGCCTAAAACTCTTTCTAGGGAAGCTTAGGTTCAAGTGGACAGGACCACTTAGGGTGGTCAAGTCCCACTCCAATGGGGCAGTTGAAATCACTGATCCAAACATGGGGCACACTTTCACAGTCAATGGCCAAAGATTGAAACACTTCCTCACCCAGGTTCCCCCGAAGGAGGTTGTCACCCTCATTAAGGGATGACACGAAGCACTGCCCAGCTGGAGGCGTTAAACTCAGCGCTTCCTGGGAGGCAACCCAGAAGATTCAGACTGATTTGGTACTTTACTTCACTCAGGTAATATCTTTTTGACCCCTGTGCATCCATGTATCTGTCAATGAAGACATTTTCCAGCTTAAGCATGGGGGGTGGTAAATTGCATGATTTTGAGCTCATTTAATCAGTCTGAATAAAAAAAATTAAAAAAATTGAATTTAGGAAGAAAAACTTAGGCATTAGAAATTTGTCAATAGTGGAAAATAATATGGAAAGAACTTAAACACTTAGACTTTTCAGGGCCTCAGGCTTAATCAGCCCTGGCGTCCGTTAAAATATGGATTTAGCTTCAAATCCTTGCAACCTTAATTTACTCTAATCCACTAACTAAATAAGGTGATAAGTATACAACTTATCAACTCACCCTTTAACTCAGAAGGACTTTTAGTCTAAGCATTTGCACACAATTTTTGCACAGACTCACTCCTCGGAGATTCTGATCGAAATTGAGTAGCTAATGAACTTTCTAGGGTGGTATGGCTGGCAAGTTGTCGTGGGTAACAACCCATTGGCAGGTTGTCTAGAGCCCAACCACGGGACCACCTCCTCTTTACTGCCTCTAGGTAAATTTGAGATCAGGGAAGCCACCTACCAAATATAAAAAAGAAGAAGAAGAAGAAAAAGAGAACAAAATAAACCACACTTCACCACACGAGTATGGCTGGCAAGTGATCGTGGGTAACAGCCCATTGGTCGGTTGTCCAGAGCCCAGCTCAGTAAATGCACAAAAAGAATCAAAACACTTAAGGAAGAAGTGGGGAAGTAGGGCAAGCCAGGGAGATATACACTGGAAAAATCCTTATGTTGATCCCAAGTAAAACAAACGTAGGGAGAAAGCTACCAATCGAACAAATACACCTTCAGGCAAAACACTTCCTCTTCCGGTCACCTAGGGGTGTAGAAACCCAAAATCTGTCTAAATTACCGTCGAGTGAGTCTATCACGATCTTCACACCAAGATGCTTAGCACTTAGAGTTTTTTTTCTGAGTTTTGGGTGGGTTGGGTAGCAGTAAAAAGTTACCAACATACTCTTAACTCCAAAAATCTAAAAATAAGAAATATATATATATATATATACATGCATTAAAGCAAGGATTCAGATTCATATTTTGGCAGATACCCAGGCGCTGCTTAATCTTTGTAGATCAGGATCTTAGTATATTTCCTCCTATTGACAAGTGACGAAATGTCTAAGTAGTTACTTCTTGAATTCTGATTGGAAATAATGGCTAGAATAAACCTTGCTAAGGACTAGCAAGGTGTAAGCATGGGGGTATGATAACAGTACAATTTACAATATTAATTCTGCCAAAAGGGGTCGGTTCTAAGGGTCAAATGCACAAAAGACACAGGAATGGGAACATTGCATGCATCGCACATCAAGATTACTTATAGTGCATTATTAATGGCCATGTATACAAGTGCATGTCAAAACAGGCCTCAGATGAATGATCGAACCGCATGAATGGGCTTAGAGCGACGAACAGAGTCCAACGGACTCTAAATCAGCTAAATCCGACATCTGGAGCTCCTACTATTGGCCCAAGAAGTTCTAACCGTTGATATGATGATCAACGGCCATGGGGTCGCCACGTGTCAGCCTCGCCGCGCCGGCAACCGCCCTTCATCGTGTGGCGTCACTTTAAGCCGTCCGATCGCGCATCAGACGGCTGGAAACCACGCACTTGCCACCTCTCAATCGCAACGGCAGTAGCCCCTAACCGTTGGATCTTCATCAACCGGTCGTTCGCACCGCTACCGCAGCTCGCCTTCGCGACGAAGCAGCAGGCGTAGCGCAGCGGTACGCGCCTCACCCCCGTACAATGAGGAGCAGGTTTGAGGCGCCGACCGCAGTGCAAATTCGAGGAAGTCGCAACATGCGCAATTTCAGCCATTGATGCGCTATTAAGCGGCTGGCAGCGAGCGACGCGACGTGATCTCGTGCATCCAAAGTCAACGGCCGCGATGACGTGTGGGGCGTGAGTGTAGCGAGCGCGATCCATGTGCGCGCCCCACGAGAGATCTTGACCGTCCGATCTGCGATCGGACAACCCTCAAGCCACGCACACAGATTGCACGTAAAGAAGAACACGTGCGTGCCAGCGACCAACGGGCAGGGTGCTTCACCAACATTTTGGGAAGGGTTTTAGCGACGTCCTGGACTTTGCTAAAACCCCTTCTTCATTTGTAAAGACCTTCTCCCTATTTAAACCCCTTCCAACCACCCAAGGAAGGCATTCAATACTTTTGCAACTGTTCTACCCTACTCCTAGCCACCTTAGCACTCTTTTGTAGCCACCGCACTCCTAGCCCCACCGACGGAGCCAACCTCCACCGCCGTGGCTGCCTTACCAACTCCTTTTTCTCTCTCTCTCTCATTAGCTTAGCTTTATCTTACTTAAGCATTCATCTATTGTTGTAATTGTAAAACTCAAAGTTGCATGATTAAATGATGACGTTTCTTATTTAGTTATTATCTCTCTCTTGTTATCAACTTTTCCTTAGCTTAAAGTTGCATGAATGTGCGGAACAACAAACTCTAACGCTACTCTTTCTCTCTCTTTTTCTTTCTCTCTCACTCGTTTTCTACCATGTCTTCTTGCAAGCAAAAACTCGCTTTCTCTGTGACATAAAGTGATAAAGAAATCCAATTTTTACGCCTCCTTGTGATCGACACTCGGACTCACATCCGTTTCTTCTTTTAAAATCGAAGCTGCGAGCACGAACTATAACCACCCTTTTAAACAAACACGTCTCTCGCGCGTCAGTTGTTACAACCTAGTTCCTAAATCCCTACAGGACCTGAGACCGGCTCGATTAGACTAATCCCAAGACCCAGTCATCCAACAAGAAATAACCGAAAAGCAGGAAAGTAAACCACATTCACTATGAGAGGTAACTAACAGTAAAAGCGTACAAGCAGTAAAAGAAGTAAAAGCTGCTAATCAGTACATACCACCACAACAACAGGAAAGTAGAACAAAAGTACAGTAATAGGAACAGTAACAAAGTCTGAAACTCACTAACAAAAAGGAAGTATAACAACAGTAAGAACCACTGTTGGGCTCGATTGGGCCCAGCACCCTCTGCAGCCGGTAACTCAGGTTGCTCAACTCCTGGACCTTTAAAGGGTTATGAGAAAACGGAGTCAACGAACGTTGAGTAGAGTGGTAACCAAACTATCTAAGGTAGTAAAAGCTAACAGGTAAATTTTTCTTTTCCAATTATTTTATTTTACAAGTAATTCCTTTTCACCCATTGGTTTACTTTCAGATTTCTTTCTTGATCTCGCATGTTCCTCGTGGGAACGATCTTGATTGTAGTCTTTTCCGAAGAGTAGAAGGCATACGTGGTGCACTCCTGGTCGGGAGAGTCCCCCGTGGTAATCCTACAATCAGTCAACCACCCCGAGGTCACAAACAGACGTAGCGGTGACTACAGCACGCGTGATAAGTGCACGGGTAGCTACCCCGCACTGGCATGCGGTCAGTCATTTCCACTAGCTGGTATGCCCAAAGTACAGCACGGAATAGTATAGGGCCTAGCCCTCTCAAAAACAGGGGTCTAGCCCCTCAGAACCAAACAGGGGTCTCGCCCCTCCACAGTCCGTGCACCCTCATCTGACTACCCCGGTTTACCCAGTGGGTTTAACAAGTCGGTGTAGGGTGGCTAGCTGAACCCCGGGCCCCGTAGGGTAGATAGCTCTCTCCCTACACTAGTAGCTCTCCCGGGTACAATGTACGCAAGGGCCAACAGAAGTCGATGTAGAGTGGTTAATCCTAACCCCGGGTCCCAACCCAAGGGCGGCTAGCTCCTCTCTACACTAAAAAGGGGACAGTCGCTCTCCTTGGTACCACGTACTCAAGGGCCAGCACACTTCCCACTCACATTTCCAGACCTTTCCATTCATCCACAGGAGCTCTACTCCTAACTTCTCGTAGGGTTCATGCTCATATTCACCATGTTATTCCATACCAGGTTTCATCATTCACAATTCCATTCTCGTATTATATACACGCAGCTCGTATTTCCAAAAGTTAACATATGCAATAAGTGATATCACAGGTAACTGTTTAGTTATCTCAAGCATTTCATATTCTAACAGGTACTTCGTATTTATTAACAGGCAGTTGTTTACAATTTAGCTCATTCATTTATGACTGCAATCTCAATCACGCATAAAAACAGTGCAACTATTTCTCGTCCTATGATTCATTCCACATCCTAGGTTTCTAGTTATCTAATTATCATGACTGCATTCATGTTTTATAAATAGAATAGGCGGAAAGCACTCTACCAGACAATCTGGGAGTACCCAGGGCTCGAACTGCAGACTCACATGCCTCTGCAAGCCCTAGACACGCAACAGGTTGAAGTCCTATACCAAGGAACATATCACAACAGAACGTTCAGAATAGTATATAAAGGTTTCTAACATGTAGAAGAACTCACAAGGAAACCACAAATATTTCGTTTGACCCGTTTAGGGTTTGATCGGGGTTCGTTTGCGCAAAACGAACCCCGATCAGACCCTAAACGGGTCAAAAACAAGTCTGCAGACCTAAATCAGACGTCTGGAACCAAGTCCATATGTCTTAAAAGTCACCAGAGTCTCACCTCAAGTCCTTGTGTCGACCTCAGACGTCTAGGACTCCTCCGCGACCGTCTGGACCCAGCTCCAGACGTTCGACCTGTCCTCCAGTTGTCTGGTAAGCTGTCCAGACATCTGAAAAGCATGGGAGGGCATGCCGCGTGCCTTCCCAAGGCTGCTCCTGTGCACAACAGAGTAACACAACCCTTTTTAGTGAGACAAATCACCTCTGCGGTGCGGCCTGCATGGCTGTAACTGCGAGGAAGACGTACCTTCGCGATACACCTTCTTTCAGACGTTCGGTGTCGTCACCAGACGTCCAGCCCGTCGTCCGGAAGGCACTCCAGACGTCTGATACTGAAAAAATTCCAATATTGGACCACGCTCCCACTTCTCTCGTCGTGCTCCGCCGCAACTCCCCCCTCTCGGCTGTAGCTCCGACCGCTGCAGGAAGTCAGGGATGACGCCTTGGCGCTCCCCTCCTCCTGTACGTGCTGCGGTGGCCATGCAACACTCCGATGAGCCTCCACAAGCTCGCGACCTTGGCCTCCTCCTCCTTCTCACGCCGCTCCTCCTCTCTCTTGCTCCCTCTCTCTCGCACTCCTCTCTCACAACTATGGAGGGGGAAGGAAGGTGGTGGTGGTGGAGTGGAGAGGAGAGGAAGGAGGCTCTTATAAAGGCAGTGGGTTAGGGTTCGGTGAGGGGGAGAAAGAGAAGAAGAGAGAGAAGAAAAAAAGATCTACACACTGGCTGCACGTAGAACCAACTTTACGTACAGATTTTTCAATTTCCAAACGTCTGGGAAGGGGTCCAGACGTCTGACTGACAGTCCAGACGTCTTAAAAGGCTCAAAACAGAACGGGTCTTTACATCATAACAAGCTTAAAGGAAGTTTCGTCCCCGAAACTTGAGCTAGCTAGGATGCGAAAAAAGAAACATAAAACGCATAACAAACTTAAAGAGGATCAAAGTCAGTCCGAAAAGATGTACCCTCAAAAAGCTCCGGGTACTGCTCTCGCATCGTCTCCTCAGGCTCCCAGGTAGCCTCCTCGTACCACTGGCTCTTCCACAAGACCTTCACCAGGGGTACCTGCTTCCGTCTCAAACTCCAGACCGCTCTTTCTAATATCTGCACTAGTCACTCGGGGTAGGTCAGGTCATCACCCACCTTGACCCTCTCGTGGCTCATAACGTGACTGGGATCGGCGACGTACTTCTTGAGATTGGACACGTGGAATACGTCGTGCACACCAAAAAGCTGGAGATGAAGGGCAAGCTAGTAAGCAACGGGTCCTACCTGCTCCAAGACCTCAAAGGGCCCACAAACCTCGGTGCAAGCTTCCCCTTCACCCCAAAACGCTGCAGGCCCTTCATGGGAGAAACACAAAGGAAGACGTGATCCCCAACCTCGAACTGCACCTGATGAGAACCTCATCATGAACCCTAACTACCACAATCTAACCTAGATATGCGAAAAAAAGCTCCTACATAACTCATAGAAAGGCTTGACTCAGAGAATTCTGAGTTTGTAAAGAAAACAGGTCATAAGGGGTAAAAATACAATTTCACCAACACAATTAGTAAATAAGGTAACTCAGGGTCCAATCATAGGTCAAACTAACCTAATAAGAAGGAAAGTGGGATGATTTGATCCAACAAGGGCTACAGCAACTCCACGGAATTAAATGACATTCTGTAAACCTAAAACAAATCCACTTCAATTCACGAGGTTTGAGGCAAAGTAAAAATCGGCTAAACCCTCTAAAATTCATATAAAAATAATCTCTAGGGTTTAAAACCTTCAATTTGGCCTTGGGAACCCATTTTGACCTACATTGAGAACCATACCCAATTAATGATTTAATTTGAGTTTTTACGTAAATTGGCCGGTCAAACAAGGTTTGACCTAGAAATAAAATTAACCATTAGAATCCTTAGGTCCCATTTAGTCATGCATAAAAACCTGAGCCTAAGAAGAGACCTTCTTGACCGACTTTACATTTTGGTCCTCATCTATTACTTTTTGACCCTCAACTTTCGAAACCCTCGCATTTTGGCCCCTACGTTCTTCGTCTTTCTTTGCACTTAGGTCCCCCCTGCAAATCTCTGAGCAGTGCCATGCTCCGGCGACTTCGCACGGAGCATGGAGCCGCGCAGGGTGAGGGAGGCCCTCTACCAGTTAAACCGGGTGTTCCCTGCGACGTCTGCTGTCGCAGGGACACACCATGACCTCTGCCATCGCCCACACCTTCCGAGCGAACGCACGGAAGGTATGGGTTGCAACTCCAACCATTCTCCGGCGAGGGAGGCACGTCGCCTCCCTGCGCCCACCCCTCCGCCTTCGCTTTATAAGGACCGCCGTAGCCAGCTGAAGGGGGCAGCTCGGTCCTGACGGAGAAAAACCCCCATTTTTCCTCTCCTCCCACTCCGACAGAAACCCACCAACTCCGGCGGCTCCTCCTCCTCCGTCTCATCGCTCTGCTGCAATACCAGCAGTAGAGCCACCTTCGCCCGCTCTTCCCGCGTTGCGCCGTACCCAGTGCGCGCCCTCCCGCTCTCTTCCTTGCCGCCGCCCTCTCCCTCTGGGTATCTTCTTCTTCGGCGACAGTCAATACGACTGCCGCCCTGCTCCGGCCCTTTCGTCCCTGTAACTAGGTCAGAACTACTCCCCATCTCCCCCTCTTTCTTTTCCTCACTGTCTTTCATTCGATTAAACCCTCGACCGCTCCTATCCACCGTCACCTTCTTCGTCTCCGGCCACCCTCCAGCCAGACGCACCCATCGCACCGCCGCCCCACACGCCTCGCCGACCCTCGTATAACCTCCGCCTCATCACGCTGAACAACCTCCGTCCACCCACTGCCGCTCTACACCCACTCATCGCTCCCCCGAACACACCCACACCTCCGGTCATAGGGCGACCTATGCACACATGCCTAGGCCACCCCATGACCTGCTGCACCTCGTACCACCTTTACCGTGCCACGGCGAAGGTCCCCCGCTAATCTGATTAGGCCGAGAGGCCCTTTTTCGTGTCTGGCAGTTTCGACGCCCGGCCGCCATTGACGCTGCATTGAAGCAGCTCCACGCACGCTCTAGGCTTCAGAACTCCAGGGCTCTAGGTGCTGCGAGGTCGGGAGGGTAGTGCGAAGGCAGCTAACCCAGCAATCGACGCGAATAGAGTCTGCAGCTGAGGAAGCGAAGCTGCGGTCTGCTGTGGGTGCGCGCGAGAAGAGCACTGAAGATAGTCCCACATCGTGAGTTTACTAAACCCCGTAGTAGTATAAATTGATTTTGTGCTTTCTACTGGTCGCCTCCGAAAGCACTGGGGTGAGGTCCCGCACCCACTCACCCGCCCGGTCCGAGAGCTCATCACGCGGATCCGGCGGATCCGACCTGACCCAATCTGAGCACACCTCGCGCATCACCCACACACCGATGCGCCTGGTCACGGGCACGAAAACCGACCTGATTACCCACGGCTCTGGGAGAGCGTCCTGTGAGTGCTTTACAGAGAGAGAGACATGCAGGTATAGGGACATGGTAGGTTTTGCTCTTTGTGCAGGGACAGGGTGCGAGAAGAAGAAAGAAGAAGAAGAAGAACGCAGGAAGAAGAAGACTGCGAGAAGAAAGAAAGAAGAAGGAAGAAGAAGAAGACTGAGAGAAGAAGGAAGAAGAAGAAGAAGCACAAAGGAAGCACTGTAGCAGACACCACTTAAGCCGACTGATTGAGAAATCAGACGACGGATAGCTCTGCAGACAAAGTAAAGAAGAAAAAGAAAAGAAAACGTGCCGCAGCTGAAAGCAGAAAGAAGAAGGAAGAAAGAAGAAGAAGAAAAGAAAAGAAGATAAAGAAGAGAAGAAGAAGACAAGCAAAGAGAGAAAGAAGAGAAAAAGAAAAAGCCAAGAAACAAAATCTACCTCTCTCTCTCTCTTATTTTTTTAATGAAAGCATTGTACTTCTAGAATTCTAGTAGCTCCCTGAGTTCGACCTCGGAAGAAAAATATTTCTGAGTAAAATTGTAATAGTGGCAATGATGATAAACTGTAGCTATTTTATCTGTACCACAACGACATTACTATAACAAACAAAAGACCTAGCTTCGGTCGCACTACTACTAGCACCTCTCTGCGTTTTCGGTTAGCATAACTCTTTTGCCTACTCCTGACAATGCGGAGTCGTCTGTGGATCTGCTCTATCACCTCTTGACTCTGTCGGATCAGCCTGGGGCCAACCTCCCACTTGGTCCCCACCTCAATCCAACTCAAGGGCACAGTACACTTTCGTTTGTACAGAGCCTCATAAGGTGCCATGCCGATGCTCGAGTGATAGCTATTATTATATGCAAACTCTTCCAAGGGTAAGTGCTCCTCTTAAGAGCCCCTCCAGTCTAGTACGCAAGCGCGTAAAAGGTCCTCAAGTGTCTATATAGTGCGCTCTGACTGTCCGTCCATCTGGGGGTGGTACGCAGTACTGAACCTCAACTGAGTCCCCAAAGCCTGCTGAAACTCAACCCAAAACTGGGAAGTAAAACGGGTATCCCGGTCGGATACAATCTCACGTGAAACTCCGTGCAGGCGTACCACATAACGAATGTACCTCTCTGCCAACTGCTCTGGTCCCAAAGTGACTCGGATCTGCAGGAAACGTGTCATCTTCGTCAACCTGTCCACTATCACCTAGACTCGTTGTGTCCTCGCTAGGTAACGGGTAGACCCACCACCAAGGCTATGGTGATGCTCTCCCACGTCCACTCTGGCACAGGAAGTAGCTGTAATGGCCCTACAGGCCTCTGATGCTCGGCCTTCACCTGCTGGCACACAAAACACTACTGCACGAACTCACCCACATCCCACTTCATCCCTCTCCACTAAAAGTCACGTCTCAGATCATGACACATCCTTGTGTTCCCGAGATGTATGATGAACCTGGACCCGTGCACCTCCGTCAGGAGCTCTCTCAACAACTCCTCATCCTTGGGAACGCACAAACGTCCCCTCATGCGCAGCACCTCGTTTGTAAAAGAAAAGTCTCCTAGGTCCCCTAACAGCACTCTGTCTCGCAAGGACTGTAGGTACGGATCTGCCATCTGTCCCGTGATGATGCGGTCTATTAGCTCTGGTCTCGTCTGTTGTGTCATCGTCACTGCCCCACAATACCCCTGTGACTCTTGGGGCCGCCAACTGCCCAACTCCTCCATAAGTCTCCAACTCCGTGCCTATAGACTGGAAAAGTGGGCGGGCGCTTTTCGGCTCAAGGCGTCAGCCACCACGTTGGCCTTCCCCGAATGGTAGGAGATGCTCAGTCATGGTCCTTCAGGAGCTCTAACCAACGTCTCTGTCTCATGTTAAGCTCCTTCTGATCAAATAAGTACCTGAGGCTCTTATGATCCGTGAAAATCTCAAAGGTCTCACCGTAAAGGTAGTGCCTCCATGTCTTCAGTGTGAAGACAACAGCTGTCAGCTCTAAGTCATGAGTAGGGTAGCTATGCTCATGGGGCTTCAGTTGCCGCGAAGTGTACGCGACAACGTGACCACACTGCATCAGCACACCCCCTAACCCGTGCAACGAAGTGTCTGTGTAGACCACAAAACTGCCACTGTTATCTGGGATGGTAAGCACAGGAGTTGAAGTCAGTCTCTCCTTCAACTCTTGAAAACACGCCTCACAAGCGTCTATCCAAGCAAAGGGCACGTCCTTTCAGGTCAACTGAGTCATAGGACGCGCAATCTGTGAGAATCCCCTGATAAACAGCCGGTAGTAACCTGCCAGTCCCAAGAAGCTGCGTATCTCTGTCACTATACATGGCCTCTCCCACCTGAGTACGGCCTCAACCTTGGCTGGATCCACAGCTAAACCATCCCCTGAGAACACATGGCCCAAGAAGGTCACCTACCTCAACCAAAACTCGCACTTGCTGTATTTGGCATACAACCTGTGTCGTCTCAAAGTGTCCAGAATCATCCGTAGGTGCTGTCCGTGCTGTGCCTGATCCCACGAGTAGACAAGCACATCGTCGATAAATACCACCACAAACTAAACCACATGCGATCTGAAAACCCGGTTCATCAAATCCATAAAGGCAGCGGGGGCATTGGTCAGCCCAAAAGGCATGACCAAAAACTCGTAGTGTCTGTACTGAGTGCGGAAAGCTATCTTGGAGACGTCGGTCTCCTTGATCCTCAACTGGTGGTAGCCTGACTTCAGATCTATCTTGGAGAATACCGTAGCACCTCGAAACTGATCAAAAAGATAATAAATCCTCAGCAGCAGATACTTGTTCTTGATGGTGGCCCTATTCAGCTGTTTGTAGTTGTTAAGACCCGAGGCATCAAAACACGTTAAGACATCTGGGTGTTGGTCCAGACGTCTGGTCAGATGTCTGGATGCCTTCCCAGACGTCTGGAAATAAATTTTTGCGTGCGTACGATCGCGAGTTTGCACGCGTGCCGCGCGCAAACTGAAACCCGCCGCCCTCTTCTTTTCTCTCCCCTCGCCGACCTGCAGATGCCTTTTCTCCCCCCCACGCCAAAAAATACCCCTCTCCCTCGTCACCAACCCATCGTCTTCTCCTTCCTCCAGTGCGAGAGCGAGAGCGAGAGTGAGAGCGAGCCACCGTTGCTGCCAGGTGCGGTGGCGGAGAGGAGAGGTGCAACGAGAGGGAAGAGGAGAGAGCACGCGTGCTGTGAGGGAGAGAGCTCGCCGGAACAGCTCGATCTTGGCCGGCGGGCGCTCGGAGGAGAGTAGTGCTGGGGAGGTTCCCCCGGTGATGCTGCAGCTCAGGCAGCAGGCGGACGAGCGCGGCGCGGCCGCGCGCAGTGGAAAGAAGACGAAGGAGGTTCTGATTCTGGGAATTTTTCCCAGAATCAGACGTTTGGACCTACATCCAGACGACGTAGGCGACGTTTGGAGGGAGCTCCAGACGACTGAGAGGTATGTATTTCCTCCTATACCTCCTTTTGTGGATACGACCATGCAGGCTGTACCGCCGAGGTTCTGAGACGTGTCGTGTTGAGGAAGTTTTCGTCGAGCGTGCAGGATTTATTTCGGGAAGGTGCGGGGACACGCCCTCCCACGCAGTTCAGACATCTGGGCAAGGCACCAGACAGCGGAGAGCATCTCCAGACGTCCGGAGAGGTGGTCGGACGTCTGGAATTGGGTCCAGACGGTTCAGCAGGATCCCTGGACGTCTGAGGAGCAGCGCAGAGTGAGGTATGACCTGGACCACTTTTTAAGACATCTGGAAGGTGTTCCAGATGTCTGATTTGGGTCAGAGTTGTCGTTTTGACCCGTTTAGGGTCCGTTCGAGGTCTGATTTCTGCGTTTAAGATTCCATTCTTCTCAGAATTAATTCCTCTACTTGTTTGAAATACTTGTATCCTGTTCTGAGTGGTTCCTTGTGATTGATCCATGTGTTAGGACCTCGTTCTGTTGCGGACTTGGGGGTTGCGGAGGCATGTGGACTTGCCGATCACGCCCCCATTACTTCCGATTTCGTGGGTAGAGTGGCTTCCCTTAATTAATTACAAACATTGATGCATATCTGAAATAAATGATAGATCCTAGGGTATGGCATGAATCCTAGGACCTGAAAACTAGATTGAATGATAGAACCTAGGGTGTGGCATGAATCCTAGGAACAGAAACATTGAAACGAATGTCTTGAATGCCTGAATTGCAGTCTTGGATAAGTAGATAGAATGATGATAATTGCCGGTAATTGGATAACAGCTGCCTGTGAAATGTAGAGTACTGTTGCTAGTAACTGTTACATGTAATTTCTGTTGGTTGAAATTAAATGCGAGCTGCTTGTATATAAATCAGAAAGGAAAGAAGTTTGAGTGTTGGAAACACGTACTATATGCGAATAAACCTGAAATGATGAAACCTAGTATGGCTTGGCCTGAGAAACATGAGCATGAACCCTACGGGGAATTAGGAGTAGAACTCCTGGAAATAAATGGAATGGAACTGGAAAAGTGAATGGGAGTGTGTTGTCTCTTGGGTACGTAGTACCAAGAGAAGCACAGGTTACCTCTTAGTGCAGAGTGGAGCCAGCCGCCCTGGGGACCCGGGGTTAGGTCTGGCCACTTTGTACCAACTTTTTGGAAGTCGCGTACACTGTACCGGGGAGAGCTACTAGTGTAGGGAGGGAGCTAGCCACCCCACGGGGCCCAGGGTTCAGCTAGCCGTCCAACACTGACTTGTTAGGCCCACTGGGCAAACCAGGGTAGTCAGGCGAGGGTGCACGGACTGTGGAGGGGCTGGACCCCTGTTACTGAGAGGGCTCTGCCCTATACTGGTTCCGTGCTGATCTTTGGGTGCACCCGTTAACGGAAACGACTGACCGCGTGCCAGTGCGGGGTAGCTACCCGTGCGTTTATCGCACGTGCCGTAGTCACCGTTACGTCTATCAGCGACCTTGGGGTGGTTGACTGAGGGTAGGACCACCACGAGGGACACTCCCAGCTAGGAAAGCACCACGTGCTACTTCTACTTTTCATAAAAGACTGCAATCAAGATCGTTCCCACGAGGAACATTCGAGATCAAGAGAAAGACCTGAGAAATAAACCAAGCAAGAGTAAATAAATAAATAAATAAATAAATTAAAAACAACAGCTACTTGTCCACCTTTACTATTTTTCTTAGCTAGCTGGTTGCCAACTCAGCGTTTCGCTGACGTGTAATACTTGTCACCTTTTTCAGGACCAGGTGTTGAGCAGCTAGAGCCTACGGCTACAGAGGGTGCTAGGCCTAGTAGGGTCCAGTAGTCGTACTTTTGTTGTACCGTTTTCTGTAGTAGTGAGTATTTGGTTACACCTTTGTACTCTTTTATTCTAAACTTCATATTTCTGTACCTGCTTTGAATTCTCTACTGTTGTGGTGGATATACTGTAGTAGTTCTTTTCTTTACTGCTGTACTTTTGTTATTGTTAGTTACTTGCATGGTGAATGTGGTTTATTTTACTGCTTTTTTGTTACTTTCTCGTTGGACGACTGGGTCTTGGGATCAATCAAGTTGGTCCGATTCTTATGTCCTGTAGGGATTCGAGAACCAGGTCGTAACAAGATGGTATCAGAGCAAGGTCATCTCGAGAAGTGAACCAACTAGCTGGAAAATAACCAATTCACATGCTTGTAACTAGAGTAGCCACCACAACGTACCGTTTAACATCTGTTTTAAGGTTTCTTCATTGAATATCGAATAGTATTGATGTCTTTTCTATTCCGTGTTCTCGTCTCCTTGCAGGAGATGCCTCGACGAGGAGGTAGTGAGGCGGGCCGCGGATGCGGTCGAGGACGAGGTCGATGGGGCGGATGCGTTGAGCCCGATGCCTCAGTGGACCAGCCACTGCTCCCGAGCATTCAGGCCCAGGACCTCACCCAGCTGATACGGGATATCATGCGAGAGGAGCTCCACCCGCCGCCACGAGGGCAACTCCCTGGGGCTGTGATGAGAACCTCATCATGAACCCTAACTAGCACAATCTAACCCAGATATGTAAGAAAAAGCTTCTATACAACCCAAAGAAAGGCTTAACTCAGAGAATTCTGAGTTTAAGAAGAAAATAAATCATAAGGGGTAAAACTATAATTTCACCAATGCAGTTTGCAAACAGGGTAATTAAGGGTCCAAACACAGGTCAAACAAGCCTAATAAGAAGGAAAGTGGGATGGTCGGATCTAAAAAGGGTTATAGCAACTTTAGGAAATTAAATGACATTCTGTAACCCTAAAATAAACCTACTTCAATTCACAAGGTTCGAGGTAGGATAAAAATCAACTAAACCCTCTAAAATTCATAGAAAAATAATCTCTAGGGTTTAGAACCTTCAATTTGGCCTTAGAAACCCATGTTGACCTACAAAGAGAACCTTGCCCAATTAATGACTTAATCTGGGTTTTTACGTAAATTATTCGGTCAAACATGGTCCAACCTAGAAATAAAATTCACCATTAAAATCCTTAGATTCAAGTTAGTCTTGTATAAAAACTTGAGCCTAAGAGGAGACCTCCTTGACTGACTTTACAATTTGGTCCTCTTTATTTACTTTTTGACCCTTATCTTTCGAAACCCTTGCATTTTGGCCCCCAAATTTTTCGTCGTTCTTTGCAGAACAGTACCTCCTGCAAAACTCTGTGCAGCACCATGCTTCAGAGACTTTGCGCGGAGCATGGCGCCGCACAGAGAGGAGTGATCGCCCTTCAAAGCAGACGCAGGGTTCCCTACGATGTCCTCTGTCGCAGGGACCCGGCCATTCTCTCTGCCGACCCCCATACCTTCCGTGCGAACCCGCGGAAGGTATGGGTCCCTCTCCGGCCACGCTCCGGCGAGGCTGGCACGTCGCCAGCCCGCGCCTCCCTCTGCGCCAGCCCCTTTATAAGAACCGGCACCCCCTGCCGGTTCCTCTGAGCTCTCTTTGATGGAGAACAACCCCCCACTTCATCTCCACCTCCTCCTTCAGACGGCCCGCAGCTTCCGGCGACCTCCTCCTCTTCCTCCTCATCTCTCTGCTGCCTTACCTGCAGCAGGGTTTTCCTAGCCCTCTTGTCTGTGCCGTGCTGCACCCGCCGGCACCCTCCGCCTGCTTCCTCGTCGCTGCACTTCTCCTCTAGGGCCCTTTCTTCCCCAGCTCCGGCAAGTACGAGTCGGTGGCTCCGCCTTCTCCCTTCGTCCAGAACCTAGGTAATTAGCTTCCTCTCCTCCTCCCTTACATTTTCCCTCTCTCAATTTATCTTTTTGCCTCACCGCACACGACTTCCACCCCCGCCTGCTCCGTCTCCGACCACCCTCTCCGACGAGCTCATCCCACCTCCACAGACCTTCTCACCCCTCGCCGACAACCCTAAAAGCTCCCCCTCACTCCACTCAACAAATCCCCCCTTCCCATCCACTGCCAGATGCCACCCGATGACCCCCCAAACAGACCCATCTCTCCGGTCATAGTCCGACCTAGGGCTACCACCATACACTGCCTCACGCCTCACCACCTCCCGCACTGCCTTCGCCACACTCCGGCGAAGCTCCCTGCATCCTCTGATTGGGTCGAGAGGCCGTATTCTTGTTTTCAGGTCGATGACCCTTCACCGCCATTATCGAGCTTCTGGAGCTCCTTCACCTGTAGCTGCAGGTGCCATCTCGCCCAGGCTCACGCCCCAGGACACGCGGCTTGCCTTCGCGAAGCATCCCAGGCCTGCAGTTGGGGCGAAGACCTCGCGTGCTGCTGCGATTGCATGTAGCTTCCTCAGCTGCAGGCGCGAATTTAGGTGGGACATTTAGTACCACCTCGGCAGTTCTGGAAGCGCCGTAGCCAAATAAATTGAAAAAGTGTTGTAGGCTTATCTCCTTCGAACACAAGGGTCAGGTCCCTCACGCACACCGTGTGCCACGTGCATGCCCTCGCCCGCGCTCACGCCCCGCAGGTCTGGGCCGGATCCGATTACCATAACCCGCGCACTCCTCGCCCACCACCGCACGCTGGTGGGCCTGGTCCCGGGCGCGATACCCGTACTCGAATACCCGGCTCTGGGAGAGCGATCCAATGAGAGAAATCTGAGAGAGAGAAAAGGGGAAGGGTAGAGGTAGGTTTTGCTTTCTAATCCTTGTGTGAGCGTGCAGGAACAGAGAGGAGAAGAAGGAAGGAAGGAAGGAAGAGGAAGGAAGGTGTCCGAAGCCTTAGCCGCTCAGGGCAGAGAGGAAGAAGAAGAAGCAAGAGAGGAAGAAGAAGAAGAAGAGAAGCACTGTAGCGAACCTACAGTTAAGTCGTCTGACCGCTGCATCAGACCACGGTTGAGCAGCGGCTAGAGGAGATAAAGCAAGAGAAAAAAGAAGAAGAAGGCGGAAGAAAAAGAAGAAGTCAGAAGAAGGAGATTGTCACAGCCGCAGAAGAAGAGAAGAAAAAGAAAGAAAGAGAAGAACAATGAAAGAACAGAAGAAGAAGAAGAACTCTGCAGAAGAAAAGAAGAGACACAGCCGTGAGCAGAGAAGAAGAAGAAGAAAAGAAGAGCAGCTGAAAGAAGGAGAAGGAAAAGGAGAAGAGAAGAAGAAGAAGCTAAGACAAGCTCCCTCTCTCTCTTTCTCTTTCTCTCTCCCTTATTTTTGTAATCTAATAGAGAACCTTTGTATTTCTAGAATTCCAGTAGCTCCCTGAGTTCAACCTCGGGAAAAACCATTTCCGAGTAAAAAATTTTTGTAATGATAACCTGGTAGCTGTCTTATTACTACAACGATTGTAACTTGACATATAACAAACACAAACAAGCTAACTGGACAGCCAGACCGTTGTTAGGCTGCGGAGGGGGAGTCTTCTGTGGGACCACGCGACGGACATGGCGCTGGACGTGGGGGAGGGGGTGGGCCTCCATCGCCCCCACCTTCTTCCGGCACTTCAGAGAACGAGGCCTCCTTACCTAGAGGCGTACCAGCTTCTCCACTTCAGCGCCATTACGAGCTTCTCGAGCAGTTCCGGAAGTTGAAGGCCCCCTTTCTAAAGGGGGATGAGGACCCGACCGAGGCAGAGGACTGGCTCGAGCAGATCGAGAAGGTGTTTGACACCCTTCGCCCCCCTGTGTAGTGCCGCGTGGCCTTTGCCACGTACCAGCTGGAGAGCGTAGCACACAAGTGGTGGAAGGCGGTCAGGGGTCAGGAGAGGGACGAGCCGACTTGGGACCAGTTTGTCACCCTTTTCTGTGAGCAGTATTTCCCTCAAATGTGGTAGGACCAGAGGAGGCGGGAGTTCCACACTCTCTGCTAGGGGACGATGACCATGAGCGCATACCGCACGCATTTTCTGTAGCTGTCTCGTTTCACCGCAACAGCTGTAGCTACCGAGGAGGAGCGCCTTTGGAAGTTCACCGAGGGGCTCCGGCCTGCTATTTGGGGGTATGTCAAACCCCTGAAGCTGCCTACGTTCTCGAGGGTGGTGGAGGCAGCTATGACGTATGAAGAGACCAACCCGTCTGCATGCGACACTGACAGCAGGCAGAAGAGGCCGTATCAGCCAGACTACTCACAGGGCCGATGAGAGAGGAGGCACATGGCGCTCGCAGGAGAGCCGTCACGCTTTGCGGGACCATCAGTAGCCTTTGGGGGCCCTCGATAGGGGCCAACTGCTAGCACCAGACCCCTGCCCAGCCGTCAGCAAGGACCCACTGAGGGCGGGAGTCGAGTCCCCCTTTGCTACCAGTGTGGCTAGCCGAGCCACATTAGAAGGGACTGCCCGTCTAAGGCAGGAGGCCAGTAGATGCTTCCCGCGCCGAGCATTGGAGGGTGAGCTGGAGGCCGCGGTTTCCAGGCGCGAGGAGGAGGACAGCAGTCGCAGGGAGGGTACCGACCAGCGGCTACCCGTCCGACGTAGAGTGTGGCTGCTTCGTCCGCACCTAGGGTTGAGGGGCGTATCAACGCCCTGACACACAGGGATGCCAGAGCTTCAGGATCAGTGGTGGCAGGTATGGTTTCAGTTTCCGGCAGACTTGTTTACACGCTTTCCAATTCTAGTGCCACGCACTCGTTTGTCGCTGCCAGTTTTGCGGTTAGTTTGGGGCAGGACTGTGTGTTGTTAAAGGATCCGTTTGTGATTAGAGGTCCAGGTGGTCAGCTGTTTGTAGCTGAGAAGGTGTACACAGGTTGTGAGGTCAATGCTGGAGGACACAGCCTTCCCACTGACCTGATCATGATACAGATGGAGGACTTTGGCGTGATTTTGGAGATGGACTGGCTGTCTGCTTACCACGCCTTAGTGGACTGCTTTGAGAGGAAGATCATCTTCTCCATACTGGAGTTGCCTTCTTTCGAGTTCCATGGACAGCCAGTGGACGAAGGCTTCAGGTGCATTTTTGCACTTCGGGCGGCGAGGCTTTTGGGCCAGGGGTGTGAGGGCTTTCTAGCTTGTGTGGTGGCGGAGCCCAGCCCTGTGGTAGACTTCCAGAGTATCCCGGTGGTCAGAGAGTACCCCGACATGTTCCCAGATGAGTTTCCAGGACTACTGCCCGAGCGTGAGATCAAGTTTGAGATCTCACTGGTACCGGGGACCAGCCCCATCTCTACAGCACTGTACAGGATGGCACCACTTGAGCTGCGAGAGCTCAAGTCTCAGTTGCATGACCTTCTGGAGAAGGGCTTTGTGAGGCCCAGTGCGTCTCCGTGGGGAGCACCGGTATTTTTCGTAAAGAAGGATGGTACCCTACGCCTTTGTGTGGACTACAGACAGCTGAATAGGGTTACCATCAAGAACAGGTATCCACTGCCGAGGATTGACAGCTTGTTTGACCAGCTGCGAGGTGCCACGGTATTCTCCAAGATAGACTTGAGGTCTAGATACCACCAGTTGAGGATTAGGGAGGCAGACGTCTCCAAGACGGCTTTCCGCACCCGATACGGACACTACGAGTTTTTGGTCATGCCATTTAGGCTGACCAATGGCCCCACTGCCTTCATGGACTTGATGAATCGGGTGTTCAGACCATACTTGGACCAGTTCGTGGTGGTATTCATTGATGATGTGCTCATTTATTCTCGAGATCAGACGCAGCATGGACAACACTTGCGGATGTTTTGGACACACTGAGACGACGTAGGCTGTACACTAAATACAGCAAGTGCGAGTTCTGGTTGAGGGAGGTGACCTTCTTAGGCCATGTGATCTCCGGGGATGGTTTGGCTGTGGACCCAGCCAAGGTTCAGGCAGTGCTCAGGTGGGAGAGACCGCGTGCTGTTACTGAGATCCGCAGTTTCTTGGGACTGGCAGGCTACTACAGGAGATTTATCAGGGGCTTCTCGCAGATTGCACGTCTTATGACACAGCTAATCCGGAAGGACGTGCCCTTTTCTTGGACAGACGCTTGTGAAACGTGTTTTCAGGAGCTGAAGGAGAGGCTGACTTCGGCTCCCGTGCTCACCATCCAGACAGTAGTGGTAGGTTCGTTGTGTGCATGGATGCCTCTTTGCAGGGGTTAGGGGGTGTGCTCATGCAGAGGGGTCACGTTGTCGCTTACGCTTCGCGGCAACTAAAGCCCCATGAGCATAGCTACCCTACCCATGACCTGGAGCTGGCAGCTGTCGTCTTCGTGCTAAAGACTTGGAGGCACTACTTGTACGGTGAGACGTTTGAAATTTTCACAGATCATAAGATCCTCAGATACTTGTTTGATCAGAATGAGCTCAACATGAGACAGAGACGTTGGTTGGAGCTCCTGAAGGACTATGACTGCAGCATTTCCTACCCCCCGGGAAAGGCCAATGTGGTGGCTGACGTCTTGAGCCGGAAGGCGCTCGCCCACTTGACCAATTTGCAGGTGCAGAGTTGGAGCCTCTTGGAGGAGATGGGCAGTTGGCGACCCTTAGAGTTACTGGGGCACTGTGGGGCAGTGACTGTGACACGACAGACGAGGTCAAAGCTGATAGACCGCATCATCACAAGACAGATGGCCGACCCGTACTTGCAGTCATTGCGTGATAGAGTGCTGTCAGGAGACCCTGGGGACTTCTCCTTTACAGACCAGGTACTGCGCATAAGGGGACATTTGTGCGTTCCCAGGGATGAGGAGCTGTTGAGAAAGCTCCTGACTGAGGCACACGATTCTAGGTTCACCATACATCCCGGAAACACAAAGATGTACCGTGATTTGCGATGCGACTTTTGGTGGAGGGGAATGAAGAGGGATGTAAGTGAATTTGTACAGCAGTGTTTAGTGTGCCAATAGGTGAAGGCCGAGCACCAGAGGCCTGCAGGGCCGTTGCAGCCACTTCCAGTGCCAGAGTGGAAGTGGGAAAGCATCACCATGGACTTGATGGTGGGCTTGCCTGTTACCCAGCGAGGACACAACGCAGTCTGGGTGATCGTTGACAGATTGACGAAGACGGCACGTTTCTTGCCGATCCGAGTCACCTTGGGACTAGCACAGTTGGCAGAGAGGTATATCCGCGACGTGGTACGGCTACACGGAGTTCTGCGAGAGATCGTATCCGATCGGATACCCGTTTTACGTCCCAGTTTTGGGCTGAGTTCCAGCAGGCCTTGGGGACGCAATTGAGGTTCAGTACTGCATACCACCCCCAGACGGACAGATAGTCTGAGCACACGATGCAGACACTAGAGGACCTTTTGCATGTTTGTGTACTGGACTAAAGGGGCTCTTGGGAGGAGCACTTGCCCCTGGCGAAGTTTGCATATAATAATAGTTATCACTCTAACATCGTCATGGCACCCTACGAGGCTCTGTGTGGACGAAGGTGTACGGCACCCTTGAGTTGGGTTAAGTTGGGGACCAAGTGGGAGGTTAGCCCCAAGCTGATCCGGCAGAGTCAGGAGGTGATCGAGCAGATTCACAGGCGACTTTGCACTGTCTGGAGTACACAGAAGAGCTATGCAGATCGGAAACGCAGAGAGGTTCAGTTTGAGGTTGGGAACCACGTCTTCCTTCGCGTTTCGCCCATGAAGGGCCTGCAACGGTTTGAGGTGAGAGGGAAGCTTACGCCAAGGCTCGTGGGACCCTTTGAGGTCCTGGAGCGGGTTGGACCCGTTGCTGACAGGCTTGCCCTTCCTCCCCAGCTTTCTGGTGTGCACGACGTGTTCCACATGTCCAACCTTAGGAGATACGTCGCTGATCCCAGTCACGTTCTGAGCCATGAGAGCGTCGAGGAGGGTGACGACCTGACCTACCCCGAGCGGCCAGTGCAGATTCTCGACAGAGCCGTCTGGAGTCTGAGATGGAAGCAAGTACCCCTAGTGAAGGTGTTGTGGAGGAGCCAGTGGATGAGGAGGCTACCTAGGAGCCTGAGGCAGCGATGCGGGAGCGGTACCTGGAGCTCTTTGAGGGTACGTCTTTTCGAACCGGCTTCGGTCCTCTTTGAGTTTGTTATGCGTATATTGTTCTTTTTCCGCACCCTAGTTAGCGCAAGTTTCGGGGACGAAACCTCCTTTGAGTTTGTTATGTTGTTAAGACCCGAGGCATCAAAACACTTTAAGACGTCTGGGAGTTGGTCCAGACGTCTGGATGCCATCCCAGACGTCTGGAAATAAATTTTTGCGTGCGTACGATCGCGAGTCTACGTGCGGGCCACATGCAAACTGAAACCCACAGCCCTCTTCTTTTCTCTCCCCTCACCAACCTGCAGACGCCTTTTCTCCCCCCAACTCCTACAAATACCCCTCTCCCTCATTCACCACCCCACCATCTTCTCCTTCCTCCAGTGCGAGAGTGAGAGCGAGCCGCCGTTGCTGCCGGGTGCGGTGGTAGAGAGGAGAGGTGCAGAGAGAGCGAAGAGGAGAGAGCATGCGTGCCGTGAGGAAGAGAGCACGCCGGAGCAGCTCGAGGCCGGCCGACAGGCGCGCGGAGGAGCAGGGTGCTGGGGAGGTTCCCTCAGTGCTCCTGCAGCTCAGGCAGTAGGAGGATGAGAGGCGCGGCCGCGTGCAGCGGGAAGAAGACGAAGGAGGTTCTGATTTTAGGAATTTTTCCTAGAATCAGAAGTCTGGACCTACATCCAGACGACGTAGGCGATGTCTAGAGGGAGCTCCAGACGACTGAGAGGTACGTATTTCCTCCTATACCTCCTTTTGCGGATACGACCATGCAGGCCGTTTCGCCAAGGTTCTGAGACGTGTCATGTTGAGGAAGTTTTCGTCGCGCATGCAGGATTAGTTTCGGGAAGGCACGGGGACACGCCCTCCCATGCAGTTTAGACATCTGGGCAAGGCACCAAACGGCGGAGAGCATCTCCAAAAGTCCGGAGAGGTGGTTGGACGTCTGGAACTGGGTCCAGACGGTTCAGTAGGATCCCTGGACGTTTGAGGAGCAACGTAGAGTGAGGTATTGTTTATATGCTTTTGTGGGGTTTTAAAAGATAATATGTTGTAATATAGCCGACAAAGCGTTCAAACAAATAGAGAATTTTATTACTCGAAAAACTAGAGTATCCGAGGTTGAACACAGGGAGCAATCTCAGTACTTTTAAAAACCAAAGAGTACAACTTTTAAATGAAAGATAATTGATTCACAGAGAGATTTAAAAAAAATAGTTGCTGAGAGAGAACAGAATTGGTCGTCTGATTTCTTTATCAGACGTCTTAAATGTAGTGTAGTCTTCCTGTTTGGCCTTCTTTCTTGGTCTTTGCTTTCTTTGCAGTCTTCCTCCTTACTTCTCTCTTCTACCTTCTTCTTCTTCTTCGTAGGTTCTTCTTCTTTTCTTCTAATCTACAGTGCTTCTTCCTTGAACCTCTTTCTCTTCTTCTCTCTTTCCTGCGAAGGCTTCTTCTTCCTTGGTCTTCTTCCTGCCTTTGCTTCTTTTCTCCTCTGTCCTCTTCTTCTTTTTGGCTGCAGTCCCTCTTTTCTTCCTTCTCTTCTTTGCGTAGCCTCTTCATCTGCTTCCTCTCTTCTTTTTCTCCCTGCGGCTAAGTCTCTTTTCTTCAACGCCCAGCCTACCTGCACAGGAGAGCAAAACCTACCCTGTCCCTCTACCCGCGCATCTCTCTCTCTCTGAAATTCTCTAAAGGACGCTCTCCCAGAGCCACGGGTAATCGGGTCGAATTTCGCACCTGGGACCAGGCGCACCGGCAGGTGGGTGATGCGCGAGGAGTGCTCAAGTTGGGTCGGGTCGGAGCCCACCAGATCCGTGAGATGAAACCGCGGACGAGGCGAGCGTGGGATAAGGTGAGGGACCTCACCGCTGTGCGTTCGGAGGCAAAGAGCGTATAACACAAAACAATTTAAAGTATACCTGCGCCTTGCGTTTCACCGATGTCGGACTATTGGCTCTGCCCTGCTCCCGCGTGCGCCCGCAGCAGATGCTTCTTTGATTGCCAAGGCTGCGGACGTCGCTGCGTTCTTTGCTGGACCAGATGTCTTCGCACTGGCTGCCCGAGTCCACTGCACCTAAGGCCTGGAGCTTCTGACGCCTGAAGCTGCTTTGAAGCTTCTTCAACCGTCGTCAATGGCGGCAGGGGCTTCGATACTGTCACACACAAAACAAGCCTCTCGGCTCAATCAGACCAGCTGGGGACCTTCGCCGTGGCATGACGAAGGTGGTGCACGGTGCTGCAGGTCGTGGGACGGACTAGGCGTGCGTGCCTAGGTCGTCCCGTGACCGAAGGTGTGGGGTTGTTCGGGGGGCTGTGGTGGAGTCGTAGAGGGATGGTGGATGGACGAAAAGTGTTCCTTGTGGTGAGGCGGAGCTTATGAGACGGTTGGCGAGCCGTGTGGAGGGGCGGAATGGTGGGGGCAGCTCGCCGGAGGTCAGTCGGAGGCGAGGAAGATGGAGGTGGTCAGGCAATGTCGGGGGGCAATTAAATGAAATAAAAGGGGGAAAAGAGAGAGGGGAAGATGGAGAAGGTATCTAGAGTGTTCTGGAAGGGAGGGAGGCAGGGGAGTAGACGGCGCGTAGCTGCCGTCGTCGGAGAAGACGAACCCTGAGGGAGAGAGCGGCGACGAGGACGAGGTCAGGAGAACGCGCGCCTGGTACTGCGCGACGCGGGAGAAAGAGGCGAAGGGGACTCTGCTGCTGGTATGGCAGCAGAGCGACGAGAAGGAGGGGAGGAGGTCGCCGGAGCTTGCGGGTTTCTTGGCTGGAGATGGAAGAGAGGAAAATTTGGGGGAATCTCCGCCAAAACAAGTCTGAAGATCTGCGGCCGGGTCTGGGGATCCTTTTATAGGTGTTGGCCGAACTTTCTATTGCGTGGAGGGTGCGCAATCACCTCTGTCGGCTCGCCGGGGAAGGAAAGAGGGTGGATACCCAAATCCCTCGTGTGTTCGCACGAGAGATTGTGTTCACACCAGAGATCGTGATTGGCTTTAGATGGAAGAGAATTCCTCAGAGAATCTCCCTTCCATTTCTGGGGGGGAATCTCTGAGGAATCAGAGAGTAATCCCTCTCTAAACCTCGTCAGAGGTCGATTCTGCCCTAACAATGGTGGCAGGACTTGATTGCAAAGGTGGCGAGGAAATTAGGGGGTTGTCTGCAATGATTTTCAAAAGATAGGGGCCAAATTGTGATTTAGGTGTACTAAATTGCAAAGTAGGTCAAGATGACCTCCCCTTGGGTCCAAATTTTGGTACAAACCTAATTTTGACCTAAGGAATCTAATGGTGAAGTTGGATTTTAGGTTTGACCTCGTTGGACTGGATATTTTGCGTAAAAACTCAAATTAGGTCAATTAATGAGCTAGGACCCCATTCTAAGTCAAACTAGGTTCCAAAGGCCAAATTAAGTGTTATAAACCCTAGAGGATATTTTTCCATGACTTTTAGAGGGTTTAATTGATTTTTATTCTGACCAGAACCTTGTTAATTTAAGCGGGTCTGTTTTAGGGTTACCAAATGTCATTTAATTCCTAACTTGCACATGAACCCATTTCTGATCGACTCAACCCACTTTTTATCTTATTTAGACCATTTGACCTATATGCCTCTGAGAAATTCCGTTTATGCACTGCAATGGTAAAATTGCAGTTTTAACCTTTAATTCATGTTTTCTTCTCAGAGCACTTATTCCTTCATTTAGGCCTTCTTCTAGGTTATGTAGGAGCTTTTATCTTCTTTATTGGGTCAAAATGAGCTAGTTATGGCTCATGATGAGGCTCTCATCATACCCCCATGCCTAGCTTTTGCTAGTCCCTTAGCAAAATTTCAAGGTTTTAACTTCCGTTCTAGACCCAGAGTGTCTGTCAACAATCATGATAAGTGCTTCTCCTTTTCTTTTGTGATTAGGTCGGAATGTCGACAATAGGCCTAGAGGTATTCAAGTACCAACCAAAATCCGGACCTGACCCGCTTTAGCCTCAGTCCTCCGCAAAGGTTTCTACGGCCCACAAAAACTAACCTAGGGTTTGTTGGACTCCGCGGTTAAAGCACCCGTGCTTGAGACATTTTTAGCTTAAGTTCAGTTTGCAGTGCGTTTTTTTGTAAGAGAGAGATAGAAGATTTATTTGTTTGGAGAGCTTTTCTCTCTCTTTTATTTTTTATTTCTAGCTTCGAATTAGCTTCTCAACACGGTCTGTATTGGATTCCTCGTCCCCATCATCAATCCTCAAGGGTCCCTGGCTTTCGAGATTTCGAGATAATCTCGCCCATGGCAACCCCCAAAACCCTGGCTTTCGAGATTTCGAGATAATCCTGCCCATGGCATTCCGTGGCCGAATTCAGACCCTGGCGATCGACATTTCGTGATAATGCCGCCTATGGTATCTGAACCAGCAGAGTGTTTACATGCCCCCAGTAGGATATTTAAATATCCTAAGAGACAAGCACCGAGGAGACGATATGTTGCTACGGATCTTCGAGGGGAATTTCCCGCCTCTCCGCGCCGGGAACTCGTCCAAATCAATTTGTGTTGATTGGCCGCTCCTAATCTAGGTGACTTTTTCAGAACATTAAACGCTTTTGCGTGATTTGGATGTTTATGCGCACTGAACCAGACTGTGTGTGAATTTTGGGTGCTTAGGTTACCGAATCCTGCAAACCGGAGGTCAGTTAACGAGGCCGAATACTTAAGCTTCGCATTTTCCTCAACCTCTTGAGGATTATCTAGATTTTAACGGATACGTGAATTTTTAAGCTAAAGAATCTAGCCTAAGAGGCCTAAGACCAGCGTTCCCGCTAATCTCTTGTTATGTCTCCTTAACACTTTTTCTTTTTCTTGATTTTGTCTAGAACTTCAGTTAACCCCTTAATCTTTTACTAATGGCTATTTCTTTTCATTTTCATTTTGTGCTCCTTTTTGTCATTTTACTCTTTTTTTTCTCTTCTCATTTGTATGACCCTGAATTGTTCCTCCCCTCCTTCAAGTCTTTTTTTTTCTTTTTTTTTTCATTGAAACCCTTTCTTGATATGAATTTTCCTGACATTTTGCACTTTCATAACCCCCCATGCCTAAGATTTGCAATGTCCCCATTTTAAATTAGGTGGGTTCGATTTCAGCTTAGTTCATACATTAGGACAGGTGTGTGGTGAGGGAATGGGTCGAAGTGACTTGTTGCGAACGATTTCTAATCTCGGGTAGGGATACCTGAGATGAAGTCGGCTGTTCTAATGGATGAACCCTGAAGTGCAATATGAATTCCGCATAGAGATGTCAGAAAAGGTTTCGGGTTTTTCAAAGAATGACGGGTTGCCTCCCGTTAAGCGCTGAGTTTTACACCATCGGCTGGGCGCAATGAGCTCAAGAGGAATGGATGGTAAAGGATGACTCAGCCAAATCTATATCGGTCATGTCAATGAATGGCTTGAGTCTCTGACCGTTCACGACAAAGGGTTCAGAATCGTGGCTGAGTGGGCTAATTTCAATGGCTCCATTTCCGAAGATTTGTCGGACTAGGTAGGGCCCGACCCACTTAGATCTTAGCTTTCCTGGGAATAATTTGAGTCGGGAATCAAAGAGTAAAACCTTTTGACCAAGATGAAAGACCTTTCTAGAAATGTGTTTGTCGTGAAAAGCTTTAACCCGTTCTTTGTAAATTCGCGAGTTCTCATACGCGTCGTGGCGTAATTCATCGATCTCGCTCATTTGAAGTCTTCTGTGGGTTCCAGCCTTAGAAAGATCTAGATTACAAGTCCGTACTGCCCAATAGGCTTTATGCTCCAACTCGACGGGGAGGTGACATGCCTTCCCGTACACTAATTTGAAGGGAGACATTCCTAATTGGGTCTTGTGGGCGGTCCTATAGGCCCACAATGCTTCCAGAAGCCGAGAAGACCAATCTTTTCTATCAGGTCGAACAGTAACCTGAAGGATCTTCTTGATCTCTCGGTTAGATAGCTCAGCTAGACCATTAGTTTGGGGGTGGTAAGGAGTAGAGATTCGGTGCGACACCCCGTATTTGGTCATCAGTGACCTGAACTGAGCGTTAGTGAAATGGGTCCCTCCGTCGGAAATTATAGCACGTGGGATCCCCAACCTTGAGAAAATGTTTTGATGAAGGAATTTTATAACAAATTTATGATTGTTGGTTCGGGTCAGAATGGCTTCTATCCACTTGGAAACATAGTCAACTGCGAGTAAGATGTATTCGAAGCCATCCGAGATTGGGAAGGGTCCCATGAAATCAATCCCCCAAATATCAAAAATTTCGCATACCAAGATCGGCTGTAGAGGCATCATGTCTCGATGGCTCATGTTGCCTAGAGTCTGGCAACGGGAACATGCCTTACAGTGATCGTATGCATCTTTGAAAATTGTGGGCCAGTAAAAGCCACACTGGAGGACTTTTGATGCGATTTTATGTCCTGAAAAATGTCCACCGCATGCCTGGTCATGGCAAAATGAGAGTATGCCTTTGATTTCCACTTCCGCGATGCATCGTCGAATTATCTAATCAGCACCAATGCGGAATAGATGCGGGTCTTCCCATAGGAAATACTTGGCATCGGAACGCAATTTGTCCTTTTTGGCTTTCGGCCAATCGGGCGGAATCTGATGTGATGCCAGGTAATTAACTATATCAGCGAACCATGGAAGACTTGTACTGATAGTCAGGAGATGCTCATCAGGAAAATGTTCTGTGATAGGTCCGGAAGGGTCAATTATTTTAGAAGGAAGGCAGGATAAGTGATCAGCTACCACATTCTACTTTCCCGCCTTGTCGCGAATCTCGAGGTCAAATTCTTACAATAGCAAGATCCATCGGATTAATCGAGGTTTCGCATCCTTCTTTGCCAGGAGATGCCTCACAGCTGTGTGATCCGAGTATATGATAACACGGGAACCCAGAAGGTATGATCTGAATTTTTCCAGGGCAAATACTACGGCCAGCAGCTCTTTCTTAGTAACCGTATAGTTACACTGAGCCTCATCCAGTGTTTTGCTGGCGTAGTAAATGACCACAAGTTTCCCGTCAATTTTCTATCCCAAAACCGCTCCTACAGCAAAGTCAGATGCATCGCACATGATCTCAAAGGGTTGAGACCAATCAGGGGACTGTAGGATTGGGGCTTGGGTGACTCGGTCACGTAGGATCTCAAATGCTTGAGCGCATTCCTTGAAAATTTTGAAAGGCACATCCTTGGAGAGAAGATTGGTCAGGGGGCGCACGATTTTGGAGAAATTAGGGATAAATCGACGGTAGAAACCGACGTGCCCCAAAAAAGATCGGATGTCCTTAATCGAGCTAGGCATAGGGAGCTTGGAAATCAGGTTAACCTTAGCTTAATCCACTTGGATGCCTTTCTCCGAGATTAAATGTCCCAGGACAATTCCCTCCGGCACCATGAAATGGCTCTTTTCCCAGGAAAGAACCAAATTCACATCGATGCACCGCCTGAGTATTTGGACCAAGTGTTGGAGGTAATCGTCAAATGATTCTCCAAAAACTGAAAAGTCATCCATGAAGACTTCCAGATAATCACCTACCATATCTGAGAATATGGCAAGCATGCACCGCTGAAAAGTTGCAGGTGCATTGCAGAGACCGAATGGCATCCTTCGAAACGAGTACGTCCCGAAGGGGCAGGTGAATGTGGTCTTTTCTTGGTCCTCTGGATGGATTGCCACCTGGTTGTAACCGGAGTACCCGTCAAGAAAGCAGAAGAACCTATTTCCCACTAGTTTTTCGAGGATCTGATCAATAAATGGTAGTGGGAAATGATCCTTCTTCGTGGAGGAATTGAGTCTTCTGTAATCAATGCAGACTCTCCACGAGTTAGCTATTCAGGTAGGAATGACTTCTCTGGCTTCAGTCGTGATGATGGTAAGTCCTGCCTTTTTAGGCACCACTTGTATTGGACTCACCCAACGACTGTCGGAGATCGGGTAGATGATCCCTGCATCTAACCACTTTATGATCTACTTTTTCACGACCTCCTGTAGGTTAGGGTTTAGGCGTCTTTGCATTTCTCTTGAGGGTCGTGCGGCTTCTTCTGTGTAGATTCGATGTGTGTAGTATGAAGGGCTTATGCCAGTCAAATCATTGAGAGTCCATCCAATGGCTCTACGATGTTGCTGGAGAACAGAAATCAAACGGAGTTCCTGGTCAGGTGTGAGTCGAGAGTTGATAATCATAGGAAACGTCTGATTTGAATCCAAAAACACGTACATCAGATGTTCGGGAAGGGGCTTGAGTTCCATGATAGGATTTTCAGCAGCAGCGGGTGGTTCGGGGTTTGTATCAGGAGCAACGGTAGGAGTCATAGGTGTGTCTAGATCATGTTCGCACTCCTCTGTTAGCGGGTTTTGATTTTCTAGTGGTTGATCAGAGATAATCAGGTTGTCCTCTATATGCAATTCATCAACCACGGCTCTGATATCACATATTTCCTCTATAACCCCACAATTAATCCCTTGTTGGGCCTTAAAAATGTCAATCTTCAGGTTTTGATTTCCAAATTTTAATTCTATTTGGCCCTCTTCGCAGTTTATGTTGGCCCTAGCAGTGGCCAAAAAGGGTCTCCCTAATATGATTGGTGTGTCCCTCGGGTTCTTAGGTGCATCCATGTTTAGTACTATGAAGTCCACCGAGAAATAGAAATCTCGTACCCTAACAATGACATCCTCGAGTATTCCTCTAGGTGACTTGATGGATCGATCGGCTAACTGCAATGTCACCTCAGTGGGTTAAGTTCAGATTCTTCAAGGTGGTCAAGGAGGGATGTAGGTGTTAAATTTATGGAGGCACCTAGGTCTAGTAAGGCTCTATCAAATTGGGTTTCACCAATTTTACAATAAATCAAGGGAGTTCCTGGGTCTTTAGCCTTGGGTGGGAGTTTGCTCAAGATGACAAAGCTGGCTTGCTCTGACAGTACGATTGGATTCCCATCCTTGGTTCACGGCTTACGTTTAGGGGTACATATGTCTTTCAAGAATCTTGCGTAAGCCGGTATGTGGCGAATTGCATCCATCAATGGGATGTTTATCTGGACCAGTTCAAAGAGCTTGACCAGATCCTCCTCGGGGGCCACGGGTTTGGTTATCCTTTTTCCTTTGGTCAAGGTCTCAGGAAATGGGATCCTAGTTGGTTCCTCTAGGATAGGTCTAGGTTCTTGATCTAGGACAGTCGTATCTTGGATAACTATCCTAGGGTCTTGGCTATTATCAAGCTTGGAGTGGTTCGGATAATGTGGGTCTTGGGTTGTTTTACCACTACGTGTTGTTACAGAGTTTAATCCGGCCTGATTCTGGTTTGGGTTTGGTAGGAGGGGAGGCTGCTGCTGAAATCCTGCATAAGATGTTTAAGCTTCCATCCCGTCTGGCGATGGAGCAGTAGGGGCCTGATAAATCAAATGTGTTTGGCCTGAATTTGGATTCATAACGTGCTTCTGGGTTAGCACGTTATTTGAGTTGGGCAGAGGTTGTGAAGGAAGGGTGCCAGGTTGGCGGGAATTTGCCATCTGGGCCAGTTGGTTGCGAACCTCTGTGATCTCGTCCTTGTGCTGTTTTTGCATTGCCGTATTTGTCTTTTGAATGTCAGCTAGTGCTTGAAGGATAAGAGTCAGTTGATCCTGGTTTTGCCCGGATTGGTAGGTGAGATTGGGCCGAGGCTGAGGCGGCTGATACGGACGAGGGGTTGTGGACGGGGTTGATATGGTGGTCTTTGAGAATTTCCTACCCACTGAAAGTTAGGATGATTTCGCCATCCAGGGTTGTACGTATTGGAGAATGGGTCATTCTGGATGGCGTTGAGGTCCTCGCAGTTCTGAGGAACCTCCAAAAAGTCAGAATACGAGGGTTCAGAGTTCCCCCAACTCGAGTAGAATGGATCGGAGGTCACTCTGGTCCGAGAGGCAGACGGGGGTGGATATGGGTCCATCCCTTTGGCAAATTGGTGATAGATGTTTTGCACAGTTTCCCTTGCCAGAGGTGGTCGTGCAAAAGAGTTTTGCGCAGAGGTGGCTTGCTGCAAATGCCGAGTTAGCTCGTCCACCTTCTTTTCTATGATAGAAACCTTGTCCAACCGACTGGCCATCAGTTCCAAGTCGGCAGAATTGGACAGGTCCTGCATCTCATGTGTCCCTCTCAGATTCGTCGATGCGCGGGCATTCATCCTGTCGAATAAGCCCATGGAGTCATTATTTATGGAGTTCCCGCACATGTTTTCGAGAATCTCCCACACCGTGTCCTCATGTTGACCCATGATGTTTCCTCCGCACGTTGCATTGACGAATAAACGAATATCTTCACGGAGTCCCTAGTAAAAAGACTGGACTTGTTCCCACTTAGGAACTCCGTGATGGGGACACTTTCGCATGAGATCTACGAATCGATCCCATGCTTCGTGAAGAGGTTCTCCCAGTTGTTGAGTGAAATGAGTGATCTGGTGGCGCAAGGCATTCGTCCGGCCAACGGGGAAGAATTTTTTCAAAAATTCGGACTGCAGTTCCTCCCATGTGTTGATCGGACGGGTATGAATTTGATACCAGTGTGCGGCCTTGTCCAAGAGGGAGAATGAAAACATTTTCATGAGTAGGAATCCCGATTTTGTACACCTGACCCGAAGGTCTGGGCCAGATGCTTGAGTTGTTTAATGTGTTGGAATGGATCCTCAGAGTTAAGCCCATGGAACTTTGGTATGGCATGAATCATATTGGACTTCAGTTCAGAATCATGTCCTCCAATCAGGATTCGTACTCGAGGTTCAATCGCCACCGCAGCGGGATTATAGTGATCTCGCATCATAGGTCGCTGCGGTGGGTTTACAAAGTTCTGAAAGAGATCATTAAGGGGTTGAAGTTGGTGTTCAAGGTTATTCTCCTCTTCAATGGGTTGTGCCATGATGGAAGAAGAAGGAGAACCAGGGTCTGAATCAGATGAAAGATTTATGTAGTGGGGTTGCTGCACAAATAAGGGCGTCCAGGCTTGGCCTCGATGAGAGTGAATTTCTAAAGGAGGTCTTAAGGGTGGCCTTAAGGACCTCCTACCGAACATGCACCGAAGGATGTGATGAGATTTAGAAGGTGCTGGACCTAATCAAGACACCCAAACAATTGTTGGGTGACTATAGAGGTTCGGGGCGGATGGACCCCTTAGTCAGAAAGGTTGTCCACTTGAGAAATACCTGGGCAGCCAGAGAGGGAGAGTCCTGCAAAGACCCCTACACGGTAGAGCATCCCCACAAGTTACAGGGTTTCCCCCACTCGACCTCTCTTGTCACTGCGGTTCCAGGTAGACCAGAATGGGGACCTTGACCTCTTAAGTCTACCTTTTTTTATTTTAAGATCAAGGTGCTTAATGTTCCACTTGAACTTTTAGGTATTTTGAGTGAAAAAGTGACCTAATTTTAAGGTTGGTTGACCCAAGGGATCAACTTCACCTTTTGTTCCTTTAAGAGCTTTTAGGTCCTTTTCTTTTTAAGGTTCAAATGGATTAAAAGCCTGATTTGCTTAGGGTTCTTCTTGTGTAGATCTTTTCAAACAAGGTTTAGGCACACCTCTTTTTGGAAAAATTTGTTTCTTTGTTTAAGATAAGATGTGTCTCTAAAAACCTTAGCTTTTTAATCCTTAAATTGGCTCTAGTGGGTCCAATTTAGTTGCCTCAGAATTTAGCACCTAGGGCTCAATCAAGAAAGTTTTAGCCCTAGTTACCTTAGTTGGATGAGCAGATAAAAATGTGTTGCAATGAAAATCAGGCAACTTGATGAGTTACTAAATATGAAATAGGTAGCCCCAAGTTGATTGTTCTCTTTTTTTTTTTTCAGATTTTGAGAGAGTTAAGAGGGAGGGCTTATGGAAATTACCTGTTCCTTGGAGTGTCTGTTGTGCAGCTGCTCTTCTTTCCTTTTTGCTTTCCCTGTAATAAGCACAACAAAAGAAAGGAGTTAGGTCAAATATTGGATCAAAAAGTTGTAATCAAAAGCTTTAAAAGTGTCTGTTGCTCCCTGGCAACAGCGCCAAAATGTTTATACGCTTTTGTGGGGTTTTAAAAGATAATACGTTGTAATATAGCCGATAAAGCGTTCAAACAAATAGAGAATTTTATTACTCGAAAAACTAGAGTATCCGAGATCAAACACAGGGAGCAATCTCAGTACTTTTAAAAACCAAAGAGTACAACTTTTAAATGAAAGATAATTGATTCACAGAGAGATTTAAAAAAAATAGTTGCTGAGACAAAATAGAATTGGACGTCTGATTTCTTTATCAGACGTCTTAAATGTAGTGTAGTCTTCCTGTTTGGCCTTCTTTCTTGGTCTTTGCTTTCTCTGCAGTCTTCCTCCTTACTTCTCTCTTCTGCCTTCTTCTTCTTCGTAGGTTCTTCTTCTTTTCTTCTGATCTACAGGGCTTCTTCTTCCTTGAACCTCTTTCTCTTCTCTCTTTCATGCGAAGGCTTCTTCTTCCTTGGTCATCTTCCTGCCTTTGCTTCTTTTCTCCTCTGTCCTCTTCTTCTTTTTGGTTGCAGTCCCTCTTTTCTTCCTTCCCTTCTCTGCGCAGCCTCTTCGTCTGCTTCCTCTCTTCTTTTTCTCCTTGCGGCTAAGTCTCTTTTCTTCAACGCCCGGCCTACCTGCACAGGAGAGCAAAACATACCCTGTCCCTTTACCCGCGCGTCTCTTTCTCTCTGAAATTCTCTCAAGGACGCTCTCCCAGAGCCATGGGTAATCGGGTCGGATTTCGCACCCGGGACTAGGCGCACCGGCAGGTGGGTGATGCGCGAGGAGTGCTTAGGTTGGGTCGGGTTGGAGCCCACCAGATCCGCGAGGTGAAACCACGGACGAGGCGAGCGTGGGATAAGGTGAGGGACCTCACCGCTGTGCGTTCGGAGGCAAAGAGCGTATAACACAAAAATAATTTAAAGTATACCTGCGCCTTGCGTTTCACCGATGTCGGACTATTGGCTCTGCCCCGCTCCCGCACGTGCCCGCAGCAGATGCTTCTTTGATTGCCAAGGCTGCGGACGTCGCTACGTTCTTTACTGGACCAGATGTCTTCGCACTGGCTGCCCGAGTCCACTGCAGCTGAGGCCTGGAGCTTCTGACGCCTGAAGCTGCTTTGAAGCTTCTTCAACCGTCGTCAATGGCGGTAGGGGCTTCGATACTGTCACACACAAAACAAGCCTCTCAGCTCAATCAGACCAGCTGGGGACCTTCGCCGTGGCACGGCGAAGGTGGTGCACGGTGCTACAGGTCGTGGGACGGACTAGGCGTGCGTGCCTAGGTCGTCCCGTGACCGAAGGTGTGGGGTTGTTCGGGGGGCTGTGGTGGAGTCGTAGAGGGATGGTGGATGGACGAAAAGTGTTCCTTGTGGTGAGGCGGAGCTTATGAGACGGTTGGAGAGCCGTGTGGAGGGGCGGAATGGTGGGGGCGGCTCGCCGGAGGTCAGTCAGAGGAGAGGAAGATGGAGGTGGTCAGGCAATGTCGATGGGCAATTAAATGAAATAAAAAGGGAAAAGAGAGAGGGGAAGATGGAGAAGGTATCTGGAGTGTTCTGGAATGGAGGGAGGCAGGGGAGTAGACGGCGCGTAGCTACCGTCGTTGGAGAAGACGAACCCTGAGGGAGAGAGCGGCGACGAGGACGAGATCAGGAGAACGCACACCTGGTACTGCGCAACGCGGGAGAAAGAGGCGAAGGGGACTTTGCTGCTGGTATGGCAGCAGAGCGACGAGAAGGAGGGGAGGAGGTTGCCGGAGCTTGCAAGTTTCTTGGCCGGAGATGGAAGAGAGGAAAATTTGGGGGAATCTCCGCCAAAACAAGTCTGAAGATCTGCGGCCGGGTCTGGGGATCCTTTTATAGGTGTTGGCCGAACTTTCTAGTGCGTGGAGGGCACGTAATCACCTCTGCCGGCTCGCCGGAGAAGGAAAGAGGGTGGATACCCAAATCCCTCGTGCGTTCGCACGAGAGATTGTGTTCACACCAGAGATCGTGATTGGCTTTAGATGGAAGGGAATTCCTCAGAGAATCTCCCTTCCATTTCTGGGGGGAAATCTCTGAGGAATCAGAGAGTAATCCCTCTCTAAACCTCGCCGGAGGTCGGTTCTGCCCTAACAATGGCGGCAGGACTTGATTGCAAAGGTGGCGAGGAAATTAGGGGGTTGTCTGCAATGATTTTCAAAAGATAGGGGCCAAATTGTGATTTGGGTGTACTAAATTGCAAAGTAGGTCAAGATGACCTCCCCTTGGGTCCAAATTTTGGTAAAAACATAATTTTGACCTAAGGAATCTAATGGTGAAGTTGGATTTTAGGTTTGACCTTGTTTGACTAGACATTTTGCGTAAAAACCCAAATTAGGTCAATTAATGAGCTAGGACCCCATTCTAGGTCAAACTAGGTTCCAAAGGCTAAATTAAGTGTTCTAAACCCTAGAGGATATTTTTCCATGATTTTTAGAGGGTTTACTTAAATTTTTATTCTGACTAGAACCTTGTTAATTTAAGCGGGCCTGTTTTAGGGTTACCAAATGTCATTTAATTCCTAACTTGCACATGAACCCATTTCTGAACGACTCAACCCACTTTTTATCTTATTTAGACCATTTGACCTATGTTTTTCCTCTGAGAAATCCTGTTTATGCACTGCAATGGTAAAATTACAGTTTTAACCTTTAATTCATGTTTTCTTCTCAGAGCACTTATTCCTTCATTTAGGCCTTCTTCTAGGTTATGTAGGAGCTTTTATCTTCTTTATTAGGTCAAAATGAGCTAGTTATGGCTCATGATGAGGCTCTCATCAGGTATGACCTGGACCACTTTTTAAGACATCTGGAAGGTGTTCCAAACGTCTGATTTGGGTTAGAGTTGTCGTTTTTAACCTATTTAGGGTCTGTTCGAGGTCCGATTTCCGCGTTTAAGATTCCATTCTTCTCAGAATTAATTCCTCTACTTGTTTGAAATACTTGTATCCTCTTTTGAGTGGTTCCTTGTGATTGATCCTTGTGTTAGGACCTCGTTCTATTGCGAACTTGGGGGTTGCAGAGGCATGTGGACCTGTTGATCACGCCCCCATTACTTCTGATTTCGCGGGTAGAGTGCCTTCCCTTAATTAATTACAAACATTAATGCATATCTGAAATAAATGATAGATCCTAGGGTATGGCATGAATCCTAGGACCTGAAAACTAGATTGAATGATAGATCCTAGGGTATGGCATGAATCCTAGGACATGAAAATTAAATTGAATGATAGATCCTAGGGTGTGGCATGAATCCTAGGAACAGAAACACTGAAATGAATGTCTTGAATGCCTGAATTGCAGTCTTGGATAAGTAGATAGAATGATGATAATTGCCGGTAATTGGATAACAGCTGCCTGTGAAATGTAGAGTACTGTTGTTAGTAACTGTTATATGTAATTTCTGTTGGTTGAAATTAAATACGAGCTGCTTGTATATAAATCGGAAAGGAAAGAAGTTTGAATGTTGGAAACACGTACTATATGCGAATAAACCTGAAATGATGAAACCTAGTATGGCTTGGCCTGAGAAACATGAGCATGAACCCTACGGGGAATTAGGAGTAGAACTCCTGGAAATAAATGGAATGGAACTGGAAAAGTGAATGGGAGTGTGTTGTCTCTTGGGTACGTAGTACCAAGGGAATCACAGGTTACCTCTTAGTGCAGAGCGGAGCCAGTCGCCCTAAGGACCCGGGGTTAGGTTTGGCCAATTTGTACGGACTTTTTGGCCCTCGCGTACACCGTACCGGGGAGAGCTACTAGTGTAGGGAGGGAGCTAGCTACCCCACGGGGCCCAGGGTTCATCTAGCCGTCCTACACTGACTTGTTAGGCCCACTGGGCAAACCAGGGTAGTCAAGCGAGGGTGCGCGGACTGTGGAGGGGCAAGACCCCTGTTTGATTACTGTGGAGGGGCTGGACCCCTATTACTGAGAGGGCTCTGCCTTATACTGGTTCCGTGCTGTGCTTTGGGTGCACCCGTTAACGGAAACGACTGATCGCGTGCCAGTGCGGGGTAGCTACCCGTGCGTTTATCGCGCGTGCCGTAGTCACCGTTACGTCTGTCAGCGACCTTGGGGTGGTTGACTGAGGGTAGGACCACCACGAGGGACTCTCCTGGCCAGGAAAGCACCACGTGCTACTTCTACTTTTCGGAAAAGACTGCAATCAAGATCGTTCCCACGAGGAACATTCGAGATCAAGAGAAAGACCTGAGAAATAAACCAAGAAAGAGTAAATAGATAAATAAAGAAAGAAATTAAAAACAACAGCTACTTGTCCACCTTTACTGTTTTTCTTAGCTAGCTGGTTACCAACTCAGTGTTTCGCTGACGTGTAATACTTGTCACCTTTTCAGGACCAGGTGTTGAGCAACCAGAGCCTACGGCTGCGGAGGGTGCTGGGCCTAATAGAGCCCAGTAGTCATACTTTTGTTGTACCATTTTCTGTAGTAGTGAGTATTTGGTTACACCTTTGTACTCTTTTATTGTAAACTTCATATTTCTGTACCTGTTTTGAATTCTCTACTGTTGTGGTGGTATGTACTGTAGTAGTTCTTTTCTTTATTGCTGTACTTTTGTTACTGTTAGTTACTTGCATGGTGAATGTGGTTTATTTTATTGCTTTTTGGTTACTTTCTCATTGGACGACTGGGTCTTGGGATCAGTCGAGTCAGTCCGATTCTCATGTCCTGTAGGTATTCGAGAACTGGGTCATAACAATAGTCAACACAAAGGCATAGGGTACCATCCTTCTTCTTCACAAATAACACAGGGGCTCCCCATGGGGACGCACTGGGCCTCACAAAGCCCTTCTCCAATAGGTCCTGTAGCTGTGACTTGAGCTCTCACAGCTCAAGTGGTGCCATCCGGTACAGTGCAATAGAAATGGGGTTGGTCCCCGGCACCAGTGAGATCTCAAACTCGATCTCATGCTCAGGAGATAGTCCTGGCAGCTCCTTTGGAAACACGTCGGGGTACTCACTAACCACTGGAATGCTTTGAAAGTCTGCCACAGGACTGGGCTCTGCCATCACACAGGCTAGAAAGCCCTCACACATCTGGCTCAAAACTCTCGCTGCCTGAAGCGCAGATATGCACCCGAAACCTTCGTCCACCGACCATCCGTGAAACTCAAAGGAAGGCATCTCTGGTATGGAGAAGGCGATCTTCCTCCTGAAATAGTACACTAAGGTGTGGTAAGCGGACAACCAATCCATCCCAAGAATCACGCCAAAATCCTCCATCGGTATCACAATCAGGTCAGCGGGGAGGCTGTGTCCCCTAATACTGACCTCACAGTCTGCGTAGACCTCCTCAGCTACAAACAGCTGAGCACCTAGACCTCTGATCACAAACGGATCCTCTAACAATACACAATCATGTCCCAAACTAACAACAAAACTCGCAGCGACAAAAGAGTGTGTGGCGCCAGAATAAAAAAGCACGTAAACTAATCTGTCGAAAACGGTAACTATACCTGCCACCACTGAACCGGATGCCTTGGCATCTCTGTGTGTCAGGGCGTTGATATGCCCCTCAGCTCTCGATGTAGAAGCAGCCACACTCTGAGTCGGGCGAGTAGCTGCTGGTCGGTACCCTCCCCCATGTGCCTGGGAACCACGACCACCTGCTCGGCCTCCAGCGCTCGGTGCGGGGAGCATCTACTACGCTCCAACCCTAGACGGGCAGTCCCTCCTGATGTGGCTTGGTTGGCCACACTGGTAGCAGAGGGGGACTCGACTCCCTCCCTCGGTAGGTCCTAGCTGACGGCTGGGCGAGGGTCCAATGCTGACAACTGGCCCCTATCGGGGGCCCCCAAAGGCTACTGACGGCCCCGTAAAATGGGACGGCTCTCCTGCGGGTGCCGCATGCCTCCTCTCTCGTCGGCCTTGTGAGTTCTCTGGCTGGTAGGGCCTCTTTCGTCCACTATCGGTTCTCGCGCGGTCGGGTTGGTCCCCTCGTACGTCATGGTTGCCTCCACCACTCTCAAGAAGGTGGGTAGCTTCAGGGGCTTGACATACCCCCGAATAGTAGGCCGGAGCCCCTCAGTGAACCTCCACAGGCGCTCCTCCTTCGTAGCTGTGGCTGTCGCAGCAAAACGTGATAGCTCCAGGAAGCGCGTGCGATACACGCTAACAGTCATCATCCCCTGACAGAGAGTGTGGAACTCCTACCTCCTCTAGTCCTGCCAAGTCTATGGGAAGTACTACTCGCAAAAGGGGGTCACGAATTGGTTCCACATCGGCTCTCCCCTCTCCTGGCCTCTGACTGCCCTCCACCACCTATATGCTGCACTCTCCAGCTGGTACGTGGCAAAGGTCACGCGACACTCTGCAGGGGGGCAAAGGGTGTCGAACACCTTCTTTATCTGCTCCAGCCAGTCCTCTACCTCAGACGGGTCCTCATCCCCCTTGAAGGAGGGGGGCTTCAACTTCCGGAACTGTCCAAAAAGCTCGTAGTGAAACTGCAGTGGGGGAGCGGGCACACCTCCAGGTAGGGAGGGCTCATGCTCAGAAGTGTTAGAGTGCGGTGGGGGCGGTGGAGGACCACCTCCTCCCCCTCCTGCTCATCCAGCGCTACATCAGCCTCTCAGTCCCATAGAGGACTCCCCCTCCATGTCCTTAGGGAGAGGCGCCTGTGGAGGTGGGTGGAGCTCCTCTCGTACTATATCCCTGATCAGCTGAGCGAGGTCCTGGGCCCGAACACTTGGGAGAAGTGGCAAGTCAACTGGTACCTTGGACCCGGCACGTCCGCCCCTCCAACCTCGTCCATGGCCATGTCCGCGGCCCTCCTCAAGAACTCCACAACGAGGCATCTCCTGCAAGGAGACGCGGAAGACAAAAGAAAAGAAGTCAACTCTAATGGACTTCGGCGAAAGGAACTCAGAATAGATGTCAAGCGGTACGTTGTGGTGGTTTCGCTAGTTACATGCATATGAATTGGTTATTCTCAAGCTAATTGGTTCATTTCTCTGGACGACCTTGCTCTGATACCATCTTGTTACAACCTAGTTCCCGAATACCTACAAGACCCGAGACCGGCTCGACTCGACTAATCCCAAGACCCAGTTGTCCAATAAGAAATAACCGAAAAGTAGGAAAGTAAACCACATTCACTATGCAAGGTAACAAACAGTAAAAGCATACAAGCAGTACAGGAAGTAAAAGCTGCTAATCAGTACATACCACCACAACAACAGGAAAGTAGAACAAAAGTACAATAACAGGAACAGTAACAAAATCTGAAACTCACTAACAGAAAGGAAGTATAACAACAGTAAGAACTACTGCTGGGCTCGACTGAGCCCAGCACCCTCTGCAACCGGTAACTCGGGCTGCTCAACTCTTGGACCTATAAAGGGTTATGAGAAAATGGAGTCAGCGAACGCTGAGTAGAGTGGTAACCAGACAATCTAAAGCAGTAAAAGCTAACAGGTAAATTTATCTTTTCCAATTATTTTATTTTACAAGTAATTCTTTTTCACCCATTGGTTTACTTTCAGATTTTTTTCTTGATCTCGCATGTTCCTCGTGGGAACGATCTTGATTACAGTCTTTTCCGAAGAGTAGAAGGCACACGTGGTGCTCTCCTAGCCAGGAGAGTCCCCCGTGGTAATCCTACACCCAATCAATCACCCCGGGGTCACAGATAGACGTAGTGGTGATTACGGCACGCGCAATAAGCGCACAGGTAGCTACCCTGCACTAGCACGCGGTCAGTCGTTTCTGCTAGCGGGTACGCCCAAAGTACAGCATGGAACATTATAGGGCCTAGCCCTCTCAAAAACAGAGGTCTAGCCCCTCAGAACCAAACATGGGTCTCGCCCTCCACAGTCCGCGCACCCTCGTCTGACTACCTCGGTTTGCCCAGTGGGCCTAACAAGTCGGTGTAGGGTGGCTAGCTAAACCCCAGGTCCCGTGGGGTGGCTAGCTCCCTCCCTACACTAGTAGCTCTCCCCGGTATAGTGTACGCGAGGGCCAACAGAAGTCGGTGTAGAGTGGCCAGTCCTAACCCCAGGTCCCAACCCAAGGGCGGCTAGCTCCACTCTACACTAAAAAGGGGATAGTCACTCGCCTTGGTACCACGTACTCAAGGGCCATCACATTTCCCACTCACATTTCCAGACCTTTCCATTCATCCACAGGAGCTCTACTCCTAACTCCCCTAGGGTTCATGCTCATATTCAACATGTTATTCCATACCATGTTTCATCATTCACAATTCCATTCTCGTATTATACACATGCAGCTCGTATTTCCATAATTTAACATATGCAACAAGTAATATCACAGGTAACTGTTTAGTTATCTCAGGCATTTCATATTCTAACAGGCAACTCGTATTTATTAACAGGCAGTTGTTTACAATTTAGCTCATTCATTTATGACTGCAATCTCAATCACGCATACAAACAGGGCAACTATTTCTCGTCCTAGGATTCATGCCACATCCTAGGTTTCTAGTTATCTAATTATCATGACTGCATTCATGTTTTATAAATAGAACAGGGGGAAACCACTCTACCAGACAATCGAGGAGTACTGGGGGCTCGAACTGCAAACTCACGTGCCTCTACAAGCCCCAGACACGCAACAGGTCGAAGTCCTATACCAAGGAACATATCACAACGGAACGTTCAGAACAGTATATAAAGGTTTCTAACATGTAGAGGAACTCAGAAGGAAACCACAGATATTTCGTTTGCATAAAACGGACCCCGATTGGACCCTAAATGGGTCAAAAACAAGTCAGCGGATCCAAATCAGACGTCTGGAACCAAGTCCAGACGTCTTAAAAGTCACCAGAGTCCCACCTCAAGTCCTTGTGCCGACCTCAGATGTCCAGGACTCCTCTGCGACCGTCTAAACCCAGCTCCAAACATCCGACCTGTCCTCCGATCGTCTGGGAGTGCCTCCGGTCGTCTGGTAAGCTGTCTTGACGTCCGAAAAGCATGGGAGGGCATGTCGCGTGCCTTCTCAAGGCTGCTCCTGCACATGACAGAGCAGCACATCCATTTTTAGAGAGACAAGTCACCTCTGCGGTGCGGCCTGCATGGCCGTAACCGTGAGGAAGACGTACCTTCGCGATTCACCTACTTTCAGACATCCGGTGTCATCACCAGATGTCCAGCCCGTCGTCCGGAAGGCACTCCGGACGTTTGATACTTGAAAAATTCCAGTATCAGACCATGCTCCCGCTTCTCTCGCCGTGCTCCGCCGCAACTCCTCCCTCTCGGCTGCAGCTCCGATCGCTGCAGGAAGTCGGGGATGACGCCCCGGCGCTCTCCTCCTCCCGCACACGCCACGGTGGCCGTGCAACACTCCGGTGAGCCTCCACGAGCTCGTTACCTTGGCCTCCTCCTCCTCCTCACGCTGCTCCTCCTACTCGCTCTTGCTCCCTCTCTCTCGCGTGCCTCTCTCATGGCTGTGAAGGGGGAAGGAAGGTGGTGGTGGTGGAGTGGAGAGGAGAGGAAGGAGGCTTTTATATAGGCAGTGGGGTAGGGTTCGGTGAGGGGGAGAAAGATAAGAGAGAGAAGGAAAAAGGGTCTGCGCACTGGCTGCACGTAGAACCAACTTTGCGTACAGATTTTTCAATTTCCAGACGTCTAGGAAGGGGCCCAAACGTCTGACTGACAGTCCAGACGTCTTAAAAGGCTTAAAACAAAACGAGTCTTTACAGATGTTAATCCCTTTAAAAACTATACTGTAAATATGATTCTGGCTATAAATCCTTAATTCTACACACACAAGAGCAGCATTTGCTGATAATTTGTCTTTGTGCTTCACTATATTGAGTCTATTGCAATAAGAAATAGTCAGTTTGTTGATAGTAGAAATGCTTTATTTGACCATATATCCAGCAATTTTTTGTTCTGATCATTTTGTAGATAACTTCTATGTTTGCCTTTGGTACTTCATATGCTTTTATTGTCCTATGCGGCAAAATTTCAATCTTTTATAGCATTGTATCTTACCTTAGAAAAGCATTTCAGATTCTCAGAATGTTTCTCTTGAGTAATGGTAATTATTATTTACACAAAAAGAAGTATGGGTTCATTGTTAACCATGAGTTGCAAGGTAGGAGCATCACTCAACTGCAGAAAATATCAACAAACCACATAACAAACACATGCACGTGTCAGATTTTCCTTCAATCTAAAATTGTTATTAATTTTCTGCAGCTATTTGCAGGGAGAGGATGAAAAATTCTTGCATGAGCAAATGAGTTAGGACCTTACCATAGTCGGAGAGAGACTGAGAGTCACACCACCATCGGAGAGCATCACCTGTCACCAATGCTGAAGAACACCATGCTCTGCACCGCTAATGTCAAAGAACACAACGTCGTCGCTAATGCCGAAGAACATAGCGCCACCGTCACCCGTCAATGCCAGAGATCACTCGCTGGAGAGAGGACGTCGGATGGAGAGGAGATCTAAGAGGGATGGGGAATCTGATTCCTCAACCTATGGCCTGCTGCTTGGGTCGGGTGTGGCGGTAGGGACGGAGGTTTGAGTGTAAGGACAAGGAAGTTTGGGTGTGGCCGATGTCTGTGGGAGAGGAAGTGACAAGTGATAGTTGGCATACCTTTTAAAGGGGACCATTAGACTTTTTTCCAAATATTACAACTGAAAATCCAAAATCTTTGGGGGTGACGGGTCCCCACCTACCCCCCCTGCCCCATCCTTGTGAGTAGGGCACTACAAACGTTCAACTGACACAACTTGAGTGTCCACTATTCAAGAAAATGGATAAATGGCTACCTGCAGAAATTGAACAATAAAGTGCCAAAGGTCATATAAGCATATACAATCAAAAATAACATGAAAAGAATTTTATTGTTTGCACCTCCCAAGTGTGTAGCTAAGAGCCTAACTCCAACAATCTCCAACTAAATGAGTTTTGCAATTTAGATTGGTAAAAATTTAGAGATTGTTAACCCAATAGATTGTCCAACCATATTGGATTTTCTTGAGGTTGGTTATTTTGCAAATTACTCCAGGCATGAGCTTTCGAGATTTAGGGTTATGACAATTGTAAGGGAAGGGTTGTCAGGGTGTTGAATCGATCATAAGATGGAGTGTGGATGCCAAGGTATGGAGGCAAATGCTATAAGGGGATAAGGAACTAACATGATGGCAAAGGTGGGGAAGGGGATGGGCAATCCGCCATCAAGAGATGAGGGAAGTGGAGTTAAGGTTGGTCCATGGAGGTGAATATAGGAGCGGGAAGTTTAAGCAGTTTGTGTTGGTGAGGTTTAGGGCCTAATCATTTTAAGGCCATCAATACAGGCAAAAAATGTCAAAATCAGTGGCATTAGTGGCCACTAGTGGGTTTGTCAGTGGGACCTTATGGTCAAGAAAGATTAAGCATCATTTTGTAACAAATTATCCGACAGAGCCCCTTTCAATCATTGCATTATAGTTTAGGACCGTGCTAGTAAATCAATACTCCCTTTCCTACTCAGTTTCCTACTTCCATGATGTTATAAGAGGGAGTAGGTCAAAATTTTGGCATTGTGAAGTGAGCATTCGGCCGATTTGATGTAGCAAAATCCAAAGCCTGAACCAATCCAAGGCAATAATCATCTTAGATCAGCCTTGGGCCAAGATCTTGTCCCCTCCTTGTAGGCACACTCCAATGACCCTCTATGCTATCAACATTGTCATTGTGCTCCTACACCACCTCTCCTCTCATTCCTATAATGGAACTAGTCTTCACTCGTCCCCATGCTTCTCCTTTCCATCCCAATCCCTTTAATGTTACACCTCCCTATCTCCCGATGCCCTACTCTCATGCAATCTCCCCTCCCTAGACCTCATCACCTCACCCATTGATCCCTTCCTTTACTGCATTAGCACTATTGTTGACCTCACCTCCTCTTACCATTATTGCATCTATATTGCCCTTAACCTTGATCATTGCTCCCTCTAACTTGGTGGCCCCCCATCAAGTGGCCCCATGTTGCCATGCTCCTTGACTACAACCTAAAGACCATTCCCAATTCCTACCAAAAATCCCTCAATTCCACTTGTGAGGACGAGGAGGCAGAAGAGTTAAAGTTGGAGCTAGATTTGAAAAAAGACGAAGTAGAGGGCAACATCATGTTTTATGTGGGGGATGATAAGGTTCTTTGCATCTACAACATAGTTGTGGGCCTCAATTTGATCTCAAGGTATATATGTCATGAATCTCATCATTAATGGTCAATATCTTGGTGTACTTGATGGTGAATATCATGGAGTTCATCACCAATGTATTTGATGCTTAATAGTAGGATGCTACATTCATCATAGCCCCTATTGATGTTACTTCAATGGTGTTGCTACAATGATGTTGATTTTTTTTTCTTTTCTAACAATGCACGACCAAATAAAAATTAGTCAAAACAATTTGAGATCTCCTTTACTTTTTCTTACATTGACCATGAAATCTTGATTCCTTCTCTTTGCAATGCATAAACACCTTATTTAGGATCAAGAAGCTATGAGAGATCATACATGATTGACTGAAGCCAAAATGACCAACTAAAATCTCCCTTGATCATGCAAAAAAATGTTGCTATACTACTTAGAAGTGGGACACGCGATTATCCCCTCGTAGAACTCAATTGTAGAATTTCGAAAGAGCACTTTTCCTCAGTTTTTGCATCAAGACAACTCTAGAACCCAAGAGACAAGAGTGTTGAAGATCATGCTACGATGTCGTGGAGCTTCCTAAGGCTGAGGAGCTTACTGAGTATTTCAATGGCATGGAAGGCTATCAATCTTGTATCAAGCTTGCATCAAGCCCTAGCAATATGCCATACTCCATAAGCTGCATAGTACAATGAGCTACCATGCACTTAAGGTTATCTTTCTAGATGATGGTGGGTGTCATCGTCGTGATGGTTATCATGTGTGTTGAAGGAGGGGTGGAGGAGATGGGGCACTTAATTAATGACTTGCACCCCTCATTTGCTGCATCAACGATGCCAACCTCCTTGTTGACTATGATCTTGAGAAGATGGCACACATCCTTGTCTTGACACAGTTTCAAGCCTTCCTCTAGGAGTTGGAAGGAAGAGGAAGTGCCAAAGACAATAGTGGAGGGGTCATTGGAGGGGTGTTGGGAGAAGGGGAGAGGATATAAACATAAAAAGGAAAATTTAAAAATATTTCAATTAAAAAATTATATTTTTTAGTGCACGATTTTGTTAGCGAAAATGTAAAGAAATTCCTTTTGCAATGTTGATTGTAAAAAGGACATGTGGTCATCCGCTCTCCCTTGGCCCTTATACTGCCACTTACACCTCGTGTAGAACCAAACATAGGTGATTTTTGCAATTGCACCAAATATCATTGGTAATTTTTGTGACAACCCAGGTCCTACCAATTAGAGTGTCTAAGTATCAAGTATCATTCAACCACGAGATCTTAGTTTCGTAGCACATTATTATAAAACATCAATAGCCAAACAAGCAAATTATAAAACATTGGTTAAATAAATGAACAAAAATACTAACCAGGATGTCTAAGGTAGACCATACGTAAGAAATGCTCCAACTACAATTGACAACTTTACCTATTGAACTACACTTAAGTAGAGTCCAAGAAACACATCAGAAAAAGTTGAGTAGAGTAGACTAAACATAACTATATGTAGAAATTAGAGCACAAGGATGAGTACTATGTAATAAACCATTTTTTAAATAATGTTTTATTATTTACTAATTATCAGGTGTTAGTAATAATTACAATTTATATTATCCCAATCAATGACTCAAGACATGAGATGATCTCAAGGTAATATCTTGAGAAGCATAACCAATAAAAGACACACTCTTAGCTAGGAGGATGGCTTACATCCATTCCACACTCATCCATTAGTTGGGTTTATTGCGAGAAGTGGTGGCTACATCATATAATATAAACGCATGCTGGTTAAACACGATGATCCACATATAGCCATTCATCTATTAACCAGTTGAGTAAGTACAAATCAACTCCAACCTTTGAGTCATGCATCTCGCTATCTTAGTTAGCTGTTAAACTTAGCTATGGGTCACAAGGAGGCTAGCAACTCCCTGATTGACCCAATTGATTTAAAACCATACTGGTGCCTGAAAAAGCGATCTTCATTTTCGTTGAAAACTTTAGCATAAAATGATGTGTTGTTGTATTTAATCGCATGGTAGAAAATCGCTTTTCAAAACATTTTAATTTTCAGAATCTAACCACAAATAGTTAGGTCGTCTTCGCAGGAAGGAATTAACCTATCAAAAATAAGTAATGATGCATCAAGTAATCGGGAATATCAACAGATGTGCATGCTAATTAGTGTTCTCATTTCCATCATGAATTCTCAATTTAGATAATTAACCAAGAATCTTAGGGTGCACATGCAAAATCACCACTATGGAAATACCAAAATTGTTATCTTAATACTGACAAGCGTCATCAAATTTATCTAAATTAGAATTTGTTCCCTATAACAAAGATACATGTTAACTTAGTCATGAGATGAATGTAATGTGGGTGCATACAATTCAATTAGAATTGAGGGTCTGATAGCGAAATACGGGTGATTTGTAAAAGCAGTTTTTTAACGTCATTGTAACACGCGAATCCGCTTTCGCTTTTAAAATTTATATCCTAGATAGGGGAGTATCTAGGGTCGTCCAAGGAGGCAAAAATTGCAATAATGATTCTCTTGCTTGGAATACAATCTCAACTTTCTTTTTAATATTTTTCAATATGTAATTTTTTTTGTATTTTGAAAAGACGAGGGCAAACGGCAGATTGTAGCGAAAAGAACTAACACCTACAAATGATTAAAAATCTAAAAGATAGAAATATCTTCTTCCTAAGCTCACTCTAGGCAAGTGTAGGCCTAGGGTAATTAGGAAGAAGAGGTGAAATAAGTGCTAGAACCAAAACAAACAACTGCAATAAAAAGCTTAAAAGAAGGCAATTTTTGATTGAGTATAATGAGTGTTCTTTTCAAGGACAAGTAGAGGAAAGCTTCTACTAGAATTGAACAATTTAAAAGCAAGAAAAGAAACACAAATCCTCTTGTAACAATGGTGAAGAAGGTTGTCTTCTTGCTCCAAGCCTAGCTGCTCCTTGGCTTGAAAAGAGGGCCTCCTTCTTCTCCTTCCTTGAGAGCTCCTCCAAGGTGGAAGCTACCACCTTTAATGCTCTCTCCAAAGGGGTGGGCGTGCACCACCCTTAAAACTCCTCCAAGGTGGCGTGACCACCTTCAAGATCTCCTCCAAGATCTTCCTCGCCTGGCTTCTCCTTTGGCTGGCGTGACCCAAGAGAGAAGGGAAGAGGGGAAGGCACCAAGGGGACAGAATATCCCCTTAATCTTCTTCTTCTTCTTCTCTCTTGGACGTGGGATTCTTGGTGGAATATGAGAGTGAAATGGCTAGCCAAGGATGGCTTGAATGGTGGTGGGTAGTGGTCTTTTTATAGGGTAGGATGGGGGGTTAAGGTACCCCTTGAAATGGAGGGCTAGGATGGAAGGATGAGGGTGGTTGGTGATCCTATGGCTAGGGTTAGTTGGCGCCACCCCAAGGGTGTTAAAGGGGGTGGTTATGGTGGTGTTGGTGTCTTTTGGTGGTGGAGAGACACCCCCATGTTGGCGCCAACATGGGGTCTTCTAGAAGGAGGGTTAGGTGGATGGTGGAGATGGATTCAAGGAGGATTGTGTGGTGGAGATGAGGGGGGGATTTTGGAGGGAAAAGTGGCGCCATTAAGGGGTGGTTATGGGTAGTTTTTGGCGCCAATTTTAGGTGTCTTTTGGAGGTGGTGGGTAGGTTAGGTTGGTGCCAAGTAGGTTAGCTTATGTGGAGCTTAGGTGGAGCTAGTTGGGTAGAGTTGGTAGGTGGGTTTTTGGGGTAGTACAAGCCAAGGAAGTTGGAGCATAGCTAAGTTAAGCTAAGCTAAGCTAGCTTAGCTAATGGAGGAGTAGAGGAGAAGGTGTTGGAGCTAGGGTTTGGAGGAGGGAGCTGAGGAGAAGAAGTCTGGAGCTGGAGCTGGAGCTGGCTGCTGCTGAAGAGGCTGGCATGGGGCTACTCTAGCTGGCTTAGCTTGCTAGTTCTTTGCTAGTTGCTAAGCCAAGCTAAAGTGAGCTAGCTTCTACCAAAATGAGCTAAGGTGAGCTGGGTCTGGTGCTCCCGGGGAAAATCAAGCTGGTTGAGGCAGCTAAGGTAGCTTAGCTCAACTGAGTTGAGCTAAGCTGAGTCCCTGTGAGCTGGACTTGAGCTTCCTGAGCTGGGATGAATTCTTCTTCAGCTGGTTGGAGCTGAGTGGAGCTGGATGTAGCTGGATCTGAGCTGGGGTGAACTCCTGTCAACTTAGCCGAGCTAACTAGAGCTCCCTGTGAACTAGTGGGAGCTGAGATGAGCTAGACTCAGCTAAGTTGAGCTGGATCTGAGCTGACTTGAGCTAGGGTGAGCTAAGGTGAACTCTCTTGAGCTGCCATCCAGCTGAGATTAGCTGAATGGAGCTGGGATGAGCTAACCCTAGTTCAAGTAAGCTAGGTTCCAGCTGCGGTGAGCTAGATCAAGCTGAGGTGAGCTGGATCAAGCTGAGGTGAGCTGGATTAGGCTGAGTTCCAGCTAGTCTGGGCTTCTCCTTCACCATTTGCCTTCTTGAGTGCTAGGGTTTTAGGGATCTGTGCATCTGTACATCCCTAACACTCACAAAAACTCATTAAAATGACAATAAAAAATGCAATGCATGCCTATCCTAATTTATGCCTAAATGCAGCCCAAAAACCCGTTTGCAGAGTAAAATCCTAAGAGCTAGGTTAGTTTTAAAGCATAAAAATGATGATAAACTAGCGTTTATCACACCCCCATGCTTATCTTTTGCTAGTCTCTTAGCAAAACATTAATTTTTTTTGGAAAACGGAATTTTTGGGAAATCTATTTTTTTTTTTTTTTACTTTTGAGGAGAAAAAGAGATTAAGGGACCTTGGTAGATTAAAACACAGGAGATACGGGATTTGTTGAAGATAAACATCAGGATTTGTTTTTGGATCCAACCATTAGATAGAACAGGATCAATATATCCTCAGAAAATTCACAAATTAACCCCTTGTTAATTCAGATGACTTGAAATGTTTGTTTTTAGGATTTTTCTGGCTCGTGAATCTGATTCGCAACTTGCAAATTCCTTTAAAACCTTGTGTCTGTGCTTGTGAAAAGCCAACCTTTATAAGGACGTTTTTTTTTTTTTTTTTTTTTCCCCCATGCTTATTTTTAGCTTAGTCTTACAACAGATGTGTCGGTATCATCATTCCCATTACCATTCCTCGAGGGGGCTCTGGCGCCAGTACTTCGGGATAGCACTGTCCATGACACCACCCAGGAGCTCACAACCCCAAAACACGATGCGGTGAAAAGGGGCGCTCCAAGCAAACTCAAGCTCTTGCTCCGACACTATAGGTAGAGCACCGTCCAAGACACTTGAGCTGCTGAAATGCGCTTTAATGCTCCGTCTAAAGATATGAATTATAGATATAGAGCAGCGCCGAGGCGGTAACATGTTGACATCGCGTCCTCAAAGAAGGTATTTTCCTTCTTCTCGGCGGTGGGAACTCAAACCAATGATCTGCTTCAGACTTTTACTAAATCCAAACAAGGAAGCTTTTCAATTTTTTTAGTTGTTTTTAAGTGTTGGCTTGTGTGTGAAAATTGACACAAGAAGTTTCTTGAGACCCGCAAGTTTTTGAATCAGAAACTAAGTCAAATACTTTCCATATTACAAAATAGGATCAAGTCACCTGAACTATCATGAGTTCAGGTGGAATTTTAGAGAAGGATATCTGATCTAGTCTAAAATAGACCCTGGAATTCTAATGATCAGATCCATGTCCTCATCCTTAGTTTGTTAAAGATTAAATCCCATTGTACCAGAAGTGAATTTTACGACCTTAGTCCTGATTTCAAAATTTTTCCTCAAAAAGTTTTCAACATTTTTATTTTTTTTTGGGTATGCAAGCAGGAAATAAATTAAAGAAAATTGCATGTTTTTAGGTTTTGAACATCCTGAATCGATCATAAAAATTTAAAAACACCCCCCCATGCTTAAGATATGCCATGTCCTCATGCATTAGGAGGAAAAAGGGATCACCTTAGTGATGACGGTCGGGTTTAGGATGAACAAAACCTGGAAAAAGAAAAAAAAAAAGAAAAAGGAAAACAAGAAAATGATGGGTTACCTCCCATCTAGTGCTATCTTTTACGCCATTCAGCCGGGCGTGATGTGTACTAGTGATCAAGGGTGGTTGGCTCAGTAAAATTAAAAGATTCAGATGGAATTTTAGGCGTATGGTCAAAATAGGGCTTTAAACGCTGGCCATTGACTTGAAATATCGAATTAGTTTGTGGATCAAAAAGGTCAACAGCGCCGTATGGATATGTTTTATGGACAATAAAGGGGCCGGTCCATTTAGATTTTAATTTGCCAGGAAAAAGACGTAATCTCGCATCGAAAAGCCAAACACGTTGATTAACGTCAAAGTGTTTCCGAACAATATATTTATCGTGAAATTTCTTTGTTCGATCTTTATAAATCCTCGCATTTTCATAGGAAAAATTACGTAATTCTTCCAATTCAGTTAATTGTAATTTTCTATGGTTACCGGCATCAGATAAATCCATATTAAGTTGTTTTATTACCCAAAAAGCCCTATGTTCTAATTCTACCGGGAGATGGCATGCCTTCCCGAAAATCAGACGGAAGGGAGACATGCCAAGCGGAGTTTTAAAAGCGGTACGGTAGGCCCATAAAGCGTCGTCCAATTTGGTGGACCAGTCTTTACGGTCGGACCTAACCATTTTTTGTAGAATATTTTTAATTTCCCGGTTAAAAACTTCAGCCTGGCCATTAGTTTGGGGGTGATATGGTGTGGAAATTTTATGATTAACCCCGTATTTAGAAAGGAGGTGACGGAATTGTGAGTGGGTGAAATGTGAGCCTCCGTCACTGATAATGGCTTTTGGTATGCCGAATCTTGAGAAAATATTTTTCTTAAGAAATTCGACAACCACACGGTGATCACTAGTGCGGGTGGGTATTGCTTCTATCCATTTAGAAACATAGTCTACTGCGACTAATATATACAAATACCCACCAGAGTTGATGAACGGTCCCATGAAGTCGATGCCCCAAACATCGAAAATTTCAACCTCTAAAATAGGATTAAGGGGCATCATATCCTTTCGAGTCATGTTGCCGATGCTCTGGCAACGCACACAGGACCGAACAAAGTCATGAGCATCTTTGTGCAAGCTGGGCCAATAAAATCCTGCATTAAGGATTTTAGCTGCAGTTTTCTTGCCCGAAAAATGTCCGCCACAGGCCATTGAGTGACAATGTGTTAAGATATCATGGATTTCAGAATCAGGGACACATCGTCGAATAACCTGATCGGCACAAATGCGGAAAAGGTCGGGCTCCTCCCAAAAATAATATTTAATATCAGCAAAGAACTTATCCCGTTTTGTTTTTGGCCAATCAGCGGGGATTTGTTCTGTTGCTAAGTAGTTTGCAATGGGTGCAAACCAAGGGAGGGTTGTAGCAGCTAAAATACTTTCATCAGGGAACTGATCTGGTGGTGTCATTATGTCATTTGTCATAAGACGAGAGAGATGATCGGCCACTACATTGTGCAATCCCGCCTTATCCTTGATTTCCAGGTCAAATTCCTGGAGCAGCAGAATCCAACGGATAAGGCGGGGTTTCGCATCTTTCTTAGTCAGCAAATATTTAATTGCTGAGTGGTCTGTATAAACAGTGACACGTGACCCCAACAGATAAGATCTAAATTTTTCCAAGGCAAATACAATGGCAAGAAGTTCCTTTTCAGTAACCGTGTAATTCCGTTGTGCGTCATCAAGGGTTTTGCTGGCATAATAGATCACAACGGGTTTCTTGCCAATTCTTTGCCCTAGAACGGCCCCTACAGCAAAATCTGAGGCATCTGTCATTAATTCAAAGGGACTATTCCAGTCAGGTCCCTGTAATATTGGTGCCTCAGTAACCTCTTTCTTCAACCTCAAAAAACTCTCCAGGCACTTATTATTAAAATCAAATGGCTGGTCTTTAGTAAGAAGCTGACTTAAAGGCTTGGAGATTTGGGAAGAGTTTTGTATGAATCGACGATAGAAACCCACATGACCCAAAAAGGATCTGATTTGTTTGACAGTAGTGGGCGGTGGGAGCTTAGATATAGCATCTATTTTTGCTTTATCTACCGCAATTCCTTGTTTAGAAATAACATGGCCCAAGACAATACCTTCTTGGACCATGAAATGGCTTTTTTCCCAGCTGAGGACCAGGTTAACTTCTATGCACTTTTGGAGGGTTCTTTCAAGATTTTTGAGGCAATGATCAAAAGAATCTCCAAAAATAGAGAAGTCATCCATAAAAACTTCTAAACATTCACCTACCAGGTCTGAAAAAATTGCAAGCATGCACCTTTGAAAAGTCGCAGGTGCGTTGCAAAGACCGAAGGGCATTCTTCGGAAGCAAAGGTTCCGAAGGGGCAGGTGAAAGTTGTTTTATCCTGGTCCTCAGGACGAACCGCTACTTGATTATAGCCAGAATAACCGTCCAAAAAATAGTAAAATTCCCGTCCGGCTAACCGCTCCAAGATTTGATCAATAAAAGGGAGCGGGAAATGATCCTTCTTAGTGGCGGTGTTTAATTTTCGATAATCTATACACACGCGCCAAGAAGAAGCGGTTCGAGTGGCTATATTTTCCCCCTTTTCATTGGTGACAACTGTTAGTCCAGCCTTTTTGGGGACAACTTGAGTTGGACTAACCCAGGAGCTGTCAGAAATGGGGTAGATGATATCAGCATCCAGCCACTTAATAATCTCCTTTTTTACCACCTCCTGCATACTAGGATTCAAGAGCCTTTGTGGTTGGCGGGAGGGGTGAGAATCGTCCTCTAAAAATATACGGTGCGTACAATAGGACGGATGAATGCCTTTAAGATCAGAAAGGGTCCAGCCAATAGCTTTTCGATATTTACTCAAAACCTGGAGAAGTTTGTGCTCTTGTGCCCCGGTGAGTCCAGAATTTATAATCAGGGGCAGGGTCTGATTTGGACCCAGGAAAACATATTTAAGTGAATCGGGCAAAGGTTTTAATTCCAATTGTAGGCCCGGTTCCGAAAGAGTTTCTGCTTTGTGGGTTAGAGGTGAGGTGAGAGTGAAAGGGTCAGCTGGAATGTTAGCTGGTTGTGTAGTTGAGGTGGAAGGGTGAGAAAAAGTAGATTGTTCAGGAACCGTACTTACAGCAAAACAGGAACCTAATTGGGAAATCTGCAATGTTTCTTCCACAATGTTTTCTATTTCTGAATCCGAATCATCAAAGAAATCTGGTTCCTGGAATCGCCTAGAGGCTTGAAAAATGTCTAGGGTTACAGATTCACCGCCACACATGATCTTCATCTTTCCAGAATCACAATCAATATTGGCGCGGGCGGTGGCCAAGAATGGTCTTCCAAGAATAATGGGGGCAAACTTAAGTGCTTCAGGTACCTCTATGTCCAGGACTAAAAAGTCTACTGCGAATAGACAATCTTTGACCCGGACAAGAACATCTTCAACAATTCCCCTTGGTTTAATCGTAGATCGGTCGGCTAATTGGAGAGTAACCTCAACAGGTTTCAATTCACCGATCTTAAATTCCTCAAAAATAATTGTGGGGATAAGATTAATTGAGGCACCAAGATCCAACAGAGCACGATCAAATGAGGTATCATTAATGATAACTTGGATTAGGGGGGCGCCGGGATCTTTTCTCTTAAGAGGCAGTCGGCTCTGCACAACTGAGCTGACTGTCTCTGGAAGAATCACCTTTCCTAAATTCTTGGGCTGCCTTTTTGGAGTACATAAATCTTTTAAGAATTTTGCATAGGCAGGGATATACTTAATGGCATCTAGGATAGGGATATTAATTTCTACTTGCCCAAATAAATCCATTAATTCCTTCTCAGTGGGCTCAGATTTTATTTTTTTCTTTTTTGAAGAGTGGAGGGCTTGTGGAAATGGGGCAGGGTTGCCCTGTTTTGCGTGAATTGGTTCCTGAACAATAGGAGGGGAAGAGTTAATCTGTGTGTCATTAGAGCGGGTTTCTTTAACAGGCAGGGTATTTTGAGTGGTTTTCCCATTCCTCAAGGTAACTGCATTTGCAGTCTGGTTGTTTCTAGGGTGAGGACGGGGAGCCTGGCTGTTATTGAAACCCGGCGGATGCTGAGGTGCTGGATGAATAGGTTGACTGTGATATCCACCTTGGAATTGACTCCTTTGATTGTTTGGGTTGGGCATGGGTTGGGATGGTAAATTCCCAATAGGTCGATGATCAGGAGTAACCTTAACTTGTTGTTGTAAATTGGTAACCATGCGGGTTACTTCTGTCATTTGAGTCTGCATTCCTTGCAGAGTTTTCATGACCTGATTATTAATATCATCCTGGGATGGTCCAGGTTGATACAAAGGTTGCCCATAATTCCCAAAATAGTTTTGTTTGGGAAAAGGAATCGGATTCGGGTTTTTCCAGGAGTGATTCGGGTTAGTCCTCCAATTTTGATTGGAAATGTTGGAGGGGTTTCTAAATTGCTCCTGGAGAGCATAAATATTTTCTGAGGTGGAATCAACAATATTTTGGTCAAAATTCCCGGTTAAATCTTGCGGGAAATCAGCCGGGAATTGCTGGTCAACAGATGTGGCATCGATATTGTGTAGATTCTCTCTTCGGAGAATGTGTGGGGGGTTAGTGTGTGGAGAGTGGACGTGTGGAGCTTGTTTGTTTGTGAGCTTTTCTTCTATTTTCTTTTGGTGAATTTGCATCTGGTCCAGTCATTGAGCTAACATATATAAATCATCTTGTGTGACTGGAACAGAGGTGGTTTTGGAGTCAATTTCATGGACTCCATGTCTGGGGTTTTGTGATCTGCCAAAAGTGTCCATTGAAGTCATGTTAAATGAGTTTTCACTCATTTCTTCAAAGAGAAGATAGGCACTTTCGGCGTCTTTGTTAAGAAAATTGCCCCCACATGAGGCATCCACAAATCGTTTTAATTGATCTTCTAATCCATGATAGAAGATCTGCACTAGCTGCCATTGTGGAATTTCATGGTGGGGACAACTTCTTAGAAGTTCCTGAAATCTTTCCCAGGCTTCATGGAGGGGTTCACCAATTTTTTGTTGAAAGGTCGTTATAGATCTTCTTAATGCATTTGTTCGACCGATCGGAAAATTTTTTTTAAGAAAAGCACTTTTTAATTGGGGCCAGGTGGTAATAGGACGCCCAACTGTTCTAAACCAATGTGATGCTTTGTCTTTGAGAGAGAGAGGAAAGAGTCTCATTAACCACATGTCTTCCTGCACATGGCGGGAACGAGTGGTTTGAGCGAGGACAGTTAATTCCTCGAGATGACAAAAAGGGTCCTCTCTTGGAAGACCATGAAAATGCTTGATAAGGTTTAGAATAGCGGGTTTGATTTCAAAATCCCCTTGTGGTATGACCACCCCTGGTCTTTCCTCATAATTGGAAGGATCATAGAAATCCTTAAGAGGAACGACAGGCTGTTGGCGAGGTGGTGGATTTTGTCCTTGATTAGCTAGGTTTGTGACAGTCCTAGTTAGATCTTCTTGATTTTGTTGTAGCCGAGCCAAATGGTCGACCATTAATGCAAAGGGATTTGTATTATGGGTTTTAATTGGAGGGCCACCTGGCCCTGCTGATATTTCTGGTTGCTCCAAGTTAGGAAGGTGAGGGAGGGTGGAGTCAGCTTGTGGGTCGGCTGACGGGTTAGAAGTGGAAGCAGAATTTTTTTGACGGCTTCCTGGGTTTTCCATTTTTCTAGAAGACGAGGGGGAAGAAAACAATGATTTCTTGCTACGGGGAGCGAAATCAGATGGTCCCTCAAGGTGTGGCTTTTGGGACCGTCGCCCGTGCATGCACTACTTGGAAGAAATGGAGGGGAGGAGAAGAGATAGAGATGAGAGAAAGTGTGCAGTCAAACAAACAAACTAGACCTAACTTAAATGTGACTCCCTAATAATAACCTAAGACTTGGTCTATATAGGAAATAAGTAGTCAATAGTGAATACCCGTTCTATCAACAAATCTAGCCAAGTTGCTTAAGGGGAGGTTTGGGCCCAAACGTTTCCCAGGGAAAACCCCAGGTGCTTGTACAAACCCGCGCCTGGTCGTTTGACACGGCCCCTCAGCCTGAACACCAGATACAGATGACAGAATTGGTACTAACTAAAGAAAACTTAAGACCTAAATAGCAAGCCTAAGTTGATAAAGCCTTAGGGGTCAAGTTGCTACAAATTATAATTAGGTCTAAGATTCTATAGTGCACACGGAATGTGGAGGGCGTTTATTGGGTTGTTGCCCTGTTATTTGATTTTTTTGTGTGTGTGCAGGAATTGGAGAGTGGCTCCAATGAAAATCAAGTTGTCACACAATTTTTTTATATTTTTGTCTTTTAGGATGTGATTTAATTAAATGAATTTTAGGGTTTTTCTCTTTAAGTTTTCAAACAAGTTTGAAAGTTCACAATCAAAGGAAAGACAAGTTGTATGTGTGATTGTAGATTTCCTTTTAATTGAGTCTCTAAAGAGAAAGAAGAAACCCTAAACCAATTATCCCTGAGACAGAAATTTAACTACCAATGAATTATTTTTAGCTTTCAGAATTAAGTAGTGGTCCAAACAAGTCAAACAACACCACTACTTTGAAGAAAATCAAACAAGGATTCCATAAAAGATTTTTGTAAGATTTTAGGAATTTGTTTGATAATAGTTTGAATTTTTAATTGTACTGGTGTCAAAGTCCAGAAATAATACCCGTGGGTATTATAGACTTTTCAGTATTACCACCGACCTCAGAAAATTTTTATGATTTTATATGATATGTAAAATTTCACAGGGATTCCAACAAGATAAATTTCACAAAAATTGGATGAGTATAAAAATTCTGAAAATTCGCGGACAGTAGCAAAACAGGAAGATTAGAGGGTGTGACCCCTCTGTAATCCACGAATTTTTAAAAATTAAATACAAATCCAATTGATCTGAAATTTGAAACAGATGTTCCAAACTTAATTGGGAATCACTCTATGAAATTTTATGATTTTAGGAGGCCTGTGGTGTTAGGAATCGATTTTTCAAGTCTGGACAGAAATCTAGACCCGAAAAACAGAACACCAATACTTGCAATGGAATGGTGCTAAAGAAGCATACAAGCAAACAATGATTTTAAAATGCACCACTCCACTTAATTTAAGTGTTTAGGGTCCTGAAAGCCAAGTTTAATATATTTTTGTAGTTTTAATTAATTGTGTGACTAGAAAGAGGAACCAACCTGAATTTTCGCGGGAAGAAAAGGATCTTTAAGCTCTCGCTTCCAGATTCCCGCTTTCCCGCTGTAGTTCCTGCACACACAAAAGAAAGAAAGAGAAGGGGATGAGATCCACTTCAAGCAAGAGAAAATGAGTTAATGCAAAGCCGTGCTTCCCCGGCAACGGCGCCAAAAAGTGATAGCGAAATACGGGTGATTTGTAAAAGCAGTTTTTTAACGTCGTTGTAACACACGAATCCGCTTTCGCTTTTAAAATTTATATCCTAGATAGGGGAGTATCTAGGGTCGTCCAAGGAGGCAAAAATTGCAATAATGATTCTCTTGCTTGGAATACAATCTCAACTTTCTTTTTAATATTTTTCAATATGTAATTTTTTTTGTATTTTGAAAAGACGAGGGCAAACGGCAGATTGTAGCGAAAAGAACTAACACCTACAAATGATTAAAAATCTAAAAGATAGAAATATCTTCTTCCTAAGCTCACTCTAGGCAAGTGTAGGCCTAGGGTAATTAGGAAGAAGAGGTGAAATAAGTGCTAGAACCAAAACAAACAACTGCAATAAAAAGCTTAAAAGAAGGCAATTTTTGATTGAGTATAATGAGTGTTCTTTTCAAGGACAAGTAGAGGAAAGCTTCTACTAGAATTGAACAATTTAAAAGCAAGAAAAGAAACACAAATCCTCTTGTAACAATGGTGAAGAAGGTTGTCTTCTTGCTCCAAGCCTAGCTGCTCCTTGGCTTGAAAAGAGGGCCTCCTTCTTCTCCTTCCTTGAGAGCTCCTCCAAGGTGGAAGCTACCACCTTTAATGCTCTCTCCAAAGGGGTGGGCGTGCACCACCCTTAAAACTCCTCCAAGGTGGCGTGACCACCTTCAAGATCTCCTCCAAGATCTTCCTCGCCTGGCTTCTCCTTTGGCTGGCGTGACCCAAGAGAGAAGGGAAGAGGGGAAGGCACCAAGGGGACAGAATATCCCCTTAATCTTCTTCTTCTTCTTCTCTCTTGGACGTGGGATTCTTGGTGGAATATGAGAGTGAAATGGCTAGCCAAGGATGGCTTGAATGGTGGTGGGTAGTGGTCTTTTTATAGGGTAGGATGGGGGGTTAAGGTACCCCTTGAAATGGAGGGCTAGGATGGAAGGATGAGGGTGGTTGGTGATCCTATGGCTAGGGTTAGTTGGCGCCACCCCAAGGGTGTTAAAGGGGGTGGTTATGGTGGTGTTGGTGTCTTTTGGTGGTGGAGAGACACCCCCATGTTGGCGCCAACATGGGGTCTTCTAGAAGGAGGGTTAGGTGGATGGTGGAGATGGATTCAAGGAGGATTGTGTGGTGGAGATGAGGGGGGGATTTTGGAGGGAAAAGTGGCGCCATTAAGGGGTGGTTATGGGTAGTTTTTGGCGCCAATTTTAGGTGTCTTTTGGAGGTGGTGGGTAGGTTAGGTTGGTGCCAAGTAGGTTAGCTTATGTGGAGCTTAGGTGGAGCTAGTTGGGTAGAGTTGGTAGGTGGGTTTTTGGGGTAGTACAAGCCAAGGAAGTTGGAGCATAGCTAAGTTAAGCTAAGCTAAGCTAGCTTAGCTAATGGAGGAGTAGAGGAGAAGGTGTTGGAGCTAGGGTTTGGAGGAGGGAGCTGAGGAGAAGAAGTCTGGAGCTGGAGCTGGAGCTGGCTGCTGCTGAAGAGGCTGGCATGGGGCTACTCTAGCTGGCTTAGCTTGCTAGTTCTTTGCTAGTTGCTAAGCCAAGCTAAAGTGAGCTAGCTTCTACCAAAATGAGCTAAGGTGAGCTGGGTCTGGTGCTCCCGGGGAAAATCAAGCTGGTTGAGGCAGCTAAGGTAGCTTAGCTCAACTGAGTTGAGCTAAGCTGAGTCCCTGTGAGCTGGACTTGAGCTTCCTGAGCTGGGATGAATTCTTCTTCAGCTGGTTGGAGCTGAGTGGAGCTGGATGTAGCTGGATCTGAGCTGGGGTGAACTCCTGTCAACTTAGCCGAGCTAACTAGAGCTCCCTGTGAACTAGTGGGAGCTGAGATGAGCTAGACTCAGCTAAGTTGAGCTGGATCTGAGCTGACTTGAGCTAGGGTGAGCTAAGGTGAACTCTCTTGAGCTGCCATCCAGCTGAGATTAGCTGAATGGAGCTGGGATGAGCTAACCCTAGTTCAAGTAAGCTAGGTTCCAGCTGCGGTGAGCTAGATCAAGCTGAGGTGAGCTGGATCAAGCTGAGGTGAGCTGGATTAGGCTGAGTTCCAGCTAGTCTGGGCTTCTCCTTCACCATTTGCCTTCTTGAGTGTTAGGGTTTTAGGGATCTGTGCATCTGTACATCCCTAACACTCACAAAAACTCATTAAAATGACAATAAAAAATGCAATGCATGCCTATCCTAATTTATGCCTAAATGCAGCCCAAAAACCCGTTTGCAGAGTAAAATCCTAAGAGCTAGGTTAGTTTTAAAGCATAAAAATGATGATAAACTGGCGTTTATCAGGGTCATTCATGCAATTCTACCACAATATAATAATAAGATAAATAAGTGAATAGTATCAGTGGCAATGGCATACCCTCTAATTTTTAATAGGGGGAAAACAGGGGAATCTCCTTCTCTCTTGTGCATGCGCATGGAGCGGCGATCATCGGTCGGTTGGAGTTCGGTGGAGGTGCGTCGAAGGCCAGGCGTCATAACAGAGGTGGCGCAACGACCGGAGGTGGACGGCGGCGGCCGGACGGTGGAGGTGCGTCGCCGGTGTTGGGTTCTGCCGCACGGTTGTGCGCGCAGGCTGTGGCGCGGCCTGCGGCTACGCGCTCGTGCGCAGGTGCGTTGAGGTGCTGCGCGGTCTGAGGCGTGGCCTGAGGTGCGAAGTATGCTGCATGCAAGGGTGTGGGCGCGGCTGCGGCAGTAGGTTCCTCTCTTTGTTGCAGCAGTGGAAGAATAAGGAAGACGAAGAAGACGAAGCACGGTCTGCAGTGTGCGTTGCGCGACGTGCGCTTGGAGGCGGTGGCGCGTGGCTGCTAGCCGTGGGAGGGCGCTGGTGTGCTGCGCGCGGTGGGGGCTGGTGCAGTGCCTGCAGGCAGTGCGGGTGTGGGCAGGTGGAGAAGGGCGTGCCTGTAGGGCGCGGCTGTGGTTTGCAAGGGATTAGTGAAGGTGAAGGCGCTGTGAAGGCAGTGCAAGGGCACGGTGGGCAGGCGGTGGGAGTTGGTGCGCACAGTGCACGCTCTCCCCACAGTGCACGCTCTCTTCATGGTTGGGTCCCCGCCAGGGGAAGAAGCCCGCCCCTCTCCTTTGCCAAGCCTCTTTTTTATCTCCTCTCCTCACGCAAGTTAAGGGATTTTCAAATCCCTTACTAATTTTGGCCGGCAGCTATTGGGGAGGTGTTGAGGCCGGCCGAAGGTTGCGGGAGGTGAAGTTGAGGCAACCATTTGTTGGGGGAAATTTATTTCACCCCCCTGTTCTTTTCCAACATTCTTCCTACAATAACAAAACATAAAATAATTACATACTAAGTTATAGAATGCGATAAAATAGATGTAAACTTAAATAATGATGCATGCAAACATTCTATAACTTAATGTAGTTATTAACAAACCTAAAAGGTAAGAATAGAGTTAACTTAGGCGTAACAATAACCTATTAAAATGGACTCATCAGTGCCGTAGCCAAATATTGACAAGCAACAAGGACTAAATCGACTGTCTACTGTGTATATAACCTTGACGATTCCATCGTTATCAACTTTAATATTTAATTCCCGTATAACTAAATTCTTAACTATCATAATCAAGAGTCCAACAATTCTATAACAAGGGCATTCATCACAAGTCATTAATGTTCAATTATCAACATTTCCAATTTGGGTTTCCATTGTTGCATATGAATTAATCGTTTATTGATGTTCACATTTATTTATTAGAGATAAAAATTAGATCTGAAATGAAATTTCCACTCGTTAGGTCATAGATTTAATTATCAATTGGACTCTACAATTATCGCATTGCTTAGTTATTGAATTATCACAACAATAAAGTGCTTCATAACTAAAACAACAAAAAATCCTTTAATTCCACATCGATGTGTCAAAATTGTAGTTTGACCAACAGATTTGATATGTTGATTAATCAATCACACAATTAAATATGTAACTAAGACATAACCATTAAATTGATCAAAGTAATCAAATTATTCATAGTTTAAATTAATTCAGGGCATTCATGATCACTTTAATTTATGTTTAAGTACCCAATAGCAAGAAAGGTAGCATTCGTCCACAATAGACTCCTATACTCAGCAAGTGGGATAGAACTCTTTCAAAAGGAGATGATACACAAATAAAAATCACAAACACAATTGAACAATAAAAATGAAAGTGATTACTCTACCTAAGGTTGTCAAGGGCTCATGTTGACTTTAGGTAATTAGGTCATAGGTTCTTGCATGTTGCCCACACTGCCTTAAATGCCATGCATATCTTGAGGTGTTGATCCTAAATCAACGTGACACAAAAAAGTTTTCATAAGCATTAAATGATTTTTCTAGGGTTTAGTATTAACCAAATGAGTCATAAGACAATCTAGAATATGTTGGGACATAATTTTTGAAGAGATGATTCAACGATACCTTATTTGCCAAAATTTGATATCAAGAAGGCCTCGAACCAACCAAAAAGTGCATGAATCACCTTGAACTAGACCAAATCGACCTGGTTCACTTGAACTAGCACTCGATCCACGCTTAGCAACTTGCTGTCATGTGGCGTGTTGCGAGTGGCCACAAGGTCGCACCCTGGATTGCTGAAGAGCGGTTGTGATTGCATTGCGTGGTGCCTCTTATGCATGCTCTTGTGATGGGGAGCACCTATGCCTTCCTTTGCTCATGATCTTGTGTAAGTGAGACTCCATCCTACCAATTGTCACACGTGGAACCACTGCTGAATGCCACGTGTTAAGCAAATGTTGTCCGTGTCGTTGTTGGTGCGATTTTCACACGCACACATCTCCTCTACCACCTAATCTTGTTTAAACCCTCATTCTTCATCTTTTTTCTCTTCTTTTCTTGTAAAGACCCATTCCACTTTTAGCCTTTTAAGACGTATGGAGTGTCAGTCAGACGTCAGGACCCTTTCTCGGACGTCTGGAAATTAAAAATTTGTACGCATTCTGCGTTCTGCATGCGGGCGGCGCGCAGAACTCTCCTTCTCTCTCTTTCCTTCTTCCTTCCCCCCTGCCGAACCCTAATCCCTCAGCTATAAAAAGCCACCCCCCTTCCTCTCCTCTCCACTCCACCACTACCACCACACCCGACCTTCACTGCCGCGAGAGAAGGTGATCAAGAGAGAGCGAGAAAGAGGAGAAGTGAGGGAGGAGGAGGCCGAGGTCGAGAGCTTTGATGGAAGCTCGTTGGAGCTCGCATGGCTGCCGCGGGTGCGTGCGGGAGGAGGGAGTCCAGAGCGTTGTCCTTGACCACCTGCAGCAGCTGGAGCTGCGATGGAGCGAGGAGAAATGCGGTGGAGCGCGGCGAGGAGCATTGGGAGCGCAGTCTGATACTGGAATTTTTCCAGTAGCAAATGTCTGGAGTGCGATTCGGATGACTGGCTGAGCATTTGGACATCTAGCGTCAACACCAGATGTCTGAAAGCACCTGTATCGCAAAGGTACGTTCTTTTCGCGATTACGACCATGCAAGCCGCACTGCAAAAGATATGTCGGCCTGATTTTGGGTGGCTGCTCTGTCGTATGCGGGAGCAGCCTTGGGAAGGTGCACGGAACACCCTTCCATGCACTTTCGGACGTCTGAACAGCTCATCAGACGATTGAAGGTGCTTCCAGATGACCAGAGGACTGGTCAGACATCTGGAACTACTTTCAGACGGTCGCAGGGAAGTCCTGGACGTCTGAGGTCACCACAGGAGCTTGAGGTGAGATTATGTAACTTTTAAGACATCTAGACTTGTTTCCAGACGTCTGATTTTAGTCTGTAGACACGTTTTTGACCAGTTTAGGGTCCGATCGGGATCTATTTTACGCAAACGAAGTATTTGTGGTTTCCTTGTGAGTTTCTCTACCTATTAAAAACCTTTATACACTGTTCTAAATCTTCCTTTGTGATGTATACCTTGGTATAGGACTTCGACCTGTTGCGTGTCTGGGGCTCGCAGAGGCGCCTGTGTCTACGGTTCGAGCCCCCAATACTCCTGGATTGTCTGGTAGAGTGGTCCACCCCTATTAATCTTATTAAATAAGAATGTATCTATGAAAATTAGCCAGCTGGAAACCTAGGATGTGGCATGAACCCTAAGACAGAGAAATGAATAAACCAAATTGTTCTGCATGATTGTATTTGTATATATGAATAAGTTAAACTGCTAGCCATTGCCTGTAATAAAGTATGAGCTGCCTAATAGAATATGAGTTTCCTAAGATAACTAAACAGTTACCTGTGAAATCATTAGTTGCATGTATTAAATTGTGGAAATACGAGCTGTCTATATATAAACGAGAACAAAATTGTGAATGATAGAATCTGGATCGAAATAATGTGGTGAACATGAGCATGAACCCTACGGGGAGTTAGGAGTAGAGCTCTTGTGGTTAGATGGAAAATCTGGAATGTGGACGGGAAGTGTGCTGGCCCTTGAGTACGTAGTACCAAGGAGGGCGACTATCCCCTTTTTGTGTAGAGCAGAGCTAGCTGCCTTTGGGTTGAGACCCGGGGTTAGGATTGACCACTCTACACCGACTTCTGTTGGCCCTCGTGTACACGGTACCGAGGCGAGCTACTAGTCTAGGGAGGGAGCTAGCAACCTCACGAGGCCCGGGGTTCAGCTAGCCACCCTACACCAACTTGTTAGGCCCTCTGGGCAAACCAAGGTAGTCAGACGAGGGTGCACGGACTGTGGAGGGGCGAGACCCCTGTTTGGTTCTGAGGGGCTAGACCCCTGTTTCTAAGAGAGATAGGCCCTATACTGTTCCGTGCTGTACTTTGGGTGTACTCGCTAGCGGAAACGACTGACCGCGTGCCAGTGCGGGGTAGCTACACGTGCGCTTATCGCGTGTGCCGTAGTTATCGCTACGTCCGACAGTGACCTCAGGGTGGTTGACTGGGTGTAGGACTACCACAGGGGGACTCTCCCGACCAAGAAAGCACCACGTGTACCTTCTACTCTTCGGAACAGACTGCAATCAAGATCGTTTCCACGAGGAACATGCAAGATCAAGAAAAATCTGAAAGTTGACTAAAAGGGGTGAAAAGGAATTACCTGTAAAATAAAAAAACTAGAAAGATAATTATACCTGCTACTTTTACTGCTTTAGATAGTATGGTTACCACTCTACTCAGTGTTTGCTGACTCCGTTTTTTCCATAACACTATTCAGGTTCAAGAGTTGAGCAACCCGAGCTTCCGGCTGCTGAGGGTGCTGGGCCCAGTCGAGTCCAGCCATAGTTTTCTGCACTCTTTGTTGTACCCTCTTTACTGTTGTTGTGAGTTTTGGACTTTAGCTACTGTTCCTATTACTGTTGCTTTCGTTTCCGTTGTTCCTATTGTTATGGTGGTATGTACTAAAATAGCAGCTTTTATTTTCCTTTACTGCTTAGTTATATTGCATATGTGAATGTGGTTTATTTTCCTACTTTTTAGTTATTTCTTGTTGGACGATTGGGTCTTGGGATCAGTCGAGGCGAGCCAATCTCGGGTCCTGTAGGGATTCAGGAACCGGGTCGTAACATTCGTTCTCTCCTCTCTCTCTTTTCTCTCAAGTTGTGTGCGGCCAAGGGGGTGTTAATGACGTCCCCAACCCTAATTAAGGACTTTGTAGGCCACTAACTCGAAATAGATTTAGGAAAAGCCTAGATTTTGACAAAAATATCCCTAGGTGTTACGACCCGATCCTAGATCCCTATAGGACCCGAGACCGGCCCGCCTCGACTAATTCCAAGACCTAGTCGTCCAACGAGAAATAACAAAAAATAGGAAATAATTCACAACCACACATGCAATGTAACTAAGCAGAAAATAATCAAGAGACAGTAAAAAAATAGAGCGAACAATCTATCAATGTTACAGGCCGTTACAACTACGACAAAGGAAAGTATAGCGGAAAAGTAACTGAAACAGTATTACATAGAACAAAATACTCACTACTACAACAGAAGCTAGGGAAACAGTAACAAACGCAGCTAAGACTGGGCTCGACTAGGCCCACCTTCCTCTGCAACTGGTGGTGCTGGCTGCTCAACTCCTTGACCTGGACAAGGTTATAAAATTTTGTAGTCAGCTAATGCTGAGTAGAGGGGCAACTAAACCATTTACATGCAATTTAAGTTAAGATAGGAAACTATTTATTTTTCATTTCTATTTAACTCAGCCAAGTGGTTCTAATTCGTTTATTTTCATAGAAGTTGGTTATTTCTGGATCTTGACTGTCCCTCACGGGGACGATCTTGATTGCAGTCTTTTCCATGATGTAAGATGTACACGTGGTGCTCTCCTGGCCGGGAGAGTCCCCCGTGGTAATCCTACACCCAGTCAACCATCTCGAGGTCATGGTCGAGACATAACGGTGACTACGGCACGCGTGATAAGCACATGGGTAGTTATCCTGCACTGGCACGCGGTCAGTTGTTTTCGCTAGCGGGTATGCCTAAAGGTACAGCACGGAACAGTGCAGGGCTTTGCCTTCTCAGAACAGGGGTCTCGCCCCTCCACAGTCTGCATACCCACGTCCGACTATCCCGATTTGCCTAGTGGGCCTAACAATAGTCGGTGTAGGGTGGCTAGTCCTAACCCCAGGCCCCATGGGGCGGCTAGCTCCTTCTCTACACTAAGTAGCTCACCTCGATACCATGTACATGAGGGCCAAACAGAGTTGGTGTAGAGTGACTAGGCCTAACCTCGGGGCTCAACCCAAAGGGCGGCTAGCTCCCCTCCACACTAAAGGGACAGTTGCTCTCCTTGGTACCGCGTACACAAGGGCCAGCTCACTTCCCGTCTATAGGAGTTCTCCTAATTCCCCTTAGGGTTCATGTTGGTATTCCTTTCATTTTATTTTCCAACATTTTCGATCTCTCTATTTACATTACCGGTTACATTCTTAAAATAAGCAGCTTGTGATTTACTAGTTGAGAAAGCATTACATCAATAAACCAATACATTTGCTAGCATTTAGGGTTTTACATGCATCTCAAGTAAATAGTGTAGCTCAAACCATACTCATTTGTTTCTGCCCTAGGGTTCATTCAAGTTATTCTAAACATGTAGTTTATTTGTTTAAATCATAATATTAATGTAAACCACTCTACCGGAAAACACGGGAGAAATGGGGGCTCGGATCGCAGATCCCACCGCCTTTGCGGGTCCCACGTACTCGATTGGCTAGAGACCTATACAATTGACCAACCACATCAAACAAGTCCAAAATCATATACAAGTGACACCAACTCGTAGAGCAACTCAAGCGAAAAATAACAGTAGTTCGTTTGCGGAAATCCGATTCTGTTTGGACCCTAAACGGGCAAAAAACACGCACACTGTCCAAAATCAGATGCCTAGGACTAGTCCTAGATGTCTTAAAAGATGTCAGTACTCACCATAGGTTTCCTGCGGCTTCCTCGGATGTCCGAATCCTTTCGCAATTGTCTGAGGGGAGTTCCAGACGTCAAACTCTACTTCCAGTCAATTAGGAGTGCAGTTAGACGTCTGTCGACGTGTCCAGACGTCTAAAAACACCTCGAAGGGTGCACCATGCGCCTTTCCAATGCTCTGCCCCTGCATATGCACGCGCAGAGCTAAAAACAGCTGAACAAATCTCCTGCAGTAAGGCTTGCATGGCCGAAAACCGTGCAGTAGTACGTACCTTGGCACAAAGCGTGCTTTCAGATGTCTGGCTTCAACTCCGGACATCCCCCTGCTACTCCAGACATCTGGGATGTGTTCCAGACATCCGATATTGGAAAATATCCAGTATGCAGAACCCTCGCAAGCCTTCTCCTCCGTGCAAACCCCTTCGCGCTGCTTGTAGCTACTACGCCAACACCTTCAAGAGGTCACTAAACTTACCTTCACGAGCTCCTCCTTCTTGCACGCATCCTCTCTCCCCTCTCCTCCTCCTCGTTTTGTCTCTCTTCTTCTTCTCCACTCGCTGCGTTGGAGGCTAGGAGGAAGGTGACGACCGGCAGGAGGGAAAAGATGGAGGTGGTGGCTGGTGGTGATGGAGAGAGTGGTGTGGGTGTGGGGGTTTAAATAGGAAAGGGTTAGGGTTTGGGGTGAGGAGAAAGGGGGTGTGCATGTTGCGTGTACGCGGGAAAAGAAAAACAAGGTACAGTTCTCCTACTTTCAAATGTTCGACCATCTATTCAGAGGTTTGGATAGACATCTGATAAATAATCCAAATGTCTTATCCAACCCAAATGGTAGCGGGTCATTTCAACATAACAAACTTAAAGGAAGTTTCGTCCCCGAAACTTGAGCCAAGTAGGATGCGGAAAAAGTAGCGTAAAAGCGCATAACAAACTTAAAGAGGATCAAAGTAGATCTGAAGAGACGTACCCCCAAAAAACTCCAGGTACTATTCTCGGATTGCTGCCTCAGGCTCCCAAGTGGCCTCCTCGTATCGTTGGCTTCTCCATAGGACTTTCACCAGTGACACCTGCTTCTGTCTTAGACTCCGAACGGCTCTGTCTAATATCTGTACTGGCCTCTCGGGATAGGTCAGGTCGTCTCCCACCTCGACGCTCTCGTGGCTGAAAACATGGCTGGGATCGGCGATGTACTTCCTGAGGTTGGACATGTGGAACACGTCGTGCACCCTAGAAAGCTGGGGAGGAAGCGCAAGCTGGTAAGCAACGGGTCTTACCCACTCTAAGACCTCAAAGGGTCCCACAGACCTCGGCGCAAGCTTCCCTTTCACCCCAAAACGCTGCAAGCCTTTCATGGGTGAAACATGGAAGAAGTTGTGATCCCCAACCTCAAACTGCACCTCTCTGTGCTTCCTATTGGCGTAGCTCTTCTACCTGTTCCTGACAGTGCGGAGTAGCCTGTGAATCTGCTCTATCACCTCCTGACTCTGTTGGATCAACCTGGGGCCAACCTCCCACTTGGTCCCCACCTCGACCCAACTCAAGGGTGCGGCACACCTCCTTCCGTACAAAGCCTCGTAAGGTGTCATGCCGATGCTCGAATGATAGCTGTTATTGTACGCAAACTCTGCCATGGGCAAATGCTCCTCCTAGGAGCCTCTCTAGTCTAGTACACAAGTGCGTAGGAGGTCCTCAAGTGTCTATATGGTGCCCTCTAACTGCCCGTCGGTCTGGGGTGGTAGGCGGTACTGAACCTCAGACGGGTCCCCAATGCGTGCTGAAACTCTGCCTAGAACTGGGAAGTGAAACGAGTATCCCTATTAGATACGATCTCACAAGGGACTCCGTGCTGATGCACCACATCTCTGATGTATCTCTTTGCTAGCTGTGCTGGCCCAAAGGTGACTCATATTGGCAGGAACCGTGCCATCTTCGTCAATTGATCTACCATCACCCAAATTGCATCGTGTCCCCATTGGGTAACTGGTAGACCCACCACTAAGTCCATGGTGATACTCTCCCACTTCCACTCTGGCACAGGAAGTGGCTACAGCGGCCCTACAGGCCTCTGGTGCTCGGCCTTCACTTGCTGGCATACCAAGCACTGCTGGATAAACTCACCAACATCTCGCTCCATCCCTCTCCACTAGAAGTCACGTCGCAAATCATGGTACATCTTTGTATTTCCGGGATGTATGGTGAACTAGGACCCGTATGCCTCAGTCAGGAGCTCTCTCAACAACTTGTCTCTAGGAACGCATAGGCATCCCCTCACGCGCAGTATCTCGTCTGAGAAGGAAAAGTCTCCTAAGTCCCCTGTCAACACCTTGTCTCGCAGTGTCTGTAAATACGGATCGGCCATCTGTCCTGCAATGATGCGGTCTATTAGCTCTGGTCGTGCTTGTCGTGTCACTGTCATTGCCCGACAGTACCCCCGTGACTCCCGAGGTTGCCAACTGCCCACCTCCTCCATGAGTCTCCAACTCTGTGCTTGCAAGCTGGCCAAGTGGGCGAGCACCTTTTAGCTCAAGGCGTCGGCCACCACATTGGCCTTCCCTGGGTGGTAGGAGATGCTGCAGTCGTAGTCCTTCAGGAGCTCTAACTAACGTCTCTACCTCAGGTTGAGCTCCTTCTGATCAAATATGTACCCGAGGCTCTTGTGGTCAGTGAAAATCTTGAATGTCTCACCATACAGGTAGTGTCTCCATGTCTTCAGTGCGAAGACAACTGCTGCCAACTCCAAGTCATGGGTGGGGTAGTTATGATCATAGGGCTTCAGTTGCCGAGAAGCGTAAGTGACAAAGTGACCCCACTGCATGAGCACACCACCCAACCCCCGCAACGATGTGTCGGTGTAAACCACGAATCCGCCACTACTAACTGGAATGGTAAGTACAGGAGCTGAAGTCAGTCTCTCCTTCAACTCCTGAAAACACGCCTCGAACTCGTCAGTCCAGGAAAAGGGCACGTCCTTTCGGGTTAGATGAGTCATAGGACGCGCGATCTGAGAGAACCCTCTGATAAATCGTCGGTAGTAGCCTGCCAGTCCTAGAAAGCTGCGTACCTCTGTCACTGTGCGTGGTCTCTCCCACCTGAGCACGACCTCAACCTTGGCTGGTTCCACAGCCAATCCATCTCCCAAAATCACGTGTCCCAGGAAAGTCACCTATCTCAGACAAAACTCGCACTTGCTATACTTGGCATACAACCTACGTCGTCTCAAGGTATCCAGGACCATACGTAAATGTCGTCTATGCTGCGCCTGATCCCGTGAGTAGATTAGGATGTCGTCGATGAACATCACCACAAACTGGTCTAAGTACGGTCTGAAAACACGGTTCATCATGTCCATGAAAGCAACAGGGGCGTTAGTCAGCCCGAACGGCATGACCAAGAATTCATAGTGTCCGTACCGAGTACGAAAAGCTGTCTCGGAAACGTCGGTCTCCTTGATCCTCAACAGGTGGTAACCTGACCTCAGATCTATCTTAGAGAACATTGTAGCATCTCTCAATTGGTCAAAGAGGTCGTCGATACGAGGTAGCGGGTACCTATTCTTGACGGTGACCTGATTCAGCCATCGGTAGTTAGCACAAAGTTGTAAGGTACCGTCCTTTTTCTTCACAAACAACACAGGGGCTACCCATGGGGTTTGCACTGGACCTCACAAAGCCCTTCTCCAACATGTCCTGTAATTGTGACTTGAGCTCTCGTAGCTCAAGTGGCGCCATCCTGTACGGTGTAGTAGAAATGGGGCTGGTCCCTAATACTAGTGAGATCTCAAACTTGATCTCATGCTCAGGCGGTAGTCCTGGCAGCTCCTCTGGGAAAACGTTGGGGTACTCACAGACCACCGGAGTACTATAAAAGTCAGCAACATGACTAGGCTCTGTTACAACACAAGCCAAGAAGCCCTCACACCCCTGGCCCAAAAGCTTCGCTGCCCGAAGCGTGGAGATGCACCTAAATCCTCCGTCCACCAACTGGTTGTGAAAATCAAAGGGAGGCAACTCAGGTATGGAGAAGATGACCTTCCTCCCAAAATAGTCCACCAAAGCTTGATAGGTAGACAGCCAGTCCGACACCCTCCGTCAAGGAGGGGGGCTTATTGTGATAGGTGAAAATCACAATAAGATGCTTAAAGCTTAGGGTTCTCATCAAATCTTGGGTGAGTTGAATGGCTGTAGAAAGCCACTCTTAAACCCTAAAATTTGAAAATCCAAAAAAAAATTAGAAAAGAGTAAAAAGAAAAAGAAATTTTTCTTTGAATAAGGCGAGGGCTTGAGGCGGTCTGCATTTTGGTTGATACCCAGGCACTATTGTGTCTTTGAAAGTTCAGTTCCTAAGTAGACAATTTCTTAATGATTGAAAATAACTCAGGTCCAAATAATCTAACCTAATTCTTTTATAAATAGCATATAGTTTTTGCTAGGGACTAGCAAAAGATAGGCATGGGGGTATGATGTAAACACATTTACACTACTTAAAATGTCTATTTATGCAAGTTCTTAAGCATAAGATTGCATTTCATGATATAAATATTGCATAACATGCATCATCTCGCATTTAGAGTAGTTTGAATAAAATGGAGGTTAATTGTCTCCTTTTATGTGCTTGGACAGGGCAAACATTTTATCGGGGCCTCGGATCAAAGATCCAACCATATGGATGTGATCAGGGCGACTATTGGAGTTCAACGACTCCAAGATCGCCTTAATCAGGCATCCGTAGCATCAGATAGAGATCGAGGAACCCTAGAAGATCAAGGGCCAGGATGGTGTAAATCCACACTTCAGATGACAAATCCGACCGCACGGATGAATTCGGATCGACGATCGCAGCCCAACGACACAAAAATCGAGTCAATCCGACATCCGTGGCACCATCTACAACTTCCAGAAGATGGACGGCCAAGATGGCGCCACGTGGCGCCATCTCAGCCGCCCAAACGGCCGCTGGCATTTTGTGAAGGCCCCCGCCCGATCGCTCTCCGTCGTTAGATGGAGATCCAACGGCTGTGGCCGCCCGGCGCTTAAAACGTGCGCTCGACCATCTGCGCTCTGCAGCGCAGCGGTCGAGCGTGCTTACGAGAGTGCGGGGCGCGGGTTCGAGCCGCGGTGAGGGGATTGAAGGCGCGGGTAATTGAGGCGCGTGGAGCGTCGGATGGAGATAGTGCGGTCCGGGTGCCCGATAGTGCCGACGCGCGATTGGACGCCCCGCGTAACGCGCGATCGCAAGCGCAGGTGGGCGGGTTGCAGTGGGCGCGGACGCGATTTAAGCCGTCCGATCTCGCGATCGGACGGCTGAAAAGCGCTGGACGTGCGCGAGCGTTGAGGAGCGGGCAGCCGAGGAGGCGCGCGTGGGCGCGGCGGCGACGGCCATGTCGGGGCTTTAGTGACGGATTTATCCGTCACTAAAGACCCCTTATTTATTATTTTGAAGATGTAATGTCCATTTTGCCCCCACTCCTTGCAACTATAAAAGGAGACCCCCTCCATACGAATTTCTCATCCCTTCTTTCTCCTCTCTACCCCTCCAAAGTCAAGAGAAGCTTGTCCCACACCCGGGATGCTTCTCGCGAGATAAAGTCCAATTTTCGTTCCCCTTCGGAAGTGGATCCCGCGACAACGTTGGCGTGCTACTTTGTTCCCGTTCTTCTGCTTCATCCTCCTTCGTCCCGCTTCGTTCTCCTTCGTCCAGGCGTCGTCCCGTCCGGCTCGTCCTCCAAGCAACCGTCGAGGAGGATTTCTCTCTCCCTATTCTTTTTACCGCTTTCTAGTATAGATTTACTGCTTTCTAGATTAATCTACTCGTCCTCCAAGCAATCGTCGAGGAGGACATTTCTCTCTCCATTCTTTTAATGCTTTCTAGAGTAAATTTATCGCTTTCTAGAGTGATTGTTTTATGCTTTCTAGTTGTAATGAACAATCTCTTCAATACAAAAATTCATTGTTTATTCTACATCTCATTTTGATTTCTCTGTGTAATATTCTCTTTCTCTCTTACTCTCTCTCTCTTCTATTTATTGTAAATAATTAGATAGTTCTAAATTAAATTATTCTGTAACAAATAAAAAGAAACGCGTAGTTTTTAAATCAAATGTCTGCCTCCCTGTGTTCGACCCGGAATTTTAATTTCGGTATAAATTTTATTTGTTGAACACGAATTCTTCGCTTTCGAACTACAACGATAGGTTTTTCAAAATCGAACACGTTAGCGTAGGTTTGTAAACGTTCAACAGTGACCACGGCCGCCAGCTCAGCCTCCAACGCTCGATGCAGGGAGAATTTGCTGTGCTCCGACCCTAGATAGACAGTCCCTCCTGATGTGGCCTGACTAGCCACATTGGTAGCAGAGAGGGACACAACCTCCTCCCTCAGTTGGTCTCTGCTAGTGCCTGGGCGGGGGTCTGGTGCTGGCAGCTGGTCCCTATCTAGGGCCCCCAAAGGCCACTGGTGGCCTCACAAAATGAGACTGCTCTCCTACGGCCGCCGTGTGCCTCCTCTCCCGACGGCCCTATGAGTACTCTAGCTGGTAGGGCCTCTTCCATCCGCCGTTAGTGTCTCGCGTGGTCGGGTTGGTCTCTTCATAAGTCATGGCCGCCTCAACCACATGAGAGAAAGTGGACAATTTTAGGGGTTTCACATACCCCCGGATCGCAAGTTGGAGCCCCTCAATAAACCTCCACAGGTGCTCCTCGGTAGACGCAGCTGTTGGGGCGAAGCGTGACAGCTCCAGGAAACGTATGCGGATGCGCTAACTGTCATCTTCCCCTGACGGAGAGTGCGGAACTCCCACCTCCTTTGGTCTTGCCAAGTCTGTGGAAAGTACTACTTGCAGAAGAGCCACGAACTGCTCCCATGTCGACTCTCTCCCCTCCTAGCCTCTGACTGCCCTCCACCACCTGTGGGCTACGCTCTCCAGCTGGTACGTGGCAAAGGCCACGCAGCACTCTGCAGGAGGACGGAGGGTGTCGAACACCTTCTCTATCTGCTCCAGCTAGTCCTATGCCTCAGACGGGATCTCATCCCCCTTGAAGGAGGGGGGCTTTAGCTTCCGGAACTGGCTGAAAAGCTCATGGTGGAGCTGCAACGGGGAAACAGGTACACCTCCAGGAAAGGAGGGCTCGTGCTCAAAAGTGTCTGAGGGTGGTGGGGGTGGTGGGGGATCACCCCCTCCCCCTCCAGCTCGTACGACGCTGTGGCGGTTCCCCTGTCCCGTTGAGGACTCTCCCTCCACGTCCTCAGGGAAGGGTGGCCGAGGAGGCTGCTGGAGCTTCTCCCGTACGATATCTCGGATCAGTTAGGTGAGATCTTAGGCCTAGATGCCTGGAAGGAGAGGTGAGTCGGCTGGTGCTTCAAGTCCGGCACGTCTGCCCCTTCGACCCCGCCCACGGCCACGTCCGCGACCTGGCTCGGGAACTCCCCGACAAGGCATCTCCTATAAGGAGATGCACGAAAAGAGCAAGAACTGTCAATGATAACAAATTCAAGAGATAAGACTCGAAGCGAAGATCAAAGTGATACGTTGTGATGGCTATCCTAGTTACATGCATGTGGGTGGCTATTTTTCATACCATTTGGTTCATTTCTCAAGGTGACCTTGCTCTGATACCATCTTATTACAACCCAATCCCAGATCCCTACAGGACCTGAGATCGGCCCGCCTCGACTAATCCCAAGACCTAGTCGTCCAACGAGAAATAACCAAAAATAGAAAATAATTCACAACCACACATGCAATGTAACTAAGCAGAAAATAATCAAGAGACAGTAAAATAAATAGAGCGAACAATCTATCAATGTTACATGCCATCCCAACTACAACAGAGGAAAGTACAACGGAAAAGTAACTGAATTATATAGAACAAAATACTCACTACTACAACAGAAGCTAGGGAAATAGTAAGAAACACAGCTAAGGCTGGGCTAGACTAGGCCCAGCTCCCTCTGCAGCCTGTGGTGCTGGCTGCTCAACTCCTTAACCTGGACAAGGTTATAAAATTTCGTAGTCAGCTAACGCTGAGTAGAGTGGCAAATAAATCATTTACATGCAATTTAAGTTAAAACATGCAACTATTTATTTTTCATTTCTATTTAACTCAGCCAAGTGGTTCTAATTCGTTCATTTTCTTAGAAGTTGGTTATTTCTGGATCTTGACTGTCCCTCACGAGGATGATCTTGATTGCAGTCTTTTCTATGATGTAAGATGTACACGTGGTGCTCTCCTAGCCGGGAGAGTCCCCCGTGGTAATCCTACACCCAGTCAACCACCTCGAGGTTACGATCGCGATGTAACGGTGACTACGGCACGTGTGATAAGCGCATGGGTAGTGATGAGTGACTACTCATCATAACTAAAAAGCTAAAGTTAAGCTAGAAACTGGGTTAAACAATACCAAATTAACATATAAAAAGGGTTAAGTGTGGGAATCAAAGAAAAATACCTAAAACAATACTTCTGTGTTAAGATTGCATAATTAGATCATAAATTGAGATATCTTTGAGAAGAAAGTCAAATGATGATCCAAGTGTAAATTGAATACACAAACAAGTTTAAAAGTTCAATTAAGCACATATAAAAACTTGAAGGTATTTGGACATCATTAAGGCCTTGAAACTTACAATTTACATTTAGGTCCTTTATGCATCACATTTCCTTCTTTAGAAAACTTTCCTGGACCTATTTGTAATCTGCAGGGACCTCTTTGAAAGCCCTTAAGGACCATTCAGTTACTATTCTCTAGCACTTATGGGTCTGCCTATAAATGTCCTACCCCTTCGCAGAAGGACCTCCCTGCAAATTACCCAAAAAAACTCGACAACTTGGAGCCTCTGTACGTGCACTGTGCGTGCATAGAACTCGCGGCATCTTAACTATCTACTCTCTCTTGATCCTGATCAGCGACTCAATCTTAATCGAAGCTTCACGCGAACAGGCACATGTGCTCACCCCAACCCCCAGATCCATCCTACGGTCAATTTTCAATTTGGCAACCCGCGCGCTCCTCTCCTCTCATCCTTGCCGTCGATGCCGACGTCGCTTATCTTCACCTGCGTGGTGATCTGAGTCACTGAGGTCGCTACTTAAGTACCTCAGTGGTCGCACGCGCAAAGCATCGTTCTCTCCTACCTTCTTAGCGATCATTCTTCCACTCCAGTCTCTCCTCCTCACCAATTCCCTGATTTCACAGCCATCGGCTGTGTAATCCCCAACTTCTCTCCGACTCTCCTCGTCACTAAGGACCATGTGGCACCTGAGGATGACCTAGAAGTCTCACTAGCAGACTTTTCACTCTGTTGGAGCTCTTCTCCCTCCATTCTTCCTCCTTAGCCACCGGCTAAGGACCCATAGGTCCCATTCTTCCTGTTAGAGTAGCTTTAATGTTTTCTAGATTAGATGTAGCATTAGATAGGTAGATTAGAGTAGATTAGAGTAAATTAGATGTAGAATTAGTAATCGATATACTATTCTGATTAGTTTAGCATTAAGAGTAATTTTTAACAAAGCAATTTCCCCCCTCACCTCCTCTGATCATCCTAGATCAGAGGGGAAGAAATTCATCCAATCATTGTTCATTTTGTTCTTCCCCTACATGTTTTCACTTCATTTCTGATTCCCTTGATTTGTATTTCTCAATCCACCCACTCATAAGACCTAATTTTAGATCTGATTGGTTTCTAACCTTAGATATGAAATTAATGTCAAAATCCATATTAGGGGCTTCTCACTCACTCCATCTTGTTCACAAAAGCCCCTAATTTGAGCTAAAAATGGATTCAGTTTACTTGATTTACTTTGAATTTGGATTGCAAGGATTTTAAACCAATTGAGCTTTGAATGATTTTTGATAGAGTAAACTGAAGAATTTTGATTTTGATTCACTGATTGGCAAGGAATCTGAGGTGATTTTGAAGTCAGAATTCACCTCAGAAGAGCCATAATCTGATCTGTTAATTTTGAGGGTTTCAATGTGTGGAATGCCTTGTAGAGCCAAGGAAGATCAACCATGTTGATTGAGGCTTTATTAGGGATTCTAGTCTTAATTGTTTTTCTGAGAATCTGAAGTTTCACTTAAGGGATTCTCAATATCCCTTAAGATGTGTAACATCCTGGGATTTAGATGGATTTCTTATGTTGATTCTAACCCTTTCTACATGCTGTCTATAGCATTAGGAGTTAGATCATCGATTTTTGGATTTACTGTGTTGATCCTAACCCTTTCTACATGCTGTCTATAGCATTAGAAAGAGTTAGATCAACAATTTTTGTGATTGGATTTGTTATTAAACTTGTGACAAGGACCTTGATTATATGTTGAACATCTGAGCATGTTTTCTTTTATGTGAATTTAAAACCCTTGTCAGAAGTTGATTTAGTGATTTTTGTCTGTGTGTTTTTGAATCCCAGCAATTATAGTAAACTGCTGCAAAGGCAACTACATTCCTCTTCTCAATTCCAGCTAAGTGTTCCCTAGATTAGCTCTTTTGTAGCCCTGATCAGGTTCTCTTGAATCTGATATGGGATATAAATGGCTAAATTAGGAGATATAAGCTGAATTTAAGTTTGTTCCTGCTGCAGACTTAACTTAATTCCAGATGAATTAACTGCAGCAGCAGTTGAGCCATCTGGAATTAAGTTTGGTCTGTAGCAACTGTTGATGTTAGTAGCTGTTGGATTGCTAGATTTCCAGCAGCTACTATGCTGCATTGGATGAACCTTGTTGCTATTGTGCTTTTGTTGTTTAAGCAGAAGATTTCTGTCTGGATAGATCCTTTGGATAGTAGGTCTATGATGTGTCGTGTTAAAATAGCTGACTGATGTATAAAGGAGTGTCTGAAATGTATACAAGCATTCATGTAAACTCAATGAATTTCTAAGCTTGTCTAGAATGCTTGTAATCTTATTTTTAATCCTTTGTTAGCTAGTTTAAGGCCTAATTGTCCAACAAGTAGAATTAAATAAAATCCACAATGATTTGTGTGATTAATGCTTGTATCCTTTCCTTTACATTGTGTTGAGACTGTTGAGGCAGTTTACTGCCTTTTAAACTCCTAGGTCCCATTCTATAGCCTTAGGACACTTTAGAAAACCTTTAAAAGGCCTAGAATGCGTGAACTTTGAAAAATAAAAATTATATAAAAAATCTAAAAAAATAAAATAAACCTGTCTGATTGAAGATTAGGTAATTCTTTAAATGCATACAAAGTTTCATGGTAATCTGAACCCCCGACTTAGTAGAATTTACCAGTCGACGGTTCTGTATACCATGAAACTTAATAAAAGAAACCAAACATGAAAATACCAAAAACATCTCATTCTTCTCATCTATTTCTTTCCCTCTCATCTCCTGCCTCCATAACAAGTATAAAAATCATAAAAAGTGAAAAAACCCTAAAAATACTAAAAATCCTTTGTATAATATGTATATAAGTGTATAGTTAAGCTATATAGTAAGCCTATTTATCTATAATGTAAATTATACATATTTATAATATAAATAACTTATGTATATATTGTAGTATGTAAATTAAGTCTTTAAGTTAAATTATACTATATATATCTTAATTATATAACTAATTATTAAGTAAACTAACTTATATGTATTAAATAGCTATATAAATTAATAACCTCTATAAATAATCATATTAAGCTATAATACTGTACATACGTATTTATATATAAATTATGAACATATTAAACCTTGTACCTTAATTTAATTATATATACAGAATAAATAATTAATTTATTAAGTTAGTAGTTAAGTTATTATATTAAATTAAAATAAATTAGTAGATTAAGTTAAAACTAAGTTAACTTATACTGTATATGTATATTACTGTATTTTAAGTAATTTAAGCTAATTTAAGTATATTGATATTGTATATATTATTTAAACTCAATTTACAAATAAAATAATCTAGAATTGTACTAATTAAATGTAAATAAAATAAAAATTAAACTTGTAAAATACAATAAAAATGTTTATAAAATATTTAAACATGTATAATAACTCAGTATAAGGTCAATTAGATCAGATAATAACTAAATTATCCGTAATTAAAGAATAAAATCTAAAATAAGTTATGTATAAACTGTATACTTCACCTAATTAATTTATATAGTAAATCTAATTAAAATTCTAAATTAATTATACAATTGTAAAGTACTATGTAAATACTTTAAATTCCTATAATTTAATTTTAATTTACAATAAATTATGACCCTCAAATTGAGGGCCAAAATCGTGAACTTGGCACAGTTGCGCCTGATTTCCAGCGTTGCGCCTCCTCTAACATAGTCTCACATCGTGGGCGTGCGAGTGTGTTGAGCGCTTTAAATTGTTTTTGTTGTATGGGTAGTTCAATCGTTACGGGCACCGGGTGCCCGAAACAACTGAACATACCCATTCATCTGAACATACTTGAGCATTCTGAGAATAAAACATCACTAAAGGTAAGATAACTGTCGCTATAGACCCTAGTTTTTTGCTTTAGAGTTTGTATATAGTTTTCTGGGGTCCAATGACGTTTGTATCTGTCGCTGTAGCTATTATATATGCTATTGTATATGTTAGTATATTAAGTTAAGTTAGTATGATATGTAATATTAGTTAGTAGTGTATATTTATGTAAGTATTAGTAATATAACTTATAAATAGATGGTATAGAATATATCTATGTATTATTTGATGCTTGTTTGTAAGTAGATTTTTGCAAGCATTTTCATTGACTCTTTTTGTACATAATGAAACCTTAATTCATTCTTTATGGATTTATTCATTCATTCATTATTGATTATATATAAAATTAATTATTTTTGGAATTAAAGAATAATCTTAGATTTAGAGAGTGATGTATATCAATAATTGCCTCCCAATGAATGACCTGGAATAAACCAGTAAAAATTATGTAATTAAATAAAATTGACACGATAACCGTTTGTATTTGCGACAAATATTACAACAACAATGACATTTTTTATACGAACCGTAATCGATTGATTCAGGTAGCTATCCCGCACTGACACATGGTTAGTCATTTCCGCTAGTGGGTGCGCCTAAAGGTACAGCATGAAACAGTATATGACCTTGCCATCTTAGAACAGGGGTCTCGCCCCTCCACAGTCCGCGTACCATCGTCCGACTATCCCGGTTTGCCCAGTGGGCCTAACAAGATCGGTGAAGGGCGACTAGTCCTAACCCCTGGTCCCATGGGGCGGCTAGCTCCCTCTCTACATTAAGTAGCTGACCTCGGTACCACGTACATAAGGGCTAAACAGAGTCGGTGTAGATTGACTAGGCCTAATCGTGGGGCTCAACTCAAAGGGCGGCTAGCTCCCCTTTACACTAAAGGGACAATTGCTCTCCTTGGTACCACGTACATAAGGGCCAGCTCACTTCCCGTCTACAAGAGTTCTTCTCCTAATTCCCCATAAGATTCATGCTGGTATTCCTTTTGTTTCATTTTCCAACATTTCCGATCTCTCTATTTACATTACCGGTTACATTCTTAAAACAAGCAGCTCATGATTTACTAGATGAGAAAGCATTACATCAATAAACCCATACATTTGCTAGCATTTAGGATTTTACATGCATCTCAAGTAAACAGTGTAGCTCAAACCATACTCAATTATTTCTGCTTTAGGGTTCATTCTCATCTTAGGGTTCATTCAAGTTATTTTAAACATGCAGTTTATTTGTTTAAATCATAATATTAATGTAAACCACTCTACTGGAAAACACGTGGGGAATGGGGGCTTGGATCGCAGGTCTCGCGTACTCGACTGGTTAGAGACCTATAAAACTAACCAACCACATCAAACGAGTCTAAAATCGTATATAAGTGTTACGACCCGATTCCCAAATCCCTATAGGACACGAGACTGGCTCAACTTGACTAATCCCAAGACCCAGTCGTCCAACAAGAAATAATCGAAAAGCAGGAAAATAAACCACATTCACTATGCAAGGTAACTAACAGTAAAAGCGTACAAGTAGTAAAGGAAGTAAAAGCTGTTAAACAGTATATATCACCACCACAATAGGAAAGTAGAACAAAAGTACAGAAACAGGAACAATAAACAAAGTTTGAAACTCCCTAACAAAAAAGAAGTACAACAGCAGTAAAAACTACTGTTGGGTTCGACTGGGCCTAGCACCCTTTGCAGCTGATGACTCGGGCTGCTCAACTCCTAGACCTGTAAAGGGTTATGAGTAAACGGAGTCAGTGAACGCTGAGTAGAGTGGTAACCAAACTATTTAAGGCAGTAAAAGCTAACAGGTAAAATTTATCTTTTCCAATTATTTTATTTTACAAGTAATTCCTTTTCATCCATTAGTTTACTTTCAGATTTTTTTCTTGATCTCGCATGTTCCTCGTGGGAACAATCTTGATTGCTGTCTTTTCCGAAGAGTAGAAGGCACACGTGGTGCTCTCCTAGCCGGGAGAGTCCCCAGTGGTGATCCTACACCTAGTTAACCACCCTGAGGTCACAGACAGATGTAGTAGTGACTACGGCATACACGATAAGTGCACGGGTAGCTACCCCGCACTTGCACGTAGTGAGTCATTTCTATTAGCGGGTACGCCCAAAGTACAGCACAGAACAGTATAGGGCCTAGCCCTCTCAGTAATAGGGGTCTCGCCCTTCCATAGTCCGCGCACCCTCGTCTCACTACCTCGGTTTGCCCAGTGGGCCCAACAAGTTGGTGTAGGGTGGCTAGCTGAACCCCGGGCCCCATGGGGTGGCTAGCTCCCTCCCTACACTAGTAGCTCTCCTCGGTACAGTGTATGCGAGGGTCAATAGAAGTCGGTGTAGAGTGGCCAATCCTAACCCCGAGTCCCAACTTAAAGGCGGCTAGCTCTGCTCTACACTAAGAAGGGGATAGTCGCTCTCCTTGGTACCACATACTCAAGGGCCAGCACACTTCCTACTCACATTTCTAGACATTTCCATTCATCCACAGGAGCTCTACTCCTAACTCCCTGTAGGGTTCATGCTCACATCCACCATATTATTCCATACTAGGTTTCATCATTCACAATTCTATTCTCGTATTATATACATGCAGCTCGTATCTCCACAATTTAACATATGTAACAAGTGATATCACAGGTAACTATTTAGTTATCTCAGGCATTTCATATTCTAACAAGCAGCTCGTATTCATTAACAGGCAATTGGTTACAATGCAACTCATTCATTTATGACTGCAATTTCAATCACGTATACAAATAGTGCAGCTATTTCTTGTCCTAGGATTCATGCCACATCCTAGGTTACTAGTTATCTAATTTCATGGATGCATTCATGTTTTATAAGTAGAACATGGGGAAACCACTCTACTAGACAATCCGAGAGTACTGGGGGCTCGAACGGCAGACTCACGTGCCTTTGCAAGCCCTAGACACGCAACAAGTCGAAGTCCTATATCAAGGAATATACCACAACGTAACGTTCAAAAATAGTATATAAAGATTTCTAACATGTAGAGGAACTCACAAGGAAACCACAGATATCTCGTTTACGTATAACGGATCCCGATCGGACCCCAACAGGTCAAAAATAGAACTGCAGAACCAAATCAGACATCTGGACCCAAGTCCAAACGTCTTAAAAGTCACCAGAGTCTCACCTCAAGTCCCTGTGTCGACCTTAGACGTCTAGGACTCCTATTTGACCGTCTGGACTCAACTCCAAACGTTCAACCTATCCTCTAGTCGTCTGGGAATGCCTCTGGTCGTCTGGTAAGCTGTCCAGATGTCCGAAATGCGTGGGAGGGTGTGCCGCACGCCTTCCCAAAGCTGCTCTTGCGCACGACAGAGCAGCATGACCCTATTTAGCCAAGCAAATCATATTGCGGTGCAGCCTGCATGGCCGCAGCTGCAGAAATGACATACTTGTGCGAATACCTGCTTTCATACGTTCGGTGTCGTCACCAGACGTCCAGCCCGTCGTCTGGAGGGCACTCCGGAATCTGATACTGGAAAAATTCTAGTATCAGAACGAGCTCTTGCTCCTCTCGCCGCGCTCCGTCGCGACTTCTCCCTCTCGGCTGCAGCTCTGGCCACAGTAGGAAGTCGGGGATGGCTCCCCAACGCTCTCCTCCTCCCGCACACGCTGCGGTGGCTGTGCGCATTTCGATGAGCTCCCACGAAGCTTGCGAGCTCAACCTCCTCCTCTCTTCACGCCGCTACTCCTCGCTCTTGCTCCCTCTCTCTTGCTCGTCTCTCTCACGGTAGTGGAGAGGAAGTAAGGTGGTGGTGATGGAGTGGTGAGGGGAGGAAGGGGGCACTTATATAGGCGGTGGGATAGGGTTCGGTAAGGGGGAGAAAAGAAGAAGAGGGGAGAGAGAAGAGAACTGCACGCAGAAAATAATCACGCGTACGGGTTTTCAATTTCCAAATGTCTGGGAAGGGATCCAGACGTCTGGCCAGACGTCTGACTGACAATCCAGATGTCTTAAAAGGCTCAAAACAGAACGAGTCTTTACAACAAGTGACATTAACTTGTAGAGAAACTCAAGCGAAAAACAACGGTAGTTCATTTGTGGAAATCCGATTCCGTTTGGGTCCTAAACGAGCTAAAAACACGCACACTGTCCAAAATCATACATCTGGGACTAGTCCCAGACGTCTTAAAAAAGTCAGTACTCACCCTGGGTTTCCTGCAGCTTCCTCGGACATCTGGATCCTTCCGCGATCGTCTGAGGGGAGTTCTAGATGTCAGACTCTACTTCTAGTTGTCTGGGAGTACAGTCAGACGTCCAAAAATACCTCGAAGGGTGCACTATGCGCCTTTCCAATGCTCTGCCCCTACGTACGGATGCGCAGAGCTAAAAATTGTTGAACAAATCTCCTGCGGTAAGGCCTGCATGGCTGGAAACCGTGTAGTAGTACGCACCTTGGCAGAAAGCGTGCTTTTAAATATTCGGCTTCAGCTTTGGACGTCCCCCTGCTACTATAGACGTCGGGGATGTGCTCTAGATGTCTGATACTGGAAAATATAAAGTATGTAGAACTCTCGCGAGCCTTCTTCTCCACGCGGACCCCTTCGAGTCGCCTGTAACTGCTACGCCAGCAGCTTCAGGAGGTCGCGAAGCTCACCTTCACGAGCTCCTCCTCCTTGCACGCGTCTTCGACTCCTCCCGCACGAGCTCCTCCGAGCTCCCACGGCTCCCTTGCGAGCTCCCTCCTTTGAGCTCCTCCCACACTCTCACTCCCCTCTCCTCCATGTCCCATCTCTCTTCTTCCTTTCCACTCGCCGCGCTGGAGGCTGGGAGGAAGGTGACAGCCAATAGAAGGGAAAAGATGGAGGTGGTGGCTAGTGGTGATGGAGAGAGTAGGGTGGGTGTGGGGATTTAAATAGGAAAGGTTAGGGTTTGGGGCGAGGAGAGGGGGTGTGCGTGTTGCGTGCGCGCGGGAAAAGAAAAACAAGGTATGGTTCTCCTACTTTCAAACGTCCGATCATCTATCCAGACGGCTGGATAGACGTTTGACGAATAATCTAGACGTCTTATCCAACTAAAATGGTAGCGGGTCATTTCACTGGGTGTTGGGTTAATCATCCCTCCTACCTATTCAACTCATTTATAATATAATTTGATGTGTAAGATCCTTGTGAGATAAGAACCGTTGGAAAGTATATTTTGAAAAGATTTGACCAATGTTTGATTGAAAACACAAGTTTTTCACATTTTATAAGATTCTTTGACCTGACCTGACTTTGGTAGGTACTAATGGATTTGAAACAACATGATTGACTCTGAAATGACGCAGGAATAGGATTTTGGAGCATTACAATTTTGCATCTAAATCAAATGTTAGCGGTGATTTTTACATATGAATAAAATATCACAATTTCATTAATGATTTTTGCATTTGAATCAAATATCATTAGTGATTTTTGTATTTGAATTAAATATCACTGGTGATTTATAGTTGCTAAAAAGTAAAGAAGTACATGTTGCAACATATTTTGCAATACACATGCCTCTCGCTTAACAGAACACACCGGTATATTTTAGTTTTCAATTGGTTGAAATGAGTTTTCACTTGAAGGTGGAAAGTAGATTTCACCTATGGATTTTGGGTTTATGATTTAGGGTTTATGGAAGGCAATTTTACCTATGAAAGGTGATTTTTCACTTGGAAAGTAGTTTTTCACTTTTAGGTTTAGGGTTTAGTAAACCTTAAACTTTAAATCCTAAATCCTAAATTCAAAAGTGAAAAACCACTTTCCAAGTGAAAAATCACTTTTCATAGATGGAGAATTACTTTCTAGAGGTGAAAATTGATTGAAAATCAAAATACACTAGCGTGCTTTTATTTTCAACTGGTGGGAAACCAAAATACATCAGTTGAAAATCAAATACATTGATGTATTTGTTGAGTGAGGGACACACGTAATGCGCGTTTCCCTACTCACACTCTTTCTAGTTATATGTGAAAATCACTAATGATTTTCCTAATGTTTTGTGGGTGGCGGATCTCACAATGTGCATTGCAGGAGACATGAGACATTTCGCATAGAAATGACAAATATTACTGGTGATATTTAAATCTATTGGTGCATTTCATTGGTAGGTCCCATTCGAGTTGAGTGCATGCGTGGAGGAGGGGGATGTGTGACATGGTCTCTACTTTTGCGTTGCGTTTCTACTTACACCCTTTTTGTTAAGGGCATATGCATAAATACTTTAAGTTATGCTTTCTTGCGGAATATCCCTAGTCAAAGGGATATCTTACGGGATATTCAAGAAATTAGGAGAGATTAATACTAATTCTCTAATTCCATCACATCAACATATCTTACCATATCAACACTACATATATTAAAATGTATCTACTAACATATATTTACTTCATCACATTAACTCATTTTAATCTCATATAATAATATTTAATATTATTTTCTAACATCAAATCAACGTATCAATCATTTCATCTTACTATTTATTCCATTCATTTAAATAAACATCAATATAACTTATTTGATTATTTTTTTTTATACATGAATAATCTTATTTCCACCCGGCAACAAATTGTGACTAATTTTAAATAAAAGAAAGGTCTGAATTAGTAAATACATCGAAAAAACTGAAATAATCTCGAAATTATACACCCACGGCAACGGCGTGTTTTTTTTTTGTTATCTTTCCCCTCGTCAACCAAACACAACCCGCGAGTTCCCTCAGCAGTGAGGATCCGGTACCCTCCCTCCCCTTCCACGGGTCCACCTCTCTCCTCCACCCTTCCACCTCCAGCTACAGCAACACCACGGTGCCGCGCCTCCACCTTCCACGCGCCTCCACCTACAGGCTACAGCCCTAACACCCTTTTCTCCATTCCACTCACCTCGACCGCACTTCCCCTCCCTTCGCGCCGGTGCCTTCACTCCCAGACTCCAGCGCCTCCAAACCATCGAGTTGACTCGCGCAGCTGCACCCCCTTCTCGTGAGCCTCCGCGACTTCGCGCCATCCACCCCCTCTCCCCGGTCATTACTTCCACCGCCGCTTGACATGTTTGATTTTTAATCTGTGGAAAAAAAAAAAAACTTGTTACGTTGGGTTGTTTTTGATCGAAGTCTTGTCTTTTCGGATTTTAACGTATGCCCGCCTGGCATCTGAAGCTTGGTGATTAGGAACCCTGAAATTAGGTGGTAAAGTGAATCAGGTAAGAAGATCAATAGTACTTCTTTTTTTTTACTTTTCCCGAATCGAGGAAAAAGAAAAATCACCCTTTTGCTCCCTTTTGGCTCAGCCACTCTAGTTCATTCGCTTCAGGCAACTAGGAAAAACATGATATCGATCACATCGGTGATGGTAGATAGAATTCGTATAGGATTCAAGACTCGGATCAATGAACCTTGAAAGAGAAGTACCCATTGTAATCTATTGCGAAAAAGACTATTGTATGGAGATAGATTCGACTTTCGACTATGATGCACGCCGGTGCCTCTCACACATAGCCCAAGGTGGGCGGGCTCGTGACCTGCAAACTCACCAATTTTGAAGGACTACATCACTGAATCATGCAGCTGTAATTCGGAGCAGGATGGTCAAACAAGGAGGATACCAGAAGGCATTGGGATGCCAACAGCCACAGCTGGGACCGCATGGCCTTCAGGGCCATTTTGGGTTAACAGCACCAACCCTGATTTTGCCTCATTAGCTGTAATTCATGAAATAGGAAGGATTGCCTTGGGTTGAGTGGGATATAGCTTCTGATAAGAAGCACGAATTGTCTTTTGTGTGTTGACGTTCTATATATGTAAGGGAAGGATGTGACAGGAAGATAAGCAAATTCAGATCCCCAGCTGTTATTGTGGTTGTTAGTTCTCTTCCACCCACACCTATCTCCACGATTACACTGACCACGGTGCCACGACGAACCCCTTGCCCACCACGATACCTCTGTTGTTCACCTCGCCTTAACCCCCAACTACCAGGCGCTATCAACCTGGTATCAGAGCCCAACGATCCGCACCTCATGGAGCAGCTGTTGATGGACTCGTCAACCAACCAACTTGAGGCCATGGTTCGCTCGCAGCAAGAGATGATAGGCCTCATGCAGCAACAGTTCAATGCATTGAATGAAATCATCCATCTTCTTAAGGAAACGTGAGTGTAGGACAAGATATCCACCAGTCGAGGAGGACATTGTCCGAGAGCAGGCTCTCTTGGCACCTCCAACTCGGGAATGGCTGGGGGATCGGGTGTATCACCAAGGTGGTTAAGCTTAGCTTCCCACAATACGATGGGAAGGAGGACCCCCTTGGCTGGCTACGCCTGGCCGAACAATACTTGACCTTTCATGGGGTCGCTGAGGAGGAGAGGATTTCCCTCGCCTCTCTCCACCTCACCGGCGAGGCCAACCAATGGTTGCATTGGGGGTAAACTAGTGGCCACATCAACACTTGGGATGAGTTTTGTGGTGAACTCTTGGACAGGTTTGGGCGCCGTGCCTACGAGCAACCATTAAGCAAGCTCTGTTGCCTTTGGCAGGTAACCTTCATCGTTGATTATTATAGTAAATTCGAGGTCCTATAGAACCTCGTCCCACCAATGAGCGAGGAGAGCTTCGTGGAGATTTTTATCTCAGACTTGCACGAGGAGGTACGCATGGAGGTCCTGGTCTTGGAACCCAGGACGATGGCCTAAACCATGTGATATGCGAGGGCTTTTGAAGAACGGAATGCGAGACGAGCCAAGACTTCCGATTCTTGGGTAAGCTTGTGACCTCTCCCAACACTGACATCCATGCCGGCCGGACAATAGTTGCAGCAAGGAGGGGCGATGATTGGACCTGCTCCTGTCACCATAAAAAGCTCTCACCGACGGAAATGGAGGAGCATCACAAGAAAAACCTCTATTACAACAGTGATGAGCATTATGTTCCGGGACATCGTTGCAAGGCCAAAGCCTTCTACAAGGTCTCCGACGAAGCTGAGGAATGGGAGGAGGCGCTCGAAAGTCTGGCCGAAGACATGGAGACGGATGAGCAAGTGTCCGCCCACACCATATCCGGCCAATCTAACGCTGCCCTCATCAAGCTGGAAATCACCAACATGGTTGGCAGCGGGTTAGCACTGGTAGATTCAGGGAGCTCCAGCAACTTCGTCACTCCAGAGTTGGTTTCCCCTACACACCTGCACTCCATCGTGCAAACCAGTCCGCATTGCCATAGTTGGAGGGGCCACCCTTCACACTTCCACCAAGGTACATGACCTCCCCTTTACCATCCAAGGCATCTCTTTCTCTATGGAGTATGGACGCATACGTTCTTTCACTGGGAACCTTTGATGCCATTCTTGGGGTGCCCTGGATATGCTCCCTAGGCGCCACCTTGTGGGACCTCGACACCCTTACCCTTACCTATCAAACTCCGGAAGGACCCCTCATCCTCCAATGCGTTCTCCTGGGAGGCGGCATTCTCATGGCTAACTAGCTTCGTTAAGCCTTGGTTGAAGCTGAGGAACTCTACCTCCTCAGGTCACACGTGGCCGTCTGCAACCACGACTAGTAGGACCCGTCCTTGGAGCTTTACCCAGACATTCGCGTATTGCTAGACGAATACGAAGATATCTTCATGGAGCTCCACGGCCTGCCCCAGCATGCGAGGATGACCACGCCATTCCCCTCCCCGACGCTCAATCGATGGCCATAACTCCTTATCGCCATAGTTGGGCTCAGAAGAACAAAATAGAATGCCAAGTGTAGCCTCTCCTTCACGATGGTCTCATTCGGCCAAGTAGGAGCTCGTTCGCTTCCCCCGTTCTTCTTGTTTGCAGGAAGGACGATACCTGGTGCTTCTGTGTTGATTACCGCGCTCTCAATGAGTGTACGGTCAAGGACCGTTATCCAATCCCTCTCATTGATGATCTTCTCAACAACCTCTGTGGTGTTGCTTATTTCACCAAGCTCGACCTCCGTTCGGTCTACCATCAGATCCGCATGTGAGATGAAGATGTCTTCAAGATTGCCTTTCGGACACATGGAGGACATTATGAGTTCCTCGTAATTCCGTAATGCCACATCCACATTCTAGGGAATCATGAACTTATTCCACCTCTATCTTCGGAGGTTTGTCCTCGTCTTCTTTGACAACATCCTGATTTACAGCCCGACGTGGGATCTCCCCCTCTGCCATGTCTGCGTTGTCCTCGATGTTCTTTGCATCCAGCACCTAGTTGTCAAGCCTTCTAAGTGCTCTTTTGGCCGGACGCATGTTGAATACTTGGGTCATATCGTCTTCGCACATGGCGTCCAGGTGGATCCCTACAAGATCGAGGCAGTCGTAGCATGGCCTATGCTCACCACACTTCGCGGCCTTCGTAGGTTTTTGGGCCTCGCTGGCTACTATCAACGATTTGTGCGCAGCTATGGCCTCATCGCTGCACCACTTCACTGGCTCCTCAAGTTAGCCACCTTCGTGTGGTCAGTAGAGGTCGAGGACACCTTCTCGACCCTCAAGAAGGCCCTCATGAGCACCTCGGTTCTCGCCCTACCAAATTTCACCATCCCATTCATTGTCAAATGCGACACCTCAGATCATGGAGTCAGTGTTGTCTTAATGCAGAACAACCATCCTCTTGCCTTTCTCAGCCGGCCTCTTACCCCATACTGAGCGACCTTCTCTACTTATGAGAAGGAGCTCCTAGTCAGGAAGTGGGAGTGCTACCTCCTCATCGGCCGTTTCATCGTGCGCACTGATCATCGCACGCTACGCCATCTATTGCATCAACGCCTCACCTCCTTTTGCCAATAGAAGTGGGTATCGTCATTCGATTTTGATATTGTATACAAGCATGACCCCCTCAACCACGTCACCGATGCCTTATCCCATTGCGACACCCCAGAAATGACACGCCATCTCTGTCATCAATGCCACTTGGACCGATCGATTAAAGGAGTACCCACACCATGCTGACTATGCCCATGCTCTTGAATTAGCATCTAATGATCATCTGGACTTCTCTCGTTGGACCTTACAGGAGGGGCACACACATTACAAGGGCCGATTGTTCGTTGCATTAACTTCCCCCCTTATCTCTCAATTGCTCCAGGAATGCCATGCCTCCCCTACAGGCAGCCATGTAGGGTACGACAAAACGATGCAACGATTGTGTCATGATTTCTTCTGATTTTCCATGAGATGCACGGTTCGACAATGGGTGCATGCATGCGACACATGTCAACAGAACAAATCCTCCACATAGACCCCAACCGGACTACTCCAACCACTTCTTGTTCCCAACCTCATGTGGGAAGACGTCTCGATGGATTTTATCAAGGCCTTACCCTCGGATTGCGGCTACACTGTCATCCTTGTCGTAGTCGACCGCCTCTCTAAATACATCCACTTGGCTCCAATGCGTCACCCATTCACAGCAACGGATGTCTCTCGGCTTTTTGGGGACACCGTCGTTCGACTCCATGGCATACCTCGAGCCATAGTGAGCGACCGTGACTCTATCTTCACCAGCCATTTCTGGCGCGAGCTCTTCAAATTGTAGGGCACCAAGCTTCAGTTCTTCTCGGCCTATCATCCTCAAATGGATGGGCAAACTGAGGTAGTTAATCGCAGTATTGGCGCCTACCTCCGATGCTTTTGCGGAGAGCATCCACACTCTTTGGTGCGATCGTTACCATGGGCAAAATATTCGTTTAATACCCAATACCACTCGTCCACGGGCATGTCCCCTTTTGAGGCTGTCTACGGCTACCTGCCGCCATGCCTTTGCGACTATGTCCATGGTGAGGTCCTCTTTGTCGAGGTTGCTCGCACACTATTAGCAAGGGATGCCATCCTACGGGAGCTCAAGGAGCGCCTTCGCCCCACTCAAGATTGTATGTGCACCCTTGCCAATTGCCATCGTGGTGATGTCCAGTACAATGAAGGCCAATCGGTTTACCTCGAACTTTCACCCTTCTGATCTGGCTTCCTTCTCAAAAAGCCACACAACAAATTATCACCCAAATACTTTGGGCCATTTCCCATTCTTTGCCGTGTGGGTCCAGTAACTTACGAGCTACAAATGCCTGATGATTGTCGGCTCCACCCCGTCTTCCATGTTTCCCAGCTCAAACTCCACCATGGTCACGCACCTCCTAATCCCACCACTCCTACCGAATGGCCCCCGTGCGATTACCAAGGGCGCTACCCTGATTGTATCCTTGCTCGCTTCATGGTTCGTCGCCACAATGCACCAACTGCTGAAGTCATTCTCTGGAATGATGGAGACGATGACGTCGCTACATGGGAGGATTACCAGAGCCTGTGAGCTCTCTACCCGGATTGGGTGCTCAAGGATGATGTGCACTTCTAGGGAGGGAGTCGTTGATGCACGCCGGTGCCGTTGACACATGGCCCAAAGTGGGTGGGCTCGTGACCTACAGACTCACCAATTTTGAAGGACTACCTCGCTGAAGCATGTAGCTGCGGTCTGGAGTAGGATGGTCAAACAAGGAGGATACCGGAAGATATTGGGATGCCAATGACCACTGTTAGGACCACAGGGCCGTTAGGGCCATTTTGGGTTAATAGCACCAATCCCCATTTTGCCTCATTAGCTCTAATTCATGAAATAGGAAGGGTTGCCTTGGGTTGAGTGGGATATAGCTTTTGATAAGAAGCATGAATTGCCTTTTGTGTGTTGACGTTCTATATATGCAAGGGAAGGGTATGAAAGGAAGATAAGCAAATTTAGATCCCCAGTTGTTCCTGTCTCTTCCACCCACACCTATCTCCACGATTACACCGACCACGGTTCCACGACGAACCCCTTGCCCACCACGATACCTCTGCCGTTCACCTCGCCTTAACCCCCAACTACCAGGCACTATTAGAGTATTATAGGTTATTGAGGACTTTTCAACTTTTAACGAGAACTTCATTTAGGAGAAGCTAGGACTGTTTGGTGAGAATGGATCAGGAACATAAATTTATATATGGAACCTAACACGAACATGGCTTAGACTTTAGTTCAGAATGGGATGACAAAAATTCGAATGCTGATGGCCTGCTTTGGATACGGTGGTTCACTTAAGGAGAATTATATCACGCCTGGCCCAAATAAGTCAAGAGCTTCTGTTGGACCATTGGCTTCAGGAATATCTGGAAGTTATTTTCTTAGAACCTCATATGGAAGTGTTCCCCCAAGGGTTATTGGTTAAAAAAGAGCCTTTACTGAAATCCTCAGGTAACATCATCATTGTTGAGACACTCTTTTGGGGATGCCTATTAAATTGATACTAGGACATAATTGGCTAGAAAGGAGGAGAATGGATTGCGGAAGGTTTCTCTATTGGCATGGTCGGTTGGTGGAAACTAAAGATCAATCAAGACCTTCTGTTAAGAAGAAAATGCTCAACAGCTGAAGAACAGTATCCAAAAAAAGTGCCAAGCAGCTGTGGCGACCTGTAGTACTCTAAATGTGCTCCACTGCTCAGCACTCTTTACCTGCAGTTATGTGCACCACCTTAATACTCCAAAATGAGAGGGTTTATACCTCAACTTGAACTTGGAATCATATAAACATTTTAAATGCTAATGTCCTTGACTTGTATGTGAGTTTTGTTCCTTGACTATGATTTCAGGTGATGATAGATAGATGAAAGTCAACAACATTATTTTATATCTGGGGTGATGACAAATATCTAACATTTGTTCATTGACTCCAAACTATCAGTGTTTGGCCTTTCTTGTTGACTATTAATTAACACTTAAATTCGTTCTTGAGCACTTAATGTCTCTGTTTTAGTGTGTAATTATCTAACTTGTTTTACTGCCTCTAATTGGGCTGCAATTGTTTTTGATTGATTTTTTTTTTTTCATGTAGTTTGCTTGCTTCAAGATTTCATATAACTCTCAAACTTTTTCATGCTTTGTATATCTGCTTCAAGATTCCACATGATGTTTAATGATTAGAGATCATACTATCCTAATGCTTGGGCAATTTTATTTTGTCTTAGAGTAATTTAGCTAATTAATATAAATAAAAGTTTTACCGACTATTTGGTCAATTTATAGAAAGATTTAAATATTCATCAAATCCATGTTCAACGAATATTTGCACTCGTACTTGCATTTGACTGACATGTGATTATATTCTTATATTCAGATATTATTTAGCTTGACTTCATACCTGACATTTTTTTTAAGAAGTAAAAGGGAGGTTGCTTGAGGCCAGCAACCCCATCATTATTTAATTTTTGCCTGAAGTTCTCTACTTCATATCTGGATTCGAACATTATCTTGTCCAATTCTGTATCTGCAATCAACCATTACCCGAATAAAAATCCCCTTCGATCATTATCTAATCTGAATCTGTATCCAATTTTTCAGGATATGATCATGAAAGTTTCCATCTGATGAACATATTACTCTGTATCCATATTCGATCCTAGGGTTGCAAATATAAATGTTGAAGTACCTATACCCACAATCCATATTTGATTTGTTTTCATCTCTAATCCTGGAAAGGTCTTCAGATCCTAGTTGATGACACTTGAGCTCTTTCATAATTTGCTGCTCCACCTGTGCTCGTGCGAACCCCTCGCATACAAATTTGTGCAAATGATGTAGCACATCTTGTGCTAGCACCTATTCTTCTTTATTCATTGCATGTCCAGCCAAATCTTATCTTTATTTGTTTCCTCTTTATTGTCAAATGGCCTTCTAAATCATGCCATTATCAGTTTTAAGTGGTGAGGGAAAAATTCCACATTGCGCATCGCCACTTGGAAAATCAAAGAATAATGGCCCAAAAATCACATTTTTCATTTTTGAGGCAAATTGTTGCCCGAAAGGGCATTTATGTGAGGGGTGGGATAGGGGTTTGGAAGAGGCTACATTCTTCAACTCCTACCACATGTAACCGCCTCCTCTCCAATGGAGGAAGCCATCATAGTGCTTTTTCTAGGGTGCCAATCCCCCTAATTGGCTGAGTAGTCCCTCTTCTGTGGGGAAAAAATCGTGGTGTTCATGTGGGGATTAGATGGTTAGTGTGGTTTGATTTGGCTTCCTTATAGTGTTTGTTACGTATACAAATCTCGCAGTTGTAGGAAAGAATAGCAATCGATAGTGGGTTGTTCAATCCTCCCATCAGTAAGGGGGAGATGCACTGAATCTTTACTTTAAATTATCCTTTTCTGCTTTGTCTTTGTGTCATTTTTTTTGAAAGACCTTATCTTTGACTCTATGGAATCAGAAAGTGGGCGACGAACAAGTCAAGTTGAGGCCTCTAGAGGTCAAGCGGGAAGGGGACATGATCAATAGAACCTGACAGGATTCGGATTGGGATAGTGGTGCTCGTTCCTAATCGATTCCATAAAACTTTGTTCATGCTGAGGGTACACTTAGAGATCAGTTCGCTAGTTCATGATCTAGAACCTAAGAGTCATATTCAGTCCACTAGTTCACAATAGCCTACAGAAGATCGAAACAAAAGGTATTTCTTCTGGAATATCATCTCCAACATATAGGAGTCTTCTACACTTGCAACGATTATATGGGGTAGCAAAATTGGAAGTCATGATCGTGACTATGATGGTGATTAAGAGGTTGTATAGTCTCGATGTGTGTATTGCACATGCATAAATCATTCCTCTGAGAGATGCTAAAGAAGTTCAGTAAGGTAGTAGGTTAACAAGACTTCAACTATTATAGATTAGCCAACCTTAGAGAGTTCACCATTTGGAGAGCCTTAATATGGTGCAGGTGTTTCTAAGGATTATAGTTGTTTGATGTAGTTACCGAGCTCTTCTTCTGTTGTTAAGGTAGATCTTACTTCTAGGCCACAATCCTTGACACCATCTACCTCCCTAAAGTTTACTGACGTCGCAGGTATTGTGGTAAACCTAGCTTCTGCTACTAGACTACTAGTGCTAACAAGTAGTCAACTTAGGTGCATCTACTTAATCGATAGGTCATTGTCTCTGTCAAGATTGACAGAATCGTGGAGTGTGGAGGCTCCTTATGAGTGGGAAAATAGTCCACGTGGGGACTATCCACGCGTGGATCTTCACCAGCAAGATGGTTGCCGGTGGAGGTCGACGGTCAAGGTGGCCGGCGGTGGAGAGAGAAAAGAGAGAGGAGAGAAACCTTGAGTTGTGTTGGAAATGTTATTATTGCTTCAAAATATAATATAAGGGAAAACTCTTTTTATAGAGAGAACATATCTCTACAATTAGAAACAAAAATCTTATCCCTAATAAGAAAAGATCTTATCTCATTAGGAAAGATCTTATCTCTAATAAAAAACAAATCTCAACATATTTTCCAAAAACCTATTTGTTAAAAATAACAAACTTAACAATTAAGAAAAGACACCAAAATTGATCTTTTGGACCACTATGCCGTCGGCTCCTGTGGGCCCTGAGATGCTGCCACGTGACCTGCTGGTTGCCACGTGGCTGGCTTTATTCCCAACACTCCACTTTAAGTCGAAGGTCGGGAGATCGACGACTTGGTCTTCTACGTATGAGTCTAGACTCCCCACTACTCATCTTTTTTGAGAGCCAAGCTCTCGGTCTTCTCTTTTGACAAGTTGATGGCGAATTCTCTTGCGACCTCCGGAGTAGTTGCTTCTGTAGCAACCTGAGTAGCCGTTGCGATGGTTGCCGTGGACTTGTCTTCTCTCAGAAGAGCACGCATCTTCTCAAGGTCTTCTTGAGTTGGGGAGTCCACGGGTGAGGTGCTAGTAGCCCCACGTGGTGCCATGCTAAACTTCTCCCAACACCTGTATTGTGGATGATTGTTGCATCCACAGGGTTGGCACTTCGGGTAGATGTGGCCAGGTTTATGTCCACACTCTCGTCCTCGCCTCACACCTGCTTCTAGGATAGCAAGTGCAGAGCTCTCGCCTCTTGGCCTTCTCGAGGGCCATCCAAATCTCGAATGCACCATCTTTGTAGAGCATATTCGAGGCTATGGACTGATCCATTGAGTTCATGTGCCAGTTCATGATGACGTAGTTCTCCTTCTCGAATTTTTTCTTGTTATCCTTGAAGTCTGGCACCTCCTCAAGGAGAATACTCAGTTTTTCCTGGCCTCCAACAAAGATCTTGAAGGCGCGAGCTCGCAAGACGTAGTTGGAAGCACCACTTAGCTTGATGGTTGTCCCGTAGACAACCACCTTGCTTTCTCCAGGACCGAACGTGGTGCCTTCGACTGTCATGGTTGATTTCGTCATCTTCTTCTAGTCTTCCTTCTTCACATAAGGCGTTGGATTTGTCGAGGATGACTTTTTGGATGCGAGAACCACCAACGTGTGGTCGAGATACTCGCACGCACAGGGAGCTTAGACCGAAGGTTTTGATACCATGTCAAGATTGACAGAATCGTGGAGCGTGGTGGCTCCTTGTCTTTTATTCCCAATAGTCTCTTTACAGCAAAACCATTTATAGGGTTACATCTACTAGACTTGCTAATGGATTATACTTGTGAGTTCCATCAGATGGAGATGGGGATTTTTCCTCGATATCACGATTGCTAGATGTTTTTTATGCTCCCGAGTTTCCTGGAAGTTTACTTTTTGTTAGTAAAGTGTGTGATGATCTTGGATGTAATGTGATATTTGACGACCATCTCATTATTTTCAAGTTATCCAATGAGGCAAATGGTTAGTACGGGGTATAAGAATGATGGACTATATTATTTGGATCTTCCTACCAATTTTGCTAGAGTAGCATCTGTCTCAACCAATCTCATCTTGTGGCATTGTCTTCTTGGTCACTCTCCATTGTATAAGGTGTAGCAGACATTCCCGGAGTTGCCTTAATCTACCAGCTCGAGTGCGAGGCTGGCCAATTAGGAAAGCATCTTCGTGCTTCCTTGCCTTGTGTAGAAAAGTGTAGTTTGTCTCCTTTCTATTTGGTTCATTGTGATGTTTAGGGTCCATATTGTGTCAACATAATGTATGGTTTCATTGTTATCGTGGTTGTTATGTACCCAATAAAGGATCAATCTGAGGTTTTGGCTGCAATAAGATGTTTCTTTAGTGTAAAATTCAGAATACTCCTTTCCCATCAAGATTTTTTGCAGTGATGGTACATTAGAATTTATGCAGCATGACTTGCAGACTTTTTTTGCATCTCTTGGCAGTTTACACCAAACATCTTGTCTGCATACATCTTAACAAAACAAAATAGCTGAGAGAAAACTAAGACATGTTTTGAACATTGCTTGAACTCTTTTTTTTTATGAAGGTTCCAAAACATTTTTTTGTGGATGTTGTTCTTACAACCATCTGTCTTATCAACTACATGCCTTCATCTGTTGTGACAGTGTACATTCCTTTTCAATTATCGCATTCAGACATAGACCTCTTTACTCCACCCTCATGAGCTTTTGGATGCGTTTGTTTTTCATTCTTTTGGGTAACAGGAGAGATTGTCTCCTAGGGCCATCAAATGTCTTTCTTGGGTACTCAGACCCAAAAGGAGTACATATATTATGATCTTGTGGCTTGCCATTGTTATGTTTGTGCCAATGTTATCTTTTTTGAGAAGGTGTCTTTTTTTTCCAAGGGAGTACTATTGAGCTTGAGTCTTATCCCTTTGTGGTATATTGGTGACAGAATAGGGTTTCTGCAGCCCTTTTCCTTGCCTACTTTCAGCCTTTTATGCAGGAGGATAGTCCATCTAAGTGATCTAACTCACCCCTCCATTATGAATCCGCATTGGATGCTCCACCTTAGTGTGACTTAGATTTACCCATCGCCTTGAAAAATTTAAAATCTTGTACTCTTCATCTCATGCCTCACTTGTTTTACTTGATGGATTAAGCTCTTTGTTGAGACGTTTTCCAGTTGCCTTGATGAGTATTGTTGTCCCAAGGAATATTTGGAGGGCATGTGGGATGAAACTCTCTTTCCCTTGATAGATCTCCTGCCAGGATGTACACCCAGTCGTAGGAACCTGGTAAAAAATGCCCTTGTCTTTGTGTGATTGCATTCTAATGCTCCTTTCACGATTACATCCTTTTTGCGGTAGCCTGCCTGCCCACAGAATCCTTGGGTTCTTCGCTACCTCTTTGGGTAGAGGGCAGCTATTGCTACTCATTCTCTACTTGTCATTGCCTAAAAGCCATTGATATGACGTTTTTGCATTTTTCTGTGTTATAAGACTTCATGACCTGTAAATGATTTCTTATTCCTTACTTTTCGTTTGAGGAGTAAATTCTCTCATAAGTTAAATCATGAACAGGCTGAAGAATCATTCATTTTAGATCAGTTATCACAACTTAGCAAGTTTTATTTTGGCTGTGTGCAAACAGGTTGTTGTGATCCCACCTGTAAGGATAATCATTTGTGTTATACCAGCCATCTGAGTATCAGGACAGAGGAGCTGGTATAGGGGTCCCTGTCATACAATGTGGATGCCTTCCAGTAGCTCAAGATTTTGAACTTGCTATCACAAGCTTTAAGATTTATGATTGGGGCCTGGGCTATTTCTTTACTTCTGTGACCAGAATTACAGAGTTCTTGTTTAACAAGATTGCAAGAGTACCCCTATGCTTATGAATCAATTGGTTTCTTTTCTACGTATTTTCATGTGTAATCTACAGAAAAACCATCTGAGCATTTAGAATGGTAATTCCTCCGGTCGTATTTTGGTTTATTTGCATAAAAATTGTCCTATCTCACCAGTACGTGAATTATTTTATTCTTCCAGCAATTGCTGTCTCTGGATATAGGAACTTGCATACTGGTCCCTGTAGTAGAACATGGATGCCTATCAGCGGCTCATGCTCTTGAACTTGTCACAAGCTTTAAGGTTCATAAATGGACCTTTTTCATCAACTTGACCCAAGTCACTGGATTCCTAACTGAAATGACAGTGAATATTTTCTTGTGTTATATGCTTATGCATCTATCAGTTTCTTACAACATATTTTTAACCTGTAATCTTCATATGATACGTTCAGGAATGACCGTCTCCCCATCGAGTCTATGTTATCCACTCTTGTAAATGTCAAAAAAGTGGCTGAGCCGTACTATTATGAAACCTTAATCTCAGGTATATGGAGAGGTTGGAGGAATAGGCATGTAAGTGTAAAGAAAATTAAAGAAACACATAACCACACATAAAAAAGGAATAATTACATATATGCCCTTGAAAACATTAAGATACGTATACCCCTTTGTATCCTGTATTTATGTATGTAACCCTACAAACCGAATTACATATTTGCTCCTGGAAACATTGGAAGAAATGTGTACAGCCTAGCTTATCTCGTATTTATGTATGCATCCCTAGAAAGCTACTCCTTGCTTTGTTAAAATCAATGGAGGACGTCCTTTCAAGAAAAACAAAATGGAGGGTGCTTAAAAATGGAAAAATTTATTTTCACCCCCTTACCTTTTCTACAAGTATTTAAACTCATCCTTTTCCTCCTCCTTTACCTCCTCTCCTTCCCCAACCTCCTCTTCTGTTGTCAAGGTCCTCCCATTGTTGAGCTCCCCCACCCTCTATGACGTTAATAGCCACTGCCCTTGCTAGGTCCACGTCATTGCCGTTTCTTGAGCCACCTTTCAAGGATGCCCCACCCATCGCCTTGGAGTAACAATTAAGCCCCATAAAGTTGGCTAGATAACTGCAAAATACCCCCATCACATTCAAATTTCAAAAATTCAATTGGGCTCATTTAAGTGGTAGGTGAGCTTGTTTGGCTCACGAGCCAAATTGAGCTTAACGAGCTAGGCTTGATGGCTCATTTAAGTGATAAATGAGCTCATTTGACTCATGAGCCAACTGGAGTTTAAGTAAGCTAGGTTTAGACTCATTTAAGTGATGTAACCTTGTGCTCAAGCCAACTCATTTGAGCTTGGTTGGCCTTGAGCATAGTTGAGCTTGTCAAGCTATTAGGCTTAATATCTAGGCTTAATTGTTCCGATTACTCCTTGGTTCTTTTTTTTCCTTCTTTTTCTCTTGTAAAGGGGAGATGATTTATGTTGCATATGTGAGACTTGGCAAAAGATTTTAGTGGTGGTTCTCCACCTAAGATGTTCTTGCTCAATTAAAGAGTTTCTATGGCATTTGATTGCAACAAAAGCCTGATGCTTCTTCCTTTTTTTTGAAAGGAGGAAAGGATTGTCGATGGGAGTTAGTAACTATTCAAAGAATTTTATTACAAAAGAAGTAAAGCACTGCCTTCTTACATCTAGTTACCCTATAGTGCATGGCAGCCAACACATTAAAGAAAACCCCATCCTTATTACTATTTTCCCTTTTAAGTATCACACCATTTCTTTGTAACCATAAAACTCACAACACCATAAAGGCTTTGCCTTTTCACTCCTTGACCTGAAACATTGAAGGTCGGGACTAGTCTTACTTGCAAAGACTCCCAAATAGTAGATTTGGAGGAGGAATCCATGGACTCCAAGTTCACCTTCTCCTAAACAATCCAAACAATGGCAGCAAAAGGACACAAGGAAGAGATGCCTACTATCCTCTTTGTCACCTCCAAAATGTGAAGATACACCCTCACTTGGAAAATTTTTTTGGCAGCAATGCTTTGTCATTAGTATGGAGAACAAGATATCTCTGTCCCAAGAGATATGTTGTGGAGAATTTTGGAGAAGAGATAGATACTAGTTCTATATATTAATCTTATAAAGGATATGTACTATGGAGTTGCGGCTTATGCAAGGACTAAGGATAGATTGATAGATTACTTTGATATCATCATTGGTTTGTATCAAGGATTAGCTTTAAGCCCTTACCTCTTTACCTTGGTCATGGATGAGTTGATAAAGCATATTCAAGTTGAGGTATTATGATGTATGTTTTTTGTTGATTACATTGTGTTGTTTGATTAGACAAGAGATGGAGTGAATAGAAAACTTGAGCTTTGGAGAGAAGCTTTGGAAGCTAAAGGCTTATGCTTAAATAAGACAAAGACTGAGTATATGGAATGTAAGTTTAGTAGTAAAGGGAACAATGAAGGGATGGATATAAAAATTGGAGAAGAGTACATTCTGATGAAAGATGTTTTTAAATACATGGGATCCATTTTTCAACAAGATGATGAAAGTGATGGAGCTGTTACAAATAGAATTAATTTAGGGTGGTTGAAATGGAAGAGAGCATTTAGTGTTCTACGTGATAAGAGAGGTCCTTTGAAAGTTTAAGGAAAGTACTATTGAGCATATGTAAAACTTGTCATGCTGTATGATTCTGAATGTTGGGCTGTCAACTATAGGCATGTGCAAAAGACGTTCGTAGCAGAAATGAAAATGTTAAGATGGATGTGTGGTCATGCAGGGAAGAATCGTATTTCAATTGAGATTTTTTGAGAAATGGTTGGGGTGGTATCGATAGAGGATAAAATAAGAGACACGTCTAAGGTGATTTGGACATTTGCAGAGAAGGCCACTCAATGGCCTGGTTAGGAGATGCAAAGACTTAGGGGTTGTACTTGTTATGAGGGGGCAAGGAAGATGAAAGAAGTGCTGGAATGAAACTATTAAGTATGATCTCAATTACTTCAATTCAAGTCAAGAAATGGCTAAAAATAGATTTGAGTGGAGGCAAAGAATTCATATAGTTGACCCCACTTGGTGTGGGAGAAGGTTTGGTTGTTGTTTTTGTAATGCTTTGTCATTAGTAGCGTTTTTGATGAACTTTTTGGGGATGGACGTGATAGAGGCATGCTTGGCCAAATGGGGCAGGGCTACGCAAGTATGAATGTGAGTTCAAAGAGATTGTTAATAGTATTGTATGCAAAGAGGATGGGATGATGATTGATCGAGGCAAGATCGACAGAGGCAGTGCGCACGAGATCGGAGGGAGGCATGCGATGATGGAGATCAACGGCATTAAGATTGATGGCTTTGATAAAAATCTAGGAGAGAGAGAGAGAGAGAGAGAGAGAGAGAGAGAGAGAGAGAGAGAGAGGGTGCTCAAGTTTGAGTTGTTTGGGGATTGGGGGCTCTTGATTTGGTGTATTATTCTATGTTGCCTTCATACACCCCCCCGATCTCACTCTTGGATTGTAATGCCCCATGCCATCAAGGCATCTATTAAGATTTTCTAATCTTTGTTCAGTAGTCTTCTTCTCAGAGTTACGCAAAAAAATCCACTTTTAATGGCATTTTTTCTCTTCAAAAGAGCTTTGTGTATCTCTAGAAATTCCCATGACATCAAAATGAAGAATAGGGATCTTTCACCATCTTCCAATATCCAGTTATTTAGCCCACCAGGCAAAGGGTAAAAGCAACTAACGTCCACTTTTTCAAAAAAAAGAGAAAAACTACTAACATCCTCTTGCTATTGGATAAATTGAGGTAATCTTTGATCTGCCCAATAACAGCCATAATCACCACTCATTGAGGGATCCTAATACGAAGACACTAACACGTCAAAATGTAGAGAGAGGACAAATGACCTTGGATACGTATGTGAAAAAAATGTTGTGCCTTGTCTAGCCCATAAATCGAACTTTGAGCCATCCCCTAGCATTGCCCTAGATAGGTGCCTGGTAGATGGCATCAAATGGGTCAACTCCTTACAAAAAGGAGATGCTCCATTGAGTAGACTCACTCTTCTCCCAATGCATGCATCTCCCACAACATACACCTAGCTCACATCTGTCACAAGATTGCACCTACGCCCTTCACCTTTGCCATCCACTTTGAGTGCAAGGCCTCATTTATTTTTCTCAAGTCTAGCACACCTAAACCCCTTCCAAACATTGGACAATACACCTCCTTCCAATTAACCAAGTGCATACCCTTCATGTTCTTACGTGCCCCTTTCAAAAGGAGTTTCTTATTATCTTACTAAAGGAATCTTTAACCTTTCTCAACAACTCAAACACAAACATGAAGAAAATGGGAATCGCCAATAGAACCAACTTCAAGAGCACTATACACCCCCTCTAGAGAGTAGCTTGAACCTCCATCTTTCTAAGCCAACTTGTCCATTATAGGTGTCAAGAATTGACACAACGTGGAGCGTGGAGGCTCTTCTTTGGCTTGGAAAAATAGTCCATGTGTGGACTATCCACGTGTGGTGGTTGGAGGCATGGAGGAGCACCACCAGCTGCTTGGGTGGCCGGCATTGGTGGTGATGGTCATCCAAGGTGGTGGCTGGCTATTGGAAGAAGAAAGAAAGAGAGGAAAGGAGCCTTGAGTTGGAAATATTTGTATTGCTCAAGATGAAATACAAGGGAAGCCTCTCTTTATATAGAGAGAACATATCCTAATATTTGGAAACAAAAGATCATAAGAAAAGATCTTTTCTTAAGGAAAGATCTTATCTTTGAGAAAGAAATCCCAACATATTTTCCTAAAACCACTGGCATCTTAAGCAAAACACCAAAATTAGTCCTTGGACCATGATCGCCGGCTCCCTGTGGGCCCTTTATTGTGTGCCACGTGGTCCATCTTTATTTCCCAACAATAGGGTTCCAACTTATTTCCTTAATTTGCCTCATCACCAATGGTAAACGCAGGTAACTCAACTACAACTCTCTTGTTTGTGTAACTAGAATAGAAGCACACTACTAGGCCTCACCCTCCAATTTGAATAGGATGAAGGAGGACTTCTCCCTTTTGATGGTGAACTCGAAGAAGCTTCTAAAGAGATCAAGCAATGTTGCCAATTAGTCATTGCCTCCTTCAATCTCTCCACTAGAAACAAAGTATCATTTTTCATAGTGTGAAATTTTTGGTAACATCTGATTATCTCCCTATGGTGCGATGCCTCTAAATAGCCTTCCTTGCAAAGCCTAAATTAGCACCTTGTCATTGCATTGCTAGCCAAAACATGCAATAACAAGGCTAAAGGACATCCTTGTTGTACACCCCTTTGCGGTTGGACCTAATCCCCTTCAAGAAGTATGAGGTGGTAAGCACCTCTTCATCCAAGCAATCCACGTGTCTAGGAACCCTCTCTTTCGTGATGAGGACCATGGGGACTGCCGCTAAATAGAATTGTATGCTTTTGAAAAGTTCACCTTTCAAAGGAAGAGACCACTTTTAGTGCCATGACCACACTATCAATCATCTTCCCTCGACAAAAATTGATTGAATCTTAGAGACCAACTTAACCACCCCCCTCAATCTATTTGTGAAAACCTTAAAGATAATCAGGTAAATGGCATTATACAAGGAGCTCAACTTGTAGTCCTCAATTCGCCGTACAGAATCCTTCTTAAGAAGTTGGAACAAAAGGGATTTAAAGTCGTATTTGCCTATTGCAAACTCCTCCAAGGTGGTCATAACATCATTTCCCCATCACTAACCATAATTCTTGGAGAAAGGACATTGGAAATCCATTTGGCATGGGTTAACCTTTTGCATTTGAGCCCCTTAATACCTTACAACACCTCCTTTAACAAAAAAGATCTAACTAAATCATTGGTTTACTTTTGAGATAGGTAGCCACATCCCTTTCCAACCATATTCAACGAAGTGCACAACTCTTCCTTGTGAAGTTATGAAAACAAGAGGCCAATGCCTCACCAACATTCTACCTTCCTACACTATCTTAGATTGTACTTGCAACTTATTAGAAAGCCTTTTCCTATACTAAGAAAGATTATGTATATGGGTTTTTTACTTCTACATAGATCTATTTGAGTCATTTCTAGGCTTAAATTAAAGTAATTCTTTTTGACATTTCTTTGGCCTCTCTACCCCCTTTTAGGAGGTTCAACATCCAACTCTTCACATCTCATGAGTGGGCATTAACTGGCCTCCTTTGCAAATGTCTAAACCACCTTAAACGTGTTTATTTGATTATCCTCTGTTGGTGCCACTCTAACCTTTTATGTAATAATCTTGTTAGGCAATCCTTCTTTGTATGGTCATACATTTAGCTTAACATCTTTATTTCTACCGTGAATATCTTTTGCACATACCTATAATTAAAAACCTAAATATATTATAGCAGGCCTTAGAGTTTCTATATAATACTTTCCTTTATCTTTTAAGCGAAACCTCTTATCACATAAAATATTGGATGTTCCTCTCAATTTTAACCACCTTGTATTAATTTTATGTGTTACATTTCCATCGATTTCTCCATTTTATTGGAAAATGAATCTTGAATATTTAAAATAATCATTCTTCGAAATGCACTTTGCTTCATTTTTTACATCCATCCCCTATTTGTCCTTTCCATGACTATATTTACATTCCATATACTCTACTTAGATGAAGGCCTTCAACTTCTAGGATTTCTTTCTAAAGCTCAAAGTTTCTATATGCTTCATCTCTCACTCATCAACCAGCATAGATTTTGAGTCTCCTTCCTTTAACCACGTCTACCTTGACTCTTGTCTCCATTCTAACTTTTTTTTGAGATCCTTGGTAGTTACCATTGCTTGGTGCCTTTTTCTATCGACAACCTTGTCAGTGGTTAAAGCCTACGAGTCCTTTGGCCAATCTAGGTGAGAGATCTCACACAATGCCTCATCCATCATCTTCCTCCTCTCCTCTATTAGCCTCTTCCTATATTCCATTAGGTTTGTACTATCTTAGACTCTGCAAATGCTTCGCCAAAGTAATTATGGCTGCACCATGTGGATGTTGTTTGCCACCAATCCACAGATTTGTTGCTTGCCTATTCCACAAATTTTTGTTTAAACCTCTACAACAATGAAGAATTTTCATACTTGAATTGAGTTTTTGGCCTGAATTCTGCATTGGATTTGGATGTAGTGCCTACTACCAAAGGATCAAATAATACGGGTATCAAATATTTTATTTTTTAAATTCTTATTTTATGTTCTTATTTTTTTAATTAGTTGTAAATTTCCAAAGGATGTGACTATTCTAAATACCTTTGGTTGGGTTAGGCCATTTATAAATGATCCCTATCATTATGTCGAACATAGATTTGGTTTATGAAAAATAGTGTCACTTTGTGGACTTGGATTCTGTTCCCTCTTCCTCCCTTGATAGCCAACAGAGTTTGGCAATTTTCCCATCTTTGACAATGATGATATCACTAGCGTTAGAGTATTAGTTTAGTTAGAGTTTTGTTTTCTTAGGTTTGAGTTTGTTAGTGAGTTGGTTGTGCAATTTTACATTTCTAGTAGAACTCTTTATATAATTTTTCTTTCCCATTTCTCTATAGAAGAGAGGCTAGGATTATGATTTTTAATAAGATAATTCATTTTCTCTAACATGGTATTAAGGTAGTGATTTTAAGATGGAGTTTGATATCCTCTTGACTCCCCTTTCTTTGTTCTTTCTTCCACCACAAGAAAACACAAAAAAGGAAAAAAGGTTTTGAAAACCTTAACCCTAAGCAGCTTTCACGAGTGACCAACGACGTTGTCGAGTCTCATGGCCCCCAGCGAGCCACTGACAAACCCCCTCCTCCCCTTACGAGCACTCCAGCAAGCACCACCAGTCAACTCTCACAGGCAATCAGTGGAACTTGACCAAAATCGACCTCACCACTACTGCTGGGTGACTTTTGGCCTTATTCGGCTGGTGAGCATCGCCGCTAGGCCATCTAAGGCCTTGTGTGATGTCGCCCAGACCTTTAGGGCATGATAGGGTGCTTCCCAAGTGTCTTTTCTACCTATAGAGGTCTTCAACTGCCACATTTGTGGCCATCGGTGACTAGTGTTACTACGTAGAGGCCTCGTTTGGCATCACCACCTAATGTGGTGGTTTCCTATGACTCCTACCAGCATCACCCAGGGCTTGGGCATCCCTTGTTGGAGTCGCCCAATGCTGGGGACCTACCAATCAGCATTTCCAGGCCAAGATAGGCCAATGGTGAGGTTTATAGTTTGCGTTCTGCCCTTCTACGAACTTCGTTTTTGTGTGTAGTGCACATGTAGCACCCTACACATGATCTAAGTTTGCTCTTTTGCCCTTTGCGTGCATAGAACATGCTTATGTGTGTGAATTCATGCATCCTTGATTGTTTACTAATTACTAATGCATGTGAAATTGCGTACTCTGTCTGATTGCTTGACTATCTGTTCTAGTTCTCATTGCGGACACTGACTCTTCTACTGTTACTTTTGAGGCCAAGATCTTGACCTTTGTGCTTGTTCAGGGGACTATCAAGTTGTCTGGGTCCTCGAACTGTGCTCTTTGGTCATGCGCGTTTTGCATATTTGTCAGAGGATAGAAGTTGCACGTACTGACATATAGAGCTCATGGACCCAAAGTTTCTATAAAGTGCAGGAAGTGGGAGAAGGACAATATCTGGTTATGAATTGGTTGATGAATAGCATCGACCCTACTAGCGCCTTTAATATGGTAAGAAGACAACGAAGAAGATTTAGGAAACTTTGGGGAAGACGTACTCTTTGCACACGGGTAGCTCTTGTCGTTCAGACATATATAGGCATATATGGAATATCAATTAAGGTGACATGTCCTTGGTTGCGTCTTTTACTACTTTAAGGGCCCATTTACGTCGTGGGATATCCCATGTTTTTGTAGGATATCCTGTGTTTACGAAGGGGAATAAGTGAACCCGTGTTTTGCCTTCAACCTAAATTTCCTCAAACCTGAGTTTGAGTGAGGGATGAGTTATCCCATGCTCAAATCTCTTGCAATCCTTGCTTATTCCCACTTTATCCCCTATTCACGTAAACACCCCCACAGAATTATCCTAAGTTACATGTAAACACCAACATGGGATATCTCCTGTTTGCAAGTTTTTATCCTGTGGAATATATCCCGTAACGTAAACTAGCCCTAAATAGCCTATGAGAGGAGTTAGCTATATTTGGGCTTGCTAGCTATGAGATGCAAGTTACTGAGCGTGCAAAGTGGCAAACCTACCATTTTCTGGATGGCCTAGCACCACAGTACTACTTAGGTAGACCAGATTCTATCTTCTGACTTGATGCCTAATTTAGAGATAGTATATAGCTACCTTTAGAAGATAGATGCTGATGCACCACTTGTTGATGTTATTATGTCTGACACCTCTGCCCTTGTTGCTTTTGGAAGAAGTGGTTGCTCTTGTGGCTGTAGACGAGGTTGTCGTTTCTACTTTGCTTGCATTCATTGCAAGAGAGAAAATCATGCTTTTGACAAGTGCTGGACAAGTCCGTTGGGGGAATTAGACTTCCGTTGCTGAGTCTGCTATTATTGCGATTGCTATAGAGTAGTCTTCTTAACCATTTACTGCAGACGGGTTGGGTTGTCTGGGATGTTTACTGTGGAGGAAACCCTTCTTTATTGCCGTTGTTGCCACAAGTCTTGTGGCCAATACTAGTGCTACTAGTTCTTTTGATCAGAGTACTATGTCTAGAGCATTTGATCATACTACTGCACATTAAGATGGTGGGGGATTTGAGTGAGGTCCTTGTCTCCCACTCCTTATTGTCTACCTACTTGTCTACTACCGCTGCTACTTCTGCTATAATCTACTACTGCTATTACTACTGCTAGAGCCTATTACCATCTACTACTGTTGCTGCTTCTGCTACAATAGCTTACTACCACTTGCTACTATAGTTACTACTTAGGATCGTCTCTTGCCTGCCTGCCCATCCGTTGTTGTTGCGATCCACTTATCCAACTTGAAGATGTCTGGTGCGAGGGGGTGTTGAGTTTTGTCTCTTCCAACTTAAGGGAGAGTGTTAGAGCATTAGTTTAGTTAGAGTCCATTTATCTTAGGATTATATTTGTTAGCAAGTTGGTTATGCAATTTGATATTTCTAATAGAACTCTTTATGTAATTTTTCTTTTCCACCTCTCTATATAAGAGATGCTATGGTTATGTTTTGCTATGAGACAATTCATTTTCTCCAACAACTAGTAAGCATTCTGTTGTCGCTCCTTCGCTTCCTAACTTTGTTGCTTCTTGCTGTCACCTTTGATTCCCATACTAAGGGACTATGATTCAAAATGGGCATTCCAACGCTCTTAACACATGCCAAGGGGAAAATCTCAACAACATCCACTGAGAATAAAAACCTATTGAGGTTTGATATGTGCTATTCTAAAGCAATGCATCTCAAATATGCAAACAGTTCGTTGTAGTCAACTCTGCAGGCCAAGATCATTGATTAATTTCCAAAAATTATAGACCTGAGGTCTAAACTGTCCCTATCCCTGGATTTGTCCTTTGTATTTAGGGTGACATTGAAATTAACTCCCAAGAACCAAGGCTTGTCCGGAAAGGTTTGTTGCGTATCTTTGATCTTATCTCAAAGCATTGACTTTTCATCTTCTGTTGTAGGCCCATATACGGCTGTGATGAGTACTACAACCACATCTAGCAAGTTGTGAAACAGCACTGGAGCCTAGGTCCTTCCCTTCTGCTCCGCCACTTAAAGAAACCTTCCTTCTAGACAACAACAGACCACCCGACCTCCCAATAGCATCTTCCACCACTGCTTCCCCAAATCTCCCTTTCCCTAGTTCCCTCAACTCCCTCTTCCAGCAAGTTTTCAACTTTGTTTCCCACACCAGTAAGATAGCCATCCCCTATGTTATTAAGTAATCAAATGGTATTCCCTTCCCCTCCCATCCTTGGATCCCTTCACATTCCATAAAACTACCTTCATAGAAACAGCCAACGACCTCTTCCAACACATTCACCTGAGCCACACCCATCCTAGCTGCGATCGGGTTTAGGAATGTTACCTTTCTTTGCCTATTTCACTCTTCAACTCATCGCTAGGTACTTGTTGCTCCACGTGGTGTCATGCACCCAAAGCCAACAATTTAAGGCACACTTGACTTCAGAGCTTCCCTCCTCCTGTGGTCCCTGGAGCGCAAAGTTTGCCACCTATGAACATGGGAATGGCATTAGCTTGTTTAAGTTTCGCCTGGTGTCACATCGATGATTCCCTGCCTTCAAAGTTGTTGCCATACTAGACTGAACTGCAACTTAGATTGGGGGTCCTTCATTAATGCTCCATGTTTGAAAGCCAATTGAGGTCCATAACAATGGTGTCCAATTGGCTGCCCATTACTTGATCAAAAGTGGGCAATGAACCAAACTTGCGATGGTATGAATACCCGCTAATCGAAGGCTCCCAGTTCCACATGTTGAGTATGTAGGCCAGCCTGACTATGAGGGAAGTGGAGGTATGGAATGTGAAATGCCCGCTACCCTCGCTGTGTTTTCCCCAATCATGATTTAATCATCTATGATTACACTCAAGAGATGACGTATGGAGGCCCTCTGACTTTCACACACATTCAAAAACTTTCCAGAAATGTCATTTTACATCACCAAACCTGCTGCTAGCAACTACCTCCAATGACTGTCAATGGTGACTTGATCTTCATCATTCTATCTCAACTTTACGAGCACCAAAGACCAGCAGAGAGCTCCACCACCTTAATAAGTTGGCTTTTGGAACATGGGGAGGTCCTGCACTTGTACTCCAAAGAATGCAGCCATAAGCAGCAGATCTTCGAGCAACTCCACTTCTACCACTAGAAAACCTGGTGTCCAGACCCCAAGGGCCCAATCAAACTCCAAGAGAAGCCTCCAACCACTACACCTTGTCCACAATTCAACGTGTGGAAGAGGTGCTTCTATCTTTGTTATGTTGAGCATCCCCTCAAAGAGTGCCTTCTTTATGCTTGTAGTCGCTGCACTGAATCCACTGATCTCCTTGCCTTCATGCATTAGGGTCTTCATTGCCACTACCACCTCCTTGATGAAAGGAGTCCCTGAGATTACACTGCCAACCAAACATTTCTCAAGAAACTTGTGGTTGACATTGGACATTGTAGATGTCACCATCCTACCTTCCTCCTATATTCCCATGCAATACCCCAAGTTGCATTACGGAAAGAAAATATGCAACGTTTGAAGCCTTTGCACCTCTTCCATATAACAATTGATTGACACTAACCAGTGGAATGTCCTCACAAGACACAATGAAAGCAGCACACCTCTACCACATGACGGATAGGAGTACTTTGGTCCCTGGTGCATTGGTCATGCTCCCTGACTGACCTCTGTTGTCATTGGATGAGGGTCCACAACCCTCCCTCACCCTCTCTGTCTCTCCGCTCACTCATTTCTCCTTTTTCCGGAAGTTTGATGCTTCTACGAACGTAGTTCATGAGATGACCGGTCTTTCTTCATCTTTCTCTAGAGATATGTATCACTCTTGGAAGATTATGATGAAATCAAGTTGAGTAGCTGCAACTACCTAAACGTGAGACAGCATCAGAGAGGGGAAGGATGAATAGTGCTCCCTTATGAATCCAAGTTGAATGATTAACTTTGATTAATTCTTCACCATACTCAAGATATCTCATTCAAGTTCCGCAATTTATACCATCAAAGTAATAATCTGAAACCGTAATATTACTAAACCACGAAGGTAAGCAATCCATTGATGCACAGGTATTTGGAGTGGCTACTCTTTTGAGTTAGTCCATTGCTTAGGCTTATTATTGCCTTGGGACTTCTACGTGGTCTTCCAAACTCACTATTTGGGTTACTTATGGGATAACTCAATCCTTTACGGTCCAATTGGTCCTCGATCAATAGGATACCACAGTCTTCCTTAAGGGCAGGATATTATGATATTTACTATGCTTACTCTCCAAAAGACCACCAGAGGTCAACCGTTGGATTTGTCACCTTTATAGGGAAATCAGGTTATATGGTGGAGTAAGAAGCAAGTTGTGGTTTCTAGATCCAATGCATAGTCTAAGTATTATGTTATGCTGCAATATGCTTAATGCTTGTGTGTTGATGTCAATTCGCAGTTCACACCTTTTCCATTTCCAACATATGGCTTTCCTTGGAGATGTTTGGTAGTGATGAGGCTGCAATGTTCATAGCTAATACTCTAGTCTTTCCTACATGCACAAAACATGTTGAAGTGGTTTTGTCACTTTATTCGATATATTATAGCCCAATGGAAGATATCCATGCATATTTCTTATATTCATTAAAGATCTCTTTATGATGTCTCTCAAGCTGCAAGATTATAGGAGTTGACTTCCAAGTTGAGCTTCATTGATGTATGAACTCTAGCATGAGAGGGACTGTTCAAGGATTAGTTGGATTTTTGTGTTGTAAATAGTTGTATTTTGCCTTTTATGTTTTCTTTCTTTATTGTTCGTTTGCTTTTATGTATGTTTCCTAATATGTACTCCAATTCCTTAATGTTTTGACTGGTTCTTATTAAATAGGCGCAGCTATCATTAATTTGAGATTCACGGTTTGCAGTAATATTTTTTATCATAGATTTTTGTCTTGTAGTTGTTGAATTTGTCCACATCCATATATTGGTGGACTGTCCCCTTGTGCATGACCATCTCTTCCTCACTATTCGTTTTAGAGACCGTGTGAATTTGGCTCTGTAACATAAGTTTAAAAACTTCTGAACCTTGTCCTTCCCATTTTCCCGAGTGACTGACCATTCACCACAAGTGACAACTGAAAACAATACAACTTCACAAAAGTTCCATGTGAACTGTTTGTTTCTGTAGTTGTCTTTTCATCGCTTCCAACCTTTGCTATTAACTTTATTCCCATGCCCTCAGTCTACACAGGTATCTTTCTTTACGATCTACTTTAGATCTGCAGGTTAATCATTTCATTTACATGGAAAGGGAATCTTGTTCTAAGTTTTATCTTCCTGGGCTTCTTCTCATATTCATGCAGAATGGTCAATGAATAAATTGGATTTTTTGGTGCCGTGCCACCTTGCCATTCATCCATAGTTCTATGCATATCATATCTTTGGACATAGCCCACTCGGTTGGACAGGCCAATAGGCCCTCTTACTGGCCAGTTCCTAAAATGTGGGTTCCATGCTCTCCATGGAAAGGAATGGTCGATGACAGATGCGGTGATTGTGGTGTTTAAGATTATGTGCATTTTAACTGTTGCCTTTGATATTAAGATTACCATGGGACTTTATGCAACTATTTTCGTCCTTTTACAAGTTTGGTATGTACATTGTTCTCAGGCGAGATTGACACACTTTTGGTTTAAAAATCAAGATAATTTAACTTTTCATTTTTTTTGATTCAGGGATAGGGAATCAACACATCGTGCTTGGATTCTCTTTCTCCGCTTTGGCGAGGACCCCGATCTCGTTGGAGAGTTAGAACTGCCTATATGGAACGGTCAAGGGAAGAAAATAATAGTACAGAGTTTTTGATTCCAGCCAGGAATAAAATTTGCTGAATAAGTTTCAGGTGTTGAAGTTGTATCTGTTATTTATAGAAATTTGGGATGATATTCTGGAATGAAGTGCAATAACATGTTTGAGTTGGTTCGTGACGAATCAGAGGAAATTTCATGTACTTAAAAAGTAGGTCTTTATATGGAATATTACTGACTTTCCACGCCAAAGTAAACCTTATGCCTGGGTGAATTTCTGTATTCCAGCATCCTACCTTTCCAAGGTTTATGTGTTTTAAGAAAATATCCTCTCAAACATATCCTTTTCCATTCTATATTTCTGTAGTCAAGTTCCTGGGTTTTGTCTTGAAGGCTGAATCCCCAGCAAATGCCTTGAATTTATTTCTTCTTTATCCTTTTTCTCATCTGAGATGAGTAAATATGGTGATCTTGAGAAATCTCATGATCTCTCTAAATACCAATAGAAAGATTTTACCACTCTACGAAGCCCATGGTGGTATTCTTGCTCCGTTTCTTTTGACTTCCGTGAAGAGTTGTCTGCAAATATCTAAAGTATGCTTTTTCCGTTCAGCAGTGCATCTGGTTATTTACGTGCATGGAAGTAGGCTTCTTTTCTTGTTCAAGTACATGCCGAACAATTTACATGGGTACAGCCTTTTCATAATTGCACCTGTGACGTAAGAATGAATGTTCAGATGTAGATCACGCAGCTTTTAGCATGTCAAAACTATTTCTTCTATTGCATTGTGGTCTGCACTCTGAGGTGTTGTTTAGTAGACGGAATTGACATCAATTTTGCCTTTAATGTCGTGTTTGATATCTCTAATTATTAAGTCACATGATTTTAAAATTGAAGGTGTAATTTTGGATTCAGTCAATTCCACATTCTTTGTGAAATTATTTAATTTTACTTATTAATTTCATCTATTTCTCTTCAACTAAGTTTTTCCTTATTCTACTTATTTCACCAAACAAACACTCCAAATACATTCCAAGCAAAATAAAATTTCTCAATTTCTTGTCTCAATTTCTTTGACAAGATAATAAATACAACCAAACACCTCTTCATTTTACCTACTTTTAATTTTTATTCTTCTTAATAATTTTCTTATCAAAATACACCTAAGAAATGTGAAATGCTAATTCAGGAGCTCATTTGAGCTTAAGTTTGTATGACAAATTGCACAAAAGTTTTTCAATCAGCTCATATTTACACTACAACAAAGTGTGGTTTTGATGACCCAAAACATTACGAAGATAAAAGATTTGCCTTGGAAATCTTTTTAATTTTCTTTTTAATTTGTGAAATATAGAGCAATGCATAAGAAAAATGCGAAAGAAACAAAATGTATGTATGCTACATAGGGTTTTTATGCCTGTTTACAAGAACCAAAAAAAGTTAGTCATAGATGGGGATATGCAGTTACAAACATCATCATTAGATAAATATGATTAGGCAAAACTTGAATGAACTATTTTTCCAGAATAATAACAAAGAAAAAAAGATGTAAATTGAGGACAAATTTTATCTTCCATTTTTTTTTTACAAAAACCATAAGTTCTATGTCAAATACATTGAATAAAAATGATTGGACCTGTTGCCTGATGTTTCTAAGCAACAAATAAAATTAAACAGAAGAGCCTTTTAGAGCATTACTATTAAACATTGGATGGTAACGTGTCAAAAGCTGCTCACTCCATGTTGGATAGCAACAAATAAAATAGGACTTGTCGCTTATCACTCCATGTTTGAAGTGTTAAAAGCTGTTCACCTTTTTGTACACCCTGAAGTATGTGTGTGCTCATTCGAGGAAGGTAAAGGTATCATGTCTACTTGAGTGGACGAAATTAATGTACAATTTATGAGTAGCAAAAATTATCAAGAGTTTTTGGGTTGAACTTTCTAGCAAACATATAACATGGCCTTAATATCCATTCCACTTGCATGGTCTTCTCTCTTCTGCTCTCATCACTTGTAATGTGAAATGATTCTTTTGTAGATATGTAATGCTCGAAAAGTTCTGGACTTACATTACTAGTCGTGTGATTTGGGGTATCATTTTCTTTCAAACCAATCTATGAGGACAGCCGACCAATTTGCAATTCCTATAGGTTCGACCATATTAAATAGAGTAGGCAAGTAATTTTCATTAGCGAAGCAATTCTTTTGTTCTTTCATACCTGACTTGGAAAAAGTTAAATATATCGTAGTAGAGGCTATTTGTCAAAATTAATAAAGCATGCCACTAGGAGATTGAGAACAACTAAGAACCCTCTAAAAAGTTCTATATGTCAACCTTAGGTAACATATGTTTAGAATATCTCCCAGAACCATTAGGATCCTAGAAAAGGTTAATGAAGCTAGCATTCGATCTTATGAGATAGCTTTAGACACACAAGCAACACCTTTCTAACACCTAGAATATCTATCTACCTAGAATATCTATCTTATGCAAATTTATCTGAATGCTTGCATCAAAGATCATATCCCCATAGAATAGATCCTCCATTGGCACTCGTTATCAACACATTGGAGCACCACTTAGAGCGTGCCACCAAAGAACATTGTGTTCATTAATTTTTTTTGTATTTTTTATTTTATCTTATATTTTGTCATAATATCACATATGAAACTAAATCAAGAGTTTCGTGTTGATGTTAAAATATCCTTTCTGTTAATTGTCTTGTAAAGGGTAATGTTAACGCTTGTTAATCCTACTCCTAATGAAGATGATAAAACCAATCACACTATTGAACCATTCTCTCTTGAGGAAGTATTTTGCCAAGTTTTATTAGATGAGCATCTTAGACAAATAAAGGGTGGTAGTCATGGAATCATAATGATTAATTGGCATGGAAGTCATGGATCCTCTTCACAATCATAGAAAAATCAAAATGTTAATGCAATAGTGGCATCCCAATATACTCAATTAGTAGAAGCATATCAAAAAATCGAAGAGATCCTTCACAATTTCATTAGATTGAAGAGCATGGTTGAAGGATAAGTATCTCTGTAATTTTAGTTTGATCAAGATTTAGCATAGAATGAATAATAGCTTTTCTTCCTTTTATGGCTTAGATGTGTAATTTTTAGTTTCATATGTGTAAATTTTGATCTTTTGAATTTCGTACTTATGTAAAAGACTATTTTCGTTACTTACTTTTTAGAATAGAAGATGAGTTATTACTTAAATTATGAGTTTCTTATTCTTTTCTTGTAAATAAAGTACATGTATGTATGATGCGTTAGTAGTAAATTTCATGAATGAAAGTGTAAATATAAATTTTGAGTAAATACTAAACTAGCATTAAATATGGTTATGCATTTTATTTCTACTTAGAGGTATTATCCACGATTTTAATAATTATTGGTAAAAGTTACTCTTACTTGGCACTAAACGTAGTTGTCATTAGGAGGTTTAGCAACATTTGAATCACTTTTGAGTGACAGTTGCAAGTGTTACAAGTAATTTGGAATATCGGTTTACATTTTATTAATGTTATAAATTATCACTAAAGTAAATCTTTTAGCTATGGTTCCAAAGTAGTCGCTAAAGGTCTATCATGTTGTAGTGAAATAAAAAATTATTGATGATATTGGTTCAAATGTAAAAATTGTATTTAATTTAGATACAAAAATCACTGATGATATTTAATGTAGGTGTAAAAATCATCAGTGATACTTGATTTCTTTACGTTTTCGCAAAGTAGAGGGGGGTTGAGTGGTGTGGATACGAGATTCTTGCGTACATGTAGGCTAACATGTATAATACAAGGTGCATTAATGCACCCTATCACATTTTGGGTTGAGGGCAACGAGATAAGTTGTGGGATTGAGTTTTATCCTAAAATTTCCATGCCCCTGTTGGGATAGATACATTTTGTGATAGGGCTATGATAGCTACAACAAATATCCTAACCTATATTACCATTGACATGTGGCAACCGAATATTTGTGCACCTGTAAATATTATAAACCAAAATTTATAACAAGAAAAGGCTTTTTCCTTTGCCACTACTGTTGGAGATTCTTCTTGTCTTTGGAAAATGCATGTATCAACAACCAAAGGGTCTCAATACCACAACATTTTCTTGGGCTGTGCAATCTGCAAAGCTGTCTAAGATTTGGAAGAATCCAAAGACCATTCATGTCAAACACAATACCCCAAAGTAAAAGCAACTTGCTTTGTCTCATATCTTCGAGGCAACATAAATTTTGCAAAAGGAAGATTAGCATCTTAAGGGTTAGTTTATTTGGAGGGTTAATGAAGTGGTGTTAAGAAATATGAAATTTGTGTCAATCTTCAATTTTATTTATTTGCAGAGTGATGTTAACATCAATTTACGTCTACTTGAATTGGTGTTAAGTTGAAGTGTTAACCCTTATAGTGTTTACTTGTAAGTGGTGTTAAGAATTTGAATTAAAGATCGCGAGAACACAATAAAATCGTAGGACTTAAATACAGATTTGCCTAAAACTAATAGCAACTGGTGTTAGATAAACTAATGTTAAAAGTTCTTAACTCGTGTAAATCAAAAATGGGTTAATCTTAAGGGTTAATCTCTGAAAAAAGGAAATTAACCCCTCGAGTAAATTAATCCTAAAGAAAAAAAGAGCTTAACACTTTAATTAATATGTCTTTTTTCTATCTGATATATTTAGCGGGTTCTGTGGTCGAAAGAAGCTCTGATTATTCCAAAATTAATATTTCATAACCTAAATATACAGGAGGCGATGATAGCACATGCAAGCTCATTCCACCTTAGTTTAGGACGGAACAAAAGAACGTCCATGCATATAGCGAACTCGATATTGGAATTTTCTAAGTCAACTTGATAATTTCCAGCTAAATTAACAAGACTTAGTTCCAGCTATGCGTCGCGAGACGCAGTCCGGTTTAACGTCGCGATTGCCCACGACTTAAATGGATCGATTCATCGGTGTACTGTTTGTCGAGACCGATGGATCATAAATCGCTCGAGTTATGCCATCCACATCTTTAGATTTTTTTCCTCGAGATATCTTGTACGTAGTGATCTAGATGCTTCTAAGGGTGGATAAAAAAAATCTTAATAAAAAATATGATTTTTGAAAGATTTCATTTGATTTCGATTCTACAAATCAACTGAATCGAAAAATCCATTACTTGGTTACGGATTTTATTACTTAGAAAATTTCCTCAAATCAAATTGAGCTATTTTATATAAATATATAAAAATATGGACATTTTTCTTTAACATAGTGCTCAGTTAATATCAAATTAGCAATACAAATTTCTTTATTATTTTTATAAGCTTTTTCCTTTATTGTATAAATGAGTATTATAATGTTACAAGTTAATGACTTTTAACTAATTTTATACATCTCTATTACAAGCATCATATTTGTTATTCTTTTTATTTTATTCTTTTAATCACATGAATCAAATAACATCTCTTTAATAATTTTCTTTAATTATATCTCCATTTATGATAATTTAGATCATCAAATCTATTATCAAATGTTCATGCTCTGTTTGTATCTTTCCAGCATCGTGTGAAAGGCCTTTAATTAATTCTTCAATGATTTAATTATGGGTTTTCCATCTATTTATAAGTTTTGTAACTTGAATGTATGAATTAGCCAACAAAAAATATGTTCAAATATTCATCTTGTCATATCAAATAATTTAAAGAAAGTGGTTTAACAAAGAAGAAGTACATTTTTTCCTTCATTTTCTTTTTAGTAAAGTTAAATATTCATTATATAAGAATTATAAACTTGAATTTGGAGAGTTTTATTACAAGGGAAAAGAATAAGCATCCTTGAGATTCATTGGCATTACTTTATACGAGTAGGAAGAATGATAAGAATGTCAAATGATTCAATCCCATCACATCAAGCTATCATTCGATGTCATTATAATATCATGTTAATTAAATAACCAAATTGTTGATCACCCTTACTATCAATGTTATTATCTTGAGACATACATTACATTTAATTTAATAGATCAATCCATACAAATTATATAAGTGTCACTTGGAATTTGTGAGCAGGAGAACCATTTGAATGATTACCCTTGAACTCCAAACGAAGTCCACAAATTCTCTTTCTTTGCGTCTCCGATTCCTTCTTCTATCTAACCAAAAAATATCCTTGGATTCGATGCTCAAAATCCCTATTTATAATTTTTGGGGGAAATAGAATTTTTTTTTGAAGTTTTCTCTCCTTTGAGAGCTTCCCTCCACGTGTCCCAATCATCTTTCGCCATGTGCATTTTCTTTGACTTGCTCAATGATGATGCCGTATACATAAATTGGTTTGAAATTGTTGTTTTTTCCGGAGCTTTATTTATTTTTCCTCGTTTTACTTAAGAGTTAACCCTTTCTACCCTTACAGGTACCTACGCATGGTACGATATATCAATTAGAGTCGGTCTTTTCTCACTTCTCATGGGTACTCAGACTTTTGATCAAGTTATGTGGCTGTTCATGTCAAACTCAAATTTATATTGGCACCAAAGATCAATGGATTTAATATTTAATAAAAAACATCATTGCTACATTTATCGTTTGCCGGTCATATATAGCCGAGTATCTGTCCATCCAAGTATTAATTTTCTCGCGCATTTAAGCATCCTTTGCCTGAGTTCCAAGTTGTCAACATTTCCGACTGTTTTTGACTTACCACGTTGTTGGATTTTTCGGGCGTGGACTTTCCAAGTTGTTAGTTTACCTTGTGAAATATCAACCATGTTTGTGAGTCTTCTTTTAAAAATTATTAAATCCACTGTTATTTAGAAGATACTTTTCTTATATAATTTATTAAGGAGGGTGAAGTACAACTACTTTTATTATATAGAATAGATATATAAATATGAACATTATATGCACATGAAGGCTTGGCTATAACCACTTGCTTAAGCCCAATACTTACAGCCCCCAAATTCCCTTACCGGGGTTCGATCTCCATCCAGTGTCTCAACCTTCCCAATCCCACGTGCTCATCGCCCTCTTGTGATCCTGTCCATTGCTCTTCCACCCTTCCCCGCCCGATGGTTTTAATTAATAAATCAATATTGTCATGTCGTTTTAGATTCATGGATGGGTTCTTTCTGAATTGAATCCGTTGCTAGGTTGAACTGAAAATTTCAGATTTTAGGCTGAACCAGTTCGATTACGGTTTGAGTTTTCTAGCGAAAATTGAGAATTCAGTTCGGTTCAAAAAATATATAAAGATCAAGCTAAGCTGATTTTGCACGTACCTAAATGCTTCCATCGTGAAGTAGCACCAAGTGGAGAAAGCATATACTCCAGTGGGTCTTCTCATCCATCCTTTCTTCTGTGAGTCATTACAATGCCATGCAACTAGAGGGCTTGATCGATGCTGAGTGTCTGCTGAAGCTGTCGCCATTACAGAAGCAAACACCTGTTTATTTTTTATTTATTTACGTTTGCATTTTACATTTCTTCGATCAAGGGACCTGGTTCCTCGATTTTAGGGCTGATTCATGTAACCCTTTGCAGTTGACAATAAATCTTCTTCCCAGGCATTCTTCAGAACTCAATTTCCCACACCCATTGGATTGGAGGGCGGGGAGATCGATGAGACAGAAGTCAACTATGAGGATATGCGTCTCCCTTTCTTTTGTTTTGTTTTGTTTTGTTTTGTTTTTTTTTTGTGGTCACAGGGAGGTTATTATTTATTTTTTTTGCGGGTTTACTCTTTGATAGTGTGCTCATTGATGCATGTACGGGTACTTCATTGGATGCGTTTCTTCTAACATCTTGAATGGTTCCCCAGTCAGCTGGGATGGTGATATATACATTGGTGAACCAAAGACCTGATTGAAAGAACTGATCGTACCGATGGCACTTGGGGGAGGTGCATCTTGTCCAATCACCATTCAGATGGCGTGTGGTGCGGTCCCACACGCCCTTTGGTCCCATTGATACCGCCACGCCTACGTTCTGCGCACTGCCCCCTCCCCTCACTACTACCGCTGCACCCATAGCCGTCGGATCAAGGATGTGCGTCTATCCGGCGGCCTCCTTGTTTCCGTGCCGATGCAATCCACCAGGAGTAGAGGGTAAAAGCTGCCACGCCTATCACTCCGCACCTGACGAATGCAATACGCATGCAATACCTGTGTTAATTAAATTAAAGATGCTCTCTTGTTTATCAATTGTAGGGGCCATCCAGAAACGATATTGGCTCGTCATATATATATATATATATATATATGGCTCTTTACCATAACCCTCGAGTATATGCATTGTGTTTCATGGCCGCTTTCTTCTGGAAGTGATCATGCAGGCAGGCAATCGCAAGTTTGTAGCCCAATACGGCATAGTTCGCTGGTAGGGGCCGGTACCATTTTGCTCTCGGTAGGTATTTGGATCAATTTAAGCTCATTACATGCATGAAGGCCGACGGGCAGTAGTGTGTGGTTTTTATCCGGATTCTGCTTAATTTTATGGTATTGTTATCACGTCAATTGACTTGCGGGTTTCGGGGCCTTCGGTTGTCGAAGGAGTTAGCAGCCTCACATCTCGATCTACGAAACAAGAATTTGAAAGCCGTCCCTAGATTGATCAAATAATATTTACTTACATTTTGGTTACTCCACTTCATCCTTAGTTGGAGCATTGCTGGGTATTTGAATTAATTATTCTAGGGACAAGAATCAAATTATCCCGATTACAAACTTCCCGCCAATGATTAGTTTAATAGCGTGCTTTAAATAAACAATTCCCCGTACCAACTGGTTGTTCTTGCTTTGGAATCTTAAAGTTCCTCAATCATTTGATGCTTCGAAAATAATGGGAAGGTCTCCAAGAGTGTACTGTTTATTTATTAAAAAATTCCTCGCGTTCTTTTGCAGGTTGGCTGGCGATTGCAGGAGGAATATATCCACCACCATCTTCGAAAATGCCTTTTCTCATTTTAACACAAGTACCAGTAGTGCAGCACACAACCGCGCAGAGGATTTTGGCCTTCTATCATTCCTCACATCCTTCAATTTTTTTTTTACTTCGGTGCTTAAAGATTAATTTAAATACGTAAGCGGATTCTCGTATCTATAGATAAAACGTGATCAAATCATCCCACCTCGAAGGTAGAGTACCCAGATCCAAGTCTTATTCATCTTTTGGTGTAATGGACCCTCGAATCTCTCTAGTTGCCAAAAAAAAAAAAAAAAAAAAGAAAGCACAAGCCAAAATGATCTGATGTGTCCATTCGTATCCTTGAGATGTGACGGTTGGCACGGGAGGGCAAGTGATACGAAATGGTGAATGCGTCCGGTAGTGAAAGAACATCAATTTTCTAGGTAAGCAGAATGATAATGTTAAGAAATGGTGTTAACTCTTAATATATATTATCTTACTCTCGAGAAATAACCCTCCGTATGCTCTCACATTTTCGGCACCCATTTATCACTAGCGGACAAAAGGAGGTGCGCAATATCTCTAGCATAACCCGCATTTCCATCTTCCACAGATTATACTTGATATATAGTGGGAAAGAAAGTATGGACAAGGTTTTCCATCATCATATATGTACTTCGTTTTATCTGTAAGAAAAGAAAACACTCTAGTTACATACGTTATCCGAAGAAAACAAGATGACATGGATTTGCAACCTCTATGTAATCTGTAGTACGTTTTCACGTCTTGTGAACTTCATGCTATGACCTTAGAATTTTATGCATTGAAACAGTACCATATCCAGTCGTGCCGCTCGACATGTATGTAAGTAAATGGAGGCTTGACATATATAATAATTCAAAAGGCTCCATACAGCAGTTGCTATTTCTCAACCTTTATTGGCTATAATGACAACATATTCTAATAAAGGAAAATTAACCTTATATATAAACTAGCTTTATGCTTTAATTATAGCAGATCCAAGAGGACCATCTAGCAACATCCATGCCTAATGGTTATCCTTACTCAAAAAAAAAAAAAAAAAAAAATCCATGCTTAAACCTGGGCTTAGATATATGTCCCTAAATGCTTATATAGTGCACACTCTCAGAATTCTAATTTATCAGGGTTTGTAGTAATAATCCTCGCAATATTACATTGGCTGTCCTGATGATGGAATCACTCTTTCCTCTCCAACATTTTCTCCATTTGGATATGAATACCTCATCAAAGCGCCATCCTTAATTCAGTGAATCAAAATTGAGGTGTGAAGAAAGCTGCCTTTTCCTTTCAATTAATATATATATTGTATGTTGGCATGCAAGGAACCATTTTGAGAATGCTTGGTTCGCTTCCCCCCTGTGCTAAAGTTTGCGGTAGCATGTAGGCTCCAACTTCCCACCTGTCCACTCCCTTTACCACTCATCCCCACTAACCCAGAATTCCGGGCTCATGTCTCCTCCCACACCTTCACCAAACACCTGCATATCTGCCAAAGGGTGGGGCACAGTAGCACCTCCCACCCACCACTATAGATTCACAGGTCTGCATCAGTACTATATATGCTGATTCCCCCCCTTCCTTTGCTAAAGCCCTGGCATATCCCAATCTCAACATCTTGCGAGACCCTTCTGGCCAACAATGGCCCCTCCAACCCCCATATATGCCCCGCTTGTCACTTCAACTAATAACCCTAATGATCAACACATAATCTGCAACACTGAAGTACTCTTGGCTCCCCCAACACTGATCATATCCATCTGTAGCGTCGACATCGACGTAAAACGTGAATCGACGTAGCGGACACACAGCTACGTGGACGTTAGTCCCTGTTTCCATACGGGAAGGAAATCGCATGGCAGTGAACACGACTCCACCCCGCTGAAAACCCTAATCCTTTTCCTAACCCCCACGAACCCTAACCCTAACCCTAAGCCGAGGGCTGGGGCCCCACGCGCTTACTTTTTCACCCCTCGGTCTCGCTTTGGTCTTGACTTGGCGGTGGGGCCCGCCCCTTCGGCTGGTGTGCTTGCTGAATGAATGATAAAGAACACCTGCACGTGGAGTCTGAGCCAAGTGCCTCTGCCACTACAGTCAAGTATTTACAATACAAAGAGAGATATGTACAATTAGAGACAGTGGTGCGTTTGTTTCCACCTAAATATCATATTTGGATATTTATATATATATATTTCGAGAGAGCAGTCCTTTTGCTTTGAAAAAAAAAAACCAACTAATAATATCCACTCACAGTGTTTGTTCCTCCTTGTAGTCCCCAATCCGATGCCTCCCATCTACATTTTTCTTGTATATAATATATATCTCCATATATATCTTTGATATCTCCGGAGCTGTCAACCTACAGTTGGCCTTCAGATACCCCCTCATGTTGACGTGATTGTCTTATAATTTGCCGTAAACGAGTGAAATCAGCTTCCACCTCCCTCGATCTATCTGTATCCCCTCTCTCCATCACACACACACACACTCTCTCTCTCTCTCTCTCTCTCTCTCTCTCTCTCTCTCTCCCCCCTGTCCCCTTCGAGACGATCAGATTTGCTGCCCTGCTCTTTCCCTCAAATCCATCTTTGGCCCCTACATCTGTTTGCGTGCATCTGCTTGCCCATTTCCAATAGAGAAGGGCGGAGGGCTGCTTTAGCCACATCCACATCCGCCTCTCTTCTTCGATCGTATCATCATATGTGATCATGGAAGCCGACAGCGTCGGCGGCGGCGGCGGCGGCGGTGGCGGCCGGAGGATCAACTTACCCCTGCAGCTCCTCGAGAAGAAGGACGACGACGCGAGCTCGAGCTCCCGCTACCCTCCTCCCCTCGCGGTCCCCACCACCGCCGAGGCCCCCAAGAAGCCTCCCCCCAAGCGCTCCTCCGCCAAGGACCGCCACACCAAGGTCGATGGCCGCGGCCGCCGCATCCGCATGCCCGCCTTGTGCGCCGCGCGCGTCTTCCAGCTCACGCGCGAGCTCGGCCACAAGTCCGATGGCGAGACCATCGAGTGGCTCCTCCAGCAGGCCGAGCCCGCCGTCATCGCCGCCACCGGCACCGGCACCATCCCCGCCAACTTCACCTCCCTCAACATCTCCCTCCGCAGCTCCGGCTCCAGTATGTCCGCCCCCTCCCAGCTCCGCGGCCCCGGCGGGTACTACAACCCTGCCGCCGCCGCCGCCGCCGCGCAGGCGCTCCATCTGCGCGGCGCCGCCGACTGGGACCGCCCCGTACCCCCACCCACCGACAGCCCCTCCACCACCCTCCTCAATTTCCAGTCCACGGGAATCACCGCCGGCCACAATTTGCAACTATCGAGGCAGAACGCGAGGGAACAGCCCTTCTTCGACGCCCCGGAGGCATCCCCCGGGACCCTCGGCAAGCGCCCGTGGGAGCAGCACGAGAACCAGAGCCAGACGCAGATGGCCGGTTACACCCAGATCGTCTCCCCGTCCCCCAACGCCCCGGGGGGCGGCGGCCTGTGGATGCTCACCAACCCCAATTCCCAGCAGGGGCTCGTCACTGCTGCCGCCGCCGCTGCCTCCGGGGTCGACGCGTCCTCGGTGTGGGCCTTCCCCTCCATCGGGAGCACCGCTGTGTTGCGTGGCTCCGTGCCCAGCGGGGGGCTTCATTTCATGAGCTTCCCCGCCGCCCACATGGCCCTCTTGCCGAGCCAGCCGCTCGGCCTCGGGCCGGCCGGGGAGGGTGGGCAGCCCATGGGCGTGCAGCTGGCCTCGCTCAACGCGTACCACCACCCTGCGGGAGGAGCTGGGACGCCGTCGTCGGCGGAGAGGGTGCCCCCGGGGCCGTCGCAGCGGCACCACCACCCTCACCCCAGCGACCGGCACGACACGATGAGCACGAGCGATTCTTAGTGTGTGTGCATGATGAAGTTTGGTCCGAGAGACATTGATGCTGTGTGTGGCCTCCATTTGTTTGGGGTATTATGAGAACATTTTAACACAGCACTTGCGCATGCATGGTTTACACTTTTGAGTTCCGGCCACATGATCTCCTTAATTTCCTTGAGGAAGAGGGGGCTCTAGCTACTTAATGGCTATATGTGCTTGTGAGATTTGAGAGATATGCCAATTAATTGATTGCTGAGAGTGTCTTCTTTGACGAGGGGTTCTGTTATGGTGATCGATCATTGATTTGTTTGGAGCATCAATTACATGGTCATTGATCGTTTAACAACTTTGCTCGTGTTGGTTGGTTTCAATAACGAAGACCTTACTTGTAGAGAAGCTAGCGATCCGCCCGTTGGAGTGGACATTGATTGGAGCAGAGTGCTAGAAGACAAAGAGGTATGTATGTGTGCACTCAAACCAACCGATATTTTATACCTACAAGGAATTGCTTGCTGCCGTCTTACTCAACGTAGTGTGTTGTCCCTTTCTACATAGTAAATTGATTAACGCGATATGTCGATCATAATTAGGGTCTATCATGGGTAGTTAAGCGCATATATTCCTCTCCAGCTCATTGGTGCATGGATGGAGTATATGTAAACGGCAGGGGACAGGAGGAAGCCAACGATCTTGCTGTTTCGGCATCTCCTTTTTTTGTTGAACTCGATCGTCCACATTCAACGCTATATATATTTCTCTTCGACCCGCATATCTTAATGATTTGGTCTTGCTTTTGTGTTGATAGATCATGGAACCCTCGCTTTGCAACGAACACCGTTTGAACTCAGGACCAGACCGCCATTACTCGTTGGTTGTCACTTTATATATTAACCTTGGGAATGCCAATGGGATACTTTCCCTTTATAATTGCATGACTTGATGATACTGGTGCTCATCAAATATGTTTTTGTTTGTTTTGAAAATTCTTCCCCTCAACTTTGAAAGTGCAGTGCTTAATTCGTAGCAAAGCTAAGAATTTGACACGGGTTCCCTTCAACTGCACCATGCATACCACATGAATAATGTTAAGGATAAATGTTAAATACGTATAATACACACACACACACACACACACAACTTTATTGTATTCACTTCTTCAGTCTTCCTCATGTTTTTCCTGCTTTTATGTATTTTTATTTTTCCTTTATCTTCTTTGAGTGCTTCTTTATAAATCGGATGGCGAGCCCATCAACGATATATTCATTCAGTTGTTCCCACAATAAGGGTAACGTTTGATTAGGAGGTAGAGCAGATGCATATTTGCATCAGGGTTTGCCCCCAATGAAAAGAAAATTTAAAGCATAACTGACCTAAATGATGTTCTCAGTGAGACCGACGTTGAAGAAATCAAGATCCACCTAAAGCATTTTTTTTTTCTTTTCTTGATATTCCCTTCACTTGCACCGATATATAAGCATCCTCCATTAAATATTATCGAGATCGAATCCAACTTTACCAATTTAAGCGATAACCAATGCCAAGGGATGATGTCCTTTCGATGATTTATCCTAGGGATTGAAGAGGCCCGCTTTTATGATCCACACTGAAAGCCACAAATCTCAATCTCCTGTTCCACTACCTGTTGTCATGGTAGGAGAGGGAGGCTATGGTGTGTGTGTGGGCTGCTCCATCTGGGGGCATGGAGCTGTGTGCATGCAGGAAATTCCAGCAAAAGCCAACGCGCAGGTGCATAAAGCCACGAGAGCGACAGGGTGCTGATGGATCCACGAGCTCATGTCGGTCTCTCTGCTCGAAACATTAAAGCTGTCAGCCCCAAAAATTACACCCCAAAAGCGTGAATATACCCCTGACAAGTACACCATACACAATACGTATACATGTGTAGATACATACACATACATGCATTTGTAGTCATTTGTGTGTGTGTGTGTGTGGAGTTGCCCGGGTGGAAACATGCAATATATGCATGGGAAATTTGTCATCTCATATGGCCAAGTGGGTGTGACGACTTGTGATCAAGTGGTCGGGGGTGATGATTTGTTGGGAAGGCAAAGGGTGAGGGGGGTACAACTCATAGTTTGTTCCGGTGTCACCCTCTCTTGAGAGAATTGTGGTGATGGGGAGCACATGTGCTGCTGCTCCATAAGTGGCTTCGAGGCGTGAGGTGTGGTGTGGTGTGGTGCAATGGGAGGCATTTATACCCCGCGTCTTAAAGCGAGGTTGTGGCGATGAAAGATGTCATCTGTACTTGTTGCCTGTGGAGGCATTTGAGGTTACTATTCACCCAGCTCATGAGCCACTCTGGCCCTCCGTCGGTTTTTTTAGCTCTACATAATTGAGGGATTCGAGAGGTTTTGATTTCCTTTCTCTTTTTTTTCTTTTCTTTTCCCTTTTCTTTCCCACTCATTTTTTATTTTTGACTCGATGAAGATGGTGCGACATATTCATGAATATATACTCTCTATAGCTTGTTTAGTGGGCTGCTTAGGACACTTATGTTTATTCATCACTTAGCTTACTTTTCCTTTGCACTCATTTGTTCACCACTTAACCCACCTCTCAATTACGTTGAGTCAAAAGAATTAACTCAGTGCAAATTTATTCCAACCCTCTTGTGAAATAAGTTTAACTTAATAAAATTCTCAAACATCAAAATCTATTTATTTTTATCATTTTATTCTATTCTTTCATTATTCCTCTACTTGTTCCACAAACCTCTTCCTTTTATCAAACACCAGCTATGTATTTTCTATTGCTAGAATGGTGCCAAACAAGATTGAATTTTCCAAATGATGAAAAATATAGAGAAGGAAATGAAGATGTTACTAAAAATTAATTCTATATAAGTTACCAGTGTAAAATTCTTTAACATAGTCTCACATTAAAAAATCATCAAACTGAGGGGTGGGATACATTGGGGAGTAGTATTTTATAATTTTGGCTTCAATATTTTAACAAGAGGCTTAATTCTTCCATTCATATTTTCTACTTTGTGCAATCATGTGAGATTCTTTAATTTTGTTTTGGTTAGTCCATATGAAGTGATGACTGCCTTAAATATTTGCTTGAGGAATCGAATGAAAGTTCCCTATAGATTTTACCATTAAATGGGAAAGCGGGAAATGTGAATGGTGTGTTGAAACAAACACACAAATTAATCATGAATATGCACATTGATTTACAATGATTGTTCATGCAAGTTGGTTTAGTACCAAGTCTCCTCATTTTAGATTTTCCTAATTTTCTCAAAAGAATCAACTATTAGCATAGAAATTAGGCTGCTTGACTCATGGAAGTAGGCTAATCCCATTACTAGAAAAATGGGTTATACCGTTGGTTACTTGTCGTTGGTTATTTCAATAGACAGTGAAAATATTTTTGCCATTGCTTATTCAAACAAGCGATGGCAAAGGTTAGTACTCAACCTACCATTGACGATTGAGCGACGCGGTAGTCATTAATATTTACCGTCGATTTATTAAGCGACGAAAAATATATTTTTCCCATCGGTTACTGGAATAAACGATGGCAAAAGTTGGTAAAAATTATAGACAAAAATTTTAGATGTGATGATGTGTACCCTTTGCTGTCGGTTTGGGGAATAAGCGACGGTAAAAAATTTGCATGTGAAATTTGGGTGGGATTAGTGACTTATATCGTCTATTATTGGATTAAACGATGGTAAAAGTTAAGTTAAATTTAGTGTCGAAATTTTGGGCGTGCTGGAGAGGTAACCGACAATATCATTTGCTGTCGATTTTTGAGAGAACCGATGGCATAAGTTCCTAAATCTATTTAGGCACTGTGGCTTACTATTCATCTTCCTTATCTCCAAACCCTTGCACTGCCCCCTCATGTCGCCCCACTCGTGCTGCCCCCTTGCGCCGAGCACCTCCATACCCTCCTTTTCCTTGCGTTGCCCCCTCCTCTGCAGGTGAATCCTCGTCCATGTCGTTGTTGTCCCCCCTCCTTCTCCTTCTCCTCGTCCTCCTCCTTAGCGCGTCGCTCCCCTCCACCTCCACGGTAGCTCACCCTGCTCCTCCTCCTCCGCTGCTCCTCACCCTCTTCCTCCTCCGCTAGCATCGTCCTCCTCCACCTCCCTGGCCCGACGATGCCCTCCTCCTCCTCTTCCTCGGTTCTGACCCATCCTCCTCCTCCGCTTGCGCCCCCCTCCTCCTCCTCCGCCTGCGCCCCCCTCCTCCTCCGCCTGCTGCCCCTTCCTCCCTGGTTCCTCCCCCTCCTCCCCGAGTCACCGGTGCCACCCTCCTCCTCCTGACCGTCCCCTCCTCCTCCTTAGCTCCCCCCTCTTGCTCCACTTCTTTAGTAGGACCCCCCTCCTCCTCCTCCTCCCCCTCCTTGGTTCCTCCCCTCCTCCTCCACCTTGGTTCCTCCCCCTCCTCCTCCTTGTCCTATTGGCCTCCTCCTCCTCCTCCTGTAGACCCCATCCTCCTACTCCTCCCCATCCTACTGCCCAATCCTCCACCTTGTCCTATTGGCCTCCTCCTCTTCCTCCTCATCCTATTGCCCCTTCCTCATCCTCCTTCTCCTATCCCTGCCGCTGCCTGACGACCTCCTCTTCCTCTTCCCCCACTACCCCCTTCCTCCTCCTCCTCCTCTTAGTGCTGCCTATGCGGTTGGCCTTTCTCCCCCTCTTCCTCTTGTCCTCCTAGTCCCCCTCTTGTCGCCCTCCTCCTCCTCCTCCTATTGCCGTCATTGCCGTCGCCTTAATTTTATAAGTTGTAAATTTTTGAATAATATGATAATATGTTATTTAATTAATTGTGTTTATGAAATTACAGGTTATCGGTGATGATCATTCTCGGAAGCTGTAGTTGTTAGAGGTATAATTGTAATGTTTTTTATTTATTGTAATAATATTTTAGGCTTTTGTTAGATGGTGTGGCTTGTATGATTTATTGTGAATGTGAGGTGTGCCCACTTGTTTGATTGAATGAAATTTAATGTGGGGAGTGCCCACTTTTATGATGAGTATTATTTTGCTATGTAGGTTTATAGAAAATTGAAAATATAAAGGAAAACTCTATCAATTTTTTTTCAAAAATGTTTCAATATTTAGTTGGGATTAATATATGTTGTTTAGGTTTGGTATTAGGTTGTGTATATGGTGCTTGGCCTAGGATTTTAGGATTTGAGTTGGGAGAGGGTTATGGTGGTTGGGTTGGGTTAGGGTTTAGACGTTTGGTTTGGGTCAGGGTTAGGGTTTTATGATTTGATAAGGGTTTAGGTCAGGGTTAGGGTTTTCGCTTGCTCTCGCCCTTGGTTTGCATGTTTAGTTTGGGTTAGGGTTTAGAATTATAATTATAATTTATTATTTAATTAATTTTACTTTTGAAATTGTAGGTTACCAGTGTTGGGTACACTAGGAGGTTTTAGTAGTTTGAGGTATATATATACATTCAATCTTTTTAATTTAATTGAATGATATTGTAGTTTTTTTGTAAAGTTTTTAATGTTTAAATTAGTTATTGTTTAGATATACACACTTGCTAAATAAGATATATGCATGTGAGGCTAAACATTAGATATTCTAACCCCTAGGGTAAAAGTCCTCCGAGTCAAATTATATCCAAATTACTCGCCCGTCGAGACATATGATCATGTTATACGAATAATGCAGGAAGTGTATATATACTTCACTTACATGCATGATGTGTTGTCTTTGTAGCATGCCATAAGACTCAATCGACTTTAGTTCGGTAAAGTATCGAACTAAAGAAGGTCTTTAAAGATTTGATGATAACTTAGTTTTGCTCGTTACATGTAACCATGTGCAGTGAAATTTCGATTGTTTATTCCTGCTCTTCTCTGGTAAACCAACTAATCTTATCTAGTTTCCTGTAGTGCCCTTAATTGGGTGTTAAAGGAAATATAGCTAAGGTTGGTATTAGGGGGAATACTGAAGAAGTGTGGGGAGATATCGTCAAAATTTCACCATACTAAGGTTACATATAATGGGAAAAACTAAGTTATCATCAAATCTTTGAGGATGGGCTATAAAGTGAAAATCTCAATCAACATACATATCATTTGGTCATTTCCCTGACTAATAAGTGATTTGTTTACATTAAATTTTAGGTTATAATGGATAAATTTTGGATTGGAATGTGGGGTTCAGATTACACCAGATGTAAGGATGGAGTAATTTCATTCCTAGATTGGATCTTTCATGACGATAGGAAGACATTTAGGCGAAGAGGTCAACTTGATAATATCTTCTGCCCATGCAGAAGATGTTTAAATAATTCCTTGCATGATTGTAATACTATACTTGATCACTGCATTTGTAATGGGTGGTGGCAGCATTACACTACTTGGGTACCTCATGGAGAGTTGACTGAGAAAGTCATAAACAATGAGAACACTGTTGATGAAGAGATCGACGAGAACATAGCTGATAGCGAAGGTGAAGAAATAGAAGAAATGTTGAATGAGATGAGAGCAAGAGAGGATATAAATACAAACGAGGAAGATTCGTTCAGTCGTATTCTGTTCTATGATGCTGTTAAGGCGATTGAGGGTCCTATTGCTCCTGGTGTTACGAAAATGTCAAAGTTATCATTTTTGTTGAAGATGTTTCAACTGAAGGTTATGGATAGAGCTAGTGCTAAATTCATGTCAGAAATACTTCAGTTTATTGCTGAGTTATTGAATAACTTTAATGATTTTCCGGCTTCATGGTATGAGGCAAGGAAACAGATTCGTAAGCTTGGTTTGGATTGTCAAAAAATCGATGCATGTGCGAATGACTGCATTCTTTTAGAAATGAATTCATAAATTTGAGTAATTATCTCGAATGTGGACATGAGAGATATAAGAAGGTAAAAATGAAAGAAAGAGGAAACAACCTTAGAAAGTTCTTCGTTACTTTCCACTAACACCTAGGCTTCAATGCTTTTTATATCAACTAAAATTGCACGGTGGATGACATGGCATCAGGAATGTAAATCTCAAGATGGAAGAGTACGTCATTCTACTGATTCAGAGGAGTGGACGAAATTTGATGAAAGAAATAATTTATTCGCTTTAGAAGTAAGGAACGTGCGGTTGGATCTTGCAAGCGATGAATTCAATCCATTTAAAAGTATGTACCCATTGTACTCTATATGGCCAGTGGTAATGGTTACTTATAACTTATCTCCCTAGTTATGTATGAGATCGTCATTCATGATGCTAGTCCTATTAATCCTCGATCTAAAGCAACTAGGAAATGTGATGAGACCACATTTGTGGGCTAATCGTATGCATAAATACTGCACTCCTTGCCTACCACCGCACGCAGGTGGGCCTGGTCCCGGGTGTGCGTACCCGACCCGGTTACCCGAGAAGCGGCTTTGGGAGAGCGAGCCTGAAAGACAAAGAGGAAGGGAGATCGCAGGGGTGGGTAGGGGTAGGTTTTGCTCTCTCACAGGGAAGGAGAAGAAGAAAAAGCCAAGGAAGAAGAGGGCGGAAGCTAGCAGATGCTAAGGAAGGAGAAGGCAAGGACTGAAGAAGAAGTTGAAGGGTTGAAAGAGAAAGAGAAGGAGAAGGAACTTAAAGAGAGAAGAAGAAGAAGAAGCCAAGAAGAAAGAGGAGCTGCAAAGAAAGAAGAAGATGAAGAAGACAAGGGCCAGAGCAGCTAAAGGCAAAAGAAGCACAGGCACGAAGAAAAGAAAAGAAGAAGGAAGAAATCTAAACAGTGATCAGAGACAGAGAAGAGAAAAAGATCAGAAATAACACTATAGCAATCACCCGTTTAAAACGTCTGATTTACAAATCAGACGTCCATTTTTTTTGCTCTTTATATACATTGATCCAGTGTCTTTATATTTACATTTTTGCATTACAACTTTGATTTACATTGCATATTCAATTTCTCAGAAGTTGTGCTCTTGATTTTTAAACTCTAATTTGCTTCTTTTGTTCGACCTCGGATTTAAAACTTCGAGTAATAAAATTTATTTATTTTCGAGCGATTTCAACTATACTACGACGCATTGATTTTAACATTGATCTCGCCCGTTAAACATAGCTTGTGCTATTTTACTTCTATAAATAAATTTGGATGAGCGCTACTCTAGCATGTCATCCTTTCTTCTTTTCAAAAATATTAAAAAAATAAAACAACCATAGGGACCGTGAGAGATGTCATGTTAGTTAGAACATGTAACAATGGTCTCCATATTGTCTGTCTACTATAGCATACGTGAAGGTTCACACTAGAGCGAAGGTGAATGGTGTGAAATAAAAATAGATGCAAATAACACTATAAGAATATTAAGTATTGTCGACCGTTAAAAATGATCGGCAATGTTCAAATAATCGTCGAGAAAAAGGATCAAGGAATGTACTATCGCTATTGGGTTTTCTCGACCGTTTTCGAACAATACTGTCAAGACAAAGGTGGACCACCACTCGATGTTTGGTTATTTCTCTTTGTTTTTGACGGTCGAAAAAGCTTTTTCTTGACCATTACAAATAAACAGTCGACGAAAATATTTACCTTGATCGGTATTTAGGTAGTTGACTAAGATCATATTCTCGACCATTTATCAATAACGGTTGAAAATGTTTGTATTGTCGTCCATTTGTAGATGGTTGAGAATATTAATATTCTCGACCGTTCGTATATAACGGTCGAAAATTCCAATATTCTCTTTCGATTTCAAACGATCGAGAATATTAATATTGTCAACATTTCTTAAATAACGGTCGACAAAGTTAATATTGTCATCCGTTAAAAATGGTCGAGAAAGCTTTTTTTTTTAAAAAGTTTATTTAATTTATGTGGAAGACCTATAAAGAACTATAAATCTAGTAAAAATATAATCAATCATACAACTTAAAACATTTTTGCATCTAATTAAAACACACGAAATCAAAATAAAAATTTCATCTATGAAATAACGTATACAAAGTTCATTACAAACGATAATGTATATAAAAAACATAATCATGCTGTGGCACCGATGCCTCCAGCACTGCTATCACCTAAATCGTCATCATCATGACAATCTCTATACTGATGAAGGGATAGGTGATCAATACCTCCCTTCTGAAGTAATGCCAACAGGTCCTTGATGGTCTTGTTGGATTCCTTGATTTGCATCGCGTTGTCCCTGACTAGCGTCGTCAGCTCATCGATCTGTTGGGCATTCTCCTCGTCTTTACGGTGTAATGCCGCGATCTCCTTCCTCATCTCATGCACCTCAGCTGAAGAGGATGATGCTCCCCTTCTTCCATACCACCCCAAGATAATCTCGCTCCTCCTTACGCTATGGACGTACCTGCCATGCTCAGGTGACATAATGGTTCGGTAGGCCTCCTCTGCTGTCAGTGGCTGTTGAACTATAGTAGAGTTGGCATCTTTAGGAGGATGCATTATGTTGATCATATTATCCTGAAAGATATTGAATTACGTTAAGTAATTTCATTTAATTATATAATTACGAAATCAAACAAAAGTATTATCTTTTTTAACTCATATGTCTCTGTTGGTATGTGTCGTGAAGCCACTCTCTATTTCTGTCATCACTCATCTTGCTGAGTGGCCTCATATACTCCCACCTGATCAAGTTGGGTACCTTGATGCTTGGCGTACTACAATAATTTGCAATAGTTAATTTTAACAAAATTAGAAATTTTTGTAAGATTTAAAAGAAAATAATAATTAAAGGTACTTACGTATATGAATTTTATTAAGCTTATGCTCCTCCTACCCAGGACATAGGTCTTTGGTGGAGCCTTAGCCTTACTTTCCTTATTTTTCTTGGCTTGCTTCTGAAATAAAGGTACAGTTTATTAACGTAGAAATTAGTTAAATAAATGATAATATATGAAATACTTTTACCTGCGTTGTTGGATCATGTCAATGCTTGCACGCTTCCTTCCAAGTGTGCGGTTGTATCAAAGGAAGCGCATTATGCAATGCCTCATCATGATTCAGGTTCTTATAATACTAAAAAATATAATTGTAATGTTAGAAATAATATTTGAATTATGGTAAAGGAAATAAACAAATACAGTTAAAATTTATCTTTTACCTTATTTTTCATCTCCAATCTCCAATCTTTATGAATCTTCACTATGTGCTTAAGGATATATTTGACAATGTTCAGATCATCGCCCCAATTGAAGGTGGCTTGTATTAGTAAGAGAACAAAAGTTGTTACATGATGTGCACAGAACGTGTTGGTTTAATTATGTCATTGTGGCATACGTTTGCGATGTCAGTTTTAATTTAAGATGTGGATTTAGTGAGTCCAAATGTCGAACACGAGGAGTTGTGAAATCGGATTAGTTTGTTGCTTTAGTTGTCACAGGAATGTTTGGTTTGCTTGCGAGAAAATGAGAAAGAGAGGGAGAGAGAGATTAGGGTTAGAACTTGTGTTTAAATCATGACATTCATTTTAAGAAGATGTGAGCTATGATATAAGAAACAACATTAACATATAGCATGCAATTAGAGTTTGTTTACAACTATAGCAATAGATGAAAGTTTAAACAAGTGTGACATTAAACTAAAGTAAAAAGAGTGCGAGGAGGACGCAAGGCGGCCACCACGGTGGAGGGGGGCTTCGCTGGTAGCTTGACAACTCCGGGGCGAATATGGGATGCTTGGTGGAGCTGGGAGAGGGCAAGCATTGCATGGAGAGTGTGTGTGAATTGAATGCCCTTGAATGGGGTGGTTGAGGAGGTTTATATAGAGAAGAAGAGGTTTCCAAACTAAGGGTTTTAGCGATGTCTGGGACATTGCTAAACCCATTCCATAAGTGTTGGTGTAGCCCCTCGCCCACCGGTCCAAGCGTGCACGCGTGCTTCTTCCTCCGCGTGATCCGTGTGTGCGCAACGTGGGCCGTCCGATCAAAGATAGGACGACTGAGATCGTGCCTTGAGCGCTGGTTCAGATCGCGCTGCATGCTTTGGGTGCGTGCCTTGTGCATGATGGCACGCATTCACATCATGCACGTGAGAGCGTGCTGCGTAGCCTGCCTTAGAGCCGTTCGATGGTAATCGGGCAGTCTGAATCAGTTGCGATGTGGGCTGGAGTCGATTTGGGGTGCACCGAGGGTCGAATGCTCGCGTTGCTTTACGAGGTCGAGGCATTCTCCATTGCATTGTCTTCGCAGATGGTGCGAAGTGGAGTCGAGCAGCGGGCAAAGCTTGTGGGTCCTCAGCCACCCGATCCTTGGATCAGATGGCTTAAAATGTTTCTTCGTGATGAGCCCAAGGGTGGTGCGTGGGTGAGGGTGCGGTGCTGAGCGCCACGTGGCCGCTTGTGGGTCGTTGATCATCAGATCAATAGCCAGAACTTGTTGGGTTGGTCATGGAAGCTCTGGATGTCGGATTTAAGTGATTTCGAGTCCGTTGGACTCCATTCATCTATCTGAATCCATCAGTGTGGTCCGATTGCTCATCTAAGGCCTGTTTTAACATGAACTTGTATAAATGGCTATTAAACATTAATTTATAAGTAATCTTAATTCATCATGCTTGCAATGCTCCCAAGCCATTATGGTATGTCATTAATGCACATATACCCTCAAAACTAACCCCAATTGATGGAATTATCATCATTGGATGTAGAGTTATCACACCCCCATCCTCATCCCTTGCTAGTCTCTAGCAAGGTTTATCCTAGCTGTTATTTTCAGTCGGAATTAGGAATTGATTGCTTAGACATATGTTGCTTGTCAACGGGAGGAAATGTATACTAAAAGCCTGGTCTACAGAGACTAAACAACGCTCGTGTGTGCGCCAAAATGCAAACCGCCCAAGTCCTCGCTTTAAAGCATATAGACATATATATATATATTTTCTTTTTCATCTTTTTTAATTTTTTTTGGATTTTTGGAGTTGAGTGTGTAGGTAACTTTTTACGGCTACCCAACCCACCCATAACTCGAAAAAAACTCTAAGTGCTAAGCTTCTTGGTGTGAAGATTGTGATAGATTCACTCAACGGTAATTAAAACAAACTTCGGGTTTCTACGCCCTTAGGTGACCGGAAAAGAAAATGCTTGCCTAAAGGTGTATCTGTCTGATCGGTAGCTTTCTCCCTACTTTTATTTTGTGTGGGGTCAACACAAGGGTGTTTCAGTGTATATCTCCCCGGATTGCTCTACTTCCTTGTTTCTTCCTTAAGTGTTTTGAGCTTTTTTGTGCATTTAGTGAGTTGGGTTCTGAACAACCGGCCAATGGGCTGTTACCCACGATTACTTATCTGCAATACTCGTGCGGTGAAGTGTGGCTTATTTATCTTTTTTTTTTTCTATTTCTCCTTTTTTTTCTTCTCTTTTTCTTGTTTCAGTAGGTTGCTTCCTTGATCTAAGATTTACCTAGAGGTAATAAAAGAGAATGGTCCTGTGCCTGGGTTCTAGACAATCGGCCAATGGGCTGTTACCCACGACAACTTGCCAGCCAGACCACCCTAGGAGGTTCATTAGCTACCCAATTTCTGTTAGAATCTCTGAGGAGTGAGTCAGTGCAAACAAAATGTGTGCAGATGCCTAGACTAAAAGTCCCTCCGAGTCAGAGGGTGGGTTGATAAGTCATATACTTATTACCCTACTTTATTGATTAGATTAATGTAAATTAAGGTTGCGAGGATTCAGGGCTAAATCCACATTTTATTGGACGCTAGGGTCGATTAAGCTTGAAAGCCTGAAAAGTCTAAGTGTTTAGATTCTTCTGATATTATTTTCCACAGTTGACAAGCTCCTAATGCTTAAGTTTTTCTTCCTTTATATATATATATAATTTAGGTTGATAATGTAAACTTAGAGAATGCGAATTACCACCCCCTCATGTTTAAGTTGGACAATGTCCTCATTGGCAAATAATTTTACGCAAGGGGGTACAGAAAGAAATCACCTGAGTGCTGCCGTGTACCTGATCAGTCTGAATCTTCTGGGTTGCCTCCCAGGAAGCGTTGAGTTTATTGCCTTCAGCTGGGCAAAGCTCCTTGTCAACCCTAAATGAGGGTGATTACTTCCTTTGAGGGAACCTAGGAAAGATAATGTTTTAATCTCTAGCCGTTTACTGTGAAGGTTTGCCTAGTGTTAGGATCTACAATTTCAACTGCCCCATTGGGATAAAGTTTGACCACCTGATATGATCCTGTCCACTTTGATCTCAACTTCCTGGGGAAAAGTTTAAATCTTGCATCAAAAAGCCAGACTTGCTGATTGGGTTTGAAGATTTTCCTATGGATTTGTCTGTTGTGGACGGCTTTCATCTTCTCTTTGTAAAGTCGACTGTTCTCATAGGCGTCCCGACGGATTTCGTCGAGCTCGGAGAGTTGGAGTGTCCTTTGAGCTTCGGCCAACTGGGAGTCCATATTGCACTGATTCACAGCCTAGTATGCTTGGTGTTCTAACTCAATCGGAAGGTAGCAAGCTTTTCCAAAGACCAATCGATAAGGTAACATGCCTATCGGGGTCTTAAAAGCGATCCTGTATGCCCAAAGGGCATCATCCAATCGTGTGACGAATCCTTCCAGTCAGGTCTCATCGTTTTTTGCAGAATATTCTTAATATGACTATTAGAGACGTTAATTTGCCCATTTGTTTGCTGGTGATACGGAGTGGCAATGCAGTGAGTAACCCTGTATTTTCTAAGTAAGGCACAGAATTGGGCATGAATAAAGTGACTCCCACCATCACTTATCATGGCTTTTGGTATCCTAAATCGAGAGAAGATGTTTTGCTTAGCAAAGTCCATGATAGCCTTATGGTTACATCTTCAGGTGGCTACAACTTCGATCCATTTTGAGACATAGTCCACTGAGACTAATATGTACTCGTAGCTGTTGGATGGTGGGAAGGGATGCATAAAATCGATGCCCTAGACATTGAAAATTTCGACAATCAAAATGGGTTGGAGGGGCATCATATCCTTTCTAGTCATTGTCCCTAATGTCTGACACCGAGAGCAAGTCTTAGCGAAGCTGTGTGCGTCCTTGGATAAGGATGGCCAGTAAAATCTAGACTGCAAAACCTTTGCAACCGTTTGCTTCCTAAAGAAATGGCCACTGGTTGTTCCTTACCTCAACTCAGTTAATTAAGTTAATTTTACTTAATTATGAGTAGAGAAAAGTCACTTAGGTTAACTCGAAATTGTATCATTTGGTAGTATAGGATTGAATTAACCTAACATTTTAGAATTTTTTTTACTGGTTGAGTCCAAGTCGTTCGCTGGAATGTATAATTCATTCTAAATCCACCAGTTATCTTTTATTTTTTTTTATAAGTATAGGAGGTATATTTAAGTTAATTATAGAAGCATGAATTTCGCCAAAAATTGATTTAAATGAAATAACATGTTAAATCCCATATGAACTCTCATTTTCAATATTAAAAACATGTAAATTCTCTATTTATTTCAAATGATTTAAGGCAAAGAAGTGTTTATTTAGTCAATACATGCCTTAATACAACAATTAAGAGAAAAAAGAAATTAAAATATAACAAAAAAAATCACTTTCTTTTTCTTTATTCTTCAGCCTCTCTTCTTTCTCTTCTTTTTATCTTCTTTTTCTTTTATTTCTTAATCCTTTATTTTTTCTCTTCCTGTCTTCTATTTTCCTCTTATTCTCTTTTTCTCTCGATCTCTTTCTTTCTTCTCTTCTTTTTCTTCTCTTCCTGTCTTCTTCTCCCTTATTACGAACTTCCTCTTAGCCTTTCATTCTTTCTCTTTTCCTTAGCTTCTCCAGCATCTACTTCCTTCAGCCTTTACTTCCTTCGACACTTAGCCTTCACAGTTTCTTCATTCTCTTTTCTTTCTCTTTCAGCTGAACCGGGTTAATTTTCTTCTCAACCAAAAATTTGTTTTTGATTTGCGGCGAGGTCCTTTTGAGAATACACAGCACCCTGAGATTAGGGTGGGACCAGACCCAACTCGGTCCTCGCCTAATTTCATTAGGGTTCAATTTCAATTTTTTTTCTTTCCTGAGCTAAACCGGCTCAACCGTCTCCCAGGGCCATCGCACGCACACGCCTACTCGGGCACACACCCGCAGGCGCACTCGCCCACACACACACACTATGCTCAGAAGATCGGGTTTCAGATTCGTGCCGAGCGCTTGACGACTGCCATGTCTTAAATACAAAATCGTTTTATACCTATGCACGCGCTCGACAGTTTCCGATGTGGGACTAAGTATTCCCCCTCTAGACCCGACTTCAAGTGATGATTTCTCCCTACTCAGAGCTCCAAATCAAGCGAAATAAAGCTTGATGGAAAGCTCTAAGATGGCTCTACATGATTCCAAGGTCAATTTAAGGTTCAGAGGATGTTTTCATCTTCGATTTGATAGGTGAAATTAGGGGGTTCCTACAGGTTAAATATTGCCTGGAAATGAAATTAAGGTTACTGTGTCTCTAGGATAGTTCTTTAAGCTTATCTAAGGGTTTGAATAGATCCTATAGGTAATTCCGTAGCTGCTTGTATGGTTCAGGAAGTACAGGGAAGCTTCGAGACTTCTCTGAAAGCTCAGAGAGAGGATTTTAAACTCTGATATGTGCAACAGATAGCTAAGGACATTTTTAATCGATTGGAATTGCTTCTACGGATTGTTATAAGCTTGTCTGGGTAGGATTCATGATTAAAACTCATCCAAATGACACTGCCATCAGTTTAGGTTCAAAAACAATCCAAACTGACAGGTTTGCAATTTCAAACAAATTAACTTCCAAAGCTCAACTAATTCTTTCTAAAATCATTCAAATAAATCTCAGAAACTCTTCAGACTCATCAAATCATCAGATTGAGTCCAGAATCAGAGAATCAAACTCAATTTTGACTTTGAAGCTTAAAATTAAAGCTTCATTTCACAAAATTAACACCTTGAATAAGATCTTTACAACCCCAGGAACAAGTTCAGGTCCTTAAATTGATGTTTCAACTAGAGTTCTTAGGGTTCTAAGATCGTTGCCTGAGCTTCAAAGGTAGTTTGATCGTCAGAGCAATCCAAAGTTTGTTACACTGGTCTAAGGCTAGGAATGACTTCAGTGCATTGCACTGATGCTTCTAGACCTATTATTTGTGACATAAAACTTACTGACAGACTTCTCCAACTCCGCCAAAGTTGGAGAAGAAGAAAACCTATCTCAAGCTCCAGTCTCTTAAACCTCAAATAAACATTCTCAGAATAATCAGTGATCCTTAATTCGTCAATCTGGAGCTTCACACCAAGTTCTACAGGCTGAAGATTAGATTTGACTCGCCGGAGCTCGTTGGAGCTTTGATGAGTCTAGAAAAAGTGGAAATTGTATACAGAATGAAAAATTATGCCATTTTTGATCTAAAAATGATCATGAGGTTGCAAGGAACCTCAAGAACTCATTAAATTCCTTAATTGATCATTAAAATTAAGATTTGGCAGTGAATTCCATTTTTGAATAATATGGATTTGTTGAGGCTTAGGACTCAGTCTCCCACTCAAATAAGTGGTTAAGACTAGTCTAAAGAATATTGCAATGATAAATATTTAGTTAATTTAAGGTTTTAACTGCTCCTGAGCTGCCATTGATTGCGAGCTCAGAAGCTTCAATAAAATTAGATTTTTAAGTTATGTGTGATATTTATTCAAATTAAAATGATAATTAGGATCCTTAGATGATGAGTAAGTGATGGAGGATCCTATGGAGGTGGATCTAAGCTCAGTTACTGCCGCCATGGACAGTGACAGTATCTGTTGAAGGTGAAGGTGAATTAGGCGAATCAGTGATAGCATTAGTGTTTTAATGAATTAGAAATGGTCATGAGTGATAGAGAAAGATGGACAGTGGCTTAAAAAGTCGAAATCAGATCTCCAGCAAGTTCAAGGATGTAACGACCCGGTTCCCGAGTCCCTACGAGACACGAGAACCGGACCGACTCAACTAATCCCAAGACCTAGTCGTCCAACGAGGAAGTAACCAAAAGAGCAGTAGAATAAACCACATTCAGCATGAATATAACTAACAGTAAGAAAGTACAGCAGTAAGGAAAGAAACTACTACAGTATATACCACCACAACAGTAGAACAACATTCATAATATAATTTGAACTGCAGGTAAAGAAAGTACAGCGGAAACAAGAACTACTCACTACAACGTAACAAAAAGAGGTACAAGAGACAGTGGTAACACTACTGGACCCTACTCGGCCCAGCGTCCTCTGCAGCCGCTGACCCTGGCTGCTCAACACCTGGTCCTGAAAAAGGTAACGAGTGTAACACGTCAGCAAAATGCTGAGTAGAGTGGCAACTAAACTAAAGACAACAGTAGAGTGTACAGTAACTGTTATGTTCGATTACTTTCTTTATTCACATCTTTCAATTGTCTCACTATTTCATTTATTCCTCAGATCTTTTTCTTGATCTCGAATGTTCCTCGTGGGAACGATCTTGATTGTAGTCATTTCCAAAAAGTAGAAGTAGCACGTGGTGCTCTCCTGGCCGGGAGAGTCCCCCGTGGTGATCCTACCCTCAGTCAACCACCCCAAGGTCACTGACAGACGTAACGGTGACTACAGCACGCGCGATAAACGCGCAGGTGGCTAACCCGTACTAGCACGCGGTCAGTCGTTTCCGTTAACGGGTGCGCCCAAAGCACAGCACAGAATCAGTCCAGGGCAGAGCCCTCTCAGTAACAGGGGTCCAACCCCTCCATAGTAACCAAATCGGGGCCTTGCCCCTCCACAGTCCGCGCACCCTCACCTGACTACCCTGGTTTGCCCCAGTGGGCCAAAACAAGTCGGTGTAGGAGGCTAGCAGAACCTCGGGACCCGTGGGGTAGCTAGTACCTCCCTACACTAGTAGCTCTCCTCGGTACTACGTACGCGAGGGCCAGCAAGTCGGTACAGAGTGGCCAGTCCTAACCCCGGGTCCCTGGGGTGGCTGGCTCCGCTCTGCACTAAACAGGTACAGGTACTTCCCTTGGTACTACGTACCCAAGAGACAGTACACAACTACATCTCAGTTCCATTCCTTTCTCTTTCCAGGAGTTCCACTCCTAATTCCCCCGTAAGGTTCCATCCTTTTTACTCAAACATCCAGGTTTCACTTTCCAGTTTCACATTCTTACAATCCATGTTCTCCACCACGTTATTTATTCACAACAGGCAGCTGTTAATTCAAATTACAGGCAGCTTTATATCTCTTTCCATTTTCCAAGACTGCAGTATTATACATTCCACTAGTTTTCCCATCCTAGGATAAATGCCATATCCTAGGATCTATCATACAATCTAGTTTTCCAACCCTAGGATTCATGCAACACCTAGGAGCTATCATTCCATCTATTTCTCATTCCTAAGATTCATGCAATGTCCTAGGTTCTATTTATGGTTCCATAATTTAACAGATTTTATTAATAACTTAAAGCCACTCTACCAGGTACAACGGGAGTAATGGGGGCGTGGTCGGGAATCCCGCGTGCCTCCGCGACCCCCGAGACTGCAACGGAACGGGGTCCTATCACAAGGATTAAACACAAGGAGTGTCTCAAAACAATGTATAGCTACTGTAGACAGGTAGAGGAATTAATTCCAAAAAGAACGCAACTCGAATCGCGGAAAACGGAACCCGAACGGGCCCTAAACGGGTCAAAAACGACGAAACTGTATAAAATCAGACGTCTGGAACTTCTTCCAGACGTCTTAAAAAGTGGATCAGAGAATTACCTTACTCAACGTGATTTCCCAGACGTCCAGAAGTCTGCGGGGATGTCTGGCCTAGCTCCCAGACGTCCGATGGTCACCCCGGACGTCTGGAGGTCGCTCCCGCCGTCTGGTACTACAGACAGACGTCTGATTCGCGTTGGATGGTGAATCACCGAGCCTGCGCACACCCATCTCTCTCCCTCAGTACGGTCAGTCGACAGGAAGGAAGAAGAAGACGGAAAACTCACCTTTCAGACGTCTGGACAGTCTTCCAGACGTCGACCCCGCCGTCTGGCTATCAGCACAGACGTCTGATTCTGGAAATTTTGCCAGAACCAGGGTGCGACTCGCCCTCCGCTCGCGACGCCGCGCCTCGTCGCACCTCGTGCGCCTGCTGCTCGAGCCGCAGCAGGCCTCCCGCGTCATTCCGCGGCCGCTGCGCTTCCCACCGGCCGGCTCTGGCAGCCCCGGCGAGCTCGCCCTCATGGCTGAGCGTCGCTCTCGCACGCAGCACCCCCTCCGCGCTCACTGCGGCCGTCGCAGCCGCAGTAACCCCCCGCCAGCTCTGGCGCTCGCTCTCGCGCACTGGAAGGAGAAGAGGAAAGGGGTGGAGGTGACGAGAGGGAGTGCGTGGCCTTTTAAGGCCGCGCGAGGAGGAGAGAGAATCGCGGCAGGGCGTCTGCAGCCACAGAGGGAATAACGAATATGCGGGTCTGCGCGCTTAGGCGCGCAGACGACGCGCGCGTGTCGGAAATAACTGATTTCCGGACGTCTGGAAACGATCCCAGATGTCTGGTTAGACGTCTGGATGTGATCCCAGACGTCTGGTACGACGTCTAGGCCACCTCCCAGACGTCTTAAAAGATGTCTGGGGCACGCGCTTGTAACAAAGGAACTCGTCGGAGTCGAAGAAGGTGAAGTCTGGAATCTGAAATTAAGTTAAGCTAACTAACTAATTAACTACCTAAACTACTCCTACTCCTACTCTTACTCCTACCTACTGTTACCTGGACGAAGGGGTCAAAGGGACTCCATCGATGGCTCATGGCGAAGGATGAAATCAGAGGGAATGAGAAGAATCTTCGACGGGCGAATTTGGATGGAGCGGAGGATCTCCTTGGTCGTCGCCTTTGTCCAGAGATGCGGCTGACCTCGGCGAAGCTCCTCAGCTGATCAAGATGGACGGAGGAAGTCGGAGAATGGTGTGGAAGATCATCGGAGGTACAGACGAATAACCTATTGGGTCGGCTCAGTGTTAGAAGAAGGAAGGGAGCCAACTTACAGAAATTGAAGGGATGGGGGTTTATTTATAGCTGATGGTGATGAAGAGGGCGATGGAGTCTGGATGAAGAAGAAGCTAGGAGAGCTTAACCTCCGACATCTTCTCCGACGATGGTGAGGTTAACTCCCACCTAAAATTAGGATTTCAGAGTAATCTAGACCAATGGATGAAGATGGGATGGTGAGCGCAAGCTCCAGAAGCTTGGAGAAGGAAGAATGATGTCGGCAGGGCGGTGATCGAGCGGTGGAATCACCCTCTGCCGTCAGCCGTTTGATAACACCACGCAAGGGGGTAGTAATTAGGTTGAATATGGCCCATCTTTAGAATAAAAGGCACAACATAAAGTAGAATAGGAGCATTGCATGCATCAAGTACCAAGATTGCTTATAAACTGTATTAATGGCCATTTGTGTAAAGCCTTTGTCAAAGCAGGCCTCAGATGAGCAATCGGACCGCACGGATGGATTCAGGACGACGAACGGAGTCTAACGGACTCAAGATCGGCCAAATCCGACATCCGGAGCTCCCACAATGGGCCCAAGAAATCCTGACCGTTGATCTGGAGATCAACGGCCTAGAACGCGCCACGTCGCCCCGCCCCCGCCGCCCGCACGCCCCCAAGCCAGCCAAGGACGCATCTCGGCCGTTGATCTTCGATCGAACGGCCGAGATCCGCGCGCTCGCCCGCGGTCGCCGCGACAAAGCGCGGGCGTGGCGCAACGGTTAGCGCACACGCCCGCGTTGCGGCGACGCGCGTTCGATTCGCGCGGAGCGAAAATCATTTGCGGGCGAAGGGCGCGGCAAAATTGAGCCGCGCGATCAGAAGCGAGCGGCCAGGATTGCGCCACGCGGCGCGACGACAGCGCCCCACCTCCCACGCGCGCGCGCACGCCGGGCGGAAACGCGCGCGCGCACGCGCGCCCGAAGCGCGATCCTAGCGCAGGCGCGGGAGGATCTCAGCCGTCCGATCATCAATCGGACGGCTCTCGTTCGACAGCCACGGATCGCGCCTGAAGAGAGAGAGGGGCGGGCGGCTGACCGGCGGCAGAAGGCCTTCACCGACGTATATGGAAGCGGTTTTAGCGACGTTCTGGATGTCGCTAAAGCACATTCTTCTTTTAGGAAGCCCTTAACTCTATTTAAACCCCCTTCTACCACCATTCAAGGCATCCTCTCCCACTTGCAACTACTCCACTCCTCTCCTAGCTAGTCTTAGGCACTCTTGTAATCGCCGGAGACGACGAGCCGCCGACGGAGCCTCCTCCACCGCCGTGGCTGCCTCGTCGCTCTCCACTCTCTCTCTACCTCTCTCTCTCTCTTTTAAGCTTTCATTTACTTTTGTTGAAGCATGTATTTAATATTGTAAACCATGAACTATGAATGCATGTTTAATGAAATTATTTTTCATTTAGTTGCCTTTTTAATTTCTGTTTAAAGTGCATGATCAAAACCAAGAGCTTTCTAACCCTAAACTCTCTCTATCTCTCGCTTTTCAAAATCGTTTCTTTCGCAAGCAAAACTCCGCCTTTTTCGTGACAACAAGTGGTAAACAAAATCCGATTTCCATGCCTCCTTGAGATCGACACTCGGACTCACCTCCGTTTACTTCTTTTAAAACCGACGTATCAAGTGCAACTATAACGACACCTCTTAACACACACGCACGAAGGCACGTCAGTTTTTGGCGCCGTTGCCGGGGAGGCAACGGATTTGTTTTATCACCTCCATTCCACCTTCATTCTCATATCGTCTAATGCCCTACTTTCCTTTTTACTTGACGGATGCAGGAATTCGGTGCATGGACGGCGAAGCGACGCATTCCACTATGGTAGCAAGGAAGTAGACGCCTCGAGGACCGATAGTGAGTACTCTCTCTCTCTCATTGTTTGCTTGCGTGAAAAAGCTAAAAAAAATCATAAAAACTGAAAAAAATTGGCGTGGCGAATGATTGCTTGACCCACATTCTTAACACACCACCCTACAAAAAAATGTACACTCTAATATACTGGACAAATTCTTGGAGTGTTCTTTTCTTTCTCTCTTGAGTGGTGTTTGCGAAGCCACCGTGAGTTGACCTGGGCCGCACCACTCAACCCTAAAACTGACTCATCTAATAGAAGCTGCATGATTATCAGGATGAGTACACTAGGGTTTTAGAGCCTCTACAAAATAAAAGGAAATCTACTTTCACTAAGTTGTGTGCAGAACTTGACGTGCCCACTGAAACTTGTTTGAAAAAATTAAGACACGTCAACCCTAAAAAGTACTTAAGTAAGGATGAAACACTAAAAAGACACTATATCTTAACAAATCCTTGCTTGAAAATCATGTTTTGCTAGAAGCACACACTTTGAAAGTAGAACATTAAGAGGCACCACCCCAATCAACGCCTCATCACATCACCCTAAGCACAAGCACTATCCTAGCCCTTTAAAACTGAGTAGACGTGCCCTAGGCAGGACTGAGTTAAGTCTCAAAAGGTGAGGTTTTGTCTGCTAGGCACTTGGCTTTCATTCCCTTGGTAGAATCTGGTGACTAGGCTGCGGGGCAGTGTCAAACGACCGTGGTTGTGGGGTCTATGGAACCGGAGGCGTAAGCCAAAGGAAGAACCTTCCCTGCAATCCCCTCGTAATCAACCTGGCCAGATTAGCCTTGAGAAGGGAAGTCCAGTGCTTACGGACTTAATCACCCTTTGTGAGATTTCTAGGTCTCCTAAGGAATACACCATAAGGATTAGGCTTGCGTGCTTGATTGAAACACATTTCTCGCATCTGTCGCCCTCCGCATCCCCTCCAGTTCTTCTCTAGTGTATGCACGGGAGGCGCTCACTGCATCCCGAATTGTGTGTTTTGGGGCAGGAATCTAGGCGACGTAACTCTGTTGAAAACATGGCTGAACCTAGGGTAGATGAGGCTGAAGACCAACCCCCACCAGATGCTATGGTTGTCGTCCAGGCTCAAATCAATGCTAACCATCGGCTTCAGCAACGACAAATCCACACCATCATGCAAGCCATACAACGGTTACAGAACCCGCAAGAACAACCACCACCTTTCAATGACATACCAGGACAACCACCACTTGATTTACCACCATTTCAGAACCAGCCAAGACCCCTCCGTGATTTCTATAACCCTTCTGCCATTAGAGTCGAGCCACACCTTAGGATCCCTGAAGGGGGAGACGATTTTGAGCTAAAACCTAATGTATTAAGTCTAATCCAGAGCCACTTTCATGGAAGCTCAAATGAAGACCCCTTTTAGCACCTAGAAGATCTCGACCGCATAGCAAGAACAGTAAAACCTAGGAACATTAGCCTTGATATTGTTCTAATCAAGATGTTCCCTTTCTCATTAAGAGACAAGGCTTCTCATTGGCTTAGAACCCTAGGTAGACCCATCACCACCTGGGAGGAACTGAGGCATGCATTTTTAAAGAAATTCTTCCCCATAGGAAAGACCAATGCCCTCAGAAGAGCTATCACTACCTTCACACTCCAGGGTGGGGAACAATTTCATGAGGCGTGGGAAAGATTCAATGAACTTTTGAGGAAATGCCCACACCACGAAGTTCCAAGGTGGCAATTGGCCCAGATCTTCTACCACGGTCTGGATAGCAACCTACGGAACTTCGTCGATGCCTCATGCGGGGGAAACTTCCTAAACAAAGATGAGGAGAGCGCGTTTGAGCTCTTTGAGTCTATGAGCGAGAATTCGCTCAACAATGCCTCCATGAACCAGTTTAACAGATCCAGTCAACCCCGTGGTGGGATTTATGAGGTGCAAGCAAATTCTGGAATGGTTGACATGGACATTATTGCCAAAAAGTTGGATCGAGTGGAATTGGTGGACAAGAAGATTGATGAGCTTCTAAACGAGACCAGGAACCCCTTGCAGACTTTCACCCTAGCAAAAGGAGCACATAATGTTGACCTGGTCCAACCCTTCACCCAACTAAACCTGGAACAACCCCCAACCATGTTCCAAGGAGGGACCTTTGCTCCCTCGACCCTTGATTACTCCCTTCCTTCTTCATCAAGATCGGCTATTCTAGAAGATGTGCAAGCCGTCCAAGGATATGCAAAACCTGACCCTTTCTCCAACACTTACAACACCGGCTGGCGTAATCACCCCAACTTTGGTTGGACAAACCAGAAACTACCGCAATTCCAAAACCAGCCCAGGCCAAACCAACAGCCACACTTGCCCCCCTATCAGCAAGGACCACCAGTTAGACCCCAATATAACCAAAATAGGGCGGCCCCTCCCCCACAAAACCAAATGGACACCCTAATAAAGATGATGGCTGACATGAACCAAAAACATCAGGAGGAAATGGCCTTGGTAAAGGGACAGTTAAGCCAACTCTTGGACTGTAAACAGCAAGGATCTCTACCTTCCCAACCACAACCAAACCCGCGAAACATAATTAACAGAGGCCCCAATTCGCAAGGGTTCCAAGGCAACCCCGGGCAGGCTCATATGGTCCAACCGGCTCCACAAACACCTCCTGGGTTTGGCGCCTCTTCATCCTCATCTTCTCAAGGATCACCCCATGGCCCCAATGCCTCTGCGAATGCGGTGACCTTGAGAAGCGGCACCAAAACCCAGGATCCCAAATGGCCGACTCTCCCCGAGACTTTACCCGACTTAGAAGAAGCACCAACCAAGGACCCAAACATGGAACCAATCCAGACACCCTATCCTGAGGCCTTGGAAACAATCAAGAGAAAAAAGAATACTGTGGAAACTGAGGAGCTGATGGAAATTTTTAAACAAGTACAGATTAATATTCCGCTTCTAGAAGTTGTCAAACACATCCCCGCTTACGCCAAGTTCTTAAAGGATGCCTGTACACCCAAGCGTAAGCCGAGACCTCAAGCACCTAGGAAGGTTGTACTCTCTGAGCAAGCCAGTTCCGTGATATCAAGCAACCTTCCACTCAAACGAACTGACCCAGGAGCACCCCTGATTTCCTGCAACATCGGGGACATGACATTTGATAGAGCGCTCCTGGACCTAGGTGCTTCTATCAACCTAATTCCCACAACCTTGTACCACCAATTTGGTTTTGGGGAGCTGGCACCAACCCCTGTCACCATCCAGCTGGCGGATAGATCAGTGAAAACCCCGAAGGGGGTTGTCGAGGACGTGATTGTACGGGTCAAGGACTTCTATTTCCCAGTCGACTTTTTGGTGCTCGACATGGAAGTCCCTGAAAAATTACAGAACGCACCCATAATCTTAGGCAGACCTTTCTTAGCCACGGCTAAAGCAAACATCGATTGCGACACGGGATGTATGGAAATCGCCTTCGGAGATAGGAAAATGCAATTAGATATCTTCCGGGCAACAAAGTCTTTTGATTGTGATTACATTGAGGAACATGATCCCGTGGAAACTTTAATCGAGGAATGCCTTACCCTCAATTCTGTCTCAGACCACCAAACCCGTAGTTCTGACTCGCCACCATCATTACCTGTGGACCTCTGTAAGGCTGAGTATCATCCCATGACACCATTTGAAGAAATCAATGTTGATCAACTACCGCCCTTTCCATTCCCATCGACTGTGGTCCCACCCGCACCTGAACTTAAACCATTGCCCGAGAATCTCAAGTACGTCTTCTTGGGACCTGGCCAGACCTTCCCAGTGATTATTAATTCCCATCTAACCAAGGATCAGGAACTAAGGTTGACTGCAACTCTTTCAGAACATCGGGCCGCCATTGGTTGGACCATCTCAGATCTAAGAGGAATTAGCCCCACCTATTGCACCCACAAGATTTACCTGGAAGACGGGGCCCGACCTTCCCGCCAGATGCAGAGACGGTTAAACCCTAACATGCGGGAGGTCGTTAAAAAAGAAATTATCAAGTGGCTCGACGCCGACATCATCTACCCTATCTCTGATAGCCCCTGGGTGAGCCCCACTCAAGTGGTTCCAAAGAAGGCTGGGCTCACCGTTGTCACTAATGATCATGGCGAATCCATTCCCACCCGCACCACCACCGCATGGCGGGTGTGTATTGATTATAGGAAGCTTAACGAAGCCACTAAGAAGGACCACTTCCCCTTGCCATTCATTGACCAAATCCTTGAAAGATTGGCAGGGCAGAAGTATTTTTGCTTCCTGGATGGATATTCAGGATATAACCAAGTCGCAATTGCTCCGGAAGATCAGGAAAAGACCACATTCACTTGCCCGTATGGCACATTTGCATTCCGTCGAATGCCGTTCGGGTTATGCAACGCACCCGCAACCTTCCAGCGTTGCATGCTAGCCATTTTTTCAGAAATGGTGGGTGAATACTTGGAGGTCTTTATGGATGATTTCTCTGTATTCGGGAATTCATTCGACCATTGTTTGAGCAACTTGGAGAAAATCCTGAAACGATGTATCGAGGTTAACTTGGTGTTAAGTTGGGAAAAGAGCCATTTTATGGTTCAAGAAGGAATTGTCCTCGGACACATCGTTTCGCATAAGGGCATCGAGGTAGATCGAGCTAAGGTTGATTTAATTTCCAAACTTCCTCCACCTAGTTCGGTCCGACAGATTCGTTCTTTCCTAGGACATGTTGGCTTCTACCGAAGGTTCATCAAAGACTTTTCCAAACTTTCCAAACCCTTGACCGACCTTCTAGCCAACGACGCAACTTTCCACATGTCTCCTGATTGCACCCAGGCTTATCAGACCCTCCGGGACTTAGTCTCCACCGCACTTGTACTTCAACCCCCAGACTGGTCCCAGGATTTTGAGATTATGTGTGACGCATCAGATTTTGCCATAGGCGCTGTCCTGGGACAAAGGCAAGACAAGAAGCCCGTGGTGATCTACTACGCGAGCAAAACGTTGGACGAGGCCCAGCGTAATTATACGGTCACAGAAAAAGAGTTGCTTGCTGTAGTCTTTGAACTGGAAAAATTTCGATCATACTTGCTGGGATCCCACGTGACTATCTACACCGACCATTCAGCCATCCGGCACCTGTTGGCCAAAAAGGACGCAAAACCCAGGCTCATCAGATGGATCCTGCTTTTGCAGGAATTTGACCTGGAAATCCAAGACAAGGCCGGATCGAAAAATGTGGTGGCTGACCACCTGTCAAGACTTCATCCAGACCACATTGGACCCTCCCTACCTCTATCTGATACCTTCCCTGATGAACACATCCTAGCCGTGCAAGACAAGAAAATGCCATGGTATGCTGACTATGTCAACTACCTGGTTATAGGACAAACCCCGCACAGCTGGTCCAGACAGCAACGGGACAGGTTCTTGGTTGAGGCCAAGCACTATTTCTGGGATGATCCCATGCTGTTTCACCTCTGTGCTGATCAGATCATCAGGAGGTGCCTCCCCGAAGACGAGGTTCAGAGTGTGCTTTCCTTTTGTCATGACCAAGCATGTGGCGGCCATTTCTCTAGCAAGAAAACAGCTGCAAAAGTTTTGCAGTCTGGATTTTATTGGCCGTCCCTATTCAAGGATGCACACATCTTTGCCAAGACTTGCTCACGATGCCAAACACTAGGGACAATGACCAAAAAAGATATGATGCCCCTTCAGCCCATTTTGATTGTCGAAATTTTCGACGTTTGGGGTATCGATTTTATGGGCCCCTTTCCACCATCCAACGGCTTCGAGTATATCTTGGTCTCGGTAGACTATGTTTCCAAATGGATTGAAGCCGTCGCCACCCGACGATGCGATCACAAGACGGTCATGGACTTTGTAAAGAAGAACATCTTTTCCCATTTTGGAATACCCAAGGCCATGATCAGTGATGGTGGAAGCCATTTTATCCATTCCCAGTTCCGTGCCCTACTTAGAAAATACGGGGTAAACCACCGCATTGCCACCCCGTATCATCCACAAACAAATGGGCAGACTGAGGTCTCAAACAGACAAATCAAGAACATTTTACAGAAGACTGTGAGACCTGACAGGAAAGACTGGTCCACACGACTTGATGATGCCCTGTGGGCATACAGGACCGCTTTTAAGACCCCGATAGGCATGTCACCTTACCGCTTGGTCTTTGGCAAAGCTTGCCATCTCCCTGTCGAATTGGAACACTGGGCTTACTGGGCTGTTAAGCAATGTAACATGGATCCCCAGTTAGCTGGTGCGCAAAGGACTCTTCAATTATCTGAGCTTGAAGAAATTCGTCGGGACGCCTTTGACAATAGTCGGCTATATAAGGAGAAAATGAAAGCCGTCCACGACCGACTCATTCATAGGAAAACCTTTGAGCCAAACCAACAAGTCTGGCTATTTGATGCACGCCTGAAACTCTTTCCAGGGAAACTTAGGTCCAAATGGACAGGACCATTTCGGGTGGTCAAGCCCTTTTCCAATGGGGCAGTCGAAATCGCCGATCTTAATACCGGGCACACCTTTACAGTCAATGGTCAAAGATTGAAGCATTTCCTAGCCCAGGTACCCCCCAAGGAAAGTGTCACCCTTGTTGAGGGCTGACACCAGGCACCGCCCAGCTGGAGGCGTTAAACTCAGCGCTTCCTGGGAGGCAACCCAGCGGATTCAGACTGATCTGGTAGTTTACGTCACTCAGGTACTATCTTTTTGAACCCTTTTGCATCCATGCATCTGCCAATGAGGACATTGTTCAACTTAAGCATGGGGGGGATGGTAAACTGCATAATCCTGAGTTTAATTAATCAGTCTGAATGAATAAATTAATTGATTAAAAAAAAAAAAAATGAATTTAGGAAGAAAAACTTAGGCATTAGAAACTTGTCAATAGTGGGAAATAATACAAAAAGAACTTAAACACTTAGACTTTTCAGGCCTTCAGGCTTAATTAGCCCTGGTGTCCATTAAAATATGGATTTAGCGGCGAACCCTTGCAACTTTAAGCTATTCTAATCCACCTAATAAATAAGGTAATAAGTATACGACTTATCAACTCACCCTCTAACTCAGGAAAACTTTGAGTCTAAGCATCTACACACATTTTTGCACAGACTCACTTCTCGGAGATTTTGACAGAAATTGGGTAGCTAATGAACTCTCTAGGGTGGTATGGCTGGCAAGTTGTCGTGGGTAACAGCCCATTGGCAGGTTGTCCAGAACCCAGCCACAGGCCATTTCTTTTTCACTGCCTCTAGGTACATTTGAGATTAGGGAAGCCACCTACGTAAAAAAAATAATAATTAAAAAAAAAAAAAAAGGGAAAAGAAGAAAAGAAAATAAACCACACTTCACCGCACAAGTATGGCTGGCAAGTGATCGTGGGTAACAGCCCATTGGTCGGTTGTCCAGAGCCCAGCTCAATAATTGCACAAAAAAAGAAGACCAAAAACACCTAAGGAAGAAGCGGGGAAGTAGTACAAGCCGGGGAGATATACACTGGAAAATCCTTGTGTTGACCCCAAGTAAAATGAACGCAGGGAGAAAGCTACCAATCGAACAAATACACCTTCAGGCAAAAATTTATTTTCTTTTCCGGTCACCTAGAGGCGTAGAAACTCGAAGTCTGTCTCAATTACCGTTAAGTAAGTCTATCACAACATTCACACCAAGATGCTTAGCACTTAGGGTTTTGACCGAGTTTTGGGTGGGTTGGGTAGCCGTAAAAAGTTACCAACCCACACTGAATTCTAAAAATTCTAAAAAGACATATATAGATATATACGTATACATAAGTATAGTTATATATATACAAAGCAAGGATTCGGGCGATTCGTATTTTGGCAGACACCCGGGCGCTGCTTAGTCTTTGTAGATTAAGATCTTCGTATAGTTCCTCTTATTGACAAGTAACGAAGTGCCTAAGCAATTACTTCTTGAATTCGCCAAAGAAATAAAGGCTAGAATAAACCTTGCTAGGGACTAGCAAGGAGTAAGCATGGGGGTATGATAACACCACGCAAGGGGGTAGTAATTAGGTTGAATATGGCCCATCTTTAGAATAAAAGGCACAACATAAAGTAGAATAGGAGCATTGCATGCATCAAGTACCAAGATTGCTTATAAACTGTATTAATGGCCATTTGTGTAAAGCCTTTGTCAAAGCAGGCCTCAGATGAGCAATCGGACAGCACGGATGGATTCAGGACGACGAATGGAGTCTAACGGACTCAAGATCGGCCAAATCCGACATCCGGAGCTCCCACAATGGGCCCAAGAAATCCTGACCGTTGATCTGGAGATCAACGGCTTAGAACGCGCCACGTCGCCCCGCCCCCGCCGCCCGCACGCCCCCAAGCCAGCCAAGGACGCATCTCGGCCGTTGATCTTCGATCGAACGGCCGAGATCCGCGCGCTCGCCCGCGGTCGCCGCGACAAAGCGCGGGCGTGGCGCAACGGTTAGCGCGCACGCCCACGTTGCGGCGACACGCGTTCGATTCGCGCGGAGAGAAAATCATTTGCGGGCGAAGGGCGCGGCAAAATTGAGCCGCGCGATCAGAAGCGAGCGGCCAGGATTGCGCCACGCGGCGCGACGACAGCGCCCCACCTCCCACGCGCGCGCGCACGCCGGGCGGAAACGCGCGCGCGCACGCGCGCCCGAAGCGCGATCCTAGCGCAGGCGCGGGAGGATCTCAGCCGTCCGATCATCAATCGGACGGCTCTCGTTCGACAGCCACGGATCGCGCCTGAAGAGAGAGAGGGGCGGGCGGCTGACCGGCGGCAGAAGGCCTTCACCGACGTATATGGAAGCGGTTTTAGCGACGTTCTGGATGTCGCTAAAGCACATTCTTCTTTTAGGAAGCCCTTAACTCTATTTAAACCCCCTTCTACCAACATTCAAGGCATCCTCTCCCACTTGCAACTACTCCACTCCTCTCCTAGCTAGTCTTAGGCACTCTTGTAATCGCCGGAGACGACGAGCCGCCGACGGAGCCTCCTCCACCGCCGTGGCTGCCTCGTCGCTCTCCACTCTCTCTCTACCTCTCTCTCTCTCTCTTTTAAGCTTTCATTTACTTTTGTTGAAGCATGTATTTAATATTGTAAACCATGAACTATGAATGCATGTTTAATGAAATTATTTTTCATTTAGTTGCCTTTTTAATTTCTGTTTAAAGTGCATGATCAAAACCAAGAGCTTTCTAACCCTAAACTCTCTCTATCTCTCGCTTTTCAAAACCGTTTCTTTCACAAGCAAAACTCCGCCTTTTTCGTGACAACAAGTGGTAAACAAAATCCGATTTCCACGCCTCCCTGAGATCGACACTCGGACTCACCTCCGTTTACTTCTTTTAAAACCGACGTATCAAGTGCAACTATAACGACACCTCTTAACACACACGCACGAAGGCACGTCACCGTTCAATCAGCTGAAGAAGAAGAAGACGATAGGGACCTATGTGCGATGAAACTTAAGGACCTATATGAAAATTAAGGATCCTATTGCAATGAATAGTAAGGACCTAAATGTAAACCCAAGGTTTTAAAGGTTTATTTTAACTTAGATCTTTTTCAACTTTTTATATATGATTATAAATAAGGTAATTATTATGTTTTCACCTTGGATTTACATTTTTGACCTTTTTAGGTTAATTGATTAAATTAAGTAAAGTTACTTAGGTTATTATATACTTATGTATACATTATGTTTTTGGTTAATTAACTCATTAATGAAGGAAATGATTAATAAGATGTCGAGTCCAATTATTAATTAGATTGTTAATAATATTAATTGAATGATAAAATATCATTTTAAACTTATTTTAAGTTCCTTTATTATATATCCCTTATTTCATAATTAACCCTTATATATTCATATCCTTAGCTAATTAACTAGGGAGACTAGTTAATTAGGGGTAATTAGAGATCATGATGAGTCTCTCATCATACCCCCAAGCCAAGGTTTTGCTAGTCCCTAGTAGAATTAACTAAGGCTATGATGATTTAAAGCACTTGAGTTTAAATTAATATAAATAGTAACTATGTAGAGGAAAGCTTAGGTCAGAAAAAATTTAAGTTTAATATAAATGATTAATATACAGAGCACTTGTGAAAATTTTCTTACTTAGAGTTATACTTATAACATTTTCAAAACACACTTAAAACAATGTTGTTAACAAGAATTTCATTCAGAATTAGAATTCTTTAAAAATCTCTTATTCCTTGTAACTATTCTTAACTCAAATTAGAATACAAAGTATTTTAAGGAAACAAAACATAAGAATTGGGAATTAAATTTTAACTCAAAAACTCAATAGATTTAAGTCAATCCTTTGTTTATGATATTTGACTTTTATCAATATAAGTTTAAGCAAATTAACTAGATACTCATTATTAATCAAACTTAGAGTAGTAAAACTCTAATTTACTAGCCTACTGTACTAAAAACAACTTCTAGACCTAGGATTTTGCCAATTCTTCTCCTTTAGGTCTCAACTTAAAATCTTCAAAACCCGATTTCTTAGGCTTCATTGCCCAATACCAAGGTTTAGTAGCTACGATTTTAAAACATATGTGCTTAGTGAAGAGAATTGTCCTAAGATCATCCAAGGTTGCAAAAATTCAGATCTTAAGACATCAATTTCCAATCCCAATTATTCCAATTCAAGCCTTTAGCTTGGCCTTACTCAGCTTACGTGCACCCGAGTCCAAGTGCACCGGCGTGGGTGGTGCGCGAGGAGTGCAGGGTAAACGGGTTAGCCAGTTCCACGTAGCGTGGGTCGCGGACGAGGTGGGTATACGGGCGAGGGACCTCACCCTATGTTCGGAGGCAACCAGGCTAAAACACAAATTCAATTTAAGCCACTCACCTGCGTTGTGAACTTCCGAAGTGCGACTAAATGTCCCACCCGCTTCGCGTGCGCTGCAGCAGCAGGTGTTCCCTCTGATTGCAAAGCTGCAAGGGGTTGCGGCTTCAATTGGTGGACTGGAGTCGTGCGTGAAGATGTTCTGCGTGACCTGGGATATCCACCTGGGGCTGGTGAAGTCTGGAGCTCGCTTCAAGCTTGCTTCAAGCTCTACTCCAATGGCGGAGGGGCGTCAGAACCTGAAAGCACCAACACGGCCTCGCGGCCTTGTCAAAACACTTGGGTAGCTTCGTCATGTTAAGGCGAAGGTGGTGCAGTGGGTGGCGTGGTGCGGGGGCACCTGTGCGAGCGTGCCTAGGGCACACTGTGTGCGTATGTGTGGGTGTGTTCGGGTGAGTGGAGTGGTGGTGTGAGTGAGGGGAAATGTTGAGTGGAGTGAGGGGATGCTTATGGACTTGTCGGCGAGGGGTGGGACGGCCTGTGGAGGTGGAGCGACCTCACCGGAGTTGGTGGCTGGAGGTGGAAACGATGGTGGTGGTAGTGGCAGTCGAGGGATCGAAACTAAAAATTGATAAGGGGGAAATAAAGAGGGGAGGAAGAGGAATTTAACTGACAAGTTTGGAGCGAAGGGGGGAAGCGGAAGGCGAGCGGCGGGTGTCTGCTGATGAGAACCTCATCATGAACCCTAACTAGCACATTTTAACCTAATAAATTAAACAAAAGCTCCTACATAACCTAGGGGAAGGCCTAAATCATGGAATTGCTAATCAGAGAATAAAACATTATACAAGGGGTAAAATTGTAATTTTACCATTGCAGTGCATGAATGGGATTTCTAAGGGTCTATACATAGGTCAAGTGGACTTAATAAGAGAAAAAGTGGGATGGTTTGGTCAGAAAAGGGTTATGACAATTTGGGAATTAAATGACATTCTGTAACCCTAAAATAAATCCACTTTAATTTATGAAGTTTCAGGAAAGATAAAAATAAAATAAGCCCTCTAAAAATCATGGAAAAATATCATCTAGGGTTTAGAACATTCAATTTGGCCGTTGCAACTTATTTTGACCTAAATTGATAACCATACCCAATTTTTGACCTAATTTGGGTTTTTATGCAAAATATCTTGTCAAACATGGTCAAACATAAAATCCAACTTCACCATTGGATTCCTTAGGTCCAAATTAGGTTTATACCAAAATTTGGACCTAAGGGAAGGTCGTCTTGACCCACTTTACAAAATGGTCCTTAATAATTACTTTTTGACCCTTAGCTTTTTGAAACCTTGCAAATACCCCCTATCTTTCCCGTCGTTTTCTTCAATCTGGTCCTTTTTCCACCCGCTGTACAGGCCATACCTTCGGCGACTTTGCGCGGAGGATGGCACCGTGCATGCATGGGGAGTCGGCCCTAGATTTGAAAGGGGAGCTCCTTGCTTGGCCCGGCTCCCATGCCCTGTTGGCCGCCATACCTCTCGTGCAGACGCACGAGAGGTATGGGTCTCCGTCTGCCCACATCTCCTGCGGGGTTTTTCCTGTCGCTTTCGTGCGCTTCACGGTCCGCCGACGCCTATTTAAGGAGTGGCACCCTCCGCCGCATCCTTCAAGCTCCACTTGGCCTGAGAATCCCCTTAAATTCCTCTCCTCCCAACTCTGGCCATTTGCCCAGAGCTTTCGACGACTCTCCTCACCCTTTCTCGTCGCCATGCTACCATACCAGTGGCAAGGTTACCTCTGCCGTCTTCCGCCGCACCGCGTCGTACCAACAGGCGCACTCCAGCCCTTATTCCTTGTCGCTGTCTCTTCCCCTGGGCACCTTCATCTCCGGCGATGGCAGTACCAGCCGCTCGCCACCTCCGCCTCCTCCGTTCACTCCTGACCTACCAGCTAAGTCCTTCTTACCCTTCTCTTTAATTCCCCTCTGTCAATTTGTTGTTTCAACCCCTCTACACCACTGTCCACCCTCACCATCTCCACCTCCGACCACCAACTCCGGCGAAGCCATTTCACCACCATAGACAGATCCACCCCTCGCCAACTGATCCATGAGCATCACCTCCACCCACTGATCACCCTGTGACCCTTCATTCACTGCGCCAACCACTGTCGCCTCCCTCCGAACAAACCCACTCACACGGACTTAGACCGACCTAGACACGCACGCCTAGGTTGCTCTGAGCCACGCTGACCACTGTAGTAACTTCACTGTGCTCTGGCGAAGCTTACCGAACGTTCTGACATGGCCACGAGGCCGTTTTGCTTATTTTAGGTCTCCGGCCTCCGCCGCCATTAATGCTGAGCTTGGAGCAAGCTCGCTAGCAGCTCCAGGCCCTTCCAGCTCTAGGAGATGCACCCCGGTTGCACGGAAGACTTCCGCACACAACTCTAGGTCTTCAATTGGCAGCGAGGCCTCGGTTGGGGCGGCTATTGCTCGCACTCCCTGCTGCGGGCACGCGAGAGAGGGGGGCACAGATAGTCCCACCTCAAGCGTTTTCAAGTGCCTCATGACACATAAATTGTAAAAGTGATTGAGGCTTATTGCCTCAGTCACATGGGGTGAGGTCCCTCTCACCCGCTTACCCGACCTCGTCCGTGACCACCCGCCGTGGACCTGGCCCAACCCGATTACCCAAGCCTTGCTCACCTCACCCACCACCGCACCCCGGTGGGCCTGGTCCCGGGCACGTTACCCGATCTGCATACTCGAGTATGCTCTGGGAGAGCGAGACCTAGAGTGAAACAGAGAGAGAGAGATGCGGGGAGGGTAGGGGTTAGGTTTTGCCTAACCATATGCCTATGCAGGGAACTGAAGAAGAAGAAGGAAGAAGAGGAAGCAGAAGAAGCAAGGAAGGAGCGGCCAAGGACTTAGCCGCACCAAGGAGCTGAAGCAGGAAAAGAGGAAGAGGAGAAGCAAACTGAAGAAGGAGAAGGCAGAGACAGAGCGAAAGGGAAAAGAAGAGAAGGAAGCTGCCGCAGAAAGGAAGGCCAAGCAGCTAAAAGAAGAGAAAAAGAAGCCAAGAAGAAGAAGAAGCAGCAGCTGAAAGAAAGAAGGAGAGCACGAGCACTGTAGCAAGTGGCTACTTAAGGCGTCTGATCTATGAAGTTAGACATCTGAAGACAGAGAGAAAGGAGGACAAAAGAAGAAAGAGAGAAGAAAAGAAAAGAGAAGACAAATTTTTACTTCCTCTCTCTAATCCTTTTGTAAAATGTGTATTATTGTAAATTGTGATTTTCTACGCTTCTAGAATCAAGCTTGCTCCCTGAGTTCGACTTCGGAGAATTTTTGTATTCGAGTAATAAAATAAAATCAAACTGGTTTTTACTGGACCATCTGCCGTCGCCGGAGACGTAGACCCTGTGGGGAAGAAGCGGCGACCAGTAAGAGAGGCGGAGGGGTGCGTGCTAGTACGACGCGGCGTGGAGGAGTACGGCGGAGATGGCTCTGACATTGGTACTGTGGCAAAGAGACGAGAAGAGGGAGGGAGAGTCACCAGAAGTTTCGGGCAATTGGCCAGAGTGAGGAGACGAATTTGGGGGGCTTTCTCTGGCAAATTCAAGCTTGAAGGAAGCAGTGGGGATGGAGCTTCCTTAAATAGGTGCAGGCAGAGTGGGATTCGCAAGGAGGCGGCGGGCACACCACGCCGGAGGTAAGGCTAGAGGGAGATCCGTACCTCTCGAGCGTTTGCACGAGAGGTATGGGACGTTTCAGGACATGGGGAGCTGCCCATGAGGTAGGGGGTTTTGCAGGGAGCTCCCCTTTCAAATCTGGGACAGCTCCCCATGAGATCGTGGAGAGAACCTTCGTGCAAAGTCACCGGAGGCATGGGTCCCTACTGCGATGGTAGAGGGACCTAAATGAATAAAGAGACGAAGAAGTTGGGGGAAATTTGCAAGGGTTTCAAAAAGTTGAGGGTCTAAATGTAATTTGGTGGACCAAATTGCAAAGTAGGTCAAGATGACCTTCCCTTAGGTCCAAATTTTGGTATAAACCTAATTTAGACCTAAAGAATCTAATGGTGAAGTTGGATTTTAGGTTTGACCACGTTTGACTGGATATGTTGCATGAAAACCCAAATTAGGTCAAATATTGGGCATGGATCCCAATCTAGGTCAAAACAGGTTCCAAATACCAAATTGAAGGTTCTAAACCCTAGAGGATATTTTTTCATGATTTTTAGAGGGTTTAGTTGATTTTTATCTCACCTGAAACCTTGTGAATTTAAGTGTGTTTGTTTTAGGATTACAGAATATCATTTAATTCTTATATTTCACAATAACCCTTATCTGATTGAACCATCACACTTTTCTCTTATTAAGTCTTATTGACCTATGTCTAAACCCTTAGAAATTTCGTTGATGCACTGCAATGGTAAAATTACAGTTTTACCCCTTATTTCATATTCTATTCTCAGATTAGTAATCCCTTGAATTTGGCCTTCCTTTAGGTCATGTAGGAGTTTTTATTCATTTTATTAGATCAAAGTAAGCTAGTTAGGGTTCATGATGAGGTTCTCATCATTTAAGTTATTATATACTTATATATACATTATGTTTTATGTTAATTAACTTATTAATTAAGGAAATGATTAATAAAATGTCGAGTCCAATTATTAATTAGATTGTTAATAATATTAATTGAATGATAAAATATCATTTTAAACTTATTTTAAGGTCCTTTACTATATATCCCTTATTTTATAATTAACCCTTATATATTCATATCCTTAGCTAATTAACTAGTAAAAACTAGTTAATTAGGGGTAATTAGAGATCATGATGAATCTCTCATCATTCACCATAGGCTTGGTCGTGACAAAAGGATAGCACACTTTGAACTTCCTCTTCAGGAATACACCTCCTAATGATTTGGTCAGCACAGAGTCTAAACAGCATAGGATCATCCCAGAAATAGTGCTTGGCTTCAGCCAAGAACTTATCTCGTTGCTGTCTGGACTAGCTGTGCGGAGTCTGTGCTACCACCAGATAGTTGACTAAGTCAACATACCAGGTGATGAATGCGTCCGTCGTGATTTTTCCAAAAGATACGTTGTAGTATGTTGCGAAAAATGATTATCAATTTAATTTATTTATTACTAGAATTTTGAAAACATTCCGAGGTCGAACTCAGGGAGCAAATTCGATTTTAGAAGCAGAAAAATCACAATTCACAATACTGTAATGTTTTACAAAAAATGTAGAGACTAAAAGTAGAATTTTTCTTCTCTTCTTTTCTCTCCTTCTTTGCTCTCTCTCTTTTCTTTTCTCTGTCTTCAGACGTCTGATTCTAGGAATCAGATGCCTTAAGTGGCGACTGCTACAGTGCACACCCTCTTCTTCTTCTTCCTTTCTTCTCTTTGGCTGCTGCTGCTCTAACTTTGGCTGCTTCTTCTCTGTGGCTTCTTCTTCTTCTCTTCCTTTTATTCTTCTTTGCGGCAGCTACCTCTTTCTCTTTTCTTCTCTTCCTCTTTGGCTTTTTCTTCTTCTTCAGCTTCTTCCTCTGCCTTCTTCTTCTTCAGCTCCTGCTCCTTCCTTGGCACGGCTAAGTCCTCAGCTTCTTCCTCTTCTTTAGTTCCTTCTTCTTCTTCCTCTGGGCAGCTGCTTCTTCCTCCTTCCTTCTTTCCTGCACAGGCATGGAGCAGCAAAACCTACCCCTACCGGTCTGTGCAGGGTAGAAGGTCAGTGCGTGGAGACACAGCAAAACCTTCGTCTCTCTCTGTCCCTATTTCTCTCTCAGGTCACAGCTCTCCCAGAGCCAGTCGGGTTATCGGGTCGGGTATACGTGCCCGGGATCAGGCCCACCGGTGTACGGTGGTGGGCGAGGTGTGTAGGGTTATCGGGTCAGGTCAGCCAGGTCCACGGAGGAGTGAGCGCGGACGAGGTGGTGAGTGGGAGAGGGGACCTCACCCCGTGTACTGAGGTGAAGAGCTTAAGTCACTTTTTCAATTTATTTACCTGCACCCGCTCAAAAATGCATGAGGTGGGACTAAACTTCCCACCTTCCTGTCGCGTGCCTGGAAGCAGATGGCACGTCCAATTGCAGCTGCAGCTATGGTCCTTGACGCCAATTGAAGACCTGGTCGAGTGCGTGAGGGGAGTCCGCGCGACTTGGGCTCGTGACCTGGGGCTGGGGAGGTCTGGAGCTGCTTGCAAGATTGCTCCAAGCTCGACGTCAATGGCGGAGGTGGTCGCAACCCTAAAATCACGATCACGGCCTTGCGGCCCTGTTAGATGCCTTGGGGAGCTTCGCCAAGGTGTGGCAAAGGTGGCCCGGGGGTCAGCGTGGCATGAGGGCTGCTGTGTGTGTGTGCCTAGGGCACACTGTGTGCGTGCAGGTGGGTGTGTTTGGGGGGAGACAGTGAATGGCACGGTGAGTGGAAGGGCGAAAGGTGATCAGTAGGATGTGGTGAAGCTTATAGACTGGTCGGCGAGGGGTGGAACGGCCTGTGGAGGTGGAGCGACCTTGTCGGAGTTGGTGGTCGGAGGTGGAGAGGGTGATGGTGGTCTGTGGTGTCGAGAGGTCGAGTGTGCAAATTATAAGAGGGGAAATAAAGAGGGGAGTAAGGGAAACTTATCCATCGAGTCCAGAGCGAAGGGGGAAGGCGGATGGCGAGCGGCTGGTGCCTGCCGTCATCGGAGACGAAGGTGCCCAGGGAAAGAAGACGACGACGAGGAAGGGGATCTGAGGGCGCGCGCTGGTACGGTGCGACATGGTGGAGGACGGCGGAGCTAGCTCTGCCATTGGTACGGTGGTAGAGAGACGAGATAGGGAGGAAGAAGTGGCCGGAAGCTCTGGGCAGTTGGCTGGAGTTGGGAGGAGACGAATTGGAGGGGGATCTCAGGCCAAATTGAGCTTGGAGGAAGCGGCGTGGTGTTCCCTTCCTTAAATAGGCACTGGCAAGGTGGGAAGCGTGCGAGGGCGACGGAGAGGCCATGCCGGAGGTAAGGCCGGTGGGATACCAATACCTCTCGTGCGTTCACACGAGAGGTATGGTGGGTTTCAGGGCATGGGGAGCAGCCCATGCGGTAGGGGGCTCCGCAGGGAGCTCCCCTTTCAAGTCTGGGGGCGGCTCCCCATGCAAGTAAGGCGCAAACCCCAGTGCGAAGTTGCCGGAGGTATGGACCCTGCTGCGGATGGTAGAGGGACCGAAGTGAGGAAAACGACGAGGAAGCTAAGGGGGTAATCGCAAGGGTTTCAGAAAGTTGAGGGTCAGAAAGTAATTTTTGAAGACTAAATTGCAAAGTGGGTCAAGACAACCTTCCCTTAGGTCCAAATTTTGGTATAAACCTAATTTGGACCTAAGGAATCCAATGGTGAAGTTGGATTTTAGGTTTGACCACGTTTGACTGGACATTTTGTATAAAAATCCAAATTAGGTCAAAAATTGAGTATGTACCTCAATCTAGGTCGAAATAGATTCCAAAGGTCAAATTGAAGGTTCTAAACCTTAGGAAATATTTTTTCATGAATTTTAGAGGGTTTAGTTAATTTTTATCTTGCCTGAAACATTATGAATTAAAGTAGATTTGTTTTAGGATTACAGAATGTCATTTAATTCCTAGATTTCGTCATAACCTTTTTCTGACCAAACCATCCCACTTTTGTTCTTATTAATTCTAATTGACCTATTTCTAGACCCTTAGAAATCCCGTTGATGTACTGCAATGGTAAAATTACAGTTTTACTCCTTATTTTGTGTTCTTTCCTCAGATTGGTAATACCCTGAATTAGGCTTCTTTTAGGTTATGTTGGAGCTTTTGCTCATTTTATTAGGTCAAAATGTGCTAGTTAGGGTTCATGATGAGGTTCTCATCACCAGAGTAGCTTTCTTCCTTGCACGGCTAGAAGTTATTCATCAGGGAAGGTGTTAGTCGAGGGTAATGAGGGTCCGATGTGATCCGGGTGAAGTCTGGACAAGTGATCGGCTACGACGTTTTTAGACCCGGCTTTGTCACGTATTTCCAGGTCAAATTCCTGCAAGAGTAGGATCCATCGGATGAGCCTGGGTTTAGCATCCTTTTTGGCAAAAAAATGCCAGATAGCCAAGTGGTCGGTGTTAACCATCACGTGGGATCCCAGAAGGTATAATCGAAACTTTTCTAACCCAAAGACTATGGCGAGCAGTTCTTTTTCTGTGATGGTGTAATTCCATTGAGCCTCATCCAACGTTTTGCTCATGTAGTAGATCACCATGGGTTTCTTCTCTCTTCTTTGTCCTAGGACTGCGTTGATGGCAAAATCTATTGCATCACACATTATCTCAAAGTCCTGGGACCAGTCTGGGGGTTGTAAAATAGGTGCAGTGGAGACTATTTCCCTAATGGTGTTGTAAGCCTTGATGCAATCAGGTGTCATGTGAAAAAGGGTGTCGTTGGCTAGAAGGTCAGTCAAGGGCTTAGAAAGTTTGAAAAAATCCTTAATGAATCTTCTATAAAAGCCAACATGTCCTAGGAACGATCGGATTTGCCTGACCGAGCTAGGGGGTGGAAGTTTGGAAATTAAATCAACCTTAGCTCAATCCACTTCGATGCCCTTATGAGAGACAATGTGACCCAGGATAATCCCTTCCTGAACCACGAGATGACTCTTTTTCCAACTTAAAACCAGGTTGACCTTGATACATTGCTTCAGGATCTTATCCAAGTTGCTAAGAAAATGGTCGAATGGGTTCTCGAACATGGAGAAATCATCCATAAAGACCTCCAGGTATTCACCCACCATCTCTGAAAAAATGGCTAGCATGCGACGTTGAAAGGTCGCGGCTGCGTTGCATAACCCGAATGGCATATGACGGAATGCGAACGTGCCATACGGGCAAGTGAATGTGGTCTTCTCTTGATCCTCTTGTGCAATAGCAACTTGGTTGTATCCTGAATATCCATCTAGGAAGTAAAAATATTTCCGCCCTGCCAACCACTTGAGAATCTGGTCAATGAATGGCAGAGGGAAATGATCTTTCTTGGTGGCCTCATTAAGCTTCCTATAGTCGATACACACCTGCATGCGATAGCGGTGTGGGTGGGGATGGATTCGCCCTGGTCATTGATGACCAAGGTGAGCTCGGCTTTCTTAGGTACCACTTGAGTGTGGCTCACCCAAGGGCTATTGAAAATTGGGTAAACGATGTCTGCATCAAGCCACTTGATTATTTCTTTTTTAATGATCTCTCGCATATTCAGGTTCAATCGTCTCTGCATCTGGCGAAAAGGTCGAACCCCATCTTCCCAATAGATTTTGTGAGTGCAATAGGTAGGGCTAATTCCCCTTAAGTCAGAAATTGTCTACCCAATGGCTGCCTGATGTTCAAAGAGTGTTGCAGTCAACCTAAGTTCTTAATCCCTGGTTAAATGGACATGGATAATCACAGGGAAGGTCTGGTCAGGTCCTAGGAAGACATACTTGAGATTATAGGGCAAAGGCTTTAGTTTGGGTGTAGGTGGGACAACATTTGATGGGTAGGGGAAAGGTGGGAGTTGATCAATATCAATCTCCTCTAATGGAGGTTGCTGATGGTAATCAGCTCTACACAGGTCAACCTCCACAGGCTGGGGTGGGTCGTGGTTGTCATCAACTGGTTGAGTCAGATGGTCTACTGAAGAGCTAAGAGTGAGACATTCTTCAACCAGAGGTTCTACGGGATCGTGCTCCTCAACCCAGCCACAATCAAAAGACTTAGCCACCTTGAAGATATCCAATTGCATCTTCTTGTCTCCAAAGGCGATTTTCATGCATCCCATGTCACAATCAATGTTCGCTTTAGCTGTAGCTAAGAAGGTGTAATTTGCCTACTTGGTGGGGGTGAGATATGCGTGACGTAATATAAAGTGCGGAATTAAAATAGACAATCTCACAAAAGTAAGTGGCGGAGAGAGTTTCGCTTATTTATGATAGCAATAGAAGGATATGTCGTTGTAATTAATGTGGTGGAAATCTCTTAATCAAAGATTAACATAGATATGAATTTAAACCACGAAAAGGATGTTGTATCCACAAGGAGGAATAGACCAATAAATTCACGAGTCGAGGAATATACTGTTTGCAGACACTACCGCAACTTTAATGCGAGGAATTTGCTATTTTAAATGAAGCTTGCAATTTCCCTAAAAGTTCAAGGGTATTTATGCAGTTTTCACATTAGGAATTAAGCTCCAAAAATATGTGTATGATGCATGTGTAATGGCATATCATGTAAAGCTCCACGGGGTGGTGTGCCTCGACGAGGGCTAGCAACGGCGGTGATGCGGCGGCCGGAGGTGGCCAGTGGTGGCCGGATGGAGGATAATGGTCGCCGGTCTGTTGGAGGAGGAGGCCGCGCGTGGAGAGGGTGGCACCGCTGCTGCAGCCCGTGCGGCTACGCGTTGGGCATGCATGCAAGGTGTGTACAATAGCTCGGTTGGAGTGGCCTGCAAGCGTGGCGCCAGCAGGCATGGGCATCTGCCGCTTGCGGTGTAGCGCCTGCGGGCGAGGCTTGCAGGGTGTGGTGGAAGGTGAAGCAGCGTTGGAGGGCGCACAAGGGCGTGGGTGAGGGCACGCTGCGCTTGCGGGAGGCTGCTGGCTTGGGCTCTTGCGGGCGGTTGCGGCTTGCGGGTGATGGAAGGCGATGGCGCGGGTGCACGAGGGCGCTGGATGCAGGGTGGTGAGAGCGCTAGAAGGGGTGCGGCGAGAGCACGGGTGAAGCGCCTGCAGTGAGGGAAGGGCGATGAGGCTGCACCTGTAGAGGGCGCGCAAGGGTGTTGAGCGCCTGCAGGCAATGCGGAGAAGGGCGCTTAGTGCAGGCTGATGTAGCGCTTGCAGTGGAGAGGATGGTGCGGTGTGGACGCAGGCTGGAAGGGCGCGGTGTGGTGCAAGCTGGGGCAGGGCGTGCATGGCAGGCTGTGGGGGGCGGTGATGGTGCATAGTGCAAGCAGTCTTCCCACAGTGCACGCTCCCTTCACAGTTGGGTCCCCGTGAGGGGGAGAAGAAGATGAAGCCCCGATCCTTTGCTAAGCCTCCTCTTTTATCTCCTCTCTCTTAGCGCGAGTTAAGGGATTTTAAAAATCCCTTACTAAACATGGTCGACGCTTGTTGGGTTCTGTTGGCCGTAGGTGGAGATATTTGGGGGGGGGGGAATATCTTTCCACCCCTTGTTCTTTTCCACAATTGATCCTCCTCTCTCTTCTTCCCGATTATTAGCCTGATAGAGTAGATTAATTGGAGAAGATGAGTGTGCTGTTGCAGGACCCTGCATGAAATATAATTACATAATAAGCAATAGAAGAAATGTAAACTTAAATAATGACACATGCAATCATTTAATGAACAAATGTGATTATTAACCAACATACAATGTTAGAATTGAATTACTTAGGCGTAACAATAGTCCATTAAAATGGACTCATCAAATACTCCCATGCCTAAGATTTGCTAATCCCTGGCAAAAATGAAAAATAATAGAAGTAATAATAAGATTTCTTTTTTTCTTATTTTAAAAGTTTAGAGATCTAGACAAATGTGAAGTGATGATAGCCTAGGTAACAGATCCAAGTGAAAATAACCAACTTACATTTGCAGTTTGCACTTAACCCTTGATAAAATTCTATCGAAATAGGCAACTCCTTCTCTCGAGGATAAAGCAGATGATAATCTGTAATTTGACCTCGGCGTTTGGCTTTGGTCGGAGATATCGAGTTGAATGGATTTGTATTTGGTGGCACACACTCATCTGGTGCTACATGTAGTCTAGTACTACATACTCTAGATCTTTAGACTATTAGATAAGTCAACTCAGAGAGAGGCTAAACAACTGTGCTCTCCTGATGTTCCTTGGCGCTCACTCTTTTCTTTCTTTTCTTTCTGAGATCACAAATCTTGCCAGATTTAGTAATTGTACTCTCTGTTTGGTGGCCTCACATGGCATCCACACTTCAATTAAAGTCCTAATAATTCTACAACTAAGTTAGAGTCCTCAACCAGTGTTCGGGCAATCAGAAATACTGAAAGGTAGGTATGGGTCGTATTTGGTGGAACGCGATAAGTGTTTTTGTTGCCTTAGAAACAATGTTACAACGATAAAATTATAATCCTGGACTCTCTTCTTTTTCTTTTCTCTCTCTCTTTTCTTTTTCTTTCTTCTTTTCTTTTTTTTTCACTTTTTTTTTCTTTTTGTTTCTTCTTCTCTTTCTTTTTCTTTTCTTTTTCTTTTTCTTTCTTTATTAATCAACACAGCACGATACAAACTTTTATTTGTGAGGCATTGTTAGGGATGATGATGGTCAAGAGGATATTGTGTGGCTTATTTGGTGGAAGTTCCTATTCTTGGCACTAGGAAGGAATGGATTGGACATGCGTATTTCTGACTTTTGACACTATTACCCTCCTTTAGCCGAGGACTTTGTGAAGAATGGTCGTAACCATCCACCATAGTCATAGCTTTATTAAGACTCCATCTCTGTGCATCTGCCTTATTTGGTGACTCTCAGGAATTCATACAAAGTATGCACACAGGAACAGACAGTGAAAACTACGCCTAACTCTGAAGTATCATCATCTAATTATCCACAACTTAAGAGTCTTTGCATTAGACTTAGCACACCAGTAATCTCTCTACTTTCTTCTCATAGATATGAGGTGGATCTACTAGAAGATAGTATGCCTGACTCCCTATTAACTGTCCAAGGGTTCAATAGACTACAAATGCTTATTGGTTTTCCTTAAGGATCCATTACCAAGTCTACGTGCACGTGAAATAAATGTACTAGATTCTAAACTTAAGAAATAATTCAAGAAGAAAAACCTCCAATGACAAAGATATTTTTCTAGGGACTAACCCATTTAACTCAAGAAAAGAGAATTTTTTTTTTATATGCTAACCTAAATGCATGAATACTTCCTAAAATGCAAAATGCACCCCCCCATGCCTAAATCCTACAATGTTTCCATTGTAAAATTAAAATAGGGGGAGAAAGGAAAGAAATCACCTAGCAACGGTGTTAGTCAGAACGCCTCCCAACAAGCGCTGCATTTTCTGTCAGCAGCTAGACTTAGAAGGAACCTGTAAGTCTGTTTCTAGACAGAAAAGGTTAGGCCCTAAAAATATGCGTAACAGCACGGGCCTATAAAATAGGTAGCCATGGATGTTGGCGAGTAGATGATGCAACGTAATCCCAAATGCTCGCCAGAAGATATGAAAGTAGAGAACCTCATTGGCTACCTTAGGAGGTCTAGGAATAACAAAAGGAATATATAAGGGACCTCTCGAAACGGAATAAGTGAAGGATAACAAGGATCCTCCAAAGCATGACAGGTTTTAAAAGATATAAACATTAATATTTGAAACCCTTGAATGGCAAGACTAAAAGTACAAGCATCAATCCACACTCGCCATTCTACCGTAGGATGTACTGGCCTGATATGTTCTCCAGAAAGAATGTACATGAGCAGAGATCTGAGCCAAGGATCGGTTAGGGAGTATAAGGGTTGTTTGTAGTGTTGGAAGGTAATGGTTAAGTCCAATGAGGGCTTAGTCGGTGTCAGGTCCAATTCCAACAATGATTCAGATTGCGTATACTCCCTAACAGTTGTAGACAACTTCACGTTACCCTGCTTAGCTTTAACGATCGGAGTCATATTTGAATCAAGGGTAGACTCCAAATTACAACTCTTTGATGGAAGGGTCAAAATATCAAAATCATTATCATTAAGCTCATCCCTGGATTCATTTAGTTCCCTCAAATTTTTGTCAGGGTGTATATGTGATTCATTAGTGAAGACAGGAGTTGGATCGGTATCCTTAATTATTCCTAAAGGAGGATCAGTCTTAATATTTTGGAGCAAGCCTATATCACTGAATTCATTATTCTTCTCAGTCCTCAATTGACATATTTTGTTCCCGAGAGTCTCTGCTAGGCTTCTCATTATTTTGTTTTTCCTCCTTTAATATCAACTCCTGTTTTGATGGAGGATGACTCTCAAAAGAAGGGAGGAATATGGAATTCACCATATTATTAATATCCTTTAGAGGTAAATCCTCAAATAATAAATAATTCCTTTGTAATTCACTCCAGATTTTCAGTCCAGGTTCCTCTATTAGGGCATCCTCATCTTCTGAAATAGACTCTTCATATCCTTGAGATCAAAATTGATCTAATTCATCCTCTATTCCCTTAGGGTCACCTTCATTGGGTGCATTTAAATCCTTAGGATGCTGAATGGTAGGTGTTGATCCCCTAAGTGGAGGGTCAGGAGTAGGCTCACTAAGGGTAGAATGGGATTCCACCAGATAATCAATAAGAGAAGTAATATGAATAATACAACCTTAACCCGGGTTAGTAGGGGTAAGGAGAATACTGTCATTGGGGTCAAGGTCCTCAAGAGGTACCATCTTCCCTTTTGATTTCAATATAGCTCGGGTGGATAATTACTATGATCACTTTCCTCTAGTGGCCGTGTCTCATTGGGAGAGTCTAAGTGACAGCTACATAAAACTGGATCCCTATTGTCATTGGGTTCCTCAGAATTATTTTCATGATCATGGTCGTATGGGTAGGGATCAGAATTACTGGGAAGCGTGTAGCTAAGCTGTCTTATTTCTTCATTTAACTGTTGACTATTCCTCAACATCTCTCCCATGGATTCCATCATTTCCTTTTGCTGTTTTTTCATTTCTATCATAAAAGAGGAGAGGCTACTGATGAGAACCTCATCATGAGCCATAACTAGCTCATTTTGACCCAATACAAAGGATAAAAGCTCCTACATATCTCAAGGAAAAGCTTAACTCAGAGAATTCTGAGTTTGAGAAGAAAACAAGTCATAAGGGGTAAAAGTGCAATTTTACCAGTATAATCTGCATACAGGGTAATTCAGGGCCCAAACATAGGTCAAAACAGCTTAATAAGAATAAAAGTGGGATGAGATGATCTAGCAAGGGCTACAGCACTTCCAAGGAACCAAATGATAATCTGTAACCCTAAAACAACCCACTTCAATTCACAAGGTTCGAGGCAAAGTAAAAATAGAATAAACCCTCTAAAATTCATAGAAAAATAATCTCTAGGGTTTAGAACCTTCAATTTGGCCTTTAGAACCCATTTTGACCTACATTGAGAACCATGCCCAATTAATAACTTAATTTGGGTTTTTGCGCAAATTGACCGGTCAAACAAGGTTTAATATGAAAATAAAATTCACCATCAGATTCCTTAGGTCCTAATTAGTCATGTATAAAAACTTGAGCCTAAGAAGAAACCTCCTTGACCGAATTTACACTTTGGTCCTCATATATTTACTCTTTGGCCCTCAACTTTTGAACCCTCGCATTTAGGCCCCTAACTCTCCTTCGTTCTTTGCAAACAGGTCCCTCCTGCAAAACCCTGCCAGCACCATGCTCCGGCGACCTTGCGCGGAGCATGGCGCCGCGCAGGGTGAGGTGGAGGACCTGGCAAGTGTACCGGGGGTGCCCTGCGTCGTCAGCCGTCGCAGGAGCACCCCCATGGTCACTGTAGCCCCCCATACCGGCCGTGCGAACGCACGGACGGTATGGGTTCGAATTCCGACCATGCTCCGGCGAGGGAGACACGTCGTCTCCCTCCGCCTTCCTCCCTGCTACAACCCTATAAATACCCCCCGCCGCTCCACCGACCAAGGCAGCCTGGATCTGACGGAGAAAACCCCCAGCTTTCGTCTCTTCTTTCTCCGGCAGACGCTCACCAGCTCCGGCGACTTCCTCTCCCTCCACCTCTTCGCTCTGCCGCACTACCAGCAGCAGAGACCTCCTCCCCTGCTCTTCCCGCGCCACGCCGCACCCAGCTGGCGCCTCTCCAGCCTTCTGCTCGCCGCCGCCCCTCTCCCTGAGCATCATCTTCTCCGGCGACAGTCGATACGACTGTCGCCCTGTTCCTCCCCCTTCGTCCCTGCAGTTAAGTTAGACTTACTCCCCTTCTCCTCCTCTTTCTTTCCCCGCTTTCGATTTAGTCAATTAAGCCCTCTACCGACCCTGTTCACCCTCATCCTCTCCGCCTCCGACCACCCTCCGGCGAGCCGCTCCCATCACCTCAGCGACCCACACGGCTCGCCGACCACCGCAGAACTTCCGCCTCCTCACCCTGATCCTCTTCCGCCCCTCCACTTCCCACCAAACACCCTCTGCAGACCCACCGAACACACCCACTCCCTCGCTCACAGTCTGACCTAGGACGACCTAACAGCTCCATCACACCCCCTGCAGACCCCCTGACCACCTTCGCCGTGCCACGGCGAAGGTCCTCCGCCTGTCTGATTCGGCCGAGAGGCCGTGCCATTGGTTTCAGGTTCCAGGCCTTGGCCGCCATTGGCGAGGAAGCTCGAAGACTGCTCGAGGTTGCTCCAAGCCGAGATGTCCCAGATTGAATAGCTACGGCCAGCGCGGAAGAGACTCACGCACACACCCTGGCCCTCGATTGGAGCTGTACGCCTCAACAGCCGACGCAATTGGGAGCATCATCCCTGCTGCAGGCGTAAGAGAATTGGGGTGGGACATTTAGTCCCACCTCGGAATCTCTCAAAGGCGCGCGGACACATAAATTGAAAAACTGCCGTATGCTGTTTGCCTCAGTTACCACGGGGTGAGGTCCCTCTCACCCGACCCGACCCGACTCGGCCTCGTCCGTGACCACGCTCCGCGGACCTGGCCCGACCCGATTAGACTGACCTGCACTCCTCGCCCACCACGCACGCCGGTGGGCCTGGACCCGGGCCTGACCCGAACCCGATTACCCGATAGCGCTCTGGGAGAGCTTCCGAAGAGTGATTTCAGAGAGAGAGAGATACGCGGGGAAAGGGGGTAGAGTAGGTTTTTGCCTTCTGATGAACTCTTGAGCGTGCAGGCACAGGTGAAGGACTGCGGAAGAAGAAGCAGCTGCACTGTAGCAACTGCTCAGTTAAGTCGTCGAAGCTCCGGGCCAGACGACGGACAGCCAGCAGCCAGAGCAACACAGAAGGCAGGCTGAAGAAGAAGGAAGGGAGACTTAGTAGCCGAAGGCAGAAGCACCACGATTGCAGAAGAAGAAAAGAAAAGAAGCAAGAAGCAAGAAAAGAAGAAGACGATCTGAAGAAAAAGAAAGAAAGGAAACAAGGAAGAACAGAAGAAGAAGAGCACAAGAGGAAAATCTGAAGAAAGCAGAAGAAGAAGAAGAACAGGAAGAACCAAAAAGAAAGAGGAAAATCTGAAGAAAGCAGAAGAAGAAGAAGAACAGGAAGAACCAAAGACAAAGAGGAAGAAAGAAGAAAAGAAGCAGAAGCCAATTTTTCATCTCTCTCTCTCTTTATTTTTGTAATAGAATTTGTATATCTCTAGAATACAACTTGCTCCCTGAGTTCGACCTCGGGAACTCTTTTATTTTTCCGAGTAAAAAATTTTTATATGAAACGATGGTAACAACCGGCTTTACTACAACGAATTAACAACGAAAACCGACGTTTGTTCCATCATTTTGGCGCCGCTGCCGGGGAGCAACGGCTATTCTAGAGGTAAACATTCCTGTATCTTTTAATTTCTGATAATCTCCTCTCTTTTATGCAGCTACAGGAACTCAAGAAGACAAGCAACCACACACAACCACTCCGAAGACAGGTAAAATCTTTTCTCTCACTATTAACCCCTACACTCTAAAGAGGAAGAAAAGAAAAGAACAAGCAATATAGGGCTAACCTGTCTTCCATATTTAGTAACCATAAAAGTTGCATGTTTTCAACTCATTATTTCTGCACACTATTAAGGGTATTTAAGGGCTAACACATTCTTGCTTGAGCCCTAATTACCCAACAAAGAATTAACTGGACCAAGTAGAGCCAACCTAGGATCCAACACTAGGGATTTAGAGACACACTCCTTAATCAAGAATGGAGAAAATCCAAAAGAGGTGTGCCCAAGCCCTTGTCTGAAAATACCTATACAAGAAAAATCCTAAACAATTGGCTCTCTCTAAACACTTGAACCCTAAAAGACAGGACCTAAAAGCTCTTAAAGAAAACAATAGGTAAAGTTGACCCCTTGGGTTAACCAACCTTAAATTAGGTCACTCTTTGCACCTAAAAAGACTAAAGTTCAAGTGAAACCTTAAACACCCTGATCTTAAAATTGGTAGACTTAAGAGGTCAAGATCCCCATTCTGGTCTACCTGGAACCGCAGTGACAAGAGAGGTCGGGTGGGGGAAACCCTGTAACCCGTGGGGACGCTCTACCGTGTAGGGGTCTTCGCGGGACTCTCCCTCTCTGGCTGCCCAGGTAATTCTCAGGTGGACGATCTTTTCTGATCAAGGGGTCCATCTGCCCCGCACCTCTATAGTCACCCAACACATTTTTGGGTGTCTTGATTGGGTCCATCACCTTCTAAACTTACCTCTCCCAACTGTGCATGTACGGAAGGAGGTCTCTAAGACCACCCTTAAGACCTCCTTTAGAAATTCACTCTCGTCAAGGCCAAGCCTCGACGCCCGTGTTTGTGCAGCAACACCCTCACATTATTCTCTCTTCTGATTCAGAACCAAGTTCTTCTTCTTCCCCCATCATGGCTCAGCCAGTTGAGGAAGAAAATAATCTGGAACACCAGCTCCAGCGACTCAATGACCCCTTCCAAAACTTCGTGCACCCACCACAGCGTCCTATGATGCGGGACCACTACAATCCTGCTGCGGTGGCAATTGAGCCTCGAGTTAGAATCCCGATTGGAGGACCTGATTCCGAACTAAAGCCCAACATGATTCACGCTATACCTAAATTCCATGGGCTTAATTCTGAAGATCCCTTCCAGCACATCAAACAGCTTAAGCATCTGGCCCACACTTTTGGATCAGATGCGCAAAATCGGGATATTCTTCTCATGAAGATGTTCTCCTTTTCTCTTATGGACAAGGCCGCCCATTGGTATCAAACTCAGACCCGGCCGATCAACACTTGGGAAGAACTTCAATCCGAGTTTTTGAAAAAGTTCTTTCCCGTTGGTCGGACCAACGCCTTGCGCCATCAGATTACACACTTCACTCAACAATCAGGAGAACCTCTCCATGAGGCATGGGATCGTTTTCAGGATCTCATGAGGAAGTGCCCCCATCACGGAGTTCCTAAATGGGAACAAGTCCAATCTTTTTACCAGGGACTCCGTGAGGACATCCGCCTTTTCGTCAATGCAACCTGCGGAGGAAACATCATGGGTCAACATGAAGACACCGTATGGGAGATTCTCGAAAACATGTGCGAGAACTCCATCAACAATGACTCCATGGGATTATTCGACAGGACGAATACCCGCGCAGCGACGAATCTTAAGGGAGCACATGAGACGCAGGGCCTGTCCGCATCGGTCGACCTGGAATTAATGGCCAGTCGACTGGACAAGGTCTCAATTATTGAAAAGAAGGTGGATGAGCTGACTCAGCACTTGCAGCGAGCCACCTCTGCGCGTAACTCCTTTGCACAACCTCCTTCCACACAGGAGACTGTGCAAAACATCCTGCACCAATCCTCCCCTGGGATGGATCCATATCCGTCCCCATCTGATTCTTGGACTGGAAGATCATCCGATCCTTTCTTCACCAGCCGGGGGAACTCCATTCCCCCTTTCCCTGATTCTCAGGAGGTTCCTCAGACCTGCGAGAACCTCAACGCCATCCAGAACGACCCATTCTCCAACACTTACAACCCTGGATGGCGAAACCATCCAAATTTTCAGTGGGCGGGAAATTCTCAAACCCAAAGACCACCTTTTCAGTCCCGCCCACAGCCCTCTCATCACTACCAGCCGCCTCAGCCTCGGCCCAACCCTACTTATCCATCAGGGCCAAATCAAGATCAAATGTCCTTAATCCTTCAGACTCTGGCTGACATTCAAAAATCGAATGCGGCCATTCAAAAACAGCACAAGGACGAGCTTACTGAAGTTAAAACTCAGCTGGCCCAGTTGGCAAATTCTCGCCAGCCAGGCACACTCCCTTCCCAACCCCTTCCTAACCCAAATAACGTGCCAACCCAGAAGCGCGTTATGAATCCAAATTTAGGCCACGCTCAATGGATTTATCAGGCCCCTACTGCCCCATCTCCAGACGAGATGGAAGCCTCTACTTCTCGTACGGGATTTCAGCAGCAGCCACCCCTCCTCCCAAATCCAAACCAAAATCAGGCCGGATTAAATTCTGTAACAACACGTAGTGGTAAGACAACTCAGGACCCGCGTTATCCAAACCACCCCCAGCCTGATGATCATGACCCTAGGATAGTTATCCAAGGTACCGCTGTTCCAGACCCACAACCAGGACCTATCCTAGAGGAACCAACCAAGATCCCGTTTCCCGAAGCCCTGACCAAGGGAAAGAAGACCACCAAACCCGTGGCCCCTGAGGAGGACCTGGTCAAGCTCTTTGAGCAGGTCCACATAAACATCCCCTTGATGGATGCAATCCGCCACGTACCAGCTTACGCACGATTTCTAAAGAATATATGTACACCCCAGCGTAAGCCGCGAACCAAGGGAGGGAGCCCAATTGCTCTATCAGAGCAAGCCAGCTCTGTAATCCTTAGTAGACTCCCACCCAAGGCAAAAGATCCTGGAACTCCCCTGATCTCCTGTAAGATAGGTGGTACCCAATTGGACAGAGCATTGTTAGACTTAGGTGCATCTATAAATCTGATACCCACATCCTTACTTGACCATCTGGAAGAATCTGAGCTGAAACCAACTGAGGTGACATTACAATTAGCAGATCGATCTATAAAGTCACCAAAAGGGATTCTCGAGGATGTTATCGTAAGAGTGCGGGATTTCTATTTTCCAGTGGACTTTATAGTCTTAGACATGGATGCACCTGAGAACCCTAGGGATACACCAATCATTCTAGGGAGACCTTTCTTGGCTACTGCTAGAGCCAACATCAGCTGTGAGGAGGGCCAAATAGAGCTTAAGTTTGGAGATCAAACACTGAAAATTGATATATTTAAGGCCCAACAAGGAATTAATTGCGGCGTCATCGAGCAAATTTGTGACATCAAGACTTTGGTTGATGAATCACACCTCCAGAATGACTTGAGTATTCCTCATCAACCACAGAAGGATCTTGACCCGCAAATAGAGGAGTCCAATCCGGATGTGAACAACCCAGTAACTCCCACCCTTGAACCTCACATCTATACTGAACCACCCGCTGCTGCTGAAAACCCCATCCTTGAACTGAAACCCCTTCCTGCTCATTTGAAATACATCTTTTTGGGTTCTAATCAGACCCTTCCTGTGATCATCAATTCCAACCTTAGTCCTGAACAGGAATCCCGTCTGATTGTTGTCCTCCAGCAACATCGCAGAGCCATCGGATGGACCCTCGATGATTTGACTGGAATAAGTCCCTCTTATTGTACTCATCATATCTATTCAGAAGAGGGCACACGACCTTCTCGTGAAATGCAGAGACGCTTAAATCCCAATCTGCAGGAGGTCGTGAAAAAGGAGATCATCAAGTGGTTAGATGCCGGGATCATCTACCCGATCTCCGATAGTCGTTGGGTGAGCCCAATTCAGGTCGTGCCTAAGAAGGCAGGACTCACCACTATAACGACTGAGACCGGAGAAATCATTCCTACCCGATTAGCCAACTCGTGGAGAGTCTGTATAGATTACCGTCGACTCAATTCCTCCACGAAGAAGGATCATTTCCCACTACCCTTCATTGATCAAATTCTCGAAAAACTAGCGGGAAATAGGTTCTTCTGCTTTCTTGACGGGTACTCCGGTTATAACCAGGTGGCAATCCATCCTGAGGACCAAGAAAAGACCACATTCACCTGCCCCTTCGGAACATACGCTTTCCGAAGGATGCCTTTCGGTCTTTGCAATGCACCCGCTACTTTTCAGCGATGCATGCTTGCCATATTCTCAGATATGGTAGGTGATTATCTGGAAGTCTTCATGGATGACTTTTCAGTTTTCGGAGCATCATTCGACGATTGCCTCCAGCACTTGGTCCAGATACTCAGGCGGTGCATCGACGTGAATTTGGTTCTTTCCTGGGAAAAGAGCCATTTCATGGTGCCTGAGGGAATTGTCCTGGGACACTCAATTTCGGAGAAAGGTATCCAAGTGGATCGAGCTAAGGTTAATCTGATTTCTCGCCTTCCTATGCCTAGCTCGATCAGGGACATCCGATCCTTTTTAGGGCATGTCGGTTTTTATCGACGATTTATCCCTGATTTTTCAAAAATCGCACGCCCCCTGACCACTCTTCTCTCCAAGGATGTTCCCTTCGAAATCTCCAGGGAATGCACTCAAGCATTTGAAATCCTGCGTGACCGAGTCACCCAAGCCCCGATCCTACAGTCCCCTGATTGGTCTCAACCCTTTGAGATCATGTGTGATGCATCCGACTTCGCTGTAGGAGCGGTTTTGGGGCAGAAAAATGACAGGAAACCTGTGGTCATTTACTACGCCAGCAAAACACTCGATGAGGCTCAGCGTAACTATACAGTTACTGAGAAAGAGCTGCTAGCTGTAGTATTTGCCCTAGAGAAATTCAGATCATACCTTCTGGGTTCCCATGTCATCATATACTCGGATCACACGGCTGTGAGGCATCTCCTTGCAAAGAAGGACGCGAAACCTCGATTGATCCGATGGATCTTGCTGTTGCAAGAATTTGACCTCGAGATTCGCGATAAAGCGGGAAAACAAAACGTGGTAGCTGATCACTTGTCCCGTCTTCCTTCTGAAATGATAGACCCTTCCGGACCCATCACTGAGCATTTTCCCGATGAGCACCTGCTGACTATTGGTACTAGCCTTCCATGGTTTGCTAATATTGTAAATTACTTGGCATCTCATCAGACCCCATCCGATTGGCCGAAGGCCAAGAAAGACAAATTACGCTCCGATGCCAAGTATTACATTTGGGAAGACCCGTACCTCTTCCGCATAGGTGCCGATCAGATCATCCGGAGATGTATCCCGGAAGGGGAAGTCAACAATATCCTCTCTTTCTGCCATGACCAGGCATGCGGTGGCCATTTTGCCGGGCATAAAACCGCATCAAAAGTCCTCCAGTGCGGCTTTTACTGGCCCACACTGTTCAAAGACGCATACAGTCATTACAAGGCATGCAGTCGTTGCCAGACTTTGGGCAACATGAGCCATCGCGACATGATGCCTATGCAACCGATTCTAGTATGCGAAATCTTTGATGTTTGGGGGATTGATTTTATGGGCCCCTTTCCTGTTTCGGATGGTTTCGAATACATTCTGTTGGCTGTGGACTACGTGTCCAAATGGATCGAAGCCATACCGACCCGAACCTGTGATCACAAAATCGTTCTCAAATTCATTCATCAACACATTTTCTCAAGGTTCGGGATTCCTCGTGCAATAATCTCTGATGGGGGGACCCATTTCACAAATGCTCAGTTTAGGTCACTGATGACCAAATACGGGGTGTCTCACCGAATCTCTACTCCTTACCACCCCCAAACTAATGGTCTAGCTGAGCTGTCGAATCGGGAGATCAAGAAAATCCTACAGGTCACTGTTCGACCTGACAGGAAGGACTGGTCGTCCCGACTTCCGGAAGCATTGTGGGCCTATAGGACCGCCCACAAGACCCAATTGGGCATGTCTCCCTTTAGATTGGTGTACGGAAAGGCATGCCACCTTCCCGTCGAACTGGAGCATAAAGCCTATTGGGCAGTACGGAACTGTAATCTAGATCTTTCTAAGGCTGGGACCCACAGAAAACTCCAAATCAGCGAGATCGATGAATTACGCACAGACGCGTACGAGAACTCGCAAATCTACAAGGAGCGGGTTAAAGCCTTCCACGACAAACACATCTCAAGAAAGATCTTCCATCCTGGTCAAAAGGTCCTACTCTTTGATGCCCGACTCAAACTCTTCCCAGGAAAACTGAGATCTAAGTGGGTCGGACCATATTTGGTCCGACAGGTTTTTGGAAATGGAGCAATCGAAATCAGTCCACTCAGCCACGATTCTGAACCTTTCATCGTGAATGGTCAAAGACTCAAGCCGTTCATTGATGTAACTTCTACTGATTTGGCTGAGGCATCTCATATCCTCCTTTCCCCTTGAGCTTATTGCGCCCAGCCGATGGCGTAAAACTCAGCGCTTAACGGGAGGCAGCCCGTCATTCTCTTTGAAAACCTGAAACTTGTTCTGACACCTTTCAGCACTCGAAGTTCACCCTGAACTAAGACCCCCTAGGTTACAATGAGGACATTGCAAATCTTAGGCATGGGGGGGTAGGAAAGTGCAAAAACTTGTAAGAAAAGGTTTCAAACAAAAAAATTCACATATGCCAAAAATACCATAAAAATTAAAAAATTTTTTTCGAAAAAGAATAAGAGGAAAAGAGGAGAAGAAAAATTTCGTGAAGGAGAGAAGAAACAAAATGAAAAAGGAGCACAAAATTATAAGAAAAGTTGATAGTCATTAGTAAGGAACTAAGGAATTAACCTAAGCTCTAGACCTCATTCAAGAAAATAACTGAAAAGTGCACAATGAGATTAGTAAGAATGCAAACCTTAGGCATTCTTGAATAGACTCTTAGTACTCATTAAGATCTGGACACTCCTCAAGAGGTTGAGGAAAATGAAAAGCTGAAGTATTAGGTCTAAGGCTTAGGGAGTATTCGGCCTCGTTAACTAATTTTTGGTTTACGGGACTCAGTAACCTAAGCACCCTAATCTCACACACAGCCTGGTTCAGTAAGCATAAAAATCAGAATCACGCAGAAGCGTCGCAAAAATCTGAAAAGAACACCTAGAATAGGAATGGCCGATCAACACAAGTTGATTTGGACGAGTTCCCAGCGCGGAGAGGCGGGAAATCCCCTCGAAGATGCGTAACAAAATATCATCTCCTCGGTGCTTGTCTCTTAGGATATTTACATATCCTACGGGGGGCATGTAAGCACTCTGCTGGTTCAGATTCCATGGATGGCATTATCTCGAAATGTCAATTGCCAGGGTCTGGATTCGGCCACGGAATACCATGGATGGGATTATCTCGAAATCTCAATAGCCAGGGTTCCGGGGGTTGCCATGGGCGGTGCTATCTCGAAGCATCGATCGCCAGGAACCCTTGAGGATTGATGATGGGAGCAAGGAATCTGATACAGACCGTGTTGAAAAGCCAATCCTAGACTAGAACTAAAAAGAAAAAAGAGAGAGAAAACTCTCCAAACAGAAAAAACTTTCTATCTCTCTTACAAAACGCACTGCGAACTGAACCAGGGCTAAAATCATTTCAAGCACGGGTGCTTTAACCACGAAGTCCAATAAACCTTAGGTTAGTTCTTGTGGGCCTTAAAAACCTTTGCTAAAAGACTGAGGCTAAGGCTAGACAGATTTGGATCTTGATTGGTACTAGAGTATCTTTTAGGCCTATGGTCAGCATTCTAACCTAATCTATGCTCAAATAAAAAAGCACTTATCTAAAACCATTGAAAACTTCATGGTCTAGAACAAGGGTTGAAACCTTAAGTTTTTTTTTGCTAAGGGACTAGCAAAAGCTAGGCATGGGGGTATGATGAGAACCTCATCATGAGCCATAACTAGCTCATTTTGACCCAATACAAAGGATAAAAGCTCCTACATATCTCAAGGAAAAGCTTAACTCAGAGAATTCTGAGTTTGAGAAGAAAACAAGTCATAAGGGGTAAAAGTGCAATTTTACCAGTATAATCTGCATACAGGGTAATTCAGGGCCCAAACATAGGTCAAAACAGCTTAATAAGAATAAAAGTGGGATGAGATGATCTAGCAAGGGCTACAGCACTTCCAAGGAACCAAATGATAATCTGTAACCCTAAAACAACCCACTTCAATTCACAAGGTTCGAGGCAAAGTAAAAATAGAATAAACCCTCTAAAATTCATAGAAAAATAATCTCTAGGGTTTAGAACCTTCAATTTGGCCTTTAGAACCCATTTTGACCTACATTGAGAACCATGCCCAATTAATAACTTAATTTGGGTTTTTGCGCAAATTGACCGGTCAAACAAGGTTTAATATGAAAATAAAATTCACCATCAGATTCCTTAGGTCCTAATTAGTCATGTATAAAAACTTGAGCCTAAGAAGAAACCTCCTTGACCGAATTTACACTTTGGTCCTCATATATTTACTCTTTGGCCCTCAACTTTTGAACCCTCGCATTTAGGCCCCTAACTCTCCTTCGTTCTTTGCAAACAGGTCCCTCCTGCAAAACCCTGCCAGCACCATGCTCCGGCGACCTTGCGCGGAGCATGGCGCCGCGCAGGGTGAGGTGGAGGACCTGGCAAGTGTACCGGGGGTGCCCTGCGTCGTCAGCCGTCGCAGGAGCACCCCCATGGTCACTGTAGCCCCCCATACCGGCCGTGCGAACGCACGGACGGTATGGGTTCGAATTCCGACCATGCTCCGGCGAGGGAGACACGTCGTCTCCCTCCGCCTTCCTCCCTGCTACAACCCTATAAATACCCCCCGCCGCTCCACCGACCAAGGCAGCCTGGATCTGACGGAGAAAACCCCCAGCTTTCGTCTCTTCTTTCTCCGGCAGACGCTCACCAGCTCCGGCGACTTCCTCTCCCTCCACCTCTTCGCTCTGCCGCACTACCAGCAGCAGAGACCTCCTCCCCTGCTCTTCCCGCGCCACGCCGCACCCAGCTGGCGCCTCTCCAGCCTTCTGCTCGCCGCCGCCCCTCTCCCTGAGCATCATCTTCTCCGGCGACAGTCGATACGACTGTCGCCCTGTTCCTCCCCCTTCGTCCCTGCAGTTAAGTTAGACTTACTCCCCTTCTCCTCCTCTTTCTTTCCCCGCTTTCGATTTAGTCAATTAAGCCCTCTACCGACCCTGTTCACCCTCATCCTCTCCGCCTCCGACCACCCTCCGGCGAGCCGCTCCCATCACCTCAGCGACCCACACGGCTCGCCGACCACCGCAGAACTTCCGCCTCCTCACCCTGATCCTCTTCCGCCCCTCCACTTCCCACCAAACACCCTCTGCAGACCCACCGAACACACCCACTCCCTCGCTCACAGTCTGACCTAGGACGACCTAACAGCTCCATCACACCCCCTGCAGACCCCCTGACCACCTTCGCCGTGCCACGGCGAAGGTCCTCCGCCTGTCTGATTCGGCCGAGAGGCCGTGCCATTGGTTTCAGGTTCCAGGCCTTGGCCGCCATTGGCGAGGAAGCTCGAAGACTGCTCGAGGTTGCTCCAAGCCGAGATGTCCCAGATTGAATAGCTACGGCCAGCGCGGAAGAGACTCACGCACACACCCTGGCCCTCGATTGGAGCTGTACGCCTCAACAGCCGACGCAATTGGGAGCATCATCCCTGCTGCAGGCGTAAGAGAATTGGGGTGGGACATTTAGTCCCACCTCGGAATCTCTCAAAGGCGCGCGGACACATAAATTGAAAAACTGCCGTATGCTGTTTGCCTCAGTTACCACGGGGTGAGGTCCCTCTCACCCGACCCGACCCGACTCGGCCTCGTCCGTGACCACGCTCCGCGGACCTGGCCCGACCCGATTAGACTGACCTGCACTCCTCGCCCACCACGCACGCCGGTGGGCCTGGACCCGGGCCTGACCCGAACCCGATTACCCGATAGCGCTCTGGGAGAGCTTCCGAAGAGTGATTTCAGAGAGAGAGAGATACGCGGGGAAAGGGGGTAGAGTAGGTTTTTGCCTTCTGATGAACTCTTGAGCGTGCAGGCACAGGTGAAGGACTGCGGAAGAAGAAGCAGCTGCACTGTAGCAACTGCTCAGTTAAGTCGTCGAAGCTCCGGGCCAGACGACGGACAGCCAGCAGCCAGAGCAACACAGAAGGCAGGCTGAAGAAGAAGGAAGGGAGACTTAGTAGCCGAAGGCAGAAGCACCACGATTGCAGAAGAAGAAAAGAAAAGAAGCAAGAAGCAAGAAAAGAAGAAGACGATCTGAAGAAAAAGAAAGAAAGGAAACAAGGAAGAACAGAAGAAGAAGAGCACAAGAGGAAAATCTGAAGAAAGCAGAAGAAGAAGAAGAACAGGAAGAACCAAAAAGAAAGAGGAAAATCTGAAGAAAGCAGAAGAAGAAGAAGAACAGGAAGAACCAAAGACAAAGAGGAAGAAAGAAGAAAAGAAGCAGAAGCCAATTTTTCATCTCTCTCTCTCTTTATTTTTGTAATAGAATTTGTATATCTCTAGAATACAACTTGCTCCCTGAGTTCGACCTCGGGAACTCTTTTATTTTTCCGAGTAAAAAATTTTTATATGAAACGATGGTAACAACCGGCTTTACTACAACGAATTAACAACGAAAACCGACGTTTGTTCCATCAGCTACTATTATCAGGTTAGGGAGGATAGTCAATTTCAGGCTCTGGTTGCCTAGGGGTATCGGTCCAACCTCGATACGGAAAATCATGAAGGGTGGGAGGGTTGGGTGTTTGCATAGAAGTAGGGATTTCAGGGTTGGAATCCCGCTCCTAGGCTTTGCTCAAAAGTGGGAGTTATCGAGCCAGTACTCCCAGGATAGGAATATGAATGATCTCATGAATTGTCGATGTACCTATCAAAGGATGGATACGCTCGAGGCATGGGATCCTGGTTAAAAGATGGGAAGTATTGGCTCTGATAATCTAAATGATAGGAATAAGGGTGATCCATTTCTTTAAGCAAAACTGTTTTAACTCTATTAGGATTCAGAAGAATTCAGAACACAAGCAGAAACTTCCTAGAGAGTTCTACTGTCAAAGGAAACGCAAATTCAGTTGGTGGGATCTGTCTTTAGTAGATTGTAGGTCTTAGAATTAAATGTTCAGTTGGTGGCCAAATAAGTTTTGCACAAATTACGCTTCCTAGGCCAACCTTCGTTGGTGCCTATAACCTACTCGCAAGGGATGGAAGTCTCGAATCGAGCCCACACATGAGGAACTGAGGTAACTTGGTGGACTTGTTGATTTCCGACTAACTTCCCTTGTGGTGCAAAAGAGGAGAGGTAGAAATTTATCTAGTGACCTTATGTGTGAGGTGCATAGTGTCTCAGGTGTGCAAACATACGATCGTGTTTTGAGTTTTGAAATTTCGCAAACAAGATCCTTTTGCACACAATTTTAAGTCACAGATTTTAAAGTCCAACCTCTTAGCAGTCCCAATTTTTAAAGTGACCACTGAACTAATTTGATTCAAGCACTTTAGTGGTCTTAGGTTTAGGTTCAATGCAGATACATGACAGGTAATTGATGCTCAAGAGAAGACATACCTTACTCCAGCTTTTTTCGTGCAAGAATGTATGCAATGCAGGAAAAATAAACTAGATGCTGCTCATTCAGTCCTAGATGGTCGTCTTATAGATATGCAGCTTCTAGCAGGCAGTTCGAATATATATATATATATATATTTTTTCAATAATAATAATAAACAAATAGACCTAATCTAACTAACTAATCGAAATGCAGTTCAAACAATTCAAATAGTCCTATAATCTAAATAAATGGGAACACGCTCCCGAAAATGTGCTCCCGCATACAAGAGCAATAAGAAATAAAGAAGCCTGGGAACACGTTCCCAAAAATACCTGAGAAGGGTCCAAAAGATAGAAATTAAATTCTAATGTCTATCTAAATAAAGTCTAAACTATGCTCTACTACCTAAATCAAAAATAGGCTCCTCCGTAAGCCTATGTGCGTGGGATCAAGGCCCACGTGTTCCTGTTGCTGGCCTCTAGGTGGCGTCAAGGTCCACTAAAAAGATCGTCACCGCCGTGTGCATCGTTCAAGGTCAATGTCATCGCTCTACTGCAACTGTCGCCCTATCAGATTCCTCGCATAGTAAAAAAAAAAAGATCAGATGATTGTGCAACTCAGAATATTAAAAAATAATAACGTGAATCTATTGCGTCTGTTGCCTCCACGGCAACGGCGCCATTTGACGGAGAGAGTTTCACTTATTTATGATAGCAATAGAAGGATATGTCGTTGTAATTAATGTGGTGGAAATCTCTCAATCAAAGATTAACATAGACATGAATTTAAACCACGAAAAGGATGTCGTATCCACAGGGAGGAATAGACCAATAAATTCATGAGTTGAGGGATATACTGTTTGCAGACACTACCGCAACTTTAATGCGAGGAGTTTGCTATTTTAAATGAAGCTTGCATATTCCCTAAAAGTTCAAGGTTATTTATGCAGTTTTCACGTCAGGAATTAAGCTCCAAAAATATGTGTATGATGCATGTGTAATGGCATATCATGTAAAGTTAACTTGCATGCAAATCTGATTTAAAATTCAAAGTTAAATCATGCACATAACACAAGTGACGTAATTTCAGGAAAGTATAAGTGTATCATTGCAATGTGGCCTGAATAAAATATTAATATCTAATTGGCAATGGCATTGAATGTAAATATTAATTGTTCTCTTCCTCGCGAGGACGGCCGTGCACGGTTGGCGGCGAGAGTCGACAGGGCGGTGCGCCTCGACAAGGACTACGCAACGGCGGTGACGCGGTGGCCGGATGGAGGATAATGGCCGCCGGCATGTTGTGGGATGAGGCCGCGCGTGGAGGGGGTGGCGCAGTTGCGATAGCCCGCGTGGCTGTGTGCTGGGCGTGCGCGCAAGGCATGCGCAGGAGCATGGTTGGAGTGGCCTGCGAGCGTGGCACCTGCGGGAGTGGGCGTCTGCTGCCTGTGGTGCAGCGCTTGTGGAAGGTGAAGCAGCGCTGGAGGGCGTGCAAGGGCGCAGGTGAGGGTGCATTGCGCCTGCAGGCGGCTGCTGGCTTGGGTGCCTGCGGGTGGTTGCGGCCTGCAGGCGGTGGAAGGCGATGGTGCGGGCGCACGAGGGCGCTGGATGCAGGGCGTTGAGAGCGCTGGAAGGGGCGCGGTGAGAGCGTGAGTGAAGCACCTGCAGTGAGGGAAGGGCGATGAGGCTGCACCTGCAGAGGGTGCACAAGGGCGTTGAGCGCCTGCAGGCAGTGCGGAGAAGGGAGCTTGGTGCAGGCTGATGTAGTGCTTGCAGTGGAGACGATGGTGCGATGTGGGCGTAGGCTGGAAGGGTGCGATGTGGTGCAGGCTGGGGCAGGGCGCGCATGGCAGGCTATGGGGGGAGGTGATGGTGCATAGTGCAAGCAGTCTTCCCATAGTGCACGCTACCTTCACAGTTGGGTCCTTGCGAGGGGGAGAAGAAGATGAAGCGCCGATCCTTTGCCAAGCCTCCTCCTTTATCTCCTCTCTCTTCGTGCGAGTTAAGGGATTTTCAAAATACCTAACTAAACATGGCAGACGCTTATTGGGTTCTGTTGGCCGTAGGTGGATATATTTGTGGGGGGGGTGAAATATCTTTCCACCCGCTGTTCTTTTCCACAATTGATCCTCCTCCCTCTTCTTCCCGATTATTAGCCTGATAGAGTAGATTAATTGGAGAAGATGAGTGCGCTGTTGCAGGACCCTGCATGAAATATAATTACATAATAAGCAATAGAAGAAATGTAAACTTAAATAATGACACATGCAATCATTTAATGAACAAATGTGATTATTAACCAACATACAATGTTAGAATTGAATTACTTAGGCGTAACAATAGTCCATTAAATGGACTCATCAGTAAGCTATCACACAAAAGGCACAAGTATTTTCTAGGTGGAAACCCAAATCGAGTGAAAATCACCACCTAACCATCTCGAGTTAGGATTTCCCGATCGACCTAGTCGATCAAATCCACTAAACCCAGTCACTTAAACGAGGGTGACTGAAACTTAATTACAATCACACTACTTCGACCGAGGGTAGTGTTCCTCAACACCCCTTCTCTTCACAAGAAGGAATTTGTCTCGCGGAGGAGATGGGATTTCGTAAAGCGAATACCCAACCAAAGACAATATAAAGTATAACAATCCTATAAAGCCTCAAATATTTAATCCTAGCTTCTATAGGAGTTAGGAAACATTTCTTTGGTGGAAGTGCATCGATGTGATGAAGAGAACCTCATCATGAACCCTAACTAGCACAATCTAATCCAGATATGTGAGAAAAAGCTCCTACAAGACCCAGAGAGAGGCTTAACTCAGAGAATTCTGAGTTAAAGAATAAAATAAATTATAAGGGGTAAAACTTCAATTTCACCAATGCAATATGCAAACCGGGTAATTAAGGGTCCAAACACAGGTCAAACAAGCTTAACAAGAAGGGAAGTGGGATGATCTAATCTGAAAAGGATTATAGCAACTTCTAGGAATTAAATGACATTCTGTAACCCTAAAATAAACTCACTTTAATTCATGAGGTTCAAGGTAGGATAAAAATCAACTAAGCCCTCTAAAATTCATAGAAGAATATTCCTTAGGGTTTAGAACCTTCAATTTGGCCTTTACAACCTATTTTGACCTAAAATGAGAATCATGCCCAATTAATGACTTAATTTAGGTTTCTGCGTAAATTGACTGGTCAAGTATGATCCAACCTAAAATCAAAATTCACCATTAAAATCCTTAGGTTCAAATTAGTCTGGTATAAAAACTTGGGCCTAAGAAAAGATCATCTTGATCGACTTTACAAATTGGTCCTCTTAATTTACTTTTTGATCCTTATCTTTTGAAACCCTTACGTTTAGGCCCCCAACTTCTCGTCATTATTTGCAGAACGGTCATCCCAGCCATTTCTGCGCAGCGTCATACCTTCGGCGACCTTGCGCGGAGGATGGCGCCGCGCAGGGCAGGGCGGCCATCCTCTAGAACAGACGGGGCGTTCCTTGCGACGTCCTCTGTCGCAGGGACCCTCCCCTACCTCTTCCATCAACCATGCCTCTCGTGCGAACGCACGAAAGGCATCGGTATCCTTTCTGGCCACTCTCCGGTGAGGCTGGCACGTTTCCACCTCGGTCCCCTCTCTGTGCCAAGGCCTTTATAAGGAGCGGCAAGGTCTGCCGACTCCTTCAAGCTTCCTCTGGCGGGGAAATACCCCACATTTCATCTCTTCCCCCTCCGATCAGAGCGCCTGAGCTTCCGGCGATCTTCTCCTCCTCCTCCTCGTCGCTCTTCTACCCTACCTGCAGCAGAGTTTACTTTGCCTTGTCGTTCGCGCCAGGCTGTACCAGCTGGCGCCCTCAGACTGCCTCCTCGTAGCCGATACCCTCCTCCTAGGCATCTTCATCCTCAGCTCTGGCAGGCACGAGCCGGACGCTTCCCTCTCCCCCTTCGTCGAGTAAATAGGTACAAGGTTTCCTCTCTCTCTCTCTTGTATTTTCCCCTTTCTAATTTGCCATTTCAACCACCCGACCGCCATTGTCCAACTCCATCTTCCCCATCTCTGGTCGCCTTCTCCAGCGAGGCCATTCCACTTCCACAGACCTCCTCTTCCCTCGCCGACCAGCCCAGAGGCACCTCCTCACTCCGCTCAACCGTTCCCCCCTCTTCATTCATTGCCATCCACCGCCCAACCACCCCCCGAACAAACCCATCTTCACGCACACAGTCTGACCTAGGTCTACCTCCACAAGCACTCTCGCGCGTCGCTGACCACCGCACTGCCTTCGCCGCACTCTAGTGAAGCTTCCCACGTTTTCTGAGTTGGCCGAGAGGCTGTCACTGTGTTTTCAGGTCAGCACCCCCTCGCCGCCATTGTCGAGCTGCTGTAGCTCCTTCACTCGCAGCTTCAGGCATTCTCCAGCCTAGGCAAGAGTCCCAGGCAGCGCGGACTGACTCCGCGAAGGCTTCCAGGCCTGCAATTGGGTCGCGAGCCTCACAGCTACCCTAATTGGTAGCAGCTTCCTCAGCCGCGGGTGGGAGATCTGGAGGTGGGACTTTAGTCCCACCTCGTAAGTGTGCGGCTGTGTGCCCACACTTATATTGAAAAAGTGTATCAGGTTGGTTGCCTTCGATACACAGGGGTCAGGTCCCTCTCACTCGCACGCGGCGTGCCACGTGCTCGCCTGCCCTAGCCTGCGCTCACGCCCCGCGGGTCTGGGCCAGATCCGACTACCCGACCAAGCACTCCTCGCCCACCACCACATGCCGGTGGTCCTGGTTCCGGGCATGCTACCCGAACCCGATTACCCGGCTCTGGGAGAGCATTCCTAAGAGAGATTCTGAGAAAGAGAGAGACGCGGGGAAGGGGTAGGGGTAGGTTTTGCACTGACCACTGTGTGTGCGCGTAGGAAACAAAGAAAGAAAGAAGAAGAAGAAGAGAGGAGGAGCGGCCGAAGCCTTAACCGCACTGAGCAGCTGAAGGAGAAAGGAAGGAGAGGAGCTGAAGAAGAAGAAGGAAAGCACTGTAGCAAATGCACAGATAAGCCGTCTGAGCACTACATCAGATGTCAGAAGGGCAACAGCCAAAAGAAGAAGAAAAGAGAAAGAAGAAAGAAGGAAAGTCAACGGCCAGAGAGAAAGAAGAGGAAAAGAAAAGAAGCAGAAGCAGAGAAGAAGTAGAAAAGAAAAAGAAGAAAAGAAGGCACAGCCTCAAGTAAAGAAGAAAGGAGGAAGAAAAGAAGAAGAAAAAGAAGAAAGAAGAAGAAGAGGAACGACCAGAAGAAGAAAAGAGAGAAGAGGAAGAGAGAAGAAGAAGTCAACAAAACTCTCTCTCTCTCTCTTATTATTTTTGTAACAAAATTATATGCTTCTAGAATTCTAGTTGCTCCCTAAGTTCGACCTTAAGAAAACTTGTTATTCTGAGTAAAAATTTATAGTAATTTGGTAGCTGTTTTGTCATATACTATAACGATAAACATAGAGATCAAACAAGCAGCTCACCAGCATGTGACGACGTGGGTGCGTGAACCACGCGGGGGCGCTTTGTCGCTCTCGTAATGGCAGAGGGAGAGCGAGTGCGCAAAGGGATGAAGCTCTCTAGATATGAAACAGATGCTTGGAGAGCTAGAGCTTCAACTACTTTTCTTGGTTTGCTTAGTGTGTCTTAGTGTGTTTTTGGTGTGCATGGCAAGCCAACGGGTCCTCCTTTATTTATAGAGGCCCTAGGAAGGCTTTGGAAGGCCTTGAAAGGCTTCCATAGCCGTTGGGTGCAAAGCCAAAGAGAATCAAGTTGTAGTCAGAATTAATCATGAATCTGACAGGGTCATCAGACGTCTGTTCCTGGCATCAGACGTCTGGAAAACCCGTATAAGACGTCTGGGAGATAAGTCAGACATCTGATTCTAGGCGGGTTTCCTTCCTGACTTGAATCAGACCTAAACAAGGTTCTAGTGTATGGCTATCAGACGACACACAGGACATCTGACACAAGGTATGGACGTCTGGAAACCTATTTGTTCTCTGGAAATGGATTCCCAACGAGTCTAACGGCTATAAAATCTTTGAAGGAAGATTTTGGGTCAGTCGAGGCAAAATGGTCATGTATCAGACATTTGGGGTCCTCTACGGACGTCTGATATGAAGTTAACGGTCATTTCCTCAACGTTTGCTAAGGAAGCCAATGATCCACTAATTGGACGTCTGGCAAAGGCATTAGACGTCTCTTAAGATGTCTGGACTAAGGTCTAGACGTCTGATTTCATCAGACAGAACTGACTAAGTCCAGCCTAAATAATCGGACGTCTGAGTGTACAGTCAGACGTCTTAAAAGTTTTTATCAGACGTCTGAAATTCAGATTAGACGTCTGAAAAGGATGTCTGATCCCTACTTTGGTTTTCTAAGTTTTCTATAGAAAAACTAAGTATCCTAAACTAGTGCAGGTGTTCCTACGACTACTTTAAGGATCTTTTGAGGCTCTTTAATAGATATTCTAGGAAATAAAAAGAGCAAGAATATAATGACAAAAGTACATAGAAAAAGATAAATAGAAATCTATCATGTTCTTCTTGTCCTTCCATCTTCAAGGTTTCGCTCCTCGCGAAGCACCTCCGCCTCTGTCCAGCTCCTCCAATCCGCCATGGATGCAAGCTAGAACTCTGTCTAAACACTTGTCTCTTTTTGCAATTTGACCTGAAAACTAGGACTTAAAAGAAAATGTTAAAAGACACGTGTTTTGTTATCATCAAAATAAACGATCGTGGTGTTTTAGCACCAACAATCTTCCCCTTTTTGACGACGACAAAATAAAAAATAATAATGCATAAAATCCTCCCCCCTTTTGACATTATCAAAAAGGTTTTTATCAATTTTAAATATCCTATATCTCCCCCTTAAAACTTGCTCTTCTATAATTGGGTTGAATTTCTTTTAACAAGAGTAATGTCCTCCCCTTCTTTGTAACAGCAAGATAGCTATTATTTTTCTCCCCCTTTCTAAAGGAAATATAGCTAACAAGATCTCCCCCTTAATGATTGACATATAGCTTATAATTTTAACTCCCCCTATCTATATGCTAATGATAAAAAGATAGGGTTAAGGGTTACCTCACCTACCATGGCCAATAGAATGGCCCAAATGGAGGTGGTGGATGCCATATCGGATGGGGCTCCCATTCGTAGTTTGGAGGCCCAGGCATTGGCGCTGGTCTCCAGTCTGGCGGTTGACGTGCGGTGTGTTGTTCGGTTGTTCGTCGTCTCGTCGGTCTTCTCGTCCTCCTTGGTCTACTCTTTGGTCCTCCCAACTCGAGTTGGCCGTTCTTGAGCTTGCAGGTCCAATCTCTTGTATTATAGTCACCCTTGAAGCCTACAAAATAAGATTCTAGATCTCTTCTTGGTATCCAAGTTAATTTGGATCCGGATCTGTTAGCGGGTCTCCTTGACGGAGATCCTTTCTCAACCTTTGGGCTATATAAGTTATCTACCTTATTTATCAAAATATTTGATTTCTCCCTAAGACATGCAAGTTCACCTTCAATAGCATGCATTTTGGTTTTTAAGATAGAAATTTCTATTTTCCTCAACTTATTATTTTCATCGATAAGGTTATGATTTTCTAACAATAAGTCATCATTTTTAGGATTAGCTTCTAGATCCTTAAGTTGTTTTTCTAACCTTTCATTTTCATTTTTAAGAAAACTAAGGTTCTTTTTAATATTTTTATTTTCTATCTTAAGTGATTTACTAACTTCAAAAAGCTCATTAAATGCGTTTTGTAAATCGAAATTTACCTCATTGTCGCTGTTGTCGTTGTCACTATCACTTCCCATGGCCATGAAGCCCATGCAGGCGATTTCTTCCTCGGGGTTCTGCTCTTCTTCTTCCTCTGAGCTCGTGTCGTCCCAGGTTGCTTGGAATGCCTTCTTCTTAGACTTCTCCTTTTCCTTCTTCTTCTCCTTCTTGAGAAGAGGGCACTCTGGTCGTAGATGCCCTTTCTTGTTGCAGTGATAGCAACGTCTTGGGATTTCCTTCTTCTCCTTCTTTTCTTTCTTTGACTCCCTACAAAATTTGGAAAATTTCTTAAGTAAAATTTTAAAGTCTTTGTCATCGGAACTTACCTCGCTATCTAATACGATTTTGAATGTGTGGGTCTTCTTTGGTTTAGGCGCTGGTGTATCCTTCTTCTTTTGCTTTAACTTTATCTCATAGGCCATTAGGTTGCCTAGGAGATCCTCCATATTGAGCTCCTCTACTTTGTTTGCCTCCTTAATGGCGGTGACCTTTTGCTCCCATTTCGATCCAAGGGAACGAAGTAGTTTTCCTTGAAGCTCTCCTTTGATGAAGGTCTTACATAAAGCTTTTAAGTTATTTACAATGAGAATAAACCTAGTGTTCATCTCACTTAGAGATTCATTAGACTTCATAGTAAAAGATTCAAATTCTTGAGAAAGTAAATTTATTTTAAAAGTCTTTACCTTAGTTGTACCTTCGTGTGTAACTTCTAGAGTGTGCCATGCCTCATATGCAGTGGCGCACTAAGATATTCGGTTGAACTCCTCCGGGCTAAGGGTACAGTACAATGTGTTCGTAGCTCTCGCATTGAGGGAAAGCTCGCGGGTCTGCTGCTACGAATAGCCTCTCTCTGGTTTCTCCGGGACTATGTATGGGGTTTCATAATGTTCCTATAAAGCGAAGTCGGTGGCTTGAAGCCACATCTTCATCCGTAACTTCCAGTAGCTGTAGTTGCTTCCATCGAAGAAAGGCGATCGGACGGTGGATTGCCCCTCGACGATTCTAGTGGCAGTGACACTTCCCTCCATCGGATCTTCGCCGGTGTGTAACGTCGAAAATGTGAAACTTGCTCTAATACCAACTGCAATTTGTCTACTTGGAGGGGGTGAGATATGCGTGACATAATATAAAGTGCGGAATTAAAATAGACAATCTCACAAAAATAAGCTATTACACAAAAGGCACAAGTATTTTTAGGTGGAAACCCAAATCGGGTGAAAACCACCACCCAACCCTCTCGAGTTAGGATTTCCCAATCGACCTAGTCACTTAAACAAGGGTGACTGAACCTCAATTACAACCATACTACTTAGACTGAGGGTAGTGTTCCTCAACACCCCTTCTCTTCACAAGAAGGAATTTGTCCCGCGAAGGAGACGGGAATTTGCAAAGCGAATACCCAATCAAAGACAATATAAAGTATAACAATCCTATAGAGCCTCAAATATTTAATCCTAGCTTCTATATGAGTTAGGAAACTTCCCTTTGGTAGAAGTGAGTCGATGTGACGACGTGGGTGCGTGAACCACGCAGCGGAGCTTTGTCGCTTTCGTAATCGTAGAGGGAGAGCGGGTGCGCAAAGGGATGAAGCTTTCTAGATATGAAACAGATGCTTGGAGAGCTAGAGCTTCAACTATTTTTCTTGGACACAAAAGATGTGGAAAGTGGTTTGCTTAGTGTGTCTTGGTGTGTTTTTGGTGTGCATGGCAAGCCAAGGGGTCCTCTATTTATAGAGGCCCTAGGAAGGCTTTGGAAGGCCTTGGAAGGCTTCCATAGCTGTTGGGTGCAAAGCCAAAGAGAATCAGGTTGTAGTCAGAATTAATCATGATTCTGACAGGGTCATCAAATGTCTGGTCCTGGCATCAGACGTCTGGAAAATCCATTTAAGATGTCTGGGAGATAAGTCAGATGTTTGATTCTAGGCGGGTTTCTTTCCTGAGTTGAATCAGACCTAAACAGGGTTCTAATGTATGGCTATCAGACGACACACAGGACGTCTGACACAAGGTCTGGACGTCTGGAAACCTATTTGTTCTCGGGAAATGGATTCCCAACGAGTCTAACGGTTATAAAATCTCTGAAGGAAGATTTTAGGTCAGTCGAGGCAAAATGGTCATGTATCAAACGTCTGGGGTCCTCTACGGACGTCTGATACGAAGTTAACGGTCATTTCCTCAATGTTTGCTAAGGAAGCCAACGGTCCACTAATTGGACGTCTGGCAAAGGCATCTGACGTCTCCTAAGACGTCTGGACTAAGGTCTGGACATCTGATTTCATCAGACAGAACTAACTAAGATCAGCCTAAATAATCGGATGTTTGAGTCAACAGTCAGACATCTGAAAAGGATGTCTGATCCCTACTTTGGTTTTCTAAGTTTTCTATAGAAAACCTAAGTATCCTAAAGTAGTGCAAGTGTTCCTAGGACTACTTTAAGGATCTTTTGAGGCTCTTTAACAGATATTCTAAAAAATAAAAAGAGCAAGAATATAATGAGAATAGTACATAGAAAAAGATAAACAAAAATCTATCCTGTTCTTCTTGTTTTTCAATCTTCAAGCTTTCTCTCCTCGCAAAGCACCTCCACCTCTGTCTAACTCCTCCAATTCGCCATGGATGCAAGCTAGAACTCTTTCTAAATAGTTGTCTCTTTTTGCAATTTGACCTGGAAACTAGGACTTAAAAGCAAATGTTAAAAGACACGTGTTTTGTTATCATCAAAATAAACGATCGTGGTGCTCTAGCACCAACAGAAGGGTCTGCCTAGGATGATGGGTGTGTTTTATAGCTGTTGGGGGACTTCCATGTCAAGGACCAAAAAGTCGACCGGGAAGTAGAAGTCCTTGACTCGAACAAGTACGTCATCGACTACCCCCTTCGGGGTTTTCATAGATCTATCAGCTAGTTGGATAGTCACAAGTGTGGGTTTCAACTCCCCAAATCCAAACTAGTGATACAGGGTTGTTGGGATGAGATTGATCGAAGCAGCTAAGTCCAAGAGCGCTCTATTAAATGTCATGACCCTGATATTACAAGGTTTCAGGTGTGCTCCTGGGTCAGTTCGTTTGGGAGGTAGGCTGCTCAATGTCACTGAACTAGCTTGTTCTGAGAGCACAACCTTCCTAGGTGCTTGGGTTCTCGGCTTACGCTTCGGCATACAGACATCCTTTAAGAACTTAGCGTAAGCCGGGATATGTTTGATTGCTTCGAGGAGCGAAATATTAATTTGGACTTGTTTGAAAATCTCCAACAGCTCCTCATTCTCAACTACATCTTTCTTTTCCTTCATTCTCTCCAAGGCCTCTGGTATGGTGTTTGGGTTTGAATTGGGTCAGTCTCCAGGTTCTTGGGTTCCTCTCGCTCATCCATAGAATTGGGTATCTCAAGAAGTGAGGTCACGGGAGGGGTCGACCATTTAGGGTCCTGGGTTTTAGTGCCTCTTCTTAAGGTAACTGCGTTGGTTGAGGCGTTGGCTGAGGAGTTGGGGCTTGCTGGACCATGTGGGCATGCCCAGGATTGGCTTGGAACCCTTGAGGATTGGGGACTCTGTTGATCACATTTCTCGGGTTCGGTTGTGGCTGAGAAGGAAGGGACCCTTGTTATTTGCAATCCAACAGCTGGCTCAACTGTCCCTTCACTAATGTCATTTCCTCTTGATGTTTCTGATTCATATAAGCCATTATTTTTATTAGTGTATCCATTTGGTTTTGTGGGGGAGGGACCGTCCTATTTTGATTATAGGGTGGTCTACTCGGTGGACCTTGCTGATAGGAGGGGGGGTTGGCCTGGGTTGGTTATGGAATTGGTTCGATTTTTGGTTTGTCCAGGCAAAATTCGGGTGATTATGCCATCCGACGTTGTAGGTGTTGGAGAAGGGGTCAGGTTTGGAGTAACCTTGGATGGCTTGGACATCTTCAAAGATAGAAGGTGTCGAGGGGGAGGGGAGAGAGTAATAAGGGTTTTAGGGAGCAAAGGTCCCTCCTTAGAACATGGTCAGGGGTTGTTTTAGGTGCATTTGGTTCATTGGCTGCACCAAATCTACATTGTGTGCTCCCTTTGCTAGGGAGAGGGTTTGTAGCGAGTTTCTGATTTTATTCAACAGCTTATCAATCTTTTTGTCCACCAACTCAACTCGATCCAACTTTTTAGCTATATTGTCCATGTCAACCATTCCAGAGTTGGCTTGCACTTCATAGATTCCACCATAGGGTTGATTGGATCAACTAAATTGGGTCATGGAGGCATTGTTGAGTGAATTCTCACTCATGGACTCAAAGAGTTCGAACACGCTCTCCTCATCTTTATTCAAAAAGTTGCCTCCACATGAGGCATTAACAAAGTTCCTCAGGTTGCTGTCCATACCATGGTAGAAGATCTTGGTCAATTGCCACCATGGAACCTCATGGTGTGGGCATTTTCTCAACAATTCATTAAATCTTTCCCATGCCTCATGGAATTGTTCCCCACCTTGTAGTGTGAATGTGGTAATAGCTCTTATGAGGGCATTGGTTTTACCTATGGGGAAATTTTTTTTCAAGAATGCATGCCTCAGTTCCTCCCAGGTAGAGATGGGTCTCCCTAAGGTTCTAAACCAGTGAGATGCTTTGTCTTTTAGGGAGAAAGGGAACATCTTAATCAAAACAATGTCCAAGCTGATGTTCCTAGATTTCACAGTTCAGGCGATCCGGTCTAGGTCCTCAAGGTGCTGGAAGGGGTCCTCATTTGAGCTCCCATGAAAGTGGCTCTGAATTAAGCTCAAGACATTAGGTTTCAACTCAAAATCATCTCCCCCTTCGGGGACCCTAAGATGTGGCTCGATTCGGATAGTAGACGGATTGTAAAAATCACGGAGAGGCCTAGGTTGGCCCTCAGGAGGTTGTGGTGGGTTAGGTGGTGGTTGTCCTTGAGGGTTTTGTAATCGGTGTATGGCTTGCATGATGGTTTGGATCTGTTGTTGTTGAAGTTAGTGGTTGGCAGAGATTTGGGCCTGAATGATGGCCATAGCATTGGGTTGAGGTTGGTCCTCAACCTCATCAATTCTTGGTTTAGCCATTTCCCTTGTAAAGTCAAGTCTCCTCCTGATTTCTCTTTCTAAAGCAAACAGCTCAGGATGAAGTGATCGTCTCCCGTGCATACACTAGAGAAGAACGGGGAGGGATGCGGAGAGAGACAGGTGCGAGAAGTGTGTGCACAAACAAGCAAGACAGTCTAGTCCTTATAGTGTATACCTTATGTGACCTAGAAGCCTCAAAGGGAATGATCAAATCTGTAAGCACTTAACCACCCTTCCCAATGTTAATTTGGCCAGGTTGATTATGAGGGGATTGAAGGGAAGGTTCTTCCTTTGGCTTTCACCGTTGGTTCCGTAGACCCCACAACTGCAGTCGTTTGACACTTCCCCGCAGCCTAGACACCAGATTCTACAAAGAGAATGAAGGCCAAGTGCCTAGCAAACCTAATCATACCTTCAAGACTTAGACTAGTCCTGCCTAGGGCACGTCCACTCCATTTTAATGAGGGGCTAGGCTAGTGCTTGTGCTCAGGATATGTGATGAGGCGTTGTCTGGGGTTGTACCATGTAGTTAACCTATTTGAGTGTGTGTGTGCACTTAACAAGACATGGTTCTCAAGCAAGGATTTTAGGATGTGGTGTCTTTTAATGATTTATCCTTTCTTTAATATTATTTAAGGTTGAAGTTCCTTAATGTTTTCAAACAAGGTTCAAGTGGGCACACAAAGTTTTACACACAACGGGTGAAAGTAGATTTCCTTTAGAATGATGTGGCCCTAGAAAAACAACCCTAATGTTCATGCAATTCTACCAGGTGAGTTGATTTTAATTATGGTGAGTGGTGCGGCCCAAGTCAAATCATGGTGGCTTCACAAACACCACTCAAAAGAAAGAACACTCCAGAAAGATTTCAAGGACGTTAGAGTGTATTTTTTTTTGTTGGGTGATAACAATCGGCAAATTTTGTGACGATATCATGTTTTAAAGAGATATTCGCTATAGTATACTTGAAATCACTGCGAAAAATGATTATCAATTTAATTACTTGAAATTCAAAAACTTTCGAGGTCGAACTCAGGGAGCAAATCGGTATTTCAGAAGCAAAATCACAATTCTCAAAATATGATTTTTAACAAGGATATAAGTGAAAGTTCATGTATAAGAAAACTAAAAAGAAAATAGCAATGGAAGAGGAAGTTGAATGGCTTTTCTCTTTCTTGCTTTTCTTTCTTTTCTTGGCCACACCCATTTCCTTCTCTCTTTCTCTGTCTTTCTTTTCTCAGATGTCTGATTCTGTGAATCAGACGGCTTATCTGGCAACTGCTACAGTGCTCTTCTTTTTCTTTTCTTCTTTACTTGGCTTTCCTCCTTGGCTTCTTCTTCTTCTCTTCTTGAGCTGCTGCGCCTCCTCCTTGCTTTCTTCTTCTTCTTTCTTCTGCTCCTGCTTCTCTCTGCCTTTGCTTTTTCTCTTCTTCCTGTGGCTAAGTCTTCAGCTTCTCCTTCCTTGGCCTCTATAGTCTCCTTCCTCTTTCTCTTCGTCTTCTCTGCAGCTGCTTCTTTCTTTTCCTTCAGCGGTGCCTTCTCCTTCCTTCAGCTGCTCCTCTTCTTCTTCTCTTCTCTTCCTCTTCCCTGCAGTTGCTTCTTCTTCTTCCCTGCGCACACAGAGGCAAAACCTACCCCCTACCCTCCCCGTATCTCTCTCTCTCTCTATTTCGCTCTCAGGGCAGCTCTCCCACAGCCTTCTTGGGTTATCGGGTCAAGTATGCGTGCCCGGGACCAGGCCCACCGACGTGTGTGGTGGGCGAGGAGTGCACGGGTAGTTGGGTTAGGCAGTCAGGTCCGCGAAGGTGTGGGTTGCGGAGGAGGCGTGGTGAGCGAGGGGACCTCACCCCATGGTCAGGAGGCAACTAGGCCAATGCACCTTTTCAATTTATGTCTTGCCTCCTGCCCATAGACTTCCGAGGTGGGACTAAATGCCTCACCTTCTCACGCGTGCCTGTAGCAGGTGACTTCGCAAATTGCAGCAGCTACGTGGGGCTTCAGTGCTAATCGCTTGGCTGGAATTGTGTGCAAAGGGAATCCACACAACTTGGGACCTGTAGCCTGGAGCGAGGAGACCTGGGGAAGCTCCCAAGCACTTGCTTGTGTTAATGGTGGCGGGGGGTTGACACCTGTCCATAAGCAAATGGCCTCACGGCCTTGTCAAATCACACAGAAAGCTTCTCCATGATACGGCAAAGGTGGCCTAGTGGTCGGCATGTCACAGGGTGGTTTGGGCGTGCGTGCCTAGGTCACCCTGTGGCTGTGCAGGTGGGTGTGTTCGGGGGAAGAATGTGGGATGTGTGGTGGTCGATGAAAATGGGGGAAATGATCAGTGGATGATGGCAGAGCTTCTGAGGGATGTGGCGAGGTGGATGGAGGCGTGGAGCAGCAGGCACACCTCGCCGGTGTTCTAGTCAGAGGTGGGAACGATGGTGGTGGTGGTGGCAGTCAAGGGGTCGAAAATAGAAATTGATAAGGGGGAAATGAAGAGGAGAGAAAGAGGAACTTAATTGAGGGACTTGGAGCGAAGGGGGGAGGCAGAAGGCGAGCGGTGCGTGTCTGCCATTGCCGAAGACGAAGGCCTTGAGATGGAGAGGCGGCGACGAGGAGGAGGTCAGAAAGCCTTGCGCGGGTACGGCGCGATGCGGAGGAGTGAGGTAGAGAAGGCTCTACCACTGGTACGGTGGCAGAGCGACGAGAAGAGGGAGGGAGAGTCGTCGGAGCCTGCGGGCAAATGACCAGAGGAGGAGACGAATTTGAGGGGATTTCTTCAGCCAAATCAGGCTTGCCAGAAGCGGTCAGTCCTGAGGCTTCTTAAATAGGTACGGGCAGAGGGGGAATCGTAAGGAAGCGGCGGGAACACACATCGGAGGTATGGCCAAAGTGAGACCCATACCTCTCGAGCATTTGCATTAGAGGTATGGGGTGATTCAGGGTATGGGGAGCTGCTCATGCGGTAGGGGGCTTCGCAGAGAGCTCTCATTTCAAATCTGGGAGTAGCTCCCCATGGAGATGAGGAGAAAACCTCCTCGCAAAGTCGCCAGCGGTATGGGTCCCTGCTGCAATGACAGAGGAACCAAAATGAAGAAAGTGACAAAAAAGATGAGGGGGTATTTGCAAGGATTTTCAAAAGTTAAGGGCCAAAATGTAATTGGGTGGACCAATTTGCAAAGTAGGTCAAGATGACCTTCCCTTAGGTCCAAATTTTGGTACAAACCTAATTTGGACCCAAGGAATCCAATGTTGAAGTTGGATTTTAGGTTTGACCTCGTTTGATAGGATATTTTGCATAAAAACCTAAATTAGGTCAAATATTGGGTTTGGTCCTCAATATAGGTCAAAACAGGATCCGAAGGCCAAATTAAAGGTTGTAAACCCTAGGGGATATTTTTTCATGAATTTTAGAGGGTTTAGTTGATTTTTATCTTGCCTGAAACCTTGTGAATTTAAGTAGGTTTGTTTTAGGGTTACAGAATGTCATTTAATTCCTAAATTTTATAATAACCCTTTTCTCACTGAACCACCCCACTTTTTCTTTTATTAAGTCCAATTGACCTATGTATAGACCCTTAGAAATCCTGTTGATGCAATGTAATGGTAAAATTACAGTTTTACCCCTTGTTTCATGTTCTCCTTTTAGATCAGTAATCCCCTGAATTAAGCCTTCCTTTAGGTTATATAGGAGCTTTTGTTCATTTTATTAGATCAAAGTAAGCTAGTTTGGGCTCATGATGAGGTTCTCATCCAGTGATGACTTTGGAATGTGGGTCAAGTAGTCATTCACCACGCCAATTTTGATTTTATATATTTTTTTGTATTTTTTTAAGCAAGCAAACACTCAATAGGTGAAGTGGTACTCACAAAAGGTTTTCGCAACACTTTACTCTGTATCTACCGTCTTGGATCGCTCTCCTCTGCCGCCTAAGCATTGAGTTCCTGCAACTAATCAAGTAGAGGGAGAAAATGAGTTAGAGGATGTGAATATCAATGTGGGATGAAAGCAACAAAAGAATCCCGTTGCCTCCGCGGCAACGATGCCAAAAATTGATGGACAAGGAATGTAGTGGTTTAATTATGTCATTGTAGCATGCGTTTGCGACGTCGATTTTAATTTAAGATGTGGATTTGGTGAGTCCAAGTATCGAACATGAGGAGGCATGAAATTATATTAGTTTGTTGCTTTAGTTGTCACAGGGATGTTTGGTTTGCTTGCGAGAAAACGAGAAAGAGAGAGATTAGGGTTAGAGCTTGTGTTTAAATTATGACATTCATTCTAAGAAGATGTGAGCTATGATATAAGAAACAACATTATCATATAGCATGCAATTAGAGTTTGTTTACAGCTACAGCAATAGATGAAATCTTAAATAAGTGTGACATAAAGCTAAAGTAAAAAGAGTGCGAGGAGGAGGCAAGGTGGCCACAGCGGTGGAGGGGGCTCCGTCGGCGACTCGACAACTCCGGGGCAGTTATAGGATGCTTAGTGGAGCTAGGAGAGGGTTAGTATTGCATGGAGGGTGTGTGTGAATTGAATGCCCTTGAATGGGGTGGTTGAGGAGGATTATACAAAGAAGAAGGGGTTTCCAAACTAAGGGTTTTAGCGACGTCCGAGATGTCGCTAAACCCATTCCATAAGTGTCGGTGAAGCCCTTCGCCAGCCAGTCCAAGCGCGCACACGTGTTTCTTCCTCCATGTGATCCGTGTGCGCGCAACGTGGGATCGGACGATCGTGCCTTAAGCACTGGTTTAGATCATGCTACGTGCTTTAGGCACGCACCTTGCGCGTGATTGCGCACGTTCACATCGGGCACATGAGAGAGTGCCTCATAGCTCGCCTTAGAGCCGTTTGATGGTGATCGGGCAGTCTGAATCAGCTACGGTGCGAGCTGGAGCACGATTTGGGGCGTAATGGGGGTCGAACACTCACTGCTGCTTTGCAAGGCCGAGGCATTCTCCACTGTGCTGTCTTCGCAGATGGTGCGAAGTGGAGTCGAGCGGTGGGCGAAGCGCGCGGTCCTCAGTCATCCGATCCTTGGATCGGATGGCTTAAAACATTTCTTCGTGATGAGCATGAGGGCAGTGTGCAGGTGAGGGTGCGGTGCTGAGCGCCATGTGGCCGCTTGTGGGTCGTTGATCATCAGATCAACGACCAGAACTTCTTTGATTGGTCGAGGGAGCTCCGGATGTCAGATTTAAGTGATTTTGAGTCCGTTGGACTCTATTCGTCGATCTGAATCCATCTGTGCGGTCTGATTGCTCATCTAAGGCCTATTTCAGCATGAACTTGTATAAATGGCCATTAAACATAGATTTATATGCAATCTTAATTCGTCATGCATGCAATGCTCCCAAGCCCATTATAGTATGTCATTAACACACATATACCCTCAAAACTTACCCCAGTTGATGGAATTATCATCATTGGATGTAGAGTTATCATTACATAATTTAAACTTTTATAAAACAATGTACATAAGTTATTAATTTTTTCCAATTACCTCTAACTCTCGAATGAATTACATTTTTAGGTTCTTTGGCACCTTCCTCCAACCAAAGTAGGACAGTGGGATGATCGCCTTTATCAGCGTACCCAGTCTGCTGACTAATGGAGGATAGTCCACAGCTTCCCCCACTTGTATGATCTGCACTGAAATGCGGACCCCATGCAAAATTCTCTCTAAGTCCCTGTTTCGCATGGGACCTCTTCTCCTACATGCACCTATAAGACAGAATTATAACATAAAATTAGATAACAAAGAAATAAATAAATCGTAACATTTCCAAACCTTAAATTCATACCTAAACTGCGGAAGGGTGGTGGTGGAGCAGAACATCCTAACTAAGAAGGATCTGGGTCAACCGTCTACTTTGGTTGATCATCCAAGCCAACGTCCTCCTCATCAACTGAAGTACTATCATCCTCCTTATCGGCGGTCGCATCTTCTTCGTAGTCAGAATCCTCTGCTGGAAGATCCGTCGGAGGAGGCATCAGACTCTTCCCCATCCCCCTACCTCTCCTTCCTTGACTCTGAAAATATCAAGCCACATCTCCAGGCCTCAAAAATTGCTGGCTAGGTGCCTGGGGTTGAGTGGGCTGCTGCCGGTGGTGAGCCAAAGGCTGAGGCTGTTGGCAGGGGGCCTCAGGCTGCTGAGAGGCCTAAGCCTCCTTCATGCGACTCCAATTAGCCTTCTGTTTGAAAATAACCTACGTAAAAGCATCACAAATAATCAAATGTTTTTTTTAAAAATCAATAGCATTTCCCTTATATATTGTGATATTTCAAAAATCATATATAAAATAAGCATACAAATAATGAAAATGAAATAATTGTATATAAATGAAACTGTGAAAATGAAATGATATCACCCTTCCCCTTCCCTTCCCCTCCATTTCCCTCCCCTTCTCCCTTCTTCTTTCTTCTCCTCTTTTTGTCTTCCCCTTTCCCCTTCCCATTCCTCCATTTCCCTTCCCCTCCCCTCCATTTCCCTTATCTTCCCCTTCATTTCCCTCCACTTCTCCCTTCCTCCTTCTCCTTCTCTTTCTCCCTTCTCCTTCCCATCCCTCCATTTCCATTATCCTCCCCTTCATTTCCCTCCACTTCTCCCTTCCTCTTTCTTCTCATTCTCTTTCTCCCTTTCCCTTTCCCCTTCCCATCCCTCCATTTCCCTTACCCTCCCGTTCTCCCTTCCTCTTTCCTCTCCTTTTCTTTCTCCCTTCTCCTTTATCCTTCTCCTCCATTCTCCACTCCATTTCCCTTTCTCCTTATTCTTCTCCACATTCAACAGAAAACATTCAATAATCAAAAATAAATAAATCCATCATTCCACACAAAAAATAAATCTAAGTGGGCACACCCCACACAAAATATAGACCTAAGTGGGCACACTCCACATTTAACATGATAACAACATTTTAAAGAAAAAAGTAGTAAGAAACTCACCATAGTGATGAAATGGTCCACAAATTATGCACAAATAGTAGAAGAATGTGAAGAACCTATATAAGAAGGCAATAAAATAAATTTCAGTTTTGAAATATAAATGAACATAAGCTTTGATAAGAGATAAAATAATTTGAAGGAAATATAAACAAAACAGACAGCTAAGAATTTCTTGAATTATTTATGTTTATGGTTATAGATTAATACTTTTGACAAATTACCTTATATGTCAATGTCAATTGCACCAGGGGTAAGTTCTTCAACATCTAGGTATAGATCTTTTCCTGCATCGTATTTTTCACGCGGTTGAGCTCTAACTGGTATAATCCACCCATTTCTGTTATTATCAGGCACGTAGAATACTTGTGTTACTTGACAAGCTAGTGTGAATGGTTCTAATGATTGAAGGATGCGACGGTTCTTAGTTAAGCTTAAGAAATCGTATTTCTTATCGACTTTGAATTCAATGCATTCTTTAAAAACATCAAACCAATTACACTTGAATAAAATCACCTTATGGTTAAACCTAAAACTCATTTCCACAATCTCATCAATTTGACGGTAATACCCATCAGAACCAGTGCTTAGGTCACAACTGACGATAACTCCCGCCTGTTGCATGGCCTTTGTATCATCAATGGATCATTTTCTGAATATGAAAATGTTAATTATGTATCCCAAATGGTAACGTCCGTATATCAAAGGTGTATCAGCAATTACATCAAAATCCTGTACCCACCGTTGATCCCCATCTTCTTTCAGTTTATTTACGTGATCATTGAACTAATCAAGGAATTGCAAGTTGTGTAGATGACACAGAGGATGCTTTAAATTCATTGTAAAATTCATCCACTTCTGGAATTTGCTTCAGAATGTACAAGTGTGCGAATCGTTGGCCCATTTCCGAGATGGGCTTAACCTCCGTCAGGGGGATCGATCTTCCTCCGATGTTAATATGAACAGATAATCTTCATCATTACCATTAAATTCTCCTTCATAGTTTTGTTCAAGGTGATTAAATCAATTGTCTGTTTCATTCTTGTACATGGCACAGAAGCTAATATATTATTTTACAAGATAGCCTTTAACAATTAACCCTTCTAGCTTAGCCTTATTCAAGACATAATCATTCAGTTTCTTAAAATATCGTTCAATTGGATACATCCATCTGTATTGCACGGGTCTAGCAATTCTCACTTCATTCAAAAGATGAAGTGTAACATGAACCATCATGTCGAAGAATGCAAGCGGGAAAATTTGTTCCATTTTATAAAGTGTAATCATAATTTGTTTATTCCAATAGTCTAGCAATTTGGGATCTAACGTCTTTGAACAGATGACTTTAAAATATCTGCTTATCTCCGTGAAAGAATTGACTACTGGATCAGGCATCACTCCACGTATCGCTAGTGGGAATAAGATTTGCATGTACACATGAGAATCATGACTTTTTAACCCAGTAATCTTCTTTTGCTCTTCATTTACACAACATGAAAGTTGCGTTAAATACCCATTTGGAACCCGAATGTCTTTAAGGAACGAGAAAATCCTTCTCCCCTACTCTCCGGTAAGACTATATATAGCTTCTAGAAAGTGAGACCCTCCTTCAATGTGCAACTCAGGACGAATATCCAAAATTTTCATATCATTCCTTGTTTTAACTGTATCCTTCGGGTTTCCTATTAGGTTTAATACATCAGACTGATCCATGACTTATCCATGAAAATTAACCTAAATATAAAAGACAACCACTCATAAGTTGGACTCGAATAAGATAAAAATGTGTATTTTAAGATCACTCATAAGTTAGACTCGAATAAGGAAGAAATGTGTATTTTAAGAAGATTTTCACTTAATAGCCTATCCTTGAAGATTTAATCACAACATTACTTCTTACATGCAACCAGTGTTTGGAAAAATTTTGGCAGCATTTCCCTGCACTTCTCCAGCATACCCCCTAAGACTAACCTTAATTACATCCACAATAGCCCCCATTAAAGGGTGCTTTGGGAACAGAGGTAAGATTAGTTGGTATACCGGATAAAAGTGAGAAAAAGCAACTAAAATTTCTCCAAACACTAGCTACATGCAAGAAGTAACCCTAAGTTGTGATCAAATCTTCAAGGACCCCCTTTGTTTAGAACTTCTCTGAAAACGACACTTATGGCATATTATAAAGACAATGCATCATGCATGTAAGTGAGGTATACACACACTCTACATTGTTGTTTGGAGTGCTTGATCGAGTTTTAAAAAGGTCGTGTTGTAGTATAGTCGAGAAAGCATTCAAAACAAATACAATTTATTACTCGAATTTTAAAGTCCGAGGTCGAACACAAGGAGTAAATTAGGGTTTAGAAATCAATATCACAACTTGAGAATTTAAAAGAATATAATATGCAATAAGATCAATGTTATAGTGCAAAAAGGTAGGAATAAATGTAAGCACAAAATATTAAAGAAATCAATGTATATGAATAAAGCACAAAATTGGACATCTGATTTGTGAATCAGATGCCTTAAAATGATGATGCTATAGTTCTTGACTCTTTCTTTTCTTCTTCTTCTTCTCCTGTTCTTCTTTCTTTATCCCTGACGGCTGCCTTCAATCTTCTTCTTCTTTCTTTCTCTTCTTCTTTATCTTCTTCCTTTGCCTTTCTCTTCCTCTTTCTCTTTTGATTTTGGCTTCAGCTTCCTTGCCTTAGCCTTTCTCTTCCTCTGCCTTCTTCTCTCTCTCAGCTGCCTTCAGCTTCTTCTTCCTTCAGTTCCTTCCTTCTCTTTTCTTTCTTTCTCTGCCTTCCTTTCCTTAGCTTCTCTTCGGCCTTGTCTTCTTCTTCCTCTTCCTTTAGCTTGGCTTCACCTTTCTCTACAAAGCAAAACCTACCCCCTACCTGCACGAGCTCTCTTTTCTCTTTTCCCTCTTAGGTTAGCTCTCCTAGAGCCACCGCTTCTCGGGTAATCAGATTGAGTATGCGCCAGGGACTAGGCCCACCGGCGTGCGGTGGTGGGCAAGGTGTGCAATCTGGTCGGGTCACCAAGTCCACGCAATGTGATCGCGGACGAGGCGTCGGGTTGGGTAAGAGGGGACCTCACCCCATGAGTTGTAGGCGAATAGCCTTATGTAGAAATTCCTTTTATGTGGGTGCAGCGCTCCACCACTTTCCGAGGTGGGACTAACTTCCTACCTTCTTTCATGCGTGCTTGCAGCCGAGTGTCTTCGCTCGATTACAGTTGCAGCTTCAGCCTTCGACACCAATTGGATGCCTGGAGACGTTCGCGAAGGCTCTCCGTGCGACCTGGGACTGTGTCCTGGAGTGGACACGACCTGGGGCAACTTGCAAACAAGCTTCCAGCTATGAGTTAATGGCGGCGAGCCCCTGGACCTGAAATCACACAAATGGCCTCACGGCCATGTTAAAAAGCTCAGAGAGCTTCGCCAAGGTGCTGCGAATGTGTAGAGGTGGTCAGCGTGGCGTGGGACCGCCTGAGGGAGCGTGCCTAGGGCACAACGCGGCCGTGTGTGTGGGTGTGTTCGGGGTTGCGTTTGGGTGAGTAGCGGAGTGTTGTGAGTGGGGGGTTATGATCAGTGAGTCAGGGCAGTGCTTATGGACCGGTCGGCGAGGAGGGCGGTGGTCTGTCGAGGTGGAGCGAACTTGCCAGAGTGGTGGCCGGAGGTGAAGGGGATGATGGTGGTGGAGTGCGGTAGTGGTTGTTTGAAGGAAATAAAGAGGGGAAAAGAATGTAGAGAGTGAGAGAGACTTATCTGGGAGTGAAGAGACGAAGGGGGAGGCAGGGATGGCGTCTGGGTCGTATCGCCAACGCCAGAGGCAAAGATGCTAAGTGAGGGAGGTCGGCGAGGACGAAGGGGATGCAGGAGCGTCGGCGGTGCTGCGCAACGCGAACAAGCAAGAGGAAGAGGAACTTGCCACTGGTATTGTTGCTAGGCGATGAGGGAGAGTGGGAGAAGTTGCCGGAGCTTGATGAGCAGGTCGGTTGGAGGAGGAGAGACGAAATTGAGGGAGTTCTCTGGCTGAATTCAAGTTTAGGAGATGCAGGGCAAATTGGGATCTCTTAAATAGGCCCTGGAGGTCGAGTTTGTGCTTGGAAGCCAATATTCCAAGCACGGCAAGGTCGCCGGCAATAGAAACTCGAGAGATACCTAAATCTCTCATGCGTTCGCATGAGAGATTGGGTACTAAATAGGGCTTCTAATTGGGTTCACATTGGAGGGGATTTCTCAGAGAATCTCCCTTTCAATTTTGAAGGGGATTCTCTGAGAGATCATGGAGAAATCACCCTTTCAAGCTCGTCGGAGTAGGATTCCTTATGCTATAATGGTGGAGGGACCTAATTGCAAAGACTGAAGAAGAAGTTAGCGGGTCAAATGTAAGGGTTTTTGAAAGATAGCAGGTCAAATGTAATTGGGCTGGACCTATTTGCAAAGTGGGTTAAGATGAATTCCCATTAGGTCCAAATTTTGATACAAATCTAATTTTGATCTAAGGAATCTAATGGTGAGGTTGGATTTTGGGTTTGACCACGTTTGACTAGGCAAGTTACGTAAAAACCCAATTTAGAGCAAACATTTGTCTGAGACCCCATTTTAGATCAAAATAGGTTCCAATGGTCAAATTGAAGGCTCTAAACCCTAGAGAATATTTTTATATAATTTTTAGAGGATTTAGGTGAATTTTATCTTGACCAGAACCTTGTTAAATCAAGTGGGTCTGTTTTAGGGTTACAAAAAGTTATTTAATTCCTAGAATTCACACGAACCCTTTTCTGTTTGAACCAACCCACTTTTTATCTTGTTAAGACCATTTGACCTGTGTTTAGCCCTTGAGAAGACTTTTTGTTGTACTGCAATGGTAAAACTACAGTTTTACCTCTTGTTTCTTGCTTTTCTCTCAGAAAGGTTATTTAGTGAATTAGGCCCTCCAGTTGGTTATGTAGGGGCTTTTGTTCTCTTTTAGGGGTCAAAATGAGCTAGTTAGGGCTTATGATGGTGTTCCCATTAATTGTTCATACAACACGATCATAAATCTTGATGGGCTATTATTCTGACACAATTATATCCCTCTCACAACCTGTTACCTAAGGGTTAGAATTCCTATTGTTTGTTATCAAGTGCTTCTAAATTTTTGCAAGTGTGTATATATAAAAAGTTGTAATAAAAATTTCATAATCAAACATAAATATCAAACTTTTATTTATAAATTATACTTTTATAACAAGAAGTGCCTTCACCCCAACCCTCTCCTCCTCCTCCTCACTTTTTAAACCCATAATCTTCTTCATATTCCTCTTACTCCCTCTCCATTCTCATCTTTCCATACTTTATAAAACCCTAAACATTAAGTTTGTTAATCAAATCTCTAAACGCATAACCCTAACACTCAAATCTTAAACCCCAAACCCTAAGAGTAAACCTTAAATCGAAGCTCGAGACCTTAAACATTCACTTCGTAAACCTAAACTGATGAGAACCTCATCATGAGCCCTAAACTAGCGCCATTTAACCCTGATTTGCAGGAAAAAGCTCCTATATAACCTTAGAAAGGCTTGGCTCAGAGAGATTCTGAGTTTGCAAAGAAAACAGAAACTGAGGGATAAAAATGTAATTTCACCAATCCAATCTGAAAATAGGGTAACTTAGGGTCCAAACATAGGTCAAAACAACCTAATAAGAAGGAAAGTGGGATGATCTGATCCAATAAGGGCTACAGCAATTCCAAGGAACTAAATGATAATCTGTAACCCTAAAACAAACCCACTTCAATTCACGAGGTTGGAGGCAAAGTAAAAATAGAATAAATCCTCTAAAATTCATAGAAAAATAATCTCTAGGGTTTAGAACCTTCAATCTGTCCTTAGGAACCCATTTTGACCTACATTGAGAACCATGCCCAATTAACAACTTAATTTGGGTTGTTGCATAAATTGACCGGTCAAACAAGGTTTAATCTGGAAATAAAATTCACCATCAGATTCCTTAGGTCCTAATTCGTCATGTATAAAAACTTGAGCCTAAGAAGAAACATTCTTGACCAACTTTACACTTTGGTCCTCATATATTTACGTTTTGGCCCTCAACTCTTGAACCCTCACATTTTGGCCCCTAACTCTCCTTCGTTCTTTGTGTTCAGGTCCCTCCTGCAAAACCTGAGCAGCACCATGCTCCGGCGACCTTGCGCGGAGCATGGCGCCGCGCAGGGTAAGGGAGGGAGCTTGCCAAGTCAAATGGGGGTGCCCTGCGTCGTCAGCCACCGCAGGAGCACCCCCCTGAGTGATGCGACCGCCCATACCGCCCGTGCGAACGCACGGACGGTATGGGTCTCCTTCCTCCGGCATCCTCCGGCGAGGGAGACACGTCGTCTCCCTCCGCCCTCCTCTCTGATTCTACCCCTATAAATACCCCCGTCGCTCCGCCGTTCTTCGGAGCTCGGTTCTGACGGAGAAAACCCCCACAACTTTCCTCTCTTCCCACTCCGGCAGACGTCCACCAGCTTCGGTGGTTTCTCCTCCTCCTCCTCGTCGCTCTGCCGCAATACCAGCAGCAGAGACTTCTTCCTAATTCTCCTCCGCGTCGCGCAATACCGGCGCGCGCTGCCTCTGCCCCGTCCTCGCCGTCGCCCCTTCCTCTGGGCAGTTTCTTCTCCGGCGACAGTCGATACGACTGTCGCCCTGCTCCTCCCCCTTCGTCCCTGCAAGTAAGTTAGAACTACTTCCCTTCCTCTCCTCTTTCTTTTCCCTATTTCAATTTGTTCAATTAAGCCCTCGACCGACCCTGACCACCGTCACCCCCTTCGTCTCCGGCTACCCTCCGACGAGATGCCCCCATCACTCCACCACCCTCACAAAACCTCCACCTCCTCACCCTGATCCTCTTCCGCCCCTCCATTTCCCGCCACTCGCCACCTGCAGACCCCCCGAACAAACCCATTCCCCCAGCCACAATCCGACCTAGGGCAGCCCTTGCGCGTCGCCCCACACCTCGCCACCACCCGCACAAACTTCGCCGCACTCTGGCGAAGCTCCCGGCACCTTCTGATTAGGCCGAGAGGCCGTTTTGCTGTGAACAGGTCACCCGTCCTCCGCCGCCATTGCTGTGCAGAAGGAGCTGCTTCCGCCTGCAGCTGCAGCCTCGCTTCGCCCAGGTCAGACTCCCCAGGACGCAAGGCAGCCCTCGCGCACCTGCCCAGGCTTGCAGCTGGGGAGAAAGCTCCGCAAAAGCCGCAACTGCCTACAGCTTTCTCAGCTGCAGGCACCAAATTGGGGTGGGACATTTAGTCCCACCTCGGAAGGCTCTGAAGCGGCGCGCCGATATAAATTGAAAAAGTGCTGTAGGCTTATCGCCTCAGCACACGGGGTGAGGTCCCTCTCACACCGCTTCACCCGACCCGTCCGCGAGCTCATCACGTGGATCCGGCCGACCCGACCCGACTTGACTGGCACTCCTCGCCCACCACCGCATGCCGGTGGGCCTGGACCCGGGCACGACCCGCATACCCGATTACCCAGTTGCTCTGGGAGAGCCTTCCGAAGAGTGAATACTAAGAGAGAGAGACGCGGGGGGGGAGGGTAGAGTAGGTTTTTCCCTCTGACATGTAAACCGTGAAGTGTGCAGGCACAGGTGGTGAAGAAGGACTGCGGAAGAAAAAGAAGAAGAGGAAGAGAACACAAAGCAGAAGAAGAAGGAAGCTGAGGAAGACACTGTAGCAGCAGCGGTTTAAGTCATTTGATTGCAAATTCAGACGACGTCTGAAAGGCAAGGAAGAAGAAGAAAAGAAGAAGCAGGACCGCGACAAAGAAAAGGAGAGACAAGAAAGAAGAAGAAGAAGATCTGAAGAAAAAGAAAGAAAGAAAACAAGGAAGAACAGAAGACAGAAGAAGAAGAGCACGAGGGGAAGATCTGAAGAACAGAAGAAGAAGAAGAGCACGAGGGGAAGATCTGAAGAACAGAAGAAGAAGAAGAGCACGAGAGGAAGAGAAGAGAAGACAAAGAGGGAGAAAGAAGAGAAAAAGGAGAAGCCAAATTTTCATCTCTCTCTCTCTCTCTCTCTTTATTTTTGTAATAAGAATTTGTACTTCTAGAATACGACTTGCTCCCTGAGTTCGACCTCGGGAACTCTTTTATTTTCCGAGTAAAAAAATATATATCTGTAATGATGGCAATAACTAGCTGTACTACAACGATATTTCTATAACAAAAGCTAGTCGTCAAGGCCGTTGTCACTTTGGCGCCGTTGCCGGGGAGCAACGGCTATTCTAGAGGTAATTAAATTCTTGTTTTTAAATTTCTAATAATCTCCTCTTTTGTGTAGATACAGGAAAATCGAGAAGACAAGCAACCGCACGACAACCACTCCGAGGACAGGTAATTTTCTATCCTCTCAACCTTTAAATTCTAACGAGGAAGAAAAGAAAAGAACAAGCAATATAGGTCTAACCTGTCTTCTCTACTTAGTAAACCATAAAAAAATTGCATGTTTTCAACCCATTATTCCTGCACACTATTAAGGGTATTCAAAGGCTAACACATTCTTGCTTGAGCCCTAATTACCCAACAAAGAACTAACTGGACCAAGTAGAGCCAACATAAGATTCAACATTAGGGATTTAGACACACACTTTTAAGCAAGAACTGATAAACCCTAAAAGAAGTGTGCCCAAGCCATTATCTGAAAATACCTATCTAAAGAAACCCTAAAATAAGATTGGCTCTCTAAACACTTGAACCCGAAAAGACAGGACCTAATAAGCAAAACTAGCAGGTAAAGTTGACCATTTGGGTCAACTAACCTTCAACTTAGGTCACTCGTTGCACTCAAAACACCTAAGAAGTTCAAGTGAAACCTAAGCACCTTGCTCTTGAATTAAAAATTAGTAGACTTAAGAGGTCAAGATCCCCATTCTGGTCTACCTGGAACCGCAGTGACAAGAGAGGTCGGGTGGGGGAAACCCTGTAACCCGTGGGGACGCTCTACCGTGTAGGGGTCTTCGCGGGACTCACCCTCTCTGGCTGCCCAGGTAATTCTCAGGTGGACGATCTTTCTGATCAAGGGGTCCATCTGCCCCGCACCTCTATAGTCACCCAACACATTTTTGGGTGTCTTGATTGGGTCCAGCACCTGCTTATCTCATCCAGTCCTTCAGTATTTTGCAGGAGGTCCTTGAAACCCCCTATAGAAATTCACTCTCTCCGAGGCTAAGCCTCGGCTCCCTTGTTTTTGCAGAAATCATTCACATAGCCCCTCTTTCCTCTGATTCTGAACAAAATCCCCTTCTTCCATCTTGATTCAAACTTCGATTCTATATCTTGATTCCACCACCTGATTCAAAGATGCAGCCTAATCACCTAGCAAGACTACCATTCAAAAAACCTGAATATCTGAGATCCATGAAAGATAAGATGATTGAGGATGCCCTTGAATTCTATGAAATCAAATGTAAACCCTCAACACCAATAGAAAACATTCAGGTTGATGTCCCAACAACCACAGCTTTCATCATAAGCTGTGCCCAAATTCTATTGACAGAAGTTACAAAAGGATCAACCCGAGATATGCTCATGACAGGATACATTGAGATAGAAAAATTACACCAATCTGAATACCTTCAATGCTTGACAAATCCTGTACTTTGGGAACAACACCAAGATGCCCTTATAAAACGGGTAGAAATGATGAGATCACTAGAACAAACTATCAACCAGAAATACCCGTATATACCAGAAACAGAGGATGAACCATCTTGGAACAGTATTAAGGAACAATCCAGTTTCCCAGATCTCGGGACTGAGGCACAAAGTGGTTGTGGAATCCCAACCCAGATAGAAGACAATGTTGAATTAGGTTGGGATATTGCAGGAGAACACAATGATGAGCCAAACTTAAACCATGAATTGCCAAGCCTAGAATTTCAAAACTCCTGCAATAATGAGATCAGAACTGAACCTTTTGAGGGTATAAATTCCGCCCCTTATTTTGATAAGGTGGCCCTCGAAGGTTATTCAAACTTAGGTTCTAGTAACTCTACCCACATCCTAAGCCTAGAACCTAGATCTAAAACTTATTGGGAAGATTATGAGGCCCCTTATGAGAAAGATCAAATTTTTACAGAATATGATTTCGGGCCTCTATTTGATGAATGTCCCTCTCCAACATCCTCAGGAAATCTGATCGATTTTTCAGAAAACATGCCAATTTATGATACAGAAACTGAGGAGTTGGATGAGCAAGGTTTTAATTGGGTCTATCCTACCAGCTTCGAGCTTGGACAGAACACCTTTTTGAGCCCAGAATTGACATATAGGCTAGAACCCAGTCAGGCTGCTGATTCCACATCTGATGATTTTTGCTGTGGTGGAATTCATGATCATGAATCTCATTTTCGCCAACTCTCCGACAATTTCAGATCTGACTATAACTGCGGAGAGACTTTCCTTCCTGAACACGCCAGGCCCATCTACGACCTCAGTTCACATGACTCTGACTCCGACTCTGAGGTCCTGATTCCCGAGATCACTGATAACACAGAATCATTCCTTTTCGATCCTCAGGAACCAAAAATAGAAAATGCCAAGAGTGATTGCAACCCAGAATTCAAATCTTTGCTCAATTCAGATTTCTTTCATCCTACAGACACTCTTCAGGCATTTAATAGTTACCCAGAGGACTCTTTACAGAAAATCACTTGTCATTCCTTTCTAGAAGAGCCCTCATACACAGTTGCCACCTCGTTTGCACACACAGAACTAATCAAAACCTCTTCCCAACCCCGACCCGCAACCGGACTCAATTTCTATTCAGATTCACCTCTCACCGAGCCGATTGCATTTCCACATCGGGTTTGGAACACTGATCAGACTACATATCATGCTCCATCATTCTCTGATCACCCCTGTAGGGTTTCCGCGTCATTCATTGATTATTCTACGGGTCCCTACTCTGACCAGGCTGATTCGACTCAGCCAAACCCTGCGTTTTCACTTCCACATCCATCTGAGCTTCATAGTATATGGTGGGTTCCACACCTTTTTATCCACATCTATCAACCCACCAGATTGATTGGGTTTGGGCTACATCATCAGCCTGTTGATCTGAACAAGCACCTGGTTGGACCAACCAGGCTCTTAATCAAGGTGCTTGTATTACAAAACTCTGCTGATTTCACCATCCCCTCTCCATCGCATTTCCCGCTTGGCTGAAGGCATCAAATTTAGCGCTCAACGGGAGGCAGCCCGTCATTCTCTTTGAAAAACCTGAAATCTTTTCTGAAACCTTTGTGCACTTGAAATTCACACTTTAGGACAGCCGACTCCACCTCAGGTGCTTGCATCTGAGATTAAAAATCGTCCGCAACATTCATCCCGACCCATTCACTCATTAAAACATCTGTCCTAATGTATGAACTAAGTTGAATAAAAACCCCCTAAGTTACAATGAGGACATTGCAAATCTTAGGCATGTGGGGGTATGAAAGTGCAAAACGTGTAAGAAAAGGTTTCAAACAAAAAATTCACATATGCCAGAAACACCATAAAAATTAAAAATTTTCGAAAAAGAATAAGAGAATAAGAGGAGAAAGGAAATTTTGTGAAGGAGAAGGAGAAAAGAAACAAAAGGAAAAAAAAAGAGCACAAAATATGAGAAACAAGTGATAGTCATTAGTAAGGAACTAAGGAATTAACCTAAGTTCTAGAACTCATTCAAGAAAATAACTGAAAAGTGCATAATAAGATTAGTAAGAACACAAACTTTAGGCATTCTTGAATAGACACTTAGTACCCATTAAGATCCGGACACTCCTCAAGAGGTTGAGGAAAATGAAAAGCTGAAGTATTAGGTCTAAGGCTTAGGGAGTATTTGGCCTCATTAACTAATTTTTGGTTTACGGGACTCAGTAACCTAAGCACCCTACCTCACACACAGCCTGGTTCAGTAAGCGTAAAAATCAAAATCATGCAGAAGCGTCGAAAAATTCTGAAAAGTACACCTAGAATAGGAGCGATCGATCAATACAAGTTGTTTTGGACTAGTTCCCAGTGCGGAGAGGCGGGAAATCCCCTCGAAGATGCGTAACAAAATATCATCTCCTCGGTGCTTGTCTCTTAGGATATTCACATATCCTACTGGGGGCATGTAAGCACCCTGCTGGTTCAGATTCCATGGATGGCATTATCACGAAGTGTCAACTGCCAGGGTCTGAATTCAGCCACGGAACACCATGGATGGGATTATCTCGAAATCTCAATAGGCAGGGTTCTGGGGGTTGCCATGGGCGGTGCTATCTCGAAGCATCGATTGCCAGGAACCCTTAAGGATTGATGATGGGAGCAAGGAATCTGATACAGACCGTGTTGAAAAGCCAATCCTAGGCTAGAACTAAAAAGAAAAAGAGAGAGAAAGCTCTCCAAATCGAAAAACTTTCTATCTCTCTCTTATAAAATGCACTGCGAACTGAACCAGGGCTAAAATCATTTCAAGCACGGGTGCTTTAACCACAAAGTCCAATAGACCTTAGGTTAGTTCTTGTGGGCCTTAAAAACCTTTGCTAAGGACTGAGGCTGAGGCTAGACAGATTTGGATCTTGATTGGTACTAGAGTACCTTTTAAGCCTATGGTCAGCATTCTAACCTAATCTAAGTTTAAATGAAAAAGCACTTATCTGAAGCTATTAAGAACTTCATGGTCTAGAACAAGGGTTGAAACCTTAAGTTTTTGCTAAGGGACTAGCAAAAGCTAGGCATGGGGGTATGATGAGAACCTCATCATGAGCCCTAAACTAGCACCATTCAACCCTGATTTGCAGGAAAAAGCTCCTACATAACCTTAGAAAGGCTTGGCTCAGAGAGATTCTGAGTTTGCAAAGAAAACAGAAACTGAGGGGTAAAAATGTAATTTCACCAATCCAATCTGAAAATAGGGTAACTTAGGGTCCAAACATAGGTCAAAACAACCTAATAAGAAGGAAAGTGGGATGATCTGATCCAATAAGGGCTACAGCAATTCCAAGGAACTAAATGATAATCTGTAACCCTAAAACAAACCCACTTCAATTCACGAGGTTGGAGGCAAAGTAAAAATAGAATAAATCCTCTAAAATTCATAGAAAAATAATCTCTAGGGTTTAGAACCTTCAATCTATCCTTAGGAACCCATTTTGACCTACATTGAGAACCATGCCCAATTAACAACTTAATTTGGGTTGTTGCATAAATTGACTGGTCAAACAAGGTTTAATCTAGAAATAAAATTCACCATTAGATTCCTTAGGTCCTAATTCGTCATGTATAAAAACTTAAGCCTAAGAAGAAACCTTCTTGACCAACTTTACACTTTGGTCCTCATATATTTACGTTTTGGCCCTCAACTCTTGAACCCTCACATTTTGGCCCCTAACTCTCCTTCGTTCTTTGCGTTCAGGTCCCTCCTGCAAAACCTGAGCAGCACCATGCTCCGGCGACCTTGCGCGGAGCATGGCGCCGCGCAGGGTAAGGGAGGGAGCCTGCCAAGTCAAATGGGGGTGCCCTGCGTCGTCAGCCACCGCAGGAGCACCCCCCTGAGTGATGCGACCGCCCATACCGCCCGTGCGAACGCACGGACGGTATGGGTCTCCTTCCTCCGGCGTCCTCCGGGGAGGGAGACACGTCGTCTCCCTCCGCCCTCCTCTCTGATTCTGCCCCTATAAATACCCCCGTCGCTCCGCCGTTCTTCGGAGCTCGGTTCTGACGGAGAAAACCCCCACAACTTTCCTCTCTTCCCACTCCGGCAGACGCCCACCAGCTCCGGCGGTTTCTCCTCCTCCTCCTCGTCGCTCTGCAGCAATACCAGCAGCAGAGACTTCTTCCTGATTCTCCTCCGCGTCGCACAATACCGGCGCGCGCTGCCTCTACCCCGTCCTCGCCGTCGCCCCTTCCTCTGGGCAGTTTCTTCTCCGACGACAGTCGATACGACTGTCGCCCTGCTCCTCCCCCTTCGTCTCTGCAAGTAAGTTAGAACTACTTCCCTTCCTCTCCTCTTTCTTTTCCCTATTTCAATTTGTTCAATTAAGCCCTCGACCGACCCTGACCACCGTCACCCCCTTCGTCTCCGGCTACCCTCCGGCGAGACGCCCCCATCACTCCACCACCCCACACGACTCGCCGACCCTCACAGAACCTCCGCCTCCTCACCCTGATCCTCTTCCGCCCCTCCATTTCCCGCCACTCGCCACCTGCAGACCCCCCGAACAAACCCATCACCCCAGCCACAGTCTGACCTAGGGCAGCCCTTGCGCGCCGCCCCACGCCTCGCCACCACCCGCACGAGCTTCGCCGCACTCTGGCGAAGCTCCCGGCACCTTCTGATTAGGCTGAGAGGCTGTTTTGCTGTGAACAGGTCACCCGTCCTCCGCCGCCATTGCTGTGCAAAAGGAGCTGCTTCCGCCTGCAGCTGCAGCCTCGCTTCGCCCAGGTTAGACTCCCCAGGACGCAAGGCAGCCCTCGCGCACCTGCCCAGGCTTGCAGCTGGGGAGAAAACTCTGCAAAAGCCGCAACTGCCTGCAGCTTTTTCAGCTGCAGGCGCCAAATTGGGGTGGGACATTTAGTCCCACCTCGGAAGGCTCTGAAGCGGCGCGCCGATATAAATTGAAAAAGTGCTGTAGGCTTATCGCCTCAGCACACGGGGTGAGGTCCCTCTCACACCGCTTCACCCGACCCGTCCGCGAGCTCATCACGTGGATCCGGCCGACCCGACCCGACTTGACTGGCACTCCTCGCCCACCACCGCATGCCGGTGGGCCTGGACCCGGGCACGACCCGCATACCCGATTACCCAGTTGCTCTGGGAGAGCCTTCCGAAGAGTGAATACTAAGAGAGAGAGACGCGGGGGGGGAGGGTAGAGTAGGTTTTTCCCTCTGACATGTAAACCGTGAAGTGTGCAGGCACAGGTGGTGAAGAAGGACTGCGGAAGAAAAAGAAGAAGAGGAAGAGAACACAAAGCAGAAGAAGAAGGAAGCTGAGGAAGACACTGTAGCAGCAGCGGTTTAAGTCATCTGATTGCAAATTCAGACGACGTCTGAAAGGCAAGGAAGAAGAAGAAAAGAAGAAGCAGGACCGCGACAAAGAAAAGGAGAGACAAGAAAGAAGAAGAAGAAGATCTGAAGAAAAAGAAAGAAAGAAAACAAGGAAGAACAGAAGACAGAAGAAGAAGAGCACGAGGGGAAGATCTGAAGAACAGAAGAAGAAGAAGAGCACGAGGGGAAGATCTGAAGAACAGAAGAAGAAGAAGAGCACGAGAGGAAGAGAAGATAAGACAAAGAGGAAGAAAGAAGAGAAAAAGGAGAAGCCAAATTTTCATCTCTCTCTCTCTCTCTTTATTTTTGTAATAAGAATTTGTACTTCTAGAATACGACTTGCTCCCTGAGTTCGACCTCGGGAACTCTTTTATTTTCCGAGTAAAAAAATATATATCTGTAATGATGGCAATAACTAGCTGTACTACAACGATATTTCTATAACAAAAGCTAGTCGTCAAGGCCGTCGTCATAAACCAAAGGCCATAAATCCTAAGCCCTAAACTTTAACCCATAAATAAACCCATCGTGTAACCCATGACATTAAACCTCTTTCCACTCCCTTTCACTCGCTTCTCTCCTCCTCCCTCTCCCTCGGGCCCTCCTATAGACCCTCCTCCTCCTGCCTCCCCTTGACTCCTCCCTCCTCCTTCAATTCTCTCCTCCAGTTCCTCCTCCTCAAGATCCTCCTCCCACCTCCTCCTTCCTCCTCCCACCCCCTACCTCCTTTATGCTGCCTGCCTCTTCCCACCTCCCCCTTCACCACCATTGCCCACCTCTAGTACCGTCCTCCTCGATCTTCCCTCCCTTCCTCCAGCACCACCCACAACCCCTACTCCTCCTCCTCCTCACATTCACATTCATGAACACATTCAAAATAAAATAATTAAAACATATAATTTAAAAATATTCATTAATACACATTCACTCACACAAAATAATGTAATCAAACTAAATATACATGTGGGCACAATTGCACAAGAATAGTAATTAAAACATACTAATTAAAGCATACAATCAAGACATACTAATTTAAAAAAAATATACTAAGATGGTTGTGGTGGTGGTGGTAGGGAGGAGGTGGGAGGAGGAGTATGAGTTGGTGGTGGTGCTAGGGGGAGAGAAGGGAGGAGATTGAGGTGGTGCTGGCGGTAGGAAGGAGGTGGGAGGAGGAGATGGGTGGTGGGGGCAGGGAGGGGCTCGTGAGGAGGGGAAGGGGAGAGGTTGTGGTGGTGCTGGTGAGCTATGGTGGTGGCCATGGTGGTGGGAGTCGAGGAGGGGAGGGGGAGAGGCTGTGGTGGTGGTCGGGTGGCCTCAGTGATGGTGGTCAGCTGGCCATGGTGGTGGTGGTCGAGGTGATGGTTGTAAGTAGGGGAGGCGAGCGAAGGAGGAGGGGTTCGCGAGAAGGGGCCGCACAAGGAGAGGGTCGTACTTGAGGTGGGGGTCAATGACGACGAAGAGGAGGGATCACACGAGGAGAGGCAGAGGGAAATCCATCGGAGGCGCTGTGGGTTTCGCTGAGGTTGGCGCTGAAGAAAGGAAGGGGAAGAAAGGAAGAGGAAAGAGTCGGGGTCGCATTGGGATTTTTCCCTGTGTTTTCTCGACCGGTATAGATTGAATAGTCGAGGAATGCATTCGAATAATATCTTTTTACTGCCACGATTTTCAATGAGAATATCCTCGATCGTTCATTTGGGAACTGTCGACGATATTAATATTGTCGACTGTTATAAATGATCGACAATGACGTCAACCAGATGCCCTAATTATGCCTAACTTTTTGCGACCATTATATTTTTAACAGTTAACGATATTAATATTCTCGACCATTGTAAACGGTTGAAAATGGTGTCAACCAGATGCCCTAATTATGCCTGGCTTTTTGTGACTGTTATATTTTTAACAGTTGACGATATTAATATTCTCGACCATTATAAGCGGTCGACAATGGTGTCAACCAGTCGCCCTAATTATGCCTAACTTTTTGCGACCATTATATATTTAACGGTCGATGATTTAATTATTATTGATTGTTAACAACGGTCGACAATGGTGTCAACCAGAAGCCCTAATATGCCTGACTTTTTGCGACAGTTATATATTTAACGGTTGATGATTTAATTTATTGTTGACCATTTATATAACAACGGTCGAGTAAATTTTTATTATTAATCGTTTATAATGGTAGAGAATGGTCTCTACTTCATCGACTGTTTTGCAGATGGCAAAGTTAATGACTGGACTTTTGGCAACCGTTCCTATTAAAATGGTCGAGAATAACATTATTTCCGACTGTTAAGTGAACAATCGAAAATTTCCATCCTGAATAGTTCTTTTTCTACTAGTGTAAAATTAGTCACACAAGCATTCACCACAATGAGATAAGAATTTTTAGGTAGAAACCCAACCTAGGTAAAAACCACCAGTTAAGTCTCTTGACCTAGGATTTTCCCAATTGATCGAGTCGATCAAATCCACTAACCGTACCACTTAAACCAAGGGTGGTACAACTTCAATACAATACACTACTTAACAATGAGGGTAGTGTACCTCAAGACCTTCTTCTTTACGAAGAGTGTTTTGTCTTGCAAAAGAGATAGGGATTCACCATGCGAAAACCCAACCAAAAACAAAATACAAAGAAACCTATAAAGCCACAAAGTGTAATTTAAACTATGCTACTATAGGCAAAGTGTCTTCCCTAAGATGGAAGTGAGTAGGCGTGATTGCATACTGATTTGGTGCTCTTGGAAGTGTAGTATAAACCTTGGAGAGCTTGGATACTTTCTTCTTTTGTTCTTTTCAGAAAATTGGTGGAAAGAATTATCTCTTAGTCTATCTCAACAAAGAAGAGGTCCGCCTCTATTTATAGAAGCCTTAGGAGCCTTCAAGAAGGCTTCTAGACATTGGGAATAAATCGAAGAAGTCATTATACTGTCATAATGACTCTGACAGTATAATCAGACAACTAATTGTAGGGTCAGACGTTTGGTACAATGTCTAATGAAAGTTTTAGACATTTGATCCTAAAGGGTGGTTCTCCTGAATTTGTTTGGATCTAAACAGGGATCTTGTCAATAAGAGTCAGATGTCTGATATAGCATTTTAAGATGTCTAACAATATTTTTGGACGTGTAATTATATGGGGGTTAGTTCCTGGATTGAATCCGATCCAAACAAGGTTCTAGTGCAAAGTGGTTAGATGTCTTCTTAGTTGTCCTGGATAGTCTGTTGGGCGTTTGATGATAACGGTACTTTGTGGGAATTGATTTCCCAAGAAGCTACTAGTTATATGTTGGTTTGATAAAGCCAGATTTGGGTTAGATTAGGTGTAACGTCCTTTTATAAGACGTCTTGAGGTCTTTATGGATGTCTAGGAACAATAATAAGATATTCCTAAGTGAGTTCGCGAAGATATTGCTCTGATAGGCTAGTTAACGATCCTATTATTGGATGCCTGTCAAGGTCATCAGACGTCTTAAAGGATGTCTGAAATTGGGTGAAGACGTCTCAATAGAAAGGTTTTTATTTTCTCTGAGGCGGGTTTCAAAATCGTTGCGTTGTGGTATAGATCGAATTAGTACGAAAAATAGATAAAATTTGTAACTCGAATGTCAGAAATGAAGTTCGAGGTCGTCTAGGAGCAAATATGAAATTCACGCACTAATCTCAACAAATAATGTAAATGAGCACAATTAATTACTCAAAATCTAATATACAATGTATAACATAAGTATATGAAGAGTAAAAAGTAATATAGACAAAATATTGTTGATTTGGATTTTCAATTATTAGTCTAACACATATAGCAATTACTTAAATATAATCAAATGAAGGAGCAGATAATCAGAAATCAGACATCTTAAAAGGCGTTGCTACAATACTCCTTTTTTTTTTTTTTCGATTGTTCTTCTTCTACGATCCTCCTCTTCTCCTACCTTGGCTTCTCTTCTCTCCCTCTTCTTGATTCTTTGCCTTGCTTCTTCTTCAACCTTCTGTTCTTCTTCTATGGTCCTCTTCTTCTTTGGCTTCTGTCTCTTCTCTTCCCTTCTTTTGCCTCTCCTCTTCTTCTTTGATCCTTCTTTGGCCCTTTTGTTGCGTAGGGGGAACTCACCTTTGAAATTGACTAACTGTCGAGAACACTGAAGAGCAAAACCCCCGCCTTAACCCTGCACTCTCTCTCTCTTTTTTCCTTTGGTTCTCTTCTCAGGGATAACTGGGTAGTCGAGTATCTGATCAGAGAGCACCCGGGACCAGGGCTACCTGCAATGGGGTAGCAATCGAGGTGTGTGCAGGCGTAGGTGGGTATACGGGTCGGACCAGGTCCACGTGCAAGGTGTCACGGGCGAGGCATGTGAAGGGGTGCGGGGGACCTCACCCCCTGTGTGTCTTGAGGTGCTTAACCAGAGACACAAATTCCTCTTATGTCTTCTTGAATGCTTGTGATTCCTCGATGTGGGATTATATGCGTCCCTCTTCTCATGCGTACAGCAGTAGGTAGCTCTGATTGAGGTCGGGGAAGCAGTCAATGCTCCCAATTGACCTACTGTGTGTATTGCTGAGAGGGTTCCGCAGCACCTGGGACTTCCACCTGGGGCTTGTAGGTCCTGAAGCAAGCTTGAAGCTTCCTTAAAGCTCTTCGGTAATGGCGGTGAACTACGAACACCTGAAAAGAAGCAAACGGCCTTGCGGCCACATCAGAAGCACTCAGGAGCTTTGCCAGACATCATGGAATGTAATTGTGGTGGTGGCGTGTTGCGAGGATGAGTATAGGTGGCTGGCAAAGGCGGAATAGGTCAAAGATGATGGGTTTGTTGGGTAAAGGGTTTGGGTGGACGAGAAGGCAAATAGAGATAGGGGTTTTGTTCGTGGAGGGACAGCGGTGCTTGTGGGTCTGTCAACGAGGCGGATAAAGTTGTGTAGCGGTGGAAACGCCTCACCGGAGTGGTTGCCGGACATGGAGAAGACGATGGTGATCAATGGAGTCGAGGGTTTTTTTTTTAGATTTTTGGGTAGGAAACTAACCTAAGGATCTAAAGAAGATAAACTAACCCTAATCTAATAGATGAAGGGGGGAGAATGACCATGCTGGTGGTATGTTGGCATCGGGGAAGAAGATGCTCCGATGGGTGGTAACGGCGATGACGACGGAGAGAGAGAGACGTCAGCTGGTATTGCACGACGCGGAGGAAAATGAGGAAGGAGGATCTGCCACTAGTATTGTGGGTAGACGACGAGGATAGGAGGGAGGAAATGAGGGTAGATCCGACCAAAATCAAGCTTAGAGAGGACGGGAAGACCCTGGGGATCTTTATATAGGTAGTAGAGGGCAGTTGAAGCTTGGAATCCAAGCTTTCAACCTTAGAAGGTTTGTCGGAGTAGGAAACCCAAATCTCTCATGCATTCGCATGAGAGATTAGGAAGGTCTTGGAGGGCAAGATCTGATTCGTTGAAAAGGGAATTCCATAAGGAGTCTCCGGCTCTAATTTGAGTATGTTTCATCAATCAATCAAGTAGAAATCCTTGGTTGATTATTGCCGGAGCTTTAGGATTAGGAGTTCTTGTGCGGCAGGGACTTTTTTGTGAAAAAGACAAAGAAGCTGGGGGATTTTTGTGATGAATTCAAAAGCTGAGGGGCTATGTGTGTGAGAGAAAAGACTCAAACATGACCAAATTGCAAACTAGGTTAAGATAATCTCAGATTGAGCCTAAGTTTTGATACAAACCTAATTTGGACCTAAGGAATCTGATGGTGAAGTTAGATTTAGGTTTTGACCAAGTTTGACTAGGTAATTTATGTAAAAACCTAAATTAGGGCAATTGTCTATCTGAGACTCTATTTTAGGTCAAATCGGGTTCCAATGATCAAATCAAGCATACCAAACCCAAGAGAATATTTTTATATTATTTTTAGAGGCTTTATGTGAATTTTATCTTGATTAGAACCTCAGTAAATTAAGCGGATCTACTTTTAGGATTTTAGATTTCATTTAATTCCCGCAACGTGCGAAAACCCATTTCTGTCTGCACAGATCTACTTGTTAGACATTTAAGACCATTTGAACTTTAATTGACCCCTCAGAAATTCTATAATTGTTCTGCAATTTAGATATGTTGTTAAAACTGCAGTTTTACCTCTATTTTACTATCTTTCCCTTAGAATAATTATGTAATGAATTACGGTCCTCTGGTGGTTATGTAAGAGCATTTATTCCTTGATTATGACTAATTAAAGCTAGATATGGCTGATGATGACGTTATCATCAAAGGTCACAGTCTATGAATTTTTAGGCTATGTTATTGGGCATCTAGTCAAAATATCAGATGACTTAAAAGATACTATCAGACGTTTGGGACTTATCTTGGACTTCTGATCAGGTAGTCTGATTCCTATTTTTCCTTTCTAATTCAACTCTAGATTTTGCATAAGTGTTCTAAGTTGGAGTAATTGTTCCTAGGACCTAGTAAGTTATACTTTGGGCCTTTTAACAATTATCTAAAAATAAAAGGACACAAATTACAAGTACATGAAAAGAAATTATCTAAGTTGGAGTAAGTCTTCTTTTCTTTATCTTCAAGCTTTAGCTCTAAGCAAAGCTCCAACCTGTGCTCCTTAATGCTTTTGCTTTCCTCCATCAAGCTCCTCCATTCCTCCATGGCCTTGAGCTTGAGCTCTTTCACACTTGCTTCCACTTGCATTTACTCTAAAATTATAACTTCAATGCAAATGTTAAATAGTAGCAGTCGACCGAAGCTAGGTCTTTTGTTTGTTTTCGTATCTATTACAGTAATGTCGTTGTGGTACAGATAAAATAGCTACGGTTTGTCGTCATTGCCACCATTACAATTTTACTTAGAAATATTTTTCCCGAGGTCGAACTCAGGGAGCTACAAGAATTCTAGAAGTACAATGCTTTTATTACAAAAATAAGAGAGAGAGAGAGATAGATTTTGTTTCTTGGCTTTTTCTTCTTTTCTTCTTTCTCTCTTTGCTTGTCTTCTTCTTCTCTTCTTCAAAGTTCTTGATCTTCTTCAGTTCTTCTTCTTCTCTTCTTTGCCTTCTTCCTTTCTTCTTCTTTGCTTTGTCTTCTTCCTGCGGCCAAGTGTGACCTTCTTCTTCTTCTTCTTTGGCCTTCTCCTTCTCCTTTAGCTGCGGCACCTTTTCTTTTCTTTTTCTTCTTCTTTGCTTTGTTTGCAGAGCTCCATCCGTCGTTTGATTTCTCAGTCAGACGGCTTAAGTGGTGTTTGCTACAGTGCTTCCTTTGTGCTCCTCCTTCTTCTTCCTGCGGTCTTCTTGTTCCTTCTTCTTCTTTGCTTTGTCTTCTTCCTACGGCCAAGTGTGACCTTCTTCTTCTTCTTCTTTGGCCTTCTCCTTCTCCTTCTTCTTCCGCACCCTGTCCCTGCACAAAGAGCAAAACCTACCCTGTCCCTTTAGCCGCACGTCTCTCTCTCTCTGCAAATCACTCACAGGATGCTCTCCCAGAGCTTCGAGTAATCGGGTCAGGTTTCATGCCTGTGACCAGGCGCACCGGTGTGTGGGTGATGCGCGAGGTGTGCTCAGATAGGGTCGGGTCGGGTCCGTCGGATCCGCGTGGTGAGCTCGCGGACCGGGCGGGTGAGTGGGTGCGGGACCTCACCCCAGTGCTTTCGGAGGCGTTAAGCAGAATTCACAAAAACAATATAAATCGTGTGTATGCTTCGTCGCTTACCGATGTGGGACTAAAACCCATTGTTCTCCTTCGCGCGCCCATAGTAGACCGCAGCTTCCCTTCCTCAGCTGCAGGCTCTATTCGCGTCGATTGCTGGGTTAGCTGCCTTCGCACTACCCTCCCGACCTTGCAGCACCTGGAGCCCTGGAGTTCTGAAGCCTGGAGCGTGCGTGGAGCTGCTTCAATGCAGCTTCAATGGCGGCCGGGCGTCGAAAACTGCCAGACACGAAAAGGGCCTCTCGGCATAATCAGATCAGCGGGGAACTTTCGCCGTGGCACGGCGAAGGTGGTGCGAGGTGCAGTAGCTCGTGGGGTAGCCTAGGCATGCGTGCCTAGGTTGCCCTGTGACCGGAGGTGTGGGTGTGTTCGGGGGAGCGATCAGTGGATGTAGAGCCGTAGTGGGTGGGCGGAGGTTGTTCAGCGTAATGGGTCGGAGGTTATGCGAGGGTCGGCGAGGCGTGTGGGGCGGCGGAGCAATGGGAGCGTCTCGTCGGAGGGTGGCCAGAGACGAAGAAGGTGACGGTGGACAGGAGCGGTCGAGGGTTTAATCGAATGAAAGACAGTGAGGAAAAGAAAGAGGGGGAGATGGGGAATAGTTCTGACCTAGTTACAGGGACGAAGGGGTCGGAGTAGGGCGGCGGTCGTATCGACTGTCGTCGGAGAAGAAGATACCCAGAGAGAGAGCGGCGGCGAGGAAGGGAGCGGGAGGGCGTGCGCTGGGTACGGCGCGACACGAGAAGAGTGGGCAAAGGTGGCTCTGCTACTGGTATTGCAGCAGAGCGACGAGACGGAGGAGGAGGAGCCGCCGGAGCTGGTGGGTTTCTGCCGGAGTGGGAAGAGAGGAAAAATGGGGGTTTTTCTCCGTCAGGACCGAGCTGCTCCTGTTGGCTGGTGACGGCGGTCCTTATAAAGGTGAAGGCAGAGGGGTGGGCGTAAGGAGGCGACGTGCCTCCCTCGCCGGAGAATGGTCGGAGTTGCAACCCATACCTTCCGCGCGTTCGCACGGAAGGTGTGGGCGATGGCAAAGGTCATGGCGGTGTCCCTGCGACAGCAGACGTCACAGGGAACACCCGGTTCAACTGGCAGAGGGCCTCCCTTACCCTGCGTGGCGCCATGCTCCATGCAAAGTCGCCGGAGCATGGCGCTGCTCAGAGATTTGTAGGGGGGACCTAAGTGCAAAGAACGACGAAGAACCTAGGGACCAAAATGTGAGGGTATCAAAAGTTGAGGGTCAAAAAGTAATAGATGAGGACCAAAATGTAAAGTCGGTCAAGAAGGTTTCTTCTTAGGCTCAAGTTTTTATGAATGACTAAATGGGACCTAAGGATTCTAATGGTGGATTTGATTTCTAGATCAGACCTTGTTTGACCAGCCAATTTACGTAAAAACCCAAATTAAATCATTAATTGGGCATGGTTCTCAATGTAGGTCAAAATGGGGTCCCGAGGCCAAATTGAAGGTTCTAAACCCTAGAGATTATTTTTATATGAATTTTAGATGGTTTAGTCGATTTTTACTTTTCCTCGAACCTCGTAAATTGAAGTGGGTTTGTTTTAGGATTATAGAATGTCATTTAATTCCTTGGAGTTGCTGTAGCCTTTGTTGGATCAAATCATCCCACTTTCCTTCTTATTAGGTTAGTTTGACCTATGTTTGGACCCTGAGTTACCCTATTTACTGATTGTGTTGGTGAAATTACATGTTTATCCCTTATGACCTGTTTTCTTTACAAACTCAGAATTCTCTGAGTCAAGCCTTTCTATGAGTTATGTAGGAGCTTTTTCTTGCATATCTAGGTTAGATTGTGCTAGTTAGGGTTCATGATGAGGTTCTCATCATACCCCCATGCCTAGCTTTTGCTAGTCCCTTAGCAAAAACTTAAGGTTTAACCTTTGTTCTAGACCATGATGCTTTTAATAACTTCAGATAAGTGCTTTTTCATTTGAACTTAGATTAGGTTAGAATGCTGACCATAGGCCTAAAAGGTAGTCTAGTACCAATCAAGATCCAGATCTGTCTAGCCTCAGCCTCAGTCTTTTGCAAAGGTTTTTAAGGCCTACAAGAACTAACCTAAGGTCTATTGGACTTTGTGGTTAAAGCACCCGTGCTTGAAATGATTTTAGCCTTGGCTCAGTTCGCAGTGCATTTTGTAAGAGAGAGAGATAGAAAATTTTTCTGTTTGGAGATTTTTCTCTCTCCTTTTCTTTTCAATTCTAGCTTAGGATTGGCTTTTCAACACGGTCTGTATCAGATTCCTTGCTCCCATCATCGATCCTCAAGGGTTCCTGGTAATCGATGCTTCGAGATAGCACCGCCCATGGCAAACCCCGGAACCCTGGCTATTGAGATTTCGAGATAATCCCATCCATGGTGTTCCGTGGCCGAATCCAGATCTTGGCAATTGGCACTTCGTGATAATGCCATCCATGGAATCTGAACCAGTAGAGTACTTACACGCCCCCAGTAGGATATTTAAATATCCTAAGAGACAAGCATCGAGGAGATGATATTTTGTTACGCATCTTCGAGGGGATTTCCCGCCTCTTTGCGCTGGGAACTTGTCCAAATCAACTTGTGTTGATCGTTCGCTCCTACTCTAGGTGTACTTTTCATAATTTTTCGACGCTTCTGCGTGATTTTGATTTTTATGCTTATTGAACTAGGCTGTGTGTGAGGTTAGGGTGCTTAGGTTACTGAGTTCCGTAAACCAAAAGTTAGTTAATGAGGTCAAATACTCCCTAAGCTTGGGACCTAATACTTAAGCTTTTCATTTTCCTCAACCTCTTGAGGAATGTCTAGATCTTAATGGGTACTAAGAGTCTATCTAAGAATGCATAAAGTTTGCATTTTTACAAATCTTACCATGCACTTTTTATTTCTTTTCTTGAATAAGGTCTAAAACTTAGGTCAATCCCTTTGTTTCTTACTAATGACTATCACTCTTTTCTTTCATTTTTGTGCTCCTTTTTCATTTTGTTTCTTTTCCTTCTCCCACAAAATTTCCTTTCTCCTCTTATTCTCTTATTCTTTTTCGAAAAAAAAAATTTTTTTTTTTAATTTTTATGGTGTTTTTGGCATATGTGAATTTTTTTGTTTGAAACATTTTCTTACAAGTTTTGCACTTTTATACCCCCCCATGCCTAAGGTTTGCAATGTCCTCATTGTGACTTAAGGGGTTTTTATTTACTTAGTTCATTCCTTAAGACAGATGTTTTGATGAGTGAATGGGTCGGGGTGAATTTTGCGGACGATTTCTAATCTCAGATGCAAGCATCTGAGGTGGAGTCGGCTGTCTACAAGGGCGAACCTTAAGTGCACAAAGGTGTGAAAAAGGGTTTAGATTTTCAGGAAAATGACGGGCTGCCTCCCGTTAAGCACTGAGTTTTATACCATCGGCTGGGCGCAATAAGCTCAAGGGGAATGGAGGATATAAGATGATTCAGCTGAATTAGTAGAAGTCACATCAATGAACGGCTTGAGTCTCTGACCGTTCATGATGAAAGGTTCGGAATCGTGGCTGAGTGGACTGATTTCGATGGCTCCATTTCCAAAAACTTGTCGGACTAAATATGGTCCGACCCACTTGGATCGCAGCTTTCCAGGAAAAAGTTTGAGTCGGGCATCAAAGAGTAGGACCTTCTGACCAGGATGAAAGATCTTTCTCGAGATATGTTTGTCATGGAAGGCTTTAACCCGCTCCTTGTAGATTTGCGAGTTCTCATACGCGTCTAGGCGTAATTCATCGATCTCGCTGATTTGAAGTTTTCTGTGGGTTCCAGCCTTTGAAAGATCTAGATTACAGTTCCGTACTGCCCAATAGGCTTTATGCTCCAGTTCTACGGGAAGGTGACACGCCTTTCCGTACACCAGTCTAAAGGGAGACATGCCTAATTGGGTTTTGTGGGCGGTCTTATAGGCCCACAATACTTCCGAAAGTCGGGACGACCAGTCCTTCCTGTCAGGCCGAACAGTGACCTGCAGGATTTTCTCGATCTCCTGATTTAACAGCTCAGCTAGACCATTAGTTTGGGGATGGTAAGGAGTAGAGATTCGGTGAGACACCCCGTATTTGGTCATCAATGACCTAAACTGAGCGTTTGTGAAATGGGTCCCCCCATCAGAGATTATAGCACGAGGAATCCCGAACCTTGAGAAAATGTTTTGATGAATGAATTTGAGAACGATTTTGTGATCACAGGTTTGGGTCGGGATGGCTTCGATCCATTTGGACACGTAGTCCACAGCAAGCAGAATGTATTCGAAACCATCCGAAGCAGGAAAGGGGCCCATAAAATCTATCCCCCAAACATCAAAGATTTCGCATACGAGAATCGGCTGCAAAGGCATCATGTCGCGACGGCTCATGTTGCCCAAAGTTTGGCAACGACTGCATGCCTTGCAGTGACTGTATGCGTCTTTGAACAGCGTGGGCCAGTAAAAGCCACACTGGAGGACTTTTGATGCGGCTTTATGCCCAGAGAAGTGGCCACCGCATGCCTGGTCATGGCAGAAAGAGAGAATATTGTTGATTTCCTCCTCCGGGACACATCTCCGGATGACTTGATCAGCACCTATGCGGAAAAGGTACGGGTCTTCCCAGATGTAATACTTGGCATCAGAATGCAATTTGTCTTTCTTGGCCTTCGGCCAATCAGACGGGATCTGATGAGATGCCAGGTAGTTTACTATATCAGCAAACCATGGAAGTCTGGTACCAATAGTCAGTAGGTGCTCATCAGGAAAATGCTCCGTGATGGGTCCGGAAGGGTTGATAATCTCAGAAGGAAGATGGGACAGATGGTCGGCTACCACATTCTGCCTTCCCGCCTTGTCCCGAATCTCAAGATCGAACTCTTGCAACAGCAAGATCCGACGAATTAGTCGGGGCTTCGCGTCCTTCTTGGCAAGGAGATGCCTTACAGCCGTGTGATCTGAGTAGATGATGACATGGGAACCCAGGAGATATGATCGGAATTTTTCAAGGGCAAATACTACGGCTAGCAGCTCTTTCTCCGTAACCGTATAGTTACGCTGAGCCTCGTCAAGTGTCTTACTAGCGTAGTAGATGACCACGGGTTTCCCGTCAGCTTTCTGCCCCAGGACCGCTCCTACAGCGAAATTAGACGCATCTCACATGATTTCAAAGGGTTGAGACCAGTCAGGGGATTGTAGGATAGGTGACTCGGTCACGAAGGTTTTCAAAGGCTAGTGTGCATTCCTTGGAGATTTCAAAGGGTACATCCTTAGAGAGAAGAGAAGTCAAGGGCCGCACGATTTTTGAGAAATCTGGAATGAAACGATGGTAAAAATCGACGTGCCCCAAAAAAGAACGGATGTCCCTGATCGAGCTAGGCATAGGAAGGCGAGAGATCAAATCAACCTTAGCTCGATCCACTTGGATGCCTTTTTCCGAAATTAAGTGTCCCAGGACAATTCCCTCAGGCACCATGAAATGGCTCTTTTCCCAGGAAAGAACCAAATTCACATCGATGCATCGCCTGAGTATCTGGACCAAGTGTTGGAGGCAATCGTCAAATGATGCTCCAAAAATTGAAAAGCCATCCATGAAGACTTCCAGATAGTCACCTACCATATCTGAGAATATGGCAAGCATGCACCGCTGAAAAGTAGCGGGTGCATTGCAAAGACTGAAAGGCATCCTTCGGAAAGTGTATGTTCCGAAGGGGCAGGTCAACGTGGTCTTTTCTTGGTCCTCAGGATGGATTGCCACCTGGTTGTAACCGGAGTACCCGTCAAGAAAGCAGAAGAACCTATTTCCCGCTAGTTTCTCGAGAATTTGATCAATGAAAGGTAGTGGGAAATGATCCTTCTTCGTGGAGGAATTGAGTTGACGGTAATCTATACAGACTCTCCATGAGTTGGCTAATCGGGTAGGAATGACTTCTCCGATTTCAGTCGTTATAGTGGTGAGTCATGCCTTCTTAGGCACAACCTGTATTGGGCTCACCCAACGACTATCGGAGATTGGGCAGATGATGTCGGCATCTAGCCACTTGATGATCTCCTTTTTCACGACCTCCTGCAGATTGGGGTTCAAGCGTCTCTGCATTTCACGAGAAGGTCGTGCACCCTCTTCTGAATAGATATGATGAGTACAATAAGAGGGACTTATTCCAGTCAAATCATCGAGAGTCCACCCGATGGCTCTGCGATGTTGCTGGAGGACAGCAATCAGACGGGATTTCTATTCGGGATTGAGGTTGGAATTGATAATCACAGGAAGGGTCTGATTAGAACCCAAAAAGATGTATTTCAAGTGAGCAGGAAGGGGCTTTAGCTCGAGGATGGGGTTATCAGCAGTGGCGGGTGGTTCAAAATAGACGTGAGGTTCAAGGGTAGGAGTTACTGGGTTGTTCAAATCTGGATTCAACTCCTCTGTTTGCGGGTCAAGATCTTTTTGCAGTTGATGAGGTATAATCAGGTCATTCTGGAATTGTGTTTCATCAACCAAAGCCCTAATATCACAAATTTGTTCGATGACACCGCAATTGATTCCTTGTTGGGCCTTAAATATATCAATTTTCAGGATTTGATTCCCAAATTTGAGCTCTATTTGGCCCTCTTCACAGCTAATGTTGGCTTTAGCAGTAGCCAAGAAAGGTCTCCCTAAAATGATTGGTGTATCCCTAGGGTTCTCAGGTGCGTCCATGTCTAAGACTATAAAGTTTACAGGAAAGTAGAAATCTCGCACCCTCACAATAACATCCTCGAGAATCCATTTTGGTGACTTTATAGATCGATCTGCTAATTGTAATGTCACCTCAGTGGGTTTTAGCTCAGATTCTTCTAGATGGTCAAGTAAGGATGTGGGTATTAGATTTATGGAAGCACCCAAGTCTAGCAAGGCTCTATCAAATTGGGTATCACCTATCTTGCAGGAAATCAGGGGAGTACCAAGATCATTAGCCTTGGGTAGGAGTCTACTTAGGATTACAGAGCTGGCTTGCTCTGACAGAACAATTGGACTCCCACTCTTGGTTCGCGGCTTACATTGGGGTGTACACACATTCTTTAAGAATCGTGCGTAAGCCGGTACGTGGTGGATTGCATCCATCAAGGGGATGTTTATGTGGACCTGCTCAAAGAGCTTGACCAAGTCCTCCTCAGGTGCCACGGGCTTGGTAGTCTTCTTTCCCTTGGTCAAGGCCTCGGGAAACAGAATCTTGGTTGTTTCTTCTAGGATAGGTCCAGGTCTTGGATCTGAGACAGGGGTAGGAACGTCCTGGATTACCGTCCTAGGCTTGGGATCACTACCAGGCTTGGAGTGGTTTGGATGAGGTGGATCTTGGGTTTCCTTACCACTACGGGTTGTTTCGGAATTAAGTCCTGCCTGGTTTTAGTTGGGATTGGGTAAGATGGGTTGCTGCTGATAGCCCGCATAGGAAGTGGAAGCCTCCATCCCGTCGGGTGAAGGAATAGAGGGGGCCTGATAAATCATATGGGCTTGGCCCGGGTTTGGGTTCATAACGCGCCGCTGGGTTGGCACGTTATTCGGGTTAGGAAGAGGTTGGGAAGGAAGAGTGCCTGGCTGGCGAGAATTTGCCAGCTGGGCCAGTTGATTTCGTACCTCTGTAAGCTCGTCCTTGTGTTATTTTTGGATAGCCGCATTCGTTCTCTGAATGTCAGCCAAAGTCTGAAGGATAAGGGACATTTGATCTTGATTTGGCCCTGATGGATAAGTGGGGTTGGGCCGAGGCTGAGGCGACTGGTATGGATGAGGGGGTTGTGGGTGGGGCTGAAAGGATGGTCTTTGGGTTTGGGAATTTCCCGCCCACTGAAAGTTGGGATGGTTTCGCCATCCAGGGTTATAGGTGTTGGAGAACGGGTCGTTCTGGATGGCGTTGAGGTCCTCGCAGGTCTGAGGAACCTCCAGAGAGTCAGAGAAAGGGGGAATGGAATTCCCCGGGCTGGCATAGAAAGGATCGGATGGCCCTCCGGTCCGAGAATCAGATGATGGATATGGATCCATCCCAGGAGAAGATCGATGGAGAATGTTTTGCATAGTCTCCCGTGTGGAAGGAGGCTGTGCAAAGGAGCTATGCGCAGAGGTGGCTCGCTGCAGGTGCTGAGTCAGCTCATCCACCTTCTTTTCAATGATTGAGACCTTGTCCAATAGACTGGCCATTAAGTCTAGATTGACTGATGCGGACAGGACCTGCGTCTCATGTGCTCCCCTAAGATTCGTCGATGCACGGGTATTTGTCCTGTCGAATAATCCCATGGAGTCATTGTTGATGGAGTTCTCGCACATGTTTTCGAGAATCTCCCACACGGTGTCCTCATGTTGACCCATGATATTCCCTCCGCAGGTTGAATTGACGAAAAGACGGATGTCCTCACGGAGTCCCTGGTAAAAAGATTGGACCTGTTCCCATTTAGGAACTCCGTGATGGGGGTACTTTCTCATGAGATCCTGAAAGCGATCCCATGCCTCATGGAGAGGTTCCCCTGTTTGCTGAGTGAAGTGAGTAATTTGATAGCGCAAGGCATTGGTCCGACCAACGGGAAAGAACTTTTTCAAAAATTCGGACTGAAGTTCTTCCCAAGTGTTAATTGGCCGGGTCTGAGTTTGATACCAATGAGCGGCCTTGTCCATAAGAGAGAAGGAGAACATCTTCATGAGAAGAATATCCCGATTTTGCGCATCTGACCCAAAAGTTTGGGCCAGATGCTTTAGCTGTTTGATGTGCTGGAAGGGATCTTCAGAATTAAGCCCATGGAATTTAGGTATAGCATGAATTATATTGGGCTTCAATTTGGAATCAGGTCCTCCAGTTGGGATTCTGACTCGAGGCTCAATGGCCACCACAGCAGGATTAAAATGGTCCCGCATCATAGGACGCTGTGGTGGGTGCACAAAGTTTTGGAAGAGGTCATTGAGTCGCTGGAGCTGATGCTCCAGATTGTTTTCTTTCTCAACTGGCTGAGCCATGATGGGGGAAGAAGAAGAGCTTGGTTCAGAATCAGATGAGAGAATGATGGGGTAGGGCTGCTGTGCAAACACGGGCGTCGAGGCTTGGCCTGGACGAGAGTGAATTCCTAAAGGAGATCTTAAGGGTGGTCTTAAGGATCTCCTACTGTTCATGCACTGTTGGAATAGATGAGTTTAGAAGGTGCTGGACCCAATCAAGACACCCAAAAATTTGTTGGGTGACTATAGAGGTGCGGGGCAGATGGACCCCTTGATCAAAAAGATCGTCCACCTGAGAATTACCTGGGCAGCCAGAGAGGGTAAGTCTCGCGAAGACCCTTACACGGTAGAGCATCCCCATGGGTTACAGGGTTTCCCCCACTCGACCTCTCTTGTCACTGCGGTTCCAGGTAGACCAGAATGGAGATCTTGACCTCTTAAGTCTACCAATTTTTAGTTAAGATCAAAGTGCTTAGGTTTTCACTTGAACTTTAGCCTTTTGAGTGCAAAGAGTGACCTAAGTTGAAGGTTGGTTGACCCTAAGGGGTCAACTTTACCTATTGATTCCTTTGAGAACTTATTAGGTCTTGTCTTTTAGGGTTCAAGTGTTTTTAGAGAGCCAATTGTTTAGGGTTTTTCTGAATAGGTATATTTTCAACTAATGGCTTGAGCACACTCTTTTTGGGATTTCCCAATTCTTGCTTAAGAAGTGTGTCTCTAAAAACCTTAATGTTGAATCTTATGTTGGCTTTACTTGGTCCAGTTAACTCTTTATTTGGTAATTAGGGCTCAGGCAAGAAGGTGTTAGCCCTTAATTACCCTTAGTACTGTGTGCAGGAATAGTAGTTTTGAGAACATGCAGCTGTTACTAAGTATGAATGACAGGTTAGACCTATATATATATTTTTTTCTTTCTTTTTCTTCCTCTTTAAGATTTAGGGTTTAATAGTGAGAGGATAGAAGTTACCTGTCCTTGGAGTGGCTGTGGTGCGGCTGCGTCCTAATTTTTCCTGTACGTGCACACAAGAGAGAGAAAAAGATTAGTAATCTCTTAAAAGAAATTCAAAGCTTTTAGAATAGCCGTTGCTCCCCGGCAACGGCGCCAAAAACAGTAGCAGTGCGACCGAAGCTAGGTCTTTTGTTTGATTTCGTGTCTATTACAGTAATGTCGTTGTGGTACAGATAAAATAGCTACGGTTTGTCGTTATTGCCACCATTACAATTTTACTCAGAAATATTTTTCCCGAGGTCGAACTCAGGGGGCTAGCAGAATTCTAGAAGTACAATGCTTTTATTACAAAAATAAAAGAGAGAGAGAGAGATAGATTTTGTTTCTTGGCTTTTTCTTCTTCTCTTCTTTCTCTCTTTGCTTGTCTTCTTCTTCTCTTCTACACTGTTCTTGATCTTCTTCAGTTCTTCTTCTTCTCTTCTTTGTCTTCTTCCTTTCTTCTTCTTTGCTTTGTCTCCTTCCTGCGACCAAGTGTGACCTTCTTCTTCTTCTTCTTTGGCCTTCTCCTTCTCCTTCTTCCACACCCTGTCCCTGCACAAAGAGCAAAACCTACCCTGTCCCTCTACCCGCACGTCTCTCTCTCTCTGCAAATCACTCACAGGACGCTCTCCCAGAGCCGCGGGTAATCGGGTCAGGTTTCGTGCCCGTGACCAAGCGCACCAGTGTGTGGGTGATGCGCGAGGTGTGCTCAGATAGGATCGGGTCGGGTCCGCCGGATCCGCGTGGTGAGCTCGCGGACCGGACGGGTGAGTGGGTGTGGGACCTCACCCCAGTGCTTTCGGAGGCGTTAAGCAGAATTCACAAAAACAATATAAATCGTGTGTATGCTTCGTCGCTTACCGATGTAGGACTAAAACCCACTGTTCTCCTTCGCGCGCCCGCAGCAGACCGCAGCTTCGCTTCCTCTGCTGCAGGCTCTATTCGCGTCGATTGCTGGGTTAGCTACCTTCACACTACCCTCCCGACCTTGCAGCACCTGGAGCCCTGGAGTTCTGAAGCCTGGAGCGTGCGTGGAGCTGCTTCAATGCAGCGTCAATGGCGGCCGGGCGTTGAAAACTGCCAGACACGAAAAGGGCCTCTCGGCCTAATCAGATCAGTGGGGGACCTTTGCCGTGGCACGGCGAAGGTGGTGCGAGGTGCAGCAGGTCGTGGGGTGACCTAGGCGTGCGTGCCTAGGTCGCCCTGTGACCGGAGGTGTGGGTGTGTTCAGGGGAGAGATGAGTGGGTGTAGAGCGGTAGTGGGTGGGCGGAGGTTGTTCAGCGTGATGAGGCGGAGGTTATGCGAGGGTCGTCGAGGCGTGTGGGGCGGCGGAGCGATGGGAGCGTCTCGCCGGAGGGTGGCCGGAGACGAAGAAGGTGACGGTGGACAGGAGTGGTCGAGGGTTTAATCGAATGAAAGACAGTGAGGAAAAGAAAGAGGGGGAGATGGGGAATAGTTCTGACCTAGTTACAGGGACGAAGGGGCCGGAGCAGGGCGGCGGTCATATCGACTGTCGCCGGAGAAGAAGATACCCAGAGAGAGAGAGCGGCGGCAAGGAAGGGAGTGGGAGGGCGCGCGCTGGGTACGGTGCGATGCGGGAAGAGCGGGCGAAGGTGGCTCTGCTGCTGGTATTGCAGCAGAGCGACGAGACGAAGGAGGAGGAGCCGTCGGAGCTGGTGGGTTTCTGCCGAAGTGGGAAGAGAGGAAAAATGGGGGTTTTTTCTCCGTCAAGACCGAGCTGCTCCTGTTGGCTGGCGACGGCGGTCCTTATAAAGGCGAAGGCGGAGGGGTGGGCGCAGGGAGGCGACGTGCCTCCCTTGCCGGAGAATGGTCGGAGTTGCAACCCATACCTTCCGCGCGTTCGCACGGAAGGTGTGGGCGATGGCAGAGGTCATGGCGGTGTCCCTGCGACAGCAAACGTCGCAGGGAGCACCCGGTTCAACTGGCAGAGGGCCTTCCTCACCCTGCGCGGCGCCATGCTCCGACGACTTAGAGATTTGCAGGGGGACCTAAGTGCAAAGAACGACGAAGAACCTAGGGGCCAAAATGCGAGGATTTTGAAAGTTGAGGGTCAAAAAGTAATAGATGAGGACCAAAATGCAAAGTCAGTCAAGAAGGTTTCTTCTTAGGCTCAAGTTTTTATGCATGAATAAATGAGACATAAGGATTCTAATTTTAAATTTTATTTCTAGATCAAACCTTGTTTAACCGACCAATTTACGTAAAAATCCAAATGAAATCATTAATTGTGCATGGTTCTCATTGTAGGTCAAAATGGGTTCCCAAGGCCAAATTGAAGGTTTGAAACCCTAGAAATTATTTTTATATGAATTTTAGAGGGTTTAGTCGATTTTTACTTTGCCTCGAATCTCGTGAATTGAAGTGGGTTTGTTTGAGGGTTACAGAATGTTATTTAATTCCTTGGAGTTGCTGTAGCCCTTGTTGGATTAAATCATCCCACTTTCCTTCTTATTAGGTTAGTTTGACCTATGTTTGAACCCTGAGTTACCCTGTTTACTGATTGTGTTGGTGAAATTGCATTTTTACCCCTTATGACCTATTTTCTTTACAAACTCAGAATTCTCTGAGTCAAGCCTTTCTATGAGTTATGTAGGAGCTTTTTCTCGCATATCTAAGTTAGACTGTGCTAGTTAGGGTTCATGATGAGGTTCTCATCATTAAATCACAACTGTTTTGTTATCATCAAAATTAATAATCATGGTGCACTTGAACCAACAATACATTGTGCTTCAGGGATCTTTTAGAAATGCTAAGGTTTCTAATTACCATTGTAGCTTATTTTATAATGGTACATCTTTCTTGTAGAATTCTTTTAACTAAAAGTGTACACTTAATATTTTACCTATATTTTATTACAACCTCAAATCACCCCTATGCCCATAAATATCAAACAATGACCTATAATTAAGTTCATAAGACTTTTAAAACATGGTTAGATTTAGTTTTATCATCGATATGGCTATATGTTGATGCTCTTCTATGAGTAAGTCTAACTTGATGAAAAATTTGCAAAAGCTTGCCTACTACTAATGTTAATCATCAGCAGTTCATAATTAGCTATTGCTGATTTAAGTATATAGCTTTAATGATTTGCTTCTAATACTTTCCATTCCATTCAGTACTTATCTCTAGTCAAATTCCTCGCCTAGATCCAATTAACCTATGACGCATAGAGCTATGTAGCATATATTAATTGCGATTTTACCAAATTTGTATTGGATGAGCACCACAATAGTAGGTTGCACATGCTATTTATACAAGTCCAATGGCCTAATCAGATCTCTATACCATCCAGCAATTTGCAATTTTGCACGGTGCATATACATATTATTAGACAATATATGGTAGAAATACATCTTTGTAAATATCTCATGGCATAGCTGTTGGCAAGTATTGTCCCTTAATAGCATGGTTGTTAATGCTAGCTGTAGATTTGTAACAACCTGCTGTATAAATTCAAGGATGAGTGATAAGAGTGGTGTGTTGCTGAATGGGCACCACTTGATATTCCCGTGTCTTCCTTCTCCCTTTCTTTCTCATATCATATAATCGCACATGGTATTAGAGCTAGCACAATCTGTACCTGATAGAGAATGGTGGAAAGTTCCAGAATCAAGCCTTATTAAGACTCTTCTTCATCAGGTCCCTTTCCCACAAACATTCAGAATATTGTCTCCCTTGATCTCACATTGACTAATTTTACTTTATGGAAAGCTCAAATGGTATCTCTTCTCTTTGCTTATGATCATTACGATTTTATTGATGGTAGTATTCCCATTCCATCGCAAGAAAAGGATAACAATGGTTGTCTTGTTCCAAATTGATGTGGTAAGGGAAATCCTGAATCAAGCCCAACATCAAAAAGGGTCTTTCCAAGGCAAAAAAATGTAATAAAGGCTAGACAAGGCCCAAATCAGTAAAACTCCTCTTAACTGCGTAAACGGTCAAATCTACCTAGGATACCTTAGTGGATCATAGTTGAGTGAGGGCCAGTTTCACATCTAGTGAAATAAGTTATGTGGAATGGTTCCGCCCAAGAAATTAGTCAGGATCGAAGGTCTCGGCTAGCTAGCGGATATCTAAGGCAGCACGATTGCTTAGCTAAGCCAGGCAGATGGACCTATTTGGCATGCGACCTAGTAGAAGGATAACGTATTTCGAAGGCAGCTGTTATAAGTCATAAAACCCATAATTCCATTAATGGGAATGTGAGCAGCAACAGCTATGCCCGTTGACCTCCATTATCATCGCCTGTGAGATATGCGGACATGGGAGAATAACTATTATTTCAGCCACAACTGATAAATGGTAGATCTCCTCATCTAAGCAGGGAACATGCACAAGGTGAGAAAAAGAGAGAATTTCAATTGTATTTTGTAACAAGTAAATACTTAGTGAATCTTAAGAGTAACTACGCTCTCCCTAGATGTACACCTTTATCAGGTGGAGCTGGGCAACCAAACTCCTTGTCTCTTGTGTGTGATTATTTGATTCGAGGCACCTACTCTTATCGTGAACCTAGATAGGCCTCTATTACGTTGGTCCCGTTTACAAATGATTCTTATTTGGCGTGGAAACACAAGGATCAACTTGTTAGAAGTTGGATTCTTGCCTTTGCTTTTGAGGAGATTGCCCTCTTATCCACTGCTGATGAAATATGGCTATGTTTGGAGGGCTATTTCTCTACTCATACTAGAGCCAAAATTTTTCCTTGTCAAGCTGAGTTGATAAATCTCTAAAAGGGAAACATGTTGACCACTAAGTAAGCAAACTAAAGTGAAAACAATTGTTGTGAATGTTGCTTATGCAATTGGAAAATCTCTTGACCATGATGAAATGGTGTCTACTCTTATTAATGGTTTAAGTTCAACCTATAATTCAATAACGGCCACTCTCTCCAGTCAAGTAGAGGAAGATTGCTTTTTAGAGGCAGATCTTCTTGTCCCTTTAATCTCTCATCTTATGCATCTAACAATATTGTAGCAGGTCATATTTGTGGGTGCCATAATCATGTTGCAAATGCTTGCCTTTATCAATTTGATAATGACTACAATAATGCAGTTTTCTATGAACAATGTTGATCTTAGCCCCACAAGCAGTGAATTATGGTACCTAGATAGTGGTGCCTCTCATCATATAGCTACTTCTATGTCTAATCTCGATCTAGCACAAAATATGAAGATAATGATGAAGTAAAATTCGTGAATATGCAAGGTGCATCCATTTCTCACACTGGCTCCAAAGTTATTCCAACTATTTCATGTCCTCTTATTATGCATGATGTTCTTCATGTCCCTACTACAAATAAAAACTTGTTATCTATCAACAAATTTCATGTCCCTACCACAAATAAAAACTTGTTATCTATCAACAAATTTACCACTGATAACTATTGTTATTTCAAACTATATTTGGATGTCTTATGTATAAAAGACTTGGCAACAATGAAATTGTTTCTCCAAGGTTAGGCTAAAAATGGCTTATACCAACTTTGGTTGCCCTCATTGCTATTAAAGACTAACAACTCATCTACTTTCAAGAAGTGCTTTATTGCTGCTTCTATATGAAATGACAAGGCCTTTCTTCACTTGTATCCTGAACATTTAGGTCATGCCAATTATCCTCTTCTACAATGCCTTGCAAATAAATTCGGGCTCTCCACTTCTACCTCCTCTATTTCCTCTCCATGCGATGTATATGTATGCAAACAAAAGTTCATAGAATACATCTTCTAGTTACTACGACTATTAGCAATGTACTATTTGACATCAATTTCTCTGGTGTATGGCTTTCCTCTCTTTTATCTACTGATGGCCACAAATATGTTGTAATGTTCATTGATGATAGAACCAAATATACTTGGGCTTATCCCATCATTAAAAAATCTTATGTATATTCAGTCTTCCTACAGTTTTACAAACACATCAAAACTCAATTCCATAATAAAATTAAGGTTGTTCATACTAACTAGGGAGGAGAATATCATAAACTCCATCAATGGTTTAAAAACCATGACATATATCATCAATTATCCACTCTGTATACCCCTCAATAGAATGGATCCGTTGAGAGAAAGAATAGACACTTGATTGAAGTAATTGTGCTCTTCTTTAGTAGATTTTTGTCCTTCTTCATTTTTGGCATTGTGCTCTTCAAATGGCTGCTACAATTATCAATGTCCTTCCTTTCACCCGTTTGTAGGGTGAGATACCTTTCGAGTAACTCCACAATCAATGCCTTTATTATCACTTTTTCAAGGTCTTTGGATGTGGTTGCCATCATCTTCTTTGTGTCTACAACACCAACAAACTCCAACCTCAATCCACACTACGTGTTTTCTTAGGCTTCGGTCCTTTTCTTAAAGCTTATCAGTGCTTCAATATTTACACCAACAAAATTATACTATCAAGGCATGTACAGTTCAATGAGACCTTATTTCCTTTTGCCTAGTAACCCTTTATACCTTCTGGTCTCTTGTCCTCATTCAACTCTCCTACATACACAACCACCTAACCTATAACCAAATAATCTCCCTTGTTGTACATCATCCTTACCACCTTAAAACCATCATCATCAAAACTCCGCCCCCACTCCCCCCATAGCCATCATTGGAACACCAATCCCCACCTTTCTCCAGTTCCAATCAAAGTCCTATCCAACCTCAACCACCACCACAACAACCAATCTGAACCCATTCCATGAAAACAAGATCTATGCACATTATATTAAAAAAGAAAATTTATGTGTCCACCAAGCATTCCCTTCCACCCACTCTCCAATCTACTGACATCGAACCAACTTCATATACACATGCATCCAAAGATCAAAGGTGGATTGCAACCATGACAGATGAATTTGAAGCTATACTAAATAATCCTTCTTGGTCATTGATTCCTAGAGATTCTTTCATGAACATTGTTGGTATGAAATGGGTTTATCGTATCAGAAGGAATCAAGATGGCTTAATTAACATATTTAACTCTCCCCTTGTTGCTAAGGGGTACATTAGCAACCTAGAATCGACTATCATGACGCATTCAGTCCAGTTATAAAGAAAACCACTATTTGTCTTCTGATTATGTTAGCTATATATTTCTAAAGGATGAATCATGTGCCAACTTGATGTCCATAACACCTTCCCACATGGCATACTTTCAAAGGAAATATACATCGAGCAACCTTATGGCTTTAAACACCAAGACTACCTAAACCATGTTTGCAAATTACACAAGTCAATTTATGGTTGAAATTAGGCTCCTTGGTCCTAGTTCACGTGCCTCTCACAATTACTTAATTCTATTGGTTTCGTTGGATCCAAAACAAGTTCATCTTTATTCATTCTTCATCAAGAATAATATGTTGTCCCTTGTGGCAATACTAGAGCTGACTATATGACTAAGAATTCTATTTTTCATTCATGCATAAAACATATTGAAGTCAATTTTCACTTTGTTTGACCAATGCTCTTCATGTTAGATCTGTCCCTACTCTCTAGCAAATTGTAGATGCGCTCACTAAACCTCTAGTTTGACCTAAATTTGTAGAATTTAGAAGCAAACTTAAGCTTCTTTAGAAGCTTAATTGTATATATCTCATGGCATAGATGTAATTACAATGGGCAACTACTGTCCCTTAATAGCATGGCCATCGGTGTCGGTTGCAACTTGGTAACTGTTAACTATTGTCTATACCATTGTATAAATTATACATTGTCAGGGTGTATTGCTCTAAATATTCATAACAAAGTACTATAAATATTTGGAGTGGTTAAGGTTGCGATTAACCTTAACTATTTTCCCCATTTCACGTCTATTAACAATAACAACCTTCTCTATAAATACAAGGATGAGTGGTGAAGGGTAATGTTGCAGAATGGTCATCACATGTAAGGTTGATGATCGCTATTTGAATAAACATTCTTGTGTCTTCCTTCTTCTCCCTTGCTCATATCATATAATTGCACACAAATAATGTCACATGTAAGGAGACATGCTGAGCAGGTGGCAATTATGGATGATGGGAGACGACGAAAATAATATCTCATTAATAAGATTTTGGACATCTTAATTACTTAGCTCGAGAGGGGAGTCTAAAGGATCCATTTCCCACTTGGTTTGTGATGGTTTTCCCAACTTGGTTGAAAGAGACATTTACGATGAATTCAGTACATCCTCAGAAGGCCTCATTGATTTAATTTACAGAATTGTGACGAAAGCATTGTATGTCGAGCTAAAACATCTTAGACACTATCTGGTGACTATAAGAAGAAAGACAAAAGAGCATCTCCTTTTGGCCATTATTCCACAGTTAGTCCATGGATATAGGAACACAAACCCTGTAGCTGAAATGTGAATTACATGGATATTTTCACATGGTCCAAGGGAATTTGTAACCCTTATTATGGATGCCGATGCCATAGATCAAATTAAAACCTATGGAGATGAAAATCGAAGAAAGGATCTAGTTAGACTCAAAGATTAGTTTGTTAGTTAGGATTAATCAATCTTAGAAGACGTAAATTACTGCTTTTCCTCCCAAACTAAGATAACCTTTTCTCTTTTCACGCAGGGATGTCTGGATCAGATGGAACATGATTTAGCCTTAAGCTATAGTATCTTCTCTAACATTAATGCTTAATATTTCCAACCCAATCCAAGCTTACTCACGGACCAATGCAATCCAACCCATCAGCATACAGACGCGACCAGACTTTTATGGCTATTCAAATAGTTAATTAAGTTTATTCATTATTTTTCTTATAATAACTCATCTCAAATTTTACACGGTTAAAAATTACGAAATGGTGTGGGCTACTATTCACCATGTTTATTTATTTCTTTTAGATTTTCATAAGTGCCCTGAATTTTGGCTTTATTTTCTATCCTACGTCATTTTTTGCTTTAGGAATTCCACTCTTTGATGACCGCTTGAGTAGGGTTGGGCATTGGGCTGGCCTGTGGAGACTGAGGTAAGCCAACGCCCAAATATAACATTTTCTTTGGGCTATGAGTTGGGCCAAGGTTAAAAAACTTTCTTTTTTTAAGTGGAAGGCTAAGCTTCTTCCGGACTTCCTAAGGTGGGCTTGGGTTGGGCTGGTCTAAGTATTGGCACGTTATGGGCTTTACATATGAATGAAGTTATGTTTTTCAAAATAAGAAGACTGTCCTTTACCAATATTAGAACGAAAAAGTATTAGTTCAATGTGTGACGGAAAGAAATAAACATAAGTAAATCAAATAATTGAAAAATTGTAATCGTGCCAGGGGTATATGCATGACTAAGGGCTTGTGTGTGTGGGGTAGGGTGTGTGGAGATGGAGAGGGAGCATATTGATCAATCACCACAATTAGTGTGCTTCGTTTACGATCGTCTTCAACCACCTCAAGGAATGTCATAGAGAGAGGATGAATAACAACACAGGTAAACGAGGAGAGGTTCGATTTTGTATCCAACTACTTCAATAACAATAGTTGTTGGATCTATCAATCCCCATGGCCAACGTTGACGTTGCTATGCCTATAGAGATGAAATCTGATAGGATGTAATTATTTCTAATATCCATACTTATTTTTTTAAAGTGAAATAAGACTTGGATATAATTTTTCTTTATCATCTCCTAAAAAATTTGGATACAAGTTGAGTTTAGATAAGCCTACATACATAAAAATCAAATATTAATGTAAGGTATAAATAATATGGATAAATAGTTTTCAAAAAAGAATAATATAGATAAATTTTGGGTAAAAATGTGATCATGCTAGGGCTTTCAATCTTTATGTAATTATATCTAGAGATCAAGATAGCTTTCGAGGTTCAAATATACAATAAATTATGTTAAATATTTGTGAATTACAGTTAAAAAATGCAAACACTTGTAGTCTCACAATATTTGAACAAATAATATACATAAAAGCAATTTAAATGAATGATATATAGGTTTAATACTAGATATCAAATCCAAGTTATTTTGAATTTTAGGATATCACATCCGAATTTATATTCAACAAAATGTTGAATTCATTTTCTAAATCTCACAAATATTTGCACTTGAATCCAAATCCAACTATATTTGGGTATGGTCATTGGACATTTGAATTTGTATCTAATTCATTTCCATCCTTGCCTCTTTGTGGTCGGGTGTCAAATCCTCAACTACATCAGCTTTGATATCAGTTGTTGGGCTTAACAAAATACAAAACAAGCATGCATGGCTGTAAAAAGATGTATGATTTAACGATGATCAATCACCTCTTATGATCAGTAGAGAAAACTTTCATTATGAAAAAAAGCAGAGTACAACTCTCTTAACTCTCGTTTTTTTTCTCTCTTCTCTCCCATCTACATTATGGAGTTTAGAGGCTCTACCCCAATCTACCATACAAGTCTCAAATCTTACAAGCAATTCTATTTCTAATATGAATCCAAAAATTCTATTTTTTTATGATTTAAGAATCCTAAATCTATCAAGACTCCTAATTATTTTAAAATTAAGTCAAATAAAAAATGAAATACTCTTATCCCTAACACGACTCATCATACTTTGTTACACCTATTAATGCACCTCTTGATGTCTACTTTATAATTGTTTACACTTATTTTTAAAAAGTTGAACATGTCCATCTCGCAAGAGAAGATAAAGAAAGAATAGCATAATTCTTTCGAAATTAAATATTTTAGAAATATTATAAAAGTTGAGAGAACTCCGCATCTTTCTAACATCGAAAGATCGTATTGACGAACAGTTATAATTTCTTCATTTTCATATAAATAATACAATGAGTAAGATTTAATTTGATATTCAAGTTAAAACATTTAGTTCATGTTTGTTCACCACTTACAAAGTTTTAATCCAACCTGTTAGAATAAATTTAACCAATCTCAACTTTTTAACGTCAAAATCTATTTATTTTACCATTTTATTTTATTTTCTTCCGAATTCTTCGACTTATTTCGCAAAAATATATTTCTCTGGCCGAGGGCGACCTACGAGATTACAGGTGAAGGAAGGTGAGGCGACAGAGACGTTGTAACTGCAACGGAAAGGGCCACCTGTTTTCCCTCACTCGCCGCCGCCCGCTCACTCGCACGTATACACACCCTTCCTCTCGCTCGGCCTTGGCGCCACGGGCGCTTCCCACACCCCCAATCCAACACCCCTCCTCTCCCTCCCACCCCCCGCCTCGCCTTATTCCACCCCCTGATCGCAGAGTTCGCGGATCCAGAAGACACACACGTACACACATCAGCAGACGAAGGTGACGCATTTTTTTTGTTTTTGTTTTTATTTGTTCTTTCCCCGAGGAATCGAGAGAAAAAGAAACCAATCCCTCCTCCCTTTTCCCCCAATCGATCGACACCGACGCCAACACCAACCGACGAGGGATGGCGTCGTCCTCCACTCTCCTCAAAGTCTTGGCCGCCAACTTCGATGTCCTCGCTGGGTATAACCTCCGATCTCTATCCCATATCCTCAAACCTTCGGATCCGCTGTCTCTTCCTCCAATCGTCCGGCGTACTCTCTCTGCTGTCTGTCGTTGTTGCCGTTGTGGAAGATTCGCTTGCCGATGTGAAACTGATCGGTGCATGTTATCTTTTGTGTACCCACTCGTTTGGTGATTTCGATTTGCGCTTCTGTTGCTCGGTCTTCTCACGAGTCGGATTTGAATATTGCTGGTCGAGGATTTAATTACCTTCTCTCTCGCCTCGGATCGAATTTCTGCGGACAGATGTTTCTAAGAAGTTGTTCTGGTTTCTATCTGATCATTTTCAAGAAAATTTATAAGGAGAATTTTGTTAATTTAATAGGGTGCGTGTTAAATGCATACTAGTCTGCTGATGACAAATTTGTTAATTTGCCTGTTCCCCTTGCTTGATTTGCAGGCCGTTGGTGACCCTGGTATATCCTTTGTGAGTGCTCTAGCATTGTTCGGGTGCTTTCCTTGTCTCACCCTGCCCTGGTGAAGATCATGCATTTTGTGTTGATGCGTCTTTTGCGTTTTATTTAATAGGTATGCTTCAGTGAGAGCGATAGAAACGAAATCCCCCGTTGACGATCAGCAGTGGCTGACCTACTGGGTTTTGTACTCCTTGATAACCCTCTTTGAGCTCACTTTTGCAAAAGTAATTGAGTGGTGAGATCTTGTCTCTTGCTTGTTATTGGAGACTGAACTTATTGTTATTGTCTGGCCGTTTTGTTTTTTCCCCTTCTTCTTCTTTTTTTAACTGTTTTTGAAAAGGAGATATCAGTTATACTTGGCTTTTGTGTTCTTATTGTTAGAAGGTCACCATAAGAGACGTCCAGGGAAACTTTCTGGATGTACATTGATCATTTTCAATGGAAGTGGTAACACCTACAACAAAGCACCTATTTGATGTCACCAAGGGGCTCTCGGTGCATCGGTCCATACCAAAGAATTATTTTAAGTTGAAACATTGAATATCTGTTACAAAAGAAAGAAGCAGGTATTCATGAAAACTGAAATGACTATTATGCCTTGCAACAACTTTTGAAAAAATCACTGCAACATGGTATGAAAATCATAAGAAAACAGTTCGTTGAGCTAGTTTTGGTTTGTTTCATGGTTTTAATTTGCATTAATTTTTATTTACCTGTTCCTCTATGAATTTCCTTCACGGGATAGTCCATCTTTCTTTCCTGATTTTCAGAAAAGCCATCTTTTTCCCCTTATTTTGTTGGTGATAGATAATAGAAACCGCTGCCCTTTGGTTTGGATGGACTTAGAAGCTCCTATGTGTAGGTGGTCCTACAATAAGTAATAACTTCTCTGTTTTGATGTAGAGATGCTACCTAAAATGTATATAGATGTTATGCACCAAAAAGGTCAGAGAGTATGTAGTTCAAAAAGCATTCTGTAGACTTAATAAATGATAGAAGATGGACATAAAATGATATCAAGTCGTGTCCTGAACATCCATCATTCTATTTGATGGACATAAATGATATCATGTCCTGAACATCCATCATTCTATTTAAAAGGACAGGGGAAATACAAATGTAGAGCCTATATCAAGGAACGAGTTTTCCAGGTTCCATTTACCAAGATAGAACTTCTTAGTTAAAGCACTATCAAATGCAATACTCTGATATTATTGAGTTTATCAAGGGATTCAATTTGCCAACCAGGTCGATTGTCTTTCAGAATACACGATTTTGTAAATTTTCGTATAAGGTGACTGGTGGGCTGCATGAGAGTGAAGTGTGAATGTCAAAATCTGCAATGACAATGGATATCTATCAAGTTCTAACGAATTGTAGACTGCTGTCATTTAAAACGTCAAGCTTCTTAGTACTTGATCTACAGTTTCTGTGTAAATCAGAAAGTAGAATTAGTTGCTTTTGCTTTCCGAAGTATCAACACCACAAAATTTTTTTCCAGATGTACTTACTTCCTGTTCCATTCCAAGTTCAAAGCCAAAAGTTGGCATAACTATGTTCTCTTTTGAATTTATCTTTCTTACAGAAGTCTATCTGGCTTCTGATTGTTCTGCATTATCTGGCCAAGAATGGTAGCCAGTTCTTTCTTTTTCTTGTCATAGTCAGACTTGATCACATTCTCTACTGGAATGCTTGAAAACCATTGGGGCTCTTTGAGATGAGTTCAGTGCCAGATAAACAGCAAACAGACTCGGTAGCTCCATAACAATTAGACGTAAATTCAGCTTGGTGAATAAATTTAAACCTGCCAAATCACTACTTTCATGATTCAGTTTCAGCACCTAGCTGGGTGCTTGTTCCTACTCAAGGAACATCCTCAAAGTAGAATTGTTATGGGATTGTTTTTCCAGATGTGAGGGTTATATCCTTAACTTCCTTACTTTTTGCTTTACTATTTTTATATTTTGACTTTTGTTTTATGAAGTCAGTGTATACTGTAGAAAAGCAGGAAAGGGAAACCCTCAAACTTGAAAACTTAAAATGTCTAAAATGGAATTTCTGGGGTGATGAAGTGGATCATTGCCTACCATTCTGTTTAGTGTATAGGAAATGGATCGATTATTTGATTTCCTTTAGGTAGGTGGTTGTTTGTGAACGCCTTCAGCTGCTTTCGCATTTTGAAATACTCTTCAGCTGCTTTATGATTCCCACAGAACATCTGAGACAGGAAAGAGGGTTTCCTATGGGATAAGATTTCGTAGTTAGGTGGCCAAGCCACTTTGGTAACTTAAGCATGAATCAGTGCCTTTCCTGAAGTTTTTGGTTTTGTTAATGCTTATGCTAGTGTTCTTTTTTTTTTTGAAAAAGAATGCTTATACTAGTTTTGGCAGAAGTCTGGTTGTTGATTTCCAACAAAATGTAAATGCTTTTACCCACTGTTGCTTTTAGGTGAACAAGCACACCTATGGGCTAAAATTAACTTTTTCTTTTGCTTATTAAGGTAGATAGGTATTCACACTCATATGAGGCAAAAAGCTAGTTTGATTGGTTTTGGTTATCATTGATAAAGCTGGATTTTATTTTAAAGCTATTTCTACTTATAGGTTTAGTTGATGCATCCAAAGGATGGTTCTTGTAAAAAGAATTATTGCAATAATATAGGATTATATACTGTTTGTGAAGTTTGGCGCAAGCGTGGAGGCGTGGAGCCATCTTGGCGTGTGGAAAAATAGTATTCCATGTTGAACACACAGAGAGAGAGAGAGAGAGAGAGAGAGAGAGAGAGAGAGGAAGGCTGATGGTGAGAGATAGAGGAGAGGAGTTAGAAAAATATTGGAAATATTATTGCATAACTCAAGGATCAAAGGATTATAAAGACTGTTTTATTAAAAGAGAGTATATCATAATCCCTTAAAACAGGAAACAAATCAATCATAATCAAATCACATCTCCTAATTTTAGAAAGAACAAATCCTAATCAATTAAAGCAAATCTTCTAAACAAATTTACCAAAAACCAACATACCAACTAAAGGCAAAACTTGGAACTAAAGCAAATCCCAAAACAAGACCTAAAACACCCAAAATTGACACCCACTTGGATGCCTAGACTGACTGCCACGTGGCACTGCCAGGTGGCACTCCATTGTCCACACTCCCCCTCAAGTCGATGTTAGGAGAACGATGACTTGCTAAACTTGGTGATGAGGCTAGATGCCCCACCATTCTTTTTCTTCGTCGAGCTCTATGCTCTCAACTTTATTTTTGGAAGAAGTCACTGTGTAACCTCTTGCGACCTCTAGAATTGTTACTTCTGTAGCAACCTCAATAGTCATCGCAACAGTCGTCGTTGTCTTCTTTTCATTTTCTTCTTGAAGCATAGCCCTGATTTTCTCAAGGTCAACAGGCGTGAGACAGTTCACGCGTGAGATATTAGTAGCCCCATGTGAAAACCTCTGCATCCTGGATCTTTAGGAAAGGATTTTCTTAGATCATCTGCTAGTCTTCTTGGATCACATAGATGATGTTTGACATCTTTTATTCGGAAAAATCTTTTCTTTTGAAGAAGAGTAAAAAATCAGATATAAAGTGTCAATATGAAGATCACAAACCATATAACTTAATTGATCTCCTCTGCTTTATTTTGGGCCTCGAATTTTGCCGTCTTTGTTGACAATGTGACTTTAGTGGTGGATGTATTCGTTGTCTCCTCCAATCCACGATCTTGCTCCTACTCTGCTTAAGGCACTGGATGTTACGAGGAAGAGGATTCGGTGAGAATTCGCACACGATTCCTTGGGCCTTGCGTAGGGTGCCAAGATCTTCCAAGGAATTCGTAGCATGAATTCTTGCGTTGAAGGATGAAAAACCACACGTGTGGCCTGATTTGTCAATTCTAAAACTCACACACAAATGCTCTTGTGCGTGAATCCTTCTCTCGATCTTTTCACCAAATGTGCATGTCAAGAGTCTAGACTGTTTCATATAAGATTTCAAGTAAGAGAGTTTAAAAAGTGCCTTGGACTTTCTTGCCTTCTTTAAGTCAATAGATTGTCCTTATTTTTACTGAAATTTTTGAAATCACAGGAAACCTCGTAGAATGACTTTAATGGGACTTATAATGTGTATATTTTTAAATACGTAGGAATTGTGTGCAATTGCAATCCTTATTCTATTTATTTTGCCCATTTCTCACTGCCTCTGCCATGGTCACTGATTGTTGCTTGTTTCCTAACAAGCTTGTAACATCTAGACCACTGGTGTTGTTTTCTGCATCGAGGAGGCATCATACTATTCGATGTGCTTATTGTATCCCTCGTTGAATAGTTTTTGAATCTCGAGGTTGATGCCTTTTGGATTCTGTTACTTATGTTGACACCCTCTACTTATTTCTCTTTGAAAGTTGTATGCATGTTTTGATTGGTGCCTTGTGGATTCCTTTGTTTTTCTCTAGGATCCCACTCTGGTCTTATATGAAACTTCTTGTCACCTGTTGGCTGGTCTTACCATACTTCAGTGGCGCAGCATATGTCTACCAGCATTTCGTGAGGCCCTTCTTTGTGAACTCACAGACAGTAAACATCTGGTATGCCCCTGGGAAAAAGGAAATTCCCTCCCTGCCAGAAGGACTCTTGCGTGCAGCTGAGAAATACATACAAGAGAATGGACCGGAGGAATTTGAGAAGCTCATTAGCAAGGTATTGTGCATGTAACCTGCTAATCATTTCAATCACTATACTTCCTACAGTACTGTTTGATTGTATTATCAGGTTTTTGTTGCTTGTTGCCTTTGCAGGCTGAAAGGGCAGCCAAGAGCACAAATAGCAGTTCGATGCTGTTTGACGTGGAGGCCAAGAGAGGATCAATACTGAGTAGCAATTATTATGATCCTAGTTATCCAATATTTGATGATTATAATGATTACAGATACTAGTCTTGAACGTATAGTGTCTCTCAGGCAAATCCGGTTGAATAGAGGTTAATTACTGGCTTATATCCATTTTGACATCACTCGTTTATTTACTAATTGATTTACATGAGTGACCTGAATGTCCATGGAAACCATAACCTGCATTTGCATCTGTGCTCGTGCTGCTGTTTTGCCTCACGGCAGACACCATATGGCTTTTACATCTGATTGGTTGCTGAGACTACTCTGTCTAATTTGGCAGATGGTATCCGCTGGAGGACTCTAAGCGTGCAGTGGATGTTCGACCGATGCTTGTACAGTTTTGGTTCGATATTTACATCTATAAATTTTTGAAAACAGGTCGTTTACTTATCTTAACGTTGTTCGTAACAGTTGTTTTAGCTATTTACAGTAACAGAATAATCTCTACGATGCATTTGAATGTAATTTAGTTTAAGGTTCTCTTTGGCCGCTTTCTGATTGCCCAGAGTTGTAGTGATTGTGATATTTTTCACTGTAATATTTGTATAGGTTCAGACCTGGGAAATTTTTGAAATTAGGTTTATTGCCATGTCGCTCCATTCAAACTCAAGCAACCTACTTGCTGACCAGGTGCATTTTTTTAATTATTGATGCATGTAAAAGACACGTCAAGATCTTGGTAATTTAATTGTAAATCTTGACGTTGGTTTAACAAGTCACGTAGAAGTTTAGGGACTAAATTGAAAGAACTGTTTATTTTTAAACTTTAGGGATCACATTGAACTCAGGAGATGCGGATATCTCCTGAGTCGGAAGTGAAAAACCTTCGAGATGGAATTTTGTTGCAGCCTAATTAGGACGAAGAGAGGAATATTGCATATGAAATGTAATCGCAGCCTAACCGTATGCAATGCTATGGCTTGATGTAGCTGTCCACAAGGAAGTCGTGAAAATGCATTCCCCGAAGTTTGTTGCAACAATATCAAGAACTAGTCTCTCATTGTCTGTATTTGACGGTGACAATTTGTTTGTACATCCTAAGAGCCCATTTACCTCTCTAGGAGTAAATCATTTTAATCAACATCTCAATTAAATTATCTTATTATATTACATTAATATAAATATATATCAAAATATATCTATTTTAATATAATATATTTATTAAAATATATTTATTATATCACTTCAATCTATTTATATTCATATTTTAATATTAAACAAATATTATTAACATCATATCATAATACTAACTATTTTTCTCACCACTTATTTTTTTATCCAAACTATTATTATACATTATTTCATCTTAATATAATAATTATCTCTCTGTCAAATGAAGCTTTACAGTGTTTCATACATAAAATTTGTCGTGCATTCCATAGCCGAATGGTGTGGATTCCTAATTTTCGAAAGAGATTCGGATCCCATCGTTTTACCCGGTAAACTGGTGTAATGGAGAGGTTTGTCGTACTGACATCAAAATAACAATAGCTGTGCATACCAGGATTATAAAATTAGCTATAGGTAGTTAATTGATTTTCTATAGTTTATTACCACGGTTATTGTTTTGTCCTAGTAGTCCAAACCCTGTTGTGTTCTACTTCCATTATCGACGAAGAGGAAAAGGCTGAGGAATTAGAAAACTATAATACGTTTTCTATTCATGATCTTTGTGACCTTTTTTACGATCAAAAGCTTGGTATATCCAGGTGTATAGCTTATCTATGGTAGATTGGTTGCTATGTAGTGCAGAAATTCAAGTTTACTTAAACAATGAATTTATAGAGTTCAGATGCCAATGGGATTGGCAATCTATTCCCTATAGTTTTATTCCAAAATAAAAGGGCTCCTAAGATCCCATTTGGTGGCAGCTTAAGGTGAGGCTAAACATCCTAAATGCTATAACATATGAACATTAAAGAGGTATTATTTCCTCTTATCACATCTATCATTGTTTACTGCATTTAATGCATCTACCCTTATTAATCTACTTAGGTGCATTATATCTATTCTTCACTAACTACATCTACCTCCACTAACCTATTCCTACCCATCACATCTCCCTCTACTAATACTTGTACTTATTACATTTATCCCACTAATCAATCACTTATCCCACAATTTCTAAACCTTAGGACTTCCTTAATTTTATTCAATTTTAAACCCTTGACTTCTACCAGGCAAGGCCTAAGGGCTTACAAAGATCTTGCACATCTAGCAAAAAGAAGGCAAGGAAAAGATGTACAAAGTGCAATTTAGGACCTCTACCCCACCCCAGCGAAACCAAAGACGATTGTAGCCAACTCCCTTTATTGGAGTCCTTGACCAGCCTAAGAGAGTTGGTTGGGCACCCATTTTTCGTTGTTTCTTCCATCTTCACACTTATGGTAGAGATTTCACTTTTTTGTATTCAACCCTTATCGCAATGACCTTCATCATTTTTGCCACCTCCCTGTGGTTGATCTTCCATCCATCAGCCTCCAAGCTCATGCTTCTTTAACTTCCATTGTTGTCTACTTAGTGGTGTGCTTTGATGTGGTTGCTTATGGTGGAAGCATCGATCATATATTGCTCTGTTACTAGTCATGGCCTCCACTCTAACATAGGACTCGCTCCTACCTTGGTCATCTTTGCCCTACATCCTTGAAGGCATCAACCACCTTTCGATAAAATTGGGTATTGGTCACCCACTTTGAGTTGGTTTGGTGTGGAGATGCCAAGCATGTGTCCTCCACCTTCATCCCTTGACATTGTCGTGTCTTGCTCTTCACTCCATCTCTCGACTCATTTAGCATTCCTCCTCAACGTTGCTTTTTTGCTTTATTAATTTATCTTCCTTGAGTTCATGGTAAAGCGGGTTGTGAAGGTAGCTAGGGCCTTGAATGAGTTCCTCTTCTCTTCTTGTCATGGCTAGATTTTCGAGCACAAATTTGGATCTTTTGTCTATGCTTATTGTCAAATGGTTGGACATGGAGTTCGATGTAGGTTTCTTGTGCTTGGTTGCACTTTTGCATGGTTGAGGTTGGTATTAAACCGAGCTTGTTGTTGAGGATTGATTGGTTATGGTGATTTGCGTGAGTCTCATTGTTTACCCCCATGGCCATGTCTTTGCGATCTTGTTTGATGCTGTCATTATATATGACCAAGTTTTGGTGAACTCATTTTGGCTGCCAGCTTCAATGATATTGTTGACATTTAATGGTATGAAGCAATTGCTTCGTATTGCTACGAGTTGTGTTCTAAGGACATTTGGTTTTAGATTTTTGTTTTTATTTTATGCTAAACAGTAAAGAAATGTACGTCTCCCGCTCAACAAAATACATTGGTATATTTTAATTTTCAATCATTGTTTTGAAAGTTATTTTGGTGTAGTTTTGGTGTACCTCCATTTTAAAGTTTCCTTATTTGATAAAGTGTATCTTTTCTCCCTCTCCTAAGGGGGAGCATTGGTTGTCTTCCCTTCCTACCCCGTTAGGGTTGCTTTCCTTTCAAATTGTCTCATTTCCATTGATGGAGTTCCTTAGTTTTAAAATTAAAAAAGCAACAAGAAGGCAGGGTCATGTTAAACCTACTTTAAAAAACATCGCATCCACATCAAAACTTTCAAAGTAACAAAGGTTCTTGAGCAAGGGAGTTTAATGGCGGTGAGAAGGTGATTCCTTCAAGTTTCTTATAAGGTGCAAGTTTCTTAGAAAGTCTTTCAAAAACCAACTTAATTGAGGCTGCAAGAAAAGGTAAGATTTCGGTAATGAAGTTATGTAAATTGTCGGTCTCAAAATATTTCAAAAGGAAGTTTTTGTAAAAATTTTGTTGGATCCTTCTTTCTAAATGAAACTAGAAATTGTAGCAAGAGCAAATTGCAAGGAATTAGAGGTTTTCATTTGATAGGAGTTTTTGAACCAATCTAAGGAAGGAGGGTTATCAGAAGGAGAGTTTATATAATGTAGTGTTTGAACCGTAAAAATATAAACGGTGAAAAAATGACGTTTTTTTTTTTTTTTTGTCTTGTAAACCGCACATCTATAGCAGAAACGGGAACAATATAGAAATCCTTATTTTTCAAAGTCTCTCTCTAAAGAGGGCTTAAAAGGGATTTGGACAAGATTGATGTTCTCATTGTAATTTGTTGCAAGTAATCTACACCAAATAGCTTAATCATTATTTTGGATTCCCCAGAGGTTCCAAAAGAGAACAGGACCACGTTAAAGAGTTTCAAATTTAATGTTCTTCAATCATGGTTCCTTTTTGGTTACAGATTTGATCCCAATTTATAGAATTGTATCTGTGTATTTTTTTTTGTCCCTTCCCAAACAATTTTTTTTCTTATTCTTATATTCTTTGACGATTATTGGCCGGCAAAGTTAAGTTGGCTAAGTAGTAGATTAGGAGGAACGTAAGGCAAGACTTTAGATGTTAACCTAGGCAGGTAAATATGGCTGTACTATGTTTTTGTAGTTTTTTTTTCCCAGCTTCTCCACTGTTGGATTCCAAGTTTGACTTGTACAAACATTTTCGGGAGAGAGAAAGTCCCATTAAAGGACAGGGAAGCTTGTCGGAGAACAATTAAGCATATTTTAGCAAAACGTCGAACCTCGTCATGTGAAAGAATGGCAGGGATGCATGTTGGTTTGTCCAGATTTATCCTGAAGCTCGAGAAGTGGGAGAAGTTCGTAAGTAAATTTTAGAAATTATGTCCGTCTGCATCATCGGCCTCCGGAAGGAAGAAGGACATCATCTGCAAACGGGATATTTCCCATGTGAAGGTTTGATCAATTATTTTTATAGCCTCTCAAATATATTATTCTTGATAGCCAAGGGTATATTATTCCATCCAAGGTAGACAAGGCACTAATAAAGAGGAGTGGCGAGAGTAGATCCCCTATCTCACATCTATGGTTGGTTTGAAAGATTTGGTATGGCGGCGGAGGTAACAGCGAAAATGGCTTGTATCCTCCAACGAAAGTACTGCCACATCCCATATTAGACAGGGATTTTAGGATAAATGGATGGGATTTTAATCTTCTATTTATATCTGGATTTTAAATGGATATAAATTCAGATTTAATAGTATCCACTGTAATTTGAGAGAAATTTTGCACGTACGTACCTCACCTATTTATGAATATATGATATGTGAAAGAATCCAAACGAGTCATGTAACCATCTTTACAATATCATGGTAAATATATGATATGCATTCTCCTTTTGTGGATTAAGTTTCTCTAATTTTTCTTTGCGTCTCCTGTATCAAGTATTTTTCCTTTAATTAAAAGTTAATTTTTGCAACAAAAAAAAATGATATATGAAAGTTGCAAATATCCTCACTTTCCTTGCAATCTTAATGGTCTCTCTCGAAAGGGGGAAAAAAAGAAATCACTCATGTCATGTGACCAATTATCCATGTATGTTTGCAAACCAAGACCTCTCTACTCGAGAACGCTCCGTCCAAATCACTCCCAATCCCCATTATTGCTTTCAAATGCTAAGTATAATTTGAATGCGGATGATACGTATTCAGATTCCCAAGCGATCAGATTTAGATATATCCACTCAAATGCGAATTTGAATTCCAGACTTTACATCTGACGGATCTCGGATAAAAAATGGATGCGGATTTGGATATCAAGTTATCTTCTCCAATTAAAGGTGTATGTATGCTTTCCATAATTGCAACAAAACAATATGCAGTATCAGGGAGGAAGGCACATAGTGATTGAGGTATTTTTCACTTATTTAAGATTCGTTCGTTGGGACGTATGCGTTTTTAGAACACCACTGCCTTTAAGAACCTATCTTTTTAAGATGCGCTCCTTATTGGGGCATATGTATTTTGACAACGTTGCTCCCTTTAAGATTCTATCCAGGTTTACATCAATGGGCTTGCATCGGTGGGTTTATTAGTTCGCATGCTTTCCTTTCTCACAATTGGCGATATCCCATTCGCATTATCCCAACTAATGGACAGAAGTGCCCGTATGATGTTGTCATTATCTGTCTTTTTAAGTGGTTTGGCTTCCGTGGTTCATGAGCATCGTACGGTTGCATCTCATTGTGGTTGCAAGGGTTTAAGCACAACGGCCAATTAGGTTGGAAGTTCCACGAGTATGTATTCCTCTTAAGGTAAACCATTGACATTTTTCTAGCTAATCGACGAAAGTGCCCCTACTATGTTGTCATTATCTGTTTTTATGTGATTTGGTTTCTGCGGTTCATGATTTTCCTACCGTTGCATCTCCTTTGGAAAATCCACGATTGTGATAAATCTGATAACATGCCCACCTACTTTCGTATTCTCTCTCGTATGTGTGTGAATTTGAGCGTTCAGTTCATCAGATATCTTAGAGGTTTTTGGGCCTCATCTACAATTGGTCATGGACCCACATTATCCGTCCAGGTTAAACCCCATGACGGACAGAGTTTCTAAGCAGTTTTTGTTCTAAAGTTGAGCAAGGATCGGCCTGGCCCATCTCAAAGCCCAGCCACCAGCTTCGGCCCAGACACTAGTTTCGGGGTTGTGCTGAGAGTTGGGCTCATCATTAAATGGGCTGGGCTAGAGCCTATGGCAGTCCAAGATTGGAGAGACACAAGCATGACCCACTAAGGGTGGTTGCTGTACAAACATATGTGTGCATGCATGCATCTACCTGTGTATGTATAAAATGATTTCATGATTAATTCGAACTACAACTTCACCTACAGGCCACAATGACCAACATATAAATAGTCCACGGTCCCACTGCATGCACAATCATTACACCACCATACAAGAAAACAAAACAAAGAAAAAAATTTATCACAATAACTTGATTTCGATTTCGGTTGAAGAAATTCTTGTTAATTCTATCCTTTAGTTAACTTGGATGCTTGGTAATAAAATGATATATCACTTTCTTTTTGCATAATAAATAGGTTAATTGACCCAGCCCGAGCTCAAATGTTTGAGTCGTACATGAATTTAGACCAAGCTTTTACAAATTAATTATTCATGAACTTACCCTGGGGCTCGACCATGTGCTCAACCCTACTGCTCACCAACACATAAATTAATGTAACATGTAGTGCAGATTGGCTATTTGAGTTTATCAAGCATATTTAAAGAATGGCTTTATATACTTTTCGATAAGCTTTTTCACGTTTTTCTGGCAATTCCTTGTTGCCCCCCATATCGCCATTCCATTCCATTTCTTTCTCCAACCTTTTCCATTTATGTCTCCAACCATTTCTCCTAGTATCAAAATAACATGGTACCAACTCATATATAGAACGACTCAAGTCATTCTTAATCATAATTGGGTTCCGACACTGGTTAGGGTTGCTAGGTCCTCCACGAATACCAGCCTGTCTAGTTCTTGATCTCGTGTAGCAAATGCCTAATTATTTTTTATTAATGAAATTAAGTTGCCTTCTTTTGAAGCATCATCCATGTAGCAATGCGTGTATTACATCATTCTTAAAAGGTCTCAAAGTCAATTTTTGTGGAATAGATAAGAAGGAAAAGGCTTCTAAAACGTTATACTTCTCAACTTAGTTGTTATCGCCTACATCATTTTCTAGTCAATTGGACAGCATGGAAGAAATAATCTCAGCACATCGCTAATATTATCTCTTACTGCACATTTCTTGGAAAATGTTAGGTTATATCCACTTTCTCCTTTTCATTTTTTCTTCAAACCGAAGGGAGTACATTGGCGGACGTAAAGACCTCGAGTCCTCAACCTTGATCAAAGTCTAATTGAGAGACCTAACCTCGCAGAGTATTGAAATCTCCGAGTAGATAAAAGTTAAATCACCGAAACTGATTAATACAACCTCTAAACCAACTCTTAATAGTTCCATTGTTTATTATTTGCTTTTGAATTTTGGGGACTAATTTTAGAGGTGTTGATGCATGCATATAGGTTCCTAAATCATGGTTGACAAAGAGGATGTTATTGTTATAAATGCCTATAGTTGTTTTTTAAGCGTTACTACTGAATTAGATTTATCTTTATGGTTGCGTCCTGTTGAGAACCATTATCCGCAAATGCAAATGATGACATAAAGAGGAAGAAATTGTTGTGAAAACAAAATCCTAAATGCACCTCCAATGTTTTATTTACTGAAATTACCCCCATTTAATCTGGATATTTACATAAAATTTTTGATCGGGGAGGAATTATATATCCGCACACATCAATATAATGTAAGGATAAGATTCAAACCTAAATCTCTTTTATGGAAGTTAGAACCTACACCTTGATGAGCTATTTATACAAATTTCCATCGTAGGAGTGCATCTAGCTGTGACAACTGAACATAACATAATTAAAATGCCACAGCACTTAGCACTCAATTATCTATAGTTCAAGCCACTAAAGGATTAACTTAATGGTAAAGTGCTTTATTGGCATTCAAGATATCATGGGTTTAAATTTTATACCTATCATATTTACCTAAAAAAAAAAAAAAGGAAAACTATAGTTGAAGACTCCCTGTACCGTCCAATCTTATGGTTCTTTCCACTTTTCTGCTTGTGTGCGCTCCCAACATCAAGGTAGCTTATCTTTAATAGAATGCTGGGCTTGGCATTATTCTTAATTTCTCACCGTGGGATCCGCTCCTTGCGGCCTGCCATATAGATCACGTGAGCTTTTGCAGAATTTTCCCCTCAATGACGTTTGAGGACCTGAAGAAAAAATGTTTTTCAAGAGAAAAAATAGCAAGAGAGAAGAGGCAATTTTTCGTGGGACGCTCTCTTCCTTTATTATAAAAGGAAAATATTTGGCGCATCGAAGATCTCACTAAAGATTTCAAACCGGGTGCATCTCAACCTTCGGATGAATTGGCATGGATCCTCATGTGCCGATTCATCTTCATCCTATGGTAAGGGTTACCTCAGGTGAGATCTTTAGTGAAATTTCAGATGCATCAAATATTATCCCTGTATCTACCATAGTCCAATACAAGCAGGATCATTTCTAAAATTTTACTTTTACCACATTGTTCATCGATTTGGTTAGCTTGGATTTGAAACCATCACTGCTGCAAAACAAAACTCTGACACCGAATAGCATTCCACTCCCATTTGAGTAAACTAATTAGCACGATTTCATGAGGAAATGACATCATAATCTTAATTATTGGTTTTGCCCTGATTAACACCGTCCTCAATTCCAACACAATGTTTGTGAAGTAGACTCATAGTGCCATGAGCATAAATATATGTGTACGATATTACGTAGAGCCACATGCAGGAACAATTCTCCATTTGGCATCTACCTCTGCTACGTTGGAAACAGAGAAACGTTGCCTGTCTCGAACTCCCTCCATTAAGAGATCTGTTGCACTATAGAATTACTACTCTACGTAAAATAGTCTCTCTTATTTCAATGCATCAGTGTACCCTAGGATTAATTGTCGATATTGATATTGAATGAAGCTGCAATCTTGAAGGGCATGGCTTAAACCCAAGTCACAATCCGAAACTTACTAAAACCCTTGCACCCTTGCATCTGGTCCAACTTATAGGTTTACTTTAGTGGATTTTTGTTATATCTAAGAGCATTTAATTTGTAAGTTGAAGGATGATTGTGAGCATGCATTACCTAAGAAATTAGTTAAGCGTGTTTTGACATTCCTGCTTAATTGATGTACATTGCATGTATACGGTAATTAACATATGATCATTTATTGACATTTTCCTACAGGAATTAATTAGGGTCAAGATTTGAAAGAATATTCTAACATTTGAGTTTGCCAATTAAAAGGCAAGGAAATCAACTTGGAATATCTCTTAAAGCTTGCCTTATTTGAGCCCATGTGTTTTTGACACCAATCATCAAAATGGTATCTCCTCTCTAATCCCTCTCTGATTCCTTCCCCACAATCTATTGACATAGTCAAGCATTTCCTTTCTTGGTCCTACAAAAAAATCAACCTCCATTCCTTTCCAATTTGGGAGACCCATGGACAAAAACAAAAGAGGACCCCCCCCCCCTCCTCAAGGTCCATCTTCCTCCCTACGTAGGGAGAGATTACTCTCCTCCACCATCTCCTTCCCCAAGCACTCGACAGAGATCCACAACCGCGAGCCTCCATCCTCGACCGCGACTTTCCACTACTGCGAACCTCTCATTACCACACCCTCGACAGTCCATAACCGCGGTCGGCGGTGACAGCGTCGACGCCACCACCATGATCCGCCTCGACGTTCATCACCGCGCTTTATCTCCTTACTGCAACTACGAGATCATCACAGTGTCTCATCTCCTTAAGCGGGATCATCACCGCGGCCTCCAATAACATTGCGCTCCTCCTCACTGCTGTCAGCATCCTCGCGCGGCCACACCCTCCCAACACACGACTTCCTTATGCCCTCGACTGCTCTCCTAGCATGGATGGCAGCAAGTATTGATTGCACAGCAATCATAGGTCCTAATCAACCTAAATAATGTTTGAACCTATCTTAAATTGTAGATATTGCACTCATATCTTGCATATCATGCATTGCATCAGTCTATTTAGAATGAGATGAGATATCCTGCTAGTTAATGTTTTTTTTATTCCTATTTACAGATAATAAAGTGATCCAGGATGTAGATAGTGGAATAAAGCAATAAAGGAAGAAGAAGACTGATCCAGATAAGAGGAGTGAGGAGGATAGCCTTATCCCTATCCTTAGAAACCCTAGGACAACCTTCCCAAACTCAAAACAACCTCCATTAGGACACCTTAGCCTCAAAACCCAAACATGGATAGCACTATACATGTTCCTATCCCTCTCCCAAACACTTAGGAACCAAAACCAACCTTAGAAAACATAAAACCCACTCTCCAGCACCTTTTAGGACGTCCAGACATCTGGCTGGACGTCTGATTTCTGCAGAATAACAATCTAAGAAGCCAAAACTCATACTGACACAGAATTGGACGTCTAATTTAGTGTCCAGATGTCCAATTTTGTAGTATAAGACGTCTGACCACTATCCTGGATGTCTGATACTGCTGTCTGGTTCCTGATTTTGGTGTTGGAAGCCCTAGCTTGCCTATTTTGACCTAGGAACCCCACCGGACACCCTAGGAAACCTAAGTAGAGACCTCCTAAGCCTAGTCCACTATCCATAGCCCTACTTGTCCTATCCCTAACCCAATTGAACCATCCCATACCTAATTGGGTGCATCTACAGTTGATTGGGTGCACCCGAGCCCAATTAGATCCACCCAGGATCTAATTAACTCATACCTATTAGGGTTACCCTAGCCTAATCACATGTACACATCTAATTAGACTTGACCTAGACCTAATTAGGTTCACTCCTACCCAATTAGACTTTCCTAAGCCTAATTAGGTCCACACCTACTTAATCTAGATTGACCCAACCTATTTAGCACCTAAACCTACCAAAACCCACAACCTAGCCCTACGAAAAACACACACCCACACACACGCACACACCTTCCCATTTTACTCCCACCAAACCCATGCACACTCTCTTGGAAACCCTAAAAACTTGTGTCAAGCCTAGATCCAAAAATTGTGGCATTTGCTATTTTTGGAGCCACCAAAAGTGGCAACCAAATGGAGCCTTCCATAAGGGCAAAGGGAGAGCTACGAAATTGGACCATATCTGCATACACTCTCCCATCCATCCTCTCCACTCTAAACTTGCTTCCACCCTCCAAAATCTTAAGGCCGTTCTCCTCATCCTCCTCCAAGGCTCCATGGACGGCTAGCTAGAGAAGCTTCTCTCCAAAGCTTCAAGGACGGCCATTGGTAGAGAAAAGGAGCAACACCCTCCTCTCTCCACTTGGGTGCACTAGCCTTCATCTTCTTCTTCTTGGACGGCCATGAAGGCTCACCCATGGCCTCTTGTGGCCGGCCATCTCTTTTGGTAGGCGTGTAGATGGGTTTGCATACCCAAGGTCTAGCCTACACCCTCACACAAGGCCGATGGCCCTAGTGGCAACTTTTCGGCGTGAGGGATTTTCTTCTATTTATATGCTTTCTAGTGTAGATGATGTGTGGTAAATTTCTATGCATAAATAATGTTTCTTTGATTGATTGTCCTCATGTTTGCTTGCTTATATGACACTTTGGTTTGTTCACACCATGCATGACCACCATGGCCTCATTTAGATGCACATAGTCACTTAGGTTTTTGCTAGTTTATCTAGATCTAGGTTTCAATTGGCTTTTTGAAATAAAAAAAATTAAAAACACAAAAAGACAAAAATAGTAGCTTAGGTTAGATTTAGGTTATAAAAGCCGATCCAAATCTCGATTCGCTTTCACGCCTCCCAGAGACGAACGACCGGGACTCAAGTTCTAAAAAGAATAAAGATCTAAGAGAGTTTCGTTATCACAAATATCTTTGACGAGTGGTTTTTCCGACTATACTACGATTTCCAACGATTTCGAAATACGTGATTTCCACGTCCGTCAAATGGCGCCGTTGCCAGGGAGGTAACACATGAGTTTAGATTTGAATTTGCTTAACTTCTGTTTGTTTTGATTGTAGGGTGTCAAGATGAGGATTTAAGCACACATCGACCCGTGGTGAAGACTGCAGGTATCTTCTTCGTCCTCTAGCTTATTGCTTCCTTAGGTTAGAAAAAAAAGAAAAAAAAAGGAAAAAAAATCTATATATAAATTCAAATTCAAAATTTCAGATCTGAATTAAAAAAAGAAAAAATCATTTTCTTTGGTGTGTGTTTTAACTTGGAGACTATTTAAACACACCAAAATCAGATTTGAAAATTCAGTCAGCAAATATTGATGACACCTTTTATTTGAAAAATTATCACTACAAAAATTTTAAAAATTCGCATAGTGGAAGAGGGTCAAAACAGTCTGCGCTCTGATTTTTTTATAAATTTAAACATTAATTCTGTCCTCTACATAAATTAGATATCTTTGAAATTTGTGGGGTTGGAAAGCCACTGAAACCTAGTTTTTTCTATGAATTTTCAAGAATTTTTGGATTTTTTCTGATACTGTTTCAAACTAAACTTCTCGCAGGGGGTCCATCTGGTCTGTTTGACCCCCTTGAACATAAAAATTCGTGAAAAATTGCACGAAATAGTAAAAATATTGAAAAAATATTCCCTGAAAAATTTATTGAAAAATTAAGATGTCTACCAAATTTCATAATATTTTTCTTCAGTTATTGATTTTGGCAGTGATTTTAAGTCAGACTAAGTTCTGACTGTAGATTTTAGAGAAGCACAAACCCTAGGTAATTCACATTAGGGTTTAAATTTAGAGATTCAAAACAAACCTTTTTGAGCTTGATTTGGGTGTGATTACATGAGAATGGATTTGATGTGAAGACTATCTCTTATCTTTATTCACATCTTCTCTCAAATATCCATGAACCCATATCATTCTTTTGACCCTCGGGGTCCTCCATCTCCCAACCCAATCATGATTTCGATTCCTCCTGGTTGGGAGACTCATCCTAACCAGCTGAGATATGATTATCCTTATCCCCCAGCTTATTTAGAACCTGAATCTCATGGATCTGACCTTTATCTAGATCAGAACCAATTGAAAGCCATAGTTGCTGAATTCCGAGAATATAACAAGGACTATACAAATCAATGTGCCAAGCTTCTAGAGCAAATTAGACGATCTCAGGCACAATCTCAATCTTATCACTCCTCCCAGGGACAAGAGACTTGGAACAACCAGCCTAGTGGGTCTAGTGACCCATATTTTGGAACCACTAGCTATTCTACTGATTCTTGCTACCATGGGGAGGCATCCTGGACTCAGCCAACCCAAAAGGCACCTTTGGACCTAATCCATGATTTGGGTAGATCAATTAAGGAATGCACTATTTCTGATACACCTGTACCTGATGAGATATCTCTAATGAATTGGAATAATGGATTACAAGTACAAGACCACATAACAGGTTCTCAATCAACTCCCTCTGTAGTCAGCCCCACTTAGGGTGATACACCTATTGATTCATATCCAAATTCGTATAACCCTGAGTGGAGAAACAATCCTGATCTTTCATGGCCACCACAGAGATCGACTCAGACTGAACATCAATCTAGGCCAGCCCAATACTCCACTCAATCCACTTTAGGGCAACCATCTAGTCCAACCCAACCCGCAACCACCCTTGAAGATATCATGAACATTTTGTTGGACTTTGACAAGAAAAATGAAGAAAGGTTGACTAAGTTGGAAAATCATGTGAAATCTCAAGGGGATCAAATCAAGAGACTTCAAGAATCACTTTATCCCCGAATGCAAATGCCTTTTCACTCCTATTCTCCACCTATTCTTCCGACTCCTCCAATCTATCAAACATGCCCTTGTGCGGGGGTCAAATTTGTGGCCTCTAAAAGGAAGAGAAAAGCTAAGAGCCCACCCAAACGACCTGATTTGGGCTCAACCAAAAATCATAAGACCAAACCCACATCTAGCTCTGACTTAGACTCAAGGGACAAAAAGAAGAAAAAGGCCTCTGAAGTTGATTTGACCTATTTACCCTTTCCTGAGGCCTTAAAGAAAGAGTCACAAAAGAAAAAAATGACTTGCACACCTAAAGAGGTGGTTTTATTAGCTAACATAAGTGCATTTGTTTCTGGCACTATACCACCCAAAATGACTGACCCTGGAAAACCCTTCATATCTTGTGCCATAAAGGGATTCACCTTCAACAAAGCTCTTGTGGATCTAGGGTCTTCCATTAGCTTGATTCCTACCACCCTTTTTGACTGCACCAAACTTGGAGATCTGCACCACACACCTGTCACCATTAGAATGGCAGATGGCTCCATCAAACTACCGAAGGAGGTAGTTCAGGATGTGATTATTAAAGTGCAAGGTCTTAGCTTTCCAGTCGATTTTATTGTCTTGGACATGAATATATCGGAGAAGCTAAGTAATTCACCCATTATTCTGGGTCGACCTTTCTTGGCTACGGCCAATGCACGGATTGACTGTTACTCAGGATGTATGGAGGTGAGTAGTGGCAATGAGAAGATTTACTTTGATATGTATGCAGCCACTAAGAAAACAACGTCAGGGTACTTTCTGGATGACATGGAAAGTGAGTCGGAGGGTAATTCGGAAGAAACTATGGCAATTGACACCTGGGTAGAACCATACGACCCGAATCAACAATCCACTAGATCACATAAGTCACCCTCCCTACCAGATCAAATCATTGATAGTATGGTTGACTATCTTGATTGACCTAGCCCAATTCAAACCCCTGCCCCTTGCAATGAATCCCAGATTACTTAATTGATCAAAATGATTCATGAAATAAAAGAAGCTAGTGCAAGAGAATATGATGATATAACAAAAGAGCTTCATAGAATCCGGGATGAGCAACAAAAACCAGAAATGTTTGAATCTGGGTCAGGTGTGTCACAACCGATTCGCGATTCGGTGGTGGTCATGCAGGATTTTGTTGATCAAACACCCGAGATGGATGATATTGATAACCCTATGGAAGCTGAGAATGAAGATTTATTTGAGAATCTTTATCTTGATATAGGGCCTGAGTACCAATCATTTCATTTTGAGGAACCAAACATTAAGGGACCTGAATATAATTTTGTTGTATTTGAGAATACCCATGGAGACATTGATGAATTAATTCAAATGATCTCATACACGGAGCAACAAAATCAAAAAGACTGTAACAACTCCTCAATCAATGATTCAGCCCATTCCACTTTCATGGAGGGACTCACTACTAAATCTAATGCCCAACTTCATCCAAGTGAGAAGAAGGAAATATCCCCTTATGAAATAGATATTCAAGAAATTGAAAGATTATTGGGAATAACATATGATGAGTTATCAGAGGAAGCTAGGAATTTTGTGGAATCATGTGATAATTGGGAATTGGCATTAGACAATTTGGAAGAGATAAAAGAAGAAGATGGGACCCAAACATCTTTGGTAGAGACAGAGACTGATCACTGGACCGTGATTTCCAGATCTGACCACACTACGTGGGTCATGCCTTCCATTCATAACCATTATCAGGACCCATATGATTTCACCCCACACAACTCCACCCATACCCTTACCACCCACATTCTCCATCACCTCTTCGGGATGCCTTCACCTTCATTCCTTCCAGGCACCCGTATTTATCTGTCTTTCTTCTGTAGCATCTAGCTGTAGATAATCCCAAGCCCCATCTACATATTTTCCCGATTATTTGGACTTGGAATTCATGGATAGCTAGTTCGCATTTGCGGTCCGCTGTTGGCGAATGAGACTAAAATTCGTATCATTTTACTCGCCATTCTCAATACTGTATTGGTATATCCTTTTTGAGCTTTCGCCCAGCTGAAGGCGTTAAACTCAGCACATATAGATACCATTCGCCCCACATTCCACCATCATTTTTATACATAGCATATTTTTGTTTTAGCATATTTCCTTTTATATTGCATATTAACAAGTTGGCCGGTGCTGAATATAATTTCAGGAGCAATTACAAGTGATTTCTACCCATTCTCTCCCTGCAGCATTTATTTTCTTTTACATTCATGCATGAGGACATGCAAGAACTTAGGCATGGGGAGGTAGATACAGAAAAACTGAAAAAATTTTATGCCAACACTTAGGAAAACCTCGGAGCTGCATGTAAAACGTACTTTAGGACCTTAAATAGAAGAACAACCGACTCCACCTCCAGTGCTCTCATTGGAGCTAGAAATCGTTCGCAACAACCAATTCCGACTCACCAGCTCCTTTTGTTCTAAATTTAGGGTCAAGCTGATTGTAACCCAATACGGGAAATTCACGAAGTACAAATTATATGAGGTTACATGTTTATAGCATATATAGACATTGTATTCATGAATAAGATTATTTTATTAAGAGAATGCATTAGGGATTTTAACCTTTAGTTGATTCCTGTAATCTGGAATCCAGTACAACTTTTCACACACACGTAGAATTTGCAATGGATTCACGGTGAAGGTTGATAAACATCTTCAGTCTGTCGAGAAGAAGCAGTGCTTCTTTTCCTGAACCCCTGGACAGAGTTTTGGGAGTCAGACTGATTTTCTTCCAAAAAAAAAAAAATCCACCAAATAGTGTGAGATGAGAGTAGAGTGTACTGGTGCTCTAAGATTAGTGCAAGGAATCTGGAATCTTAGATAATTAGGTGATGATACTTAGAGATTAGGCATAGTTTTCGCTCTCGGTTCCAGCGTATACATTTTTGTGTGAAATATTAAGAGCCACCGAATAAGGCAAATACGCAGAGAGCGAGTTTTCATAAAACTAGGGCTAAGGTGGATGGTTACGACCATTCTTTACGGAATCCTCGGCTGAAGGAGGGTATTGATGTCAAGGTCAAAAATGCACCGTCCTATCCGTCTCTCTCGGTGCCATGAGTAGGCACTTCCACCAAATAAGCCACCCAATGTCTCTTGAGTACCACCAATCCCCAATAATGTCTCCTTAATAAAGTTCATGGATGTATGCCAGTTGTGTTATGCTGAAAAAAAAAAAATAAAAAAAAAGAGAAAAGAAAAAGAAAAAGAATGATGAAAAGAAAGAAAAACTGAAAAAGAAAAAAATTTAGGAAAAGAAGAAAAAAAAGAAAAGAAAAGAATGAATATTTAGTGTTTATTTCATCGAGGCAATACCACCAAATAAAATTGAGCTCCACCAAATATGGCCTTAACCTATTTTTCTTGTGTTTCTGACCACCCGAATACTGGCTGAGGAATCCCGACTTAGTGTTAGGGTTATGAGAACTCAATTAAAGTGTTAATGCCTAGTGAGACCCCCAAATACAAATCCTATGTGTGAATTTGGTAAGGTTGTGAGCTCTAAGAAAAAGAAAGAAAAAGAAAAAGAGAGAATGAATACAAAGGAACCAAAAGAGAGCATAGTTTTTCTCGTCTTGCTCTGAGTGGAGTTAGTTAATAATTTGGGAATCTAGATTCTATAGTACTAATCTCTATATAGCACCAGTCAAGAGTGAGGCACCAAATATATAATCTTTTCACTTTAAGATCCTCTACCTAAGCTTAAAGCCGGGTGGAATTCATAGAATATCTTGAATACCCCGAGGGAAGAAGTCAGCCTATCCCGCAAGAATTTTTACTAAGGGTCAAAGTACAGGTTTTAGGGGTGAATCAGGTCTTTCACTCGAATCTGTTGCAAAAGCTACGTGGCTACCTTTCACATTTGTCTGGATTTCTAGAACATAGGATGAAAACAAAAAGGAGAAAAATCTCTAAGCATACACTTGATAAAATAATCAATCCTTAGGTACCCTTATGTGAATAATTTAGTCTTGCATTTGCTAGGGTCTAGCAAAGTTTAGGCATGGGGGTATGATTGCATAGCAATCACATGTCCTAATCAACCTAAATAATGTCTGAACCTATCTTAAATTGTGGATATTGCACTCATATCTTGCATATCATGCATTGCATCAGTTTATTTAGAATGAGATGAGATATCCTGCTAGTTAATGTTTTTTTTATTCCTATTTATAGATAATAAAGTGATCCAGGATGGAGATAGTGAAATAAAGCAATAAAGGAAGAAGAAGACTGATCCAGATAAGAGGAGTGAGGAGGATAGCCTTATCCCTACCCTTAGAAACCCTAGGACAACCTTCCCAAACCCAAAACAACCTCCATTAGGACACCTTAGCCTCAAAACCCAAACACGGATAGCACTATCCATGTTCCTATCCCTCTCCCAAACACTTAGGAACCAAAACCAACCTTAGGAAACATAAAACCCACTCTCCAGCACCTTTTAGGACGTCCAGACATCTGGCTGGACGTCTGATTTCTGCAGAATAACAATCCAGGAAGCCAAAACTCATACTGACACAGAATTGGACGTCTAATTTAGTGTCCAGATGTCCAATTTTGTAGTATAAGATGTCTGACCACTATCCTGGATGTCTGATACTGCTGTCTGGTTCCTGATTTTGGTGTTGGAAGCCCTAGCTTGTCTATTTTGACCTAGGAACCCCACCGGACACCCTAGGAAACCTAAGTAGAGACCTCCTAAGCCTAGTCCACTATCCATAGCCCTACTTGTCCTATCCCTAACCCAATTGAACCATCCCATACCTAATTGGGTGCATCTACAGTTGATTGGGTGCACCCGAGCCCAATTAGATCCACCCAGGATCTAATTAACTCATACCTATTAGGGTTACCCTAGCCTAATCACATGCACACATCTAATTAGACTTGACCTAGACCTAATTAGGTTCACTCCTACTCAATTAGACTTTCCTAAGCCTAATTAGGTCCACACCCACTTAATCTAGATTGACCTAACCTATTTAGCACCTAAACCTACCAAAACCCACAACCTAGCCCTACGAAAAACACACACCCACACACACGCACACACCTTCCCATTTTACTCCCACCAAACCCATGCACACTCTCTTGAAACCCTAAAAACTTGTGTCAAACCTAGATCCAAAAATTGTGGCATTTGCTATTTTTGGAGCCACCAAAAGTGGCAACCAAATGGAGCCTTCCATAAGGGCAAAGGGAGAGCTACGAAATTGGACCATATCTGCATACACTCTCCCATCCATCCTCTCCACTCTAAACTTGCTTCCACCCTCCAAAACCTTAAGGCCGTCCTCCTCATCCTCCTCCAAGGCTCCATGGACGGCTAGCTAGAGAAGCTTCTCTCCAAAGCTTCAAGGACGACCATTGGTAGAGAAAGGGAGCAACACCCTCCTCTCTCCACTTGGGTGCACTAGCCCTCATCTTCTTCTTCTTGGACGGCCATGAAGGCTCACCCATAGCCTCTTGTGGCCAGCCATCTCTTTTGGTAGGCGTGTAGATGGGTTTGCATACCCATGATCTAGCCTACACCCTCACACAAGGCCGATGGCCCTAGTGGCAACTTTCCAGCGTGAGGGATTTTCTTCTATTTATATGCTTTCTAGTGTAGATGATGTGTGGTAAATTTCTATGCATAAATAATGTTTCTGTGATTGATTGTCCTCATGTTTGCTTGCTTATATGACACTTTAGTTTGTTCACATCATGCACGGCCACCATGGCCTCATTTAGATGCACATAGTCACTTAGGTTTTTGCTAGTTTATCTAGATCTAGGTTTCAATTGGCTTTTTGAAATAAAAAAAATTAAAAACACAAAAAGACAAAAATAGTAGCTTAGGTTAGATTTAGGTTATAAAAGCCGATCCAAATCTCTATTCGCTTTCATGCCTCCCAGAGACGAACGACCGGGACTCAAGTTCTAAAAAGAATAAAGATCTACGAGAGTTTCATTATCACAAATATCTTTGACGAGTGGTTTTTGCGACTATACTACGATTTCTAACGATTTCAAAATACGCGATTTCCACGTCCGTCAAGCACCTCTACGCCCCTCGACGCTCACAGCCACGCATGGCCAGCCGCTACCCGCTCCCACTAGCGCCACCACCGTCCGCACCTGCAGGCCTTGTGCGCAGCCGTTGACACATGCATGCCTGACGCGTAGTCGCCGATGCACCCACGCCCTTTACACGCTTCCCCATCCAACGGCCTTCACGATCTTCTTCTTCCTTCAGCCCCCACGCACCAACAGACCACAACCCTTCGCTCTCTCTCAGATTTGATTTGATCAAAAGGGACCTGTTACGACCTGAATCCGGCCCCTCTAGGAACCCGGAAATGGCTCGCCTCAACTAACCCCAAGACCTAGTCGTCCAACGTGAAACTAACCATATGCACGAAACCAACACAAACCACACATAAAAGTAACTAGAAAAATTAAAGGAAGCAGCGAAAGTAACTAAAGCTAAAAAAATATATAGTAAACATAATCGGAAACTAGCCATCATGACCATAAAAGTTCACACCATCGAGTCTAACATGAAATAGAAACACTCACTACAGTAAAAAAGGCTGAAAGAGACTAGCACTGAAAACTACGGCTGAGCTCGACTGGGCCTAGCACCCTCTGCAGCCGATGGTGCAGGCTGCTCAGCTCCCTGACTTGTACATGGTCACATATAACGGGGAGTTAGCTTATGCTGAGTAGAGTGACATATACAACAATTATATCATGTACGCAATAAAGAAAACCACAGATTTACATGTAACTATCTAATTATCTGAACAACAGTTAATTTAACAATTAGTGTTTTTCTAGCAAAAGTCCACAATGTCTCTCCATCTTCCCGTTCCCTAAGGGAATGATCTTGATTGCAGTTTTCTCGCGATGTAGGATGTACACGTGGCACTCTCCTGGCCGGGAGAGCACCCCGTGGTAGTCCTATGCTTGGTTTACAACCCCGAGGTCATGGGCGCAATGCAGCGGTGACTACGGCATGTGCGATAAACGTACGGGTAGCTACCCCGCACTGGCATGCGGTCAGTCCTTTCCACTAGCGGGTACACCGAAAAGTATAACACAGAACAGCACAGGGCATTGCCCTCTCAGAACAGGGTCTTACCCCTCCATAGTCCGCGTACCCTCATCCGACTATCCTGGTTTGCCTAGTAGGCCTAACAAGAGCCGGTATAGGGGGTCATTCGTAACCTCGAGCCTCGTGGGGTAGCTAGCTCTCCCCCTACACTAAGTACAGTAGCTCTCCTCGGTACCGTGTATGCGAGGGCCAGCTACTTTTCATCTACATCCGATATTTATTCCATACATGTGAGTTCCTCTTCTAGTTCCCCGTAGGGTTCGTGTATAGGAATTTCTTACGTCTGTACCGTACACATGCCTCTATTCATTTCATGATAATTTTAGAATATTACAGGAAGTTCATAGTTGAAAGCGCGATCTTTGTTTTCGTTGAAAACTTTATCATAAAATGATGTGTTGTATTTAATCGCGTGGTAGAAAATCACTTTTCAAAACATTTTAATTTTCAGAATCTAACTACGAATAGTTAGGTTGTCTCCATAGGGAGGAATTAGCCTATTTAAACTAGTAAATAGTGTCTCGTTTATTCGGGAAACTCAATGGGTGTGCATGCTAATTTGTGCAATTCTTTTTCTCACATAACTGCTCGTTTTAACCAATTAATCAAGAATGTAGGTGTTTAGATGAAAAATCACCACCATATAATATTTTGTTAACAAGTGATCTTGGCACAGGGAAACACCGTAAATATTAATCTCTAATAAAATGTAGCCTGTTTACTATAATCAGTATGACATGCTCGATCTCATTCAGTAGAGAGATTCCACCCCAAATAATTTCAACTGAATAAAAGGGTATCTATGCAAATTCACATCAATAAATTTATTCAGTAAATAAGTGAATAGTATACCAGCAATGGCAAAAGTTGTAATTTTTAATTGAAGGAGAAACAGAGGATTTCTACTCTCTCCTCCTCGCGTGAAGGAGCGGGCGCGGCTGGCTGCAAGAGTTGTCGAAGGAGCTGGGTTGGAGGAGAGGACCACTCCGATGGTGGTGTGGCGGCGAGTGGTCACCAGTGGATGAAGAAGATGGTGTCGGTGATGGGTCCTAAGGAGGCCGTGCGCAGGCGTCAACTGGTGGCGTGAAGCAGAGGGGAGCAGCGGTGGAGCAAGGGCGTCTCAACAGTGGTGTTAGCGATGAGAACGGAGGCCGGAGGGGGCCGCACGGCGTGGGGCAGGTCGATGGCTGTTGGGTTCTTTAGGTGGAGTTGCAGGCGGCCTGTTGGGAGGAAGAAGATGAAGAGGATTGCTGGCGACGCGCACATGCCTGCACACGCGAAGAGCGTGGGCACGTTGGCTGGAGTGTGGGTGAGCGGCGCAGTGCACGCAGCTGGCTACGCGTGCGGCTGTGGCTGCCTTGGGTCCTTCCTGCTGGTGGAGAAGAAGATGCGCAACCAGGTTGGGCGGTGGCGGCAGGCGTGCACACCGTGCGTGCAGGGCTGGTTGTGCACGCCTTAGGTTGCGTACGCACATGGCTGGAGAGCGGGATCTGCTGTGTGCGCACGCAGGTTGGAGATGGTGTAGCGCACGGTGAGGGCGGTGAGAGGTTGGTGATGCGTAGAGACCACGGTGCATGCTTCCTTCACGGTGGTGGAGATGGAGGATAGTTCCCCGCTAGGGGGAAGGCGGATGATGAAGCCCTTCCTCGGTGAACGTGGCTTCTTTTTAAACAAAAATCTCCTCCTTTTCCTTCAGCCGCAAGTATCTCCAACTACTCGCGACACTCGCGAGTGGTTGGAACAGCAGATAAGCACAACGGTTCTCTCTTTAGACATCTAACTAGAGCATCAGGCATCTTAAAAAAATGTAATGGCGTGAATTCTTGATAGTAGTTCCAGACGTCCAATCCAAGTCCAAGATGTCTTATAGAAGTAAAAATGAGCACCTGATTTTTGTACCTAACCTACATTCATCACATAAATTATATTATCATAACATTTGTTTTTAAATGTAAAATTGAAGTATAAAATTAAATGCAGGCTAAGGTGAATTGCCCTATAACTCCTAATTAATTAACAACTAAGAACAAATAATTAAATAGTACATAGGCTTAATAATAATTCCAACCTCGCCAGCCACCCTCCAGCGAGCATGCCTTGTTGCTCCATGCCTCCTCATGCATCGCCAACCACCCCTCGAGAACTGCCTCGACGAGAGGAGCAAAAACCCTCTCTCAATCGAGGGTTTCAACGCCTCCACCCGACTCTTCTCGCTGGGTGCGCCTTCGTCATCTCCGCTGGAGCTCCACAACCCTCCTCTCGATGAATCACCACTGCCATCACAGTCAGTAAGCACAGACGAAGCTCGTTGGCCCCTCGGTTGGGGTTAAGACCCCCACACCCAACTGACCACTACTGCCGCCATGTTCTTCGTCACCTTTGACCACCACCATTCGACGTCTTCACGACCACCAACTACCACCAACAGCTTCGTGGTGATCCCAGAAAGTTTCGCAACGTGCCAGTAGGATCTCCCGTGCTCTGAAGTGCTTGGCAGACCTCTAGCAAGAAGCTTCTACTGGCTTCATTCACGCTCGAAGAGAAGGAAGGAGCTGTTGCCAGGGGGCTGTTGGAGAAGAAACGAGAATTGTGGGGACTAAAGTGAGAGAAAAAGAAAAAAGCAAGGACTTAGTTGTAAACTAACAGGGGCCTGATTGCATCAACAAAGTAAAGATTTGCAAGGGTGTTGATTGAGTTATGCTTTGAATAAACTTTTATTGTTATAACCTACTTGGGCATTTCTGTTAATGATTATTTATTACTTAATCTCATTAAGATTTGATTATTCCATTTTATTGAGTAATAGGTAATTATTTATCCCCTACACTTGAGTCTCATTTAATATCATTATATGTAGAACCAAGTATAGAAATTGAACTTGTTTGAATTCCTGGATAATTTGTATATTCGTTGGACTATTATTATTAACTTGATATAGTGCCTGATTACATCATTTCTCATTTATTTTCAATAGTGCACCAATTAACATATAGTTTTAGCGAATCCATTATTGAATTGTGAACTTAACCCTTCCGAACTAGATTGCATGCATGGAAACCAAATTAATTGTATCTAGTTCCCGAGCCTTAAAATCCAAGTAGTGGTAGTCGCGCATTACTTGCTCCTAGAGACGACCTCGGATTACTCTGAAAATTCAAGAATTATAAATTTTAAATGTTAATTCTCTTTGGTCATCTATACTATGACACACGATTTTAAAATATGATCGAAGTGCGTTTAACACTAGGTCACTTGAGAGTATCATTGAAGCAAGGTGTAGGTCTTAGGGCATGAGAAGGTTGACATAGGGCTCATAATTAATTGTACAACTTCTTTGGCCACCGAGAAAGAACGTTACCAACATTTGTTCTTCTCCAAAGAGCTTGTCAGGGATCTCAAGTCATTGCCCTCTCTTATACCACTAAAGTGGGAAAGAACGGGTGCAAACTTGACCGCATTTAACAACTTTGAGGGGTAGATTGGAGATTGACTCAAATATGCTATAAGAAAAAGGAGAGTCCCATTGCCTTGCGTTTGATTAGGGTGTGTTTTTCAAGTCATGGATTACAATAGCTATTGCACTTCTTACTTTCACCCCAGAACACCGAATCCCAATCCCATGACCTGCAGTTATCCATCATCTGATGAACATTGGGATCTTTTCTATTCCTATTATAGGAGCATAGGTCTGATTAATCCCTAACCCTATGATGATGAGCAGAACCTAAGAGAAGAGTATCCCAACCCTAATCTTTCCATGACTAGGCCCAACCCACCCACCCTTAATTAGAAGGCGTTGGGCTCTGACCGTCATCATGATTAGATCCGTACGATTGGATCGTCAATTCGAGGCCTCGAAATAACTCTCCTTCATTCTTAACTATGAAAGGACGCAAATTAACCTAAAATTTATACAAATTATTCTAAATGTAAAATGATGTATGCTATGCAATATTTTTAAATTGAAATACATCTATAAGATTAGGAATATGTATAAATAGGCATTTTAATCTAAATAGATGTGTATACCTTGAAATGACCCTTCCCAAGGGTCGTTCGTAAATTTTCGGAAAGGTAGGGGTATAATTGCAATTTTAAACCCCTTGGGTTTAGGTGTGTGGGCCTTGTGAGAAGAAAGAGGGTTCTACGGGAGAGATTCCTCAAATTTCACACACTCTCTCTTCCTACATAACACACCCCTACGCACACACCCCTCACAAACCCTCACCCACTCCCTATTTAACCCCCCACCACCCTCACCATCTCCACCACCTCTCCACACCACCACCACCTCCATCTTCGTCCTCCACCACCTGCCGGCAACACCTTCCCCTTCCCCGTCCCCTTATAGCCACGAGTAGGGGAAGGAGGGAAGCTCGAGACGGAGGAGAAGGAGAAAGGGAGAAGCATGGGCGAGAGAGAGGGAGAGCGAGGCAGAGGGAGAACGAGGAGCTAGGAGGAGCTCGGGAGGGAGGTGCAGCCAGAGTTGCGGCCGAGGGAGCTCGTGGAGAGGAGCTCCGCGACCTCCTGCAGCCGGTGGAGGAGCCGCTACGACCTCTGCAGGTAGAGGGAAGTGCGAGGAGAAAGCTCGCAGGGGGTACTGCGGAACCATTTTCTGCAGTATCAGATGTCTGGGACCATATCCAGATGTCTGGAGGATCCTCAGGACGTCCGGAGCTGGCGCCAGACGTCTGACAGCATGAAGGGGCCGAGGTACGTACCATGCACGAGCCTGCTTTGCATGTATGTAACTTTATATGTGTCGTGTTTTTGAAATGACGTGTGCATACGTGGGTGCAGGCATTGGAAAGCTGCGTGGTGCGCCCTTTGAGGTGCTTTAGGACATCTGGAGACAGTACCGGATGTCTAACTGCACTCCTAGACAACCGGGGGGAGTGCCAGACGTTCGGGAACTCCCTCAGATGGCTGCGAAGGGGTTTGGACATCTAAGGAAGCCGCAAGAAAGTAAGGTGAGATTCTGAGGTCGTTTAAGACCCAGACGTCTAATTTTAGTCAGTATGCATGTTTTTCGCCCATTTAGGGCCCAAACGGAGTCAGTTTTATGCAAATGAAGTACCATTAATTTTCGTTTGAGTTTCTCTACGTGTTAGTGTCACTCGTATACTATTTTGAGCTCGTTTGATGTGTTTGGTCAATTATATAGGTCTCTAGCCAATAGAGTATACGAGACTTATGGAGACGACAAGATCTATGATTCGAGCCTTCATTCCACCCGTCTATTCCGGTAGAGTGGTTCTCTCTCTAATCTCAGAATTAATAATTAAATTGCATGCTTTAGAAATATTTGATTGAATCTTAGGTTGTGAGATGAATCCTAGGGCTGAAAAAGATGAATGCATGCTAGTTTAGAAATATTCGATTAAACCTTAGGTTGTGAAATGAACACTAGGGATGAAAGAGATGAATGCACATGTATTAAATGATTAAATTGTTGTGATGGTTACTGAAAGTAGTAAACCATGAGCTACCTGTACCACATTTAATGAACCATGACATGAATGAAAATATCTGCGGTGTACTAAATAGTCGATGGTGAAATCTTGAGCTTCCTGTACGCATTTAATGAATCGGACGTGGAAATGAGAAAGTCTATATACGAACCCTACATGGAATTAGAAAGGAACTTGCGTGTATGAAATGAATATCGTATGTAGGAGGGAAGTGAGCTGGCCATTGAGTACACGGTACCGAGGAGAGCAACTATCCCTTTTGCAAGGAAAGTGAGTTTGCCCTCGTGTACGCGGTACCGAGGAGAGCTACCGTCACTTTAGTGTAGGGGGGAGCTAGCCACTCTTGGGTTGAGACCCGAGGTTAGGAATGGTCCCTTGCACCGACTCTAGTTACTTTAGTATAGGGGGGAGCCAGCTACCCCATGGGGCCTGGGGTTCAAACTGGCCACCCTACACTGACTCTTGTTAGGCCCACTGAGCAAGCCAGGATAGTCGGGCAAGGGTGCGTAGACTGTTGAGGGGCGAGACCCGCTAGGCCCTATTCTGTTCTGTGCTATATGTTTGAGCATACCCGCTAGTGGAAATGATTGACCGTGTGCCAATGTGAGATAGCTACCCGTGTTCTTATTCTGCATGCCGTAGTCACCGCTACGTCGTGACCGTGACCATGGGGTGGTAGACCAGGTCTAGGACTGCCACAGGGGCTCTCCCGATTAAGAGAGTGCCACGTGTACATCACATCGCGGAATAAACTACAATTAAGATTGTTTCCTTAGGGAACAAGAGGATTAAGAAATGTTGTGGATCCTTTTTAGAATAACCGAAATAGAAACACCTAGTTGAGATAAATAGAAATGCATGGTTAGATACTTGCTTATTTCGTTAAGTTAAATTGCATGTAAATGGCCTAACCACCTGATGGGAACACCGTCATGAGCCCTAACTAGCTCATTTTGACCCATAAAAGAGAACAAAAGCTCCTACATAACCAACTGGAGGTCCTAATTCACTGAATAATCATTCTGAGCTAAAAGCAAGAAATAAGGGTAAAACTGTAATTTTACCATTGCAGTACAACAACGGATTTTCTCATGGGCTAAACACAGGTCAAATGATCTTACCAAGATAAAAAGTGGGTTGGTTCAAACAGAAAAGGGTTCATGCGAATTTTGGGAATTAAATGACTTATTGTAACCCTAAAACAAACCCACTTGATTTAACATGATTTTGGTCAGAATAAAATTCACCTAAATCCTCTAAAAATCATAAAAAAATATTCTCTAGGGTTTTAGAACCTTCAATTTGGCCATTGAAAAATTATTTTGACTTAGAATGGGGTCTCAGACAAATATTTACCCTAAATTAGGTTTTTGCATAAATTGTCTAATCAAACGTGGTCAAACCAAAAATCCAACTTCACCATTGTATTTCTTAGGTCCAAATTAGGTTTGTACCAAAATTTGGACCTAAGGGGAATTCATCTTGACCTACTTTGAAAATAGGTCTAACTCAATTACATTTCTACCCCTATCTTTTGAAAACCTCTGCAGAAACTCCCCTAACTTCTTCATTCCTTGCAATTAGGTTCCTCCGCCATTATAGCGGAGGGAATCTTACTCTAGCAAGCTTTAGAAGGAGGATTCTCCTTGATTGCTCAAAGAATACCTCCTAAAATTAGAAGAAAGATTCTCTAAGTAATCCTTTTCAATCTAAACCCACTGAAGAGTCCTAATTTTTACCAAATCTCTCATGCGAATGTGAAATGGCAACCGCTTAGGCTGTTTTTGCATCTTTATGTTTATTCTAGTATAGTCGTTATAGTATAAGACAAGATAGCTACGATTGTCATTATAATAGATTTTTTTACTCGGAAATAGTTTTCCCGAGGTCGAACTCAGGGAGCTACTGGAATTCTAGAAGTACAAAGTTTCTCTATTGGATTACAAAAATAAGAGAGAGAGAGAGAGAGATTTTTGTCTTGGCTTCTTCTTCTCTTTGTGCTTTCTCTCTGATCCTGTCTTCTTCTTCTCTTCTTTCTTCTCTTCTCTTCCTGGCTGCTCGTCTTCTTCTTCTGCTCTTCAACTGCAGAGTCATCTCTTCTTCCTTCTTCTCTTTTCTTTCTCTTTTCTTCAGCTGCAGAGTCTTCTTCTTTTCTTCTTCTTCTTCTTCTCTACTTTATCTCCTCTGGCCACTGCTCAACCGTCGTCTGATGCAGTGGTCAGACGACTTAACTGCAGGTCCGCTACAGTGCTTCTCTTCTTTTCCTTCCTTTCTTCCTTCGCTGCTTCTTCTTCTTCTTTCTTCTTTGGCGAGCCTTCTTCCTTCTTCTTCTTCTGCTCCTGCACACTCACACAACTGGTCAGAGCAAAACCTACCCCTACCGTTCCCCGCGTCTCTCTCTTTCTCAAATTTCTCTCATAGGATCGCTCTCCTAGAGCCGCGTATTCAGGTACGGGTATCGCGCCCGGGACTAGGCCCACCGGCATGCAGTGGTGGGCGAGGTGTGTGCAGTGCCAGGTATTCGGATCCGGCCCAGACCTGCAGGGCGTGAGCACGGGCGAGGGCGAGCGCATGGGGCACTCGTGTGTGAGGGACCTGACCCCTGTGTTCCAAGGCGAATAGCCTCGAACACGTTTTCAATTTATGTGCGGGCGCTGAGCCACGCACTTCCGAGGTGGGACTAAAGTCCCACCTCCCAGACTGGCATCCGCAGGCGAGGAGCTCGCGGAAAATTGGGGCAACCTGTGAGACTCTCGACCTAGCTACAGACCTGGGAGTCTTCCCGGAGACACTCCCCACAACCTGGGACCAGTGCCTGGGCGAGATCGAAGTTGCAGCTGCAGGTGAAGGAGCTTCACCTGCTCAGCAATGGCGGCGAAGGGGGCGTGACCTGAATGCAGGAATACGGCCTCTCGACCCAGTCAGAAGATGCAGGGGGCTTCGTCAGAGTGCGGCGACGCCAGTGCGGGTGGTGGCGAGGCGTGAGGCGGTGTATGGTGGCAGCCTTAGGTTGGATTGTGGTCGGAAAAATGGGTCTGTTCGGGGGGTCTTTAGGTGGCGTGTGGCAGGGAATGAAAAGGGGGAAGCTGTGGAGTGGAGTGAGGGGAAGCTTCTGAGGTGATCGGCGAGGGGTGAGGAGGTCTGTGGAGGTGGAATGGGCTCGCCGGAGAGGGTGGTCGGAGACGGAGCAGGCGGTGGTGGAAGTTGTGTGTGGGGTCGCGAAAACATAAATTGATAGAGGGGAAATCTAAAGGAGGAGGAGAGGAAGCTTTTACCTACGTTTTGGACGAAGGGGGAAGGGCAGAGCCACCGGCTCGTACCTGCCGGAGCTGGGGAAGAAGAGGCCCTGGAGGGGGAGATTGACGACGAGGAGGCAGGCGGAGGGTGTCGGCGGGTGCAGCACGACACAAACGAGAGGGTTAGGGGAACCCTACTGCAGGTAGGGCAGCAGAGCGATGAGGAGGAGGAGGAGTTAGTCTCCGGAAGTTGTAGGCCGTCTGTTGGAGCTAGAGAGGATGAAGTGGGGGGTTATTCTCCGGCAGAGACAGCTTACCAGAACTGGCAGGGGGTGCTGGTTCTTATAAAGGGGGTGGTGGAGAGGGAGGCGCAGGCTGGCGAGGTGCGCGCCACGCTGGAGTGTGGTCGGAGACGAGGCCCATACCTTTCGCGCGTTCGCACGGAAGGTGTGGGGGTCGTCAGGCAGCATGGTCGAGTCCCTGCGACAGAAGACGTCGTAGGGAACTCCGTGTACATTTTGTAGGACGATCCCCTCTCCCTCCGTGGTGCCATGCTCTGCGCAAAGTCGTCGGAGCATGGTGCTGCGTAGAGTTTTACAGGAAGGACCGTTCTGCAAAGAACGACGAGAAAGTTGGGGGCCAAAATGTAAGGGTTTCGAAAGTTAAGGGTCAAAAAGTAAATGAAGAGGACCAAATTGCAAAGTCGGTCAAGGAGGTCTCTTCTTAGGCTCAAGTTTTTATGCATGACTATTTTGAACCTAAGGGTTTTAATGGTGAATTTTATTTCTAGGTTAGACCATGTTTGACCAGCCAATTTACGTAAAAATAGAAATTAAATCATTAATTGGGCATGATTCTCAATGTAGGTCAAAATAGGTTTCTAAGGCAAAATTTAAGGTTCTAAACCCTAGAGATTATTTTTCTATGAATTTTAGAGGGTTTAGTTGTTTTTTACCCTGCCTCGAACCTCATGAATTGAAGTGAATTTGTTTTAGGGTTACAAAATGTCATTTAATTTCTTGAAGTTGCTGCAACCCTCGTTAGATCAGATCATCCCACTTTCTTTCTTATTAGGTTTGTTTGACTTATGATTGGACCCTTAATTACCCTGTTTGTAAATTGTGTTGGTGAAATTGCATTTTTTACCCCTTATGACTTATTTTCTTCTTGAACTCAGAATTCTCTGAGTTAAGCCTTTCTTTGAGCTATGTAGGAGTATCTAGGTTAGATTGTGCTAGTTAGGATTCATGATGAAGTTCTCATCATAATGCATGAGAGATTTGGGTCATTTTGAACTTCCAACTTCGGCGAGCTTGCCGTGCTTGCTTGTGAGCTCCCCGTGATTACAGGTTCGGAGGGTCGTCGCCATTCACGATAGCAAGAAGCTTGCTTGTGAGCTCGCTTCAGGTTCCCCCGCTCTAGGCAAACAGTCCCAGGTGGTGTGGAATACTTCCGTGTACAGCTCTAGGCAGCTAATTGGCACTGAAGGCCGAGGCATCAGCTGCAATCAAGCGAAGTTCCCTGCTGCATACGTACGCGAAGGGAGGTGGGAAGATAGTCCCACCTTGGAAACTCTTGACTGCCCGCACCTGCATAAAAGGAAAAACTGTATAGGGCTTATCACCTCAGAACCACGGGGTGAGGTCCCACTCACCTTCACCCGCCTCATCTGTGACTTGACCTCCATGGACCTGGCGTGACTCGTTTACCCGACCCTGCACTCCTCGCCCACCATCGCACGCCGGTGGGCCTGGTCCCGAGCACGTACCCGATTCGATTACCCAAGAAAGCGGCTCTGGGAGAGCGAACCTAAGAGAGAAAGAGGAGAAGAGAGTGCGCGCGGGTAGGGGTAGGTTTTGCTCTGAAGAAAGAAGAAGAAGAAGACAAGGAAGAGGAAGGAGGAGGCTGAAGAGGAAGCTAGGGTCGGAGAAGACAAGGCTGAAGGGGCAGGAGCTGAAGAGAAGAGAGATAAGGAAGGACTGAAGGTAGAAGAAGAGAAAGGCTAAGGCAAGGAATCAGAGGAAGAGAAAGAAGTTATCGAATGGCCCGTACATGCCCCAAACAGTATCGAATGCCCCACGAGATGATGAGATTGTTGAAATAAGTTATCGATCAGAAATACCCGTACATGCCCCAAACAGTTCATGAAACATCTTGGAATAGTATTGAGAATCAATCTGATTTCCCAAATCCTGGGTTGGAGGCACAAGGTTGTTGTGGATTCACAACCCGAATGGAATATAACATGCCTGACACTGAATTAGGTTGGGAAGTCCTAATTGCAGGAGAACATGATTTTGAGCCATCCCTAGAAAACCAAAATCCTGGGTCATCAAGCATAGAATTCTGAGACTCCTGTAATGATGAGATTAAAGCAGAACCTCTCGAGGGTGTAAATCCCGCCCCTTATTCTGATAAGGTGACCCTCGAAGGCAATCCTGACCTAGATTCTAGTGATTCAACCCACATCCTCAGCCTAGAATCTGGATCTGAATCTTATTGGGAAGATTACAAGGCTCCGTATGACAAAGATCAAAGTTTAAATAAAGAGTATGATTCTGGGCCTTTATTTGATGAATATCCCTCTCCAACATCCTCAGAGGTTCAGATTGATTTTTTAGAAGTCGCGCCAATCTACGATACAGAAATCGAGGAGTTGGAAGAGTGGGGTTTTGATTGAGTCTTTCCTACAAGCCTAGAACTTGAGCCTAGACCAGATAAGGACACCTCTTTGAGCTTAGAATCAAAGAATAGGCTAGACCCAAGTCAGGTTGCTGAGTTTACATCGTGTGATTTATTCTATTATGGTGGAACCTCTGATCTCGAATCAAACTCAGAACTTGATTTTTGTAATTTCTCCGAGGATTTCAAATTTTACCATGATTTCGAAACCTTTGTTTCTTGACTACGACGAATCAATTTACGACCTTAGCTCACATGATTCATTCTCCAACTCCGACTCTGAGGTCCCTGATCCTGAGATCACTAATTTAAATTCAGGTTCCAGTAAGATGGAATCATTTCTTTTCAATCCTCAGGAATCAAGACCAGAAAGTGCCGAGAGTGATTATAACCTAGAATTCGAATCTTTTCTTGACCCAGATTTTCTTCAACCTATAAACACTCTTCAGGCATTCACTTTCGAATTTGATGTCTACTATGAGGACCCTCTAAATGAACCCACTTGTAATTCCTTTCTAGAAGAACCCTCATACACAATTCTTATTAAAGCCACCTCCTTCGCATATACAGAACCTATCCAAACCCGTTTTCAACCCCGACCCGCAACCAGACTCAATTTCTATTCTGATTCCCCTCTTACTGAGCCGATTGCAGATGATTCGCCACCACATCTTTATCAGGTTTCGAACATTGATCAGACTGCAACCCATGCTCCATCATCCTCTGATCACTCCTGTAGGGTTTCCGCAATATCCACTGATTACTTTACGAATCCCTACTTTGACCAAGCTGCTTCGACTCAGCCAAACCCTGAGTTCACACTTCCACATCATTCCGAGCTCCATAGTATATGGTGGGTTCCACATCTCTTGATTTACATTTATCAACTGACCAGATTGATTGGGTTTGGGCTGCATTATCAGCCTGTTGATCTGAACAAGCACCTGGTTGGGCCAATTAGGCCTTTGATCAAGGTGCTTGTTGTACAAAACTCAGCTGATTTGACCACTCCCTCTCCATACCATTTCCCTCCCTGTTGAAGGCGTTGAATTTAGCGCTTAAAGAAAGGCAACCCATCATTTCAAAAAAAAACCTGAGATCCTTCTGATTATCCATCTGTACTTCACGTCTATTACACTCTGAGTTCGGTTTTAGAACAGTTGATCCAACCTCTAGTACGCGTGTCAGAGCTTGAAATCGTACGCAACAATCATTCCCAACTCGTTCGCATACTCGATAAATCCTGTTCTAAATTCTTGAAATCCAAACCTATTTTACACCCTCCGTTTACAATGAGGACATTGTAAAACCTAGGCATGGGGGGGTGGTAAAGTGCAAACATACAGAAATCAGAATTCAGAAGGATTCTCATAAAAAATCACATATGCTAAAAATACCAAAAAAATAGAAAATTATGAAAAAGAATAAAAAAATGGAGGAGAAAAGAAAATTTTGAAGACATAGAAATCATGAGGAGAAAAGGGGAAAAGTGAAAAATGTCAAAAAAGGAGCATAAAATGAAAAGAAAAAGAAGAGATAGTCATTAGTAAGAAATTAAGGGATTAACTAAGTTCTAGGCCATATCAAGAAAAAGAAAATGAAAGGAAAAAAAGAGTGCTAATAAGGTACAACAGAGATTAGTAGGAATGCTGATCTTAGGCCTCTTGGGCTAGACTCTTAGGCTTAAAAATTCAAGTATCCCTTAAGATCTGGATAGTCCTCAAGAGGTTGGGGAAAATGTGAAGCTTAAGTATTAGGTCTAAGGCTTAGGGAGTATTCGGCCTCGTTAACTGACCTCTGGTTTGCGGGACTCGGTAACCTAAGCACTCCAATCCACACACAGTCTGGTTCAATGCGCATAAATATCAAAATCACACAAAAGCGTTTAATTATTCTGAAATAGTCGCCTAGATTAGGAGCGGCCGATCAACACAAGTTGATTTAGACGAGTTCCCGATGCGGAGAGGCAGGAAATTCCCCTCTAAGATGCACAATAACATATCGTCTCCTCGATGCTTGTCTCCTAGGATATTTACATATCTTATTGGGGGCATGTAACCACCCTGTGCTGGTACGATGACATGGGCGGCATTATCACGAAATGTCGATTGCCAGGATCTGGATTTGGCTATAGAACACCATAGGAGGGATTATCTCGAAATCTCGAAAGCCAGGGTTATGGGGGTTGCTATGGACGGTGCTATCATGAAGCATTGATTGCCAGGGACCCTTCGAGGATCGATGATGGGGACGAGGAATCCGATATAGACCGTGCTGAGAAGCCAATCCGAAGCTAAAAGTAAAAAGAAAAGAGAGAAAACTCTCCAAACAAAGAAAATCCTCTGTCTCTCTCTTACAAAAAATGTACTACAAATTGAACCGAGGCTGAAATATGTTACAAACACGGATGCTTTAACTGCGGAGTCCAAAGAACGTTAGGATAGTTTCTGTGGGCCTTAAAAATCTTCGCGGCGGACTAAGGCTAGAGCTGGTCAGGTCTGGATCTTGGTTGGTACTTGAATACCTTTAGGCCTACTATCGGCATTCTAACCTAATCAAAAAGAAAAAAAAGCACTCATCATAATCTCTGAACATCAAGGAACTCATGGTCTAGAACAGAAGTTAAAACCTTAAAATTTTGTTAAAGGACTAGCAAAGGTAGGCATGGGGGTATGATGGGAACACCATCATAAGTCCTAACTAGCTCATTTTGACCCATAAAAGAGAACAAAAGCTCCTACATAACCAACTGGAGGTCCAAATTCACTGAATAACTATTTTAAGCTAAAAGCAAAAAATGAGTAAAACTGTAATTTTTTCATTGCAGTACAACAATGGATTTTCTCATGAGTTAAACATAGGTCAAATGATCTCAACAAGAAAAAAAGTGGGTTGGTTAAAACAAAAAAGGGTTCATGCGAATTCTGGGAATTAAATGACTTCTTGTAACCCTAAAACAGACCCGCTTGATTTAACAAGGTTATGGTCAAGATAAAATTCACCTAAATCCTCTAAAAATCATAAAAAAATATTCTCTAGGATTTTAGAACCTTGAATTTGGCCATTGAAACATATTTTGACCTAGAATGGGGTCTCAGACAAATATTTGCCCTAAATTGGATTTTTACGTAAATTACCCAATAAAAAGTGGTCAAACCCAAAATCCAACTTCACCATCGTATTCCTTAGGTCCAAATTAGGTTTGTACCAAAATTTGGACCTAAGGGGAATTCATCTTGACCTACTTTGCAAATAGGTTTAGCCTAATTACATTTCTACCCCTATCTTTTGAAAACCTCTGCAGAAACCCCCCTACCGTCTTCTTCATTCTTTGCAATTAGGTCCCTTCACCATTATAGCAGAGGGAATCTTACTCCGGCAAGCTTTAGAAGGAGGATTTTCGATTGCTCAAAGAATCCCTCCCAAAATTGGAGGAGAGATTCTCTGAGTAATCCTCTTCAATCCAAACCCACTGATGAGCCCTAATTTATACCAAATATCTCATGCGAATGCATGAGAGATTTGGGTCTTTTTGAACTTCCAACTCTGGAGAGCTTGTCGTGCTTGGAAGCTTGGCTTCCAAGCACAAACCCAACCTTCAGGACCTATTTAAGAAACCCAAACTCATTTCGCATTTCCTCAGCTTGGAAATTGGCCGGAAAATCCCTCAAATTCGTCTCTTCCTCCTTTGGCTAGTGGCTCATCAAGCTCCGGTGACTTCCCTCTCTCTCCCTCGTCGCCTAGCCACAATACCAGTGGTAGGTTCCTCTTCCTCCTGCTTATCTGCGTTGCATCGTACCTGCCGACGCCTCTGCAGCCCCTTCGTCCTCGCCGTCCTCCCCCACTGAGCACCTTCGTCTCCGGTGATGGCAATACGAGCCAGCTGCCATCCCTGCCTCCCCCTTCGTCTCTTTATGCCCAGATAAGTTCCCTTTTCCCTTCTAACCCTTTTTCCCTCTATCTCTCAAAAACACCCTTCAACGCACTCCACCACCATCATCCCTTTCACCTTCAACCAAATCTCCGACGAGGCATCCTCGTCAATCCGCACCTCCATCTGCCTCGCCAACCACCCCATAAGCTCCGCAACGCCTCACTGAACGTAACCCCTCACTTCACTCATCACGCCACGCACCCAAACCACCCCCCGAACACACCCACACGCATGGCCATAGGTTGCCCTAGGCATGCACACTCCAGCAGCCCCACGCCACGCTAGCCCCCGCAGTACACTCGCCGTGCCTCAGCAAAGCCTCCTGAGCATTCTGACGTGGCCGTGAGGCCGTTTGCGTGATTGCTGGTTCGGAGGGTCGCCACCATTGACGACAACAAGAAGCTTGCTTGTGAGCTCGCTTCAGGTTACCCCGCTCTAGGCCAATAGTCCCAGGTGGTGCGGAATACTTCCGTGCACAGCTCCAGGTAGCTAATTGGCACTGAAGGCCGAAGCATCAGCTGCAATCAAGCAAAGTTCTCTGCTGCGGATGCACGCGAAGGGAGGTGGGAAGATAGTCCCACCTTGGAAACTCTTGATTGCCCACACCTGCATAGAAGGAAAAACTGTATAAGGCTTACTGCCTCAGAACCACGGGGTGAGGTCCCACTCACCTTCACCCGCCTTGTCCGTGACCTGACCTCCGTGGACCTGGCATGACCCGTTTACCCAACCCTGCACTCCTCGCCCACCACCGCACGTCGGTGGGCCTGGTCTAGGGTGCTTACTCGATCCGATTACCCGAGAAAGCAGCTCTGGGGGAATGAACCTAAGAGAGAAAGAGGAGAAGAGAGTGTGCGCGGGTAGGGGTAGGTTTTGCTCTGAAGAAAGAAGAAGAAGAAGCCAAGGAAGAAGAAGGAGGAGGTCGAAGAGGAAGCTAAGGACGGAGAAGACAAGGTTGAAGAGGCAGGAGCTGAAGAGAAGAAAGAGAAGGAAGGACTGAAGGCAGAAGAAGAGAAAGGCTAAGGCAAGGAATCAGAGGAAGAGAAAGAAGGAAGAAGAAGAAAGAGAGCAGCCGAAAGAGAAGAGCAAAGAAGAAAGAAGATCAAGCACTGTAGCATCCATATTTTAAGGCGTCTGATTCACAAATCAGACGTCGAATTTTGTGCTTTTTCAAATACATTGATTTCTTTAATATCTCCTGTGCTTACATTTTTGCACTATAACTTTGATTTTTATTGCATATTATATTCAAATTCTTAAGTTGTGATCTTGATTTCTAAACCCTAATTTGCTCCTTGTATTCGACCTTGGACCTAAACTTCGAGTAATAAAATTTATTTGTTTTCAAAGCGATTTCGACTGTACTACAACGCTTTATTTTAAAATCCGATTTCGCCTTGTCAACACCACCACTCTACTCAGCGTTAGTTGACTACGGATTGTATAACTATGTTCCAGTTAGGGAGTTAAGCAGCCAGCATCACCGGCTGCCGAGGGTGCTAGGCCGAGCCGAGCCCAGTGTAGTGTTGTTCCTTTTTCTATTCTAGAGCTCTTTTTTAGTAGTGAGTACTTTTAATATGTATTAGCTGTTCTATTATATTTCTGTTCATGTTATATTTCTCTTTGTTGTAGTTGTGATGGCTATGTATGTTATAGTACTTTTCTGCTTGTGGCATGCAATATGTTTGAGATTTCTCATCCTGTTTTCCCTTACTGTCTCTTATTTATTTCTGTTTAGTTACATTACATGTGTGATTGTGGAATATATTTTGCTTTTGGGTTATTTCTCATTGTTTAGTTACATTACTGGGGCTTGGGATTTGTCAAGGTGAGCTAATCTCGGGTCCTGTAAGGAGCTGGGATCAGGTCGTAACATACTTTAAATTGCCTTATTTGAGCCCACAAGTTTTTGACATAAATCATGAAAATGGTATCTCCTCTATAATCCCTCTCAGATTCACTCTACAATCTACTGGCATAGTCAAGCATTTCTTTTCCTAATACGACACAAAAATCAACCTCCATTCCCTTTCAATTTAGAAGACCCACACATAAAAACAAAAGAGGACCAGCCACACCCCTACCCCCTGGTCCGTCTTCCTCCTCGACCATGACTTTCCACTATCGTGAACCTCTCGTTACCGTGCCCTCAACAGCCCATAATTGTGGTCGGCGTGACAACGCTGACGCCATCACAGTGATCCGCCTCGTTGTTCATCACCATGCTCCATCTCTTTACTGTGATTGCGAGATCATCACCGCGTCTCATCCTCCTCCTCGCCGCTGTGGCCTCCAACATAACCACGCTCCTCCTCACCGCCGTCAGCATCCTTGCGTGGCCACGCCCTCATGCGCGGCAACGCCCTCCCAATGCTTGCACCTCGACTCCTATCCTAGCGTGGACAGTAGTAAGCACCTTCGCGCGCCCGAGCAGAGGAGCCCCTTCGCACTCCTTGGTGCCCATAGCCGCGCACGACCAGTCACCACCCACGCCCATCGGGGTCACCACTGTCCAAACCTGCAGGCCCCGCACGTAGCCGCCGACACACACACGCCCTTGACACGCCTCCCTACCCAACAGCCCTCCTTCATGATCTTCTTCTTCCTTCAGCCCCCATGCACCAACAGAGCCGTAGCCCCTCGTTCTCTCTCAAATCGTCGACCACCTCCAACGACTGGCCCTTCACCACCTTTGCCGGCATCTCTTCTTTGACTGGAGAACCTCCTCCTCGACTGCACACCTTCCACCTCATGACAGCTCCTTCCCATGCGGCTCCACGACTTGTTCTTCTTCGGTCTTCTTTCTTTAGCTTCCCCAACAGAGAAGAAGACCCATCACCGTCCAACCACTCCTCCAAGCAGCAACCACCACTGGCCACAATTCTCTGCTTCGTCGACACCATCGACCTCGCCTCGACATCACACGCCCGACCATGTCTTCGGGCACTCCTCACGCAACCTATGCACAAGCGTGGGAACTCCACCGCCGGTGATCTGCTTCTCTTCGGCCAACGACCTTTGGCCACCATTGTCCAAGTCGCGACCACCAACACATAGCCCTCACTTTGGATGACCTCCACCGAAAGACTCATCGCCCGTTGTAGCTCCATGCGCGTGCACAGTAAAGAGTAACAAATCCTATGTTATGGGTACAATTAGAATTTACATTTTGTGGCATTGGTTTACTATTCATTTATGCAATAGATTATTATATCGAGAAGAATTTGTTGACCAACCCCTCTATTCCTCTCTATTTTCCTTGTCATCTATTACTTGCACGTTTCACTCTCGCTTACTCTCTTTGATAGTGTTACTATGCCATGAATGTTTGAAGGAGAGTAATAGAAAATAAAATATTGGTTTGATTGTGAATCTTACATGGGCTTGATCTCGTGGTTATATAGGTTCCTAATTTATCTGTGAACATTGATACATGCGATACATTTTGTTTTATGATATTCAAGAACATACATGAGAAATATGCGGGATTATTCTTAGTAAAAGTTATCTGAGTTTATTGCATCTGTGTCCCTCTGTGGTTAGTTTTCATTGATAAATATTGTTAATCTGTAATTTTTCCACCACGATTTACATTACTACGACATACTTTTCTGAAAAGCAAAATCCCCCATTCAAGGCATCATCGTCCATGGCTCTCACAAGTTCATCGCCGCCCACTCTCGCCTGAGCTTACGTTCATCACATCGAAGCTCAACACATTCCGACATCTTCTTCGCTACAATGCCGCTTGCCTCCCAATGATCTCTCCATGCCTCTCTCTGGACGATCACCAACAAGAGCAAGTTTGTCCCTCTCTTCCTCACATGACTCCCAACTTATGTAGATCTCTCTCTAATCTCTCGATCTCTCACTCTCACTGTCATGACCCGGTCCTAGATCCCTACAGGATCTGAGACTGGATCGCTTTGATTAATCCCAAGACCTAGTCGTCCAACAAGAAATAACTAAGTAACATTCAGCAAACCACAATCACACAAGTACAGTAGCTAAGCAGAAGGAAATTTACAACAGGGGAAAAAAGAACAGTAATATTATGTCATAATATAGCCATCACAACAAAATGAGTACATATAGCAGAAGACAAAGCTATAGAAACTCACTACCAAACAGTAGAACAAAAGTTAGGCTCGACTAGGCCTAGCGTCCTCAGAAGCCGGTGGCTCAGGCTGCTCAAATCCCTGACCTGTACAGAATTTATTTAACTGCAGTCAGTTAATGCTGAGTAGAGTGGTGGCTAAGAAGTAACATGCATTTAACACGTAGTTAACATAAAATTTTCCATTTTCCAATTATATTATACAAGTGGGTACGTAGAGATCTCTAATTAGGATTTGTTAATTAATCTTCTTGTTCCCTATAGGAACGATTTTCCTTGCAGCTTCCCGTGATATAGGATTGCCACATGGCACTCTCCTGGCCGGGGGAGTCCCACCGTGGTAGTCCTATACTCGGTCTACCACCCCGAGGTCACGGTCATGACGTAGCGTTGACTACGGCACATGTGATAAGTGCGCGGGTAGCTACCCCACACTGGCATGCGGTCAGTCGTTTCCGCTTGCGGGTACGCCTCAACGTACAGTGCGGAATAGTATAGGGTCTTGCCCCTCAGGGGTCTACCCCCTCCTCAATTTGCGTACCCTCGTCCGACTACCTCGGTTTGCCCAATGAGCTAACGAGAGTCAGTGTAGGGTGGCCATACTTAGCCCTGGGCCCCCTGGGGTGGATAGCTCCCCCCTACACTAAGTAGCTCACCTTGGTACCACGTATACGAGGGCCAGTAAGAGTCGTCGTAGAGTGGCCAAACCCACCCCGGGTCCCAACCCAAGGGCAGCAAGCTCCCCTCTACACTACAAGGGGTAGTTGCTCTCTTCGATACTATGTACACGAAGGTCAGCTTACCTCCCTTAACAGCTGCCTATGGGCAGCAAATTTTCAGAACCATCTGGTTCTCTATATTACAGTGTTCTTGTTTACATTCCCCGTGAGCTTCGTACAGGAGTTTCTTTTTCACATCTAGGTTGGAATGTACGGAACAAACAGCTCAATTTCCAATTTATCACAGTAGGGGTCCATTTTAGATAAAAACAGGCAGCTTTTGATTACTCAATCATTCACATGTAGTTTCCTTTAACCCTAGTGTTCATGCCAAGACCTAGGGTTCAAGAATTTATTCTCGAGTATACGTTTATTCCTTCCTAGGGTTCATCTCAAGTCCTAGGATTACTTACTTACATGTATTAAATTAGAGATTTAAGGTTGTAACCACTCTACCTAGGTAACTGGGTGAAATGGGGGCTCGCACAGTGGCTCCCAACGTCTCTGCAGGTCCCGTACACCCGACGGACTGAAGACCTAATACATGGATTGATGGGCCAAAAGGTTCAGAATGATATAAGTAAGGTATCATTATACAGAGAAACCCGTATGAAATAGAGCGGAAAAGCGATAATAATAGGGCCTTGCACGGCCCAAAAACACATTGTCAGACAGAAATCAGATGTCTGGGAAAGGTCCCAGATGTCTTAAAGCAGTTCTCTTGGGTACCTCTCTCGGTGTTCTACTATCAGACGTCTGGAACTCAATGCCAATGTCCAAAGACTCCGTCAGACATCTGGGGGTGCTCCTGGACGTCTGAAACTACCTCGGCTACGCTCTCACCTTCTGGCACATACACGTACGCTGTCAGGACTTGTCAGAGAGAAAAAGTACGGAAAGTAGATCTCTACCAAATGTCTTGCTCTACCTTCAGATGTCTGGTAAGACGTCTGGGTGTCCCTTCGGTCATCTGATTCCGCAGAAAATGACTTCCGTGGAACTGGTCTGGCTCCCCTCGCCTGCAGGCGCTGCAGCAAAACGGCGCTGCACCCTCTGCTCTCGCACTTCCTCTCGCTCAGGCTCTCCTCTCTTCACTCTCTCTCGCCCTTTCTCTGCTCTCGGCTAAGGGGTGGGCAATGAAGAGGAAGGGGAGAGGCTTATAAAGGGAGAAGAGGTGAGGGGGGCAGGATGGCGAAGCATGGCGAGGAGTGACGTCGCAGGAGGAGGTGTGGTGAGGCACGGTGAGGGAGGGAGTATGGTGTACGTACAGTTCGCACCGAAAGGCATTTTCAGACATCTGGTAAACATCCCAGACATCCGGACAGATGTCTGGTGAACATCCTAGATGTCTTAAATGACCAAAAGGTGGTGGGTCGTTTCAATATAACAAACTTAAAGGAAGTTTTGTTCCCAAAACTTGGACTGACTAGGGTGCGAAAAGTATAACGTAGCAGTGTATAACAAACTTAAAGAGGACTGAGGTAGGTCTGAAGAGTCATACCTTGGAAAAGTTCCGGGTACTACTCTCACATCGCTGACTCAGGTTCCCAAGTTGCCTCCTCGTACCGCTGGCTTCTCCATAGGACTTTCACCAGGGGTACTTCCTTCCACCTCAACCTTCGAATGGCTCGGTCTAGTATCTGTACCGGTCTCTCAGGATAGGTCAGGTCATCTTCCACTTCGATGCTCTCGTGGCTAAGGACATGGCTGGGGTCGGCGATGTATCTTCTGAGGTTGGACACGTGAAATACGTCGTGCACTCCAGAAAGCTGGGGAGGACGGGCAAGCCGGTAAGCGACGGGTCCTACCCGCTCTAAGACCTTAAAGGGTCCCACATATCTCGGTGCAAGCTTCCCTCTCATCCCAAACCGCTGCAAGCCTTTCATCAGTGAAACTCGGAGAAAAGCGTGATCCCCAACCTCAAATTGTACCTCCCTACACTTCAGATCGACGTAACTCTTTTGCCTGCTCCGGATAGTATATTGTCGTCAATGGATCTGCTCGATCACCTTTTGATTTTGACGTATCAAACGGGGACCAACCTCCTACTTGGTCCCCACCTCTACCCAACTTAAGGGAGTCGTACACTTTCTCCCGTACTGAGCTTCATATGATGCCATGCCGATGCTCGAGTGGTAACTGTTGTTGTATGCGAATTCTGCCAGAGGCAAATGCTCCTCCCAAGAGCCTCTCTAGTCCAATACGAAAGCGTGTAGAAGGTCCTCAAGGGTCTGAATGGTGCATTCTAACTGTTCGTCATTTGTTTAACCATGATGCAATCCATCAGCTCTGGTCATGTCTCCCTCGCGACTGTCACTGCCCCGCAATACCCTTGTGACTCCTAGGGTCGCCAGTTGCTCAACTCCTCCATGAGTCTCCAACTCTGTGCTTGAAACAAGTCAAGTGGGCGATCGCCTTTTGGCTCAAGGCGTTAGCTACCACATTGGCCTTTCCTGGGCGGTAGGAGATGCTGCAATCGTAGTCCTTCAGGAGTTCCAACCAACGTCTCTGCCTCATGTTGAGCTCCTTCTGATCAAACAGATATCTGAGGCTCTTATGGTCAATGAAAATCTCGAATGTCTCTCCGTACAAATAGTGCCTCCAAGTCTTCAATGCAAGGATGACTACTGCCAGTTCCACGTCATGGGTGGGGTAGTTATGCTCGTGGGGCTTCAGTAGCTGCGAAGCGTATGCAACAACATGACCCCGCTGCATAAGCACACCCCCCAATCCTTGCAATGAGGCATCTGTGTAGATGACAAATCCGCCACCGTTGTCAGGGATGGTGAGTACAGGAGCTGAGGCCAACCTCTCCTTCAGCTTCTGAAAGCAAGACTCACACTCGTCTGTCCAAGCGAAGGGTACGTCCTTCCGAGTTAATTGAGTCAGAGGATGGGAAATCTGCGAGAACCCTTGGATAAATCATCTGTAATAACCATCCAGCCCCAGGAAACTGCGAATTTCTGTCACCGAATGCGATCTCTCCTACCTGAGTACTGCCTCTACCTTGGCTAGATCCATAGCTAAACCATCCTCTAAGATCACATGGCCCAGGAAGGTGACTTGTCTCAACCAGAATTCGCATTTGTTGTATTTGGCATACAACCTGTGCCGTCTCAAGGTATCCAAGACCATGTGAAGGTGTTGCTTATGCTGCGTCTGGTCTCGTGAATAAATGAGCACGTCATCAATGAAAACAACCATGAACTGATCTAGATATGGTCGAAAAATGCGGTTCATCAAGTCCATGAAAGTGACGGGGGCGTTGGTCAATCCAAATGGCATGACCAAGAACTCGTAGTGGCCGTACCGTGTACGAAAGGCTGTCTTGGAGACGTCAGTCTCTCTAATCCTCCGCTGATGGTATCCTGACCTGAGATCTATCTTTGAAAATACCGTGGCATCCCTCAGCCTGTCGAAGAGGTCATCTATGCGTGGTAAAAGGTACTTGTTCTTAATGGTGGCCCGGTTCAGCAGTTTGTAGTCAATGCACAATCGAAGAGTACCATCCTTCTTTCTCACGAACAGAACGAGGGCTCCCCACGGAGAGGCACTGGGCCTTATGAAGCCTTTCTCTAGTAGGTTTTGTAGCTGTGTCTTGAGGTCTCGCAGCTCAAGCGGGGCCATTCGGTACGATGCTGAAGAAATGGGGCCTGTCCCCGGTATCAGTGAGATCTCGAGCTCGATCTCGCGCTCGGGTGGCAGTCCTGGCAGCTCCTCTGGGAAGACGCCGGGGTACTCACAAACCACCGGAATACTCTGTATACTGTCCACGGGGTCGAGCTCTGCTAGGACACAAGCAAGGAAGCCCTCGCACCGTTGACTCAATAGCTTCACTACTCGAAGTGCGGAAATGCATCTGAATCCTCCGTCTACAGGCTGGCCATGGAACTCGAAGGGAGGCAACCATGGTATGGAGAAGAAAATATTCCTCCCAAAACAATCTACAAGGGTGTGGCATGCGGCCAACCAGTCCATCCCCAAGATTACACCGAAGTCATCCATCAGGATCATGATCAGGTCTATCGGGAGACTGTGTCCCCCTATCATGACCTCACAGTCAGTGAGAACCTCCTCGGCAACAAATACCTGCCCACCTGATCCTCTAATAAGGAAGGGCTCCTCTAAAAGCACATTGCTCACTCCCGTGCAGACAGCAAAAATCGTAGAAATAAATGAATGCGTGGCTCTGGAATCGAAAAGAGTGTAGATGAGTCTGCCGGAAATAGTAACCATACCTGCCACTACGGAGCCCGAAGCTCTGGCATCCCCGTGAGTCAGGACGTTAACACGCCCTTCAGTCCTCGGTACAGAAGAAACAGCCATGCTCTGGGTCGGGCGGGCGGCAGCGAGCTGATACCCTCCTCGTGATTGCTGCCCTCCTCCTCGGGTCTGGTATTCACGGCCGCTAGATCGGCCTCCAGTGCTCGGTGCTGGGAGCGTCGGCTGTGCTTCAGTCCTAGATGGATAACTCCTCCATATGTGGCCCGGCTGGACACATTGATAGCAGAGGGGTACGCGACTTCCCTCTGTCTGTTGTCCCTACTGGTGACTGGGAGGGGGTCTGCTGTAGTCAGCTGATCCCTGTCGGGGACCCCCATAGGTCCCTGGTGGACCCACAGAATGGGACGGTTCCCCTGCTGGTGTCTAGTGCCTCCTCTCCCGGTGGCCCTGTGAGTGCTCCTACGGGTAGGGCCTCCTCCATCCTCCATCAATATCTCGTCTGGACGGGTTGGTCTCCTTGTAGGTCATAGCAGCCTCGACTACGCGGGAGAAGGTAGGCAGCTTCATGGGCTTTACATACCCTCGGTGAATCTCCACAGGCTCTCCTCCTCAGTGGATGTGGCTGTCGGGGCGAAGCATGACAGCTCTAGAAAACACGTACGGTACACTCTAATTGTCATTGCCCCTTGGCGGAGAGTGTGGAACTCCCACCTCCTCTGATCTTGCCAAGTCTGAGGAAAGTACTGCTCACAGAAGAGTACCACAAACCGATCCCACATCAGCTCTCCCTCCTTCTGTCCTCTGACCGCCCTCCACCACCTATGAGCTACACTCTCCAGCTGATATGTGGCGAAGGCCACGCGGCATTCTGCAGGAGGACAGAGGGTGTCAAAGATCTTCTCCATCTGCTCCAGCCAATCTTCTACCTTAGACGGCCTTTCCTCCCCCTTGAAAGAGGGGGGCTTCAGCTTCCTAAATTGGCTGAAAACCTCATGGTGTAGCCGCAACGGAGGAAGGGGTGCACCTCCAGGAAAGGAGGACTCGTCCCCCAAAGTGATTGAAGGGGGCGGTAGAGGATCACCCCCTCCTCGTCCAGCTCATCCAGCGCTGTGGTGGCTTTCCTGCCCCACGTTGGATTCCCCCTCCACATCCCTAGGAAGAGAAGGCTGAGGAGGAGGCTGATGGAGCTCCTCCTATATAAGACTCCGGATCAGTTGGGCGAGGTTCGGGACTTGGATGCCCGGGAGGAGAGGTGGAGTGGCTCTATCTTCGGCCATCGCTCGTCCTCCTCTGCGACCATTTCCTCAGTCACGACCACGTCTGCGGCCTGCCTCAATAGCTCCCTGGTGAGGCATTTCCTACTTAGAGATCGAGGAGGAACGAGATTATTGGTGCCTCTTTGACCAAAGAGGAGATGTGAGACTCGGATACAATAACCAAGAGAACGTTGTGATGGCTATCTTAGTTACATGTACAAGTGTGGTGTTTTTTGGACTACTTGGTTTATTTCTCGGGACGACCTTCCTCTGATACCATCTGTCACGACCTGGTCCTAGATCCCTACAGGATCTAGGACTGGATTGCTTCGATTAATCTCAAGACCCAGTCGTCCAACAAGAAATAACCAAGTAACATTCAGCAAACTACAATCACACAAGTACAGTAGCTAAGCAGAAAGAAATTTACAACAGGGGGAAAAGGAACAGTAATATTATGTCATAATATAGCCATCACAACAAAACGAGTACATATAGCAGAAGACAAAGCTATAGAAACTCACTACCAAATAGTAGAACAAAAGCTAGGCTCAACTACGCCCAGCGTCCTTAGCAGCCGGTGGCTTGGGCTGCTCAAATCCCTGACTTGTACAGAATTTATTTAACTGGAGTCAGCTAACGTTGGGTAGAGTGGTGGCAAAGAAGTAACATGCATTTAACACATAGTTAACATAAAATTTTCCATTTTCCAATTATATTATACATGTGGGTACGTAGAGATCTCTAATTAGGATTTGTTAATTAATCTTGTTGTTCCCTATAGGAAAGATTTTGCTTGTAGCTTCCCGTGATATAGGATGCCCATGTGGCACTCTCTTGGCTGGGGGAGTCCCACCGTGGTAATCCTACACTCGGTCTACCACCCCGAGGTCACAGTCGTGACGTAACGGTGACTACGGCACACGTGATAAGCGCGCGGGTAGCTACCCTGCACTGGCATGCGGTTAGTCGTTTCCGCTAGTGGGTACGCCTTAAAGTACAGTGTGGAACAGTACAGGGCCTTGCCCTCTCAGAACAAAACAAGGGACTTACCCCTCAGGGGTCTCGCCCCTCCTCAGTTCTCGTACCCTCATCTGACTACCCCGGTTTGCCCAATGGGCTAACGAGAGTCGGTGTAGGGTGGCCATACCTAGCCCCGGGCCCCCTAGGGCGGATAGCTCCCCCCTACACTAAGTAGCTCACCTCGGTACCACATACACGAGGGCCAGTAAGAGTCGTTGTAGAGTGGCCAAACCCACCCAGGGTCCCAACCCAAGGGCGGCAAGCTCCCCTCTACACTACAAGAGATAGTTGCTCTCTTCGGTACCACGTACATGAAGGTCAACTTACCTCCCTTAATAGCTGCCTATGGGTAGCAAATTTTCAGAACCATCCTGTTCTCTGTATTACGGTGTTCTTGTTTACATTCCCCGTGGGGTTTGTATAGGAGTTTCTTTTTCACATTTAGGTTGGAATGTATGGAACAAACAGTTTAATTTCCATTTTATCACAGCAGGGGTCCATTTTAGATAAAAATAGGCAACTTTTGATTACTCAATCATTCACATGTAGTTTCCTCTAACCCTAGTGTTCATGCCAAGACCGAGGGTTCAAGAATGTATTCTCGAGTATACGTTTATTCCTTCCTAGGGTTCATCTCAAGTCCGAGGATTACTTACTTGCATGTATTAAATTAGAGATTTAAGGTTGTAACCACTCTACCTGGGTAACCGGGTGGAATGGGGGCTCGCACAGTTGCTCCCGACGTCTCTGTAGGTCCCGTACACCCGACGGACTCAAGACCTAATACATGGATTGATGGGCCAAAAGGTTCAGAATGATATAAGCAAGGTATCATTATACAGAGAAACTCATATAGAAATAGAGCAGAAAAGCAATAATAATAGAGCCTTGCACGGCCCAAAACAATGCTGTCAGACGGAAATCAGACGTCTGGGAAAGGTCACAGACGTCTTAAAATAGTTCTCAGGGGTACCTCTTGTTGGTGCTAGAGCACCACGATCATTTGTTTTGATGATAACAAAACACGTGTTATTTAACATTTGCAATTTGAGTCCTAGATTTCAGGTCAATTGCAAATGTGGACGTGTTTAGACGGAGTTCAAGCTCGCATCCAGGACGGATTGGAGGAGCTTGACAGAAAACACAGGAGGTTCGCGTGGAGCGAAAGATTGGAGATGGAAGACAAGAAGAATAGGATAGATTCTTTTTTATCCTTTCATGTATCTCTTGTATTTATTTTCTTGCTCTTTTTGATTCCTTAGAACATTATGTTAAAGAGCCTCAAAGTACCCTAAAAGTAGTCCTAGGAACACCTGCACAACCCTAGGATACTTAGGTTTTCTGTAGAATACTTAGAAAACCAATATAGGGTTCAAACAGCACTTCCAGACGTCTAATTCCCAAATCAGACGTCTGATAAAGAATTTTAAGACGTCTGACTGTTGTTTCAGACGTCTGATAACTGTTAGGCTGGACATAGTTAGTTCTGTCTGATGAAATCAGTCGTCCAGACCTTAGACCAGACGTCTTAGGAGACGTCTGATGACTTTGCCAGACGTCCAGTTAGTGGACCGTTGGCTGGCTTAGAAGACACTCAAGAATATGACCGTTAGAGCCTTATCAGACGTCCATAGGACTTTACAGACGTCTGATAAATGACCGTTTTGCCTCGGCTGACCCAAAATCACTTCTCAGAGATTTTCTAGTCGTTGCAACGTTTGGAAATCAATTCCCACAGTAAAAGTAGGCTTCCAGACGTCCATACATAGTGCCAGACGTCCTGTATGTCGTCTGATGGACTTGCACAAAAACCCTGTTTAGATCTGATTCAAGTCAGGGAGAAACCCGCATAGAATCAGACGTCTGACCTTGAAATCAGACGTCTTAAAGTGGCCTTCCAGACGTCTGATGCCAGAGTTAGACATCTGATGACCCTGTCAAATGCAATCATTGTCCTGATTTCGGCCTGATTCTCTTGGACTTTGTTCCCAACGGCTATGGAAGCTTTTTTAAGCCTTCCAAAGCCTTCCTAAGGCCTCTATAAATAGAGGGGAGCCTTTACACACCCACATACACTAAGAGACACACAAAACACACAAGATATACACTTAGAGACAAGACATACACACCTAGAGAGACATATACACACTAAGACACACACCTTGCAATACACTTTCAAACCTTTTGTGTCTAAAGAAAAGACTCTCTTGCGCTCCAAGCTCAAGCTCCATTTTCTTGAGAGCATTCAACCGTTGCGCACCAGCTCTCCCGGCGTTGATAACGAGAGCGACGTAGCGCCATCGCGTGGTACACGCACCGCGTCATCGTCGACGTACTCCTTGCAAAGGGGAGTTTCCTATTTCCTATAGAAGCTAGGTTTAATTTTGTTGGCTCTATAGGACTGTTGTTTTATTTTATCTTTGTATTTTGGTTGGGTATTCGCTTTGCGAATTCCCGTCTCCTTCGTGGGACAAAATCCTTCTCGTGGAGAGAAGGGGTTGAGGAACGCTACCCTCGTACTTGTAGCGTGGTTGTACTGAGGTTGAATCACCCTCGTTTAAAGTGATTCGGTTAGTGGATTTGATCAACTAGGTTGATCGGAAAATCCTAACTCGAGAGGGTTAGGTGGTGGTTTTCACCCGGTTTGGGTTTCCACCTAAAAATACCTGTGTACATTTTGTGATTGCTTATTTTTTGTGAGATTGCTTTATATATTTCAATTCCGCAATTATTTTTACGTCACCCCTCCTAGTAGGGAACTTTCAATTGGTATCAGAGCAGGTCTTGCTGTTTCGGCGTAACAACCCGGCAAGAGATCAAATGGAGGGAAGCACATCCGCAATCAGAATCTCCGAGGGGCAGTCCACCGTCCGACCACCCTACTTTGACGGGAACAACTACAGCTACTGGAAGTTGCGGATGAAGACCTGGCTTCAAGCCACCGACTTCACGGTCTGGGCCAGATGCGAGATGCCTTTCGACATCCCAGAAAAACCCGCGGGAGGCTACTCGCAGCAACAAATCCGTGAGCTCTCTTTAAACGCAAAGACCATGAACACCCTTTACTGCGCGCTCAGCTCGGAAGAATTCAACAGAATCTCGCAGTGCGCCACCGCATACGAGATTTGGCACACACTCGAGGTAACTCATGAAGGTACCTCTAAGGTAAAAACCTCAAAAATTAATTTACTTTCTCAAGAATTTGAATCTTTTTCAATGAAATCTAACGAGTCTTTAAGTGAGATGAACACTAGGTTCACTCTCATTGTAAATAACTTGAAAGCTTTAGGAAAGACTTTCATCAAGGGGGAGCTTCAAGGGAAGCTTCTTCGTTCCCTTGGACCGGAGTGGGAACAGAAAGTCACCGCCATCGAGGAGGTGAACGAAATGGAGGAACTCAACATGGAAGATCTCCTAGGCAATCTGATGGCCTACGAGACTAAGTTGAAGCAGAAGAAGAAGGATACACCGGAGCCTAAACCAAAGAAGACTCTCGCCTTCAGAACCGCGTCGGATAGCGAGGTAAGTTCCGACGACGAAGACTTTAGAATTTTACTTAAAAATTTTTCCAAGTTTTGTAGGGAATTAAAGAAAAAGAAAAAGGAGAAGAAGGAAAGCCCGAGACGTTGCTACCACTGCAACGGGAAAGGGCATCTGCGACCAGAATGCCCTCTTCTCAAAAAGGAGAAAAAGAAGGAAAAGGAGAAGAAATCTAAGAAGAAGGCGTTCCAAGCCACTTGGGACGATTCCAGCTCGGAGGAAGAAGAAGAAGAAGAAGAAACCGCTTGCTTTGGTTTCATGGCCAGAGGAAGCAACTGCGACAGTGAAAGCTGAAGCGACTCCGACGACGAGGTAAACCTCGATCTTCAAGAAGCTTTTAATGAACTTTTTGAGATTAGTAAATCACTTAGGATAGAAAATAAAAGCATTAAAAAGAACCTTAGTTTTCTTAAAAATGAAAATGATAGGTTAGAAATAAAACTTAAGGATCTTGAAACTTGTCCTAAAAATAATAACCTATTATTAGATAATCATAACCTCATCAATGAAAATAATAAATTGATTGAGGAAAATGTTAGTCTAAAATTAGAAATTTCTGATTTAAAGACTAAGATGGATATTATAGAAAAAGAAATCGCATGTCTTAGGGAAAATTCTAACAAATTAATCAACAAAGTTGATAATTTTTATAGCCTTAAGGTTGAGAAAGGATCTCCATCAAGGAGACCTTCTAACAAATCCGGATCCAAGCTCACTTGGATACCGAAGAAAAAATTAGAATCTTATTTTGTAGGGTTCAGGGATGACTACAACATAAAGGACTGGACCTACAAGCTCAAGGCTGGTCAACTTAAGTTGGGAGAACCAATGAGTAGACCAAGGAGGAGAACAAGAAGACCGACGAGACGGCGAACAAACGACGGACCCGCCGCACGTCGACCACCAGATTGGAGACCGGCGCCGATGCCCGAGCCTCCAAGCTACGGATGGGAGCCCCATCCGATGTGGCATCCACCACCACCAT